>CM028136.1:526020000-531995000 GCA_016271365.2 Neoceratodus forsteri
GCTCCCACGGGCACTGGGACCATTTGGGCCTTTAAACTGAAAGCCAAGTGCCCCAACACATTTCCTGGCACAGTATTTGTTTGATGCATTTGAAATATTTCTTTTTAGATGATATCTGGCTGACATCAGCTAAAACTGCAATACATGCATTTGTTGGTAATCAGAAGTAAGGTTGCCCAGATGATCATTTTTAAAAACTGATAATTAGGATAACAGGTGTTTTTTTAGCACATTAGGATTTTCGGATATTGGTCCTCCAAATTGGGTATCCTAAAAAAGCACCTCAGATGTCAAACTGGATGTGGGATATCGGGATGTCTGACATCCAATATCTTAAAATCTGCACTCTACCCTTCCTTATAATAAAATAATGGATGCCTGGCGCCACCCCTCCCCCACCAAATTCTATTTCACCCATCGTTCCACAGTATAAAGTAAGCCCCCCCCACATCAGAGAAAAAACTCTCACCCAACGCACCCATTAGCCCTCACCTCTCTCCTCCCACCCCTCCTCCTTGAAATCAGTGGGTTGCAAGACCAAGACAGCATGGCTTCACAGGGGGGAGGTCATGTCAAATGAATCTGATAGATTTGTTTGACTGGGCGACAAAAGATTTGGATCAGGGCAGAGTGGTGGACATGGCCTACTTAGATTTCAATGAGGCTTTCAACACTGTTCCATGTAGGAGGCTAGTAAGCAAGCTGAGTAGCTTAGAAGTGGGTTCAGAGGTGGTAAACTGGATAAAAAATTGGTTAGGAGATGGGCGACAAGGAAGGGAGGGTGACCTGCAGGGTGCCTCAGGGATCAGTGCTGAGACCAGTCCTCTTTAATGTCCTTGTAAGTGACATTGCAGAGGAGCTGGAAGGGAAGGTCTACCTCTTTGTGGATGACACCAAAATCTGCAGTAGGGTGGACACTTTGGGGATGGAAAGGATGAGCAGAGACCTGAGAAAACTAGAAGATTGGTCAAGAGTATGGCAGCTGAGTTTCAGTGCGAAAAAGCGCAAAATAATGTCCTTAGAACACAGAGACCCAGGGGCAAAATGCAAAATGGGTAGAGTAGTATGGACAACCACCAAGCAGAAAAAGACCTGGGGTAATCATATCGGATTACCTAAAGGTGGCCAGGCAGTGGGACAAGGCAGTAGGAAAGACTAGTAGGATGCAGGGCTACGTGGGGGATGGGTATCGCCTGCAGAAAAAGGGAGGTGGTGTTGCATCTGCATAGATCACTGGTAAGACCCCCCCCCCCCGAGTACTGTGTCCAGATCTGGAGACCACATCTCTAGAAGGACATGGAGGTGGTCCAGAGGAGGGCAACTAAAATAGTGCAGGGTCTACATCAAAAGCTATATGAGGAGAGACTAAAGGACCTCCATATGTACACCCCTGGAAGGGAGGAGGGAGAGGGGAATATGATAGAGACCTTTAATTACCTTATGGGGTAAATAAGGTACAGAAAGGAAGTATTTTTCTGAAGAAAAGGTGCTCCAGAACAAGGGGACATGCTATGAAGCTGGGGGATTCAGGAGAGATGTGAGGAAGTACTTCACAGAAAGTGTAGTGGATTCCTGGAACAGCCTTCCAGCGGAGGTGGTGGAGGTGAAGACAGTGGTGGGGTTCAAAAATGCATGGGATAAGCACAAGGGAATCCTAGTGGAAAGGAAGGGGGAAGAGAGAGCTATAGATTGAGCACGGTCTGCAGTAATAGTGTAGGCAGGGAGAAATGTGCAGACTGGATGAGCCAAGTTGTCCTTATCTGCCATCAGATTCTATGTTTTCTATGTTCCTTATACTATAATAAAGTAATAGTAAAAGTGTAGTGATTGTTGTAGGACACGTCTCTGGAGCCTGCTGCCCCAGGCGAAACCCTTGCATGCCACCACCATTGTACAATATAATCAGGCCCCCCCCAGTCCCCAAATAAGAGCAAAACCCTCAACCCAACACACCCACTGGCCCCACCTACCTACTTTTCTTTCTGTTGATAATAAAATAATAGTTGAAGTATAGCGATTGACTGATTTGCATTTTCAGAAACCTTAATTCTCCCCCATCCCTCTCTCCACTCTAGGATCCCTTATGAACACTTTCCAAAGTGCATGCAAAGTAGGAGAGCCATCTTACTGCAACTCTTAAAAATATTCATATTTTGAGTACAGTTTGTAAAATTATGAACACTTTTCAGAGTGCATGCAAAGTAGGAAAACTGTCCTCCTGCAAATCTTAAAATTATGAACACTTTTCAAATTGCATGCAGAGTAGAAAACCATGCTACTGTAGATATTTAGAATGTGTATTTTGAGTACATGACTTTGCAAACATTTTTATTTTTAATTCATTATAACTTTAGTCTATTTAAGCAACAAACTACATTGTGTACCTTGTAGTACCCCTTCCTCACAAATGCTTAACTTTTGTCCTCTACTTTTAAGCTTTTAGGAAGTTACATAAGCTTAGTTTTTGATTGTGTAGAGCTTAAACATGGAAAAATGGTTCAGTGTATTCTTTTTTAACATGCATGCGCAACCAATTAATCACAATGAACTTAGAGAATTTCTTAAGATTTTGGTAGTGACTTGTTACTTAAGCCTGGTGTGAAAACCTGCTTGACTCCATTGCAGAGGTCATGACCCAGCTCATGTAAGGCATCCTGGAATTTTATGATGTCTATTGCTAAAGCCTACAGTAATTATACTGTACCAGTCAGTGCTATTGCTGTCCTCTGCAGTCCCTATGTTCTTGTCTTATGCTGGCCATGAAACTTTCCAATTTAAAGTACCCTGCATTTTCTGTGTATCTGAATTAGAAAAATGCTTTTAGAGAATACAGGGACTTCCCAAGACATGCAACAGAACTGATCGAGAGTATAACAACTTCTGGCTTGTGCACGTATACGTCAGACTCTCAATTCTGTGCATGAGTGGGGCATGATCTTTGCAGTGGAGTAAAACAGGTTTTCACACCAGGGCAGAACATAGTAAAGCCACCTCATTTATATTTAAATTAGGATTGAATTAGGGGGATACAAGAGAGGAAATCATTCAGGGTTTTAAATAATTGATTAGCAGTTTTTTTTCTTGGGACAATACTAACTGTACAGAAAGTATTTGCATAGATTTTCTAGAAGCGCTGTGTTTGTTAAACACAGTGAGGCAAGAGCTATGCATTTTCACAAAGATTTAGCACTTTTATGAGCAAAACGCTAATCAATTTTTAGAGTTAAATAAAACCCTGTCATTATTCATACCTACAGACTACACAGGTATTTAGAAACTAGGTTAAGGGACTTTTCCTTTAACTCCATTATGGGAAGGAAGGCAGCAACTGTGCCAAACAGATGGCCAACCGATCCCTTTCACTTCCTGGTCTGCTTGCCCTGCCCCTGCACTCAGACATTTTGTGATGTCTAACCAGGGAGAGCATGGGGTGGTTGCTTCAATATATATAAAACAGTTCCAAATATTTCCTCCATTGACTTATATGTGGTGCACCCCCATGCTCGCCCTGATTAAATGTTACAGAATGTCTGGGCACAGGGGTGGAGCCGACAGACCGGGAAGCGGAAGGGATCAGCTGGCCTTGGTTCTGCACAATCTTTAATCCCTTCCCTCCTGAAGTGGACTTAATGAAAAAATGCCTTTGTGGGCTCAAATGACTATCACCAGCATAAGGTAATGAGCTAATGTATTTCAAAAGTCATTACCAAAATGTCAGACATTTCCTTTAAAAACTATTTTTTTCTTAACAAACCCCAAAAGAACCTATTCCTATATGATATATGCAAAACTTGTAAGTTTCATAGCTCAACTTTAAGCTGTTTTTCGGTTATCTGAGTGCTAAAATTTAGCTAGCAAATCAGGCAAAAATACGTAATTACAACCCTCAGTACCTCCAAAAGTACAAAATTGATCCTCTGAAATTTGTAGTTGAGACCCTAGGACTGAGAAAGTACATAACCAAATTTCACATTCCTGGGGTCTAACACGGCCGAGAGATAAGCCTCTGAAAGATGCCGTTTTCAGTTAACCACCTGCACAATCCTAATATACAGGTGCTGCTGTGCCTGTATAAGATTACATATATATATATATATATATATATATATAATATATGTATGTATATATGTGTGTGAGTAACAAAACTGTATTTAACCAGGTATTTCTCTCTTTGTTTTGCAGTGTTCTAAGAACTTTCATTTCACGTAGCACAACTGACAACATTACTAGCAGGATGCATTATGTAGGATTTTTGTTTTCATTAGGAAGAACATATTAAAGTAATATTTATAACTTGAATATGTAGCTGAAAAATAAACTGGTTGCCAATGTGTTATACAAGTTAGTTTTGTTTTTAAATTAGATAATGTGCTAAACTCTGTGGTTCCTGTGAAGTAAACAGTACTTGAACGATGCTGATAATTAGATAGTTCTACAGCTGCGCTGGCAAGTGCTGTGGGGTTTTAGCTTTGATTAAATCTTGACCTCACATGGTGCTTTTTTTTTTTTTTTTTCCTGCAGTGCATTCCACCAGATGAGGCCTGTAGCACTGTCACTATAGAGATTATACTGGCCATGATGATGAATAAGAAGACATTTACCAAGCCCCTTGCTGTGGTGTCCAGTGAAACTCCAAAGACTACAACAGGTACTAGTTTTCTGAACCTACTGCTTCGCAACAGTATCAAATTTATATTACCACTATAAATCATTTTTGTATTATTGTATATTCTAATATGGTAGGAAATAAACTAGAAACTACTTTGGGAATCTAGCACTGGTTTTACATATGGTATTACCCCCTGTAGCTGTACTGAAAACCTCACTACCAGTCACTTGTGTTAAAACCACTACATTCACACAGCATAGAAACATAGACTTTGATGGCAGATAAGGACCGCTTGGCCCACCCAGTCTGCCCATTTCCCTACCTATTAGATAAGCTGCAGATCCTAGTTTTACTAACAGCCTACTTCCTCCTACCTCCCACTAGAATTGCTTTATGTCAGTCCTATGCATTCTTAAATTCCTCCACTGTTTTTGACCCCACGACCTCCTCAGGAAGGCCATTCCATGTGTCCACCACCCTCTCCATGAAAAACTACTTCCCCACGTTGCCCCTGAGTCGTCCCCCTTCTATCTTCAAATTGTGGTCTTGTTCTTGCACATCTCTTTTTCTGAAAGATGCTACCCTCTTAGACTTTGTTGCTTCCTTTGAGGTACTTGAAAGTTTCTGTTATGTCCCCCCTCTCCCTCCTTTCCTATTAAGCTCTTTTAGTCTCTCTCTTCATATGGCTTCTGCTGCACACTCTGCACCATTTTAGTTGCCCTCCTCTGGACTGCCTCCATCCTGTCTATGTCCTTGCGGAGATGGGGTCTCCAGAACTGCATACAGTACTCCAGATGGGGTCTCACCAACTGTCTGTACAGAGGGATGACAACTTCCTGTCTCCTACTGGTGATGCCTCTCCCCTATGCATCCCAGTATCCCCCAGCCCTCTTTACTGCCTTCTCACCAGCAGCGTTCAAAACCAGAGCAGCACATCTTCTCCACCCCACAGGTGTTTTAGCGTTTAGTCAGCAGCCACACCACTACACTTATGCGACAGCACAGAGGTGGGGATCAGACAACTGAGCATGTAAAACTATGAGCCACCGTGGACAGTTCAATCACTTCTAACAAGTGCAGAACAAAAATTCACCTTTTTTTGTTGCACTTATACAAATGTGTTTGCCTGTTTAGTAAATCTGATCTGTACAAGGGCAAACAGGCCATTTGGGCTATTTTAAAAGTGTAATAAACTATTTAAGATGATGAAGGGTTTGAGATGCACTTCTCAGCAGTGAAAAGGCTCAGCCTTCAGCTTCATGCCCTTCCTAAAGCTGTATCAGCAACACGTCAAGTAGTGCAATTCAGAATTTGTTTTACAAATTGTGAACCTTCACATGAACTTTCACCAATTTAGATCTTGGTGGGGACTGTATGAGGTGACCTGACATCCATTCTAGTTATCATTATTGCTGTAAAATGCAAAGCACAATATGTTTTGGGGAGCATGGCATTCATAGTTGGATGACTGGCAGCCATCATTGTTCTTGTACAAAGTAATGTAATGGCAGTGGCTCCGAAATACCTGGTTTGAGCGCCTTAAGATTTCACTGAATAAATACAGTTTCCACCTAGTGGCTGCTAACAGCTAACAATATCTGCTTAACAGTACTAAAATGTATATCTCCTCCCCCGCTCCCCAATAAAGACAGTCTGTTTTCATACAATATCAGTATCCCTGCTCATTCTTTTCCCAGCAAGAATATATGTTTGGGAGTGGAAGTGTGGGGGGGGGATGGGAAGGTGGAGTGCCTGAGCTGTGCTTCAGTGAGGAGGGATGAAGCATGTATCCAGACGATCTGTAGGGCAGCAGGAGCCAGGATGGAGCTACACATCATTGTCCGTCTGGGAGGTAATGACCTAGCAGGGGATAAAGTGAGGGTAGTGCAAGGTAACTTCAGGGAGTTGGGGAGGGGCCTTAAGCAGGTTGCATGCATGGTGACGTTTTCCAAGGTGTCATGTGTATATGGTTGAGGAGATGCAAGGGTAATCCCCATACAACTGGCTGAAGGCATGGTGCATAGAAAAGTGCTTTGGCTACACTGGGAACTGAAGGACAGTCTGGGAGAATATGGGCCTCGGCAAGGGAGACAACCTGGATCCTTCTAGGAAGGGGTCCACAGTCCTTGGTGGGAGGTTAAAATGCTACTTGGCTGAACATTTAAAGTAGCTAGAGAGGAGTCAGTAAAAACAAAGGGAGGCAGCAGTTGCCCCGGATGATGGAGCAGCAGGGAGGAAGGGCATGGGGGAGAAAACTCACCTAGTACAGGAGCGCAGAAAGGCAGGGACAGGGACAAGACACAAAAAAAGGGGAGGATAATACTCAGGTAAACAAAGGTAGAGGATTGAAAGTGACAAGAAATGAGGATGTTAAAAAGGTAAGTGGGAAGTTAGGGAAAGCTTCAGGGAAATACACAGGCTGGAATGAGAGGGGAAGCAGAGCCTTTGGTGCAGAAACCTATAGGTGTGGGCGATGATAGCTCCCCTAGTTTTGCCTATGAGCATTCAGAGTGCCCCTTTAATATATGCAAGGTTAGAAGGGAAGCAATCAGTCTGTCTTGTAATTACTACAGCCCCCCACACACACACACACTTTTCCCCATGTTCTGGTACCTATGAGCAGAGCAGCAGGAAAGGACGGGGAAGGAAGGTGAGGAGAGCCATGTGCACCAGTGCAAGGAGTCTTGAAAACAAAATTCCCGATCTGGAAACCATTATGGTGGAGGCTGTCCTGGATTTAGTGCCCATAACGAATGTTGTGGTGCACTGAGTACCATGACTAGAACGTGGCCATGCAGAACTACTCTATGTTCAGGAAAAACAGGTCGGGAAGGGGGGTTGTTTTATATGTGAGGGAGGGAATCAAGGCCCCAGAGGCACATCAAATGCATTTCCTGTGCAGTTCACGTATTGTACATCTCTGTGTAAATGGAATTGTCAGTAGAAGTATAGTTTGGTAATATGATCTTACCAGGAGTATGTGCACTTGGGGAGAGAGGTAGATGTTCCACCCCTACAAGAAAATAGCGCCTTACCCTTAATACCCCCCCCCACACACACACACACACACACACAGTTGTTTCCCTGTGTCTTTCACTACAAAATACAGCTATTTCTCAATGCTTCATTTAAGAATGTCAATCACTCCCCTGCCAAAATATACTTGTTGCTGTAACACGTGATGATGGAGTGAATGAAATGACTAGATGGAAACAGAACATGTGAATCTTTTTGTATTACTCAAGTACAGAACATTTCTTTCCCAAAAGCACATATTGTTTATGTTAAGAAACTGTATGTTCACTTTACAGGACAAATGTGTTTAATTCTGATATGACATTTTAATGATGTGATTTCACTGGGTATGGTTGAGTTGAAGATTTTTTATCTGCATGCAAAGGTTGCTCATTTGTGAGAGTTTAGAGTACTTTCTAGAAATCCATAAAGTCTGAAGGTTACCAACACTATCCTCAGCTTTGCAAAATATGCATGGTACTGTTTAAATCACCTTGAGAAACTAGAACCCGGACTAGGATAATGCAACAGCAGTTGTTTTTATTTCAGTCCATGAAGGACTTCTTAACCCTCGGAAACCTGCTCCTGCGCCCTAACACCACAGTACTGTTATATACTGCAGCGAGAATTTTTATTTCTTTAGAGAAAAAATGACCTACACTAGCACGATGTGTGAGCCCTCGTTTGTAACAGACTGCGTACAAATGAGCAAAGATCTGAAATGTACTGTCAGCCTGTGGCCTATTTCTACTCAGATTAATAAGTTTATATAAAAAAGACAAATCAGCCCAGAATGCCTACACAACTAATATGCAACAAGAATTGTGAAATTCTTATTTTGCTGCATCTCTTGGAAGTGTTTTTTTTTTTATCGGTATGTTTTTAATCCTGATGCACTTTTACGAAAACTGATTGTATGCGTGTAAAATATACAATATTAACTTGTTAAAGGGACATCCTGCTGAGGGGGAAAATACATCTGTGACCCAAACATCTACAACCATTCAAATCTCTTCTGTTTAACAAAGGACATTTTGGACTTAAAATGTGTCTGAGGGTGTCTTTTTAACAAATTCACTTTCATTTTAGTATAGCAAGTGCTTTATACGAGACTTGGACTAATTAATCAGGGCTCTGTGCACAAGCAGTCACAATTCCAAAGACATTATTTATTCCTTGATTTGATCTAGAACAGGCAACCTTTTATGTCAGAAACCATATTGCTGGAGATTTTCCTAATGTGTTCAGTCTGTTGCCCAAATGAAAGAGGCCCATTTGTGGTCAACTAGGGAATACAGTCCAAATGCGTATAGTATAAAACTAGTTTGCATTCAGTTTTATGGCCCATGTGACTTCACTTAATTGATTTTTTAGCATTAAAGACCGGTCTGCAAACACTTAATCCTTTTCATTTCATTTCATAAAGCTTTCTTTATTAAACAGTAATAAAGTAGTGGCTTCAGTTGCAGACTCTTTGAACGTGTGATTTTCTAATTAAAATAGATTAGTTCTGTATTGCATTTTGTGTAGTCTCCTTTAACAGTATAAAGACAGAACAATAGAATGCCACGGAGGTGATGTTTTTTCCTAAACATATTGTAACATTTTCACTTACAGGAAGAACCATCAGTGTTGCAGTGGATATTATAGAATGGATAGGAAATTCACTGTGTCCTGTTTGGTTGAAAGGATTCCAAAGTCAAATAGTTTTGGACAGCCTTCAGCAGTCGGGGCATAGCACACCAGCATATTAATATCTCCCAGAACAATTTTTCACTCATCCAATTGCCATTACAAACATGACCACTTCCTTTACTCACCAGAAACCTTGAAGTAGGCCCTACAGATAAAACCCCATTAAATTTAAAAATAAAACAAAATCCTTAAATGTTCTTCCCTGCACAATCCCCACCCTGCACACACATGCAGATGATATAAATGAAGTACTAGTCTCAGTTTGGTGTTACTTTGCTGACCATGAAAAATCCCCCTCCTAGTCTTACCTGCTTACCAGGGAAATGACCTGATGCTTATCCTGCAACAGATAAGGGGTGGAGGAAGGGTGAACATTCTGCCAGTGTATTGCTGTGTGTGTGTTCTGCCTCAAATGGCTACTCACTTATTACATCCCAAAAAAGAGTGGGAGTCTCTTAGTGTTCAGTTTAGAGTTCTGGAGTGAAAGTCAGCTCAGCCACCAATCTGCAAGGTGGACCTCACATTAGCAGAGTCCCTATTCTAAATGCAACTGCCAGAGTTGGCTCCCTTTGTAAAATATGGTGCCCTACCTGATTGGCTCTTTTTAAATTAAGTGCAGTCACCAGCCAATGTACTGGTGATTGGTGAGGAGCCAGCTAATGGAAGCAGCCATGTATCCCAAACATAACACAAATCCAGAATTAGCAGCTCAACCCATGCACTTCACAGACTTACATTGCTTTTCTCATTGGAGTGCAACTGATTATGGCATACATAGGCTGAAACTAGAGACCTAGTGCACCCCCTCAAAAATGGCAAATCATTCAATTGATACATTGTGCTTTTTGTCAGATGGCTACCTAGTTGTTACATCCCAAAAGGTGTGGGGTCTCTCAGTCTCCAGTTTAGAGCTGTGGAGTGTAAGTAAACTAATCCACCAGTCGTCAAGATGGACCTCCCATCGGCTGAGGCCCTGTTCTAAAATGCAGCTGCCAGAGTTGGCTCCCTTTCTGAAATGTGGTGCACAGCCTAATTAGCTCTCTTCAAATATTACGTATTCCCAGCCAATGTACTGGTGAGTGGTGGGAAGCCAGCAAATGGAGACAGCCATATATCTCCCAAACATAAAACAAATCCAGAATTACCAGCTCGACCCATGTGCTTTCACAAGCTTTAAATTGCTTTTCTCACTGGGGTGCAACCGGTTATGGATTACATAAGTTAAAACAAGAGACCCTAGCTTTAACATATGTATGCCATAACCAGTTGCACCCCAAGGAGAAAAGCAATTTAAAGTTTGTGAACGCGCATGGGCTTGAGCTGCTAATTCTGGATTTGTTTTATGTTTGGGAGACATATGGCTGTCTCCATTTGCTGGCTCCCTACCAATCACCAGTACATTGGCTGGGGACTATATCTTATTTATGGTGAGTCAATCAGACAGGGCACCACATTTTAAAAGGGAGCCAGCTCTGGCAGTTGTATTTTAAGTAGGGCCGCAGCCAATGGGAGGTCTACCTTGACAACTGGTGGGTGAGCTTGCTGTCACTCCAGAGCTCTGAACTGACTACTGTTGTGAAACCCTCACTCCCCTTTGGGATGTTAATAAGTGATTAGCCGTTTGAGGCAGAAAGCACATTGTAACAATTTAATGATTTATCAGTTTTTTGGTGAGGAAGGGTGTGCATTTGGTCTCTTGTTTTAACTTATGTATGCCATGACGTGTTGCACCCTAGTGAGAAAAGCAATTTAAAATTTGTGAATGTGCACGGGCTGAGCTGTTTATTCTGGATTTGCAGAGAGCTCCATGCATCCATATTTGTCACTGTGCTCCCGGCAGACTGCAGTCCTGACCCAGTCCATGGATATATGCAGGCAGTCAGATTTGAGTCTGCTAGGTGGTGTGCCACCACTCTGCTAGAGATGTATGAGGTTGTGCCAGTTTTCTTGGCACCATTTCATGAAGATAAGCTACTTCATGAAGTGCGCACTTTGTGGGGAAAATGTGACAAGACACTGGGTGAAATCTTCACAGTGTGCATACTCGGTGTTTTCTTAATGGTGGACTTCACAAAATCTCCTTGATTTACAGTGTCCCACATTGGATAAGAAGTTATTTTTAGATCACCTTTACAGTTCGCTAAATTGCTACACACAAGATGCTTGCTACAGAAGGGACTGGGAGGGCAAGAGAGGCTTTTTGAGGGGGACCAAACATGTAATCCTTCTGCATACCCATACACCTCGGACCAGCAACCCCAAACTGTTTTGGGGTGGAGGGCTCCCAGCCCTCCAATATGGCATGAAAGGCTGGGCAACTTTTTTTGTTATTTACAGTATTGCAGAAAGAGGATGCGTTCCACAGTCACCTGCTCCTGTCCTCTGGTAGGTAGAGCTGGGCATCCAGGTGAATGTCCAGTGTTTGGCCCAGCTCCACCACTCGGAAAACCTTATGCCTCTGCGCAGACTTCTGCACTTGTGGATCTGGACAACGAGGGGCTAAGGATTCTGCCCAGTGCAGAACTGATTCTGGGAGCAAAGCAAAATGGGCCAGTAACTTGTGAATCACTCGTACATCAGCTCCACTGTGGATAATGCCCTAAGTAGTCTTCTGCTTCTGCACATGAAACATATTACAGTCACGGTGCAAATATTTCTTTGAGTAAGGTTGTCATTGATTGTTTTTCTTTGACTACAGTATCTGCTTTTCTGACATTGGTTCTTTTATCAGGTGGTGTTTTAAAGTCTTATGAAATTACCACTCATTTGTTTTCTATATTATAAATCGTGACATCATTCATAGCCAATCAGGATTGTATATTTCTCAATTATAGATCAAAGGAGCACTCCCGACCAGCTGGAGCACTCCTGTCCTCTGCGTGAGACACTTTTAATCTGTGAAGAGTGTCTCATGCGCACTTGCCCTGGAAACCGGTACATCTTGGGAAAGTTTTTAAAAATGTTAATACACTATTGATCGATTTTGATCAATAATATATTATAGCCACTGAGACCACTGTTACGGTTGTAAGAGTGGTCTCAGTTATATCTTTAGTGTCTGAACGGCCACCATTGCCTATGTGTTCTCGTATTTCCTAATAGGCATGTGAGACTTCCTTTACAGTCAGAAGAGTGGTCTCAGTAGCAGCATTACATACGCATTCTAGACTCTCTCTAAACACAAGAGGGTCTCATGCAAGCCATTCTAAAATTACAAAGTATTAAGTCTGGTTTTCATTATCTGCTTCCCACACAGATGTTTTCTCTATTGTCTACTCAGTAAGACATTCTGATTTTATCATGATTCATAATATATTTTTTGGGTTCCACCTGTGTAGAGCACCAGCATTAGTTACGCCGGTCATCAGGGTGCCAAGTCGGATCTTGCCCCCAAGGATTCTAACCTGGGGCAGGAGACAATGGAGAGGGAGCAGTGAATTCAATTATTTGGCACCCTAATGATGGGCGCACTGCTGCCAGCGCACAGATGGCCAGAAGGGATTTATTTTTATAGTGTCAGCATCTCACATGGTTGTAAGAATACCTCCTAAGTCATTTGTGTACCAGAATTGCTCAAATTGGCTTCACGGTTTCTCACCCAAAGAACTTGAAAAAGGAACTCTTACAGCTATAGGAGATGTTGGAATTGAACTTGTAAACATAAAACACTGTCTAGTTCATAATGTGTAAATCCACTGATGTACTATGACTTGACTCCTCATACCAAATCTATTCCCACACTCGGTACATTTATGAAGTCCTTTCCTTTGTAGTGCTGTACTCTTAATAGAACTACTTTTAGTTAGAAACAAAACTAAATGGGTAGTGTTAACTGTGAACAAACAAGGTCACAACAGGATGCGGGGACAACTACAGCCATAAACAGAAGCATAGAAAAACAAGCTACAGCACTCACCATCTCGAAGGAGATCATAATCTTCCTTCCAGAAAACCTTATTTTGAAACAGCATGGCTAAACAAAAGCGCAAGTGTGCTCAGGCTGGTGCTGGCAGCCCACATAGCACTTCATGTATGTGCATGACGCTTTCTCAGAGCTGAGTGGGATTGACCAGTGGCCTTTAAAAAACCAATACCGCCAGACTAAAGTGCAGAGCAGCAAACAGATACAGGGTACAGCTCCAGCAGCTTCCCATTACTAAAGTGTTATGGAATAAGTGAGGAAGGGAGAGAAAGTGGGTAATGAGAGAAAAGACAAGAGCACTGATGAGTATGCAAGGATTGGATAATGGAGGGAATCAGTGTAGTGGCAAACGTACTTCCAGCACGAGGGTATTACTACTGAAGTGCAAAGTATAGAAACCGCACTTGAAATTGCTGTGTTTAATGCAGGATACAGAGTAATGTGCTGTGCAGCGCAGCTATGTTATTTGACATCTTGAGGAGTCTAATGTGCAAGACCTAAAAAGGCAGATTATGTCAAGTTAGAACAAGACTGTATATGTACAGGGAGTCTTCAAGCAAACGAAAAAGGTCCCAAGGAATACATGCTGTAATTAACACAGTGCTTTGCAGTAGCTGTAAACAAGAAAAGGGGCAGGCTGGATAGACCATAGGCCTTCTGATGGAAGAGTTCTGTGTTGCTGAAATCATCACCAATGACAGGCACTAGGAAACCACCAAAAGTAGAAACAGCACGTCCTTCCAGTTCACTTGAGAAGCTGGTTGTTATAAGATGTTTTTGGAGAAATGACCAAGTCCTCTGCTCATTTCTGTTTGACTTTTGACTGGTGGTGGGGGGTAGCTGATCGAGGGAATCTGGCAGATACTGTACAGTGTAGTACAGAAGTCAGAAAGAGTTGCACTGTCCCAGAACTGGATTGTATTCAAAAACTCATTATAGGTTTTGTTTTATGCAACAAGAGGACATAAAATGAATTTGGAAGAGGGTAAATTCAAGGAGATATGAGGAAGTACTTCACTGAAAGAGTGGTGGATGCCTGGGACAGTCTTCCAGTGGAGGTGGTGGGGGAGTGAAAGCAGTGATGGGCTTCCAGCATGCCTGGGATAAGCACAAGAGAATCTTAGTGGGAAGCATGTGGGTGAGACAGAGATCAGGCACGGTCTGCAGTGACAGTATAGGCAGGAAAGAAATGAGCAGACTTGGTGGGCCAAGTGGTCATTATCTGCCGTAAAATTCTTTGCATGTTTCTATGTATATTTTGCCTTGTACATTATGATAGCAACAGGGCTGTTTCAGATTTGTAAAAGAATATCTGACTTTTGACCATTTAAATTGATTACAGAAAGACTCCAATCGTGTTGTGAAAAACCTTGGTGCCTAATCTATCATAAAACTTTGATTAATAGTTATGATATGGCTATTGAAAATACTGACTGAAGTTCAGAAGCCCAATTTGTCGAACTTGGTAGTAGAAGCTGTTGTTATCTACAGTACTTACAACTACAGACGCTCTCTGTTGTATCAGTCTTATCTCTCTGAAGGCCTGTCAAGCAAAGAGCTTATCGATGTCCCCTATGGCTCACATGCGCTCAACCAATTAGCATAAAAAAGTTGGATCTCAAAGGGAAGGATTTTAAAAAATATCACTGATAGGGAAGATACCAAATACAGCTTTATACACCGGCACTGGAGATTGAAAGGGCAAGATAACAAGTGATATCTTTGCTGATGACAGTGGTAACAAGATATTATGCTGTCTTGTTGGTGTAGTCATAATTGATATTTTGAAGGTTAGTATCATCACAATGGAACAGGGAATCAATCAGAGATCAGCTTCCACAATGTTTACGACATTGCAGTAGCTCTGAGCAACACTGGAACCAACAGTTGACATCAGACACACACAGATCTGTACACAAGCAGCAGATTTAAAAAATAATGCTTGAATTAATGCATACTGTACATTGAATATGTAATTGTCTAACAATATACCAAGCTTTTCATTACTTGTGAGGAGACAGGACTTTTATAACTCACTCGTCTCTTGCCACTCATGAGTTGTGAACCTGCCCTCTCACACTTGAACATAAATTGCATATTTTGATTCAGGTCAGGGTCCTCCATTTAAATTTAGAGTATATGCTAGAGGTTAGACCACCAAGCTATGAACCTGGAAACTCACAGTTTCCACTTGCACGCTCAGTGACTCTGAGTAAATCACTTAACCACAAACTGCAAAGAACAGTGCACGATTGCCAAGAGAAGAAAATTCGAAAGCAAAAAACTGTTAAATAACCATTTAGTGTCCACCTCTGTGTGCTCAGCCTCTTGTGCCTTGGCTTAGTGCCCTTCAGGGGGCGTTTTAAGTCACTTAAGCAACCTGAACGCTAGGGTAGCACCTGGAAAGGGGCTTTGGTTCGGTGTATCTTCCCAGCCAAACGTGATAAAGGATGAATAGAGAGGAAGGGTCTTATACCAAATGCCAAGGCTCTGAGCTGTGGATAGGTCAAATGTTCTAAGATACAGGTCTAAGTGACTACTGGTTAACTGACAACACATGCTGTTGATTGTCTTCCAGCACTGTTACACGTTGGCTTAACTGGTTTAGCTAAAGCACATACATGGAAAGCAGTTTATTCATTCATCCAGTCATCAAAGCCAGGGAAGAATAAAAACAAAATAAAAGTTTTAAATAGTTAAAGCAGCAGTATTTGTTAACTGGCCAAAAATGTAATGATATTTCTAGGGACATGGATATGTTGTTCATCCACGCTTCTTGGCATAGTCCCTTTCCCCTTTAAAGCTGCTGGAAGGTCTTCAAGCTGGCTCCTCCCACCCACCCAGGTGGTATAACCCTCGACTCCACCCCATGACGCCAGATCTTCCTTTCCGCGTTAGTGATTGCGACTGTTGCTTCTATATTATGAAAGACAAGTCTTCCCCTGGATTTCGCCAGTGCCCGTGCGGTCAGATGTTGCGTATGGACCCACATACCATGTGCATCTACTGTCTTGGTGTCAGCCATGACACCACGACCTGAGAGTTCTGCCTTACTTTTCAGCCTAACGTCCTCGATGACTGTCTCGCATACCTTAAATTGGGCAGGCCCAAAAAACGGAACCCGCTGGTGAAATCAAAGGAGGCCCGGTGGGTGGTTTCTGCGGCTGTGGGATCCACCAAGCAGTTGGAGCACATGCAGGCCTTCAAGGAGGAGGAAGTGGCTCGCTCTGCGAAATAATTGTCTTGGGGCTTCTTCATTCCACTCAACTTGGGCTCCACTTTCTCAGGTTCCTTCCGAGAGTTGTGCCACTCTCTCCCGACTAAGGGTGAGAGTCCTGTAGGCATGTACTCCTCTCAGTCCCGTAAGTGGGAGAGGGACCCAGGACTGTCTTTGTCTTGACGGAGATGTTCTTGGGATCGGGAGAGATCTCAGTCCCAGGAGCCGGCCATTTCAATCTCGGTTGAGATTGCCTCTTTGGCCGCTGGTTTCTCGCCTCTGCCTTCGGGCCAGTCGAATGAAGTTGAGATTGTTCTCGACCCATTGTCGCCAACTCTGGCCGACTACTCCCTCAGTCAAACTCCGGTCCTTTCCTTCCCTGAAGAGGAGACCCAGCCCACTGGGAAACCCACCGAGGAAGTGTTCTCTGACTCCCAGAAGTCTCCTGTTTTACCGGCGTCTCCTAAACGTCCGGGTCGGCCTGCCCGATCTCGATCGAGGTCTCTGACCCACTCAACTGACAGACTGGAGAAGGTGCACAGGCACGCCAAAAAGAGGCGACGTCGGTGATCGTTCTCATCCTCCTTGGGAGTGAGGAGAGGCTTCAGCGGAAACTCCGTCGATGCTACGAGGACCTCATGTGACAGCAGCTAATTTTGTCCAGGCATAAGCCGACTGCTCTTACCCCAGCCATTACTTGGCTTTCACCTCCTAGGCCAAAGCAGACTCTCCAGGAACCGATAAAATTGTTTACCCTGCCCACAGAGCTGGCTAAACCTCTTCCAGTTTGGCCTAAACCGGTCTCTCCATCGATTCTGGTGGAACTGCTGCCTAAGCAGCCCATGGGAGGGGCTCCTTCTAAGGAAGCTCGGCCAGACACCAGGCTCCCCTGATGTCTTTCAGTCACTCTCACCCCGACCGCCCTAGGTGGGTTAAGGGCGATTTGGGCGGTCGAACGCTGTATCCGGATACTTTGGATTCGGATGACACTGGCCTCCATTCTCATCCATGGGATGATGAGTCAGCTGGTGATTTAGTGACGAAGGAAGGCCCTTCATCTTTTCAGGGCATTCTCTGCCTCATCTCTGAGTCCACAAGGATGCCCCGGAACCTATCCAGAAAAAGGCAGAGTACCCTCTCACAGATATCCTCAAGAGAGGGGATACCCCAACTTAAGCCTTTCCTGTGGCCGAAGACATCGTTGGCCTGGCCCTTGAACTTTGGCAGCACACTGCCTCCTGTCCAGCTCCATCTACCTGGATGTCCCGCAAGTATGCGGTGCCCATGAGGTCCCTAGCAGGGTTCACAGAGCACCCATCAGCCAAGAGCCTTGTGACTGCCTCTGTGTTCAAATGTACAGGCAGTTCTACTGATACCGACAGACCGCCACAGAAGGAGTCCAAGAAACTGGATCACTCTGCCCGGAAGGTCTATGCAGTCTTTTCCTTAGGCCACATCAGGCAAACTCGGCCACCATCATGGCACACTTCTCCCATGCCCTTTTGGGGTGCTTAGATGAAGTGCTCCCACACCTCCCCGTGGACTTGCAGACCACGGTCAAGCAGGTCCGGGACCAAGGCCGTGCCATTGCTAAGCAGCAGCTCCAGATGGCCCTGGACATTGGGGACTCGTGCCCATTCATTGGCAGCCACAGTTGTCTCCCGCCGCAGGGCTTGGATGAGGCTTTCCTCCTTCCTGGTGGATACCCAGCACAAACTGGTTGATGTGCCTTTCCTGGGCACTGATCTCTTCAGCCCAGGTGTGGCCGGTCACCTTCAGCGCATCGAGCAGTCCAGTGCCACCTTGGACACCACTTCTGCTCAGAGTTCTTCTGGACACAAGTAGCAGCAGCAGAAGAAGAAGCCTTTTCAGCATTCTTCCCCTGTGGTCCAGCAGCCCTCCTTTCAGGGAGGTCAGCAGCAGGCTCAGGCTTGGTGCCCCCACCCCAAGCCCAGACCCTCCAAAGCCCGTAAAGGAGGTTGGGGTTCAAGCCGTGGACCCTCTTCCTCCAAGTCTGCCCAGTAACGGGATAGAGATTGCCACCCCATCCCCATCACGTCCGCTCTGGGTCCTCCCACAGGGGGGCCTCCTTCGTCACTTTCTTTCTGCCTGGTCTGCTGTTACCATGGACAGGTGGGTCTTAGAAGTGCTCGGTCAGGTCTGCCTCTCGAATTCAAGCAGTACCCTCCAAGCCGAGCCGGCGCCCCATGGGAGGAGAGAGTATCCGCCCACACTCAGTCAGCTCTCCAAGATGACATTGCTCAGCTACTTCTCGAGGCAGTAGCTCACGTGGCAGATCCTCCACGGGACCAAGGGTTCATTTCCAGGTACTTCCTGGTTCCAAAGCGGATGGGGGTCTGGCGCCCCATTCTAGATCTGCACAACCTGAATCAGTATCTCATGCCATGCACCTTCTGAATGGTACCTCTGCCCCAGATCATACCATCCCAGGAGCAAAATGTGGTTCTGCTCACTGGATCTCCAGGACACGTTCTTTCATATCCCAATCGGTCTGTCTCACCAGTGGTTTCTCCACTTCAGAGCAGAGGGAACCCTTTATGAGTTTTGAGCCATGCCATTCGGCCTGTCTTCGGCCCCACGGGTCTTCACCAAATGCATTGCAGTGCTGGCAGCCCACCTCAGGCATTGGGAGGGCAGACTATCCCCCTACCTTGACGATTGGCTCTTAGCAGGTTCCATCTAGCAGGAGGTGGAGAGGTTCAGGGACCTGGTCCTCCAGACCTGCTCCCAACTCGGCCTCCTGATCATCGAGGCCAAGTCGGAACTCATGCCTTTTCAGGTGATGTGCTTCATCAGGACAAAGCTAGACTCTCACCAAGCCAGAGCCCGGCTCCTGGAGGGCAGGGCAGAGGTTCTCTCCTCCTTTGCCCAGTCATTTCTGGTTGGGCAATTGCGCCCCTGCCCGGGACTTGCTACGCCTTCTGGTTACATGGCAGCCTGCACCTTCGTGGTCTGTTGGGCCCGGTGGCATATGTGCCCCCCTTCAGTGGGAGCTGGCCACCCAGTGGACTTAGCGCCTAGGACATTTCGACCAGCTGATCACTGTGACCCAGAAGATGTGGGACACTCTCCAGTGGTGGATTGTCCTAGACTGGTTGCAGGAAGGGATCCCGTTTGTTCACCCAGAGCCAATGGTCATCCTCACATGGGGAACAACAGGGCCCACGGGTTCTGGACCCCCGAGAAGTCCCATTACCACATCAACCTGTTGGAGCTCAGAGTGGTCAGACTGGCACTGTCAGCATTTGCTCCTCAGCTTCGGGGTCAAGTGGTTTAAGTCCAGACGGACAATACCACGACCATGTACTACCTCAACAAGCAGGGTGGCATGCACTCCCGGCTGCTGTGTAGGGAAGCGCTCCACATCTGGACACTCGTGAGCCAACTGGAGGTGGATCTCCTAGCCATCCATGTGGCAGGAGCCTCAAATCAACTGACGGATGCCCTCAGTCGCATAGGTGTGACATCCCAAGAGTGGTCTCTCCATCCAGAGGTAGCTTACAGCCTGTTCTCCCACTGGAGCAAACCAATGGTGGACCTGTTTGCCTCCAGGGAAAACACCAAACTGAAGCTGTTTCATGCCTACTCCCCTCAGCAGGGCTCACTGCAAGGGGATGCCTTCTTGAGGCCGTGGACTCCAGGCCTCTTCTGCACCTTCACTCCATTTCCCTTGACCCACAAGGTGCTCCTCAAGGTGAGGAGGGACAAGGCGCAGGTGATCCTGGTAGCCCCAGACTGGCCACGCCAGTTCTGGTATCCAGATCTCAGCATCAGGCACCTGAGGCAGCTTCCAGCATGCCCAGACCTGATCTCAGTCAGTCAGGTGAAGGTTCTCCACCCCGGACCTTCAGTCCCTGCACCTGACAGCCTGGTACCTGAGCAACTCGAGTTCCAGGCTTTGGGTTTCTCCGAGAATGTACTCACGGTAGTGGAAGCAACCAGGAAGGAGTCGACCAGGAAGTGTTATGCCTTCAAATGGAAAAGGTTTTCCATTTGGTGTCAGGGCAAGGACCTGGACCCTCTGTCCTGCTCAGTGGCTAACATTCTAGACTACCTTTGGTCGCTCTCCAAAGGGGGCCTTCAGTCATCGACCCTTACGGTGCACCTAGCACCCATCTCTGCTTACCGGGCATGGGCTGATCAGCAGATGTTGGTACAGGAGACGTAGTCGGGTGCTTTTTCAAAGGTCTGGATCACATATCCCCTCCAGTGCATGAACCTCCACCTCCGTGGGATCTACAGCTGGTCTTGGCACAGCTCATGGGCAAGCCATTCGAACCAATGCACAAATGTGAGTTGTCACACTTGTCATGGAAGACTGCCTTCCTGGTTGCTATCACATCTGCCAGAAGGACAGGGGAGCTCCAGGAGCTCTCAGTGGACTTCCCTTATCTGGTCTTCCACAGGGACGAGGTTGTCCTGCACCCCCCCACCAGAAATTCCTTCCGAAGGTGATGTCAGAGTTTCACCTTAACCAGGTGTTGACTCTGCCGGTGTATTACCCCAATTACACTTTGGAGGCTGAGTACAGGCTCCATACTTTGGACCTGAGATAAGCTCGCTCCTATTATAAGGAGAGGACGGCGGAAATTCAGGGAGAGATTCTCCGGCTATTTGTCACCTACGCTGAAGCTGCTTCTAGTCAATCTGCAGCAAAAGCAGACAGTCGCAAGATGGATTACATCTTGCATTAGTCTATGCTATGAGTTGTCGGGCAAGAAGCCTCCCAGAGGGCTAAGAGCTCATTCCACCCGCCATACTGCTGCATCGGTGTCTACTTCCAGGGACATCCCCATACAGGAAATCTGTCGGGCTGCTACCTGGAAGTCAGCCACCTTCATTACCCATTACCACATCGACCTTGAGTCACGCCGGGATGCTGGTTTTGGGGCCTCAGTTCTTCAATCTCTGTTCTCCAAGTAAGTATCGAGGGGGTATGCGCTTTGCCTCGCTCCTCCCGGAGAACTGCTAGGAGTCTGCCAACAAGTGTGGATGAACAACATATCCATGTCCCTAGAAAAAGAGGTTACTCACCTGTAACAGTAGTTCTAGGAGTGGTATATGTTCATCCACAGGGACCCACTCAACCTCCCTGGCTGCGACACACACACCTGGCTTCCAGCGGGCTAAGATCTGGTGTCATGGGGTGGAGCCAAGGGTTATACCACCTGGGTCGGTGAGAGGAGCCAGCTTGAAGACCTTTTGGTAGATTTAAAAGGGAAATGGCCTATGCCAAGAAGTGTGGATGAACAACATATACCACTCCTAGAATTACTGTTACAGGTGAGTAACCTGATTTTTTTTTTTTTACCTAGAATATATTTCTGACATAATTTTCATCATCAGTGTGTTTTTAATTCCCTTGGTTATATTTTTGAAACTGCTTTTATAACTAATTTTATAATTAATGCTTCAAGCCAATAAAGATTACGCCACTCATAATTTTTAAACCTCTTTCTTCTCTCTTTGTAAATAGATATACTAGACTGATAGTGTGGATGCATTAGAATGGTACTAGCACATGTTTTTTATGGTAAACAGCAGAGCACCGCACCAAGATTTTTTATTTTTTCATGGTCAACGTGGCAAGAGAGCAGGAATTTTTTAAAGCTTCAAAATCCTGTATCTCAGTTCAGGAAGGAAAGAAAATAAAATTAAAAATGGTTATAGTGATGTTTTTGCAAGAAATACATTGTTCCTGAATATAAAAAGAAAGAAAACCCTCTGTGTTGACTTACAGATGCAGCTGATTTAAGACTCCATTCAGCTGAATATATCCAATAGTAGTATTTTTTTTTTTTATGTATTGAGGTAGTGTGCGAGGACCACAGTCTTTGCTTTATATCTTTAATAATTAAGTAAGAAGTAACTCTGTGCTTATCAGTAAGCCCAGTGGAATCTACCTCTTCATGCGTTACACACAGGATTAACGGAGCTCTCACAGTATTGTTTGATGAAGCATAGGCTACTGCTAGACCCCCATCTTGATCTGGCCCAAATATATTAACTGTGTATGTTATATTAATACCCCGTTGCTGCCTTCTTACTGTTACTTCACCACCAAGGCATACACTGCTCTTGACTACATAAATTGTTTTGTCACTGAGTTCTGTCATTTCCTGTGCTTGATGCCTTACCTGTGTGATCCTCATCTTTTTCATCTACGACACACTGACCTGGAGTCCATGCTTGCTAACTTATATTCCTCAACTTGTGGAAGAGTGACTAGTGTAGTAATTGGCATATATATCAAAACTAGACGCAACACTGCATACTGTTTGCAGAAGTTGCATTCGGCGTCTTTAGCGAAGAACTGTTGAGAAAGAGATGTTAACATTAAAAGTGGGGTGTAAAATGCAGCTATGATCATATAGAATTCTGTAGATCAGAAAGCTGGACCTTGAACAAAACATTGATCTGGAGGCTGAATGTTTTTGACAGTAGCTGCTGTAATAGAATCTAGTACTGTATATGACAGCAAAATAGTGTGCAACAAGGAAGTATTTATAATTTATTGAACATATTTGGCCATTAGGGCACACAAAGCTGATCACAGCTTGTTTCCAGGTGCGCCCTAAGGGAAGAAAAAGCTAGGTACAACATGAATAAAACATGAGTGGCAAATACATAAACCTGTAAATACAGGTTGTACATTTACACAAGCGCATAGTGCAGAAATATAAATATACTACTAACTTGGGTGCACAGAAGATCGGGTATCAGTACATTAACATTTCCTCACAAAGGTAGGCATCAAACAGCAGGGACCTTTTGCAGTTGTGGGAGGAGGCATACCAACAAGGGGTGCAGGTGAGCAAAAAGGGTTAAAGGGGTAGGAAGGTTTACCTTTATAAATAAAAGTTACCTTACTTATATTTATTAAACAGCAGTGGTACATGTTGTTTATTAAAATGTAGAATTTGCAATACATATTGATGTATACATTATGTTGGGTGATAACAAAAGTGTGTGTATTTAGGTGTGTTGTTTTTAGTACCATTAGTCTGGACTCTTGTATGTAAGAGTGTACATCCTTTTTTTTTCCCTTTTAATTGGCCTCCTGTTAGGCCTTTGCCCCCTCACAGACTTACCACTTCCCAGTCTTCCTCCACGGCTTGCCCCATGTGCAGGGTCCCCAACTGTCACTTAGGGTATCTGATTCTGGGGGAAGCTGCCATGTCGCCAGTGCGGGACCTGCGAAGGTTCAGTCCATCCCACAGGTCTACTTCTTTTTTCCCCTCCATTTTTGGTCCTTTACCTCAAGATGCCAGCCTGGGGAAGTGATGCAAGCATGCAACCAAGTTTGGTGCATGCCATATGCCAGCGTCTTTCTGCCCGCTGTGCAACTTCAGGGTGCACTGCGACCTGTGATCACCCAGGTAGCAGTCTAGTATCAGAGCAGGCTGCCCACCCTCGACAGAGAAGGAGACCATTCTCTTAGATGCTTGTCCTCCCCATCCCCCACCAGCCCCCGATGACTCAAACTCGCTTCCAAACCCAGTCACCGGTATCATGAATGGTAGCACTACTGCTGTGCAGATGGGCCAGTATGTGTGTACATCCTAATATCTTGTACAAGAGCTGTGATGACCACAGCTTGTAATGGTCTGTCTCAGTTGTATGTTAGAGTAATGTTGCACATTTTTTTCATACAGGTGTTTAACATTCCCATGAGTATATTACATTTTACATTATTTTGGTTTATATATTTACAGATAATTATGTATATTATAACCAATTTCCTTAACATGAAAATTAATAAAATACTACCACAACTAAATGATAGTTTTATGTACTGAGATGATCAGAATCATTATTCATCATTCTTTTTGGGGAATAGAAGGCCCATGCAGGTTGCTACAATGGCCCAGCGGCAGCACATCACACTGCTGTGCAGGCAACCCAGGTTCTAGGCGTAAACTCTGGTTCATTCCTTCAGGAGGCAGGCCTGGCTGGGACAGCAGATGACAGGAATGTACCACAGCTGGGGAGAGTTGGTGGCAGGCTCTGATATCACATTGTCCCCTGCTGAAGATAAGAGAGCTTGCTTCCCTGCAGGGACAGGTTGGTCCCATGTCATTGGACGTAGAAGTCAATGCAGAAGAAAGGGGGATAAAATCTTTAGCCTGCATCTGAATGAAAGCTGCTGATATGCTTAGACCCCATGCAGTGGACCAGGCTGCCCTCGGATCCTTGGTTGGTTCAGGGCAGAGGGGGGAGAACAACCTCTTCTGGGCCCATCTGCCATGGAGAAAATGCTGTGGTGGAAAGCAGAAGCAGCAGGGGGGATAGCTGTGATGGGTCTGAGCGGTTGCAGGTAACAACCAGAGGCAGTGGACACTGGCAGGTGGGGGAGAAAAAAAGAATACAAGGTTGCTTATATACCAGTAACATTGATATCCATTATGTTGACTTTTTATAAAGAAAAGTTTTGTAGATTAAAACATTAATTTTGCTTTATTAATTTGTGAAGACACTTGGATTATACAGTATGTGCTTATAATAACTGCAATCTATTTCTTTCCTTTTTTAACTTGTAATTTAGGAACTAAACAGCCCTCTACAACCAACAATAAATTCTTACACCAGCCATGTAAGTATCATGTACTGTGAAGTCATATTTAACAAAAACTAGTTAAGAGATTGCTTCTGTCTTTGGCCCCGTAGCACAGAGAGTTGAGGTGCTGGATGCCACACCTCCCTTCACGTTGACGCTCCGAGTTTGGAAGCAGACTTGGGCCACCAGGGGTCAGTTGGGGGAGAGGATTGCATGTGCACCTGACAACTCTCCTCTCCCGAAAGGGAAGGGTTGTACCACACCACTCCTGTACTGCCACCATGTGGAGGCATAGTGGTGAAGCAGTGGTTGTGGCCAGAACCGGGGGGAAGGGTTGTGGCTCACACGTGGAGTGTGCATGCCTCTAAATGCATACGCATCTGCACCATTGCAAATCACCAGCTGCCAATGGGGAAACAAGGGAGGCAGGAAAATCACTGTGGTGCAGCAGGGTGATGCCTGTGCCATTCTGGACTTGCAGCATCACCCAGACAAGGCCACAAGTGGACTGGGTCACTGGGAGGGTGGAGGACGGCCCCTCCCCTCCTCGCCCTGCAAAAAAGGGATAATCCACGGAGGTTTGAATGGCTGGTAAGTCCTGGGGGGAGATATGTGCTGGACGGGAACAGGATGTGGCTGAGGGGGTCAGCACCACACAAGGAGAGAAACGTCTTGATTTAAGGAGAGAGATATTTCTACTTTTGCACAACATTGTTTTCCAAAGATTGAAACTGGATATTTTCATTCTAGTTTAACAGGGAGCATCAAGTATTATGACTCTTCCATCTGTTACCATAGGCTGCAAGGACTAGATTTAGGAAAATGCTGGCAGTAGTAGGAACCATCAAGGCACCCAGAAAGATTGGTTAATGACAAACATCAACAGAATTAATAACGTAAAATGCTTTATAAAGTGGGCTTCAGAATTCCTAGCAACTTAATTGGTCTAAACGGATCACCTGACCATTCATTTATCTCTGGTATACAAACAGTTCGTAATTAACCTGCCGTAATCTATCTAGCAACAACCTAACTAAATGAAAACCTTTTCCCACTAAAATAAAAAAGTTTCTATTTTTTAAACACAAAAACCCATTACAGAGCATAGGGTTCTTAAAAATTGGGGGCAGTATAGCGCAGTGGTTTAAGTCTCTGAGCTGCAAATCTGGTGACATCCAACAGACCAGACCTGGGTTTGAACCCCACAGCTTCCACTTGCATACTGTGTGACCCTGAGCAAGTCACTTAACTTCCCTGTGCTCCCAGGTCGCTCCTGTAAAAAAGCTTTCAGCTTAGGGTGCTACTCCTGGTTAAACAACTAAAAAAAAAAAAAAAAAAAAAAGCTCCACTTTCCAGGTTCATTCAAAGGCACTCGGCCTATGTTACCAAACTCACATATTCAGCCTAACAATAAAAACTCCTTTTTATGAGCAAAAAGTCTGCAAACCAGGAATATGGTGGATGCTGAGGGGCTGGGGCATTTACTGGCAAGTGCGGCGCCACACTGCTTCAGAATGTATTAGGCGAGTAGTGGCACATGCTTTCAGTAAATGGAACCTCCCAGCACCTCCTCATTCCCAGTTCATGGACTTTTCGCAATAAAAAGTAACAGCGCAAGAAAATTGCGCTTTTCTACATAAAAAGCTGGATTTGGGGTAAGCTTTTCGGGGGCAGGGGGGCCATGAATTTACACAGTTTTCCTTTAATAATCTCATTCAATTTCAGTTAGTTTGCATCTGTACTCTCCACCCCTCTCCCCCACCCCCGGGACAAGGTTGAAAATAGGTAGTATTGTCTCAACATCTTTTCCAGGTCAATAAAAATTAAAATAAAACTGAGATAAAGAGTCCCTTCTAACCTGAAATTACATGTTACTGTGTCTGACCCCTAAGGCGTGCCTAGCCATTGCCCAAGGCAAACTTCTCCCCTATTAGATTACTGTGCCCCTATTTACTCCCATGTTTCCGCCTTGCTATGTACCAGACTTGCCACTGTTTACAGCAGTATTTGTAAACATCACTGCACCTTATACCAGCCCTTAGGCTGGCTCCCACTACAAGGGAGACATGGCTATGCCCTCGGTCGCATCATAGATAATACCATTAGAGGTAGCAAACTGTCACCTCACTCATCCCTGCTCAAACACAGAGTCAGTCCCAGGTGCCTTCAGGAATCATCAGTCCCATTGCTGGAAGTTCCCAGGACTTCCACTGTTCTGGGTAGCAAAGTCCTGTCCTTTGCGGCTCCCACGCTGTAGAACAAACTCCCCACCTCCCTCCGCTCACTTTACTCGCACCTTGCTTTTAAAACTCTTCTCAAAGCCTGCTGCTGTCTGAAGCCAAATGTTCCTGCTTAATTGGGTTACCTATGGATGCGAGTCCTTCCCCCTACTTCTGGGCCCTGCCTGTCCCCTCCTCTGATAGGTTTCACCATCAACTGTTCTAACTGTACCTTCATTTCAACTGCACTTGCTCCTTACTCGTACTGTATTTGCACTCCTTTTATGTAACAGCATTCCTTGTACAGTATGTTATTTGTATTACATTTGCGTATTTTGTACCTTTTTGTATGCATCTGTGTTCAAAGCATTTCAATGTATTTCTAGTTTGTGTAGGCACCTGCGCCATTCTTAAGTTATGTAATTTGTATTTGTCTGTATTCATGTGTGTCATCTTCATGGTCTGGATCGTGCCTGAAAATGGTCCCTGGGATCAGTGCACCTACCCAGTAAACAAACAAATAAATGACTAAAATGTTAAGTTACTAACTCGGTCCCTAGAGGTGGCCCGCCAGGGCACAGTTGAGGCAGTGTTGGGAAGCTTGGCCTCTGGCGTAATGTGCCGTATCTGTCTGGAACAAATGGAGAACCAGAGACTCCATGTCTGGCAATCTGGTATCTTTCAGACACTCGTAGCAAAAAAAGCAAAAAACACAAATGTGTATTAGATTCATTTTTTATGCACAGAGATAAACTACTATGATGTTTGTTGTTCGCCAGTAAATAAGATGAATCCAAGTATCAGCTTTAGCATTTACCTACAGCCCATATCCAGGCTGGTCTCCCCTTCCCCCTCTTTTCATCCATGCCAATGGGCACATAACAGGCTATACTCATTATACTGGACCATTGAGGAAGGGGCCAGATTTTTCCGCAGTGCTTCATGAGCACGTTTTCACACATGTCCTCCTCCTTGTCATTCTGAGTCATTGTGCAACACCTGGACCACTGACCCCTGCCAGTCAACGTGTGCATCTCCACACTGCACATAATGGTTGCAGGGGATGGCCAGAGGGGGCACTATTTCAGCAGAGCATAACTGGATTTGTGTGCGTGTGTCTCCATCCATCTATATACAGAAGAATTGGGGGGGTAAAATGACAACATACAAGTGGTGTCTTGGTGTATGACAACAGTAAGAGCAAGATATCAGATGCATGTTGATGTTAATGTTGTCACAATAAATATTTTCAAGTTTAGTGTCATCGCAGTGGAATACTGAACCAGTTAGATAGAATGATGACATTACAGTTGCCTAGTGCTATACTGAAGCAAGCACTTGAAATTGAAGAGAAACCGTTAAATCTTCAAATAAACAGCAGCTTTAAAGTTAAACTAGTGAACTGATGTTGTATAACTCAAATATGTAATTCCCTGACTCAAAATATACAGATTGTCATCAGTTGTGAGTGGGAAGGGCTTTCATAACTCATGTGATTGTCCTGCTCCTACACACTTTAAGATGAATTGCATGTTTTGAGTGTGGCCATTGCAATCCCCATATGCACCGAAATCCATTGTGCTCTCTCCATTATACACACTTGTCAATGTTGTGTGTATAATGGACAAAGCCCCCTTAACAGCTGTCAATGAATGCCAGCTGTAGCAGTTATTGAACCCACCTTGTGCTGTTAACTAACAAACTGCTACCTCAGTAAACTGCACTGTCTGTCTGTAGCCACTATCACCATTCAGCTGTCAGTCCTCAGCTAGGTAAATTTACTGTCTGCTGTTTCCTAAAAAAAAAAAAAAGAACCACAGTACTAGTTTCTTCTTGTCAAAAGTGGAAAAAAAATGTTCTATTTTCTTCACCTGACATTTTTTTTATAAACTTTATCCAGCAGCAAGCTGCTGAACATGTCGCATTAAAAACAAAACAAATAAATAAATAAAACATGAGGAGATGCAGTAATACATTTTTCCCCACACACCCTCAGTGTGGGATACTTACATAAACCACTCGAGCTTCACTCTCAGGTAGCCTGCACCTCAGGTGTGTGGAAAAAAAAACTCATTATACACATCTTTACAGGCATTATTGTGTATTTATTCCATGTTGTATAGTTACTTGTTCTATGGGCATTAAGTTGCAGTAGATGGGCCTTTTAGTTAGGAGCATGAAGTTGCATATTCTTTTACTGTTAACTTTTTACCTGAAATCTTGTAGTTTAAATGGAGTGTAAACAAAACCAAAGAAGATGATTCAACAAAGATAAAAATAAAATTTTCCTGACTCACTGTTATTTCATTGTACTTACAGATGTCGTCTTTGGTCTGGACACTCCAACAGTTGTCGGAATTGCATTTGCAGCATTTGTAATTGGTGCCCTTTTGACAGGAGCATTTTGGTACATTTACTCACATACAGGTAGGCCTCCCCTCTTACACCCAAGGATTTCTGATAATGTAAGATCGCTGTAATAGTGATTATATCTGTGGTAAAAGAGCTCGCATACTACCTTAAATTAAAATGAACTTTTAAAAGTAGTCCACTGTTACCTTGTATATCTGAAGTGCTTTTTCCTTTCCCTTTTGCTAATTAAATGTTTCCCCTGCCAGTTCCAGGTGTAATATATGAAATAGCACTTTACCTGGGACTGAAATATCTAGTTATAGTAACTAACCATCAATATTTTCAGTGGTGATTGCCAGTTATTATTTGCCATGATAACCCTGGTTATTACTGCAAACACACGCTCACCCACTGAACAGCAGCCTCGAGTGCTGTTCAATGACTCAGCCATTTTTAATTTAACAGTGGTCATGGGTCTCACTCATTCTCGTGTGTTGGTAGTTCGTGGTCAGTGGCCAGTCGTCCTTCCAGTATATTGATATTTTACAGGAACTAAGGCAGCGCAACTAATATGGCCAATCGTTAAGTGGTAAAAGTACTGTGTTTGCTATGTGCTGAGGCTGTTCAAGCAACTGAATGAGGGGGTAGTCACTGTGAAGCCAATTAGAGTAACAGCCTTCATTTGCATTCTCTTGTTTTGTTTTTTAAACAATTGGGCAAACAGTAAATTAAAAGTCAGAGTGTTCATTTTGGGAATGCATGAGGCTGTTTGGTTTGTTTTTTAAGCACTTTTTATATACTTATGATTTCATGGTAATGCTAATGCTAATGATTTTGTTGGGGTGGGGGGGGAGGAAAAACTTGATGTCCAGAAATTATATAAAATAAAACATGGGGCGGTGTGGTTACTTGAATTTAATACACACCCTCAGTGTGCAAGGCTTGAATAAACCCCTTGAGCTTGGGGTTTAGGTAGAATCATATCACATACTTCAGGAGTTTGTTAAATTCCCTTAGAAACCCAGAAATGTCAACAATGATGGCAGTGGTCCATCCAGTCTGCCCGAGTTCCCCGTAAGTTCTGGAACCTGTTGTTTCAGCAGGGTACTAACCCTCCCTGTTCTCCCCAATTCTCCTCCTTGATTCTGTCACACTGAGCAACCATTGTACCCTTCATTCTACCCCAGCCCTGCTTGAATCCCCTGTGTTCGCACTCACCACCTCGTCCGACAGACTGTTACATGGTTCCACCACCCTTTCTGTAAAGTAGCATTCCTTACATCCCTCCTGAGCCTTCGTTCTGTTGCACACCACCCCATACATTATTCCGTAATTCTTAGGAAAAAAAAAATTCTGGCCTGTGATTGGACCAGTGCCAGTCGCATGACATACAGGGCTGAGGGCTTTTGAAATATTCTCTGTTTCAAAACAAAGAACCTGGCAATAGTTCATTAGAATGAGGAGCAGTTTTCTTGAACTGTTGCTCATCCTGTCAATCACTCTTAATACTACACACCCCACTCTCAGCAGTTTATAAAAAAATGGCATCCAATTCACTGAGTACCTGTTGCTATCTTCTCTACTGATAGTGATTCTTTGCTCCCTAACGCCCACTGCTGGTATAAAAACAGTGTCCGTCCCTCCAAATGGCTCCTTTTTTTTTTTCTTTAACTTATACCTAGTAGTCGTAGCTTACACCTTCCCAGTACTGAATCCTGCCTCCTTTTCCTCCCTTCCCCGAGCCCTGTGACCTCCAACGACCTTGAGATGGCAGCCCAGTACTTCTACTCCATGCATCTCCGCTGCCAGTCACCATCTCGCAGAACTTCAGTTGATTATGTCACTGATTGTACTTGCCCGAGACAGCAGCCGTAGCAGATGTGAGTGGAGGAGAAATCCTAGGCCGCCACCTCGAGGCTGTCAAGATTGGAGGTCAGTGGAATCAGGAACAGGGGGAAAGAGGAGGTCAGGACTTAGTACTGGGGGTCAGTAGATTACCAGGTAAAAGTACAAAAAGAAAAAAGACAAGCAATGGAGAAGGGCAGGGGATGACGACCACTGGCACCAGGGAAATGTTTTTTGGTTAAACCTGGAGTTGTGATTTGGGAGGGAGGAACAATTGATACCATGGAAAGTTTTTTTTTTTTAAACTGAGTGAGGAAAGAGGACCCCATTAGACTACCAGGGGAAATGTATGAAAAAAGGAGGGAGAACCACTAACACCACCGACGCTTTCAAAACTGAAAGTCAGAACTGGAATGAACTACCATAACCACATCCCCACACCAAGCCCAGGAGACGAGGTAAGAATACAGTTAAATTTAGTGCGTGTTGCTGGCTCAGTGGCGTGTTGGCCGTGCTGCTGCTCACCGTGCCGGCGTCACAAGATCGGGAGCTATCTCAGGTTGCTGGGGGGAGAGGATGAAGCATCCGATCAGTCACTAGTGATGTCACAGTGCTGATGAGGTATAAAGAGGTATAGAACTAGACATTTTCGCCTCCAGGTAAAGTACTGCTCTTTACATCACACCTTATGATATCATGAAAAATTCCTGATTGGCGAAATAAAAAAGAAGAGCACTACAGAAATTTAGCTGCTTTTAAAAATGAATAACATTTTTTGTCTGCTATTTTTGACGTTACTAGCTCTTTAAGATGTGTACGTTTATCATTTTTTATGAACATGTTTATACTTGAATTGCAGGATTGCTGATCATAAACATACATTTGTATGCATCCAGTGTGTAGATTTTTTTATTTAAATCATGAGAAAATGTACTACAATCAGAATGTTACAGTACATTGCTTTTTAAGAATCTGGTACATTTCCCAAAATTTCCAGTTGCACAAAAATGTCACCTTGTTTCACTCTTCGTTAATTTAAGGTGATGCTCATCTAATCCTAATACAACTTTGAATAAACTATCACAATATGAGAATTCTGTAAAATTAACTTTGGAAAAATAATGACACACAAGCTTATAAGCAAGGCCCTCAGTTTGTTGTGATGCAGCAAATCACCACGGAGGCGAGACTACAGGCATTCTGGTTTGGGGAGTGATCCACAAAGGATGAGCTCTTCACACTGCGTTGAACCTGATTAAATACTGATACTGTGGCGCAGTAGTAGGGCTTGATGGGGGTCTTGAAGGATTGGTAGGAAGGAGGCATGGAGTGTGCTGAGGTGAGTGGGGTACTTCTTCATTTCTGACATAGCAAAAAAAAGGTAAACGAGATGCTCACCCTACCTCTCGACTCCTTGTCTCTGAAATGAAGGACATTCAAAGGGTCTCGAGGAAGGGATGGGTGGGTTCTATTGAATTTGCATATTGAAAGAGGGCAGTGCTGGCCCAAGGGGACTGGGATACATCATCTTTCAGCCCCATAGTCACTAAAATGTGAGATTCTTGCAGTAATGGCCTGGGGGCCTTTAAGGACTGGTCTGATAGAGTGGTGTTGCCAAGATAGATGGGTGGGGGAGATTTTATTGAACTCACAAATGGGGGGGAATAAGGAAGTACTGGCTAGGGGTCATCATACCTCCGCCCTTTGTTACTGAATTATGGTACTCTTGAAGGGAGAGTAGTGAGGCTGCTATGGATGAGTTTTACTGGATTCCTAATCAGGAGGAGGACATAGCCCAACAGAATGGGGAACAAGACATTTACACCAACACATATTGTGGGAAAATGTGGTACATTGCTGCTTGTGGCAGCAGCACTTAACGTACGAACATACAAAGAAGCCAGCAGAAGACCATTTGGTCCATCAAGTCTGCTTGTATTACAGGGTCCACAGCTTGAGCTAATGTCCCTGCCCTCCCTTTGTCAATGCCATTGTTTGCTTGCAAAGTAACAGAGCTTTAAAGGGAACATGATATGCTATTTAAATCAGCTATTTCTGGTGTTTACTGTTCTTTATTGACATGCTGGTAACATATTTGATGCTATTATATTTGCTTTCTACATGCTGAGTGTTTTTCTCCTGCTTTTAGTGCTTTCAAAAGAGACACACTCCAGACTCCTGTCTATAACTTGGGGAAACCACGATAAGTGGGGGAAACACACACACACACACACACACACACACACACACACACACACACACACACAGGGACAGACTGTAATGCTTAATGTTTCTCATCAAAACCAGACTATGATGTTTGTTACCTATCTAATAGGCGGAACACCAGTGTGATTGGTGCAGCTGCATTCTTTGAACACAAAGTTTACGCCCATCAGCCAGCTGAGCACCGTCATCATCAGCCTCCTCAGAAGTGGTTTTTGAGTAGCAAGCCTCCTGCACTTCTACATCCATTGGCTTATACAGTATACCTACCCAGCCCGCTACGCTGTCCAAGCATCACCAATATGTTCATTTTGAGCATGTGCGCAAGCTAACATATAAAAGGAATAAAAGCAGTTTTTAACACCTGTCATACAAACAGTATTCCAAAGTGCTCTACATTTCAGAAGAGGAAAGGACAAGAATGTTGCTGTCATTAAGCCCTCAGGGAGATTTAAATGGCAGCGAGATAGATGCAAGTGTACAGAGACACCAAGCACTGAGAGGTTAAGTGACTGGTTCAAGATTACACAGTGGTAACATGATGGCTGTGGTATTCATTCAGCTTGGCTCTCTTTTCTTAGCTCTGCACTTTAAAGGACACATAAACAAGCTATTAAAAAAAATTGTAAAATCCAGTTCACAGGCAGTAAAAGGCTGCTGTTTACATTTATGCTAAAACTGCGTGTGTGTGTGTGTGTGTGTGTGTGTGTGTGTGTGTGTGTATACGACCTCCTGTTACCCGGGGTTACTAGAATCACAGTAAAACCTAGCGGTAGGCAGGGAAGGCAGCTTGTGAAACTCCAGTTAAATGGATTTCACACTGTCTCACTCTGTTCTCAGCCTCATCTGAGACTGAGGGATGACATCACCATAGAACCTTCGCAGCTGCATAAGCCACATTGGAATCTGCAGTTGGGAGTTAGGTTAGAATGTTGGGAGTTTTTGATGGGAGCTGTGTGTGAGCAGTCTTGAAGAGAGGAACACAGCAGTCTGTGCACAGGCTCTTGGAGCCTAAAGCTCTGATATAGAGCTACTTTAAGGGAGAGGTGTGTGTTTCTGCCAAAAGAGGAACACAGTAAGCTGTTCGTGAAGGGGTGGAGACCATTGTTACTGGTCTCTCTGCCCCATCCCTGAGGGGATGGGGGTGGAAAGGTTTCCTGTTATTCCAGGGGCAACCCTCCTGGTTCCGGCTGGGGAAGAAGCTGCCTTATTTTTCAAGTTGTCCTGCGGCACTAGAAGCTGTCAAGAATCGCCTGTGGGGCACCTGCAACCAAAGGGTGAGTTCTGCTCTTACACAGGGCCTATGTTTCACCTGAACTGTTGTAAAGTGGGGATTTGCTGCTTAATCAGTGGGAGGCCTAGAGTAATAGGCTAAGCCAAGTAAAAGTGTGTTCAAGTCCAGCACAAGGGGAAAGCCAAGACATGTAGAGGAAATGTGCTATGCATTTACCCTTTAATCTACATTGCCAAGCTTTTCAGAAAGAGATGTTTAATGTCCAGAGAAATGGCCGGGTATGAATTGTGGAAGCTAGAGGTGGGAGACCCCGCATCAGTAGTAACCAAATTCACCTCTACGGATTTGCTCTGTGGCCCTTTTACTTTCCCTCAGGCACTTGGCCAGTGCTGAGGAAAGTACCCAGACGTGGGATTAAAAGGAAGTTTCCCTTATGGAGTCGAAGGCTCTAAGGTGGTTTTGGGAGCCACTAGAAAATGTGTCCATGTCAAATGGAAGGTGTTTGAGTGGCTGGCAGGGGAGCCAAGCCAGGGAAATCCCCAAATAGTGTACAAGTCGGGCTGTGCACCCAAAGCAGCATGCAAGTATGGGCTGTGTGCCTGGTGCGTCCAGAGCCTGAGGGCTGAAATGTTGAGGAAGTGTTCTGTTTCTCTTAACCTGCATTACCAGGACTATAGCCCCGTGGGGGTCCATCTATGCTTTGTTTGTTCAGTTTGGATGTGAATAAAAGCCACACTTTAGAATCCCATTCCTGGTATTGGACATTACAGTTATTGCTTCCTGTGTTCGGATTTACTTGGGTGCCCCTGTGCAGAGTTGCCAAACCTAGCCCTTGTGCCAAGTAACCTAGTCCTTCCCGAACCCAGTCCCCCACCTGGTACTGCTGTCAGCTTCAACAGCAGGCCACCTGTCGTTTGCAAAAAGGCAGGGGTGCGGGCCCTTACGTATATATGTCATGCTGCTATAGTTAGGGTTGAGTAGCCTGTTTAATGTTACACCTCAGATTTTGCACTTTAATAACTTTACAACCATTCAACAGATTTGCACAGAATTTGATATGCGCTGTCCTGTGGGGGTAGATCTCTTGACATGACAAGTTTTGTTCTAGTTGGATGTGCTGAGTCTGAGAACCGGTCACCATGTGCCCAGATGGTGTGGAATTTTGGTGTGATTTTTTTTTATGGTAGAAAGAACTTGGGTAACAGAACTGCCAGTGTTTGTTTGGTGCAAAAATATTAACCTTTTGCAAAGTTATTCAGTTTTTAAGCTCCTGTTATTTCCCATGGGAAATTCATTTTTCAGGATAGAGGTAAAAAGTTCGGCAAATGATTTGATCTCAAGTAAAAGGATTTATTCTCATGAGATCCAGTCCTTTTCCATGAGGAAAAAATACTTTTTTGCCAGCCACCATCTTTTTTTTTTTTCCACCAACTAAAAAGCATGGGAAATGCGTGAACATGTTGTAATTTTACAAAGCAAACACAAGAACCTAGCTAAAAGGTCCCTGTTTAGCTAGATTCTGGTGTTTGATTTTCACAGTTAGCCCCAGAAATACCTTTTCTGGACACCCAAAATCCCAGGTGCCCAGCTTAGCAAGAGGAGCCTTTTGCCTGCATTCTCTGGGAGCAGTGGGAACTTCTTGACTTCTGCAACTGAACTTGTACTGCCAGCTGCAGTGAGAGGAGTGAGCCACAGTTTTACCTGGTGTCTAGTGGTACCCCCACCAACTGCCAGTCAGTGTCTGGTATCCCTGGTGCGTAGTGGTACCCCTTAACCCTCCCATATCTTTCCACGGTTTCTAGTGGCACCCCCACCCTCTGATCCCCATATTTATTTATTTGTATAGTCTGACACCAGGATCTCCCCCCCCCCCCCAGAGTCAGATGAACCCCCTTCCCCCTCAGCCCCTTGTGTTAATTGTACTTGCTGACATCAGGGGGCCCAATCCCTGTGTCAGCATTAGAAGATCCCCTCCCCAGCAGAGTGGACACTGGGGAGCACATTCCCAGTGTCCCGATATATTTTAATTTTTGTATTCATTCCCTGGAAGGGAAAAAAATATCCCCAAAATCTTTTTTTTTTGTAAACCAGTAAAAAAGAAAACAGTCCCTCATCGTCCCTGCCGTCCCTCTCCCCCGTCTCGACCCTCCCACTGAGCACCCACACCCCCCTTACCCTCTTCATACCATCAGAGTTCGAACACTGTCATCTTCTGTGGACCAGGACACGTCTGCACTCTTCAAAGCCAAATCGCGAACTGAAGAATCAAGGTAAGTGCCATATAATGCATTTCATGGCATTTTGAAATTATGCTCATAATGTTGCCATTTTTTGGAAATTTTTCACCAAATTTTCAGCGTGGCCTTTTTGGGACCCCACTGCATGAACACTGCAATTGTCATTTCATTAATCAGGCCCAGAAAGTGATGTAGCAGTCGCTGCACAAAATCGCCTTTTGGGCCCGAATAACGAAATTTCACTGGCAGTGTTAAAGAGGTGGGGTCCCAAAAAGACCCATGTTGAAAATCTGGTGAAAAAATTACTAAAAATGCCAGAGTTACGTGCATTTGTTCAAATTTTTCTATGCACGTGCATAACTTTGGTAATTTTCAATATTTTGACTCCAAATTTTCAACATAGCCATTTTCTCACACCACCTCATGAACAGTACAGCTGTCATTTTTCACATCCTGTCTGAAATGTGTTTTCACACCTATGGCACAGAATGACATTTTGGCATGGATTAGAACATTTTCAGCTATGGGGTTTATGAGGTGGGGTCATAAGAAGACTATGTTGAAAATTTGGGGGTCAGAATATGAAAAAACATCAACGTTATGACAATTTGTTGCAGTTTCGCTACACCCATTCTTAACGTCGGAATTGTTACATTTTTTTACCCCAGATTTTCAAAATAACCTTCTTATTACTCCACCTCATGTATGCCACAGATGTTATTTTTCAAATCCTGGCCAAAATGTGTTTTCTCACCTGTGGCGTGGAATGGCATTGCAGTTGCGCAGAATTACATTTTGGTGGAGATTCAACAATTTTCTGTACCAGGTACATGAGGTGGGGTAATAAAATGGCTATGCTGACAATTTGGCTACTGTTGTCCTATAAATGGAACTGTGCTTCCACAGCTACATACATATACGCATCTACAGAGGGATGGGAGCACAGGGTCCAAAGGACTGTATGCTCCCAGAGTAAAATAAGGGTACTATTATACTATCGCAAAAAGTAAGGAAATAAGTTGCAAAAAAAAAAATGTTAGGGTCAAAGTGACAAAAGTTGGGGAATGAGGCATTAGGGTTTTTAGGGTTTCCCTAACACCTCATCCTCCCAAACCAGGCAGGAGAGCAGGTGTGGGGTGTGCCATGGCCTTCTCAAGCCTAACACTCACCCCATGCCAATAAAGCCTACACATCTGACCTTATATACAGACGGAATGGGGTGAGTGTTAGGCTTGAGATGCCCAAGGCACACCCTAAACCTGCTCTCCTGCCTGTTTTGGGAGGGTGGGTCTGCTCTCTAAGATGCCAACTAACATGCTACATGATAAAGTCACTGGATTGAGAGCTCCTGTACAGTGAGTGTTCTTCACACAGCTACCAGACTATGGTTTCTTTTCTGCGCTTATGTAGTCTAATTTAAGCAAAATGATCAACATCGTAACCTAACATATATTATTTATATAAATACACAGGTTAGGTTGTTTTTTTTTTTTCAGTTTCGTTCCTTAAAACACGCATTCATAGTTTAGTAAACTAGCCAACAGCAGTGCAGTGCACGTTTGCAGACAAAGTACTTGGTCATTTAGAGGACTACCTGACCAATGTGACATCATATCTGACTGGTCCAGTCCAAAAGCAAAGTTAGAGTTCTGCTTTGTAATCTGTAAAAACTCTTAGATTTATGTACCAACACCCATAAGAGCAGCTGCCAGCCCAAGTACTCTCGTATAACCCTCCCGCCTGCCATCTAAGCACACTTCCAAGTCCCTATTTCAGTTCTGCAGATACACTCACCTGGTCATGGTAAAAAGCAAAATGATCACCGGCACCCAACTCACTACTAGCTCCTTCAGCGCACAGCTTTACCGACATGGTGCATCCTTTCACAACTGACATGGATGCATGTCATGTCATTTAGTAGTGTCAGTTGGAAAGGGATGCAGCATGTTGGTAAAGCCATGCATTTGAGGAGGTTAGAGCAAGTCAGGTGCCTTTGATGATTATTTTTTTTTTTTGTAAGTTAATGTACATTTTGGTTGCAACAGCACCTGAAAGCTCCTTCCCGCATCCCCTAAAATCCCTTCCTTGCCCCAGGACTTATCTTGGCAGCGATACCTCCTGGCTTACTCACTCAGGACAGGGTCATCCGGAAGCAGAGACTCTCATGACACTGGTACAGGGATGTCCTCCAGGAGCACTGGTCAGCATTGCCTCCCTGGCTTACCCCTAGGGCGGGGCACGGAGCCAGGTGCAAATTGGACAGAGACGAGCTAGGTCACTGCATGTGTACCACGAAGGCAATAACTGCCAGAGGAGGCGACATCATATCATTTTTGCTTTTTACCAGGACTAGATGAGTGTGTTTGCAGGACCGAAACGGGGGCTCGGGAGTGTGCCTAGATGGCAAGCAGGCAGGTTGTACGAGTAGACTTGGGCTGGCAGCTGCTGTTGTGGGCAAGAGGGGAGGTGCATGCACATTTGTACACAAATCTATGAGTTTTTATGCATTACAAAGCAGATCTCTAACTTCGCCTTTGGATCGGACCAGCCAGACACGATGCCACATCAGGGAGGTATTCCACTAGACCACCAGGTACTTTATCTGCAGATGTGTATTGCACTGATGTTAGTTTACTAACTATGAATGCTTGTTTTAAGAAAAGAAAATGAACAAAACCATAGCCTAACCTGTGTATTCATATAAATAATACACATTAAGTTATGATTTTGACCATTTTGCTTAAACTAGACTACATAAGAGCAGAAAAGAAACTGCAGTCTGGTAACAGTGCAAAGAGCACTGTTCGGGAACTCTCACTCCTGTGACTTCATCACGTAGCATGTTAGGTGGCATCTTAGCAAAAGAAGAATCAGGATTTATATAGCGCTTTTCATACACAGTATCCCAAAGCGCTTTACAAGCAATGCTAGACTGGTAGTGAAGTGACTGAATGTGTGGTGGTGGCCATGTCGCACATCATCACCCACACACAGCCTGGAGATTGCACGAACCGGTTTATGGGAAGGGGAATGTTGGCCAGGACACCCGGAATGTTCCCTGCTCTTTTACGAAGAGTACCCTGGGTTCTTTTACTTCCACCTGGACACCCACCAGGACAACACCAGGATGGGCAGTAGGGACCTCAGTTTAACATCTCATCCGAAGGACGGCACACCGCCAGCAGTACAGAACCCCCCAATACTGCACTCGGATGCCAGCGATTTTTAAGTGCAAGTTCATCCCGGTGTGGGACAAGAACCCACAACCTTCTGGTCCAGAGGCGGATGTGCTACCAACTGAGCCACACTGACACCTAGCAGACAGGGTGGGAGGTTTGAAAGGAGAGAGCTTCTGTTTACATTTTTTTAAATACTACAAAAGTGCATTTATATTAATTATATAAATATAGTTTGAGCATTAATGTAAACAGCAGCCTTTCCTTTACCTCTCTATGAAGCCAGGTTTTACAATTTTTTTTTAAATAGCTTGTTTGAGTGTTTTTTAAGCACTAAGGCTAAACTGCAACTTATTTTAAATCTTAAGTATTGCACCTAAATGAGGCTGTCGTGACGTGTAATACCCTGGCTGGTGTGTGCGCACCAGAGTGAGATTACACTCTTTTGTACTCCCTTCCCTCTTGGCTTGCAACTTTTTTTTATTTTTTTTTATTTTATTTATTCTAGGATTACAAGTCCCTGTGAGCCAAGGCTCTTTTACAAAGGTTCCACATCAGAAATAACAAACAAGAAGGAAGCAACAGTGAAATAACAGTAAACAATTAATGTACAACAGTGTTATTGAAAGGGGTCAATTATAGAAAGAGTAAGGTGTAGAGGAGGAGGAAAAGTGTAGATAGTTAACAGAAGCAGCTATAGTAAAATGGTGAACACAGCTAGGATGATGTGTCCTCAAGGAATGGGTAGGGTCAGGCGCCCGGGGGTGGCAGAGAAACAGGGATGAGAGGAGAGGGGGAGGATGAAGATGCAGCCAGAGGCATTTGTCAAAAAATAAATGGGAAGGAGTGATAGAAGAAAAAGGGTCAGGGTGGGGGGATAAGTGCTATAATGGGGCAAGGAGAGACTAATAAGGTGGTATGAAGATCTGAGATTTGAGGTGGCGCCTCAGGAGCTGGGGGAAGGGGGACTGGGGGGGCCTGGGGTTAAGCAGTATATAAGTTAGGATTAAAGCTGTGTAGGTCATCAGCTAGGAGAGGCAGTCACAGGAGCTAGAGGCAATGAGATGGGCCTGGAGCCTGGTTTTGAACAGACCTAGTGTTGAGGCAGAGGAGATGGTGTGGTTGAGACCATTCATCCCTATAGGCGAAGGAGCATTGGCCCTGCATAGTTCGACAGTGAGGAACTTGTAGAATCTGGGTTGTCGAGCTCCTGGTGTTCTGTCGGTTGGTGTTTTGATGTAACAAGGCAGTAACACTGGGGGGTGTGAGGCCAAGGCTGATTTTTCGCACCATAGCACGTGTGAGATACTTTATATGGTTGGAGAGTTGGAGCCATCCGGATTGTTCATAAAGGGCACAGGTGTGGTGAGGCAGTGGGCACCTGTTGTGAGTTGGCATGCTTTGTTAAGTGCATTTGTTATACATCGGAAGGTGGACGTCATGGCGGAGCCATAGATAATGAGGCCATAATCAGTAATTGACACCACAGAGCTCTGGACAGCAATCTTCAGGGCCTCTGGGGTGAGGTGCTGCCTGTGCTTGTAGAGAAATCCAAGGCATGTGTGGGCAGCTTTAGCCATGCTGTCAATGTGAGCCGTATAGGAGAGGTTGGGGTCAAGCAGAATCCCTAGGTATTTGAATGAGTAAACTTTTTCTAGGACAGTCCCCTGCTTGGCGGAGATGGCAAGGGGGTGTTGCTTGAAATGGTTATGTGAACTGCAGAATAGCAGTGACTTGGTTTTCTTGTGATTGAGGACTAGTTTATGATTGGAGAACCATGTTTCGACAGCACTGAATCTGAGTTGGAGGCTGTGTTGTAGTGGTGAAAGGTCCTTGTGTGTAAAAAAGACAGTAGCATCATCTGCATACAGGATGATTTGTTCTGAGCAGGATTGTGGTAGGGAGTTTAAAAAGAGGCTGAAAAGGAGAGGGCCCAGTATGGACCCCTGAGGGACTCCGGAGCGGACAGGCAAGGTATCTGAGATAGCAGTGGCAATTTTTACTGTTTGAGAGCGGTTGTCAAGGTAGCTTCTGAGCCAGCGGGCTGAGTCTGGTGCGAGGCCAGCAAGGAGTAGTTGGTCATACAGCAGCCGATGATGGACCGTGTCAAATGCCTTTGAGAGGTCGATGAAGACCGCCCCAGTAAGAAGACCTTTATCAAGGGAACTATGCACTGCACCAGTAAATTCAAGCAGGGCAGTGGTGGTACTATGCCCTTTTCTAAAACCGTGCTGTTGTGTGCACAGAATATTATATTTGTCCAAATAATCAGTGAGCTGCTCCGCAACAGTACGCTCTAGGGCCTTGGACAGTGGTGGCAGTATGGAGATCGGACGGTAGTTAGAGTGGCAGGTCTTATCCCCACTTTTGTGGATCGGGGTCACAGTGGCAGTTTTCCATATTTCAGGGAATGTACTGGTGTGGAGAGAGGGAGGTTAAGAATTTTAGTTAGGGGACTGAGGACCTCGTCAAGTGTAAGTGATAGCAGCTTTTCAGCAGTTTAGCACTAGCCGGGGGAGGGGGTATTCCTGGTAGCCATTATTGTTAAATGAACTGACAGTCATCCCCTGAACAGGTTCATGAATATACTGAGGTTTAAGGGAAATTATGCATCATTGAATTCTTTGAGTGGTGGGAGGTAGCAGTAGGAGCTAGAGGTGTACAAGGTTGGCAGACTTCACTTCGGGAAGTTTTCTGACTTTTCATAGTGGAAAGTGCCTTTTGGCATAGTTCTTTGTGAGATGAAGCCTGTGTGTAATGGCATTTCACCAGAGAGACAAATTAAGAGAATACAGAGGAGAGCAGCTAAAATGATTATAGGTCTAAAGGATAGAACCTAGGAAGAACAATTATCCATTTTGGGACGCCACAAGATGTACAAAATGACTGATGACAGTGAGCTACTAACTTCCTTGGGTCTGCAACTCAGAAACTAGGTGCACAAAGCAAGATGGCATAATAAACAACTCAAACCACATAGTTTTAGAACAACAACGAGAAAAATCTATTTTTCACAGATAGTTGTTTGAGTTGATCTATTCGTTATTTATTGATATGATAACCAAGTGTGTACACTGGGTCACATGGCCCTTTTACATTCATGACTCGGAATATAACTTACATTACATAGACAAACAAATAATGCATCACAATAAAACAAAAGGCAAAGGGTATATCACTATCACAACACATGCATACACTTATATACGATACCAAGTAGTACATCACAATATTGGGTATGCCATAAACATAGAAACATAAAATTTGATGGCAGATAAGGACCGTATGGCGCACCTAGTCTGCCGATTTCCCTACCTAACAGATAAGTTGCAGATCCTAGTTAACCAACAGACTACTTCCTTCTACCCCCCAGTAAAACTGCCTTATGTCTGTCGCATGCATTCTTGAATTCCCCCACTATTTTTGACTCTACGACCTCCTCAGGAAGGCTGTTCATGCATCTACAACCCTCTCTGTTAAGAAATACTTCCTCACATTACCTCTGGCAGTCCCCCCTCTATCTTCAAATTGTGCCCCTTTGTTCTTGCACATCTCTTTTTCTGAAAGATGCTTCCCTCTTGGACTTTGTTGATTCCCTTGACGTATTTGAAAGTTTCTTTCATGTCCCCCCTCTCCCTCCTTTCCTCGAGGCTATACATTTTAAGCTCCTTTAGTTTTTCTTCATATGTCTTCTGGTGCAGACCCTGCACCATTTTGGTTGCCCTCCTCTGGACAGCCTCCACACTTTCTATGTCTTTGCAGAGATGGGGTCTCCAGAACTCTACACAGTACTCCAGATGTGGTCTTACCAACTGTCTGTACAGAGGGCCAACAACTTCCTGTTTTCTACTGGTGATGCCTCTCCCTATGCATCCCAGTATCTCCAGCCATCCTTACTGCCTTCTCACATTGCTGGCCCACCTTTAGGTCGTCTGATATGACTACCCCCAGGTCCCTTTCCATTTTTGTTGTTGTCAGTATCTCACCCCCCATTGTGTACTCTTCCCCTGGGTTTTTGTTTCCCTGGTGCATTACTTTGCACTTCTTTGCGTTGAATCTAAGCTGCCATACATTTGACATTCCTCCAACCTTGCCAAGTCCCTTTTCATCCTTTCCACCCCACCTTGCATATCAACCCTGTTGCAGATCTTTGTGTCATCTGCAAAGAGACATACTTTACCTTCTAGTCACTCTGTAATGTCACTTATAAAGACATTAAAAAGTACCGGCCCCAGTACTGAATCCTGCGGTACCCCACTAGTAACCCTCCTTTCTTCACTGTGGACTCCATTTACTATTAACCATTGTGTCCTGTTGTCCAGCCAGTGTTTTACCCAGGCTACCACTCTGGGACCCACTCCCAGGCTGGCTAATTTGTTTATTAATCTTTTGTGCGGGACTGTGTCAAATACCTTGCTAAAGTCTAGGTAGGCCATGTCCACAGCCCCTCCCTGGTCTACTACTTTCTTCACCAAGTCAAAGAAATCAATTAGATTTGTCTGACATGACCTTCCTGCTGTGAATCCGCACTGCCTTGGGTCCTATGCCCCATGGGCCTCTAGCTACTCAGCAGTTCTTTCCTTCAGCAGTGATTCCATCATTTTCCCTACCACTGAGTTCAAACTGACAGGTCTGTAGTTTCCTGCCTCTGTCTTGCTCCCACTTTTGTGAAGGGGAATCACATCCACCCTCCTCCAGTCCTCGGGTACCACACCATCCTCCCATGATTTATTAAAAAAGGGTAGTCAGTGGTGTTACTAGTTCTTCCCTTAGTTCTTTTAGAATTCTGGGGTGAATCCCATCAGGCCCCATTGCTTTATCCAACTTCAGTTTTAAGAGTTCTTTCAGAACCCTTTCTTCTGTGAAAGGACTAATATCAACCCCCCTATCCAGAGTGCTTCTGTTGACTGGATTAGGTATCTCCCCCTGCTTTTCCATTGTGGATACTGAACAGAAGTACTCATTCAGTATCCCTGCTTTTTCACTGTCGCTCTCTTCCCAACCACCTCCCTCTTTATTCAGCCTCAGTATCCCTGCCTTAGTCTTTCATTGCTCCCTAATGTACCTATAAAAGGTTTTATCCCCCTTCTTAACCGAGTTGGCTATCTTTTCCTCAGTTTGGGCCTTTGCTATTCTGACTGCCTTTCCTACTTCCTTCTGCTTTAACTGGTACAGTTCTCTGTTCTGCATTTCCTTATACTTCCTGAATGCTTTCTCTTTCTCCTTTACCTTCCCCGCTTACTTCTTTTGAGAACCATAGAGGTTTTTTCTTTCATTTTGATTTGTTTATTTGCTTCACACAAAGGCTTGTTGCCTGTGTGATGGCAGTTTTAATGTTTCCCCATTGTTGCTCCACCCCACCTTCTTGCCTGTTTGCTAGTGCTTTGCTGAGGCACTCTCCCATTTTGACAAAATCAGCCCTCCTGAAGTCCAGTACCTTCACTTTTGTGTGGCTTGTCTCTACAGCTAAGTTTATCGTGAACCACACTGTTTGGTGGTCGCTTGTTCCCAGATGGCTACCCACTTCAAGATCAAAGATCCTCTCTCTGTTCCCATTTGAGAGTACCAGGTATAAGATTGCTCTCTCCCGAGTGGGTTCCAAAACTAGCTGTCTGAGACATGCCCCCTGTAGGGCATGGAGAATGGCCCTGCTCTTGGATGTGGCTGCAGCAAAGGTGCTCAATTTAACATCTGGCATATTCAGGTCCCCCATCAGCAATACCTCCCCTTTCTCTGCCTTCCCAAGGATGCCTTCCATCATTTCCTTGTCTATTTCCTCCCCCTGAGACGGGGGTCTGTATGCAACCCCTGTGCGGATTGTGGAGCCATTTCCAGTCTCCGGGGTGACCCACAGTACCTCCTCTCCTCCCTGTTTACCCTTTAGTTCTGTTGATTTGATCCCTTCCCTTACATAGAGAGCTACTCCTCCTCCTCTTCATCCCTCCCTGTCCCTCCTGTAGATTGTGTACCCTGGTATGTTGACATCCCAGTCATGGTTCTCTGTGTACCATGTTTCTGTGACTGCCGCAATATCCTGGCATCCCTCTTCCATCAAGGCCACCATTTCGGGGAGCTTTTTACCTAGACTACAGGCATTGGTACTCATTACCCTTCATTTTTTTATGGCTTTATTTATTTTTGTTCCATCTCCGTCCTTACTGCCTTTGTCTTTTTCTCCATTTACCCCTGCCCTTCTCCCTATCGACTGCTCTATCTTGGTGTTTACCTCACTAACTACCCTGATTTTATGGGGGAGGCTAGGATTTCCCTTCTCCTTTTCAGTGCCTCCCTCTTGGCTAGTTTAAATGCTTGCCAATGAAGCATTTAAACTTATCACCTAGGATCCTGGTTCCCCTCCTGGATAGATGCAGACCATCGTGCCTGTATAAGCCTGCATCCCTCCAGGTGGAGCCCCAGTCCCCAATGAAGCCCAATCCCTGAGCTCTGCACCAGTTTTTCAACCAGTCATTGAATCCCATCCTGACACGCTTTTGCAGATGTTCCTCACACAAAGTTAGGAACACACCACCACCAAGGATGTCAAGATTACGCCAGCTGCTGCTTTTAGATCTATAAAGCTCTTTGTTGAGGTCCAGAATGGTTAAAAATCCAAAAGCAGCAAGCAGAAATGCTGTTGGAGCTTGTGGGTTGGTCTGGAATTTACTGTTGTTGCTGCTTGTACAGTATATTGTACTTTGAATTTTTAACTATTCTGGACATCAGTAAAGAGCTTTTTGGAACTATAAGAAGCAGCTGAAGTATTCTTGGCATCCTTGGTGGTGGTGTGTGCAAGACTTTGTGTGAATATCGTTTTTTGTTTCGTGCACCACGCGCTCATGAGCTACCTCCTTTGTTGTATCTTGTTTTAAATATTGACATGGTACTTGATTCTGTGATATGTGGAGAATTGTGTTCCAAATCTTTGAGATATTTTAAGGAAAAGATTGTGGGCTGGCGCAGTGACAAGGCGTCCACTTGCGGTGCTGACATCCGGGTTGGTGATGAGACTTCCGGAGGTCAGAGGCAGACAACCAGGGGAGAAGGATCGGCGTCCGGGGACCGCTTTCCTCCGGGGAAGGGAAAGAGTGTCTGGCATTTTATCGACCCCTGGCAGAGGCTGGGGGTACCACTGTGGCTGGAGCCATCACCTTGGGGGGGGGGCGGATGCTGGATGTCATTGCACATCCCCACCCTCAGGGGTCCAGAATTCAGGAAAAAGCCATCCCCCAGGCATGATGCCTTGCTCTACCGCTATCTCCACTGCCACCAATGTCCGCTGGGGGGGCTGCTCCTGTGGCCCTGAGCCGGGGCTTGTCAATAGTGTCTGCTGTGGGGGCGGGGCCTGGGCATGAGGGGATGGTAGGTAGGGCAGTGCTGCGCTCCGGTAAGGATTGGGTGTCACCCCCCCCTAAAAAAAAGAAAAAGATTGTGTACCATGTATGTCTTGCATAATGGGATAACCAGTATCCATACATCATTTAACCTCAGTAGCATATCATTTTTCTATATTTTTACCATATCAGAATTTGGGAGTTGCATCACCCTTACTTATTGTTCTATGTGCCAAAGACTCCACATTTAATAACCCCTTTCATTAAGGGATAGCCAGTCTAATTTAGGATACAAACTACAATTTTGTTCTAAATTCCTTGATCTCGATACAAACTTACAAATAGAATTGTGTAAGATTCTGTACCTTTCTTGCACTTTCACTGAGGCTAAACTACATAGCAACACAGCATAGTCTAAAAATGGAAGGAGGCTACTTTGAGATATTGCCTTTCTCATGTTGTCTGCGAGTCCTTTAATCTGCACAGTACACTAATTTTGTATGAAGTTGGGTAGCAATATGATCCATATGTTTTTTGAGATATTTGACTTCTTCGACGATTTCCAGTCTGTCCCTTCCAATAGTGTCACATTAAGTTGCTCAGTGTTGTTTCTGTATTTTTGTGCTGTACAAAATGACATCAGTTTTGTGTTGTTTTTAAGATCAGCGTGCTCTTACCAAACCAACGGATAATTTTTTCCAGTTCTTCTAGTACACTATTCAATTCATTTTTATTCCCTGTATATATTACAGAATCATCTGCATACAACATTGAACAAGTCTGATCGGAACCCATTAATTTTTATAATCTCCTCTCTGCCTGTTAAATAATTTGAAAAAACAATTAGTTACCAACAGACCAAGTCCTAGATTCATCAGTCTTGACTTCAGGAGGGAGCGATCCATCAAATCAGATTTCCTTGTTAACCTTTGGAATTACCTGCCTAGAGAATTGGCTGAGAGCACCAGTTGGGATTCCTTTAAGCATGCTGTAGACACATTCATGGATGGAGGGATATGCAATGACTATTACCATTAAGTTGGGGAGGGACAGTATTCATTGGCTCAGCATCTTCTTCTGTCCTAGTTTTCCAGTATGAAATCCAGTATGAATGAAGGACAATGTCTTCCTGAGCAGTAACACCTGAGTGACGGAATTTTTTTTTTTTTGCCTTATTGATTCTTTCTGGATTGGGCAGTAGAGAACCATTTGTACAGTCAGTCCAGTCACAGTAGTAGTGATCCATTGTTGCATTTTTATTTGTAATATATATTATATGACCTGGTAGTTACAGGCCAGAGCTGTAAACCTAGAGACCCAGACTTGAATCTTACAACGATCACATACTGACTTCTTGACTGGGCAAGTTACTTAACCTCCCTGTGCTTAACATCCCCCCCCAATCTCTCTCTCTCTCTCTTTCTGTCCGTCTCTCAAAGGGTACCTAGTCAAAAGCTTGTGGGGATTGTGGTGCGGTAAAAAAAACGCACTGTGAAAATATTGTGACTGAAAAGAACTACTGAGGAATTTATTTATTTGAAAAGTTTCACCAGGAAAGACATCATGAGCTTCAAAGAGCTCGTTTTCAGAAGCATCCTTGGAGGAGGGGAGAATGGGATACATTATACATAGCAAGTACAGAATAACATGAATTGAAGTAGTGCAACAAATTGCATAAGATAAAGTTGGAACAAAAGGGTATAACAATACTAAATATAAATGAAACTATGCAATAAGCCAGAATGAACATGAAACATATATGCTTACAAATATCTATCTAAAAATATATATATGTGAAATACATACACAATAGCATATGTAGTAAAGAATACATTGCACACACATGAATGTGTACAGCCACTTAAAACATTACTGGGGGGGAGGGTAGTGAGATTAAAAAATAGGGAAGGAGGCAGGATAGGTAATAAAATTAGGAAGGGGAGCAAAAAAAAAGTGATAACGTAATTGAAGGAAGTAAGGGGATGTGACGGGAGGGAAGGGGAATGAAAATGTGGGAAGGAGGCAGGATAGGGAAGAGAAACAGGATGGAGAGCAGGAAAAAGGGATAAAGTATTGAAGGAAGTAAGGGTCAGGAGCATTTGCAGAGAGGGGAAATATATTTGTGGAGAAGACAAGACAATGAACTAGTGGATGTGAGAGTGTGGATATCTAAGGGGAGCGAGTTTCAGAGATTAGGAAAATGATAGGAGAAAGCAGCCTTACCAGAAGAGGAATTACTGGCAGGGAGGGCTAAAGTCCTGTGGGTGGAGTTGTGGAGGGAGTAGGAGATAGAAGAGAGAGAGTGGAAAGGAGTGAATTTAGGTAGGCCGGAAGGGAGCCAAGCCAGAACTTATCAACTAGTGAGGCACAATAAGCAAGGTGTCTGGCCTCAAGAGGTGGAAATGCGAGAGCAGTGTTGAGGTTGCAGTGGTGAGTACGAGGTGGACAATTAAGGGGAAAGTGGCAGAAGGAGTTGAAAAGGGTGTCCAGTCTGGTGAGAGTGGACTTGGGGGTGACACTGTAGACTGTGTCTCCAAAGTCAGAAATCGGAAGAATCATCATCTGGACAATTCTCGATGGGCCTGAGGGGGGTACATCCTTAATGTCTGTAAAGAGCACAAAGTTTGGGAAGAAGCTTTTTTTGAATAGCATCCACATGCCCAGAGAAGTCAAGGTTTCTATCAAGCCAGAGCCCAAGGTATTTAAAAGAGGAGACATCTTCCAGTAGGGAACTTTCAAGAGTGTGGAAAGTGGGGGGGTAGCTGTAAGCCTGGCGAGCCTTTGCCTGGTGCCAAAAGTCATAGAGACCATCTTGTTGGCACTGAGGAACAGTTAGTTAGATCAAAACCAGCGTTTGACATTATCAGAAGCCAGTTGAAGGCTGGACACCACTTTAGCAGGGAAGGTACCGGAGCAATACAAGACAGTATCATCCACGTACATATGGATATCTGCAGTTGAGCAGGCAGTAGGTAAGTCATTCAGAAATATTGAGAAGAGTATCAGCCAAGTACCGAACCTTGAGGGACACCAGTGTCAACAGGGAGAAGGGTGGAGATGGAGTTGCCTACTCTTACTGATTGGGATCTACCTATGAGGTAGGACCTGAACCAGCTAATGGCTGACTCGGAGAGACCAGCTGCAGCCAGCTTGATGAGAAGCAGGGTGTGGTCAACAGTGTCAAAGGCTTTGGCCAGTTCGACAGAGATGGCAGAGGTGATGCGGCCCTGATTCATGCCAGAGAGATGGAGTCAGGGAGGTCGTGGGAGAGTGTGACTTGCGAAAATCAGACTTGAATGGGGTGAAGGAGAAATCAAGGAAAGGATAAAGTTGAACCAGTAGCAGGTGCTCTTGGATTTTTTAAAGAATTGGGAGTAGGGATATCTGTCGGTAATTACCTAGATTAGAAGAATCACTGCCCTTAGGAAGAGGGACAACAGTGGCAAGATTCCAAGCGGCAGGGACAATACCCAGTGAGGAGGAGAGGTTTAGAAGGTAAGAAAGTGGAAGAGCCATGGCATGGGCAGGGAGGTGCAGAAGCTTGGGGTCTAGCCCATCAGGGCTTTTGCCTTTATGGGGGTTAAGGGCTAGCAGGGCCTGTAGGGTGTCATCGGTGGATACCAGTTAGAAGGAGAAACAGAGTGAATTATAATGTGCTTAATATGTATCCCCTCAAAGAAAGGAGGGAGAAGGGGGACATGACTGAAACTTTCAAGTACCTCAAGGGAATTAACCAAGTCCAAGAAGGTAGCATCTTTCAGAAAAAGAGATGTGCAAGAACAAGGGGGCACAATTTGAAGATAAAGGGGCGATGGCCCAGAGGTAATGTTAGAAAGTATTTTTTCATGGAGAGGGTTGTGGATGCATGGAACAGCCTTCCTGAGGAGGTTGTGGAGTCAAGAACAGTGGGAGAATTCAAGAATGCATGGGACAGACATAAGGCAGTTCTAGTGGGGTGTAGGAGGAAGTAAGCTGTTGGTTAACTAGAATCTGCATCTTATCCATCAGGTAGGGAAATGGACAGACTAGGTGGGCGAAGCAGTCCTTATCTGCCGTCAAATTCTATGTGGGCACTATAGCGCTATGTATGTAGCTCTTTTCAGTCAGGCCAAGCAGTTTAAGGTTCCAATTGTGTGCCAGGTGACCATGCTGGGTGCGTGGCTTAGTGGTTAGAGTGACAGGCTGTGAATGGTTGGTACGTCCAGCTGACCAGGGTTCAAGTCTTGCTCTGTCATTGTACTTTTTTTTGTGGTGGTTTGTGCGTTCTGGAAGATGTTTTATATATATATATATATATATATATATATATATATATATATATTTGATGGTGTGTGCAGGGGCAAAGCCCGAGCATGGGGAGTGCAGGGATGAACCCTCCTGCATAAAACTGTCATTGCCCACCACCCACCTGAATTTCTCCCCATCTGAGTTCTGTGCCCTTTACGTCCAGTCGCCATGTCTCCCTCTTGCCTGACTTCATGCCCAGCAGAGTTGTGGCCCTGAATAATCTGCACCTCACCCCCACCGATCATGGGTGTTTCAGGGTGATTCCTCATCTTCTCCAGAGTGCTTTTGGCTCTGTTTCCAGTGCTCTGTGTTTTTCCTGAGTGTTGTCTTGTGTCCCAGTGTTTTTTGCTGCACAGTTTTTGATTGTGCTAATTTGCAGTCGATCTTGTGACCCAGTGCCCTCTCAAGACACTATGTAAAACAAGCTTCCTTTCCTTCCTATAAAACAAGTTATGTGAATGCATGCACTTTAATTTACTTGAAGGTATTTTTGTACAGGATACTTTATTAAAGAGGGCAAGAAATGATTTCTGGTTGGCAGATGATTACAATGTTCAGAAATTATATTCCTGCCTCTAAATGGTCCATGTTTAGCAGTATCTGAATAAAAGGTGATGCAGAAATTGTGTTTTGCATTGTTTTGTTGTTATGGCCAGTATTCTGTTACAGTTCCCTTCATGGAACCAGTTATCTAGAGTTTTATCTATGTCTGGGTTTGTTTACAGAAATCAAAGCATGGTTCTGATATGTCATCAGTATGCTTAGCATTTTGTACGCAAACCGTAACGTAGTAAAAACGTCAAATTACCAGTTCCATGAAGAGAACTGTGTAGCATATTGTCCCTAAAAAGAAAACAATTGAAAATAAGTCTTCTGTTTATTCAGGTACTGTTATATATGTATCATTTGGAGTTCATTTCTGTTAATAGGAACATAACAGATTGTTGCCAAGTAGCACAGATTTTTTGTCCCCTTTAACCTTAGAGGTTTGTTTACAGTAGGGCCCTGTCCAAGACGGCTAACAGGTACACAGACAACGATGCCTGATTACAGTATATATTGCATAAAAATACATTTACGTTAGTATTTTGTTTGCGGGTTTAAACATAGGTGCTTTTTGTTTTAAAGTGTTTATTATTTATAAATTTAAAAGGAAACCATTGAGCAGAGCTCATTTACAGTGGAGTCCTACAAAAAAGTTTGCTTATATTACGATATTACAGGTAACAAGTACATAACACACATACTTCATTGTCTTCGTCAGTAGTGCTGTAGATCTCATGAATTCCAGCAAAGCTGTATTTGTGCAATGCCCAGGTTACAATCCAGATTATAAGTTTATTAAAATTTTATTTTGGCATTAGTACTGATACAGTTGTTGACAGATTTGGAATTTTGATTAATCTGTTTTAAGCCTTGCCTCTGGAAAACACTTACAGGCATTATCAAAGATCCGAAAATAATTCTGCCCCTCACATGTCTGTGGTATGTGTCGTATCCATTTTCCAGGTTATTTAACTGAAATTATTTGGTCTTGCTTTCTGTTTTACCTTGTACCATTGAGGTGTGGGTCTCTGACTAGTGCACATAACCTCTGTCTAACCCAGTCATGTGCACTGGAGGTCATATACCTGTACATACACATCCTTTGATCCGAGTCGGTGACTTACTGTGCAGTATCATAGTCTTAAGTCAACAACCACCCTTCTTTAACTGTCTTCTTTTTTCTTCTCAAGCGCCTAAGCCCCCCACACACACACACCCACGGATAGCATGCACAAGTCCCAGCCTTGTTCTCAAGAGGCTTTGACATCCTGAGCATGCAAGCATGACTCTAGACCATCTGTGCTTCAAGGGTGCGCTAGTTTGATGGTGCTTTCTCCACCCTCTTTTGGAGCTCCTGCAGTCTTAATTTGGTACACCAGCTTTGGAAACTAATTATTTTGAAAACATTTCAAAAGATCTTTTTAAACTATGAAGTTAAATAGTTATGAGGAATATTCTCAGGAACAGTGGATCCAGATGTTATCCCAGAGAAAGGGATACTTAACTAAATATTGCTATTCAACCTGCATCCTTGTGTGTATGAGATCAACTTCGGAGAAAATGAATTGCCAAAACATCATATATAGAATAATGTATGGGCAACCATACACAACAAGGCTGTGTTTCCAGGAGGGTTTAAAATGACATCAGGAGCCAAGTCCGAAAGGTCCATGATGTCATCTCCACTCCGAGAAGGGAATGCATTCTAGAGTTGGACATGGTTGCCCATATTTTATTTTATATGGTAAATGGTTTTAAAAATAAAAATGAAGACAATTGCTATTTTCTTTTTGTAGAGCAGGTTCAGTTTATTCTAAATTTTTTTTCCCCCTTATAGTATACACCACAGGAAAACCACATAGGTGAATCAACCTCTGTAAAGGATGAAGTGATAAATTTTATATTGCCGGTGGTTTTACGGAGCGTCCGCTTGTTCTCTTGTTCATAAATAAACTGTTAGCAGTCAGAGTTGCACTTTGAAAAACAATGCTGCAGCCATGGGTGCTCTTTATATAAGCAGTGACTGAGGCATGGCTGTAAAACGAGTGCATTTTAAGGAAACATGGGAACAAAACTGGCACAAGGAGTTGGGCACTTGAAAAGTTGTTGCATATGGTTGTGACGTCACATAGAAACTTAGAAATTGTTGGCAGAAAAGCACCACTTGTCCCACACAGTCTGCCCAGATAGTCCTTGCCTAGTCTGTCTCCGCAGACTCTCACTCCTCCACGGCGCCCATCCCTCCTCCTTGACTATTTATTAATATTCCCATGTGTCTATCCTACACATGCCTGAAGCCCCCTACTGTTTTTGCCTCCACCAGTTCCACTGGCAGTCTGTTCCAGGTGCCCACCACTCTTTCAGAAGTAGTACTTCCCCACATCCCTCTTTAACTCCCCCCCCCCCAAGCTTCGTCACATTCCCTCTTGTCCTGGTGCTCGTCCTTATTTGAAAGTGACTCCCCTCCTGCACCTTGTTCACCCCATTGAGGTACTTGTAGGTCTCTATCACTTCCCACCTTGCTCTCCTCTCTTCCAAGGTATACATGTAAAGATCCCTCAGTCTCTCCTCGTAAGGCTTTTGGTGCAACCCCTGCACTATTTTAGTTGCTCTCCTCTGGACTGCCTCTACCCTGTCTATGTCCTTTCTGAGGTGCAGCCTCCAGAACTAGACATAGTACTCCAGATGAGGTCTCACCAGTGAGCGTTATGCTGCAAACACCACTTCCCTCCTCCTGCTGGAGACAAGCATTCACAACTTTTCACAATCTTTGAACTTTGCACATTTAACCATACACAGCAAGGATTTTGAGTACATGGAAATCCTATATACAATAATGGCTAGCCATATTCTATAAAGTGATCTTAGAATAGTGTAGTTGGTGTTACATTTCCCGAGCCATGAGGATCAGGAGTTTACAATACACCAGAGTGCATTAGTAAGACTGTAGACCCAGTATCATAATGGCTACTACAGTGGCCCCCAAACCCCAGAGTTTCTATCTGCAGCAAACATGCCAAACCACACTGATCCTTCTAAAACTAAATCTGCGTGTTTTTGCTGCACTGCCTATTGCAGACCAACCTTAAACCCCTGTCCGCATCAATAAGGACCAGTTATTAAAGCTGCCTTTCATTGGTACTGTAGGTTCTAGTTCTCTTAGTTGCAGCCTTCTGATTGACCCTGTGATGTTAGTACATTTAACAAAGTCAGTCAGTGGGCCCCTGAGTAGCTCTGCTCCCCAGATCAGAGGCCAGTCCTGACTACATTTCCTTTGTTTTCCCAGACATTCACATTCATAGGCCCATGCATATTTCACATTATGCAGTGCACAGCACCAACAGAACAGGCAGTCACTAAAGAAAAATCTGAGGTTTACAATGTACAAAGCATGAGAGCAACAAGACCATTAATTAGGGTTTATTATTAATAGCTTTGGACCAACTTGGAGAACAGGGCATGAGCTTTCCTGGGGCCCTGTCAGTTTCCAAACCACACTCCCCACATAATGAAGACTTTTTTTTAACAGTTCTGACTTGATTTTTAAAAGAAAACAGTGCAACTTGATATTAGCAATGAAACAATGCTACACTTTCACTAGGGAATACTTGACCAAACTTTATGTTGGTTTCCTTGGAGCTACAATAAGTTCTGCCATTTTTTCCTGTTGCTCTGTCCAAAACATAAGATTATTTAACAGAATGGTAGTAAAAGCCACAAGTATACAAGTAGCACAAAATGCAGTGAAATGAAGATTCAATAGCATTTTACTACACAAAACTGGAACACTGCAATTTAATTTCAAGAAACTACTTTACAGATATACAGTGATAAATTGCATCTGCTGATCAACTTTCAAAACCTGTTTGGTGACTTTAGGGATATATAAATATAAGCTTTTCCTTTACAGTCAGCCTAATAGCTCTGAAGGAGTGTGGCTTAGATTGGCTGTACAACAATGGGGAGGCTAGACTGCATTCTGCAGTTGCCAAACTATAAATCAACCTGCATTGCAAGAAATAATTTGTTGCCTGGTGTATAAGGTCAAAATGTGTTTAAATAGCTACTGTAGTAAAAATGGAGATAAATTGTGGCATTGTTCTAATTAAAACTTTTTGTTTTATCATTCATTATATTTTTTTTTCTGTAAGTCCAAAGGACAGTGTATTAGGGACTTTACTGTTTTTCTTGAAAAGCTCTACACTCCAGGCTAATATTTGACTGCTTACAAATTTTTCATCTCTTAAATTTACAGTCAGAGAATTGTGTTCATAGTTTGAATGGTATAAATATAAACCATTACAGGTGTTAAATCAAGTAAACCTAGCCTATTGTATGTAAGACATGCAGAACTGTGTACAATATGTAGATATTGCAGGTTATGAAGTGGGCCACAGAAGCTCTGTAAACTGATTTCTCAAAACACGTCACATAGCCATTGATTATTCTTATGATGGTACACCTTACCTGTACAGCATTTATTTTTTACAAACAAAAGCCCGTATTATAAACAGAGTAGCACTCCATGATGTGTGTTTTTAAGGGAATAATGCACTTTTCGGGTGGTTGAGCACGCTGCCATGTGTTGTGCCTAACATCCGCAAGAGGCTTGCATTATTCTCTCACGACTGCAAACCCTACCATGTGCTAGCACTTACATAATCTCTACTTGGGGTGAAAATCCTCTTTTTGTGACATCTCAAAACATTTCCATGACAACAAGTTCTTATATCACAAGCAGTGGTCACAAATATTGGGGGGGGGATAAACAGCAGAAGCACAGAACTCTAAAGGTCACACATCCACTTTCATGCAAATTTCCACAGCAATAAAGAAAGGGAAACAAAGAAAATCAATTAAATACAAGCTGAGCATTTTCAAATACAGTGCTTCCTCGCTGTAATGAACCAAATGGGAGTGATAAGGTGAGTCTGTTATAGCTGCCTGTTAGTTATACTGAAGAACGAAGTTTTGAGCAAGGTCAAATAAGAAATGCTGCTACTGTATATACAGGAGTCTGCAAGAGTACAGTGATCTTTTTGTTACGTTTTACTATGTTACTTTTTTTACAGTAGTGGATCTGTTTATTACAGAGAAAGCCGAAAGCCAGAAAGCTGAAACTTACGGAAACTGTGCCTTCACCTGCTTGTTCCCGACTCCTCGTGTGCCTAACGCTTTATCTTATAACATAACAAAACAGTGTTCAGTGGCATTAGTGTTTTTTTCTTCTTTTTTTATCAGACCTTCGTTTTCGAGTTTAACAGGTGAGAAAGAGAATCTTTTCCCTTTCTATTCGCATGTCCTCCAGCCTGCTTCCACTCAGCTCCTCCCCACGACATTTATTTTGCTATTTTCCATTTATGAAGCTTTTATAAAGCTTCTGCATGTCTTCTCAGTTTTTATTTTTAATTATTTTTTTATTTATTTTATACTTTTACCTGTGCAGGTCAGCATGGTGAGAGAGCGAGGGAGAGCAAGCAAGGATAAGCGAGCCAGAGAGAGAGAGTGGTTATTGGTACCATTACTGCTAATGTAGATCTCTGTTTTGTTGCTGTGGCTATGGCAAATGTAGGAGTGGCAGCATTCAGAGGAGACTCTGATTCAGCTGTAAGCCTCATAAGTCTATCAAATTTGTTCTGAGTCTGCTTAGGACAGCGAGACTTTCAGTAGTGAACTAATGTGAAGCAGTTAATCTCGGAAGCCAGGGAGGGTGTTCATAATAGTGGGGACTTCGCTATAGCAGGGTTCACTCAGCAAGAGAGCACAGTAATATATTTTTCTTAGATTTCCCAAAGGTGCCAGTTGCTCTTTTAATTTTCTGTAGCAAATGAAAAGTACATCTGTGAGCATGCTACCCCGCCTCATAGCATCTTGAAGATGTTATTTGAAAACAAATGCATTCTTTATACTGTACTGGGGGGAAACTTTTTTTTTTTATATATTTAGTCATCACAGTGTAGAAGCACACAGTGAAAGCTTTCATTGTTATTTTTTTCATCTTGTAAAGTTTTTGTGTATGTTGAGATGCTCCCTGCCATTTGGGGGTTAACTGCACGTTTCCATGCAGCAGTGTTAGAGCAGTCAGTAGCAGCTATTGTAGTTACTGTTGGTTATTGTGGTGCTGTCACTTCTGCTTTCACACCTACTGCAGTGGGGCTGGCAGTATAGCCTGGCGGTTAAAGTAATGCACTGTGAATGAGCTTGCTACATCCAGCAGACCTAGGTTTGATTCTTGCATCCTCCACTTGCATACTGTGCAACTCTGAGCAAGTCACTTAACCTCCCTAGTATTCCCAGGTCACCCCTGAAAGCAGGCACTCGTGTCTAGTGGGCCTTACCTGGTTACCAAAGAATAAAAAAAAATGGCCTATCTGTAAAACACTATAGGTTTATTAGTAGTCGATCATATCAGTGGCTCAGTAGGTTGTATGCTGGCATTTGGGGCCAGAAGATCGTTGGGTTCTAGTCCCACACCAGGAACCTAGGCTAATACCCAGTTCTAGCAGTGTACTGCAGTACTGTTGATGTGCCATCAATGTGCCGTGATGCTGCACTGTTGACATGCCGTCCTTCGGATGAGATGTTAAACCAAGGTCTCCGCTGCCCATCTTTGGTGGCTGTATAGGTCAAAGTTTAAGATCCTGTGGCACTTACTGTAAGAGATGGGGGAATTCCTTGGTGCCCTGGCCAATATTTCCCTGCCAATAAAGTAGGTCCATGTAACCCCAGCCCCCGGAAGGATGCTCCTGAAATTAGGCTTCTCAGCTAGCCTTTCCTGGTCAAAAATGAGAAATAAACACAGTAACTCACAGTCTTGTCATAAACACACTATAGGAACATAGGAAAGTGACGGCAGAAAAGGACAGCCGGGCACACCCAGTCTGCCCATTTGCCTAGCATCCTCTAGGCTTGCTGTGATTTCCCTTCCCCTCCCTTCAACAGCCCTCTGTCTGTCCCAAGCCCTCTTGAACCCCCCCCCCCACTGTATTCTCGCCCACCACTTCTTTAGGTAGCCCATTCCAGGTGTCCACCACCCTCTCATTAAAAAGTATTTCCTGATGTTACCCCTAAACTTACTCCCCTCTAGTTGGAGCTCATGACCCCTTTTCCTGGGACACCCCTTCAGTTGGAATAGGTTCTGTGTAGTCACTTTGTTAATCCCTTTTAGGTACTTAAAAGGCTCTATCATGTCTCCCCTCTCCCTCCTCTTTTCCAGGGAGTACATATCAAGGGCTCACAGTCTCTCCTCATACTGCAAGTGATTGTGCCCCTTCACCATCTTAGTTGCCCTCATTTGTACCCACTTCACCCTCTCCACATCCTTTTTTTGGTAAGACCTCCAGAACTGGACCCCATATTCCAGATAAGGCCTGACCAGCTGGGTTTACAAGGGTTTCAGGACCTCTTTCCTCCTGCTGCTGATCCCCCTCCCAATACAAACCAGCAAACTGCTGGTTTTTGCCACTGCTGTCCCACACTGCCCAGCCACATTCCAGTCCTGTGAGATGATGATACCCAGGTCTCTCTCTCTTCCTTGGTCACTGCCAGCGGCTTGTCCCCCAATCTGTATTCCATTCTCCAATTTTTTTCTGCCCAGGTGCATGATTTTGCATTTTGCCTTGTTGAGCGATATCTTCCACTTCCTGGCCCATTCCTCTGATTTCCCATGGTCCCTCTGGATCCTCTTGGTTCCATCCTGCATGTCCACTCTACTGCAGATATTTACATCATCCGCAAACAGGCTCACTCTACCCTCCAACCTCTGTGCTATGTCTCTTATAAAGATGTTGAACAGCAGGGGTCCCAGCACTGACCCCTGGGGAACACCACTAGTGACCCCTGACGCTCCTGAGGGAACCCCATTGACTAACACCTTCTGTATTCTGTCCCCTGACTAGTTTCACACACACCTTGTAACCATCACCCCAAGTCCTAGGCACTTCATTTTGTACAGTAGTCTTCTGTGCGGTAACATATCACATGCCTTCGTGAAATCCAGGTAGCTATGTCCACTGACCCACCCTAATCCACTACCCTAGTGACCCAGTCAAAAAACCCAACCAAATTTGTTTGACAAGATCTGCCCTATGAAAAGCCGTGCTGCCTTGGGTCAAGGAGGCCGTTTGCCTCCAGGTAGCTGGTGATTCTATCCTTGAGCAGTTTTTCCATGAGCTTGCTGACCACAGAAGTCAGACTTATTGGCCTGTAATTGCTTATGTCTTGCCTCCCCCCCCCCTTGTGCAGGGGCAGTACATCCATGCACTTCCAGTCCGTCGGGATTTCCCCTGAGTGTAAGGACTCATTGAACAGCGTGGTCAAGGGGGCCGCTAACACCTCCTTCCACTCCCTCAACACTCTTGGGTGAACCCCATCTGGCCCCATGGCCTTGTCCACCTTCAGGCCCTTGAGTTCTCTCAAGATCTCCTCTTCTAGGAAGGGACTCACATTCACCTCTGCCCCCTCCACATCAGCTGGCCTGGTGTTGTCTCCCCTCTCGTAAATACTATGCTGAAGTAATTGTTCAGCATTTCAGCCTTCTCCCGGTCCCCCTTCACCCTCTCCCCGGTCTCTTAACAGACTAGGTATCCCATTTTCCCCTTTTCTCCACTCACTAATATACCTGAAGAAGGCCCTGTCCCCCCTTCTTTACCGCTTTGGCGATATTCTCTTCCATCCTTGCTTTTGCCCATCTGTTCACCCTCCCCGCCTCCCTTTGCTCTTCCTGGTATTCCACCTGGTCTGGTTCACTCTGTGTTGTTTTATATAGTCTGAAGGCTCGCCTCTTAGCTCCGATACTGGCCCCCACTTCCCTACTGAACCACAGTTGCCTCCCTTTCTTCCTATTTTTGCATACTCTCTCTGTGCAGTGGTCAGTGGCCCCTTTTATCGTGGCCCATATGTTTTCCACCCCTCTAAGCTCCCCCATCCCTAGAATTGCCTGACGAACATAATCCCTCATCTTGTCAAAATTTACACATCTGAAATTAAGAACCTTCACCTTGGTCCAACAATGTGAAGCTGATGTGCGTACCGTGGACCACACAGTGCCATGGTCACTAGTGCCTAGGTGATCCCCCACCAATACCTCCCCCGCCCTGTCTCCGTTTGTAAGCACCAGATCCAACACTGCTCCTTCCCTGGTTGGTTCTTTGACCAGCTGCCTCAGATGGGCAATCTGGAGAGAGTCTGTAATTGCTCTGCTTCTGGATGAGGTTGCAGTCATTGACTCCCACTCCACATCTGGCAGGTTGAGATCTCCCATCAGCAGCACCTCGCCTTTAGCCGCCATCCTAAGCATCTCCTCGACCATCTGGTTATCCACCCCTTCTGATTGCCCTGATGGCCTGTATACCACTCCAGTGCACAGTACCTCACCCTTCCCTGTGACCAGTGAGACCCATAGTGCCTCTTTGTCCCCCCACCTACACTGCGTTGCCAGTGCTGGGATCCCCTCCCTTATGTATAGTGCTACACCGCCCCCTCTCCTGTCAACCCTGTCCTTTCTGTATAGCGTATACCCTGGAATGTTCATGTCCCAGACCTGTCCATCATGAAACCAAGACTCCGTAATTCCCACTAATTCTAAATCCTCCTCAGCCATGACTGCTGCCAGGTCTGGGACCTTGTTACCCAGGCTCCTGGCATTTGTGCTCATGGACTTCCACTATGTGGTTTCCCTAACCCCCACCCCTGCCTTGATGATCCTCGTCTTACGTGTTATATCATTTCCAGCCCCAACTGGCTGGTTTGTTTTCTGTTGGGGGGGGACAACTGTCCCCTTGTCACGTGCACTGTTTGGTGTCACTGGCAGCTCCCCCCCCCATTCAGTTTAAATTAAAGTGTGTTCTAAAGAACTCCTCCAGTTTCCACTAAAGCACCTCCTTACCATCTCTATTTAGGTGTAGCCTATCTGGGGCAAAGAGGCTGTCATCTTGCCAGATGGTCTCCCAGTGGCCCACCAACCCATACCCCTTCTGAGTACACCATTTAGAGAGCCAGCTGTTGAACTCCACTATCCTCTGCTTTCTATCCATGCTAGCTCTTGGGACTGGAAGCACCTCTGAGAATACCACTGAACGAAAGCACAGGTTATTACAGAACTGCGATAGAGCCTCAAACCTCACTTGTACTTCCATCAGACTATGTCCAGCAAGGTCATTTGTTCCCAAATGGAACACCAAGTGGGTTCTCATATCCTGCTGCTTCCCCCCAGGAAGGGATGTAGTGAATGATCTCCGCAGCTGTCATTCCAGGCAAGCAGCTGACGCAAACTTTGCTACCCCCACTGCCCTTTCCTCCCCAGCTGATACCCCTAGCCATGGAGTCCCCAACGATCATGACATTATCCTCCACCTTGCCTACCATGGAACCACTCCCTGCCTGCTCCTCTGCATCCTCACCTCTCTTACAACATGCTTTCACAGTTCCTACACCCAACATAGTTTACCATGTAACACACACCAACACATTTATAAATATCTCAGATCTCATGGCTGACCCCCTCTTCTGAGTAGAGACAGTAGCTATAGCTGTACCACCCAGATGATCCCTAAACAGAGTGAACAGATAGTTTGCTTTTTTGGACCTTTGCAATCACTTCTAAAGCCTTCTGCCATTTGCAGTCCTGTTTAAAGCCCAGCCATCCAAAATTTCTGTGCTGTGTTACCCATGACACACTGCATTTGGGGCATATTTGTCCTGTTGTTCCATGATATGGAACTTCTGCATATGAGCTTATATGTACAGCAAATACAATGACAGACATTTTCAGCCTGTCTGGTTATGAAGCTATGTTCCATAAGAACATATGTGGAACATACTTTAAGGAAAGAATCCGTTAACTGGCAGAAGAATCACGGTAGGCAGTAGCAGAACTTATTTGCACTATTTTCAGAAAACAAACCTTATTTTCTAGCAATTCAATTCTTCATTATCTTTTTTATGCTTTGTTTCTTCTCCCCCCAACTTGCCAGGGAACCTCCTCTTTCTCCCTCGCGTACCTTTTTCACCCTGTGTAGTCTTTGGTAGACAGGCACTTCCTAGCTACTTCTCTTGACTACTAACCCTGGTTCCCAAACCACTAACCTAAGACTTGTCCCTGCACTTAGGTGTAGGCTGCCTTTATGACTCTTCCCTTTAAGAATACAAAATCTGACCAGAGCTGATATGGCTGCATCCAAGGAATTTGTGGTAAAAATATTGAAAGTTATCAAAGTTACAAGCCTGGGTTAGCAAAATGTAATGTAGGCGCATAAATTTGTTGTTTTTTTACTATTTTTAGACCAAATTTTCAACATAGCCTTCTTATGACCCCATCTCATAAACAAGGGCAGAGAAAATGTTCTACTCATGCACCAAAGGTGATTTCACACAGGGACCACAAAATCACCTTTTGGGATATAAAACATTTTGGCCAGGATTTGAAAAATGACAGCTATCACATTCATGAGGTGCTGTAATGATATGGCTTTGTTGTAAAGTCAGGGTAAAAATATTGAAAATTACCAAAGTTACAAGCCTGCATTCACAAAATTCAACGTAGGTTCATAACTTTGTTGTTTTTTAATATTTTTACACCAAAGTTTCAACATAGCCTTCTTATGACCCCACCTCTTGAACAAGGGCAGAGAAAATGTTCAGCTAGTGCCCAACAGATGATTTTGTGCAGTAACTGAGAAATCACCATTTGGGACAGATTTACCTAATGTCAGTGCAATTGTTCATGAGGCAGTGTCCCAAAAAAGGCATGTTGAAAATTTGGGCCAAAAATATGCAAAAATGCCCAAGTTATGCCGCTAAGTTCAAAACACCATTGAAATACATTGAACCACAAACCTGTTTCTTCAGTTTGCGGTCCAGCTTTGAAGCGTGAACACATTGCTATGGTCCAGAGAGGTTTGATTATTTGGGCCCCAATGGGTAAGTACAGTAAGGGTTGGGGGGGTGCGGTGTGTTGAGTGGTAGGTTGGGTGGGGGACAGGAATGGCCACAAAAGATATTGATGGATGTTTTTCTTTTTACAGGATAAAATGAAAAAAAAAGAGGATTCTGGATTGCGACACTGGGGGACTGGGCACCTCCAGTGTCACTCTTATGTTTCTGTGTGGGATGTGGGGTGGTGAGTGCTGAGAGGGAGGGTCAGGTGGGGGGGATATCTTTAATTTAAAAAAAAAATGGCAGCCAAGGTGAAACACGGCACACTTCACTGTGTCCATGCTGGCCACTGCACTGTACTGCGCATGTGCTAGTAGTCACGCATGTGCAATACAGTTTGGTGGCCATCTTGGACATGTCGGAGTGTGCCGTGTTCCGCCATGACAGCTGACACAGTAAACATAGTGCAGTGCTACTTCAGTGGAGATAACGAGTGACATGCTTCACGGACACTGTGGTGCAACTCCAACACATTTGGTCAGAAGGAATTCCCAGAGTCCTTTTCTCATAGCAAGAGCTCTGCAGGGCTAACACACCCACTGTAGCCCCCCAAGGAAAATACTTAAATTGTAAAATATTTTGTAATGGAGGTTTGCTGATGCCAGCTGGGTTTTTTTTTCTTTTTGCTTGTTTGTTTGTTTTTGTTTTCGTTGATCGTATTAACTCCTCTAACAAAATAAAAAAAAAGAATAATCTAATCGGGATTGGAGCACTTTCTAAAGAAATCCAGCACAGGTATGAAAGGTCGACAGTTGTAGGTTCAAAATTGGCAAGATATTTTGTTCACATGTACAGTTGCTTTAATGCAAAATAAAGTGAAGAAGAAAATGGTATCAAACATATTAAGCTATTTCAGTGACAAAATGCAAAGGCTTTTGTTCAGCAAAAAAATAATGTACAACATGTTTATTTTCAATTTGAGAGTGACATTATAGCAGATAAAATGCTTATAACCCATTTAGCCTGAGGTGGGGGTGGCTTCTTATTTCAAGCATAGCACAGAAAAATTACAACATGCTTTTCAGAAATGCGATCAATTACATCTCCTTTGACATTAATGTTAAAAAACAGATGTAAAAGAAACATAACTTCCCCTCTTTATTGTAAAATTGTTGCACTTGTATGAACTTGTAGAATGAGCAGCTGACTGGAATATTCTATAGGGAATATACAAGATTTAACAGATTGATGCTTGATTCTATACTTATAGCAGTATAGGCTACGCTTGTGCCTCTAAACTTCTATTTATGTTTATTTCCATGATTTTATATACTTGATTAAGCAAATTGCATCCAAAACCTTAAGTATTACAAATTAGTATGCCTATGAAAATCATAAAAAAGTCAGTTAATATAAATATTTGTATATTTGTGAATTTCCTTGATACAAGTGACTGTTTGTAAATGATTGATGTATTTAATAAATTGCAACTAAATCAAATTAGTATAAATATGAAAAATGGTCATAAAAATAAATAACAATTGATATAAATGTTTGTACATTCGTTAATATCCTTGATACCAATGGTACTTTTTTAAATGATTGCTTTCTTTAGTAAACTGCAACCAGAGGTTAGCGTTTTACAGATTAGTATAAATATGAAAATTGGCATAATTTTAAACAATTGACATACATACTTGTACATTCATTCATTTCTTTGATACCAGTAGCACTTTTTCTACATGGTCATCCTATTTAGTAAGTTGCAACCAACAGCTAAAGTTTTACAGATCAGTACAAATATGAAAATTCTCATAAAAATCAATACTGTTGATGTGAATATTTGCACATTTATTAAAGGAAACATGCACAGTGGTCATCATAGTTGAAAGCCCATGAAAAGCCCTTCTAAATGAAGTATCGGGCTTACTTGTAGCTGGAAGCAGTCCAGCGATATAGTGTAGATGACTTTCTGTTCTGTATTGTTGCTACATTGCGATCATTTTTAAAATCTTGTGATGTCACTGAGGGTGAAGCTACATAACCACATTGTAGTTAAGTACGTCTTTACCCTCCGTGACATCACAAGGTTCTAAAACTGGTGGCAATGTAATATCATTATAAGGCCAACATAATCAGCAGGATGTCTGGACTGCTGCTAGCTACAGGTCAGTCCAATACCTTTGCTTTTCATGGATTTTCACTCTATAATAGTCACTGTTCAAACTGTCCCCTTTAAATAATAGGGGCACCAGGGGAAATGCCCTGACATTGATGTGGGTTTAAAAAGCATGTCAGGTAGTAGTTTTTTTTTTTTTACAGAAAGAGTGGTGGCAGGCTGGAACAAACTTCCAGAGACAGTAGCGGGCTTAAAAGGGGGTGGGACATGCCCGTGGCATAAGTGCATATTGGGACAGTTGGGGAGGGAGGATAAAAAAAATGAGGACTTTAACTCCTATAACTAGGGAGTCTTGTTCAGAATATGTGGTTTCTTGGAGAAGTTGTTCAGCTGCTTCCTTTGGCCCTCTAGTGGGAAGGCGGAGTGGTCAGTCTGGAGAGCAGGACTGGAGTGCTGGATTTCATCCTACACCTTTCAGGATTTTTGTTGTGCCTTTCCCATCAGAAGCTGGCAGTGAGGTTTCCAAGTGTGTATGCTCTTGCTTAAGCAATAACGCAAGACCAGGGTTATGTTACTATTATGTTAATCCCCCTCTAGGGGTGTGCTGTGGCATGAGGCATAGCCAAATGCTACATACTCCTAGAGGGTGATTAACTGAATATTAACATAACCCAGGGAGTGCCTTATTGCTATTATAAAAATGGATATTTTAAAATAGAATTGTACCCTATTTAGGGTTTGATTAGACTCAACATATATGTTTACCTAGAATTAGCATAGGCCTACTAGAATGTTTACAACCCCCCCACGGGAAGTTCTGTTTCACCAATTGTTTGTATAAACATGCGTGACTATGCATAGCACCAGTTGGCATCCTTCCTCCCTCACCATAGGCTGCTCTGACTGCGCTGCAACCTATGGTCAGTCAGGTGGCAGTATGGCAGTGGAGCCTGCTATATTACCTTCCTGGAGGAGGAGAGCATCCTCTGGATGCTCAGGCCTCCTCTTCTGGCTAGCTTCCCATGTCCCAGGCTAATTCCCAAACCCAAGCTGCCAGCATCCTGAGCAGAAGCCCTACCTCTGTGCCGCCAGACTGGCTTGCTTATACATTTTCCTATGTCTGTGCTTCAGTAACTGCGGTCCCCTATCCCTCATTCCATTATGCATATCATGTCATACCCAAATACAGGGCAAGATTTTTAAACCCTTGTTGCAGGCACAGTTCCCCCTCTTTGGCTATGTATGTAGCAGTAGATATGTTCAGAAATGTTTGTTGTTTTCAGAAATGTTGGCATAGCTGTGACAGTTTACCTGCTTTATGTTAAATTAATAATGCATACTTCATTTATTTCATGCATGCATCATTTTATGTTCAACTTGTGGCACTTGTAACAAAATGAGACCATATTAATATGATCTAACATTCTGATGCAAGTAGCGTGATTCCATTCAAATTGTAGCCTGCTACGTGGCAAAGAGCGATGATATATTGCTCTGGCATGCTGGCAATCCGGGTTCATGCCCTGAGCCTGGATGTCAGGAGTGGGGTCTGGTGGGGAGGGAGTTCAGAGCATCCTTTGAACGCTCCCCTCCCAGGGAAGGGGTTGCACTGCACTGCTACTACAGCGGCTCCTGGTGGGGGCTTGTGGTGATGTCCTTGGTGGCGTGGTTGACCACACACTGCTGGATATCCCTGCCCCAGGATGCCTCTGCGGCTGCGCATGTTAGTGGGAGGTGGGTGGGTCAGAAAATGGAAAGATGCCCCACCCAGCTAACCGGATGATGGCTGCACGTCTCACCATGCTACCATCCCCAAGGTGCACCACTTCCGTCCCCCACATCTATAGTTCCAGAGGGATCAGAGTTTGCTACTCCTCTCACTGGTGTCCTTCCCCTCTGGGGAGGAGGGCCTCTCGGCAGATATAAGCAGGAACCCAACACACAGGTAATGTGGGAGCCAGGAGGCCGAAGCTGGCAGTGGGGGTGAGACTGGCGGGTATCAGCGGCATGTGCAGTCTGAAGGAGTGGTGAGCTGGGGGGCTAGGGTAGGAGGAAACAAAAATACCAAAACAAAATTGTGATGCCAGTCGGTGCACACAACAGATGGCCCTTTCAGAATCTTACCACTAATCTTTACAGCCCTCCTTTAAACATTTTCAAGTTTCATGTACATTTGTTTTTTTTTTTAATAGACGAATGACACATAACCCATCTGTACTCCATGATAGATCTAATCATAGATTGTAAATCATTAAAATGTCTTCTTTGCCTGCAGCAGCTATTTTCAATGTAAGGATGGAATACATCGACTTTGAACTCCATACTATCAAATCTTCTATGTGGGCATGCCATTTTAAATTTTGTGATATTTTTATTCCCAACAGTATAACATTGTCTACTCTTCCAGTGATGGCATCACCAATTTTAACAAGTTTTGACTGTTTTGTTATGTTATCCAGAATGAAAGCTAATGTCCCTCGTTTGCAAACCATTAAGTAACATACCATTTTTCTCAGCCTAGGACAAAATAAAGTCAGGATATAATTCCATTTTACCTTCCTCCTTATCACTGACCCACTCAAAAATTCTAGTGTCATGCACATATTTAATAACCCCTCCTTCACAAGTTAATTAAAAAGAGCAGGGGCCCCAGCCATGTTCCTTGAGGAACTCCACTTTTTACAGTTCCCCAAATGGAGGTGGATTCACCAGTTCTAACCCTCGAGGTTCTTCTATCTAACTGGGAAATCCACCTAACTAAAGAGATATCAATACCATAACAACTCATCTTGATCAACAAATCATGATTGCTAAGGTCAGAGGCCTTAGGGACATTTGTTAGTACAGCTCTGCAACCAACTTTGTCATCCTTAATCGCATTACTTTAATGCACACATTTGACAGTAACGTGTATGGTAGAGGACTCAGAGATGGATTTAATTTTTTTTATCCAAAAGTGGCTTAGAAAAATCAAAGATCCACTGATAGACAAATCTTTCGTACACATCTTTGATATTGCTGTGGGAAGAGAAATTGGCCTTGGATCTTTGTTAATATTCACAGGGCATTCCACATTGGGTGTGGGAATAACATTTTCCATCCTCCATTCTTTGGGGATTAAACCCTCAATCATTGAAGAATTAAATAATGAACACACCATTGGAGCAAGAGCTGATCCACAATCCCTTCAAACCCAGTTCGGAATATCATCCTGGCCAGCAGCCTTTTTCAAACTCTTCCACGTATGCACTAAAAGTAAATATTTATCCAAAACTTGTGAACATTCAGAAGCTTTCACAGGAGAATTTAACTTTGTGGAAAATGTTGACATAAAGTGATTATTAATGTCTTTGACCAAAGACATCATATTGGCAGACTGAATGACATTCATAAGATTGAGAAAAGAGGCTAAGTATGTTTTAGTCTTTCTCAAGAAAGATTGAAGCTCCCTCCACTAGGTCTTTAGTTCATATCTTTTTAAGTCCATGACCTTACTCTCAAAGAATTTCTCAAATTAGCCATCTCCCTATAAACTTTGTTCCAGTAAAACTGGTGCATTACCTTCTTACCCTCTTTGAATGCTCATTGTCTATGGGAAATCAAGTCTTAATAATCCTCATACTTACCAGAGACTGGGATATTATTTGGGGCAACAGATTCAATGATAACCACCATCTGATCAGATTTTCTGATTGCTAGCAATGTATTTTTGAGGACTGGATCAAATGCATTCATGTTAGTGATAATCAAATCATAAGCAAACATAGCCATGTGTGGGTGACACAGAAACCTCATCTTAGTCCTCCTCCTGTATCTTCACTATGTATGTATACAATATGAAACAGATGTTTGCCTAAGTATGAGATACTATACAGGGAAGGAAAATCACCTCCATTAAATGAGACTGGATCACCTCTTCAGGCAACAAAATTTTTGTTATGCCCAAGACACGTACTGTAAGACTAGTTATTTTCACGCAAAGTAAATTTAGCAAAAACAAAAATGCAACCATAATTATGTACATAGGCGCCGACTACAGGGGGGCTGAGGGGCTGAAACCCCCCCCCCCGGGAAGTGAAAGTGGGGGCTCAGTCCCTCCCCCCGGCAGCCTGGCCATGGTTGTGTGCGTGTATTTTTTTTTTTTTTTTGTCATTCGGCACTTCTCGCCCGGGTAATCAAATATAATTTTTTCCCCCATTCTGGAGGCTGGAGCATATGGGGTGGGGCAAAGGAGGTCAGGTCATACTCTCTCAGTGGTGGCACCGCATTCATCTGTTTGGGAGCCTGGCATTTTCATTGGTGGAGGCTGCTGGGGCACTGCCACACTGTTGGTTGGAAGGACAGTCATGCAGCGCAGCGGCAGCTCGTGCTCAAGCACACATGCGTAGCACCCAACACAAGCACCAGGCAGAAATGGCGCCAGTACATCAGCACTGGCGCGCCACAATCTATCATTTGTTTTGCTTGGCTGAGGAGGGCTCACACGGATGGACTGTACTACTCGAGGTCGGGAGTCGTCGGGGACTCTGGGAGGTAGCCGGTAGTAGCAGTATGGATGGTCACTCATGCCATGGTGGTTGTTGGTTTGGTCCGCATCCAGGGGCTCAGGGTTGTCTGAGTGAAACTTAGTCTGCAGGGTCGACCAGTGCACGATGAGCAGCTGCGACACAGACATCAGCAAGAATGAGCCTGGCACTGTGGGAGACAGAGTGTTAGAAAGGTCCAGCCAGGAGATGGTCTACGATCAGACAGACTCAAGAGCAGTGAGGTCGAGACTTGGAGGACACCGGAGACCATCTCCAGACTGTGTCAGCAGCGAGGGACAAGGCCCACCCTGTCCTGGGTCCCTGACTCCCTGGTAAGCCTCTAACCTAGTTCTTCAAGGAGACTAGACATCATTTTATTTACAAATTCACTGTTCACAACAGAGCTCCCTCCAGCCTATAGTATGGTGATGGTATAAGACCAGACCCTCCCCACAGCAGCGCCTTCCAAATATATCAGAAGAACTAGCCTAGGAGGAGATTATTTATTCTTTTTAAAACATGGGCAGGGACTCGGCTCGGGGGGGTGGATTAATAATGGGGCAAGCACATGAGGGGCTGGGGGTTCAGTCTCCATTCTCTTTGGCCTGTAATCTCAAGAAATTACAGACCAAACAGAATGGAGACTGAACCCAACCCCCTTGCGGCCTTGCCCCATTTATCCATCCTCCCTCACTAAATCCCAGCCCACATTTTAAAAAGCATAATAAATATAATCCTAGCCCTAGGCTAGTTCTTAAATTAAATTGTGACTTGGTGGACACATATGAAGAAGGGTCAGTTGTGAATGTTAGTGCAGAAGTATTTTATGATACAGGATATGCTGATGCATGTCTGTGCAAGCTAAAACAAGGGGGATGAAAATGAAATGCATAGATAACAGTTATGCTAATGGAAAGGGGAGATGGTTTAAACAGGAAAGGTATGGTAAGCCAGAGCTTGTTTCCAGGTGCGACCTGGGAGCACAAGGAAGTTAAATGACTTGTTCAGGATCACACAGTATGCAAGCAGGGGCTGTGGGATTCAAACCCAGGTCACCAGGTTTGCAGCTCAGAGCCCTAAAATATTGCACTATACTACTTCCTTACTAATACCTAATTCCAAAAGAGTCCTAGTTCTGTGACTGTTTGTAACACACAGGCAAATGAGATACGAGAGAGATATTGAGTGAGAGCTGGCATAGGGGAGGCAGTATAGCGCAGTGGGTTAAGGCTCTGAGCTGCAGATGTGGAGACCTGGGTTTGAATCCCACAACTGCCTATATGCATACTGTGTAATTCTAAACAAGTCACTTAATCTGGAAGCAAGTTTCAGCTTAGTGTGCTACTCCTGGCTAAACAATGTTCCCTATAATATGGAGACCAAACTTGTTTTGAGAGACATCCCTAATATAATAAATTTATAAAGGGCTGAAACGTGGCATACAATTTGGTGCACAGCCTAAATATCCCTACATAAGAACAAACAAGGAATATTTTATCTCATCATGGGATATATCGGTGTGTGAACATAATGTATGTGACCACATTCAGGGGGAAATGCTTTTATTCAGCCTGTTACGGGAACAGAGTATAAGGGAAAGGATTGACACTTCAAGTAATATGGACACAGCTGAATTCATAGATGTGGGCAACTGTAAAAGTTTTTATGTAGGCAAAGCAAATTAGAAAGTTCTTAACAAGAATAAGTGAACATCTGTGCAGTATTTAACTAGCACACAGTGATGGTGCTTTAGCAGTGTGCACATCCAAAGAAATGATCCTGGACATACATTCACATTTATTACTGTGTAGAGAAGTCACTTGGCAGTAAAATTTGTAAGCTCTTTCTCCTCTAGGACTGAATGAATGTTTCCAATTTTCTAAATTTTTAAAATGAAAGGAATATTTATTTCTCTCATATGGAACATGTATTGAATATCAATATTGTAGATTTAGTTGCAAAAAAGGCGTAGCTATTATGAATTTGATATAGCTATATTAATTTACTTAGATAACTATCCTGTAGCTTCTAGTCAAGTACTTAATTTTTTATGCAGTTTGATATATTTAATTGGAAGGTGTGACGGTTGGGGTGTGCAAAGTCGAAGGTCCGAACTGAAGCTGAGCTATGTTTTACTACTAGTTAAATGCCTGCCTCCGAGGAGTCTGGGCACAACTGTGGTAGTAATTTAAGTTGGTAAGTAACGATTCATGAATGAAACAACAATCATCACAATCAAACAGAAGTACAGCAAGTTAGCGACTGCAACCTCAAGGAATTCCCATTGCCTGTACAGTGTTAACTCTATGTATGTGGGTTTGAATTTTAAGCTGGAAGTTTGAAACTAGCATGCTGTTTTGAACAAGAGTTGTCAGATCCTGTAGCACTGTGTAATTAAATGCTGATGGAAGAAAGCACTACAGAAGGAACTACTTTCCTGCAGGGCATTCTGAGTCAGAATGCCCTGCAGGAAAGTAGTCTAATTTGGGTACTGAGCTATGATTTCAATGGTGTTTGTTTGTACTGTGCTATCTCTTCAGTATAACCCTCAAAATGCTCCACAGAACACCAAAACTCTAGAGCTTCTGGGGCCGCTTTTGGCCATTAGTTGAGCCCCCGCAAAATATAAAAGTTGGCTCTGTGATTATGTAAAGTTATTTTAGCGGCAAGTCACTATCACTGCATTAACTATAATGGAAAAAAAATTCTAAAAATGTTGACTAGTGCAAATTTATTTTCATGCAGATTGGTGCGTCAGCGAAAAAAGCAAAAATTATTTGACAGTGAAAATATCAAGTTCTACAGTAAATTGACCTGCTAGAAATTTTGGGACAATAAGAAATCAGAAATCAATTAGTGTAGCTCTAGTTGCTTTTGCTTCAGTAGCTCCCATCAGAAGTGGGTTGCCAACAAACCCTGGGTAATGGCCCCATGAGACAAAAGGGAATGAGGGAAAAAGAAAGGTTATTAAAAACAAAAAAAATGCAAGCATAGAGTTCCCCAGGGGCCATAAAACAAGTAGGCAGCTTTAGAAAAACATCCTGACAGCAAAGAAGGAAAGGACAGACTTGGACTACACACACATATCAAAACACTCTGCACACATTTTTTTACTTGTAAATTTTGACTGTAGTTTTCCTTAAGAATATCAGCTGTGTCTGTCCCCCACCACCCAAGCCTTGCCCTTTCTTAATGTCTCTATTTTACCCTTGTTCTTTCTTCTTTCACTGACTTAGTTAAAGAATGTCTTGTCATTTTCCCTCACCACTTCTGCAAGTTTTAGTTCCACCTCTGCATTGGACTTTCTCATTGCCTCTTTGCTTCCTTTGTCTTGATAAGGTAGAGCTCCCTGCTTGTGGCAACCCTATTGAAGCATCCATTTTATAGATAGGAAGGGTGTTGCATTGTTAGGAACATAGGAAATTTGGGAAGTGGTAGAAGGCCATACAGAATGTTACGGCCTACAGCCTTCATATTCAGAGCTGGACAGATGCGTGCGCAAAACGTTGCGCCACACACAGAAAATGGGCCAGCCGGCTCTGGTGCCATATTCAAACAGATTGTGTGATCGGAACAGACCACACTATCTGTCAGAATATCAGACCCTGGATGTGCAGTGCACAGCAGGGGGTCGCTATGTTCCATGCAGCGCAACCAGGGTGCGGGGCTCACAACTGTCCATAGGGGTACTGCGTGGCTCCCATGGGTGATATTCAGCCTGAACATGCAGATGAGCTTATTGGGCATGCACAGCACAGTGGGGCCATTTGCATGCCCATTATGGGCTCATCTGCATGCCTGTGCTGCTGTGAAGTGCGCCAGGCCAGTCCCCCCCAGCCCCAATTCATATCATAAAAATACAGTCCCCTTTACGATATCCCTAGTAGTTTAGTGGTCCCCCGATCCCCATTGTCCCTGGTAGTGTAGTAGTCATCCCCCAGCCCCGATCACAGATATTTAAGCAATAAAGGCACGACAGGGGTGTGTGTGTTGTTATTAGACGTCACTCCGGGTGGGTTGGAAGCACTCTGCTTCACCGTGTTTCCACCAATTTAGGAGTGACGTTATTACACAATAACACACATTCTGGAGTGCTTTACTGCTATTATCCAATGGCTCATTGTTATACAAAATAAAAAAAAAATTTAAAAATGATTTTAGTAGATTTTTAGTGAGGCAGTATATCTTTGTTTCTTAAGAGAAGAGGAAAAAAGCTAATGCTAATCAGTGACAGTGATGTTATACTGAGATATCATCACTGTCTCAGACACACACTGACCAATCAGAATGCATGATTCTTTCTTGCCATTGTATAAAATAAATTCCCTGATCTTCTCTGTCCCTGGGAGTCAAGTGCCCCCCCCCCCATTAGGTAGTGACCTACCACCCTGCTTTCCCCCAACCCAACTGGAGCTGGCAACTAGCACAGCCCACCCACATCATCACGACCAACTGATAACTGAACTACACAGGAGCTCGTACAGTATACATGGGCATTCCCTGTATACTGTGTGTGCCACTGTGTTTAAATAGATGTTCTAGGTTTCCAGCAAGAAATCTACAGTTGGCATCAGCAGAACTCAGTTACACAAAACTTCCCCCAAATATAAATTCTAACATCAGGAATATAGTGGCTGATGCCACACTTTTTTTATGAAGTCCATGGCTGCACTATGTCCCAGACTCTCTGATCATTTCAGAGAGATCTTTTTGCTGTAGTGGTTATGAGCTCCCAGTCCTCCAGTGGCAGTCCTTTATTTCCACTAAACTAAGTGGATTACCTCAGAGTCGCTCCAGATTTGTCTTGGATATGTTACAGCAGAATAATACAGAAAGGCTGTGTTTCATGTAGTTTACATAAGTGATTTTCCTAGATTCCAACCTGCCTTACCTTACTTTATACCGTATGTCAGTGAAAATCATTCCGACTCATTTTCAATATTTAATTCAGTGTCCATATTTAGGTACAAGGGATCATACATTGGCCCTAACAAGGGGGCCAGCTGATTCCTTCACTTCCCGATTGATGAACCCCCGCTATGACATCCAGCAAGGGAGAGCGTGGTTCGCACCCCATTGAAATGAATGGGGCTCGATTTTCCTTCTTATTTAATACTTTTGCCAGTTGAAGACTGATGAAGGCCACTGCTCGACTAACAAGGCCCTTAAAAAACTGTATGACAATTCCACCACCTCTGTCATCTTTCTCCATTGACTACTGTTGGAGAGTTCTGCCATCTACAAATAACAGTTACACCACCTGGAAATCTAGACATGACAGCTCCCCCACCTAAACATTTCCAATGTAACCACTGCCCTTTGAGGGTACTACTGACCCTATAGGAGAGGAGGCTTGGGAAGGGACATTTTCAACAACACAGATACAGTGTACTCAGAGGCTGTTTCAGAGATAGCGGTAAAAGATGGACAAGGCAGCAGTCAGCTTTTGCACCTTCTGCTCAAACCAAACCATTCCCTGACGAGTTATTTATTGATTGCCACAGATCCTTCTCCTCATGTGGGAGGCAACCTATCTTGCTAGCTCCACAAATAGCTGAAAATAATAGACAGATATGTCCTGGAGATAGTGAGAGAAGGTCTAAACTTGTCATTTCAAAAATTACCAAGACAAAAGAACCAGAACATTTTCAGATCTTTCCTTCTAGAGGAAATGCACCAGTTGAAATTAAAGTGCAGCATTTCTGAAAATCCAAGCTGTCGAGAAGGTTCTAGTCTCCCAAACTGAGTTTTATTCTATAGATATTTCATAAGCAGAAAGATAAATGTACTGTGGTAATATATATATTAGATGTGAGGTGTCTAAGCAGACACATCAGAAAGATTCAAAATGATGTCCCTACAAAAAGAAATTCCATCACTTCAAGCAGGGGAATAGCTGTGTGCTTCGGACCTAAAGTAAGCAATAAGACAAGTTGGGGTGTGCATGGGACAGATTTTACCACATGCACATCCCCGGAGTGTCTTATTGCGCTTATAAAATGTGCTATATTTTTTAAAAGCATTACTAAAATTAGATAAATAGGTTTATCTGTGAAAAAAAGGCTGTGATTTGATGAATTTATGATAAAATAGTCCTTCCACCTGGTTTGCTATTGGGCTTTTGTCCTTTGGCAGCATCCATAGTTGTATTTTTTTCTTTAATGTGAGTAAGACTGATGGTGACTGCCCCTTCCCCCCCAGCAGAGTATTATTATGTCCATATAGTGCCATGGTAGAATTTAATGCGAGTCTCATTTATGTAGTTCTTTTGAATTATGCTCCTTTGCTTTGCTGTTTAAGTTTTAATGTATCAGGAGAGCTGTCTGACTTGTCCCTCTGCATTGACATCTTGCAGTTTAGAAAATATAAACTGTTACTTCTGATTTTTTTTGTTTAATGAAGGGGGAGGGCAACGCAGAAGTGCAGCCATTCTACTAAATGCCCACTCTGTCTCGCTCTCTCTCTGTCTCTCTCTATCCATGTAACCTCGGTCTCCTGATATGTTAAAACTTAAACAGCAAAGGAGCATCACTCAAAAGAACAAAAAAATACTTGTTTCCCACCTTTTCTCTTTGTTTATAAAGTGTTATTGCCTATTTTCTTCATCCTGTTTTTCTTTTTCTTTGTTTTTCCCCCACATGCAAGATATGGAATGTTTACCACGGAATACAGGGATTCAAAATTCTGCTCAGTTCCACTGGCAGAATGTTCCTTTCCTAACATACCATACACACACACACACACACACACACACACATATACAACATAGAGGATTAAGTATGGGCAGCAGTTAACAACACTGTGTATGCTTTGAGAGGTTACCATGGCAACCTCATAGACCTCGCGAGCACAGCTCTAGAGGTCTATGGTTGCCATGGCAGCCTCGAGAAGCATACTCAGTGATGTTGTGAACTCTTTGCCCATACTTTATCTTGTATAGTGTATGGTGCAAACGTGCCAGCTTTTGTGAAAAATACAGTAGTGAAAGGACGTTAAAGAGATTTGACCCTTGTGCTGCACACCAACCGGCAGCAAGCATCAGCACGATCTTACCTGAACATGAAGTAGTCGAGGTGATAGTCTATGAAACATTCACTTTTTTATTTTTAAATTTAACAAGTACAGGAGAAAAAATGATACTTGCTTTTCTAAGCAAAAAACAAAAAAACTAACTAGGAAAGTCCCCAAACATGAAACAATCGAGGTATGTGACGTTACTTGTCTCATCTGGTGCAGGTCACAAGTCACACAGGGTCAGAGTTTAGCGGTTGAAATGGTTTCCACTGGTTTCAACGAGGAGGGCAGAGCTGAATGCTGCAAAGTGAAAAGCTTTTTGATTTTCGCATTTCAGTAGTAGACCCGACATTGCGATCGTTCGATGTAGCTCACAGACAACTGACTGAGGGTTTCAAAACACTGTGTGAGAGGATCGAACAATCACTGCCACCCTGTCAAGATGTGGCACACAATGGCATTCTTTTCTGTTGTACCATCGTGGTGACGTACTTAGGATGGTACAACAGCATCCTGATGTCACCTCAATGGTACAACAGTTGTATCTTTCTGCTGAAAAAAGCCTACAATAAGGTCTCACCATACACTAGAAAGGCCTATTCTACAGCCAGAGACTCAATTATCTCACTGTCAGGGCAAGCAGAAGAGATTATCTATTGCACCTTCTTACAGCACTCCGGGTCTCAACACATGGGTTATAAGCGCTCTTCTCATAGGCTGATGCACAAAAGGAATCCCAAATTTGAAATCCGATCCATCTCCCTTGTAGCTCCCAGAATCCCCAGTTCTTTTGTGCATCTTCCCAGGCTGGTCACGTTTTTTCTGGCTCTGTGCCAAGCTAACTAAGGTAAGAACAAAACTCCTTTTATCTACTACAATGTAGACGTTAGCCCCAGAAAGCTAACTTGTAACAATTCAAAACAACAAATGTTTTGCTTAGTAGGGGTTACAGCCCCTCAAACTAACATGAATAACTAACATGAATACAGCAGGTTTAACCTCTGTAGTGCAAATACACCTATCTATGCTTAGTACAGTCATGTCTACATTTGGCGTCAGGGCTCAGCATAGGGTGTTGTGAACAATGAAATTTAGCTACCTACTGAATTGCTGCTCAATAAAAAACCCCCTTGGCTTACCTTGTTCAACTGAGGAGGGTAGGGTTACCACCTTTTAAGAAGCCCAAAGTGGGACATTTCTTACTGAAACATGATTTTTCGCAGGACAGTACGTAACCTCGACCAATGCAACGGACTTGTTTTCTCTATATAATCAGAATTAAGGCTAAGTATTGTAGTTTCTTAGTTGCTTCTATTGTTTCTTATCATTTTAAGGTATTTTAGTTAAGGTATCATCATTTTCTGCAACATTTAGTGGAAAGTTAGAAAATAAATTTTTTCTACTATAAAGTTGGGACATGTAGTATTTTTCATGTTTTTTTGCAGGACACAGCTGCCCAAATCAGGACTGTCCTGCGAAAATCAGGACAGGTGGTAATCCTTGAGGATGGGGAGGAAGGCCATTACCCAGGGCCATGTCTGTTGGAACTTCTGAGCCCCCTCTCAGCTTATCTTATTCAGCCGAGAAAGAGGTGACTCTAACAGGGGAGCGCTGTGCTCCATTTCACACCCGATTGTGCTTTTGATCCTGGGGGTTGCGGTTTACCTTGCTCAACTGCGACCGCCACAGGACCACCCCACCAACTGACTTAAAATGCACTATTGTAGTGCCTACATTTGAGTAAAGAAATGCAGGAGAGAAAGTCTTTCTCCAGAGCCCCTACCTGCAGAACTATGCGACTCCTAGCAGCCGAGCAACCCACAGTCGCCTTTTTCATCTCTGCCAGCACAGGGAATGTCTCTCCTTGTAGCGACTCATTTCTGAGTCCCTCCTTTTGTCCAGTCCATGGCCACTTCTCTCTATGGGGGCTCTCAACCACGAGGAGCCCTACTAGTCTAACGGTCACCATCTAGCCTCGCCCTTAGCATCATGTGATAGTACCAGCCGAGATCTTGCGGGGGCCTCACCAGAAACCCTGCTGGGTATACCTCTCTCAAGATGGAGACTGCAATACACTGGATCCTCTCCCAAAATGGCTCCGGCAACCAGGCCAGCTACCTTAAAGGAACTCTACCCAGTTTAAAGGGCAGATCACCTCCTTTTCTGATTTAAGTGCCCACGACCTACATTGCACCCTTATGCCCATGGCACTATAATATGGACTTGTTTTTTTACAGTAATGTTGACAGCATTCTAAGAGGAAGTTATTTATCCTGTGTATGCCTGGCAAGAGGTTGGGGCATGGTAAAGAAATATAAAACCCAATTGTATATGCCTGGCTAGAGTGTGGTGCATGATTAAAACTACGAAGCCTGATATACATCCTCAGCGCTTTGTTTTTGCCAGTCAGTGCCTGAGACTATGACTGCATCTAGTAGATTATGCAAACTGTATATTAGGGCCCTATGTAATCCACCCCCTGCCTCAGTTTACCTCAGTCTGCTGAGGAAGGGGAACTGGAGCAGGATCAGTTAGTCCGGATCAGTGTGTAACTAGCTACCAGTGCCTTGCTATACTCCCCAGTTTACCTTGTTCAACCGGGGGTAGTGAGCTAGATACAGCATATGTCCCCAGCTGGAGCGACCAGTGCCTTGCTCTGCTCCCCAGTTTACCTTGTTCAGCTGGGGGTAGTGAGCTAGATACAGCATATGTCCCCAGCTGGAGCAACCAGTGCCTTGCTCTACTCCCCAGTTTACCTTGTTCAGCCGGGGTAGTGAGCTAGATACAGCGTATGTTCCCGGCTGGAGCGTGATGCTCCCTCAATCGCCTCGTGAGTCACCCTGTCCAACTGCGGAGGCGAGCCTGCTGTTGAGGATTGAATCTCTCCTTCCCTTCCGCCTATGACTTGGGAGGCCTACCTGTATCGAGCAGGACTCTGGAACCGGGATTGTGGGTTCTGCCTCCCCCCAACGACCGAGAGTATATCTGGTGTCCGGGGACAACTCGCCTGAGGCTCCCGAGGTAGGCAGGAACAACCTCATCTCCCACACTAGAATCTCCATGCACTGTGGTACGCCTGGCCTTTGCATTTCGTGCCGCGAGATGCATCTGTTGGGAATGACACCACCTTCCTTGGGAGCTTGGTTAGTAAGATAAGGATGACTTTGCAGTGATACCTCAAGGGCTATTAATTTTAAATTGCATTTGAATCCTGTTGCAGCAATAAGCCAGTTTTTTCTAATACAGAAGCCTGATACATATCTTCAGGGCCTCATTTTGATGTAGCAATTGCTACAGTACCATTTTCACTCAGTAAGTCACAACTAGACTCAGACAATGTCCAAGGCTGCTTACTTACTGTTCAGAAAATAACAATGACATATAGAAGCAGTAGGTGTTGGCTGCTTAAAAGTCCCTCTGGGAGTCATATTTTCCTTAGCATGCTATGCCCGTGTCAAAGGGCCATCCTATCACGTTTATTTGTAATGCGAATGACACAGAACTTACTGGCACCCAAGAACCAGCTAGAATCAGCTCATGGGAATTCCACCCCCGTTGACATTAGTTTCACCTTGAACGTTAAATGTTAAGGCTGGGTAGCTGTCCTCCCTCAAATAAAAAACACTGGCATCACCACTTCTCCAGTGTAATCAATGATGGTCTGTCAGCACCTATCACTGTGTCAGCTGGCAAGGTTGTGGATTGGCTGGTTTCACATCTTCTGCACCTCCAGTTATAGAACATGGAGGCCAGTTCCCCCCACCCCCTGCTGGTTCATGTCTATCCCTGCCCAGTTCAACAGGGCATAACCCCAGCACACACATGGCCATTGTATTCTAGCCATCTTATACCTGGGGGGGAGGCTATTCCACCCTGTGACTGCCCTAGCAGTTGACATCCCTCACAGACTACTACAACAATGGGGTTGGACCCAAGATTGCTGTCAGAGATGGGGGACACTCTGAAGCAGGAGCCTCTTTAAAATCCCTGGTCACTATTTAGAGCCAGTGAGTTTCAGGTCAGTTGGTAGGCCAAAGAAGGACAGCAAAAACAAGAGGAAATCGTATGTCAACCACGGACTTAGGTGGCTCAGTGGATGTGTTTTGGCCTTACAAGCATAGGGTGAGAGATTCAGAACTTAGAAATCCTAGTAGGGGGAGACACAACATCCCCTCATATTATTGCTATGGTGTACAGCATCAGTTATGACAAAAGATCAGACATTGGAATGACTGTCCTCAGGAACTTAAGTACCAGTTTCGCTGTATGAACCTAGTGTCAAGAAACTGAAGACTTAAGCATTACTCCAGTGGCTCAGCTGGTGTAAGCTTAAACACTTGGCTTAGCATAAATGAGTACCATCTATCAGTGAGACAGACTGGGTCCTCTATCCCTCACCCAGTATATCAGCATTACAGTTTTCTGTGTTAACTATTTTCCTCATAAACACACACACTACTGTAATGACAAATATTGTTCATTGTTGGTGCCCAGCACAACTCTTTCACACTTCAGTCATGTTCCACTCTGACTGGAAGCAGTGTCAGTGCCCAAACAGCCCCCACTCCGCAGCTGCACCCAGAGCACTTACAGAATGCTCACCTGCTCCAAATACTTAGCCTGCCATCCGAATGCCTCAGCAGGAATTCTGATACTGGTAGTCTGGACTTGGTGTTTCACCAGCCTCAACGTCTCTTCGAGAGGTTACCTTCTATGGGCTCATCCATTTCTCATTACAAGTACAAAGCTAAGTAACTCCTAGTGTGCTGGCAAGTTTTGTAAGCTTCATATAATGGGTCATCCTATGACCAGAACTATACAGTCAATGATCCGGATGTATATAATTGAGGAGCAAGGTATGTAATGGGATTAAGGAAGGGCAAAGTACCACATGCTGTGTATGTGCCATTCAGCCAGACGTGTTGGTAAGGGACTAAAAGGGGTACATGTACAATACATTGCAACAGCACTCTACCAACACATCCATGATGTATGCAGCATATGGACGCATTCACACTCCTCAAATGAGCAGGCCACAGTGTGGAAACTATAAGGGGGTGGGAACTCATCAGCTAGCTGTATTTTGCCCATGCCAGCTAAAATGCTTGACCCAGAAACTGTTGTTAACAGTACCTTTGCAGCCATCTCAACATCACAGCCAAATGGTTGGGGAAAGCAGGAACTTGAAGTGTTTTATTACATTATAGGCAGGGCCCCGATTTTTCTGCGGCACATCAGAGCAAAGTTCTGCGGCAGGGTTCTCATTTGCCGCAGAACTTCTGCGGCACTCAGCATCAATTTCTGTGGCAATTCTGGCTTTTTTTTACCCTTATTTTTTTTTTTTGGCCCAATCCGCACAATGCACGCTGTAACACAGTCATTTTAAGGCGTTTGTCACCAAATTTTCAACATAGCCAGTTTAAGACCTCTGCTCATGAACAGTGTCACTGTGATTTTATTACTCTGTCCGGAACATTGATTTCGCACACCGACCGCGCCATTGTGCGCTACATGTGCGAAAACACATTTCGGGTGAGATGTGAAAAATGACAGTTGTACTGTTCATAAGGAGATGTGGTAAAATGGCAATACTAAAAATCTGGAGTGAAAATATTAAAAATACTCGAAGTTACGAACGTGCTAGGAACTGTGCAACGCACGCTGGTAACACAGTCATTTTATGTGGGTTTGTCACCAAATTTTCAACATAGCCAGTGTAAGACCTCTGCTCATGAACAGTATCACTGTGATTTTATTAATCTGTCCGGAACATTGATTTCGCAGACCGACCGCGCCATTGTGCGCTACATGTGCGAAAACACATTTAGGTGAGATGTGAAAAATGACAGTTGTACTGTTCATAATGAGGTGTGGTAAAATGGCAATACTGAAAATCTGGTGTGAAAATATTAAAAATGCTCGGAGTTACGAGCATGCGTAGGAACTGCGCAACGCTCGTTAGTAAAACAGTCGTTTTGGGGAATATTTTCACCAAATTTTCAACATAGGGTTTTTAGGAGCCTACCTCATGAACTGTGACACTGTCATTTCGTTAATCATTCTGGAAAGGTGGTTCCGCGCAGTCACTGTGAAACCACCTTTCGGGACCGATTAACGAAATAACAGTGTCACAGTTCATGAGGTGGGGCCCCAAAAACCCCAGGTTGAAAATTTGGTGAACAAATTCCCAGAAATGGCTGAGATATGCACTAAAGTTGAAAAAAATCCATTTAGTCCATTATACAGCTTACCGGCATTTCTTCAGTTTGCGGTCGGCTTTGAAGAGTGCAGACGTGTTCCCGGTCCACAGAAGATCATCGCGCTGGGTTCTGGAGGTAAGTATGGGTTGAGGTGGTGGTGAGGTGGGGGTGTGGGAGGGTGGGTGCGGGTTGGGGAGGGGCAAAAGAAGCAACGATGGAAGGTTTTTGTTTCAGGTTTTTTTTTAATTTGGATTCCACACAAGGAGGGACTTTTGCCACGCTGGGGTGGGCTCCTCAGCGTGACACCAGGCAGCTTGGGGGTGAAGCCGACGGGGATTGGGCACTCCGCCGGCAAGGAAGATTTGCCACGCTGGGGTGGGCTCCCAGCGTGGCATTGAAACCTTTTTGGGGCAGTGAAACCGACGGGGATTGGCACCCCGTCAGCAACGAAAGCTTTTGCCACGCTGGGTGGCCCCAGCGTGGTATTGAAACCTTTTTGGGGGCAGGAAACCGACGGGGATTGGGCACCCTGCTGGCAAACAAGCTTTTGCCACACTGGGGTGGGCTCCAGCGTGGCATACTAACATGTGAGAGGGGGCACGTTTGTTCTGCGGGTGGCCGTGAATTCAGCAGGTGACGGCAAATTCGTGATATTTCAGCGGTTTGCCGCACCCGCGGAATCGCGGAAAACTCGGGGCCCTGATTATAGGTCTCCTAATGTAGAAGGTGCTGAATTTCCATTTCATGGACCCACAGACAATCTCAAGAAAGAAAGGTGGGTGGTATTCAACCTCTATTGGCTTGCCATATGTGCTAGTAGATAGACTTCTACCCATGCATGCATTCCATATTTATAGGTAAAGACCCTTCCCCATATATAGATCAGTCGATCTGTCTATCTACCTACTTGCATAGCCTTACTGATGGGAACCATCACACCCACCTGTTACACCAGGGTACAGTGCTGGGTCCAGAAGGTCATCCAGGGGTAAACCATATGACGGCACATACACACACACACACACACACACACACACACACACACACACACAAACGACGAACACACTAAGTATGTACTTGTAGTACCTCCAGCAGGATGATCCACTGGTAAACCTAAAGTCCGTCACGGCTGGCAACCCCGTGCAGTCCCCGCTGCAGTGGCTCCTGACACTAACCCTTCTCCACATCACTTAATTAATCCAAACCATGGAGAAAGGGACAGAGGACCTTCATAACATTAAACCAAGGTATGACATGCAGACCAAGTACAGCATATCTCATAATCACATATCCTCTTTTCCCCCTGCTTATGTTTATAATAATGTCTGTACAGTAGTGGTCAAGAAACTAATATTCACCAGGTATGACATGCAGGCCCAGTACAGCTACTCATAATTGCACATCCTGGTACCTCCCTGCTTATGGTTGTCACAGTGTCTGCAGAGCAGTGATCAATACAACTATAATTCAACATCTTCCCACAGCTTAGTGTCAGTCTACAGGTCTTTTCCTAGTGGGCAGGGATCACCAGCTATGATCCTGGCAGGGACTTACTCTTCTAACTCATGAAACGTTATTCCATTTTAAAGAGACATCTCTACCATATACACCTTAAGTCAGCCCCTATTACAGCGGCGACACTAATTTTACTTAATCATATGCATTTCAGGGTGGTTCAGTATGTTTCTCAGTTCAGCCCCTATTGTAGTGTCTACACTGATTATATAGACTCTGTCACCAGTGACTACAGGTCAGTACTGTTCTGTAAACACCTATCAAGACCTCTAGGGGCTGACCTTGCATGTAGACCCCCGACCACTGAAACTGCCAGCATGGCCATTCAGAAGGCTACACTGTTGAACTTAGGGGTATCCAGTAAGGTGACGGACACACTGATCCAAGCCAGTAGGGAGTTCACTAACAGAACTTATAACAACACTGGCGTGTATTACCGGTTGGATACCACACTAACAGGAAACAGAGTTTGGTTGCAAGGTTCTCCAGGCAGCTTTGAGTCATATTCCTCCTCCCTCCCAAGACAAGTCCAGTTCTGCTGTATAATCACCCGTGTGTTGAGACTCGGAGTGCTGTAAGAAGGTGCGATAGATAATGGTAGTTTACTCAACTGGTAAAGGTGATTATAAGAGCACCTTCTTACAGCACTCTGTATCCCACCCATTGAGAAGGAACATAACAAGCAAAGAAATGGGATAATAGAATAAGGGATTGTATATTAAAGAATGCATGTGCAATACCAATCAGTAAATATATAGTAGCGGACATTCAGTCCTACACTGCCAGTAACAGTGGAACATGTTGCCACATTGGTTGGAATACAATGGAAAGTAAATACTTGTCCCTTGCATAGCATCAGATTGTGTTGTGTTTTTCTACCCACCAACTAACCTGCGGGGCTGGCTGAGGGTCCTGCATGGTTGGATTTTTTATACTATGTTTTCAGGAGTAGCATAAGCTCTAGAAGATTTTATACTGGGGATTCTGGGAGCTACAAGGGAGAAGAAGGATCAGATTTCGAATTTGGGATTCCTTTTGTGCATCAGCCTATGAGAGGAGCACTTATAACCCATGTGCTGAGACTAGGAGTGCTATAAGAAGGTGCTCTTATAATCACCTTTACCAGGTGAGTAAACTACCATTTCCCTGATGAGCAGGTAAAGATAGAAGGAGGATTTTTCATTGCCAGCAAAGAAACAGTTGTAATGAAAAGTATAAACAATACTGAATTTTCCATCCTACAACACAACCTACTAGATAAAAAACTACTTCTAAATGCCAAAAAAACAAAAGCTATGTTCTTTACCTCAAAGAGTTGCTCTGCCACTACCCCACCATCCACCACCCTACAACTAACCACCTTACTTGGAGAGAAGCTGGAATTCGTTGATAACTTCAAATACCTTGGAGTCTGGATTGATAATAAGCTTGACTATTCTGTCCATATTGAGGAGCTACTAAAGAAACTGAGACAAAGGCTTGGTTTATTTTTAGAATAAAGCACTACCTCAACAGAGACTCCAAAAAGATTAATCCAGGCTTCATTCCTATCCTCATTGACTATGCTGACTTTCTGTACGGACATTGTTCACTCCTCTTAAATAAACTGGACACCCTATACCACAGGTCCATCAGATTCATTACTGACCTTCCTTCAGCACCCATCATTGCTCCCTTTATAAGGCAGTTAACTGGACATCATTACAACACAGAAGAAATAGGAATGCTGCAATTTGGATATTCAAAGCCTTATCAGGCAAGCTACCTACCTATATCTCAGACTGTTTTACTCAAATTACTTCTAGGCCATACAACCTAAGGATCAGCAAAATTATCATTCTTAAGGTCCCCAATGTCTGCACCCAGTTTGGGAGGGCTGCTATCAGCTACTCACTAGCAATTGTTTGAATTCACCCAAAACCATGAAGCTAAATAACCTCCTACCCTTAATATCCTTCAAAAGATTATTCACCACCCTATTCCCAGAACTCTGCAACTGCTTCCACAAGGCCTAAACCCCAGCCCTACCTACCCCTCCTTTCTTTTTCGTGTTCCTATATGCTGATAAAACTCCCGTTTCAGTCCCAAGATTCACCTCAAATGCCTGCTAGGTCCTATAATCTACATATTACTCCTGATGTGTCCATTGCCTTCTGGCTCACAGATTAATAGTTTTAATGTTCCGTGTACATATGTAAATTGTTATATATTAGCACTTATGTCATTGTATTACTGTTTATGTTACCACTGTCATTGTATTACTGTTTATGCTACCCTTGTCAATGTATTAACACTTGCACTTCTTGACCACTCAGGTCCATCTTGTAAATGAGCTATGCTCAATGATGTTCGCCTGATTAAATAAAGATTTTGATTGATTGATTGATTAATGTTTCTAGTTTGTTAATGTGTGTAAGGAGTGTGAGACGGTCAGGGAAACAATTAATTTGTTTTATTTTTATTTAAGGTAGTTTTATTTTTAGGGCCCAGTTGAAGGTTTTTATTGTGTAATGGTGGCATTTCAAACTTGTGTATACTAATGGCACAGTGATTTTGTTTAAGTAATGCGGTCCTGCTTTTAGGAACATGTTATTATCTGTGCATGAAACAGATTACATGCACAGGTAATAACTAGTCAGAAAACAGGATTGTCTCTTCCCGTTTTATAAAGATGCATATTTTCAGATCTCAGTAAGGCCCAAGCACAGGAAATGCCTAAGGTTTAAATGAGGCTAGTCTCAGTACATGTTCTGAGCAATTCTGTTTGGCCTAACCTCAGTACCAAGGGGATTCACAGTCAGTAGTAATTACAACTCTTTTCAGACAAGGGATCACAGTTTATGCATACACGGAAGACTGGTTAGTTGGTGGAAAAACAGTGCAGTAGGCCCAAACAGTCATGAACCTAACCATGAACCTGATGGAGAAATTGGGCTTCCTCTTATTGTAACCTTAGGAAAAAAATCCAGTTAGAACCCACTCACATCCTGCAATTTATAAGTGCAGAACCAAGTTCAGTAGATTGAAGAGCTTATCTACCTCAAAGGAGGTTTCATACTTTTAATTCAGAATGTAGCATCTTTCCAGGTAGGCACTTCAGGAACTGGTCAAGACTTTTTAAGGCTATTAAACCTTGTGTCCTTAATTGCTGTAATATTTCAATGGGTCAGACTGCAAATGTGGGAGCTACAATGGAATCTCAATAAATTCTGGTGTCCGACCACTACCTCTCTAACTCAGTCCAGTACAGTTAAAGTCTGTCCAGTCTCTAGTTTGGTGACATTTGTGTAGAGGCATTCCTTTCCTGCAGCCACAGCACTACCTAGTATTCACAGGTACCTTTTTACTAGGTCAGCGAGAATGCCCTGGAGAGAGGATGGTGAACAGTATGGTCTCAAATGGGAAGATTGGGACACATCAGTCTGTTAGAATTCAGAGCAGGGTACTTCAATCAATCAGTCAGTCAATCAAAGTCTTTTATACAGGTGATCATCGTTGAGCAAGCTCATTTACAAGATGAATCTGTTGCACAAAGTGACAAAGGAGCAAATACAATCCAAACAGTGTAATAATGCACATTTGTGAACACAGGAGGAACAAAAGTACAGTACAGCTTTAACAAAAAAAAAGTGCATGAGTGTAAATCAACATGGACATGGCTCTGTTTGGAGATGGTCAATACAGGCATGACATAGACAAACTGAGCACACATGTGCGATCAAGAGATATATATCGGGGACCTGCTTAATCTCGTGGGCCCAGGAAGGGAGGAGGTGGGGGGGTAAGAAAATACTTATCCCTGAAGCCCTTCTCTTTACTGGTGCAAAACCACAAACTTCAGATAAGAATAAACAATACAACAGACCTGTATTTCATAAACAAACAGGGAGGTGCCCATTCCTCAAAGCTGTGCAGGAAATCCCTGAAAAATTGGGATCTGGTTTACAGTTTGAATACATGGATTTTGACAGTACATTTGGTAGGGAAAAGACAATATGCTAGCAGATTCCCTGAGCAGGATGGGTCATGTGACTCACAAGTGGTCACTAAAACAGGTGACCATGAACCTAATTCCCAAAAATTGGGGGGCTACAGAGTTCTACAGTGTGCACATCCTGTGAGAACAGAAACTTGCCTTGGTTTTGCTGCTGACCTACTCTCTAGGCACAGTAAATGTGCCCTAGAGGAACAAACTCCCATGTGCTTTTCCACCCTTTCCTCTGATTTAGAAAGTGCTTCTAGAACAGAGGTGGGAACAAACATTCAGACAGCCATGGTAGTCTTTACTTCAGAGTCCCACCCATAAGAGACCAGTGAGAGCCTCTCACTTTAATTGGACCTGTTGGCAGTGTTCAAGGGCAAGAAGCATCACCCATGCTTTCAAATACTGCGCCTGAAGGTGTGGTACCTGAAGAGTTGGGATTTTCAGACTTAAAATTAACTCAGCTGATACTACAGGTATTAAAAGTAGCAAGAAAACCACTCACAAGAAAAACCTACTGTTCTAAATAGAAAGATTTTCAATTTAGTGTGAGAATTATTCTATTAGAGATACAGACATTGCAGACATTTGCAGGTAAAGAGGGCTACATTCTAAATGTGTAAAGGAGATCAATAAGAGAATAATAGAGAGGCATACTTTGTAAAAATTAAGGAGGCAAGCAGAATCATAAGGAGAGCAGAGGCAGAGATTGAACTGAGAATAGCAAAGGGGAGAAAAGAAAACTTAAAAGGCCTACTTTAGATAAGAGGAAAACCAAAGAGGGTACTGTGAGGCTAACATTAGAAAGCATGTGTAGAGGAGGATTGGAATAAGGCTGGCATCCTCAGTGAGTATTTACTCTGTATTCATGGTAGAGGCAGGGGGGCCTACTCCCTGAATGTGGTAAGCAGACAGAGGGAGGGGGACCGAGGGAACTGAACTTGGAAATGGTGGTAGAGGATCAGGTACTTAAGTTATAAGGCCAGTCAGGGTGCTTAAGTCTCCAGGACCAGATGCGTTATGCCCCAGAGTGCTGTGGGAATTGAGGCAGGAACTTGTAAGACCTCTGATGATCTTGTTCAACTGCTCTTTGGAGACTAGGGTAGTCCCATCAGATTGGAGAGGCAGGATGTGGTCCCCCTGGATAAAATTGGGAGCAAAGAGAACCCAGGGAGCTGCAGGTCAGTTAGTTTGTCCCTCTGTAGTGGGAAAGCTCCTAGAAACTATATCTAGGAGCATCTGGTAGAACTTCTTGAAGCAAATGGGCTCCAAGACAGGATGTAGCACGACTTTGTAAAGAGAAGGTAGTGCTAGACTAACTTGACTGAATTCTTCAATTGTATGACAGGAAGTCATTGTGCTGTATCTAGGTTTCAGTCAGGCTTTTGACTTGGTACCCCATATATGGCTTGTTAAGCGGGGGATATAGGTACAGGGGAAAAGCTAACAAGGTGGATACCCAGTTAGATTGTCAGTAGGAACCAAAGAGTGACTGTAAATAGGAAACATTCAGCAATCAAGGCAGTTGCAAGTTGGCTGCTACATTAGTTGGTGCTGGGACCAGTACTGTGTAAAGTGCTCATCTACCCAGGAGGCTAGCAGTTATATGCCAGTCAGCCTGACATTGGTGGTGGGAAAGTTAATGGAATCACTACTAAAGGAAAGGATTGTGGAATATCTTAAATCCAGTGGGTTACAAGACCCAAGGCAGCATGGGTTCACAGGGGGAAGGTCATGTCAAATGAAACTAATAGATTTCTTTGACTGGATGACAGAGTAATTCAATCACGGTGGAATGGTGGATGTGGCCTACCTAGATTCCAGTAAGGCTTTTGAAATTGTTACATATAGGAGACTAGTAAGCAAGCTGGGTAGCTTAGGAGTGGGTCCAAAGGTGGTGAACAGTTGACACCAAAATCTGAATTAGCATGGACATTCTGGGGGAGAGGTGGAAAGGATGAGCAGAGACCTGAGAAAACTAGAGGAGTGTTCAAGGGTAGTACAGCTGGGTTTCACTGTGAAAAAGTGCAAAATAATTCACTTAGGGCACAGAAACCTATGGGAGAAGTACAAAGTGGATGGAGTGGTACTAATGACTACTAAGCAGGGAAGAGACGTGGGGGAAATCATATCTGATAGCCTAAAGATGGCCCGACAGTGTGACAAGACAGTCAGGAGGGCTAGTGGGATGCTGGAGTGCATTGGGAAGGGGTATCACCAGCAGAAAGAGGGAGGTGATGTTGCCTCTGTATAGATTGCTGGTAAGACCTCACTAGAGTACTGTGTCCTGTTTTGGAGACTCTCTGGAAGTACATAGACAGAGTGGAGGCAGTCCAGAGGAGGGCAGCTAAAATAGTGCAGAGTCTGCATCAAAGCTCTATGAGGAGAGACTAAAGGACTTGTATATGTACACCCTGGAAGAGAGGAAGGGGGATAGAACAGAGACCTTTAAATACCTCACAGAGGTAAATAAGGTACAGGCGGGAAGTATTTTTTTAAAAAAAGGTACTCTGGAACAAGAGGGCTTGCTGTGAAGCTCAGGAGAGATGCAAGGATCTACATCTTCACAGAAAGAGTAGTGGATTCCTGGAACAGCCTTCCAGCGGAGGTGGTGGGGGCAAACAGTGGTGGGGTTCAAGAATACATGGGATAAACACATAGAAATCGTAGTAGAAAGGAAGGGGGAGTGAGAACAAGCTGTACATTAAGTACGGCATGTGGCAGTGTAGATAAGGAAAAATGGGCAGACTGGTTGGGCCAAATGGTTCTTGTCTGACGTTAAATTCTGTGTTTCTAGGGGAAGAAATCAAGGGGAGCAACTTGCCTCTTTGCATACGACATTAAACTCTGTGGCAGTCTCTGACTCAGGAAGAGGGGTCACGGACATGAAGACAGACCTAGAAAAGTTGAAAGGATAATCTAGGGTATGGTAACTGAAGTTTAATGCAAAGAAGTACAAAGTTATGCATGTAGGCAAAGGCATCCAGAAGGCAGTTTTAGACTGGGGGGAGAAATCATTAGTCTGATCACTGAAGAAAGGGATTTAGGGGGTCATTAATGCTAGCTTGAAGTCAATGGCCCAGTGCACCAGAGCACCTAGGGAGACAAACAGGATTCTATGATGTATAGGGAGAGGATTCTCATGTAGGAGAAAAGAGGTACTCTGGCCCCTTAATGGGTCGTTGATAGGTCACACCTGGAGTACTGTGTCCAGTTGTGGAGACAGCACCTGAAAAAAGATAAAGATGTAATAGAATCTGTCCAGAGGCAAGCTACAGATTTATCCAGGGTCAGCATGGCAGATCATGTGAAGAGTGTCTGGCCAGCATGAGCATCTACTTGCTAGAAGCCAGAAGAGACGGGGGTACATGGTACTAACCTTTAAATATCTGAAAGGTATAAACAGGGTAGAGTGTTACTACCTTTTTAAGCATAGTGAAGGATCAGCAACCATGGGAATATTAGCATAAACTGGTGGTGGTGGGATAGTTTCATGGAGGATGTAGAAATACTACTTCACAGAAAGGGTGGTGGATAGATGGAATGATTTGCCAAGGAAGGTTATAAATGACAAGACGATGACAGATTTCAGGAAAGCATGGCACTGCTATAAGGTGCTTTTGAAAACTAAAACAAAAGGGAGTGAGTGTGTGTGAGGGAGAAGATAAATTACACATGGTCATTTAGCCTAGGCACGACCAAGGGTAGGTTGATGCATCTTAGGTAGCAAAATGGACAGACATGATATACTGCACTACAAGTTTTTTTCTGCCAACGCCTTTCTATGTTTCTGTGACTATTTTTTTAATACTAGAATATCTTGCATTTTATAATCTAATGGCCTCAGACCTTTCACACTGAAGGTACACTTGGCTGTTACTGGATATATCAGCTTAGCTAGGAAGATCAGTGAGTTGCAGGTACTCAGTACTGTTCCTTGTATTTGGTTTTCCACAAAGAAATTGTAGTAGTTAAAACAAAATCACACAGTTACTTTCTATTTTGTTAGACCACATCCCAAATGGGGGAGGATTTGTTAGACCTCAAGAGATTGCTCAGTTTCTAAAAGAGGACAAAACAGGTGAGAAGTGAGAAAAAGTGGGTTGTTACTCATGGGAAATCTCTCTCTTTTTTGCTAATATAATATTTATTCAAACTTTTCAATGTACAGCAGTCTGAATGAATATGGTATACAAATCTGTCACATAGGGCCGAATACAAAAATATCAATGACCGCTTGGCACAGCAGTACATGCAAAACCATCCCTTCTCTAAGGTACAGCATGGGGGGGGGGAGATGTGTAATCAGTACTTACAAAACTGTAACTTACTTGTTGTCAGTGGCCAGTAAATTAAATTATTCAGTATATATTTTTCATCCCTTACGCATGGCTCAGGTTAAGAACTCGGGGGAGGACCATTACGGGACAGGAGAGAGTTGGGGGGGACCAGGCTCATAAAATTAGTGTTTTGTAATGAGAAGAAGGTGCCCTACCAACCATTAACCAGTAATCCATTACTAAGCAACAAGTGAGGGTTCTGTGCTCATGGCGTATACTAGACATTGATTCCAGAGATTAGAACACAGCTCAGTGCGATCATGAGGGAGTAAGTAAGTTTTCCATTTGATAGATTTAATTAATCAGTGTTCCTCTAAGTGGTCACATCCGGGGGCTCGGGGTTATATTAATTTAATGATCATTGTTTTAGCTGCTGTTATTAGAATTACCAGAAGGTAGTGGGAGGAAGGGTCTCTGTATGTCCTGGGATACTGCGATGATAAATATAGATGCAGGGTGAGTTGAAGGGACAGGTAAGATTACTCCCTGAGCTCAACTTGAAGGGAGTCGAGGCAGGGTTGAATTATTGTGCAGTCCCACATAATATGATAGTGTGTCGCTCGTCGTTCTCCACAGTTCCTCCAGCAAGAAGAGGATGTAGGGAGGTAGTGTGCAGTGATCACTGGGGTATGAAAACATCTGGTGAGTTGCTTCCATGCATACTCCCTCCATTGGTGTGAACTTGTTACTTTTGTGGAGGACTGGCTAGCTTGGATCCATAGCTCTGTATCTGTTGGGAAATCCATCTTAGATTCCCACTTCTGAGCTACATTCATCAAGGAGATTCCATGTGTAGTCTGGAGTGATTGATGTAACTGTGATATCGTGTGTGATTGCAACCCTGTTTGAAGGAAAGAGATACAGTAGGAGGTGAGACTGGGATAGTTGGCTGGGTTGCGAGTTCCCAAGTGAATAGAAGAGATATAATGCCAGACCTGAAGATAGCAATAAAAGTCTGTCCATTGTAGCCTGTATTTCATTTATTGTTCAGCAAAAGATAATATTATTGCACCATTAAAAAAAATGTATGTATGTATCACAGTGAGAGCCTTTCCCATATATGGAACCTGTTGTCCTGCAAAGGTGGAGCAGAGTGCTCGAGCTGTGATATAGGGCAAAGGAGAGAAAGGTATGGGGCGAGATGGAACTTATGGAGAAGTCTCAAAGGGGACAGCCTGCATCCAAAAAATCTGTAGCTTGATAGATTGTGGCCTGCACTGAATTCCACTACAAAATAGCTGGTAAAATTCCCCGCTGAGTGAATATATAGGATAGTGCATGGGGAACAGTTGACAACAGGGCTATTCTTTCACCGAGTTGGCACTATGACGACGGATTACCTCGAGAGCGCAGCTCAAGAGGTACTTCGTCATCATCATGCCAATGAGTTGAAAGATGCCCTGTTGTCAACTGTTCCCCATGCACTTTTCTTTATAGTGTATGGTGGAATGTCGTTTTTTGGGAAAAAAAATCACTACAGCACGTTTCTGCTTCAAAACAGTTTTACTGTGTTACTAGAATGAAAAAAGAACGTTACATTTTGAATGCATTTACGCTTGACATTTTAACTGTTTAAGAACTTTACATTTTGAATGTTTTAACACTAAACATTAGTACTGCCGCCGACATTGCTGCTTTCGCTATGTGTTCTTTCTATGGAGTGAGCCCTAACTGTCAAATGCTGCTCGAGGACACTGTGTGACGTTCGCAGTGCAGTAGAAAAAATCGTTCTACTGCACCATGAACGTCACTAGTGTGTGACTACAAGGTTTCGACAACGATGGATTTCGGTGGAGAACGACGTTCCACCATACGCTATAATGCCACATACCACAAGGGGAACAGCTGCACCCTTGGCAGCAGTGAGAGACTTCCCATTATTAGAAAGTTGTAAATCTGGTATATAGGCATCGGTGCACACACTGACATCACATTATTGCTTGGATTCCCGTTAAAGGAGGTATGTCAGATTTAGCATTTCTGTACTTTCAGAACCTATTTCCAAAATACATATCCTAGTTGATATTGCCAGGAGTCTGCAAGTAGTTTCACATCATCAATCACATTCCTGTTGTATGAAGGAAAAAGGTCGCACACCCTTGTAACTGCTTCATTTAAGGGTTGTGCTGGATGGTCACACTAACCCTTTCCTACCTGATAAGGTTACATATGTGCAGCACGAGCAAAGTAAGGCGTTCTCATAACTGCTCGCTGTAACCTAAAAGGAGTAACCCCTAATTCCCTTGTTCCTACAGTACTCATCCAGGTGCACTTTAAATTCGTTCATACTGCTACTACCGACTACCTCACAAGGAAGGGAATTCCAAATAGACACCACACTCTGGTTGAACCATGAACTGATTTTTTTTTTGGTATGTGAATCCTATCCTCTTTCAGTTGAAATACATGGACCCTGGTGTTATATTGCTGATTTCTTAATTCTAGCCCCAGGCACTCCCATAAATCATGACTTTCAAGAGCTCTGTACCAGGCACAAGTCACCACGCCATCTATATCCCAGGGAAAAGATGCCAAGTTCTGCTAGTCTCTCATCATAGCTTTTGTTCTGAACTTCCAATATCACTTTTGTCGCTCTGCATTGAACCCTCTCAAGTGCTCCAATATCAGTTTTATTATATGGTGCCCAAAACTGAACGCAGTATTCTGGATGGGGCCTAACCAGTGCTGAGTACAAGGGTATAAGTACCGTACCATCCCTACTACTGATATGCCTTCTAATGTTGCCCAGTATAGCATTGGCCTTTCTAACAATTGATTGACAGTGGTTGCTAATTTTCAGATCCTCTGAGATGAGTACACCAAGGTCACTCTCTTCCTTTATGACATGAAATGTCCCTCCATTTAGTTTATACTCATTCCTTGTGTTGTTTTTACCAAAGTAAATTACCACACATTTGTCAATGTTAAACTCCGGGTTTGTATAATTTGACCCAGTGCTCTATTTTGATGATATCTCTTGCAGAGCTGTGATTTGAGATGGAAGGTGCACCACTGACTCCAATTTTGTGTCGTCTGCAAATTTGGAATGTCATATTCTTTATATTATTTTCATTAACATAATTATTAGATTTGCTTGCAAGTATGCTTGGACATTCAAGCATATTATTTTTTTCTTACATGGTTCAAAGACTTTCTCACTGAAACATTTTGGGTAAATTTAAGCAGTATATCATGACAGGGTGTGGGTATATGGGTGGATTTACCACACCTGGTGTGGTTCAGTCACGAGGCCACAGGACGAGTAACTTAAGCACACCAGAAGTGGTAAAGCCACCTGTATACCCACACCTTGGAGTGGTATATTGCTATCATGTAATTGTGAAAAATATATTCGTGGTATGGTTTTGTATTTTTAGTTTATTTTAGGATAAAATAGATTGTATTAGATATTCTTACGCATAAAAAAATAGTCCCTTGTAGAAACATCGGAGTCTGCATGGACAGCGGCCAGAGGATGCTGCTCAGTTTCCAGACTGTTTACGGTTTCGGTCCCGGTGTTTACTGTGACAGTATTGGGAGCGGGATTAGGACTGTTTGGTGAACCAGAAAGATGTTGTTCTACAGTAATAGGTATTATTTCTGTATCAGAAGGCTCATTTTCCTGACTGAATACGTTTTCAAGTTCAGCAATGTCTAATAATTCAAATGAGGTGTTATTGGTTTTAAAATTTACTGCTGTTTGGTCCCGAAGTGGCAAAAAAAATATGGCAGCGGCATGTTTTGATCTTGGACGGTCGCAGTGATATTTTAATTGGCACGGGCTATGTTTGGCTACCACCTTTTTCAGTCAGTACACTGGAGGTTTTACCATGCTGAAAAGGTGCCAACCAACCAATCAGAATGTAGGATTTTGGACTTTTGATTTAGCCCATTGTATGATTATCATTTTTAAACAATGTTTCATCTTTTCAGCTAAAATCTGCAGTTGAAGGGTTGGGGAGCTTGTGATTACCACAGTGAAGATGGCTTTGTTTGAAGTTATGAAAGATTGTGGGTCACGATGCAGATGTAGACTTGATTCAAGCAGTGTGACAATCCATTGTATCCCTTGAAAGAAACTCACAGTAGTGAGCAACCCTTTATTTCAGGATCTTCCAGTTTTAATCACTAAAGATATTCTCATGACACCAGAATATTTTCACCATAGACTTCTGCTGTTCTTGTTGTTTATTCCTGCAGTAAAGTAATAACCCTCTGCTTATGATTTCACAACCTATTTTCACGAAAAGGCCTAGCTGTCAACCCAAATCAACCATAGGGGCTTTCATATTCATGCACCCCTTCGTCATACTGGTTGGTAAAAATTATTCCACACTGCTGACTCAGTGATGGGTGTGGCCGTTTTTTGCCAGCCAGTGGTGCATGGCCACATAGTGTCATGTACTGAAAGGCTCTATTCAAAATACATACTGGGTTCTCTGATTAAATACACAGATACTGAGTAATTGTGTTTAGCTGTACAAGCAGTCCTGATATGGCAAGGTCACATCAGCTTTGATGGGACGTAGTGAAACTGGTGTGCATAAACTACTCATACATTTGCTCCATGGCTGACGCACACACGTGCCATAGACCCAGAATGGGATTGAACCTGGGCGCTGGCAGCTGAGACTGAGAGGAGTGTGCTGAGGGCAGTGCACCAGGAACTTCCACCTCCAGCAGCAGGGAGGAGACAGGTGTGTGTGTCTGTCTGTCTGCCTGCAGTGGGACTCTGTGCCTCCATGGGGTGGAGAGCGGTCAAGGGTCACAGGGAGAAATGTAGAGAAACATCTGCTTGCCATTTAGATGATAATCCACCAGCAGTCTTCCCACAGCATGTGGCAACACGCCCACTCCCTAATGCAAGGGTGGTTGTGGGCCAGTAGTGGTTGTCTGACTGGGGGCGGCACTGGAGGTACAGACTGGAGACCGGGAGGACAAGGAAGAAAACCACATTGATTAAAAAAACAAACTGCTCAGGCTGACTAGGATCTTGATGAAATGTGTGGAAGAGGCTGGACTGATTTTTTTTTTTTTTTTTGACAAAGCATAAAAAGGGAACACAATATTTTTCTCAATATTTTTTGTGTTTTCCCCCTCAATCCAGAGTTTTAACCACTTTGAAAAATGGCCAGTATATTAAAATGGCGAAGACTGCAGCCTATGCAAGTTGCAGGGGATTCAAATCAGTTATGCTACGCATTTTATATCTAAATTAATACTAATTTTCAACCAAAAGAAAAATCAGATAGTTTACTGTGGGAAGATATCAGTGTCGTACTCTCTAGGCAGTTAGCGAGAGTAAATCTCTATAGGGTTTTTTTTTTTTTTTAATGAGTGTCCACACATTGTAAAATTACTTTTACTTTTGTGCTGTATAGACATACTGATGTCAAGATTTACTACCTGGAGTGTGGGTGACTGATCACTGCTATCACTGGGTACTTTGATTTAATGATCTCTTGTTTATGCACCTTAGCTCTGTTTATGTTTGCTTTCATGCATGTACAAAGTGAACATGTTGTTACTGTAGGGTAGGGGGTCTGTGTAGGTGTGTGCTGTGTTAGCCAGGGGATGTGGAAGTGCAGGAGTCTTCCACTCTCCTAAACTATGGGGCTGTCTTTCCCTTTCAGTATGCTCCGCTCCTTCCCTTCTTTCCCCTGAAACTTCTCCTCTGAGATTTTCTATATTCACTCTTGCAGTTGCTCCTGATATGGGGGTGGGCTAATGTCTGCTGCACTCCACCCTATACTGACACTTGTATATTAATTCTCTCGCTGTTATCAGTGACTGCCCCGTACCCATCATGGTTCCACCATCGGAACGTGCCCGTCATTAGGGCACCAGATTTAAATTCACCACTCGGTATTTATGTGGGGGGCTGTGCCCCCCACATCCCCCCTAACTAAATATTCTAACTCCAGGGGGGCTGACCTCGGGGAAGGGGTGGCAGATTTTGAATTTTGGTGCCCTATTGACAGGCGCACTCAGACCGCGGCACACAGATGGCCGGAAGGGACCCATCATACTTCTTTATTGTTTCTCACTGCTAAACATTCTTTTGCTTTTCTTTCTTCTAGTGTTATTGTATTGTAATGTTATTCTTAGAAGTTTTCTCCTATAATTCACTTATTTTGCTTTTCTTGTTTTCATATTGGTGCATTTTTATTCAGTGTACTGTTTATTTGCCCTGCTTCTAACTCTTCCCCTTTCCCTCAGGACACATCTGGAAAGGAGCTGATGCCAGCTCAGAATGTTTTTCCTGGTAAAACTTTTAAAATAAATAAAATAAAACAGTCTAATACATGTGAATGTGTTTAAACACCCCACTTTTGGACACAGATTTGAGTATTCAGCAGGAGACGCATCGTAAAAACTCCCTGACCCTGGTACTAAGGTAGTTTTCATCAGAGATTAGTATAAATGACCATTGTTAATATGAAATAATTAGTAATACGTTTGGCTAAAGGAGATGGAAAAGAAAATACTTGTACTGCGAGTCCTATTGGCAACATTCCTTAATGTGCATAAGAACATACATATCTTAGTCATATTGTGATGGGTCACAGCTTACATACTTGTACTAGAGGGACTATCAGTGCAGTAGTATTTTTTTAATTACCTTTACACTTTAATGGTACTGTTTTATTTTAGAAAGACAGTTGATCCAAGTCATTTGTTTTCCCTAATGTTAATTGTATTGTTTGTTTACAGAGTGTCTAGACATAAAGTGCAGTCAGGCAAAATCTGTTTTTGTCAAAGTGCCAAGATTAATGTCAAGTCATACAGGCAAGAGCTGGTGAAAGACAAATGTCTATCTTGGATATGTAGTTTTGTTTGTTATGAGATGCATTATTCAGTGAGCACAGAGGGGAACGGGCGTTCTTTTTGGTTTCTGTTTTGATGGGGAAGTATGATGCACTGACAAGCTGGAAAGGAAAAGCACAGATCACATCAGAAGCTGAGCAGTATACTAAGAACCTGGGGGGTGACCACGCCATACTGTAATGTGAATATATGCAATCTACTGAATATGTAGAGCATTAATAGGAAAAGAATGTGCCTTTCAGTCTTAATGTTATAATTATAAAAAATATAAATTATGGTACAACATGCAAGTATGAAAAATGTATGCCCAAGGAAGATGTCAGTATAATGTTTTTGATGGGAAAGTGTACAACTCTAGTAGTGTGGTTTGGATAACAAGCAAGGGTGAAGCTGTAATTCGATCTAACCACAGGGAATAGAAGTGCTGCCCTTTTGAAGAGACTTTAAACAACCCCATTTTGGCAGAGATTTTGAGAGGCCCTGTGAAGGGAGTCCAGCAACAGCAAATGCTGTACTGCAGTGGTTACACATCTTTTCCCATATTGGACTTGTTAATTTCCCAGTAATTCCAACAAATGTCACATAAAGCATGACAGGAAGGTAGGTTCATAAATAGACAACAGAAGGATGCAGGAGTTTCAGAGCAAAAATGGCAATGACTATTTTCCTTCTAGAAGCTTGGAGTCATCCTTTGAATTATTTAATCTTAAAAAAAAAAGGTTATTATGATTGATTATTTTAGTATACTTACCAATCTGAACTTGTGGGAATGAAATTAATTTCTATAACAAATAAAATGAAAATCTGCATCACATTTCAAAGTAAACTGATCAACTGTAATAACTCTTAATTGTTAAGAATATTTTTGAAGTGTAGATTTGAGCCTGTAAGAATTTGCCTGATTTGGATTTGTAGTCCTTTAGTATTTTAAAGAACATTTTCTATAGTTTTTAGTATCTTACAACCAAAATGGCATTTTCTTTATATTTTTAAGACATACCTGTGCAAAGTATTATTTGTAAACAGTAATACTCAATGTGGCAGAGGATCTGAGAGCAGCAAAGGACCTAGTTAGATGGGTGGGAAGTTGGCTAGGGGAGAGACAGCTAAGGGTGTTGTTAAATGGGGTCAAATCAGCTGAAACGGTCACAAGTGGGGTACCACAGGGTTTAGTTCTATGATGTGTCCTTTTCAATATGTCCATCAGCAATATGGGAGAAGGAATAAAGGGAAAGATTTGTCTCTTCACAGATGACTGTAAGCTGTGTGGCAAGGTAGACAGTGAGGAGGTAAGGGAGTTGCAGAGGGACCTGCAAAGGTTAGAGAGGTGGTCCAGGGTCTGGCAGTTGACATTTGACGCAAAAATGTGCAAGGTGATGCACACAGGGAGCATGATTTCCAGGATGGAATACTGGATGGGAGGGTTTAATCTGGCCACTGTTTCGGAGGAAAGGGACCTGTGATCATCATAAGCAGCTCCCTCCCTAAAACAAACTTGCCAATGTAACAGAGCCTACAACAAAGGCAACCAGAATGTTGGGGTGCATTGGAAGAGGTTTCAGTAGCAGGCAAAAAGAGGTAATACTGCCTGTCTGTAGATCCCTGGTGAAAGCCCATCTGGAATACTGAGCCCAGCTCTGGCATTTTCACCCGAGGAGAGACAGTGCAGCGTAGAATAACCAAAATGATTCAGGGCCAGCAGGGTAGATCCTATGAGGATTGACTCATGGCACTGAACCTGCACTTGCTAAGGCCAGAAGGGAGAAGGGCGATATAATAGAGACCTCAAGTTCTTCAAAGGAATAAACACAATGAACTGTGAATAACTAGTTAGCAGGAATAGTGAGTCGAAAACAAGTGAACATGAATGGAAACTGGCAGTGGGCAGGGGAGATTCAGGAGGGATGCAGGAAAGAGTGGCTGAGCCATGGAACAGCCTATCAGCAGAGGCGGTAGCCACAAAAACTATGAATGGGTTCGGGCAGGGCTGGGACAGTGTAAAGTGCTTAATAGTTACTCAGAGGGTAGCAGTAAGGCTGGCAACAGGGGCAAACCCCCATCTAGTTAAGTCGTGGGATATAGTAGGGTAAAACTGGACAGACTGGCTGAACCAGTGGTCTTTCTCTAATGTATTTGTGAGTGTTTCTGCATTAAGTGACTTGTTCAAGGCCACGCAGTGAGTATTTGATTCTAGTGATTTGAACCTGTGATCCCCTGGTTCCCAGGTTAGTGCTCTAACCACTAGACCACACTGCCTCCCCCCAGGTTTATAATATGATTCAGTGCTACCACTTAACATGGACAAAAAAAAACACACTACACAATCATTGAAGAAGTTTAAGTACTGTAAATTGAGAAGCCCTCTACTTGAAGGTGTATTTTACACACAGACAGTATGTAAATTAAAAATGAATGCCTACATTCTTGTAACTATTTTCAAAACTTTGGGTTCCCCAAAAGAAGATAATGAGATGATCTTGCTCAGCATTTATGCCCTGCATTTTTTTTTCAGGTGAGACAAAAGGACGACAGCAAGTCCCAACAACACCTCCAGTTTCAGAGAACAGCAGTGCTGCACACAGCATCGGCAGCACACAAAGCACCCCCTGTTCCAGCAGCAGTACAGCTTAACCCTGAGAGGGGGAGAAGGGTCAGGGAGCAAAGTAGGAGGGCAAAGGTTCAAAGTGACTGTTGTTTATATAAGCTTTCTGAGGATGAAATTATTCATATTTGTTGCTTTTGAAAGCTGAGAAGGGATTTTAACATGAAATCCCTTAAACCCACCCCACCTCAGATACATATAGTCTTTGGCCTTTCTTTATCATGAAACACTAGTGATAAAACTACTAAATGCCAAATACTGGGAACTGTTAAGAGTGTGTAATTTCCCAATGTGAAATGTATGCCAGTTTTTTTTTTTTAAATGCTGCTTTGTCCGTTTGGAAGAAAAAAAATGTTTCCGTTTCCTGAATTTTACACTGACATGGGGAGCTTGTAAAATGATTTTGGCAAGGTTTGTTGTTACAAAAACAAGTAAAGGGAGATTTTTTTATGCCATCAGCAAATCATGACATAAATGTCAATAAGATTTGTATTTTTATGTAAAAACAAATAGGAGCTCTATGTATGTAAAAAGAAATAATTAACCACTTCAGTACTGACCTGTAAAGTTCCTTTATGCTCATCTTGAATGTAATTCTTAAAAGTTAAAGGAAAACTTCTGGCAAGCATAAAGCATCCACTGCTGCGCAGATCAAGGCTTTAGTACCCTGATCCCCCTGGAGGCACAGTTTTCATTTAAATGTGTCCATACCTGATCCCTAGTAAAATCTGTGAAGCCTCTCATAGCGGGCAGCATTTTGTTCCTTGCCTGTGCTCACCCCCTAAGATCACGCTGCCAACAATGTAATATCATGACGTGCCACTGCCCCTTCCTGTATCGTGCACGGAGATTTAATAATGTCCGTATCTCCTATGCCCTGATCTATTTCAGAGACTGTGCCTTAATGCCATGTGTATACATAGCATACACATGGCACTTAGGCAAACTCTTGTGATAGCTACTTTGTCTGCCCAAAGTTCTCCTTCAAGTTCTGTTTGGCATGCATATTTCAGATGTGCCTACAGATTTCTGATATTTCTGTAGAATGTTTGACAAATATATAATTGCAGCTTGCAGCATTAAAATTTATAGCTTATTATATTATATTTTATTATGTACATATGCTTTAAAGTGTTATAAAAAAGCGATGTTAAAAGGCTGTAACTATTTGGTTTTTTTTTTAAATACCATACCGGAACTTTAAAAATGTTTGCAATGAACTGGTTAATTAAACAAAAAATACAGTGGGGCATTTCAGCAGTTGAGTAATTTTGGTTACATTTATTGTTGTTTAACACAACGGCCGCTGTTCTCAAATGCCTATGCACCGCATGAGGGCAATGCGTAGGCATTCCTGGAATCATAAGCCATGCAGTGGTGCGGTACACACACCTTCCCTATGGCATTCACCAACAGGTGCCCTAGTGCCCTGTGTACTAGATAATCAGCCAGCTGCGAGGTGCCATGCCAGAGGTGCGCCCCACACTGCACCCATTCTCAAAGGCACTGCATGCCGTTGGGGGCTGCATGCAGTATGCCAAAGGGGAATAGGCATAGCCACTGTACCCCCCTCATGGTGTCACTGCTGGCTGCGGCAGAACATTGCTGACCCCACAATGCCGCCCCAGCCTCATGGACTGGAGGGGAAGTTAAGGGCAGCTGCCCAGGCACTCACCCAATGTCCCTGCATGGACATGGTTCATCGGTCCCTGAACCCCCTACAATGCATGGGACCGGGGATCCACTAGCAGACCGGGCATGGGCATCCCATTGGCTGCCTGCCCATATCCACTGATCTGTCCCTGTGCACTAGCATGCCAGGGGGACTTTCCATGGTCAGGAGGTGTGCAGTGGCTGGCGATCATGAGTGCCGGCCACCCCATGCCCGTCCACAGGTGTGGAGCTGCGCGGGCGGGGTAGCACATGTTTTGCATGGGGAAACCTGCCCGTTTGGGAATCGCAGCCAGTGAATGTGGTACTGCTGCAGTGTTTTTCATGAAAATTGCTAGAGAAAGCATGGCACCTTCTGCCTTCAACAAAGTGATTGGAGTCATTACACATACAAGGGATCTGAGAAAAATCTAAACTGCAGAAGGGGGCAGGGTTACTACAGTGCCATTTAACACACCTGGAAGTGTTAGTTTGTTCTACTGATTACTCAGTGTACATAGTGTAAATGGATATGTTCTGAGTGCTTGTAGAGGTATCAGTAGAACAGTTCTCTGGGTATATAAGGTCATGCTTCTTCAAGCATAATATGTCTGTTGCATAATATATGATAGAATGTAATGTACATCACAAGCTGGTCACATATTCCTTGAAAGTAAACATTCATAGATGTCTTCAAAGAAGACTAAGGTTGAAACAACTCATAGCTATATTTTTACTATAAAATTTGTGTATAAAGGTATATTTGTTTAATGTTTTAACATAAATGGAATCACTCTAAAAATGTATAATTTCTGTTACTGTGAATTTCTCATATATATATATATATATATATATATATATATATATATATATATTTATTTTTGCTACCCTCAGTCTTTCTTGTTTGTAATGCTATTCTGTAAAGATGCATAAATGTATATTTTTTGTGAAATGGGGCGCTATTGATTAAAGAAAACACTCCAAGTACACTAGCTACAGATCATGCATTATAGACTGAAAATAATTCTGCCAATTTAACTACTAGCATTTCAGTTGTCAGTTTTGAAAATACGAATCATGTTTATATATCAGACTGCATCATGGTGTTATCTCACGCATGTGAATCTAAATACAGTAGTCAGTGAAATCATGTTGAACTTCTCTGGTGATGGCCACATTTGTATAGCAAATTTAGATGCTTAAAAATAGAATAACTTGTAGTTAAGACCCAGGATGTAACAGTTTTTAATCTAAAATAATGTACAGCAGCTCTAAAATTAGTTGGTTTAATTTATATTAATCTGCCATTGCCTTTTACCATGCCTTTTAAAGTCATTTAAAAGATGTTGCCTTTATAATGCTATTCCGCCATTTTTAAACTTTTATTCTACAAATTAATTTGGGGGTTGTTTCCAGATACAAAGGGTCTGAGGCATTCCTAGCTTGATCAACCTGTCTGACACACTTGGTTTAATTACCATTGTTATTTTGCATTGCACTTATCTCTGGTCTTTCATAATAAGTAATCTTTGGCCGTAGGCAGCTACAACATACTATGTTATGTAAAGATGATGCCTTCTGTGTCCATCAATTTTTCTTTTGTGGCAGACCAGATATGAGAGGTTCATTTTTCATTATAATTGCATATTTTTTGTTCTTAATCCTTTTTTCCTGCAGTTTGTATCGGCTATGTTTATCTACCTCACTGTTAAAACCAAGGCTACACTGCTGGTTATGCTAATTTAGCACATGCAATTTCATATGATTGCCGTGCTTTTTAATAAGCTGATACTATGGGTGTTCAACAGTCAACCAATGTTGGCTGTACATTTGGTATTTCAATTATGCAGCACTATTCAAGGTAAATGTTTTATAAATTAGCCTAATTTGATTCATTTCACTGATTTGATTCACATCAGTGCAACAAAATGAAAAAAAAAAACAACATTTTGGCCAGTTTGAGCACCCCTAGACGCTACATATTTACATTCTTGGTTCTTCAGTTGTATGTAAAGACAATCTGGTTGTAAATGTTTTAAAAATCATTTGTTATTCTGTCATATGATGCTTTATAGCAACAATAAAGTCATATATCAGTTGTAAGTATGATTTGTGCAGTGCTTATATATATTGTTTTATTATTTTGTTTTCCCTCATGACCCCATCCAGGTTGTGCTGTTTGTCCTACAGACTACCAGCAGAAGTAGTGGGTTGGGGTATATTAGAAAATAGTTGGGGAGGAGGGAGGGTCGAAAGAGACCAGTCAGGGTCCATGAAGACAGATTAGGCAGGGGACATTTGGGCAGACCAACAAATTATTTGTTTCTGTCATGCATCTGTGCCTCTGTAGTGAACATCAAGGCTGCTGGGGGATGACCAAAGGTAGCGCGGTGCAGTGCATGGTATACCCAACCTGGAGCTTAAGTTTGATACCTTCATGACATTCTGGAGCTATGCCAGGCCATAGAGGGAGCCCTGAGTTTACAATCAAACCTAGATCTTTCACAAGGCTGAGCAATGCACTGTTCTGACCAATACACTGTTACTCTTTCCTGTCACTACATAGTAAATGAAAATATATTTCTCTGACACGTGGCTAACTGTATTTATTGATTGATTAATTTACAGGTAAACGTGTTAAATGGAAGAGGGGCACTAAGCCTGAGCTCACTTTCAGGCATGAGATGGAGGGGTTACAAGGTGAAGAATACAGCAATTAAAGTGTCAAGAGCAAGGTTCCTGTACAAAAACAGGAACAGACCTATATGTAAATTTACAGATTTCTAAAGTGCACCATTTACAAAAGTTGTTGAGAAAATCTTGAACAAGTGAGTACTTGTAACAGAGTGCAGAGTACCAGAGTGTGCCAGGATATCCAAACTGCAAAACAACTCCAGTAACAACATGCGCCTGAATCAGGAAACAAGGAAACAGCAAAATAATGCACCATCCACCTCAGTTATCTGCAAAAACATTTACGTTAATAACTTACAGAAAACCAGCAGGCCCTTGCCACACAGAGTTCCTGGTTCATTAAAGGTCCCTGTTGGTTTCAAGCGTGTGCTCTTCCTTGGTGTATGCTGGTTTCATGTAAGTTATTTTATTTAAACAAATATTTTTGCATGTAACTGAGGTGGATGGTGTCGTTTTTTGCTGCTTCCTTGTGCCAGGGTATGGCTAGCTGCAGGTGCATGGTTTTAAAGTGTGCCTGCAAGTGCATTTAAAACACTGCAGGGTATTAAACAGCTGGTATAGTACAGCAAAACACTACACATATCAGGGTAATAATAACCATTTTCGAAATTGCAAAGCACTGAACTGCTAAACATTTTTGATGTTTTATTCAGGTTTATGCATTCAAAATAATAAAGCACATCTCATTTTACACAGTAACATACTGTAGTAATTGATGGCAGATAAGGACCACTAGGTCCATCCAGTCTGCCCGTGTACATTGCCTTTATTAGCGGCCGCTGACCCTACTGATCAGTCTGTGCCATGTGCTGTACATTATCACAGTTGATTAACACTTTCATGTGCAGAGCTGTTAATCAGTACTTTTGACTTTTTTATACCCTGCACTGGAGGGAGGATGAGAGTCTGACAGGAAGAGGGAGGTTATTCTACAAGATTGGATAGCAGCTATAGAAGGTACACTGACTAATTGTAGATTTGCAGGGAGGGATATGGAAGGAGCAAGTATCAAATAAGTGGAGGGGGTAGGAGGACAGCATGGAAGAGGTAAAGAGAAAGAAGGGAAAACAGCAGCAAGCCAGTATTTAGGCAAAACGGGATTGCAGTATGAGAGATGATGGGTCTCTGTGTAGGAGAGAGAGAGAGAGAGACTAATGCAAAGAGAGTAGTGATGGGTAAGAGATGGTGTATTTAGGGCAAGTCAACAGAAGTTCTTGAAAAGGGGTCCAGTCTCGCAAGAGTAGAATTGGGTGGCAGCTATGTAATTAAACACTGGCATGAACATCTTGTGTATGATCTCAAGGTGGACCAAGAGTGGAAGCCAAGGTTATTGCAGTACAGTGCACCAGGCTTTGTGGATTTTCTATGTATGGCATCAGTGTAGGTGATGAAACACAGATTTTGATTCAGCCACGCACTGAGATACCTCAAATGGGGTACCACCTTGAGTGGGTTGCCATCCAGAAATGACTGTAGGCTGTTTCACATAGAGCATTACACCAAGTGTTCATTTTCAAAATGCATATTACCTTGTTTGTATATTAGCTGTGAAACAATATATGTGAATTAAAAATCTTTCATTGAACAGCCGATTTACACAGAACTACTGTACCAGATTTTCATTTTGTAAGACATGCAAAGGTAGAACTTGATCCTTTACCACTATTAATATAGAGTTGGGATACATCCAATGTGTTTTCCTCAGTGGTGCTGCTCTGTGTCTCCTATTAAACCCCTAGTGATCCATTGTGTAAATCGGCTTACATATATGCTGATGCCTGGGGTGTAGTTGGCCAGTCTCCACTTCTGTAAAAGGAAGAAATTGAACAGGCCTCCACAAAGTACTGCTGAGGCAGCTGTTTTGCACATGGCCCAGTGGTAGAAATGTCTCATTGTAGTGCTAATTGTTGCACAGTAATGCCAGGTGCGTCATGTCAAAAGGTGGGGAGAGTAGAATGCATATTGGTCCCATTGGGCCCAACCTCTAATATCTCCAGAATGTAAAAGGTGACGCACACCACTTAAGCTGGGGAGGTAAGTCCTGGCCCATCAAAGCTGCTTGATGGGACCTGCAGTCTACGGATTAGTTTCGTACTGCAGCCATGTCAGGAGAATGATTCATGTAGTATGACTTGGGGTGCACATTTTCAAAAATAGTTGCTAACCATGTTTGTATTATTGTATAAATGGGGAGAGAGAGAGAGAGAGAGATAGACTATATCCAGTGAACACTAGCTGGCAGAATGATAAAATGTCACTATATCAGCTACATTTACTCTAAGGAATGAATAGTTTGTCAGAATTCCATTTAGTTTTTTTTTTTTTTTTTTTAAATAAACACTTGATTTTTGAACTAGTACTGATGCAGTACCTTTGAGTACAGTATGTCATATTATACAAAAAGAAGTGCAGGGTGATAGCTACAGAACTTACATCCACAGAGGTCAGTCAGTATTGATCTACTGGCCAAGGGACAAAGGGAAGGAACAGGAGACTAGAATATGGTCTCCTGCACAAGTAGGTCTTTATTTAGAGGAGCAGCCCTAGCAAGGTCTCCTCTGTGCTCATCCCACACAATTAGGTGTTTTTTGGTTTTTGTTTTTTTTTGCAGAGGGGGTCCATGGTCAGGATCAATAAATCTGTCAAGTACTCACTACATGGGGTGCATGTTCACATAATAACCAAAATGGTTAATACAAAGGGCTAGATTATCCTACTTTATAAGGAAAAGGAACACCAGGATATCAGCAATGGAAAATTATTACGATACACTCATAAGACTCAATAGATATTTAACTTGTGTGGATGTTCTACAGCGCCAACTGACTCACAGAGAGTACATGCCCAAACTAGGTTAGCTTATCAATAGGTAAGGCATATTTCTGAACAGGCTAAATTTATGGAGGTCTACTCGACAACCTCACCATATACAACATCCAGGTTTGGGTATACAGCTAAATTTTATCCCAGCAGTGTAGGTAGGATGTTCAGACGCTGCTGGTTGTGTGAGAAGATTCAGCAATTCTGAGGGAACTGCTGAGTCACACCAGTGGCAGAATATCACTCGTTTGGCAATCAGCAGGGTATCAGCCATTGAAAATCTGACTGAGGATTCCCAGATTTGGAGTGTGGAATAAATACCACAAACTGCCAGTCTGGGGTCCTTTAGGACTGGGCAACAGTATATTCACAGGAGAGTCAAACCTCATCCCAGAAGTGCTGGGCACCGTACCGGTGTGTCTCAGCCTGATTACACCACTAAAACATACTATGGGATGAGAAAAGTGTAATAAGTGCAGTGCAGAATTTTAATTTGCTTGAGCTTTCTTGATTAACTATGACGTTGTTTAATATCGCCAGATGGAGTTTTGCCACAGTCTGATGGGGAGAATTAATGCATTTAAAATGAACCTCCTGCCATGATTTTTATTTTTGTTCAAAACTCTTCCAGCGAATATCCCCAAGACTTTGTAATAAAGTCCTTTGAGACCTTTTTTTTTTTATTTACTGTACTCTCTTCTTTACCATTTGGCCTCCATTGGTCCTACCCACTCTTCCAGCCCCATCACCTGCCTTCCTCAGGACTTAACTCTCCCTTTTACACCCTGGTTTACCCCCCAAAGTGGGGCCATCAGTAGAGGGTGCTACCTCCTGATGGAAACTAGGTAAGTATTGAGGGAGAGTGCCGTGATTGGCTGTGTGGGACCTGCTGAGGGTGGATGTCAACCTGTAGAAGATGGTGCTACATTTTCTTGTTTTTCTCCCTCTGGATGCTGAGGAAGGCTCCCTACGTGCATGTATATGCATGTGCATGCATTGCACATCAGAGTCCATCGGAGTCTTTGCCAAGTTCTGTGCCTCCACTTGCACTGCCAGCTGTAGTCACCCAGGTGGGAGTAGCACACCAGAGTCAGACTTCCCTATGGAGAGCATCCTCCTGGGCACTCAGGTCACCTCTGCCAGCCAGCCCTTTTACTCTGGCTCATTCCCAAACCCAAGTCATCAGTGTTGCAAGCAGGAACACTACTGCTGTCCTGGTGGACTGCCCCCGCCCCCCCGGAAGACCTTTCTAAGTTTGTTTTGGGGTCACAAACCCAGGATCAATAAAACTAGTCTTTTGTCTCCCCGAGAAGGGTGGTCTTGCAATGCTTGACTTAAAACTGTGCTATTTATCATCATAAGCATGATCTCTTATGACTTGGGCAAAGCAGGGCATGTCTTTGCAGTAGTATGCTATGGAAAGTAATATGGAGCTAGGATGTTTATATCTGAGCTGTTTTAAAAAAAAAAAAAAAAAAAAAAAGCAACAGTGCCATGGGTTTAAAAAGCCCATTCAGGCTGGCTGTTGGCTGACAGCGTGGGATTTCCGCCAGTAACTGGCTACCTGGTCTGGAACGACCGAGTCAGCCAGAGGGCCGGCCAGGGGAGAGGGATGGTGGCCCACGGACCCCGCTTACTTCTCTGGGAGGTTGGGCAGCATCTGAGCGCTTGAGGACTCCTGGCAGAGGCCGGAGCACTCGCTGCTGTGCTAGTTTCTGGGGAGGTGGGCGGACGCTGGCATCATTGCACGCTTCCCGCCTCGGAGGAAAACACAAGAGAAAGGGGGAGGAGATCTTCCGTCTAGGTGAAGCCTCCCTGCTTCACTCCCCGTCACAGACTTCAACTGTTATCGGGTTCCGCACTGGAATTAGGGGGAACCAGTGCCGCGGCCCCGCCCTCCAGGGGGCAAGCCAGGGGTGACCGGGAAGGGTGGCAAATAGGCAGGTGGTGGAAGCTCCGGGGGCCGTGACCAGGCGGATGAGCGACGGAGGATCCCCCAGATAAAAAAAAAAAAACGCCCATTCAGACTCTTTTATAGATTTCTCAATGCCTAAGCCTAGAAGGCAGGCTGGGCCCCTCTTTTATCAGGTGTACACAGTGCTTTTTTAAGTCCCTACAGAATGATCCCGGTTGCATGGTGTGGGAACCTTTGGGGGGGGGTAACCAGGTTTTCGAAATGTATAGCCCATAGGAGGATGAAAAGTTTTCATTAGCTTTCTCAACAGTTTTCTGAAGCTTGGGTATAATTTGTATCTCCAGGGGAGTCACTATCTTAAGATCATCTAACACGTTGTACTAGGCCTCAAACATCTCTGGAGGACTTTTTTCTTTGGTGGGTTATTTTGAGCACATGCTTTTTCTATTATTCTGAACTATACCCAGGGCACCTAGTGTTCTATGACAGAATTTTCTGATTTCTGCGGCAAGGCTCCTTGGCTTCTGCGGCAGCATTTTCTGATTTCTTCGGCATGATTTATTCACTGCTCTGGCAGAATGCAGTCCTGCCATTGGCTAAAGATGATATGATGTCATTGATGACATCACATGCTGAGCATAGAGGAGGGGCTTCAGGATAGATGAAATGGGAAAGAAAGCCTGACACTGCAGAAAAACAGCATATTTGAATGAAAATTCACCATAAACAATTAATTCTGCAGCACTATATATATTCTGCAGCATGATGCAAATTCTGCAGAAAATTCCGCAACTGCAGAATCACAGAATTCCAGGGGCCTTGTCTATACCAAATTTACAGAGAGGGGAGCTTCCCTTAGAAGGGATCAGACTAAAATGGGAACAAGATAGTGGAGTATTGATTCCAAAGGGACAGTGGGAAAAATACCTGCAAACAAGTCGGAAAGTCATCTCATTGACTACCTGGAGGGAATTTCAGTGGAAGGTAGTGGTCCAATATTTTCAAACCCCTACCATTACAACATTTTTGGGACCATTAGGGATGAGAGATGTTTGGATACATTGTGGGGGTTAGGGATCCCACTTTCACATTTTTGGAGTTGTCTCAAACTACAGACTTACTGAAGGGAGATTTACAGAATCATACAACAGGTGCTGGGCCTTGCTCTCCTCATGACCTTTCAATCTCTGGTTTTGGTCATGCTCCCCAGGCACCCTAAGAACAAACATCTTGGAGGGTTATATGATAGTTGCTACAGCTGTGAAGGGGATAATGGACTGGCTGATGTTTCTCCACAGGTTGCCACCTGGAAGCAAAAAGTTAAAGAAGCATGGGACATGAACCATCTCACGGCTGACCTGCAACTCAGGAGAAATACCTTAGCATATGCACCCAAGATGGAACAGTTCAAAGGAGAGTTTGAGAGTTGTAACAAGCCTTGAGTAAGGGGAGTGCACAACTGGCAAGACCCCCATGCAGGATGAACAGTATGACAGAGACGGATGGCGGCCTACACCAGAGAAGGGGGGGGGTAGTCCTCCACTGGTGTAATTTACCGACCACTTACAGAAATAAGTGGTCATAAGGTGCCCAGTGGTCAGAGGTGGAGGTTTACAAAGTCACCATGCCAGTTGCCTTTTCACCTAGAGAGCAAGGAACCAGAGTCATATCCTTCACCATACCATGCAGGAATCAGGCACTCCACCTGGAGGTGAAGCATTCAGAGATTATTAAAGAAGAAAGTAATTTTTTCTGTTGTGTGTAGTTGACCTACCAGTGTCCCTCAGGAGTGAAGGTCCAGAAGCTGGGGGGTGGGGCTTAGCCACTGACCGGTACTTATTATTCCCCTGCAACAAGCAGAATTCTCAACAATTAGAGTTTGGGTCCCTGTAGCTCCTTGGAAGCTCATGAAGCAAGAACAGCTCGCTGGTGAGGGGGAAAGATCTGCCATAGAGTTCCATAAGCTCTGTCTGCAGTTCCTCAAAGAAAGGACGGAGCACCAGACAGGTCCACAATATGAGTGTGTGTTGCCTAGGGCTCCACACAGTTTCACCAGGGGGACACGGAGTGAGAGTAATTTGCTGTGGTGGTTGGTGTCCTAAGAAAGTGGAGCAGGTGCTTCCAGCTGTATTCCCTCCAGGTGCATTAACTGGTTACCCTAGAGGAGATAGAGCAAGCTTGTTGCTAGTCTTTCCAGGAGATCTGGATTCCCAGTTCCTCCCCCTAAGGGTGTGCCATCTCAAGAGAATCTTTGTGGGTGTCCTGCAGGGCCTTATAAATGTGTGATATTATATGAGTGGAGGGTCCTGTTTAAAAAAAGTCAAGAAATAGCTAATGATAGCCAGGTGCATGGCGAGAGTTCATGCTGCCAGCAGGAGTGAAAGAAAATGGTGCCTAAACTGCAGGTATAGAAAAAATTCCTGGCATCTGAGTCCTAAGGTGGCTTGTAGGTCTGCAAAGGAGCTGAATCTGGAATCAATTGTGAGAAGTATTGTAGGAACTATCTCTCCCATGACCTATAACCTGATCAAGCGCTGGCAGAGGAAAGTTCCCCAACAGGGTGATAGGGCTTATCAGGGTTTCTCTGCCTGCATTGGTGGTAGGTCAGGTGGATGTTAAAGATCCCATGGTACTTCTCAAAAAGAGTAGGGGAATTCTTTTATTGGAAAACAATATAATAAAGCAAAGAAAAACCAACAGAAATCTCAAAATTTATACAGTTGAGCAAAATACAGGTCCAACAGAAAATGAACCTTCAGCAGAGGATAATAACAAAATATCTAAAGGAAACAGCAGAGAAGCACATGAAAACCCCATCCACCCCCATATATTACATAGTTCAAGTAACCCCTTCAAACAATATCAATGGCAGGGCCCTCCACCAAAACGTAACTAAAGCCTCAGGCAACAATGTCTTCTCAGATACGTAAAAAAGGGCAATTTCCTTCTTAATCTGATATTTCAATTCATACAATGGAATACGTTTTTGCTGAAGGACAAACAAACATCTGTTTTGCCATATACACAATTTAAAAACAGCAAAGAGAACCCCAAGTGTACCAGGAAAAAAAACTGTCCATGCAGGCCCAAAATTCCCATTAATCAAATCTGAATAAATTATTCCAGCAAGTACTGGCAAAGACCAGTATTGTGCTAGCTGAGGACATAATGGAGTAATATAAGGGCAATCAAAAAACAGGTGTGACATGGATTCCAGTTGGCATATACAAGTCTCCCTTACACAATATTGCTCTTCTAATTGCTTATGAGCTTGATTTCCTTTTGCATTTAATTTATCATGGCAACATAGCCATAAGGTATCCCACATTTTTTCCGGGATCCAACTATCCACTAATTGTTTAGTAAGACAGTTACTGTCGCAAGGTAAAGTGAAACAGGGTGAACACAGAAATATCCTATTCAAAATAGCAGAATATAAGTTTTCTGTTCTGTAAATCCACCACCCTGCAGGGCACCTGCCATTGTTTTATTTTCTTAAAGAGCTCGCTCAGATACCCGGAGGTCCCTGGGGGGATTTTAGTAAAAGGCCTCCACTTAGGTGCTTGCCACTTATCTATAAAATATCGAGATCTGGCCATAAACTCTGAACCCAAAAATCCGGCTGTCCAGCTATGCATGGGAAGACATCAGAATGAACAAAAATAGTGAAAAAACACAACACCGGATTAACCATATTAAGGCCTCCTTGTTTTATAGGCCAATAAGTAATAGACCATTTTACCGGGTTTAGCTTGCTACCCCATAAAATTTGAAAAAAATGATTATAGAGACGGGTTTCAAGATGCATAGGGAGGGGAAATATATAACTCACCAATAAAAAAAATAGGAAGGATAAAAGTTTTCAACATAAAGATGCGTTTTTTTGCATGACATGGGAAAAGTTTTCCATCCAACAATTTTGGTTTCTGCTATGGCAAGAGATGAAAGCCCATTGTGTTCTGCTGCAGCAGGTAGACCAAAATACAAGACTAAAATATGTATTTTGTCTGACTGGATAAGTATCCCACCAATTTTGGAGGAAACCTCCTGTAAAGGAATACGTATAGAAATACCGACACTTTTTTGTGTGTTTAGAGTGGAACCAGAAATTAAGGAAAAGGCCTGTACAATATCAATAGCCCTCTCACCAGATCTCCGATCCACTACTAAAATACATATATCATCTGCATATGCTAAAGTACTGGGAAAAAACAAATCTGGTTTATCTGAGATATGTCTAATAGTAACGTCCTCATTCAATATCCTAAGAAGAGGATCAATAGAAAAAACGTACAACGGGACTCAAAGGGCACCCCTGACATACCCCTCTTTTGACAGGGATATGTGAGCCTCGTAACCCCATTAACTAATGGGGTCATACAGGCAAACCCATATAGATTTCTAATCCAGGAAACAAATTCTGGTGGTACCCCATACCTCTCTAAAACTGAAAATAAATAATTATGTGGGGCCCTATCGAAGGCCTTGGACTGGTCCAAGCTAAGGACATATCCTTGAGTATTACCTCCATCAAAAACTTCCCGTAAGATTTTCAGATTAATAAGCATAGAACGATCAGGGACAGCACATGTTTGGGTGTAAAAAAACTTTTTTGGCAACCTAAGAAAGTCTAACTGATATAATTTCATATAATATTTTCCAATCTGAGTTTAGCAGACTTATAGGGCACCAGTTATCCAAACATTCCTTATTATTTTTATGTTTAAATAAAAAAAATTAGATTGCTGTCCGCTAGGGCAGCAGGTATGGGTAAGAGTCCTTGTATAATAACATTAAACACTTTTCGTCAGATAGGGTAATAATAAAGATTTAGTTTTTTTATAAAACTCATTGGGAATACCATCAGGACCAGGAGTCACTGTTTTTTTTAAAATGACTAATCACCGAATCGACCTCAGCACTGGTGATAGGTCGATGGGACTCATGTGCCTCATCAAGGGATAAAAAAGGAATGTGTAAAGAGTCAAAAAACCCATTCCAATTCTGTGGTTTATATCCCTGGCCATACAGAGCCTCAGTATGAGAGGACACTTTCAAAATGTTGAAATTATCAGAAATCCGGATACCAGTGTGGGACATTAAGGAGGGCATATATTTGGACTCTACCTGTTGATGGCTACTATCAAAAGGGTTGACTACTTTAGCTGCCTTTTCCTTCCATATTTTTGTTCCAAGAACAGAGAAGTAGTCCTATCATATTGATATGTACACATCTCAGATTTTAATTGCTGGATCTGTGCAGAATAATCGAATCGAAATTCTGTTTGCCAAGATGATAATTTTTGTAACTGCCGGCGACATTTAAGGTATTGAAAATACCTAGTAGAGGAATAATTTTTAGAAACCTTTTGGCAAAATTTCCTAATTTCTAACTTCATATCTTGCCACCAAAAGGCTGGGTTATCATATAAAGAAAACACTGAGATTTTGTCCTGGAGAAGACTATACAGGTCATGCCACCCAGTTTCTTCCCCTAAAATAGAGATGTTCATTTTCCAAAAAGCATGAGAGATTGGCTTATTACGGGGACATCCAGCAGACAAAATTATCAAACAATCCGAATATTCACATGGGAGAACTGAATACTGTACTCTGGATAACCAGCTAGAAATGAAAAAATAGTCTATCCTCGTGGAAAATCTACCACGGTGAAAAGTGTGTGCCGGAGGTTGTGGACCAAAAGAAGCTCCATCCTGAAGATTGGCTGTAATATATCAGGTTTTGAGAAAATTAGAATCAGAATATAATTTTTGAGTCATCCCAGTTTTATATGACAAAGCCAAAATACAGTTAAAATCCCCCTCCAAAATTATAGATTTTGATGAATGCAGAAACGGTTGGATAGATTTGAAAGTATTGATTCTTTGTGATTTAAGTTGGGGGTTGTAAACATTAATTAGTCTCCATTCCTGACAGTAAATAATGACATCCAAAATGAGGACCCTACCCTGAATCAGGTCAATAAGTCGAATAACTTGCATTCCTAACTCTTTTATAAGAATCCCCACTCCGGCACACACTTCTTCAGATAAGGACCAGAATGATAAGCCACCTCTCCGTTCTCTAGATGCTTGACCAATTTCCCGAAGGGAATGAAGCCTGGTATCCTGTACAAAAATAATGTGTAGTGGTAAGGAGAGAAGAAAAACAAAAAATGGCCCGTCTCCTCTTAGGGTTTTTGAGGCTATTGGCATTCAAGCTGCCAAACGACAAAACATCCCCCATATCGACTAATTAAGCTCTAGGACTTTTTCTTCCCTCTCCCTCTCCCTTTCCCTGGAGATTTCATTTTATATCTCTTTCTTCTACCAGTCTGAGTGTCACCAGGAAGCTGATCAGTGTCTGTCAACATCTCAACCTGAGAAGAGACGACAGACGAAGCATCAGACTCGTCCTCCATTTCTGTAGTCTGCTTACATTTATGTAGTACTGAAAACCTATTTTTATCTACCAAATCAGAGGACTGCGGGTCAGAGGCCAAGGAAACTCCCTTCAAAAGGGAACTTCTCGTCTGTCTCCTTGTCCCCACCACCACCCAGTCAGACTTCTCCGGGGGAGGCATCACTTCTTTGGGATCACAAATAGTGGTTAAAATACCAGTTGTATCAGATTGTACCTCAGGTACAGCAGAAGTGGAGGCCTCAGAGGAATGTACCATACCCTCCCCACTGGTTACCTTTGTTGATAAAGGTATGGGGTTGCAGGAAGTTTGCTGAGCTAGAACAGGGGTACTCTGTCGTACATTGGAACCAGAAGGGGGGGGAAGACTCAGGAGCAAAAGGCCGAAATGAAGGCCCGGCCTGAGCAGATTGTTGAACCTGAGAGACCTTCTCATCCTGGCTTTCTGCAGGCTTTGCAGGATTATTATGGGCGGCCCAAGGACACTCTTTAAAAGAATGGGAGGCTTCCTCACACAAACTACAATAAGTGGGATGGGGACAATTAATACTCGAGTATCTAGAACCTAGACAAGAAGAGCATTTAAGTCCATCACAGGCGTTACTGAGGTGAGTGTGGGCCCCACACCGAAAACATGATTTAGGTTGTCTGGGATAGAAAATAAAACCTCTACCCCTACCTAAATAAAAACAGCTGGGTAAGTGTTGAATTATACCATTCACAACTGGCAATTTCACTTGCAATTTACACCCCCTGTCCAAAAGGGCTCAGAATCAATAATTGGATCTGGTAAGCCTAACACAGTGCATTTAGAAGATAACCATCTTACAATATCATCAATTGTTACACTCTCATTTTTAAATAAAACCGTAATAGTTTTTATAGTGGGTTTAGTGAGAGGTACAGAAAAAAAAGGTGACCATAAAGGGATATGTCTAACTGCCTGATACCTATGCCAGAATGTATCCAAACCCACAGAAGTTTTAAAGCTAATGTCAAAATAGTTGTCCCCTGAAGTAAGGATTAAGGCATATATTTCAGAGGGAGAAAACTGCAAACTGGTTTTAATCAAAGCCTTTCCAACATACAAGCGATCTGGAAAAATTTCCAGTCCACCCCTGTAGCGTAGTCTTACTGCATTACGCCGTTTGGCCTGCTCAGGGGGAGAATGAAACAGTCTAGCAAAGGATCGAGGCTTCTGTGAGCCAGTAGTGATTCCAGGAGCTGTAGAAGAATGAGACTCAGAGGATGGAGGTCTCGGAGCCCGTGAGGAGGAGCCCCTAGAAGAAGTAGTAGGAGCTTCAGTGTCTATAGATTTATGAGCCAACCCAGCCCCTGTCCCTGCTTGAGTCGCTGAAGACTCATCCAACTGCACCAAATCCGTGGACACATCAGGTAAAGAAGAGGCAAGAGGCCTATCAGGGGAAGAATCCCCCACCACAATGGGAGATTGGGGCTGCTGAATTTGCCTCTCAGGGTCCAGTGGTCGAGACCCACCTACCCTCCATTCTGGATTTTGTGTGAGAAGTAGGCCCGAGGGTAATTCCAGTAGGTCTGTTAAATTCATTAAATCCCCCTGTGGTGCATGGCTAGGCTGTTCAGGAGAGGTCCATATATTGTCTAGGGGTGATTTTTCCCATCCCGCTCGTGCTAAGGCGTCAGCAATTGCTACCCTTGAAGCAGATAAGTTGTTATCAAAATTTGTCCCAGAATATATAGATAAATCCCGCCCCGTCAAGTCCTGCTGTCAAGACTCGGTTACTACTGTAGTAGGTAACCCAGAACCAGGTAAAGCACACACAGTACCGTGAAAAGTTGCAGTAGTCAAGTCCATAGGCAAAGCATGTACAGATCGCCGAACCGGGATGCAGGAATCCTTCACCGGTGAGAAGTCGGCAAGTCGGCGTCTCCGGTGAAACAAACTGGAATAAAAACCTCCGTCGAACAGCCAGGGGAGCTGCACCGAGACTCTAGGCACCCACTTTGAAGTGATAAATGGCTGCTGGTCTCTACAGCTCCTGACAACTCGACGGGTTGAAGCCTGCAAGCCGTCTCCAGCTGACTCTGATGGTGTACGTAGTGCTCGCAGCTGAGCCCTGTCACAAGATGGCACTCCTGCACTGACAGGACTTCCAGCTGCCGGAATACCCAGCGAATCTGCAGAAAGAGCATCAGCTCACTCTTCTCGGGTTACTGACTTCTCAGGCACAAGCACCGTAGTGCATTCCTTCAATACAAGCAAATCTGAAGAACTCATCCTATTCAGGTAGGAAACAGAAACGGGACTCGCAGACCCAACTCTCTGTTCCAAAGTGGTCTCATGCTGAGGGGAGATAGGGAAGGAGACCAACTTCCCTACCTCCAGCATATCCGCACCCTCCAACACCAGACTCCGAGTGGCCATCATAGAGAAACAGCCAAGCCCCCTACTGTCAGAGTAGAGGAATTTTTTATTACAACCAGAAAGCAAAACATGTACAAAATAGTGTTTACAGCACACAAAATCATAATATAAAACAAGGATTAACAGAAATAAGTATTACATCATACATTCAGAAATCAGCAGCAGTTTAGCGACCAAAAAAACTAACCAGTGCCAACTCCCCCCCCAACTAAAATAGTAGGGAATTGTTTATTATCATAACAGTAGACCAAAAGTGAAATATAAACTGTGGTATGTCACATAAAATAATAAATCGTATGGAAAACAAAACAAATGAGTATTGTCAACATACCATGTCAGAGCAATGTAAAAGAAATAATATGAAAACATCCCCCCCCCCCGACTAAAAAGGTTTGGGGAGTATTTGCAACTAAAAAGCAACAATCAAACAATTATATATACAGTAGAAATCATAATGCACAACAAATGGAAACAAAACAAGTATACTAGCATACAAATGGGATGTACAGGAAGCATAGAAACCAAGTATGCACAACAAAACAGCATCATAAAATGATTGGAAAATTAAAAAAAAAATAGTACCAGAAGATACAAACGCCCCCCCTTAGAGCGAGGAAGTGGGTCTAAAACAAAACTAACACGTATGCAGAAAATAGCAGTCCCCACCAAAATTACCCAAAAGGAGGTTCTAGCCTTGCAACAGGAATACCCAGCACTTTTCAAGAAAGCCTGACATAGCACCACAACCTTTACCCTGTATCAAGCCAGTTCATTTTCCTCTCCACCAACAATCGAAACAGTTCAGGATGCACTTTTTCCTTTCCTGAAGTCTCCAGCTAAGTACTACCTTCTTAATGTTATAAATAATCTGGGATACAGAGAGTAATTTCTGCCGAAGTGTCAAATTACACCGTGCTTGCCACAGCTGAAAGCCTATATGACCCATTAACAGGCGCATAGTGATTACATCATAAGTCACCCAGGAGCCCGGCAGAACCCCTTCCACCCAGATCTGTGATGTAGGATCCTGAAAAGGATTTAAAGGCCACACATCCTGAAATTGGGACCAAAAGAAAACTACAAAGGGACAATCCACAAAAAAATGTTCCATAGTTTCAACCACCCTAAGCAGGTTTCCTCCCTGGGACAAAACCTCTCCAAGAGTTCTTTATGCCTCATATTGCCTTTTACCCCTAATCTCTTGTGGAGACATAGCCATAAAAAATCCCACATATAGCGGGGTACCCTCTTGCTTATTAATAATTGTAATTTGGAATGTTGCTCAGAAACTGGTAAATCATGAAACCAAGGATCCACAAAAAAGTAATCCTGCAATATAGTACTATAGAACTGCTGATGTGTTTGAAGAAGAAAGGATTTTCTGACAACATGCCAGGATTTCAACTTTTGAAACATCGTATGAAAGTGACTAGTCAATGCACATAGCCGTACCTGCTGGACCAAAAGGAATCCTGAACCCAATGCCTAAGAGGGATCTATACTATCAGCCACCCAGGGACCAGATCTTAACAACCCCTTGAGCAAAGGAACTAAATTATAAAAGATAAATATACTATGCAAGAATACAACGGATTCACCATACCCAACCTCCTTCACCAATAGGTAAATAAGTGATACCTTTCTTCACGGTTTAATCTATTACCCCATAAACAAAGAAAAAATACATCATAAAAGAGGTTTCTAAAGAAGGGAGGGAAAAACTGCAGCTATAAACAAAAATATGGCAACAAAAAAGTTTTAATCAAATAAATTCGCTTTGCTTTAGACATTCGGCCCTTATTCCAGAGTAACATCCTATTACATGCCTCCAATAATTGGCTCTCCCAATTGTACCGATGATCATCCACACCTCCAAAATAAACAAGAATCTTCCTATAGCCAGTTTTAATAGGCATGTCCCAAATCAATGCCACATCAGTGGCCCCGTACCCCAAAGGCAATATCCCACTTTTAAACCTATGAATAGAGGAACCAGACATAGCTGAAAAGGTGTACAATAATGTCCGTGCAGCAACAGCAGAATTTTTATCTGACAGAACTAAAACCAAATCATCTGCATATGCTATTGTCACTATCTGTGGGTCCATATAACCAACTGATAATCCAACAATATCATCTGTATTATTTAAAGCATGCAAAAGGGAGTCCAAGGATAAGACATAGAGTAGGGGACTTAGTGGACACCCCTACCGTACTCCCTATACCTCAATATCTCTTCCCAACCATCCATTTATGCTAGGTATCAGAGTGATGTCTGTATAGCAGGTACATAGCCAGTTTATAAATTGTGAGGGAAACCCATACCGTCTCAAACTCTCCCACAGATAACTATATTCTACTTGCTCAAAAGCTTTAGCCTGGTCAAGACAAACCAGATGCCCAAACATGTCTCCAGATGCTCCTTTAGCTATAAGCTCCCTGAGTAGGATCAGTGCATCCTGAACCCTTCGATGTGGCACCCCACTAAATTGTGATGGATGTAATAAGGAACCCAATACATCCCGTAATCTAATACAAAAGATTTTCTTCAAGATCTTATAGCCAGTGTTCAAAAGAGACAAAGGCCTCCAATTATCTAAATTCCCACACTCCCCTTTATTTTTATACAGTAAAAGCAACACACCCTGTAACATGCTTTTAGGTAGAGACCCTGCCTGTAACCCAGCATTCAATATCCGACATTAGTTCAGTACCCAAAACTTCCCTACAAACTTTTATAGATTTCATGGGACAATCTATCAGCACCTGAGTAATTCCCGACTTCAGAGACCAAATTGCAGTCTTTAGTTCATCTACCGTAATGGGTTGGACCAAAGTAGACTGCTCATCTATAGACAAAACAGGACTGGTCTTCTAAGAAACCAATCATTAATGGGGTCTCAGGGAGCAATCTACTCTTAAAGGATGCAGTAACATAGTCATGTATCGTATCTAAAAATACCAGTGTTTGCTGTAACACGCCCCCAGTTGAGTGTTTAAATACATCATAACTGGGAGTGTTTAAGAAGTTTCAGATTTTCAAAAGGTAAAGTATCCTTCTTTGTACCACTAATCCCATATTTATGCTTTCTCTCCACATCCTGTAAAACCTGAGATTGTAAATTAGCCAACTCTTCCTTTACCTTTTTAATTTGATCCAAACCTGCAGATCCCAAAGACTGGCGGAAAGTAGACAAAAAATGAAGTCGTTCTCTAAGATATTGAAGTCCATCATGCCGGAATCTCCCATTTAAACGACCTATGGTTTGAAAATAGAGTCTGACTTCACATTTCGTGTCCTCCCACCAAGTATTTAAATCTTCATATAGAAAGAAAACAGACTGACGTGCTAAAAAAAGGGAATGTAGACCATCAGCCACACCAGGGATATCTAATAAGATAACATTTAATTTCCAAAAACCTAGCCCCCTCCGAACGTCAGGCACGTCACATAACACTAATCTAAGCATTTTATGATCTGATGTGGCCTCCTCCTGCAAGGACTGTGATTGCATTACAACCCCTGGTGAAAGAAAAAAATAGTCAATTCTGGAAGCTCTAGTTCCGCAAAAATAAGTATTTCCAAACCCATTAGAGGTAGGCCCAAAAGCATCATTCAAACCAGTATCTGCAAGAAGTTTTGACAAGCTTGCCATATCACTATACACTTTCTTCCTCGTTCCAGAAGAAACACTGGAAGGCAAGGAGCAGTTAAAGTCCCCTCCAAGGATAGTAACATAAGAGGTGCATAGAAAAGGGTATAATGAATTAAAAAGGGTTACTCGATCAAATTTAGATTGAGGTGCATAAACATTAAGTAACTGTAAGGGTAAGGAACCCCACTTAACATCCAAAACCAAGGCCCTACCGGCTAAAATCTCTATCTGATGAATTACTTTTATATGTGAATGAAAAAAACAAATCCCCACCCCACTACACAAATCACTTCCCAAAGACCAAAAACAATCTCCCCACACCCAACCAGTAGTGGCAGCCTCTGTCTCCGTAGGAGAATGCAAACGAACATCCTGTAGGAAAACACAGTCCAGATTTTCATATAAAAAATGAGAATAAGTGCTCTGACGTTTAACAGGAGATTTAATGCTATTTGCATTTAAAGTTGCCACTCTAAAGTAAAAGGGAACCATGAGTTAATGAAAGGGTAAAGTCACTTTACTTTGCTAGATGCTCTTGTTACCCTTCCACTTTTCCTATCTAATGGCTTAGGGCCAATCTGTCCTTCAGCAGGTTCCAAGGACTCAGGCCTTAGGGGGGATGCAGAAGGCAGAGACATGTCGGAAACCACCTCTGGAGCCTCTACCAGTACTGCAAAGGTATTAGGGTCAGCAATAGAACCATGTATGGAAGGTAAAGCTGTTTTCCTACCCATCTTCCCCTTTCCTTTAACAGATTTCCCTTTCTTGCCACTAACCATAGTAAAACCGTCTACCAAGGGGTCCAAACTAGACAATACCGAATCCTGGCAAATAACCCCCTTGTCCTATCTCTGGTACCTCATGAGTCTCCACTTCAGGTATATCTATAGAGTCTGTGCTTGAGGTAGAGTTTGCAATCAAACCTGACACGGGCAAAGGGAGACTAGCCCCAGAGGTACTGGGATCCAACCTTCCTCCAGTAGGAATGCCAAGTCGAACTGCCTCCCTAATATAATGGTCCTGTACCCCAAAATCAGCTTCCAGTGTATTTTTAGCTGCCAAAGAGCAAAGTTCAAATGTGTGACCCACCACATCACAAAGATTGCATTTAGAGGTCTGGAAACAGTGAGCACTAGGATGACCAGACTCCCCACAATAAGAACATTTTAGCACATCACAAGAGGTGCTTATGTGAGTCCGAAACCCACACTTGAAGCAAACCCTTGGCTAACCTGGATAAAAAAGGAACTCCTTATCCCTCCCCCAAAAAAAAACAGTTGGGGAGATGCACCAAATCAGAATCAGTAGAGTGGAGTTTAATCCTAAATTTCCAACCCCCATTCCAAAATCCCTCTGCATCCAGGATAGGAACAGGATTCTCCTGTATTTCACATCTTTTAGATAACCAGTTAACAATATCTACGACATTAACCCCTTCATTTCTGAACATGATTGTAATGACCCTAAAGGCCTGTTTTGAAAGAGGCAGTACAATAAAGTCCGACCACAGGGGATTAGTTTTTATATTTAAATAGCGACTCCAGAATAGTTCCAAAAGAGCTGGGGTGAAAACTGACATCAAATGTGAACTCTCCAGGAACATGGATCAAGGCGTAGACTTCAGAAGGGGAAAAACCCATACTTTTCTTCAATAAAGTTTTTCCAACATAAAACCTATCAGGGGGATTGTCCCTAGGGCCAACATATCGTAAACGAATGGCATTTCATCACTTGGCTAATTCTAGAGGTTGCCTAAAATGACTGGCATAGGAAGGTTTTTCCACAGGTTCCAAAGCTGGCCCCTGTATGACAGAGGAAGTAGCCACATCTGCAGCCATTTCCACTGACAGACTGTCCAAGGGTAGTCCAGAATCAGTAGTAGATTTAGGAAAAGGGGAGGCTGGAAGTGCAGAAACTAAAACAACAGGAGAAGGGACTGTTAAAGCCACAGTACTTATCTCTGCAGACTCCGGTAGTGCTGAAGATCCATCAGCCGGCTTCCATGAATCACCTGAAATTGGAATCCAGCCAGCTCCACGCAACGCATGCTCTGGAGACCAGGATTCATCTACCAGATCTCCCCAATCTTTAGAAGTCAAAACTTCACTTACTTTCGGCCTTTCAGTAGCCGGATGCAACTTGCTGGGCCCCGCTGCTGCTGCAGTGCTCGGGGAACCCTCCGATCTCTTCCACTTCCTGTCGTCCTCCACAGCGAGGTTCCTACGTTCCTGTACCAATAATGTACTCACATGAAGAAGTTCCTCTTTCAAACAGCGTTGTTTCTCCAACAAACTAAGCCTCAACGTAGCAACAGAAACTGAATGACCACTTGAGTTGGCGTTTTGCTGGCCACCTCGCAGGTGCATCCCAGCCACCATTTCAGCATTTCCAGACTCGGTGAAATCAACAGGTAAGGAATTACTCTGGGCTATCGCAGCCCCATGTGCAGCTCCTCCACTGTCCTCCTCCTCCGCCATCTTGGTCCCACCAGAAAATGGGTCCCCCCTGCTCACAGGAAGCAGGAAGTAGGGGAATTTCCCTGGTGTCCTGGCCAAATTTCCCTCATTCACTAAAAAATACCACCAACAGTTTCATCCAGTTCAAGGTCAGTTGGCATTCATCTGTATCCCCCTCCCCCGGGTCGTGCCTGAAAATAGGCAGGATTTGTCTAGTGCACTTACCCAGTCAACAAAAACTAAATAAATAGTTATAAAGGGGGTAAGGTGCAGATCTTTTCTGATAGCCTGCCAGATCAGTCATTGACATACCCAGGGGTTGCCCTCACTTCGGGGGGCCTGAACTGAGTCATTGTAATACATACTCTTGATATGTTCCATATTTGGGAGAAATTCCCACTCTAGCTCAAGCCAGGCATTAGAAAATGTCCCAGGTGCCTGTAGGGCATGAACTGAAGTTGCACAGCCCAATAATAAAGGCAGAGATTAGGGAGTGCGAGGCTGCCTGCTACATTAGATAGTTGCAGAATCTTTAGTTTGATCCTAGGTCTCTGCCTGACCCAGATACAACTCAAGGTTTCAATGTTCCAGAGACAACAGGCATTTAGTAGAAGATGCAGCAGGATATTTTGGAGTAACTAGAGTGCCCTTGTTAAGGTCACCATCCAGATCACCTTGACCCTACGGAACTCGGTGGTAGAGTGCCCCATCATGTGAAATCTTGGGACATTTGCTGTATAAAAGGATGGTAGTTATTTGGTATGCAGTGGAAATAGAATGGCAACATGGATCTCCAGGTACTTTAACTTTTTAAGTTCCCGGCTAAATGGAAAGTGAGAGTGGGTAGTCTGGGAAGGAGAATAATGAAAGCTAAGGGTCTCAGTTTCATCATTGTTAAGCCGGTATCCCAACATCTCCCCAAATGTTTGGAGCATGGAAAGAAATGCTGGGAGGGCGTCCTCTCGAGTAGACATATAATCACACATCATCCATGTAAAGCACAGTGTGGTGCTCTTCTCCTCCTACAGTTACACTGTGGAAGCGTGGGACTCACAGATGGGCTGGGCGAGGTGCTCTATGTAGGCAACAAACAGAATGGGGATGGGGGCACCCCTGCCTACTGCCCCTGTGTAAGGGAAAGTCAGTGGCATGATAGCCGTTCACTTTAATGCAGGCACAGGGAGAGGAGATGATTCTTTGGAGAAGCTGCACAAAAGAGGTTGGAAGTCCAAGCCAATACAACACTAGGTAAAGGAACAGCCAGGACACTTGGTCAAAAGCTTTCTCAGCATCTAAGCTGAGCAGTAAGGATGAGGTAGGATCAACCTGCATTTGATGGAGAAGACAGAGGGTTCTGCGGGTATTACCAGTGGTAGTCCTGGAACATACAAATCCTGTCTGATTCTGGCCTATAATGTTGGGAAGCGCCCTGTCCAGCTGTTTAGATGGTATGGCCATAAATAACATATAAAACAGTGTCAGTGGCTCAGCAGGTAGCATACTCGCCTCTGAGGCTGGAAGATCAGAAGGCTGTGGGTTCTATCCCCACACCTGGCACTTGAGTTAAATCCCAATACTTACACTGTAGTGCAGCATGAGGAGGGTACTGTACTCCTGAGGTGTCGTCTTTCAGATGAGACATTAAACCGAGGTCACATCCTGCATGTTCTGGTGGTAGTTCAGGCGGCTGTTAAAGATCCCATGGCACTTCTCAAAAAGAGTAGAGGAATTTCCCCAGTATCCTGGCCAGATTTCCCCCATTCACTAAAAGAAATACCACCCACAGCTTACATGGTTTAATTTCAGTTGGCATCCATCTGTATCCCCCCCCCCACCCCCGGAACAAGGCTGAAAATAGGCAAAAAATTGTCTAGTCCTCCTTCCCAGTCAATAAAAACTAAATAAAATAAAACTTCTAATTGGTGTTTTGCACCAAAATTGGGCAGGAGGAGTAAAGTGTTGTTTTTTTTTCATCTGGTTTTAGTATCACAGAGATGGTTGCATGTGATCATGATGGGGAAGGGTAGCCCTCCACAAATGTCTTTGCAAATGCTGCCAGGAGAGGCTGAGTACTAAAGTCCTGAGCAGGTTTGTAAAATTCAGTGCCATTGCCACTGGGGCCTGGGGCCGTCATTGTTTTTGCTCTCTGGATTACCCAGAGAGAGCGAGAGACCTATATGGACTTTTGGCATCCCTGAGGCTCTTACTGCTCCTGTAGATACTACTGATGAGACTGAGTGTGTAGACCTGGACTATATCAAAGACAAGTGTACCTGCACTTTAGGTCAGGTTTAAACAGAGGCATCATCGTTCCTGTTTAGAACAACAGGCTGCTGCTGACTGATGTCAGTTTACACATCAAGTTGTGTCATCCGTGTCCTAACTTAGGAACTGCACATGGTTTTAATTCCTTTTTAGTTTTGATTAAAGGGTCATGCTCGACCCTGGGTTTTATGTGTACATGTGGTATCAATTCTGTTATTGCTGTATTGTATATGCATTTTTGCTTGAATAAAACTTAAGTTACAAAAAAACAATTGCAGATGCCTACACATGTGAGCTTTCAGTATGACCAGTGCTCAGTTTTTAAGACGGTGGCCAACTCCTCATTCAAAATGCAGGCCCCAGTCTCCTATGCCCAAGCATCACTTGAAGCTAACCCCAGTGCTGCAGTTACTGTCAGTACCTTAATATAGAAATAAAGAGTTTCCCTGCAAGGCCTCCATAGGTTATAAACTGGTACAACCAATTCTTCCATGGATAGTGGGTAGACAGTGTGAGCCTGGGACTCGACCAATCTGTTAACGCAAACTGTAACTGCAGTTACTGCCAAAAGCTATTATTTGGGAGACAGTATGCAGTTTGGAGGGTGATGTATGGCATAATGCTGCCTAGCGACTTGTTCTACAAGCCCCCAAACTTGAGATACCCTCCCTATACCATGTGGATTATGTAACTGTTCCCCTTCTTCCCCCTTATTTATAGTCAGAGGATATGCCATAAGGGATGCCAGAAAGGGCACTTACTGTTCTTACCCTTCTGTGGAGTCATACAGTACCATGTCTGTCTCATAAATGGGTCGTGGGCAGGGGATTGTCTGAACATATTACGCCCCTCTGTTGTGAGATCCCTGCCTAGGACATTCATCACAAGTTGGAAGAGGGAGGTAATAATCCCTCTCTACGAGACAATGGTTAGGCTCCAACTGGAGTACTCCATGCAGTACTGAAGGCCACATCTTCACAAGGACATTAACCAATTGAGGCAGTCCAGAGAAGGGCAACCAAAATGGTGCAGGGACTGCATCAGAAAACATATGAGGACAGATTAACTGAACTCAGTATGTATACCCTAGAGCAAAGGAGGGAGAGAGGTGATATGATTGAAACATTCAAACACCTTAAGGGCATTAACAAGGTGAAAGAGTCTAACATGTTTCAATATAAGAAAAATAGCAGGACGAGAGGACACAGCATGAGATTAGAGGGAGGTCAATTAAGGGGTAATGTGAGGAAGTTCTTTTTCACAGAAAGGGTGGTGGATGCATGGAACTGCCTACCTCAGGAAGTGGTGGATATGAATACAGTGCAGGGCTTTAAACAGGCATGGGATAGGCATAAGGGAGCAATACAGATGAGTATGAATAGATAGGCCATTGACAGAGCAAAGGCCGTTGGCACATTCATAAGGTAGAAAAAGAAATGGGCAGACTGGATGGGCCTTGCGGTCCTTATCTGCTGTCAACTTCTATGTCTATTTCCAGTGGCAGTCATTGGGTATGCTTTAGGGACAACCCATTCACAATGGTGGTACAAGCAGTTTTGAACACAAAAGCAGCATGGTGCTGCCTAAGATTGGGAAGTCTCCCCCCACCCCACCCCAGACTACCATGGCCTGGGAAGGGTAACATAGCCAAGGTGCGTTTTTTTTTTCTCTCTCACATGAAGGAAGAAAAGGTATGGGCCAAAGTATTAAAGGCATATGGCAAGTGGAACATTAGCCGGACTGTATATCAGTTTGGACTTTGTAATCAATTTAAGGTAGTTACGCTTCCCTCAGAGGCAGAGGTGAAGCATGCTCGAACACTGGACATCAGCTTGGGCCACCTTCAAAAGAGGGTCCACATTTGCTTTTAACTGTATCTGACACTGCACCCCTCAATCTCATCCCTAACTAATGAATTTCGCTGTGGTGCCAGCTGAAATAATACTGGGAGAACATCTGTTCAGTACAGGATTGGGAGTCAGGGTAGCTCAGGAGTTTCTCCACATTGTACTTTCAGTCCAGAGTCTTTGAATACTGGCAAATGGCTGCTTGCAAGGCCAGCAGCGAATTTTGGGAGTTGAGCATTGTGACAAGTGTAATCCATGTAATTCAACAGCTCATGCCTGGTTTGGTGCACTTGGTGTCCCACAGTATTGTGATGAATACAGATGTGATCTGCCAAGGGCTGAATAACTAACAAGAAAAGAAAATAGGCACAGGGGAACCTATTTAAATTAATTCTTACAAATTAATAAAACCTATGTAAAATGAATGCCCTCAAGGGTCGGGAAACCCAAAAGTGAGGTTATTTAGTCCTAAGCATTGTTGCTGCCCAATGTATTTACTGAATATGATAGACTGACTTAACAGTTGCAGAAATGAATATGGTCAGATATGTCAGAAGTGATTCTCTGTGATGGCCCTGCAGCGGTACTGCAGGCAGGAAATTTCGGTAGAGGTATCACAGAAATCTCAGGAAATATGTGACCATGTCAATTTCTGCAACTGTATCGAAAAATCTGGACATTTTTATTTAAAATGTACCAGTGTTGCTTATTGCAGTACACATTTGACTACAGTGTAGCAGGAGCAAGATGGTGCCAGAACAGAGCTGGAGAGGCCTGTGACTCCCATCTGGCATCCCTCTCTGCTGCCATTGCCATTTTTGTTAAGGTTCTCTTCTATCATAATGTTGTTAGCTTTTTCATGTAGGCTGACTGTACAGTGGCACCAGCCAGGACGCAACGCAGTAATGCTGCAGTAGATCACAAAGTGCTGCAGTGTACTGCAGGGAACAGGGTAATTCAGTAGCAGTTAAGTCCTTTTGTCATGCAGTATTTTGTAATGTCATTTACTGTAAGTTACTGTGCTGCATTGTGGCTGGATCTGCTGTATGTCTGCATTGCAATTTGCTATATGTCTGCATTGTGGACAGTTTACAGCAGTCTGACCTGTGAGTTTGTTCCCCTGTTGGTAGCTGTCTCCACCATCTGAAACCCACTCCCCCACACCACCACCACCACACACTCCAGTGTTCTTTGTAGTGGCTCACCAGTGTTATGTTAGTATGGCCATACCAGCCTGATGCAAATGTCCTCTTACTATAGTCCTGTGTGTGGAGTGCAGGAGGGGAATTGCCTGGCAATGGTTCCCTCTGAGGTGGGGGCTGGAAGTGACAACTTCCAAGCAGAAGTGTGTGGTACTGGGTAAGGGGAGTGATGCCACTTGTGAATTGTGGTCCTGCCTCTTAACTTAAAGAGCTGCTGATGCCTCAAGAAAAACTTTGACAACCATAATAATCAAGTATAATTCAGCTCGTATTCTATATATCTTGTATAGATTTCTCCTCCCAGATATTTTTTACTGAGAAAATGTGCATAAAAACAGGATTGTTTTCCCTTACAGCCCATCTGTCTCAGTAGCTTACTCCCTACTACAAGTCATAATCCTCTATTGTGATATCACAATCTGTTGCCGTGGGACTGTGATGTCACAAGTAGTGCATCATGACCTCTGGTAGGAAATAAGCAACAGAAATAGAGGAACTGTTTGGGTGCAAAGACCCTTTTTTCATGTAAATGACCTCAGTAATTAACAGTGGAGAGGAGAAGTGCAGAACTAATGTGAAATATAAGCAGAATTGTCTAAATATTATGTTTTATTGAAGTTCTCCTGAAGGTGTCATCTGCTCTTTTAAGAAGATAAATGGCATATTCAAAGACTCTGTCTCAGGATTTCTGGTACCCACTTCTTCTGCTATCAACAAAGAGAGGGTTCATGTGCCCTCCTGGCAGCTTCCCAACAAACTTGATGGCCAGGATCACATATGCCTGCTCCAGAGGAAGCTGCAGGAGCATCCAACAGTTACTGAAGTGTGTGTGTGTGGGGGGCATATCCCTCTTTCACTCCTACTGCTTTAGTCTTGACTGCCCTATTTGCACCAAACACTGTACCTTTTACTCTTCCCTCAATCATTCCTCCCTCAAAGATCTTGAAAATGAACACTTGCTCCTCAAGTGCACTCCTGGAAATAAATAGTCATTCTCTCTCCCACTGCACCTCCCACCTTTTTACGTTCTGTTTTCCTTTTTCCTGCTACTCCAGCTTCCTCCAGCACCCGTTTCCTCCTACTCCATTCATTCAACTGACCACAGCTCTTTTTCCCTTCCTTGTGCTAAGACCTAGGAATGCCATTCAGCCTTCTCCTACTGTCTCCCTTGCTACTGGTTTAACCACCCCCTCTGCCCCAAAATCCCTACTTCCTGTTGACACCCCTCATACCAGCTCTTGCTCCAAATTCCATTTTGCCATCATGAATGCACTCAGCTACTTTGTGTTTGCCTGCAAAAGGACATTATTACAAAGCTCTGTAATCACTGCCTTTTTTTGTACTGTGTGTGTTTCAGTTATTGCATAGTTTTAACTCTTTTGCCATGTACTCTTCTCTTAGAACCATTCTGGAAGCAAGCTGTCTCAGCTCGGTAGGCCCTTCTGGCAAAACTCACAAGTCAGGCCATTACATGTTGGGTTTATACCACACATTTTCAAACAAAGCCTTTCAAATAGGCTAGTTTTTGAGCTGTAACTGTTTGTTTTGATTGCTCTTCTCTAGCTGGAATGTTGTATACTGTAGCCCCCATTTGATGTCATCAAGCATTGTTTCAGTTGCTCCTCCATTGATTAAGTGAACCATTATTACACAGCAAACCTATGCTATGTTGTTTGTGACATATCTAGCTATCTGTCTCTGTCTGTCTGTCTATCTCTCATCTCTAACAAAATAATTTATCTGGCAAACATTCTCATTGGAGTGGTGTAGTCTTTACTTAATGACATGGATATTATCTTTCTTGCTGTGGGGAATATATCAGTTCCTTATGAACCATACAATCACTTTTTGGATCTGGGCTGTGCTAATACTATTTGTTTTTAATGTGGACATTTTTTTTGTAATTACTTGCTAGTTGTTGAAAATGCCACCTCTCAACAACAAGAGCCTTGTTAGTTGATTGGTGGCTTTGATTTTCAACAAATGGATCTCCAAAATAGAAAACAGTAATTAGAACAATCTCCCCAGTTTACTAGGATGGAGTGCACGCCCATGCCTTCTTTACTTAAATGTCACAAAATGTCTAGTGAGCAGGGTGTGCCGTTTATTAGGGAAATGGATGGGGTCTGGCTGCCAGCTCCACAGAGCCCAGTTACAGTTCCATGCCTCCCATAAACACTGAACAGAAAAAATCCAGTTTAGGTATCTACTGTAGTGCCTCACCGAGAGTTAAAGGTCCTAGTTTGTTTGTTTGTACATTTGGTGCTCTTTAATAGTTATCTAGCTACAGCACTTACCAACCAGCAGCCTGCCAGATGTCAACAAACAGCCTGTGATGAAGCAGGCCACCTTAAGGAATTATTCAGTTTAAGTTTCTGAAAAGATTGGTGATGAAGGTAAATTAAAACAGTTGCTCATATTTTATGCACTTAATGCACCCATGTTGATCACTACTGTTCATTTTTGTCTCCAACTCCAGTTATACAGGTGCTACATGTCATTTCATGTTCATCATATTAGACCTTACTTTGTGTGGCCTGGAATTGTATTCATTTTCAGTTCAGTTCATTTCATTTTTATTTAATATAAAACCATTTAGGCAGAGCCTATTTTCAAATGATTTAGTGTCGAGGACACAACAGTAGTAACAGACATATTACGTAGCGGTGTAACAGATTAGAGTAGCACAATTTCCAGGATGACAATCAGTGGTAGTCTGAGCACATCTTTAGTTCAATTTTGGAATGGTGCAGCATCAAACATATAATTATTTTTTTTTCTTTTTCTTTCCATATTCCTTTTTACCTTTGTTTTTCTGTTTTCTCCCCGTACACCCCCATCCCCCTCTCAGCGTGAACATGCATGTTTGGAGGCATGTGCACATCACGTCTCTGCATTTCTGTGTCTCCCAACCTCCAGTGCCACCCTCTGGCCTCCACTAGGTGGCAGCCAAGGAGAGGGATGACAGCCCCCCTTCCCTTGGAGAGGAGAGCAGTCCATCAGACCCTCAATTGTCTCCCTTCCCTGCAGACCCCTGGCAACCCGAGGTTACTCCCGACCTCGGGTCATGGCATGGTCCGAGGTGTGGCGTCCAGTGCCTCAACCTTCAGCACCACTGGGCTGGCTGAACATATAATTATTTAACTACAGAATTTACAGTAAAGTGCAAAAACAGAAGATAGGCTTGGTGTGTGGAGGAATCATATCAGCTATAGTAGTTACAGGACTCAACAGGGGAGAGTAGTTTAGTCTTAAAGAGATTGCCCAAGGGACAAGTTTTTAGGGAGATGGGTAGGCCATTCCACTGTTTAGGGAATTGAAAAGAGAAACTAGATTGGCCTAGGGTGGTTTCCCTCCATCAAAGCAGAAAGGATTGTTGTTCACCTCCTTGGGTGTAGTAATTGTTGTCAATGACAGTGAAAAAGGACTTAAGACCAGGGGACAGAAGGTCATGCAGGACGGAAGGCCAACTGCTTGTTGAGGTCAAGCCACTTTAGTGACCTATGTAGGTTGCAGGTATGCATGTCAGGCTTATGGTCCAGGGCTGACTCTGGCTTGAACATTGTCACAGGCTGAGCCATAAGCAGTAATCCCATAGTCAACTAGACTAATTGAGGGGCTGCACTAGCTGCTTTCGTATTTCAGGGATGAAGTTATGTCTATGCCTGTACAGCAGTCCAAGTCTACGGTTAGCTGTTTTTATTAACAAAGCAACATGTGAATTGTACGTCATCCCACTGTCAAGTGTCCACACCCAGGTACTTGAACGATGTTACTTGTTCAAGCTGGGAGCCCGTGTTTGTGGTAATGGAGAGGGCAGGCAGCTTGCTTAGATTATTCCTGGTACAGAAGAGCCATCATGTGGTTTTCTGCTTATTCATTACTAAGGAGTTTGCAGTGAAACAGATCTGTATTGCATTAAAGTCTGATTGCAGCTTATGTTGAAAGGAGGTCAAACATGAGTTGCTAGTGAACAAGACTGCATCATCCACATAGAGCAACATGTGGGTAGATTTACAGGGTGCTGGAATATCATTTATAAAGAGGTTGAAGAGAAGGGGTCCCAGAATTGACCCCTGGGGGACACTGATAGAGACAGAAGAGTCTTGGGAGAGGATGCCCCAGCACTTTACAGTCTTGATTTTTCCAGAGTTTTTCCAGAAAAGTAGTTTCTAGGGACATGGATATGTTGTTCATCCACACTTATTGGCAGGTTCCTTGCCGCTTTAAATCTTGCCGGAAGGTCTTCAGGCTGGCTCCTCCCACCCACCCAGGTGGTAAAACTCTCGGCTCTGCCCCATGACGCCAGATCTTCCTTACCGCTTGGAAGCTCAGGTTCCCTCCTTAACGCGCTGCATTTAAGACTGGTTCCTAATTCTTGAAGTTCGAAATCAAAAGTTTTTGCTAAAAGACTTGGTCTTCTTCTCCTCGCGGCTCACGATGGACAAATCGACTCGGTTTTGGAGGTGCCCTTGCGGGCAGAAGATGTCTAGGGACGGATCCACACTCCACGTCGTCTACTGCCTGGGCCTTGAGCACGACCCGCAGGTCTGCGACTTGTGCTTTCCTTACCCCATTCACGTCCTTGAAGACCGTGCTGCCCGATTACAACTGGGGCGCCCCGAGAAAAGAATTCCACCGGTGAAATCTAAAGAGGCCTGATTGGCGGTGTCCGCGGCGGGCTCGGCGGATCAGCTCGAGCAGATGATCGCCCTCGAAGAGGAGGCGGCACGGGCCGCTTCTACCTCAGCTGCGGCATTTGTCCCGCTCTCTCTCGGTGCCTCGTACTCGGCTTCTTTTAAGGAGCTTTGTCTGACCCTCTCGACCAAAGGTGAGGGTCCAACTTCTTCGGGACCTTTTTCCAGGTCCAAAAAGAGCAAAAGTAAGTCTCTCCGTCGATGCTCTTGGGAGCGGGAAAGATCCCCTTCCCCTTGTCGACAGTCGACTTTTGTCGACCCCTCAGCTTCGACCACTGGCTCACGGTGTCCCCGTCAGGCCAGTTGACCTAGACTCCCATCGGCGGTGAGATTTCTCGACCCGTTAGATGGAGTTGTCGACTGGAGAAGCTGAGAATCCCTATCCCCGGTTCCCCTGGTGGGAGTTGAGGATCCCGTCGGCTCATCTGTGCCACCGGTTCCGGAGCCTTCGGTGGGATCATCCGAGCCGAGGGGAATGCCGATTTCCGACACTTCTCCTCGCCTTCCTCGGCCTAGTCGAGACTCTCGGTCTCGGTCTCGGACATCCTCGCGGTCAACCGATCCACGCCCGCCGCCGTCGGTCTCGGTCTCGGCACCGCCGACTCTTCCTCTTCCTCGGACGAGGGGAGGCTTCGGCGCAAGTTGCGTCGGAGGTACGAGGAACTTATGTGGCAACAGCTTCTTTTGACCGGGAATAAGCCGACCCAGTCGTCTTCCCCGGCCATTAAGTGGCTGTCACCGGAGCAGCCAAAACAACCCCTCGTTGTAGTCGAGGAGCCTGTTCTCAGGCCGGTTGTTCGGCCAATTCCAGCTGCCCCACCGATTCTGGTGGAACCTCCGCCTCCACAGCCATTAGTTGGGGCTCCGACCAAAAATTCTCGGTCGGCCTTGGGTTTGCCCCATAGGCTGTCTGTCACCCTCACTCCCGATAAACCTCGGCAGGTGGAGGGTGGCTCAGGCCGAGGCAGCTCTTTGAGGACTCTTCTGAGTCCGATGATGATTCCTCCTCTTCTCCAAGCGCATGGACTTGGAGTCCTCGGGAAGAGCAGTCAATGGACGATAGCCCTTCGTCCTTCTTAGGGTTGCTTTGACTCATCCGAGTCCACCGGGATGAAGCTCGAATCCGTTTCTAAATGGGCCAGGTATCCCTCACGGAGATTCTGGACGAGGGATCTCCTCACGGAGGTCTTTCAGTGGCTGAAGCCATAGTGGGTCGGCCTTGGAACTTTGGCAGCGTCCTGCTTCCTGCCCTGCGCCTTGACCAGGTTGGCCAGGAAGTATGTGGTCCCTACCGGTTCCCTGTCTGGTTTTTCGGAGCACCCCTTGGCCGAGGGGTTGGTTTCCGACAGCGTTTTCCAGCGTGCCGGGAACTCCAGGGATGTGGACAAACCTCCCGACAAGGAATACAAGAAATTGGATTATGCCGGGCGGAAAGTTTATGCTGCGTCCTCTCTCGGCCTTCGTCAGGCCAGTTCGGCCATCCTCATGGCACATTTTTCTCAGCGCCCTGTTGGGCTCCTGGATGAGGTTGTCCCTCATCTTCCCATGAATCTGCAGACTATGGTCAGGCAGGTGTGGGACCAGGGCAGGCGGTGGCCAACACAGCTCCAGACTGCGTTAGACATCGAGGGACTCATGTGCCAGGTCTGTGGCGGCCGCAGTGGCCATGCGTCGTCGGGCTTGGCTGAGGATATCCCTTTTACCTCGGATACCCAGCACAAGTTGGCGGATGTTCCTTTTGGGGACTGACCTCTTGACCCTGGGGTGGAAGGTCACCTGCAGATGATCGAGGGTCAATGCTACCTTGGACTTGGTCTCTTCCGCTCAGAAGGACAAAGGCCGCAAGCCACAGCCTAAGCCCTTTCGTCCTTCTGCGCCCGCGGCGAACCCGGCCCAGCAATGTCAGGGCCAGCAGGCTCGATCTTGGTATCCCAAACCCAAGCCGTCGGCTTCCTCCAACAGGAAGCAGGGAGGTAAAGGCCCGGGAGGTCCCTCCTCCAAGCCTGTCCAGTGACGGGCTGAGGAGTGTCGCCCCCATCCCTGTCACCTCACCCCTGGTTCCCCCATGGGGGGATGGCTCAGACACTTCCTTTCCGCCTGGTCCGCTGTTACCATGGACAGGTGGGTACTGGAGGTGGTGGGAAAAGGCCTACCTCTGGAATTCGAGCAGGCCCCGCCCTTCAGAGCCGTCGCACCTCGGGGGGCCTCGGGGTCCGCAGCCTCACTGGCGGCTCGCCGAGCCGACATCGCTCTCCTCCTCCAAAAGGAGGTGATCACGGAGGTGGAGGACCCCCCTTCAGACCCGGGGTTCGTGTCCAGGTATTTCCTGGTTTCCAAAGCAGACGGGGGCTGGCGCCCATTCTACATCCTGCGACCTGAACAAGTTCCTAAGGTCTCGAACCTTCAGGATGGTCACTCTGGTGCAGATAATACCATCTCTGGAACACGGTGTGTGTTCTGCTCTCTGGACCTACAGGACACGTTCTTTCACGTCCCTATCCGTCCGTCACATCGGAGATTCCTCCACTTCGGCGGAGGATCCCTCTAAGATTCAAGCCATGCCTTGACTATCTCCAGCTCCAGGGTCTTCACCAAATGCATGGCAGTGGTGACAGCATTCCTCTTGCCACTGGGGGTCCGGGTGTACCCTTACCTGGATGATTGGCTGATAGCAGCCTCCTCCAGATGGGAGGTGGAGCGGTCCAGAGATCTGGCCCTCCAGGTTTGCTCTCAAGTTGGCCTTCTCATCAATGAGGCCAAGTCGGAACTCGAGCTGAAGCAGGTGATCCTGTTCATCTGGGCAGAGCTCGAATCTCTTCGAGCCAGAGCATGGCTCCCGGCGGACAGGGCCGAGGTTCTTACCTCTTTTGCCCAATCATTTCTGGTTGGGCAATTGCGCCCAGCCCAGGACTTCCTGCGCCTTCTGGGTCTCATGGCGGCCCTATACCAGCGTGGTCTGTTGGCGCTGGCACATGCGCCCCTTTCAGTGGGGACTGGCCAGCCAGTGGTCTGGCGCTGCGATCCTTTGGACCAGCTAGTGATGACCCAGGAGATGTGGGGCAGCTCTCCAGTGGTGGACCGTTCCATTCCATCTGCAGGAGGGCATCCTGTTTGTCTGCCCCAAGCCGGCCCTCTCTCTATCGACCGATGCCTCTCTGATGGGTTGGGGTGCCCATCTGGGGAACACGCGTGCGGCCTCTGGTCTCCGTGGGAGTCCGATGCCACATCAACCTGCTGGAGCTCTGGCGGTCCACCTAGCTCTCACGCCTTTGCTCCGTTTCTCCGGGGTCAAGTGGTCCGAGTCCAGGCGGACAATACCACGACCATGTACTACCTGAACCGCCAGGGGCGCGCTCATGCTTCTATGCAAGGAAGCTCTCCGCATTTGGTCACTCGTGCGCAGCCTGGGCGGATCTCCTAGCCATTCATGGGCAGGGCCTCCAACACCCTAGCCGATGCCCTGAGCGGATAGGGGCTGCATCTCACAAGTGGTCTCTCTGCCGGAGGTAGTACAAAGATCTGTTCTCCCACTGGGGCACACCTCAGATGGACCTGTTTGCCTCCAGGAGAATGCAAAGCTGAGGCTGTTTCATGCCGCCCCCTCAGCAGGGCTCACTGCAGGGGATGCCTTCTCGAGGCTGTGGACCCGGGCCTCTTCTATGCCTTTCCCCATTTTCCTTGATTCACGAGGTGCTTCTCAAAGCAAGGAGGACAAGGTGCAGGTGATCCTGATAGCCCCAGACTGGCCCTGAGTTTAGTACCAGATCTCCTCAGCCTCAGCTCCAGGCTCCGGGGCAGCTTCCAGCTCACCGGACCTGCTCTCAGTCAATCAGGGAAGGTGTTCCATCCGGACATTCAATCCCTGCACCTGGCGGGCTGGTTCCTGAGTGGCTGGGTTCCAGTCCTTAGGTCTTTCCGGAGGGTCCTCAATGTTGTTGAGGCGTCCCGTAAGTCGACCAGAAAATGCTCACGCCTTCAAATGGAAGAGATTCTCCATTTGGTGTCAGAACAGAGGCTTGGACCCTTCCTCCTGTTCTGTGGCAAGCATTTTGGACTATTTATAGGTCCCTTTCTAGTCAAGGGCTTAGGTCGTGACCCTAAAGGTGCACCTGGCAGCCATCTCTGTTCCAGACGCGAGGTCGGGAGCAGTCGGTGGTGCAGGGAAAGGTGGTCGAGGCTTTTCAAAGGCCTTGATCACATTTCCCCTCGGTGCGAGCGTCCACCTCCGTGGGATTTACTGCTGATACTGGCAAAGCTCATGGGCAAGCCATTCGAACCAATGCACAGGTGTGATCTCTCTCACCTGTCATGGAAGAACCGCCTTCTTGATGGCTATCCGTCAGCCAGAAGGATGGGAGAGCTCCAGGTGCTTTGCATCGAGGTCTCCTTACCTGGTCTTCCACAGGGACAAGGTTGTCCTGCGCCCCAACCCGAAATTCCTTCCGAAGGTGGTGTCGGAGTTTCACCTTAACCAGGTGCTGACTCTGCCGGTGTTCTACCCCAATCACACCTCGGAGGCCGAATATAGGCTCCATACTCTGGACCCTAGAAGGGCGCTCGCTTATTATAAGGAGCGCACGGCTGAAATTCGGGGAGAGGTTCGCCAGCTGTTTGTCACCTACGCTGAAGCCGCACCTGGCAGACCTGCAGCCAAGCGGACGATAGGCAGGTGGGTCACCTCCTGCATAGATCGCTGCTATAAGTTGGCGGGCATGGAGCCTCCCAGAGGGATAAGAGCTCATTCTACCCGTCATACTGCTGCATCGGTGGCTGCTTCCAGGGACGTCCCTATCCAGGAAATCTGCAGGGCTGCTACCTGGAAGTCAGCACACACCTTCATTACCCATTACCACATCGACCTTGAGTCACGCCGGGATGCTGGTTTTGGGGCCTCGGTTCTCCAGTCTTTATTCCCTAAGTAGGGGGTGTGCGCCTTGCCTCCCTCCTCCCGGAGAACTGCTAGGAGTCTGCCAATAAGTGTGGATGAACAACATATCCATGTCCCTAGAAATACAGGTTACTCACCTGTAACAGGAGTTCTAGGAATGGTATATGTTGTTCATCCACTAACCTAACCTCCCGGCCCGGCGCACAACCTGAGCTTCCAGCAGGCCAGATCTGGCGTCATGGGGTGGAGCCGAGAGTTTTACCACCCGGGTGGGTGGGAGGAGCCAGCTTGAAGACCTTCCGGCAAGATTTAAAGCGGCAAGGAACCTGCCAATAAGTGTGGATGAACAACATATACCATTCCTAGAACTCCTGTTACAGGTGAGTAACCTGTATTTTTGAACCAAGCAACAGAGTCAGTGCAGAGTCCCAAGCAAGAAAGCTTGTTGCATAGGAGAGTGTGGTTCACAAGGTTGAATGCCTTTGTTATGTCAATGAAAATGGAACCAATCATCTCCCCCACCCCCATCCAAGGCACTATGGCTTGAGTCAGTGTATTCAAGTAGGGCAGTCATGGTGCTGTGATGTATACAGTCATTTAGTTTCCGTTGACTGGGAAAGGGAGGAGTGGGTAGACAGTTATGCCTATGGGGGGGGGTTGATGCATATGCAAACCAACTGAAATTCAACCAGATTAAGCTGGTTGTGGTACTTTTAGTAGATGGGGGAAATTTGCCCAGGACACTGGAAAATGTCCCTACCTACTCACACCTTAAAGATGCAGATGGGAATCTTAAACAAGGTAGTGTTTCCATAAAATCTATTGTTCTGGCACATGCCTGGATGCTTTTTGGAAACCACTCCATAGGGCTTAAAGATCCATCTGCCTTTTTTCAATCTTTTTCATTTCCACAATTGTCCCAAAATGACAGTATAATTCTGGAGGCTCCATTCTCCGAAGCAGAGATTAATTACCTCCATTAAAGCGCTCCGAACAGAAGCAGCTCCTGGTTCTGGTGGGCTTCAAGGGGAAGTTTACAAAAATAATATCTGAATTGGCTGATGATTATAAGTTAGCCCATCAATGTTTGGACTCTAAATTCTCAGAAGGTTTGCTAGTGTTTCTACATAAAAAGGTCCTAGGGAAAAAATGGGAAGTTGGATACCAATTAATTTGCCAAATACAGATTGGAAAGTACTTATGAAAATATTAGGGAGCAGACTGTCTAGAGTTGTGAACTCTTTGATCATCCTGTTTCAGATGTGTTCAGCACCTGGTTATTTAGTTTTTGATAACCGGGTAAGTGCACTAGACACGAGAGTGACTATTTTCAGGCACAGTTCGGGATGTTACAACATAGTAAGGGAACAGTTACAAGACAAATACAATTTTGGCATATAACATATAGAGATACATAGAGTAGAAATGGATATGCAGTTTAACAATTAAGGTAACAGGAAAAACATTTGGATATTATACATATCAAGAGTGCAGTAACTGCCCATGAATGCAGTAGAGTATCAGACAGTTCAAAGTACAAGGGGCAGAGATGCCAGAGGATTACATTTCTAGTATCTGCCCAGTTTTACAAAACTGGCTATAAAAAGATATTATTGGAGAGGGAGTAGGGAGGTTAGAGCAATGGGACCTTGCATAGAGACAGTGAGTGAGAGAGATGAAGGTGATGGGAAATGAGGCTGGGTAGAAGGTGGGGGCGGGAGGAAGTAGGTAGAAGCATGGTGCATGGCAACAGAAGGAGACCACTGAACAGCAACAGTGCAGGGAGACATGATCTAGGGTGGGTTGAAACAGTTACACTGAGTACACTCATCTAGCAGGGGGCGATGCCACTTTTTAAATGTGGCATGGCTAGGGGTGAGGCATACTTCAAGGGGCAGTGAGTTCCAGTAGCTGGGGGCTATAAAGGAAAAACCTGTTTTACCTTTAGACGTATTACATCTGGGAATATGGAGCAAGGAGAGATCCACAGATTGGAGGCCATAGGAGGTGGACTGAGAGGTGAGCACAGCGGCGAGGGAGCTAGGCATACTGGACCTCAGTATACCATCCAGAAGGGCCCCAAGGGACAAAAGCCGGTGGACCATAGGAGAGGCCAATTTAAGTCTGCATATAGTAGGCAGCGATGTTTTAACCTGGGGGATGCAGAGGCATATTAACATATACTATTGTATGTTGTTTCCCATCTGTGCAGGGAGGCTATAGATGCATTGCTGTAGATTACAGCTCCGTATGCAAGAGATGGGAGAAGCATTCCACTGACAATGGCCAACCTGATGGAAGGGGTGAGAATGTGACTAGTTTTGTAGGATAACCCTAGTTTAGTGTTGACGGCCTTAAATGTAGTGGTGATATGGTGCTCATAGTTAAGAGATTCATCGAGTAGGACCCCAGATATTTAAAGGAGATTACCACTTCCAGAGTGGTACCATTCACACAGGCAATTTCGAAGGGATTACGGCTATTCTTTAGTTTTGCAGGCGAGCCAAGAAGCATTGCCTGAGTTTTTCCAACGTTGTTAACGAGCTTATTGCTGGTGATCCAGGATTGTACATTTTGAAAAGCCACGGATAGATTGTGATTGAGAATAAGAATGTTGTCAGAGCTGGTACAGAGAACAAGGTTGCTGACATACAGCAACAATGAGCAGGAGGAGATATTTCACGTTATATCATTTATGAAGATTGAGACCAGGAGAGGTTCTAGAATAGATCCCTGCGGTACTCCAACATCAATGACTGTTTTGTCAGAGGTTGCAGAGTTGAACTTTACAACTTGGGTCCTGTTGGACAGATAACCATTAAACCAGTTTACAGATTCTGCTGAGAAACCCAGGAATAGGAGGTTGGTTAGCAGGAGGGGGTGATCAATGAGATCAAAAGCCTTCGTAAGATTGATAAAGACTGCCCCAGTTAGTAGGCCCTGATCCATGGCAGGAAGCATATTATTGGTAAGATGTAGCAGGGCAGTTTGGGTACTATGGCCCTTTCTGAAGCCATGTTGATTTGTGGACAAGAGGTTATGCTTAGTGAGGTATTCTGTTACTTGTTCTGTGACGAGCTCCTTAAGGATTTTGTTTAATACAGACAATATTGCTATTGGCCTATAGTTCCCTATACCCTTCTTTTCACCTTTTTTAAAGACTGGAGTTACTCTGGCCATTTTCCAAATACTTGGCGCAACACCTTCGCCAATGGACATAGTGAAGATTTTAGATAGTAGTCCTGCAATGAAGGGGGCAGCCAGCTTGAGGAGCTTAGGTTGCAGATAGTCGGACTCAACTGCTGAGCTGTCAGATATGGCATTGAGAAGTTTGAGGACATCCTTTATGGAGACAGCTTTAAAATAGAATGGTTGCCCCACTGGTGTATCTTTCAGTGTGGAGGTGTCGGAGATGGAGTCCATGGTATGGAATGCAGTTGTATATTTGGAGAGGTCTAAGAAGTGATTATTGAACACATTTGCCATTGTGCATGAGTCTGTACAGTGCACTCCGTTCAGTATCATGTCATTGATAGTTTGGGTTTGCTTGGAGCCAAGAAAGGTTTTAATGTGTGACCAGAATTTCCTGAGGTCACTGGCCCCATCCACCAATAATCCCTTGCAATATTGGCTTTTTGCATGTCTGATTTGTTTTTTGCATTTTGTCCACTGTTCCCTGTATGAGTGAAAGTCCACTTGAAGGCCAGAGATTTTGAACTTTTTCCAGCATTTGTCCCTGGCCTTGAGGGATGTGTCAAGGTCCTTGTGTAACCATTTTGATTGCTTACTTCTTATGCGGCAAGTGATACGAGGGGTATGCCTTTCTTGAAGTGGTATAAACTCATTTAGAAAAAAGTTGAGGGCATCATCCGTGTTCAAGGCCTGGTAGATAGGGGACCAGTCAATCGGAGAGATATGTAGAAAATGGGCCTGATTTAAGTTTGCATAGTTCCTGAAAGATATGTAGCGTGGGGGAGATATGGAGACTGCAAAGTGACTCCATACACAGAAGACTGGGGAATGGTCACATCGTGTCCAGCAAGGTACCTGCAGCCACAACCCTGTCTATGTGATTTGCATTTACCCAGTCAATGAGGGTGCTGGAACCAGTATTTTCTGACACTGTCATAGAGTCATCTATGATCTGTTGTAAATTGTAACTCTGCACCAGGGATTACAGAGCATCATGGGATTTGCTTAGCTAATTCATGTTCATGTCTCGAGGACGAGGAGCTCATTCTGCCCAGCTGTTGAGGCCAAGTGGTCCAGTAATTCCTTTAGGCCAAATTTCCCCCCTTTGGGAGGATTATAGGCACAAATGATGTGAAGCTTCTTAGCCCCTAGGTTTAGGATGGCATGTAATGACTCACATGAGGATGTATAGCTATCGGTCACTATGGATAGGTTAAGGTGGTTTTTGAAGTAGACCACCACACCCCCAGCATGTTTTGGGGGAGGTCTAGCCCACCTGAGAAAGTTGTAGTTTGGGAGCAGGCATCAGGGATTGAGGGCTTTAACCAGGTCTCTGATACACACAGAACTTCAGGATGGTTGTTGGTGACCCAAGCTTCAAGTTCTGCATGGTTGTGGAGGAGACTTCTGTTATTGAGGTGGACAATATGCAGACCCTTTGTGTCATAACCAGTATTGTTTATGGATACTTGGCTAGACATGGGACCCAGATTCAATTCAACGTTGTCAGATAGCACGAGAGCTAATAATTTTAGGTACCAAGATTTGTGGGGCATAAAAGGAGGGATTTGATAGCCATTTAGACACCATCACCATTTAGTTATTGACACCACAGCGGAGTGGATAAGGAATCTTGGAATGAGTGCCGGGGTAACCTCAATGCACCTGTCTGACAGGATTAGTATATTTGAGTAAGTGAAGTCATTTGGGTCCATGCTACCATGTTGATTTTGGCCCTGTCTGATGTCAATCGTGAGTCTGTCCAGGAATAGCAAGATCAGGCAGAGAGCCAGCACTAACAAGGTTTTACTGGCCATCCTTAGTCTAGAAAGGGATATGAGCAAGGGACTATGCCCTAAGATACCCAGTTGCTAGTGGTAACCGACTAGAGACTACTGGGAGGATATAGAAATACAAGGCGGATGGACAAATAGGATGGTAATAATCTTGTGCAAGGCATGGAAATAAGGTGGACCGCCACACTAGATCACTGCTTTAGCCAGCTACACAGAAGGATTTTTCTGGGACAGAAGCAGAGGAGCTGTTCCTTGATTGCCGGTGAGCAGCCTTATTAGAGAGCTGCTGGAATTCGGTAATTCAAATCAAGCTGATGGCTTTCTCCTGACCCTTGATCAGAAGAATGCTTTTGACAGGGTGTCTCATAAGTTGTTTTTTTTTTATTTCCCTACATAAGTGTGGTATTCCTGAGAGGTTTGTTGGCTGGATCCAGCTACTAAGTACGTCGGCCACTACTACCCCTATAATAAATGGGGTACTGGCAGACATGGTATTAGTCAAACATGGGGTTAGGCAGGGCTGCCAACTCAGCCCCATTCTATATATTTTCTGTATAGATCTCATCCTGAGGCCTAGAGAATCTGATCAGGAAATTAAGATGGTTCAAGATCCAGAAGGTAGAGTTTTTCTGGGATCAGCAGCATATGTAGATGATACTTGTATAATTGTGACAGATGTGTTTCTGGGAGGAAGGTTTTAGAACATCTGCAGGATCTCTCAGATATCAGGGTCCTGAATCAATCTAGGGAAATGTGCAAGTTCACCTTTTGGGAATATGAGGACCCCCCTACCCCCACCGGCCATGGGTGGAGTGTGAGTTACAACTGACCAAGTGATAATCTTAGGAATAACCTTTGAAATACAGGATATGGCTGGGTATAATACACTGAAGAAAATCATAATCACAGAACACAAGGTAGAGAGATGGAAGACATAGGCAATGACTTGGAAAAAACATATCTATTAAATTATAAATAAATAAATATTAAAGACCTTTATTGTCCCCATTTTTTTATTCACCAGTTGTGTTTTTCCTTTACCACAAAATTTAGAGACCAGACTTTGTAATGTTTGTTCTTAAATTAATATGGGGCAGCAGACTTAATCCCTTAAAAAGAAATGTGACATATAAATCAATAAAAACAGGTGGGCCTTTCTATGATAAATTCTGTACTCTTCTACTATTTTTTTTTTAGTAATATGCTTCCAGTACTGCAAGGGAAGTGTAGGGCATGGCTTCCCTTTTTTGTTCACAGGTGTCAGTATTTCCTTACAAAATGGCATAAAGAGCAACTGGGAGTATTTTGACACATCCCAGATTTGTTCCCCAGTACCTAGTTTTTTTTTCTCCATATTCTGTTTATGCTTCTTGGGGCCATGGCAAGGGAGGCTGCCTTCTGTCAGCTGCCACCACCCCACTTCCACCATCCTACACCTCCCTAGGTACCAGTAGTGAGGGCATCACCATGGTTTTGCCCCCCATGGCACGGTCAGGTGAGGGAGGTCTGACCCCCCGAAGCACATAATCCAGTTTCCTCACTTCAGGCCTTCTGGTGGGGGAAGGTGTGGCCAGCTGGATCATATGCCCTTGCCATGCTCGTCCTTTTGTCCTTCAGTTATCTCCCCTTAGTTCCCCAGGGCCACAGCAACATGGTCACTCACGCACGTGGAGGCTGGATTCAGCAGTCCCTGCTCCACCCACCCTGGTGTCTGGACTCCCATCTTGTTGACACTGCCACCAAATCTCCACTTGGTGGCAGCCAAACACCAGAAAGACCTACCTCCCCTACCCAGGAGAGGAGCATCGCCTGCTGGCTGCTCGATTCTACTCCAGCCCTCCCCCCCGGCAACCTGAGCTCATTCCTAAACTCAGGTTACCAGCGTGGGAGAGGTAAGGCACTCAGTGTCTCGGCCCTCTGCACCACTGGGCCAACTCCCCAGTACCTAGTTGATCATTTTCAGAAAAGAAAGTTATGGCACTTATAAAAAGAAGATGCCGAATGTAACATCAGAAAAAATCTGTACCACTTGATTTTGAACAAAGTTTTTACCTCGGGTCCTTGTTTTATGTGCCTCCCAGGTGCCCCAGAGCAAAACTTGGTGGACCAACTCATGGAATCAAGGATGGCACACTTATGGAACACTCTCTGACTTTGTTGCCAAAGGAGACTGAATGTCTGCAATAACCATCACCGTAAAGCAATAGCGGAACAGAATTGTTTATGACCAGGATGCCAACAAACATTAGAGACAATGAAACATTTACTTTTGATTATGATTACATTAAGGACTTGTGGCACATGCTGGCAGTAAGATGACGAAAACCACTTTTTAACAAAGTAAATTACAATATTTTATTTTATGGTGTGCCACAGGACAGGTGGGAGCCGCTTCATCCAGGGACTTTTAGGCTTCTTGTGGCTGTTGTTAAGTGGTGCATTTGGCAGCATAGATGTCAGTTTGTATTGCAGCAAAAAAATGTAATACTGTCTATTTTTGATAGAATTAGTACAGAAATGTTGACCGTTTGTGATAATGAGACATTTTTCCTGCCTCTTTCTATGTTTTCCAACTTATGAAACATGGCACTATGGTTAGGACAATTCTGATGGGTTAAGACGAGTCATTTATTTTTTTCCATTTGTGTTTTTCAGACCCTTATGAAAGACTGGCTTGTTTACTGCTTGTGAACACATGCCACACCCTTTTCCCCTTTCTTTGTGTTAATTTTTCTAATAAATGTTTTGTTTTGGTAAACTGCTTTGGTTTTAGGTATCTTTGTTAAGTTGCTCTAAGGACTGGATATATGGTTTTTTTGTATTATTGATTTGTTCTGTTTCATTCTGTACTTAATCGAAAATGTTTTGAGAAGTGCCATGGGATCTTTAATGTCCACCTAAAGAACCACCAGAAAAGGCAGACAAGACCTCGGTTTAGTATCTCATCAGGGCGACACACCATGACAGGAGAGCATCCCCTTAGTACTGCACTCGGGTGCCAGTGTTTTATGGTAGGAGCCCAATCCTGGTGTGGGACTAGAAGCCATGATCTTCTCACCCAGATGCAGATGTGCTACCAACTGAGCCTCACTGACACTGTTAGTTAGTCCTTATTTTGCTAGTGTCTCGTAAGATCAGTTAGCAGTGTTTGGTGCCTGCTAGTCCATCTTTGTCACATGAAAAGTGATATTAAGCAACGTGTTCAAAAACAGCAGAGAATACTGAAAAAGCCTGTGGGCAGCCCTATTGAATGGAGCACCCCTTTAATTATTTCAGGTCTAAAACAAATGCTAAGGCAGATATAAAATAGAGGAACTGGCATTTTACAAGAGAAGAAAAAACAATCTAAAATGGATTAAAATGGTATGTATAAATATTCTCTGCAACATGAGCTGCTGAATTAAATCAAGCTGCCCTTTTCAAAGGGAGGGAATTAATCCACTATAAACAAAAGAGATTCCCCCTGTCAGCTGATACATGTTTTGACAATGTCATCCCCTCAGTTGTACATAAAATTATTTTGTTTTATGTCAATTCCTAAAATGCAGTGTTTGCCTCTGTGTGTCAAACTATTTGAAAAGGTTTAAATTGAAAAAGGGGTCATACACTGGAGGTGGTAAGGTAGCTTCACTCGTGCTGAATAAGATCAATAATGTCTGATGGGAGATTGTTGAACTGCCCCCAGTGATGGCTGTACACTAGGGTACACAAGGGCATGTGCCCTGGTCAACAAATTCTGTGCCCCAGTAGGTGTCACCATTGTCTGCTCCTCTGGAACAAAAGACAGTGCAGGTAGGCTCATTATTCACATATGAATGGGCAGCTTAGCTTGTTTACTGCAAAGAGTGGCAACTCCAGAACCGGTAAAACCTGTCTGGGATTTGAATTAAGCTGACTGGATGTAGCTAAAAAAACAAGCTTCTGTAGTTTCAGACAGAGATGTCATGTCCCAGCCTTGTGACATCACGAGAGCCAAATAAACTCTTTACCTCTAATACATAGGCACTAGTAAGGCAGTCAGGCCTGGGATTCATACAATATTGTGCCATCTCTGCTCAGTCCTGCAACCAAGAGGGGTCTGTCTCAAGTTCTGTGTGATGGTAATGGTGACATAAGCTACCTGATATAGATTGGGAAATATCAGTGGCCAAAATGCTAGGAGTCAGGCTCTTGTGAATTTGATGGAGGAGAGTTCTTAGTACAGTGGGATTGGGAACCTACCAAAGAGGGGGCAGTTCTTGATGTGATGCTCTCAAATAGAGGTCATAGGGAATATCAGGGTGGCAGATACCCTAGGGACTAATGACCGCAACTCAGCGTGGCTTAGTGTAGCTCTAGAAACCCAACAATCCAACTCACAGACAATGGGTCTGAAGTTCAGAAAGGTGCATTTTGAAAAGATGGCGTACTACTTAGTAAAAACAAACAGGCAGGGGAAGCAGTAGGAGTGGATGCAAAAGGGAACTGTGACAAGGAACTTCTGCCACTCTTGAGGACTGACCTTTTCTTAAATCTGTTGCAACAGCTCTTCTATTTCTTATCTTAATCTATCCTTTACAATTTCTAGTCCATAAGGTTAGCCACCTATGGGCACCTCCTTCCCTTTCTTGACTATGCTATAGTGCCATCTTTAATTTTCTTTTTCCCTCTCAGGTCCTCATACAGGGAGGTTATTGTGGTGACCTCCAAATGTATGTAAAACAGGTTGTGTTTATCTTTGTTGGATTTAGTATGTAATAGCACTATGTCATAAAATACCTTGACGTATACACCTTATGTTTATGAAACCTGTAAATGTTGAAAATACCATGGCATTAGGTGTTTTTGATAATGGTAAAATTACTAGGTGACTATTATAGAAATTAAGTTAGTTGTGCTATTTAAACTGCATGTAAATTGCTGTAAACTGAGCAAGTCTGAGATTTCATGGTGATTTGAATATCCCATGATACTTTGCATTATGGAAGTATGTATGATGTTGTATTTCTTTGAAACTTGATTTGTTGCCAATGCCCTTTGGGATAACCCTTTTTTCAGTGAGTCTGCATTGAGGTTCTTTGTTTTTAGCTTGTTTTGTTTTTTTTCTTTTTGAGCCCCCACTACACAAGCAAACAGGGCCCACATAGGGATGAAGGGTTTTCACTAAAAATGTTTAGATCAGAGATCAGTGTCAGTAGGTGCTGGCTAAGTGCAGAGAAAGGACATTCATAGTCTGTTGCTGCAAACTGATGTGCTAAAGAAGGAATATGCAATTTCTGAAGGTTATTTCCTGTATTTTGAATAAATGTCACACAGAGATTGTGTGTTGAACTTGAAGTTCGGTGTCTGGTCCATCTGTTATCCCACAACCCCTCCTCAGGGACATTAACAAGAATGGGTAATGGAATAGTCTAGTGGCCAATTTCCAAAAGGGCTTTATTTTAGGTTTTTGTTGCACCCCTGTTAGAGAAGGTTTGTCATGTTCATGAGTAAGGTATGCAATCACAGGCAAAAGAGGTGGCTTCCTGTGAACAGTACCGGTGCCTCCACATAATTCCAACACATTCAAAATACAAGAGTATGGCTACTCTGTTAACTGAAAAAAAAAATGCAGACCTGAGTGCTAGGTCGAGTTAAAAAGCATTTTATTACAAAAGTTAAAATTCAAAGAACAGCAGTATCCCCACATACATGACACCAATGTTTTGCGTCACTCGGACGCTTTCTCAAGGTACTTGAAACAGTGTCAGAGTGATGTGAAATGTCAGTGTCACGTGTGTGGGGGTGCTGCTGTTCTTTAATTTTAACTTTTGTAATAAAATGCTTTTTAACTTGACCTAGCACTCTGGTCTTCATGTTTTTTTGGTTAACTGAAGTGCCCCACTCTTGTACTTTGGATGAGTTAGGTATGACCTTGAGCTTTCAGGAAAAGTATGTTGTGGTGTTAGGTCAATGGTACGTACCAAGATACAAGCCTATCTTTGTTGAGCCCCTACCCCATGAATGTGACATCCAGCACTGTGAATGAGAGAGGCTCAAGTGGCACTCTGGGATCAATATTTCAACAAAGGTTTAAAGATGTGTTGTTTGGTGGTGGAAACTTAATAAAGTATTTCCTTTTTCAGTTTATTGCATGTTTAATATAAATATTTTCTGTTTAATTGCAGGAAGTGGCAAGTAAACAAGGTATTGGACTTTTGCCATCTCCAGCAAAAACATTTCGTAGCTCAAACCGAGGCTATGCAACTATTTGTATTATTTACCAAGACAGAGATGATTCACAAAATCTTGTTGCAGACAAATCCAGAGTTCAAGAAACTTTGTTCAGATGTACGAGAGAAGCAGATGATGAATTGTATAGAAACGCTAAAACATCAGGGGTGCTGGATGAGACAGGATTCACTGTTGCCATTCGTTATCATCGTCAGTGCTATCAGAATTACACCAGCAAAGAAAACCTTTCACACAAACACAATCCACAAGCAGGTCATCTAGACTCAGAAAAGCCTGGAACAAGCAACCAGGAGCCAGCCGTGAGAACAAGACTTACATCCACAACATTTGCAGCTAACAAATGCATCCTCTGCAGTTGTGTGAAGAAACATAGTGATTCACATCCTTTCCAAGTGAGAACATTTCAACTGCAAAGGAACATTCAGTCAGCAGCCATGTCTCTTAGTAATACAGATCTGTTGACTAAGGTATAAAACCAAGATCTCATAGCCTTGGAGGCTAAGTACCACAAAAATTGCCTAGCTCAGTTACTGGTGAGGGCCGGACGAGCCAGTGAAACTGGCACTAAACAGACAGAGGAGAGCACTGATGTCTTCACAAGAGCATTTGACATGCTTGTAAACCACATTCAGGTGACTTAACATGAGGCAGGGCATTTGTTATGACATTCCTGTTGACAAAATACAGAGGATATTTGGACATGTAGTTATGCTGAATCAGGGACATACCATGCTGAAAAGCTGAATAAATGTCTTGTTAGACACTTTGAAGTTTCAATTACATTCCGTCAGCCTCATTCAGCAAACAGACCAGAGCTGGTATATAGTAGCAAAATAAATTTGAAGGAAACAATCAACAAGATTGCCGAGTTTCAAAGAAAGGTCCAGGAAGAAGCAATTGAGGCAGACCTGGAGCTTGCTGATGACGAGTATGAGAAATCTCAGTATGTTTCATGCAGCAACAACACTTTGTGCATCGGCCAGAAAAGGATAGAGGATTTCCACCAACCCATGCATTGACTGTAGAGAGATTTGTTTTGTCCCTAGTGCCTTCTGATCTGTACCAGTTTCTGAGTCTGCTCATGATGGGTAAACCAGCAGAACATATCCAAAACACTCCTGATACACACAGAAGAGTCTTAGCAGTATGCCCATGTATGCTGATATATTTCAACTTGTATTCTCCTGGGTTGTGCCTGAAAATAGGCATTTATTTATTTTATTTTAGTTTTTGTTGACCAGGTAAGTGCACTAGACACATCCTACCTTTTTTCAGGCACAACCCGGGGGAAGGGGGATACAGATGAATGCCAACTGACCTTGAACCAGATTAAGCTGCTGGTGGTATTTTTTATGAATGGAGGAAATTTGGCCGTTGCACTGGGGAAATTCCCCTGCTCTTTTTCGAGAAGTGCCATGGGATCTTTAACATCCACCTAAACTACCACCAGAACAGGCAGATGGGACCTTGGTTTAACGTCTCATCCAAAAGACGGCACCTCAGAAGTGCAGCACCCCCCTCATGCTGCACTACAGTTTCAGTATTGGGATATTAACCCAAGTGCCTGGTGTGGGGATAGAACCCACAGCCTACTGATCTCCCGGCCTCAGAGGTGAGTGTGCTATCTGCTGAGCCACTGACACTGACAATTGGCATTCTTATGCCTAGTGCACCCACCTGGTTACCAAAACCTGTCAAACTAATCTCATAGATTTTTTTGACTAGGTAACCAGGGTGGTGGACCAAAGGGGAGCAGTTGATGTCTCCTACCCTGACTTCAGCAGAACTTTCAATACTGTTCCACATAGAAGATTGATTGGGTAGGTTCGGGGTGGGTCAGACGTTGGTCAACTGGGTGGCAAACTGGTTGATGGGCAAAAAACAGAGAGTGGTGGTAAATGGTATGCAGTCAGAAGAGATGCAAGTCACAAGTGGGGTACCTCAGGGATCAGTCCTGGGGCCAGTCCTCTTCAATATCTTCATCAGTGACATTACAGATGGACTGGAGGGTAAGGTTTGTCTGTTTGCAGATGACACCAAGATCTGCAACAGAATAGATGATCCAGATGGGGTGGGCAGAATGAGAAGAGATCTGGATAAACTAGCAAAATGGTCAGAAGAGTGGCAACTGGGGTTTAACACAAAGAAGTGCAAGATCATGCACATAGGGAAGAGAAACCCTGAAGCCACCTATAGGCTGGGAGGGGAGTTGCTGGCAGTCACAAGGGAAGAAAGAGACTTGGGCATCATCATCACTGACGACCTGAAATCATCCAAGCAGACCACTAAAGCATTAGGTAAGGCTAGAGGGATGTTGGGGTGTATTAGTAGGGGTATCACAAGTCATAAGAGGGAGGTAATCCCTCTTTACAAGACACTGGTTAGGCCCCGTCTGGAGTACTGCGTGCAGTACTGGAGGCCACACCTTCACAAGGACATTAACCAAATTGAGGCAGTCCAGAGAAGGGCAACCAAAATGGTGCAGGGACTGCGTCAGAAAACATATGAGGACAGATTAATGGAGCTGAATATGTATCCCCTAGAGCAAAGGAGGGAGAGAGGTGATATGATCGAAACAGTCAAACACCTTAAGGGCATCAACAAGGTGAAAGAGTCTAACATGTTTCAATATAAGAAAAATAGCAGGACAAGAGGACACAGCATGAGATTAGAGGGAGGCCGATTAAGGAGTAATGTGAGGAACGGCCTACCTCAGGAAGTGGTGGGCATGAATACAGTGCAGGGCTTCAAACAGGCATGGAATAGGCATAAGGGAGCAATACAGATGAGTATGAATAGATAGGCCATTGACAGAGCAAAGGCTGATGGCACATTCATAAGGTAGAAAAAGAAATGTGCAGACTGGATGGGCCTTGCGGTCGTTATCTGCCGTCAACTTCTATGTTTCTGTGTTTTTAAAAGCAAATAATAATAAATAGTAGCCCAAGATAAAAGCTACAGTGCTTCAAATTCTCATTGTAAAACACCAAAGCATATTGGACTAGCCATATCAGTCCACCATTTGGCTAGTAGTCACCAATTATTGGATATGTTACACAGTCAAGGGCATTCCCTGAGTTATGATGATGATTGCAGAGTCAAGACATCCACAGTAAGTGCCATCATGTCATCAATTATACAACAAGGTGGAACATAGCCGGCCCGTCGGTGCAGCGGTGGGGTTTCCGCTTGCGACGCCGGCGACCCGGGTTCGGGAACGGATCCGGGTCGTCGGAGGGCCAGCCGGGGAGTAGGATTGAGCGCCCGCTGGGCAGCTCTCCTTCTCCGGGAGGGTGGGCAGCACTCGGTGCGCTGGGGACCCCTAGGCGGAGGCTGGGAGTTCCACGCAGCCGGCCTTCAAAATTCCTTGGAGGCGGGGTGGATGGTGGCGTGGTGGCCCCGCCTCCACAGAAAAAGCGGAAGCAGACAGCCTGCATATGAATGAAGCTCGCCGTGGCTTCCGATATGCCCCAGGCCAAGCCCCCGACCAGACTACAGTGCCTGTGGCATCTGCCTCCCGTGTCGTGGGCCCCCACCGTGGGGGGTAAGCCACGGGGAATCGGGGGGGTGGCTGATTTGGGGACAGAAGCCGGCGAGCCGGGACCGAGCTGAGGATAGGGTGGCAGGCAGCTCAGGGGGAGTAAAGAGCATAATGGAGAAAAAAAAAAAATAAACAAGGTGGAACATTTCTTCCAACAGATATCATGCCTGGAATATTTGCACGTGCAGCAATGGACAACATAGACATTAATGAGGAAACTTGGAGTGGTCAAAGAACAACACATGTTCCATGCAGTTTGCTGTATCAGGACAATTTGGGGTCCAATGTGTCTGTTGGACTGAGACTTAAAGTAGTTGACATTATGGGAAAAGCTGTGAGCAAACTTACATGCCTTGGTGTTCTAGAGTGCCCTAACCAATTCAAGAGAAAGGGCCCACTCAGTCACTTGTCTGGTGAAATTTATGCAAAGTCTTGGTTTTTAACAAACCAATCCACATCTTTGATGCTCAACAGAGACTGGATATTTGCTCGTTTATGTCCCACAAAGATCTTCAGTCTTGAGTTTGAGCCCCTACAACCAGAGGATCAAAGTGTACCAAGTTGAGGCAAGTTTCATGCAGTCCTTCACTACAACTTCAAAGAAGAAAGATTCAAGACCACAACTGGTCACAATCCTGTAGTATCAAGCTTTCCCACCCATAAGGATACTATATACACAGGACTAAATTGAGAAACAGATGCAGGCACTGGGCCAGGAAACCCCAGTGATAACTATGGGCCTTCAGTTATACATCATTGCCCAAGAAGTCCATTTCTGTAATTGGGAAGAGCTGAAGCATCATGTTTTGAGAATGGGTGGATTCCACATCATGGAGCTCTACTGGAAGATACTTGGCAAATGCTATGCAGGCAGTGGATCTGAAGATTTGCTAGCTGAGGCAGAGGTATTTGGAACACATGCTGCAGCTGTGATCATGCAGGGAAAAAAAACTACAAATGTTGTACATTAGCCCACATGCTGGTGTTTGAAGCCATGTGGCAGCTACAGTGGCAAGCATTCTTTGCCTGGGTGGTGCAGAATACAATACAATCAGGAGATACAGATCAAATTGAGCTGAAGTTAAAAAATGCCCAGCAGCTAATGGCTGCGATAGCAGCAGAAGGTGAAATGAATGAAGAAAATAGAGCTTTGTTGATGCATTTCAAGACCTTGAAGCCATGCTGAAAACTCTACAAGGTGATTTTAAAGAGTTAATTAACCAAGGGCAAAAGCAGCGGTCAACATTTCACTTCTGGCAGCAGTATATCATAGAGGTGGAAATCGCTCTTGACTACATTGCAGCTGAGAAAATTCCAAACTGGAACCAGTACCTGCAATGCTTTGCTGACATCCTTTGCTATGCCTTCGCCAAAACTATGCCAGATGGGGTCCTATGTACCTCTCAGAAATATTTCTGCTTCCCAAGACTGCACTAGCAGTGCATAAGCAATTTTCCAATTGAAAGTATGTCATCACATGATCAACCTCAGCCTGCTTTAACAGTGTCTGGTCAGACTTAGGCCTGGAACAAACTGTGGTCAGAGATTCCAAGTCATGGCAAGGGGGAATCATAGGAATAAGCAGATGAGAGAAAGAAACTCTCAAGTGGTATCTCACAGTACATGAAAGATGTGCCATCATGAGGAACTTCAAGTGCATGCGAGGACTGGACAATCCTGAAGGGCAGATTCATCATAATCTTTGACCATAGTCAATCAGGAAAGACAGTGAAGACATCATAAGGATTATTAGCATAATCTTGGACCACTATGGAAATCCATTTGCTGTGGATGTACTTGAAGACTCAAGAGATGAACCTGAACCTCTACAGAAGTTGTTGCTCCATTGCATGTCACTGCTGCCCTCACTACTGCCCTGTTGACCGCAAAAGAATGTGGAAAGACTGCCTTAATGGAATTTGTTCAAGAAAGACTCAGTATTGCTGCAGTCCCACTCAATGACCCTATCAAAAGGATGAACCTACCCATGTTTACAAGCATACAGCACTCTAACAAACCCAAAAGCAGGGACATGGTAAAATCCATAGATTCAGATAGACAGCTCTTTGTCAGGCTTCTGGTGATATCAAGAGACAGAAAGATAGACTTGCAGAAGTTATTTGAATAAGAACTGTCAAGTTGACCTCTGGCTATTGCTAATGCAGATTATTCATTAGCAAAAAGTAACAAAGCACAAATGCTCAGGGACCTGGAGGTCATAGGTGATTTCTCACTAGATCCAGCTACCTTCATGAGAAACATTAACTCAGAATGACACACCATAACCACTTTCATAGACCATATGGCATGTCTTCAGAAGCTGACATGAAGAACCGGTATTCAAACTTTTGGTAACATGTTGGATAGACTGCAAAAGTTTGTGGAGAGTGCATTTAGTGAAAATGACACAGTTCAGATCATATCAGACAGGTACGACAATGATGTGTCTATTAAAGCCGGTGAAAGGAAAAGGTGAGGAGAGACAGTGGGATCTCCAGAAATCAGAATTAGTGCAAGAAACTAGGTACTACCCAGAAACATGAAGGCGTACCTTTCCAATCCCCAAAGCAAGGAGAACTTCAACAACTTCACTTTTGAGGAGTAGTGTAAAACCATGCCTCATGTTCTCACACCATCCCAAACACTGATACTATCAGGAGGTTTTGAAAATCATGAATGGGTGGTGGACATAACCCATGGACAAGTAAAGGATCTTCCTGAACTCTTCTCTACCCAAGAGGAAGCCGATAGTAGGATACATCTGCATGTTGATGACTCAATCACTTGCTACAAGACAGAAAATGTGATCACCAGACATGGATGTCCTTGTGCTTGGAACATATTTTGCAGAGGAGCTTGGCATCAAGCTATGGTTCAAAACGGGAACCAAACTGAAGACCCAATAAATACCACTGCATATCATAGCTGAGAAACCTGGCAGCTCAATATGCAAGTTACTTCTGCCATTCCACACCCTTACAGGCTGCGACAGCATCAGCTATTTGAAGGGCAAAGGCAAAAAGAAATCCTTCCAAATACTAAGAATGAACCATGAAAACTTGCATGGGTTGGCTGAACTTGGAGACTCCTTTGAAGTCACGAATGATGTCATTGATGTCTGTCACAAGTTTATATGCAGACTCTACCAACCAACAGGACGCATTAGTTCTGACATCACCCTACTAAGGTACAAACAGTTTTGCAAGCAAGCAAAGCAGAATGACACCTTGTCCCCATATATGGACAGCCTGGTATCATAGGTAGGTTCTGAGCTATTTAGACTTTTGTCCATAATGCTCGCTATATTATCAGAATTTTCCCAGTCTGAATAACTTGTCCAATTTTAGTTTAAAGGACTCTATCGATGAACTGCCTACCACCTCTTCTGGTAGCTTATTCCATTTGGCTACCACCCTTTGGTTGAACCACATTCTGCGTTTCCATATCCTGCAGTTCTCACCCCTCAGCTGTAGTGTATGGGCTGTGGTATTAAAGGGTTGGTCTCTATACTCCAGTCCCAGCTTTTCCCTTAGATCTTGGTCATCTAGTGCTTTAAACAATAAGCACATGTCCCCCCTCCATCTCCTATACTCTAGAGGGAACAGTTTCAGTTCTGCCAGTCTAGCATTGTAGTCTTTGTCTACCATACCTTTTCTGGAACGGGTAACTCACTTTTGTACCTTCTCAATCATTTGTATTTCGTTTTGATATTTCATTTTCTTTATTTTTTATTTAATGATATCTTGGAGATCACCTGTGAGCGGATGCTCATTTGTAGGTTCCGTGTCAGTTACAAGAAGAACGTGAACAGGTACATAGCATTACATACAAGGTATTACATTACAAGCAAGTACAAAATTGTATTGGTACAAAACAATACATTGCAAGATAGGCAGACAATAAATTGGTGTGGATTACAAGACTGGGATAGCATTTAGCTTAAGGTATAACATTTAGACATTGCTTTGGCATTGGTGAGAAGGTGCCTGCATCAGAGAGTTAAGCCTACTTGTGGGGGGGCAGAAACAGAGTGGAGAACAGGCACAGCTGTGGCATAGTGAAGTGTATGCCCGCGTAAGAGGTTAAGAACAGATTTAAGGAAGATTGGAGACAATGGGACTAGGAGAGCAGCAGATGGGGGCATGAAGGCAGGGACAGAGAGGGGAATGGGTGCCCAGTGGGGAGGGGAGGGGGTAGATGGGGGGTGGGACAATGAAGTGCTATAAAGGAAGGTGCCCCTAGGATTAGGGGGAACATTAAGCGCTACTGCTTTATGGTGGTCCAAATGTAGGAGAGTTGTTTTGGTATCATGAATGGCCACCGGAATCCCAATTGTCTGTGGCAAGGTGCTGCTTGAGCTCTCGCTTGAAAGCACCAATGGTTGTGGTATCAGAGATGGCTGAAGGAAGGGCATTGGTCCAGTGTGGTGCACAGTAGTAGAATGCATGTTGACCCTGTGCAGTGCGGCATCTAGGTTAACTGAAAATTTGGCTGTGGGTGCTTCTGGTCAGCCTGGCACTTACATGGCGAATGAGCAGATTCTGTATTCCTGGTGGCATCAGATTTAGTGCAATTTTTTTGGCCAGTAGACAGGTATGGTACTTAACTCTGCTCTTTAGCTGGAGCCACCCTGCCCGTGAATAGAGCTCACAGGTGTGAGTAAGCCTTGCAGCACCTGTGAGGAGTTGACAGGCCTTATTAAGGGCCAGAGAGATGTGATGGAGGGCTGAGTCTGGTGCAGAACTATAAATTGCTAGACCGTATTCAACGAGGGTAACAACTGAACTGGTGATGGCCATGTTAAGTGCTTCATATGTAAGGCTGTGCTTGTGGTGGTGGAGTATTTTGATTCTGAAACTGATGGCCTTGGCTATGTGGTCTATATGCTGTGCATAGAACAGGATGGAGTCAAGGGTGATACCCAGTTACTCAAAGTACTACATGAGGTCCAGAACATCACCACTGTTGTTCAGGATGGATAGTGGGAAGGTCTTGTGTTTGCTGTGGGTGCTGGAGTAGATCATAGTCTTAGTTTTCTTGTAGTTAAAGATTAGTCTGTGCTTGTTAAACCAGGTTTCAGCAGCAGTAAATCCTAGTTGGAGGTCATTTTGAAGTAGCTCAGGGTTGGGGTTGGAGGTGAAAATGACAGCATCATCAGCATACAACAGCATGTGACTGATGCAAGAGCCTGGAAGTTTATTCAAGAAGATACTGAAGAGAAGGGGCCCCAGTATTGATCCCTGGGGGACCCCTGAGTGAATAGGTTTGCTATCCGAGACAATGTCCCCGATCTTGACCCACTGTGAGTGATTGCTGAGATAGCTGTTAACCCATAGAACTGTATCAGAAGAGAGACCGGTGTTGGCTACCTGTTCAAGGAGGAGTGTGTGGGCTCCATATTTGAGAATGGGCCAGCACATAAATAGAGCTAATTACCAGTGTACTGTTTGGAAAAGCAGCACTAGTGGCTAAGCTGTTTATTGTGTCACCTGATGGATGTGGCTTGAGACAGACAGAGAATGGTCTTGAGCCTCAATTAATAACACACAAATCAGGTCCAAAAGACTTGATATAACTTACCACATGCCAGTGCACAAAGTCTAAATGCTCCTCAAGGAAGTGCAGGTGTGTGATGATAGAACTAACATGAACACCAAGTTGTGGGTGTGAAGGACACCCAAACACATGTGACAATACACCTGAAACAGGCGAAGACAATATCAGTTATGAAAATGGTGATTTGGAATCAGATTATGACATGGACAATGATAGCTCTGAGTAAACAAGTTAAATGTGCCTCCGAATTAAGAATACATACTATAGTGAAAAGTTACATGATAATAAATATAGTCATAAGTCTTCATTAAAATGTAATCTCAAACAATAATATATTTGCTGCATTAGAATTAATAGTTTAATCTGTGCTCAGGTTGGACCGTACTACGATAATTACATCTTGTAGTAAAAATGTTGTGGGTCATTTTTTGGCTGAAAAAGACATTTGCATTTCCATGAGTGTCATTATTATTCAAAAGTAAATTTTTCTCACTCTTTCTTTTCAGCCCGGAAATAAACTTACTGTTTGAAAATTTGTTGTTTCTCTCTACATGTATACAGTGTATGCCTTCAGGAGTGAGATTTGATTATAGGAAGGCATTCTTGGCCAGCAACCTTAGTATGTACAAATCAATTATTACAATGAAATTGTGGAATAATTTCTGAGCAAATGAAAGAAAAGTGAGAACAATAAGGAACACAATTAGTTAAGATGCTATTAGATGTGTTTACTGGACATAAGGCATAACAAATTGGTTTTAGATGTTATGTTTTGCTTATATTTAGGGTTAATTTATGGACATTTAGGTTCACTTTATTCAAATTCATTTTAGCAATTTGCAGAAAGTGAAAACTAATACCAAAACTACAAAAGTATGATGTCAAAAATAACAGTTTTACAATTTCTTCAAAATTCAGGATTTACTCGGTTTCATCTTTTTTAGCTATATTGTCCAGATTTTCTCTTCAAAATTCAATATTATTGACCATGTGATGAACACCACAGCATACCTTTTCTGAAAGCTGATGAGTAGAGCTATCTTATGCAACCATCAGACCTTCTCTAACAGGGGGTGCAACAGGATGAATATTTTGAAAATTGGTTGCTAGACTAGAAGTAAATAATTCCTGTATGAGGCAGGTGACAAAAGGAAAAAACATAAAAGGTCAATTTGGTTATCCAGCGAGGTGGAAGGGCATTAAGGATGAACAGGATAGCATTTAGCAAAGTACAAGGGGAACCAGCATGAGGAATACAGGAAGGTCTAAAAATGGAAATTGAAGGAAGCCAATAGTATGGTGAGGAAAACTAAGGCAAGCTTTGAGTGCTAGAGGAAGCCAAGTAAAGGACAAAGACCTCTTTCAATACATAAAAGAAAAGATGAAGACACAGGAAAGAGTAGTCTGATTGTGAAAAGGAGGTTGGGGAGGAGGATGTAAAGAAGGAAAAGATCAGTAACAAGTACTCCTGTTCAGTCTTCACAGTAGAGGAGGGAGTGTCACTCCCAGAATGTGGGATACAAGCCACAGAGGAGAGGTTGAAAGGTCTGAAGATGAGTTGGTCACAGTGGAGAGGAGGAGAGTGTATGTCACTAAGCAACAATGATTTGCACCCTAGGGTGCTCAAGGAGGTTGCATGGTTCCTTGCAGAATCATTGGCAAATCTCTTTGACGTGGGGGTGATTCTGGTGGACTGAAGAATAGCTGATGTTGTGCCATTCCACATGAGCAGGTAATGGGATGGCCCAGGAAAGTACAGACCAGTCAGACTGACCTCTACAGTTGGAAAACTACTGGAGACCATTATAAATGAAAGCACAGTAGAATTCCCGGAGGTCAGTTGGCTTCAAGATAGGAGGCAACATGGGTTTATGGCAGGCAGTTTATTCCAGACAAATCTGACTGACTTTTTTGATTGGGTTACAAAGACTGTGGGCAGGGGGCATGCTGTATAGATATACTGTATCTAGAATTCAGCACAGACTTCAGTTTTTTTTGTCTGAAAAAAGGCTCATAACAAAGATTGATGACATACTGACCAGGTGGATAGGATGTTGACTGTGGGGAAGGATTCAGAGAGTGGTGGTGAATGGGGAGGACTCAGGGATCAGAGAAGTAACAAGTTAGGTACTACAGAGATCGGTTCTAGGACCAGTACAATTTAACATATTCATTTACAACATAGAGAAGGGAAGGACTGGCCTGCTGGTGCAGCAGTAACACTATCACTTGTGACATGGATGACTTGGGTACAGGAACGAGTCTGGAGCATCAAAGAGCTGGCAGGTGAGGAAGATCAAGCATCTGCTGGACTGCTGTCCTCCTCTGGGGAGGCAGAGTTGTGCCATCTGGCATTCACCTGACCCCTAGTGGTGGCAAGGGGTGAGTGAGCCTGCACCACATATGCAGTGGAAGGAGAGTGGTGGGCATAAACATGCATAACAGTGGGCTGATGCCATTGCACACCCACTGCCCTCCAGGCAACCAAGTAAAGTGGAAAGCTGCCGGCTGGTGGCAGGGAGATGATGCACCGCTAACCCTCCACATCCACTCTGGGTCTGACATGCCTGCATCTTGATCTGCCAGAGTTTCACCTCCACCACAGCCAATTGGATTGAGTGTGGCAGTCTCTGGGGGAGCAGAAGGCAACCTTGTCCCAGGGAAGGTCTGGAGGGCCTGACTCTGGTGTGTCGTAAGTGGCCAGTCAGCTTGGCATCAAGTGGAGGACTTCAGGAGGATGTGAGAAGGCACTGTGAGGGCCAAAGGCTGCCCTGCCCTGGGGCAGAGAAGGAGCATAAACAGAACGAAAAAAACATAGCCGTAGGAATCCAGGGCAAGATCTGCCTCTTTGCAGACAACATTGAGGCGGGAATAAGGAACATGAAAAGGGACCTGGAGAAATTAGGGAGGTGGCCCAGGAACTCATATTTAACACTAATAAGTGCAGAGTTGTGCACAGTTGCAAGAAACTGCCCAAAACAGAGTATCAGATGGAAAGCATAAGGGTGGATTATACCTCTGAAGAAAGAGACCTCAGTGTCATCATCGGTGATGGCCTCAAATCTACTGCCCATTGCAAAAAAAAGCAATTCAGAAAGCTAACAGGATACTGGGGTGTATGGGGTGTATAGGAGGAGGAGGGTTTTCCAGTATAAGTAGTGGGTGATATTGACCCTGAATAGATCCCTGCTGAGGTAGCACCTAGAGTACTGTGTCCATTTCTGGAATCTACACCTACAGAAGGAGAGAGACTGCCTATAGTCTGTTTAGAAGAGGGCCCAAAAATAATCCAGGTGCAGCAGGGGAAATGATATGAGCAGAGAAGCATGTAAATACTTGCAGCCTTAAGGTAAATGGGAGATATGATAGAGACATCTAAGTACTTGCAGAGAATCAACAGGGTGGACTGCAGTGAACTGTTCATGAGGAATAAGAGCACTGTGGCGAGAGGCCTTAGATGGAAATGAATGGGGTTAAGGGTTAAGAAGGGTGTAAGGAAGTTTTTTACAGAAAGGGTGGACAGGTAGAATAGACTGCCCAGTGAGGTTGTTCATGCAGTGTCTGTCACTAGGTCCAAACATAGGTGAAACAGACACAAGGGAATAGTATGAACCATAGGAAAAGGGATGGGTGTATTCCTAGGAAGGGGTGTTGAAAACCTACAAGGGCTATCAACAAATAATTCTGGTCTGCTGCAGGTCAGGTACCTACCAGGTCATAATGTTGCACGCTTAATAGCGTATGACATTATGGCTAACCCGGTACAGCGTTGTCTGTAAGTGCTACTGATACAATACCATGTATACTGCTGTACGTGGTATTGCACCAGTAGTGCTTTCCCAGACAGAGGATAAGACCTCCGCTGGGAGCAGGTTCTGTCAAGCAGCTGCCATGGCTCACAGGACTGAGTCACAGCAGTGGGAACCCAGGTGCTGCGTCTGGGACCGGGTTTGATTCCCAGTCCCAGAATCTTTTATTTTTTTCACATCTTGTGCACTCCTGAATTGAACCCCTCAGAGTTGAGAATCTTAAACACAGCCCCCATAATGGGTAGGCAGAGCCCCCCACAGAAAAAGACTTATGCCTCATGGCGGAAATCGCTGTATTGCAGCGCGATTTTTACTATCTGTCTTAATTCAATTATGACCCTGGCCATCAGGTATGGCTTCAGGTTGGTATATAAACAGACAAAATAAGCCAGTGAATCTTTTTATGCTGCCAAATTCTATGTTTCTATGTATGAATGTTTTTTTCTTTTAGAAGTAAAGCTGGGTGCATTTTAAGACCTGTATAAGAGCAATGTATAGTGAGAGGCAATATAACGCAGTGGTTTAAGGCTCTGAACTGCAAATCTGATGACATCCAGCAGACCAGACCTGAGTTTGAATCCCACAGCTTCCACTTGCATACTATGTGATTCTGAGCAAGTCACTTAACTTCCCTGTTCTCCCAGGTCATTTCTGTCAAAAAGCTTTCAGCTTAGCGTGCTACTCCTGGTTAAATAACTAAATAAAATAAAAATTACGTAGAACTAAGTTCAATTTGAACTTTTTCAGTTTTTACATTTCATATAATTTACAAATCAGTTTATTTTAATTTTCCTAGTCTGTGTTGTATTTTCCTATTGGTCACATGTATATCTTGTTCATTCTGTAGATATTAAATATACAGTATTTAGTCCATTTGTGACTGTGCAGTGTTTTATGATGGTTTTGATAATCTATTTTACTAGCAGACTCTGTGGTTCCATCTTTGAGAGCACATATCAAGATAAAATGAGGATGTTTCTAATACAGGAGCATTTTCAGGAGTGCCTAAACCAACATGGGGTTCCTATGTCCAGAGGCCTAGTTCTGTGTGAGTAAGCACTTAAAGTGGGGACAAGAAACAGACACCCCAGTAGTAAATTTGCAACAAGCTAGCAGCAAGTTCCTTGAACTGAATTAGCCAGGGGCATGTTGACACGTCATAAAATACTTTTACAGCAATGTGTGAACACTTTGTCATCCTTCTCTAACTGAGATTTGGATTGCAGGTATAGGGACTAGAGATGGGGTTGGCCAATCATGAATGTAACAACTAGAAACATGAACCCAGCCTGTACAGGTGTGAAAGTTTCCAAAAGGTCCTTACTTTGCATACTGTGCAGAGACAAATGGCAGGGAAAACGAGACAGTGGATGGACAAATCAGTTACCCCACATAGCCTAGGAGGTATGCATACCAAGTGGGAGGGAAAAGAATTCTTGGTAAAAACTACAAAAAGAAATAGAAGATTGTTAAAAAAAAAAAAAAAGAAATCTGAGACTTGCATGTCTTTGAAATTAGTCACATAAAGACAGTCGTTGCTGCAGCCTGTCTCTGGGCCAAATCCTGAAACACATTGATTGAGAACTGCAAAATTGCAAACTTTTTTTTTAACTAGGAGAGACACACTAAGCTGAAAGCTTGTTTACAGGTGGAACCTGGAAGCACAAGGAAGTTAAGTGACTTGCTCAGGGTCACATAGTAAGCAAGTGGAGGCTGTGGGATTCAAACCCAGGTCTCCAGGTTTGCAGTTCAGAGCCTTAAACCATTGCACTATACTGCCTCCTATAAATTTATCGAACCCCTTAAATAGCCAGTGCAAGGCAAGTTGTACATTGTATATGTCCTGAACTTAACAAGTTTTCCAGTATCTGAAAAGGTGCTTAGTATATGCTGTCACATAAAGACAGGAGGGTGGCATGGGACCCCACAGGGGAAGGAAACAACTCCTGGTGGGGGACTTCATTGTTAGGAAGGTAGAACTGGGGGAGGAAGGAGACAGGGAGGTAAGGTGCCTACCTGGCACCATGGCTTGGAGGGACAGGGAGTGAATTCTCAGGATCACAGGAGCAGCTGCACAGGGGAGGGAGCTGGATGTCATTATCCACCTAGGGACAAATGACCTGGCTAAGAAAGGGATCAGAGCAGTGCAAGAAGTGTTTGTGGAGATGGGGAGGGGTCTTAGACAAATAGCACACACGGTAACCTTCTCAGAGGTGCTGCCTGTCTATGGCACATATGAGGCTAGGGTGCTCCACACCATGGGATTCAATCAGTGGTTGAAAAACTGGTGCAGAGCTCAGGGATTTGGCTTCACTGGGGACTGGGGGTCCACCTGGACAGATGCAGGCCTATACTGGTGTGATGGTCTGCATCTGTCCAGGAGGGGAACCAGGATCCTAGGTGATAGGTTTAAATACTTCATTGGCAAGCATTTAAACTAGCCAAGGGGGGAGGCACTGAAAGGAGCAGGGAAATCCTAGCCCCCTGAAAAATCAGGGTACTAAGTGAGGTAGACACCAACATAGAGATGTCAATAGGGAGAAGTGCAGGATAAATGGAGAAAGTGATAAATGCAATAAGGACAGGGATGGGGCAAAAAGGGGTAAGGCCATCAAGAAATGGAGGGTAATGAGTACCAACGCCCGTAGTCTGGGCAACAAGCCCCCTGAACTGGTGGTCTTGATGGAAGAGGGATGCCTGGATATCGTAGCAGTCACAGAAACATGGTACACAGAAAACCATGACTGGTATGTTAACATACCAGGATACACAACCTACAGGAGAGACAGGGAGGGCAGAAGGGGGGAGTAGCTCTCTATGTGAGGGAAGGGATAAAAGCAACTGAACAAAAGAGTAAACAGAGAGGAGAGGAGGCACTGTGGGTCACCTTAGAGACTGGAAATGGCACCACAATCCACACAGGGGTTGTATACAGACCCCCATGTCAGGGGGAGGGAATGGACAAGGATATGATAGAAGGCATATTTAGGATGGCAGAGAAAGGTGAGATACTGTTGATGGGGGACCTTAATATGCCAGATGTTAACTGGAGCACCTTTGCTGCAGCCACATCCCAAAGCAGGGCCATTCTTGGTGCCCCTCAGGTGGTACACCTCAGACAGCAAGTTTTGGAACCTACTCATGAGGGAGCAATCTTAGACCTCATACTCTCAAATGGGGACAGTGAGAGGATCTCAGATCTAGAAGTGGGTAGCCATTTGGGAAACAAGTGACCACCAAACAGTGTGGTTCACGATAAACCCAGCCAGAGTCAAGCCATACAAAAAGTGAGGGTTCTGGACTTCAGGAGGGCTGACTTTGGCAAGATGGGAGAGTGCCTTAGAAAAGCACTAGCAAACAAGCTAGAAGGAGAGGTGGAGCAACAATGGGGAAATATCAAACCTGCCATCACAGAGGCAACAATCCTTTGTGTGAAGCAAATAAACAAATCAAAATGAAAGAAAAAGTCACTATGGTTCTCAAAAGAAGTGGCAGTGAAGGTTAGTGAGAAAAAGATAGCATTTAGGAAGTACAAGGAAACACAGAAGGAGCAGGACAGAGAACTGTACCAGTTAAGGCAGAAGGAAGCAGGGAGGGTAGTCAGAATAGCAAAGGCACAAACTGAGGAAAAGATAGCCAACTCAGTTAAGAAGGGAGATAAAACCTTTTATAGGTATATCAGGGAGCGTAGAAAGACAAAGGGAGGGATAGTGAGGCTGAATAGAATGGATGGTGGGTGGGCAGAGTGTGACAGTGAAAAAGAAGGGATACGAATAAATACTTCTATCCAGTATTCACAAAAGAGGAAGTGGGGGAGGTGCCTAATCCAATTAACAGAAGCACTCTGGATAGGGGGGTCGATCCCAGTCCTTTCACAGAAGAAAGGGTTTTGAAAGAACTCCTAAAACTGAAGGTGGACAAAGCAATGGGGCCAGATGGAATTCACCCCAGAATTCTAAAAGAATTAAGCAGAGAACTAGTGACACAACTGACTACCCTTTATAACAAATCATGGGAGGATGGTGTGGTACCTGAGGACTGGAAGAAGGCTGATGTGATTCCCCTTCACAAAAGTGGGAGCAAGACAGAGACAGGAAACTACAGATCTGTCAGTGTGACCTCTGTGGTAGGGAAAGTGATGGAATCATTCTGAAGGAAAGAATTGTTGAGTACCTAGAGGCCAGTGGGGTACAGGACCCAAGGCAGCATGGGTTCACAGCGGAAAGGTCATGTCAGATGAATCTAATTGATTTCTTTGACTGGGTGACCAAAGTAGTAGACCAGGGAGGGGCTGTGGACATGGCCTACCTAGACTTTAGCAAGGCATTTGACACAGTCCCACACACAAAAGATGAATATTCAAATTAACCAGCCTGGGAGTGGGTCCCAGGGTAGTAGCCTGGGTAAAATATTGGCTGAACAACAGAACACAGAAGGTAATTGTAAATGGAGTCCACTCTGAAGAAAGAGGGGGTTACTAGTGGGGTACCGCAGGGTTCAGTACTGGGTCCATTCCTTTTTAATGTCTTTATAAGTGACACTGCACAGGGACTGGAAGGAAAAGTATGCCTCTTTGCAGATGAGACAAAGATCTGCAACAGGGTTGATACACAAGGAGGTGTGGAAAGGATGAGAAGGGACTTGGCAAGGTTGAAGGAATGGTCACAAGTATGGCAGCTTGGATTCAATGCAAAGAAGTGCAAAGTAATGCACCTGGGAATCAAAAACCCAGGGGAAGATTACACAATGGGGGGGAGGTAGTAACAACAACAAAAATGGAAAGGAACCTGGGGGTAATCATATCAGATGACCTTAAGGTTGGCAAGCAATGTGAGAAGGCAGTAGGGAGGCTGGGGGATACTGGGATGTATAGGAGAGGCATCACCAGCAGAAAACAGGAAGTTGTTATCCCCCTGTACAGACAGTTGGTGAGACCCCATCTGGAGTACTGCATCCAGTTTTGGAGACCCCATCTCGCAAGGACATAGACAGGATGGAGGCAGTTCAGAGGAGGGCAACTAAAATGGTGCAGGGTCTGCAAGAGAAGCCATATGAGGAGAGGCTAAAGGAGCTTAATATGTATACCCTTGAGGAAAGGAGGGAGATGGGGGACATGATAGAAATGTTTAAGTACCTCAGTGGAATCAACAAAGTCCAAGAGGGTAGCATCTTTCAGAAAAAGAGATGTGCAAGAACAAGGGAACACCATTTGAAGATAGAGGGGGGATGGCTCAGGGGCACTGTGAGGAAGTATTTTTTCACAGAGAGGGTGGTGGATGCGTGGAACAGCCTTCCTGAGGAGGTTGTGGGGTCTAAAACTGTGGGAGAATTCAAGAATGCATGGGACAGATGTAAGGCAATTTTTGTTGTGGGGTAGGAAGAAATACGCTGTTGGTTAAATAGGATCTGCAGCTTATCCTCTAGGTAGGGAAATGGGCAGACTAGGTGGGCCAAGCGGTCCTTATCTACCGTCAGAGTCTATGTTTATATGCCTATCCATTAAAAGGTGAAAACTATAAAACAAATAAGAGAGGGGCCTGGATAAATCAGCGAGTGGTTGTCAAGTGGAATGGACTACCTGATGAGGTGGTATCAAGTTACACAATTGATGCTTTAAAAAAAGATTAGATATGTACATGGGTAGTGCGACTGTCCATTAAATATGGCGAGTCTATCTGGCTCAAGTCACCAACTCGAACCCAAATCTATGAAATCTATGAAATGTGAACACATCCTGAAGTCAGCAAAAGCATCCAGGTGTGAGCCTTCAGCTAGGAACACAAAATTACTCCAAGAAGCAAAAATTACAGATCATTATAGTATCAAAGAAATGTACAGAAAAAAGAAACAGAAGAAAAAATGTCACAATAAATACATATTTGCCATCTGCTCACCAAGAAGTCTAACAGTAGATAGAAGGTTTAATGTCCCATAAGGTGATATCAAGTCCCATAAGTAAGTGGATGCTGGAGGCAGTGACACTTTAGAAGAGAAACAGAAAATGTCAAAAAAGGCTCAATGGTCCACCCAGGTTACTCACCCTAGCTAACTACATAGGCCCTAGTGGCCATCACTCTCCCTTATCTCTTTCCTCTACCCTCTTACTATGGCTGTGTGCAGGTTCCACCATGTCTTGAAGCTCCCCACTGTTTCAGCTTTCATGATGTCTTCAGGCAGTCGGTTCCACTTGTCCACCACTCTTTTGGTGAAAAAGTTCTTGACGACATTCCTTCTGAGCCTACCACTCACCAATTTCAGTGAATTCCCCTGCACACCTGTATTTGTACTTAAGTCTTTTCAAGCCACCCTGTTTACCCTGTGCAGATATTTGTAAGTCTCTACCATTCTCCCCCCATCTTCTAATCCCCAGAGTTTACATGTTGAGGTCTTGCAGTCTCTCTTCATACATCTTCTCCTCATATCCTGGGTCTTCTACCCTGTCACAGTCCTTATGCAGGAATGGACTCCAGCACCTTGCACACAACTCCAGGTGTGGTCTCACCAATGATATGTATAGCAGAAAGATCACCTACAGGCTTCTGCTGATGATTCCCCATTCTATGTACCCCAGCATCCTGTTTGTCTTCCCCACTGCCTTGTTGCACTGTGCTGAGGATTTCAGATTTTCTGATATTATTACCCAAATCCTTTTTCTTCGGCTGTACTTTCTAGTACCTCCCCTTCCTTCCACAACATGTTTTATATTCTCAGGTTCTTTTTCTCCAATCTGCATTACTAGGATTACTAGGAATAGTCAAACATAAGGGGGCACAAGGCTCAATGTGAATGTCTCCCACATAGGTGGGCCATTTATCCCAACAATTGTTTACAATAGAAAAGCCTATCTAAGGTAAGTTTGAAGTTATCTAAGCTAGTACTATCTATGGCTTCTTGTGGAAGTCTATTCCATGCATTTGCAGCACAGATCATGTAGAAATGATCTTTCTTGATAGTTGAAGCTGACTGTATAGACAGTTTTTTATTGTGGGATCTTAGGTTTACTCTAGCAAACTATAATTTAGGCCACAGTCAAACATAAGCTCTTGATTTTGAAGTAATTTATACAGCAGCAACAGGTCTCCCCTTTGTCTCCTAGATTGTAAGGAGTGTAATCCTGTTTCCAATAATCTGCTTTGATAGGGGTAGTGTTTAAGTCTTGGTATATACTTACTTAGAGATCTCTGTACACCTTCAGCTACTTTGATGTCTCTAATTAAGTAAGGGAACCAAACCTGTGATTCATAATCTAATAAGGGACAAACATAGGTTTTATAAATTGGAATAATGAGTTGTTCAGATTTGCTCATAAATGAGTTTAATTCTGGTAGCCATATTTCTGGCAGCTCTGGCAACAGTCATACAATGGTCTGAGGAAGAGAAGGAATTATTTATAGTTATGCCCAAATCTTGTACTTTATTTGAGCATTTAAAAATAGTTTGATTTAAAATATAAGAGTAGTTAGGATTATTTTTCCCAAGATGTAATACCACACATTTATCAGTGTTTAGGGTCATATAATTTTGACTTGTCCAAATCTCAAATTTACCTTAATCACTAACTAGTGATAGATGCTTATTGATGGTGTTAACCTCCACACCTAATTTAGTGTTATCAGCAAATTTTACAATTAAATTGTTGATATTTGCATCCATGTCCTGAATATATATGTTGAAAAGTATAGGCCCGAGTACTGAACCCTGGGGAACACCACTACTCACTGAACCCTCATTCGAGATGGTATTATTGATACGAACTCTGACCCTATTATTAAGCCAGTTCTGAATCCATTTAATTAAATCCATATTTATACCAAAATTAATCAATTTATTTATGAGATTATAATGGGATATTTTATCGAAAGCTTTGGAAAAATCAAGTAAAATAACATTGAAGGGGATTCCATTATCGAGGCTTTTACTGATATTATTATAAAAAGCAATTAAGTTGGTAGAACATGACCTGCCTTTTTTAAAGCCATGCTGGTTTCTATCATTGAAGCCTGATTGTTCTAGATAAAGTTCAAATCTAGTTTTGATAAGGCATTCCATAAGTTTACAACAGTGCGAGGTCAGACTTATGGGCCTATAGTTTTCAATACATCCCCTATTACCCTTTTTGTAAACTGGTATGACTGTAGCACATTTCCAATTGTCTGGTACAGTACCATCCCTTAGTGAATGATTAAAAATGATAGAAAGAGGGTATACCAATGCCGGGGTAGTTCTGTTCAAGAACATCGAATTAAGATTATCTGGCCCTGGGCTTGATGAACTGTTTAATTGGGCAAGCACTGAATATACCTCTTCAGTGGAGAAAGGAGGTTCAGTAAGTGGTTCAATAGATATGGAAGGATTATTATAATGTGCCGGGGAATATACAGAACAGAAATAGTTGTTAAATTTGTCAGCAACTAGTTTATCATTTTCTATTGTTTTGTTATTTTCCAATATGGGGCCTACAGTTTTAACTGTGTTCTTACAGTTGGAATTTATATAGGAATATAATAATTTACTGTTTTTAGAATGAGGAATTTTAAATTGAAGACCTGATTTAACCTGTCTAATTAAGTATTTTAATTCTTTTTGTGCCTTCAGATATTCAAGTTTATTTATTTCCATTTTACTTTTTTTGTACCTGGTGTAGACTTTATGTTTCAATCTTATTTGTTTTTTAACTTTATAATTTAGCCAAATTGGCACCTTTCCTTACATTACTTTATATTTTTTTATCGTTTTTAATGTTAAACCTCAGCTGCCAGATCTTGGATCCAGGTCCTCCCTTAGTGCCCTGATTCCATCCTCACTGTCTGCCCATGCACAGATCCTAGTGTCATCTATGAAGAGGCAGATCCTGTATGCCCTCCCATATGGTGCATGTGAATATGTTAAGGATTAGGGGACCCAGTACTGAGCCCTATAGTACCCCACTTGTAACCTCTTTAACATCTGAGACTTTGCCACTTCTTTCTGTGTCCTGCCTCCTAGCCAACATTCCGCTTTTCATCCACTTCCAGATCACTCAGTTTTTTTTACCAGTCTCCTGTGTGGGACCAAGTCAAAGCCTTACTGAAATCCAAGTACAGTATGTCGACTGCCTGTTCTTTGTTAGCTGCCCGAGTCACCCAGTTGAAGAACTCTATCAGGCCTGTCTGGTATAACCTCTTCTTGATGAACCTGTGCTGCCTATCATCCTGCAACCCATTTACTCTGAGACAGTGTACAAGTCTTTCACTCTGTATAGCCTCAAGTACCTTCCCCAATACAGATGTCAGGCTGACTGGTCTGTAGTTACCTGGCCCATTCATCCTCCTAGAAGAGCTATGGCAACAGTCCTCCAATCCCTGTGGACCACTCCTGTGCCCTGCAAGCAGTTGAAAGTGTCTGCCGGTGGAGCTGCAAGTACCTCACTTACTTCCTTTAGTATCCTGGGATGCAACTTATCTGGCTCCCTGAATTTGTTTTTCTACAACCCTCTAAGTCCTTCTAGCACTCTCTTATGTGATACAGCTCTGATTGATAGAGCTCCCCTCCTTTTTACCCCCACCCTGCACTTAGGTAAATGCTCTTCTTTTTTGGAAAATACTGAACATAAGTATTTGTTCAGTATCTCAGCCTTGTCTCTGTTCCTCTTGTCCCAACCTTCCTCATTTTTTAGCCACACATTGCCCTCCTTGACTTTGTGCTTCTCCCAAATGTAGCAGAAGAATGCCTTGTCCCAGCTTTAACACCCTTATTATTCTAAGCTCTGTCTCAGCCTTAGCACTTCTGATCCTCCTACTGGACTTTATAGTTTCCCTTAGGTAAGCCTCCCTGGCTGCCTCCCTTTGGCTACTTTTGTATTTTTTAAATGCACTTCTCTTCCCCTGCTTATTTCACATTCAGTGTGAACCACAGTGACCCTTTTTCCCTCTTCCCCTTTCCAACCCTTCTGATAAAACTGGCCTCAGCCACGAATACACCTGCTGTAATTTGAACACCTCCCATTTCCTCATTAATCCTTCTGTAACTGCTATACCACTCATATTTATCTCCAGCATCCACCAAAACCTGCTTTCCTGAAGTCTTACACCTTCACTGTGTATTCAGCTTGATGGCTTCCAGATGGACCTGCAACCACACCATTTTAGGGTTACTTGACCCCAATGGTTCTTGGACTACTACTGCATTGTGCATCCGCTCACTGACTGTGCACACCAGGTCCAGCAGTGCCCCTCCCTTGTGGGGTCCTGAACCAGTTGTGCTAGGAATGTCTTCTTGCATGCTTCCACCAGAAGCTGTTTCCTTGAACTTGCTATGACCAGGACCTTCCAGTCAATATCTGCCATGTTGAAGTCCCCTACTACTAGTGTCTTCCCTGAACCAGCTGCCCTCCTAAGAATCTCAACAAGTTACCTGTCTACTCCCGTGTCCTGGCTTGGTGGTCTGTAAACCACCCAACATCCATTTTTTCCCCTCTCCTAAGGCTACTTATACCAACAGGGTCTTTAAATCTCCAGATGCTTTTGGTTATATACATCTGCTGCCTCTTTCATATAAAGAGTTACTCCCCCCACCCTTGTCCTTTGCCCTATCTTAAACAATGAATGCCCTGGTATGGTTCTGTCTCAGTCATGGTTCTGTTTTGCTCATGTCTCAATGACAGCCATGAGCTCAAGTTTACCTTCTGTAACCAATGCGTGCAATTCTGACATTTTGTTCCCAGACTTCTTGCACTGCTGTATATCAGGCTGAAGCTTTTGGTCCCCACTTCCTTTCTCCCTAATGTTTAGCATGTTTAAACTTGCATTTGATGTGGGGAAGGTTGGCAGGATTAAAAGGATTAACATACTCAGCACTGATAGAGAGAGTAAGCTGTGTGCCATCAGAGAAAGGAAAAATATTATGAAAAGCTAATAGCATATGTACCCAGGCTGTTTTTAGCCTTAAATACCTCTGTTCCTTTAGATTCTTCAAGAACAATTAGCAGTGTCTGCAACAAATTGGGGACTGTCTAATGCCATGCCAAATTTTACATTTTAATGCTAGAGGTTATAGAAATTGTGGAGTAAATATAAAAAGTGTCTAATGTGGAAAGAGCTGAAATGTTTTATATGTTCACCATATGTCAATTAAAAAATATGTACATTAAAGGAATTGTTATTTAGCTTATTATCCCCATAATGAAGTGCTTTTGTTCTAAATCTGAGGTCAGTGCCTGTAAAGAGATTGGATATAGTACTGTTCCCCAAACTCAGTTCTGAGTAGATACAGCCAGGAACCATATAACAGTATGATATTCATGACACCATAAATCAGTACTAATTCATATGAAACACTGAATAATTCCTAAAAGAAACATTAATAGTTCTAGCTTTATTTATCTATATGCAACAAACTTTTAATGAAAACATGCATTCTTTGGAACTGCAGCACTAAGACATAACAAGTAACATTTTCTTAATGTTTGCTACCTCATCTACTCTGAGACAGCTATATTGAAGGGTCTAGTACAATTTCCTGACATGTAACTACCCGACACATATTTTCCCAATGCCGAAATCCTGACTTTCATCTTGCCATCAGGTATTTTTACCTTCAACCGAAATCCCGGCAAGTACCCCTGCTTTTTTTTCCTGCAGCAAACACCGAAGAACTGGTTAATGCTTTAAAGTATATAATATGAATTTCTGGCATCTTTTTGGCATATAAGAAACAACCAGTGGCCAGATCAGCCAGGTGGAAAGGGCCAATCAGCAAATAGCTGGAAAAAGTGTCAGAAATTCAAAGTGAAGATGCGGCTTCTCAGCTCGGCATACTTTTTCCTTGGTTGGGAGGGCACGCAGGCGAGTGGGCAGTGGCTGCTGGAGATGAGCCATGTCACAGCTGAAGGAGGACTACCCAGGCAGGCAAGCGGGTGGTGGCCGCTGGAGATGAGCCGTGCCACAGCTGAAGGAGGAGCACCCAGGTAGGGGCCTTAATCTAGAGGGAAGGAAGGGGAGACAGAAGATCTTTTTTTCTAATGTTCTATCAACTACACTGCAATGTGATGCCATGTTCTTGTAGTCAAATACATGTTTTAAATCAGTACAGTAATATGAAAAGGTCAGAGGGTGAGAGAGAGAGATGCGGGTTAGGGGGGAGGCACAATAGAGTAGAGTTACTTACAGCAGATAGGGGAGATAAGAGTAGCACAAAAGAGCAGATTGCGGGGGTGTTCATGTAAAGGAGTACAGAGCATCAAATGCCCCCACTAAGGTAGATCCTGAGAAAGACGTCCCATTTTGCACAGTTGGAAAATATTGTACTGAGTCAGGCTAACTATTGTCAGGATAGCAACCCTGACGGGACAACAGAGTCAGGTTAATTATTGATGGGTTAGCGTCCCTGATGAGGCAACAGAGTCAGGAAAAATATTGTTGGGCATCCAAGTGTGGGGAAAATTTATGGATCCCATATTGAATTAGGGTTAAGCAATATATAATCTTTAAAAAGCACTACTGGAGAGGGTTGGGGGGTATGGTCATAAGAATCTATAGGACAAAATTATAATACAGGGTTCCCAGATTACAGGAATTCCTGTATTTTACTGGGAAATGGAGTCATCTGCAGGGAAATAGTTCACATCGACTTGCATTGGTTATATGGGAAAACAGAACAAGTTGGCTTCCGTAGGAAATAATGTAATCTACAGGAAAATTGCCCTGGAATTACAGGCAAAATGCCAAATCATTCTGTGAGCATTGATAATACAATCCATGTTGCAGAGGTACACAAGTATATAAATGAAATATAAAGCTCTTTAGCTATATAGAACCATGTCCTTGGGGTGGAAAAAGCATTGTATTGTCTTGTGTGTAACTTTGGAAAAGTGTTTAGCTAGTAGCGCAAGATGTTCGCCTTCATGTGTAGCATTCCAGCTGTAATTTGTGGGTCTAATAAAGGATGTAGTATTAAATATCATGCTGTTAACCAAACAGTCTAGAAAGCTGGAGGCACCAGTAAGGGTATCTAGTGGTAAATACGTGAGAGCATAAAGCACACTGCTTAAATGTTTGGGACTTGGGTACTCATCACGGTTGATCTCCATTTAATGCACTGCTGGCATTAACAACTTGATAAAAATTTTGCATCAGGTTAATTACCCTCCTCCCCAGCTTTTGATTTTCTAAGAAGCCTTTTATCAAAGTCTTAAATCTCCTGAGAAAACAACAGTTAACACAGGAAAGAAAGACTTCATTGATAGCTTAGCCCAATAAGTTTGTGGGAATCTCATATTTTCAGTGAATTATTACTTAGGACCAACACAAGTAAGAGATTACAGTTTAGATTGTAGAAGTTGTTTTGTGATTTTTTTCATATAATTAAAAATAGTTCATACAGTCAGATGCCAACTGTCCCAGGGAGGACAGGTGAATCTTATGGGCTTACTACATTACAAACAGAAATACATATTTTAGAGCCTAAACACAGGATGAACAACTGTTTTTACTTTCTAATTTCTTTCTCTTTCTGGAGGAGTTGAGCACTCACGCCATGTCCTTCACAAGCCCAGATATCATCACTGTTGCAGATTCCCTGTACCCCTGCTCTAACTACTCTACTACCTCCCAGACTTACTCCTCTATTCGGGGTCAGTTGACAGGGGATTTATCCAGCTGGAATTATCCAAGGTGGTGAGACAGGGAATCCAGGGGTCTGTACTTTGCAACTAGTTGAGGAAGAACATGATAATACCAATTACTCAACTCCTCCTCCTCAGTTTCTATTTTTTTTTTTTCCTTCCCTCAGGACATCTGACTGGATGCCTGGAGCCTCCTCCACTCCCCCCTATCAGTGCCAGACTTTGAATCTGTGACAACAGTGGTTACTGAACCACCTAGATCCTTCCCTGGGCCACTGGGGGAGGCAACTGTGCATCAACAAGAGTCATCTGTCTTTCCTGGGGCAGTTGGCATCTGACTGTATGAACTATTTTTAATAATATGAAAAAAAGCACAAAAACAGCTTCTACAATCTAAAGCAGTGCAGGCTTTTCCGTTCCTTTCTTTTTAAGAAAGCTGTCTGAAAGTCAGCTAGCCAGTGCAGCAGCAGCACAGCTGCTGATTGTGATGCCAATGACCCGGGTTCAGGAACACACCTGGATTGTCAGAGGGCAGGCTGGGTTAGAGGGACTGAGCATCCCTGTGGATGCTCCACTCCCACTGAGGAGGATGACTGCCTTGTTCCAAGCTTGCACTGCCACCTGGGTGTCCCCAGGCATAAGTGCAGCTGTGGAGCGGCAACAGGGAGAGGAAGGACACTCACCTGCTCTGCATTAGGCCATGCACTTACATGTGATGACCTCAAGGCAGGGAAACAGTGTGACAAGGCAGCAGGTAAAGCAAATAGGATGCTGGGATGCATAGGCAGGGGCATCACCAGCAGGAAAAGGGAGGTCATAATTCCACTATACAAGACACTAGTGAGGCCGCACCTGGAGTACACTGTGCAGTTCTGGAGACCTTACCTACGTAAGGACATAGACAGGGTAGAGAAGGTTCAGAGGAGGGCAACAAAGATGGTGCATGGATTGCATCACAAGTCCTATGAGGACAGGTTGAAGGCACTGAACATGTACTCCTGGAGGAGAGGAGGGAGAGAGGGATATGATAGAGACATACAAGTATCTTACAGGGAGGAACAGGGTGCAGGAATGCACTATTTTTAAGCGAAAAGATGTTCCAGGACTAGAGGGCATGGATGAAGTTGGAGGAGGATGATTCAGAGGAAATGTGAGGAAGAATTTTCACAGAACGGGTGGTGGACAAGTGGAACACCCTGCTAGAGGAAGTGGTGGGGGCTGAAACAATCACGGGATTTAAGAATGCATGGGATAGACATAAAGGAATTCTGGAGGTCAGGGGTAAGGGGCAACAGACTTCCTGGAAAACATAAACTGAACTTACAAACTTAAATGGGCAGACTGGGTGGGCCATAGGCCCTTATCTGCCGACACTGTCTATGTATCTATGTATCTATGTGCATACCTTGGAGTCCCTATGTGTGCGCAATCCCCATGCAAACTTACAGGGCAAATAATCCCCTGCACCTGTGCCATAACAAGCAGCACACTCAGTCAGCCTCAGTGCTGCCTGCTACACTCTCTCAGCACCAATAGGGTCTCGGGGGGACTCCCCCCCCCCCTGCCGCAGCATAGACTGAGAGCTGGGGGCCACCAAGAAAGCAGTGCAAATAGAAAAAATGAAAAAAAGCTGTTTGGGAAGGGGTTGAACCAAATACTGGGCCAAACAAATGTGTTTTTGTGGAGCTCCTGCCAATCTGCAGCAAACACAACCAAAAATATACCTGCAGATTGCCAACACAACTGGAATAGGTGAACATTGTGTACTCGTGACTGTTGTGGTGAAGTTTGAAATCTTGAGCCATGAGAAAGCAGTGTCCCTGTATATGACTGCTTTTATGTTGCCAGACCTTTATAGATATAAGATAGTCATTAAAGTGAAAAAGATTAGGGAAGCACTCAGTCCCAGGGAAGCAGAGGTGGCACTACCTATGTTGCACCAAACGATGCAAAGGATGAGTCAATTGAAAGTTAAGCAACATATTTAACAGTCGTGCACAGTGTCAGTAGCTGGTTGAGCAGAGGGGTCAAGTTCCAGGGTGCAGGGGTTGTGGAGGCAACCACCACAGCAGGACTTGTTACTCATGCAATGGCTGACCATAGTAAAGGAAATTCACTATTGAAAGATGGACGAGCACGTTGACAACCAAATGGGGGAGGAGAGCATCTAAGTTAATTAGTTCCCTGATGGGTTTGAGTTGCTGGCACAGCAGAGACAGTGCTGGCCTGGTTTATAGAAGCAGTGGGTTTAAACAGTGCATTGGTTTCACAACTGTGTACATATGATCGAGATCCTCATGTTTTTGGAAAGATACAATAGAGTCGACCTCTTGGATCTTTTCCAAGTGAATAAGAATTTGACCACAAGGGGCCATAACATTAAATTAGTTCAGTTTAGTTTGTTAGTTTTTTTAAACCATTATAAATTATACAATACAAAACATAATTTACAATATTATATATCAGCATAAAAAGACCTTCCAAATACAAATTATAATACACTCCATATGCAGTTTATGAGTGCAGCATTAATCCTTCAAAATTCTTTCCAATGTCCCCCGATATACCTAACCAAACAATGGTTTAGGGAGACACAGAGAAGACTAAACATTTATTTGGGCAGACACTAAACTCAGGATGCTTAGCTTCCTCCTACTAGCCAACAAAGAATTGGGGGATCCTACTAGCCAAGAACAATATTTTTTTTTATTTAGTTTTTGTTGACCAGGTAAGTGCACTAGACAAATTCTGCCTATTTTCAGACACGACCCGGGGGAGGGGGATACAGATGAATGACAGCTGACCTTGAACCAGATTAAGCTGTTGGTGGTATTTTTAGTGAATGAGGGAAATTTGGCCAGGACACCGGGGAAATTCCCCTACTCTTGTGAGGCAGAGGGCGCTGTGTGGCTGAGCATCGATCCTGCTCAGTGGCGTCTAGAGTCTTGAGGGAGTTGGATGTGCGGGTGACTAAGGAGCAGGTCTCCTCCTTGGCCCCTATTGCTTTGAATGGAGACTGATGTTGAAGGAGGTTTTCAGGCTATGAAACTCATGGAGCCTGATGAGTTGCTTAAGGGCAAAGTGGAAGAGGACTTACCAGCGAATTCGAATTTGGGAGTTCTGGAACAGCGAGAGGCAATGCAGCCTGCGAGTAGTGATGTGGCGGCAGATTTACGGGTACAGTTGGTGGAAGCGGAACGCTTCTATCAGGCAGCACGGGAGCGGTTGCAGGAGGCACTCGAGAGGCAGACCACAAAAGCAGTGGTACAGGAAATGGAAGTGCAGGTACAAGTAATGGAGGCGGAGGCGGCTGTTGCAGCTGGTTGCAGCTTTGGTGAGTCCAAATGAAGATATTGCAGCAATGGAAGTTTTGGTTAGTCCTTTTACAGACTCTGCATTAGCATCAGAAGTGGGGGCTTTTATTAATGCATCCAATGCTGCTAGTATGGTATCTGCTGCGCGGGATGAGGCGATCCTTGATGGGCAAGCTGCAGATACAAAACAAACAACGGGAGCTTCTGCTCAGATTGCATTGCCTGAGGTGACATTTAATATCGGGTCCTCAGTAGGAGGTGCAAAGCAAATGTTGAAGGGGGGGAGCAGAAAGCTGCAGGTCCCTGTAGTGGATGGTCCCAGGCAGGGACAAGGTATGCAGAACATGGACTCAGGCAATTATGACAACAGCCTTGCAAGCTGCAGGCTGGGTGAAAAACCTGTGGGTACTGGATGGGATGCAAATTTGAATGGTGCAGGATCTTTACAAACTTTTCAGCCAGGAGTTTCTGAGCTCCACTAGTGCCCCCGATAATGCTCTGGTTTTTGTTGCCACCGGGGCAGTTTTCTCCTTTAGGAAGTGAGATGGCTCAGCAGTCAGAAGAGCCTCATCCTTTATTAGAAATAATTAGAGAACAAGAAACAGAGGGTTCTAATTCTTCTACTGAAGAATCAATAAGAAAATCTAATTTAGTACAACAAGACTCTGTTTCTGAAGATTTACTGGAGTTAACTCCTCTGGTTTCAGCTCCTGCTAAGGTGTGGCATGGAAAGGTAAAGGAACATTTATTTCCAACTGAGAGAGGCCCAATGTTAGAACCAGCAGTGAGAAGGAATGCTGTAAGGCTGAAATATAGGTGCAATATTTCTACAGTTCCGGTCAGGCAATTTGTTGGTAGGACTCTGTTAAAAGATAGTATGGAATACTATGCGTATGAAATATATGCCTTAATTCATGTTCCAGGGGATTCTATCTTTGATGTCAGCATTAAGCATCATGCAGGCCTTGAAAGATTTTGGAAACAATACCGTCTTATGAAACTTTCTCCTTTATGGAGGCCTTTCTTGGCAATCCTGCTAACAAAACCTCTTACAAAAAAGATTACTGTATTATTTAGGAATGAGGGGGTGAGTGTTGCGGATATAACTTATTGGTTGCAACAGCACTGCACTGTTGAAGGTTTTCCTGAACCCATTTTGGATGAGGAACAATTATGGACTGGGGAGTGGAAATATCAAGTAGTTTTGAATCTTGAAAATGATCAAACCAGTCATTTACCAAATTGTTTTTTTTTGGGTTGGGACGGGGGGTGGGGTTTATCCCGGGCAGCCACGGGCTTGTTTTAAATGTGGAGATATGAGTCATCTTAGTAATGTTTGTGACAAGCAAAAATGTGGTTTGTGTGGGGAGTTGGGGCATGTTGGGGCTCATTGTTGGCAGCTGCTGCGTTGCAATTTATGTGATGAACGAGGGCATTCCTTTCGCACTTGCTCTTGGGCATCACATAATAATGTGGATATTACTGTTAGAGCTGAGCAGGATGTTTATGTAGCTACTGCTCAAAAAGAGAAAATGCGCATGATTGAGTTGCTTAACACTGTTCCTGATAGGAATCCTGTGCTTCAGAGGGTCCCAAGGAAAGCAGATAGGACTGGGAATCTAGAGAAGGGGTAGGGAAAGAAATATTAGAGGAAACTGTTCAGAGTACTGTGCAAGAGTTAGAAAGTGACATAAGGCCCGAAGAGGTTGTGGGAGCACCAAGTCTTCCCTGTCAGTCTGGAGAAGGTGAGAGGGAGAAGGAAGATGTGGATAATGTAGAACAAAGTGTTGAAGTAATGGAGGAAGGTACTTCTATGCCCCCCCATGCAGTTGGAGGCAGAATTCCAGAGAGTAACCCGGTCTAAAGCAGGTAAGCTTCTAGCAGGCTCCCAGGTACCGTCTAAAAGTATGGATGGGGTAACAGTTCAAAATTCTTATGCTTTGTTGTTTGAACAGGGGGTGGAGGAGGATGGGTTTGATTCTGATCTTTCCTCAGTGGCCTCCTCCCAGGTGGAGGGTGCTTCAGAGATAGGCCCTCCTGAAAAGCTTTAAACTAGGAAGAGGAAGAAAAAGAAATCATTAGGTTAGCAAACCTTTTTTCCTTTGTTGGACTTGTTATGGTTTCCTCATTCCTTACAGTTAATGTAAATAGTATTAAGTTTTATCAGAGAAGGCAGAACACCTTCCTAAGTCTTAGTATTGGAGGTGGGCAGGTCATTTTGTTGCAGGATACTAGGTTGCATACTTTGTTTGAGGTGCAGGCTGCAAAAAGAGAATGGAGGTGGGGCGTCTCTTGTTGGTCAATAATGGAGGAACAATGTTCTGGAATAGGATTACTTTTTTAAGGGGTTGTTGTTCAAATTTTGCATGTTTATGACATACAGCCAGGGAGAGCTATGGTTGTTGATGTAGTGTTACAGAAAGAAGCATTCAGGATTATTAACACATATGCCCTCCAGACTAAAGCAGAGAGGTATAATTTGTTTAAGAAAGTGGAACCATACTTCAATACTTCTAAGCTGGTTTTATGTGGAGGTGAGTTTAGTTGTGGACTTTCCGATAGAGATTGGGAGAGGACTACAAAGAAAATCTTTTGTGATTCTCATACTTTGTTAGCAGTTATACGTAGGAATAACCTAAGAGATGTTTATGAGATTTTGCAACAGACACCGCAGCACACCTTTTTTAAAGGTAAACTATCTACCAGGATAGATTTTTGGTTTGCATCAGCACGAATTACCTGTCAAAAAGTAGCTTTGTTGCCATTAGAGACTTCGAATCATTTGGCAGTTAAGCTACTGTTGGGAGAAAGGCAGAAATTAATAGCGGGTAGGGGTTATTGGAAAATTAATATTTCAGTGTTGCAGGATGTTTATGTACAAAGATCACTAAAAAAATTGTTTTTGTTAAGGAAAGATGTTTGCTTTTTGTATGATAGTCCCATAGCTTGGTGGGAGGATACAAAAAGGGACCTGCAGTGTTTGTATATTTCTCTTACGAAGAAGAAGGCGAAGTACAAGTATATTGCATACTTAGGGCTTAGAGCAAAATATATGCAAGTTCTTTTTTTTTTATTTTTTTTTATTTTTCTCTTTACTCCCCGAGCTACCAGCCGCCCAATTATCAGCCCGGTCACGGGCCACCGGCTTCTGCACCCCAAATCAGCCACAGCCCTCGATACCCCGTGGCTTGCCCCCCACGGTGGGGCCTGCGGCACTCCCGCATATGCCGCAGGCACTGGGATTAGGTCAGGGGCTTGGCCTGGGGAGCACATTGAAGCCACGGCGAGCTTCATTCATGGCGGCAGGCAGCTCCTCCATTTTCTGCTTTTCTGGGGAGGTGGGGTCGTGCCATGATGTCACCATCCGCCCGCCTCCAATGGGTTGTCAGCGGCTGCGTGGGAACTCCGGCCTCCGGAAGTCCCTAGCGCATCGAATGCTACCACCCTCCCCAGAAGGAGAGCTGCTAGCGGGCCTTCGATCCTACTCCCCGGCCGGCCCTCCGATGACTCGGTTGTTCCGAACCGGGTCGCCCGGTCGCAGCGAAATCTCACCGCTTCGCCGGCGGGCCAAAATATATGCAAGTTCTAACACAAGCAGTGGATAGAACAAATAATGTTTCAGTGTGTTTGCAGAATCTAAAGGAGCAAATGTGTCAGTACTTGCAGGAAACTGCTAGGAAGTTGGCGAATCAGCAGAAATATCAGACTATAGGTACAAAGGAGGAGGTAAATCCATATGATATAAGTATGCAGGGTGTGCAGAAGCTGTTTATGACAGCACTGAGAGATGAGTAGGGTAATTTAAAGGTGCAAAACCAGGATCTAATGCTTGTTGTACAGCAGCATGTTGTAGTGACTTTTCAAAAGGAGGGTAAGGGATTTCAGGACTCCTTTTTTACAGGCTTAGTTATACCTTCTATGGCTGATGAGGAAAAGGAATGCTTGGTTTCACATATTTCAGAGCTAGAGATTAGGGAAGCCATTTCTCAATTATTTGCCAAGACTACTCCTGGATATGATGGGATACCAAATGATTTCTGTAAGGCTTTTGCTGATATTTTGTCCCCCTGTTTAGAGTTACTTTATAGAGCTATTTGGGAGGAAAATAGGCTTGCCCCTTCGATGAAGATGGGGATTATGATTTTTCTATATAAAAAAGGAGACCCCCAAGACTTAAAGAATTGGAGGCCATTAACTTTGTTGAATACAGGTTATAAAATTCTGACAAAGATACTTACTACTCGATTGGCAAAAGTTGCGCAAAAGTTAATTGTCCCGGAGCAGACGTGTGCAATTCTGGGTAGGAACATTATACAAAATGTGGCTTTTGTTTGGGAGATTGTGGAACAAGGTCTAAGAAATAAGTTAAAAGATATTTAATGTCAGTAGACCAGGAAACTGCTTTTGACGCAGTTCTGACAGGAGTACCTTTGGATGGTATTGCAGCATTATGGGATACTGAAGGCCTTTTTAGATTTAGTTAAAGTATTGTATGCTGTGGCTCAAGCTACTCCTCTGGTGAATGGATACTTAGGGGTGCCGATTTATTTAAAAAATGGGGTAAAGCAGGGTTGCCCGATGAGTCCCTTGTTATATGTTTTTGGTCTGGATCCTTTATTAAGAAGAATTGGGCAAAATAATGAAATCAGAGCCATTACAAACTGTGATGGCTATGTGTTCCAAAAGGTTTCTGCTTATGCGAATGATTGTGTTTTTACTGTAGCAGATGGAGACTCTGGTACCAGGGTATTAAATATGCTGCAAGAAGTTTATGATATTACAGGAATTAGACTTAATATGGGTAAGAGTATTGTTTTGGTGTTAGGAGATATTGAGAAGGTAGAGAATATTCCAATTCTGATGACTACAAGTCAGATTAAAGTTTTGGATTTATTTTTTGGAACCAAGGATTCAGAAGACCAAAATTGGAATACTGTTTATGACAAAGCACAGCTTACGGTTTTGTCCTGGTTGTCTTGGAAAATGGCTAGGAAAAAGCTGGTTTATCTATTAAGGGCATATATAGCACCTATTTTTTATATGTATCACATGTGTTTCTTCTCCCTTATAAGATGCACACTAAAGTTATAGGTCTATTTTTGCATTTTTTTGTGGGGAAGCAGGTTAAACCCAGTTGAGAGGGTTCATACCTACAGGGTAAGGAAAGAAGGAGGATTGAATATGATTCATCCTCTGATTTATTTTTTTGGGAATTTCTTTTTTAGCTGTATTTGCCCATTGTTGTTGCAGACAGCAGGGATTGGGCAAGTCTGTATGCAATTATGGGGTAAGCCTTCCTTAGAAGCATGGGGTAGAGGTAAGTGGCATCCTATAGATAAAATGCTTCCAAGTTATGTGCACACTACCATGCGCTATATATGAACCTGGCAGATTGAATTGGCATGGTGTTTAGGAAAAGGGAAGAAAATGTTTTATCAAAGTATTTTGAATGCGTGGTATCGAGAAGAGCCGGCTTTTCAAGTATCTTCTACGATTAAAATTAGTTTACTGTTAGAAGGTATGATTGATCCTAGAGTTCCTCTTAAAATGCAGGATTTTGCTTGGATATGTGGTCATCAGAAGTTACAAGTAAGAGGCAATCAGAAGCATAAGCAGCTGGATAATAGAAGGTGTGGAGAGAGTGCCTATGCTGGAGCTGTGGAGACAATGCAGCATCTTTTTTTTGAGTGTATTCGTGTCCTTAATTTTTGGAATTTATTGTCGGATTTGTGTGGGAAAAATTGATTCTATTAATGAATTATGATATTTTAATTTTAGGACAAATTCCGATTGCTTGGGAACAATGGACAAAAAGTACAGTCAGTATTCTGTTGGTATGTATAAAGTGGTCCATTTGGCAGGTGAGATGTCTTAGGTTCCTGCAAGGTAAACTGATCCAACAACAAGATGTTTTCTTTAGAATACAGCAAGAGCTTGGCAATATTTATGAGTATGAAAAATGTACTCTGGCGCAAGAGGTGGTATCTAAATTATGGAAAAATGTTGGATGGGTGGGTTGATGTTTTTGTATTAATGTGTTTCTTTTTTTTTTCTGCTTTCTTTGTTTTCCTTTTTTCAGTTATCTAACTCGGTTTGACTACTTCTCAGCAGGATAATTTTTTTGGGTTTATATTCTTTGTTTTTTTTTGGTGGTGTTTTTTTTTTAGGATTTTAGTAGCTTACTTCCAGAAATTATATTTCAAAATTTGTATAAAGATGTTTGGTAATTTACACAGTTTTATATTTTATGTATAATTTTGTTGATTTATCTTAAACTATTGATGGTGCTTCTTTTGGTTTTTGTTTTTGAATTCTGAATAAAAATGTCCCCTACTCTTTTCGATAAGTGCTATGGGATCTTAAACATCCACCTGAACTACCACCAATCCAGGCAGATGGGACCTCGGTTTAACGTCTCATCCAAAAGATGGGTTTTTTGGTTAGCAAAACAGAGAAAGACTGCACTGCAGTGGGACTCCCAGAACTATAAGGCTCACTGGAAAACTATAGAACTTACCTCCTATGAGGAGACTTCACTAGTGGCCTTGCTTTATGATAACACCCTTAGAAAAACAGGGAAAATTCACACCTGGGGGCCCTGCAGATCACATTGAGAATATGGGACCAAGTTGCCCAAAACATCAGAATAGCCAAGCATCAGTGGAGATCTCAGTGGTTTGCTTGGGACAATACTTTTGCTCTGGGCAAGATAGACCCCTGGTATAAGCATCAGGGGAGGACAGGACTACAGTTCCCTGACTAGTTCCTACTGGGTGACACACCTAGAATCTTTGAAGATCGCAAGGCAGAATTCAATTGGCAAAATGTGGATAGATTTAGATATTTTCAAATAAGGGACTTTGTGAGGTATCAACTATGGCAGGGAAATTGACATAGGCAGCCCCTGCCAAAAGCCGCACTACCATTTGAACCCTCCCCCACACACACACACCAACAAAAGGAGGTATATCACTTCTATATCAATTTTTAATACAAGACACCTCCAATCAGGCAACCCACATAAACACAAGTGGAAAAGTGAAACAAACCTTCAGCTCATCAATAAGGAATTGTAACAAGTTTGGAAAAGTTCTTCTAAAACAGCCTTCTCCCAGAGGTAGTAGTAGTAGTAGTATTAAATTATTTTTATTTATCGAATTTTGTATGAATAAGGGATAGACTCAATTGAACAAAACTAATTTTCAACGAAGTCCCGAGGTGGCACAAGTACTCCTGAAAAATAAGAAACAGGTATTTCATTACCTCAGCTTTTAAAGCCAAATGGGATAATAACAATATAGAGATGTTCTGGAGACACTGTGGAGAGCTAAAAAGGACCTACAGTCACACATGTTGGCTTTGTCAGATCTTTCAGACATACTGGAAGGGCATACAGAGAAAACTGAGGGAGGTGGTTCTACTGCCAGGAGAAATCACCTGTGCCCATTTAATTCTGGGACTCACACCACATACAGTAAAAGGAAAGGAGACAATATACCTGTGGAACATGTGCAGGAGCAGTATTAAAGGTAATCACCCACAAATAGCTACAGAAAGAACCACCATTAGTACAGGAATGAGTAGAGGTAGTTGAAGAAATAGCCAAAATGGAGAGAATAACATATCAAGTCCAGGACAGGGAAGAAGCATATATTAAGAGGTGGACTAGATGGGAATTGACAAAATGGAGAAATGGTACAGATAATGGGGAAGCTAACCTGACAAAGGATGAAGAATGAGACATTTAAGAAGCCGAAGAAAAAATGCATACTTCATAAGAGCATTAGAGTGCAGTATCTTGCCTTCACACTTGCCTGGCCAGAGTAGAGACCGCAACACTCCAAACAGAAAGAGACCCAGAAAAATATAGTCACCATTCTATCAGCCTCCATAGTTCTGTGTTGAGTTTATATGTTTTAATATTGTTTGTAACATAAAAATTAAAACAAAAAAATACCTGTCACATAGTGGCATAAGTTATGGAATGGCATAATTGTAATGTATCTCCACTGCAATGTATACTGAGACATGTATGCATTTCTGGTGTAAATCAATAAACAAAGTTTAATAAAAAATCCCTTGAAATTCTAGATATTTTGTGACCTTCATTGCTACTGCATGTAAAATAGCATTCCAAGGAACAGCGTCAATCATTTAAATGATTTTCATATAATTTTATCTCAGATGAAAGTGGAGGGATCTTATGGCATATCAGGGATGCTCCCAAGAGGCCAAGGATAATCATCCATTATTTACCTCTGCCATGGTGGAGTGCTTGATAATGAGGAAGGAGTCCTCAGTCAGTTTCAAGCCTCGAGATATACTGTGGTGCCTAGCTATATTTCATTTTCACCCCATTGCTTCCAAACTCTGCACCAAATCTGGAACACACATTACAAGCAGTTTGTAACCAGTATTACTGAGCCTGTCCACAAGGCCTCCCACATCTACCAGCACTACCTGGCAGACTTGCACATACATACTAGAACAGTACTTTCTGTTACAGCTACTACCAGCACCTGAGTGCTTTGCACTGAGGGGTGGCCTATCCAAGGCCTCCCAAATCTACTAGCAGTACCTGGCCAGACTTGAGTTTACATGCGGTTGCTAGCACAATGTTTTCTCTTATAGCTGCTACCAGCACCTGAGTACTTGGCACTGAGCGGTGGCCTATCCAAGGCCTCCCACATCTACTGGCAGTACCTGGCCAAACTTGAGCTTACATGAGCACAAGGTTTTTTGTTATAGCTACTGCCAGCACTTGAGTGCTTAGTACTTAAAGGTGGCCTATCCAAGACTATGCTCACTGAATTTCTGGAAAACTTTTACTATTTCTTTTCTATTCATACCCTGTTTAGGAGTCTACTAGGTGCTTAACTGAACATTTGCCTGGTTTGAGCAGGATATAGCTGAAGCTTGCAGAACTAACCATCGCCTACCCTCACCTAACACTACCTCCTTGATAAAAGGACCTGGGTTTAATATTCTACGGTCTGCAAAAAGGGTGATCACAATCCTGCACAAAACCACCTCTGGAATAGTAGACAAAAGATATATCACCCATTTACAAGAGAACAGCTCTTGAATTACTACTTAATTTCCAGGGAAAACAAACAAACATGGGTTACTCATCCCAAGGGTTGTTCCTCTTTTCATTTCTATACTTCTTAAAGTTCTCATTAGGTAATGTCCCTTTACTTTTTGAAATACTATACAAATAATGATATATATCGTGCAGGGCCCTCTGGGAGATGAGAGTTCATTACACTGTCTTTATTCACTTTCACCCCATTCTCCTATATTATACCACCTCAGTTTCTTTAGAATTGGAATGGGGTGAGAGTTAGGGTCAGTGACCCCAAGGCACACCCCGATGCCAGTTGGTCTGTGGAGGGGGGTGGGGTGGTCGGGTTGAGTGTCGTTGGGGGGAGGTATTGGGGTTGGAAACCTTAACTCCTAATTTCCTTACTTTTGTTGCTTCGACCCTAACTGATGCCTTAACAATGTTTTTTTTGCAATGAATATATATATATTCACTGCAAAAAAACTCCATTAATAGCACACTGACAAAAATTGGGAAATGTGATATTTGAGTTCTAAACCCTAACTTCGCATTCCCCCTACCTCCCCACATACACACACACATATGCAAGCAAAGAAAGGGCCAAGGCAACACAACCAACCACAGACAACCAGCATCAGGTAACAGAAGTAACATACAACTCTGTAAACGTACCACAAGACACATCCATCATCATGGTCCACCAACTGTATGAGTTCTGCTGCCATCATAGTACCTTAGGGGTACACATAAATGATGGGCAATCATGGGTGATGGCCCACAGTAAGCATTTTTGTGTTACAAACATCAATAACAAGATTTAAGCAGATGCCCATATTTCAGTAGTTAAGTGATGAAACACAGAGTATGTTATCCACACATACATGGTTTATAGGAAATGAAAGGTTGTATAAGCCTACCAACAGTCATTTGATGTTTGTATTTTTTTTCTGATACAGTGAGTCACTCCTAATAACAAATGATAGTAATAATAAAAATACTTTTTTGTAGTATAGTTTACAAGTAAGATGTAAAAGCAACAGTTGTAACATCCAAAGCTAACCATAACATACTGTTAATTAATATTTCCAGGTAATGCAGCAGTATAACAACATGTGATGGTGGTAGTTTCCTACCTGAGCAATATCTGAAAAGTACTGTGTATGTGTCAGCTCTATCGTTCCTACTACCATATGCCTATGTCATAGCAGCGATACTTGCAGTGAGCCAAATGTTGAATTATATATGACACATATAAATCAATACTTTGAAAATGTGTACAAGCTAAGTCTCATTGTAGGAAGAAGATATGCCAGCAATAATGTGTCATCATACTGTGCTGGCAGTAGAGAGTTGATCATACTGTATCTTTTTTTTCATTACGTAGTGTTATGTGAAATCAGCACAGTGTTGTGATTATTGTGTTTACAGATGTGATGGAGTGGTATAGTGTCTTACAATGTTGCATATGTGTGTGTGTGTGTGTGGGGGGGAATGCAGACTTAAGGTTTTGAACTCTAACATCACATTTCCCAACTTTTGTCACTGTGCTATTACCTGTAACTCTGATACATTAACAGAGTTTTTGCAATGAATTTCTCTTTTTTTTGAGAAAGTGTAATGTAACTGGTAAATGGTATGTGTTAGTGGGAGCGCAGGCCCTATGGGCCCTGCATTCCTTTCACATTGTCCATTTTTTGCATAATGGTATGCATATGTGGAAGCGCAGGCCCTCTGGGACCCGTGTTCCCACTCACACATAACTACAGAGTCATACAGCAGCCCTATAGTGCAAGGAACCCTTGTAACAGTAATGTGCCAATATCTCAGCAACCATAGGAGCTATAAAAAAAAAAAATCAAGTGTCATTGTAATCATGACAGTGAGACGTCTATGCAACATACATTGAACAAATCTGTATTTTGCATCATTTACGATATATAGGCACTGAACAGCTCTGAAAAGACACCCTTGGAACCCTTGGAACACGTTTTTGCCAATATCTCTGTAGCTGTAGAAAGTAGGAAAAAAATTCCACTGCTGGTGTAATCTATGATTTCCAAACTTGTTTCAGCAGGTTAATTGGTGAACTAAGCTGCCAGTAGCAAAAACTCCATATCTTGCTTCATTTTCAAGATACAGGCACCGAAAGGTGTAATGGATGCCACAATGTTATCCTAGGGGAAATTTCTCAATTTCAGAACTCTGTAACTTTGGGCCCCTTGAATGTTTTGGCACAAAACCACCAAAAGGCACATCTGTGGGATCAGGGCTTGCAACTCTGCAAATGTCAGCCCAGAAGACCCAACCGTTTTGTTGCAGGAGGATGGCAAAAATTTGCAGTTTTTTTTTAAATACTTTCACAAATCACAACAGTTTCGCAAAATGTAACATGAAACTTTTGCATTTGTGAAAGTATAAGTTTCTTTCATGATTTGCAAAAGTATTTTTTCCCCCAATGTTTAAAATGGCATTTCTGGGGGGTTTTACCTCCCAAAAAGATGGGTCTGGCATCCTCAGGACCCGACTAGGTAAACCCAGCGGTCAGTGCTTACCTAGAGGGTCCCAAATTGAAACGCTAGGCATTTTACTCTCTCGCTAACTGAAAACAAGATGGCCACAGCAGGAAAGTAAAATTGCAAATTGTGAAAGTGAAACCGCATTTGTGAAACTTTCATGACACATATATATTTTTCCCCATTGACTATAATGGGAAATTTGTTTTTGAATAACTTTTGAACGATTTAATATTTTGACACCAAATCTTCGAAAGGCACATTAGTGACCCAGACTGCATCTTTCCTGAAGATTTTGCACTGAATGGACAAATTATGCAGGCTGTGGGCATGAGCAAAGAAACATGCAAAAAGTCAGTTTTTTTTGTGTTTTTTGGCGTTCTATAGCTTCATTATCTGTACATCCAACTGTAAAGCAACTTGCCAGATCCAGAGATCTATGGTACCTGACTGGACATGTAAAATTTCAGGCAGATCTGTCATTTGGTGCCAAATTTATTAAGGTGCATAATTTGAGGTTTAACATTAAAGTACTTGCTCAACCCTAACTATATTGGCACTACTGCACCAGTATAATATATATAAGATTTAACCTTAAATGGGGTACTCAAATCTAACTATAGTGGCACTACTGTGCTATTATATATATAAGGGATATGCAGCGGTTCAGTGTGTGATAATGCATTTATCTTGTACAGTTTACAGTGACCTCAAGTAACCTCACGAGTGCCGAAGGCACGAGTGAGAGCTACGAGAGGTCACTGGAAACTGTACAAAATAAATGCATTATCACACACTGAACCACTGCATATCCCATTTATGCAACAGGTTTAGATGTTGTGTGAACATTTTGATTTTGGTAGGTGTAAATAATTTGTCAAAAAAGGGAAAAGAAAATTGAATTTTATGCTGTTTTTTGCTAATTATAAAAAACCAAAATGGTATCTATATATGAAACACCACTCATTTTGTAGATATTTTTGAGCTGAACATTTTTCGTGCTCACAGTACCATGCTATCATTTTTGTTTTAAAGTTATTTATATTTGTTTGTCAAAAAAGTAAATAAAAAATTACATTTTCTTCTGTTTTCTTGCTAACCATATACAATATACAGGGTTTATATAAATGAAACAGTATTCATTTTGTAGATAATTTTGTGCTGAACATTTTTCGTGCTCACAGTACCATGTTATCTTTTTTCGTTTTTAAGTTGTTGACATTTAAATATGGTTAGTACTGGTTCTGAGGCCGAACATTCTAAATGAATTCTGAAGAGAACTGTGTAGATAAATGAGCTAGTGATGTAGTTACTGTGTGGATAAATGGGTGATGATGTAGTTACTATGTGGATAAATAAATTTATTACCTAGTAGCGAAGATAAATGGTTTTATTCTACAGTTTTTATCCTGACCCCTGTTGCATAAATATATATATTATACAGGCATGGTAGTGCCATTATAGATAGGGTTAGTGAGAGCATGTAATGTTAAAGGTCAGTTTTTGCAGGGTAACAGCTTTGACCAGGTTCAACAGAGCTGCTTGAAATGGTGTGTGCATCATTGGAAGGGATAGGTCTGTTGATGTTCCAAATTTGGTTTGAATCCCTAGTGTGGTTTGTGAGATACAGAGTGTTAAAAATAAGAGATTTTTATGTTTTAGCTTTTTTTTTTTTTTGTCAAAATGTATCTCACAATCAGCTGTAACTACAGGCATGACATTTTCAGGGTAGAACAATTTGGCCTCACAGATGTGCTTTTTGAAGGTTTGCTGAAAAAATATGAATCTATTCAAAAGTTATTAATCTTTGTTTTTCCCATTATTTCCTATGGGTAAAAAATTGATGTCCCTGGCAGCATAAGATTCTAAGTCGGAACAGTGCTCCAACATAGGATTTTATGCCAAAGTTTAGCAATGAGCATACGATTCTATGTTGGAGCAGCTGTCTGGTGTAGGATTGTATGCTGAAGGATACAGGTGCAGGTCAGCACCCCCACCCCCAAAAATGACTGTGGGACACTGAGGAGCCCACTCCCAGTGTCCCAAATCTGTTTTTGTGCCCTAAAAAAAGAATAGTCCCCAGATGTAATTTTTTAACTTCGATCCAGAATCCTGCATCCTGCCATTCTTGATGCAGAATCCTGCATCGAAGTGCTAGCTTTTGCTGACATCTGGGGTGCCCAATCCCCGAGTCAGCATTTATACTGCCCTCCACTTCTGTGGCACACTGGGGAGCCCACCCCAAGTGTGCCGAAATAATTTAATATTTTTCCAACATGGGGATGCCGACTTCCAGTGTTGGATGTTTCCCCAGCCCACTTCCTTTAGTGATGGGGGTGCCCAATCCCCCTTTCAGCATAATGTATCTTCCCAACTCATGTGGCACACTGGAAGCCCACCCTAGTGTGCCACATTCACTTTTGCTGTTCCTGTAAATAAAGAAAACCATCCTGATGTGTTTTTTTTACACCTGTAGTAAAGAAAATGGTCCCTCGTTGTCTCCCCAGTCCCTCCTCCCCATCCCCACCCTTCCACTGAGCACCCACCTCCTGCATTCCCCCCCTTACCCATTCTTACCTCTGGAAGTCAGGAGCAGCAATCTTCTGTGGTCTGGGACATGTCTGCACTCTTTAAAGTCCAACCACAAACTGAGAAATCAAGGTAAGTTCCTATTATGGCTCTCAATGGGGTTTTCAACTTAGGTTGATATCTCAACAATTTTTAGGAATTTTTCCCCAAATTTTCAACACAGGGTTCTTGTGACCTCACCTCGTGAACACTGTCACTGTCATTTTGTTATTCAGTCTCGAAATGTGATTTTGTGGTCACTACATGGAATCACCTTTCTGGACTGAATAATGAAATGACAGTGCCAGTGCTCATGAGGGGAGGATCCAAAAAGCCCATGTTGAAAATTAGGTGCAAAAATTCCCCAAAAAGACTGCTTTACAAGTGTGCGTTGCACAGTTTCTATGCAGATTTGTAACTTCACCAATTTTCAATATTTTCTCTCCATATTTTCAACATTGAGATTTTTTCATACCTCCTCATGAACAGAGCAACTGTAATTTTTCACATCATGCACAAAATGTGTTTTCGCAGCTCTGGCTGCGCGATATCAACATTTGGGATGTGCTAACAAAATCACAGTGCCACTGTTCATTAGGTGGGGTCTGAAAAAGCCCATGTTGAAAATTTGGTGCACAAAAACACCTGAGGTACACGCAGTCATTGAGATTTCGTGATGCATGTGCGTAGCTTTTACAAGTATTAATATTTTCACTCCAAATATTTAACCTTGCCAGTTTTTCACACCACCTCATGAACAATACACCTGCCATTTCTCACACCCTGCCCAAAATGTGTTTATGCAGCAGTAGTGCGAAATGGTGCAGTTCCTGCTCGAAATCACCTTTTGGGACTGAGTAACGAAATGAAAGCATCAGTGTTCATGAGTTGAGTCCTAAAAAGGCCATGTTGAAAATCTGCAGCAAAAATACCAAAAAAAATCTCACAAAACTGGGATACTGTTATACTATCTCAAAAAGTAAGGAAATTAATTAATAGAAACTTCGTTTAAAACAAAGTTAGGGTTCTAGACATAGGTCTTCAACCAAAGTGATACAGGTCAGGAAACTGGATGTTAGGGTTTACAACTGTTATAACCCTCCCCACCAAACCCTATCACTGAAACCACACCCCCCACCCTCCACACACCAACAAGCATCGGGGTGTGACTTAGGGTCGTGGGTCCCACCCCACCTCCCACTCAACCCTACCATCACAACACCACCCCAACCCCCGCATGCCCTGGACCCCACCACCAGTGTTACAGCACCCTGCACACCCTCCCAAGGACACACCCTGTCCCAGCACTGGCCACAACAGCCAGCATAGACACCCACAGTGTTGCATGGAAGCATGTGCCACACAGGATGCAACACAGTGCGCAGACAAACAACCACCCATACCCAAGGGCACACCAACACAGGGACACAGTAGCGGGTCAATCAAGCCCCCAGCATGTGGCCATGGCAGCCGTGTACTCATGGCCAGAACCCCTCCATGACACAGGTGTGCCAGCAACCCTGTGCAGGCACCACAACGCTGTATGCCACCAGCATGCGGCTGGAGCACAAGTGACAGACAGTGGAGCACATCCCCTGCATCAGACACAAGTGACAGCATCAAGGTGGGACAACAACAGCGGAGGCAACAGTGCCACCCGAGGCGGATGTGCACCACACCAGTGACAGGAGGCAACCCGGCATCGTGCTGGGTACAGTGGCATTCCAGCATGGGCAGCCACCATTGACATGCCAGTGGACTGTGCAGGTCACAGACATGCAAGGGTGGCAGCTTCACAGGCCATGGATGGTCTGACAGGTGCGCCATGGACACAGCACATGCACCGTGTACCACTGCACACAGTCATCCAGTACACAGGAAACAACACACAGACCACAGGCAGTGACTGAGAGCTACGCCCACACCAAACTTGCCTCCTGTACGAGGACACACACACACACACACACATATGATAGCACCACCCCGACACCATGCACACCACTGCAGCTGAGCACCATTAGCCCACTGCAAATCAGAGACCACCACAGTAGGAATAACTAAACAATTATATTAGAAGTATAAACAAAACTATGTACATATTTACAGAAAATAAGGGGTGAGGGCCACAAACTGTGTGGAGGTGGGTAAGGGGCAGGGGTGAACAAATGGGAGAGGGAAGGAGGGGTGTGAGGGTGAGTCCAGGGGGGTTGTCGTAGTCCATGGGTGGACTTTCTTCAGCTGGAGCCCCACTCCCCACTCCTATGGCACCTCCTGCCATGTCTTCACCACACGCCATGCTGATCCACCCTCTCTAGTATGGCCAGAGAGGCCCTGGCCACCTGGAGCAGCTCCTGCAGCGCCCTCTCGATACGGACCATCCTTCATCCACCTAGGACTAGGGAGCAGAGTCAATAGGTGTGAATGCACAGCCCCCTGCAGCCCACCCATTGTGCATGGCATGCAGCCGTGGGACACGCCCCTGTGATGGTGTGCGACCACCCACAGTGATCGTGTCCACCAGACCTACCCACCCAGGCACACACAGCCATGCGAACCGCTGCACACACCCACCACCCAAGTCCCACACAGCACCACCGTGGCTGTACAGTGACATGGCTTTGCGGTGCGAAGGCAGTGGCACTGCCATGTACCTGGTGCACGCATGGACCACCAGTGATGCACTCCCAGACATTCAGTGCCACTGGACAGTGCTGACTGTACTATGTGGCGTACATGGTAATGGTGTCAATGGATGGTGCTGCTACACAGCATGCACAGAAAATCCTGGATGTAAGGCACTCACTGTCATCAGGCTGGACCTGGCACTGAGCCGGTATGGGACCTCTGGCATTGGGACGTTCCTCACACCGCTGCCTCTCCTCCCTCACACAGCGACACTCCTCAGGCCCTAGGGTGCAAACATGGAGAGAGAAACATCAGTACAATCCAGTAACAAAGGCCACCCACCCCCTGGTGTATGCGATCCCACACTGCCAAACCATTCAGCCCCCCACCCTTATACCACCACCACCACTACCACTGCCCACAAAGGCCCCCCACCCCAGGTGTGTGTGATCCCACACAGCCAAACCACCCCCCCATGTGGTGGACACATGCCCACCATGATACCCGTATGGACATAACCAGTGTATGGATGGAGCACCTACCTGGCTGTGGAACAGCACCTCTTCTGGCGCATGCCCACAGGTGGGCAAGCCTGTCCAGGTCCCTCCACTGGAGGTCCCCATACCAGTGCCTGCACTGCTCCACTGTTCTCTGGAGTCCTGTCGCCTCCTCCAGGGCTACCGCAACCTCCCCCCACACGGCACTTCTGGCCCTGTCCAGGGGTGCCTCACCAAAGAGAGCACCAGCATGGGGTTCAACTAACAAGACAAGGTTAGCCAGTTCTACCTGGCTTCAGTTAGGTGCCTGTCTCCGTGCCATCCTTCCACCGAGTCAGAATCAAAATGGCGCTCCCTAGAGCACATCTGCCACGTACGGATGCTGCGTGGTACTGTGCTGCCATTCCCCATCACACTGTCACCGAACAGCACAATAGGGCTGCACCCATGCGGACGCACAGCGCCTAGGGGCAAAGGTCTGGCACAGGGTCAAGAGTCCCTCATGCACGGACCACCACAGCGTGATTGTTACTCACTGCATATAGTGTGGTAGGGCACCTGTGTGGCACTTTCTGTAGTGGCCTACCGCACTGTGGCACCACGGCACCTACGGTGCCCCAGGGCAAGATCGCTATACATGTGAACAGCACACTAGCACCACTGGCACAGTGGTGGACGTGCTCTGCACTGCCTCCCATGCTCAGCACATCAGCAGCGCAGCAGGCGTCAGCGTCAGCACCCCAGGTATGCACCATTCGGTGTCTACTGCACACATCACAGAGCTGCGCCTCGGCCTGAGCACATTCAACACAATTGCACAAGGTGCAACAGTGCGATATTCAGCCGGCATATGCAAATCAGTTCATCAGCAATTTAATGGCGTAGCTACTGCATTAGCATCCACTTAAAATTGAGTCTCACCTCATTTGCATACATTGCGCTATATAAATGCGTCATAAGGCTGCAGAGGCCATAGTCTGGTATTGCAGTCTATTGTGGTGAATTGCATGCTGTTTGCCAGTGTGGACTGTGGTGTGTGGGAGATGCATGGGACTGCACATTCAGAGGTAACACCTGTCATTCCCACAGGATCAATAATGACCGAACGTGGGGTGGAGGAGGAGGAGGAGGAGGAACAGAGACGTGGGAGACAGAGGAGGTCCAACTTCACCCGGGCAGAATCAGATGCCCTGTTTGAGGCCTACCTTGACCAGGAACCACTGCTCAGTGGACAGCGGGGATCACCACAGGCCCGTTCTGCGGCATGGGATGAGGTGGCGCGTGCCGTCAACCAGCATGGCAGCCATCAGTGGTCCGTGCAGAAGTGCAAGAAAAAGGTGGGCACGGACAAGAGGAGGATAAAAGATAAGGTGGCTGCCATCAGGGCAGCACGGGCTGCGACTGGTGGTGGACATCCGGCCATGCCACACCTGACACCACAGGAAGAGCAGGTTGCTGGCAGCATGCAGCGTTGTGCCCTAGAGGGTGTTCCAGGTGGTGGCTTCCAGACAGGTGGCAGCCTGTCACTGCATGGTAGGTCCTGATCTGTCACTGTGTGGGGGTTGGGGGGAATGCCACAGGGTAGGGCAGAGACATTAATGCTACTGTGTTCCCTTACAGCTCCTGACCATCTACATGGGTCAGCAGTGGTAGGTTCATCCACTGAGGGCGATACCCTGGACACAGAGGAGCACTCATCCACCTCCACAGGTGTCCGAGGGTCAGGACAGCAGTGTGCCCTCCTGGCTGTCTGGACTGAAGTTGGTGGAGCAGGTGCAGAGGAGGCCCTGCCCGTGTCCCAGTGTGACAGCATCCATGGATGCCAGCATGCTGAGACTCGGGACTGGTGCTGGATCCGTCACCGATGATGATGGAGCTCACTTCATGAACAGTGATATGTGTGGGCTGCAGGATGGCCCCACAGCAGGTAACAGCACAGGCATAGCCGTGAGTGGTGTCACCGTGGAGGCCTGTGTGACATCACAGTCCCAGCCTGTGCCTGTCTGCACCAGCGGGGCAGCACTGGTGTGCCTCCAGGACAGTGGGGCTGTTACGGCCGCTGCAGCACCGTTGAGCCCTGGCGAGCGGCAGCTGGAGGGGCAGTGTCACCAGTTGGCCAATGGCAATGGTGGGACAGTGTCGTGGGGCGGCGTCAGTGCACCGCGTGTGGCCATTCCCCTGCATGGCTCTGGTGTGCAGTGCTCATCATCAAGGGGTGATGTCCAGCAGGGCCAGGAACACCATGAGGGACATCATGCCAATCCAGTGGATGACCTCTTTGATGAGCACAGACGACTACTCCAGGCTTCCGTGGATCATCAGTCGCAGCTCATCAGGGCAGTGGATGCACTCAGTGTGGTTCTGCGCCAGGCAGAGGAGTGGTGCAGCAGGGACCATGCTCTACTCCTGGCAGAGATGGCTCGGCAGTGGGAGGGTGTGACTGCTGCCATTGACAGGCAGACACGTGCATTCACAGCTGTCATGGCCACATTGGGAACACAGTTTGTTGCCCATGCGCCGCAGACACTACGCAGTGACATGTCCACCCCCCATTCCCAGCATCGTGCAACACCCTCCATGTCGACACCGGGTTCAGCTGTGGGCACCCTGAGCACACCTGGCGCAGGCATGTTCGGTGAGCTGCAGACCCCTGCTCGAGCACGGTCTTGTTCCTGCAGTGTCATCCCTGGGGGACTGTCGGTGCCACCCCATGAGGCCAATGGTCAGGCTGTCACAGCTGGCAGGTCTCGGCAGGGCTGCCCACGCATCCTGGTGGCCATGGCACTGTGCCACATGACTGACCTGTCTCCCACCATGGCTACTGTCTGCCTCTGCCCTGTGTGCAGTGTGCTGTTTAATGTGCAATGCACGGGTGGGGTACCTGGCCCTGCACACACACACACACATGGTCCATGAGCACACCCTCCCGGCTGCTGGCTGCTGTGGCATGTGCATGATGATGCCTGCGTTGCACTGTCCGCCACTGTGCAATGGTGCCCAGCGTCTGAGACACGCACATTGACGGGCACTGGGCGTGGTCATCTGTGGACCTGTGTGTGGCTGGGGGTGGTGGTCGGGGTCAGTGTGCCTCCTACCCCTTGTGCATGTCTTGTGGGGTGTGTGTGTGTGACAGTGTGCCATGTTAGGCCTTTCCCATCCCTGACTGCATGTGAGTTCCTCACTCAGCCAATTCCCTTTCCACTATGCACCCCTGGGGTTTGTCCATGCGAGTTTGTGGGTTGTGCCCTTGCCATTGATGGTTGCACATGGCCCCTTGACTTACCTGGGTTGGTTAAAGTGCTCCTCTGTGATGGTGTCCCGGTGCAGCTGCGACATCTGGATCAGTCTAGGGTCCCTTTGCCCAAGGGGGGGCTGCCCATCACCATCTTCACTGGCGTCCTCATCGTCCCCATTGCTGTCCCCCTCTTCGACCTCTACAGCTATCCCACAGTCGTTGGCCATGTTCTAGGAATAGCCCACAGGCCTTTGAGGGGCTGTACTGTAGGGCACTGCCAAACGTGTCCAGGAAACGGAAACTTGCCTTCAGCATCCTGAACACCCGCTCTATGACATCGCATGTGGTGGCATGTGCCTCGTTGTACCGTTGCTGTGATGGGGTCGTGGGCCACCGGTATGGTGTGAGCAGCCAGGGACGGAGTGGATAGACACTGTCACCAGTGTGTAGAAGGTGGACATTAGTTTGGTGATCAGCATCGCCCTGCCATGGGCCATCAAGGCCAGTACCCATGGCACCTCTGACTATGCCCCCTCAAGAGCCATGTCATCCTGCGTGATTTGCATACTCACCCACTAGGTGTCCAGTGGGGATGTCCCCACTCTTGAACCTGTGGCACAGTGCAGACTGGTGCCAGATGAAGGCATCATGTGCTCCCCCAGGGTGCGTGGCACAGACATTGGTTTTGCACCCCCTAGCATCGCACACCACCTGGCAGTTGATGCTGGCATAGCCCTTCCGGTTGATGTACATGGCACCTTCTGGGCCAGATGGCGGCAGATGGCCACATGGGTGCAGTCAATGACCCCGACCATGCCAGGCATATGTGCTACCCTGTGGAACTCTTGTATGTGTGCTATGCACTCCGCCAGTGTGCTGGGGAAATGGATGTACTCCACAGCATGTGGCAGCAGTGTGCTGAGGAACTGTGTGAGTAGGCATGATGCGGCCGACTGGGTTATGCCTGTTGTGTCCCCTGTTGGTCTCTGGAAGGTGCCCGTGGTGAGCAGGCACATGACAGCTGTTACCTTTGTCTCCACTGACAGAGCATGGCTCCGTAGTGTGGGTGCCTGCATCTCATCACTGCACAGCTCACAGAGCCGCCTCAGGATCGCCCAGTTCAGGTGGTACCGGCCCACAATCTCTGTGTCACTGTAGTGCTCGAATCTAGTGTGGGCTCGGTACCACCTGTTGGGGGCATACCGCCGATGGGCCCTTCCACGGCTGCACCCCCCTGCTGCCTGCCTTCTCACACCCCTCATTACTGCCTCCATCTGAAAGGTGGCACGGGCCATGTCCCTGGCTCGTGTCCCCCCCCCCGGCAGCTGTTATCCCGTTCCCCCCGCTGTCCTTTGTGGTACTCCCCCTGCTCTGGGTACACCTCCGAGCTTTGGCTGTCCTGCCCACTGCCACTGCCCTCAGTCCACTGTGGCACTTCCCCCGCATCTCCTGCACAGTGGCACAGGCTCCCCACTCCTGTCCTGTTGCTCTTTGTTCTTGGGTGTGCCTTGTCCTGCTCCTTTCCAGTCCCACTCACTGCTTCCCTCTCTTCTGTAGCTGTCACCTTGCTCCCACCTCTGGCTTCCCTATAGCTTCTTGCGCCTCTCTCTTGTTCCCTTTTTATTTTGGATAATTTCCACTATCGCAATAACATTCCGCATGCTGTTGAATATCGCACTTCGCCATTTATTCATGGTTCCTCCCCCACGGTTGCACATGCATTCATTACCATTGCATTCTTGCGCATTGCAATTTGGGGAGGGGCGCAGCTGCCTCCCACTGAATATCGCAGAATGGCGCATTTTCGGACTTGCGCTGGCACATCTCTGTTACGCATGGCGCAACCCTTTTGAATATCTGGGCCATAGAATATAAAATCTCAAAAAAAGGAACATGTCAGATTATCTCAAATAACTTGAGTCTCTCAGTTAGAAGGCCAAAGCATTAGAGGCCTCAGAGAATTTCAAAACAATTTTGCCTCTCTTTAGGCTTGTGTGCTGTACAGGCCAAGAAAGACTCCAATGCCCTACCAAGAGTTCCCTTTTGTTTACCAATCCTTTAGTGTTTTTAGTTATAGGTATAAACATCATTAAATATATTAAAGAGTCATTCTTGCAAGTGTGGCGTGGTGATCATATTCCACAAATGTAACTTTACTGAATCCACCACAAGGAATCATAAGTAGTTCAACCTTCAGAGCCACTCACTAAGCTTTGAGGGCCTACAGGACCTTACTGAGTCTGTTTTTTATCTCTCATCTCCTCAAGGGGCCGCTTTATTATAATAGTAATCACCAACAACCGGTCTACACAAATAGTTCCTGGTCTCTCTAGACTCCCAAGTAATTTCTCTCCTTTACTAAAATCACAGGATGCTTATTTCTGTTTTATCAAGGCCTGCCATTGACAGTAGCCAGGTTTTCAATTATGTAACATCTTCAGGTCAAATTCCCTGCAGGAAGAAAAAGAAAATCACTCAGACTGAGTGTAGTAAAATAGCTTATTAGCCCAACCCTTGCTGTCCTTAGGCATCATTAGCATACCTTTATACTAAAGTGTAAGGAGCTAAGAAGGCTGGCGGCCCATAAGTGCTCCTGCCATTCACCCGTAACAGGACAGGTTGTTTCTGTTTGAGATGTTGTCATCTAGTCATTTTTGGAACTGTTCTTTTTTTTATCTTTACTGATTATAATATTTAGTGGTAGTTTATTCCATGGATTAACCACTCTCTATGTATAAAAATATTTCCTTTTACTTCTATTAAACTTTTTTGATCTCAGTTGCAGAGTGTGGCCCCTTATACCTAACCTATTATTTTTAAACCCAAGACCCAGTTCATTTATCAGATAGTCATCTTGCATTATGTTGTAACATAGCAGTATATCTCCTCGTACTCTTCTTGTTTCCAGGGACATCAGGTTTAAGTTTTTTAACCGTTTACTGTATGCCGCAGTATTTAAATTGTATATTATTTTGGTCGCCTGTCTCTGTACCTTTTCTGTTCTATTTGCAGTACCTCTAGTGATTGGTCCCCATACTGGACTTCCATAGTCCAGTTGTGGTCTAACATAGGATCTGTACAGGGGCATTATCACTCCCTCAGCCCTACTTTCATTTTATATTCCATAGTAGTCTCTTTGCCTTTGTAATTTGAGCATTGCAGTGCTGATCATATTTTAGTGATTCGGTGACTGTTATTCCTAAATCTTTTTCTTCATTGGATTCTCTTAATGTTTTTTGGTTTAAGTTACATTTTGCTTTATTTTTTTGTCTGCCCAAATGAATAACACGGCACTTCTCTTCGTTAAAGCTCATCCCCAGGTTCTGTCCCATTTAGTTATGTTGTCTAGATCCCTTTAGATTGCCTCCACATGATCTTGTGTTCTTGCTATGCCCATGAGCTTTGTGTCTTCTGCATATTTGCTTAGCTAATTTGTGACATGTTGACCCATATCGGATACAAATATTTGGAACAGGACTGGCCCCAGCACTGACCCTTGCGGCACACCACTCGCCACCACTATGGGTTCTGATATGTAACCATTTATGGTAGCCCTTTGGGTTCTACCCTCCAGCCATCCTTGAATCCATCTTATGATTCTATAATCCAGTTTTGTATCTATCAATTTTTGTACTCACTGGTGGACGTAAGATTAGTTCATATAATTGAGGGGTTCATAAAATCGAGGGTCCCTCACACCATGTTCCTTTTAGCTCAGGGGACATGGTACAAGTTCGGATGATCCAGAGGTTCATATAACATGGGGTCGAATAATCAAGGTTATTCTGTATTGCCTTATGCAGGACTTTGTCAAAAGTGTTTGTCAAATCCAGATATACACAATCCACCCCCAAGCCATCCTCTAGGGCTGCCAATATTTTCTCATAGAAGCACAGCAGGTTCATCACGCATGATCTACCCAAAGTGAATCCATGCTGGTCCCCATCTCTCAAGCCTAGTTTCTCAATGTGTTCAGTTATTAAATCCTTAATTATAGGCTCCATAAATCTTTCCTGGGACAGAGGTTAGACTAATTGGCCTGTAGTGTGTATAGTTAGTTTTGCTTCCTTTTTTATGGATAGGTATTACCAATGCCTTTAATGTCACTAATGAGGGAAGGAGCAGATAAGGCCAAGGCCCATAGTAGCACCTATGAGTTTTGGTAGAATTTTAGTTTTCCATCATCATTTATAAACTTGTCTAATCTTCTTTCTTAAATATCACCTTACTTTTATTAACAATAACACTCTCAGGGAACCCATTCCACAGGTTCATCACCCTCTTTGAAAAGAAGTACTTCTGTTTGTTACCCCTAAACTGTGTGCCCTTTACCTGTAATACATGCCTTCTTTTTCTAGAATCAGAATTTTTAAATGAGATGTTTACTTTGCTGGCCAGTATTGGGTCATTAACTATTTTGTAGAATAGCAGTAGGTCACCCCTCATTCTTCACAGCTCTAGTGTCTACAAACCTAACTTGGTTATTCTGTTTTCATATGTTAGGTCCATGACTTCAGTTATAATTTTAGTCATTCTACATTGCAGTTTTTCTATTCTGTTTGTCTGTTTTCTTGTGCGGGTTCCGTAGTTGACTACAGTAGTCAAGTTGCAGCCTGATGTAGGACCTGTACAGTGGTAACTATATCAGATTTCTGGCTTTTGATGTTTCTTTTTATAGCATTAGCCACTGTATTGGCCTTGCAAACAGCATCTGTACATTGTTCACTAAAGTCTACGTTTATATCAATTAAAACAACAAGGGTTTTTTCAGTGTTTGTACTTTTCAGGGTGGAGTTGCTTAGGATATAATGTGACATCTTGTCAATTCTGCCCATATGTAGTACACAGCATTTATCAGTGTTGAATGACATTCCCCATCTGAAGGCCCACTTAGAGACAAGATCCAGATCTTTCTGAATGGATTCAATTTCTCCTGCTGTCCCACATGGACCTCCTAGTTTGGCATCATCTGTGTACTTTGTGAGTTTGTTCTCCAAGTCATAACCCAAATCTGCAATGAACAGTTGAAATAACACAGGACCCAATACTGAGCCTTGCGGGACCACACTTGCCACCCTTCCCTCAGTAGATAAGTAACCATTAACCGATACTCTCTGAGTTCTATCTGTCAACCAATTACATATCCATCTCTGCATTTGACAATCCGTTTTAGCTTATTTCATTTGTTTATTATCACCCAGTGTGGCACAGTGTCAAATGCTTTGATAAAGTCAAGCAGAATGACATCTGCTGGTCTTCCCTCGTCTAGAATTCTGCTGACGGTGTCATAAAAACAAATCTGGTTTGTCAGACTAGAACGGCCTGCAACAAACCCATGTTGGTTAATGTCCACTGTGTTCTGTGATTTTGTATGTTGCATCAATTTATCTTTAATTAGAGATTCAAGGATATTCCCAGTGACTGATGTTAAACTTACGGGCTGTAGTTATGTATATCATGTCTTTTATCCTTTTTAAAAATTGGTGTTTTTTTTGTTTGCTGTTTTCCATTCTGCTGGTACCTCACCTGCACTCATGAGTTTATTAAATAGTATTTCGAGTGGAACACAAATGGTGTCTTTGGTTAACATAAGCATTTGTGGTGTCATTTTGTCTATGCCCGGGGCACCATATTTTTTTAAAGCATTTATTTTTTCCTTTATTTCATCCTTCATGCAGATGTTGACAGGGGATGGTAAGGTGTTAATAACGTGTTGGACTAGGCTCTGAGTATACTGAACAGAAATATTCATTAAAAGTGTTGGTGGAATTCTATGACTGGGTGACAATGGCACTAGATCAGGGTAGGTCGGTGGATGTCCTCTTTCTTGACTTCAGCAAGGCATTTGATTTGGTGCCTCACACTGGTCTGCTGGACAAACTGGGGAGGATGAGGGTCCAGTTGGTCAGGTGGATCAGGAACTGGCTATCAGGGCGTATTCAGCAGGTTGTTGTTGGGAGGGGGGGTTTCGTCTTCAAGGAGGGTCATTAGCGGAGTCCCACAGGGGTCAGTTCTAGGTCCACTTCTGTTTAACACTTACATCTCTGACATCAGAGATGGTATCAGGAGTGAAATGTGCCTCTTTGCAGATGATTCAAAGCTTGGAGTGGTGGTGGATGGGGAAGAAGGGAGGATAGTGCTACAGGGGGACCTAGATGCTCTGGATGGGTGATCACGCACTTGGAAATTGAAATTTAACACAGGGAAGTGCAGGGTGCTTCACCTGGGGCATAGGAACCCGGGTCGTATTTATACCCTCAGAGGGGATACACTACAGGCTTCAAGTGAGGAAAGGGATCTGGAGGTGGTTGTGGATGCCAGAATGAATAATTCTGCACAATGTAGGAGGGCTGTGGCCAAGGCAAACAGAATGCTGGCTGTATCTCTAGGGGAATTACCTCAAGAAGCAGGGAGGTGATTCTGCCTCTGTATAACTGTCTGGTTAGGCCACACCTTGAATACTGTGTGCAATTATGGCATCCACACTTGAAGAGGGATATTGCACTTCTGGAGAGGGTTCAGAGGAGAGCAACTAAAATGATACAGGGTCTGGGGGATATGTCATATGAGGAGAGGCTGGAGGAGTTCAGCCTGTACTCAATCGAGGAGAGGAGAGACGGGGGGATGTGATTGAGGTATGCAAGTATTTAAAAGGGGTAAATGGGGTATGCTTAAATGGGGTCTTTCAGAGGAAGGAGGTGGGAGCCACCAGGGGGCACAGTTAGCGGTTAGAGGGTGGGAGACTCAGGGGTGAGAGAAGGAGGGGATACTTCACAGAGAGGGTGGTGGAACCGTGCAATGCACTGCCTGAGGATCTGGTGGAGGTGACCATGGTGGGAGGATTCAAGAGAGGCTGGGACAGGTACAGGAAGAGGTTGGGGCTGAAAGAAGTATCTGGGGAACTCTAGAGGAGTGTGGGGGCCTAGGGTGGGACTACTGTGCCCACAAGGGTACAGGCTCGAGCAGACTCAATAGGCCTTTAGGCCTATTCTGCTGACATTATAGTATGTTAGTATGTTATTTCGTTATTCCCTGTGATTGTATTAAGCTTGGAATCCGCTTTCTTTAATGAATTTATGCAACTATAAAATTGTTTACTGTTTCCCTTATTGGCTGTTCTGGCTTGTCTGGTCTCCAATTTTTTTTGCTTTATTTATTGTGTTCTTACATACTTTCTGAGCTTTTTTGAATTGGATCCAATCTCTAACTGAGTTTGTTGTTTTGTAAACTGAAACATAGAAACATAGAATTTGACGGCAGATAAGGACCGCTTGGCCCACCTAGTCTGCTCATTTTCCTACCTAACGAATAAGCTGCAGAAGCTAGTTAAACCAACAGCCTACTTCCTCCTGCCTTATGTCTGTCCCATGCATTCTTGAATTCCCCCACTGTTCTTGACTCCACGCCCTCCTCAGGAAGGCTGTTCCATGCATCTACAACCTTCTCTGTGAAAAAATACTTCCTCACATTACCTCTGAGCCATCCCCCCTCTATCTTCAAATTGTGTCCCCTTGTTCTTGCACATCTCTTTTTCTGAAAGATACTACCCTCTTGAACTTTGCTGATTCCCTTGAAGTACTTGAAAGTTTCTATCATGTCCCCCTCTCCCTTCTTTCCTCACGGGTATACATATTAAGCTCCTTTAGCTTTTCTTCATATGTCTTCTGGTGCAGACCATGCACCATTTTGGTTGCCCTCCTCTGGACAGCCTCCACTCTGTCTGTGTCTTTGCGGAGATGAGGTCTCCAGAACTGCACACAGTACTCCAGATGGGGTCTCACCAACTGTCTGTACAGAGGGATAACAACTTCCTGTTTTCTACTGTTGATGCTTCTCCCTATGCATCCCAGTATCCCCTCAGCCTTCCTTACTGCCTTCTCACATTGCTTGCCCACTTTAGGTCATCTGATATAATAACCCCCAGGCCCCTTTCCATTTTTACATTTGTCAGTATCTCACCCCCCATTGTGTACTCTTCCCCTTGGTTTTTGTTTCCCAGGTGCATTGCCTTGCACTTATTTGCATTGAATCTAAGCTGCCATACATTTGACCATTCCTCCAACCTTGCCAAGACCCTTCTCATCCTTTCCACTCCATCTTTTGTCTTAACCCTGTTGCAGATATTTGTGTCATCTGCAAAGGACATACTTTTCCTTCCAGTTCCTCTGCAATGTCACTTATAAAGATATTAAACAGGACTGGTCCCAGTACTGAACCCTGCGGTACCCACTAGTAACCTTCCTTTCTTCACTGTGGACTCCATTTACTACTACCCTTTGCATCCTGTTGTCCAGCCAATTTTTTTTCCAGGCTACCACCTTGGGACCCACTCCAAGGCTGGCTAACTTGTGTATTAATCTTTTGTGTGGGACTGTATCAAATGCCTTGCTAAAATCTAGGTAGGCCATGTCCACAGCCCCTCCCTGGTCTACTACTTTGGTCACCCAGTCAAAGAAATCAATTAGATTCGTCTGACACGACCTTCCCACTGTGAATCCATGCTGCCTTGGGTCCTGTGCCCCACTGGCCTCTGGGTACTCAACAATTCTTTCCTTCAGAAGTGATTCTATCATTTTCCCGACCACTGAGGTCAAACTAACTGGTCTGTAGTTTCCTGCCTCTGCCCTGCTCCCACTTTTGTGAAGAGGAATCACATCCACCCTCCTCCACTCCTCAGGTACCACCCCATCCTTCCATGATTTGTTAAAGAGAGTAGTCAGCGATGCCACTAGTTCTACCCTTAGTTCTTTTAGAATTCTTGGGTGAATTCCATCAGGCCCCATTGCTTTGTCCACCTTCAATTTTACTAGCTCTTTCAGAATCCTTTCTTCTGTAAATGGACTGGTATTGACCCCGTCTCCAGAGTGTTTCTATTGTTTGGTTTAGGTACCTCCCCCTCCTCTTCCTTTGTGAATACTGAACAGAAATATTTATTCAGTATCCCTGCTTTTTCACTGTCATTCTCTGCCCACATTCCCTTCCCTTTATTAAGCCTCAGAATCCCTCCCTTGGTCTTTCTTTGCTCCCTAATGTACCTATAAAAGGTCTTAACATAGTTGGCTATCCTTTCCTTGGTTTGGGCCTTTGTTACTCTGACTGCCTTCCCTGCCTCTTTCTGCTTTAACTGATAAAGTTCTCTGTCCTGCTCCTTCTGTGTTTCCTTATATTTCCTGAATGCTAGCCTTTTCTCCTTAACCTTCCCTGCCACCTCTTTTGAGAACCATAGCGTTTTTTTCCTTCATTGTGTTTTGTTGATTTGCTTTACACAAAGGCTTGTTGCCTCTGTGATGGCTGTTTTGATTACTCCCCATTGTTCCTCCACCTCTCCTTCTTGCCCATTTGTTAGTGCTTTTCTGAGGCATTCTCTCATATTCCCAAAGTCTGCCCTCCTAAAGTCCAATACTCTTGCTTTTGTATGGCTTGACTCTATGGCTGTGTTTATCGTGAACCACATTGTTTGGTGGTCACTTGTTCCCAGATGGCTACCCACTTCTAAATCTGAGATTCTTTCTCCATCCCCATTTGAGAGTACAGCATCTAAGATTGCTCCCTCCTGAGTGGGTTCCAATACTAGCTGTCTGAGGCATGCCCCTTGTAGGGCATCAAGAATGACCCAACGCTCTTGGATGTGCCTACAGCAAAGGTGCTCCAGTTTGCATCTGGTATATTCAGGTCCCCCATCAACAATATATCCCCTTTTTCTGCCATTCTAAGGATGCCTTCTATCATTTCCTTGTCCATTCCCTCTCCCTGAGATGGGGGTCTATATACAACCCTCATGCGGATTGTGGTTCCATTTCCTGTCTCCAGGGTGACCCAAAGTGCCTCATCTGCTCCCTGTTTACTCTTTAATTCTGTTGCTTTGATCCCTTCCCTTACATAGAGAGCTACTCCTCCTCCTCTTTTACCCTCCCTGGCCCTCCTGTAGATTGTGTATCCTGGTGTGTTGACATCCCAGTCATGTTTCTCTGTGTACCATATTTCTGTGACTGCCACAATATCCAGGCATCCCTCTTCCATCAAGGCCACTAGTTCAGGGAGCTTGTTACACAGATTACAGGCATTGGTACCCATCACCCTCCAATTGTTGATGGTCTTACCCCTTTTAGCCCCATCCCTGTTCTTAGTGCCTTTGCCTTTTTTGCATTTACCTCTGTCCTGCTCCCTAATGACTTCTCTACCTTGGTGTTTACCTCACTAACTACCGTGTTTTGTGGGGGGAGGCTGTGATTTCCCTGCTCCTTTTCAGTGCCCCCCCTTAGCTAGTTTAAATACTTGCCAATGAAGCATTTAAACCTCTCACCTAGGATCCTGGTTCCCCCCTGGACAGATGAAGACCATCATGCCAGTATAGGCCTGCATCCCTTCAGGTGGCTTCCCAGTCCCCAATGAAGTCAAAACCCTGAGCTCCACACCAGTTTTTTAAATTTCACTGAATTCCATGCTGAGAAGTACTCTAGAATCACCCTTGCCCCAAACAGGCAGCACCTCCGAGAAGGTTACCGTATGCATTACTTGTCTAAGGCCCCTCCCCAACCCTACAAACTCCTCTTGCACTGCTCTGATCCCATTCCTGGCCAGGTAATTTGTTCCTAGGTGGACAATGACATCCAGCTCCCTCCCTCGTGCAGCTGCTCCCACAATCCTGAGGATTGGCTTCCTGTTCCTCCAAGCCGTAGTGCCAGGCAGGCACCTTATCTCCCTCTCCCCTTCCTCTCCCCTTCCTCCCCCACTTCTACCCCTAATGATTGAGTCCCCACCAGAGTTGTTCCCTTCCCCTGTGGGGTCCCATGCCACCCTCCTGTGGGTCTCCTTTGTAGAGGTTCCCAGCATCCTCCTTGGTCTCCACTGCAGATGCCTCCATAGAGGAACCACTATCCACCAGAACAGTGTATGAATTGTGGAGAGGTACAGCTGGAGGGATGCAACTCTGTTCCACCACCCTCTCCCTCCCTGAGCTCACCTTGGTCCAGCCGCTCCTCTTTCTTGGCAATCTCTGAGGTAGCGACAGTGGCCCTGGTGGTCCCTGGGTGGGGGAGGAGGTTTCACAAATCCTAGCCAGGTCAGCCTGGAGATGGGCAACCTCCTCCCTTAGACCAGAGAGGTGCCTGCAAATAGGGCAGCATTGCAGCCTCCAGAATGTCTCCTGGAACACTGCCACCTCACAGCCATTGCACTGCGCCACTCCCATCATGTCTTATTTTGTGTCCCCTCTCCTGTTTCTCTGTATGCTTACTGTCTCCTCTCCATACAACTATCACCCTTCCTGTTCTGGAACAGCAGCTTCCTGCATGTGTTTTGTTTTTTTGTTTGACTAGTTTAATGATTTTCCTATTTAACCGTTTTGGTTTGACTCCTTTACCATTATAATTCTTCGCTCGCTTGATGTGTTTGTCCATGATTGTAGAATAATTTGTTTTATTATCTCCCAGCATTCTTCTCCTGTTTTAGCTTGAAGAATATTGTTCCAGTTGACATTTGCTATGTCAGTGTTAATTTTGTCTTTATTTGCTGTGTTGTACAAGCATATTTGTGTGCAACCTCTAACTGTATTTATGGTACATTGTATTGTGAAGTAAATGTTTAAGTGATCACTGTCACCTAATGGTGAAGCTACTGCACAGTTGATAATATTCAGGACTAAATCTAGTATATTTTTCCCTCTTATTGGTGTCTTAATGTGTTGCACTAGGTTTTGTTCCAGTAAGAATTGTAGAAACCTTTCACTCTGCATATTACCTGCCGTATTTCTTTCACAGTTGATGTTATCCCCTGCCAAGACTATGTTTCTTATTTCTATAATGTTGATTGATTTTTTTTGTTTAATATGTTTATTGAATAACAGTTCTCATTTGACATTCCAAGTCTTCCAATATGTGACAAGACATTCCCATATACATACACTATGAGATCAAAGAATTCTATACTTGTCATGTTACATATCTTGTAATACATAGACATTGTTTATCCATTACCATTATTTTATTTATCCCCCCAACTACCTATTACATGTATGTTTAAAAAAATGAACAGAAATAATAATAAAGATAACTAAGCTGGTAACCTCCAGCAGCTGAATCGGTCTGTGTCTGTTGCTCCATTTTATTCTTTTATATATCTAGAGAGGAGTTTCGGGCCCCCAAATCCATTAACTCACCATCTCTCTAATCCCCTTTTAAAATGTAGCCCCCCCTCAGGCCCGGTGGTGCTGAGGGTTGAGGTGCTGGACGTCATACCTCACACCACGCCGGTGACCCAGGTTTGGCAGTGAGCTCGGGCCACTGGGGGTCGGCTGGGAAGGGTTGAGGATGAATGCCCTTGTAGTGCTCTCCTCCCCAGGTAGAAGGGGAGGGATATCCCAGTGTGCTGGTGTCCCCCGTTGGAGACCAGGGGCACTACAGCAAGCCAGACATGCACGTAAACTAGCGTGGTCGACACTGGTAGGGTTGCCATGCACCAGGTCATTGACGTGCACCACGCAGGGAAGGGGAGGTAGCACACAGAACATGGGAAAACAATGGCACCATGGGGAGGTGATGGCACCTGTCCCCCATGCCCCACGCTGGGCCAGCTCTGACTGACCTTCCAGGTCCTCCACCAGGGCCCCTATCCTGCGGCCAGAGTCTGACTAGTAATTACGCCCAAGAGGAGAGGGTGACCCACCCCAGGTAGGTTAAACTGGGGGTGTTGGCCAGAGGAAGGGGGGAGAGAGGAGGTACAGATTGGGGTGGCTTCAGGCTGGGCAGGACAAAGGATCAGATGCCTGAGAGAAACTCCATGAAGCCGCAACCGGAGGGAAATAAATTAAAAAAAAATAAATAAATGCAGCCCCTCAGGTAAGCCTTCAGATGGGTATTCCACTCCTTTCCAGTATTGTTCTTTCTCCAGCATTTAACGTGCCTATATACGTGGTCCAAGCTCATTCAAATCTGTCCTCCACCTCTTTCAAGCAGTATGTAAGTTTGTCTATTGCAAGGACTTTTAGCGTTAGATCTTTCCATTGATCTACCGTGGGTCCCAGAGCTGTAGTCCAGACATTTTTTATTCCGTGTCTGGCTACCACCAGTAGAATTCTAATCCACCTGGGATATGAGGACCAGTCGCCATTGTCCTCCCCCTGTACTCCCAATAACAAGGATCTTTGTGAAAATTCAATGGGTTGTCCATTCATATTTGAAATCTCCCTTACTATCCCCTTCCAGTATGTGGCAATCAGTGGGCATTCCCAGTAGTAATGTTTAAATGTACCCCTTGCTACCTTACATTTACTTCAGTTTGGATAAAATCTATGTACCACAGCTGGAGGGTAATATAGACATTGAATGAACTTAAACTGAGCTTCCTTATATTTATTACATACCAATAAGCCTTGTTGGGATTCTAGTAGAATCTGCCAGTTAGTTTCATGTATTTCTTCTTCTATGTCCATTTCCAACCATTTCTTACCCAGCTGAACTGGTGCCTGAAAGAATTTCCTGTCAGTTTTCACTGCTGTCCCTATAAGCCCTTTTTCACATTTATGGGCCCCCAGTATTTCCCTTTCAGTATCGGAAATGTGACCCAAGTTTCAATGAGCTCCAGTTAGCTGCTTATAATAGCCTCTTGCCTGGAAATATCTATATAAATGGGAGGGTGGTAGGTTTAATCCCTCTCTGAGTTCCCTAAAAGTACACATTCCTTCCCCTGTAGTTAATTTTGTCATACACATCACCCCCTTAGTTTACCACTGTTTGAACCCCTCATCCTCCAGGCCTGGTAGAAATTCTGGATTCTCCGCCACTGGTACCAAAAGTGTTTGAGTATTCCCCTTACCCTGTCTCTTCCTAATTTTCCCCCATGCTGTCAAGCTTGCCAATATCATAGGATTTGGTGATTTCAGTCTGCAGTATCTTTTAAATCCCTCCTTTCCCAAGTATCCCGTGACCCTCCCTGGTGTCCCTTCTTCCTCCAACTCTAACCAACTAGCTACATCATTCCTATTTACCCAGTTCTGAATATATCTGTACTGTGTTGCCAGGAAGTATCCTACCACATCGGGGAAGTTCAGTCCCTCCTAGGCAGTGGGCGCCTTTAATCTTTTCAGACAAATTCTGGGGTGTTTGCCCCCAAATAAAATCTGAGAAGGCTTTCTCCAACTTTTTGACATCTTGCAGTACTGGGCTGAATGGAAGCATCTGCATTGTGTACAATAATCTGGGGAGTACATTCATTTTGAGGAGGTTAATTTTTTCCATCCATGATATTGGTAATTCCTTCCATCTACTTAAGTCCTGTATTATTTCTTTTACCAGTGGTTTATAATTCCCTTCATCTAGATTCCCCAGATGTTTTCCTATTTTAATGCCCAAATATGTTATTGTTTTATGAACTATGTTCAACCCCCATGTTTCTTTCTGTCTATCCCCCACCCAAAAACACAATTTCCAACTTCTGCCAGTTAATTTTATAACCTGAGAATTCAGCAAATTGTTCTATTACTGATAATACTCTTGGTATTGACTTCTCCGGCTCAGTGAGGAACAAAAGAATATCGTCTGCATAAAGAGTTATAAGGTGTTTTCCCCCCTGCTTTCCCAGTATCTCCTGTATTTCTGGATCATGTCTAAGTTTAATTGCCAAAGGTTCTATTGCTAACGCAAATAATAATGGTGATAAGGGGCATCCCTGCCTCGTTCCCCCTATACAGTCCAAACTCTATAGAAGGAATGCCATTAACTAAGACCTGCGCCTTTGGGATTTTATGAAAGGCTCCCACCATTTTCACCAAATCCTCCCCTAATCCATATCTCTGCAAAATCTGCATGAGATATTCCCACTCAGTTCTATCAAACGCTTTTTCAACGTTCATTGAGAGGACACAGGCCTTCCCCGGATGTTTAGTTCCCCACCATACAACATTTAATAGCCTTCTTACGTTGTGGTACAAATGCCTCCTTTGTACAAACCCTGTTTGGTCCGGGCTGACTAGTAATGGGAGTAATTCCTCCAATCTTCCTGCTAAGACTTTTGTCATTATTTTACAATCTTGGTTCAGGAGGGATATTGGTCAGAATGATCCACATTCTTCCACATTCTTACCTGACTTAGGTAAGACTGTAATAAAGGCCTGGCAGCACGTTTGTGGAATTTCCCCGTCTTCCCTGATTTTCTCCATTACCCGACAAAGGGTGCCGGCTATTTCTTCTTTTAATAATTTATAATATTCTCCTCCGAACCCATCCGGCCTAACCGCTTTACCATTTTTTAACTGAGATATGGGTTTCCTTATTTCTGCTACAGTAATTTTTGCCCCAAACTTTTCCATTTGTTCCTCACTGAGTCTGGGAATCTTAAGGTCCTTAAGAAAGGTATCTCTCTCTCAATGTTTTTCCCTTGACCCTCTGCCCTGTAAAGCTCCTCATAGTACTCCCTAAATCTTTGTCTTATTTCCCTTTCTTCTCTTAGTAATCTCCCCATTTTATCCTTGATTTGAATTATTCTATGGCTGCATTTCCCCCCCCTTTCATAAACCTAACCATAAGGGGTCCTGGCCTATTGCCCCACTCATATATCTTTTGTTTTGCAAACAGGATTCTAGTATTTACTTCCTTTTCCATATTAGCATTTAACATTTCCCATGCCAGTCTCAATTTTCGCATTTTCTCTTCTTTCCCACCCTTGAGAATTTCTTTCTCAAGATCCCATATTCTAACTTCTAATTCCCTCTGTTTTTGCTTTTTATCTCTTTTCTGTTTGGTAGTATAGCCTATTATAACCCCTTGCATATATGCTTTACTGGCTTCCCAGAAAATTCCTTCATCTTCCACTGTCCCTTTATTTTGACTTTCTTAAAGCTGCCATTGCTCTTTGATGAAGTCTCTGAATTTTTCATTGAGCATCATATAAGTAGGGAATCACCACCGACCCCTCTTGTTTTCTATTTGGGTCATCTCTAATTGCATCCCTACCATGGCATGATCGGATAAGAATATTGGGCTGTGTCCCATTGCCCTTGTGTGTTGATATAATTCCCTTTGGTCATATATATATATATAGTCCAGACGTGACCGTGAGCTATGGGGGTTGGAGTAAAAAGTATATTCTTTTAACCCTGGGTTAGCTGTTCTCCATTCATCAATGAGATCCAGTTCTGCTAAGCCAAAAAGCCAATACTGAGTTATTCTGTCTGCCCTATCCCTGTTTCCCAGGTAATCCATGCTGGGGTCTGCCACACAGTTAAAATCGCCTCCAAGGATGAGGTCTGGGAATTGCTCTTTCACTAGCACATCAAGCATCTTCTGATAAAAATACTTGTCTTGATCTGCTAGGGCATATATATTTCCAAAAGTAAGCTGCTTACCCCCTATCTCTCCCACCACAAATACATATCTTCCCTCCGTAGGATCTTTAACTATTTGGTGGACTGTAAAGGGAAGATTCTTATGGACAAGTATTGCCCCTCCTCTTTTATGAGCATTATAAGCTGCTGCGTGACAGGTTCCAACCCACCCTCGTATCAGTTTTTTATGTTCCACGTTAGACAAATGTGTCTCCTGCAATAGAGCTACTGAAGCCTGTCTTCTCCTAAGAGCCACCAATATTTTTGCTCTCATAGCAGGAGTCGTGAACCTTTTTACATTCCATGAGACTATCTTGGTCCCCAGAATACTCTTGTGGGCCATACTAGCCATTTTCATGAACTTCTGATCCTATTAGCACCCCTGTCTCAATATGGGCAGAATTTAAACTACAAGCATTCAGATCACAGACCGTTCTAAAACAATAAATGTAAACAACAACATTCAACTTTGTATACCCCTTCCCCATTTTGTATCCCCCTTTCTAAAACTGTAACAAATTAATAAACCTTTACACCCAGTCACACTGACTTTAAAGTGTCTGTTGGAAGCTCAAACTTACTGCAAAGAATAAACTGCAACTCTATTTAGGACCTGGAAACCTGATTAAGGCATAATACTGCAGAACACTGGGTAAGAAGGGAGATACACTTTCTACAAAAAGTTTTATTTGTATTTTTCCTTATTGGCATTAAGCAGAGAATTGCAGGATTCCTTTAAAAGGGTAGTAATGTTATAACCAGAGTGAGATACAACTGAATTTGCTTGAGTGTGGGGGTTGAGACCTAGCATTTTGAAGGATATTTTTGTAACATTTTAAGTGTCCTGCTGGATGAGAAGTTAATTTTTTAGCCCTGGTTTCACTGAAAGGTTTTGTGTATTGAATCAGACATAGCAGTCTGCCTGCATTGAAAAGGCCTGCTTACATCACAGGTGTCACTAGTCAATCAATTGGCTCTGGGTGGGGTTTCAGCTCTGTGCTTATCTCAGACATCCTTCACAGTTAGAAGCCAGTCACACTGACTTTAAAGTGTCTGTTGGAAGCTCAAACTTACTGCAAAGAACAAACTGCAACTCCATTTAGGACCTGGAAACCTGATTAAGGCATAATACTGCAGAGCACTGGGTAAGAAGGGAGATACACTTTCTACAAAAAGTTTTATTTGTATTTTTCCTTATTGGCATTAAGCAGAGAATTGCAGGATTCCTTTAAAAGGGTAGTAATTTTATAACCAGAGTGAGATACAACTGAATTTGCTTGAGTGCGGGGGTTGAGACCTAGCATTTTGAAGGATATTTTGTAACATTTTAAGTGTCCTGCTGGCTGAAGAGTGAGTTCATTTTATCCCTGGACTCAGTAGAGTGGTTGGGTTTGTGTTGGAGCCGTGGTCTAGTAAATTGTGGTGTTAGTTGTATTACTATAAAGGACAGTACTCACCAGGGTGGTGTAGCAGTTGTGTATCTGATTGATTCTAACAGTCACCAGTGGCTGTGCACTACCCACCCACCCTTTCCCCACCCCCACCCCTCCAGGCGTGGCATTTTTTATAGCCACAGTTCTGACCTCACTTCCTCAATAGGTCTCGGGGCAGAACTGTCATATTCTAATAACCCTGCAACGTGCATAAAGAGTAGTTACACAAAACAAATAATAATACATATATAATTACATATTGTATAGAATAAGGGAGCGGACATGGGGAGTGATGCAATGCACTGGCTGTGGGCAGCAGTTTTCCGGGAACATTCTGGAAACTGTGCGCTGTCCTATTTGTAGGCAACTGTCAGCTCTGAGAGAGGAGGTTGCCCACCTCAGGCTGAACTAGCAAGGACTAGGAGGCCTCCCTCCCAAAGAGCACCACTGCCACAACCACTGAGTCAGAGGTTTCGAGTATGAAGAGCAGTAGGACCACAGTGGGTTCTGGGAGGTGCCGTGGTGGACCAGAGGCAGCCCCCAGTTGTACCCTCTACACAAATCAGATGCCATTCTGGCAGAGCAAGGTTCCTCTATGATGGCACCTCAGTGGAGACCCAGAAGAATGCTGAGGACATCCACAAGGGAGACCCACAAAAGTGTGGCAAGGGACACCACAGGGGAAGGAAACAGCTACTGATAGGGACTCAATTGTTAGGGGTAGAACTGGGGAAGGAGAGAAGGAAGTAAGCTGCCTGCCTGGTGCCATGGTTTGGAGGACAAAGCGAATCCTCACAATTGTAGAAGCAGCATCACAGGAGAGAGACTAGATATCATTGTCCACCTTGGGACAAATGACCTAGCTAACATGGGATCAGTGCAGTGCAGAATGAATTTGTGGAGTTGGGGAGGGGCCTCAGACGGTAGCAAGCATAGTAACCTTCTCAGAGGTGCTACCAGTCCGTGGCAGGAATGAGGCTAGGTACTGCACACCATGCAGTTTAATGAATGGTTGCAAAACTGGTGCAGAGCACAAGGCTTTGGCTTCATTAGGACTGGGGGTCCACCTGGAGAGATAAAGGTCTATACTGGTATGATGGTCTGCATTTGTCCACAAAGGGGACCAAGCTCCTAGGTGACAGGTTTAAATGCTTCCTTGGCAAGCTTTTAAACTAGATAAGGGGGGAGGTACTGATAAAAGGCAGGAAAAGTCAAGCCTCCCCCCACAAAACAGGGCAGGTAGCAGGGTAAACACTGAGGTACAGAGCTCAACACAGGGCAGGATGGGGTAAATGGTAAAATAGATAGAGCAATAAGATCAGGGATGGGGAAAAAGGATCAAGCCAACATTAAATGGAGGCAATGACTACTAATGCCCGTAGTCTGGGAAACAAGCTTTCTGAGCTAGTAGCTTTGATGGAAGATGAACAATTGGATATTGTGGCAGTCACAGAAACATGGTACACCGAGAACCATGAATGGGATGTCAACATACCAGGTGCACATCTACAGAAGGGACAGGGAAGGCAAAGAGGAGGTGGAGTAGCTCTATACATAAGGGAAGGGATCAAAGCTACAGAACTAAAAAGTAAAGGGGGAGGACAAGAGGCACTCTGGGTTACCTTGGAGATGGGGAATGGCATCGCAATCCGCACAGGGGTTGTATACAGACCCCCATCTCAAGGGGAGGAAATGGACAAGAAAATGATAGAGGACATTCTCAAAATGGCTGAAAAAGGGGAGATACTGTTGATGGGGGACCTGAATATGCCAGATGTTAACTGGAGGACATGTACTGCAGCCACATCCAAGAGCAGGGTCATTCTCGATATGCCCTGCAGGGGCAGACATTAGACAGCTAGTGCTGGAACCCACCAGGAGGGAGCAACATTAGACCTGGTACTCTCAAATGGAGAGAGGATCACAAATTTAGAAGTCAGTAGACATCTGGGGAACAAGCGACCACTGCACAGTGTGCTTCACAATGAGCACAACCATGGAGATAAGCCATACAAAAACAAGGATACTGGACTTTAGAAGGGCTGACTTTGGCAAAATGGGTGAACACCTTAAGAATGCACTAGCAAATGGCCAAATAGGAGGGGTGGAAGAACAATGGAGAAAAATCAAAACTGCCATAATAGAGGCAACAAGTCTTTGTGTAAAACAAATAAAGAAAACAAAGCGGAGTAAAAAACACTATGGTTCTCAAAAGAGGTGGCAGGGAAGGTTAAGGAGAAAAAGGCTGCATTCAAAAAGTATAAGGAATCACAGAGGGAGCACGACAGGGAACTGTATCAATTAAAGCAGAAAGAAGTAGGAAAGGCAGTCAGAATGGCAAAGGCACAAACCGAGGAAAAAATAGCCAACTCGGTCAAAAAGGGGGATAAAACCTTTTATAGGTACATTAGGGAGCATAGAAAGGTTAAGGGAGGGATAGTGAAGATTAATAAAGGAGAGGGGAGGTGGGCAGAGGGAGACAGTGAAAAGGCAGAGATACTGAATGAATACTTTTGCTCAGTATTCACAAAAGAAGATGAGGAGCAGTTACCTAAACCAGACAATAGAAGCACTTTGGTAGGGGTTGATACCAGTCCATTCAGAGAAGAAAGAGTCCTGAAAGAACTCCTAAAACTCAAGGTGGACAAAGCAATGGGGCCTGATGGGATTCACCCCAGAATCCTAAAAGAACTAAGGGGGACCTAGTGACACCACTGACCACACTTTTAACAAATCATGGCAGGATGGGGTGGTACCTGAGGACTGAGGAGGGCAGATGTGATTCCCTTTACAAAAGTGGGAGCAAGACAGAAGCAGGAAACTACAGACCTGTAAGTTTGACCTCAGTGGTAGGGAAAATGATGGAATCACTTCTGAAAGAAAGAATTGTTGAGCACCTAGAGGCCAGCGGGGCACAGGACCCAAAGCAACATGGATTTACACAGAAAGGTCATGTCAGACTAATCTAATTGATTTCTTTGACTGGGTGACCAAAGTAATAGACCAGGGAGGGGCTGTGGATATGGCCTACCTAGACTTTAGCAAGGCATTTGACACAGTCCCGCACAAAAGATTAATAATCAAGTTAGCCAGCCTGGGAGTGGGTCCCAGGGTGGTAGCCTGGGCAGCGAACTGGCTGCACAACAGGACACAGAAGGTAATAGTGAATGGAACACATTCCGAAGAAAGGGGGGTTACTAGTGGAGTACCTTAGGGCTCAGTACTGGGTCCAATCCTCTTTAACATATTTATAAGTGACATTGCAGAGGGTCTGGAGGGAAAGGTATGCCTCTTTGCAGATGACACAAAGATCTGTAACAGAGTTGATACACAAGAGGGTGTAGAAAAGATGAGAAGGGACTTGGCAAGGTTGGAGGAATGGTCAGACATATGGCAACTTAGATTCAATGTAAAGAAGTGCAAAGTAATGCACCTGGGAAACAAAAACCCAGGAGAAGAGTACACAATAGCAGGGGAGGTACTAACAACAACAAAAATGGAAAGGGACCTGGGAGTAGTCATATCAGATGACCTAAAGGTGGGTAAGCAATGTGAGAAGTCAGTAAGGAGAGCCAGGGGGATACTGGGATGCATAGGAAGGGGCATCACAAGTAGAAAAAGGGAAGCGATTGTCCTTCTATACAGACAGTTGGTGAGACCCCATCTGGAGTACCGTGTGCAGTTTTGGAGACCCCATCTATGCAAGGACATAGACAGGATGGAAGCAGTCCAGAGGAGGGCAACTAAAATGGTGCAGGGTCTGCATCAGAAACCATATGAAGAGAGACTGAGAGAGCTTAATATGTATACCCTTGATGAAAGGAGGGACGGGGGGACATGATAGAAATGTTCAGGCACCTCAAGGGAATCAACAAAGTCCAGGAGGGTAGCATCTTTCAGAAAAAGAGATGTGTAAGAACAAGGGGCACAGTTTAAAGATAGAGGGGGGACGGCTCAGGGTAATGTGAGGAAATTATTTTTCACGGAGAGAATGGTGGATACATGGAACAGCCTTCCTGAGGAGGTCGTTGGGTCTAAAACAGTGGGGGAATTCAAACATGCTTGGGACAGACACAAAGCAATTATAGTACGGGGTTGCAGGAAGCAGGCTGTCGGTTAACTAGAATCTGCAGCTTATCCAGTAGGTAGGGAAATGGGCAGACTGGTTGGGCCAAGTGGTCCTTTTGTGCCGTCAAAGTCTATGTTTCTATGTTTCTATGTTTCACTCCATACCCCTTTTAACCGATTGTTTTTTTAATAAGTGCATTTTGTTTATCATCATCTGTGCTAGGTGGTTGGTAGCATAGGCCTATAATAAGTTCCTCTTTGGAGCTTTGTTTTATTTGCAGCCATAGGGTTTCAGTGGTAACAGTATGTGTTTTGATTTTAGCTGTTTTGTCCACTGTTTTCAACTTGTCAGAGGTATGTGTGGCTATACTTGCCCCCTTTTTATGTGCTCTAACCAGCCTCAGTAGGTCATAACCCTGTATATTCTTATCCCAGTTGACATCTTCTTTCCACCATGTTTCAGTGATTAACACTATATCAATGTCACTATGCAGTTTTAGTAGTCCCTGCAGTTCACTGTGCTTATTGTGGGGCATAATCTCTGTGGCACTCCACCTTTCCTTACACATGGGTTGTGTCCACCTGATAGGTTGCTTGATGTACGTGACATCGAAGAAGTCCAACCCCCTTTCCCGGTGGCACAGCCCTTCCATCATCAGTGCTGAATGTGCATCGCTACAGGTTGCTGCACACAACAACAACTCCCTAGAAAATCATCCATTTCACCACTAAAGCAAAGGTAAGAGACTACACTTATACAAGGCAGATTATAAATTCAGCAGTATCAGTTAGGTGGCTCACAGTCTGTATGATGCATTTGCATCACTAGATTAAAGACTAGTAGTTAGGGCCAGCCTGGTGGCGCTGAGGGCTGAGGCGCTGGACACCTTACCTCATGGCATGCCGGTGACCTGGGTTTGGGAACGAGCTTGTGTCGTCAGAGGTTGGCAGTGGGGGAGGAGGGTGGTGCTGGATTGAGCTGCTGACAGGCAGGCTCTCCTTTCTGGGAGGGGATGCGGCACCCCTCAACCAATAGTAACCCCTAGTGGAGGCTAGGAGTGGCACGGGCTTAGAGGGAGCCAGGCGTTAGGCCATGGGGTGGGGGAAAGGAGTCATAACTGAGGCCATAGGGCTCATGCGTGCCTCCACGTGCATGCGCTCCTACTCCTGGGGCTCCTGGGTGATAACTGGAGGCAGAAAACACTGGCGGCAGCAGGATGATGACCGACTCCCAGCAGGCTCTGCTCCTGGGCCGGGTACAAGGTGAGCGCTGGCTATTCTGGGGGACGGGGCTGGTGGGGGTCGGTTGGAATGGGGCGGCTGACCGGAGGAGCATAAAATATTGAAATAAAAAAAAGACTAATAGTTAGCTATCTCAGGAAGCTTCGAACATTGTGTACCAGCTTGCCAAAAGAAGTCTCTAAGGTACCCAAACTTGGATATAAGTCGCTAACAAGTAATAAGATACTTGTACTCCAATTAACAGCTCCTGATTCCTTTATTCTGCACTGCACACCAAGCAGCAATACATTTTCCAAATGCCTCCATTGTTCTTCCTTGGACTCCCTCCCAGCGAGTTTAAGATGTTTTAAGAGAAAAACAAATCTGAGCAGGCTTCTGTGACCCCTGCTAATGGTCCCAGTTTAGTTTCCTGCACCCACTACTGCAAGTACTGGGTAGAGAACCTCCTATAGCTCCTGCTAGCAGCCATGGGGAAGTGTTTTAGAGATACCTCACATTACCCTCAGTGGGGGAAGAAAAGCTTGCTCCTCTGGTGTGCAGTCCTCAGCATTAGTCCATCCTGGGCAGTATTTGCCTGCCATTTACCTTCCTTCCCTTAGGAAGCTCCTGACTCAAAATAGCGTTTTTTTCATACCTTCCCCTTCTTTTGTGTATTGGGGGAGGGTATGCACTATCTCTTCAGTCTTCCTGGTCTCTCCTGGCTCCTCGGGTGTCTCCCTGGTGCTCTGATGATGCGCCAATCACGAGACTCGACCTTTTATGTGCATGCACGAGCGGGGATACTCGTGCACATGGCCGCTCACTCCCTGCGCTCGTGCACACATGCCCTAGGCAGGGGATCATGTTAGACCTCGCACTGCACAGTAGGCAGCTTCTACTTAACCCATAGACTCTCTTAGTCGCTTTAGCTACGTCAGCTCTGCAAACTTATACCCTCCTCCCTTCCCATTCAATCTGAATGGATTCCTCTCCCATGCCCCAATCATATTTAAAGAGACATGGGGGGAGGAAACCCAGACTGCCTAAAACATGAGGACATTTCCCTATTGCTCCCTTTTCTGGCAGCTTACAGCTGAGCCCTCCTTATTCATTCCTACATACTCCAGGCAGCATTACCCTCTGCAGAGCCCATAACATTATTCCTACATACTGTTTGCATCAGTTGTTCTTAGTAACTTTGGACAGCTGAGCCAACTAAAATATTGCTTTTTTTATATCACGTTATCAAGTTACATCCCTTCCTAATGCCTCCTTCTGTCTCCATCTCTCCACAGATATGAGGAAAACTAAGAGCTGCAGACTATGCAGTATTCCAATTCCAGCCTCTCAAATCAGAAGGCTTTGTGCCTCCTGTGCAGAGGACCCACCATCCCCCTCTTATGACGTCCAGGAGGAGGATGCCCAGCTGGCACTCCCATCCAGTCTCCAGACCAGGGCACTTCACAGACTACCCATGCATTACAGCCACCAACGTTAGACACCAGTGCCATTGTACTGCAAAACCAACAGGTTCTACAGTTACAACAGCTGATGTCGGCAATGTGGGAAAAACTGGCCGAGTTCACCTCACACAAATCAAACCCCTCCACCAGCACTACTACTAACTCCGGCACCACGCCACTAGCGCTACTACTCCCACTACAGTGGCAGGCACCAACACTATGCAAGTCGTGAACGATGATGCATCGGAGAATGAGGAGGAATCTGAAAACGATCAGCAATCACTAATGGCCAAATGGTGTTTCCCAGACCAAATCCCCAATCTGGTATGCAGCATCATGACAACAGTGGGGTTTGACACCCCAACTCCTCAAACTCAGTCTAAGCAGATTCCCTCGCTTCAGCCATCTCACAAATAGCGGACATTTTCCAGTCTGCAAGGCCATTTCTGAGGTAGTTTCAAAGGAGTAGGAGGCAGCGGACCCAGCCCACAGACCTGAGATAAAGTCATGGGACAAAATGTACTCACTAGATGCAGACACATTAAAAACTTGGTGCACTCCACCCTCCATTGGCCCTCAAATCGCCTCCCTCAACAGAAAGACAGTCCTGCCCACCAAGTCGACATCTGCCCTGAGGGATCCAGTAGATAAAAAACTGGAGGACATTTTAAAGAAAAATTTTGAACTATCAGGACTTTGGGCCAGAGCCGCAACCACAGCCATATACGCCACCAAAGCACAACTCGAGTGGTTGCAGGAAGCTCAGAAGAGCTTGACCGTGAAATCCCCCAAGGCCCTCCTACTTGAGAATGTTATACTGTCAACAAAATACCTGGCAGACATTGCAGTGGACTCCCTAAAAATTAATGCAAGAGCAGCCACACTAATCAACAGAGCAAGGAGATGCATCTGGATGAAGCTGTGGAATGCAAACAGTGAATCCAAATCCCTTTTATTCAAACTACCCTGCAAAGGCAACTTACTTTTCAGGGAGGGCCTAGAGAAATACCTCAAGGGCAAGGAAGAGGGCAACGTACTAGGTAAGGAAAGAGCAAACAATTCCACTTACCTACCATCCCGCCCACACATATGCAACCAGCCCTTTTGCGACAGACGTAGGGGATGTGACATATACAGGGGACGGACCCAAAGGTCATCGTTTAATCTGTACTTCCCAAACACAACATTCAGAGGAAGAGGGGTACCCAGCAGAGCTGGGGGGTATATCAGCACCATAGGAGGGGACACACTAACCAGTGATTATTATATCCCAGTAATAGGGGCCCGGCTATCACGCTTTGCACAGGAATGGATCAATTCCACATCGGACAAATGGATCCTAGAAATAATTCAGATGGGTTACGCAATAGAATTCTCCCAAAGCCCAAGGCAGGGAAGGCTAATAACATCACCGGTAACCAAACGCAGGGCCACACCAGAACAAATGCAAAACATCCTGTGCCAATTGATTTCAAACAATGCCATAAGGAGGGTACCCAAGGAATGGGAAGGCCAAGGGATTTATTCAATCCTATTCACAGTACTGAAAGAGACAGGAGACCTATGACCAGTACTAGACTTAAAATTCTTAAACAAAAGCGTTGCCTACAAACCATTCAAGACAGAGACCATCAGGTCCACATTAAGGGCCATAAGACCAGGTGACATCCTTACATCTATAGTCCTGAAGGATACCTATTTACATATTCCCATAAGACTATCTCATCACAAATACCTACGCTTCGACATATTAGGCCAACACTTTCAATATCAGGTACTCCCCTTCGGCCTTGCATTTGCCCCATGGGTCTTCACCAAGGTATTAATCGTACTAGCTGCAAAACTCAGAGAACAAGGAATCCACATCACACCATATCTGGACAACTGGCTGATCCGAGCCAGGTCGGTAAACCAGTCAGCAAGAGAAACGGCAGCGGAAATAAAGTGTTTACAGGACCACGGATGGGTAATAAACACAGAGAAGAGTCAACTGACACCTTGACAAATCTTAGAGCACCGAGGCTACCTAATAGACACGGCAGAAGGGATGGTAAAACCATCTGAAAAGAGGGCAAAGACTATAACAGTGGCAGTACACAAGCTTCTGCATACCGGACAAGCCTCCATAGAGTCAATATCCCAAACATTAGGCCTAATGTCATCTTGCATAGATACCATACCTTAGGCAAGATGGCATATGAGATCACTGCTGTCATTCCTCATAGAACAGGGCCCAACCTACGACTTAGACTTCACAAAGGTCGTATTGATTCCTCAAGAAGTAGCACAATCATTACCCTGGTGGCTAAACAGAGACAACCTTCTAAAAGGCATGCCCCTAGACATACAGCCAGACCTCCAAATAGACACGGACACCAGTCTGACTGGATGGGAGGCTACAACCAGTCACAACACAGCTCAAGGGAAATGGTCCATAACAGAAACCAAATTGCCCATAAACGTGCTTGAGATAAGAGTGGTCTGTCTTGCATTACTGCACTTCAAAGGGCTAACGAGAGGAAAACAAGTCCTAATATGCTCGGACAATCAGGTCATGGTCTCGTACATCAACAAACAAGGGGGAACCAAAAGCAAGGCAATGCAAAGGGAGGTGGAAAAACTCATCCCATGGACACAAAGATTCCTAGCAAGCTTAAGCACAATACACCTCGCCAGAAAGTTAAACACCACAGCAGACTGGTTAAGCAGACAACAGATATATCCAGGGGAATGGATGCTACACAGACATATATTCCAGGCTTCAACAAATGCCGGGGCCCCATGGAGTTGGACCTGATGGCCTCCAACAAGAACAACCAGTGCCCGAAGTTCCACTCCCGATTTTGGGACCACAAAGCGATGGGGGAGGATGCACACTCCACAGCTTGGACATTTCAGATCGCATACATATTCCCACCAATTCCAATAACCCCACAAGTCCTGAAAAAGATTCACAGATCCAGGTCAAGGGTGATACTGATTACTCCTTATTGGCCCAGGAGAGCTTGGTTTGCAATGGTGATGGCAATGGCCTTGGACCACCCGTAGATACTCCCGTACAGACAGGACATCCTCACACAGGCCCCCATATGCCATCCCAACACGACCAACCTCCAACTAACAGCTTGGCTCCTGAAAGGGAGAGACTGTTAAGTGAAGGCTACCACCCTTCAGTGATTGAAACCATGACCAACTCCAGAAGATTATCCACAACCTCTTCATATCAGAGACAGTGGAGGATTTTCTCGAAGAGGTGCTTACAGAACAATATCACTCCCAACTCTGTCACGATACCAGACATACTCCTTTTTCTACAACATGGCCTGGACAAAGGGCTGTCTCCTGCCTCATTAAGGGTTCAGGTGGCGGCAATAGGGGCAGCAAGGGGTCACATAGAGGGTACGACACCAGGTGTGCATAGGGAAATAATCAGATTCCTAAAAGCATCCACTAACTGATGTCCAAAGACTCGACAATGAACAGCACCATGGGACCTGAATCTAGTCCTTAGGGTCATGACAGAGCATTCTTTTGAACCACTAGATACCATTGCTCTCAAATGGCTAACTCTCAAAACTGTTTTCCTTCTGGCCATCTGTTCAGCCAGAAGCATCAGCGAACTGCAAGCACTATCCTGCCACCCACCATACCTACGTTTCCACGAGGAAACAATCAAACTTAGGATGATTCCTTCCTTCATCCTCAAGATCAATACCAAGTTCCACTTACAACAGGTTATCAAAATACCAGCACAGCTATCACTAGAGGGGGTCACTGCAGACCCCAAGCTTATGCTTCTAGCCATGAGAAGGGTGCTGATGCTTTACATCAACAGGCAGGGTTTTAAATAATTGATTAGCAGTTTTTTTCTTGGGACGATACTAACTGTACAGAAAGTATTTATATAGATTTTCTAGAAGTGCTGTGTTTGTTAAACACAGTGAGGCAAGAGCTATGCATTTTCACCAAGATTTAGCACTTTTATGAGCAAAACGCTAATCAATTTTTAGAGTTAAATAAATCCCTGACAGGACATCTAACATCCACAAATCCAACAGACTATTCCTGAGCACACAAGGATGTAGAAAAGGGCAACCAGCCACTAGGTCAACAATAACTGCTTGGCTAAAGACAGCTATCACAGAAGCCTATAAGGCATTGCACCAGACTCCACCAGCCGATATCAAGGTCCACTCAACAAGAGCAGTAGCCACGTCCTGGGCTGAAAGAAATTAGGCTACAGTGGAGGAGATCTGTGTGGCAGCCACTTGGGCCTCATCTCACACATCACACTACAGGGTAGATGTTTCATGGCAGTCAAAATCATACTTTGGACAAGCGGTACTGCCGGCAGCAAAGACAGAAGCAAATTAAGATGGACCAAACTTAACAACAGACCAACTGAACTTAAGGGACAAACTGTCTGAACACTACGACCCACCCTTATACATGGTACTGCTTTTAAGATAAAAACCCATGTGTAAGGAAAGATGGAGTGCCTCAGAGATTATCCCCCACAATGGTTGTTTACTCACCTGGTAAAGGTGATTGTGGAGGTATACATTTCTGAGGCACTCCACAACCCACCTTAAGAAAGAATAAGGCTAAAACCAACTGTTGCCAGTACAAACACTATAATTATACTATAATGTATGGTAGAACATTATAATCTAGTGTTTTTTATCTTTTCCTCATGTTGTTATGTCATCGATGTGACTTGATGAAGTTGTTAACCCATTGATAATACATCACATCGATGACATAACAAAAAGGAATTACCATGCACGTAAAATTCCAGCACCAGAACTGTGACCGCGAGATTCAAACTTCACTGCAACTGTCATATTCGCAGTGAACAGTAACACAAAACCACACAGTCGCGTAAATGGCAGCAGCAACATTTTCCAAGCCTCTAAGCGAATAACGCAAGGCATTTATTCAGCAGCAGCAAAACAAAAGAAAGTTAAAAAAACAGTCAGATGAGGCTTTTCAGATCCTACCTGGCAGACGTGGGGGAGGCTCGCACAATCGGAGACATACCTGTAGCCGAACTAGATGTCCTGATAGCAGATTGCATCTATAAATTAAAAAGAAATGATGGTACCGATTACAAGCCATCAACTCTCAGGGGTATTTTAGGCAGTTTAGATCGTTATCTGCTAAACATCAGTTATGGGTATTTCATATTCCACGGAAATAAAAAAGACTTTTCTGAAACAATTGCTACCTTGTCTGCCAAGCAGAAATTCCTCAAAAAGCTCAGAAAAGGTAGCAAGCCCAACAGGGCAGAAGCCCTTTCACCCTCAGACATTGACAAACTTTATGAAACAGGGACATTAGGGCAACATAGCCCAGTGGCACTACTAAACATGCTTTTCTTCAATAATGGGCTTTACTATGCCCTTTGAACAGCGGAGCAGTATGTGCTCAAATGGGGGGACCTTAGCCTGCATAAGGACACAGATTGGTGTCAGTTTCTAGAGTACACAGAGCGCCAAATAAAAACTCGAGCAGGCAACAACCCAAGGGACATTAAGGCAGTGAAACCAAGGATGTATGCAAACACTGAACGACCTGATAGAGACCCTGTAAAAGCATACAGCCTGTAGCTGTAGGCTGTTGGTTAACTAGGATCTGTGGCCTATCCTGTAGGTAGGGAAATGGGCAGACTAGATGGGCCTAGCGGTCCTTATCTGCCATCAAAGTCTATGTTTCTATGTTTGCGTGTCAAAGACCACGAAGCATGGTCACAGCTGACTCCCACTTCTACCTGGCACCAAATTTATATTTCAAGCCTGGCGTATCCATCTGGTTTAGGGAATGACTCTTGGAGAAAATAAAATCTGCTACATGATGCAGATCATAAAAACATCTGCTGGTCTGCCACAGGAAAAACGAATCACCAATCACTCCACCCGCAAAATGGCAATACAGCGACTAGTGAACTGTGCATTTGCCCCCACGGAGGTCCAGCAAGTCTCTGGACATAAAAGCCTGCAGTCCATCAACAACTACAGCTTCATTTCAGAGGCAAAACAGAAAAGAAATTCTGTTATTCTCGGCGGACACAAAGTGACAGACTACCAGCAGCCATCCTCATCAAAATCTACTGCCCAGTCAGTTTTGGAAGTAAACCCACAAGTAAATACAGGCAAAAAACTGCCACTGTTCGCTCTGTCCGATCTTACAAACTTTAACTTGTTCGGAGACAATTCTATATTACAGCGTGGCAACATCACTGTGAAAGTGAATAACTTTTTTGCACCACAGAAGCAAAAGCGAATCGCAGTGGTATCAGACTCCTCATCTGAAAGCGACGATGTGAAGGTAAGGCTTAATGTACCCCCCCCATGACCATACAATCAGCATTAGCATTCGTTCATACAAACTGATTTACTGACCAGCTGATCTTTTTTCTTATTATGTTTCTGCTTTCACCACAGGTATGAAGGAAAAAAATCGCCGACTATATTTCCTGTTTGCCACTTGCAGCACAACCCCTTCTTACCCACTTTACGGCAAGGCTGATTGGATGCCACATGACATTTGACCCCGATAACCGTTTTTTTACTGTTCTCATTAATATTACAGTGAATAAGTTTTTTTTGTTAACTATGTTGATGTATGTAATACGATAACACAAAATGCATACTGTTACTATTAACAATAAAAGGAAATGTGAAATGGCCGACGCAATCCCGTTCTCCTCTGAATAAGGTAAGGTGACCACTGCGACACACTACATGGGTAATTCATTTTTTTTCAGATGCACATCGATGCCCATACACTATAAAAGACAATGTATGGGCATCGATGAACACTCAACGTTATGTGAACATGGTTTCCCCTGACAACTACTAAACCTCTCGAGCTTCGCTCTTGAAATTTACTTGGGTTGTCAGGGAAACCACTCGAGGCTCACATAGTGTTGTTGTTCATCGATACCCATACATTATCCTCTATGTTGGTGCACCACATTAAGCGATATGCACTACTAACGAATGCCATGATGATATTGATAGTTTGTAACAAGAATGTCATGACGATATTGAAAGTCTGAGACAACTGTAGTATACAGTCTTAGCAATAGAAATAAAATAGAAACAGATAAACTCAGGCATTATTGTCCAATTCTCTTATGCATGGACCTAACATTTGCCTCCACACCAGCATTGCCTAACAATTTAGAAATATTTAATCCTTAGTAGGTATGGCGTTGGAAGAATCCAAACTGATGATGGAAGGGCTGTGCCACAGGGAAAGGGGGACAGACTTCTTCAAAGTCACATGTGCATCAAGCAACCTATCAGGTGGACACAATCCATGTGTAAGGAAAGGTGGAGTGCCTCAGAGATGTATACCCTACCATCACCTTTACCAGGTGAGTAAACTACCATTGTTTAGGCTACTTACATTACAGAGCATGCACTTTAAATGATCTTTGGTCAGTTTGTCTCTGTTGTCAGTGTTAGGAAGTGTCTTATCAGCACTTGACAATGATTTTAGTTAATTTACCCCCTTCCCCCTTCCCCCTTCTTGGATGTGTTGCACTTTAAGCTATCTCTGTCTTTCTCTTTACTGATTGTAGACACTTTATTACTGGTCTGGTTTTTTTTGGATAAGATTTATCAGTATTTTCCATTGATTTTGGTTGATTCTCTCTTACTCCCTTCTTTAGTAGTTTAAATGCACTAACTCCATATGTGCTTTAATAAATCATGCCAATATATGTGCACCATTCTTATTTAAATGTAAACCATCGTTGTTGTACAAATGAAACCTGTTAAAAAAGTGCAACCAGGAGTCTAAGAATCTTAGGTTCCCTGACCTACACCAGTTCTTCAGTCTGATGTTAATGCTTATCAGAGTATCATTTTTTAGCTTTTGGGATTGGTAGTATACCTAATAAATAACATCTGCGCCTGAACTTTTTATTTCTTTGGCAGTGTCTATTAACTCTTGACACAAGTCTTTCTCGTGTTCACGACCCATGTCGTTTGTTCCTACTTGGATAGCAACTATGGGGTTGGTTCCACTGTTCTTTATTGTGTTTGGTGCTACTTGTTGGATGTCTTTAATTCTTGCCTCAGGGAAGGATGAGACCATTCTGTTTTGTTTGTCATCATTGCATATAACTACATCATACTACTTTATAATAGAGTCTCCTAAAACCACCATTTTTCGGGGGGAGGGGGTGGGTTGGTTGACTATGTTGCATCTCCATATTATCTAGGGGTTCGTATCTATTTGTTAGTTGTAAATTGTTGATGTAGTCTGCCCTCCTGCCTTTTTTTTGTCTGCTGTTAGGTTTTATAGTATACCATGTGTCATCTGTTGTTTCTTCCTCATTCTCCCTTCCTTTTTTAGGCCTACTTATTTCTGGTTCTGAATCACTACTGTTACATTCTGCAGGTCTTACATATTTTCCCTTAGAACTCAGAATTACTGCTTGTTCTGGGTTCACTGCTTGGCTTTTCATGATTGTTAGCTTCCCTATTTCAGCCTCTAATGTATTCAGTTTGGTCTGTAGGGTAATAAAATTCCTGGCATTTTAAGCATATATATGTTTCATAGGACATTATCAATGACATTTCTGCATACATTTTGCATTTTGTGCATCTGGTTAGTGTACCTTCATTGCACATCAACTGAAGGAGTTTCCCTGTAGGTTCCATACTTTGCTTTATATAGTTTTCATACATATAGAAACATAGAAACACAGACTTTGATGGCAGATAAGGACCGCTAGGCCCATCTAGTCTGCCCATTTCCCTACCTACAGGATAGGCCGCAGATCCTAGTTAACCAACAGCCTATTTCTTCCTACCCCCCACAAGAATTGCCTTATGTCTGTCCCATGCATTCTTGAATTCTCCCACAGTTTTAGACCCCACAACCTCCTCAGGAAGGCTGTTCCATGCATCCACTACCCTCTCTGTGAAATAATACTTCCTCACATTGCCCCAGAACCGCTATATATCTATACCTTGTTCAGATGATAAGTTGTTAGGCCACCTTTCCACTTTCCCGGCTGATGCCATCAGATGCCCCTTGCCTCTGCCCATGTCACCTTCGCCTGCATTTGCCTCTGCTCACTTAGTCCTTGAATTTATGGACGGAGCACCGGAAGTGATGTCATGCCTACTTCTGGTCACTCATGCCAGAAACTTTCCTTTTAAAACTTTACAAATTGAGTATAAGCAGTGCTATGCAGTTTACCTACCTTTAAAGAAATAAGTAGAAGGCACCAGAAGGACTTAATGAGCCACTTTAAGCTGTAGTGTACTCTGCAGTAGCACATTGATTCTGACCCAGTGCAAGGTCAGAGGTCACCCACCAGCAGTCTATTGAAGCTCACTGCCCTCCTGAGTGAATTAATATACAAAGACGTTTATGCACAGAAACGTGCCTAGTCAGCCCCTCTGCCCAGGCTTACTATCTTTGATGATAGCTGCAAAATTGCCTTCTCTTGCTTAGTCCGTGAATTTATGGATGGAGCACCATAAGTGACGTCACGCCTACTTCCGGTCGCTCATGCCAGAAACATTCCTTTTAACCAAATCAGGTGGGATTTTGTTTTTAAATATTGATCTTGAGAATAATATTTTTAATGGATGTGCTGGATGTAAGCAATAAGACATGATGGGGTGCGCATTAGAACTGTCTAATGCACATCCCCGGAGTGGCTTATTGCGACTTATAAAATGGGCCTGTGTATTCTAAATGGGGGTTCTAGTTTTAGCTGTGCATTAGAAACATCTAATGCACAGCTAACAACCAATCAGATTGCTTGAAATCCTTTGCCCATTTTATAATAGATTATAGGAGTTTTGACATTACAGGTGATATATTATTTGGGCATGCTGAGTGTGACATTTTTAGATCATTTATTTTTTTAATTATACATTCTGCAGTTGTTTTTATTCCAATTGTATAACTTTTTTGGAATTCACCGTGGTATGATTTTTTTTTCAAGAAAACTGATCCAAAGTATGTATTAAATATTGCAAGTCATTTTGCTAGCTGCAGCTGCAAAACTGCTTGGGAAGTACAACGATATTCAGAACATGGTTTCCACATGATGGCTAAAGACCAGGAAGTAGCAAAGATGGCAACCGAGTGATTAAAAAAAATAAAACGCATCTTTCAGCTATTTAAACCTATCCCCGAGTCACCCGATGAATGGACATACAAAGCATGAACCTTCAGCTACTAGGAAAGGCTGGAATTAGGCAACAGAGCCACAAAGAAGTTTCGAGTTCAAATGGACTCATGAGAAGGGTCAGGTGAGACTTAAGAGAAAAAAAGCTGCTTTGATCAATTAATACTAAAATTTGCACATGCAGCACTATTTGAGCACTCTGATGCAGTTCCCTGCTATTTTATCAAGTAAATGAAGGTTTTTGCACACAAGAATCACTTGTTGTAGTGTGTTACGTTCTGAATAGCGTTGTGCAAAATGACTTGCAATGTTTCTTGTGTCCCCTAAGGAGAAGCACCACTTTAGTTTATACTGTGGAATGAAACATTAAAATAAATAAATAAGTATACCCCAGAGAGCATGACTAAGATGTACAGATTTAGTTATGTATTAAATATGTCTGCAGTTTCCTTTGGTTCTTCAATTAGTTGATCACCTGATGTTATGGAACATAATCCGTTTTTTGAGCTTCGGAGAGAATTTATGTAGCCATAGAAACCTTTCATATTATCTTTATTTGTCTTTTTTGCCAGGCCGAGTTCCAATTTTTACGTATTTTTCTTTATTTTATTATTGTACTCTTTTAGGGCAGTTTTGTATTTAATCCAGTTGTCTTCAGTTTTGTTTTTAATGTATAGATCATAAACACATCTTTTTTTCTTCAGTAACCATTTTAGACTATTCATCAGCCACTTAGGTTTGATGCCTTTGGTATTGTACTTCTTTATTTTCTTCAGGTCGTCCCTGAAAAAGGAACTTTCGGAGCCCAGTGGGCTTACCTGGTTAACAAAATTTAATAAATTAATAATAATATTTTTTTGATATTCCTGTCACATATTGTGAAAATATGCTTTAATGGGTAGTATTAACACCTATAACACTCCAGGGTGCACTTACAATTTGTTATCACAACTTCCATTCTGCTATTCATCATCCATTTAAAGGGGCCATTTCCAATGTTCCAATTGAGATCTCCTATGCCTCAGGAGTGAATTGTTTTCCCCCCTCCATGCCCAGTCAAGCACAGCTGTCTGTCTGTGCCTGACTGTGCCCGGCCAAGCACTGTCAGGTAGTTGGCTCTAGATCTCCTTGAAGCCTGCATGCACAGGACCAACTATGCACAATGTCCAGTGCCAGAACAAAGAAACCAGCTCATGTACATCAAGCCACAAAAAACGCACATATTGTCCAAATCATGGCTTCTTATTGGAAAAGAAAAAGAGTGCATACAAAAGCTCAGTCCACTGAGGTAACACGAGTCCTGATGTTAAATACACCAGAGCAGCTGTTTAATTCTTTGTTAGGTTCTTTAATATTTAACTGATTATACAGCATGTTCTATTTTGTCTAGTTTACATAAATGGATTTACTGCTTCTTTACATGAATTGCAAAAGCAATGCTAACAAAACAGATAACTTAGCTTATTGCTCCAGAGTTGCTCATGCAACTGCACTGGTAATAGTACAAGAGGAATGCCAATGACTGTCCTTACTAATTCTCTTGCTTACTCTCGTTCCTGGTCTCCTCTGCCACAAATCTCCTTACACAGTTTTAGGGGACAATCTGTTTCTCTCTCAGCAGCAGAGGCAAAGCTTAAAATCTAGCAGTTTTCTGCAGCTGCATGCCGCTAAAAAGCAAACATACTCCTGAGCTGAGCAGTGGCGTAGAGCAGCCATTCAGCCATCTTGCTGCTCTGCCCCATATCCCCTTTTAAATTAGTGGTGGCGGTGAAAATTCAAAATGGCTGTGACAATGTTCTACACAGAGAGTGGTGGATAAGTGGACTAGCTTGGCTAGTTTGGTGGTCAGTGCAGGCACCACTGCTGGGTTTAAAGCTGGCTGCGATGATTTCAAAATGTCACATGGATGGGAAGAAATGGGGGGTAGGGTTCCATAGCAGACTGGATGGACTCCATGTCTGTATTTGCTCATGTCTTTCTATGTTTCTAGCTATTGGATCACTCATAGAAAAGCTAGAGATAATACTCTATGCACTCTTCTCCTAAAAATTTATTTTTTCAGATTTTGTTGATCAAAAAAGGAGGGCTCGACAATACTTTTTGTTTTCAGTCTTACTTCCAGTGTGTGTGTGTTGGGGGGGTTACAGATGCAAACAAACTGAAACTGAACTAGGTTAGGCTGTAGATGACATTTTTTAATAGGCTCCGCATTGATAATACATTTAGTTCTGAAGGTTGTACACATGGTTCGAAACATCAAGGTGAGTGGTGATAAAGTACAGTTTTACCTTGACCTAAGCTTTGCTGCCAGGCAGAAGCAAAGGACTTGTGGTGGCACCAAGAAAAAACTCAAGCAACCCAATATCCCCATTAACTCGATGTTTCTGGCAAAGTTCAGAGTAGTCAAACGCAACAGTCATACTTACATGTTCAGTGTTCCAAAAGACTTGGACAAACTTACTGGAGAAATCCAAAAGGATTTGCAGCATTGGGAGGTGGAGGAGAGCAATGCAAGTTCAAGAGATCTGAGCAGGGCAGTTTTTATGCATAGGCTAAGTAGGCTGCAGCCTAGGAGTTCTGGCTGTTTAGGGGCACCTGGGAATGAGAGGCACTAATTAAGATTATCTATATATATATATATATATATATGTATATATATATGCACACACACATATATATATATTTATATATTTTTTGTTGCTGCTACTTGTTCATTGTCTCTGCTTGTGAGTTGGTGCTGCCTGAGTCTCCTGAGCAGGTTAAACTAGCGTGATGAATGATGATAATTAAGCAGCTGTGGCAGAGTGGAGTCTGCATCCGCCAAAAAAACACAGCATGTCTCTCCCGCTGAGCCCCCTGCCATCAGATCATTTGGCATTTGACTCCCCTCCCTTCCTCCTCCCTTTTCCCATGTCTCCACAGAAAATAAATGCTTGCTCAGAGTCATCTCTCTTGTCTCGCCCCCACAGTGATGAATGTCCCTGCCTCCTGGTCATGTTCCATCATTTATTGATGCAACATGGTGATGCTGAACCAGCGTCCTCCCCAATCAGCTGTGGATTTGGAGTTCAAAATCCACTGGCGCAAAATTAGTTTGAGCAGCCAGGGAATGCTGGGTGGAGGTGCTTGGTATAAGAAGGCTGTATTTCAGGCGGGTGGCTTTTCTTTCTTTTGGACGAGATGGCAACTCGGCAGATTCAGTTCATATGGGCTGCGGGTGACAGGCGGCACATCAGCACTGTTGGGACTACTCAAAAAAACCATAACTGTTGTCTCTTCTCTTGGCACTGCGATGACTAACTGCAGTGTTTCTGCTTTTTGGGAGCACTGAGCGGAAGCAGAAGGCACAGCAACAGGTTTGAGTTGGGTTTTCCTTGAGGTAAGTGAAAAAAATCTCTCGATTCAAATTAGCATTTTGACCCACTAAGTAACTCCTACTCCCCACACAAATCTTGCCCTGAATAAAGGTTAAAAAAATAACTATGCTAATTACATTGAGAAATGATGATGATCGTCAAGTGTGTGTGTGTGTGTGTGTGTGTGTGTGTGTATTGAAATATTTGTTCTCATCATCCCCCTACTACTATTAGCAATACTGGAATTGGCTTTGCTGTTTTTTACCCCTTACCCTTCAATGTAAGACTAACAACTATCGGAGAAGGATTTGCTCAGTTAGGTGCATATGCACACGGGGCTCAGAGGCACAAGTTTAGTTTCAGGCAAGTCCCAGTCAAGCAGAGTTGCTGAGTTAACCCACTATAGAAACAGGGATGTAGAGCATTTGGAAAAGAATTTGCCATAGCTCTGATACTTAAAACAGTTTGTCCCATCCTACAGGTCGGGTCTTGATGCAGGCTGTTTCGGGAATCCTCGTGTTTGTAGTAGAATCTGGTTTACTCCCTTAATACTAGAACAAAAGTAGGCAGTGTGGGTTGTGAGACTTTGCTTGGGTTCAATTACATAAGTTTTTTTTTCCTTTGTTGTTTTTTTTAATCTGGATTTTATCCCTGCTATGCCACCATCCAGGGACATATCATGTTCAAGCCGAGCAGTCATGGAGAAAGTAGCTGGATATTTTCTACACAGTTTTTCCCCACTATCTTCCCTCCTCCCCCAGTGTTGGCAGTGCTATTATTGATCCCGTGCATGCAGAATGCACCCCCATAAAGAAGGAGCAAGTTCCCTGGCCTGACTGCAGGGGTCCCTGAGAGTAAGAACTTACCACCACCCCTCCTCAGTCAAGGCAAGCTGCCTCTCAGCAGCAGCCTGGCCTGCCTCCTGACTCTGCAACCCGAGTGTGCTCCAAAGCCCAGTTCACCTGCATGACAGTACAGTGCGCTGCCTCTGGGCCATTGAGGTGGCCCAAGACTGGGCTTTTAACAGAGATTTGTAGCTGTGCAGGTCAGTAAACTTTTGGTATAGAAGAATTGTCATCTCTATAGGTAGAGAGTCAGTTCCATGCCATGTTTCATCAGCCTCTGAATAGTAGGTCTTTGTGTCTTGTTTATCACTTAATTTTTTCCAGAACATCTAAGGGTTGGTGAAGATTTTTATTTGTTGATTTATAATATCATCCATGAGGCATTTCTGTTGGCTTCTCAGATACTTGTAGTATCTGCAGGTCTTTTTTTTCTCTCTTATCATTTATTTATGACCATTGAGGGGGTGGTGCATTGGGGGGAAATGCATGATGTTTCCAGCCCAGGGCGTAAGTTAATGCAGTCCTGGATTTGAGGAAGGTTTTGTGTCTTTTGAGGCACTGCGATAGTGGCCACTTTTCCATCTACTGCATATGGAGTAACTGAGCCAGATTTTCAAAGGGCATAGGCTGACGCACGGTGCTTGCATAAAAAAAGAATAACTTAAGGGCCAAGTTACACCAGTGCTTATGCCGTTGAAATTTTCCAGTGGTGCTTGCAGCAAATTCTGAGCTAGTTGCATCAAACTGGCATGTGCCATGCTTGTTTCAAATAAACTGTCTGCACCATGTTGACAGGATGCTTGCATCAAATAAATGACACACCACCCCCTATTTGGGAATTTCAAAGAATGTGGCCCCTACCTTTGTCTCAAATATCACTTGCAGCTGCTAGACCAGCCAGAGCTAGTCTAAGTGACACCAGAACAAGCCAGAGCTGGTCTAAGTGACAGTAGAACAAGCCAGAGCTGGTCTAAGTGACACTAAAACAAGCCAGAGCTGGTCTAAGTGGTACTAGAGCAAGCCAGAGCTGGTCTAAGTGACACTAGAACAAGCCAGAGCTGGTCTAAGTGACGCTAGAGCAAGCCAGAGCTGGTCTAAGTGACACTAAAACAAGCCAGAGCTGGTCTAAGTGGTACTAGAGTAAGCCAGAGCTGGTCTAAGTGACACTAGAACAAGCCAGAGCTGGTCTAAGTGACACTAGAAAAAGTCAGATCTGGTCTAAGTGACACTAAAACAAGCCAGAGCTGGTCTAAGTGACACTAGAACAAGCCAGAGCTGGTTTAAGTGACACTAGAGCAAGCCAGAGCTGGTCTAAGTGACACTAAAACAAGCCAGAGCTGGTCTAAGTGGTACTAGAGTAAGCCAGAGCTGGTCTAAGTGACACTAAAACAAGCCAGAGCTGGTCTAAGTGGTACTAGAGTAAGCCAGAGCTGGTCTAAGTGACACTAGAACAAGCCAGAGCTGGTCTAAGTGACACTAGAAAAAGTCAGATCTGGTCTAAGTGACACTAAAACAAGCCAGAGCTGGTCTAAGTGACACTAGAACAAGCCAGAGCTGGTTTAAGTGACACTAGAGCAAGCCAGAGCTGGTCTAAGTGACACTAAAACAAGCCAGAGCTGGTCTAAGTGGTACTAGAGTAAGCCAGAGCTGGTCTAAGTGACACTAAAACAAGCCAGAGCTGGTCTAAGTGACACTAGAGCAAGCCAGAGCTGGTCTAAGTGGTACTAGAACAAGCCAGAGCTGGTCTAAGTGACACTAGAACAAGCCAGAGCTGGTCCAAGTGACACTAAAACAAGCCAGAGCTGGTCTAAGTGGTACTAGAACAAGCCAGAGCTGGTCTAAGTGACACTAGAGCAAGCCAGAGCTGGTCTAAGTGACACTAGAGCAAGCCAGAGCTGGTCTAAGTGACACTAGAGCAAGCCAGAGCTGGTCTAAGTGGCACTAGAACAAGCCAGAGCTGGTCTAAGTGACACTAGAACAAGCCAGAGCTGGTCTAAGTGACACTAGAACAAGCCAGAGCTGGTCTAAGTGACACTAGAACAAGCCAGCGCTGGTCTAAGTGACACTAGAACAAGCCAGCGCTGGTCTAAGTGGCACTAGAACAAGCCAGCGCTGGTCTAAGTGACACCAGAACAAGCCAGAGCTGGTCTAGTGACCTGGGAACAAATGACGCTGGTCTAAGTGACACTAGAACAAGCTAGGCTGGTCTAAGTGGCACTAGAATAAGCCAGCGCTGGTCTAAGTGACACCAGAACAAGCCAGTGCTGGTCTAAGTGACACTAGAACAAGCCAGCGCTGGTCTAAGTGACACTAGAACAAGCCAGAGCTGGTCTAAGTGACACTAGAGCATATACATAGGCACACAGCATGCAGGCATAGTTTAGTGACAACTGAGGCATGACTACAGGAGCACAAACAACAGAGCTGTGAACAACAACATGCCAGGATCAGCAGCCCTAATAGCCCTCATGTTGGAATGGCCATTGCAAGGTAGTTGAAACAAACCCAGCAACAGTCTGGCAAGGCACAGAGGCTGGGCAGGCCACAAATACAGCAGAAACTCTCAGGAGATATAGTGCGAGGTATACCAGAGGCGGATGTCATGTAATGACCTGACAGATAAGCAGTGTATAACATGATACCAACTCAACAGGGAAGCAATCACAGAGCTTTGCAATGAGCTGAAAGGGGACCAGCAGAGCAGAACACACAGAGGCCATACTATACCAGTGGCTGTGAAGGTCTGTGCAGCATTTTGTTTCCTGATTACTGGGACCTTCCAAACCACCAAGTGATACCCTTGGAATATCACAGTGCTCTGTGTCCAAGTGCGTCAAACAATTCCTGGAGACACTGCTATGCAGAACACAGAGGTATGTCACATTCCCACAGTATACACAGCAGTAGGAGGCCAAGAAGCAGGGGTTCTACAGCACTGCACACCTCCCATGTATACTGGGTGCAATAGACTGCACATATTATTGTCATAAAGGCACCGACAATTGATGAGGATGCCTATGTCAAAAGGAAGGGGTACCACTCTATGAATATGCAAGTGGTATGTGACAGCCAATATCACATTCTGGATGTAGTTGCTCAGTACCCTGGATCATGTCATGATGCATACATATACAGGCACCGTAGACTGTGCAAAGCATTGGAATGTGGAGACATACAAGATGGATGGCTTATGGGTAAGTGTACAACCCATACACCTGTGTAGTATGACCCTGCAAAGCTGGATACACATGTATCACAATCACAGCCAGTAATGTGCACATGGTATGCTGGTGGTGTGAGCCACAAGTGAGCCATGTGGCTACTTGTTGTGCAGTCACAAAGTGTGTGCAATACAGTGACATAGGTAAGCAGCCTGCTATGCATATGTGCCAATATAACACACAAAGCAGTAGGGGTCACATTCATAGGTACAGCATGTATACCACAAAGTGGATGTGGGGTGGTGTAGAAGAGAGGCCATGGGTGGTAGTGGTGGTGATGGGGTTACCATTTGCAGAGCTGCATGATCTGGCAGCAGGCTGGATGTAAACTGTTCAGCCACTATAGTAGTGCATGGTTTACTGTCTACATACATACCACCATGGCTATCCAGTGCATTCCATTACCACAGGTGACAGTAGATATCCACTACAACCATGACTAATGGCACTGAGAACATCCACAGACAGAGGGTAACAGAAGGTACAATGAGATACATTTTAGTTAGTTTAGTTGATTTGTTTGATTATAAGTCATTACGATACAGAGACATCATACAACATCCAAAAAGTAAGAAATATACAAAACATAATTAAAATGATTCACTCTATCATTGAAAACAATATCTTGCATTACACGACTCAATCAAGTTAGAAATTTATAAGAGCAATACACAGTCAGCTTTGCCATATATAAATGCCTTTTGACAATGCCAGTTTTTGGTAGGCTGACCTCTAGCACTATACTCAACGTCCCAAGAATTACCCTAAGGGTCAACCCTTAGAGTACCTGGCTGAATTCCTTGCAGGTTTAACTATTAGCAATTGAAAGGGGATTAAGAAAGGCCTATTCCACAAGTTCATGTTGTTTTCCAGAATTGCAGTCCACATCAGACATAACAATTTCCTGTATACAGTACCTTCCAATATCTATAGAATCACAATCAATGCTCCAACTGAAATGGGTCCACCCCCGGTCCATACCCCCATATCCACAGTACAGATCCTCCTCTTAGGGTCGTTTTTCCATTCAGTTTAGGCATAAATACACTAAATTAGACCCAAGTTAGAGGCCATTAATAGTTGCTAAAATGCTGATTTATCATAGGAAAGCCAAACCAGAGGTACGTCTGCTGAGTAGGTTAAGGGCCACAACAGGGACTGTCCCAAATAACCCTAGCGCAAGATAGAGCAATTCACTTACTGATTCTGGTGGGTTATAACTCCAGCTGTCTTATTACATTATTAAGGAAGCCATAGGTGACTCTTTGACCTGTAAAAGATAGAAAACATGGTCCACTGAGCATAATAAATTTCATAGCTTCAGGGTAAATCTGTGACCCCCAACCCATGACAATGGTATTATACCTGTTTTAAGAATATATAAGCGTGTATAAATACTAGCACATTAGGCTAGTTACAAACAGCAGCAATCAGTCTAGGTAGAAGGGGACTCCCCATCTGGTGCTCAAAATGTTTCCCTCTGTTGTGCTTCACAACCACTGTCCTTTTGAGAGCTTAATAAACATACATTTGTGCTCACAAGCGCTACACACTTGTCTCACCAGCAGCATTCAGTCACACTTGGAGTAATGTCGGCGTCCATTTCACCGGCCTTTCTTTCCTTCTGCAAAAACCAAAGTTCCCAGGGCTCCTACGCCTCTGTCCAGAGTTTCTCAGAAGGCTCATTTAGTTTAAAGCTCAAGAAGACAGCAGTAATATAAATTAAAAAATAATTTGTTTTGTATTTCTTGCCTCTTTCACTCTAACTCAGCAAGTATCTGACCGAATTCTAAAAAACGTCGGATGACCAGCACAACCCTGGAACAATTTGCAGCTTTTTCATAAACACTAAAGTGCTTATCCAGATTCTATAATTTGAAACAACACAAATTTAATTCAAGAAAACTTGCCTTGAGCTTTTTTAACACTTGCTCCACGAGCAGCAAAAGCTGTGCTGCAGGGAGCAGAGCAACACTCTGGCCATCTTGCTGCCCCCCCCCCCCAACGAGGCACATACTACAACATGATATGACTGAGAGGACATTTGGGCTCCTGAAGATGCAATTCCAGTGCCTCAACAGATCAGGAGATGGGTACTGCAATAATGCCCATAATGGCATGCAAGATATTCCTGGCATGCTGCATCCTGTATAACATTGCCACTGCGCACAGGATACACATGCCTGCTGTGGATGCTGACCAGGGTGATGGGGATGATGATGGCAACCCAGCTGCCATACCTGTACAGTTGAACACAGGGGCAGGGGCTGCAGCAGCTGGACACTGTGTCAGAGCCCAACTGGTCCACAACCACTTCCCCTGACCAGACAACACCTCCACCAGCAAACCAAACCCACAGGGCAGTGCAGCAACCCACACCGGCCAGAAAGAGTGCCCACAGTCCAGCCAGATCTCCAGAAAGACTGTCAGCTAGGCTACAAGCCTGCCAGCCCTCCAGCCAGTTAGGGAGAACACCAGCCACTCAGCCATACCTCAAGTTGGCTGGTTGGCCATCCCAGCCAGCAGGCATAAGAATTGCAAATGTGCCAAGGTAAATGTCTCTGACCGACAAGCAACTGAACAACTACAAACACACCAATTTGAGAGATGTGTCTGGGAATATATGCACAGGAGGTGCCTTAGGCTGTTGCCCAGGACTGCTTACATACAATGGTCATCAGTGGTGTATGTACTATGTGTATCGTATGAAAGATTTCCCCTGGCTGCAGACATAATCATTCACCCAAGCACCATTCAGAGTGAGATGTAACATATTGCCCATGGACAGTGCCTAAAGCAGGTCGGTACTTCAACATGGTATGTAATATCAGTGACAGTCTCTGTGATATGTACGCAATAGAACACTCTGAGGCATGGAATATTGCCTGAGAAGAGCAAGCCACAGATGTAGTATGAGCCACAAAGTGCTCAGGACTTATCACTCTTATGTTAGTGCGGGCACCTATATGGCAATGCCTTCTATTGCCTTGTACTTATATACTGGTCCCACCCTTGACCTGCACACCACTGCATATTCCCATCAGCTGTACAGCAGCCCCTCTGGTGATCTGCACACCACTGCCACTTGGACACAGGGAAAGGAAGCAGCTCCTGGTGAGAGACTCAATTATTAGGGGAATAGAACTGGGGGAGCAGGGAAAACTGAAGTAAGGTGCCTACCTGGTGCCATGGCTTGAAGGGACAGGAAGCACATCCTTAGGATCACGAGAACAGTTGCACGGGATTCTGAGCTGGACGTCATTGTCCACCTAGGGACAAATGACTTGGCTCATCATGAGATTAGAGCAGTGCAGAAGGACTTCATAGAGTTGGGGAGGGGCACACACAGTATCCTTCTCAGAGGTGCTGCCTGTCAGTGGCATGGGTGAGGCGAGGGTACTTTGCACCATGCAGTTTAACGAATGGTTGAAAAAATTGTGTGGAGCACAGGGGTTTGGCTTCACTGGGGATTGGGGTTCCACCTGGAGGGACACCAGCCTATACTGGCAGGATGGTCTGCATCTGTCCAGGAAGGGAACAAGTCTTTTGGGCAATCGGTTTAAATGCTCCATTGGCAAGCCTTTAAACTAGTCATGGGGGGAGGCACTGATAAGCAGCAGAACAATCCCAGTCTCCCCCTACAAGACAGGGTACTAAATGAGAAAAAGACCAAGGTAGAAAGGTCAGTGGGGGATGCTTCTACAGAAGGTAAAGCCATCAAAAAATGGAGAGCAATGAGTACCAATGCCCGTAGTCTGGGTAACAAGCTTCCTGAATTAGTGGCCTTGATGGAGGAGGAACATCTAGATGTTGTGGCAGTCACAGAAACATGGTACACACAGAACCATGACTGGGACGTAAACATACCAGGATACACTATCTACAGGAGGGACAGGGAGGGTAAAAGAGGAGGAAGAGGAGGAGTAGCTCTCTACATAAGAGAAGAAATCAAAGCAACAGAACAAAAGGGTAAACAGGGAGGAGAAGAAGCACTGTGGGTCAATTTGGAGGCAGGCAATGGCACCACAATCCGCACAGGGGTTGTATACAGACCTCCCCTCTCAGGGGGAGGAAATAATAGAAAGTATACTTAGAATGGCAGATAAAGGGGAGATATTCCTGATGGGTGATCTGAATATGCCAGATGTTAACTGGAGTGCAGTTGCAGCAGTCACTTCTAAGAGTGGGGTTATTCTAGATGCCCTACAGGATGCATGCCTTAGACAATTAGTATTGGAACCCACTCGAGAGGGAACAATCTTAGACCTGGTCCTCTAAAATGGAGATGGAGAGAGGATCACAGATGTAGAAGGGGGTAGCCATCTGGGAACTAGCAACCATTGAACAGTATGGTTCACAAGAAACACAGCAATAGAGTCAAGCCATACAAAGGCAAAAGTACTGGACTTCAGGAGGGCTGACTTTGCCAAAATGGGTGAGTGCCTAAGGAATGCACTAGCAAATGGGCAGGAAGGAGGGGTGGAGGAACAATGGGGAATAATAAAAACTACCATCACAGAGGTAACAAGCCTTTGTGTGAAGCAAATAAACAAAACAAAATGATGTAAGAAACCACTATGGTTCTCAAAGGAGGTGGCAGTGAAGGTTCAAGAGAAAAAGAAAGCATTCAGAAAGTACAAGGAATCATAGAAAGAGCAGGACAGAGAATTGTATCAGTTAAAGCAAAAGGAAGCTGGGAAGGCAATCAGAACAGCAAAGGCCCGAACTGAGGAAAATATAGCCAACTCAGTTAAGAAAGGGATAAAACCTTTTCAGGTACATCAGGGAGTGAAGACTAAGGGAGGCGATAGTGAGGCTTAATAAAGGGAGGGGTGGGCAGAGGGTGACGGTGAAAAGGCAGAGATACTAAACAAATATTTTTGCTCAGTATTTACAAATGAAGAGGGGGTACCTAAAACAAACAATAGAAACACTCTGGATACAGAAGTTGATACCAGCCCATTTACAGAAGAAAGGGTTCTGAAAGAACTCTTAAAACTGAAGGTGGACAAAGCAATGGGGCCTGATGGGATTCATCCCAGAATTCTAAAAGAACTAAGGGTAGAACTAGTGACACCACTGACTACCCTCTTTAACAAGTCATGGGAGGATGGGGTGGTGCCTGAGGACTGGAGGAGGGCAGATGTGATTCCCCTTCACAAAAGTGGGAGCAGGGCAGAAGCAGGAAACTACAGACCTGTTAGTTTAACCTCAGTGATAGAAATGATGGAATCACTTCTGAAGGAAAGAATTGTCAAGTACCTAGAGGCCAGAGGGCACAGGACCCAAGACAGCATGGATTCACAGGGAAGGTCATGCCAGATGAATCTGATAGATTTCTTTGACTGGGTGACCAAAGTAGTAGATCAGGGAGGCTGTGGACATGGCCTACCTAGACTTTAGCAAGGCATTTGACTCAGTCCCACACAAAAGATTAATATACAGGTTAGCCAGCCTGGGAGTGGGTCCCAAGATGATAGCCTGGGTAAAGAATTGGCTGGAGAATAGACACAGAGAGTAATAGTAAATGGAGTCCACTCTGAAGAAAGGGGGTTACTAGAGGGTGCGATAGGGGTTAGATTATTAAGACGGTCCTCTTCAATGTCTTTATAAGCGACATTGCAGAGGGACTGGAAGGAAAAGTATGTCTCTTTGCAGATGACACAAAGATCTGCAACAGAGTTGATGCACAAGGTGGGGTGGAAAGGATGAGAAGGGACTCGGCAAGGTTAGAGGAATGGTCAAATGTATGGCAGCTTAGATTCAATGCTAAGAAGTGCAAGGTAATGCACCTGGGAAACAAAAACCCAGGGGAAGAGTACATAGTACTAACAACAAAAGAAATGGAAAGGGACCTGGGGGTAGTCATATCAGATGACTTAAAGGTGGGCAAGCAATGTGAGAGGGCATTAAGGAGGGCTGGGGGGATACTGGGATGCATAGGGAGAGGCATCACCAGTAGAAAACAGGAAGTTGTTATCCCTCTGTACAGACAGCTGGTGAAACCCCATCTGGAGTACTGTGTGCAGTTCTGGAGACCCAATCTCTGCAAGGACATAGGCAAGATGGAAGCTGTCAGAGGAGGACAACTAAAATGGTGCAGGGTCTGCACCAGAAGACATATGAAGAGAGACTAAAGGAGCTTAATATGTATAGCCTCGAGGAAAGGAGGGAGGGGGACATGATAGAAACTTTCAAGTACCTCAAGGGAATCAACAAAGTCCAAGAGGGTAGCATCTTTCAAAAAAAGAGGTGTGCAAGAACAAAGGGGTACAATTTGAAGATAGGTGGGGGGCGGCTCAGAAGTAATGTAAGGAAGTATTTTTTCTCAGAGAGAGAGTTGTGGATGCATGGAACAGCCTTCCTGAGGAGGTTGTGGAGTCAAAAACAGTGGGTGAATTCAAGCACGCATGGGACGGCCATAAGGCAATGCTAGGGGTTGGGGGTAGAAAGAAGTAGGCTGCTGGTTAACTAGGATCTGCAGCTTATTCATTAGGTAGGGAAATGGGCAGACTGGGTGGGCCAAGCGGTCCTTATCCGCCATCAAATTCTATGTTTCTATGTAGAGGCTAAAGAATGGAGCAGTAAACAGGGAGGAGAAGGCAGGGGATATGGGAAACACACACACACACACACACACACACACACACACACACACACACACACACACACACGTGGTACTTACCTCCCTCCCACCGGGGGCTAGCTCCAATTTTATAGGCACAAGGGTTTGATTGACAACATTGAGTTACTTCCTGTGGAGGCAGGAATGGGGGGTCGCAGGAGCACATAGAATCTGAGTTACAAGCTGATCCAGTGGTGCTGAGGGCTGAGGCACTGGACATCACACCTCACGCCATGCCAGCAACCCAGATTCAGGAATGAGCCTAGGACACCGGGGGTCATCAGACAGGGAGAAGATCAAGCATTCAATGGATAGCTGTCTTCTCTTGGGAGGAAGGGGAGCACAGACTCGGCACTTGCCTGGCCTCTGGCAGAAGCTGGGGGCACAGCAAGTGCAGTGCAACCAGAGATCATCGGGGAATGGTGGACGTCAGTGGAGACGTCTTGACATCAGGGCATATGCCACTCCCCCAGAACAGAGAAAATTATGCCGGAGCACCGAGAAGACAGAGCGCCACAGCACAAACCCTAAGGGCTCCTGCCTATCTGACCACCCGAGGGGATCTGATGAAATCAGATTGCCTTGGGGTGTTTGGGCCCCACTTCATACCCACCTGGGGGATATAGCCACTGCTCTGTGGGGGTCCCTTGGGGATCCAGATAAGAGCAGAGAAGCGGGCAGGTGCATGAGCATCTCCCAACTGAGCGGGCTCTGGTGTGTGGGAGAGAGAATAAAGTGTGATTTAAAAAAAAAAAAAGAATGAGTTACAGAGCACAGTGGTAACTAAAAAAGGGTATGAGTTACTGAAAGAAAGTAGAGAAGGGAGGGGGGAAAAAACCCCAGACAAGACCAAAACAGAAAGGGCACAAATAGACATGATGGGAGTGGTGCAGTGCAGCGACTGTGGTGTAGCAGTGTTCAGGGAGACCTTCTGAAGGCTGAGGTACTGTCCCATCTGCAGGCACATCTCTGGGCTGAGGGCAGAGGTTACCCATCTCCAGGCCGAGTTGGCTAGGATTTGGGAGATCTACTCCCCTGCCAAGGGACCACCAAGTCCTCCCCTGCTACCTCAGTAATTGCCTAGGAGGAAGAGCGGCTGGACTATGGTGGGCTCGAGAAGGGTGAGGACAGTGGAACAGAAGCACATCCCTCCTATGGTTCCACTCCATAACTCCTATGCTGCTCTGGCAGGATGGGACTGTCCCAAAGAGACACTCACAGTAGTGACCAAGGAAGATGTGAGAGTCCTCCGCAGCAGAGATCTCGGGGAGGGACAGAGGACCTCAGAGGAGTAGAAAGCAACTCCTGGTGGGGTACTTTATCATTTGGGGTAGACTTGGATGTAGGAGTGGGGTATGAGTGAGGGAGCTCAAGTGCCTACCCGTTGCCATGGCTTGGAGGGATGGAAAACGCATCCTAAGGATCACTGAGGCGACAGAATGGGAGAGTTAGCTAGATGTCACTGTCCACCTGGGGATGAAAGGCCTGGCAAGTGGTGAGGTTAGGGAAGTAGAGAAGCAATTCAGGGGGTTGAGGAGGGGTCCTAGACTGGTGGCATGCTGTGTAACCTTTTCAAAGGTGTTACCTGTTGATGACAAGGGGGAGGACTGGGTACTTCGCACCAAGAGATTCAATGCATGGTTGAAAGACTGGTGTGGAGCAGAGGGATTTGGCTTCATTGGGGACTGGGGTTCCACCTGGAGCAATCCACGCCTATACAGGAGTGATGGCCTGCATCTATCCTGGGTAGGGAACCAGGATCCTCACTGAGAGGTTTCAATGTTTCATCAGCAAGCATTTAAACTAGCCAAGGTGGGTGGCGGAAGTAAACAGAGTGAAGCAAACAGCCCCCCACAGAATGAAGCAGCCAGTAGAGAGGACCCAAAAGTTGAGAAATCACCAAGGATACCTAAAACCAGAAGAGGTAAAATGGCAGAGACAAGGCAAAATGGGAGTATGGGCAGAAGGGGTAGGGAGGGAAGACATGAAGTGAGAAGGGGAGCAAATGGGAGATGAAACAGTAGAAACTGGAAAGCCATGTGCACAAATACCCGCAGCCTGGGAAATAAAATCCCCAGACCTAGTGGCCTTGATGGCAGAGGTTAGATCTGGACATTGTCACTGTTACTGAGACATGGTTTATGGAGAGTCATGACTGATATATTGCCATGCCAGGTTACACTCTATTCAGGAGGGACAGGGTGGGCAAAAAGGGAGGGGGGTGGCTGTCTACGTCAGGGAGGGAATTAAAGCAACTGAGGAACAGAGAATGCAAGATGAAGCAGGGGCACTGTGGATCACCCCAGAGATGGAAAATGGCACTGCCATTTGCACTGGCATGATCTACAGACCTCCCGCACAGGGGGAAGAGCTGGTCAGGGTACTTGAAGAAGCCATCCACAGAATGACAGCAAAGGGGGAAGTTCTGCTGGTGAGAGACTTCAATCTGCTGGATGTTGATTGGAGCAACCATGCGGCAGCCATAGCCAGAAGCAGACATATCCTGGATGTCCTGCAGGGGGGCAGGCATCAGACAGTTAGTGTTAGAGCCCACCCAAGAGGGAGCGATTTTGGATCCGGCACTCACCAACTGGGACAGAATTACAGTTGTAAAGGTTGGTAGCCACCTGGGATTAAACGATCACTGTATGGTTTGGTTCAATGTGAGAACAGTGGAGAAGCCAACCCACACGAAAGCAAGGGTCCTGGATTTCTGGTGGGTCGACTTTGCAAAGATGGGTGAATGTCTTAGAAAATCCCTGGTGGGGAAGGAGGAAGGGGGAGTAGAGCAACAATGGGCAGATCTTAAGGGAGCCATAGCAGAGGGAACAAGCCTTTTCATAAGGTAAGTAAGTAAAACAAAGAGAAAGAAAAAATATGGTTCTCAAAGGAAGTGGCAGTGAAGATAAGGGTGAAAAGGATGGTATTCAAGAGGTGTAAGGAAGCACATTTGGAGGAGGACAGGGAACTGTATTTAGAAAGGCAGAGGGAGGCAGGGAAAGCAGTCAGGAATGCAAAGGCACAGACAGAAGAAAAAATAGCCCAGGCAATAACAAGAGGTGATAAAAACTTTTTTCAGGTACATTAGTGAAAGAAAACAAGCATTTGTCAATGCTGAATGTTTGCTTGCTGGCATTGGTAGTGGTAGTGTAGAAGTTACAAAGCTGCATAATAGGAATGGCAGTGAAGTACTGAACTGAAGCCAACCCCACCACCACCCTGCAGAGAGTGACAGGCATTGGGGTATGCCTTTGGGTCATCAGGCATAACGGCCACGCCATTTCACCACACCCCACCCTGCAGACACTGACAAGTGTCACTGTGTGCCTTGGGGTCTTTGGCCCTTATGCGCACCCCATTCCATCAGGAAATACGGTGAGATGGGTGTGGTATAGGAGAATGGGGTGAACTTTGGGGCCAAGAGTCCAAGGCATACCTCGATGCCTCTCACTGGCTGCAGGGTGTGGAATGGTATGAGCATTACAGGCAAGAATCCCAAGTCACAACCCTGATGCCTGACATTCTCTACAGGGTTAGGCGTTATGGTTGGAAACCCTAATACCTCAGGCATTCATTGGTATTTTCGCTCCAAATTTTCAACATGTTTTTTTTGTGACCCCCACCTCATGAACAGTGGCAATATCAGTTTGTTAACTGAAAGCTGCTTATGCACAGCGACTACGGCATTTAGCACCACAGGTGCAAAAACATTCTGAACAGGATGTAAAAAATGACAGCTGTACTGTTCATGGGGAGGTGTAAAAAATGGCAATGTTGCAAATCTGCAGTGAAAATATTAAAAACTGGTGAAGCTACGAAAGGCAGATAGAAACTGCAACGACACCTGTAATGTAATTAGTTTGAGGGATACAGCAGATTGTCAACACAGGCATTTGGGACCCTCCGATCTTGAACAATGTCACTGTGATTTTCTTTATCTGTCCCGAACAATGATTTCCCACAGCGACCACGCATCTCTGCGCTGAAAGTGTGAAAACACATTTTGGCCATGTTGTGAAAAATGACAGCTGTACTGTTCATAAGGAAGTGTGGAAAACGCCACTGGTGAAAATCTGGACTGAAAATATTACAAAGTCATGAACTTACGAGGGTGTGTGGAAACTGCTGCAATGCTCACTCGTAACACAGTCATTTTATGGACTTTTGTCACCAAATTTTCAACATAGCCATTTTAAGACCTCTGCTCATGAACAGTGTAACTGTGATTTTCTTAATGTGTCCCAAACATTGCTTTCGTACACCGACTGCACCATTGTGCGCTACATGTGCGAAAACACATTTTGGGCGACATGTGAAAAATGGTAGCTATACTGTTCATAAGGAAGTGTAATAAAATGGCAATGTTGAAACTCTGGAGTGAAAATATTGAAAATTCGCAAACTTACGAGCGTGCGTAGGAACTGCTCAACGCACGCTTGTAAAACAGTCATTTTTAGGAATTTTTTCACCAAATTTTCAACATAGCCATTTTAAGACCTCTGTTCATGAACAGTGTCACTGTGATTTTCTTAATGTGTCCCATACATTGATTTCGCACACCGACTGCGCCATTGTGCGCTACATGAGTGGAAACATGTTTTGGGCAAGATGTGACAAATGACAGCTGTACTGCTCATAAGGAAGTGTAATAAAATGGCAATGTTGAAAATCTGGATTGAAAATATTGAAAATTCACAAACTTACAAGCGTGCATAGGAACTGGCAAGAATCTATCGTCAGAAACAGTAATTTTAGAATTTTTTCACCAAATTTTTAACATAGCCATTTTAAGACCTCTGCTCATGAACAATGTCACTGTGATTTTCTTAATGTGTCCCATACATTAATTTCACACACCGACTGCGCCATTGTGCACTACATGGGCGGAAACACGTTTTGGGCAAGATGTGAAAAATAACAGCTGCACTGCTCATAAGGAGGTGTGGTAAAATGGCAATGTTGAAAATCTGGATGAAAATATTGAAAATTTGCAAACTTCCAGTGTGTAGGAACTGCATAAAGCACGCCCGTAAAACAGTCATTTTTAGGAATTTTTCCACCAAATTTTCAACATAGGCTTTTTGAGAGCCCACCTTATGAACAGTGGCATTGTCATTTCATTACTTGGTCCCTAAAGGTGATTCTGTGCAGTGACTGCGAAATCACCCTTTGGACCCGATTAACTCCATGACAGTGAGAGCATTCATGAGAAGGGGTCCCAAAAACCCCATGTTGAAAATTTGCTGCAAAAATTCCAAAAAATGCCTGAGATATGCAGCAAAGTTGAAAAAACCCTATCTATTCCATTATATAGCTTACCGGCATTTCCTCAGTTCAGTTGGCTTTGAAGAGGGCAGACGTGTTCCCGTCCACCAAAGATCGCGAGGTCCGAAGTAAGTATGGGGTGGGGGTGTGGGGAGGCAGGGAGCAGTGGTGGGTGCGGATTGTGGGAGGGGGGCAGGGAGAAGCTCCGAGGGACAGTTTTTTATTTGCAGGTTTATTATGTTTGTTTTTTTACTGAGACGACGAGGGACGTTTGCCACGCTGGGGTGGGCTCCCAGTGTGGCAGCTGAAAGGGTGTTTGGGGGGGCTGGAGCCAACGGGGGATTGGGCACCCCGTCAGCTATAACACATTTTGCCACACTGGGTGGGCTCCCAGCATGGCACCAGGATGCTTGGGGAGAGACAGTGGAGCCGATGGGATTGGGCACCCATCGGTGACAGCATCTGTTGCCATGCTGGGGTGGGCTTCCAGCATGGCACCCTGTACTCTGGGGAGACAGGGAGCCGACGGGGATTGGGCACCCCGTCAGGCTAAAGATAGTAGCCATGCTGGGGTGGGCACCCAGCATGGCATGTGGAAGGCTTTTTGGGGATGGGACGCAGCACAGCCAATGGGGGATTGGGCACCCTCATCGGCTATACAGTGTGTGCATTGGGGGCAGCCCGCGGTATGCATGCGTGTGTGTGTGTGTGTGTGTAGGGGGAGCACACATGAGCAGGCGATATCTTATCGCTGCTCACTGAAGCGTAGCTCCCCCTTTCAACTGTACTCCACTGCATTTTGGAGCTGTCATAGACAGCTCAAGCAGGCATTGGAGAACTGCGGCCGCGCCTGCAAACACACTGCCTGAATTGGAAGAGGGCTGCCACACCTCCAAAAACTCGGATAGTGGCACTATGTTTCTTGCATATGCGTGCAAGCAAACATAAAAAGACTAAGGGTGGGATTGCAAGACTGAAAAAGGAAGGAGGGGAGTGTGTAGAGGGGGACCAAGAAAAAGCAGAAATCCTGAACAAATATTTTTGTTCAGTATTCATAGAAGATGGGGAAGGGGAGGGACCACAGTTAGGTGACAGAAGCACCACTGGAAGGGAGGTGTACACCAGTCCATTTAGGGAGGAGAGAGTCCTAAATGAACTCACAAATCTGAAATTGGACAAGGCAATAGGGCTGGATGGGATACATCCCAGAGTACTGAGCAATCTCAGGAAGGTGCTGGCAGCACCACTGACAACCCTGTTCAACAGATTGCCTGAAACAGGTGTGGTACCAAAAGACTGAAGGAGGATGAATGTGGTCCCTCTCCATAAAAGTGGGAGCAGGGAGGAGGCTGGCAACTACAAGCCAATCAGCCTAACCTTGGTGGTGGGAAAACCAATAGAATCACTACTAAAAGAAAGGTTTGTGACATATCTTGAATCCAAAGGAGCATAGGATCTGAAGCAGCATGGGTTCACAGTGGGAAGGTCTTGTCAAACTAATCTGATTGATTGAACTGACTGGGTGACTAGGAAAGTTAATCAAGGAGGGGCAGTGGATGTGGCCTAAATGGATTTCAGCAAGGCCTTCAACACCGTCCCACATAGGAGGCTGATTAACAAGCTGAGCAGCCTGGTAGTGGTCCCAGGGTGGTAAACTGGGTCAGAAATTGGCTAAGCAATAGGACACAGAGAGTGTTGGTGAATGGAGTTCAATCCGAGGAGAGGGGAGGTAACCAGCGGGGTCCCAGGGGGTTCCTCTTAAATATCTTCATAAGCAACAATGCAGAAGGGCTGGAAGGGAAGGTATGTCTCTTTGCAGATGACACAAAGATCTGCAACAGGACTGATACTCCAGGAGGGGTGGAGAAAATGAGAAGGGACCTAAGCAAGCTTGAGGAGTGGTCAAGGGAGTGGCAGCTAAGATTCAGTACAAAAAAGAGCAAGATCGTGCACCTGGGGCATGGAAATGCAAGGGAGGAAGACATGATGGGGGAGGTACTGACGGTCATCAAACATGAAAGGGACTTGGGAGTAATCATATCTGAGTACCTAAAAATTATCAATGTGAGAAGGCTGTGAGGAGAGCCAGTGGAGGGTTGGGGTGCATAGGGAGCGGTATCTCCAGCAGAAGGAAAGAGGTGGTGATGCCACTGTACAGAACATTGGTGAAACCTCATCTGGAGTACTGTGTCCAGTTCTGGAAGCCACATCTTGGAAGGACATAGACAGAGTAGAAGTAGTGCAGAGAACGGTAACAAAAATGGTGCAGGGGCTGCACCAGAAGTCATATGAGGAGAGACTAAAGGACCTCAATACGTATTCCCTGGAAGAGAGTGAGGGGGGACATGACAGACACCTTCAAATATCTCAGGGGTATAAATAAGGAGCAGGAGGGTAGCATCTTTCAGAAAAGAAGGTGCTCAAGAACAAGGGTCCATGATATGAAAATAGAGCGGGGTAGACTCAGGGGTAAAGTGAGGAAGTTTGTTTTCATGGAAAGGGTGGTTGATGCATAGAACAGCCTCCCTGCAGAGGCTGTGGTGGCAAAAACGGTGGGGTAATTCAAAAATGCATGGGATAGACATAAGGGAACACTAGCAATTGGAAAGAGAGGGTAGCCACTGATGAATTAGGATCTGAGGTATATGAAACAGGCATGGGAAAATGGGCAGACTAGGTGAGCCAAGCAGTCATTATCTGCCATCAAATTCTATGTTTCTATGCCTAGTCTCATTGGCTGTACAGCAGACCCTTCCCAGTGACCAGTACACCACCACCTAGTCCCTTAGTGCCACGAGCTGTACAACAGCCTACCCCGTGACCTGTACCTCACCGCCTAGTCCCATGGGTTGTACAGCAGCCCCTCCCCCCATATTATGCAGTTTGGCTATGACTGTTTGTGGCACCTCCAGTATGACACTGCTGTATTCCATCACACAAAAAGGGCTTTTCTGCTGATCAGGACCAATTTGGGTAGCAGTTGTAACTTTGGCCACATATTCAACATTTGTTACAACTGATAATGTAAGCACGTCAATTTCTGGGCCATAGGCTTTAACAGTCTCCTTAATGGAAAGATGAAGAAAGCAGTGGGGTGCTCAGGACGCTACGCTAGTGCCGACTTGGTGGCCAACCCAAAGAGGTCAAAGTACAAATTCACAGAGTGGCAATTGAAGGGAACAGAACAGTAAGCTTGGGTCCAAAATTTAAATCCATTTATTAAACTGAGCCCTTGTGACAAACACAAATGGCATGCAGGAAGAGAGCCCTAATACCCTCACCATGTGGATCATCCTCAGGGGGCATAGCCAGAAAAAGATACACACATCTGATAAAGCTAGCCCCTAAAGGGACAGAGTTCCAAATACCACAAAACTAATGCAGTTTCCATAATAGAAAAAGATTGTGAAAAACAGGGTTTAAAAGTGAATGACAATGATAAATAACATAGAAGCATATACAAATTACAATAAACTCAGTAGCAGATTTCATTAGCAGAAAGTAACATCCATAAAAGATACATTTGCTGTTATGACAAGCCAAGCTCATATCATTGTGCATATCTAAATTAGGTTTGTAGTACAGGATACAGCTGTTTTAAATTGGTATAATGTTGCTACAGCGAAACATTTACGGCGAAAACCATTACAGTGACGACAGTTTTCTGTAATGGTCGCGTGGGACCCTGTCACGGCTTCTCTGATCTTGCGCCTCCTCCTTGAAAACAACTCTGACCTGAGTTGATTGTATTAAAATCTGGGGGGTGCTGGGGACAGAGCCCCCCGCCAAAAACACACTTTTTGTATGATGGCACAATGTCGATTATGATTGCGGTCAACATAGTGCCATCGCTGCAAAGGCATTCGACAGATTTTCTGTCAAACCAACATCGTAGTATCTTTTAAATCTATTTATCCCATAAAAACCTTTACAGGTCCTGATTAATAAATGTACATTGACTATGAAGGAGTCATGCCTTAATTTAGCTACTTCAGTAACACATTTTTGTCATTGCCTTTTTCATTTTCTTTATTAAATGTTCCTTTAACTTCTTGTATTTTGTAACCAGCACTGTGAAAAGGCAAAGGTCAGTAAGTACCTTGAGTGCAGGTTAGACATGACCTTTAGTCGTATTTCTATGTTTCCATGTTATATGTCATGCACTTCTAAGCACTGTTTTACATGATCTTTATCTATCATGGAAACTGCATATGTCAGCACTGAAACTGCTTTCCATATAAAAATGACACAAGGTACAAGGTACAAAAGTTTTTATTGTTCGACATATATGTCTTTACAAAACTTCACATTGAGAATAACAAATAGAATATTGTATATAATATACATAACAATTTCTCTGACTTTAACTAGACAATATGGAATAAAATCAGGTCTACAAGTACAAACAGAGGTGAGAAAGAAAAAGTGCCTCAGCTGGGAATACCATTTCAATTGTGCTAACCAGCTGCGTCACTGAGACAACAGGAACCTGGGCCATCCCCAAGCACACTACTCTTTCTCAAATGCACAACCCAATGGCAACACAAATATTTACTTGTAACAATCACACAGGGGTGTGGTGTGCATATTTTGTGGAACACATACGAACAGAGGTGAAAAAGAATAAGTGCTTCAGTTGGGACTTGAACCCAGGCCGTCCAGAATAGTGTTCCGATTGCACTAACCAGCTGCACCACTGAGACAACTGGAACCTGGGCCATCCCCGAGCACACTACTCTTTCTTAAATGCACAACTCAATGGCATCACAAATATTTACTTGTAATAATCACACAGGAGTGTGGGTTCAAGTCCCAGCTGAGGCACTTATTCTTTCTCACCTCTGTTTGTACAGTACGTGTTCCATAAAATATGCACACCACTCTCCTGTGTGATTGTTACAGGTCTACATGCATCTATGGATAAGAGATGGAACTACTACAATCTTTATAATTTCAGTCTGTTTAAATAATTCACCAAACGTTGAAATACTTTGATATCATTTGAAGTAAAAAGGTCCATGATAATATGAATTTTATCATGTGGTGTATTGTAGAACTTCAAGGGCCGAGCCAATATTTCTGCTGTCTCTTATACTGTATCTGGGGCAATACAATAGCACATGTTCCAGATCATCTTCAATTTTTAAATCACAGTTGCAGAAAGGGTTCATGACCCCGCCTCTATTTTGTCTATAATATATATAATTAGCCTTATATATTTCTAATTTGAATCTTATCAATACCCTTCTATCATCTGGTTTAATTAACTTAAGTAAATATGGATCAACCCCATGTTATTTAACAATATTAAACCATCTGTAATTTTTTAAATTTTTAATTCTAACCTAATTTTTCCTTATGGCAGAGTCACAGACCCTATTCCCAATACACTCACTTATTTCAGAAAATGGACACTGATAAATTTCATGAAGGAGAGCACCCAGCCCTAGGGGAAATATCAGATCATTTGAAGCCCCTGTGATTGTACTTAATGGCCCAGATATTCCAACTGCGCCAGTTTGTGGCGCAAGCCCATACACCACTCAAAATAGTTGCGCTGGGGTGTGGCCAGGGCGATATTCAACGGAGTTGCACTATGGCGCAACTTCTTTGAATATCGCCCCCTGGCCACACCCACTGTGCAAGCGCAAGTGGTCAGAGTGGAGCATTGAGATACGGTGGCGCAAGTTCCATTGCGCCATGCATAGCTCCTGCGATATTCAAAGGGTGACATGCAAATGGGGCCATAATTTAAGCAAGGTGCACAGGGGGCCATTTGCATCTGATTACGGCCCCATTTGCATGCCATTAGCATGCAGGTGTGCCAATCCCCGACGACTTGCGCCTAGCGCCCTGCCAGGCAGCAGCCGTCGGGGACCGACGCCCCTGCAGCCGATCGCGGGACGTCCCATAAGGGACAATGCATGTCTCCAATCCCTGGTGATCCAGTGGAACGCGATTAGCCTGATAGCAGGCATAACAGTATATCCCCCCCCAGTAGCCCAATTATGGGCATAACAGTATATCCCCCCAGTAGCCCGATCACAGGCATAACAGTATTCTCCCCATTAGCCTGATCGCAGGCATAACAGTATATCCTCGGTAGCCCGATCGTGGGCATCTGTTTCTCCCCAAAGTCCAATATCCCTGGTGATCCAGTGGACCGAACGGAGCCCGATCAAGGGCGGCATTCCTCACCTCCCCATTCAAATCCTGATGATCTAGTGGCCCCCACCCCACCCACCCACGGAACTCCCACTATCCTACCCCCTTCAGCCAGCGGGTGGCAGCACCCCACCCATCTGCCACTCGGCCGACTGACAGCTCGGTATGGCTGCACGCCCATTGGTTCAGAGCATGAGCCAATGGGCATGCAGCTCTATACTGTATAAGTCAGTCAGATATGTGAATGAATTCATTCACATATCTGATTGTACCATCCACCGCCGCCACACCGCCCGCCGACGACTGAGCTCGGCATGGCTGCATGTCCACCCGTTCAGAGCATGAGCCAATGGGCGCAGTTAATATTGTATTAAGTGTCCAGATATGTGAATGAATTCATTCAATAAGTCTGACTGACTTGTCGGTATGGTTGCACACCCATTGCCTCATGCTCTGGAACCAATGGCTGCAGCCACACCGAGCTGTCAGTCGGCAGGCGGCAGGGGGCAGGTGGGTGGGTGCTGCCGGCTGACGGGGGGAGGTGGTGGACCCATGGGCGGGTGGGGTGGGGACCACTAGATCACCAGGGATTTCAGACTTGGGGTGAGGAATGTCACCCGCGATCAGGCTCCATTCCGCCCACTGGACCACCAGGGATATTGGACTTTGGGGAAACAGATGCCCGCGATGGGGCTGATGGGGGAAGTTTCAGTTATGCCCGTGATCCGCTAATGGGGAAGAATACTGTTATACCCTGACCGGGCTACTGGGAGGGTTACTGTCATGCCCATGATTGGGCATGGGGGGCACCATCAGGTGCGGGGGGAACAGGTTGAGGGCCACCCACAGGTGGCAACTGCTGTGTTGTGCACTGCAATGCGGCAGCTCACCTGTGGGTGGCCCTTGACTTGTTCCTTTTTTTTTCGGCTAAACTTTGTGCAGGCGCAGGTAGGGGTTGCGCCTGCATAACTCTGCATGGCCCAGGCTGAATATTGGGCTGTGCAGTTTATGCATGGGCACGCCCCCCACCTGTGCCTGCATACATTACTGATGCACCCCGGTGCATTGGGATTTGTGCAGGCGCACTTTTCCCTTTTAAATGTCACACCAGGGTGCATCAGTGGGTTGTGCATGGCGCAACACTGTTGTGCCATGCACAACCCTTTTGAATATCTGGGCCACTGGCTTTTTCTAAAGCAATTCTAGGTAAACGAAAATCAGGCAACAAAAATATCTTTAGTGTACGCTTGATTCTTTGTATTTGTGCCAGTGATACCAATGGATATTGACTTAGTTCCTTTCTAACCACTTCTATAGGGACTGAGTTGGGAACCCTCAGAGTAAATCTATATAACTTATTTAATATTATTTCAAGTGGCTTAATATGGTCATTAGCCCATGTTTCAGCCCTGTACAGTATGCTTGTTTTTAATTTTATGTTTATAACCTTTAAGAGACCCATAATACTTCCATTGCCATATTTACCTGCAAAACTCTTAAAAGCATTAAACGATGTGTTATGTCTTGTTTTAAGTAATAATATATGACTATTCCAGGAAATATTTTCTGAATACCTTATTCCTAGATAATCATAATTATTAACAGTTGCCATTGTGGTTTTGTTAATATATAAATGAGGAGTATTCTGCTGTTTATTCCAGAATATCACCATGTTTGTTTTCTGATTGTTAATAATCAGCTTATTATCTGTTCAAAGTTTGAAAAAATGTTTTCATTTTCTCTGTAATCCTAATAATGAAGTTGATATAAGTACTGTGTCATCAACATAAGCTAAACACATAATATGTTGAGATCGTAGTATTGGAGAATGAAATTCAGACTCTTCCAAGACTTCTATTATTGAATTAATATACAGATTAAATTAAAAAGGTGCCAGAATACACCCCTGCCCAACCCCATGGTTAGTGTATATTCTGTGTGATAAATCCCTATTTTGATTGTACTGGACTTGAATCCATGTAAAATTATGAAGCCGTATCAATATGTCCAATAAATATGGATCCATTCCACACACTGCTAATTTGTTCCATAACAAGGGTCTGTTGACTGTATCAGACGCTGTCTTTAAGTCCATGAAGCAACAAAATAATTCATGTTTTTTTTATTTTGACATATTTCCATATCAGATGAAATAAGATGTGACAATGCTGCAGCATGGACCTATTTTTCCTAAAGCCATTCTGGAGCTCACTTATAATATTATTACAGTCTGCCCATTTTTGGATTCTTTTTAGAATAATTCTGATAAACAATGTCTGTGAGGTATCCAATAGACTATGGGTCTATACATCATGGGGTCATTAATGTTTTTTTTTTTGAATATTGGGCATATGTTTCTACCCAGCCATGTTTCTGGAAATGGGTCCCCTTGGACATACTTATTGAAAAGTATATGAAAAATTGGAATCTACCACTGTGGGAAGAACTTGAATAGTTCCACTGTTATGCCATCTGGGCCTGGAGCTTTATTATTCACTGTGTCCCCTAATGCTAACAAAATGTCTTCTTTCTCTATGAATAAAGGCCTTGGAGATTCCAGATTTAGAAATTTTAGTTGAGATTCCTGACTATTTTCATCAGTATAATATAGGACAGAGAAATGAATGTCCCATTGTTTTGGGGGTAATTGCTGCTTCAATTTGTTTTCTGTATTGTAAAAAAACATATATTACCAACATCCAGAATTCTTTTATAATATTAGTTGCTATGGAATTTTTTAATTTCATCCACATATTATAATGACATTTTTGTTTTTCAGTTTCCAGTGTTTGTTTATATTGTTTCCTTACTTTGTTCAATGCTTTCAATTTGTATATATCTGGACAAACTTTATAATTCCTTAACAGATAATTCAGTTCTTTTTTCTTTTGTCTGCAATTATAATTAAACCATGTTTTCTGTTTATTATTTTTCTTTATTGTTTTGTTTGTCATAAATGGTTTCAAGCACCATGTTGTAAATTCACAATTTCCAGTTATATTCTCACCCAGTAAAATCTTTTCTCTTGGAGCCATCATTTGACCTGAATTTAATATCTCCGAAAATGTATTAAGTGAATGTGTAGTCCACCTGATTTTTTTTAAATTTATTATTTCCAAATTATCTAGTAAATAGCTTTTGCCTATGTTGATCAGCTGTTGATCATTAACTACAATTTTTAATTTTAAAGGAAGGTGAGGCAACTCTGTCATATTTAATATTTCCAAAACTTCTATCAGTGGGATAACTTCTTGGTCAATCAATATTAGATCAACTGTAGATACCCCATTGGGCCCCAAGAATGTATAGCCACCTTGAAAATCCCTATTTGTTCTACCATTAATTAGACTGTAAACTTGATTTTTTATAACTTTTAAGAGCATCTTCCCCTGTGTATTAGTAATTTTATCTTTAGCTGCTCTGTTTACTCTAATGTTATTATTAATTATATTTATTCCTTTTAGAAGATCATCTATTGTAAACATTTCTTTTTCTTTATACATTCTGACATTAAAATCACCCAGAATTATAATTGGGAATAGATCATATTTATTATTCAATTACTCTAGATATTGTTCAAATATTTCCCAGGGAAATGTGTTGTCATTCCTTGCATTTCTTCGAGGAATATAGGTATTTATTATAATATATTTAGAATCTTTATAATCCAAAAGTAAGCAAATTGTATTTGGTATTATATTTTATTTATTTATTTAAAAGCTGATAACTGGGAAAGGCACACTGAGCCAAGACTTGATTCTGGGTGAAACCTGGAGAAAAGCAAGGGATTAGAATATAACAATACAGCAATTGTGCATAGTAGTTCAAAATTTTACACAGCATTAAAACAAAGAAAGAGCATAATAACACAGCAGTAAAACAAAGCATTACAGAGTTGTTCACACTATCAAGATTGAAACAGTGGTGTGAGCAGTAGGTAACAGGTATAGGATCAGTACATTGGTGAGAGACAAAATAAGTACAATTATGCATGGGACAACAAGGCAGTTACAATCAGCAACTCATAGAGGACACCGAGGAAAATCAGCACACCTGTGTGAAACAAAAATAGGTCAAGTAATACATAGGACAATGAGAAAATTACAATCATTAACTCGTAGGACAACAAGGCAAATTATAGTTCATTGAACATCGAGGCAATTGAAGGCACAAGTTCTTGTACAGGTAGTGCTTTTTGAAAGGGGGTATGCACTATAGATGTTTGGTCACAGAATAAGAGCTGGCATTGAATACAAAGGCTTGGGTGGAGTGGGTTAGGGATAGGGGAGGGGCACTGGACTGGCAATTATGGGGGGAGTAGAAGAGACATGGAGGGGGAGACACCTGAAGTAGTTTTTGATGATCGCTGCAGTTGGCAAGCTTTGAACCTCGAGGGATAGTGAGTTCTACAAGGCAGGAAGCTGGCAGGCAAAGGCTTGCTTCCCTGTGAGAGCATGCAGAGTAGCTAATGAGAAAGAACGTGGGTCATGGGAGCCAGAGCAGGGGGGTGGGGACTAATAGGGAGGAGAACTAGGAGGGGAGAGCGTTGAAACAGAATTTTGTGGTGAAGGATACACAGTGTGCGAGCCGGCGAATGGTTAGGGAAGGGAGAGATACCATGTGATAAAGGCGGCAGTGATGTATACGGTAAGGGAGATTTGTTGTGAAACAGCAGAAAGCATGGAACAGAGGATCAAGCTTGGCCCAGGAGGATTGGAGGGTAGAATTATAGACCACATCGACATAGTCAAAGGAAGGGAGGATGAGCTTGGTTATGATGTCTTTTCTCAGAGGGTGGGAGAGACAGAGTTTATGTCTGCATAACATGCACAGCTTGGGGCAGAGCTTATTATGAATTGACTTGAGGTGTGAGGAGAAGTCCAACTTGGGGTCCAGTCAAACTCCCAGGTACTTGTAGCTATCCACCGCTGAGATTATGGACCCATCTAGGGAATAGAAAGCAGAGGGGAGGACAGTTTTGCCAGTTTTTGGGCAGAACCAAATGCCATAGTGACAGTTTTTTAGTGTTACACTTAAGGGATTTTGCATCTGGCCAGCATAGCATACTCTGAAAGTCAGACTGTAGGATGGATTCAGCTTGGGAGGGGCCTGAGGTGAAAATCACAGAGTCATCAGCATACATTTGAACATGGGAGCAAGGGCAGACAGCAGGCAGATTATTTATGAAGAAGGAGAAGATGGTGGGGTAGAGGATTGACCATTGCAGAACTCCAGCTAGGATGGGAAGGGGAGGTGACTTTATTTCACCCAGCTGCATGAACTGGAACCTGTCTGAGAGGTAGGTCTTAAACCAGTCGACGGCAGGAGGAGGGAGGGCTATTGAAACAAGGTCATCTATTAAGAGTTTATAGGCAATGGAGTCAAATACTTTGGCTAGGTCCACAAAAGATAACCAGAGTAAGGTGACCTTTGTCCATAGCATTGTGAATATGGTTGGTAAGATGGAGACTGGATGAGGAGGTAGGATGGTGTTATTAAAAGCCAGATTGGTAAGGGGTCAGGATGTCATTGGAGGACAGGTAGGAGTTTAGTCTTTTGGCAATGAGGGATTCCAGTATTTTAGAGAGGGTGGGGAGAAGTGAGATAGGCCAAGAGTTGCCAGGATTTGAGGGGTCACCTCCTTTGTGTAGGGAAATGACCTTGTCCAGTTTCTAGGCTTTGGGCAGGGAGTCCGAAGTGAGGAAAGATTAAAGAGATGGGTAATAGGAGAGACAATGGCTGGAGCCCCTTCCAGCCATCTGTGTGCTGGTCCAAGTGCACCCGTCAATAAGGCACCAAAATTTACCACCCCTTCCCCGAGGTCCGCCCCCCATGGAGTTAGAATATTTAGTTAAGGGGTAATGGGGGTGCAGCCCCCTACATGAGGGGGCACAGCCCCCTGCATAAATACAGGGTAATGAATTTAAATCCTGGTGCCCTAATGACAGACGCACTCAGATGGGCATGTTCCGATGGTGGAACTGGGTGGAACTGGCTGGAGCTGAGATTTTCAAAAGTGTGGGTTTAGTTCCATCTGGGCTTTGTTTGGAGGAGTTTAGGGCTTTGAGGGCTGGTTGTGTTATTCCAAAATTCAGTGAAGTTTTGATATAAATTACCACCCCTCCTTTAGATCTACCTAGTTTTTTGATCTGGTAGCTGTTTCAATAAAACCACTATATCCCAGCAACATGGGTGGATTTTGGTCTATTAGCTATGTCTCTTGGACACATACTGTGGGCCAGATATTTAAACCATTGCACCTAGCGCAAAACCATAGCACTGGATTAGCACTGGATTTGCACGTGGCTGCAATATTCAGAAGCCCTATTAGCACCAGTGCTGTGTGGTAGTGCCGACTCTAATAGATAATGGCATGCAGGGGCAGGGTAAGGAGAGCACTCACGAATGCCAGCAGCGTGGCATATTCAAAGGGCTAGTGCCACGCTACAGGCATTAGCGTGACCTGTAGCACAGCGCTAGATACCACCAAAAGAAAGCTGGCGGTAATGTGGTGGTGCCCCCCCATCGTGGACCCACATAGCCACCATATAGCATGAAGAGCCTGGTAGTCTAGTGGTCCCCCCCAGCATGAATCCTGTCCCTGTTAAATGTCACTTAACATTTATCCCTGGTATCAGGTGGTCCCCCACCCCAAGCGTGAATCCAACTCCGTGAAAAATTAAATAAACAGTTTTCTATGGTAGTCCAGTGGTCCCCACCCCAGCATGAATTCTGACTCCATGAAAAATTAAACAAATAGTTTTCCCTGGTAGTCAGTGGCCCCCCACCCCCAGCATGAATCGACTCCGTGAAATTAAATAAACAGTTTTCCTGGTAGTCAGTGGTCCCCCAACACAAACCACAGTGAAGCCCTCACTCATGCTACTGACATTTGGCAAAGTGAGCCATGACCAGCTCTGCCCTCCTCTCACCACCACGGCTGGCTGCTGACTGCGCTATGCATGAGAGCTATGGAAATGAATCGGCGCTCATTCATTTCCGTAGAGCTCATGCATACAGCAGTCGGCAGCTGGCTGTGATGGTGAGAGGAGGGCAGAACCGGTCGCTGGTTCACTTTGCCAAACATCAGTGGCATGAGCGAGGGCTTCACTACTGGGTGTGTATGTGTGTGTGGGGACATGGGGGACCACTGGACTACCAGGGAAACTGTTTATTTAATTTTTCACGGAGTTGGATTCATGCTGGGGTGGGGGACTACTGGACTACTGGGAAAACTGTTTATTTAATTTTCACATAGTCGGAATTCATGCTGGGGTGGGGACCACTGACTACCAGAGTAAACTGTTAATTTCATTCTTCACGGAGTTGGAATCCATGCTGGGGTGGGGGACCACTAGTCTACCAGGGAAACATATTATTTATTATTTAAACCGGGGGTCAGGATACATGCTGGGGGGGGACCACTGGACTACCAGGGAGTAGAACCAACATAGGTGGGAACAGGGACCATGACGGCTGAGAAGGGCTGCCTGGCCCAGCCTGTCTGCCCAGGTCCCTGTTTGCTGGATGGCTGTGCTGCATAGCCCAGTGAACCTACAGCTGACATCCCCCAACCCCCAGCAGGTTTGCCTTATGCCTGCCCCATGCATACTTGTGTTCCACCCACACCTGCTGTGGGCTGCCCATGTTGGTGTGGGGTGTGGCATCATCCAGGACATGTGTGGCCACTGGTAGTGTGTGTGTGTGTGTGTGTGTATATATATATATATATATTCATGTGTCTCTGTATCTATCTATCTATAGTTATAGATCGCTACAGATCTATATATATATATATATATATATATATATATATATATATATATATAGATCATTTTGTACTGCTTGCAGTGCTGCATAGGTATGTTGTATGCACTGCTTGTACCTACCAGCACACAGTTCCTGCTGCTTCCAGCCTGTGCTTCTGTTTTGACCAACAGGGGATGCTGGGGGCATGCCTTGGCCTGCAGCATCCAGCCTGTACTCCATTCTGACCAAAAGGGGGAGCTTTGTGCTCCATGCAGTAGCACCGGGCAAACTGCATGGTAATGTATGTTAAGCAGCACTTAATGAGATGCAAATGTACCTTATTTGCCCACGGATTACCTAAGTAGGCTCATTTTGCATGGGAGCTTTGAATATAGCTCCGGTTGCCCTGGCTAACCAGTTTGCACCGGGCTAATGTGTTAGCACTGTGCAATTAGGTTAGCCCCGGGCAAACCTCACTTCAGCATAGCACAGTTCTGCAGTGTATGGCTTACATTGTTGTTTGCAGTCATACATCTCAACTGTCCCTGATTTTCAGACGTCCCTGATTTTACCTCAGTGTTTTACTCTGTCCCTCCTAAACTTGTGTTTCCATGACCAAACAGTGGGGGTTGTACGCATAAAATAATGTCAAACATTAATGTTACAGTCATGTTCTTGCTTAGAAAATGCATTTTACACTACACCACTTATCCTTCCAGCTTCCTGAGTGGATAGCACCAATTTTTAAGATGTGTCTGTGATTTTAAACCTTTGTCCCTGATTTTTTTAAGCCTTGTCCCTGAATGATGAGGCAGGGGGTTGAGAGGTGTGCTTGCAGTAGCTGTGAGACATCTCTGTGCAATCACACACCATGTTCTCCACCTGCAACACTGGCTTGCTACAGAGTCTAATGAGCTGCAGTTGCAGTTTGCTCTTCCCTGTTGCTATATTCAGTGCTGTCTTATTCCCGGGCTATTTTGGCCCTGCACTCCCAGACCAGTTTGCCTGGCTTCCTTAGACTGCTATATTCAGCAGGATTAGCACCGGGCTATTTCCTTTTGAATATAGCTTGCTTTGTGCTCCGGGCTAAGTTTGCCTACTAGGCAGTGCTAATTTAGCCCCGGAGCAAGATTTTGAATATCTGGCCCGCTGTCTCTAGTATTTAAGTAGTCTAAGACACTAGAGACTGCCAACTTACTTATTAGCCCTTCTATGTTCCACGAAATTATTTGAATTATGAATGTCTTTTGTTGTTTTGTAGAGGGATATTACAAATAGCCTTGTGAATTTTAATACTAGTTATCAAAGAAGGATTTATATTTAATTTCAAAGCAAGGAAAAAAAATAGCTATTTCTTTCTTTGTCCCACTGGCTGTCCCTTAGTTAGATCCCAACCAAACACAGAAAGAGTTTTACTTTTTCTCAGTTTAATTTGACGTTCTTTGTAGGATTCAATTACTGATACCCATTTGTCTATCCTACCTTTTTGTAGTGCTATTGTTTTCTTTTCAGAATCTTGTAGATTTTCAGAATCTTGTAAATTAGTAATTGACCAAGGAACTATTTGAGGGGAAAGTAAATGAAAGCCCTTTTTACTTAAAGCTTGTTCCATATTCCAGATTTTATTAGCAGTTCCTTCTAATTTGGTGTAAATCAGCACACAGTCTGGATAAGAATTGTTATTAAGCCTAGTCACATAAATATCTTCCTTTGTGTAGCAATTTTAAAATCCATTCTGACAGCACTGCTTGTGTTTCTTGATGCAAGACTGGTACACCATGCACTTCCACAAGGTATTCTTTTAAGTCTAATACTTGTTTATCCAAAATTGTAGGTTCAGGTTGACCATTTACTAATACTGTCTCATTTGGTCCTTGTTGTGTTTTATCTTGTAATTGCTGATTATTTTGTTTTTTTTTGAATCTATCATACCATGTTTAGCTATAGAAGCCCATGACATTTGCTTTTGTTGATTACCTGTTTGAAAATCTATTTTATTTGGTACTTTCTCAACCAACTTCTCATTTAGTACTAGTATAACATGTTGTACATTGTCAGTGTTACTAAGTTCACTAATTTGTAAAGGAGCTTCTTTTGTTTTTATAGCATCTTCCATTAATATAGTATCCTTAACCATTTCCTCATGGATTTTAGTTGCTTGCAATTTGGATTTCCTTTTCTTAGGTCTATTTTTCTGCCTTTGATGTTTCTTTTTACTTACACTAGTTAAATCAATGAATTCCATGACATCATCTTTACCCTTTTCAAATGGAGGTGGGAGATTAACTCGACACGCTTCATTTGCCATGGTGATCTGTTCTGCTATTTGTGCAGTATTGCAACAATTGCTTACATCATGGGATACTTATGTCTCCTGGTCCTTAATGTTATTCGAGTGTTTTATTATAAAACACATCTACTATTAAAGCAGACATTTCTTCTTCTTTTAATACCCAGAGATTCTCCAAAATCACTATGTTAGCAAAATAGGGATTCTTAATTATCTCTAGCATCTGTCTAGAAAGGGATGTGGATATGGTAAAATCACCCTGGTTTTTAAAATGTCCCTGGTCATAATTTATATGGGCGTAATATCCTTCCTATGGAGTTGAGACCTTAGAACTAGGAAAGAATCTTGGGGCGTCCCCTTCAGATGTTTCTGACACACTACCTGAGTTATTCAGTGTTGCCATTGATGCTGTTGTAGAACTAGAATAGCTGGATTTGAGCCATCTTAAACTTTTTGTTAGTTCATCTATATCTTGAATTACCATAGATAAATCCTCTCTCTGAATGAGTTTTGGTGACCTCATAAGATCATCCTGGAAATTTTGGCTCAAAATCAGTTCTTCTTTGTTTATAATATTTTCAATCAACTTTAAATCATCACTGTTAGCTCTGACTGAGTCCTTATATAAGCATGTCATACAATTTTTCATTGTTTTACCCACTCCCTGCTCTGAAACCTCACTACCTTATAGAATATAGGTAACATAAGTCTTAGACCTCTCCTCTTTACCTACATGGACTAAAATATCTTTATGTACTCTAGCAGAAAAATCTCCACTTTTACCATCTATCTTTGGGGAGATGTTCAAATCTGAATTATCAGAGATGCTAATTATTTTTGGTGAGATTTCCCTTTAAAAATGTTCTTCTGGCACATTTAATATAAGTGCATCAGGATGTCCAGCATTATTGGTGTTGAACAAATATTCTCTGGTTCAATTATGGCAACATTAAAAGAAGTTATTTTTATCCGTATATAACAGCAATTTTATTTGCTGTACCTTTTCACTTTCCAATTTGTCCAAATCTTTATTTTTTGAGTTCATTTAAGTTTTACTTTTAATTTTATGTTTTGCACTTTTTGTGCTAATTTCAATGCCAAATTCTTCTGAATGATTTAATCCATTCTTGGTACTCACCATTTTAACTATTATAACAAACTAGTTATTCAGAATATGGTAATTAATTAATTAATGAGAGAATAATTTGTAGCCACAGAAAAGTTTAACAGTTGCACAAATGAACTCTATTACATCAAATCTTAAATGATTGATAATATTTATCAGCTGAATTAATTACTCATCAATAACAGACACTCTCAGGCAACAGTGATTACATAGTGACAAAAAACAAACAGTAGATATAATGAAAGTCCTTTATACTTTCCACCTCAGTGGTATGTTGTGCAGGAAACTGGCACTTCTGTTTGTTCCTGGATTGGATTAAAAGGTTGTACAGTTCCAGAAATATGCAGTCCTAAAATGTCCTTATTGTAGTCATTCTCGTAATCATTCTCAGTTGATCCTTTAAGCAGCTGAAGAAAAGTTTCTATGTCCAGTTCTAATAAAATCCAAAAATTAAATAAGTTATCCTGCAAGAAAACACATTAGAATTGCCAGAATAATTGGTACACTCTAGTCAATTATTTCCAAAATTCTTTCTTAATTATTATTGTTATTCTAAAATCAATATTATTAATTGCCAGTTAGTTCTTTATTAAATCAGGTCTAAGCCAGCCTTAGTTCATTAAATATATCAGTTATCTACAATTAGATTAGTTATTTGTTAACTTTTATGACTGCTCCAAAGTTAACTATGTAGACATAAAAAACCTTGTGTATCCTGTTATATTCTGCATAATTTCCCCAATGTACTTCAATATACTTCAAAACTATAAATTAATATAAGTGGTTAGTACCTGCACTGAGCTAGTCAGCATACTGCTCTCTAAAGCACACAATGGAGAACCAAAAGGGAGCAAAAGTGCATTCATTTTCAGATAACTATGTCTTAAGCTCAAATTTCCTGCATTCCCAAACTGCTCCTCAACTTGAGAAGAGTAATTGTATTTCTGTAACATAAAATAAACAGAAACTTACTATTTAAAATGAGATACAAAACTAGAAATGGTTCTTTATGTATCCAGTTATTAATTATTTTATGTATCTTTACTTTTATTTTCTCTACAGGTACATACCATTTCTGTGTCACCTTTCTCCTATCCTTCCCCTTTCAACAAATGTAGTTACAGGATGGAATAATGTCTTGGTTCACTTCACTTTGGTTTACTTTGATTAAGGCTGAGAGTTTAAGTTTATACAACTTCGAAACAAGCTCCTTTCTTGTCTTATTCTAACAAATATACTCAAATTCAAAAAGTTTAAGTGAGGTAATAATGCGGTCTCTTGTTTGACAGAATGCTGGACTAAAACTCAGAGCTCAAGGCAAACAGCAACCAGAGAAAAAAATCAGAAAACGCCTGCACTAACTATGTGCTCCCTTTATCCACAGCTACCCTCTCGACTAGTGAGCATAAACTGAGTTTCAGAACTATTCTACATGTGCTCTCCTTTATATCAGTGATCAATTAATCAATTAACTTAATTGGTTATATTGAGGAACCCACTAAAAGTGCATGTTTTTCCTTGTTTTTCTTTAATTTAATTTAATTTAATGTTCTTGCCTAAAGTTTAAATGATTAGGTCAATCAGATCAATCAGACCAGATTTACACCTGCTTAAATATATTCAAATATATGAGGGAGGTAACAAATGATGTGTTTTAAGACAATTAATAATCAGCAGTGTATTTCTTTGGGCCCAAATAACTAATCTAGTTATTTAGCAATTATGAGCCATAACTCCCGTAAACTTCACTTAAACTACTCCTTGTTATCAATACTTCTATCTGTAATAAGAGAAGCTCAATACAGCAACAAGTTATTCAATAATCAACAGCTAATCACTTAGGCAAAAAGTCATAAAGTTTGCAACTAAATCCGTGAATTGTGAAAGTTTCATATAAATCCTAAGAATTTATTTTATACACCAACTTAACAAACCTAAGAGAGCAAACAGCTAATAAAATGTATAAAAAAATATAAAATATCTTTATGAACAATTTGGTTCACAAAAACAGATAAGTAGCTAGCAGAAATATTATAGATGAAAGAAAAAATGTATAAAAAGATGTCCCGAAGTATTCCAGGGGTATTCCAAGGATATTCCAGGGATATTTCACGGAAACCAATCAAGGCTACCCCCGAGTAAATGGAACAGCAGTTTACTTTAAGTTGACTAAGCAACTTTTATTATACATAGTTCTCCTGAGCGACTTTTTCTTTTACTCAGCACTCAGAGACAATCTCTTAAAAGTGGTCTCTACAGTAGTCGAAGCCTTCATCCTCCACAGGGTTTATCAATGTCAGCTACTCCTGGGGCTCCTACCACCACGGACTCCTTTCAGGGAGCGGCCACTCTCTGGAGCTTTGATAACCAGAATGCCAATTCACCACTTTTCTCAATTACTTGCAACAAAAGATTTTATGGAAAGACTGAGCAAGGAGTAAATACTGGAGTGCTTATAACAGAATAACATTTTATATCTGTAAGTAGCTCACAATTGAAGCAATGGTGGCATACATAGAAACATAGGAACATAGAAGATGACAGCAGATAAGGACCACAAGGCCCATCCAGTCTGCCCATTTTTTTTTCTACCTTATGGATGTACCATCAGCCTTTGCTCTGTTAATGGCCTATCTATTCATACTCATCTGTATTGCTCCCTTATGCCTATCCCATGCCTGTTTGAAGCCCTGCACTGTATTCATATCCACCACTTCCTGAGGTAGGCCGTTCCATGCATCCACCAACCTTTCTGTGAAAAAGAACTTCCTCACATTACCCCTTAGTCGTCCTCCTTCTAATCTCATGCTGTGTCCTCTTGTCCTGCTGTTTTTCTTATATTGAAACATGTTAGACTCTTTCACCTTGTTAATGCCCTTAAGGTGTTTGAATGTTTTGATCATATCACCTCTTTCCTGCCTTTGCTCTAGGGTACACATACTGAGCTCCGTTAATCTGTCCTCATATGTTTTCTGATGCAGTCCCTGCATCATTTTGGTTGCCATTCTCTGGACTGCCTAAATTTGGTTAATGTCCTTGTGAAGGTGTGGCCTCCAGTACTGCACACAGTACTCCAGATGGGGCCTAACCAGTGTCTTGTAAAGAAGGATTATTATCTCCCTCTTCTGACTTGTGAAACCCCTACTAATACGCCCCAACATCCCCCTAGCCTTACCTACTGCTTTAGTGGTCTGCTTGGATGATTTCAGGTCACCGATGATGATGATGATGCCCGTCTCTTTCTTCCCTTGTGACTGCCAGCAACTCCCCTCCCAGCCTCTAGGTGTCTTCAGGGTTTCTCTTCCCTATGTGTATGATCTTGCATTTCTTTGCTCAGTCCTGCTCTTGATACTCCTCCACAGCAGCATAGCATACAGTTGCTCTACTTCGACCACCATCTGCTTGCTCCACACTCAAATCCCGCGGGCAAAAATGACGCATGTAGCAACACAGTTTCTTGATGAACTGTGTGTCAAAAACATAAAATGACACAGCTTGCTTCACAATTTACATGGGCATCCATTCGATGCAGGCACACCATCAACAATGTGATTCCCACCTGGAGCTTGCTGAGAGGGAACTGACTTGCATAGCCTTACAGCTTGGTGTGAGGAAACTTCATTTTGAAGGACTTTGAAGTGCATAGATGGAAATATGGCTGCAGGATGGAAAAGAGCTCCAAATTATTCTGAGACAGAAACAGCAATGCTGATTAGTGATGCTCAGCAATGAGCCAGGGTGCTACTGCCACCTGGCAGCACCAGACACTCCCCCAAGGAGAGGGACAAGGTCTGACACAGTATTGCAGTGAAACTGCAGAGACTGTCAGGGGAGAAAAGGAACCCTCAACAATTAAAACAGAAATGGAATGACCTAGCCCTCAGGGGGCTACACATTCTACAGTGCCTCCGTGACCAGATGAAGAAGACAGATACTGACATGAGAGGAGAACATCAGAGGCAGATAGGTAAGAACAGCATCAAATATATGCATACAACATAATGCTCTCATTGCTACATCTGTTGTGTGACATATACCAACCTGCAGCTATAACAGCACTGTTCTCACACATGTACAACCCAGTGTGCCCACACAAGTACAGAGCGGGGACCAACCAAGGGATGCTGGACAGTTTGCATCAGAAGACACACCGGGGCCAAACTGTGTAACTGCCAAGTACAGTGTAATTAAATAGTGCATGTTGATTAGCAGTGCAGACCAGATACCATGTTATGTAGAATGCAGGTTGAGTACATATGGGGTGTGTCACAGTAGTGGTGATGAAATGCTGCCTCTAGAGACAGAGCTCCCAGAGTAGGTTGTCATTGGCCCCAATAGTCCTCTTGCTCCCTGCAGAGTACATTATTTCCTATGCAAACCATGCTGTGCTGTCCCATATGACGTGGTGAGGGAGGTGCTCCAGAACAAGTTAGTCAGGCTAGACAGCATAGGAGGTGTGGAAGAGAAATTGGGGGGCAATAAAGGTGGCCATTTGCAAGTATCTAAGTGTAACCCCCCTTGTGGGACTTACCTCCTTGTCCCCATTTCTCCCTATAGTCTCCCATTGCTGGTGGTTTCCCCCATTCTCCCCAGAAGTGCACAGTTTTACTATAGTGGGGTGACATCCCCGACATCGACATCCCCGACAACAACACGCACAATGTTGAGTGTCGGCATTGTACTGTCGGGAATGTATGAGTGTTTTCTTCGGAGACTGTGCCCCCTCAAACCTCCCATGTGAGGGGCTATGCCCCCACACCCCTGGTCTCCAAATATACAACTCCAAGTCAGAGTTGTATTGGGAAGGGGGTGCAACACTGGGAAATGCAATGCCAGTGTCTGCAGGGACCAGCACAGTGACCTGACAATTTTGGCCAAAATCTGTCACTGTGCTGGTCTTCGCGGTCATGGTGTTGATCTACCATTGGCATACCAAAGTGCACCACCACAGCCCAAGTCTTTCATGGCCCCAAAGTGTGCCTAAAACCCTCCGTCCAGCCCCTGCATGTTCTTAGACTTTAGTGGGGGGGAGGGGGTGGAGGAGCTAATCATGAGTGTGGTGTATTTGTAAATGAAAAGTATTTCCCCTGGCTGCACCAGGACTTTAATTGTGGGGCTTCCATGGACTGCATAGGGACTGTATCAAACAGCAGCCATATTTGCAGCCAGCAGCCAATCAGAAAGCCAGGATTACAGGCAGAGACTTTTGGGACAGTGCTAAAGCCTTATGGGGGAAAAAGTAGGGACAGATCTTAGTGCCTAAATAAGGAACTTATCTGGTATTGAGGACGCCTAATGAATATTCATTTTCATGACAGACAAGTGAATCAGCCAATCAGGAGCTGCCAAAAAGCTCCCCAAACCCCAGAGACTCTTCAGGCTGCGTCAGTTCAGCTGGAGCCCCCCCCGCAGGAGGAGGAGGAGGACTCTGGCCCCTTCCAAAGAAATGTGGCTGTAGGAATCTTCGCGTGGCTGGCCTGGGGGTTTACAGTTACTCTCTCCCAGAGCTAGCATGTGAATTTCCACATTTGGAGCAAGTTTGTGGGAGAGTTCTGATTTAACTTCAGCTGTGAGAGGGCTGCAAGAAATCCTGTGTGCAGTTGTGAAAGAGCTACAAGAATGTTTACCACCTCAGTGGTGAGAGTGCTGAAAAGAATTGTGTATCTTCAGCTGTGTGAGAGCTGCAAAAACTGATCCCGAGTGTATACCAGTCCTCTTTAATATACACAAGGACTGGAGACCTGCTTGGGCCAGCTAGCCCATAGTGAAAGAGGTGCTTCGTTATGTCTGCATCCTGTGTTTAACTAGTGTCAGAATAGGATGGACATTTGTTGAGTAAAATGGCTGAAGATGGTCCAGTACTCACTTGTATGACCATATGTCCTGTGATGTTTGAAATGGCCAAAGTAATGATTTTGTGTCTACAAGGGTCATCTGGGAGTCTCCCTAGAAAAGGAGATTTGCCAGTGATGTCTAGAAGAAGTCTAATGTTCTGATTGGAGTGGCAGGAACCATGCCAGTCAAAAGGAACTGTTCAATTGTTATTCTGCTTGTGAGAAGCTTGAGAAAGGAAAGTAAATTTGCTACGATCCTGAATGTACCTGATTTTGTGTGGAGCCTTGCCTGAAGTTCTAATGTTCGCCTCCAAGAAAGAAGAAAGAGACTTTGTTTTGCCTGAGGAGTTTGTGCCTTAAAGAAAAAAGGGCCATGGTTGCCACTCTGGCAGCGTAGCTGAAACTTCAATATAAATGAATGTGCTGCAGTGTTTAAAAGAGAGAAAGTGACTGTGCTAAGAACTAGCATTGGGAGTCAGCCTAGTAGTGCGCCAGCTAGGCACTGCGATATGTGTCTCTCCCTGAGGGGCATAGCCTAGACATGGGGGTCTGAGACGTGCTGGCCCTGGTCGCAGTGCTGTTTTTTCCAGAATGTGACTTCAGCCTACAAAGATGGGCAGCTGGAGAGAGATGCTTAGAGACGTTTCCAGCCTGCAAAAGCTGCAAGAGCCTGCAGTTCAGAAAGGGGCCTGCTGTAAGCTGTGCCTTGCATCTCAGCCAAGATTGTAGTACTACCTGATTATGTCTACTTCACATCAGCTCGCAAGAATTCTTGCTGCACCTAAAATCTTGACGACAGAACCATGAGTACACACAGCCAACTCTACAAAAAGTGTGAAGGGACTGTAAATAGTTATGTGTTTGGCCAAGTTTCAGTATCTAAAGTTTAAGCTATTGAAATATGGGAGCTACCTGCCTATCACAGAGTTCAATTCAAAAGTTGATCCAAGAACAGATTAAAGTTATCTGATTTTCCTTAAGGGCCCCAACGCCAGCCAACCAGCTGCAACTTTATCAGGCCTGCAACTTAATATTTAGTGCTGGGTACCCAGAGGTTTAGAATTGCAGGGTTCTATTACAGACTGAGGACTGGTACCTGTGTGGGCGTACAATATGTGTTCAACATCTAATGCAGCTAACTAGATAGAGAGAAAACTAAATCCATCAGAAGGTTGGTGGGTGGCCACTGTGATAAATGTCTGAATTTAAAATGCAAGATGATTACTCTGATTTACTGGATGCCAAACAAAATAATGTTCTACTTAACCTCTACATCCAATTTACTCTATCCTAACCCTCACCCCTTGTAAATAAATTATTGTGTAAGCCCCTTCTCTTTGAGAGCAGCTTATGCTGTCTTTAGGGACCCCCTTCCTTCTTAGTCACCCCCCAGACTTTAGGGATTTTTAGTGCTCTGGGGTGCAAATTCTGCATACCATCATGTGGCAGCAGAGAGAAGGTTTCTAGGGTATAAAAGGCAGTTTCCTCTGTTTTTAAAGAGAGGAAGCGGTGCCAGGGTAGGAAGACGGATACCACTGGGCACTGCAGGGGCAATGCAGGGTGGGGAACCCCCCCCCACTTTAGGCAGAACAGTTTTGTCTGTGGCGATGAGTTGGGTCCCTGGGTAGCATCCATGGGAGGGCACCAAGAGAGACAGAATGCAACTGTTTGTTTGGGGTCCTGGGCTCTGGGGGGGCTGGAGGAAGAACACTCACCATTAGGAAGGAGATGCAGGACAGATAGGTCCCAGGGTTTCAGGTCTGGGCCCTGGTGGAGAGTGTCTGTGTTTCTGGGTCTCTGGGTTGCAGCAGGTTGTGGCAGGGCCTCTGCAGCCCATTGTGGCAAGGTGACCCAGGTACACTGGTGAGGGGGCCAGGGAGAACCTCTACCCAATAAAGGGCCTGTTTGGAGGGACAGGCCTCGGGGCTGCTGGACTTTGCCGAGTGGGCCGTGGAGTGCCCTAGGGGTCTCCCCCTGTCACTGGTTGATCGGATCGGGCAGCAGTTTAGAGTTTAAATGTACGGTACCATGGGTGTTGCAGATCCTGTGCCCAGCTCACTAAAAGACCAGCTGTGGTTGTAAGGTAATATCGTCGGGGACTTGAGCAGACCAGGAGAACAGCCTGGGGTGAAAGGATAATGGGGAATGGTGTTGGCGGGTAATGCTGGTGCCCCACCTTCTGTCTCCTCTGGGGCTGGAAGTGAGAGCTAGGGAATGGGTTTAGGGAGAAGCTGTATGTTTTCCTGGGAAAAGGGAAATATGAAAGGCCCCATTTGTTAAAGTAGGAAGCTTAGTAGGTACTTATCAGTGACAGTTGGAAATCAGTGGTGGAGCTTCACAGTCCAGGTCAAACAAAAAGGCTGTGGTTCATCCTGGGGGAAAATCTGTCGTAGTGTTTAATGTTGAGTAAAGATCTTGCTCTGCCTTATTTTACTGCCTAAATTTGTGTGTACAAAAGTTGAGCCCTGGAGCCAAAATTTCACATTTCACACAATAATGGATCCCTGCAGCCCTTTTAATCATTTGGGCTCAGGAGAAATAAAGGTGATTACTCTTAGTAAATGAAATCATGAGTCCTGATTCATTTTGTTTTTAAGGATAGGATTGAAATGATAACCCTTGGGTTTTTAATGTATTAATGAGTTTATCTTCCAGAGGCTTTAATTTTGAAAGAAACATCCTGCAGTTCTGCTTGTTCGGGGCTGTGGGGACCTTCTGGACACAAGAGTAAGTGGTCTGAGCTGCCAGGGTTGCTCGTTTCTGGAGAGTTGTGGAGCAGTCAGCTCCTGCAGCGGTACGATACCTGGGTTCAGCCATATGTATTTGAAGACATCTTCAGGTAGGACAAAAACTCTATTTCTACCTTGGAGCTGGGTGTTATGTTCTGGTTATGTTTGTTATGCTGTGGGCCCCCTCCTTCCTCCCCAGGAACATTGCGCTTTAACCACTAGACATGGGGAAGGGGGAGCTGCAATTGGTTAACAATTTTTTATAAATCTTGTGTGTGAGCATATTATTAGAGTGAACCTTTAATTCAACAAATATGAAATGTGGGGTTTTGGTTACTAGTCCATGAGTGGGTTGGCAATGTGATAATGTGGGTGGGTGCAGCATTCCTGGGGTTGTACGAGTTATTATTCAGACCCACTAAAAGTATAGTCTGGGTGGAGGCACTACCCAATAATTCTGCCTTGGGAAAGAACCAGTTTACAGTAAAAAAAAATAGGAAACCAGGCCCCTCAACCTTGGTTTGGCCAGTCAACCAGGGGTAGTAGCCCGTTTGGACATGGCGTCCGGATTACACAAGTTATGCGTGAGAACGGTACAACAACAGTAGCAAATACAAGAGACCATTCTGGTTCCCTGTAAGGGTCAGGGAAAACAGTAAGGGCAAACAGAAGGGCTTTACCAGGTATAAAGATAAGTAAGGGGAGAAAGAATGGGGGGAATACATATTGAGAACTAAGGAGGCAAAGAGGGCAGTTAGAAGTGGTAAAAGCAGACAATGAGCTGCAGAGGGGGTCAAGAGTGTAGAAAAACAGTTCTTCCTGTATATTAGGGAACAGATGAAGAAAGGAGGGGGAGTTGTTAGGCTATTTGAGAGGAGGTAGTATGATAGAGGAGGACGTGCAAAGGCTGCCATCCTTAATGCTGACATTTGGTCTGTCTGGTGAGCAGTCTTGAAGATAGATAATGCCCCAGGACAGGATGGGATGTATCTGAGGGTGCCCAGGGAACTGCCAGCAAAACTGGCTGAACCCCTGGTAGGACTATTCAATAGCTCATTACAGACAGGGATAGTGCTGAAGGACTGGAGGGTGGCAGATGTAGTTCTGCTCCAAAAGGTGGGGGGAGGGGGAGCAATAGGGGAACTACAGACCTGCCAGTCTTAACTCTGTAGTAGGGAAGCTGATGGAATCATTGGTCCAAGTGGATCTCATGGACTATATGGAGAGCAATAGTCTCCATGATAGTAAACAGCATGGGTCTGTGGCAAGGAGGGCTTGTAGGACTACAATGTGGAGAAATGATGCACTCAGGAGGCAGTTCAACGGTGCAGAAAAAGGCTGCTAGCCAGAAATACAAACATTCAAAGATTTCTGCACCCCAAAAACAAAAGCACAATCCAGTAAAGCTGTATAGCAGATTTATTGTGGCAGGAATGCCTAGAACAAATGCCCTGCTAGTTTGCTCTAGGCATTCCTGCCACACTGCATTGTGCTTTTGTTTTTGGAGTGCAGAAACCTTTGAAGGTCTTGTAGGACTAACCTGATGGTCCTCTTTGACTGAGCGATGAGGGCATTGAATAGGATCCACACTGTGGATTTACTCTACTTCAACATCAGAAAGACTTTTGACTCAGTGCCTCACAGATGATTGCTGAAAAAGATAAGGGATCTGGGGTGGCTAGGGATATAAGGACATGGGTGGTTAACTGGATAAAGGGGAGGCAGCAGAGGGTTATGGTAAACAGGGTCAAATTAGAAGAGAGAGAGAGAGAGAGAGAGAGAGGGGTCATGGCTTGGGTACCCCAGGTCTGTCCTGGGCTTCATCCTTTCAGTATGTTCACCAAGAGCACTTGAGAAGGAATAGGTGGCAGGGCATATTTTTTCGTAGATGACAACACTCTTTATGTGAGGGTGTATAGCAATGGGGGAATCTTGAAATGCAGAATGACATGCAAAGACTAGAGAGGTGATCAATGATTTGGCAGGTGACAATCAATGCCAAAAGTGCAAGGTGATGCATCTAGGGAACAAGAACCTCAGGACAGAGTACTGGATGGGTGGGGTAAAACTCAGCACTGCAGCTGGGGAACTGGATCTATGAGTTAGCATTAGTGACTCTCTCTTAAGCCAGTGCAACAAGGCCCATAGTAAGTCAAAATGGTGGCTGGGACGTATTGGGAGGAGTATTGACAGCAGAGAAAGAGGTATTCCTACCCCCATATAGCTCTTTGTTGAGTCACATCTGGGGTACTGTGCCCAGTTCTGTAGTCCTCACTGCAGGAAAGATAAGGCAGGCTGGAGATGGTGCAGTGAAGGGTGACAAAGATGATTCTGGGCCAGCAGGGCAGGTCCTACGAGGATCACCTCAAGGTACTGAATATGTACTCACTGGAGACCAGACAGGGGAGGGGAGATATGACAGAGATATTCAAGTTCTAGAAAGAAATAAGATGAACTGTGAGGAATTGTTTAGCATAAGTAATGGTTCAAGGGCACATGGAGACAAATGCAAACCAACAGGATGGAGGTTCAATTGGGATATGAGAAAGTATTATTTTACAGAAAGGGTGGTGGAACCATGGAATAGTCTAACAGCCAAGGTGGCAGACACAAAAACAATTAATGATCTAAATCACGGTTGGGACAGAGTAAAAGGTATAGTGGATACTCAGGGTATCGGTAACATGGAGGGGAATTGGGGGGTGGATAAGGATGGCTAGAACCCTGTTTGAACAATAGGTCCTACAATTCAATAGTAAACCATGGGAAGACTTGATGGGACATTGGTTATTTTCTGCTGTCATTATCTGTTCCTGTTTCTATAATCATCCCTGTAGCTGTCTCCAGTACGTGTAAAATAGAGGTCTTCCCTGTAGATATCGCTTCTACTCTTCCAGTGTCCTCCCCTCTACCCTTACAATCCTCATTTGTCTTTTCTATGCCTTCACCTGTCTCCAACCATCCCTCTGTTAATGCTCAACCCAATGGGTTGATAACCACTGCTGCTCTCCCCTCTCCCTCTTCCCCTGCTCCTAACCTCCCCTGCTGCAAATGCCCCTTCCCCCTTACGATTTGGGCTCTGACCTGTTCAGAGAAAATGCTTGTATTACGAATCTGCACTGCCATATCACTGTCACTTTGTAACAAGCACTGTGCATTTTATTTAGCTGTTGTCCTCTTTGTATGCCGCCCTGCAAGTAGGTGTTACGGTCCATTTGTTGTGGCTTGGTTCACCTGCTTGTTCTGTATTGAGTTACTGCAGTTTGTAATTTGTCAATGTAATTTTTCACTGTAAACGAATTGTAAGGCTTGATGTGATTTTGCATTTTGTACTTCCCTGTCCCTCTCCCCGGGTTGCACCTAGAAATGAGCTTAAATTTCCTGGTTACCAAATGTTTAGATATATAGCAATATATTGATATGGGAGTGCTGCAGTTCCTGTATGTGTACCTGTAGCAGGTAATGTCTGGCTCAGGGATATATGCATGTCACTTACTGTAGCTGTACCCTCATGGCATACATGCATATACAGACCTGTCATACATCCATCACTGACGCTGTCCACCATATGTCATTGTAAGTGTTGGACAGTGCGATGGTGCTGGGCAGGAGCAACTCTCAACCCGGCTATGTAATCTTGAATGGGTCATGTGGCACAAGAAGAGGTAGGAAGCCAGGGCCTATGCAGAGACAACAAGCTGCAGGATGCAGGGCCCACAGAGGACATGTATCCCAGGCCACTGGCTGATGCTTCTATGGATAAGGAACACAGTAGGGCTACCACACAGCCTGAGGACGAACCTCAGGTGGCATAGGAAAGTGTAAATGATGTGGTGGAGGTGGCACCTGCAGCTGATTCCCTGCCATGCCACTGGTGCTACCTAACCTTGGATGTTCATCAGGGATGCCAGGGTTAGGCAGCACCAGTGGCACAGCAAGGGATTATGTGTAATACTGTGGAGTGGGAGCCTGAAGAGGCAATGGGGAACGGTGGTGGAGAGGGTGTTCCACAACCAAGATGGAATAAGCTGTGTACCTTCATGCACATGGTGCGCACCCAACTACAGACTGTTGTGGACAATATATTCCATCTCCAAAGGTCTCTGCAGGCAGTGGTGGACACTGTGGACATGTTTGAGAAACTCAGTGCTGCTGCCTTGTGTAAAAAATCTCCTTTGTATACAGCCATTTGCAATATGCTTTGATTTTATAGTTTCAATAAGGTGTTTTAATATGTACATAGGTTTAATAGTTTTTGTGTTTTTGAATTGTTTTTAGTGTTGTGTTGTCTATATTTCTTGTGTTTAATGTATTCTTGTTAATGATGCATATGATGCGTGCATCATTATTCCATTGTAATGTTATATTTGTTGGATTACGCTCCTGCACATTCTCTGTCAATGTGTGGTACAGTGATGTACTGTATAGCAGTAGTTCTGCTGCTCCAGTGGTATTGCTGTATGCAACACCGTGGCATGCAGTATGTCACGCATTACCACATGCCTAGGGGAGCAACATGCTAGTGCATTGCATTGTTCCCTTCAGTAGCCAGCGGCACTGTTCTGTGCCACTACAAGGTACAATGGTGCAGCATGGTTCCCTCCTGATATATGCATCTGTGTGTGACCCTGTACTCTAAGTATACCATGGCATGTATGAATATCACAGAAATGGCTGACTGTGTCCAGGTCGATGAACACTGATGTGTCACATCCCTGTTGTCTGATATTCACCTCTACTGGTGGTATGATTACTGAGATAGCAGTATGGTATGTAATTGCACCGCAACATTACATAATAGACTATTCTACTCTGTAAGACATACTGAGGTGCTCCACTACCACAGTGTTGACCACATTCTGCACATCATAGCCACAGATGGACCTTTGATCTGGTCACATACACAGAGTTGTAGGGGACATGCCACTATACATTTTTGTTAAATGCATTGTAGGAGTGTAATAGAGCTACACAAAGGAGAGATACCTACATGTTTCTTAAAGTGTAATTTGAAGGTCTTAGCTATAAAGGAAAGGGAAAGGGGAAATTGTTTAACCAGGAAAGTCACACTAAGCCAGAGCTTGTTTTCAGGTGCGACCTGGGAGCACAAGGAACTTAAGTGACTTGCTCAGGGTCACATAGTATGCAAGTGGAGGCTGATGGGATTCAAACCCAGGTCTTCAGGTTTGCAGCTCAGTACCCTTAACCTCTACGCTGTACTGCCTGCTGCTGCTATACTGCCTAGCTACTGTATGTTACACAGTATGGTTGCTTTCTTCCTGGTGAATGGACTACTACCAGCTACTAACCACATATACCAATAAGCCAAAAGTGCATTGTTCCACTAGGGACGTGATAGGAGTGGGGGTCTGTATGGGTGAGGGCAAGGACAAATGATGACTGCAGTCCCTCACACATGCTGAGGTCCATTAATGCTGTGTTACCCTTGTAGTGCATTGTCTCACAAATATAACACATATGCGTATTATATACAGGTGTAGTAGTGCTACCCTGTGCCCACCACCAATGCATGCTGCTACACTCCTCCTTCAAATGCTGCCAGGGACATATATTACTACTCCCCCCCCCACACACACACACACACAGACATGCAAGTGACCATCATCATTATCATCAACATCACAATGTGCTGGCAGTATAGACTAGAGGTTAGAGTAGTGAGCTTGGTACATCTAGCAGGCCTGGGTTTGATTCCCCCAATCTCCACTTGCATACTGTGAGACTCTGAGCAAGTCACTTTATTACCCCACTGCTTCTGGGTCGCTTCTGAAAACAGGAACTTGTGCCTAGTGGCTCTTACCCAGTTACAAAAGAATAAAAAAAGAAAAAAAAAACATATTTGATGCGTGTGATCTGCGTGGCATATTTTAAATGTCTCAGAGTGTCACATATCCACCAGGGAGAGGCTTAGTCTCTGTACAGCATGCATGGCACATATATCAATGGTGGACATTGTGTTGTGCTACTAGGCATCTGGTGGGGGGGGGCAGCAAGATGGCCATGATGCCGCTCCGCTCCGCTCCCTACCGCTCCGCATTTGCTATGGCATTCTTAAGTCCTAGTTTTGGGCTATTGCTCCCTCAGCTCTGACTTTAGTCAAAGAAACTCATGTAAATTTAATGTATAGTTTTTCTGCATTGAGTTTATTCGGCTCCTGGTTGATTGGGAGTTGTTGGCTCGGGATAAATGCTGGGGCACTAGCTGAAGTTTTGTGATAGTAGTTCTTTTGCCCACTTGTATGTTCTGACTTAGAACATGTCTGGTACGGTCTATGAAAGCCCAGTATGGGGCATTGAAAATATCGTCTTGGGAACAAATATGAAAATGAGCCTTTTATCCTGTGATTGGAGGCTGGAGGCAGAGAGTTGGATTTCTCCTTGTTGTGTGCCATCACCCTAGGAGATTGGTGAGAGCCAAAGCTGAACTGTGTGTTAACGGTAGCACCCTTGATGCTGTAAAGCATTTTTTCTTCTTTTACAGGTATGCTATTTGTTGCCTAGGGCAAGGAAGCTGGGCTAATTTTATGTTGTACCTAAGTCACTGCCCTTAGAGAAGCACTTTTTATTATATATTTACAGGTCCAACTGACCCGAAATGCTTAAAGTGCTTGAAGTGTTGAAGACGTGTGTTAAAGGAGTCGAATAGATATTTCAACAGAACCTGGTGGTTAAATAATGGTCCCAGGACGGAAGTTGAATAGCCTGAGATTTTGTATAGACTCTTGGATGGAGCTGGATTCTGCTGTGAAATGTAGAAGAGACGTGGCCGGTGTAGCTGAATGGCAAACAGGGCCTATTATCCCATGAATGATGAACCCTAAATCTGGAGAAAGAAAGTCGAACTTTGGGTAGCCACTGTTGTCTTTGTTCTTCCTGCTGTTGTTGCGGCCTTTTCTGGTAATGGAAGAAAATTTTAAAAAATTCTAAATTTTTGAGAGCCATGCTGGGGTGTGGTTTTGATACTGAAGTACTTCAGCTGCGGTCACAGCAATGTGGAGTTCAGTCTGGGAACATTTTGTATCCCTAATGGACCTCATATTTGTTGGTTTGGGTGGACTGAGTGCTGCATTTACGGGACCATGTTCTTGTTTTAATTGTCAAGTGCTTTAATGGTGCCTTAAAACTTTAATGCTCTGAATCCTCTTACAGAGCATATCTTAAGTGAGTGCTTGGAATGGATAAGCTTCTAGGATTTTAAACAACAAAATCACGGCTATGTTTCAGCTTACAGAACTAAAAGATTAATTAGCTGACTAATACGAACTGATTAATATAATTATATCAGGGTATTGGCTTCAACTTAGTATGAGGAATTGCAGTTAAACATATAGTCAGCTGACTTACATAAGTTAGCTGAAGCTGAAGCAACGGACTCATTATCTGTGAGCAATATCTCAACTGACCTTGTTATACAAGAGGTCTTATGATTCTCCTTTATTTGTAGCCAAGAGCTGCAAATGTTTACATAGTAGTACATTTTTATATGATGTTTATTTTTATGCTTTCATTTTTTCAGGTTTACCTAATATTGCATACTGTTTTTAAGTATATATTACATTCTGCAAACTTGATAATTGAGCTAATGGTCATTATAAAAAAGTCTAAGAAATGGAGCTTTCTGATTGGCTGTAAACATTCTAACAGCCTTATGTTAATCTTTTATTAACATACATGTGGAGCTTAATCATATGCTGAACAAGGTTTAACACAATTAAAAAAAACATTTTTATTATAATAACAATAAGGCACTCCCAGGGGTTATGTTAATGGTCAGTTAATCACCCTCTAGGGGCATGTGGCACTCAGCTATGCCTTGTGCCACATCACACCCCTAGAGGTTGATTAACAGGCCATTAACATAACCCCTGGTCATGCTTTATTGCTTAAATAAGATTGTAGCTTATCGAACAGCAGTTTATGATTAAGGATTTAATGATGTTAATAATTGAAAGCTAATATTCTGAAATTCAGTCAAAGCAAAGTACAATTTAATTAAGTAGCAGGATTGGGATTAGGGGTGTTATTGGGGATTTTATTTAAATATATTTACATCTGAGACAGGGCTATGTAATAGCTTTGGGTTTTGAATTTGGTCATGTAAGTGACTCTGGGTGTTAATTCTCCAGATAGTTAACCGGGCGTACTGGGCTCCAAAATACTGGGGTAGACTATGGTATAATTCTGCATCTGATCAATAATAAAAAGTCCTAAAATAACTTCCTCTGAAAATGGTTTATATTGGGTGACTGGAAATGGCCTTTGAGAGAAGCCATTTATGGCCTGTTTGTGGTCAGATTAGATTGGGGCCTAAATTAGTGAACCTGTGAATTGCCAGACTAGAGACTGATACTTTTGGGGTCTTGATCAACATATGGTCCAGCAAAATCGGAGTGGTTTGAGTTATGAGGGGACATGTATTCATCTGATAGACTTCTGGTGAGGATGCACAAAAGTCCTAAGACTCATTTACCTTAAATGATTTTAATTGTAGCCTTCTGTCTCCTGATCTTTTATAGATGAACGAAATCCCTAATTGGATTGATTTATTCTCCCTTTCACTTCTCTATTATACTTATGAAATTATTTGTAATCTCTGAGTATGTACTTGAATAGTTTTAATGTAAACTGAATTCTTGAACATGTATGATGATTTTAGAATGTGTATTGTATGTTGGAATTGCTTGTCCTTATATACTGTAAAGGCATATAGCCGAACAATAAACCAAAGTTTACTTAGTTACTAGGCATCCAGCATGAATTTTCACTTCCTGTCATGCATCCGTGTCTGTGCCTGCACTGTATCTGGTCTTTGTGATGGATGACTGGCAACCACTGTAGTGCTGGTGGTTTGATCACATGCAGACTCATCTGTGCCATTGGCCTTTGTCCTTTGTGACCTATGAGTGGCTGCCACAGTAGTGGTGCTTGTTGGGTCACATATAGTTTCCGATGTGCCACTGTCCTTAGACTTCCTCCCCCTTTTGCTGTAGGGTGCATGTGTGGCCGTGGTGTGTTCAGAGGCAGAGATGTCCTGGGTGGAGGGACCACTAGTGGACCAGGCAATCCGAATGTTAGGAGCAAGGGGCTGTGGAGTGCATGAGGCCTGTACTGTAGGATCACTGGGTTCCTGGGCCTGTGGAGTGCTAGAGGCCTGTGCTGTGAGATGACTGTGTTCCTGGGCCTGTGGAGTACTGGAGGCCTGTTCTGCGGGATCACTGGGTACCTGGGCCTGTGGAGCACAGGAGCCCTGTGTAGTGGAGTGCTGAAGGCCTGGGCTATGGCAACGCTGGGTTCTAGAGCCTGTTGAGTGCTGAAGGCCTGAGTTGTGGTAGCACTGGGTTGTGGGAACCTGTTGCATGCTGAAGGCCTGGGTTATAGTAGCAGTGGGCTGTGGAGCCTGTTGCATGCTGAAGGCCTGGATTGTGGTAGCACTGGGTTCTGGGGCCTGTGGAGTGCTGAAGGTCTGGATTGTGGGAGCACTGGTTTCCTGGGGTAGTGGAGTGCTGGAGGTCTGAATTGTGGGAGCATTAGGTTCCTTGGCCTGTGGAGTGCTGGAGGCCTATGTCAAGTGTGCAGTGTGGATATGAGTGCTTTGTGTGCAAGGTCCAATGTAATACTGACTGCTGATCCCACTGTAACATTATCCATTGGGTCTGCTGTATTCGTGGTAGCTGTATCCACTGTAGCCATATCCACTGGGGCCACTGTATACATATCCACTGGGGCCACAGTATCTGTGGTTACGAGATCCACTGTAGCCCTAGCCACTGCATGATTGTGCAGTACATTCACTGTATGGCTAAGTGCTGTGGGCACTGTAGTACTGGCTGCTTGGTCTACTGTTTGCAATATAAATTGTGGGCATAGCTGTTTTGTTCTGTGACGCTGGTGTTTTGTCTGTGCCACATTACCTGTGTGATGGTCTGCAGTACAACAGCAATTGCAGTTGTAGCATTTGTCTGATCCTGGTTTTGTGCAATATTTCACTCTAGCACTGTCGTCCACTCCAGTGACTCTGTCTGCCACTATGTGCATGCACAGATGCCATGCAGCACGGCAATGATATCTGTCTGGCATGTTGCACTGTTCCATACCCCAGTCTGGATGGCATCCTGTAGCCCACCAGTGGTCTCCTCATTCACCAGTGGTGTACCATGGTAGTGATGTTGTGCTCATCCATGGCACCATTTATTTCCCACATCTTCCTTATCATTGCTTCCTCAGTGTTGATCACATCCTGGCAATATCAGCCCAAGTTGTCATCTTGTAAGGGTACTGTGGTTTCTACCTCTGCATTTTCCTGCGCTGTCTCCTCCTGCTGTTCTGAATGTATGGGGCTGAGATCCTGGGCAATGTTGTCATGGACTGCCTTGCTGGTGTCTGTGTCTGACTCTTCACCGGTGTCCTGTGTGTCTACTGTGCTCCTGTCTCTGTCGCTGTTTTGTTGTGTCACCTCTGAGATGGCATTATGGCCTGTGCTCTTTTGCTCTTGCCTGTCTTCATCCTCTGTGCTCCCACTGCTGTTCGTGTCATCTGTCTCTGTTCCTTCTGCCTCTTCTCCTTGGTGTTGCTGTTGGTGAAGGGTGCTTGTGGTGCCTGGTGTTATTATTGTGTTTTCACTGGTGGTATCTGTAGGGACACAACATATATACATTGTTGCTTGGTATGGTGGCGAACCATATCAATATGTCCTTGTTCTTTGTGTGCTCTGAATATTGTTGCATTACTCTGTGTGACACCAGCAAGTAGGCTGCATCCTCCATCATGTGGTGCAGACTGTGATGTGACACAGCCCATCTGCATTGCTGTTTGCCAGGCATGTCATACTGTTCTGTGTATGTCTTGTCGCTTTGCATGTCTCTGCAATGGTGCTCTGCATGTCCTAGACTGTCAGCGTACCAGTAGCATTACATCCTTTCCACCCCCCCCCACCAAGCTATGTTGCTCCTATAGTGTTGCACTACATTTTTTCACATGGTACTATGGTGTGCATATGTATGCTTGGCACTGTGGATACCTTTGTTTAGGTATCTGCAAGAGCTTGGGTCCAGGGGAGTACAGAGCAGTGCTGCCAGCCCTGAGGGACTTGAAGTGCAATGGTGTGCACATGTATGCATGGCATTGTGGTTACCTTTGTTCAGACTGCTGGTAGGGTTTGAGACCAGGGAAGTGGGAAGCAGTGCTACCAGCTGAGGGGGAGAGGTTTGGTCAACACTTACACTGCAAGGGGCACTGTTGTGTGTGATCCACACAGCCACTGGCTTCAGGTACAACATTTGTGTGCCTGTTTTGCTCTGCAGGCCACTATGTTGGATTGCATAGGTGGGGTGGGTGGGGCACCCTGAGACCACTGGTAGAAGAACAGTCTGAAGAGTGGTATGGCCAACGCTACAAAAGGTAACCTCTCTCCCCTCCCCACTCCCATTGAGCGTGTTCACTCATGACAGCCTCCATTTGTTTTGCTAATATTTGTGACTCGTGGAGTAACTCCCCCAAGACTGACAACAACTTCCTGTGCCTTCATTGATGCTCCTTTGAAGACCTGGACCTTCCTTTTATTTTTTATAGTCTTATCTCAGGCTGCAGCCTATGAACCCAGCCCATCCCACTCAACACTACTCAGGCCTTTACTGTCCAGAATTCTGCTGACACCCTGCAAGCCTCAATGAGAGTGATTTGTAAGTAACACAGTTTACTACACGTACTGCATTTTAAAACAGCAGAATTTGTTAGAAACCATTTTGTCGGCAATAATGTTTGGCAAAAATATCGGGATATACATTTTCCCTGTTGTTTTCTTTCATTCCCGCACCAAGATACAGGACTGTATGGTGTTTCACAGTTCACACTCCCATACCATGCCCTCCATGAATAAGTAAACATCTTAGTACTGTGTTGTGCTGTTTACCATCAGAAACATGTGGCAGCACCATCCTAATACTGTACATCCACAGTATGAATCTAGCATGTACATCAAACAGATAACCTCAGAGGATGAGATTTTTTAACAATTGCGAATGGCAGTAATCTTTAATGACGTGAGTCATCATTACAACATTATCTGCATAAGCTGTTTTAACAATATTTGAGAACACTACAAATATACTGTGCCATGAATCTTAGGAAGTCAGGAATGCATTTTTTAATACAAACTATGTGAAGAACTTTTTTGCCGACTTATAAATACTGCTGTTTTAAAGGCACAACAGTCGTCCCAGTAATAACATTATTGCAGCATCTGATGGGGCCAGGCACTACCACTTATGACAGTAAGAGTGGTCTCTGCAGCAGTATTAACATGCATTAAAGGCGTTGGGCCTGGATCAGCTGTCTTGCTCATGGTTCAGAAATTATTTGTCTGGTGCGATCAGATGGTCAAATGGAGGGGTACTTTGTACTCCATGAGGGAGATTACGGATGGAGTCCCACAGGGCTCAGTCTTGGGACATATGTTGTTCTCTGTGTATTAATGAATTACCCTTAAATTGTGGATGAGCCAAAGTGCTGCTTTATACTGATGACACAGTGCTTTATAGGTGTCATTCTAGCTTGACTATGTTAGACACTGATCTCAAGAATGACTTCCAGTTGCTTGATTACAGTATGAGTAAGGGTAAAATTCTTGCTGATAAGTTTGAATGTGTTTGAATGTGTACCATACAGCACTCGCACTGTATAGTCAATATCAGGTAGGAGAAAGAGACAAGAAGGACTTCAAACCTCTTCCACCTCCACACTTCCATGTTACTTTTCAATGTTACTATTGAATGAAACTTGTGTTTTTTATCAAGTGTTCATAAGTTCGTGTGAATGTATAATTTCTATAAATACAGCTGTTGTTTTGAACAAATAGTTCTCTGAAGGACCTTCTATTTTCAACTTTTTGTATCCTTTCCCATTTGATGGTGTCTGTGAAAAGTGCATGTTTACTGCTGTTTATGCTAATAAATATAAGATGATTTTTTTTAATTTAATTCATTATTTTTCTCAAGAAAATGGGCAGTTTTTCTGACAAACCCATGTTCTGGCCTTTTGGGATTTAAACAGAGAAAAAATCAGAGATAAATATGACAGTAATATGACTGACGTGGCCAAATCACCGCATCTCTCTCTCCTAAGACTGAATTGGTGGGAACACACCCCTATTGTATGGCAGAGTTTCGACAATTTGGCTACAGTTCTAACGGGTGAGATAGGCCATCTGCATTTGCATTGGAACACGCTGACCTGTGCGTAATGGTCATGTCATAGGCCTGTAGGGCAATACTCCATCTGAGGAGCTGTCCATTTGTTTTGCCTATCTCATTTAACCACACCAGAGGGTTGTGATCGGTCTATACCTCAAAGTGCCTCCCATAGAGGTATGGCTCTAATCTCTTCAGGGTCCATATCAGTGCAAGGCATTCCTTTTCTACCATGGAGTATGCCTGCTCCCAGGGAAGTAGCTTCTTGCTAAGATGCTCTATTGGGTGGTCTCTTCCCTGATTGGATGTCTGGCTGTGGACTGCTCCAATCCCTACATCCAAGGCATCCATCTGTACCATAAACTGCCTAGTGTAATCTGGACTGGTCAGCACAGGGGCACTGCACTGTGCCACTTTTAGTCATGCAAAGGCCTGTTCACAGGCTGGCTCCCAGTTTACCTTTGTGGGCAGTCTTTTCTTTAGCAACCTAGATAGGAGAGCTGCCAGGGTACTGTAATTGGGCACAAACTTTCAGTAGAACCCTGTGATCCCTAGGAAGCTCCTAACTTGCTTTTGGGTTTCAGGCATGGGCCATGCCTCTATTGCCTCAATCTTTGCTTGGTTGGGATGGAGTTGCCCCCACTCCACTACATGGCTTTGGTATGCTACCTCTGCCATAGCCACCCTGCACTTTTCAGCCTTTACAGTGAGCCCTACTGCCTGTATCCTGCCCAACACTTCCTTCAGATGGGAGAAGTGTTCTTTTCTGCTTGTATTGAAGATGGCAATATCTTTCAGATGAGCCACTGCACACTGTTCAGTACCTCGTAGCACCTGATTGACCAACCTTTGGAATGTGGCAGGGGCATTCTTCATTCCAAAGGACATTACCCAGAATCTGAATAATCCTATTGGAGTGATGAAGGCTGACCATTCTCTAACTCCGGCAGTTAGCTCCACCTGCCAGTACCCTTTTGTTAAGTCAATTGTGGTAAGGTACGTTTCCCCTCCCAACTTGTCTAGTAGTTTGTCTCTCTGTGATATTGGGTGTGTGTCAGACTTTGCGACAGCGTTGAGTCCATGATAGTCCACACAGAAGTGATTAGAGCCATCTGACTTGGTAACGAGGACAATGGGCATGGCCCAGGGACTGTGAGACTTCTGGATTACTCCTAAGTCCAGCATTTCATCCACCTCCCTCCTAATGTCCTTTAGAATGGCCACAGACATCTGCTAGGCTGTCCATTGGATGGGTGCTTGTGTCCCTGTACCTACGTCATGGGTTCCTAAGGGGGTTCATCCAGGCTTGACCATAAGCAAAGGGGCAAAGTCCTCTAAAACCTCACTCACTTCCTTGGTCTGTTCCGGGATCAACTGGGGTGACAATTTGATTGTCTCCACAGATGACTCTCACTTGCTTTCCTCTAGCAAGCCCAGGAGGGGCTCTTCCTCATCCGTCCCCTCCCCAGGACTACACATTGCAAACACCATGTCTGCCCTATTTACATATGGCTTCATTATATTGATGTGGTATATCCTATGGGTATTTCTCCTGCCAGGCAGTTCCACAATATTGTTCATGTCATTGACCTGTCAGACTACCTTGTATAGTCTCACTGACTGGGTTTGCAGCTTATCCTTCCAGACTGGAATTATGACCATTACTTCCTGATCTGCTCTGTACAAGCGAGGTCTGGCTCTGCAATTGTACCAGACCTTTTGCATCTGCTGGGCAGCTGACAGGTTGCTTTGGGCCACCCCCATAAGCTCTTTCAGCATCTACCTAAACTTAAGGAAATACTCCACTATGGGATCTTCCTGGGTGGCATAATTGCCTTCCCAGTCTTCCAGGATCAAGTCTAGGTGCCCACACACCCCACGTCCATGTAAGTGTTTGAAAGGGGAGAACCCTGTTGACTCTTGGGGCACCTTCCTGTATGTGAACAACAGGTGGGGAAGGTACTTCTTTCAGTCCCTCCCATGTTGTTCAGCAATGCTTGTAGCATTGATTTTAGGGTACCATTAAAATGTTCCATGAGCCCATTGGCTTATGGAAGGTAAGGTGTCATGCTTCTCTGCACTACCCCACACTTCTCCCACAAACACTTCATCAGGTCCAGCATGAAGTTACCACCTTGATCAGAGATAACTTCCTGTGGATACCCGACATGGAAGAAAATCCCTAGCAAGGTGTCTGCCACTTTGTCTATCTTAACTGAGGAGAGGACGACCACCTCTGGGTATCGGGTGACAAAACTGATCACCGTCAGGATAAACTTTTTCCAGAAGGAGTTTGGGGTATTCAAGGGTCCCACAATATCCATTCCTTCCTTCTGGAATGGCTTCTCCACAATTGGCAAGGGAATTAGGGTAGTTTTTGTTTTACTACCTGCCTTCTCTATCTGTTGGCATTAGTGACAAGACCTGCAATATTCCTTCACCTGCTGGGTGAAGATGGGCCAGTAGAGATTTTGGGGCTAATTGCTGTGTGGTTCAAGTGATGTCCAGATATTTGGACATGGGGATATCATGAGCGATCTTGAGCAACCTCTAATGATACTCCTGGGGAACGACAAGCTGTCTGCGCATCACCCCTCCCTCTGTCCTCACATCCTGTGTATACAACAGTCTGTTGTCCCAAAATACCCTAGGTCTCATATAACCTTCCTGTGTCCCATCAGATTCTGCACAAGCCCTCAGCCTCTCCAAACTAGGGTCAGTCCTCTGAGCAGCTGTAAAATCTTCACATTTTCCCAAAGCCTGGGACATGTCCCCCTAAGTTCCTAAACTGGGGTCCTTAGCGCTAGTATTAGGGCATTCAGAGTCACTGCCATCCATAACTTTCTGACCATTTGTTACCCTCCTTCCTCAGAATAACCTTCTGTAGCTGTTTGGTGAATGGCTACTCGGGGAAGTCCTACCTCTCTTTCACTATTCTCCCTCTCAGGAGCCACAGGCTGGGGAACCAGCCTCCTATTATTTTCCACATGGGCTTCTGTGGGGTTCAGGGAATTACAAGCAGCCTTAGCTGTCTGACTGTGGGTAACTGCACACACCATCCTCTACTGGAGATTATTCCCTATAATCACATCCAGGGCTAGGTTGTCTGCCACTGCCACTTTTTGCACCCTCTCTCCTGTCTTACCCCAGTCCAGGAGAACACTAACTAGTGGCAGAGTTTCTTCCTCCCCAGTGAATCCCCTCACAGTTACAAACTGATTTGGTATAAGTTGTTCAGGCACAACCAAATCCCCTTTTACCAGGGTAAGAGATGCCCCAGTGTCCCTTAACCCTTGGATCTGCACCCCATTTATGATAATCGAGTGTATGTTCTCCCTCATGTTTACAGGGATATACTCAGGGACACACAGTGCACCCACCTCTTTTTTGAGGAACACTTTGTCTACTCAGTGCCTTTTTAGGATACTGTCTAGCAAGATGCCCTGGCTGCTTACAAAATCAACATTCATAATTTTTTTTATCCAAGACATCTCTTTATGGTAACTTGGGGCTTCACCCTTTCTGCAGAGGCAGTGAGGGGTTTAACTGCCCTGAAGGTGCACTTTTCCTTTTGATTCTGCATCGTCTGCTCCCCCACTTGCTTTCAAAGCAGGCCTGTTCCTGGCATAGCGATCCAAGAGCTCAGCAGCTGACTGTGCTGTTTTAATATCCCGGTCCTCTAGACAGGTTTTCAGCTCTGTTGGGCAAGCCCAAACAAACTGTTCCAGTAACACAACCTCCTCAATTTTCCCCACAGAGTTTGCTTCCACCCCCTCCCACCAATGTTTCAAAAACTATTCTTGCTTTCTGGTGAGTTCCTCAAAGCTCATTTCAGAGCTCTTTCTGAGCTACTGAAATTTAACTCTGTAGGCCTCAGGAGTTAGTTTATACTTTTTCAGTAAAGTACTTTTAAGTTTTTCATGGTCTTTACTGTTCTCATTTTCCATTTGGCCTAGCGCCTCACGCCCCTTGCCAGTAAGCAGCGGGGATAGCTGAAAGCTCCAGGCCTCCTTGGATATCTTGGCCTGGATGCAGACCTTTTCAAACAAATTCAAAAGTGCATCCATATCCTTTCCCTCTTTAAAGGCTGCTATTGATTTGGAATTTAATTTATATCCCAGTCCTGGAGTTTCAGATTCACCCTTGCCACCTACCTGTCCTGGTTCTGGTGGTTGAAGCTTCAGCCTGTCCAGTTCAAACTCTCTTTGATGCTACTTGTCCTCCATCTCAGCCTCTCATTGGTGCCGTTTGTCCTCCATCTTCATTTTGAGTCTTTTCTGCTCGAGTTCCATTTGCTGCTGGGCTTTCCTCTGCTGCTAGGATTCACTCTGCTGCTGGGCTTGTAGGGCAAGCTGTTTGTCCTGTATGGCAAGCTGCACTCTCTGCAGTTTCAACTGAAGCTTCAGCTTCTCCAGCTCCCCGTCTGTTGTGGACTTTACCTGGTGCCATTGCTCTGGGTTCCCTTTGGTCTCACTGTCCTCCTGTCTGGGACTGGACACTGTGATGTCCCTTTGCACCCCCATGCCCAAGTTCTGGTCCTTTCCAGTCACTGGTCGTGACTTGAAGTCCTGGACAGCCGCTTGCTCATCAGCTGCCACAGGGATCTCCATGAGATTCTTTTTGCTTTGCCCCTCATAATAAATAGCTCTTTCCTGACACAACTGCCGTAGCTGGCCTGCAGTGCATTCGCTGTAGTTAGAAGCCATCTTCTTCCCTAACTACTGCTACACTAGCTTACATAAAAAAAAAAAACATGAAAAACAGGATAAGGAACTTTATACTGTAACCGAATTGTTTTTTTCAAAATCTCTGCTCTGTTTGTGTGTGGTTTGTTTTCAGTTTAGCAATCTGATACACTGGCCTCAAATCCGACTACTATACCACTGATATCTGTTATGAACCCACTCCTGGGGACCGGGTCCACTGAGCTCACAATGCCCACCCCAAGTGCCATCCGTGACAGGGGAGTCAGGAAACATAGAAACATAGACTTTGATGACAGATAAGGACCACTTGACCCACCTAGTCTGCCCATTTCCCTACCTACAGGATAAGCTGCAGATCCTAGTTAACCAACAGCCTATTTCTACTTACCCCACCACAAGAATTGCCTTATGTCTGTCCCATGTATTCTTGAATTTTCCCACAGTTTTAGACCCCACAACCTCCTCAGGAAGGCTGTTCCATGCGTCCACCACCCTCTCTGTGAAAAAATACTTCCTCACATTGTCCCTGAAGTGCCCCCCCATCTTTAAATTGTGTCCCCTTGTTCTTGCACATATCATTTTCTGAAAGATGCTACCCTCTTGGACTTTGTTGATTCCACTGAGGTACTTAAAGTTTCTATCATGTCCCCCCTCTCCCTCCTTTCCTCAAGGGTACACATATTAAGCTCCTTTAGTCACTCCTCGTATGGCTTCTCTTGCAGACCCCACACCATTTTAGTTGCCCTCCTCTGGACTGCCTCTATCCTGTCTATGTCCTTGCAGAGATGGGGACTCAAGAACTGGATGCAGTACTCCAGATGGAGTCTCACCAACTGTCTGTACAGAGGGATAACAACTTCCTGTTTTCTGCTGATGATGCCTCTCCCTATACAACCCAGTATACCCCCAGCCCTTCCTACTGCTTTCTCACATTGCTTGCTAACCTTAATGTCATCTGATAGGATGTAAAAAACAAAAACAAGGCACTGCATCAGAATGTAGTATAAAAGCAAAACAAAATGGTTATATTAAATGCACGCTGAAAATAGAGTTAAAAAAATCTACGTTTCGACCTTAGGTATTATTCAGGAAATATCTAAAAGAGAAAAAAAACAAAGTTAGTGTAGAGGGGAGGTAAAATGAGGTATATATATATATATATGTGGGGAAAGAAAAAATGGGCGGCTCAGGGAGAAGAAGTGATAAATGGCAAGATTAAGAGAGAATCTGAGAAACAAAAAAGTGATAATGGGAAGATAAAGCATAATAGGAGTGAAAGAGCTAGGGAAGTCCCCAGGTGGGGACTAATTAACAAGGCCGAGTACGAAGGCTGAAAGATAACAAATGTGTGGGAAGGAGACAGAGATGGAGACTTATGATGAAAATGAAAAATAAATTAAATGAGTACAAATACAAATAGACTTTAGGAAAAATAAGGGGTGGCTGAAAGATGTTAGTGGAAAGTAAGTCTATCATTTGATAGGATTACCCCAGGTCCCTTTCCATTTGTGTTGTTGTTACTACCTCCCCCCCATTGTGTAATCTTCCCCTGGGATTTTGTTTCCCAGGTGCATTATTTTGCACTTCTTTGCACTGAATCCAAGCTGCCATACTTCTTACCATTCCTCCAACCCTGCCAAGTCCCTTCTCATCCTTTCTACACCTACTTGTGTATCAACTCTGTTTCAGATCTTTGTGTCATCTGCAAAGAGGCATACTTTTCCTTCCAGTCCCTCTGCAATGTCACTTATAAAGACATTAAAAAGGACTTGATCCAGTACTGAACCCTGCGGTACCCCACTAGTAACCCCTCTTTCTTCAGAGTGGACTCCATTTATAATTACCTTCTGTGTCCTGTTGTCCAGCCAATGTTTTATCCAGGCTAACATAGAAACATAGAAACACTGAAACATAGAAACATTTTATTTATTTCTTTATTTAGTTTTTGTTGACCGGGTAAGTGCACTAGACAAATAGACATAGAATTTGACAGCAGATAAGGACCACTTGGCCCACCTAGTCTGCCCATTTCCCTAACTAACGGATAAGCTGCAGATCCTAGTTAACCAACAGCCTACTTCCTCCTACCTCCACTAGAATTGCCTTATGTCTGTCCCATGCATTCTTGAATTCCTCCACTGTTTCTGACTCTATGACCTCCTCAGGAAAGCTATTCCATGTATCTACAACTCTCTCTGTGAAGAAATACTTCCTTACATTATCTCTGAGCCGCCCCCCCATCTTCAAATTGTGCCCCTTTGTTCTTGCACATACTTTGTGGCAATTTACATTTAATGGTCTCAGATTCTAAAATCCCCAGTCTTCGCTGCTGTCCTGATGTCTGTCCCTGGTGGCTACCAGATCATGAGACAAAGAGTTCAATTGTTGTCACATGCACTGGATCACACAGACAGTAGCTACTAGTAAAAGACTAGAGCAGAGTGCTCCAGAGGCACACCTGTACCCTCATATCACTATGCCATCCTGACATATGTCTGCCAGAACCAAACAAGTGACCCTTTATATACACCTACTGGCAGTGAGAGACTCTACCTGTCAGCAGGCTTAGTGGTCTGAAAGTTCTGACTGGCTCTATTACTGGCTGTTCAGTTCAACCCAGTGGGGTAAGTCAGGGATAGAAAGTGATGCACTAGGAGGCGAGTATATGGGGTCAGGGGTTGCTCTAGAAGGTATAGTATCAAGAGCACGTGGATGGGTTCAGTGAGAGTGTGCCCCACCAAGTAAGGAAGGGGAACAATGCCCTCTCTGGGCCCCCGCCATGTCTTCTGCTAGCGTCAGCTCTATTCCACTCATCTCCAACCATCCAACTTCTTTTTTATTTTGCCCTGGGTGTTACCACAGCAGCTGCTTTAGCTGGGTGGTACAATCCTGGGTTAGGAGCTAGAGTTTTGTAAGGTCAAATCCTGAGTTCCACTGGTTAGGAAGAAATATGTGGTTGCAGTAATAGTGAGTACTCAGCAGGTGGCAACAGAGGTGGAACCGTCACATATTGTGATTGAAGTGGGATCCTGAACCAGACCCTGTTTAGAGGGTGAGTGAATTACAAGCAAGAAAGCTGTAGTCCCCTTGGGCAGAAGGATATGTGATGGGATGGTGCACTAAGGAGAATGAATGAGCAATCAGACTAAAGTAAACAGATATACAGATGTCTCCAGCTAGCTCAACTAGGGGAGCTGCTCCCTTAGCTTAGCGGTGGAATCCTTGATTTGGTAAATAGAACCACTGGATTTACTATTCTACTGCCCATGCATTGAATATGCCTATATAGTGTATAGTACAGCATTGTTCTCTATGGAATTCCATCCCTTTCAGACTGCTGTTGTACCACAGTACAAAGGTGAAGGAATGTGACTGTACCCTTATATGGTACAACAGCATTCTTTTTTATATATTTCTTTATTGTAAACCCTCATGCCATTTGCAATATACAATACAGTAAACCAGTTCAGTTTCTTAGAAATGCAACAGAGTAAAAAAAACTTATGAATTGTTATTTAAGAAAAAAACACAGAAGTAATGGCATGGCATATTATGCATCTCAATATTGAAATTACTCAGATCTACAAGATTTAATAATGAACTATATGTAACATAAATAAAAAACATAAACCCTAAAAAAAATTTAACCGCTGTCACCCTCTGCTAATAGAGCTATTCACCCCAGGCCTAACATGACCCTAGACAAAATCCAGAAGCTGCCTCTGCCAGTTTATCAAATCCTGCTGCATAGCAGTGCGGGGAATGTTGTGAAACAAATGCAGAAAACATGGCAGGACGTCCATCTTGGCCATCTGTACGTGAGAGTGAAATGGAAGAGGGAGGAAAGCCCATAGTTTATAACCATTTTGCAAATTAGCAAGAAGGGCAGGTTAATTATCTTGGTAAAGAGAGGTTGGGGACAACGCAAGATGTATACCAAGATATTTCATCCCAGGCAAGTCCCAACGCATAGGGTACTGATCTTGTAGCTTTTTAGGTACCGGGAAGGAAAAGACCAGAACTTCTGTTTTTGAAGTGTTAAAGGTATAGCCCAAAAAGAAGGAAAATTCCTGAATCTGAGGAAAAAAGCTCCGGTAGGGATGATGCTGGGTAACCTAAAGACATTAACATGTCATCGGTGTATAGCTCTATATTGTGTTCTGTGCCTCCCAGCCTTATACTGTACCTTGAATGTTGGGGTTTAAGTGTATGCTTTGGGCCCAGTGCTCTATGTGCAAAACAAACAGGAGGGGGGACAGCGGTCAATCCTGCCGCGTCCTCCGCTCCAAATGGAAAAGGGCAGAAATGTGCCTGTTGGCCCTGATGTAACCAATTGGGGAGGTATATATCTTATCTATGAGGTGTAAAAATGTGTTGGTGAAACTGAAACCTGCCAAGACTCCTTTTAGATAATCCCATGACACCTTATCAAATGCCCTCTTGGCATCTAGACTTACCAACAAGGCTGTGAGTTTAGTTTTAGAGAGTTGATCAATAATATGTACTGCTCGACGAATGTTGTCCTGCGCCTGCCGTCCAGGCAGAAAACATGTCTGATCTACATTTATCAGGTGCAGTATAATCTGTTCCAGTCTCCTCATTAATAGCCTTGTTACTATTTTACAGTCAGTATTTAAAATGGATATTGGGTGGTATGAGGCACAATTTGTGAGATCCTTGACCAATTTGGGGAGCACTGCCACTATGGCCTGAGACCAGGATTGTGCCAAAGAACCTCCCCTATCCAAAACTGCAGTATAGGCTTGATGCAGAAGGGGCACAACTTGATCTTTAAAAAGTTTATAAAATTCCCCAGGCAACCCATCGCTGCCCAAGCACTTCCCTGACTTCAAATGGACAATTTCCTCTAAAATTTCAGAAATTGAAACAGGAGTACATCATTTTTGATTAGCCCTTTCGGATACTTGGGGTAATTTTAAGGGAGAAAAGAAAAGCCACCAAACAGGCAGGGTCTGGGGCAGGATTGGCCCAGTACAAAGCATTATTATAGTCTTTGAAAGCATCAGCTATCTCCAAAGTCAAAAAATAGGAGTGCTTGGATGGGGATGAGAAATTTTTAGTAATCATTGGCCTAGATTTATTTTGCCAGTGCCTGTGTGCCAAGAGCCTTAGGGCTTGAGGACCCCCTTCATAGAATCACTGTTTGAGATATAATAGGTTTTGTTCTACCTGATAGTCTAACAAATTATTAAGTTCCTTTTTAAGATTAGCTAAGTTCCCCCTCCACTTGTAAGGTATATTGTAATTTTTTGTTGTGCTTCCAGAGCAGTTATCTGGGTACTTAACAGTTTTTTCCTTCTTTCTCTGTGTCTCTTTTTGTGGGCTGAGATAGCTATTAACTTACCCCTTATTATTGCTTTTACCATATCCCAAAGTACAGCGAGGGTTACATCCAGAGTGTAATTTTGTTCTATAGCCATTTGACTATCTTTGACTAGGGACTCTTGCACTTCTTTTTCCTGAATTAGAGACAAATTCAGTCTCCAGAACGTGTTCTTCCAGGGCTGCCCTAGATCGAGTGTAATAGTGATGGGGACATGGTCCAATAGTATCATCTCTCCTATGGTTACTTGACCCATTTGACCTATGACCTCTTTAGGCAAGAACAGATAGTCCAACCTAGAGTATGTTTAATGAGCTGAAGAATAAAACGTATAGTCCCTGGTGGATCCATTCTTATATCTCTGTGTCAATACAGCCCAACTCAGCTAGGAATCTGCCCACTCTTTGTGCAACCCTACGATCGCTCCTGGGGATCTGAGAAGCAGTATCTAAATGTGGATTAAGAGCTAAATTAAAATCTCCACCCATAATCAAGGCACCCTCTGCCTATTCTGTTATTTTTGAAATAATAGTATGACAGAAGGAAAAATCCAAATTTCGGGGGAATACTCTGAAGCCAATGTCAATAAGGCACCATTATAGATTACTTTCATTTATTTATTAGCTCATTGGTTTACAAACCTTTGAGTCATAGACTCATTTACAAAGGCACCTCGTCAAGAGAGCAATACATCACAGCAAACAAACAGTACAGTACAGTACATAATGCTTAGATTTAAAAAGCAACCAGTGTTACAGGCATTCACTGGTGGTATACGCTTGGTAATAGGTAGATCACAGTAGTCATAATATAGGTACACGAGTACCACATCAGGTACCAACCAGAGATATTTTATTACATTAGTCAGCAGATGTTGCATGAGACCCCAGGGATATACAGCAAAAGTAGACAGGGCAGACCCAGCCTAGGGGTGAAGGTAAGGGGCAGGTGGGGGATTATGTGTGGTTGCAGCAGTGAGTGCTTGTCAGATGGCTTCTGAGGGAGACCTTGAAGGGACCAAGTTTAGTGGAGTCAACTATATTGGCTGGGAGGGAATTGAACTAGGAGGGAGCCTGATAGCAAAAGAATCTCTGGGCCATAGAGGTCCTTACCCTTGGGACAATAAGGGAGGTTCTGACAGTACTGCGGGTGGAGACAGAGGGGGAGGCATGCTGCAGGGAGGTGGAGATCCCAGAGGGTGAGAGCCCTAGTAGGGACTTTTTAACAAGAAGGCAGGTTTGGAAGAGTAGTCTTTCTTCAAGGTTGAGCAAGTTGGTGGTGGAGTACAGTAGGCATGTATGGGTGTGCCTAGGGGCTCCCAGCATTAGCCTGCAGGCCTTGTTTATAGAGAGCTGGATTCTTGCAAGCGCAGTGTTGTCAGCTGCAGCATAGATGGGCAGCCCATAGTCGATTAGCGATAGGACAGAGGAGGTGATTTCCAATCTAAGGGCCTCTTGTGGTAGGCAATCCCTATGGCAGTTTAACAGTCCAATCCTGACATTGGTGGCAGCAGAAAGAGCATTGATATGGGAATGGAAGGAGAGTGCCAAATCAAAGGTAATGCCAAGATACTTGTAGGAGGAAACCTGCTCAATGGGGTTTAGTGTGATAGGCAGTACCACAAGAGGGGCACCACTGGCTTTGCTTTGGCAATGTGAGAAGAGCATAGCTTTTTTATCAATGCATAACAACCTTAATGGTTCATCAATGTGCCTTTCACCTTGAATGGGGTACTATTCGGGATAAGAACCACCCTGCCCCGGCATTGCCCCTGTTTATAGCTCGAGGCCGACATCACACCAAAACTAAATTTTAGCAGTTTATCATGTTCAGCCTTGGAGAGATGTGTCTCCTGTAGGAGATGGAACTCTAGTTTTTTTCAAATAGGATAATACTTTGCTCCTCTTAATGGGATTAATGAGGCCATGTATATTAAAAGATTAAATAGTGGCCATTGCATTAGCCATTTTCAAATAAAAATAAAATGTCCCTCATTTCCCCTATAGTGCCCCACAGTCCAAAGTAGCCATAACGTGGCAGTAGGCAGATTCCTAAGAACCAGAGGATGACAGCATTAACTTGACAACCATCAACTGTAAACATCAAAGAGATAAACAGTTAAACTTATTTTACAAAAGTATTGACACTTCCTAGGTTGAAGATCTGCAATTACACAGACCTCTAACCCCACTCCCCAAGAGATAAGGATGTGATTATCTCAAAAACAATAAGAGAGGAAGGGGGAAAGAAAGAGACTATTTTACTCCCTAAAGGTGCAGCCTCTTTTAGAGCCCTTGGAGTAAAAAAATGTGAACTCAATATCTACGATAGGACATCACTAATCACCCTCGCACGGTGTCTTTAAAGTTAGAAAGTTAAGACAACCATGTATGCCCCCAACCCCGAATGACTTGAAGAAATTCAATAATTTTATTTTTATTTATTTAGTTTTTGTTGACCGAGTAAGTGCACTAGACAAATCCTGCCTATTTTCAGGCACAACCCTGGGGAGGGGATACAGATGAATGCCAACTGACCTTGAACCAGATTAAGCTGTAATACAATATAGCAACCAGCTAGTTAATACAGATCTACAATCATGTTAAAGAAACACAAAAAACTGCAACAGAAAAACCCAGAATAAATAATCTTTATCATTAGATTAACTCACCCCTGGAAAATTACCAATTTAAGTCCAAATATGGCAGTTTAGTAATGGGAGAGTCCTGATATAACTGGAAATACCAGGGGTAAGTGCAGCAGTTACCTCTGACAAGGTATCAAAATAGAAAAGTAAACATCAGACACTGGTCATGCTCAGTTAGCTTGCGGTCCACTTGCACATAAAACTAAAATAAATCCAAACCAATGTGCTCAATGTCCTAAATACTTAGGTGCACTTTAGTAATGTACAATGCAGCTGAGTCCTGAGATGTAGAGAAGGTGTCCAATGTCCATTACAGTCTTGGTAAATGTGAGGTGTGGGTTTTTAAGGAGGACGCTGTGCTATAGTTGTAGATACTCAGAAGCAAAAATTTTACTGAAGCTGAACAATTACTGCAAACTTCAGACGAAAAAAATAAATAACATAAAACTTCTTCAAAAATAAACATACATTTCCAAGCAGCATCTCAGACACTAGAAGGCATTAGTGAACATCATACTGGGATCAGAATACATCTGTACCCCCACCCCACCAGGTTATCTAGAGATCTGACTAAAACCAAGGCTTATATACCAAAAGGAGAACATGTGACTAGTTTAACTCCTTCCTATGCTTTTCAAAATTATCTTTAAACAGCAAAATAGATCTATTTTAATTTCTGAGCTCAGAATAACATTTCCTTTAAAGTTGCAATGTTGTCAACATCACTTTATAGAAACAACAACTGGTTAATACAATTTTAGTTTCAAACACTGCAGGAGTAACTCCACCTCCTAGTACTGTGCCTTTAAATATAGGAGTTGACCAGCCGGCCAGCTCTATAGTACAAAATAGGAAGTGAGAATCCACACAGAGAAGCAGGTAACCTTTTATGAGGGAAACATTTGTTTGTTTTATAAATGATTCCGATAGAATGAATTAAAGGCATTCAATCCACTTTTTAGAAGCATTTTAACTAAAGTAAAAACACAAAAAGAAACACTTTTATTTAACCTTTGTTTAACAGAGAAGGGGGGGGGTGGTTAAGGCCAAACAAACCACAGTGTTGTACAACTTGTTTTTACAGGCCTTCTTTTGTTTTTCTAGCTTGTTTAGGTCATGAATTAGTTGTTTTGTAGTTTCTACTGAATTAATTCCTTTTTGTATGCTGCAAATTTGTGTAAAATGCAGGCTGTTTATTTATTTACTCAATAGGAAGCGCTTTGTGTGGTACTGCTGCCATTTAGAATGAGTTTCAAACCAGAAGGACATATTTTCTACAGCAAACAGGCTGAAAGGCACTTTAAAGGGGTTTTATATGCAAACATTTTGGGGCTGCATTTACATTATTTCCACAGAACAACTAGCCTGTAAAGCAGTTCTGACTTACTCCATATATTTACAAGGAGGGGACAAGAAGGGGGGGGTACCTAACGCTAAACGGGACGCAAACCAAGACCATGCGAGGGTTTGCATACATAAAGGGGTCATTACAGGACCCACACCCTGGATATAAATAAGCGCTTACTATTCCCATATCCAAATGAAATGAAATACTCATTTTAAACAACTATTGTGTTTCTGCATACCTCACATTAGGAAGATTCTGAAATGGGACGGGGGGCAACCAAAGAAAGGGCTGTGCAGATCTTCATATACCAGGGCAAGAATACTCAAGGGATAGAAAGAACATTATATAAGTGGCCTGCTTATATAACGTGGAAAGAAAGATGAGGAGTTACAGCAAGAAAGGAGGAGTATGAAAAGGGCTGTTGCAACAGACTTAAAAAAAAATTAGATTTGCCTGGTATATGGAGGTATCTGTCACAGTAAAATGCCCCCAAACTTTACAGAAAATGAGATATAGGGACCAGCACTGTTAATCACACAGATGAAGGGGAAACAACCTCTTTCGCTTGCCACACTGTACAAACATTATAACCCGCTACTCACAGACCTTTAGGCATGCTGTGGCACGGTGTCAGTTATTGCCAGCCCAAATATTGCAGCCCCAATTAATACAGCTAGTCATCAAGAAGCTCTGACCCTCCTGTTCCCCCTAGCGGTGCGATTGTGATATTCATCTTAACCAATGATCAAATGTAGATTGTAGGGAGGAGAAATTGTGCACTGCTCCAAGGGGAAAATGCTTCAACCCAACACAGGTCAGTTGGCTTCTTTAAATCTGGTATAGTTTCAAGTAAAAGAAAACCCAGCATTCACCCATCGACCTGGTCAGCCTTCTGTAATACAGGGTTCAGTATCCTCTGAACCTGGGAGACACTTCAGATTGTCTTTGATGTTTTGCAGAGTGGGGGGGGGAAGCTGTCAGGGCCCCTTGGTTGGACTTTTTGGGAGCTTACCAGATGCCAATCTCCCACCAGGTTCTTCCTTTTTAGAGCAGCCTTTGTAGACACTGTTGGAAGCTTAATCCCTCACTCAACTAGTGCTTCCTTGGCAGCCATGGGGGACTCGTATACTATAGAACTGCTGGACCAGAAGATTTGCAGTTTTGCAGGGTAGGCATATGGAATCTAATTTGTTTGGCACATAGCACTTTTGGAATGTCCCCATATGCCATATGTTGGTGCTGGATCTCGGTGGTGGTGGTGGTGGTGGTGGGGTAGTTCTGGTCAAACAGAAGTCTAGAGCTCCAATATCGTACTTCCTTCTTATGCCAAGCCCTGTGCAAGATGTCCTCTTTAACTCAAAAGCTGTTTAACGTCAGCACAGCAGAACGGAGGTGGGCTTTCAGATCCAAAGGTTTTGGCAGTAGGGCTCTGTGCATGCACTCAATATTCAATATATAGTTAGGAGACAATCCCAATACATCCTTAAGCAAGTCAGAGATAAGATCAACAATGTTCCCCATCTCAGGTCTCTCTGCCAGGTCATAGATCCTTATATTTTCTCTCCTGGAAAGGCTCTTCAGATCCAAGCATTTAGATTCCAGGATTGCAGCATAGTCACATATGGCCTGAATCGCCCAGCCCAGATGTAGTGTGTTGTCTTCCATCATGGAAATACGATCCTTTCCCTACTATAACCGTTTTTCAGTTTGGGTGAGTTTTTTATTAAGTTGCTGAAATCCTTTCTTATTTTCTGTCCACATCTCTCTTAACTCTTTAAGGGATCAACTTGAATAGCCTCAGTGTTGTAAGCTGGGCCCTGCTCTGGAGTTTGAGAGGGGCTGCGGTGGTGGTCCAATGGCACGGTCATGTGGGTTTTCTTACTAGATTCTTGACGTGTTGGCTGTTTTTTTGTTTTGGATCTGATGCAGTGGTCTGTCATTTAACCTTATCATGAAAAATCCTTAAATTTGTAATTTAGATGCGGTTTTAGGAAGGTTTTTTTTATCGGGCGGGAGGAAAGCTCTCAACTCAGTCACCTAGCAGATCTGTGACTTCACTGGAAGTCCTTGTAGAACAGTATTCTGGAACCTCTAGAGAATGCACAATCACTTTTGTTCTAAAGGTAAAAGAACCACCTCACGCACACTTTGTATAATACTATACACTATAAAAAATACAGGATGAGCAACTTTATGCACAACCAGTGTGTCCTGCCACCTGTTCTGATTTCTCTCTGACCTCTATGTAGTTCTCTCCTGTCTAGGGGTTCTGATGGAGAAACTTGTTTCACAGGGAGGGATGTGTGCATCTCTATAACACTTACTTGACCAGTGAAGCTTCAAATTTTACCCCAACACAATAGCCAATGTCCACAACAGCAGACGTAGAGTCTAAACTTGGATCCATTTATTCCAAAACAGGTAATCATTTTTTATAAGCCTGCAGGCAGATGGTGTTCATAACATAGAGACTTTATCTGACTTCTAATTCATGCTTTACATCTGTTTAACTCCCACAGGGCAAATCCTAACAAAGGTGTAACAAGTCCTTGCATTTTAAGTACCAGCTGGTTGCATTCATAGTTCCTCAGAAGCATTTTTTTACAGGGTTAATATAACAACCGAGATGGTAAAGTGACTTTAAATGTGTCTCTTGTCAGTCTTCAGCAGCAGCTGGTTACATCTGGAACAATCTTTCCACATTAAACTGTATTCACAATAAGCATCTTTACCCTGGCACAGGAACTATCCTCCAGTCAGGAAGGACCCTGGGGGCCCAACCCTTAATTAAGGGTCTGTTTTGGTGATAGCCATTCAACCACCATTAAATCCATTATCCCAGGTTATTTGGGGCTATTCTTTCTGGGTCACCCTTTACCTTTGGAAAGAGCATAAAGGAGATTGCTGGGCTGCTATTAAGTAGTGTGGGTGCCTATGTTACTCCTGGGGGACTGCATCTGTGTCAGAACCTAGCTCTAGAGAACCACCTCCCACCATACTGGGGCCCACGAGGTGAAGACCCCATCCAGATTAGCTAGGTCCCTTTTTTCTTTTTCCTTGCTAGAGTACAGGGCAGAGTTATACATTTTCTGTATATGGAATTATTGTATTTGTGGAGCTTTGCTGCTGCATAAATGTAATCTTTTTGACATTTGATTACTGTATATATGAAAATTATGTCCCTTTTTAATTATTATTATTGGGGATTTATACTATTATGTATTACACTGGGTTGGGCTTTCATGGGTCAAATGTGACATTTTGTGATCTGCACCTTTAACTATTGGCTTTTTAAGTGTATGCTCTTTCTGACCCCATACCCTCTGATGAAGGGTCACATGGAGACCCGAAGAGCCAGGGTTTAGTGCCACTTTCTCTTGTGTGGGGTTCTGCCAGAATAACATTTACTACTTGGATACAGCAACATTGCTCTTTTTGGTTCCTTCATTGACATGTGGCTTTATTGTGTTATGCATAGCTGAGTGGCCTGTTAACTGTTCAGCCAGCACCCTCACAATTCAGGTTTTGAGCACACGGTATCTATGTCTGTTTTGAGTACAAGGCACCTTGAAGGCACCTATATATTTCTCAAGTTACAGAGTGCACTTAATTGGACCATCAACTGTCTGCTGGGTTCATCTGGCCACTCTGTCCGAAGCTTTGAAAATGTTGGTGTGTACTGAATTATATTCCAGAAAGAATATTTTGCTTTACAATTGTAATGTTAAAACAACTGGATCAGTACCATAAAAGAAGTTTTAGTTTCACTACTTGCTCAGTTAACTTTTCCTTTGTCTGTCTAGGTCCCCTACCTCCTTTACCTGAACAGAATAGATATACACAGTGCTTTGGAGAAAATTGCCACAGCCATGTGTTTATTTATGAACCGCCAAAACAACATGTAGAAGCATGATGTGTACAGCTCATTAGTATCAGCAAGCCTTTTGAGGATGGTCCAGACTGTCAACTCATCCGTCCACTTACTGCACAGGGGACCCTCCAGGTGGACCCACCATTTTCAAATGGGCATGGCATCTGGGGAGATTAGGGCCTCAGAGGCATAAGGAGTGGCGTCTGAGCTGTGTGACATGTACCCCTCCCATCCTCTGTCAGAGGGTTCTACAGATGTGGGCCAAAACCCAAGGTGGCTATCCCATCTGGCCAATTGGGCTTCAGATGATCAGGGTCTTGCCTCATGCCAGCCTCAAGGAATCCATCTGTGTCAATAGCATTTTCCCCCATTTTTACACTACTTCCTTGACTACTGTGCTGCCACAGGATGACTGCAGTCCATCCCCCCCTCCAAAGCAAGTCATGTTATCTGTTCTCCAGTTCACTCTGTACATCTGCTGAAAACATGGAATTTCCTAAGTTAGACAGATTCACCCCATGCTTAGCATACAACTGTGGCAACATGGTCACAACTTCATCATGTTGCAGCACCATGCCACCTATTAAGCCCATCATTACTGGCTGAATGCCATGTGTCCGGTACTTCCCCTAGTACCACAATCAGTCACTTTGAGTGGAGGAATGCATTACAGCCCAACCACTGGTATGAGCAATACCCATGCACCACCTTTGTACTAACGATCACCCAACCGCCATGCCCCTCTATTATCAGATACTATATGAAAGGAAAATGTTCACCCGGACCCAACAATTATAGGAGGCTTACATGGCTTAAAACCTCTTTAATTCACTGCTCATTCATGCTACTCCTTCTTTCTGGCAATATTCACCCGCATCCTGGCCGCACTCATCTGGAACAGGTCCGGAAAACTAGTAGGGGTGCACTGAAGCTGGCATCAATCAATATATGTAGTCTCCTACCAAAGTTACGAACATAGGAAATTGGTCTATCTAGTCTGCTCGAGTGTGCAGCACTTCAGTCCATTAGACTGCACCTGCCCCCCCATATGCCCTCCCCATCTCTCACCCCCCTCCTTATTTGTACCTCCCTTTAATCTATCCCACCCCTCTTGAAGCCCCCAACACTCTGCAGCGTCTGACTTCCTCTGGCAGAGTGTTCCACCCTGCCACCACCCTTTCTGTGAAATAGTGCCTCCTCAGTTCCCTCTTGAACCTTGCCCCTTCCAACTTCATGGTGTCTCCCTGGTTTTCCTTCCACCCTTCAGATTGGACATACACCTGGTGTCTACTTTGTTCAAACCGTTCAGGTACTTGAAGGTCTCTATCATATCCCCTCTTTCCGTTCTTTCCTCCAGGGTATATATATTGAGCTCTCTCAGTCTCTCCTCATATGGTCTGTCCCCAATCCCAGCTTCATTTTCTGGTCTCACCAGGGACCTGTACAGGGGCAAGATGACCTCCCTGCTCCTAGAAATAATCCCCCTTGCTATGCACACTAGCATCCTGTTTGCCTTCGCTTCTGCCTTCCTGCACTGAGCAGAGTGATTCATCTCCCCAGTTACCAGCACTCCCAGATCCTTCTCCTCCTTGGATTTTGTTAACGAGACACCCTTCAGCCTGTAATTGTGTCCTGGGTTCTTGCATCATAAATGCATCACTTTACACTTCTTGGCATTGAAACCAAGCTGCCAAGTGTGAGACCATTCCTCCAATTTTTCTAAATCCTCCTGAAGTACTTTTGCTCCCTCCCTCCTCCCCCATCTACCTTGGCACAAATCTTTGTGTCATCTGCGAAGAGACCAATCTTGCTCTTAATCTCTACTGCAATGTCGGCTATGAAAATGTTGAACAGAACCGGTCCCAGCACTGAGCCCTGTGATACACCACTTGTTACGGCCCTGGGTTCAGATGCCTCTCCCCCAACTACTACCTTCTGCTGTCTACCCTGCAATCAGTTCTTGACCCATCTGACCAGTTTCCTCCCTGCTCCCAGACTCTTCAACTTGCAGGTCAACCTACCACGTGGCACCGAGTCAAAGGCCTTGCTGAAATCCAGGTAGAGGACATCCACCGCATGTCCCCTGTCCAGTGCCCTTGTAACCCAGTCACAAAAATCAACCAAGTTCGTCTGACAGGATCTGCCTGAGACAAACCCATGCTGCCTGCTGTCCTGGAGATTGTTATCCTCAAGAAATTGCACCAGTCTTTCCTTGAGGAATGTCTCCATCAGTTTTCCCACAATTGCAGTAAGGCTCACCAATCTGTAATTCCCCTGTTCGTCCTTGGGCCCACTCTTATGGAGAGGTACCACATGTGCTTCCCTCCAGTCCCTGGGCATGCACCCTGAGTTCAGAGAAGTATTGAACAGGTCCATCAATGGCCGTGCCAGGACCCCTGCCAACTCTCAGCACCCTGGGATGGATTCCATCTGGGCCAGGTGCCTTGTCCACCTTCAGGGACTTAAGACCCTCCCTCACCCTTTCCATCGTGATTTTTTCATCCATGGTTGCTTCTCCCCACCCTCTCCCACCTCGCCCTTCTTCTCAGGTATGGGCCCATCCCTCTCCTTGGTGAAGGCTGAACAGAAGTATTCATTAAGTACTTCTGCCTGCTCAGCCCCCTTTTCTACCCACCCACCTTCCCTCCTGACCCTAACAATTTGATCCTCGTTCTTCCCCTTCCCTCCGATATATCTGAAGAAATTCCTTTCTCCTTCTTTGATCCCCTCTGCTAACCTCTGTTCCCTAGCTGCCTTTGCTGCCCTTACCACTCTGCTCACTTCTCTGGATTTTTTCACATATTCTTCTCTGTCTTCTGCCCTGTTGGATCTCTTGTAGATCCAAAATGTATTCCTCTTTTCCCTCACCTTCTCCACAACCTCTCTACTCATCCAACTTGGTTTCTTGGTCCTGGCTTTCTTGCTCTGGCTCTTGACACAAGTTTTAGTGGCTTCAGCCAGTCCTGCCTTGATGACTGCCCATTTTGGTTCCGTGTCCATTTTGGGGTGGATGCTTGCCATATGACTTTCCAGTATGTGTCCCATCCTGCCAAAGTCTGCCCTTTTGAAGTCCAGGACCCTAGTTTTTGTAGTGGCTACTTCCCTACCCAGACTGATTGAGAACCACACTGTGTGATGTTCACTGCTTGCTAGAGGTTCCTCCACCCTTACATCCCTGACCTGTTCCCCATCTTCCAGTACCAGGTCTAGTATATTCCTCTCCCTCGTTGGCTCCATTACCCTCTAGGTAAGGAAGCCATCCTGGAATGCTTCCAGGAGGATCTGCTCTCTGGCGCAAGTGGTTACTGGGATGCTCCAATCCACCCCTTGTAGATTAAAATCCCCCACCACCGCTGTACTCCCTTTGCCACTATGCCTCCTTATCTGCTCTCCCAGTTACCTGTCAATGTCCTCCTTCTGGGCCGGAGGTCTATAAACAACCCCCAGACAGATCTTGGTCCCTTTCTGGCTGTGTAGTTGCAGCCAGATTACTTTCGACCTGCCCTCCTCCCCTTCTTCCCTATTACATCTGATCCCTTTCCTTATGAAAATGGCAACCTCACCAGCTTTCCCTTTATCTCTATCCATCTGAAATAGTTTGTACCCTGGGATTGTTAGGTCCCAATCATAGTGCCTGGCTGCTCACGTCTCAGTAATGGCAACTATGTCCACCTCGCCCTCTTTCATAAATGCCTGCAACTCTGCCAACTTGTTCCCCAGGCTCCTAGCATTTAGTGAAACCATTCTCGATGCTGCTCCTATCCTTCCTGCTTCCTTACCCTTCACTCCAACCCCTATTTTGCCTAAGGTCGTATCTATCCCTGTGGAGGGGGGAGATCCATGGGACCCCTTCTCCTGGTGATTCCAAGCTCCAATGCCTTCCCCCCACCTAGTTTAAATGATACCTCTCATTGATGAAATCCCCCAGCTTCTGCTTCAACACCTGTGGCCCTGCCCTGCTGAGGTGTAACCTATCCCTGCATAAAGATCTGTGTTATCCCATGTGCTACCCCAGTCCCCCACCAATCCATACCCCTTGGACCCACACCATACCCTCAGCCACTTGTTGAAGTATCTGATTCTTCTCTTCTTGTCTGTACTAGCCCTTGGCACTGGCACAACTTCTGAGAAGGCTACCATTGTTCCCTCTTTGCTTCATAGTTTTCCCACTTCCCTGAAGCTGTCTTGTACCTCATGTATTCTCCCTTGCAGATCATTTGTTCCCAGGTACACCACAATGTGTAGCTTCCCCTCCACTTTCCCCATATATCTGCCCAAGAGCTGCCCCACTCTACTCGCTGTCAAGCCTAGCATGCATTCTATCCAGATGTTACTTTTTCTGGCACCCCTTACTCCCCATCTTATACCCTTAAGTATATAATCCCCAAGAATTATTACTCTCTGATGCTTATCCTGCTCACCCTCTTGTTGTCCTCCACTCCCCTACCCCCAGCTTGCGAGACTCTCTCATCTTCCCATCCCGCCTCCACTTTGCCTTCCCTAACCGTTGCCCTGTCCTCTGCCCCCTTGCAAATATGACCAAGGTACTGACCTCCAACTCTGAACTATTTTCCGTCTGTGGGACCTCCCCTTTACACTCATTTGTTGCTCTGTCCACCATGCTACCACCTCCTCTGCTATTACTTCCCCATGTCTTCCCTCAAATGTGGCATTCCCCACTCTGACTCCCCTCCTCTCTCTGTCCTCAGCCTTCCCCAGGCTGACTGCCACTTCCCCCGTCCTCCTGTCTCCTTGCTCCTTTCTTCCCTCCAGAGAGACTGCATCACCATCACCTCGCTGACCCCCACTGCCACTGTGTCTTCTTGGTTTACTGCCTACTGTCTCCCTGCTGTGTAACGATTCCCCTGTAGTATCCTATCCCTGCTCCTTCACTGTAACTTCCCTCTTCTCTGCTACCTGGTCTTACGGAGTAGCCAACGCTGAGAATCTGTTTGCAGTGCTAATCTCCTTTCCTTGAATGAATCCAGTCTCCCTTTCCGCAGGCTGATATCTTTGCTCTGACCCTGTCTTAGTCATACCCCTGTGCCTGACCCTCCTCCAGTTATCACTTCCTTCCCTTGGCTGCACCCGCTTGTGTGGCCCTCCTGCTGTCCCACCTAGTTCCCCTTTATTTTTGCCTGTTTTGAGCTCTTTTGGATGCCTCATTAGTTCCCCTCCTGGCTGTGTTCCCCCGTATTCAGTTTTCTCCATGTTTCCAGTTCCCTCCTCAACCACCCTATTTCCTGCCTGAGCTGGCCCACCTGCCAACACACCCTACAACCTCTTAACCTCCAAGCCACTTCCAGGAATATGGATGCTCCACATCCTTGGCAACATACAACCCTTCTCATCTCCTTCCCTATCTGACTGCCCCTGCTCATCCTGTCCTCCTTTAACCTGGTCCTACCCCACTTCATGGAACCCTCCCCCCACCTGGGACTCACCACGTCTGTACAGGAAATATGCGGCCCTCCCAGTCAGGCTTTTCTCGGTCTACCAGCGTGGTCCGCTGCCTGCTGACCTCCCTGCTGATGCCCTGCAGACACTACTCAAGATGCTACACTCCTGCTTCATGGCACTCAAGCTTCGGGGTCGCTCAAGCTTCCGGGTCACTTGGTCCCCTTTGAAATATAATTGAATCCCTGCCCTGCTATTGGCTGATCTGAGTCATGTGACCACCCTTCCCCTCCTGTGTATTTCCCAACCTCTCACTCCCTCAGTTAAATGCCCACCTCCCAGCCATGACAAAATCATATGTTTTGAAGTTACACTGTTTAAATCACACAGCACACATTGTCATCTCATTAAATGCTACCTCAATCCTAAAAGAAAACAAACAGCACAGAGAAAGTATGTATCTTCTAGCTCCAGCTGCCTGCCTCCTTCTGCTGAGTTTCAACTGCAATTCCAGTCATGGGTCCGCCAACACACTCCTTATGTCCTCACTATCATGGAAACATGACTCAGTCCCTACAATTCCCGATTGTGTGCTCTACCTAAATGGTTATGCCATCTTTCAGAGAGACAGAGTAGGAAAGAAGGGAAGGGGGTGTCTGGTCTACTTAAAAGACACCCTTCATGGTCACGCACTTGAACCAATTGACAGGCAAAGAGGTGCAGGCTGTAGCTATTAGAATACTACTGGGTAACCAAAGTAAATCATTTACAGTCCTCACAGTCTATTTACTGCCCAGAGAACAATATGCCAGCTTTAACAAAATCACCAACTATGTTTCCTGTACTCAGCTGCCGAGACCCTCCTAGGGCTCCCAGCCCTTCCGCCATTCGAACCGTGGCCACCGAGGGAGTCGGCGCTGCAGAGGCTGCGCCCAACACCTCAACGCTGGACTCAGCCTGCACAGAGCTGCTGAGACCCTCCTAAGGCTCCCAACCCTTCCACCGCTCGAAGCCACCGGGCTAAATGGCGCTGCAGAGGCCGAGGCCCAACACCTCAATGCCAGACTCAGCCTGCACAGAGGTACAGCAAAGCCGCAAACCAATCGGAGTGTGAGCGCCTTTCTCCAGGCTCACTCCGATTGGTCCCTTTTACTTCTCCCATTCCTACAGCGAAAAGGCACATTTTGAACTGCAAACTTGCCTGTAAACTAGTTATCTAGACTGTTTTTGCCTAAACCTGCCTAGAAATTGTTAAATTATTCTTAAAAAAGCTGTTTTAAACTTGCTAAAGTTACAAGGATAGAGTAATTACAGCCCTTCCATTTGACTTAATACCGAAGCCAGACTCCTATTCGCCAAGGAAATCGCTCCTATTCAAGTGGTAATTTGTCACTGGCTGTGAGACTCCTTTGTTCTCCCCGGTACTAGTGTATCTATGTGACACATGTTATGTAATTTGTTGCACTCAATCCCATGTAATAATCTATGTAATCCTCGGGTGGCCCCTGAAAAAGGGACTCTCGGGACCCAGTGGACTCACCCGATTATCAAAATTTAATAAATAATAAATAATACTAAGTTGTCTCCTCTTTTCTTCCCTCCTCAGCTGCCGAGACCCTCCTAGGGCTCCCAGCCCTTCCGCCACTCGAACTGCGGCCACTTGGGGGTCGGCGCTGCAGAGGCCAACGCCCGACACCTCAACACTGGACTCAGCCTGCACAGAGGTACGGCAACGCTGCAAACCAATCGAAGTGTGAGCGCCTTTCTCCAGGCTCACTCCGATTGGTCCCTTTTACTTCTCCCATTCCTACAGCAAAAAGGCGCATTTCGAACTACAAACCTGCCTGTAAACTAGTTATCTAGACTGTTTTTGCCTAAACCTGCCTAGAAATTGTTAAATTATTCTTAAAAAAGCTGTTTTAAACTTGCTAGGTAGGCTGGAGGACCCGGCACTGAGCGTGATGGTTGGCCACTCGACCCAGCTTCGCCTACTGAGGGCCAGGGCATTTTCCTTGTTTTTTTCCTACCCCTATGGCTCAGACATGCCATGCATACAGTGCACATGCTCACTGCTGAGCATGCACACAGGTTTGCTGCTGCAGCCAATCCCCTGACATATGTATCCATGGGCTGCTATACCCACAGTCACCACTGGAAGTTCCCAGAGCAATAAGGGCCCTGTAGTGAATACCAAGAGACCCCCACTTCTTTTGATATTAAATTAGTAAGTAGCTAATTCAGGCATGAAAATGCTTATTGTTATAATTTTTTTCTTAAACTTTGGGTTTGAAATTAAATTAGTAAATAACCAATCAAGGCTGATTAATGTTCACTGTTGCATGTACCCAAATGTTTTTGGGCAGGATTCACAGAAGGGATGCGCCCAGCGCATCTGAGATGCACCGGGGCATCTCCAAAATGTGCCCAAGGGTGATTCTGGCAGAGTGCCAATGCACCAGCGCATCCCCAATCCGGCGCATTCAGCCAGTAAGGCTATGTGACACATCTGGAGGGGCTGTGATGATGGGGCGTGCCCATGCATATCGGGCACAACCCCATTCACAGCCCTATTCTGTGGTTCAACCACTGGGCAAGTCGGGGGATGTGCCACAGAAAGATAAGTCTAGAAAATCTAGGCTTAGTAGGTGGCCACCTACAGAAAGGTTGCTGCACTGCAGGCAGCAGCACAGCAGCCCGCCCACCCTGGCAGTCCAGTGTGCCTCTCCTAGTCCCCCGTCCAGTGCCGCTCCCGGTGGCAGTGAAAAAATATATGACACCCCCAAGCCCCCGTCTGATGCTACACCCAGCGACATTAAATGTAAAGACAATACACCCCAAGCCCCCATCGATGCGCTCTCGTGGCGGTGAATATCAGATGAACCTTCCTTCAGCCCAAGCCCTTGGTAAAGCCACCTTCGCAGCAGTTGATCGGTGCAGACAGCCCCCAAGTACCCCAACCCACCCTCTTCCCCGCCCAGCAGTTCCACTGTCAGCGGGCAGCTCAACCACCGCATACCACCACGGCCACCACCGACAGAGACTCTCAGATTGTATGATAGCTGTCATTCTCAGATGGCTCTGTCCAGTGGACGATGGTGGTATCGTGAGTATAGCTATTTTTGCATCCTGCTGGGGTGAAGAAGGTGGTTAAGTACTGAGGGGCTATCTACTGAGGAGCTTGGAGCTGGGAGGGACTCATCTGTTAATTCACAACCACCACAGGAGGCGGTATCACATCGAGAGCTTGGGGGTGTCATATTTTCTTTCACTGCACGGGGTGGTACATCGTCGCAGGGGCTTGAGGAGTGTCTATTTTCTTTCACTGCCACTGGGAGCGGCATCAGATCGGGGCTTGGATGGGGTCATCTTTACATTTAGTGCCGCCGGGAGTGGCATCGGACATGGGCTTGGGGGGTGCCATCTTTACATTTACTGTTGCTAGGAGCAGCATTGTATGGGGGCTACGGGGTTGCATCATTTCTTTTACCATCACAGGGAGCAGCATGTCTCGGGCTGGGGTCAGGCCAGGAAGGGGAGGTGGCTACAGGTGGTGCATTCTGCTGGGGCTGCCCTGCAGTCACAATGCAAATGGGGCTGTAATGGCATGCTAATGGCCCCATTGCACCATGCATGCCTAATGGCCTCATTTGCATGCCCCTGGCTGTGAATCGCATATTTGGGTGCTGGGCATCCTGAGATGCCCTGCCCCAATGGGTTCATAGCCTGACATGGGGGATGTGCCGGTGCAGCCTGGGATGCTCTGGGGCATCTTGGACTGGGTGCATTTGTGCTATTCACAGAGGGGATGTGCTGGGGGCATCTCCCTGTGCCTCCTCTGTGAATCACCCATTTTGCACTCAGTATATCTCCCCTGCATCGGGGCAGCCGAGATGCACTGGGCGCATCTTCTTTGTGAATCCTGCCCTTTATCTTTGGGGGGGTGCACTGATTTTTAATTTTTTTGAAATCCCCTATTGCCTGGCTTTATATAGCTTACCGGCATTTCTTCAGTTCGAAGTTCGGCTTTGAAGAGTGCAGATGTGTTCCCAGTCTACCAAAGATTGCTGCTCCTGACCTCTGGAGGTAAGTATGGGTGAGGGGGTGCAGGGAGATGGGGTGTGCAGATGTAGGGTGTGGGTTGGGGGATTTGGACTGGCAGGAATGACGAGGGACCATTTTCTTTTTTTTCTGATTTAAAAAAAAAAAAAGACGTGGGTCTGTTTTTGGGGGGTGGATTTACAGGTAAACTATATGGATTTTGGTACACTGTGGTGAGCTCCCAGTGTGCCAGAGTACTGGGGGGATCAAGGAAGGATCAATGCCAACCTGAGGATTGGGCACCCCGAGGTCGGAAAATATAGATGTGTGTGGGGGGTGCATCCAACCCTGGGAGTGGGCATCCCAGTGTTGGAAACATCACAGGCAGTTTCTGGCACACTGAGGTGGGCTCCCAGTGTGCCACATTAAAGGATGGGGGGGTTACATGCTGGCACAGGGATTGAGCACCCCAATGTTGCAGGCAGGAGGATCTGCTAGTGCGATCGATCGCGTTTAGAGTAAAAGTGCCATCAGGCACTGACTACTCCCAGCCCATATGAAACTTAGGCTGTGGCCTGCTCCGCATGAGTGGGAGAAAATACAGCAGCAGAGACAGTGGGACATGGAGGAGGCAGGTGAGGAAGGCACCTCCTCCCACCTTTCAGGCAGGGACCAGTGGGATCAGGGGGAGGCGGAGACATCATGACGCAAACAATTGTTTGCTCTGCGGTGACCTGCAGATGAAGGGAAAAAGCCTGTTACATGATTGGTGTGGCTTTTTCTTTTCAAGTGCAGACCACTTCAGGGAAAACAGCATCAGGACCAGCCTGGCTGATGATTGGTGCGATACTGTCGAGCCCCTTGCAGAGCACTTTACATTGGACAGACAGTGTCATACCCCTCAAAGTCACTATTCCAAGGAGTTTTCAGCATATGCACAAACTCAAAAGGAGAGCAGCTCTTTAAACAAATCCATGTGGCAAAATAAAAACTATGGGCTGGATATTCAAAGTGTTGTGCCATGCGCAATAGGGTTGTGCCTGCGCAAGTCTGAAATTGCACCATTCTGGAGTCATTCAGCAGGAGGCAGTTGCACCCCCAAGTCATGCTGAGCAACAGCACAATGCTAATGAAGGCATGCTCAACCAGAGGGGGAGGAACCATGCATAAACTGCACAGCCCGATATTCAGCCGGGCTGTGCAGAGTTGTGCAGGCGCAACCCCCAACCTGTGCCTACACAACTTTGAGACAAAAACAAAAGGAGTAAGTTGAGGGCCACCCACAGGTGAGCTGCTGCATTGCAGGGCGCAACACAGCAGCTGCCACCTGTGGCTGGCCCTCCACTTCTTCCTGTGCCCCCTCAGCCCGATCGGCGGGCATAATAGTAACCCCAGTAGCCCGATCATGGGCAGAACATAACTGAACAATCACCCCCACTGGCCCGATTGTGGGCAAAATAGAAATGACCCCCACTGGCCGATCGCGGGCATAACAGAAATGAACCCCCACTAGACCGATCGTGGGATCCTGGTGGTCAGTGGACTCTGAAGCCGATAGCGGGCATTAGAAATTCAACCCCTCAGGTCCAATTTCCTGGTGATCTGGTGGCCCCACCCCATCCCGGGCCCCCCACCACTTACTTCCACCGCGTCGGCGTGACGCATTCGCTGACTGCGCACCTGCTGACTCGGCTGACTGAGGGCTGCACACCCATTGGTTCAGAGCAAGAGCCAATGGTGTGCAGCCCATACTCTAACAAGGTAGTCCAGATATGTGAATGAATCATTTGACCACACCCCAGCGCAACTTTTTTGAGCAGCGCAAGGGCTTGCGCCACAGAATGGCACAGTTTGAATATCCAGCCCTATATTTTTTAAAGCGTAAATTCGGAGACTCTCGTTACTAAAGTCCTAAGATCACACATCTGCAGCATGAAAACTTGTGAATGGTATCAATCTGTGAAAAAAAAATGACAAAATATTAAGGCGATCACCGAATGATAAAAGTTTATTTTGAAGTGAAATTTTAGAGGATGATTCAGAACCCAGGGTTTTAAATAATTGATTAGCAGTTTTTTTCTTGGGACAATACTAACTGTACAAAAAGCATTTATATAGGTTTTCTACAAGTGTTATGTTTGTTAAACACAGTGAGGCAAGTGCTATGCATTTTCACAATGTTTTAGAACTTTTATGAGCAAATCGCTAATCAATTTTTAGAGTTAAATAAAACCCTGGAACCTATGAAGTATATCTAAGTATGAAACCTACAATACTAAAGGATGTATAAGTGAAGCCTTTGGTGGATTAGAATAACTTTATGGTTTTCAGATGGTCAGTATTGTTTTTGTTTGATAGAACTGAATGTGGAAACAAAGAAAGGTAATCAATATGAATGATTATTGACATAAAAGTATTGATTAATGGGACTGAGAAACTGAAACATATGGGAGAAAAAGATCACACAGAGTGTATTTAAGTTAGCAATGTATATATGTATAAAATATAATAAGAAATATTTCTAAATACCTGTTATAGTTGCAGAGTTTAAAAACTAACTACATGGCTATCTATTAAGATGTCTGAGAGTGAAAAGGAACCAAATATTCAATTTCTAAATAATATTTTTGATGTGAGTATATACAGAACAAATGATGTTAAGTCTCACCGATATGTCTAAAAACAGTGGAGAACGCTTTATAAAAATGTTTATGTTTTAGAATTAGTGCCAGTGATACCCTGAAGAAGGAGCTGTTCTTCGTAGCATAGGTGAAGGTTAGTTGAGAGCTAACAATCACACTAGTTGTTCCTTGATCTGAATTCTTTATGAATACATTATTTTTTATAAAACTTAACTCAGTGAGTTGGCCTGTATTTCCAATCCATTTTTCTTCAATATCTGCCTTGATAGGAAGTGGCTACTCCCTTATTCAAGTGTCTTTTCTTCCAAGGTTGGCTGAACTGGAGTTTCCTTTCCACTTTAAACAAAAAAAAGCATCAGCGATATTATTATCCACCCCAGGCACAAGCAAGACCTTAAACTGAATATTTAACATTAGGCACTTCAAACACAGACACCCTCATGAGATCCCCCTATTCACCCTTTTGCCCCTAGTTGCCCATGAAGGGTGTGAACTACTCCCATGTTGTCTGTCTAGAAAATCACCTTACAATCCCAGAACTGGTTGCCTCACACCAATAGGAACATGGCAGTTGGGAAAAATTCTAACAGGGTGACATTTTTGTCAAGCCTGCTTCCTGCCAGCTGGGCAGCCATTGTTCCATGCACCAAGCTCCTTGGAGGTACACTGCTAAGCCAAAATCCCCAGATGCATCCTTGTAAAACTTTATTTCTTGGCTCTTAGTGACAGTCAGCTAGATTGACACCCCATTATGACAGTTCAAAAAGGCCTTCCATGCTATCAAATCTTTCATGCTCTTTGTCACCCAAAGTCTGAGATGCAGTTTGTTCTCTGGCCCCCTACCTTTGCTATTCTGTGCAAAAATGGCCTCCCGACTGAGATTACTTTACATGCAAAATTGAGGTGCCCCAACAATTGTCATAGCTCTCTCGGGTTATTTAGCAGGCCCTGCCACTCTGAACAATAATTTACACAAGGCCTGTACCTTGTCTGCTGGCAGTTGGAAAACTGTGGGCTGAGTATCAATCTCAATACCCAAAAAAGAGAGCATGATATAGGGCTTCTCTGTCTTGGCCCTTGCCAAAGACGCTCCAAAGTCTGCACAAACCTCCTGAAACACCTTCAGGACATGTCCACATTCTCCAGTGCCAGCCTTCCCTACAAACAAGAAATCATCCAAATATTGGACCATCTCCATCCATTCAGCTTTGATTGCTTCCACCCAATTAAAATGTGCTGATATGCTAGAACACCATGGATGCCACTGCACACCACTGGGCATGCATCTGTCTATATAATACTGTCCATCAAATTTCACTCCCAGTATATCTCTGTCCTCTTCGTTAACTGGCAATAGGCTAAATGTGGACTCTACATCTGCCTTTGCCAGCAAGACCTCCTTTTCTGCTGTCCTCAACACTACTGCTGCTCTGAGAAATAGTGCACTGGACACCGCCATAAAACACGGGTCAATGTAATTGTTGACAAAATCCTCCTCTGAGTAAGACAGGTGGTTTATCATCCTGAACTCAATCGTACCTTCTTGGGGATCAACCCAATCAGGGATACTCATAACCATGGTGAAGGCAGAGCCAAAAAGGGGCCACTGATCCATCTTGCTCCCACTTCCTTGACTATCTTTTCCCCTGACCAGGTCTAGTCATTCCCTGGTAGAGTTTAAAGAGCAGCTGACAACTTTGAAAAAACTTTGGAAAACATAATAGTTGGACACAATTCAGCTTGTTTCAAATATCTTGTATGGATTTCTCCTATTCGTAGTTTGTTACTGAGGAAATTCCCACAAAAACAGGATCTTATCCCTTAGAGCTCATCTGCCTCTATAACTTACTCCCTCCTTGACACATAATGCTCTGTTGTGACATCACAGTCTGTTGCTATGGGAATAAATCTGATGTCACAAGCACAGTATTATGACATCAGGCTGTGAGGGAAGCAATAGGAGCTGATGAACCCTCATGGAACAGCTCTTCTGTTTTCATGCATCTGACCTCAGTAAGAAATAATGGAGATAAGAAATACGGAGCTAATGAGAAATATAAGTTGCTTTGTGTCCAAATATTATGTTCTTCAAAGTTTTTCCTGATGTGTCGGTGGCTCTTTAAGGTCTCAGCCTCATAACACCATCAAGGGTCCTCATATGGAATCTTAAAACCTACTGTGAACCCCTCCACCAGAGAATGAGCAGCTGCCTGATCTGGGTACTGAATCAGCCGTGGTCTAATTCGGTCCACCATTATTGACATTGGGAGGCTGGTTGTGCCACTTCCAAAATGGCTGGGGGCAGCACCACCTGGTTTACATTGTGTGAAATGATGGAGCTGGTCACAGGCTGAACATTCATGCTTGAACCTGCATCGCTCCATCTTACACACCCCTTGGTTGTAATCATAAAAACACCCGGTCTCAGCCCCTCCTCGCACAGTAAAACTTTGTCCCTTACTCTTAGGAGATGGAGCCCTCCTTACTGAAAAAACACTGTCCATGTGCTACACCCCCCCAAACTCAGTGGCCCACAGCAGTGTCATGGCCAGCAAGTTCCATTGCCTTGTCAGGTCTGCTTGCTTCTGCCAATGAAACTCGTCAAATTCCAGGCAGCCATACCTAGGCTTGCTGGCATGTGCGGTCATGACCCTGCTGCAGTAATTCCAAAGACCATTTGCCTTCTCTGGAGCCACCCTTCGTACCATCCCTGCAAAGATGGAAAATGCTGCCAACCAGTTCTCCCAGGTATGGTGGATCTGTACCCTTCTTTTTATTTCTACCCCATCATCATTTTCTTTTTTTTTATCTTTCTCTTCCTCAGGCTCCCTGGGCTGGTTCAGAAGTGTGAATATATCTATGTATTCTCCATTCAAGATCTGTAACCACACCTTGTTGGTGAGGTGCAACCCTACAGGCTCTCCCAAACTCACAAAGCCCATTGTTGGGAAAAGAACCACTATCTGCACTCCAGTCACAGTTACCAGTACCCCCCCCCACTTAGGGGAGGCACCAACACCACTGCCTGTGGTGATGGACCTCTCCTACCCCATGCTTGCCCTTGTAGATATGCTAGCAGCCAGTTGAGCTTCTGTTCTAGTGCTGATGACTGCTTCCCTCCCTGCTTCTGCCCCTGCACTCCCCATCTGGAATACGGGTGACTGTGTTGGCACCCCCACCTGCAATGATAAACTACTTGTCCAGAGTGGGGCTTCAACTGGTGGCGCATCACCTGCTCCTCCTCATCCTGTTGGGACCTGTTTGCTAGGCAACCTCACTGTCTGATTGGGGGCTGGCAATGGTACAAGCACAAGTGGCAATGCATTGACCACCCAGGAGGACAATGCCCTCTTCTAGCCTTCTTCCTAATCCATTGAGCCGACTGATGGGGTGGATCCCCCTGCCACGCCTGGACCTCTTTGATGCTGGCTCACCTCTAGGGTTGCTACTTTCAGTGCTTACCAACAATGTCCTGATCTGAACAGTGATCCATGCTCTAAAATTGGGCCTATCTTGCTCTGTGTTAACCAGCACTGGTGGTGTCTGCTGCTGCCTCTTGTTCTGCGCCAGCTTCTTGCCTGCCAGTTGACATGGTACTGGTGCCCTCTTCTTTTCTGTACTTTGGACACCAGTTGCTGGGATGCTGTTCCCTGCTCCCTAGGTGCCCTGGACAGGGTTGGCTCCATGGATGGGGTAGGCTGATTTGGAAGCCCTGAAAGCCCCAGGCCCCAAAAGCTCTTGACCTATAAAGCCCTACATAGTCTGGAGCCCGGTCACCTGCAAGATCTCCTACTGTCCTACCACCTGTCTCATCCCCTCCGGTCAGCTGAAGAGGACCTCCTAGTGATTCCCAGGGTCCATTTGAAGTCAGCTGGTGCCCAGACTTTATCGGTCGCGGCGCCTGCATTATGAAATTCACTGCCTTGGTTGCTCAGTTAGTGCCTTCAAGAGGGATCTGAAGACCTTTTTATTTAACAAAGCTTTTCCTTCCTTTTAACTTATTTTATCTTATCGTGCCTGTTTATATCTAATGTATATTTTAGTTCCTTGTTTATATTGTCCAGGTATCTATAAAGTGACTAGAGTCACAATGAGATACAGTGCTCTAACAAATTAATAAACTAAACTCTCCTTCTGGGTTTGTGTACTTCCCTTTGAGTTTGCAAAACATGCCTTCAACCAGATCTTGCCTCTCACTTGGACTCATCCATCCAGATGTATGCGGACGACACAGTCCTGTATGCCTCTGGCCCCACAACAAGCAGCATGGCAACTGTCCTGGTTCCACGTCAACTCATCGCAAAATATCTCAGCGCATACAATTACCGTGTGTCAATATCAGCGCATGTAAATTCATCGTTACACTAATTCATCAAATAGCCTTCTAATCGAAAAAACCTGCAAGTCACTAATTAGCCGCATAGCAACACACTAATTCCTCCACAATACAGACAATTAATTAGTAACAGGTGTCAGTCAATCACCCAATAACTGCATTTAAATATATTCATTATGTTAGCCTCCATTGTATCACTGATTCCAACGATGCCTTTGTCATTCGTTCTTAGCCAGCGAGGACAGCAGCTGCTTGCGGAGCAAGGATATTTATACCGTAAAGAGATAATGGGGCTCAGTTTCTGCTACATGACAGTGGCTGCCAAGACAAAGAACGATTGCTAATTTTCAGGACCAAAAAAAATCTTGAATATATGGCAACAGCAGATAATTGGTATGCAGATGGCACATTTAAGGTTACTCCACTTTTATTCTCACAACTATACACAATCCATGGGGTTCGATTTAATGCTGCTATTCTGACTGTTTTTGCTGTCGTGACTGCACGCACAACATCAGCTTACATTGAACTTCTTTCCATTTTGAAGTCCCTATGCCCGGCACTCTCTCTGCGTTCTGTGATGACAGACTTTGAGCAAGCAGCTGTGCATGCTTTTGCATGCCAGTTTCCAGAAGCACAAGCAAGGGGTTGTTTTTTTCATCTTTGTCAGGCATTATGGTGAAAGGTGCAGGATTGTCCAGAAATTTTAAAGAAGTGCACCGTAGACGAGAACTATGCACTAAACATAAGAATGACTGCAGCCCTAGCATATGTTCCCATAAATGATGTGGATGCATTTGAAAGCCTGCAAAATTCAGTGTTTTATGTTGAGCATGAGGAGGTCCTAGCACCATACATAGATTATTTCGAGGACACTTGGATCAGGAGACCTGTAGGATGGCGTGGTCGAAGGCGCCCACTATTCCCGATCCAATTCTGGAACTGCCATTCAGCTGTTTCCCAAGGGTTGCCGCGCACAAATAATGCAGTAGAGGGGTGGCACCGCAGTTTCAGTAGCCTGCTAGGAGCCAGTCACCTGACTATCTGGAAATTTATTCGAGCCCTGAGAACGGGACAAAACATGAACGAGCTACATATTGAGCAGTATCTTGCAGGACACGAACCTCCAGTTCAGCGTAAGAAGTATAGGGACACTGCAAGACGGCTGTGCGTGGTAGTAGAAAGTTATGGCACCTGCTCCATCATTGATTACCTGCGTGGAGTGGCACATAACTTTCAACTTCAAGTCTAAAAGCTGAGCTTTTATCAGATTTTATCAGATTTTAATGTTTTAATTAATAAAGGATTACATTTTCACTGCACTGCGCTGAATTGACACAAGGTAAGACAAATACAAATTCTGTATCTGTAATAATTATCACCTCTGATTTCCACTATTGGTCTGTTGAACTATTGAAATTATTAATATTATTTGCAATAATTATAACCTCTGACTGCTAGAAGCTGACTGGTCTGACTTGATGTCTGATGCGCTGAATTTTATTTCGCTATTGGTCTGTTGAACTGTTGAAATTATTAACGAACCTCTGCTGCTGAATTAATGCTGATTTCCACTAATGGTCTTGATTATTAATTATTAATATTATTTGCAATTATTAACGAACTAATGCTGATTTCAGAACGTCTGTCAACCAGAAGCTGACTGGTCTGACTTGATGTCTGATGCGCTGAGCTGACTTGCGGCAATTTAACAATTACGCTGAAGTTTATTTCGCTATTTCATCTGCGCTGTAATGCTTGCGCTGTTTTGTTTGCGACAAATTGACGTGATACCAGCTGTCCTACAGGAAGATTTCTACGCCATCCAGGAATGATTCAGGTTAAACCAGTTATTTCTAAACCCCCAAAGAACTATGTCACTAACATTCGGCTCCCAACAAAGACTCTCCCGCCAAGCTCCCTGCCCCCCTTTCAAACCTTGGATGGGACCTTTCTGGAGCAATGCACCAGCTTCAGATATCTAGGCATCTGGCTTGACCAGCACCTGGATTTTACCACTCACATCGACTCTTTACATAAGAGGCTGCTCCCCAAACTTGGCACACTATACAGAAACAAAAGCTGCTTCCCCTCACCTGCGAGGCACGCCATTGTCCAAAAAATGATACTACCTGTACTCGACTATGGTGACATAGTGTACACTATCGCCCCCGTGTCCGCCTTGGCCAGCCTTGACACCCTGTTCCACTCATTCTGTCGCTTCATCCTCGACTGCCCACAATCCACGCACCACTGCACCTTACAGAGCTCCCTAACCCTGCCGTCCTTCCATGATCGTAGATTAATCCACTGCGCTAGGTTAGCTGTCAAATTTTGGTCCCTCTCTCTACCCCCTTACTTGGCCTGTACCCTCTCCCAACAACCTCCACCTGCTTACTCCCTCAGAAGCACTGATCCCAGGCTATTCCATGTCCCATTTATGCACGCAACCAAAGGCCAGGCTGCTTTTAAATACCGAATTCCACAGATTTGGAATGCCCTACCAGCCCCCATAAGACATGCACCAAATCCCTACCATCGCAACCTACTACTCAGTACACATTTCTCCTCCAGCTGCTCCTGTTTTAACTAACAATTTACTACTATGTTGATGAAGCCTAGTCGCATTTCTAATTGTATCATTCATTCAGTCTTCCCACTGTATGTATCTACCTGCCTGTCTGTAACTTTCTGCCAAATGTATGCTAGGCAGTAAGCCATTTCATTCCACTATTGAATGTCTATGTATTAAATACCATGTTATGTATTGGGTCTCAGTCCCCAAGTTGCATCTGGAATCGAGCATCACTGCTCAGTATGCCTTTATGGTAAAACTCGTAAATAAATAAATAAATAAGGTCTCCAGCTGCTTCTCAAACTCCTTCATTCTCCTCTTTTCAACTGCTTTTTCTCTCCCCTACATCTTACTCTCCACTCACCAAGCTGAAAGAAAGAAATACAGCCAGCTAGCCCCTGTATGCAATAGCTCGTTGTTCCTACAGGGCCGTACTGTATCAACAACCATGAATTTATATATTGCTTGTATCCCCTACACCATGTTGTCTTGTTATTGATTCTTTGTTATTACATCCTTCTTTCCCTTTGTTTTCTCCCCTTTTTTTATTTATATGACCCACCCTCTCAACATTCTGGGATCGTGGCAGTATGGCCTTGCCATGGCAACCCGGCTTCTTAATGGTCCCCCACTTGATAACCCTATTATGTAATATTTCTCCCCCATCAGCTGCTTCTGCCCCCACCCCTGCTAAAGTGATTAAACTCATATCTTGTATGCACCCAAGTCTCACCCTAACCTTCCGAGGACCATCCCGACTTGTGCACAGGAATGCAATTTCAAGCCAGTTATTGTAGCTAGAGCAACTTTCCACCATTCAGGGTGCCCCTCTCCTGACCATTGACATACAATTCATATAATGTCTTCCTTCCAGGCTAACACTCATTTTGGATTAACTCACTGTTCTACCCCCCCCCCCCCCAATAATTCTATTCCCACATTTTCTTGTATAACAGGGCTTGTATATTCTGATGTTCATTTCAGCTCTCCTTGAAGTTGGTCTGGTCCAATATCCAGGTAACAGTTCATGCAGCAATGAACACAGATAAAGCAGATGACCCAGAGAATGGCCAAACTGTTTACCAGCTGATGTGATTTTGGAAATCTTCCTTAACTGGTCATGGCAACAGAAAATACCCTGCTGCTAAACGCATCTGCAATTCACGCACTCCCAATCCACCTACAAAAATTCTGACCTTTTAAGAAATGATGGAGAAGATGGTGGTTATTTTATGGCATTAACCTCAGTCTATTTTAGGCTCAAAGGCAATTGCAATCCCTTTTGCCCTATTTCACATCACTTTTTAGTCTTGTCCTGGCCATCATGAATGCTTCATCACTTCTCCTTGTGCAATTGCTTAAGTCAGTTTCTACTTTTGAACTGAGGGGATGGGCCTTGCATGGCAAACATGGCATCTTTTCTCCTGCGCATGTGCCAGTTGGTGCCTGGCAGCTGCCAAGAGTGGAATGGTCAACCAATGGGGCACATGTGCCGTGCAGAAACCCCTGATGAGGCTGTCATCACACACCCCTGAAACTGCCCATCTCTTCGTCCACTGGTGACTCTTTCTTTCTTTCACTCAAACTGTCTCATCCTGTGCACCCACCTCTGGTCTCCTCTCCACCTCTGTATGGAGCTTTGAAGGCCCTGGATTGATGGGCACATGCAGGCAGTGAGTGCATGTAGGTGGCAAGTGTCTGGCTTGGAGCACGCCCCAACACATTGCCCCAATCGCTCTGCCCAGCGAAACACTATATGTACTGGAGAAACAAGTTAAGACTCCGGGTTCAGGTAGTTATCAACAAGCACTATAGAGTTCAATCTTTTGAAGTATTGAAAAAAGACATTTTAAAGATGTATTCTGATTTCATTTCTGTTCTGGTCACCATGCTCCTCAGACCTCCTGAGACATGCCAACAGTGGGTCTCCCCAACACCCACTTCACCATGGCCCAGCAGAAGCCAATATCCCTGGAGCACTCCTCTGCTTCTTTACTGTGCCACCCCTGCTGCTCATTCTTGCTTCACTTTTCTTTTTTCTGGGAAAGGTGCGATCAGGTGCCAAGCTGCTCTACACCACCCAGCCTCACACTATCAATTAACCCACTTGGTTCAGTTGTTCAAGCTCTGTTTTTTTTTTTTTAAATACTTATAGTACTTCCTTTTAGCCTGTCCTGTGTAAATGGAAATTAAAGCATAGGCACCATGACTAGTCCTTGTACCTCCACACGTACCCTAGTTGTGTACCCCAATAAAACTGTCCTACCAGACTGATCCTGCTGCTTTCAGTCTCCTTGGTATAAGATGAACAGTGTTATCCAGAGGGAAGGAACAAAGAGGCTGGGCTTCAGTGTCTTGGCCCTTTTAAAGCCGCTTTGCCCCTCCCCTCCAAGCTAAGCTTCCCCTACCTCTGGGTGGCCCTATTTCCTTGACCTAAAACCACTCTTCTTTCCCATCCCGCTATTAACCCCCTTGTACCCACCCGCTGCTAGGCCTCAGGGGAAGGGCCCACAGACAAATCTTCACTGGCTTCAAGGTTCCCTATTGCAGGCTGTCTATTTTCACTACTAACATATAACATGCATCAGTCAATGCCAGATTTTCATTTTCTTGTATTTACTGTGTAGTTGTTGGGCCTTGATAGCACATCAGTTAAAATTAACACATTAATAACACGAGTTATAATGGTAAAATTGTCATGATAGGGAAATGAAGAAGTTCACACATAATGTTGTTATTTTTTTAGATTGTGAACCTGAATGTTCAAGATAGTATTTTTATTACCCAGGATTTATCAAAAGCCACCAGAAATGTGATTTTTGCAGAACGACTGCAAAACAGGTTTTGCAGGGGGATTTGAAAATGACATCTGCCATGTTAATGAGATAGGGAAAAAACTGAGTATGTTGAAAATGTGGGTTCAAAAAGTTAAAAAAAAGAATTGCAGTGTTATGACTAAGTGTTGAAAAATATAAATGTTTGTTCATAACTGTGTTGTTTTGTGAGCTCTTGACTGCATATTTTCAGTATCATCTTTTTATGACACCAACTTATGAACATGACAGATGTCATTTATGAAATCCAGGCCAAAATGTCATTTTGTGGCATCAGTGCAAAAAGATGTTTTGGGCAGGATTTGAAAAATGACACCTGCCATCCATGAGGTGGTGAAAAAAATGGCTATGTTGAAAATTTGGGATCAAAATGTGAAAAAACATCTAAGTTATGAGTAAATGGTTGAGCACCCACTGCCGGTGTTGTTGAAGGATTGGTGGATGACATGGCGGCCACAAACAGGAAAAAGCTTTGGCCATTGTGTAATATCTCTGCCATTCTCAAAGAAGCAAAGTACTGAACAGTAGCACATGCTATATGTGGACCAAAAAGCAGGGGAAAGGTTTCAAGAAGGAATTAGGAGTTGCAGAAGAAAACCCACTTCTGCCTTGCTTTTTCCAACCTTGTGATCAGGCAAGGACTTCAAAGGGAAAAGAAGGAGATTGGGCAGAATTAAATTCAGTATCCTGACACTTTGGTAGGTGAAATGGCATGCCCCCAAAAGCCTCTCACAGCTCAGACCAATACCAATTTGTTCAAATGCTTTGCAAGCAAACAAAATTAGTGTGACTTATAAGACAGGGCAAACTGGGGTATGTGTGCTGAGCTTTGCTTTTTTATGTTCATACTAAGGTTCATACTTAGGAGTTTAGGAGCTGAGAAGGTTTACTGTACATCCACTGGTGTGCCCCCACTATTGGGAAGGGAATTCCAAGGGGTGACAATTCTTTGTGCATAAACATATTGCTTTTTAAATGTGTTGAACGGTTTGGCCTCTGATCTGCAGTGGATGACCTCTGGTTTCAGCTTTATTTTTTTAAATTTCAGGGTGACTTCATAGACTAGTGTAGGATCATTAATAATACTGAACATTAAAAGTATGTCATCTCTAACCTTGTGGGATTGTAAAGTCATTAGGTCCAACTCACCCAGTCATGATACATGAGATAAATTCTGATATCCCATAATTATTTTTGTGGCCCTTGTCTGTAATTTTTCTAAGCTGTGGATGTCACGTTTTTTTATACAGTTTCCAGAATTAGCTGGCATGAGGAACAAGAGGTGCTGGAGGTGCTGTGTATCACTCTGGAGACAGGCTCTGGGGCTGCTCTGTACCAGGGTAGTGTACAGACCTCCAGCACAGGGAGAGGAGGTGGATAAGGCACTTGGGGAAGCCATCATCAAAGTGATGAGTAAGGGTGAGGTGCTGCTAGTTGGTGACTTCAATCCATCTGAGGTGGACAGAAACCATCCAACAATAGCTTTGGCAAGGAGGAGGACCGTCCTGGACTCACCTCAAAAACCTTTTCTCAGGCAGCTAGTAAAGAACCCACTAGGGATGGGGCAGTGCTCAACCTGGTGCTTACAAAAAGGTACAGCATTGAACATAGGAGCCAACTTTTACTCTTCCTGTGGAGGGCTCAACAAATGGCCAGGGGTCTGGGGGCCTTGGTGGTCCCCAGAAGCTCTGGTGTTTTTGGTGCTCTGTGGTGCATTTTGAGGGCTTTACTGAACAGATAGCACAGTATAACAAACACAAATCCTGCTTAGGGGGCCCACGAGGATGTCCCAAGCCTCAACATCCAACTAAGGTGATGACAAGAGTGTCAGGGAGCCAGCGAGGACCCCCAACACTACCAACAATACAAAACACATAGCATTGATCTGTTAGGGCCTGAGTGAGAGCAGATGAGGGAAAGTGACTGCCGAAGCAGCAGCATTGCCATGCCAATCTTTATTCCCCCCAAAATGGCACACACTGATTGGCTGGGCTGGTGACTGGCTGATGAGGCAGAATGGCTTCAGCATTCCTGACCATTCTGCCTTAATATAACTCTAACTGCACCCTAGAACCATGTGTAAATTCCAGTGGGGCAGAGCCCCCATCTAATTTTCTCAGGGAGGCTTCAGCCCCTCAGCCTCCCCATAGTTGGTGCCTATGTCATTGAAGATATCACAGAGGCAGTCCCCAGGGACCAGTGATCACCATATAGTGTAGTTTAACATAAAGACAGGAATGGAGGTTAATCACATGAGGATAAGGTCCCTGGACTTTAGGAGGGCAGATTTTAAAGAAATATGTGACTGCTTCAGAAACTGCCTAAAAGTGGGGAATTGCGCTAATAAACATCTTTATGGAAAAAAAGAGGAGGATAGCCAAGAAGGGGTGGAGGCACAGTGGGGAAAAGTAAGGCAGGGTGTAGTTAAAGCAACCAACCTCTGTGTGAAGGAAGTGAGTAAAAACAAAAGGAGAAAGAGATTGTTATGGTTCTCTAGGAAAATGGCCAAGGTGGTGAAGGGGAAAAAAGGTAGCATTCAGGAGGTACAAGTATAAGGAAACGCATAGGGGGGGAAGACAGGGAGGTGTACCAATTAAAACAGAGGGAAGCAGGAAAAGCAATGAGGGGAGCAAAGGTGCAGAGGAAAGGATAGCTAAGGAGGTGCACACAAGTCTATTTTCAGAGAAATGAATCCTGAAGGGAATTACAGCTCTGAAAGTGGACAAGGCTGTGAGACCAGACATGCTACACCCAAGAGTACTAAAGAAACTCAGTGAGGGCTAGCTGTGCCATATATGGCCTTATTCAACAGCTCACTGGAAGCAGGTGTGGTTCTGGAGGATTGGAGGAGAGCAGACATTGTTTCCGTGTGGTATTAGGGTGGAGACTAGCTAGCAACTATAGGCTGGTCAGTCTCATTTCACTGGTGGGGATATTAATGGAAACCCTGCAAAAGGAATGGCTGGTAGAATTTCTTGACTGCGCTCTGCAAGACCACAGGCAGCATAGCTTCACGGGGGTGGGGGTGAGGAGAATCATGCAAGATGACTCTGACTGATTTCTTTAACTGGGTGGCCAGGGCAATAGATTGGGGGGGCGTGGCCTGTCTGAACTTGAGCAAAGCCTTCAGCATAAGGAATTTTTTTTCTTCAACTTTCTTTTACCTCCTACTCTAGCGACCCCCGGACTCTCTCCAGTGTTGCTTCTTGATGCAGCTGGTTCTGCCCTGCCTGAAGCCTTCCAGTATCCAACCTCCAACATGGGCTCATCTCCACTCCTTGTCCCCCAGTCGCTTGACCCCCCTGGCTCTGAGCACACCAGGGCAAAGCCGCTTACTTCTCTGGCACTCTATCTAGAATCCAATGGAGTGACCAGGGAGAGATGCAGGGAGTGTCAGACATGGGCTGGAGAGGCCTGGCATTGGGTGAGAGGGCCGATTACTTGGCCCACCTTCGCCTACCAGGTGCCAGGGTTTTCTCTTTGTTCTGCTCACTATTGCAGTCATGCAATCCTGTCAGCACATGGAGGGCATGCTCTTGCCCCTCCCGCAGACACTCACTGACACTGTTCCCCCAGCTGTCTCCACCAAGGTGTGTGGTGCCCCCAACCTCTGCTAGGAGCTGCTGCCTGGTGGGGAAGTCCCTGAATCCCATCCAGGAGAGGAGAGCAGTCTAATGGATGCTCGATCCTCTCCTCTTCCACTGACCCCTGGTGGCCTGAGCTCACTTCTTAACCCAAGTCACCAACATGATGCAAGGTGTGGCATCCAGTGCCTCACCCATCAGCACCACTGGGTCAGCCCAGCATAAGAGATTGACAGAGAAACTGAGCAGCCTAGTGGTGGGATCTATAGTGGTGATATGGGTTAGAAAGTGGTTAATGGATAGGTGTCAGAGTGTGGTGGTTAATGGTACTTACTGTGGTGATGGGAGGGTGACCAGTGGGGTGCCACAGAGTGAGTCAATACTGGGACTGGTCCTCTTCAATGTCTTCATAAGTGACATTGCAGAAGAACAGGAAAGGAAGGTATGCCTTTTTTCAGATAATACCAAAATCTGCAATAGGATGGACACTCAGGAGGGGGTGGACTGCACCTCAGAAGGACACAGAAAGGCTGGAGGCAGACCAGAGAAGGGCAACTAAAATGGTACAGGAATTGCACCATAAGCCCTATGAGGAGAGACTGAGGGATATTAATAAGTACACCCTGGAAAAGAGGAGAGTGAGAGAGGTCATGATAGAGACCTACAAGTACCTCACGGGGCTGAACAGGGTGCAAGAGGGGAGTCTCTGTTAACTGAGAAAGAGCACCAGGACCAGGGGGCATGCAACAAAGCTGGAGGGGGGAAGTCTAAAAGGGATGTGAGGAAGTACTACTTCAATGAAAGGGTGATAGGTGCCTGGAACATACTGCCAGTGAAAGTGATAAAAGGAAAAATGGAGACAGACAGAGGGGAATATTAGTAAATAGGTGGGGAGGAGAGAGGGTCACCAGAGACCAGTTAGGGTCTTAGGGTCTGCAGAAGCAGACTAGGTAGGGGGCATCTGGACAGACTTGGTTGATTAAGTGTCCTTTTCTACAGAAAAATTCTAAGTTTCTACGTTTCAAGAGGAGGGATAGTGAGGATTAGAAAGATGCAGGGGGAGGGGAGAAAGCACAGAGCAGACAGAGCAGGACCAAGAAAAAGCTGACATCTTTAATAGGTACTTCTGCTCTGTCTTCACAGTGGAGGAAAGGAGAGAGGGGGAATGGACCAACAGAGAGTGGCAGGAACAGTGGTGGGGAGAGTCGGATACAAGTCCATTTTCAGAGGAAAGAATCTGGAAGGAACCTGCAGCTCTGAAGATGGACAAAGCTATGGGACCAGCTGGAGATATACCCAAGAGTTCTAAAAGAAATCAGGGATGTGCTAGCTGCCACACTGACAGTCTTATTCAACAGCTTACTGGAAACAGACATGGTTTCAGAAGACTGGAGAAGGGCTGATATGGTCTCTCTACATAAGCGTGGCAGCAGGGAAGAGGCTAACAACTATAGGCCAGTCAGTCTTACTTCACGGGTTGGCAAATTAATGGGAACTCTGCTAAAGAAAAGACCACTAGAGTATTTTGATTCCAATGGGCAACAAGACCGCAGGCAGCATGGATTCACCAGGGTGGATGTCATGCCAAACAAATTTGATAGATTCTTTGACTGAATTACTAGGGAACTAGATTAGGGGGAGGGCAGTGGAAGTGACCTATCTGACCTTTAGCAAGACCTCAGACACTGTGCCACACAAGAAGCTGATAAAGAAATGAAGCAGTCTAAGGGTGGGATCCAAAGTGGTGAATTGGGTAAGAAACTCGTTAACATATACAAGACAGAGAGTGGTAGTAAACAGCACTCATTCTAATGATGGGAGAGTGACCAGTAGAGTACAACAGGGCTCAGTGCTGGGAGAAATTCTGTTCAATGCCTTCATAAGTGACATTGCAGAAGAACTGGAAGGATAGGTATTCCTTTTTTGCAGATGCTTTACCAAAATCTGCAATAGAGTGAACATTGGTTGGGGGGGGGGAGAATGTACAGGGATCTTGGTAAACTCAGTGAGTGGTTAAGAGCATGACGGTTTGGGTTAAATACCAAAACGTGCAAAATCATGCAGCTAGGGCATAGGAATCCAAGAGCTGAGCACAGGATAGTAGAAGGTACTAACATCACTAAACAGGTAAGGGACCTTGGGGTTATCATATCTGATGACCTCAAAGTGGCAGGGCAATGTGACAAAGCAGTGGGTAGAGTTGGTGGAATGCTAGGGTGTGTAGGGAGGGGTACCTCCAGCAGGAGGAGGGAAGTGGTGTTGCCACTGTATCCCTTGCTAGTGAGACCCCACCTGGTGTACTATGGCCAGTTTTGGATGCTGCAACTCAGAAAGGATACAGACAGGGTAGCAGCAGTCCAGTGGAGGGCAAATAAAATGGTGCAGGGGTTGCACTAGAAGACCTTGATGAGAGACTGTGGGATCTCAACATACACACCCTAGAAGAGAGGAAGGTGGGAGGTGACATGATAGAGATCTACAAGTACCTCACTGAGGTAAACAGCATGCAGGAGGAGAGCCTCTTTCAAATGAGAAAAAGCACCGGGATTGGTGGGCATGCATAGATGCTGGGGGGGAGCATTTAAGAGAGATGTGAGGAAATATTTCTTCACTGGGAGTGTAGTAGACACCTGGAATAGACTGCCAGCAGAAGTGATGGGGTGACACGAGTGGGGGGGGCTTCAAGTATGCATGGGCTAGACATAGGGGGTACTACAATAACTAGCTATATAATTTTGCACTGTAGTTTTTCTTTTATTTATTTCATTCTAGCAGTATTGATAAGTTTGAATGGCTCTGTGAGTGGAAAATGAGATTAAGATAATTGCCAGAGGCATGCCAGTCACCTCTGGAGAGTGATTACAAGCTCTTTGTCCTGTAGCTACTGGACCTTCCAGCCAGTTAATAGGAGAACTTCAAAGTCAGAACAGCCCTTTTATGCCACAGGAAGAGGTTCTAACTAACGGCTGGAGCAGTCACTCCTGCTGTGTGAGACAGAAGGCAGGACAAAGGAGGCATCCTTTGGAATACACAAACTTCTGAATTTTAGATCAGACTGGTTTCCCAAGAGGATCTGGCCCTAGAGACACGAAGAACTACCCTGGAAGTGATGTCATAGGACATGTGTAACAAGGGTAGGTGGAGACTGCTTTTGGGAATCAAGTTAAGCCAGAGTTTTGTGGGAGACTGGGTAGTCAGGTCAGGACTCTGAGTAGCTACCATGTAAGGTTAGAGTCTGCCGTGATTCACCAAAGTGTCCTGTATGATAAGATAGTCTACAAGAAAGAAGAGTGAGATAGTTTTTCCTGTGTGTTTTCTACTGTACAACACATTTTTGTTCTGTAGAATTAGTGTTCCCCATAGTTTTAGTGTAGTATCCTGTATTATACGTGTAACTAAGTATTAAATATTATTTTTATTTACTTCATGTTTCAGTGACTGAGTCCTTGAAGGTACAGATAACTGAGTTATATTGACAGAAACTGTGTTCTGTCTCCAAGGAGAAGGCTACAGTTACCATATTTTGTTTCTAAAGTGAGGTGTTCTCAGCTGTGACAGGGGTGGGTTGTCTGCCCTTACATAAGGAGTGCTGTACTGCATGGGAAGAGGCTCTATTGGGATTAAAACCTAGAAATATCCCAAGGGAGTGTTCATGCTGAGTGGTGGCAGCTAATGAGGAACCCCTGCAGGCATCAGAAGGGTTTCAGAAAGCTGGTAACAGTCGCAGGCTCAGTCTGGAAGAGACCAGTCTGCCACAATCTGAAGGCAGCGGGTGAGGTTGGAAACAATCAGTCAGTATAAAGATTATCTGTCCAGTCATAGATGAGGATATACAAAAGGGAACTGTATATTCTACCAGTTTTATTTTGTTATAAGTAACAGTAGATAGATAGAAGACACTAAGGCTGGGCCATATGAGAAATGCACACTGCCAAACCTGCAGGAGCTGTGCAAAAGTATAAGACTGGGCTATGAAGAAGGCCAAATACTGGCAGAACTCATGGACATCCTAAAAAAAATGATTAGTGAAGCAGTGTGAAAGTGATCACTGGTAGTTATAGTCATAAGATGGAGACTAGGGAGAATGCAGATGAGCCAGAGCCCATGACTAGGGCAGCTGCACAAGCAAACCAGGTACAAATGTTGGGGCTGGAGCTTGCACTGGTTAAGATGAAGTCAGAAACTGAGAAGCAAAAAGCAGATGTGGAGCTGCAAAGGAGAAAGCTAGAAACTGAGGAACAAAAAAATAATGCCAGCACAAGATCCAGCTGAGAGAGCATGAGAGAGAAAGAGTGAGAGGAGTGAGAATGGCAGTGGCTGGAAGAGCAAGAGGAGTGAGAAAGTCAGCGCCACCATGAGATCCAGACGAAGGTGCGTGAGCATGAGTGGCAGATAGAGATTCTGTACCAGAGGACAATACCACAAACTGTGAGTAATGGTGTGAGGAGTTTGAACCAGGAAGTCAAGAATAATTCTAAAATGTTTCCCAGCTATCAGGAGGGGAATGATCTTTATTTGTTTTTAGGATCTTTCGTGAGAATTTGTGGGCAATTTCAATTGGGCAGGGCTTCTTGGGTGACTCACCTATTGCCACTGCTTACAGACAAGGGATTGTAAATTTTTGCCAGAATGGACAATGAGGACTTCAAGAACTATGATAAAGTGAAAAATGCCTTGCTAAACTGTTTCTTTTTTTTTTGCTGGACCGCCAGTGCAGAGGTTGGATTTTTGTCTGTGACGCCGACATCCCAGGTTCAGATACAGACTTAGCGAATCAGTGGGCCAGCTTGGGGGGAAGAGGACTGAGTGTCCTAGGGACTGCTTTCCTCTCCGAGGAGGAAGAAGAAGTGACCACGTGTGAATGACCCCTGGCGGAGTATGGGGGAATACAGCTGCTGGAGCCGAACTGTCATGGAGGCATGCCGAACATCATGTGTAGTGCATTACATCATTGCATGCCACACCTCACGGAGAGCCCACTGTTATCTAAAAATCATTGTTGGCTCTGTCCATGGCGCCCTGCCCCTTGAGCTCTGCACTACCATGACACTTGGCCAATGACTGAGTGAGAGTTTCCAGTGGTGCAGTTTGGTCCCATGGCCCTGCCCTGGGGGGTAAGCCAGAGAGGCCCTCCTGGTGGTGTTTCCACTGGGATCCTTGTTCAGTCATCCATGGGGTTGGTGCCAACCTGACGGCTCCACCCAGAGGGGGTAAGCCTCAGTGGATTGCCGCTCCAGGTAAGTCTCGGGGGTTGGGCGGTGGATGGGGGAGTTGGAGGCTGAGCTTCCAGAGGTCCGGTAACCCAAAAGGCACATTAAATAAAGAAATTACAAAAAATATTTTTTTGTAATTCATTTACATTTTCTATGCCTCCTCTGCCCCAGCTGATTGTGGCAGATTTACCTGCCTTCAGTCTGGATATACCAGTCATCATGGTGCTGTGGGTGGCAGAGGAGGGTTTTTTTCATTCTTGGTTCCCCCTTCTCTTTGTGCCATTTATTCTTGAATTCCATAGAGATGCCGGCATTTGGGACATAGTCCTCAGTGTGAGCATGCATGATGGTGCATCCCCCGTATTCCGTGTGCTCTACCATCTGAATGTCTACAGGTGGTGGTAGTACAGTGGGACATAGCACCTTCCCCCCAGGAGGAGGAGAGCCTCCCCCCAGCTAGCCCCTAATGACCCAGGCTCATTCCTGAACCTGGGTTGGTGACATCACAAATAGTAGTGCTACTGCTGTGCCAGTGAGCTGGTTTGCTAAAGTGTTCTCAGTTAACTCCTGAGGCCTATAGGCAGAAATTTAAAGGGTTAAGAAAGGCATCAGGAGATAGCTATGCTTAAATGTGTGTGCAGATAAGTATTTTTTTAGAATGCTGGGTAGAGGGTGCAAAAGCTTGCTCTGTAGAGGACATAAAAGATTTGTCCACAATCCAGAGGGTGCCAGAGGGTGGGGAAGGTTTGGGACAAGGCTAAGGTGGCTTTGATTCCCCTGCCTATTATTGAAGAGCCATTTTGGTGAGTTGCCGTGAACACTGTGTGACCACTCAGAACCCCAAGTCACACCAATAAGCTATACATTGCGTTGTTGTGAATTGTGCCACACAGTACCCAGAGGTAGTGCCATTGTCCTCCTTCCAGGTTGAGAAGGTGGCCAATAAACTACTGAGAATATTAAGCCAGCTGGGTTTTCTTATGGGATTCTGTCAGAACAGGGCACCAACTTCATGTCTGATCTGATGGTTAGTCATTGGAAGACGTGTGGAATAGTGCAGCTCAGGGCTTTGCCATGCCACCCCCAGACTAATAGTCTGGTCAAGCAGTTTAATATGTCTCTTAAGACTATATTAAGGGTATTCATTGACCAGCATGTGAGAGACTGGAACAAGTACTTCCCCCCTCTCTTATTTGCATATACAGAAGTCCCCCAGGAGTCCACAGGGTGCTCACCCTTTCAGCTTATGTTTGGCCATAAGGTAAGGAGTCCCCTTGATTTGGTGAGGGATATATGGGAGGGTGAGCTTGCTCCCCAGCTGGAATCTGTGGTGGAGTATGTTCTGAGTTTCAGGCCATGGCTCAAGGAGCTCACAAGACTGACCTAGAAGCACCTAGCCACTGCACAACAGAGGCTGAAGACATGGTACTACCATGTGGCCAGAGCACGGAAGTACAAAATTCAGTAACTGGTGATGATACTCATCCCCATCTGTCAGAATAAATTATAGGTGGCTTGGGAGGCCTTATTTGGTGGTCAAGAGGGCTTATGATGTTAATTACATGGTGGAGCTACAAGACAGGAGGAGCAAACAGTGAGACTACTTCATAAATATGATGAAGCCCTACCATGACTGGGATGAGATGGTCTAGGCTGTACACAGCTATGCAGAGAAGGAGGCCAATGCAAACCCACTGGTGGATCTTCTGGGAGAGGTAATGGGAGAATCCTCATTGGATTCTGTCATCCTCTTGTAGTGCCTGACACTGGCCCAAGCTGCCAAAATGCATGGGGTGCTGCATACTTTACATTTGGTGAAATGTTCATTGGGAAGTCAGGGTATATTATGCTGGCAGAACACCATGTGAATACAGGGTCCCAGTCTCCTCAGAGACAGCCACCCTGCAGAGTCCCAGAAGGAGTAAGAGATGCCATGAGGGGAGATCAGGGAGATGCTGAGTCTCTAGGAAACCCAGGAGTCCAGTAGTACCTGGACATCCCCAGTGGTACTGATACCCAAAAAGGATGGGACCATGAGGTTCTGCACTGACTACTGTAAGCTCAACAGCTGCATGGAGTTCAACACATACCCCATGTTCAGGATGGATGAGGTCCTAAGAGGTTAGGAAGAGCCCTTTACCTGTACACCTTAGACCTGACAAAGGGCTATTGGCATGTACACTTGACCCCTGAAGCCAGAGAGACAGGTTGGCCTTTGTCACCCTGTTTGGATTATTCAGGTTCAGAGTAATGCCATTTGGGATGACGAATACACTGGCCACCTTTCAATGACTCATAGGCCACATTCTGAATGGGGCAGGCAGCTTTGCTGTGGCATACATGGATAACATTGCCATCTACAACCAAACCTTGTAGAATCATGTCAGGTGCATAACTGAGGCATTCTGCAGACTTCAGGCAGCTGGGCTGATAGTCAAGGTGGAGACGTGCCAGGTAGGAATGATAGAAATATCATAGCTTGGGCACAGGGTGGAAAATGGGTACATCCAGACTGAGACAGTTAAAATTGAGGCTGTACAGGGATGGGCCATGCCCACAAACAAGAGAAAAGTATGGGCCTTCCTAGGGTTGGCAAGGTGCTCCTTAAATTTGTGCCAAATTTCAGTAGCACGGCCAAACCCCTGTCCAGTCTTACCAGGAAGAAAATGCTTGAAAAGGTTCAGTGGTCATAGCCCTGCAATATTGTGTCCTGCCAGCTGAAGGAGTCACTGTGTTGGGCACCTGTGCTCACCAGCTCAAACTATTCTCTAAGATTTATTGTGCATGTAGATGCATCTGATCATGGACTATGCTGATTCTGAGTGAGGTTACACACTTGGGAGAGGAACACCCAGTTGTGTACCTGAGCAGGAAGCTGTCGCCCAGAGAAGATGCCTATGCCACAGTCGAGAAGGAGTGTCTAGGTATTGTCTGGGCTTTGTTGAAGATGAAACCTTATTCATATGGGAGGGAGTTCACCCTGACCACTGATCTCAACCCCCTTCCATGGCTTCATATGACCACTGGACAAAACCCCACATTGCTGAGGTGGAGCCTGTGCTGCAGTTCTATAATATGGAAATTAGACACTGCAGTGGGTCACAGTAGCCAACATGGATGGGTTAGTGCCCCTTTTTAAGTAGGAGAGGTGCTATCAGAAACTAATATAGGGTTCACCCAAAGAGCGACCTGAGGGTATAACAATGTGAACCAGCTGGTTGACATGAAAAAAAAAACAACCATCATTTAGGGGTGCTGAAAGATTTTTTTTCATTTACCTCGGGGGGGGGTGTTAACTTGTCATATAAGTTTGTACTATATATATATTTTTTTATTTCCTTCTAGCTGTATTTATAAGTTTGAATCGATCTGTGAGGGGAAAATGAGATTAAGATAATAGGCAGAGGCATGCCAGTTGCCTCTAAAGAGTGATAACAATCTCTTTGTCTTATAGACATGGGAACCCCTGGCCAGTTAATGGTAGAAGTTCAAAGCTGCAAAGCCAAAACAATCTTTTCATGTCACAGAAAGAGTCTCTAACTAATGACTGGAGCAGTCACTCCTGCTGTACAAAACAGAAGATAGGACACAGCAAGTATAGCAGTACATAAATTTCTAAAGTCCAAATCAGACCAGTTTTCAAAGAGGACCTGCCCCAGAGACACAAAGAACTGGCCTGGAAGTGATGTCATAGGGCATGTGTACCGTGGGTGGAGACTGGTTTTGGGAACCAAGTTAAGCCAGACATTTGTGAGAGACTGTGTAGTCAGGTTGGGACTCCAAGAAGTTACCATCTAAGGTTTGAGACTGCCCTGATTCACCAAGGTATCCTGTGTGGTAAGCCATTCTACTTTGCTTAATAGAGAGAGAAAAGGGAGTTTTTTTTGTACTGTACAACACATTTATATTTTGTCTCTGTAGAGTTACTATTCCTCATAGTTTTAGTATTGTATCCTGTATTATATATGTAAATAACCTGAAGTATTAAATAATATTTTTACATACTTCATGTTTCTATTATTAAGTCCTTGATGGTACAGATAACTAGGTTGTATTGACAGAAACTGTGCTTCATCTCCAACGAAAAGGCTACAGTTACCATATTTTACTTCTAAAGTGAGGTATTCTCAGCTGTGACAGAGAGGTGTGGGTCATTTGCCCTTTGGTAAAGTACACTGTACTGTGTGGGCAGTGGCTATGGTGGGATTCAGACCTATAGATACTCTGAGGAAGTGTCTTTGTTGAGTGTTTGCAGCTACTGAGCAACCCTTGCAGACATCTGAAGGGTTTGAGATACCTGGTAACAGTCACAGGCTGAGCCTAGGAGAGACCCGTTTGCCATAGGCCTATTAGAAAATAGGCAGGGAAGAGGGAGTTTCACCATGTGACAGTGTTGAATGGGGCCTTGTTCCATTTGTTATTCAGAAAGAGTTGAAGCACAAGGATCTGTTCTGTCCTCTCATTTTCTGTCTCTTGTCTGTCTGTTGTGCAACCAAATATTCTCATGAATCCTAGGAACTGATCACTCTGACGGTCTTGTGATTCTCCACCTCTCGCTATCTCTCTGCCTTCACTTGCTGTTTCTGTCTTTTCTTTCTACTTGCATATCTGCAGTTATAAAAATGTATGTGAATCTTTATTTGAATCTGAGATCCCTTGGTTTGAAATGTATATACAAATCATTGCAAAAAGCTATAACGAAATCAGTGGGTTAACCTCTGAGATGCAGTTTGAGCTCCTCAAGCTTGTTTGCAAAAATGTCAGCAGGAGGCCAGCTTGGGACACTGTTCTATTTTCAAGCCTGCTCTGCAAAGAAACTGACAAGAACTCTGATACATTTTGTGAGAAACAGGATGTCTCCTTAACAAGCTCAGGATGATGAAGTTAATTGTCAGGCAAATACTTGTTAAAAAAAGAGCAACAATCTTTGCTGGAGAGAGACTAAAACTTGGACATAGAGATACCCTCAGACAAACGGCATTGTTTCCTCTGTTTGTACTGCCTTTGTAAATAGTTATACTGAACAATTTTTATTTTTTATTTTACTGTTATTGATAATAAAACATTACTTGTGAATTTTACAACTACTCCTGGTCTTCCTATGCTCCCTGACTTGTGCCTTGACAACAAACCGGAGACCAATTAAGGTCTGCAGAGACAGATTAGGCAGGGAACTTCTGGCAGACAGGGTGAGTCAAGTGGTCCTTTTCTGCCAACAAATTATATGTTTCCATGTAATATATGCCCTGTAGAGGGGAAATATTTATTTGTTAGGGGTACATATATCTCTCCTAATTGACCACGTTGCTCTATTTGCTTTGGCAATTGTGTCATTACATTGCTTTTGATGGTCAAATGTACTAGTGGTGATAGCTTCCCTGATTTTCCACAAGTTGTTGCTTTTAACTCTTTGTTGTGTAATTTGCACTTATGCACTGTATTTGTTACTACTAGGTGTATGATAGGACACTTATCTAGATTGAATTTCATCCTCCAAGTGCCAGTCACTTTAATTATACTGTCTAGACCTTCCTGAACTTGGGTAATCTGTAGTGAGGTGCCACGTGGACTACCAATTTAAGGGTCATCAACATATTTGGTGCCATTATTTTGTAATGATCAATATGCTTTACTTTCAGTGTTCAAAACACAGGTAGTAGAGCAATACAGTTCCTTACCTTAACCGATTAATGAGTGCAGGAACATGTCGGAACATCTGTTTTGCTCACTTTTTACCACGGTATGAGAATAGGAAAGGGTAAAATGTTTAACCAGGAAATGCACAGTAAGCTGGCGCTTGTTTCCAGGTGCAACCCGGGAGCACAAGGAAGTTAAGTGACTTGCTCAGCGTCGCACAGTATTCAAGTGGAAGTGATAGGATTTGAACCCAGGTCTCCGGGCTTGCAGTTTAGTGCCCTTAACCAGTGCGCTATACTGCCTCCTACATTAATTCCATGTGTTGCAAGCACTGCATCACGGGTATGCAAATGATATGTGTTTTGCAACATCACTGTCATTCCCTGAGATACACAGTGCTCAACAATAGCACATATGTGGAGTGAAATGCAAAGGAACAGTCTCAAGCAGGAATTAGGAGTTTCACAAGAAAATGACTTCCACCTTGCATTTTTCAGCCTTGTGATTGGGCAAAGACTTCAAAGGGAAAAGGGGGAAAAAGGCAGCGTGGGCAAAATTATAGAGGAGCTCCAGTATTCTGATGTTTTGATAGGTGAAGAGGGGCACACCCTCAAAAGCCCTCTCACAGTTCAGAGTGATACAGCTTTATTCACATGCTTTGCAAGCAAACACAATCAGCTTGATTTCTAGGATAGGGTAAACAGGGTTAAAAAATATGTGCTGTGACTTGTTTATTTATGCTGTAATGTTCAAAGTGCTTAGAAACATACAGACATAGAAATGTTATCAGAAAAATACCATATGTCCATCCAGTCTGCTGTGTTTTACCCCACTGTACCCTGGGACCTATTGTCTAGTCGAAGTTATTGCCCTCTCCTCACCCCTTGCCCTCTGGCCTACTGCTTCCCACTGCGTAACTATTAAGCCTTTAATTGGTCCCAGCTATGTTTTAAACCATTAGTGATCCCTGCACCCATCACATCTGCTGGTAATTTGTCGCATGGCTCAACCACTCTCTCTGTAAAATTTCTCACATACAGTACCTCCTGAATCTTCCCCCCCCTCCAACTTCCACTCATGTTCCTGTTTTCTTGATTTGCCATTCCTGAGGAATATTTATTTGCAATCTACCTTGTTTATTCCTTTCAGGAACCTGAAGGTTTCTATCATATTGCAACTCACTCTTTTGGTCTCTGTCCACTCCTGCCCAAGCAGGGGTGTAGCTACAAGGGTACAGAGGTGCATTCGCAGCCGGGCCCATAAGGTTTGAGGGGCCCAAATCATAATTTGGATGTTTATTCAAATTGGGGGGGGCCTATAACATACCCTTGCACCCAGGCCCTCCAGGAATTTGCTACGCTACTGTGCCCAAGAAAGGGAGGGGAGGTGACATGAATGAGGACAGGATAACAGAAGATATGGTTAGGAGGGTGTTCCTGTCTCTGAAGGTAAACAAGTCCCTGTAAAAAACTGCACGCTCCCTAGGGTATTGAGGGAGCTGGCAGCAGAACTGGAGGATTTGCTGATCGATCTGTTCAACAGCTCATTATTTACAGGGGTGGTACCTCAGGAGTGGAAAACTGCCCATGTGGTACCACTGCACAAAAGTGGGTCTAGAGATGACCCTGGGGACTACAGACTGGTCAGTCTGACCTCCATTGTCTAAAGGAGGCCATTCTGAAGGCAAGGCTAATTGGGTTCCTTGAAGGAAATGGACTTCAGGGCAAGAGGCAGTATGGGTTCATGTCAGGGAGATCATGTCACACCAACCTGATCAGCTTCTTTGACTGGGTAATGAAGGCATTAGACAAGGGCCAGGCACTTGATATTCTGTACAGTACTTAGATTTCTACAATGTCTGTGACTTGGTTCTTCACAACAGGTTGATCAGGAAATTGGAAGACCTAGGGTGGGAAACAAATTAACAAGGTGAGTGGCTAATTGACTTAGTAGGGTGTCAGGTCAAAAACAGTGAGTGGAAAACAGTGACTCAGAAACAGTGCTGGGCATTTCAGTGATGTGGTAGTTACAGTGCAAGTGAAGTTTAGTGCTGTCTGGGGTATTGCGCTTCTACTGTACTAATTTATGGTGAGATGGTTATTTAAGTTAAGGTGGGTTCGGGGGGGTCGAAGCCCCCATCAATTGACATAGAATGGGTGTTTCACTCTCATTGTTCGGTGCTGTATTGCAAAGCACCATTTTGGGTCTCACTGTTTTCTAGCTGTTGTTTTTGCCCAGCGCCATTTTGCAAGCGCAGTTTTCACATGGAACAACTTAGTAGGAGGACACAATGGGTGGTAGTGCAGAGGAGCTCTCAGGTATGAGAGAATTCACCAGTGGGGTCCCACAAGGGTTAGTGCTTGGCCCAGTGTTGTTTAATGTGTTCATTAATGAATTTGGGGAAGGCATTAAAGGCAAAATCTGCTTTTATACAGATGACACCAAGCTCAATGGAAGAGTAGACACAGATGAAGAACTTTTTTTTTTATTTTAGTCTTTGGTAACTAGGTAAGGCCCACTAGGCACAAGTGCCTGTTTTCATTGGTGACCTGGGAGAACTGGGCGGTTAAGTGACTTGCTCAGAGTCAAACAGTATGCAAGTGGAGGTTGTGAAAATTAAACCCAGGTCTGGTCTGCTGGATGTACCAAACTCATTCATAGATCATTACTCTAATTTCTAGGCTATACTGCCAGCCCATAAACTAAAGGAAGACCTAGCAAAGCTAGGAAGGTTATCTGGCACATGGCAACTCAGGTTCAATGCAAAGAATTGCAAGGTCATGCACAGAGGAAGAAAGAACCTGAGAATCCAGTACAGTTTTTTTTTTTGGGGGGGGGGTCAAGGTCATGGAATAAGAGAAGGAAAAGGACTTGGGGATAACAATAATCAGTAACCTTAAGCAAGCTATGCAATGTAGAAAGGCAACAGCCAAGGCAAACAGAATGCTGGGATATATCATTAGAGGGTTCACAAGCAGAAGGATGGAGGTTATACTGCTACTGTACCAATCTTTGGTGTGACTGCATCTGGAGTACGGCATGCAGTGCTGGAGTCCCTACCTGAAAGAGTATACAACCAGCTCAAGGAAGTCCAAAGGAGGGCAAAAAGTATAGTTCAAGGGATAGCAGGGCTTGGCATATGAGGATAGGCTGAGAGACATGTATTCACTGGAGGACATAAGGGAGATAGTGGACATGATTGAAACCTTCAAGTACCTGAGAGGCATAAACAAGGAGGATATCAGGGACCTTTTTTGTCTCAGTAAAAACAAGACCACCATGGGGCACTGTTATAAACTGGTGGTGGGAGGTTCAGGAGGAAGGTCGGACACTTCTTTACAAAAGGAGCAGTTTCAGGATGGATTCAACTCGCAGCTGAGGTTGTCACTCAAAAGATGGTGGGGAGATCAACAGAGCATGGGACAGGGTGAAGAAGAGGGTTGTGGTTGGAGGGTGGTGGGGCCAACTGTAATCTCTAGACCATGGGTAGACTAGACTCGCTAGACCAAAAGGCCTTCCTCTGGCTATTTCATATGTATGTGTTCAGAATCTTAAGCTGATCCTCATAGGTTCTGTCCTGCTGACTCTGAATCATTTTGATTACCATAGCTCACACCATCTCTAGCCTGTATTTATCTTTTCTTAGGTGGGAACTCTAGAACTGGGCACAGTATTTCAATGTGATCTCACCAGTGATCTATAGAGACAGTATCATCTCTTTCTTCCTGTTGTTGAACCCACTCCTGGTACACTCCAACATTCTGGATGCTGTGCTGTAGGCCTAGTTACACTGGTTAGACTGTATTAGGGAGTCACTTATGTTGACTCCCAGGTCCTTTTCCTTAGAGGTAGTGTCCAGCTTAACCCCTCCCATCCAATATTCCATCCATGAGGTCATTGATGCCTGTGAGAATCACTTTGTACTTCTTGGCACTGAATTTTCTGCCAGACTTTTGGCCACCTCTCTAACCTTTGCAAGTTCCTCTGCAATGCACTAATCCCTTCATCACTGCCTACCCTGCCACAGAGCTGTGTCATCTGCAAAGAGACACATCTTGCCCAGTATTCCTTCTCCTATGTTACTGATGAACCTATTGAAAAGGATCAGCCCAGGACTAAATCCTTTGGCACCCCACTCATGACCTCCCTCTCCCCGACTTAACCCAGTTTATTACCACCTATGCTGTTTCCATCCCAGCCAGCTTCCCATCCATCTAACTAGATCCTTCACTGCTCCCAGATCCTAGCTGCTTACTATCCTGGAGCTCATTTCTCTTCAGGTAGTCCACTAGGTCCTCTTTGACTGGTGTCTCCATTAGTTTACCTGCTATGGAGGAAAGATTAATGGGTCTGTAGTTTCCTGGTTGTTCCTTGTCTCCTCCCTTGTGAAGCGGAACAATGTCTGCTACCTTCCAATCTTTCAGAATCACCCTTGACTGTAGCAAGCTATTGAATAACCCTGTCAGGGTTTAAGCCAGCTCCAGTGCCTTTTCCCTGAGCACCCTCAGGTGCATCCCAGCTGGCTCTGGGGCCTTATCTATTTTCCAGACTGCAAGCTGTTTTCTGACCCTGTTTTCTATAATTACGACCTGCCCCATTTCTGAGATCTCTCTTGCAGCAGTCTTTTTGCTGCATTCAGGCAAGGGCCCAATGTCCTCCACTGTGAACAGTGAGCAAAAGGAGTAATTAGGAATGACTGCCATCTGCTCATCCTCCTCTATTGCCCTACCCACTTCCATCAGCCTAATAATTCCTCCTCTCATCTTTATTTTCTCCTTAATGAATCTAAAGAACTGTTTTCCCCTTGACCCCCTCCACAATATGCAGTTCCATGTCTGCTTTTGCATCCTGACTGTCTTCTTGGCCTCCCTCATCTTTAACTAGTATTCACTCCATTCTTCTCCCATTTTCTCCTTGTATCTAATGAAGGCCTTTTTTTTTTTTTTAGTCCTCACTGCCTCTCTGACCTTCGAGAACCAGATTGGTTTCTTGTGCCTTTTACTCTTGGTAACCAGTCTCAGGCATGACCTTGCTGCCTCCTGAATGTCCCCTTTAATTACTCCCCCATTTACCCCGCCCCGATTTCATCCACGTCCATAGCTTATTGTTGACTAGTTCCCGCTGGTCAAAGCCTACTCTTCTGAAATCCAGAACCACAGCCTTTGACAAGGGTATACTAGTACCCAGAGCCAGTTCAAACCATATTGTGTTATTGTCATGGAACCACAGTGGATCCCCAATTCTCTCTCTGCCTCTCATTTCCAAGATTGTGAGCATCATGTCAAGAATATCAGTTTTCTTTTTGGGTTCCTGGACCAGCTGCACCAGCAGACAGTCCTGCAACGTATTTAGCATGGTCTGACTCCTGGTGCTCTTAGCTACAGAAATGTTACAATGTACATCTGGTAGATTGAGATCCCCCACCACCAACACCTCCCACTTTTCAGCCCCAGTCTGGATTTTTGCCCCTAGCTCCAAATCTCCTTTATTCCCCTGTCCCGGCTGTCTGTAGACCACCCCGATGCATAGCTTTTTACCTGATGTGGCTGTGAGCTGCACCCACAGCGGTTCTGTCTCCCATTTCTCTCCCCTGATGGACCCCTCTTCTAACATCTTTATGCTTTTCTTGGCATAAAAGGCTACCCCACCCCTATTCCATTTACCCTATCTTGTTTATACATGGTAAGCTGACCTATACATGGTAACACAGGTAAGCAGAGTAACACAACTCCTTACTTAACTGATCAATGAGTGTAGGAACATGTTAGTAAATCTGCTTTACTTGCTTTTTACCACAACAGAATGAGAATTGTATCTATTTATTTAGTTTTTGTTGACCGGGTAAGTGCACTAGACAAATCCTGCCTATTTTCAGGCACGACCTGGGGAAGGGGGATACAGATGAATGCCAACTGACCTTGAACCAGATTAAGCTGTTGGTGGTATTTTTGGTGACTGAGGGAAATTTGGCCAGGACATGGGGAAATTCCCCTACTGTTTTCGATAAGTGCCATGGGATCTTGAACATCCACCTGAACTACCGCCAATCCAGGCAGATGGGACCTCGGTTTAACGTCTCATCCGAAAGATGGCACCTCAGAAGTGTAGCACACCTCTCATGCTACACTACAGTGTCAGTACTGGGATATTAACCCAAGTGCCGGATGTGGGAACTGAACCCACAGCCCTCTGATCTCCCAGTCTCAGAGGCGAGAGTGCTACCTACTGAGCCACTGACACTGAATAATCATTCCATTCATTCCATGAGTTGCAAGCACTGCTTCATGGATAAGCAACTGTTGTGGGATGTGCAATATCTCTACTATTCCTGGAGGACCAGAATACTATACAGCAGTACATACGAAAGTAGTAAACAGTGGCACTTACAGATGTGGAACAAAAAGCAGGAGTAAGGTTTCAAGCAGGACTTAGGAGTTGCACAAGAAAATCCTGTTCCTTGCATTATCCAGCCTTGTGATTGGGCAGGGATGTAAAGGGAAAAGGAGGAGAAAGGCAGAGTGGGTGGAAATAGGGAGGTGATTCAGTACTGTGAAGCTGTGACAGATGGAGGAGGGATGCACCCCAAAATGCCCTCCACAGCTCCTACATTCACACGCTTTGCAAGTGAACGTAAAAATAGCCTGACCCCCTAATAAACACACATACATTTTAAACTGTTATATTTTATGCATTTTGTAATTTTCTTTTCAAAAACGTTAGGGGAAGGGGGTCTCTAAATGTCCATGCTAAAAGAAGTGTTTATTAAATACAGTATTCTTAAAAGTCCCAAGAGCCTTACATGCAGACATCACTATACCACTTACATGATCTCTAGACTTGGGGTGATGTCCCAGGCACTTGCTGCATAAATCCACAGGAGCAGGGTTAGAAAGGTTAGAATGCATCAAACATTACTTCAGTGCAATAACCAATACCCACCACAAGGGAGTTAGAGTCTAAAATTGCAGGATCCATTTATTTTAAACAGTCTGTCTTTTATTTTAGCCTACAGGCAGGATTGTGCACATAATATAGTGGCTTTATCTGACTACCAATTCATGCTTTGCATTTGTTTACCTCCCATGGGACAAATCCTTTTAAAGGCATTGAAAGTTCCTTTCTTATGATCAATTGTTACAATGTGATGCTGTACAATTCTTTAAGGAAAGGTTGCATACAGAATTACTTTCATTTTAGAATTGTTAAGTGTTTTTAACATTTGCAGGTTAACTTTGTGTACAAGGCATAATGCAGCTATTATGTACTTTCTGTCTGTTTTGACACTGGACCCTCTGACAATCGGCTTCTGCCAAAGAATCTTATGCTCAATAAAAATAGTAAAAAGAAAAATGGTAAGTCCTTGCAATTTAAGTAACAAAAGGTTGCACTCACAGTTGATTAGAAGCATAATGTCACAGGATTGCAACAACAGCCCAAACAATATAATGACTTTAAAATGGTCTCTTTTCAGTTTTCAGCATCACCAATTTACAAATGGTGTAAGTTTTCCACATTCAATTGTATTCACACTGAGCATCTGTGCCCTGGCACAGGAATTATCCTCTACTTGGGAAGGACCCTGAGGAGACCCAATCTTCAATTAAGACCTGCTCTGGTGATAACCATCCTACCACCATTAAATCCAGTAACCCAGTGCTATTCAGGCTGTTCCTTCTGAGTAACACTTCACCACTGGCAGGAGAATAAAGGAGACTGCTGGGCTACTATTGAGTACTGTGGGTGCCTCAGCACCTGTTGAGGGGCTGAAGTTGAGTCAGAACCTTGAGCACTACCTTCACTTCACTGGCCCCCACAAGGCAAAGGCCCCATCCAGATTAACTAGACAGAATATTTTAGGAATGCACAAGAAGAACACGGCACTGTCCACCAAATAGCCAAAAAATAACACATTATATTGACTTACAGTAGATGTAACTTCAGAATAAAACTTCAGTGCCACGTAGGTGAAACAACCATTCCCTCACACAAAGGCCTGACTGGTTTCATGCATGCGCGCTTCCGCAGGGACGGCCTGTTCCATTCATACTCTTACTTAAATAGTAAAAATCATTAAAGTGACAGTGCACCCATAAAAAATACAGAATGGAAAAAGTTGCAGATTATCGACTCAGTAGATTTCAGCATAACAATTTGCTTTTTAAATAAGAATAATAAATATTCTTAATAGAGAAACCATAATGCAAGTGCCATAATGTTGCAAAGAAATACAGAATAAAAGAATAAATGACAGCCACTTCTCAGTGCCTCATTGTACCATCAGTTGTCATGGCAACATACTAGGAACACTTAGAGCTTTAGGCTGTAAAAGAAAGAGAGGGAAAAGAAACAGGCAATTAGACTACTCAATCACATTTAGGAAAAGCAGTGTTCTGGAAATTACTATCATTTTATACAAGTTACTAAAACTCAAGTAAAAGGTTATACTTAAAGGAGTAGTCCACCCAGAATTTGCAAAAACATATGTTATGCAGAGTGTTTTGATATGTATGTTAAGTCCTAGTGTGTCCTTCCCTCTGTCTGCTATTAGGAGTTTTTCCTAAATTGGCCTTTTAGTTGTATGGTAGTTTTTCGACCCTTGGGGATCTCCATCACAAATTGGTTTATTGGCTTTCTTTCTCCTATGATGCACCTTGTCTCATATGACAATGATGTAGCCATGCCCTTAGATTTAGCATGTTTACCGCTTTAAAATCAGTTTAAAATCACTTCACAACAGCAGATCTTTGTAACTATTCTTATCCAGGGAGCACAAATGGCATCAGTTACAGTTTAAGCAGATACCCGAGAGCAAGCTAACTGGGATTTATGTAAGACAACAGCTACTAAATATCTAGAATTCACTATTTTTGTTTTCCATGTACATCAGGTCTAGCTAGCAGGAGTGTTTTAATTTTAAAACTTTTCATTTTATTAAACTATACACAACCTTAAAAGCACAGAAACTGCCCAGATCATCAGTGCTATAATTAATAAAGACTTTAGCTGTTTTCTTACAGAAATCCCAATCAGTAAGATGTCAAATATTTGCTAAACTGTAAATGCAGGTATCAGCATTCTATTAACAGTTAGTGCTGATTTTGCTCTGTGACATGATTTTCATATTTTTTTATTTTATTTTATATTTTTACAAATTAAGTGTATAGTATGAAGGTGCAGCCTGGAGACTGCAAAATACTTTGAAGTCAGCTTTTCTCCTGCCTGTGGTATGGCATGAAAGTAACAGGATGACAGTGACTATTCCAGCTACACATTTGATTCCATTTTGCAATGGTTCACTGCATTACACATTTAGTGTATCACACTTTTTCAAATAATAAAACAAATATTCTCCAAACTAAATAACTCACACATACATATTTTTGTACTTTATTAAAAAGACGCTTCACATTTGTAACAAAAAACAAACAAAAAAATAAATAAATGAAAGTGATGTCACAGAGCAAAATCAGCCCAAACTTCCAGTTCCTTCTAGTAGAATGATGGTACCAACATTTATGGTTTAGCAAATACTTGAGAGCTGAGTAGGTATTCTGTTAGAAATTAGCTACGGTCTTTACTAATTATAGCATTGGTGATCTGGGGGCAATTTCTGAGCTTTTTATTGTTGTGTGTAGTTTGATGAAATAACATTTTAAAATAAAAAAACACACTCTACTGCTAGCTAGACCTGACATACACTGAAAACACAAATAATGAATTAAAGCTATTTAGCAGCTGTTTTCTTACAGAAACCCCAGTTAGCTTGCTCTCAGGTATCTGCTGAACTGTAACTGATGTCATTTGTGCTTCCTGGATAAGAACAGTTATAAAACTCTGCTGTTGTGAACTAATTTTAAAGCAGTGCACATGCTAAATCCAAGGGCATGGCTACATCACTGTCACATGAGACAGGGTACAGCATAGGAGAAAGAAAGCCAACAAATCTAGTTTTGATGGAGATCCCCAGGGTCATAAAACTACCATACAGCTAGCAGGCTAATTTAGGAAATGCTCCTAATAGCAGACAGAGGAAAGGACATGCTAGGACTTAACATACACATCAAAACACTCTGCATAACATATGTTTTTTTGCAAATTCTGGGTGGACTACTCCGTTAATCAGTCATAAAGGGTTTTAAATCTTATTTTCTTAGGAATGGGGAATATCAAATATATCATTTAAACTGGGAAACCTCAATGCCCATAGCTGGTAAATCCAGATTGCCTCTCTGAAAAGTAACTTATTTTCTAAAGTCCTAGTCACAACCCCTTGGTCCTACAGTGACCTTTTTGATACCACAGAACTGGAAAGTATGGATGCCATCATTATTGGTCTGTAGAAGATGCTTAACTAGAGCATTTTTTCATTGCTGCTTCTTATGTCACTGAGATGCTCCCCCACCCTAGGTTTCAGTGCCCTAGTAGTTTTGCCTACATAAAATGCCTGGCAAGTACATGTTGCAAGGTAGATTACCCCCAGGGTGGAGCAATTGATGAACTGTCTAACGATCTCATAATGTTTTGTTATATTGGTGGTGGAAAACTAGGTCCATGGAAACCAGAAACCAGTTCTGTTCCATCTGCAAGTTCCCCCCAACAGGTCTAAAATCTCAGTAGTCTCATAAACCTCTCTGAAATCTGGATCTCAAAAAAAATCTGGAAAGCCCCTAGGCAGATCTATTATTGCAGGTATTGGCTCTCTTATAGAGCCTCTATCTCAATATGTGGATTCACATATTTGAGATATTGTAAGGGATCATCCCTCTTTCTTATCTGGTACTACTGAGGTTTTAGGCCTGCTGGAGGACTTACAGATGGAACAGAACTGGTTTCTGGTTTCCATGGACATAGAGTCCATATATACTAACATACCCCAATGAGGGCAGGCTATTGGCTGTATGTACATGGTTGAACGATGCCACCAACTTTGGTGAAGGGCAAAAAGAACTGCTTATTAAACGTTCTGAGTTTGTGTTAAAATGCAACATCTTTGATTTTCAAGGGAAATATTATCACCAAATAAAAGGTATAGCCGCGAGGGCCACATTTGTGCCTAATTATGCCAGCCTTTATTTGGGACAGTGGGAAAAGGAGTTCATATATGACCAAGCTAATAACCCTTTTTTTCACAGGATTGACCTTTGGTGACACTATATTGATGATGTCCTGATGGTGTGGTGGGGTTCAGAAGGAGAACTCAGTCAGTCTATAGGTTATCTGCACTCCACAAATCCAAATTTGAAATTCTTAGAACAAGCAGACCTGAAACAAATACATTTTTTGAATGTATATAAAAAAAACAGGAAGATGGTACTATAAGCACTGATTTGTTTTGCAAAAACACTGATAGAAATGCAATATTATATGCATCAAGCTGCCACCCATGCCACACCATTAGGAACATCCCCAGATCACAATTCATGTAGATAAAATAAAATTGTACTAAAAATTCAGACTTTGAAATGCATATGGAAGAAATGGCATCTAGATTTGCAGTGAGGAGATACAGTCAAGACATTTTACAGTGAGCTGCAATGGTAGTGAAGGAGTTTCCATGCACCACACTACTAGAATATAAATGCAGACATGAACCAAACAGGGACCAAATTGACTTCATTACGATGTATGGACAAAATTCAAATAAGATCAATACCACTATAGAGAAAAACTGGCATATCCTCACAACAGAACCCGCCCCAAAAGAAGAAGAAGCTAGCGCCTTACCAAGGGTTGTTTTTAAGCAAGGAAGAAACATCTTGGAACATTTGGTCCACTCCCTCCAACCAGTCCCAGAACCAGCCCCACATTGGTTGCCACAACAACTGAAGGGCTGTTTCATTTGTGTCTATTTAAATTCTGTGGCGTAATTATTAAAAGCCCACAGTTTTCCACAACAATATAATGAAACATTATGGGATTAGACAATTCATCAATTGCTCTACCCAGGGGGTAATCTACCTTGTAACATGTACTTGCCAGGCATCTTATGTAGGTAAAACTACTAGGGCACTGAAACCTAGGGTGGGGGAGCATCTCAGTGACATAAGAAGCCGCAATGAAAAAATGCTCTAGTTAAGCATCTTCTACAGACCAATAATGATGGCATCCATACTTTTCAGTTCTGTGGTATTAAAAAGGTCACTGTAGGACCAAGGGGTGGTGACTTGCACAATAAGTTACTTTGCAGAGAGGCATTCTGGATTTACCAGCTTGGGGCATTGAAGTTTCTTAGTTTAAATGATATATTTGATATTTCCCCATTCCTAAGAAAATAAGATTTAAAACCCTTTATGACTGATTAAATATAACCTTTTACCTGAGTTTTAGTAACTTGTATAAAATGATAATTTCCAGAACACTGCTTTTCCTAATTGTGATTGAGTAGTCTAATTGCCAGTTTCTTTCTTCTCTCTTTCTTTTACAGCCCAAAACCCTAAGCATTCCTAGTATGTTGCCATGATGACTGACGGTACAATGAGGCACTGAGAAGTGGCTGTCATTTCATTCTTTTATTCTGTATTTCTTCATGACATTATGGCACTTTCATTATGGTTTCTCTATCAAGAATATTTATTATTTCTATTTACAAAGCAAATTGTTATGCTTTGGTACTTTGGTATTATTGGAGAAAAGAAGGCGGATTGCCCATCACGATTGTCCTCCATATTTATGGATCATTCAATGGGTCCCTGATCGATCAACCATTTGTCTAATTTATTTGTAAATGACAAGATGTTTGGAGAGTCAACTATTTCCTGTGGCAGCCTGTTCCAAATTCTATGTGTCTTTATTAGTTTAGTTTATTAGTCTAGGAATTAATACCTTTGAGCCAGGGCTCTTTTACAAAGGTTCCAAATCACAAAGAACATTTAACAAAGCACGATACACATTACAGGTAAAACCAGACAGGAAAGTTAGATCATAAATTTGCTATTAACAGTTTAAGGCAGTAACGTTTTTAAGTTTCATAGAAAAACAAGCTATAACAGGTTCAAAGCGGTAGACAATTTGAGGTTAAGGAAACTTCCAGGAGAGAGGTGATCATTAGGTGCCAAAAGGAGGCTAGAGAGGAGGGAAAGGTGGTGAAGCAGGAGAGTAAGTGAGGAGGGACAGGAAAAAAGGGGGAGTGAGTTTGGGTGGGAGACAGGAAGTAGTAGAGGTACCAGAGGGTTCATTAGTCAGGAGGAAGAGGCCTCAGATGTGAGGATGGACATGAGGTAGTAGTCTTTATCTAGCGCAATCACAGTTGCTAGTGGTGGTGAGGTGGGCATAGAGCATGGATTTGAAAGCTTCAAGCGAGGTTGAGGATAGAGTAGGTGGACTAAGCACATTGAACCATGTCGGGGCCTGTCAAGATCTTTGTCCTGTGCAGTCCGGCATCTGGAATCAGGAAGGTTGGTGTTCAGATCTGGTGGAGGGTCGTGAGCCAGGATTCGGTCAGAGTGGGTTTTGAATACATAATGGAGTCAGTCCCAAGATAGATTTTTTGCCATTGTGCAGGTGAGGATAAATAAGGCGATTTGATAGGTTCAGCCAGCCTGATTCATAGTACAGATCACACGTGTGAGTCAGTCTTTGAGCCCCGTGAGGAGCCGGCAGGCCTTATTTAGAGTGATTGAGATCGCCTTAGAGCAGTGTAGGTAGCTGAGCCATAAATAATAAGGCCATAGTCAATGATTGAGATTATGGAACTCCATTATAGCTATTCTCAATGCCGCTTGATTTAGGGAATTATTGATTTGAATAGTATTCAAGGCGTTGGTTCACTGTTTTAGCAGTGTTGTCAATGTGGGTTGCAAAGGTGAGCCCTTGGTCAAAAGTGATGCCAAGGTATTTGAAAGTATTTACTTGGTCCAGTGTAATTCCCGCAGAGGTTTGTATGGTGAGTGGAGTATGCCTATTTTTGTTTTGGTGATTGGAGAAGAGCATGGCTTTTGTTTTATTGTGGTTTAGCACAAAGTTTATGGTGAAGTAATTTATTCTTTTGTTAGTTTTTGCCCTCGTAATCTCTAGTTGTCTGTTATGTAATCTAGCCACCATTTTTTCTAGTAGAAAATTTAATGCCACAGATTTGTATCTGTTCTTGGTTAGCTAATATTTTGAATAGTAGTAGCAAGTCCCCCCACCCCGAGTCTTCTTTGGGCTAGTGTATGTAAACCTGTTCTTGCTAATCTGGTGGTGTGGTTAAGTTTTGATAAGTGAGGTATGAGCTTTGTGGCTTTATGCTGAATATTTTCAATCCTATTTATATCCGAGATCAAGTAGGGGCTCCAGAAGGGGGAACCATAGTCTAAGAGTGGCCTGACAGATCTGTAAAGTGGTAGGAGACATTGTTCTGTTCTGGATACAAATGTTTTACTTATCATACGAAGCATGGCATTTGCTTGGTTTGCTATTTTAGCACAGTGGGAAGTTGAGGATAGTTTGTTGTTGACCAGAATTCCTAAGTCTTTTTCTACTGTTGAAGTTCTAATGGCCATGTTATTTAAATAATATGTATGTGGTGGGTTATTTTTTCCCAGATGTAGTACTGCGCATTTAGTAATGTTAAAGTACATCTCATTTGCACATGCCCACTGTTCTACCAATGATAAATCAGTTTGTAGTCTAGAATTTATGTTTTGTTTTATGGCTTTTCCCCAAGTTTTGTATCATCAGTGAATTTGACCATTTTGTTGTTGGAAGATATATGCATGTCACCAGTAAACAGATTGAAAAGGACTGGCCTAAGCACAGAGCCCTGGGGGACTCCACTGGTCACTCCCCTTTCCCGGACTTTGCATTGTTAACCCTAACCCTCTGAGTTCTCTTATCCAGCCATTGATTAATCCATGAAGTCAGCATGGGTGAAAGTCCTATGTTAATAAGTTTATTAATTAATAGTGAGTGGGAAACTTTATCAAATGCCTTGCTATAGTCCAGTAGAATGATGTCCATGGGTATGTTGCCAACCAGATGGCAGTTAATGTACTCATAAAAAGAGATAAGGTTTGTAACACACAAAAAACCTTGTTTGAAACCATGTTGATATGTGTCATTTATATTTAGTGTTAACATTTCATTTTCAATTTTGTGTATGATGATTTTTTCAATTAGTTTACATGGTATAGATGTAAGGCTAATAGGTCGATAATTTTCAGTTTTTGAGTGGGAATCTTTTTTAAAGATGGGCGTAACTATTGCGGTACGCCAGTCATTTGGTACTGCTGATTCAAGCAAAGATTTGTTGTAAATTATTTTCAGTGGTCGGATAATAGCATTTTTTGTTTCTACTAGAAATCTGGAAGTAATCCCATCAGGTCCTGGGCTTGTGTGTTTTTTTTAGAGTATTTAGTGCAGTTACATCCTTTTCTGAAATTATATTTATATTTAATCCAACCTTAGAGGGCACAGTAATAGGTATAAAGACTGTTATATGTGTAGATACAGATGAAAAGTAGTTATTTAATTCAGTGGCTGTTTCAATATCCGAAGTTATAGTTTGTGCATTTATGATTAGTGGCCCAATTAAGTTATTACAGTTCTTTTTTTCATTTAGATAAGAATATAAAGCCTTGTGAGAGTCTTTTGTGTGGGCTATCCTGAATTCTAGGTTACACTTGGCCATGACTATGTGCTTTTTTAGCATCTTTACTGTCTGTCTATAAGTTAGAAGTAGTTTGTTTACTTGAGATGCTGGTGTTTTTTTGAGTTTGGAAAAAAGCTTCTTTTTACGAGTAATTAGAGCTTTGATATTTTTGTTAAACCATTGTGGAATTTTCCCTTTGTTATTGTATTTGTGTTTCTCAGGAATATATTGTTTATCTAATTGTGTTAATTTGGATTTTAAAAGTTCCCATGCTTCATTTGTTTTAAGGGGGAGAAGGGCCTGTTCCCAGTTAGTTTCCTCTAAGGCTTGATTTATGCGATTAAAGTTGGCTTTGTGATACTGTTTTGTTTTGATTGTATTTATTTTGGGTTGTGAGGGAAGTTGCATTGAGAAAAATATGGACATGTGGTCACTATTTCCTATAGGGGGTAGAATCTTGGTTTCAGATAAAGGGATTTCTAAATTGGTTATAACTAGGTCTAGTATGTTTTTTTCGCTAGTAGGCTCTCTTACAATCTGTTTTAGACCTTGGTCAATTATTACTGAAAGACGTTGTTTGTCATGCTGAATTACTCCAGATAGGGTATCCCAATTAATGGTTGGTAAGTTGAAGTCTCCTAGTATTAGTATAGTATTTTTATTGGCTAGTTGCAGTATTTCTTCAGCTAGCAGCCTGGTGGTATTTAAATCTGAGGTTGGTGTTCTGTAACAAGTTCCAACAAGTAGTTTGTGGGAGCAAGTTACTTGAATGTAGGCCCAGACATGTTCCAGTTGTGAGTCAGTTTCTTTTTTATAAGAATGGATGTCATTTCTCATGTATAGGCTAACCCCTCCTCCTCTTTTTGTATTTTCTCTATGTTTATAGTAATGTTTATATCCAGGTAATTCTGTTGTCCAGTCTTTATCTGTGCTACCCCATGCTTCTGTTATTGCAATTATTGCCAGCCCTAGGGTTTGAGAGAGTATTTCTAATTCCACATATTTAGAGACAGTCATGGATCTAGCATTAAAGGTAAGGATATTTAAATTGAGATTTGATGATGAACCTATGTTATTAACTAGAGAATGGGATGAATTCTCAGACTCCCCCCTGTTTTTTAGTTTAAATATGTGTTTATATGTGCGTTCATTTTTGGCCCCAGAATCGTGCTGCCTCTTCTACTGAGGTGCCACCCATCCCAACAGTATAAAGATGGTCTGTCCTCGAATTCTTCCCAATGAGTTAGACACTTAATTTCTTGTTTATAATGCCATTTTCGAAGCCTCTCATTTAGAGCCTTGATTTTTGAAGTGATATATCCAGTAGATCTTGGAATGGGTAGCACCTCAGAGATGCAAACGGAACAGCCATGTTCGCTTAATATATTGTTTAGTGCTACAAAATCTTGTTTGATTTTTGTGAGATTTGAATCTTTGAATGCTGAAATGTATTGAGTCCATAATCTGCAACTTTTTCCATTCTGTATTTTTTATGGGTGCACTATAACTTAAATGATTTTTACTATTTAAGTAAGATTATGTCCTGAAAGGCCGTCCCTGAGGAAGCACACATGCGTGAAACTGGTTGGGCCTTTGTGTGAGGGAATGGTTGTTTCACCTACATGGCACTGGAGTTTTATTCTGAAGTTAAATCTACTGTAAGTCAATAAAACGTGTTATTTTTGGCTATCTGGTGGACGGTGCTATGTTTTTCTTGTGCATGATTGAACTTTTTACACTTGTCACGTCAGTATTGGAGCTGCCTTTCTTGTCTGGATGGAGTATATTTTAGGTCCCAGCTTTTCTTTTTCTTGTTTGAAGATACAGGGTACCTTGAAGGCATCCACACAGTTCTCAAATCACAAAGTGCAAGTCTCTCTATTTCAATCTCACTTTCTACTTGCAAGTTGATTTGCTTTGCTGGCTATATCCCAGTAGGGACTGGCTGTAAAATGTCCACTGCCACATATAAGACAGGCTAGGCCCTTCTCACTTCTGAAACTGGAAATCAGCACTGCCCTTGAAAGGAGCTACAGACCACACACTGCTCTCTCACCAACTGCCACCAACTGTCAGGAACCTTCCACCTCAAGGGAGATGGCCTAGCCCCCGGCTACCATGTCCAGGTCAACTGATCAAGGAGCTCAAGGAGCTTCTAAAAGTTACCCTTTAGGGTCCAGAGATGCAGAATTGTCATTCCTGGAACCTTGGGATACCTGAAGGTTACACCCATGTGACCATACCATATGATTTCTACCCTGAAGTATAGCTTTCACTGTGCCAGTTTTTTTCTTTGTTTTTCTTCTTTTGCTTTTCTTCTTGTTTATTATTTGGGTAGATTTTAATGCTTGTATCTTATGCAATTCACGTTTGCCAGTGTATTGTTTATTGGACTGTGAGTTTTACTTCAGCTGTAAACTGTTTTGGAGTGGCGCTTGGGTTTCCAACTTTAACTGCTAGGGATCCATATTTTTGTCTTTTCCATGTAAGTTCAGGTGGTTTCTTTAATAAACTTGCATATAAAGAAAGAATCTTGGGTTGGAGTCAGAGGCTTGCAGGTTTAAATCCTGGATTAAATTGGTTTTAAAATATGGGGCAGCAGTATAAGTGTGTAATCAGCAAGTAGGGCGGTGGTAGAACCCTCACAGCCTGCTTTATTGGGAAATGAAGTGTGTTGGCCAGAGAACCAGGACAATGCTTGTACTCCTTTTAAATGGTTCTATGGGATCTTGATTTCCATTTTGACAAACAGAGTTAAGCAAATAGGGCCTCAGTTCAACATCCCATCAAAAGGACGGTGCCTCCCAGAAAAGTGTCCCCCTTGTGCTGCACTATCAGCACTGGGTATAAGTCCTGGTTTGGGACTAAAACTCAAGAAATTCTGGCTCAGAATCAGTGATGCTACAGTACCAACAGAGTCAGATGGACATAATATATTGTGGTGTTCTTAATCCCTACATAAAGGGTGGAGGAAAGAGCATCCAAACACCTGTTATTTTTGTATAATTTTCTTTATTATTTTCTATTTTCCATATAGATGTTTTTTCTCCCTGACCTGAGTGGGCAGCCATCAGCCACCTCCTTTGAACAGCTGCCATCTCCCCCAGGCACTCACCTGGCCCTGCAGAGTGCCCCACAGATTTCTCCCCATGGCAGAGCTAGGAGGAGGATGGTTATCCCCCCTCCCTCTGGAGACACTGATCCAGATTTCAGGCCTGTGGTCCCAGGCAATGGTGCAGATCAGGGGCAGGCAGGTGGAGATTCACAAAGCCTACTCAGCCATTTTCCCCATTTCCTCCCCTTCCTCTTGTTGTGACACTGATGTCAGGGCATGCCATGTGGAGGCACACATGCACTGTATCACATCGGCAGCTCTCCAACCTATGCATCGCTCTCTGCCTGCGCTACTGCCAGGCCTCCATCTGGTGGCAGTCAGTGGCAGACTAGTGAACCCTCCACTCCCTGAGAGAGGAGAGCAGTTCATCAGAAGCTCAGTCTTCTCCTCCCCAGCTGACCTTCAATAACTCAGGTCCACCCTTGAACCCAGGTTCCTAGCATGGCAGGAGGTGTGTCATCCACTGCCTTAGTCCTCCATGCCACTGGGCCATACTCAGTCCCACCTCAGTCCTGCAGGGCTCTCCTGCTACCATACTCCAGCAGGTCTGCAGAGAGACCATCTTTCCTTGTTCATATGGTCCTTGGCATTACACGCACGGCAGCTCCCTAATCACAGGTAGTAGATCCTGCTGCACTGAGCAGCTTTGCCAGTCATTCCCCTCTGACTTCATAATCACCAAGGGCATTGAATGATGGTGGATCAGGGAGAAGGGACAGCACCACTAATTCAGAGGCAGCACATATTACTGCAAACAAGTAAATCCAGGGTGACCCAGATCCATGCTAGAACACAAGGAAGAGAGTACAGGTAAGCCACTGTCCTGCAACACTGTCCAAAACAAGCAAAAAAGAACATGATTCAGGCTCTGCTGTTTTCAGAGAGGATTTATTTCAGTATGTGGCCACCTTGTTCATTTGGTGTTTTATAGTTAGGCTGCTTCATCTTGAGTGGTGGTTGTATTCTGCTTCTGCACTAGCCTTGTACATTACAATAGAATACAGGGGACTTGGAATCATTCACACTGGATAGTAACAGCTTGATGTACTGCTTTCTAGGAGACAATTAGAAATGGACTGAAGTCTACATCAAACTGGCAGGACGTCTGGCATATTATGGAGTTGGGACATCCATTCAGGAGCCTTGATTTCTGCAATGCTGCCACATCCAACTTAGAATATTTCTGAACATTGCTATTTAAGCAATAATACATGACAGGGCATGGTATATCATGGGATATTGTCATGCCTTGGATGTGTTGTGAGGCATGAGGCTGCAGACAGAGTGTCTCATGCACCAGAGAAGTGGTGATATCCCATCATATATCACACTTTTTTTTAGAAATCTATTTGTGCTCCTATCCCTAAACTCTCTCAGGCTGCCCCGACTCACATGGTGAGCTCTACCGCCCACCGTGGACCCCTCCTGTATATATAGTTACTGTCTCATGGTACTTACCCCAGGCAAGCCCCCTGACTCTGAACCCCTCAGGGCAGGGTGCCATCCACTCTGGTACTCTATCTATAATCCAGTTTGCCCAGAGCAGCCACCGAGAGACCAAAGGGTAGAGAGAGGACCCAGTGTTGGGTGCGTGGCCTTCCAGCACTGCGAGGAGCCATCATCTATCAGGGAAGCAGATTTTTTCATAGTACCCCCCCATTGGCTCAGTCATGCAATGCATCCCAGTGTGGGCACACATGCTCCCATGTGTGCCTACTGGGTCACTGCTGCAGCCAATCCCCTGCATTCTGCTTGACTCAGGCTGCTCTGCTCTCAACCATTGCTAGAGGTCCCCAGAGCCCGAGACAACTCCTGCCCTCCTTCCTGAGACAGGACAGCAGTCCTCTGGATGCTCAATCTTGTCTCTCCCTTGCCAACCCCTGGCAACCTGGGCTCACTCCTGAACTTGGGTCACTGACATGGTGAGAGGTGTGGCGTCCAGTGCCTGAACCCTCAGTGCCACATATATCACACTTTGAAGTGTATTATTGCTATTACTATCTTGATACAATTTTATAAACAAAAAGTAAAAAAAAAGTGCTAAAAATGTCGGCCCAGTGCTGTGGAGGGCTGAGGTGCTGGATGCCTTAGTTCCTACCGCACTGGTGACCTGGGGTGAGGAATCAAACCGGGTAGCTCAGGGGCTGGCAGGATAAGGAAGGAACAAGCATCCCAAGACAGCTCTCCTTCCTGGGGGGAGGGGGTTAGAGTGACACACTGCTTGCCTGCCACCCTGCGATGACTGGGTGGCAGCACATACATGTCACCACACAGGGAAGGAAACCCATGTACCGGTTGCTGGGGCTATCTCCACAGAGGTGGAGTTTGGACATCACATCCATTGCATGTACGTGGGCCCAGGGGAGAAAATGGAGGAAAAACCACCACAGGCAGCAGGATGAATGACCAACCCCCCCGCAGGCCTGCACCTGTGGCAGGGCACAACCACAAGTCCTGCGGCAGAGGACCACAGTTAAGATAAGTCTGTAGTAGGCTGTGGGTAGAGATGGAGGCAGACACCAGGTTCCAATGCAACAAAAAATAGCTTTTATTCAGCAAAAGAAAGTAAGAAGGCAGGCAAATTAATTATTTAACAATGAACTGTTCAACCAAGCAATAAAAGAGGGAAAATAAATCAAATAAGACAATCAGGCCTTAACTCATAACAAATGACCACTAGAAAAGGCCAGGGTCTAGACTGCTCAGAGTCCTCCACTCTACTGACACTTGCTAAAGCATTTCTTTATATAACAGGTAAGGGATCATGTGATATAGATAGGCTCCACCCCTATACCTGTTAGTAACATAACTTTAGAAACAGCAATAATTTTCAATAACTGAAACAGGCAAATATCTAAAGTGTTAATGAATAATCAATTAGAGTTGCCAAATCATCATTTTGTTGCTTTAATAAAGAATGGAATCTGGAATGGGAGAAATCTGCTGCCTAAGCCACTCCTCTAGGTCCTCTACCTATTTAATACAGAGAAAATGGGCTGGTCAGCACTATAGGAGGTAGAGACACAGAGAGGGCTGAGCAGCAAGGACACACCCCTAACCATTCCTGCAGGTAAAACAGTCTGAAAGACAAATATTGAATACTTCTTTGCAGCTTTTAAAACTTCCACTAAAATTCATAGCCAACTTTAATATAATGAGGAAAACAAAAGGATTAAACATGGTAGCTTAATTCATTTTGCACTGTTTACAAAATAGCAAAATAACATTGCAACTGCTTTGTGTGCTAATATAGCCCCACAACATTTATCTCCTGCAAGCCTAAACAGGATACAAGTGCTAAACATAACTAAACAATACCCTTGTAGCACTATAGAAAAGCAGCAGAACTTATTTTCTGAGCCAGCTCCTGAAACATAACCTAAGAAATCGGCTCTGCATTTACTGTTTGATACACTGAGTGAACTACAGAGTGTCTGTAAGACTGCAGCTATCGACGCCTTAATTAGCCCTAAGACTGCTGCAGAAACACAGAATTATACTCCACAACACAGGGGTTCACTTCTAAATACCGAGAGGACCACTGTTGTGGCTTTTAATTTCTACATCTCCATGTTTTTATTGTGCATGCAAAATGATGTGACAAAGACACCCGGAGACCAGAAGCAAAGTACACGGGGGTGAGAGAACGTACTACAGGTAGCCTGTCTGTAGATGGGGAAAGCAAAGGGAGGAACTAGAGTAGGAAAGAAGGAGAAAGCATGATAGTGCTGTTGCAACAGGCTTTAATATAAGGAAGAAATACAGAGGTCTCCAGAGCCCTTTCACAAAGTCCTGGAGAAGCCAGGTGATGGGGCTGGGAAGGGCAGTCAGAAGGGGGCTACCAAGGGTAGAACCAGGAGATAAACAGCATATGAAAAAAAGTTCTAAAAATATATGTATTTTATTTTTATATGTGTATGTATACCTTTCTAAAAAGCTGAAAATGTAATATAATGGGGAAGGAAGAAAATGGTACTATGAGAATGGGGATTTGTGCAATCCAATCAGAGAATCTCTGTGTAATTAATGTTTGTGGTCTAAAGAGTAATGGTATAAAAAGAATGGTTTTAAATGTATTACGGAGGGGTATATAGATTTTTTGAAGGTGGGGTATATCCAGTGAGGTTTCTTGGTGTTTCAAATGGTAATTAGAATTATCTGAACAGGGCCAGCTCACAAAGGCAGAAAATGTTAATGCTAATCATGATGTCTGGCAATGTTCAGATGAATCTTGTATAAGCTAGTGGTATTGGGACATCAATGAATGGGACTAAGGGGAAGCTTAAAATTGTACACGTTAATATTTGAAGCTTGATACCAAAATGTGGTGAATTTTACTATTTGGGTTAAATTTAAAGGTTTTGATGTTGTAACAGTTTCAGAAACTTGGCCTTCCAATAGGTACTCAGATAATGATGTTATGCTGCATAATTATAATCTTTTCAGAAAGGACAGGGCAGGGAAAAAGGGTGTGGGGTTTACATTTATGTCAGTTAAAGATTTACTGCTATACTTGATGACTATAATTATGTAGAATCAACTTGTGATTTTTTGTCTGTTAAAGTGCTGTTGTGGGGTGGGGGGGATGTTAAGTAGCTATTTATTGGAACTTTTTATTTCCCCCCTGAGTTTTCCAGATAGTGGGATGTTCTTGTCAGTGGGTTACTGGGGGTCAAAAAACAAAACTTAAGTTCAATATTTGATGAATAGTGTATGGTGCTTGTTCATACTCCATCTTTGGCCTTTCTCTATTCCCACCCTCAGTAGAGGAGCCGGGCAGTGTTAGGGAAACAGAAGGCCCAGCTCTAAGAGTGAGAAAGGTGCTGGAGGTGGAGGAGAGGATGGTGGTTGTTTGAGACATTGAAAGTGTGGGCTGCTGGGAGGTAGCATGTTATAATAGTGAACCAAATTGAGTGACTCAGAAATGAACACTTCAATTTGGTCACTTTCAGGATCAGCAATTATGAATGGATAGTAAGGGGAGGGAATAACGAGGGAGGACAGGAAGTACAGTGAAGGGAGGAAATAGCGATGGAGGTGGGGAGGAAGAGGGATGAGCTAAATGGGGTTGTGGAGAATGATGCTGCTGAACTACCCACCTAGCATAGTGAGTAGGGACACTGTCTGCAGTGCTGGTGGTACCAGGTTCAGGACCACATACAGGTACAGTCTGTGTTTTGCTTTAGCAGATGTTTTTTTTTTTTTTTTTTTTAAGTTACTGCTGTTGTCAGTCCCTCTTCTTTCCTCCAGTGTCCGCCCCCCCGAGAGATGATTATATAAGTATGGGGGGTATGGGTGGCTTGTCCCTCACAAATGGGGGTGCAGGGGGGCATAGCCCCCACAGTAAACATTATTTAAAATGTGCACCGAGTTGGTCTTCGGTGTTTATTGTTATGTGCTGAATTGGTTTTTGGAAGGGTGTACTCGCTGTTTCGCGAGTCACCCAAGAATTTTCATTGTTATGACATGGAACCCTACTGGGAGAGGCTGGAATTTATTTGAGATGTTGAAGGAGTTATTCCACCACATTGAACTGCAGGCAAAGTCCTCCCTTTCAATGTTTGGGGAACAGTATATTGTGCTTGTGTGTACCTCAACTTTGGCCGTTCTCTTCTTTTACAATCCACTATAAAGGAATCTGAGCTACTTCAGTAACTTTTACAACAAGAACAGCGAAAAAGATTTCTCCTTGGTCCTTTTCTGCATCCACCATTTCCCACCTGTCGGATCAATCCTATCGGTGTTGCCACCTGAGAATTTTCTGGGAACAAGCACCTAATCATCAACTTAGCTGCATTTCAGTCGAAGTCCATTCCTAGCATCAATTCATTGATTCTATCTGATGATTACTCTCTCTCCTATGCTAGCATCAACAACGCCATTACAGTTATTAAATGCTTTGGCCCTGGCTCCTGGCTCTCAAAAGCGAACATTATAGATGCATTTAAGTTGATGTCCATTCATCTGTCTCTGTGACATCTATATGGCAATAAATGGGAAGAGCACTGCTACGTCACTGTGCAGCTGACCTTTGGCTGTAAAAGCAGAACAAAATTGTTTGACATTTTCTGAGACACTTTGTTGGTTATTACTCAACGTCTGTCATTGTCCAGCCATCATCCATCTTCTGGATGACTTCCTTCTTACCAGTTCTCCTGATTCAGCTCCTGCAGCTGGCATTACTGAACTCAGCCATCTGTTCCAGGAATTAGCAGTCCCTCTGTCCTGTAGGGCGAAGGCCAAATCAGGCTTACAATGCTACCCTGAAGACAGTGTGACACCTGGATCTTCCTCCTTTGTGTAATAGCTGAGGAAAGGGTTCATAAATGGCCACAAGACTTGAGACTGGTATTGTGTCCTTATCCAGAGCTGGAGGGATGCCTTGGATCCTCATAGCAGAGGTGCAGTCATAACCTGGCAAGCATTCAAAAAGCATGAAGAGGGTACCCCTGTCCCCTCATCACAGATTGCACTTAAGGGTGGGCACTGTGAGCTCAGTGGACCTGACCCCCAGGAGTGGGTTTGTGACAGATCTGGTGGCAGAGGTGGGATCCAAGAGATTTGGTTGCATACTGTTGTGATTCGAGAGATTGGTGGCACAGGCATAACAGTGGATTCAAGCCCAGTGTATCAGACTGATAAACTGTAAACAGCCACACACAATCAAGGTAGAGATTTAAAAAAAAATACATAATTTGGTTACAGTATAAAGCTTTCTGCCTGTTTTTTTCCCCCGGGTGCAAGCTAATGTAGCAGTAGTTATGGAAGAAGATGGCTTCCATCTATAGTGAATACACTGCAGAATACCAAAAGCAGTTGTATCAGGAAATAGGAGTACAGTGTGAGGATCAAACCAAAAAGCACCTCATGGAGGCTCTTATAGCAACTGATGAGCAAACAACTACCCAGGACCTCGAGTCATAACCGATGACTGAAAGGGACCAGACCTTGGGTGTGGGGATGCCAAGGGATGTTGCAGAGTCCAGTCCCAGGGAGGAGAACAGTGAGACTAGAGAAAAGCCAGAGCCACAGTGCCATGGAAGGGTAGCCACAATGCAGGAGCCAGAAGGGATCAAGCTGCAGCTAGAGTTTAGGAGACTGGAGCTGGAATTCGAGTAGAACATGTTTGAAGCCCAACAGCAAAGGGAATTTGAGCAGAAAAAGTTTGAAGTCCAGCAGCAAATGGAATTCGAGCAGAAGTTCCAGATGGAGCTGGAGATGTGTGAAAAAGAAAACCAGTATCAGAGAGAGTTTGAACTGGAGAAGCTAAAACTCTAATGACCAGCACCAGAGTAGGTAAGTGGCAGGGGTGAACCTGGAACTCCAGGACTGGGGTACAAGTTAAATTCTAAATTAATAGCTGAATTTAAAGAGGGGGAGGATATGGATGCTTTCTGAATTCATTTGAAAAGGTGTGTATCCAGGCTAAAATACCCAAGGAGTCCTGGAGCTTCCAGCTATCTCCGCTGCTTACTGGGAAAGGGTATGAGGCACTAGGCCAAATGGACAATCAGGACAGTAGTAATTATGAGAAACTTAAAGCTGCATTGCTTAAAAAGAATGAATTAATGCCTGAAGCATACAGGGGTGAGTTTTGTAAGCTCCGGAGAAGCCCTGACTTGATCTATGAGGAACTTGCCACAAAGCAGTGTCAGTTTTTGAAACGTTGGTGGGAGAGAGTGGAAGCAAACTCTGTAGAGAAAATTGAGGAGGTTGTACTTCTAGAGCAATTCTTTTGGACTTGCCCAGCAGAGCTAACAACCTGATTGGAAGACTGAGACCCCAAAACAGTGCAGGAGGCTACTGAGCTCTTGGAATGCTATGCCAGGAGCAGGCCTGCTCTGAAAGGAAGTGGGGCAGGCGTGGCAGTGCAGAAGGTGAAAAGCGTGCCTTCAGGGCAGCAAAAACCCTCACTGCCTCCACAGAAAGGGGAAGCTCCGGGTTACAAAAAATGGATTTATCGGATAGAAGAAATGATGATTGCTGGTTTTGCAAACAGCCAGGGCATCTTGCTAGACAGTGTCCTAAAAAGGCACAGAGTGGCCAAAGTGGTGCTCAAACCGAGTTGGGTGCACTGTGTATCCCTGAAAGGATGCATATAAACATGATGGAGCACATACATCCTGTTACTGTAAATGGGGTGCACACCCATGGTTTAAGGGACACGGGGGCATCTCTTACCTTAGTAAAAGGGGATTTGGTTGGGCCTGAACAGTTATACCTAATTAGTTTGTAACGGTGAGTGATTCACTGGGGAGGAGAAAACTCTGCCACTTGCTAGCATTTTCCTGGACTGGGGTGAGACCGGAGAGAGGGTACAAAAGGTGGCAGTAGCAGTCAACCTCGCCCTGGATGTGATTATAGAGAACAATCTCCAGAAAGGGGTTGTGTGTGCAGTTACCCACAGTCAGATGGCAAAAGGCTGATTGTGGTTCCCTGGACCACATAGAAGCCCCTGTGGAAAACAATGGGAGGCTGGTTCCCCAGCCTGTGTCTCCTGAAATGGAGAGTAGTGAAAGGGGGGTAAGACTTCCCCAGGTAGCCATCCACAAAACAGACACAGAAGGTTACTCTGAGGAGGAAGGGGTAACCAATGGTCAGAAGGTTAGGGATGGCAGTGACCCTGAATGCCATGACGCTATAGCTATGGACCTCAGTTTAGAAACCAAAGGGGACATGTCCCATGCCTTAGAAAAATGTGAAGAATTTGCAGCTGCTCAGTGGACTGATACTAGTTTGGAGATGCTGAGGGCTTGTGCAGAATCTGATGGAACACAGGGAGGTGACAAAAGACATAGAGTATATTGGGACAATGGACTGTTGTATAAGCAGGACGTAAGGACAGAGGGAGGGGTGATGGGCAGGCAGCTTGTCATTCCCCTGGGGTACTGTGAGCAGTTTCTCAAGATTGCTCATGATATCTGCATGTTTGGATATCTGGGAATCACATGCACCATGCAGTGATTGGCTCAGAATTTCTATTGGCCTAACGTCTTCCAACAGGTGAAGGAATATTGCAGGTCTTGTCACTGGTGCCAACAAAGAGGGAAGGCAGGTAGTAAAACCAAAGCTGCCCTCATTTCCTTGCCCTTTGTGGAGGAGCCATTCCAGACAGTAGGAATGGATATTGTGGGACCTTTGAGTACCCCCAGCTCCTCTGGGAAGAGGTTTATTCTGATAGTGGTAGATTACGCCACCTGATACCATGAAGCAGTTGCCCCATCCTCACTTAGTACAGACAAAGTGGCAGATGCCTTGCTAGGGATTTTCTCCCATATCAGGTTCCTGCAGGAGGTTATCACTGATCAAGGGGGTACCTTCATGTATGACCTGATGATGTGTTTGTAGGAGAAGTGTGTCGTGGTGCCGAGATGCACAACATCTTATCACCCACAAACCAATGGGCTTGTGGAAAGGTTTAATGGTACCTTTAAATCAATGCTCCAAGTGTTTGCTGAACAGCATGGGAGGGAATGGGGGAAATACTTTCCCCACCTGTTGGTCACAAACAGGGAGGTGCCCCAACAGTCTACAGGGTTCTCCACCTTTGAACTCTTATATGGACTTCCGGTGGGTGGGCCCCTACACTTGATCTGGGAAGAATGGGAAGGCAAGCACACCACCCAGGGAACTCCCATAGTGGAATATGTCCTAAAGTATATGGAAAAGCTAAAGGAGCTTATGGGAGGAGCCCAGAGCAACCTGTCAGCTGCCCAGCAGAAGCAAAAGGTCTGGTACAACTGCAGAGTCAGAGCTCACTCGTACAGTGTAGGTCAGGAAGTCAGGATCCTAATTCTGGTCTGGAAGGACAAGCTACTGGCCAAGTGGGCTGGACCATACAAGGTAGTCTGGCAGGTTAATGACATGAACAATATTGTAGAACTGTCTTACAGGAGACATACCCATAGAATGTACCATGTTAACATGATGGAGCCATATACAAATAGGGCAGACATGGTATTTGCAGTGTGTAGTCCTGGGGAGGGGACTAATAAAGAAAACCCCCTACTGGACTTGCTGGAGGAAAGCAAGTGGGAGTCCTCTGTGGAGGCAATAAAACTGTCACCCTAGTTGACCCCAGAACAGACCCAGGAAGTGAGGGAGGTTTTAGTGGATTTTGCCCCTTTGTTTATGGACAAGCCAGGATGTTCCCTCTTTGTGACACACAATGTAAATACTGGAACACAAGCACCCATCTGACTGACAGTCTACTGGATGTCTGAGGCCATCCTAAAGAACATTAGGAGAGAGGTGGAGGAAATGCTGGATTTAGGGATAATCCAGAAATCCCACAACCCCTAGCCTCACTCATAGTCCTCGTTCCCAAGTCGGATCGCTCTGCTCACTTTTGTGTGGATTATCATGGATTCAATGCAGTCACAAAGTCTGACATCCACCCAGTGTCACGGAAAAACTACTGGACAAGTTGGGAGGGGTGACATACCTTACCCCCATTGACTTGACAAAAGGGCATTGGCAGATGGAGTTAACTGCCAGAGCTAGGGAGAGATCGGCCTTCATCACTCAATAGGATTATTCGAGTTCAAGGTAATGCCTTTTGGAATGAAGAATGCCCCTGCTACCTTGCAAAGGTCAGGTGTTGCATGGTACTAAAGAGTACGCAGTGGCGTATCTGGATGATATTGCCATTTTCAGTACCAGTTGGAAGGAACACCTGTCCCACCTGAGGGAAGTGTTGGGTAGGATACAGAGGACTGGGCTCAGTGTCAAGGCTGAAAAGTGCCAGGTGGCCATGGCAGAGGTGGCATACCTAGTACATGTAGTACAGTGAGGGCAGCTCTGTCCCAGTCAAGCCAAGATTGAGGTGATAGAGGCGTGGCCCATGACTGAAACCCAGAAGCAGGTTCAGAGTTTCCTAGGGACCGCCAGGTACTATCGAATATTTGTACCAAATTACAGTACATTGGCAGCCCTCCTATCTGGCCTGCTAAAGAAAAGTATGCTCAAAAAGGGAAAATGGGAGCTAGCCTGTTAACAAGCCTTCTCACAGCTAAAGGAGGCACTATGCAATGCCCTTGTGTTGACCAGTCCAGATTACAATAAACCATTTATAGTCCAGACAGATGCTTCGGATGTGGGGATTGCAGCAGTCCTCAGTCAGACCTCTAACCTCAGGAAAGAGCACCCAATAATGTACCTTAGTAAAAAGTTGCTTCCCTGGGAGCAGGCCTATTCCACAGTTGAGAAGGAATGCCTTGCACTAAGGGCCCTGAAGAAAGGCTACAACCTCTGGGGCACGCAGTACAAACAGTCATAACCACACTGGAGCAACTAATACAGATGGGAAAAGTAATGGTCATCTCTTAAGGTGAGTATTGCCTTACAGGGCTACAATATGACCATTACCCACAGGGCTGGATCAGCCAATGCAGATGGGCTATCTCGCCAGTTAGAGCAGTGAACAGAATTTGTGAAAATCATATCATGCCTGGGGATGGATTCCCATAAATTCAGTCTAGGAGGGAGGGGTGTAGTGAGCTGCCCAGCTGCTAACCCTTATTTGTAGATATTATTCTGTTGTATATATGTTTTTTGTTTCATAATTCTATGTACATCCCAGTGTCAGCACAAGGTACCTTGAGAAAAGACTGAATTTTTAAAAGGGTTTTGACCTTCTTCTGACCTGAGAGGCCAGCCACTTGCAGGAATCTGACAAGTTCTTGTCAGAAAGCTTGTGGATCCATGATCAATTAGGAATTTCTAATGGGAACTGACCAAAGGAAACAGAAGTAAAAAAATCACCTGTCTAATCATAAAACTTGCAGGATCTTCTTTATAACTAATTAAATTAAGCCAGTTCAAAGCCCAGGATGTTTTAGCCAGGAAAGATCCTTCTAACAGGCCTGTGTGAGGTAATAGAAAAAGAAACACATCCTTATAGCATACATGGGTGAGACTGTAAAACCTAGTTTAACTATCAGAATCTGACATCAGATATTATCAGGAAAATAAGATTTTTGGGAAGCGCAACAGTGCCATCTATTAGCCTAAATGTTGTGGGATTTTTGCTCACTATTTCAAGAGTTACAGAGAAGTATAAATAGCCCCTGATCAGGGCATTTGAACACACATTTTGCTTGGACTTTCCTGACCACAAGATAACAGCTGCCAGCCCAGAGACTGCCTAAGAACCAAAGACTGCTACCAAAAGACTGAAATATTTTTGCAAACCATCGATACCCTGGACTTTGAAATCTTTGTACCTCAAGTAGACTTAGCTAACCTGTCTTAGTGCATTGTTCTGTATACTTTTTTTCATTTTGTTTCTTATACTGTAACCTAATTTAGTATATGTTCTCTTCTAATTGTAACTGCATTTATTCAATTATTTTAGTAAAAAATCTTTGCTTTTCTAAAGGAATTCTGCCTGTGTGAGAGTTCCTATATTGTATGTGTGACTGTAGAAGGTTTATTAATAATCTGTGACAACTGTTAATTGCTTAGAGGGGCTACCTCAAGCAACCAAACTGAGAAAAGGGTCTGTAAGGGACATCTGGAAAGATAGGGAGATTCCAGAGTCTCATGTGAGTCTGCAGGGATTGTGAATTGGTTGTTCCATGTTCTGTAGGGCGAAGGTCAAGTCAAGGTTACACTGCTACCCTGAAGAGAGAGTGTGATGCCTGGGTCTTCCTCCTTTGTGTGATAGCCAAGGAAAGGGTTCCTATTTGGCCACAAGACTCGAGACTGGTATTGTGCCCTTATCCAGAGCTAGAGGGATGCCCTGGATCTTTGTGGCAGAAGTGCAGTTATGACCTTGGCGAGCATTTAAAAAGCACAAGGATGGTATCCCTGTTTGCCCCCTGTCATAGACTACACTTAAGGGTGGGCACTGTGAGCTCAGTGGGCCTGACCCCCAGGAGTAGATTCATGACAGGGGGTGGTGGAGGCCTGCCGACCTAAATGCCGCAGGGGCAGCGAAGTAATAAGAGACAGCGGGGGAGAGTGAGGGAGACGAGGGCAGACACAATTAAATGAGGGGGGACACAGAAGAGAAGGAAGAACGAACAAGCAGCGGGGGCAAGAGAGGTGGCAGAACCACTGTGGAATGGCTGAAGCAGTACCAGAAAGCATCAGCAGAAAGCTAGGGGGAAAAAAGAGATGCAACACAGGAAAGAACGAAGGGAGAAGTGGAGGAAGGTAAGCAAAGCCACAGAGACCACAGAGCAGCTCAGGTGTGTTTGAGACATGCTAAGCTCTTTCTACTGGAAATTTATTTTAGATGTGGGAAGAGTTATTCCCCCCATATTGAACTTTGGGCAAAGCCCTCCCAAAATAATTTTGTTTGGAGATGCTAACATTAATTGGAATGTCGAAACAAATTTTAAATTTAGAGATAGAATTGTAGGTTTAGGATTGACTCAAGTTATTAATGAAACAACACATACTAACTATAGAACAGCGACGGAAACTTTGCTGAACTTGATTTTAACATCCAGAACAGATAGAATGGTTGAGTCAGTGCCTTTATCAGATGCCTTGGGCGATCATAATCCTGTACTTTGTAAGATCATCTCAGAAGCCACCAATGCCTCCAATTTTCATTCATTTCACACATTTCAGAAGCTTTAATCTTTTTGAGTTTACAGATATGATTGCTAATAGTGATTGATCATTTGTGTCCTCTGTTCCTGATATTGATACAGTGTAAAATGTTATTTCAACTGATTTTATGGTGACATTTGAGGAAGTTGCCCTGATGTAGAAACTTACAGTTAATAAAAGGTCAGACTTGGATAACTCCAGATTTAAAACATCTAATGCATGACAGAGAGAAGGCTTGGAAAAAATATAAATTGGATAAATAATTGAAAAATCTAAATGAATATAAAAGGTTAAGAAAATATGTAAATAATGGTTCAGAAAACCAAGTCTGAATTTATTTAAACAATTTGAAAATGGAAATGGAATGAAGAAAAATTGAAGGATATTGAATAAGCTAATGGGGAAAACAAAGACAACTTAAATTGATTCCCTATCTACCAGTAATGGTAAGGTTTACACACCCTTGGAGATAGCTATGGAATTAAACAATGCTTTTTGTAATATAGCTAATGGTGCATCTCAATAGTTCTATTCTCTTTTCCATTTTCTTAAATGACCTCCCCACTGTTGGTTCCTCAGTGTCCATTCATATGTATGCTGAAGACAGTTATTTTTGCTTCTGGCTCCTTTCCCATGACCTAACCTCCTGGCTATAGCCGGATTTTGACAACATTCAACACTGGTTCAAGTCTAATTAATTGTCCCTCAATACCAAAAAAAACAATCTCCTTGACTTTTGGCACTCCTCAGAGGCTTGCTAGACTTACTTCTCTTTTTATTTTATTTTATTCTTTGGTAACCGGGTAAGGCCCACTAGGCACAGGTGCCTGTTTTCAGCAGTGACTCGGGAGCATTGGGGAGGTTAAGTAACTTGCTCAGAGTCACACAGTATGCAAGTGGAGGTTGTGGGAATTTCACCCACGCGTTCACCATTTCACCTACACTTGTAAGCTCTATGCTCAGTTTGGGTGGCTCCAGCTAAGTGGGAAGATTAAATGCCAAACATGCCTTCTTACTAAAAAGGAGCTCCTTGAGCTTATTCCACTGAGTGTGGGGTGCCTACTTAACAAGTCTCCCAGGACTCAACACACTCGCACCTCCACAACTGAACTCCTTTTTGTCCCGAGGTACAGGTCTACTCAGTGCCAATGCTCCTTCCTTTTCAGAGCTCCTTTCTGGTTTAATGGGCTGCACAGTGAATTGGCTGCCTGACTAAACTCAACCAGTTCAAACATATGCTCCAACATCATCTCTTAACTGAAAGCTTCTGTGATTGCGGCACCTAACTCTCAGGTACCCCGATCCTCGATTCCTCCCTCCGCTGCTGTATTCCTTTGACTACTGACACCACCTCTTGTAGCATTGACTAACCACTCTGCCTGTCACCTTTCCCATGCCTGAATGCTTGCATATGATGTATTTTATTAGCTTGTTCTGATTAGTTCATGCTATATCTGTTTGTAATCCCTTCCCTGCTGACGTGGAATCTTTGCTGCTTTGCACTCAAATGTACTTTATAGTCTGAGAATGAATAAATAAAATAAATAAATAAATAAAACACAGGTTTTTCTGCTGGATGTACCAAGCTCATTCACAGCTTGTTTCTCTAACCTCTAGGTTATACTGCCAGCCACTCTCATTATTTAATACCCTTGATGGTACTAAGATAGAAGATGTTTACTCTTTAAGTACCTCAGGGTCTGCCTTGACCAGCATCTTGATTGCTCAGTACATATTGATTCTATGCACCATAACCTACACCCTAAGCTTGGAGCATTGTACAGGAATAAAGTGAGTATTCCACTTCCTGCTCACCAAGAAATTGTAGTAAAAATGGTTCTCCCTATCTTTTTTTTTTAGCTATCAATTTATACTTTTTATTCGTGGCCCCCTAGCTCTGGAGGGATCCCCCAGTCCTGTCTCCCAACATCCACCAGCTGGCACTGGCCAATACCCTAAGGGCTTCCCTCACCCAGCAGGGCTGGCGAGGCACCCCAAACCCCACCGAAGACTGGATCTAGTGTGGCCAGCAATGTGGCTATTTGGGGCCAGAACCTGTGAGGCACCCTCCTTTATCCTGCTGGAGCATTTCTTTTTCTCCTTCAATTTGCAGCCTTCTCAGAGGCAGAGAATGCAATGATACTGGTGCCAGTAGTGCGCGCGCTCCCATGTGCATCCAGACAGACATCTGCCACACCTCTGACCCCACATTGGCAGCATCGGTGAGGCACCCCCATCCTCTGCTAAGGCTAGGCATGCGCCGACCACTGAAGGCCCATTCCCTGGAGAAGGAGAGCAGTCTTTAGGATGCTCGATCCTTCACCTACTGCCAACCCTCAGCCCAGCTGCTCATTCCTGAACGGGTCACGGTGGCATGAAATGTGGCTCAACTCTCAACTACCGGATAACTGTTCTCCAGCTGTGTGGAAACAATACAGTGGTGCCCTAAATCTTCATAACAGCTGGACACACTTTCCATTCTTTCTGCATTTTGCTTTAGATTGCCCCCCCTTGTACTCACCACTGCTGTCTTTACTCATCACTTTCTCTCCCCTCTCTTGATGCTAGGCACCTTTCCCATTGTGCATCTTTTTTATCCAAATCCTGGTTCAGCTCACTTCCCTCCTACCTTAAATCTTATCTATCCCTCCTCTTCTCCTTCTTCCTCCTACCTTCTCCGCAACACTAATTCCCCTTCTCTTTCTATTCCTTCTAGAAAATCTACTGTTGGACAATCTGCTTTTTCTTACTGAGTTCCTAAACTTTGGTCCTCCCTTCCCCTTTCTATTCATTCTGCCTCTTCTCCTTCTTCCCTTATGACTTTTGTTCTCCTACCTGCAACTCTCTATGACCCTCTCCTCTTCCTTCCCTTTCTCTATACATATAAGCGTGTTTTATTTTCTACTTGCATTCATTTATTAATTTGTCTCTAATTACTTATATTTATGCTCCATGTATTTCTACATTACTGTAACTGACTTATTTTCATCAGTTTATTCTTTACCCATCTCCTTCTCCCCTTTTCCCCAGGATGCATCTGAAAATGAGATGTTCTCAGCTCAGTATGTCTTTCCTGGTTAAATTTTTAACTAACTAAATAAATAAATCATCTTTTAACTGAGACGTATACAGTAAATAAGGATGTAAATACATTTTCTTTACTTTAGGGAGCTAACTGTGGATGAACTGTATGGCTGTTTACAACAGATGAATAGTAGGACTAGAAATGACTGGTAACTACTGTCCTATCTCTCTCCTTCCTACCCTAAGTTACAAAGACACCTTGTACTATCACAGCTCTCTTCCTTCCTTGACTCCTCCTTCTTCTCCACCCCTTTCAGTCTGGTTTTAGGAAATCCCACTCCGCTTCCCTGTCCCTTCCTCAGCTCACAGACTCTATCTTCAAAGTTATTCAGGATCTGATTACGTCTGCCATTTTTGTTGATTTTGAGAAAGCTTTTGACACAGTGGCACATCCCTTCCTTCTGGACAAGCTTAAAACAGTGGGTCTTTTTGATTCTGCAGTTAACTGATTTTGTTCTTACCTTGAGGGAAGGTCTCAAGCTGTCTGGATAGGTAACTCCATATTACCACCACTCACTACTGTTCAGGTGTCCCTCAAGGTTCTGTCCTGGGTCTTATTCTCTTTTCCATATTCTTGAATGGCCTCCCCTCTGTCTGTTCCTCTGCATCAATTTATATGCACAGTAATGATAGTTATTTTTGCATCTGGCTCCTCTTCCCATGATCTTACCTCACAGCTTCAGCAGGATTTCAACAATATTCAGGGCAGGTTCCAGTCCAACAAACAATCCCTCAATGCCAAAAAACAGTCTCCATAACTTCTGGCACCTGCCAGGGGCTCTCCAGACTTACCACTCTCCCTTCATTTCATGCCCCTGATGGTGCTATTATTGAAGATGTATCCTCTTTTAACTGTCCTGGGGTTTGGCTTGACCATCATCTTGATTTCTCAGTTCATACTGATGTCATATACTGAAAGCTCCACCCCAAGCCTAGTGCACTATACAAGAACAAAGTGAGTATCCTACCTCCTATCTCCTAAGAGATCATTATAAAGATGATTCTCCCTATTTTTCATTAGGGTGACATAGTCTATAGTGGAGCTCTCAAATCCTCTCTTGCCAGACTGGACCCCCTGTTCCACTCTTTTTATCATTTTGCTTTAAGTTGTTCCCCTCGTACTCACCATGCTCACTCCTCTCTGCCCTTTCACTCCCCTCTACTGATGCCAGGCACCTTTCCCATTGTGCTTCCTTTGTACCTAAATGCTGGCTTGGTTCCCTTCCCTCCCATCTGATATCCCTCTTATCCTCTCCCTCAGCTTCCTACTACCTTATATGCAGTAATACATCCCCATTCCTTCCCTGTTCTTTCTAGAAAATCTACTGTTGGTCAATCTGCTTTCTTATACCGCTTTCCTAGACTCTGGTCCTCCCTTCCCTTGTCAATTTGCTCTGCCTCTTCTGCTTTCTCCTAAGAGACTCTCCTTCTAAATAAATTAATAAATGGTGAGGATGGGATTGTGTTAAAACTATTTTCCTGTGTCAGGGATTTAATAATTGGACCTTTGAAGTTGTTTAGTTTTTCCTTGAAATTTGGGGTGGTCCCTGAGTTGTGGAGGCAGGTGACTGTGGTGCCAATTTATAAGGATGATGACAGGTCTTTAGTTAAAAATTATAGGCTTATCTCTTTGCTGTCCCCTCTGTCCAAGGTCTTGGAGAAGCTGGTCTCTGATCAAATCATGGGTTATTTAGAGCTGCACAGAATATTATCTCCTGTACAACATGCATTTGAAAAAGAACATAGTATGCTTACTGATTTGGTAGAATTGACCACCTTTATCTATGAGGTCTTGGCAAGGGGAAAGACAACTGTTGCTGTTTTTGTGGTCTTGTCGAAAGCCTTTGATTTGGTGCCCTGCAGTTGTCTGGTGTTCAAACTCAGGGACATTGGTTTTATGGAGGGAGTTATTCCTTGGTTTCAGAGTTATTTGGGTGGTAGAAAGCAATGAGTAACACTTGATGGTGTCATGTCTCTACTGGTGGGAATTGATCATATACCATTGCCTCAGCGATGGGAAAACAGCGAAGATCATCATAGTGACAGAATCGGCTGTTCACTGAGATGGTCTGCTTGTTTCCTGATGCTGCTGTCTCTGGGGAGTTTGCCCCCTCCCTGAACCAACTCTGACTTGGAGTTGGTAATCTATAATGTGGAGGGTGCAGGTGGCAGAGCCCCCCATAAAAAACACTTTTGTATAATAACAGCACAATGCCAATTGTTGGCATTGTGCCATTGCTGTAATGACGGTCAGCAAATTTTCTGTCACTGCAGTGACATGGAACCAGAATTGATACAGGGGTTCCACAAGGATCCATTTTGGAACCCCTGTTGTTCAGTATTTTTGTTAATGATTTACCTTTGGTTACTTCATGTTCAAATACTTCACTTTATGTAGATTATATTGTTTTGTTTAATAGTAGATGTAATTCAATTTTTTTCAAGCTTATTGATTGATTTATCAAGTGATTACAAAGATTTACATAAGTAACAAATGAATGTTTAAAACATTTTGCAGTATACAGATGTGAAAGCCAGGATGCAGTGGAGAAATGCTTCAGAACATCACAGAATGCTGCAGTTTACTGCAGGGGCCATTGTGTCAATGACAATTAAGCCCTTTTGTCATGCAGGAATTTGTAACGTCATTACTGCAAGTTACTGCATTTCATCATAGCTGATGCCATTGTAAGTATATTTTTTAAAATATAAAAATATCAAAGTATAAAAAGGCCACAGTGAAGAACTCCCTAGAGAAATATTCATTCCAGACTTTCTCTTTTATTATATTGCTCATTTCTTGAAGGAGTTAAGTCCATCCCTAGGGGAGTTTCTTTAGCAAACTCAATATGGGTAAATAAATGTCAGCCCTATCTATGAGTGTAAAAAGGACATCATAGATCAGGGAACTCTAAAAACATATTGTGCCTATTGAACCTGTAATCTCTAATATTCTGGGGACCAGGATTAAGGTGCTAAAAGCATTACAAAAGAAAGACACCTAAGAGTGGGTTGAAAATGCACAGTTTTGCAGACCTAAAAATTATTTGATTTTATGGCTTTTAGGTAACCAAACATAAATCCATCTTAAATATGTTATTACATCTCTTAATACAAAATCTACAGAGGAGTTCATAAGAGCATTTAGAAAAGATTGTTCATGACCTTGGTTTAGGTAACCATAAGGGGATAAGCACTCAGATCTTATTTTCTCATATTTTTTACAGTGGAAGAAAACATGCTGTATGGTTTCATATTCACTTATCCCACAGTCACAGTAAAGGTCTAAATCAAATGGTTTCTGTCTATTTCTGTATCTGTACAGCAGTGACTTATAAGGATATGTTTCTAGGTTAAATTAAAAAATATTCTCCTGTCTTTAGGATCTGATAGGAGTGATAAATAGGCTCCATCCTATGCCAGATTTTCTTTTTTTGAATATCACCAGTACAACTTTACATTAATTATATATTCTATATCTTTCATCCCAGATAGGTTTTGCAGCCTATCTTTGATTATCCCCATATGTTTTGAAGATATATGCATCCTTTTCAACTAATCTTGCCATAAATGATTCAGTTGAAATGACATAAGTATGACTCTATTTCCTGAAGCCAAGGGGATAAGTTACCTGTCAGTAAGCATGCCTTTCCCCCCCCTCCAACAAACATCTTTTTGTAAGTTTGGATTCAGCTGTAATTGAACACTTTATCCAATATGCTTATTTTCTTATTTTGCTTAACTGTTCTAACCTACATCTTCCTAGCTCAGCTCTGACTATTTCTGCTGGTGTAGAGTGAGTAGTCTGTAAAACTGAGTGACAGAACTGATTAAATGGTGTTTCAATATACTTGAAATTTTTAATGGACCATATTTCTGTCATATATAGTTCTATGCTATTCATTTTTATATCTGACACTTTTAGAGCTGGAATAAGAGTGGCACCACCATATTTCCTAGCAAATCAAAGTATTGCATCCTTAACCTGAATCAATTTATTTTTGGTATGGTGTATATGTTCTGCCCATGAATTATTAGCTGAAACAATTAGGCCACGGTAACCATATGATTTTACAATATCCATCTTTTCATTACCTATTTTCATTTTATATTAGATTTTTTCTTCCCAAACATCATTACCTTACTCTTGGCCACATTAATTTTAAGTTTATTCTGCTGACAGTAATTATCCAAAGAAATTAATCTCCATTTTAACCCAATTGGGGAAAAGGAAATCAATATAAGATCATCTGTGTACATTAGAGTAGGAACTGGTGTTTCCTTTATCATCAATGAGTAACCCTGAATTTCCAGTAATTTTGTTGGTAAATCATTTACAAAAATATTTAATAAAAGAGGGGATAGGAAGCATCCTTTTTTGACCCCTCTATCTGTAGGAAAATATTGTGAGATATTATCATACAAATCATATCTCACTGTGGTCCAGTTATCTGTATATAGATTTATAATAATATGAAGAACATCTATCTATGTATGTTTGTGATAATTTTGCTCACATCAGAGGTCTTGATATTGTGTTGAAGACCCCTTTGAAATCTATGAAAGCCATGTATAATGGAATGTTCTGCCTTATTTAATACTTCTCAAGTATATGCTCTAATATAAAATATTGATCAATGGCGGAGTATCCCTTATGGAAACCTGCCTGATAAAGATTTAATATATTAGTTTCAACCCATGAGACCAATCTCTCTTGAATTATTTTCATAAAAAATCTTTTCTAAATGATCAATTAGACTTATAAGTCTGTAATGTTCTGGGGAGTAACGGTTACCTTTTTTAAAGATAGGTACAATTAGATTTCTCTTCCATTCTTTTGGGGAAAATAGTCATCTTGTAACATACTATAGAACAATGCCAAAAGGTGACTTCACCATTCTATTTCTATTTTATAAACATAAGGAGGAATTTCATCTAAACCCAGGGCCTTATTACCTTTAGTCTGCTGTATTGCTTCCTTTATTTCCCATAGTGTTATGTTCATTGAATTTTTAGGTAATTTTAGTTTTACTATTATTCTATTATTATCATATTAATGTTATCAGAATGGAACATTTTTCTGTAATAATTAATCCATGCCTGTGGTCTATACGGGCTAAAATATTTTCAGCCAAATTTCCAGTACCCTTGGCTACCAGAGACTGAAAACTTTTAGAATCTTTATTTTGTACCACTTTAAGCATTTCCCTTCATTGTTCTTCACAAAATAAAGCTTTCTGTTCTTGCAGAAAAGTCTTATATTGCTTTCTGATTTTATTCAGAATTGAATAATTTTCCCATGATGGGTTTCACTTAACAGAACTAATAAATCTAGCAAGGGAGGCCTAGTACGTCTTACAATGAGAGTTGAACCATGTTTTATTATTGCATTTATTTTTTGGTTTGTATAGGTATGGCAGAATTATTTCAAAAAATTCTTGCATACCTTTATACATTTTATTGGCCCTACTGTTATCCCTCAAGACTTTGGTCTTATTAGTAATTTAATGTGAATTAAATATCTTCCCCAATTTCTCTTTTATTTCCTTGGAAAAAAGTATGTCCTTCAAGTTTTGCGTTATTATGCTTCCTGAGTAGCTATTTCCATTTTTTTGAAGAATTAGGGTTCTGATTTTTTAATATCAAGTGAATAGGAAAATGGTCACTTTTTGGCCTTTCAAGAACTTCTAAAAATTCACACATGGAAATTTGCCAATAAGATCTAAGAAAATAATCTATTATACTGGCCCCTGATAGTGAAAAGTAATACATTTTGCGGATAAATCACCTTCCACAGTCCTATTCAAAACACACAGTCCTGTATTTTCAATAAATTTCAAGAATATTCTGCCATTCCCATTTACAATAGTATCTGGGAAAAACCTTTGGTATATTAATTCCTCTCCTGCCTCTGATTAGGAGTCCTTATTACCAGTTCTTGCATGAAAGTCACACATAAGTAACACAACAGCTTCTGGGTGATCAAAAATTACTTTTGTTATATTGTCCTCTAAGATTTCCTAATGGTTATCCTCATAATATTCTGTATTCCTTGGAGGAATGTAGCAATTTACAAATAAGAAAATATACTTGCCCCAAGACAGTAGTATTACTATTAAGTTTTCATGTTTTTACCATCACATATTTTGAAAGTTTTAGTAAAAAAGCTTAACCCTCAATAAGTGTCCCTGATAAATTTTTCTTTTCTGCTTTTGACATAATGCAAGAATATCCCTCTAGCCAAATCTCAGTCAGTGCCCATGTTTCTTGTAATGCTATAAACTAAAATTGCCTGAAAAAAGACCTAAACAGATTGGCTGTTAAATTCATATGAATCCCAGCTATCTTCCATGATAAAATATTTTTTTTTCTCATTCTTAGTATTAGAAAAAGTCTGGTCTCTATCCCTATTAATATTCCCATCCCTGATTTTTTCTTGAGGCAGAGATATAAGTCAATCCTCCTGTAATCAAGCAGGGGACTAAATCTATTTTCTGCTGGTGTAGAAATCCCTTTATTCTCTTGAGATCCTTCCCTGAAGTCTGAACCTTGGGCCAGTCCACTGGCACAGTGGTTGGGTTTCTGCCTGTGATGCTGACATCCTGGGTTCAGGAATAGACTCAGGATTTGGAGAGCCAGCCGGGGGAGAAGGATTGAGTGTTCCGGGGACTGCTCTCCTTCTCCAGGGGGAAGGGGGGATGAGTGTCTGGCACACAATTGACCTCTGATGGAGGCCAGAGGATCAGCAGTGACTGACACCTGCACTACTGGGAAGCAGGACTGATGGTGTTTGTGCCATGGTCACCACTGCACATTCTGACTCCCGGGGGTGCTTGGAAAAAACAGGGATCTGCCAATGAAATGACATCCGCCTTCACAGACTTGACCAACAATCAATGACCCATCACTGGTGCCATATGTCATTCCCTTGAGGAACCAGCTGTCCCACCCTGGGGGAAGCCAGGGTGCATGGGGTGGAGGTGTGCCCTGGTCATCGGTGGTGGGGCTGAGCCTCAGGGTCTGACTGATGGGTGTCAGTCAGCCCCATATAAAGCATACTAAACAAAAAAAAGTCGGAACCTTTATTGAGTTGAGTTTTTGAAGGAATTAGACTGTAATGGGGACTCATCACAAATCAAAATGCCTAAATTATCCAACTTGTGAGCCTTTGCTATTATTTGTGCATATAAGACATAGTCCCTAATATCCACATCTATCTGGCCACAGTTAATAATTCCTATATTTCTCTGGACCCATGCTACCTCTTTACATGCCAGTTTTATATACATAATTTTACCCAAAATGATAACATACTGTATTCATTAATGCACCCTGAGTTTCCTGATAAGCAGCTGCTAACCCATGAATAGATAGCACCAAATGAGACTGTACACTCTCTAATATACCTGACCATGCTTTATTTAACAAGTTCTGTACCATTTCCTTTTTGTTTTAAATTGTCTGGCCCTTCAAAGTTTTCTCTTGTTTCGCCCAAAAAAAGTGGGAATAGTTATAGGGGCTTCAATTGTCACATCTAGATGTTCAATCTCTAAAGTCTGTCTCCAAATCCAACTTCTAATATCCAAATTACTTATGATTATAAAAACTGGGGCCTCAGGATCTGAGTCATCCCTCATTGAGAGAATTACAGTATTTCTCCCATTTGGGATCCTAAATTCAATCTCCAGTACTTGGAAAATAGCTTTTTTAGTGTATCTTCAGTCTCATCCCTACACTTAAAAATGCCCTTAATTTTTAAAATTGCTTCCATTCCTGTCAGCCAAATACTAGGGAATATACCTCTACTTTCCAATTTCTCATTTTCTCTGGGACTCTGTATCTGTTCCATTTCTTTAATTACCAGGGGGCTGATTCCAAGTCGGCTTATGCCGGCGTACGCTGAGGTACGCCAAACCCCTTGGCGTATCTTGTGACTTGTGCCAAGCATTACACCAGTCCCAATTCCAAGAGGTGCCTTCTGCCATGTCAGCTGTGGGCAGTGCCAACTGTGGGTTATGACACCCACTACACTGCAGCCCACAACAAAATGGTGCAAGGGCAGGTTATAGCAGCAACTGCACCCTTTTCCAAGAGGGCAGCTGCTGTAACCCACTGCCAGGATTCTAGGAGCTGCACTGGTGGAGCTAAGTTAGTGCAGCTCATAGCTGCTGTAAGGGGCATCTGACAGTGCCATCCGTTAGATGCCTGCTCCACAGCACCACAGCAATGGTGCTGATGTGCTCCCCATGCCCCCACAAGCACATCCCTGCCCCAACCCTCCCAAAAGTCCAATCTCCAGTGCACCCCCTGGACTCCTGTGCCACCTGTCCTGCCTTCCAATGCCCCCCTGGTGTGTGTGCTGAGGTGTTTTAGGGTGGGGAGGCTTCATGGGGGCTGTCAGTAATGGGCCATGACTTATGACATGCGGGGCTTCTTCGCCATGCCTGTGGCATTAGCCTCCGCATGGCAAAACCCGCATGTCACAAGTGCCGAGTCCTTGCCGCTCTTGGAATGCAGTGCAGGGTCCCTGGCATAGCAGCGAATGTAGCAACTCACATACACCAGCGAGTTACGACATTCGACCTGGAATCAAGTCCCAAGTTTTTTCCTTTTTTGTGTGCTTGGATTTCCACTATGGAGTTTGCCACTGGCGTTATGAAATCCAGAGCTTTTTCAGAATCTTGTTCTCTCTTCCTCACCTTTCCCCCTTTTCTTGGGGGGGGGGGACTTAGATGAATCCCTTTTTGGTCTTTCTTTTAATTTTTTTATACTAAAAGGTTTCTTAGATTATCTTTCACTTATGTTTGACTCCCTTGTGCTGGTAATTTGATAATTTTTTTGATTTTTCTTTTCTTATGTGTTTATTCCCTAGGGAGTTATTAACAAAAATGAGATTCTGAAGTGAGTAGTTGTACTGGGCTTCAGACTTTTTTCCCTTTTCTCTCCCTTTAGATTTCATGTTCTTAGATTTTATTTTCTTCCCTTTCTGTCATTTTTGTTTAGTAGTTTTGGTTTATCTTGGGGGTACAGAATTTTGCCTCAAAGAATTTTCAAACTCTGTGACTCAGTCACCACTCAGTTGTATGTCATTCTTCATAAAGTCATAATCAGAACCTAACCTAGTTTTGATTAATTCTCTGAAAAACAAAATCTGATCAGGGATTCCTGATGTGCAAAGGTTGATTTTACTAATGAAACATCTTTCTTGAGTGCAGTACATGTAACTATTCCAGGATTAACACATTTGCCATATGTTGGTCAACAAGTACCTGTCCTAAATCCTGTGAAAAAGGAGCAGGGTAATTTACCACTGGATTCGAGAGTCCTTGCTGAATTCTCTGAAGGTACTGAGGGGGTTAACCGGATCTTTTCTGTTCCCATAATTTGGGGGAATCTTCTATAGAATCATATCCCATTGGTATATCCAATTTAGTTATCAATTTGGGAAAGGGCTCCTATTCAAATTCTGTGGAAGAGGGAGGCAATATCTGATCCAGTTCTCTATGCGGAACCTTAAGACAGTCTGTACAGAGTTCCTTATTAAGTATGCTAGTGTCATCTTTATAAAAAGTGCAAGGCAAAGAAGTATTTTTTATCAATACCTGAAACTCCTTAGCATGGGACAATAGAATAATTTCCTCCATCCTTAGTTTCACCCCAACTGTATGTATTTCATTTTCCCCATCTGTGGGGTGGATGTATAAATATTTTTTTTCCATTAAAGCTGATTTTATCTTTTTTGTGACTCTTTGTTGTTGTCCAGTAATCCCTCTTTTAAGGTAGTGGGTGCAATTGTGAAAATTTCATTTTTGATTTACAGTGTGAGTTTCATTTCATTAAAAGGTGGTTAAGTTATAATGGAGTATTGTTAAATGTATCTTAGACTAAATGTATAGCTTTGGAAAACAGGAGCAGGTTGGCTGCTATTCCTAATCTGTTGGTAGTTAGGGATGAAAGTAATGTGGAACTAAAGAAGGTGGATTGTTTTCAGTATTTAGGTTTTTATTTGGTTAATTTGTTATTATATAATGCTCATATTGAGCCCTATGCATGATGCCAATGTGCCTGCATGCACTGGGCATGTTGGTATCATGCGCATGAATGCCACAGAGTGGTGGCCACGTGGTATTCACGACATAGGTATGCATGGGTTATGTGCCTGATCCCCCAGCTACAAGGACAGCAATGCACCAGGGTGGGTGGGGGGCATTCTGGGGGTGTGCCCGCACTACACGGTATGCACAAACCCACATAGTGCTGGCTGCATAGGTGCAGAGCAGGGCACAGGTTATGGCAGGGGGACCCTGCCATAACTCACTGTGCCCCCACGGACACACGCTGCCAGTCAGTAGGGGACCAGGACATGGATCTCCATGCTGCCTCTGACTGCTGGCCACCTGGAGATGGCAGTGGCAGCTGACAGGGTGAGTGCCTGGCAATGGACGGGAGTGGTGGCACCAGGATGGGTTGGCGCCGCACAGGTCTGGGTGCCTGCAATCAGCATGCACAGCCCCAGACTCACACCTCCCTGCACGAGGGATCCACTAGAGGTCCCAGGCAGGCATCCCATTGGATGCCGGCCTAAGACAATGACTCCTACCCTGGCCACCCTGCGGAGTCCTGCACATCGTGGGGTGGAGCCACGGACAGGTGGCTGTCTTTTGTGCATGCCAGTATAGGCGCACCTGTCTGCGGGTACACTGCTGTGTGGGTGGGATACACAATATTTCTGCATACTTGCGCCCAATTATTGCATAGTGCCCAATGATGTTTGTTCTAGGTTGACACATCATGGACAAGATACCCAGTTAGCCAATCAGATTTGTCTTTTCAAACTTGCCATTGTATAATGTACATTATATTCTTTACTTAATTGGTACTCATTGTAATATTATTGTTTTTAGTTTAGGTTACTTTTCTTTTGGAGATGTTGGCATAGTAATGTACAGTTATACTTTAGGGATCTGATTGAAGTGGAAAGCTCTAGATGTACAACTCGCTCTGTATCTTCACTTTGTGTAAGGTTGCCTCTATGCAAGTCATCCTCAGCTCAATTCATTTGTGTATAAAGTGCTAAAAACTAGAACTCACTTTCATCTATGTTATGTCATTCTACATCTTATTACACTTTCAAACAGAATTTGAAACCGAATTGCATTGAGAAGTCCAGGTGTCACTGTTGCAACTGACTAGTTATAATGTATATATAGTTTTTGTTTCTGCTCTATTGTGTTGTGAGAATTTTATGTATGTAACTGTTATTTGCTATTTGTCTGGTTCTTCCATGAAAATGAGCAAATGATGCCCTCAGAGTTATCTGGTTAACACATTTTAAATAAATAAAATAAAAAATAAAAAAAAAAATAAATAAATAAAACTTAGTTCTGTTTGTTATGTTGTGGTATGGCTCTTGGGTGATGCTGTAATTTTTCTTTGGGGTTGTCTGTGCCCTCCCAGCCATCCAAATTATGATCCAGGGGATTTACCTGAGTGACTGAATTTTTTTTAATTGCATCTAGAGAGTGTGAATGGCTACCAGTTTTGCTATTTTGAGCCTGTGAATGTATCAGGAGTTATATTTTGTAACGGGGCTACCACTCGATTAGCACACTTTACTGTGAAATGTCGGGGAGGGAGAAAGCATTTGTAATGACACAAGCCATAGCTGATCGCTATGAAGGACAGTCATGGAGTCTGTTTACTGTTTGTACAATTTACTGTGTAATGTTCAGGAAGGAGAAAATAATTTCTAGTGGCCCAAGGAATACACAATTTGAAATAGGTTGGTGTGACTGTGAGGGACAGTTACAGTGTGCAGCCATTTGCAACTTGTTTATGTGTAGTACATAGATTTTGACTAGGTAAAAAGACCTGTTGGCTGGCATCTTTTCTTACCTGTGATTATGAGGCTAGTTTTAATCATGCATAAGGGGCTGTATGCACTAATGTGCAGGTTGCCTACTCACTGCATATGTGAAGTGCAAAGGCAACCCTAAGTCAGAATGCTGCACAGCGGGGGTCCAACAGGCATCCAGCGGCATTCATGGCAGGTGCCTGAGCCCCTTGTGCGCCCAACCTGACAGTCAATGATGCATCTACATGCCATGGTCGGTCCAGGGTGAGTGTCAGTGGTGTGCCCTCACTCCATGCCATTCACTAAGGTGCAGAGTGCTGGGCACGGGCCTGCACAAGATACAGCAGGGAGGATTATGCTGCAAAGGCTGTGTACTCTGCAATGGACAGCTGTCAGCTGTGGTGGGATGGGAATGTACAGTACAATGCTACCCCAACCCTCTGGGCTGACAGGGAGGGCTGGGCGCAGCCATTCAGGCACTCACCCATAGTTTTCAAAATACAAGGTCCCATACCTTTCCAGGATCCCCTGCTTGTGCACAGCAGGGGATCCAATTTGGACCCAGGGCAGGTATCCAATTGCATGCCCACCTGTGTCCCTAGTTCTACCCCCATGCAGCTGCATGCTGGGCCCATGGACAGGAGGCCAGCAATAGTGAATTCTGGTCAGTACATCCCCATCAGTGAATGCAGACCTGGCAGGCTGGGTACGAGCTTCCCATGCGCACTCAGTGCACATTAGTACATAAAGACCAAGGAGAGGGCTCAAGTTTCAGGATTTTAGTTACCCAGTTCATAAAAAATATTTTCCACTTTAATTGAAAGATAAAGTTTAGGTCTTGATTCTTGCAGTCTAATGCTAGGCGCTCACCTGACAAACATTTATCATTCCATAAAAAAGGAAAATTACTTACCAGCTACTCTTAATGTTCTAGAGAATCACCTCCATTGAGCCACACTCTTTGACCTTAGGGCCAGAAGCACTAGGACTTTGTGGGAGTTAGAACTTTTAGGGCAGGTGGTACTGGCACGTAGCTATAAATGGCATCACGGTCCCCTGAAGGAGACATATCTTAACAGATGACAGTGTTTTCAAGCTGTGCCATAAATTTAGCAATTTCAAGGTCAAAGCTCAAGGTAGCAGAATCCATGGCTATATTTAGGCAGGTTGAGGCAGTGATCATAAAGGGGAACACTTTTTGAGTGGTACTGTTGAGAGTGCATGTTCAAACTGTTACCACAAGGCCTCTGGAATGATACCAACTGAGCACAGCATGAGCCAGCAGAGCATGCCAGCAGTGTAGGTGCAGTCTGGGAACTTTGTGAATGGAGCAAGATGGCAAGCCTGGAGTGATGATAAATGTTAATGATCCACCTCTAGTGATGATAAATATTTTATACATACCCTATACAGCCTATACCCTCGAGGCAGGATGGAGGGGAGGCATGGTAGAGACCTACAAGTACCTCACGGGGGGAAACAGGGTATAGGAGGGGAGTATTTTCCAAATAAGGAAATATACAAGGACAAGAAGGCATTGTATGAAGCTAGAAAGGGGGAAGTTTAAGAGGGATGTGAAGAAGTACTACGTCTCTGAAAGTGTGATGGATGCCTGGAACAGTCTGCTAACAGAGTAAGAGGGGGCAAAAACAGTGGGGGGTTTCAAGCATGCATGAAATAGGCATAGGGGGAATACTGGTAAATAGGCAGGGAGTGGGAAGGGTTGCTGGAGAACAGGCTGTGTCTGCGGAGCCAGCATAGGCAGAAAACATCTAGGCAGACTGGGTGGGCCAGGTAGTCCTTTTGTGATGGCAAGTTTTATGCTTTTATGTTTCTAGCATCACTCCAGGTGCTTCTGCCATAGAAATAAATTATTTATTTGTAAATTTTACTGTTACCCTATATATAATACACACACACACACACACACATATGGGCAACTATACAAAACAAGGCTGTGTTCCCATCAAGGAGTAAGATGATATCATAGACCTCGAGACAAAAGTCTGAGAGGGCTGCATGATTTCATCTCACTCCAAGATGGAAACAAAAGCGTTGTTGTGCATAGTTGCCCATTGAATTATTTTTTATAGTATACAGTATCTTTGTTTCAATTTGTTTACCTTCTTTCTGACTCTGTCTTGAACTGTGATCAAATGAAATAACAGCAAAGAACAGGATATGATTACAAACATTCACTGTGATTTAAGTAACAGCGACATGAGTTGTCAACGTTTCTTATAGTTCATCTTTTAACAAAACAATTCACTAGTCATGTTTTCAGTCTTGCTGATATCTTCATTATGAGGAATCTGCAGATAAGGTAAGCATGAGGAATCTTAATAGATATGGGATTCTATGCTGTTGTACCTCAGTAGTGATATACAGTAGCTACTGTGCAACATCATCTGGCAGTGTATGGATTTCCATACACAACAACACTGAATCATGTGTGTATATTGTTTTTTGGCAACCTGGCTACCACCAGTGGCTAGGGGTCACAAAAAGGGAACAATCAGACTGCTTGATGTTGGGAAAACAACTGCTTGCCATGAACCAGTGGCTAAAAAAAAGAACTAGTGCTGTTAAGGCATAGTAAAGTAATACAAAGCTGGCACAGTAAAGTACTACATGGTAGGCCTTCACTGTAAATCAAAAAGAGGGGAAAGAACAGTGAGCCCCTAGAAAAACAGAAAAAAAAACTGAAGGGCAAACCAACCAAATTAACAGCCCTCAGAGAGAGTCTTGTAGTCTCAGTTTTAGAAGAGAAGATAGGACAAGAACAATTAGAAACCACTAGAAAAAATAGATACAACAGCCAAGTAACCGAGACCAACAAGAGTTAAAATCCTTAGCCCTTGGCTCCATATAAGGCCTTCTGCTGTGTGTGAGTAAGTGAACATTTTGCCAGAAGAATTCTGCAGCAGTTTAAATTCCTGTACTCCATAATAACCATCCTAGATATTGTATGTGTAGAAAGACAGATGATTGACAGGTGGGGAGGGACTACTTTTACTAGTTACTTTTTATAAAAGAAAATCCCTTTTTTTCTGTAGGAGCTCACGGTGGAGAATTAGAATCAAACTTTATCTAACCTATAAATTTGTATTTTCTTTTTGTCTTTATTGATTTATCAGTGAACCAAGTAGAACTGTATGCAATTTTGGAACTTTGGCTGCAACCTCATGATGAAAACTGAGCGGAAGAGGAATTGAGGTGAAGTGTGATGCCGTGGACCCTAACACACCCGCCTGCCCTACACTCACTTTACTGACTACAGATGGAGGACAAATGGCATCCTTGGAGAGTCTACAGTATGAAATTAATGCTCTCACCCAATGTGTGCAGCACATTCACAAACAAATTTGATAACTATGATGAAAGACTTGTAACAGTTGAAACAATTGTTGATGGCAAGGTGACAGTGGTCGTACATCCTTTCCATCAAAGAACAAGCCTTACTGTGCACCAGGATGGAGCAGGTCAAGAATACTTTCTGAGCCTTGAATGTACGTATTCTTGGCTTAGAATAGGGTACAAGGCATGGACCTTGCCACTTTTTTTAGAAAGATGGCTCACTGGGGTACTAGTACTGGGTTCTGCCCCCCAAATCTTAAAAGCAAACCAGATTATACAGTGGGATCTGACAGTGGAGCACTGTGACTGGTTGACTAGCATGTTTGAGCCTGGGTAAATTCTACAACAACCCATGCAAAAAGTGCCAGCCAGTCAGGGTGGCAGCAGCACAACAAATTAAATCAATATACCTGCTCCATGAAAAATTTAAAACAAACCCTCCACTATTTTTCCCAATTAAAGTTGACTGAGAGAAATTGCAATCATTTAGGCACAGTGCTATAAGTTCAGTGAAACAATACCTCACATTTCAAAAAAAACAAACTGCCAAAACCACTCACTCAGACTTGTGGTATGCCCGGTTTCCAATACAACAAAAAGCTGTCATTTGTTCCTCACTAAGCATGACCACAAACTGAAGCATTTTCACTTGTCAGTCACCCAGTTGAACTGAGAGTGTTACATACTGCCCCCCCCCCGCTTATCCCATTTCTCACCCTGACCGTCCTTTGTCCCAGTCTGACCCCTTAATCCCTTTACCTCTTTGTTTCCTCCAGGCTGCTGTCTCAATTCTGGCCAAACGCCAGCAACTACGGGCGGGCTAAGTGAGCCCCTCCTCCCTCCACTGTCGGAATGGAAGCCTGCACACACAGCAGGTACAGTGCATATTGTGGGGTTCTGTGATACCCCACCCCCCCAAGGCAGGCATTTCAGTTATGGGCAGGCTAGGTCACATGCCTGTGCCACGTGACCACTGCAGTAGTGTTTCTATCTCCCCAAACCCCCCTTAGCAGCTTTTTACCACTAAGCCACCAGGGAACACTGTGTGTCCCCACCACTTGGTTTTATATAGAATTGTAGTTGCTCTATTCTCAGCTGCTCTTCCTGCTTATCCCACTTCTTTGTCCTTCTACCTGTGTATTCTGCCCTTCAATGTATCCACTCCCTCAACTCTCTCTTGTTTTTCCTCTCCCCCATGAATCTTGAATGTAGGCCTTTTGTGTACAGGCTACTCTGAAGCCCATGACCATTTCTTCTAGGCCACTCAGCCTGTTAATGTTTCCCACCTGCTACTATCCACTAGTACCTTTGCTCCCCCTCTCCCATACACTCACTTGGTACATCTTATTTGTCCTGTTCTCTCTACTTCACCTGGGCTTCCCCATTACAATGCTCTGGTATATCCCATCTGTCCAGTGATGTTTCTTCCTCCTGGGTCCTAGAAGAAACCCCTCTACTGACTACTGCAACTCTCTATACTTTGGGGTCACAGGAAGGACCCTCTGCAGACTTCAGCTAGTGCAGAATGCGGCAACCTGGTTACTGACAGGCCTCTTGAAGTCCAGTCATGTGACCCTGGTCCTGTGGGCTCTGCACTGGCTGCCGGTCAGGTGGAGGGTCCTTTTCAAGGTGGATCTTCTCACATTTAAGGCCCTATATGGACAAGGACCTTAAGTCAACACCCACCATGCTCAACATAAGTGGAACACCAACATCTGACCTGTACACAATCACCAACACCTTTAACGTTGCGTTCTCCAACTTGGATAGTGTAACTATATATTATTATGTTTACCTTTGTATGTATGTATGTATACCCCCATTCCTTCGACGTGGAACCTTTGTAAATGAGCAGTTCCTGCTCAAAGGTATTTGTAATCCTAGATTTCAATAAAATAAAAATAAAAGAAAGAAGTGCGCAACTTTGCTTACCACACCAGCTTTTTTAGGAAGTCAAACTTGTGGAATAAAGAACACAGTCCATATATATAATCCCAGCAATGCAGGGGACTGTAATTTGTTCAATCAATTATTTCCACAAAAAGCGTATTAAAATACAAAGGTGGGTAACAGGAACCTCTGCAACAAACCAACAACCCCTGGTGCCTCGACTCTCATGAGTCTTCAAAGGGGGTAGAGCACACAGGTATTCACGTCAATTTAAATTACAACCTCATTATTATATATGAGTTGTCAGACCCTGATTTTTAAAGGACACTACTCAATTTTATATGACAGCTTCAAATTTAATATATATATATATATATATATATATATATATATATATATATATATATACATATACACACACAAAACCATATAAATCTAATTCCTCAAAATTACAAAAAGTGAAAAAAAGTTATTTTAAATATGTAAAACATTATTCAAACACATGTATTGCTCATTTTTAGCACATTTATAAGTTTCAAGGGAGGTGATATCAGGATCTGGTTTCAATTAGGTCTGTCAGAGAGAGAAAAAACAAAGAGAATGTAAACAAATAAAGATTAGTCATGTCATGTGAACACAATTATATGTTTTTCAATTTAGACCTAACCTTTTTAAAAAAGGTTCCACACAACTACAGACTATTTTAATTATCTAAAAAAAACCTCCTACTTGTTTCACTTTTGTAAGAAAGGGCTTGGCATCCCATTTCTCATTTAACCCATTGGGTTTCATGCTATCCATTTTAAAAATCCACATGCTTTCTTGTTTAAGTAATTTGTTTGCCCTGTCACCTCCCAAAAGTAATGGTGGAACATGTTCTAGGCCCATAAATCTTAAATCACTAGGCAATAGATTATGGCAAAGGGTGAAGTGGGTGCTCACTGGTGTATCCTGTTGATTGTTAATTATGGACCTTACTTGTTCTTGGATCCTTTGTTTCAAAGGTCTCACAGTCTTACCAATGTATAACAAATTACAGGTACACCACAGGGCATAAACCACATGTGAAGTAGCACAGGTAATAAGTTCCCTTATTTCCAATTCTTTACCTTGATATTTTGGGTGGAAAAAGTTGTTACCAACAGAGCCATATTTGAATATATTCCATCTCTTACAAGTAAAGAAACCTTTACTTCTTTTAGGTTGCCAATTGCTTATTTCAATAGTCTCAGCCTTTTTCTCCCTACAATGCACTACCTCAAGGGTTCTCAAATGGTGAAGCTAGCCTCCCTAGGGAGGCCCCAACCTGTTCCAGGTGAGGCTCAAGCAAGTCTGAAAAAGTACTGTATTTAAATTTTGGGTTTTATATATTTTGTGTGAAGAGATGAAGCAAACTGAAAGAGGATAATAGCAGTAGGTGAATTTTATTTACTTATTTACTAATAGGTGACAAGGGAAGGTGAATGAGCCAATGCTCATTTCAGGTGTACCTGGGGAAGAGTAGGGAGTGAATACATTTCAAAAAGTAACTGCAAAACAATCAAGAAATATACAATGAGCAATAGTGCAAATAAATATGAATTAATAATGAGTTGTGGTAATTGATCAATTTGTAAACTGATGGCAGAACAGCCCAAATACAAGGGTTGAGCATAGAAGTGCTAAGAGCAGTAGCAGGAAGGAGCAAAGTAATCCCCGAGATGTTGCTTAGGAGAAGAGAAGGAGGGGAAGAGGCAAAATATGTAGGAAGGTTATTTCATATAGAGAGGAAACAGAGGAAGTAGTCTGACCCATGAAGGTACTGCAACAAGGGGTAACAATGGTTCAAGAATGAAAATAGTAGAGCAAGTAGGTTGGCCTGTGTGTGTGTGTGTGTGTACAATAAGCTGAATAATAATATTTGTTTATTTTATTTATTTGTTATTCAGATAACACCTTTGAGCACAGGAGCTCTTTTTCAAAAGTTCCAAGTCAGAATAAGACAAAGAACTGAATGTGAGCCAAGTACTCAAAGGGGTTTCAATTTATTCATGGTGTACTGTGCAAAGTACAGTATGTTATTTTTCTTTGGGGAGGCCCAAGATTATTTCAATTTTTGGGGGAGGCTCAAAATCTTTCCCATGGATTTGGGGAGGCTCACTGTGACAAAGTCTGAGAACTATTGCTACCTTATCTCTTATGTTTTGTGCCCTGCAAAAAGTTATTCTAGGTTTAAATCCTACAGCCTTCTCCATCATTTCATCTCCCATTAGAATAGGCCAATTGTGAAAAACAATGTTCCCTATACATCCTGCCATACTGTTGTATTCAGTCACAAAAGTACAGACTGGTTCCAAATCATTACTTATTATGTTTTTCTTCTTTAAAATGTCCTCTCTATCAGTTCTTTTTACTTTTTCATAAGCATTTCTTAATAACTTATCTTCATAGTCCCGATTTTTAAATCTTTCCATTAATTCTCTAGACTGTGTATCGAAATCAGTATCAGAGCTACAGTTCCTTTTGATCCGTAGAAGCTGACTGTAGGGAATAGATTTTTTTAGGGATGGGGGATGGACACTATCAGCAGGTAGTACAGAATTTGTAGTGTATTCCTTTCTAAATGTTTTAGTTCTAATACAGTACTCTCTCATTTACAGTATCAATAATTAGGCTCAGATCTAAAATATTGAGGACTTCTTTATCAAATGTATATATAAACCTAAGGTTTAAGTCATTTGTATGTAAGTACTCAATAAATGCCTGAGCCTCACTTTCATCACCATCCCATATACAACTATCATCAATTAAATGGTACCATTTGATGATTTTTCTAGAAAATGGGTTTTCTATTACAGATAGTACATTATTCATCTCCCAGCTACCTAAAAAAAGGTTAGCATAGCTGGGAGCCATAAAGACCTCCAAACCCGTACCGCATTTCTGTTCAAAAAACATCCCTTCAAATTCAGAATAGTTATGGGTTAGGATAAACTCCAAGGTGTCCAAAATAAATTCTTTAGGTACTTCGTCTATCTTTTCAAAAGAACTGAAATGTTCTGTTATTACTTTTGTACCATCTTCATGGTTTATGCTTGTATAAAAAGATTTTACATCAATTCCTAACCAACTATAGCTCTTTTCCCACTTAAAGGTGTTTAGTTTTCTTAACAAGTCAGATGTATCTTGTATATGGGAAGTGAGATTATGTACAAGTGTTTGCAGAAAAAATCTACAAACTTACCCAAATTCTGAGTAAGTGACCCAACCCCTGATACAATTGGTGTTTTTTCTTTATTTTTATGCACTTTTGGTAGTGCATAAAATCCAGGGACTCTGGGTAATTCTTTCCATAGAAATCCAAACTCTGCTTCAGAAATTTGAGCTTTATTTACTGCTACAGTACTCTCAAAAATAAACTAAGCTTTTTCGTATACTGGATAGTAGGGTTTTCAGGCAACTTCCTATAATTTGTCTCATCAGATAATAACTCCCATACTGTCCCTCTGCATCAGTTAGTTTGAGGCCCACCACAGGACAGCCTTTTTTGGAACAGAAACTGAATCATGTGGGAATCTCAAACTTTCAAAAAAAGAACTATAATAATAACAGAAGAGAAAGTTCCACAAATTTGGAGATAGTTATGTTATCTGAAATTGAGATTGAAGCATTTACTTGTTTGACTCCTACCACTGAACAGATTGACTTTGAACATGATTTGGATATTCTGGAGTAACTATTTATGGAAAAAGAGGAATTGTTTGATAACATCATCCCTGGTAACAACTTATTTAAGTTAGGATAGGACTTTAGGAAAGCTAGAAAATCTTTATTTTTGCCCAATTTCTTAATTCTGTCCAAAAACCTTTAATAACACATTAAGTGTGTATGAGAAAACAGTGACAAGGCAGGTTTTAAGTCTTTTTTAATAGGGAAACCACTATTAAAAGACAAAACCTTAATCCAAATGAAATAAGAGCTTTAAATACCCTTTCCCATGATCACACAATAGTAACAAAACCTGCTGACAAAGATGGAAATATTGTGATCATGGACAGGGAACTGTACAGAGGGATAGTATGGGAGTTATTATCTTATGAGACAAATTATAGGAAGTTGCCTGTAAATCCTACTATCCAGTATACGAAAGAGCTTAGTTTATTTTTGAGAGAAGCAGTAAATAAAGCTCAAGTTTCTGAAGCAGAGTTTGGATTTCTATGGAAAGAATTCCCCAAAGTCCCTGGATTTTATGCACTACCAAAATTGTATAAAAATAAACAAAAAACACCAGAGCATCCAATTGTATCAAGGGTTGGGTCACTTACTCAGAATTTGGGTAAGTTTGTATATATTTTTCTGCAACCGCTTGTACATAATCTCACTTCCCATATACAAGATACATCTGACTTGTTAAGAAAACTAAACACCTTTAAGTGGGAAAAGAGCTATAGTTGGTTAGGAATTGATGTAGAATCTCTTTACACAAGCATAAACCATGAAGATGGTCTAAAAGCAATAAGAGAACATTTAAATTCTTTTGAAGAGATAGATGAAGCACCTAAAGAATTTATTTTGGATATCTTGGAGTTTATCCTAACCTATAATTATTTTGAATTTGAGGGATGTTTTTAGAACAGAAATGCGGTATGGCTATGGGGGCCTCTAAAGCTCCCAGTTATGTTGACCTTTTTGTAGGTAGCTGGGAGATAAAGAATGTACTATCTGTAATAGAAAACCCATTTTCTAGAAGAATCATCAAATGGTATTGTTTTATTGATGATATTATTTGTATATGGGATGGTGATGAAAGTGAGGCTCAGGCATTTATTGAGTATTTACATACAAATGACTTAAACCTTAGGTTTATATATACATTTGATAAAGAAGTCCTTGATTTTTTTAGATCTGAGCCTAATTATTGATGCTGTAAATGAGAGAGAGAGCACTGTATTAGAACTAAAATGTTTAGAAAAGAAACCTCTAAACATTCTGTACTACATGCTGATAGTGCCCATCCCCCTTCCCTAAAAAAATCTATTCCCTACAGTCAGCTTCTAAGGATCAAAAGGAACTGTAGCTCTGATACTGACTTTGATACACAGTCTAGAGAATTAATGGAAATATTTAAAAATTGGGACTATGAAGATAAGTTATTAAGAAATGCTTATGAAAAAGTAGAAAGAACTGATAGGGAGGAAATTTCAAAGAAGAAAAACATAAGTAATGATTTGGAACCAGTCTGTACTTTTGTGACTGAATACAACAATATGACAGGATGTATAGGAAACATTGTTTTACGTAATTGACCTCTTCTAATGGGAAATGAAATGGTGGAGAAGGCTGTAGGACTTAAACCTAGAATAACTTTTTGCAAGGCACAAAACATAAGAGACAAAGTAGTGCATAGTAGGGAGAAAAAGGCTGAGACTATTGAAAGAAGCAATTGGCAACCTAAAAGAAGTAAAGGTTTCTTTACTTGTAAGAGATGCAATATATGCAAATATGGCTCTGTTGGTAACAGCTTTTTCCACCCAAAAGATCAAAATAAAGAATTGGAAATAAGGGAACTTATCACCTGTGATACTTCACATGTGGTTTATGCCCTGTGGTGTACCTGTAATTTGTTATACATTGGTAAGACTGTGAGAACTTTGAAATACAGCATCCAAGAACATGTAAGGTCCATAATTAACAATCGACAGGATACACCGGTGGGCACCCACTTCATCCTTTGCCATAATTCATCGCCTAGTGATTTAAGATTTATGGGCCTAGAACATGTTCCACCATTACTTTTGGGAGGTGATAGAGCAAACAAATTACTTAAACAAGAAAGCGATGTGGATTTTTAAAATGGGTAGCATGAAACCCAGTGGGTTAAATGAGAAATGGGATGTTGAGCCTTTCTTAAAAAGTGAAAAGTAGGAGTGTTTTTTTCTAGATAATTAAAATAGCCTGTAGTTGTGGGGAACCTTTTATAAAAAGGATAGGTCTAAATAGAAAAACATATAATTGTGTTCACAATGTGACATGACTAATCTTTATTTGTTTACCTTCTCTTTGTTTTTTCTCTCTCTGACAGGCTTAATTGAAACCAGATACTGATATCATCTCCCTTGGAACTTATAAATGTACTGAAATGTGTTAAAAATGTGGAATACATGTGCTTGAATAATTGTTTCACATATTTAAAATAACTTTTTTCACTTTTTATAATTTTGATCAATTAGATTTATATGGTTGTGTGTGTGTGTGTGTGTATGTGTGTATATATATATATATATATATATATATATACATATAAAACATTTGAAGTTGTCATATAAAATTGAGTAGTGCCCTCTAAAAATCAGGGTCTGACAGCTCATACATAATAATGAGGTTGTAATTTAAATTGACATGAATACCTGTGTGCTCTACCCCCTTTGAAGACTCATGAGATTTGAGGCACCAGGGGTTGTTCATTTGTTGCAGAGGTTCTTGTTACCCACCTTTGTATTTTAATACACTTTTTGTGGAAATAATTGATTGAATAAATTGCAGTCCCCTACATTGCTGGGATTATATATATGGACTGTGTTCTATATTCCACAAGTTTGACTTCCTAAAAATGCTTGTGTGGTAAGCAAAGTTGTGCACTTCTTTCTTCCATGGTCTTTAACTGTCAGAGCTCCTGACACTGGTGACCTCTGCTTGCTCCCTCCACTCCTCGTTGAGGGGCCTCCTGGACATCCCCAGGTTTTGGCTCAAGACCTCAGGAGATCATGCATTCAGCATCTCTGGGCTGACCTTGTGGAATTTGTTACCACCTTCCATCCGGGAGGCTCCCTGGGTTGAAGTGTTCAAGCGGAGGCTGAAGGCCCACATCTTTGTCCTGGCTTTTCCAGATTTTTGAGTCCATCCTGTTCTAGTCCCTTTCTGTGACAGTCTGAAAGTCTTTTAATAGATTTTAAATTGTTATACTTGTTTTTAGACATCGTTATTGTTTTATTTATTCATGCTGTTTCTCACTATGCTTTGTTATAATTCCTGTTAGGCTCCCAGAGCCTCCGAGATTGGGCGGCCTACAGATAAAATTGCCTTGCGTTACTTTACTTTCTCCGGAAACCTGTTCAGACTAGAGGTAGCCCCACCTGAAGCCACTCTTCTGGTTATCCCCCTAACGTTAGCTCTAGTATTGTACCTTCTATATGATTTAAAGACCTGCCCTATTATTAAGACTCAGTTCGCTCCGTACAACCCTGTTAAGATACCTTAAAGCTTTAGAGCAATTTGATTATTTTGGGACTTTCCCAATCCTCCTTATTGACGTGTTATCCATAACAGTACTTATGCGTGAGTCACTGCCCTGCTTCACATCACACACCGAACCCATGACATCTTTATCAAACCCTATTTGCCAGTTCTAGCCATTTTTTATTGCCAACCCACATCCCCCGGCAAGGGTGTAGACAGGCATACTCAGTGTACACATGTGTGTACAGTTTTGTTGAGTGCCTGTCACAAACCATAAACCACTCTGTTAATGCTATCATTCTAATATGTAGTATTTGGGTTAGTGTAGGCCACTGAGGAGTGTCTGATGCATGTATGACCTCTTTAGAGAGTAGATGAGTCATCTGACAACAATCTGACTTGTTTGGAAGGGGGTGTCATTTGGAAAGGATGTGTACATTTTTTAATGGGGGGGTGTAACTGTTGGAGACTGTGTACAAAATGGAAATTTCTGGCTACACTCCTGTCCCCCGGGATAATTCTTCTGTCTCCCTGGCAACTTTCCTTCTCCTGCCACAAAAACTTGCTATTCGAGCCATCTTGTTTGCTTACGCAAATGCCCCACTCTATTTATACAATAGTCTAACAGCCCAACCCACTATCACCATGCAACTCTATTCCCTACAGGAAGGAGAAATTATTTATGAAGTACAGGCTAAAAAAACTCACCACACTGCTACTTCTGTGCTCAGGGAATATCTAAATGAACCCTGGCCCTATCTCACCCATAACTTCCCCTTCTGATTTTGCATCAGCATGGAGCATAAAATTGATGGAAATTAATGTTTGCATACTGCTGAAATAACTGGATATGGTGAAAAGATAGGTTTCCCATACAACCCTGACATCCTGGTAATTACCGAATCATGGCTAAACAGCATGTCCACTGACCAACAGACAGCACTGCCATCCTATAACACCTTTCAGTTGAACAGACCCACTAGAGGTGGAAGGACAGTCATTAATGTTAATGCTAAATACCCTGCTACTGAACTTCTTGCCATTACCAAACCAAAAGAATTTTAATGCCTAGCTGTAAGACTTTCATTATTCCCAATTGAAGCATTCAATGTGATTGGCTGCTACAGACCCCTGTCGGGGTGCCTGAACTGCTCCCAACCATAAGAAAGTTTATTGACACCAATTCCAATGAGTCTATTATCCCTTGGAAACCTAAACTTGGACTGGTTTAACCAAAAAGCAAATGCCCTACAAGAACTGTGCGATGAACTGGGTTTTCTCAGTTCATATCTAAACCTACCAGAATTAACTCTAAAAACCCCGCTAATAGCTTTGTAATGGACTTGATATTGACTAATAGACCACACAAAATAATATGCACAGCTGTATTTCATAATGATCTTAGCGATCACAATATAGTTATCTGCTTAAGAAGTTCAGAAAAATTCTCCCCTTGCTCTCAATGTATAATCAAACGAAGCTTCTGCACGTTCAAATAGAAAATCACCTAGCTGACTTTGGGAGCATCAACTGACATAGCTTCTACTTGGCCTCCTCAGTACATGAGGCTGCCAACAGCTTTAATAAAACTGTTCTAAACATTACAGATAAACATCCCTATTTATAAAATGCCAGGTTAAAAAAGCTTCTTGTCCCTGGTTTACCCCTGAACTGAAAATAGCTTTAACTAAATGGGACAAACTACAGGCCTCGCCAAAGCCCTTTCAGACTGGGCAGCTTTTAGAGCCCTGTGTAATAGCTGTACCAAGCTGATCAGAACTTTCAAATCCAATTATTATGTGTCTGCCCTCGAAGGTGCCAAAGGCAACCTGACCAAAGTGTAATAAACAATCACATCTGTCAAAGGTCATAGAATCCCCCCTCTGTCAATACCCATAAAAATCACAGCACAAGGGCCAATGATATCTGACCACGATACAATACTTGAGAAGCTAAATGCTGTCTTTGCAACAGCAGGACCTGTCTTTGACTCCTTCCCAGCTGTTAGTCTAGTAGATCGCCCCACAACAAAGGACACCACAGCTGCCCAGCAGGATCTAGAGTCCTTTAATCTTTCTCCAGTAACTTTTAAGTAAGTAGAAGACCAACTAGTAAAACTGGACATGAAAAAGAGTGCTGGTGCTGATGGCATTGATCCAGTATTTTTAAACTTATGGTATTACTTCTTAACAGCCTCTATAACACATCTTTTTAACCTGTCTGTTATGTCGGGAAAGGTTCCCTCTTCCTGGAAAACAGCCTTCTTACTCCCTCTATTCGTCAGGTGATCCAAGTGACATGAACAACTATAGATCTAGATCTATTCTGCCTGTTTTGTCAAAGCACCTGGAAAATGCAGTTGACAATCAGCTAAAAGACCACCTTGAAAATTCAGATTTATTTAATCCATTACAATCATGTTTCCGGCAAAAGCATAGCACAGCTTCAGCACTAGCCACAGTAACAAATGATTGGTTTACCACCCTCAATAACAAACTACACACCAGAGCCATTTTCCTAGACCTGAGTAAGGCATGTGACATGGTCGACTATGACCTACTGTTTATTAGGCTTAAAGAGCATTGGTTAAACATCAGTTCATTAAACTTTCTCCAGCTACCTTGCAAGCAGATCGCAGTGTATCAAAGCTGATGGGCTTATATCCTCCCCGTTATTGCTTACAAGAGGCTTACCACAAGGATCCATCCTTGGACCACTTTGTAGAAACATAGAAACATGGAATCTGTCAGCAGATAAGGACCATACAGCCCACCTAGTCTGCCCATTTATTCTTTTTTCAATGTATATAAATATGTTAAGCGACAACATCCACAACTCCAATCTCCACTTATTCACTAATGACACTGTTCTTTACACTTCTAAACCCTCTCTATCAAATGTCAGTGCTGAGCTACAGGCCAACTTTAATCAATTGCAATGCAATCTAATACATTCCAAATTACTACGAAATGCCAAGAAAAATAAAATTATGTTCTTTCTGCCCCAAAATCCTTCAGCTTCACTTCAGAAACAAACCACTCCTGTACCCATTACAATGCTACTAGGGGACTCCCCCGAGGCTATCAACAAATTTAAATACTTACGAATTTGGCTCAACAGGAACCTATCTTTCATGGAAAATATCAAAGCCCTTACAAATAAGCTAAAAGCCAGATTGGGCTATTTTTTCTGGAACAAATCACTGTTCCCCACAGACTTTAGGATTAGGTTAGTCCGAGCAACCTTCCTTCCCCTTCTGGATTAGGCTGACATCATTTATAATAGTAGTTCAGCTTCTAGCCTGCACAAGTTAGATGTTCTTCACCACTATGCCCTACGTTTTATAACTAACGCACCATTCAGAACCCACCACTGTGTCCTCTATTCTTTAGTTGACTAGACATCCCTGGCATCCCAAAGGATGCTCCATACCTGTACATGGGCCTACAAAGCACTGTTGAATCAACGTCCTACTTATATCATGTCCCTGTACTACTACTCCAGCAGCTGCTGCTTCCTGAGGAAAAATATTAGCATCCTATTAGTCATGCCCAAATTCTGAATCCGCTATGGTAAAGCGACTATTCAATATGCCATTCAGTCAGTCTGGAACAAACTCCAGTCACTGCTCAAGCTTACCAACTTAGCATCAATTAATCTCTTTAAATCCATTGCCAAAACAGCTGTCCAGGAAAATTGCCAATGCTATACCAACCAGCATCCCTCCTCTATGGTTTTACTTTCATATGTGAGCACTTATGTCTATTCTTTGATTCCCCTTCCCTAACATTTGAATGTCTGTTTTGCCCTCATGTATGAATAAATGTTACATTACTTGTATGCAAAGCCTGTAACCCAAATACCATTGTATGCTTCCCTTGTTTTCCTCAGAATGTATGTATCAGGTCACCTCTTACACTGCATGTCTTTTTTGTTTTTTATTACTATTGTACTTTGTATTTTGCACCTGTATTATGTTGTCCTCGACAGGACCACCTTGTAAATGAGAGTACTCAATGGAGTTTTCCTGAAAATAAATTTGAGCTTTAACATAGACTCTAACATGACATCCCTGCCTGTTGCATGCTGCTTGTGGATCAGAGACAATCTGAAATAGTTTAAACAAACTTTTAAAAATATGTTTTTTTCCTCAATCATGTGTTTGTTTCCTCACATTCACCCGAACTGCTCTATCTCTGTCTCTGTCTCTGTCTCTAGCTTAAATAAGTACTGCTATTTAAAAAAAAAAAGCAAGAAACACTCTCAACAAAGCAGACCCCTAGAAAAGCAGATGGCAATTAAAAAAAAAACTTGTGACCTGCAAGAAACGTGTCTAAGACAGCTAGTTGATTCGCCAACAAGGGAAGATGCAATCCTAGACCTTGTGCTAACTAACAGCACAAGGATATCTGATATTAAAGTAGGAATCAATTTGGGCTCTGGCGATCAAAGATCAATATGGTTTACAGTCAACAGACAAGAAGTCACCAGCCACACCGGACTAAAAATCCTCAGCTTCAAAAATGCAAACTTCAACAAGATGAAGTCCACCTTTTCAAGCCTGTATGAAAACATAAAAGATGGAGATGTCGAGGAGATATGGACAGCATTGAAGGCATCATTAAACATTGTCACATCAAAATACTCCAAGGTCATCAGTAAAACCACAAGAAGGAGAAAACCTATCTGGTTTACAAAAGAGGTGGTGTTGAAAATAAAGGAAAAAAGCCTTCAGACAGTATAAAGAAACACAGAAAGACTGTAGTAGCGAAGAATACAGGACCAAGCTCAAAGAAGCCGGGAAGGCAATCAGGGTAGCCAAAACACAAACTGAAGAAAAAATTGTGGCAGAAATTAAAAGGGGTGACAAAACCTTCTGTAGGTATATCCAGGAAAATGGAAAGACTGGTGGGAATAGTCAGACTAAGAAACAAGGAAGGACAGCAGGTGGAGGATGATGTACAGAAAGCAGAAGTATTAAATGAATATGTCTGCTCCATTTTTACAAGAGAATAGAATGGTAAGGGTCCAACACTAGCTAAGGGCCTCCACATCCAGGAAGCAGACACAAGCCCCTTTACAAAAGACAGGGTCCTAGAAGAATTAAATAAATTGAAGACAGACAAAGATATGGGACCAGATGGAATTCATCCTCGGGTATTGAAAGAGCTTAGGGAGGAAGTCACCACTCCATTGGCTGAACTCTTTAATAAATTACTGGAGAACAGACAGGTACCAGAGAACTGGAAAAAGGCCACTGTGGTACCCCTACACAAGAGCGAAAGCTAGGAAGAGGCAGGGAACTACCACCCTGTCAGTATCACTTCAATTTGGACAATTATGGAATCGTTACTAAAGGAAAGGATAGTGGCATACCTGAAAACCAGTAGCAGGCTAGACCCTAAGCAGCATGGCTTCACAACTGGTAGGTCATGCAAGCCATACATGATATAATTATTTGACTGGGTGACAAAAGTAGTAGACCAAGGCGGGGCAGTAGATGTTGTATAATTAGACTTTAGTAAGGCCTTTAATTCCGTCCCCCTCAGGATGCTTATTAACAAACTGGGAAATGTAGGTGTAGGAGAGAAAATTATTAACTGGGTGAGAAACTGGCTTCAGGAGAGGACCCAGAATATTGTAATGATAGGCACCCTGTTGAGAGAGGGGATGGGGACAAGCGGGGTTCCGCAGGGTTTGGTACTTGGACCAATCCTTTTCAACATATTCATCAGTGACATTGCAAATAGATTGGATGGGAAAATATGCCTGTTTGCAGATGACACCAAGGTCTGCAACAGAGTGACCACAGAGGAAGGGGCTATAGCGATGGAATCAGACCTAACAAAACTGGAAGAATGGTCCAGAACTTGGCAGTTAATGTTCAACACCAAGAAGTGTAAGGTTATGCACCTAGGGAAAAGAAACCCAGGAAAAAATTACTGTCTAAGGTGTGAACAATTAGCAATCATAAATCTAGAACGGGACCTAGAGGTCATGGTATCCAATGACCTAAAGGTAGGGAGACAATGTGAGAAGGTGGCACAGAATGCCAGCAACATCCTCAATTGCATTGGAAGAGGGATCACAAGCAGAAAACATGAAGTGATAATCCCACTTTACAGATCCTTGGTGAGGCCACATCTGGAATACTGTGTCCAGTCCAGGAGAACCCACCTTAAAAAGAATATAGACTGTCTGGAAACTGTGCAAAGAAGAGTTACAAGGATGGTTCAGGACCTTCACCACGAACCCTATGAGACAAGACTTAAAGAATTAAACATGTACTCCCTGGAACAGAGGAGACATGATAGAAACCTTTAAATAAGGAGGCACGTACTACAGGCCACAAGAGACATCTAACAGGAGGGAGATTTCAGAGCAACATTATGAAGTTTTTCTTCACTGAAAGGGTGGTGGAGCCACGGAACAGGCTGCCACAGAAGATCATGGACACGAAGACAGTTAAGGAGCTCAAAATACCTTAGGACAGACATAGCAGAATACTGAAATAAGGGAATATACTTGGAGGGGGAGTAGGTGAAATAATGGGCAGACTAGATGGATCACGTGTCCCCATCTGCTGTCATGTTCTTGTGTGATCCTCTTTAATGCCGCTCTATCACCTATCTTGTTCTTCATGTCTCTCTGCACTCTGTGTCACTTGCTTCTGGACTTGTAGCACAGGTCCAGTCCCAGTGTCTCTCTATCCATCCGTACTCTTTCTTTCTCCACACTGTCAGAGTAAAATTCTAACAAGTGAACATTAAAAAAAAAAAAAAAAAAAAGGAGAATAACCGAGCTCCCTGGTGTGGCTTACTTTTAATACACTAATCATCCTTCCAAGATGCTCTCATGGGGGGGGGGTACTATTTTCTACAGAAAAGAAGAATATTCATTCAAAAAGCTGATAAAAACAAAGTAAACATGTCAATTTAACTCAATGTTTACTAATTCTTTAACTTTTTCAAAGGATCCAGCACATAATTACAATATTCCATTCCAGGGTGTGGGTTGTTGTGGGATTTACCCACTTGTGTGTGGTTTTTGTCACTTGGCCTACATCCTCATGACATTCTACACCAGAGATGGGTAAATACCACAACAACCCCCACCCTGTTATGGATTATTGCTTACTTAATCCACACAGGGTGAGATTGGGAGGAGAGGGACCCAGGACCATTCTAATGTTCACTGCTTTGTCGGTAATGAGAGACACAATTTTGCATGCAGCTCTGGATCAAGGTGCAGTCAAACTAGAGGACAATAAGGTGCTTTTTCTCCCTGATTACTCCTTCTCTACACGATCCAAGAGGAAGGGCTTTGATACCATTTAAAATAAATTGAAGGACATGGACATTGCTTACAATTTGTGCTTCCCAACCTGGCTGCAATTCATTTTGAACAATAAAACATTCCTTTACTGACCCGAAATATATTTTATATCAAGGTATCTGATTTGATTGCACATTATCAAATGAAGAAGAACTGTTATTAGATGTTCTTTCTTGGTAACGCTAAAGACGGTTGTTGAAACCAAAATGTATTTCATATTATATGGACTGATTTGCACAGTATAAAGTGATGGGGTACTGTATGAGATGTTCTTATTAGGTAATGCTAAAGAAGGCAATGCATGATGGTTTTGTCCTAATGGAACATTACTGCTCATGAACCACATGGTTCAATTGGTGGCTTCTCGGCCTACTCTCTGGCAAGGTCAAGAGGCTTCCTTGTTTGATAGTGGCTTGGTTTTTCCTTAATTAATAGCAAGAATTACTGTAATGCAGCATGGATCCTTATGTGTTTTGATGAAGTATGTTACAGTTTTGCTGATGAAAAGATATTTACTGTACATTTGAAAGACTGTAGATGGGTCTTAATTAAGTTTTACTTAAATGTTTCAATACTCTGTAATAGTGTTTGTATTCTAATTCAAGGAGTTGCAGGACAAGTGTTTATTAATTTAATCTTTGGGACTTTACACAGGACTGAGATTGTAAGTTGGCCATTTTTATAAACAGTAATGTAATAGTTAATCAGGTTGGCTGCAAAAATGTTCAATATATTTGGTGTTTTTATTGTGAGCAATATGAAGTTTTATAGGTATACTCCTATAAATCTTGTAGCTCTGAAGGAAGTGACTCCTTGATGCCTGATTTGTTTCAAAATGTTGTGCAACACAACAGATGCCTTCTGTGGTAATACCGTATGTTGTTTTCTTGAAAAGCAATAAAAATAAAGTTAAAAAAATAAAATTTGTATTTTTAATAAAAATGTGTTTTTGTTTTTTCTCAGTTCACCCATTTTATAAGCACAATAAAGCGCTCCAGGTCATTGCTTGTCTGGAGCTGATGCATTTCCATGTGCTAAAGCCTTTCAGTGCAATCACCTTGTGCCCTGTTATGCACCTGGGCCTGGATATTCAAACAGGTTATGCATGGCGCAACAGGGATGAGCCATGCGCAACCCACCAATGCACCCCAGTGTGATATTCAGAGGGGCAAGTTACGATGTGTAACCCCCACGATGCGCGGGGGCATGAGATTATGTATCACGGCGCAAGTGCGGGCGTGCCCATGCATATGCGACACATCCCGACCTTCAGACGTGGATGTGCAGCACATATGCCAGCACAACTCCACCTTGCACCACTCGGGGGGGGGGGCGCAAAGATGTGCTTGATAAAACCAGGAACAAATCCTGGCCACCCACAGGTGAGCTGCCATATTGCAGGGTGCAATACAGCAGCCGCCAGCCATGGGTGGCCTCCCACCCACCCAGAACACTGTCTACATGCCCCCTACCCTGGGAGCATTGTGCCCCCCCTGCTCTGTTGCCTGATGGCGGGCATCAATAGATCTGACATCCCTGGTGGTCCAGTGGAGTTCCCCCTTCACCTGATTGTGGGCTTATGAATTAAAAAGGTCCCTGGTGGACCTCTGGAACCCCCCTTTGCCTGATCATGGGCATAATTAAACAAAAGCCCTGGTGGTCCAGTGGAATGTCCCCCATTGCCCGATCGTGGGTGGAACCATCACAAGATACCCTGGTGGTTCAGTGGCACCCCTCACCCACCCACTGAGGTCTCCACCACCAGCCCCCCCTCTCATCAGTGGGTGGCAGCACCCCACCCGGATGCCACCCAGTCACCTGCCAGATGACAGTGTACAATACGGTCTGTCGCCTATTGATCCACTCGTGGACCAATGGGCATGCAGACCATATTATGCTACAGGCTAATGTGATATGCGTGTTCATTCACATTTGAACCTGTGTAGTACAGTATGGTCTGCATGCCCATTGGTCTGCAATCGGACCAACAGGCGACACACCGCATCTCTATGCTGTCATTTGGTGAGTGTCCGTTGACATGTGGGTGGGGTGCTGGGGGCTGGGGACCCCAGTGGGTGGGTGGTGGGGAGAGGGTACCACTGACCACCAGGGTATCTTGTGATGGTTCCACCCATGATCAGGTGATGGGGGACATTCTACTGGACCACAAGGGCTTTTGTGTACTTTTGCCCATGATTGAGCAATGGGGGACATTGCACTGGACCACTAGGGCTTTTGTTTACTTATGCCCATGATGGGGTGAAGGGGGAGATCCACAGATCCACCAGGGACCTTTTTAATTCATGTCCCCATGATCGAGCAAAGGGAAGGGAAATCCACTGGACCACCAGCATTGTCAGATCTACTGATGCCCACAATTGGGCACTGGATGGCATTCCCCTGGACCACCAGGAATTCTGTTTACTAATGCCTGTGATCAAGTGAACAGGAGTGGAGACCACCAAGGGTCAGCAGGACGTCGGTCCCCGATGGCTGCAACTTAGCTGGGTGCTAGGCGTTAGTCACCGGGGATTGGCACACCACAAATGGGGCCATAATGACATGCAAATGGACCCATTTGTGCCTTGCATGCATAATAGCCTTATTTGCATGCCCAGTACTGAATATCATGGTTGATGTGCCCATCGCAACTGCACTTGTACTGGCCATCCCCCTGCTCCCATTCTGCCACATGCACTGGTGCAGTGCGTGCACCCTCAGTGTCATATTCAATGGTGCTGAGCCATGGCGCAGCACCATTGAATATCACCTGGTCCATGCCCTGGTGCAGCCCAGTTGTGCTGCTCCCAGGCTTGTGCCCCTGCCTAGTGCAGTCTGAATTTCCAGGCCCTGGTGTGCATTAACCTCCAACAACCAATGCTCTTTTGTATCTTACTGCTTATGTATTGCAACTTTCATTTCGATTATTCCAAGTTTGACTGCTGTGAACTTTTTTTTAACTTACGTTTTATTGCTTCTGATAATAACAGGAACATACAGTTGATCACTCAGAAAAGAAATAGGGAAAGTAAATGCAGTATCATTATGGCATAATACAAATAGGTGATACACATTCATGTCTTCCTTTTTTCTTGAAAATGAAGAGTAGAGTGAAAACTTTGTAATCCTACACTCTCCAAATGAAATAAAATGCTAGCATTCTTAAATGAAATAGGTATTAGCAAAGAAAATTTTGGAGCAGGGGTTAAAAACAGTATTTTACTGCTGCTATTTAATCCGATGATGCAAAATAGCAAATGTTATTGTAGGTGACATCCCATTTCCTTAATGCCAACTTTGAAGCTGAAGATGCATAAACAGCTACATTGTACATTAATTTAGGGTTTAGCATACCCCTTGCAACAGATAAACAGGCACATGAGGTGAGATTATACTGATTTGATAGGCCAAGCCAAGCCTAGAATTTACAGATTTACAAGTCTTCAATACGTGCAGGCAAAAATCAAGGGAGGGATCCAGAGTAACACCTAAGTAATTAAAGGACTTCACAACCTCAAGTGACATACCATCATTACAGGAAATGTGAATTAAAGTCTGTCAGTTTCTTAGTTTAGGATGTAATGCAGGATTTTCTTGGGAATTATCGAGCTACTCACACAATCCTCTTAACCAGGGATTTTAATGTAGATTAGAAAGTGGTAGATACTGGTTGTGATATTATGGAAATGGCCATTAATTTAGGCATGACGCAATTAATTAATGAAATTACCAGGGTTAATGTAAGGCACCCAGGTTCCTCTACAGTTTTGGACCTGCTTTTTGCCACAGACCCTGAGAGGTATGGGGATAGTATGGATAGTGGCATGCTTACTGATTCTTTTTCAGATCATCAAATAGTACATTGTATAAGGAATCAGAAAATAATAAAACATCCTAGAAAAATGGTTCAATTTAGATAATTCAGGAAATTTGATTACATTCGTTTTATGCTTGAACTGGATACACATAATTGGGACAGATTGACCTTGGTACCAACTGTGAATGATGCATGGGCCTTATTTTATGAGGATTGTATGGCAATCTGCAATAGACATGTCCCACTGAAGACTAGGAAGGTGTGACATCAAAAAATTCCCCTTGGTATAATAAACAGCTTTTTAAATTAAAAAAACAATGTGATAGGGTCTGGAAAGTAGCTAAAACTACTAAGGTAGACTTAGACTGGGTCAAATATAAACAGTTAAGAAAAAAATATACTATTGTACTTAGGAAAAGTAGGCAAGAATATTACAATACAGAGTTAACGACTAATTTGGCTAACAACCCCAGGGAGTTTTGGAAAGTGATCAAAAAAGTAAAAGGTGTACAAACAATGGAGTACCCCAAGAAATTTGAAATAAACAATATAAACATCCCTTTGGGATCTCAGGTAGTAGATAGTTTTAATAATTATTTTGTAACTATGGGTACAGCAGCTCTACCTAAAAATTCTACAAAGTTCAATATTCCACAAAAATTAAAGAATCAAAAGAGTGAGGGATTTGAATTTAATAAGATAACACCAAGGGAGGCTCAAAAACTATTACTGGGAATGCATATAAGGAAATCTGGGGGTCTGGATGATATACCAAATATCTTACTTAACTATGCAGCCCAGATCATATCATTTCCTTTAACATATATCTTTAATAAGTTTATTCTTGATGAATAATTTCTGGATTCATGGAAATCAGCCAAAGTAATGCCCATTCTAAAATCTGGGTCAAAATATAATATAGAAAACTACAGGCCAATGTCATTACTATCAATGGTGCAAAAATCTTTTAAAAATTGATAGCCAAACAATTGCAAGATTTCCTAGAAGTAGAGAAAATTATAAGTAAATCAGGGTTTAGATCTTTACATGGTACTACAACTGTGCTGTTAGAGGTGACAGGGGCTATCACCAGGGCTCTGGACAGGAGGATGTCGGTGGAAGCAATATTCATTGATTTGTCAAAAGCATTTGACACCCTGAACCACGATATCCTCCAGTCCAGATTAAAAACCCTGGGGGTATCCATGAAGACAGCTAATTGGTTTAGGGCATATTTGTTTGGTAGAAAACAATTGGTACCTATTAATGGCTGCACATTTATTTTATTTTATTTTATTTTGTTTTTGTTAACCGGGTAAGTGCGCTGGCCATAGCAATGACTATTTTCAGGCATGACCTGGGAGGATACAAAACAATGATACAAGAAAGACATGCCAAATACAGGTACAATAAAAGTCATTTACAACAATTTACAAGCAGGTGTTAGCTACAGTAACATGGAGTGGTACACAAATACAGATTCAACAAAAATTATTTTACAAGCAGATTGAAAAAAAATTAGCTAACCTGGAGCTGTACAATAATTAAATTCTCACCACACTTTTGCTTTGAGGAGAAAAAAGACACAACAGAATAACCATTTTCAGTAGTAATAAGGGAACTGCGCAGTTAACTTGGGGGGATAATAGAAGAGGAGAAGTGCACAGCATATAGGGAAGCAGATCAGAAAGGAGGGATATGGCTGAGATGATAAGAGCTGGGGAGGTTTAAAACATGAGCATTTGTGGGAAGTTTCAAGATAAGTACGTAACCCTTTTTTTGAAAGACGCATGGGATGTTGATTGGCACAAGGTTAGTGGAAGGAAGTTTCAGTATTTGGGGGCATGGCAGGTGAAAGCACTGGCACCTTTTGTGGTGCAGTGTCTGGGGATGAACACAGGGGCCAGTCCAGTGGAACGCAATCCATAGCAAGGAGTAAGGTTTTGAAAAAGGCCTGCCATGGATTTAGGTGTTTGTAGGCAGACCATATTGTCAATGATAGAGCCATAAGCATGTAGCCATAGTTCAGTGGGAGAAAGCCAACCCAGGTCAGAATAGAGGAGACAGTGGTGTTTCAGCTGATGTGAGGAGGTCAATTTGCATGCAGTGGCATATGTTGCAGCACCATAGGTAAGCAATGGTAGGAGTATGCCATGGGCAATGGCAAGCCTTGCTGAGGGAGTGAGCATATAGCTGGTTTGGTAGGCTATTCCAAGTTTGGCATGTACCAGTTTGCAAGTCAGATTGATGTGTGAGTCAAAATTTAATGATGGATCAAGGGTAATGCCCAGATATTTAAATGAAGTTACTACCCCGACTGCAGAGCCATTTAAGGAGGTAATTTCCACTGCTTTTCTTTTATCATGCCTGTAACCATGCCTGTATCCACTATTTTTCTTTACTGTAACCACCTCATGATGTAACTCACAATGCCTCAAATGTTCCTTATGTCCTTGTTCATTCTTATAACTTGTATTGTTATCCTGGGTCGCCCCTGAAAAAGGGACCTTCGGGGCTCAGTGGGCCTACCCAGTCACCAAAATTTAATAAATAAATAAATAAATAATTTTACATTTCGGATGGGCCTGCCTGAGCTTTGCATTTGATTCGAAGAGCATAGCTTGGGTTTTAGACTCATTTAATACAAGTTTGTGGTTTAAAAGCCACTTTTGTATTAGTTGGAAGTCAAGAAAGAGTTGTTTGTTTATGTCATCAATGCTTTTTGCACTAGTATACAGCACAATGTCATCCGCATATAGCAGGGAGGCTGTCCCGTGGAGGTCAACGAAGAAGTCATTTATGAAGAGAGAGAGAGAAAAGTAAGGGCCCAAGGATATAGCCTTGCGGCACCCTGATATTTATTGTGTTTTTTTCCAGAAGGGTAGAGTTGTATTTGACAATTTGAGACCTATCAGTTAGGTAGTTCCTGAACCATCTAACAATGTTAGTTGAGCAACCTAGTGATTCCAGGGTGGCCAGAAGGATGGAGTGATCAACTAGGTCAAACACCTTAGTCGTGTCAATGAAAACTGCACTGGTGAGGAGACCAGAGTCCTTAGCCATTTGAGTATCTGACGTGAATTTGAGGAGGGCAGTAGTGGTGCTATGGCCTTTATGAAACCCATGTTGGGCATTGGTGAGTAGGTCATGCTTTTGTAAGAAGTCAATCATCTGGGCAGCTACATGCTTCTCAAGAATCTTATTTAGGACAGACAGGATGGCAATGGGCCTATAGTTTGAGGGATCTTTACGATCTCCTTTTTTAAAAACAGGAGTAATCCTAGCTGTTTTCCATATGTCAGGGATGTGTCCCTGGCACAGGGAGACAGGGTTTTATGTAACTCTAAATTCGATTAGCGTTTTACTCATAAAATTGCTAAATCTTTGTGAAAATGCATAGATCTTGCCTCACTGTGTTTAACAAACATAGCACTTCTAGAAAATCTATATAAATACTTTCTGTACAGTTAGTATCATCCCAAGAAAAAAACTGTTAATCAATTATTTAAAACCCTGGGAGAGCGTGAAAATCCTGGCTATAGGGGCAGCGATGAAAGGGACTGCAATCTTTAGGAGCCGGGGCTCTAGATTGTCCAAGCCAGCTGCTGAGTTGTCCAAGATATATTCAGCAATCTAAGCACTTCACTTTTTGTGACTGATTTGAAAAAGAACTGAGGACCATTTGCAATAAGTCAGGTGGATACACTCAGTTGGGCAGGAAAAGAGGAGGTGTAGTTGGTTAAGTCCGAGAATTTATTGTTGAAAAAGTTTGCAATGGTTCTAGGGTTGTTACAATGTACCCCATCAAGTGACATGTCTTTTTGCAGGCAATTCGTAGAGCCCTGTAGTTATTAAGGTCGAAGGCTAGCCCTGACTTTTTATAATGAAGCCAGCTTTTGTCCCTTACAGTAGCTTAAGCTTAGCCAGTAGGTCAGCTTTCAACCATCGGGTTTGTCTATTTTGTACCTGATGGGTTACGGGTTTGCAGTGTTTATGCTGGAGCATTAGGAAGTGTTTCAAGAGCAGATCCAGGGCAGTCTGTGCATCATAAGATAAGAGAATGGGGGACCAATCCATCAAGGCAATGTCGTGCAGGAAAGATTGAGAGTCAAAATTTGCATAGTTGCGGAAAGTAATGAAGTGAGGTCCCATCTGGGTAGGCTTGCCTTTGCCCCATATACAGTACATTGGGGAGTGATCAGTGATGGCATCTGGTAGTACTCCAGAGGTGGTTACATTTTCAGAGCGATTGGTCATTACCTAGTCTAGTAGCATGTTGGAGCGAAGGGCATTTCTGGTAGGTTCACCTATAAGCTGGTGCAGGTTAAAACTCTGCAACGTGGTCATTATTGTGGTTTGGTTTCTGCCCAGCCAATTTATGTTTAGGTCCCCAAGCATGATGACCTAATTTCTTTCGACAAGGCATGCGATTTGTTCCAGTAACTCATCCAGCCCTACTTGCCCATTTGTAGGGGGATTGTAGACACATACGATGTGAAGTTTTTTGGTACCAAGAGTGAGCAGGGCATGAAGTGCCTCACAGTGGGGTAGGGCAGTTGTCTGTACTGCAGAGACATCAAGGTGATCTTTAAAGTAGACAGCTGTTCCACCCCCTCTTTTGTGCGCAGCTCTGTCATCTCAGAAGGTTATAATGGGGAAGGGGGCATAGAGAATCAGTTATGGAAGGTTTTTAGCCACATCTCGGTTAGGCATATACTATCAGGTTTGTATAGGGTGGTCCAAGATTCAAGCTCAGCAAGCTTGTGAGCAAGGCTCCTGATATTGTGATGTGCTATGATAAGGCCTTTGGTGTTGGTAATAGTGTCAGGTTGGTCCTGGATATAATTGAACATTGCCTGAGAGCAGGATAACAAGCAGGATAAAGTACCAGAACTTGCGGTGCAAGAATGAACCATGGGCATGCAGGTGTAGATGGCATTTCTTATGTACATGGGCAACCAAATGGATCCAGATTCTGTTTAGTAGCACTGGGGAGGGGTCATGGCAGGGAGTAGAAAGTACCAGGAGATTAGAGTTGTAGTAATCCTAGTATGCGAAGTGGGGGGGGGTTGCTTTGTTTTGGAGTACCTCAGGCAAGGAAAAGGGGAGTAGTGATACTGTGATCATAAGATACAGTAGCATTATTGGGGTCATTTTTGGTAGTATTATAGTGGGGCTGTGACTAACAGATCACAGTCCAAAGAGGTTGAGAGTCAGTCAAAAAAGGTATCATTAGTTGACTGCCTGGCCAAAATTCACAAAGAAGTGATGTAGCTAGGTAAGTGGGGATCACGCAGAGTATTAGGTGAGATGGCAGTCACACTGACCTAGCAAGAATACTGATGGAACGAAGACTTGTGAGGGAAAACAGGTAGGTCAAGCAGCCTAGGTAATGTTAGGCAGTAAGTGTAGCAGGCCAGAAACTGTAGTACAAAAGAAGCAGTTTGGGGTCACTTCCACCTCTGAGTTAATCTCAGATCAGGATAGTTTGTAGAGAAGCCAATGAGAGGAGGTGTGGGGGACATGAGAGCAGAGCTACGGCCTATTTAATGGAGGCCTGGGAGCGGGAGGGGTGGGACAAAAACCCTCATGGTAGAGTTAGCTGACAGCATAAAAATCATCCCTGAGACAGTCAGAAAGAAAAGCGCTGCACTCTTAGCCCACAAAGTTGAAGGAAAAAGGTGCACCAATCAGCAGGGCAGTCCTTGGCCAGAGAACCAATCAGTAATAAACACGGAGTACCTGCACCAATTGGGAGGGAGCCCCAGTGGAGAATGAAGGTAGCGAGTAGCAGCAGCAAGTACCTGTGTGGCAATCCAGGCTAGGGGACCAGGCAGGCGGTCAGGAGCTGATCCAGATCTCAGTGTGCAGCGGGTGGGTGGCGGCCAGTGAGATGGCCATTCAGCACCGCCTCAGGTTGTGGGGCGCTGCTCTGGTGGTGACTGCCTGAGGACAAAAGGAGATAGAAAATATGTCAGATGAGGAGCTGTAAGCAGAGCGGTCTGGGAATCGGGGGGTGGGGGGCTGGCGGCAGACCGTCAGCAAGGGGTGGAGGTGATCCTAGTCAAAACAAAAGGACAGTAGTTTAAGATAGATGGGGGGTGGGTTCCAGGAGACAAAGAAAGGAGCTAGGTAATTGACAGCAGCAGGGGATCAGAGGCCAAAAGTGGTGGAGAGAAGGGGGTAGGGACAGCAGTTGGACTTCACAGATAGGGAGAGGTCTTGAGCAGTACAAAATGTGTGTGAATTTAGAGAGAGGTAGGAGCTGGCATGTTAGAGAAAGTTGAAGGCAGGTAGGGTTTGCAACATAGAGATAGATTGAGAAAGACTAACAATTTAAGCAAATACAGCACTTTTAGAAGCAAAGGTGATCAGACAAAAATCAGGCTAGCAATGTAGCAGTATAGTATCTTATATCCTTAAACACAATAACAAGTACATAAAAAACCCTTATGGTAGAGTTAGCTGACAGCATAAAAATCAGCCCTGAGACAATCAGAAAGAAAAGCACTGCACTCTTAGCCCACAAAGCTAAAGGAAACATGCTCACCAATCAGCAGGGCAGTCCTTGGCCAGCATACCAATTAGTAGTCAGCACGGAGTAGCCACACCAATCGGGAGAGAGCCCCAGTGGAGAACGAAGGTAGCGAGTAGCAGTGGCAAGTACCTGTTTGGCAATCCAGGCTAGGGGACCAGGCAGGCAGCCAGGAGCCAATCCAGATCTCGGTATGTGGCAGGTGGGTGGCAGCCGGCAAGACGGCTGTTCGGCACTGCCTCAGGTTGTGGAGCGCCACTCTGGTGGTGACTGCCTGTGTGGCAATCTGGGCTAGGGGACCAGGCAGGCAGTCAGGAGCTGATCCAGATCTCGGTGTGTGGTGGGCAGCAGCTGGCGAGATGGCCGTTCGGCACCGCCTCAGGTTTTGGGGCGCTGCTTCAGTGCTGACTGCCTGTGTGGCAATCCAGGCTAGGGGACTAGGCAGGCAGTCAGGAGCCGATCCAGATCTCGTTATGCAGCGGCCGGTGAGATGGTCATTCGGCACTGCCTCAGGTTGTCGGGCACTGCTCCAGTGGTGACATCTGGATTTAGGACTATTATTTCAGGAGTACCCCAAGGATCCATTTTGGGTCCTATTTTATTTAATTTGTACATGAACAGTCTCAACTTGTCTCATCCGGGTATGTGATGGCATCTATATGTGGATGATACTATTATTTATGTAGAAGGCTCATCAATACAGCAGACAGAGGCTACTTTACAGGAAGCTTTCAATGAACTCCAGAATTTCTTTTTGGAATATAAACTTATTTTAAATTAAAAAAAAAAAAGTGTTGTTTTCTAGAGAAACTGGAATTAGGAATACTGAATCTTGTCTAAAAATAGACACCTTGGACAAAATTACCTTGGAGCAGACCCAGAGATAAAAATATCTGGGCCTGTATTTGGATAGTGCACTGAAGTGGACCACCCATATAGATTATGTGACAAAGAAGGTGGAAAAATGTTTTGGGGCATTATATAGGATTAGAAATTGTATGCCTGGGTCTGTAAGGAAACATGTGGTTACAACACTAGTATTGCCCCTTTTGGATTATGGGGACATAAGGTATATGGGAGCAACATTGACACAACTGTTCAGGGTGGATATCTTATTTAACAAACTGGCAAGATTTGTCTTAAATATCCCCAGGAAGACCCATAGAGGACAATTATTAGAGGTCTAAAACTGTGGGAGAATTCAAGAATGCATGGGACAGACATAAGGCAATTCTTGTGGGGGTAGGAAGAAATAGGCTGTTGGTTAACTAGGATCTGCGACCTATCCTTTAAGTAGGAAAATGGACAGACTAGGTGGGCCAAGCGGTCCTTATCTGCCGTCAAAGTCTATGTTTCTGTTATATAAACTGTTGAATTGGGTATACCAAAAAAAACAGGAACATGTCTCGTGTATTAAATTACAAGGTGAAGTGTTCCAGGAATGAGGTCCCTGAATATATCTTAGATGGGTTACAATTCAAAGAGATAAGAAATTGGCTGCACTCAGCAGATGGTATTGAATATATATCCTTCCAAAAGCAAGGACAGAATTTGGCCGATTTCATTTTTTCTTTAGGGGTCCCCAAACCTGGAACAAATTATCATCATTTCTTAGACCAGTAAATATCATCATTCAGCCAGGTGTAATTAAATCATGGTTTGAACAAGATGCAATAAGGAAAATTTGTGAAGACCTGCTTTGACCCTAGATTTATTCATTATTTTAAGTACGTGGGTATATATATATATTGTATATATCTTAAAATTTATATTTATGAGATAATTACTCTTTGTCTGGTGTATGTATGTAAACTATGTTTATAATAATATTTGTTGTATTACATATTCCAGTGTTAATGATGTTTGATGTATTTTTGATACTGTAACTTAACTCTGATGTACTAAGGGCCTCGCTGGATATGAGCTTGTCTCAGTCGCATTGTACCTATTCACTGTTTATTTCAGTTGAATAACATTTTTTACTACACTACTACTAAAATAGGAGCCAAAAAGCATAGCTTGGATTTTAGATACATTTAAGAGCAGTTTGTTTTGAAGTAACCAGTTTTATATTGCCTGTGGGTCATGAGAAAGCATACTGTTTTTTATTTTGCAGACGTCATTAGAACTAGCAACAAATACAAGGTCATCAGCATATAGTACTGGCATGCTGTACTTCAGGCATTCATGCAGTTTCTTAACATATCTTGAAAAAAGAAGCAGCCCCAGTATTGAGCCTTGGGGTACCCCAACAGTGGATAACGTGGGCTCTGAGAAGGACTTGCCAAATTTGACCAACTGCTGTCTATACTGGAGATAAGTATTAAATCAATTAAGGGCAGAAGGCAACAGACCAAGATCTTTAATCTTGATATGAAGTAAGGAATGGTCAACAAGATCAAAAGCCTTAGGTCAATGAACACTATACACCTCTATCCATAGCAGTAGCTATATGTTTGATAAGCATTAGTAATGCAGTGGAGGTGCTATAACCACTCCTAAAGTCATCATTGTACCCTGTATAAGAGACTGGAGTGGCGTCCTCTCAGAGCAATGTGTGATTTAGCCACAGAAGGTACTTTCTATAACATCCTGAACAGTTGACGGCCTCAATATCTTGCTGCCTTACTTCACTCACAGAATAATCCTTATCCCTCAAGGTCAACAGATCTTGACTTGTTTGGTGTTCCTAAATTAAGGATTAATCTTGGAACAGCTGCATTTCTGAACGTTTCCCCTAGGATGTGGCACAATATTCTCCCTGAGATTTGAAGATGTGCAACTCCTTAGGGCTTTTGAAATGTATTTCATAAGCATCTAAGTACTTGTACATGCAATTGCCTTTCCAAGTTGTAAGGTGATGTTTGTGGACTTAATCCTGTTCATATGTAGTGACTTATGGAATATGTGACTCCTCTCTTCATTGCTGTATTCCTTGTTTGATGACCCTTGCCCTAACTGTTGTAATTTTTACTGCTGTAAACATTGTATATCTGTGACTTTTGTGACACATGTGCTCATCCCATTCTATTGTACTCTCCCGAGTCATGCCTGAAAATAGACAGTTCCTGTCTAGTGCACTTACCTGGTTAACAAAAACTAAATAAATGACCTGAACTTTATATCAGGAAAGCAAGGCTATGATTATGGGCTATATTAATAATGCAATTAGTTAAATCTTACAAGCAATAAACAGAACTCATTGTGATTTTAAGCCCAATAATTCAGTTGAGTGAGACTGTAACCATGAAACTGTCTGAAACAAATTAAATCCCAAAGTCCACTTTGAAGAAAAAAAAAAAGACAACTAAGCCAGCCTGGTTCCTATGATGTTTGAAACACAACATCACCAGGTAAGAAAATCAAAAGTCTCCAGTCTATGCAGTGTTGAGCTTATCGTACACACTGAGCCCATCTTACCTGTGGCTTTCACCATCTTTAACAATGTGATGTTGTGAATGAAGAAAGTAAAGTCTTAAAATATTGGAACATGCTGATCATATTTGGTGTCCATCTTATAAGTACCTTAGGATAAAATCTTCATGGTGGTTTCTTAAACATAGAAACACAATTATCAGTCACACATACTCATGATACTTACAGAACATATCCCTCTAAAAAATGTAATCACGATGAAGCATCTACCAATGTCACTGCAAGTTACTTTCCAGCCTTTGCTATTCATCTTCCCACATCCACTGAAACATTAAATTGAAACTGATTACCACAACATCACTGAAACTGCTACTGGGCATGTTGGAGGCACCCTAGTGACCTTCACAACATGGCCACCAGAATTGCTCAATATTTCACTGGGAATGGTCAGAGCACTGCAGATTGTTTATTTATAATAACTGGGGATCATTTTTTCTCTATAAAACTGAGTTATAATTCACTGTTAAAACCCATGGGTTATAATAGTGAACATGTGTCTGGTGTCCCTTGCGCACATGTGCTAACTGCACTCAGTCCTGCTTCCACGCCAGCTGGCACTCCCCAATGTTTGTCACACCACCACATGGAGTCAGCGGTATGTTTATTACAACAAATAAATAACTGGCCAAAGGGGAGAAAAAACTTTTAAGGGGTAGTTTAAACAAAAGGAAAGAAAAAAACAAAGGAAAATTGTCCTTTCTCCAGCCACCGCTCCCGACCACAGACAGCCGTTGAAACCACAGCGGACAGCAACAGCACAGAGGTGTGGTTTTATTTTATACAACTGCTGATGAAAAAAACGATCTCCAGCAATTATATAAAATAAAACATGGGGTGGTGTGTTTAATGAAATTTTACACACACCCCTCGGTGTTAGATGCTTAAATAAACCCCTCGAGCTTAGCTCTCGCGATTTATGTAGCATCCAACACCTTGAGGTGTGTGTAAAATCTCGTTAAATAGACCACCCCATGTATTATTCTATATTTTCTAATACTTTTGCAAATAAAGCCTGTAAAAGTAATGATGATTAGGTACTGCTAGAGTGAAGACTGAAATGTTTGTAACATGATTAAGGACATAAGATGAATGAAAATTAGGTTGCTGACTACACAGTTTCTAATTAAATAATATGTAGTAGTACCAAAATTCAGAAAAATTAAAAACAAACAAACAATAAATAAATAAAAATATTTTTGACACTCATGTAATTTATATTGGGCCCTATGCACTATTGTGCAGCGTGGTTACGAGCCGCGTATCTGTGGCGCATAGCCACTCTGCACCCCCACACCAAATTCATCAATCGGGGTGCACAGCCCCTTGGCACCTGATCCCCTGGCCACGTGGACAGCAACGCACTGGGGTGGGCGTGTCGGAGGTGTGCTCACACTCTGCATCATTCACAAGGTGCAGAGTGCTGGGGTACACCTTGTGTTGGGTAACACTGGCCGTAGGGATCGCACCCCAGGATGCAGCACGCCAGTGGCCCGGGCGACATGGGGCACTGCAGACCACACATGCTGCCCCAGCCCATGGATCATCATGGAGGGCTGGGGGCGGCTGAAAGGGCACCCACCTGCCCTGAACTGGCAGCACATATCGTGCTCTCTACTGTTTTCTGTGCCCCGCTGGCACAAGGGATCCATTCATGGACTGGATCCAGGCATCCCATTGGATGCACGCCCGGTCTGTGGAAATGTCCTCCATACGTCTGTGTGCCTGGGGGGCAGGGCTGTGGACAGGTGGTGACCAGTAGTGAACACCGTCTGGCACGCACCTGTCTGCAGGTGCGGGACTCTGTGGGCGAGTAATGCACCTCCAGCGCATATTACCCACCCATTTGTGAATAGGGGCCTTTATTTCTACATGAAATTAGTACGGATGGATATAATTCTTACTGACTAGATTCCAAGCTTTCAATTAAAAAAAAAAGACTCAGCAGTTCCAAAGTTACACCTTTGAAAAGATAATTTCTTTAAAAAGGTTCCAACTGGATTTTGAAAACATCCAGTGCTGGTTTCAGTTGAACCAACTGTTCCTCAAGGGCAAAAAAAATGGCCTTGCTCACCTGTGGTTCCCAGCAGAGGATCACCAAGCTCACCTCTTTTCCCTCTTTCCTTACCCTCGAAGGTACTAGGATTGAGGATGTCTCCTTCTTTAAGTACCTTGGGTTCTGGCTGGAGCATCATCTTGATTTCTCTGTGCACGTAGATGCTATTCACCTTAAGCTCCACCCCAAACTGGGTGCACAAAGTGAGTATCCTACTTCCCACCCACTGACAGATCATCTTGAAGATGATCCTCTGCTCCATATCTTCAAGTATGGCGACATCCTCTACAATGCTGCTTCCAAGTTGACCCTTGCCAGACTGGACCCTCTCTTTCACTCCTTCTGCTGTTTTGACTTGGACTGCACCTCTTGTATCGTCTACTGCTCTCTTTACTGTGTCCTCTCCCTTCCCTTCCTTTCCTTGATGCTAGGGGTCTTGTCCACTGTCCTTCCTTCATACCTAAATTCTGGCTTGGCTCCTTCCCTCACTCCCTTTCTTTCTTTTCACTTCCCCCTCTTACCACCCACTCATTCTGAAACACTTTTCCCCATCCCCTTTCTCCCCCCAAACAATCCTCTGCTGGCAAAGCTGCCTTCTCATATCACTTACCCACACTCTGGTCCTCCCTTCCCCTGTTCATCCATTCTGCCTTACCCCTTCTCTCTCAAGTCTCTTCTTTGTGACTTCACAACTCCCTCCTATGACTGTTCATGACCACTGATGTTAGTGGCAGCCCTCCACCCTTGCCCACAGTTCGCTCAAACCCTGTTGCTCTGGGAGTCTATCCTGGTTGAGGTTGTTCTCTCCCAGTTATGGTCAATCTTTATCTACCTTAGGCATCAACTTTAGATACCTTGTTGTTCTGTACCTAACCTGTACAGAATACTGGTTTGCACACCTGTAATATTTTGTAGTTTTGCACCTTATTTTGTTTGCACTGTATTACTTTGCATAGAATACTATTGATGCTTTAATGTATTTTTGCTCTGCACCAGATTGTATTTGTCTACCTCACCGCTTCCCCTGACACATCTGGAAACAATCTTTTATCAGCTCAGTATGCCTTTCCAGCTAAAACTTTTAAAATAAATAAATTAATCAATAAATAAATAAAATAAATAAATAACAGTTGGAGCCGTGGACATTGCCTCTGCTCTCTAAAGAGAGTCCATCATAATGGGTCTGCCGCACTGTGGTTCAGAGAATGAAGAGCTGCAGTGCAAAGGTGTCTACTGTGGGCATCATCTATGGAGGTACCCAGTGGCCAGTCATGCTGTCCCTCATCTGAGATCCCCTGACACTCTTTCTGCCTGATGCTCCTGTCACATACTTTGTTCTCATTAACCAAATTGCTGCTATCTGCACAAGTAAGTGTGCTCATTATTTAGCCCATGTTGCTGCATGAGCTGTCCCAGTCTGATCTATCTTTACATGCCACATTTTCAGTTAAGCTTGTTGTGTGAATCTGTGGCTGCACCCTATCTTGGTTGCCTCTATATGCCCTATATGGTGTCTCACTAGTTAGTCGGTCTTTCATATCCATTGCTGCACTCTTGGTTGGTTGTTTACCTGGTGTTTTAATTAGTACTCTCTCAACTCACTGCTACACCCTATCTGGTTGGCCCTTACTTGTAGGCTTTTAGTTAGGAAGCATTTCAGTGCTACTCCCTGCCTTGGTATCCAGTGTAAACTGTCTAATTATATAGTCTGTGCTTGTTTATTTTATAGCAGTACCCTATTCTGGGATGCACTCACTTGCTGCCTTAATCATTTCCTCCAGTTTTGCTCCATTACTGAACCTTAGTTGCTGCCCCATTGCATGCTGCTTTAATCAGATACCCTGTTTTGTTTACTTTGCTACTGCTCCCTGCATGGCATGGCTTCTATAATTGTACAGTATCCCTTGTTGGTTCAGCCAAGCTTAGATGTGAGGGTGCTCATTTATTTTACAACTTACCTCCTTTTGTTACTGCCTAATATATATGTAACCTTTCACATTCTCCTTTTCCTTCTTCCTTATCTGTTCTGTTCCATTAACAGTCCCCCTCCAACTTCTCCCATGCCTCCCTCTTCGAATCTTCCTCTCTTCCTTCTATTCATCTTGGTCTCCTCTCCTCACCTTTCCCTTTCTTCCCCTCCTCCTCCATCACTCTGCCCCACCACAGACATCTCACTCTAGCCTGCTGCTGTTTATCCTGCTCCTCTTCCTGGTTGGTGATACTGAGTTTAACCCTGGCCCTGTTTCCCCAGTGTCCTCCTCCCTCTCTCTCCCTGAAGGCTTAGCATCTTTCACCTCAATGCTAGCAGCTTGCTACCTAAAGATGATCTACTGAGAGTGTGGTTTGCCCAGCACTCCCCTGATATACTCTGCATCTCTGAATCCTGGCTGTGCTTCAGAATCCCTGACTGCAGCTTTGCTATTTCCAGTTATAATTTTTTCAGGCAAGACTATGGTAACCGTGGAGTGACATTGTCCTCTAAAAGTATACTGTCAGCTGTTCATTGAGCGTGTACTGTATACAGTAGTATGCACTCAGAAGGAGCTCAGTCAGCAGCTGGATGTGAAGGTGAGAGGTAGGATGTGCCAGTTGCCAAATGGAAACAGGTGTGGGAGGGGTGGGGCAGAACTGACACTGCAGGTGGGGGGTGAGAGGCCACAAGACTACCAGGATAATGGGTTGTGCCTTGTTTGGACATCTTATGATTACCACCGAGCTGTCGATCGGGACTTTGGGGAGCATAAATTATCATGGCTATACCTTTTGTGCGCTAAACGGGCTTGGGGGGAGCATGAGTAGCCCTATGGGGTATTACTTGGGGATCAGGACTTGGGGCTGGCTTTTGCCCCTTTGGTGGGCATTTGCTGCAGCTTGAAACACCCTATTCAGGTGCATCCTTCCTTTGGCGCAATGCTGGAGGTGCCACAAGTCACAGGGCGGAGCCACTGGGGACCCTGGCTGTTCTGGAATTGTGTGCAGGGTTCCTGGTGCATCGGCATTTGGTGCAAGTCATGATTGTCAGTGACTTGTGTGATGCCTTCTGGAATCAAGCCCACTGTGTCAGAAAAGTTTGCCTCCCCCCCACTCCTCCAAAATGTATGTATGTATATACATACCTACACACACACACACACACACATATATATATATATATATGTATGTGTGTGTACATGTATGGTCTAAGTCACTATGGTCAATAAATACTGACTCCTTCCCCAGAGACCTTACAGCCATTAACTGGTCTCCTATACTACCTGCGGACTTAAATTGATGTGGGTGGATCCACAACAGGTGATCGACAAAATTGTTGGCGAATGCCCTGACAGCGAAACTGGCAAGTCAACCACATTTTGCAGTTGGCTGCCAGTTTCAAGTGGCTGTATGTGTTTTCTTCGGGCGGCTTTGCTCCCCAACCCCCCACGTGGGGGTCAGTACCCCACGCACCCCTCCTACTTTAGGATTATCAACTCTGAGTCAGAGCTGATTTGGGGGGGGTGCAGGACTCTCAACAGACAGCACCAGGTTCCAGCGGGTTTCCTACAGTGGCATGGTGCTGTAGTCGCTGTAGGGGACCTTGCTGTCAAACTGTTGCTGTTGGGTGGATAACCAGATGTGGCTTTCTCCTTGTTTCACTCTGAATTCTTGCAAGTGTGGGACAAGCATGCCCCTCCCTTTAGAAAGTCCTGAGACAAGGGCTCCCATCATACTTGGATCACAGTGAGCCTCATTGACTTTTGCAAGACTTGCAACAGTAATGGTCCCTTTTCAAATTTTCATGTTCCCTTGCAGACCTTTTTTCTTCTATTAGGCTTAACCATTCTTTTTTTTTTATACTTATATTTTATTGCTTTTATACAAAAAGAATAGCATATAACATACTCATGCCAGAAGTCTCATATACATTAAAACAACATATGGGCCGGCCCGCCAGTGCAGTGGTTGGATTTCTGCTTGCAATGCCAGCGACCCGGGTTCAGGAATGGACTTGCATTGCTGGAGGGCTGGCCGGGGGAGAAGGAAATGAGCATCTGATGACGGCTCGTCTTCTCGGGGGGAGGGTGGATACATGGATCGGCACCTGCTGACTCCTGGCAAAGGCTGGGAGTACGGCAGGATGTCGGCCACAATACACTAAGGGGAATGATGGATGTTGGCATATGCCTTGACGTCAGTGGCATGTTGCTTCCCAGGGGAGCAAAGTGGAAAATGGCGCCAGGCCGATCGGGTGATGGCCCTCCAGAACCCTCACCATTGGGCTCCCGGACCTCCATTTGTCATCCCAGCAGCACCCCAGGATCGTTGGTTGGCCACCAGGCTGTTCTCCTATGGAGGTAAGAGACCCGCACGGTGAAGGGATACACTGGGGTTACTTGGGGTTGGCTGCGATATGGGGCGGTAGGGGTCAGAGAGTAGCCACGGTGGGGAGTTTGTGTAAATTCAAGGGAGACTAGTCTAGAGTAGGGAGAGTATAAAAAACATACATCCAATGTATCGGGCTTAGTTAATCTTAGCACTCTTAATTTCGGTTACTGGAGGTATTCCATGTAATTATAGTCCAGAATCAGTCCATAATATATTGCACCTTACAAGACTTTAGGTGGTCTAATCCCTATCAAAAATGTGAAACCATACAAGTTAACGCAACATCCGGTGCTGGGAAGGGGTAGAGCAGCAAGATGGCCACACTGCTGCTCTGCTCCACACCATGCCAAGCCAGAGCTCCTGTTGTTAAACTTTATACTTATTTTTAGTCTAATTTTGCTTCCCCATGAATTAATCTAATCTTACCTTTTTACCAAATTTATAAAAGTGTATTCTGACGGTTTCTGCTTCAAACTAAAGCCGATTGCCGGACATTCTGACGGTGCGTTCGGCTATATTGTCCAGTATACCGATTCGGGAGTTGTAAATCTGGAGGTTTAGGGCCAGATATTCAAAACTTTGCCCCGGGGCTAAATTAGCACTGCCCGGTGTGCAAACTTAGCCCGGAGCACAAAGCAAGCTATATTGAAAAGGAAATAGCCCAGTGCTGATCCTGCTGAATATAGCAGTCTAAGGAAGCCAGGAAAACTGGTCTGGGAGTGCAGGGCAAAAATAGCCCGGGAATAAGACAGCACTGAATATAGCAACAGGGAAGTGCAAACTGCAGCTGCAGCTCATTAGACTCTGAAGCAAGCCAGTGTTGCAGGTGAAAACATGGTGTGTGATTGCACAGAGATGTCTCACATCTACTGCAAATACACCTCTCAACCCCCTGCCTCATAAATCAGGGACAAGGCTTAAAACAATCAGGGACAAATGTTTAAAATCAGGGACACATCTTAAAAATTGGTGATCTCCACTCAGGAAGCTGGTAGAATAAGTGGTTTAGTGTAACATGCATTTTCTAAGGAAGAACACATCTGTAACATTAATGTTTGACGTTATATTATGCTTACAACCCCCACTGTTTGGTCATGGAAACACAATTTCTTGGAGGGACAGAGTAAACCTTTGAGGTAACATCAGGGATGTCCCTGAAAATCAGGAACAGTTGAGAGGTATGACTGCAAACAACAATGTAAGCCACACACTGCAGAACTGTGCTATGCTCAAGTGAGGTTTGCCCAGGGCTAACCTGATTGCACAGTGCTAACACATTAGCCCAGTGCAAACTGGCTAGCCCGGGGCAAATGGGAGCTATAGTCAAAGCTTCCATGCAAATGAGCCTACCTAGGTAATCCGTGGGCAAACAGGCACATTTGCATCTCATTATGTGCTGCTTAGCATACATTACCATGCAGTTTGCCCAGTTCTACTGCCTGGTGCACTCAGCTCCACCTTTTGGTCGGAATGGGAGTACAGGCCGGACGCTGTAGGCCAAGGCATGCCCACAGCATCCCCTGTTGGTCAGAATGAAAGGATAGGCTGGAAGCAGCAGGAACACAGTTGGTGCATACAGACCTCCCAGCCCCACGCCTCCTGAATCAGGGACAGGACTTACAAGAACAGGGACAAAGACTCCACATCAGGGACATATCTCACAAAGTGGTACTATTCACCCAGAAAGATGATAGAATAAGGGGATCAGTGTAAGACGTACTGTCTGAAGACTATACCGTCTGTAACGTTAATGTGTGACATTATGTTATGCTGACAATCTCCATTGTTCAGTTATAACAACACACATTACACGAGGGGCAGAGGACAAATGTGAGGCAAATTCAGGGACATCCCTGAATATCAGGGACAGTTGAAGGTATGGATCCCCCCAATGAATCCCGACCACCTTTCCACATAATGCAACATAATATTCCCTGGTAGTCTAGTGGTCCCCCAACCCCCCGTGTGAATACCGATCAGTAAAACACTTAGAAATCATTTGTCCCTGGTAGTCTACTGGTCCCCCAACCCCCGTGCATGAATCCCGATCAGTAAAATATTCAGACATCATTTGTCCCTGGTAGTCCAGTGGCCCACCCTCCTCCCTGCGCGACTCCCAACCTGTAGAATGTACCTAAAGCATTTTCCCTGGTAGTCTAGTGCCCCCCACTCCCCTGCACCAATCCCAATACATAAAACTTACATAAATAATTTTTCCCTGGTAGTCTAGTGCCCTACCCCCACCCCTGTGCACCAATCCCAAACTGTCAAATGTACATAAATCATTTTACGCTGGTAATCTAGTGGCCCCCCACCCCCCCGCACCAATCCCGACCCGTGAAACCTACATAAATAATTTTTCCCTGGTAGTCTAGTGGTCCTCCCACCTGGCAGTGACACCCCCACTCAGCAATACAATCCCCCAGGAACAGAGCCGGCTCAGCCCTCCTCTCACCACCATGGCCGGCCGCTGACTGAGGTCCAAATGATTACATTTGACAGTTCGGGATTGGCGCGGGGTGGGGGTGGGCCACTAGACTACCAGGGAAAATGATTTATGTACATTTTACGGGTCGGGAGTTGTGCAGGAGGGTGGGGGGGCCAGTAGACTACCGGGGACAATGCTTTATGTACATTTACGGGTCAGGAGTCACTGAGGGGTGGCGGGACCACTAGGCTACCAGGGACAATGATTCTGTACATTTCATGGGTCAGGATTCTCGCAGGGGATGGGGACTCATTAGATCACCAGGTCATTCTTTGATATAGGGTCTACGGGGTGGGAATCATGGGGGCACCGCTGCATTTCCGCCATCCTTTTCTTGGTGGTATTTAGTGCTGCACTAGAAGGTCGTGCTAATGCCTGTAGCACAGCACTAGACCTTTGAGTATGCCATGCTGCTGGCATTCATGGGTGCTCTGCTAACCCCGCCCCTGCATACTATTACCTATTAGCGTCGGCACTACCACTCAGTGCCGGCACTAATAGGGCTTTTGAATATTGCAGCCTCATGCAAATCCAGTGCTATTCCAGTGCTATGGTTTTGCGCTGGTCGCAATTGTTTGAATATCTGGCCCTTACTCTTCTAAGGCCAGTGTTAAAAATCAGTTCACTGAATTTAAATGAAAACGGATGGAGCATGTAAAACAAGGAACTGGAAGCGAAGAGAGAATGCCGCCAAGATTAAAGCTGAAAGATGGGAACGCTGAGCTTTGGGAGCACAAAATGTGCTGAAATGCTTGGAAATGATTTAAAAGAGGTATGCCACCTGTGTCTTGGGGGTTAGCTCCTCAATTGATATGTTTATTGTCAAAGCTTTATTATGCTTAGTGAAGCGTCTCTCTTCTTTTTTTTCTCTTAGGCGTATGCAGCGGCTGGGTGAAGTGAATACTGAAATGGTCAGGTGCAGCCACAGACCACTAAACTGCTTACCTTGAGGTTCAATAATTGTTGGAGTATTTGCAGACTGAGAGTGTGTTGTTGATTAAAAACTCTCAGTAGTTTTCCGTATTGCACGCATATCCCCATTTGGAAAAAGTGTTGAAACAAGGAAATGAGAGCGGGATGCTGGTGTATTTTAAAGATGACTGAAATTTTGGAGCATTGTGTAGCACTTTTCAGGATGACAGGCTTGTTAAAAGCCTTTAACAGGTATGACATTGTTGCCTGAGGGCTTGTGCCTGTTGTATACCTCTTTCGACAAGTCTGTTTTTACTGCACTTAGAGTAGCTCCTTTTCTGATTTGTTTTTTAGAGCTTGCCATGCCTGAGTGAAATGAAGAAAGGCCGATTAGGGGAGGACCTTTGGCCAACTTTGCTGACTATGGGAGCTTGATTATTTTGTAAAATTCTTGGCCCCCCCAGTCTAAGAGAAGGAAATGGAGGAGCAAGGATTTGTACAAGGACTGTGGGTGAAGGCTCCTTCTTATTAAATGTTCTGCAGTAAACGGGTGTCTGGCTTAAAGGGAGTGTTCTCTGAAAAAGGTACTGCTTTTCCCTTTAATAGGTACATAATGGAAGGGCCTTGTGCTCCAGCTGAGATAATATTAGTCATGGGAACATACAAAGGAGAAATTAGAGGAAAATGGAACCCTCAGCACAGCAAATTACACGAATAATATGATATGCTATGCCCCTTATATGATATATGATATGATATGATATGATATGATATGATATGATATGATATATGATAATATGACATGCCTCTTGGCTTGACAACGTCCACTGGACAGCCTCTCCCTCCCCCGACCCACTCCTTCACTACTAGGTCCAAACAGGGATGTAACCTGCTGTCTTCTCTGAGGACCTACTATATCCATGAGTGCAACTCACAATTTTGTAACATTATGTAACCTAAGTAACATACAAACTACTACATTATGTAACCTAAGTGTATCTATGTTAAATGTTCCTTTTACTGCACCTGTAATGTTATCCTCTGTTTTAATCTGCACTGTAGTAACTGTCCTGATGTCTGCCACCCTCGCGACGATGTGCCTTTGTAAATGAGTGTCTGACTCAAAGGTTGTAAACCCGATTTGTAATGAATAAATAAATAAATAAATGAATAAATAAAAATATTGTTTATTGTAAATTGTTTTATTGCAATAATTGAAATCTGAAGGTGATCAAACCCCCCTGCGCAAGGTAAAATTATATAATCATGACTGTCCACCGAATCATTGACTGGCATGTTGCTTAAGGTATGTTGCTTTGTGGAGTTAAAGACTCTTATGTAGGAAAGAGAGTTATTTAGTTCATTGAGACTGCTGAATAATGTTCATTATATTTAAGAGCAGATAAATAATGATTGCGGGGCTAACTAAGCCTGCGGTACCCTCTTTGGGATTTCTTACTTATGGGCCTTTGTGTATTAGACTTAAGAAATGAAAAGGTAATATAAGGTAATATAAGTTGTTGGATATGGACCCCAAGGTTTGGAGCCAACAGCTACATTTTAATGGAATTAATGGACTTCGTGTAGAAAAGAAGCCATTTTATTGAGCCTTGTGTGTCTAGGCTCCTGAATGAAACAAAGCTATCCCATGATGTTTTTGATATTTTAAAGTATGCAAGTTTATATTTCTTTTAAAGCAAAAGATTTTGTATTTGTTTGGTATAATATTGGCATAATTGTGTTAAGATAGAATGTGAATCTACTGGAAACATGGGCTTCCACTACATGCCCCGGAGTAGCCGATGGGAGTGACTGGACTAAGGCTAATTCTAGGGGCACAGAGCAACATGAGTCATATGGTGCCCCAATGGATGTGCTCTGTTACCAGTGTGTCTGACGGGCCATCAGGTAGGCGCAGATGAGATATGGTGTGAATGGTCGGACCTAGACTGTGACATGTAGTTCTACTATGTGCCTCAATAGTGGCTGATAGGAGTGGCTGGATAGAGGGGTGGTCATTGGGTCACGGAGCAGCATGCACTGCATGATGTCCCAAATGGATCTGCCTCCAAGGCTGGTATGTCTCGTTGGTAACAAGGTAGGCACAATTGGAGTATGGTGTGATCAGATAGGCCCTTATCATAACATATGGTCACATTAGGCGCCTCAAGCATGGCTGACTGGACTGACTGGGTAGGAGGAGGTCTATGGGGTATGGAGCAGTTTGTGCCACATGGTACCTCTGAGGGATTTGCTTTTTACAATCCAGTGTGTCCAACTGGTTTCCAGGTGGGCATGGATGGGATACGACGGGATTTGGTAGGATAAACTCTGTGGGACAGAATAATCTGACTTAGTGCTATTTGCTCTAATTTTTATACTAGGTTCCAATCTTTGCATGATAGCCTGGGTTAATATTTGCCCAGGTCTGGAGTGGCTAGAATAGCCCCCTACTGACTAGGAAATGAATAAAGGGTCTTAATGTAATATATATATTGGTCTGGAATAAGATAATTAGCCTAGAAAAATAACTTTTCTTGGCTGGAAAGCTGTATGTACAGTATTTATGGAAAATTTAAAATATGTTATAGGTGGATAGTTTATTTTATACTGTATATTTGTGTGGAACATTTGTAACTGTTGTGATCTTTTCATCTTTACATACTGTAATGGCTTTTTAGCTGAACAATAAATTTGTACTAAAACATCCTGTGTTGCTATGACCCCAACTCCAAACATAACATAATGTTCATCAGCTGTAATGTTCAACGTGGAATGTTCCACACAATCTGCAAGAAAAGAAAAGAAAGTACAAGCAACTATGCCATACTCTACGGGGTTCCATCCAGTTATATTTAAGCAGAGCATAGCAGCTCTCTATGTGGCATCCACCATTATTGTTATGACTTTCAAAATCAGCCAACAACATACAATATATTGTTAGAGGTATAAGAACCCACTAAACAAACAAAATACTTCATTTTATTTTATCTAATGTGGAAAGAACTTGAATATTTAAGAGACAGCAAATTGAAGTAGAGTCGACAGAGTATGATTAGTCTCTTAAAACTTCCTTCTTTTGAAAAAACTGCATTATTAAGATAGTCCCAGTAAAAGGAAGTTCAGGTACCCTCGTCTTCTGATTCAGAGGAATCATGATGTCTTGCCTGAGAGAACTCTTGAGAGATGGCCTCTGCTTTCTTACCGGCTTCCACTAGGTCAGTAAATTGAAAAGCTTGCCCCCCCACCCATAATACATTCGAAGCCTAGCTGGCATCAGGAGCAAATGAACGACCCCAAGGCTGTGCAGTTTCACCCGAACCCTGTCAAATTTCTTCCACCACATTCTCATGGTGTAAGACAAGTCTGGAAAAAGGTGTATGGTAGATCCTTGGAAATTCAGCCATTCTGTGTTCCATGTGGCCTGAAGAATATGGTCTCACACTGCTGATCCAGAGGTCACCAGAAGAGCAATCTAGGGTAAATCATTGATGGCTGCAGCAGACCTAGGGGAAATTTGGAAAACGTTCACCAACATTGCATGAGAGAGATTGGAGTCCAGATGCAAGGCTCCCAGTAACCACTCTTGCAGAAAAACAAAAGGTCATCCCCTTCATAGTGTTCAGGTAAGCCCACCATTCTAACATTAGAGGTCATTTGGGAGTTCTCAAGGGCCTCCAAATGATATCACATCTGGGCATTTTCCTGCATCAGCTTATTTGTGGTAGTTAAGGCCTTGGTCGCCACAGACTCCACCACAGAAGCTGTCTTTACTGCGACTTCTATTTTTGCATCTTGCTCCACAAATATCATCAAGATCAACTCCACCTTTGTGTCGATGGCCTGCATGGATTGCTGCAAGGCCTTCCTTGGTGAGTCTATCGACAAAGAAGAGTTAGCAGCTCCGTCTTTGCATAGAGCCTCCGCCAGTGGAACTTTCAGGCCACCCAAAGGACCTTTTTTCATTTGCCCCATTTTTCAAAAGACAGTACCAATATGCAGCTCGACCCATAGATCTCAGTTCAGCAGTTAGATTTTAAGTTTCTTCACCAAAAACTTGTTTTTGTAGATTTTATTGCAGATTAGTGCAGAACCCCAGACGAACATGTCTTGTTGGTAGGTATGCTCCACAACGCTCCCCTCGGCCTAAAAATTCTTGTAACAAGGCCATCAGAGCAGCAACAGCAAACTATATTAATTCTAACCTCCTGAACAACCTTAATTCCCCTGCAAAATTCTGGAAGGTCATTCACTGCCTTTTTGACCCTCCTTCCAAGTCCTGGTAGTGAATAGTTCAACTATCTCAACCCCCTCCAAGGTTGCAGCTTATTTCAATTAATTTTTCACCACTTGTGCCCTCCCCCTCTTATGCAAATTGCTGCCCCATCCCCTTCTCATCCCTCCCCTTTGTTACATTCATCTAAATGCTTTCACTTCTCTCCTGTTACACCCCTGGAGACCATGCAAGCTCTATCCTCTCTTAACCTCACTAAAGGACCTTACCCTAATGGGCTAGACTGTTACTCCACCTTTCTGCCCCTGCTATTGCTCTTCCCCTCACCAACCTTCTCAGCCTCTCATTTTCTCTTTGTGCTGTTACTCAGTCCTGGAAGTTCACTAAGATATCCTCCCACCACGGGAGGGAGACCCCAGTTCTCCTGATAACTTCTGGCCTATCTCCCTCCTTCCTACTCTTGCCAAGTTGCAAGAGAAACTAGTTTATGCCCTGCTTGCTGATTTCTTTTCCACTAATTTCCTCCCTCCCTTTCAGTCTGTCTTCCAAAAGAAACATTCTACAGTCTCCTCCCTGCTGTGTGTTACTGATTCCATTCTTACTGGGCTGGATCATTGGCATATCACAACTACTATCTTGATTGATCTGTCCAATTTAGTGGTCCACCCCCTTCTTCTGGAGAAGCTGAGATCTGCTGGTCTTTCTGTTCCAGCTGTTGACTGGTTCAGACTCTCTCTCTCCAGCTCTCTCTAGTCAATACAGGTAGGTGATGCCTAGTCCCACCCTCCCAATCTACTCTGAAGTCTCACAAGGCTCCATACTGGGTCCCATCCTGTTTTCCATATTTTTAAATTACTTCCCTTCCATCTGTGTCAACTCACATATTCACATGTATGTGTATGACACTGTTCTATTTGCCTCAGGTGCCTCGGTTTTGGCTTTGGAAGAAGACATGACTTCAACAATGTTCAACACTGGTTCCAGTCAAACCAACTTCAGGTCAATGCTAAGAAAACTGTGTCTATGACCTTTGGCACGAGCCAAAAACTGGTCAGGCACTCCTCCCCTCCCATTTTCACCACCCTGGATGGCTCTCCACTTGAAGTAGTTCCTTGCTTCAAATATCTCAGTGTGTGGCTGGATAGTAGGCTTGACTTCTCCACCCACATTGATGCCATCCAACAAAGATTGCCTCTCTCTACAAGTCTGCCACAAACTGGTTACCAAAATGGTGCTTTGAGTGTTTGATTACCATAAGTAGATGGGGTCTATGGTATTATCCCTTACTCCTCACTTGCCAGGCTGTACACCATCTGTAATGCATTCTGCCACTTTGCTGCCAGTGCCCCCCTTTTGTATGCATTGCTGCTTCCCCTACACTTCTTTCTCAATCCCTTCTCTGCCCTCACATTGCCTATCTCATTGTGCTTCTTTCAACTCCAAATATTGGTTTGGGTGTCTTCCTCATTAACTCTCCTCTCACCTATTCCTCCTGCCTCATATGCTCTTCACTCTAGATATTCATGTGCCTTCCCCCTTTCTCACTTTAACTCTGCTGCTGGGAAATCTGCAAATTCCTATCATCTTCCTTACATCTGGAACAGTCTCTCCTTTCCTCTTCACCTTCCTCTTTCCCATACAGTATCTCTCTCAAATGCCACCTCAAACTTCTTACTGCCCCCTCCTGTTCTTGTCCTACTCTTAATTGACTTCTATTCTCTGCTCCCTGTATCTGCTTCTACCCGATGTTTGGGGACTCCCTTGGCTTATGATTCATCCCTACTTTTAGCTCATAACTGTCCTGTCACATCTGGACCATTTTTGTCTCTTGCACTATTTCCTACACTCTGCTGCAACTTCCCCACTGTCTTCATCTTAGATTTTATAATTTCATATGGTTACATTTGTTTTGCTCATAAATCTACGCTTACTATGTCACCCGAACAAAGTGGGTGATTGATATCTTTCATTGGACCAACAAGAAAGTTACAGAATTTTAAGCTTCCGAGCTACACAGAGCTACATAATGATGAAAATAATTTTCTGATGAAGAGGTCTGTGTAGCTCGAAAGCTTAACATTCCGTAAATCTCTTGCTGGTCCAATAGAAGGTATCAGATCATCCACTTTGTTCATCTGTTTCTGCAAGGACCAGTATGGCAACAATCAATTTTTTAATACATCTCCTGTAATTTGATCTTTGCCAATACTTTACATTGTACTACTGTGTATGCTTTCTGCAATGTATTTTTATCTCTTCTCCCCTTCCCCCAGGGTCGCACCTAGAAACAAGCCATGGCTCAGTGTGTCTTTTCCAGTCACCAATTTTCAAATAAATAAATAATCAATCAATCAATCTATCAATAAATGGGATAATTTTGAGACAATTAAGGCAATTTTTTTAAAGAAAGCTTGTAGTCAGCTAAGTTGATATCAATATAAAATATTGTTTTAGCTATCATATATCAATATACAAAAACATAAAATAGCTCATTAAGTGCTGTTATTTTTTAATAACATATTATGGCCCCGATATTCAAAAGGTTAGTGTGGTGTCAACCATGTTAGTGCTCTGCTAACCAACAATAGCACGATCAGACAGGGGGACCATATTCAAACTTACCCAGTGCAACACGCTGATTTGACAATGTGATTGTGCAGAATATACTGCTACACCAATGCAAATGATCCCCCTTGCATACAAGCTACAGCAGTACATACGAAGGCTTTGGCAGCACAAATAAACTGCTCTTACAGTGCTGTTTAACACTAACAAAACCCTACCCTTTTCCCAAGCACAGTGCTTGGCCCTCAATTGTCATTCTCCATTGTAGTATAAACAGTTCCTGATATTCAGCGGTCCTCCTACCCCTAATCCCCATCCCCAAGGAACAGTCAGTTCAAACCCCACCCATTGCCCCCTGCTCAGGAGTCCCTGACCCTCACTCACTGAAGTACAGCAATGATGTGCCCCCAAGATGGAGAGTGATGCAGCCACTCCAATCATGGTAAATGACAGGGAGTGGTTGTGAGCCCACTGTAGAAACAGGTGTTTATAGGGGAACACTGGACATTACTGATTATTTATACTACATAGGGGAACAGTGATCAGGTGTTAGGGGCTCTCTGGACACCAGGGGTTGTTTATTCTACTCAAGGAGGAGATTTTGGGGTAGTGGGCACAGCTCTGCACATGCAATTATGCAGCCATGTGCAACAGTTTTGTACTGCATGCTAATGAGCCCATAATGGTCATGAAAATGACCATTAGTGCCTTGCATGCCCTATAGTCTTATTAGCATGCCAGGGGCTGAATATGGCTTGCAGAACTAATTATGCTGTCTTGACTGAGACATGCTATCTCTGCTCAGCTCCTTTGGACTATATTCCAGTAGGGGACGGTGTCAGCACAGCACATAGTCACTATGTGATGTGCTGACACAACCCCACATTCAGACAGCGTGCACTGGCTGGATCATGTTAGCCATCTGAATATTGCTTCTGAGCCAGCCATGATCTGTCTCGTACTGTTATACTGTGTGTTTGGGGTGCATGTCCAGCTCTGAATATTGGGGCCCATATCTATATTAGGCAGACTTGCCTAGTTCTCCCTTCCCTGTCAAACAAAATATAAATGCTAATAATAAATCGGCATGTATAGATATGTAGTGACACATGAGAACAGTGTTGTTAGGAATTATTCATGCTGATTGGACTCCAAGCTTTCATTTAAAAAAAAATGTACATATTTAAACCTATAAAAGCTACAGCTTAAGAAATATAACTTCAAGCATTATAAAATATTTTAAAGGATTATTTTTGGAAATGATCAGAAGATAATTGAGGTTGTTCTGTCTATAAACACATTTATTTCTAAGTGTTTGTTGACTGGGAAAGGAGGTTAGACAATAGTGTCTTTATTCAACCTCATCCGGGAAGGGGGGAGGAGGATACAGATCACAATCCAACTAAAATTGAGCCAGGTTCAGCTGTTGGTGGAATTTTTAGTGAATGGGGGAAATCTGGCCAGGACACTGATGAAATTCCCCTGCCCTTTTTGAGACATGCCATTGCATCTTTAAAGTCCACTTGAACAAACAACAGAAAAGGCAGATGGGATCTCAGTTTAATGTCTCATCCAAAAGACAGCACACCCCAACAGCACAACACCTCCCTCGTACTGCACTCAGGTGCCAGTGTTTATGATCCAAGCCCAATCCTGGTATGGGCCTTGAACTCATGACTCTCTGGCCCAGAGGCATATGTGCTACCAACTGATGCACTGACACTTTTTGATCAAATTGTTGGGCCTCAGTTATACATAGCCTGGATTCCTGCTGCCTAAACAACATCTTGCCTGAACGCAAGGTCCGAGCAGGTGTGCAGGGTTATATGTGCAGGTCTCTTAGCATCTTAGTGATGTGGTAAATTCTCTGCAGTGAGTTTTTTCATGGAATAATTTTTCTCCTGAAATGGGAAATGTAAAGTTTTTCAAGAACCTGTATTCATCCAGTTAGTAAAATGGAATAGTTTTTTTTACTGAATGTGACCTTCTTTCAGTCCTTTCTTTTCCTGTTTTCATCCCCAAGTAATTTATTTATTGAAAATTTCAGAGAATACCTTTGAGCACAAATGTTCTTTTACAAAGCTTCCGCATCAATAACAGAGATTACAAGGCAACATAACAAATACAGTAAGTGAGTTCCAGTGGAATGAAGTCAAGTACAATATAGTCACACAAGTACAAATAAACAGGCTAGATTAACTGCATACAATTTTGCGATAAGGCACATACAGAAACAGTGTAAAACAAGCCTGATAATGATACATGACTGCACCCTTCATCCATCCAGGAGATTGGCAAGTGTCTTTCTTCACAGCCGATGCCAATGGTGCTCCATGGTCCACTAGCAGGACCTGCCATGGTGAAAACCTGGACAACAAAAAGTGAATTCAATTGACTGGCAGGAGTTTCACAAATGCCAAGTGCCCTTCCTGGGGCTCGAGTACCTCACTAGTGTGACATATTTGGCTCCCAATTGGTCCCAGCATGTAATTTGATCCTAAGCTCCCAGGTGGCAATTTGAAATTCTGCCACTATTTGCCTTGCAATCCAGTTTCTACTGCTGTCTTATCATGTTTAAAAAACAGGTAAACAATGCTGGCCAGCTAGCATAGCGGTAGCGCTACCGCTCACAAAACACTGATGACCTGGGTTCAGAAACGAGCCCAAGTTGTCAGAGGGCCAGCTAGGGAAAGTGAGCTGAGCATCCCAGAGGGCACTCTTCACCTCGGGCAGGGGAGAGGTCAGACTCCACTGCGCTGCTACCACCTGGGTGACGACAGGTGGCAATGTAAGCGGAGCTGCTGAACTGGAGAAGTATGCCAGTGGATTCTGATGTGCAACACATGCATGCATGCACACCAGGAGCCCTTCTTGGCATCCACAGGGGAGAAAAACTGAAAAACGAAGCACCCGCTGCTGCAGGAGGAGGTCAGCCCCTCACTGCAGGCCCCACCCCACCAACCGTGGTGCTCTCCCTCAAACACCTACTCAGTTTCCATCGGGTGGTAACAGCCCCCTACTGATGGCCCCACCTTGGAGGGTAAGTGGGAGCAGTAAGTCTGGGGAAGGCATGTGATGGGGTTGGATGAGTGAGTAGGACCAACGGGGGCCAGCTACTAAAGAAGAAGAAAATATGCTAGATTTTTTTCTTTTTACAGGTAAACAAATGAAGTCTTGTTTTAAAAATCCTGCACAGAGTTGAACTTAAAATGACATCAATGCAGTGAAATTGCTCCAGCTGTGTTATTGTACCCTTATGGTACAATGTTTCTATTTAAGGGAATTTGCCCATTCATAGGTTTCATCATACTGCTCTATACCTAAAGGGGAAGTTAACATTGCAGAAGTCACTCAAATTGTGAAAGCCCATTCAAAGATCTTTCAAACAAGGTATTGGACTTACCTGTAGGGGACAGGAGTCCTGAGATATAAATATCTAAATAATCTGTAAATCAAAACTGGGCAGCAGCCATTTTGTGTAATCTCAAAACAGAAAGTGATGTCACCGAGGGGCAGGCTGTGATTAACAACATACAGCTTGCCCCTCAGTGACATCACTTTCTGTTTTGAGATTACGGTAAATGGCTGCTGCCTTGTTTTGATTTACAGATTATTTAGATATTCATATCTCAGGATTTGTGACGCCTACAAAGAAATCCAGTACCTCGTGTGAAATATGTGCTTTCACAATTTAGGTGACACCTGCAATGTTTGCTTCCCCTCTAACTTGTGTAAAGTCATATATCACTTAGCATGATGAAATCAAGTCCATTGCACTATTTAATGCTTTATGTAACCCCTGACCACAAGGGTTGGCCGAGCCCTGGCACTAAATGCATAACAAGAGACTTAGAGGGTCTATCCTTTGGCACTGTGCCTCTACCCAAGGAAACTCCTTTCAAGGGCAGACCTAGATGCTCTGTCATTCAGGAAATATAAAGTATGGTACAGTGGTACTTAGTGTTCACTTTCCACTGGTGGGATGGGGTGTCTTGGTAATCTTTGTACTGGCAGGTATTTGCATACAGACTTGGAACTTCACACACCTATGACAACTGGCTGAAAATTTCCTTTCACAAGTTTCTTAATTTACCTTTAATCTTTGGAGCATCCAGGGCTCAAAATAACTAGCTGCCCACCCGTCCCAGACACCTGTTCTTCACTAAGGACAGACATTTTGTTTTCTTTGCTCATCCTTGGGACAGGCAGGCAGCAGTAGCTATGTTAATGGGCGGTATAACCATGGAGCAGAGTCAGTCTGCCACCACCTGTGAGGTCGGATTGTGATGGGTTAGCCAATGGCACAATGCCATGTGGTGAGCTCTGTCCCAGTCCAACCCGACCTCACATTGTGGGTTCAGCAGTTCCATGCTCACTGGGGGTTTTCATGGGCAGGTGGTCAACACAGAGGGAGGAGCAAGAAGCACATTCTGCGGGACTTGCAACTACACATGAGAATTTTTTTTAAATTTAATTTTATTGAGAGCAGAGTACATGATAAAACAGCAATGCAGCATGTGGATACCTCAACTGCAATATTACATTACATACTGCAGATATAATGAGATAATTGTCTTACTGGTAACGTATTCAAACTTCATACAAGAGTAAAAGAAAAAGTGTTACAATCAAAATCAGTCTGCTCCAGCATAAACCCAGTGACAACAATAATTGTAAACTTCAAGGACAGTAGGAGACTTCTATTTCTGACAGCATAAGATATTTAAAGACAAATCAAAGGTAGAATGTATCATCAGTAGTCATAATATACAAACCCAACTCTGCTATTTGGTCTGGAATTGAGATAAGTGACCATTTCAGGAGGCTGTAATATGTTTCATGATTTTTTGTAATTTACTACAATTTTCCCCTTCTAGCCAGACTGGCCCCCATCAGTCCTGCCGACCTGTCCAACCCTGTCACCTGCCATCTCTGGGACTTACCTTCACTTGCTGTTCCACCACAAATAACCCCTCATGGGAAGGGCTGCCAGAGAAGTGGGGGAGACGCCCCATACTTTTCCCTAACAGAGGTTTAGTGTTGGTCGGCGAGGAAGAACCCAGCTGGAGGTATGGGGCCTGCAGTGGGCAGCAGACAGCATCCTGCTGCAGTTGGGGCATTTACCGCATTTTCTGTCCCACCCCCTGTCATTGGCAAGGCCTTGCTGATGCAGCACATCATGCTGCCAATGTACCCCTTCCCCAGTCCATGGCTCCAGCTGCAGCATCACTTGTAATCACCCAGGTGGCAGTGTGGCAGCAGAAACCATACTCCCTCCATCCCTGGAGGAGATGAGTGTTATGGGATGCTCAGCCAACCTCTCCCTGGCCTGCTCTCCAATGACTCAACCTTGTTCCTAAACCCAGGTTGTCAGTGTCGCAAGAGGTAGTGCTACCATTGCACCAGAGGACCTGCTTTAATATGTTCCTTGTTATAAATATCAGTTATCATTTTGCACCAGATATCTATGACAGGAGGCATTTTTTGCATCCAGAGCCTAGTAATGGCTTTTTTACTGACAGAATGTACAGATATGCCAAGGAATGAGAAGCTAACCGGGTGCCCGAGTGGGAGGTGGACAGGAGCACCATAGTCGATGACACTATCTCAATTTTCTGGGAGTGGAGCTGAATTTGAGCAGAAATTGCCTGCCAAAAAGTTGTGAGGATAGGGCAATACTAGAATATGTGGAAATGGTCTGAAGTGAGTGACCACACAGTCTCAGCAGTGCCCATATTCTGGGGGCATTTTTTTGGGATGATGATATTTTAAAAGATGGGATGACATGTTTTAACCACATTTGATAGGTAAGATACATATTCAGTTCCCAGTTCTATTTATCCAGAATTTGTTGAGTAGTGTCTCCAAGGAGATCCCCTAGCCCTCTGTAGAAATTACCAATTAAGTTCTACCAGTGATCCCCCTGAACTTCTCCTATTAATAAGCATAGGAACAGTGAGGTTGGGTCCAGGAGGTGCATCCTGCCCTCTTCCTTATGTAAGAGGTATGTTTGTATCTGATGGCATCTAAAATGCTCTCAGCCTGTCAGACCATAGTACTGTTGTAGGTATTCGACATGAAGTATTCCTTGTGTGGCTAAGGACTGGAAACTATCAAGCCTAATTGTCTCCTCCTCTGGAAGGTGGGGTCAAATGGGATAGGGAGAAAGTAAGAATCCACTGTTAGTGCCCTACAAAAATAATAGACCTGGGAAAATCTAGGGAGGAGCTGTAGTTTAAACCATATCACTAAGGTATGAGCAGTAAAACCAATGCAGTCTGCTAGGTGAGGAGCATCAGTAGAATTGGAGAAAATAAGTTTACCAGTGTCATACATGATCATACATGTCATTTAACATAAATTCTATTTGTTTCCGGGGGGGGGAGGCTTGAGTGCTAAGCCAGCTGTATTTTATTCAGAGATGAGAAGCCCTGACATAATTTTGTAAATTGGAAAGGTTAACTCCATCTAAATGTGGGGGGAATTGCAGTTGGGAATACCTTATTCGACAGTGGTGGACCCCTCAAATGAAATGGGAGATGAGTCTATTCCAAGATGCAAAATAGCATGGAGAGAGATAAATGGAAAGGGTCTGCAAGAAATATAATATTCAGGGTTAAAATGTTCATTCGCATTGCTTCTATCCTGTAGAAAAAGAGTAGTTGTAGTTGACTCCACCAGGAAATGTCACTGGTTAAGGTGATAGTAAGGGGTTCATGGTTAAAGGGTTCCAGATTTCCCGGATGTTTGTGAATCAGTAACCCCAGGTATTTCAACTTCATGCTTCTCCATCTTGGGAAAATCCTGACAGATTTTATCAGAGGGGAGGTAGTTGGACAACAAAACCTCCATCTTCCAAAGGTTAGTGGGGAAGATCATGGAAGCACTACTGAAGGAGAGATTGGTGGAATATCTGGTTGTCAATGGACTACAGGACCCAAGGCAGCATGATTTCACCAGGGGAAGGTCATGTCAGATCAACCTTGTCGAATTTTTTGACTGGGTGACTAGGGAGGTGGATCAGGGGAGGGCAGTGGACATGGCCTATCCGGACTTCAGCAAGGCATTTGACACTGTGCCACATAGAAGACTATTACACAAACTGGGAAATATGGGTGTGGGCAGGACAGTAGTGTGGTGGGTAGGTAACTGGCTGGGTGGCAGGACACAGAGAGTGGTGGTAAATGGCTGTCACTCCACAGAGGGAAGAGTGACCAGTGGGGTACCACAGGGATCAGTGCTGGGACCGGTCCTATTCAACATCTTCATCAGTGACATTGCGGAGGACCTGGAAGGCAGAATTTCACTGTTCGCTGATGACACAAAGCTCTGTAACAGAGTAGACACACCAGAGGGTGTAGACAGAATGAGAAGGGACCTGCAGAAACTTGAAGAATTGTCAGGGTTTGGCAGTTGAAATTCAATGCAAGAAGTGCAAGATAATGCATATGGGGCACAAAAACCCTGGCACAATATATCAGTTGGGGCTGAGGATATAGCATGCACCAAGCAGGAAAGGGATCTTGTGGTTATCATCTCTGATGACCTCAAGGTAGGGAAACAGTGTGACAAGGCAGCAGGTAAAGCAAATAGGATGCTGGGATGCGTAGGCAGGGGTATCACCAGCAGGAAAAGGGAGGTCATAATTCCACTATACAAGACACTAGTGAGGCCCCACCTGGAGTACAGTGTAAGGTTCTGGAGACCATACCTACGTAAGGACATAGACAGGGTAGAGAAGGTTCAGAGAAGGGCAACAAAGATGGTGCATGGATTATCAGGGTTTTAAATAATTGATTAGCAGTTTTTTTCTTGGGATGATACTAACTGTACAGAAAGTATTTGTATAGATTTTCTAGAAGTGCTGTGTTTGTTAAACACAGTGAGGCAAGACCTATGCATTTTCACAAAGATTTAGCACTTTTATGAGCAAAACGCTAATCAATTTTTAGAGTTAAATAAAACCCTGGGATTGCATCACAAGTCCTATGAAGACAGGTTGAAGTAACTGAACATGTACTCCTTGGAGGAGAGGAGGGAGAGAGGGGATATGATAGAGACATACAAGTATCTTACAGGGAGGAACAGGGTGCAGGAATACACTATTTTCAAGCGAAAAAGATGTTCTAGGACTAGAGGGCATGGGATGAAGTTGGAGGGAGGATGATTCAGAGGAAACGTGAGGAAGAATTTCTTCACAGAATGGGTAGTGGACAAGTGGAACACCCTGCCAGTGGAAATGGTGGGGGCTGAAACAATCACGGGATTTAAGAATGCATGGGATAGACATAAAGGAATTCTGGAGGTCAGGGGTAGGGGGCAACAGACTTCTAGGAAAACATAAACTGAACTTACAAGCTCAAATGGGCAGACTAGGTGGGCCATAGGCCCTTATCTTCCGACACTGTCTATGTATCTATGTATCTATGTTAAGGAGAGTCCATCTGGGAAGCCAAAAGATAAGTCCTAGAGGATGCTGGGATGATGGGGCTGGGCAGACTGGTGTATGGGGCCAGTCAGCACGGCGAGCATAAAGAGATAAAGTGTTGAGCATTGACCATGCTGCAGGTATGGAAATATCAAGCTTAAGCAGAGTGAGGAGAATGTCATCTGCATAAAGGGATGCTTTATAGTGAACTTCTCCTAAGGGAATCCCATCAACTGCAGGTGTCTGCTGAAGAGCTGCTGCTAGGGCTCTGTGTATAGTGCAAATAATAGTGCTGGGTGCCTCATTGGAGGAGAAAAGGAGAAGCAAGAGAATTACTTGCTTGAATGTAGGCCTGGGTGCCTTTGTAAAGACTTTGTAGCCAGGTTAGAATGAGAGGAATCTGAAGGCTGACAGGGTGCCCGAGAGGAAGGTCCAGGACACCCTGTAAAATGCTTTCTCAGCATCTAAACTGATAAAAGCAGCCAGAACAGAGCACTGAGCTACATATTCCAATAGGAACAAGATACATTTGATAATATTCATCATCTGTCAAAGCCAGATAAAGCCAGCTTGGTCAGGGTGGATCAGAGAGGAGAGGAGGTGGCCTGGCCAATGCACCCAGATCACCATGTACAATTTATAATCTATGTTCAAAATGAAGATCAGACAGTAGGATTTGGGACAGGTTGGGTCTTTCCCCTGGTTTCAGGATCATGGATAGAGTGACAAATCTCCATGATGGTGGAGGGAGCTCTCCCTCACTAACTACTTGAAAAATACAGTGCAGATGTGGAATCATTAAGTCAGAAAAAGTTTTATACTACTCTATCTGATAATCCTCTAGGCCTGGACATTTTTGTGTTTTAGCTTCCTGGAGGGCCAATATTATATTGTCCACCTGTATAGGGGTCAGCAAGGACTCTTGCTGTGTGTCTGTGAGGATCGAAAGAGGCAAGTGTGAGAGAAAAATCTGAAACCTGGGAGGCACATGAAGGGGAGGGTTCTGTGTATAGGTAATATTGTAATCCTTGAATATTTTCAGTATTCAGTGCATCTTGTGTGTTTGTTGCCCTGATTGGGGTTCTCTTAGTCATAGTACACAGGCTACATGCCTTAAGGCTTAGAGTCTCCAGGCCAATAACCAAGTACCTCTAGAACCACCCTTATAATTAGTATGCCATAGGAAAGTTAGTATGCCATAGGAATGTTAGAGCCTGTTGTACTCCGTTGTCCATTATGGCCTGTATGTTGGCCTTGATAGAGTTAATATGAGTTGTAATATCCCTGTCTCCAGCTGCAGTGTGCGTAGTTGTTCTGTCAGCTGGGTGCATCTCTGAGTTGGCTGATATTTCTTATGGGAGACAAAAGCAATACTATCACCTCCGATGACCATTTTTATGATATCTCAGAGAATAGGCCCAGAGATGTCTGGGAAGGAGTTGTGTTTCACAATTTGGGTGACCCTGTGTTTGACCATTGTGAAAAATAATTAATCCTTAAAGAGCTAGTGGAACCAAAACAGACAGACAGGAGAATTATACACATTTTGAGAAGTAATTAGTTGGATTGTATGCATTGTATGGCTTCTGTTCTCCGGGTCACCCCTGAAAAAGGGACCTTCGTGGGCCCAGTGGGCCAACCTGGTCATCAAAATTCAATAAATAAATAATCTTTTATTTCTGAAATATTTTTCTTTTTCCTTTTGCGCATTAAAAAGTTTTTTATGCAGTAATATTGTGCTGGATGTGTGGAATAGCGCTCAGCCTGGCAGGTGACATATCTATTTCTAGCCCCTCCCACCTCATCAACATTGTGATCTCACTGACAAGGACATCACAGATGATTGACCTGGCAACTGCTAAGTGGCTGTTTTTAAGCACCAGTGATGTCACAGTCAATGAGGTCACAATTCTGATGCTGTAATGGGTGGACAAGAGCTAGATATGTCAGCTGCCAGGCAGAGTGCTGTCCCACAGATCACACCAACTAACATCAGGTAAACAATCTTTTAATTAACCAAAGGGAAAAGAAAATATACTTCAGCTATAAAAGGTAATGGCTGACCATTTTTAAAAGTTTCGAGTTTCAAGTTTATTGCAGGAAAACTCCATTGAGCAAGCTCATTCACAAGGAGGTTCTGTGTACAAACATAGATAGGTAATAACAGTATATACATGAAATGCACGTTACATGATAGAGGCTGGATATACATACAAGGGTACCATATAGGGTGACTGCAGGTGATAAACATTAATATGACACAGGGAAGTGACTTACGGGTTGCATACTGATAAATGAAACAAGATGACTGGTGTGCGCAATACATATATTTTGGCAGCTAGAACAAACAACAGACTACAGGGGGGAGGAGTGTTTTGATAGAGTAGCAGTGGAGCGTAAGCATAGATAAAGCCAGGAGTAGAAGGGGAAGGGAAAGCAGTTAATATGGCAAAGCAATTATACCTTACCAGTGGATAAATATGGCACACATGGGGAAGGAAGAGACTTAATGACAGTTACAGGTGTCTTTTATTTTGGCTGAACTTAGCGATTTGTAGAAGTTTATTGAAACTGTGCTAGTTAGTTTCAATCACGGTTTGTAATTGGTTCCAAATGGAGGGAAGGGCATATGCACTAGCACATTTACCAAAGGAGGTCCGCGTCCTTGGTATGTCAAGCATAATAAAGTCAGATTTTCTTAATGAGTATTCACTATGTGAGATACTAATAAGGGAAGAGAGATAGCTTGGCAATTTATGCAGGAGCAGTTTAAGAGTCCATAGCCCAGCATGGAGCAGGCGTCTAGTAGTAAGGGATGTCCAACCAACAGCTGCATATAAGTCACAATGATGCGAACGGTAAGGGGAGTTGGTAATGAACCGTAATGCACGGTGATAAAGGATGTCCAGTTTACTTAGATTTGTAAGAGTGGTGGAGGAACAGATTACATCGCCATAGTCGAGTAGGGGAGAAAAGTGGCCTGTACAAGCTTGTTTCGAATTTCAAGGGGGAAAAGGGGCCTATTTCTGTAGATGGAACCTAATCTTGCTTTTAACCTTCTAGAGACATCTCGACGTGGTCATTGAAAGATAATTTATTGTCGATCCAGATACTCAGATATTTAAATTTGGTTACAACTTCAGAGGCTCGCTTAGCGTGGTGACAATGAAGTCTTGGGCAAGGGTATTGAGGGGCCTGTGACAGCACCGCGGAGAATATCATCGCTTTAGTCTTCTTAGCATTGAGCAGAAGCTTTGCCTTTATTAGATTATGCTCAAGTTGTGCTGAAGTCAGCTTGAAGCACCCCCTTGACTTCAGATAACGATGAGCCAGAAGTATACAACACAGTATCATCCGCAAAAAAGTGCAGATTGGACGTAGATATGTTAGCATCTAAGTCATTAATGTACAAAGAAAACAAGATAGGGCCTAAGATGGATCCTTGGGGGACTCCTCTTGCAACTGGCAAGGCAGCAGAAAAAAAGCCTTCCGTCTTTACTTTTTGGGATCATCCAGTTAGGTAGCTAGAGAACCATTGGGTGGTATGGTATGTGGCACCCAACTTTGCAAGGCAATTGACTAATAGTTTGTGATCAACAGTATCAAAAGCTTTGCTGAGGTCCAAAAAGACTGCGCCTGTTACCTTCTTAGCATCTATAGCAGAGATCCAATCATTGGTTACTTTTCTAGTGCAGTGATTGTGCTATGATTAGCCTGGAAGCTGGATTGAGCTGGGTTAATGAGAGAGAAGGTTTTCAAGTGAGATTTTAACTAATATGGATCAGTTTTTTGAGAACTTTAGAAAGGATAGACAATATGGAGATAGGCCTATAGTTGTTTATATCGCATGGGTCACCAGATTTAAATAGAGGGAGGATATATGCTGATTTCCAGCAGGACGGCACAGTAGCAGATGCAATTTAAAGATTGAAAATGTGGAGAATTGGGGCAGTGAGATGGGCGTAGCCTGACCTTAGGAAAAAGGGTTCCAAGCCATCGTCCCCAGCGCTTTTTTTGGTGTCTAAGTTAAGAAGAGAATCTTCTACTTCTTTATAAGTTATCTCGCGCAATTGGAAGGGGCTGGGTGCAGAACTAGATGTGTATGTGGGGGGTATGCTGGCTCACCGCAGCACCAGCATAAGGTGACGAGTCAAAAGCTAATCAAGCTGTGGCAAAGTGGGAGTTAAGTTCCTCCAGAATTAGGGACTTGTTTTCCACAATCTTGCCACTTGCAACTATCTTTGTTGGGACAGAGGGGGCCATGGGCCATCCTTCTATAGCTTTGATAGTCTTCCATATTTTATGAGGGTTACCTTTAGCTTGTTCGAGAGTAGAAATATAATAGTTAGCTTTAGCAGAGCGAGGTTTTTTCACACAGTTATTCCTGGCTGTTCTAAAGGCCTGCCAATCCGCAGATTCTTTGGAATGTCTAGCTTTAGCCCAGAGCTTATCTCGAGCTATAAGGCTGCCTTGAGATCCGAGGTGAACCAGGGGTTGGAATTGTTCCGCACCCTTACTTTGATGAAAGAGGCATGCTTATTATTATTGTAGTGAGTTTGTCATTAATGATGTAAGCTGCCTTGTTGACATCTTTTTGGCCAGGTAGAGATCTTGCCATCTAATCATGCTCAGGTCAGATAGGAAGTTTACTGCACTGAATTTGGCGAAAGGATCTTTTGTTATAAAGATGGGCTGCGGCCAGGCCTTAATTTGAGATCTTATGCAAGCAACAATTCCATGATCGCTCATGTCATTTGAAACACTGCTGAATGAGATATTTTGTGGATGGGTGGTTAGTACCACATCTAGAATGGAACTGTTGGCAGTATTTAGAGTATTGTTCCTAGTGGGTTCACTGACTAATTGCCCAAGACCTAGCTCGTCACAAAGGGATTTGAGGCCGTGTGATTTAGGTGACAGCCAGTCCATATTTAGATCTCCTAGAAATATTGTTTCAGTTTTTGCATCTACTAACATGGATTTCATAAGATTAAGGACTTCATCACCACCAGACAGGGGTCTATAGCAACCTAGGATAGTGATACATTCCGAGGAAGGGAGATGAAGGCTCAGTGAAACTAACTCAAATTCCTTGGCTAGAGATTTGCAACTAATATTGGTGACTGAGTACTTAGATTTGGCGAAGATAACCACACCCCCGCCTCTAGACTCTCTATCTGCTCTAAATAAATTGTAGCCCTGCAGTGATATTTATTGATCTGTGTTCATCTTTTTTAACCACGACTCACTAATTATGATAAGGTCAGGGTTAATGTATGCAGCCCAGGCTTGCAGCTGTACAAGGTTTTTGGGCAGGCTTAAAATGTTGGCCATCATCATTTTGAGACCTGTGGACTCAACAAAATCGATAGGCGAGGTAAGTTGTGTGTGTGTGTGGGGGGGCCAGGGTTGAGCTCCACATTTCCTGAGCAGAGAAGAAGCAGAAGTATAACTTTCTTTAAGGAGCTTATAAGAATGGAGACTGCTTTTTTATTTCTTAGCGGTAACCCATATTGTGCTGCACAAGAGGCGGCACCACTGTAATGACAGTTTATCGTGATCAGTGTAAGTGCTTGAATAGACATAGGTGAGGACAGTAGCAAGGGGGTGTAGGCTAACCCGGGGAAATAGGCTAAAAGGGGAGAGGAGAATGACATAGTGTCTGCACGGTAGACCGTTATAACATTAGGTATTGATAAGGTACATTGGAGAACTGAATTGCATTGAGGTACTTCGAATTGCACTGTATTGCTGAGAACTCTGCACCTTAGGAGCAATAAAAACACAATAAAGAGAGCCATGATCCCTGATTGAGTGGTCTCGTGATTTGTATTAGTGCAATATTTTCTAGGCAAGTAATTTGCCCACCTAGGTACTCACTTAAAACCTAGATGAGAAAATACAGCAGAAAGGGGAACAAGGAGAGCAGGAGCAGCTTAGTTAGTGGCAGGGCTCAAGAGATATTCACCGGGGCAGTCTTATTGGCCACACTCAGATACCAATCATAGGTTGGCAGCAGTCGAAACTAGGCCAATGAAGCAGTAATATGATATAGGAGGCAGATCATGAGTGTATTTAAAGGAGGCCTGATAGAGGGGGGTGGGAGAAAATTTCAGGCCAGAGCGAGAGCTGAGAAGTCAGAATTAAGAAGGGAACACTGTAACAGGCTATAGAGAAGGTGCCCCAATCAGAGCAAAGCAGGCAAGTGGGCGTACCAATCACAATCGCCCTAGGGCAGTGCGGCACCAATCAAGGGTGCCCAGGTGTGCTCTCTCTTTGCAGAGGATTCTATCTATCGGTATGACAGCGTAGCGTAGGTAATAATAGGGTGCTCAGTGTCCATCTGACTTGAGTCTGAAGGGTGGATGGCAGACACTGAGGGCTTACTGTTTTCAGCTGCAGAGCTGTCGCACAGGCAGTTTTAAGGAAGTTGTCAGCCTGTTGAGTGAAGCTTAGGGGAACCTCAACCACAACCACCCCTTGTAGCAGCACTGGGAAAGAAGTAGAATGATAACGCAGGCCATATTGCCCACGAATCTAGACACAGTGATTTATGTAGGAGACCAAGAATCTTCTAGTGGCAGGTCTGTATAACCTGCTAATGGAAAACTAGCCGTAAAAAAAACCAAAAAACTTCTATTACTACTCTAGAGGTGGGTTAGGTCTGAGCAGTTTAGTAAGACAAAAGGTAGTTGACATATCGGCGCCAAGGCAGAGTGCTTGGAATGGGGGGGGGCGCTGCAGGAAGAGCAGTCAGACAGAAGAGGTGTAAGCACTTTAAAACAGTTGTAGAAATTACAATCCAGCTAATACAGTTGAAAAACGTCTATTACACAGTTGAAATGTGCTTAGTTCCATCGAAAATCTAACAAAGTGCCAGGTGTCTATAGCAGGGGAAAAGTCCTGGCCAATCAGAGTGGGTTTGCTGGAAGCACTCGTGTTCCGATTGGCTGCACTGCCCCATACCTTCCAAGGAGCTGCAGGCAGGTGTCCTGGTCTTGGTCGGTGGCTGGCTGGGTGCCGGCCAACCATGGGGGAGCTGAAGCAGCCCTGTTCAAGGGCAGGCAGCTTCCAAGGAGCTGCAGGCGGGTGTCCTGGTCTTGGTCGGTGGCTGGCTGGGTGCTGGCCGACTGTGGGGGAGCTGAAGCAGCCCTGTTCAAGGGCAGGCAGCTTCCAAGGAGCTGCAGGTGGGTGTCCTGGTCTTGGTCGGTGGCTGGCTAATATTAGTTTTAGGCAGTACACTAGCTCTTTAAGAAGGGTAGTTTTAAATTGCCAGAAGGAGGATTTTTTTTTTTTAACTTAGGTCTAGCTTCTACCAGAGTGGGTTATGGTCTGACAAGAGTAAAGGCCCATATGTGAGATCTTGAATGTTAGTAAAATGCTCATACAGTAGGTGGTAAAAAAAAAAAATCTAGGCGAGCATAACTGCCATATCTGGGGGAGTAATGTGGATGCATTTTTGGGAGACAGTAGCTCTATACTGGGTGGGGTGGAAGGAATCAAGGTCAACTGGCATGGTAATGTTGAAGTTCCCACCTAAAATTAGCTGGCCTTGTGGAAGGTCCCATAGTTGCCCCAAAAAGTGGTAAATGCTGGAGTATCAGAATTAGTGAGCAAGTACACATTAGCCAGGGTGACGTCAGTATTATAGAAGTGGCCAGTTAAAATAACATAGTGTCCATATGGATTGCTGTATTCCTACCTTAGTTCAAAATGTGTTGTGGAGGGAATTAGGATGGCTACACCGCATCTCTTTCTATGGACAGTGGAAGAGGCATGTACTGTAAACTGTCCACCCCAGGAAAGTTTAGATTGTTTTCTGGAGATGAGATGGACTCCTGGACAGAAATAACATCTGTAAGGTGTTGGCAAAGGTACCAAGGCTCACTTTAATGGGTTATTCAGACCATTAATATAGTGAAAAAGAACTACCAGTGGGGAAACAGCTATCATTAGTAAGATAGAAAAACACCAGTATATGCAAGATCTGCTATACTCTTGAAAGAGAGGATCCAGCCCCCCTCCAGGAATCCCTCGTTGACTCAGACACCCATCCTGAGGGATTTAACACAGTGGGACATCTGGGAAGGCAAGGCCCCCTGCAAAGGGTCTGGTACCGTTCACATTCAGAGAGAATTCCTTTTGCATGTGGACAGTGAACTGATAGGGTAATTCATCTGTGTGTCTCTCCCTGCATTTTTAAAATACAACAGTGAAAAAGAATGGGGTCCAGAAACTCAAGACAAGAAGCGTAATAGACCAACAGTGTCCAAAACCAGTAGAAAACCATTAACAGTGACATGAAGCTTCCAAAACAGGGGAGCTACCCGTGGAACCCCTGTGGAGGGAGAGATGGAAAGTCTCTCCCGTGAGGAAGACACTGTGCCCACACTACAGGAATGACCTGTAGAATTAAGCAAGAGGAGAATCTCTGCTGAGTATGTGTATTAGAACAACAATGGGGACCCATGGCTCTAATTCGTCTGGTAGGAGATGCGAATGTTGTTCAATGGGGAGGAACAAGTATCAAGTACAACCAGCTGCAAGACCCCATAAGGGCAAGAACTGTACACTGTTAGAACCTGGGTGCTAAAAGAAAAAGACAAGGTATAGTACTGTCAGTGAATTACATACCAGTAGTTGCAATAGCACTTTTTGTCCCAGACATAATCAGTCCAAGCAATGTTGCATAAATAATCCAACTGTGATAGTCTAAAGAGGGCCCAGTCCTTGCTAAACACTGCCAGTAGCTGGAGAGCTGGTCACTTGGATACGCAAGTCTATTTTCTGGAGGGGGGCCACATAAAGACAGGTGGCACCCTGGCAGGAGAAGGGTGAGAAAAATATATATATAATGAGTCCTCACCCAGATGACCCCACAGCATATATAGCAGCTAATTCTTGCAAGGCTACTCCATGGGTGTGCTGGATTTTAAGAAGGGTGTTAGAAATTACAATTTTGCTCTGTTCAAGTTGAATCTTTGAGGTTCAGATTTGCTAGTTTGCCGTACAGGTAGCATGGGTGGGTAGGTGCTTCGGTGAGTAGCCCAATACAGGGCCTCCCACCCACGACCATCCTCATCTGTAGTGTATTGGAAAAAATGGCATAGGACTATGCCCAGGTATCCATTTTGGTCTGAATCCTAGACCTTGGGGACCTTAATCTTGAGGAAGCATCAGGCGTGACTGGCAGTGGAGTACCCCGGACCTATAGCTGCATCAGACAGTGGCTATAAGAAGTCCCCAAATGTGATTAGATAAACATGTCCCTAAGAGGGGCATGGGTGGTGGCACATCATATCCCTATGCCCAAATATGTAAGTGCACAGAAATGCTGAAATGGGGAAGGGGCAGACTAAGAAAGGCCTCACTCCCTTTCCCTTAAATCTCCTGAAGAAAGATACCACCACCACATATGTGGCATAACCTGCATCAGAGTTAATAAGCTGCTGCCAGATAGAAGATCTCTAGAAAGGGGAGAAGGTGAGTAAGAATACAAAAGGTGCAATAAATCCACCTATGCATGGAAAGTTCAGGAAAATACGTCGCCATTGTAAAAGTCCAGGAAGGATTCTTCAAGTCCAGCTCTGGGGTCTAGGTTCAGGATGGACGCTGAACTGTTTCAGCAGTTCCTTAATATATGGGCTAAGGCCTCCTATGAGTGTTGCTGGTGAACATCCAAGCCCTGCAAAGGAAGGGGAAAGGAATGAGGTGCAACAGAGTGAAAGGGATGATTTCTGTCTTTGTGGTTAGAGCGGGAGCACTGTTGCATTTGCAGAGGCTGTGGAATGGTTATACTATGGCAAATGAGATCAGCTATAGCCTCTTCAGAAGTAAAGTAAAGTAAAGCACCTTTCCTTATGGGCACTGAGCTCGAAGTTTCAGCAGGTAAGGTATCTGGAATTTAATTCCTATCTGCAGTAGAGCCTGGAGGTAGACGGCATATGATCTTCTTTTCTGCTGCATCAGGACAGCATACGCATGGTCTATGTATATGTGCTTATCTTTGTACTGCAGAACACTGCTTTCTTATGTCAGGCTATAAGCAGGACTGTCTATTTTATCTGGACCTGTAAAAAAATGCATAATTATTGAATGGGAATGCTTAGTAGGCCCTGTTTTAATGCCTAATGCCCTGTGGACCCTTTCTAAGTTGAACGAGAAATCTGCAGGAAGCTGAAGGGAGTTCTGGAGGAGAGTTCCCACAAATTGAGTAATGTGCTGCCCCTCTTCTCCCTCCAGAACCCCATATGCTCTTAGATTTTTCCTCCGGAGGTGGCCTTCCAAGTCCTGCTGCTTGTTCTCCATCTGCTTCTGGCAGTGGTGCAGGTGGAGCAAAAAGTCAGCCATAATATCTGAACGGTCTGCCAAGTCCATGGTTGCAACCAGCAGGTCAGCATACTCCTTTTTTCATCAACTCCAAGTCCGCTTACATGGCAATTAACGAATGTCACACCTTGGTGCAAAAAGCCATTAGTTCTTGAAGGATCCAGATACTGGAGTCTGTAGAACTCGAAAATGGGTGATTAGAAGACAGCTGGTTAGCTAAACGTGCAATTGGTCAGAACGGAGCCACGGACCTCTAAGCTCAAGTGTCCTTGCAGGATGGTGATATAAACCGGAAGTCCGCACATGAGAATTTTGTCATCGACCATGAGCAGTCACTGGTCCTTGCTCTCCTCCACTGCATGAGCTCCTCATTGTGATTGGTCTGTGTGAGTAGAAATGACAATGTGAGGTGAGCTTCTTACAGAGCAATGTGTTTCAGCTAAAAAGCCTTTGCAAGGGCATGGGGAAGCAGTACCATTAAAAGCCCTACCCTTTTCAGAACTGGAAATAGTTGGCAACATATTAAATTATTCAAAAGGAAGAAAAAAAAGACATTAAAGCCCTTGTCAGAGCTAAGGCCCTAAGGAGCAGTATGACAACCTGAATATACGCTGCAATCGAGCTATTCAATTCATAACTGGTCTCCCTTATGCAACACACCACTGTGAGCTCTATGTCAAGGTAGGGTGGAGCTCACTAACATTCAGACGACAAAAGAACGCAGTGCTCTGGACTTACAGAGCAATCGCTAATATGCTTCCGCATTATATTGTGAGTTGCCTGCCCATGTGTAGGGTTGGAAACTACACCTTGAGAAGCCTCTCACATCTCACTATTCATCCCTAAGGTGAGAACCAGATATGGCAAATCTGCAATAAGTCATGCACTTCCTGTCATTTGGAACAAAATACAGAAAACTCTAATGTTGTCAATCCCTGTGAAACAGAGCTTCTTCAAATCCCTTTACCAACGTTCTTTTTTCAGAAACCTGTACTTGCTTCCGTTAATGGCACTCTTACCGCACCTATCCTACTCTCTATTCTAAGCTCCTCTCCCCTATTTGTTTTCCGTGCCCTGCCCCTTTTCACATTGTAGCTTTACCCTGACCTATTCCCTAAACTATGTATTGCCCTCCCCAAATGTATCACTCTTCCTCCCCCTCTGGCTTTGCCCCCTTTATCTTTCTACTCCCCCTTCTCCTTACCCTTTCCTGCTGCATAGGTTCCTGTCGCAGCTAATGTACATAGGTTTTTGTACGGTAATATGTATGTTACTTTCATCTAAGATATGTGTACTTTCTCCTTGTTTATGCTAGGATTACTGTGTGGTATGAACACTAATTTGTTGTAACACTGTATATTTTATTTTTTTATATTTATTTATTTAGTTTTTGTTGACGGGGTAAGTGCACTAGACGAATTCTGCCTATTTTCAGGCATGACCCGGGGGAGGGGGATACAGATGAATGCCAACTGACCTTGAACCAGATTGAACTGTTGGTGGTATTTTCAGTGAAAGAGGGAAATTTGGCCAGGACACCGGGGAAATTCCCCTACTGCATTGCTGACAGTAGGGGGGAGGTGCTGGTGTTTGTCTGCAGGATGGCAGACTGTGCTCAACCTCTCATGGAGAAGGACATTTTGCTGAGCTCTGCAGAGCAACCTTTGGATATGGATATTTTACCTGAAAATTCTTTGCCTCTTGCAATGTAGGAGACAGTGTCTACAGTTATTGTCCCATAGCTCCAACAGAATTTGCAGGGGAGTACTGGTATGGATCCAGCATTGGAGATTGCGTTGAATCTTTTCAGATTGATACTGCTACTAAGCTGGTTACGGAACATTCAGAACCGCATCATATTTCTCCTGACTCTACGAGGGGTAACTCATTTTTGGAAGGGGCTGACCTCACTGCGGCGATGGGACTTCCAGGTGCTGCACAAGGTGAGCAGCAAGATAGGGATATTGCTCTTCCTCCAAGGTCAGCTTGCACCACATCACAAGCTGTGCGATGGCAATTTGGATTGTCTTTAGACTCTACTGAATTTTGGGCCAGGACTGGTCGGCCAATGAAGCTCTTAGTAACTCTCGGCTGGACGCGCACGCACTTCGAAACATTGGACCCCCGATCTGGAATGGCGTGCTGATTCTTCTAGCAACTTGGCCATAAGGAAACATGCCATTGTAGAAAGAAACCTGAGCTTAGGTAATGAACTACCTATTCATACAAATGCCTTTCTTTGTAATGCTGCTCAGCATGTAGAGGATCGAGCTGCGGCCTTGTCTAGGCCAAGCACATCCTCAGAAGGGGATGGGGAATGTACAAAAGGTCAGGCAGGTTTTGAGAAGCCGAATTTTGAGAATAATACCACACAGAATGCTAAACTTGTACCTATGTCAGAACTTTTTAAAAATAAATTTGAAAAAGCGCCTAGAAGAAATGCAGTTAGCCTGCGTATAGGGGAGGGCTTGCAGAACACCCAGATAGATACTACATTGCTAAACAGCTCTTGAGGGGGTTCTATGCAATTTTTCCCTGCAGATATTTATGCATTAATTCATATTTCGGGTGAGGACTCTTTTGACATCTTTAAAAGCAATAATAGTCTGGAAAAATTTTGGGATAAATATTCGAGCTTAAAATCTACCCCCAATGGACTCCTTCGTACGTGATTCCCCTTACAAAGCCCCAGATTAGACATATTACCATTATGTTTCGAAACGAAGGGGTCAATGTCAATAATATTTACCACTGGTTGCAAAACCACTGTGACATTCTAGGCCCCCCCCAAAGCCATTCTTGACTTAGAGGGGATTTGGACTGGAGGATGGAAGTTAAAGGTGAAATTATTTCATGTTAATTCTGACGTTATTCACCTGCCCAATAGTTGTTTTTTTTTTTGGTAAGGACAGAGGGGTTTGTTTTTATAGGAGACAACCCAGAGCATGCTATAAATGTGGAGCAAAAACTCATATTAGCAGCTCCTGTGACATGTTGAAATGCTGATTATGTGGGGGGTGTGGTTAATTCGTAGATCTTTGTGAGAATATATTTCAATGTAACCTCTATGATGAAAAAGGACATGCCTTTTACCAATGTCCCTGGGCTAAACAAAATAGAACTGAGGGGTGGGATCAGGATGATTTGGTTACTAGAGCCCAAGAGAAAAGAAAGGATTCTAGCTCTCCTACTTCTACAGAAACACAAGGAAAGGACACAGACCATGGGGATACCTTAATTCCAAACAACCCTAACCGTAGGTAGAACACCACCCCTAGAAGATAGGCCTATGCTTCATTCTCAGCAGGAAGATATGGATATTGTAGAAATTACTCCTCCTACTAAAGTCCTTTCCACCATTATGGCAATACCCACTGCTGCATCTATGCCCCCCCCCCCACCAAGTTTGAAACTGTCAAAAGTCGACGGTTCATTAGGGCCTCTCTCAGGCAAACTATTCCTAGCTCTATACCCATGAAGAATCTCTTTGCTCCCTTACAAGAGGATTAAGATTTAGAATCGGACACTTCCCATGGGTCTGAAATGGCAACTGCGGATGAGGACAGTAAAACTACTGAATTGGATAAGGAAAAAAAAAGGGGAAAAAAGGAAAGAAAAGGAAAGCAAGTCTCAGTCAAAAAGGGGGGTCATGACTTTGTTTAAACTTGGATGGCTACCTTACAACTTGCTTCATACAATGTATGGAGTTTAAAGAATTTTTTTGATTCTCTTAAGGTGGATATCATATTTGTTCAGGAAACTAGATTATCCTCTCTTTCTGAAATAGACCAGGCTAAGAGACGGTGGATTTGGGGCCTGTCTTTTTGAACATTTTTTTCAGATTCCGCTGATGGGATTGGGATCTTGTTCAAAAATACTAATTTTCGAATCTCCAAACTTGTAGATATTAGACCGGGATGGGCTCTATTGCTTGATTGTTCCCTAGGGATTTTGCCTTCCGTATTATCAATATATATATGCTCCACAAGTAAAAATTGCCAGGATTGAATTATTTGATGAGAAAAAACCTTTCCTATATACCAGAAAGCATATTGTAAGGGGAGGGGATTTTAATTGTGATACAGATTCAAATTTATGGGAGATATCCAGAAAAAATGTATTGTGAATCCTATGCATTGAAACAAATTGTTTTTGATGCTGGCTTTTTTGATAGAAACATAGAAACATAGAATGTGATGGCAGATAAGGACCGCTTGGCCCACCTAGTCTGCCCATTTTCCTACCTAACAGATAACTGCAGATCCTAGTTAACCAACAGTTTACTTCCTCCTACCCCCCACTAGGACTGCCTTATGTCTGTCCCATGCATTCATGAATTCCCCCACTGTTCTTGACTCCACAACCTCCTCAGGGAGGCTGTTCCATGCATCCACAACCCTCTCTGTGAAAAAATACTTCCTCACATTACCTCTGAGCCGTCCCCCCTCTATCTTCAAATTGTGCCCCATTGTTCTTGCACATCTCATTTTCTGAAAGATGCTACCCTCTTGGACTTTGTTGAGTCCCTTGAGGTACTTGAAAGTTTCTATCATGTCCCCTCTCTCCCTTCTTTCCTCAAGGGTATACATATTAAGCTCCTTTGGTCTTTCTTCGTATGTCTGATTTGATGCCTATAGATCCTTAAAAATTGATGGTGGAGCCACATATCACAGGCTACTCATATAGATACATAGATACATACATAGACAGTGTCAGCAGATAAGGGCCTATGGCCCACCTAGTCTGCCCATTTGACTTTGTAACTTCAGTTTATGTTTTCCTAGAATTCTGTTGCCCCTTACCCCTGACCTCCAGAATTCCTTTATGTCTATCCCATGCATTCTTAAATCCCATGACTGTTTCAGCCCAACCACTTCCTCAGACAGGGTGTTTCACTTGTCCACCACCCGTTCTGTGAAGAAATTATTCCTCTCATTTCCTCTGAATCATCCTCCTTCCAACTTCATCCCATGCCCTCTAGTCCCGGAACATCTTTTTCACTTAAAAATAGTGTATTCTTGCACCCTGTTCCTCCCTGTAAGATATTTGTATATCTCTATCATGTTCCCTCTCTCCCACCTCTCCTCCAGGAAGTACATATTCAGTTCCTTCAACCTGTCCTCATAGAACTTGTGATGCAATTCATGTACCATCTTTGTTGCCCTCCTCTGAATCTTCCCTACCCTGTCTGTGTCCTTACATAGGTAAGGTCTCAAGAACTGTACACTGTACTCCAGGTGGGGCCTCACTAGTATATTGTATAGTGGAATCATGACCTCCCTTTTCCTGCAGGTGATGCCCCTGCCTATGCATCCCAGCATCCTATTTGCTTTACCTGCTGTCTTGTCACACTGTTTCCCTACCTTGAAGTCATCAGAGATGATAACCACAAGATCTCTTTCCTGCTTGGTGCATGCTATATCCTCACCCCCCAACTGATATATTGTGCCAGGGTTTTTGTGCCCCATATGCATTATCTTGCACTTCTTTGCATTGAATTTCAACTGCCAAACCCCTGACCATCCTTCAAGTTTCTGCAGGTCCCTTCTCATTCTGTCTACACCCCTGGTGTGTCTACTCTGTTACAGAGTTTTGTGTCATCAGCAAACAGTGAAATTCTGCCTTCTAGGTCCTGCGCAATGTCACTGATGAAGATGTTAAATAGGACCAGTCCCAGCACTGATCTCTGTGGTACCCCCACTGGTCACTCTTCCCTCTGTGGAGTGACAGCCATTTATCACCACCCTCTGTGTTCTGCCACCCAGCCAGTTACCTACACACCACACTACTGTCCTGCCCACACCCATATTCCCTAGTTTGTGTAATAGTCTTCTATGTGGCACAGTGTCAAAGGCATTGCTGAAGTACAGATAGGCCATGTCCACTGCCCTACCCTGATCCACCTCCCTAGTTACCCAGTCAAAAAATTCAATGAGGTTGGTCTGACATGACCTTCCCCTGGTGAAACCATGTTGCCTTGGATCCTGCAGTCCATTGACAACCAGATGTTCCACCAATCTCTCCTTCAATAGTGCTTCCATGATCTTCCCCACTACTGAGGTGAGGCTGGCTGGTCTGTAGTTCCCCACATCCTCTTTGTTCCCACTTTTATATAAGGGGACTACATCTGCTGTCCTCCAGTCTTTGGGTACATAGATACATAGACAGTGTCGGCAGATAAGGGCCTATGGCCCACCTAGTCTGCCCATTTGAGCTTGTAAGTTCAGTTTGTTTTCCTAGAAGTCTGTTTCCCCTTACCCCTGCCCTCTAGAATTCCTTTATGTCTATCCCATGCATTCTTAAATCCTGTGATTGTTTCAGCCCCCACCACTTCCTCTGGCAGGGTGTTCCACTTGTCCACCACCCGTTCTGTGAAGAAATTCTTTCTCATGTTTCCTCTGAATCGTCCTCCCTCCAACTTCATCCCATGCCCTCTAGTCCTGAAACATCTTTTTCACTCAAAAATAGTGTTTTCCTGCACCCTGTTCCTCCATGTAAGATACTTGTATGTCTCTATCATATCCCCTCTCTCCCTCCTCTCCTCCAGGGAGTACATGTTCAGTTCCTTCAACCTGTCTTCATAGGACTTGTGATGCAACCCATGCACCATCTTTGTTGCCCTCCTCTGAACCTTCTCTACCCTGTCTATGTCCTTACGTGGTATGGTCTCCAGAACTGTACACTGTACTCCAGGTGGGGCCTCACTAGTATCTTGTATGCGGAATTATGACCTCCTTTTCCTGCTGGTGATGCCCCTGCCTATACATCCCAGCATCCTATTTGCTTTACCTGATGCCTTATCACACTGTTTCCCTACCTTGAGGTCATCAGAGATGACAACCCCAAGATCCCTTTCCTGCTTGGTCATGCTATATCCTCACCCCCAACTGATATATTGTGCCAGGGTTTTGTGCCCCATATGCATTATCTTGCACTTCTTTGCATTGAATTTCAACTGCCAAACCCCTTGACCATTCTTCAAGTTTCTGCAGGTCCTTCTCATTCTGTCTCACCCTCTGGTGTGTCTACTCTGTTACAGAGCTTTGTGTCATCAGCGAACAGTGAAATTCTGCCTTCTAGATCCTGTGCAATGTCACTGATGAAGATGTTGAATAGGACCGGTCCCAGCACTGATCCCTGTGGTACCCACTGGTTACTCTTCCTTCTGTGGAGTGACAGCCATTTACCACCACCCTCTGTGTCCTGCCACCCAGCCAGTTACCTACCCACCACACTACTGTCCTGCCCACACCCATATTCCCCAGTTTGTGTAATAGTCTTCTATGTGGCACAGTGTCAAAGGCCTTGCTGAAGTCTAGATAGGCCATGTCCACTGCCCTCCCTGATCCACCTCCCTAGTCACCCAGTCAAAAATTCAATGAGGTTGGTCTGACATGACCTCCTCTGGTGAAACCATGCTGCCTTGGGTCCTGTAGTCCATTGACAACCAGATGTTCCACCAATCTCTCCTTCAGTAGTGCTTCCATGATCTTTCCCACTACCGAGGTGAGGCTGACTGGTCTGTAGTTCCCTGCTTCCTCTTTGTTCCCACTTTTGTATAAGGGACTACATCTGCTGTCCTCCAGTCTTTGGGTACCTCCCTGTTTCCAGTGATTGGCTGAACAGGATAGCCAGAGGTTCAGCCACCACCTCTCTTAGTTCTTTAAGGACCCTGGGGTGCACCCCATCTGGCCCCATTGCTTTATCAGCTCTTATTACTTCCAGTTTCTTCAGGACCCTTTCTCATGTAAAGGGACTTGTGTCCATTTCTGCACCATTCTCACCCCTTGTACTCCCTTCAGACCCATTACCTTCCTCTTCCTTAGTAAAGACTGAGCAGAAATACCTGTTCAGTATGTCAGTTTTACTGTTGTCATCCTCCACGTGGCTCCCATCCTCCCCCTTCAGTCTCACTATCCCTCCCTTTGCCTTTCTTTTTTCACTTAGGTACCTGTAAAAGGTTTTGTCCCCTCTACCCACTGATTTTGCAATGTGCTCTTCTGTCTGAGCTTTGGCTTCCCTTACTGACCTCCCTGCCTCCCTTTGCTTCTCCTGGTACTTCTCCCTATTCCCTTCTGCCTGTGTCTTTTTGTATTGCCTGAATGCAATCTTTTTGGTTTTCACTTTCTTTGCTACCTCTTTGGAAAACCATAATGGCCTCCTCTTCCTTTTCCTCTTGCTAACCTGCTTAATGCATAAGTCTGTTGCACTTGTAATCTCTGTTTTCAATACTGCCTACTGTTCCTCAACCCCTGATTCCTGCCCCATTCCCCTTAATGCCTCTTTCAAGTATCTCCCCATTTTCCCAAAGTCTGCCCCCCTAAAATCCAGGATACGTGTTTTTGTGTGGTTTGGTTCTACTCCTTCTGTGATTTCAAACCACAATGACTGGTGGTCACTGTTCCCCAGGTGCTCCCTCACTGTTACCCCCATCACATTGTCCCTGTTTGTGAGCACAAGGTCCAGTATTACCTTCTGCTGAGTTGGTTCCATGACCACTTGCTTGAGGAAGGCACCCTGAAGGGAGTCCAGGATAAATCTGCTCCTAGTTGATGCTGCTGCTGGGATGCTCCAGTCCACGTCTGGAATATTGAAGTCTCCAACCAGTACTATCTCACCCTGTCTGCCATCCTTTGGATGGCTAGCATCAGCTCCCTATCAGTTTCTTCCTCCTGGGCTGGTGGTCTATAGACCACACCTGAGCGGATGGCTGGCCCCATTTTCCTTTCCAGCTTAACCCACAGTATCTCTACCCCATTTTGTACCTCCTGGATCTCTATGGCCCTTATGTCATTTTTCACATACAGTGCCACTCCTCCTCTTCCCTTCCTACCTGCCTGGTCTCTTCTGAATATGTTGTGGCCAGAAACGGCCATCTCCCAGTCATGGTTATCATTACACCAGGTTTCTGTGATGGCCACAATGTCCAGGTCTGACTGCACCATGACAGCCTCCAGATCTTCCATCTTTTTGCTAAGGCTCCTGGCATTTGCACACATGGCTTTCCATGATTTGACCTCCCTAGACTGTTTAGCTTTTCTACTCCAGCCCCTTCCCTGGTTGTCCTTTATCCCTGGTTCTCCTTGTTGTCTGCCCTTCTGCTGATTTTTGCCCCTTGTCTGCCTATGTTTATTGTTTCTAAATACATTAAACCATATTCTAGTATTGCCAAACCTACTGAATATTCGGATCATCAGATTTTATTATGTGATTTTAGTCTTGCTGATGTTCCTCCTGAAGTATTCTCCACTATCCAAAGGTGGAGGTTAAATATGTCACTTTTGGATTCACCAGACTGTGTCCATAGTTTGGAGGTTTTCTTTGAAGCCAGGAATTCTACTATATGTTTGTATAATAATATTTATGATTGGTGGCTAGATAAAAAAATGAGTTGAAATCATTGCTACTTAGTTTGGGAAGGCGGAAGGCTAATTCTAATTATTTAAAATATTTACAATTTAGAAATCAATTATATAGATTAATGTCCTTTCCTCCACATGATCGTGTGAACTTTAAGGCACAAATCTTTGAAATTAAAAAACAAATGCGGCTTTATCAATATAATAGGGCTAAATCATTAGAAATTGAATTTAGATATGGGATAAGAAATCAGCCTGCATCAGATCCCTATAAAGCATGCAAACAAAGATTAGATAAAACCATGATGTCTAGCTTACTTAAAACTGTTGGTACTATAGTCACCAAGGATTTGGAAATGTTACTAGTAGTACAGCAATTTGTCACAGATATGTTTAGTGATATGATAAGGACTACTGATGTTCTGCCAGATACTTTCATGGCACCACTTTCCCAAGTAGAGGAATCCATAAAACAATATTTAATGGAGCCCATCTCTTCACAAGAAGCAGAAGAGGTGATAAAAAATCTGAATATGGGGACATCTCCAGGACTTGATGATATACCCAATGATTTTTATAAAAAAAAAATCTTCCACATAATAGTTCTTTTTTGCCCTTGGAATTTAATTTTATGTTGACTTCTGATTTACAGTTTGAAGGTTTTAGTACCTCCCTACTTAATTTTATTCATAAAAAGGAGGCACAAAATTGCTTTCTAATTGGAGACCTATTAGTCTCCGTAATAGTGATTACAAAATCCTATCAAAAATTATTACTAATAGATTATTGCAGGTTGCTGATGCTCTCATTCATCCAGCACAGACATGTGTTATTCCTCATCGCAAAATTCAACATAATCTTTATTTATTGAGAGAACTATTTCAGACTGGTAAATTAGGATGCAGCTCAGGCTATGTGGTTGCTTTAGATCAGGCCAAGGCTTTTGATCAGGTTAGGCACAGATATCTTTTTGATCTATTATTGAAATATGGTATTCCTTATCAATTTGTACGGTGGATTACTATGTTATACACTGATGCTGCGATAATTCCTACTGTTACTGGATTATTAGGGTTAGACATTAAGCTCGGTAAAGGTATTAGGCAAGGATGTCCCTTAAGTCCCCTATTATATACTTTTGCCCTTGATCCAGTAATTAGACAGATTCAATGGGATCACCGTATTGTTGGTATAGCCCCCGATCCCTCATTAGTACCAGAGAAAATCACGGCATATGCCAATGATGTTACATTGCTGGTACAGGATGTTACTTCACTTACACATGCCCTTGATGTGTTTCCTTGTTGTGGGCAATCCTCAGGGGCACAAATACAGAGAACAGTTTTATTTTTGTCTTAGATCACAACCAGAGAGAGAGTTTGAATTCTATTGGAATTCCTCTGGTTGTCACCTCTCAAAATATTTTGGGTATTTGGCCTGGGCCAGGGCATATGGCTACCTTTAATTGGGAACAGCAGTTGATGTTTGGAGAAAGTAAAGTTAATATGTGGAAACAGTGGAAATTTTGAAAGAAAAAATGTACTATGATAATTAAGAAATTTTTGTTGCCAGTTTTTCTTTATTTGAGTTATCTTTACCCTCCTCCAGTTAATTTAGAAACAAAACTTTTTAGTTTATTCTTTCAGATGGTATATGGTAACAGATTAAACCTGATAAAAAGGGATATTACATATTTTCCATTTAAAAAAAGGTGGGTTGCATATAAAAAATCCTATTGTTTTTTATCATTTTATTTTTTTATTTAACTCCTTTAATTACTTATGGGGCCCAGCCACTTTGTCATGGCAATTATGATCACAATGTCTTTGGAATCCTTATTTCCAGAAGTGGATTCTTTTGCCCCCTAAAATATTAGCTCATGATCATTTTCTGGGTTATGGGATTTCTACTATTAAAAAATGCAGCAATGGAAACTGTTATTTCAAAAATTGATTTCATTGGATAGAAAAATAATTTTATTCTTATATAGTTTATTATGTGCAGCAAGTCTCTCTTCTTTTTCCTGAGTGTGTACCTACTAAAATGACTTTTGCTTTACACAGATTAATGGATTTTAGACTCCCTGCTCATGTATGGGACATTGTTTGGATGTCTCCCCAAGGGAGATTGTGTGTGAGAGGAAACCTTAAGTATAAACCACAAACAGACAGATATTATCCTAGGCTTTTATGTCATAATGTAGACGAGAGTCTATTGCATTTTTATATTGACTGTTCTTTTAGTAAGCTATTTTGGAAAGAGGCAGCAATCCACTGGAATATGCCCTTCCTCACACAGATTACATATAATACTTTAATACTAGGAGATTATATGGGGGAATGGAAAAAATATCATAAGAGTACACTGAATATTTTCTTTGCATTTCTTCAATATTTTTTATGGCAAGCTCGATATCAATATGTTTTCCAGCAACAACAAGTGTTAAATGTTAAATGCTTTTTCACAGATAGAGGCAGGACTGTTACAAGTTAAAGAGAATGATATTCGTAGGTTTTCTCAGGATAAAGTTTGTCAGCTTTGGAAAAAAAATTTTCTCTGAAAGAAAACAGATGTTTCTACTTCTTATATTACTGTACATTTTCCGTAACTTTCTGATTTTCCTTGTTTAAGTTGAAGATTTTGTTTCTTGTATTCTGAATATTTTTGTGATGTTATGTTTCTTTTGTTTAATAAACTTCCCCTACTTTTTTCGATAAGTACCATGGGATCTTTAACATCCACCTGAACTACCACCAATCCAGGCAGACGGGATCTCGGTTTAACGTTTCATTTGAAAGACGGCACCTCAGAAGTGCAGCACCCCTCTCATGCTGCACTACAGTGTCAGTACTGGGATATTAACTCAAGTGCCAGATATGGGAACTGAACCCACAGCACTCTGATCTCCTGGCCTCAGAGGCGAGTGTGCTGCCTACTGAGCCACTGACACTGATATACAGATATATATGAATGCCAACTGTATATATCCCTGCCCTGTACCTATCATGTATTTACTTTCTTTTTTTCTTTTCTTTTTTTTTGAATTACTGTATTGTTGGACTCCCAATTGTTATAACATTGTATATACTGTTGCCTGTACTTATATATGTGAATGCCCAGGCTCATCTTGTAAATGAGTTCTTCTCAATGATGCTCACCTGGTTAAATAAAAATTGATTTATTGCGTTTATGTATATACATATGTGTGTGCTTGTGTAAGGGGGGTGTCATGATCACAAACAGCAGCACTCATTAAGGCAGCATCCGTGAGCACAAAAACATTAATTAACAATTCCAGGGGGCTGAGACATAGGGGTATTAATTTAAAAGCCTTTGTCAGAGCTGAGCAGCAGATTAAAAGTCAGAACAAGTTGTTAATAGCCCACCCAGAACAAGGCAGCATCCAGCAGGACAAAGATTACAAATTAATTAATTAACAAAACAGATTCAAGGCTAAAGAAACAGGGGATAATTAAGTTAATCTCCAACCTATGCTCATAAATTGATGGAGTTAAGCAAAAGACCTTGTCAGCGGTACAGAGCAGGTTGTGAAGTTAATATAAAGCCTTTTTCTAAGGAAGACAGAGCTAATAAAAATCCCTTTCTGGGCTACAGAGGTGCAGGAGGAAAATGATTTCCCTCATCACCACAGCTTCTTGGTTCATCACATTAGGCAGACACAAACTTTGCACACTAGACTTCAAGCTATGATAAAAGGAACACATTCATTTACAATTTAGTGCACAGGTCAATTGTGTGATGGCATCAAATTTCACAAAGGAACATAGCTGACTGATGGTTTGAGGGTATCCTCACTCCTTAAACAAGCATTTGTCAATGCTGAATGTTGTCTTGCTGGCATTGGTAGTGCAGGAAATAGAGAGATGCATAATAGGAATGGCAGTGAAGTATTGAACTGACGCCAACCCCACCCCCACCCTGCAGAGACTGACAGGCATTGGGGTTTGCCTTTAGGTCATTGGCTATAATGCTTGTGCCAGTTCACCTCACCTTACCCTGCAGACACCGACAAGTGTCACGGTGTGCCTTGGGGTCTTTGGGCTTTACACACACCCATTCCATAAGGAAATACTCTGAGATGGGTGCAGTATAGGAGAATGGAGTGAATATTTGGGCTGAAGAGTCCAAGGCCTACCTTGATACCTGTCACTGGCTGCAGGGTGGGGGTGGATTGGCATGAGCATTACAGCCGACAATCCCAAGTCACACCCCAACACCTGTCAGTTTCTACAGGCTGGAGCATTATGGTTGGAAACCCTAACGCCCCAGGCATTTGTTGGTATTTTCACTCCAGATTTTCAACATGGGCTTTTTGTGACCCCATCTCATGAACAGTGGCGGGAATCACAAGAGTCCAAGGGCTGCGGTAACAGTGGACCAGTTAGATGGAAGTAGTTTGGGAGTATTAGGACCGAAAAGGCTGTCTGAGGCCCTGCAGAGCCCGCACTGTCATATAGCGACACTGAATACTGGACATGGAAGAAGCGGGACTAGGATTTTTGGCAGTGCAATAGCTCTGGATATCGGCTGGAGGGACTGATGTGGGATTTCCCAGAGTACTGTGAGAGAGGGGGTCTGCTAACCCATGCAGGAAAGCGAGAAAAGTTTACTGTTGGTATTTTATGCTGACGAGTTTATTTTGTTTGAACACTACGCTGCTTTTAATTAGAGGGTTTGTGACATTTTACTGAGTCATGGCTGACTTGGGCACTTGGTATACCTCTTTCTGCTCACCCTTCGAGGGGTGCCTCTGTGTGCATTGGGGCCCTTGCAGGAGGAGCCGATGCACGTCTAGTGAAGAGTAGGTGTGCTATCGGCAGTCTCTGGGTCTCTCGGGGGAGTCTTCTTCTTAGCGGTCTCCATGCTGGGGACCATAGTTGTGGCTCCTTAGTGCAGGGTAATCTCCTCTTGGGGTGTGCAGTGGAGGGGCTCTTCCTTTTGTCCTGAAAATCATTTCATCCTGAAAGTAAGATTCAATTATCAAGCAAACAGTTTACTGGGAATTTATTTACTGCATTTGGATTGAATTTCTTGCTTCAGAGGTAGTGAGAGTACCTCTGTGGTTTTAATTACCATTTAAAAGACTGCCCTATTAGCAGTGAGAGTGCCACTTGGGATATTCATTTGCGGATTGCTTTCTGGGACCTGGGCCCCCGTGGATTTATTGACTAGGGGGTCTAAGAAATGTTCAAATTCTGGGATCTTCTGGGATTGACTGCTGAAAGATTCTGGGAAATTTGAATATAAAGTGACTTGTGCCACCCTGAGTATTGGCATTTTTTATGTGATTTGCAGTTTGCTTTTCTGAATAGTTTTTGAAGATTTAATTTTGAGTTTTGTTTTTAGGGGGTTGTTTGGGGGGGTTTAGTGTTTATTTGATTTGTGTGTCTGTGTGTGTGTGTGTGTGGAGGTGTTTGTGTGTGTGGAGGTTGTGGTATTGAGTTTTGTTTTGGTCTTGGGATTACATAGTTTGGGGGGATGTGTCTGGGAATGTATGCAGGCCTGGGGCGGGCCAGGATAGTGTATGGCGCATCCCGGCTCCTTGATCTTCAGCCTTTTTTCAGCCTCCCTGTGTCAGATCCTACAGCAAGGCACTGTAGGGAGGTTGGAATTGGGAGGAGTCATACGACTCAATCGGGCCGGGGTGCCCCCTTGCACTGCGGGTGGTAGGATTGAGGTAGTGGAGTGTAGAAGGCACCCTGGGATTAGACGGGACTTGGGGAGAGGCTGAACATGGTTAGTTCCTGTCACCGGGTTCCTACTAGACCGAGTGGGCAGGTAGCCAGAAGGGCTGCATTGCCCACCAATCCCCTGAGGGCGGTGCTTTGCAATGCCAGGTCGGTCAGAAACAAGACTGAAATTATGGCAGACTTGGTTTCTTTGGCCAATCTGGCTTGCATTACGGAGACCTGGATTGGTGATGATGCTGGCCCAGTTTTAGAGGCTGCCATCCCGTCCGGGTATACCGCAGTGCACTGTCCCAGAGTGTAACGCAGGGGAAGGGGGGGTAGCCATCTGTTTTAAATCTGAACTGGGCTTCACCGTGCACCCAGTGAGAGCACCACATTCATTTGAATCTGTGGCCATTCATGGGGGTCCAGGTGCAGGCTGCTTGATTCCCTGATTTACTGTCCTCCTGGGGTGGCAGGAGATTTTTTCCAGTAAGTGGCTGATTTTGTCATCAGAGAAACATTGGAGGCCCCCAGATGTTTAGTGCTGGGGGACTTCAATGTTTGGGTGGAGGATGAATCCTCTCAGCTTGCTCATAACTTCCTCCACATGATGTCATCTCTGGGCTTTGCACAGGGAGTTTCCTCCGCGACTCACCAGGGTGGCCACATGTTGGATTTGGTGTTCTCACTGGGGCTCGAGATAAATAGTCTCAGCATTGATAGGGTCGTTTAGTCTGATCATTGCACGGTGAAGTTCCAGTTCGGGGGCCCCCCTTGGTAGACCTCCCCCTGCAGAGATAGTCAGCTATCACCCCTTGGGGGGTTAACCCCTGAGGGTTTCTTGGCAGTGGCTGACCTATCTAGTGTGGACAACTGCATGTGGTAGGGGTGTGTGCACAGTAGTGGAAGCCTACAATAAGGTGCTTTCTGGTGCACTTGAGTCCCTCGCAGTGGTCTGTGTACAACCCAGGTCTTCTCACTTGAGGTCCCCTTGGTATAAAGTGGAGCTCAAGAAGATGAAGACCTTGGGTTGGAGATTAGAGCGCTGCTGACGGAAGTCTGGTCTGGAGGTAGACAAACTGGCCCTACGTACATACTATAGTGCATACCAGGGGGAAATCAACCATAAGAAGGCAGAATTTCTGTCCAGGGAGATTGCTGCCCGGGAGGAACTGACCAACTGTGCTCTGTCGGACTGTGGACAGGCTCCTTCATCCTTCCTGTCTACAGCTGAAGGTAGCTTTTTCGAACACATTGTGCGATGAGTTTGCTCGGTTCTTCTCAGACAGGGTATCTGCCATCAGGCAGGGGGTTCAGCCAGTGGACCAGAATCTGGCAGACGGTAGTCACCATGGGTGACCGGAGAGTACTCCACCTGTTTGGGGTGAGTATAGAGTGGTGGAGGTGGCTGAGGTCAATGTGATTGCCTCCAAGCTCCGGCACACCTTTTGTGAACTGGACACGGTGCTAACCCGTTTCTTAATGAGATGTGTTGACTCCGTTGGCCCGGTGTTTGTCCTGATTGTCCGGTGTTCCTTGTCAGGAGGGGTCTTTCCTGATGTCTTGAAGGAGGCATTGGTGAGACCCCTTCTGAAGAAACCATTGTTGGACCCTGACGTCAAGGCAAATTATTGTCCTATCTCCAAGCTTCCATTTTTAGGTAAGATTGTCGAGAAGGTGGTGGCGCTTCAGTTTGAGGAGCAACTCATGACCCACAATCTTTATGAGCTGCTCCAGTCTGGGTTCCATGCGAGGCATAGCACAGAAACTGTACTAGTTCGGATGCACAGTGACCTCCTTAGGGCCAGAGATCGAGGAGAGGGGACAATTCTTGTTCTCCTCGATCTCTCTTCAGCATTTGATATGGTGGACCATCGAATGTTACTTGACCGCCTAAGGGAATTCTGTGGACTCACTGGCTCTGTTATCAGCTGGTTTGAGTCTTTTGTATCTAACAGGCGGCAGAGGGTAGTGATGGGGAATCTCTCCTCCTCCCGATACCACCTGTTGTGCGGAGTTCCCCAGAGTTCGGTCTTGTCACCGATATTGTTTGCTGTATACATGCTACCCCTGGGAGAGTTCATTAGGAAGTACAGCTTGGGTTTTGACTGCTATGCTGATGATACCCAGCTGTACTTCTCCTTTGACCCTGGAACATCTTGTGCAGTAGAAGTGCTTAATAGCTGCCTTGCTGAAATCAATGACTGGATGGCCTCCAGCTGGTTGCGACTGAACCCCAGTAAGATGGAGGTACTGGTGAGGAGTCGAACAGAGGGCATGATAGGTTGGCCTCTGGTGCACAGACAGAACTTTGCCTTGGCTCTATACCATTGAAGGCCTCCTCTAGGGTGCGTGATCTGGGTGTTATTCTTGACAGCGGTTTGACACTTGAGTTTCAGGTGGCTTCCGTTGTCTGTACTAGCATCTGTAAATAAAAAATGTTGATGTTTACTTTAGTTTTAGAGACTCTAAGCGTAGCTGTAGCTGAGGGTAGCAAATTGTGTATCAAATTTTGTTTTAACTTGTTTGAAGCAGTGTGTTTAATTAATAATTATTGTGCTGTGTTGTATTTATTTGATTGTTGTACAGTACCCAGAGCCTCTAGGATGGGCATCTTTTTAAATAAAATTTGCCTTGCCTTGCCTTGCCATCAGTTCATTAGCAGAAAGGTGATTTTGCACAGTGACTGCACCATTGGGCACTACAGGTGCGAAAACACATTTCGGGCAGGATGTGAAAAATGACAGCTGTACATTCATGAGGAGGTGTAAAAAAATGGCAGTGTCGAAAATCTGGAGTGAAAATATGAAAAATTGTTGAAGTCACGAGCGTGCGTGGAAAGTGCCCAATGCATGCTCATAATGCAATTATTTGTTGGTTTTTTTTTAACCAAATTTTCAACATAAGTATTTTGGGACCTCCGTTCATGAACAGTGGCACTGTGATTTTGTTAATCTGTCCCAAAAGTTGATTTCCCACAGCGACCATGCCATTGTGTGCCAGATGTGCGAAAACACATTTTGGGCAGGAGGTGTGAAAAAATGGCAATGTTGAAAATCGGGAGTGAAAATATTAAAAAGTTATAAGCGTGCATGGAAACTGTACAAATGCACGCTTGTAACACAGTAATTTTTTAGAATTTGTTCACCAAACATAGGCTTTTTGGGACCCCACCTCATGAACAATGGCATTGTCAGTTTGTTAATCGGTCCTGAAAGGTGATTCCGCATAGTGACTGCAAAATCACCTTTCGGGACCGAATAATGAGATGACAGTGCATGTGTTCATGAGGTTGGGTCCCAAGAACTCCATGTTGAAAATCTGAAGCCAAAATTCAAACAAATGGCTGAGCTATCCAATTACGTTGACCCCCCCCCCCATTGATGCCACTATACAGCTTACTGGCGTTTCTTCATTTTGCGGTTCAGCTTTGAATAGTTCAGATGTGTTCCCGCTTCATTGAAGATCGCAGCACTGGACCTATGAAGGTAAGTATGGGGTGAGGGTGTGTGTGGGGGGAGGTGGGGTGCGCAGAGGGTGGGTGCAGGTTCGGGGAGGAGGGTGCAGTGCACAAAGAGGGACCATTTTTCCTTTTTTTTCAGGTAAAGAAAAATGGACATCACGAGGTTTGTTAGGCACACTGGGGTGGGTTCCCAGTGTGTCACACAATGGGGGTGGGGGAACATGCTGGCATGGTTGGCTTTGTGTGAGTGGCGGCACACTGGGTGGGCTCCCAGTGGGTAATGCAAATGTGGGGGGGGTGGACATGCTGACAATGGGGTTGGGGGAACATGCCGACATGGTCGGCTTTGTGTGAGCGGTGGCACACTGGGGTGGGCTTCCAGTGTGCCACACAATTTGGGGGTGTGGGGGACATGCTGACAATGGGGTGGGGAACATGCCAACACTGTTGGTTTTGTGTAAGTAGCAGCAAACTGGGGTGGGCTCCCAGTGGGTGACATTAATGTGGGGTGGTGGTGGACATGCTGATAATGGGGTTGGGGGAGCATGCCAACACGGTTGGTTGTGTGTAAGTAGCAGCAAACTGGGGTGGGCTCCCAGTGTGCCACACAAATGTGGGGGGGTGGAGGACATGCCGACATTGGGACTGCACCCCCAATGTCGGCTTTGTTTGGGGATTGTCCTGCTGCCACCATGTTTATTGAAATGTTTTTCCAGGAAAGGCATGTGTGGGAGGTGTGTCATCTCTGCCACTACATGATGAGCTTGTCTCTGATTGCAGTGGCACATTTCTTTCAAGTTGGTGGCACTTTACATAATTCTTGCATCAGTGCTAGAATGCTGGCTAATTGGGGAATGAGGGACGCACCTACTAAAGCATGCCCTGCATTCGCCAACACTGACACACTTCTCACTGTGCTATTACTACCGCAAGATGTTGCATGTGCAAGACAACATAAAAAGCATGCTGTCTGATTGCTGAGCCACATCCGATAACATCTACCTAGTTTGGGAAACTCTCAGTCACTAAACTATATGGGTTACAAACTGCAGCATCAAAACTAATGTCAGGGGTCCACAGTGGGATTCAAGTGTAACACACAATTAAAGCTTCCATCTCTCTATTGGCTTGGTATATTAGTCAGCACTTCATTCTCCAAATGGAACACTGGAAGATGGTACAAACCTGTGACAGTAAAAGCTCTCTGCAGTTTCCCATTGGGCCTGTTTCTTTCTCAAGCTTTGCCCTTTAGACCACGCATACCAGCATTCCCACTATTAAGGTCCCCTCTTTAGCAATAGCACACATACTGGTGCTCTGATAACCCATTTATCCACCACCTTCTACCCTTCAGACTCCCTGAAGAGTGTCTCTGTGGTGAGTAGGCACATAGGTGCTGGAACCAGGGGTGCTGGGGGTATTGCAGCACCCCATTGCTTGAAGTACAATTCCCTATGGCTTCTTAGGCACAGTTTGCTGTTTCAGAAATGCTTTACCCTGCACACATTACCAGTCCATTTTAAACTCTTATCTTATGCTCTCTAGAGGTGAGGTGGAGTTTAGAGTCTTTAACTCCAGTCTCCCTGTACTAATGTTTATCTGATTGTCTGAAGCTGATTTCTGACCCTATTCTGGGGTCCTGCCTCTACTTCAAATATTATGGTGCCAAGGACTGCTGGATAAGTCACTTCTTCTTGAAGGTCATTTAATACAAGAGTTAGCCATGCCCTGCCTTTCCATCTCCAGATGAAGCGGGGTTGATCTATTCATGTGAAAATGCCTCTTCCTTCTCATGTCTTCCTCACACAATAAGCTTTTCAATCTACCCTATCATTGCTGCTGGTCAAATTTCACATACATAGACCAGAATATTGTGAGCAGCAAAATAACTGAATTCCATTATAAGAAAATAATTCAGTCATCACAAAACCTTTTTTAGGTTTCCTGTGTAACCCCCCTACAAATGGGGGTTCCCGAAAGTCTTCCTTGGGCTTGCCTAAATGCCCACTGCCAGGCTGGTATCCTGTGTCTTAGCATTTTAAAAGTGTTGTGTGAGAGTGCCTTAATGCCTCTGTGCCCTGTCTCTTTAAGAGCTGCCTATAACGTGGTGCTTATTTAATCTGGGAGGGGGCTGAGTGTTTCTAGGCTCGAGTCCCGCCCGGGCTGCCAGATAACCGCTCCTTCCTGCCATCGCTATTTGCGCAGAGGGAGCTCTGTTAGAAGCTGTACTTGTTTGCTGATTATCTATTAGAATAGTAAAGATATTATAGTTTTTCTAACCTGCTTTCTTTGCAGCATGGTCAGTTCTGTTTATCACCACCATCTTGGTCCTGGACTGCCAGAATGGGCCAATCAATACCTTTGGGGACCCTAATGGAGTCTGTCCCCAGGGGCCTTGTGATTTCTGTAGGAATTGTAGTTTTGAGACTTTGGCGCCTAAATGCACCTGGAGGGGGAGCCCTTGCTTTGACACACTGATGGATCAACCAACCAGAACCTTTTGGACCAAAAGGAAATTCCCGAGCTGCCTGCTGCAGTCATTCAGTCTGGAGTTAGAGTTTGAAAAGTAAACAGCTCGAGTGATTTGAGCAGCAGCTCCTGAGTAGTTCGCGCAGGAGATTGGTGGAAAGGCTGAGTTTGGCCTGTCTGCCTGCAGTCCCTCGAGAGGGAATCCTTTGAAAGGCTTAGCAATCAGACTGTATCCGAATTGGAGTGTGATAAAGCCACTGAAGAGTGACCAGATCTGAACCTGAAGAAGACCGAAGATTTTGCTGTACACGATCGGCCTATCAGGACATCCATTTATCACAGAAGTCCCGGTTTTGCTCAGAGACACTGATATTGCGGCTGGACTGCCATCCGCATTGTGGTATGGTGATTGCTTTACTGTAAATGTGATGTGTGCTGTTAGTGGCTCATGATTTGGTTCCCCACTGTGTAAATGTGCCACGCTTGCTGGAAGCTGCATCCAGCACTACCGGACTCAAAAACCGAACTGTTCCACCCAGCCTGGGCCTTGCCACCTGGCCCAGCCAGCTACTTCAGGCACAGACCATCATCGATGAGACCTCGCCCGGGGATCAGCCCCCTGCTAAACCATCTCGAACAGGAATGACACCTCGGTGGTTCGTGTGGGTCCTGCTTCTCCTGGCAAACCAGTCATCAACCTGCAGTCTCCATTTCATCTAGCCTGTGTCTTGTATTGGGTAGCGTGAGTAACAATCAGGGTAGCTCCCTGCTGCAACAGCTAAATCTCAAGTGTTGTCACCTGATTGCATTGTTGTTTTTCCTTTTATGAACTGAGCCTTCAGGCTCTGGATTACAGTTTGTGTGTGGTTGTGCATTCCTTTTCTTTTCATCACAGGGCCCCAACCAGCTGAGATGCCGGCCTACCCTGGGCAACGTTCCAGACTAGCCCACCTTACTTCCAACTGGGTACCCAGAGTGTGTGACTGTGCAGGGACTAAAAGTGCAAGCATAATTGCCTGACTAGATCAGTTTTCAAATCAATCAACCTGATTACGCCCCTTCCTTGTTCAATTCCCCTGAATAAATCAGATCTAATTCTTTTTGTATCTAATCTGACTGTGGTTCCAGATTGTACCAAAAGTAGTGTACTGTTGTTATTTGCTGTGCCTAACCTTGTTTTACAGGGGGGTCTCCAGGGTCAAACTGGTGGAATTAGCCCCGGTGGTAAGTGCAAACAGTGTGGGGATTTGTATGGTGAATTGGGGCTACTGTGAAAATGTTTGTTGCATATTGTCTAGGCCACTAGAGGTGAAAGAGGGGGGTTACAGTGTCCCGGAGGGCTGTACCCAGGTTAGTCTTGTTACTAACAACCCTGTCCTCCTGGCGGAGGCACCCGTTTCAGTACCCAGGTCCCTTAACCTGCAACTAGCCACACAGGCAGGGGTAGTAGCCCTTGGGATAGCACCACCTAGGGGTTACACATGGGATCTGATAAACACCTTCCCCCAGGGGTCCTACACTTACCAGCCCATCTAGCACCTTATCGCTGATAGGCAGCTGCATGACACCAGCTCCAGATAGAGTACCTTTCATAGGAACTATAGAACTCAGTACCTCCTGACCTTTCCAGTTTGCTCTCTCACTCAGCACTTGTATGTCTGGTCCAACAATTTTATGTTTCACCCCCTCAGCTTACACGCAGGGACACATTAGCTGGAGCTCTGTCAGACAGAACACTGGTATAGCCATCCAGGTGAACCCCTTGTAAAGAGCCACCACGGCAGTCCTATCTCTGTGCTTCATGGTGCTCTCTTCAACACCAGCAACCAGAGACTGGACTTGACAGTGTACCTGTGCCACACACCAGACTTATGGTCTATTTTGCCCCCCACCGAGCCTGGCTGTCCTCCCCCAGCCAATAATAGCTGGCACTAAAAGATAGATTCCTCCGAACACCTCTGGGTTCTTGAGCTCTACATCAGCCCTCAGATCTGAACTGAACACTACTCCCTCACATTCCCGCTAAGTGTCATTATATCCCCTGGAACATAGCAAGGCAGAACCGGGGAGAAGGATGGGTACAACTAATAGCCCCACATTTGGAGGAGTTACCTCAACTTGTGTGAATACACAAGTATTCATTAGCATGATGACATATATGAACATGCAGCTCTGTGATGTGAGTGGTATGGGACTGCTCTGGCAAGCTGGCAACCCTGACTCATGCCAAGAGCAACAAGAGCACAGGGTTAAAGTGGGTTGCCAGCATTTGTCTTGAGCAACACCTTAGGAAGCAGAGGTGTTTGGAGCAGTACTTTGTTCTCACAATGCCGAACAACCCTTCTCAGGGCTGTCATGAGCTTACGCTGCCTGGGACAGCCAGTGTAGTTCAAGGGGAAAATATCCCTCCCAGCTGGCACAGGATGAAAAGACTGTCACACATGCTGCCTATGCTCAGTTGGCATGTCAAATGCCTTGCCCCTTCCCCTTGGCCTTCAGGTACTGCACAGCAAGAATCCAAACTCTCTGTGAAGAAGCCCTGGCCAGGCAGAAAGGGAGTCCTGCCCTAGGGGTAAGCTAGGACAGTCAAGTCAGCACACCAGAGATCCCAGGGGGATCTGTCCAGGTAACAGGGTGGTCTGAGGTTAGTCAGAGACCACTAGTGGCTGCTGGTAGTCAGGTCAAAGTAGAAGGTAAGCTCTTACTCCATAAAGAGAAGAAAAAAATTAAACTCCATGAGCAGGGAACTGTCTAAACATTTGCTCCACTGAGGTAATTGCATATGGCATTTGGTGCCATTTTAAGGTCAGCTGGTAGCAACAGGTTTCAAAAAAAGCCTACTCTTGCTTACATTTTTAAATGCAATAAAACCACATTAGTACTGGATTATAAGGTAAATATTAACACTGCTCAATAGGGCTTTTGCTGTTTACTTCAGTGTCCTAATACTGATTTTTGACATAGATGATAACATTTCAGAGGATTTAGGTAAATTAAAGGAGGGGCACTAGTCTCCTCTGGCACACAGTGAGAAGGGTGATGGATTAGTTTGGTCAGCAAAGGTCAGCTGAGCTCAGAGGTGTGAGGAACTGCCCTTTTGTGGTCAAGTTCCAACAACCTTATCATCATGAGACAGGCAGGTTGAAGAGGTATTAAAAATACTGCACTAGCAGGAGAATGTTAGACGTTAGGGAACATTTTGAAGAGAGGGAATCTTTTAGAAACTGAGGCCCAGATATTCAGAAGGGTTGCGCATGGCACAACAGTGTTGCACCATGTGCAACCCACTGATGTGCCCCAGCACGATATTCAAATGAGGATTGAGCCTGGCACAAATCCTGATGCTCCGGAGCGCATCAGTAATGTATGCGGCACTGGAAGGGGGGTTTGCCCATGCATACGCCGCACATCCCGATATTCAGCCCGGGATGTGCTGAGCCCATGCATGCACAACACCTACCTGCGCTGCACACAAGCGAGCCAAAAAAAAAGAAACAACGGCTGGCCACCCACAGGTGAGCTGCCATGTTAAGAAAGGGTTCTGAAAGAACTCTTAAAACTGAAGGTGGACAAAGCAATGGGGCCTGATGGGATTCATCCCAGAATTCTAAAAGAACTAAGGGCAGAACTAGTGACACCACTGACTACCCTTTTTAACAACTCATGTGAGGATGGGATGGTACCCGAGGAGGGCAGATGTGATTCCTTTTCACAAAAGTGGGAGCAAGGCAGAAGCAGGAAACTATAGACCTGTTAGTTTAACCTCAGTGATAGGGAAAATGATGGAATCACTTCTAAAGGAAAGAATTGTCGAGTATCTAGAGGCCAGACGGGCACAGGACCCTAGGCAGCATGGATTCACAGCGGGAAGGTCATGCCAGACGAATCTGATAGATTTCTTTGACTGGGTGACCAAAGTAGTAGATCAGGGAGGGGCTGTGGACATGGCCTACCTAGACTTTAGCAAGGCATTTGACACAGTCCCACACAAAAGATTAATATACAAGTTAGCCAGCCTGGGAGTGGGTCCCAAGATGACAGCCTGGGTAAAGAATTGGCTGGAGAATAGGACACAGAGAGTAATAGTAAATGGAGTCCACTCAGAAGAAAGGAGGGTTACTAGTGGGGTACTGCAGGGTTCAGTATTAGGACCGGTCCTCTCCAATGTCTTTATAAGCGACATTGCAGAAGGACTGGAAGGAAAAGTATGTCTCTTTGCAGATGACACTAAGATCTGCAACAGAGTTGATGCACAGGGTGGGGTGGAAAGGATGAAAAGGGACTTGGCAAGGTTAGAGAAATGGTCAAACATATGGCAGCTTAGATTCAATGCTAAGAAGTGCAAGGTAATGCACCTGGGAAACAAAAACCCAGGGGAAGAGTACACAATGGGGGGTGAGATACTAACAACAACAAAAATGGAGAGGGACCTGGGGGTAGTCATATCAGATGACCTAAAGATGGGCAAGCAATGTGAGAGGGCAGCAAGGAGGGCTGGGGGGATACTGGGATGCATAGGGAGAGGCATCACCAGTAGAAAACAGGAAGTTATTATCCCTCTGTACAGACAGCTGGTGAGACCCCATCTGGAGTACTGTGTGCAGTTCTGGAGACCCAATCTCCGCAAAGACACAGACAGGATGGAAGCTGTCCAGAGGAGGGCAACTAAAATGGTGCAGGGTCTGCACTGGAAGACATATGAAGAGAGACTTAAGGAGCTTAATATGTATAGCCTCGAGGAAAGGAGGGAGAGGGGGGACATGATAGAAACTTTCAAGTACCTCAAGGGAATCAACAAAGTCCAAGAGGGTAGCATCTTTCAAAAAAAGAGGTGTGCAAGAACAAGAGGGCACAATTTGAAGATAGAGGCGGCTCAGAGGTAATTTAAGGAAGTATTTTTTCACAGAGAGGGTTGTGGATGCATGGAACGGCCTTCCAGAGGAGGTTGTGGAGTCAAAATCAGTGGTGGAATTCAAGCATGCATGGATAGTCATAAACAGTTCTGGGGGTGGGGATAGGAAGAAGTAGGCTGCTGGTCAACTAGGATCTGCAGCTTATCCAGTAGGTAGGGAAATGGGCAGACTGGGTGGGCCATGCGGTCCTTATCTGCCATCAAATTCTATGTTTCTATGTTTCTATGTTGCAGGGCACAACACGGCAGCTGCCACCTGTGGGTGGCCACCCGAGCTCCAGCTGCACCTCCGTGGCAGCACCCCTCCATGCCCGATCGTGGGTATATGTTGAATAAATAACGTCCTATATCCCTGGTGGTCCAGTGGACGGCTTGCAGCCCGATCGCAGGCATATGTTGTAAAATGAAATAAACATCCTATATCCCTGGTGGTCCACTGGACCGCTCACAGCCTGATCATGGGCATATGTTGTAAAATGAAATAAACGTCCTATATCCCTGGTGGTCCAGTGGACCGATCACAGCCCGATCACGGGCATATGTATTAAAGAGGAGAGGTCCAATATCCCTGGTGGTCCAGTGGTACCTTGCTCCCCACCTGACAACTGAGCCCCACTGCCCCCGCTCCCCCCCCGGTCAGCGGCGGGAGACAGCACCCCACCTGTCTGCTGCCCCACCACCCACCGACTGACACTGTACGGTAGGGCTGTACGCCCATTGGCCCATCGTGGTTGTTACGCCTAGTGCAACTGAACTTGCGCCAGTGCATCCCCCTGCTCCACTCTAGCCACTTGCACTGGCACAGTGCCACTGTGCCATGTGCACTGTGGGTGGCCAGGGTGCGATATTCAGTGATGCTGTGCCATGGTGCAGCTCCACTGAATATCACCCTGTCAATGCCCCTGCGCAGCCAAGTTGCGCTGCGCCCAGGCTTGCACCACAGCATGGTGCAGTCTGAATATCCAGGCACAAGAGTTCAGAGTCTTGTGGTTAATTCTGAGAATGAGTAGGAAAGAAGTTACATCAACCATGTACCTGAGAATGAAGAGCTCATATTTTTATAACTGTTTATTTGCAGTACGTCATTCCAGAAGTGTATTGGAGAGCATCTACTATTTATGTTAATGAATAGACAGTATCATAAACATGCATAGAAGTTTCTTACTCAAGACTATATCAGAATTTATAAAATGGGCTTCAAAATCCATTAGAATTCTAGCAGCCTCATCGGTCTGAACACATCACCTGACCATTGATCAATCTATGGTATTAGCACACTATGCTTATCTGTTTAACAATAACCTAACTAAATGAAAATAAAACATGTTTTCATTAAAATAATAAGATTTCCACTTTTAAAACACAAGCACCTAACCGGCCCAGTGGCACTGAGGGCTGAGGTGCTGGTCGCCACACTTGCTCCACACCGGCAACCGGTGTTTGAGAATGAGCACGGGTCACCAGGGGTCGGCTGGGGAGGAGAATGGTTGAGCATCCGAAGGGAGTGCTCTCCTTCTCCAGGGAGGGGGGTCCACAGCAGTCAGTGCATGGTTGCCTCCTGGCAGAGGCTGGGAGACTACCTACTCTGTTGCACATAGGGGTGGAGCTGAGGGCAGACGTCTGGAGGTAGCATATGTGGACATGTGCACGCCCCCCTCCGGTGACATCAGTGCACACCCTCAGCTCCAAGGGGCGAAAATCGGCACCTAGTTGAGCAGCTTGATGGCCATCCATGAGCTTCACCCAGTGGCCAGTCACCCAGGCTGGATTTGTGTTCCGTAGGGAGTCTGGGGAGCTCCCTGCAGCCCTGCTGCAGAGGGTACAACCTCAGGGGCATATGGGTGCCTCCTGGGACCGACCGGGTAGAGGTGGATGGTGGACGGAATCCCTGGCATGATGTGAGGATAAGAGGGGAGCAAACTGAGGTGGTCAGAAAAAAGTAGAAATTAGTAGCTAAAAAAAAAAAACACAAACACCTACAACAGAGCATATGTTTCTTCACAAGCTTCCATCGTTTATTCAAAGGCACTCAGCCTTTGTTACCACACCAACATATTCTACCTAGCAACAACCTAAATACAGTAAAATAAAACCTGTTTCATTTTATCAGCAAAATAACCTACTCCAGGTCATGGGTTTCTTGAGAATATATGCACTTTCTGGGTGCTGCTGGCCTTGTGCCTTCTATTTCACTCGGGTGTGTATTCTCTAGAAACACTTATACTGTTGTAGGTTATTGCTTATGCATACTTCATTCAGAGCTGCATTCAGAAGAGGTCATTGAAACAGATGACACATCACTCTCAAGTACTGTATGTGTGCAGGTGGGTATGTGACAACTTCTGAAACTTTAGATTTCCTATATGTACTGTATAAGGGATGGCAGATGTGTGGAGCAGTCTAATTGTAAGAGGCAGCTATAAACCATAATTAATTGCATCATCATGTTTGTCTAATAAGAATAGTTTAATAAACAAAAGCAATGTCATGAACTTTTTGACCAATCCTTTTATGTAGCAAGTATATGAGATAAAATAATATTTGGGAAAAGATGAGATTTGTTAGTTTTGGCATACGTAGTCAAGAAGAAACATCATTATAAAACCAGGGCTGTGTGACGTGGTCTGTCTGAGGTCTGAACCATCATGAACTTTAGTAGTTTGTCACCAAGCATTCTCCATTATGGCTAACTGTGCAAACTGACCAGTTCATGAACCGCGTCTGTAATTTTTAGCTGTTTTTTCTTTTAAAAAATGTTGGGGGGATGGTTTGACTGCCAAGCACACCAGACGTGCATTGAGAGAGCTCTGACCACTCTAAAGACTTATAAAATATTGGACTTCTGGTGGCTCAATTTAAGCAAACTCAGACTCTATTCTGAGGACTTATTATACTTCACTATAGCTTGGGTGCAGTTCTGAAGCATCTGAGATCATGGGCAATCCTAAAAAGCAGCAAGCTATGCCAGAAGAGCAAAACAACATGGGCCCAAACTACGTGGAGGGCCGGGTATGGTTGCTCCTCAAACAGGAGAGCCTACCGAGGCCTCTTTTCTCACAACAACTCAAAACTCGGAGAAATAAGTTGAACATTTTAACCACCAGAATGGTGCTGCTAGAGAAGAAAACAGAAGGAGCCCAGGCAGAAGTGAAGGCAGCAGGAGTTACAGCCGAAAAGACATCTGTGACATGTGCAGGCCTGGTTAAGGAAAACTCCATCCTAAGAGCGAGACTGGAAGCACTGAAGAACTTTTCTCGAGCCTCAAACTCGCAAATTCTTGGACTGCCAGAGTTGGGGGTATGACAAAGACACTAAATCCCTGATACAAATGTGGCTGCCTAGTATTCTGACTCTCCCTGCTAATCTAACCATCAAAAGAGCTTACTGTGTCAACCCCCGGTGAGCACAGCTCGCTGAAAGCCAACCCCAGACTGTACTGGCAGCTGTGGGAGGCATGGAGGAGACAGATGCCATCCTTATAGCAGTTAAGCAATTGGAGGGATCATCATGGGTGACAGCATGATGAAGATCTACCTGGACCTCAGATAAAGCACTTGCCAAAGACGGTGCAAATGTGATGGAGTGTGGCTGCTTCTAAGAGAACTGGGAGTAAATCACTATCTCCTCCTGGCTAGCCTTAAGGTGCATTATGGGAGTAAGGTCTTTATATTTTTTAAGGCATTGGATGCAGGGAAATTGGCCTAAAAAATCCACAAAGAATGTGCTTCTAGAGTGGAGGAGGACAGTTTGGATGCAGAAATGGAAGAAAAAGTGAATTTTACCATTACAATGGATGGTTTATTGCCTGAACACTGAAGCTTTTTGTTTTCCCTTTATTAACTGGACATTTGCTACAAGAGGGCACCCTTTCTGGGTGGCTGAATGGACTTTTGTTATAATGCTGGTGGGGAGAGTGCAGTGATTTTGTGATTGTAATGAGGGGGTATTCAGGCTCGTTGGGACATGTTGGTTTCCCTTTTAGCATCCACTATCACATTATTGAATTTGAAGAGTTTGCATGGGTTCAGTATTATCTTTCCACTGTTTAACCTCTTAGTATATGCTAAAGTTCTACATTAGTAGCAACTTCACTCAGATCAGAATTCACCATGCATGAGATAAGGCATGATGAACTGTTTTTGTATGCATGAGGTGCAAAGAATTGTCTTTATCTCTCAAACTAATTTTTTAATATCTGCCTCTACACATAATGCAATAGCAATAGCAATATCTCAATGTACTGAGCTTTGGGTTTCAAATTTGTTTCTATTATATGTACTTGGGCACCCAGTCACTTAAAGCAGCTGTAATCTTACGGGAGATACTATCTGATTTACACAGTGCCCTAGCCGTGTGCAGTCACACAGGTTTCTTCTGTATTTCTGGCTTATTACATGTTTTCACTAATTAGCCCCAGTGATGTAACACAGTAGAACAGGTTCTGTAGGTTCCTATATTATGACATATGCTTCTGAATCTTGATAGAGCCTCACCTACTCAGAGATAACTCTGTTATTGTAATTTATTTCAAAACTGCAATAAAAAGATTTTACAAACAAAACCAAAAAAACAAAACAAAAAGGTACCTTGTCAATCTCATTTTATAACTTCAGTGACAGGTAGTCTGACTAACAGAGGGTCACATTTGATTGGAGAGACCATCGTACCACACCTTTGGAAAGATTTTCCTGTGTTGCAGTTTTATAATACTCACAGGACAGGAAGGCTTTAAGGGGGGTGGGAATCGAACATTTGTAAAAAAGCTATTCTGATTTCCCTAAAACACAGAATGAGAACATTTTCTGAGTGCATTTATGCAATTTTTATGTTTGCTTGCATGCATGTGCAAGAAACATAGTGCCACCATACAAGTTTTCATAGGTGTGGCACCCCCGCTTCCAATGCCCTCAGCGTTTTTGCAGGGCACGGCCGCACCGCACCAATGAATGTCCCAGCTGTCTATGACAGCAGTTCAGATTGCAGTGGCGTACAGTTGAAAGCAAATGACCGCTACAATGAGCAGTGGTAACGTATAGGCAATTTTCATACTGCTCTGCCGTCAGCAGTATGCAAGTTGCCTCCACGTCTACATCTGATTGTAGCGATGGTTGTACTGCATGCCCTTGTTGTTATGTGCCAAGGGGTGCCCAATCCCCTCGGCTCATGAACCTCCCCTACCCCCAAGCCGCAGCTGATGTCCAATGGAGGTGCCCAATCCCCATCAGCTCCAGTGCCCCCTCCCAAAAAAAAAACTTCCAGGTGCCACGCTGGGAGCCCACTCCAGTGTGGCAGAAGTCCAGCATCCTCATGTGTCTCCCCTCCCCACACTATATGGCCAACGGGGGTGCCCAATCCCCTGTTGGCTCCACTGCTCCACCAAAACTTCCACGTGCCATGCTGGAAGCCCACCCCAGCATAGAAAAAGTCCCACGTTGTCCATGCAAAATAAAAATAAAAAAAAACTAACAAAGGAAAACAGTCCCTCGTTGACTCTCTTGCCCCCCTTCTGCAACCTGCACCCACCCTCTCCGTACCCCACCTCCCCACCTCCCCATACCCCCTCACCCCATACTTACCTCCGGAGGTCAGCGTGATGATCTTTGGTGGACCGGGAACATGTCTGCAGTCTTCAAAGCTGACCGCAAATTGAAGAAATGCCGGTAAGCTGTATAATGGTGTAAATAGGATTTTTTCAACATTGGTGCATGTCTCAGTCATTTTTTCAAATTTTTGTACCAAATTTTCAACATGGGGTTCTTGGGACCACATCTCATGAATTCAGTGACTGTCGTTTGGTGATTCGGTCCAAAAAGGTGATTTCACGGTCACTGTGTGGAATCACCTTTCGGGACCGATTAACAAAACTACAGTGTCACTGTTCATGAGGTGGGCTCTCAAAAAAGCTTATGTTGTAAATTTGGTGAAAAAATTCCCAAAAATGACAGTGTTACGAGCATGCATTGCGCAGTTTCCATTTTAACACCTCCTTATGAACAGTACAGCTGTCATTTTTCATATCCTGGCCAAAATGTGTTTTCTCACTTCCAGCACGGAATAGCTTGGTCACTGTGGGAAATCAGTTTTCGGGACAGATTAGGAAAATCACAGTGACACTGTTGATGAGCAGAGGTCCTAAAATGCCTATGTTGAAAATTTGGTCACAAACGTCCATAAAATGACTGTGTTACGAGCGTGCATTGCGCAATTTCTACACACCCTCATAACTTCATAAATTTGTTATATTTTCACTCCAGATTTTCAACATTTGCATCTTTTCACACATTCTTATGAACAGTATAGATGTTATTTTCAACATCCTGGCCAAAATGTGTTTTCGCACTTCCAGTGCAGAATAGCGCAGTCGTTGTGGGAAATCAGTGTTCGGAACAGATTAAGAAAATCACAGTAACACTGTTCATGAGTGGAGGTCCCAAAATGGCTATATTGAAAATCTGGTGAAAAAATTCCCCCAGATAATTGCATTACGGGTGTGGGTTGCGTGGTTTCTATGCATACTCGTGACTTCACCAGTTTTTTTATATATTCGCTCCAGATTGTCAACATTCCCATTTTTTTACATCTCCTCATGAACAGTACAGCTGTCATTTTTCACATCATGTTGGAAATGTGTTTTTGCACCTGTGGCATTAATGATGCAGTCACTGTGCAAAATCACCTTTCGACTAACAAACTGATAGTGTCACTGTTCATGCGGTGGGGTCCCAAAAAAGCCCATGTTGAAAACTTAGAGTAAAAATACCAAGACATGCCCAGGGCCTTAGGGTTTCTGACCATAATGCCCTGCCCTGTAGGGTCTGACAGGCGTCCGCCGTACCCTATAGGGACTGACAGGTGTCAGGGGTGTAACTTGGGATTGTCAACAGTAATGCTCATGCCTTTCAACCCCCACCACCCCCTGCAGCCAGTGACAGGCATCGAGGTGCACCTTGGACTCTTTGGCCCCAGAGTTCACACCATTCTCTTATTCTGCACCCATTTCAGCATATTTTCTTATGGAATGAGGTGACCGTAAAGCCCAAACACCCCAAGGCACACGTCGACACTTGTCAGTGTCTGCAGGGTTGGGTGGGGTGAAATGTCATGACCGTTATGGGTGTCGACCCAAAGGCACACCCTAATGCCTGTCCACCTCTGCAGGGTGGGGGTGGAGTTGGTGTCAGTTCAATACATCACTGCCATTCCTATACTGCATCTGTCTAATTCCTGCACTTCCAATGCTAATGCCAGCAAGCAAATATTCGGCATTGACAAATGCTTGTTATTTTACATTCTTGTATGCGGGGTCTGGTTTAGATTCTGGGTGGAAGAATTGTAGTGGGTGCCTAGATTCTACTGACTGACCACAGTGCTATATTGAGGTCTCTCGGAATATGTCCCTTTACACCATTAAGACTGGCCTGGGTTTGTGGTGTTATATTCAATAGGTAGCTGAAATTAAATATTGTGGAGCTTTGACCCAAGGTAGCTCTTTTCTAGGGGAACTCAGAGATGATGGCCTTCTGGAAAATATACTGTAGGTACGTAGTTCTTGGCTTAGTAGGTTCAAAAGGGAAGTAGGGGGACTCAACGCAAACATGCTGGTTGCATCCTGCAGCTGACTGGGCACTCTCTTCACCAAAGGGTGGATAACTTCATTCAACATTTGGTTTCCCGTTAACCAACACATCCTTTCAGGTAGGGTTTACCTTAAAGGACACATAAACAGCTATTTTGGTGTTGACACCTTTCCCCGAAACCCTCCCATACAACTGCAGCACAAAGGGAATCTTTTGAATAATACTGTTGTTTACTGTAAAATACACAATTTACTATATTTTCAGCAGTTTTATTGTTTTGGCCGCTATCAGGAAGTATTTCGCAAACCCTGTGTTGATTGCATCCTAAGCTTGCCAAAAATGTGCAACACGTTGATGTAATTGAAGCAAGACATCTCTGTATGTCGTGTAGTGAATCCATGTGAAACTGCATTCTTCATGTCCAAGACTGGCACTAAAAGTTTACTATATCATGTTTAGCAACATTTAACCTGTGCATTAGAGTAATGCATGCAGGTGTCTGGTGCTGCAAATGCAAAGGCCTTACTACCAGATTCACGCTTCATCCTGGGAACTGAGAAAGTAAGTGCGGCTGTTGAATGGAGTGAGCAGGCACTGCTTGACTGTATGAGGCGGACTGGGAGATAACCAGGTGCTTTCCACTGTGCACAGTTGTACAACAAAGAAAATCAGTGGTAGTCACGCCTGCTTGAGAGACTTGTCCAGTTAAGCTGATCATACAGCAAACAGTGATGGGAAGGCCATCCATAGGAGAGGAGAGGAGAGGATGAACCTGCACAACTTATTGTAAAAACGATGCAGGGCAGCAGAGTGGTTTTGTTTGCACAGCATCTTATTTCATTTATTTATTTTGATGACTGGGTAAGTGCTCTGATACCGAAGTGCCCTTCTTCAGGCATGACCCAGGTTTGGAACAGTACACAACAAGACAGTGGAACAGGTGCAAGCGCATAAGTATCATAATACAAAATGAAGTGACATGGTGCGAAAGTAGATAGTACTCTAAGTTAACAGTGCTTTGCAAGTCACACAAAGCAGGTACAGACATTAGACTCTTGGAGATGTACTTTCAGCTTGACAGTGAACATATTAGGGGGAGGGATAGCTCTGACAGTAAAAGGGATGGTGTTCCAGAACAATGACGCTCTGCATCTGAAAGAGTTCAGGCCCATGCCTGTGCGCATGAATGGTACTTTCAATAGATTATTTGCAGAGGAATGAGAGAAGAGGTTGTCTGCATATCTGAATAGCTTAGGTATGCATTAGGGAGCATTTCCATGTAGAAATATGTGCAAGAAATTTGCTAGTGTTAACTGGGCTCTGGTTTTGGGTTGCAGCCAGGCTGCTTATAGACTGGATCCTAACTAATCAGCTGCAGAGAATATCTAATACCACTGTGCTAGCTGACACGATCAGTGATCACTCACCTGTATTATGTACCTGGACGAACAAGGCACCAAAACCCCTGCTCAGAACCATAACTTTGAGAGTGGTAAAACAAGGGTAGCTTGCCTACCTCTTAGCTTACCTTCATATGCAAGACTGGGTAGGGATCTATGCTGCCACAGATGTGGATACTGCACTACAATGCTTTATGGATATTTTTAATAAGGCCAGTAGTATATTTTCCCCCTTAAAAACGTGAAAGATAAAAGGGGCCAGTATGACATGGATCACCTCACAGCTCATTGATCTTTTGAGGTCCAGGTACCACCTGTGGCACATAGCTAAGAGCACAGGGCCACTGGTCGACCTCCAAAATTATAGAACAGCCTGAAACAAGTGCACCAGCACTGTTCACCAGGCCAAGAGATTCCATTTTAAGAACAAACTACACAACTCCTGGTGCAATAGCCGCAGCTTCTGGAAAAACAACAAATCCCTAACAGTAAAGGCAAGAACCCCCACTCAATATCAATGGAGTAACTACCCAGGATCCAAAAAGAATCTCAGATGCTTTTAACAAGGCCTTCACAGACCTGGGTGGAGTGCTTCCTCTGGACTTTCTTCATCATATGGATAATTCCAACCTAGGCAACAACATGGCCCCATCAGCAACCTCAAATCCACCCTTCTACCTAAGGACTCTCACCACAGCTGAGGCTAGAAAATATCTGACAAAAGTCCTTGGGAAAACTAGAACCAATGGTGACTCGCTTGACCTCAAGATTATTGAGATCATCCTAGATGTACTACTCCCCCCCCAACTAAGATCCTGAACCTCTCATTTATTACAGGCAAGTTTCCACAACTCTGGAAAGCAGCTGTGGTCATGCCAATCTTCAACAGCGGGGACAGAACTAACCTTGCCAACTACCAGCCCATACCAATTCTTCCCCCTCTCTCCAAAGCCCTGGAGAGAATAGTCTATGACCAGTCAGTTGAATACTTAAACAAGTACAACATTCAAAGCCCACAGCAGCATGGTTTTCAGAAGGCCCATAGCACTACCACAGCCCTGGTGGAATTTACTGCTTATATTCACGATGCACTAGATTGGGGGCTCCTAGTGGGGGCTACGTTTATTGAACTCACCAAAGCCTGCGACACAGTTAACCACAACCTACTTCTACACTAACTGGCTCACATTGGGATATCTGCTGACACACTGGGCTGGTTATAGAGTTACCTCTCTAACAGAATGCAACAGGTCAAGATCCTTGACGTATTGTCAGACCATCGGAACATCACCACCAGTGTACCCCAAGGCTCTATATTAGGCCCACTGCTATTCAGTCTGTTTTTGAACGAACTCCCCAAAGTATGCCAGAATAAAATCCTCATATATGCAGATGACGCTGTGCTCTACACCACACAGTCTGCACCAGATGTTCTATAAGAATGGAATTGGTCCCAAAAGGTGATTCCGCGCAGCGACCACAAAATCACCTTTTGGGACCAAGTAGCAAAATGACAGTGAAAGTTTTCATGAGGTGGGGTCCCAAGAACCCCATGTTGAAAATCTGGGATAAAAATTCCAAAAAATGGCTTATTTATCAAAATAAGTTGAAAACCCCATTGAACAGCATTATAGCATGCTTACCTTTGATTCTTCAATTTGTGTTTCAGCTTTGAAGAGTGCAGACGTGTCCTGGTCCAGAGAAGATGACAGCACCGACCTCCAGAGGTAAGTATGGGGTAAGGGGGTGCGCGGGGAGGTGGGTGCTCAGTGGGAGGTGGGGAGAGGGAGGGACTGGGGCGATAATGAGGGACCATTTTCTTTTTACAGATTAAAAACCAAAAGCATGTCAGGGACTCTTTTCATTATTTGTAGGTAAAAAAAAAAGAGACATTTGGGCACACTAGGGTGGGCTCCCAGTGTGCCACATGAGTGGGCATGAGTGGGGCGACATAATGCTGACACAGGGATTGGGGACCTGGATGTCAGCGGAAAAAAACATTCGGGCACAATGGGGTGGGCTCCCAGTGTGCCACATGGGTGGGGGGTGCCATAATGATGACACAGAGATTGGGGACCCTGATGTCCATAAGGATAAAAAAAAAAATTGGGCACACTGGGGTGGGCTCCCAGTGTGCCACATAAGAGGGCAAGCTACATAATGTCAATACGGGGATTGGGGACCCTGATGTCGGCACATTTTCTTTGTTGCCAGTGCTGGAGGCAGTGGTGACGCAAATGCACATGCGTGGCACCCGTGCATGCTCAGTTGCAGCAAATGGCATTTTGCCATTCATAACATGATGACATCAGCAGAACTGTGCATGTGCGAGAGTTGTGCATGCACAGTTCATGCCACAGAATGCGGAAGTAACAGCCAAAATAGTGTGGTTGTTATTACATAGCGGCCAATTGTGGAGGAGTGTTTCAAGCTCCGTTGGACTTTCTGAAGGATATTTCCAAAAGTCTAATGGAAGATTCCATGATTGACCATTTTTAGAGCTATGATCGCAAAATGGCTGTAGGCTCTGCCCACAGCCCTAAAAACCATGAGTAAAATAAAAACTTCCAATAAATAGCTGCATAACCTCACCTAACAGCACCTTAACAGACAAAAAAAAATCACAAGTTGACTCTACATTTATTTATTTATGTATGTATGTATGCATGTATTTGATAACTGGATAAGTACACTGATCCAGAGGACCGTTTAATGAGTACATAATTGTGATCATCAAGAGTAGCCTTAAGTCTTGTCCTAATATAAATTAAAAATTGTTCTCCAACCCAAATAAATTATAATTTTGCAGCATAACATCATTATCTGAGTACCTATTGGAAAGCCAAGTTTCTGAAATTGTAACATCATCAAAACCATTAAGTTTAAAGGGATACTGTCAACCTTTTTTGCATCATATAATTTTTAGGTAAAAACCCACATTTTATGATTGCTTACTTTCTCTAACATTCATTGATGTTGTTGGTTGTTTTGTCTGACTCCTTGCTTATTAGAACCAAAATGCATGGTAATGTATAGCTACACCCAGCTTTGTTTTGTTTCAAATCACTGAATTACTGTTAGTGTACACTTCCAGAACACTAGAAACACCCTCAGACAGTGCAGCCACTCATAATACGATAGTCTCCTCTAGTCCCACTGCATAATGAGTGGCTAGATTGAGTTGGATGTGTTCCAGAGCCCAGGAAAGATGCAATAGGAGCTGGTCAAGAAATGTAAACAAACCTGCTTTGGTGTGGTGACACCAGCATGGTAGGCAGTCAGTTTTTCACTTTTTTAAAGAAAAAAGGGATCTGTCTCAAACTACCAGCTGCATTAACAGTCTCTATAGAATGTGAACAATTATAAAATGTGTTTTTTAAACTAGGGACACTTTGAGGCCTAAGGAGGTTGACAATGTCCCTTTAACCCAAACAGTAAATTCATCAAATTTTGGTACGTACCAGGCTTCAAATATTAACATGTACAATTCTAAGCTTTCCCTTGGCCCCATTCATTCATGTCCCAATGCCATTAACATTTACAGGACTTACATTAATCTAGACATTGCAAGTCATCATAAGCAGCATTAAAACATCCTGCCTCTTTGTGCTGGCCCTGTTTAGACAGTTCTGATTGCCATTTGAAACACCAAGAGACCATTTTGAATGTACCACACCCTCATAAAGTCTATCTACCCCTTCCATAATACATTTAAGATCATTCTGTCTACACCAGTACTCTTTAAATAGACAAACATTAATTACACAGAGATACTCTGATTGGATTGCCAAATTCCCATTCTCATAGTGACATTTTCTACCTTCCCCATTACATTTTCAACTACCCCCATACAAAACCCAAAACATGTTTAAAATCATACCCACAACATTTTCATGACACGATACAGAAAAAAACTAGCTATATTAATAGTGGAAGCTTTAGGTTTTCAATCAGAAGCAAGATTCATATACGAACATATGAATGTGCCAGCAGAAACAGACCACCCCATCTAAGTCTGCTCGAGTGTGCAGCCAACACCCCCAGTTTGCAGCTGCCCCACCCCCTCCCCTTCAAAGATTATTGGGAGAATATGGGCATTGATCCCGCTATATGTTTGACATGTGAAGCGAGCACTTTGCCATTTGTACTAATTGCCCATGTGCCTCTGACTGCTCTATGTTTGTGTTACAAATCCCCCATCCATGCATTAACCAGCATGCCTCTCATACCTGGCTGCTGCAGACCCTCACCTGTGTTTGTCTCTCACCATTTCCTGTGCACACACCCAGCCCTCTCAGTGAAAGTGGCATGCCCTGGACTCCTGGAGAGTGGAAGCCCAGTCTTCGGTCCCCGGTATCAAGCCGAGTCTGACTGCTCAAACCCTAGGTGAAATGTGGGCCAGGTTTTATACAATTTTAATCCACTCACTTCCCTGTATCAGGAGGGATTAACTTTTCTTCAGTTAATTAAAATAAAGTGACAAGTCTCTTTTAGAATACAGATACCGCCTGAGACTTACAATACCTCTTGTTAAACAGTGAGGGTTTGGGCATGATGGACCTAGAGTCCCTTACAACATTAAATTACTATGTTTTTATTTCTTTAGTATTTATTTGAAACAGTTTCACCAGGAAAGATAACATGAGCTGTAGATAGCTCATTTCCAGAAGCGTCCCGAGGGGGGATTACAAAAGAGGGGCGATCAAACAAAAACATAGCAATATAAAAGGCATACAGTGTCATTCAAAACATAAAGTGCAATAAATAATACAGTACATTTCAATCCATGACAATAGACAGTATCGCATAAAAGGAATGTGATAGATAACTAAGCTAAGGTCAGAGACATTGGATGAGACAAACCAGGGTAAGCAAAACGATAAGCAGATATAACATACACAGTACCCGTAGGGTATAGGCCAGAAGATGGAGAACACCTAGAAGTGCTAGAAGTGGTAGACTAAGCTCAGAGGTACCAAGTGCTAATTTAGGATAAAAAAGAAAGGCAGTTATGACACAAAGTGGAGGTGAAGGGAGGGGGAAGGAGGGAGGGAGGAGAGGCAACCCAAGAACTTCTGTAGTCCCTACAGCATGCTGAGAACCCTTCAAGGGAACAGGACCTGGCAGGTAAGGTGGAGGGGGGGAGTAGTAGGGGGAGGACAGGAGGGGAGGCAGGGTGAAGTGGTAAAGGAGGCTCCTGCGAGAGGTAACCTAGAAATGGGAAGGGAAGGTGGGGGGGAAGAGGGTAGCGAGGGAGTGACAATGGGAAAATTAATTAGGCAGAGCAGGGTATTAGGTGCAGTTGCAGCAATGAATAGTGTGCTTATGGAGGAGTGAATGGTGGGATTGAGCACAGCGAAGTTCTAGTGGGAGGGAGTTCCAGACGTCGGGGAACTTATACGAGAAGGCGGCACAGCCAGATATAGTGCTCCTTGGTGAGAGGGCTAGAGTTCTATGAGTGGAGGTGCAGAGGGTATAGCAGGAGGGAAGGGGGGGTCGATAAGAGGGAGGACAAATTGGGTGGCAGAGAACCGAACCAGAACTTCCCAACTAAATTGGTGATATGTGACAGGTGTCTGGCATGGAGAGAGTGAAAGGAAAGTGAGGAATAAAAGTTCACAGTGATGAGTACATGGGGGTCTGCTAAGTATGTAGTGGCAGAAGGAGCTGAAGAGAGTGTCCAGTCTGGATAGGGTGGTTTTAGGGGCAGAGCTGTAGACTGTGTCCCTGAAATTGAAGATTGGAAGAATTATCTTTTGGATGATTTCTCTCTTTGCTTGCTGTGGCAGGCAGCTGCAGTGTCTGTACAGAACACCGAGTCTAGAGAGTCATTTTTTGCGGATGGCGTCAATGTGTACTCTGAAATCTAGATTCTTGTCTAGCCATAGCCTGGGGTACTTAAATGTGGCTACATCATCCAGTATTGAGCCAGAGAGTGTGTGGAAGGTGGGAGTGGAATCAAGTATGGCCAGTTTTTGTCTGGAGCCAAAGGTCATAGATCCTGTTTTTTTGAAATTCATAGAGAGTTGGTTTGCATTGAACCAGTGTTGGACATTGTTGAAGTCCAGCTGAAGGCTGGTGGCTACCTCAGAGAGGGAATTCCCAGAGAAGAACAACACAGTGTTGTCTGCATACATGTGGATAAATGAATATGTGCAGGCATTAGGAAGGTCATTCAGGAAAATAGAAAATAATATTGGTCCAAGTACTGAACCTTGGGGGACACCTGTATTGATTGGGCGAGGAGGGGAGAGGGAGTTGCCTACTCTGATGAACTGAGACCAGCCTACAAGATAGGACCGGAACCAGCTGGTGGCGGAATCAGAGAGGCCATCTGCAGTCAGCTTGCTGAGGAGAAGGAAATGAGAGATAGTGTCAAAGGCTTTGGCCAAATCGACAAAAATGGCAGAGGTGATGCATCCCTGATCCATGCCAGAGAGAATGGAGTCAGTGAGCCAGAAGAGGGAGGTGGTGTTGGAGTGGTCTTTGCAGAACCCAGACTGGAAAGGGGTGAAAAAGGAGATGGAGTCAAGGAAGGAAGAGAGTTGCTCCAGGGCCAGATGTTCCTGAAGTTTAGCCAGAGTGGGGAGTAGAGAGATGGGGCAGAAGCTGCATGGGTTGGCGGTGTCCCCACCTTTAGGGAGTGGGATCACGGTAGCAGATTTCCAAGCATTAGGAACTGTAGCATGTAAAAAGAGAGATTCAGAAGAGTAGTCAAAGGATAAGCAATATAGTACACAGAAAGGTGGAGCAGCTTGGGGTCAGGGCCTTAAGGGCTTTTTCCCTTGGATGGATTCAGAGCAAGTAGTACCCATAGGGTGTCCTCCAGGAGAATGGGCTTGAAAGAGAACTGTGGTTCAGAAGGAGACTTGGGGAGAGAGGAGGGGGCGTGAGGGAACTGAAGAATCCCTGAAAGCAATGCAGGAAAGAGATGTAATAAGGGAGGAGGTGCAGGTAGTAAAATAATGGTTGAATTCTGCAGCCACTGAGGGAGGGACATCTATTGTGTGGGTGCCAATTTTTAGGACAGAAGAAGAGGAATGAGCAGGGTGGGGGGAACAGGGCATGGATAACCTTCCAGAATTTGGATGGATTATTGATGTTTTCCTGGAAGGAGGCTTGGAAGTACTCCACCTTGTTGAGGTGGATGGCCTTGGTGCATGCATTTCGAAGTGAGCAATAGTGCTGAAGGTCGAGGGAGGTGCCAGACTTTTTATACTTGGCCCATGCTTGGTCTCTTGAATGTTGACATGCTATGAGTTCTGCAGTGACCCAGGGAAGGTGATTTCGGTTGACCCTAGCATTTCTGAACAGTGCATGTTGGTCCCAAACATTCAGGAATTGTGAGCTAAAATAGGACAGGCTGAGTTAATAGAGGAGGCAGTGGTAATTGGTGTTCAATTGATATTGGACAGGTCATTTTAGAGTGAGGATAGATCTAGGGAACTGAAGGAGTGGAAGTTTAGAATGACTGGTGGGGTCTTTGCACTCTGAATTTTTCACACACAGTAGACCATATGGTGATCACTGAGTGAATCAGGGAGAATACCAGAGTTTATGATGCAGTGGGGTTGGGAGGTCAGCACGCAGTCAGTTAAGGTATGTTTCCCTGATTTGTGATTAAGATGTTTAGGGTCAGAAATAACTTGTTTTAAGTTTAGTGAAGAGACATGGTTGCAGATTTTGGACTGGGTGCTGGACAGTTAATTTATATTGAAGTTCCCTAGGATGAATAGTTCACCAGGGGTGGCAAGGGAGAAGACGGTGGACAGGAGATCAGTGATGGGGGAAAGGGAGGTGGGGGGGAGATTTGGGCAGCCATAGACACTGTCTAAATAGATGGGGAGGGAGAAGAGGAAGGATATTTTTACTAGTAACAGTTGTAGGCAGAGGGAGATGTCATGGAGAGCCAGACAAAGTATTTGATGGATGTAGATATATGCATGACAACACCCCCACCCCTAGACTTGTGCTCCTGGTGGATGAGGGAATATCCAGGGATGGAGAAGGCTGAGTTGGGGATTTTGGAGCTAAGCCATGACTCTGTTAAAGTAAGGACAGAGGGTTTACGTTGTGTCATGAGTGGCTGCAAAAGGTCAATTTTGGTTAGTAGGCTTCTAATGTTTAGATGTATAAGTTTTAGTCCTTTTGACAATTCGGGTGATAGGATGTGAGGAGGCCCCTGGGTTAGGCTCGATGTCACCAGATGTGAGTAACAGTAGTGATATAAGTGATCTTGTGAGGATAGTCAGCCATCTTTTGTGACAATGTTACAGTGAGGGGTTGGACATGATGGACCTAGAGTCCATTACAACATTAAATTACTATGTTACAGTGAGGGGTTGGACATGATGGACCCTGAGTCCCTTATAAGCTTTTCCAGGACCTCTGCATGCATGGAGGGGCAGCAAACTGTTTGAGGATTGTTAGACCCTTAATATACAGACTGCTGCAGATATGCAAAATGTTAATGCAATGAGATAAATAAGGAGATAAATACTGTAAATTGCACTATAATTAAACAGCTGTCAACCTTTCTTCTAGCTTGCCTCATGTGCTGTGAAGTTTGATCAAATATAAATAAAAAATGTAAATGTGGAGGTGGACATTGGACAGCATAATAAAATGAGACAGGAGAGAAATTTAAGAAACTCTGTAAAAACACAATGGGTGAGATATTCAGACTGCACCAGGCTGTGGCGCAAGCCTGGGCACAATGCAATTGGAATATGCCAGGGCGCTGACAGGGTGATATTCAACGGTGCTGCGCCATGGCTCAGCACCGCTGAACATCGCTCTGTGGCCACCAGCATTGTGCATGGCGCAGTGGCACTGCACCAGCGCAAGTGGCCAGAGAGGCGCAGGGGGATGCACTAGCGCAAGTGATGTTGCGCTAGGTGCATCAACCACAGTATTTAAAGGTGCACATGAAAATGAGGCCATAATGCATGCAAGGTGCAAATGGGGCCATTTACATGTCATTATGGCCCCATTTACATGCAGATGCGCCCATCCCCGGCGACTTGCGCCTGGTGCCCTGCCAGGCTGCAGCCATCAGGGACTGACACCCTCTGCACAAGCAGCAAAGTGCCCCACAGCCCAATCGTGGGCATAAGTATAACTATAGTGAACTCCTATATCCCTGGTGGTCCAGTGGACCGCTTGCAGCCCGATCATGGGCATAAGTATAACTATAATGAACTCCCATATCCCTGGTGGTCCAGTGGACCACTCACAGCCCGATCATGGGCAGAAGTCTAAAAAAAGATTAGATTCCCATCCCTAGTGGTCCAGCGATACCCCCTTCCCCACCCTTCCACTGAGCCCCACCACCCTGCTCCCTCCCTAGTCAGCAGTGTGCGGCGGCTCCCCACCTGCAAGCCGCCCGGCCACCCGCTGACTGACTGCATACAGTACAGCTGTACGCCCATTGGTTCACAACATGGGCCAATAGGCATACCAGACCGTACCATACTACACAGCCCAGACAGTGAATGAATCCATTCACATATCTGGACTGTGTAGTACAATATCTGATCTGCATGTGTCATGACGCTGTGGACCAATGAAACACTGCTATGCTATGCTTGCCAATCGATCGATGATGGTGGCGGATAACTAACGGTGAGGAGTTGCCACCATGGCTGAAGTGAGCCAATAAGGCAGGGCTCTGTGGGATGGTGAGGGCCACTGGACCAGGGGATGAATCTAATCTTTTGTAGACTTCTGTCCGTGATCAGTCTGGCGGCGGTACACTGGACCACCAGGGATATAGGAGTTCATTACATACTTATGCCTGTGATCGGGCTACGAGTGGTCCACTGGACCACCAGGGATATAGGACTGTTTACTTTCCTACTTCTGCCTGCGATCGGGCATGGGAGGGGCGCTACCCGATGGAGGGTGCCGCCGGAGCTCGGGTGGCCACCCACAGCTGGCAGCTGCCATGTTGTGCCCTGCAATACAGCAGCTCACCTGTGGGTGGCCAGTTGTTGCTCCTTTATTTTTTTGAACAACTGTATGCGGTGCATGTAGGGGTTGCACCTGCATGGGCACCGCACATCCCGGGCTGAATATCAGGATGTCCGGAGGTATGTATGGGCATGCCCCCCCCACTTGCGCCACATACATTACTGATGCACCCCAGTGCATCGGGATTTGTGCTACGCACTTTCCCCTTTTGAATATCATGCCAGGGTGCATCAGTGGGTTGCGCCATGCTCAACCCTTCTGAATATCCCATTCAATGCCTTTACAGGTCTGAACAGGGAAATGCACTATAGAACAGGCAGCTAAAATAAAATGTCAACTTCTATGTATCTATGTAAACACACACAAGAAGGCTGAAGATAAAGTACCAGGATAATCAACTGTTAAAACTCAAATGTGTTGCAAGGTAACCTGAGAACAGGAGGGATGAAAGCAATGAAGCACAAAGAAAGTTAGAAAAGGCACACAGCTTCATTAACTGTGTTATTAATATAAATACAGTGAAAGCCAGTTATAGTGGACTCATTTGTGTCATCTCAAATTGCCTGCTATTCCTGACATCCGACGTAGCCGGTGGAGCTAAAATATGCATTGCCATGGGACAAATTTCAGTGTCTGGCATGTGGTACAGTACAGTACTGTACTGTGCTTATTTATTTAGATTTTTTATTTGATTTGATTTGCTGTGCTCTAGTAGGGGAGGGAGGGAGGATGGAAGGGAAGTGTTTGGTGCTTCCCGTTAAAAACTTCAAACTTTATTTTTTTGTACAGTGTGCTCTGTGCTCCCTTGTGCTGGAAGGGGGGAAGGTGAGTAGTGAGGTGCTTGGTGTTTTGTTTAAACTGTTTTAGTTAGACAGTACTCAGTGATTTTACTTTGCTCCTCAGAGGATACTGTGTAGGGGCGCCAGTCTTTGTCTGTCCTGCTTAAGATGTCCCAGTCAGGAGTGATGATGTCAATATGTTGTTCCATCGCTCATCGCAGAGTAGCAAGTGCAGCTCTAACATCACTGCTTGTGATCAGCTTCTCCTCCAGGGAATCGGGATCAATCCGGTGATGTATAGTAAGACATGCTTTTGCACTGATGTAATTGACACCCAGCACACCTGAAACAGTGCTAACTGGAATAAGTTCATGCCCCATTAATTGTCTGAGCAGTGTGCATTATTAGAGACTTAGAAAGTATGAATCAGTAATCAGTACACTGTAATTAGACTCTCAGTGCTTCAGCTGTGGGAAGGCAGGGCTTTTCTGCAGCTAAGCCCTGCCCCCATGAAACACTGCCCAGCCACTGACTTGCCCCCAAGCCCCATGCCTGCTTAGCGGGTCTGGTGTTTGCATGAACTGGGAGAATGAAATGCCGGGGAGGCAGCCCTTGATGTTAGTGGACAGCCTCTCCGTTCACAGCTTGAATGTCATTTTGGGACCAGGACTTCTTTGTAAGCAGGTGTTTAAATAGAAAGGTCCCCGATTTGCCCTAAAGTCAGATAAAAATGCTGCTGGAAGTTACAAAATCACTGCTCTCCCAGTTTAAAATAAATCCCTCCAAAATCAGCTGAGCTTCTGGTGCTAACTGTTTCTAGAGGAAGGAAAAGCAAAAGCTTCCTCAACCACCTCAGAAAGGTCCCTTGATTTGCCCTGACATCAGACAAAAATGCATGCTGCACTGCAGGATATAGCTGCACAGCTGTCATATTGGGCCATAGAAAAGAGGGGCCAGATATGTGGAGTGGCCAATTGAAGGAAAAGGCGTTAAATTTTAAATGGTGCTTTATCTAGAAGAATGTGATCAGTGTTTTCAGTTCCTGCCAGACGTTCTGGACCATCTTCTGAGATTGTGAGGGCTGGGTTGTTTATCAGGACTCCCTCAACCACATGCCTTTGCAGCTGCCAACCCCCTTGTACTCCCAGGACAGAATGCATCAAACTGAATCAGCCAATCAGCCTGTAGAAATGAGGGGTTAGACAAGTTCTTAATCTGACTCCTTTCTAATGGTCCTCCATGCTATGGTTCGGAAGTGCTAAGGACTGCAGCACAAAGGACATTGAAGGAGTCTGCTGTGAGGCAGCTGTTGGCTGGACTCTCTGCAGGCTCCTGGGCTTGGCCAACAGTGAATACTCTCTGCTTCGCTGCTCATTAGTACCCAACAGGACTTTGTTTAGTTGCTCTCTCTCACTGTATTGATACTGCTGCTTGGTTACTGTTTGCATTGAGAATATATACTGCTTGCTCTATTGCCCTGTTGTTTATATCAGCTGTTTGTTAGTGCTCATGCTACCTATTAGGGTTGCCTATATTTTGCAAATCTCTGCAACTGCCTATCTGAGGTGCCCTGTTATTAGCTTCTTGCACCCATAATTGTACCAACTAATTGTGCTTTATGTCAGTACTGAAGCTACTTATCAGAATTGCTTAATATTGTTTATTTCTGGGGTGCCCTGTGATTTGCTTTTTGGACCTATAATTATAAGCTACTAATTAAGTGTTGATAATTCCCTGGTCCTTGTGTTAGGTTCCAGTATGCCCCATTCTGGGTTCCCTGCCATTGCGCTATTGTCCTCTATATAGTAATTAGGCCTGATAGAGTGCTGCAGACTTACACCCTAGGCTTGACTAATTAGTTTCCTTACCTATTGAGTACCTCTGGCCACAGCATACTATTGCTCATAACTGGTCTGGATCTTTGACTAACATGTAACTGTTCTATTATTGTACTGCCGTGTGACTGTGAGACTGCTTTTACCTATTGTGGTTCCCTGTTTTGTTAGCTAATTAGGTATCCCACAGTAGCTGCACTCTATCTGTGAATACCCTTATTTCTATTTCTAGTGATGGATATAGCTTTTTTAGTATTGATCAGTTCTGTTCTGGATTAATTCTGTGTTTGCTTGTAGCTACTGCTAATAGTCAAATATCAAATATCCTTATTAGCTAGTTATAGCCTTATTCTTAGGTTCTGTATAGGTATGGAGTACAGAGAGGAGACAATCAGTTGTGGTGGATGCAGGGTGGAGGGGCATTGCCCCATCTCTGGGACCTTGGTGGAGCTCCATTCTCAGCTGGTGGCAGCAAGAGATAAAATATCTCAGCTGGAACTGACCCCTCACACTCCCACTCACCCAGAGGCCCACTAGTCCAGGGGGGTGGAGAGTGGTGGGGTGGGAAGGGGAAGGGAAGCAGATTTAGCCACAGGGAAGTTGTCCAGCCCAACACCATCCTAATGGCAAACCACTTTGCACCTCTAAAGGAGGCTCGGGTACCTAACTCTGCTGGGTGGACTCTAAATCATTCAGAGAAAAGGAGCAGGACAGTGTGATGGCACCCGGGGGGAAGAACAGGAGCAAGTCTGACAGGAGAGTCTTAGTGGTTGGGGATTCAATGATCAATGGAGTTGTGAGGGTGGTGGTGGTTGGACATGAGGGGGATGGTCAGGTACCTTTCTGGTGCATTGGCCATCTTGGATTTAGATAGGATAGGAAGGATGGTGGAGAGGGAGTGGGGAGCTTGTGGTTCTGGTACACATGGGGACCAGTGATCTGGTGAACCAGTCAGTAGAGATGGTGAAGTGGAACTTTCACAGACTGGGGACAGATTGATTGCACACTCAGCCTCTCTGGCCTCCCTGGCCTTTTCCAAGGTCCTCTCTGTATGGGGCACAGAGGGAGAGAAGGATAGAATAAGGCAGAATGAGATAGAGGACCATAATGAGTGGCTTAAGGGGTGGTGTCAGGAGAAGGGGTGCCACATTATGGGGGATTGGGGGGACTTCTGCAACAGGAGGTTCTTCAAGGGTGATGGACTCCACCTGACAAGAGAAGGGGCAGAAGTCTGATGTCTGTATTGGACAGTTAAACTGCCTGTGGGGGAGACTGAAACTAGGAGAGTGCTGGTGACAGAAGAGAGGAAGGGGACCCTAATTAGTGCAGCTAGTATTCCTCCATATCTGAAGGCTTGTAGCAGTAGAGTGGGTAAAACTAGGGTTGATGTCAAAACTGGGCTAGGGAAAGGGACAAGATAGAGGGGGACACAGTGTGCATTCACCACAAAAAACTAAGAAGAGCAGGGAAGAATAAGGGAGAAAGAGATGTAAATAGCAGAAAGTGTTCAGGAGTTAGATTGAAGGAGGTCTGCCTTATGGCCAGGAGCCTTGGTAATAAAATTAGTGAGCACCAGGAAGTGAATGCAAACACTGAAATGGACCTTGTGGCCATCACAGAAACTTGGACCTCAGAAAATAATGACTGGGACATGACAGTCCTTGGGTACACAATACTCAGGAGTGATAGAGGAAATGGTAGAGGGGGGAGACGTGGCAATATATGTCAGACATAACATATAGACTGGGGAAGATGGATGTATCAGGGGCAGTGATGGGCAAGCAGAGTGGCTGTGGGTGCAGCTCACGGCATCCTCAGGCTAGAAACTACAGTTGGGGTGATCTATAGATCATCAGGGCAAGGAAAGAGAATTATAGGGAGCTCAGAGAAGCACTAGTAAGGGGAATGGCAAAGGGGGGAGTCATAGCAGAGGATGATCTGAACCTGCTGAATATCATTTGGGATGTTCTAGTGGCCAGGAGCACCAGAAGTCAAGACTTGCTGGATACATCCCAGGAATGTCTACTGGTACAGCTAGTTAAGGAAACCAACAGGGAGGCTGCCATCCTTGATGTGGTGCTCACCAACTTAGAGGTGGTAGGGGGCTTTAAGAGTTGGGTAGCCACCAGGGGACAGTGACCACAACTTTGTTTAGTTCAAACTGGCCCTTGGGACTGGTACACCCCAATCAAGAACTGACGTCCTTGATTTCAGAAGGGCCAACTTCAATATGTTGAGGGAGCTGGCCCGGGACAAGTTAATTGGGGTAGCCAGCATTGTAGGTATGGAAGAGAAATGGGGGGAAATAAAAGGGGCCATTCTTGAGGCATCTAAGTTATGCATGAGAACAGTAAACAAAAGTAACAAGTACAAGAGACCACTACGGTTCTTGATAAGGATCAGGGCAGCAGTGAGGGCCAAAGAAAAGGCTTTCACCAGGTACAAAGAAAAGCAGGGGGAGGAAGAATACAGAGAATACATACTGAGAAATAAGGAGGAAAAGATCTGCGTATTGCGGAGAAAACAATTCTTCCAGCATATTAAGGAAAAAAGGAGAGGGAATTATTAGGCTATCTGGGGGGGTGCGGTGATAGAGGAGTACTGGCAAAAGACTGCTCTCCTTAATGATTACTTTTGCTCTGTCTTCATAAGGGAAAACAACAGGCCCTTGCCAGAGAATGGCATCAAATAAGGTACAAAGGGGTCTCGGAGATGAGGCAGCCTGTATTTACATACAAAAGGGTCCGGAAAGGGCTAGCAGCCCTAAAAAGGTAGATATGGTCCCAGTACTGAACGGGATGCATCTGAATGTGCTCAGGGAACTGGCAGCAGAACTAGCTGAACCCCTGGTAGATCTGTTCAATAGCTCATTACAGATGTGGGTAGTTCTGAAGGACTGGAGGGTGAGAAATATAATTCTGCTCCATAAGGAGGAGAAAGGAGAGAGGAGATAAACACTCTAGAAACTAGAGCTCGTATTTAGAGGATATTACTTTATTAAGTTTTAGATTTGTGTTGATATAGGGAAAGAGAAGATGGACTGTTAATGCAGTGCAACTTAGCTTGAGTACTTTGGGCCTGGGATTTATGGGGAAGCTTCACTTTTGGTGCTGTCATGGAGATGCACTACTTTAAGAAGTCACTTTAGAGCACTGACCTCATAAAGATGACAAGCATTTTGAGAAACTTTTATACATTACACAGCAATCCTTATTCCCAGACCAGTTGGATTCCTTCATATCACCCAGGAGGATTTCTACAGAAGTGGGAGCGTCACTTCAGAACTGGAAAAGTGACTGAGGAAGTAAGGCCTAGGTAGCCAGATGAGCATGTGGGAGCACAGGTCCTTCTCATGGAGGTAGCTGATAATATTCACTTGTCTGGACAGGGAGGATTGGTGTATAGGAGCACAAGGGAGTAGGTGAGCAAATATGTGTCATCTCAATGCCTATTACTAGTGGCTGAGCCTTTAAGTATATTGCAGAAATAAAGTTGGTAACGCGAGTCACTTGGGGAACACAGATGAGCAAGAGTGGTTAAATGATAGGGAATCCTAACATTTGATTACAAAATTGAAACAGGACCTTTGTTTGGGAATCATTTTGCATATCAGCATTAGATAGATAGGAACAAAGCTTTACTTAGGAATCCAATTTCAGTTAACATTCCACTGAGAATATATGATTTCTCAGTGGGGTATATCATATGGGGCATGGAAACTGACCCTTTATTGTCATCAGGTCTTTAAACCATGCCAACCAGTTGAGGGTGGGGAGTTTGTAGGACAGGTGCGTTACAGTATGGTACATGGGCTTACCCGAGGATTCTCCACTAGAGAGGAGGTGCAAGAGAAAGTGGTTACCCTTGAAGTATGCATGATCTTAATGTGCTTCAGAAAGATTAATAGTATCACAGCTGGTCTTTCTGGTTTTAATAGTTTTGTTTACGATTATGGTTTACTGTTATCTGCTTGCATCTGGTTAATCATGACTCTGGTACTATACAAATGGCTCTTTCTGATTGTCTTGGTGTTTGCACTATAGAAAAGGTTAGAATTTACCGATTTAATCCTGCATCATTACTAATCTTAACATTGTTACTAGGACTGGGCAAAATGTAACTTTTGCTGGTGGATTTCTGGCAAAATTACAATTTTGTTTCCATGAAATTTCCATGAAAAGTTTGTGGAATGTTTCCAAATTGCACCAGATGTGGTAGGAGTACAGTTCCACACCTTCTAGAGCAATGTGTCAAGTTTCAGTTCTCTAGCCTTAAAGGGGAATGAGTTACAAGTTGTCGAACATTCAGAAATTTTTAAATTATATTTCACAAGGATGTAAACTGTCCAATTTTAAGTCCCAACAACATTAAAACTAGGGAACGAAATATCACTAATTTCAGTGGGTTTATAGATCCTAAAAATGAGGCTGTGAGACAACTTTCTTATCTCTTGCATAAAGGATGGTCAAGTTATAAGCAGCCAAAAACTGCAAAATTCCATCTATAATTAAACTTGAAATTCTTGAATGTTTGTGAAAATTGTGGAATTTTGTGATAATTTTGTGGAAGCCATATCAATTCATTTTTCCCAGCAATTCTCTTATGCTGCTGTGGAGGAGGAAGGAAAAGGCTAGGTAGAATGCTAATAAGATGGTATTAATTTGGGGCTCCATAATAAAAACACAGTGGTGCCCGATATCAGGTACCCTCATGTCAATAACTATCTTGAGTGAAGAACCATCGAGAATAGTCAAGGCCATCAATTTGAACTTGTCTGTCTTGTTGTAATCTGCCAGATAACTACTAGAGCTCATAGCCAGAATGGCTTGTGGAGGTACATATATGTGCACCCTTGTTTCTGTACAGTGCCACCTGCTGACTTTTTAACAACCTTACAGATAAGAGTATAAATTGTTAGCATTTGAAGACAGTGGCACTAAGTAACAACAGGTATTTCAATTAGTTACAACTATGGCCATTGTGATAGTAGTACAGTATCTGGATGCTTTGGTCATAGAAACATAGCCAATGATGGCAGAAAAAGACCACTGGTCCATCCAGTCTACTCGTAAAGCCCTAACAAACCAGGGAAGGTCTATACAGGGTTCTAACCCACACTATCCAGCCCCATGCTCCCTGTCCTACCACTACCACTCTGAGCAACCACTAAACCCTTCACCCTGTCCCAGCCATGTTTAAAACCATTGATGGTTTTGGCACCCACCACATCAGCTAAGAGATTGTTCCATAGATCCACCACCTCTTCTGTAAAATAACATTTTCTCACATCCCTCTTGAACCTCCCCCATCAGTGTCAACTCATGCCCTTATGTCCTTGATCCACTATGCCTGCTAAATAGTTCCTTGCAGCTTACCTTGTTCATTCCTTTCAGAAACTTTAAGGTCTCTTTCATATCTCCCCTCTCTCATCTGGTGTCCAGTGAGTACATGTTCAATGCCTTGAGCAGATCCTCATAAAATCTACCCTGCTGGCCCTGAATCATTTTGGTCACCCTAGACTGCAATGTCTCCATCCTGTCCTTATCTTTACTCAGATGAGGACTCCAGAACTAGGCACAGTACTCCAGGTGGGGCTTCACCAATGATCTATATTGAAGTAGTAATACATCCTTCCTTCTGCTGTTAGAACTCCTTCCTATACACCCCAACATCCTGTTTGCCTTACTATAGGCCTTGTTACATTGGCTTGATTGTTTGAGATAGTCACCAGCGATGACCCCCTAGATCTCTTTCCTCAGTGGTCATGCCCAGTTTTAGCACTCCTCTCCATCCAGTACTCTCTCCTGGGTTTCTTGTTCCCTATGTGCATCACCTTGCACTTTTTGCCATTGAATGTCAATTGCCAAATGTTCACCATCTCTCTAGCCTTTGCAGCTCTGTTTGCAGCCCCATAACCCTTTCCTCACTGTCTACCCAGCCACAGACCTTAGTCCTGTCTGTGAAGAGACATAGCTTGTCCTGGATTCCTTCTCACATGTCGCTAATGAACATACTGAAAAGGACTGGACCCAGGGCTAGTACTTGTGGTACCCCACTGGTGACCGCCTTCTCTTCTGATTTGACACTGTTAACCATAATCTTCTGTTATGTCCCTTCCAACCAGTTTCTTACCCATCTAACTGTGTCCTTTGCAACAAACAGATCCTCTAGCTTCTTCATCATCCTTCTGTAAGGCACACAGTCAAAAGCACTGCCAAAATGGAAGTAGAGTAAATCCACAGCATGGACATTATCTACTGCCCTTGTTTCCCAATCAAAGAATACTATCAAGTTAGGGCCAGGCCAGTGGCATGGAGAGCTGAGGCATCCTGCCTTACCTCCTACGACGCCGATGACCCATGTTCACAGTGCAAGCGGGTTGCCGGGGGTTGGCCAAAGAGGAGAAGGATCGAGCATCCCAGGGAGACCTCTCCTTCTCCAAGGAGGGTGGTGATCAGTGGCCAGTGCTTGCCTGGCCCCTAGCAGAGGCTGGGGGCTGGCACACTGATGCTGTCCACAGTGGGCAGAGGTGGGGCAGATGGCTGATGGGATGCACATGGAAGCATGCGTGGCACCGTCATTGGTGTCATTACATGCCCCACCTCCAGGCAAGAAAAACAGGAAAAAGATCTTCAGTGGCTGGATGACAGAGGGGCTTGCAGGTTCCACTCCTTGACCAGCTGTGGAGCCGACCTGAGCTGGATCTGGTCTTCAGCAGGTGTCTGGGGTACAGCCACCAACCCTGCTGAGGTGGGGCAAGCCCTAGGGAAGAAGGTAGGTGCAGGCCAGTAGATGTCAGGGTGATGGGGCTGGGGCACCCTCCCTGTTGTGGGCCACCAGAGAGTGGGGATAAAGAGAGAAGTAAAAAAAAAAAGGAATACTATCAGGTGAACCTATGCTGTTTACTATCCTGGAGTCCATTGCTCTCCAGGTAGTACACAAGGTTCTCTTTCACTCATGTCATCATCAGTTTACCCACAGTAGAGGTGAGACTGACAGGTCTGTAGTTACTTGGTTTCTTGTTGTCCCCCCCCTTATGGAGCAGGACTACTTCCACTACCCTCCAGTCTTTTGTAACTACTCATCTGAATTATTGAATAGCCCTACCAGGGGGGTTCAGTTAGTTCTGTTGCCAATTCCTTGAGCACCCTTGGATGCATCCCATTTGGCCCTGAGGCCTTATCTATCTTAAGGGCTGCTAGCCCTTTCTGAACCCTTTCACTGTTAAATACCTGCTGCCTCATCTCTGGGATCTCCCTCACAGTTACCTTTATGCAACTGTCTGGCAGAGGTCCTCTGTCTTCCCTTGTGAATACAGAGTAAAAGCAGTCATTTAGAATGGTTGCTTTCTGCCCATCCTTTTCAATTACCTTACCTCTCTCTATTATCCTAACAATTCATTATTTCACAAAGGCCTTTGATAAAGGAGATTGAAGGATCTTAAACATGTCAGGTAGAGCTGGGTCCCAGATATGGAAATTTGTCTATTTGGAATGTCAGAGGCATAGCAAGTACCCAGAGATCCAGGTGCAAGAGTATGTTATAGCACACCCTCCCCCCCCCATTTTGAAGTATAATAAAATAATCTTCTTACCTTAACCGGAGCTGGGGATAACACACTTTTCAACCTCTTTCCCTCAGAATAAGGACTCCAACCCTCGGACTTGGACACAGGCTCTGCTTAAGATCCCTCCTGGGATGCACTGCTCAGTCTACTCAGGGAAGTCTATCGGTTCAGTACCGAGGAGGGTAAGCACAATGCTGGTACTGCTGTCAGATAAAGGGATGCACCTGGAGTAAACCTCGCTGTAGGGTCTCTCTGTAAATCTGTGTAACGGTTCGGTCTTGCAGTGATTCAAGTGTGCTGGAACTTGGTACTAGAGCTTGAGTTCTGTGTCTGGTTCAGTCTTGCCGTACTAAATCTCAGCCCTGGACAGCACTGTGGTCAGAGGTCCAGCTATGCTCTGGTCCCTGTTGGTGTTGTCAGACCCGGTCTCGGATCTCATGCAGGTTCTGTCTCCTGGTCCATCTAGTCCCACACACCGCACAGAACCTCCATCTCAGACAGCACTCTCATTTTATGCTACAGCAATGTCCTGGTTTGGTCCCTCTCAGTGTTTTCAGACACTGTTCCATATCAATGTAGTACTCTGGACTTATTAATATTCACCCTTGCTTGCTTGCAGTTGCACTCCATCAAATATGATCATCCCTTTGTGCCAACCACCAAAGCACAGTGGAACAGTCCTCTTTGACAGCTCTACCCAGCCATTGTTGGTTTACCTGCTGATTGGCTCAACCATCAGCCATGTGCATACTGCTCCTGTAGTGTCAGTCAAACTGATGAATCACAGCAGTACACATGATTGTACGACATTGATGCTTGCAACATCATATTATGAATGAAACAGTGGGGTACCAGGCACAAATCAAACTTAAATGAACCTGGTTGCGCTAGTCTGTCCTCTGCACTGCTCCTGCTTTAAGTTTTTGCAAACCACAATTTTGTCTGTATTTCTGCAAGAGGAGAGTAGCAAATATTCATTACTTTAAAAAACAAAATCTCTTACTCTGATTGGGCCCTCTAACATCATGGCACTGGGTGCAACTGCACCCTTTGCACCATTGTAGCTATGGCACTGCTATTTTTTTTCCTCTATTTTAAGCTGAATTAAATTGATTTTGAAGTTTCAACTTTGATTCTGTGGTGTCAATATTAAGAGATGGTGAGTGCCTAATTTCTGGTTATAATAATATGTAAGAATGTACCCTTACAAATACAGACAGTGAAAGAAGATAACGAGGATAGGTTTATAAGGATGTTGGGAACATAGAGGAAAATTGAGTGTATGCTGCTCAACATTTATGCTTCGAATCAGGAGGTGAAATTGGTGAGCATTCCATTGTAAAGTGTTTATGGAAACGATCAATAAGCCTAACAGACTCTACATTGTTGGGGGAGATGTTAAATGCATGGTACTGTATCTGAATAGCTTGATAAATCTAGGGGAGCTGCACAGATGCAGAATAAGACTGGCAAAACCCCTTAAAGACTCATGGAGGAAGTAGGGTTGCCAGAAGTGTGGAGGTATATGCACCTAGGAGAACTGGATTTTACTTTTTATTCAGCTAGACACAAAATGTATTCAAGAACTGATTATTTTCTGGTTTCCATGGAATGGTTGCATGCTGTAAAATAATGCACCTTCAAAAACATAACAAGTACAGATAATGATCTGGTCTTACTGGAACTGGAACTGGAAACCTTTCCAAGAAATTCATTCTGAGGACGTAATATATTACTAATGAATGACACACAGTTCACCTATTTTGTGAAATGGATGATAAAAGAGCATTTGCCCCGAGTGATATTGTTCCTGTTTTTCCCCTGGGATTATATGCTTTAATTTTGGATTTTCTTCTGGGCTGGGGTACACTGGTTGAAATGGGTAGATGAATTAATATGGATTTAGACACTGTTGTAATATGTCCCTTTTTTTTTTTGATCCTATATTGTATCAAATGCTTCTGGGATTTTCATTGCTTTCTGCTCCATTTCTGAATGCTAATGTAGTTTATATACCATTTACTTCCGTATATTTTCCCTGTCTAATACATGGACAACGCCTATGATATATGTTGAGGCTTTTACCTTGACTCTTAGGTGTATGTGTGTTACTCATTTGTACGTATTATTTGTATTTAGTTTGTGTGAACTGTGTTAAGAATGTTACTGTAATATTGTATTACATGATGGTACATTTTATTGTGAAACTGTAATCTTAAACTGGACAACTTTGATAAACAGGGCCTATGGTCCTAAACGTTATACTCCTGTCAAAAAATAAAGCTTTTTATCTATCTATTTGGAAATCAGTGACTTGGGTGGGGGACTTAATAAGCTATCATGTAGAATAGTTTGAAAGCTGTGCAGAGAGGTGAGATCATAACATTTGCTTTGAGGGTTAAACGGTAATGTATTACTCAACAATTTTATTTAGAGTGCCAAATGTGTAACCTAGAACTGGAACATAAAATCACTCTACATGAGGAAATTCAGAAATTCCTACAAGCAAGGAAGGCGGAATTGGCTAAATTATTAGAAAATAAAATTTAAGGGCATCTTCAATACACCAGAAAGCACTTCTATGAGGCTAATAATTGGGCTGGGCTTTTGCTGACTGGGCAGTTATTGAAAGAGATGGTGAACAGGTAAATCTTTAAGATTAATCCCACGGGAATAGTGGTAGGGTAACAGGGAACATTAGAAATTGTAGATGCTCTTGTGGGTTATTATCTAGTGCTAAATATGGTTGAGGATACACTCAAAGAACAATTTAAAATGGACTGGTACTTTACACAGTTGGCTGTTTTCAAGTTACAGTTAGGGGCAGTGACAGCACTAGAAAAAGAAGTATCGGATCAAAAAATAATGCAAAGTATTAAATCACTTTGACAAAGCACATGCACATGTCCAGTGGTGGGTTGTTTGTCCCCAGGATTCGTGTTTGTTTGCTGTTGTGGTTACTTTTGTGCACCTTGTTTTGAGCACTTTAAATAAAAAGTGATTTTGCACAATGTTTCATGTCAGATTGAGAATAGTAAGGCTATATATTCAGAGTACCTGGTTTCACTGTGAAGTCTGTAAGACTGTACTCTTGCAAATACAGTGGAATATAACAAGGTTAGGTTTATAAAGATGTTGGGAATATATAGAGAAATTGAGTGTATGCTGATCAACTTCTGTGCTACAAATGAGGTGAAAGGGTGAGCATTCCTTTGTAAAGTGTTTATGGAAATGGTCTATGATCCTAACAGAATCTGTATTATTGGGGAGATTTTAAATGTGTGGTACTTTATCTGAATAGCTTGATAAATCTAGGGGAGCTGCACAGATGCAGAATAAGATTGTCAAAACCCCTTCAAGACTCATGGAGGAAGTATGGTTGTAGGAAATGTGGTGGTATATACACCCAGGAGAACTGGATTTTACTTTTCATTTCATTTCGTGTCATTCCTTTCATTTTTATTTTATACTGAAAAAATCTGTGAGCAAAACATGCCTGTTTTCACAGATATCCAGTGACAATAACATTACAGAAAACACAAAAACAAAACATTATAACATAAACTCAAACAACAAAAACATATACGGTAATTACTTAATTAAAAACAATTACAAACAGCCTCAGACAAAATTGTATGTTCAAGTGAACATTTAAAACCAGACATAGTACAACAGGTCGTTATATTATTTGGTAATAGGTTATACTGAATCATCAATTCAAATTGAATCGAATTCTTCATAAAATTTGTTCTAGTCCGAGATAGTTTAAACACCTTTCTTGTACTATTTCTAGTTGTAACAGTAGACATAACATGTATTCAAGAACTGACTGTTTTCTGGTTTCCATGGAATAGCTGCATACTATAAAATAATGCACCTTCAAAATCACAACAGTTCAGATCATGCTTTGGTCTTTCAGGAACTGGAGTTAGCAACCTTGTCTAGAAATTCATCCTGTGGCCTTAATATATTACTAATGAATGACACACAGTTTTCTGATTTAGTGAAGCAGGTGATAAATGAGCATTTGTAAATCAATGACCCGAGGTGGGGGCGGGGGAGGGCCTTAGCATGCTATTACACAGAATAGTTTGAAAGTTGTGCTGAGAGGTATGTTTATAACATTTGCTTTTTTTTTTAAACTCAGCTTTATTAAATGTCTGAATGCAGCGTGTACACACATACAGATGCAAGTGCAATTGGACATTTAAACCAAAGACCAGTACATATGGTTATACTTTTTCTGTTTTTATTTTCAGTTTTTCTCTTTTCCTTCTCTACTCCTTTCACACCTCTCCCATTTTTTCTATCTCTCTCCTGTAAAATGAAAAAAAAGGGACAGGATTGGTAGACCAAATGCAAGCTATCCAATTGTAGCATCACTAAGCATTCAGGTTTGCACCTTTAAACCCTTATCACCTCAAAGATAGTACTAGCTGAAATAAGTTATTAATGTACAATGAAGGCTTAAGATTAATGCAGCAAACAATGCTAATCTATATCAAACAGTTTGAAAAAAGGAAAGGAGTTGAAGAAATGACCAGAAGAAAAAGAAAAGAGAAAGAAGAACTAAAGGAGCGGCCCATTCATGGACCCGCTCCCTGGGCTGCATGTCATCCCCCCAATGTGACTCAGCTGCTGAATAGTGTAGGGTTTGTCCCCCAAGTAGGCACCTAACCTCACCCTAAAACAGAACTCCATTCGTCAATAGCAGGGTGTAGGTATCAAGCACCCCTCCCCTTTTTAGATACCACTGAGGTGGAGGTGGAGGTGGCAGCACTCTCCCGACCCACCTACCCAGTACACAGGTTAGAACTTGACCATCAGCAGGTCATTAACATACCCCTCCTCTACCAAATAACCAATTATACTAGCCCTTCCCCCATTCAGTGTGCTTCTCTACCTGTAGGCAGAGTTTGACCATGATGGTTTCCATCAGGTGGACTTCCTGAACCCTGCTTATCCATTCTTTCAGGGTCGGTGGTTCCTGCCTATGCCAGCAGGCTGTGATACATTTAAAGAGCAACTACAGTTAGGGTCAACAGAACCTTACGCACCTCCCCTGTCGGATGTGTAGCCATAGGGAGTGCCAAAACCCATTGCTGAAAGGCTAATGGAAGTGACACACCTGTCACACTCTGGATAGCTGCCCTTGACTGCTCCCAGAAATTTGCTATAACTGGGCATGCCCAAAAAAATGTGTCAGTGAGTACTCGTCTGGCCACAGCCCGTCCAACAGGCTGCTGACCCAAGTGGCACTGTAATGCTGTGTAATGGTCAGAGTATGAAAAAATAAACACAAATTTTCCAGATTAACTCCCTCTGTACTGGAGCAGAGATCACCTTGCAGCTCCATTTTAATCTGTGTGACTAATATGCAACATCAATTATTATTCCTGCCTCCATCTCCCATGCCCACCTCTGAAGCTCCAAAGATCCCTAACCTGAGAAAGAAGGCAATACATGCCTGAGATGTTATGGTGAGAACCTCTGACTGTCACAACACCATAGATATATTCCTCCCACCCATCTGTGGTCTGGTTAATTTAACTATGTGGTCTGCAGTGTTTTTGAAATGTCTGACCTGCATGAATCTAAGAAATTCTGAACTGGGCCATTGAAATTTCTCTTTGGCTCTCTGAAAAGAGAACAGGCAGAGACACCAAGAGGAAGGAGCTGCTGTTATTATGACTAAACTTCTCTACTGGGACTATCTTGTCCTCCTTCCCTCCCCACTATCCTAAACCAGTTCTACTTTTGTAGGCACAGGATGTGACTGACAACAGGAACTTCCTGTTTGGGAGCAGGAAGTAAGTGATCACAAAGCCACCAAAAACTTACCATCCTAGAAGGAAGAGTAGCTCTCCATCCCCCCCCAGCTGCTGGAGGTCTGACTCTGAGCAAGGAAGGAAACCACTGAGAAATATAGGAACTTCTTGTCTCAGAACAGGAAGATCAGGAGCTTAAAGGGCACAGAGGCAGTAAGTATGGAGAAAAAGAAACAGAGGAAAGAGTAAGTATTCCATACAACAGTTAAGGGGCCAGAAATAAGACTTGATAGGAGTGATGCAATGCAGTGGCTGTGGAGCAACAGTCTTCTGGAAGACGTTCTGGAAGATGCAGTGTTGTCCCATCTGCAGTCACCTTTCTGGGCTGAGGGAGGAGGTTGCTCATCTCCAGGCTGAGTTGGCAAGGATTTGTTGGACCTTCTCTCCCACCCAGGGACCATCAGTGCCACTGCCATTGCCTCAGAGGTTTCCAAGGAAGAGGAGCAATTGGACCACAGTGGGCTCAGGGAGGGTGAGGGTGGTGGAACAGAGGCACATCCCTCCAGTTGTACCTCTCCACAATTCATATGCCATTCTGGCAAAGTATGGTTCCTCTATGGAGGCACCCACAGTGGAGACCAAGGAGGATGCTGGGAACCTCCACAAAGGAGATCCACAGGAGACTGGCATGGGACCCCACAGAGGAAGGAAACAACTCCTGGTGGGGGGCTCCATTGTTAGGAAGGTAGAACTAGGGGAGGAAGGGGAGAGGGAGGTAAGGTGTCTGCCTGGTGCCATGGCTTGGAAGGACAGGGAGCAAATCCTCAGGATCGCTGGAGCAGCTGCACAGGGAAGGGAGTTGGATGTCATTGTCCACCTAGGAACAAATGACCTGGCTAAGAAAGGGATCAGAGCAGTGCAGGAAGAGTTTGTGGAGTTGGGGAGGGTCCTTAGACAAGTAGCATGCATGGTGACCTTCTCGGAGGTGCTGTCTGTCTATGGCATGGGTGAAGCTAGGATGCTTCACACCATGGAATTCAATCAGTGGTTGAAGAACTGGTGCAGAGCTCAGGGATTTGGCTTCACTGGGGACTGGGGGTCCACCTGGAGGGATGCAGGCCTATACTGGCATGATGGTCTGCATCTGTCCAGGAGGGGAACCAGAATCCTAAGTGATAGGTTTAAATGCTTCATTGGCAAGCATATAAACTAGCCAAGGGGGTTGCACTGGAAAAGAGCAGGGAAATCCTAGCCCCCCAAAAAGATCAGGGTAGTAAGTGAGGTAAACACCAAGACAGAGATGTCGACAGGGAGCAGGGCTGGGGTAAATGAAGAAAATGACAAACACAATAAGGACAGGGATGGGGCAAAAAAGGGTAAGACCATCAAGAAATGGAGGGTAATGAGTACCAATGCCCGTAGTCTGGACAACAAGCTCCCTGAACTGGTGGCCTTGATGGAAGAGGGATACTTGGATATCATAGCAGTCACAGAAACATGGTACACAAAGAACCATGACTGAGATGTTAACATACCAGGATACACAACCTTCAAGGGAGATGGGGATGGGAGAAGAGGGGGAGGAGTAGTTCTCTATGTAAGGGAAGGGATGAAAGCAACTGAATAAAAGAGTAAACAGGGAGGAGAGGAGGCACTGTAGGTCACCTTAGAGACTGAAAGTGGCACCACAATCTGCACAGGGGTTGTATATAGACCTCCATGTCAGGGGAAGGGAATGGACAAGGATATGATAGAAGGCATCCTTAGGATGGCAGAGAAAGGGGAGATATTGTTGATGGGGGACCTGAATATGCCAGATGTTAACTGGAGCACCTGGGCTGCAGCCACACCCAAAAGAAGGGCCATTCTCAATGCCCTTCAGGTGGCATGCCTCAGACAGCTGGTTTTGGAACCCACCCATGAGGGAGCAATCTTAGACCTCATACTGTGAAATGGGGATAGTGAGAGGATTTCAGATCTAGAAGTGGGTAGCCATCAACAAGTGACCACCAAACAGTGTGGTTCATGATAAACTCAGCTACAGAGTCAAGCCATAAAAAAGTGAGGGTTCTGGACTTCAGGAGGGCTGACTTTGGCAAGATGGGAGAGTGCCTTAGAAAAGCACTAGCAAATAGGCTGGAAGGAGGGGTGGAGCAACAATGAGGAAACATCAAAACTTCCATCACAGAGGCAACAAGCCTTTGTGTGAAGCAAATAAATCAAAATGAAAGAAAAAGCCACTATGGTTCTCAAAAGAGGTGGCGGTGAAGGTTAGGGAGAAAAAGATAGCATTTAGGAAGTATAAGAAAACACAGGAGGAGCAGGACAGAGAACTGTACCAGTTAACTCATTGTCTCCTAGCATACGTCTGTAGTCATCAGTAAAATTCACTGGTGTGTCCTGAGGACATCTGCAGAAGTTGGCTACTGACTCCCAGTGTACTCTTGGAAAGTCTGGAGAAGTCACTTATATATTTTAATATATAGTGTTAACAGAATATAATATATATTTGACTGCATAGCACCATTGGAAAGGTAATTTTATGCTGAACAACTTTTCCACTGATATTTTGTGTATATCATGTATACTTTAGGAGTTATTCACATTTGTTTATGGTATGGTGTGTATGGCTTATGTTGCCTGTTTTAGTGAAAAAAAGTATTTTCTTTTTGCTGTTTCAACCAGCATAAAAAATAACTAAATTACATATTATTATTTGCATACCACCATTGGAAAGGTAATTTTGTGCTGAACAACTTTGCCACTGATATTTTGTGTATATCATGTATACTTTAGGAGTTATTCACATTTGTTTATGGTATGGAGTGTATGGCTTATGTTGCTTGATTTAGTGAAAACATTTTTATTTTTTTACTGGTTCAACCAGCATAGAAAAAAAAACAAAATTACATATTATTATTTGAATACTGCCATTGGAAAGGTAATTTTATGCTGAATAACTTTGCCACTCATACTTTATGTCTAGCACTTACGGTTCTCGAGCTATTAGGATTTGTTTGTGGCATGCTGACTATAGCTTGATTTTTCTTAGAAAGGCCCAGGATTTACTGTTAACAATATAGAGGAGACAAGTGGTGCAACTTCAGAGAGCTCTTGTGGAGGCAGTGAGTTAAGTCAGGAGGAAGCAGGGAGGATAGTCAGAATAGCAAAGGCCCAAACTGAGGAAAAGATAGTCAACTCAGTTAAGAAGGGGATAACACCTTTTATAGGTACATCAGGGAGTGTAGAAAGACAAAGGGAGGGATAGTGAGGCTGAATAGAATGGACAGTGGGTGGGCAGAGATGGACATTGAAAAAGCAGGGATATTGAATGAATACTTCTGCTCAGTATTCACAAAAGAGGAGATGGGGGAGGTGCCTAATCCAGTTAACAGAAGCACCCTGGATGGGGTGGGTCGATCCCAGTTCTTTCACAGAAGAAAGGGTTCTGAAAGAACTCCTAAAACTGAAGGTGAACAAAGCAATGGGGCCTGATGGCATTCACCCCAGAATTCTAAAAGAATTCAGGAGAGAACTAGTGACACCACTGACTACTCTTTTTAACAAATCATGGGAGGATGGTGGGGTACCTGAGGACTGGAGGAAAGCAGATGTGATACCCCTTCACAAAAGTGGGAGCAAGACAGAGGCAGGAAACAAAAGAGATGTCAGTTTGACCTCTGTGGTAGGGCAAGTGATGGAATCACTTCGGACGGAAAGAATTGTTGAATACCTAGAGGCCAGTGGGGCACAGGACCCAAGGCAGCATGGGTTCACAGCGGGAAGGTCATGCCAGATGAATCTAATAGAATAGACTAGGCAGGGGCTGTGGACATGGCCTACCTAGATTTCAGCAAGGCATTTGACACAGTCCCACAGAAAAGATTAATAGTCAAATTAACCAGCCTGGGAGTGGGTCCCAGGGTGGTAGCGGTAAAACATTGGCTGGACAACAGGACACAGAAGGTAATTGTAAATGGAGTCCACTCTGAAGAAAGAGGGTTACTAGTGGGGTTCCGCGAGGTTCAGTACTGGCTCCAGTCCTTTTAATGTCTTTATAAGTGACATTGCAGAGGGACTGGAAAGAAAAGTATGCCTCTTTGCAGATGACACAAAGCTCTGCAATAGGGTTGATACACAAGGAGGCGTGGAACGGATGAGAAAGGACTTGGCAAGGTTGGAGGAATGGTCAGAAGTATGGCAGCTTGGATTCAATGCAAAGAAGTGCAAAATAACGCACCTGGAAAACAGAAACCCAGGGGAAGATTACACAATGGGTGGGAGGTAGTAACAACAACAAAAATGGAAAGGGACCTGGGGGTAATCATATCAGATGATCTTAAGGTAAGCAAGCAATGTGAGAAGGCAGTAGGGAGGGATGGGGGGATACTGGGATGTATAGGGAGTGGCATCACCAGTAGAAAACAGGAAGTTGTTATCCCTCTGTACAGACAGTTGGTGAGACCCCATCTGCAGTACTGCATCCAGTTCTGGAGACACCATCTCTGCAAGGACATAAACAGGATCGAGGCAGTCCAGAGGAGGGCAACTAAAATGGTGCAGGGTCTGCAAGAGAAGCCATACAATGAGATACTAAAGGAGCTTAATATGCATATCCTTGAGCAAAGGAGGGAGAGGGGGGCACATGATAGAAACTTTTAAGTACCTCAGTGGAATCAACAAAGTCCAAGAGGGTAGCATCTTTCAGAAAAAGAGTTGTGCAAGAACAAGGGGACGCAATTTGAAGATAGAGGGGGGATGGCTCGGGCAATGTGAGGAAGTATTTTTTCACAGAGAGGGTGGTGAATGCATGGAAAAGCCTTCCTGAGGAGGTTGTGGGGTCTAAAACTGTGGGAGAATTCAAGAATGCATGGGACAGACATTAGGCAATTTTTGTGGGGGTTAGGAAGAAATTGGCTGTTGGTTAAATAGGATCTGCAGCTTATCCTGTAGGTAGGGAAATGGGCAGACTAGGTGGGCCAAGCAGTCCTTATCTGCTGTCAAAGTCTATGTTTCTATGTATTTGTCATTCTCTATCAGTTGCATGAATCTGGTTATACCTTGTCTCTCCCAGTGGGTGTACCCCAAATACAGAGTGGGGGAAAAATTCAGGATCATAGCAAATTAAAGAGAGGGGGCCTAAACCCTAGGGGGTGGCAGTAGCCTTTCATATTTTGGATAGGATGTGGAGGCCATGCTTAACCCATCCATTCCCAATTTAGGTCTTATATTCTGGGTGACCGGCATCAAGGCTAGGGTGACAAGCAGCCATCCTCCAGCTCCAGCATTTTCTATCTAATACCATTGTGAGGTAACCCTTTGTTTTTCCCAGGTAAGGATAGTGGCGGTTTTTTATTTAGTTGTTTAACCAGGTATAGCACACCTTTGGGCTGCTAGATAGTAGTGCTGCAGATCTGGAAGAGCCAGGCCTGCTTCATCTTTGGGAAGGTGTAGCAATCGGCGAGCAGCTCTTGGGTACTTATAATTCCATACAAAGTACTGCAAGTCTCTAGTCAGTCTATTCCAAAAAGCAAGAGGGATTCACAAGGGCAAGCTTTGAAAAAGGAAGAGGAAATGAGGTAACACATTCATTTTCACCACATCTACTCTTCCCACCAGGGAAAGGGGTAACAAGCACCACCTCACCAGGTCTGACCGTACAACCTCCCATAGCTTTTCATAATTCATGGAGAAAAGTTTCTAATGATCTACTGAAATCTGAATGCCCAGATAGCGTATCTGGTTCAGTGGAGCCCATCAGAAGGGAAATGTAGCTTTGAACCATGGAGGGGAATGCCCACTGATCAAAAGGGCTTCTGATTTAGTGAAATTAATTTTATAGCCTGAAATAACACTGAAGGATTGGATCAGGGATGTCAATTTAGGCATGGATTGTTCCGGTGAGGATAAAAAAAATAAGAAGTCATCAGCATATAGTGACAGTTTCTGTTCAATCCCGCCCGCCATGATACCCCTGATGCTCAAGTCCTGCCTGACTCTAGCAGCCAGAGGTTCCAGGCTTATAGTGAACAATAACAGGAAAAGAGAGAATCCCTGCCTGGTGCCGCAGTATAGAGGAAACACCCTGGAGGTAATTCCATTGACATGCACCAGGGCCTGGGGGGTCAGGTAGAGCTGGGAGAAGGCTTGCAGAAATTTAGGGCTAAATGGCATTCTCTCCATGGATGTTTTTAGAAATTGCCAGTTAACCCTATCAAATGTTTTTTTGGCATCCATAGAGATGGCTATCTGAAGTTATGTTTGTGATTTCTGTGTGGAAATGATATTTAATAAACATCTAATGTTATCCTGGTGGAATCTACCAGAGACTGTCTGGTCCTCATGGATTAGGAAAGGGATCACTGCCTGAAGTCTAGATGCCAAAAGGCCAGTGAATCGTTTCATATCTGTGTTTAATCGGGAAATTGGTCTATATGACCCATAAAAAAGCAGGTCTTTACTTAGTTTGGGTAACACTAGAATTTGTGCCAATTGCCACGATTCAAGCAGCTCTCCCACTCCGGCAGAAAGGAGGCCATGAACGTTTTATAGAATTCATGCAGAAAGCCATCGAGCCCTGAGGATTTACCATTCTTCAATTTAGTTACCTGTCTCTGCAGCTCTCCCATAGTGATATCTTGATCAAGTGATCCTGAGTGTTGTTTTGAAAGGGTTCTTAACTCCAGCCCTTCAAAGAACTGAGAGGCCCTATCAGAGAAATCCAGCACATGTTCCTGGGAGTAGAATGACTTGTAAAAATCAGTGAATATAGGCCGGCCCGGTGGCGCTGAGGGTTGAGGCGCTGGACGCCACACCTCCGCCACGCCAGCAACCTGGGTTCGGGAACGAGCTCCGGCCATCGTGGGTCAGCAGGGGTGAAAGAGGAGTGAGCATCCATGGGACTGCTCTCCTGTCTCGCTGAGGGATCCATGGGTAGCCTGGTGCAGCAGCAGCCCCCAGTGGAGAACGGCGGCACTGCTACACACCAGGGCTTGTACAGTAAGGGGCGATGTCAGGCAGCTGCCTTTCTGACATGAGTGGAAGCACCTACGTCAGGGCTGGGTGGCATTGCATGTCCCGCATCGGTGGGGGGTAACCAAGAACACAGGAAAAACCTGGCTCCAAGGATCAGCCGATGGCACTGATCCTCCATGCTGGGGTTTCCTAGCTTGCCTTCAATATCCCCGGGCCCACTACTTGTCCGATGCCAGAGTCTTCCTTGAAGAGCGCATCAAGTAGGAGAGGGGTGACCAACCCCGGATAGGGTTAGCTGGTGGGTGCTGGCGTTGGCGAAGAGGGAGAGAGGAGGCATAGAGTGGGATCCTCAGGAAGGCAGGACAAGGATGAGCTGCCTGAGAGATGACCTTGGAGCTACGACGGGAGCGAAACAAAGTTGACAACAAAAAAAATCAGTAAATATTTGTGTGATTTGCTCCAGATGGCTAGTTGGGGTGCCCCTGTTGCTGGGTTTGTGATTTGTAAAACCAATCTGCTGTTTTGTTGCTTTCTCAAGATGAAAGCCAGCAATTTTCCTGCCTGATTGCCATGTTCAAAATAGTTTTGCTGGATTTGTTGACAGCCATCCTCCAGTTGGCCGGTCAATAATTTGCTTAGAGCGCTCTTTTGCTTTTCCAGCTCTTTTAAACTGGGGATTTAGGGTAATTTTATGTTGAAACTCTTAAGTTATTTTTAGTAAATCTGAACTCCTGCCTTTTAGTCTCTCTTTTCTTTTTAAGATCAGACATGAATTTAATTATTTTACCCTGAACAATTGCCTTCAGGGAATCCCACAATACAGCACTGGAGGTGACCCTGGAGGATTAGTTGCAATATAATCCTGAATGGCATCTACTATGAGTTGTTTAAATTTTGGCTGATTGAGGAGACCCACGCTGAGGAACCAGTGGGAGTTTCTAGGGGAGAGAGCAAGATTTAAACATAAACATGAGCATGGTCGGAAACAGTACGAGGGAGAATCTGGCAAGAGGACCTAGCATGTGACCACTCGTCAGATGTAAAAACCACGTCTATGCGAGTATAGCAGTTATGCCTGTCTGAACAGTGCATAAAGTCCTTCTGTTAACCATTTGTGTATTGCCAATCATCCAGTAGGCCCAGCTCTGGACATAATTTGTTCAATGTACTTCTTGCTGCACCCAGCCAAACCCTCGAGGAACCACCCCGTCTGTCTTCAGTGGGGTACATTACAGTCTTAAAATCATCGCCTATTATGTATAGATGATTTGGGGCAACTACTGTGTCCTGAAATAGCCTTTTAAAGAAATGGGAGGCCTCTTTATCATTATGCAGGGCATAGATGTTTAAAAGCATAAGGGTATGTCTCTGTACCTAGCTGACACCTTCACGTAGTGGCCTTCCTGGTCCAAAACAACTTTCTCCACCAGTAGAGGGCACATTTTGTGTGCTAAGATGGTGGTCCCCCTGCGATGGGGGCAGGCCCTGTATGTGGAAGCATAACATAACATTTGCTTTGAGGAATAAACAGTAATGTATTACTCAACAGTTTTATTTAGAGTGCCAAATTTTTGACCTACAAATGGAACATAAAATCACTCTAGATGAGGGGATTCAGAAATGCCTTCAAGCAAGGCAGAATTGGCTATATTATTAGAAAATAAAATTGAAGGGAATCTTCAATATACCAGAAAGCACTTCTACAAGGCTAGTTATCGGGCTGGGGCTCTAACTGACTGGATAGTTAAGGGAAGAGATGGTGGACAGATAAATCTTAAAACATTAATCCCATGAAATAGCGGTAGTGTAACAGGGAAATCTAGAAGCTTTGGATGCTCTTGTGGGCTATTGTCGAGTGCTAAATATGGTTGAAGACACACCCAAAAAACTATTTAAAATGGACTGCTACTTTGCACAGTTGGCTGTTTGCAAGTTACACAAAGAGGCAGTGACAGCACTAGAAAAAGAAATATCAGATCAGAAAATAATTTAAAGTATAAAATCACTGAAAAATAGAAAACCTCAGTTTTCAGAGGAAACTATTCTAATGTTGGGCAAAGTATTTCTAAAAATTATGGAGAGCATCAAATACCCAGTTTTTGGAGAGGACTACAGATTTTGCTTTTACCAAAATTGGTTAAAGACCCAGTAGAGGGTGATTCATTTAGACCATTTCTCTCCTTAATGTAAATTTAAAACTCTTTACCAAAATATTGCAGGCAGATTGCAACACTGGATAACATCAAGTGACCACCCAGGTCAAACAAAGCTTATCTCTGGTGGATTTCTACAAGATGATATCTACAGATTTCTTAATATATTATCCTTCCAGAAATGCAAGACCACATTGCAACTGATGAGTTATTTGGATGCCAAAAAGACATTTTATAGGGTGGGCGGGGGCTCTAGTACGTTCCTGAAGCTGATGAACTTTAGGCTGAGATTGTGCTAATGCAGAAAACCCATACAATGGACTGGAAGCAATAGTAAGGCTAAACCAAATTTTCTTTAGAAAGATTTGCACTGACCCAAGGAACTAGACAGGGTTGCACCCTGTCACCCCTCTGTTGCTTGCAATTAGTCTGATGCCTTCAATGGCAGCAGTCAGGCATAGTGTAAATATCAAAAGGATAACAGTGTACTGAGTGAAACACAAACTATTGCTTTACGTGGATGATTCCCTTTTCTTTCTTAGTGATCCAGATACTTTGGTTCGAAAACTCCAGAGGGTGCTTGTGGGGTTCAGGTCACTGGCCAGATAATAATTAGGCCGAACTGGAACCATTAAGGATTGGTTGAATTTTAAGGAAAATTTCCCATTGACCTGGGTGAAGCATGATATTATTTATTTGATATCTATAGAAGTAGGTGATGGTAGAAGTCCATCAACTGTTAATTTAAATGATGAAATCCTGCATACCATGGTCCAAGCAGACTTTGCCCATGGATTCAATTAAATATTATCAGTCCAAACACATATCCCTCTCCTACAATCCCCAAAACAAATTGTAATAATAGGGGGCAATACAGGATCCTATCACCATACCTTTTGGATTTGACTTTTTCTGGTGACATCTGTACAGAGGTACATATAATGGGCTATAGGAAAGAAACAGCAACCAACTTGTTGTTAAGAGTGAATAGTGCATATCTGAAGTCCCTTATAGAATCAATACTTTATAAACAATTTTAAGGATTAGGAGAAACTGCTCTGGTATACAGGATTATGAAAAGCAATCACTCAAACTTAAAGAAAGGTTTTTGGCCAGGGGGTATGGACAGGAGATTTTGAACAATGCTGCTTTCAGAGCAAGAGCCTTGGATGGGGACTTGTTACTGAGACCCAGAGATAAAAGTAAAAAGCACTTCTGTGACTCAGCATAACCCTATGTCATGCTAGTTTTGAGCCATTATTGTGAAAAACTGCCTGCTAGTATTGGGAGAGACAGTTTTAGCTAATAATGCTGGAGTTCTAGCTAGAGTTAAATTTAGCAAGGGTGCCAAACTAAAAGATCAACTTGTGCAGAACCAATTTTGCACAAAGAGAAATAGGCCATTGAATTGGATCCACACCCCAAACATTTTTTCAAACATGGCCAGTGTAATGTTCTCTGTAGGTACACCAGGAGAAGGAACAGGTCTGACCCTCCCAAATAATTTCAAAACTAAAGCACCACTGTTCTTCAACAGAAAATCTGCCAACATTCCCTACAGCGATGGCACAATGCCGACACATGGTATTGTGCCATCCAGAAATAAAGTATTTTTTGTGGGGGCTGCAACCTACGCACCCCCCCCCCATGCAGGGGGCTCTTCCCCCTACACCCCTCACAATTGTATATTATCAACTCCAGATTGGAGTTGTTTCAGGGAAGGGGCAGAACACCAGGAGATGCCACATCAGTGAAACCCAGACCATAACAGTGATGTTCGCTGTAAAGGTCTTTTTTCGGGTTTCACTGTTGTGATGTTGCTGTGCAGTGGGCCACAGTTTAAGAAGTATTGAAATTAGAGAATTTATTAACTGCACCACCACTTTTGATGTCTATAGCTTACAATGCTACAGTATATGTTGGGAGGATCATTAAACAATTAAAAGGCCACATCCAGGAGCATATTGAAGAAATATGCAGTGGAAGGAAAGATAGTCCCATGGGTGCAAGATGTACATGATTCTACTCCATCAAAATTGCTGCTCTTCAAACTTGAATGGATAACACCCCTGAAGAGGAGTGAGGATAGGCTGATAACATTAGTAAGACAGGAGAGTAAATGGATCTTTAAACTTAGAGCATTGAGTCCCAATGGATTAAATGAAGAGTGGGACCGAGAGCCATTTTTGTGAAATAACTGTGTGAAATATGGAGGATATGTATGGGCCACTGTGCACAACAAGTCTGTGATTGCTTTGAGAGGTTCTCATGACAACCAGCAGACCATGAGAGTGAAGCTAAAGTCATGAGGGTTATCCCCTGCAGGAGTCTTACTTTGTCCCGTATTATACTGGAGAAAATTTTTCCCATCAGTGTCACATAAGAGCTCCAAATCACCCCATCTCAGGCTATACTGCTCTGCAGTTTTAAGTGAAAAATATACGCAATCATTAAAAAACACCACATTTAATAGAAAAATAAGACTATGCATGTCTAAAGTCCCAGTACTATATATTTCGTCTTTGTAAAACTGTGTTAAAGTTTCTGCACTACTGAGCTTGTTACCCTTACCTAGTTTTAAAAAAAAAGCTTCTGTTTTGCTGATAGGGTAACAATAGTTCCCACGAAAAATCATATTGCCATAATGGTATTTTTTTTTAATTTATCCTCCTGTGGCCGCCTCTCTACACCCCAGCTGTACTTCTCGCAGCCCGTCTGCTGGGATCTGGCCGTCCATCTCACCCAGGACCGCTGGCACCCCCCATAGCTCCTGTGGCTTACCCCTGCGGGGTAGCAGGGAGCCCCCAACTCCCCGCCCAGATGGATCCAGCTCGGGGTATCAGCGTCCCGACGAACACTCACGGATGGCCATCAAGCCGTAGGAGGCGCCACTCTTCCCTGTTCCAGGATTCCCTGAGTCGGTGGGTGTGCAATGACGCTAGCAGTTGGGAGCACGCATGTGTCCGCACGTGCCCACATCCAGGCATCTGCCCCTGACTCCACCCATAAGTACGGCGTGCGCCTCCACCTCCCAGTCTCCACCAGTTGGCAGTCAGGCACCAACCGTCATGAACCCCCCTCCCCGGAGAGGGAGAGCAGTCATTCAGATGCTCAATCCCTCTCCTCCCTTGCCAGCCGCCGGTGACCTGAGCTCACTCCTGAACCCGGGTTGCCAGTGTGGTGCAAGATGTGGCGTCCAGCGCCTCAACCCTCTGTGCCACCGGGCCTGCGCCATAATGGTATTTGATAAAATGTCTGCCAACACTACTGAGTATTCCTCTGACAGTACTTTGTTTGTACTTGGTTCCCTCAGCTTGTCTGACCTTGAATGCAAATCTTTCAGAAGCAAGTCTAATTCAAACACAAGTATGCCAATTAATTTCTGGTGTTCCCAACAGTCAGTAAAGAATGTCTTTACTATTTTCAAGTTTGTGTCAGTTTTTTTTGATTGGCAGCCGATTCTCCTTATCAGCAATGAATTTCAGTCTGCTGCCTTCAGGTTTTGAAAAAACAACTGTCACTGCCATAGCCAAACACTCTCTTCATCTGAAACTGACCGAGAAAAGACAATGCGTGGAAGTGAGACGGAATGAAGCGTGCAATCAGCTGTGCGTGTGATGGTTTAGATCAGAACTTTCGACAGCAGTTTGTGTTCAGTGTTGCAGTATAGTAGTGATGTACTCAAGAGGGTACAACAACTTCTTGATGTCACTACTATACTACAGCAGCACTAGGATTGTTGCTTATTCCTATGTAAAGCAACACTTTCCCGTATACTATAATGTTATTGCTAACATATTTGATTTGATATATTTTATTTTTATACTCATGGTGTTTCAACCCCTCCAGCTATCTTTCTACCTCACATTGTAATGAGGGCGGAGTATACCAGACACATGGCTGATATAATAAGTTTATTTTATAAGTTGTTGCTGGATAGTTTGTCCCCCAGCATTGCCACCAAAGCTTTTTTCCTCACTCTGTCTCCACCTTATTGTATTTTAGAAAATGGGCATGTTAAATACTGTATTCTGTTTGGCTGTTGCCATTTCATTGGCATATGTTTATGTGCCAGAATGGAATCTGGACACATCACATACAGAATTCATGAACCACTTCCCTAATTCTTGGTTTCCATCACAAACATGGTTGCCACCTTTACTTTTCTATAAAAACCTTCAGGTAGGCCCTAAAAATAAAACTCTTCTAAATTAAAAAAAAGACATAAGTCAATTATTTCTACGCATGATCCCTTTCTTATACACATAAACAAATTTTAAAAAAGTACTATTCAGATTTTTTTATTTCTGGCGTTTCTTTGATGACCATGAAAAATCTCCCCGTAGCCTAACCATCTGGGCAGAACAATCTTGGCTGCTAAACCTGCCCCAGTTAAAATTGAGCCTCTGGCTCCCTATCAGGCCTGTGTATGTCTGTGTGAGTGTATGTCAGTGGAATTTTGCAGAATTTTGAATCCATGCATTCCTTGTTAACATTCCATGCCTCTGGGGAGAGCATTCCATTAGAAGAACACTGCAGATTATTGAATTCTGAAGTTCCATGGTAAACAAACCGTACCAGGTCATAATGTTGTACGCTTAATAGTGTACGGCATTACGGCACAACAGACCTATGCACTCTCAAGTTGGATTCCCGGAGTTGGAATCCTAAGTAGAGGTAACAGGGGATGTGGAAACAAAGCCCCACAGAAAAGAAACTAACCCAAAATCGTGCAACATGATTGTGCCGCACGGCATTCTGCCGTGGAACATTGTGACTCCGTTTCAAACAAACAACCCTTCTACTGCATGTATAGAAAGACAAATGACTGACAAAATAGAAATCATTTGTGGAGGGGCTACTAACATTTTCTAAGCAGTATTTTATAGTATTTTTTTTTGTGTTTTTTAATCATTTAGAAATTGATTTTTTTTTTTATTTGCCCAACCCATTTTCTGAACACAATAAGACCGATTAGGGTGTGGGGTATTTGTGGATACCTGCACTTCCAGGGTCTGTAAGGCCCTCCGCCTACAGTGTTGGGCCTCATCATGCCCCTGGGCATGTGGGTATTCTCCAATACCCCACACACTGTCAGGTTGCTTACATAGATGATTTGATAGCAATAATTTATATTGCAAATGATACATTTGGAGTGATTTTGCTGTATACTTATCTTGTACTAAATGTATTGTAAATCCTTTAAACTGCACTGTCACTTTAAAGAGGACAGGAAATTATTTCTAAATGGCTACTTTTATAATGTTTCTGTTTTCAGAAATTACATGTATTTTTGAATAAAAATGAGTTACAAAAAAAAAAAAGAAATTGTATGCATGCCCTTAAATGATCAATATTTAACTGCATCTGGATAAAAAGTGATATGAAAAAAAACTATTTTGTATTGTTTATTTTTATATGGGTAGAATTATGTTTCAGTTGTATTCGTGTAACTAGTGATCCGGAGTCTTAAATGTGTCACAGTTTGTGTACAGAACTCTGAGTAACATAGTAAAAACTCCAAATTACTGGTTCTATGAAAAGAACCATGCAGAATGTTGCCCATAAAATAAAAACGATAGAAAACACATTCTCTCACATTAGTGTTTATTCAGGTACTGTTAAACGTGGATCATTGGATGTGTGCATTTCATTTCTACTGCTAAGAACATTTCTAACTGATATTGATTAGCACTTTCCTGTCTTCTTTAATGTCTTCTTTCCTGTCTAACATTCCTGTCTTCTTTAATGCTCAAACGCTATAAAAGATGAATGCAGGTTGTTAATCCCAACCCCCTGATGAAGCAGTATTTGGAACCTCAGGGCACTGGGGTGATGAGACCTACTGTGGCCATTTGAAGGTTTGGCAGACTGACCTTCGTGCACTTCAATTTGCACTGTATGGAACTTTTTCCATATATATTCACAATAAATGGTATAAGCAATTAAAAAGATTTGAAGATCTCAGTTGCCTTTTTTAGGCTTTTAGAGTACAGCAATTTCTGATCTCTGTGAATTAGAAAGTGAGACTGTAAACAGGAGGGCTGGGAAAATGGCTATCTATTGGCTGAAAAGTCACTTCATCAGTGGTTTGGAAGGAAATCAACTACATGGCCCTAGTAAGACATTTTGTACCACCATGACGCTAAGCATTTTGGAATAACAAATTCTGGTGTTCTGGAGGAGCTGAGGTGGGGGAATACTCATTCATATTTTCTAGAACTACAGCACTAGTGTGGCAACTACACAGAGAAATACAACAGATGGATTTGACCAGGGTTTATGTGATAACGGTGAACGCCTAAAGGCGCTTACCATTGCCACTTAGTCAGAGTGCCAAAAACATTTTCGATACTCTGACAACCCCGGCGCCTCAGGACAATGGCGCCAGGACACTATTTTACTGCTTTTGGTGGGGAAGGCACTTCTACACACACACCCTTGTGGGGGGCTTCACCTCCCTGACCTCATACTTAAGGATTCTCAACTCCGGGGTGAAAGCAGGAAAAAAAAGGTTTGAGCCTGGCGCAATAAAAATTGCACCAGCGCCCACCAGAACCTGGTACCTCTCCCACCGCATCCACTCACCAACCCCCAACGCCACGATGTAGCTTGGCCAACCACCGCAGCGCCACCCTCTACAGCCTCTCAACCCCCTCCCAGCCCACCTCGCCGTGCCGTTGCGTGTAGTATGCATAGCGGTATCCTGTCACCCAATTCGCCCACAGCCTCATTCAGTCACCCTACCCTCCCCATCGCCATGAGGGATTGAGCCGGGAACGAGTCGTCATAACGGATGGCACCCTTCCTCATGCGCCCACCTCACAGGTTACCATTTGACCACCCCCTTTACATTCACAAACATGGTTTTGGGCCTTCCAGTTCCACTGTCTCTTTCAGGTTCTCTTTACTAGTTCTGCTTGTAGTGGCACTAAAATGTATTATGTTGAACTGGTTATTGAATCAAAAACTGACAGGAAATAGAAAGGACCTTATAAAATGGGTAGGGAAATTACTGTACCCTGATTGGCCATCGGCTGTGCAATGTCAAAGTACTTCCACTGGTTAAAAAAAGTGCTGGCAATCAGGACGCAGCACACTAACATATCAGCGCCTTTTGTAAAAAATTCCTGACTGCCATTACAAACTTGGCTGCCACTTTAACTCGCACTAAAATAGTCAGTTAGGCCCTAAAATGAAACTACCTCAAAATATTAAATAAATATTAATTTTAACATTCTTTTCCTTCATAATCCCCTTTTTACACACACACCAATTAAACAAGCATTTGTCAATGCCGAATGTTTGCTTGCTGATAATAGTGTTGGAAATGCAGGAGTTAGACAGATGTAGAGTAGGAATAGCAGTGATGTATTGAACTTCACACCAACCCCACCTCCACCCCGTAGAGATGGACAGGCATTGGGGTATGAGTTTTGGTTGTCATCCATAATGTTCATGCCATTTCACCTCACCATATCCTGCAGACACCAACAAGTGTTGAGGTGTGCCTTGGGGTGTTTGGCTTTACCCAATACTCTATTAGGCTGGTTTGACAAGACCTTCCTGAGACGAATCCATATTGCCGCCAATCTTGGAGGCCATTACTTTCTAGGAATGCCACCAGCCTCTCTTTCAGTATCACCTCCATAAGCTTACCCACTATGGATGTGAGACTGACCGGCCAATCATTTTCAAGCTCCTCCCTAAGCCCACTCTTGTGTATGGGCACCACATGGGCCACCCTCCAGTCCTGGGGCACACACCCAGTTTCCAGGGAAGTGTCAAACAGATCTGCCAGCGGCTCAGCCAACAGCTCCATCATCTCCCTCAGCACTCTGGGGTGGATGCCATTGGGACCTGGTGCCTTGTCCACCCTTATTGCCCTCAGGCCCTCTAGCACCCTACTCCATGTGATCACTTTGTCCATCACCTCCTCCCCCCTTTCCCTACCCCCCCAGCCCATGCTGGTAGTGGACCATCCCTCTCCTTAGTGAAAATGGAGTAGAAGTACTCATTTAGAATTTCCACTTTCTTCTCCCCTTTTCCACTCAATCCCCTCCCTGCTTTATCCTCACAATATGTTCCTTGCACTTCCTCTTTTCCCTGACATACCTAAAAAAGTCCTTTTCCACTCCCTTTATGCCCTGTGCTAACCTTAATTCCCTGGAGGCCTTAGTTTTTTTCACCCTCCTAGCCACCTCCCTTAACCAACTTCCTTAAGCCTCCTTATCCTTTCCCTTCCCTGTTCTCCTGTACTTCCGGTATGCAGCCCTCTTTGCCCTCACCCCTTGTAGCACTTCCCTGTTCAGCCAGCATGGTATCTTGGCTCTGCTCTTCTTACTCTTGGCCCTGGTGCAGGCTACTGTGGCCTCTGTTAGCCCAGTCTTTATGACTCCCCACTTTTGTTCTGCATCCATCCATAGCCTTATATCTTGGAGTCTCCCTTGCAGTATTGCTCCCATCCTCCCAAAGTCCACCCTACTAAAGTCCACCACCTCAGTGTCTGTGCCTCCTGTCTCCCTTCCCAGTGCAAGAACGAGCCACACTGTTTGGTGATCACTACCAGCTAGTGGGTCCTCCACCCTTACCTCTCTCATCGCTTCCCCATTTGCCAGTACTAGGTTCAGAGTGCCACCAAGCCTTGTAGGCCCACTTACCAATTGTGTCAGAAGGCCATCCTGGAATGTATCAAGGAGCACCTGCTCCCTGGTACTGCTAGTGGCCAGGGTGCTCCAGCCAACCCCTGGTAGGTTACAATTCCCCACTGTCACCACACTCCCCCTTCTACACACCCTCCTTATCTGCTCTGCCAACTCCCAATCCAGTTCTCCGGATTGGGCTAGTGGTCTGTACACCACTCCCAGCCTCAGCTTTCTGCCCTTCGAGTCCAGGAGCTGCACCCAAAGCACCTCTGTCCTCTCCTCTTCTTCCTCGCCCCTTATACATTTGATCCATTCCCTCACATAGAGTGCAACACCCCCCTGTTCCAACCCCCCAGTCTCTCCTGTATATCCTGTATCCTGGGATTGACAAGTCCCAATCATGGTACTCTGTGGCCCAAGTCTCTGTCACTGCAGCAATGTCCACCTTCCCCTCTGATAGCAGTGCCTGAAGCTCTGCAATTTTGTTCCCCAGGCTTCTTGCATTGAGAGAGAGAGACCACCTTCCACCCATACCCCTCCTTCCCCTTGGCCTGTGTCCCTCCTCCTGGTAGTCCGCACCCTTTCTCCTCCTTATTCTTACCAGGTGATGGTGCCTTCTGTATTACACTCAGACTACTCTGCCCCCCCCCCCGGGGTTACTACGCCTCCACCTTTACCTATATCTAGGGGGGTGAGCTCGTTAGGCTCCCCTGTCCGGACCTTTCTACCAACCTCAGCCTTTTGTCAACCCCCCAGTTTAAATACACCTTAGTAGAGATATACCCCTCTGATCCCGCCTTTAATACTCCCTTCCCCTCCCTGCTCAAGTGTAGCCTGTCCCCCACATACAAGTCACTATTCCCCCAGACCCTACCCCAGTTAGTCACTAACCCATAATTTTTGGTGTGGCACAATCCCTCAGCCATTCATTGAACTCCTCAATCCTACCCTTCCTCCCTGTGCTTGCACATGGTACCAGGAGTACCTCTGAAAATGTCACTGACTCCCCCACCCCCTCACACTGTCTGCCCAACTCCTCGAACCTCCCCCTCATTACTTGCACAGTCTCCCCAGCCAAGTTATTTGTACCCACTTGCAACACTAAATGAGGCTTCTTCCTCCCCCTCACTGCACACTTGAGCAGTGCCTGCCCTGCCCCTCTTGTAGTCAACCGGAGGATAGCTTCAACTCAAATATGGCTGTGCCTTTCCCCCATTCTGCCCATCTCACCACTTTCAGTATAGAATCCCCTAGGACGAGTACCCCCTGTCCCTTACCCCCTTTCCACCACCCCAGTATTCATTCTTCCCTGCCCCTTACCCCCACCAGCTGCATCCTCTGTGACTTCTGTGTCTGCACCCCTTACTTCTGCCTCACCCCATTCTCTGCCTTATTCCTCCCATCCCCCTTGAACCCCTTCCCAGCCTGACTACTTCCTACTGGGCTTCCCATGTCAGCCTCCCCTCTTTCCCTGCTGATTTCCAACTCCTCTCCTAGCCCCGTTGTTGTTGATTTAGAGCCTCCATTCCCTTCGACCCTCATAGTGATGCCCCTTTCCATCCTTCCCCCTTCCCATAGCCTTCTCTCTTCCAGTCACCCCTCCTTCCTTACCAGCCCCTTTTCTATATTTTTGCCCTTGCTACCTCTTCCTCACCTGTTGCCATCCCTCTCATGCCCTGCTTGTCCTGCCCCTTCAGTATGTTCCTGCTTCCCCTCATTCTCTCCCATAGCAGAGGCTCTAATCTATTCTTAGTCGATACCCTTCCTACGTCTCTTCCCCCTATCGGTTCCCCCCTCTGACTTGTTCCCCTCCATGTCCCCCCAGTCCTACCCCCTGGTCCCTCCCTACCTGCAGCCATCTGCTTTCTCCCCTGGTACCCCTCGTGGTCTCTTCCTCCCCTTCAGAGAGCCCCCCTCACCTAGAGCACCCCTCCTTCTCCTCTCTCTTTTCTGCTAGTGCCTCTGATACTGGGGTCAGTTTCAGTCCCTGGTTGTTCTTCCCCGCCCCCCTTGCCATCCCCTATCCCCACCAGTCAGGATGCCTAGCATACTCATCTGCCCTGCCACTTAGATTCCTCCCTAACCTCCACAGTTCCTCCCTCAAATTAGCCAGTTGTCTACAGATTATACATCCCCCCCCCCCCATAGGAGCCGACTTTTATTTTTTCCAGGAGGGGCTCAACAAATGGCTGGGGTCTGGGGGATGCCAAGGCCCACAGAAGCTCTGGGGTATTTGACATTCTGTGGTACATTTTGAGGGTTTTACTGAAGATACAGCACAATGTAAAACAAGCATCACTGAATCATAGCACAGTACCCAAATTAGACCATATTTCCTTCTGTGATTACATTGTAGGGATGTTTCTGGTAACTTTATCTATACAACTAGTAAATGCCCAAATGATGCATTTTTCAATCACTGCAAGATGTCTCTAGCTTGCAGTCCCCAGTCCGCCCCCAAGCAATACCACAGTAAAATGAAGGAATTAAACAGATACAATACACAGCATGAGAAATAAAATGTTAGGAATTCTAACTTTGTAATGAGTTCGTGCTAACAGTTTACTCCCCACATGGCATTAGAAGGCCAAGCTTTGATTTGCAGTTACACCCTTTTGCTTTACCAAATCAGTTTGCTTTATAACCTTATCACTCAGCCAAACTGCAAGTACTTTTCAATAACTTAAAGTCTTTCCACTAAAAATTAATACTGATGGTGTTAGCAACATTTAAGAAAATATGATTTTTATGTAGCCAGTTACCCAACAGTTTAAATTTAGCTGACTCAGAACATCAACTCAATGACTGCAAGAAAGGGAAAGAGGAAATTGTTTAACCAAGAAGGAAACATTAAGCTGAAGCTTGTTTCCGGGTACAACCTGGGAGCACAACAAAATTTAAGTGACTTGCTCAGGGAAGAGTCATACAGTATGCAGGTCAGGTGTGGGCTGTAGGATTCAATCCCACATCTCCATGTTTGCAGCCCAGTGGCCTTAACCACCACACTATACTATACTGCCTCTTGCATGGCAATAGTAATATAACACAGTATTACCTGCATTAAGCAGAATTGTACATTTGTTTCTGTTAGGTCAAACCTTTCAATAAATGAACACCCCAAAAACCCAGTAACCCCTTTTTTGATCCCTGTATAACTTCAAATGTTATCTTTGCTAGATCTGTGTGGACTAATCCCAACTTTACCTCCTGAGAATGATTTGACAGATAAGAACAATCCACTGATTTTCTTTTCACTGGAGGAGATAATACAAGCATTTGTCAATGCCGAATGTTTGCTTGCTGGCACTGGCATTGGTAATGTAGGAGTTAGAGAGATGCGTAATAGGAATGGCAGTGAAGTATTGAACAGAAGCCAACCCCACCGCCACCCTGCAGAGACTGACAGGCATTGGGGTGTGCCTTTGGGTCATCAGACATAATGGCCATTTCACCACACCCTACCCTGCAGACACCGACAAGTGTCACGGTGTGCCTTGGGGTCTTTGGGCTTTATGCTCACCCCATTCCATAAGGAAATACAGTGAGATGGGTGCAGTATAGGAGAATGGGGCAAACTTTGGGGCCGAAGAGTCCAAGGTACACCTCGATGCCTGTCACTGGATGCAGGGTGTAGGTGGGGGTGGAATGGCATGAACATTACAGGCAAAAATCCCAAGTCACACCCCTGATGCCTGTCGGTCTCTACAGGGTGGGGCATTATGGCCAGGAACCCTAACGCCCCAGGCATTCGTTGGTATTTTCACTCCAAATTTTCAGCATGTTTTTTTTGTGACCCCCACCTCATGAACAGTGGCAATATCAGTTTGTTAGCCAAAAGCAGATTTTGCTCAGCGACTACGCCATTTGCCACAGGTGCAAAAATACATTTTGAACAGGATGTGAAAAATGACAGCTGTCCTGTTCATGGGGAGGTGTAAAAAATGGCAATGTTGAAAATCTGGAGTGAAAATATAAAAAAACTGGTGCAACGCACACCCATAATGTAATTAGTGTGGGGATTTTTTACAGCAGATTGTCAACACAGGCATTTTGGGACCTCCGCTCATGAACAGTGTCACTGTGATTTTCTTAATCTGTCCCGAACACTGATTTCCCACAGTGACTACGCATTTCTGCACCTGAAGTGTAAAAACACATTTCAGCCAGGGTGTGAAAAATGACAGCTGTACTGTTCATAAGGAGGTGTGGAAAAATGCCAGTGTAGAAAATCTGGACTGAAAATATTACAGATTCGTGAACTTATGAGGGTGCGTGGAAACTGTGCAATGCACGCTCATAACACCGTAATTTTATGGACTTTTGTCACCAAATTTTCAACATAGGCATTTTAGGACCTCTGCTCATGAACAGTGTCACTGTGATTTTCTTAATCCTTCCCCAACATTGATTTCTCACACCGACTGCACAATTGAGCACTATATGCATGAAAACACATTTTGGGAGAGATGTGAAAAACGACAGCTGTACTGCTCATAAGGAGGTGTGGTAAAATGGCCATGTTGAAAATCTGGACTGAAAATATTACAAATTCGTGAACTTACGAGGGTGTGTGGAAACTGCGCAATGCACGCTTGTAACACAGACATTTTATGGACTTTTGTAGCCAAATTTTCAACATAGGCATTTTAGGACCTCTGCTCATGAACAGTGTCACTGTAATTTTTTTAATCTGTCCCAGACATTGCGTTCGCACACCGACTGCACAATTGGTAAAATGGCAATGTTGAAAATCTGGATGCAGGTTCATAAAAGACTATTTAAATGGTGACGCGGGACTTTTGCCATGCTGGGATGGGCTCCCAGTGTGGCAGCTGGAAGTTTATTTTGGGCGGGCAGTGGAGCTGACGGAAGATTGGGCACCCCCGTCAGCCATACTGACTTTTGCCATGCTGGGGTGGGCTACCAGTGTGGCACCTGGAAGTCTGTTTGTGGGGGCAGTGCAGCCGACAGGGGATTGGGCACCCCCGTCAGTCATACAGTGTGTGGTAGTGGTGGGAAGCACATGAGCATGCTGGGGTGGGCTCCCAGCATGCTACATAGGTGTTCGGGGGATGAACTGTCTATGACAGTTCTGATGCAATACTGACGTGTAGGCGATTTGCATACTGCTGATGGCAGTATGCAAATTGCCTACGCGTTACCACCGCTGATTGTGGCAGTGTTTTCCTCAGAACTGTATGCCACTGCATCTGAATGGCTGTCATAGACAGCTCGGTCATTCATTGGTGCAGTGCAACCGCACCTGCAAAAGGGAGCAGGGCATTGGAAGTGGGGGAGGCACACCTAAGAAAACTCATATGGTGGCACTATGTTCCTTGTACATGCGTGCAAGCAAACATAAAAATAAAGTACTCTCCTAGCTTTACTTTTCTGAGCTTCTTTCCTGACCATCCAAAAACTCTTTCCATGGTCAGCCTGTCAGCACAGTGATAGCACTACCACTCAAGACACCAATGACCTGGGTTCAGGAGCTAACCCAGATTATTGGGGAAGGGGCAGGGAAGGGGGATTGAGCATCCCACAGGACACTTTTCTTCTCTGGGGAGGATGGGTTCTGTCCTCCACTGCAATACTGCTACTTAGGTGACCATGAGTGGCAGTGCACTCAGAGGACTGATGGGTGGGGTGGTCCTATAAGATGTTGGGATGTCACCATGCCTGCCACAAATGCAACTCCCTAGAAATCAAGGCACTATGGAGATCGTGGGGGGGCGTGGTGACCAGAACAAGGAAAAATTGTGCCGGTCCTCGAGGATGACAGACCCTGGTATAACCGGGGCTCTACTCCTCTGGACAGGCACTTGCCTCCTGACACATACAGTGTGTTCGGGGGTAAATCCCCCATCCTGACCCTGCCTGGGGGGTAAGCTGAAAACAGCATGGAGGAGGTGGTGCACTGGTGTGGTAAGAGCACCCCAAAGAGATACAATGGAGATCTTGAAGGAACACTGAGGATTAGAGGTAGGGAGGGGACATAAAGACATATTTGAAAAAAAAAAACTTCCTTTCCTTACCTTCCTACCAGGGAGATCTTTGCTGCTTAGCCTTGCCCAATTAAAACTGAATCCCTAGCTTTACTGAGGCCTTCTATTGTGTGTGTGTGTGTGTGTGTGTGTGTGTGTGTGTGTGTGTGTGTGTGTGTTTATAGAGGTGAATATTCTATTAGTAGCCTTCTGCAGAAGTTTGAATTCCTGCATTCCATTATAAACAATCATTTTGTCTACTGAATGTGTGGAAAGAAAGATGAGTGACAGATAGGTGTGGACAGGTTCTTACTAGTGTAACCCCCCTACAAACGGGAGTTCCCGAAAAGTCTTTCTTGAGCTTGCTTAAATGCTCACTGCCAGGCTGGTGTCCTGCGTTTTGGCAGTTTAAATGTATTGCCAGAGAGTGCCTGTATAGCCTCTGTGTACTGTCTCTTTAAGAGTTGCCTGGATTACAGACATCATTAATCTGAGAGGGAGCTCTGTTAGAAGATGTACTTGTTTGTTGATCATTTGTTAGAGTAGTAATAATATTGTAGTTTGTTCTAACCTGCCTTCTTTGCAGCATGGACAGTTCTGTTTGTTTCCATCATCTTGGTCCTGGACTGTCAGAATGGGCCAATCAGTACATTTGGGACTCTAAAATGGAGCCTGCCTACAGGGGCTTGGTGGGGCCAAAACTTGTAGGAATTATAATTTGGGGCTTTGGGCACCTAAAATAACCTGGAGGGGGAGCCCTTGTTGTGACTGACAGACAGATCAGCCAACCGAACCTTTTGGATCTTGGGGAAAGTCACACACTGCTTGCAGTTTCAGTTAGAGCCAAGTTGGGAAGTGAAGAAGTAACAGCTCGAGATAGTTTGAGCAGCAATCCATGTGGATTCATGCAGGAGAACTGTGGAAAGGTCTGAGTTTGGCCTGCATGCCTACCTATTGTTCCTGAGAGGGAACTTGTGCTTTTATCGGACTAAATCCGAATTTGGAGAGCAAATTAAGCCACTGAATTGTGACCAGGCTTTAACCTGAAGAAGACCGAAGATTTGCTAAATGCGACCGGCCTGTCAGGACTTTCATCTACCTCTGAACTCCTGGATTGTGCGAAGACTCTGTAATTGCGAGCAGCGAGCCATTTGCCTGGTACAGCAGAATTTCCTTACATCTGAATGTGCTGTGTGCTTAGAGTGGGTCGCTATTTGGTTCCCCACTGTGTGTCTGAACTGTGTTTTGCTTGCTGGAGGCTGTATCCAGCTCCACGGACTGAATCCGTATCCATTTCTGTTTGTCTGGGCCCTGCTACGCTGGCCCAGCCAGAATACCTGCTATGGAGAGAAAGTCATCAATGAGAGACTGGCCTGGGGAAAAGCCCCCTGCTCAACACCTTGAACAGGAATGACGCCGCAGTGATTCATGTGGGCCCTGCTTCTCCAGGCACTCCAGCTCAACAGTCTGCAGTCTCAATTTTGTCCTGCCTGTGTCCAGTACTGGCTATTGTGAGTAAACATCAAGGTAGCTCCCTGCAACAACAGCTAAATCTAAAAGTGTTGTCATCTGATTGTCTTGTTGCCTTTTCTTTCATGAACTGAGCCCTCCGGCTCCGGATTACAATTAGTGTGTGTTGTGCATGTTGCTTTCTTCCATCACAGGGCCCCAACCAGCTGCAACGTTCCTGGCTAGCCCACCATTGCCTACGTGGGTACCCAGAGTGTGTGACTGTGTGGGGACTCTGAACTGCATACATAACTGTCTGATTAATATAGCTTTTAAGCAAATCAACCTGATTACAACCCTCCTTGTTCAAGTCCCCTGAATAAATCAGATTTAACTTTGTTTGCATTTAACCTGACTGTGGTTCCAGTTTGTGCCAAAAGTATTGTGCTGTTGCTATTTGCTGTGTTTAACCTTGTTTTACAGGGGGTCCCCAGGGTCAAGCTAGAGGAACCAGCCCTGGTGGTAAGTGCAAACAGTGTGGGTAATTGCCTGGTGAATAAAGGTCATTGTGAAAGTAATTATTTTATATTGTTCAGGCCCCTAGAAGGGAAAGAGGGGGATTACAGTATCCCAGAGGGCTGTGCCCAGGTTAGCTTGACCACTAACAACCCTGACCTCCAGGTGGAGGTACCCGTTCCATTACTCAGGCCCCTTAACCTGCTACTAGCCAAGCAGGCAGGGGTAGTAGCCCTTGAGATAGTGCCACCTAGGGGTTACACTAGTTACTTTCAACAAAAGAAAATACCTGTTTTTAAATTTAAGAAGTTAATATTTTTTTTTGTAAGGTATCTCAGTTTCTCCAATGAGACATGTCAGGGTGTGGGTAGTTATGTGATAAATGAACTTCCAGGTGCTGAAGGCACTTTACATCAATGCCTTATGCCTCACAATGCAGCTGGGCATACATTTATCACATAAATACCACACCCTGTTGTTCTTATTGCTTACACAGCACAGTTGAATCTATGGATGGAGAGACACATTGAGACCTGGAGACCATGGTCAGTTTTCACCTGTGGGATGGGACATTCTGACTTCGGCCTAAAGATGGTACAGTCCTTATGCATTAAGCTTTAGGTCATGCTGCTAATATTGGCAGAATATCAATGCAGACTGAAAGTAACTCTGAAAAGGTGTAGATCTGTATCTACATACTGTACATCTGTCAAAAGACAGGGGGAAATCCCTCAGCAAATACAGGGGGAAGGCAAATTACTAGTCCGAAGTGTAAGGCAACTTTTAACCATTGTTATGTTGTTGAACTATTTTACATTAAGGGTACAACATATGGAGTTAGTCACGTTAATGAAGTATCTGCCACAAGTAATATATAACCAGATGCATGGTTTGTTGAATTCTGTTGTAGGTATACATTGAGTGCATGCATCACGTATTATAAAAGCTGGATTCTTGAATTAAACCAAGTTATAATAAAGAAGGAAATCTGGAAAAAGTTCTTTATGTATAGTAGGGCCTATAACTCATATACATGTCTGCTTCTGTTTCCAGCTCCATCTCTTGCCCTCACACCCCTTCTGTCTTTCTCCTACTCACTTTTCCCCATTTCCCCAGGCCACCTCCCCTCACCCGACTCCCAGCCTCCCCTTACCTCTTCCTCTTTCTTTTGCCCCTTTCTGCTCCCCTTTCCCCATGCTGGTACCCCTCTCATACCTAGCTCTGCTGGTTGATGTCTTTCTGTGTAAGTGCAAAAGCTGATCTACATGCTCACACTTTTCTTGAATTTAAGACGGTATTATATTTAAATCTTGTATAGAAGTGTTGTCTTTCAGTTTAGTTTTTCCACATGTACTATCTGTGCTACCTAGTTTATTTTTGTGTTATTTACCTTCCATGTTTTTGTTAACTTGTACCCAAGTCCCTTTCCCCTAGTACGCACCTGGAAAGGAGCAACCTGGGGCTCAATGTGCCCTCCTGGCCAAATAGTTTCAATAAATAAATATTGGAATATGATGTAATAGCATTATACATAGTATCTCATACCCAAACTGTTATTGGAGAAATCATATCTGTTTATAATTTGCTCCCACCTGTAGCTAAAAGACAAATACCATGACTAAGAATTATGTTTCCTTTTTTTCTCCTTTATTTTCTAACACCTCTGGACCTGACCTGTGAACATACTTCTAGATCCCTCAGTGCCTGCTTTGTTCACTCCTAACTCTGGCCCCTGAAACAGTAACCTGTAGCTTATCCCCAGAGGTGGGACTTCAGACTTGGGACCAGGCCTCACAGGATATACTACCTTTTGACTGGATGGGTGACCAGAGAGTAGAGATGTTGGGAAGTTTTACTTTGCCAGCAAAGTTCCAGTGAAGTTGCAAAATTCGCCTTCACGAAAAACTTTGCAAATTGTCCACTTTGTCACTTCGCCACTTCGCACTGAGTTTTCCTTGGGAAATGGCACTTTTTGAGGTGAAGTCAGGCAAAGTTAAGGCGAACTTAAGGTGAAGTTGCAACTTCTCCTGAAAAAGTGCCACTTCACCTGCAAAAACTTTGTAACGTGGTTTGCCAACTTCACACATCTCTACCAGAGAGAGAGAAGTCAGCAAAGAGTTGGAACAGGCAGTTGAAATAGGCATGGTGGGATAAGGGGACATCCCCTCTCTCAGGTCCACCCTCCATTTTCTCACCACATAACCCAACTGCTTATCTCTTTCACAGTGTGCTCCCCTGTGGAGCGACCAAGCATTCATCGGTGAACCCAACCCCTCGTTCCGAACTCCCCTGCTGGACCTGCTCTGGGCACGTGATGCTTCTGCATCAGATGACAGACAAATGGGTGTATACAGATGTAAGGCTGATCCATAGGTGAGCACATGTTCCTTCTTCCTGTCGCCCCCTCCTCCTAGGCCACCAAGGGGCAGTTGTGCATCACACAGAGTTGCCCTCCCTCCCTCCCTGAAGCAGGAGATGTTAAACATAGAAACATAGACAATGACGGCAGAAAAAGACCAGAGGTCCATCCAGTCTGCCTAAGTTCCTTATAATCCCTGGAACCTACTGTTTCTTCAGGATACTAACCCTCCCCATCCTCTCTCTCTATTCTCCTCCTTGGTCCTGTTGCCCCTGGTAACCACTATTCCCTTCACTATGTCCCAGCCCTGCTTGAATCCCCTTACCGTTTTCGCACTCACCACCTCAGCCAACAGACTGTTCCAAAGTTCCACCACCCTTTCCGTAAAGTAGTACTTCCTCAAATCTGTCCTGAACCTACCTCCTGTTAATTTCCATTCCTGTCCACGTGACTGCAAATTGGTATTTAGGCTAAATAGTTCCCCGCAGTTCACTTTATTAATTCCTTTAAGGAACTTCAAGGTCTCTATCATATCGCCCCTCTCCCTTCTGGTCTCCAGTGAGTACATATTTAGAGCCTTGTGGCACTCCTCATAGGATCTGCCTTGCTGGCCTTGAATCATTTTTGTTACTGTACACTGCACTGTTTCCAACTTAGCCTTATCTTTTCTGAGATGAGGACTCCAGAACAGAATACAGTACTCTAGGTGAGGCCTCACCAGGGATCAGTAGAGGGGAGTATTACCTCTTTTCTTCTGCTATCAGTACCCCTCCCGATACATCCCTGCATCCTGTTAGCCTTGCTATAGGCCTTGTTGCACTGACTCGATTGCTTAAATGCGTTGCTAATGATAACTCCGAGATCCCGTTCTTAAGCTGTAATGCTAAGTCTCTCTCCTCCCATCCAGTACTCTGTCTTGTTTTTTTTTTTCCCCTAGGTGCATTACCTTTCAGTTTCTAGTATTGAATTTTAACTGCCAGACATTTCACCACCTCTCTAGCTTTTGTAGGTCTCTCTGCATTTCCCTTATTTCCTTGTCACTATCAGCCCTTCCACATAGTTTTGTGTCATCTACAAAGAGACACAACCTGCCCTGGATTCCTTCTCCAGTGTGATTAATAAACATGTTGATTAGTACCAGACCCAGGACCAATCCCTTTGGAACCCCATTCATAACCTCCCTCTCCTCTGATTTAACCCATTCACCACCACCCTCTGCTGCCTCCCCTCTAGCCAGTTACTCATCCAGTTCACTATGGGTTTAGCTGCACCCAGGTCTTCCATCTTCTTAAACAGTCATTTGTGAGGTACTGAATCAAAAGCCTTGATGGATGATGGATTAAAGATGAATGCCAGTACCCCACCTCACAAGCTGACACCAGATGTCCAATGTTTGGGGTGCAAACCCAGGTTGACAGGATGGCAAGCAGTAGTGCTATCACTGCAGTAGCTGTCTAGCCAGGAATTCTGTTTTCTGATCACTGTAAAACAACACACAGCATTTAAACTGTTCTTCCTTTATCAACGTGTTTCTCTTCCTGGATGCCTACTGGCCCCTCATCTTCCTGGTGCTCTGACCCCTCTCACACTCACCCACATTTTCTGGGATCTCTCTCTCTCTCTCACGTTTCTCATAAATTATATCCCCATAGTGGGGCTGACTAGGTCCTTCTGGAGCACAACCCAGAATCCAGAGAAAGAGATGGTCTACAGTGCAGGGCATATGGGGAAGCAGGTCCCATCCTGCCTGACTGCGTATTTTCCACCTATTTTCTCCATAGAGCTGCTGAGCCTACAATGAGGCACCACAAATGTGTGCAGAGGCACAGAAGCTCATCTCAATATCCAGTGGCAGCCCTTCCTGAGTTGACACTCACGCTGTGCTGCCACCCAACCTCTGCCAGGTGGTAGACATATAGTGGAACAACGTTTAACCCCTCCTTGAGAGAGAAGAGCAGTCCATGGGATGCTGTATCTTCTCTCCCCCAGCTGGCCACCAGGTGACCCAAATCTACTCCCAGACCCAGAATGCCAGTGCAGCAGGCAGCAGCATTTAAACTGTTCTGGTGAGAACATAGAATGTTAAAATAATTTTCCTTACTGTAGCAACTGTGCACTGTAGAGTAGAAGAACAGCAAACTGGGCAGAATTTTCAGAGGGGATGATGCAGATGCATGGAGCTATTTTCCACTCTGTCATTGCCTTCTCAATTGTGCAAAAACCTGAGACCCTTATTTTCAAAAGGGCTCAAATTTTTATGACAGTTTTCATGATTTGTGACAGCTTGCATCACAATAATGATGCTTGTATGATTTACTTTAGAACAGGTGGCATCAAATGTGCTACAAATTGTTGCAACTGTGCCCGAAAGTTAAGCCACATCATAGCTGGACTAATATTTGGGTGTGATTGTGGGAATTGCATTGGAAGGGTGCCTATAAATGATTTATTTGAACCAATTATCTTAAAAATATGAAACTTGATCTTTTACAAAGTGATTCTTTTGAGCCCCAGACAAACTCTTGTCCGCGAGGGTGGGGGGTGGGGGTTATACAAAAACTGCAAAACAATTATTTAAAAAGATGAGGCTCTGAACTTTTAAACTTGAATATTTCTTAATCTTTGACTGTCCTTGGTCAAAGTATGGTGCTCAGCTGGAAGCTGATTGTATCACCACAGTCCTAAAACCAAAATGACCTTCAGCCAATCAGATTATCAGTAAATTAATCAAACCAACTGATGCCAAAAAAAAAGTAAAGAATGTAAGTTCCATAAACATCTTCATCTAGTTAAAATCATTTTAAAAAACTATAAATTGTTCATACTTTTTGCAGATATTCTGGAACTTAGTTCTAGTAGTGACATAAAAAAAAAAAATGGTTATTTTGATTAAACTTTGCCACAGGCAAGAAATGCCCCAAGTGGACTAAAACTAATTATAATCACCTACGTACTCAGTGCCTTCCCATTTGCCAATATCAACATGGTTTACAAGAATGTAGTTCAACAACTGCTTTATCATCCTAAATACTCGAGAATGCCAACTAAAATATTGCAATCTACAAAACTATGCCTGGAAGAGAAAAAGCCTCTTGAGATTTTGTTTAATGAAATGGTGCTTGTAAGGCCCACCTAAGACAATTAAACACGATTGAAAACCCTTGTACAGCAATCAGCTAGTCAGATTTGTCTGTTAGCCAACTGTCGCCTGAAACAGCCTACTAATTTAGAACGTTGAAAAAAGCTCACCCCAATGACTTAAATGGAGAAGCAATTCAAGTGTGATTTGTTTTTCTACAAACCTTAACTCTCTACAATTTTCATCATAGTAACATAATTACTGAAGATTGGAAGGGACTTTTAGTCCATCATGCCCCCCCCACCATTTCCAGGTAAGGATAAATAATTATGCTGTGCAAACATGTGCTAATTGAATTGGTTCCCTTCCCACCCACCTTATTACCCAGGGTGCCCTGTTATTCCCTTGGTAAGCAGAAATATGTCCAGGCATACCTTGTAGGTGTGTACTGTCTTTATGACCACTGTTTGTGGTGGATGGCTATTCTATAGGTTCACTACCCACTGAGAGAAGTATCTCATAATATCGCACTTGACTATACCGCCTCTGCTCTTCAGGGCATGTCCCTCCTTGTGTCCTGCTGGGGGACACATGATCAATCATCTCTGCCTGTTTGATCCTGTTGATACCCTTCAGTATGTGGAACATGGAGGTCATATCCCCTCTCAGCCTCCTTTTCTCTGAGGTGAACATGTTAAGGGTCACCAGCCTCTCCTCATAGTTTTTGTTCCCCTATACCTCTAATCATTTTGGTGCCCTTGTGTTGCACCATCTCAGTTGCCTCAATATCCTTTTTTGTAGCAAGCTGCCCAGAACAGCTGGTAGTACTCCAAGCGAGCAAAACCAAGATCTTGCAGAATGCCAAAATTAATTCCCCTGCTTTGTTGGTCACCCTCCTTTTGAAGCAACCCAGCATTCTGCCAACTTTCATGACAGCAGCTGCCTACTGCTTGTCATGCTTCAGCCCCTTGTCTATTATGACCCTCAGGTTCCTTTCTTCCTCCACTGCAGCAGTAAGTGTCCTACACAGCATGTAGGTCCTACCTTTGTTACTCTCTCGAAAAGTAGTACCTTACAGTTGTCTATATTGAATCTGAGACTCCTAGAGTTCAGCCGATCACTCAGCTTGTTCAGTTTTCCTGACATTAGGGGCTGGTAGTAAAGCCTAGAGGTTAGAGTAATGAGCTGTAAATAAGCTTGGTACATCCAGCAGACAGACCTGGGTTTGATTCCCACAACCTCCACTTGCATACTGTGTGACTTTGAGCAAGTCACTTAACCTTTCCCAGTGATCCCAGGTTACCCCTGAAAACAGGCACCTGTGCCTCGTGGGCCTCACCCGGTTAACAAAGAATAAAATAAAATGTCCCTGTCCTCCAAGGAGTTCACCATTCTTGCCAGCTTAGTGTCATCAGTGAACTTAAGCAGCATATTGGAGACCCCAGCTTCCAGATCATTGATGAAAAAAATTGAAAAGCAGTGGCAGTAGCACCAGTTCCTGAGGTACACTGCTGAGTGTCCCTCTCCACTTGGAGCAATGCCCAGCCACCACAACTCTTTTCTTCCAGGCCCCAAGCCAGTTAGCAATCCACCTTGTTTATACCTTGTATATGCAACACTGGTGTATTTTGCCCAGAAGTTTGCCATATACCACAGTGTCAAAGACCTTACTGAAGTCCAGAGAGACTATGTCAATGGTCCTGCCCCTGTTCAGTTCCTTGGTCACCCCATCAAAGAAGAGGATCTTGTTGGTTTAGAATGATCTGCCCTTTGTAAAACAATGTTGAGGTGGCCAAGAACCTTGACCACAACCAGGTACTCCATTATTCTGTCATTGAAATAGCTTGCTTTCAGGACCTTGTACAGCATTGATGTCAGACTGATGGGCCTGTAGTTGTCTGCATCTGACCTTGCCCCCCTTCTTGAAGATGGAAGCCACACTGGCCACTTTTCAGTCCTTCAGTACCACACCTATCAAGATAGACTCACACAATAACTGCAAGTTGCCCTGCCAATTGTTACCTTAACTCCACTATGATTCAAGGGTCTATTGTGTCCTCCTCTTGGACTTACCTGACTTGATGTTCACCAGGCAGTCAGTAACCAGGGCGGATATGATATCTGCAGGCTGCATCATGGTTAATCCTCATTATGTGGGGCCTCCCAATGCACCCAGAGCCCCTGGGGACCCCTTGGTGAACGCCAAAGTGAAATATTCATTCATCATCTCAGCCACTGCCCCTGGATCTCTCTTAGGTTCCTTTCCTATCTTCATGTGTTCATGGGATCAGTCCCCCTCCTTTACCTTCCTCCTTATATTTATGTATAAGAAGAAGGCTTTGGTGTTTTCTGCAGTTCCCACCACTTAGCTGGCTTCCAGCCCCTCCTTGTCTTTCCTAATTTTAGTTCTAAGGGTCATCAGGCTCTTGCATAGGTTAGAACTGATTGTGACTGAGTAGTATGCAGTGCCTGTGCAACTGTGAACTTTGATTTATACTCTCTCTGTCCCTACTAAGGGACTACCACCCTATCAGGGTATCACAGGGTGCAGAACCTTGAAGAAGGGTTCCGACCCCTTGAGATGTTGCAAGGAAGGGGTTACCGGACCAAAGGAACCTTGAGGAAGAAGACTGAACCTCAAGTAAAGAGAGGCACTGTAGGAGGAGGAAAGGAGAAAGGTGGCAACAAACTTCTGAGTGTCCAAAGGATGCTTGGAAATGCATGACTTTAACTGCATGGAAGGGACATGGCGTGGTCACCCACTGCCCCTCAGAACCACAGGCAAAGCCTTAAAATTCCAGTTTGCAAGTTCTAGCTGAACAGTCAGGACAGTCGTATCTCTTGGGGTTTGATAATTCCCCACCATCGGCAGTTGTTAATATTGGTTGGTTCCTTAAATTTCAAAATTGCATTGGTGTTCTACAAAACTGTAGGCATTCGTTATCTTTAGCAATGGCTTTGGTATGTGATACCAGCTTTAAAAATAATCTCTGCTACTTCCTGGAGAGAATTTGCTTGGAAATGCCATTACCAATACTTTAGAACTTCAGCGGTGCTCATGAAATGTATGCCAGCAAGATATGACCAGTGCTGGAAAAGTTATAGCTACCCCCAGGCAGACTATATGCATATCTTTTGGTCTTGTCTAGTTTTATCCCCTTTTGGGAAGAAATAACAGATCAGCTTGAAGAATTATCATACTCCCGAACTCTAGTATCCCTGACAACAGTATTGGTCTCTTTCCCTCCTCTAAACACACATCTTCCCCTCCCAGTCCCTGGTTTATGTATATCTCCTGGTGGCAAAGAAGGCAATGACCCACCTCTGGATAAAGTCACAGGCTCCATTGGTACACATGGTACACAATAATAAAAGATATCTATAACATGGAAAAATTAACCTCTTCCCTTCATAACAGACTGGTGCAAGTCTCTTCCAGGTGGCAACACTGGGTACTATATATTTCTATCAGAGATTCTGATGTTGTACCATAACAGGATATCTAGCCCATTATCTACTACCCAAACATACTTAATGAATATATAGGATAGTGTATGGGAGCCATACACAGCAACGCTATTCTTATACTGAGTGGTTACCATGATGAGGACCTTGAGAGTGAAGCTCAAGAGGTCCCTCTGTCATCATGGAAACCACAAGGTTTAAGAATAGTGATGTGTATTTGGGCTCTCATACACTATTCTATACAGTGTATAGTCAAAAAAACACACAATTGCTTACTTCTGATTGTGAAAGTAGTCAGTCTCTGCCATCCACCACCCACGCTCCACTGTCATCTGCCCGCTGGCCAGCTCATGTGTGCCATGCTTCAACCACTCACTGTCCTATGAAAAGCAATGATTGGGATGCTTGCAGTGTGATGTAACTACTAAAGCAGAATGAAAAGTCATTCTGCTTTAGTATCTATGTCACTACAACAGCATAACAACTTTTTGAAGTGTATGGACCTCCATATACAACAACGCTTTACCAAACACTGTAAATGAATCGGGTACCTGACTGGGTCCCAATTCACACAACTTTTAACAAATTGGCTGTGGATGGGATAGGCCTCACCCCTGATGTGATACCTAGAGTTCTTACCTGTAAATCTATGCCTTACTGATGAGTTTATTCTGTTGAACCACTTCAGTGACATCTGTCTTGTCTACTTGCCTAGTGCTTCAATAAAAATTGTAGCTATTAAGAAAAAACTATAGGCATAGCAGCTTCTTAATTCTAGTAAAACTAAATTACTTCCTTTAGAAAATGTTTTTTTTTACCAAAGTTAAATTTTGGTTCTGTTCAGATTAAACTGAGAACATTTGTCTATAAACTCATCTTCATTATTGATTAAGAAGGGGGTACCCCAAAGGCCCTTAGTTTAGAACTAGGAATATAAGATCCCCATTTAAGGATCATACCAAATTATAAGTTCCTTTGTTTAAAAATTTTTGTCTAATGCAGATTTCACTGCCAGTAAAAAGGCTGGTTTCAGTGAAGAGTTGCTACTGATATCATGTGATATCAAGTTAGGAACTCACAGTCAAGTCCTACCTAGCCTCACTATATGATTAATAATTTTGTAGTTTAACAAAACTTTACTTATAATTGTAACCCCTGCTCTTGAGGTGTGGTGTGACCTATGGATGTATGGGTGGCTGATACCATTAGTCCTTTAGTCAAATGACCTTGCATCCTACAATGGTCTTACAGATTAGACTGACAGAGGATGGTGCTTCCGCCTAGCATACAAGATGTTAGGGTGCTCCCAACTGGTAAATAGTAAACATTCCTCCCCCATACACAAGCAAGTGAAAATACAGAATATGCCCCCCTCCCCCACAATAGATACACATGCACATAATCATGCAGTAACGAAACAATGGACACAGGATATGCAAGAACAAAAACAGGGGTACGATTTATTGGTGAAACACAGGACCAGGCTTTGGTGATGGAAATGTGTGGAGGGCAGACAAATAAAAAACAACGAGCAAAAATGTAAAAATGTAAAAAATATAAAAATAAATGTAAAGTATAATAAAAAAAAACAGCACTTCCTACCTCCCTCCCTCCCTCCCTCGCTCCAACCAACCAACTCTGCCCATTTCAACACTCATACTAAGGTCAGAAAGGAGCTATAGGAGGCAGTACTGCCCATATGTGAGCCTATACTAGTTAGAATAATACTTAAGATATCCACCATCAAGGATATACCTGTCCAGTTTCTGCTTGAATCCTTCCTTAGTTTTACTAATAACAACATTTAAGGTAGTCTGTTCCATGGACTGATAACTCATAGTGAAAAATATTTTCTTGACTTTGAGTAATAATTTCTACCTGTGACTTGTAATGGATGACCTCTCAGGCAATAACTTTTATCTTGGAACTTGAACCCTAACTCATTAAAGAGATAAGGATCATGAATAATATCATACATCAAGAGTAGGTCACCTAAAATTTTTCTTATTTCCAGAGGCAGCAAATTCAGTTTTTCTAATCTTTCTGAATATGCTTTATCTTTAAGTGCAAATAGGCTTTTTGGAAACTTTCTCTGGACTTTAGTTTCTAGAGAATTGATTTCCGATTTTTTAAAGGGGCACCAGACCTATGCAGTGTATTCCAAATGTGGTCTAACATAAGCTCTGAACAAAGGCATTAAGACATTTGTCTGCCTAGAGTTGATATTATGTTTAATGGACCAGATAATTCTATTGGACTTATGGATAGCAGCGTTCATTTGTTGTGTTCAAGAAAGGTTATCAGAGACAACAATTCCTAGATCTTTATTGCTGTGGGTGACACATAGTGGTTTATTATTCAAAGTGTAGGGTGTATGTGGATTATGTTTTCCTATGTGCATTACTTTACATTTTTCAGTATTGAGTTTCATGCCCCATTTTTCTTCCTAGATATTGATATTATTTAAATCTCTCTGAAGCTCTTGAGCTTGCTGTGTGTCACAACATGGGCCACCTATTTTAACGTTGCCTGCATATTTTACTGAATAGTTTAAAATGCCTTTTGTCATATTGGAAAAAAACACTTAAAACAATGTTGGTCCCAACACAAAGCCCTGCAGCACACCACTTGTAACTATACCCAGATCTGAAAAACACCCATTAACCACCACTCGCTGCCTTCTATTCCTCAACCATTCACAAATCCATATAATTAAATATGAATTAATACCGTATGTCAGTAATTTATTGACCAGTGCCCAATGAGGCATTATGTCGAAAGCCTTACTAAAATCAAGAAAAAACAATGTCACATGGTATACTTTTGTTTAGCATAGAGCTACTGTAATGTACTCATAAAAGCACATCAAATTAGACAGGGTGCCACAATGTTTTTTTTTTTAAATCATGCTGTTCTTCATCTTCAGTACAGTCAGACCTGGTTAATCCATGCCTTGTTATTACATATACCTGATTATCTGAACAGGGAACCTCTGAAACTGATTTTTGCCATGTGAATTGCCTCTTTAATATGGAAATCTCTGTTTCTGAATCCGAATCCTGTGTTTAGAGTACAGAGACCATTATCCCCATTCATTTTAACCTGGATATCCATTGCAGATGTTAATGAGTGTGCTAATGGCAGTCTTCTTAATCCTTGTTAATCCCCTGTGTCATGTAAAAGGTGATAAGAAATTAGTTTTAGATATTTACCCAGCCCTCCAATTTTCCATTCATAGAAACATAGACTTTGACGGCAGATAAGTACTTGGCCCACCCAGTCTACCCATTTCCCTACCTATTGGATAAGCTGCAGATCCTAGTTAACCAACAGTCTTCTTCTTCCTACCCCCACCAGAATTGCTTTATGTCTGTCCCATGCATTCTTGAATTCCCCCACTGTTTTTGACCCCACAACCTCCTCAGGAAGGCCATTCCATGTGTCCACCACCCTGTCCATGAAAAAGTACTTTCTGACATTGCCTGTGAGCCATCCTCCCTCTATCTTCAAATTGTGCCCCCTTGTTCTTGTACATCTCTTTTTTCTGAAAGATTCTACCCTCCTGGACTTTGTTGATTCCCTTGAGGTACTTGAAAGTTTCTAACATGTCCCCCCCTCTACCTTCTTTCCTCGAGGGTATGCCAGTTCAGTGCCAGTATGTGTTCTGATATGCTTTGACCAATTTTTGGTAAATAACTGAGTTTTGAGATGTACTCAGCTACATATCAAGTTACAATCTCTTCACCAGTTACTGCTGTTTCTTTTCATATTATTAAACATTCCATGAAATCAGTGACACCATTAAGGGTTAGTCCTATAAATGGCATGGAATGGTGTCACTAATGTCATAGAACATCCAGACAGTTGAAAAAAGAGCACAGCAACTGCAAAGGAGAAAGGGATTCACTGTAGTTACAAAGGCAAAGAATAAATTATTAATTTAACAAAAAAGGTCAAAACACAGAGACTAGAATATTTTAACTGCTCAGCACTGTATTACCAAATTTCCTTAGCATTGTATTACCACATTCCCAATTTTCTAATAAAGTAAACAACAACAAAAAAATCCTTTGGTCATTGTCTGGTTACTACGTATATTTTTATTACATAACAAAGTAGTCAAAAACAAATGTTTATGGATTAGCCAGGTCTGACTGTATTGATAATTGGTGCAACTATATCTTTAATTAGACTTTCAAGAACTTTACAAACCAGGGAGGTTAGACTTATAGGCCTGTAATTATTCCAGATATGTTTTGAGCCCTTTTTGTGAATTGGAATGGTGTGTGCCTATTTCCAGTCATCAGGTACAAACCCATTTTTTGAACAGAAATCAAAGACAATTTTCAGAGGGTGTACTAAGGCATCTGCCATCAAATGAAGCATATGCTCCATGATGCCATCAGGGCCTGGGGAAGTTTTGCCCCATTGTTTTAATAATTTACTTTTGCCCTCTGGTGCAAAAGTAATACAAGGAACCATACAGAGTTCTGGATTTTCAAAAGCCTGCTTTTGGCCGTATACCCCACAAAAATTTGTATTCAGAAGATTTGCCATCTACAAATTATCATTAATCATATCACCATTGTGAGAGATGGGACCTGCTTGACTAGTTGTTTTCTAAGGGAATTTATTGGGAGGGCTAAAGCCCGAGGTTCAGTGTGGGGGAATAGCTCCTCCCACATTCCCCTTAAAGGCCAGCCTCCTTCAGCAGTCCCCTGCTTAGCACATTGTGAAACACCCACCATCCAACCCTGCCTCCTCCTCCTCCTCCGGCACGCTGCTCACTCTTGGTACTAGGTTTTCTATTCTCTACTCACTACCCAGTTTCCCTACCAAGGGTGGGAATAGAGTAAAGCAAAAAGTAAACTACATTACACAAGCACTACTGACTTCATATGCTATTCACCAAAACATTGAAATAAGAATTAAAAGATTTTAAGTTGTCTTTCCTTGCTCATTGTGCCAGTTGTATCACATAACTAGCTTTTGCTTACCTAATTTCTTTTTTCTATTTTTCCATATATCAGAATAAACATTTTTTGAGGCCTCTGTTCTAAGACACAAGTGTCTTTTGTAAGTTTTGTTCTTTTTCCTAATTAGCCTCTTTATTTTACTGTTCATCCATTTAGGGTTTACTTTATTGTTTGAATACTTTAATCTTCTAGGGATATATTTATTACATAATTCAAGTATGGTGTTCTTTATAAATATCCACATTTCTGGGCCAGCTTTGTTATAAAGTGCTTTATCCTAGTCAATCTTGTTTAGCGAATCTGTTATATGAAACAAATTGGCTTTGTGGCATTGAAAGATTCTAGTATTTCCATTGTACAGATTTACACATATTGAGATACACAATTCAACAACATTATGATCACTAGGTGATGTAAGAAGTGGTGTAAGTAATGTAATTCTGCATTTTGTAACTTGAAGGCTGTCAGAGCACATGGTAATATCTAAAAACTTGTCATTCCTTGTAGGGGACGTAACATGTTGTGTAAGATCGAGTTGATCACAAAGGGAAAGAAGCTTTTTTTCCAACACAACCTGTGGCTACATGAGATGACCAATTGATTCCTCCTAGTTTAAAGTCACCCATAACAATCAGATCTCCCAATTTACTGCACATTCAACTTCACCCAAGATTGCTTCATAAATGTAATTGGAGCAGTTTGGGGGATAATAACAAACAAACAAAATTAATCGTTAAGTGTTCTCTATGGTAAGCATAACCCAAATGGTTTCAGTAGAAGAATGGGTTTTAATTTTATTAGTAACTTCCATAGTTCTAATATTACTTTTAATTATCATAGCCACACCACCCCCTTTTCTGTCAGTATGACTGCATTTGTAAATCTAATAATCTGGTAAGTTAAAATCCCATTCCACTTTATCATCCCACCATGTTTCTGTTATTGCAGTGATGGTTGCCCCATTTTCTAAAATTTGAACTTTTAGTTCATCTATTTTTTGTTTCAGCTTTGGGTATTTAATAACATTAGGCCTAAACTAAGCTCATATGAGGTGTTCACATTGGTAAGGAGACTGGTTGGAGTAGGTAAAGGAATTAATGTTCCCCCTAGTTATTAATTTAAATTAAGTTACACAAAGTACTGTTCAAAATTTATCCCCAACAGTTTAGACCCCTATTTATTAAGATGTAACCCATGTCAGGTAAAACAGTAAATGTAAAGTGCACTGCCATGTCTGTTTAAACCTGGTTATACTGTATCCTGGCAACACCCTGTCTGGGTGACCGCTAGTAGTAAACTAGTCATCTGTTCTCTGCTGAGTTTGTTGCTTGCTGCTACACCCTATCTGGATGAGCACCACTTGTCTAATTTGGTATTCTGTTTTCTGCTCAGGTTGTTGCTTGCTGCTACACCCTATCTGGGTGAGCACTGATAATCACATTGGTTATTTGTTTTTTTGTACGTTGGTACTGTATTTATAGCTACACCCTATCTGGGTGAGCACTAGTTTAATTAAACCATCTGTTTTGTGTAGATGTGCAGAAGTTGCTGCTTTTTTGTTATAGGTCAGGTTGAGTGTCTTAGGTTGCAGGCTGCATAATTGATAATTGCATATCCTAAAGCAGCTAGGGACAGCCTTATTTTTAGGTTCAGTATAGGGATAGTGTACAGAGAGGAGGGAGTCAGTTGTGGTGGCTATAGGGTGCTCTTCTCTAGGGATATGCTCTGGAGGACAGGGCACTGCCCTATCTGTAGGACCTTGGTGGAGTTCCATGCTCAGCTGCTATCAGGAAGAGAAGAAATATCTCAGCTGCATCATCAGCTCTGCTGGAGTCCACTCTCCACACCCCTACTCCCCCAGAGGCCCACTTGTCCGGGGTTGGAGCGTGGTGGGGGGGAGGGTGGCAGTGAACTATAGGGAGATTGTCTAGCCTAGCTCAATCCAGATGGTGAACTACTTCTCAACCATAGATGAGGCACAGGTACCTGACTCCACTGGGGGGGGTGGACTCTAAGCTAGTTGGATGAAAATGTCATGACAATGGGATGGTACCCAAGGGGATGAACAGGAGTAAGTCTACCAGAAGAGTCTTAGTGGTCAGAGACTCAGTGATTATGGGAGTGAAGAGGGTGGTGGAAAGGGGGTTCAGGTGTGAGGGGGAAGGTCAGGTGCCTTCCTGGTGCGTCAGCCATCTGAGATTTAAATAGGATAGGGAGGATGGCATTGAGGGTGGGAGGGGAGCATGCTGGTGCACCTGGGTGCCAATGATCTGGTAAAGCAATTGATGGAGATGATGAAGTGGAACTTTTGCAGACAAGGGAACAGGCTGACTGCACACTCAGAATCCTTGGCCTTTTCTGAATAAATAAAGGTTAGTAGAGAGGGAGGTCATGAGCAGAGCACTACAGGGATCAGTTCTAGGCCTGGTCCTCCTCAATATGTTCATCAGTGACATTGGACAAAGAATCTAGGACAGGTCATGTCTCTTTGCAGATGACACTAAGCTCTGCAGGAGGGCGGATAGTGACAAGGGACTCAGGGATATGCAGAGTGACCTGCAAAGGCTAGAAACATGGTCTAAGATTTGACAGATGAAATTCTATGCTAAAAAGTGCAAGGTGATGCTCCTAGGGAACAAGAACTCCAGGACTTAGAACTGGATGAGTGGCGTAAGACTCAGCACTATGGCTAAAGAACAGGACCTAGGAGTTATCATTAGTGACACCCTCAAACAATCAAGCCAGTGCAACAAGGCCTATAGTAAGGCAAACAGGATGCTGGGATGTATCAGGAGGTATTGGTAGCAGAAGGAAAGAGGTAATTCTATCCTTTTATAGATCTTTGGTGAGGCCTCACCTGGATTATTGCATCCAGTTCTGGAGTCTTCACCTCAGGAAAGATAAAGAAAGGCTGGAGATGGTTTCATAGGTAGATTCAAGCAAAAATGGATGATGAGTCCATGGTGCTTGCCAGTGTTTTTACCCAAAACAAAATTTCTCATCATCTGTAACAGCTTGGTCTAAGCTTGATTTGAAAGAATCCATATCGGGGCACTTTACTACAGCTAGTGGGAGAACATTCTATATTTGGACAACTCTGTTACTAAACCAATTTTTTCTTTGCAGCATATTCTGTTTAGTCAAAACTAGCTGTTTATGTTTTCTAGTACTTGTTCTGTATTCACTCGGTATAATCCCCAAATCATCCCAGAGGGTTGGATCAATCATACAGTATCTTTGGTGCAGTGAAGGGTGACAAAGATGATCCAGGGCCAAAAAGGAGTGCCTCAAGGCACTGAATGTGTACTCACTGGAGACCAGAGGGAGAGGGAGAATATGATAGAAACCTTCAAGTTCCTGAAGCGAATAAACATGATGGACTGCAGGGAATTATTTAGCATGATTAACAGTTCATGGTCACAAGGGCATGAGTAAAAAGAGAATTTCAGGAGGGACACAAGGAAATATTATTTTACAGAAAGGGTAGTAGAACCATGGCACAGTTTACCAGCTGAGGTGGTGGGCGCTAAAACTATAAATGGTTTCAACCATAGCTAAGACAGAGTGAAGGGTATTGTGGTTGCTTGGGATGACAGAAACTGGGAGAGTGATAAATAGGTGGATGAGGAGGGCTAGGACCCTGGACGGACACTATGTCATGGGGTTAGATAGGGTACCACAGGCAGACTGGATGGACCATTGGTATTTTTCTTCCATCATTATCTATGTTTCTGTTTAACCAAAATCCAAGCTCACCTTCCTCCTGGTGCAAATGTAGTAGCTCACTGTCTATGGGAGTTCCCTTTTACAGTGTCCTTGTTGGTACATGTAGAGGTGATAAGGCATCAGGTGCTGGTCAGTTTAACTGAAGCATTGTGGTATCAGCTGAACTAAAATTGGTGGCACAGTCCATATTTAAAGTAGAATTGTGCTGAACCTGTTGGCAGTTTTTACCTGTCGGATGTTTTTTAAATGCCACTATCAATTATTTTGTTGAAAATTGTGACTGATGGGCTGCTTGATGACCACATGGGTAGCATGTTGTGTGCTCAGGCTGGTAACCCAGGAGCAGAAGTGGACTTGTGAGTTGGGGTAGGTGTGGCACTGCTGCAAGTCAGCCCACCCAGTTAGGGAGGGATTGTACCAAGATTCTGCCACTTAACAAGCCCTGTGGTGAAGGGGAGCTTGTCTCCTCCACAAGGTGATGCTGTATGTGTGTGATGTCTGCAATGGCTGTGCCTCAGTGCTGAACAGGAGGTGGATGGGACTGCGAGAGACACCGGAGAAGAAACACCTACCATTGTGCCTCAAGCTGTGTAATGATGTCATTGGCATTCTCATGCTGTGCCCCTTGTGGATCCACACAGACTTTGACATGGGGAGGAGAGGTAAACGGGACTGAGGGGTATTCAAAAGTTGACCCAATTGTGAGGCACAGCAGATGGCTTGATGACAATACAGCTATATGAGGGAGAAAGCTGACTGAAATTCAGGGCCCCTTTTATTTCAGACAGGCATTTTGTATAGAGTAATCAGTGGTTGCTGTTGTCTATGTTATAATATAAGGACAATTTTAGATTCATTAGTAGCATAGAATAATCCACCCTTAGACAAAGAATAGGTATGAGCCATTATGGAAGCACAAAGGTCAATTTCTTCCCCACTTTTCCGGGAGTATGCTTGAAAGATTCTGGTTTAATTCTTCAAAATTCCAGTTATGCAATCTAAATATCAAAGTCAATAATTGGCCTCATGCTGCAGACAATTTGGGGCTCACCGAGCAGACCATACCCATATAGAAACATAGAACATGGAAACATAGAATATGACAGCAGATAAGGACCAACCAGTCCACCTAGTCTGCTCATTTACCTACTTGGTTTGGCAATCCCTACCCTTATCTAAACTGCCATTCCCCCACTCTGCTGCACAACATGGTGTCTTTATGTTTATCCCATGCACTTTTGAATCCCTGTACTGTTTTCACTTCCACTGCCTCCACTGGCAGGCTATTCCATGGATCCACCATCCTCTCTGTGAAAAAAATATTTCCTAGCATTCCCCTTAAGCCTCCCTCCCTCCAGCCTCATCTTATGTCCCCTTGTCTTAGTGCACTTTCTTCTCTGAAATATGCTAGTATTCTGGTTATGTCCAGCACTCCAATGATACTGGGGAGAGATGCATAGTAAAATAAAAGACATTTTATCCTTTTATCTGCCACAGGATGGTCAAATTTTCATATTGATGGCATTCTCCCAGACACTTAAAGCCCCTAAGAAAGGATGCCTTTGACATATTTTTCTCACCAAGGCTAGAAAAACTATTACCAGATCTTGGCTTGGTGTTCATCCTCCTACCATTTCAGACTGGTACACCTTGGTTAATCAGGCATATACCATGAAAATGATAACACACAGTCAATTAAAAAATGTTATATTCATAGAAAATGGATGCTCTGGATCCATTACATAACGAAATATATAGGGACTTTACTCCATGGAGCAATTCAATCTGCCATGGTGCCACTAATGCCCCCAATGTCTGTCAGGAACCTGAAATACAAGAAAAGGGTTGGGAGTAATTAAACAATTGCATTGACAAAATACTACTCAAGGGAAACAAAAACTCACCCTCTCAACACATTTCAACTTTACCCTCAAGGACCACTATGGTATTTTATCCCATGCATTATTGCCACAGTATGTCACTTTAATTCACTTAAGCTCCAAGTTCATCCCTTCCCTTAACAGATGTTTTTTGAAATATGATATTTCATCTGAGAGAATAGAGTGAATTACAGTTTTAGTACTTGGTATAATTAGACGGAGGAACATAAACAGTGATAAATATTTATTTGTGCATTATAAATGATGTCCTATATCACCCCTACCTATAGTGCAACAGCTCTATATCTCCAAGGAATGAGAAGGCCCTCACTCTGGCCAGGAATGCAATCTGAATAATGTATGTGGTTTCTGTATTTAAAAAAAACAACACATTTATAACAAAGAAAAATAAATAAAAATTTGCATTAAAAAAACTAATATAGAGTAATAATAAGTATTTTTTTAACTTCTGTGTGTGTTTGTAATGATTCTTTTAAACTCTGTAAGGTTCCCTGAACTATAAAATAGAGAGCAGTATATGCTGAATAGATAAATAAATCTTAAAATGAAGGGGATGACTTAGTTTTTTATGTGTAATGAGCCTATTCGTATTGCAGATTCTACCCATCATGGAAGGTTCATGTTACTAAGAATGGAAAAATAGCCCATCAAATCAAGGCCTAGTATGATGCAACTCAGCTGGCCTTACATTGAGAAGAGATATGATGTGCTAGGTCATCGCCATGGGCTTTGATCGTGAGCTAAGTTGATATTAAATGTAATAAAAGCTGTTATGCAAGGAATCAAAATAGTGAGTTTTTTGCTATTGGGAAATATTTAATTGTTTTTCATTGGGCTACTAAAATTGTCATGTTATATTCTTTCTTACACTATTTTAATGCATGAGTAAAATTATTCAAGTCATTTCATCAAGGTTCAAACTCATTAAGATATGCATCTATGTTATATACTGTAGATGTATAGTTACTATCAATCTCAGGGTCATGAGGATAACTTTCATAGACAGCATCAAAATCTACTATGTCAAAGTAATTTATGGAACAAATAAAGAACCTGTTTTGAAGCATAAAATGTTTTCATGGGCACCTGCAAGTAAAAACAGAGATACATAAGTGATGGGTAAAGTTTCCCCAAGTCCAGTTCAAGTGAGACTAAATTAGAACCTGCAGAGGAGACACAGGTTTAAGTTTCACGCAGTTCTACTTTAAATGCTATCTGTAGGCCTATAGAAAGGAATGACAAAGTACTGTAGTGAGGGAAGTAGTAAGAGAAGGATGTATGCTTCATGACATGAGTAACAACTTTCTGAAGTCCCAAACATACAGGAGAGACACGGGTATGCAGCTGGGGGGGGGGGGTCCTCTTGTGGTATGGGCCAGGGCTTGTTTTATCAGAAAGCTCCTGTGAAACAACATTAAGGCGTAAGTAATGCAGAAGAAGATGCACTTCCCAAAAACAGCATTTCATTATATTCATCACGTATTTTGTGAATTCTAAAAATAGTTGTACATAATACTGCTATTCAAGAACATATGCTACCAATTTTTCCCCCTTTGATTTATGTCCTGTACTGCCTGCTGACCCTCATCTGAGTGACCCTGCCCAGTCTGGTTATCCACCTTCTCTGGGATTTACCTTAACACATCCCATGACTTGCCTCTCTTGATGGGGTTGGGGGAGGACTTTTCCTTGTCCCCCCAAAGCAGGATCCAAAGGTGCCCAGTCACTGGTAATAGGCCCACAGGAGGTCTATTTGTTAACCTGCCTTGGGGTCTAGTTTCTTTTCTTCCTTTTTTTTTTTTGCTTTCCCATGGATGTTGAGTAAGCAATTAGACATGAAGGGGTGTCCATTAGACAATTCTATTGCACAGCTAGGGGGTGTAGTGAGGCACAAAGCTGGAAGCCAAATGCGTTCAGTCTTCTAGCCGTGCATTAGAACTAATGCACATCCCTGGAGTGGCTTTTTGCACTTATAAAATGGCTCAGTATTTTCTACATGGGGTTTCTAGTTTTAGCCATGCATTAGACACTTCTAATCCATAGCTAACAACCAATCAGATTGCTTGAAACCCTTTGCCCATTTTGTAATGTGTAATAACACATAACATCTATCAATGTCCATCATCCTTCTGGGTCTCCCATTTGCCAAGACATCCATCCTCTGCTAGGTGTGAGGTACACTGCAGTAGGTACCACTCAACCATCCCAGGAGAAGAGAGCAGTCTCCCAGAAGCTTGATATTCTCCACCTGGCTGACTCCCAGCGACTCAAATTCACTCCTGAATTGGGGTCACCAGCATAAAAGGCAGTAACACAACAACCATGCCACCGGGCTGGCATTTATGCTACCAATTTTAACCTAATCATCACATTCTTAACTTGGAAATTATTGAACACTGCAGTCTTCAACTTATATCCAAATTGCCAAATTCATTCTGCTGTCAACAAAATAAGTTTTGGGATGATAATTGTAATAGAAACCTGCCTAATCCTGGAACCATTTTTGTTAACATTTTTGCTCTCTCCTTTCTTGCCTTCAGTCAGCCTGCCTAAAATCAGGCTCCACAGTGCCTCCTGTTGCTCCCAAACCACCCAAACACCAACTAGAGACCTATGAGTTGCCCTCCCCCCCATGGCAGAGTTTACCTACTTCATTGCAACAGAAAGTGAGATTTTGATCTGCCATGTGGAATCCTAGGATTGCCAATACCAGTGGAGTGGCATTGGACCAATTTAAATCCTGCAGACCACTTTTTTCAATCTTCCTTGCGTCACCCATGCCACCGTAACTAAATATAGCAAAACTGGCTTGCCAGCTATCTGCTTCACAGTCGGCCAAACTTTCAATATCATAAAACTTGACATACAAATTAGGCACAGTAAATGATTCTAAACATGATTCTATGACTCAAAGAGTAAAAAAAGGTACTTCCTAGTTTTTCCTGATTTTTTATTTCTACAGTATAACTTTCATTCATTCCTCTGATCTTGCACACCGTATTATGTTTGAAGTAATATTGTGAGTTTCAGTTATTCTTATTTAATACCTGGTGGTCTCCATTTAGGTTTTGTCTTTCAAAACTATATATTATCTGGTTTTCTAATCTTCCCCCATAGTTCAGCCCCTTTTCTTTTAATCGTTCTTTCCTGTACTTGTCAAGAACAAATTTTTGTACACGACTGGACTCTGACCATCACATTATACAGTCCTAGCACTACTTTTCAATTACATTCAATTGTTTTTAGTCATGTATCTCAGCACTCTGTTGCTTTCTTAATGAATCTTCACACTGCTTATTAGACACTAATATTATTACTTCCAGATCCCTTTAGAATTCCTTTGTTGTAGTTTAAGCCCAATCATTTTATGTTTTCATCCTTCATCATTGTGGTTAATATGTGTCACGTTATAGTTGTCAACATTAAATTTCACTTGCCAAGTATCTGTCCAGTTATGCAGCAAGTTCACATTCCTGTATACTTTTTATGTTGCATCCTCTGTGTTTGCCAATACCCCCACTCGTACTGTTTCTTGCTGACTGCTGATCTCTGTATCCAGGGCATCTGTATTGATTAAGAACAGTGTTGAACAAATACTGACCTTGCTGTGAACCAGCTCAAAACATCATACTGTGCATTTCCTGTTTTGTAACCAGTTCCTTACCCATGTCCAGATTCTGCCCTGGAATCCTGTTTTTTTTTTTTATACGTTAAGGCCCCATTTGGGAAGCCCTGCACACCCATAGTGTGGCACAATTAAACAATATACACTTTTTTGTTATGACAAGTGCCATTTGTTCTTGGCATTCCAAATGCCATGCCACAGCATGTTTTTAATTGTTTTAATAAGTTTAAGAACTACACCATATATATATATAATGACCTTACTCTGGCATACATAGTTATACTTGAATGATAACTACAGTATGGGTGTCTATTACAGAAAAATGTCTGACAGTACAGGAGTACATGAGATTGAGAGGTAATTTGTGCCTAACATATAGAGCACATATTAATATGGATATCTGGGAATGCATAGGACTGGAAAAGAAAGAGCAGCAGAAGGTAACCAGAACACATGATTTGGGTCTAAATAGAGAATACTACAAAAAAAAATGCAAAGAGTGCATGGATTAACCAAAGTGTCATATCGGCCTGGAATTCCCTGCCAAGAGAGGTAGCAACAGCAAACAATATGAAGCATTTCAAATTCTGATTAGACTCCTTCTTAATAGCCCAGAGAGTAACTGGGTACAAGTAATAAATCAAGTCACAATGGCTGATACTCGTATGACTTATATTTTTTCTATGATTTCTGTAAGTCTATTTTGTTACTGCATAGGGGGTTCGTCGATATTAAATCACTCTAGTACAAAAATAACCACAGAAATTCAAAATCAATGTGCAATAGCATGAGTAGGACTTGTACAGGTGGATCCTTGAAAAAGGAACATCAGGTAACCTAGCCTATGCAGGGCTATGACGAGTACCAGTATCTGATAAGTAACCCACCAAACTGCCGCAATAATGACTACAAATTTGTAAGAATTGTGTCCATCAACATCCGCAGTATGTTGCCAAAGCTTGATCATCTTGAAGTTTGGGTTACACAGCATAAATCGGACAGTCTTACACTGTGTGAAACCTGGCTGTTACCCAAGGTCCCTGATAATTTTACCTCCCTCTCCGGTTACACCCTGTTTAGGCTTGATTGTATTGGGAAAAGGGATGGGGGCTGTGCGATATACGTCAAGGACACTCTCAAGGTGTTGACCCTCCCACAGATTAGTCCAGTCAATAACTTGCAGGCTCTTGCCATTAAAATAATCCTCTGCTCCCAAGGTAAATCTCTTGTTATAATACCTGCCTATATTCCTGCCTAGGACAAGGCATCAAGATTGAACATGGTCCTTGTTTACATTGAATCCCTCCCCAAACAAAGAGAAGTAGTGGTCATGGGGGATTTCAATATCAATTTGCTTGCCCCAGAAGCTGACCAGTTCAAAGACACCATTGCAGCCCTGGACTTAACCCAGTTGGTCACCACCCCCACTAGATTCAATAATAGGATTGTAAACAGTTCCATGCTGGACTCAATCCTTACCAACCACCCACACAGAATTACCAGCACCTTAACACTCCCTGATGTCATGAATGATCACTCCCCAGTAATGTGCCTGTGGTCAAACAAGGTGCCCAAACCCAAAACAAAAATAATTTATAAATGAGTACTCAAACAAGGCATGTTAACAGACCTCCGAGCACACCTGGCCCAGTGTGACTGGACCCCTCTATACACTTCCAATAACATTGTACATGCCCTAAATTTCTTTATAACTAAGTTCAACAAGGCATGTGACCAATTTGCCCCCTTCCACAGAAGCAAAACCAAGGGTCCTGTCAACCCTTGAATCAACCTAGTCTTACTTAATATTATGAAACATAGGGACACCCTCTAGTATCGTGCTACTGCCACTAAAAAACAGGTTAATATGCAGAACTATTAAGCTGCATGTAATCTTTGCACCCAAGAAATACACCAAGTGAATAATCAGTCATTACCAGGGTGAACTAACTAATACATGGGGTAACAGCTGAAACATCTGGGATACTGTAAGATAAAAAAACCTAATGGGCAAGCCCAACAAAGCATTCCCTACAATGCTAGTAGTTGATGGAGTCACTACACAAAAAGACAAACAAATTGCAGACACTTTCAATACTGCATTCACTAACCTCAGTGGGGCCCTCCCCCCTGACTTCTTTTCTGAACCTGACCGGCCAGAAAGAAGTCATCCCATTGCCCTTCCCCCCAATCTACCACCCCCTTGTATTGTCAGCGCGTTAGTTCCATTGAGGCTAAAAAATACCTACAAAAAGTCCTTAGAAAAGCAAGGTTCAGTAGTGACACTCTGGACCTTAAACTTCTAAACCTCATGCTCGATGTCACACTTAAGCCACTGCCTAGACTCCGCAACCTATCACTCTCCCTGGACCAGTTTCCTCAACAATGGAAGGCAGCCATTGTTACTCCTGTACATAAGAGTGGTGATAGGGCACAACATAAAAACTACAGACTAATATTCATCCTTCCCCCACTTTTTAAAGCCCTCAAACATATTGTATCTGACCAATTAACTGAATACCTCCACAAGGACAATATTCAATGCACACAACAACATGGGTTTAGAAAAGCCCATAGCACAATGACCACCCTCCTGGAATACACAGACTACATTCAAAAAGCCCTGGATGGGGGCCACCTTGTAGGGTCTATATATATATATGGAGCTGGCAAAGGTAACCCCGATCAGCTTTGTGTAATCGATATTCAGGAGGTAATCGTGTGTAGTTTCTAAACCCGCTGTTAATGTGCGATAGTGTCGCAATGAGTATTCAGATAATCTATATATATATACCTTACTAAGGCTTTTGACTCTGTTAACCACTCCTTGGGGGGAGAACACAACAGCTGAAAATTGGCAATACCTTCTCTGAAAGTCTTCCAGTTCAATCCAGAGTCCCACAGGGGTCGAATCTGGGCCCCTGACTTTTCAGTCTCTTTGTTAATGGCCTCCCTCAGGTCTGTAATAACAATTTATAGACAGATGATGCAGTTCTGTTCTCAACTGACACAAATCCACTTTCCCTTTCCATTAATCTTCAGTCTAATTTCAACTCAGTGGAAACCTGATTTATTCAGCGTAAACTCCACATGAATTACTAAAATAAAACAAAGTCTATGCTGTTCTCCAACCCCCAAAACAGACATAATTCCACAAGCCTATCCATCCTGAACAATCATAATGAGCCCTTAGAGCAAGTAGTCAAATTCAAGTATCTTGACATTACACTCAACTCCGCTCTCTCGTACAATCTGCACATTAGTCTAGTTACCAGGGTGATACATTCTAGGATTGGGATCCTATATAGGCATTGCCACCATCTGACACCTGAGGCTTTGAGACTGGCAGTTACCAGCTCAGTCCTCTCGGTCATAGACTATGGCCTTGTCATATCCGGGGCTGCCACTGATACCACCTTAAAAAGATTAACAGTCACCCTTAACAAATCCTGCCATCTGGTGCTGGAAAATGAACCCACACCTGTGACCTCTTTGAATGTACAAACTGGCTGAATCTAAAAGGGAGGATCAGCTACCGAATCTGTCTCCTGGCGCACAAGATTAGACTAGTCTTAACTCCACCTACCACTGAAGCATTGCTCTCTGTGGCATCCACACCTTGCTGCACCCAGTGGACTTCAAGAATAACTTTCCTAGTCCCTTTTTGCTGGACCTCTCAGGCCCAAAGGTCCTTCAGCTTTAGAGCACCTGCTTGGCACAATGATCTGCCTCCTGACATCACCAACAAGACTAAACTTGGCCCCTTCAAATCCAAACTATGTAACAACATCCTGGCTCTCAGTAAATGTGACTGCAGCTAGGTAGCTTGTATTGAAATCATTCCATCACCTCCCCTCTTCCTGTTCTCCCCCCGTGGCTCCCCATACACAGATGCACTCCCCCCTCCAGTACTCTCACTGCTTCTCTCTCTGTTGTAGCATTTACCATGACTAAGTCTATCTCCTGATGGCTAACTCACCTCCTTTGTCTCTTTTTAGCATCCTCTCCTACTAACTCCATGTGTATCAGGATTCTTTTCATTGAAACTACTTGTGGTTATGTAACCGCACACTCTGTAACAATATGTGCTTGTTTGTACACTCCCTGTCTAACGTAGAGCCTTTGTAAAAGAACCTCTGGTTCAAAGGTTGATGTAACCCTAGTATCTAAATAAATAAAAGAAATACATTCTGCATTCTCTGTATCCTACAAGCTGCCTTAACTATCAAATTATAACAGAGCATGTACTACCCTATACTGAAATACAATAGGTAAACAATTTTAAACCCAATACTAGCCACTAAAAACTTGAAGCAACAAGATAAGTAAAACTAAATAAGAAAACTGCTATGTTTAGCTTCTCTACCAGGCTGAATGATACATTCATATCTCAAAGCGGGGCAGTTAAGCAGGGAAAGAAGGGAGAAGTGGTGGAGGTTCAGTAGTAACTGCAGTTACTACCTATCTGGGGTCTGTCTCCAGAGGGGCAAATGCTCCATAAGGGTAATGGGAATAACTAAGTGTATTATTAAGGAGTGCCTAGAATGTAAAATGTGGAGAATGGGCATGCAGTGGGGGTAGGGGGAGGCAGGTAGAGTTGTAGAGTGCAGAGGGTGTGGGGCAGCAGAGTTCCTGGGAGCTGTCTGTGAAATGAGGGGATGCCCAATTTGCAGGCATATTGGACAGCTGAGGGTGGAGGTATGCCAGATGATGCAGGAGATCAGTGCATTGGTGGGGGAAAGGATCCATGTGTAGGAGGGGCAGAAGAGCCATAGGGCCTTGTGGCAGGTATGGGGAGAGAACAGCAAGGGAGCCAAGGCAGGGAGGGGGTCACACAGTGGTAAAGGATGGAAGAAGGGTGAAGGCAGGTCCACAGATCCATCTCTCCCAGCTGGAAAGAAGGGATAGGTAGGGGTGGATAAGGGTAAAGGAAACAAGCAAGGCAAGAAGGGGAGGGTGTCCAGTAAGAGCACCACCAGAGATGCTAGTACAAAGCAGGTTCCTCCCACTGAACCGAGGAGAAAAGGGTGAACCTGGAGGGATGAGTAAGGACAGTGATATAGGGAGGGAAGGAGGTAGTAAGAGGAAGGGATGTAAGAGTAGTTGGGTAGGGGGATTAGAGGAAAGAAGTTCAGGTGAGAGGGAGTGGGTGGGAAGTAGGGAATGGGATGGTGAGGAAGGGTGAGTGAGAAGATGAGCTGAGGGATAAGTAGGAGGGAAAGGATGATGGAGCGCCAGAAGATTTGAGGATTGGGTGGAGGGCGCTGTGACAGGGGTAGCAGGAACAAGGGGTCAAGGGGGAGTACAGAATGTGCATGAGTGGAAGGAGGAGGCAAGCAGTAGCATGGATGGAGGGGAGGGGCCAAGGAAGGTGGGGGAAGGGGTGATCTTTGGGGATTCAATGGTAAAGGGAGTGAGGTGGGTAGGGAAGGGTTCAAGAGCAAACAGTAGGAGGTTAGACTGTATGCCAGGAATGATGGTAGGGAGAGTAGGATCTCTGATAGCCAAGCATGTTGGGCAGGAGGGTGGAAAACCTTAAATGATAGTACACCTGGGTATGAACAACCTTGCCGGATGGTATCCATGTCATAATAACAATCGCTATTACAATGAGTATACATCACCGAAAAGCAAAATGGTGATGTACACTCCTGGTGAACCCAGCAACAGTGACCGGGGAAAACACATATCTGCTGGGGGCTGTTCTCACCCCTAAATTATTATTCTCAACTCCAGAGGTGCATGTTGTGGAGGGGAAAATAGAATGCAAAAAAGTCCACACACAGAAAACAAGTAAAAAGAATTACCTCTACAGAGCCCCAAATCCTGGACCTCCCTCACTGCAGGCAGCCACCCTCTCCATCAAACCAGAATGCCAGCTCTACAGCACACCCCCAAACCACAGACCACATACCTCTGCTTCCTGCTTCCTGCCTTGGACCCTGCTTCCTGCCTGGACCCTCCTCTTTCTGTCCTTCGCCTTCCTACTCTTTCACTGTTTTCTCCCCCTACCTAGTTGTTCAAACCGCGCTTGCTACCCTTTCAGGGTAGCTCAAACCACAAGTGCTCAGATTGAGTCACTCAAAATTGAGTCACTCAATTTGAGTCGCTATAATAACGTGATACCGCTGGATGTAAGGTGGGGGGTAGAGCAAGAGTGGTTCAGAGAAGTGAGGAAAATGCAGCGAGGTAGGCAGTATAGTTCCCTTCTCAGTGGTGCTACCAGTCCCAAGGGCTAGCACAGCAAGGAGAGTTATAATTGAGAAATTCAATGTATGGCTCAGAGAGTTTGGTGTGAGGCAGATGGCTACGGGATAGTTGGTCACTGGGAAGGGACCTGGGAGAATAACAACCCATATGCACCAGACAAGCTACATCTAAGTAAAAAGGGCACAAGGGTCCTGAAGGGCAAGCTGGAGGAATTCATGGGGAAAGACTTCAATTTAAACTGACAAGAGAGGGCAGGGTGCAAAATACTCTTGGTCACCTGGTGAAGGAGGCCAATAGGCCTTCCTCCCCCATCAGAACGAAATAAGGAGGAATTAGTGGGGTGGAAGGAGGAAGGGAGGGAAGAGGGGGGCATGATAAGGGTAAGGGGAGCCAGAAGAACTAGTGGAGAGGGGAAGTAGAGGGAAGGAGGGAGTTGGGGTGAGAAGGGTGTGGGACAGAGATAAGGGGGGACCAGAGTCGAGGTGGAGGGTAGTGTCTCTGAATGCCAAAAGTCTGGGAAATAAAATGTCTGAGATGGAAGTGCTAATAGCCAAAGGAGAGCTTGACATAATGGCCATCACAAAGACATCGGCCACACCAAATTATGATTGGGACTTCGCAGTCCCCAGGTACAAAATGTTTAGGAATGACAGGGAAACAGGTGTGTGTTGGGGGGCTCTGTATATGAAGGAGGGGCTAACCTGTACAAGAGAGGAAGGAATGGATGGAAAGACAGAAGCATTGTGGGTGCAGGTCCAAACCAATAAGGGGAGGAAACTAAGAATAGGTGTAGTTTACAGGCCACCTTCACAGGATGAGAACTTAGACAAGGTACTGGGGTCCCAAATCATGGAAATGGAAGGCAAGGGTGATATAGTAAAAGTGGGAGATTTCAATCTACCTGGGGTGGATTGGAAAATCCTGGCTACCTCCAGTGTCAGGGAGCAGGCACCGCTGGATGCATTCCAAAGTGGATTTCTGATACAGGGTGTCATGGAGCCCACTAAAAAGAGGGCTGTACTGAACCTGGTCCTGTCTAACACATGTCCAGGATGTAAAGGTGGAAGTGCCACTTACAGGGAGCTACCACCACATGGTGTTGTTCCACTAGGACATGGGCAGAGGGATGGTCAGGACCAAGACGAGGGTTTGGGATTTCAGGAAGGCTGACTTCAATAAGATGGGAGAAATTCTGGTAGGGCACCTTGCTGGGAACATTAGGGAGATGGAGGTGAAAGAGAAATGGGCTATAATAAAGGAGTGACTGATAGAGGCCACTAGTGATTGTGCCAAAATAAAAGCAAGAAATCTAAGGCAAAATAGCCCAGCTGGTTCAGAAAGGAAGTGGCAAATGTGATAAGGGAAAAGAAGGCAGTCTTCCAGAAGAACAAACATACTCAGAATGAAGAGGATAGGGAAGTCTACAATGCTAAATCGGGGTGGCTAGCAGAGTGGTTAGAGAAGCAAAAACTGGTAGGGAAGTACAGCTGGCACAGGGAGTAAAATTGGGTGAGGAGGCCTCTTCAAATATATAAGGGAGAAGAGAAATATTGAAGATAAAATTGTTAGGTTAAGAAAAGAGTGGGGTTGGGCAGAGGAAAGTGAAGAGAAAGTGGAGGTGTGTAGCAAGTACTTCTGCTCCATTTCCACTAGAGAGGACAGACCAGTGCCACAAGGGAGCAAGGGTGGGGGTGGGGAAGGGGGGAGTCACCGATAGTGTAATAGAGATGGACTGGGTGCAAAAGAGCCTAAAGGCCCTGAAGGTGGACAAATCTTCCCCAAGGCCAGATGAAGTGCACACAAGTGTCCTAAGGCAACTGGCAGAGGTGCTGGTGGGTCCCCTGGCAGACCTGTTTAACACCCCTCTGTAGAGTGTGTTTCAAGACTGAAGAACTGCACACATGGTACCTCTCTATAAAAGTGGTCCAAGGAATGAACCAGGGAATTACATGCCAGTCAGTCTGACCTCAGTAATGGGCAAACTGATGGAGACTATCCTGAAGCTGAGGCTGGTGGGCTTTCTCAAAGAAAATGGGCTGCAAGATGAGAGGTAGAATGGGTTTGTGTCAAGGGGGCCCTGCCAGACTAATCTGACTGACTTTTTTGAATGGATGACCAAGACAGTGGACAGGGACCAAGTGGTTGATGTCCTATATCTGGACTTCATCAAGGCCTTTTGACTCTGTAGCCCATAGGAGATTGGTAAGGAAGCTGGAGGATCTGGGAGTGGGGGCCCAGCTCACTATATGGTTCAAAAACTAGTTGCAGGACACAGCCAAAAGGTGGGGGTTGGGGAGATTCTCAGAAGCTAGACCAGTGGGGTCCCACAGGGCTCATTGCTCTGTCCAGCATTGTTTAACATCTTCATCAGTGACACAGAGGGTGGGAGCAAGTGTAAAATCTGTCTGCTTGTGGACAACACAAAACTGTGTGGGAGGGTGGGCACAGAAGAGAGGAGAGGAAACAGGAACTAAGGGAAGCCCTGGTAGGTTAGACAAGTGGTCTGGCATTTGGCAACAGGGATTCAATGCTAAAAAGTACAAAGTTATGCTCTTAGGGGCAAAGAACAGACAGACCAAACACTGGTTGGGTGCAGGTCACCAAGTCTGAGAAATAAAAGGGGTTTATCATCAAGCGTGACCTGAAGCAACTGTCACACTGCAGGAGAGCAGCAGAAAAAGCAAACTTGATGCTGGGCTGCATAGCTAGGTGGATTACCTGCAGGAAGTCGGAGGTCATACTACTACTATACAGGTCACTGATAAGACTACACCTTGAGTACAGTGTGCAATACTGGTGCCCTTATCTTAAGAAGGATGTCAACTTGGTGGAAACAGTCCAGAGAAGGGTGGCCAAGATAATTCAAGGGCAGCAGAGCAACACCTATGAGGACAAACTTAAGGGGCTCAACACATACCCCCTTGAGGACAAAAGGGAAAGACGAGATGTGATTGAGACCTTCAAATACCTTAAAGATATTAATAAGATGAATATGGAGGGCCTCTTCCATCTTAGTGGGAACAAGTCCACTAGGTGGCATAGCCTAAAGCTGGTAAGGGGAAGATTCATGAGAGAGATGAGGAGGCACTTTTCACCAAGAGTGGTGGCCAAGTGGAATGAGTTGCTAGAGGTGGTAATCTCCCTGAAAACAGTGGATAGCTTCAACAGAGGATTGGACAGAATGAAGAGGAAAGTTGCTGGGGTGGGTAGTGGAGGGGAAGAGGGAACTGAGGGGGTCAGGAGAGATGTGGGGGGGGGAGATCCCACTGTAGACATGGGGGAACCTGCACAGTCGAGCAGAAAAGATAGACTATAGGGCCTTAATCTGCTGGCATGTTCAAATGTTTGTATGTTTGTACACATAAAAGTAACCTTCTCACAAAGTCCTTTTGAGTCGACTCTGTGAATAGCAATTGGCTCCCACTCTGAGAAACAGTTCAAAAAACAAGGAAGAGAAAGGTTGCAATCCTCCAGCTTGGCCGCAAGACAAAGTGACATAAAACAAAAAGCCTAGTGGGCAGCCCAGTGCATTAACCAGTGAACTGGAAACTAGATTGGGCGGTAGAGGGTACAGGGGTACTGCTGTGACAAAGTAGCACCTCCAGTGGGGAGGGATGGCACTGTGGTTTCACCATTGCAGTGATCCCTCTAGTGGACTGGGGGGGGTTGCCTCCTTTGGAGGAGCATCACATCATGGTGGCTAAAACTGATGAGGCACTGCCCAACATTACAGAGGTGAGAGGATCTAGGAGAATGACTGAAACCAGAAGAATCCTATGCCTCCTGGGCCCCCTGTGTAACAGCTGCTGGTACACTTGGGGCCCACGCTATGTGACTTCCCACTGGCTACAACAGTGTAGGAGGGGCAGATAGGGATGGGAGGTCACTGGCACAAGGGCCAAATGAAAGGACAGAGGTAGCAGCATGCAAGCAAACAGATTTGTAGCAAATAAAGCACAAGTGTTTCACACTTCCCCAACACATCAGTTAATAATCTTCCATTCTAGACTCCTTGAGCATCCTTCAAAATCTGATTTACTCAAATCTTGCCAAAATCCATTTACCTGTCCTCTTCCAAGTCACTGAATGCCTCCTATGCTCTAAAGTCTTTTTTTTTTTAGTTTGTGTGCGGGAATACCAGCTTCGTTTGGCTTGGAGTACAAATGGTGCTTATCTGTATAGATCACATTTGCTGACATCTGAAAATTTGGGGCTACTCAAGTTGGGGCTACCCCAAGCTCCCTCAAGTAGGCATACACCCCCCCAAATGCTTGGCTTTTTTCATGGGTAGCGTAACTTAAATTGGAAAACAGAAATATTTGGGTCTTGTCCTCCAAAACCAATGTCCCTTGCTGTTAGCTCTCTACAACAACTGCCCTTTTTCGCTCTGCCGCAATGTATAGTAACTATCATTAGGGTCCTGGGCAGATTACCTTGTGCTGTAATCTTTCAGGGAGTGATCTGATATATGTTCATGATCTGAGGAGCACCACCCATCTTCAGAAGAGTTTGTGAATATACTGTAGGTGACCAGCTGTTTGAGCCGGTGATGTAAACATTTATTTTTTTAACCACCTCAGCCAAGGGGGTCATTGCTCTTTCCACAAGGTCTCTGGCATCTTTGACATCTGTTGCTGAAGCCTTGGCAATCTATACCACAACTGTGATTCTTAGTTAAATTCTTCCATCCCGCAGCCTAGATCTCTTACTGCTTTAAGCACTTGAGCCAGCATTGGCTCTGGTTCTGCTGCTGTGAATATTGAGGGTCCCAGCTGCTGGTCACTGATATCCAGACCTTGGTCTAAACCGCTCACAGCCTTCTGCTTCGCACCTGCTGCTGTTGCTTTTTATTTGTTTCGATCCACCATTCCAAATATCTAGTGACTATCAGAACCAAATGCAGGCAGTGTTCTTAAGAGTTCCAGCTATAAGGGGCTGTTAAACTCTCCCCCCCCCCAATTTAAATTGTATGATATGCAAGTTTAAGATTTGTGAGTGCAGAGCATGAGCTTAATGCGCATTCTGTAGCTGATAGTTGGCTCCACCCTCTAGGACAACATTTTAAAACCTCTAAACTTACTGGTGATGAAAAAGCAAAAGGGGATGTAGCATTGCAATCTGTCATGTTACTCCAATGATCAAAATACTAAAAGGCCTTCAGAGGGCCTTCAAGAGTGTGTTCATGGAGGGGGGGGTCTTCTGCCACTGGAGAGCAGATATAGAGTTTATGCCTCCCCCAACTTTAAATCAATACTTTTGCTCCTCCTTTGTCCTTGTTTTTCTCCTTATCATCCTCCACATTGTGAAGGTCTAAATAACAAACTCTATGCATAATTTAAATTAAAAATGTTTAATTTTTGATACACCCATAGCTTTTATCATTGATCAATACCCTTTAAAACAAAAGAGTGAAACACAGAAACAGATTTTATCAGCAGAAAAGAACCTGTAAGCCCATCTAGTCTGCCCTCTGTCCCTGCCTATTCCATCACAACTGATATTAGTTGGTCATAGGTATCACTCCCTCCCCCATTGCTCTACCTAACGTGCCCCTGTGCCTATCCCATGCATGCTTGAAGCTCCTCACAGTCTTTGCCCTCACTACCTCCTCTGGCAGGTTGTTCCAGTCATCCACTACCCTTTCCGTGAAAAAGTATTTCTGCACATCTCTCCTAAATCTCCCCCTCTTAGCTTCATTGCATGCCTCCTTGTTCTAGTGCCTTCTTTTCTCTGAAATAGACCCTCCACTTGCACCTTGTTCACTCTTGTAAGGTACATGTACTGCAGGTTTCAGTCATGTCCCGTCTTGCTCTCCTCTCTTCCAGTGAGTACATGCTGAGTTTCTGCAGCCTTTCCTAATATTGCTTCTCATGCAACTCCCTCACCATTTTGATTCCTCTCCTCTGTACTGCCTCCACCCTTGTCCTTGTGGAAGTGTGGCCTCCAGAACTGGACACAGTACTTCAGGTGGGACTTTACCAGTGAGAGATACAACAGCAGCACTACCTCCCTCCTGCTACTAGAAATCCCTCTCCCAGTGCACCTCAGCACCCTGCTAGCCTTTCCCACTGTGTCACACTGCCTAGCTACCTTGTGGTCATCAAATGTGATGACCACTAGCTCTCTTCCTTGCTTGGTGACTGTAAGCTTCACTCTCTCCATCGTATATACAGCCCCTAGGTTATGTAGCCCTAAGTACATAGCCTTGCACTTTTTGGCATTGAAACCCAGCAGCCACCTCTAGATCATTCCTCCAGTTTCCTCAGTTCCCTTTGCATTTTCTCCACTCCTTCCTGAGTGTCAACCCTGTGGCAGATTTTTATATCATCTGCAAAAAGACACACCTTACCCTCAAGCTTCTCTGCAATGTCACTTACGAAGACATTGAAGAGGTCCAGTCCCAGCACTGAACCCTGTGGCACCCCACTAGTCACTCTCCTATCACCCGATTGGCTACCATTTACCACCATCCTTTGCCTCCTATCCCTTCTTTTTTTTAAAACTCTATTTTATTTTCACTTTGAGTTGTTACACTTCATTATTTCAACATCCACACATATAAACTTCAATTATGACATGTTATTACATTCTTAAAGATGTTCCATTCTGTTTAAGAAGCACTTTATACATTATTATTTAAAATAACTTATTTTAAAAACAAAACTTAAAAATTATAATATAATATATAACTTTAAAAAAACAACAAAAAATATAGCTGCCCTTCTTTGCCTTTCACCTCTCCTTTAATTATTTACCTTTATTATGTTGATATATAATTTTATGACCATCTCTCTGCCTAATTTTTTATTCCTTCATGTAACCTTCTGATTTATTTGTCTATTTCTGGGTCCCTTTTTGAATTACATTAATTAATTAATTTATCCCTGATAGAATGAATTCCAATGTTTTCAGTCTACTTCCATACTAGTAACATACAGTTCCCATGTGTTCCATCTATTGGCAAATTGCTCTTGTCTTTGTTGGGTTGCAAATGTTAATCTCTCCATCTCCTGTATTGCAGTGATTATTTTAACCCAGTCTTTTACTGTAGGGCTATCTCTCTGTAACCAGCACTTTGTAAGTGTTTTTAATGCTGCTGCTCATAAAATATGCCAAAGATATTTACCCTCTTTACCCCTTAAGTGAGCTGGCTCAACACCTAGTACCAAGAGTGTGGGACTCAGTTCTTCTCCCTCACCAAAGATGGCTCTCAGGTGTTCTTGAATCTTTTCCCAGTAAGTTTTTATTTTAGGGCACTGCCAGAATATGTGTAGGTGTCCTGCTACATTTACTCCACAACTCCTCCAACTTTTCAGATCTCCCCCTTCTTTAAATTTGGCCTTAGTTTTAGGGACTAGGAAGTATCAACTGCTAGCTTTCCAGACAAATTCCTTCCAAGAGGGTGAGGAGGTAGTGTTCCATATTAAGCCCCAACTTTTCTCCCATTTGTCTTCTTCTATTATTTCTTCCATCTCATCCCCCCACTTTATTTTAACACTAAGTGAGTTGTAACCCTGATCTAGTATAAAGCTAGTATATAATTCTGTGATCTCTCCTCTCCCAGAGGGAGGTGACCAAATCTTTTCAAATGGTGGTGAATGCAGATGTTGTCCCTGTATTACTTTTGGGTTATTATGATTATTATGAACCCAGTTACTGATCTGGTAGTATTTAAATCTATTCTTTGGCTTTAAATCAAACAGGGGCATAGCTGCCTCAAAAGAGATGGGAGCACCTCCCCTTATAACCTGCCATGGGGAATGGAAGCCTTTGAATGCTTGATCCTTAAACCAGTGGTCTAGGGTAGCTGGGATAAAGTGTTCTTCCAAACGCTCACCACCTATATTTCCATATATGTTGTGCTGTTCCTCCCTTACTGGTTCCCCTTCTCCAACCCTCAAGGGCTGTATTAATTCCCGTAGGAAATTGCCTAGTAACTTGACGTTGTAAGCGTCTGTGATAAAGTATGGCCTGCAGTGGAGGACCCTTAATTTGTTGTAGTTCCATCTTTTTCCAGTGTGAGGCATAATGGGGGTGCTGCCACAGCAATGCAATTTTCATCTGTGAGGTTATCCAGTAACCTGGAAGGAATGGGACTGCTAAACCTCCTGCTTTTCTTGGTAAATATAATATATTCCTAGACACCCTAGGTTTGATGTTACTCCAAATGAATCTCATTAGTTACCTCTGCCAACCTAAAATGGTCTGTTGTGGAACCATACAGGGGACACTCTGAAACAAGTACAACATACGGGGTAAAATGTTCATTTTGGTGGTTTGAATTCTGGAATGCATTGGTAGAGGAAGTAGGGACCACCTCTTGTAATCTTGTGATATCTCATGTATTAGATTGGGGTAATTATCTTGAAAAAGGGACAATGGATTAGTCCGTAAGTATACTTCTAAATATTTTAATTTATTTAACCACCATCTCATTGGATATCTCCTCTGAATTTCCGTGGGGACCTGATGTGAGCAGACCAGAACCTCGGTCTTGGCCATATTGAGGGAATAGTCTGATATTTCAGTAAATTGTTGTATCTGTTCAAAAATTTCCAGAAGTGACAGGGCCAGGTCACCCAGAAACAATGAAGTATCATCCACGTAAAGGCCCAATTTCTGTTCATAGCCCCCTGTCTCTATACCCCGGATGGACGGGTTCAAGCGGATCGCTTGTGCCAATGGCTCCACAAAAATGGCGAAGAGGAGACAGGGGGCAACCCTGCCTCGTTCCCCTCTCCAATTCAAATGCTCTCTCTACATGGCCATTCACCTGTACATATCCCTTAGGGGAATCATAGAGCCTGGATATTAATTTACAGAAGACTTCTGAGAAGCCAAAGCCCATCAGGGATGCCTGTAAAAATGACCACTGCACTTTATCAAATGCTTTTTCTGCATCTAGGCTCATGACTAATGACGCTTCTCCTGTTTCCCTTACGTTTTAGGATATTTACAGCTCAATGTATACTATCCTGCGCCTGACAACCTGGGACAAAACTCATCTGATCTGAGTTTGATTTGAAGGATGATATCCTGAAGTCTTATTGTCATTATTCCTGTCATTATTTTATAGTCAGTATTGAGGATGGATATAGGTCTATACGAGGCACATAATAATGAATCCCTGGTGGGCTTGGGCAACACCGCCACCACTGCATAATGCCATGATGGAGGAATTATTCCTCCCTCAGACATCAGAAAGTTGTAAACTCTATTTAGTATTGGAGAGATCTGACTCCTAAAAAGTTTGTAAAATTCAGATGGATATCCATCCATACCCGGGCATTTCCCTGTTTTAATTCTAGATATTTCAGCTATAATTTCTGAGTCTCCTATTGGAGCTACCAAAGAGGTAGCATCTGTTTCCCCAATTTGATCCAGTTGTAGCATCTCTATAAAACTTTCTAGCTTATTTGTGTCAGGTATGGTCCCAGCCCCATATAACTCCCTATGGTAGTCTGTAAAGGCTTCCGCTTTGTCTAGAGTGTTTACCATTTGTTGTTTAGTGATAGGGTGCTTGATTCTATTAACTGTGGCTCTAGCCTTTCTTTGCCTTAGTCTACTAGTTAACAACCTTGTGGCCCTAGGTCCCCCGTTGTAATATTTCTGTCTCAAGTATAACATGTTTTGTTCCACATTATAGTCCAGGATGGCATTAAGGGAACGTCGCTGTTTCTGAACTTCTCTCACCTTAGCGGATTCATATTGGTCTTTTAAGGCTTGTTCTAATTTCCGTATCTTCTGTTGTAAAGTTGCCTTTTGAGCCTCTCAATCCCTTTTTTGTTTAACAGCTTTCGCTATCAATTTTCCCCTTATTACTGCCTTTACTGTGTCCCAGAGGATGGATGGGGAAATTTCTGGGGTATCATTTATGTTGCCTCCTATCCCTTAACCAGTTTGATACCCAGCTTGTCACTTTCTCCCCCACCCACAGGCTACTTAGTTTCTTAACTAGCCATCTGTGCAGCACAGTGTTGAAGTTACTGAAGTCCAGATAGGCTAGATCCGCTGCTCTCTCTTGATCCTCCTCCCTGGTAACCCAGTCAAAGAAATCTATGAGATTAGTCTGACATGCCCTCCCTCCTGTGAAACCATGCTGCTGGTGGTCCTGCAGCCTTTTTGCCTCCAGGTGCTCCATGAGCCTCTCCTTTAGAAGTACCTCCATTAACTTTCCCACCACTGATGTGAGACTGACTGGTCTATAGTTGCTAGTATCCTCTCTGCTGCCACTTTTGTGCAGAGGGACACCATCAGCCCTCCTGCAATCCTCTGGAACTTGCCCCATCGCCAAAGGGGTGCTAAAAAGCATTGTCAGAGGGGCAGCCAGTACTGCAATCAGTCCCTTTAGGACCCTTGGATGAATCCTATCTGGCTTTATTCTCTTTTAAGGCTTTCAATCTCTTCTGGACCCTCTCCACTGAGAAGGGACATGTGTCCACTCTCCCTGTCCCTTTTCCTATTGCTTACTGCAGCATGCTGGCCCATCCCCCTACCCTCTACCCTGAAGGCCGAGCAGAAGTAATTATTCAGTATTTCCAGTTTCTCTTGACATTCCTCTCCGGAGTCCCCCTGCCCTCCCCATTCCTCCTCATGTCTTCCTCTTTTCCCCACATACCTGAAGAAGATCGTGCTCCCTTTTTTGACCGCCTTAGCTATCCTGTCCTCTGTTAGTGCTTCAGCTCCCCTCACCCTCCTTACTGCCTCCCATTGTTTTGCCAGATATAACTCCCTGTCTTCATCCTTCTGGGTCTCCTTGAACTTTCTAAATACTGTTTTGTTCTCCTTCACTGCCTTTGTCACCTTCTTAGAGAACCACAGTGGCCTCTTCCTCCTCTTTCCCTTGCTCATTTCCTTCAAACAGCATGCTGTTGCCTGGGCTATATACTCCTTAATTTTTCTCCATTGATAGCTTCATTCCATACTTGGGGAACTGAACTAATTTTGAATGTTTATCACTATTCATAGCTTTGATAATTAAATGTTTATTTATACAGGAGCACAATATGTGAAAATAATTTACCTAAAGTTTATTAAAGGAAAACTACACCCTCGTATTGTGTAAATGTTATTTGTTTCCATGTTAGCAGAGGACTCTTTTCCTGTAGCTGTTAGGGATATACATGTTTGCTTTAGTTTATTTTCCCTTTTCATGCTAGTCCCCTGTAACAATCATGGGGGTCTCCATTTTATAGTCATTGAAATCTCATTGTCCATGAGAGCTGCATTGGCATATGAGAATATGATGTCACATCACCCATATATAACATGTATCTTTATGCTGAAAGTACAGATATCCTGAAAATACTCTCTGGAAACATACACACTGAATGCAGTTTAAAAGAAAAAATCTGCATTACAACTCAGACAGTTTGTAAAGCTTTCTGAAGGCAAATGCGATATTTCACACCTTGCTGCAAGTTTCTTTGTTGGACTCTAATTAAGTAGACAGGCATACTGTGGAGTCGAAAGGCTGCTGACACACAATGTTCTCATATGTTAATGCAACTCTCAGGGACAATGAGATTGCAACAACCAGAAAATGAAGACCTCCCCCCAGGATAGTTAGAGCAATTAGTATGAACAGTGAAAATAAACTAAAGCAATCACATATATCCCTAACAGACACAAGAAAAGAGTTATCTGTTAACATGGAAACAAACAAAATTTACAAGAAGTGAGGGTGTAGTTTTACTTTAAAGGATCAGAGAAAATAACAAGCACACTAGAAGCTACAGATAATAATGTTTTTAAATAAGATTATTTTTGGACATCAGTATGAAAGGAAGCTAGGGTTATTTAATCTATTACAAACTCTTTTTTTGAAATAACAGAACTATACTGCCAAGGAATATTGAGGATTTAAATAAAAAATATGGCCAGCCCAATGGTGCTGAGGGTTGAGGAGCTGGATGCCACACCTTGCGCCACACTGGCAACCTGGGTTCGGAGAATGAGCCTGGATTGCCGGGGGTCGGCAGGGGAGGGAGAGGATTGAGCATCCAAAGGACAGCTCTCCTCTCCCCGGGGTGGGTTCGGGGGATTCTTGGCACAGTAGTGACACCCGGTGGAGACTGGGTTTACTACCTGTGCCTGGAACACAAGGGAAGGAGTGCGGCAGACACTTACGGCTTCTCCGTGCAGGCGTCACTGCACATACAGCTCCTGGGGGTATTCACACAACAAGGAAAACCCCTTGCACCTGTATAGGTAATGGCTCCTCTCTGGGCCACTGCCACATGCCACTACTGGGCCTTGCCTCCGCCTCACTCCCCTTCTCCTCCTCGACCAGCACTAAATTGTAGATAGAGCACCTGATGGAGTGGTGGCCCTGCCCTAGGGGCTCAGAGCTGGTGGTTCCCAGTCGGAGGTTGGTGGAGGGGTAGCACCTCTGAGGAGGCAAGGGATCAGGTCAGTGGTAGAGCGGCCGGTGAACAGAGGCAGCCCAAGAGAGTTTCAGGTCACAAGGTGGAAAAAAAAAAGTAAAATATGCTTTGAAGATTTTTTTGTACAGGTATAATATTTTACTTAAATATGTTTTAACAGAGCAGTAGTTATGAATAGTTCTACAAACACAGTGACCATAGAAAAGGTTGGAATATACCTTCCCTTGATGACTGAATACCGGAGTATCTGCCTTTTATGTGGTTTTATTTATAATTATGAAATCAAATAGATATATCATGGTGTTTATGTATGTATGCAACCCATGCCCCAGGTATCAACAGCATGTGGCAACCGGGACCTCCCCTATCCGTGCCACAAACAGGGCAAACAGGCCACCAGATGGCATAAACAAAAAGGCATTACCCCTAGCATTGAGTTGATTACTGGCTCAGCAGTCTAAAGGGATCGGGGGTTAAGAGTGCAAAAACATTTATATTTATTCTGAATTCTGTGGAGAGGTGCCATGCTTATGCTAGGTCTAAAACTATCACAACAGGGACCCCAATAACAACCTACACTGGAAGCAGAGATCTAATGTCAACACAGGAATTGGGATTGTAAAGTATAGGTTTATTCTGACAAAAAGATGGCAATTTGTAGACAGGGTGGTCCCCCAAGATTTGGTACTGTACAGTTACAGAGCAGATCTCTTTTCTTCTAGAACAACACTGTTAGAGCAATTTCAAGAAACATTCCCTCTCACATTTCGAACTGTCCATACCTATGGTTAAGGCATCCCTGGACATTTCCTTTTAAACAAAAGTGCATTTCTTGTGGGAATTGCCACACACTTTGGTACACACATTTCCAACTTCCTAGCAAAGTGTAATTCTTTTGGGAGTTACCACACACTTTTAAGAAAAACATTTATCCTGGAGCAATGACATCCGTTAACATTCCCCGTTTAAACTAGGGCCCATATGTCGTTACCTTTGTTTTACCAGGAGACACACTAAGCTGAAGCTTGTTTACAGGTGCAACCTGGGAGCACAAGGAAGTTAAGTGACTTGCTCAGGATCACACAGTTTGCAAGTGGGGGCTGTGGGATTCAAACCCAGGTCTCCAAGTTTGCAGCTCAGAGGCTTAGATCACTGCGCAATACTGCCTCCCATATGTGAATCAGTTACCACTGACTGGGGAATCAAATTGGGGTTATGCCCAATCGTACCCCATGCTCAGTCTCTGCCCTTCCTTCTGGGTTACACCAAACTGGATCCTTCATTTCCCATGAAATGCTAAAGGGCATCTGAAACTTTAACTTTAAACATTCAGCACATTGTTGTATTGAAACAGGGGTCCTGACAGGTGCACTCTAGCTTTATCTCCCTATTTATAAATAACCTCTCCTCAGTCTGCAGATCTTTCGAAATTCACCTATATGCCAGTGATACTATCCTTTTCCTCTCTGGGCCCTCTGTAAATAGAGTGCAGGCCCCCCTCCTGGATGATTTTAATACAGTCCAGTCCTGGATTGTGGAAAACAAGCTCAAACGTAATGTAAAAAAAACTGGCCATGGCTTTCAGCTCCAGACAGAAACTGGCCACCCTTCAGCACCCTGCAACCTTCTCTACATTGAATTGTTCTTTTGTTGAAAATGTCTCTGCTTTCAAATATTTAGAGATTTGGCTAGATTCCCACCTGGATTTCGCCACACACTTCAATGCCATCTGTGCCAAACTTTGCCCTAAACTAGATGCTCTCTACCAGCACAAAAACTGCCTCTCCTTCCCCACGCATCGTGAGCTTGTCACCAAAATGATACTACCCACTTTTGACTACACCGATGTGGTGAATGGCATGGCTTCTCAGGTCTCTTTAGGCAAACTTGATATTATATTAAACTCCTTCTTCTGCTTCGCCATTGCTTCCCCTCCTCTTACTCACCGCTGCCTACTTTACTCTGCCCTATCACTCACTCCACTATCCCACATGAGACTGGTTCAATGCACATCTTTTACTGCTAAATTCTGGTTTGGTTCTTTCCCCTCCTACTTCTCCTTCCACCTGTCCCAGGTGACCACTTCTAACTACTCCCTTCATCACAGAGACCCTCAAACTTTCTGTCTTCCCTTCCCCACTCTGCTTCTGGTCAATCTGCTTTCTCCTTCCATTTCTCCTCTCTCTCTGGAACAATTTACCCTCTGAGCTTCATCTGTCGTTCTCCCTCCCTCCCTTCTTTCAAAAGGCTTCTCAGACTCCTCCCCTTCCAGCCTTGCTTCCAGTGTCCCCTCTGCACCACTCTAATGTTTTGTGTCCCCTGTTTGTTGCCTCTTCAGTCCGTTCTGCTCATTTCACTTCTCTGGGATTGCTTGATCTATCCCTCACTTCTTACCACTCTTTGTGCACTACCTTTCTTCTGTCGCCCCCCCTCCCGGAATTATCCTCCCCCCACAGCCTGCCTCTTCCTTGCCAGTCCTGCACTTAAGCATCTCCTCTCCCAGCCTCAGCAACAGCTACTGCGGTCCTCAGCTTAATCTCATGACCAAAAGCCCCTGTACTCTCCTTTGCCTTCTTTCTCATCTTCAATTTGCTACCTTGTTAGCTGCCCCAACATGTGTTTCTGTTCTCACTCTGCCTTTGTATAATTGACCTGCAACCAAACTTAATAATGCATTTATTTGTTATGCTTGTTTTATACTCTGCATTTTGCACTTTTTGTAACCCTTTGTTTGTGCTGTTACCCTGTCCCCGGGTCGCACCTGGAAACGAGCCTTGGCTCTGTGTGCTTTCCCGGTCACCAAATTTTAAATTAAAAAATTTAATAAATCTGGGGACACATACACCTCAGACAACCCCCAAGAACACAGTCCCATGAATCTGTACTTACAGCTTGGTTGTTTTCTTTTACAGACACGGAGAACTTGAAGGAAATTACCTCTGTCCTTCCAGGTAGGTGTTCACAGATCCAAACTGCACACCTATTCTCTTGGCAGCTGAACCACATTGGGATCTTCAGGGGGTTGCCCCTTGGTACCACTAAAACACAGTCTATTCAGACAAACCTCCACCACTTTAGTTGCCACCGATGCTGTTCCCCAAACAAGTGTGAGAAAAATCGACCGATGTCCTTCACCCAGTCAGCCACTGGACTGATCAATAGGAACCTCACTGCAGAGCTCCTTTCTGTTGGATCTCCCACTTCAGACTGATTACACTACCATCTGAACATTCTAACACTCCCCAGAGCAGCTGGTTCCAAAGTGGCTTATGCTGCTGCGAGAATTCTAAATGGCAAAATCCATTCTCTGCCTGGCCTAGCTGAGTAAACAATGATGTCATCTCCCCAAAGCTCCTAATGAGCTCTCTATCTTCCTAATGTTAACCTGATGGGATTCTAGTAACCCCAGGGGATTGGGTGGTTATATGTACTTTGTATGAGTAAAATTATATATACAGTGCAATCTCAATCTAATGAACCCCCATTATCCGGACATCCCTATCTAATGGACTGGTAGCTGTCTCCCAAGTGAATACTCTCTGAATGTTTCAATCCCAGTTTTACAGACTCCCTATTATCTGAACTAATTTCATGTCTCCCAAGCAGTCTGGATAATCGAAATTGTACTGTATAGTGAAACAACTGGTAATGGAAGCAACACTGTATATAGTATATTTTTGACCACTAGATGACACGAAATCACCAAATTAGGTGATAAGTTTTTCTTTGTTAATATCTGTTTAGTACTACAATGAAGTAAAAAATGTAGAAACAAAGTAACAGAATTCACGATTTAGTGAGAAGCACATGATGCCAGATAAGACTAGGTCTGCAAAAAATGTTTGTAAATAATATAGAGTTTGTCAAATTGTAAACTGAACAATGTATCATTAACAATTTTATTTATTTATTGATTGATGTTATTCATCTAAAATTTGATAACCGTGAAAGGCACACTGAGCCAAGGCTTGTTTCCAGGTGTCACCTGGTTGGGGGGGGGGGGTAGGTATACAATACAGTGAAGGACAAAACAAATTGCAAAGTGCAGCATACAAAACCATAAGTTACATAGGTAGCAAAAAGCATTACGGAGTGGCAGACATTGCATTGATTTGTTTAAGTGTCAACCAAGAATGAGAATCAGACAAAGTGCAACCTACAAATTAAAATGGTATCCCAAGTAGTGAAAATCAGAAAACAGTGATCAGACAGAATGCTGTGCATAGGAACAGGTATTGATAGCAACATAATGAGAGGTTGAGAACAAAGTGTGTGATAGGACTGCCAAGTGTGGACCCCGGATAATTGAGAAGTGCAGGCAGACCACCGAAGAACAGCAAACCCAAGAAGGAGAGTAAAAGGATGTAGGCGATGAAGCAAGGTGAGATGAGGGGTAAATGTGGGAACATTTACAAGAGGGGATGACAGGAGCAGGTGGAGGCAGGAGTAGGTCTTAGTAAGTGCCTGAAGGTGAAGAGGGAAGGGGATAGATGGAGGGAAGAGGGAAGCTGGTTCCAGAGAGTGAGGAGGTAGTTGCAGAAGGCACCTTGCCCAGAACATAAGTGAGGGTGAGGAATGGCAAAGGTTCTGGGGTTTCTGGTGCACAGAGGAGTGAGGAAAGGTAGGATGGGATGCTGCCAAACCAGTATTTGGCAACAAAGGATGTCCAGTGGGACAGGCAAGGTAGAGGAAGAGGGAGAAGGAAAAGGGATGAGAAAAGTGAGTAATGATGAGCGCAGTGTGGGGAGTTGGTAGCAAAGTGACAGAAGACATTGCAGATGGGGTTCAGTCTTGCTAGAGAAGAGGCGGGTATGGCACCATAGACCACGTACGCATAGTCAAACACTGGGAGAATCATTTTAGTGACGAATTCCAAACAGACCTGGAAGGGGAGGCAGTCCTCATTGAGATACAAGGTGCCTAGCTTCGGGTGAAGTTTGGTATGGATGGCATCAATTTGGGCAGAGAAATCAAGCTTACTATCAAACCAGACCCCAAGGCATTTGAAAGCAGGGACAGTGTCAATACAGGTACCATCCAAATCTTTATAGGCCCTGATTCCCTTAGGAAGCCCACAAGGGTGAAACATTGGGCTTTCAAGTAGTATTGTCTTTCATAAACAAAAAAATAAAAATAAAAAAAGGCTGTTGTTGAATATCAGCCTTTGAGTGTGTGGTTAATAATTTTCTGCTGTCTTTTGGGAATTTACATTGCATACTAGCACCAACTTAAATTAAAAAAAAATGAGTAGAACTTAATCATATGGAGTACCCATTCAGAGTTGGACTTTGGATTTTGCCCCCCCCGGTTCCCTTAAAACCACCTGATGTCCCACCCCCATTGCATTTGCGAAGGGAGGATGGTCAGACAGATATGAACTGATCAACCCTCTTGGCTGCCTCCCTTGTGGAGCTCTGAGTTTTATCCAACAACCATCTTCTTAGTTCCTCAGATACAGTTTTTAGGAACTATTCCAGAAGAAATAAATATTTTATTTCCTCTACAGAGAAAGCATTTGCACCCTCTACCCAGTGTTCTAACAAGTTATTTAGCTGCACATACATTTCAGCATAACTATCTTAACCCTTTACATTTTTGCCTATAGGCCTTGTGAGTTAGCTCAAAATGCTTAGCAAGGCATTTTGCCCTTTATCATAGTCCTCATTGGACATTCTGGCAGAAGCTTCTAATGCCCTGCCTGTAAGAAGTGGGAATAAGTGAGTCACTCAAAAAGCCTTGCCCAATTCAAATTGCCTACAGTTTCTCCTGAAAGTTCTTAACAACAAATCAAGATCATCCCCCTTCTAATATAGGAAACATTTTAGAATTCATTTTAGCTTCCTGGGTCAAACCCTTCCTACCATTACTCACAGTTTGAGAAGTCGTCGTCTGATGCAGAATCTCTGTCTTTCTCACATGCTCATGCTCTTTCATCTGGATCTCATGCTGACGCTCTTTCCCTCACCCTCAGCATTTTGCTTTTCCTCCTTCTCTCACTCCTCTGCTTCCAGCTTCATCTTCTGTGACTCCACCTCAGGCTTTGCCTGAACAAGGGCAAGCTCCAGCTTTAACCTCTGTATGGGCAAAGCTGCCTCAGTTCTCATCTCTGGCTCACATTCATGCTCTTCAGCCTCCATCTCATGACTTTGGGTAGCAGTGACCACTTGTCACTTTCCTTGAGGATGTTTATGAATTCTGCCCTTGACTGGCTTTCCTCATAACTCACCCTTTCCTTTTGCACAATTCTTGCAAGCTTAGCAAAGTGCACTTTTCATTTGGTCCAGATATAATGTCTTCTAACTACTCCCACTAAAAAACAAAAATGACAGCAGTTGTGTACTCTGAGTTTCCTTATTTAATATCATATTCTGTGACTGGATAGATAACTAGGTTATTCACAACCCTTTTAAAATACCCACAGCTGGCACCAGCTAATAACAACCTGTTCACAATCAGGATGCAGTCCCCTTAGCTATGGGCGCAGCATTCCCTGGTCGCTCACTCCTGAGAAAACACTTCACTTCTTAGACTATGATAATTGTAGCTGTCTGCTCCCCCTTCAGAGATGGATAATGGATTTGTCAGTACCAACAGTTAACTATTCCCCCAAAAGATTCAGTCACAGAGCCATGAAGTATATAAAATGAATATTTACTATGTCAGAATATTTACACAGTCTACAGGATATCACAATATACAAAGCCTATAGGAATCACAGGATTACTATAGAAATTAAAAAGAAAATAGTTTGTGCACAGCAGGAGAAACAAATAGAAAATCTCTTTCTATAGCTTCTTAAAACTAACAGAGTAGAAAGAGTTCTTACCGCATTGGATCTTAATGAATTAGGACAGATTTGAACCTTAGATTGTAACTGCTTGAGGTCCCAAACCTAACTAAGCTGCCAAGGTCTGGCAAGTCCTCAAAAGCCTTCAGCTGTCAGCCCCTATCATGCATCATCAAATATGTCAGACTGACATCTTAGATTTGACACATCCTTTGTCTCCTGGAAAACCTCCCATCTGGAAAACTGATCCAAACTGGATTTGTACTCCAGACTCTGGTTTGGTGGATTGCAGTGTCCATCCTTTTGTTTTCTCATCTGGTGAAGTCCATGAGTTTCAGTCTACCCTGCTCTGGCCTTGTTTATACTCAAAGCAGAGCCCCGGATTATTAAAGCATTTCATATCTTTGAAGTGTAAGTATCCTTTAGCTGACAGGAACTCTATTGTTTACTCAAATAACCCCTTAGCTGACTGCCTGAGGCATGGGCTCCAGTGGCATGAAACTTTAGATTTAACAGACAGTTTTATCTCAGCTGAAATACTTATAAGGGGTCTAGCTGATAATAAAAATTAAACACAAAAACAGAATAAAAAAATACTCAAAAGTTGTTACACCACCCCATATTCATCCTTAATGTAGATTATATACATTTTACCAGCATTATAGTAAGTCAACTAGACAATACTTTACCCATTTTAATAGATTCAGATCAATCTGGCTTTATACAAAGCCGTCAGCAGCTGATAATATCAGACCCAATTTATTGCTTATTGAACAATACACACTACAACAACTCCCCAACATTACTTTGAGTCTTGACATCCAGAAGGCATTTGATAGAGTTTCTTGGGGTTTTGTATAAGGCCCTTTTGCACTTTAATTTTCCACCCTAATTCCTTGCCTTGATAGGGAGTCTCTAGTGAGACCCTCAAGTAGTTGTTAAAGCTAATGGTTCTTTCTTGTTTCATGTTCCACTATCCTGGGGGATGTGGAAGGGGTGGTGCCCCCTTTCACCATACTTGTTTGCACTCTATGTGGAACCACTAGCCTAACACAGGTATATGGAAACAATTTCAGAACTCTCTACAGAAGGCCATTCCCATAAAGTAGCTTACTATGCAGACAATTTGCTATTATATATTTTGAACCTGGAACAATCCCTACCCCACCTGTTGAACACCTTAAAACTTATTAAGAACCTTGGGGGATATAAGCTCAATGAGGACAACACCAAAGTACTGCAAACTCACTTCCATCTAATACATGGTCTTTGAAATCAATGCCCATTTAAAAGGGACCGATCTCATATTAAATACATGGGGTCCATATTGGAGCAGATGTCACTCATTTTTATAGCCATCATTTTCCAGGATTAGGACGGGGGTTCTAGAAGACCTTCAATGATGGGAACTCTTATTCATGTCCCTTTTAAATTGGGTCCATTCAGTCCACATGAACATTCTTCCAAGAATTTTGTATTTTTTTCCATCCTCACATATGTTCCCCACCTAAAAAGGCTTCCTAAATGGAATAAATGGATATCCCAATACCTATGGGGCAGAGGTTGCCACAAAATAGTGCATACAAAACTGCAGCTACCAAAATTTAAAGGAGGGCTAGTTCTACCAGACCTAATGCTCTATGCACAAGCAGCCTTGCTTACATAGAAACATAGAAATATAGACATTGATGGCAGATAAGGACCGGTTGGCCCACCTAGTCTTCCCATTTCCCTACCTATTGAATAAGCTACAGATTCTAGTTAACCAGCAGCCTATTTCTTCCTACTCCCCCACAAGAATTGCCTTATGTCTGTCCCATGCATTCTTGAATTTTCCCACTCCCCACGACCTCCTCAGGAAGGTCATTCCATGTGTCCACCACCCTCTCTGCTCAAAACACATTGTAGCTTGGATACAAACTTCTCTACAGCTGAAAAGGGTTGACATAGAACTAAAAATGACACAACATCCAGCTACTACCTCCAGAACAGTGATTGAACTAGATTGATAAAAGGAAAACAAAATAAGCAGAATTGAAAAGTGTATCAAAATTTTAAGTTGGAACATTGCTGGGGTATCAGACAAAGTTAGAAATAAGGAATGTATATACTATCTTAAACAATCCCCTATTATACTATTACAAGAAACCTGGATAAGACAGAGATAGATTGAAAAATGTTTAATTGAAGGATATCGCACAATTACGCACATGCAGCTGGTGGAATTTGTACATTTATGGACATTGCATTAAATATAAAAGCTAAATGCACAGGCCCAGAGGACACTGAGCTATAGGTATGTTTGGAAATTATGAAAGAAAATGTGATCTGTTCTATTCTGATTAATGTGTATATACCTCAATATACCATGAAATATCCCATTGAAAAAGCACTTAATGAGCTGGATGTGATGCTTTCTTGGTTACATTCAAGATATCAAGGGGTCCTGATTGTAATTGGGGACTTTAACTCCACAGTAGGAGATAGTTCAGGGAAAGTTGGATATTATTGAAATCTGGATGATGCATTAGATATCCTAATAAGGGTCTCAGTGGATCAAATGTTAAATAAACAAGGGTCACAGTTACTAGAAATTCTAAGGAAACAAAATCTTGGAATTACAAATGGGAGATTTCATGGTGACCCCCATGGAAACTGGATATTTCCAAAAAGTATGGGGGCAGCCTGTTAGATCTGTTTATCGTTGATGTGTTTTGTTTTACCAAAGTAAAAATATGATGGTCCTTTCTAATTGTGAGAGTGATCATTTACCCATAATGCTTGAACCAAAACAAAAATGGACAACCAGCCATGGTTTTGAGAAAAGTTATAGAACAGTAGATACATATTTGACCATTACAAACCAGAAAAGGATAAAGTGGACCCTGTACATACAAGAAAACGTTATAACATTACTGACATCAGAGAAGTTAATTAATAACGTATATTGAATTGAAGTGGGGTGCATTTATCAATGTACAAATAAACCTATTTCACTCAGGATTCAAATCAAATCTTTTTTTATTCCCCTACATTTCGCTCTGTAAGCAAACTTGTTCATGGGGTTATATCTGTTAATATAAATTATTTTTTTAGTACTTTTTTCATTTTCTTATATATTAAATTATGAACTTTGCAATTTTTAACACCACTAATATTTACCATTTCGTTTATTTCTCTTTTTTATTTCTTAATGTTAATTCTTTGTTAACGCTCACTTTAATCAATTTCCTGTTAGAACAGCCTAAAATGTAATCACAAAAATATACAACTTTTACCCAAGGCTCACAGGGAATAGATCAATAACTATTTCACACTATTGCCACCATTCACAATTTTTATAGTGTGCTACATTCACTTCTGCTTATTGCCTGACACCTCTTATTTATGAAAAGCGGTACCTGCAGGCGCTTCAAGCTATTTGCAATCTGTATTCATGTTCATCTCTGTTTTCTCTAAATGTCTAAAATATAAATACATTGTTTCAGTTTTGTCGAAGTCAAATGCCCCACGTTTAACTTGGTATCTTTAAAACATTGTAGTCTTCTAGACATTGTATTTTGTTGGTTGTGACCTTAATGTTTAATTCCTGCTGCATGCTGTGCTAAATGATAATGACATCCGTTCTGTCTGAAACGCCTGGTCCCTTCTTCACCACCTCTGGAGCCCATCTGTAAATGCCTCAGAGTGATGAAAATCACATCCGTGAACTCCAGCTACTAGCAAGATTCATTGCTAAGCAACTGTACACCTGTGATCCTGAGGTATTGCGGATGGTGTTTAAAAACAGGCTCATTCACACTTTTCAGTGGTGCTTCACCTCTTGTTATTGTTATCTAGTATTTCAAATATTAAAACTTGTGATATCTTGTGTTGTTAAGATCAGTTAGTTCCTAACATGTTACAGAGATGAGAGGCTTCCTAAAACTGTACTGATCTTACTTTCAATCTTTTAGGGTCTAAGGTTTCTTATAATATTTGCTTGTGCTACTATGACAAAGTAGTTGATAGGCATTCAACATATCTGTGTGTATCCCCTTGCCAATGCTATTTTATGTTCTTAAAATGAATGTGTCTCATCCCTTTTAGTAAATACTATCCTTTATATAAGGTGATATGGGCCGCTATAATTCATGTTTTCTTGTTTACTTAATTAATGTGGCTGCTCTTGTACCATGATATGGAGCCCAGACTTACATTCATTTATTTAACTTGCTTTGTGCCAAACCCTCACCTGCTTCTCCCAGTTAACCATAAGCCTGCCAGTTACATTCTATATTCATCCCTATCTCTGGATTCAGTGTTTTTAAATTAAAGATCCATCTTATTTCTACCCTTTCTAACTTTCTTATAATTCACTCCTTTTATGAGTGGTATAACTACTTCTAGTCCCCAAAAATGAAGGAATGCTCCTGTGCTCCCCTCTTTGTTAAAACGTTACGCCATTGGTGATCTTTCATCATTTCAACATATGTCACCTTTATGCTCTTGGATTCTAACTTACAAAGCTCTCTTTGTTTGCCCTGCATACAGGTGATCACATGGGCAGTGCATTACATTACATATACTACCCCCATGGTTGCACAGTCTATACGTTGTTTTATAGTATGTTGGTGACCCATATGTGGGTGAGTAAATATATGTTTCTTGTTTGTGTGTTCATACACAGAACATCTGCCACATGACTTCATCCCTTGTTGAAGAGGACCTAGCAGTAAATGTCCTTCCTTTTTCTCCTTTTTTTTTTAAATTGTGCTCTCACTAATCTGTCCCTAAGACTTAATACCATCTTAGCTGCTATTAATGGCTTCTGCTGTAAACTGGAAATTTTTGGGTTGTCCATGGCTACCAAATGCCAATTACTGTTAACTATTTTCCTAATTTCTGTCATTTTATAGTTATACTTAATAGCCAGTACTACACGTCTGTGGCTATCCTGGTGGGACCTTGAGTGAAACACTCTTCTCTGTTTTGTTTTCTATTCTAAAGTCATCCTTCCTTAATGACTGTTGGGCACAACCCCTGTTTCTGAACCTATTTATCATGTCACTGGTTTTTCTCAAATTCTGCTTGTGTGCAGCAGTTACATTTCATTCTTACCAGCTGTAAATAGGGCATACTGTTTTTCAATTTTGGCTCATGGTAACTTGTTCCATATAGCAAAGTGTTCCTATCTGTGTTTTACGATAAAGTGTGGTCTCAAATTTGCCCTTTTCTAATCTTATTAGTAGGTCCAGGTAGGCTATATGGGTTGTGCTGTATTGCATTACACATGTAAGGTTCCCATTCCATGTGTTCAGCTATGTTTAAAACTGTTTAAGGTCTTCCTCTGTGCCTTCTCATATTCACAATATGTCTTCTATAAAATAAATGTCACAGCAAAAAAGCCACCCCAATGGCTGGATGTGCTGGAAAACTACTAGACCAAAGCAGAACAAAAATTTCCACGCCATGCCCCAACTGATAATGAATGCAAGCAGACACAATCTTAGTATTTAAAGTGCTTAAGTGGTATTTTATTGTAAAGTGCCCAAAGCCAGTGAAAACACCATACCTCTTAATGAGGACGCTGGCAGATGTCCCTTGCAGACAAACCTCCTACCAGTTTCGCCCTAAGGCATCATCAGAGAGTGCCCTAGGTAGTTCATTGCACTCTTTTATATGTGTGCCTTAAAGGGATATACTTCATGAGTATCACTACAACTCCATAATAATAAGTAAGTGAAAACATTGTGTGAATCCTACTGCATAGTGACCAAAAGACAAAAAATAAAAATAAAAGTGCAATAAAAACCTAGTTGCTTTTAGATCACATGTATAACTTATTAATATATGTATATATGTGTTATTATTCAATGTGTTATATATAATCTAATAATGCAGTGCTTATCAATACATATAAATATACACATACATATTTTAGCAGCTCTAGATTTGAATATTGTGCTCCAAAGTCCATATTCTCTGTCACATTTTTAAATACAGATAAATTTTTTTTCTATTATGGAGCACACCAATCTTCATAATACATGTAATGGATCTTAAATAAACTCAGATACCAACAGTTAACTGTTCTATATAGGCATTTCTACTTCTTTTCCCATTCTTCATGTAATGTTCCAAAAAATATGGAATTAGGGATTATTTTTATTATTTGTATACATGATGATGTTATGTTTTTTTAACAATACATCAAATCCCCCAAAAGCCACATTAATTTGATGCTTTAATTATAAAGAAAGGAAAGGAAAGGAGAAGAGGGAAGGGGAGAAGGATGGAAGGAATGTATGTATATGTATTGTGGGGGGGCATTTTGGATTTATAAGGGGCGTTGTGTACATATATCACATATTATAAATAAAGAGGGGGGATTAAGAAACAAAAATTCCATTCATCTTTGTATTTAAATTACTTAACGTTTTCTTTAGAAATAGAGATAAATTTATTCCATCATTAAGCCCTTTTTTAAAGCCCCCAATACATAAATCTAGAAGGCCTCTCTTTTAAAAAGTAATAAATTCTGATCTCCCCCCCATCCCAATGTTCACTTTTTCAATTCCCTGAAAGGAAAACCTATGGATCCTCTATTTCCATTTATCTGCACATGTTGCGCAAGTGCATTGTGTGTATCCATCAATTGAATCGAAATTAAGTGTTCCCCAACTCTGTTCTTGAAAAGGCATCCAGTTTTACCTATATAGAGAGCCTTACAACTACACAAACAAGTAGCAAGGTACACCACTCCCTGAGTGCTACAGTTAATAAACTGTTTAATCTGGTATTCCTTGCCATTGTTCGTTGTACAAAAACTTTAGTCTTACTGCTTTGTTGGCAGTAGACACCCCTACCACAGGTGTAGCATCCTCTAGGTTGTGTTGGTAGTCAGCTGTGAATATGTGGCTTTTCCAAGGGCCAAAAACTGTGAACCAAAAGATCCCTAAGATTTGGTCCTCGCTTGTATGAAATCCTGGGGGGGGGGAGATCTAGATGTCTTCAGCAGGGCTGATTCTGTCTCCAGGATTGCCAGCATTTGTTTAGGCACTCCCTGATTACTCCACTCTTCGCACAATATTGTGTAATAACCCTAACCTGGTCATTATTCTGTGGTTTATTGGTTCTGTATCTCAACAAGTCAGAGCTGCCTATTTTATCTACTGTGTTTTGAGCTTGCCCTATTAGTGCTTGGCTATACCACCTCTGCAAGAAGCATTCCCTCAATTTGTCAGTCCTTTTACTATATACCAGTGGTTGTATGCAATTTCTTTTTATTAACATAAATTGTGATTTAGAGATGTTGCTGATGGTGTGGCAGAGATGGCAGCTACTTGCCAGCTGTAAACTGTTTTAATCGGTACTCTTTCTATACAGATCTGTCTCGATCGTGCCATCTGGCGTATAAAAAATATCAAGGTCCAAAAACTGCACCTGCTTCTCATTGCACTGAGCTGTAAACTTCAGATTTGGATTTGATGTTTCTAAATAATCAATGAACTCCTGGAGTTCTGCTGCACTGCCCTGCCACACCATCAGAACATCATCAATAAAATGCTTCCACAAGTCTATCTTACCATAGAAGGGGTTAAGATCCTGATCATAGACAGCCCAGGATTTCCACAGGACAAGGTACAGATTGGCATATGTGGGGGCAAAAGTAGCTTCCATCACTATGCCAATGACTTGTAGGAAGTGCTGCCCTTGAAAGGTAAACGTATATATAGTGAGTACAAACCTAGACAATGTACATAGAAACTCCATAAAAGCTGATGAATATTCTGTTTTTGTCTCCATCCAGTAAGGCATGATATTTGTTGAATCCCTTACATAGGTCATTGTTGTTTCCACTATTGGTTGTAAGTGGTAGTTTATGTATTTAGATATTGGTGCGAATACTGACATTCTATAGTACTCCGAAGGTACAGAAAAATTGCCATAGACCATGAGGGAGGCCCATAGTGTTGGGCATTAACTCAGTATTCAAACCAATATCTAAATACATAAACTACCACTTACAACCAATAGTGGAAACAACAATGACCTATGTAAGGGATTCAACAGATATGTTCAAACTTAAACAGGTATCAGAAGGGGATATACCAGAAGGCACCATATTGGTAACATTTGATGTGGCAGATTTATATACCTCCATATCACATGGGGAAGGGGTGGAGAGTATGGGAAAGATGCTTGAGATGAGAGGAAAACAGGCTAAACCCAGTACCAGATTGTTACAAGAACTAGCAGACTTCATCCTAAGGTAAAACTATTTTGAATCTGATGGCCAATATTATCAGCAGAACAGCCAAGGTGCTTGTAGAGAAATTCTTTTTTCATTATGGTGCACCCCAACATATTCACTCTGATCAAGAAAGAGACTTTGAAAGCTGGTTGATCAAAGAGATGCTCTCCCAGTGGGGTGTGCGGAAGTCTAGAACCACTCCTTACCACCCCCAGGGGGATTCTCAGCCTGAACGTTTTAACAGGACCCTCTTGGACATGTGGGGCATGCTTTATCCTAAAGATAAACCTAAGTGGAGTCAGCAGATTAGCACCTTGGTACACACCTACAATTGCACCACAAGTGATGTTACTGAGTTTTTCCCATTGTCTCATGTTTAGCAGGGAAGCCCGGTTGCCTGTGAATGTCTGCTTTGGAGAGTCCCTGAATGGGGTCCATGCTGAAAACTATTTACAATATGTACAAAAACTGAAGACTCAGTTAAACCATGCGTACCAACTGGCCCAAACTATGGCCGTGAAAAGAAACCTTGCTAACAAAGAGAGACATGACAGGCGGGTAAAAGCTCAAGAGTTGTTGCCAGGAGACCATGTGTTGTTGCACAATTTGGGACTGCATGGAAAGCACAAAACTGCCGACAGGTGACACCATATCTCACACATAGTCGTCAGTAAACTGGATGACCTACATGTGTATAGAGTGCATCCTGAAATTTTATTTATTTATTTAGTTTTTGTTGACCAGGTAAGTGCACTAGACAAATCTCGCCTATTTTCGGGCACGACCCGGGGAAGGGATATACAGATGAATGCCAACTTACCTTGAACCAGATTAAGCTGCTGGTGGCATTTTTTTAGTGAATGAGGGAAATTTGGCCAGGACACCAGGGAAACTCCCCTACTCTTTTCTATAAGTGCCATGGGATCTTTAACATCCACTACCACCAAACAAGGCAGATGGGACCTCGGTTTAATGTCTCATCTGAATGACGGCACCTCAGAAGTGCAGCACCCCTCTCTTGCTACACTACAGTGTCAGTACTGGGATATTACTCCAAGTGCCAGATGTGGGAACTGAACCCACAGCCCTCTGATCTCCCGGCCTCAGAGATGAGTGTGCTACCTACTAAGCCACTGACACTGATAATGACTGATAATAAATGACTATTTGGCAGTTAAGACTATGCACAGGAACCACCTGCTGCCTATTGGTCAAGTGATTATTGATGCTGAACCATCAGATGCCACTTTTTCTGGGCTGATGACTCATGCTGCTGCTAAAAAGAGACAGAGTCAACCTTTGCCAGTTGTCCCAGAATCAAGGCCTTTCCCCCGGCAGGCCCAACATGACAGTGACAGTCAATCTGAATCTGACAGCAGTGAGTGTGAGACTCCATATTACCCCACTTATGAACTGAGTCAATTGTTTTGAGGCAACCCTAAGTGTAATTATGGGGATGAAGCTGGGCCTTCAGGACTGCCTAACCCTCCACCTTCCTCCTTAGAATCAATGCCCCAGAGAGTGAGGTGCGTAGTATAACATCTGAAATAGCTGATTCACCGTACTTAGTGAGACCATTTGAACTGTCTGAGGAGGAGCCGGATGCCATGAACCATTCTGGTGACATACCAGAAACTAATGACCATAATGAACTTGACCTTGCTGTCCTGAATGACCAGAGCATCCATTCTGTTGTTGAAAGTGTCAGTCAAATGCCTCAAGACAAATGTTTCAGAGTGTTCCCTGGATAACAAATCTGGTCCTTCTACAGAGTACAAGGATATACCTAATTTGAAGAAAACAGTCAACAGAGCAAGGAGCCAACAATGTTCCATTACTGGACTCTTCACCCCATGCAGAGGTACCCCTCCTTACCGGAGAAGAGACTAATGCAAATGCTGATACTCCTGAGCCTGTGTCTGTTCCCCCAAGAAAGACTGGAAGAGCTGTTAAACCAGTAATTCATCTCAGCTATGACTCCCCTAGGAGGCCTGTGGACCTCCTCTTAAATGTTGTTCACAAAGGTGTCTATATCTCTGAAAGCTCACTGCCCAAACTGAGCCTTTTGGCCACTTCCAAGTTAATTGTTCATCCTTCAGAACATGATGCCCCTGCCCCATCTAGCCCTAAGTTAGCTGATAGGGATGGGTCCCCATCTATGTTAATTACAATGCAGGAAACAATTACCTGAGTAAGTACAGTAATATTATTCTGTGAATCATAGTAAAATAGTAATGTGCATGAAAAATGCATAACTGTTGTCATTACAGAGTATCTGCAGAGTATCATGAATAAGTACAGTAATGTTGTAAGTTTATGTTTACTGATGCATTAGTCTTTGCTTTCTGTCTCGTATAGTGACGGAACATATGTCTTGTATAGCATAACTTTATCCTATAAATATATTGTGAGTATAGACTTGACGTGGATGCCAAGTTCTTTCCGGGCAGGGAAGGGTGTAACCCCCTATAAATGGGGGGTTCCTAAATTGTCTTCCTGGACTTGCCTAAATGCCCACTGCCAGGCTGGTGTTCTGTGTTCAAATAGCTTTAAAAGTGTTTGCATGCGAGTGCCCTGTTAGCCTCCATGCCTGTCTCTTTAAGAGGCATAATTTTTATATGGTTATAATTAATCTGGTTTGGGGCTGAGTGTTTCTAGGCTCAAGTCTCACCCGGGCTGCAATACAACCACTTCATTCTGCCATCGCTAATTGTGCAGAGGAAACCCTTCTAGAACCTATGATTGTTTGCCGATTATCTGCTTTAATAGTAATGATATAGTAGTTTGTCTAACATGCCTTCTTTGCAGCATGGACTTTCTGTTTTGCACCATCATCTTGGTCCTGGACTGACAATTTGGACCAATCAGTACCTTTGGAGACCCTAAAATGGAGACTGTCCTCAGGGGTCTTGGGGGAGTGAATTTCTATAGGAATTATAGTTTTTACTGTTCAGTGCTGAAATGGACGAGGAGGGGGAGCTCTTGCTGTGACAGACAGATGGATGAACCAACTGAACCTTTTGAATCTCTGGGAAGTTCCAGAGCTGCCTGCAGCAGTGAGTAAGTGTGTAGTCGGAGTTGAGAGAGTGAACAGCTTGAGTTATTCGAGCAGCTGCTCCTGCGTAGTAGCGTGGGGGAATCGGCGGGAAGACTGTATCTGGCATGCCTGCTACCATCTTCTCGAGTGAAGAAGTCTGCATTAATACCTCAGATTTTATCTGAATTTGCTGTGATTGTGACCAAAATCCTGAATTGTGACAAAGTGAAATTTACCTGGTGTGGCCCGAAGATTTGTCTTGGTGCGATCAGCCTGTCAGGACTTGAGACAACCACAGAGCGTACGGTTTGAGCAGAGACACTGTTGATTGCAACTGGACTGTCATCCGATCTGTGGTATTTACTTGCCTTTACTATAAGTGTGCTGAATGTGGAATGTGGGTCATGATTTGGTTCCCCACCTTGCTGATTGTGTCACGCTAGCTGGAGGCTGCATCCAGCAACTTTACTGGACTGTATCTGATTCATTCACCTGGTCTGGGACTCACCATCTTGGCCTAGATTGCTGCTCATGCTGCAGAGTTACACCCGACGAGAGACCTGCCTGGGGATTTGGCTCCCTGCTCAACACCAATGAACAGGAATGACACCACAGTGCATCATTCGGGCCCTGCTTCTCCTGGCAAACCAGCACTTCATCCTGAGGTCTCCATTTCGTCCATCCTGCATCTTGGTCTGGGTAGCGTCAGTAAACATCAGGGTAGCTCCCTGCAACAAAGCTCAAATGAAAGTGTGTCACCTGATTTAAATGCTTTGATTGATCCTCACGAACTGAGCCCTCCAGCTCTGGAATACGAATTGTGGGTTAAAGTGCATGTTGTGTTTTTTTTTTCTTCCTAAGGGCCCCAGCAACAGCTACAATGCTGGCCTACCCCAGGCAACGCTTCTGGCTAGCCTGCAGACCAACTTGGTACCCAGAGTGTGTGTGACTGTGTTAGAGGGACTCTTAGAGGCATGCATGCTTAGCCCGATTAAATCAGATCCAGAATCAAACACCAGATTACTGCCCCTCCCTTGTTCATGTTCCCCATTAAATCAGATCTAAATCTTTTTGCATTTACACTGGCTGTTGTGTACTTTTGTGGTGGGGATACTGTGCTGCTATTGACTTTCTCCATTGCAGGCCTTGTTTTGCAGGGGTCTCCAGGGCCCAGTGCTGCTGATCCAGCCCTAGTCGTAAGTGTGCCATGTGTGGGTATAACATTGCATTCTAGTGATCATTGTAACTGACTAATTGCTGACCAGTATAGGCCACTAGAGGGGTTAGAGGGGGTATCAGTGTCCCGGAGAGCTGTACCCAGAGCAGCTATGCTACCATTAACCCAGTCCTCCAGGGTGGAGACATCCATTCATAGAACTCAGGCCACTCAACCTGTGCTGGTCACGCAAGCAGGGGGTAGTATCCATTTGGATAGCACCACCTAGGGGTTACACACAGATGTGATTTTTATCACTCCATGGTATTTACAGATTGGCTCGAGAGGTGGTGAAGACGGGACCAGGCATTCCAGACAGAATAGATGCCTTTATCATTTAGAACAGCATGCAGCAGGAATGAAATATTAAGGTAACAAGCAACAAACTATAATGTCTTGAAGACTACAATGTTTTAAAGATAACAAATTAAATATGGGGCAACTGATTTGGACAAAACCTGAAACAATGTAATTATATTTTTAGACATTTAGGGAAAACAGACAGAAACCAGAATAAAAACTGCAAATAGCTTGAAGCACCTGCAGATACCATTTTTCATAGATAAGGGGGTGTCAAGCAATAAGCAGAAGTGAATGTAGAACACTATTAAATGGTGACTGGTGGCACTAGTGTGAAATAGTTACTGATCTATTCCCTGTGAGCCTTGGGTAAAAGATGTATATTTTTGTGATTACATTTTTAGGCTGTTCTACAGGAAATTGATTAAAGTGAGAGTTAACAAAGAATTAACATTAAGAAAGAAAAAAGAGAAATCAACAAAACGGTAAATATAAGTGGTGTTACCAAAAATTGCAAAGTTCATAATTTAATGTATAAGAAAATGAAAAAAGTACTAAAAAAGAATTTATATTAACAGATGTAACCCTGTGAACAAGTTTGCTTACAGAGCAAAACGTAAGAGAACAAAAAAAAAGTTTGATTCGAATCCTGAGTGAAGGAGGTTTATTTGTACATGGATAAGTGGCACCCCACTTCAGTTCCATATACATTGTGACAAGCACATCAGGGAGCCAGAAGAACAGTTATTGAAAAACCATTACCCACAGAGCAATATAAAGTTAATTAATGAGAAGGGAAATATAATAGATCAGATTACAACAGAGACTATACATAAAATACAACATCTGTCAAAACAGCTAGAGGCTAATGAAATAACAAACAGGATAAGTGTTTTAGAAAACTATATTGAAAACAACAAGCAAAGAAAACATAAGAGAAATGTGATAGTGCATGCAGGGAAAGACACATGGTTTGATAAACAGTGTTGCTGTATAAAAAAGAGTGAATGAACCAGCCAGGAAAATGCAGAAACATCTAAGATATGAAGACAGAGTATAACATTCATTAACCTCAGAAGTGAATATAGGAATTTAATTGATTTTAAAAAAGCCAAATACAAAAACTGGTTATAGTCCTCCTTGCAAGAGACAATAAGGGGCATGGATAATAAATCATTTTGGAACCTAATAGCACATGGATCTGCAAGAGAAGCCATACAAGGAGAGACTAAAAGAGCTTACTATGTATACCCTTGAGGAAAGGAGGGAGAGGGGGGACATGATAGAAACGTTTAAGTACCTCAGTGGAATCAACAAAGTGCAAGAGGGTAGCATCTTTCAGAAAAAGTGACATGTAAGAAAAGGGGGACATAATTTAAAGATAGAGGGGGTAGTTCCGGGGCAATGTGAGGAAGTATTTTTCCACAGAGAGGGTAGTGGATGCATGGAACAGCCTTCTTGAGGAGGTTGTGGGGTCTAAAACTGTGGGAGAATTCAAGAATACATGCAACAGACATATGGCAATTCTTGTGGGGGTAGGAAGAAATAGGCTGTTGGTTAACTAGGATCTGTGGCTTATCCTGTAGGTAGGGAAATGGGCAGACTAGGTGGGCCAAGCGGTCCTTATCTACCATCAAAGTCTATGTTTCTATCAGGTAATGGAAGGGACAACATAGAAGCAACGATACCTCCAGAAGAATGGTTAAATCATTTTAAAACATTCTTCAAACCTAAGTTAAAGAAACCAGTTAGGCAGGATAAGTGCTCTAGTTCACAAACAATTGAAACAGTAGAGGAAAGTGATACATGGTTGCAATTCACAGTACAAGAAGTGAGGTGTGCTACTGCAGCACAAAAAAGAATGAAGCACCCAGCTATGATAATACCCCTGCAGAAATATATTAGTCCAATGTCCAGTGGTGGGCTGAATTATTGATGCATTGGTTTAATGTAATAGTAACAGTGGAAATAATACCTAGACATTAGTGTATAGGGATTACTGTACCAGTACACAAGAAGGGTTCAAAATCAGACCCAGCAAAATATAGATTTATAACGTTATTCTGCATATCCCTAAAAATCTTCTCTAGACTCGTTAGCCAGATTACAGATATGGCCTGATGATTTTGGCTGCCCAAGCAGGCTTTAGAATGGGGCAATCTACTTTAGGTCACATTTTTACTTTAAAATATATACTAGATAGTTATACTGTCATTAGAAAAAGGAGGATTTATGCAGCTTTTACAAACATGAAATCTGTGTTTGATAATGTAAATAGGATCTTACTCTGGACTACCCTGGAAAGAAAAGGTATAAATAAAAAATTGCTCATGCTTATTAAATTATTGTATACAGATACAATCTACATGGTTAGATGTGGGAAAAATGGTGCTTTAACTGAGCTCACATATGTAAACTCAGGAGTCAAGCAAGGTTGCCTACTTTTTAGTTTATATATTGAAACAATAGTTGAAGATCTAAAAATGGTGGAAATTCAACCCCCAAAAGTGAACAATTTACCAATTACAATTTTATTATATACGGATGATACAATTCTTTTATCCCAAACACCAACTGATTTAAAAAGAGGTCTAACAGTGATTAACAATGCTCTGATGAAGCTAGACTTGGAGATTAATCAACAAAAAACTAAGATCTTGATATGCAGAAATGGCAATAAAAAAAGCGATAGTACTGAGTGGAATATTGGAGGGGCAAAATTTGAGATGGTCAAAGACTAATGTTATTTGGAAACTACATTTGAAAAAAATCTGGGATGGAAAAAACATGTCAATAACATTAAAGAAACAGCCTTCAGAACAATATTATGGGTAAATATATTTGCAAACACTTTTGGTACCAGTTCATATATAGCACAAAAAAGGTGCTTTGAGGCTAAGGTAAATTCATAAATATTGTAAGGAGATGAAATCTAGAGCATTGGTGCACAATGAGAGACTTACAAACTATACAAAATGTATTTTTAAAACTTGTTATAGGATTACCCAGATATATTTTCATCTGGGTTGTTAGGGCAAAAGCAGGAACCCTGGCTTTAGAAACAAGAGTGTTAAAAAGTTGTATAAAGCTATGGCAGAAGATAATTTCTTCCCCCCAATGAAACTTTTATGTACAATTTCTGGATTGATGCCATGAGTAGTAGGGAACGAGATACATGGTTCGGTGTACTGAACCAAATATTATATAAACATGGTTAAGAAAAAGATTATATAGCTAATCCATCAGGGGACATTGATGCCTTTGTCAACAATGCTATCCAAAATGTCATAGATGTTACAATACAGAAAGACTTATTGGTGATACACAAGTCTAATGAATTTGGGCTTTTGAAAAGAATTAAAAGCAATTTTAATACAGAAAAATACTTGATATTTTGTGAAAAATTTGAGCATCAGAAAGCTATATGTAGACTGTGCCTAGAACTCTGGGGTATAGCTGGAAACCTATTCATGTTTGTCAAAATTTACTGGCCATTTGTGAATAAAATGCTAAGTGCTCAACAGCTCATATAATATTCGACTATAAAGCATTTGTAAAGGAAAGGGACAGCTGGCTTCAGCCTTTTTTTGCAAACAATACATGGTAAAGATAGCAATGATAAAGCTAGTAGGTTATTTAGCACTAAAGAAAATGCAGTCCTATTTGGATTAGGCAATTTTGCACAAATAGTGTTAATGAAAATTAGTTAAAATGAAATATAATAGGAGTCACACTGAGATTTTAGACCTGTGGACCATAAAGGTCTCACAAGACATAATTTTTGTGATAAGGTTATTTTTATCCCAGATATATGTACTAAATATTGTGGCATATGATGAGTCTGTATACATTGTTGACTATTTAATGTTGGTTCTGAGAAAGAACATACTTTGTATTGGATGTTTTTAAAATATTTTTTGTATGTAATAGTATTTTATGTATACTTCCAAATAAAATTGAACATTGATTCTTGACCCAACACCCCCTCAGCTGAAATTCAACTATTCAGCAAAGAAGACAAGTCCCACTCTTTATTCCAGTCCAGGACCCTCACAATGGGTTTACATAAAGTATAGCACCACATTATTTCCTTTTCAGCTTACTGTGCTGGGACACAGTGACTTTAAATCCCAGACTTTAGTGCAGATTTTCTAACAGCCAGGATGGACCCTACAATCTGAACCTGGGCCAAGAAGGTACTCTTGACAAGTGTTTCACTTCTGCGACCAGGGGATACTTAAATCCTTTGAATAGCTGGTACTGGAATATCAGTTACATACCAGGGACAGTTTTAAATACTTTCTAATTCTACACCATCTTCAGGCAATCAAAACGCCTGGAAGTGGATGAATTGAAATTTCCACCCCATCATAACATTGATCCAGAATATGCTTAGAGGAGCCTGGCAGAAGCATTTAATTTCAGCCTGTCATCAGGCTTTTCTGGGTGGTATGCCAACTTATATAGATTCCAACACTAACACGTGGGAAGTGGAATTCACCGTAACACTTATTTGAGCAAACTAGTCTAAAATCTGGTATAGGTAACATACAATAATTACAACAGAACAATGCTGAGAATTTGGCTGGAAAACAGTTATACTTGTTTCTATATACCCCAGATTACAGCAAAATATGGGGCTGGCAGTATAGCCTAGAGGTTAGAGTAACAAGCTTTGAATGAGCTTAGTACATCTAGCAGATCTGCATTTGATTCCCCCAACCTCCACTTGCATACTGTGTGGCTCTAAACAAATCACTTAACCTCCTCAGTGATCTCGGCTCACTCCTGAAAACAGGCACTTGTGCCTAGTGGGCCTTACCTGGTTACTAAAGAATTAAAAAAAAAAAATTTCACCAGGGATGCCAGTTTTTGCATGGTGGTGGAACAGATGTGGCTGCAGAAACACATATCTTCTGGTCCTGTCTGATTCTGACCCCTTTCTGGACTGAGGTAGAGAGGAAGCTCAGTAATATGATAACACTATTTGGCACCCTAATGCAAGTAGCCACACTACTTTTACACTTCCCACAACACATCAAAAATAAATTACACATCTACATCCTGACTATTTCACTTATGGTAGCCAAGAAAGTCATCACACACCTCTGACTCAAGCCAGAACTCCCATCTGAAACCCACTGGGAAGACACCAAATGGGATATTTCTAAACTGGAAAAACTGACTACACATTTGCAAAACACTACACCTAAACATCAGAACAGATGGAACAATGTGACTACTTCACATAATGGACCACAAGCCAGATATCATCCCCTAGCCTTACTCTCCAAGATGATTTGCCTGCAGTGCTGGATACACCACACTACAATCCAAGAAACAGATCTCCCCTAACAGGTCTCCAGGATGATCCCCCCAACACACACACACACACATACTAGAATGAAGGAGGGACCTCCCTGGATATAGAGGAGAGTGGTTCCCCAAAATTAAATACTATATATATTCTGAATTTCACTGTAACAATAAAAACACATAGGAGTCTTTAAAAAGTTGCATAACATGTGACCTGCCTCCCTGAAATGATATAACTATGGAACGCTGTTCTGATGCTGATTGCCCAAAAAACAAATATCTCAATAAAATACAAGTTTCAAAGAAACAGATGAGAGCAGTGTGAGAAATCTGACAGCCTATATTGTAAGTGTTTGAAAAAGCCAATCAGATTAGAAATGGTGACCATGAGAGCATCATATAAATTGCATTTACATGTTTTCCCTTTTATTCTTATTACCTGTACAGTATGTCCTCATTTAGTTGCAACTTACAGTAATTGCCGATCATTCTAGCACTAAAATGAATAACAAAGGGGATAAGGAACGCCCTTGTCTTGTCCCTCTTTGTAATGGGCATGCAGCAGAGATTGCTTTATTGGTCATAACTCTCACCATGGGCTTATAATAAACTGTGGCAAATGAACTGAATATAGTACTAAACCCAAATGATCCAGGTCATTAAAAAAGGCCATTCAACAGAATTCAACACCTTCTCAAAATCAACTGAGACTGCCTCTCGTGAACATCTTTTCCTTTTAGCCTGCTATAGTAAAGGAATAAAAGTCCCAATACTGTCAGCCCCTAATCAACCCTTTGCAAGCACAGCCTGATTCAGCTGAATGAGGTTATGAAGGACATTTTCATGCCCACCAGGAAGTACATTTTGCCACTATCTTCGTATCTGTGTTAATCAAAGATATAGGCCTATAATTGACAAATTCCCTGAGGTCATTATCTTTTTTTGTCAGTATAATCACAATTGCTTTTAAGGTGGGGAGGTAAGGTAACCACCATGCATCATTAAACAAGCTAAGATGCTAAGTAAAAGTGGAGCCTATGTGTCCAACATTGATTTATAAAATATTATAGTTAATCCTTCACTACCAGGGGACTTCTCAGAGTTTATAACTCATAGACCTCTCTATTTCCTCTGTAGTAATTTGGGAATCAAGTTGTGATGTAAGAGTGACATCAATCTGCAGTAAAGCCAATCCATCAAGGAATGCCTTCAGACTACATATAATTATACAGTGTTGAGGTGAATATAGTTTTACATAAAAGGCAGGCATGCATGCATTTATAGAGTTTAAGGAGGTGTGTACCCCTTTGTATAATCTCTGAGAGAAGCTATATTTGATTCAGCTTGCTGCGTATTGCAGTCTGTATGCTAACAGCTTACTTGACCTTGATCCCAGTTCCCAGTATGATGCTTTACTCTGTACTGAATTAATTCAGCCTTACAATTTAATAGCTTATCAATTTAATGCTTGTAATTTTGTCTTTTTCTCAGCTGTATGAGATCCTGACTGAAATTCACTCTCTAGTTTATTTAGTTGGTGCTCAAGATCCTTGTTTTCCTTTCCTCTTGCCTTCTTTTTCATTGCAACATATCCAGTGCCTCTACCTCTTAAAAAGGTTTTAAATGATTTCCATATACAGTAATCCCCGGAGATACACCAGGAGTGACATGAATGCCAAAACATTGAATAGCTTCTTTTCTGGCCAAATGTTAAAGACTATCCTTAGCCAGAAAGTGATTTAACTTCCATCTGAGTGATTTATGTAACTCACATACTGGTTGAACTACAACTGATAACTAAAGTATGGCCTGAAATATGGATTAGTTCTACATCAGAGAACACTACTCCTCTATCTGCAGCTGTATTTCCTAAAGTAAAATCAATCATACTATACAAATTATGGGGTAGAGAAAAAATGGAAATACTTTCTAATGGGGTTTTCTCTCCAGAAATCAGTCAAGAACCAGATTGTAACACAGTAATAACTGCCATATTGCTGGAGAAAATCAATTTAATCATAATTTGGAGCATAAATGTTGGAGATCCAAATATGTTTGCTATATTAGGCATCCAACCTCCATTTGAATCATCTCCATAGTAATTGATGGGGGCTATGGGGGACTATGCACTAACAGGTGGGAAGTACACACCTAAGGCATGTACCCCGCCCGCATACCTACGCGGCCCCAGATAGACACAGGGTATGTGGTATGCATGATGGCATGCACCTGAGGGCACCTGTCCATGGCCACATCCCCCTGGTATGCAGGGTCATGTGTGGTGGCTGGGGCAGCGCCGCAGACCCGGGCGGGCATACAATCAGATGCCCGGCCCAGATCCTACAGTGGAGCCCTTATGTGGGTGAGTGCTGTGTTGGCTGTTCACCTCTGCAGATGACAGATGGGCAGTGGCCGTGGAAGTGTGTGGTGGGCAGTGCCACTGGCCATCCTGAGACATGGCACCAACAGAACATGCAGGAGGAGGGTGTTGGTGCCATAGGTGTGTGTGTGGGGGGTATCACTGGCCAGGGACAGGTGCAGCCATATGTGGGGGGTGCTGTGTGTCAAGCTGTGGGCAGCATGGGCACTGTGGTGCTGCATTGGGGGGCTGGGGCTGCAACGTGTGTGTGTGTGTGTGTGTGTGTGTGTGTGTGTGTGTGTGTGTGTGTGTGTGTGAGAGGGAGGTCCGCCTCCAGGGTATGGAGATGCCCACCTGCTGCAGGAACGTTCTCTCTGCTGGTGTGCATGGTGGCAGGGAACGTAGGGGACTTACGGCAGGGTGCACCTTGGTGTAATGGCCACCCTCCTAAGTGCCCCAGTGTGTTGCACTTTGCAGCTTTGCGCATGCTGTGTAGTGCAGGCATGCCCCTGGAATGCTTCAGATGCGTTGCTGTCAGCGTAGCCAGGAGATCCAGCATTTTGCCGGTTTGTACCCCATTTGTGAATGCTGCGTGAGGTTCACACTCTCACCACCCCAACCAGGGGAGAATTGCAGAGGGAGGAGTGGTTTTCTGGCAGCAGGCTGCAGGCTGGCTGTGGGAGGTCTTTGTAAGGAGTCTTGCTGCTGCTGGTTGCTCCAGCGTGTTCTAATGAGCATGTCGAGTCTATATGGCCTATTCGCTCCTGACTCATAACAGTCTGTGATTCTGTAATTCTGTGACAGGAGACTCCAGGAAAGAAAAAGACACTTGTATTCCAAGGATTTGTGCACGCTGAAGAACTTCTGGGCTATTGGCACTGACCGCAGAAAAAGATATGAAGAATTGCAGAACAGAAGCTCTGAAGATCTGGAACAACTCCCAGTTGTCACCACTGACCCCAGGAAAAGATTTGAAAAACTGAAGACTGAAGAACTGGAATGCCTTCACGTTGTCACCATTGACCCTTGGAAAAGATTTGAAGTACTAAAGAACTGAAGAATGGAAGTCTGGAACAACTTCTGCTGGAGAACCTCTGAAGAGCTGATGGCATAAAAAAAGACAATATATAACCAAGCCACTGGGTGTTGGATCCCTACCTGTGAACCAGTGTAATGCCCTGCACTACCTAACTCACTGTTAGGGATGGCTGACCTGAAGAATCTGATGAAAGCAAGTGACAGGGCGTTCCTTAACTAACCATGCTATTCCTATTCTGACGACTGGACCCAAATTGTCAGGATGCAGATGGTTGAAACAGATTCTGGATCATGCTGGAGAAGTTATGAGCATGCAGTTAGGCAGAAGTCCAATTCAGTCTTTACACAAACTATCTTTCACTTGGTGGCTGCTGGAGTTGGCAATCTTTGATCGAGTGGCCTTTAAAAGAATAGTTAGCAATAGGCAGGGTAGTTCAGTAACATGCACGGCAGTCCAATAGTATGCAGGGCAGTTTAAGGGCAATCTAAATAGTCTTCAGAGTAAATGGAGCAAACTCAAGGCAAGTGGGCAAATTGGTGCATGTGGGGCAGTAGGACAGTCTTGGAGCATGCACTGACTTTGGGCACTGTCTCTTTAAATACAGACTCAGATCAGTTACAGTTTTTTTGCCCTTTGCAACAGTTTGCAATCAATCTGGCATCATCATTTTGAAATGTTCATCACAGTCACTTTATATAACAGTTGCACTAGGGGGAAACCTGGCTAAATGCTGCATATGCCTAGCTACGTGGGGACCACGGGCTATTTCCACCCTCCCACTTGTATATGCTTGAGTTCACACAATTCTGCCCTATTGACTAAGGGTTGTCTGCCTAGCCTATGTGCTAGGGGGCCCATGCTAACTGGCCCTCTCTTGCTAGGGGGCTCTGGGGCAGTTATACACTTCTAAAGTTCAGGTTACTAGCCCTAGGCTAGGGCTGAGACAGCTATGCTGCTGGACACTCCCTTCCCCTTGCTCCTGGCTGGAACTGACATACCACTGGACTGCTGACTGAGGTACACCAGGAGGACAGCAGGGAAGCCATCTCTTGGCACTATTTCCCTGTGTCCTTTCTCCGCTGCCACTACGTTTACCCACCTCCCTGCCACCTAAACTGCTAGGGGCACCTTATTGTACTGGGGCACCTTCTTTTGAGATATCATTTTATTATTTTATTTACCTATTTGAATTTTGATGACCGAGTAAACCCACTGAGACAAAAAAGTCCCTTTTTCATGGATGACCCAGAATTAGTTACATATAGTAGGTGGATGATTATACATACAGATTCAGAAACATCATATACAAACGCAACACGATGGGATCATAACAAATTTGTTACAAATAGTGGTTGAGACTATTACATTCATTAATTGTACATTATAAACGAGCAACAGTGCAGCACATACAGACAACAATGAAGGTAAAAATAAGCTCAGCCTAAGTAGTTGACCAAGCAAGTTACCATACAGTGCATGTCAGTAGTTATTGGTGTGAGGAACTGTACCTGGAAAAGCAGTGCTCTGCTTAACAAGTGGTTCAATCAGAAAAAAGAGAGCCGGCACCTGCCCAACAGTAACAACTTTAACTGCCCGAATTGGGATCCTCAGCACTACATAAATCATAGAGACCAACCTTGTAATGGAGAAATTGTGCTTGCTTTTATTCCAGTGTTTCTTCAAAACAGCAGTAGTACAGCAATAGAAGCAATACAAGGGTCTCGATCAGTTGTTCTCCCCCTCCACTTGAGTTGAACGTACACTCAGCATCACCTGACGCGTTTCATGCACCCTGGCTCTTTTTCAGTACAGTGCACAGTATATAAAGGGTCACTCAAGCTGTGTGAATGGAATTAGTGATAACAGTTACAAGGGGGTGTAACCCAGAGAAGAGCTTTTAGCCTGTTTTTTAACTGTGCTAAAGTGGGACAAGCAAGGACCGCTGGGGGGGCAAGGCATCCCATAGATGAGGGGCGGCGAAGGAAAAGCCATATAAGGTGTTACATAGTAAACATACAAATAAGACTATGAGATGATATGGGTATTACTGACATGGTATTAGAGGTATGGTTAAATTTAAAATACTGTATATCTTTGATCTAAAACAGAAGCTTATATTACAAAGTCTATGTTTGCACCACAGCTTATGACCGATGGCAGCTATTGTAAGAGGGTGGCTTTTACTTGATTGTCAGTTGGCTGATTAGTGACAGCTGTCACTGAGCTATGAAACCTGCCTGGCAATGTGGCTATTTGAAGTTGCAGAGTCAGAGATTAAGAATGCTTTAGAGAAAACCTTTTTCAAAATGTCTAAAAGGAAATCCTTCCACCTACAATTTAAGCTTGCTGCTGCTTGTCGAGCAGAGAAAGATGGGAGTCGCCTGGTTGTTGCTTCTCTGTATATCATTGAGAAGCAGCTGCATAAGTGGTGCAAAAAACATCCTTCTCTAAAGGGGTAGGTAACTCTTGCTGGGTCAATGGGTTCAAATCACAAATGCCAGCGTCTGGATGGTGGTGGATGCCAGCAAAACTACCCTGAAAGTGAGTCTGTTTTAGCAACCTTGATAAGTGAACAGCAGGAGCAGCACTACCTGGTAACTAGAAAGGCAATTGCACTAAAAGCCATAGCTGTAATTCAAGAGTCCTCCTTTTCAGCTGGCCCATTGACACTGAGGGTTGAGGTGCCGGACACCATACCTCGTACCATGGCAGTGAGCTGAGGTCAGGCACAAGCTCAGGCTGCAGGGGGTCAGCTGGGGAGAGAGGATCGAGCATCCAAAGGACTGCTCTCCTCTCTCGGGGGGAGGGTGGGTTGTGACTTCCCTGCTATCAGCGACTCTCAGTGGAGACTGGGGACAGCAACAGCAGGGGTCATGAGGGAAAGGGGCAGAGGTAATGGCAGACATCCACAGGACTGGTGCGGGAGCATGTCCATCTCACACTGGACATCATTGCATGTCTGCACCTCCAGGGGGGAACTCACACTTGCAAACAAGGAAACACCCTAACAGCAGGAGGAGACGATGACGCATCAGCAGCTCCATGCTCACCATCGGATCTCACTCTCCCTGGGTCCCGATATCTTCTGACCTTCACCTTACCTGCATGGAAATTGGATTCTAAGGATTGCCAGTGTAAAAGGATGGTGGCCTGCCTGGGGTGCACAAGCAAGGGGATCTCCTGCAGGTCTGGGGTGATAGGTCGGAGTTCTGTGGGGACCCAGTGCAGGGGTCTCAGGCTGGGTGGGAGTAGCTGGAGGTGATGTCTGAGGGATGCCCCTGAGGAAGGTGACCAGAGGGAAAAAGAATTGAAAAAAAAAACTCCTTTTCAACTAGCCGGGAGTGGGTGGACAAATTTCTTTGGCGATGGGGATTCAGAGTGCACCAGAAACAACTGTCAGTCAGAGACTTCAGAAGGACTTTGTGCCAAAAATAATTGACTTTGCCTGCTTTTGTAACAGACAGATTAACATGTACAGTCTCTCAACATCCATGACTGACAACATTCATGAGACTACAATTTGGGTCAACATGCCAGGCAATAGAACAATAGACCACACTGGTACAAAGTCAGTGCTGCTGCTCACAACAGGGCATGAGAAACAAAGAGTGACTGTCTACCTGACTACAATGGGGGACAGCAGAAAACTACCACTGTTTGTGGTGTTAAAGGGGAAGAGGGAGCTGAAAGAGACACTAGGCATTACTGGGGTTGTTGGTGCCATGTTCCCTAATGGGTAGATGCCTGAAGATCTTACTGTTGAACAGCTAAACAAAGTATGGGGCAGTATGGTATTCAGTAAATGGATGCTAGTATGGGACACCTTCCATTGCCATATCAGCCCCATTGAAAAAGCAGATTCTGAAAAAAATCACTCCGTCATCTCTGTTATCCCTGGTGGTTGTACAAAAGTCCTTCAGCCAGACGTGAGCTGGAATGCTCCATTTAAAGCAGCCTATAGAGAATTATATGACTGATGGATAGCCATGGAGGAGAGGGAGTTGGCAAAAGGTAGCAACCCACAAGCACCCGAGAAGTACAGAATGCTTGAATGCATTAACCCTTCGGCTGCCAACAGAATTAGAACATATAGGAATTTTGGACTGATATACCAGTCCGTGGTACAGCAGGGGTTAAGACAGCTGGGCAAGCTGTCACAAAAGAAATCATGGTAAAATCCTTTGAGATAATCTTATCCACTTGTTACAAATAATGTTGGTTACATATTTCACTTGCTTATAATTTTTTCTGTTTGCATGTCTGTGCAGTTACCAACAGTGACCCAGATATCATCAGCTGCACGAAGGAGGGAGGGCTAGCAGAGGAGACAAGAGAAGAGTTTATCAGCAAACAAGCCATGGGAGTCAGTGCTGATCAACAGCAGAGCCAGTGACTGAAAATGCTGAACTAGAAAGCTGCTGGGACTGTGACTGAGATTCATTTTTAAATTGTTCTATTTTTCTATTTCTCGGTCTGTAAATAAAGCTTTTGTGCTAAGCTTGTATGTTTTACCAGTGTTGCTATGTTGCTAAGCATGTCACTACATGTAATTGCCTCGAGACGTGCTCAGGCACACCCGAAGACTCCGCAAACACCGAACACACGGAAGGCACCGGCGTCCACTTGTTTGTTATTTTCTTTCAATTTAGCAACATGTTCTTGATTAAGCACAACAACACCTGCTCATCAGGTCACCTCACAGACTGCTACCACAGTGCCTTCTCACTGTTCACAGTTGTACTTCTGGGACAAGCATGTATAGTAAGGGGGTTGCTTTACCGGTAATTGTTGTAATCCAGTTAGCATCATTTTTTATTACTATTTTTCACATGTTACCATTTACTGCAACTCTAACGTGTAAAGTAGTCTATGTTCGAGGTGACTTGTATTAAAATGTGGTCTGACAATGTGCAGCTTTAGATCAAGGGCAGCTAATAATTGAGGGTGGCTATAGATCAAGGATATATGGTAAGTTACATCCATTGGAGACAATGGGATATATATACTACAGTAACGTAGGCGTTTGGTTTCCAATAGGGAGACTCAGCAGGTCACACAACGTTTATTTTAGCCAGTGACAATAATCATTTGTAAATACAAGGCATGTATAATACAAAAAAATATTAAGCCATGGAAGTAACAGAAATGCTATAAACGCAGGTATCAGTGATTGAACTAACAATGATAGCTAAAACTTTTTAACAGGTGAAATTGATGCACTGAGCATCTGCACTGGTTAGGAGCCATACGGAGGGTCTGGCAGGCAGCAAGCACTCTATAAAAGGAGAATTGGTTGGTGGCAGAGCTGCTCCATATGAGGAGGAATTGAACACTTTGGAACCCAAAGGAAGAGGCTCAGTGAGTCTAGGACATAGCCCAGAGTAAATACAAGTACAATCAAATTCCAGCAGAGAAATAAGGATGAGGTTCAGGCAGGCATCCCTCAGAACAATATAAGGTACGGGTATTACTAAATTTTGTACCTTAAAAAAAGAACAATAGAGACTAAGCAAGCAATAACACATGACAATGTGTGGTATATCTCTTGATAAGAGCACGCCCAGGTGCGTTGTTAGGCACGAGGCGCTTGCACCGAGTGCCTTATGCACCTGGGCGTGCTCTTATCAGGAGATAACCCACACCTTGGAGTGTGTTCTTGCACTTATAAAATGGGTCCTGTAACTAAATATAAAAAAAAAAAAATGAAGAAAGAATATGTCCAAAATGTTTTTAAAAATACTTTTTTATACTAGTTATAGGAAAAAGAGTTCCCTATTACTGTATTGTGCTATATTTCAGACTGCCTAGTGGGCCAGTAGAGGGCTCTCCTCCATCCAAAACACACAGTGCTGAGATTAGTATGCCCCCCCACCACCACCACACATCAGATAGTGTTTATTTCCAGCCATGCTCCCACTTTACAGATTTTGTTACTCTCACTCTGTCAGCAGCTGCTTTGGTTAAGAGTGAGTAGCGGGCTTAGTTTTGATGTGTTTCTTCTCCCAAGTGTGTCTTTTCTTGAACACACAAAGATGTTGTTATTATTTTTTTTAATTTATTTGATTTGGGCTTTGGTTTTATGTTGCTGGTAGTGAGTTGGTAGATTAGGAATGAGCGTGTCCCATTCCGACTGCCGTATAGAGCCATTTCCTGGTTTGTTTGTTTTTAAAATAAACGTTTCCTGGTCTGCATTTTTTAAAGTATTTCTTTTAGTGTGTGGAGTCATCTTGCCTTAATGGCCGAGTGTATATAGGAGTACAGAGGTTTTGGCTTGTAGAAAATACAGATTGAAGACAGCAGAGTATGGGGGAACGAGACAGGAAGTACATGTTTAAAATCTAAAAGCCCTCTGCACCGAGCGGTTACTGCTTCAGCAATTGCGGTGTTGCTTAGGTATTTATGCAAAAAAGAGAGTGGTCTGGATGAATTTACTTTGTTTTTGTTAGATTTCTTGCTTGGACAGAGAAAAACAGGGTATGTGTTCCTTGATGGTAATTCCTACAGTAGTGCGGCATTTCTCGCTGGTACTGGTCATTGTGTGCCTGCTTGCGAGAACACTTTGAAACTCCAGTAGGTTATTGATTTTCCCATGTTGTGAGGTCGCCCAGGATAGAAAAGTGCCATTTGGCATAGATATCTGCTGATAAGGACACAGCTCAAAGGTCCTTCCAGCCAATCAAATGAGGCCATTTTCTTTACCCATTTTATAAAATTATTGTTAAAACATGAGTTTTAAAATAAATAGGATATCTAGATTTTGGCTAAAAGCATTAAATACTCCCATATATCTATCAGGGATATGTTATAAATCCATACACAGTGGGCCATTCTGGGACCAAACAAACACAAGGGACCCGATTCTCAAATAGTTATGCCTGGCATAACTCAATTTGCACCAAAATAAATGGCTCAAGTAGCAAGTTATGCCAGCAGTTGCAACATACAGTATTCTGCAAAGCAGCCTGCTATATGTCTCTGGCTGCTTGTGCCAAAGTGGACATACACCACCAGTTACACCGTGAACCCCTTGAGACATGGCACTAGGGGGTTTACGGCAGCAGTTGTGCCCTATTCTGGAAGGGCAGGAATCAAGTCCCCCAGGATGCTATTCTCAAACAACCCCCAGAAGACATCCACCAAAGTATAGTTACCCCAGCTTTTAGCTGGTGTAAGTGTACTTATGACCTCCAGGGGTCGTGCAACTGTGCCGCTGGCCAATCCCCGATGACATGTCACCCTCCCCCCAATGCCCCGATCCCCAAAGTGCAGTAATTAAAACTCCGCAGGGCTATGAATGCCCTGACATCCAAAGTTCAGTAATGAAAGCCCCGCAGGGCTAAGAATGTCCCCCCCAATGCCCCGATCCCCAGTTTGTGGTGATTAAAGCTCTGCAGGGCTAAAAATGCCCTCTCAATGCCCCAATCCCCAAATTGTGATAATGAAAGCCCTACAGGGCTACTTGTGCCCCTCCAGGCCCCCATTGCCAGCTGCCCACAACTGGTACATCCTGTGGAATAAAATACCCAAACCCATCATCCCTGGTAGGCTAGTGGCCCCCCACCTGGCAGTGCCAGATCACCTTGCACCCCCCCACTCAGCCGGCAACTGGTATAGCCCACCTCTCACCACCATGGCCAGCCACTGACTGAGCTCCGTCTGAACACATATTGTATATAATATGTGCTCCAGTTCATTCATTGAGTGCTTACTATATACAGGAGTACACACTCAGATGGAGCTCAGTCGGTGGCTGGCAGTGGTGGTGACAGGTGGGCTGTGCCAGTCGCCGGTGGGGTAGGGGGATTGTGGGGTGGTCTGGCACTGCCGGGTGGGGGCCACTAGACAGAATCGAGTGCAGGGTCCTTGTTGCAACTGCAACTTGTGACATGCGTAGGGGTGCTTCTAGAATAGGGCCCAATGCTACAAATGTAAACAATGGCAACAGAGTGGTGATTATCAAAGCAACCATTTTCCAAAAGACAGTTTTTGTTTATCCATTTATACTGCTCATAAGAAATACATGGTATACCATTGCAAGGCATAAAACACAAGAAATAAACTTTTAAAAGGAAACTGCTGAAGCACTGTATACCTTTTGACAAAAGTGAAAGGTGACAGTGGGAATACACACTTGTATAGAATATATGCACTAAACAATTTCTGTCAAAGCAGAGACAGTGAATGAATAAATGAAGTAAAACTAGGTGTCTTAATTAGAAAGAATGGTATTACAAAAGCAGTGGCCATAGGAGTCATACAACGAACACAGTTTTGATCATTGTTTTATAGGCAACAGAACCTAATGGAAGAGTGGATATGAATTATAAATGGCACACACTGATGTTTGATCTGGTAACAGATAGGTTTTTTTCAAACCAGTTTTTGTTGAGTTTACATATTATTTAAAGTGACAGTAATTTGATGATATAAGAAATTTGCATGCAATTATGGTGGCTGATAGGGGTATTTGGTTGCATTGAATATGTAACACTTACTGATGGAACACAAGATGAAGTAAGTAATATAAATGTTGACAGACTAAATGTACTGTAAGTGAAGCTAAAAAGGCAGCCACCTATTTTAGATTATAATGAAACACACCAGAGTGAATGGTGTATGGCAGTGGGTTAAAATGTTGGATATATAAAAGTATAGTAATTATGCTTCTTGTGTTTTCATAACACAGGTGACCACTGATACCTTGATGAAGTGGGTCTAACCCTGTGAAACGCCAATCATTGATATTAATTTTTTAGGTGGCAATTTAAAGAGGGAGTCCGGCCAAAATGTCTAGCATCAATAAATTCAAAATTTAGATAAGCATATCCCCAGTCAGCCTCATGCCAAAAATGAGATCTCTAAGTTACTTTGTTTAAATGTTTTAAATAATTTTGTAACGTAAATGTACTGCCTGCTCAAAGAAGCCAGTTTCAGTAAAGAGCTACTGATGATTTCACAACCAGAACTCACAGTCCTTGCAAACTGCTTTATAAGACTTGTTTCTCCCACATTACATAAAACTGCAGTAGTAGTAAGCATCTGAAAAAGGAAAGCTGATTGGGGGGGTGCATTTCCATAATGTGCAGATGCAAGGTACAGCACTTAAGAATGTGACAGGGGTGGGGAATACAGCGGCAAACATGGCTTTAGAATGACAAAAATGTGTTCAATTTTTAGAACACTGCAGGGATGAGATTTCAAAATCTCAACAAACTGCAACTGTGGAATACAGCAATGACACAATCTCAGAAAGTAGCTGGGACACACAATTTTGGAAAGTGGTAGGGATGCTAATATTCATAATGTGGCAGTGTCATATAGTTTTAGAATGTAGCAGAGATACACAATTTTGAAATGCGGGAGATGCATAGTTGTGGAAGGTGGCAGGGACATGTAATTTCATAAGGCATCTTGGATGCAGTAATTTAGCATGTGCTGGCGATGCACAATTTCAAAACATGGTTGGTATGTTTGATTTCAGATTGTGGTAGCAACATTCAGTTTCAGAATGTGGCATGGACACGGAATCTCAGAATGTGGTAGTGACAGTTTCAGAATGTGGTAGTCACATGCAATTTCAGAATGAGGCAGGAATGCATAATTTTAGAATGTTACTTGGGCATGCGATTTTTGAATGTGGCAGGCACACTCATTTTCAGACTGCGGTGGGGATGTGCAGCTTTGGAATATGGTGGGAATGCATGTTTTCAGAATGTGACAATGACAAGCAATATCGGAATGTGGAAGTTTGCACACAATTTCAGAATGTGGCAGGCATATACAGTTTTAAAATGTAAAAGAGACATGCAGTTTTGGAATGTGGCAGTGACACACCAATTCAGAATGCTTCGGTGATGCTGAATTTCAGAATGTGGCAGACATGTACAATCTCAGAATGTGGTGGTAATGCACTATTTTGGAATGTGGCAGTGATGCTCAAAAATAGCCATCCTTTGAAGCCAGACTTTGATACCCTAACCTCTGCCTGACCTACAAACTCGTCCATACCTTCACTCCTCCCTGCCTTACACATCATCCAACATAAAACCTCTACTAGGTCCTTAAGGTCAACTAAGGTTACCAAAATTCAAATAAATAAATTTGAAATGTGGTGGTGACACTCAGTTTGAAAATGTGGCTGGGATGCAAAATTTCAGAATGTGGCGGTGATGCTCAATTTTGGAATATGGTGGTGACGCACAGTTTCAGAATGTGGTGGTGATACATAATTTCGGAATGTGATGGTAATGCACAATTTCGGAATGTGTCGGTGACACACAAATTCTGAATGTGGCGGTGATGCTCAATTTCTGAATGTGGCAATGATGCACAATTTCAGAATGTGTTGGTGATGCACAGTTTTGGAATATGGAATGATATCTGCCAAAGTACATTTACACCAGCTTTTATCTGGTGTAAGTGTACTTATGCCCTCCAAGGGTTGTGCAGCTGTCCCACTGGCCCATCCCTGATGACATGTCACGCTCCCCCCAATGCCCCGATCCCCAAAGTGCAGTAATTAAAGCTCTGCAGGGCTAAGAATGCCCTGACATCCAAAGTGCAGTAATGAAAGCCCCGCAGGGCAATGAATGCCCCCCAATGCCCCAATCCCCAGTTTGTGGTGATTAAAGCCCTGCACTGCTAAGAATGCCCTCCCAATGCCCCAATCCCCAAATTGTGATAATGAAAGCCCCACAGGGCTACTTGTGCCCCTCCAGGCTCCAAGTGCCAGCTGCCTGCAATTGGCATCCATCATCCCTGGAGAGGCTCTCACCTGACAGTTCCAGACCACTCCTGCACTCTCATTAGCCAGCAACTGGTTATTAGCCCACCTCACCACCATGGCCAACTGCTGACTGAGCTCCGCCTGAGCACATACTGTATATAATATGTGCTCCAGTTCATTCCTTGAGCCTGTGCTATATACAGGAGTACACACTCAGATGGAGCTCAGTCAGTGGCTGGCAGTGGTGGTGGTGACAGGTGGGCTGTGCCAGTCAGCCGGTGGGGTAGGGGGATTGTGTGGTCTGGCACTGCCGGGTGGGGCCACCTAGACAGAATCAAGTGCAGGGTCCTTGTTGCAACTGCAACTTGCAACATGCATAGGGGTGCTTCTAGAATTGGGACCAATGCTACAAATGTAAACAATGTCAACAGAGTGGCGATTATCAAAGCAACCATTTTCCAAAAGACAGTTTTTGTTTATCCATTTATACTGCTCATAAGAAATACATGGTATACCATTGCAAGGCATAAAACACAAGAAATAAACTTTTAAAAGGAAACTGCTGAAGCACTGTATACCTTTTGACAAAAGTGAAAGGTGACAGTGGGAATACACACTTGTATAGAATACATGCACTAAACAATTTCTGTCGAAGTAGAGACAGTGAATGAATAAATGAAGTAAAGCTAGGTGTATTAATTAGAAAGAATGGTATTACAAAAGCAGTGGCCATAGGAGTCATGCAATGAACACAGTTTTGATCATTGTTTTATAGGCAACAGAACCTAATGGAAGAGTGGATAAGAGCAGGAGTTATAAATGGCACAGACTGATGTTTGATCTGGTAACAGACAGTTTTTTTCAAACCAGTTTTTGTTGAGTTTACATATTATTTAAAGTGACAGTAATTTGATGATACAAGAAATTTGCATGTAATTATGGTGGCTGATAGGGGTATTTGGGTGCAGTGAATATGTAACACTTACTGATGGAACACAAGATGAAGTAAGTAATATAAATATTGACAGACTAAATGTACTGTAAGTGAACCTAAAAAGGCAGCCACCTATTTTACATTATAATAAAACACACCAGAGTGAATGGTGTATGGTGGTGGATTGAAAAGGTTGGATATATAAAAGTATAGTAATTATGCTTCTTGTGGACAGGTGACCACTGATACCTTGATGAAGTGGATCTAAACCTGTGATACGCAAATCATTGATATTAATTTTTTAGGTGGCAATTTAAAGAGGGAGTCCAGCCAAAATTTCTAGCATCAATAAATTCAGAATTTGGATCAGCATATCCCCAGTCAGCCTCATGCCAAAAATAAGATCTCTAAGTTACTCTGTTTAAATGTTTCAAATAATTTTGTAACCTAAATGTACTGCCTGCTCAAAGAAGCCAGTTTCGCTAAAGAGCTACTGATGATTTCACAACCAGAACTCACAGTCCTTGCAAACTACTTTATAAGACTTGTTTCTCCCATATTACATAAAGCTGCAGTTGTAGTAAACATCTGAAAAAGGAAAGTTGACAGGGGGCGGGGGGCATTGCCATAATGTGCAGATGCAAGGTACAGCACTTAAGAATGTGACAAGGGTGGGGAATACAGCAGCAAACATGGCTTTAGAATGACAAAAATGTGTTCAATTTTTAGAACACTGCTGGGATGAGATTTCAAAATCTCAACAAACTGCAACTGTGGAATATAGCAATGACACGATATCAGAAAGTAGCTGGGACACACAATTTTGGAAAGTGGCAGGGATGCTAATATTCATAACGTGGCAGTGTCATATAGTTTTAGAATGTGGCAGAGATACACAATTTTGAAATGTGGGAGATGCATAGTTGTGGAAGGTGGCGGGGCATGTAATTTCATAAGGCATCTTGGATGCAGTAATTTAGCATGTGATAGCGATGCACAATTTCAAAACATGGTTGGTATGTTTGATTTCAGATTGTGGTAGCAACATTCAGTTTCAGAATGTGGCATGGACACGGAATCTCAGAATGTGGCGGTGACACAGTTTCAGAATGTGGTAGTCACATGCAATTTCAGAATGAGGCAGGATGCATAATTTTAGAATGTTACTTGGGCATGCAATTTTTGAATGTGGCAGGCACACTCATTTTCAGAATATGGTGGGGATGTGCAGTTTTAGAATATGGTGGGAATGCATGTTTTCAGAATGTGACAATGACAAGCACTATTGGAATGTGGAAGTTTACACAGAATTTCAGAATGTGGCAGGCATATACAGTTTTAAAATGTAAAAGAGACATGCAGTTTTGGAATGTGGCAGTGACACAAATTCAGAATGTTGCGGTGATGCTGAATTTCAGAATGTGGCAGTGATGTACAATCTCAGAATGTGGTGGTAATGCACAATTTTGGAATGTGGCAGTAATGCTCAAAAATGGCCATCCTTTGAAGCCAGACTTTGATACCCTAACCTTTGCCTGACCTACAAGCTCGTTCATACCTTCACTCCTCCCTGCCTCTTACACATCATCCAACGTAAAACCTCTACTAGGTCCTTAAGGTTACCAAAATTCAAATAAATAAATTTGAAATGTGGTGGTGACACACAATTTCAAAATGTGGCTAGGACGCACAATTTCGGAACGTGGAGGTGATGCTCAATTTCGGAATATGATGGTGACACACAGTTTCAGAATGTGCAGGTGATACATCATTTTAGAATGTGATGGTAATGCACAATTTTGGAATGTGGCGGTGACACACAAATTCAGAATGTGTCGGTGATGCTCAATTTCTGAATGTGGCAATGATGCACAATTTCAGAATGTGTTGGTGATGCACAATTTTGGAATATGGTGGTGATGCACAGTTTTGGAATGTGGTGGCAATGTTTAATTTTGGAATGTGGTGGTGACACCCAGTTTCAGAGTGTGGTGGTGATATTCAATTTTGGAATGTGGCTGTGACACCTAGTTTCAGAATGTGGCAGCAATGCTCAGTTTTGGAATGTGGCAGTGATGCTCATTTTCAGAATGTGGCAGCGATGCTCAGTTTCAGAATGTGGCAGTGATGCAGTTTCAGAATGTGGCAGTGATGCACAGTTTCAGAATGTGGAGGTGACGCTCAGTTTCGGAATATGGTGGTGGCACACAGTTTCAGAATGTGGCGGTGATGCACAGTTTCAGAATGTGGTGGTGACACACAGTTTTGAAATGATGCAATGACAGTTTTGGAATGTGATGGTGACAGTTTCAGAATGTGGCACTGAAACACAACTTTGGAACGTGGTGTGGATATGCAATTTTGGAATGTGGTGGGTATGCACAATTTTGAAATATGACTGGGATGCACAGTGTTGAATTGTGGTGGGGATGTGATGCACAATTGTGAAATGTGGTGGGTGCATACAATTCTGGAATGTGGTAAGGACAAGCAATTTCAACTTTTTTTTTTTCAAAAATAGTTTATTAGGTTAAGGATGTGCAAGAATCAAACATACTGAACATACAACTAATATCACATATTCTGTCAACAGCTTTCAAATATAGGAGTTCAAACACAGTTACATCACAGTGTCTAAATAGTGTCTAAATAGCAGAACAGAACAAACTGTAATACCCAGAAAGTGTCACTGCTACTAGGCCCAGAGCTAGAACAGGCCGGGAGAGCTAATTAACAATATTCTAAGTAGGGCCCCTGCTCAAAGTGGTCAAGGCAAATAGCTTGAATATTAAAAAATGACAGGTCCCTCACAAGTAGGGAAAGTAGGAGTGGAATACAGGGCCACCACTAGTGCCCCCAAGAGCCCCTGGATCCTTCACAAAGGGAAGATTCCAGACTCCACTGCAGCAATCAAAGGATGCCAAACCTAGAATGCTAAGTGAGCAAGAGCCCTTTTGTGAAGGACTGCAAGTAAGCTCGAGTGTGGGGACACATTACAGTCATGTCCAGTGCGCTGGTGGACTCAGAACCAAACCCCTAAAGAGGTGTCCGTGAATGGATTGATTAGTTTCTCCCCCCAGGGTTTCACCTCAAGGAACTTACCAGATTTACCCAGTGTATTCATCTGGGCCCTCTCTAGGCTCATGCATGACATATGGTTGTTGACCCACCTGGCAATTGTGGGAGGGGGAAGGTGACATCCAGACCTGGGCCAGAGTCCTCCTGGCCTTAATAAGTGCCAAAGACCAAAGGGGGTTGTTTGTTTCCCAATTGGGGTGGACAGGGTCCACCCCCAGTAGTAGTTCCAGAGTGGATATAACCCAGAACCTGGCTCATTATGTTATGGAGGGAGTGCCAGAAAGGGGCGACCATGGGGCAAGTCAAAGACAGGTGTATAAAGCCCCCCACCGCTACTCCACATTTTGGGCACAAATCAGATTTTGAACTGTCCATGGAATGCAGCCTAGCAGGAGTTATGTAGGCCCTGTGCATAACATTTAACTGGATCTGGCAAAGCTTATTGCTATGTGAACAGTTCAGAAAGTGGTAACAGGCCAAACTCCAGGTGTGGCGGTCTATGGAGATAAGCAGGTCCCTGCTCCACTTACACCTGCTGGAGTCTGCTGTACCCTACTGGTGATCCTGTATGATGTGATAAAAGACTGCGAGGGGTTACTGGCCTGGCTGGGGCATGAAAAGTTTCTCCTCAAAAGGGGAAGGGGCTGACCACCCATGCGCAACCGAGAGCAAGTCACCACAGCACTGTCAGATCTGTAGGTATATAAAGAAATCACCTGGGTGGGTTCCCCATTCCCTACAGACAGTTTGAAAACTCTTTATCCTCCCACCCTCGTACAGCTGTGTTGCCAAAACAAGTCCCCTTCTCCTCCAACACCAAAGATCAATGGGAGTGAGCAAGGGCCCTTTTGTGAAGGACTGCAAGTAAGCTCGAGTGTGGGGACACATTACAGTCATGTTCAGTGCTCTGGTGGACTCAGACCCAAACCCCTAAAGAGGTGTCTGTGAATGGATTGATTAGTTTCTCCCCCCAGGGTTTCCCAGGACCCCCGCTAGAGTGTCATTTCTGAGGTTGCCACTCAACAGGTCCTCCTCCAGGCCCAGCCAAGAGCACCCCGTCGTTTCCGAGCCAGTGGGCAAGAAGGCCAGCTGTGCAGCCCAGTAATAGGCCCTAAAATTGGGTAACCCATTATTCCCCTCCTTGGGCAGCAGCTGTAAAGTTATTCTCTTTATTCTAGCACTGCCCTCCCCACCATAAAAACCTGTGAATTACAGCATAAAGGGTCCTGAAGTGGGCCTGGGGAACTTTAATGGGCAGAAACTGATAAAAATAGACACCTCAGCAGGATTGTCATTTTCACCACCCCCACTCTGTCCAGCAATGACAACAGCAAGGCTGACCATCTGTCACAGTCCTCAGCTAGCCTGGAGAGAAGTGGTCTGAAGTTGAGGGCATACAATGATCTGATTGATGCAGACAGCTGTACTCCCAGGTATTTCAGTTGTGACACCATTTACAGTTCCCCTAAATTGGCAATTAACTGGGCTCTGTCCAATATGCCTACCGGTAGTAGTTCACTTTTAGTCCAATTAACCCTGTGGTCAGATATGTCCCCATAGGTTCTCATCAATTGAACAGCCGGAAGGTCCTGCGCAGGGTTATGTAAACAGAGGAGCAGATCATCTGCATACATGGCTACTTTATGTTCCGTCCAACCCCCTACAAAACCCCCTAATTCCTTCATGCATTCTGAGAGCCACGGCCAGAGGTTCCAGAGAGAGAACATACAACAACAGGGACAATGGGCAATCCTGTTGGGTGCTGCACCCCAGGGTGAAGAGTCGGGACAAGGTGCCATTCACTGCCACTTGAGCTAGTGGCAACTTATACAATGCACATACCCAATTACAGAAATTTGCACCCACTCCCAATCTATTGAGTGTCTCAAAAAGGTACCCCCACTCCATACAGTCAAATGCTTTTTCTGCATCCAAGGCCACTACTGCTGCACCGAGTGTGTGTAGGGGGTAGTTCTCCAGATTTCAAACTCTCATCCAACATATCAAACAGCGGTTCCAAAAGAGAAGCACTGAAAGTTTTAAAAAAAGTCAATGGGGAGTCCATTAGGGCCAGGGGCCTTTCTTCCCTTGAGTGATTTAAGTGCAGATAAAATTTCTTGCATTGACAATGGGGAGTCCAGGTCCCCAGCTGCCTCTTCATTCAACTTCTGGAGAGGGACACTAGAAAAAAAGGAATCATAATCCCTCTGGTCAGACTGGCACTCTGATGTATAAAGGGCATTGTAAAATTCCCCAGAAGCTCTCCCTATTTCCATTGTATCCCGCACCAGTTGCCCCTGGCTATTAATGATTTGCCCCACCATTCTCTCAGCTTCCCGTCTCTTTATCTGCCATGCTAGTAACTTCCCAGCATGGTCCCCATCAAAATATGCCCCCGCGTTAGCTAAAAGGATGGATCTTTCAAGCTTCGAGCTGTTCAGGGTGTTAAATTTCCATTTTGAATGACCCTAGTTGGGTTCAATTTGTGAGCTTTCTCACAGACCTCGATTTTAGCTCTCAAAAAGGACAGCTTTCCCCCTCAATCTTTCTTTGAAGGGTCGAGTATGAGACAGTTTGACTCCTGATAAAAGCCTTTAAGGCCTCCCACCTGGTCCTGTGAGAAGTATCACCTCTCTTATTGAATGATAGATACTCATGAATACACTCTAACATGAAAGATACGTATCCCTGGTCCTTCAGGAGGAGAGAGCCAAGCCTCCACTGTCTGGGCAACCTGGGAGTGTCAGTGCCCTTCAAGCTAATGCTATGCAGGGCATGGTTCAACAGCAGAATTGGCAGATAAGTCACCTCCCCCACCCTCATTAACAACTAAGTTGAGACAAGTATGCTATCAATTCTCACATACGAGTGATGGGCATGGGAGAAGAAGCTGTAATCCCTGCCAGACGAATTGGTGTGTCTCCACATATCTATTAGGCCCAACTCAGTTTGTAACTCCCCTAGGGCTTTAGCATTTCTAGATAAGGTCATTGGGGTGGTATTGGAACAATCCAAAACTGTGTCAGAGACGCAATTAAAGTCACCGCCCAGGATCCAGGATCCCTCCCATACAGACATATCTAAGGCCAGCTTCTGGAAAAAGCCTGGGTCCTCCACATTAGGAGCATTGACAGACCCAATCAAAAATGTGCCCTTCCCCGGGATGGTCACCCTGGCCAGGGTGCATCTGCCTGCAGGATCCACAAACTTCCCCAAGATGTCCACCTGTAAACCCCAAGTAACCCATATCGAGGCACCACGGGCCTTCGACGAAAAGGTGGATGACACCCACGTTCCTCCCATAAACTCAGCCATTTTCAGTGCTTCAGAGGCTGTCATATGGGTCTCCTGTAAGAGTATTATTTGGCCCTTCAGTCTCCGCACTTCCGCAAGAACCTTTCTGCACTTTAGGACTGACTTGAGACCATTAATGTTCTAGGTCACCATTTTGATATCATCCCCAATTTTTCTTTATATAAGGAACACAGTGAAAAATCAGAATATCCCATGACCTCCCCAGGCCAGGGATCATGTCACAGACCTCCCCGTGCCTGTCCCGCTCTGCCAAAAAGTCAACCTGTTGATAACAAACATAGAGCTGCACACCCAGAACCATTTTTTTAACAATGTTTAAAAGTATCCCAGAAACCCTTCCACCCTCCCCAACAGAACTAGGCCCTTTAAAAAATCTCTCCCTTCCCCAATGGCGTAGGAGAGCCGAAACTATCCAGGACAAGGTGCCCGCGACAGCCATAAAGGGCCCCTCCAGCCCAGAAGTCCAGGTCCCCTAAACACCACTACCTTCATCACATCTTCCCATGTATGCCAACACCTCTAAGTAGTCCCCTCCACAGGCCTCACCTCTAAGTGTGCCAAACGGCCCCAAAACCCAACTATCTGAGGTGTCAGAGACAGCATTTAATGTCACCTCAGAGCTGAGAGGCAGACCTGTCCTAACTATGCCTCTAGTGTAGCCATCCCTCCCTCCAACCCCAAATAACATAACAGACACTGAAAAACTCCCAACGATGCTCCCCCACCCACCCAAAATAACATTGTGCCTAGCCCACCCTCTAAGTACCCAACAACCAAACAGCCTAATGAACCCACCCACCCCCAGGCACTATGGTGCCTGTAGAATTCCCCATTACAAGCAACAGGCAGAAAGTTAGGTAAATTGTCACCATGAAATTAAATCATTATGGTGAGACACCAGTTCAATCACTGAATAAAGCAAAAGCTGCAATAAGCTTAAAAACAAAGTCCATAACCAGAACAGAAATTATGGAGGCACCATTTGAATAGACACTGTTCATCCGGCATGCCAAATTCCATGTAGGGGGTTGCACAACCTCAACTCAGAGCACAGATTTGCCTCCAATTTGGATTTAAAGAAATATCGACCCTACGCATGGAGGAAGACCCTCACAGTTTAGCGATGGAGGTAGGCATTGTATCTGAGTGGTAGCCCGTGATGAGGGCGCTGGGGAGAGGGTGCTGACAATAATGGCGACCCGCTCCCCAGCATATTGTAGGAACGGCTCCAAGGGGATACGAGAGCTGAAAGGGGGCCGGGCGACTATAGTGACATCCTGTACATATCAGTGGGGGGGTGAGAGCAGGTATGCACATTGAGGGATGTGGGAATGGTCCCATGGTCAGTTGCCATGCCAATCCATGGTGTGGTGGGTGGGTTGCCGGCATCAGTCGGCAGGGTGCTGGGTTGGGGTCCGGGTGCTAGTGCATTTTTGTTGCGCTTGGCCCAAACTTTTTGGGGGGGTGTGGGGGCAAGGCACAGCCCCTCACAGAAAACATTAAAAACGAAGTCCCCAGTACCCATTTGCAGTGCGCCGGGGTGTCAGAGTGCAGAAATACATTTTCAGCACTCTTGACTTCTGCATAACGGTGATCACCTTTAGGTTTTTGCCATTATGACATAGATCCTATCTGAGCAGCCCTCAAAGGCTTCAAAGGTTATTGCCCATAAAAATGTAGATATGACCACCCCACTGCTACCCATGTCTCCAGACACGGTCAGGATGTCAACAAAAATCGCTGATATGCCCATACTGGGTTAGATTGACTTAGAGTGCCCCAATTTACCAACCAAGGAGTAGAACACAACCTGAACACTTGGGAGCAATCTATCTACAAAGGGGGTACCGAGCCCATCACAAACAAAGAGGACATAAGAGCCCCAGGAAGTGACATGATGTTAAATTGGCTTATCTGCAATCAGAGGATCTCATGTTGGTGCAGGTTGCACCCCTTTCCATCCTGGTCTCCTCCTCTTAGACACACTTCTGTGGTGCTTCAGGACATGCAAAGTATCGTGGAGCTTGGCCTGGTCTGTCAATACATAGGTGGGCAAGGTATATGAAGGCGAATGACCAACCCAACTGGTGTAACTTACTTTTAATTTGATTAAATTTCTGTCGCTGATTCTGCAATTCCTTGCTGTAGTCTTGGTACATGTCCACTTTAATATTATTGTAGGAGAGGGGGCCAGTTTTTTTCACTTTTTGCAGCATGGTCTATTTGTCAGTAAAGCGCAGGTATTTAATCAGACAGTGGCGTGGTCTTTCTCACGGTTTTGGGAGGTGGGCCCACCAATGCACTCTCTCAATTTCAAAGCTGTCACAATCCCGGGAGGCCTAGCTGCTTTACAAGCCAGTGATGTATTTCAGTGTTAGGATTTTGGCCCTCCGTGCCCTCTAGATCCTTAGGATGCGTAAATTTGACTGGCGAGAACGATTCTCCTGGTCATCAATTCATGCAAGTAGTTCAGCCAGGGAAGACTTGAGCCCATTCCATTCTGCTGTGACCGCCGATAGAGAGTCCTCTAATTCTCCCACCCTATGCTCAAGATCTGCAGTCTGGGTTGAGTGCATGGCCGAGGCCTCCGAAAGGCCAGTTACAATGCTCTGCAGATGGGTAAGTTGCACCATTAAATTCACAAAGCCAGCCTTCATCTCATGCTGCATCTGCAATAATGTGGAGGGGACTCCAGCTAAAGACTTGGTGAGATCTGCCATGGTAGGTTCTTGCTGTTCCCCCGTGCACTCAGGTTCTGAGACCCGCAGCCTGAAATTATGCTCCACACCCCTGCTCTGTCTAGTCTGTTGCTGAGATTTAAAATGTAACTTTGCTTGCTTATTTTTTGCTCTCCTGATGCCATAACACAGGAGCAATATTCAAAGCCAATGTTCTGGTAGCTTAAATTGTGTTAAGCAGCTTTTTAATCGATTTAAACAATGATGTCTCTAGGAGCTAACTAGCACACATCTGCCATGTTCGTGGCTAGCCACACCCTCAAACAGTTTTAAAATAAAATGGTGTGTCCTGTCACATTCTGACAGTGTACATCCTTACTATAGTCCAGAATTGCCAGTCACCACTAAATTCCTCGCTGTGTGCCCCTGTCGCATTTTAAAATTGAGTGTCCCACACACTGTGAGCTGGTGCATCCTGCCACATGCTGAGATTCCATGCCCCCCCCCCCCAACATTCTAAAATTGTGTACCTCTTTGACATTTTATACCTTGGTTCAGTGCTTTATTCCCAAACCACCTCCTAATGCATTCAAAAGTACAGTACCATGCAACTGAACATTCTGGAAACGCAAGCACTGCAGACAATCCTGTGTCCATTTTTTAATAATTACTACAGCTACAGTTCATATAACTCCGAAGAAATAGGCCCTATAGGGTTGCTGACAGGGAGGACTAGTCTGTGAGTTCTGGTTGTGACATCATCAGTGTCTCTTCACTGAAACTGTCTTTTTTGAACAGAGAGTGAAATTAGGGTTACAAAATATCTCATAACTTTAAAACAAAGTAATGTAGAAACCTAATTTTTGGTATAAGATTTATTGGGGGGGTAGGCTGATTCTACGTCTGCGATATAGTACTTTTGACTGAACTCCCACCTTAAGAAAAAAAAATTACAATTGTACAGAGGAGTTGAGTCTCTTAATTTTCTTTTTGCTCATACTGGTTTCTACCAGAGACTCCTCTGACAATACAGTTTTTCAGTCCAGGTTCAAGACACTGACATCCAGAGATCATAACACCAGTTTTTTGCACTTGTCTCTCCTCCAGAAATCAGTCAAGGACTATTCTCCATTTAAATTAATTAATTTTAATCTGGCCTTGTGATGGTATTCTATGTTTATTTTACTCCGGTCCAAAAAAGGATTCTAACACAACAGTTAAATCCCAGTGTATGGCAGGCAGTCCTGTAATAACTGTCATAGTGCTGAAATAATCATTTTTGATCACAACTTGGGCCATAAATGTTGCAGATCCAAATAGGTTTGCTGTCTTGTGACAGTTTAGCCAGTACATCTACCTTCAGGATTTGCCTTCCTTAATGCAACATTACAACTTGCTGTAAATCAGAAAACACTCCCCAGTTCTTGACTGATACACAACCACAGTATGTGTTACCTTCCCTTCCCAATCCTTTTTAACCAATCTATTTTATCTTCAGTGAGGTGAGTTCTCCTACATTAGAGTGGTACAAGTATGGATAAACTTCATGTTTTTTAGTATTTGACTTCTTTTATAGGACCATTAAGGCCCTTCACAATTCAGGAAATCAGTTTTCACATATTATCTTGCATTTTTTATAGCCATTTAGGTCTTACATGACAACCTATCATAAATCTGAAAAGTATATGAAGACACAACAACATAAGCTCTTTCTGAATAATATAAACTAGATGAAATTTAAGGCATAATTGCATATAATAGGCAGTTAACTCTGGTAACGTGACACTTCTCTACTTTTCCATTGCAATACTTCAGTCATGCTTTAACACTGGAAATAATCATACTCAACCACTTGCCAAGATCATGTAGAAGACGTATATAATCCTATAGACAGGTACAGTGTAACTTGTATAAGTCAATACTGAGTAGAAAAAAACTATCTATTTCCCCATTATGAAAAATGAATTAGCCACATGAGGACTAAAAGTAATACATAATCAACTGCAAAAATATCAACAAAGTCACTCTGTAACAGAAAATCAATAAACAAAAATAAAGCCTACTTTAAGTAGTAGATTGCCCCATGCGGGAAAACCAGACATATGCTGTACCTCAGAAGACACTCTCCAGTACTTTCAGATTTGCAGTCTAAACTCCATTTTGGGACTAGTTTTGGAGACCACCTCTAATGGTAACCTGACCACTTGGCAATTTGCTGGCCCATACATCAATTCAGATATATTGTGTGGATCCAAATTATAAATGGTGGTGTTTGATTTAAAAACTAAAGCTTATTGCCCTAAACAATAAATGAATTAAAATATTTCAACTTATATATTGCCAATCAAGATTACATCAGGAAACCCCTAATGCAAAGGCATTCTATACTCTATTATTGTCTTTTAAGTAGATTTTGCAGTGCTCATGGTATGCCAGATTTAGCACAGCAGGGTCAAAGAAAGGTAAAAAGAATACATGAGGACTAGAAGGAAGTGATGGGGTGGTTAAGATACAAAAGGAAGGGGCAGTAAAATGGATTAGTAATGGTGTATGTACAAATTAGTGGACGTCACAGGAGTAGCAAATCGTGACTCCTATGGTGAAAAGTATCTACAAGGCATTTACAGGATCATCTGATGACCTGAATTAAAGTTGCATATTGAGGTCAGCATACACAGTCAAGCAAATTGACTACATCCAAGTCATCCACAGTGCAGGTGACCCCTCTTTTTATTGTAAAGGTTCTCCTGAGGATGCAGCTGTCTCAACCCATGTTGATAGAGAAGTGGAGTCCCTAGATGCAGTTGTATCCTCTGTAACATCAAGCGTTCCATCTTCCAAGGAAGTGTCCTGTTTGACTTTAAGTGCACCAGGTTTGGATGATTTGGAATCATCTGAATTCCCAGAGCTATATCTGCTGACACTGCTTCTGCCATGAAGATGATCTTTGAAGGAATCGCTCACAAAACTGAAGGCTCTATTTCTCTCCATCTGGTTTTCTGGGCATGTTTGTCTCCTATCCTCCATAGGAAAAGTGCCTTCCAGTTGTCCCTCTTCATTGATTCAAGGATCTCTCTTGATTAACATTTTTTGCATCCAAGATGTGAGAGGAGATAAACTGGTCAGTCCAGGATGAGGGCACTGCATGACAGTCCTGCACACACTGACAGTTATTTTGCACTGATGTGCCGTGTTTTGAGAGAGTGTTAGATGTCAGCTTTACTTCAGGGAAATGATAGCTGATAAATTGCCAAGTTTCTAATGTTGTTAGAAACTCATGTGTGGTACTTTTCACTGTTAACATAATTCTAGCAGAGTAGCAGAAACATAGAAACATAGACTTTGACGGCAGATAAGGACCACTTGGCCCACCTAATCTGCCCATTTCCCTACATACAGGATAGGCCGTAGATCCTAGTTAACCAACAGCCTATTTCTTCCTACCCCCCACAAGAATTGCCTTATGTCTGTCATGCATTCTTGAATTCTCCCACAGTTTTAGACCCCACAACCTCCTCAGGAAGGCTGTTCCATGCATCCACTACCCTCTCTGTGAAAAAATACTTCCTCCGTTGCCCAGGAACTGCCCCCTTCTATCTTTAAATTGTGTCCCCTTGTTCTTGCACGTCTCTTTTTCTGAAAGATGCTACCCTTTTGGACTTTGTTGATTCCACTGAGGTACTTAAAAGTTTCTATCATGTCCCCTCTCCTTCTTTCCTCAAGGGTATACATATTAAGCTCCTTTAGTCTCTCCTCATGGCTTCTCTTGCAGACCCTGCACCATTTTAGTTGCCCTCCTCTGGACTGCCTCTATCCTGTCTATGTCCTTGCGGAGATGGGGTCTCCAGAACTGGATGCAGTACTCCAGATGGGGTCTCACCAACTGTCTGTACAGAGGGATAACAACTTCCTGTTTTCTGCTGGTGATGCCTCTCTCTATGCATCCCAATATACCCCCAGCCCTCCCTACTGCCTTCTCACATTGCTTGCTAACCTTAAGGTCATCTGATATGATTAGCCCCTGGTCCCTTTCCTATTTTATTGTTGTTACTACCTAGCCCCCATTGTGTAATTTTCCCCTGGGTTCTTGTTTCCCAGGTGCATTATTTAGCACTTCTTTGCACTGAATCCTAGCTGCCATACTTCTGACCATTCCTTCAACCTTGCCAAGTCCCTTCTCGTCCTTTCCACGCCTCCTTGTGTATCAACCCTGTTGCAGATCGTTGTGTCATCTGCAAAGAGGCATACTTTTCCTTCCAGCCCCTCTGCAATGTCACTTATAAGACATTAAAAATGTACCCTAAAGCTAATTCCTAAGTCTTTGAGACACCCTCTCAGTGGTTTGTACTCTAAATGTTTAATAGCCACATCAGCCAAGCAATCTTGAAACAAAAAACTTTTACCCTTTGCAAGTTAGTTGCTTTTGTCCCCATCCTAGATTTAGTATAGTCCCCTTTGCTATCTTAATAAGAAATAGGCAATGATTGTTTAAGGCCTGGCTCTGTGGGAGCAGGGGGAAAAGGTCAATGAGCTTGCTCAGTTTGTAGTGGGGAATCAGTCTGAGGACCCAGTAACTTGGTTAAAAAGTCTGTCAGAATAGTAATGCTGGACCCTTCAGTCACCTCCAGAAAGCCCACTATGCAGAGCTGATGCCCCTTTCCTCTGTTTTTAAATCCTTCCATTCTGTTGTACAATATTTGTAGCAGTTCACCTTGCTCTGCAATCACTTGCTTGAGGTAATGCAAGCCCATGTTCTTTCATTGGTTGATACTTGTCAGTCCAAAACATTTAGCTGTCCTCCCAGGTTTCATATCCTCACTAGCCTTCTGCAGTGATGTTTTTAATTCTGGTCATGTTGACCTTAAAAGTCTCAAGCAGGCTTGTAATGTACAATAAGAGAGTTTCTTCACCTTCTGCACAAGGTCCAACCATGGCCACTGGTGGAGATACCACCATTATTACTGGCTTCATGCCAATGAACTTTACTCGACACTCATTTTAAAAAACTATACAGAGGATTTCACAAGGAACTGCAATGGATATACTGGTGACTTATACTCCATCAGTTGATACCACTTTTATCATGCAACTCAACTTTGTCGAGAACTGCTGAATTACTAAATAGGGCTCAAAGAGTTACTGGCTCAGCCATCCATTACTGCTGGCACAGCTCATGCACCCACGGTGGATGACATTTGCAAGAACAACTCACTGCTGGAATTATTCAAAGGTCCAAAACTCATAATGCCTCACCAATCACAGTGGTTCAGAAAAAAATGGAACTGTGCACATGTGTACAGATTACAGGATGTTAAATAAATGGACAATACCAGAACAATACATGATGCCCAGAATCCCAAATACATCAATACATAGGACTTGCTTAATGGAAGCTGTTGCTTTTCTATGCTAAACCTAAGGAGTGGGTATTATCAAATACTTCTGACTTGTGGTGACTGAGAACATATCACATTCATCTGTTTGCTTGGGTTTTATGAGTTCCTGTGTATGCTCTAGGGCATCTCTGGTGCACCATCACCTTCCAGTGCCTCATGGAGTGAGCACTGGGACACATCAACTAGTTAAAATGTTTTTTCTATGTCTTGTCATACTCAAGACAATATAAAGTGTACCCTCCATATTCTGTACCATGCCACCCGGTCTTGTACCCCTTTTATTTTATTAAGCTTAGATGTGGAAAAGCATTTGACCAGGTGACATGGTCCTTCTTATTTGTTTTGATGAAACACATGCAGTTTCCCCTATCCTTTTTGTGTACTATTCAGTTCCTTTATGATACCCTGCAAGCAGACATAAAGTTTAATGGTCAACATTCTTACCCATTCTGGCTGCTATGGGTGACTGGACAGGACTGCCCCTCTCCCTTCTGTTATTCACTCTTTATTAGGAACAGCTGGCTCAGGTGATCCACTAGGATCTTGATAGTCATGGCCTACAGTTGGGTGGTCAACAACAGAAGCTGGCTCTGTATGCAGACAACCTGCTGATTTATATGACAGATTCAGATTCCTCCCTCCCACCACTCTGGAACCTTCTAACTAGATTTGATAATAACGCAGGTTATAAGCTAAATATGTCAAAGACAGAGGTACTCCAATTAAATTATTTACCCGCCATGGAGCTAAGATGGAAGTATGTCTTTAAGTGGGACATGTCTGCCTTAAAACATTTGGGGGTCATCTTATCTTCCAGTCTATCTCAGATACTTTCTTTTAACTTTGGCCCTCTGATACAAAAAATTAGAGATGATTTTGAGGCCTAAAAGGCTCTCCCATTGTCCTTACTCCAACATATTGATTGTATTTGAAAGAATATATTTCCCCGATTCTTATATCTAACTCAAATCCTATCAGTTAATCCTATGAGGAGGCAGTTTTGACAATGAAATAAACTAATATCATGTTTTATATGGGCAGGATACTGACTTTGCATCAGATTCTCCACCATACAGCTCCCAAAGCTATAGGGGGTGTGGTGGGATGACAGCATAGCTCCATACTGTTCTGCACTGGGTGACACCACCCTACTTGGCTCACTGGAGCTCTTAGAAGGGGAACTACATCCTCTGGCCAAGTCCATTTTAAATTTTTGAGGGGATCCTAGGGGCCTGTCTCCCTTCAATAAGTTTACTAAAGCCACTTTTACACATTGGTACAGGACCCTAATGCATAAAACATTAAACACTCACCTTCTTCTGTTATGCTCTTTCTCCCCAACAATGTTCATTTTGTGCCTGCCAGGCTAGATCATACTTATCAGATCTGGGAGAGAAAGCAATGGTTCCTACCAGGCCAGTTCCTCAAAGATAAAGCATTGCAGGACTTTTGACTTTACAAAATGCATTTGTGCTCTGGGACAGAGACAAGTTTCGATCGTTGCATATTGCTCAGTTTAGAAAGGCTAAATTTAAAGATTGGCTAGTGTAAATGGAACTCCCTATGCTGCTTGCTATAATATTGCAAATACTAACAAGCCAGAAGGAGGGACAGCTTCCTTGATGTTGCTGTTTATATATTGCCCTGTCTTACCTTACAATACACACCACCGATTATATAAGGCAGAAGTGGCAAGATGACCTTCAGATTCCTATAACATCTAAGCAAGGGGACATTTATACAGCCATCTTTACACCACCCTATCTCACTTCACATCTGGAAAGAATTCAGCTGGAAAACAGCGTCACAAATGCACTCAGCAGGTCAGGCCTTCTGCTCCCACAGTGCCAACCTCTGAGTACAGTATTGTGAACAGGTAACAGAGAGGGGAACCCTCCTGTCTGCTTGTGGGTACAAATCACCTTTAGTCACAAGTTCTGGGGGGATTCAAACTGTGAACCTTATGCTAGCGTACCCAAATGTACAGGCTCAGATAATCTGCTCTTCGGTGGGATGCCAGATATATTTTGCCTAAGGGCACTTAACCAGGTATCCAAAAATGAACCCTTAAAACTCTATAAAGGACCTTAGGTATATTCTTACCTTTTCCCAGTTTGGTAACACCATCAAGCTAATGAACAGTTTTGTCAGTCTTAACCATCCATACGTCACATGCAAAAGAAAGAACTTGAAAGACCCATGCAGTAGCTTTCAAATGAAAGGTTTACTTAAAATGGATAAAAATACGTAAAATGTAAACACAGAATACTATATCACAAACCATACAATCACATAAAGAAAAACAAGGAAAACTACAGGCAAACTCCTACAACAATACAATTAGATATTTTCTAGGTAATGTATTACCTCTTTACAGTGTTTCAGTTAGATCTTTTTTCTTAATAGCCCAAAAGGTATGTCTCTAAGATCAGACACAGGTCCTAGGTTAAAACTGTGTCTCTCTCACATACACCCCTTCCATGATGTCATCTAGCTCCTCCTTTTAGAATACAAAAATTATACAAACAATGATCTTCCTGTCAGGAAATATTTTAAATACTGTGACTTCAGCAAAAACTGATTTCCCAGATTATGACAGTCTTTAATCAACATTTTCTTTGATCTTGTGTGGTTTCCTGTTCCCAAGGCATCAAAGGTGTTTTTACAACTTTAGCACCATGGTGGTATAAAAATGTTTTCCCTCTAAGATGTCATAAAAGTTTATGATCTCTATCCTCTGGCAGACTCATAAAGTCCCATTTCATTTCCACTTCAAAGAGCCTAGACTTATCATAAAAAGGTAATAAAATGCCAATCTGAAGTAAGTCAGTTAATTAAATGGTTCCTGCTTCACTGAAACCTGGGGGGGGGCACCAATGGCACAGCTACCTCATGTGAGACAATCACACACTACATTTTTATATTACAAATATCATAGAACTATCATAACCAGCTGGCCAAGTGTCACAATCCTCCCCACCTAGACTGAATTTGGGGGCTCTATCCCCTGCATGGGATGAGCTTCCCAAATCAGTTCACTCTTCATAAACATGCGACAGGCCATCACTGTTCTGATTGGTCACTCCAGCCCTATGTAAGATTGTCATGTCATACCCTTGCAAGGCAAGACTCCATCTTAACAGTCTACCATTAGTTTTTCCCATTTGGGTCAGCCAAACCAGGGGGTTGTGGTCCATTTGTACCTCAAGATGCTGCCCGTATAAGTATGGCTCTAACTTCTTTATGGCCCACACTATGGCAAGACACTCTTTTTCCACAGTAGAGAAAGCCTATTCCCTGGGAAGCAACTTTTTACTCAAGTACACTACCGGATGATCTTTCCCTTGGTTGGATGTCTGACTCAGTACTACCCCAATACTCATGTCTGAGGCATCCGTCTGGACTATAAAAGGTCTGCTATAGTCAGGACTTGTCAACACAGGAGCGCTACACAGTGCCTCCTTCAGACTGGTACAGGCTTTTTCACAGGCTGGTTCCCAGGTAATTTTCTTAGGCATCCTTTTCTTTACCAGGTCAGATGGGGAGCAGCCAGGGCACTGTAACTGGGTACAAATTTCCTATAGTATCCTGCTGTCCCAAGAAAACTCCTGACCTGCTTCTGCATTTCTGATCTGGGTCATGCCTTGATCACCTCTATTTTTACTTGGTTAGGATGGAGCTGTCCCCAGCCTACAACATGCCCGAGGTATGCCACTTCAGCCATGGCTTCCTGGCACTTCTCAGCTTTGACAGTGAGCCTGGCCCTCTGTATCCTGCCCAGCACTTCCCTAAGGTGGGACAGGTGTTCCTCCCAGCTGGCACTAAAGATGCAATGTCATCCAGGTATGCCGCGGCATACTCCTCAGCACCATTTATCACCTGGTTCACCAACGTTTGGAAAGTGGCTGGGGTGTTCTTCATTCCAAAAGGCTTTACTTTAAATTCAAATAAGCCTATCGGAGTGATGAAGGCTGACCTTTCCCTAGCTCTGTCAGTTAACTCGACCTGCCAATACCCGTTGGTCAGATCACTAGTTGTAAGGTATGTCGCCCCTCCCAACTTGTCCAGGAGTTCATCTGTCTGGGGCATCGGGTGGGTGTCTGACTTCGTGACTGCATTGAGTCCATGATAGTCCACAAAGAAATGAATAGAGTCATCTGGTTTGGGCACAAGGACTATGGGTGAGGCCCAGGGGCTGTGGGATCTCTGGATTACCCCTAAATCCAGTATTTCCTCCACCTTCCTCCTAAAGTCCTTTTGGACAGCCTCTGACATCCACTATGCTGTGCATTGTATGGACATCTGTGTCCCTGTCTCCACATTGTGCATCACTAAGGGGGTTAGTCCAGGCTTGGCGCTAAACAGGGGGGCAAAGTCTGCTAAAACCACCCTTACTTCCTGGATCTTGTCTGGGGCCAGCTGGGGAGACAATTTTACTGCCTCCACAGAGGACTCCCACTTGCTTTCTTCCAGCAAGTCCAGAAGGGGGTCTCCTTTGTCTGTCCCCTCCCCAGGACTACATACTGTGAACGCCATGTCAGCCCTATTAGCATATGGCTTCATCATGTTGACATGGTACATTCTTTCTGTCTGTCTTCTGTCAGGTAACTCTACGATATAGTTCACATCATTTACCTTCCTAACTACTTCATACAGTCCTGCTCACTCAGCCTGCAGCATGTCTTTCTGGACCTGAATAAGGACAGTGTCTTCTTGTCCCACCATGTATGAGTGAGCTGTGGCTCTGCGGTCATACAACACTTTTTGTTTCTGTCTCTGGACTGTCTCCCATAAGCTTCTTCAGCTTTTCCCTAAACCTAAGGACGCAATCCACTATGGGAGTTCCCTGTGTGAAGTGCTTGCCTTCCCAGTCCTCCTGGATCAAGTCTAGGGGCCCACGTACCCAGTGACAGTATAAGAGTTTGAAGGGGGAAAATCCTATCGACTCTTGAGGCACCTCCCTGTATGCAAATAACAGGTGGAGAAGGTATTTCTCCCAGTCCCTCCCATGCCATTCAGCAAAGGCTTAGAGCATTGATTTCAGGGTAGAAACATAGACTTTGACGGCAGATAAGGACCACTTGGCCCACCTAGTCTGCCCATTTCCCTACCTACAGGATAAGATGCAGATCCTAATTAACCCACAGCCTATTTCTTCCTACCCCCACAAAAATTGCCTTTTGTCTGTCCCAAGCATTCTTGAATTTTCCCACAGTTTTAGACCCCACAACCTCCTCAGGAAGGCTGTTCCATGCGTCCACCACCCTCTCTGTGAAAAAATACTTCTTCACATTACTCCTGAACCTCCCCCCTCTATCTTCAAATTGTGTCCTCTTGTTCTTGAACATCTCTTTTTCTGAAAAATGCTACCCTCTTGGACTTTGTTGATTCTACTGAGGTACTTAAAAGTTTCTATCATGTCCCCCTCTCCCTCCTTTCCTCAAGGGTATTCATATTAAGCTCCTTTAGTCTCTCCTCGTTATGGCTTCTCTTTGCAGACCCTGCATTATTTTAGTTGCCCTCCTCTAGACTGCCTCTATCCTGTCTATGTCCTTGAGGAGATTGGGTCTCAGAACTGGATGCAGTACTCCAGATGGAGTCTCACCAACTGTTTGTACAGAGGGATAACAGCTTCTTGTTTTCTGCTGGTGATGCCTCTCCCTATACATCCCAGTATCCCCAGCCCTCCCTGCCTTTCTCATTGCTTGCTAACCTTAAGGTCATCTGATATGATTACCCCTGGTCCCTTTCCATTTTGTTGTTGTTACTACCCCCATTGTGTAATCTTTCCCTGGGTTTTTGTTTCCCAGGTGCATTATTTTGCACTTCTTTGCATTGAATCCAAGCTGCCATACTTCTGACCATTCCTCCAACCTTGCCAAGTCCCTTCTCATCCTTTCCATGCCTCCTTGTGTATCAATTTTGTTGCAGATCTTTGTGACATCTGCAAAGAGGCATACTTTTCCTTCCAGTCCCTCTGCAATGTCACTTATGAAGACATTAAAAAGGACTGGATCCAGTATGGAACCCTGAGGTACCCCACTAGTAACCCCTCTTTCTTCAGAGTGGACTCCATTTACAATTGCCTTCTGTATCCTGTTGTCCAGCCAATGTTTTACCCAGGCTACCACCCTGGGACCCACTCCCAGGCTGGTTAATTTGACTATTAATCTTTTGTGTGGGACTGTGTCAAATGCCTTTCTAAAGTCTAGGTAGGCCATGTCCACACCCCTCCGTGGTCTGCTGCTTTGGTCACCCAGTCAAAGAAATCAATTAGATTCATCTGGCATGACCTTCCCACTGTGAACCCATGCTGCCTTGAGTCCTGTGCCCCACTGGCCTCTAGGTACTCAACAGTTCTTTCCTTCAGAAGCGATTCCATCACTTTCCCTACCGCAGAGGTCAAACTGACAGGTCTGTAGTTTTCTGCCTCTGTCTTGGTCCACTTTTGTGAAGGGGAATCACATCCGCCATCCTCCAGTCCTCAGGTACCACATCATCCTCCCATGATTTGTTAAAAAGTGTAGTCAGTGCTTTCACTAGTTCTCCCCTTAATTCTTTTAGAATTCTGGGGTGAATTCCGTCAGGCCCCATTGCTTTGTCCACCTCTAGTTTTAGGAGTTCTTTCAGAACCCCTTCTTCTGTGAAAGGACTGGGATCGACCCCCCTATCCAGAGTGCTTCCATTAATTGGAATAGGCACCTCCCCCTCCTCCTCTTTTGTGAATACTGAGCAGAAATATTCATTCAGTATCTCTGCTTTTTCACTGTCCCTCTCTGCCCACCCACTGTCCATTCTATTCAGCCTCACTATCCCTCAATTCATCTTTCTACGCTCCCTGATGTACCTGTGAAAGGTTTTATCCCCTTCTTAACCTAGTTGGCTATCTTTTCCTCAATTTGGGCCTTTGCTATTCTGACTTCCCTCCCTGCTTCCTTCTGCTGTAACTGGTACAGCTCTCCATCCTTCTCCTTCTGTGTTTCCCTATACTTCCTGAATGCTATCTTTTTCTCCCTGACCTTCCCCACCACCTCTTTTGAGAACCATAGTGGATTTTTATTTCATTTTGATTTATTTATTTGCTTTGCACAAAGGCTTGTTGCCTCTGTGATGGCAGTTTTGATGTTTCCCCATTGTTATTCCACCCCTCCTGCTAGCCTGTTTGCTAGTGCTTTTCTAAGGCACTCTCCCATCTGGCCAAAGGCAGTCCTCCTGAAGTCCAGTACCCTCACTTTTGTATGGCTTGACTCTGTAGCTGAGTTTATCATGAACCACACTGTTTGGTGGTCACTTGTTCCCAGATGGCTACCCACTTCTAGATCTGAGATCCTCTCATTATCCCCATTTGAGAGTATGAGGTATAAGATTGCTCCCTCATGAGTGGATTCCAAAACTAGCTGTCTGAGGTGTGCCACCTGTAGGGCATTGAGAATGGCCCTGCTCTTGGATGTGGCTGCAGCAAATGTGCTCCAGTTAACATCTGGCATATTCAGGTCTCCCATCAACAGTATCTCCCCTTTCTTTGCCATCCTAAGAATGCCTTCTCTCATATTCTTGTCCATTCCTTCCCCTGACATGGGGGTCTGTATACAACCCCTGTGTGGATTATGGTGCCATTTCCCATCTCTAAGGTGACCCACAGTGCCTCCTATCCTCCCTGTTTACTCTTTTGTTCAGTTACCATTAAATCTTTCCACAAGCCCATTGGCTTGCAGGTGATAAGGTGTCATGCATCTTTGAACCATCCCACACTTCTCCCACAAACATTTCATCAGGTCCAACATGAAGGAACCCCCTTGATCAGTGATAATCTCCTGTGGAAACCCAATACAGGAGAAAATCCCAAGTAAGGCATGTGCCACTTTGTCCTCAGTGAGGATAGGGTGACTGCCTCTGGGTACCAGGTAGCATAATCCACCACAGTCAGGGTGAACCTCTTCCCAGAAAAGTTGGGGGTATTTAAAGGCCCCACAATATCCATTCCCACCCTCTGGAATGGCTCCTCCACTATGGGCAATGGAATTAGGGTGGCTTGGGTTTTCTTACCTGACTTCCCTATTTCTTGGCACCGGTGACAAGACCTGCAATACTCCTTCACCTGCTGGGAAAAGTTGGGCCAATAGAAATTATGGGCCAATCGCTGCATAGTGTACATGAGTCCCAGATGACCAAACAAGGGAATATCATGTGCAGTCTCGAGAAACTGCTCACGATACCCCTGAGGAAAAACAAACTGCCTGCCTATCACTCCTCCCTCTGTCTGCACAGCCTGAGTATACATCAGTCCATTTTCCCAATAAACCTTATGTTTATCATCACCTCCCTGTGCTCCGTCAGAGTCTGCCCAAGCCCTCAGCTTCTCTAGACTAGGGTCACTTTTATGAGCAGCTGCAAACTCCTTACACATTCCCAAGGTATGGGACAGGTCCCCTTCAGTCTCTAAACTAGGATCCCTAGCACTAGCATCAGGGCACTCAGGATCACTGTCATCCCTAACCCCCTGACAATGGTTCACCCCTTCCTCTTTGCAGTAACCCTCCATAGCTGTGTGGTTAACTGCTACTGGGGAAATTTCTACCCCCTTTTCATTAGTCTCCAAATCAGGAGACACAGGCTGGGGAACCAGCCTCCCAGTGGGTTCCACAATGGCTTCTGTGGGGTCCAGAAAACTACAATTTCCCCTTCCTGCTTGGCTATGGGTAACTGCACACACCATCCCCTGTTTGAGATTGTTGCCAAGGATGACATCAACTGCTAACGTTTCAGCTACAGCCACCTATTGCACAGTTTCCCCTGTTTCACCCCAGTCTAGGAGAACACTAGCGAGGGGCAATGTTTTCTCCTCACCAGTAAAGTCTTGTACAGTTACAAATTCATTGGGTATAAGCTGACCAGGGTCTACCAGATCCCAATTTTGTACACCATTCACCATGACTGGGTGCATGTGTTCCCTCATGTTCACAGGCATGCTTCCAGGGACACAAACAACCCACTTCTTTCCTAGCCCCATGTTCCGTATTGCTTGCCGTTTTGGAATACTGTCTGGCAATATGCCCAGTTTCTTTATAGACCCAACATTAATTTCTCTTCTCAGAGGAATCTTTTCTCTGAAACCTGGGGCTAACTGGTTTTGGTGGAGGCAGTAAAGGTTTTAGCTGCCCTGAAGGTGCGCTTTTCCTTTTCTGCACTGCCACGCCCACCATATTCACCCTCAGAACAGGTCTGCTCTTGGCATAGTAGTAGTAGTAGTAGTAAAAATTTTATTCATAAAATAATGAATATGGATAACTCCACTGAGCCTAAGCTCCTTTACAGAGAGGTCCAAGGTACCCATTCCAGTTACTCTTACAGCACAATACAATATACATAAAAGAACAGTAACCACAACACATCTTTACATCAATAAATATAACACATATCCAAAATAGCCACATATACATATGTCTAAAATACCACAGTGGTCTGAGAGTTCAGCAGCCTCTGGCACTGTTTTGGGATCTCGGTCCTCTAGCCAGGTGTTCAGCTCTGCTGGGAATGCCCAATAAAACTGTTCTAACAAAGTAGCATTTTCATTTTTATCTACAGAGTTTGCTTCAATTCTTTCCCACCAACGTTTTAAAAACTGACATTGTTTCATGGCTAGCTCCTCATAGCTCATATCAGGGCTTGTCCTGAGCTTATGGAATTTAGCTCTGTATGCTTCTGCAGTTAAATCAAACTTATTTTAAAGTGCAACTTTAAGTGTGCTGTAATCATTACTGTTCTCATTGTCCATTTGACCCAATGCATCCTGAACTTTCCCGGTAAGTAGCGGGGATAGCTGGATGCTCCAGGACTCTCTAGGAATTTTAGCCTGAATACAAACTTTTCAAAGAAATTTAAAAAATCCATATCCTCCCCCTCTTTAAATTCAGCTATCAATTTGGAATTCAATTTGTAACTCAGTCCTATAGTTCCAGTTAAACCCAAGCCACTTACGTGCTCTGGTGCTGGTGGTTGGAGTCGTAACTTCTCCAGTTCATGTTGCCTCTGGTGCTCATGCTCCTCATGTTCAGCTTCTCACTGTTTTTGTTCCCTGTTCTCCTCTGCGGCTCACTGGTGCTCACACTCTTCACGGTCTGCCTCTCACTGTTCACGGTCCACTTCTCACTGTTCTCACTCCCTCTTCTCCTCTTCGGCTTGTCTCTTTCACTCAGTGTCTCTCTGGAACTCCAGTTCCATTCTGCCCAACTCAGTCTGCAACCTGAGTGCTTCTGGCTCCAGAATACTGGTGACCATCCCCTGCTGCTGTGCCCCATAGCTGGCACTGACCCTGCTATCATCCTCACCAGATCTGGACAATTGCACTGGCCACTGGCCCCTCCATGCTCAAGGTTTGGTCCCATACAGTCACAGTCAGTGACTCAATGCTCTGGGCATCTGCTGCCATCAGGGCATCCATGAGGTTCTGCTTGGTGGCTCTCCCCTCATACAGGACTCCTCTGTCCTGGCACAACTGCCTCAAGTAGTCTACAGTGTGCCCGCTGTAGTTGGAAGCCATCTTCTTCCCTAACTATGGCTACTCTAACTTGCACTTTAGAAAAGAAAAATAAAACAGGTGGGAACTTGACTGTAAGCCAGATGATATAGTTCTGTTTCCTTTTTAAAAAATAAATCACTGCCCTTTTTTGCAAATGAGCTGTACTGTGCTAAGCTGACACATTGAACAGTTAAAGCTTGTGTTACCAAATTTATCTGCACCGCTGCCACCAATCTGTCACAAACACACTCAGCAGGTCAGGCCCTATGCTCCCTCAGTACCAAACTCCGAGCACAGTATTGTGAACAGCTAGTAGACAGGGGAACCCTCCTGTCTGCTTGTGGGTCTGAATCACCTTTAGTTCCAGTTCTGGGGGGATTCAAACTGTGAACCTTATGCTAGAATACCCATATGTACAGGCTCAGATAATCTGCTCTTTGGGGGGATGCCAGATATCTTTCACCTAAGGGCACCTAACCAGGTTTCCAAAAATGAACCCTTAAAACTCTATAAAAGACCTTAGGTATATTCTTACCTTTTCCCAGTTTGGTAACACCATCAAGCTTATGAACAGTTTTGTCAGTCTTAACCCTCCATACGTCACATGCAAAAGAAAGAACTTGGAAGACACAGGCAGTAGCTTTCAAATGAAAGGTTTACTTAAACATGGATAAAAATATGTAAAATGTAAACACAGAACACTATATCACAAAGCATACAATCACATAAAGAAAAACAAGGAAAACTACAGACAAACTCTTACCACAATACATTTAGATCTTTTCTATCTAATGTATTGCCTCTTTACAGTGCTTAAGTTGGATCTTATTTCTTAAGAGCCCAAAAAGTTATGTCTCTAAGATAAGACACAAGTCCTAGGTTAGAACTGTGTCTCTCTGACACACACCCCTTCCATGATGTCATCTAGCTCCTCCTTTTAGAATATAAAAATTATACAAACAATGATCTTCCTGTTAGGAAATATTTTAAATACTGTGACTTCAGCAAACACTTATTTCCCAAATTATGACAGTCTTTATTCAACATTTTCTTTGATCTTGTGTGGTTTCCTGTTCCCAAGGCATCAGAAGTTTTATTACAGCTTTAGCACCACGGTGGTATAAAAATGTTTTTCCTCTAAGACGTCATAAAAGTTTATGATCTCCATCCTCTGGCAGACTCATAAAGTCCCATTTTATTTCCACTTCAAAGAGCCTAGGCATATCATAAAAAGGTAATAAAATGCCACTCTGAAGTAAGTCAGTTAATTAAATGGTTTCTGCTTCACTGAAACCTGGGGTGGGGGGGTCACCCATGGCACAGCTACCTCATGTGAGACAATCACACACTACATTTTTATATTACAAATATCATAGAACAATCATAACCAACTGGCCAAGCATCATAAGTGGTAGTATGCTTTTTCATATTCCTACTCAACAAGCAAAATGTTTGCCACAATGAGGTGCTCAATGCTGGAGAGCATGTGGTGAGATGCATGCATGCAGTGCCTCCCCGCATTTTCCGGGTATGTCCCTAACTGCAACCTTTTTGGATCAGTTCCTATTAGCACTGGAGGAAATATTTGATGAATCCTTTACACTTCAAGCCACTACCTTATTATTCACAGATTTTCTTAGGGGCTATAGGAATCCTTCCACCAGGAAATTAGTTGAACTCTGTTTCATTGTTGGTACTGTAAGAAAGCCATTACTAAGAACTGGCTGTCTCCTAATCCACCAACACTGTGTTTATGGTGGGGGTTAATGAATGATATACACTGAATGGAAACATTTTAACACCCAGAATTAATCAAACTATCCCTAAGTCTGACTTATGTGGCAGAGGTGGGTGGTATACATTATGTTGCACACAGACAACTTTATCCTCTAATCTGCACCCGGGATGCTGGGAGGCTCATGGACTGAGGCGGGGATAATTTATATAACCCTTTCTTTCTCATACATACTATGAATTGATTTATCTGTGTGTTATCTTGTATTCATCAGCTATATGTACACTGTAATATAAGCTATAATGCAGCTCTGTTGTATTATTGTCAAATTTGTCTTGTTCTATACTTGTGCAAAACTTGAATAAATAAACAGTTAAACAAATGTTTTTTGTAATTAGACAGAGTATATATATTCAGGAAAACCCATGAGGAGAATGAAACCCACCTGTTCAATGTACTTGCCCACCTTGAGGAATTCAGGCTTAAGGTGTCCATAGACATATGCCACTTTTCCAGAGCTCTATAAAGTACACTAGGCAAATAGTTTAAACTTGGGATTTAAATTTACCTCAGTAAAGTGGAGGCATTGCCCACGTGGCCTTGACCTGCTAACTGAAGTTGGTTTTCATACACCAATTCCACAAATAACAATGAAAACAGGCAACAACCTGGTAATAGGCATACGGACCATAGTGAAGCTCGATGCCACTGGACACTGGTGGCTATCGGTGCTGTGGACATACAGTTACTGTGTGGAGTATCACCCCAGTTTCAATGATGTGGATGCAGATTCTTTGTTTTAGTGCCTGCCCACCTCTGCTGAATATGATACTGATTGGGACACAGTCCCAGAGCCAATCATAAATGCTTTATGCAAGAAATTTGAGACAGATAAGCAATGCTTACCTGCCAATGCACGTTATCTTTTGGATAGCCTTGGAGCCTCAACTGACTGTTTACAGCCAGCCTACTGCAGTTTCATAACTCTGCGCAGGACATTGTTACCCCACTTAAATCAATTTGATCTGTTGCAATAGCAAGGATGAGACATTGGTCTCAGAGACATTGTTGTTGTCCTCCAGAAAGTTGGAACACAACTCAGGTTGTGCCCAAGAATAGGGATTTCCAATTTTTGCTCAAAGAGTAGCCCAAATTGGGGTTTAAAGATGATTTACTCTAGCAGGAGACACAAGGTCCTCAGGGTTTTCTACAGAAACAGTTACTGCTGCCCACCAAGTTCAAAATGATAGTCAACAGGCATTATATGATGATGCTGGCCCTTACCCATATTTTGTTTTCACTGGCCAAGTATGAAAGCGACATAGAACAGTATTGTAAATGATGTAGCCACTGTGTGCAGCAAGAGACACTGCCATGGAGAACCACTCCTACTATGAACATTGAAACAAGAGCACCATGGAATTGGTATACATAGACTTTCTCAGCCTACAACTGGACTAGACAATATTCCTAATATACTGGTGGTTATGAACCATTTTTCCCAGTATGCACAGGCATATCCAACCAAAGACCAGAAGGCTGCGAACAGTTGCTTGCATCATGGTAACATAGTTATTGTACATTATGGAGCATCAGCATGGAGCCACTCAGATCAGGCATGGGACTTTGAGGCCCTGTCCACACTAAGCCCTGTAAACCATTATCAGTCTGGTAAACCATTACCACTACTTCCAAAAATGGTTTGCGTCCACACTGGTAATGGTTTAACAGGCATTTTTAAAACTGATCTCAAGACCTGAAAGGATGTGGTCTTTAGATCGGAATGGGTAACGTTCTGGAGCCTGTAACGTTATAGTTACATTTGTGGACACGTGACCATTTGGACCCTCCATTCACAGGGTCTTCCAAACAGATTAAGACTGGGACAAATAAGGCGTAATGTGGATGGTCAGTAATGTTTTTAAAAATGTTGCTACCAGAATGCGGGCGCTCCAAAACGGTAAGGGTGGTAACGTTTTTAAAAACGTTACTACAGACAATGTTGTAGTGTGGACAGGGTCTGAAATTTGCCTACTAAAAGAAGTATTGTCCCTGTGGGGAATTTGGAAGTCGCATGCAACTCCATATCACCCTCAAAGTGAACTGGTACTGGAGCATTTCAATCATACGTTGCTCAAGATGTTGGGAATGTTGGACTCAAAGGACTAAGCAAAATGTAGTCAATAAGTCAGCACCCTTGTGCATGCCTTCAATTTTACAAAATGTGATGCCTCAGGATTTTCACCATACTATCACTATAATATCCTGTGCTTTGGAGTTTCAGTAGAAGGAGCTCACCATGAGATATACCTACAGTATGTATGCCATTTGAAAGACCAATTGGACACTGTCTACTGCTTGGCCCTGGAGCTGGCTGAAAATAGAACCTGGTTAACAATGTCTGATGCAACCAGAAAGTAAAGGCTCATGAACTTTTGCTTGGGGACTGGGTAGTTACAGCATAAGGGGGCTTGGCCTTAGCCGTCCCGGTGGCACTGTGGGTTGAGGTGCTGGATGCCACACCTCGTGCCACACTGGTGACCTGGGTTCAGGAATGGCCCCGGGTTGGCTGGGGGTCAGTGGGGGTGGTGAGAGATTGAGCATCCAGAGGACAGTTCTGTCTTCCCAGGGTGGGTTAGGGCTGTGGGTCGCTCAACGAGCACCCTCTGGTGGAGGCTGGGGGGTGAACCGAATGTAGCATCACTGGGTGTACACCAGGGGTGGAGCTACGGCTCCAAGAAATTAAGAAAAATAGAGAAAAACCCCCTCACCGCTGATAGGCGAAGATGCCTTCCCTCCGCATTCCACACTCCCGTAGTCGAGCCTGAAGTCCTCTCTGCTTCCCCCCTTCTCTGACCTGGTGTCTCAATCCTAATAGAAAGAGTGTCCTGGGCAGGGGGTGACCCTTCCCTGGAGGACAGATCCGGGGGGTGCCCGGTGCCGGAGAGTAGTGGAGGAGGACACAGTAGGGCCACGCAGGGAGGTAGAGAGTGTGGCAAGGTAGGGTCGCTGGAAAGAGTTCAGCGGTGTGGGAGAAAAACAGAGTTTGAAAACAAAAAGGGGCTTGGCCTTGCCTAGAAAATTCCAAGCTCACTAACTGATGGGCTGACACCCCTCACGTCAGAGTAGAACAAAACCAAAACCCACAGTATATAAAATTTAATCAGAAGGAGAAACAAACAAAAGTTGTACGATTCATCATAACCATTTGCTGTCAATTGGGCAGATAGACATTATTCCTGAAATTGCTGAGCCCTTAAGTACCTAAGTGGCCAGAAACCCAAGCTGTTACCTGCAAGGTACTTCATACAGGTATACCTAAACTCAACTTAGAGAGCATGGACAGTGAGTCTTCTGATAAGGAAGCCTGACTTGTCAGGTAATATTCTACCATAGCATTGCCCAGTTTAATATTGCCTGCTGTTTCAGGGAAGGATGCCAAACAAGTTGGAACCCCTTTGAGCCAGAATAAAGAAACATTTGTGCCTATGGATATGAAGTTGATTGATGTGGATGAGCATTGACACAGAGCAGGAGAAGCACCTGAACTCAGATGATGAAGTGGAGGCACCTTCAGCTGAGCAGATGGAATTGAGACCCCAGATTCCGGAGAGGAAGTTATTGACTCACTAAGATGCTCTGAAAGACTATAAGACTAGGTGTTAATATGCTCCAGCTCCCCTATGACACTTTTGATGCCTCCAACAACCTCTCCATACAACTGTACTTTGGGTTATATACATTTTACCCAGGTCCCTACTCTGTACAGCATTCACAGGTGCCCCAGGTTAGAAAGTATGATGTTATACTTCATGGGAATTATTATTAAATGCATTAGGCAGGAATTATTTGCTGAGTCAGTGAATGTTGGATATATATATATATCAGATGACCTAAAGGTGGGCCAGCAATGTGAGAAGGCAGTAAGGAGGGCTGGCGGATACTGGGATGCATAGGGGGAGGCATCACCAGTAGAAAACAGGAAGTTGTTGACCCTCTGTACAGAAAGTTGGTAAGACCACATCTGGAGTACTGTGTACAGTTCTGGAGACCCCATCTCCACAAAGACATAGACAGGGTGGAGGCTGTCCAGAGGAGGGCAACCAAAATGATGCAGGGTCTGCATCAGAAGACATATGAAGAAAGACTAAAGGAACTAAAGATGTATAGCCTCGAAGGAAAGGAGGGAGAGGGGGAACATGATAGAAACTTTCAAATACCTAAAGGGAATCAACAAAGTCCAAGAGGGTAGCATCTTTCAGAAAAAGAGATGTGCAAAACAAGGGGGCACAATTTGAAGATAGAGGGGGGACGGCTCAGAGGTAATGTGAGGAAGTATTTCTTCACAGAGAGGGTTGTGGATACATGGAACAGCCTTCCTGAGGAGGTCGTAGAGTCAAAAACAGTGGGGGAATTCAAGAATGCATGGGACAGACATAAGGCAATTCTAGTTGGGGGTAGGAGGAAGTAGGCTGTTGGTTAACTAGGATCTGCAGCTTATCCATTAGGTAGAGAAATGGGCAGACTAGGTGGGCCAAGCAGTCCTTATCTGCCATCAAATTCTATGTTTCTATATGTTATTGAGTGCTTAATTTAGGAACTGTGTGTCTACTAAGTCACTATTATATAAAATATAAATGTACTATTATATATAATATTATTCTTTAACCAGGGGAGTGTAGCCCCCTTGTGGGTAACTATGCCTTTAAGGATTCCCTTGCTTGCTCATGCATCAAAGGGACTGACAACTGCCAGTAGAGCTGATGCTGAAGTGGCAACAACTGGACTGGGAATTGCACAGTCCATCTACTGACTATACACGTCATGAGAGTACACCCATACAGGAATTGTTGGGGGAGTGATCTGGTGCTTGGACTGTGTGCTTTGTGTAAATCAGGGCTTTTCAGGAAACTGTCTTGTGGATTACAAAACAGCAGTTATAATTCAGCCACTTTTGGCCTACCTTGCCATGGCAACAGGATCAAAGGGCATGGTGCTCAACAATCGGGATGTTTGCCAACTCGGGGTACCATAGGTGCTGATGCTGAGGTGGGCTTAATTAATTCAGGCACCTTTGTAGCAGTCAATTGCCTGTTCTGTAACAGACCTCCAGGACTGCCCATCCTGACTGGTCACCTAAATGGACCAGTTGGGTTTGCAGTTGTCCCTAGGATGTGCAGGGGCTAAGCTGCCCCAAGATAGATCTCAGTGAGATGTCATCGGAGCCAGATCACTATCTGGAGTGTCCAAGCTGTGCTGTGACAGACTGTGCATCTGCTAGGACAAACAGTATTGGAAGCAGATTCCCTACTTGACTAAAAGGAGGTATTCTCATGCTACCAAGCATGCAATCAATACAGAGCATCACCAATGCAGAGTCAGAGAAAGAGAGAGAGAGGTGAACTGCTGCCTGTAACTGGTGCAGGATCCGTCAATGGGTACCATAGCCTGGTGCCAGGCTATTACCTCCCAGATGGACTGGATGCCTAGATTTGGGGTTTGGTGCAGTTTTACCATGGCCTAATAGGCCAGAGAATAACCGTAACACTGACTGGCATCACCATTGCAGATGCCTGGTGAGAGATTGAATGAAAGTGGAAGTGGGAGACTCAAATGACCGACAAACTGGGAGGGACTGCCACAAGCTATGATAGTGAAGCCAGGTTGAGGACACTCTGGGCATGCCCCTGCAATAGGGACTTTGTGTAAAATAATTGGAAATGGTTTAACTGGATATGGCTACCCAGCCAGGATTTTACAAATACCTTGCAGGGGATTTAAGACATGTTTTCAGTTTCATGGCCATTGGATTTAGGGTGTAATGATTTTTACTAAACTGCTATTTAATTTAAAAATGCACCACCACTGGCTGACCACATGTAATACCAATGGGCCTACACTAACTGAACATCTGGGTACCCAGTTACTTGTTGGGGGTTCCTTATAGTATAAAAAGGGGTAACTGTACTGGTACCAGGAGGGAGACAGTAGTGACTCCAGTACAGAAAAGTGACATTCATGCCCTCTATTGCACACTGTGGTGTAGGGGTGGGCTAAGTGTCATGGCTGTGCCTTGCTGGTTAATTTTAGTGACAGTCTGGGTTTAGTCATGAAAAGTCACTGGGTCAGTGTTTAAAGGGAATAATACCCACACCGCCCAATCTAGTCTGAGATGAGTAAAGGCTTTGGCACCTTGTACTCCAACATACCTTTTTTAACATTTTATAATTCCCCTAGTATCCTGAAGTACCACATCATCTTTGCCTAGGTCTTTGGGTAATGTTTATATTTTACCCTTATTAGCTATAGCATCTGAAGCCAGCACATAAACAGTGGTGTGCGCGCTTGCCATAGAGTGTACTGAGAGCTGCCATGCTTGGTGGCGTCGGTTCAGTCTATTGATATCAGCAAGAGTAAAATTCACTAAATGCCTTATAATAATGACATATTTTACTGGCAGCAGACCCAGCGAGGAGGCTTTGTGATTCCCAGTATGTGTTGGGGAAACTTAATGTTATAGGTGCACACTGAGTGCTCTAGTATCAGCCACGAGTCCGGGACTTCTATGCATTCATGCTCTCACATGTGGTGAGGCATGGACATCATCAATAAGGATGAGCCTGTTGATTATGCGACAGACCTAGACAAAGATGGTATGGTGCTTCGGATTGCCAGGGAAAGTATAACATGTTAAAAAAGTATATTAGAGTACAATACTAGGTGCTCAAGCCCTTAATCACCTAGGGCTAAATTGGGTGGTAAGGGTGTTATATACTACAATTCTTGCTCTGGGTACATATTTGCTTTAACTTGGCTGTACCTGCATAGGGTGTGTGAAGAGCAGCCACCATTATTGGGCTGGGCCAATGTAGGGTGACTGAAGACCAGACCCTTGTAACTGTCTTCCTCATACTGCCAACTTATTCTTTTCCTTCCTTAGGGATTGCCACCCTAAGAAAGCTATGTTTATTGTTGTATTTATTTGTCTGTTGCAATCCATTTACAGTTAAGTGCATGCTTGGTAATTATAAAGCCACTGTGTGGGTCCACAGATTGGGTGACTACAGTTGGAGGTTGGGAGGTACAGCATCCCACGGGTTGTACCACAACATCATCGGACCCATGTTGTTTTCTTATCTATGTGGAGAAACCGTGGCATTTCTTTCCATCAATGTATAGTGCCCCACACATACATAAATTCTCAGAGACATTGTAAACCCAGCTGTCACTGTGATTACGGTGTCCTAGTCATATTGTAAGATAATGGTGTCTGGTCCCCCTAAGGAATCTAGACAGGCGCTCAGTCCAGGAGAGCTCACACCCCTAAGGCCCTTACACTAAAAATGTGCACTATGTATGCACAGGGACTTAGTTATATTTCTGAGTTTGTTGTTGATCAAGGATTTTGTTCAACACATAACTTTTTAAAATATTTTTTCTCCATATTTGAAACACAAGGTACTTAGTAAGCCTCCCATGAACACCCAATTGGCAAGTTTCCTGTCTGCCCGATGGATGTGCTGCTTTGTGTAGGGCCCAAAGCTACAGGTTGGGGGCCATTTCCAGCAGGTGTGCTGCATCACATACGGTCCAGAGGGCCCTGCACAAAGCAAACTACACGTCTGGCCCCTTGCCCAATAGGACTACTGCTACCCATATGGCCCACAGGGTTACGCATGAAGCAAGCCACAGGTCTGGCCCAGTGGCCACCACAAAGCAAGCTACAGGTCTGATCAGTGAGCATTGCAATGACACTAGATATTTTTTCCAAAAAGTGAGGAAATTAACTGCAAAAAGTATGTTAATGCATCTATTAGGATTCAAATGCATAGTGTACAAAATAGGGAAATGGAAAATGAGGTCTCAAAGTCTCGGGAACCTTGACATGCCGGTAGTGTAGTGTTCCTTGGGGACAGAACTTGGGGTGTCCTGGTTAGCATTACCCTAATATCAGCACTGTCTTTTCACACCAAGTAAATGACACAGCAGTGCTTGCATGGAGAATGCAAATATTATGGTAACGAAAACCTTGTTGGCCCTCAACTAATAGTTTATACCTTAAATGGCATTCTAGGGCAGGGAAATGATTTTTCAAAAGAAATAAATGCGCATATTTAGTGATCAAGACATTTATGTGTCCAACTCACTGGGGTATTTTTAATTTCTTCTGCAACAGGCGTGGGTTAGCCATGTTTAACTACTGTGATTTAGAAAACCAAGAAGCAGTATTTTTAAAAAGATTTGTTAAAGATCCACCTACTGCACCACTATATTCAAAAGTAATATCTACCCAAACTGTTAGACCACATATTAGATGATGTAACTGTGCCCAACATGTGCATCCAAAATAAAAGACACAGTTATGGCCAAAAACTTTACAAATCACACTTGCATTAAACTTTTTACTACAAATCATGACTTTTCGTTGCAATCACATCTTTTGAAAATAGTAGTGGGGCAGCTTGCAAGCAATCAGGTGGATACAGCCATACAGTAGGTGCAGCACAAATGTGTGCCTGTGCCCAACCCTGTTGAAAAATGGGCTCAAAGTTTTTTAAGTGCACCTCTCCACTTCTTCTTACATGGTGAGCAATGAGTCCAATCATAAGCTTTGTTTATTTTCATTCTACAAATAAACATTTAATTTCAAACCCCAAGGCCACCATATAATCTCTGAGAATGTACAATTTTGCAAATGTTGGGGTCAACAGCAGCAACATGCAGTACTTTTATATAAAATACAAATATGTAGAGCTCCATAGCTTCCTTTCAGAAATAGGAAACAAAAATATGACCATAAAAAGGAAAGGCTGAAACAAGAAATTGCTTTGGTAGGTGATAATCTTAAACTAGTTTGTTTAAAGTTTTGAATAAACTCCCTTGACAACCATGAAGACAATGTTTGACTGACAAAGTATATCACGTTCTGACAAGCAGACCATGAGCTCATCATAGGCTGAGGCCAGAACCTGAAGCCAGGAATTTTAAATTGGTGCCTTCATTGTCAAATAAGTCACCTATAAAGTTAATCCTGATAGTTCTATCTCACAAGGAAAACATTTTTAAGGCTGCTAAACACATGAAAAATGTTGTTGTACACTGATCAGCATGACAAGTACAGTGCACACCCTGGAAGGTGTTATGCCTCTTATGATATTAAGAAAGCTCAAACATGTTATAAAATTGAATAATGTAGTTTTTGGAAAAAGAATGTTGTATGTGAGAAAGACAGTCTCTGCAAAGCAGAGCTGACTACTAATCATATCAATCAAAAGCACTACAGAGTAATTCTAGCAGCAAAAAGAACCAAATGGGGGGATTGGGATATGGGGTTGGTGAAGATAGTGGTAAAATGGGAGAGAGGAATGGTGGAGTGATGAGTCACCAGGGCCCTCACAAAATCAACATTAGATAGGCAGGGCAAGCAAGGCACGATGGACCAAGGGGCCTTTTTTGATGACAACTTCCAGGTTTCTACTTTTCCTTCTCTGATGTTATGAAATCAACGCACTATAAATAAGAAGAAAGGACAGCACAGATTTATGGTTTTGCAAAGACAATTTGTAAGCAATGGAGAGGAGGACTTAACAGCAAGCAGAGGAAGAATATTATAGGGAATCTAGAAATGCTTACTGATAATGATTACGATGTAGAGAATACACAGAACCAAAAGGGTAAGATTCTTTGAGGGACTGCTTTGCTGGCACTTGCACTAAACTTGAAAAACAACAAACCAGAACTGCCACTTGAGAATAGGGTCTATACTTACGAAAAGCCACAAAATCTGTGTATTTTTAATACGTGCAAGCACATACCCTGTATGGTGTAAAAATGGCTTTATTCAGTGTTGCAAGTGATGGCACAGTTTGAGTAGGCAGGACCACCCCCCCCCCCGCCAAGTCACCTTGCATGTTTTGCACTGCAGAGTCAATGTGTTCTCAAACGTACTACTCCATCAAAACCTCTCCTCTTTTAACTTATTATTATTTAAAGAGCCCCTTACACCATTGGGGGAACTTTGAACTATATTAGATTTAGACACAATGCAATTTATTTTTCATATATTTTCTGAAATCCTTTCCCATTTTCTTTGTTACTGAGGACAGTTACATGTGTAAGCACCCTCTGGGAGCTTACTAGCTAATTTTGGTTTCTAGGTATAGTTAAGCAGAGAAAGAGAAAGTGAGAGAGAGAGAAAGAGAGAGAGAGAGAGAGAGAGAGATAGAGACAGCAGGGGTGCCAGTAGGTCTGGGATGTTGGGTCTGCTAGCTGCTGGCAGGGGGCCCCATTCCTAAGGATATAACAGAGAGGATTTGGCACCATTGGGGGCTTCCATAAGAGCCAAGGGGAAATAGAAGAAGAGTCGGGGGTTCGGCCCCCAAGTTCAGCCGGTGGGCTATGGCATGGCCAGGGTGGGCTGCTTGCATTCCCAGCTCTCCTCCCTCAAAGATCCACATAGGGAGAAGCAGCGGTTCAGACCATTAGCAAGGGGGAGCAGTGGAGCACAAGTTTGGGGCCCGTCAGTGTTGTATTGGGAGCCGGAGCCCAAGGAGCAAGAAGAAAGGAGGCATGCAAAGTGATCTCTGACACCTTGGTAGGGTAAACACCAATTGAGGCCCTGTATTTTGATTAGTTTTGCTTATGAGTGAGTGCAGCCTGGGAGTCGGTGTGTTTTCAGTGGGTGGGCCTGCTCTGGCAGATTGGGCCTGGGCATAGTTCTGAGGTGGCAGCCTGGACTGTTGAGGGTGTAGAGATGGCAGCTGTACCCTTTTTCCCCTGGCTGGTGGCTGCTACAGTGGTTGGGCAGCCTGTGGAGGCAGGGAAAGGTCCATGTAGGGAATGGTTGGCTGGGCCCCCAGCAGGGTGGCAGACTGTCCAGGTGCTCTGTGTGGCACAAGCAGCAGTTCCCTGGGTGAAGGTAGTCCAGAAACTGGAATCGCCGCATGAGCAGATGTGCTGTTGGTTCCATTTCCATTTATCAGGATGCAGAATTCCCTGGGAAGCCATTCTAGGCACTTGGCATCAGTGATTGGGTATCCGGAAGGTCTTCGGTGGTTCAGTTCATGCTAAAGAACACCAATTTGACTGTGTAAAACCTTGAAGTAAAGAAAATGCTCCATGTATTGTAAGACCGCCCCCCCCCCCTCCAGTGGAGATAGTGTAATGTAAGACCAAGTTGGAAATGGGATTGGGACAGTAGAAATGTCTTGTGCTGTCATAATCCTACCTCAGTTGAAGTTTTGCTGAGACTCAGAGAATGAAAAGTAAGTGCCTGTGTATCGATTAGAGTGAAAAGAAGGGACATGAAATGGAAGTGCTGCTCCCAATGAAATAGCATTAAGTGTGGCCTGACTCTGGCCCACTGTATTGCTGTTCTCAGGAATGTAGCCTTTTTGGCTCAAGGGAATGTCTGCATGCAATAAATCAATCTGTTGACCAAAGAGATTGTTGTAGAAGAAATGTCAGGTTTCAGCCTGTAAAGGGCCCCCACCATGTATGTACCCCAATGCTCTATGGAGTGTTTTATCAACCTCTGCCTTATTAAATCTGTTTTGAATGTTGATTCTGGAGTAGTCATTGGACTTAATCAATCTGTTCTGCGCATGTGTGCCTGCTAACGAACATTGCCCTTGCAGCCTATCATGGGAATCTAAGAAGACAGACTACTCCTCAACTAGTGAAGCCGTCTCACTACTACCATCAAAAGAACCAGGTAATAATAATAATAATAAATTTATTTAATATAGCGCCTTTCACGCATCAAGGCACTGCACACTCAACTAAAAACAATGGACCATAAATACAGATAAAAATCAGAGGAATTCAGGGTATGCTTTCCCCACACAAAAAGGTCTTCAGTGCCTGGTTAAAGCACCCCACTGTCCTGCACTCCCATAGCTGACGGGGCAGAGAATTCCAGAGGGTAGGTGCCACAAACCCAAAGGCACGTGCACCCAATGACTTTAAACTTACTCTCGGAATCTCCAGCAACCCCTCGTCAGCCGAGCAGAGCTGTCACAGGGGGGTGTAGGGAAAGGTAATGAGCATATTTCTATTTCCATGGACTGTCGTTTCTGGCTTGTATAGCAACCCCTCTCACCCTTACCATCTGGATACCCCTAGACATTTGAAGTGGGGGCTTACACATGAAAACAAGGCAACTGTCCCCTAGACTTTATCTGTATTGGTTGACTGTCTGCACCCATCCTCTGTTTATGACATTATAATTGTCTCCATGGCAACAGATGTTAATGTCATACACAGAATTGTGATGTCAGGTGTAGACAGCAACTACAGCAGACAGTGCAAATATCCTGTTTTCATGCAACTATCCTTAATAATGTAGAATTAAGAGTGAGAACAGAAAACAATATGAAATGCAAGATGAACTGTGTCTGAATATTACATTTTTACAAAGTTGTCCTAGCAGCAACAAAGGCTCTTTAAAGTGACAAGCCAGCTAGTGCAAGGGGTAGTAAATGACTCAAACCACAGTATTATCTATCAGTGCATAACAAGAGCAAAGGTGATCAATATTAACTCCATAAATAAAAGGCTAAAAACAATATTAAAACCAAGTTGAATACCATATCTTGTAATTTACATTCTCACCTGTTTTCGAAAAGTATTATATAATGTATAGCACTGCACTGCTTAATAAAAGAATAAATTATGACTGAAGAAAACAAAAATACAAAAAGAGCAATTGGCTTAATACACAGAAACCAATCTCCACAGACATCACTTTCATTTTCATACCTATTTGGAGACACAATGAAAACCATTATGATCATAATTGTATTCCCCATACAACTTTTCTTTCATCAGTTGATAAAACACTTTTTAAGTTCACTTGCAAAACACACAAACATATGGGTATCAGTCTAACCCGTAAGAGGGCTTTTGGGGCGTGTTCCTCCTCCACCTGTCACAGCTTCAGAATACTGAATCTTCTCCCCATTTCTGCCCACTCTCCACCATTTGTCTCCTTATCCCATTTGAAGTCCTTGCCCAATCACTATGTTGTACCACCCAAAACCTTTGCGAGACATTGCTCATACCCAGTTAGAAACATATGATATGGTGGCACAATCTCTACCTGCCTTCAGCTGGCTGGTAAAGCAACTGATGCAAACCTAGGCTCAATTAGAATGAGACACCTTTCATGACAATTCCCCTGAGGTCCATCTAATGGACCCAGCCCTGGTATTCTATGGCAGGGGTTTTCTGTCACCCTTTGCAGGGACAGTTTTACATATTTGGGAAAAGATAAGCCTACTAGATATTATGCTCTGTCTCCTCTGGTATCTCCTGCTCCATCTCCACAAAGATTTCCCTCCAGCACAGCAGGACGCTTGGTATGCAGCTTGGGCCAGGCTAGGGTTACAGTACATGTCCCAGGTAATTATTGCGGGAGGGGAGGGTGTTTCCTTTTTCTACTTTGTAAGAACAATGTGGTTTGTCCCACTCGGACTTGCATAGGTATTTTCAGGCAAGACCTTATCTCCTGAGTTTGGCCAGGATACACCCTTTCATAATCAACCCCTTACATGTTTTAATAAGGTCCTACCTAATAGGGACTTACCATAATCACCTCATCTTGCAACTGTATAGAATAGTAGATATTTATATTACAATATTAGAATATTAATTCTGTCAGTTGGTTTCATTCTTACATTCAAGGTAGGTCTCAAGCTGTCCAGACAGGAAAATCCATTTAATCTCCACTTCCCATTCGCCCAGGGTCCCTCAAGGGTCTGTCCTGGATCCTATTCTCTTTTCCATATTCCTAAATGACCTTCCCAATGTCTGTTCCTCTGTGTCTATTCACATGTACACCAATAACACCATTCTTTTTACATCTGGCTCCTCTCCCAATGACCTTACCTCCTGGCTTCAGTAGGATTTTGACAACATTCAGCATTGGTTCAAGTCTAACCAATTGTCCCTCAATGCTGAAAAAAACAGTCTCCATGACTTTTGGCACCCGTCTGAGGCTTGTCAAACTTACTTCTATCCCACTATTTAATACCTTTAATGGTGCTAAGATTAATAATGTTTCCTCCTTTAAGTACCTCGGGGTCTGCCTCAACTGGCATATTGATTTCTCAGTGCACATTGATGCAATACAAGCTTCACCCTAAGCTTGGTGCATTGTACAGGAATAAAGCGAGCATTCCGCTTCCTGCCCGCTGAGAAATATTAAAAATTACTCTTCCTATCTTTGACTACGGTGACTTAGTCTACAGTGGTGCCCTAAAATCCTCCCTTGCCAGACTGGATCCCCTTTTTCACTCCTTTTGCTTAAGACTGGCCCCCTTGTACTCACCACTGCTCAGTTTACTCAACCCTCTCTCTCTCCCCTCTCTTGATGCTAGGTGCCTTTCCCATTGTGTCTCATTCTTATCCACATTCTGGTTTGGCACCCTTCCCTCTTCTCTTTATTTCCCTTGTATCCTCTCCTACTTCTTCCTCCTACCATCTTCGCAACATTACTTCCTACTCTCTATTCCTTCTAGAAAATCTACTGTTGGATCAATCTACTTTTTCTTACCACTTTCCTAAACTCTGGTCATCCCTTCACCTTTCTGTTCAATCTGCCTTGTCTCCTTCCTCCCTTAAGTCTCTTTTCTATGACTTTTCTTATCCTATCTGCAACTGTCTGTAACGCCCTCCTCTTCTTACTTTCCTTCTCTAGCCTTGCCCTGTTTATGTTCCATTATTTTCCCTTCTATACTTATAAGAATGTGTTATATTCTCTAAATGCATTCATTTACTAATTTGCCTTTATGATTCTGCCCATAATATTATACCACTGTATTTGATTTCTTGTATTTATTTTAGTAATTTTGTTCAGCTATCTCTCTCTCTCTCTCTCTCTCTTCTCCCCAGGACACATCTGGAAATGAGCTACTGTCAGCTCAGTATGCAGTTTCTGGTTAAACTTTTAAATAAATTTGATATGCTATTTCCTTACTCCAGGGCAGCAGGTACACAGACAGACTGTAGACACTTCTCAATGCTGGCGATTAGGGAGGGAGGACCAGGTGGTGCATATCCATATCCTCTGGATATGCCCTGTACTGGCCACTTTAAACAAAATTTGGAAACTGAACTACAAAAGGTTTTCAATCCCCAATGCAGGTTGTGTTCCTTGATAGGATTATTTGCATGGACCTGGGTTCAAATCCCAGCTGAGGCACTTATTTCTTTCTCACTTCTAAAATTATTTGCATATTACCCTAAAGGTTTTTGAGATAGTTCCTCAAAATATCTCTTGGGTATTCTGATGTCTGCTGCAAGGAAATGTATTACAAAACAGTGGCTACCTCCACAGGAGCCCACAATATCAGATTGGAGAAATACTATGAATTAGATTTACAAATTATAAAGACTAACATTCTTAGTTAAAAACCAGAAGTGGAAATGTCATTTAAGGGGGACCAGTTTGTCTTTATATATGATGGAATCTGACTCGGACTTTGTTTGCTCTAGATAAATATAACCTAGTAAGGACAACTGGACTTTCAATAGACTTTTTCAGTTGCACACAGTCTATTTGAATGTGTAAAGTGTTACTTGGCAACTGTTTTGATGTGTTTGGTCTGTCTCGTATATTATTTGTCTGTTGTTACAAAAAAACTAATTAAAAAAAATATAGAAAATAAGTCCTTGCTAAATCATAATGTTACAAGCAAGCCTTTTCCTTTCCAACCATGGCAATTTCACTATTATATCTCATGTTAATAATCTGATCATTTTAAGTGCTATGCTTCTATGCCCAGCTAGGCTGGAAAATGTAAGGTAGAGAGTTTTCTTTTGCAAATCCTGATTCTTGTGTTTCATTCTACATATGTGCTGCTGTTTAGTGCTTTGTTTCTCTGGGAATGGCAGAGACATTGTACAACCAATATCTTTTGTATACCCATGATGCAGTGCCTGCAACTCTTGGAATTAATGTATTCTCATACTGTGCTAAAAAGCAATTAAAACAGAGGTTCTATCATGTTCCTACACTCACTGATAACTTTAGTAAAGAACTATGTTACTCTGCTTACCTGTGTTTTGACACTAAAGTTAGAGCATTTTGGTCATCACAACTTAAAATAAGGAGGAAAAGAGGAAGGCGGAAATTAAGCCAAAGCTTGTTTCCAGGCACAACCTGGGAGCACCAGGAAGTTAAGTGCCTTGCTCAGGCTCACACAGTATGCAAGTAGGGCCTTTGGTATTTAAACCCAGGTCTCTAGGTTTGCAGTTCAGAGCCCTAAACCACAGCGCTATGCTGCCTGTGCTATATTAAGATTTAACATATATACTCCATCCTTGGAATCAAGTTGATTATGTTTGCTTGCAAAATATGTGAATAAATGGGTATCAGCCTGAACTGTGAGAAGGCTTATAGGGCTGTGCACCCCTCCTTCACCTGTCACATCATCAGAATACTGAATTTCCTTCATTTCTCTTTGGAGTCCGTGTCTGATCACACTGTTATGAATGAACCACTTCGTTTCCCAGTCATGACAATTTCATTATTACAACTCCTGTTATTAATTTGTTCATTTTAACTGTTGCACTATCTACAGTATGCCCAACAACTACACAGCAAATACAAGCAACCAAACATTTAGTGTTGGCCAGTTCTTTATTATAGAAATGGGCCATTTTCCACTGAATCTTTCAAATCTTCAAATGCTCTTGAGTCTGTAAATTTCTTATTTTAATTTTTTCCCCATAGAGCTGTTTCTTTCATTCCTGGGCTGCTGGCTGGCTCTTCAGTCCCTACCCACCTCTCCAATCTGCCACCATCTCCCCCAGGACTCACCTGCTCAAATGCCACCCTGGCTTGCCCCCACGGTGGGGCCTCCCCGATCCCTCCCATGACTGGATCCGGTTCTCAGCAGGGTCTTGAGGTGATGACACTGGCTGAGGCACATGGATATGGCTTCCTGTTGTACCCATTTTCTGTCCCTTCCCATAGTGTGCATGCACTGGCATGGGTATGCGGTGCATACACCTGTGCCCGGACCTCTGAGATGTGGCCACATGCTGTGCCACCCAGCCTCTGCTGGGCAGTAGTCAAGCAATATCATGCACTGTCCCCCCTCCCCATAGGAGGAGGAGAGCTGTCTGTGGATACTTGATCCTTCTTCCCCCGGTTGGCCTCTTAGCGACCCTGGTCCATTCCTGGACTTGGGTTGCTGGTCTGGCAGGAGATTAGGCACCCAGTGCCTCAGCCCTCCACCCCACTGGGATGGCCCCTCCTCTTTTATTTTCTACTCTTCTGTTACCTCTGCAAGTTGATCCTCTGCATCTTTAATAAGCCACTTTATTAGTTTTCTTGTGGAGTCAAGTAAAATCTGTTTCCAACCCTTTAAAAATAGTGTTCTTTCTTTACAAAATGTTGTTTTCTCCATCTGGGTAAATACTTGTCTAATGTTTATTGGACCATTTGCCTGAAGTGTTTCATTTAGTGCTTTGACATATTGCTTAGAAGGAGGGAGAATGTCTGTTTTTTATGTTTGCTTGCACACATGTGCAAGAAACATAGTGCCACTATACGAGATTTCATAGGTGTGGCACCCCCACTTCCAATGCCCTCAGCATTTTTGTAGGTGCAGCCGCAACGCACCAATGAATGCCCCAGCTGTCTATGACAGCAGTTCAGATTACAGTGGCGTATAGTTGAAAGCAAATCAGTGGTGGTAACGTGTAGACAATTTGCATACTGCCCTGCCTTCAGCAGTATGTAAATTGCATCCACGTCACCACTGCTGATTGTAGCGGTGGTTGTATGAATGCTCCCATTTTGTTGCGTGCTGAGGGGTTGCCGAATCCCCCACGGCTCATGCACACACACCCCCAGCACACTGTATGTCTGACAGGGGTGCCCAGTCCCTGTCAGCTCCAGTGCCCCTCCTCAAAAAAACAAACTTTCAGCTGCCACACTGGGGCCCGGCTCCAGTGTGGCAGAAGATCAAGTACTCATGTGTCCCCCTCATGCTGTATGCCCAGCGGGTGCCCAATCCCCGCTGGCTCTACTGCCCCCAAAACTTCCAGGTGCCATGCTGGCCCACCCCAGCGTGGCAAAAGTCCCACATCATCCATGTAAAATAAAGAAAAAACAAAACCCTGTAACAAAAGAAAACAGTCCCTCGTTGACTCTCTTGCTCCCCTCCCACAACCCATGCCCACCCTCTGAATACCCCCTTCCCACCCCACCTTCACCCCATACTTACCTCCAGAGGCTGGCGGAATGATCTTCGGGGGAGCGGGAACACGTCTGGACTCTTCAAAGCCGACCGCGAACTGAAGAAATGCCAGTAAGCTGTATAATGGCATAAACAGGGTGTTTCAATGTTGGTGCATATCTCGGTCATTTTTTTGAATTTTTGCACCAAATTTTCAACATGGGGTTCTTGGGACCCCATCTCATGAATTCAGTGACTGTCATTTGGTTATTCAGTCCTGAAAGGTGATTTCATGGTCACTGTACAGAATCACCTTTCGGGACCAATTAACAAAATGACAGTGTCACTGTTCATGAAGTGGGTTCTCAAAAAGCCTATGTTGCAAATTTGGTGAAAAAATTTCCCAAAAATGACTGTGTTACGAGCGTGCGTTGCACAGTTTCCACGCACACTCGCAAATTCATGAATTTGTAATATTTTCGCTCCAGATTTTCAACATTGCCATTTTTTTAACACCTCCTTATGAACAGTACAGCTGTCATTTTTCACATCCTGGTCGAAATGTGTTTTCGCACTTCCGGCGCAGAATAGCGTGGTCACTGTGGGAAATCGGTGTTCTGGACAGAGTAAGAAAATCATAGTGGCACTGTTTATGAGCAGAGGTCCTAAAATGCCTATGTTGAAAATTTGTTCACCAAAGTACATAAAATGACTGTGTTACGAGCGAGCATTGCGCGGTTTCTATGCACCCTCGTAACTTCACAAATTTGTAATATTTTCACTCCAGATTTTCAACATTGGCATTTTCCCACACATTCTTATGAACAGTACAGCTGTCATTTTTCACATCCTGGCCGAAATGCGCTTTTCCACTTCCAGCACAGAATAGCACAGTCGCTGTGGGAAATCAGTGTTTGGGACAGATTAAGAAAATCACAGTAACACTGTTCATGAGTGGAGGTCCCAAAATGCCTTTATTGAAAATCTGGTGAAAAAATCCCCCAAATAATTGCATTACGGGTGTGCGTTGCGCAGGTTCTATGCAAGCTCGTGACGTCACCATTTTTTTTAATATTTTCACTCCAGATTTTCAACATTATCATTTTTTTATACCTCCTCATGAACAGTGCAGCTGTCATTTTTCACATCATGTTGGAAATGTGTTTTCACACCTGTGGCGTTAATGGCGCAGTCACTATGCAAAATCACCTTTCAGCTAACAAACTGATAGTGTCATTGTTCATGTGGTGGGGTCACAAAAAGCCCATGTTGAAAACTTTGAGTAAAAATACCAAGACATGCCAGGGCCTTAGGGTTTCTGACCATAACACCCTACCCTGTAGGGTCTGACAGGCATCTGCCGTACCCTGTAGGGACTGACAGGCATCAGGGGTGTAACTTGGGATTGTCGACAGTAATGCTCATGCCATTCCACCCCCCTATCCCACCCCCTGCAGCCAGCGACAGGCATCGAGGTGCACCTTTGACTCTTTGGCCCCAGAGTTCACACTATTCTCCTATACTGCAACCATTTCAGCATATTTCTTTATGGAATGAGGTGAGTGTAAAGCCCAAATACCCCAAGGCACACCTCGACACTTGTCAGTGTCTACAGGGTAGGGTGAGGTGAAATGTCGTGACCGTTATAGGTGACAACCCAAAGGGACACCCCAATGCCTGTCTATCTCTGTAGGGTGGGGGTGGAGTTGGGGTCAGTTCAATACATCACTGACACTCCTATACTGCATCTGTCTAACTCCTGCACTTCCACTGCTAATGCCAGCAAGCAAACATTTGGCATTGACAAATGCTTGTTTAATCTTATGGCAATAAAATGACCAGGTTTAAATGGTGAAATAGCACTGGCCTCATTTCTTCAAAAAGTGTTAATCAATTGCTGAAAGAAAAGCTGTATGGGGGATAAGATTATGCACTTATTGCTTTTCACTGTGTCTCCATACAGGTTTGAAAATGAAAGCATTGTCTGTGGAAGTAAATTTTTAATGCATTGAACCAAATTTTGCTTAAATAAAAGAACTGTTGTACATCAGTCATAATGTATTCTTTCAGTAAGCACTGCTGTGTTGCATATTATACTATGCTTTTTGAAAATAGTCAAAAATGTAAATGACAAACTATTTGGCTTGGTTTTAATATTGTTTTTCACCTCTTATTTATGGTTTTAATATTGACACACTCCAGAGTGCCCCCCCAATACTGTAAGTACCCTAAAATATGATTAGATAGATTTAAATAGCCAGGGTTGAGCAGGTTACATCTTGTACATTTAAATGGTTTACTATGGATCACCACTGAGCAGTGTGAATAGCCCCAGGTGGTGGAAGGGTCTGAAAAGTGGTAGGGCCAAGGATGTAAGGGGTAAATCTACATCCAGCTGAGTGGGTTCATCCACACCCTTTACTTTCTTCTCAAACAAATTTGTAATATGTGGCATAGCTCCGCCCCCAACTGACTGACAGCATCCCCCTTTGCCTAGTGCCTTGATGCCCCCCTCAAGGTCTGGCCTTCATTTTAATTTCTAAACTTTGTCCACTGTGCCTTAACTTAGTAAGCCATGACCCTAGCCAACCCCCATCATCACAACTCAGGCCTTCACTTTTCAAAATTCGGCTGACACCCTGCAAGCCACAAAAGGAGTGATAAGTAAGTAACACTGTTTACTGCACATGTTGCATTTTAAAGGCACAGTCCTCCCTAGTTACACTGTACCATAACTGCAACAATGATAAGGCCAGGCCCTACCACTAATGAAACTAGTAAGGCCATGTCCATAGTGCCATTCCTGCACCAATGTGAATAGCCCCACCTGCAGCAGGTGCTTAGAAGAGGAGGGATCCCTTCTAAATATTCTGTCTCAACGTCTCTGGTTCACAATATAGGGGAAGCTGAACCCACTTCTCGGCCTGGATAAAGGGTTTAGGCCTGAGATTTGCACAGTAGAGAATCTGAAGGATTATTTGATAGCTGACCAAAAGAATAACATGGTGCTAATAGCCATGGCAGCAAAGAAAATCATTCTTAGACATTGGTTGGACCAGGGGGATCCAAGTTATCTGGACTGGCATAGAGAAATACTGTCAGTGTTACGGTAGAGAAAATCACAGTCAATGTCAATAACAGATATAAGATGTACCAAAGGAAATGGGAGAAATCAAACACTCATCTGGCTTTTGACTGAATTTACCTATCAGAATCAGAACCAAATCTTTAAATTAACTTTGTTCTTAAGTAAAATTGACACTGGGTGCTTATAATGAAATTGTGATGATTGTTTTGTATTGTGCTTTTGTGTATGTGAGTTATGTATGTTGTTGTACTGCTGTGAAAAGTTTCAATAAAGTGCAAACAATTTAAAAAAGAGCATTGTGAGTATGACTCAAAACTTCAAGGAGGACTTTGTTTGATTGATTGACTGACTGATTTACTTACTTCCTGAAAATAGGTAACCAGGAAAGGCACACTGGGCCAAAGCTTGATTCTAACTGCTACATGGGGAGCAGTACAGGGAGACAAATACATATAAAGGTAAAGTGCAATCAGTGTTAGCAAAACAAATATACAGTACAGGCAAGTATAAGCTGCCAAGCAAAACAAACGGTAGGATGATACAGGCAACAGTACAGTGAAATGAAGAGTCAGGCTATAATGACAATCCATGGCAATATGTGCAAAGAGCAATGTCCAGTATGGAGCCCTGGGGAACCCCGACTGTATGGCGGACAAGGCATCACCAACCTGTACTGACTGGAGGAGGCCAGAGAGGTGGGATCTAAACCACTTGACAGCTGGAGTAGAAAGACCTTTGGCTCTCAGCTTCATGGTGGGCTGTCATATCAAATGCCTTTTCAAGGTCAATGAAAATGGCAGTAGTGAAGTGCCCCAGGCCCATTCTGTTGAGGTGGAATCAATAACACGTAGGAGACAGGAAAGTGGCGTGGTCTTTGCAGAAGCCAGACTGGAAAAGAGGGAGGAAGTTAATGGAGTAGAGAAAGTCAGCAAGTTGAGAGCAGACAAGCTGGTTTTTTTTTTTGTGTGTGTGTGTGTTTTTTTTTTTTTTTTTTTTTTGCAGCTTGATAAGAGTAGGGAGATAGGACAAAATTTGCCTGGGGAGGTGAAGTCTCCACTTTGTGGAGTAGAAGAACCTTAGCAAATTTTCAAAACTGAGGAACAGAGCTGAGGGGGGAAAAGAGAGGTTAAGTAGATAAGTGGACAGGATAGCAAGAGCAGGGCAGAGACATGGAGTAGTTTAGGGTCCAGTCCATTTGGACTATATGACCTCTGGATAGATTGAGGGAGGGAAGAGCATGTGGGGTCTCCAAGGGAGGGATGGAAGAAAAATCAAAGAAGAGCTCAGATTAAGGTAGACAGGATGAAGACTGCTATGGGGGGGGGTGCCAAGGGCTGGGAAGGAGGAGAGAGGATACATGTTGTAAAATAATTTTATTAAAGTGAGAAGCAACTTGAGAAGGGTAGAGATGGGGGAACCAGTCTCAGGACAGGGGGGGAGGAGGACTGGGAGGGGGGATTAAAGAGGGAGTGTATTACCTTACAGAATTTGGCAGGTTACTTAAGGTTATTCTGGAGATTAGATGCAAAACAGTTAGCTTTGGCTGCCCTGGTGGCCTTGGTACAGGTGTAACCCCTCACCCCTGCCTTTTTAGCAAAACGACGGTGGCATGCTGTTGAAGCTGACAGCAGTACCTGGTGGGGACCTGGGTTCAGGGAGGATGAGGTTACTCGGCACAGGGGGACCTAGGTTTGGCTACTCTGCACAGGGGCACCCAAGTAAATCCGAACACCGGAAGCAATAACTGTAATGTCCAGAACCAGGAATGGGATTCTTCAGTGTGGCTTTTATTCACATACTAGCTGAACAAACAAAGCATAGATGGACCCCCACAGGGCTACATTTCCTGGTAATGCAGATTAGAGACTACAGAACACTTTATCACCATTCCCAGCCCTCAGGCTCTGAACCCACCAGGCACACAGCCCGGACTTGCACGCAGCTTTGGGTACACAGCCCGACTTGTACACACTTGGGTTTTCCCCACTGGCCCGGCTCCCCTGCCGGCCACTTGATCCGCTGTCCATTTGAGGAATGAAACAATTATCATGTCATGGCTCCCCACACCACACTAGAGTCTGCGACTCTCAGAGAGAATTTTCCTTACAATCCCACATCTGGGTACTTCCCCCATCACTGGCCAAGTGCCTGAGGCAAAGTAGAAAACACAGAAGAAATCCATAGAGGTGGACCTGGTCACTAAAGATGGGGGGCCACCCACCTCCAGCTCCCACAGCCCATACCCGGCCATTTCTCTGGAAAACTGAACAATTCCTTTGCTGAACTTCTAAATGTAGATTAAGGGTAGACGTCTTCACATCTCCTCTACATATTATTTGCATCTCACAAAACTCTGGGATTTGACACTACTTTTACTTGCGGCCCATTTCTCTAGGCTTCCCAATATGTAGTTCAATTCCTAGATTTTCACACAAGTCCCAGGGTGAAGAAAACATATGCCCTTTTAGCCAGAGAGGACACTCACCCTTAAGTTGCAGGTGCCCCACAGGCGACTCACAAATCTTCCATCTTCCAAAATAAATCCTGGACTAAACAGGCAGCTTTTCCTCCACTAGCAGAATTAAGGGGATTGCCCCAGAAATCTGCCGGGAATCTTTACATCCCCTCCCCCCCGGAGAAGGGGTACTGAGACCCGAAAACAGCGGTCTCCACTACTTGAGTACAAACTTCACTCACTCCAGCCAAACTGCAGACTCTCACTTGAAAACTCCCAATGTTCTATCTAACTCCCTTTGCTGCAGATTCCAATGTGGCTTATGCAGCTGCGAAAGTTCAATTGGTGATGTCATCCCTCAGTCTCAGCTGAGACTGAGAACAGAGTGAGACAGTGTGAAACCCATTTAACTGGAGTTTCAGAAGCTGCCCTCCCTGCCTACCACTAGGTCTTACTGGGATTCTAGTAACCCCGGGTAACAAAGAGGTTACACTCGCCCTTGACCAGGAAAATGACTGTCCGCAGTCACTATTTACCCGGCCTTAGGCCATCCCACCCTATATGCTACCTGCGGAGGGGGGTGATCAGGCCCCCTCCTACCATGTGCAAGCACAGGCAGGCAACACTAAGGGCCTAGAGCAGGGGTCTGCAACCTTTTCAGGACTGGGAGCTGCATGTCCTCCTGGCATGACCAGTCTGATCACCAGAGAGCCATATGAGCGTGTGCATAACAGAGGTCCTTTATAGTGCATAATTTAGCTTAAACTCATCCAACAATGCTATTTGAACAAAGCATATGTTAATCAATTGAAACACTGCACAAAAAAGCCACACTGGATAGTTTCCTCTCCAGATCCTCCCTAAGAGAATCAAAGGAGTTTTAGCCATGATTTTGTAGTTGAAAAAGCAAATAGTAACTGAAAATTAATTCCTAATACGTGCTTCAGGTAAATCTTTTGGAGCCACAGAAAGAGTCCCACTCTGTGGGCCTCTGTTCTCTGGTGCAACCTTCCTGTGTCTCGGCATAGGTAGGGGTGAGCCTGGCCACCCCTACCACACATATTATTGGCACATATAGGATGTTTGTTTGGGACATGCCCTGGAATTAATATTTTTTGGAAACTATTGCTGCAAATCACTTGAAACATTCATCTAACCCTGCTGATGAAACCAAAAGCACCCCAGTCTTCTAGAAAGGCTATGTTCTTATCTATGATTTTTTTTCTTTGTTGGGTGTGCCAGTTTATCATAAAATGTATGGCTGATTCACAGCATCAGTGCCACCTTAATATTGGCAAAGCTTTGTTTATCACGCTTAAAGGAACACTGTCAACTTACTTAAGCCTCAAAGTGTTCCAAATTTAAAATACACAATTTATGATTGTTCACATTATATTCAGACTGTTTATGCAGCTGGTAGTTTGATTCACATCCCTTTTTTCTTTTAAAAAGTGAAAAACTAACAGCCCACCATACTGGTGTTACCACACCAAAACATGTTTGTTTACATTTCTTGACCACATCACACTGCATCTTTCCTGGACTCTGAAACACCCCCAAGACAATCTAGCCACTGAATATGCAGTGTGTGTAAAGGAGACTATTGTATCATGAGTGGCTGCATTGTTTGAGGGTGTTTCTAATGTTCAGTAAGTGTGCACTAAGAGTAGCTCAGTGATATGAAGCAAAACAAAGCTGGGCATAGCTATACATTACCATGCATTTCATTTCTAACAAGCAATGAGGTAGATGAAACAACCAGCAACATAAATGAATTTTAGAGAAAGTAAGCTATCGTAAAATGTGTATTTTTACCTAAAATAATACAAAAAAGGTTAACAATGTCCCTTTAATATTTCTTGCAGTTGTATGACCTTGCATGCCTTGACTCGGTCCTCCTTCCATCCCCACACGCTTCTATCCTGCCTGAGGAACAACTGCCTTTCGAATGATCTGAATGCCACATAACATCCTGATGTAACTGTGGTTGTACCTCTCACCCCACCTAGATCCCAACTGATGTGAGGCTATCACAGTAAAGTACATACAGTGCTCAGCATCTGTCAAGAGATGTAGAAGGATGACAAAATAACTGGCTGGACCATCCCGTGTATCTGAGAATAGGAGTCCAGCTGTCCCTCCCACTTGGGGCACTGATGTCTTAGTCAGGCATGGGTGGCTGGGCATAGACACCTACCCGGCCCAGCCTGCTATAAGTAAAAACACATGGCATGTCTGGTGCCTCTGCATTCAGTGTCAAGTACTGCAAGCCCTGCTAACATCTGGCAACATTTTCTGAACTGCAAATCTCTGCCAATATGATCCCTCCCCTTTGGTTATCAGAGAGTATCTGTGAAGTTGTGAGGCATCCAGAGCTGATTGTCACTGGGTTTGCCACTTGATGTGCAATACTCTGGGCTTTTGCACCAACCTTGTTCAGCATCTTAGTAAGCAGTAACACTATGATATCATCAGGCAGCCCTGCCATGAACCATTGAAAGTTTTCTCCCTCACATCCCACTGGCTGATGTCAGTAATGCAAATGGTAGTATCAATACTGGCCTATAATATAGCGGACACTGCAGTGCTGACAGCCTCTCATAAGTAATTATGCTTGACTTCCTCATATTGTCCCAGCATCAAGAAAATTCTACTTCACAAGAGGGTGGTGGATAACTGGAACAAACTCCTAGAGGAGGTGGTGGGAGCAGGGACTGTGGGGGAATTCAAGGGAGCATGGGATAGACACAAGGGGCTCTTGGATCGGGGGGGAGATAGTAGGAAATTGCAAAGTTCCAGCAGCTTGTTAGGCACACTGGGCAGACTGGGTGGGCCTGGCAGTCCTTTTCTGCCTACACATTTCTATGTTTCCATCAAGGATATCAGTGTGTATGTGATATTGCATAGTCAGTGCGTGACCTCCACAGACAATTCCAAGATACTTTATTCTGGACCAAAGCAGCAGAAATACTGAAAAGCATAAAGTTGGACTTTTGAGAGTTAAGGAGAAGCAGAGCCGCATGAACACAGGCAAAGAGCCGCATGCGGCTCCTGAGCCTCACGTTGCAGACCTTTGGCCTAGAGGCCTGTAGCTGACATATCAGCCTCTACACTATCCACTTACTATGGACACCTAGTGGCTCTGGTAGAACCATCCAGAGCATAGCCCTGATAGATCAGCACTGCGGTCCCTACTGCAGGTCAGGGCCACAGCCTGTCTATCCCCCCTAACCCTCTAGGAAAACCTATCTGCCTTTAGCTTAATACCCCCAAAACAAAAACAACCCGGGGACCTCCCCGACCTTGGACAACCTGCAACCACACACCATTGAAATACCACATTATACCATATTACTGTTTCCTCCCTACCCCCACAACCACACCTGTGGAAGCAAAGGGTTAATACAGCAACCATAACAATAACACCACAGTACTTTAAATTTCTAAACACACTAAAGCATTGATGAGGAACTCCGATGAGCCCCTCCTTCTCTTCTTGTCTTCTCTTCTGTCTTCCCAGGAACACCTGTAAGAAAAAGAAAGACAAAACACACTCCTAATCTGCATACACAGTCTACCTAAACCCCTACCATCAAAACACTGAAAAATCCCCAAAAGATTTTTTTTTCAGAAAAAGAAGGTAGAAAAACAGTATTTACATTAGAAAACAACAACATTATTTACAATACACATTTGGGGAGATGGAGTGCCCTAAAAGTCCCAACTAGTGACCGCAATGCCCGAAGGCTAGTCCAATAAAGAGTCTCTCCTGGGCCGGAGCAGCCCAGTGAAGCACAGTTCTAACAGGCCAAAGTCCCGAAGGGGAGAGTCTTTGCGGACAGTTCACAAATTTTGAAGTCTGTTAGTGTAGGGTGTGTACTGCAATGTCATAAAGATAGAAAAGTTCGGACTTACCAGCCACTTGTAGTACGAAATTCGGCACCGACCTGCACCTCTGACGAAGACTCTCCCTGGCAGCATTTCTTCCCATACAGCTGGGCGGACATCTTCCGGGAACCACAGGAGGGCACATCTGGAGATGGAACCTTAGAACAGGAACAAAAAAGAAAACAGCTGGTCCGACGTCTTCCGATTACCAGGCGATGAACAGGATACAGCTGGGATGGTGTCCTCTCTGGATCTGAAGTCATCTGGTGGGCCAGTCAATGGTTTCTGGAAAGGACAGTACACTGTAGACTGATGAATGTGGGGCACCTGAGTCCTGGATATTCATATTGGTGGATCAATAAAGGCACTTCACAGTCTGGTGTGGCAGTATTGACTACCACTGCTCGGCTCTCCATTTTGTAGGCACGGGCACATTTGCTGAGAGGTCCTTGCACTGAGGCCAATAGTACCGGGGGTCAGGAGCTTGAATTATTACCCCGTCTGGGTGCACATAATTCACACAGTGGGAGATTTCATGTCCCTCTCCATCCACTATTCTCACTCTGTCTATAAACAGTGTCCTGCCTCTCTTCCACTGGGTATACTATTCGTGGAACAGTCTAGTCTTTACATGCTTGTTGGCCCCAGGATGCACACTTTTCATGGCTTCATCCCAGATCCAGGATTTCCTGCAGTTCTAAATCTCCTCCCAGACTTTCCGAGGAAAGGTAGGAAAGGTCATACCATAGATCCCATTTGCCTTTCTACGAACCAGTCTCTCCTCTTTATTTGCTTTGGTCAATCTGAGACCACTGGCCTGACTTGGGGGTGGCCAGTCCTGGTTCTGCCAGCTACGCATCCTTAAAGATATTAGAAATGGATCCCTGACTTCTTCCTCCTGCAAAGCCAGGGCAGTGGCATCACCATGTTCTTCCATACATTCCTCCGAGACAAGATCTTGAGGCTGTGTACCCGTTCCTGTTTCACAAGGCCACATAGGTTCCCCCTCATCTTCCTCTTCACTGAGGATCTGAGCCCAGGAGTGAGCAGTCGTTCTCACTCCTGAGACTATCTACTCATCACTAGGTGCGGAGGTTGACACCTCCCACTCAAAGGCCTCCCGCATCTCATCTTCGTCTAAGAGACTTGGGCTAGGCCCCCACCTCCAGGGGTCTATTGATGCTTTATCCGAACTTTCCTTCTGGGATCCAGCTTCCAAAACTTCAACTTCAGGTTCTGTCTCTAACTCAGCACCTTCTAGCTTTGTGCCACACTCCCCCGAGGGGCCTTCCTCCACAGGCTCCGCCTGGTGCTGTGTGCTGCCAACAGCAGATTCCTGAACCTTTGTCCATGTGGGAGCCAACCGGATTTGAGGCACTTTATACAAGCCATATTTTTCTAGGCATCCAGCACAGTGAGGAATCATGAAGACGTCCCTTCCAGCTCTCAAGCATATTTGGCATACATGCACTGGAAAATTAGGAATCACCACATGAGGAGGCAGTTGCCCTCCATAGCACCACTTTTCAATATTCCTCAGTCTAATTACTGCTGCTGTTACTGCAACCTGGGCATGATCCGGATAATGAGCTGGTCCTGAGGCCATAACTGCAGAAAAATAAACAAAAGTTCACTGTAAATGAAAGTCCCACTTTATTGAACACACTCTTTAGCTGTAACATGGCTCCTCTGCTGCTGTGTTTACTTTACTACCCCACCCTGTAATGGCGGCGGCAGCACTCCTGTGCATCAATATTTAGAATCTGGGTCAAGCCACTGCGCACCCGATTTACACAAACTACTGATAACTTTTGCTCAGACTGCACAACTTGCTCTGTTCTGGCTTTAAACACATTTACAGGATTTTCCATGGACTTTTTACATGCTGGTAACATTCACTTGATTCACAGTCCCTTAAAGCTTCAGGTTTTTAGCACAGGATTGCCTGTATTTCTAGTGCTCCACTTTGCTACAACCCACAGTCTCTCTCTGGCTGAAAACTTTAAACTGAGGCTAAATTCATTACTATACACACAGTCAATGGCTTAACAGACTTGCACTTGCTGGCAGGACTTTACACAGTTGTTACTTGCAAAGCGACTACACTGCTGCACACACATTTATATGGCATAGGGCTGAAAATCACTGTTTGAGCAGTTTCTTGGTTGTTACTTACTGTTATCAGTAGCAATTTGCTGCGATGGGGAAAAACAGCCTGCAGCCAGTTCTTGGAGGCCTCAGAACAGAAACGGGTGGGCAGTCCTGCCAATCGTCTTCTCGACCACCACTTTAGCAATTCTGACGATCGATTAGCGGGTTGATCCCGATTTTAAACAAGAAAGTCAATTTTTATAAGGTTTGCAGCGATTTTAACACTCCACAATGCTGCTCCACTGCCAGTACATGCACTCCACTCACACTCCCTCTTGAATGCTGGGGCAGTCTCTGTAGAGCTGGCTGAGGGGCGGGACTGATTGCAGCCTGACCAACCACACGACGCCATGCAAATGAGCCTCTTCTTCCTCTCGAGGGCTCTTCTCCTCACGGCGATCGTCGAGCAGGCAAATTTAAACTGCAGAATGCAAATTTTTTTTTCAACTGACTCCGCAGGAGGGACCATTTCAGCCATTTAACATAGCCATTTACACTGCAGTCTCTCAGTCAATTCAAAAAACATTTCCAACATCCAGGGCACAATTTTCCTGTTGCTACCCCTAGTCTTCCACACTTTTCTTTACAACAGTTTATTTTAAAAGCATTTCCAACGTCCAGGGCACAATTTTCCTGTTGCTACCCCTAGTCTTCCACACTTTTCTTTATCACAATCCATTTTAAAGCAGGCAAAAACGCTGTAAACAATTTTTATGCAGGACAAGGGCACACTCTTTGGCTTTACTGCTCCTTGGTAAACAGTTGGCAATTTTAAACAGCAGCACAAGATTCACAGCACGCAGCAACACACTAGGGAAATTGCTTCAGCTTTTTGGGCTACCCACTGCCAGATAGCCAAAACGCTAACCCCGTTGCCCAAGCACCTTCCTCCCAGAACAAAATCCAAAGCGGTGCCTCCAATTTTGTCACCCCTCACCCCTGCCTTTTTAGCAAAATGACAGGTGGCATGCTGTTGAAGCTGACAGCAGTACCTGGTGGGGACCTGGGTTCGGGGAGGATGAGGTTACTTGGCACAGGGGGACCTAGGTTTGGCTACTCTGCACAGGGGCACCCAAGTAAATCTGAACACAGGAAGCAATAACTGTAATGTCCAGAACCAGGAATGGGATTCTTCAGTGTGGCTTTTATTCACGTACTAGCTGAACAAACAAAGCATAGATGGACCCCCACGGGGCTACATTTCCTGGTAATGCAGCTTAGAGACTACAGAACACTTTATCACCATTTCCAGCCCTCGGGCTCTGAACCCCTGGACACACAGCCCGGACTTGCGCGCAGCTTTGGGTACACAGCCCGACTTGTACACCAGGTTTTCCCACTGGTCCGGCTCCCCTGCCGGACACTTGATCCGCGGTCCATTTGAGGAATGAACCAATTATCATGTCGTGGCTCCCCACACCACACTAGAGCCTGCGACTCTTAGAGAGAATTTTCCTTACAATCCCACATCTGGGTACTTCCCCCATCACTGGCCAAGTGCCTGAGGCAAAGTAGAAAACACAGAAGAAATCCGTAGAGGTGGACCTGGTCACTAAAGATGGGGGCCACCCACCTCCAGCTCCCACAGCCCATACCCGGCCATTTCTCTGGAAAACTGAACAATTCCTTTGCTGAACTTCTAAATGTAGATTAAGGGTAGACGTCTGTCACATCTCCTCTACATATTAATTTGCATCTCACAAAACTCTGGGATTTGACACTACTTTTACTTGCTTGGCCCATTTCTCTAGGCTTCCCAATATGTAGTTCAATTCCTAGATTTTCACACAAGTCCCAGAGTGAAGAAAACATATGCCCTTTTAGCCAGAGAGGACACTCACCCTTAAGTTGCAGGTGCCCCACAGGCGACTCACAAATCTTCCATCTTCCCAAAATAAATCCTGGACTACACAGGCAGCTTTTCCTCCACTAGCAGAATTAAGGGGATTGCCCCAGAAATCTGCTGGGAATCTTTACATCCCCCCCCGGAGAGGGGGCACTGAGACCCGAAAACAGTGGTCTCCACCACTTGAGTACAAACTTCACTCCTCCAGCCAAACTGCAGACTCTCTTGAAAACTCCCAACGTTCTATCTAACTCCCTTTGCTGCAGATTCCAATGTGGCTTATGCAGCTATGAAAGTTCTATTGGTGATGTCATCCCTCAGTCTCAGCTGAGACTGAGAACACAGTGAGACAGTGTGAAACCCATTTAACTGGAGTTTCACATGCTGCCTTCCCTGCCTACAATTAGATCTTACTGGGATTCTAGTAACCCCGGGTAACAAGGGGGTTACACAGGAATATCAAAGTTCCCTGTAGTTAGGGAGGTCTGATGGGGAGTGAGATCATTTGAAACAATACTAGTCAGTGTCCCAAAGTGTGCGTGCACTGGCTGTCCTGCAAAGATCAATGAGGTTGCCTGTAATTCATGGTTGGTGAGACCCTTTCATATGGGACTTTTAAAGCGGGCATCTTTATCCCACACAGGTATCAATTTGGAGTGGAACTGGGGGGCTCATCAATATCAGTGGCAGTAAAGATAGCAGACCAGTTGGTGGCAGAGAGGTCAAGAAGGAGGGAGCCAGGATTTAGCAAGTGACTTGGCCTTGGCCAGATAAAATTGGAGGGGCTGAGAGGAGTTGATTTTTGCTGACAATATTAGACCGTGACCCTATAGTTAGCGTTGAGTAGGGTGCTTAATGTTAAACCCTTAATTTGCACCTTAAGAACTTCACACTTGATTCCATGAAATTGAATGAAATTTTGCATGCAAGGTCTGGGGTGTAAAGTCTCTTGATTTGCCAAGTTCCATGATGGTCAGATGTACAGATACAGAGATCCAGACAGTACAAAAAGTGGGAGAATCAGGGTTTTTTTCTGCTCTCTCATACAGCCTAGATTGTTTGGAATTTTATTCTGTAATTTTTAAAGTTGAAAGGGTGTTCCCTAGAAAGATGCCTTTTTTTGGGGGGTTGGTGAAAAAATATTAATCTGTTCCTGAGTTATAAGGATTTGAAATTTTGGTTCTAAGCATGCTCAGTAGGATCTTTAATTTATGTGTCTGATACAAAAAGAATTTCTGGCTCAGGAAAGAAAAATCTTTCTTCTGTGTGCTGAAATTCTGCTTTCATGAGGAAAAAATATTCTTTCATATGGCAGCCATCTTGTTTTTATTTTTCAAAAGAAACTGAAACCCCATAAAAAATGATGCCCTAGAGAAAACCAAAAAACAAAATCTAACTAAACTGGACCTGCTTAGCTAGATTCTGGGGTTTGTTTTTTGAAAGAAGACCCCAAAATAAGGTTTTGGGACATCCCTAAAACGCTAGGTGGACGGCTTAGCAAGAGCTTGCAATTCTTCTTTCAAGAGCTGAATTTCTTATTTCATGAGTCTCATGAAAGAAGAATCTCGGCTCGTGAAAAAAGAGGGTGGGACTTAATTTTTTTCTCCCAGTTCTTTTGTGAATTAATACCAAAGGATCATTCTTCTTTCATGAGATCTAGTCTCATGAAAGAACCTCATCTCACATAAGAGAAGTTTCAGACTTAATTTTTTTTCACAGTTCTTTCATGAGATTTCACAAAAGAACAAATGGTTCTTTCATCTGATCTCACAAAAGAACTGTGAGAAAAAAAACAAAGTTCCACCCTTTTTTTTCATGAGCCCTCACTATGCCTTTTAGCTAGGATTTCTTTGTCAGCAGGACTTTCTTGAATTATGAAGCCGCAGCTGGATTCATCATGCTGCTCGTTTCAACTGGAGCAGTGAGGCGGTGGGCTTGGCGAGGGCTCATAACACAGGGATGTTCTTAAATATTGAAGCCACAGTTGGAGACCTGCTGTCGGCTTCAATTGGAACAGTGAGCTGACAATCCCCTGATCGATCGATCTATCTATCTATCTATCTATCTATCTATCTATCTATCTATCTATCTATCTATCTATCTCACTCTCTCTCTCTTTCTTTCTCTCTCTATCTAGCTATCTCTCTACCTATGTACCTATCTATTTAATATTCCTTAAGTAGACTAGGGTGCCCACCCCAAGTATCACTTCTTCCCCCCCATAACATATTTGGTGTATAAATACAAAAAAAGACAAACTTATGAATAAAAGTTGAAACACAATTGAAATACATTAAACTGGACTTACCTTATTTTCTCATGTCACTGTCGTCAGTTCCAACAGCAAGATGTGTCTTTGACCAGAGAGTGAGAAATGTTCAGATGACAGTGGGGATGTGGGGGTATGGAGTGGTGGGTGCCAAGTGGGGGTGGTTGAGTGAGGTGGGTAGAGGTCTGGGGGGTTAGATCAACGATGGAACAGTTTCTTTTTTCTCAGGTTAAACTAAAAAAGAAAGAGCAATGAAGTATAGTTTTCTTTATTTTAGGGGGACCCAAGCTGACACTGGGGATTAGGCACCACAGTGTTGGGATGATCTTTGGCCAAATAAAGAAAATCATCCTTCATTGATATTTCTTTTTTTTCTATTTTTAGTTTAACCTGAGAAAAAGGAAAATGGACCATCGTAGATCTAACTCTCCAGACCCTCACTCACCTCATCTAACTCCCACTTGGCACCCACCACTCCACACCCCCCATAACCCCTCTCTCACCTGAACATGTCCCATTCTCTGTTCGAAGACCTGTCTTGCTGTTGGAGCTGGTGACTGTATTATGAGAAAATAAGGTAAGTCCAGTTTAATGTATTTCAAAGGGGTTTCAACTTTCATTCATAACTTTGTCATTTTTTAATATTTGTACACCAAATTTACAACACAGCTTTTTTGGGACTCCATGTCATGAACAAGTGTGGTGAAATTATTCAAATCTGTCCAGAAAGAAGATTTCACAGTTGCTGTGCAAAACCACCTTTCAGGTGGGATTTGATCATTTTTACCACCTTGTTCATAAGATGGGGTCATAAGAATGCTGTCTCGAAAATTTGGGGTAAAAATATTAAACAACAACAAAGTGTGAGTGTGCATTTAAATTTTCAATGCTCCTCATAACTTTGAAATAATTCCTTTTTTTTATTCCCCTTTTTCCTGGCGGAACCACCGTCTGCCCTCCACCTGGTCACGGCCCCGGAGAACTCCACCACCGCCTATAGCTGCTGAGGACCCAGTCACCCCAGCTTACCCCGGAGGCGTGGGGCGCAGCCACCTTCGTGACCCGGAACTGTGACTGGTTGGGGTCCCTCAGCGGCGGTGGCGAGGCGAGGCTCTCCGGGGAGGGCTTCATCCTACGGTGGTCCCGCCCGCCATTTTCCAATTTCCCCTCCCAGAGGAGGTGGGGATGTGCAATGACGCCAGCATCTGCCCCACCTCCCCACTCCCACATCAAGCGTCGGCGGCGCTGGAACTCCTGGCCTCCGCCAGGAGTCCTCAGCGCTCTGAGCGCTGCCCGCACCCTCCCCCAGAGTAGGAGAGCTGTCCATCGGACGCTCGATCCTACTCCCCTAGCTGACCCTCCGACGATCCGGGTCCATTCCCGAACCCGGGTCGCCGGCGTCGCAAGTGGAAATCCCACCGCTGCACTGACGGGCCGGCACTTTGGTAATTTTCAACATTTTAACCCCAAATTTTCAACATAGCCATTTTTTTTCACACCATCTCATGAACATGACAACTGTCATTTTTCAAATCCTGGCCAAAATGTGTTTTTGCATTTGTGGTGCAAAATGACGTTTCAGCCAGGATTCAAAACTTTTCACCTAACAGGTTCAGGAGGTGGGGTCATAAGAAGGGTATGTTGACAATTTGGAGTAAAAATTTTAAAAAAATAACAAAGTTATGAATGTACATTGAAAATGTTCTATGCTTGTTCATAACTTTGGTGATTTTTTATATCCGTTACTGCATGGAAGTGCAGGTCCAGCAGGGCCCTGCACTTCCATAGGTGAATGGAGTCTTCCTTTGGTGCAGGGACCAGAGGGCCGTGCACATCTACATCTGTTCATTCATGTTCTGAAGGGACCTGCGTGAATGAGGATGGAATTCCACTATCTCAAAAAGAAAGAAAATTCTTTGCAACAAACTGAGTTAAAGAGCCCTTGATACCATTGGGATAACTTTAAAAAAACATAAGATTTAGACACAATTCTGTTTATATTTCTTATATTTTCTGCAATTATGTCCCCCTTTTTCATCATTACTGAAGACGGTTTAATGGAAACAGGATCACTGCCCTCTAGACTTCATCTACTCTGGCAGCTTGACTACACCTGACATACGAACATACGAAAATGCCAGCAGATTAGACCTTGAGGTCTTTCACATCTGCTCGAGATGCAACTCACAGTTTGATAGCTACTGCTGCCCCCCCTTCTCCCTTCCATCCCTTCCCTGATTTCCATTCAGAGTCCCCCTGGTCTCTATCCACCCTACCTGCACCCTACCCATGTATCCATCCCATCCTTTCTTAAAACTTCCCACTGATTCCCTTGATGCCAACTCCTCCAGTAGTGCATTCCAAGGCATCACCACCCTTTCCATGAAGTAATGCTTTCTCAGGTCTCTTCTATACTTCCCACCAACCAGTTTCAGGCTATGATCCTTTGTGGTCCCTTCCCCCTTCAGTCTGAACACGCCCTCTGTGTTTACTCTAATAATACCTTTCAAGTATTTAAAGGTCTTGATCATGTCCCCTCTGTCCCTTCTGTCTTCCAAGGAATACATGTTTAGCTCCCTAAGTCTCTCTGCATAGAGCTTGTCCCCCATTCCGGGGATTATCTTAGACACACTCCTCTGGACCCTCTCCAGGAGCATAATGTCCTTCTTTAAGTAAGGGCACCAGAACTGCACACAGTACTCCAAGTGCAGCCTCACCAAGGATTTTTACAGTGGAAGAATTACCTCCTCCCTTCTTGAAGTGATCCCCCTAGCAATGCATCCCAGCATTCTGTTTGCCTTAGTTGCTACTTTCCTGCATTGTCCTGAGTAATTCATTTTACCGGTGATCACTACTCCCAGATCTTTTTCTTCCTTCGAGACTAACTGTACCTCCCTCCCAATTTGTAGCTGTACCCTGGATTCCTAATTCCCAAGTGAAGTACACTGAACTTCCTAACATTAAACCCCAGATGCCATGTGACTGACCACTGTTATAGTCTTTCTGGGTCTTCATGGAGTGTCCTCTTTCCCTCCTCAATGTCCCCCTCCACACCTAGTTTGATGTTGTCAGCAAACAGGCTCATATTACTCCTAACTCCCACTGCAATGTTTGAAATGAAAGGATTAAATAGCAATGGACCCAGAAATGAACCCTGAAAGACCCCATTAATGATGGTGTTGATAGCTCACCCCCTACCACCACCCACTGTTGTCTGTTGCTTAGCCAGTTCCCAGTCCACCTCACCAACCTTTCTCCCACCCCCAAGTCACTCAGCTTGCCCAGCAGTCTCCCATGTGGCACAAAGTCAAATGCCTTACTGATGTCTAGATATAAAACATCAGCTGGCCTACCACCATCCAGAGATCTTGTCACCCAATCAAAAAATTCAACGAGGTTAGTCTGACAAGATCTCCCCTTGGCAAAACCGTGTTGTCTGACTTCCTGAAGTCCGCTTACCTCCAAGAACTTCACCAGCCTTTCCTTCAATATACTCTCCAACAGTTTCCCCATTATGGACATCAGGCTGACCGGTCTATAGTTTCCTGGCTTATCCCTTGACTCGCTCTTATGGAGGGACATCACATGCACCATTCTGTAATCCAAATGGTACACTTCCTGTTTGGAGGGAGGAGTTGAATCACTTCATCAGCAGTGCTGCCAGGACATCCGCCAACTCTTTTAGGACTCTGGGGTGGATCCTATCCAGACCTGGTGCCTTGTCTGTCCTTAATACATAGAAACATAGAATTTGACAGAAGATGAGGACTGCAAGGCCCATCCAGTCCGCCCACTTTTTTCTACCTTATGAATGTGCCATAGGCCTTTACTCTGTCAATGGCCTATCTATTCATACTCATCTGAATTGCTCCCTTATGCCTATCCCATGCCTGCTTAAAGCTCTGCACTGTAGTCATATCCACCACTTCCTGAGGTAGGCCATTCCATGCATCTACCACCCTTTCTGTGAAAAATAACTTTCTCAAATTACCCCTTAATTGGCCTCCCTCTAATCTCATGCTGTGTCCTCTTGTCCTGCTATTTTTCTTATATTGAAACATGTTACACTTTTTCACCTTGTTAATGCCCTTAAGGTGTTTGAATGTTTCGATCATATCACTTCTCTCCCTCCTTTGCTCTAAGGTATACATATTGAGCTCTGTTAATCTGTCCTCATATGTTTTCTGATGCAGTGCCTGCACCACTTTGGTTGCCCTTCTCTGGACTGCCTCCATTTGGTTAATGTCCTTGTGAAGGTGTGGCCTCGCATGCAGTACTTCAAATGGGGCCTAACCAGTGTCTTGTAAAGAGGGATTATTACCTCTCTCTTACCACTTGTGATACCACCACTAATACACCCCAACATCCCCCTAGCCTTACCTACTGCTTCAGTGGTTTGCTTGGATGATTTTAGGTCATCCGTGATGATGATGTCCAAACCTTTTTCTCCCCTTGTGATTGCCAGCAACTCCCCTCCCAACCTATAGGTGGCTTCAGGGTTTCTCTTCCCTATGTGCATGATCTTGCACTTTGTGTTAAACCCCAGTTGCCACTCTTCCCACCATTTTGCCAGTTTATCCAGATATCTTCTCATTTTGCCCACCCCATCTGGACATCTACTCTGTTGCAGATCTTGGTGTCATCTGCAAAGAGACAAACCTTGCCCTCCAGTCCACCTGCAATGTCACTGATGAAGATATTGAAGAGGACTGGCCTCAGGACCGATCCCTGAGGTACCCCACTTGTGACTTGCATCTCTTCTGGCTGTATATCGTTTATCACCACTCTCTGTTTTCTGCCTGCCAACCAGTTGACCAACTTCTGACCCACCCCAAGCCTACCCAGCTTATTAATCAATCTTCTATGTGGAACAGTATCAAAAGCTTTGCTGAAATCAAGGTTGGTGACAACAACTGCACCCCCTTGGTCCACCACTCTGGTTACCCAGTCAAAGAAATCTATGAGATTAGTTTGACAGGACCTTCCTATTGTAAACCCATGCTGTCTCAGATCCTGTGCTCCTATGGATTCCAGGTGTTGCATTATCCTTTCTTTAAGGAGCGCCTCTATAATCTTGCCCACTAATGACCCAAGGCCCTCCCACACTCTCTCCACTGGTATCTCATCACGTGTTAGTGACTTCTCTCCACACCCTTTACCTTAACACCCCCCTGTGAAATTAGACCATCCATTTCCCTTGTAAAGATAGAGAGAGAGGGAGCAGAAGTACTCGTTTAGTGCCTCAGCCTGCTCCACTTCCTCTTCTGCCCACCCACCCTCCTTTTTTAACCAGGTGATCAGCCCCCTACACTTTCTCTTCTCCCTGATATAGCTACAAAATATCCCTTCTCACCCTCCCTGATCCTCTGTACCAACCTTAGCTCTTTGGTTTATGACATCATAATTATCACTGCAGCAACAGGTTGTGATGTCATAAATAGAATTGTGATGTCAAGTGTAGGCAAGCAGTCACAGCAGATAGGGCAGAAATCCTGTTACCATGCAACTGTACTTGGTAATAAATAAATAATGTAAGAATTGCAGAAATAAACATGAATATAAGCTGAACTATGTCTATATATTACATTTTTCTAAAGATTTCCCAATGGGGTCGGGGGCTATCTCACTAACTATCTTACTTCCCACCCCCCAAGCAGCAAAACGAAAAAGCAGTAGGGTTTTGGGTAGGGAATGAGTGGACCAGTCCACTCAAAATCAGACCCCACCCTCCCCAGAGCTAATACAGTCTGATGGACTCAGGTAGATATGGACTTTTAAGCTGGAGTCCATTTAAAAAAAGTTTTGTTTTTTTTATGACAGATTAGCATGCCACTACTACTTAGTCACTGACATTGCTTCTGCTCTGTCGCACCTATACAAGGGAGCGGTTGGCAGAGCAAGCAGGAAGTTGGAGGCCAGCAGGAATGTTTTGCTAGTGCTCGTGTGCATGCTGGCAGTTCAGCGGGAGGGCTCGGATGAGTACATTTTCTGGACACTGATTTAGTGAGAATCTAGGGGAAGATGATCGACTGAGAGTGCAGGCATGTGGTCGACTGGATGACCAAGCAACTGTGGTCTGTGCTGCTAATGCTAAGATAGACACACTGGCCTGAAGGTAAGGATGAGATCAAGTGAGTTTTGCAAGCAGGCGGTTGGACGAGCAGCCGTGTGAGTGAGAGAGGACAGACAGCATCAGGTCTGTAGTTTTAATTTTGCATTTAAACAATCTTGTGCAAGACAAGACTGCATGATAAATGTGATTGAACTGGGGAGTGGGAGAGAGTGAATGATATTGTTTGGCCAAATGGATTTGTGTTCCATAATACATGTTACACCTTAACATAGTTCTCAGTTGTCCCATATTACGAGGGAGCTGGGATGTTCTTCTTCATTTTGAGAATGGGAGGCAGTATAGCGCAGTGGTTTAAGGCTCTGAGCTACAAATCTGGTAACATCCAGCAGACCAGACCTGGGTTTGAATCCCACAGCTTCCACTTGCATACTGTGTGACCCTGAGCAAGTCACTTAACTTCCCTGTGCTCCCAGGTCACTCCTGTAAAAAAGCTTTCAGCTTAGTGTGCTACTCCTGGTTAAACAACTAAAATAAAAAAATTAATAAATTTTATTCCTTAGAATTGCTTTGCCCTACATCTGCTTCACAGTGGATAAGGTGCTGCTTCTGCCCAAAGTGCTGTAAACACAGACTTAAAAAAAACAAAATGATCATAATACTGTGCTTTAAAATGCAAAGTAAACATTACATTTCCAGTGTTCTGAACTTGCATTTTCAGGGTTAAAGATGTGTTCTATATTTTATCACATTTTTGTTTACCAGGATCCTGTATTTTGTTGTCAAAAGGTTGATAGGTATGGGTGGCACTGACTTAGAACATAGGGGCATGGATGTAAGAGCGACTTGATTTATAGGGGTGTATTGTGAGCCTTGGCATAGATTTGTGTTGCTCCCACTGTCTAAGTCCCATCCCTACAAATGTTATGATAGGATTTCATCTACTGTGATTGTACCTGCACTAGACTGTGTAGTTATACCTTGACTTTTACCATGATTGCCATGTTTTACCAGTGAATGCATTTGTTCCCTCTCTGCTGGGTGGCACCACAAAATTAGACTTGCAGTGTTCCTTCACGGTCACCAGTTTTGAAATAAAATTGCTGTGCTCTATTTGAATGATTGTACCAAGTCCAGGTATAATATGTTTGCTATTATGCATTTTTTGAAGAACAAATGGGGGGGGGCTGAGGCAAAGAGGAGTCAAAATGGGATCTGGTATTAAACTTTTATTTCCCTAAGCACTGCACTCGAGGGGGGGCTGTTAGTGTAGATAGGGAAATGGGACAGGGTTATGTATTCTGGGATAGGGGGCATTTTAGCAGATTGTGATAGATGTGTATACTGGGTTAGAGTGGATGTCTGCTGATGTGGGTGGGGAGTTTTTTTAGTGGCAAGGGTATTTCTGCACAAGGGAGTCAGGAATTTACATATAAGGGCAGGCTGGGCATCAGCAATACTAAATGGAAAGGACTAGGGTTTGCATACTGAATTATGCTGGGTGAAGGAATGTGTTGTCAGTGAGTGTGTCAGCGGATCAGATGAATGTATGTTTTGTGATGAGGATAGCATCCCTTGATTAATCAGTAAACCCAAGAGTGTGGAACACAAGAGGCCTCTCTTCAGTACAGAACAAGCATTTGTCAATGCTGAATGTTTGCTTGCTGGCATTGGCATTGGTAGTGCAGGAGTTAGAGAGATGTATAATAGGAATGGCAGTGAAGTATTGAACTAACGCCAACCCCCACTCCCAACTTGCAGAGACTAACAGGCATTGGGGGTGTGCCTTTGTGTCATCGGCCATAATGCTCATGCCATTCCACCTCACTCCACCCTGCAGACACTGACAGGTGTTGTGGTGTGCCTTGCGGTCTTCAGCCCTCATGCTCACCCCATTTCATAAGGAAATAAACTGAGATGGGTGCAATATAGAAGAATGGGGTGAACGTTAGGGCTGAAGATCCCAAGGCACACCTCGATGCCTGTCATTGGCTGTGGGGTGGGAGTGGAGGGTGGAAAGGCATGAGCATTATGACTGATGACCCCAAGCCACACCTCCGATGCCTGTCAGTCTCTACAGGGTGGGGCATTACGGTTGGAAACACTAACGCCCCAGGCGTTTGTTGGTATTTTTGCTCCAAATTTCAACATGAGCTTTTTGGGACCCCAGCTCATGAACATAGAAACATAGAATCTGATGGCAGATAAGGACAGTTTGGCCCACCTACTCTGCCCATTTTCCTATCTGATGGATAAGCTGCAGATCCTAGTTAACCAACAGCCTACTTCCTCCTACCCCCCACTAGGACTGCCTTATGTCTGTCCCATGCATTCTTGAATTCCCCAACTGTTCTTGACTCCATGACCTCCTCAGGAAGGCTGTTCCATGCATCCACAACCCTCTCCATGAAAAAACACTTCCTCACATTACCTCTAAGCCATCCCCCCTCTATCTTCAAATTGGGCCCCCTTGTTCTTGTACATCTCTTTTTCTGAAAGATACTACCCTCTTGGACTTTGTTGATTCCCTTGAGATACTTGAAAGTTTCTATCATGCCCCCACTTCTTTCCTCAAGGGTATACATATTAAGCTCCTTTAGTCTCTCTTCGTATGTCTTCTTGGGCAGACCCTGCACCATTTTGATTGCCCTCCTCTGGACAGCCTCCACTCTGTCTATGTCTTTGCAGAGATGGGGTCTCCAGAACTGCACACAGTACTCCAGATGGGGTCTCACCAACTGTCTGTACAGAGGGAATACAACTTCCTGTTTTCTACTGTTGATGCCTCTCCCTATGCATCCCAGTATCCCCCCAGCATTTCTTACTGCCTTCTCACATTGCTTGCCCACCTTTAGGTCATCTGATATAATTACCCCCAGGTCCCTTTCCATTTTTGTTATTGTCAGTATCTCACCCCCCAGTGTGTACTCTTCCCCTGGGTTTTTGTTTCCCAGGTGCATTATCTTGCACTTCTTTGCGTTGAATCTAAGCTGCCATACACCTGACCATTTTTATCATGTGAATTTACTATACATCACTGTGTCTATAAACGTTATTTTCCCCTGTATGTATAACTGTTTTATATAAGTGTATGATGTATCTGTTGTGTATCAACTATTGAACCTTGACCTTATCAGGTCCATCTTGTAAATGAGCCTTGCTCCATGATGTTCACCTGAATAAATAAAGATTTGATGATGATTCCTCCAACCTTGCCAAGTCCCTTCTCATCCTTTCCACTCCATCTTGTGTATCAACCCTGTTGCAGATCTTTGTGTCATCTGCAGAGACATACTTTTCCTTCCAGTTCCTCTGCAATGTCACTTATAAAGACATTAAAAAGGACCGGTCCCAGTACTGAACCCTGCAGTACCCCACTAGTAACCCTCCTTTCTTCACTGTGGACTCCGTTTACTACTACCCTTTGCATCCTGTTGTCCAGCCAATTTTTTATCCAGGCTACCACCTTGGGACTCACTCCAAGGTTGGTTAACTTGTATATTAATCTTTTGTGTTGGACTGTATCAAATACCTTGCTAAAATCTAAGTAGGTCATGTCCACAGCCCCTCCCTGGTCTACTACTTTGGTCACCCTGTCAAAGAAATCTATTAGATCCGTCTGACATGACCTTCCCACTGTGAATCCATGCTGCCTTGGGTCCTGTGCCCTGCTGGCCTCTAGGTACTCAACAATTCTTTCCCTCAGAAGTGATTCCATCATTTTTCCTACCACAGAGGTCCAACTAAATGGTTGTAGTTTCCTGCCTCTGCCCTGCTCCCACTTTTGTGAAGAGGAGTCACATCCACTCTCCTCCAGTCCTCAGGTACCACCCCATCCTCCCATGATTTGTTAAAGAGAGTAGTCAGTGGTGTCACTAGTTCTAACCTTAGTTCTTTTAGAATTCTTGGGTGAATCCCATCAGGCCCCATTGCTATGTCCACCTTCAATTTTACTAGTTCTTTCAGAACTCTTTCTTCTGTGAATGGGCTGGTATCAACCCCCGTATCCAGAGTGTTTCTGTTGTTTGGTTTAGGTACCTCCCGCTCCTCTTCCTTTGTGAATACTGAGCAGAAATATTCATTCAGTATCCCTGCTTTCTCACTGTCACACTCTGCCCACATTCCCTCCCCTTTATTAAGCCTCAGTATCCGTCCCTTGGTCTTTCTTCGCTCCCTAATGTGTCTATAAAAGGTCTTATCCCCCTTGTTAACAGAGTTGGCCATCTTTTCCTCGGTTTGGGCCTTGTGCTATTCTGACTGCCTTCCCTGCCTCTTTCTGCCTAACTGATGAAGTTTTCTGTCCTGCTCCTTCTGTGTTTCCTTATATTTCCTGAATGCTATCCTTTTCTCCTTAACCTTTCCTGCCACCTCTTTTGAGAACCACAGCAGTTTTTTCCTTCGTTGTGTTTTGTTGATTTGCTTCACAGCCTCTGTGATGGCTGTTCTGATTACTCCCTATTGTTCCTCCTTCTTGCCTGTTTGCTGTTGCTTTTCTGAGGCACTCTTTCATTTTCCCAAAGTCAGCCCTCCTGAAGTCCAATACTCTTGCTTTGTATGGCTTGACTCTATGGCTGTGTTTATCGTGAATCACTCTGTTTGGTGGTTGCTTGTTCCCTGATGGCTACCCACTTCTAAATCTGAGATTCTTTCTCCTCAGTAGCACTATCATTTTGTTACTCAATCCTGAAAGGTGATTTCGCAAAGCGACTGTGCCATTCTGCGGCAAAGGTGGGAAAACACATTTCAGGCTGGATGTGAAAAATGACAGCTGTACTGTTCATGAGGATGTGTGAAAAAATGGCAATGTTGAAAATCTGGAGGGGAAAATATGAAAAACTGGTGAAGTTATGAGCATGTGTAGAAACTGCGCAACACACGCCCTCAACGCAATCATTTTTTGTAATTTTTTTCACCAAATTTTCAACATGGGCATTTTGGGATCTCCCCTCATGAACAATGGCACTGTGATTTTATTACTGTGTCCCAAAAGTTGATTTTCCGCAGCAACTTACGCCGTTCTGTGCCACAGGTGTGACAACACATTTCAGGCAGGATGTGAAAAATGGCAGCTGTACCATTAATAAGGAGGTGTGAAAAAATGGCAATGTTGAAAATCTAGAGTGAAAATATAAAAAATTGGCAAAGTTACAAGTGTGTGTCGAAACTGCGCAATGCATGCTTGTACCACAGTAATTTCTTGGAATCTTTTCACCAAATTTGCAAAATGGGTTTTCTGGGACCCCACCTCATGAACAGTGGCACTGACATTCCATTAATTGGTCCTGAAAGGTGATTCTGCGAAGTGACAGCGAAATCACCTTTCGGGACCGAGTAACAAAATGACAGTGACATGTTCATGAAGTGGGGTACCAAGAACACCATGTTGAAAATTTGGGGCCACAATTCCTAAAAATGGCTAAGATATCAACCTAAGTTGAAACCCCCCATTGACTCCCATTATACAGTGCTTACCAATTCTTCAGTTTGCAGTTTGGCTTTGAAGAGTGCAGATGTGTCCCGGACCAGAGAAGATCGCTGCTCCTGACCTCCAGAGGGTAAGTATGGGTGAAGGGGGATGTGGGGAGGTGGGTGCTCAGTGGGAGGGGATGGGGGAGGACTGGGGAGACGACAGTGAACTGTTTTCTTTTTTACAGGTAAAAAAAAGACGCTGGGGAGACAGTTTTCTTTCTTTTACAGGTTTCAAAAAAAAACATGTTGGCACACTGGGGTGGGCTCCCAGTGTGCCATAATAGTGGTGGTGGTGGTGGGGGCATGCCAACATGGGTATTGGGCATCCCAATGTCAGCAAATTACAGATGGGTTTTGGGGGGGGTGCATCTGACACTGGGAGTCAGTATCCTGGTGTTGGAAACATTTTGGCACACTGGGATGGGCTCCCAGTATGCCACATTAATGGAGGAAGGGGGGATACATGCTGACACGGGGATTGGTCACCCCGATGTCGGCTTTCCTTGGTGTGTGTGGTGGGTGGCAGGAGCTGTGGCTCATTACTTGTTTCACCAGGAAAGGCACATAGGACAAACAAATTGTTGGAGTAGCAAGGGCCAGGGACAGAGTGCTGGGTGGCAGGCACCAACAAGGTTGTGAGGAAGAGGGGAGGTGCCACTGCAGTGACGAAACTGTTCGTGATTGCAGCGGCAGATTCATTTCAACTCCTTGGCTCTCTTTGAAGCTGCTGTCATCATCAGCTTCCCCCTTCATTGGTGGCTGAGGGATGTGCCCAGTAAAGCATCCGCTGCATTGGCCATAACACTGACACACCTTTCAAATGTGGTACTATCGCAAGATGTTTCTTGCGCATGCGATGCATGCATGCACGCAAGCAAACATAAAAATGGAAGACTGAGCAAAACAAATGGGCAAAATGGGAATAGAATCACAAACCAACACACTCAGGTTATCAAAATACTTTATCTTCTATGTTTTGGGGGCATTTACTGTAGTAATTGTTTCCACATTTTGATATTCATTTCCTAAAGGTTCTGATTTAAATCAGAACTAATCAGAACTTATCAGGACTTTGGCCAGGATCTTGATCCTGATCCTGATAATAAGGGTAAGAACCTTCTCTGGTCCTCCCATCCCTAGTTTTTGGTCTCCAGAGTCTTGATGACTCAATGGTAGGATCTTCATTGTTGTCAGCCTTAATGCTCACCCCCTCCCCTGTGGGCCCTGTGTGAAGAAAGCTACAACAGATTTTGTTGGCAACATGTGGTGAGACATACTCCTCTGCCTCGGAAGAGTGCATTACTATAAGCACTGGCTTGGAACTATACCTTGTGATTCAGAAAGAAGGCTATGAGATGGGAGGAGGGGTGAGCATTAAGATTGACATCCCCAAGGAAGATGCCACCACTGATTCACCAAAACTCAGGAGACCCAAAACCCTAACATTTTTCCTCATGCTGCTTGGGGGGGGGGCTGAGTTAAGGTTGGAAACCCTAATGCCAAATTTCCCTACTTTTGTTGCATTAAGTTGAACCATAACTGGTGCATTAACACAGATTTTCTTTGCAAGGAGTATGTCATATTATGGCCACTGAAGGCATCAGGTAGTGTATCAGTAGCAGCTATCTGGTGAGGGTGGGAGGAGAGGACCCAGAAGACACTGGGTGGTGGAGTGGGGATTGAGCTGAGTCAGCACAGTTTAGGGCTGGGAGAGATTAAGAGACTCAGTCTTTTGGATTGTTGGTTTCGCAGCAGTTGAAAGTCAATTAATATTTAAATGCCCCAGAAGAATCAGTCCTCCAGAAGAGGAGTGTGAGATCAGGAAGGTGATAGCATCAGACAATGCACGGGCAGAGGTTTTTGGGGAGGCATGAACTCTGCCAATCAAGATACGTAGCGAGGAGGAAAATGTGAGCTTAACCAGACGAAATTCATGTGAGGAGGGTACTACACCAGTGAAGCAAATACAGTAGGTTTGTCCCTGCTGGACATAGAGTGCAATGCTGCCACCACTACAGTTACCAACATCTTGCCTGTGGAGGTTGTAATTGGCTATATCACTGTCAAAGACTCTAGAGGTGAGCCGAGATTTGGTGACACAGATGATGTCAGGAATATGCTAGGCAAACTACACTCTAAGAAGATTGATCTTGGGTAGCAGGCTTCTACCATTAAAGTGTAAAATACTAAGGCGGAGAGAAAATAGGGTTAGAGGAGGTAGGGCCAGGGTCTGATTAGACATCACCACACAGCAGATGAAGCAGGATAATGAGAAGCAGAGTAGAGTAGCACTTGTCTCTTCGGGGAAGGGGGCAAGGAGGGAAAGGGTAAAGAAGGGTGAGATGGCCTTATAGAGGAATTCAGAGTTGAATGAGAGGGAAGAGAGGAAACCAGGGTGGATAGGGAGAGGTGGAGGAACTAGTAGAGGGAAGGCATGGAAGAGAGAAGAAGGGAGAGGGTGGGGGAGAACAATGGGAAGAGGGGAACAGTAATGATGAGAATGAAGAGAAGCAAGTATATGTTAAGTAGTTCTACATTTGAGCACCAAGAAAGGGTTAGGTATAAACCTCAGAACCAAGAAAGATCTTTTTTCAGTTAACATGCAGCTTCCTAGAAGCCCAGATGAGGAGATACATTAAACTGCAGAATTAAACACAAATGGGTAACAAAGGCAAACAAAGACTAGTTAACACAGCAACTTAGGTAGCCTGAAGCTGAATACAGCAATTGTGTGCATATCTAGGTACTGTACAGGCAAGAGAACAAAGGCATTCAAAGGCTAGTTAACAAGGCAGCGTAGGTAGCCTGAAGCTGAATACAGCAATTGTGTGCAGACCTAGGTAGAGTACGGGCAAGACAAAAAAAAAAAAAAAACTATAAAAATATTATTTGGAAGCTAACAAGAGCAGCTACCCAGTAGGACAACCCCAGATGAGGAGGTGCACGAATCTGCAAATATAGTAAAACAAGCAACAACAGGACAAAACCAGGACTCGTTAGTATGGCAGTACAGTACAGAAATACAAAACAAAAACCTAAGGAAATACGTCTTTACAGAAAGACTGGAGAATATATGAAACAAATGACCCAATAATATGAGTAATGCTAGAACTATCTCAGGGCTCAAACCCAAACTGGATATGTACAAGGGAGTCATCATAAGCAAAAGGGAGAGTGGGGACTCTGGGAGCTCAGAAAGGATTGAGAAGTTCTAGTTAGGAACAATGGGACAGACTTGATGGACTTTTATTCACTTTCAGTTCTGTACCAATGATGTAGCTATGTATCTACTGCCAACAATCTCGAAGTCCAAGACTACTGGCATCATCCAGTTTTCCTTTGTCTAGTGTACAGATATCATACCCACCTTCTTCCATTCATCTAGAACCATACTCATGCTTAGCAGCCTTCCACAATGATCTGTGTCCTCTGAATGCCCTCCCTGTGCTCCTCCAACTCCCCATGGTAAATCAAGAAAATAAAAAAAAGTTTGTTATAAGATTTTTTTGTTTGTCTACAATTTCTGGCCAGGAAAGACACACTAAGCTAAGGCTTGTTTCCAGGTGTGTCCTGGGAGCACAGGGAAGTTCAGTGACTTGCTCATGGTCACACAGTAAGCAAGTGGTGATTGTGGGATTCAAACCCAGTTCTCCAGGTTTGCAGCTCAGTGCTGCACTATACCGCCTCAGTCATAGAAAGCAGTTTTCTTCATGTGAAATAATTGACAGAATGGGCTTCAATCTGCTTTGCTGCTCTTACTCAGATGTTTTTCTATAACCTATGTGCTAGTTTACTGGTGGTGATCCATAAATTAGTCGGCGGCCCAACGGGAAGAAAAAAGCGGCACTGACATATTTCAGTCTCTCAGTAGGCTGCATGCTCACTTGTGAGGCCAGAAGATTGAACAATTGTAGGTTCTAGCCCAATAGCAGGAGCTTGGGCTAATACCCAATACTGACACTGTAGTGCAGCACTAGGGGGTGCTACACTGTTTAGGTGTCACCCTTCTGATCAGACGTCAAACTAAGGTCCTTTCTGCCTGTCTCGGATGGCTCTCCAAGTGGAAGTTAAAGATTCCATGACATGTATTAGGAGAAGGGGATTTTTACCAGTGTCCTGGCCAACATTCCCTATGTCAATAAAATGTCTCCATATAACAAACCCCACTCCCCAACTCACCTTGAAACAATCTGTCTGATACATAGATACATAGAATCTGATGGCAGAAGGGGACACCAAGGTCTATCTAGTCTGCCCAGGATTTGTAGTTTGCTACCTCCCTCCCTAGTTACCCGTTCTGGGTAATAATGCCCTTCTTTCTGTGCCATGCTCTCTTAAAGCCCCTGATAGTCTTCACCCCGACAGCTTCCAGGGGCAGGCTGTTCCTGGAGTCCACCACCCTTTCTGTGAAGAAAAACTTCTTGATGTTTGTCCCGAACTTGCCCAATCATAGTCTCAGGTCATGCCCTCGCGTTCTGCCACCTTCCTTGAAGTGGAAAAGTTAATTTACCTAAACCTTGTTTATACCCTTGATGTATTTGAATGTCTCTATCATGTCTTCTTTCTCTCTCTCCTCTGTTCCAGGGAGCACATGTTCAACTCCCTCAGCCTCTCCTCATACGGCATCTGGTGCAACCCTGTATCATCTTTGTCACCCTCCTCTGCACCGTTTCCAACCTGTCTATGTCCTTTCTGAGGTGTGGTCTCTAAATGTGTACTTCGTACTCCTGGTGGGGCCTAACTAGTGCCCTGTACAGTGGCAAAACCATCGTTTTATTCTACTTGTGATCCCCTTCCCGATGCAACCCAGCATGCCCCCTGCCTTTAGAGCCACCTTTTTGCATTGTCTTCCCACCTTCAGGTTGTCCATTATTATGATCCCCAAATCACATTCTTCAGTAGTTTTTGCAAGTCTTTCCCCATAGAAACACAGAAACATAGACTTTGACGGCAGATAAGGACCACTTGGCCCACATAGTCTTCCCATTTCCTTGCCTACAGGATAAGCTGCAGATCCTAGTTAACCAACAGCCTATTTCTTCCTACCTCCCACAAGAATTGTCTTATGTCTGTCCCATGATTCTTGCTCCCTTCCCCAGATAATAGTCAGTTCTTGGGTTGTTCCTTCCTAGGTGCATAACCTTGCATTTTTTGCGTTGTATTTCAGCTGCCATGCTGTAGACCATTGTTCTAGTTTTTCTAGGTCTGATTTCATTTTTTCCACTCCTTCTGTAGAGTCAACTCTGTTGCATATTTTGGTGTCATCCGTGAACAGACATACCTTACATTTGAGCTCCTCCTCAATATTGGCTATGAATATGTTGAATAGTAGAGGCCCCAAGACGGAGCCCTGGGGTACCCCGTTGGTTACCCCTTGTTCAGTGGATAAAGCACCATTTACATAGAAACATAGAAACATAGAAGTTGACGGCAGATAAGGACCGCAAGGCCCATCCAGTCTGCCCATTTCTTTTTCTACCTTATAAATGTACCATCGGCCTTTGCTCTGTCAGTGACCTATCTATTCATAGTCATTTGTATTGCTCCTTATGCCTATCCCATGCCTGTTTGAAGCCCTGCACTGTATTCATAGCCACCACTTCTTGTGGTAAGCCATTCCATGCATCTACCACCCTTTCTGTGAAAAGAATTTCCTCACATTCCCCTTAATCGGCCTCCCTCTAATCTCATGCTGTGTCCTCTTGTCCTGCTATTTTCTTATATTTAAACATGTTAGACTCTTTCACCTTGTTTATGCCCCTTAAGGTGTTTAAATGTCTCGATCATATCACCTCTCCCTCCTTTGCTCAAGGGTATACATATTGAGCTCCGTTAATCTGTCCTTATATGTCTTCTGATGCAGTCCCTGCACCATTTTAGTTGCCCTTCTCTGGACTGCCTCAATTTGGATTAATGTCCTTGTGAAGGTGTGGCCTCCAATACTGCACGCAGTACTCCAGATGGGGGCCCTAACCAATGTCTTGTACAGAGGGATTACCACCTCCCTCTTCGACTTGTGATACCCCTACTAATACACCCTAACACCCCTAGCCTTACCTACTGCTTTAGAGGTCTGCTTGGATGATTTAGGTCATCAGTGATGATGATGCCCAAGTCTCTTTCTTCCTTTGTGACTGCTGGCAACTCCTCCCAGCCTATAAGTGGCTTCAGGGTTTCTCTTCCCTATGTGCATGATTTTGCCTTCTTTGCATTAAATCCAGTTGCCACTCTTCTGACCATTCTGCTAGTTTATCCAGATCTCTTCTCATTCTGCCCACCCCATCTGGATCATCTACTCTGTTGCAGATCTTGGTGTCATCTGCAAACAGACAAGCCTTACCCTCTAGTCCATCTAGAGGTCACTAATGAAGATGTTGAATAGGACTGGCCCCAGGACTGATCCTGAGTACCCATTGACTTGCACATCTCTTCTGACTGTATACACATTTACCACCACTCTGTTTTCTGCCAGTCAACCAGTTTGCCACCCAGTTGATCCAACTTCTGACCCACCCAGCCTACCTAGCTTATTTATCAATCTTCTATGTGGAACAGTGTCAAAAGCTTGCTGAAGTCAGGGTAGGCGACATCAACTGCCCCTTGGTCCACCACTCTGGTTACCCAGTCAAAGAAATCTATGAGATTAGTTTGACAGGACCTTCCTTTGTAAACCCATGCTGTCTTGGATCCTGTGCCCCTATGGATTCCAGGTGTTGCACTATCCTTTCCTTAAGTGCCTCCATAATCTTGCCCACTACTGAGGTAAGACTGAGCCGGTCTGTAGTTCCCGCCTCCTCCCTGCTACCACTCTTGTGGGTGGGATCACATGAGCCTTTCTCCAGTCTTCTGGGACCTCTCCTGTGCTCAGAGACTCACTAAACAATTCTGCTAATGGCTCTGCCAGTTCCTCCTTAGCTCCTTAAGTACCCTGGGATGTATGCCATCAGGTCCCATTGCCTTATCACCCTGAGGCTTAGCAAGCTCTTGTAGGACCCTTTCTTTTGTGAAGGGAGTAGTGCTCACCTCCTTCCCCCCTGTGTCCATGATGCTGATGCTTTACCTGCACCCTCTGTGTCCTATCCTGTAGCCAATTTTTTATCCACCTTACTACTTTTTTTTCCCACTTTCTTTCCCTCCCATCATCTCTCGGGGGCCCCATTAGTCACCCACCTTATCCTGCCCTGCTGTGATCCCCTCTACCAGAGATCCTGTTCCTCCAACCTATCCACGGCACATCTACCTGGCACCCCTCGGTCTTCCCCCCGAGGCATGGTCACCATTCTGTGCTGTGCCGATCTTCCTTTTATCTATCTAGTGCCAAGGCAGGTGGAGGTGAAGGAGGGAGGCGGTCAGGACTTGGAGAGGGGGATCCAGTGTGGGTGTGGTGGTGGGAGTGACGTCTTCCTCACGGTGAGAGGGGTGTTTCCTCTTTATGTGTCCCCCTGCATGGACATGCAATGATGTCCAGCGCTGGCACTCCCACACTCCCGCACTCATCCCACAGACAGCCGCCATTGCCCCCCCCCAAGACCTTATGTGGCCCTGACTGTTGTACAGCATGCCTCCACGTGGTGTCGCTGCTACCAGGGATCCACAACCCACCTCTCCCCGAGAGAGGAGAGCTGCCCGTCAGTCAAGCACCTAGTTTATACTCTTAACTGATATGCAGAGTTATAATTACATTATTATAGTTACAGCCTAACATGTTTTAATCTATACTACATAGTTATTGCATTGTTTTTAAGTCTGTTTTGTATCAGTTTGCCTCCACTGCCATTAGTGTCCTAGTTAGAATAGTTAATGCTGACTTTATGTTACCTGCAGTTTGTTTTTAGTTAGCCTAGCTGTGCCGGATTCATATTGCAGAAAATGAGTTGATTCATTTTACTATTGGGCACTGTTACAGTACCTATGACCGTGGTTACTTTGCTTTTCTATTGCTACTTGAGTACAGCCCCGGTCCAGATTACACTCTACCCCTCTCTCTCCCCACCTTGCCAGCCATTTACCTGTGTTTTTACTCTCCCCAGCTACTCCAGCACACAAGCACTCCTTCAACTAGCACAGCGTCATGAGGGCAACTGCCTGAAACCCTGCCACTCTCCCCATGGAGGATCCTGGATGGTGTTCCTCCCCAGTGCATGATGGGCACCTCACTACTTACCGCACATTTACCAATATGTGGCATCGCACAGCAGCACCACACAGGAATATCCCACCCAACCACATTCCGCCCTCCCACCCAGGGTCTGTTTAGTTGTTTTATACTCTAATTTTGCCTCATTTCTACTCACTTCTGAGTCAAACACCTGTCCAAATTAACTAGACATCCTGCCCTACCCCACTCCCACCATTATTCAGTTTCCCTGTTCCTGTATATCTTAACGATGTATACCTGTTCAAACTAATTAGGATCCCAGTCTCCTACTAGATATTATTAATTTTCCTTTGTTCACATTTGCATCAATTGTCACCTGCCTAAATTAATCAATCTCCCCGTCTTACACGCTCTGCCATCATTAATCTACTACTAATCCAGCCCTGCTCTTTACTTTTTATTACCAGGGCTTCTATACTCATGGTGCAGTATGCTGCCCCTATTGTTTCTACTTATCTTCCTTGTCAGACCCCTGCCCCCAAACACAATGAAGAGAATATGCACTTTCAACACCAAAACTCCTCATTGCACTTGTCGCTTTAAGCCTTGGCATTTCCTGAGGACATTAAATACCATTAAACAGACCAACTATCTGCTTACTCACAGCTCCATGAGTTTTAGTCCCCTCACATTAGTTGCTGCCCAGTCCTTTGCATGCTGTAGCGATACCACAGCTCATATAATTAAGCAATAAGGCCTGACCAGTGGTTAGATTAACAGTCTGTTAATCACCCCCTAGGGGTGTAATGTGGCACGAGGAGCAGCCAAGTGCCATATTACCCCAGGGGGTGATTAACTGATTGTTAATCTAGCTCCTGGGAGTGCCTTATTGCTATTATAAAAAAAAATTACAAAAGAAAATCGTTAAAAGTATACTTTTTAAATGTTTTCCTCATTTAGAGGGAGATTTTTAATAGAACAGTTCTTTCAATAACAGTTTAAGAATGCTGATTCAAAATCAGAAAGCATCATATCAGTCATTCAGCAGTTCTAGAGGATGGAATGCTGACAGGAAAAATCCATGGTGATCAGGCTGTACATGACAGTGTAACAGGGATTAATATAAGGTTGCTGGAATCCCAACAGCCAATCAGATTGCAGCATTTCTGAGACCCTTTTTATAATAACCCAATACCATACCTATTTCAGGTATAACAAGCAGAAGTTCAAAAATGTTACTATTTTATATCTGATAATGCTGGTATTGTTCCAATCGGGCAACACAGAACTGAACCCTGGCCCACTTTCCACAGTGATAACACCTTTTGATTTCACTAGCTCAAAGGGATTGAATTTCATGTCTATCAATATACGTAGTATGTTAAACAAAATGGACCTACTCAACTCATGGGTTTCACACTCAAGCCCAGATGTATTGCTGCTAGTTGAAACATGACTCAGTCCTTCTACCCCCACCAGCATGATTTCCTTGCAAAATTATGATGTATACAGATTAGACTGGCAAACACAGGGCCCTTTATGTCAAAAACAAATTCACATCTACCCTAGTCATCTCTTGGTCCAAGCAATCTGAGTTTGAATGCATTGCAATCTCCTTATCCCTCTCAAAGGCGAAGTTAGTCAACATTATTGGTTGCTACAGACCCCCTGCTGATGGCTCAAATCTCTTACAATTTTTGCATAAATTGGCCACCGCGCATAACAATGAAAAAAGTATCTTGGGTGACTTGAATTATGATTGGCTGTCCTCAAAATTAATTGACTTGAAACAATTTTGTGATGATCTTGTATTTCATCAACTCATTTCAGAACCTATTCAACCCAGTAAGCATAATCTCATAAATTCCTCTATCCTGAATCTCATCCTCACCAATAGACTGCAGAAAATCTCCTCTTCAGCCATCTTTGGCAATGTCTTCAGCAACCATAATGTCATTGTCTGTTCTAGTGGTGTACTAAAGACCAAAAGCAAACCATCCTTTATTGGAAAACGATCATTCTCCCACTTTATTTCGCATGAATATCTTCAACAATTAGCTGCTATCAAATGGCAGGATTTTTATCTAGCCCCTACAGTCCAGGTAGCCTATGAATATTTCACACAGCAAGTCACTAGAGTTATTAATTGAATAGCCCCTTATGTAAAACACAGAGCCAGGAAAAAAAACCTCCCCATGGTTTACCAACGAAATAAAAGTAGCACTTAAGGACAGGGACCAGCTCTGGGCTAAAGCAAAACTCACTAAAACAGAACAAGACTGGCTACACTTTAGGCAAAAAAAGGAACTGCTGCACAAAACAAATCTGCATGACCAAATCAACCTTCTACAAGACCCTCCTGAATAAGAACAGACATAATCCCTCTAGTTTCTGGCAAGCTATCAAGAATCTTGAAAGGGCATTAGCTCCTCCATCCCTACCCAAACATCTGCAAAGATGTAATCACTTATTCACAGATAAGCAGTTGATTTTAGAAGAGCTGAGCCTCCATTTTGCCTCAGCAGGTAATGCCTTCGATACCTCAGCCACTGCCAACATACCTCTTCTGTCTCACAGCCCATCGAGCTCACCATCTAATATCTCAAACCTTTTCAATTTTCATCAGGTTACAAATAAGGAGGTGGAGCACTTACTCCAAACCCTTGACCCAAAAAAGAGTGCAGAAGTGGACAATAGAGAACCATTCTTCCTAAAAATAGGTTACCCAGTCCATACTGAACCTTTTATGCACCTTTTCAACCTTTTAATATCAAACTGTGAGGTCCCATTATTATGGAAAATTGCACATATTATCCCACTGTACAAGTCAGGTGATAAAGCCTCGGCACACAATTATCGACCTATCTCCAGCCTACCACTGCTGGCTAAACTGTTTAAGAAATTGATACATGACCAAATAAAAAACTACCTCGAGATGCATTCCCTCATCAATCCCATGCAGTCTGGCTTTTGGGCTAAGTGAGCACAGCCTCCACCCTGGTAAAAGTTACTAACAATTGGTTTTCAGCCCTCAACCATAAACATACCATTGCAGCACTCTTCTTGGACTTAAGCAAGGCCTCGGATACCGTAGATCATAACATCCTCCTGGGTAAGCTTACAGGTGTTGGGCTAAGTCCAAATGTAGTAAACTGGTTCAGATGCTATCTTATGAACAGGCATCAGCAGCTGAAGGTTGAAGGCCTAACCTCAACCTGTGTACTAATCAGCAAAGGTGTACCACAAGGCTCCACACTAGGCCCTTTGCTATTCACAATTTCCATCAATGACCTAGGCCAGAACATCACCAATGCCAACCTTTATTTTTATGCGGATGACACGGTACTTTATACTGCAAACCTAGACTCGGATTTACACTGCAGTCTTACAAGAAGAGTTTAATTTACTGCAAATTAATCTTCATGCATCTAAGCTCCTCTTAAATACAGTCAAAACCAAATATATGATCTTTTCACACAAACCTAACATCACCCCCTCCACATCTGGCATCACCACCCTTTCTAAAAAAACACTCAAACTGGTAGGCTCCTTTAAATACCTAGACATGTAGCTGGCCCGGTAGTGCTGAGAGTTGAGGTGCTGGATGCCACACCTCGCGCCACGCTGGTGACCCGAGTTCGGGAACAGACTCGGGTTGCTCAGGGGTCCACAGGGGTTAGGAAGGATTAAGCATCTGTAGACAGCTCTCCTTCCTTGGGGAGGGGGGAATAGTGCTGCTTACTGTAGACTGACACCCAGTGGTGGCTGGGTGTCAGCACAGGTGTGCCACCAAGAATGGGGAGGGCCCACGTCCAGATCATAAGGCTGCCTCCAGGGAGGCAGAGCCCAGACGTTTTGCCTACTGTATGTGAGAAATATAGAAACATAGAAGTTGATGGCAGATAAGGACCACAAGACCCATCCAGTCAGCCCATTTCTTTTTCTACCTTATGAATGTGCCATCGGCCTTTGCTCTGTCAATGGCCTATCTATTCATACTCATCTGTATTGCTCCCTTATGCCTATCCCCTGCCTGTTTGAAGCCCTGAACTGTATTCATATCCACCACTTCCTGAGGTAGTCCGTTCCATGCATCCAACACCCTTTCTGTGAAAAAGAACTTCCTCACATTGCCCCTTAATCAGCCTCCCTCTAATCTCATGCTGTGTCCTCTTGTCCGGCTATTTTTCTTATATTGAAACATGTTAGACTCTTTCACTTTGTTAATGCCCTTAAGGTGTTTGAATGTTTCGATCATATCACCTCTCTCCCTCCTTTGCTCTAGGGTATACATATTGAGCTCTGTTAATCTGTCCTCATATGTTTTCTGATGCAGTCCCTGCACCACTTTGGTTGCCCTTCTCTGGACTGCCTCCATTTGGTTAATGTCCTTGTGAAGGTGTGGCCTCCAGTACTGCACGCAGTACTCCAGATGGGGCCTAACTAGTGTCTTGCAAAGAGGGATTATTACCTCCCTCTTCTGACTTGTGATACCCCTACTAATACACCCCAACATCCCCCAAGCCTTATCTACTGCTTTAGTGGTCTGCTTGGATGATTTCAGGTCATCGATGATGATGATGCCCAAGTCTCTTTCTTCTCTTGTGACAGCCAGCAACTCCCCTCCCAGCCTATAGGTAGCTTCAGGGTTTCTCTTCCCTATGTGCATGATCTTGCACTTCTTTGCTTTAAACCTCAGTTGCCACTCTTCCAACCATTTGCTAGTTTATCCAGATCTCTTCTCATTCTGACCACCCCATCTGGATCATCTACTCTGTGGCAGATCTTGGTGTCATCGGCAAACAGACAAACCTTACCCTCCAGTCCATCTGGTTTTTATTCGACTTCTATTTTTCCCCCACCCCGTCCTCCCCCCAAACTCTCTCCAGCGACCTTCCATTCCACAGATGCTACCTCTTTGCGTGATCCAGCTCATCTCCACTCCCTGGCACTGGGCATCTCCCGGGTCTAACCTCCGGGGAAGGGCTGCCCCACCCAGGGTGCTCTTTCTTTTAGTATTGAGCACCGGGCCGAGTAGGGGGGGATGACGAGTGAGCCGCATCCGTCTGCAGGAGTGTGGTCCTAGGGTGGGAGGCACCGTAGCCTATTGGAGGGAAGAGGGTGGGTGTTTTTAGCTTGTAAGTCCCCTGTGGAGCCTGGCTGTCATGTCAACGTGTTGCTGCGGCTCCACCCCCAGGCATACGCCACAACGCTTCTTTGGGCTACCTCTGGCTGCCACCAGAGGTTGCTCCTTGAACAGTCACATTCCCATCCCTCCCCAGGTGGGAAAGAGCAGCCTTCTGGATGCTCAATCTCTTCCCTCCCCTGCCAAACCCCACCTCCCCGGGCTCGTTCCCGAACCCGGGTCACCGGCGTGGCGTGAGGTGTGGCGTCTAGTGCCTCAACCCTCAGCGCTATCGGCCCGGCAACCCTCCAGTCCATCTGCAATGTCACTGATGAAGAGGACTGGCCCCAGGACTGATCCCTGAGGTACCACACTTGAGACTTGCATCTCTTCTGACTATATACTGTTTACCACCACTCTCTGTTTTCTGCCTGTCAACCAGTTTGCCACCCAGTTGACCAACTTCTGACCCACCCTGAGCCTACCTAGCTTATTAATCAATCTTCTATGTGGAACAGTATCGAAAGCTTTGCTGAAGTCAAGGTAGGCGACATCAACTGCTTCCCCTTGGTCCACCACTCTGGTTACCCAGTCAAAGAAATCTATAAGATTAGTTTGACAGGCCCTTCCTTTTGTAAACCAAAGCTGTCTTGGATCCTGTGCGCTTATAGATTCCAAGTGTTGCACTATCCTTTCCTTAAGGAGTGCCTCCATAATCTTGCCCCCTACTGAGGAAAGACTGACTGGTCTGCAGTTCTCTGCCTCCTCTCTGCTACCACATTTGTGGAGCGGGATCACCTGAGCCCTTCTCCAGTCTTCTGGGACCTTTCCTGTGCTCAGAGACTCACTAAATAGTTCTGCTAGTTCCACCTTTAGCTCCTTTAGTACCCTGGGATGCATGCCATCAGGTCCCATTGCCTTGTCCACCCTGAGCTTAGTGAGCTCTTGTAGGACCCTTTCTTTTGTGAAGGGACTAGTGCACACCTCCCTCCCGTCTATGGCCAAGGTGTTGAGCTGTGGGCCCTGCCCTACCTTCTCTTCAGTAAATACTGAGTAGAAGTATCTATTTAGGATAGCTACTTTTACATGGCCCTCCTCTTCCTCCCATGCCCCCTTATCCCCTTTGATCTTAGCAATACCTCCTCTGGACTTTCCCCTTTCACTAATGCATCTATAGAAAGTCTTGTCATCTTCATTTAATGTTTGTGCTAGTGTTTCCTCAGTTTGGGCCTTTGACTGCCTTACTGCCTTCCCTACTTCCCTTAGGGAAGTTTGGTATGCCTCCCTATCTTCATCCTGCTGTGTTCCCTTATATTTCCTGAAGGCCAGCCTTTTGGCTCTGACCTTTTCTGCTACTGTTTTTGAGAACCAAAGTGGTTTCCTTCTTCTTTTGCACTTCCTTTTCTCTCTAACACAATGGGATGTTGATTCAAGTATTGAATCATTAATGCTTGCCCACTTTGCCTGTACCCCCTCACCTGTATTTCTTTTTGCCAGGGCTAGCTTAACTCTGTTGGCCATCTTATCAAAGTCAGCTCCTCTGAAGTCTCATATTTCAGCCTTGGAATGGGATGATCTAGTTCTAGTGGCCAAATTGAACCATACCATGTGATGGTCACTGGCCCCCAGGTGACCTCTACCTGGAGATCTGTGATCCTGTCCCTGTTAGTCAGTACTAGATCTAGGATAGCCCTGTTTCTTGTGGGTTGTTGTACCAGTTGTTTGAGATCTTCCCCCTGCAGGGAATCCACCATGTGTCTAGTTCTGGCAGATGTTCCTGCTGGTATTGACCAATCTGTATCTGGCATGTTGAAGTCTCCCATTATCAGAACCTCTCCTTTAGTGGTCATGTTTTGTATATCTTATAACAGTAATGTATCTATGTCCTCCCCCTGGTCTGGAGGCCTGTAGACAACCCCAGTTCATAGGGCTGTCCCATTTCCTGTTTCCAGGGTGACCCACAGTTCTTCTGGCTCCTTCTGTGTATTCTGATATTTTCATTGACATAAAGGGCCACTCCACCCCCCCCCCTTTTTGCACCTTGGTCTCTTCATAGCCAGGTACTGAAGTCTCCCAAGTGTGGTTTCCGGTAAACCATGTCTCGCTAACGGCTACTGTGTCTAGTTTAGCCTCTGTCATTATTGCCTGCAGATCTGGGATCTTGTTTCCCAGACTGCGAGCATTTGTGTACATGATTTTTCATTGCCCAGATTTTGGTGTGTTAGTTGTTGGGCGAGGTCTGGCATTTCCTCTGTGCATCGTATGGGGAGCTGGACCTTTTTCCTTACCTGATGATGCAAATGAACTACAAACATGCTGAACTCCTGTTTGACCACTAACTGAGGGGGGGAAGGGGTGTTCTTTGCATTTGACATATGGGGCACTGCACCCCCTCTCCCCATTTGCTAGTTTAAATATTCTGCAAAGATATCAAACTTCTGCCCCAATGCACTGACTCCCTCCTTAGTCAGATGCAGTCCATCAAATTTAAAGAACTTTCGCTCCCAAAACTGTTGCCAGCTCCCTACAAATGTGTGTCCTTTTTCATGGCACCAGCCCTTGAGCCACATGTTTAGCTCCCTTATCTCCCCTTATCTGACTTTCCGTCCATCTGCCCCCCTCTCCCAGACTGGTAGGATCTCAGAGAAGGAGATGCCGGATGAAATGGAAGATAGTTTGTCACCCAGCCTGGTCAGGTATTCCTTTGTCTCCACAACTGACCGGTTGGTGAGACTGTTAGTCCCTATGTGTACCAGGGTGTCAATGTTTTCTCCTACTTCCTGAACAATTTTAGCAATGCGGTCAGTGTCTCTCCACGCTGATGTACCTCGGAGACATCTGACCATTACCCCTAGCTGGAGATATGTATCAATTCCCGGAATCATGGAGTCTCCTATGATCAGAAGTTCTTTGGATTTCCTTTTTGCTTTTTTTTGTTTTGGTTCCTGTTTTGGGTGAGTTTTGTTGTGCTAGCTCCTGTGCTGCAGTGTTCTGCTCTGCAGTGTCCCCTGCCCCTTTGTTTGAGTTTGGAGATAGAGGCAGATACCTGTTTGTAGTTTTTATATGGTTTGTGGAGGTGATATGTTGGAGAGCACCGAGTGATGGGGCACCCGATTTTCCCCTCCTAACCACCTGCCAAGCTCCTGGACCAACTACCCTCTGCAGTTGAGGTGCTTCTGTTGGATGTTGGAGAAATGACGGATGGTTCTTGTAATATATTTCCTCTTGAATATGCAATTTGAGGCATGCAATCTCTGCCTATGCTGCCTATGCTGCCTGGAGCTGAGCCCTGAGATTTCCAAAGGCCCAGCATGTAGGACAATGTCCTAAATCCTGTAAAACTGCCCTTCTAAAAAGTGTTCTGCAGTACCTGCAGTTAATGATCTCCATTCCAGATAAGCTGCTGGGTTTATAACCTGGTCAGAGTAATTAGAAGTTTCATGGGCCTGGGGAAAAACAGGCAGAAAAATCAGGAGCCGACAGGGTCCATGACAGCCTGAAATGTCTCCCTGACTCCTGAATTGTGCTCGGGGAGGGAGTAAGCTAACGCTCCTCACCCTGGTCCTGCCATGTGCGGTAATCTTCAGGGGCCTGGAGGAGCAGGGGGATGGTTGGGGTAGGAGGATGAGCCCCTCCGAGAGAGGGTTGGAGCCACCTGTCGGCTCTGCGGAGGTGGAATAAAGTACAAATTAAAAAAAATACCTAGGCATGTGGGGGGATATTAAGCTGACATTTAATGTACACATAGAAGCCGTCTGTAAGAAGGTAAGGCAAAAACTGGGCTTTTACTTCTGTAACAAATCTTGCCTAAACCATGGTGATAAGAAAGTGCTGGTGCAGGCCACGTTCCTTCCCTTGCTGAACTACAGTGACATTATTTATAGAAGTGCCACAGTTTCACAACTGGGTAGATTAGATGTGCAGCACCATAGAGTGCTCCGCTTTATCTGTGATCTCTCTGCCCTTACACCATTGCCTTCTTTACAAAGAAACAGGCTGGTCCTCACTTAATAACAGAAGGCTAAAGCATTTAAATCTTTGGTCCATCAAAGCTCTACGTAACTCATTACCTATATATATTTCCTGGCTCCTCTGTAGGTCACAAGGCCCATATACACTTAGATTACATAATGTCATTTTGCTTGATGTCCCCAGGCACTGCTCAAAATACAGGAAGATGGCCTTCAATTGGGCTTCACCTAAAGCCTGGAATGCCCTCCAGAAAATACTCAGGTTACCTACACTGGTCTGCCACCAATTCTTCCAAACCCTTGTTGACCAACGTTGCATAGATAAATGAGTCTGCTACTATCACTGCACGTTGTTTATTGTATCACTTTTAGTTTTCTTTGCTGCAATCTTTTTTTGTTTTTTACACTTTGTTATTGTTTTATGGGCTGGAGATTAGATTGTCGCTGGAGGAGGTCTGAGTTGATGGAGGGCAAATTGGCCTTGAGGTCACATTATAGTGACTATCAAGGGACAATCTTCCAAAAGAAGGCAGATGTTTTGTCTGGGAAGATTGCAAGGAACAGACCAGCTCAGCTCTTCTCTATGGTGGACAGGTTATTACACCCGACCTGTCTCCATTCTGGAGGAACTACTTCAAACACTGGGTGTGATGAGTTAGTTCTGTTCTTTGCTGACAGAGTGTCCTCTGTCAGATCCAATATCTCCTCCAGGGTCTCTCAATTGGCTTGTGGGGTCTGGGCATCGGTGTGGGGGGGGCACCGCTCCTGTGTGGACTGAGTTTGACTCAGTTGAAGTAGAGGAGGTGAGTGAGATAATCTCAAAACTGCGATCCACCAATTGTGATCTAGACCCGGGCCGTACCCGACTTTTAGTTGGATGTATGGACCTGGTTGGTCCTGTGGTTGCTGAGATCATCCGGTGTTCCATGAGGAGTGGGGTCTTTCTGGTAGCCTTAAAAGGGGCCCTGGTGAGATCCTTTTTGAAGAAGCCCTCATTGAACCTGGACTGCCTCACCAACTACAGACCAGTCTCAAACCTCCAATTTTTAGGGAAGGTTTTAGAAAAAGTGGTGGCTGCGTAGTTTGAGGATCATCTCACTTCCCCTGCCATTTTTGAGTCATTCCAGTCTGGGTTTAGACCTGGACACAGCATGGAGACTGCCCTAGTAAAGATGTCTAACAATCTGCTGAGAGCGAAGGATAGAGAAGAATGATCTATTCTTGTTCTTCTCAATCTCTGTGCGGCATTTGACATTGTGGATCATGGGGTGGTGTTGGACCACCTTTGGAACTGGTGTGGACTGTCCAGCAATGTCATCAGCTGGTTTAAGTCCTACCTCAAGGACAGAATGCAGAGGGTCATGATGGGGTTATCCTCATCTGACCCAATGCCCCTGTGTTGTGGAGTTCCGCAGGGTTCAGTTATCTCACCTCTTCTGTTCACGGTGTATATGCTGCCCTTGGGAGACATTATCAGGTGGTATGGCTTGGGTTTTCATTGCTATGCTGATGACACCCAGCTATACCTATCCTGTGCACCTGCAAACCAGATGGCAGTCTCTGTGTTTAACACCTGTCTGGCTGAGATTCAGTAGTGGATGATGTGAAACTAGCTATGACTCAATCCAGACAAGACAGAGGTACTGGTGGTGGAACCAGGTCATCGGTGAAGTGGGGGGGTACAGGGTAGTGAGCTGTTTAAAACTGGGTAGCTTATCCTTAATCCCCTCTGCTCAGGTTAGAGATCTGGGCATTGTTCTTGACGATGGCTTGACACTTGATACTCAAGTGAAAGCCGATGTCCAAAGTGGCTTTTACCATCTAAGGGAACATTGCCTGGATCCATGCTCTGATACTGCCTGATGATCTTACACCCTAATACATGCCTTTGTCACTCCAAGGCTAGACTACTGCAATGCCTTATACCTGGGGCTTTCTGGAGGCAACCTCCACCATCTGCAGCTAGTGCAGAACACAGCAGCCAGGCTTTTAATGGGTGTTCCTAGATGTGAACATATCATGCCGGTACTCCATGGGCTGCACTGGCTGCTGGTAAGATGGAGGACTGCCTTCAAAGTTGGTTTGCTGACCTATAATGCTCTACATGGTCAGGCATCTGGCTACTGGCATGATCTTCTTGTTCCTCACTGTCTGTCTGTACCCTTTGTTCCTCCGAGGGTGGCCTCCTGATGATTTCCAGGAGAAGGCTGCGGCTGTCAGGTGACCAGGCTTTTTCGGTGGCCGCACCTGTCCTGTGGAACTCATTACTGTTCCATCTTAGAGAAGCCCACACAGTGGAAACCTTTAAGAAGGGGCTCAAGACCCTCCTATTTGAACAGGCATATAGCCTTATATAAATTTATATGTTAGGGCTATTAGCTACTGCAAATAATAAGATTATTAAATTTGAATTGATGATTTGTTGGGGGTGTGGGAGGTTGGAGATATGCTCTGGAAATATGTTTGTAAATGTTTTATGAATTATATTTTTGTGTGTATTAATTGTGCACCACTCTGAGCCCCCAAGAAGGGGCGCTATATAAATAAACTTTTGATTGATTGATTGATTATGTATTATGCACTACCAGTTGACATTGTGCTTTGAAACTGTACTTTCCAGTCTGTATGTACTGTTTTTACTGTCCTACAAATGAGCTTTGCTCAATGGAGTTTCTTCCTGGTAAAACACACAAATAAATAAATAATCAAGATGGGGTTTACACCCTGAAGCTAGTGGTGTGCAAACTATGAGCAAATCATGGTGATTTTTCTTAATTTCCTCTGTGGATGCAGAGATACTGAGACACTTAATTTGATGAATAGCTATATAGCCATGCAGCTCATGGACTCCAATACACAGCTATCAATTTTTGGGACTTATTAGTGTGAAACGAATCCAACTGTACCCCTCAGAGATGTATTTTTGTGCTGTAGATTGGTTATCTTATATATATATATATATATATATATATATATATATATCTAGAGAGAGAGAGAGAGAGTGGCACTCTCACCATACGTTGCTAGGATGTGTATGGTCTATGCCTAATGGTTATGTTATATGTTATGTTTTTTTAACAAAATAATAAATGTATAGTTTAAAAAAATAAGTACTGTCCCAGTGTCCTGGTGCACACTCTGACAGAGGGAACTGAGCTGTCAGATGCCCGCACAATTATGACCTATTTTGGAGAGGGTGACTACTGAAAGAATCTATACCAAGGGACCTGACATCTCAGAGCAATTCTATGCCTGTTGTTAAGAGCATATGAGGTAAAGCTAAACTAGACTCCAAACAATTTGGCAATAAAGCTTGGATAATTGAGAACTGGAATACTCAGCCTTAGAATATTCTTTTAAGAACAGCTACTGAGAAGATCACATTGGGTCAGGAAAAAGTGGCACTTCAAGTCATGAAATGTCAACTTGTCTATGTTTGTGACATGGAAAGAATGCATTGAATGAAATGAGCCCTGTCTTTGCTTTTTATGGTTGGGAACTAGTAGCACATTGTGCTGCCAATTGGAAGGCTCATGTTTGCATTCAAAGTCTGGTATCTCATCTCACCCTGGATTCAGTGGGAGCCAAGTTGTCATGGAGACTCATGTCCTAGGTGAAGAGTATGGGCTGCCAGGCACTCAAACATCCCTTGATGGCTGATCACTGAGAGTCATAGGATTGTTTACAAAAGTATCTGCTTGCGTACCCCAAGCTGGAGGGCAACATTTGGAAATGGCAGCCCCTAACAAAATGAGGTATGTTTTTTTTTTTGACACTTACAATGGATTTTCTTGCTGTACAATGGTAGTCATTGGTATTAATAGTGATAACAGGCCACTGCGTTTGCTCCCACAGTACTGATAGTGACCGCTGTCACTCACAAAGTATCAAGTTACACTGTAAAATTAGAAACCACTATCAAGTTGTGATGCCTTGTAGCGATCACTAACATTATGAATGTTGATGTTTAACACTGTTGGTGAACAGTAAGAAACAGTGCTGAACTGTGAGGGTCACATACAGTACTGTATATTCAGTCTATCACTGGGATTTACACATCCTTAGTTTAAGAAACTCTTAGTTCACAATGGCATAAAAGCTTAAGAAGGGAAACTGCATATGTGGCATGACGCACTCTGTGCCACATGAATGGCAAATTGTCTTGAATGTTATTTAATGGTTTCTTCATATGAGTCACACAGTGGCTAAAGTGAATAGAATTTTGGATTTTAGTGGCACACTGCTATGTAGTCAGAGTAAGTAGTATACAGACTTCCTCAGATTATGGTGTAACTGTGCATAATCAACAACTCCAATGTTTGTCCTCATTTTCTGAATTATGGCATTAATAACATTTTCTGTGTTCCTATATTTGCTTCTTTATCTAACTTATACTCAGCATGGGCCATGAACTTCATAGTGGCATTTCTGGTAGTGCATGGACTATTGCATGTTAGTTGAATTTGGATCCGTCCCCAGCAACATGGACCACTTCCCAGTTACGCAAACCCAGAATGATTGATGCATTTCTGCTTGGTCTTTGATGGTTCTTTAAATAAGCCAAAAGCAATTTCCATGGAACAATTATGCTAGCAAGACCAAAGTTTTATGGGCTCCACATTCCACAGCATGGGTGGGGGTTCATAAAACCCACATCTGATCTTGTTTTTATTCCATAAGACACTATTGGTTCATCTGAGATCATTTGCTTTACATGGTACAAATATCAGCAGGGTGTCTGGCCTTCGACTCAAGGGACAAACTGTGAAAAAATAAATGCATGGTCACCTTACCACCCTCATACTACTTACTGTATATACCTCATTCACAGGAGCATTTGTATCTTAATCACAGTGCTGTGTTTGGTAATGTCTGAGTCTTTGGCCTTTGGGAGTCAAGAATGATGACTTTGAGTAAGACAGTTACATAGGGATCTTGCTACGTACAGCCTGCTAATAATACCCCTTTACTGGGACGTTCTCTATCCAAGTCACCACACTGTGTTTGTTTTATTTAGGTCTTCAACTATAAGGTTAAAAAATGTAGACTAGTTAAAACAAGCACACAGCAGTCTTGATACCCCACTCCTACTCAAGACAAATGATTTGCTAAATTATATTTATTATTTCATATTTTTAATTAAGATTATAGTATAGCATAGCCAGCCCGCCGGTGCAGTGGTTGGATTTCCGCTTGCGACACTGGTGAACCAGGTTTGGGAATGAGCCCAGGTCTTCGGAGGGCCAGCCAGGGGAGAAGAATCGAGCATCCTCAGGACAGCTCTCCTCCGGGGTCTCTGTTCTCGGAGCAGGAGCAACACCTGGCGGAAGCTAGGTGCATCGCCCTGCGCACCGATGCACAGTCAAGGGTCTCTGGGACAGGACAGATGCAGGCATCATTGCACGTCTCTGCCCCAGCCTATAGGGATAAAATCCCTTCATGATGGCCATCTCTATGATGCCCTGCCCCCGGACTTCAATTAGCCACCTGGCCAAGGGCTCTCCCAACCAGATACGGTTATGCGGTACCAGTGCCTGCTGCAGTGTCATGCCACGCCTCCTGGGGGACAAGCCAGGAGTGCTTGGGAGAGCGAGGGGCTTTGCAGATGTTGGAAGCCATAGGGAGCACTGTGACCAGGGTGGAACTCTGATCGTTCGACAGGAGGACAAAAGTAAGATAAATATAAAGAAAGATTACAGTACAGTACATTACAGCAAAAAAAAAGTGATGCATACCCTGAAATAATGCTCACAGTATATTAGAAGTCATGTGCAAAAAAGTCACTAGCTTTATTAAAAGTGCAATAAGATGTCTAAAACAAAGAAAAAAGCAGCATATATTACATACCAAGTTTCACAGCTAACTTGGTGCTTTGAAAAGGACCACATTTCATTCATGTGCCATACGCTTTAGAAAAAAACTCAGTATGCCATATAGTGTATGATGTTTCTTTTTCTTTTTAGCACATCTTGGTACCCTCTTAATGTAATGAACGATAGACCAGCCCAGTGGCACTGAGGGTTGAGGCGCTGGACACCACACTATGCGCCATGCCAGCAACCTGGGCTCGGGAGAGAGCTTGGGTTGCTGGGGTTCGGCAGGTGAGGGAGAGGACTGATCGTCTGATGGACTGTTGCCCTATCCCAGGGAGGGATGGATGGTCATCTCGCTCCTTGCCTGCCTCCTGGTGGAGGTCGGGTGGCAGCACAAGGAATCAGGGATGCAAAGAACGTGGCAATGTGGCATGCCTGCACCTTCACACGTGCCAGTTTATGGCTCATAGCCATGAAGGGAAGGGATGGAAAATGGAAAAAAGGCATCTGCAGGCTCCATGAAGCCCTGCTTGCCAACCGGTGTCATGCTCCGCCACCGGATCGCCAGAAGCCTTGAACTGGATTGGATGCCTTGGCTGGGGACAGGATGGCCCTTGCCTTCCTGGCCCTACCACGGGAGTAAATCTGTGGGAGTACTGGGGCTTGGAGGTACCAGAGGGGCAGTGGACACTTAGGAGGCAGGCAGGGGCAAGAGAGAGCTGTCTGCAGATGTCAAGTAGAAGGGAAAACAAAAGATGAAAAAATATATATATAATGAGCGACGATTTTGCACCTTACAGCCAGTATGCTGTACTTTTCAGTGTGTGCATCACTTTTTATCTTTTACTGTGAACATGCCTTGTGAGAAGCACTATGCTTTTAAAGGGACACTGTCAACCTTTTTTGCATCATATTTTTTTTGGTAAAAATCCACATTTTATGATTATTTACCTTCTTTAAAATTTATTGATGTTGCTGGGTGTTTTAGCTGCCTTCTTGCTTATTAGAACTGAAATGCATGGTAATGTATAGCTAAACTCAGCTTTGTTTTGCTTCAAATCATTGAATTACTCTTATTGCATACTTCCTGAACATTAGAAACACCCTCAAACAGTACAGCCACTCATGATACAATTGTCACCTCTGCTCCCACTGCATAATGAGCGGCTAGATTGTGTTGGGGATGTTCCTGAGTCCAGGAAAGATGCAGTGGAAGTTGGTCAAGAAATACAAACAAACATGTTTTGGTGTGGTAACACCAGTACGGTGGGCACTCAGATTTTCACTTTTTAAAAGAAAAAAGGGATCTGAATCAAACTACCGCTGCATCAGCAGTCTCTACAGAATGTGAACAATCATAAAATGTGTTTTTTAAACATGGTTCACTTTGAGGCCGAAGGGGGTTGACAGTGACCGTTTAATGAGCAGCCCTCTTTGTGCACTACAGCACCAAAATAATATTCTGTCTCGATAAGTATCATGTCAATATCTGCCGGTATAGCCATTCAAGATTTAAACATGACTGGCTGCATATAACAATGTAAATACTAGAATATAGTAGTAGTAGTAGGTTTTCTTTAATATAGGTATGCTTCTCCAGAGTATTTGGGTACCTTACAGAATAGTACAACAATCATGATAACAATATGCACGTAAATAAAAAAAAATACATAGTACTAAGCAGTTTAAAAACCCATAGCCCATAAAACTCAGCGGGGATGATGACTTCAAATTCACAACAAATTCGGTCTTAAGGATTCATTGAATCAGGGAGGGGCAAGAAATATTGCCAAACATTCAAAAAAAAAAGAGAAAAGGGAATCCTGACAAAGCCTAGATTAGGGCCCTGGTCCAACCACCTTCATGACCTGGCTTGAAGCCCAATGCCTTTGCTTAAAATATTTGCAAATATTCAGTCATTCCTATAGTATGCAAGATTATATTGTTTCTAGGTAACTTCTCTATTCGAGGTACTAAATTTGTGCTTAGGTGAGATCCGGGATGGGATGCCCTCTAGCTGGCTAACATTCAACCCGGACAAGATGGAGGTATTGGTGATTGAGCGTGGTCATTAGCAGGGTGCAAAGGCAGCAGGAGAGGTGACTGGCCTGGTGCTTGGTTCCTCTCAACTTCTGCCAAGGTGAAGAACCTGGGGTCATTCTGGATGATAGACTGATACTTGAAACTCAGTTGTCATCTCATCTGTAGTCCAGAATGGCTTTCACTATCTCAGCAACATTGCCTAGATTAAAGCCTTGATCCCACTGGATGACTTGCCCTCACTAGTGCACACTTTTGTGGCTACCAGATTCGACTACTGTAACGCTGTATATCTCTGGACTGGGTGGGGGTCCTACATCATCTGCAGCTGGTGCAGAATGCAGCAGTCAAGTTGATAATGGGCCTTCCGCGGTCCTGTGATGTGACCCCGGTACTGTGTGACCTGCACCAGCTGCCGGTAAGATGGAAAATCACCTTCTGTTGACCTATAAAACTATATACAGACTGAGCTCTGGTTATCTGAGTGACCTTCTGATTCCCTACCATACCCATCACCCTCTCTGCTCCTCAAAGATGGGCCAACTAGCAGTCCCTAGGTCTAGGCTTACATCATCAAGTGATTGGGCCTTTGAGGTTGCTGGCCTAGCCCTGTGGAATTCACTCCTAAGATCCTTGAGGGAGGCTCCCTCGGTGGAGGCTTTTAAGGGGGCCCTGAAATCTCACCTGTTTAGGGAGGCATTTGGGGTATTGTTAAGGGCCTCCCCTACACTGGCTGCTAGTTTATGTATTAAATTTTATTATTTAATTTATTTTATGATAAATTTTTATGTAATATGGTTTTATTTTGCTTGATAACCTACGGTATTCTGTTTCCTTGGCCAGTGTACAGCACCCTGAGCCCCAGGGAACAGGCACCAAACAAATAAAATATTACTTACTTACTTAATCTGAAGGTGGACAAAGCAATGGGGCCTGACGGAGTGCATCCAGAGGTACTGAGGGAACTCCAGGAGGTACTGGCAGCACCTCTTACAGTAATATTTAACAGCTCAATGGAAATAGGAGTGGTTATGGAGGACTGGAGGAGGGCAGATGTAGTGTCACTTCACGTAAGTGGTAGCAGGGAATAGGCTGGCAATTATAGGCCAGTCACTCTGATATTGTTGGTGGGAAAGTTAATGGAATCACTGCTAAAACATAGAAACATAGAAGCTGATGGCAGAAAAGGACTGCAAGGCCCATCCAGTCTGCCCATTTTACCAGTTTGCTCCTGCTGCCTCTACTAGGTCAGCGGCCTCAACTATGCCCCCCCCCACATATGTATGATTCCCTTGTGCCTTTCCCATTCCCGCTGGAATCCCTCCATAGTACGTGCTCCCACCGCCTCCTGTGGCAGGATGTTCCATGCATCCACCACCCTCTCTGTAAAAAATAACTTTCTCATGTTACCTCTTTTGCGAACCCACCCCCTTAATTTCATGTCATGCCTTCTAGTTCTATTGTACTTTTTATACTGGAAGATGCTATCCCCTTCCACCTTATTTATGCCCTTAAGGTATTTGAAGGTCTCAATTATGTCCACCCTCTCCCGTCTCTGTTCCAATGTGTACATATTGAGGTCCCTAAGTCTATCCCCTTATGCCTTGTCGTGCAGACCCTGCACCATCTTAGTTGCCCTCCTCTGCACTGTTTCCACCCTGTCACTATCCTTACACAGGTGCAGCATCCAGAACTGCACACAGTATTCTAGGTGAGGTCTAACCAGCGTCGTGTACAGTGAGATCACCACCTTTCTCCTACTGCTTGTAATACCCCTCCCTATACACCCTAACATCCCACTAGCCCTCCCAACTGCTTTTGCGGTCTGTTTGGTGGATTTCAGATCATCTGATATAATGATCCCCAAATCCCTCTCCTCCCTGGTGACCATCTACAACTCATCCCCCAACATGTAGCCTCCCCAGGGTTTCTGTTCCTCACGTGCATGATCTTGCACTTCTTCACATTAAACCTTAACTGCAATACCTCAGACTGTTTCTCCAACTTCTCCAGATCTCTTTTCATTCTCTCTACACACCCTGGAGTATCTACTCTGTTGCAGATTGTGGTGTCGTCTTCAAACAGGCATACTTTTCCCTCTAGCCCTTCTGCTATGTCTGCTGTGAAGACATTGAAGAAGACTGGTCCCAGGACTGACCCCTGTGGCACACCACTGGTGACTCCCATTTCTTCTAACTGTGCATTTTCCACCACCCTCTGCTTTCTGTCCATTAACTAATTTCTGACCCAGTTCACCACCCTGTGTCTCACCCGTAGACTCCTCAGGTTATCAGCCTTCTGTGTGAGACTGCATCAAAGGCCTTGCTGAAATCAAGGTAGGCAATATCCACCACCCCTCACTGGTCCACCACCTTGGCCACCCAGTCAAAGAAATCTATCAGATTAGTTTGACAGGCCCTTCCCACCATGAACCCATGCTGTCTTGGATCCTGCATTCCAGTGGATACCAGGTGATCCACAATATGTTCCTTAAGCAGTGTCTCCATGATCAAAGAAAGGAAAGGATTGTGGAATATCTTGAATCCAGTGAGTTACAAGACCCACAGCAGCAGCATGGGTTCTCAGAGGGGAGGTCATGTCAAACAAACCTGATAGATTTCTTTGACTGGTGAAAAAGGAATTTGATCAGGGTAGAGCAGTGAATGTGGCCTACCTAGATTGCACTAAGGCTTGCTACACCTTTTCACATAGGAGACTAGTAAGCAAGCTCGGTAACTTGGGAGTGGGTCTCACCAGCAGAAAGAGGGAGGTGGCGTTGCCTCTGTACACATTACTGGTAAGATCCCACCTAGAGTACTGTGTCCAATTCTGGAAACCACATCTCTGGGAGAACATAAACAGAGTGGAGGTGGTCCAGAGGAGAGCAACTAAACTGGTGCAGTGTCTGCATCAAAAGCCCTACAAGGAGAGATTAAAGGACCTCAGTATGTACATACCAAAAGATAGGAGGGAGAGGGGGATATGATAGAGACCTTTAAATACCTCACGGGGGTAAATAAGGTACAGAAAGGAAATATTTTTCAAGAAAAAAGATACTAACTGCTCAAGAACAAGGGGACATGCTAAGAAGCTGGGGGGGTAGATTCAGGAAAGGTATGAGAAAGTACTTCTTCACAGAAAGAGTAGTGGATTCTTGGAACAGCCTTTCAGTGGAGGTGCTGAGGGTGAAAACAGTGGTGGGGCTCAAGAATGCATGGGATAGGCACAAGAGAATTGTAGTGGAAAGGAAGGGGGAGGGAGAAAGATCTGTAGGTCAAGTAGGGTCTGCAGTGATAATGTATGTAGGGAAAAATAGGCAGACTGGGTGGGCCAAGCAGTCCTTATCTGCTGTCAAATTCAGTGTTTCTATGTTTTTGCGCACTATTCCCATTAACATTTCTGGAATTGCAAAAATTAAAGGGACACTGTCAGCTTTTTAAGCTGTTTCTAGCATGCTTGTATTTTTGTGCCTGTTAACAGAGTTTTACTGAGCATGTGCTCTGATTCTGCTTAAGATGCATAAAGCACCCTTTTTAATGTGTATGTTTAATAAAAAAAATGCTTTTGGTTGTCCTGATCTAAATTCCATGGTCTGCTCCTTACCACACATCCCCAACATTGAAATGGCACTGAATAATGCCAAACTCATGCATGAACAAGTTCAGCAAATTTTGGAAGCATATAAACAAAACCAATGGCTTAAAAGAACAATGGCCTAATAGTACTGAATGTGGTGGCTTCTACTATGTCAGTGTTTTTTAAAACTGAGTGCTATTTTCTGCATAATTGTTATTTGAAAAGTGAAACTGGGACTCTGCACATGCACTTTGTCAAATAACAAGTTTCACTTTTCAAATAACAATTATGCAGAATATAGCCCTTGGTTTTAAAACACACTGAAATTGCGGAAGCCAGCACATTCAGCACTATTAAGCTATCGTTTTTTTTTTTATATACCTCCAAAATCGCCAAACTCGTTCATGCACAAGTTCTGCATCATTCAGTGTCATTTCAATATCGGAGATGCACAGTAAGGATCAGACTGTGGAATTTAGGTCAGAGTGACTGAAAGCTCTGTTAACAGGCACAAAAACTCAAGGGCAGTAGAAACGGCTTAAAAATCTTACAGTGTCCCATTAAATTTTCATAAACAAGTGAACTCTGCAACAACCTTCTGCGTAACATGATAACTACAATTTAGTGTGGCATTAGATTACATCCTCCATAAACAGGAAACAATGAAATGGATAGATTTTATGATGCCTACAAGGTGACAGATCTTGGATATTTTTCTAAAATATATTGTCTAGCAGTCCTAACTTTTTTAACAATTTCTTCTTTATTCAATCCATGCCACCATGACATATGTCCTCTGATTTCTTCTATCACACTGCTAGTTGGTAACCATGCCCCCAAAACACTTTCCTGCTTAATTCCAGTGCTTCCCTAAGTCAGATCCATCCTCCAACTTTGGTAGGGCTCTGTGGCTTGCCCCTACATGGCCAGGCACTGATGAATGGCATATACCGATGAACCTCTGAGGCATCACCTAAGATGTCAGTGACAGTGAAGGAGGGCAGCCCAGAATGTTTCATATGCATCTGGGGTGGAGCTTCAGACTGTCACCATCCAGTCAGGGTGGGACATTATTCCCATTTATGGCCTTCCCACACTGGCATCTGCCAGTGACCATCTGAGGCACCATCCTGTTGCCAGAGGATAATTGTAAATGCTATTCTGTCCGCCTCCACAGGAGGCACCACAATCTCCCTCCCTCAGAGTCTGAGCATGATACCTCACATCACACCCAGTCCCTGCCAGCCCAGGGCTGGGAGAGCTGGTAACAAGACTCGATCCCAGGTCTTCACTGTAAGTGCACAACAGCCTGCACTACCAGATCAGGCAGGAAACCTTAACTTTAATAATAAAAGATTTCTGCCCAAGCCCTGAGAGGAGGCAAACACAAAAAAAATGTTGAGTGCACAAGTATCACAGCTTGCACAGTCCTAGTTTAGTACCAATCATATCTGCTGCAGCCATGAAAACCCCACTGTATAAAGATCTGAAGATCTTAAAGAGAGGATCTAGCCACTAGCTAAAAAGCTGGCATCCTCAGAACTCAATTTTATTTACTACATTTTAAAGCAACCTGAACTAAATCCATTCAATTTGTCATATTTACATAAATCACAAGAATATTTCCCCTTACAGTCCATCTACAGTTGAGGCTTATTCTGGAGCGGGATACATAATGCCGTCCTTGTGACATTACAGTAATTTCTACAACAATAGACTCTGCAGTTTGGAATTATGACTTCAGCTCCAGATTCAGCCTAAGCTGCAAGTGAACTTTAAAGGACAAAGAACTATTTTTTATGTAGCTATCCATAAATATAAAGAAAAGAATGGCTCAGAGTTCAAAGATTTTTGGAGTGTTTTCTAAATGAGTACTGCTGGTGCCAACTATAATTTTTGTGCTGGTGAAAGCAGAGAGACTTTTACACCCAGTCCATTCTTTTAGAATTTTCTTCTGAGATTTATGTTTTTCAGCAGCTCAAACTTAGTGTGTCTTCTGACATTTTTCCTCAGCTCTTTTTTTACTTCCTTGGTCTATACAGTTGAACTTGAGACCTCCTTCAGCCAATGCAAGAGCCACTGCTTGCCTGAGATCCCTCTTTTACCTGCATCCCAAGGGACCAAAGGTGCCAAACTCAACTCTCTGCCATGGTATCCCTTTCCCTGGTTGTACAGCTAACAAGCAGGTAATCCTCCAGAAGTCACATTACCAGTGGCGGTGTCTGGGGCAATCCTGGTGTGGTAAGAGAAAACCTGTAATGGACATGGGTGGATGTCAGATTTCACCTGTCCAATCTGGAACTGTTTTTTTCTTATTTGCTCCCCCATATCCTGCTACCCATGAGGATGCAGGTATAATGCTCCATAGTTGGGGCATCACAGAAAATGTAATAAATAAATAAATTAGGGGTTTTACAGGTGCCCAGGGGTACCTGTTGCAGGTGTAGATTGCAGGGGATAGGTGAAAAGGGGCCCCTCAAATGTTAATTCCCCTCCCTATAGTGGAGAAACACTGTAAATAATAAAGAAAAGTGCCCTGTGCACTTAAAACATTGTGAAAAAATAGATTCCTTTGCAGCTCTGGTAACAATGGCCTGGGTGGAATGTTGTGCTGAGCTGCTCATGCACAGCATTCCACTCCAGCCATTCTAGAACCCTGGGGGTTCAAGTTTGAACTTAAACTGTCTTTTGGTCAGTTGTTCCTGGGCAGCTGTAGAGGAGAGAGGACACAGTAAGTCAAAGGGACAAGTTAGGGCTTATCCGGGTGTTGAAGCCATCCCTGAGGATTTAGCTGTGTGCCCGCTCTGCCTCCACTGCCTGAAGTCTCCTCTTACTGCTGTATGTTGCGGTCGATGGTGCCATCAGGGCACCACGAAGAAAGAAAACATCCAGTTCAGTCATTTTGGGCTTAAGAGCCCCATCATTTATTTGTTTTGTCCCCCGTTTATTAAAAAGTAAATTCCTAGTCCCTCGTTGGCAGCTGATAAGAGCCGCTTTGCGTCTGCAAGCTGTCAGCCATCCTTGGCTCTCCCAGCTTGTCCCTCGCATTGCCCGCTGCCTCCGTTCACTCCTTCCCACTCCCACAGCACCTCCTGCTTCCCGGTTGCCTCTTCAAGCTCCCTTTGGTGCGGTGAGTCAGATGGCAGCACATATAAGTGTGCTGGCCATCCAGCGAAAGAAATAAGACTGTGTTTTTTTTTTTTATGGTTAGCACACTAGGCACTTGAAGGAAGCGGCTGAGCACCACGGGGAGATTGGGTCACAAGGACCCAAATTTAATATTCAGGAAGAGTAGGGAGGTAGTGACGCCCACAGGGAGGGGCCAGGACAGCAATGCCAGTGAAGAGGCCTATAAGTATTTATGAAAGGTCAGGATTAGGGAGGCGACCCAGGACAGGAGTGACAGCAGGCTCAGAGAGCCTTAAGAATTTAAAGGGGCCCTGCCACAGGAAATTAAAGGGGCAATACAGGCCCCGAGATAAAAGGGCTACCAGGCCCAGAGTAAAGCAGTGGGCCCAGATTATGAGTGGGCACCAGGCCCAGATTAAGAGAGTGCACCAGGCCCAAAATAAAAAAGAGCACCAGACCCAAAGTAACGAGGGCACCAGGCCCAAAGTAAAGCAGGGCACCAGGCCCACAGTTTAAAGCAGGGCACCGAGGCCCAGATTAACAGAGGGCGCCAGGCCCATGGTAATAAAGGGCCCTGGCCTAGTGTGTAAGGGCAAGTCAGCCCAGTAGTAGTAAAAGGCCCCAGAATAGTGTGTTAGGGCAAGCCAGCCCAGTAGTACTAAAGGGCCCGGGCCCAGTGTGTTAAGTCGAGCCAGCCCCGGCCTAGTGAGTTAGGGGAAAGCCAGCCCTGAGGTAGTAATGGCAGCCCTGGCCTAGCCAGTTAAGGCAAACCAGCCTAGTAGTAAGTAGGGCATACAGGCCCCATAGCAAATAAGGCATTTAGGTCTCTAGTGTTCAGGGCAACTGGTATAGCAGCAAGCGATATCCGAGGGTAGTGATTGGGGTATTCATAGCAAATCATTCAGGGGTAGCCATATCCTATCCAGGAAGGCCCTAAAGCCAGAAACAGGTCCAATCAAGGGTGATTAGCACACAATATGCTGCAAAGTGACTGTTAACCACTGTACTGTTTATGCAACTGTTTATTGCTCAAGCATTCTGAAAGACTGTGTAACTGCCAAAAGCACCGAGACTGCCTTGTGACATTAGGATTGTGGTTATTTGCCCCTGGCATCTGAACTATTGCCCCGTGCATCTGAACAATTGCCCTAGCATCTGAACTATTGTCTCATGCATCTGAACAATTGCCCTGGCATCTGAACTATTGCCCCGTGCCTCTGAACAATTGCCCTAGCATCTGAACTATTGCCCCGTGCATCTGAACAATTGCCCTGGCATCTGAACTATTGCCCCATGTAGCTGAACAATTGCCCCAGGCATCTGAACAATTGCCCCATGTAAATAATTGCCCCAAAGCTGATAATTTATCCCTTCTCCTGGCAAATTACCTGGTCATCCAGCAGTTCTCTTGATATTGTGAGAAGGTGTGCCTATTAGCTACATTATTGCCAGCATATGGGAACAGACTCAATCTTCCGCCACATTGATGTTCCATGGTGTGGTCTGCTGTTCTATGCATATCCAGAATCAGTCTCTACCTGGAGGAAGATGATTTCATCATCATTCTTCACCAGAAAGTGTCCCACCATCAGATCATCTACTCCATCCATGTCATTCACCGAAGTCGAGTTCATCACATTTTGTACAAGTCGCACCCACCATTTCTTCTGTCTTACAGTTAGAAGTTACATTCGCTGAAGTTCAAATGCATCACAACCACCATGTCACTGTCGTTTCATTTGGTTCCTGATCCAGATGTCCCAAGGTTCGTTACCCTCCGCAGAAGAGTGTGCACATCCTGAAAGAGCCTGATCTGCGTCCCCTGGTTGTTCACAGCAAGTCGAGTCTGTCGAAGCCCAGTGCCGGACACGTCCACCGTTTCAGTGTTTTGTTCAAGTTCCTTGTGACGTTCCTTCAGAATCAACCATCTTCACTTCAGATCCTTCTGGTTCCTGGTTGCATCAGAGATCCATCTTCACCTCAGATCTGTGGGTTTTACAGAGAAACCTATGGTCTGTTTACAAAACCTCTCACCACCCCAGTGGCCTTAACTAGGTCCATGCTGGGAATTGTGTCTATGTGTTCTACAGTTCTGTTCTGCTTCTCTTGTAGCTACCAACGGAGATCGATGGTGCAAACGAAGACTTCAGACGGTTGGACTTTGTTACGATTCTATGGTCATGGTAAATCCAGATACTGTGGGTAGTGAATAGAACCAGATGTCTGTATAATACTAGTTTTATGTACAGCTTACTGCTAAGAGATCTTAGAGTATAGTGGCAATAAGCCGAGGTGCACCTCAAAATATTTTCGGTAATTGTTTTAGTAGTGTGAGATAAAAGCTGTTCTATTGCTTTATTGTTTTGTTGCCTACCCCTCTTGTGACAGTGTCTCCCTACCCACTGGTACTGAATAAATGCTCTGCAGGCATCAAATCTCTTGGACGACTCCTATCTCTCCTTGTCTGGATAACTTTCATCTAACCACATTAATTCGGACCTTGGTGTTCCACTCATTCCACCATCCTCAGAGCAGAGCACCACAAGAAAAAGTATTGGCGTAGTCGGCAGGATAATATAAACGTTTATCTAAGGAGTCCAAAGTTGAAGTTGCCAAGGGAGAACTGCAAATGGAGCCAGTGTGTAGCAGTGGATTGTCTGGTGGAGATAGTGAGTCAGTTGGAAGAGACCGGGATGGAGCCCAAGGAAGTATGTCACCATCACCATTAACGATGCCATATTACTTTGAAGCACCATGACTTCCACAATTTTCCGGAGAGAGAGAGAGACGGAAGCAGAACCAGCAACTTAGGGGAGTTTTGCTCGAAGATGCAGGCTATGTTCAGGTTGTACCAGGTTCCAGAGCAACAGAAGGTTGAGATTCTGATTGGGCAATTAAAAGGAGCAGCTCACAGTGAAGTACAGTCCTGGCCAAATGGAGCAAAAGTTACGGCACAGCAGATCCTACAAAGGCTGCAGCAAATATTTGATGCCAGAACAGTGTCTGACCTTAAAATGAAATTTATCTCTCACACTCAGAAGCCCCAAGAGACCCTGGATGAGTTTACGTTGAGCCTGCAAGAGCCATTATGAGCTATTGAGAGGGTAGATGCTGAGGAAGTCCAAGATGTGGACCAAGTGTTGGTAGAGAGGTTTGTTGAAGGGGTGCATAGCAAGACCTTGAAGAGAGCTCCACATGCTACATTTACAAGACCCCGAGGCTGATTTCCTAGCTTTTAAGGAAAAAGCAATTAAGGTATTCAGTTCTGGACACTCCAGAGAAGAGGCTCTGGCCTATTCACAGATGGCAGCTTCACTGGGAACTGTGTGGTCTAGGTATCCTAAAGAAAGGTGGACAGAAGAAATTGCCTGGGAAAAGGGACTTTCACCCAAGGAACTACCCCTACAGAGATCAGAGTATGGAAGAGAACCCCGTTGCATATGCAAGTCGCTATTCGGAGTATAGACAGACGTGTGGTCCAATGATGCAGGCACCGATCTGCTCTGTGCAGTCCAGCTCTAATCAACACTCCAAGCTGACCGAGCAAATTACCACTCTGACCTACAAGATGGCAGAGATGTGTAAAGGGATGCAAGGCCTAAAAGAAGGGTGGAAAAATGAAATGTCCCTTAATCAGTCTGTAAAGGAAAGGAGAGGGAATGATTGCATAGATCATCCAAGGAGGGGTGAAGGAAGACACCCCATGGATCGATTTGATAACCAGGGAAGGCTCATCTGTCATCGGTGTGGCTTCAGTGGCCATGTGGAGTAACGATGCAGTCAGCCAGTGGATGCCACCTTAACTTTAAACAGAAATTCTTCGGGGATGTGGACTGACCCTCGAAGAGCAGACAACCAGGTCTAGCATCCCCACTAGATCAGTCTTATTTTATTGGCAAGAGTCCGATGATACGATGGTACCGGTAAAGATGGAAGGAATTGAACTTATGGCTTTATTGGATATGGGATCGCAGGTCACCACGATGCAAGGGCGAAATTTCTGGAAATATTGGACGCTCGATGATCTCAAACCACCTCCCAGATCTTGGGTTAAGCTGATAGCGAGTAATAGAAAGGAAGTACCTTATCTGGGCTATCTGGAAGCTAATATTCAGTTGGGAAGAAACACTCAAGGCAGACAAGGCATTATCATTAGCGACATGGAAAGCGATCATTTGCCACCATTAATCTTGGGAATGAATTTCCTACAGAATTGTTTCGATGAGCTGGTACAGATCCTTTAACAGAAAGCCAAGCACATACCTTAAGTGGATAAGCATGCTTTACAGCAAACTATTAATCTTCTGCAATGCCACCAACATTTTGCCAGTGCTGACAGGGAGATTGGTAAAGTCCGAGTGACTGACACCAGGCCAGTGACATTAAAGCCGGGCACAGAAACCACCTTGTGGTGTAAGGCAAAGGTGGGCCCGAGGGGTCAAGATTATGATGCTTTGGTGGAATCATATCCTACTAGAAAAGAAGGACCCATAATAGTGGCTCAGAGTATAGCTACCACTACCAGAGGTCGGATTCCTGTTAGAGTGTTAAATTACGGGACCCATGACATGCAACTTTACCGTAACCAGCCTGTTGCTCAAATCCACATTGTGTGCCTTCAGGACATCATTGAGGCTGAGGAAGAGATCTGACAGAGTCAAGAGACAAAGGTGGTGTCTGGACAAGAAATAAAAAATGTTGATATACCAAAATGGGCTGAAGAGATCAATTCGGGCAATCCTGAGACCACTGCAGAACAGAGAGCTGATGTACTGAAAGTGGTTTTACGCTATGAAGAAGCTTCTAGCCAGCACCCATTGGACTTTGGCCTAGCTCGCAGTGCACAGCACCATATCTGTACCAATAGACATCCGCCCATCAGAGAGCATTTTAGACCAATTCCACTAGCAATGTACCAACAAGTGAAGGAAATTATCAGAGATGAAAGAGGCTGAAATAATTAAGGAGAGTCACAGCCCATGGACAGCTCCTATTGTTTTAGTTAAGAAAAAGGATGGCAAAATCCCATTCTGTGTTAACTACCACAAGTTAAATGCCATCACCTATAAAGATGTGTATCCTTTGCCCTGGATAGAAGATTCCCTCACGGCTCTCCAATCTGCTGCCGTGTTCTCCACTTTAGACCTAACCAGCAGATATTGGCAAGTTCCTATGGCACCTAAGGATCAAGAAAAAACAGCCTTCATCACCCCCATGGGTCTCTTTGAATTCACGAAGATGCCTTTTGGACTTTGTAATACCCCTGGAACTTTTCAGAGACTTGTTGAGCATTGCCTAGGGAGTTGAAATTTTGATATCTTATTACTATATCTAGACGATATCATTGTTTACTCAAAGACTTATGAGAATCATTTATTGCACTTAGGGGAGGTGTTTCAAAGACTAATTCAATATGATCTTAAAGTAAAACCATCTAAATGTCATCTATTACAATCCAAAGTAAGTTATCCAAAGTATAGTTTCCTCAGAGGGAGTGTCGCCGGACCCAGAAAAGATAGAGGTGGTAAGAGACTGGCCTGTTCCTGCTACTGTTAGAGATGTCCGGAAGTTCCTAGGTTTTGTGGGGTATTACCAAAGATTCATCAAGAACTTTTCAAAAATTGCTGTGCCATTGCACAAACTTTTGAGAGGATCGACAGAGGGTCGAGTCCCAAGGAATCATCCTGTTGTATGGGCAGCTGAGCAACAAAGAGTGTTTGATAAGTTAAAGAAAATACTGACTGAAGCTCCTATTCTAGCTCATCCTGATTACACAAAGCTTTTCTTTTGTATACCGATGCCAGCAACAAGGGGTTGGGTGCAGTGTTAACACAAGAACAAGATGGTGTGGAACGAGTTATAGCTTATACAAGCCGCAGATTAGGAGGCTCCGAGCGGAATGATGCCCGCTACAGCTCTTTTAAACTCGAGTTCCTAGCATTAGTATGGGTTGTTACAGAAAAGTTTTGTCAATATTTGGCTGCTACCCCTTTTACAGTCTTCACAGATAACTACCCATTAGCGCACTTAAATACAGCAAGACTAGAAGCACTAGAACAAAGGTGGGACTTGCGAACTATCAATTTTCCCTGAAGTACCGTTCTGGTAAAGTGAATGCAAATGTGGATGCATTGTCTCAGATGCCTGGACAAGAAGAAACAGAAGCAAATGACACCTCGTTGGAGAACATAGAGATGCCGCCTTTTCTCCAAGTACCGGTAGAAATTGTACAAGCTTGCTGTCAAGTTGTTCCGGAGCCAGATATAGAAAGCTGACCTGAAGTGGATAATACAATTGCTGACCAAGAAAGTTTATGGGTGCAATTGCAGGACCAGAATCCTACTGTTAAACAGGTTAAAACTCTAGTTTCAGCACAGAAACATCTGACCCAGCGAGAATGGAAAAAGCTCAATCAAGAAGTAATAAAACTATGGAGGCATAGAACCCAGCTAGCTATAGAAGACTGTTGCCTAGTTAAACGAAGTAGAGACCCAACTATGCATAAGGAATTGACCCAGATAATCGTTCCAAGAACTAGCACATCAGTGGTATTGGAATCATACCATGATCACGCAGCACATTTTGGACACAAGAAAACAGAGGCTGTTATTAGAAGGAGGTTTTATTGGATAGGAATGCATAGTGATATAGCAAAGTGGTGTGAAGAATGCCCAGCCTATACTATGAAATGCATAGAAAAGAGTAACCATAAAGCTCCTCTTTACCCTGTAGTCAGTAATGCACCATTAGAGTTAGTTGCTCTAGATCACCTAAAGCTGAAACCAAGCACCAGTGGTTACATATATGTTCTTACTGTGGTCGATCACTTCTCAAAATTTGTGGTTGCCAGTGCAGTTCAAGATTTATCCACTTGAACTACAGCAAAAATCTTTCTAAGATGTCTTGTGCGACCCTTTGGTTATCCGACAAAAATCCTTACAGACCAAGGAACCTTGTTTGAATCTAAGCTTTTTCACAAACTTTGTGCTGTTTATGGAAGTCACTAACTAAAAACTACTGCCTACCATCCCCAAAGTGGTGGGCTCTGTGAAAGAACAAATCAGACTTTACTCGAAATGTTAAGAGCCTTACCAGAATATAAACGTCTCTATTGGCCAGCTCTTCTTCCTGAACGTACTCATCTATATAATAACACGATACACTGTTCTGCTGGGTATACACCTCATTATTTAATGTTTGGATGCCATGGAAGACTCCCAATGGACGTAGTATTAGAAGTACTATTTGATGAAACCAAAGTCAAACAGCCAACTACAAATTGGGTGCAAGAACATAACCAACATCTGCAAGAAGCTGGACAAATTGTAGACAAACATATGGAGCAAGTGTGTCAAAGACAAAAAGCAAACTATGATATGAAGGCTAATGCTACATCCTTACTAATAGGAGAAAGAGTGATGCTAAAGAAAATTCAAAAATGCAGCAAGTTAGCATCAAAACGGGAACCTGAACCTTACCACATTATTGAAATCCCTTATCCAGAGTTACCAGTGTATAAGATTCAGAAAGAAATGGGAAATCATACCAAGATTGTGCACCGAAATCTCCTGAAAGCTTGTACTTTTAGAGACGCTGTTCTAGCAAAAGATAAGGACAGTTCTACGCCAAAGGAGAAGCAGGAGTCCATAAAGGATGGATTGTTGGGACTGGAATCACCAACCAGTTGGAGCAAAGAGCCTTGGATTCGCACTTCCAATGTAAATTATTTTTACCGTCCAATTGTTGTACCAGAAGTAAATCCTGAAATGCCAGATTTCCTGGAACCAGAATGCATTTCCCCAGAACCCATAGGTTTCCAACCCCATAGATCCCAAAGACCTAATGCAGGTGTTCCCCCTAGACGATACACAATGGAAGCCTCTCAACTTGTCCCGTTGTACCATAAATAAATCTATTCAGAGTAATTCCCCAGACACAGTCACTTTAGTTTAACAAAATGTAAAGTTTTCTACAGAAAGTTAAAGATATTTTAAGAATGTTTTATCAGGGTAAGGTTTCATAAAGTGTGAAGTGAAATATTAGCCCGTTAAGAAAATGTTATAAACCCCTATAGAAGTAAATATCTAAGAAATGTCTTATAGAGTGTTTAAGGGAATACATGGGGACATGTATTTTTATGCAGGCCGGAATCTGTAATGCCCCAGAGTTGGGGCATCACAGAAAATGTAATAAATAAATAAATTAGGGGTTTTACAGGTGCCCAGAGGTGCCTGCTGCAGGTGTAGAATGCAGGGGATAGGTGAAAAGGGGCCCCTCAAGTGTTAATTCTCCTCCCTATAGTGGAGAAATACTGTAAATAATAAAGAAAAGTGCCATGTGTACTTAAAACATTGTAAAAAAAATAGATTCCTTTGCAGCTCTGGTAACAATGGCCTGGATGAAATGCTGTGCTGAGCTGCTCATGCACAGCATTCCACTCCAGCCATTCTAGAACCCTGGGGGTTCAAGTTTGAACTTAAACTGTCTTTTGGTCAGTTGTTCCTGGGCAGCTGTAGAGGAGAGAGGACACAGTAAGTCAAAAGGACAAGTTAGGGCTTACCTGGGTGTTAAAGCTGTCCCTGAAGACTTAGCTCTGTGTCTGCTCTGTCTCCACTGCCTGAAGACTCCTCCTGCTGCTGTATGTTGCGGTCGGTGGTGCCATTGGGGCACCATGAAGAATGAAAACATCCAGTTTGGTCATTTTGGGCTTAAGAGCCCCATTGTTTATTTGTTTTAGCCCCCGTTTATTTAAAAGTAAATTCCTAGTCCCTCGTTGGCAGCTGAGAAGAGCCACATCGCGTTTGCAAGCTTTCGGATGTCCGAGGCCCCCCAGGTTTCCCTCGCATTGCCCGCTGCCTCCATTCGCTCTCTCCTACTGCCAGAACACCTCCCACTTCCCAGTTGCCTCCTCAAACTCCCTTTGGTGCGGTGAGTCAGATGGTATAAATCTGCTGGCCATCCAACGAAAGAAATAAGACTGTTTTTTTTTTATAGTTAGTGCACTAGGCACTTGAAGGAAGCGACCGAGTGCCGCGGGGAGATTGGGGCACAAGGACTCAAATTTAATATTCAGGAGGAGTAGGGAGGTAGCGACACCCATGGGGAGGGGCCAGGACAGCAAGGCCAGTGAAGATGCCTATAAATATTTATGAGAGGTCGGGATTAGGGAGGCGACCCAGGACAGGAGTGACAGCAGGCTCAGAGAGCCTTAAGAATTTAAAGGGGCCCTGCCACAGGAAATTAAAGGGGCAATACAAGCCCCGAGGTAAAAGGGCTACCAGGCCCAAAGTAAAGTAGTGGGCACCAGGCCCAGATTATGAGTGGGCACCAGGCCCAGATTAAGAGTGGGCACCAGGCCCAAAATACAGAAGGGCACCAGGCCAAAGTAATGAGGACACCAGCCCGAAGTAAAGCAGGACACCAGGCCCATAGTTTAAAATAGGGCACCCAGGCCCAGATTAAGAGAGGGCACCAGGCCCGTGGTAATAAAGGGCCCCGGCCTAGTGTGTTAGGGCAAGCCAGCCCAGTAGTAGTAAAGGGCCCCGGCCTAGTACGTTAGGTCAAGCCAGCCCAGTAGCAGTAAAGGGCCCCGGCCTAGTGAGTTAGGGCAAGCCAGCCCAGTAGTACTAAAGGGCCCCTGCCCAGTGTGTTAGGGCAAGCCAGCCCCGAGGTAGTAAGGGCAGCCCTGGCCTAGTCAGTTAGGGCAAGCCAACCTAGTAGTAAGTAGGGCATACAGGCCCCATGGCAAGTAAGGCATTTAGGCCTCTAGTATTCCGGGCAACTGGTATAGCAGTAAGCGGTATCCAAGGGTAGTGATTGGAGCATTCCTAGCAAAGCATTCAGGGGTAGCCAGATCCTATCCAGGAAGGTCCTAAAGTCAGAAACAGGTCCAATCAAGGGTGCTTAGCTCACAATATGCTGCAAAGTGACTGTTAGCCACTGTACTGTTTACGCAACTGTTTATTGCTCAAGCATTCTGAAAGACTGTGTAATTGCTAAAAGCACCGAGACTGCCTTGTGACATTAGGATTGTGGTTATTTGCCCCGGCATCTGAACTGTTGCCCTATGCATCTGAACAATTGCCCTACCATCTGAACTATTGCCCCGTGCATTTGAACAATTGTCCTAGCATCTGAACTATTGCCCCATGCATCTGAACAATTGCCCTGGCATCTGAACTATTGACCCGTGTAGCTGAACAATTGCCCCAGGCATCTGAACAATTGCCTCAAGTAAATAATTGCCCCAAAGCTGAAAATTTACCCCTTCTCCTGGCAAATGACCTGGTCATCCAGCAGTTCTCTTGATATTGTGAGAAGGTGTGCCTATTAGCTACATTATTGCCAGCATATGGGAACAGATTCAATCTTCTGCCACATTGATGTTCCACAGTGTGGTCTGCTGTTCTACATATCCAAAATCAGTCTCTACCCGGAGGAAGACAGCTTCATCATCATTCTTCACCAGAAAGTGTCCCACCATCAGATCATCTACTCCGTCCGTGTCGTTCACCGAAGTCAAGTTTGTCGCATTTTGTACAAGTCGCACCCACCATTTCTTCTGTCCTACAGTTCGAAGTTATGTTCACCGAAGTTGAAATGCATCACGACTGCTGTGTCAGTCATTTCATTTGGTTCCTGATCCAGATGTCCCGAAGATGGTTGCCCTCCACAGAAGAGTGTGCACATCCTGGATGAGCCTGGTCTGCGTCCCCTGGTTGTTCATCGCAAGTCGAGTCCGTCGATGCCCAGTGCAGGACGTGTGTGCCGTTTCATTGTTTTGTTCAAGTTTCTTGTGACGTTCCTTCAGAATCAGCCATCTTCACTTCAGATCCTTCTGGTTCCTGGTTGCATCAGAGATCCATCTTTACCTCAGATCCTTCAAAGTTTTTCTGGCCCTTGGAGTGCTGCAGCATCATCCAGGTCATGGTAGCCCTCTGATAGATTCATCACCACGCATATGCTGGTTCCTCTTCATCCTTGGAAGTGGGTTTTAGCTGAGGAATTCTATGCATCCAATGTTGGATCCGACAACCCAAATGTGGGCTCATTCCAGGAACCAGCTTCTCTGGTTCTTCTTTCCAGCAGCCTTGGAGAGAGTGGGTTTTGCCGAGAAACCTATGGTCTGTTTACAAAACCTCTCACCACCCCAGTGGCCTTAACTAGGTCCGTGCTGGGAATTGTGTCTATGTGTTCTACGGTTCTGTTCTGCTTCTCTTGTAGCTACCAACAGGGATCGATGGTGCGCACAAAGACTTCAGACAGTTGGACTTTGTTATGATTCTATGGTCATGGTAAATCCAGATACTGTGGGTAGTGAATAAAACCTGATGTCTGTATAGTACTAGTCTTATGTACAGCTTACTGCTAAGAGATCTTAGAGTATAGTGGCAATAGGCCGAGGTGCACTTCAAAATATTTTTGGTAATTGTGTTAGTACTGTGATTTAAAAGCAGTTCTATTTGCTTTTTTGTTGTGTTGCCTACCCCTCTTGTGACTGTGCCTCCCTACCCACTGGTACTGAATAAACGCCCTGCAGGCATCAAATCTTTCGGATGACTCCTGCCTCTTCTTGTCTGGATAACTTTCATCTATCCACATTAATTTGGACCTTGGTGTTCCACTCATTCCACCATCCTCAGAGCAGAGCACCACACAGGGCACCCTTGTTGCCAGCATGGCTGACACATCTGCATTTGCATCTACCCTACTACATGCTCCCTTTGACAGCACTACAACTTGTAGTCACCAGGTACAAGTAGCGCAGTGGGGGCATCACACTTCCTTCCCAAAGGAAGACAGTATCCACTGGGATACTGTCCCAAGACTGGGAGACAAATCTGGGAGTGGTGTACTCTGGGAGTTGGTTTGCAATACACTGTTATTGTTTACAAATTGCAGTACCACTGCTTGCTTTCTACCTGTGTCACATCACATTTCTAACATGGAACTGCATCATGTAAGTAAGGTTTGCTTGCTATCTGCTGCAGCTCCATGGATCCCACATATCACTATCTCCCTGCCCAACTTTGATAATCTAGAGCTGTGGTAGTGCTACCACTTATGGAACTGATGACCCAGGTTTGGGGGCAAGCTCAGAGCATTGGTGGCTGTCTGACGGAAGGAGACTCAAGCACCTCAGGGAATACTCCCCTCCTTCATGGTGGGGAAATGTGAGCCTTTTAACATGATTGCCATCTAGTGGAGGCTAGGTGATAGCACAGTCAGGGCCATCAAAAGAAGGGGGGGGATGCTGCCAGACATGACACATTTGCACAGTGATTATACATGTGGATTGTCACCTCCCTCTGGGGAGAAAAATGGAAAAATGCACCTTGCACGACTGACATGGCTGGCTACTCACCACTGCAGTGGCCCAAGGCAAGTGGTGTATTACTAGTTAGTCAGTGAGAAGGTCAGTGAGGGGGCTGGAGGGGGCCATCAGTGGGAGGGTTGACTAGAAGCAATGGAAAAAAAAGTATTATAAAAACAAATGTCTGCTATAATTTGTTGTGCAGTGCACGTATCCCTTTCAAGAACACATTCCTAATGTTGTAAGCTGTCTGTTATGTTGGTTTCAGAATTATAACAATACTACTCACCATACCAAAGAAAACACAATCTAGCATATTAATAATTAGAGCTGTGCAAAATCTCTGGACTTTGAAATTGCCCAGGTTCAAAAAACCCAGAAGAGTCTTTGCAAAATGTTAGCATTTCAAGGTGTTTCTTTCAGGACTGCAAAATGTTTTTGTGTGCGAAATGAGGACATACCTGCAAAATGAAGAAAATCTGTTTTCCACATTTCCCGGTCTTAGTAAACAACCCTCACAGAATGCAGAAAGAAATAAAAAATGTGGGGTTTTTATAACCACATTCAAATAATTTAATATACAATAATAAATAATTAATAACATGGGTGTTTTTGCAGTGTGGAATATAACAATTCTGCAGATTTCACATGCAAACACAATATTCCATACAGCTTTACTAACAATAATGTTTTTAATATTTTTCTCATAACCAAAACAATGCTATACCAATTTTGTAGACAAATAAACAGATAGAATAGAAAGTAAGGACAGAAAAGGACACAGAGTCTATCACATCTGTCCTAAAACTTACCTCAGGCTCAAATTACTCTACAACAGCAATTCCTGTCATTTACCATATAGCCTCACTTTCCACTGCACTCTCCATCACTAATAATCCCCTTAAAGTTGTCCCACCTAGCCTTAAACCCAGCAACGAACTCTGCATTGACCACATTGCTGGGCAAACTATTATACTAAATCACCACTCACTGTGTGAAAAAATGTCCCTTATGATGTTCTGGAACGTTTCCCTACCAGCTTGAGATTGTGTCCACTGATGGTTGACCTGTTCTTTAACTTGAACAACTCTGTGTGATCCACCCTGTTGTGCTCCTGTATTTCATTTCCATCTTACATTCTGTTTCCCTTCTGGCCTCCAGGTACTGTAATACAATATTGAGGTTTGTCAGTCAGTCTTCAAAGGACCTTCCTTGCTGACCCTGAATTATTTTTGTAGCCCTCCTCTGCATCGCTTCTAACCTATCCTGATCATTCTTCAAGCACTAGCACCAAAACTGCACAGTACTCCAGCTGCAGCCTAACCAGCGACCTACAGAGTGGAAACATCACCTCCTTTCTCCAAATAGTAAAGCCTCACCTGGTGTATCCCAGCATCTTTTTTTATTAATTCAGTTTATTGAAAGGCTTCAAGCACATGCATGCAGACATATACAGAGACCATTCAACAAATTACAATTTCAACTTATTCTGCATAAGTATGGTATAAGCAGTATTATTGTATATGACATCTTCATGTCATCCAAGCATTCTATCTGCCTTCCAGTGTGCTTTACTACATTGCAAGAAGACCTTCAGGCTGTTAAAAATTATTAAAAAATTATTACCCCTAAATCTCTTACCTTCCAAGAATGCTTAGCTATTACCTCATTAATCTAGTGCGCTGCAGATTTTTGCATTATGTTGCATTTTTTTGGCAATGAATTTCATTTGCCAAGTACAAGACCGTTTCTCCACTTTCTCCATGCCCCTCTTCATATTATTGAGGCCTTCTTAACTATCCACTGTGCAGAGTTTGATATCATCTGCAAAGAGACTGTCTTCCCCTGCAGCCTCACCCTGATGTCACTGAAGTGCATATTAAAGTAAGTCAGCCTCAGGTTGGACCCCTGGGGGACTCCACTTGTCACTTACTTCACCTCTAAAAATATACAATTTAGGACAACCGACTGTGTCTATCCAACAACCAGTTCCCTATCCAGCTGCTTAGCCCTTCCCCTAAACCCAGATTGTCCACTCTTTCCATAATACAGTTCAACAGAACACAATGCACAAGAACATTTAAAATGATTTCTTCAGCTCTGGGTGGTGAGGGGTAGACTACATTGACAGAACTGAAGATGATTCTGCTCCACATGGCTCATGCTTAACATACATAATACAGAGATGGACAAGTAGTTTCTTGATTCAGTGAAGTCTGACTTCTGGGTGGTTGTCTATCTCATCTGTCTCTCCTGTATGGTATTCCTTATAGAGTGACCCAAACCTCTGTGACCTCAACTTCAACTTCAGTCTGTCTAAATGAGGTTTGAATAGACTTCTGAAGTTGTGCCTAAGTTCTTTTCATCTTTTTGTCTGTTTGCCTTTGCGCAATACATTTTTTTAAACTTTACAAGCATTCCTTCCTACTGTGCCTTTTAGTTGACCTAACCCAATGTGTCCTAAATTGAGTGTTTTTGTGGTTATTGTTTCTTATGTTAGGAGCACATAGTTCGGACTGTGCTGTTCTTTCTTCATATGGTTCGGTACTCAAATTGACTTCTTATTAGCAAGATATTCAACTGGCTCTGTCTCCATTGTTTCTCAAGAAAAATGCAAGTATCCTTCTATATGTGGAATGTATAATAGAGGTTTTTATGTGTCTGGTATATTCTGTGGTATTTTTATGATTATTGATGTATGCCTCTTTTGTACTGGCCCCAGGCACAGCTGAACATGGGCCTTTAACTCAGTCCACCTACCTAATTAAACAAAATTAAAATGAAATATGGTTCTGGTTCAAACGTAGTGGACAACTTGCTTCTTCTCAACTGCTGGAGTAATACCTTATTACCTCACTGAACAGAACTGTAACCCACTCTTCAGTGTTTGTCTGAACACTTTTTGCCTTTGGCTTTCTTTTTTTGAGAAAGCAAGTCTAAATTTCACATCATTCTGACAATCACTATGCACACTGGTAGAATTACACAAACTTGTCAACAGAGGCAACTTGGTTCTCATCTGACAATTAAACAAAAGTTTAGCAGGGCTTTTGCCATTGACTAAATATGGTGTGCTCCTATAGTATATGACATAGGAAATGCAAGCAGTTCTCTGCATCAGTCTTTCACCTTGACATGTGCTGTACATTATTATGTAATGGGTATTCAGGATCTTGGCTGCTGATTGGTTAACAGCTACTTTCAACCAGGTCATTATCCCAGCACAATGGCCTGGATAAAAGTAGCTCCTGGTAAAACAGACTCCCTACCGGACAAATAGCCCTATGCTGGCTCAACCGACCACAACTTGTCCCCATATAACATGTACCTCAGTGGAGAACTCATAGAAACATAGAAACATAGAAGTTGACGGCAGATAAGGACCGCAAGGCCCATCCAGTCTGCCCATTTCTTTTTCTACCTTATAAATGTGCCATCGGCCTTTGCTCTGTCAGTGACCTATCTATTCATAGTCATTTGTATTGCTCCCTTATGCCTATCCCATGCCTGTTTGAAGCCCTGCACTGTATTCATAGCCACCACTTCTTGTGGTAAGCTATTCCATGCATCTACCACCCTTTCTGTGAAAAGAATTTCTCACATTCCCCTTAATCGGCCTCCTCTAATCTCATGCTGTGTCCTCTTGTCCGCTATTTTCTTATATTTAAACATGTAGACTCTTTCACCTTGTTTATGCCCTTAAGGTGTTTAAATGTCTCGATCATATCACCTCTCTCCCTCCTTTGCTCAAGGGTATACATATTGAGCTCCGTTAATCTGTCCTCATATGTCTTCTGATGCAGTCCCTGCACCATTTTGGTTGCCCTTCTCTGGACTGCCTCAATTTGGTTAATGTCCTTGTGAAGGTGTGGCCTCCAATACTGCACGAGTACTCCAGATGGGGCCTAACAATGTCTTGTACAGAGGGATTATTACCTCCTCTTACGACTCAGGATACCCCTACTAATACACCCTAACACCCCCCTAGCCTTACCTACTGCTTTAGAGGTCTGCTTGGATGATTTTAGGTCATCAGTGATGATGATGCCCAAGTCTCTTTCTTCCTTTGTGACTGCTAGCAACTCCCCTCCCAGCCTATAAGTGGTTTCAGGGTTTCTCTTCCCTATGTGCATGATTTTGCACTTCTTTGCATTAAATCCCAGTTGCCACTCTTCTGACCATTTTGCTAGTTTATCCAGATCTCTTCTCATTCTGCCCACCCCATCTGGATCATCTACTCTGTTGCAGATCTTGGTGTCATCTGCAAACAGACAAGCCTTACCCTCTAGTCCATCTGCAGGGTCACTAATGAAGATGTTGAAGAGGACTGGCCCCAGGACTGATCCCTGAGGTACCCCACTTGTGACTTGCATCTCTTCTGACTGTATACCATTTACCACCACTCTCTGTTTTCTGCCAGTCAACCAGTTTGCCACCCAGTTGACCAACTTGACCCACCCCGAGCCTACCTTAGCTTATTTATCAATCTTCTATGTGGAACAGTGTCAAAAGCTTTGCTGAAGTCAAGGTAGGCGACATCAACAGCTCCCCCTTGGTCCACCACTCTGGTTACCTAGTCAAAGAAATCTATGAGATTAGTTTGACAGGACCTTCCTTTTGTAAACCCATGCTGTCTTGGATCCTGTGCCCCTATGGATTCCAGGTGTTGCACTATCCTTTCCTTAAGGAGTGCCTCCATAATCTTGCCCACTACTGAGGTAAGACTGACTGGTCTGTAGTTCCTCGCCTCCTCCCTGCTACCACTCTTGTGGAGCGGGATAACATGAGCCCTTCTCCAGTCTTCTGGGACCACTCCTGTGCTCAGAGACTCACTAAACAATTCTGCTAATGGCTCTGCTAGTTCCTCCTTTAGCTCCTTAAGTACCCTGGGATGTATGCCATCAGGTCCCATTGCCTTATCCACCCTGAGCTTAGCAAGCTCTTGTAGGACCCTTTCTTTTGTGAAGGGAGTAGTGCTCACCTCCCTCCCCCCTGTGTCCATGATGCTGATCTGTGGGCCCTGCCCTACCTTCTCTTCAGTAAATACTGAGCAAAAGTATCTATTTAGGATAGATGCCTTTACAGGGTCCTCCTCCTCACATGCTCCCTTTTCTCCATTAAGCTTAGCAATACCCCTCTGGACTTTCTCCTTTCACTAATGTATCTATAGAAAGTCTTGTCACCTTTTTTACTGTTCGTGCTAGTGTTTCTCAGTTTGGGACTTTGCCTGCCTTACTGCCTTACCTGCTTCCCTTAGGGCAGTTTGGGATGCCTCCCTATCTTCATCCCGCTGTGTTCCCTTATATTTCCTGAAGGCCAGCCTTTTGGCTCTGACCTTTTCTGCTACTGTATTTGAGAACCAAAGTGGTTTCCTTCTTCTTTTGCACTTCCTTTTCTGTCTAACACAATGGGATGTTGCTTCAAGTATTGTATCCTTAATGCTTGCCCACTTTGCCTGTACCTCCTCACCTGTGTTTCTTTTTGCCAGGGCTAGCTTAACTCTGTTGGCCATCTTATCAAAGTCAGCTCCTCTGAAGTCCCATATTTTGCCTTGGAATGGGATGATTTAGATGTAGTAGCCAAATTGAACCATACCATGTGATGGTCACTGGCCCCAGGTGACCTTCTACCTGGAGATCTGTGATCCCTTCTTTGTTAGTCAGTACTAGATCTAGGATAGCCCTGTCTCTTGTGGGTTGCTGTACCAGTTGTTTGAGGCCCTCCCCTGCAGGGAATCCACTATGAGTCTAGTTCTGGCAGATGTTCCTGCTGGTATTGACCAATCTGTATCTGGCATGTTGAAGTCTCCCATTATCAGAACCTCCCTTTAGCTGTCATGTTTTGTATATCTTCTAACAGTAATGTGTCTATGTCCTCCCTCTGGTCTGGGGGCCTGTAGACAACCCCAGTTCTTATGGCTGTCCCATTTCCTGTTTCAGGGTGACCCACAGTTCTTCTGGCTCCTTATGTGTATTCTGAATTTCTGTAGCTTTGATATTTTCATTAACATACAGGGCCCTCCTCCCCCTTTTGCACCTCGGTCTCTTCTGAACAATACATAGCCAGGTACTGAAGTCTCCCAAGTGTGGTTACTGGTAAACCACGTCTCACTAATTGCTACTATGTCCAGTTTAGCCTCTGACATTATGCCTGCAGGTCTGGGATCTTATTTCCAGGCTGTGAGCATTTGTGTACATGATTTTCCATTGGCCAGATTTTGGTGTGTTAGTTGTTGGGTGAAGTTTGGCATTACCCTGTGCATCGTATGGGAGACAAACCTTTTTCTTACCTGGTGATGCAAATGAGCAGCAAACACGCTGAATTCCTGTTTGACCACTAGCTGAGGGGAGGGTGTTCTTCCCATTCGACATGAGGTGCTGCACCCCTCTCCCCATTTGCTAGTTTAAATATTCTGCAAAGACGTCAAACTTCTGCCCCAATGCACTGACTCCTCTTTAGTCAGATGCAGTCCATCAACTTTAAAGAACTTTCCTCCCCAGAACTGTTGCCAGTTCCCTACAAATCTGTGTCCTTTCCTGGCACCAGTCCTTGAGCCACGTGTTTGGCTCCCTATCTCCCCTTCTCTGACCTTCGTCCATCTGCTCCCTTCTCCCAGACTGGCAGGATCTCAGAGAAGGAGATGCCGGACAAATAGATGATAGTTTGTCACCCAGCTTAGTCAGGTGTTCCTTGGTCTCCACAACTGACCGGCTGGCGAGATCATTAGTCCCTATGTGTACTAGGACATCAATGTTTTCTCCTGCTTTGTGAACAATTTTAGCAATGCGGTCAGTGTCTCTCCATGCTGATGTACCTGGGAGACATCTGACCATCACCCCTGGCTGGAGATGGGTATCAACTCCCCGAATCATGGAGTCTCCTATGATCAGAAGTTTTTTGGATTTCCTTTGTGCTTGTTTAGTTTTAGTTCCTGATTTGGGTGAGTATTGTTGTGCTAGCTCCTGTGCCGCAGTGTCCTGCTCTGCAGTGTCTTCTGCCTCTTTATTTGATTTCAGAGATAGAGGCAGATACCTGTTTGTAGTGTTTATATGGTTTTGGAGGTAATGTGTGGAGAGCAGAGAGTGATGGGGCACCTGATTTGCTCCTCCTAACCACCTGCCAACCTCCTGGACCAACTACCCTCGCGTCGAGGTTTTCTGTTGGATGCTGGGGAAATGGCGGTGGTTCTTATAATGTATTTCCTCTTCAATATGAAATTTGAGGTGTGCAATCTCTGCCCATGCTGCCTGGAGCTGAGACCTAAGATCTCCAAAGGCCCAGCATGTAGGACAGTGTCCTAAATCCTGTAAGACTGTCCTTCTGAAAATTGTTCCACAGTACCTGCAGTTAATGAAATCCATTCCAAATAAGTTGCTGGGTTTGTAACCTAGTCAGAGTAATTAGAAGGGAAAAAAAGGAAAAAAATGCAAGTAATGGTTTAATTGTGCTTTGTTTAACTTGTTATAACAAGTTAAATTACTAGTGCCCCAGTAAATGAGATCACCTTGTGGAGGCCCACTGATCCGCCTCTTCCTGCTCTGCCACAGGAAATGTCACAACTGTGGTACCCTATAAAAGGAGTGTAGCGTGGGGTGGTTGGGGATGGGGTGGGTGGCTGGGCCCTTCCCCTGCCTAAAAAGAAGAACCACGGATGAAAGAACAAGGAGGTAAGAGCAGAAACAATCAGTCAACAACAAATGCAGTAACCCTGAAAGCTTATCCTAATGTTAGATAAAACTGTAAAACCTGTAAAGCACCACCTGTAATAATTTCAGAGAAGATATACCCTGTAAGAAACACTTTGCTCCAGAGAAAATAAAGCAGTAACAGAAGATATACCTTGCAAAAGACAATTTGAATCAGAAGATTACAGCAGTAATCTGTTAGCACACACCTGTAGGCACACCTTGTAATAATGCAGAAGAAGGTATACCAGCAACAACAATTTGAATCAGAGAAAAATAAAGCAATGAAATGTTAGCAACAAACAGTAGCAATCCCTGTGAGTAAAAATAAAAACACCACCACACAGTAAATCTGTTAGCCAAACTAAGTCTTAATCCTTCTCCCTTGCTCTGGTAAGTTTCTCTACTCTGCCTTTCAAGCAGTCTTAGAAGGAAAGAGCTCAGGTGAAGCTAGGTGCCTTGGCCAGCAAACCAAGTCTTCTACCTCCAAGATATCAACTAACCTGACTTTTTAACCCTGCTTTCTGTTGGAAATTACTGACAGTTTGCCAGCTCCACCCCCCACATACACACCTAATCCTTTGGAAGAGCTGTGGGAGGAAAAGCAATTAGCTTCTTCAATGTGAGAAGGAGACTGAAACACCTCTGAGACAACAAACCTTTTCAACAAACAAGAATAAAATAAAACACAGTGTCAAACACTAATTTTGCTTAGCCCAATGATAAAAAAGTCACAAAAATGTAAGCTCCACCTGTAATACATCCTTGATTTAAAAATATGTATACCTTGCAGGGGTTAAACTGCACTGAGAGAAAGTGATATTTCTAACATTGGTTCCTAGTTGCATAATTGCGCAACACTAGAGAAAGGAATGTGTGTGTGGCTGTAAGGAAATTCCTCAGACGCTTTGATCAGTGAGCCTGTAGCTTAATGGTTAGAGCGCTGGAACGGCATACCAGAGATCTGAGGTTCGAATCCCAGTAGGCCACACTTTTCCTTTCTCATTTCCATCCTTGATTTAAAAATATGTATACCTTGCAGGGTTAAACTGCACTGAGAGAAGCGTGATATTTCTAACATTGGTTCCTAGTTGCATAATTACGCAACACTAGAGAAAGGAATGTGTGTGTGGCTGTAAGGAAATTCCTCAGACGCTTTGATCAGTGAGCCTGTAGCTTAATGGTTAGAGCGCTGGAACGGCATACCAGAGATCTGAGGTTCGAATCCCAGTAGGCCACACTTTTCCTTTCTCATTTCCATCCTTGATTTAAAAATATGTATACCTTGCAGGGGTTAAACTGCACTGAGAGAAAGTGATATTTCTAACATTGGTTCCTAGTTGCATAATTGTGCAACACTAGAGAAAGGAATGTGTGTGTGGCTGTAAGGAAATTCCTCAGACGCTTTGATCAGTGAGCCTGTAGCTTAATGGTTAGAGCGCTGGAATGGCATACCAGAGATCTGAGGTTCGAATCCCAGTAGGCCACACTTTTCCTTTCTCATTTCCATCCTTGATTTAAAAATATGTATACCTTGCAGGGGTTAAACTGCACTGAGAGAAAGTGATATTTCTAACCTGTAATACAGTAATTTCAGAGAAGATATACCCTGTAAGAAACACTTTGCTCCAGAGAAAAATAAAGCAGTGACAGAAGATATACCTTGCAAAAGACAATTTGAATCAGAAGATTACAGCAGTAATCTGTTAGCACACACCTGTAGGCACACCTTGTAATAATGCAGAAGAAGGTATACCAGCAACAACAATTTGAATCAGAGAAAAAAATAAAGCAATGAAATGTTAGCAACAAACAGTAGCAATCCCTGTGAGTAAAAAATAAAAACACCACCACACAGTAAATCTGCTTAGCCAAACTAAGTCTTAATCCTTCTCCCTTGCTCTGGTAAGTTTCTCTACTCTGCCTTTCAAGCAGTCTTAGAAGGAAAGAGCTCAGGTGAAGCTAGGTGCCTTGGCCAGCAAACCAAGTCTTCTACCTCCAGTGTTCCCTGTGACAGATGTTCTCTGGTCCCACTCTCCAGTACTGTGATATTTTTTTTTCAGTCTGTTGATTGCGCTTCCCTCCATCTTGGTCGGCTTCATCTCACAGACCACATGCGAGAAGGACCACATAAGAAAATTACTTTTTTTTTTTGTAATAAAGAAACATAACAAAGAAAAAAACAACAAACAGGCTTCTCCTCCTGCTCTAGGAACCTGCGGTATCCAGTGCTCCTTCCAGTCTCAACAGCTGCCTGGGCACTGAGCGGCAGTTTCTCGGCCTTGTCTGCTACAATGCCCAAAGCTAAATAAGTGCTTCCTATCCAGACGCCATCTCTCTCCCAACTCCCTGCTATCAGCCTCTGCCCTGATGCCTTGCTTGTACCTGAAGCCACTCACAGCCTGCCTCACTTTGCCCTACTAAAATGCTGCTTATATGCAGCAGCAGCGCCACCTATAGATAAGCTTAAATTAATGCCTTGACCTCAAACTTGGACTATTTTGTCTCTAAAAGCTTTTTTGAAATATTAAAAAAAAGGAAAAAAATTGAAATAATATGCATAGCAAATGTATCTAAAAAATAAATAAATTCAGTTTACTAATGGGGACCCATTTCATAATCACAATAAGGCACTCCAGGGGGCCGTTATAGTGGGATAATGGCCCTTCTCGGATGTTGGAAGCACTCGACTTTGCCTTGTGCTTTAACACACACAAGGCAGGCTGTTATCCCACCATAATGCCCCCCCCAACATGCTTTATTGCTTAAGCATGGCTTTGGAGAGTATCCTGTTCTGTCTCTCCACTCCACTTCACTGTTGGCTTGTGGCCAGTAAGGGATAGCACACCAGTGACAGATGGTGTGCTCCTTTAAATAGACCCAAAGCTCCCCCGACAGGAAATGAGTACCATTGTCTCTGACAATGATTTCAGAAAGGACATGAGCTGTGACTGTTATCTGAAGACTACCAGTATGGCATATGAGGTGATATCCCTGTTCATTCAGTGGGAATAAGGAATAATCAACAGTCACTAACAAGTAATCTCCCAAAGGAAACAGTCCACATACAGTAGGTCTATAGCTAATATCTGAAATGATTTCCCTGGTAACTGTGATCTGATAGTAGGTTAATGTTTGGATGACACTCATTCGCTGGCATGTTTGACATGCTCTAGCAAGGCATTCAGCAAACCATGCCAACTCCAGGGCAGCAGTGCGTGTTAGTGGTGAAATTTTTTCTATATTTATTTTTTCACTCCAAAAATATCCAAACAGGCATTGGGAAACTCACACTGGAAAATTCCCATTTAAGATCTTGGCCAGAGACATTAGAAAACAATTCCCAGGCCATAAACAGAAGGGTGGTTGGCCTCCCTGATGGTGAGAAGGAGGAGGATTTTGTACCCTTTTTTAGAACATGGTGTCAACAATCACTGCCTGAGGACTCAGGGTTCAATCCAACAGATCTAAAGAGGGCCTACAGAATCAGCACAAGGTCGGCTCAGTAATCTAGCAATGTCCCTCATACAATACTGGTGACCAGCGGGTGGAGATGAAAGATCTGTTGCTAGAATGGGCATGTAGAAATTTACCCATTTCAACTGATGAACAAAATGTTAAAATGTTTCTAGATTGGTCATTTGTGACCTGATCAAGGAGAAAACTCTCTGATGCCATGCAACAGCAATTAAGAGGACTCACTGTGGTCCATTCCCTGTTAGCACTGGCTAGACGTCAGCTCACATACAGAGGGGTCAGTCATATCAGCTCCACAACCCAAAGGAAGGTCATAAATGTATAGATAAAATAGCTGAAGAGTTCAGCCATGCTCCACCACAGATCAGGGAAGAAGAAAACATCTCAGCTGGGGAAGATTGAAATACATACTGGACTGAAATAGAACATTTGCTGTATTTGACCTTCAACCTGTTTGAGACAATCATGGATGTACCAGCTTTGTAATTGTTAAATGTGGGTCATGATATCTAGAAAGTACTCTACCAACTGACTCGTACATGGTGTGAGGGATGATTGTGTTTATAAAGTTTCTGAACAAAACCTTGTTATAGTTTAAAGTTTAACTAAATGTTCACTGCAAGCATGCACTAGTCCCAGGCTGCATGGTATTCCACATGGGGGGTGGACATTTGGGGACTTTCAATTTTATTTTCATCCTGAAGCTGAATGAGTTGACGTTTTGGGAAAATGCATGACCTGCATGCACTCTTCGTCTGGCATCACCTTGCATGAGAGTGATGCCATCATTCTGCATTGGACTTTTCCTTCAACCCTTGCAGAAGCTGTGTCAAATGGTGTGAGTATCCAAGCATATAAAATTCACATTTGGACTGTGTAGTAAACTGCAGTTTGAACTGCATTAATCTTAAATAGACCTCTTTTACTGTAGAAAATAGAGCTCTTTTACTGTAGAACTCGAAGTGCCTGTATTTACCAAGAAACTGTTTAAAAAAGTACAACTAGTTGTAATGTAGCTTTGCTTTATGTTCCTTAAGGAATTGGTTGTGTTTAGCTGAGTTTGAAACTTGCATTTTACCTAAATATGTATATATACCTACTGCAGAAACAATGACTATGGTGATCACATTTACCGTATCCCCCTAGTTTAACTATATCTTGAAAGATTTGTGTGGGTCATGGTGGGGCTTAACAGATGATTAAAAATGTTTAGATTATAAGACGTGTAAGCATCACACGCAAATGAAGTATCATATTCATGGATCTAGTGATATTAATACTAATTCTTCTGACTGTGAAGTACATACCATCTGTATGTCTGTAAAGGTTTTTTATGCTATGTGGCATCTTTTGTTTTAAAATAAATAAAATGTAATAAAACAACAACTGAGAATATTGATGAAAACCTGGTCTCAGCCATATTAAAAAGTTCACATTTTAATATATATTTTTTTTAACAAGTGCCAAAGCGGGGGGTGTGTGGCCAACCAAGCAAGATGGTGAATGTACTTTAAGACTGCCCAGAATGGGAAACTAATATAAAAGGCATTAATTTACTTCAATGGACGAGTTGTGGAGTACAAACCTACCTATGGCTAGTAAAACTCAGGCTACACCAGCAAAGGTGAACATCAGGCAAGCAAAGTTACTATTTCCTTCTGGTAAAGGGTCGGGAGGTGTTCCGTCCTGCCTCATGGCATCAGAGGGCCCGCAAGCTGTGATTGCATCCTCACAGGGAATGTCAGATTTCGAAACATCCATGGCTGGAGTCCCGGCGACACTTTACAAAATTCAAACTGAGATGAATGCTGGCTTTCAAAACATCACTGCCCAGATAACACACATGTAAGCAGTAGTCACCGGTCTTTCAGAAATGACCACAATGCACTCGACTTGTCTGGATGAGGCAGCAAAGAGAATCAGCGAGGCAGAAGATGCAACCACAAACATCACATGAGAAAGAGCAGAATATAAAAAATAATTTGAAGAATGCCAGCAAAGAGCAGATGATCTTGAAACCGCTCTCGCCAGTCAAATCTCAGAATAATAGGTCTCCCAGAAGGGCTAGAGAAGCGAGACCTGGGGAAAGAAATTCATGAATAGATGGTTAAACAACTTAAGATGGATGACCAGCTGCTGGATTTCGAGGTGGAGAGGACACACAGAACGGGGCAGAGACCCCGAACAGGTGAAAGACACAGACATTTTTTTAATAACTATTTATGATATACTGATGAGGGAAAGTTCTCTGGGTCACTAAAACCAATGGCCCCGTAATGACCAATAACAATACAATGTTTATTGTGCAAGATTATAGCCAGGATTTACAGACCTGCCAGCAGAAATTCAATAGGGTCAAGGCCACTTTCCACCTCGCGGGGTGGGAATTTGCCCACCTATACCCTTCTCAACTCTGCATTACCAGACCAGGCAGATCCTCACACTTTGTTGGTAACCCTCTGGATGCGGAAAAGTTTGTAAGAGAGGAGGAGGAGGCTGCCAAGGAGAGAAGAGCAGCAGAGAAATGTTAGCTTAATTCTGTCTGACAGCTGTCAAGATGTAACTAACTAACTTGTAAATGTCATCCTCATCTGGTGACAGCCATGCCATCAGCGCTTCTCCAGTGACCTGAGTATTCCCACCATGCCTCCAGCATAGTAAGTACCTAGCCAAGCCAAGTTCTCATTACTTACTCCTAAGACAGTATTTTCCAGGGGGAATCTAAATGGCTGCAGTAACAGGGCACACAGAGGGGCTGATGGTGACTTCGGCAAGGTCTATTAAGGCCAAAAGAGACCCGAGAGGGTTGACAAAAAATATAGACTGACAGGAGAAAAAGCCAACAAGCAGTCTGCAACTTGCCATTTTGATCCCGTGGAGAATCCCCCGTTGGCATTAGGGGAAAAGGTGCTCGGTCCTGAATGGACCACTCGAGGGCTGCTCTAGCCCTGACATAATCTACCCCTGCCCACTTGTAGTTAAACTCTCGGTCTTGTGTGCTGCAGGATTTCAGGAGATGAGTGAAAATCTCACCTGCTGAAGTACACAAGATGACAATGAAAACGCCCTCTGGATTAACCCTCTGCCGGCAATGTCAGGGAGGTGACTGCCACTCCTGCGTGGGAGACATTGTGATCTGTTAACAGCTGCAAATAGCAACACCTCATAGGGCTTCTCCCTGATCATTGATGAAGCAGCAGTCTTCCCCCCAACAGTACCCAACCCCCCTGACTGCATCATGGGATGCAGGTACCAGCAGGGGGGTGGGTGGAGATGAAAGTAAGAGACAACAGCATTGCAGGGAGTACAATCTTGAACACTTGAGGAACAATATAACTGCCTGTGGTCTGGCTACCAGGGCGTGATGACAACTTCTGCATACTGCCAATCAGAACTCTGATAATGTACTATAATATAAGGTTTCTTGGTTTGGTGATGGGTCTTGCTGGAATGTGTGGGGAGGGAGATGAAGGTGCTGGACCGGGACCTACCTAGGAACCAGTCGGGGGAGTGAGGGTGTTGTGTGGGGTAGTGCTTACCAGTTGCAGGGATGATTATATTGCAACTCACCATTATATCCTGGGGAGACATGGTACACCCACCTCTCTACCCAGATGCTTACTTTAGACATTGTCTAGACAGATCAGTTTAAAATAATATGTGTGCAGGAGCCCAACATGCTAATCATTAATGCCATCGGAAACAGAGGGGATATGGGAGGGGTTGACCTTTGGACTGGGTAGTGAGTTCGTAGCTCTACTCCCATGGTATGACCCAGTAGAAGGGGAGGTAAATGGAGAAGGGGAGGACCCAAGAAAAGGAGCAGATGGGAAGGAGGAAGGAAGAAAACAGGGGAAAATGGTGGACATGGTTTACTTTAATGTTCATTTTTGCTTAGTTAACAGTTTACTTATGGATGCAACATTAACAAGGCTACACTCTTACCCCTGGCTAGGGGGCACAAAATGAAGCTGAGGGTGTTTTATAGTGTGTTGAAATGGCTCTTCGGTGTAGGTGGGGACCACGGCTGCTGAGCTCAGTATCAATACATGGAACATGAATGGTCTTACAAACTCAGTTAAAAGAAAGAGAGTGCAGACCAGACTAAAAAAGCTGAGGACCAAGGTGGGCCTATTGCAAGAGATGCATATGTCTGCCAATGAGGCAGAGAGGCTCAAGAATTTATGGGGGGCACATGGATCTTGGCAACACACACACATCAAGGGACAGGGGTGTGTCAATATGGTTCCCAAAAGGTTTCACTGGTAGTATACTCAGCTCTTTTGTGGACCCGGGGGCAGATATGCACTGGCACAGGTGCAGATGGGCTCAGGGAGGCTTGTGGCAATAGACTCCATTTATAGGCCTAACATAGAAGATCCAAAATGTTACCATAAGTTGCTCTAAGACATGGCACCCTTCAGAAGACCATGGATAGTGGGTGGGGGGACTTTAATTGCATTGGCGATACAGTATTGGACAGATCCAATACAGCCACGGTGCCCCTATCAAACAATGCGAGGGCCTTAGGGGAGGTAGAGGAAACATACACCCTGATGGACATATAGAGGCACCAAAACCCTACTTGGAGAGAGTACATTTTCTATTCCCATGCGCACAACTCGTACGCCAGACTGGACCACCTCCTGGTCTCCTCTGGAATAGTACTGCACATGGAACACATAAAATATGGAGCAATCCTGGTCTCTGACCATGCCCCCTTAATCTCAACATTTAAATGGGATGTAGCAGAGGTGGCTCAGAGACCCTGGAGAATGGACCCTGTCCTTTTAAAGGACAGACTCTACCTCTCGCATATGCAGTCCTCACTGACAAAGTTTTGGGCCAACAATAAGAAAGTGGAAATCTCACATACAGTAAGGTGGGAGGCAATTAAAGCCTTTGTCAGGGGGCAGACTATCTCATATGTGGCCTTTCAGAGTAATGAACAGAAGAAAAAGATTTGAAACACCTAGAGAGGAAAGTGCTCGAATCAGAAAAGGCCCATATGAAATGCAATGCCTCAATTTGGAGTTATACCAAAGGTTGCAATGAGCAAAGTGGCAATACAACTCTATGAACACCACTTTGCTAGAGCGTAATCTTATCCTGGGGAATGTGGGGCCCTATTTTGATGGGGACAGGGTCAGAAAACTGCTAGCATGGCAACTGAAATGCAGAGAGGGAGAAAACGGTATAAAACAAGTCCAGAGTGCACAGGGACACCTGGTTACAGACCACCAATCCATTGGGATGGGCTTTGTAGAGTTTTATAAAAAATCTCTACACTTCTGAGGCTATTCCTACCCCTCAGCAGTTGCAAACCTTTTTCCAAAAAGCCTCAATAACCCCAATGAGACCAGAGGCCTCAGGGAAACTGGAGAAGCCGCTGGAAGTTGCAGAAATACTGAGTGCCGTGAAACACTTAAAGGGGGGGAAGCGCCAGGCCCTGATGGGATACCCATCAATTTTTACAAGATGTTTCTACAAGAAATTGCTGACTCACTTTACGATACGTGTGTGGAGAGTGTTGGGAAGGGGAAACTGCCCCCGTCTATCAGATCAACCACAATCACGGTCATTCCCAAGTTGGGCAAGGACCACGCACTATGTTCCTCCTACCGTCCAATATCCCTGCTCACGTCGGACTACAAAATTTTGGCCAGAACCATTGTGGCCAGACTTGAACCTATATTACCAGTCATCATCCACCTTGACCAAAGTGGATTTGTTCAGGGAAGGCAGGGCAAACATAACATTCAGAAAACTTTAAATATTATACAATGCTGGGCCAAGGCACAAACATCTCACAGTGCAGCGGTCCTTGCCCTGGATCCGGAAAAGGAATTCAACATTGTAGAGTGGGAGTATATGTTCACCGCTCTCATGGCCTTTGGAATGGGACCCTATATGATCTCATTAGTCAACACTCTATACACCTACCCCCACCTTCCCAGATCTTAACCAGTGGAACTTTCTCTGCACCATTCCCCTTGCAGAGAGGTACTGGGCAGGGGTGCCCCTTCTCCCCTCTTCTGTATGCCCTGGCCCTTGAGCCCCTCTAGCAGCAGCCATTTGCAGACACTCCGGTGTGGTTGGGTTTGGCCTAAGGGGGAGAACATAAGATGGTCCTGTTTGCGAATGACCTGCTGCTGTACTTACTAAACCCCAAGGAGAGTCTCCGTGTGTGCATGAATTATTAAAGGAATATGCCTTACTGTCAGGCCATAAGATCAATTGGGCTAAGAGTGAACTCCTAGCAGTGGGGGAAAGAAACAGATGGACCTTGGTGAACAATGACTTGGGAGTGAAGGCGATGTCGAAAATAAAATACCTAGGGGTGCACATCTCCCCTGATGTCTCAAAACTGTATTCCCTGAACTATGCAGACCTGCTAGCTAAAATCACGGTAAAATGTGACGAATGGTTAGATTTAACCCTTACAATGCTGGGTCAAGTAGCCACAATAGAAATGACTGTACTTCCTCAATGTCTGTACCTGTTTCAGTCAAGTTCATGCTGGGTCCCAGATACATTTTTCAAGGAACTAAATAGTATACAGCACAAATTCATTTGGTGCAGGAAAAACGCGAGGATCAGAAGACGAGACCTTCAGCTACCCGTGACCAAGTGGGGATATTGCCTAACTTCAAATTCTTCTACTGGGCTGTCCAGTTGGCATTCCTACCCACAGGGATGGACTCGATATCCCCTATGTGGGTGATAATTGAGGGAGGAGATACAGGATGAGACCTTCGCAGAGACATACTGACAGTGCCAGAGCAATCAACTAATGCCAAAAAGGTTAACCTCATACCTTTCACCAGAACACTAATGAGGGTCTGGAGGGCTGCCCATGAACAAGTCTCAACTGAGAATGTGCCCTCCCAGGATGCCTTGATCTGGGTGACCCTAAAAAACACACCCAGGTATAATGTCTTCATGCACTGGAGGGTTGCTTAGATGGCAAAAAATGGGTTTGAGACAAATCCAGCAATTACTGGAGGGGGGAAGGCTTCTCTCCTTTGAAGAGCTTCAGGATAGATAGGCCCTCCCAAACAATGAACTATGCATCTACCTACAGGTTGGGTAGAAAATGCAGGACCATCTGCTGAGTGCCATTGGAACCCTACCTCAGGGCCCATTCCTGGCAGAAATATTTAGGCCTCAACTGCTGGGAGGCCCACTATCTATTTTTTATGGTATACTGACTGGAGGCGGAATTGACCCCACACTCCAAATAAAAAAGGCATGGGAAGATGACCTGGGATTAGACATAACTCCGGAGATCTGGTCAGGGCAGTGCTCCACCTTAACAACTGCTCCAGAAGCAATAGACTGCACCAAACACAGCTCAACATACTGCACAGAACCTGTATTACCCCAGTAAAAAGACACATCCTGGATCCTACAAAGAAACCCATATGCCCTAAATGTAAGGCCGCAGAAGGTACCTTTATACATATGACTCTAATGTGCCCTAAAATATTACATTTCTGGCACAGAGTGCACAAAACTATGACATGTGTTTTAGGGGTCCCACCACCTAGATTTCCCTTAGAATTTTTTCTGGAAGCAGACCCTAACAGAGGAGATCTGGGATCTGACCTTCCTTTATGGTCTCTTGCACTAGTCAATGCCCGCACCACCATAGCACAAAGCTGAATGTCTGAAAATCCTCCTACTGCCCAGCAATGGGCCAATAATCTCCTGAACTGCCTGAAAATAGAGAGAGAGAGAGAGAGAGACAGCAGAGCAGAGCAAAATATCAGGCAAGGAGAAACAATTTTAATTAAATCTGGTTCAAACTAGATCGGGAGCTTGAGACGGGCTTTTTCCCCCAAGGCTGTGGCTGGGCAGACTAGACAACTTACTGATTACAGGTATAGAACATTTAGAGGGTAACCTAGCTGTGATAAGATGTAGAAATTGTGATAAGAACAACGCATGGTGAAACATCTCAGTTGTATGATGACTAGTTGCATGATGACTATGAGTAGTGAATTGTAATGTATGTATCCATATTTGAAGGGCAGTTGCTGTAATGTTCTGTTCACATGTTCTCTTTTATATTAACTTTGTAATGTCCTGTTGATCTTACAATAAAAATATTTTACAAAAAAAAAACAAGTGCCAAAGCAAACTTAAAAATGGAGACAGAAGAGTGTTGTACAAGTCTGGAGGTATGGGGCAATCTAAAATGGAATAAAAAGTATAGGTCAAAATGTCACCATAACATGCACTGTTGCTTATAATAGAATGCAATAACCTCAAGCAAATGCTTACTAAACCTTTTACTCTTGCGTATTTTGATGTCCAATGGCCAACAAATCTGTCCACTGATGCATCACAGAACAGTTTGGAAGCTGTCTTGTTACAATTGCATGAGAAGGACTGAAGACCTATTGCATATGTTTATCTAGAGCGATGATACAAGTTGAATGCAGACACATGCAAATTGAAAAAGATGGGAATCATAATGGGGTAAGCATACCATATGCTCCTTATCAGTATTTTTAAGAAATATTTGGGGGCTATGTCTCCAAGAATACACAGAAATATGATTTGAACTTTCTGTATGCACTGGGGAACCAGCTGTGGTGGCAGAAAACCTATATCCAGCACGTGGTACCAGAATTCACAGCCACGGTATCCTCTGATGACTTGGAAACTGATGTACATTTTACTCTGATTGGACAAGCATGTGCTATCTCAGAAACAATGTGACAAAAGGTTGCTAAAGGGACCACAATAGATGAGAAATTATGGTAATAAAGGCTGTTATCAAAGGATGGAAAAATATCACTTACACCCTCAGCATTTACCTCTGAAAGTAGAACTATCAGTAACTGGTGGAATTGTAATCAAAGGAACTAGAATTGTAATACAAGCATCATTTCAGAAATCGGTTCTCGCAGCCATCCCAGTGGCTCAGTGGTAGAGCTACCACCTGCCACACCAGCAGCCTGGGTTCAGGAGTAGACTCAGGTCACACAGGGGTCAGCCAGCAAGGACAGGATACAGCATCTCATGGACTGCTCTCCACACCTGATAGGGTGGTCTGGCCACACCACTCATCAACTTCCACCAAGCAGAAGATTGGTGGTGGGCCAGCGGTGTTGCCCAAGGCAGGGCCACCAGCATAGATGAGGTGGGTTTATGCATCCACATGCACCCACACTGACATCCCCACATGCCTGGTGGCCCAGGAGAAAACATTTGACTGAGCAGGATGATGGCTCTGTCCATTGCAGGCCCCACACCTGTGGACTAGGAACCTCCTTCAGAGCAGGTTTGGATTGTGCTCAGCAGGGGCCTGGCCAACCCTGATGGCCCTGCCATGAGAAGCAATTCCATGGGAGCACCAGAGGAGAGGTAAGCCCTAGAGATGATGGGGTGATGGGGCTGGGAGGACCAAAACCCAGTAGGAGCCAGTTGAAGACAGGGACAGAAAACCCATTGAAGAAAAAGGAAATCTGCCCTCACACACATAAATGAAGATCACTTAGGTATGGAAGTGTGCAAGTGACATGGACAAACAGTTTATTGGCCAAACATGCAAAGGAACATCAAGGACATGGTAGCAACATGTGATGTGCATAGTAGTAGTAGCACTTTATTCAGGTTTGGCTTTCACCTTTACCAAAATACCCAATTATACATAGAGCATCGTACAATATCAAATATTACAGAAATGCATTTCATAAAATTTTAAAACTGATTTATCCAATGATTACAGTTCAGGAAAATAGCCTAGTACATTGAATATGATTTGTCTTTCTAAGATTTATAAAACACCGGACAGAGTCCGGCCCGGTGGTGCAGAGGGATAAGGCACCAAGTCTCACCTGCTGCCATGCCGGCAACCTGGGGTCAGGAGTTACCTCAGGGCATCAGGGGTTGGCTGGAGAGAGGAGGATTGAGCATCCCAAGGACTGCTGTCCTCCAGGAAGGGAAGGGGATTAGTGGCCGATGTTAGCATGGCCCCCTAGCAGAGGCTGGGTGTTGGCACACTGACGCTGCATAATGGTGGCGGAGGCAGGACAGACACCCAGTGTGCTATGTACGAAGGTGTGCGCAACACCACCATTGACACTATTGCATGCCCTTCCTCCACACCAAGGAGAAAATGAGGAAAAACATCCCAGTCAGGCACAACAATGACCGGCCTCTGCAGGCTCTGCACCCTGGTGACTCAGGCACCTCCCAAATGTGGATTCAGTCTGGTGGATTGAGGGGACTCCCTGCCCAAGTCGTGGGATATTGGGAGAAGGTAAGTCCTAGGGGATGCCAAGGTTCAGTGGGGAGAGGGGCCGGACAGGACAAAGGAAGGAAGGAAGGAAGGAAGGAAGGAAGGAAAGAAAGAAAGAAAGAAAGAAAGAAAGAAAGAAAGAAAACAAACACTGGGCAGGGTCACCTCACAAAACTGGATAATAGTGGCAGAAATCCTACATGAACCAAGGAAATGCGGACCAGGCTAATAAAGAAGAACGCGTAGGAATTATACTCTTTTTACTTTATGGTATTGCCGCTTTGCTCTGTAAGTACGACAAGCTACAACTCTAGACAGTAAATGAATGAATGAATGAGTGAAGAAGTATGGTCCAGAAACGTGTGTTTTTGTATTTTCCTGAAACATATTTATCTGATACTATTATAGTAACAGCAGCATAAGAGAAAGTGCTTTAAATCAACTAATTTGTTATGTTTCCTTGCGCTCATGCACAAAGTGAACATATTGGTACTGTAGTGTGTACTGTATAAATCGATGAATGTAGAAATGTAGGAAGCTTGCCTCTTGATAGCCAGTGCCGAGAAGGCTGACGATGAGTTTTCAGCTAGCTGATGGGTGTAAACTTCTTGTAGTTCAAAGGATAAAGCCCCACCAGTCACACTGATTTTCTGCCCATTATCCAGCTATCAGACATCATCAGGCTTTAAAGATAAACATCAAGCCTCAGTGTGTGTGTGTGTGTGTGTGTGTGTGTGTCTGTCCCTCATTGCCGACTGGAAGTGCCTATTTGAAAGAACTTAACAGAGCTGGGGAACAACAGCATGCAGAATGCAAACAGAATAGCTTCAAATATGTTACTAGCATGTCAATAATGGACAGAAAACACCAGCAACAGTTGATTTAAATTACATATTGTTTATGCTCCCTTTAAAGAGCCCCTGCTACCAGCTGGATAACTTTGAAAAATGTGAGAGTTAGACACAAGTCAGTTTATTGTTCAAATATTTTTGCAATCCTTTTTTCATATGGACCTTATCCTCCTACCCCTCCCCATTGTCCCCCTTTTGCTGTCAAACCTCAACCTCTTCACCCCACCTCCAGTCTTACCCCATCTACTTCTTAACTCATGGTGTGAGTGGGCGCCATGGATGGTGGTGATCAGAACGTTCAGGGTTATAGCATCATCCTGCAGACAGGGGTTCTTTTCTGCTCATTACTCCCCTTGAGTCAGAGCTGGTGTCATGCAATGGCACACATGCAGACCATGAAGATGGTACACGCTTTCAATACCCACCTCTGACTTTCAATTTTGGTGACCACTGCTGTGCCACCTACCCTCCACTAGATGGCAGCCAAGCAGAAGTGCACATTGTCTCCCCACCTTGAAAGAGGAGATTCACTGATGGATGCTAAATCTTCCTCCCACAGCCCCCTGAGCAACCTTGGTCCATTCCCCAAACCCAGGTTGCCATTGTGGTGGGAGGTGAGGCATCCAGCACCTCAGTCCTCCATGCCACTGGCCGAGCTACAAGTTTACTGTAGCTCAGATTTCATTAGACAATATTGTTTGTTGCCCTGAGGGGGTCTGAATCTGTAACTCACTGTTTTACAGTTCTGTGCTTTTACCCTCTGTACCATTTTGCAGATCTTTCCCCTTTTTTATTACTGAGGAAAGTGAAAATTTTATGTGTTTATTTATTGAAAACTTCAGAGATTACCTTTTTGCACATGTGCTCATTTACAAAGGTTCCACGTCAAATACATAGTCACAAGAAACATTCCCAGTACAATAATCAGTTCCAGAGGAAATGCAGTTGAGTCAGGCTCAAAGCACTTAAGACAGGACAATTACATACAGTTTTGAAAAATCCACACAAATCGTTGTATAAAAAGTCACAGAATATATACAGAGAGAAGCCATGTAAAACAGTTTAATGGTTACAGTTGCACTGGACTGCAAAGGCAAACTGCAAAGATCTCTTAACCTGATTAAACTTGGGGAAATTCAACAGTGTATCAGGCAGTTCATTTAACCAGTTATAGATCCTGACAGCAAATGACTGCTTGCCCAGCTGAGTATGCCAGAAAGGAGGCTTAAGGGCATTCCTGATAGTGTTCCTGGTGATGTATTGGTTGGAGATGGTGAGGAAGCAATTTAATAAAGCAGGGTGTGTTAGACCCAGGAACACCTTTGTGGCAAGCAAACCTGTCTGGAGAGCTTTATTCTGCAGTTAGGTTGCCAGTTAGTGAGTGTATAAAGGGTACAACTATAAGTGCAGTTATCTGCACCAACTACAAAGCAGCATGCCTTATTACAAATCAGCTTTACTTTGTTTAGTGCCATGTTACAGGCAGCTGTGTAGACAGGGAGGCCATAACCTATAAGTGACAGAATGGAGCTAGCCGCAATAAGGCGTGTAGCATCCCCAGTGAGACTGTTCCAGTTACGGTACAGGACACCCAGTCATCTGATAACTATTACCATCAGACTGTCAACATGGGGGGGGGAGAAGATAAGGTGTCATCCAGAGTTAGTCCAAGGTATTTGGAGGTTTCCACCTGTTCAAGGTTTTGTCCTAGGCCATTTTGGATGACAACGGGTGGAATTTTCCTCTTCTGTGGAAGTGTGAGAACAAATCCTAGACTGCAAAAAACATTATATAATAATTTTATTATTTTATAATTAATATTTTATATTCTTTATAATGTCTAATCATTAATTAAGGTAATTGGGGTGTAATACTAGACAACTGGTTCAAAGACTCTAAAAGGGTTTCCTCCGAAAAGCAAAAACTTCAGTGGGTTTTAAAACCAGATGGGTCTAATTCACCACCCCATCTGTGGCCTCTTTAGAGTGTGATATTAAAAGTCTTATTAGATCTCCGCCTGCAAAAGAAGGGCCTTACTGATAAAAGAGTTGTGGTATTTGCATACCAAGGTGTCAAACCAGAATTTATGACCTGGCAGTGCCTTACACAATGACCAGATATCACAAAGAAAAAAAAAAACTGAGTTAAAATTTTCCATAGAGTTCAATGTAAGAGAAAAAATGTTCGTTTGTTACTACAGAATGCAACACACTGCCAGCTTGAAATTACAACAGTGGATAAGAAACCTTTCAATCTATCAAATGGTGAAGTTTGAGACTTGCAACTGCTGGAGAAAGCTAAATATCTGCAGAAAGATTTTGTGCTAAAAGGCTAAAAGCTGGAATAGGGAGATTCGGAAAAATGGGGGTCGGATAATTGGGGTTGCACTGTACTTGTATTTGGTCTTAATTGAGAGCTGATGTAATGGCAAATCTAAAACTGTGACTTTTGTATATGTGCATGGCCACAGAGAGGACTTATACCAATTTGAAGTCTTCTCTAACAACTTGGAGAAGCATGACACTGCATGATTCATTGAGCACAAAGAAAGAAAGCTCTCCTCAAGAAAGAGCTTCTTTTCTTTAATTAACTTCTGGAAGAACTATCTGAAAGAAAAACACCTCATCTTGAAGCTGGAGACATCGAAAGTGAAAGGATTATTTTGCTTTTAAAAGATTCTGCTGAGAACTAATGTTATAATCATTATTAGCTTATTAGCTAAATATTTGTCTTGAGGGAGATCATGTGATGCCTCAGCCTAGTTAGCAGCAATTCACTTCAGCTCCCGTCTACGCCTACCTGAATTTGCCTATTTAATTTTTTTTCCCTCAACTGTGAAAATCCTGCTGGTAAAGGAGTTTGCATCACTGTACAGCTCACTCAATCTGCGATTTTCCAGAATTAGCATATGTTACTGAAGCAGATATGAAGCAGGCCTTACCTCAGCACACTCTCCCTGCCACTCTGGAGAAGAATTCTAAGTACTCCAAGGCCCAAGGTACTCAGCATGGTCAACTGACTACGACTACCCTGGCTGCTGCCCCTCTCACAGAGGATCGATTTCTGCAGGAGCTTCAGCCTTTCAAGGACACTTTAAAAGAAATCACCTCTGAGCTTAAATCACTTCAGACCGATTTGGGGATCTCAGCAGGCATATGGGAGGCTCAGAAAGCCATACATACTCATTGGAGCAATGGTGTGACAAAACAGACCTGGAGATTATCCAGCAGTGGCAGCAACTCGCTCAACTCCAGGATAAAATAGAGGACATGGAAGGATGGAGCCGTCAGAATAACCTCTTAATTTTTGGGCTTCCCGAAGCAGAGGAAGGCTCCTCCCCGATCCAGTTTATTCAGAAGCTCCTCCACAAAATTGCAGGCCCTTCACCCTGTAAACCCCCTTACCTCATTGAGCAGGCACATTGATCTCTCAGGCCTCGTCCAGCAGATGGATCGCCTCCGCACCCATTTATCTTTAAGTTGCTGAGCTATGTTGAAAAAAAACCTGTGCTTCAAAAGGTTAGAGATCTTTGTTCGATCCTATGGGAAAGCCATTCATTGTGGATTGCTCAGGATCTTCCCTCAGAAACTTGGAAGCGGCCTATCATTCTACAGTGTCCAAGCTGATTGCTGCTGGAATTCAGTTTAAAATGGGCTACCCTGCACATTTACAAGTTCTGATTCAGGACAAATGGCATACGTTTGATTCAGCAGAACAGGCTTCAAAGGAGTTACCTGCTTTGATCCCTGTGTTATTCAACACTACATGAGAAGGGTTGGACTATATTTGGCGGGCAGCCTTTTTGCTTTTTGAGTCTCTGATGGACAGTGGGACTCATCAGATATGGGCAAAAGTGCAAACATTTGCTGGGACTTTAATCATGGGTCATATTGCTTTGTAATTGCTTGTCAATTTGCTGCCTTGTTATATTTTCTCTGTGGGGTTGAATTACCTTGTCATATGGAGGGCTCTCATCTGCCTTGTTTGGTTTAGTGTTTGCCACTTGAGCATCAGGGTACATTATTGCAAGTTTGTAGTCAACAGGTGTATTGCTTTAAAATATGGACACCCCCTGGTTGGGCAATTTGGTTTTGTTTTTTCCTAAAGGTTCCTGGATTCTGATAAAGTGGTGCTGACCTTGCTGTCGACGTCCCTTCAGGCTTTAGGGCCTTTTGTTTTTGTTGTTGTGCTGTACTGATCTTAATAATAATAGGGGACTTATTATATTTCTTGTTTGCTGCAATGCAATGCAGTCTCTTTTAATTGTTCGGTCCAGGGACATCTTCAGCTATTTAGCAAGTTTACTGTGGGCTGTGATAGGTACCCATTGCCTGTTGTATGGAGTGTTCAGAGTATTGCTTGTTGGGGGTTGGTTAGTTTTGTTCTAGCTAGTGTTTTTCCTGGGGTGGCTGGGGGGGTGTTCTGTTAAAATATTGCTCATATCCATGTTTGGTTTCTCATTTCTCTCTTTAATGCACTTCATGTTGCTGGTGGTATTTGTGTACAATAGATAGCTTCATTATTGGTGGGGGATTTTCTTTCTATGGTCTTTATTTATAGGGCAGTTATAGGATATGGGGCAGAGGGCGGGAGCTGGCTGGTGGGTTGATTGTCTGTCTGTGTTGGGGTTCATCACATCCTTGTATTTTTGGGTTTGGTCCTGGGTCCCTTTTCGGATACAACTTCTAGTTGGCATTTTGTATGCTTTTGCTATTCAGTCTAGCTATATATACCCCCAGGTATTACTTGTTATTTTGTTTTGGTTTGGGTGTACTGGAGGGCCATTATTTACATATTAGGGTTTGAATTAGTAGTGGGCTTACTAGGAACAGTTGAAGGTCTATAGATATTCTACCATTTTTGAGTTATTCCCAGTTTCAGTCCTATGGTTTAGCAAGGGCCTGCACTGGGGTGTTTATTATTGGGTCTTATTATAACCTTAAGGGGATATATCAGTTATATGGGAGGGTTTTTTGGGTGGTGGTTGTAAGGAGTGTTAGGGGTGAGGTGGGGGGTTTCTTGTGGTGGGTTCTATGCTTGGATTTCCGTATGTTTGGGGATAGTTTCTCTGGGGGTCCTTTTTCTGTTTTGACTGGTTTGCTACTGTCTTTTGTACTAGTACTGTTCATGAGGGGCAGTCCTGTTGGGATTGTCGGGGGAAAGTGGGGCAGGTTGTGGAGTGCTCTCAGGTGGGGTCTGGTTCAGTGTTTTTATCTTTTGTTAGAGATGATGGGTAACCTGATAAAATATGCTTAATGAAATATTAACAGTGCCAGATCTCAGACTAAACGTTATCAGATTCTTAAACATCTGTTTCAATTGCAATGTCAAATAATTTTCCTTCAAGAAATGCACCTACTAGCACCTTTTGGGAACTGGTTTCGTAGGCAGGCTATTGGTCAAGTCTTTGCTGCTGGTGATAGTTCCAACAGTAGAGGAGTGGCCATATTGATCACCAGAGGTGTCAGTTTTCAGTGCATGCAATCTTTTCTGGACCCTCACGGTCGATATGTGTTCATCCGGGGCCTCCTTGATTGTATGGAAGTAGGATTGAGGTGTGTCTACAGTCCTAACGCTGAGGATCCTGCTTTTTTGATAGAACTTTAACATTTATTCATTCCACATCTTTCTATTCCTTTAATTATTGTGGGTGACTGGAACATTACTCCTACCCAGGACATGGATCGAACAGGTCGCCGGTTGGCTCCCCTGTCTCCTTCCCAGATTGCTCTGCAAGACGTTATGGACTCATTGGGCCTCTGTGACCCCTGGAGAATATGGCACCCTCATTCTAAAGAGTATTCCTTTTATTCAGTGGTCCACGGCTCCTATTCTCGGATAGATTATATCCTGTTCAATCAGACTGAGATGAAGGGGTCGTGGATGGTGGAATTGCCCCAAGAGTACTGTCGGATCATGCATTAGTCTGGCTGACAGTTCTCTTAGTGCCCGGTGTGCAGAGAGACACGTCCTGGAAATTAAACAATCAACTTCTTAAAGATCAATTTGTAGTTTCTAGGCTCCGAGATCAAACTGAGTGTTTTGTTAATAAAATTACTGGTTCGGTGACACGGTGGGAGGGGTCTTGAATGGTGTGCTTTTAAATGTTTTCTCAGGGGAGAACTTATCTGGTTGGCCTCTAAATGTAAGAAATTTAGGGCGCAGGAAATGTGTACCCTATTACAACGCATAACTGACTTAGAGCAGAAGATCTCCCCCTCAACTCCTGTGAATACATTACAGGACTTTATGGTGCTCAGTGATAAGTACTCTGAGCTACTGAGAGAAAAGGCAGAATATGCTATACTTAAAACTTAGTCAAAGTATATTGACCAAGGGGAAAGGTCTGGAAGTCTTTTAGCTCTATGTCTCAGGTGTTGTGAGGCCTCAAGTTGATTCCTGCTATTACTTCTATGGATGGCATGGTCAAAACCCTCCCTAGAAATACAGTTAAGGAATTCAAAGATTTTTATAGGGCTATTTATAGGGGTCAGATGGTTACTCCACCTGTGGATGCCATTAAGGCTCATCTCGATGCTGTCTCTCTCTCCCTCAACTCTATTATTCACAGCAATCTTTCCTTGTGCAGCCTATCTCTCCTGCTGAGATCACAGCTGTGATTAATGATTTGTCGTTGGACAAGGCCACAGGTCCAGATGGTTTTACTTCAAATTTTTATAAAGTTTTTTGTTAATGAGTTGACACCATTACTTCACCGTTTTGTTTTGTATATTTATTCAGCTTCTTCCCTCGACCCATCCATTCTGGAAGCCCTGATAGTGCTCTTGTTAAAGCCAGGCAAGTCCCCTGATCTGGTTTCTAGCTACCAGTCTATTTCTTTATTAAATTACGATATTAAGATTTTGACGAAGATTCTGGCCTCTAGAGTCAGTATGGTATGGTCGGGCCTTCTTAGTCTGGAGCAGGTTGGTTTTGTCTCCACTCACTCTTCTGCTGACCATCAGTGTAAACTGGATCATATCTGCTCCACGTCCAGGGATTCTGTCATTCCTATGGCATTTGTGTCCCTGGATGCGGAGAAGGTTTTTGATCATGTGGATTGGACATTTTTGTTCTGCACCCTGGAGAAGTTTGGCTTCCCCTCAGGTTTTCTTAGGTGGATCAGAATGATTTACTCCGATCTCTCAGACAGAATTTATTGCAATGGGGTTTTTTCCTTGGGGTTTTGGCTACATTCTGTACCTGCCAGGGTTGCCCATTGTCACCCTTACTTTTCAATTTATACTTGGAACCCCTAATTTGGAATCTTAAATTATGCCCTTGTATCTCAGGGATACCAGTGACTGAAAGAGTACTTACTCTATCAGTTTATGCAGATGACATTCTGCTACATTTTTCCCATCCAGCAATCATGATACCAGCTGCCCTGGTGGTAATCAAGGAGTTCAGCTCCTATTCTAATTATAAGCTTAACCTAGAGAAAACCGAGGTACTGCCCATCACCCCCACCACTTCAAGGATGAACATTCTCTTTTTGGGTGTGAGGTGGGCTCCGCAACACATTAAGTACCTGGGGCTATTCCTTTCTCAGGATGCATCTTTGATGTGGAAGCTTAACATAGATGCCCTCCTACTCACAATTCAACAGGATTTGTCACGGTGGAAATCTCTCCCATTATCATTATGGGGTAGAATTGGTGTGGTCAAGATGAATGTTCTTCCGAGACTTTTTACCCTATAAACATGCTTAATTTTTGGTTACTGTTAATTTTTTTTAAGCTCATTCATTCTCTAATTTCTGAATTTATTTGGGTAGATAAATCCCCTAGGAGATCCTATAAGAAGCTCTCAGCCTCCAAGGGGCAAGGCAGCCTTAGACTTCTGAATTTCTTGTTTTGTTATCTGGCAAGCCATATTCATAAATGTTTCTGGTGACTTGCTCTGACCCTAGTGGATCAGGGTTCGGGTTATCTTCCCATTTGGTTGGAGTTAGAGCGAGACTTGATACATGGGATGGGTTTGTCTGTGCCATTCCTTTTTTTCTCTCCCTGGAGGTCTCTTTCTCAATTATTAAAAGCTCAGTAATTGGTACCTCCCTAAGGGTGTATTCTCAGCTCTGTGCTTTACTTAAGTGTAAGCCACAGCAGGATATTTGTCAGCCCCCTTTAGGAAGCATCAACTTCAAAATTGGTGGCAGGGTAATTTTGTCAATACGGTTACCTCAGTTGTCAAATGTTATAATGAGACCTCATCTCGCAGGGTGCATTGCTTTCTACAGGTGAAATTTTACATAAACTTCAACTGGGGCCCTCATGTGTTTTTAAGATCTATCAATTAATGCACGTTTTGTTACAATGGTTCGGGTCTTGTCCCTGGACGACTAATCATTCGGAGCTCTTGTAATCTATCAAGAACCTAGCATTTAAACCACATGCTGTCACTAGCTTATACTCCCTGTTCCTGTCATATTTGGTCCCAGATACAGTAGGTATCTTGCCTTATTGGGATTCTATTTTTTCCCCTTCCTCTATTAACTGGCAGTCCACCTGGAAGGATCTTTATACCTTTGCTTCCCAAGATTGGCTTAGACTTATTCAATTTAACATTTTACATAATCTCTATTATACTCCCAATAAACTTGCTAAGATGCATTGCTTAGCAATGGATGGATGCACCAGATGCAGGCAGGGAGTGGGTTCTCTCTTTCACATATTCTGGTCATGGCTCAGAGTTGCTCCCTTATGGGATCTTATTAAGGTCAAAGCAGATCCGTTGCTGGGGTTGGAGGATTTATTCCACCTTAAAATACGTATCTTGGGTGATTACAGCTCGATACAGGTTAAAGAGAGAAAGTACTCCATTGTTCTGATTTCCTTAGTGGTTAAGAAATTGGTCCTCAGGCACTAGCTTGACCAGATTTCTCTTTCTTACTGAGAATGGTTGCAAGAACTCCTGTTCAGCCTTGGGGCTGAATGCATGATTTCTAGCTTAAAACATAAGTCTCAGCTATTTGATAAAAAGTTGGGTAGATTGTTTATGATTTACACATCTTAACTTGTTTTGTTTTGTTCTCTGGATTTGGTTTCCTTATCTTGAGTTATCTACAGTGTATTTTATAGGATTTCGGGGAGCCACTCCACAGGGTGGGATGGGTAGTGGGCTGTTTTTTTACCCTGTATTATGGTATGGTATGGTTTTTCATAGTTGTAACCTCTGTTTTTTTCTAAAATTAAATAAAGTTTATTGAATTTCAAAAAAAAAGAAACTATTTGTCTCACAGACATGAGAGACACTTTGAAAGATTGCTTTGGATGAGTTGAGTTTGGAAATGTTTGTTTGAAGACTGCATCTCATTTCATTTAAAAGCTATAAGAAAAATTAACTTTGGACTGAAAATTATTCCAGTACAGAGAGAGGTGGAGTCTCAGAAGGAAAATAACTAGCTAGCCCACCTCATTTGCAAGAGCCAATCAGAACTGGTGGAATGATGTCAGAGCAAGACAGTGATGTCACTCTGGCCCAGAGATGATAAAAATCACTTCCTGGAGGAGCTGGGTTAGTCTCCTTCTAACTGAGATGCAGAAAAGACCTCACTTTGTGCAATGGACATTTTTGTCATCATAATACTGGTTTATATTTCCTGCCAAAATTGAACACAAGACTGCCTAATTCTTGATGTCTGCACCAGCTAAAGAAGAAAGCCTGCATTGATGTGTTGACAACAGATGGGACCAGAGCCCAGAGTTCAAAGGTGAATAAAGACAGGGATAGCAACAAGATCCAGCCACTACAAGGACTTTTGCCATCCAGGGGAAGAAGAACTCTCACCAAGATTCTGAAATTAAGAAGAAAACCCAGACTCTACAGCTAACCAGATGTCTTGAGTATTATTTTAAATAATTTTATAATATTCTAATTGGACTTAGCTGGGAGGTTGCATGGGGAAAAATAATTTCTTAAACATTGAAACTTGGGGTATATAAAAAAGCTCACACCTATATAAAGATGTATAGGCATTTTGCATGTGAAAAAATATTTGAGTAAGTTTACAAAGAGAAGTTTTGAAATACTAATAAGACAAAGTTGTTTGAAATCTTTATGCAAGGAAAAAAAGGCTCAGATTTCAGTATCAGTGGCTCAGTAGGTAGCACATTCGCCTCTGAGGCCGGGAGATCAGAGGGCTGTGGGTTCAGTTCCCACATCTAGCACTTGGGTTAATATCCCAGTATTGACACTGTAGTGCAGTATAAGAGGGGTGCTGCACTTCTGAGGTGCCGTCTTTCAGATGAGACATTAAACCAAGGTCCCATCTGCCTGGATTGGTGGTAGTTCAGGTGGATGTTAAAGATCCCATGGCACTTATCGAAAACAGTAGGGGAATTTTTTATTGGAAAATAATATAACAAAGCAAAACAACTTGAAACAATCACAATAGCATACAGTCGAGCAAAATACAAACATATCAGAAAAAAGACCCACGCCATAAAGCATCATACAAAAAAGAAAATACAGGGAAAGCATCAAACTAGTACACACACCCCCATTGTTTATACACTTTAAGTAACCCTTTCAAACAATATTAATGACAATGCCCTCCACCAAAATGTAACTAAAGCTGCAGGTAATGATTTCTGCTCAGAGCCATAAACAAGAGCAATTTCTTTCCTAATGTGACATTTTAACTCATGTAATGTAGTATGTTTTTGCTGAAGGACAAACAGACATCTATTCTGCCATATACACCATTTAAAAATAGCAAAGAGGACTCTAAGAGTACCAGGAAAAAAAATGTTCCATGCATGCCTACAATTCCCATAAACCAAGTCTGAATATGTTATTCCAGCAAGCATTGGTAAAGACCACTCCTGTGCCAACTGAGCCCATAACGGTGTTATAAAAGGATAATCAAAAAAAGATGTGTCATAGTTTCTACTTGGCAAACACAAGTCTCCCTAACACAATACCGCTCCTCCATCTGTTTATGGGCTTGATTCCCCTTAACATTTAATTTATTATGACAACACAACCATAAGGTAGCCCACATTTTTTCAGGGATCCTACCATCCAGTAATTGTTTAATAAGACATTGACTGCCACAAGGTAGGTCAAAACAGAGTGAAAACAAAAAAATCCTATTCAAAATAGAAGAATATAAAAGCTTTTTTTTTTTGCAAATTTGGCACCCGACAGGACAACTGCCATTGTTTTATCTTCTTAAAAAGCTCAATAAGATATCCCGAGTGCCCTGGTGGGATTTTAGTAAAAGGTCTCCACGTCTGCGCTTGCCACTTATCTATAAAGTATTGAGATCTAGCTGTGAAACTCTGTACCCAAAAAATCTGAATGTCTGGCTATACAAGGGGTAACATAAGAATGAACAAAAATAGTAAAGAAAAAGAATACTGGATTCACCATGCTAAGACCTCCTTGTTTTATCGGCCAATATGTAATCGACCGTTTGACAGGGTTCAACCTGCTGCCCCATAAAAGTTGAAAAAATAAATGATAGAGACAGGCTTCAAGATGCATTGGAAGGGGAAAAATATAACTCACTAATAAAAAAATGGGAAGAATAAAAGTTTTCAACATATAAATACGTTTTTATGCGTGACATAAGAAAAGTTTTCCATCTGACAATTTTATTTTCTGTGACAGGAATAGAGGAAAGCCAATTGCTGTCTGCTGCCAAAGGTATTCCAAAAGACAGACCCAAAATCTACGTTTTCTCAGACTGGATAGTTATCTCCCCCAATTTCAATCAAAACCTCCTGTAAAGGAATATGTACAGAAGTACCAACACTTTTTTGTGTATTCAAAGTAGATCCAGAAATTAAGGAAAAGAACTGCACAATGTCAATCACTGTTCCACCTAATACCTGATCTGCTATTAAAACACAAATGTCATCCGCATACGCCAAAGCACTAGGAAAAACCATGTCCGTTTTGTCAGAAATATGTCTAATAGAAGCGTCAGTATTCAGTCTCCTGAGAAGAGGGTCTATAGACAAAACATACAACAGGGGACTTAAGGGGCAGCCCTGACGCACCCCTCTTTTTATTTGAATATGAGATCCTTTTAACCCATTGACTATCAGAGTCATGGAGGCATACTGGTACAGATTTCTAATCCAGGAGACAAACTCTACTGGTACCCCATACCTTTCCAAAACTGCAAATAAATAATTATGCGGGACTCAATCAAAGGCCTTCGATTGGTCTAAGCTAAGTACATATCCTTGTCTACTAAACCCATCAAAAACTTCCCGTAAAATTTTTAAGTTAATAATCATGGAACGGTCAGGAATAGCACATGTTTGGGTATGAAAAATTACTTTCTTGGCAGTATGAGAAAGTCGAACCAAAATAAGTTTACATAAGATTTTCAAGTCAGAATTTAACAGACTAATAGGACACTAATTGTCCAAACATTCCTTATCATTTTTATGTTTAAATAAGAAAATTAAATTACTGTCAGCTAATGCAACAGGTATTGGCAATATTCCTTGGACAATAACATTAAAGACAGCTGTTAGGTAAGGAAATAATATAGATTTAGCTTTTTTATAAAACTCATTATGGATTCCATCAGGACCAGGGGTCACAGTATTTTTCAAATGGCTAATCACTGAATCAACCTCAGCACTGGTGATAGGCCGATGTGAATCACTAACAATGTCAGGTGATAATAAATGAATATGCAAGGAATCAAAAAAACTAGTCCAGGCTTGTGGTTCATATTCCTGTCCATTCAAATTCTGAGTATGATAAGACACTTCTTTTACAATGTTTTGGTTATTGGAAATCCGGGAGCCAGTATGAGAAATTAATGAGGGTATATATTTGGACTGAACCTGATGGTTGCTACTGTCAAAAGGGTTAACCACTTTGGCCGTCCCTTTCCTCCCACATTTTTGCTCCAGAAACAGAGAGATGGATCTATCATACTGATATGTACACATCTCTGCTTTCAATTGCTGAATCTGAGTAGAATAATCCAACCGAAATTCAGTTTGCCAGGATAGTAATTTTTTGCAACTGATGGCAGCAATTTAGGTATTAAGACACCTACTAGAAGAATAAGTTTTAGAAAACCTTTGACAAAATTTTCTAATTTCTAATTTAGTATCCTGCCACCAAAAGGCCGGATTATCACATAATTCGAAAACTGAAATTTTGTCTTGATGAAGGCTGTACAAGTCTTGCCAACCATGTTCTTCCTCTAAAACAGAGATATTCATTTTCCAAAAATTATGGGAGACCGGTTTATTATGAGCATGACCTACAGACAAAACTAACAAACAATGGTCAGAATATTCACAAGGGAGGACTGAATACTGTACGCTCATCAACCAGCTAGAGATGAAAAAATAGTCTATCCTCATGGTAAACCTGCCACGATGAAAAGTGTGTGTAGGAGGTTGTGGACCAAATGAAGCCCCATCATGAAGATTAGCTGTAACATATAAGGAATTAAGAACATTTGAATCAGAATGCAGTTTTTGTGTTACCCCAGTTTTATCTGAAAGAGCCAAAATACAATTAAAGTCCCCCCTAAAAATTATTGATTTTGATGAATGAAGAAAAGGTTGAATAGTTTTGAAAGTAGCAATTCTTTATGATTTAAGTTGGGGGCTATAACTATTGATCAGTCTCCACTCTTGGTGTTGAATAATGACGTCCAAAATAAGGATCCTACCCTGAATTAGGTCAAGAAGTCTAATAACCTGTACTTCTAAGTTCTTAATAAGAATCCCCACTCCAGCACACACTTCTTCTGACAAAGACCAGAAAGATAAGCCACCTCTCTAATTAGGAGATGCCTGACTACTTTCCCGAAGGGAATGAAGCCTGGTATCTTGCACAAAAGTAATGTGTATTGATATAAATGCAAGGAAAGAAAAAAATTAGGATTTTTGAGGCTGTTAGCATTTAAACTGCCAAATGACAAAACATCCCACATTTAGGCCAACTAAGATCTCAAGACTTCTTTTTACCTCTCCCTTTTCCTGGAGATTTCATTTTACATCTCTTTTTCCTAATGGTCTTAATATCTCCAGAAAGCTGATCAGTGTCTGTCAACATATCTACCTGAGAAGAGGCAACAGAGGAAGCAACAGACTCTTCCTCAGTTTCAGTGGCCTGTTTGCATTTGTGTAACACAGCAAATCTGTTATTAGAAACCAAGTCAGAGGACTGAGGGTCAGAGGAAGGAGGAACTCCCTTAAAAATTGAACTTCTCATCTGTCTCCGGGTACCCACCGGCACCCAGTCAGCATCCTCGGGAGGAGGCATAACCTCTTTGGGATCACAAACGTTGGAGGGAGTACTGGATATGTCAGGCTGCAACACAGGTACAGCGGAAGTTGTGGGCTCAGATAGGTGTACCATACTGTCCTCAGCTGGCACAGCATCAGACAAAGTCAGAGCCTCACCTGAGGTCAGCTGAGACAGAACAAGGGTTACCTGTTGTAAAGTGGAATGGAAAGGGGGAGGGTAATGCTCAGTAGCAAAAGGCCGAAATTGAGGCCTAGCCTAAGCAGTCCGTTGGGCCTTAGAAACCGTCTCATCCTGACTTTCTGTCGGCATTTCAGGGTTATTATGGGAGGCCCAAGGACACTCTTTGTAGGAATGGGAGGCTTCTTCACAGAGATTACAATATGTTGGGCGAGGACACTTAATACTCACATGTCCTGAACCAAGGCAAGAGGAGCATTTGAGCCTATCACAGGCATTACTGTGATGTGTGTGGGCCCCACACCTAAAACACGATTTAGGCTGTCCTGGATAAAAAACAAAACCCCTATCTCTACCCAAATAAAAACAACCAGGTAAATACCGGGTTACACCATTTACTACTGGTAACTTCACCTGTAATTTCTATCCACCCATCCAAAAGAGCTCAGAATCAATAATCGGATCGGGTAAACCTAGCACAGTACATTTAGAGGATAACCAGCGTACAATATCATCAATTGCCACTCCCTCATTTTTAAATAAAACAGTAATGGTTTTTATAGTGGTTTTAGTAAGGGGAACAACAATAAAAGGTGGCCATAAAGGGGTATGTCTGACTGCTTGATATCTATGCCAGAATGTGTCTAAACCCACCGATGTTAAACTTATGTCAAAATAATTATCCAGAGTTATGAATCAGGGCGTAAATTTCAGAGGGTGCAAACTGGCTTTAACTAAGGTTTTCGCAACATACAAGCGATCAGGAAAAACTTCCAGCCCACCCCTATATCGAAGCTGTACAGCATTACACCTTTTGGCTTGTTCAGGTGGAGAATGAAACAGTCCAGCAAATTATTTCGATTTCTGTGGACCAGTAGATTGTTTAGGAGCTCTAGGGGTATGAGGCTGAGTAGGTGGAGGTATATGAGTCCGTGAAGAAAAAACACCAGAAGAAGTTGTAGGAGTTTCATTGTCCACTGAATTAGGAGCTGTACCATCCCCTGCCCCCACTTGAGTAACAGGGAGATCATCCAACTGCAACAAGTCTGTCACCATGGTTTGTAGAGGACAGGAAAGAGGCCTATCTTGTAAAGGAACCCCACAGTAGCAGGAGACTGTTCACAATGAAATAACCCCTCCAGTTCCTGTGTTCAAGTCCCACCTATGCGCCATTCAGGGTTTTGCATGAGATGCAAGCCCGAGGGCAACTCAAGAGGGTCTGAAACATCCAATAAGTCCCCCTGAGGTGCAGGGCTAGGCCTTATAGGAGAGGCCCACGAGTCATCCAGGGGAGACTTTTCCCACCCCGCTCCTCGCAGCGCTTTTGCAATGGTCAACCCCGAAGCAGAAACATTTGTATCAAAAGCAACCCCAGGTGAAATAACAGAAACAGTCAATCCGTGCCCCTTCAAGTCCCGCTGTCGAGACTCGTGTTGTTTAGATTCAGGTATCTCAGAAACAGAATTGGAGCAAACAGTACCTTGTGAAGGGGAAGCAGGCAAGTATGTAGACGAAGAGTTCAAAAACAGCTGAGCTGGGAGACAAGGATCCTTCACCCAGTCTGCACTCCGTAGGTGTACATCTTCAGCGAGCTGAGCTTTTAGCAAAACCTTTGTTCCACAACCAGGGGAGCATAAACAAGACTCTAGGCACTCGCTTTTTAGCGAAAAACAGCTGCCAGTCTCTACAGCACCAGAAAACACCTCCACGGAAAGACTTTGGGAGCCATCACCAGCTGACTCTGCCATCTGACTCTTTGCTCGCAGCTGAGCCTTGACAGACAACGTCACTCCCTCACTGACAGGACTCCTAGCTGCTGGAGCCAGCGATGAAACCATGGAGCTTCCAGGAGCTTTCACTAGTAGTTCAACTGGAACACCAGGCACAGTAGCAGGATTACTCTCCGAACAGCCAGCAACATGCATAACATCCATAGTCATCGTGATCGAGTGTGGAACGGATTCAAAACCCACCTCCAGTGCTCCCTTTTCCAGGTTGGTCTTTTACTGAGAGGAGATAGGGAAGGAGACCGACTCCCCTACCTCCTACGCATCCGCACCCTCCAGCACCAGACTCCAAGTGGCCATCATAGAGAAATGGCCAAGCCCCCTACTGACAGAGTAGGGGAATTTCCCCGGTGTCCTGGCCAAATTTCCCTCATTCACTAAAAATACCACCAACAGCTTAATCTGATTCAGAGTCAGTTGGCATTCATCTGTATCCCCCTCCCCCGGGTCGTGCCTGAAAATAGGCAGAATTTGTTTAGTGCCCTTACCAGGTTAACAAAAACAAAATAAAATGAATAAAATAAAAATTGTTTATGCAACTAGATTCTTTGGAATTACTTATAATAAGGGACTTCTAAAGTTTATTCAAGAACAATTTTACTGTTTGAAAAAGTTACCAAAACTGTAAGTTGTGTTTTTTTTGTTATTGTTGTTTTTTCTCTGAAACCTTTGTTATTTTATGTTTATGCTGCTTTTCACAGTGTTTACAATGATTTATTATCTATGCAACAGTTATTAGTGATTAGTTATACTGTACAGGGAAAAATAAAATCTATTTTTATATAGTACAAGGCTGTGACAGAAATGTTATTCATAATTATCTAGAACTTTTAATACAGTACATTGTGAAGTAAGAATATGAGCCTATCTTGCATTGCTTTATATGGTTTTATATACAGTATCTATATTATGACATAAGGCTGAAGTCTTAGCTGAGTGCCCATAATAAGTAATTGATATTCCAGCCTATTGTTCTGACAGAAGGCTAGTGAAGAGCAGGGTCTTTGTTTTTTTGGGGTGGGGGGTTGTAATTGAGGATCAGTCTGTTGTCGGAGAACTAACCTTCTAGTGATCTAAAGTTACTTTGCAGAGCTGTGGTAAGGCTGTCAGGGGCAGGGTTTTTGAAATACTGTAGATGAGTGCATCATTGGCATGAGGAGCAGACTGGCTGCCTGACAGGCATTGGGCAGTTGATTTATGACAAGGCCAAATAGAAGTAAGTCCAAAATGGAACCCTGGGGGACATTAATAGTTACTCCCCTAGTGTCAGACACAAATTTATCAATCTTCACATGCTGGGAGCAACTGGTGAAATAGCCGTGGAACCAGTCAATTGTGTTCTGTGACAAACCGAGGCAAAGGAGATCTGTTAAGTAGGAGCTTATGGATGACCAGGTCAGAGGCCTTAGCAAGGTCAATATGTATAGCTCTGATGAGGTTACTATCGTCAAGGCCTCATGAACATAAAAACAGGATTACTGTCCCTTGGACTGTGTTAGCTTTGGCTGCTTGTCTACACATGACATCATACTGCCCTGTTTATGATGTTATTATTGTCTCCACAGGTGCAGACTGAGATGTCATAAACATAATTGTGTCTGTAGAAGTAGACAAGCAGTCAGAGTAAACAGGGCAGAGATCCTGTTTCCATGCAAATGTCCTTAGTAATAAATAATGGCGACAATTACAAAAAAAGGGTGAAATATAAGCTAAATTGTTTCTAGACATTATGTTTTTCAGAGCTGTCCTAAGAACATCAGGAGCTCTTTAAAACCCTGTTACACACTGCAAGTAAACATTCAGCATTGACAAATGCTTGTTTAATGTACACGAACACATTCCCTCATCCCTTTCAACACCCGAAAATTGGCCCGTTTGTAAACTGAGTCATACTGCCCTATTCTAAGCCTAGTAAAGGCCCCTACTAAGTTTTGGATTCTGAATATATGAAAGATATGGTTCTCATTTAACAGACTCTTTGATGCATGAATAAATGTAAGCAACATATTTCTCTCTAAACTAGGATAAAATCTCTTGTTTGTTCTTGTATGGCTTTACGATATGAAATTAAATGAAATGTGATGGATATCTCACTGAAACTTTTGATTTCTTTTCATTAATGTTATTTGTGCTGTTAAGAAAAGATAAAAATAAATGTAATGATTATACTGCGTAAATATATGGCTGTTGACATTCCATTTCTTGATGCTTGAAAACAGCAATGTTATGAGAAGACACTTTTAGTTTTGTGCTGTGTAAAGTTGGATTATTTAAGCTGAAACAAATGATTTTCTAGGATAGTCAGAATGCCAGCTATTTATATTAAGCTTCATTTTAATTGTTCAGCATGTTCTGCAAACAATCCAGATACCTTGGAGCGGAGTCTAGTTTTATTTATTTATTTTTTTGTTTTGTGTAAACAGTCATACATTGGAATAACTTTGATTTGTTATTATGTGAATTTAACTTAGTTCAGACATAGGCGGGAACATAAATAAATTAATACTGACCAGTAGAATGTATATCTTACTTTATGCCACAAGCTGTATATATATTTTTTGTATGTTAAACTTATCTCTATGCAACTAGCATGGGGAGTATTATAAATTTATAATACATGGTTAGGGCTTATTGTGTATGGAAATCACTGGCTACTGAAAAGTCATTGTCCACATTCTAAAAGTTGCTGTGCATGTTCTATCATCAAGGGCACCTGTGTCCCTGCTAGCACCGACTCCCGCCTGATACCCATTTTCATTTTCAATGAGTGTGACTTGTACAGGCCACAGCCTGCCTTCATGACCGCACTAGAGGTCTGCGATGCCCACCCTCAGGGTGCGTGAAGGGATTCCCTTTAGAGCACAGTAGTGCAGAGCCACTCCATGATTCACTCACTCTCTTTGTACTGGTGCTCATTTACTTTGTACTGGATTTTAAATTTTTTGTCTATAAAAAGTTAATTAAATTAGGTACAGGAAACCTTACTCAGCAGAGCCACTCCCCAGCACTTTCTCGCTCTCTCTCTCTCACTCACTCTCTCTCACTCTCTCACTCTCTCTTGCTCTCTCTGGCTCTCTCTCTGTACTGGTGCTCAGTGCCACTCCAGTTCCCTCAACAGTACCATGTAATATAAAAAATAAAATATGGGTGACCATAAACAACTCACCTTGTGTTTCCATCTCAGGGTCAAGATAACAGCATGGACCTTTCATGCTTCGCTCTTGACGTCCATATACTGTTATCTCGACACCTTGATGGAAACACAAGCTTGTTGTATATGGTTGCCCATACATTATTCCTTATGTTATGCTTTCCACAGTGCTACTTTAAGGACCTAAACTGGATGTAAGTATAACTATCGTGTGGATTTCTCCACTGTTATATAATTGTTATTTTAGCTAATGCATGCGAACAGTCCTGACAGTCTGTATGTATTCTGTCAATAATCTTTTATTGGAAAAAAGTCCAAAAATAATCCTGTAATCTCAGCCTTATTTTGTCAAAAATAACTGAGCGTTCAAGTATGTGTTGGTTCCACCACAAGTAGCCCAGCCCATCTGAATAATGTATATCTTGAATAAAGCTTAACCATGGAAAACCAACTAAGGAAAAGCAGTTTTCTGCAGCTTCCAATTAGCATCGCTTAGGGAGTCATTCCTCACTCACACTGAGCAACCCTGTTCAGTATTTAACAGCCCTTATAAAAACCTGCACAGAAATAGGAGAACTAGTTTCTGAATACAAAAAAAGAAAAAGGGGTATCATTTGGCATCATCAGTAAAGTCCTAAAAAAGAAACTGTGAACCTTCTCAATACTATCCCACGATTTTGAAGCATGTAAACCTCCAAGGATTTTGTAGGGTTATTCCCCCATAAGCCCAATAAAACATTACATTTCCCCTGGCTGATACACGGTGGGTGTTTGCCCTATTGAAATTCACAAACACAGGAACCTGTGCTTTAACAGATCTACCATCGTCTCTGGCTGACCTCTCAGCACAGTGGTAGAGCTGCTGCTTGCAATGCTGATGACCAGGGTTTGGGAATGAGGGCTGGCTAGGAAGAGGAGGATGGAACATCCCAGCAGGCAATGCTCTCCTCCTCTGGGGAGGGAGGGTTGTGACTTCCACTGTAATGCTACCACCAGGGTGCCCACAGGTGGCAGTCCAGTGAAAGCATTTCAGGAAGGGAGGACATTCAGCCAAACTGTGCATAGAGCATGCTTGGAGCTCCATGCATGCCAATATCCTAGAAGGAAGAACAGAATAAGAAAAGCGCTGGTATGTGCAGGATGAACCTGCTATGTTTATGCCCTGCCTCCTTCCAGCAGAGGCTTAGCATGCCCCTGAACTATGGATGGTCAAGAAATTTGCCTGGCTGTGGCTTGCCATGGGAGGTTGCTGGGGGGAGCACCTGTGTCCAGGGAAACAAACTATAAATTGTTAAGCTCTACCATCATCTCCATGAAAAAGAGGGTGAGAGGGCATACAGTTATTTATGCTACAAGGAAAAGATTATCCTGTCAATACGGACTATTATTCAAACAATCCTGCTGTGATGTGGTACACTTAAAAATACAGCAGCTTCTCATGCCATCAAAAGCATCAAACCAATACTAGCTAGGCCTGGGATTTCACAACAAATTGTAACTGACAATGGATCTCAGTTCAGTGGAGCTGAATTTGCACTATTTGCTGAATAATATGATTTTGAACACATAACCATGAGTCCACAGTACCCACAGGCAAATATAAACCTATAAATTAATCAGCAGAAGAAAGCCATACTGACAATCGAGTGTGCCTAGTGCGAAGCTATATGCACTTTAAGATTTCATATCACCCCCAACTCTGGTTAGCAGTACTAATCACCTTACCTTATCCCATCCCCTATTTAAGTTCTCCATGGATTCTGTGCTGACAAACCTCCTCCAGAAGCTTGTTCCACTGTTCCACCACCCTCTCTGTGAAATAATATTTCCTGCCATTTCTGCTGTATTTACCCCCTGTGAATTTGTAGTAATTTCCTCTGGTATTCTTGTTATCAGTGGGCCAAAATAATCCTGTAAAGTCCATCCTGCTGATACCCTTTAGATATTTCAAGGTCTTGAGCATGTCTTCTCTCTCTCCCTCCCTACTATACTCCAAAGAGTACATACTCAGGTTCTGCAACCTCTAGTTGTACGAGTACCCTTTCTGCCCCTGAATCATCTTGGTGGTCCTTCATTGCACTGCCACTAACTGCTTTATGTCCTTCTTGAGATAGGGATTCAAGAACTGGACACAGTATTCCAGGTGTGGTCACACCTAGGATGTATACAGAAGCAGTATAATCTTTCTGTGTGTCAACCCTACGAAAGCACTGGGTGTTATCCTCAAAAGGCACATTTTGCCCTTGATGCCATCCCTTATGTCACTGATGAACACGTTAAAAAGCATCCATCCATGTACACAGCTCTGTGGTATCCCACTTGTAACTTCCATCATCCCTGAGTGCCCCCTCTCACCTGACCCATACTCTCGCCTCAGAGTGTACCTCGCCACCTGTGACTGGGATACTGTCCATAATGCCCAATCTTTAGACGCTGCGCTCACTGCATTTATTACTATTTTCAACGCTGCCTGTGACATATTTGCCCCCTTCACAAAAAAGATAATAAAAACCTGGGACACCCCTTGGATAACTCAGTCCCTCTTACAACTTATGCAACATAGGGATAACCTCTGGCACAGGGCCCTATCTTCCCAGCTGCCCCATGATAGACAGCTCTACAGAGAGGCAAGAAATAAATGCACGAGGGCTATCCGGCAAGCCAAGGCCACTCACTATCATCAAGCTTTTACCGCTACTTGGAGCTCTGGGAAATCTTTCTGGAACAATATCAAGGAACTCTGCGGGAAATCCACTAACTCAGAACCTACCCAACTCCTAGTGCAGGGCACCCTCTCTCTAGACCCCTCCGTCATATCCAATACCCTAAACACCACTTTCTCCGACCTTAGTCATGTCCTCCCTAAAACCTTTTTTGACCCCATTTCCCTCACGCCTACTGATACACCTTGTCCCCACACCCTCCTTTCCAGGCTACGTGTTGTCACCTGCAATGAGGCAAAGCGCTACCTCTTAAAGCCCTTCAAAATTCGCGTTATAGCAGTGACTCCATTGACCTGAAAATTCTTGGCTTACCCTTAATGAGACTCTGCCGCATCTCACCAAACTCCTCAACTACTCGCTATGCCTTGGCCAAGTCCCTACACTATGGAAAAGGTATTATCACACCCATCCTAAAAAGGGTGATCCAACAACCCCAGGCAACTATAGGCCCATTCTGATCCTTCCCCCTCTCAAAAGCACTAGAAAAAATTGTATCTGACCAACTTACGAATACCTAGACAAACATGGACTTCTTCTGTCAAGAGCAACATGGTTTCAGAAAGGGCACAGTACTACCACGGCACTACTAGAATTTACATCTTACATTCATGAAGCTCTTGAACAGGGGTCGGCTGTTGGGGCAATCTATGTTGATTTGACCAAGGCATTTGACACTGTCAATCATGAGCTTCTACTCCGTGCCCTTCGTCCCTCCATGTTGCTCCTGAAACTATCTCCTGGTTCAAAAACTATCTGACCGACAGAACACAGCAAGTAAAAATTTGTAACACTCTCCTCCAAACAACCAGTTCGCTTGGCGTCCCTCAAGGGTCAATACTTGCCCTCTATTGTTCACTCTCTTCCTGAACTCACTCCCAAAGCCTGCACTGAAAGCTCCTGCTATATGCTGACGATGCAGTGTTATATTGGAAGCACACCAACCTCATCCAACTCCAAAGTGCCCTTCAAGGCTGTTTTAGTGAGCTTGAACTCTGGTTCTCTGACCATCGGCTAATACTTAACTATGACAAAACTAAATCCATGTTGTTTGCCCATCTTAAAACCCCTCAGTAACTCCCAGCTATCCATCTCAATCTCACAGGGTACCCACATTGAACAGGTCACTCACTTTAAATATCTAGGCATCACTCTGGACACATCCCTTACATACCATCATCACATCAAATCTCTCCTCCTCAGTCAATACCGGATTGGCATTCTTTACAGGCACAAACACTGCCTTACCCCTCAGGTGCACGGTTAGCCGTTACAAGCTCAGTCCTCTCACTGGTCGATTATGGAATAACCATTTACGGCACTGCTGACAAATCGGCTTAGCAGCATCAATATAGCACTCAACAAAGCCTGCACGCTGGTCACTAACAGTAATAGACAAACTCCGTCTGTTTTCTCTATTATCATGCAGACTGGCTAACCCTAGAAGGGAGGCTGGTACCAAACCTGCCTCCAAGCCAAAAGATCCTTATGAAACTAACACCAACTGGACTCCACCACCTGGTTAGCCCTGCCCATCACAGAGGCACCTCTAGGCGACTTGCTGGTACCGCCTGTACGTTCCCCACTGTGGGACATCTCTAGGGCAAAAGATCCTTCGGTATCGAGCTCCACTCTGGCTAAACAATCTACCATCCTCTGTCTCCTTGCCTCTAATCTAAGTCTATTCAAAGCTGGGATCAAGAAGTTTCTTCTTAACCCTGAGACCTGTACCTGTTCTCCCTCTTTTCCCTTAGTGGTGGTCACTGGGGCCACACCTCACCGTTAGGAGCATCACTATCCTCAGATCTTGCTAGCCTAGGCAATATCTTACACGGTGATTGTTTGCACCATTTAATGTCCTGTTGTTGAAATTTCTGTATAATCCCATTTTCTCTGTGTACTCTCTAGTACAACTGACGTGGTAGCCTTACTCATGCTATGATATCAACTTTTGTCGGAATGTAATATCACTGTTTTGCTCTATGTAATGTTGTTTTGGCACTGACATGTGGCATTGCCTATGCTGTGAGTTTGAACATTTTGTCAAAATGTAATGTCACTGTCTTGAAAACTTTGTACATTTCAGTCTTGTCCTTACGTTCTGATGTATTTGACGTGGAGCCTTTGCAAAGGAGTCCTTGACTCAAAGGTTGTAATTCCGAAATTTTCAATAAACAAATAAACAAACTGTCTGTGTTCTCCCTCCTTTTCCCACCTACCTGGTCATCCTGTTCCCACCCCAAGATAATTCAATTTCCTGATCAATATAAATTTTTTGTGGTGTACCAAATCAAAGGCCTTGCTGAAGTCCAGGTACAGTATTTCCACTGTCTGGCACCCATCCATAGCCTTCGTGACATCTTATGCAAGTATCTTTGAAAGTAGAACAATAAAAGTCTATCAAATCCATTTGGTATGACTTTCCCACCACAGGCTCAGGTTGTCTGCTATCCTGCAGTCCATTAACCTTGAGAAATTCTATCAGTTCTTTCACATCAGTTTGTGAATAACAGAGGTCAAGCTCACTGGTCTGTAGTTTCCCATATCATCTTTGGCTCTACTTTTATGCAGGGGCAAAACATCAACATACATTCCTCAACTCTCTAGGTGCCTCATCTGAGTCCACAGAGCTGTTAAACAGATCAGCTAGTGGAACTGCAATGGACTTCTTGAAAGTAGAGTGTGTGCTGTCAAGATGTTGTTAAAGAAAGCATTAATTACTGGAGAACCTGACTCTGCTGAACTACCGAGTGCCATCTGGCTAATGGTCAGCCTACCAGAAAATTGCTGTGTAACAGACACTTGTGAACCTGGCTACCAGAAAAAGTGTCTTATCAAAAACAATCTACAGCCACTATGCCCAAAAAGGCAAGGTAACACTATGAGAGTACATGCTGATGGACAGCGGCAAGAAAAGGCAATGGTTTGGGGTACAGTTGCTTCAAGATCATATACTGTAAAGTCTAGGAGTGATACTTCTCCATGTTGCAATAGAAAGCATCTGTTGTCTACCAAAGAGGACTTCATCTTCTGTCTCATTTTTGCACCTGAAAATAGGCATGTACTTGCCTAGTGTGCTTACCTGGTTAATATAAACTAAATAAATAAATAAACATGGACTGTGATAACGCTGCTGAAAGTAATATCATTAACTTTATACCTCCACAGTGGTCTAATAGCCAAGAAATGCCTTGAACAAGTTGCGACACTTTAGTTTCATGTACTTTTGACATTTCTACAAATGTACTACCTGATATCAATCTCATCTATTTACTTGCATGATACATTAACTATAATTTAATTATAGTTTAAGCAAGTATAGGTTAGGTTATTGTTATACATATATAGTATGGTGCTGCACCCTTGTTTGCATCTGTGTATTGTATGTTTCATTTTTTCTTTGTATTTATGCATACTAATTTAATAAAACATTTTCAACAAAAAATGTAGTGGCAGTGGTGTTCATTTTTCCAGCAGTGATTATACTATTAAGAAACCTTCAGATGTAACTGAAAATTGTTACTGTAATTAGCATGCTAAGTGTTTGGGCATATCAACTACGTGAAAAATAATTTGGGTGAGTCCTTAGTTTTTAGTTCTATGACTAATTTGTTTTTGATCTCTTGGCCAGTGTATGGTACTCATAGTTCTGATCATTTATCTTCCTGGTAGGCCTGCGCCCCTATCTGGACTGACCCCTTGACTCCCCCAGCCCCATCTCTCAGCTTCTTGTGGTCCTACCTGCATTCCCTTGTCCGCCCCATAGCTTGCCCCCTGTGGCAGGGTTCAGCAGGACCCCCAACTGCCGATGCACATGAACTGGTTTATGGCAAACATGCCACATTGCTGGTGTGGGACCTGCAAAGACTCAGTCCATCTCTCTGCCCCGGGTCTACCACTTTTCCACCTTTCTCTCTTAGCTCTTGAGATGCCAGCCTAAGGAGTGACCCAAGCACACACACACAAGTGTGGTGTGTGTCTAGTTGCAGAGCAGTGTATCAAAATTGCATAGAACACCTCAGCCCAGGGCACTGTTCAATTCAATGTCTGACCCTTCAGTTACAAAAGTGAGGGGTCGCCTGACCCTCCAACCCCCCAGCTGTTAAGCATTTTACTTGATCCCAGCATTTTTGGAGTCGTTAATGGTTTTTGCATCCACCACCTCTGCCAATAAGCTGTTCCACGGCTTAATCACTCTCTCTGTAAAATTAAACTTTTTCATGTCCCTCCTCAATCTCCTCCTTCCCTGCCAGCTTCCACTCATATCCCCATGTTTTTGGTGCACCATTTTTTTCTGAATATGTCTTTACAGTCTACCTTGTTCATTCCTGAGACCTCTTCCCTCCCCCAATGTTTCAGCTAATCTTCAACCCCATATATCCCCTAGTTTCTTCTCTAACTTATTATGGGGCACTGAGTCAAAAGCTTTGCTGAAGTCCAAGTATAGAACATTCAGAGCCTTGTCCATGTCCAGATTTAGATAACCCCATTGAAGAATTCAACGAGGTTTCTCTAACAAGACCTACCCTTTACATGGGTACCATGTGATAAGAGCGTCAGCATAACAGCGCTTACACTACACATCGTTGAAATGAAAAATGGGTGATGTGCACCATAACGCCCACCACAAACAGTGAGGCTACAACTCACTTGCTAAAAATAATACTTATCTACATTTAATGCAGGGGGCTACTCCTCCACACACCCCAATCTTAAAATAATCAACTCTGTGGGGGGCATGTCAATGGGAAGAGTGGCAAACTCAGACGGTGAGTCTACATGGGGGCAGATGGTGGAAGAGAACATTGGGGGGCAACCTATTGGCGGGGGGAGGACAAAGTCAGAACGGTGGGGTACAGGACTAAAAAAAAAAAAACACAAGTACCAGATAACAAACAAAATATTTTCAGCGGCACAGCCAGTCCCAAACCTGGGTCACCTGCCTCAAAGATGGTGTTGTTAGCCAGCACACCAGATGGCCAGCTCAAAACCAACCTGAAAACCAAACCTATACGAACTCTCCAAAACAACCGTAGAACGTAGCAGCTCAAATTACTATGTGCTCTTAATAGCCATTGCTATTAAGCACACATCACCCAATTCACATTCGTTATTCTGACTTTGCCCATATTCAATCGCTTATATTGAGTTATTCTATTGACAGGTTACCCTTTACGAATCCATGCTGTTTATTATCCTGGAGCCACTGTATCTCCAGGAAACACACCAGCCTTTTATTAATAACAGACTGCAGGAGCTTACCCAGTATATATGTCAGACTTAGCTGCCTGTAGTTCCCTGAATCCCCCCATCTCCAGTCATGTGAAGTGATGTCTGCAACCCTCCAATCACATAGGATCACTCCTGTATCCAAGGAGCAATTAAACAGATCTGCAAGTGGCACCACCAGAAATTGTGTCAATTCCTTCTGTGCACACAGAAATGCAGACCATCTGATCTTTGATTGACTCTAGAAGCTCACATGTGAACACTTAGGTTAACTCAAAACACTCCATTAAATATAGAAAAAACACTTTCACAATGGGGCTGGAAGATTCCCCAACAAGAACTTATTGGAACCACAAAACATAATATTAGTGTTTTCTTGCCTAGACATTTGGGGAGAGAACTTGGGTCCTCTGGTTAAATATTAATTTTAAACTATTCAACTGTCCACAGACAGACATGACTTTTAAAAACAGGGAAGTGGCTGCTGCAATTTTAGCTAAGGGTCACAAATTTGATTCTCTTGGGATATTTTTAGTAAACATGGAGGAACCAGTTCAATCTCATAGAATATCTACAAATAGAGCTGATAGTAATTCTAACAATGCATACTCCTTACTGATACCTACTGAAGACTCAGAGAACTCAAGGCAATGCATTTGGAAGAATGTATTGGTAAACAACAGAAATAATAATCAAATTATAATATATACAACAATGGATGGGGTGGTGAGTATAATGGGATTTTACATACACCCAAGTTGTGGGATGCTACATAAATACCGAGGGCGAAGCCCAAGTGGTTTATGAAAGCATCCCACAATGAGGGTATGTGTGTAAAATCAAGTTTTACACCCCACCCCATCTCTTATTTGTTATAATTGCTGTTCAGCAATTTTTGGCCCCAAGGGTTTTAGTAGACGTGCTTTTGTAATTTATTTTGATTGTGGTTTGTCCCCTCCCATTGGTGCTTACCTGGGAAGTGTGTCTGAGGTATTCCCCGGCAGCAGTAGTTTTTCTCCGGTGAAGGGTTGAAGTGCACGGAGTAGGATTAAAATGCCAGGATTAGCCAGATATAATTATGGGAGGAAAACATGTTTAAAACTTAAATACATGCTGTCAGTGTGGCAGCTTCTCGCTAAGCGGGACAGAGGAGTCGCCATGTTTTGAAAACTAGTAAGCCCACTCAGGGTGAGTAAACAGCCAATCGGGATGCAGCTCTTGTTCAACTGACGTGGTACATGTTTGCCATTATAACCCGCAGATTATAACGGCAAATTATAACTGGGTCAGACAATGGAATAAAATGCTGACCAGTTATTATAATATATTAAAGGATTTAAATAATAAACTACAAGGCTGGGGGAAAATCCCCATGTCTTTATGGGGGAAGATGCAAACATTAAAAATGCTTGCTATCCCACATAGCTCATATATTTTACAGACCCTAATTTTTCTCAACTATCTGGTTCAAAAGGATCAATGCATTATCTAAAAATGTATCTGGAACAACAAGCATCCCAGAATTTCATGGCAAGAACTTTGTTTAAATAAAGAACAAGGGGGGTTGGTTGTCCAGATGTTTTCTCATACTATACATCATATACTGTTAGATTAGCCATATTGTGGTCCAGATCAATGCACTCTGATCTACAATTAGGGTCTGCCCACTGGTACAGTGGTTGTGTTTCCACTTGCAATGCTGATGACCTGGGCTCAGACAAGAACTCGGGAGTTGGAGCGCTGGCCAGGGGGGGGAGGAGAACTGAGTGTCCCATGGACTGCTGTCCTGCTCTGGGGGGAGGGTGGAGTAGTGGCTGGTGCTTAATTACTCCTTGGTGGAGGCTGGGGGCAGCAACTGGAGCTTATATAGCTGAGGAGGCATGGCAGAAGTCATCATTCATGTGCCACACAACATTGCATGCCACATTTCCCGATGGGAAAAATACCTAGAAAATTATTGGACTGAGCAGGAGGATATCTGCTCCACCGACCCCCATGAAACAGACTGAGGCACTCTGTCCTCAGATCACTATCTGGTCTCTGATTGGGGAGTAAGTGCCCCTCCTAGATGGTCCCACCCTGGGGGCAAGCCAGGGTGCACTCTGGGGCAGCAGGTAAGTCCCGAGGGATGGGGGTGGTGGGAATGGACCAAGAGTATGCCATCCAGGTAGCAAATTCAACAGTCTTCAACACAACAATGCAAATATAAAAAGCATATGGTTTGCTCCTTCTAAATTTATAAACAGTAATCATAAAATAATAGGAAATACAAGCAAAATTATTAAAAGTTACTTAGATCCGTTAGACTGGATTACCAACTGTTCACCGTCAAACAGTATTTGGAAAAATCCTAACTATAAAACTGATGGTAAAATAATCTATAAGAAGTTATGGCAAAAAAAATGAATTTACAAATGGCATGATTTACTTAATAACAACACTTTTGTAACCTGGTCTTCCTGTAAAAACAAATATAATTTACCAGTTAACCAATTTTTCTTTTTTCAACAACTTAAAAATGTTTCTCAGAAAAATTTTAAAAAATGGTAGAAAGCACCCAGTACAAAGAATTTAGAAAAAGAGCTGGAATCTGTGCTGTGTAGTAGACATAAATCAGTGTTCAACTGGATCATCGTGACCTCAAAACAGCTACCTCAAATTTGGCTACAGGAAAAACAGCGCTAATACAGAATGAGCGACAGACCCTGCCAGATACTACACAATAATAGTGACTAAGAATCACTAATGTGTCTGGGTACCATCTCGCACCACCTTCTGCACCACCAGCACCCTTATACACATAACCTGTTTGGCAGAGGCACTGGAAACGCAGACAGAAAAAATAATGTGATTCATGAGAGCATTCACTCTTCGAACTCCCTCTTCAATCTATGACCACACAACAACCGCGGATGTATTCCTCTAAAGAAGGACCCTGTTAAAATATTAGGGGTTCACAGCACACAGCTTTATGTCAAAATATTAGAGGTTCACAGCATACAGATCTATGTCAAAATAGTGACCATCCAGTCTCCGACGAGGGTGTATATTTAATTGTAGGTGAGACCTCGCAAGTACTCATTCCTACTCCTCACTTACCTTTCTGGCTTGTGACCACTTCAAACTCCATGTTGTCTCAAGGAATAATGTCAATTGCAAATGGGGAAGGATGACGCACATGCCCATTTAACAAAATCATGCTCAGGTGGGATCATGTCTGAATTGCATTGGGGTACCAGGAAGTACTGAATGTAAAAGCTAAGGTGGATGTAATCGATAACAGGGATAAGACATATCATTCAGTGAGTATGCTTTTAAATGAAGTACTTAAGCAATTTATCCTTCCAGGGTGTGGGTATACGGAGGATTTACCATGGCTGGGTATGATTTGTCATGCGTCAGACCCCAAATCCACACCAGTCGTAAGTTAAGTCTTCCAGTGTACCCACATCCTGGAGGGATAAATTATATTATACAATGGCAAATGTTGTTTTATTTATTTTTTTTAGACATTTTGTAAGTAACTGAGGTCCATACGGTTGGAAGGAGGATGTCATTTTTTTTATATTTACAGCGGTGTTTTAGCGAAGCAGCGACATGACAAATGGCTGCAGTTTCGATTAAAGTAAAAAGGACCAGTCTGTCACAAGATAAGGTTTGCTGGCACTTTTTCCCATGGGTACACTGGAGGATTTACCACGCTGGAAAAGGCACCAGCCAATCAATCAGGATGCAGCATTTGCCACATTCGATTTACTCCATTGTATAATATGCGATTTTGACTGTAGCACTATTATGCACATTCTATTATGCCTCATCCCACTTTTGAAACTCGTGATTATAAACTTGCTGATATTGCGGTCATGATTCTCAAGTCACGATTTTAACATGGACCCGTAAGTTACACTCTGCTACAGACCATGTACACAAAGACACGTTTAGAAAATGGAATTCGGAACCAGACAGTAACATTTACCTTTCATCAGTGGCAAGGCACTTGCAAAACTGTTTATAACTATAAATTATCTACAGATAGAACAATTCAGTTTCAGACACTAAGCAGAGCATATTTCACCCCATACAGATTGCACAAAATGAAATTGAAAGCAGACACAAGTTGGTATTGCCAACAAAACAATGCAGATTTTTTTTTTCACACATTTTAGGGGTGCTTTCTAATTCAGAGTTGGTGGATAAGATCTTTTAGCATATTGCAAAGGATTGGAATTCAGTCACTGCATGGTCTGAGAGTGGCATCTATACTGTTGGAACATAACTTTACAATGTTATTTGATGATTGGGAATGGAAAATAGTTAAAACTAACAATATTTCTATAAAAAGAATAATTTCACAAAATTGATAATGTCCAGATAGTCAGATGGCATTTCTCGTTATGTGCTGGAAACAACTTTTCTTGAGTACCCTATATGGTTACAACTTTTTCAAAAGTGATGATAAGTTTTGGTAAGTATACAATAAGGATCAAACAACTGGTTCAAGGAAAACCTTTTATAATGTGTCAAATGCTGATTATTGCTACTTACATGTCCTTTCTTTTCCGTTGCAGATTCTAGTTTATGTATGTACCAATGTTTTAAGTTACATCATCTTTTGTATTTTCAGTCACTTATTGTGAGCATTTTTGTTCTCTGTATGACCTTCATCTGTATACAATACTGTGCATTTTTCAATAAATAAAAGAACAAAAAAATTAAAATAATATCTTGGCACATAGGAGGATCACATTCTAAACTTGTTTATCATGATTTTAAAAACTTTATTTTGTCACATTATGTTATAATCTGTCAATAGACTTGGGTAGGAGCTGACTAAATAATATTGGTAGGTTATCATAGTATTCTTAAGGTTATGAATTAAAAAGTGTGGGTCGTCTTCAGGGTGGCAATTACTTGCTATAAAGCTTTCATTAAAACTAAGAAATAGCTGACCTGCTGGCAAAGTGGTAACTTCATCACTTGCAGCGTGGGTGACCTGAGTTCATGAATGAACCCAGAACATCAGAGAGCTGATGGAGGAGGACTGAGCATCTGATGGACTGCGCTCCTTCTCTGGGGTGGGTGGGTATAGGTCATTGACAGTAGTCCAACTCCTGGAGATGGCTAGGAGTTGGTGCATGTGATGCCTAAGCAAGCACTGTGACTGGTGGCATTGGCAGACACTAGCATGCACAAACATGAACTGTGCATGGCATGCATCTGTTGTTATTGCATGTCAGACACTGCTAGGGGGAAGGGCAACAAAGAAGAGAGCAAAAACTCCTCTATCCTTCTGTGTACAACAATTCCAGAACTCTCCACCTCCTACGCTGAATGACACCTGAACAACCGGCTGGGAGTATCAAGATAGATCTCGGTCTGTCCTCCTTGATTCCTCGGGGGAGCCCCACCATGGGTGGTAAGCCACAGGCTGTGCCTCCAGGTTGGTAAACCTAAAAGGATGCCAGGGTGGGAGTGGAAGTGGGTCCTAGGGATTGATAAAGGGTATATCTCCACCCAATCAGAGGCGAATAAACAAAGTTTAAAAAATATAGAAATAAGTGACTTGTGTTTAAGGCTAAAAGAGCTTTTCAGCACTAAACTTGAATCTATGAATTTTAAGGTAATTATTATTTCAGTTTATAACCCTCCCTTGAACACATCCAGTTATGATATAACAATATGGGACCAACTATTTAACATAATAAATGAAATAACAGTTAAACATCAGGATTATCCAAACATAATTTTGGGGATTTCAGTTTTTGAATTGGTAACCAATCATTTATTCCATCAGTTGATAACTTAAGGTATCATGATGCTGACAAGATTCTGCAGCTGAATAATAAACTGAACCCTCAAGCTTGAATGAAGGACAAAAAGACTAGTACTAGTAGTGGAAATAGATTACTAGCTGTAATAAAGTATCTAATTTTGCTGAATGGGGGAACAATAAGTGATAAGGAGGGAAACTTATTTATTATTCAGACAGATAACCAGTACTGAGACCATAAAATACGTCAAGCGGGTCCTAGGTAAGACTAGGATGGGGAGTGATTTAATTGATATGAAGATGGCAGCCCTCACCTTAAATGAACTGGCTGCTCCACTCATTAAAATCTTCAATGCATCGTTAAGAACAGAAGTGTGCACGGACAAATGGAAGGCAGCACTCATCACCCCCATCTTTAAAAGTAGAGACAGAACTAGTCTGTCAAACTACAGGCCTATTTCTATATTATCCCCCCCCCCAAAGCCCTAGAAAGAATGGTATCTGACCAACTTACAGAGTACCTGGATAAGTACAATATTCTATACATACAACAGCATGGGTTTAGAAGAAAAACACTGCACACTAACCGCCCTGGTTGACTACAGTACTCAGCTCTATGATGCATTAGATCATGGTATGGCAGTGCGGTCTGTCTTCATAGACCTCATAAAAGCTTTTGATACTGTAAACCACCAACTTATACTAAACTCTCTTCTATCCTGTCCACTAACACTGTAGCCTGGTTTGACAGCTACCTCTCCCGCAGATCACAGTGTGTGAGAATTAGTGGAAAACTTTCTCAACCAAGGGAAGTGAGCCTCGTAGTCCCTCTCCCTCAAGGTTCAATATTCAGCCCACTGTTATTCAGCCTTTTCATTAATTCCCTACCATCCATCTGCCCGGCACACATGGTGCTTTATGCTGATGATGCCTTTATCTCAGTACCTGGCAGAGAATTGTCAAAAATCACAACTGAACTACAAGTCAACTTCCAAACACTAGAAATGTGGTTTGCACAGAATAAACTCTTTACTCAACTATAAAAAAACACAGACAAGTTCTTCATGGTGCCTCATAACAAAAATAAGTACAGTTTGCTGTTGATACATAGCCATAAAGGGGAAACACTGGAGCAAGTAAGCACATTTAAATACCTGGGTGTACACCCAGATGACACCCTCACCTTCTCCACGCATTTTGACTGGGTTGTAAAATTAACAAATACTAAATGAGGTGTTCTCTACCACCACAAGCATGCAATGACACCTGGTGCATTGAAATTGGTCATGTGCAGCTCTGTGTTGTCCACCACTGATTATGGGCTGGCTCGGACACTATGCTGTAAAGGGTCAAAACACCAAACCCTCCTTAGTAAGGCACGTAGGCTGGTCCTTGGGGCTGACTATCTGACCCACACTTGCGCACTATATAAAGAGACTGGATGGCTCCCCCTCCATCTCAGAGTACAATACCACACCTGCCTGCTGGGTAAAAAAACACTGCTAGGGCATACATCTGAATCAACTGCAAATATCTTTAAAAATGCACACCCCACCATAAACACCAGAAGTGCAACTAAGGGAGGCTACTGGTGCCCTCTAAGTGCACAATGCTTGCTCAGTGATCCTTATCATACCACTGACCTAAGTGGTTTTAATGGCCTCCTTACCACCCTTATTGAATGCAGCAAGATTAGTCAGTTCAAAACAGGGCTCTGCTCCTACCTAGCCCATGAGAATGTCTGCTGCTGCCCTGTATAAACTCAGTCTACCCTAGTATAACCTAGAGTTTGCTCCCTCTCCCAGTCTACTGCCACATTCTACCCCCCTCTGACCTCCCTCCACACCTTACACATCTCCATACTCCCCCCCCCCCTTACAATACCTTGTCCATCTGCTATACCTCTGACAAAGCCTCCTCTGGCTGTGTGTATTTCTACACTATTCACCACTGTAGCCCAGGGATTGTACTGACCTAAGTCTGTACTTTGCACTCACCTAAGCACTGTACTGCACTCATGTAGTGTTGTAACTTAACTGTAACTGTAACCAAACTATATCTTATGTATCTACTGTTTTTGATGTCTTATCCCTCAATGTTTACCTGCAACCAATGTACTGTATTGCATTTTGTCTGACTTGGAATCTTTGTAAATGAGCCTTTGGCTCAAAGGTATTAATCCAATACTGAAATAAATAAATAAATAAAAATGTAGGTGCCATGTGGACTTCTATACTAGATCTAGCCTGGATTAATCTTGCATGTATTAAATACATTTATGATCTAACAATCAAAACTAGAACCAAAACAGAGCATCCACAGATGATCATTTCAAAAGATACATTAAATGATAATAGCACTTATTTTAATTTTTTTATTTTATTTATTTATGTTTTGGAGAATAAACTTTGAGCCATGGCTCTTTTACAAAGGTTCCACATCAGGGACAGATCACAGACATACATACAGTAATGATATAGAACACATGGACATGGGTGTACAATAAACATATTTACAATCCAGAAATCTTTATACTTAATAATAGTAAATTAATCAGTTGTAGAGACATAACAGAATGGCTTGGAGTAATAAGGTTTACAGAGGTGCAGAAAAGGTGCAGTGAGGGCCCCTGAGGGCTACTAGCACAAGGACAATTGCAGGGGTCAGACAATGGTGTTTTCACCCTCCTGGGGGTGGGGGGTGAGCAGGAATCAATCCCTGGCCTTGAACCGGAGGCTTTGTCATGGTGCCTAGGTGGGGAAGGAAGGTGGTGGTTGAGGGGACAGGTAGTGCCAGAAGGGGAGGTGGGAGTAGTAGCAGTGGGCTAGTGGTATCATATCCCAAGGGTGGAGAATTAAGGGGGTTAGGGCCACAAGCAGTCTCCAGTTAGAGGCTTTGTCATAGTACTATGGGACAAGAGGGGGAGGGGGGTAGACAGTACAAACTAGAGAGGTGGTTTACAGGCATTGGGGCCGAGGAGGAAGGACAGGTGAGCTGGGGGGGAGGTGAGGGGAGCAGAGAAAGGGGGATAGCGGAGGGACTGGGCTGTAGGAGCGGTCAGTGGCCATTGGCCAAGAGCAGCTGGTGATGGCATCCCAGTCTTTAGAGAAACAGTCACACTCAGTGTAGGAGGTAAGGTACTGCTTGAGGTTGGATTTGAAGCTGAGGAGGCTGGTGGAATTATGAATTTCCTCAGGAATCTCATTTAGCCATAGTGGGGCTCTGTAGGAGAACGTGCGCTGCGTGAGTACTGTAAGCTGAAATGGAACCATTAATGTGCCCCGTGTCCTCCCTCTGGTGTTGTACTCGGAGCCTGATGGGGTGAAGATGCCAGCAATGCATGGGGGTGCCTTCCCTAACAGTGCTTTTTTTGCCAAAGAGGCGGGTTTGAAGTTTGATACTGCACCCTAGAGACTGGAGGTTGGTTTGCTCATATAGTAAGCAAGTATGGGTTAGTCGATCAGCATTCAAGATGAGCCTGTAGGCCTTGTTGAGTGCTGTATGTACCCTCTTGAGTACCGTATCTGTGGCTGCGCCATAAACTACCAGGCCATAGTCGATGGTTGATAGGATGGAGCTTGAGACTGAGAGGCTGAGTGCTACTGGAGTGAGGTATTTCCTGTGCCTGTATAGCATTCCCAGCTTACCACTTGAGATGTAATACAATCAAATGAAGTTATAGTAATAAATCAAAAGAGGACAGTTTGGTTTTATGACCTTTTAGAAGATTTAAACAACATTGTGTCTTGTCCTCATAGTGTGTATTTAAAGGAACAGTTCTTAGCAGAAATAAATACATTGAGAAAATGTAATTGCCTAGCTCCACATGTAGCTAACACTAAAGCTAAAACATGGTTTAGTACAATATGTAGACAGGAGAAAGCTAAACTTAATAGACAAAATTGGTAAAGATGATTAAAAATAGAATTAATATAGCTGCACTTAATAGAAGTAAGAAAGCTTATAGGTTAATACTTCATTATGAAAATATACATTTTCAACAAAATAAATGGAATGAATTGACATAATACATTAAGAATAATAATATGAAAACATTTCCAGCATTAGCAGCTAAGGGGCATAGTTTGTCCTTGCCCTCAGTGGATTCTTGTATTTTTCCAGTAACCTGGGAGGATCATTTTCAGAAATTATTTTTTTTGTCCTGAAGAAGAAAAAATACAATATATTACAGAAATACTAAATCAGGAACTGGAAAAGTACTATTTACCAACTCCATGGTATATATCCTCTAAGGAAATTGTTAGATCAATTAATAGTATGAAATGGAATAAAGCTCCTGGCCCTGGCAGAATCTTGTAATAGATAGATAGATAGACAGATAATTGCAGATTCTGGTGGCTCCCTTTATTCTGAAATCCATTTAATGTGATAGTTCAATCTACATGTATATTCACTTCATGACAGGGAACAACAGTTTTTACAGTTTTTAAAAAAAGACTTCCCTCCATTCCCAAGATGTATTAACCGATCAATTTATTGGACTCCTCACAAAAAATGTTTGCAAGAATTGTATTGGAAAGACTAAATTCTGGGATACAGCATTCAAATCTTTTGACTGAGACTCAGGACAGATTCGATTCAGGTAAATGAACAAACCGATACTATTTTGTTTTAAAATATTATATTTATAAATTTGATTTAATCAATAAATATGTCACTACCAAAAAATCTAAGATCTTCTTCGGTGATATACCTGTTATCAGGTCACACCTGTGAAACATAGCCATCAGGCTCATATGGAAGCTTTTTCTGCAGCAGTCTATTAGGGGCTGCCCATGCCAATGTCAGGCTGCAACGCCACATGCCCTATATAAGTGCGGGTGGCCCTGCTCCCTCTTCAGTTCTTTCCTGCCACCAACAATTCACGCATGGACTCCATGGAAGCTTTGTCACTAAGTTCAACCAGCAAAACTACTTACCCTTTTTCTTTAGTATCTGCCTTTGAATCACTTTATTTTAAAGTTATTTCCTTTGCCTTTGTATGTTGAGAACTAATAGTTCGTCAGCTCTCTTCTGTCACTGCGGAAAGAAGATTTCTTCAACAGATGACCACTAACTCTGTATCTGCTGTCTTGGACCTGGTCACAACGTTCTCACCTGTGAGTTCTGCCTGAAGTTCAACCTCACTACCCAGTGTTGAAACAAGAAAGCCCTGCAGGAGTTCCTCATGGAGCAACAGGCAGCCAGTGGAGAGCAGGGGTCTTCCAGGGCCTCCCTCCCACTCACTGGCATCTTCTTCAGGGTCTTAGGCCACCAAGGCCTGGACAAGTCCTCAGGGAAACACTCTAGTTGGGATAAGGACTGGCCTAAGGACTGTTCTTCCCAACAGCTATCCCGGTCCCTGTTGGATTCTTCCTCCTCTTCTCCTGTGACTGCTCCATCAAATGCTTCGGCATTAGCACCTTGCTTCATGCAGGCCTCTGCTCCTATCAGGACCCCCATGGAAGAGAATTCTCCCAAACTTCACAGGGCTGCAGAGGGGCCATCAGCCTCTGGGTTTTCGGCCCCAGCCCCGCCGATGAGATCTCTCGAATCTCGAGGTCCACAGGCGCTGGGCCCCACCACTTCTACTGTTGTTAACAGTGGTTCATTGGAGCTGGGCTCCGTGCCCCCTCTGTCAATGCCTGTGTCAACAATGCTTCCTTTTCACACCATTGACCTTAATGCTATTCTTTCCTCCATTACCACATCTTTCATACAACAGTTTGTTCCACAGCCTGGACCGTCATTGCCCACACAGTCGGGTGCTGCCTTAACATCGATGCCAGTTCAACCCGTCCTCTCCATGCCTTCTAGAGAGTTGTCGGTTCCTGCTTCAGAACAGGTTGATGTTGCGGAGGAATACCATCCTGACCTCATCTTACCTGAAGAAGAGGATGAGGAGGAAGACATTGAAGTAGACTCCTCTGACAGGTCTACTGTTTCCTCCAAGAGTAAGAACTCAGTCAAACACACTCCCAGATCCCCTCCCCCCGGAGGACCCCTCTTTCTTCAACATCATGAAGCAGTTCACTCTCTTCCACTATGGGGTTCTAGACTGAGGAAGAGGATATCACAAGGAGGAATCTGGTGGATTTCTTGGAGATTCCAGAATCTCCACCCAAGGTTGCTCCTCCCCTACTGCCAGCCCTGAATGATGCTGCCACTGCTGCCTGGCACAGGCCTAATCTGGTAGCATCCATGCCCAGAAAGGCTGACAAGCTTTACCAGGCACCTCAGGGACTGCCCTTTTATGCAGTCCAACTGGAAACTGACTTAGTGGTCATTAAGGCTGCTCATGACAGGACTTAGGCACCCAAGCACCTTAGTTCCCAGCCCCCTGACCAGGAATCTAGGAGGCTAGACCTCTGGGGCAAGAGAAGTTTTGCCTCTGCCACTCTAGGCCTTAGAATTGTCAATTACTTGGCTCATTTGAGTAAGTACCAGAATACCCTCTGGAGGAAGGGCAAAGCTACTGCTCAGGCCTTCCCTGAGGGTTCCCAAAAACAAGAGCGGCTGAAAGTTCTCCAATCCTTGGAACATGTAAGTACGTATCTCCTCAGAGCCATCTATGATATTGTTGATACTACAGCCAGGGCAGCTACATCTAGCATTTGCCTCATAAGGCACTCCTGGCTTAGAGTCTCTGGCTTTGCAGCTGACATCCAGCAAAAGGTATTTAATGCCCCTTTTGTGGGTAATAATTTTCTCAGAACCATCTATGGTATTGCTGATACTACTGCCAGGGCAGCTGCCGATGGCATTTGCCTTAGAAGGCACTCCTGGCTTCGAGTGATCCCATTTTAATATCAGAAATGTTTAATGCACATTTTGGTGATCTTAATAATTATAGAACTTCATTATGTGTTGATAATCTTAGCTCTACTAAGACAGAAATAAATAATACACATGCTAAACTTAATTTTGAGCAGGTAACACCAGAATTAGTCAAGGAATATATACTCAAACATGATCCCAGACCATCAGTAGGGTATGATGGAATTGATTGCAGAATAGTTAAATTGAGTATAATTTTTTTCTCATATCCCCTGTCACTAATTTTTTAATTTTTCACTCTGAAATGGTGTTTTTCCTAGGAGTTGGAAGTTAGCTACTATTAAGCCTATTTTCAAAAATGGTAATATATCATTGGTTTCAAATTATCAACCCACTGCTTTATTAATTCCACTAACCAAGATACTAGAAAGAATCATTTTGGACCAAACATTAGAGCACCTCATAAGACATCAGCTATTAACAAATTGTCAGCATGGTTTTAAACCAAAGCATAATACTGAGATGGCCTTGGTGGGATTCACTAGCCACATTCAGGGTGCCCTTGATAGAAGGCACTCTGTTGCAGCATTATTTGTGGACCTCACCAAGGCCTTCAACCTTGTTGAGCACAGTCTACTGCAAACAATCATCAGTAATTTACATTTTTCAGTTGAGGCAATTAAGTGGTATTTGGATTATCTTTCAGACAGGACTCATAGGACAATAATAGGTGATAGTTTTTCACAAACTAGAGTTATAGAGTGTGGTGTGCCCCAGGGTTCTATCCTGGGGCCTCTCATTTTTTTTCACTTTATGTTAATTCAGCCCCTAGCATTTGTACAAATACCTCAATGAGTCTATACACAGATGATGTGGTCATATGTAGTGAGGGACTTAACTCCAAGGAGGAATTAAATAATGTCCAAATTGATTTTGACCATTTTCAAGATTGGCTACTATAAAATCATATGGTCCTAAATTAAAAAAAAAAAAAAAAAGTTATGTTTTTTTCTGGAAGGATATGTAAGGTTAAAGCAGTTGATCCTATTATAGATAAATAATGGACTACAATTGAATTTGTTGATCATTTCAAATATTTTGGCATGATTCTCGATAGTAAACTTTCATTTAAATTGCACATTAAAAAACTGAGAAAAACAATGCACAAAGATTAGGACTATTATACTGTGTAACCATTTCTAACGGTAGATTCTAGGAAGCTACTCTCTCATAGTTTCTTATTAAGTGCTGTGGATTATGGTCTAGTGGTTTATTCATCAACAACCAGTACAATACTTAATGGACTTAGGGTTACATATAATTAAATTTTATGATTCATGTCATATACTCCTTAACGTACTCATCAATGTCAGTTATGTAAACTTACAAATAGTTTATCCCTGGCAAATAGAATCTTACAGAAAATGGGAATTTTTTTGTTCGAAATCATGAATGGATTGTTTCCTCCTTCAATAGCTGAATTCTTTCCAAGATCTATTAATCCTTGTTAAAAAAGGTCATAAATTAGATTTTCTTTTGAATTATCTTTATTTAAAAAAGCATTTTGGCAAAGGTCATTATTGTACAGAGCACCTCTTTTTTATAACAATGGTCCATCTGAAATCATTGACTGTAAATCTGTTCAGTGTTTTAAAATTCATCTCAAACAATGGTTAATTAACAAAACTGAATGCACTTGCCAACAATAACAATTGATGGTATGTGTATATTTGTGAAGTATATGTGTGTCAGTACAATTTATACTGTTTATTAATTATTTTTGTTATTGTTTTATGTATTGTGACTTGTTGTCTATGAAAACAGACAGTTTTATGCTCATCAGACTTACAAGAATAAAAAAATAAATAAATGAGTCTCGGGCTTTGCAGCTGATGTCCAGCAAAAAGTGTTGAATCCCCCTTTTGTGGGTTACAAACTCTTTGGCCTTGATGTGCAGAATATTATCAATGATTTGCAGGCCTCAGGCTGGGCTATTCGGTCTGTCCACTCCCTTTATCATACGCAGCCCAGGAGTAGACCGAGGCCTTCCTTTCATAAGGCCTCTCACAGGTCTGGTGCCGGACCCAAGCTGCAGGGTAAGTGCAGGGCCAGCTCTACCTTCCCTACCCCCTCCTCCACCTCTGGTTTCTCTGCAAAGAAGTCCAGAGGAGGAGGTGTAGCCTCAGCTGCCAGTTCAGCCTCAACCAGACTCCTTGCCAGACCCCCCTCCTCTTGTTCCAAGCCAGGAGGTGGTGGTCAGAGGTTGGTTCTCCCTCCATCTGTCCCAGTGGAGAACCATTACAACAGATGCTTGGATCTTGCAGATAATCAAAAGGGGCCATGCTCTAGAACTTCTAGAACAGCCTCCAGATGTTCCCCCGTCCCCACCTTTTATAATCCAGGTCACACAAAGGTGCTCTGAGAGGAGGTGCACACCTTGCTGCACAAAAGGGCCACAGAACTAGTGCCCAGGCATCCAAGAAACAAAGGGTTCTATTCCAGGTTTTTCTTGGTTCCCAAAAGAACAGGGGACTTGAGGCCCATTCTGCACCTCAAGGAACTTAATCTTTTTATCCAGTACAAAAAGTTCCAAATGGTCACTCTGCATGGCCTTCTTCCTCTGCTCAAGCAGGGTGACTGGTTATGCTCCCTTGATATGCAGGATGCCTACCTGCATATCAAGGTTTGCCCCCCTAACAGGTGATTCCTGCAGTTCCTGTTACAGGGGAGCATTACCAGTTCAGGGTATTGCCCTTTGGCTTATCTGCGGTGTCACTGGCATTTACCAAGTGCTTAGCAGCTGTAGCAGCAGCTGTATGGCACAAAAGCCTCTAGGTGTTCCCATACCTGTACGACTGGTTACTGAAAGCCCAGTCCAGGGAGCTCCTGTTGTTAACTCTAGAGTGTACCCTGCGGTTGTTCCTGTCCTTGGGCATCACTGTCAATCAGCCCAGGTCTGTGCTGTCTCCATCTCAGCGGTTGTAGTACATAGGGGTGGTTCTGGACTCTACTCAGGACAAGTCCTTCCTCCCCCAAAGCAAGGCAGACTGCCTCGTTGCCCAGGCCCAGGAGGTGGCTCAGAGCTGGTATGTCCCAGCCAGGACATTTTTAAGCCTACTAGGCCTAATGGCCATGGTCATCATTTCAGTCCATTTGGCCTGGCTGCACATGAGGGTCCCACAGTGGACCCTCAGGGTCCAGTGGAATCAGCGCTCAGATGACCTAGATCAGCTGGTCCATGTCTCCTCCACAGTCTGCAGAGTGCTTCACTGGTGGATGGACCCTGCCAATCTTTTAAAAGGGGTTCCCTTCCTTATCCCACTCCTCAGCAAATCCTCATCATGGATGCTTTGGGTCTGGGTTGAGGAGTCCACCTCAGTCCTTATCAGACCTGGGCCTCTGGTCCCAGTGGGAGACTTGCTTCCACATAAACATCTTAGAAATTAGGGCAGTTCTGTATGCCAAACAGGCCTTCCAGAACCATCTCTCTCTGGGCCCTCTGCTGGTGCAGTCAGACAATCTCAGTATGGTCTATTATATCAACAAGCAGGGGGGGCTCATTTATACCCCCTGTGCAGGAAAGTGATGGGGTCTGGTACGGGGTTCTAGAGCATGATCTAGAACTGTCAGCCATGCATGTGCCAGGTGCCCAAAATGCTTTGGCAGACAGCCTAAGCAGGTCACAGTCCAAAATGAATGAGTGGGAGCTGCTGATCCTGGTTGCAGAAGACTTGTTTGACAGGTGAGGTCATCCAGAGTTGGACCTTTTTGCATCCCCACTCAACACAAAACTGCTGCGTTTCTGCTCGCTAGAGCCAGGGCCTGGAGTTTTCTAGGGAGATGCATTGTCCCTCTCTGGGAAAAGGAAGTTTCTTTACACCTTTTCTCCCTTTCCCCTGCTTCAGAGGGTACTCCTCAAGCTACAGATGGAGGGTGCTACCCAAATATTCCTCTGTCAAGGTGCACCTGTTGGTTATTTCAGCCTTTAATGTGTCTATTGAGGGTCATACTGTGGACCAATTGGATGTGGCCTGTACTTTCCTGAGAGGCATTCTCCACTTGGAGCCTCCTATCTGAAATCCAGTCCCAGCTTGGGAACTCAGTTTCATGCTAGAAAAGCTGACCCTGCCTCTTTGAGCTGGCTGTGTCTTGCGAGCTGTGCTTTCTGTTGTGGAAAGCATTATTTTTAGTTGCTGTTACTTCTGTTCGAAGAATTTCAGAGCTACAGGCTCTCATGTGTGAGCAGCCTTATCTGATTTTCCACAAAGACAGGGTCTCTTTGCATACTAACTCTAAATTTCATCCTAAGGTGGTGTCTGAATTTACCCTAAGCCAATCCAATCCATCTACCTGCCTGTTTATTTTCCAGAGCATGCCAATCCAGGGGAAGCATTGCTCCACACTTTAGATATGCTTCTGCAGTACTATACACACTGTACGATGGATTACAGGAAGTCCTCTCAGTTGTTTGTTTCTTTTGCCCAGGGCAGAGAAGGCGGTCCGGTTTTGAAACAGTGCTTGTCCAAATAGTTGGCCAACTGTATTGTGGTTTGTTACAGGAAGTATGGGTAAGGAACTTCCTGGAGTTGTTAGGGACCATTCTACTAGGGCTATGGCCACTTCAGTTGCCTGTTTCAAAGATGTGTCAGTAGCTGAGATATGCACTGCTGCCACTTGGAGTATTGTCCATACTTTCACCAAGCACTACAGTCTGGACATTGCCTCCAGAAGAAGGGCAGGCTTTGGCCTAGCAGTGCTTTAGGGCCCTCTTTCTTAGACCTCTGATTTCCTGCCACCCAGACTGTCCTTGCTCTCAGCAATGTTTGGGACTCGTTCTATAGGTATAACCTAATGGCAGAGTTACCCCTGAAGAAGATAGAACAGTTACATAAAAACTTACCATAACAGTAGATTTTTGAGGGACTCTCTGTAATCAGGTCATACCGTCCCTCCCTCCATCCTCGTTTCTCTCTTTCTCTCTCTCTCTCTCCCTCCCTACCTATAGCTCAGCTGTCCTGCTCCTCTAGCCTTTCTGCTAGCTGAGCACCTTCTCTCTCTCTCTCTCTCCTCTGTTCCCTAGTGGGACTACTATCTCTCATGGCCTCTGACTAGGGAAAGAACTGAGGAGGGAGGGCCACCCGTGCTTATAAAGGGCATGTGACGTCGGAGCCTGTTGTTGGCATGGGAAGCCCCTAATAGACTGCGGCAGAAAAAGCTTCCATGTGATCCTGATGCCTGACAGCTAAGTTCCATAGGTGTGACCTGATGACAGAGATTCCCTCGAAGATCTACTGCTATGATAAGTTCTTCCATAATTGTTCTTTATACTGTTTTGTTGATCTGCAAGCAGCTTTTGACAGTGTAAGTCAGAAGCTGTTGTCACAACAGCTATATAACCTTGGTATTCATTTAAATTTACATTCTTGTTTCTCTTCACAATTCCATATGGCTTTAAGCTCAATATGATATTCAACGTCGTCTCACGAAGAAACATCATACTGATGTTAGAGTGAGGCAGGGATGTGTTTTGGTCCACACTTTGTTTAAACTCTTTTTCTTTCTTATAATGTAGAGAATGCCATTGTCCAAGAATTCTGGATATGCCACTTAGAAACTTACCTTATGCTGATTACCTGGTACTAAGCTCTTCCTCATTACTCAGACCACAAAGACAAATGAACTGATTTAGTGAGGTATGTAAACAGCATTCACTGAAAAGAAATAGATCTCAAACAAATATGGATAGTTTTGGACATAATTGCAAAAAACTCCTGAAATTATTTGTTGATCAGGTACCAACAGAGACAAACAAACATTATGATTATTTAGAGGTTCAGTTTGACAACAAACTGACATGGAAAATGCATGCAAAGATTATTCTAAACAAAACGGTTAGAGCAACAGTTGAGTTCAGATTATTTAACTCAAGATATGGTGGAAATTCTGTTTCAGGTATAGTAAGTAACAGTACGTAATGCAAAAATGAGATCATCTCTTTTGTATGCATCAGAAATCTGGGGTAATGTAGATTCCTTTCCCTTGGAAGGGGTGTTTTGTAAAAATAACAACTCTAAGAACAGAATTAGGTCAATGCTCATTTTCTTTTCTAATTAATGAAACATGTACAATCTTTATAATGGATAATTATTTGTTACCTGAGTCTCTTTTTCCCCATTTATGTGCAGAGGAAATGTTAAAATATTCTCATCTAGATTTTGATTTTCCAGAGATGCAGTTTTTCAGAAACAATGTAGGCAGTGTGGGGTTATTACGTATCATGTATGACTGCTTTTGAACTCCTAGAGATGAAGTAACATTTTTAATTAAATCAAGATTTGTTAATAAGAATATTCAAACAGATATGCTACAAACAGCAGGGACACAATTACATAGCTGTTATAAGAAATTGAAGATGGGGGCATGCCCAGCAGCAAACAAGAATAGACGCTTCCCAGACAGCTCCCGAAACACACTGGTTTAGAGTTATAATTCATGGCTTAGTAACGGTCTATTGTTTATAAAAAGTATATCGATCATGAAATAAGAAGTCAGAGCTGTGCTGGTGAAATTTGACTACATTAAGAAAATGAGACGACCCAGGAATGAGCAGTCAAATGAAATGACCCAGGAATGAGCAGGGAGAGGCTCCAGCCCCATCTACCAGTGACAGTAAAGCTGGCCAGTCAAATGAAGCAACAAATGGGGACTTAAAGCCCACAGTACATGGGACCCTCGAAGTGGTGTACCAGCTAGATAGAAAGGTAGAAGGTTTCAACTCCTGCCTCACAGTTGTTTTTTTTTTTTAATCTATTATGTTTTCGCTAGAATACAATAACAAGACACTACAACAGGAATTGTGATAATAAATATCGACAGTACAGACATTATTATGTACATAAAATAACAGAAAGAGAGAGCTTATACAAGAGTCTATCCAAGCACTCTCAATATACATAGCCCAGTGGAAGTCATATAGAGTAGGACTAGATCTCCCCTTCCTCATAAACTGCTATCCCCTCTAGGGTCTGTAATAATCTGCCTCACAGATGTTGAGACAAAAATGGGCACTATGGATTCACAAGATGCAGTAGTGGGTGTCCTAAAAGGAAACCAGTTACTGAGGGCTAGACCTGAATACTTTGAAAATGGAGCTTGTGTCATCAATATGCGATTTCAGGGCATACTGGAAGGTACAGAAGGACTGGACTCTTTGGGTTACATGCAGAAACTGACCCTGGAACACTTTAATATTGAAGCCAAACAAATGATCATAAGGGCTTACTACATTACCCCATGAAGGAGACTGAACACCTGGACCTCCACGGCAAATTTCTAGCTACAATGGGGTGCATATCAGGGACTTAATTTCATAGAAAGCCAAATCTGCTGGAGCATTTTGATTGCCTGAAGGTACTGTTATACATCATTTTCCTCTACCTTTTCCTGACATTAGCTATGCCACCAGTCAATGGTGGCATGGTTTCAACATAGTAAGAGCAGGGCTGCAGGAGCTTGGTGTGTCTCATGCTTTGCAGCTTTCTGCTCACCTCAAGATGATCTGTTCTGGAAAAGTATACTTCTATGGCAATCCCTCAGAGGCTGGACCCAGATTAGCAGTCATACAGAGAAAAGATAGAATTTGCCAGCAGATTAGTACCATTTGGCCCACCTAGTCTTCTCTTTTTTTCCTGCCTATGGTATCACCACAGCTCATACTTGATCTCCAGCCCATTCACCCCCTTCCATAAGATTCCCTTATGTCTGTCCCACGCATTTTTGAACCCCAACAGTTTTTGCCCCTACCACCTCCACTGGAAAACTGTTCCAGGAATACCCAACTCTTTCTGTGAAGAAGTACTTCCTCACATCTCTCCTGAATCTACCCCCCCCAGCTTCTTATCATGCCCCCTTATCCTTGAGCACCTTTTTCTGAAAAATACTTCCCTCTTGTACCTTGTTTACCCTTGTGAGGTACTTAAAGGTCTCTGTAATATCCCCCTCTCTTCCAGGGTATATATATTTAGGTCCACTAATCTCTCCTTGTAGGGTTTCTGATGCAGACCTTGCACCATTTTAGGTGCCATCCACTGAACTACATCCACTCTGTCTATGTCCTTTCTGAGATGTGGTCTCCAGAACTGAAAACTGTAATCTAGGTGGGGTCTTACCAGTGATCTATACAGAGACAATACCACCTCCCTCTTTCTGCTGGTGATACCCCTCCATATGCATCCCAGCATCCCATTTGCCACCTTTAGGTCATCCAATATGATTGCCCCCAGAACTCTTTCCTGCTTGGTGGTTGTCAGTGTCACTCCACCCATTTTGTACTCCATCCCTGGATCAGGAGTGTAGCCAGAAATTTCCATTTTGTGCACAATCTCCAACAGTTACACCCCCCAATTAAAAAATGTACACATCCCTTCCAAATAGCACCCCCTTCCAAACAAGTCAGATTGTTGTCAGATGATTCCTCTACTCTCTAAAGAGGTTACACATGTATCAGACCCTCCTCAGTGGCCTACACTAACCCAAATACTACAAATTAGAATGATAATATTAACAGAGTGGCTTATAGTTTGTGACAGGCACTCAACAAAACTGTACACAAATGTGTACAGTGAGTATGCCTGTCTACACCCTTGCCCTGGATTTCTGTGCCTCAAGTGCATTATTATGCACTTTTTTGCATAGAAACCCAGCTGCTATACCCTTGACCACTCTTTAAGTTTTCTCAGGTTACTGCTCATCCCTTACACCCCCTCTAGAGTGTTCACCCTATTGCAGAGTTAAGGGTAATCTGCAAAGAGGCAAGCCTTCCCTTCCAGCTCCTCTGTAATTTTCTTATAAAGACAGTCCCAGCAGTGCTCCCTGAGGCCCCCTGTTGGGCACCCTCCCTTCCTCTGAGTGAACTCCATGTACCTCCGCTCTCTGGTACCTTTCCTTTAACCAGTTTCTTTGACCAATTTCTTACCCAATTTACCACATTTGGACCCATTTCTAAGCTACCCCATTTTCTTATTAGTCTCTTATGTGGAACGGTGTCAAATGCCTTACTGAAATCTAGGTAGGCTATGTTCCCTGCTCCATCCTAATCAAGTAACCTGGTAACCCAGTCAAAGAACTGCCTGTAATTGCCAGCCTCTTCCCTGCTATAACTTTTGTGAAGTGGGACTACCTCTGCCCTCCTTCAGTCCTCCGGGACCACTCCTGTCTCCAATGAGCTGTTAAATAGGGCCATCAGAGGTACAGCCAGTACCTCACTGAGCTCCCACAACACTCTTGGGTGGACCCTGTCTTGCCCTATTGCTTTGTCCACTTTTAAATTTGCGAGTCCCTTCAGGACTCCCTCCCTCCAATGCTCGATGAGATTTTGAACAAAAGCCTCAAAAGGAGGAAAGTGAGGGAGGTGAGCAGACATGAACTCACAAAGTAGGACTGTGCAGAAACTTTGCCTATGAGTTATTTGCTCCATGTGACAATATAATACCTACTTCACACATACCCAGTGCTTAATGTTTTATATGCATCTTTCTATTATCAGCTGAACTTATGGTAGCAGCTGAATTGTACACTTTTACACTTGTACACTTTTACTTTGCCACAAGTTTATATTAATCCTCCAGTTTTTAGGTGGTGGCCCAGATGCCGCAGCATAGTTAAAGGTCATGGAGGCCACATGGCCTGGAGTGCTGAGGAGGACTTTCTCTCCTGGGTCATCAGGGCCACCAGTGCGATCCCACTGGATCCAGGAAACTAATTCACATAGATGGTCAGGTAAGCCACTGCCATCGAGAGAGGTATATCTCTGTTTAATCTTTCAGTGAGGATCGATTGGTGTGTTTTCTAATATGAGAAGCTGTTAGCTATGAAGGTGAAGTTTAAACTTAGTTAATACATTTGATATAGACGTGTAATTTAATCACCCAAACCATATAATTCTACAGGGTGATTATGGCTCATGTCATTCAAAGATTATTACCTTGACTGACTTATCTAACACTTGCACTATTACTAGATAATAAATCTGTATAGCTGTGGGGTGGGGGATGGGGCTGATCTGGGAACATTCATTACTTCTGAAAGGGATTCATTCTGAGGTTTAATTTTGGGTGCATGGACTCCAGGGCTTAAAGTTAAAGCTCATTGTTATCAAAGGGTTACATTCTCTGGATGCTGACTTTTGTAACTTATCAGATGGCTGCCCATGGATGTGCTGCAATTGCTCAAACTGAACTCTTTGGACTTCAATGTGACATTCTGCAGCATCCCCAAAATGCTGTACCACTGATAAGAGGAGATAAGCATTACTTATTGTTCTATTGCTTTTACAGGTTCAGCCTATACTCTGAAGATACAGCAGTGATAAAAGAAAAGAAATTGAATATAACACATGGAAAAGTTATTTAAATATTCTCGCAGATCCTAAGGACCGTGCAGTTTATTTGATGTTTCCTCTAATAATTTTCACCAGAAACATGCTTCATTTTAAGCAGAAATGTAGCAATATTGTTACCCCATTTTGTAGATGTAATAGAGATGTGGCTGATGACTAAAAACATGTAGTGTTACTCTGTCCCCTATTTAAGGAACAAAAGTACAAGTGACTGAGAACTATTTTTAAAGACCTGTGTTATTCTCCAGAGGATCTAGCTATCAAACTGCTTATATATCAAGATATTACAATTTTGAAATATGCAGTAAACTATTTAAAATCTTGCAACTATGAGGGCTGATCTTGTTGAACAAGGATTTTTTGCACCTTGGTGCTTTTTTTCTGTTTTAAGATTACCCCTATCTCAGGGGATGTAGGTATTCAGACAGAGACCATTTCTAAGGGGTTTTATGCTTATTGCATTATTTAATGCTTCTTAGTCAAGGCTGAGTCTTTATCTTTTGATTCAGATGAATATCATTTGCCCATCCTCTAACAAAAAGAAAAAGATTAGTGTAATGTTCAGTGTATTTTTGTACACAGAGACATTTTGTTTTCTTTATTTTTTTGTTTTCCTTTTCTTCTTTGCTGTATATTACAGAGAACTATATTTGTATTAGATAGTTTATTTGTATTTATTTATTTTATTGAATTTTGTTGACCCGGTAAGCCCACTGGGCCTAGAAGTCCATTTTTCAGGGGCGACCAGGGGAAGGGGGGGGTACAGATGGTAAGCAACTGAAATTGAACCAGATTAAGCTGCTGGTGGTATTTTTAGTGAATGGGGGAGATTTGGCCAGGACACCAGGGAAATTCCCCTACTCATCAGTAGGGGGACCCTTTGGCCATCGAAGGATGGCCATTCCAGTTGCTGTGCCGCCTGCGGTGGAGATGGATATGCAGCAAGTCAGGGAGTCTGTCTCCTTCTCAGCTTCTGGGATGCCTGAGACAGATGTTTTCTTTGATGCCAATGCGAGTGATGTGGTACTGGAAGCCAAATGTTCAGATGATTTCCAACCCAAGGATCGTTCTGGCCTACCTACGGATTCTACTGTTACTCCTTTACCTGTTTCTCTGACGGTTGTTCCGGATGTAGAGGCTTTACAGGAATTGCTGCTACTTGAAGAGAAGACTTATGAATGGAGGAAACGAGAACGTGTGGCTAAATTTCAGTCTGCTCCTTTGGTGTCTGTTGTGGACACTCTGGATGCCGGTTCCGATCATGACCCAGGTGTTACTATGGCTATGGTCCACAATGAGGTTCAGAGTGAGCCACACCTTGTGTTCCACCATGCGGGTCAAGACCAGTCTGCTGCTACTATTTTTTCCTTCTCTGCTGCTTTCAAGCAGCAACCTTTGGACCATGTCACCCGTCATGGGACACCAAGTAAATTTCAATGGGCTGATGTTCCGGCTTCGGAAGGCTGTCCCTAGACTGTTGAGGATTCTTTGAAGGCGTGGGTTGGGTCCACTCCCCTGACATGCAGAACTGGATTTCGGGCTTTATGCATGTTAAAATACCGGGTGTTAAGCTCTCACCACTGGCTGCTTCTGCTGTAAGTACTGTTTCTGTTTCTGCTGGGGCTAAACCTTCCCTTGCTCCTGATATCTGCTCTACTGCTCCAATTGTGCACCCTATGGCTCAGGGTGTGGACCTTGCATCTTCCCCTCTTCATTTGCCTCCTAATCTCGACCTCACCCAGTATCCAGTTTTGCGGACTGTTCCTGGTCCTGACTCTGGTGTCCCTATCCCTGACCAGGCAGCTGTGGAGGACGGCCTCAGTGACCTTTCTGATTTTTCAGACATTCCCAGAAATATCCCTGCTGCCCTCAGGAATCCTCCTCCTGTACTTGACACTGTCACTGCACAACCTACTGTTCCTCTCCCTAAACCATATGCTTCTTTTTTACGCAGTACTGTTAATCCTGCTAAGCATCATAATGCAGTTCGCATTGTTTATAAAGGGGGTTTGGAGGTCTTCCCTGATTGGGTTTATCTTGGGAAAAATCTTTTGCAGGACTGTCTACAGTTTCATGTCTCTGAATTGTATGCTTTGATACATGTATCTGGGGAACATGTCTTTGATGTCAGCTTCAAGCTGGGCAGTGGATTTGATAAGTTTGGGCCCGTTACCATCAAAAGAAAAACACTCCCCTTTGGTCCCCTTTTGAGGTTGTTCCTCTGACTAGGCCTGCACATAAAACTGTCACCGTCTTGTTCTGCAGTGAAGGGGTTAGTGTTACAGATCTCCTTTTTTGGGGTAAAACAGTGCTGCACTGTCACTGGCCCTCCTGAGGCCATTTTTGATTTGGAGGGTATTTGGACAGGAGGTTGTCATCTTAAGTTTATTCTGAGATCTGATGATTCTGGTTTTCAATACTTGCCTAACAGATTTTTTTTAGGTAGGGATAGGGGAGTCCTCTTCTATCCTGGACAGCTCCGAACCTGTTATAAGTGTGGGCAGGTTGGACATATCAGCAGTGTGTGTAATCACCTAAAATGTTCACTGTGTTCGGTCTCTGGTCATACCAGTGCTCAGTGTACTAAACAGGTTCACTGTAATCTTTGTGGTACCACTGGCCATGCATATGCCTCCTGCCCTGAAGCTGTTCACCATCAATGGGCTTCTGCTGATTCAGAGGAACAGAGATGTTCGGTTGCCACAGCACAGAGGGCTTACGCTTCCACTCTTCCCACTAAACGGATCCCCAGTCCATCCCCTTGATGTCCGTCTGTCTCTCCAACATTAGTTAGGGCTTCCCAGGCTGAAGGTGCTATGGTTCTTTCTCATGGTACAATCCTTGACACCCCTGTCCCTTCTCCTCTTCCCCTACCCTTGTTACCCCCTGCTCCCCAGCCTCCCCCTTCTGGATAGTGCTCCTGTTACCCCTCACTCTGTTCCGGAGGTCACGCAGGATTTTTCACCTCCCCCTGACTTCTATGCCCCCTCCCCTAACTGTGGTGGACTAAATTGGTGGATGAATGATGGCCAGAAAATATTTGTCTGGCTCTCTGTCAATTCCTAAACAGCCTAAACTTGCCCCTATTGTTTCTTCTAATAGGTGTCAAGTGCTGGAGGATGACTCCATTTCTGAGGCAGAGTCTTTGGCTTCCTCAGTGGACTCCCATTCCCTAGACACAGTGGGTGAGATTGTATCTCCCGAGGCTTCAGTTGCTGCCCCACAACCTGCCCCCAAGAGAAGCAGGGTCAGGAAAAAAAAGAATTGAATGAGTCTTTTCAGATTCGCTTTCATGCCTTTACTTCCCTCTCTGTTTCTTTTGACATCCAATGTCAATAGTAATCAGAGTCCCTGAAAAGGTGGAGCGGTTTATAATTTCCTCCGCTGCCAACCCCTGGGTGTTTTCTTATTGCAGAATACCAGACTCCATACCATTCCTACTATTTCCCATGCTTCTCGGGAATGGACCTCTGGGGTTTCCTATTGGTCCTTAGACATGGACACGTGCTCTGGTGTTGGCATTTTGTTCCACCACATTCAACCCACTGTCCTGAAATTGTTGGATTTGATCCTTGGATGTGCCCTTTTGTTGGAGTTCCACATCCATGCCATTTCATTTTGCATTATTTCCACTTATGCCCCTCAATCAAAGGCTGAACGGTCCTCTATGTTCCACCTAATTAGCCCTCTTCTACATGTGGCACATCATGTTATCTGGGAAGGAGATTTTAATTGTGGGACAAGTAAACTGGATAGGGGGTCTCAGACGACTACTGAGAATGTTTTTTGGGGATATGACTGCCCTTCACTCTGTTGTTCATTTGGCTAGGTTCAAGGATGCTTTTTTGGCCCATACTGGTAAACAGGACATAACGTTTTATAAATGTTCTTTATCCACCAGGACTGATTTTTTTCTTTATTTCTAAGGCTTTATAGATTGATGGGTCTACAGTACAGCCAGTGGAATTTTCAGATCACTGTTCATTGACCCTACATTTAGGTAATCCAAAGGCTTTGCTTGGCCCAGGCTATTGGAAACTGAATACTACGCTTTTGAGCCACATCCCTATTCTTCAGTAGATTCTCTGCTTTCTCCATTGTAAGAAAATGACCTTTACTTTATTTGAGAATCTGCTTCTCTGGTGATCAGAGTTCAAGGCCAAACTCCGTCTCCTGCTTTTGAGAATGGGTAAGTCTGTCAGGTCCTCTACCTATATGAAATATTTGACTGCTCATAAGCAGTTGCAACATTTGATCTCTCTTTCCTCTTCTACTGTTCATGATTTTTCAGCTCAGATTTTTCTATCAAGAAGAAGATGTTGGCCTTTCACGCCTCTCAACATGTGGGTCTGCAATTTAAACAAAGCTACTGTACTTCTGGTACTCTTCCAGAGGTATGCCCCCTGCTCCACAATCAGAAATTTCTTGGTCACAGACTGATGTCTGCTCTCAGAGATGTGGAGGGCTCCCTCCATACTTCTAACCCTCAGCTTCTCTGGATTGCCACAGCTCATGCTGTTTCTTTATTTGATTTCCTGATCTCGACCCAGTTGGATTATGATTCCTTTTTTTGGGCTTTTCCGATTCCAGAAGCCCCTCCAGACCTTCTTTTGGCTTTATCTGTCCCTTTATCTGTTTCTGAACTTTTGGCAGCAATTAAATTGTTGGCCTTGAAAAAATCTCCTGGCCCTGACGGTCTCCCCTCTGAATTATTTGTGCTCTTCGGTCAAGAAATTTCTATGGAACTCACTGCGGTTTTCAATTTTCTTTTGCAAACTCATGATATTCCTCTAGATATGGCTACTAGCGTGCTTATTTTTTTTATTTAAGAAAGGGGATAAATCCGATATTGCTAATTGGAGACCGATTAGTCTTCTAAACACAGACTTTAAACTATTGGCCAAAATCTTGAATACTCGCCTTTTGTTGGTTGCCCCATATTTGATATCTCCTGCCCAGTCTTGTACAGTTCCTGGGAGATCCATAACAGATCCTTTACTTTTATTGCATGACATATTTACTTCTGACTTCCTCGCACCACTAGAGGAGGGTTGGCTTTCCTTGGACCAGAGACAGGCATTCGATAATGTCACCCATTCCTTTTTATGGTTTACTTTAGTTCATTATGGTGTTCCCCCACCTTTTGTTGCCAGGCTACAGTTGTTGTATAAGAACACCGTGGTGAAACCTTGTATTAATGGTCATTTGGGGCCCTACGTCCCCATCCATAAGGGTGTTCACCAGGGGTGTCCCCTTAGCCCTTTACTCTATATCTTCTCTATTGACCCACTGTTACGTCTTCTTAACTTGACACAGGACATTTCCCCGATTACCTTGCCTTGTCACTCCATCCCTTACAAAGCCCTCACCTATGCAGATGATCTTATTGTTTTAGTTAAGGATGTTCACTCAGCAGAACAGGCTATCCGCTGTTATCATGCTTTTGGTTCTCTTTCTGGGACTCAGCTGAACCTCTCCAAGGGTAAAGGGTGGCTTTTTGGGAGACACTCCCCCCCCCCCCACTGCAGGAGTTCCGCTCACCTTTGATACATTCCACATTCTGGGAATTGTTTTTGGTGATGCCCAAATGGATCTAGTGAATTGGGATCTCAAAATTCAGCTAGGGACTACTTTAGCTCGTTCGTGCCGAAATCCCGTGACGCCATGGTTTATAGTCTTTTCTTTCAATCCTTTTGAGGTAGTCGGCTCAATCCCTTCTGTCGCACTGTTTTTACTTACCTTTACGTGATGGAGGCCAGAATATGGTGAACCTTACTCTTTTTTTTTCTACTGTACCTTCCTGTCTGTTAATCTGAAACCCATTGTTACTTTCTTCTTCCAGACATTGGTGTGGCAGTTTTCGTCATTCCATTTCCCTATGGTACTGTTCTTGGGAGGCAGGTCTTGCCCACCCTCTCTGACGTTCTGCCCTTCCCCTAGCTTACCTTCATGATTTGTTTGTCAGATTTTGGCAGTGGCAAATTACCTCTCAAATGGTTTGAGCAACACTAAGAAGCAGCTTTATTCCGATATTCTTTTGACACATTTCTGGGAACCTGATCCTTTCCCCAAATGTCCCCTACACCTTTGACTGGTTTTGCAACGCTTTCTATTAGAACCCAGAATTCCAGTTAAGATGCATGATTTCCACTGGCTGACCTGTCATGAACAGCTCAATGTGAAAGCCAATCAAAAACATACAGATGTCTGAACGGAATTGCTCCAGACCCTCCTGTATCCTTCAACCTGAATCTTCGGACCACCTGTTTTTTTTCTGTTCTTATATTTCACTTTTTTGGACCTTTTTGTATACTAAGACTCAGATGCCTTTTTTCGATGTGTTACTTATTCTAGACTAATGTATGGGGATTTCCCTCTGTCCTGGTTCAAGCGGGATAGGAGCACTTTGAATCTTATTTTTGTTACAATCAAATGGTATGTTTGGAATTCACGTTGCCTTTTTACCCTACAAGAGATTTATATTTCTCATTTTGAACTTTTTGGTAAAATATTGTATGAGCTCCAACTGCTTTACTTCTCTGAAATGAAGATGTTAGACAGATCTCGGTTGTTGCAACTTTGGTGAAACCTGCCTCGGATTATTGATACTGATGTACCTGTCACATGAATATGTTAGTTTCTTTTCTTTATTTATGCTCTGCTTTTGATTGTCTTTATAGTATCTTAGTATCCTTATGAGTTTTGTACTTTTGTTTTGGCTTGTCTGATTCTCTAATAAAATCTTCCCAGCTCTTTTTCAATAAGTGCCATGGGATCTTTAACATCCACCTGAACTACCACCAATCCAGACAGATGGGACCTCGGTTTAATGTCTGATCTGAAGAACAGCACCTCAGAATTTCAGCACCCTCCCCTCATGCTGCACTACAGTGTCAGTATTGGGATATTAACCCAAGTGCCAGATGTGGCAACTGAACCCACAGCCCTCTGATCTCCCGGCCTCAGAGGTGAGTGTGCTACCTACTGAGCCATTGGCACTGACATTGCTTGTTAAATTCAACATATAGCAATCACAGTCTTTTTAAAGTTTCTATTTACTGTAAAAGCTGCAAAGCTGAATAAATGAACTTGAACTGACCATCTGGTCTAAGCAATTTTTCAGCCTTCAATCCCAATAAACCTCTGAGAACTCTTATAGCTGAATTTGAACTCAGGCCAAATGAGTTTCTCCCTTGCCTGGATACTATATTCTGGAAGTGGGCCTCCCTTCTGAACCATAAAGACAGAGCATAAGTATTTGTTAAATATCTCAGATGTTTATTAATCACCATCCACCCAAGAGTTTCCTTTTCTAGTCTCCCTATTCCACTTCTACTTTTCCTTCTTGCCTTTTTGTAACCAAATAAAGCCTTGCCTTGTCATTGTCTTCCACCCCTCCACTATCCTAAGCTATGCAGATGCCTTTCTAACAGTCTTGCTCATCTCTCTGGCACAGCTGAAGTATGTTTTCCTGATGGAGTCTCACTGGAAAGACTTGTACTCCTTAAACTCAGCCTTCTTTGCTTTTACTGCCTCCCTGACACTTTCTGAGAACCTAGGCAGCCTACTTCGCTGCTTTATTTTTTCTTTATCTCAGCTTTATTCAAGAAAAAACATATCAAACAATCATAAATAACATAATAGCAGTTACAATGACGAACAAAAGCAGTTTGTAACGTGTGTCATCTTTATCTATACTGAACACATTAACAATGTTATTCTAGTGCAGAGCCATGTCGACTAAAACTGCTGTCAGGCAATGCTCAATTAAAACCAGAAAACTGTGAGCATATGAAATTACTGCAGGGGGTGGAGCCCATGCTTCACCAGCCTGGTAAGAGTGATAAATGCAGAGGGACACCAGGTTTTGATCCACCTCCTCCAGTTTCCCTCACCTGTAGAACCAAATAGTAATCCCAACACCCTATTCCTCAGCATTACTCTGCTTTCTATTCTCTCCAACCTGCCTAAGGCACCCTTTAGTTACCTCTGTGAACTTGTTCTTAATAAACTTCCATTTCTGTTGTTTCTCCTTTGTTCCTTCATTCTGGTGATATCCTAAGAGTTCTGCCCTAAGTTCAACCTCCATCTTCCTGAAATCTGCTTTACAGAAGTCTGCACCAATGTTCTAGTATCATGCCTTTGTGCCCATAGCACAGGAGATGCTGCTGCACCTTAAAAGTCCAGTAATAATATATGAAACAAGTAGATGTGCAGTGGTGCTTTTGCCTGTTATGATTCCTGATTCCCCTAAGAGAAAGCAAATAGGAAAAAATAAAGGAAAAAAAAAAGAATAAAAAAAAAACAAAAGAAAGTAAATAGTGTCTTCTCAGTCCAATCCCCTTTAGCTACTACCCAAAGAATTGATTTAACTCACAATGGGACCCCATTAGAAATAACAGTATAAGTATGTAGATCGAGGGGATTCCAGTGATATGCAATATTGATGCTAGCTGTAATGACCAGAGGACTATAAGTGACAGAAAGGAGAAAAGTATGAATAGACATCTGAGTTGTTAGAAATGGCAAAATCATTCAAAAATAGAGAAGTATTCATATTATTGAATAGCATCTATTAGCAAAAAATCACACAACACTTTAGATACACTTAAAGAAACACTAATAAAGAACTAGATTTGTGCACATGCGTACCACAGCTGATGAGACACTTTTCCACAGGCTCCCACTCCTCGATTTAAGACAAGTTATAATTAGCACCGCAAAGTCATGAAAATGATGGGGAAATGACAGAAGCTTGTCCATAATAGCAAAATGGACAAGTACCTGGCAAATATGGCTTTGAAATGGGCATGGAGCACAAAGAGAGTTTAAAAAAGCCAGACCTGTTCAGGGGACTGTTGAGGGTGCATGCTTGGAAGTCTCAGAGAAAACAATGGCTGTGCTGAACTGGCGGTATCCAATACAGGCCTGGCTGCACCGTCACTGAAAATAGCTGAGGTGACTGATAGCAAGCAAGCAAATTTTTATTTGTTAAATGCTATTCCAAAAAAAGATCATAGTGTTGTACATGTATAAACATTAAGATCGATAAAAACAGATATAAAATGATAAAACAATAATCTATAAAACAGAATAACAGCAATATATATGACCCAGTCAATCAGGGAACACTAGGGCAAATAAATGTGTTTTAGGGCAGACTTAAAATCCTTGACAGTCAGGCACTCTCTGATCTGATGAGGTAGAGAGTTCCACAGGGTCGGTGCTGCAAACACAAATGAAAGAGCACCAGAAGTCTTCAAATGGACCCTGGGAACCTCTAGCTATCCTTCATCGGAGGACTGGAGAGAGCGGGGGAGCAGTAGGGATGAAGGAGATTTTGCAGGTAACGCGGTCCCTACCCATGAGCTAAATTTATTGTTGGACTGTTATTCAAAGATGTTTCAGGTTACCACTATGTACAATCTAGGCCTGGGAGATGTGCAGGGCTCTTGGAGTATAGACATAGTCACCACCCAAGAAGCTGTTAATTCCATCAAATCACAGAAAGCCCCGGCTTAGATATGACACCTACAGAAGTGTATAAAATGGAACCTGTGTTGTGGGCACACCATCTTGTAAAGCTGTTTTAATATCTGCATTAATCAAAATAAATTATGCGATGATTGAAAAGGGAATTTAATAGTACTGATCTATTAAAGGGAGAGTTTTGAATCTAGCTAATTATACGCTCATTAACCTTATTCATTACTGTGATAAAATATTTACAAAAAAATATATATGAAAGACTTATTAAAGGGATAACTGAGAAAATGTATTGTCAAAATTCTAAGCAGATTTTAGAGAATCATACTCCACAAGTGATTACTGTTTTACCTTGTTCCATGTTATCGAAAAAATATGTCAAGGTTAGACATCAAAAGCTGTATGTAGTTTTTGTGGATCTCCACATAGCTTTTGATACCATCTCTAAATCTGTGTTACAGAAGAAATTGGAAGATCTACATTTGGATATGAACATACGAATCTGCCAGCAGAAACAGACCTCCTGGTCTATCAACATCTGCTTGAATGTGCAGCTAGCAGCCCTACGTTGCAGCTGCCCCACCCTTCCCCTTTTGTCTGCCCTCAGCCATTCTCAGTCTCACCCACCCATACTCTCCCCGGTTCTCTGTCCCATGCCTTTTTAAAGCTACCCACAGTTTTGCATGATATCACCCTCTCTGGTAGGGCGTTTCACTTCAACACCACTCTCTGTGTGAAATAATACCTCCTCATCTCCCTCTTAAATCTTCCCCCCTCTATTCTTAGCCTGTGCCCTGTAGTGTCCCTTCCCTTCCTCAGTTTAAAAACCCCATTGGCTCCATCCTTGTTGATTCCCCCTTAGATACTTGAAAGTTTGGATCATGTCCCCCTATCCTTCCTCTCCTCCAGTGTGTACATATTCAGTTCCCGCAGCCTGTTTCCATAGTCTCTTCTCTCCTTTCCCTGTACCATCCTCATTGCCCTCCACTGTACTCCCTCCAGTAGCTTGATATCCCACCTCAGGTATGGCCTCCAGAACTGCACACAGTATTCCAAGTGCAGCCTGACCAGTGATCTGTAGAGGGGCAAGATCACCTCCCTCTACCTGGATGAGAACCCCCTCGCTATACACCCCTGCATCTTGTTCCCCTTCATTGTTGCTTTCCTGCATTGGGTAGATAAGGCAGTTCCTCATATAATAAATCTATTGTATTCATCAGTCTTGTCCAGGGTCTGTTGTGGCCAAAATGGGGTGGTATCAAATACATTTGGAACCAACATCGGAGTTAAGCAAACTGTCTTGTTGTACCCCTTGTATTCAACTTACATATAAATTATATTATTTTGGAATTAGAGAAGGGTTCTTTTTGCTCCCAAAATTGTGGGAAAGACTTGCCCATACTGAATACATGCAGATGACACAGCGTTGTTGTCCTTGACGCAGAATGCACTAAAAGTGAAGCTGAATATTTTTCATGGTTTGTGTAATAGATCCAAGCTCTCAAACTTAAAGAACAACTTCCTACTTGCCCCCCCAAACATATATAATAGCTCATTTGCCCAAGAGTTGCTTGTTATAACAAAATGATCAGTCGCTTTGATTTGTTATAATTGCAACTCTAAATGGTAATAAAATGTATGTAAAAATCATCCCCATTGAACCCAATGGAGCACACACACACGGTCTTCATTTTCTGACCTCGCAAAACGTGCCAGCATGAAGGCATGTCGGCACATTCAGGAAGTGGCTCTGTTTTGCCTGTTTTCTCTGTGGAGTGAGTTATGAGTGTTGTAATTTTTTTGTAACAGCAGAAATTAATGGATTTTTTTATAGCAAGCAACTCTGGGCCAAGTGAGCAATGGATTTGTCTAGTGCACTTACCCGGTCAACAAAAACGAACTAAATAAATAAATAAAATATATGTTTGTGGGGGTTGGCAAGTATGAAAGTAGGAAGCTGCTCTTTAATTAGAATAAGGTGGATGTTGAATGGTGTTTCTTTGGAAACTGTGGAAAGTTATTGTTATCTAAATATAACTTTCTCTTCTAATGCTAAATGGTCACTGGAGTTTGGGATTCAGAGAAGTAAACCATACCTGATTGTTTTATCACTATATAGATGTTATAGAAATATTTGGGCTTTTGCCATGGATTCTCCGATTAAAGCCTCAGTGGCTTATGTTAATGTGGTGGTCTATATTTGGGCAGAGTGCTGGGGTTCATATGGTAAGGAGCAGTTGAAGCCACCAATAGCAAAACGTTTCAAAACTGCATTGGGTCTTTCAAAATCTATCTACTTACCTTTAATTAGAGCAGAACTGGAAATAATTCCTCTGACCCAAACTGAAAAATTATGAGCATTGGTGTACTGGATGAAACCTACAAAAATAAATCTGAACATGTTACCTGCTAGAGCACTTAAAGAGAAAATGGATGTTATAACCTGGGATGGCAACACCTATTGGACTTAAACTAATAGAAAAAATATTAACAATCAATGGTCTTAGAGGGCTCTCTGAATTATCAAAAAATAATGTAACTGTCAACATAACAAACAGAATTCTAATTTAACTGATTCACTGCTACCTGTAAACTGACTAAGAACCCCCCACACTGTTTGCACCTATCAGCTATCCACCCAGCACAGCTCCTACCTCCATTCCCATTTCTCCTCCCCCCACTACCTGCCCCTTCCCTATTCTTGTCATCCTCATCCCACCCTAGCCTCTGCGTTCTCACCCACCCTCTGCCTTAACATAACTTAAGCACTATCACAAAGTGACCCTGTGCCTGAGGTTATTGCCATCCCTCCACCACTGCCCACAAGAGACAGGGCTATCCTAGATCTAGTACTGACTAACAAGGAAGGGATCACAGATCTCCAGGTAGAAGGTCACCTGGGGGCCAGTGACCATCACATGCTATGGTTCAATTTGGCTACTACATCTAAATCATCCCATTCCGAGGCAAAAATATGGGACTTCAGAGGAGTTGACTTTGATAAGATGGCCAACAGAGTTAAGCTAGCCCTGGCAAAAAGAAACACAGGTGAGGGGGTACAGGCAAAGTGGGCAAGCATTAAGGATGCATTACTTGAAGGCTGGCCTTCAGGAAATATAAGGCAACACAGCGAGATGAAGATAGGGAGGCATACCAAACTGCCCTAAGGGAAGCAGGGAAGGCAGTAAGGCAGGCAAAGTCCCAAACTGAGGAAACACTAGCACGAACAGTAAAAGAAGGTGACAAGACTTTCTATAGATACATTAGTGAAAGGAGAAAGTCCAGAGGGGGTATTGCTAAGCTTAACGGAGAAAAGGGAGCATGTGAGGAGGAGGACCCTGTAAAGGCATCTATCCTAAATAGATACTTTTGCTCAGTATTTACTGAAGAGAAGGTAGGGCAGGGTCCACAGCTCAGCATCATGGACACAGGGGAGGGGGAGGTGAGCACTACTCCTTCACAAAAGAAAGGGTCCTACAAGATGCTAAGCTCGGGGTGGATAAGGCAATGGGACCTGATGGCATACATCCCAGGGTACTTAAGGAGCTAAAGGTGGAACTAGCAGAGCCATTAGCAGAACTGTTTAGTGAGTCTCTGAGCACAGGAGAGGTCCCAGAAGACTGGAGAAGGGCTCATGTGATCCCGCCTCCACAAGAGTGGTAGCAGGAGGAGGGCGGAAACTACAGACCAGTCAGTCTTACCTCAGTAGTGGGCAAGATTATGGAGGCCCTCTAAGGAAAGGATAGTGCATCACCTGGAATCCATAGGGGCACAGGATCCAAGACAGCATGGGTTTACAAAGGAAGGTCCTGTCAAGACAATCTCATAGATTTCTTTGACTGGGTAACCAGAGTGGTGGACCAAGGGGAGCAGTTGATATCGCCTACCTTGACTTCAGCAAAGCTTTGACACTGTTCCACATAGAAGATTGATAAATAAGCTGGGTAGGCTGGGGTGGGTCAGAAGTTGGTCAACTGGGTGGCAAACTGGTTGACAGGCAGAAACAGAGAGTGGTGGTAAATGGTATACAGTCAGAAGAGATGCAAGTCACAAGTGGGGTACCTCAGGGATCAGTCCTGGGGCCAGTCCTCTTCAACATCTTCATTAGTGACCTTGCAGATGGACTAGAGGGTAAGGCTTGTCTGTTTGCAGATGACACCAAGATCTGCAACAGAGTAGATGATCCAGATGGAGTGGGCAGAATGAGAAGAGATCTGGATAAACTAGCAAAATGGTCAGAAGAGTGGCAACTGGATTTAATGCAAAGAAGTGCAAAATCATGCACATAGGGAAGAGAAACCCTGAAGCCACCTATAGGCTGGGAGGGGAGTTGCTAGCAGTCACAAAGGAAGAAAGAGACTTGGGCATCATCATCACTGATGACCTGAAATCATCCAAGCAGACCTCTAAAGCAGTAGGTAAGGCTAGGGGGGGTGTTAGGGTGTATTAGTAGGGGTATCACAAGTCGTAAGAGGGAGGTAATAATCACTCTTTATAAGACACTGGTTAGGGCCCCATCTGGAGTACTGCATGCAGTATTGGAGACCACACCTTCACAAGGACATTAACCAAATTGAGGCAGTCCAGAGAAGGGCAACCAAAATGGTGCAGGGACTGCATCAGAAGACATATGAGGACAGATTAACAGAGCTCAATATGTATACCCTTGAGCAAAGGAGGGAGAGAGGTGATATGATCGAGGCATTCAAACACCTTAAGGGCATTAACAAGGTGAAAGAGTCTAACATGTTTAAATATAAGAAAAATAGCAGGACAAGAGGATACAGCATGAGATTAGAGGGGGGCCGATTAAGGGGGAATGTGAGGAAATTCTTTTTCACAGAAAGAGTGGTGGATACATGGAATGGCTTACCACAAGAAGTGGTGGCTATGAATACAGTACAGGGCTTCAAACAGGCATGGGATAGGCATAAGGGAGCAATACAAATGACTATGAATAGATAGGCCACTGACAGAGCAAAGGCCGATGGCACATTTATAAGGTAGAAAAACAAATGGGCAGACTGGATGGGCCTTACGGTCCTTATCTGCCGTCAACTTCCATGTTTCTATGTCCACCCCCCCCCACTATTCCTGGCCTTAGTGCCTCCCAAATAATCTACTTATCCTACTTCTCTCCTATATTCTCTTATCTCATATGAAATGTACAGAAACTGCTATCACCTGTCCCTACTGTAGTTTAATTGCCTAGTTTTTTTTCAACAATTTTCTTGTATTGAATTGTATTGTACTGTGCTTATCTGTGCCTTTATGTCTGACATGGAACCTTTGTAAATGAGCTTGTAGCTCAAAGGTTGTAATCCTAGATTTCAATAAATCCTAGATTTCAATAAATAAAATAAATAAATTCTGTTTGAGGAAAGCATGTTCAATTTGGCAAGACAGGCTGATTTAGAGTATATTAGAAGCTGACTTCTCTATAGAATGCTGAGATAAAGCAGGTTCACTACTGCAAGCAGTATGTCTGGATAATAAATAAATCCAGAGGTACAAAGGCTCTTCACTTCATTAAGATTTCAAATTGTATTCCCTGAAGGTAGGCACTCTAAACTGACAGAAATAGAGACATTATTAGCAATTTGTTGTTCCTGTGGCATTAAAGATGTAGAAGATCTGAACATGTTTTACTAAAATGTTTGTGGTACAGTAAGATTAGCGCTGATATAATCAGTCTGCTACTTGGTAATTTTTCAGTTACTCCTGTCACAGCCTGTCCACACTCAAGATGCAGTCTGCTTCAGGTTGCCAAGTTTCTCAACCATCAATACCTGTAAGGGGCCTCGGTAGCTACCACCACTTAGAAGTGATTCTCTTTCCTGGGGACTTTCTTGGTCTGAATCCCACCAGAGCCAGTGCCCACATAGTACAGTGCTCCTTTGACTATGGACAAAAAGCCTTCCCCTGTCACTCACTCCTGAGAAAACATTTCACTTTTTAGAATATAACTGTAGCCTTCTTCTCCCTTTGGGGCCAGATTGTGGATTTGTCAATACCAATAGTAACTGTTCCCCCAAAAGATTCAGTCACAAAGGCATGAAGCTTAAAAATATTTACTACTTCACAATATTTACACAATCCACAGAATATCACAATACACAAGCCTATGGGAATAACTAGGTTACTACAGAAATTAAAAAGAAAATAGTTTGCACACAGCTGAAGAAACAAATATGAAAAAAAGCTTCCTTTTTTTCCTACTTACTGTTTATACTCCCCCTACCCCACAGCACTCTCACTCTTTGGGAGACACCTAGAACCTTATAGTCTCCACCCTTTTACCTGGAGTTTGGTGCAGTCCATCCCCCATGGAGCTGTGGCTATATCCCCCAGGTGGGCATGAGGTGTGGTCCTCCGAAGTCCTTCCTGGTCTCGTCAGGATGCTGGTGCCAGGTCAGGTAGGGGCATTGGAGATCAGGGCCTGGTGTGCCATCTACCGGGAGCACTGCAGGGTCTTTTCCCCATTGTTTCTAGGGGAGTGGCCTATGCCCCAATGTCAAGGCATCGCTGCCGACGTCCGTAACTCCCAACCCTCTCTGTATGCTCAGGTGCCTGCTATGCTTCCAGCTTCTGCCAGAGGCCAGTCAGGCACTGAGCAGGTGCTCCCTTCCTCCCGGGAGAGGAGAGCTGTCCTCAGATGCTCAATTGTCTCCCTCCCCTGCTGACCCCCCGACAGCCGGGGCTCATTCCCAAACCCCGGTCACCGGCATGGAACAAAGTGTAGGATCCAGAGCCGCAACCCTCAGCGCCACCGGGCCGGCTTAAAAAGCCCTTTCTATAGCTTTTTAAAACTAACAGAGCAGAAAGATTCTTACCACATAGGAACGTATTGAGTTGTTGCAGACTCTAGCTCATAGATGTTGTACACTTGGAGTCCAAACACTGACTAACTTACTAGAGTCTAACACAGACATCAAAAGCCTTCAGCTGCCAGCCTCCATGCTGCATAATCAAATATGTCACTCTGACATCATAGATTTGACACTTTCTTTGTTTCCTGGGTGTACCACCTCTCTGGAAAGCTGGCCTAAAGTGGAACCTTGGGTTTTGTGGACTCGGAGATCCCTCTCATTGTTTTGAGCTATGTCTGCTCCTGCGCAGGGGGTGACTGCATGGCCCAGACAGTTCGACATGAAAGACCTTGAAGCTCCCTCATTAACTAACCAGGGTGTCCTGTTGTTACAGGACAAAGAGACTGTAATTAATTTTCAGGGACAGCTGCTTCTGTCTCTTGCAACAATTTTAATCACATTTCCCCAGCCTATCTCTGTTACATCAGCAGATAGAGCTTAAAAAATGCTAAAAGAAAACAGTACAAAATTATTGTTACAACTCCTGAACAAATTTATGTATTTATGACAATGGTAGATGAGCTATGCTTTCAGAAATTAATTTCATTTCTTCAAGCTGCTGAAGTAATAAGATAAAAAAATATGATTAGCAATAAGAATTGATATGCTGTATAATGAATGAGGGCAATTATCTATCTAGAAGAGAGTTCAGAATTTGAAAAATGAAACAAGTGAATGGTGATATTCTCGCCACTATGTATGTACTGTAATAACATTACAAATGTGTTAATGTAAGTGAAATTATTTATGTGCTTTTTATTTGATCTTTTGTATTGCATAAGTGGAATGTGTCCATTTTAAATATATGAATATTTCTGAATACTTTTTAATATTGAAATGGTATGTTGTTTTTTTTGGGGGGGGGGTATTTTTAAAGTTTGATGACTGTTAGTTCAAACTGTGCATTTGGGGGGCCCTATCATTCATACTGGAAGGGATCCCAGAGGAGGCGGAGCTGCTATTCGCTGTTACACTGCGGAGGAGTATGAGAACAGGAGCTGCTCTATGCTGTGTTTTGAATTAGTAAAGGGATGCTAGCATTGCCTGGATTGTTTCCAGGACCATACTTGACTTACAGAGCAGCCTTGCCAGTCTTTCTTGTGCAGCCATTTTTCTCTGGCTCCCCGTCTCCTGCTCTCTTCTTCTCCTTACAGCTGGATTGGAGTCTGGCTGCTGGCGAAGCCTCAGCATGGAGTAGAAGGTGGTGTGTCCTGCAGGGGGTCTGGCAGGAAAGAGACAGAGGAACTGGCCTTGGCACTGAGTTGGAGTAAAGTGAGGGGAAGCCATAGAGTTGTCCATCCACCTTCAATATTGCTGATTGTGCCGGCCCAGTGGTGCTGAGGGATGAGGCACTGGACGCCACACCTCGCATTACGCCAGTGACCCAGGTTCAGGAACAGACTCAGGGTTGCCGGGGGTTGGTGGGGCAAAGGAGGATTGAGCATCCCAAGGGATGCTTTCGTTTTTCTGGGGTGGGATACCAGGGGTGCTTCAAGCACCTGAAACCCCTGAAGCCAGTGGAAGCACGGGCTTTTGGGGCACCGGCAGCTCTGCTTCATGGAGTCGGGGGCAGGGGGATGCTGTTAGGCGCTTGGCAGTCAGCATGCATCAGCATGTCATCAACCTGGACATACATCCTTCGAACCGGCATCCCAGGGGGATGGGAGTAAAATGGGAAAAAATACAAAAAAACTGGCCCTATGTGCACAATGAAACTGGGGATAGGGTGCCTTGGGGGATTGCCCTGGTGGACAGAGTAGGAGGAGGAGGTACGAGGCCTCCTCTGAAAGCTATGGGAGCCAGGCAAGTAAAAAAAATTAAAATATTGCTGATTGTTACAGCCTTATTTTCATACGGAGAAAGGAGGATTGTAGAGAGAAGTGGAAAAGTCGGATGTAAATTTTGTTAATATCACTGTCATTTGCTTCCCCTACAAGTTTTTATTTGAATGTTGTGTGCCTCAATGTTCAAGTGTCACACTAGCTTCATTTGTTACTTGTCATTTGTTATTTGAGTGTTCTGTGTATATTGGGGACGTTGGTGTTTTGGTACTTTAGTGTTTAGGTTGATACTGCTTTTTAAAAGTCCTTTTTATAGTTATTGTTTTATTATTTTTTTTAGATATGCATCTCCATAGTTTTTACATTCAGTTTTTGGGGGCCTTTTTTAGACCAAGTCACATGACTGTGTGGGATTGGTGTTAAAACACATGCGCTGGTGTCCTTCAGATTACATTTTGTTTGGGAGCGCCTGGCAGATAACAAGGAGACGGAAGCTTTGTGTCCCGTATTTTCCCAGTATTCTTTTATGAGAGCTTTTTTTGAGAATCGTCTTACTGATTTTAGTATTTACTTGTAGCAGTTTTACCCACTTTAGAATTTGATTTTGTCAAATGGTCAGCTGTATTGCACCGCATTATAGATCACCACGGCCTAGCCCTATTGTTTAGTAAATGGGTGGCAATAGCAGAATTTGTGAGGGGCTGGGAAGGAGTGGAGTTCTCCCATGTTTTGCTTTTTTGATTTGAATATGTGTAAGTAAATTCATTCATTCACTTACTCTTTTGTCTGTGATTCAGAAACAGTCCATTTTTTTTGCTTTTTTGGTCCAAATAGGCCTATTTGAATCTATCTGAATTTTTAATATGTAAAGGATGCAATAGCAATAGTCTAGTTTAATTAATTATACACTGCTAAATGATTATTGCTGTATTATTGTAGCTCTTTAGCAATTTTTTTTTCTTTTGTACATATATACTAAGCTATCTCTTTTGTCTATTTTATTGTTTTTAGCTGCAATAAGCTGCCCTGATTGGACATATAAAGTTGCTAGAGAGAATACCTTTGCCTTAAGGAGGAGAACGTTTGGATTTAGTGAACCAAAGGACTAAAAGGACTTCACAAGGACTTAAAAGGATCTAAAAGATGTACCTCCTAATCTGTTTGGTGTGCTACAGATTACAGTTTGTGCTTACGCTTATGATTCCAGTTAAGATGCATGGGATTGTGCTCTTACTAATTTAATTTGTGTGGAAATTATTAGGGACACAGTATTTGATTTTGCACCTGTAAAAAAAATGTGAAGAAAGGTTGGGCTAAACAGAGGTGGAAGATCAAAGCAAGAATAGTGGAAGAGAAGTGGAAGAGAAGTGTGAAAGAGACTTTGCTGTTGGAAAATCATTTGGGAATATTTTACGGACCTAGATTAGCGGGCTTTTAGTCATAATAATTAATTCTCAGGTGTGGGATAAAGAGCCATATTCAGCTTTCTTTTTTCACCCCTCCCCTCTTTCCTTTTTAAATGAATATAAGAAGTGGTAAAATCATTCCTGCTGTCCAAAAAGAAAAGGTCAAAGAAAGTAGACCTGAAAAAGGCTACATTTTCAGAGGGGAATTGGAAATTATTACATCAACATCTCTAAAAAGGAAGCAGCATATAAAGGGAAGTATTTGTGACAAAGAGGAAAATTATAGGAGTAAGCCCCAAATTGTAGTGGAGAATATGTTGGAAATAGAGGTTAAAAATGGAGGGAAGAAGTTAGATAAACATGCAGAAAGTAGAGAAAATGTAATTTGTAAGATGAAGAACTCTGAGGAAAAAGAAATAGCGAAGGAAGCTGGTATGGAAAGTTTAGAAAATGTAACAAAACAGCAGAAGTCACAATTTCAATTAGACAATCACACATCTGAAAATGTAATGATTGTTGGAATAATTGAAGGTGATGAAAAACAGAAAGAAGTAGAAAGTAAGTATGTCAGGCAAAGCACAATCAAAGGCAAAGCACCAACAAAAATCTCAGACTATTTTGAGAGGAAGGAACACCTAAAATCTAGGAAAATGAATATTAGCATAGACAAGGGAAAGACAGCAAAGGAATCTATAGTACAAAAGAAAAAAGAGGATTCAAATATAATATTGAAGGAGGAGTGTAATGAAGAAGAGATAATTATTATAGAGGATTCAAAGGAAGTAACAAAGTTAGATCCGTTAGTCCCTTAGAAATTTCTGGGAATGTATTCATACAAGAGAGATTAGAAACTGCAGACATATAGGATATACAATGGAGAACTGTCAGAAAAATGATTTATCTACACAAGTGCTGTTTGACCTCGGGTAACTTCACGAGTGGTGTATGCCATCAGTGAGATGTCCGAGGTCAAACAACACAAGTGTAGATAAATCATTTATCTGACAGTTCACCATTGCATATTTCATTTATGCAATAGGGATGATTTCTGTCAGTGCAGGGACATTTGCTTTTGATTGCTTATCATGTTTTTTGCATATGTTTGTCAAAAAAGTGAACAAAAGTTAACAAAGAAAATGCATTTTCTGCTCTTTCTTGCTAATTATAAAACAATCTATAAGGTATCTATAAATGAAACACCACTCATTTTGTAGATAATTTTGTGCTGAACAACTTTCATGCTCGCAGTGCCTTGCTATCTTTTTTTTCGTTTTAAAGGTATTCGCATTTGAATATGGATAGTACTGCTACTGAGGCCGAACATTCTAAATGAATTCCATAGTGATTGTGACATAGCTACTATATAGATAAATTTTATTTATTCAACGGCTATGAAGATAAATGGATTTATTCAATGGCTTCTGAGTCCATGTCTATTGTCTAAATCTCAATATTAGCAGGCTATCCAAATACTGTATTCCAGAATTGAGACAAAGAAGTGGAAAGTATTAATTTGGAACCAGAATTTTTAGTACAATGCCCAGACACACTGGCAAAATATACCATCAAAACTCTAGCTCACCTGATAATGGTGAATATAGTTCTTCTGGAGGCTTTAAATGATATTACAGACAAATTTAATAGGTTTCCAATATGATGATAGAAAAATTGGAAAGAATGGAAAATAAGATGAGCAATCTTGAAAATAAATTAAATGAAGGTAGAGTGTGTTTTTCAACTTTACAAATTCCAGAAGTTTCCCTAATGGGCCCAGGGTGTAAACATTCAAAACAAAAGGGGAAGGGAGGTCATAGAAAGAAAAACGGGAATAAAAAGAAAATTAAAAGTAAGGAACAACTCAAAAAAAGACAAATGAATGGATAAAGTGCCTGAGTCAGAGAATTGTTGTCGGCATATCCTCCCAGTTGAGGTTCAAAAGAAAAATATCTCAAAGAGATCAGAGAATTTTGGGAGAAAAGATTAAGAAAGAAGGAAGTGAAGAAAAATAAAGTTCAAAACGTGAAAAGAATATTGGAAATATGAAGGGGAATAAGGAAAAGTTAAATAAAAAAGAGAAGAAAGTAACAGAATTAGAAGGAAAGGAAACAGTAATAAGAATAACAGGAATTTTTCAAAAAAATTATGAAACAGCAGAGACACTAAAGGAGTTGTTGGAATATCTTTTTAAAGCAGAACTGGGGAAGAAAATAAATGCTCAGGATATAATGATGGTAACAAGGGACAGTTCTGAAAAGGATCTTCCGGTCTATATCCTTCTAAAAGAAATGGAAATAGCAAAATGAATTTGGTTTAAACAACACAATTTAGCTTTATTGGGCCTTGAAGTTGATGCACCAGTCCTTGGCAAACAATTATGTCACAAATCAGTCTGGAGAAAATTGTTCTTAAAGAATTTAATCAGGACCTTTTAGATACAGTTTTGGAGAACTTGAATTGGGACTTATCAAAAAGAAAGAATGTCGAAAGTCTGAGAGAAAATAATCATACTGTATCATTATTTGATTAAAGTAGGGTACATGGTGAAAATGAAGAAATGTTGAAATCACTTATAGCAACTATATTCTCCAGTCTGATGAGTACTGAGATAACAACTACCCAAACTAAAGGGGTGGAGAGAGTTTTCATAAATGGTTCAGATACTCAAATTAATATTACATGCCAATCAGAACAAACTACTAAGGATTTATTATCCAAAGCAGAAAGATTGGATAAGGCAGGGGTATTGCTGATAGATCTTGACAATTTCATCAGCCAAAGCTCCATTGGAAATCAGAACAGGGCTTGACTGGAGGATGAGTCTTTTGTCTTTTTAGATTCCGATGAAAGTAATAGCTCTCAGATCTCAAATGCAAATTTGGTCTCTTGGAATATAGCAGGTTTAAGTGGAAAAATGGCTCATAGAGAACGGCTTCAATTTGTTAATAATTTTGATATTAAATTACTCCAGGAAACTTGGACTAAAGAGAAAATAGATTTGAATGGATATGTAGTGTTTTACTCACCTGCAGTTAAGAACAAAAGTTGCGTGAGGTATTTCGGTGGTTTAATCGCATATATAAAGATTGGGAAGAATATATCAGCTATTGAACAGCTTAAAATTGAAAAAAAAAATATATAATAGTATCACTGAACTGGGGAAATTACCAATGTATTATTGTTAATATATTTACCTCCGGCAAATGCAAAAGAAGATAATAAAAAGTTATGGAGTACTGTTTTTGGAGATTTGGAAAAATGGTGGAAAATTTTCCAGACTGAGTTATAATAATCACAGGTGATTCAAACAACATGAAGTCTTGCTGTATTCTGACAATCTGCAGTTAGCTCCAGCCTTCAAACTGCCCCAGAGAGTAGAGGGTTAATTTTCTATGCAGTGCATAGAACGTTGAGCTCGAGCTCGGTTGAGGTCTCTGTCTGCAGCACTTTGAAACCCAGCCATCAAATTCTTTACTCCACCTCACTGAACAGGCACTCCAGAGATTTCTCCTTCTGCTCGGTTCAAAGTTGATTAAAGTTGTCGGTTTTCATTCTGAATTTATTTCCGCATTGTCGGTTCAGGCTCTGTCTGCGGTACCGTGAGTACTTTAGATAGTTTCTCTGTTTATTTGTGGAAATTGTAAAACTTGTATTTTCGATCGGTTCGGCTGAACCGGTCCAATATATTGAACTCTTGTGTTTTTCTTTAGTGTGTGGTTACTGGTCCTTATTGGTTTTAAAAGAAACGTGTTTTTAACATTTTTTTCCAATACCCATAACACGGTTAGAAACCGATAAGGGAGTCTTGCCTGGCAGTTGCCGAAAAAAGGGTACATTTGGTTAGGTTGGCCATGTTTGAGGAAACCAAAGAAAAAAATTGGGCCCACTGGGTTTCAACACTGCAGTGAGTGTGGGGAGGGCTTTGCTAAGGCTGATCCCCACACTACCTGTGTTTATTATCTGGGGTTTGACCACCTCGATACAGACTGCCAAATTTGTAAAAACTTTCCTAAGTCTACCCTGGAGAAAAGATTAGGTAGACTTAGGGAAAAGGAAGCCGAGAAGTCCGCTGACCCGGATGGCCAGCCCAGTTCGGTTCCGACCGAACCAGAAGGAGTGCCCTCTGACTAGGGCGATACTTCTACGGGCAAGAGGAGAGCCGATCCTGAGGGATCGGTTCCTATGAATAGGAAGTGTAAAGAAAAATCAGCCAGTTTGGATCCAGAGGTTCATGTTCCGACCTCTGATGAGATTGCCAGAGCAAATCGGATTGTTGAATCGCTTCACCCGGTTCCATCCGATCCAGCTCCGTTAGCTAGAGGTTCAGTTCAGTTGGTTCCTCCGGTTCAGGATTAAGCCCCTGAATATTTTTATGAACCAGAATTTGAGGAGGAGGGGATTATGACCAAGATGATGAGTACGATGGAGCAGAAAGTCTGGATGTGCCCACTGAACTGGATATCTCCCCAGACAGACCTTCTGGTGTTTCCCCTCCTATGCTCTCTGAGTCCCCTCCCCACTATCTGTTCTACAGGAAAGTGGCTGAAACTCTCCAGCTTCCTATAGAGGAGGCTACAGAGGATCAGGAGGAGCCTGATTTTGTTGAAATGATGGACATCCCAGAGTCCAGGAGGCTGTCTATTCCCCTACACAAATCATTTGGGAAACAGACACAAAAAATGTTAAAGTCTCCTAATTCTGTACCACCTCCTGTTGACAGAAGAATGGACAAGAGGTATACCTTATCAGGCTCAGACACAGAGTTTTTCTATCAGCAATGCAGCCATGTTGGGGGTCATGCAGGATGCAGCTTGTGACAGGGCTAATGTTCCCTTGGCTTCACACCACCCAGATAAAGATTCCAGGAGGATGAATGCCTTGGCAAAGAAACAATACATGACATCCTCTTTGGGACTCAGACAGGCTAATTATATGGCATATGCAGCCAGGTACCAGAAGTTCAGGTGGGACACTGTACTGGCACTGGCTAATCAGGCCTCCCCCCAGCTGGCCAAGGAGCTGGAGGAGGTGGCTGTTGATGGGATTGAGGCATCTAAGGTACAATTTCATGCTGCTGTGGACTCCAATGATGTGTCATCAAGAGTCATGGCTACATCTGTGGCTCTTCAGAGAATGGATTGGCTCAGATGTACTAGCCTCTCAAAGGACACCCAGGCTAAGGCCATGGATTTATCTGTGGAAGGTAATTCTCTGTTTGGAGAGCAGACAGAGAATTACATGAAAAAGATGGAGGAATATAGAACCATTTATAGGAGTGCACAGGCCAAGGAGAGGCAGGCAACTCCTCAAAGGCAGCAATCTAGGGACAGAGGCAGGCCTTTTCATAGGCCTTTCTACCAAGCACTGGCCTCTTCTCCCTTTTCACAGAGGGGGTTCTTCAGAGGGAGGTCAGAAGGGGGATGAGCAGGGCTGCATCCACTCCTCAGCCTAAGGCCCTTGCCAAGCAGACACCCTAATGGGCCTGCCCGGGTCAACTCTCCTATCTGTGTAGGGGGCAGGCTGGCTTACTTTGTCCAGGACTTGGTGTCTGTTACTTCAGACAAATGGGTCCTGGAAGTAGTAAGCCAGGGACAGGTTCTCAGCTTCAAAAACTTTCCGAAGATGAGAGCCAGATCTTTTCCACCTGCAAGTCTCTCCGAAACCCTTGCCCTAGAGGCAGAGGTTTCATCTCTTCTGGCCTTAAGAGCCATACAGAGAGTTCCTACCCTACACCGTGGCAAAGGTCTGTACGCCAGGTACTTCCTTACCTCAAAAAAGACAGGGGAGTGGTGACCCATCCGAGATTTAAGATACCTGAACAAACATCTTTTAAAACCAAGGTTCAAGATGGTGACTCTGGGAATAATTCTTTCCTCTCTAAGGCCAGGGGACTGGCTAGCTTCCCTGGACCTCAAAGATGCCTACTTTCACATCCTCATCAGGTGCTCCCTCAGAAAGTACCTCAGGTTCAAGTTGCCCTCAGGCCATTATCAGTTCAAAGCAATGCCCTTTGGTCTAACATCAGCTCCACAGGTTTTCACAAAGTGCCTGGCAGTAATAGTTGCCTTTTTAAGAAGACAAAATATTTCCATTTTTCCATAACTGGACGATTGGCTCATAGTGGGTTAGTCTCCAGACCAAGTCAAGTCAGACCTGCAAGTGACCCAGCAAGTGTTCACTTCCCTGGGATTTCTTCTCTATTTCCCCAAGTCAGTTCTCAAACCGGTGTAGCTTCTTACCTTTATAGGGGCAGAGCTAGATACTGTCAAAGCAAGAGCCTTTCTTCCCCTGGAAAGGGCAAGAGTTCTTCTTCCTTCAGCCTTCAGACGTCCCGTCCAGCAAGGCACTTCCTTCAGCTCTTGGACCACATGGCAGCTTCTACAGCAGTGGTCCAAGGGGGCAAGATTCCAGATGAGGGACATTCAGTTCTATCTGAGGGCCTTTTGGTCCCAAAAGAAGGATACTCTTACCAAACTGATTCCAGTAACCCAGACACTGATCCAAGCTCTTCAATGGTGGCAAGATCAGGTCAATTTAAGGCAAGGGATCCCATTTGTCACTCAGTCTCATTCAGTGGTCCTTACCACGGATGCTTCCCTTTTGGGGTGGGGAGCCCATCTGGGGGCTCTCACAGCCCAGGGACTGTGGTCCCCTCAGGAATCCCTTCTTCATATCAATCTCCTGGAACTCATGGCAATTTTTCTGGCCCTGCAAGCTTTCTCTCAGTCTGTGCAGAACAAGGTGGTTCAGGTCAGAACAGACAACACCACCACCATGTGGAAATCAACAAGCAGGGAGGCACTCGGTCTACAGCCTTGTGTATGGAAGCCATGAAATTGTGGTCCCTGGCTTATTCCTTGCAGACCTCTCTGACAGCAGTCCACCTTCCAGTGTAGGACAATGTGCTAGCAGATACACTGAGCAGGATCTCCCAGGGCCATCACGAATGGTCCCTGGACCCTCTGGTGTTGAAAGTGATTTTTTCAAGGTGGGGCTCTCCAGAGACAGATCTCTTTGCAGCCCCAGACAATCACCAACTTCCTCTGTTTTGTTGTAGACTCCCAGTCTTGGGCTCAATCCCTCTGGATGCTCTGATGTTGAACTGGGAAGGGAAATTTCTCTATGCCTTCCCTCCTTTTCCACTACTGTTCAAGGTTCTGGTCAAGGTAAGGTCACAACCCTACAAAGTGATTCTGATTGCCCCAGATTGGGCCAGGCAGCCTTGGTACCCCCTCTTACTTTCCCTAGCCATCCATCTTCCCCTTTCTCTTCCCAGGAATTACAACCTGTCAACCTCTTCTCGGGGGAGGATTTGGTACCTCAATCTTCGGTCTCTCAATCTCAAGCATGGCTCTTGAAGAGTTAGAGTGTGCAGATTTGCATCTGCCCCAAGGGGTTCTGGATATTCTCAAAGCCTCTCGAAAGCCTGTCACCAGAAAGACTTATCACTCCAAATGGAAAAGATTCAGCATTTGGTGTTCCAAGAAGCATATCTCTCCAGACACTGCTGAATTGCCTACAGTTCTGGATTATAGGGTCCATCTTAATGGCCTAGGCCTCAGACCAGCTACTCTCAAGATACACTTGTCAGCTGTTTCTGCTTTTCTGTCAGTGGGAAAGTCTTTCTCTCTATCATTTCACCCTGTGTTCTGTAAATTTTTCAAGGGATTGCTTCATACCAATCCTCCCTTTAGGGATCCTGCTCCTGCCTGGGACTTAAATGTTTGCATTGCTCAACTTATGCAACCTCCTTTTGAGCCTATGTCCTCATCAGAGCTTAAGTACTTGACTTGAAAAACTGTATTTTTGGTAGCCATTACCCCTGACAGATGTATCAGTGAATTGCAAGCCCTGTCAGTGGAACCTGATTTTATCTCCTTTCTTGGAGATAAAGTAGTCCTTAGAACCAATAGGAGGTTCTTGCCCAAAGTGGTTTCAGACTTCCATTTGAATCAGTTCATGTCTCTCCCTGTCTTCTTCACTGATCATTCTCCTCAGGAGAGAGGAGGCTACACAGTTTAGATGTTAAAAGAGCCCTTAGCTACTACATAGAGCATCAGGGGCATAGCTACAAGGGTGCAGGGAGTGCAGTCGCACCCGGGCCCATGAGGTTTGAGGGATCAAAATCATAATTTTGATGTTTATTCAAAGCTGGGGGGGGCCCTATAACATACCCTTGCACCCAGGCCCTCTAGGAATTTGCTACACCACTGTAGAGCGTACCAAGGGTCACAGGTTTGATTCCCTTCAGTTGTTCCTCACTTATGGGGAAGTGGGAATGGGCAAACCTGCCACCAAGAGAACTATTGCCAGGTGGATTGTTTCTTGTATACAATTCTGCTATGAGAAACTGGGAAAAATTCCACCCTCAGGCCTGAGGGCTCATTTCACAAGAGGTACAGCTGCTTCCCTGGCTGCTGCCAGGGATATCCCTCTGTTAGAAATTTGTCAAGCAGCCACCTGGAAAACAGTCTATACCTTTACCAAGCATTACTCTCTGCATATCCAGGCTAGGAGTGATGCTCAGTTTGGCACAGCAGTACTTCAGAGCCTATTCCCAAAGTAGGTTCTGTCCCTTCTCCATGGAGGTACTGCTTGGTAGTCTGCAGATTGTCAGAATACAGCAAGACTTCATGTTGTTTGAAGAAAAAATTACTCACCTTAATAATTGTGTTTCTTCTAATGGAGTCTTGCTGTATTCTGACCTCACTTCCTGCCTCCCCTCTCAGAACCTGGTTTTGGGAAGTGGGTGGGGAGGCACAGTGTTGCACTCCAGTGGTGCTTCATGTACACCCTCCATTTTATCTGGGTACTTTTGTATTATGATCTTTTATTTTTGGATAAGTTTTGGGTTTCCTGACTTGAGTCTTCCTTTGGGAATCCAAAACTTTCTGTTGCCAGTTGGCTAGATAAAAATTTTTACAATTTCCACATAGATAGTGAGTGTTTGCTCTTAAGAATCTGACGGTTGGGGTTCAAAGTGCTGCAGACAGAGACCTCAACCAAGCTCAACCTTAACATTCTATGCACTGCATAGAAAATTAACCCTCTACTCTCCGGGGCAGTTCAAAGGCTGGAGCTAACTGCAGATTGTCAGAATACAGCAAGACTCCATTAGAAGAAGCACAGTTACGAAGGTGAGTAATTTTTTATTTTAATTCAAAGATAGCCAAATATGATAATTTAAGTATTTATCAAGCTGATTTGAATTTGGATGATTGTAACAAAAGGAATAGTATGGACAGGGTCACAAATGCAAATGGGTTAAAGCTGCAGAATTTAATTGACAATATCCCTCTGATGGTTTTAAATGGTAGGTTAAAAGGGGATTTAGAGGGGAAGATGACCTTTTTTCCCCACTGTGGACAAATTGTAATAGATTATGTTCTATGTACACCAGAACATTATGATGTATTTCAGGCCTTGAAATTATGAGACCAGAAAGTGACCATGCTGCTATAGAAGTGACATTAAAGGTAACAGTAGAAGTAGGCTCTAATGAAGTAGTTGGGCCACAAGTACATATGGCCATACAGGGAAGATGGGTCCTCCTCCACTCAAAGATCAATGATTAAATATTAAAAGATATGTTTTTGTTATGGGGAGAAAAGCTTGATTCATTAATTTGGAGTCATTTTAATGATGTGTTTTCAATGGATCACCTATTAGTTCAATTAAATGGGAATATAGCTGAGAAAATGTACAATGAGAACAATAGTGAAGAAAGGTAAAAAGTACATGGTTAGATAAATCTTGTTATGAAGCCAAAAGAAAACTTAATAATTTGATAAGATGGACAAAAAAACATTCCACTTGAGAAAAATTTCAAAAGTTAAATAAGGTTTGAAAGTCTTATCTTAAATTATTGAAAGTAAAAAAATTAGAAGCACTAAAAAATCAGTGGAAAATAATGATGACAGTAATAGAGACAAAAGATAATAAAAAGTTTTGGGAGTTGGTCACAATTGGAACTAATGTTTATCTTTCCTCTCCCACAATACACGTGCCCAAAGATGTATGGGTAGAACACTTGCTTAATGTTTAATAATAAAGAAGGAAGGGAGCAGGTTATCATACTGAGGGCCAGATATTAAAAACTTTGCCCCGAGGCTAAATTAGCACTGCCTGGAGAGCAAACTTAGCCTGGAGCACAAAGCAAGCTACATTCAAAAGGAAATAGCCCGGTGCTAATCCTGCTGAATATAGCAGTCTAAGGAAGCCGGGCAAACTGGTCTGGGAGTGCAGGGCAAAAATAGCCCGGGAATAAGACAGCACTGAATATAGCAACAGGGAAGTGCAAACTGCAACTGCAGCTGCAGCACTTTAGACTCTGTAGCAAGCCAGTGTTGCAGGTGGAGAACATGGTGTGTGATTGCACAGAGATGTCTCACAGCTACTGCAAACACACCTCTCAACCTCCTGCCTCATAAATCAGGGACAAGGCTTAAAACAAAAAGGGACAAAGGTTTAAAATCAGAGACACACCTTAAAAATTGGTGATATCCACTCAGGAAGCTGGTAGAATAAGTGGTGTAGTGTAAAATGCATTGTTTAAGGAAGAACACATCTATAACATTAATGTCTGACATTATGTTATGCCTACAACCCCCACTGTTTGGTCCTGGAAACACAATTTGTAGGAGGGACAGAGTAAAAGTCTGAGGTAAATCCAGGGACGTCCCTGAAAATCAGGGACAGTTGAGAGGTATGACTGCAAATAACAATGTAAGCCACACACTGCAGAACTGTGCTTAGTGTGCTATGCTGAAGTGAGGTCTGCCCGGGGCTAACCTGATTGCATAGTGCTAACACATTAGCTCGGTGCAAACTGGTTAGCCCGGGACAAACGGGAGCTATATTCAAAGCTCCCATGCAAATGAGCCTACTTAGGTAATCCGTGGGCAACAAGCACATTTGCATCTCACTATGTGCTGCTTAGCATACAGTACCATGCAGTTTGCCTGGTTCTGCTGCATGGGGCACACAGCTCCACCTTTTGGCCAGAATGGAAGTACAGGCTGGATGCTGCAGGCCAAGGCATGCCCACAGCATCCCCTGTTGGTCGGAATGAAAGTACAAGCTGGAAGCAGCAGGAACTGTGTGCTGGCAGGCACAGTCAGTGCATACAACACACCCATGCAGCTGTGCAGGCAGGACCTGTATATATGTATGTGTATATATATATATATATATATATATATATATACATATACATATACATACAGATCAATAGCTAAACAGATGCACTGCCCATGGCCATACATGCCCTGGAGGAAGCCTCCCCCAACAACATAGGTACCCCAGTGCAGTAGTGGATGAAACATAGTGGGGGGACGCAATGCATGGGACAGGCATAAGGCAAACCTGGTGGGGGCAGGAGGCCATAGGCTGTAGGGTCACTAGGATATGCAGCATATCCAGTAGATAGGGAACAGGGCAGACTGGCTGGACCAGGCAGTCCTTTTCTGCCATCATGGTCTCTGTTCCAGTGTGTGCCTGTTATGCCCTGGTAGGCTAGTGTCTCCCCTCACCATGATCCCTGACCCCAGGTAGCCCCAAAACACACTGAAACCCCTCATGTGCCAGTGGTCCCCCATCCCCAAGCACGGCTCCCAACTCCCACTGAAATTAACATATAAATATTGTCCCTGGTAGTCTAGTGGTCCCCCCACCCCCAAGCACCGCTCCTGTCCACTATTGAACATGATATAAATATCTCTTCCCTGGTAGTCTAGTGTCCCCCCCCAAGCACGGCTCCCGATGTCCATTGAACTAAAAATAGGGACTTTTCCGTGGTAGCCTAGTGGTCCTCCCCCAAGCATGGCTCCCATTGTCCATTGAACTAAGAATAGAGACTTTTCCCTGGTAGTCTAGTGGTCCTCCCCCAAGCATGGCTCCCGACATCCATTGAACTAAGAATAGAGACTTTTCCCTGGTAGTCTAGTGGCCCCCCCAAGCACGGCTCCTGACGTCCATTGAACTAAAAATAGAGAACTTTCCTGGTAGTCTAGTGGTCCCCCCCACCCAGCAGTGATGCCCCGCTCATCCCATCAATGCTGTCAGAACGCGGCGGCAGCGGCTCAGCCCTCTCACACAAAGGCCGCCACCGCCTGAGGTACAAATCAGTGCTGCTTGCTGATTTGTATCTCAGTCAGGGCCGCCGTGGTCATGAGAGGGAGGCTGAGCCGTCGCCGGCCTGCTCTTGCAGCCTGATTGGGATGAGCAGGGGGCATCACCACCAGGTGGGGGGGACCACTAGACTACCAGGGAAAATTCTCTATTCATAGTTCAATGGACGTCGGGAGCTGTGCTTGGGGGGAACCACTAGTCTACCAGGGAAAAGTCTCTATTCTTAGTTCAATGGACGTCGGGAGCCGTGCTTGGGGAGGACCACTAGACTACCAGGGAAAAGTCTCTATTTTTAGTTCAATGGACGTCGGGAGCTGTGCTTTTGGGAGGAGGACCACTAGACTACCAGGAAAGGTCTCTATTTTCTGTTCAACGGATGTCGGGAGCCGTGCAGGGGGGGCCACTAAACTACCAGGGAAGGAATATTTATATTATGTTCAATGGGGCATGAGAGCCCTGCTTTGGGGGGGGACCACTAGACTACCAGGGTAACCAGTTGTTCATTACCGTCAATGGGGGGATTCATGTGTGTGTATGGGGGGGCACCGCTGCAATACCATCAGCTTTTTGTTGGCGGTATTTAGTGCCGCACTACAGGTCGAGCTAATGCCTGTAGCGCTGCGCTATACTTTTGAATATGCCAGTGCGCTGGCATTCAGGGCCCCTTCCCTCAGTTCCTCCCCTGCATACATTATTATTTAGCCAGTGCTAACACCTAGTGCCGCGCTAAATGTCCCTTTGAATATTGCATGTGCTGCTAATTTGTAGCACCGCCAGCGATTTGCGCCCGCGCCTCTCTTGAAGGAAGATCTGGCCCTGAAAGGTTTAGTGGGTACTCACTATGACCCTTTAATTATTAGTGAACAAGAAGTTGAAATCACCTTATGTAAATTGAAAAGTAATAAGGCCCAAGGCCCTGCTCTAATCCTACCTGAGCTCTATAAAAAAATATAGTAATTTTTGGATCCCGGTATTAACTCTATTTTTTAATTTGTGTTTGAAATTCAATTATATGCCAGTGGATTGGATGTCTAATATTATTGTCCCTTTACATAAGAAAGGATCTGTATATGACCCAAGTAACTTCAGACCTATTAGCCTGCTGAGTACATCTTCTAAGATCTTTGCAAGGGTTTTACTCAGCAGACAGAATACTATGTTCTTTTATGCAAGTAATCAATCACCACTTCAGTCTGGTTTTAGGGAAGGCTTTTCCACTATTGACAATGTCTTTTGTCTGCTTCATTTAGTGGAAAAATATATACATTTACGAAGGATGAAAATATATGTTTTGTTTATTAAGTTTTCACATGTGTTTGATTCTGTAAATAGAAATACTTTATGGAGGATCCTGAGTGAAAAACAGCTACCACTGTCATTGTTGCTTCCCATTGCTGGTTTATATATTAACACTAAGACATCGGTCAGATATGGAAAAAACGGTGAACTCACTGAACTTTTTCCAACATGCAGAGGGGTGAAACAGGGTTGTCTGCTTGCCCCCTTGTTATTTAATATATACATAAACTCTTTGTTGGAAATTAAGTTAGAGAACAAATTGGACTACCCAAACATAAATTCAACAAATGTCGGTTCACTGGCATATGCAGATGACATTATGCTATTATCGCTCTCAAGAGCAGGCCTGAAAAAAAATAGACATCTTAACTCAAAAAAAGTGTATAGATCTGGAACTTAAGATAAATCTAGGTAAGAAAAAGGTTATGGTGTTAGGAGAAAGGCCTATGGATACCCATAAATGTAAAATATATTATAATCAGAAGCTGATCGAGGTGGTGTCTGAATACAATTATTTGGGGATAACATCTAAAAGAGCAAAGTATAAAGGCTAAAGTGAGTGCAAAAGCCTTATTAAAATTCAATTACCAATATGGGGGATACGGTTTTCCCAGCCTTGATCACAGATGAGGCCAAAATAAATCCAATTTTATTGTATGGGGCAGAAGTATGGGGTTATGAAAATAATATTGAGAATTTATTGAAAACTCCATTATCATATTATTATAAGGCACTGTTAAACATTCCACGATCCACAGCTAATGCAATGGTTAGAGCAGAAGTGGGAACAGTACAAATGCATTTTATTAAAGAAACTCTTTTGATAAACTATTGGGTTAAAATTATAAATAATGGAGAAAACACTCTTTCCACATTATGCTTAAGGGAGAAAAAGAAATGGTATATGACGGGGATCAAATCTAATTGGTTAAATTATTTGGTTAAAGCTCTGAAAAAATACAAGCTTGAGCATTTGTGGAAAGATGTGAATAGAAATAGTATAACTTCTACATAATTTAAAGAGTTAATAAAAAAAGTAACGTTAACTGCTAGAGCACAAGATATGGAAAAAAATCAAAAATCAAAAGTGTGCGTCTTGGTTTAAAAAGAATAAAATGCACCATGGTTTTGAGGAGCACCTAATACTACCAATTACGACAAAACTATGTAAAGCTATTACATGGGCTAGAATGGGATTAATCATATCCAAATATTCATTTTTTTCAATATAAATGATAAGAAAATGTTAAATGAAAAAATGGAATTTCCATGTAAGAAAGGATTTCAAGAGAATATACAGCATATTATAATTAATTGTCTGATATATGATAAAATCAGAAATATACAACTTGCACATGCACTCTTTATTTATGCAACCAACTTATATGATGTTGTATTTATTTTACTACATCCAAGGACGTATAAAGAAGCTGAGAAGATTGTGAATTTTTTTTTATGGCAGCTATTAAATACAAAAACAATGTATAATATAAATAAGGGGGAAGGTAAGTGATATTTATTGCATGTTAATGGTGTGGTTGTCTTTTTTTACCTTGTCTATATTTAATTTTGTATGAATATGTTTGTAATAGTCATGATACATGTTGTCATAACTGAACAATAAAAATCTGAACTGTACTGTAAAATGATTGCTTGTACCAAGCAGCTCATCCACTGATAGTCTTCCCACTCTGTCACCATTGATCGGACCAGGTCCAAGATATTTTCTACCCTAGTGGTGTTCTTCCACATGTTAAGCCAAGAAGCAGTCCTGAAGAACATACCGCATTTTTTGATTCTGGATGCTTTGTACCACCTGTATGCTCCAACACCAGTCCCCTCCCCCAGGTTATGTCTTCTTTGTCATTCACTGTCTCAGCTTGGGTGGGTGGTGTGAACATCACTCCCATATAAATCAGCCCCCATTTTCTTGGACTAGTTGTACCTATAATCTTTCTGCTTTCTTACTCCCACTTGTCTCCTTGTCCTCTGATGCCATCCTGAAGATACAGAGCTACTCATGGCCAATGTTACCATAACCATCATGATATCTGGCTTCAGAACAATTTTACCAGCACTCAAGGAGAAGTCCCAGTCAAGCAGAACGAAAATAGTTTGTAGTTTCAAAGAACTGTTTTATTTTAAAAACGTGAACAATCATTCCAGTGGGAAATCACGAACAAAATACCAGTGCTTCAACCTACTGGCTGCATTATATCTCTCTTGCCTTAGTAGATCACCCCCTCATATTGCCAAGGTTTCTGATATTCAAGCTTGCTACTCTTTGGTGTCTTCCCTCCCACTTTTCTCTCTCTCCAATTTCTAGTTTTAGTAACTTTTGCATGTAGTCCCTTACCTTTCTGTTATTCGGGCAAATCCTATTCATGTTATTCCCATTCCCCACACCCTCCCTGACTACTATGCTTTGGGGAGTGCTTACCAGTTTACATGATTGCTGTTAGGCTTCTAGGTTTTCCCCATCCAAGTCTTCCCCATTCACTATTTTAAATGAAATAGCACATAGGTCCCAAACTTTTGCCCAATTGCACTAGTTCAGTCCCTACTGGGGTGAAGGCTATCTTGCTTGAACAGCCTCCTATCACCCCAGAAGTTCCTCAAATCCTCTAAGAAGTAAAACTCCTCCTCCGCACACCAGAGTTTTGGCCAACTGTTAAATATTGAGATTTTGAGCCTCCTACCTTCCCCTCTCCCATGCACTATGAGTACTTCAGATAAAGTCATAGTCTTTACTAGACTCCTGAGCCTGACCGCTAGAGCCCTGAAACTTCTCTTGACTTCTTCAAAATTCTTCATTCAAACAACATGAAGTCTTTCTGTATTCAGACATAATGCAGTTAGCCCCAGCACTTGATCTGCCCCGGAAAGGAAAGAGTTAACTCTATGCTGAAGCATAGAACGTTGAGCTCGAGCTCAGTTTTTAAACCTCTGTCTGTGGTACTTCCCAGTGTAACCGTCAGATTCTTTACTCCGCCTAACAGTGAAGTCGCTCCGGAGACTTCCTCTGCTCAGTTCGGTAAAAGAAAAATAAAGCGTTCAGTTTAAACTGCATATTTTGTTATTTTTGGATTTCCAGCCTCTGTCTACGGTACAGGTAGTATGTAGATAGGTAGTGACTGTGTTTTATTTTGCTAAAAGGAGTGGAAATTGTCCTTCATCGATTTCTTTCCTGTCGGTCCGGTTTGGAACCGACTTAGTAAAATTTTTCTCTCTTTCTGGGATTAGTGTAGTGTTCCAGTACCGATCAGTTTCAAAAGAACTGGACTTTTGCTGGTTCTTTTAAAAGGCCCGTGACACGGTTTGTAACCGATCGGTTGCTTTATTACCTGGCTTGAAAGCTTCTATAGGGTAATTTGTTAGGTTGCCATGTCTGAGAAACCCAAGAAGAAAACCGGTCTCACTGGGTTTCAACACTGTACTGACTGTGGGAGGCCTTTGCTAAGGCCGAGCCCACCTCATCTGTGTTTATTGTCTGGGGTTTGACCACCTCAAGTCAGACTGCCAAATCTGTAAGAACTTTCCTAAAACCACTCTAGATAAAAGACTGAGTAGGCTGAAGGAAAGGGAGGCCAAGAAGTCCGTAGATCCGGATGGCCAGCCCGGTTCAGTTGCGGCCGAACCTGAGGAGGTGCCTACTGACCTAGGCGATACCTCCTCGGGCAAAAGGAGAGCCGACCCTGAGGGGTCGGTTCCATCAAAGAAAAAGTGCAAGTCTGCCGGTTCGGATCCTGTATCCCACTCTCCAACTGCGGACGAAATAGCCAAAGCGATTAGTATTGTCCAATCGCTTAGACCAGTTCCGTCTAAACCGATACCACCGGTTTGGCGCTCGATTCGGTCGGATCCATCTCCTCCGGATTATGACCCAGATGCTTATTATGAGGAGTGGGAGGGAGACGAAGACTATCCTGATGATGACGATGATGATGATGATGATGAAGGGAGTCTGGATGTGCCCTTTGAACTGGACATCTCCCCAGACAGGCCCTCAGGTGTCTCTCCTCCCAGGCTCTCTGAGTCCCCTTCACATTTTTTGTTCTACAAAAAAGTGGCATAAACCCTGCAGCTTCCCTTGGTTGAAGCAGCAGAGGAGGATGAAGAGCCTGATTTTGTGGAAATGATGGACATTCCAGAGTCCAAAAAGCTGTCTATCCCTCTTCATAAATCTTTGGGGAAACAGACACACAAAATTTTACAAACCCCTAATTCAAAACCTCCTGTGGATAAGAGAATGGACAGAAGGTATTCGTCATCAGGCTCAGCTGTGGAGTTCCTTTATAGTCATTGCAGCCATGTTGGGGTAGTGCAGGCTGCAGCCTGTGACAGGGCTAACATTCCTTTGGCTTCACACCCCCCGGATAAGGACTCTAGGAAAGTGGATGCCATGGCCAAAAAACAGTATTTAGCATCCTCTTTGGGACTCAGGCAGGCTACTTATATGGCTTTCACAGCCAGGTACCAGAAATCCAGATGGGACATGGTTCTGAAACTGGCTAAACAGGCCTCTCCCCAGCTAGCCAAGGAGCTGAAGGTGGTGGCTGCTGATGGAATTGAAGCATCCAAAAAGCAATTTCATGCTGCTGTGGACACCAATGATGTGGCATCTAGAGTCATGACAAAATGAATGATATGGGTTTTTCTCACTACATAATTAACTGGGTCTCAGGTTGGCTGAGTGGAAGATATCAGCAGGTCAGAATTAACGGCACACTTTCCCACTCACTGAGTGTGACCAGCGGGTCCTTAGGATCCGTGTTAGCTTCTAATTCCTTAACATTTTACAGATCTACTGGCCAGCCTCAAATTGTTCTCTCAAAATTTGCTGATGATACCAAGCTGTGTGGCTCTGTACTTACATCGATAAACAGAGATTCCATGAGGAACAATTTAAAATCCATCGAAGAATGGGCAGTTTTAAACAAAATGACACTCAACTCAGACAAGTGTCACGTTGTACAGTTTGGTAAGAATAACCCTAGGCAGACCTATTTTCTGAACGGTGTTACGCTTCCTGTGTCACCATTAGAACGAGATCTCGGGGTAATCATTAATAATAAATTATCATCTAGTGATCACTGCAGGATGATAGCCAGGAAATCTAATGCATTGCTCACTCGTATTCAATGTTCGTTTGTGTCTAGGACACAGGAATGCATAATCCCCTTGTATAGGGCTTATGTCAGACCCCATTTGGACTATGGCTCCCCCTGCTGGAGTCCCTATCTGGGGCAGGACATTGAAGGGGTTGAGAGGGTGCAGAGAAGGGCCACAAAAATGGTCCCTTATTTATCCAGACTCAACTACGAGGAAAGATTAAGAGTTACAGGGCTACATTCACTACGCACAAGACGTACCAGAGGTGACCTTCTCCTATTGTACAAAATCCGGAATTCTCAAGAGTTAATGCACCACTGTGGCTTACATTTCTCCACCAGTTGGACTTCACCTCGGTATCATAGCAACCAGATATTTGTATCTAAAGCTAAAACAACAAAAAGGTTAAACTACTTTACTGTAAGAACCCCCAAATTGTGGAATCTCCTCCCGCAAAACTTAGTAGACAGTAGCTCCAATACAGTCTTCAAAAAAGGGCTGGATTGCTGGCTCGAGTTTAACAACTACAAGGTATAATTATCCCACCAATGTGGTGTGGGACAATCTCGATGGGCAATAGCCTTCTTTTGTCCTTTGAAACCAAGTAAACCAAGTAAACATCTGTGTCTCTCAGAAGACATGCTTGGCTCAGATGTACTAGCCTTTCACAGGACACCCAGACTAAGGTCATGGATTTTCCATTAGTAAGTAACTCTCTGTTTGGGGAGCAGACAGAGACTTACATGAAGAAAATGGATAAATATAGGACCACGTACAGGAGTGCACAGGCCAAGGAAAGTCAGGCCACTCCACACAAGCAACAGTCTAGGGACAGGGGCAGGCCCTTTCAAAGGCCCTTTTACCAAGCCCAGGTCTCTTCTCCCTTCCCACAGAGGGGGTTCTTCAGAGGGAGGGGTAGGAGGGGGATAAGCAGGGCTGCTCCCTCCTCCTCCTCCTCTCAGTCTAAGGCTCCTGCCAAGTAGACACACTGATATGTCAGCCCGGGTTGACTCCTATTTCCAGTAGGAGGCAGGCTGGCTTACTACTTCCAGGCCTGGAAGTCTGTGACCTCAGACAAGTGGGTCCTGGAAGTAGTAAGCCAGAGAATGGCCCTCAACTTCAAAAAATTTCCAAAAAGAAGGGCCAAGTCTTTTCCACCTGCATCAGTCTCAGAAACCCTTGCCCTAGAGGCAGAGGTTTCCTCTCTTCTAGCTCTCGGAGCTATAGAGAAGGTTCCTACTCAGCACAAAGGAAAAGGACTGTATTTCAGGTACTTTCTTACCCCAAAGAAAACAGGGGAGTGGTGACCCATCCTAGACCTAAGGTATCTGAACAAACACATTTCAAAGCCCAAATTCAAAATGGTAACTCTGGTAATAATCCTTCCCTCTCTAAGGCCAGGGATTGGCTAGCATTTCTGGACCTCAGGATGCCTACTTCCATATTCCTATCAGGTGCTCCCACAGAAGATACCTCAGGTTCGAGTTGCCTTCAGACCATTACCAATTCAGAACCATGCCATTCGGTCTAACATCAGCTCCAAGGGTGTTTGCAAAGTGCCTTGCAGTATTGGTGGCTTACCTCAGAGTCTGTACTCAAACCAGTTCAACTTCTCACCTTTATAGACATAGAGTTGGACACTGTACAAGCAAAGGCCTTCCTTCCCCTGGCAAGGGTAAAGGCCCTAGTGGATCTCGCTTTCTCCTTTCGACCTCAGGTCTCCCGCCCAGCATGACAGTTCCTCCAGCTCCTGGGCCACATGGCAGCTTTCACGGCAGTGGTGCAGGGAGCAAGGTTCCAGATTAGGGACATTCAGTTTCATCTGAGGTTTTTTTGGTCTCAAAAGAAGGATTCACTTACCAAACTGATTCCAGTGACTCAGACTCTGGTCCAAGCTCTCCAGTGGTGGCTGAACCAGGACAACCTCAGACAAGGGGTTCCATTTCTTCCTCAAGTCCCATCAGTAGTTTTAACTACAGATGCTTCTCTCCTAGAGTGGGGAGCCCACCTGGGAGCCTTGAGACCTCAAGGGCTCTGGTCTCCACAGGAGTCTCTCCTTCATATCAATCTCCTGGAACTCAGGGCAGTTTTTCTAGCCCTGCAGAGCTTCTCAGATTCAGTCAAGGGCAAGGTGGTCCACGTCAGAACGGACAACACCACCACAATGTGGTACATCAACAAGCAGGGAGGCAGTTGGTCCTCAGCCTTGTGCACAGAAGCCACGAAGCTGTGGTCTCTAGCCTATTCTCTTCAGACTTCTCTGGTAGCAGTTCACCTTCCAGGGAAGGACACCATACTAGCAGATGCTCTGAGCAGAATTTCACAGGGACACCACGAATGGTCCCTGGATCCTCACATACTGAAGGTCATCTTCTCCAGGTGGGAAAGTCCAGAGATAGATCTCTTTTCAGCACTGGGTAATCATCAACTTCCTCTGTTTTGTTGCAGACCTACTGTCCTGGGGACGGTTCTCCAGGATGCACTCTTTTAGGACTGGAAGGGCAGGTTTCTCTATGCCTTCCCTCCCTTCCCTCTGCTGTTCTGAGTTCTGATCAAGATCAGGACTCAACCTTGTACAGTGATACTGGTGGCTCCAGATTGGGCCAGACAGCCTTGGTATCCTCTACTGCTGTCCTTGCCAGTGTCACGTCCCCTGTCTCTGCCTAGGACATACAATCTTCTGTCCTCCTCCCGGGCGGATCTGGTACCCCAATCTCCAGTCTCTCTGTCTCAAGGCCTGGCTCTTGAAGAGTCAGAATATGCAGCTCTACATCTTTCTCAGGGAGTTCTGGATATTCTGCAGTCTCTAGGAAACCTTCCACTAGAGAAACTTACAACTCCAAATGGAAAAGGTTCAGTATTTGATGCTCTCAGAAAGGCATCCTGCCCGATTCTGCAGACATTTCCACAACCTTAGACTATCTAGTTCATCTCAATGGTTTAGGCCTTAGGCCTGCCACTCTGAAGATTCATCTAGCAGCTGTCTCTGCATTCCTCTCAGCAGGGAAGGGCTCTTCCCTGGCATCTCATCCTGTTTTCAGAAAGTTCTTCAAATGTCTTGTTCACATTAACCCTCCCTTTAGGGAGCCCACACCACCTTGGGATCTTAATGTCTGCATAGCTCAGCTAATGCAGCCACCCTTTGAACCTCTGGATTCAGCCGAATTGAAGTACTTGACCTGGAAAACTGTGTTCCTGGTAGCTATTACTTCTGCCAGGCGGATTAGTAAGATACAGGCTCTGTTAGTGGAACCTGACTTCATCTCCTTCCATAGGGACAAAGTCGTTCTCAGAACCAATAGGGGGTTCTTGCCAAAAGCGGTTTCAGATTTTCATCTGAACCAGTCTATATCTCTCCCTGTGTTTTTCACTGACCATTCTTCTTTAGGTGAAAGAAGGTTACACAGTCTGGACATTAAGAGGGCCCTTAGCTACTACATTGAACATACTAAGGCACATAGAAATGACTGTCTTCAATTGTTTCTCACTTATGGTGAAGTGGGAAAGGGTAATCTTCTCTGAGGGACCAATCCTCACAGAACTCATGGCTATACTATGCCATTAAAGCCACTTAGCTGGCCTGGTGGATGTCAAGGAATGGAGCTGTGTAAACATTTTGGCCAAAGTGCTTCTTTCTTGGATTCCATGTCATGCAGCTTGTCTGACTCACACTGTACTTATGCCTTGCAGAACACTGCATCTTAAACTAGCCCTTCCAGTGACAGATGTTCTGGAAAGCTGGACAGTCCACCTAGGGTGACTGCACACATGCAGTTCATATAGTGCAGTGAGGACTGGAAGGAAGTTGGCTACTGTCAGATACTAAGTGTCAGGTCCAGGATGGCAGTGGTGATATGAGTCTACCTCCTATGAGTAATCTTGCTTGAGAATGTCCATCAATAGGTAAGTCTCCATCTTCTGGACCTCCTCCAATGAAGTGTCTAGTGCCATGGAAATTTTTTCCATAAGGGCTGCAAAGAATGACTAGTTGTGCTTGTGTACGTGCATGAGTGCGTGTGTGTGTTTCCCTCCTGGTGACCTGAAATTGATGGGATGGATGACGTATCCCAGTCCAACCAGGGACAGAGGAGCACTGATCACCCACACAAGAGGTGTTTGACCCTCTCCAACACGGTTACCACCACCAACAGGAGACAAGGAAGCCAGAACTCAGCCCTAGAGTCCTTGGAGGGAGCAGTCTTTGCCGGCTACACGGTTGGAGGCTGTACCAGAAATGGTCACAGAGGCCTGGCCAGCAATGCTGGATGGAGAGCCAAGGGCAGATAAATGGAGCCAGCACATGAAGGGGCAACTAAGTCCAGGACATTTTGAACAGACTTGCCAGTTGATCCTGACCCTGAGCAAATGCTACATGGAACCACTGCTTTCAGGCTGCCCTCTCTCATCTTCAACAGGCTCAATGTCAGTGGTAGGGTGAGATGATGATATGAAACTCGACATTCACCACCATCAGTGGTGCCAGTGTCAATGCCGAGAGCATAATTGAGACCTCAGTCACTAACCGGGTGATCACATGGTAACAAGGCATCTGTGTCCAGACATCACCATGGAGTGACCTTACTTTACCAGAGGAATAGAAGGTGGCATGGGGGTCAGGATGGCTGACAGGGCTGACCCACTGGCACAGAGGTTGTATTTCTGTCTGCGATGCCAGTGATTCAGGTTAGAAACAAGAATGGGTCATTGGAGGCCAGCTGGGGGGGAGGATTGAGTGTCCTTGGGACCATGCTCCTCCTGTGGAAGGGAGGAGCAACTGGTGTGTGACTGACCCCTGACAGAGGCCAGGGGGAATACAGCTGCCAGAGCCAAGCTGTCAGGGAGGCGTGCCAGATGTTCACATGTTGCACACTATGTCATTGTACGCCATGCCTCCTGGGGAGCCCATTATCAGGAAAACTGCTGCCAGCTCCATTCATAATGCCCCATCTCTCTGGCCCCCACACCACCCTCCATGACACTTGGCTGATGACTGAGCAAGAGTCTCTGTCAGTGCAGCCTGGCTCAACTTTGGAGTGTAAGCCAGGGAGGACTCCCAGTGGTTCTTCCACCTAGAGCCTTGTACAGTCATCCATGGGGACCATGCCTGCCTGATGGCCCTGCTCAAAGGGGCAAGCTTGGGTGGATGACTGCTCTGAGTAAGTCAAGGGGTGGGTGGAAGTTGGAGGACTCAGGGGCTGAGCTCTCAGAGGACTGGCACCCAAAAAGCATACTAAATAAGAAAAAGGATGACTGCCAAATGCAGAACCAGTGGAAGCCTGACTGGGAGTTTGTTGGAGTGCAACCACCCTGCCAGGTTGGATCGCATTTAACAATGGGATCCCAGAGAGCAGAAGCTTTACCCTTGATGGACACAACCTCAATGGGCTTGATCATCAATTCAACCTGTGTCAACTCAGTCAGTAGCCTCAACAAAAACTCTATCAGCATACCGACAGACTCCACAGGTGACACAACGCCTCTCAAGCATGACCAACAACATGAATCCTCCAGCCAGGAAGAGCATGAATGTTAACTGTTTTTCCTTCCTAAGGGCCCCAACAACAGCTGCAATGCCGGCCTCCCCCGGGCAATGCTCCAGGTTAGCCTGTTTAACATACTGGGTACCCAGGGTTGTGGGACTATGTCAGAGGGACTTGCAGTGCATGCTGAATCTATCTGAATTCAACCAGAAGTGCCAATCATTTGCTAGATTTATGCCCCGCCCTTGTTCACTCCTCCTAATTAAACCAGATTGTTGGTTTTAACATTTAACCTGGCTAGAGTGTATCTTATTGGTTGGATTGCTGCTACATTACTGTATTGTTGCATCACTGGTCTTATTTTCCAGGGGTTCTCCAGGGCCATTGCAGAAGATCGGGCCCTGGTGGTAAGTGCAAGGGGGTGTGAGCATATTATTACTGTTGTTCAGTGAAAGTGAATGTTCAATTGTGTTACTGTTTGGGCCACTAGAAGGATTGGTGGGGTATTATAGCATCCCGGAGAGCTATACCAAAGCAGTTAAGCTACCCCAATACCATTCCTCTGGGTGGAGGCACCCATTCATAGAACTCAGGCCCCTCAACCTGTGCATAGGCACACAGGCAGGGGTAGTAGCCCATAGGGTAGCGCAACCTAGGGGTTACACATATTTTCTTGAATATTTAAAAAAAAAAACTACAGCAATGGGCAACTGGGATAATTTGCCCACCTTCACAGCTGGCTGCTGCCTTTAGTACTTGTTTTTGGTAAAATAAACATTTCCTCCATCCTGCACCCTGACAGCACCCTCCTGTCCTCTCTTCCCCCCAGCATCCAGTTTTTATTAAATGATGCAACAAAGAAGGTGACCAACACATCCAGCCCTCCTCCACAGCTGGCCACCTTCTACTGAAAGAAAGCACTCTTGCAGTTGCTTGCACAGTAAAACCAGATGATCATGTGGGTGCATGTTCACTTTTTAAAAATGAATAAAGTTGGCTGGCCCACTGGTGCAGTGGCAAGGCATCTGCTTGCAGTGCTGACATCCCAGGTTCGGTGATGTACTTGGGAATCAGAGGGCTGGCCAGGGGGGTAGAAGGATTGAGCATCCCAGGGACTGCTCTTCTTCTCCGGGGAGAGGGGGAAGAGTGTCCGGCACTATGCAGACCTCTGGTGGAGGCTGGGGGTACTGTTGTGGCCAGGGCCACACATTGGGGGGGTAGGACGAACACTGGCATCATTGCACATCTCCGCCCCCAAGACAAAACTCTCGCAAAAAATGCTGGCCTTCTAATGATGGCCCCCATCTCTGCCACTACTCACACTGCAGACCAAGGTCTACCAGTGGGGTCCCGTTCCAGTGGCCCCACCCTGAGGGGAAAACCAGGGCTTAGAGACTGAGTTCCTTAGGGAGGAGGTTCCCACCTGGCAGCCCTGCCCAGGCAGGTAAGCCTGGGGATGAGGGGCAGCCAGCAGTGTGGGGAGACCAGAACATCTGGGAAAAAGGAGCCAGTGAAAAAAAAAATGAATAAAATAAAAAAAAAAAGATGTCAGCAAAATTGGTCATCTGGAGCTAATACAGGTCTCCTCTTCTTGTGATTCCTCAGCCTCCAGTCCCCATCGCCACTTTTCAACATCCAGCAGCTTGTCGGACAATCATCAGGCATCAACAGGGTCAGAATAAACATATACCTTCTCTTCATAAACCACTTGCAGCTTCACTGGGAAGATTACAGTAGCTCATCGCTGACTCTCACCTTTCTGGAGCTTCTGGCTCATCCCATTGAACGTTTTTGTTGCCGAGTGGCATAACTGATATCCAGGAATAGGTAGATTGCCTGTCACTCATATTTTTCTCTCTTCCTTGCCACTCACTTCTGTTTCATCCTTTATTTCTCTTTCCTCTACATGGAGAGCTTCAGGAATACCAATAATCTGCTTATGGCTTCATAAACGTAATCATATTTCTGCCTTGGATGATCATGTTGCTTTATGTATTGATTTCCTCCCAGACCACATGCTTGCTTAAAGTGATTAATCCTGGTAACCTGAATAAACTATATGCAAAGCAGGGTTCGACAAATCCTATTGCCCGACGTCCCGGGCTACCAGTTACAGTGCAGGGACAAGCACTTTCTGTTGTGCCACTTGTCCACGGGCTAGTATTGATTTAAAAATCTTTGCTGCTGCAGTTCTACCTTCCACCAGTAGGGTGCTCACTGCTTCAGCTGTCCTAGTGGTCATCTGACCTACCAAGCAGTGCACCTACTGGTCAGGAATGAGCGGCGAGTGTCTGAGCTTGTCTCAGCCTAGGGAAGCCTAAGGAAGTGGCATCAAGAGCGAGCGCGAGCAGGAAGCAGAGGAGGAGCAAGCTGTCGGACTGGCAGGCGTGGGGCCAAATGAGGAAGTACAATCTTGAACTGTAAGTGATACCAGAATACCCATTGGCCGCGGCGGCAATTTGTCGCGTAGTGGAGACAAGAGTAAAGACGTGCATTGCGTTAGAGCCTCTCATTCATTGTCTGTTGGTGGAGACTAGAGGATAAACACAGATTAAACAGTCCGTTGTTGTGGATATCGGGGAGTGGGGAGTGCGAGTGCGACCAGTGCTGCCTTACTTTGTGTGTGTGGAGTGGACTACTCAGGAAAACAAATATTTATACTGAATTAAGGAGGGAGGGTTGGTGAGAGTGAAGAGCGGGGAGGAGGAAGGAAGGAAGGAGCTAGGAGGACTAAGGAGCGGGGGCAACGTGGCTGAGCAGTGAGCACTGATAACTGCACACAAGTGCATTAGTGCAGATAAGCAAATTTACCTGCCGTGTGCCGTGCCAGTTTTGCCAAAAGTGCAAAATTAATGAAGAAGAGAGTAATCAATAAGTAAATCTAAGTAAGTAAAATAAATAATCTGAGTAAATAAGGAGTGTTCAGTGTAGGCAGGCAGGGTAAATAAAATATTGAGAAGGGTTAGGTTGGGCTTGTAACAGAACTGGACATAACAGGGTGAAAGCAAACTAAGGAGCATATAAAATTAATTAAGTAGGCAGTATAGTGCTAAGTGCAGTGGTCTAAGACTGCAAATCTGGTGACATCCAGCAGACCAGACCTGGGTTTGAATCCCACAGCATTCACTTACATACTGCCTGAGCAAGTCACTTAACCTCCTTGTGCTCCCAGGTCACTCCTGTAAAAAAGCTTTCAGCTTAGTGTGCTATACCTGGTTAAACAACTAAATAAAACTAAATAAAAAAAAAATAATTCAAACAAGGAGAAAGGGAAACAAAACAGAAACTTGGGAGGGGGGACTGTCTGGTACTGTCTGCTGTCTGTGTAGTAGGGTGGAAGAAGGGAGGGAAGTTGGGGAACCCTGGTCCCCTGACAACTGAGAACTAGCAGCAGCATAAAGTGTCACTGACTACAGAAAATAAAAAGGAAGAGAGCAAGGGCAGGGGACTACTACTGTGGGCAGGGAGCTTTGTGTTGCCCACCAGTAAAAACAGCAGTTTATTTGACTACTAGCCGCATAAACAAAGAAAAAATAAAATAATAAAAGAAAGCTAAAAAAAAAAATAAGGGAAGAGGCTGGTGGGCTGTTGGGAGGGAGGCGCAGATATAGTGTGTAAGGAGTGAAGGAGGAGCTTGGAGAGCAGGCGAAGGGACTGATTTGAGAAAGTTAGTAAAAAAAGATAGTATAGTAAGAACTTAGAAGAAATAAGCCTATATCTCAAACTGTGTGTGGTATGGGGCTATGCTATGGGCTTGGTTGGGCTGTTGGGAGAGATTTTGTGAAAAGTGAAGGACCCAGTGTCCTGCAGCCAGTTAGTTGGCTTTTGGCTTGAAGTACCCAAGAAACAAAAAGAGAAAGATAGTAAAAAAAAATATATAAGTGTAAGTAACAGTACAATAAAATAAGGGAGCCTAACTGCGGGGGTGGGCTTGGGCTGTGCTGGGAGAGAGGAGACAAGAGTGATTGTGTGGAGAGTGTTCTGCAGCCAGCTGCCTGACTTGTTACAGGACAAGACAACTTGCAGTGTATAGAAAAAAAGCATATATCTGTCCCCTGGTGACCCAGCCCATGAGCCCACACTAACCACTAGTGAAAAAGGACACACAGACACCAGTGTTTAAAATAAGTTTATTATTATTGGTTCATTAGTCTTTAAAAAAAGTGACACCAAATTTATATGGGCAATATGCCAGATGAAGAAAATAACAAAATCTCTTGTCTCTCTGGTCAGCAGCAGCACCATCTTTTCTGAGACAACACAGTCTGGTACTAGTACAAGTACTACTCACAGATGAAAGTCATGAAACTGAATCTGCTTCTGTGGTTCTGGATATAACTGCTGACCAGGTACTTGATGTAAACAGAGAAGCCGTAGCCTTATCTCCAAAAGCCCCTGTGTCACTTGCTAAGAAACGTAGTTTACTGCTTGATAATGAGGTGGCAGTTGGGAGTAGTAAAGACAAGAAATATGACCAAGAAAAAAGGGCCATACTATTTCAGTGTCATTGGTTGTCCACTTATAAATGGTTGAGATACAATGATAAAAAGGGGCTTATGTACAGCACATTATGTGAAAAGTATCCCACTATTGCAACTCCAGCATTTTAAAAAAAAAAACAAATGTCTTTGCCACAGGCTCCAACAACTTTCGCATTGAGTCACTACGTGCACATGAAAAATCCAATCCACATGTGCTATGCCAGAACCAACATATTCTGGAAAGTGGCCAGCGTGCAGTATGTTGTGAGATTAGTGAGTCACCACTTTATCAAGCCTTTGCACAGTTGGAAGAGGCCACAAAAGCAAAGATGAGACGCCTGTTTAACACAGCGTATTCCATAGCCAACAATCTTCGCCCTTTCTCAGACATGGAGTGGCTCTGTGAATTACAGGAAAAAAATGGCATTAAGCTAGGTTCTAATTATACTAACGATAAGCGAGCTAGGGACTTTTGCAGTGCTATTTCAGCAGTTATATCCAGAACCGAGATGCAGACTCTTGCTAATGTTAAGTATGTGACAGTTCTTGCTGACGGCAGTACTGATTACAGTATTACTGAGTGGGAAAATGTTTTCTTAAGGTTTGTTGAACCTAATTCAAAACAGGTGCGTACATTGCTTATACAAGCTGTGCCACTGGAACATGCACAAGCAGAAGGTGTATTCCATGCAATATTAACTGCACTGGAGTCAGTAAATCTTCCCCTGAGTAATCTACAAAATGTTAACAATCCAGGACCGCTTCTTATTTCAGCAAATTTTGATGGGGCCAGTATCATGATGGGCGAAAGAGGAGGAACCATAGCAAAGTTGTGGGAACACAGCCGTCCTCAAATAATTGCGATGCACTGCGTTGCCCATAAGCTAGAGCTGGAGGTTCTCGATGTGTTAAAAAAAAATCCATTTGTATCAAAGCTGGAAAGTACTCTCAAGGGAATATTTAAATTTTATCACTATAGTCCCAAAAAAATGAGAGAGCTCCAAGAAATTGCTAACGTGATGGATACTGATCTGGCGCACTTTACTGCAATTAAACAGTGAGAGATGGCTTGCCAGTAGGTCATGTTCGGTACATGCAGTTCAGGTTAACCTACCTACTGTTGTACAACACCTACATGCATCTTTGACTGCTGGTGGTGATGAAAGTTCAAAACAAAGGGCCTCTTAAAAGAAACACAGAGTGTGCAGTTTGTAAAAGCTATCCATATACTGCAAGATTTCCTGCCAATACTAAAAACCTGTCACTGCAGTTTCAACGAGATGACATAGTAATACTGGAAGTTCCACAGCTTGTTGAGACCTGCCTACTCCAGCTTATGGAACTGAAAACCATGCCAGGAAAATACATGGCAGCTTTCTCAGCCATTACAAACCAGAACAGAAATGTATGGAATATGTTGTGACAAAGAGGGAAGGGGAGGAGAAGACTGTTCATTTCCCATTCAGAGGCAACTGCCCGGAAATCAATTTTGTGACAGATGGACAACTGCAGACTTTAATAGATGCAGCAATAATGTATATTGACAACAGATTTAAACATTTCTCAGAGGTGCCTCTCATATGGTTCAACTGCTTAGATTTTAAGCAGTTTGATCTGCCAAGAGACCAACTAGCGGTGTTTGGGACCTCTGAACTTGCAAACCTGGCAGAATATTTTCACTTTTTCACGGAGGAGCAGCAGGAACATATAAAGTCAGAGTATGCTGCATTTAAAACAATATTGAAATCTGCCATTAAAAATCCTATTTGCAGGTATATACCAGATTACTAAAAGAAAAACCACCCCAGATTATACACATTCTTGACCTAGTTGAAATACTCATGGCAATGAGTGTATCGACTGCAAATGTGAGAGTTTTTCTGTTCAGAACCTAATCAAAACAAAAATCAGGACAAGGCTGGCTGATGATTCACTACAGTCTCTCCTGCAGATAGCAGTAGAAGGTCCTGAACTGCATGACTTTGATCCGGATCCAGCAATTAACCACTGGCTGCTCTCTGGTTCAGGCACTCGACATGTTCGTGGGCATGCTGTTGCTGCTGATACATTATCTTCTGGTTCAGCTGCTTCTGCTGCTGATGATCTTCTTGATGCTAGTACTCCTGCTACCAGTGCCCCATCATCTTCTTCCTGGCCTTGCCCTTAATCATCATTTTATGTTCTTCTCAACTAACGGCCTAGCTGGTTTTGGCTTGTCCTTAACTAATTCTGTAACATTTCTCCAATTTCTTCTAATACAGACTTCTGCCTGGGGTGCCTTAGTGTCCGGCCTGTACTACTACCCTGGCCTGTATCAACAAAAAAATATATGAAAATATTGTTTTTCCTGATTTATGAAGTTCTTCTACACCTCTCCATCCATCCTATGAAATAATAGTACAATATATAAGCCCTGCCACACAGCCACACCATTTAACTTATTTCTGTTAAGTTGGTTAAATATTTCAATTGAAATGTACTGGACTACCACTCAGAACTCGAGGACTACCATTTTTGTCAAGGCCACTTGTCCTGGACTAGCATGAGATTTTAAAATTTGTCAATCCCTGATGCAAAGTACTACCAATTGCTTAAATGTCATGATGATAACCATGCCTGTACCCATGCCTGCATCCACTGCTTTTCTTTTACTGTGCCTATAAGCCATGCCTGTATCCACTGCTTTTCTTTTACCATGCCTGTAACCATGCCTGTATCCACTATTTTTCTTTACTGTAACCACCTCATGATGTAACTCACAATGCCTCAAATGTTCCTTATGTCCTTGTTCATTCTTATAACTTGTATTGTTATCCTGGGTCGCCCCTGAAAAAGGGACCTTCAGGGCTCAGTGGGCCTACCCGGTCACCAACATTTAATAAATAAATAAATAAATGTGAACATCGATATCTCTTGTCCAAAAAAAAGAACTTTTGGGTTTATTCTGTACTTGTATCACAGCTACATATCTGGCTACCAGATCTATAGTGATATCCATGTTGCCTCTATCCAAGCAGTATCCTTTTTTTTTTACTTGTAAGTATTGAGCTAATAATTCTGTCTTCATTCTTATTAATATTATAAAAAGGGTCTGAGAAATGGAGCTTTCTGATTGGCTGCAAACATTCTAACAACCTTATGTTAAACTTTTATTAACAGACATGTAGAGCTTAGCCATATGCTGAACAAGGTTTAACACTGTTTAACATTTTTTTTTATTATAATAGCAACAAGGCACTCCCAGGGATTATGTTAATGGACAGTTAATCACCCTCTAGGGGCATGTGGCACTCGGCTACATCTTGTGCCACAGTACACCCCTAGAAGGTGATCAACAGACCGTTAACATAACCCTTGGTCATGCCTTATTGCTTAATTAACTCCCCATGCTCCTGAAACCAGTGGTCCTATATTCCTATGCTTTCTTATTCGCCCCTCATGTACTTGCAAGGTTTGTCATTTATTTCATTTCCTTAGCTGTTCTATTTTCATATACTTTTTTGCTCTTGTAACCCTCTTTTTACACTGTTTTCCTTATACTTATCCTTATTGCCAATTGTAGCAGAGAATACATTTTTATGTACTGTATTTCCTTTATTGTCCAAGTAAAGAGAATATTTCTAATCTTCTCAATGTAGAGTGATACTTTATTTCATGTATTCCCAAAGTTATAGGCAATTCCTTTATAAATAAACCAATTTATGCTTTTTCTAAGTGATATGAAGAGCTTGGCAACCCTAAAATATGTACAGTACTGTGGACAATAGGATCGTATTTTTACATACTCACATTTCTGAAAGAGAAGACAATTTTCTCTATTGCAGCACATATGGGGTGAAGTTTGAGTACTATTTGCTGGCGAGATAGCCCTGCGATTACTTGTTGTGCATTTTTTGCTTGTTAACTGAGAGGTCAAGTAGTCAATTTTAGCTTCTAATCACATGACGAGATCTGAATTATAGTAAATGTTTGTTTGACTAATAATGTGCCTGCTTGTACGAACTTTTTCTCAGCTCTGTTTTCTTGACCACCCTATTGTCTTCATAGCAAAAGAGGACTTGAGAATGCTTTCCATTTTCTTATCCCTTTTGTTACCTCTAAGATTTGCCTGGAGTCTGTTTCTTCATGCACTCCAATGCACCTGAAAGCAACATGTGTATTTACTCCCCACTGGGACTCATCAGTTTACTGCAGTTGCTGTTTCAGCTGGAGAATAAGCCAGTCTCATGAAACATGGACACACATAGCACATTCACAGTGAGCACAAAGAAAGCAGTTATAAGTACCAAAAATCTCCAGGGCGGAGCACTGTGGGCAGCAGTATGCAAATCACATTGGGAGATAAACTAACAAGGTTTTAGTACAGCTAAAACATGTCAGGAACAGGTGTCCATATTTAGTCCACCACAACATCTTCATAATTATGAACATATGAAGCTAGGAAAGGAAAAAGAACACTACCATCCCTCTGAGTTATTTCCCACACCAACGAAGTGGGTGGTAATTCCCAATCACCCTCTTTTCTTCAAAGTACTAATCAAGAATAAACAGGGTCAAGCAACACCACTTGTTCTGGAAGTCTATTCCCAGTGTTCACCTCCTACTCTGTGAAGTACTTTGTCCTGATATTTCCCCTTGAAAGTTCCTCCTTTCCAGATGTATAGGAAGTTTACACGTATATTAGTCGTTACAGCAAAATGCTACACCATGCTGCACTACAAAGTTTACAGAATATGTAATGGCTGTGTGTCACAAAATTGCAACCAGGTATTTTAGAAAAGCTTTAAAAACTGACTTTATTTCTCAATTGTTTATTATTGTTCCTTAAAAATTATTTATCTTTGTTATCACTGAATGAAAGCAACATACTACTCGCTAATAAACACTGGTTTATATGTTGTTGACATTCACTGACAACTGTAATTAATGGTTATTTTCCTAAACCAGTGAAGAAAACATACAAAACACTTTGATTCTGCTTGTAAACCAGTATCAAAGGGGCCTATGCACCAATGCAGGCTGAGTACTCACTAAAGACCTGTGTCCAGTTGCACTCCCGAACAGGTGCACACTGGGTGACATTCACAAAAACCAGTTTCCCTTCTGTGGCCCCACCTCTCAGGTGCATAGAGGTGCAGTGGGTTGGGATGCTGGCTGGGTGTAGGATGCCCATCCAGGCAGACAAACCAGATCAACTGCTCCGCAGGACACAGGGGATTCTGGGTGTTGGTATACCTCAGTACCAACCAGGGCCTGTGTACTACGGGCACGTGCTGGCCAGTAGATCCCAGCCCTGACTGCATGTCAGAAGGGCTGAGGGCTGCATTATGGGGGTGGCCACTTGCAGCGCTGGGCATTCAGTCACTGGGTAGATGGCACACATATGGCAGCTATGGCAGGGTACCTGCAGGCACAGCCTGCGCCACTCCACTGGCAGCCTACACCACTGTGAACGATGTGGAGTCCAACCGGGCCCCTGCCACTCCCCCTATGGGCTAGCGTGTGGTGCTACCCATGGCCAGGATCTGGTGTGCATAAGAACAAGTGTCCCTTTCATACATGCCACCAGGGACTGGTTGGACACCAACTGCACAGCTCTGTTACGTAATGATACCTACATGCAGCATAAACACAATACATAGGCATAGTACATAGGGCCCAATATTGAACAAAAAGTGAGATGTGAAGCTACTTTTAAAGCTTTTCTACAAACTCTGCACTTTTTGTGACAAATACCAACCACAGCATGCATGTAAACTCTGTCCTGTGGCATGATGCAGCAAGTGATCATATGCCACCAGGCAACCATCCATCTAGGTTAATTGCAAACATACCTGCTAATGCAGGGGTAGTGGGTGGGTGGGACCTACAGCAGCAAAGTCCAACTATTGGTTGCAGGATGATACCCTTGGTCACTCACCTGCTATGTCCACATGGCATGCCAAACTGCCAGGCCCCTTTCCTGACCTTGTGCATTTGTGATCCCTACTCCACCCTGACTATGATCTGGCAAACTCAGAAAGGAGGAACCCTTCCCCAGAGGGCATGCTATTGTGTTGTCACTGGTACAAGAGGGCCTGTCCGCACATGGAGTCGCAATATGGGAACCAGGTTAGTGGCACAGCAAAGAGAAGCACAATATGAGGTGGCAAAAACAAAAGGCAAAAAAAAGATGGGTCTGACAAGTGATATGTACTTTCTGAACTTAGATTTATATTTGCTATCTAATAATGTTGATTTGCAGATTTTTAATTTTCATTCATAACATTCAGGTGTGGGCACAGTATATAGAAAGGTAAGGGTAGAAAAAGACTTGGAATCCATCCAGTCTGCCCTTGAACCCTTCCATCAGCTATTCTACGATGGTTCTTCCCTCCACTGCACCCCTACTTTCTTACCATTTCCTGGTTTTAGTGCTGACTACTGCATTGGGTAGATCATTCCACTTACCTCTACCCTCTCCATGAAAAAGTACTTCCTAACATCTTTCTGAACCCCTCACCCCACTAGTTATAACAGTTTTCCCCTTCTTTTGTCCTAGATTTAACTATTCCTTTCAATTTTCTTTTCTTTGACCCATTTTCTCTTGCTTGCACATCTTAATATGTTTGCTTGCAAAGCTTACAAACATATTGTTATCAGTGGGAGCTGTGAAAGGACTTTTGGGATTGTGCCCCTCCCCCACCTATCACAGCTTCAGAATACTCGATCTCCTCCTTAATTCTGCTCTCTCCACCTTTCTCCTCCTTTTCCATTTGAAGTCTTTGCACAACCACAAGGCTGGAAAATGCAAGTTAGTTTTCTTATGCAACTCCTAATTCCTGCTTGAAATCTTAGCCCTGCTTTTCATTCTACATATGCTACTGTTTATTACTTTTATATGTGCTGCTGTTGAGTACTTTGTTTGCCAAGAAATAGAACAGCTAGTTGCACAACCCATATCATTTGCATACCCATGATGCTGTGCTTGTAACTCATGGACATAATGTATTATCATATTGTGGTATAAAAAGCAAGTAAAACACATGTTCTAACATGTTCCTACACTCAGTGATAACTTTAGGTAAGGAGCTGTGTTACTTTGCTTACCTGTGTTTTGAACAATAAAAAATACAATTTAAAGCATTTTGGTCATTACAAAATACTGTAAATAAACAAGGCTCAACAGGTGGACCCCAGGTTGCCTTATCCTAGGAATCCATCTGATTATGTGCACTTGTAAAGCTAATTTATATCAGTCTAAACTGTGAGAGAGCATTTGGGGATGTGGCAAGGCAACTTTATTTCTAGGGTGCCCAATCCCTGAGGCTCTGGGCGCCCTACAAACATACAGTATAAGACACAAATAAAACTACAGTCAAATGTTTTCAAAACAATAAAAAAATCAGCAAGAACAGCAATTTAAATAAATACTAGGTAAAACAGTAGGTTTGGGAGATCACTCCATTAAAACCAGGTCGAAGAGGTGGGCCTTCAGCCTGATTTGAAAACACTAATCGAGGGGGCTTCCCAGACTGCAGATGGGAGTGAGTTCCACAGTGTTGGCCCACAGACACTGAAAGCGCGATCACCTGATGTCTTGAGCCAAACCCTGGGAACGTCCAGGAGGCTCCTCGAAGAGGAGTGGAGGAAGCGAGCAGAGGTCACAGGTAGCCAGGACCCAGTCAATATAGGGCCTTATAGGTGAGTAAGCCCACCTTAAAAAGGACCCTCAACCTGACCGGCAGCCAGTGCAGAGCGCATAGGACCAGGGTCACATGGCAGGACCTGAGTAGGCCTGTCAGCCACTGGGCCACTGCATTCCACACTAGCTGCAGCCTATGAAGGGTCCCTCCTGTGACCCTGAAGTACAGAGAGTTACAGTAGTCAAGCCTAGAGGTCACAAAAGCATGTACCGGGATCAGCAGATCCTCGGGTGGAACAAGGCAAATGGGGACTTTGTGAGAGAACTTACAGTGGAGGAACCGCTGTCAGGGAGTGACCACCACTCAGTATGGCTCACATTGGATATGGGCAAGGAAGGAGTGGAATCTGGCACAAGAGTGCTGGACTTCAGGAGGGCCAACTTTGGGAGGATGCGGGAAGTGGTAAAAGGGTACCTGGCCAGAATTCAATCTAGTATGGACACTAACCAGAGGTGGGAGCTCATAAAGCTGGGGATAGTGGAGGCAACCAAAACCCTCTGCAAAGCCCAGAGCAAGAAGGCTAGGGCTAAGAAACCGAGCTGGTTGAGCAAGGAGGTCATGGAAAAGGTAAGGAAGAAAAGAGCTGCCTTTAGGAAGTACAAGAAAACAGGGAGGGGGGAGGACAGGGAGGAGTACTTGACAGAATCGAAGGAGGTGACAAGGGCAGTAAGGGGAGCCAAAGCATCTATGGAACTCAGGCTGGCACAAGGCATTAAGAAGGGGGAGAAGGACTTCTTTAAGTACATCAGGGAGAAAAGGACCTATAAGGACCACATAGTAAGGATTAGAAAGGAGGGGGGTTGGGTGGCAGCAGGGTGCGATAAGGCAGAAGCACTAAATGAGTACTTCTGCTCAGTATTTACTAAAGAGAAGAGGGGGGTGACACCCAAGGTGGGAGAAATGGCAGAAGCGGGGAGGGGTGACAGATGGGGAAATCATGGAGGGCAGAGTTCGAGAGGGTTTGAAGGCACTGAGGGTGGACAAGGCGCCAGGCCCAGATGGCATCCACCCCAGGGTACTGAAGGAGCTGGCAGAGGTCCTTGCAGGACCTTTGGCAGACCTATTTAATGCCTCACTACATTCAGGGTGTGTACCTCAGGACTGGAGGATGGCTCATGTGGTGCCCCTCCACAAGAGTGGCCCCAAGGATGAACCGGGAAACTACAGACCAGTGAGCCTCACATTAATCTGTGGGTAAGCTAATGGAGACTATCCTGAAGGAGAGGCTGGTGGCCCTCCTAGAGGCCAAAGGACTACAGGACAGCAGACAGCATGGCTTCATACGTGGCAGATCCTGCCAAACCAACCTGGTGGAGTTCTATGACTGGGTAACTAGGCAAATGGACAGGGGCCATGCAGTGGATGTCCTGTATCTGGACTTCAGTAAGGCATTCGACTCGGTGCTGCATGGAAGGCTGGGAAGGAAGTTAGTAGGCACAGGGTCGGGTGCAAAGCTGGTGAGATGGGTAGGAAACTGGCTTCAGGGAAGGCAACAGAGGGTGGTGGTGGGTGGGAGCTCTCACACCCAAGGGCAGTGACGAGCGGTGTTCCACAGGGCTCGGTGTTGGGACCAGTGTTGTTTGGGATATTCATTGCAGACATATCATGGGACATCAAGAGCAAGATCAGTCTGTTTGCTGATGATACCAAGGTAGTAGCGGTGATGGATGACCTAGGGGATGGCAGGTGTTGCAGGATGATCTGGCAAAGCTTGAAACCTGGTCAGATACCTGGCAACTGGGGTTTAATGCCAAAAAGTGCAAGGTGCTGCATTTTGGGATGAAGAACCCAAGGAGGAGTTACCAGTTGGGGAGTGCAGCTAGCCCAGACAGAGGAGGAGAAGGATCTGGGTGTGCTCATTACAGGGTCAATGAACAACTCAGCACAATGTAGGAAGGCAGCTGCAAAGGCCAACAAAATGCTGGGTTGTATTGCAAGGGGTATATCCTCGAGGAGGGAGGAGGTGATTCTGCCACTGTATAGGTCATTAGTTAGACCACACCTGGAGTACTGTGTGCAGTACTGGCGCCCGTATCTGAAGAGGGACATTAAGTTACTGGAGGGGGTGCAGCACAGGGTGACAAAGATGATCAAGGGGCTAGGGGACTTATCATACGAGAGGAGGTTGAAGGAGTTGAACATGTACTCACTGGAGGAGAGGAGGGAGAAAGGGTGACATGATTGAAACCTTTAAATACATGAAAGGAATAAACAAGACGGGTACAGAGGGGCTGTTCAAAGTAAGGAAGGGGAGGGCCACCAGAGGCCATGATATGAGACTGGAGGGAGGAAGGTTTGGGAGGGAGATGAGGAGACACTTTTTTACAGAGAGGGTGGTGGCTGGGTGGAATGCGTTACCTGCAGAAGTGGTATCCAGTAGAACAGTGGACTGCTTCAAAAGGGGATGGGACAGGACAAGGGGGAGGGTTAATGACGGGGAAGGGTGGAAGGGAGGGAGGGGCAGCTGCAGAATAAGGGGTGCTAGCTGCACATTCGAGCAGACTTGATAGACCTCTAGGCCTTTATCTGCTGGCAAATTTTGTATGTTCGTAAGGGGTTTGATCCTGGCAATGTTCCGGAGGTGGTAAAAACCACTCTTCACTACAGACGATACCTGCTTTTCAAAGGTCAGCCTGCAGTCCAGGATCACACCAAGATTACACACCCTCGGGGAAGCCACCAATGGAGTAGACCCCAGGAAAACCCTGTGGTTGCTCCAGGTGACAACCCATCATGCCCATGGCCCAGCTCGATCACCAGCACCTCTGTCTTATCTGGGTTAAGTCTCAGCCAGCTGGAAGCCATCTAGTCATAGCCAGACAGTTGTTGAGCACATTAACAGCACTGGATGTTCCGGGTGCAATGACAAATACAGCTGAGTGTCATCTGCATAGCAGTGAAACTCCATGCTGTATTGCCGAATGATCTCACCCTGGGGCAACATGTACACTGCGAACAGCATTGGCGACAAGATCGAGCCCTGTGGTACTCCACATGATGGGGTATTGGGGAGGAGGATAAATTCCCCATCACTTGCTGCTGTACCCTATCAGAGAGATAGGACTCAAACCATCTGATGACAGTACCAGTGAGTCCACAAAACTCACAGAGCTGATCAAGAAGGACAACATGGTCCACAGTATCGAATGTTGATGAGAGGTCTAGGAACACAAGAACTGACCTGTCTCCCCTATCTCTAGCCCTGAGCAGATGATTATGCACCCTAACTTGTGTTGTTTCTGTGCTGTGTCTAGCCCAAATACCATACTGAAATGGCTCATAGATTTTGAAGGACATGAGGCAGTCTTCAAACTACTGTGCCACCAATTTCTCAACAACCTTACCCAAAAATGGTAGGTTGGAGATTGGACAGTAATTTGCCAGGACATCAGTGTCGAGGGAAGGTTTCTTCATAAGGGGTCTCACCAGTGCTTCTTTCAAAGCCACTGGGAATATCCCTTCCACCATTGAGCACTCAGCAATCATGGCGATCTCCAGACCGACAGCCTCGGCGCATCCCATTAAGAAATGCTTTGGGGCTGGGTTCAGTTCACAAGAAGTGTGCTTCAGCTCAAAGATCACCTTAGTCACTCCAGACACTTCCACTGGCCTAAACTCCTCCCAGACAGGCAGATTACCTCTGTTCCTCCCAGCCCAGCTACTGTGAGGTGACAGCCACCTTGACGGAATCCCCGTCCAGATGAACGACACTCTGTCAGAGAAGAACAGAGCAAACGCTTCACATAACATGGATGAAAAAGTCTTCTTTGGCTGTAGACAGGCAGGTTGGAGAAGCCTGTCCACAGTCCAAAAAAGCTGATAAGGTCTGTTATTCCCCGAAGCAATCTCCCTGGACAGGAATTTGGTCTTTTTATGGGAGATTGCCTCCTGGTACTCACTGTAGTGGGCATGCAAGTCCAGTCTATCGACCTCCAGCTGGGTCTTCCACCAGCAACACTCCAACTTCTAACCTATGATCTTCATTGCCTTGAAATCCCCATCAAACCAGGGGGATCTCACATGAGAGGATCTGGGTCTTACATGGAATGGAGTGTTGGAATCCAGTGCCTCAGAACTCACCCTATTATAGGTGGCAACCACCTCACCGGTGCCACTTGCACACTCTGCATCAACTCTAGATAGGTCAACCAATGCCAGTACTCCTTCTGGGTGCAAACCCTTTAAAGGGCGGTAGCTGACCATCTCCACCAGGGAAGGACTATCGGGGGGGCCCCAAATGTGAACCCCATGGTGCAGTGATTGGAGAAACAGACCCAGTCAGTCTTGAAGCTATCAACCTCAAGATCCAGCAGGAACACCAGGCTGAGTGAGTGGCTGTGCTGGTGGGATGCAGCAGCAATAACTTGTGCCAGGCCCAATGATGATATCAACTGGAGGAGGTCATAACCGAAATGCGAGGATTCATCGTTGACCCAGGCGTTGACATCCCCCAAGATTAAACACCTGGGGGACTCCAACACCGGGTCGATGATGAAGTCTGCTACCTCCTGCAGGAAGTCTCCTTCCAACCCCATTGGGTGGTAAACAAGAGGAATCCTGCAACCTGCACCTGGACCCCCACACGCAGCGGTATATTCAAAAGCCCTGGTAATACCAACCAGGTGCACCGTGAAGCCCAGGCTCAATCTAAAAATGATGGTCACTCCCTCACCCCTGTGATCCCTCCTCTGACAGTGCACTATAGAGTACTCAGCAGGGATGGCAACCTCTAGAACTTGGCCAGCATCATCACCCAGCCAGGTCTCTGTGATGCATGCCAAGCCAACCAAGGAAATCAAGTCCACAAAAATGGCAGTCTTGTTCCTCATTGACCTGGCATTACAAAGCACTGCCTGAAGAGGGTTAGAGGATGCAGCCTGTTCTCTAGCTGCCTGCCCACTTGGTCCAATGGGACCCCTTGGTACTGAGACCAAACATGTCTGGCCTCTCCCCAGGCTCTGTTTAAACCCAGGATATCTCCTGCCCCTTATTCACCTAACACAGCATCAGAATACTGAATTTGCTGCCTAAATCTGACACTTTCTGCCTTGTTTCTCCTTTTTGCTTTGAAGACTTTGCCAAATCACAATACACACAAGTCACAACCTAAGAAAACAGCATTATGTGTGAACCTCTTAATTTGCCAATCATGTCTATTTCATTATTATAACTCATTACTATGCTAAATGCTGTGCTATCTATGCCCAACAACTACAGAGCAAATACAAGCAAATGAACATTTGGCATTGGCCAGTGCTTGCTCTCATGTCCAGCACTTGCTGTATGCCATCTACAAAAACATTAGCCACTCTCTGGTTAAAGAGCTGCTGACGCCTCAAAGAAAACTTTGAAAAATATAACATTTAGGTACAATTTAGCTTGCATTCTATATGTATTCGATAGATTTCTCATCCCCATTACTCACTACTGAGAAATTTGCATGGAAACATGCTCTATATCTCACAGAGTTCATCTGCCTCTTTAGCTTACCCCCTACTTCATGTCATAGTCCTCTGTTGTGACATCACAATCTGTTGCCATGGGAGTAATTGCAATGTCACAAGTAGAGCATTATAGCCTCAGGTAGGGAGAAAGGGATCCACGATGGGTGTTCGACAAAATTTTTGTCAAACGCCCCGACAGCAGGTCGACTGCATTTTGCATTTGGCTGCTGGTTTCCAGTGCCACTAAGTGTTTTCTTCAGGAGGTTTTGCCCCCTCCCCGAACCCCTTGCACCCCCCCACTTAGGATTATCAACTCCAAGTCAGAGCTGATTTGGGGGGGTGCAGGACCCCCAACAGACAGTGCCAGGTTCCAGCGGGTTCCCTACAGCGGCATGGCGCTGTAGTTGCTGCAGGGGACCTCGCTGTCGAAAAGTCGCTGTCCGTTAGGTATACCAGGAGAAAGCAACAGGAACAGATGAACTCTTCAGGAGCAAATATCCCATTTTCATGCAAATGGCATTAGTAACAAATAATGGGGAGGAGAAATACAGAATTAATGTAAAATACAAGCTGAATTGTGTCTAAATATTATGTTTTGCTAAAGCCGTCCAAATGGTTTCATCTCTCCTGAAAAGGCTTATTCTTTTGTAAAAGATAGCCAAGTGAGCCACAAAATCTTCCTTTCTGCATCACTTCAACAAAACATTCAAATAGATTACTGGGATGTTATCTTGTGTCGTGTTGCTCTCACAAGTATGGTAGGGGTATACCAAACAGTGCAGCAGTTTGGGTTTAGAGGTCAAGTTCTAAACCTAAAGTGGATGCACCATGTATGCATACTTGTGTGCCTACATTGTGTTTGTGGTTCCAATAATGTTCTCCAAACCAAACTAAATAACACATAGTCCATGAGTATTCAAGTCTCCCATTCAAACTGCTGCACATCCCTAACAACAAGTAACACATTAAAGAGCAGCAGTTTAGTTACTTTCTTATCCTAATCATTATCTCTTTAATCCTTACGTATCCTTTCAGTGATCACTAATGTCATTCCCTGTTGCTATGTTGACCTGGTGTGGCTGTTGTAACTGCTTTTAATGCTGCTGCAACTGGAACCCCCTTGCAAATGAGATACCTTATCTCAATGGGGTTCATCCTAGTGTAAACCCTAGGCAGCACTATCCCTAAGGTTACTACCTGCTTGTATTGCTGACCACAGGTTGAGGGGCCTGGTTTGATATTAAGGTGCCTCCACTCAGAGTAACAATAGTGGGGGTATCTAACTAGCCTGTTATAGCCCTCTGGGAAGCTATAACCACCCACAAATCCACCTAGTGTCCTTGTACCTACAGTAGCAGTTAACACACAGCCAGCAGTGAACATTAATAATATGCACACACCCTTTACACTTACCACCAGAATCTGGCCTTCAGCAACTTCCCCAGGATCCCCTGTAAAAGCAAGGTTAGCACAGCAAGTATACACTTTTTTTTTGTATTATCTTTTAATTGAACTTTTTTCATGTAACAGACAGATCAAAGTATGATACACATTGATGCCAAAGTATTAAGCACCTTATTTGAATTGCATGCTTATTCAATCGAGTCCATCAGTAAAGTATCCTGTGCCAAGTAACATTACAGTCCATTCTGTAAAAAGTCTGGGCCATTTTGGCCCCCTAGCACATTTCATATTCCTTTGACGATGGATACTCAGGCCCTTTTCCTAGTTGCTCAATTATTAAACTAAAAAAAACATACAACTATGCGTAATCATAAAAAAGAAGAAAGGTGCTGCTTCTGCCATCAAACCTGCTGACTAATTACAACAATAGAAAAGCAGTATTAAGAGTAAAAGATAAGTAAGTATAGAAAGAGTAAAATATTTACACTCTGCTTCATTAACAAAATCTACATTGAAATGGATGCATCATTACCCTGAGTGGCATGTATGTCAATTTCATATCTGTCGATTGTTGAAGTCTCAAATAAGTACCTATGCTGCCCCAAGTAATTCCTGGTACTTCTTGTGAGAGTTTCTTATGGACTTCTAAGTGACCCCAAACCTAAACAGCAATCTTTCGTTATCCCACTCCCTCTCCGAGAATCCGAGCATCCATAGGAGACAAGGAAGCCAGGAACCTGACCCATTCCATTAGGAATCATTCTTCCCTGCCCTTTAGGGCATAGGTTAGTCTGTCCATAGCTAGAGTAGCTAGTAACAGGTTCCTGTACATCACCAACATGGGTTTCGTGCACGACAGCCATGTATTAAGTATGATCTGCCTGGCTATGACCAGCATTATTTTCACCCACCTGGGATATAAACACCAGTCTCCCTCTCATCTCTTTCTACCACAAACAGTATAGATAAGGGCGATACTGTACTTCAACTGTCCGGCCCCAAACAGTGGAAACGTCAATTGCTATCGCTTTCCAGTAATCCCTGAGGACTTTGCATTCCCAAAAATAATGAAAATATGTACCTCTTTCCACAGAGCAACTAGCAACATGGGAGACAGAATTTGTGGACCATACTTAGGGGGGAAAAAGCCAATGAATAAATTTAAACAGGGCTTCCTTAAACTTATTGCATAATAATAACCCCATATGCGGCATGATTATCAATTCCCAGTTCTCATCAGAAATGGATAGGTCTAAATCAATTACTCACTTCAGCTTGGTACCCCCTGAGGTAGCTGGGAAGAGAGCCCTATCACATTTAGCCACTCTACCTATGAGTCCTTTTTCCTTTATTTTAGCTCTAGGCATACACTTTTAATGCAGTAACTCAACTGATAATATGCTCATAAGCCAGGATAAACATGAACAGTAAATCAGATTTATTTAGGGGATCATGAACAAGGAATGGGTGTGAATGTAGATGAATGATTACTAGTCCTGATTAATTTTGGATTGTTTTGCCTGCACTTTTAGTCCCAAATAATCAGTCTTACAACACTGGGTACCCAGGATGTTATATTGGCTAGCCAGAGACGTTGCCTGGGGGTGGTCGGTATAGCAGCTGTCATTGGGGTACTTGATGGAAAGAAAAGGCAGTCAGCATGCACAACAGAGCTTTGATTATTTGTAATCATGGACGATTGTCCCAGTCTTTTATAACCCAGAAAATCGCTGAATCAATTAGTTGGTACCACAGACAATTAAATGATTTGTTGCAGGGAGCTACCCTGGATTTACTCATGCTGCCAGTTGGCTGTGATGGGTCTGGCGGTATGGAGACCTCATGTAGTTCACCAAAGAGCATGGGGAAGAAGGGCCGACACGACACACCTCCACTTCACTGCCTTTCCTTCCAGGTGGCCACAACCTGCGAGTGGTCTCTGTGCAGGGGCTAGATCCCCAAAGCCGGTCTCTCACTGAAGAACAGTCTCTGGTGCAGGAATGGTCAGCTTGGGCCGAGATTGGCATTGGTGCAAGGCTGAATAAACAATTCTGTCAAAATTCAATTTGTTTGCTGGTACATGCCTCCAGTGGGTGACACAGTTCAGTCAGTGGCAAAACAGGCCACAATCCACGATAAACATTCAGCACATTTAACAGGAAAAACTAACTTCTGTACTCTCAAGTTGGTGTTCAGGCCGGTTGCTATTGCAGTAGATTCACTGAGCAAACCTCTTGATCATTAAATCAGTCTCTCACCATCTCTGGGCTGGATGCTCCACAAGAGTTTTCTCTCGGTCCAAATCCCAGGCTGTACCTTCAGATATCTTGGAGCTTTCTGCCACAAGTAAAGATTCCTTTTCAGATAATTCCTGATTGCTGAAATCAGGCAGTGCAATGCAGGAGAACAGTAGCAGGGAGGCAAGTCAGGCCTCCCCTGCTGATTTCCTTCAGCTCCTTACAGGGAGCAGCTGCTTGAAAGCTTGAGCTGCTTTCTCTTCAAACTCCAACTCTAACTGATACACTGTCTCTAGCAGTCCTGGGAATTTCCTTGGTTTCCAGAGATCCAGTTGGCTGGGGGAGCTTTCAGTCACAGTTTGGGTGCCCCCTTCAGTTCAGTTTAGGCACCAACCTAAAAACTACAGATTTTCCTTTCCATGAGGCACTTGAGCTAAGGACCCTTCAAGGCCCCCTGAATTCCTTTGGTCCAAATTCTGGAAGTCCTGGACCAACATGGTGGCTCCCATTCAGAAGGGCAAAGCTGCAAGAAGCCAGGTTAGGACAAACTTTCTATTTTAAATATAATAACATGTTAACAGTAAATAATTACAGTACTAGTTTAGGCTCCCTCTGCTCTTTTATCGACAGCAGAGTGGAGCAAATTAAAACAGTGTCTGTCCCGTCACAAGCTTTGTTGCACTTGGACCCAGCCCAGACCATTTACTATACACATACAGGCTAGAGTCTTAAAGGGACAGGTGCAGAGGCACAGCATGGCACTCTCATGTAAATCAACAGGACCAAACAAGTACCCTTAGATCCACTACCTATGAAGGAAGTCTGCCTAGCAGTAGGCATGGATAGAACCCAGGAAGACATTAAGGTAAACCCCAAATTTGTAGGGGGTTTACACTCTTCCCAGCCTAGGAAAACTTGGTGTCTGTGTCAAGTCTATAATCATTTTACTTAAGAAAATTCTATTTGATAATATATACAAGCTGCATCCATAGACTAATATATATATATATATATATATATATATATATATATTTTATATATATATATATATATATATATATATATATATATATATATATATATACATAGTACATAGTTTCCTATTTGATACATCAACATAAGAAACATGCATCGTTCGTACCCAGTACTGGTTCATAGGCAATAATATTGCTTAACATTCTACAGTTTTTTTTAAACATTCTATTTGTTCATTGGTATACCAATTCAGATAACTAAATGCATTACCCTTGTCTGTACCACTTCCTGCACCCTAACCCACAAAGATGAGGGTCTGACCCTGTCAGCTAACTTTAGGCTCTTTGTATGGTGACCCCAAGAGCAGGGTTCAACAAATCCCATAGCCCGACATCCCAGGCTACCAGATTTAAGGCAGGGACAAGCAGTTAGTTTTAAACAACACAAAAAAATGATTTTCTAATGCAGTGCCAGGTTCCTCCAATAGGGAGCTCACTGGCGATGTCGGAGTCCGGCTATCATGCATCCCACTCAGCCACACATGATCTTCGGTGGGGGGAGAGCGAGCAGTGCAAAGGGAATACCTGCTGGGAGTGAGCCGTGGCCACGGGGAACTTGAGGTGAAGCCAGTCGTCAGAATGACAGGTATGCCATCCAGTCAAAGAAGATCTGGCTGTTCCGGTAAGGGACCTATTCACTATCACTGGCAGCAGTAGTAAAACTTGGGGGTAATCGTAGGTGCGCTGAGTGCTCTCACTTTTTCATCTGATTTCGAGGAGAAAGGATGTGTGTGCCTCTGAGCTGATCGTGCAAGGGGCTAGATGTTGTTAGAAGTTTGGAGTCAGGGACCACAGAAATCATCGTCCGCCACACTTGCTGCTGCATTGCCTGGGCTGCCAATAATTTATATAGAAAATACATTTTGGAGCTGCTGGTGCAAAAAGGGGAGATTGGGGGAGAGGGACAAGTACAATTAGGGAGGGGGACTTAAGTGGTGTTGGTGAGCTGGGGGAGCCCGGGGAGGGAAAGGGCGGGAAGCGAATGGGACTCCATGACGAGTCGTTTTGAATAAATCCGACTGCAAGAATGTTGCTAAAAAAACAACAAACAATGGTGATTGTTGGATCAGGAGGGGAGTGGGACCTTGTGTGTGGTGTGGGAAATAAAATAATGTGATGATTCACGATTGCTGCACTGAGGGGAGAAGAATAAAAGCTGAGGTGAAACCATAATACAGCTGAGAGGCTGAGCATATATAAGGAGAGGGGTGTCTAACCTACCTAGAAAAAAAAATTATACAATTTCATACTGTTAACCTATTAATATTTAACTACCCCCAAATACATACAACCAGTTTTTCTTTAATTTCTAATAATTTTTCTTAAAAATGTGCCTATTTTTAACCGGACTACTACCTCGAGCACAAGGACTAGTACTTTTAGTCAAGCCACTTGTCCTGGACAAGCAGTGAATTTTAAAATTTGTCGAACCCTGCCCAAGAGTACTAGTTTGAGGGTTTTATTACTAACTAAGAAGCTGCAGTGTATCCTGTTTTAGGGAGGGAGTTAGCTGTGATGTATACCCCTTCGTGGACCACATTCATGTGAAGGTCTACAGGTGTTCCCAGAGTATCATACATGAGGCATACTACTAGTTTTTCATCTCTTCCAGGTCTTCTAGGTGGAAGGGTCATAGGCGTAGCCCTTTCAACATCTGCATCTGGGTCAGCTACTTCCGGCTTACTGTACAGCAACAAATCAGCTTCTGCATTAAGTGGCACTTCTGCACCATCTGTTTGTTCAGAGTTTAAAGGAGCACTTGCCTCTTCAGTGGTGCTTACATTTGCTTGCTCTGTAGACTCTGGTTCATCGAGGGGGAACTCCATACAATGATTTAAATCATGTAACACATTGCTGATACTTTCAGAATTAGCAATACTTTCTGAGTTGTGATCAGATTCATAAGGCCCAGATATCTCAGCTTCAGATAAGGACTCATTGGTTGGTCCTCATTCTCTTGTTCAGAACTTGCTGCTTCAATCTCTGACAGCTCCACCAGGCATAAGGAGTCAGCTACTTCGGAAGTTACACTTTGTACCTCACTGTCAGGTGGTATTGGAGTGGTCGAGTGTGCAAGCTTATCCGATACTTCATGTTGGTCAGCACTGTCTCCCATATTATACAAAGGGTTGCCTTGGAACAGTTGAGCTAGTTCGAAAGAGGGGTAATGCATTATTCCATATTCACTCTCATCAGACTCAGAATGATTGTCATCATTAACTACAGCAGGACATGATGGACATGATGAAGGCTATGGCTGTGCAACAACAGGAGGTTGATTTGATTGTCACTTTCAGGTAGCAGATCAGGTAACAGGCCCAGTGGGGGCGCTAGCTTGAGGTGCAGAGTCTATGATAATTTGTCCAATGGGTAAAAGGTGATTTCAGTGTATTGTTTTTGCAGCTTTTGGATCAATAATACACCGTGTTTGGGCTGTAACTCTTGAGTTTTAACATGTTTGTCATGTCTTTATTTATTTAGCTTTTGTTGACCAGGTAAGTGCACTAGACAAATCCTGCCTATTTTCAGGCACGACCCAGGGAAGGGGGATACAGATGAATGCCAACTGACCTTGAACCAAATTAAGTTGTTGGTGGTATTTTTTAGTGAATGAGGGAAATCTGGCCAGGACACCGGGGAAATTCCCCTACTCTTTTTGATAAGTGCCATGGGATCTTTAACATCCACCTGAACAACCACCAATCCAGGCAGATGGGACATCGGTTTAACGTCTCATCCGAAAGACAGCACCTCAGAAGTGCAGCACTGCTCTCATGCTGCACTACAGTGTCAGTACTGGGATATTAACCCAAGTGCCAGATGTGGAAACTGAACCCACAATCCTCTGATCTCCCAGCCTCAGAGGTGAATGTGCTACCTACTGAGCCACTGACACTTTCCTTACTGGCTAATTTTTTTTTTGTAGCCATTGTGTGCGCAAGTTGATAGGCGTGATTAAGCTGCACTTCTAATTTTTGTACATACTGTAAATAGGTATCCATTTGAATTCCATCTGATGATACTCCAAAACAATCATCGACAGGTAAACATGCTTCTCAGCCAAACATTAGTTGAGATGGTGAAAAAACAGTTGTATCATTGCAGGTGCAATTGTAGGCATGCACCAAGGTACTTATTTTTTGACTCCACTTTGTTTTGTCTTTCAGGGGAAGTGTGCCCAACATGTCCCACAGTGTTCTATTAAATCTTTCAGGCTGCAGATCTCCTTGCGGGTGATATGGAGTAGTTCTTGACTTTCTTACACCCCAAAGTGAGAGCATTTCTTTAATTAAATGGCTTTCAAAGTCCCTTCCCTGATCAGAATGGATCCAATGTGGGGCACCGTACTGGATGAAAAACTTTTCTACAAGTACTTTGGCTATGGAGGCTGCTTTTTGATCCTTGCTCAGATAAGCCTGTGCATAATGAGTGAAGTGGTCTGTCACGACAAGTACATTGCTAATGTTTTTGGAATCAGGCTCTAAACTTAAAAAGTCAACATATGCAAGTTCCATAGGTGCGCTAGTGGTGAGGTTAACCAAGGGTGCTGCTTTCTGTGGCTGGGCCTTCCTTTGGAGGCATCTGCTACATGCTTTGATATATTGGTCAATATCTGCACCCATCTTGGGCCAGTAGAAATGAGCACAGGCTAAGTCCAATGTTCTCTCATTACCCAAATGTCCCATCTGGTCATGGAGAGCTTTCAAGACCACATACAGTATATAAACTGTGATGGTAACACCAGCTGTTTTCTGATGACATTTCCCTGGCTATCTGTTAGGTCTTGATATAACAGTTTCTCTCACAGCTTGAGTTTGGGACCCTCTGTGAACAGTAAGGCAGTTTGCTGATCATTGGATCGTAGCTTGAAGACATCTTCCTCTCTGTACAAAGCATCTAAGACTGGTCTAATCATGGGGTCCTGATACTGTTCCTTTTGAATGTCAGCTGGCATAAGCTGCAGAAAGGCACTTAGGTCTAGTGCTACAAACTTACAATAGGCTACAGGCACACAAGTTTCTGAAGGTCCCAAACAATCAATTTGGCAAGCTACAGTTTCAGAAGACAGGTGTTCCTCTTTGTCAAACTTGTGGCACAGGGCCTTTACGGATTGCTCAGACATTCTCACCCACTCAGAACTTGCTACAGGTCTCCTGGATAGAGCATCAGCGTCGATGTGGTTCTGAACGGGATGGTGCTCCACTGAAAAATCAGTAGATTGTCTGGGACCTCCAGAAACCTGTGTGCCTGTAGCCTATTGTAAGTTTGCAGCACTAGACCTAAGTGCCTTACTGCAATCATATGTTGAAAGTGCTGTTAGCCAATGGTGTCCAGCTGCATCTAATTTGGCTGAAGTTTGGACATACGTGAGAGGATTATTGTCAGTCTTTACCAGAATTTTAGCACTGTAGAGGTATTCATGAAATTGGTCTACCATTGCCCACTTTAATGTGAGAAATTTAAGTTTATGCACAGGGTAATTTTTCTCAGATGTTGTCAGGCTTCTACTAGCAAATGCCACAGGGTGTCATCCTTTTTCATACTCCTGATACAGTACGGCCCCAAGTCCTTTCAAGCTGGCATCTGTATGTAACACATATGGTTTAGTTGGATCTGCCTAAGTGAGTACAGGGGCATGTGTGAGCCGATGAATAATATCGTAAAAAGCTGTATCACATTCCTTGGTCCACCAGGGCCCCAAATGGTTCACTGATCTTGAAATAGGCTTTATTCTCTTCTTTTACAGCACTCTTTTTATATTTCCAGTTTGTAGGTGGGTACGCTTGAGTTAGATTCAGAAAAGGGCGAATGACCTTAGTGTAATCTTTTACAAAATGGCGATAGTACCTGCAGAAACCCAGGAATCTTTTGCATCTCTTTGACATTATTTGGTCATGGCCAAGTAGTTAAGGCTTCCACTTTGCTTGGATCAGTTTGAATGCCCTCAGAGGATATAATGTGGCCCACATATCTTACAGATTTCTGGAAAAATTGGCATTTGTCGATGGACAATTTTAATCCAAAGTCTTCTAACCAGTCCAGGACCTCGAACAAGCAAGTCTCATGCTCTTCAAGTGTTTTGTGAAACAGTGACATCATCCAGATAAACTAAGCATTCAAGCAGATTCATGTCTCCCACAGCTCGCTCCATCAACCTTTGGAAGGTGGTGGGTGCTCCGGAAATGCCTTGGGGCATGCGCAAGAATTTGTAGAAGCCCAGAGGAAAGATAAATGCAGTTTTCTCTCTATCCTCTGGTGCCATCAGGATTTGGCAGGACCTGCTTCTAAAATCTAAGACGGAAAACCACTGGCTCCCATTAAGACAATCAAGGGCATCCTGGATGCAGGGCATTGTATACTTGTCTGGTATGGTCCCTCAGTTGAGGGTCCTATAGTCCACACACATTCTTCTTGCAGACTACCACAATGGGGGATGCATAAGGACTACATGACTTCTGGATTATTCCAGCTGCTAACATCTCTTGAAGGTGGTGTTGAACATTGTCAATGTCTGCTGGTGCCAATCTGCATGACCTTTCATGAAATGGCCTCTCGTCATGGAGCCTGATATGGTGTTTAGCACCGGTGATGCATCCAACATTCCATTCCTTTAATGAAAACACTTTACTCCATTGGGCCAGCTTGCAGCTGATTCTATCTTGCCACTCACCAGGGATAGGAGACTCTCCAAAGTCAAACATATCAGGGGATACACCATCATTTTCCTCTCTGTGGCACTTGGTTGGTGACACGGCAGTATCTGCAGTATATTTGGGCCAGGGTACTGTGCCAGGGAACTTCAATGTCTCTGTCAGTCACATTACAGAGTTGCACTACTACTCCCCTTGTGTAGGCATGGGCTCTAACAGGTAGCACACTGGGTTCAACTAAAAGTCCATTAGACAGCTTCCCCTCTTCTGGGGCATCCAGCATAAGAATCTTGTTTGTGACATCTTTCTTTATATACATCTTTCCACAGACATGACACTGTGAATTAGGTGGCAAGATGAGAGGTGGTGGGCCCTTTTTCCAGACATACCCCACCGGATCATCCTTGTCATTCACTTTGCTCTGCAGTTGCATCTCGCAAGCTTTTTGTACTATTGCGTGAATAAGTGAGACTCGTCCGGTTGCCTGACTTGCTTCTCTTGACACATCTGCACTAGGCGGCCAAACATGTGTGCATTAGTGCCAATTAATATGGGAATTCCATCATACAGTCTAGTTGAGGGGCACACCAGAGCCAATGTCTCCATGGTCTCATCCATACAAGCAACAGCCAAAGAAAAAGGTAGCCATATTTGTAAGTAGCCATGGTAAGGGTAGGATTTATCACTCAAACCCCATACATGCAGTCCTTCTAAGGGTTGTAGAGGATGGTCAGATAAGTGTTGGTTCTACCAATCTTTGAATATTATGGTGACCTGGGATCCACTGTCCAGTATGGCTCGGGCCAGGATACCATCAATACATATGGTAGTCTCCATGGAAGGGCCCACCATTTCCTCACAATCCAGGGGAGTATTTTCAGGAGCTTGGACAGATGACCTAGCCTCAAAGAAATTGGATTTGGGGTGGCCTTAACTCCACTGTGGTCATTTCTGGCATTCCTCTGAAGTTGCTTTACTCTTTGGAGCTCTTCCCGTAGTTTGTCTGACACCTTCTGCACATCCTTGGGGGATTGACTATGTTCATATGATCATCTTTCCCACAGTGATAGCAGAACACACCATACCTGGGCTGCCCAGGCTGTGACGATACATTGGTAGTGGGCCAATATTCATTATTAGAGGGTGGAGAAGAATGTGTATTTGGCACATGAGCAGGGACACTGACAGCGGGAGGTCTTGATTCAGCTTCTCTCTCACTCTCTGCCAAGTTGGAGGCTGCACACTACACCCCGTCAATTCCGTCATCATGGCAGACAACTCCCTTAGTTCAGTCTTTATGCTGCCACCCACAGGGGGCGCCTGAGCATGCACTCCCACTCCCAAAGCAGAGGCATTCTGAGGGGGGTTGTAGTCTTTATCTGCAGAGGCAGCCTTGGTAGGGGCACCAGTTTTTAATTTTTGTGCTTTCCGTTTTGAGCTGCACCTGTAATCTCAACCATATAGCTGCATGTTAATGTTTTCTGTGATATCCCTTGGTGGTACACTTAACATAACTGTTAAATCCATTCAGTGTTTTCCTGCCTTATCATCTACCTTGGTGAATCACAACATTAAACAGTTTAATGAATGGCTTAGGAAATGGTGCTACAGGCAGGGTATTAAATGCATCACCCACTGGGAGGACTTTGAAGACCGGTTAGAACTCTACTGTGGTGATGGTTTGCACTTAAGCAGATGTGGTAGCTCACTCGTGGGAAAACACATTGCAACTTCTATCGACCAGTGTTTAAACTTAAATGGGGGGAGATGCCGGAAATTCCGACATCTCTTAACAATAGAATCATCATGAAAACTTCTGTTAATAAAAAAACAGTTAAATTCTTATGCTTTAATGCAAGGGGTCCTCAATAAAAAATTAGACAAACTTAAAATAATTACATCACGAGAGTCAATTGACATAATTTCTATCACTGAGACCTGGGGTGATGATAAATCCTCTTGGGAATGTGCTTTGCCTGGCTACACACATTATAAACTTAATAGGGGTATTAGAATAGGTGGTGGTGTAGCTTTATTTGTCAAAGGCAACTTTACATCTGTTGATATATCAAATAAAATTAAAATTAACAATCATGATGATGAATCTTTATGGATAAAATTGCTGCTTAAGGAGGGTGAACACATTATACTCGGAACCTGCTATCACCCCCCAAGTTCTACCTCAGAAATCACTGATGAAATTATTTCTGGAACATGAGAGAGCTAGTGAACTAGGGAACATTATCTGCATGGGCGATTTTAATCTGGGTGACATTGCTTAGAACTTTTTCACAGCTTCTTCTGGCCCTGGTAAAAAAACTTCTGTCAACTTGCACACAACTCAACCTAAATCAATGTGTTCATTTTCCAACTAGGGGTGAGCATACATTAGATTTAGTTATTCATAATAACGATTTAGATATTAGCGATGTATCTAACCTGCCACCTATAGGCAATAGCGACCACAACTCTATTGCATTTTCTCTCAATATAAATACCATTCTTGCGTGAACACCAATAAGATACTCTTGTATGAGAAAGCAGACATCCTAAAAATTAAAAAAAGAGTTAGCCAAATATAACTGGGAAAATATTTTTTCTTCTAACACAATACAGGAAAGCTGGGATTTGATTAAATGCATTTTAATCAATTTAAGAAACAGCTATGTTCCCTCCAAAATCAAAACCTATAACAAAAAAACAAAAACCCAAATGGCTAAATAAAACTATACTTAAATTAATTAAGCAAAAAAACAATAACAGGTACCTAAAATATCAAACACAAGACAACTGGGTGGCATATGTTAAAATTCAGAAAATCTGTAAATCAAAAATACGGAAATCAAAAGCCACTTGGAAATACAATTTAGCCAGTGGTGCAAATAAAAACAATAGCAAACTTTTTTACACCTGTATTAACTCTTTAAAAAAATCATCACGTCAGGTGGGACCTTTATTAAGTAACAATTCATTGGTACATGAACCCAAACATATGGCTGATTTTATGAACTATAAATTCTGTAATGTCTTTCAGAAATCTAATTTGGTTAACTCTAATAGTAAGGACACCAATATAGAAGGAATAAGTCTTTCTGAAGAAGCCATATGTCAAAAACTAATGAATATGAAGGGTAAAATGAGCCCAGGACCTGATGATATCTCAGGTCACATTCTATATTTAATGGCAGATACGTTAGCCAAAGCTTTCAGGTACTTTTTTGAGGGTTGCTTATTGTCCAATTATGTCTCTACAGAATGGAAATCTGCTTATGTGATTCCACTACATAAAAAAGGCCCTACGTCTAACTGGGAAAATGATCGCCCTATTAGTCTCATTTCCAGTATTTGTAAACTCTTGGAAAGCATAGTTAAGGACCTTATCACTCCTATACTTAACACAACTGATCCAGAACAATATGGATTTAAAAAAGTAGAAGTTGCTTAAGTAATTTTATGTGTTTTTATGAGCAGGTCAGCTCACACTTAGACAATAACACCCCTGTGGACATCATTTACATTGATTTTAGCAAGGCATTTGATGGCATGCTTCATCAGTCACTATTAACTAAGCTTCATACCCTAGGGATAAACGAATGTATTGTCAATTGGATAGCTAATTGGCTCAGCAGTCAAACCCAAAGAGTACTCTTCAATGGCCACATGTCTCAATTAGGCAGGGCTACTAGTGGCATCCCATAGGGTTCTTGGCCCATGCCTGTTCCAGCTTTTTATTGCTGACCTAACAAAAAATTGTCTATCCTCATCTACAAAATATGCAGATGACATTAAAATTGGGGGCTCTTGCAATAACAGTGACAATATATTAACTATACAAAGGGATCTGGATAACATTACTCATTGAGTGCATGCATAGGGTATGTATTAAATACTTCCAAGTGCAAGGTTATACACTTGGGTTTCAAAATCCATTGGCCGATTATTATTTGGATGGTTCCCTTTTAAACATTACCCATAATGAAAGGGACCTTGGCATACAAATAGCTGATGATTTTTCTAATAATGTACAGCTAAATAATGTCATCAATGAAACTAACAGAGTAATCTGGCCATAAAAAGAAACATTTCATCCAGAGACCCAAAGGTTATGATGCCACTGTATAGGGCTTATGCTAGGCCACATCTTGAGTACGCCACTCAATTATGGTGCCTATTCAGGAAATCTGATATATCTCAAATGGAACGAGTCAAGAGAAAATTTACCAAATGTTTATCAGGTCTATATAATGTTCCATATGACACTAGAACTGATCAACTCAACCTTATGTCCCTGGCAACTCAACGTCTGAGAGGTGATCTCATATTTATGTTCGATATAATTCAGGATCCATACTTACTAACTGAATAGAATCTTACATTTAAAAATAATCATTATTTCACTAGGGGGCACCCTCTACAATTAATGAGGAAAAGATTTTATCATACCAATCGTAAATATTTTTTTACTCAAAGAATTATTAATCCCTGGAACAGACTCCCCTTGAAGTGGCCATTAGTAAAACTAAATCTGAATTTAAAATTGACTTCACAAACATATTTTAGCTGGCTTTGATACTAATTATTACAATTAAAGAATAGGTGGTGCTGAGGGTTGAGGTGCTGGATGCCACACCTCGTGCCACGCTGGCGACCCGAGTTTGGGAGCAAGCTCAGGCACTGGGGGTCGGCAGCGGAGAGATTGGATTGAGCACCTGGTGGGCTGCTCTTCTGTCCTGGGGGGAGGACATTGGGATGACCGTCGCTCCGGCGGCCCCTGGTGGAGATCGGTGGCACCACAGAAGTGTGGTCAGCACGTAACAGCATGCCCGATGCTGGCAGAGTTGCTGTGCACCAAGCGTCAGGGGTGTGCACACAGAGGGGGAGAGGGACGGAACAAGGAAAAACCCAGCTCGCAGGGATATGTGACGGCACCTATCCTCCATGCCCAGCGCTGGGTCCTTCTAGGCCAGGCCTCATCATGCCTCCACCCGGGCCCCACACGCTTGCCAGAGTCTGCCTTACTAAGAGATCCCCAGGAAGGAGTTGGGCTACCTTCCCAAGGTGGGTCAAACTGGGGGTGCTGGCAGCAGGGGGGAGAGTGAGAGAGGGCACAAGACTACAGAGGACCTCAGGCAGGCAGGCACAAGGAGAGGATGCCTGAGAGAGTTCCCCCGAGCCTCGACCAGAGGGAAAAAGACTTAAAAAAAAAAAGAGTAGGTGCAGCTATGGGCGCATAGCCTCCTAGCACCTTACAGACCTTAGTGAACCTTAGTGAGCCTATCTAGTTTACCATTTATTTTGTGGCGTGTCAGGTAATCAGTGTTTCTGCCCTATCTATTTTCTCCCTCCTGTCCCAGGAGCTGACTGTTGAATTAATTTTTAACCTTACTCAGTGTTTTTAACTTCTCCCTGCTCTTTGTAGCTGGTGCCTTGCCACCTCTCTGTCTCCCTCTCCCGATTTAGCCCCTGACTCTTCCTTTTGTTTCAGCTTATCTCCTCCCTGTAACCTTTCCCTTAATAATTCCATTTTCTTGTGCCCTTTCCTGCAGGCAACCACTGTTATCAGGGGCTTCAGCCCTGCAGCAGCCTGCCCATCCCCCGTGGACCAGGGAAGTTGAAGCCAGCCACCCGCTGTCCTCAGCTGCCTAGCAGCTATGGAATCACTGCAGCCCAAGCTTCCCAAGCCCTGCGGTGAAGAAAATAATTTATTTTTGTACTGTATTTGTTTTCCTTCACATCTGTGCCTTTGCCATGCCGTGACTCCATTGGTCCTTTTCAGACTAAGGACTAGTACCATTGGTCAGGGCCAAGCAGCCAGTAACCCCGCTCCCTTGTAATTTTTGTGCTGTCCCTTTTGTGCTGCACCTGTAATTCCAACCATATAGCTGCGTGTGAATGTTTTCTGTGATCTCCCTTGGTGGTACAGTTAAAATAACTGTTTGTTAAATCTATTCAGTGTTTTCCTGCCCTATCTAGTTTGCCATTTATTTTGCGGCGTGGCAGATCTTCCCGACCTCCCCCCATCTGGACTCTTTTACTTATAGCCCTTTGCTGTCAGGTGACCTGTATGTTGTGAATTACTAAGTACCTGCTTTCTCCTTAGCAGGTTATACTGGTTCACCTCTAGAGGGCAGTACATAAAGTACAATGAATTTTGTTCACCCCTGCTCAATCAATCAATCAATCAATCAAGTCTTTATTTAACCAGGCGTTCATCGTTGAGCAGAAGCTCATTTGCAAGATGGACCTGGGTATCAATCCCAATCAATCCTTGCTCAGCTTCCTGCCTTTGTGTAATCTCCCCTCCACCCTTCTTTCTGTTTGCCAAACCACCTCTCGCCTCATTTTCCTAATTCTTTACTTAAATCCACTTCCCTGTTGCAATGCACTTCCCTCTCTCCTCCCTCCCCTTTTTCTATTTCTATTCCTCTCTCTACCCTGACTTGCACACGGACACACCAGTGCTAAATAGCTCAACAACCCCCTCATCCTCCTTCTCCAATCCCCACTTATATCCTCACTATTACTCCCACCTTCTCCTTTGAACTATGGTCTCATTTCCCTATTATTCCTCATGCGTCACTACTAACTGTGCTGACTTTCTTTGCTGTTCTTCATCTACCGCTACCATACTCTACCCCTTCCTTCCTCTCCAGTCGCCTGGCCTCCTCAGATTCCCCTTCTAAATGCCCAAAGCTCCACTTCCTCATCCTCGCTCTACTCTTGCTCTCCTCTGGGGACATCCTCCCCAACTCTGGTCCTGTTGCCCCCAGCACTCCTGGCACTTTCACATCTGCTGCTGCCCCCTCCTCTGCTCCTGTAGCCCTCCCAAAGGGTTTCAAGATCCTACATCTAAATATCTGTAGCTTACTACAAAAAACTGACCTCCTACGAACCATGGTGGCCACTCTAAAACCAGACATTCTACTCATCACAGAAACATGGCTAAAGAGCATGATCCCTGACCACTCAGTCTCCATTCCTGGATACTCCCTTCTAAGGCAAGCCTGAGCTGTTGGGGGGGTGGTGGTGTGGCCATGTACATCCTTAACTCCCTCCAGTACTTCATTATTTACTCATCCGATAACCCAGTGACCCATGACACATTAGCTATTCATGTGACCCTTCCCTTTACTCTTCCAGTCTTTATAGCTGGTATCTATTGCCTCCCCAACATCCAGCCCTCTATCATTCTCGACTTTCTAACTTCTGTCACTACCATCTCTCACTCTGGGGAGTTATACATCCTAGGTGACTTAAATTTAAATTGGCTGTCACCTAAAACAACTAAAACACATGATGAAATCGGTGCCCTAAACCTCACACAGCTAATATTAGAACCCACCAACCCCAACCAAAAGACACAAATTCATTCCCTACTTGACTGGGCTCTTACCTCCCACTACCAATGAATCATCGTCTCCAGTATCCTTCCTGACATGCTGAGCGACCACAGTCCTGTATTCATAGTCAGGATAGTCCACAGATCCAAATCCCCACATAAAATATTGCAACTATGCTCTTTTAAATCCTTAGAATTAGAACTGCTCCTGTGTAGCCTAGCCCTCTCCAACTGGTCTCCCCTAGCCAGTACCCCATCGATTGATAAGGCCCTTGCTTATTTTAAGGATATATTCCTAGAGAATTGGAATATCTTTGCCCCATTCAAACAAACCAGGGTTAGGGGAAACCATCTACCTTGGATTAATCCAGAATGTTTGACCTGTCTCAGAGCTAGAGATTGTGCGTCGAAGTGTCATGAAGCAGCCCAGCTTCTAGCGATCTTACGTCTTACTGCAAGCTCCAAAATGCCTGTACTAGGGCTACAAGACTAGCCAAGTCCGAATATTTTAAAACTGCCTTCCTCGCAAACATAAATTCCCCTTCCAAGTTCTGGAAGGTGGTCCATGCCCTCTTTATCCCTCCGTCCTGCCCACCCACCCCAGTGCTTAAAATAAATTACACCCTTGTGGCCGACCTGGGTGCTGTAGCTGTCGGATTTAACTCCTACTATACCTCATATGCCACTGAACTATTGAAATCCTTCCCTATCTACCCTCTCTCCTCTCCACCCTCTAATGGCACTAATGGCACCCTCCCCCTCCTTCCACCCCATTTTCTCCTTTGATACAGTCTCCCCAAATGAAACTCTAAAAGCCCTTCTAACTATCAACCCCTCAAAAGGCTCCTCCCCAGATGGCCTAGACCCTAAACTCCTCTCTCCCTCTCCCTCTCCCCCTCTCTCTCTCTTTCTCTCTGCCCTGGCCATTGCCTACCCCCTCTCCCTAATTCTAAACCTCTCATTTTGAACTGCCTCAGTCCCTACCCCCGTGGAAACATGCTGTGGTCCTCCCTCTTCCCAAAGACAGTGATCCATCTTCCCCTGGCAGTCACCACCCTATCTCTTTCCTCCCCACCCTAGCTAAACTACAAGAGCACCTAGTGCTCTCCCAGCTTACCTCATTTCTAACAGACACCTCCTACTTCACCCCTTTCCAATCTGGTTTCAGGAAAAATCTCTCTACTGTCACCTCCCTACTTTGGCTCACCGACTCTATCCTTAACAGGATGGACAATGGCCAAATCACCTCAGCCATTTTTGTTGACCTTGCCAAGGCTTTCGACACTGTTTCCCACTCCTTCCTCCTTGACTCCCTCTCAACAGCTGGTCTATATCCTTCACCCACTAGCTGGTTCAAGGCCTGGCTCACTGGTAGAACTCAATTAGTCAAGATCACTGATGTCTCTCTCCCCTCCTGATTAGTACTGGAGCCCCACAGGACTCATTACTAGGGCCCCTATTATTCTCTATCTTCCTAAATGACCTTCCATCTGTCTGCTCCCCATTCACCACCGTACACATGTACGCTGATGATACGATCCTTTATGCATTTGGCTCATGCCCAGCTGAGGTTACATCCAACTTGCAGCAAGACTTCAACGTGGTTCAGCTCTGGTTTGCTAACCATCAACTTTTTCTCAGCACCAAGAAGACTGTCTCCATGACCTTTGGCACAAGGCAGAGACTCTCTAGGCTTCCCTCCCTACCCACCTTCCACACCATAGATGGGACTTTACCTGAGGACACATCCTCCTTCAGGTACTTAGGTGTTTGGCTGGACCAACACCTAAACTTCTTTGGACATATTGACACTATCCAGAAAAAATTGTGCCCCAAGCTTGGTGCCCTGTTCAGGAACCGTAGGTGCATCCCTCCTACGGCTAGGTGTAAACTTGTTCAGAAGAGGATCCTGCCCATTTCTGAGTACTGTGACATAGTGCTGCTCCCAAGTCCTTCATGGCCAGATTGGATACCCTCTTCAATTCTTTCTGCCACTTCGCCCTTGATGCTCCCTCTCGCACGCACCACAGTGATCTTTATCATGTTCTATCCTTCCCCTCTCTTACAAATAGATGACTCTCCCACTGCACTAAATTCACCTCCAAGCACTGGCTGGGTGAACTCCCTTCCTACCTCTCCCTCTCTTTTATAACACCCCCCCTCCCTCTCACTCCCTCAGATCAACTGACTCCCGAACTCTGGTGGTCCCCCATAGAGCCACCCTCATTGGCCAATCTGGTTACTCTCACCGCCTCCGAAAAATGTGGAATTCCTTCCCCCCTCAATTTCGTCACTCATCCTCTTACTACTCCATCAGCCCTCCCTCAAAAGCTTCCTTGCACCTAGGTGTTCCTGCTATGACCCTCTCTAACGCCTCGTCTAAGCCCATGACAAGCCCTTGTCAAACCCTACCCCTTTTTAGTACCCACGCACTTCCCCTGCTGCAGCTCCACCTCCTTCCCACCTAATTATCAGCCTTCCTTCCATTCCCCCCCACAGACCTTCTCTAGTTCTCTTACTGCTATTCTCAATCATCCAAAGTTACCAAGGGCCTGTTCCAACCCTCTTCTTACACCCACAACCCAACTCTCCCTCCTAGTTCTCTTCATCCTGAAGGGCTAGGATTTTGGCCTCTCTTCTCTTTCACTTTACCCTCTCTTCTGGTCTTCCTGAAGCCTACTCCCCCTCGCTGTCTAGTGCTGTATCTCTCTCACTGCCTACAACCTGCTTCCCTCCTGGTTGTGCTCTACCTCTGCCTTGTGCAGACAGGGTACTCAGCATACTGGAGGGGTAAGGCCATGGCAGACCCCTCTCCTCCTCCTCCCTCTTCCTTCCCCTCCCCCTTCCATCCTCTTTCCACCCACCTCATTCTCTGCCTACCCACATATATTCCTCTCACCACACCTCCCCACCTCCTTACTTAGCCCTAGTTTTGGCTGATCCCTAATCTCTATTGCATTTGTAGTCAACTGACACTTCTGCTACACCTTAGCTAACTTGTTCTGCCCTAGATCAACCTACTTGAATTCTACTCATCTATTTTCTAACTACACAGCTATGTGTCACTTAGTGTTTGCCAAATGCTATTTTGTACTATTGTATCTATCTGGTTCAAAACTGTTAGCATTCCACTTTTCATTACTCTGTATAGTCTGCTCACTATTTGAATGTAATCAATTGTAGATCTATATTGTGTACCAACTCTCTGTATATTATACTCATGTTCCCCTATCCCTCAGGTTGCACCGGGAGACGAGCAACCTGTTGCTCAGCTTGCCTTCCTGGTGAAACATTTCAATAAATAAATAAAGATAAAAAAAACAGTTTTTAGTTCTCTGATTTCTCTCAGTAGCTCTGCCCACGGTGGGGCATCACTACAGTCTCTCTCTCACTGAGCCTCTTAGTGGTGGCACCAGTTTTTAGTTCTCTGATTTATTTAAGTAGCTCGTGGAAATCAGGACCAGGAGTGACTGACCCCCTGACAAGGGCAGAGGCCGCGGTAACTACAGCAATGCAGGGATCCTGGGAGTTTTCTTTCTCCTCAGCTTTAGCCTCCCTTAGTTCTTTTATTAGTTCACAATAAGTAGGGGGGTTATCCTTTCTATCCTGGAACTTAAGCTGGAGACTTAGCAATCTAGAGTATTTGGCAGCTTGTAGTATATGATCTAGTCTCACACAATTCAAATCGCAGGCCAATACCCCATCTTTTCTGTAAGCTCTTTGTAAGACCCTCTCCAAACGAGTAACATAAGCAGACAAGCATTAACCTTTCCTCTGTTTGGTGTCTTTGAATTTCCACATTAATGTTTCCCCAGATTCTATAATACCAAAAACAGATTCTAGTGCAGACAAATATTCTTGGGCTGAAGCATCAGGGTTTGTGGATCTTGAAAATGTAATGGCTTCAAGTGCAGGACCCTTGAAACTTTCTATGAGCTTTGCCCGCTTCTCCACCTCGGGACACTGCCATTCTTGCACTACAGGAGCAATATAGTCTACCCAAGTTTCCTAATCATCTTCCCCATTAGGTGTGGGCAAAGTGCCAGAGAATACCCTTTCCTTGCGGTAATAATAATGACTGACTGAGAGTACCACCATGGGTGCCAGTACTGGTGTAGGCACGTGAGCTGGTGCAAGGACAGGTGCTGGGGAAGGCATAGGTGCTGGGGAAGGGGTACTCTTAGGAGGCAGGAATAACATTTTTACATCCTCACTGGTTTGGCCCTCATCCAGTAACAATTTGGCAAGCTTTTCCTCAAAACTCTCAGATAAGGGTGGGGGTTCTTTTTCTGAAGGGCCATCAGTATCGTTAGTTACCACCCTCCAAGTGGCCAGGGACCCATCACTGGAAATAATTTTGGGCACCTTAGTATTGTCCACTGGGTTGCTATACTCAACTAAAGCCATTAAAGTTTGGGCAGTTGGGTTAACTTGTCAGCTTACCACTACAACCTTCCCAAGATATTCAATTTTTGAAAGTGCCCCCTCAATAGTGTCTTTGCTAGTGCCCAGGGCATATATCTAGTACTAACAAAGCATTCTGGGGATCAGTTTCATCCCTGTACATCAACTAACTAACTGCTGCACAGCCATTTCTTTAGAGAGGGAGTCAGAATCAGTGCTTGCAATATTGTCCATACTGGTGGCAGACCACAGGTAGTTACCCATAAAAACAGTGGGTTCCAGGTGGTGCTTTACTACAATTTTGTGTCATGGCTACAAGGGGGCGCTATTGTAACAATTAACTGCAATTTTGGGGGCGCTGATCCCAACAGTGCCTCCAAGATGTAACCCCTAGGTGACACTATCCCTAAGGTTACTACCCCTGCCTGTATTGTTGACCACAGGTTGAGGGGACTGGGTTTGATATTAAGGTGTCTTCACCCAGAGTAACAATAGTGGGGGTATCTAACTAGTCTGTTATAGCCCTCTGGGAAGCTATAACCACCCAAAAATCCACCTAGTGACCTTGTACATTTAGTAGCAGTTAACACACAGTTAGCAGTGAACAGTAATAATATGCACACGCCCTTTTCACTTACCACCAGGATCTGGCCTTCAGCAGCTTCCACAGGACCCCCTGTAAAAGCAAGGTTAGCACAACAGGTATACACTTTTAATACAGTAACCCAACTGATTATATGCTCATAAGCCAGGTTAAACATGAAAAGTAAATCAGATTTATCTAGGGGATCATGAACAAGGAAGGGGCGTGAATATAGGTGAATGATTACTATTCTGATTAATTTCAAATTGCTTTGCCTGCACTTTTAGTCCCAAAGAATCAGTCTTACAACACTGGGTACCCAGGATGTTACATTGGCTAGCCTGAGGCATTGCCCGGGGGGTGGCCGGCATTGCAGCTGTTGTTGGGGCCCTTGATGGAAAGAAAAGGCAGTTATCATGCACAACAGAGCTTTGATTATTTGTAATACTGGCCAGCTGACCCCGTCTCTTATAACCCAGAAAGGCACTGAAGCAATTAGATGGTACCAAAGACAATTAAATGATTTCTTGCAGGGAGCTACCCTGGATTTACTCACTCTACCAGTTGGTTGTGATGGGTCTGGCAGTATGGAGACCTCATGTAGTTCACCAAAGAGCATGGGGAAGCAGGGCCATCAAGACACACCTCCACTTAATGGCCTTTCCCTCCAGGTGGCCACAACCTGCGAGTGGTCTCTGCACAGGGGCTGGATCCCCAAAGCCAGTGTTTCACCAAAGAACAATCTCTGGTACAGGAATGGTCGGCTTGGGCTGAGACTGGCATAGGCCCATGGCTGAATAAACAATTCTGGCAAAGTTCAGTTTGTTTGCTGGTGAATGCCTCCAGCTGACAACACAATTCAGTCACTGGCAAAACAGACCGCAATCCACGATAAACATTCAGCACATTTAACAGGAAAAACATTAACTTCTCTACTTTCAATTCGGTATTCAAGCTGGTTGCAATTGCAGTAGATTCACTGAGCAAACCTCTTGATCCTTAAATCAGTCTCTCACAACCTCTGGGCCGGATGCTTCACAAGAGTTTTCTCTCGGTCCAAATCCCAGGCTGTACCTTCAAATATCCTGGAGCTTTCTGCCACAATTAAAGGTTCCTTTTCAGATAATTCCGATTACTGCAATCAGGCAGTCCAATGCAGGAGAACAGTAGCAGGGAGACAAGTCAGGCCTCTCCTGCTGATTTCCTTCACCTCCTTACAGGGAGCAGCTACTTGAAAGCTCGAGCTGCTCCCTCTTCAAACGCCAACTCTAACTGATCCACTGTCTCTAACAGTCCTGGGTATTTCCCTTGATTTCCAGAGTTCCGGTTGGCTGGGGGAGCTTTCAGTCACAGTTTGGGTGCCCCCTTCAGTTCAGTTTAGGTGCCAACCTAAAAACTACAGATTTTCCTTTCCACGAGGCACTTGAGCTAAGGACTCTTCAAGGCCCCCTGAATTCCATTGGTCCAAATTCTGGACAAAGCTGCAAAAAGGCAGGTTGGACAAACTTTCTATTTTGAATATAATAACACGTTAACAGTAAATAATTACAGTATTCGTTTAGGCTCCCTCTGTTCTTTTATCGACAGCAGAGTGGAGCAAATTAAAACAGTGTCCGGCCCGTCGTGAGCTTTGTTGCACTTGGACCCAGCCCAGGCCATTTACTATACACATACAGGCTAGAGTCTTAAAGGGACAGGTGCAGAGGCACAGCATGGCACTCTCATGTAAATCAACAGGACCAAACAAATACCCTTGGATCCATTACCTATGAAGGATGTCTGCCTGGCAGTGGGCATGGATAGAGCCCAGGAAGACATTAAGGTACACCCCAAATTTGTAGGGGGGGTTACACTAGGGAACAACATTTTAAATAAATCCCCACATGAACAGTCATACCTCCCAACTGTGCCAAATTAGGAAGGCTGTCCTCCATTTTAACCTTCAGAATCCTTCTTTCCCACCTACAGAAGGTGCCCACCCATATTATAGAGCAAGACTTTATTTTATAAATTTTTTAATTCTGTTTTCTATGTGGCCAAACCAGACACTTGATATCTAACCTTAGCAGTGGCTACCTCATCCAGTCTATTGATCCCGCAACCAGACTGACTCCCACAGCTTACCCCCATTGGCAGTGCCAAAGGGAACCTCCCACCAGGGCAAATGTACCAGTCTTAGGAAAGCTGGTGCATGGAGCCTGCACAAGAGCCAAGCTTTCGTCCTGTGTTTGAGAGGAGCCATTTTCAAACATTTCCTCCCTGCAGGGGCTGGCTGCAGTGAGTCCCAACCACACCCACCTACAATGTGATGATGCTGAAATCAGCCAGCAACACTCAGACTGCTGCCACAGGCTCTTGACAGAACTGCTTCCTTTGGTCACGTAGGTAGCAGTAGAACAGTGCGGCCTAGATCCCCCCTCCCCCCCCCCTGGAGAAGAGCATCTTGTGTAACTCTCTGCCAGCCCTCTGACAACCCGAGCTTGGAGCATGAACCTGGGTCACAGGTTCTGTAAGCAGAAGGGTTGCCACTGTATCTCGTGGCTGGCAATACCACAAAGACCTTAAAGGGACACTGTCAGCCTTTTTAGCATCATCCTATATCTAGGCAAAAACCCACATTTTATGATTCTTACCTTCTCTAAAATTCATTGATGTTGCCGGTTGTTTTATCTATCTCATTGTATAGTAGAATGGAAATGTATGCTAATGTATAGTTATAACTAACCTTGTTTTGTTTCAACCCCTTGATCCACTCTTACTGCACACTTCCTAAACATTAGAAATACCCCAAAACAGTGTGGCCACTCATGATACAATAATTTCCTCTACTCCCACTGCATAATAAGTGACTACATTGTGTTGGGGGTGTTCCAAAGTCCAGGAAAATGTAATGTGAGTTGACCAAGGAATGTAATCAAACATGTTTTGGTGTGGTTACACTGGTATGATGGGCAGTCTCTTTTTCACTTAAAAAAAAAAGAATCAGAATCAAACTACCAACTATACCAGTAGTCTTTGCAGAATTTGAGCAATCATAACATGTGTTTTTTAAACATGGTACACTTTGAGACCTAAGGGGATTGACAGTGTCCCTTTAAAGCAGAAATATACATAATTACTTGTTGCCCAACTACCAACTAACTTTATGAACATAAATGCATGTATTCCAATTGTGTGCTGAGATTCTGTCTCCATATGCCACACTTTTTCCCACATAATGTCCCATTTGGGTTTAAGAAAGGTTGAGAAGTACATTGTGGCCATCCACTGCAGTAGCCATACAGGCACAGCAATTCAGGAGGAATGGCACACTCAGCCCTCACCCAAAGAAGTGTAAATGCATGAAGTCCAGGACCATAGTATCCCAGGACACAATGCAGAAATCAGACGTTGCTGAGCTGGGCAGGGATTCCACAATGTTTTGTGGTGCCCTACCACTTTCTCAGTGGATGTCATGCAGACACCACTATTTTATAAAAAATGTTGCTAACCGGGGTAAGTACACTGGGCCACATTGCCCTTTTATAAGTTGGACCCTGGACAAACAACTATTAAAACTAATACATGACAGTAGAAAGTACAGTAAAGTACAATAGAGTGATGCACATGCAACAAACACAAAAGCAATAACCCACAACAGGGTATGGGGTTATTGGCAGTTAATCCACACCTCAAATGCATTGTGAGGCATGAGACCGCAGGCCAAGTGCCCTCAAAGTACCCGGGGTGTGGATTAACTGCCAATAACCCCATACCCTGGAGTGGGTTATTGCACTTATAACATGGGGTAACAATGATTCTGCTAACATAAAGATGGATAAAGAAGGATGAAATAGTTAATATTTTCTATGTGTCCTTCCATGACACAAAGTAGTTCCACTGTGCAAGTGCTGTACCAATGTACAAACTGCAGGACAGACAGGGAACATTTCATTGACTGCATGGCTCTAAACTGAAGCGAGAGAGACAGAGAGAGGACACTGTCAGTTTTTCTCCTTCTCACTGTCTGTCTCACTCTATCTCTGCTGTGTCCCATGTAGACAGTGCAACACAGACATGGAAGCTTTCAGTGGCTACTTGGGTGTAGAAAGACACAGAGATGATGCTGTGTGTTTGTAGCTCTCAGTGTCACTCTCTCTCACTGTACTTTGTCCAAAGGACTGGGAAAGGACTGCAGACACTGCATGGCTGACACTACACAAACCTGACTCTCGGTATGTCAATCTGGTGAGTAGAGCACAGGGAGCAGACATCGTTTGGGGGGAAAACAAATGACATACTGTCACAACCTCCAACTGCAGCTCACGATGAGCAGCAGCAGTGTATTACCTGCTTTTGTAGCCATGTTGCAAGTGCCACACAGACAAGGAAGCTTTCAGTGACTTCATGGGTATAGACAGACATAGAGAGGACACCATGTGTTTGTTGCTCTCAGTGTCTCGTTCACTGTAGTTCACCCCCACCAAAGCTCCAGGGAGGGACCGCAGACACTGCATGGCTGACACTGCCAAAACTGGACTGTCAGTCTGTCTGTCTGCTGAGCAGAGCATGGGGAGCGGACATTGTCGGGGGGGGTCAACCAAGGACATGCTGTCACGACCTCTGACTGCAGCTCGGGACAAGCTGCAGCACTGTATTGCCCACTTTTGCAGGACAGAACCCTCTGCCGTGTGTTTCACTATCTCTGTGATGCACTCATGGGGACTGTGACTCTCTCTGTACATCATTGGAGGGGGGGACCATAACACATGACAGGTGGCTGCACTTCACCACATACTGGGCTGCCTGCATCTGGAGGGGGAAGAGTAAGCAGAGTGGAGATAGGGAACACATCCTTGACATGCACTGCATGGCACAGAATAGAGGGGAGGGGGAATCATGGCAACACTTTATTCACAGGGAGAAATGCTGCATGAGGGGACCACAGAGGAAACAACATTGTTGCTGGCTCTGTCTCTTGGCACAGTCTCAATAGGGAGAATGGCTACATTGCTTCATGGCACAACTATTCAACAGTCACTTGCCCCTCTCCTGCTGTTGCTCACTTTCTTTCCCATTCAGTGGCTGCCTTTCTCATTTCATTTTGCCCCCAGATTATGAGTGGCACTCTGCCCCAGTATTTTGCTGGAGAGAAACTCACAACTCTGCATTTACTGACAGTTAATGCACGGTCACGTTATGCTGTTTGACTAATTGGCATTCTCCGTTTCCCTTCCCCATGTTATAAAATCGGTAATAAAGTGTATGACTTTACAAAAAAACAGTTACAACAGAACATGGACTTCAAGTGAGATTTGTAAGCGGCTTTGAAATGACATTGTACTCAATGTTCTGATTTCTGGATTAGCATGTTCCAGTTTTTAGCTGCTGTATACATAAATGATTTCTTACCCTGTGAGGTTTTGAAACATTGCACAGATAAAGTTGTAATGTCATTAGAGCGTAAACATTTCAAGTTATCTTTGAACTTTAGAATACCAAATAAAGGGCCCTCATCACCTTTTTTTAGTGCCTTAAAAGTCATACAGTTTACGTAAAACGTATCCCTGTAGTCCAGTGGTAACCAATCCAACCTTTTATAGAGTAGGATGATCCTATCCTGTCCACTCTAGTTGTTACAACTAGATTAGCCTCAGGCAAACAGTCATCACTTCTCTGAATTCTATCTGCAGAACCTCCTGTTTTCCTGATATAGCACTGCACTGCACTAGACAAGATGTTCTATAACTTCAGAGTTTCAACAAATCTCACTTGTTTACAGTACACTTGTCTTTGCCACTAGCATTTCAAGAAGCCATTCCTCACATCCAGCTGTCCACAAAAAAGTTATTATCTTTAAAATGTTGATAACAGCAATACCACTGCTCTGTTTTCTTGCTTTTATCATCTCTGACCCTGACCCCTCCGTGGAGCTTCACAATGACTGTTAGACTGTTCCACACTGTTCAGTCAGGTACTGGATCGCCCAGCTTAATTTACCATGTACTGTAAATCCCTAGCCACTATATACAATGCATCATTTTAAATGGGCAGCTTACCACACTGCTGTTAGTCTTTCCATATTGTTGTTTTGTTCAGAGTTAGCAAGCAAGCAAACTTTATTTATATAGTGCCTTTCGAAATCAAGGCGCTTTACATAATATAAAATCACAATAAAAACAAATAATATTATAAGTTATTTAAAACAATCAATTAATTAATCAGTTATCAGGGAAGGCCAAAGAAAATAAATACATTTTCAATATAGATTTAAAACTGCTGATGATCAGGCATTCTCTTAACCGACGAGGTAAAGAATTCCACAGGGTTGGTCTTGCAAATGAAAAAGCATGAGCTCCAGATGTTTTAAGACAAACCCTGGGAATCTCTAGCAATGCCTCATTGGCAGATCGGAGAGGGCGATGAGGGGAGTAGGGAGTCAGGAGATCTTTCAGGTAGTTGGGTCCCTGTTTGTGTACGACTTTAAAGTTAAGCAAGCCTACCTTGTAGGTGATCCACCCCTGAACTGGCAGCCAGTGCAGTTCGTGCAGCACAGGCATAATGTGACTGGTCCTAGAGGTACCAGTCAGCAGCCTGGCCGCAGTGTTCTGCACCAGCTGCAAGCAGTGGATAGCAACCCCAGATAGCCCTAAGTAGAGGGCATTGCAGTAGTCAAGATGGATGGTAATGAAGGCATGGACCAATGTTGGAAGGTCACCTGGTGGAATCAGTTGTTTCACCTGGGCAATATTTCTCAGATGGTAAAATGAGGATTTAACCACAGCTGACATCTGAGACTTCAGGGTCAAGCTGTCATCAAAAATAACACCAAGGTTATGCACCCGATCTGAGGTAATGAGCTGGATGCCATCAAGCCATAGGCCTGACATGTGCCCAACCCTAAAACCCACCCCTGGATGACCCTGATCCACAACCAACACCTCAATCTTATCCGGATTCAGTCTCAACCAACTCAAACTCATCCAGTCTTTGATCTCGGAGAGGCAGCTATTTAGCATGGAGATCGCATCAACCTGTCCGGGCACAAAGGACATACACAGCTGAGTGTCATCTGCGTAGCAGTGAAAACTCAAGCTGTATCGCCTGATGATATCTCCCCAATGGCAGCATATACACTGCGAACAACATGGGTGCCAATATGGAGCCCTGCAGCACCCCGCAGGACAGGGGGAGGGCATCAGAGGAATAAATTCCGGTGACCACCCTCTGAGACCTGCCTACAAGGAAAATCGAAACCATTCAAGGACTGTACCCGACAGTCCACAAAGGAACCGCAGGGTCTCCAAAAGCACCTCATGATCCACAGTGACAAAAGCTGCTGAGAGATTAAGAAGGACCAAGATGTTACAAGCCTTTCAATCTCTCACCATTAGGAGGTCATTTAATACCTGAACAAGGGCAGTCTCTGTGCTATGCCTCTTTCTGAAACCTGACTGGAGAGCTTCATAGACATTGTGAGTTACAAGGTGATCATCCAGTTGCAATGCAACCACCTTCTCAATAACCCTCCCCACAATGGGAAGGTTAGAGACAGGTCAGTAGTTAGCTGGATCGTCGGGATCCAAGGAGGGTTTTTTAAGGAGTGGTCGAATGACCGCCTCCTTTGGGGGTCTGGAAAGACTCCCCTCTCCAAGTATCTCCATACACTTTCAGCTAGGATTGGGCAGATAGCATCTACACATCCCACTAAACGGGAGGTAGGGCACGGATCCAAACTACAACAGGTTGGGTGCAAGGTCTGGACAATCTTCACAATGTCCTTGAATTCCGGTCTGCTGAAATACGTTAAGACAGCTCACCACCTCCCATCAACCTCCATAACTCCTCATGGAGAGAGCCGGGCCAGTTCCTGACCTGATGCTGACAACCTTATCTGCGAAAAACCGAGCTAGCTCATCACACTTAATTTGTGAAAAAGCTCTTCCGGACTGGAGACAGATTGGACTGCAAAGTCTGTCAACAGTTCAAAAAAGCTGAGCCAGTCAGTTCTGCACAGCAGAAATCTCCATGGACAGGAACTCTGCCTTCTTACGGGTGATTTCTGATTGATAGCCCTTATAATGTTCCATCAATCTAAGCCTGTCAGCATCCAGACCGGACTGCCACCATGCTCTCCCTAGCCTTTGACCAACCTGCCTCAACTCCTTCAAGTTAGATATAATCAACAACCAAAGGAAGACAGATTTGATGAATAATTGCTGTGGATTAATTGTACCTGTCTTGGCTTCTATATAGAAGCTGGGGCACTAATAGCTATGTGGGCATGGTCATTTTTTTTATAATGAATAACATCACCAGTGAATTAGACATCTGCAATTTGCTTTCAATAGGTGAATAAAGGTTATCTTTCAACATGGTGGCATAATAACATCAGACGATTGTAAAGGTACTGTACTTTGAATTGGCACCCATGAATGCCAGACAAGTCAATGTACATTGCCCGATCTCAGAGAGGGAAGTCTTAATTCTCTTGGGTACAGACATATTATTTTATGTAATGCACTGGCACAGTGCCTTTGAAAAGGTACTGTCAACCCCCCATCCCCACCCCAACAAGAGATGAGGGCTCCTTTTAACTTCATTGTTAGTTTGACAGGTACAGTTCTTCATTTAAGTAGCTCCGTATTGGTACTAGTGGTGCTGGTTTCCTAAGGGCAAAGGGCAAATGATACCTAAATCACACTTAAGTGACTAGTGCCCTACATGTTTAATAGATGCTCTCTGCTCTGGTAAAGAAAGACTGTTTTGGCCCTCAAAGTGCCACTGCTGTCCCTTTAAAAATATTGATGATGTAGTTAGCTTTTCAGTACTCCACTGTGCCTCTGGGGCTCCTACAGCATGGTGCTGAAATGGTTCACATTTGCTTTTACCTAAAAAATATAGTTATGCAAATGAAACTGGAGTGTGTCTTTAATCCCTTGTAGAAATGATTACATTCCAGTATTTTAAAGTGCCTCAAGCAGTTTCATTATCAAACATTCTAATAATGAGTGGTCTGAGTTCCTAAAGTGTGCCTCCCATATTAAACTTGAATTTGTAGGGGAAAGAAAAGAACAAGCTGTACTGCTACCCAAGGAATTTATTTATTTCATTTCTATTTGTCATTCTTGACCAGGAGGAAAGACATACTAAGCTACTGTAGAATAACTACCAGAAAGTGGCAGCTACTTGGATTGCCAGTGCAGAGTGCTGTTTATATGTAATTTTTTACCAGAAAAGTAGTGAAAACAACTGCTGCACTCACCAAGTACTGTATAAAAGTATACTTTTACTGCATTATTATAATGTCTGACCACAATATTCACAGCACCTGACATTTCATAGGGTTTACTCCCACTTTATTAGGGGAGTGGTCCACAAGTTACAAAATCGTTGTCTCTACTAAATATTCAGCATATGGCCGGCCCAATGGTACTCAGGGTTGAGGCGCTGGATGCCACACCTCACGCCACACTGGTGACTCGGGTTCGGGAATGGACTCGGGCCACCAGGGGCTGGCAGGGGGAAGGAAGAATTGATCGTCCTGAGACTGCTCTCCTTCCTTAGGGGTGGGTGAGGGCTATGCACCGTGCCACAGTGACACCTAGCGGAGGCTAGGTGCACTCGGACAGCAGCATACTTGAGGGGAAGAGGCGGGCATCTGCACATCTGTGTGATGCCATTGCATGACCGGCTCTTCAGGGGCACAAGAAATACTGGTGGAAAAATTGGTGGGGCGACCTCATCGGCTGATGGCCAGCCCTGCACCCCTAGAGCCGAGAGGCATCTTCGACAGCTCCATTGCCACAGGTCCCTAGGGGGAAGGATGCTGCCATAGGCTGGAGTGTGCAATGGGGGTATAAATGTGCATGCCAAGACCAACTCCAGGGGTGCGGGTGCCAGTGGCCGGGAGTTGGTGAGGGACTGCTCCAACCAGGAGAGAAAAATCATGACATGTTAAAAAAAAAAAATACTCAGCATATGCGTGTGAATTATATTCGTGACAAATCTGCTAATTACCAGTGTTCTTATTAGGGGCTATGCACTATTGGGGGCCTTGTAAGTGCGAGAGGTGCATACCTGACTTACGCAGCTCCACAGACTGGTTATGCATATGAGGTGCATACATGGCTTGTGCAGTTTTGCAGAAGGACATGTGGGGCTCAGCATTCACTATAGTTGTCCTCTGCAGGGTGCCTTTCCTTAGCCCTGCCCACCAGTCTGTGGGGGGTGGATCAGAGGACACAAGCTGGCATCCAATAAGATACCTGACCTGGTTCAAAAGTGAATTCCCTGCTCCATGAGAAACAAGGGATTGCAGTACACCTATGCATCATGGTATTGTCTTTGCAATGGGCAATCACCTCAACAGCTGCCCCAGTCTTCGCTGCTAGACCAGAGGGCTGGGACAGCAATGCAGGGGAATGTACAATCCCACTGCAGCTGGCAGGTGAGTTCATGGGGGGTGCATAACAGATACGGGAGGGTGCTTGCTGCCATATCCTGCACCAACCCACTGCTTAGCACTCTGTGCCTTTGTGAATGGTATGGAGTGTGGGCATGGCCATGGAACACTCCCCAGACCATCCGCACGCACATTTAGCAGTATGAACAACCAGGGGATCAAGCACGGAAGGGGCGAGTGCCCCTTTTGTGCATGTAGTGAAAGTCCACAGGACTCCTGATGTGTGACTTTCAATGGTAGAGTTGCCTATGTGCCAGGATATGTGGCCCTTAGGCATTTTTATTTTTAGTGCCTAGCCCCCATTTTTTTTTCTTTATCCCCTCGTCTGGTTGGTTCCTCATCTGTCCCTCCCTCTCCCCCAGGTCTGTTTTCTGCAATCCCCAGGACTTACCCACTGCCTTGGTCCTCCCTGAATTGCTCCCCAGGGCAGGGCCACTGGAGAGGATCTCAATTCCTCCAGCAGCATTAACGTTAGGTCTTAGCAACAGCACCACAGTTGGTGGAGTGAGACCTGGGAGAAGGAGTGGACAGCATTCTGTGGCACCTGGTATTTTCACCACTTTTCTTCCACCTCTGACATTGGCAGAGGCCCTGCCCAGCATGCTGACACAGACTGTGCACGGCACTGGAATGTGGCAACATCCCCATCCCTTCCCCAGTAACCCCGCTTGCAACCACCACCTGGGAGCACCAGGTGGCAGTCACACAGTGGGGAATGGTAGCTCTCCTTCCCCCTGAGGAGGAGAGCATCCCTGGGATGCCTCACTGTCCTCCCTTGGCCAATCCTCTGGCTCCAGCAACCCAGGCTCATTCCTGAACCTGCGTTGCTGGCGTCGCAACTGGTAGCACTATCACTGCACTGGCAGGCAGGCCCACATGGGTCCTATTTTAAGTGCTGTGTATTTGAGTACATAATTCCCTCTTCAGGGTGAAGCAGTGCTCAGGGTTTTCTGCTGGTGTAATGCCTGCTATCTTCCACTGAGTGCAAGAAAATAATTCGCATACAAGAGTGGTTCCTTGGCCATGTACCGCTGTCCCAATAGCTCCCTTCCCCTTGGATCACAAGAGGACAGTTGTACATTAGAAGGAGACACCCACTTTCCCTGCAACTAGCAAACTTCTTCTGAGACACCCTACATGTCCTTGTTGGTCTGAGGTGGATGTCCTCGGCTCAGAGCGCAAACCTGTTTCTCCTATATGATATGCTGACATATTACCACTAAGCCATTAGACAGGCATTTAAAAAAAATTCCAATACCACTTAAAAAAAGGTTTTATTTTCTTAACTCTGTTAAACTCAGTGTCAGTGGCTCAGTAGGTTGCATACTTGACTTGGACTCTAAAAGGTTGGAAAGTCATGGGTTTGACTCCTAAAACAGGAACTTGGGCTAATACCCAATGCTGGCACTGTAGTGCAGCACTAAAGGGTGCTGCACTGTTAAGGTGCTATTCTTTGGTTGAGGCATTACAATGAGGTCCCTCCTGCCCATCTCTGGTGGCAGTCCACGTGAACGTTAAAGGGCTAGTAGCGCCAAAAAGTAGCAATCAGAAAGTGTTATTAATTCAGTTATTACTTTTTATTTCTGAAGTCTTTTTCTTTTTCCATTTGCTCATTAGAAGATTTTCTAACTGGTAGTATTAGATGGGATGTGAACAGCAGTACTTTACCTGGAGACTCACATGTCTGCAATAGTTCTGTTCCTTTTCATACCTCACCACCACTGTGACCTCACTTATTGTGATATCACAAATGACCAATCCTGCAGCGGCTGATTGGCTCCTCTTGGTCTTTTTTTCTGCAGTTATATTTTTTATTAAAATGTCTATACATTTACAGAATAACACTCTGTCAGTACAATGCAGAATACACATGACAAAACAGAAAGCACATAAGTCAGTTCTTACATACATAACAGTGAAAGCAATTTCATAGCTGGTACCTAGTAGTTGCATAAAGGGAAGATACGGAAAGCTTTAACCAGGGGGTTGAGTAGTATCGTGTGTGACAAAGGGAAGGACAGAAAGAGGGCTTATAGGGATTAGCAATTACTGGAGAATTTCCTTGCAAAGTGAGACATTTTGTCTAAAGTAGCCGGGGCTCTTACAGAGGTGGGAGAAGGGTAGGAATATCAGTGGATCTCCAACGTTGAAGTATGAGCATTTTTGCCTCTAAGAGAAGCCAGTGTAAATGTGTGGAAGAGAGTGAAGATGTCCATGTGGCCAGGCACAGGAGGAAAAGATGCAGAGTGTAGCTTACCTTTCCACCCAGGATGTGGGAGCAACAATCATGAACCTTAGCTCAGACAGGACAAATAGCGGGGCAAGTCCACATAATGTGCAAAAGGTCAGCTCCAGGGGAGGTGCATCTCCAGCAGTTATCTTGTGCCAAGAGTCCTAAGGATTTGAGCTTGACTGAAGTGTAGTACCAAAAATGTAGGATCTTGTTTTGTATAAGAAGGCTCCTGGAGTCAGTGCAGGCTCTGTGGGTGTGAATCCATAGATGTATCTACTGGTCTTCAAAGATATGGGTGTCAAGGACCACTGACCGGTGTTCTCTGGATTTGATGGAGGGATCAGGGGCTTTCATATAGGATGGTTTTACATATGAACATATGAAAATGCTAGTAGATACAGGCCATAAGGATCTATCAAGTCTGCTCAAGCGTGCAGCTCCCTGTCTAATCTACTGCTGCTGCTGTAATGTAGCTAAATTAGGCTAGCTCTGTCCTTAGAACTGTCCAGCAATTTATGCATGGACTCATGTGGGAGAAAGGGGATCCAAGAAGGCATCTTCCTTACAAGTGGAGTGATGGCACCATGAATTTGGAGGTGCTTACAGAAGTTAATTTTGGGTAGGGTAAGGTGGCTTCACAGATTGGTGAAGGAATCCAGGTGCAAGTGAGAGGGTTGCCACAGATCACTAACATGGTAAACATCCTTCTTTTCCCACGAGAGTCAGTATATAGTCTTCTTGTCTGTTGTGATCTGACGATAGTGTTGTAGTGGGGATCTGGGCCAGGGATAGCATGGTGCAGTGCATCCAGCGCTTGAGAGTTCTTCAAGAATGGAGAGATGAGGCAGTGGTGGGGCTTGGCTGTCTAGATGCTAAGGAGGTTGAGTACAAGTGGACAAGGGGGCTTAAGTCCTGACAGAGACTATTCTCAGTCTGGTCCCAAGCAGGGAGGGAGGTCTGAGAGTGCTTAGAAAAACCATTGCATAGTTTTGGCACATCTAAACACTATGTAATATGCATAAGACCAGGACAGGCCCCAGCCACCTCTCCGTCAATGGGCTCTTAATTTGACCTTGCTGTTTCAAGGAGGTTTGCCCCTTTCATAAATAATTGCTAACCATCATATCCATCTTGGAGAAACATTAGGAAGTTACATCCAGAGGCAGGTGTACCAAGCAGTGAATTAATTTGGGGGCCATGGTCATTTTTTTTGCTGCAATTTTCCCTGCCAAGGAGAGGTTTAGGGTTTTCCATCTGTCACAATCCTCCTTTAGTTTTTTGAGCAAGGGAGATAGGTTATCTGATATCACTTTGCTCAGATTAGCTTGAATTTGGATGCCCAAATAATTTATACCTCTTGCAGACCATAGGCGATCATAGCCAGCCATGGTTTTCTGTATGCATGCAGTTGATAACAGGAGTACCTTAGTTTTGGGAAGGGTTTCAAGACCAGATATGTCTTGGAAATTTCATAAAAGTTGAAGGAGTGTGGGTATGCTGGTTGGGTTGTCCTTTAACAGGATTAAACAGTCATCTGTGTAAAGCATAGCACGAGTTTCAGTGCCACCCACAAACCAGGTAAATCGGGGTGGTGTCTCAGGGCTATAGCCAAGGGTTCTATTGTTAGAATGAATAGATGGGGAGAGGGGACATCTTTGGCAGGTACCTCTCCTAAGATGGAATGGATCAAAGAGCACAGAGTTGGTTAGTATTCTGGCAGTAGGTGCTTCATATAGAGACTTAATCCATCCACTAAATTGTGAACTGAAACCCATCTGTGAGAATATGGCTTGCAAGTACCCCAACTCTACCGAGTCGAAAGCTTTTTCAAAATCAATAGTGACTGCTGCGGCTGCAGTGGGGCTGAGCTTGCTGAAGCTATTAATGAGACTAGAGCTCTATGATGGTCTGAACGTAATCAGCCCTGTACAAATCTAACCTGAGAGAGGAACTAGAAGGGGAGGACATGTTCTGATCTAGTAGCAAGGGCTTTGGCTAGGATTTTCACGTCCTCATTGATCAGGGAAATGGGCCTGTAGTTACCAGGGGATGCAGGGTTCTTCCACTCCTTCAGTAGCACTGTAATCACTGCCTCGTTCAAGGTAGGCAGAAGGCATGATCCTTGAAGGGCTTCTCGATACATGGCCTGCAAGACCAGAGAAAGAATTGTTGGGATAAGTTGGTAAAAATCAATGGGGATGCCATCTTTGCCAGGGGCTTTATGGGGAGATAGGGTAGATATGGAAGTTGTAATCTCCTGAGTGGTAAAAGGGACCTCTATAGCTTCTTTATCAGTCTCAGAAAGAGAGGCAGGGTTTTATTTAACTCCATAAATTGATTAGCGTTTTGATCATTAAAGTTCTAAAGCATTGTGAAAATGCATAGCACTAACCTCACTGTGTTTAACAAACATAACACTTCTAGAAAACCTATATAAATACTTTCTGTACAGTTAATATTGTCCCAAGCAAAAAACTGCTAATCAATTATTTAAAACCCTGAGAGGGTATTGAAAAATGTGCAGAAAAGGTGTTTAGTTTATCGGAATTAAAAGGGTCCTGTGAGGAGTACAGGTTTCCATAAAGAGTGCATAATAAGGCTGATTTTGGCAGGTTGGGTATGGGTATACTAGCGGGGTACCGCTGGGTTCAGTACTGGGACCGGTCCTTTTTAATGTCTTTATAAGTGACATTGCAGAGGAACTGGAAGGAAAAGTATGTCTCTTTGCAGATGACACAAAGATCTGCAACAGGGTTGATACACAAGATGGAGTGGAAAGGATGAGAAGGACTTGGCAAGGTTGGAGGAATGGTCAAATGTATGGCAGCTCAGATTCAATGCAAAGAAGTGCAAGGTAATGCACATGGGAACAAAACCATTGGGAAGCGTATACAATGGGGGTGAGATATTGACAACAGTAAAATAGAAAGGGACCTGGGGGTAATTATATCAGATGACCTAAAGGTGGGCAAGCAATGTGAGAAGACAGTGAGGAAGGCTGGGGATACTGGGATGTATAGGAAGAGGCATCAATAGTAGAAAACAGGAAGTTGTTATCCCTCTATACAGACAGTTGGTGAGACCCCATCTGAGTACTGTGTGCAGTTCTGAGACCCCATCTCCGCAGAAGACATAGACAGAGGGAGGCTGTCCAGAGGAGGGCAACCAAAATGGTGCAGGGTCTGCACCAGAAGACATATGAAGAAAGACTAAAGGAGCTTAATATGTATACCCTTGAGGAAAGAAGGGAGAGAGGGGACATGATAGAAACTTTCAAGTACCTCAAGGGAATTAACAAAGTCCAAGAGGGTAGTATCTTCCAGAAAAAGAGATGTGCAAGAACAAGGGGGCACAATTTGAAGATAGAAGGGGGTGGCTCAGAGGTAATGTGAGGAAGTATTTTTTCACTGAGAGGGTTGTGGATGCATGGAACAGCCTCCTGAAGAGGTCGTAAAGAACAGTGGGGGACTTCAAGAATGCATGGGACAAGCATAGGGCAGTCCTAGTGGGGGGTAGGAGGAATTAAGCTGTTGGTTAACTAGGATCTGCAGCTTATCTGTTAGGTAGGAAAATGGGCAGACTAGGTGGGCCAAGCGGTCCTTATCTGCTGTCAAATTCTATGTTTCTATGTTGTTTGCAGAGCCTGTAGGAGAGAAGCTTGCTCATTTTTTTCCCCCCATCCCAGTATCTGTGCTTCAAGCAGAGCACTGCAAGTTCTGCAGCCCTAATGGCTAGGAGGTTGTGCATAGACCTTAGTTCCCTCAGAAGAAATGGGTTTGCCTGCTTCGGGGGGAGGGGGGCTAGCTTTATTTTGTTTCAATTTGGGCTGTAGGTCAGCTTCTAACTGTTTTGCTCCACCTCCCTTTTCCAACAGTGAGCAGTGGCATATCCCTTCATCCCCAATAAAGGCCTGTAAGGCCTCCCACAGTGTGGATTTGCTTGTGGACCACATGTTGTTAATGTCAAAAAACATTTTCACCTTATTACTGAGCCATTGGTGAAAGTCTACTTCTTGAAGCAATAACAGATCTAGTCACCTGGAGGTAGATTAGAGAGGGGGAACGGTTCCATAAAAGTGACAACTCTACCAGGACATGGTCAGATAAGTACAATGGGGCAATTTGGGAAGCATGTACTACATGTGTAGCTGGGTGGGTTTAGCCAGAAAACAAGACTGTTGGAAGTAAGATGCACCACAGTTGAGTATGAGAAGTTTAGAGTGGTAAGGCTGTGTCAACACCACAAATCCTGGAGTACATACACAGACATTAACTCCTTAACCGCAGCAAGCGTCCTAATGTGGGGTTCAGGTTTGCCAGAGTTTCTGTCCATGCCAGCCTCTAATGTCAAATTAAAATCTCCACCTACAAAAAGTGGCATGGAGGGGTTTGCCAAGGGGATCAGGGCTTGGTTAAGTGCATTGTATAGATCAGTTATGTCCTGGTTGTGTCCATACACATTGACCACCAGCAGGGGGCATTTGGGGGGGGTGAACATTAACTGTGATCTATCTACCAGCATCATCCTGAATAGTAGTTTCTATAGACCACCTAAGTGATTTGTAGGATAGAATAGATACACTAGCTTTGAAGGATGGGGGACAGCTGTATGCTTCCAGGCCCACCCAATCCCTACAAAGTTTGATAACCTCTGCAGGGCACAGTTCTGTTTCTTTTAACAATGCTACCTTAGCATACATGCCTTTCAGTCTAGTTAAGGTTTACTTCCTCTTAACAGGAGAATTAAGCCCCATAATAGTCCATCATATCCACTTTATAGTGACCATTGATCTAGATATTGAAAAAATTGACTGGCATCATAAGAATGAGATGGGTGAGGCTATTGGGGTGAAGTAATGAAAGTGTATTCTCTGATTACCCATGCAACATTGGGTAATAGGCAGTAGAACTGGCACTAGAACCATGTAGTGCAGTTACAATAGAAAGTACAATAGCAGTAATGCTGTTAAACAGTACAACGTTGTTGCATCCTCCTCATCAAGAGTAACAAATACTGTGTTAATCCCCAGGGGGCTACAAATACTAGAAACTTTGTAATCTGCTTGGATCCCTGGGGCAGGAGTCTCCACAGGCTCCAATGCCCAAGGCCAAGCAGTTGGGAAAACCATTACAGTGACTAACACAAACACAATAGCTAAGTACAGCAAAAAAGAAGCCATCAGTTGTGGCTGTATGAGCCCAGGAAGAATCATCTATATCTGGTTCTAAAATGGCAACACTATACATAGCAGCACAAAGTCATTCTGTACATAAAATGAGAGGGGTTGTTCAGAGCATTTATGGAAAGGTTGCTGTGGTAAAAAGGCAGAGGCATTGGAGGGAGGTGGGTACAGGCCCATGCAGGGCATATTTATGTAGTGAGAAAGAAGGAGAGGATAATATTACACATCCTTCCTGCCATATAGACTATGGATATGGGGTTGGGAACTCCCCCTCTAACCGGGCAAGTCCGGGGGACAAAGGAAAAAAAAGAAACATGTTAATAATAAACCAGGAAGGGGGATACAAATATGCTCCCTGAGGTAAATTTGACTTCGAGCCAAAGGTTTAGTCTTTTATACCTGTTGCTGCTCTTGAGTCAGATGGAGAGTCTATTATATGTGTACCCCACGAGTTTGGGGTTTACCTTAAGTGTCTTTCTGGGCTCCTTCCACACCCACTGCCAGGCAGCCATCCTGCATAAGTAGTAAATCCATGGTTAGTTGTTTGATCCTGTTGATTTGCGTAACAGTGCCATGATGTACCTCTGCGCCTGTCCCTTTAAGTCATTAGCCAGTGTGTGTGTAGTAAATGGTCTGGGCTAAGTCCGAGTGTTTCAAAGCTTGCGACCAGCCAGACGCCGCTTTAATTTGCTCCACTCTGCTGTCGATAGTCAAGCAGAGGGAGTTTTAGCTATTACTGCAAATATTTACTTCTAACTTGCTGTTATATTTAAATTAGAGTGTTTGTTTTAACCTGCCTTCTTGCAGTTTGTTTATCCAAATGGGAGCCACAATGTTTGGTCCGGGACTACCAGAATTTGGGCCAATGGGACACAGAGGACCTTGAGGGGTCCTTAGTTCAAGTGCCTTTTGGGATGGAAAACTGTAGTTCTTGTAGTTTCACAGGTTGGCACTTAAACTAACTAATGGGAGCACCAAAACTGTGACTGACAGCTCCCCTAGCTAACCAGAATGCTAGAATGCTAGAAAACCAGACTAGTTCAAAAAATGTTAGGAGACAGTAGTTCAGTTGGAGTTAAAGTTTGGAGAGTGAACAGCTTAAGCTTTCGAGAGGCTGCTATAAGGAAAGAGCCAAGGAGAATCAGTGGGGAAAGGCTTGATTGCCTCCCTGCTACTGTTTCTCCTGCTACTGTTTCTCCTGCATTGGACTGCCCCTGAGGCCTCCCCACGGGGGTCAGCTGGGGAAGCAAGGGTATGCCCATGGTGTTCCCATTATATCTTTTTTCAGCAACCTATTGTGATGCTCTTCCCCACCCCTCCCTGATGGAGTCTCTGACATATGCAACCCCTAGGCTCTGAAAAACATAACTTTAAACTGTGGCAGAAAGCTCCGAGACTTTGAGGAGTGCAGCTCGAGTTACTGGACAGGAAAGAAGCTCCTGTGAAGTATTCGGTCCAAGAACTGTGGCGAGAGACTGCCTTGTTGAATTAAAAGATTTGCTCAGTGAATCGACTGCAATAGCAACCGGTCTGAAACCGAACTGAGAGTTGGAAAAGTGAATGCTGTTTCTGTTAAATGTGTTGATTGTTTATCGTGGGCTGAGGCCTATTTCTGCCAGTGACCAGACTGTTAGCCAGCTGGAGGCCTTCACCAACAAACTGAACTTTGTCAGGAGTGTTTATCCAGCCTTGGAACTGTGCCAAACTCGGCCCAAGTCAACTATTTCTGCACCAGAGACTGTTTTCTCGGCAAGAGACCATTTTTGGGGATCCAGCCCCTGTGCAGCAAGAAATTGCAGGTTGAAGCTACCTGGAGGGAAAGGCCATGAAGCGGAGGTGTGTCATGCTGGCCCAGCTTCCCCATGCTCTTTGGTGATCAGCAGCAGGTCTTCATATCGCCAGGCCAATTCCAACTAACTGGTGTCATGAGTAAACTCAGCGTAGCTCCCTGCAACATTTCTTCTAATCATTGTGTGGTACCATCTGATTGCTTCCGTATGTTACAGGGTTACAAAGGACTGGGTCAACCGGCTAGGATTACAAATAACCAAAGTCTTGTTTGTGCATGTTAACTGCCTTTTCTTTGAATCAAGGGCCACACCAACCCGCTGCAATGCTGGCCAACCCTGGACACCATTTCTGGCCAGTCAGCTTAACATTCTGGGTACCCAGTGTTGTCAGACTGTTTATTCTGGGACTAAAGTGCATGCATAATAACTGAATCAAATCAGTAAAGTAATAATTCTTCTAGATTCACACCCCCATCCTTGTTCATGTCCCCTTAATAAATCTGATTTGCCATTTTCACGTTTAAACTGGCTTATGAGCATATTCTTAGCTGGGGTACAGTATTGAAAGTGCGTGTTTGCCTTTCTAACCTTGCCTTTACAGGTGGTTCCAGGGGAGCTGCTGAAGACCAGTCCCTGGTGGTAAGTGCAAGGGGTGTGTGCATCTTGTTAATGTTCATTGCCAACTGTGTGTCAACCACTGCAAAGGGTTATCTCTCATTATAAGGTACAATATTTGGTCACTAGGTGGGTCTGTGGGTGGTTATAGCTTCCCAGAAAGCTATACTAGGATAGGTAGATACCCCCACTTCTATTACTGTATGTGGAGGCACCAAAATATTGAACCCAGGCCAATTTACCCTGTTAGAAGAGATTCAGGCAGGGGCAGTAATCCTAGAGATAGCACCACCTAGCGGTTGCATATGTCAGAGACTCCATCAGGGAGGGGTGGGGCAGAGCATCACAATAGGTTGCTGAAAAAAGATATAATGGGAACACCATAGGCATACCCTTGCTTCCCCGGCTGACCCCCGTGGGGAGGCCTCAGGGGCAGTGAGAGGAAAGGACCAGCACACAGGTATCTTCTAAGGTTTCAGCCCCACTTAGGGGCTAGCTAGTGAATCTGCCATCCCACCCTGCTTAGTGTCTTGGATAGGTCTATGACTGAGTCCCCATATTTGAAAGAGCTTGACTACTGGTTGCCTAGCTGAGGTAAGCTGCAGAGAGGGGGGACAGAATGTGATGAGAGAAGGGGGTGGGCAAGGGAGGCTGAGATATCCAAAAATAGGAATCTCTGGAAGGCCATGGGAATGGTAGTATGGAATCACACCGCCCATACTACAAGACATTGTAGCCTAAAATAGTAGGAGGATGACCACACTTCCTTCTTGAACTGAGTTGGTCAGGTCTAGGTCAGTTGTCATGGCAAATAACAGCCAGGCTGTGCTTTCCATACAGTAGCGGTTTCCATGAGGCACAGAGGGTAGAATGAGGGGGCAGAAAACTCAAGTGCATTCTGGCACCCCCATGGACAATTTTTAAAAGAGGAACAGATGATAAAGGGGAAAGTGAGCAGGGATAGGGTGTTCAATAAATTGTGTAGCATTCTCCTCAGAGAAATGATCAAATACAGGGGAAAGGTTTTCCTGATGGGAAGAATCTGTTGCACCCTGCAGCCTATCAGAAAAAATTATCACAAACCTGAGATCTGACCTGCCACCCCAGGGGGCCAGGACATCACTGCTCATGTGATAAAGTAACTCAAGGTTAATTAAGACCCTGCTGACCTTAGAAGGATATTGGGGGGGGGGGTTCTTGCATGTGGGGGAGTTTGTGGATCAGAAGTTATGCTAGGGTGTGAACATACTGCCCCATCTGGCCATTTCAGCTTGAACAGGAACCTAAGTGTGGCATTGCCATTAAGCAACACATTAACCATCATCAGTCTTAATTGCACTAAAAGGTGTCTGACTAGTTGGGCAAATGCCCAGTTGAATAACAATAACCACTGAACAATAATCCCATAACAGAACCAAAAAAATCAAGCAATGAAATAGCCAGTAAAAGATATGCATTGTTCCAAAGTCCACAGCATGAAATAGTGGAAACAGGCTCTTTGATTCAGTGTCAGATCAGAACCATGTAGAATCACTAAGAGCTACAAGAGGTCTGTTGAGAAGTTCATAGCACAGTTTATCTCTGTTGCATCCTCCACTCTGCCCCTATTACCCCAGGATTATGTTACCCCCTCAGATGGAATGGGGTTGGATAGACTTAGTGATTGGGGCTAATACTGGGGCAGAAGCAGTGCAGAACAAAAGTTTAGTTTCTAGTCCTGTTCCAGATCGATAGCTCACCCTGGCTGTTTAGGAGCGAAGCGTTGGGGTTTGGGACTGTCTGCCAAGGAAGGTAGTGGTGGGTATGGCTGGTACACAGGTGGGGACATGATCAGCCCAGGCACTATTTTTGGAATCTCCAGCTTGCTGGGGGGCCCCTTTGATAGGTTGATTTACCACTGCTGTAGAACCTGGTGTTTGAGGGGTGGCAGATGAGGTAGATGTCTTCGCAGGGCTAATAGGATCTACTCTGTTATGAGTTGGTAGTGGTATTTCTACAGTCGGGCTTTGAGAAGATTCGGAGGAGTAAGATCTTGTCCAATAACTGAGGGACCTGGTGTGGTCCAGGCGGACTTCTGCTTTCTGTCATTTCTTACTTTCTCTGCTCCAGGGATTCCTGCACCTTCCCCATTCCCCACCATCATCCCTTTGCTGGACAAGTTGCTTTCTACTACTGACTCCCTCTGAAATCTGCTGCCATCTTTCCTCTGCCTCTCCCTCTCACTCCCTGCCTTTAGATGTCAGCTAAGGCATCTTCCTGCACCCTTCTTTCCTCTGTCAACCCCCCTCTTGACTTTTTATCCTCTCTCTTTTGACCCTCCTCCTCCTGCTTGGACCCCTTCCCTTAATAGAGGCTATTTGTGACTCTGTCCAAGGTCTGTTTTTGGACCCCACTGGCACTTTTCACATATCTCAACAGACACTGCACTCTTTTTTGTATTCCCTCATGATTGCCCACTGGGGATCTGGGGCTTCGACTCAGTGGGGGTATTTGTACCAGGCTGATTGTGGTCTGGCTCTGGTAGCAGGTCTTTGACTGGACTGATTCCATATCGTTGCTGTGGATTATTTGGCTCCATCCCCTTGAAATGAAGGAGACTATGTTGGGATAACAAGACTAAAGTGGTGGAACCCTATGGTGATTTGCAGGCCTAGCTGGTATTTGGTTGCGGGACTGGTGAGGTAGTCAGAGGGTCTCTGGATTTTTATTTAATTTTTTCAGATTCCTGCTGTGGTGAGAGAACAGCAACTAGACTTTACATTTTTGAATGGGGGTGAGAGTCCCACTTTTTCAAATCTGGTACTATATGACTATTTTATAGATTCACACCTGATATTGACCCATATTACTATCTATTTGATTGTGTTGTTATTTCATTGTTTTATTGATGGTTAGAGGTATAAGATTTGTAATTTATATAGTCATTGATTTTTGTTTTTGTTATGTATTTCTGTTAAATTTAGATAGCCTATTTTGTTTGGGTGGGACTAAGTTATACAGTGTTTGTTTATTACTCTTAAAATGTGCTGGGGTGGCCAAACGACAATCAGGAAGTATTCCCCCACCAGGCTCGGGGAACTTCACCCTTTTGACTGCCCCATCTTCCAGTGGAGGTTTATACGTTGTGTCAGTCCCTTGGGATTGTTAGGAGGTGTAGGAAGGGGTGGGGAACTGGGCTTGGTGGGGGAATGGAAAGGGGGGGATGAATTGAGGTGGTAGGGACCACCCAATGCCCTGGGGTGAAATGGTGCCTAGACAGGGGTAATCCCTGTCTTGTTCCCATGCCCAAAGGCCCAGCAATTAATGCTGGTCAGGAGTCAAAGTCTTCCTCAGCATCTCATCCAACTCGGGTGCTGTTATGTATTGCCAGATCCATCAAAAACAGACAGCTATTATAGCTGATCTTGTTGATACAGTGGATCTGGCATGTATCACCGAGACCTGGCTGGACGAAAATGCAGGTCCAATTTTGGCTTCTGCAGTTCCAGCTGAGTTCTCGGTGATTCACTGCCCGAAGTTGGATTGTAGGGGTGGGGGTGCAGCCATCTTGTTTAAGACCAAACTGGGCCTTGTGGAGGTCCCAGTGGGAATCAACAAATCCTTTGAGTGTATCATGGAAGAGGGTGTAGATTGCAGGATACTCCTCATTTACCATCCACCAGGTGATGGGGGTTTATTCCTGCAGGAGATTGTGGACTTCATTGTCGACATGGTGTTGGAGTCTCCCAGATGGATTATTCTGGGGGAGTTTAATGCCTGGGTCGACAATGAACTCTCGCAGTTTGGTCAAAATCTCCTCCAGCTAATGATGATGCTGGGCCTCACACAGGTTGTTACCTCCTCTACCCATATAAGAGGTCACTCATTGGATCTGCTGTTCCTTCTGAGGATGGAGATCTCTGACTTGGGGGTGGAACCAGTCAGTTGGTCTGACCATCACACCATAGGGTTCAGTTTTGGGGCACCCCCACTGGACCTACTCCTTCGGAGATGATCCGGTACTGCTCTTTAAGGGGAGTTACCCCAGATGGTCTATCGGCAGTTCTGGACCTATTAGGATTGCTGAGTGAAAGCACAAGTCCAGGGGATCTAGTCCTAGCCTATAATAAGGCAGTGGGAGATGCCTTGGACTTGATTGCTTCTGTTCGTGTTCGACCACTCAGTCTTCGCCCAAGATCCCCCTGGTATGATGGGTCCTTGAAGGAGTTGAGGCAGGTTGGTCGAAGGCTGGAGAGAGCATGGCAGACGTCCGGCCTTGATGCTGACAGGCTTAGATTGATGGAACACTGTGAGGGCTATCAATCAGAAATCACTTGTAAGAAGGCAGAGTTCCTGTCCAGAGAGAGATTTCTGATGCTCAGAATTGATCGGCTCAACTCTTCCGAACCGTGGACAAACTATGCAATCCAGTTTGTCTCCAGTCCAGCACAGCTTTTTTACAAATTAAGTGTGATGAGCTAGCTTGGTTCTTCACAGATAAGGTTGCCAACATCAGGGCAGGAATCACCCAAGTACCCTCCATGAGGAATTGCAGAGGTCGATAGGATCTAGTGAGCACTCAGTCTATCTGGATGGGTTTTGGCCAATTGGAATTCATGGACATTGTGAAGATTGTCCAGACTTTGCGCCCATCCTGTTGTAGTCTGTATCCGTGCCCTACTGCCCCATTAGTGGGATGTGTAGATGTTCTCTGCCCAATCCTTGCTGAAATTGTATGGAGATCCTTGGAGAGAGGAGTCTTTCCAGACCCCCTAAAGGAGACGGTCATTCAACCACTCCTTAAAAAATCCTCCTTGGCTCCCGATGATCCAGCTAACTACCTTTGTGGGGAAGGTTATTGAGAAGGTGGTTGCGTTGCAACTGGACGATCACTTTGTAACTCATAATGTCTATGAAGATCTTCAGTCTGGTTTTAGGAAGAGGCATAGCATGGAGACTGCCCTTGTTCGGGTACTAAATGACCTCCTGATGGTGAGCGATCGAAAGGCTCTTACCATCTTGGTTCTTCTTGATCTCTCAGCAGCCTTTAACACTGTGGACCATGGGGTGCTTCTGGAGACCTGCAGTTCATTTGTGGACTGTCGGGTACAGTCCTCAAATGGTTTTGATCTTTCCTGGTAGGCAGGTCTCAGAGGGTGGTCACCAGAATTTACTCCTCTGATGCCCTCCCCCTGTCCTGCGGTGTACCGCAGGGCTCCATATTGCGTCCATGTTGTTCGCAGTGTATATGCTGCCATTGGGAGATATCATCAGATGATATGGCTTGAGTTTTCACTGCTATGTAGATGATACTCAGCTGTATATGTTCTTTGTGCCCAGACAGGCTGATACATTCTCTGTGCTAAACAGTTGCCTCTCCGAGATCAAAGATTGGATGAACTCGAGTTGGCTGAGACTGAATCTGGATAAGACTGAAGTGTTGGTCGTGGACCCTGGTCATCCAGGGGCAGGTTTTGGGACTGGGCACATGTCGGGCCTATGGCTTGATGATGTCCAGCTCACTACCTCAGACCGGGTGCATAACCTGGGCATTATTTTTGACGACGGCTTGATGCAGAAAACTCAGGCGTCAGCTGTAGTTAAAGCCTCATTTTACCATCTGAGGAATATCACCCGGGTGAAACACCTGGTTCCACCGGGTGACCTTCCAACATTGGTCCATGCCTTCACTACTACCCGTCTTGACTATTGCAATGCCCTCTACCTAGGACTCTCTGGGGTTGATATCTGCCACCTGCAGCTAGTGCAGAATGCTGCAGCCAGGCTGTTGACTGATACTTCTAGGACCAGTAACATTATGTCTGTGCTGCATGAGCTGCACTGGCTGCCTGTTCAGTGGTGGATCACCTACAAGATGGGCTTGCTTACCTTTAAAGCCCTACATAAACAGGGACCCAACTGCCTGAAAGATCTCTTGATTCCCTACTCCACCAATCATCCTCTCCGATCCGCTGATGAGGGATTGCTAGAGATTCCCAGGGTTCGTTTAAAAACATCTGGAGCTAGCATTTTTTTATTTGCAGCACCAACCATGTGAAATTCTCTACCTCGTCGGTTAAGAGAATGCCTGACCGTCAGTAGTTTTAAAACTATGTTAAAAACTTATTTATTTTCCCAAGCCTTCCCAGACTGATTTTTAAATAATTTATATATTACTGTTGTTTATAAATACTGTGGCTTATGTCTGTACAGCGCCTTGATTTTGAAAGGCGCTTTATAAATAAAGTTGAATTGGATTGGATTGGATCATTGCAATAATCTATGCTGTTGATATATTTGGTCACTACATTACTACTACATCTGTAATGTTGCCTATGTAGCCACGCTCTGATGTTTTGTAACTTTGTTTCTTCTGTACTCCCTTCCCCCCAGGTCACACCTGGAAATGAGTCTCAGCTCAGAGTGCCTTTCACCATTACCAATTTCTAAATAAATAAATACGGTCCTGCCACTGCCTTGTCTACATTCAGTTGCACCCATTGGGAATCACTGCCGAGCAATTGGTCAGGTTTACCTAATTTTGCAGCTTCAGGTTGGGATGAAATGTTCATGGCAGTGGGTATTTCACAGTGCTGCATAGCATCATGGGGAGAAGTAGGAAAGACAATGTGGCCAGTGCTTGTGAATAAAGTATTTGACTGCTGCTGGGGATTCTAATTTATACATTTCCCCATTAAGCTGAATTTGGAGACTCACTGGATACCGGAGAACTGTTTCAGTGCCTAAGTGGTTCAGTCTCCATTTGAATTGGATACAGGCCCTACAGCACTAGGACAATTCACTTGAAAAGTCCTGGGAAAAGGAAAATTGGTGTCCTTCCCCATGCAGCAGACCCCATTCTCTCACCCATCTTAGCATATTCTCTTTGACAGGATATCTCAGAAACCTCAATAAATTTGGATGTGGTCTGTCCCCAGGTTTACGGCAAGGGGCTATGGATTAATGGTCCCTTTCAATTTCTATTGGATGGCAGTTGGGGGCATTCAGGATAGCTAATATAAGCCATTGCAGAGATCTAATAATATCAGTACACTCTACCCTTTCAATCAGACATACTAGTCTTAAATTGTTCCTTCTTGCAGTTTTCCATATTGTACACTTTTGAGAGCAGGTATTTTATGGCGCGATCCTGCTCTGGAAGCCTGGCCTGCATGACTTCCTCCTTTTTTTCCTGTGTATGTAGCCATTGTTCATTGCCCTCCACCCTGTGCCCCAATGCAACAAGGAGATGTTTGTTTGGGTGGCTGTTTACTTTTGGTTGGCAGGTGGTTAGGAGTGGCAAATCATGTGCCGCATCACTCGGTGCTCTCCAACATATCACCTCCACAAACCATATAAAAACTACAAACAGGTATCTGCTTCTATCTCCAAAATCAAACAAAGGGGCAGAGGACACTGCAGAGTAGGACACTGCAGCACAGGAGCTAGCGCAACAAAACTCGCCCAAAACAGGAACCAAAACAAAAAAAGCAAAAAGGAAATCAAAAAAACTTCTGATCATAGGAGACTTCATGATTCGGGGAGTTGATACATATCTCCATCCAGGGGTAATGGTCATATGTCTCTCAGGTATATCAGCATCGAGAGACACTAACCGCATTGCTAAAATTGTTCAGGAAGCAGGAGAAAACATTGATGTCCTGGTACACATAGGGATTAATGATCTCGCCAGCTGGTCAGTTGTGGAGACCAAGCAACACCTGACTAGGCTGGGTGACAAACTATCATCCATTTCATCCGGCATCTCTTTCTCTGAGATCCTGCCAGTCTGGGAGAGGGGGGCAGATGGATGGAAGGTTAGAGAAGGGGAGATAGGGGAGCTAAACATGTGGCTCAAGGGCTGGTGCCAGGAAAAAGGACACAAATTTGTAGGGAACTGGCAACAGTCTTTGGAGCGAAAGTTCTTTAAATTTGATGGACTGCATCTGACTAAGGAGGAAGTCAGTGCATTGGGGCAGAAGTTTGACGTCTTTGCAGACTATTTAAACCAGCAAATGGGGAGTGGGGTGCAGCACTCCATACGTCGAATGGGAAGAACACCCTCCCCCCCTCAGCTAGTGGTCAACAGGAGTTCAGCATGTTTGTAGTTCATTTGCATCACCAGGTAAGAAAAAAGGTCTGTCTCCCCATACGACACACAGGGGAAATGCCAGACCTCGCCCAACAACTAACACACCAAAATCTTCCAATGGAAAATCATGTACACAAATGCTCGCAGTCTGAGAAACAAGATCCCAGACCTGCAGGCAATAATGACAGAGGCTAAACTGGACATAGTAGCCATTAGTGAGACATGGTTTACCAGCAACCACACTTGGGAGACTTCAGTACCTGGCTATGTACTGTTCAGAAGAGACCAAGGTGCATAAAGGGGGTGGAGTGGCCCTTTATGTCAATGAAAATATAAAAGCTACAGAAATTCAGAATACACATAAGGAGCCAGAAGAACTGTGGGTCACCCTGGAAACAGGAAATGGGACAGCCATACAAACTGGGGTTGTGTACAGGCCTCCAGACCAGGGGAGGACATAGACACACTACTGTTAGAAGATATACAAAACATGACAGCTAAAGGGGAGGGTCTGATAATGGGAGACTTCAACATGCCACCTAAAGATTGGTCAATACCAGCAGGAACATCTGCCAGAACTAGGCACATCAATCAATCAATCAAAGTCTTTATTTAATCAATCAAAGTCTTTATTTAACCAGGAGATCACCGTTGAGCAAGCTCATTTTCGAGATGGACCTGGGTTTGTCAACACGGAACAATATACATGGGATGTAACACACAAAAGATACAATAATACAGTATATGCAGAGTTTCAGCAGGTAGCATTGACAGTGGAATAAACTTGAAACAGAAGATACAGCAGGTTTTGGGTAGGACACAATTTTTCATATAAGTAAAGAAATATACATAACAGAAGATACACCAAGCATAAATAAAACCTAATATAAAAAGGTATATTGTGATACGGTATAGAGAATTTAGAACTGGAGCCAGGGTCAAGGAATGTGGAAGGGACAGATTTGGGGGGCAGAAAAGGGAAAAGGGAAGAGGGAAGAGTCGATTTATAGATGTGACCAGTCTTATTAACAGTAGCAATTGGAGTGTACTTGGATTTATGGGAGTCACAATTTAGGGTAGACAGGCACAGGATTCCTTATTATGATGTAGGTATAGAGATTTAAAAGCAGCTAAACTGATGGGGTGAGTTAATTTCAAAGTTTTTTGCAGCTTGTTCCACAGTTGAGGGAGCACAAAGCTAATGACTGCTCTGCCAAAGCGAGATTTTGTTTTGCAAACATAAAGGTATATATATGAGGTGCTTCTTAGGGCATACTTCCCAAGAGTGCAAACAGGTCAACAGACAGAGATATAATTGGTCAGTTTGTTTGAGATAGCTTTGAAAGTCCAAACCACAGCATTTTTTGTCGTCTGTGAGCAAGGGATGACCATCCCACTGCCTTTACTGCCTTACCCAGTTACCGAAGACTAAAATGAAAAAAACAAAATAAAAAAAAAATGTACAATGTGCAGTGATGGGTTGAGTAAGGAAGACCTCTGATAAATCTTATAGCTCTGTGGTAAAGCATATTGAGTTTGGCTAGGGTACCAGCAGATCCCTGACTATATAGAAAATCTGCATAATCCAATAGGGAAAGAAAGGTAGTTTGAACCAGTTTCAGTTTAACGTCTCTTGTGAGGAGATTATTAATCCAAAAGAACAGACCAAGTCTTTGTCTAAGTTTCTTTGCCAGTTCTTCTAAGTGATCTGTGAAAGTGAGTCTATGGTCTAACCAGACCCCCAGATACTTGAACTTTGGTATGTAGTCCAACCGCTCACCTAGAATGGTAGTGATCTGAGGGAGCGACCCAGCAATTGCAGGATTTATTGCATTGTGGAGGGGTGAGAGGAACATTGCTTTGTTTTTTTTTGCATTTAAGAGCAGTTTCTGGTTTATAAGCTGATGTTGCAGCAGATTAAATTCATTTTTCTTTTCAACTTTCTTTTATTTGCCTGAGCTACCATCCCTGTCCACTCCTTTGGTCTATTGATCAACCCCCACATATCATCGACATGGAGTCTGCCCCTAGAATGCCTGGTCTTTCCCCTGTATTACCTTGATTCCCAGCTATCCCCCCAGGTGGGATGAGGAAGCTCCCATTCTTTCTCGACCTTACTTGGGGAGAGCTGGCACAGCGGGGTCTGCCTGTGAATTGATGGCTCCTGGCAGGCACTGATCGGTCTTCATCTAGGACCGAGAAGGGTATTTTCCATTTTTCTGTCCCCCTCAACCCAACCCCCTGAGACACCGGTGCAAGGACATACATCCAGAGAGGTGACGCACATCTCCTACCAAGTGCCTAACAGCATCCCCCCTCCCTGACTCCGCTGATTGGAGCCGCAGGAGCCCTTGAGAGCCCATGCTTTACCGGCTCTCTCGGGACATCGGGTACACCTGGACATACCTAGTATCCCTCCCCAGAGGGAGGAGAGCATCCGTTGGGATGCTCAATCCTCCCTCTCCCTGACGACCCCCACTGATCCAAGTCCGTTCCCGAAACCCAGGTCACCGACACAGTGCAAGAGATTAAATTAATTTTGAAGGGCTTTACAGGCCGCATCAGGGGTGGGGCTACTAGTGTAGAGTACCGTATCATCTATGAATAGGTGCATTTGTGTTTCTTTGATGGGGGCATCTACATTGTTAATATAAATGGTGAAGAGCAAGGGACCAAGGATGGCACCTTTCAGTACTCCCCTCAACAGGGGTTTTAATGGAGAAACTTACCCTTCTGCCTTTACTTGTTGAAGTCATCCCGAGAGGTAGTTGGAGAACCATTTAAGGGATAGGGAATCCAAACCAATGTTCCGGAGGGACGACAGAAGCAGTCTGTGATCAACGGTATCAAATGCCTTGCTTAGGTCCCAGAAAACTGCGCAGACAAAGTTTTTTTTGTCCAGTTCAAGCTGCCAGTCATTTGTCACCTTGGCTAGAGCTGAGATTGTACTGTGCTGTGCTCTAATCCGGATTATAATGGGTTGAGCAATTTGTCTGATTCCAGGTACTTCCGAAGCTGGGAGTTCACTATTTTCTCCAGCACCTTTGACAGGATTGGGAGTTGGGAGATTAGTCTATAGTTATTGAGGTCACTAGGATGGCCTGACTTAAACAAAGGGACCATGAGTGCATTTTCCAAATGGGCGGTAGGTCACCCTGGGACAAGGATATGTTGAAGAGATGAGTAATTGGGACTGCGAGGACATAGTAGCTGACCTTTAAGAAGTATGGGTCTATGAGGTCGGCCCCAGCACTTTTCCTAGTGTCTAACTGAAGGAGAAGATCTTTGACTTCTTTTAGAGAGGTAGGCTGCAGAGAGAAGGAAGGACTGGGGCTGGTTTTTCTTGTGTATCCAATCCAAGTTGTTGGCAGAGGGTATTGTTGGGAGAGGAGTTGAAGGCCAGCCCTGCAGTGGCAAAATGATTGTTGAGAGCATCGAGGATAGACGGTCTGTCAGAGATGATAGTATTGCTGATCAATAATTTAGTAGGAAGGGAATTACTAGTGGTGTGACCTTCAATATCTTTGATCGTTCTCCAGAATTTGGAGGAATTTCTTGAAGAGTTCTCCAGCTGTGATCGGTAGAAATTAGCTTTGGCTTCTCTGATCATTTTTGTGCAGAGGTTCCTCACCCTCCAGAAAGAGTTCCAGTAATTTATTAAATTCATTTTCCTAGCAGTTCTCCAGTGTATGTCCCTACTCCGCAAAGCATCTTTCAGGTCTTCCGTAAACCACCGACAGGATTTGTTTCTGGCATGAACTATTACTAGGGGAGCATACTTGTTGAGAGCCCCTAGCACAATTTCTGAAAAAATATCATAAGCTGTAGTCAGGGACTTGGCTAGATAGAAGTCCTGCCATCGCATGGTGTCTTTTAGCTCTGATATATACCCATGGAAATCGAAGTTGCGTATGCACCTTTTAAAGGAGAATTTTGGTGCAATTGTGGATTTAAGGGTGGATCTTACACACGTGATAAAGCAATGGTCGCTAATATCAGAGAAAAAGATGCCAGTGTGGGAGAATAAATGGGGTTTGTTAACTAGAATGATATCTAAGAGAGTACTGTTATTAGGGTTGAGCTTGTTAGGACAAGTAGATTCGTTTATCAGTTGTGACAACCCAAGGGAATCATAGAACAGTTTAAGTGGGGTGGATGCACTGGAGAGCCAGTCTAAGTTGAAGTTCCCTAGTATGATATACTCTGAAGATGCCAAACCCAGGATGTTTCTGAGATGTTTCAGCAACTGTAATCCAGCTAATGGGGGTCTGTAGCATCCTATTATACATAATGAGACACCGGTAGCAATCATGGATTCCCTATAGGGGGAGGACCTCAAACAACTGGTACAACAACCCACAAGAGACAGGGCTATCCTAGATCTAGTCCTGACTAATAGGGAAAGGAACACAGATCTCCAGGTAGAAGGTCACCTGGGGGCCAGTGACCATCACATGGTATGGTTCAATTTGGCCACTAGAATTGAATCATCCCATTCCAAGGCAAAAATATGGGACTTCAGAGGAGCTGACTTTGATAAGATGGCCAACAGAGTTAGGCTAGCCCTGGCAAAAAGAAATACAGGTGATGGGGTACAGGCAAAGTGGGCAAGCATTAAAGATGCAATACTTGAAGCAACATCCCATTCTGTTAGAGAGAAAAGGAAGTGCAAAAGAAGGAAACCACTTTGGTTCTCAAAAACAGTAGCAGAAAAGGTCAGAGCCAAAAGGCTGGCCTTCAGGAAATATAAGGGAATGTAGCGGGATGAAGATAGGGAGGCATACCAAACTTCCCTAAGGAAGGCAGGGAAGACAGTAAGGCAGGCAAAGGCCCAAACTGAGAAAACACTAGCACAAACAGTAAAAGAAGGCAACAAGACTTTCCATAGATACATTAGTGAAAGGAGAAAGTCCAGAGGGGTATTACTAAGACCAGAGAGGATAAAGGGGCATGTGAGGAGGAGGACCATGTAAAAGCATCTATCCTAAATTGACACTTCTGCTCAGTATTTACTGAAGAGAAGGTAGGACAGGGCCCACAGCTCAGCACCATGGACACAGGGGGGAGGGAGATGTGCACTAGTCCCTTCACAAAAGAAAGGGTCCTACAAGAGCTTGATAAGCTCAGGGTGGACAAGGCAATGGGACCTGATGGCATACATCCCAGGGTACTTAAGGAGCTAAGGGTGGAACTAGCAGAGCTATTATCAGAACAGTAAAGTGAGTCTCTGAGCACAGGCGAGGTCCCAGAAGACTGGAGAATGGCTCATGTGATCCCGCTCCACAAGAGTGGTAGCAGGGAGGAGGCAGGGAACTACAGACCAGTCGGTCTTACCTCAGTAGTGGGCAAGATTATGGAGGCACTCCTTAAGGAAAGGATAGTGCAACACCTGGAATCCATAGGAGCATAGGATCCAAGACAGCATGGGTTTACAAAAGGAAGGTCCTGTCAAATTAATCTCATAGATTTCTTTGACTGGGTAACCAGAGTGGTGGACCAAGGGGGAGCAGTTGATGTCACCTACCTTGACTTCAGCAAAGCTTTTGATACTGTTCCACATAGAAAATTGATTAATAAGCTGGGTAGGCTCGGGGTGGGTCAGAAGTTGGTCAACTGGGTGGCAAACTGGTTGATGGGCAGAAAACAGAGAGTGGTGGTAAACGGTATACAGTCTGAAGAGATGCAAGTCACAAGTGGGGTACCTCAGGGATCAGTCCTGGGGCCAGTGTTCAATATCTTCATCAGTGACACTGCAGATGGACTAAAGGGTAAGGTTTGTCTGTTTGCAGATGACACCAAGATCTGCAACAGAGTAGATGATCCAGATGGGGTGGGCAGAATGAGAAGAGATCTGGATAAACTAGCAAAATGGTCAGAAGAGTGGCAACTGGGGTTTAACGCAAAGAAGTGCAAGATCATGCACATAGGGAAGAGAAACCTGAAGCCACCTATAGGCTGGAGGGGTGTTGCTGGCAGTCACAAGGAAGAGAGAGACTAGAGGCCATCATCACTGATGACCTGAAATCATCCAAGCAGATCACTAAAGCAGTAGGTAAGGCTAGAGGGATGTTGGGGTGTATTAGTAGGGGTATCATAAGTTGGAAGAGGAAGGTAATAATCCCTCTTTACAAAACACTGGTTAGGCCCCATCTGGAGTACTGCGTGCAGTACTGGAGGCCACACCTTCACAAGGACATTAACCAAATTGAGGCAGTCCAGAGAAGGGCAACCAAAATAGTGCAGGGATTGCATCAGAAAACATATGATGACAGATTAATGGAGGCTGGAGCTCAATATGTATACCCTAGAGCAAAGGCGAGACAGAGGTGATATGATTGAAACATTCAAACATCTTAAGGGCATTAACAAGATGAAAGAGTCTAACATGTTTCAATATAAGAAAAATAGCAGGACAAGAGGACACAGCATGAGATTAGAGGGAGACCGATTAAGGGGTAATGTGAGGAAGTTCTTTTTCACAGAAAGGGTGGTGGATGCATGGAACAGCCTACCTCAGGAAGTGGTGGATATGAATACAGTGCAGGGCTTCAAACAGGCATGGGATAGGCATAAGGGAGCAATACAGATGAGTATGAATAGATAGGCTATTGACAGAGCAAAGGCTGATGGCACATCCATAAGGTAGAAAAAGAAATGGGCAGACTGGATGGACTTTGCAGTCCTTATCTGCTGTCAACTTCTATGTTTCTATGTTATGTCAGTGTATCTTGAAATATTAAAACACACAGTTTATTGCGCTGTACTGTCTACCGTGGAGCAGCATAAAAAAGGCAGTTCACTAGAAAACACAGATACTGATGCGATACACACAGAAAATTCCAATAAAATGCAATTTATTTAGGACATAAATTTTCTGGCGCTCTGAGTGAGAACCCTCTTCATCATTGATGAAGAGGGTTCTCCCTTGAAGTACTGGGGAATTTGTTATGTCCAAAATAAATTGCATTTTATTGGAGCTTTCCATGTGTATTGTATCTTGAAATATTATCTGCAGCATATTTGAAATATGTGACATGTGTTGTCCAGTGACTTAGCAGAAGCAATAGCCATGGTGATCTGCAACGCAGGATAAGACCTTAAGACTGCTCTCTGAAGCTGCCGTGTCATTGGAGACTTTCACTTTCAATTGTTGTGTCTGAGAAAATCCACTAATAAAAAAAACTAACAGTTACTGTAAGTTAATTACTGGACCAAATCCAGTCAATGTGGGATCAATCAATTCAGCACAATGGTGGGGGGGGTAACACCTTTGCTGCTAAAAGACTTGCGTTGCTGATAGTTTTTGAAGAATGAGCACTGACTCTCCCTGGTGAGCACAGCACATACAGAATTAGTCTGCCATCTTGTTGGCAGCTAGCCACATCCTTCTCTTCTTAGTCAGTTGTGATAGCACAAACAGTGAAGGCATGGGGCTGATGATGCATGAAGAGGAATAGAAATATCAATGTGAACCTCCAGGTAGAGTAGTGCTGCTCACAGCACATCAAGTATTATCAGGTACAAAATCTACTAATTAGCAAAAGGGACACAAATAAATACTTCAGGTATAAGAGGTATTAGTGTGCCACTTTTGAAAAGTTAATATTAATTTCAAAAAGTAGATTTTCCCTAGTTTTCTGCCCAATATTTCTCTATCAGTAAAACATCCATGATCTATGCACTGTAACTCCCCCCAAAACACACCATGAAATGAGCTGTCAGAGCCCAGTGTGCCTTTCCTGCTCAAAAATTACAAACAAATAAATACATTATTCCACCTTGTGGGAACTCCAGTCAGGATCTCCTTCCGCTCATCACCATTGTCTGCTCTCTCTAGAAGAACCACCTGAATACTTACCTGGTTCTGCAGCAAAGCTCAACCAAAGAACAGTTACTTACTTATCGTAACAGTAGATCTTCGAGAGAATCTCTTTCATCAGGCTACACCTATGGAACTATAAGCCAGCAGGCACAAGGACCACACAGAAACCTTTGCAGGCAGTCCACCAGGGAGGGGCTAGCCACAATGACGTCAGACGTTGGCTACTACATAAACATGAGTGGCCCCTTCCCTCCTCAGTTCTCCCGCCAGATGATGCTCGGAGGACATCCCTGTAGGGAACCAGGCGAGAACCTAGGGTTCTGCCAACCATGCGAGGCAGAGATCAGCAGGTACAGTAGATCCTCATAGAGAAGGAGACAGTACTCACTAGCATCTCAGGATCCTATATGGGGAAGGAGGGTGGGGTGGCATGGCTTGATGAAAGAGATTCTCACAAAGATCTGCTATTACAGTGAATACGTAACTCTTCTGTCTTCTTCAAAAATATTTCTTTCATCAGACCACACCTATGGAATTAGTATAAAGCAGTACTAACCATAGAACAGTCTAGGTGGCTGGAGCCTACAGGCTTTAGAAAACAGGCTGTGAAGCACAACTAGGCCAAAGTTGGCCTATTTTCGAGAGGCAGTGTCCAGACTGTAGTGTTTTCTGAAAATGTGGACAGTACTCCAGGTGGCAGCTGCACAGATTTCTGCAGCAGACACATTTTTGAAACTTGCAACAGATGTGGCCATGCCTCTAGTGGAATGACCACAAACAACCCCAGGAAGTTCCTTACTGTATTTTCTATAACAAAAAGTAATACAGTTTGCTAACCATTTGGACAGGCACTGTTTAGAAACGGGTGTGCCTTCTTTCCCAGGGGCAAATGAAGCAAAAAGCTGAGAGGACGTCCTGCAGTCCTTTGTGCAGTGTATACTGTATAGTACCTGAGTATTTTATGTACATCTAGAGTATGGAGCAATGCTTCCCCTGGACTGACATACTCAGGATAATAAACTGGCAGGTGGATGGTTTGATCTAAACTAAACTCAGACACCACCTTTGGTAGAAACTTAGGATTGGTACACAAAGACACCCTGTCTTTGTGGAAAATCAAATAGGGAGCATCACACATTAGAGCCTGTAGCTCTGAAATCCTTCAAGCCAAAGTAACTGCAACCAAAAACAACACTCTCCAAGAAAGAAAGTGCAAGCCGCAAGTCATGACTAGCTTAAAAGGAGCCAAAGTAAGCTTTTCCAAAACAGAATTCAGGTCCCAAGTTGGGACTGGATTGTGGATAGGATAGGAGGCTTCAAGTGTAGACTGCTTCTCAAGAACATAAGGGCCACCTCCAGCAGAGCAACCGTACAACCCTCAATAGGCACATGGAAAGCTGAAATGGCAGCCAAGTGCACTTTGAATAATGAATACTGCAGACTTGCATCCACTAAGGACAGCAGATACTCCAGAACCTGGTTAACCAGACAGGTAAATGGATCCAAGTGATGAGAAGCGGCCCATAGAGCAAACTGCTTCCTCTTCATAGAATAATTAGATCTGGTAGAAGGTTTTCTGGCAGCCACCAGGACATCAACCACCTTTTGGGAAACCCCAAACAAGGCAATGGCTATGCTTTCAGGAGCCATGCATGATGATGAAGAGAGCTAAGGTCCAGATGGACCAGGGTTCCCTGCTCCAGTGACAGTAGGCCCTTGCACAGGGGCAGAGGCATTGGTGGTTCCACTGCCAGCTGTTGTAGTAAGGGGAATCAGATCTGTTGAGGCCATAGAAGAGCAATGAGGATCAGAGTTACTCCCTCCATTTGGAGCTTGAGTAGCACTCTCTGAATTAGAAGGAAGGGAGGAAAGGCATACAGGAAATTCCCTTTTCCAGAGACGGACAATAAGTCTTGCTAGCCAGAAAACTCTAGGCCCTGGAGCGAGCAGCAGAAAAGTGGCAGTTTTGCGTTGTGTGGGGGTACAAAAAGATCCAGCTCTGGAGAACCCTATCTGCCAAACAGGTCTTCAACCACTGAGGTCAGTAGTTTCCACTCATGTATTCTGGACTGTGACCTGCTTAGCCTGTCTGCCAAGATGTTTTGGGTACCTGGAACATGTACTGCTGACAGTTTTAGATCATGTTCCAGAGCCCAGTACCAGACTCTCATCCTTTCCCCGCACAGTGGGTAGAGTGAGTTCCCCCTTGATTTATGTAATGTATCATACTGATGTTGTCCATCTGTACTAACAGAGGACCCAGGGACAGATAAGCCTGGAAGGCTTGTAGCCCATAAAGGACAGCTCACATTTCTAGAACATTTATGTGCAAGGTGCTGTCAACTGGGGTACATGTACCCTGCATCTGATGGGGTCCTAAGTGTGCCCCCCAGCCCATCCCTGAGGCTTCCATTGCTAAAATCTGGTGAGGGTAAGGAATCAGGAAAGGAACCCCCTTTAATAGGTTGCTGGTTTCCATCTACCACTTGAGAACTTTGTGTACAGGAGAGGTTACTAGAACCCTTTAATCTAGATTGTCTGTAAGCTGGTCCCACTGGACTTTTAGGGTCCACTGAGGGATCCTCATGTGCAGTCTGGCCAAAGGTACTGTAACAATGGCTGCTGCCATAAGGCCCAGGAGCCGAAGGAATGTCCTGATTGAGACATACTGGCTGTAGTATACCAGTTGGGCCTGGGCAATCAGACATTTGACCCTGTCCAGAGGCATTAAGGCTGAGCCCTGAGCTGTGTCCAAGACCACTCCTATGTACTGCAGGCATTGACAGGGTGTCAAGATGACTTGGGTATGTTGACAGTGACCTCCAGAGCATCAAACATTTCTCTTGTTCTAGCTAAGGTGTGCAGGAGCTTATCCTTGGAGTGTGCTTTCAATAGCCAGTCATCCAGCTAGGGAAAGACATAGAAGCCTTCCCTGCAAAGGGCTGCTGCCACCCCTGGTAAAGATCTGTGACGCAGAGGACAATCCAAAGGGCAATACTCTAAACTGGTAGTGTTCCCCCGGAACAGGAACCTCAAATACTTTTTATGAGATTTACAAATTTTGATATGAAGGTAGGCATCCTTCATGTTGAGGGAACAGATCCAATCCCTTATTTGCAGCAGTGGAAGCAGGCCTTGCAGGGTGACCATTCTGAATTTTTAGTACTCTGTGAAGCAGTTCAGGTCACTGAGATTCAGAATAGGCTGCAGGTCCCCTGTCCATTTTGGGTCTAGGAAGTAGCGAGAGTAGAACCATGTGGTTCTTTTTTCAAATGGCACAGGTTCTATGGTCTTCTTCTGAAGCAAAGTCTGAACTTCCTCCAAGAGCAGAGGAATATAGTCTGGGGGATAGAGTGTTGGCACTGGTGGATGATCTGGAGCTGTGCCCAAAAGTTCCAGAGCATGACCTTGTGCTATGATTTCTAAGACCCAGGCGTCTGATGTCACTTCCTTCCACTGAGTCAAGTGAAGGGAGAGATGACCCCCTACAACCACCTTTGGAGGTAATGGTGATTGGGGGTGTACAAGGAGTCAGGCAGAGCCAGTTGTGGTAGCTTTTGCTGTACAACCAACTCTAGGGGCTTTTGAATGTGCACCTAAAGTGGTGCTGGGGTGGGCAAGGCTCTTGTTCCCTTGCCCTTACCTTGTTGTCTGGTGGCTGGACAGTGTAGTGCAAACAACAAGTCAGGTACTCATCACCTCAACAGAAATGGACACCAAACTCCAGGAATTATAAGCTCCATTGTCTTTTATTAAAATGACAATCAATTGTAAAAAAGAACAAACACCCATAAAATGGGCCCACCTGATGCATCTCGGACCTGCTGGTCCTTTATCACTTAAAGTTAATTAGTTGTTTGTACTAAATTTAAGTTTGTTGTGAGCACCACTGGCCCAGGGCACACTTTTTTTGATGGATGGTGTCTAGCACCAATTGGATGAAAAGGTGCCCTTTGTCTTCCCCTTGATTGGGTACGGCAGAGAGAGTGCATGAACTTCAAGGTGCTGCCTGAGGAATGAAGATTAGAAAGAATGTCCTGAACATCAGACCCAAATAGTTTATGGCCTCTAAAGGGGGCATTGAGAATGGACTGTTGTACGTCATCTGCAAACCCTGCCACCCTGAGCCAGAAGTATCTCCTTAGACAGATCTCTGAGGCACCAGCCCTGGCAGAAGCATTGGAAACATTGTAGGCCATATGAAACAATTGCTTTTTTACATCAGCTCCTGCTGTGAGAGCCTTAAGGAGCTCTTTTTTGGGGGTACTCTGGTAAGGCTTGTGCGGCTGCCTTGGCCTTTCTCCAGAGAGTATTCTGGCACTTAACCATGTGGGTCTGATAGTCAGCAATTCTAAGGACCAGGGAAGTGAGGCAAAAGTTTTCTTGCCTTGCACACCCAACCTCCTGGATTCTTTATTAGGAGGGGAGAGTGCTCAGCTCTTTAGGTGCCCTTGACCTATCATAGGCAGCATTAATGACCACAGAGCCTGCCTCAGGCTGGGTGGCAAAAAAAGGTTTCCCCAAAGGAGTCATGTACATTTTGTCTGTAAGTAAGTAAATGTTTATTTCTATAAGGCGCCCTTCCAAAGCTCAGGGCGCCTTTACAATATCCTTCATACAATATTAAAAACCATAATTATGAACAACATTAAATTCAAAACACAATCCGATATAATTCAAGTCACTAAAAATGCTTAGTTAAAAAGGAAGGTATTTAAAGCTTTTTTTAAAGCTCTCCACAGTCAGGCTATTGCATATCTGGCAAGGTAGAGAATTCCACAGGGTAGGGGCCATAAAGGCAAATGTTCTTCCACCAGATGTTTTTAAAGTTACCCTGGGAATCTCCAGCAATCCCTCACCAGAGAATCGGAGGGAGCGGGAAGGACAGTAAGAAGTCAGGAGTTCTTTCAGGTAGCGAGGTCCCAAACCGTGTAGGGCTTTATAGATCATCAACATGACCTTGAAAGTGATCCGCCACTGTACAGGCAGCCAGTGCAATTCGCGAAGCACAGGTGTTATATGGTTGGACCGCGGGCTTCCAGTCAACAACCTAGCTGCCGCATTTTGCACCAGCTGTAAGCGCCGGATATCCACTCCCGGCAGCCCTAGATAAAGGGCGTTGCAGTAATCAAGACGATTGGCAACAAAGGCGTGGACCAGGGTAGGAAGATCCTCTGATGGAATCAAGTGTTTCACCTGTGCTATATTCCTTAGATGAAAGAAGGATGATTTGACTACGGCTGACACCTGCGCCCTCAGGGTCAAGCCCTCATCAAATATAACACCAAGGTTATGCACCTGACCAGATGCCATGAGCGGGGTTCCTCCCAGAAATAAACCTGAGGGTTTTCCCGCCCATGGACTTGATATCCTCATCCCCGGTTCCACCACCAATACCTCTGTTTTTCCCGGGTTCAACCTCAGCCAATTGGTACTAATCCAGTTCTGTATCTCCAGGAGGCAGTTGTTAAACAATGTACTTGACTCAGACTCCTGCTCGGGCACAAAAGACATATAGAGTTGAGAATCATCGGCATAGAAATGAAAACTCAAACCATAATGTCTTATAATGTCCCCTAATGGAAGCATGTACACCGCAAATAACATGGGGGACAGCACCGAACCCTGTGGCACTCCACAGTATAGGCAGCGAGAGGTCAAGGAATAAATCCCTGACACTACTCTCTGAGTCCTACCCTGCAGAAAAGATTTAAACCAACTGTGGACCACCCCCCTTAGTCCACAGAGAAACCACAGGCATTCGAGCAGCACCCCATGATCCATGGTGTCAAATGCTGCTGAAAGATCGAGGAGAACCAAAATGGAACGAGTTCTCTGATCTCATGCCATCAGGAGATCATTCAGTACCCGAACAAGAGCCGTCTCAGTACTGTGCCATTTCCTGAAGCCAGACTGGAGAGGGTCATAGATATTGTGGATGTTTAAATGATCTTCCAGCTGCAAGGCGACCACCTTCTCGATAATCTTCCCCAAAAAGGGAAGATTCGAGATCGGTTTGTAGTTTCCTGGGCAGTCGGGATCAAGGGAGGGCTTTTTCAGGAGGGGACATACTATTGCCTCCTTCAAAGGATCAGGAAAGATCCCTCTCTCCAATGATGCCACTACTATCCCAGTAAGGATCGGGCCAATAACCTCTACACACCCCACAAGTAGGTGATTAGGGCCCGGGTCCAAACCACAGCAAGTTGGACGCAAAGTCTGGATGGTTCTCACTATATCTATGACTACCGGTTGACTGAATGTGAACCAAGTCAAATGGGTATTTGTGTCCCTCAATTGATCACTGCAAGACCCAATGGGGAGGCCCTGTCTGATCTCATCTCTGATAGCAGACACCTTATCAGCAAAGAACGTCGCGAACTCCTCGCACTGCAACTGTGATAATGCTCGACCGGCATGAAGACAGACTGGATTGTACAGTCTGTCCACAGTCTGGAAGAGCTGGGATGGTCTATTCTTTGCTGTAGCAATCTCCCTGGACAGGAACTCTGCCTTCTTATGGGAGACTGCTAACTGATAGATTTTATAATGATCTAACAGTCTAAACCTGTCAACTTCCAGGTGAATCTTCCGCCAACGTCTCTCCAATCTTCGGCCCTGTCTCTTCAACCCACGGATCTCCGTGGTAAACTACGGGGCCCCAGGGTGAAGAGTACAGGGGCAAACACGGAAAGGAGCACTAACATCCAGGGCCCTCACAACTGCCCTATTATAGGCCAGCACTAAAGACCCTGGGTCCATGCTATCCGTTGGAAATCCCGAGAAGTCAAGCTCCGTCATTAGGCCTTCTGAGGTAACTCCTCTCAAAGGACAGAACTGTACTATCTCCTTAGGGGCAGGCCTCTTTCGGGGGGCCACGAAACTGAACCTCAGGGCATGATGGTCAGACCAACTGATGGGCTCCACCTCACATCAGAGACTTCCATCCCCAGATGGAATATCAAGTCCAATGAATGTCCCCCCGGTGGGTTGCAGTGGTAATAACCCATGTCAGACCCAACGAATCAGTCAATTGGAGGAGGTTTTGTCCAAAAAGCGCGAGTTCATCTTCGACCCAGGCATTGAAATCCCCCAGAATTAACCATCGGGGGGGGATTCCAAAACCCTCTCGGTGATGAAATCCGCTGCCTCCCTCAGGAATTCCCTTCCATCACCTGGTGGACGATGAATGAGAAGTATCCTGAAGCCTGCACCTGCACCCACAATACATTCAAAGGAGTTGGTATACCCAACTGGCACCTCCCTGAGGTCCAGTTCCTGTCTAAAACAGACTGCAACTCCCCCGCCCCTACGGTCCACTCTCGGGCGGTGAATCACCGAGAACCCATCCAGAACCACGGACCCCAAAATGGGCTTTCCTTGGTATGGCTGGGAGGGCATTCGGCTTATACTAGGCAGCAAAGGTGGACTCCTCTAGGGCAGGTAGAAGAGGTAGTACCACAATGGGGGGAGGATCAGGTAAACTCCAAGAAATCTATTAAAAATTTCTTGGTGTCGCTGGCCCAGTGGTGCTGAGGGCTGAGGTACTGGACGCCTTACCTTGCGCTATGCTGGTAACCCATGTTTGGGTACAACCACAGGCTGCCTGGGGGTTGGCAGGGTCGGAGAAGGATTAAGCATCTGTAGGACTGCTCTCCTTCTCTGGGGGGGGAACACCAGTGGTCAGCGCTCGACTGACCCCCGGTGAAGACTTGGGTGCAGTGCACCAACACTGCAGATGAGGGGCGGAGATGGAGCAAATGCCTGGGAGTAGCGTATGTGAATGTGTGCATGCTCACTCCATTGGTGTCATTGCACACCCCTCCTCGCAGAGGAGGAAACCAAGAAACACCCTCAGCAGCATGAAGGCTGCCCTGACAGTGCTGCCATGGACATGCCCAAGTTAGCTCCCTCCTGGGCCTGCCCTTCAGGTCTCTGCAGTGGTGGGGAAAGTACCCGCTGTGATGCAGCCTGGGAGGGATGTGGCAGGGAGGTCTGAGCTCTGGCCGCATCTGTGGCAGCAGCCATGAAGGCTGACTGAAAGGGGGGGGCCAAAGACACAACCCCCCAGCCGAGGAAATAAATAAAATAAGTCAAAAAAAATGTTCTTGGTGGTGTCCTGCTCCTCTACATCAAAACCCATGGCAACCTGTAACTGGCTGCTGCATCATGGTGAGAAAAGTTGGGTCCCCTGGTGGGGACCTTGGAGCATGGACCACTGAGTCCTTTCAGCAGGTGGACACAGTAGAGCTGGTTGTCCCTTTTATAAGGACTTTCAAGTTTCAAGTTTATTGGAATAACAATGTGTATCACAGAAGTACAACACATAAAATAACTTACATTTAAAATCATACAACACAGTATCAAATATTTATATAAAATCCTTACAATTCTGGAATGTCTAATCAGTTCCTATCTTTAGTAATCGATGTGCTGTAATACTAAACTTTAGAATGCTGTACAAAACAGCAACATCCTCTGTATTTAAAAGTAATCTTAATTTCTCTTCTTTAGTTGTATTATTGATTTTAATCAAATATTGCTTAAGTCACTGATCTCTTAAGTTATTCAGATTTGCACAGTCCAACAAAATATGCATTATATTCCATTTTCCTGGACGTTTGTTTTTACAATCTATCCCCTTTTTATATATATCCCACTTCATAAATCCAGATGATACTCCAGCATTCACATTAAATCTTAAGTTAGCTATAGTTTTATAATGATGATTCTCCTCACATTTAAATATGTATGGCTCTCTTTTATGTATATTTTTTATAGTTTTATAGAATTGAAAGGAATTAGATTGGGAAATTCTTTCAATGTCATCCTGTTTCGCTATATCCTTTATTATACGAGAGGCATCTCCTCTCAGCCAATCAGAACACAGAATTACCATCACGTATTCTCCCACAAACTACCCACAAAAAGCCCCAGAGTCGTTTATTCACCTAAACCCCACCCACAGAGCCATTTAATCATTTAAACCCCGCACAAAGTCGTTTAATCACCTTCAGCTCCAGACCACATGATCTACCCTCCTCTCTGTCCACTCCTGGAGTTGCTCCAACACACACTCAAAAACTAAAGATTTTTTTCCTTCATGATGTCCAAATCATCATCATCTCCAAAAACGTAAGTCGCTCTCTCGCTTACTCAAACATTTTACTACTGTACCACTCACATTCGAAGCTCACTGAGCAGTCTATTTGAGTAATACCCCATTCTGACTGGAACACATCCACCTCCTAACCCTGCTCAAGCGTTTCACTCCTCACAGCCCCTGGCACACCAGCCTACTCACATTCCCCTCAACTGTAGCTAGACAATCCCACACTGAACCGCATTATTTTTATTTTTGCTTAACTGTGACTCATCTCTCTGAACTCCCGCCGTGTCATTTCCTTGAATGCAGACGCTCACAACAGCACGAGCTTCCTCACACTAAAAAAAAACTGTTTACAGTGCTCCTCCTGACGCTAGCCCGGGACTATGTGAGCATACCATCTCATATCCTAATTGCACTTTCCACTACTGCACACAATTCAAGTAAAAGAGTAACTCCAACTTGTATAATAGTAATAACATTCGGGGAGTTGGAGTATACTCTCAATAACCGACTTGTGTGGATAATTAAACACCTCGGCGTTTAATCATCCACACAAGCTGGTTATTGCGTTGTATACTCCAACTCCCTGAATGTTATCACTTAATTCTACCTATCACAGTTTCATGTAACTCTTCTATGTTTCTATTAAAGTCTGTATTAGCAATAGTAGCCAGTCCCATTTTTCTAAGCAGAATATCTAGTTCTTTCATCCAAAAACCAATTTTTAAACACAAATTTGTTCCCTATATCATAAGTAAGACTGTCTTCCCAGCATTCATGTCAGACAGAATTTTCATTCTTATTATTACATATTTTAATGAAATAACTAAACCGTCTTATTATTGCACTTGCCTCTAATGATATATTACCAGTTTCTGCTCTTAAGAATTCTGCTGGTACGAATTGGGGCAGATTTAAAGTTAGCCTAATATATAGATTTTGTATTGGGTCCAAAATTTCTACATCCTTACTTTTTCCCCACATCTGAGCACCATACAGTAAGGTGGAATCAACCTTCATTTTATAGGTTTTAATAAGGCAGCAGCTGAATTATTAATATATTGTTTGGAAAACTTGTTTATAGCTAATACCAATTGCCTGACCTTTTTTTTAACTTTCTTCTATATGTAGTCTCCATTTTTTTTATTATGCAATGTGACACCAAGATAAGGGTAATTATTAACTAATTCAGTCTCATTACAATCTATTTCCAATGGAAATTTAGATTATGTGGTTTGTTCACAACTAAAATTTAAGTTTTATCTATATTTATCCTTAATTATAACTCTTTTAAAACTGTAAAAATACAAGACAAGGCCTTTTGTAGGCCGTTTAAAGTACCTGACACCAGCACAGCATCATCTACATATAAAATTATATTAAGTTTAGTATTCCTAATTCTAGGAGCATCTGTTTCCACCATATCTAGTCAATGTACAGTTTGGTCTATATAAATATTAAATAGCAGTGGTGCCAATAAACACCCTTGTTTTACTCCCTTATCTACTTCTAATGGGTCAGTTAACTTTTCATCTTCAGAATATCTCATTTGGACATAAGTATTTGTATATAATTTCTGAATAAAGGCAAGCAACTTACTGTCAATACACCAAGCATTTAATATGTTCCACAAAATGTTTCTATTTATACCATCAAAGGCTGATGACATATCTATAAATACAAAATATAAAGGATTTTTCCTCAAGTGGGCCTTTCTTACCAGATGATCTAGCATATATAAACAATCTATTGTGGAGTGTTTCTCCCTAAATCCAAATTGTTTGTTGGATAAGATATCATATTCCATCACCCAAGTAGTCTGTTCTTGTAGTAAAATCCACGTAAATATTTTTGCGGATATATTCTGTAGTGCAAATGGCCTGTAGTTAGATGGTAAATTTTTACTGCCTTTTTTATAAAGCAGAACTATTTCAGCCACATGTCATGACTCTGGCATTTCTTCTGTTTCTATAATGTACTCGAACAGCTTGTAAAAAATACTACTCCACCATTTTATGTTGTATTGATAAAGTTCCACTGGGATGCCATCCGTTCCTGGTGCTTTATTCTTTTTTGTGCTAGCATTACGTATTCAATTTGTTATTCCAAACAGCTAGTCAATAGATTAGTTCCTTGATTTATTGGCATCCTAACTATTAATGTAGTTTGTACATCATGGTCTAAGGTTTCCCTATAGAGATTCCTGTAATACTTAATCCATTTACTTGCTAGAACAGCCACTTCTATATTTAAGTTATATTTATTTTCAGCTGTACTACTTTCCAAAATTCTTGATTGTTTTTTTTATTTTCTTTATGGCTTCCTGTAATTGAGATAAAAGTGCTAGATTATATCTTGCTTTCTTTCTTTTTATAAGTAACCTGTATTAATTTCTTAGTAAAACTAATCCATTATTATAGTTAAGGTCTATATTCTTTCTATGTAACTGTATTATTTTATTTAGCAATTTTTTACAAGGACTTTCAGCATAGTCCTCAGGTTCCTCCTCTTCATCCTGCATTATTTTTTTGCTCTTCCAGCTCCGGGACAGCCTCTCCTTCAGGCCTACCTATGCCCTTCACTTCCTCACTGCCCTGACGCAGCCACACATCACCACCTATAGCAGCCCCCTGGATAACCCAGTGTAACCATTCACCAGATGGGTCCCACTCCTCCAAGGGGGAAGGCACTGGTGGGAGAGGCCAGTGCATTCATTCTTGGCCCGGGTGCCGCTTAGGTGGTCTGTGGACTGCTCAGGGTTTTGTAGCAGTGGAAGCCGGTGACTGTCATCCAGCTGATCACGGAGCTTGTTTCTCATTTTATTTGCTCCTGGGGCATGGTGTGCCACTAACGTCAAGGCATATACCGATGTTCACCATGCCCCATTAGTCATTTGGCACCCAGCGCATTGCCATACTCCCAGCCTCTACCAGGAGTCAGCAATCACAGGGTCATCTCCCTGCCCTCCCCCAAGAGAAGGTGAGCAGTCATCCAATGCTTGAGCATTCTCTCCCAGGCCAGCCCTCCAGCATCCCAAGTTCATTCCTAAACCCTGGTCACTAGTGTTGCAAGCAGAAATCCAACTGCTGCACCGATGGGCAGACCATCCTGGCATTATTAAATCAGAATTGTATTCAAAATCATCATTGACCTGGTTGATGGGTAGCAGGGAACGTGCCATCAAGGTCAGCAGCACTCTAGGAGGTGGTTGAGGCATAGCTCTAGTTTGCGTCATTGCGGGGTGGGTTAGTAGAAAACCCCATCCATGGGCACCATGGAATGGGAAGAAGAGGCAGCAGGCATCTAAGCAGGCATCTAAGCATGTCTGCAAAAGACAATAGAACTGCCTGGATGTTGGCACCCATGTGGTCAACAGGTGTGCTGGTAGAAGCCTATGGGAGAGGCTGAGCCCTCGATGTTGACAGCAATGTACCAGCTGTACTAGGCCTGGTGGTTCCAGCACCATGCCCTAACCTGGGAGTCATGTTGATGGTCGGGGTGCACAGCATTGCCACTGTAGTGGTAGATGGCACAGAGGAGGTCATACCTGCTGTGCGGAGGGGTGACCTGGAACACACTGGGGAGGTTTTCTCCTTCTCCATTCTGGCTACCTGTTGCTTCAATAGGTGCTTCTCTAGGGCCCCTTTTCAGTGTCAATGAGTGATAGTATTGAAATCCCTGGAAATCTGGCAGGCTTGCACGTTGTGGTCCAGGCTGAGGCAACAGATACAAACATCATGAGAATTACCAGTGTAGAGCTTCTCGCCACATTTACAATACTGGAACAGTTTTGATGGTTCCTTCAATGACATACAGGTTGATGAAAATCACTTGTGAAAGTGATTACGTTGTTATATAAAAATAAATAAAGCAGCAGAAATTGCAGCAGCATTTCCATCAGTGGTCTGACAAGTATGGTCAACGGTGGGAAAAGAACTGAGGAAGAAAGAGGCCGTCCACATTTATGTAGCAGCTGACATCTGATGTCACCATGGGAGGCCCTTGGTGGACTGCTTAAAAAAGTTTTCATGTGGTTCTAGCACCTGGTGGCTTATAGTTCCACAGGTCTGGCCTGATGAAAAAGATATCCCCAAAGAAGATCTGAATCGCCCCCCAGGCTTCTCCTGGAGAAGCATCCCATCTTCTGATCCTTGATGGGCAATCTCCAATAATCTAGTCACCTGTGGTGAGTGACGAAAAGCAGTGAACCATGGTTGTGGTATGATGCATCATCTTCACCTGGCCAGACCATCTGTTTGCCTCCTTTTCTCTCACAGACCCTCTGCAGCTCCATGAAGGCACAGGGATGCCAGTACCGGAGCACATACATTGTACAGCCTTCCCCTGCTGGTGGCAAACCTCTGCTGTTCTGCCACCTGTGGTCACCCAGGTGGCAGTATTGTAGGAAAGAACACAACACTCCCTCCTTGGAGAAGAACATCTGCAGAGATGCTCAGCCTTCTTGCCCTCTCTAATTGTTATCCTTACTCAGGCTGCAGACCCTGGTTGCCGATATCTTAAGTAGTACCCACTACCACTGCATTGCACCTTCGGGAGGCAGCACTTATAGTTAAATTAGTCAGCCTCTGAAACTAGATCCTCTGCAACTCCACTGATTGCAGTAAATTAAGGTTTTGGTCACAGAGCTGGTACATGAGATAGTATTGCAGTCCTTGCATCATCTGTTTTCGGTACCCCTATATTTTTTTAAAGGTACTTATCCACACCTTCTCCCGACATGCCTACCCCCCAAAACCAACTGTTCTGCTGTTATTTTAAATCCTGAGCTTGCCAGACGTACCAAGAATTAATCATCTATGTAAATTTTGATGTGATTTTAGTGCTCAAAAAAGGTAAGAGATTGACGGCAGAAGAAACTGTAACATTTCATCTTTCAACAGGTCAGGCAGAGAGCAGAGTGCTAAAATGTACGTTGCCTTTTGTTTTCACTGTGGAGACAAGGAACTCCACACACATTGACAATTTGGTGGTGCAAACTGGTCAAAGTGATCACTTTGTACCCCTGTTCTAACTTGCGTCTCTTTGTTCTATAAACAAAGGTGTTGCGAGATTTCCCTGTGCCATCACAAAAGGAATTGTACTGGCAAAGAGAAAGGGGTGAGGTCAAGAATGTAAATGATACACTGTGCTAGGCATAGACACTTCCCAGATCTCAAGCAGTCAGCTGCATCCCACAGCTCCTCTGTCACCTGTGGAAATGTGAGAAGCAGTTTCACAGGGGTAATGCAGATGTGCAGTGGCACATCAACAATTGGAAGGGGCTGAGACAGGTGAAGCACTGTTATGTAACAAGCTGGGTGTGGGATAATGGAGCTAGTAAGGAGGGGATCCACTGGACACCAGGGATTACAAAATGTACTTGAAGTGGTCAGGGGGCAACTAGACCACCAGGGATAACTGTGGACGTCTAAATAACAAAAAACACTTGGCCACAAGGCAATAACGTATGGGGCTTGGGGGATCAACTATGGCTGTAGTGACTCATGCTAAAGCTCTGGGCTTGGCATTGCACAATGCAACTGGCCATTTGCTTCCCAAACAGGGCCAAAGTTTGAAACACAGCAACCACAAAAGAGTACATAACACATTTCTGGTTATTATTTTCACCAAATTTGGGGTATAGGATCCTCAAACACAGGAATGAGCACATCACATCACATAAGTTAATTGAGCTCAGAAATGTGGAGCAAAAAGGTAATTAGGAAGTCGCAAATAACGAATATCACATGTAACGTTTTGCAAGAATAAACTAGTAAATGCCGAACAGAAACAAGGATTGAGTGGATTCCACATTTTTTCTCTCTTAGAGTACAAAACAAAATATGCAACAGGATCCCCTCCCTTGCAAGACATGAAGCTTTGGTTGGGGTAATCCCCTAAAGTGCCAACATTATTGTAGTGTTTGATTTTTGTTTACTATAACCAGACTTCTTATTCCAGGGTTAGTCATCACGAATGTGTACTTTTTGCACTGCTTGGGGCCATTCTCTCTTTTCAGCTAAGATGGTATGTGTGTGATCCTTTGCAGTAACTGACTGATGAGAACTGAAAAAATAATAAATGGATTTCAATGCATGTCTCCAGTGATGAAAGGCTGGTGAATTATTCACCAAACTCCCTTTCACTGGTTTGATTCCCTAAACGGGACTCCATTTGCCATGCTTTTGTTTTGACAAAGCTGGGATACCATAATTATGTGTGTGAATTCCTCAAATGGATTTTTTTTTTTTGCTGTCCAAATTCCTTAAAAAAAAGTTTTGTACATCTTATACAGTTATTAAGATTATTCATGACAATGTCTGTCTACAGCATATCCTGGTCAAGTAAAATGCAGAGTTAAAGAAACAAACTCCATAGCAGTACATTGAGGATCTATAACCTTTGCATGGCATTTTGCTGAATGTGCTTACATTACTGTTTATAGTAGCAGAACAAAGGGACAGTATTAAATAGTACGGTTTATGCCTCTATAAATCCAAGATGGATGCCTGACAACTCAGGCTCTTGAAGGACTTTTGTTTAGTGTTGAATTAGTATCCTAGTAAAACCACAGACAGCACGAGAGTAAAATAGAGGAGGAAACAATACATCAGCCAACGCTGGCAGACAGTACTGCCTGCCAATTTTGGCCACGGTTCTTCTAGATAAATAACTGCTCAGTGACGTGCTGTTCTGAAATTACACAGACAGCAGAAATTACAAAGACCTGGGCCCCTGACTTTTGTGGGTTTCAAAATATTCACAATCAACATAATGACATCTGCAAACATTTTTCTCCAACAGCTGATGCCAGAAAGAACGAGAGATAAACCTCACTTACACACGCTTGTAAAGATCTCAAACTGAGTGAGCTGCTTATTTTAAAATAAACAACACTTTTGCCTTCAGTTCAGTCGAAGTACAGCATGTGTATTACTCTAGCTTGATCCTAACCTTATATGGGATGGTTTAATGAAAACATTGGGGCTGCAGCCTTTGGCAGTTTATTACTGGTGACTGTTGTTTACATTCACAGCTCTTTGTTGGTAATTTCAAAAAGTTTATACTAAAGCCTTAATCATAAACTTGTAATCAAGTTCTAACAGCTATTTTGCAAACTAAATTTTATTGGAAAAACACTGAAACAAAGTTTAGCACCATAAAACAGAGAATATTGTAGGAAAAGAACATCTTCTCAGCTGATCACAGAACTGCAGCAGGCTATTCTCTGGCAAATATAGAAATTTACCAGCACAGAAGACATTGCCTTTCAGCCAGTCACAGCATACATATTTCAGTATAGCTATATTTCTGTAAAGTTAATCACTGTTATAACAGGTTTGCACTTTTTATGTCTTATCATAAATGGAATAACCCACTCCAGGGTGTGGGGGTGTCCAGCAACAACTGCACTTTCTACATGTTTGAAAGTCTTTGCACGTGCCTCATGTCTTACCACCCACTAAAGGTGTGCAGTAATTACAGAATCATGGTACATCATGCATATATTATTCCTCACTTAGCCACACCCCTGCACTGATAACCATGTCCATGACATTCTATGATAGATTATTTTATTAATTTAAATGTTTCAACAGGGTTGCTGTCATAAACAATCCTGATCAAACATAAGTAGCCAGACTACAATACCCCACCCTCTGCCTTGCCTACAACTTTGTTCATAAATTCACTCCTCCCTGCCTGATAGACATTGTCCTATGCAAACCCACGAGGTCCCTAAGGTCATCCGGCCTTCCTCTTCTCTCCATTCCAAAACCCCGCCTGGCCATGGGTCGATGTGCATTTGCCTATTCTGGGCCCCCTCTGGAACTCCCTACCAGCTGCAGTTCTGAAATGCCCCTCCATCCACTCCTTCAAGAGTTCTCTTCAATTCCTCCCCTCAGTCTTGCTCCTGTGCCTAAGTTATCTCACCTTGGCTTCCAGCTTATTCCCCTGTCCCTTCTTGTCTCTCTCTCTCTCTCTTGCTCTACCCTGTTGTGCCATTCCTGCTCTGCTATGTTCCGACTCTGAGCTGTTTCATTCCCACTTCAACTGTGATCCAGTGTTATTGAACTCTCTGCCTCTGTACCAGCATCTACTGTTTTATCTGTAAAACCGACTGTATAAACTATAAAAATCTCTGCCCTTGCACCTTGATTATTTATTGTAAATTGCTACCTCTGTAGTTGCTTATTCTGTATAATCTTGTAAATACCGTACATGCATCATGTATTTTGTATAGTTATTGTGTTCTACTGGCTATTGCAAAAATGCTATTGTGCACTTATCTCTTGCTGTTATGTATTGTTTCTCTGTACCTCCCCTTTTACCTTCCCCCTGGTCGCCCCTGAAATAGGAACATTCTGTCTCAGTGGGACTACCTGGTCACCAAAATTCAAATAAATAAATAAATAAACTTGGGAATATGTATTTTATTTATTAAAAATGTATAACGAGAAAAGGCACACTGAGCCAAGGTTACTTTCCAGGTGTGACCCGGGGGGAGGGGGGGTACAAGAGAAGCAATGTACATAGTAATAAACATGCAAATAATATATACAGCTAAACTGAGCTAGAAATATGTACAATAGCATTCAATACAGTAAGAGAATTCTATGGAATATTTACAGTGAAATTATACTGGAAGTATGTTCAACATGTGAGGTACAGACAAGACAGGGTGCAGGGGGAGTACTTGGGAATTCCTGACCCAAAGCCGGGTAACTGACAACATGAGTAACTAAATGAAGGTACAAGGAAGGAAAGTAAAGGTCCTGAGACATTCAGGCAGTATGCTTGTATAATTTACATAGTCGTATGTATATACATGCAATACATAGACTCCAGTACAGGGTATCCAGTTCAGAAATTGGCTACCATGACATTTATCCCACCAGGTGTGTAACATTTTACTTAAAGCAACTTATTTGGTAATGTTTCTTTCCCAGTGGTAGTGTAAGAAATTCCTTAGAGTTGCAGTACACCACAGTAGGAGAATCTTCTTTCATTTTTGTCTCAGCCTAGGTGCTTTAAGGAGAAGATTTAACTGGCTACTCAGGTTATAGCTGGACTCCACACAAGTTACATATGAGCTAATATACAATAGTGTCACTGGAAACAGGGGAGGTACCTAAAGACTGGAGGACAGCAGATGTAGTCCTCTTATACAAAAGTGGGAACAAAGAGGAAGCGGGGAACTACAGACCAGTCAGCCTCACCTTGGTAGTGGGGAAGATCATGGAAGCACTACTGAAGGAGAGATTGGTGGAACATCTGGTTGTCAATGGACTACAGGACCAAAGGCAGCATGGTTTCACCAGGGGGAGGTCATGTCAGACCAACCTCGTTGAATTTTTTGACTGGGTGACTAGGAATGTGGATCGGGGAGGGCAGTGGACATGGCCTATCTGGACTTCAGCAAGGCCTTTGACACTGTGCCACATAGAAGACTATTACACAAACTGGGAATATGGGTGTGGGCAGGACAGTAGTGTGGTGGGTAGGTAACTGGCTGGGTGGCAGGACACAGAGGGTGGTGGTAAATGGCTGTCACTCCACAGAGGGAAGAGTGACCAGTGGGGTACCACAGGGATCAGTGCTGGGACCGGTCCTATTCAACATCTTCATCAGTGACATTGCGCAGGACCTAGAAGGCAGAATTTCACTGTTCACTGATGACACAAAGCTCTGTAACAGAGTAGACACACCAGAGGGTGTAGACAGAATGAGAAGGGACCTGCGGAAACTTGAAGAATGGACAGGGGTTTGGCAGTTGAAATTCAATGCAAAGAAGTGCAAGATAATGCATATGGGGCACAAAAACCCTGGCAAATGCATATGGGGCACAAAAACCCTGGCACAATATATCAGTTGGGGGTGAGGATATAGCATGCACCAAGCAGAAAAGGGATCTTGGGGTTATCATCTCTGATGACCTAAAGGTAGGGAAACAGTGTGACAAGGCAGCAGGTAAAGCAAATAGGATGCTGGGATGCATAGGCAGAGGCATCACCAGCAGGAAAAGGGAGGTCATAATTCCACTATACAGGACACTAGTGAGGCCCCACCTGGAGTACAGTGTACAGTTCTGGAGACCTTACCTACGTAAGGACATAGACAGGTTAGAGAAGGTTCAGAGGAGGGCAACAAAGATGGTACATGGATTGCATCACAAGTCCTATGAGGACAGGTTGAAGGAAATGAATATGTACTCCCTGGAGGAGAGGAGGGAGAGAGAGGATATGATAGAGACATACAAGTATCTTACAGGGAGGAACAGGTTGCAGGAATACACTATTTTTAAGCGAAAAAGATGTTCCAGGACTAGAGGGCATGGGATGAAGTTGGAGGGAGGATGGTTCAGAGGAAACGTGAGGAAGAATTTCTTCACAGAACGGGTGGTGGACAAGTGGAACACCCTGCCAGAGGAAGTGGTGGGGGCTGAAACAATCATGGGATTTATGAATGCATGGGATAGACATAAAGGAATTCTGGAGGTCAGGGGTAAGGGGCAACAGACTTCTAGGAAAACATAAACTGAACTTACAAGCTCAAATGGGCAGACTGGGTGGGACATAGGCCCTTATCTGCCGACACTATCTATGTATCAATGTATGTGTGATAAACCACTGCGTAGGCTCTTTTGTATTAAAATTATGCCCTCTCTGAGCTTCAGGTGGAAGCCATTGCAGTTTACTAAACCTAACACAATGGGAAGTTCACTGCTGTATGCCAGAGGCAGAACACCCTACTCATACAGTATGTCTAGTTTATTTTGGAGAAGTAATCCTGCCCCTCTACAAGTCATTGGCAAGCTGACAGCTTGAGTTCTGTGTGCGGTTTGGGAACCCTCACCTAAAAAAAGGATAAGGACCACCTGGAGTGGGATCAGAGGAGGTGACCAAAATTATACACAGGCGGGAGGGGATGACCTATGAGGAAAGATCAGCTATCCTCAATATGTATTTCCTAGAGGCCAGGAGAGAGGGGGGGACATGACTGAAACTTTCAAGTATCTGAGCGGAATAAACAGGGTCAATTGCCGCCAACTGTTTAATCATACTGAGGGGTTCACAACAAGGGGACAACATAGCTATCAACTGGGAAGTGGAAATTTAGAAGAGATGGAGGAAGTACTTCTTCACAGAAAGGGTGATGGAGAAGTAGAACTGTCCACCCAGGGAGTTGGTAAATGTCAAAATAGTTACATGTTTTGAGAGAGGGTGGGATAAACACATGGGGTTGGTGAAACTGATGGGGGGGAATCACATGGGGGAAATAAAACAAACAAAGCAGAGCTACAAGATGGAAGCTCTGCATAGGTCTTGCCAGTACTAGACTGGTAAGTACTTAGGCAGGTACCGGGCAGACACGATGGACTGTAGACCGTGAGTCTGTTTCTGTCCATAAATTTCTATGTTTAGGACAAAGCCTGTGCAATGTGGAAAATATATTGCCACAGTTCAGTGGGGGTAAAGCATGGAATTAATCATGTTTTGCCTATCAAGACTTGTCAAGTTGTGTCTAGCTCTCCACTGAGAAAAACATTTAAAGAATAGTGTGGTTGGAGGACTATTTGCATGTTCTTCAAAGACAAGTTGTCATGTCTCATCATCAGGATCCCCGATTTATAGTGACTGAAGATATAAACATATCGATACAGGAAAAAAAAGACTACCAGCCCATCAAGTTCTTTTCCCTGTCATCTCAGTGGGAATATGGGTACCTTTTTTTCTTCAAATTACTTATCCTGTTTAAGCCTGAAGCAAGAGTAGTGTTGGCTGACACCACATGCTCTGCAAGTCTGTTCCAAGTGTGGACCATTTGTTTTGTGAAGTAGTTCTTCCTGGTACTGCCCTCAAATCTTCCTCCTTTCAAAGACAACAATTATCCTCTTATCTTCTCTTCACTGTATACACTGAAGAGCTGCATTTGGTCTGATGGTGTTACTCCTTTCAGATATTTGAATACTGCAATCACGTTACCCGAGTCTCCTCTTTTTCATGTAAAACAGTTGCAGTTTTGTTAGAATTTGAGTTTACTTACATATGGTGCCCTTACGCTGAGGCCCAGGGTGCCATTACAACAAAATACAACTTAGAACATAAAATACAATCACAATACAAGAATTTATCATAAAAATAAATACAACAGATAAAATCGTAACAGTTCCATCTCAAATCTCCCATAAAGAACAGCAATACTAAAACAGTTAACGATACTGTAAATAGATGTACAGAAATGCTTTATGACCTCCCCAAATGCTTGCTGAAAGGGGTATGTTTTTAGCCCCTTCTTACAAGCCTCCACTGAAGGGGCCTCCCTCAAGGTCCTGGGCAAGGAGTTTCAGGACACCGAGCCCACTACATCAAAGGCCCAGTTGCCTGAGGTTTTTAGTCGTGCCCGCGATACTGTAAGAAGGCCTTCCACAGAGGAGCAGAGTGGTCAAACTGGGGTGTACGGCTGCACTAGCTCATTCAGGTAGGATGGGCCCAGTCTGTGCAAGGCTTTGTAGGTTAAGAGAACTAACTTGAATGAGATATGCACTTCACCAGCAGCCTGTGCAGATCATGCTGTGCCAGAGAAATATGGCTAGATCTTGACCAGCTCATCAGTAACCAGGCAGCTGTATTCTGCAGCAACTACAGGTGTCGCAGCATACCTCTATTAACCCCAAGGTATAGAGCATTACAATAGTCCAGCCATGAGGTCACACATGCATGGATTAGTGTGGCCAGGTCTTGGGAGGGAGTCAGGGATCTAACCTGGCAGATGTTCAGAAGATGAAAAAGCCATTCTGGACAACAGCTGACACCTGGGCCGTCATTGTCAAGCCTTTGTCCAGCATGACTCCCAGATTCTTCACCCTAGGGCAGGCCAGTAGCTCTGAGTTACCAAGCCAAAGCCCAGTAACTCCACCATCTGCCAATCCCCACTTTTGACCTGGCTTAACTACTAATATTTCAATCTTCTTGGGGTTTAACCTCAGCCAGCTATAAGCCATCCAGTTCTGGATCTGTGCCAGGCACTTATTAAACATGTAGATGGCATCCTTAGTCCCAGGCACAAAGGATAGATAGAACTGGCTGTCATCCACATAGCAGTGAAACCCCAGCCCGAACTGTCTAATGACCATGCCCAGGGGTGGCATGTATACCACAAACAGCACTGGTGAAAGGACTGAGCCCTGGGACAAGCCACAGAACAGCACCATCAAGCTCGAGGAGTAATTTCTCAGAACTAGCCTCTGGGTTCTGTCCCATAGAAAGGACTCAAACCAGTGTGTCACAGTGCCAGTGAGTCCGGCATACTCACTGGGCCAGTCTAAGTGTATGCAGCGGTCCACAGTATCAAATGCCAATGAGAGAGATCAAGGAGGACAAGAATTGATCACTCTCCCCTATCCCTCACCCTGAGCAGGTCATTAAGCACCCTAGCCAGGGCTGTCTCCATACTGTGCCTGGAATGGAAACCCGACTGGAATGGTTCATAGATGTTAGAGGCCTTCCAGTGTTCCTGGAGCCGCAGTGCAACTACTTTTTTGACAACCTTTCCCAGAAAGTGAAGGTTAGAAACTGTACGATAGTTTGCCAAAACATCTGGGTCCAAAGATGGTTTCCTCAGCAGGGGTTGCACCAGAGCACACTTAAGTGCCTCTGAAACCAGCCCATCCTGCAAGGAACACCGGATGATTTTGGTGAATACCGGGCCCAGTTGGACAACACAACTCACCAAGAGTCACATAGGGCCTGGGTCCAGATCACAGCAAGTTGGCTGCAGTGTCAAGACAACCCGGCATACCTCTTCCACCCTTACTGGCCAAAATTCACCCCAAGAACACCTCCTGTGTTCCCAGCCCAGATGCATGTGATTGCTGGGAACATAAGACCCCATTGCAGTAATACCAGCCCTAATGGAGGACACCCTATCTCAGAAAAACTGTGCGAACTCCTCACATCTCTTGAGTGCAATCTCTCTCATGGGCCAAATAGAGCAGCCTGTCCACAGTCTGAAAGAGCTAAGCAGGTCATTTTTTCCCAGTGGCAATATCTCTTGACAGAAAATGTGCCTTCTTCTGAGAGATTTTGCCATTTGGGCTTCATAACCCATGTAGAGTACCCCCACGGCCTGGCTACAGTCCCTCCAAAGCCATGGAGGGTGCCCCTGTGGGAGCATGATTGGGACTGTGCCCAGCAGTAGGCATTGGTGGCACAGTAGTAGATGCTGCATCAAGAGGGGAGCCTGTTTGGTCTAACAGAGTGACACCCCTGGTCGAGGGTAACCATGCAATTAGCCGGGGGTGATGGTCCAAGAATTGGGCTGGTTGTGCCTAACCTGCTTTAGTAGTCAGTAATAAGGTGGGCATAGATGGGATGATAAAAAAACATACAAACGAGATGCGCTAGACAGTTGAGAGGAAGTCCGTGGATCAGCCATATGAAGCACATCAAATGAAAACACACAAAGAAAAAACAGTGATATATGCGGATTATGGGTAAATAACTATTTTATTTAAACATTTAAACATGAACTAAAGGACAGTTTCCCAGGCGCTTTGAGGGTAACAACCCTCTTCATCGGGGTTGGGGGGTGGAGTCCATAATACACATCACATTTTAAATACACCTCCATGTAAGAACACATGGCTTTAAAATCCAATCGTATAAAAGCACCATCATGCATATAATTTATATTAAAGAGAAATAGTGCTCAGTGCTAATAAAGAGACAAACAGATCCTTAATAATGCAAAATAATTCAAAACATTATTAACAATTTAAATAGGCAGTGTTTAAAATAAAATAGTTATGTAGCCACAGTTCGCGTGTATCGCTGTTTTTTTTTTGTGTGTGTGTGTGTGTGTGTGTGTTTTCAATAGATGAGATGGTAGCATGGGATCTCACAAGGGGAGGATTGGTGGGAGGTCAATGTAATGCAGAGTAATCACAGTTCTCAACTTCTCTGCCTCTTCAGTTTTACTTTTTTATGTTCTGACAGGCTTTCACAGACTGATGTCCCAACAGCAAAACTGCAGATTTTCTAAATTTCCACTTGGCAAGGGGAAGGAGGAAAGCATGCTAAGAACCATTGAGAGGTAATTTAATAAAATTGCAATTTTGCATCAATTTCCCATGCACACATTATCCGTGGTTTTCAACTGGTCTTGATATTTACAACAGCACCTGCTTTGTAATTCAGCTGAAGTGTGTTCCTTTGTGTGTGATATGATGTCCCAACAGGAATGTGGAACAAGGGATGAGGATCTTTTACGGCCAAAGCACAGTTGGAAATATGAGGGACAGTTCATATCCCAGGCAGGACTGGGGATGTGAACCATGAGGTGCTGAGTGCAATAGGGTAAAAATGCACTCAGGATCCTGAGGGACACAGGGTTCACCTTAGAGAACAGGAACACCTGGTGCCAGTGGGGAAGAGCAATGTTAGGACTGTCTTGCAGCATGGATGCACTATAGTCATTAGAATTGTTGGACAGTTGCACAATCTTCATTCAAGTTACAAATGAAATGTGGCCTCTGCACCTATAGTAAGTAATCTAAACAATCAACTTTAACTGTTATCAACAAAATCAATCCCCATGTGCTCTGTATCTGTCTCATGATCATTTACTCTCTCGAGTGCCCCAGCCACATAGTCAAATCAAATGGGAACACTATGATGCCCAGTCCTAGTAAATTAAAAATAATTGTTGTAGGGCACCTTTCTGGTCAAGCAGTGTCAACCCCTAGGCAAGGGAAGGGTTCAGGGCATGAAATAACCCTGAAAGACAAAGGGCTACAGCTAGCTGCTGCATCTCAGCGTTGCCTCCATTTAAAGTTTTTGTTGATCATTACACTCAGGTCCTTTTTCTGCTGATTTTCAGCAGTTTCTATGCTGTTAAAGTAGTAGTTTGCTTTTATATTCTTCTTACCTATATGCGTCACTTTCCCTTTTTTCAACACTAAAGTTCATCTTACATTTTTCTGCCCATTTCTGAGAACGTCTAGGTCACTTTGCATTTCAAGATGCAACTCCCATTCCTAGTTTGATATCATCAGCAAACTTGACAACTAAGCTACATGCACCCACCTCCAGATCACTTATATGTAGGGATGTAAATTTGTCATGGCAGTCATATACATCATGGATTCCATGTTGTTTGGTCTTTATTCATGACTTCCATGACTTTCACTATTGTCATCAAAACATAGCAACGATGACAGTGCCACGAAGTTCACTAATGATTTCATGAACAGCTAATGAGTTATTAAAACCTCATCCATGACAAACTTACATCCTTACTTATACATATACTGAACAACATTGGGCCCAGTACAGAACCTTGAGGGACTCCACTGTTCATTTGTGCTCATGTTGACAGAGTACTATTTATTATAGCACAAAAGCTATGTCTGCAGTTCAGTGGGTGGGAGCTACAAGCCACTCCCCCCCTTCCTGAGCTATTTAAGCCAACTTTCTCCAGCCTCATTTGAAAGCACCATTTCTTTGCTGCCACCAGAGGCTGTGCTGACACTCTGGCCTCCACTTTTCTCCCCTTGTTTTCCTGCCACTTTTCCTTTGTGTTTTTGGACTTTCTGTTCAGTTTGTGCCTTCAGCAGCCTTGTAAGTCAGTATTTTGTTTTTCCTACCTTTCCTGGCTGCAGTTTATGCTTCCTTCTTTCTCTCGGTCAGCTACTCCTGCTGCACTCCTGTCCTGATGTAACATGTGTTTCTTTCTGTTTTGGTTCTTGGTGTACTTATTAGTTTCCACAGTATGTCCTACCTATGCTATGCTGCTCTTTTGGCTTATGCTATTTCAGGCTTTTCCATCCTGCTGTTCATACCAGGCCACTTGTAAACCTCTCAGTTCAACTGCATTCCTCCTTAACAGCTTTTACCTGGCTTTCTAGCAAGGCAACCACTCCCATTACAGCTCTGTGATTTTAAATAGTTTACTCAGTCAGTCTGTTTCAGCATTTACCTCCTGAAGAGCATGGAGGCCCTGGGCCTGACACAACGTGTAACATCGGCAACACATTCGGGTGGCCAGACATTGGACTTAGTTTTTTCAATGGGTTTTAACATTATTGACCTTCAGGTTGATTTGTTGGTTTGGTCAGATCACAGCACCATGAGGTTCACATTTAGCTGCCCCCCAATGGTCCGACCCCTGTGGAGATGGTCCAGTACTGCCCGTTAAGAGGAGTTTCCTCTATGGGACTGTGGGCAGTGCTGGACCTATCAAGAGAGAGGGCAGCTTGTTTGATGGGGCCAGAGGAAGCAATAATGGCCTATAATGGTGTGGTGATTGCAGCCTTCGACTCAATCGCACCCTTTCGTATCCGTCCCTTGCCTACTTTCCAGAGATCCCCTTGGTATGATGAAGAACTCCTGAGTTTAAAGACTATGGGGCAGAGGTTAGAGAGATGATGGAGGAGATATGGCCAGATGGAGGACAAACTGGCCTTGATGTCACATTAAGTTGACTATCAGGGGGCAGTCTCCCAAAAGAAGGCGGAGTTTCTGTCTAGGGAGATTGCTGTGGTAGGGAACAGACCCACTCAGATCTTCCATATGATAGACAGACTCCTACATCCTGTATGTCTCCATGTGGGAGAAGCAGTTTCTAGCACTAGGTGTGAGGAGTTGGCTCTGTTCTTCACCAACAAGGTGTCCTCTATCAGGGCTGAGACCTCCTCGAATGTCTCTCGAAAGGGATGCAGTGTCCAGCCTAAGTTGTGCTGAAACACTTCTCCTGTCTGGGATGAGTTTGAGCTAGTTGGTGTGGAAAAGGTGATGGGGATAATCTCAAAGCTGCGGCCTACACATTGTGATCTGGACCCGGGTCTGACCCACCTTGTGGTTGGATGTTTGGACCTGATAGGACCTGTGGTTGCTGAGGTTGTCTGGAGTACATTGAGAAGTGGGACATTCTCAGTGTCCTTAAAAGAGTCTCTGGTTAGGCCCCTTTTAAAGAAGCTCTCTTTGGATCCAGACTGCCTCAGCAACTACAGGCTGATCTCAAACCTCCCATTTTAAGGGAAGGTTATAGAGAAAGTAGTGACCATTCAGCTTTAGAGACATCTTGCATCTTTGTCTACCTATGAGCCATTTCAGACTGGGTTCTGGGTGGGGCATAGTACAAAGACAGCCCTGGTAAGGGTGCTTAATGATCTCCTGATGGCAAGGGACAGGAGAGCTCATTCCATCTTCATTCTCCTGGACCTCTCTGCAGCGTTTGACACTGTGGCTCATGAGGTGCTGCTTGACCACCTGCAGTACTGGTGTGGCCTGTCTGGCAATGTCATCAGCTGGTTCAGGTCATACCTGATAGACAGAGTGCAGAGGATGAAAATGGGACTTGTCTCATCTAACCTGAAGCCTCTGAACTGTGGAGTGCAGCAGGGATTGGTCTTGTAGCCCTTATTTTTCATGGTGTACATGTTGCCATTGGGGGACATTATCAGGCAGTATGGGTTGGGTTTTCACTGCTATGCAGATGATCCCCAACTGTTCTTGTCTTGTGCACCTGATGTCCAAGTGTCGGACTTCCTATTTAACAGCTGTCTCAAGGAAATCCAGTCATGGATGACTCAAAACTGGCTTAGACTCAACCCAGACAAGATCAAGGTACTGGTGGTGGAACCAGGTCATTGTGGAGGAGGGGGAATGGGGGGTTGTCCCCTAATCTAGTATTGGGGGACATTCCTCTTGTCCCTTCTAGACAGGTGAAGGATTTGGGTGTGATCCTGGATGAACGCCTGACACTTGATGCTCAGGTGTTGGCCATGGTCAAAAGTATTTTTTATCATCTCAGGAACATTGCCCGAATCCAAGTTCTGATCCCTCCTGATGACCCACACACACACTGGTGCATGCTTTCATAACTTCCAGGCTGGATTACTGTAATGTCCTTTACCTTGGGTTATCTGGAGGCAACCTCTGCAGACTGCAGCTGGTGCAGAATGCGGTGGCAAGACTACTAACCAGGGTAAAGAGGTGTGAGCATATTACCCCAGTCCTCCGCGGACTGCACTGGTTGCCGGTCAGGTGGACTGTCTACAAGATAAGGCTTCTTACCTATAAGACCCTGCATGATGGGGGTTCCCCCTATCTGTAAGATCTCCTTGACCCTTACCGTCTGGCCCAGATGCTCCATTCCACTGAGTGGAGCCTCCTGGGGGTTCCCAGGATCAGGTTGCAGCATTCAGGAGACAGAGCATTTGCAGTGGCCGCACCAACCCTGTGGAACTCCTTGCCTGACTATCTAAGGGGGCCCCATCAGCGGAAGCCTTTAAAAGGGGATTGAAAACCTACATATTTGAATTGGCTTTTATAATGTGAGTTTGCTGTTTGAATGAAATTCTGTACTTGTATTGATTTTACTATGTATGTGTGGTGATTTTAAATAATATTGAATTGTGATTTTACTGTTTAGTGCCCAGAGTCTCAGGAATTGGGCACTTTATAAATACAAATATCTATTTATCTATCTATTTACCACCCTAGTCTTAGTGTGTATACAGGTTCCAGCCTTTCCTGCTGAGGCTGAGTTTTATTTTTATTTATTTATTTATTTATTTAAGGGTTTGACCAGGAAAGGCACATTGATCAACAAGTTGCTTATCTCATGGTGTGACTTGGGGAGAGGGGAGTTGGAGTTACATAATGCTAGCATACAACAGCAAGTATTTACAGTAAACAGAGTTATACACCAACAATTAATTTTCAATAACAAAGCATTTCAGAGTAGAGTAAAAAAAACAGCCATTATTACATTGAATTATGTACCAACAAGTAAGAGGATCACAACCAGTAATCGAGCACTAGTACTACGATATTCGAATTTGGTACGATACCACAGTGCAGTAGAATTTTGACCTTGATGTATGTTCAGATTTCAGTACCTTTTCAGTCATTGTGTTTTCCATCCATATCAGTCATTCTAGTCAGCACTCTTATTCAGTTAGAGTCTAGCCATGAGGGTTCTCCCTATGGCTACACAGCTCTTGCTCCCCTTAAAGTCTGCATCTTAAACTGAGTCCCTCATCTTGGGCAGCAGTCTTTCTCTAGGCCACTTGTCTCCTGTGGTGCCTCCTGGTAGTTGCACTGGGTGGTAAAGTCCAAGGTTCCGGGGGAAGCTTTAAACATGCAGACCTTCGGTCAGTGGCACAAAATGTATAGCATTTAAGTCTTCAGCTGCCAAACAGTAAGGCCCTAAGCCCAAAGGAATTCCTTTAGCTGTGCAGACCATGTTGGCAGCACCTCTGAAAGCGGTTCTCCCTGCATCTACCTAAGGTCCATTCTGTATCCCCTTCCTTTAGTTTGCATTCAAGGATCGACCTCCTCGTGGCCTCAAGGTTGGGTGATAGCCTTTTAGCAATCACTACTCTCTTCATTCCACACTTTGATCAGTTTGCCTCCTTTCTGGGAACTTTCTTTAGCTGCAGAGATTGACTTGTGGGACCCCACAGCAGTATCCCATTAGACAGATAGAAAGAGAGTTATCTCTCCTAAAACTTCCCCTAAATTTTGAACTTCAAATTAGTATTCTGAGCTGTCACAACAATAAGATCCTATGCCAGGAGAGATGGTGGCTGAGGCCATGGCTCTCAAGAAATTTCCTTCGCATGTTTTTTTTTTCTCTCCTGAGTGCCAAAGGCCATAATGTAGTATATGTATTTAAGTATAACATTTACACTAGTAATAGATTTCCAGTGTAAGCTGGGGTTGAATGGTGGCTCTCTTATCCTTCAATCCTGCCATTCCCTCTCTCCTTATACAAGTCATGCCTCTGTCTGCTATCAATTACCAGTTGCTATCAGTCATTGCTCCAGTCAATCTCTGTCTGTTATCGGTCCTCACCAGCTGCTGTCAGTCAGTACTCCACTCAGTCTATGCAGTCACCACCTGCCACACAGTACTTTTGGGTTCCTTCTTAAGGTACTTTTAGCCTAAAGGCATTATGTTCTCATGGCAGGGAACCCTTCTCAAGATGGTTAATTTGCCTTTATGATACCCCAACAGGGTGGTAGTCCTCCATGGCACAGAGAGCATGAATTACCAAAGTATCCACATATAACAGTCAAACAACACATTCATTCCACTACTGGCAGACTATCAACTGAGTTACACAAGCATAACTCCTCACTAAGTTACATATACCCATTGAACCCTAAGTGATCAAATTCAGTTTTCAAGATCTGAAATTCTGGGATTACACCAGTGATTACTAGATTAACTTCCAGATTTTACAGGGATTCTACTGTCTAGCTTTTATTATGTATATGAATATTCATTGCAAAAAAACTTTGTTACTGCACTAGTTAGGGTTAAACTGACAAAAGTAGGGAACTGTGGTGTTAGGATTCCCAACCCTGACACCCCACCCCTACCCTGCAGGCAGCAACAGGAAAAACCATTACGGTTTGGCATCTTCGCAAGTCAGGCACTGGGTCTGCCCTGAGGTTGTCAACCCTAACACTCAGCCCATTCCATCAGTAAATAAGCTGAGATGTGTACAGTATATGAGAATGGGGTGAGCATTAGTGTTGACAGGTCACCCACAACAGGGCAAAAAAATCTGGTAAGGATAACACTGATCACAAGCAAAAGACTGACAGTAAACAGGGTGGCAAGCTATTCGTCCATCACTCAGACAGACCACGAAAGACAAAAGTCAAGCACCTGTTACCAGCAGTCAAATCACAGATCCACCAATTAGAACTGCAGTATTTGGTCTTCACTAATGGATCCTTCACAACATCTGTTATGTAGGGGGCTCTGCCCCCCCATAATATGTATAATCACCTCCACCCATGCAGTACATTGGGGAAGATCAGACCTAGGGCAGGAGAGAAACATTGGGCATGGGGTAGAAAGGACCAGGAGGCAGCACATATATGGAGAAGAGAAATCTTTATTACAGCACTCCACACTACACAGAACACAGAACACCAAGGCAAATACAGGTCACAGCCAGCACACCCTCACATAACAAAAACAGAAAAGTAACTGTCAGAAATCATACAAAGTCACATATGCTATGTATGAACTGTGCTACAATAGCACTCCCTTGCCTTGAGCAGGTGCCGGCCCCCACCTTACCAGTACTATGTATCTTTTTTGACTGTGGCACTGCTTAGTCTGAGGCTGGAGGTGAAACTTTGCAGAGGGAGGTAGGCAGCTTGAGCTAGAAGATAAGTACTTTCTCTGTGCTGTTTCTTTTCTTTTAGGATTCAGGTAGCATTTAATGAGATTGCAATGTGTACTGTGTGATTTTAAACAATGTAACTGCAAAACAAATGATTTTGTCTTGGCTAGGAGGAGGGGGAGCATTTAACTGAGTGAGTGAGAGGTTGAGAAATACACAGGAGGGGGAGGGGTGGTCACCTGACTCGGACCAGCCAATAGCGGGGCTGGGATCATGTGATTGTTACAGAGCAATTTACCTTGTTTGCTTTCAGTTGGAGGTGAAACTTTGCAGAGGTAGGCAGGCAGCTGGAGCGAGAAGATAAGTACTTCCTCTGTGCTGTTTCTTTTCTTTTAGGATTTAGGTAGCATTTAATGAGATTGCAATGTGTGCTGTGTGATTTCAAACATTGTAACTGCGAAACAAACTATTTTGTCTTGACTGGGAGGAGGGGACATTTAACTGAGTGAGTGAGAGGTTGGAAAATACACAGGAGGGGAAGGGGTGATCACGTGACACAGACCAGCCAATAGCAGGGCTGAGATACATTTATATTTCAAAGGAGACCAAGCAATCCCAAAGCTCGAGTGCCATGAAGCAGGAGTGTAGCATCTTGAGTAGCGTCTGCAGGGTGTCAGCAGGGAGGACAGTAGACCATGCTGGTAGACAGGGAAGAGCCTAACTGGGAGGGCCACATATGTCCTGTACAGACATGGGAAGTCCAAGGTGGGGGAAGGGTTCCATGGAGTGGGGTAGGACCAGGATAAGGGAGGAGAGGATGTGCAGGGGCAGTCAAATAGGGTAGGAGATGGGAAGAATTGTTTGTTGCCATGGATGTGGAGCAGCCACATTCTGGGGAGTGGCTTGGAGGGCAGGGGGGTTGTAGGGTGTGTTGGCAGGTGGGCCAGCTCAGGCAGGAAATAGGGTGGTTGAGGAAGGAACCAGAGACATGCAGGAGACAGAATAGGGGAAATACAGCCAGAAGGGGAAACTAATGAGGTATCCAAAAGAGCTCAAAACAGGCAAAAATAAGGGGGAACTTGGTGGGACAGTAGGAGGGCCACACAAGTGGGTGCAATCAAGGGAAGGAAGTGATGACTGGAGGAGGGTCAGGCACAGGAGCATGACTAAGACTGGGTCAGAGCAAAGATATCAGCCTGTGGGAAGGGGGACTGGACTCATTCAAGGAAAGGAGATTAGCACTGCAAACTGATTCTCAGGGTTGGCTAGTCCAGAAGACCAGGTAGTAGAGAGGTGGGATGCTACAGTGAAGGAGTAGGGAGAGAACACTACAGGGGAAAAGATATACAGTGGGGAGGCAGTAGACAGTACACCAAGAAGACACATTGCCAAGGGGGGGCAGTGAGGTGATGGTGATGCAGTCTCTCCAGAGGGGGAGAAGGAGCAAGGAGACAGGAGGAAGGGGGAAGCAGCAGACAGCCTGGGGAAGGCTAAGGATATTGAGAGGAGGGGAGTTTGAGTGAGGTATGGCCACATTTCAGGGAAGACACAGGGAAGTAATAGCAGAGAAGGTGGTAGTGCGGTGGATGGAGCAACAAGATAGTGCAAAGGGGAGGTTCCACAGACAGAAAATAGTTTGGAGGTGGAGGCCAGTAGCATGGTCATAGTTGTGAGGGGGGCGAGGACAGGGCAAAGGTTAGTTGAGGCAAAATGGAGCCGAGACAGGGGGGGATGAGAGGGCCTTGCAAGTTGGGGGCAGGGGAGTGGAGGGCAACAAGAGAGTGAGCATGAAAAGTGTCAGAGAGTCATAATCCTAGGGGATTCTATACTTAAGGGTAAAAGGTGGGGGGAGGGGTGCCAGAAAAAGTAACATCTGGGTAGAGTGCATGCCAGGCATGACAGCGAGTAGAGTGGGGCAGCATATGTGCAGATATGTGAAGAAGGTGGGGCAGAAGCCGCACATTATGGTGCACCTAGGAACGCATGATCTGGAAGGAAGAAGGATAGAGGAACTACAAGACAGCTTCAGGGAAGTGGGAAAACTATGCAGCAAAGAGGGAACAACGGTAGCCTTCTCAGAAGTTTGGCCAGTGCCAAGGGCCAGTACAGACAGGAAGAGAAGAATCAGTGTCTTCAACAAGTGGCTGAGGGAATGATGTGGGTCCAAGGGGTATGGATTGGTGGGGGACTGGGGTAGCACATGGGATAACACAGATCTTTATGCAGGGGATAGGTTACACCTCAGCAGGGCAGGTTCACAGGGGTTGAAGCAGAAGCGGGGGGATTTCATCAATGAGAGGTATCATTTAAACTAGGTGGGGGGCATTGGAGCTGGAAATCACCAGGAGAGGGGGTCCCATGGACCTCCCCCCACCACAGGGATGGATATGACCTTAGGCAAAATAGTGGTTGGAGTGAAGTGTAAGGAAGCAGGAAGGATAGGTGCAACATGGAGAATGGTTTCTCTAAATGCTAGGAGCCTGATGAACAAGTTGGCAGAGTTGCAGGCATTGATGGCAGAGGGAGAGGTGGACATAGCTGCCATTACTGAGACGTGGGCAACCAAGTACCATGACTGGGACCTAACCATCCCAGGGTACAAACCTTTCCAGAAGCATAGAGATAAAGGAAAGGCTGGGGGTTTGCCATTTATGTAAGGGAAGGGATCAGATGTCATAGGGAGGAAGGGGAGGAGGACAGGTTGGAAGTAATCTGGCTGCAACTACACAGCCAGAAAGGGACCAAGATCTGTCTGGGGGTTGCTTATAGACCACTGGCCCAAACATAGGACAATTGACAGGGAACTGGGGGAGCAGATAAGGAGGCATAGTGGCAAAGGGAGCACGGTGGTGGTGGGGGACTTTAATCTACCAGGGGTGGATTGGAGCATCCCAGCAACCAATTGCACCAGGGAGCAGATCCTCCTGGAAGCATTCCAGGATGGCTTCCTTACCCAGTGGGTAATGGAACCAATGAGGGAGGGGAATATACTAGACCTGGTACTGGAAGATGGGGAACAGGTCAGGAATGTAAAGGTGGAGGAACCTCTGGCAAGCAGTGACCACCACACAGAGTGGTTTTCAATCAACCTGGGTAGGGAAGTAGCCACTACAAAAACTAGGGTCCTGGACTTCAAAAGGGCAGACTTTGGCAGGATGGGAAGCATACTGGAAAGTCATATGGCAAGCATCCACCCAGAAATGGACACGGAACAATTGGCAGTCATCAAGACAGGGCTGGCTGAAGCCACTAAAACTTGTGTCAAGAGCCAGAGCAAGAAAGCCAGGACCAAGAATCTAGTTGGATGAGTAGAGAGGCAGTGGAGAAGGTGAGGGAAAAGAGGAATGCATTTTGGACCTACAAGTGATCCAACAGGCAGAAGACAAAGAATAATATGTTAAGAAATCCACAGATGTGAGCAGAGTGGTAAGGGCAGCAAAGGTGGCTAGGAAACGGAGGTTAGCACAGGGCATCAAAGGAGGAGAAAAGGATTTCTTTAGCTATATCGGAGAGAAGAGGAAGAGCAAGGATCAAATTGTTAGGATCAGGAGGGGAAGTGGGTGGGTAGATAAGGGGGCTGAGCAGGCAGAAGTACTTAATGAATACTTCGGTTCAGTCTTCACTAAGGAGAGTTTTGGGTCCATACCTGAGAGGAAGGGCACGGTGGGAGGGGGTAAGGAAGAAGCAACCACAGATGGGGAAATCATGGTGGAAAGGGTGAGGGAGGGCCCTAAGTCCCCGAAAGTGGACAAGGCACCTGGCCCAGATGGAGTCCACCCCAGTGTGCTGAGAGAGTTGGCAGAGTTCCTGGCAGGGTCATTGGCAGACCTGTTCAATACCTCTCTGAACTTGGGTGTGAGCCCAGGGAATGGAGGGAAGCACATGTGGTACCTCTCCATAAGACTGGGCCCAAGGACGAACTGGGGAACTACAGACTGGTGAGCCTTACTGCAATTGTGGGAAAACTGATGGAGACAATCCTCAAGGAAAGGCTGGTGCAATTTCTTGAGGATAACAACCTCCAGGACAGCAGGCAGCATGGGTTTGTCTCAGGCAGATCCTGCCAGACAAACTTGGTTGATTTTTATGACTGGGTTACAAGGGCACTGGACAGGGGACATGCAGTGGATGTCCTCTACCTGAATTTCAGCAAGGCCTTTGACTCAGTGCCACATGGTAGGCTGACCTGCAAGTTGAAGAGTCTGGGAGCAGGGAAGAAACTGATCAGATCGGTCAAGAACTGGCTGCAGGGTAGACAGCAGAAGGTAATAGTGGAGGGGGAGGCATCTGAACCCAGGGCACTAACAAGTGGTGTACCACAGGGCTCGGTGCTGGGACCAGTTCTGTTTAACATTTCCATAGCCGACATTGCAGTAGGGATTAAGAGCAAGATCAGTCTCTTCACAAATGACACAAAGATTTGTGCTGAGGTATATGGGGGGGGAGGGAGCAAAAGTACTTCAGGAGGATTTGGCAAAACTAGGAAAAGTCTCACACTTGGCAGCTTGGTTTCAATGCCAAGAAGTGCAAAGTGATGCATTTAGGAGGCAAGAACCCAGGACACAACTACTGGCTGGAGGGTGTCCCATAACAAAATCCAAGGAGGAGAAGGATCTGGGAGTGCTGGTGACCAGGGAGTTGAACCATTCTGCTCAGTGCAGGAAGGCAGCAGCAAAGGCAAACAGGATGCTAGGGTGCATAGCAAGGAGGATTGCTTCTAGGAGTGGGGAGGTCATCTTGCCCCTGTACAGGTCCCTGGTGAGACTGCACTGAGAGTACTGCATGCAATTCTGGCACTCCTACTTGAAAAGGGACATCAAATTACTGGAGAGGGTACAGTGCAGGGCAACAAAAATGATCCTGGGGTTGGGGGACAGACCATATGAGGAAAGACTGAGACAGCTCAATATGTATACCCTGGTGGAAAGAAGTGACAGAGGGGATATGATTGAGACCTTCAAGTACCCAAAGGGTTTGAACAGAATAGACACCAGATGTATGTTCAATCTGAAGGGTGAAAGGGAATCCAGGGGACTCTCTATGAAGTTGGAAGGTGGCCGGTTCAAGAGGGAATGGAGGAGGCACTATTTTACAGCAAGAGTGGTGGCAGGGTGGAACGCTCTGCCAGAGGAAGTAGTATTGCTACAGAGTGTTTGGGACTTCAAGAGGTGGTGGGACAGATTCAGGGGGAGGATACAAACTAGGAGGGGGCACGAGATGGGGAAGCGGGCATATTGGGGGGGCAGCTGCAGTCTAATGGACCAAAGTACTGCACACTCGAGCAGACTAGATAGACTGAATGGCCTGTGTCTGCTGACAATTTTGTATGTTCGTAGGTGCAGTCATACCCTCACTGAACTTTATGATATTATTATTTATGATCAACACAGGTCAAACAAGAAAAGGTACTCCTTTTGATTTTTTTTTATGCTGATCCACATGCTCCTGCATACACATGGTAATTTGAAGTTTTTCATGGCTGGAAGCATAGTAATGAATCCCACCCCCTAAAGGACCTTGTTCTAAGAAACACCAGTGGTGTAACAAGTTGTTAATGGTACCGCTAATATAACATCAGGCCCATTTAGCACAAGGCAGGCATTCACTCAGTTTGAAAGAACTACACACAAGATAAAAAGACTCCAGTGGGAAGAGATATCTTTATGAGCTTACCTGGAGGTAGACAGGATACCTAGAGGCCTGCATGTACTAAAAAATGTACTGTGGTGCCAAAAGAGAAGGATTCATAGAAAAGTGGCAGAAGATTAGCCACAAAGCAAGCTAAGACCAAAACTTAATTGATTTTGGCTGAAAATGAACTTATACAGAAGGAAGTGGAAGAGGAATTAAACACATGAGAAGAGGCACTTAAAATATTTTCTAGTGCACCTCAATATGGCCAAATGTTGGAAGGGTTCATGGAAAACTTACGGAAATGTGAGGAAAAAATAAAACTCACAAAAAAGAATAAGTTTGAACGGGAAGAATGAGACTTCAGAGATGGGAATATATTTAATTGGATGACTGCAACAAGTGACAGCAATGAGGGAATAAAACCCAAATCTATATTGAGAGGAAGCACAGGGACAGAGCCAAGTAACATTCAAAGTGTGAGCAAAGGGGGCTATTTGGATGGTGAATTTTTTTAGGGGAAGAAGAAGTATGTGTCAGCCTCCCATCCACAACGTTTGGTGCCATGGAGGAGCCAACACCAAAACAGATGGAACCCCAAAGACCGAAATGAACCAGAAGAAGAAGAAGCACCAAGAGACATTGGAAAAGGAGGAACAAGCAGAGGGAGACTGTGGAGAGGAAGACACACACAGGGAAGGACCCTTGGTAAACGTAATTAACCTGTTGGATTACTCCTTAAATGAAGTGGAGATTGTTGTATTGAATAGGGGACTGGCATTTAGGCCCACAAGAAAGTTTGATCTCTTTTGAAACGGTTATTGACGGTTATTGATATTAACAGACTGGGATGCAACCAGAGTTTAAAATCGTTTCTTGCCTGTAAAGAAAACGAACATGAAGATGCCCTGCTGGACTTGGGTACAAGTGAGACAATACAATCTGACACTGACTTTAGTACCAATACTTTTAAACCTCAATCACTGTTCTGCCCCCCCCCCCCATGTCACCGGCCTTACAAATATTTAGTAAGAGTTTTAAACACAATATTGATAAGTTATATCATAAAACCATGATAGATTTTTTCACAACTTTAGTAACGAAGAGTCAGAAGCCGGCTGACAAAGAGGGGGGCAATAGATTTTATGAACAGTTAAAAATATGACAAAGAAGTGTTGAGACAATTAAAAGGCTGTAATTTTTATACTAGGATGAAATGTGACCCCACGATGAATTAAAAAAAAACTATAGACAGTTACTTAAAATTGGTAAAGGAAAACTGATTACCAAAGCATGCTATTGATTACCTCACTGTGGACTACCCTGTGAGAGCTATGTTTTTTGCCTCCCCAAGGCCCATAAAAATTTAGTTAACCCCCAAGGGAGACTTATTGTCTCCAGTAATAAATCATTAACAGAGCTATTAGCAAAGTTCATGGATCACCATATTGCCAGTCTTGTCAAAACTGTTCCTTCCTATATTAAAGACACAGGGGAGCTATTACGAGTACTGGAAGACATTTATATTAAAAAGGGAAGCTTTTTAGTAACCCTAGATGTCACAGCACTATACCCAAATATTTCCCATAGTGAGGGCTTGGAGTCACTTAAATTTTATTTAGATTTCTGGGATAATTTGGATCCTGTAGCAATCAAAAGAAACACAGCACCAACACTTCTTTGAAAAAATGTAACTGTATTGAACTCACATACAATTGTTGGACGATGATAAATACAGTGGCGCCATGCAAGGTAACTACAGCTCTCAGACAAAAGAACAGCCCGACCAGTTTCACGCCAAAAGTGCCTCCTCAGGGACTGGTTTGTAAATTACGAAGAACCCTTTAAATAGGAAATGCAATTTAAAGTGACAGTGCAACAAAAAAGGTAATTTGTGAAAAACCCTAATAGCACCAATAACACCAAAAAACCAAGTTCATAATAGTATTCATACAATGATGAAAGATAATAATAATAGTAATGAATTTCATTTATCAATATTCATACTATAAATCAATAAATATGTATATATATGTATATTAAAAAACGGTAATACATTATATACCAGAATCATTGAAGAAACTCCAACCTAGAGGGAAAGGAAAAGGACATATTGCAAATGGCACATAATACTACATCTTTATATTAACTTCTTAATACATTATTTAGAATATTTAAGCCTTAAAAAGGGTGCAATATCAAAAGTGTCATTTAGTCCTGGATGTTCCAAAGCACCCAATGAGTAAATCCAAAAGGACTCTCTGCACAATATTTTGTTCTCTAGATCCCCACCACGTGGTCCAACATTTACTTTCTCAATACCACAGAATGTAAATATATGTTTAGTGTCATAATGGTATGACTGTAGATGTTGTACTAAGGCATTCTTATCGTTATGACATCTAATGTCACTAGTATGCTCACAAACCCTCAATTTTAATGCCCTTGAAGTTTTGCCCACATAAAAGGCACCACAGGTACAGGTAGCAAGATACACCACCCCTGTGGTGGAACAGTTAATAAACTGTCTCACATCAAACTGTTTATTAACATTAACAGAAGAAAACTGTTTTTTCTGTTCCTTGATATTACAAAACTTACAATGACCACAACAAAAGAAGCCCACTGGTGGTGGAGGTAACCAGATGGTATTAGATTTATTCACCGGTTGGTATGAATGTACCAATAAATCAGAAATATTCCTGCCTTTTCTATAAACCATCCTAGGTTTATTTTTTACTACATCCTTTAATGTGGTATCTGTGCTTAAAATGGACCAATGTTTGTCAATAATGTTCTTAATTTCTACTGTATTTTGGCCAAAAGTAGTAATAAAATTAAGATGTTCTTCATCTTCTGTTCTAACTTTATATTCTAGCAATTCACTCCTGGGCATACTACGGACTTGATCCATTGATTTTTGCAACACATCAGTAGCATAACCTCTACTCTTAAATCTCTCTACCATTTCGCTCATACAGCTTTCAAAATCCTCAGGTTCACTACAATTACGCTTAACTCTCATAAACTGCGATTTTGGGATGCTACTGATGGTGTGGCGGGGGTGGCAGCTGGAAGCATGTAGAACTGAATTTCTATCCGTAGGCTTACGAAAAATAGAAGTATGAATAGTACCATCCTGTACTTTCACAATATCTAAATCCAAAAAACTAACATGCCTAAGATCTGCTTGTATTGAGAATCTTAAATGCGGATTTGATAAATGTAAGTATTCCACAAAACTTTCCAGCTCTCCAAAAGTCCCCCGCCACACCATCAGAACATCATCAATAAAGCATCTCCACAAGTCAATTTTGTCATAGAAAGGATTCTTATCACAATCATAAATCACCTCCCTTTCCCATTGTCCCAAATAAAGGTTGGCATAATTAGAGGCAAATGTAGCTCCCATAGCTGTCCCTTTAATTTGGTGATAATATTTCCCCTGAAAGCTGAAAACATTAAATTTGAGCACAGACTCGGAGAGTTTAACCAGAAAATCTTTTTTACATGCATCCAATGTGGTAGTGAGGTCTAACCAAGCATGCATTGCCTCAAGTCCACCTTCATGTGGTATATTCGTGTATAAAGACTCAATGTCCATGGATACTAAGAACCATGACTGTTCAATTTGTAAGTCCTCCAGGATACCCAGAGTTTGTGTAGTATCCCTCAAGAAAGAGGGCAATAATCCCACTATCTCCCATATGTGTGCATCTACATATTGGGAGAGGGGTTCAATAAGTGAACCAATCCCTGAAACAATGGGTCTACCTGGAGGACTTTGTACACTTTTGTGGATTTTCGGCAGGACGTAAATGGTAGCCCTCACTGGATGTTGCACTGTAAGAAAATCAAAGGAGCTTTTAGGTATCATACCATTTTGGAATGCCTGAAGGAGGTAAACATCAATTTCCTTCTTAAAGTCCAGGGTAGGATCTTTTGTCAAAGGTCTATAAAAAAATACCATTATCCAACTGACGATGTACTTCCTGTATGTAGTCCTTAGTATTAAGAACCACCACTGCTCCTCCTTTGTCTGCCGGCTTGATAGCAATTAGGCAGTTATTCTCCAATTCAGTTAACGCTAACTTCTCACCATTACTCAGATTACAGAATGAATAATTATTCTGTTTCTTGAATATAGAGGCTATGTCATTCAAGCAAGCAGTTTCAAAAACCGTAATTGCAGCTGAGAGTGGTGGATTAAAAGTGGATGGACCTTTAAAGTGCTGTAGATGTCCCTCTTGTTGTTGTATCTGGGTCAATATTATTTCAGACCTTTGTGATTGATCAACCAGGGATTCATTATGATGTCTATTGAAGAAAGATTTGATACTCAGTTTCCGAGTAAACCTTTTAACATCCAAAAAGGTATTAAACTTAGAAGGACTACATGAAGGTATAAATTTCAATCCCTTCTCCAACACAGAAATCTGGTTATTAGTAAGTAAAATATCAGATAGATTCACAACATTCAGTGTATCGACCTCCCTCTAAATTTCTGTGGAGTTTTCTGCATCATAGCTGGATGCCGTTTGCCTCCGGAGACTTTTATTCTTGTGTCTCCTTCGTCCACCTCGCCATGTCTTTGATCCACCTCGAACCTCACTAGTCGTTCTGAGCGGGGCAGTTGGCTGTTGTTTACAGCGCCGACCTCTTCCAAAGGGCCTTCAGATGAACCTGATGTCGAATAAAAGCTACTTTCAGCATTGGTATTAGTATTGGAACATAGAATTGATTTATATTGTTGTGTTTTGTTCTTAGTAGTACCCTGTTTATGTTTGCCAGTAGACTCAGACCCCTTCCATGTAAAAACTCTATTAAGGGCATAATCTTGATGATCGCGTTCAAACTTCCTGATTTTTGTGGCTTTAAGCCGGGCATCTTGTTTAATGATTGCCAAGCTTAACTTATTTTCAAGTTCTCTGAAATCTGAATCAACATTGTAACTGGCAAAAGCAATTTCTTTTTCTTTTACAAGGGGCTCACTCAAAACCTTCTGTGTTTGATAGTCCCTTATCAGACATTCCTGAAAAAGCATAGAAGCTGCTTGCATCTGGCTAGTCCAATCATCCTTAAAATCCTGCCATTCCAAACCATAACCAGGCCATTTAATAACTCGAAGTCCTCTCGGAATACGATTCACCTGAACATAAGCCTCAAGGCTAGTGAGGTTCCAATAAATGCGTCTAGCTTTAAGTGCTATTCTTTCCAACTCGTAATAAGCAGTAAAGATACTATCCACTGGCTCACAACTTGAAATATCACCGGAAGCTGTATTTCTCAGTGAAGACACAGTAAGGTCAGGATCCGGGCTAACAAACGGATTAGATGTCCCTATGCCCGAAAACACAAACTTGCTAAAAGTCTGGGAGCCATCGCTACCTGCATGTAAATCTTCCAAATCTGAAGACATAATGAAAGAAAAAATGCAGGCTGTAGAGATCAAACCACAGGCTGCAAAAAGGAGACCGCAATAATAACAATGAAGAGCGGTCACTAATGACTTTCAGCGCCAACAAGGAAGTCGAACTGAGCCTGCTAAAAACATACACAACATCACAACAATAGCGCCTCCAGTACAGGTTGTGCCAGTGTAAAAAGACGGAATAGCAATCAAAAGAAACACAGCACTAACACTTCTTTGAAAAAATGTAACTGTATTGAACTCACATACAATTGATGGACGATGATAAATACAGTGGCGCCATGCAAGGTAACAGCAGCTCCCAGACAAAAGAATAGCCTGACCAGTTTCGCCTCCTCAGGGACTGGTTTGGAAATGACAAAGAACCCTTTAAATAGGAAATGCAATTTAAAGTGACAGTGCAACAAAAAAGGTAATTTGTGAAAAACCCTAATAGCACCAATAACACCAAAAAACCAAGTTCATAATAGTATTCATACAAGGATGAAAGATAATAATAATAGTAATGAATTTCATTTATCAATATTCATACTATAAATCAAGAATACTACTAAATTAGCAAGTTATTCATCCAATGGGCATATTCAAAAAGATGCTACAAGAGATATGTATATATATGTATATTAAAAAAACTGTAATACATTATATACCAGAATCATTGAAGAAACTCCAACCTAGAGGGAAAGGAAAAGGACATACTGTAAATGGCACATAATACTACATCTTTATATTAACTTCTTAATACATTATTTAGAATATTTAAGCCTTAAAAAGGGTGCAATATCAAAAGTGTCATTTAGTCCTGGATGTTCCAAAGCACCCAATGTGTAAATCCAAAAGGACACTCTGCACAATATTTTATTCTCTAGATCCCCACCACGTGGTCCAACATTTACTTTCTCAATACCACAGAATGTAAATATATGTTTAGTGTCATAATGGTACTGTAGATGTACTAAGGCATTCTTATCGTTATGACATCTAATGTCACTAGTATGCTCACAAACCCTCCCACAGATGTACTTATATAGTTAGCAGAATATGTACTGAAATTCAATATTTTTTTTTATAAAAATGAATATTATCTGCAAGAAAAAGGTACTGCCACACCCAATTTCGCAACTCTTTATGTGGCAAAGTGGGAACAGGATGTGATCTGCAGTGATAGCAGTGATAGCAATCCATTCTTTCACAGACTTGATCTGTGGAGAAGCTTTATGTCATAAAGCTTCTGAAGAAGGACCTGGTTGGTCCGAAAACTAGAGCTCTTTGTTCTTTTTTGTGTGTAACATCTATGTTGGTCCAATGAAAGGTACCAAATCATTTGCTTCTGGATATGCTCTGCACAAGGCATTACAAGCCTGCCAGTACTGCAGTAATAAGTGTTACATGGGATGCAGTTCTCCTGAATGATCAGAATACTGGTGTAGAGGACAGTGCAGAGTATCATAAACTATACAGGAAAGGATTCTGTGGGTATGAACTGCTACCACCAGCTACACATTGAAAGATTTGGAAAGGGGAGATTCTGTATTGCTGTCAGACGTTATGGTTCACCCAGCTGTATTGATTGATAGAGGAGATACTGAGGGTCATCATGACCAGTACAGAGGAGAAAAGGACTCAGCAATTTTAGTCTGAAATGGGTTTAAAAGTACAGAAACACTGTTGCTTCCTCCTTATTTTAATTGGTATGAAATGTCTTCTGTTTAACACAATAAGCAGTATATTCAAGCATTGCATTGCATAAATCTAAAATGGTACTTACTTCCTGTAACTGCTCCTGGCTATGGAGTCAAAGTATGCTGTTTCTTATTAAGTCAGATGTCTATTACACCTGTATAGTAGGACTGCACACACCTGCGGCGAAACAGTACCGCACTCAAACGCATCGCTCGCTTATATGAACCATGCAGTAAACCCTGCGCTATTAAAGGATGCGCTATTTTGGTTTCATAGTTATTACTGAATACCTTTAGCACTAAACAGATAAACTTTCTTGATCTGATTATATTGAAAGATGGGGGTTTAACAATTGATCTGTTTAGAAAACTGACTGACCATAACACCCTCCTTTTAGCTAGCAGCAATCACCCATCTCATGTGATCAGGGTCATTCCAAAGGGACAGTACATCAGAACAAAATGGAATTGTGGTTCAGAAAGACTGTACTGTGACAAAGCCGATGAGCTAAAAAAAAGGTTGCAATAGAGGGGATATGCTGAAACTTTAATTCAGAATGCTAGAGAAATGGTTGATGAGTTACCCAGAGAGGTGTTACTATAGGGAAAAACCCAAAACAAATACATATGACCCCCAACTGTCTTTTGTCAGCACTTACAACCCACAATCACAGCAGATAGTGGAGACTGTAAAATAAAAACATTGGCACATGATCCTATAGGATCCAGGTTTAAAGGAAATTGAGGGGCCGGGGGTTTTCCAGGATTGTATTCAGGAAAGGAAAGAGTATTCGTGACATTGTGGTACACTCTGTGCAACCCAGAGGACAACCCACGTACATGGTTACCTAAGAGAAACAATAGCAGTAATAGATGTATTTGTAAATACTGTTCTAAGGTGAGGAACACAAAAACCTTTTTAACCCTGTGACATGCAGAGATACCTCAGTAAGAGGATTTATTACATGCAGTACATGTGGTTTAATTTATCTAGCAGAATGCAAATGTGGATGTTTCTACATAGGGAAGACTAAGAGAACATTTAAAACCAGAATAGGAGAACACGTAAGGGCCATTGAAAATGAAGATGTAACTAATTCACTGGCAATGCATGTTTTGAAGACAAGGAATGGGGGGGCATATATTCACATTTATAGGTTTATAAAAAACATTCATGTCACAGAGAGGAGATGACTACAATAATCTTTTACTAAAAATAGAGCAATACTGGATTTACTCCCTTAATGCTGTGGAGGGCAAGGGGCTCCATGGGAAAACTGAAGTTAAACCTTTTTTGAAAAAATAAGGATTCTGTAATAGTTATGTGTGCATTCAAATTTAGCTGAGTGTTGTTCTAACCTCTTTCTTTCTTTCTTTCTTTCTTTCTTTCTTTCTTTCTTTCTCTTCACAGATTTGCACCAGCACACTTGTATGCTGCTAGTTCTTAAAAATCTTTTCCATCTTTGTACACCAGAATACTAGATACTACACTAGGTACATCAGACAGGTAGAAGGCGTAGGCCCATATAGCCTGTCACCCGGTCAGGGGTGTATGAAACCCTTTTATAGGCCCAAGAGAAAGCTGACGAGTCTTCTCTTGAATATCTCAATGGTATCTGACTCAACTAAAGCAGTAGGTAGTTTGTTCCACAAGGGGATGATTCTTTGTGTATGGAAGTACAGTATTGGATTTTTCTTAGGATAGGTTAGACTTAAATGTTTACTGTGGCTTCTTAGCCGGATGCAAGTCGAGACTGGCCATCAACTCCATATCATTTCTGATTTTATACATTAATAGGAGATCACCCCTTTGCCTCCTTAATTCCAGTGGATATAACCTTAAAGTTGCTAGTCTCTCCTCATAGGTAAGGTACTGTTGTCCAGAGATCATTTTGGTTGATCTCCACTGCACCCTCTCCAACATTGTGACAGGGAGCACTTGCCAATCTTGAGGACTGACCTTTCCTTAAATCTGTTGCAACAGTTCTTTTATTTCTAAGCCTAATCTATCCTCTACTATTTCTAGTCCATAAGGTTAGCCATCTATGGGCACCCCCTCCCTTTTCTTGACTATGCTATGGTGTCCTCTTTAATTTTCCTTTTCCCTCTCAGGTCCTCATACAGGGAGGTTATTGTGGTGACCTCCAAGTGTATGTAAAACAGGTTGTGTTTATTGTGTTGGATTTAGTATGTAATAGCACTGTGCCACAAAATCCCTTGATGTATATACCTTATGTTTATGAAACCTGTAAATGTTGAAAATACCATGGCACTATGTGTTTTTGATAATGGTAAAAAGTACTAAGTGACTATTACAGAAATTAAGTTAGTTGTACTGTTTAAAATGCATGTAAATTGCTGTAAACTGAACAAGTCTAAATGTCATGGTGATCTGCACATACCCCATGATGCTTTGCATTATGGAAGTAGGTATGATATTGTATTTTTTTGAAACTTGATTTGTTGCCAATGCCCTTTGGGGTAACCTTTCTTTCAGTGATTCTGCATTGAGTTGTTTTTTTTTTTTTGTCTATATCTTGTTTTGTTTTGTTTTTTTCCTTTTGGACCCCCACTACACAAGCAAATGGGGCCCACATAGGGATGAAGGGTTTTCACTGAAAAGTGGTTAGATCAGAGATCAGTGTCAGTAGGTGCTGGCTAAGTGCAGAGAAAGGACAGCCATAGTATGTTGCTGCAAATTGATGTACTGAAGAAGGAATATGGCATTGCAGAAGCTTATTTCCTGTATTTTGAATAAATATCACATAGAGATTGTGTGTTGAACCTGAAGTTCTGTGTCCGGTCCATCTGTTATCCCACAACCCCTCCACAAACAGATTTATATTTCTTTTCAAATAAGGGCTCCATATGGGGGCTACAATAATCCAAGTGTGGCCTGACAAGGTTCCTATATAGAGGTAAGATACAAGATCTGTGTCTTGTGACAGAAGTTCTTCTGATGGCTCCTATGATTCTATTTGCTTTATTTACAACCTCTATGCAATGACTATCAGACAAAAGATATTTTCCAACAAGAATACTCAGATCCTTTGCTTTATCCACAGTTTTCAATGCTATGTTAAGTGTATGATTATGTCCCTCATTATTTGCACCAAAGTACATAACCACACACTTTTCTATATTAAAGTCCATCCTGTTGTTGCAAGCCCATTCCTGCAGTTTAACTATATAATTTTGAAATTTTACTACTTGGTCTTTAGTAGACACTTCAGCACCAATTTTTGTGTTATCTGCAAATTTAGTGTAGTTACTGCTTATATTTGTACTGAAATCCGAAATAAACAAGGAGAAAAGGGTGGACCCAAGTATTGATCCCTGAGGCACACCACTAGGTACCTGACCATTTTTGGACAAATTCCTCTAATTCTAACCTTTTGGACTCTGTTAGTCAGCCAGTTTTTTACCCAAAAGGTAATCCTACTACTTATACCTAAACATGACATTTTGTCTACAAGTACATCATGCAGAACCTTGTCAAATGCTCTTCTGAAATCTAAATATATTACATTCACCGGTTTGTTGTTATCTAATAGATCACTTATTCTAGTGTAGAATGCTAGTGTATTCATCAGGCAAGAGTGCTACTTCCTAAAACCATGTTGTGTACTGTCAATTTTCCCCTTATCTGTCAGTTCCATCTCCAATCTGTCTCTTATGATAGATTCCAATAATTTCCCCAGTATACATGTAAAGCTGATAGGCCTGTAGTTATTTAAATTGGCCCTGTTACCCTTCTTATGTACTGGAACCAGAATGTTAGGTTTGACCTATTTATGTATTGTTTGATTTAGGTGACTTGGACACATATATGGTACTGTTTTTGCCATTTTATGGTCTTAAAGTACACTAATCTTTTTAATTTACAAAATTCATCATATGTATGACATTGCAATATATTAAGAAAGAGTATTGAATAAGACTGTTTTGCTAAATCAAGGTGAGTACAACCTTTACCATGCAATATATGAAACATTGTACTGATGTCCTAACATCATTTTTAATTAAATATTTTCCATAACATATTATGTGCCATCATGGGAATGAGATTTATGGTGTTATACAGTGTATACTGGACACGCACGTTTTAAATTTTTAAGCTGAGTATGTATAAACTTGTTTCACAAGAGTTTTTATGACACTGTCTCTTTAAGACAACTGGTATTTAAGAAAGAATGTTAAGTCATTATGGTAACCTTTGAAAAAGCACCTCACATGTGAAAACACATCAGGTGTCATAACTGTGATGAATTGTGGATGTTCATGGGTGTGGGGAAGCAACTAGACCACCTTATTTCTACACTTGTAAATGATTTTAAGATATGAGTTTTTTATGTCTTTACATGTCTTCACATGAATAAAGTATGAGCACTGTTTGATACTGAGGAACAAGATTGGTGTGTCTTTGTGATGGAGCATATGGACTGTGCTACAATAGCACTCCCTTGCCTTGAGCAGGTGCCGTTCTCTCACCTTACCAGTACTGTATACCATGTATTAGCAGATCTCACACTTAAAGGGCATATTAACCAGTTGAACTGCATCACATCTCACCAGGAATGACAACCATGAAACCACCACTGAACCAACACTACGCACGCCACAGCAACCTGTATTCACAACCCATGGAACACACTGAAATCCAAGCACAAAGTAAAACACCTATGTTCAATAGAAAACACCTGCTACTGCAAAACCCCTTTTATATTGCCCCTAAAGCTTAAAGGGGAATATGTGTTATTGTGGTAGTACTCATTAAGACATTTGTTTTTATATATACTGTAGATTGTCTTTTAAGCCCAAGGGAGTAATGGTTTGTTGAAGTTCCAATGTTATCCTATGGGAATTTGCATTTTTTAATTTTTTTATATTGCCTTTAAGCATTTTATAATGTGTGTTATTCTTGTAGTGCTCATTAAGACCTTTGTTTTGATATATATTGTGCCACTTAATTCCAAATATTGAGGGAGTTATGGCTTGTTGAAGTTCCAATGTTATCCTATGGGAATTTTCATATTTTATTTTGTTTTTATATTGCCCCTAAATGTTCAGGGAAGATATCTGTTATTCTTGTAGTACTCCTTAATACCTTTGTTTTGATATATACAGTGTCCCCATAGCCCAACAATTGAGGGGGTTATGGCTTGTTGAAGTTCCAATGTTATCCTATAGGAATTTTCTTATTTTTTTTACAGTGCTCCTAAATGTGCGGGAGTTAGGCATGTGTTATTCTTGTAGTACTCATTAAGATCTTTAATTTGGTGCCTACATTGTCCCATAAGTCCAACTATTGAGGGAGGTATAGCTTGTTGAAGTTCCATTGTTATCCTATGGGAATTATCATTTTTTTTCTCTTTTATATTACTCCTAAAGCTTAAGGTGGGAATATGTGTTATGTTGGTAGTACTCATTAATACCTTTGTTTTGATATATAGATTGTCCTTTAAGTCCAAATGTTGAGGGAGTTAGGGCTTGTTAAAGTTCCAATGTTATCCTACAAGAATTTTCATTTTTTAATTCTATGTTTTTTTAAATGGGCTCTAAATTTTGGGGGAGAAGTTTATGTGCTATACTTGCAATACTCATTAAAACCTTTGATTTGATATACAGATTGTTCCTTAAGTCCAAATATTGAGGGAGGTACAGTATGGTTCGTTGAAGTTCAAACGTGGGAAGAAAACCAAGTCCAAAATTTGTATAAAGGATTCCTTTTTCATATCAAACAAGAAAACCATATGAAAAAGAATACCTTCATATGAAAAAATAAGTCCAAATTATTTTTTTGTATGAGGGTATCCTTTTTCATTGAAGTGAAAAAAGCATATGAAAAATGATTCTTCTTTCATATAAAAGGATCTTTTGTCATGAGCTTTTTTGATTCATATGAAAAAAGATGCCCTCATACAAAAAACAAATTTAGACTTAGTTTTTTTTCCAGATTCTTTTTTCATATGAAGGGATCCTTTTTCCTATGTCCAAATTCTTTTTTTTCATATGTCCATATGAAAAAATGGAAGCAAGTCACGAAAAAGGACATTAAATTAAAAAAAAAAACACACACATACAAATGGGAGGTAATTTTTCCAACAGTTAAGTGCAAAATACACTTAACGGGGGGTCATAACATGTTCCAGATGACCAAAGATACATGTGTTGCTGTCTACCCAGGATAACATTTTTGTGGGTTTTGAATTTTTTTGGGGGGGGAAGAAACAAGATGGTGGCCATTCAAAAAATATTTGTTCCTCTCAAAAGAGGATGACCCCCATATGAAAAAGGATCCTTTTTCATATGGACCAAATTCTTTTTTCATTCCAAGCAGCAATCCAAAAGACTGTACTGAGCATGCTCAGAACTGACATTTTAAAATGTAATAACTTTGGAACGGATTAATATTTTTTCACCAAACCAACAAAAGGCACATGTGTGTGCCAAGCCCTTTCTACCCTGACAATTTCAGACCAAAATTCCAAACCTTCAGGGTTCTAGGTGATGACAAAAAAAACCCAGCAAAAAACAAATTTGTTTAACTTTTTTTTTGCTATCTGCTTCCTGGAATTCACACATCCGACCAGAACGGAACTTGGCACAGCAAGAAATCTAGCCCTCCAAGACCAAGCACGCAAAATGTTATGCAAATCTGTTGAATAGCTGCGAAGATATTAAAGTGCAAAATTTGAGGTTTAACATAGAAACCCCTACTCAACCCAAACTATAGTAGCGCTACCACACCACTATAATACAGCCCTAAAGAAAACTAAAGATATAACAAATGAAACAAAGTCAAGGTATTTAAATGTGGATGCTATTTCTAGCTCAATACCTGATTCCAAGACCTTGGTTGATGGCACTGTAGATTGTGGTCCACAGAGTTTCCTTGAAAAGAACATGGATTTTGTCTTAGACTTACTCAGGCTTAACTCATTTTGTTTAAACCAGTGCAACACTCTATTAAGACTGAACTGGGCAACAAATTGTAACTCTTCAGCTTCTTTACCAGAGAACAGTATGGCAGTATTCTCCACATACAGAATAATTTAAGTCTACAAAGACAGGTGAAAACAGTAAATATGAGTGAATCCAATATAAAACCCTACCACACCTAACAAGTATCACCCACCTCTATGGCCACTTTAGAAGTATTTTTGGCCAGCTTCTTGCCATATAAGTTTAGCCATAGAAGCAGAAGGTATTCTGTGGAGTCTCCCAGCTCCACTGCTTCTTTGGCTGCCTCCAAGGCCCTGCATACACTAGAGAAAGTTCTGTATAGCACACAAAAATTGAGTGCTAGCATGACAATTTAAGCAAAAACAAACATATTTACCTTTGCAGACCTCAGTACACCCATAGGCTATTTCTTCAACTGTTGGTAAAGTTCTACAAACAGCAACAGAAGCATCAAAACTAGAAACCTAAAGTGGCATACAAATGGCGGTCTCAGAAATCCCTTTACCTCTCTGAGTTTCTGCTTGTGGCCACCTCACTTGCTGCTGCTTCACCTGTTTGCCTGAGATTTCAGCAGGGCTGAAATGGGAAATTTCATATGTGCCTCCTGAATAAGCACACACAGGGGATAAGCATTACACCTTAGACTCTCTGGCTGATCGATAGATCAAATATTTTCATTACTTGAGAAATACAATCATCGATATGAGGCTCTCAATACAAAAACTGGCTTTCTGAAGAAGGACACCAAGTTAACTTGGGGTGGGAGTCGACTATCTGCAATTGAATAAAACAAACAAATTAATGACATCTTTTGGTAACTGGCTCCAGGCTTCAGAAGCAACTACTACAGTAATACTCAAAGAGAATTATGGGAGAGGGGTGTGGCAGGCAACCAGGACACACTGTGCTCAAGCGCAATGTCAAAGATTACAAAATATACATTTAAATCTATATTAACTTGAACCTAGCACTTTGGAATAGGTGTATAAACATTGGGCCTGTAATCAATTGTGGACCTGAGCTCCAAGCAGTGGGGAATCTGCTAAAACCGAATACTGAACGAGATAGCAAGCAAGGACTACAAACAGGGTCATTGAGTAGTGGTGAGAGGGGCATATTGGTTGTGGACTCCATGATGGAAACAATGCTCCAGGATGTCTTTCAGGCCATGAAGGCAATGGATGGTCGGCTGACTGAATTAGATAAAAAGGTGGCAGACATCCATACAAAATTACATGTTTGGAACAGTAGGCCAACCAAGTAGTGACAGAAGTGAAAAAAGCTGCCAGTATGGCAGGGAAATCTTTGGCAGCAACAAAAGGACTCCTTAAAGAGAATAAAGTACTCTGACACATACTAGAAAACATTGAGAACCAAGTGAGAGCAGCCATCTTGAGGGTGGTGGACATACCTGAGAATGTTGAAGGAAATGATCCTATTAATTCTGTTCAAGTCTGGCTTGCCACAAAACATCTTCTACTCTCAGGTCCTCCAGTCCACAAAGTTTACTGAAACAACTGTGGAAAAATCAGAGGGTGCGAGGATCCCCCTCATGGTGCTTTTACAGCCAGTGGACAGAGACTGTATTCTAGAGGCAGCGACAAGATTGGGATCTGTCAATTTAGAAGATGGAAGAAAGATCTTGCTATTTTCTGACCTTAGTTTTGCAATGAGGTCTCATCACAAGGCATTCAACTTCATCAGGTCATCCCTAAGAGAACTGGGAATCTCTCACAGTTTGCAATTTCCTATCAAACTAAAGGTGGCGTATTGGGGCCAAACCTATATCTTTAATGAACCCAAGGAGGTGGGAACTCTACTGCTCAAAATCTGAAAAGACATTGCACCCCAGACAGAGCAGACTAGCAATGAGGAGGACTGAAATTCTGAACTTGTGTTTTCCTTTAGCTCTGAACCACATGTCAGGTAACAGATTGGGAGGAAACAAGTCAGAGGTTCAGCGATCAGCATTGTGCCATGCAAAACATTAACTTTAATTATTGATATTGCTTTACCCTGTTTCTTTTTGCAGGCATATTACTCAAGACTCTGACAATATTTACTGGTCAATATGGTGCTTCTCTTGTGGCTGTTTTCAAAGTCTTGCCTCCCTCCCTCCCCTTTCCACTCAACCCCACAAACTTCACAGCCATGAAGATGAATGTTCCAGGGCAAATAAATAGGATCTAATGTTGTATTTGAAACTACTAATCGAAATTAATGTCTTTGGGGGTTGTGAAAAGTACTATGACAAAGCAGTAAGAACTCCTAGTAATAGCTCAGTTTACAAGCATACGTAGCTCATATATATCTGGCAGTTTGATTTTATGATTCTGTCTGCTTAACATACAGTAACTTGGTGCTGTGTTTACATTTGCATATGAGAGAAGTTTATGGACAATGGTAGCCTCTCATCAGCTAAAATGGTTGTATGTGTGTGAGTAGCGATGAAGTGATCATCCTTCTCTCCTGAGCACTAGGTAGCTGGTGCCGCTGTGGAAACAAGTTTGCACTAGCTACACCAGTCAATATTTTGAAAGCCCACATCGCCGAGGTGGGAAGGGATGTGATACTCTTTCCTACATCCTCCTTACTGTTTATTTGGAACTCAGTAAGGCACTTGCACAAATTTTGCATTAACCGTTTAACCAAGTTTAGTACATGTTTATTGCAACATGTTACTAAAATTTGATGGAACAGCAACAGTGTTGGCCTAATGGCATGTTGAGTGGTCTTCATTCCTACTTTTTGACAGTTCTACTAAGTCAATGGAGCTCAAGATGGATGTGAAGAACTAACATGAGATTTTATACAATGCTGTGGAAGGAGCAAGAGTAGCTTTAAAGATCATTATTCATAGCTAGTGATGCTAAGATTTTATACATAGGTCCTTAGCTTGATGGTAATTTTCTGATTTTCTATACATTATGATGAACCCTGGGGAGGTTCTAAATGCTCATGTCTAAACCCTCCATGATGAAGCAACCTTGGTGAAACGGAAAAACAAAAACAAGGTGCTGCGTCAGCATGTGGGATGAAAGCAAAACAAAATTGTTACATTAAATACACACTGAAAATAGAGTTAAAAATCAATGTTTCAGCCATAAGTCTTATTCAGAAAATACCCAGCAGCCACCCACACACACACTTGCAGAACTTGGTCTTAAACTCAATGCTTTTTTTTTCCAATAATAGTTTTTTTCAACAGGTCAGTGGAAATGCCATGAATACCAAGATGGGTCCCAGCTTTGCCAATCTGTTTGTGGGTTGGGTGGAGAAACAGTTTTTTCTCTCATTCACAGGGACTGTGCCTGAACTCTACAAATGCTACATAGATGACTGTGTAGGGGCTACCTCCTGCTCCAAAGAGAGACCCTCCAAATCTTCTTGGACAAGTTTACCATGGCCCATCCTTCCCTTCAGTGCACTATTGAAGTATCCTCCTCTACATTACTTTTTCTGGATATCAAACTGTCAGTGCAGAACACTGATCTGAAGACATCAGTTTATTACAAACCCACTGACTCACAGTTTCCTTCTCCACCATTCCTTCCATCCTAAACATGTAAAGAATGGCCTACCATATTCACAGTTTCTTAGACTTTGCAGGTTATGCAGTGAAGATGATGATTTTGCTGAGCATGCCCAAATAATGCATAGTTTTTTTATTAACAGGGAATACCCTAAAAGTACAATGGACAGCGCACTCTCTTGGGTCAGAAACATGCCCCGTAACCTTAACCCCTATAGGAAGGATACTGTCATGCAAGAACAACAACAAATTCCACTACTGCTTCCCTTCCATCACAGTACACCTTCTCTTCATTGGATTATCACCAGTAACTTTCCTATTTTACAAACTGACCCCAACATTGGTGTTTCCTTTACAGAACCACCTATTGCATCCTACTGCTGGACACCCAACCTGCGGAATCTCCTGGTAAGAAGCAGCCTACCTACTTCTAACAGTTCCTCCCTACCAGGTACCAAACCTTGCAACAGAACTCACTGCTACACCTGGTTATTTCTAGTGTGACTGAAATTCAGGGGCCCACAGATGTTTTTCACATCACCAAGGAGTTCTCATGCACCTCCACTAATGTGATATATTGTATTCTTTGCAAGAAGTGTGCAGCTATTTACACTGGAGAAACTGGTAGAAACCTTGCTGACCATTTCAGGAAACACTACAGGGCAGTCAGGAATGGAGACGCTGATAAACCCACTGTATCCCACTTTATCTCCAGGGACCACAGTGTCAATGATCTTTCTGTCTGTGTTCTTCAGCAGGGCTTCTGGGAATCTGACCATAGAAAAAACATGGAAATCAGGCTGATCATCCGCCTTGGCTCCCAGCAGCCCTCTGGTTTAAATGATAGACTTATTTTCTACTAATATATTTCAGCCACCCCTTCTTTTCCCTAAGTCTGTTTATTTCTGTACACATCTATTTTCTTTTTCCACAGATGTCACCATCTATGTCACCTTCCATCACATTTGTCATCTTTCAGCCTTCTTACTAGGCCCTGCTAATTAGTCCACACCTGGGGATTTCTCTAGCTCATTCACTGCTATTATGCCTTGTCACTCCCATCATCACCTTTTTGCTTTCCAGATTCTGTCTTTATCTTGCTATTATGATTTCTTCTCCCACCATAGGAGCTGACTTATTTTTCCTGTGGGGGGCTCAACAAATGGCCGGGGGTCTGGGGGCTGCCAAGGCCCACAGAAGCTCTGGGGGTTTTTGTGCTCTGTAGTCCATTTTGAAGGCTTTCCTGAAGAGATAGCACAGCCTAACAAACACAGTGTCAGTTCTAGAACATTACCCAAATTTGCCTGAATTTTTGGTTACTCATCACCTTGATGACCTACTGCCCAGGAATGAGTGGTGTCACCCACCTACCTTAACCCCACCCCAGCTACTGGTATAGCCTCTGATGGTGTCATTAACCCACCCTGACCACCTCCCCAGCTACTGGCATATCCTCTGGTGTTGTCACTCACCACCTTGAAACACTTCCCACCAGATCAGGGACACCACCAGTGTCTGCAGTGCTTGCTGGGGACTCCCCAGCAAGTGTTGCAGATGCTGGTGGTTTCCCTGACCTGGTGACTTTTTCTGCAGTCGAACCCCCAAATCTTTTCTCAGTAAAATGAATTTGCCAAAAATACGGTCTGCTGTTTTGCTAAAATGCCACCCACCCACCTCTCACAGGCCAGGGATAGCTCTTCCTGCCCTATCCCTGGTCTGTGGAAAGTGGGTGGCATTTAATAAAATACATGTAATGTGTACTGTCAAAAGTCCTCTGGCACACAGTAGGGCAGGCAGATGTTGCTATGCAAAAATACCTAAGCACATCTTGTCTGTTATCCACCACCCTGGTTAACAATGTGCTGAGAACCACCTGGCAGTGGAACCACAGCTTGCACATCAGTCTCCACTGTGGAATGGTGCTGGAAGCATTGCTGCAATCTTGGTAAGCCAACCCACAAGCCAGATTTAACTCCTTGAACACCTACTAAAAGTCATGTATCTCATTAGTTGCCAAAGTCCCCACCACGACCACTACCACCACCACCATCACAGGAACATATGTAGTCATGGGTCCTGTAACCCATTGCCTAAATGATACCTTTGCCTTGACTATTTTGTGCCACAGACTTACCCATACTCAATATCAACTGAGTTGTTGATTTTCCTACCACCACTGCTTCCTGTCATGTCACCCCCAAAAAATGACAGTTAACTAGCAGTGTCACAATGAGTTACTGACTGTTACTGGACAAAGTCATCATCATCAGTACCACCATTATATTGCACACACAATAGATTTGAAAATTAAATTGGATATAGCACCAACTAGTTTGTAGCCATGCCAGCCAGTGTTAACTATACTCAGTCAGCTCAGAAAATAGCCCCCTGAAAATCTGATGGACCCTATGCATAGCAGTAGTTGAAATAGGGCAACAGACGTAGTCCTGGTGTACATATTTTTGTTGTCAGGCAACACCCCTGCTGACACTTTCTTCCTCCTGTATTCAGTGCACAGTTACTTACTTATTTACTTGCCCTCCTGTCCCACCCTATTTTCCCCTCAACAGAACTTCAACAGTTCAACGCCCTGAGCTTCACTTCAGTTACAATACACATTTTACTACAGTGCACATTTCCTTTTCTGCTGCTGCCCTTGTGTTCAGATTATTCTCATTTGAACCACTGCCTCAACTCCAGTGGGACTGGACTGGTCATAGTGCACAGCCTGCCCTTCCCTTTGGCAGAACCTCAGTGCTCTCCCAACCACTGTAGCAGCAAGTGGTATAATAAATCCAGCTCCCCTCCCCATGCTCTGCCCCCCACATGTCCCCGAGTCCAACTCCTAGTCGCAGAGTACCTGTAGGAACTCTGAAGTCTGACTCTAATTCATCCTGACTCCTACCTTGTTGGCTTTGGGATTTCTGACTGCATCCTGGGCCTCCAAATCCAATCCAAAGCTGGTTGCTTTCTTATGCCTGTTGCTGCCCGTGTCTCCATTCCATGCTGTGTGTTTGTTCCCCCCATCCACCAAGCCCTGGGAGCCCCTCCTGCTTAGGGGGCCCACGAGGATGTCCTGAGTCTCAACACCCAACTAATGCAATGACGAGAATGTCAGGGAGTGAGTGAGGACCCCCAACACCATCGACAGTACAAAATACACAGCGCTGATCTGTTAGGGCCGGAGCGAGAACAGGTAAAGGAAAGTAACTGCTGAAGCAGCAGCATTGCTGTGCCAATCTTGATTCCCGTCAAAATGGCACACATTGATTGGCTGGGCTACTGACTGGCTGATGAGGCAGAATGGTGTCGGCATTCCTGACTGTTCTGCCTCAATATAACCCAACTGTAGCCTAAAACTGTGTGTAAATTCCGGGAGGGCACAGCCCCCATTTATAATTTCCCCAGGGGGGCTTCAGCCCCTCAGCTCCCCCCGTAGCCAGAGCCTATGTCTCCCACAGATGTCTCCATCTATGTCTCATTCCCTCACATTTGTCACCTTTCCGCATTCTTACTCCCATCATCACCTTTTTATTTTCCAGATTCTGTCTTTATCTTGCTATTATCACTTCTTCTCCCAGATCCTCGTCCTTTTTTCTTTCCCCATATATATGTATATATATTCCTTTTTTTACCGCTCCTCTAGAGAAGAAGACCAATGGTCAAAACGTCGATTTTGAACTCTATTTTCTATTTTCAGTGTGCATTTAATGTAACCATTTTGTTTTACTTGGTGAACTGGGCCTTCTATCCTACTGTGATGTATGTAACATCACAGTTGTATTTGATATCTTCTTTCATTGTGGATCAGTTTGAATGTTTTACTTATAAAAACTAATAAAATATAACTTGAAAAAGAGAATTATCGACTACATCGGAATGTAGAAATTTAGAAAAACAAATTTGGTATAAAAACCTCCACATTGCTGGTTTACCTTCAAAACTTGACTCTGATTTTGGCACTGTTAGAGACTTGGTCAAGGACATATTTGTGAAGCACAGTATTTGGATTGCCTCTAGACAACCCCCCATTTCTGACAAAAGATTTTATGGTTATTAAAATACCCCCTCCTACTTCTATTGACACTGCAGTGAATGTAAGCCCCATATTTTTCTTATTCCACACAGCAATGCCAGCAGCTCTTCCTTGCCTTACATCAAGATATTCTTAAACCGGGGGACTAGTTTCAACTGTTAGCCCCAGCAAAAGTAAAACCAATATATGAAGGTAAACAACACTTTTTAAGTTGTCCATGTCTCTGCCTTTTTAAAGTCACATTAAGAGTAGGACTGATCTAGACAGGAGGAATCACCATCCTGCTCTGACAAGGAATTGCCAGCTGCAGCACAAGAAACTGAAGACTTTATGCAGGGATAATGTATTTACACCTATGTTTATAAAATGGTAGCACATATGCTGGAAAATATCTACCGAGCGTGATGTTAATGAAAAGTCTGCAAGGCATATATTTGATTTAAAAATGTTATTCATCTGGTTTAAAATGCTATCTAATGTCAGGTTTATGATTTTGTTAATCATTTTGTGAAAGGCATATGAAATTAGTTAGAAAGTTGTGAACCTGGTCTTTGTTTAATATCTACACTGGGTGATTTTCAATAGAAACATACTTTAATTATTTGCTTATTATAAAATGGCCAGAAAAATCTAGAAATTTCACTGGCCAAGAGACACCACCTGACCTTGTATTTAATTACTAGCGCTGTGTGGTCAAGTGTGAAATTTCATAAGCAAGGTAAACAAGCTGAATTACCTACAAGATGAGGGACTATTACATTTATATATTTTATTAAAATATATTTATGTAAAACAAATCATATTAAAACTGTTTCACTTTACATATAATACAAAAGAGCAATGTGACATTTTATAAGTGCAATAAACCACTTCACGGTGTGCATCTAAGGATATGAACGCACTTCCCAGAAGCATAAGGACACCCGGCCTTCAGCCTCATGCCTTACTTCCCTGGTGTGTGCATTAAAATTCTTTAATGCATACCCTGTTGTAGACTACTGCTTATAGTATTTAATCTTTGATAAATATTTAATCATAAGATTTCTGACATAATTAATTACAATGTGAAAATACTCTATTTTAATCCATGATTTAATCCACCCTACTAAAGGTTTAATAAAAAGTAGAGTTTCTACTGATTTTGAAAATGTAATTATAAACTATCAGTTAATAGCAGTTAACATCAATAGAAACATTGAAACATAGAAATTGCCAGCAGATAAGGACTTCCAGCAGATAACAGACTGTGTCACTGTGTTAGTGTTATTCTGGAAGTGAACAAGCTGTTTGGTTTGGGCTAATGTAAACTCATTTTATTTTTATTGCATACAATTTATAGTCCTGATAAACTATAATTTATGGGCAGACTGCAATGTTTATATAACTTACAGATAATCTGTTTAATTTAAATTAATTCTTGCCTCTTCACTTCTGTGATATGGGCTTGTATCTAAAGGAATCCGGACCAGCCCACATCAGTTTAAACTGTCAACCGAGATTGCCCACCCCCTGAGACCACCATTTGGCTACGGCAGCTGGAAGCCTCGCTGAGGAGCTACAGCCCTGTGGGGCACTTTGGACTTGTGTTGGCCACGCCGATGCTGCGTGTCGGCTCCCCACTGCCCCCACCACCACCCTTGGTCGTCACGCCCTTTTATAGGGTTGGGGCTGAGGCAGAATTGACTGACTTTTTAACAAATCAGCCCATTTCTCCACTAGCAGCTTATAACGGTTAGCCTCTTGGTGGCAGCACTATCCTGCAACTACAATCTCTGACTCCTTTGACCATGTATACCTCTCTTTCTCTCGCCCCCTCCAAATTAAATTTACTGTATCACTTAAGTCAGCTTCTTCACTGCTCCCCCAATCCCAATCCTCTTCACACTAGCTCCTGCACTAGAATGAACATCCTTATCTTCACCTCCCTCATCCTCCTTCTACAGGGAATGCCCAATCCCTCATCAGTTACACAATTTTCTGGGACCCCCCATGCAACACAGACTCCCACCTATACTAACACTCACTGTAGCACATCTGTCCTCCACCCCTTTTCACCTCCCACCACCACCGACTGTGTCTACTTACATTACTCCTGTCCCTACTCTCCTCTCCTTGCCCATTCCTAGCTCCTGCAGCAGAACTGCAAAGAAGCATCACAACACCAGCAAGCAGCAAGTGCTGGCACTCCTCAGAATCATTTCCCTACTGCTTCTAATTTCAGGCAATGTCTATTCCAACCTGGGTCCCATATCACCAAATCCTGGGACACCCACCTAGGGCTCAAAATGGGCGCTATGAATATCTGCAGCCTGCCCAAAAAACTGGGGCCACTACAAGGCTGGCTGCTGCAGCATCAGCTGGATGTGCTTGCTCTCACAGAAACCTGGTTATCAAAGATGACCCCCTGACACATTTGTTGCTCTGCCATGCCTTACCCTTGTTAGAGCTGACAGAATTGGCAAACGGGAAGGGGGTGTGCATTCTACGTCCGAGACTCCCTCCTATGCCAAAACTATCTGGCTCCCTCACTGGATCACAGAGCACAAGCCCTTACAATAAAACTCACTCCTGACCCCTCCAGAGCCTCTGTAACTATGACCATGGCTTACATCCCACCAAGAAACCAAATCCCAGCCATCCAATCCCTGGCCAATTATATCTCTAGCTTCCCTGCAAAAACCGAACAAATTATAGTGGGGAATTTTAATGTGAACTGGTTGTCAAGCTCAGCCTCCTCTATAAGAGACACCTTCACTGCCCTTGACCTGGCTCAGTTAGTTAATCAGCCTACAAGGTGAAATCCCAGGAATAGAACTAGCTCCCTCATCGATCTCCTACTCACCAATCATCCAAACAAAATCTCAAGCCTGACTGTAATTCTGGATGCATTAAGCGATCACTCCCCCATCCTCTTCACCAGGTCATGTCAGCGGCAAACACCCCAACCTAGCAGTTACACTTGGCACCATTTTCAAGCTGGAGGCCTCACTAAACTAAGGTGGTATCTAGCCCACTGTGACTGGTCCCCAATTAAAAATGCCCCAACCATAGATAAAGCCCTCGACTACTTCACTCACACTTTCAACAATGCGTGTGATAAATTTGCCCCCTCACTAAGGTTCTATTCAAAAAAATGTAATGCCCCCTGGGTCACACCTGCCCTCCTACAGCAACTAAAGAACCGTGATGATCTATGGCACAAAGCGATTGCCTCTGGTGGGACAGAGGACAGGCTTGCCTACAAGACGGCTCACAATAGTTGCACCTGGGCAATACGAAGAACCAAATCAGACTACTATAAAACTACCTTTGCTTCCTCCTGGGGCAATGCCAGGCTGTTCTGGAACAATCTAAAAGAACTGAATGGAAAATCTAGCATGCCACCCCCCCCTCTCAGCTAACTGTCAACAATGACAATACCTCGGACCCCCACCTCATCACCAATGGCCTAAATGCTGCTTTCTCTGGTCTGAGTGCAATTCTTCCAAACAATTTCTTTGACCCTACCACTATGACACCTGAGCCAGGCAATGCCTGCCCTCCCTTCTACCTGAGAGTTATTACAATGAACGAAGCAAGGCCATACCTTGCGAAGGCCCTCAGGGGCTCTAACCACTGCGATGACTCATTTTACATGAAAAATCCTTAACCTGGTGCTTGACACTGTGCTCTCCCCACTGACTGACCTACTTAACCTCTCCCTATGCCTAGGGCAGTCCCCCACTGACTGGAAGATGGCTATGATCACACCGATACTAAAGAGTGGGGACCCCACCTCACCCAACAATTACCAACCCATCTCCATTCTCCCACCCCTCTCAAAAGCCTTGGAAAAAATCATTGCCACCCAACTCACCGACTACCTACTAACACACAATATACTTTGTAATGAACAACATGGCTTCAGAACAGGGCATAGCACAACAACCACCCTCACAGTGTTTGCTAACTCGCTGCACAATGCCCTGGATAAGAAACACCTAGCAGAAGCTGTTTTTATAGACCTATCGAAAACTTTCAACACTGTCTCACACACACTACTCATAAATACTCTCCACCTCACTGGGCTGTCCCCTAGACCCATTTCGTGGTTCACAAGTTACCTCTCAGATAGGTCACAGTGTGTTAAGATAAACAACACTCTCTCGTCTCCTTTGCCAGTCCACTCTGGGGTCCCCCAGGGCTCCATCCTCGGTCCATTACTTTTCAGCATCTTCCTGAACACCCTGCCTAAATCCTGCCCAAATAATCTTCTACTCCACGATCAATGCTCTTTGTCCACCGACAGAGCAAGGACTGCGATGCCCAATTAAAAATCTTTTCTAAAGCCCTCCTCCCACTTGAACAGGTTCATACCTATAAATACCTGGGCCTTACATTTGATTCCAACCTCTCATTTCATCCACATATCAATAATCTCACCTCAGCCATAAATATTCACACTGGATTACTATATCGGCACAGAACCTGCCTTCCACCAGAGGCCCTTAACCTTACTGTTACCTCCTCTGTTCTCTCCCTAGTAGATCATGGACTAACTGTATATTCGGCTGCTGCTCTACTGACACTGCTCTAAATAAATCCACCTAGCCACAACAAAGCATGTAGACTCCTTGCTGGAGTAGACAGGCGTACCCACAGCTGCTCTCTGTATGTCCTAACAAATATCCTCACCCTTGACAAAAGAGTCCGCTACCAAACACTTCTCTTCACCAAAAAAATATATCTAGGCCTCTCCCCTTCGGGAGTTACTGCCTCCCTACGCACTGCCTATAACTGGACTCTTCCCAAGAGCTCAACCTCACTTGCCCAAAGGTCCTTCTCCTACATAGTACCACCTCTAGCACCAGAATAGGCCCGTTTAAAATAGCCCTCAAAAACCACATACTATCTGCACGCCGCTGCCTTTGCACCGGCTAAGTTTTTTTCTGAACTGCTTGACTACTACTACCAATAACTGGCTCCTGGACCCTGTTAGGCCAGCCTAAGTAGTGCCACAGTAGTGAAGCTGGTACCTAGGTTTCAGCAAGTACATAAAGTCTTAAGCTTCAAGTTACACCTACACCACTTGAATTAAGTATGGGCAATACTGCTCTGTATCCTAATGCTGTTAACATCTACATCTAAGATTGACTGTGTTAATGACAATGTCGGCACCGCAAGTGCTTGAACTATGGCAACTTCAAATCTCTTTAGCCTGGCTTGATCAGCTACATAATTGTATAGACCATACACTCCTCCTTGTTATGTATTTGCTATATGTATTCTAATACCTTGGAACAAGCATGCGTATTGTTCTATGCTGTCAATATGTGTTCTGTTCTGTTGCTGATGTGGAGCTTTTGTAAATGAGTCTTTGACTCAAAGGTTGTAAATCCGATTTTTCAATAAATAAATAAAAACATTAAATCTGAGGGAGACCATATCCAGCCATCGCAAACATACAGTACAATAAATTGGATCACCAGGCTCACTCACCAAAACATTTTTTTAAGTGAGGATATTTTATTTAGATAACTTCCAGTCAAATATTTGTTCCAACATTTCTGGGAATAAACCCCTTCCTCAGGAGGCTGGTACTACTATAAAAAAAATATATATATATATATATATATATATATATATATATATACATACGTAATTTTTTAGTTTTTCAACTAAATTTCAAAATGAAAAATATACAGCCATATCTCTAATAGTGGCCTATAGGAGAACTGCAGCCAGCACCAGGAAGCCCTTTGTTCTTGCCAAGCTTTTAACTCAGGGCTTCTGCAAGCCACATGGCAGATGCTAACAGAAACCTGACCCAGGGATCATGAGGGGACTCTCCTGATTGCCACCCCCCCCCACCAATTGCTGCAGGACCACCAAAAGTTCAGCCAGACCACAAAAGAACTGCTCCATTAGGAGTCCAGCTCAGCTGACCCTCCTCCTGCTGCCTCCTGGACCAATCAGAAGTAAGGTGCTGGCACCAGCAAGCTCTTTGTTCTTGTCAGGCTTTTAACTCAGGGCCGCTCCAAGCTATGTGGCAGACTCCAACATAGACCTGACCTAGGAGTAGCTAGGGGACTCTCCTGATTTCCTGCCCCCATACTGATTGCCATGGCACCACAAAAAGTTCAGCCAGGACACAAAAGAACTGCTCCATTAGAAGCCCACCTCAACTGACCTTCCTCCTGCTGTCTTCCAGACCAATTGGAAGATGGGCTAGTACCAGGAAGACCTTTGTTCTTGTTGGGCTTTTAATTCAGGGCTGCTCCAAGCCACGTGACAGATGCTGATAGAGACCTGACCCAGGGGTCACAAGGGGACTCTCCTGATTGCCTCCTCCTCCCACCAATTGGTGTGGGACTGCTGAAAGTTCACCCAGAACACAAAAGAACTGTTCTGTCAGGAGCCTGGCTCAACTGACCCTCCTCCTGCTTCCTCCTGGACCAATTGAAGGATGGCTGTGTGTATTTCTTCCATGCCCCCCTCCAAGCAGTCTTCGTGCTAGTGGTCTAGAGTGCTAAGGGATGCAGTGCAAACGGTGTCATACTGTGGGTGTCAGCTGTGGGAGCTGGCCGTCAGCCAGCTACACTGCCCTGAGTAGACAAATCCTGACACACCTTCACTCGAGGAACTGCTGTATGTGGAATGCTAAATGGTCATACTAAAACCAAGGTGAACACTATTGTACCTGCTCTGTTTTTCACAGGTAAAGTGATCATTCTATGATATGTGATGGTATTCCTATGCTGCACACCATAACCACCAGGGATTAGAGAGTTGGCTGCTATTATCTGTTTCCTTACACTTTATAGCCAGCACACTACTGTTTTAAATGTAAATTGAACCTAATGAAGCCTACTAAATGACAAAAACCTGTGGGCACATTTTTACTAAATCAACAAAGCAGCATAGTCTTGTTAATGACATAGTTATTAACCATGGTTAATTTGTTCCTCTCTAGGAGGCCATAACCTATGTGTTTATCTGACTGTAGATACAAAACCAGCTTAGCTGCACTGTAAAGCTAGGTAATAATTGTGTTCAATGATTCTCTTTAAGAGGCAGTAATCTGTGTACATATCTGGCAATAACAATAAAACCAGCGTAGTGACACTCCAACTATTCTCTGCCATTAGTTTGAATTTTGAATTTTGGTATGCTGTCATAATTATCCACAGTACATTGTCTCTTTCCAAAAATGTGTCATAACCGGAGAACCACCTTTCTCCCCTATAGTCCCATCTATCCTACAAAATGTGGGTGGCAACATTACTGCTACTGCTCTCTAGGACTGACACCCTTCCCCCCAGAACTGTGGCCCTACAGCTTATATCCCCATGCAGATATACTCCCCTGGAATGCAACCATTTACTTCTGGACATAGCTGCCTCTAGTCTCACAACTGTTCCATACTGGTAGATCATCTAATGACTCCCCCTTTGTTCTGTACCCCACTTATAATAATCTTCAAGCACACAGTGACTCCATCGCATTGAAGCCTCCCTATTAGTAACACAGCTGTATTGGATGAGTTTGGGCTAACACAAATAATTACTGACCCTACCAGCCTTAATCTGAGGAATCCTTCCCATTCCTCCCTACTGGACCTAGTGCTCACAAATGGACCACAAAAGATTACTACCACAGCTGTAATAATGTGATAATGATTGTAGCAACCATAATGCAACAACCTGTCTCAGAGGCACATAGAAAGTTCCTGGAGTAACTTTCTTCTGATATAAAAGAAAACGCTTGCATTTCTGTGTGGCACACTACCTCAGCGATCTGGAAAACATTAACTGGCAGCAATTTTACCTGTTCCCCTCTGTAAATACAGTAGTAGATATCTTCAATCAACAAATCATCTCTGTTATAAACAGGCACTCCCCGCTAATCAGAGAGTGAAGACAAAGATATGCCCCTGGCTTACAAAAGAAATCAAACATGTGCTGAGAGATAGGGATAATCACTGGGCCATAGCTTGGAAGACAAAATCACCCCATGATTGGACAGAGTTCCAACAGAAAAGGAACTACTGCACCAAATTAATTCTCTCTGCTAAATGTAATTACTTCCTAAACCTTCTGGAAACTAACAAAAAATAACCCTTCTAAGTTTTGGCAGACAATAAATTCACATAGTGGTAGAAATGCCTCCTCTGGTAAAACAGAATATAATAGTAAAATTACTTCTGACAAGCAATTCATCCTGGAAGAACTTAATGCTCATTTCATGTTTACTGGAATGGCTTTTGACCAATCTCCTGCTGCTGCGATCACCTTAACTAATCTTAAGCAACCCCCTCTTATCTGCAGCACTAATCTACCTTTTAATTTCCAAACCATTACCTACAAGCAGGCGGAGGATATCTTAAGTACCCTCAACACCAAAAAGGGCCCTGGGGCAGACACATTGGAACCGTTCTTTATTAGAGCAGGAGCCCCAGTGCTAACTGCACCCATAATGCACCTATTCAGCCTATCCCTCACCAGACATGAAATATCCAATGATCTGGAAAACAGCTCAAGTAATCCCACTTTTCAAAGCTGGAGTTAAGTCCAAGACTAGTAACTATAGGTCTATATCAATCTTGCCTGTCCTAGTTAAGGTACTGGAAAAATTAGTTCATGAACAAATTTGGGATTATCTATCCCAACGAAAATTGTGAAGCACTCCTCTATGCAGATGACCTAGCCATCTATTACAGTGATAAATCAATCGAGGCAATTTCCTCCTCCCTTACGCAAAACTATAACTCTGCTCACCAATGGTTCCTCTCAAACAAACTCATCAATGAAAAAAAGACCAAATCCATGCTCTTCAGCTCCATACCTTTCCTCACCAAAGCTGTGAAATTAAATTCCACCCTTCTAGTACTCACCCCTGCAGGCCCCCCCTCTAGAAAATGTGATCACCTTTAAATACCTAGAGGTCACGCGTGACCCCTTCCTATCTTTTACTGAACATGAAAACAACACCGTGTGGAGAATCTACCACAATTTAGGTGCTGCTTTCCAACTAAAGTACCTTCTGTCCACTGAAGCGTGCCTTGCTATTGCCTGTGATAACCTCCTAACCCTCCTTGACTACTGCTCCCCTGTCTACTCCTGCATCTCCTCCTCCTTGCACTCACACCAAACCACAACTTACAACTCAGTTTGTCGGTTTGTCCTCCAAGCACCCACCCACACCCACCACTGCTCACTCTACCAGTCCCTGGGGTGGCTCCCTCTCCAAGGATGTTTTGACTATGCAATGGGCTGCCTAGTGGACAACTCACTCAGAACCCAGGACCTGTCCCCTACTCAAAACTCCTAGTGGATAGGGTGGTCTCGAGATCTCTCAGAGCGTCCTCTGTCCCACCTCTGGCAGTACTCCATGTCTCCACCACCATGGGTGGTAGAGCATTTTCAGTCTCAGCCCCCTCCATGTGGAGTAAACTCCCACTGTCCATCCATTCATCCCCAACCCACCAGGTCTTCAAGCAGAATCTGAAATACTAGCTGTTGAATACTGCCTGCTGTAATTGCACTCAAAAATAATATTGCCAGGGTAGATGCCTTTCTCTTTCAACCCATAGGATCTTTACCCTCCTCTTCTGTCCACTGCCACTCCTACGTCACCTTACTCTTTTCAAGCCCCCCAACCCGCTAACTCTTTGAAGTTTCGCCTACCTTATAACAGTAGCAGTGCTTTACTCTGAACCTAGGTAGCTCTTTTCCTGCGATAACCCTGGAACTGTCTTCTCATCTTGGCCTAGTACTATCGGCCAGTACTATTGTGTATATTTAGTACAAGGATGTAGGTCTTCTGTCCTCAACCTAGAAACTGTACTATTGTGCATAGTTAATACATTGACATAGGTGTGTCTCTCTGTACCTAGCCAGCTCTAATGTATAGTAATTGACTTCTCGACATCCTTGCCAATATCCATTAATCTGCTCAATCATGCTTGTCTCACATTATCCTCTAGTCTAACTACTATGTTTAATGAAAAGCATCATCAACTGTATATTTATACACTTGTACATTTATTTTATTGTAAGGAGCATTATACACTTGTACATTGTAAAGAATGTCAACTGTATATTTTAATGTACTTGTGTATTTTTTTTTATTTTCCTCACCACCTTATGCTCAGGGTGTGTATTCCCTGACTGTGTATGTATTATTTGTTGTTTGTTTGTTTTCCTGTTTGCTGCCACCTTGTGGCCCAGGTCATGCCTGAAAATGGTCCTTTGGATCAGTGCACCTACCCAGTTACCAAAGACATAAATAAAAAATAATTTACTCACACCTTCTCAATCTGGTTTTAGGCCATTACACAACACAGCAACTGCACTCATCAAAGTAAAGGACGATTGGCTCAACTCCCTAGATAAACAAATTCTGGCCAGAGCTAATAGGGTTGCAGGTAAGGAATATGGAGTAAACATATTGAAAATTACCAAAGTTATGAGCCTGTGTTAGCAAAATGTAATGTAGGCTCATAAATGTGTTGTTTTCATAATATTTTTACATTACATTTTCAACATAGCCTTGTTATGACCCTACCTCATGAAGAAGGGCAGAGAAAATTTTCAAATCCTGCCCGAAAGGTGATTTCGCGCAGGGACTCTGATATCAACTTTCAGGATGCAAAAACACATTTTGGGCAGGAGTTGAAAACTGACAGCTGTCACAGTCATGAGGTGCTGTAAAGAAATGGCTATGTTGAAAATTTAGAGTCAAAATATTGTATATTACCACAGTTATGAGCCTGTGTTTGCAAAATGCAACATAGCCTATAACGTTTTGGTTTTTAAATATTTTTACTGCACACTGAAAACATAGCCTTCTTATGACCCCACCTTATGAACAATGGCAGAGAAAATATTCAGCTCCTGCCTGAAAGGTGATTTCACATAGGGACAGTGAAATCACCTTCCAGGATGTAAAAAAAAAACAAAAAACATTTTGGCCAGGATATGAAAACTGACAGCAGTCACATTCATGAGGTGCTGTAAAGATATAGCTATGTTGTAAACCTGGGGTAAAAATATTGAAAATTACCAAAGTTACAAGCCTGCATTTGCAAAATTCAATGTAGACTCATAACTTTGTTGTTTTGCTTTTTATATTTTTATACCAATTTTTCAACATAGCCAGCTTATGACCCTACCTCATGAACAATGGTGGAGAAAAGTTTTAGCTCCCGCCCAAAAGGTGATTTCGCGTAGTGACCATAAAATCACCTTTTGGGACAGATTTATCTAACATCACTTGCATTGTTCATGAGGTGATGTCCCAAAAAAGGTATGTTAAACATGTGGGGCAAAAATATTGAAAAGCCAAGTTATGCTACTAACTTCAAACCCCCATTTAAATACATTGATGCATACCTGATTTCCTCAGTTTGTGGTCCGACATTGCAGAGTGAAAACGTGTCTGCGGTCCAGAGAGGATTACGGTGTTGGACCCCTGATGGGTAAGTAAGGCTTGGGGAGGTGGTGGGTGAGGAATGACACAAAAAGACATCGATGGACTTTTTCAGGTGGGAGAAAAAAACAGACACAAGATTCCCAAAACACATCACTGGGGGATTGGACACCCCCTGTGTCACTGTTATGTTTTTTGGGGGTGGGTGCTGAGAGGGAGGGTTGGGGTGGGGGAGAAAAAAATATAAATTATAGGGGTGCGATCACGCCCCTATAGTTAGGGTTATGAAGGCACTGTAATGTTAAACTTGAATGTTTTCACATTAATAACTTTGGACCCATTCAACAGATTTGCATGAAATTTGGTATGCATGGTAGGCCATGGTAGATCTCTTGAACTACCAAATTGTGTTTCAGTCAGACTTACAGTTTTTGCACAGTGAATCACTGAAAAATGCACTTTTCCCCAGTTTTGAGTGCAGTTTTTCGGATTTTCTCCATGGCACTGCATGGCCACACTGTGGCATGCTAGTCTGAAATTTGGCATGTCGAAAGAGCTTGGGTCAAGGAACATGCCACTTTTTGTTTGGTGAAAACATATTAATCCATTCAAAAGTTATTAAACTTTTTAGCTCCCATTATAAGTCTATGGAAAAATTTATATGGTTGTTTTGCAAAAGAAGAATGGGGTTTTGGCCATCTGTTCACTCCTCACGATCAAAGAATCTGCAGGCTCACGATCAAAGAATTATGCTGACTATCACAGGGCAATCTCCCAGCAGAAAGTGGATTTTCTGTCAAGGGAGATAAGAAATAGACGGGCTCATCTCTTCCGTACGGTGGACAGCCTGTTGCACCCAGACTATCTCCATACTAGGGGAGCTAGTTTAAGCACATGGTGCAATAAGTTCACTCTGTTCTTTGCCAACAGAGTGTTCTCTAGGAGGACTGCAATCTCCTCCAGTGCCACTCATAGATCTTGTGGGGTTGGACCGGGGATGTGTCAGGGCACCCCTTCTGTCTGGGATGAGTTTGATCCAGTTGGAGTGGAGGAGATGGCTGAGTTGGTCTTAAAGCTGTGACCTACCCATTGTGATCTAGACCCAGCTCCAAGCCGACTTTTAGTTGTGTGGACCTGATTGGATCTGTGGTTTCTGGGATTGTCCGTTGTTCTCTGAGGAGTAGGGTCTTCCCAGTGGCCTTGAAAGAGGCATTGATGAGACCCCTTTTGAAGAAACCCTCACTGGGCCTGGACTGTCTCACCAACTACAGACTGGTCTCAAACCTCCCATTCTTAGGGAAGGTTTTAGAAACAGTGGTGGCCATTCAGCTTGAAGCCCATCTTGCCACCTTGGTCACTTTTGAGTGCTTCCAGTCTGGATTTAGGCCTGGGCATAGCATGGAGACTGCCCTGGTGAAGGTGCTTAACAATCTCCTAATAGAGACAGGGGAAAACACACCATTCTTGTTCTCCTGGATATCTCTTCAGCATTTGACACCGTGAACCATGAGGTGCTACTGGACCACCTGCAGAACTGGTGTGGATTAACTGGCACTGTCATCAGCTGGTTTAGATTCTACCTCAAGGACAGAGTGCAAAGGGTGAAGATGGGGTTATCCTCATCTAACCCGATGCCTCTGCACTGTGGAGTTCCACAGGGTTTGGTCCTGATGGCACTTTGTTTAAGGTGTACATGCTGCCATTGGGAGATGTTATAAGGCTGTATAGCTTGGGTTTTCATTGTTACGCTGATGATACCCAGCTATACCTGTCCTGTGCTTCTGGAAACCAGATGGCGGCCTCTGTGTTTAACATCTGCCTGGCTGAGATCCAGAATTGGATGATTCATAGCTGACTACAACTCAACCCAGACAAGACAGAGGTACTGGTGGTGGATACTGACTGATGACGTGATTGGAGAGGTTTGAGGAATGATCCCGGTTTGAAGCTGGGGGCATCCCTTTGATCCCACACAGAACGGGTTAGGGATATGGGTGTGTTCCTTGATGATGGTCTGGTGCTTGATTCTCAGGTATTGGCCATTGTCCAAAGTGGATTCTCTCATTTGAGGAACACTACCAGGATCCAAACCCTGTTACCAGCTGAGGACCTTGCCACTTTAGTGCATGCCTTCATTATGTCTAGGTTGGACTACTGAAATGCTCTCTACCTAGGGCTTTCTGGAGGCAATGTCCACTGTCTGCAGCTGGTGCAGAATGTGGGCAGCCAGGCTGCTGACTAGTGCAGCAGATTTGGATCATATCAAGCCTGTTCTCCACGGACTGCACTGGCTGCCAATAAGGTGGATGATTGCCTTCAAGGTTGGGTTACTGACCTCTAAAGCCCTACACAGCCAGAGACTGGACTACCTGCAAGATCCCCTGGTTCCTCACTGTCTGACCCACTCTCTCCATTCCCCCAAGGGTTGCCTCCTAGTGGTTCCCAGGGCTAGACTGTGGCACTCAGGTGACAGGGCTTTTTCAGTTGCCACAGCAGCCCTGTGGAACTCACTGCCTAGTCATCTGAGAGAGGCACCCTCGGTGGAAACCTTCAAAAAGAGCCTGAAGACATTCTTATTTGGCCAAGCATTCAAGCTGTACATTTAGCAAATAAAACTATATGCTTTAGGACTGTCTTGATACGATAGATAGATGTTATATATTGTGTGTTTTTAGAGCTACTTGATCTTAAATGCTATTTTAATTTATTTTCTGCAAGTTGATTGCTGTTGTTTTTACATGTGATGTATTCATGAATTGTGAAATGCTTTGAGCCTCCAGGAAGGTGCGCTACAGAAATAAAATATCTAGCTAGCTAGCTACAGTTCAGACACAGGCATGAGCTGACTCTCCTCGCACACTCCCTAAGTTTACTGACCTGAGCTCATCTCAGCCAGATCTGCAAGCAGCAAACCAGATGGACATACAATTTACAACCCCCGCCCCACACACACATACACACACACACACATATACACACACACGTCTCATTCAGTCAGGGTAAAGCAAGAACAGTCCCCAGTCTGGCTTACCAAACCACAAAGGAAAACCAGTCACACCTCTCAATCAAGATCATTTACCTCTAATAGTGCCAATAAACAGAGCAAAAATGTGTCTCAGAGGGCACACAGTAGAAGCAGAGATGGCAGATGTAAAGACTCTGTTGGCTCCACCAATTTTTCTCCTGAACCACCCTGGTAGAACCAAGTTTGCTCTAAGTGAATGGAAGCTGTTCATCCTTGAAAAACAACAGTTTTGTTCTGTGTTATAAATACCCTTAGACTTGTTCCACACATCCTATCGGGCATGAGTGATGTCTCCTGGCACTAAGCTGTGAAAATATTATTTACTCCCTCTGCTCCCCTGCATGTCTACTTCAGTGATTGTACAAACTTTTTGTCAGCCTACCTGGATCATTCTAGCTGGTCTGCTTTAGGTTCCCAACTTTTTTCAAAGTTGTTTCATTTACAGTATTTGTAGAATAGTATCCCCTGGAATAAATAAATCATTGGTCTGGATGGCTACAACACAACAATGAGGAGGTCACTTAGTCATTTTATTTTCAACCTTTGAACTTTGGAGTGTACCAAACAGTGTGGTTCACAATGAACACAGCCATAGAGTCAAGCCGTACAAAAGCAAGGGTGCTGGACTTTCGGAGGGCTAACTTTAGCAGAATACGAGAGTGCCTACGAAATGCACTAGCAAAAGGGCAGGAAGGAGGGGTGGAGAAACAATGGGGAAAATCAAAACTGCCATCACAGAGGCAACAAGACTTTTTGTGAAACAAATAAACAAAAAAAATGGAGGAAAAAAACACTATGGTTCTCAAAAGAGGTGTCGGGAAGGTTAGGGAGAAAAATCATTCAGAAAGTATAAGGAATCACAGAAGGAGCAAGGCAGAGAACTCTATCAGCTAAAGCAGAAGGAAACAGGGAAGGCAGTCAGAATAGCAAAGGTCCAAACTGAGGAAAGTTAGCCAACTCAGTTAAGAAGGCAGATAAAACCTTTTATAGGTTCATTAGTGAGCGAAGAAAGACCAAGGGAGGGATAGTGAGGCTTAATAAAGGGAAGGGGGTGGGCAGAGGGTAACAGTGAAAAGGCAGAGATACTGAATGAATACTTTTGTTCAGTATTCACAAAAGAAGAGGAGGGGGACGTATCTAAACCAAACAATAGAAGCACTCTGAATAGGGAGGTTGATACCAGTTCATTCACAGAAGAAAGGGTCCTGAAAGAACTCCTAAAACTCAAAGTGAACTAGGCAATGGGGCCTGATGGGATTCATCCCAGAATTCTAAAAGAACTAAGGGGAGAACTAGTGACACCACTGACTACCCTTTTTAACAAATCATAGGAGGATGGTGTGGTACCTGAGGACTGGAGGAAGGCAGATGTGATTCCCCTTCACAAAAGTGGGAGCAAGGCAGAGGCAGGAAACTACAGACCTGTTAGTTTGACCTCAGTGGTAGGGAAAATGATGGAATCACTTCTGAAAGAAAGAATTATGGAGTACCTAGAGGCCAGCAGGGCACAGGACCCAAGGCAGCATGGATTCACAGTGGGAAGGTCATGTCAGATGACTCTAATAGATTCCTTTGACTGGGTAACCAAAGTAGTAGACCAGGGAGGGGCTGTGGACATGGCCTACCTAGACTTTAGCAAGGCATTTGACACAGTCCCTCGCAAAAGATTAATAAATAAGTTAGGCAGCCTGGGAGTGGGTCCAAGAGTGGTAGCCTGGGTAAAAAATTGGCTGGACAACAGGATGCAGAGGGTAATAGTAAACAGAGTCCACTCCCAAGAAAGTGGGGTTACTAGCGGGGTACAGCAGGGTTCAGTAGTGGTGCTGGTCCTCTTTAATGTCTTTATAAGTGACATTGCAGAGGGACTGGAAGGAAAAGTATGCCTCTTTGCAGATGATGCAAATATCTGCAACAGGGCTGATACATAAGGTGGGTGGGTTGGAAAGGATGAAAATGGACTTGGCAAGGTTGGAGGAATGGTCAAAAGTATGGCAGCTTAGATTCAATGCAAAGCCATGCAGAGTAATGCACCTGGGAAACAAAAACCCAGGGGAAGAGTACATAATGGGGGGGAGGTACTAACAACAAGACAATTGGAAAGGGACCTGGGGCAGTCATATCAGATGATCAGAAGGTAGGCAGGCAATGTCAGAAGGCAGTAAGGAGGGCTGGGAGGATACTGGGATTCATAGAGAGAAGCATCACCAGTAGAAAACAGGAAGTTGTCATCCCTCTGTACAGACAGTTGGTGAGTTCCCATCTGGAGTACTGCATGCAGTTCTGGAGACCCCATCTCCACAAAGACATAGACAGGATGGAGGCAGTCCAGAGGAGGGCAACTAAAATGGTGCAGAATCTGCACCAGAAACCATACGAAGAGAGAGAGAGACTAAAGAAGCTTAATATGTATGCCCTCGAGGAAAGGCAGGAGGAGGGGACATGATAGAAACTTTCAAGTACCTCAAGGGAATCAACAAAGTCTGAGAAGGGTAGCATCTTTCAGAAAAAGAGATGTGCAGGAACAAGGGGGCATAGTTTGAAGACAGCGGGCGAAGGCTCAGGGACGACATGAGGAAGTATTTTTTCACAGAGAGTGTAGTGGACACATGGAATGGCTTTCCTGAAGAGGTTGTGGGGTCAAAAACAGTGGGGGAAATCAAGAATGTATGGGACAGACATAAGACAATTATAGTGGGGGGTAGAAGAAGGTAGGCTGTTGGTTAACAAGGATCTACAGCTTATCCAATAGATAGGGAAATGGGCAGACTGGGTGGGCCAAGCGGTCCTATCTGCCGTCAAAGTCTATGTTTCTATGTTTACCATATTTTGTCAGGAAGGGTCCCCCTACTGCTTCCTATTAGACTGTGCCCTCTACTCTTGTTCACCCATTCCAGCAGCTTTCTAAAACAGTGCGGCTGTCAGGTGCTCTGATTGTCTACCAAGGGTCATATGGTTAACTTTCATTTCCTGGTTTGGGGAGATCAGATCTGACAGTTTCCAGTCTTGCCCCTATACCTTACTCTGGTTGCACATTCATCTGAAGTGATTTAACCAATGCTCAGCTGCTCTGTTTGGAATCTACCCAGTTTTTCCCATTACCAGCTATAGAAGTATTTTCACAGCTGTACGGATGCTGCTTGTGTATGATTGCCTAAATCTAGAAAATCTAGAAAAGTTTAACTAAGCAGTAATACTTTCCCGATTTCCTGCATGCATTAAGTCAGCTATTTGTGGGTCCTGTGGTCTAACTGTATATCTTACTTTGCTGAAACATAGTGCCTGCTTATTCTTGGGGGCACATGATTTAAAATCTCAGACCATCAATCAGGGGGCCCTATGTTATGAAAATCAGCTTTTAGTCTATATCTCTGGTCAGCCAAACAGTGTTTTTTTCAAATTCATGGACTTGACAATTTAATTATGTGCTCCCCCCCCCCCAATAACTACCTCTATCAGACCATCACAATGAATTTAAGCCTTTACAATAGGCATGGCATATTCTCACTTGATCCATGGCTGTTTTGTTGCATTAACGATTCCTGCAGGGTCTCACTGATTTCTGGGCAAATGGATGTCAGCTATGGGCATTTTCCCCCAAAAAAGTGGATAGAGCAGCACCATTTTATATGTTTTCGAATCAGTGCTCACTACAGATTAGCATCCTAGGTATTGCCCCAGCTGCTAGGTGATAGAATAATATGCTGTGGGGTGGCTACACAGATCCTTGCAATTCCTTCCTTCCTTCTCTTAAATGACCCTTGCAAAGAACATAACAAATGTTACTAACCAATCTATTTAGCATGCATCAAATAGCACTTCAGGCTTGTAATTCATGCACGCATAACTTTGCAGTGAGACCTAGTCCGAGGGATGGGCTCCGCAGTTGTGAACATGTACAAGGTGTCCCAGGTAGGAAGCCAGAGCTGATTTTGCTGGCCTGCATGGATCATCTATGTGCACCTTATATCTCCGTGTATTTGGATGCATAAGCCTCAATTTGCAGCACTTTCTGAAGATGCAATGAAGATCCAGCCTATCTCTTTCTCGCGTGAGCCAGTTATCCAGGGAGGGAGGAGAAAAGGCTTTTAGTCATTTATTTAATGAACTCCAAGGTAATGCTCACTAATAGGTGTGGGCTACTTCCCCATTTCATGTTGAATTGTGTTAAGGCCTAACTTTCTTTTAAAAAAAATATAAAACCCCTGCATTCACATTGTCTATTTGATTTGGTGGAAGCTATGTAGAACCATCATTTGCTTACCAATAATTAAGGCATGGCACTCTTGCTGACACATAGGAGTTCATCTCCAGTGCAGTGCAACCAAATAACCTCTGGTTGTTGCACCTCTATTGCCTCTTATCTAATACATTACTCATTTTTTACTTTTGATAACTAGTTGATTATTGTCATATTATCACATAGTAATTGGTTTAGAGTAGATATAATACTGCAACACTCTACTTGTTTTCATTTATTTAGAACTTAGAGCTTATTTTATTTATATTTTTAGAGCTCTGATTAGAGAGCCCAGATAGCTGTTTATTGTCTTTGACCATTACTAAGCAGCCTGTTTTCTTTTTTTTTTTTCATAATGAGTAACAATTATTCCTTCAGATTAACTTCTTGGAGGCAGTATAGTGCAGTAGGTTAAGGCTCTGAGCTGCAGATCTGGAGACCTGGGTTTGAATCTCACAGCAGCCTAGGTGCATAATGTGTGATCCTGAGCAAGTCACTCAGCTTCCTTGTGCTCCCAGGTCGCATCTGGAAACAAGCTTCGGCTTAGTGTGCTACTCCTGGTTAAACAATGTTCCCTTTCCCCTCTTGGAACATAAAGGGTTTTAACTCACCCATTAGATGAAAAAGGAAAAAAAAACTATCTTAAAAAGAAAAGATCTGATATAGCATTTCTGCAAGAAATGCACTTGTCTGCAAATGAAGCAGATATGCTATGTAGGGACTGGGTGGAAATGGTGGAGCATAATTGCTTCAATTCTGAACAGAGGGGAATTGCAATTTTAATTAAGAAAGGCATTCATTTTATTTTGTGAAGCATTCTCATATAGTTGATGATGAAGGCCATTTTCAGTTGTTACTGGGTACACTTAATTGAACTAAGGTTACACTCTGTAATACCTATGCTCCAAACTCTAAACAAGCAGATTTCTTTAATGATATTGTTATGAATTTAAACGCTGCAGTAGGTTATGAAATTGTCCTAGCTGGTGATATGAATGAAGTATTTCAACCTTTCCTTGGCAAAAAAAACTAGTAGACACAATCTTCAGGTCACTAAAGCACAAGTGACACTTCATAAACTTTTAGAAGATGGTGGTCTAATAGACTCCTGGCACATAATGCACCCTCAGGGAAGAGACTACACATTCTTTTTAATTTTTTTATTTATTTTTTATTTTATTTAGCTTTTGTTGACCGGGTAAGTGCACTAGACAAATCCTGCCTATTTTCAGGCACGACCCGGGGGAGGGGGAAACAGATGAATGCCAACTGACCTTGAACCAGATTAAACTGTTGGTGGCATTTTTTTAGTGAATGAAGGAAATTTGGCCAGGACACCGGGGAAATTCCCCTACTCTTTCGATAAGTGCCATGGGATCTTTAACATCCACCTGAACTACCACCAATCCAGGCAGATGGGATCTCGGTTTAATGTCTCATCGGAAAGACGGCACCTCAGAAATGCAGCACCCCTCTCATGCTGCATTACAGTGTCAGTACTGGGATATTAACCCAAGTGCCAGATGTGGGAACTGAACCCACAGCCCTCTGATCTCCCGGCCTCAGAGGTGAGTGTGCTACCTACTGAGCCACTGACACTGTTCTGCTAGGCATAATATGCACAGTAGAATTGATTACTTCTTTCTCTCAAAAAATCTGCTAAACACAATCACTGAGTCCAGTATCGATAGTATTCATCTACTGGACCGTGCTCTTATTGATGTCACTTGTGCTGCAGACTAATAACCCCAGAGCTTTCAGATGGAAGTTGAACTCATTGCTGGTTAAGGACAAAGATTTTCCAAAATGGCTCCACAAAGAAACAACAGAATTTTTTATACACAGTGATAATGGTGAAGTGTCTTACGCTTGCTTATGGGCATCTTTCAAGGCTTATATTAGAGGCTGAATAATAGGGTTCACAGTACAAAAGAAACAAAACCTGATCAGATCCACCATGGCTGCGTAATGAAGTTAGTGAAGTTGTGTGGAACTGTTAAGGAGGCATGCAGAAACAACACAATGATTTGTAAGTAGTAAGATTTGTTTTAGTTTCTGTTCTAAGGAAGGCATACACATTATTAAGAAAATATATGGAGGTGTACATTTTAGTGGAAGGAATAGTAAGCTATATAGGTTTACAAAAGTACCCCAGAGCAAATGCCACTGAGGTATGTGTTATCCCAGAGGATATTGGCCATAAGCCAAATTTTAAAGAAAACATAATTGTACATACCCCAATAATACAAAGCTTCATGGGAAACATATGCAACTCCCCTTGATGGTACAGAAGGTGGCAGTGCATGAAAAAGTAATGGCTGGCATATGTTCAGCCTTGGGATTATTTACACAGGTTTTTTTTTAGAGAAACAGGGTTTTTGTCCATTAGGTGATGTAAATTATATTTAAGCAATGTGTTGATGTCAGGAAGTCAGGTGTAATGATGGACTGTTAGCAGATAAAATGTGATAGTAACTTTCAGAAGGGGTCACTGTTGATAAGGTTAAGGTTGTTATGCTTGTGATAATGGGAATATTAGGAAAGTATGAGGTCTATGCTGGAGTAGAGTACAAATATGCAGAGTTTCATAAGTATGTTCTCAGAGTGCAGGCGAATGTGATATGCAGGTTTGTTTTACAAATAGGTAAAAATAGTGACACATGCAATTGATGGAAAGATAGATAATTAGATAGATAGAGAGATAGTTAGATAGATAGATGGAGAGACGGACAGACAGACAGGCAGGCAGAATAGGAATGGCAGTGAAGTATTGAAGTGACGCCAACCCCATCCTCACTCTGCAGAGATGGACAGGCATTAGGGTGTGTCTTTGCTATTCACTTTTTATTGATTTTATACACAGAATAACTTGTTTTCATGTATACAAGACAACAGATGACAGATAAATAACAGCTGATTCGTAGTGCTTGTTAGATCAAGTTACAGACATTCAATTATAGTGAATAATAATCTTATCATAGAGTGCATTTCTGACAGAAATATAGGTACTTCATGTTCCTATTTAGCAGCATTGGTTTTAAATACATTTCCTTCTGCATGCCCTTTAGTTGGCATTTGGTACATATGCATTGAATCAATGGGTTCCATGGATGCTTTCCACTTATTTTGAGTCTCTTACTGTCACAGTAGGGCCTCTTAGTGGTAACTCTTACAGTTACTATCTGCCCTAAGTGGGTAAGTTGATTTAATCGAACCATTCTGAAGGTTTTGTATTCTGCCCTCAGATTCTCCGGACTTACTTACTATGGGACAAAGGATACATCTTGCAGCATATAATAAATTATCCAGCGAGTCCATTTAGAGGAGAAGTTTTCTTCTCTTTCATTTAACTTGAAGGTGATTCGCTCTAATTTATATAGTTATTTAGTGGTCTCCCACCAATCTTTTATTGTAGGTGTTTTATCAGTTAACCACAGCTTGGTTATGGTTTTTATAGCTGCAGTTATTAGTAGGTGGATAAGGTATTTAATGTTAATGTTCCTATATTCTTTAGGTAGTGTAAGGAAGAGTTACATTTCTTTGGTGAGGAGTAATTGGGGGTCTATTAATTCTCTAAATTGCAGTTCTATTTGGGTCAAGAAAGGGGTAAGTACTGAGCAGGACCACATAACATGAGTGTGTGTAGCTCTCTCTTCTCCACAGTTTCTCCAGCAAGACACCGTGCCCATGGGGGAATAGTGCCTTGTCAGTATTGGGGTCCTGAAGTATCTAATAAGATGCTTCCAAGCGTATTCACATCATTGGTGCGAACTAGTAACTCGGGAAGCATTCCCGCATGCCTTCTGCCAGGATTCATATGTTAGAGGACTGCCTAGTTCTTCCAGCCACTGCAGGCGTATGCTTTCAGTATATGTTTCTCCTTGGTCATTTAAAGAACGATAGTACCAAGAAACCAAGTGTGGGGCTTCAGGGTTTATGTTAAGGTGATGCTGGGCATTCAACAAGGGCAGGTACTTAGCTGGGGTTCTCACCTCCCTCGGCAAACTTTGGTAGAAATGCTGGAGTTGTAAATATCTGTAAAAGTTCTGTTGGGAGATTCCAAATCTTCTCTGTATAGAGTCAAAGGCCCAGAGTACGCCCTGATTAGTAATTTGTAACAGATATTTCAGGTTGTATCTCTCCCAGGTTTGGCACCCATGGTCCAGTCTATTTGGAGGAAAGTCATTAAGACTCGCTATTGGACACATCAGTACCAGGAATGGGGACAGCCGCTGCACTCTCACAATGCTCTGCCAAGTTCTCCAGCCACATCTAAGCCAATAGCTCAAAAGGGGTGTCGGAATCCTGCTCACCTGTTGATTATTTAAGTATTGAAAATATTCCCTGTCAGGGATAAATGTCTGTTCTATTTGGAGCCAGTGCTGAGTGGTTGTTCTATTCTGTCTGGCCATAAGGTGTGTTAGGTTTGCTGCAAAGTAATATAATTGCAAGTTAGGGAGAGATAGTCCTCCAGATTGGCGTGGGAGAAAAAGCACTTTTAACCTGACCCTGGGTCTCTGAACAGCCCATATGAATTTTGAGATAATACTGTTCCACGTCTTAAACACTTTCCTGGGCATGAAAGTCGAGATATTTTGGAACAAATATAGGGCTCTAGGAAGAGTGATCATGAGTATCAGTTCTGTCCTTTTGCTAAGGCTCAGGGGTAGTGTAGCCCAAGCTGCCAAATCCACTTTTAACTGACATGTAAAATTCTCATAATTATCTTTGTAAGCTGATTCACTTCTTTGTGAGATGAACACTCCAAGGTATTTTAATTTGGCCAAATTCTATCGGCAGGGTATCATGTTGCGAATGATGGCAGAAGGGGTATAATGAAAAGTTAGGATCTCAGTTTTTGCTAGGTTTAATTTATACCCGATACTTGGGCGAATCCATCTAGGGTTCATCTTATGGCTGGTAGAGTTTTTTCAGGATTTGAGAGACATAAAAGAACATCATTGGCATATAAAGCTATACGATGTTCTGTGTCTCCAATTCGTATCCCATTAATATCATGGGATTCCCTTATATATTGTGCTAATGGCTCAATATAGGCTGCAAACAGGAGAGGGGACAGAGGGCATCCATGGCGGGTCCCTCTTTCAAGGGAAAAGTATTTGGAATGATGACCCCCACCTTTATGCATGCCTGAGGGGATGCATAGATATTTTTTAGTAGCATTATCAGGGATTTTGGGATGCCTAACTTCTCTAGGGTTTTATATAAGAATGGCCACGCCACCCTATCGAACGCTTTTTCAGCATCTAGACTAATCAGAATTGAGGGGGTGTTCAAAGTTTGCATTTTTTGGGAAATGTGAAGCGTTCATCTAATATTATCCGTAGTGGAACGGTTTCTAATGAAACCAGTTTGATCCTGATCAGTTAGTTGGGGCATGACCTGATCTAGGCGTTTAGCCAGAATATGCATAAAAAGTTTATAGTCAGCATTTAAGACTGAGATTGGTCTGTAAGAGCTACATAATTGGGTGTTTTTCCCTGGTTTCAGATAACCTAAATAGTAGCATAGGACCAGGATGGGGGGGATCACCTTCCAGGATCATGTTGAACAATCTAAGGAGATCAGGCGTAGTTTGTTGCTTCATACTTTTATAGAACTCATTCCCGTAGCCATTTGGGCCTGGGGATTTTGATATCTTTAGGGAACGTATTGCAATCACAATTTCTTGTGCTGTGATAGGGGAAGTTAGTGCTTCACCTTGGGATTCTGAAAGGGAAGGCAAGGTTATCCCCTGCAAATATTCAGAAATCTGTTTATCTCTGGGAGTTACCTTGGGGGTATAGAGAGTGGAATAATATTTTGTAAAGGCTTCTGTAATATCATGTAAGCTATTTAAAGGGTGGCCGCCCTGCGGGTGTCTAAGGGTAGTAATAGTTGTAGCCTTCCTTTGCCTTCTTACCTGGTATGCCAGCAATCTGGTTGCTCTGGGGCCTACCTCGTAATATCTCTGTCTCAAAAAATTCAAGGCAATCTCTGTTTGTTGTAAAGCCAAGCTATCCAGTTCAGCTTTAGTTTCCTGGAGAAGAGGTAAAACCACGGTGTCCCCTTGCTTGTGTGCCATCTGGAGAAAATGAAGAGTCTCCTCCAGCCTAGCCCTTCCCTTCCTGTGCTGCCTATTTAGCTCTGAGGTATGCTGTATTATATGACCTCTGAGTACTGCTTTTATTGTGTCCCAGTCGATAGCTGGAGTTGTATCATTAAGGGGGTTAAGTTCTCAGATTTCAGATAATTTATCCAAAATAAATTCCCTGAACTGCTCGGAGTGCAAATAATATGGGTTAAGTCTCCATCTAGTGTTTTTAAGTTGTAGAACCATCTCCCATGAGGAAATTAGTGGAGCGTGATCCGAGAGGACTATATTGCCCAGTCGAGCATCTTTTAGCTGGCTAATGTTTTCCTGCTGCATATAGGTGTGATCTACATGCGAGTATGTCCTATGCACCGCAGAATAGTGTGAATAATTTTTAGTGTGTGGGTGTAAGTGTCTCCAGACATCTACCCAACCCACTTCTGCTGTGAAGCACCTGAAAATGTTTTGTGCTGGTGATTGTCTTGGTGTTTTTCGGTTAGAGGAGTCCAGAGCAGGGTTCTGAGTTAGGCTAAAGTCTCCTACTAATAAGAGGAGACCTTTTGAGTTTTGTACAGTTCTATCCAGAAGCGTTCTCAGCTGGGAAACAGGCAGAGCAGGTGGGAAGTATGCATTGGCCAGAGTGACTTCAACTCCATTTGTTGTACCCTGAACCATAATCAATCTCCCGTCTGAGTCCTGTACCGTGTGGCTATGTTGAAAGGGAGTTCCAGGTGGTATAATTATAGCCACTCCTCTCCATGTACCCCTTTCACTGGATGAGCTAAATAGAGTTCCCAACTTAATTTGGCTAACTGCAGATGCTCTTTAGCATTTAAGTGCGTCTCTTGGAGGTAGATCAGATCTGCCTTACTCTTACACAGATATGACATAACTCATGAACGTTTAACAGGGGAAGATATCCCATTTATGTTTTGGGACAATAACATTATATGTGGATTAACCATCTTGAACCCTGCATAGATTCTGTTCTCTTGGAAGCACCAAAATTACATATGATCTGTTAGTACTGTAGACCTGTTGGTATATACCTGTCATATTAAACAAATAACAAACATAACAACAACTCTGCTTATTACAGCAGTTAACTTTTGAAAGGGTTTTGAACAAACATAGACAAAACTTGTACTGTGCTGAGACCAACTGGGTATTCAGCACAGGTGCTAATGTGTCAGGGCTTCCACACATGTGAATCCAATGTGGATTCTGTGGTAAGGTTCAAACCTTACCTTGAGGCTTCAACTCTCAATGAGATGCCTCTAGACACTTATAGTGTCTGTTCGGGAATGGGAAAAGGGAAAAAAGGTAACGTTGCAGCTGGTCCGCTGAGACTTCTCTTCAATCTGTTATATTTTAAACCTCTAGTGGTAACCATTGTCATTAGGACCTGGTTGATGGCTGCCATGGTAAGTTCTTTCTGGCCTAGACTCAGAGGGAGAGAGCTAGAAGGGAGTTCAATGGAAACAATGCTTTCCCACTTTGTGAGAACTCAGGTCAGCCATTTTGGGTCTCCCGGGCCAAAAGAATCCCAGGTCTCCATGATGTCCATTTACCGGGTGGCCTAGTGGGCACCAGAGCCCTCCCTAGTAGCCAGATCCCTCACCAGACTCTCCTGCATGAGTTTTCATGTCCCTGCAGTAGGGCCTTTTGGGTGTAGGGTGTAGGTCTGAGCATATGCTTCACCAGCTCTCAGTTGGTTACATTATCTCCCTGAGGCATGTCAGCCCTTTATTTAATGCAGCAACTCAGGTTGTCTGGAGGATGCAGTCAGAAGACATTCCCTGGGTCTGCTCTATTAGCTGTCATCAAATCCCCTCCCTTCCCCTCCCCCCCCCCCAAATCGTGGGGACCCCCCCTCATTTTCCTCCTGGTGGCCTGATTATCAGTATTTCACTATTAGCATTTCCAAGGCCTATCCATTTTGTGGGCTAGGAGTGAAACAACCATTGGTGCTTAGCCAAATAGCAAATGAAAACGCTTCCCCAGTTCTTCCCTCTCCACCCCATAGACCATTCATACATGTTCAGAGTTACAGTTACATTGAGATAGTTTAACCTTCCTACTTATCTGACTCAGTACTGTGTGAGAAAAGCCCGCTTTGGACTGGTTCGCTAGGTGTCCCTCTGATCGTTAGCTCTTCCTAATCCCCTCTCCCCCCCTTTTGAGACCCTTATTCTACTCTTCCTGTCTCTCATGAGAGGGTGGCTTAAAGGAATTAATTGATTAATTTGTAAGCACTGAGGTACCTCCCATAGTCTCCCTCATGTATCACCTGATTTCCAAAGCTGGCGGTGGGCCTCGGGGAGCACCCGGTCTTAATGGTTAACAGGCACCTTTATGTTTAATCTCCACTGAGTCAGGGGTAGTAGGTAAGGTTTCCTGTAGAAGTTATCCCCATTTCCCCAACCCTTTTCCTTTCCCCCTTCCCTCTTCCCCAACCCCCCAGACTTTCTGTTAAGGAAAAAATGTCTCCTTTAATTTCAGGCTGCTTTCTGTTGTTATTCGAAGGTTCCTACTTTTACGAGTTGCCTCTGGGTTTGTCACTGCAACTAATTATTCTTGGCTTTTAATGAAGCTCTATTCAAGGTCCTTCCTGCTATCAACAGATTAAGAGAATGAGGATATGAAAACCCCATTTGATATAACACAGTTTTACTTGCAAGTCATTCAGCCATTTGTTCCTGCATCCTCTTCATAACCTATACCAGTCTGCTGTTGTGTGGCCTTCAGCGATTCTGCTATGCTGTGTATTGCCTCTACTCCCTGATGCCTTCTGGCCACTCTCTTCCCTGCGTTCCACACCTTCTACAAGAGCCTCGATGCGATGGATGTCCCTGTATTCCATTGTTGCTGTTGTACCTCGATTTTCCTGTTTTTTAATTCCTGTAATGCCATGGTCAGGTTGTCAAAGGTAAGTGGGCCCTCTGAGAAAAAGACAGTCAGCCGAGTTGTGTAGGGCATCCTGAATCTGAGTCCCTTTACTTTTAGTGTGCATAGGACCGGGATGTAGGCCTTCCGTTTGGACATTATTTGGGGGGAGTAATCATTTTCAAAGTAGAGCCTATTACCTGAGTAGCTTACTGTGCCAGCTTTCCATGCCGTATGGAGAACACATTCTTTTTCCTGGTATCTGGGGAATCGAATCAGGATTGTCCGAGGACGAGCACCTGCTAGAGGCCTAGGTCCTAGTGTACGGTGTGTTCTGTCTATTTCCAGGCTTAAGGTGTTCGGGATGTCCAGCATTTCATGGAGCATAGCCTGCAGAAACTGTAATATATTGGATCCTTCTACTCCCTCCAGAAGGCCGGAGATCCTGATATTATTTCTGCGATTTCTACTTTCTGCATCTTCTGCTCTCTCTCGTAGGGTCTTGATCATATCGTGAAGCTGCACTACAGCCTTCTCCATCTCCGTTACCCTCTTATCTGTATTCTGGGCCTGAGATTCCGCTTGCTGCTGGCGGTTCTCAAATTGTGGTGATGTCCATTCTCAGTGCTGTTGCAGTGGACCGCATTTCTTTATGGAATTCTCTCAATTCTGTTAACATTAGTGCCATTAGCCTCTGGAGTATGCTGGTGGGGACCTGGTCATTAACTGCATCGTCTTGGTGAGGGCTTGTTGAGGCCTGCGAGCCCTCATTCTCCAAGCCATCCTGTCACAATCCTTCTCCATCAGGCAGGTCTGGAGGTCTACTTTTCACTCAGTCATTCTTTTTAGGCATTTTTAACCTCATCTATTACCAATGTAAAAAGCTTTTTGAACTTTTAGAGTGGTTTTTGAGGTTATTTGTTTGAGTCTCAATGGAGCCTCTTGATTCAAGCTGCAGCCATGCGCATGACATTACCGGAAGTCGGGGTGTGCCTTTGGGTCATCATCCATAACGCTCATGCCATTTCACCACACCCTACCCTGCAAACACAGACACATGTCAAGGTGTATCTTGGGGTGTTTGAGCTTTACACTCACACCATTCCATAAGGAAATACACTGAAATGGGTGTGGTATAAGAGAATGGAGTGAACTTTGGGACTGAAGAATCAAAGGCACACCTCGATAACTGTCACTGACTGCAGAGTAGGGATGGGCTGGAATGGCATGAGCATTACTGTTGACAATCCCAAGTCACACCCCTGATGCATGTCAGTCTCTGCAGGGCAGGGTGTTATGGTCAGAAACCCTAATGCCCTGGGCGTTTCTTGGTATTTTCACTCCACATTTTCAACATGGGCATTTTGTGACCCCTCCGTATGAACAGTGACACTATCAGTTCATTAGCTGAAAGGTGATTTTGCACAGCGACTGTGCCATTTGGTGCCACAGGTGCAAAAACACATTTTGAACAGGATGTAAAAAATGACAGCTGTACTGTTCATGAGGAGGTGTAAAAAAATGGTAATGTTGAAAATTTGGAGTGAAAATTTAAAAAAATTGATGAAGTCATGAGCTTAGGTATAAACTGTGCAACACACACCCATAATGCAATTATTTTGGGGATTTGTTATACCAGATTTTCAACATAGGCATTTTAGGATGTACACTCATGAACAGTGGCACTATGATTTTCTTAATCTGACCCAAACATTGATTTCACTCAGCAACTGAACCCATTGTGCACCAGATGTGCAAAACCACTTTGGGCAGGATGTGAAAAATGACAGCTGTACTGTTCATAAGGAGGAGTGAAAAAATGGCAGTGTTGAAAATCTGGAGTGAAAATATTTAAAATTCTTGAAGTTATGAGCGAGGGTGGAAAGTGCACAATGCACGCTCGTAACAGTCATTTTTGGGGATTTTTTTCCCCAAATTTGCAACACAGGCTTTTTGGGAGTCCTCCTCATGAACAGTGACACTGTTGCTTTGTTAATCAGTCTCAAAAGATGATTCCATGCAGTAACCACTAAATCACCTTTTGGGACTGAATAATGACATGACAGTGACTGAATTCATGAGGTGGGGTCCCAAAAATCCCATGTTGAAAATTTAGTGCCGAAAGTCACAAAATTGGCTGAGATATCCACCTAAGTTGAAAAAAAAATTTTACTGTATGTCATTATATAGCTTACCGGCATTTCTTCAGTTCACAGTCGGCTTTGAATAGTGCAGACATGTTCTCGCTCCACCGAAGATCATTGCACCAGGCTCTGAAGGTAAGTATTGGGTGAGAGTGGGTGGTGAGATGGGGTGCACAGAGGGTGGGTGCAGGTTGGGGAAGGGAGCACTGTAGACAATGAGGCACTATTTTCTTTTTCACAGGTTGAACAAAATAAAAAAACTGATGCAGAAAAGATTTATTTGTTTACAGGGGCATCTGGCACGCTGGGGGTGGACTCCCAGCATGCCACCTAGGTGTTTTGTGGGGGGGAACTGGAGCCAACAGGGACTGGGCACCCTGTCTGCAAAGAAGAAAGGGTCTTTGGGGGGGCATGATGCCGAGGGGGATTGGTCTCCCCCTCGGCAGACAAATTATTGGACGGGGGACCATTATGCTGATGGGGATTGGGCTCCCCATCAGCAAATTAACTGGGAAGGGGATATGCCTACAGGGGGGATTGGGCACTCCCAACATCAGCTTTCTGGGGACTAGAGGCTGACATTGACAGTGACAGCCACCATGTTTATTGAAATTTTACGCCAGGCAAGGCATGCCCTGCAATGAGGAGGACTCCCTCATTGCAGTGGCAAAATTATTTCAAGTTGGTGGCACGCTTTTGCACTGCTGTCATAAACAGCATGCTCATTTATTGTTGCCACAGAGACAAGCCTCACAAAGCAGTGAGGGCTTTGGCCACAACACAACAGCACATCTACAAACTGCTACTCCTGAAAGCTCTCACATGCTTCTTGCACAAGTGCGCAAGCAAACATAAAAAGCATGCCTAAAATACAACATGGCATGATCAGTTTCTGGAGTTCTGTAACTGCCAGAGGTTGGCAGCTCTACTGAGAACTTTTTTTTTGGTCTGCTGCCAAATGTGTAAAATTAATAACACTGCTGGAACCTCTGTGTGTGTGTGTGTGTGTGTGTTTGTGTGTGTGTGAGGGAGGGAGGGAAGGACTCTGCAGGCAGCTGAGCATTTCTAGTGCACAAACTTCTGACTGTGATGTTTAATTTCACTGTTGCAGTATATGTTAGCACAACAGCAAACACAAGGGAAAAAACAGCAGTACAGTAAGCAACCCAATACTCTATCTCGAAAATTATAATAATTTCTCCATGTTCATGTTTTGTGTTTATATTGTCTGTTTCCTGCTTTCAATGCTTAGTAGTCATTGTGGCCATTGACACAGGGAGGTCACTGATCTGTGCAAAAGGTCATACACCTTAGGTAGTGCCTTGACTGTAATCCTCAAGGTACTTTTTTTTTATTTTTTGTCAAAGCCTCCCCCCCCACACACACACACACACACTGAATGCAGGTTTCTTTATTCATTAGATTTCATATATGCTTCACTCACACTGAAGTTTAATAATAATGTTTGTAGTTTGTTTGTAGATTTCATTTCTGTGACCTTTGCAGTGTTCAGATATGCTTCACTCACACAACAGAGTAATAATAATGTGAATATTGTCCTTTCCATAAGCCTGTGATCTGATCATATATACAAATGCAAATATATGTGGAGGCTTAATGTCACAGATCAATCCTAGCTCTGGGGACTTAATAAATAAAGATCCACAATAATGTTCAATAGATATTTTCTCCATTTAATGGTCAAAGCAAACACTAGATGCCCCACTGGGCCAGGGAAAGATCATTGTGGAGAGCATTTCCCTGGCCTAGTTGGGCATGTAATATTTGCTGTGACCATTACATGGAGAAAATATCTGGTAAACATTAGCATGGACCTTCATTTATTAAGTAGCCTTTGCTATGGTTGTACCTTGACTTTAAGCCTCCAGGTACTGTTTTTTTGTTACAGGGTACCCTCCCTCACTGAGTGCAGGTCTGTTTACTCATTAGTGTTCAGATATGCTTTACTCAAACTGAAGTTTAATAATAATGTTCATGCTGTGTTTGTAGATTTAATTTCTGTGACCTGAGGCTGCCTTGCCAAAAACACTACCTTGCTGTTCTTTAATGAAATATACCTCACTGTGTGATAATTTTAAACTGTGACTGTGTATTCTGTGTTTACTTGCCAAAAGCGAGTTCCTGGAGCCCTGTTACTAAGGCAACAAGCCCAAACAGGAAGAGGGGTCAGACCTTCGTGGACTACCCATTACTTTGGGCAGTTTTAACTGTTCATTTTCTATAGCCTGGGCTTACAAGGGCTACTTTGCCCATTTGTTACCAGTTGTGAACTGTAAAAAGGTGTTTTTTATTCACCGAAGGGTTTTAGTGCTTGGTGACCCCTGGGAACACTTCCAGGTCACTCTAGGGCATAAGAACAGACCCCTGTGGCAAGCAGGGTGAGCCTGAGCAGGGTGAGCGCACAAAGACACGTGCGTCTGCGCATGTTAGACATGTTTGGAGGGTTAAGAGGGACATTGAAATATAAAGACAGGCACCTGAAAGAAGGTAATCTGAGCTATAATACTCTTATCCCTACTACTAGGCATCTGACTAATTATATAAGGTTGCTAATTAAACTTAGTAGAGTCCAGGTAGTATCGGGGGACATCATATTACAAAATGGCAAATGTACTAACTGTGAATGAAGATGAAAATCTTATACAATGTACTAGCTGCGTAATGTACCTGTTAACTAGACAAAACCTGACAGAAGTCTTTAAATGTGTAAAATGTATCCATAACAACAACTTAATAAAAGAACTTAACTCTTTCACGGATAGATTACTACAACTTGAATCCAGTCAAAGAAATATGGCACATAGACTTGGAACAAAACTGGATACTAGGCATAAAAGGGACTTCCCCTGCCCTTCATTTACTGGCCCCACCCAAATACAACTAATACTCTCAGAAATCCAAAACACCCTGACATCTGTGGTAAAGGAGACCTAGAACTAAACAACAAACAAAATAGTGAAAAAACCAGAGAAGAAGTAAATACACATGATAAGGATGAAGAATGGTACAATATTCAATACACTAAACCTGCAAAAAAAGGAAGGCATGCCACAACATTTGAAATCCCTTTAGCAAATAGATATTCTATATTAGAAAGCCTAGAAACTATTCCTGAAAACACTCAACTATCCACTAAAACAGTTCAAGAGACTTCTGACCTCATAACTATAATTGATACTAATACCAATAATAAGTCTATTAGATTAACTGACTGGGAAAGTAACACCAACATTGCCGACATGGAATCCAACTGCACTACTCAGTTGAACCATAGAAATGTTTTGGTAATAGGGGATTCTATGATCAAAAGAATGGACAGGAATATATGTAACCCAAATAAATCACACAGGACTCTATCAGCCTTTAGTGGGGCAAAAATTGCTGATTTAACAAAGGTGTAAAGAAACGGTTAATGGTTTAGGGCATAATCCCCTAGTACTTACACACGCGGGATCCAACAACATGTTTAAGGATTCCCTTGAAGAAATTAAACAGGATATGGTGGCACTAACCAATAGGTTAACAAATCTTAGCTGTGAAACTATAATCTCCGAAGTACTTCCCATTCCAAAAGCCTCTCCCCATATCAATCAAAAAATACATAATGTTAATAACTGGTTAAGAAAATGGACCCTTAAACAAGAAACCACTGCTTGACCCATTGGGAAGAATTCTATCTAAAAGAAGAGTTTTTTTTCATTTGACGGATTACACTTAAACAAACAAGCATTTGTCAATGCCGAATGTTTGCTTGCTGGCATTGGCAGTGGTAGTGTAGACATTACAGAGCTGTGTAATAGGAATGGCAGTGAAGTATTGAACTGAAGCCAACCCCACCACCACCCTGCAAAGAGTGACAGGCTTTGGGGTGTGCGTTTGGGTTGTCAGGCATAATGGCCACGCCATTTCACCACACCCCACCCTGCAGACACTGGCAAGTGTCACAGTGTTCCTTGGGGTCTTTGGTCCTTATGCGCGCCCCATTTCATTAGGAAATATGGTGATATGGGTGCAATATAGGAGAATGGGGTGAACTTTGGGGCTGAAGAGTCCAAGGCATACCTCGATGCCTCTCACTGGCTGCAGGGTGTGGAATGGTATGAGCATTACAGGCAAGAATCCCAAGTCACACCCCTGATGCCTGTCATTCTCTACAGGGTGGGGTGTTATGGTTGGAAACCCTAATACCTCAGGCATTCGTTGGTATTTTCACTCCAAATTTTCAACATGTTTGTTTCGTGACCCCCACCTTATGAACAGTGGCAATTTCAGTTTGTTAGCTGAAAGCTGATTTTGCACAGTGACTACGCCATTTGGTGCCACAGTTGTGAAAACACATTTTGAACAGGATGTGAAAAATGACAGCTGTACTGTTCATGGGGAGGTGTAAAAAAATGGCAATATTGAAAATCTGGAGTTAAAATATCAGAAAAACTGGTGAAGTCATGAGTGAGCATAGAAACTGCACAACGCACACCCGTAATGTAATTAGTTTGGGGATTTTTTACAGCAGATTGTTAACACAGGCATTTTGGGCCTCCACTCATGAACAGTGTCATGGTGATTTTCTTAATCTGTCCCAAACAGTGATTTCCCACAGTGACCATGCATTTCTTCGCTGGAAGTGCGAAAACACATTTTGGCCATGGTGTGAAAAATGACAGCTGTACTGTTCATAAGGGAATGTGGAAAAATGCCAGTGGTGGAAATCTGGACTGAAAATATTACAAATTCATGAACTTATGAGGGTGCGTGGAAACTGTAATGCTCGCTCGTAATACAGTCATTTTATGAACTTTTGTCACCAAATTTTTAACATAGCCATTTTAAGACCTCTGCTCATAAACAGTGTCACTATAATTTTATTAATCTGTCCCAAACATTGATTTGGCACACCAACTGCGCCATTGTACGCTACATGCGCGGAAACACATTTTGGTCGAGATATGAAAAATGACAACTAAAATAGTCTCTGTTCATTTGTGTGCTGTGGAGGAGCTGCCAACCATTGAATTATGTAAAGCAGACACTTGGTAAAAAGGTATGAGGAATTATTGTGAAACTATTTACAGGATATTTAAAAATCCACCTTTTAAAACAGCAATAAAAGCAGGTGAATTCAGGTAGCTGCTGTACTGTTGCTGTCTTTGACATGACAACAATGCCTTCATGTGCGCTGATTTCATTTATATATCCTGCATTATCCTAAGTTATTTAATTGCTGTTTTTCAAATTCAGTGGCATAGTTGAAACCATTGTCACACAGGCTAGAACATCCCTTGTAAGTTTACTCATGTAAGCTTCAGAAGAAGTCCTTGTTGGGCCAAACACTTAGACACTTTGTTCTTTTGTAACATCCATGTATGTTGGTTCAGTAAAGGCAACAAATCATTTGCTTCAGTATAATTTTTTGAATGCACTGCATTAAAATAAAATTATATTGTAAGACCTAACAGACTACATACAGCAGGGCTCCCAGATCTATAGAGAGTCATTTACAGGGAAATTGTTCCTATTGACTTGCATTGGTTATAGGGGCATCAGACATAAGCCCTTTTACTCAGGATTTCATGACAAGTTGAATTCTTTTGGGGAACAATTGCAGTGACTGAAGTGAATATAGGTTCACTAGGAGAGAGTGAGTGTGTGTGTGTGCATATGTGTGTGTGTGTGTGTCTGTGGGAGAGAGCGAGAGAGAGAGAGAGACATCTCCTTAAAGCTATGTATCTCCCCCACCCACATTATGGTGATGTGGGGTGGGTTAGGGTGTATTGTTTGTATGAAGAGAAAGAGAGAAATTACATTTTTATCTCTTTTTCAGATTCCTTAGACACTTTTGTGGTACATCAAGTTGTTACATTCTCAGTGTATAGTGACATCAGTACATATCAGGCTATGTGGTCTTAATTCCTTGAGGTTCCTTGACTAGAGTTTTTTGTTTGACACTAATATTATACAATTTATATTTAAATTATCATTTATATAGTCCTGAGGTTTTTGAAATTTCTTGGGCCTTATATCTAGCTGGAGAATACAGCTGGGTGACAGGTCCAGCTAGGTTTTACACATCACATAGTGTGCACTTATGTCTTTAAGACAACTTTACTGGTAAATTCTTGTCTATAATGCAGACATTGAAACTTCATGAGCCCTATAACAATCTTAGTTTGTCTTTAATCTGGGTGGGGTTGCCTTTCAGTAATCTTTATACCTTATACTAACTGTGACACTCATAGCTTGATTTAGGAGTTATCTGCTTCAGCAGTGTTATCTTATGTCAATTAAATTTATATGCAGTAGGATTCTTTGTATGTGTGTTCCACCAAGCACATTTAACCCAAGGTTGCTTCTGGCTGAAGGCAGTATAGTACTGTTAAACTTCTCTGACATCATCTTCTGTTTTTTTTTTTTAAGTGAGTATTTTAAACCAATGGGGATTTTTTTCTGTTTTCCTCTGCATTATCTAGCTGTTATAAGTATTGTATTTTCTAAACAACTGCCATGAGCTTCTGAAGAAGGACTGGTTGGTCCGAAAGCTAGAGCACTTTGTTCTTGTTGTTACATCTATGTTGGTCCATTAAAAGGCAAATAATCATTTGCTTCAGGGGCATCAGAGCAATTCTGCTTCTTGTGAAATAATGAAATGTACAGGGGGGAGGAAAATTTGCACTAGAGTTACAGGAAAATGCAAAATCAATGTGATAGCACTGCTACTGTGTCTTCTAAAGTCCATCATTTGTTTTTGGTTTTTATGTTCATTTGCGCTCATGCACAAGGAACGTCTTGGGAGAATGGGACACTTTGGAGGTGTGCCTGCCCTGTGCAATCCCCTGCTCTGTTGAGCAGGTGTGGTGGTCCTGCACCAATCGCTGCAGTGCTGTGTATGACAGTGGTGGTCTTCTCTTCAAAGAAACCACCGCTGTGCTTGCTAGCGCATCACGCCCCAAATATTTGCTGCCATGCTGGAGCCCCCAGCAGTGGCAAGCGTCCTGCACATCATCTGATGGCGGGGTGCTCAATCCCCATTGGCTCCACCTCCCCAAACAGCTTTCTCTGCTGCCCAGCTGGAGCCCACCCAGGCGTGGCAAACATCCAGCGTCGTCTGCCGATGGGGTGCCCAATCCCCATCAGCTCCACAACCCCCAGCCATCCTTCTGCCACGCTGGGAGACCACCCCAGCATGGCAAATGTCCGCATCGTCAATTATAGAAAAAAACCTGTAAATTAAAAATGGTCCACACAGTCTCCCGCCCTCCTCCCACAACTGCACCCACCCACTGTGCACCCTGCCTCCCACACCCCTCACCCCATACTTACCTCCAGAGCTTGGCGATGATCATCGCTGGACCGGGAACATGTCTGCACTCTTCAAAGCCGACATGAACTGAGGAAATGCCGGTAAGCTGTATAATGGGCTAGATGGTTTTTCAACTTTGTTGCATATCTTAGGCATTTTTTGGAATTTTTGCACCGAATTTTTCAACATGGGGTTTTTGGGACCCCTTCTCATGAATTCTGTCACTGTCATGGCGTTATTTGGGCCCGAAGGGTGATTTCGCAGTCACTGCGTGAAACCACCTTTTGGGCCCAATTAATGAAACAATAGTGCCAGCATTCATAAGGTGGGCTCTCAAAAAGCCTATTTTGAAAATTTGGTGGAAAAATTCCTAAAAATGACCGTTTTTTGAGCGTGCGTTGTGCAGTTCCTATGCAGGCTCGTAAGTTCACGAATTTTCAATTTTTTCACTCCAGATTTTCAACATTGCCATTTTATTACACCTCCTCATGAGCAGTATAGCTGTCATTTTTCACATCCTGCCCAAAACATGTTTCCACCCATGTAGCGCACAATGGCGCAGTCGGTGTCTTGAACTCAATGTATGGGACACATTAAAGAAAATCACAGTGACACTGTTCATTAGCAGAGGTCTTAAAATGGCTGTGTTGAATTTAGTGAAAAAATCCTAAAAATAACTGTTTTACGAGTGTGCGTTGCACAGTTCCTATGCACGCTCGTAAGTTTGCGAATTTTCAATATTTTCACTCCAGATTTTCAACATTGCCATTTTACCACACCTCCTGATGAGCAGTACAGCTGTCATTTTTCACATCCTGCCCAAAATGTGTTTCTGCCCATGTAGAGCACAATGGCGCAGTTGGTGTGTGAACTCAATGTATGGGACACATTAAGAAAATCACAGTGACACTGTTCATGAGCAGAGGTCTTAAAATGGCTATGTTGAAAATTTGGTGAAAAAATTCCTAAAAATGACTGTTTTACGAGCCTGTCTCGCGGTTCCTATGCACGCTTGTAAGTTGCAATTTTCAATATTTACACTCCAGATTTTCAGCATTGCCATTTTACCACACCTCCTTATGAGCAGTACAGCTGTCATTTTCATCCCTGCCCAAAACGTGTTTCCACCCATGTAGCACACAATGGCACAGTCGATTGGCGAACTCAATTATGGCACACATTAAGAAAATCACAGTGACACTGTTCATTAGCAGGGTCTTAAAATGGTTATGTTGAAAATTTGGTGAGAAAATTCCTAAAATGACTGTTTTACGAGCCTGCGCTGTGCAGTTCCTATGCTCGCTTGTAAGTTTGCGAATTTTCAATATTTACACTCCAGATTTTCAGCATTGCCATTTTACCACACCTCCTTATGAGCAGTACAGCTGTCATATTCCACATCCTGCCCAAAATGTGTTTCCGCCCATGTAGCACACAATGGTGCAGTCGATGTGCGAACTCAATGTATGGGACACATTAAGAAAATCACAGTGACACTGTTCATGAGCAGAGGTCTTAAAATGGCTATGTTGAAAATTTGGTGAAAAAATTCCTAAAAATGACTGTTTTACGAGTGTGCATTGCGCAGTTCATATGCAAGCTCGTAAGTTCGCGAATTTTCAATATTTGCACTCCAATGACTTCCAGATACCTAAACAGCACATAGAAGCAAGCAACATTCAGCACTGACAAATGCTTGTACTTCTTTGTCACTGATTTTTTTAAGCCATGTCCAAGTGCCAAATACCACTGCAAATACCTGCAAGCGAACGTTCGGCATTCACAAATGCTTGTTTTCATAGTGTAATAGACCAACAACATGCCTTTCCCTGATTTGAAAGGAAGTGTGAATTATTAAGTATCTGAATGTGCTAGTGTGAACTAGCCTTCATGCTTTGCCCAAGAGAAGTGGAGGTGGAGGGTTGGAACAAAGAGAGTGGATGAGGCAATGTGCAGTGTATCTGGCACAACTTCTGAAATCCATGTAACTCTTCTTAATTCAGTACGCACCATTGGCTTTGTTTGACAGTTGTGAGGGGGATGAGTGTGGGAATGCAGACACATGGCTGACATACAGCATCTTGTTTCTGCAGTCACATAAAAATGCCAGCTCATGGCAATTCAGAGAAAAAAAAATATTTTGAAGCTGCATTACCAGACTGAGTGTGCAGTTTATAGAGAATAATGCATATGTAGGGAGCTGATATGGGGTTTTTTCACACACCCAAGTTGTGTGATAATATGTAAACCTCGAGAGTGAAGCTCGAGAGGTTTTAGTATTATCACACAACGAGGGTGTGTGGATGGAAAAACTTCATTTCTACCCCCTACACATGTTTTATTTTTTATAATAACTTGCACCAAAACAAATTCAATATAAGTATTACCACTATGAGGAGATGCGAGATGAAAACTCTCATACTTCCTTACTAATAGGCACGCCCCCACGCTATTCAAAGACTGACATCACATAACGTGGTAGCGTGGGGGCGTGCCTACTAGTAAGGAAGTGGCAGCATTTTGGCAGCGGGTCTCCGTGTTGGTTTTGCCAAGTTTGAAACTGTTTACTTTGGAATGCGAGTGCTGCAGGCTTCTTGGCGCGAGACTGTAAAAGTCGTATCAACCCGCAGGTTGATATGACTTTTTTCGTATCAACCTGCGAGTTGATACGACTTTTTACAGTTCTCGAAAACAGGTTGATAACAGGGATCACCAGTTATTATAGTGAATTACCACACAGGGGTGTGTATATGACAGCACTAAAAGGTGCATTAAAGTGCTTCAGTCATGAAAACCTCCCCCCACTGGCTGCTGCTGAAATGCATAGCAGTATGTTCTCCTTTGTGCATTCTGGCTGTTCTTTGCTTCAGCTGCAGGTAGTACAGTATGCTCAAGTTCGTTTGCATAGGTTTTAGCAGTGGGGAGTTCACATTGACAGAGTTTAGTAAGAGAAAACGCTTGGAATTACACATACAACGAGGTCTGAGTTTTCACATCAAATACTGAGGTATTTTTTTTCTGGAGGATTAGAACCCATGGAGTCCATGAAGGTGTGCTTTGGAGAGCGGGTGTGAGTAAGGACTGTTAGGCACCCACACATTTTGATGGTCCTGCTGTGGCAGGGAACAGTTTATTAAAGTAATGATGTGTGGCTTGTCTTTCTAAACTAGACAAGACTACAGCAATCTATCAGGTAACCAACACAGTTGATCTGTGTGTGTGTGGGGGGGGGAGGAGCTGCTCACTGAAGTGTAGCTCCCTCTTTCAACTGTATGCCACTGCATTTTCAACTGCTGTCATAGACAGCTCCAGCAGTGATTGGAGAACTGTGACCATGCCTGCAAACACACTGACTGAATTGGAAGATGCTGACACACCTCTGAAAAACTCAGATGATGGCACTATGTTTCTTGCACATGCGTGCAAGCAAACATAAAAAGGGAGTGACTTACTAAGCAAAATTTTTCTTTCCTCACTTAATAAATATTTAAACTAGATCTGGGGGGGGGGGGGGGACTCTTGAAGAAAAAATGAAGCATGTATCACAGTCCAAAATTATAAATACTGATTTCATAAATAACATAGTTACAACTGAAAACCATGCTTATTTACTACACCAGAAAGGAGAAATAAAAGTATTACTTCTAAATGCTAGAAGTCTGACAAATAAAATAGATGAATTAAGATATAAAATACATAAAGAAAAAATTTCTATTTGTGGGGTCACAGAAACATGATTTAAAGATGACAGTTGGAATACAGATATAACAGGTTTTAACAAAATAATAAAAAAACAGAAAAGATAAACAAGGGGGAGGTATTGTATTATGCATATCTGAAGAATACCCATTTTACTGTTATACAGAATCAAACCATGAAACTAAAATATTGTGGACAGATATTAATCTACCATCCCTAAAAATACGTATTGGATTAGCCTATCAATCTCCCAACTTAAATAAAGACCAGAATATTGAATTTCTAAATCTAATCAAAAACTTTCAGCCAAAAACTAATTACATCTTAATGGGTGACTTTAACTTTCCCAGTATCAATTGGAAACTCATACCTGGAAGGAAACGTTGAGAAAGAATTCCTAGACAACTATAAATCAAAACTTGGACCAAATAATCAATGATGGTACAAGAAATAATAATATCATAGACCTTGTATTAACAAATATGGGGGCTCTAGTAAGTAACATCCAAATTCTAGAACCACTAGCAAACAGTGACCATAACATGATTCTGTTTCATATACTATCAAGAGTCATGGATACAAAAGGAAACACCTTAAATAAAGATTTTATCAGAGCAGACTATACACAAATTAAACAACATCTGAATTTATGGGATTGGAGGTCCAAATGGACAGGACTCAATGTACACCAAGCTTGGGACAGTTTACTAAGCCAAACTTAAATATTGCATTAATAATTGGGTTCCAACTAGAAAGAAATACAACAAGGGATATAGAAATCCGGTCTGGTGGAACAACAAAATAAAAAAATTGATTGCAAAAAAAAAAGAAATTTTATAAAAAGTATAAAGACCAATCAACAAATGAAAAATGGGAACAGTATAAAAAATATGGAAACAAAATAAAATTAGAAATCAGAAATGCCAAAAAAAATACAAAAAATAAATTAGCCCGTGACACACTGGATAATAAGAAAAAATTTTACAACTACATTGGTTCACTGAGAGGTTCCAAAGCAACCATAGGTCCTCTAGTTACAAACTCTGGAATAATAAGAAACAAAATACAAATAGTTGAGGAACTTAATGAGTATTTTCATAAAAACTTCTCTAATAAAGAACTTTTTCTTAATAACTCAAACATAGACTTTAATTATACAGTTGTTAAACCAATCACTGAAGATGAAACTATGAAAGAATTATCAAAATTAAAAATCACTTCCTCAGCAGGACCCGATGGGATACATCCGTTCTTTCTCAAAGAAACTTCCTCTTGTTTATCTGGCCCTCTGAGTAAACTATTCAATCTATCTCTTGAGGAAGGAGAAAGCATATTAGATTGGAAAGAAGCAGTAGTTATCCCAATATATAAAAATTGAAACAAATCTGAAGTTTCTAATTATCGGCCTATAAGTCTGACCTCAGTTATAGGAAAAATCCTTGAAAGATTAATATTATACAGAATGGAAGAACACATTAATTACTATAACTTACATGATACAACACAGCATGGCTTTAGAAAGGGAAGATCATATCTAACTAATCAACTGAACTTCTTTGAAAATGTGAGTGCTGCTCTTGATAAAGGACTTCCAGTGGATGTTGTGTTCCTGGACTTAGCCAAGGCTTTCGATCAAGTATCCCATAGAATTCTTTTGGAACATTTGGTAAAGCAAAAATTCCCATATATCCTAATCAAGTGGATTAACTCATGGTTATACTGCCGTAAACAACGAACATCTGTTAAGGGTGCATTATCCTCTTACGTAGAAGTTACTAGCAGGGTTCCACAGGGTTCTGTCCTGGGCCCTGTTCTTTTTAATATCCTAATAACATCAATGCAGCCAACTGATAGCGTGTGGATATCTAAATATGCAGATGACTGTAAAATTGAAACTATTGTTAATACACAGGAAGCAACAGAAATCCTTCAAAAAGAACTAGAGGCATTAGAAACCTGGTCAATAGAAAATAAAATGAAATTTAATGAACAAAAGTGCAATAATGCATTTGGGACACAACAACTAAAAAAAGGGTACCTTTTAAATAATGTAATTCTACAGGTAAAGGACAATGAAAAAAAATCTTGGCATAAATATAGACAATAAGTTAACCTTTGAAAATAACACCATACTCAAAGTAAAGAAATGTCAACAAATTATGGGTAGTATATGGAAAAACATTAAAAGTAGACAACCACAGGTCATTCTTCCATTATATACCAGTCTAGTAAGATCACATCTGGATTCCTGTGCCCCTTTTTGTGCACCTACTACTATATATGGAATGAAACATATAGGGGAGTTCAAAGAAAAATGACCAAAAAACTTAATGGCACGTCCGAAAAAACATATGGTGAAAGACTGAAAACACTTGGTTTATACTCAATTAAATACAGACATCTTAGAGGAGATTTATGTATGATATATGAACATTAACGAACCAGGATTAATGAAATATTAGGCATTGAAAGAAAAATCTGCATATCAAACACTAGATCACATAACTTGAAATTGAAAGGAACTAAGTGTCAGACAAAAAAAAGATTAAAATTGTTTACTCAGAGAATGGTTAACCTATGGAACACACTACCAGGTCCAATAGTAGAACGTAAATCTATGAACATCTTTAAAAATACACTTGACAAATACATGGGTAATAAAAAATTTGAATACATAGACAATTAAAACCACCTTTGGGTGGCAAGTTCAATAATAGGTTTTGCCTCACGAACTTGTAAACAACTATGAAACTATGACCTACACAGTGTTCGGATATGCTTCACTCACACTACAGAGTAACACATTATTTTGTATAAAGCTTCTTTTCCTACAGACTCCATCTTCTTCCTCTGCCATGACATTATCACACTCTATATATTAAACTTCAATGCACAAAACCTGTTCCTATGTTAAAATCCCCAAGCCTTCAGTCACTTCACACAATAATGGTAAATGTCAGGTGCCAGGATCTTTAGGAAAACTGCCAGACTTTCTGTCTGAGATGCAAATGACTTTAAATTCCTTTCCCAGTAACTCACATTGGGTGAATCTTACATGCCAGTATCAAATCCACTTTCCATGCAAAGGACACCAACTTAAGCAAGGCCTTTGTTTTTAGTGCTATTCAGTGTTACTTATCACATCACATGGCCAACATTTGCTTCTGAGGTTGCTGGAGATATGCAATCTTAAATTACTGCTAAGAAACCAAATCCATATAATCTGGATCTATGGACTGAAAGCAACTAGCTAATAGTTAACTGTCTAATGCATTACTGTTACTGATATATCATAACCAAAATATTTCATCGTTACATGGATCAACTCAAAATAAGTGACTCTTCTGTGTATTTCCTACCAACTTCTTCACAAATTGGATAATTTTAATGACGTCCTTTACAGGACTAACATATCCATTTCTGTATCAACTTCAGTAAGTTTTTTTTTTTTTTCCTTTTATACAATGCACCCACTGTTATATTTACTACCTTTTATGTACTGTCATTTTTTATGTACTATAACCTGTGTTGATTACTGATCCAAGATACCAAATTTACAGGGCAGCAAACTTAAATCCAATCTCATGTAATTATTACATACTGGCGATAATTACATTTTTATTCGTGTACTACTCAGACACATTAATTTTATTATCTAGGTACTTGCAAATGTATTTATAATATTTAAAAACTTTCACATTACACCTTTACAACCTCTAGGGCTATATTCATACTTTAGTAGTTATTTTCATGTAACAGGCACCGCGCCATGATTCTTTGGGGGGGTCAGGGAAGGCAGGACTCTGCAGGCAGCTGAGCATTTCCAGTGCACAAACTTTTGGCAGTGATGGTTAATTTCACTGTTGCAGTATATGCTAGCACAACAGCAAACACAAGGGAAAACAAACAGCAGTACAGTAAGCAACCCAATACTCTACCCTGAAAATTATAATAATTTCTCCATGTCCATGTTTTATGCTAATATTGACTGTTGTCTGCTTTCAATGCTTAGCAGTAACTGTGATCATTGACACAGGGAGGTCACTGATCTGTGCAAAAGGTTATACATCTTAGGTTGTACATTGACTTTAAATGTCCAAGTACTTTTTTTTGTCCCCCCCATTGAGTGCAGATCTGTTTACTCATTATTATTAAAATATGCCTCACTCACACTGAAGTTTAATAATAATGTTCGTAGTTTGTTTGTAGATTTAATTTCTGTGACCTACACAGTGTTCAGATATGCTTCACTCACACAACACAGTAATATTTAATTTGGGTCATACTGCCAATTGCATTCTAGATTTCCTTTCTGTGACATAACCAGTGTTCAGATATGTGGAGGCTTACAGTCACAGATCAACCCTAGCTCAGGTTATTTAATAAATAGAGATCCACAATAATGTTTAACATTTTCTCAATTTAATGGTCAAAACAAACACTACATGCCCAACTGAACCAGGGAAAGATCATTGTGGAGAGCATTTCCCTGGCCCAGTTGGGCATGTAATGTTTGTTGTGACCATTACATGGAGAAAATATCTGATAAACATTAGTGTGAACCTTCATTTATTAAGTACCCTTTGCTATAGTCGTACCTTTACTTTAAACCTCCAGGTACTGTTTTTTTGTCACAGGGTGCCCCCCGGCTGAGTGCAGGTTTGTTTACTCATTAGTGGTCAGATATGTTTCACTCACACTGAATTTTAATAATAATGTTCATAGTTTGTTTTTAGATTTAATTTCTGTGACCTACACAGTGTTCAGATATGCTTTACTCACACAACAGAGTAAAAATGATGTAGATAGTTTTTTTAAGATGAATCTAATCATATTGCAGCTATGTTCTGCTGTGTGTGTGTGTGTGTGTGTGTGTGTGTGTGTGTACTTTTGATTCAGTTGCATGTGTCTTGCATGGAAGACAGTGCTTGTAGACAAATCTAATCCTTTTGCAGCTATGTTCTGCTGTGGGTGTGTGTATATGTGTGTCTTGTGTATAAGACAGTGCTTGACTGCTTGTAAACAAATCTAATCATTTTGCATCTGTGTTCTGATGTGTGTGTGTGTGTGTGTGTGTGTGTGTGTGTGTGTGGACTTTTGATTAAACTACGTCTGTGTGTGTGGATTTTTGATTTAATTGCTTGTGTCTTGCATGGAAGACAGTACCTGCAGACAAATCTAATCATTTTACAGCTATGTTCTGCTGTCTGTACATATGTGTGTGTGTGTGTGTGCGTGTGTGTGTGTGTGTGTGTGTGTGTGTGTGTACATGTGTGTGTGTGTCTTGTGTAGAAGGCAGTACTTGACTGCTTGTAAACAAATCTAATCATTTTGCAGCTGTGGTCATCCATTGGCTAAGTAGGCTTTGTGATTGTTTTTATGTGATCCAATCCTTACTTAGTATTTGGTTACTTTATTGATGTCTCCTATGGAGGGACTCAAAATGTGCATGACAATTTTTTTAGCAAATTCAGAGAAATCACAGAGGCACCAGAGGCACCAGACTTGGACATTGGATGCAGTTTTCCTTTAACTTCTCTCAAGCCAGAGGCAAGCCAAATAAAACACAATGGAAGAGGTTTTAATTTGCCACGAAAGGCTATTTAAAGAGATTCTTTCTAATGTCATACTCTTCCCATCACTGTTAGTGCTATAAATACTGTAGCTAGCTTGGCTTGAGGAAGGGTGAACATGGTCAGGACCCCTTAGCAATTGAGATGCATATGCAGCAAATAAGTCAAGATGGACTAACTTACCGTAAAACTGTTGAGCATCACAGTCTGCATAATACACAAGGCTTACAGTGATGAATCTTCATATGGTTTGGCTGGTTTGGGTTCTACTGTTTATAATTCAGGGTTGACTAGCTAGAGAAACATTTTTCAATGACTACCAAATGTGGTACAGTGGCAGATGTTTTGCAAATGTATAACAGAAATGGTGTCTTTCAGGTATTGTTGCCCAGGAATTGGATCACATTTTCATAAAGACACATCACATTTAGGGTACCTGATTATCCCTTTGTGAATCACTACTGCTCTCTGCACTGAAATTACTGTTAGACATGTAGCTGACTTAAATCTTACTGATTTTAGAATTTACCCTAAACCTGTATTTATAAAATAACTATATATATATATATATATATATTTTTTTTTTTTTTTTTTTTTTTTTTGAGGGGTGCCTGGTTGTGGATTATCCCAATATTTAATTTCAGCATTTTAGTGGAAACTTTGCACTCTGATTTTCTTATTCTGAATTTTTTGCAGTATGTTGTCTGTATTTACATTACTTCTGTTGGCATTCCTGGTAATGTACAGGGGCAGGGGACTGAGTTGTGATTGGGTCTGAGTAAGGAACACAAATATTCATTACATTGCCTTGCTATCTCCACTGGATTTTTGCTGTATCCCCTTTATTATTAATATACTTACAATTTTTTTTTTCCTTTGGGCTATTGTAACTGCATAATTGCTTGCTGTTGCTTTTATCTGCATTTGTTGTATTTGAGTTCCATTTTCTTTTTTAAAATGGTTACTTTTGCATTTATGTTTCTTTAAAAATGTTTCATATTCTGATCATGTGGTTATGTCATGGCTTTTGTTTTCAGATATTTTATCACATGTTTAGCTTTTTGTTGTTTGTTGTTGAGACACTTTCTTCACATCCTCATTTAACCATCTTGCTTGTCATCAGCTGTTGTTATATTCCTTGATCCTTTTAATATAAATTATTGCAAATGATAATATGTTGTCCTAAGCAAGTAAGATCAACCAGCATAGTTATCAAACAATGAACTGACACCTCTGTATGAGTGGGGAAGGGGATAGCAGCAAAACAAGTTTCTCAGTTTGTAAATGGTTGTAAATTAAGTACTGAAATTTAGCACAGAAAGATCACTGTAACGGAGGTTTCAGCTTGCAAAAAAAAGGCAGTACTCGGCTAGCTCAAGTAAAGGAAAACTACATGATAAATGCGTGTGTGTGTGTGTGTGTTGATTCAATTGCTTGTGTATTGCTTAGAAGTCAGTGCTTGTAGACAAATCTAATCATTAAGTAATAATTGCCTTTATAGACTAACCAATGCCTCAGTTGTTCTCTCCCTATATTGCCTAAGTAAAGTGAAAAATATATTTAATTTCCTTTTTCTTTTCATACTCCGGGTTTGCAAGATGGCATCATGCCAACATTTTTTTTAGTGCAACTGATGTCTTGTATTTCTGCCTATACGTGTGTGTGTGTGTGTGTGTGTGTGTGTGTGTGTGTGTGTGTGTGTGTGTGTATTGGAACAGGGAACTATATATCATTACAAACAGGGCTTGATGTTTTTGCAAGCACATTTGTTTTACACCAGTTTTTTGAGTTCCACAAAAAATAATCTCTTAAATAATAATGCCTTTCTAGTCAAACCAATGTGTCAGTTGTTGTCTCCCTACATTTCCTAATTGAAATGATACAATGGTATACTTTTTTCCTTTTGATTTTCATGCTAGCATTTGCAATGACCCCTGCAAATAAATCAGTAACTGTGCTTTTACTGTTATTTGAGAAAACCATCACCCTTGATAGATTTTTTCATTTATTTCAGCATTTTTGTCTCCCCCCATTCATGTGGTGTGAAGCACAGTGCTAATTTTACACACCGACTGTCCTGTACTACACCTTGTTGTCAGTAGTTGACCACACTACAATATATGACAAGATACTAAAAATATTTGTTTTGACATTGGATGCCTAACTGAAGTGAAATAAATATTTTTTATTTCTTCTTATAGTTACAGTTTTGGCCAACTGTATTTAAAATGCAGAGCAATTTGGTTCTTTCTCTTTTTACACTTTGAATACAGCATTTTCTGTATTGTAAATACACTGTTTTAAGATGAGAAGTTCAGACAATATGGATATTCATAAGTGACAAAGTAAGGTGATAATTTAGTACATCATTATTGAAAGGGGAACATTAAGCTGGTTACAGTGAACACCAGATCTTGTTTTATATCACATTATGATGCAGGCAGGTGCAGTACAGGAAGGATCCTTCATCCTGTTAAGCCAGCTGAAGTTTAAAAGCAAAAACAGTATTACCAAAATGTTCCAGGATTCTGCTGTTGCCTTAAGGTATCTTCTTTGTCAGAAACCGTGATGTTCCCTCTGAGGCTGTTCTTGCAACCTAGGGAAGGTAGAAATGACAAGGTATCTCCTCCCTATTCCTGGATGCAAGATTCCTCCACCTTGGAAACTCCTGCCTGCCCCTAGTGGGTGGCACCTGCTTGCCCTCCTCCTCCTCCTCCTCCCCAAGCCTGTCCATCTAGGTGTCCTGGTCATGCCTCTAGACAAAGTCCTGCCTCCTTTGATGCCTTGCAGGAAGGGAACATGAGCCAGAGGAAAAATAGTGCTTTCTAAATACCATACACACACAGGCAGCATAGTAATGAGGCTTCAGTGGAGGATACTTTTTTTAACACTCTACCATGTTGTTTGGAAGGTAATTATGCAGGTAGTCCTTTTCTCAAAGCAATATATCTGTAGGCTACACCTACTGAAGCTATAAAAAGCAGCTGCTAAAAGGTTGTCTGGATTAGAGTCTGGTCTATGGAAGCTTGAGAGCCTTTACAAAAATGACCCCATCAATAATCAGGACTTACTTTATAAATTAATCTCGACTAACTTTGAAATCAGTCAGAATCTCTTGGATAAAGCTGAATATGCCCTGTTTAGGACAAAGCAGAGATATTGCGAGGTGGATGAAAAAGCTGGCAAGTTACTTGCCTTCAGGCTTAAAAAGCTGCAACAGCAAAATCTGGTACAGGGTATCAGGAAAGATTCATGAGAGACAATTTATACTAACAAAGAAATTAATGAAGTCTTTGTTAAGTATTACAAAGAGGTATATTCAACCCCCCCCCCCAAGATATTGCAAACTCTCAAATGACTGAGCTATTTTCCCATCTTCAGCTGCCATCAGTTTCCCTTTATGAAAATCAAAAGCTAACTTGTCCAATTTCTTTAAATGAGGTTACTGATGCAATTGATGAGCTACCAAATAATAAAACTCATGGCCCTGATGACTTTTTGTGTGAATTGCCAAAGCTTTTAAACCCAGATATATCTGGATATCTTCATAAGGCACTAGCTGAAGTGCACTCCCTTAAACAATTTCCCCCAACAAAAGTACTTTTATCACATTTTTGCCTAAAAAAGGGAAAGATGAAAGCTGACCCAGTGGTGTGGATGCTGAGGCACTGCATTCCTTACCTCCTCCCATGGTGGTAAGCTGGGTTGGAGAACAAGCCTGAGTCACCAGGAGTCAACTAGGAGAGAGGGGGAGGAGCTAGATTGAGCTGTTTCAAGGCAGCTCTCCTATCCCAAGGCAAGAACATGGGCATCCCCGGCTCTTGGTTGCCACCAGGTGGAGGCTAGGTGGCAGTGCCAAGCCAAAACAGGAGCCAGGCATTAGGCCAGGTGGGAGGAAGGGGCCATCACTGGAGCCACGGGGTGCATGTGCACCTCCACACACATGCACAACCATGTTCTGGGGTCTTGGAATAATGGGGGGGACAGAAAATGGGCCAACGGGACAGGCTCAATGAAGCCCTGAGAACAGGGCAGATAGAGATCCTTTGTGGGAGGATCATAGCCTGCCTCCCCCGGAGCCCTGAAGGTAAAAAGCTATATAGAAAAAAGGGAAAGATATTCTAGATTGCTCAAGCTATAGACCAATTTCCATACTAAACACAGATTATAAGATTCTAACAAAATTTCTAGCTAAAAGACTTCAGAGTTTGATCCATAAATTAATAGGAAGAGAACAAGTGGGATTGGTAGTTGGAAGGGTAGTGGTGGATAATCTAAGAAGGTTATATACCAGAATTTTGTCAGCTAACAGGAATAAAATACCCTCCTTGGCAGTATCACTAGACATGCAGAAAGCTTTTGATTTGCTTACTTGGCCATACTTACACAAAACCCTAGAATCCTTTGGCTTCAATAAAGAATTCACCACATGGGTCTCTATGATCTACTCAAACCCTCAACAGAACTAATCATGAATGGTCTAACATCTACTCCCTATAGCCTACATAGGAGTACTAGGTAAGGATGCCCTCTGTCCCTGCTCCTCTTTATCCTGTCCATAGAGCCGCTAATTAGATCCATTCAATCAGATCTGTCAATTAAGGGTATTTTAGTGGGCAAAATGAAAAATAAAATCTTTGCATTTGTTGATGATTTGCTTTTGACTTTAAGCAATCCTAAGGAGTCTATCATTAGACCTCGACAGACGCTAAAGCAGTCTGAAGAATTCTCTGGCCTCACACTGAATTGGAAGAAAACTCAGGTGATGCCTCTTTACTACCCTCCAGCTTTACTAAAATATCTACAACAATCTGTAGGTATTGACTTGTTTCATAGTACAATTTCCTATCTAAGCCTCAAAATATCTAACAATCTAGACAAGCTAAGAAAATAAACCTTAGCCCTATTTCAAGTGTGCTGCAGCAGGACTTTAATAAATAGGATAACTTGAACCTTTCCATATGGGGGAAAACCCATGCCACAAAAATGATTGCCACTACCAAAATATTTAACATACTGCAGAATATTCTGGTCGTCATGAACAGAACAATAGAAAAGAAAACAGACACTTTCGTTACAAAATTCCTTTGGGGATGTAAACCAGCAAGACTTTCCTAAGCAAGCTAAGACAAAAACCAGTAAAGGGCAGTTTTGCGATGCCATGGTGGAAAAAATACGGTGAAGCCTTCCTACTCAAGCAGTCTGTATTACATATAAATAATTATAGACAAGCTTACATTCCCCTTTGGTTACTAGTAGAAAAAACAATTGCCAAGGCCTCAGTCACTTTTTCTCTATCCTTCTTATTCCCAAGTCACCTTAAGGATAACCCATGTATCTTTGTTTTTTGAAAAGTTTCACCAGGAAGGGCACGCTGAACAACAAGTTGCTCATCTCACGGTGCATCCTGGGAGAAGGGTATACAAGATGAAGAGCACACATACGTTACAAATTTTATACAGTCAATTGACAAATGATCAGTGATGTGAGGCATTTTGCAGCAATGCAGAACCGGTTACATAATGTACTGTATGTAAGCATCGGACAATAACTACAAGTACGTACAAACCAATTAAACAGTAATACAGTACATGCGTAGAATCGGGACATAGTAACATAATAACAGGTTTGTATAAGTAGTGAACGTAGCATTGGTCAAAATAAGTGCAAGTGTAAGTACATTCATTGACACCTAAGAGAGCAGCTTAGAGCAATCCATAAGAGTGTCAGCTTATTTAATGAGTTAAGGTAGATGAAAGGAGGTTAGTAGAGGGTGATGAAGCTAAGCAGAGAATGGAGAGTGGCAAAGCAAAGAATGGAGAATGGCAATGTGATTAAAAGCATGTACAGTTTATCAAGAGGAAGTTGTTTAGGACTAAAGATAAGGAGTGGGGGGAAGAGGATAAGTGGATTTGGGGGGGGCATTCCAAAGCTGAGGGAAATGATGAGTGAAGGCCGACTGACCTGCTGTAGTCGAGTGATGAGGAGTTACCAGTAGACGAGAATCATATGATTTAAGGCAATGATCCAGAGGAGATAGAGTGGATATTAAGGATGAGAGATAAGGGGGAGAGTAAATTCTATCAAAATTATAAACCCAATGGTGCATAATCTAAAAATAATCATTCCCTTAGGATCACAACAGCCACTTAGGAACAATTCTGGCATTTGCTACAACAAAATTATTTTACCAGATCTAGGTTGGTCCAAGTTGGGGATCCATCGATTAGAAGATATCCTAGATTCCTGTATTGATACCCCGCTATCTTATGAGGCCCTTAGAGAGAAATTTAAACTGCAGAGATTTAAGTTTTGTAATTATTTACAACTTTTTAATGCACTATATAATAGACCACTGCCACAAAATGTTGTAGCTGATGTGGAGGCAGAGTGGGGCCAGTTAGTGAAGCTGGCAGGTCTTAAAAAGGGCTCCAGCCTGATCTATATGCTGATCCCAGATAATGAAACCTTATTAACTTTATCAGCCAAAACCAAGTGGGAAGAAGAGTTAGGCACAAGAATGTTTATGGAAGATTGGTCTACGGTGTGGATAAATACTAACAGATCAAGCATAGAGGCTCAGCCCCTGCACCACTCTGCCCCACCATACCCGTGGTGCCACCAGGAGGACTCCCCCCAATGGACACTATTTGGCAAACTCTGGCTTACTCCTCTGGGTGGGGCCAAGGGAATGGGCCCCCCCGGCAGATGAGTAAGGGCAATGGGGCAGGAGCAGAGCAGGGCATCATGTTGAGGGGGCCTGATTTTTCATATGCTGCATTGCTTGTGGATCCCTGGGGTGGGGACATGCAATGACATCCCACATCCACCACGCTCCCCCTTCAGGAGATGGCACCGGCACAACGGAACCCCCAGCCTTCATTGGAGGTCTGTAGTGTGCCGGACACTCTACTCCATCCCCCGGAGAAGGAGAGCAGGCCCTAGGATGCTCAATTCTTCTCCCCCCAATCCGGCCCTCTGACGTCCCAAATCTGGGTCTTCAGCATCGCAGATGGACGCCCTGCCTCTGCGCCGATGAGGCGGCCAAATTGTTGCAATTTAAAATACTCCATTACTGTTATTTCACATCCAAACAACTAGAGGAAATGTTTTTTTTAGAAGAAGGTCCCTACTGGAGATGTAAAGAGAAACACACAGGACTGTTGCATAGTTTATGGGGTTGCCCTTATCTCTCTCCTTTTTGGCAGCATGTACTCTCACAGTGCTCCAAGATATCTGATCATCATATTACTCCATCTCCCTCTTTTATTGTAGGAATTCCTCCAGCAGCAGCCTCCCTATCTAAAATCAATTTAGCTGGCTTATTTCTGCTTTTTTGGGTGCTAAATGCCTTCTTTTAAGAAATTGGGGCTCCACTAGGGTCCCCACTTTGTTAGCTTGGTATTCATTTATGGCCTCACTCACAAATAACAAAATAATCAGTTATATACTGTTGGACCCATCAGATTCTTTTGAACAAATCTGGAACCCTTCCTAAATGCAGAACAAGTGTTAAAATCTAAGTATTAAGGAATCCTGGTAATATTCTTAGTGTTATTTTATTTTATAAACTTCAAGGTCCTTAGGGAGTTCTGTCTTCATGCATTCCTTTCTGAATCTGTAAATATTGTAGTATTTATTCTAATTGCTCATTTCATTGATCTCACTGTTTATATATTGATTGGTTTATTTCTCTAAGCTAATAGCTATTCATTTTATAATGCTGCTTCTTGAGTAATGTAGAGCTTTTATCTTTTTATTGTAAATTAAAATATCTGTTATATAATTATTGTGTTCCTCTAAGTGTTTAAATGTTTAATTGCATTTTATAAACAAAAAAAAAAACTCTTCATAAACTTTTTAATGGGGAATAGATATTGGTATTACTCAGCATGCCCTACGCCTGTTCAAAAATTACTGAACTGGCAAACCACAAACTAAGTCTGCGGGCCTGCTGTCTGCCGGTTCATAGATTTCTAAAGGTGTCCCACAAGGATCTGTCCTAGGGCCTTTATTCTTCACTATACACACTAATGATTTGGAAGGTGATATAAGAGACAGCAATTTGCACTGCTATGCAGATACTACAGTTTTATATGTAACCAAAACAAGCTTGCGAGTAGTTGTACAATGTCTCCAAACCACCTTCGACACTCTCCAGCTAAAACTATGTGCATTTAAGCGCCTCCTAAATGGTGCAGAAACAAAATATAAGGGGTTTGTCCCCAAAGGCAAGTGGTTATCTGACCTTCCACTATGGCATTCTTACCCTAAGAGGTTATATACTGAAACTGTTGCAACTTTCAAATACCTAGGATTATGGATAGCTAATGAACTCTCGTTCAGTTACCATAATAGATCATTTATGTAAGACACTTAGGCTGGTTTTCTATCACAGAAACACATTTAATCTACCTGTAGATGCTTGCAGAACACTAATCAGGGTCACATTCCTACCCCTGTTTGACTATGGGGATTTTTTTATACGGGGGGGGGGGCTGCTGCTGCTGGGCAACTTGCAAATTGGATGTCCTTTACCATAGGGCACTTAGATTCATTACAGGACTGCCTGCAAGACCCCATCACTGCACCCTACATACAACTGTTAGCTGGCCTTACCTCTCCATCAGGCACTTCAAAAAACCTTTATCTGCGGATCTACAAATTCCTTAGGCGAGATATTCCCCAATATATCTCGGACATGCTCCATAAAACCTCCAGCATTTACAACCTGAGAGCTTGCAACTCTGTACTGCTAGAAGCACCAAGAATTGCTACTAAATATGGGGAAACTGGCTTTCAGGTTGCTTGCCCCAACTTTGTGGAATAAAACTCAAGGCCAGCCTCAACTGAACTCAATTGTAAGGTTGCGAACCTTCAAATCCCTGATTGATTCCTATTGCTTTGACAATTACATTTGCTCCTAGTATCACTATTGGTAGATTTGCTACTGGTGTACTGCCTTACTCTTTACAATATACCTGAGAGTACATGCTTTTGCCTCTGTCTCTTCATATTATGTCTGAGATTATACGTTTTGACCTGTATTTCTGTCCCTTGTTTTGTTGCCATGACCTGGCAGACTATATACCATTGTAATTTGTTATTCTGCAGTCTGTATACTCATCACTGCTGTGTTCATTTTCTGTACTGTACTGTCCTAACCAGGATATCCTTGCAAATGAGCTTTGCTCAATGGAGCTTTTTCTGGTAAAAAAATAAAATAAATGAAATGAAATTAGCTTTGATTCATTCCTCTTATTGATGAAAAATGTATTGAATTCCTATGACACATAAACAATAAATCTATAATAGTTTGCACCATTCATGCAATATTATTATTTTAATGAGATAGTGATATTCACCTGTATTTCCTTGTCTCAGTCGCTTTCTTGTTCAAATACATTTCTGTGAATATGTAAAAAAATACTTTTAATATAACAATAGAATTGTATTGCCACATAAGTAAGCAATAATACCCGAGAGGGTGGGCGGTATTGGGCAATACCAGACCGCCCAGGGGCATAATGAGGCCCGACGCCGCAGGCAGAGGGCCTTATAGCCCCTGAAGGTCCGTATTGCCCATACCACCACCCTCGAGGGTATTATTATGCTTAGAAATGGGCACTGTTAAAGAATGTAGTTTAATTTAAAAATTAACTAAAATTAGTTTAAAATAACTTTTATAATAAAATAGTTCCCTCGCCTTCATTTGACATGGTACATCTACACTGCACTCTACATTTAGAGTACACACGTCCTTGTTGTACTGCCATGGAAATAAATCACAAAAATAAAATAAAGATAGTAGTTAAAAAATGGTGAATCTTAGTTACTGAAAAGAATGAAGCAAGCGGAAGAACTGTGAGAACAACGCGACTCTAATGCCAAATGATTGCCAGAAGTGGACTACATGACCCGGAAGTATGGGGAGGCTGCACAGCAATGTACTTTTAAACAGATTATTGAAGACAGTTCCCTCCCCAAAGTTACATTCTGCAGTTTTCTTTTTTATTATTCAGTTTCATGGTAGTGCTGTTGGAAGATGTGCAGTTTTACACAGTAATGTCAAAATGTACTGCGAGCGGGATTAAGGATCCGGTGACTGTTTTAGTGGAGTTGGTGACCTGGCAGCTGTCTGAGTTTGCGGTCAGAGGTAAGACATTAAAACAAAGGAAAAACTTTTCTTCTGTAGATTAGGAAACAAAATGAGGATGTGGCACAGGCTATGGTAGTTGAGCTCTGATATTCACCTCACCTTTTTCTGTGTAAACAATAATTTTTAATCATCGTCGGAAATCTGTGAGGAAGGCGATAGTGGCTGCGCTGCACCACAAAGCTGTTGACTATGGAAACAAGGTCCACAGATTTTTAAGAAATATGAGCTTGAAAAGAAATGAGATTTGTATGATTTACACAGGCTTTCAGTGATCAGCTGCGCGGACTAGCAAGGGTATTAATAAAAACTGACGAAAGAGATCGGTTGACAGGGACGGGGTGCAGAGATGTACTACGGGTTGCTGGACTGTACTGCTTGCACTGTGTTTGAACCCATTTAGTGCCGCTATTAAATTACATATTTTATGTTTTTTTTTACAACAACAAAAGACACATGATTTGTGGTCTTGTTAGGGAGATGGCACAGAGCATTGTAGGAACAATATCTCTCGCTAAGGGACAGGAAAAAATGGCAGCATTTTGAAATTTAAATTTGGTGTTTACAGCCAATTAGGAAACTGGGTTGGCACTAGGATACTTCCATGGGTGAAGGGGCAGTATAGGCTGGTACTTCTTACTTGCTGGTCATCTATTGAAACTTAATGTACCCCTATCTTGAGGGTACTGACCAATCAGATTGCAGCAAGTAAGAAGCCCATTTTCTAAAATCAAATATTCAAGCTGAATTTCTGGTTCCCTTATTAATACATGCTAGTATCCATCACATGTCTGCCTTAACTTAAACCACCTTAAAAACTTTTTGAGAAAGAATTCATCAAAAAATAATAATAATCTCCATTTTTCCAATATCCACTCTATTAAATTGTGCCCACCCACACTATACAGTGAACAGTCATCTCACAATCTTTTTATGCATACATCTTGGCACCAAATTGCCTTTCACCTTCTTTAATGGGAGCCTCCAAGAGAAAACCATACACACTTAGTTTCTTTTTTGTTTTGAAACTCAGCTTTATTTATCGTCTTGTCACCACAGTCTTACCGGTTTTACTCCACAACTGACCCCCCGAGGGACTAAGGAGGTCATGAGGGTTTGGGGCAGCCCTCCCACAGACAGGAGCTGCCGAAAATTGCCCAGTCGACCCCCCCCCGAGGACTTAAAAGGTCACAAGGGCTTGGAGCAGCCCTCCCCCACAGACAGGAGCCACCAAAATTGCCCAGCAGACCCCCACACACTAAGAAGGTCGTGAGGCTTGGAGCAGCCCTCCCCACAAGAGAGGAGCTGCTGAAAATTGCCCAGTCAACCCCCCGAGGACTAAGGAGGTCATGAGGGCTTGAAGCAGCCCTCCTCAGAGACAGGAGCCACCACAAATTGCCCAGGTACAGAGATTTTCCACTGCGTGCAGTCACCTGATTGGAACCGTTGGTGCATCAGCATGGTGTATTCAAAGACTGCTTTCTTGGTGCCTTTTTTCTCAGCCATATAATTATCGACGTACAAGTGGAGATAGATTATTTTACCTAATATTCTGTCTTCTGGGACTTAACTCAGTGCTTCTTACTGCATGTTACCTTAAATAATAACATAAAGTGACCAGCCTAGTCTAGCATTAGGAGAGTTATCTTAACTGCAGCATCCCACTGTAGCATTTGTTTTAAATCTAGGCATCTCACCTTAATTAAGTACCAAACTTTGAACTTAGCCTGACTATCAGTGGAATTAATTTAAGTAAGAACCATAGAGCCCAAATCAGATAGCCCAGTTTCCTGTAAGTTTCAGACTGCTTCAGAACATTTCTTTATTTAATTCTGTCTTGTGCCCCGAGTTAATACAGAGGCTGTAAACTGCGTTTCTTGGGCAGTTCCCCTGCAGAAGTCCCAGTACAGCCCAGCAGGTCCTGCAATTCAAACTGCCTCTAAACACTCTTAATTTTTTTTTCCGCTTGTGCCCCACGTGAAATCTGAGTCTGTCAACTAGGTTTTGTTTTAATCCTCTGCTGAAATCCCAATGCAGCCCAGCTGGTCCTGCAGTTCAAACTACCTCAGAACACTCTTTAGTTTTTATTTTTTTTCTGTTGTGCCCTGAGTGAAATCTGAGTCTGTAACTGCATTTTGTTTTAATCCCCTGCAGAAATCCCAATACAGCTCAGTTCCCAGCAGTGTTTCCTCTCCTCCTCCTCTTACCTATTTAACCAGTCTGTCTCTCCTACAACCAACCCCCCAAGGACTAAGGAGGTCACAAGGGCTTGGAGCAGCCCTCCCCCACAGACAGGAGCCTCCAAAAATTGCTCAGGTGTGGAGATTTTCCACTGCGCGCAGTCGCCTGATCGTGACTGTTGGTGCATCAGAATGGAGGATTGCCCCGCTGAACACTACACGTTCGGCTCTGCACCGCCCCCACCACCACCCTTGGTCAGCTTTCTCTAATACAGGCACAATCAGAGCACATGAGAATGGAAATAACCTATCACCCCACTTCTCCAGCAGCAGCTTATACCATCTCACCATTAGTGGCCACTCATCCTCAATCACCCTATACTAAACTCTTTCTAAAGTAAAAATGTTCCCACATCTCCTGATGCCTGTACTCATGGTCTCAATGATCCCTCAAATGGCTCTTCCACCCACCCCTGAGGATTTTCAACAACATGGCAGCACCACTGCCAACCACCCTATATGCACTTGCTTATTAAACTGGTGGGATCACAATATGCTCACCCACATGCCCCCCCCACTCCATGTTACTGCACCCTACATGCACAAACTTCCTCCCTACACTAGTAACCATCCCTACGCCCACAACTCATGCTGAACTGCTACTCCGTTACCTCTCAGGGTGCAGCCCCCTACTCTTCCAGTTAGCTACCACCTTGATACCCAGCCTCTAGTCACCCTGATAACCCACCTCATATGCACCCTCCCAGTCCCTATCACACACGATAAAATTCCCTCTAATTTCCAATCTAAATGCACCTCACCAAAACTGCTCAAATTTGCACTGCTCCAGAATGCTCTCCTCCTGCTTCTGCTATCAGATAATATACACCCTAACCCGGGGCAACCCACCCCTACTGTCTTTTCAAACAGCAAACATGGTAGCCTCCTGCTGGCCACACTTAATATCTGCAGCCTTCAGAAAAAATTCACCCCCCTATCAGGGCTGGAATGCTCAGCACTCACTCACTCACTGTATCAGAAACCTAGCTCTCGGATAAAATACCCACTTGAGCAGTCACCCTCTGTGACTACACCATCTATCGAGCTGACAGGTGTAGTAAGAGGGGAGGCGGCTGTGCCATCTACGTAAGAGCCTCCCTTCATTCCCTGGAGGTCTGCATACCACCACCACTACACAGAGCCCAGGCCCTAACAGTCAAGCTCAGCCTTGGCAACCCAGGTAAAACCCTTTACATTATGGTGGTTTACACTCCCCCTTGCAACCAAAGGCTCGCCTTCGATTCAGTACTGGACAGTATCTCCCACCTCCCAGCAAGGAGTGAAATCGTTTTATTGGGAGATTTCAATGTCAATTGGCTATCGACCACTTTATCCCCCTGCAAAGACTCAGCCCTAGCTTGTGACCTCACCCAGATCATCAAATCCCTGACCAGGCTGGACGCAAGAATGGGCTTCCTCTACCTTTATTGACCTAATCCTCACAAACAGGCCTTATAACATCTCCCAAGTCACAGTGCTCCCCGACTCGATTAGCGACCATTGCCCAGTGACCTGCCTGTAGTCCACTAAAATTCCCCCCTCCTCCTCAAATGTCACTGTCCATAGATGCCTCAAAAAAGGAGCCCTAGCATGGTCCAAGTCTCACCTTGCCTTCTGCGATTGGTCCCCTATCCACACTGCCCAGACCATGGACGCTGCACTCACCTACTTTATTGCCACCTTCAATACGGCCTGTGACATATTCAAACCCTACTCCAAATAAGTAGTAAAGCCAAGAAACACCCCTTGGATCTCACAAGCTCTACTTGACCAAATGCACCAGAGGGACAACCTATGGCATAAGGCCCTTGACTTGCAGCTCCCACAGGACAGACAACTGTACAGAGAGGCCAAAAACAGATGCACTTGGGCAATCTGGCAGGCCAAAGCTGTGTACTATAAACAAACCCTTACCTCCTCCTGGGGCTCAGGGGAAACCTTCTAGAACAATATTAAGGAACTCTGTAGGAAAACTGCTTCCCCTACCACTGTTCAGCTTATAGTAGATGGGGTTATCACCCAGGACCCTATTGCTATCTCTGATGCCCTCACTCAATATCTCCTTCTCTGATCTCTCTCTCTCTCATATTCTACCACCTAACTTCTTTGACCCTACCATCCACTCCCCCCCCACCGACACCTCAACCATCACCAACAGTACCCCCTTTCAGGCTAAGAGTCATCTCATGTAATGAGGCCAAACGCTATCACACCAAAATGCTGGCAAACTCTCGTTATAGCAGTGATCCCCTGGACCTCAAGCTCATTCGACTTACTCTGGATGTGACACTACCTCATCTCACCCAAAATCATCAACCTGTCCTTATGCCTTAGCCAATTCCCTACGGCTTGGAAGAGAGTTATAATTACCCCTATTCTGAAGAGTGATGACCCCACCACCACAAGCAATTATAAACCTATATCAATCCTGCCACCCCTCTCTAAGGCCCTTGAAAAAATAGTATCTGATCAACTAACGGACTACCTATCCAAACATGACCTGCTCTCTCACGAACAACACAGTTTCCGGAGGGGGGACACAGCACCTCCACTGCCCTCATTGAACTCACTACATTTATTCATGAAGCCCTAGAACAAGGTTCCATGGCAGCAGGGGCTCTCTACCTTGATCTAACCAAGGCTTTTGATACTGTCAGTCATGAACTACTATTCCATACCCTCCCATCCTCTAATTTTGCTACAGAGGTCACTGCCTGGTTCAAAGATTATTTCTCAGGTCGAACACAACAAGTCAAAATACATATAACTATCTCCACTAGCAAACTGGTTTGTACTGGTGTCCCACAAGGGTCAATACTTGGCCCCCTACTCTTCACCCTCTTCCTGAACTCCCTCCCAAAAACCTGCAGTGGTCAGATGCTGCTTTATGCCAATGATGTGGTAGTTTTTTGGAAACACCCTCATCCAAATTCTCTTCAATATGCTCTGCAGGGCTTCTTTAGGGAGATAGAAACCTGGTTCTCTGAACACTGTCTTATAATCAACTACAAGAAAACTAAGTCCATGATCTTTGCACACCGCCAAAGCCCCCATTGTCATGCACCACTAGTTGTTATGAACACCCATGGCTCTACGCTGGAGCAGGTCTCATGCTTCAAATACCTTAGACACCTCCTTCTCCTACCACTCTCACATACAAAAGTCTCCTCCACTATCAACAATAGATTAGGGATCCTTTATAGGCATAAGCACTGCCTACCCCCCCAGGCCATGTATCTCGCTGTGTCCTCATCCATCCTGCACTTGGTGGACTATGGAATCGTTATCTGTGGGTCAGCTGACCAAACTGCCCTATGCAGCCTCAACCTCACCCTAAACAAAGCTTGCCGACTGGTCACAGGTTGTGACAGGTTAACTCACACATGCGGGCTTTATAATCTCACTGATTGGCTACATTTTCAAGGCAGGCTTAAATACTATACCTGCCTCCTTGCCAAAAAGATACAACTTAAGCAAGCCCCAATCAGCCTCCACCCACTTATTCACACAGCCCCCCATAGGAGGACACAAAGGCACTCCACTAACCACATCCTTCTAGTCCCCCACTGTAGAACATCTCTGGGACAAAGATCCTTCCGCTATCGTGCCCTGCTGTGGCTAAACAGCCTACCGTGCTCCATCTCCTTGGCTCAAGGTCTCAACCTATTTAAATCTGGTCTCAAAACCCTACTCCTTGACTCAACAACCTGTGACTGTAATTAAACCTCCGCACACATCTCTATCTCCTCCCCCCTCTCTTAACCTCTAACCTGGGACTTTTGATACCCAGGAGCCTCCCCTATATCTCCCCTTTGTTCCCAATCACCCTGCCTAGATAATACAACTCTGGGTCCCTCAAGATCCTACGAGACTGTATCCTGTCTTAACTCTGACCCGGGACCTTACTTATGCTCCCAGATGATGTAACCTGCAAACTACGCTTAAACCAGGACTGTGTGACCTTGCATTATTTCAGTATTATTGGATGTGTATCTTTATTCCTGTGTTTCCTCAGTACTTTTTACTTTTATTTGACGTGGAGCCTTTGCAAAAGAGTCTATTACTCAAAAGATTGTAATTCTGATTCTTTTCAATAAATAAATAAACAATAAATAAGTAAACATACAGTTAGCATCAGTTCCAACACAAATATAATGAGCCTTCTAGTAGACTGTACCATTTTGTCAGTTATACAATATAGGATTCTAGCTTCGGTGTGACACTTGCTTCCATTTAATGTTAGTATTGCTACTGCTTAATTATACACAAGTAAAGCTTAATATTAATATAAAACTATATTCTATCCAAAAAGGCTGCAGAACTGTGCCTCAGCTTTTGGATGAGTGTTCTCCCTCCCTCCCTCCCCACCTACTAACTTCTAATAATAAAACATAGAACAGTAGCAGACATTTGAATAACTTTGTTGAGCTACTACTTATGTTCACTGGGTACCCGAAGGTTATCCTTTGGGGAAAATGTTGGCCAAATGGTAAACAGGCCAAAATCATGAGAATTTAAAACCTTAACACCCACCTCGCCAGCTATCTCATTCCATCCCCAACTTCAAATATCAAAATCTAGGAGCTCCCAGCTGTTTAAGCCATCTAGTTCATTCTGTCTGTAATAACCAGGATTCCCATGCCTGCCAGTGTTGGATATGGTGGTCTTGATGAAGTTTCAATCTGGCTGTGAGATATTCTATTGTCACTATGTCTTTTACCCTGCCAATCCATTCTTGTAATGCCAGTGGTTCCTCACAAAGCCATTTGGTTGCAATACATTTTAAGCTCACCCATAGGAAGATCAATACCACTTTATGGGAATCTCCCTTTAAATGGACTGCAGTAGGGGGTTCCCAGAACTCACTCCTCATAAGTGAGGGGATGAGAACCCCCACAACACCCTGGACCACTGTCTGAATCACCCTCCAAAAGGCAGAGAGCACAGGACAGGCCCAAAAAAATGTGCCAGTGCCCCCCCCCACACACACATACACACATCTCCTCCAGCAAGCTATGCCACTAGCTGAATAGTGTTGTGTAACAGTGGGTACTTGAAAGTAGTGGATGACAACTTTGCAATAAAACTCTTGCCAACTAGGAGATGAGGTGACCTTCTATCCAAATTTTAATCTATGATTCCAATCAGATTCCTTTATAACCACTTTCGCCTCTTACTCTCAGGCCACCTTGTGCCCATGTAGCGTGTCCCTTCCTGTTTCCATCAACAGTTTGTAGAGATTCGTCACTTGCCTGATTTTAGCTGTCACCATCACTAGTCCATAAAGAAAATTTTCCCATCCCGACTAGGGACTGGTCAGGCCCTCCAGGTGGCTTGAGGAATGTATGAAGTGCCTTACCTGCATATACCTAAGAAACTCTGAAATTCCCCATCTGAATCTGTCCTTTGCCCTCTGGAAGGAGATGCACCTTCCGTTCTCTATTAACTGAGTGAATCTTGTGACTCCCCATGCCTCCCATCTGGCAACCCTAAGTCCAACATGGGGGGGATAGATCTGTCTCATATCTAATAAGAGACACCATCTGGGGTGGCGGTCAGTTTCTGACCTTTGAAAGTATGTATAGACCATGTTTCACCCATCTGTTCCTAAAGAGTCAGATATAATCTAGGACTACCGGGGTTAGGGCCAATGTGTATAGGGGTCTCCCCTTGGGCAACTCATTCTCCATCTCTTACTATCTTGACTCCACCCTCTGCTTGGCCCAAGACAGAATGAGTCCCATTTGTGCTGCTATATCTTATAGCCAGAGACTGGGTAAAGCCAGCCCACCCAATGGCTGTAAAAAATGTCTAGCTATCCTGGGCTTTTTATATTGCCATATGCATCTTTGGATTTCACTCGTTAACTTGTTCCAAAAGAACAAGGGTAGTCTCAGAGGAAAACACTGAAATAAAAAGAGGAGTCAGGGCAGGATATTCATTTTTACCACAGCTAGTCATCCCACCAGGATGAGTGGCAGGTAGCACCACCTTCCCAAGTTCTTCTCTATAGACTCCCATAACTTCCTATAATTTAGGGAAAAAAGCTTTGATAAATCTGTCAATATTTTTATGCCGAGATATCTGATCTGACCCCCTGGAGCCCATCTGAAGGGGAACTCCTCTTTAAATCTCTGAGGTGTCTTCCCACTTAGTACTAGGGCTTCTGATTTAGAAAAGTTAATCTTATATCCTGAAATCTCTCCGAAGGATTGAAGAGCTTTACAGAGTAATGGCACTGAGTGTTCTGGGGAAGATAAAAAAAAAAGTGAATCATCTGTGTATAGCGATAATTTTTGTTTGGAGCCCCCCACTGTGATGCATGAGATCTCTTGGCTTTGTCTTATTTTCATTGCTAAGGGTTCAAGGCATAGGGCAAACAACAATGGGGAGAGTGGGCAGCCCGATTGGGTGCCTCTAGTCAATGGGAAAAAAGGGGAGCTCACCCCATTCACCCTCACCAGTGCTTTCGGGTTTCTATACAGATGGGAAACCGTGTGTAAGAATTTAAGGCCAAATTTTTTAGAAATTGCCAATTTACCCTATCAAATGCTTTTTCCGTGTCCATGGATATAGCTATTTGGAATTTTTTCTGGGTACTTTGGGAAGAGATGATGTTAAGCAGTCACCTAATATTACCAGTTAAAAATCTCCTAGTGATGAACCCTGTCTGGTCTTCATGTACTAATGAAGAAATATGTGCCTGTACTCTGCCCGCCAACAGTCTTGTAAATAATTTTAAATCTATGTTTAATAGAGAAATGGGTCTATGTGACCCACACTCTTAAGGGTCCTTCCTTTCCTTTTCTTGTGAAGGACTGATATATGGGCTAACTACCATGAATCTGGCATCTCTCCACCCTCCATAATCTCTCTGCATACCAGCAATAGGAATGGCAGGAGAGAGTCCGTAAAGGTTTTAAAAAATTCTGAGGGGAACCCGTCCGGTCCTGGAGACTTGCCATTTTTCAAATGAGATATCTGGGACTGTAGCTCTTGCTGGGTTACTTCACTCTCCAATTGATCTACTGCCATCTGGGATAATGGGATCTGGTACCATTTCCATGTCCTCGAAAAAGAGTGAAACCTTTTCATCATAATCAGAAACTGGGTCTTGGGCATACAGAGACCTATCATCTGTAAAGAGTTTCGTTATTTCTTCCAGGTGGCTAATGCCCACATCCCCTCTTTCATGGTCTCAGCTATAGGACCACCCTGCTTGTCTGCTGCTGGCACAAAGTAGCAGCCAGCAGTTTCCCTGCCCTGTTCCCACTTTCATAGTAATTTTGTCTTATTATTCTATGGGTAGCCTCAATTTGAGATGTATGAAGGGTCTCCAAAGCTAGCCGTCTCTCAGTTAAATGTTTTTGCACAAGGCTATTTAATGAGATTTTGTGCTGGAATTCGAGATCCGCTATCTCAGCCTCCAAGTCCTGTCTCCTTTGCTCCCTGTGTCTCTTGCCTAAGGAGAAATACACAATGATAACCCCCTGGAGAACAGCTTTTAAAGCATCCCATCTGACAGCATGAGACATTGCTCCCACCGGGTTGTCTTGGTCATAAGTTTTAATTGTGGAAATGACCAGGTCTCTAAATTCCTGATTATTCAGGAGGCCTACATTGAGCCTGCAGTGTGAGTTTCTAATTGGTGGTGACAACTCCAATTTCAGTCTGACAGGGGCATGGTCAGACGAGAAAAAGCTTTCTGATGACCATTTACCCTCCTCCACATCTCTGAAAGGCCCAGGTTCTGAGTTATTTTGAGCAGGGTATTTCCTGCTGTTCCCAGTTTGGTCCTCTGTGCTCCTCCCTGCTTGTCAAGAGTTGGAGACAAGATAGTGTTAAAGTCTTCCCCCTAGAATACAGAGGTGGTCTGTAACCATAAGTATGTCTGTAAAAAAATTTTTGAAAAATGATGCAGCTTCTTTATCATCATTGGTGCATATAAGCAGACAATAGTACAAGGTGTGCTACGGAGATTGGCCTGGATTATAACATAACATCCCTCTGGGTCTGTCTGCACAGACTACACCTGTATGGGGCAAGTTTTATGAATTACAATAGCTGTACCTCTACAGTGTGGTAGCACTTGACAGGAGGAGGCATACACTGTGTCCACCCATCTTCGGGCACAGTTTCTGATGTTCACAGTCCATACGGTGGGTCTCTTGTAGTAATACAATTTCTGTGCCCATCCTACTCAACTCCTGAAGGAGCCTCACTCTTTTTACTGAGCCATTAAGCCCTCTGACATTGTATGTCATGATATTCAGATCCCCAATTTTTGTTATCCATCCCAGAGTATGTTACCCTTTTGTCTCACCCCCCAACTTCTATGTAGCCAGAGCCTCAGAGGGGTTGAGTAGGAGTAGGAAACACACAGCTAATATAAAAACCTTGCAAACCAAATAGAAATAACATAACATAAACCTGAAACATGTGAACTTGTTTTAACAAAGTAAACCAACCCAAGAATAATCATGAACCAAATTCCCTTAAGCTGCTTCAAAAGTGCCACACATACCCCATCACTCTTCTGTTGCTGGGTGGTGATGGGAGGTGTCGGATTAAATCCTGCACTACATTGCCTGAGTGCCCCGAGGGGGTCAACAAGCAACTTGCGTGGGGCCATACACACCACACTGCAAACACTGCATCATTGCCCCATGAATTATTTATGTTTATTTAGCCACACTTAGTTTCTAATTTGTTTCATTTTAAATCTTACAGTTCTGGTGTAAAGTTCGTTCAAGTCCTCTGAACAGATTTACCTAACTGCAAAGGTTTCCCAGCATGGCTCTCAGTGCGTTCCTTCTGTAGAGTAGTGTGCGCTCCTGCAGGAACACTATTTATACTGATCACTGGGACCAGAGTTGGGTATGGATGCCCATGCACCCATGGTGACATATGTGATGATGTCATCACACTGATGACATGCACTTGAGCAAGACAGTTTACTTCCTACTCTATTAAACAACTTGCAATTTTGTTACTTACTTAAACTCTGCAGAAAATATCTAACAGTTATGCTATGGAAGTTGGAAAATGAATATTATTATTTTGGGGGTGAATTCTTGCATAGAAAGGTTTTTTTTCTCTATATGTAGTTTCATGGTGTTTTTCATTTTTCTCCCCATAACCCAGTCCCCTACCTCAGATGCATGCATGCACGTGGAGGCAAATGTATACCGCTTCTCCAGGTAACTACCTGCTATGTGTCACCCCCGCCACCTGTGCTGACCAACAGGCCTCCACCTCGTGGCAATGGGACTACAAGGGGGGGTAGCGACCACCCTCCAGAGAGGAGAGCTGCCTTTCAGCTGCTCAATCCTGCTCCAACCCTCCCCCCCATGCTGGCTCCCCGATGAACCAAGTCCATTCCTGAACCTGGGTTGCTGATGTGGTGCAAGGTAAAGTATCCAGTGCTTTAGCCTTCAGTGCCACCGGGCCGGCAACAAAAAGTTTTTAAGGTGAGCTGAGTTAAAGTATACACCTGGTGGATGCCAACACACATTAATAAGGGAACCAGAAATGCAGCCTGGATATGTGATTTTCACTGATCTGCATGCTCTTAGCATCTCCTCCTCCTCCTCCTCCTCCCTCCCTTCCTTCAGCTGATGTGACCGGCTTCAGAGGCCCCTATGGCTACCGCATTATCAAGTAATATGACAACAAGAAAGCCCATCCCTGTGCTTGTTAAACAAACAAACAAATAAAAAGTAAGCAAGCAAAACAAAACTAAGAAGCACCACCACTGTCACTGTTGCTTTAATTGATGAAAGCAGTTGGTGTTTGAAGGTGCCTCACCATCATCTCCATGAAGGACAGGTGACCATTTCTATGGTCTTTGTGGTATGATGTTTTTTCTTCAATAAATTTGCTGTGGGAGTTCTTGTTTGTAGCTTGTTTTATTAATGTGACAGTGGTGGTGCTTCTTATTTCTGTTTTTCTTGGCAAGTAATGTACCAGATGGCTCTCTGCCCACCCATACAGGTAACTGAAGCAGTAGAATGACATGCCCTGCCACTAGGGAGGAAGACCATTACCACAAGCAACACCCCTCTACCACCAGAGTGCAATAAACTGAGCTTGGATTGTTGTAGCTTATTTATTTACCAATAGGTCACGGTTGACTGAATCAGATGCTGCTTTTTGCCTGCTATGCATAATTATGTTAGTAAATTCAGAATCAAGACAGTAGTGGTTGAGTGCCCTGATCAAAAGCAATGTTGCTGTTTATTTATCATTTATATTTATTATTTATCATTTAAGTAATGATGTAGCTGGAAGTTGACAGCTTTTTCAGTCCTTTTTGATATAACAGACAAAATTAAGATTGATTAATAGATGTATAGCTGTTCACCAGAGCTTACCTTGAACAGTAGCAGTAGAAAGTTTACTGTTCAACAATAATATATAAAAATATACCAGTCATTACAATCACATTATTTTACAAAGAGCAGTACACCACACATTTATATGTAGAATAGATAAAAAACACATTCTCCTAAAATTTTATAGACAGTTTATAACATACATTGTGTCTTCGGCTGTGCAAAATATAATTTATAGTATGAATCTGGGCATAAGAGAGTAATGGATTCAATTTACTAGATTTGGTCATTTTATCTAAATGTAAATGGCCACAGGAAATTACATGACTGTATGACAGGGTAGAATATGCCTCTGTTCCATTTATGGAGAAAGTGTTTAAATACAAGGATCTTTTCTTTCCTGTCTCTTCTCTGTCTGGTTGCGCAACCCAATTTTCCTGTGAGACCTCGGACTTGATCAATCCGAATAATCTCACAGTTTCTTGCCTCTCACTGTCTCTCAGTTTTCCCTTGCTGTCTGTTTTTCCTCCCTTGCATATATAGATCTGCTAATATAAAAACATGTACAAATCATTGTATGGAAATGCAAATGCTACTGGGATCCTTTTGTTTGGAAAATATATAGTGTTACTGTTGAAATGTATATATTTATATTTTGAGATGATTGCAGAAAGCTATTATAAACTAGAAACTATTTGAGTGCAAATCTTCCAGCCCTTTGCAAAAGCTGCAGAAGGGGCCTCAGCTCAAAGCACATGTGTTCTAGCAGTTCCTGAAACTTACAAGAACAGAACACTTACAAAAACAGGATGCTTGCTAAGAGTGTGGGTTCGAAAGGACTTATAAAAGAGCTAAGCTGCAACTGCAAGAGCGATTAGATATAAAAGGGACATAGAGACTGAAAGAAAACTTTATTTTATGTTGCCTCTGTACATACTTATTATGAACAAGTTTATTTCTTTATGTTACTGCTACTATAAATAAATAATTTTTGGTGAATTCTACAACTGCTCCTGGTTTTTCTATGCTTCCTGGCCTGTGCCTCGATGACAGGCTGTGAGTGGGCATAGTGATACCGTATTAGCTAATGCCACTTTAGGGGATTAAAATCTATCTAGATAATCCTGGGAATTTGGGACATATCCTTGAGATTCCTCCTTCACTGATACTTTATATACAGAAAAGGGAAAATATTTAGCAAAAACTAAAATTTGTACTGGGCTCAGTCAAGTCAAATTATCCACCATTTCTTCCTTTTTTTTATCACAACAGAGTGGAATCCTGCTGTTGCCTCAGAATTAGCTACCAAGATAGGATGTAACAAGATGAACACAGCATCATGAAGATTATCTGAATATCTAATCTTGCCTTTAATATTGAAGTAACTGAGTCTTTTTAATTTGCTGGTTACCACACTGCAAATGAAAATGTAATAGTTTTAGCTATAAACTGGGTAGCAACTGCTAACAGGTAGTTGTCCAATTTGATCTAACAGTATTTATGTTTTGCCAGTTTGCCAAGGGTGAAGTCGTGGGATGCTAGCAGCTACAGCCTGGGGAAGGGACTCTCCTTCCCAAAGGACCTCGTGCCAGGTTATTTCTCATTGTTAGAGCACTGGCAGCCTTAGAAATTACTCAAAATTTTTCCACCTGTTTGCTTTCTGTAACAGTGCTTACATCATGGTGAATAGACTTGATGAAGAGAGGAGCAGAAGAACCAGAGTTTAATAGGTCCTGTATATTTCTCCAGAACTTGTGAGGTGTCACTCGATCTCTTTCCAGATAGCTCTGAATTGGGCAGATTTTGCTCTCATAATCTTGTTTTTGTGACTTTGTTTTACATTTTTTTTACAAATTTTTATTTATTAAACGTTTTTCTTTTTTTACAAAAGGCAAGCAATACAACAATGGGGTACATCACAGTAATTCATTTTTCACATATATAACACATTTCTTTAGGGAAACCTTTGGGAACTGGTATTGATATTGGTCTTATGTTTGTTTACCCTGCTGCTGTTTTGCCTTCCCAATATGCTGCTCTTAATTTGGTTATTAGTGTTTTGGAAAATGTATTTTTAACTCATTGTTCAGTGTCTATACATTGTGCAGTGCCCCAAGCCTCAGGGATAGGGCACTTTATAAATGCAAACTCACTTACTCACTGTACTTATAATTATTTCAAGTGTTTACTGCCATATACAACAGGATATTTCATTTTACTGTACATTGAAAACTTGAAAGCACTTATATCTCTAGAAACAGGTAGGAAGAAAAGTCTCCCCTCCAGCAGGAACAGAGACCTGTGGGTTCATGCCATGCTCACATCCAAGGGCAGCTGAATATGGAGAAGACAGCAAAGAGCCAAGAAGAAGTAAAAGAACAAGAACAACAAAGAACATTTAGCCAATTGACATTTCATATTTGACAGTGCAAGTTCATATAATGTTCAATAAAATATTCACTCAGACTTCAAGTTTGTGTCATTTTATGGGATTTACACACAGTAATACACTGAAACTGTCCAGCGGGGGGCATTTCAGTTAATGCTTTATGGTTCAGGAAGGGTGGGTTAGATTATAGGTATCTGACTCTATGATGAACCTCCTCAGTCCCTCAATCTCTATTGACCAAGCTCTTAGGAATGGCTTCCAGATCTCGTGGAAGCTGTAAAGCCTGTTAGATGCATAGTAAGACAGCCTTTCATTGGCCACCAGCTTGGCCATATTCCTGACCTATTGTTCACAGGTCGGGGGGAAAGGGTTGCCTCACCTAGCTAGGACAAACCTTTTTCTACATAATAAGGCTCCCTGACATCATTTAGGGCTTTAGGCTCCAACTGTTTGGCTTTGCTACATGATGCACAGCTGGGTGCTCCATGGAATTGTTTTTTGCAGTGTCTCCTCTCATGCCTTTTTAACCCCTTCCCAGAATTCAGCCAACTTTGCACAAGATCACAGGATATGACTTAGATCTTCCCCATCAGTTTTATATCTCCAGCATTTTGTGTGCGGGGAGTAGACCCATTCTGTCCAGTACTATTGGGATATGGTGCCAATTGTGTAATATTTTGTACTGAATATGATGTCCTTGTGCTTCTCTACAGCTCTTCTATGCAGTTTGCTAACAGGTTTGCCAATCTTTATCACTTAGTTCACATTCTAATTCCATTTCCCATTTCTCTTTCAGCTTAGTTTGGGTGGGGTACAGTTTCTTTGTAAGGAGACCATAGATCCTCTGCTCATTCCAAATGACTGGATTAGAGCATCCCAGGCTGGGGTTCTATGGAGTTGGTAACCTAATAGAAGTAGGGGTCCAAGTGCATATCATATTTTCAGGTTCTGCCAGTGCTGTTGCCTGGGCAAAATGTATTTTTGAACTATCTGGGGAAAAGGACATAAAGGTACTGTGCTCCTTGTCTATTATTTGTCCTAGTATGTGTATTTCCTGCCTCTTCCATATTCCACCTGTTAGGGCCTATTTACCTATTCTTGTATTCTAGATGGTTGATCCACTGGGGGTTGAATTTGTCTGGGAGTGAGACCCACTTGACCATTAGTTGGGTTTCTATCCACACTTAGACTGTTGTGGAGATTGAGAGGTGCTCCTTAAAGTGTTCTGGTTTGGTTGCATAGAGGAGGTCTGTCAGTAACCCTGGTTTTATTAGTTTTTCTTCTACATGGTACCATTGTTGGGCTTCTGGGTGTCTGGGTGGCAGTAGTCATCCTTTAGACTGGTATAGAGATACTGCCAGGGTGTAGCCCTTGGTCTAGGGTGGACCAAACACGTCATCTGTCCAATGGATTCTTGACTTAAAAATGCTGAATCATGGGTACTTTTCCTCCCATAGAAATTTTTTAAATAGTTTAGTTTATTTTGAGGAAAGTTATTTGTGAAATGGGTATCAGCAGATTAGTTAGTGTATAGAGCAGTTTGGGGAGACTCATCAGTTCGAGTGTACTGATTTTTCCCCACACTAACAGGCTTAGAGCCTTCCACTGTGTAGTATTCATCTCCAATTCTTTTATCAAGGAGGCTGTGTTTATATGTGCCAATTCTGACAGCTGGGCTGGGACTATAATCCCTAAACAGGTGTGAGTCTCACAAATATTGTGACCTTCTGTTATAAGGATAGGAATGCCTCTCTTTAAATCAGGAGATACCATGAGCATATCATCTCCATAAGCTAACATCATGTATTCTAGATTGTCAACCTTAATACCAGGGATGGAGGGGTTTGTTCTGATCTTCTTGGGAAGAATTCTAGGGCTGGCACAAATAAGGCTGTGGAAAGTGGGCAGCCCTACTGGGTATTTTGCTCCATAGGGAAGGATTCTGAGACTTGTTAGACAGAACTGCTGCTCATGGGGAGAAGTACAGCATGCCTATCCAGCTGAAGAACCCAACCAAACCCAAACGCTAGTAACACCTCTTTCAAATGCGTCCACTATAATGAGTCAAAGGTGCATTCAGTATCCAGGGAGAGGGCCCTAGCTTGAGTGTTTTACACCCTGTCCTGCCAACATCAGGTTTATGAGCTTCCAGAGATTGTGTGCCCCGATCTTTATATACCAGACTAGGGAGGACTGAGTTTAGGCAGAGGGCCAGTGGCTAGGCCAGAATTTAACATCAGTATTAAGGAGGGAGATTGGGAGATATCTCCCAAACAACTGGGGGTCATTTCCTTTCTTATGTATCAGGGTAATCAATGCTTCATTCAGTGTAGGGGAATTTTTTTTCTGTTCTAGGGCTTCTGCGTACATGGCCAATACAGGTTGTAGAAGAAGTTCTACTTGGACCTTATAAAACCTTCCAGGCAACCCATCTCTCTCTGGGGTCATAGCAGTGGGGTGTCTTGATTACCAATGTTATTTCTTCCAGTGATAAAGGGGTGTCAGTTGGGCCTGTTGTTCTGGGCTTGAGAAGTGTAGGGTCACCTGTGTCAAAAAATCTCTGATCTGCTGCTCCATGGGATTTTCTTTTGATTCATAGAGATTGGTGAAGTTGGAGGCAACAACTAACTAGTTGATTTGCAGTGAGTCTGAAGTTATCGACCCATCTCCCTTCCTCAGAGACACAATCCTATTCTTTACCTGCTGTTGCCTCAGCCTATGTGCCAGTAGTTCGCTGGTCTTCTCACCAGTCTTTCAGTATTTTTGTCATGTTCTACACAATGCATATTCTGCCTTATGACTTAATAGAACATTTATGTCATATTTGAGGCTGTTGACTCAGTGCAGCAGTTCCTGGTCAGGTGTTTTTAGTTTCTTATACTGTTTCTCTAGGCCCCTCATCTCCTACAATTTTTTTGTCTAGTTCCCTCATTTGTGATTTCTTCCTGGCAGCACAGTAAACTAGTATGTGGCCTCTCATTGTGGCAAGCTTCCCAAATTGTCCCATTAGAAGGTACTGTATGCTGGGCTCGATTTTCAAAGTGCCCATAGAGCACCACAAGTTGCAGCAACCTACAGCTGCAGCTATCTTGGGGTGCGTAAGGAACCCTGCACCATATTTTTAAAAAATTAACATCCCTGCACTCAAGACCAGATATTTGATTTTCAAAGAGCCCTTAGATCACCACAAGTTGAGGCAACCTAGGGCTGCAGCTATCTCAGGGTGTGTAAGGGACCTTGTATCATATTTTTTTTAAAAATGAGGGTCCCTGTACCCAAGACCCAAGATTTGACACATCTGCAGAGTTGCGCCAAAGTGGTGGCACACCTCTGGGCTTTGACAAATGGATCCATCAACCCCACGACAACTGCAACACTCGAGAGGCTGTGAAATTGGGGGGGAGGCCTGCCAGGAAGGGACTGGGGTGGCAGAAGAAGCATGGGGTGAGACCTTGGGGTGATGGAGGCAAGGTGCTAATGTGTGAGGGATGAGGTGGCACCCATCGGGGATGCCCTGTGCTCCTACATACAGCCAATTGGACCAGGATGGGGATTGGCACAAAGGGAGTGGACCCTGCCTCTGGAGGATACAGTCCTGGCACCTGCCCCATAGGTGTTATGGCCCACAACACCATCAGCAGGCAGCAGCCTGCCTACACACATGGGGTCTGGTACCAGGGGAATGCCACAGTGCCCAGAGACTGTTCCCAGCCACCATTTGCACCCCACAACCTGTAGCCACTGCTGTCCAATGACTGTGTTGTGGTCCATGGCAGCTATGGGGCATGTGCCAGGGCTGTATACTCCTGAGGCAGGCTCTGCTCCCTTTCTGCCAGATCCCTGTCCCGGTCTGATCAGCTGCATGTAGGAACACAGGCCATCCCTGCAGGGTGCCATCTCATTCGCCGCACATTAACACCATGCCCCCATCACCCCCAAAGTCTTCCTCCATGTTTCTTCTGCCCCCCTGGTCCCCTGCTTGCAGCATCTCCCAATTGCTGCCCTGCCAGGCAGCAGTGCATGGCCCTTAGATCATCTTTTGACTAGTCTAAATCAAGCCACCTGTTGCTACCATGGCAGGGCTTATAGAATAGCATATAAGGGGATGGTGCAGCCCCACTGTGAGGCAACCACCCTTGAGACCTGGCGCATGGGTGATTTGGTTGCAAGGGTGGCATGGGGGGGCTTTGTCACATGGGATACTGATTTTGCAACATCCAGCACTTGGAAATCTGGAAATCTGGATTGCCACAAACTATGACTCAAGGTGGCACTTGTGTGATCCCCATTTGGCACAGGCACCTTGCGTCATAATTTGCTTTTTGTTTTTTTATTTATGCTTTATGCCCTGGTGTCTCTGGCCTGAATCCACCTGCCAACCCCGCTGCAGCCTGCCCCCATGGGGTGACTGGCTATGAACCTGTATGTGCCAGTCATCGAGTGGCTGCACAGCGGAGGCTCAGGGGCTGGTGCCATGGCTGAGATTTTTCTTTTATTGTTTCCAGAATGCAGAGGTGTGACAAACAATGATGTTGCAATGTATGTATGCCAGGTACCCGAATGCCTCCCAACCTCAGCTACCAGTCCCAGTAAGCACCCCCCATGGTCACCCAGGGGTGCTATATCAGGGGGCTCAAGGAGGCAGAATCCCCCCTTCTCTTCCCGGTGATGGAGAGCATGTGATTGTCGCTTGATCCAGCTCCCTCCCATCTCACCCTCCTGCCACCCAAGCCCACCCGGGTTGCTGGTGCCACAAGTGGTAGTACTACCACTGCACCAGCATGCTGGCTCATAGTTTGCCTTTTGAAAATCAACCCCCGTGTCTTATTGGCTTCAAAGTATGCCATGATTTCTGACTATATCCAAGTCTTGAACTCAGGTTCATGTAACAGGCTAGGGTTCAGTTTCCGTTCCAAACACAAAAGGCAGCACTCTTCAAAAAGGGCATGAATCCAAACAAATATAGATATCAAAAAAGAAAGAATTTATTCATTGCAGATTGCCAAGTTTGTCATTCAAACATGTGCAGCAATACAAGAAACAGTCATACCAGAACCTCTGCACTTTGACCAGCGGGTCTTCCTTAGGGGGCTAAGGTCTGGTAGTAGTTGTATTGTTTAAAAGCCCACAGAGTAGTGATGTCAATACTCATGTGACATATTTTTGATTGTTAAGTATTTCATTTTTAACCCTTCCTGGTACAGTATCACATTAAAACTGCTCCTAATATGTCGATATTTTGTATTGATTTTAAACAACTGAACCAACTAATAAATGTACAAAAGAAAAGACATTAAGATTAGAAAATATTTGGCTATGGATGAATCTTTTACATTTTAAATTATTACATTTGAGGCCTGAGGATGAGCAATTCAGTGCTTTCACCCCGGAGGCTCATTTCAGGTGTCTCCATTACTTTGTTGATTTTTTAGGTGTGTTCCATTGCCACCACATGATTGCTAAATTTACAGGGGGCTCCCTTTCCAGAGATTTTCATGGTGGCAGGGAACTGCATGTTGTTCTTGACTGTGTGGTCCCTCAGGAGTTTCTTGATATTCCAAAAAAATTGCATCTCATGTCCAGAATCTTTTTGGGGAAGTCTGAGAAGATCAAATTTCTGTTCCTTTCCCAGAGAAGTTCCTTGTGATTTCATTCCAGAGAAATTATTAGTTCTGCCACAGCCATCCTAGGTTTTGCATTCTACATGAAAGGCTTGAGTTGAAGGGCCCCATGCACTCTTTCAAATTCAGTTGGAGAATTCCCTATCCCCCCAGCCATATACAAGTAGCACCTCAGTGAAGGCTACCTGCTTCAGGCCCCTCCCCAGCTCCCTAAATCTATCCTGCACCACCCCTACTGTATCCTTACAGGTCCTTAGTCCACAGATGGACAATGACATCCAGCTCCCCTCCAGCCCCACCACCCTAGCAATCCTAAGGATCTGCTCACCATCCCTCCATGCTGAGGTACCAATTAGGTACCTCATTCCCCTCTTTCCCTCCTGTTCCGTTTCCAGAACTATTCCTCCAATGATTAATCTCCCCACTAGAAGTTGCTACCTGTTCCACAGGGATCATCTGCCTCCCACCTTGGGACCTCCTGTCTGGGGGACCCTCACATCTTCCTTGGTCACTACCACAGGCAATCCCTCTTGACAGTACCATTCTGCCAGAGTAGAAAAAGGGTTGTGTAGTGGCACCAGCTGAGGAATGTGCTCCCCACCCACCACCCACCACACTCCCTGAGCCCACCAAAGTCCAGCCTGCCCTTTTTCTTGGCACTCTCTGGGGCAATGGTAGTGGACTTGGTGGTCCCTGGTTGGGTGAAGAGGTCCATTGAATCCTAGACAACTTGGTTGGTGTCTAGTGACCTCCCTCAGCCCAGAAAGGTGCATTCAGATAGGGCAGCACCTCAGCCTCCAAAAGGTCTCCCTGAAGACTGCCACTCCACATCCACTGCACTGCACTGCACCATTGCCATCATTCCCAATATTACACTCCTATGACCTGGAAAATAACTTGTGCCCTTACCCAGATAGGGTGCTTCTAGTATTTAAATGTGATGAAATGTGACAAACAGGTAACCCAAATATAGAAAACACAAAACTAGTCTGGTGGTTATACCCAAATAGGGTGTGACTAGGGTTGCAGTAAATTATACAGAAACAATATCTATCACCTTTTCTAGTAAATTAGACTGGCAATTAAGTAGATGTTAGATGTTCTAATGCAAAATAGACAATTTAAATGTGATAAGCAGGCAAACCAAACATAGAAGGCTGGTTTGGTGGCTCTACACGAGAACTACCAAAAATGTCCACTAGGGTTGCAGTAAAATGTTACAGAAGCAATAATAGTCACCCTTGATTGAGGTAGTGGTTTGAGAAGGAAGATCTTTGAACTCAAGGAGTAAGCTAACCCAGTGGTGTGGAGGGTTAAGGCACTATGCACCTTACCTCCTACCATACCGGACATTCAAGTTTAGGAACAAGCTCAGGATGCTGGGGGGGGAGAGGCTCAAGTGTTTGCTAGACAGCTCTCCTCTCCCAGGTTGGGGAGGCATGCCATCTCAGCCCTTGGCTGCCAGTCAGTGGAGGCCAGGTGATAGTTCTGCCAGCTCAAGTGGCATAGAAGAGAGAGAGGCCATGGTTCCATAGCATGTGTGTGCCTTCATGCGCACACATATATGTGTCACCATGGCTGGGGTCTAATGGAAGAAAATGGAAACAGATTGATGCAGGCTTCATGAAACCCTGCTCACCTGCCCCCGTCCCATGTAACTACCTGAACCACTGAACCTACTTCTGCATAAGAGTCACCGGGTGGGATATGGATAGCCCCCTCCTTCCTGGCCCCACCACCAGGGCAATCTGTGGGGGAGTTTGGGCAAGGTGAGACTGGAGGGAGGTAGCTTCCAGGTGAAGGGAGAGGGAGAGGGAAAGGCCAGAGGAGATCACCTGCATCAACCACGGGTGAAAACCCTTTGTGGAAAAAAAGAAATCAGGGAGCAGTAAAGGGATCTGAGATGAGTATCCTGGACAGCAGCATGGCCAGCCAATGGCTAACTCATAGCTGACTCATGGCTAACCCCAGCAGACTCCTCCTCTATGGTGTCCTTAAGCTATGGCCCTTTAGCTCAAAGAATGCAATAGAAGACCACTAGGCTAAAGCCCTGAAATATAATAGTCCAATTTTCTCCCCTACCAGCACCAGACTCCCGAATGGAACAGAGGGGAACCAGGAGGTGAGTTCCAAACATGAAGCCTGCTGCTGTTGGAAACAGCTGGTACCAGACAGTTTCAGGTAAAGGATGGTAGTATCCTGACTTATACAGAACCCCAACAGCCCCGACTCACTCCCAACTCTGTAAACAGGAAAAGAAGGAAAAGACATAAGGTAGTCCTTGTGGGAGGTAGGAGGATGTAAGCTGTTGGTTAACTAGGATCTGCAGCTTATCTGTTAGGTAGGAAAATGGGCAGACTAGGTGGGCCAAGCAGTCCTTATCTGCCGTCAAATTCTATGTTTCTATATTTAAGGACTACCACCTTTTCCTGGGACACTCAAACCAAAACCATGGATTTTTCCTTTGAAGAAAACTCACCTTTTGGTGACAAACCAAAGGCATACAAAAAAAAAGTGGATGAATACAAAACCATTTACAAGGGCAACATTAAGAAAGAAAAGGCCTCTACCTCCTACAGGTCTTATGGAAAGGGGAGGCAGAAGCAGGGAATACTTCCCATATGCCCCTTATGAGTACTGGCCACAAAGAGGCTATTATAGGGGCAGCGGCAGAAGGGGTTCCAAGAATACTGCTATAGCACCAGCTCCCAAGCCCCAGCCTAAGTAAAACCCCTGACAATTCTGCTGCCCAGATAATCATATGTACAAAATACTATACAAATACAGAACCTAAAAATTATTTACCAGCAAGTGCAAACTGATGAATGAAACAAATAACTTTTAGGATATTCCTTAAAACTGCTAATTGTGCCAGAGTTCCTAATGTTCAATGATAGGTGATTCCACATATAAGGTTCTTGGTAAATAAATGTTTTCTGTCCAGTTTTCAGTTTGTACAAAGGAAGAACAAATGACAAAGTTTTATTTGATCTTAGAGCGGGGTCATTTTTCTGTATCAACCACAATTCATTAAATGGGCTATCTTTCCCCTTTCTGATACTTTTTAATATTAACTATCGCAGGCTAAGTTTACATTTCTTTAGTAAAGGGAGCCACTGAAGTTATGTGTACATACTGCAATGGTGTTCAAATATATTTGCCCTATGTGCAAATCTGCTAATAGTGTGGTAAATGTTAAATGCATTTTGTATTGAACACACGTTAGCAGAGGCTGCACCCCAAACTACACTTCCATAATGTAGAATGGGAAGTAGACTGCTCTGGGCAATCACCTTTCAGGTTTGATCAGTAAACAGGTCTTTTATACTGTAAAAGAACCCCAGTCTTTAATGTAAATTGGCAGTCACCTGAGTAACATGTTTCTTGTATGTCAAGTGTGGATCTAGTATGACTCACAAATATTTAAATTCTTCTATGTAATCGGAGGGAGGGGAGTAGCATCTTTCTTGTTTATTTTAAAGGATCCTATGCTAGTTCTGTATTTATATGTGGTAATGAATAGCATGGTTTTTGTTTTTTCTTATTTAACACTGGACAATTATCATCAAACCAGGTAACAGTTTTTCCAAATTCATAGTGCAATTTTTCATTCAATTATGTCACATCCCTTGTGGCAACATAAATAACTGCATCATAGATACATAGATACATAGACAGTGTCGGCAGATAAGGGTCTATGGCCCACCCAGTCTGCCCATTTGAGCTTGTAAGTTCAGTTTGTTTTCCTAGAACTCTGTTGCACCTTACCCCTGACCTCCAGAATTCCTTTATGTCTATCCCATGCATTCTTAAATCCGTGATTGTTTCAGCCCCACCACTTCCTCTGGCAGGGTGTTCCACTTGTCCACCACCCATTCTGTGAAGAAATTCCTTCTCATGTTTCCTCTGAATCGTCCAGCCTCCAACTTCATCCCATGCCCTCTAGTCCTGGAACATCTTTTTCGGCTTAAAAATAGTGTTTTCCGCACCCTGTTCCTCCCTGTAAGATACTTGTATGTCTCTCATATCCCTCTCTCCTCCTCTCCTCCAGGGAGTACATGTTCAGTTCCTTCAACCTGTCTTCATAGGACTTGTGATGCAATCCATGCACCATCTTTGTTGCCCTCCTCTGAACCTTCTCTACCCTGTCTATGTCCTTACATAGGTATGGTCTCCAGAACTGTACACTGTACTCCAGGTGGGAGCCTCACTAGTGTCTTGTATAGCGGAATTATGACCTCCCTTTCCTGCTGGTAATGCCCTGCCTATACATCCCAGCATCCTATTTGCTTTACCTGCTGTATTGTCACACTTTTTCCCTACCTTGAGGTCATCAGAGATGATAACCCCAAGATCCCTTTCCTACTTGGTGCATGCTATATCCTCACCCCCCATCATCAGCATATAAAACTACACTGGCATTCTCACAAGTCAGGGGCTGACCATTTATGAATAAAGAAAACAATAAAGAAGCCCAATATAGACCCCTGAGAGACACCATGTGTCACTGGACAAACAGGACTTCATGCCGATAATCTTTTCTGTAAAATTTCTTTATTGTGAATGTGGATAGCTCACAGCACAGCCAGTTTATTCCATATATAGAATACATTCAGATGTTATTATTGTTAAGGATTAATACATGATATATATATAGTTTATCTTGGCCTATAATCAGTATTGGTTCATGATTACTCTATACAGTGTTATTTCAGGAGAACTTTTGAGGAGGCAGCTGGGTTTAGGATATAAATTATATTTATATGTGTGTAAGTTTCTAGGTGAAGTGTAGAAACACAAAAACTAATAAATTAATCCAAGATGATACCCGCCTCCACGGCTCTCATCCGTGATTCCCATGTTTCCCAGAAGAGCGGTGTTCTGTTCAAGGCACCCAGCTGTGCCCTCTCCAGCTGCATACAATTTTTAACATTATTTATCCATCTTGCCACAGTCAGATGAGAGGCCGACATCCACAGTTGTGCAATCATTCTCCTCGCATTTATTAAGGCTATAGATCAAAGGGGGTTAGGTCTTCCATCCCCTAGGTGGACCGGGTCAGCCCATAGTAGGAGCTCCAAGGGGGATTTAGAAGGGGAGTATCCCATAATCTGAGACATTATACTATGCACAGAATACTTAAATGGTGCCACATTAGGGCAGGTAAGTGCCAAGTGCAGGAAGTCAGCATCATCAACCAACATTTGGGGCAGGTGGACGATTTGCTATCATCCAGTTCATGCAACCAACTAGGCACCACATATGCCCTGTGGAGGAAATAAAACCAGATCTGCCTCAGCTTGTTACTGCGTGAACAGTGCAGAAAATGTGAGCAGGCCAAACCCCAGATTTTCTGATCTATAACAATGGAAAGATCTGCACTCCACTTATGTCTACTGGAGATGGGAGGGGCTGGGAGCACTCCCAGGAGTGCTCGGTAGTAGGTGGACAGAGTCCTACTCACTGGCTGTGGGTGAAATAATTCCTCTTCAAATGGAGAGGGGGATGCCCATTTATTAACTCCCCAAAGGTCAATTCCACAGCGGTGGCGAATTGTTAAATAGAGGAAGAAGTCTCCTATTGGTATGTTCCACGTGGAGCATATTTATGTGAAGCTTCTTAATACTTCCCCTTCATACCGTTAGTTAACTACAAGTAGTCCCTTTTTTCTCCAGGCCCATAGTCTCTGCACCATACTCACCGTGCACTCCCCTGCGGATTTCATGAAGTTAAGGATACTCAAATTTGGAGAATTACCCCCAGCAAACCCCAACTTTTTGTGGGCACTCAACCAAATAGATCTAGTGATATTTGTAAATAGGTTACAAAGGCATAGTACTCTGGAGGCTATTAAACTACCAACTAATGTGTCATTTCAGAGGTTGCCCTCCAACAGATCTTCCTCTAGGTCAGTCCATGGGCACTCCAATATATCATCCCCAGTAGGTATGAATGGCAACTGCACTGCCCAATAGTACATTTTAAAGTTGGGTAACCCCACTCCTCCTTTCTCTGGCCACCTATATACGGGGAATTTTGGCACGTCCACCCCTCTAAATAAATTTATGAAGTATTGCTTCTACCTGTTTAAAATGTATTTGTGGCATCTTAATGGGCAGGGTTTCATAGAAATATAGTAACCTGGGAAAAATGGACATTTTAATCACCCCCACCCTACCTAGCAATGAAATCGGCAGCGCATTCCATCTGTCATAATCCTCTGCTATCACTTGCATGATTGGTCTAAGATTTATTTTGTACAGGTCCCCCAAAGAGGTAGAGATTTGCACCCCCAAGTACTTTAATTTCTGGACTAGCTGAAGCCCCTCTAAGTGAGCAATAAGCTGTGCCTGATCCCTGGTTCCTATTGGTAATAGCTCACTCTTAGACCAGTTAACCTTATGACCAGATATAGCACCAAATGCACTCATTAGCCTATGAACCATGGGCACATCCTCCACAGGATTCTGCAAATACAACAGCTGATCATCTGCAAACATTGCAATTTTATTCTCCCCTCCCCCTCCAATGAACCCCTTAATCCCTTTATGTGCTCTAAGAGCAGCTCCCAAAGGCTCCAGGGATATAACATACAACAAGAGGGACAAGGGACATTCCTGGAAAGTTCCCCAGCCAAGCTGAAATGGGCTTGTCAACTCCCCAGCCACCAGAACCTGAGCTAGGGGACCCTGATACAATGCATGTACCCATGTGCAAAATGAAGGTCCCACTCCCATCTTCTCCAGGGTATAAAACAGGTACCCCCACTCCACATGGTCAAAAGCCTTTTCGGCATTTAAAGCAGCCACAGCAGCACCATGAGATCTCTTAGTTCTAACCCAGCGGAATATGATGTTCAACGTCTGCCAAATATTATCTTTACCCAACCATTCCTTGATAAAACCAATTTGGTTCGGGTGTACAATTTCAGGAAGCACTGCTTCTAACCTAGTCGCTAGAGCTTTGGCCAATATCTTATAATCCGCTGTTAACAAACAAATAGGTCTGTATGAGGAGCATAGGGTTGCATCTTTACCCGGTTTGGGTAGTACAACTAAAGTTGCAGGCTGTGTGGAGGGGGCAACCTTCCCTTCCTGAGTCATTCCGTCAGGGCATCATATAAGGGTTCCAGCAGGAATTCTTCAAAAGATTTGTAAAAATCTATTGGTAGACCATCAGGGCCAAGCGCCTTACCATTTTCTAAAGTTTTTAAAGCTATCCTGATTTCTTGTTTAGTTATAGGTGCATCCAGTTCCCTAGCTCCGACTACACTAATCCTTTTAAGAGACACCTCCTTAAAAAAGCTACCATAGTCTTGTTGTGAGGAGCTGCATTCAGAGGAATATAAAGACTTACGAAACACCCTGAAGGCATTCCCTGTTTCTCTTATACCCCATACACTGTGTCCTTTGTCATTTTGAATTTGGTTTATTCATTTAGCAGCTTCCTCTTTCTTTTTATTTGCCATGCTAAATATTTCCCCCGCTCTATCCCCATCAAAGTATTGCCCTGCATTTGAGAAGAGGATGGCTTTCTCCGGTTGTGCACTGGACAGTGTGTTGTATCTCCACTTTAATTTCTGCAGAATCCCATACAGAGCAACTGTGGGATTACACATATGAGCCTTCTCTCAGGCTTCTATCTTAGATCTAAGAAACTCTAAGTCCCTTGTGGCTATGCATTTTTCTTGCGATGCAAATGCAATAGTCTGCCCCCCCTCACATATGCCTTCAGAGCCTCCCATTATGCACAGTGCGTGTTGTCACCCCAACAGCTTGAAGAGCAAAACCTCCTGCAAGTTCGCCTTTAGGTATGCAAGGTAACCCTGATTTCTCAATAGCCTAGGGTCCATTCTCAATGCTTTAGCTCCTGATGAGGATCCAGTACCCTGGAAAGTGATAAAGTGCAGTGCATGGTCTGAAATCATAATCGGTTGGTACTCCACTTCTCCTAGCCTGACCACCAAGGTGCCTGACACTAATATCCTGTCTATATGAACATATGAATTATGTGCACATGAGTAAAAACTATATTCTCACCCCATGGGGTACATATGCTGCCATGCATCAGTCAAGTCAAAATCAGCTTGTAGTACCTCCACAGCCTTGACGTTGTGGGATTTGGGGACAGAGGCCTTATTTGAACGATTTAATATTGTGGCAGTTACACAGTTATAATCACCTCCCAGTATCCATGGGCCCTCCCAACATGATATATCCAGCGTGAGTTGCTGGAAAATCCAGGGTTCTCCGCGTTAGGGGTATACATTGATCCTACTAACATTACACCTTTACCCGGTGTTTCAACCCTGGCTAATGCATACCGGCCAGATTGATCTGTCAATGTATCTAGTACCTGAATAGGGGAACCTGCAGGGATCCAGATTGAGGCTCCTCTGGCTTTTGTAGAAAAGGTTGACGATATCCAAGTACCCCCCATAAATGCAGCAGTTTTCTGTGATTCAGTGTTTGAGAAGTGAGTTTTCTGTAGTAGGACAATCATACCCTTATTTCTATGCACTTCGGCCATAACCCTTTTAAGCTTAATAATAGATTTAAGTCCATTGATATTACAAGACAGACATTTGAAATCATCCCCCACCATAAAACATCCTTTTAGTAGACTTTTGAAATCTAGCATGTACCATATAAGCATCCACATTCTTTTCTCCCATTAGCCCAGCTCCCTCCGTTCCACCCACCATTTTTATAACTACTAATCCCCATTGCAAAGCCCAGCTATAAAACCAGGCTGAAGAAGCCAGTCCCAACACACCATATAAGAAGCCCTGCTCAGTATCCACCACAGCCAGCAAATTAAGGTGGGACCAAACCAGCGTATTCGCTTCTCTCACAAGCATAGTGTGTATATTGTATCCAGCTCCAGCGGTCCAATATGTTCCTCCCACTCTTTTAACCACATATTCCCCTTCCCCTACTCCCTTATATTTAACTATTCCTTGGCTCAGTTCAACAGGAACTGAACCTTCCCCTCCCCGAGAGTATAAACCTGCCAGTGATTCCACTACAAACAATAGGCAGTAGAATCAACTTCTGCCCTTAATGCCAGCCATTAGATTGTAGGAGGGGGTAATGGCCCACAGGCAGTACAAAAGAAAATTAAAATACTGTTCAGCTGCACAGCACATAATCAGATCATTTTCATAGCATAAAAATAATACAGTACTATCATAGCGGAAAGGGACCTCTGAACAACAACGGTACTAGTGCTCCTAGCCCATCAATTATTAAATTTCTTAACCTTGCAATTATGTCATTGAGGCTAAAATTAGTTAAATAATTCACTTCACCTCTTCACTAAACCCCCATTCAGAAGCCCAAACTGAAACTAAACATCAACAGTAAAAAAGAAAGGTTAATAAAGAGTCATATACACCAATAGCGCTCTTTGTAGCCACAAAACGTTTATGACTGGGTAAGAGCCCATACATAGTGTTTCCACCATATTTTTACTGCCAGAGGCTAGGGTTCACCCAGTACCCTTTTTCCTTTGTGTTGTGTAGGCAAGCTGCTCCCTTCCACCTCCACCTCAAGGGGGGGGGGGGATCCATGATGATCACACCAGGATAATATTCATCGGTCCAAGAAATGTCTCTGACCATTAGCGAGAACCACCCGCTGGTACCCGGTCCCTAGACTTGGTCGGGGTTATGCAACAAATCATACATTCTAGGTACTGAAATATTAAAGTTCCATGCAATAGTCCTGCCACCGTAGCAGCCAGCAGCCTTGTTCCCTTCAGGAGGAAATAAGAGACTCAGGTCTATCTGCACGAAGCTCACCAAGTAAAGCAGACCAAGTTCAATCTGTTAACTGATTTAAACAACATTTACACAGATGACAATGTTACACACCTTATTCTACGTTAGGTTGCGGTCTGTCCTTCCTGATCTCCTCCTCCCCTAGCCATCCCTCCGCTGCTTTGTGGCAGGTGAAAAAGCGAGGGCCTTGGCCAGGCCTATCTACCCAGAGCTATGCAGGGTAAGTCAAACAAAACTTCCATCCTAGACAATACAGTTTACTTTTAATCGGATTAAATTTCTGCCACTTCATTTGTAGCTCCTGGCTGTATTCCTGGTATATATGTACTGTGGTACTGCTCATTTTTATAGGGCCCTTTTCTCTCGCTTTTTGCAAAATAAGCTCTTTATCCCGGAACCTTGAGTATTTAATAAGGCAGTGATGAGCACGATCTGCTGGATTTGGCAGAGGGCCTACTCAGTGAGCACACTCAATTTCAAAGCCTTCAGCTTCCTCTCCCAGGCCCCAGTTCTTGACAATCTACTTATGTATTTCCCGATTAGAATTTCTCCCCTCCATCTCTTCAGGAAGGCCAACGATCCAAATATTGGATCTGCATGAGCAATTCTCTTGATCGTTGAGCCGCTCTCTCAGGTCTGCAATTGTGGAAAGTAAACCGTTTCTTTCTGCTGAAGCTCCCGTGTATGTATCTTCCAGGTCGCTAATTCTCCACTCCAGCTCACATATTAGGATAGTATGTGCAGTAGTTGTTTCTATTAAGCTAGTGACCACCGATTGTAAGTGAGTAAACTGAGTGTTCAAATTATGAAAGTCTGCTTTCATATCGCTCCTCATTTGTGCCAAAGTTTCAGGGACCCCAGCCAAGGTCTTGGTTAGCACCAACTCTGTGCCCATGTTTTGCATGCCTTCCCCACACACGGCAGGCGATGAAGGCCCAGAATGGCATAGACTGCTCTCACTCCTTTTCATCGACTGTTGGCTCCAAATGGCAGCTTAACCTGTTTGTTTTTAGATTTTCCCATTGCCATCAGACTTAGAGAGCTATCTGTTATCGGCAAGAATGTTCATACACAATTTTTCAGCTGAAATTCTTGAATTAGAAGCCATCACCCCAGAGAGCTGCGTTAACAAGCGTCCTCCATGCTTGCCGGCTAGCCATGCCCCCCAATGCCAATAATCTTAACAATCTGTTTTCTATTCCTCAAATGGCTCACTTTCCACCCTAATGCTGGTGCATCAGAACCAGACTGCTACAGCCTAGACTCCAGGAGGATCCACTAAGGCCCTGTTCACACTACAGCATGGTAATAGAAAACACTCTTAAAATTGGACTAAATCTTACCATGCTGTAGTATCTGCACTATCCCCAGCTTGTTCAAGTCCGTTTTTAATAATGGACCAGAGCTCCTGCACTTAGAGCCAAATTCCATGTTTGCTACAGCACAGTTTGAAAATGTGTTAGGAAACTGCTTACCATCATGCAGTGCACAGTAGCTATGCATCCCAGCACACATGACTGCAGAACCATGCTGAGAGACTCCCAAGCGTCCACACCAGAGGTTAGTCTAAATTAAATCCTGAAACATTTTAAAAAACGGGCTTAAGCCTAGTTCTTATCGGGGTTTAAGCATGTTTTTTAAAAATGGCCCACAAAGCATGTTGTGTGCGGACACGAACCATGCTATGGCACTTTAAAATGGCTTAAGCTCCTTAAACCATTTTAAACACTGTAGTCTGAACAAGGCCTATATCGAATGGCTTAGTCACGTCCATAAACACCACCCCTGTCAATAAGCCTTGTTCCATATTTTGGTGTAGGGCATTAGCGAACCCAAGGTAGTTGTGGTACTACTCTCCATCCTGAAACCATGTTGCACTGATGTTAATATCCCATACAGTTCTAGACAGTGACCCACCTGGTCATGAACCAGTTTTCTTGTAATGTACTCAAGACAGAGAGTAAAGAGACGGGTTTATATTTCTTAAGTAGTTTAACTGGACCCCCCCTTGTGAATGGGTACAGTGTATGCTAAGTCTGGAATCCGATGTAAGCCAAAGTATAGATTACACATTTTTTAAGGGGCAGGCCCGTCGGCACAGCGGTTGGAGTTCTGCTAGTGACACCGGTGACCCAGGTTTGGGAAAGGACCCAGGTCACTGGAGTGCCAGCTGGGGGGGAAGGATGGAGCATCCTGTGGACAGCTCTCCTACTTCAGGGGGGAGGGGGAGGATCTCGTTCGGTGCTTGACAGACCCTGGTGGAGGCCAGGGAGCACCGCAGCTACCAACAAATAACAGCACCAAGGGGTTGGGGTGGACACAGGACATCATTGTACGTCCCCACCCTCAGTAAAAATGGGAAGAAAACTCCCTCTGTCTTCCACCTCCAGGAAGCCTGTCTTCAGCTTCAATTAGCCTCCCGAATGGCTCTCCCCTAGATAGTTACAAGGATCGCTGCTCCTGGCCAGTGCCACGACCCCACCCTCCAAGGTGTAAGTCAGGGGTTTCGTGGGGATGAGCACAGCGGGAAAGTGGAAGCCCAATGAAGGTGCCATGACCAGTTGGATAATCAGTGGCAAAACAGAGGGGCAAAAAGACAAAAAAAAAGAAACTTTTTTAAGGGGTAAATATAGGTCTTTGGCAACCATTTTTAGAAATTTTGCTTCATCTTGGTCAGTGCCAGAACTCTCTGTAATGTCTATTTTATACCACATTTTTTTGCCCACTCCCGGCCAGGTGCTCTGGGGCTCTGTTCCCACCCCCTTGCGGGGTGGGGGATCATGCTTCACAGTAGCAGGGGCTGTAATTTTTTCATTGCTGGCTCATTCTTTTGGTCCCTGGAAGTTCCATCCCCCCCCCCAAGGACACCAGTGCAAAGACTGAGGTTCAGACCATGGATGTGTAACTGCATGCCCCAGTCAAACGCTTAAAAGCATCCTACCCTCCCCACACTAGGTGTCCCATGCCTCCTGGTGCAATAACCAACACACATACACACACACACACACACACACACACACACACACACACACACCTATGGAGGGAGACAGTGTCTGAGGGGACACTCAAACCTCCTAGCCCCCGACCAGCTCCCAATGACCCAGGCTCATTCTCGAACCCGGGTTGCCAGTGTCAAAGGCCAGTATCACTATTGCAATGCTGACGGGCTGGCCTATGTCTAGTTTACTTAGCATCATGTAAGCCTCCTTAGAGATTACAATCATAAGGTAGAAGTTGGGCCTATTTACATCTCTCTCTACTTCCCTAGGATTACCTTTAGCCAAGTTACCCACACATTGTTCTGGATTCATAAAGTTTTTATTAAGCATATCAACAATGTCTTTGTCCTCTGTAAAAGTGGCAGCATCCTTCACCATCAAATTTATTATAGTTTGCACATTTGCTCTGATCATTACCCTAACTGTTTTCCAAAACTTGTTTAAGTCCCCAAAACTTTTTAATTGTTGTTGTTTATAAAAATCAACTTTAGCCTTTATTTCCTTTTTACTTGAATTATGTACATTTCTGTAGATGTTCCAGTCTGTTATTTGTCAGTTTACATTTCTCCCCTGCTGAATCTTTTTGCCCTGTAAGCATTACCAATTCTTACCTATCCAGTTATTTTTATTACCCCCAATTTTATTTTTATTACCGCATTTATTGAACAGTGGAGACACAGAACCACAACATTAATTCCCACCAGGGTCAATGCAACCAAGTTTCAGTCTGTGGGAACCAGTGCTGGAATCTGCATTAGAACCTATTAAGATGGCGGTCAGCCATGGAACAGTGGACTGTTTGTCAGGACAATGGATATATGGAACTACAAAGCTAATTGTCACCAAGGTTAATGCAACCAAGTTCCAGGCTGAAAGACCACTTGGACTATTTTGTTGCAGACCAGTATTGTCAGGCCACTATGATATGTCTTCCAAGAGAGAGGAGCAATGTAGTGGGCACTGCCCCATTCCCTTCTGGCTGATACACTGACCCATTGGATAATGCTAGCCTTGCACCAGGTGTCGTTCCCTGTCCAGTCAGGGTCCAACAAGTGGCTCATGCTGATCCATACTGGATCTTTGGAGGAATTTGTTCATGAACAGTCAGGAAAAGCGAGGCTGAAAAGTGTCACATTGGGATAGAAGAGGAGCTGTGGCCATATGTAATGTGGTGGGGATACTATAGGCAGTTACAGGAGTTATGTATTGCTCTGCAGGGATAGATAGAAGGACTCAGTTAAGTGCTGCTATGAATTTGCTGCTTAAGTAGGGTGGGTCAAAGAAGGACTTTTGTCCAGCCTTGTCACTAACACTAACATCAGCTGGAGGAAGCCCCACCTAGTCAAGGTAGGCTGAATTAAGGCTCTGTTGTTTGCACCAGTGAAGAGGAGGTGGTGGCCACCCGGTGGTGCATGGCCAATAACTGACTGGAGAGAGCTGAAAAAAAGGCAGCTACACTGAAATCAACAACCCTTTCACGGACTGTCCAAATACCAGAGCCGTAGTTATATGAGAGATGTCAGGGGCCCTGCCCCTCCAACTGTTCAGTACAACCCCCTTTTAATACCTCACTTCAATTACCCTTTCAAGCCACCACATTATTAACCTATCTGTGCCCTTTCAAGCTACTGCTGAATGTTCTCTCTCTCTCTCACTCTCTCTCACTCTCTTTGACCTCTCATCTTAATTTGTTTACAGATGATAATGAATCAATCCCAGCTGCAGATGGCTGATCCCTTCCCCCGCTCCTATTAAATAACTTTCTCCCCCTTAAACTGCTTCCTATTCAGACTGTCTGGCTGAATAGTATGGGCTTCTAACTGCTGACACATCTGCAGATTTACAGTCAGTCATCCTGTATCACCAACAGAGGAGCAGCCTCATCCCAGAAGCCCTGAGTGCAAATCTATGTCCATCCTCCCAGGCCCCACCCTACAGATAATATTTTATCTCACTAAGGTGCTATGAAATCAGCAGCCCTTGAATGGGCTGTATAAATACCAGTAGCAGCACACACATTATTGCTGGTCCAAGAATATCCAAGAAAGAGTCCCAAGAACGTTTGTAATTCATTTGGCTATGAACAGCCCACCACTGCAGTAACCCAGCATGAACCATCAGTTAATGTGAACTACTGTATTGCTAAACTTCTCAGGGGGTTGTGAGTGAATTCAAGTTGCTCAGATCACTCAATGAAGTTTGACTGCTGCTATACGTTTTGTGTGTGCTGCTTTATTCAAGTACTGTGGCTGCTGTGACTGTTTTTATTGACTGCTGTTTTAAAGTGCTGCTTCATCTGCTGCTATATGTTTAAAGTTGCTTGTTGCTACTGAAAGGCTGCTTCAGACTGACCTGTATTCCTGCCTGCAGTAATCACTAACTTGCTGTTTTCACCTGTGCCAGAGTGCTTTCCAAGTGTTGCCATAGCAACTGAACACTTTGCACTTGCCGACCCACTATTTGCTTAGCCACGCCCCTTCCCCCAATTGAGTGGTGGCAGTCCAGTTTGGTGGGGTTCGGGGGGGTTAAATTTAGCAGCCGAGTAGACACAGCAGTATCTACAGCAGTGGTTTTTTGGCAGTGAAGTGTGGCAAAGTGTAACAAGAGTTGGTGGGAAGATGGGGGAGACGGGGCCAGACAAGATAAAATAGTGAAATTAGAAGAGTGAGTTAGGAATGGCACTGATTAAAAAAGGCTAAACTCACATATTTATTGCTGTTTACTGCCTGTTGGTTTGGTGGACTGGTGTTGTGCAACACAATCAGTGTAGACTGCAACAATGAATTATCAGATGAAAAACAACCACTTACTGATTTTACTATGTCTAGTTTGTTGCAGGTACAGGATGAGCTGCTTGACACCATTTCATTATTGCTGGCAAAGAAATCTGAATTAAGAATGTGTGGATATTATTGGTCCCATTTAATTATGTACTTTGTTAATGTGGGTATTCATAGGACATTTCATGTATTTAAGTTACTTTTATTGTTGTTGCTATCAAGGGCTATGGAGTTAAACCCAGAATCCACCGTTTCTAGCAACACATAGAACTTGCATCAGCCAATTTTATGTACTGTAAGTCCAATGGTTTAAAAATGATACATCTTAACTCCAGAAGTTTGATTCCAAAACTTGTCAAGATGGAGCAACGTATTGCTTGTAACAATCCTGATTTAGTTTCCATTTGGAGACTTGGTTGAAACCTTCAATACCAGACAGTATGTGTAATCTACCTGGTTATAAAGTGTTTATAGCAGACAAGAAAGGAAAAAAAGAGGGGGTGGAGTAGCTGTGTATTGTAAAGAAAATCTGCAGTTAACAGTACTAAGAACAATTACTGAGAACAACACTGAAACTGATTGGTTAATACTTCATCTGCTTTTGTAGGGGGTAGGGACATGTTGTGGTAGGTTGTTTGTATAGCCCTCCTTATTGTGGGCTTGATGGGCTGAAAGACCACCTGAAAGAAACAGCTCCTTTGATAGAAGGTCATGATTCCTTGTTAGTAGGTGACAGAAACCTGAATTGGTTGCAGAAAGACAACTTAGGACTTGAATCTTTGTTATATTCCTATGGTTTGACTCAAATTATTAATGGACCTACACGCTTAAATTTGCAAACATCTAACCACTCAGTTTTGGATTGGATTATCATTAATAGGGAAGGTATGTTAAGTTCCTCAGGAGTGTTATCTGAATCTGTGTGTGATCATATGGCAACATTTGTGTGTTAAACATTAAGCACACCAAAACTCCCCCTCGTATTGTACAGGTCCATAACGTCAATAGAGTCGATTTGGATGCGTTATTTACCCACTTGTCATCACTTAATTGGTCGTACCTGGAATGCATTCCAGATGTAAATTTGGCTCTTGATTATTTTTGTGGCATTGTTACCAGTGCATAACTTTTTTTCCCTCTGCATAACTTAAGACTTAGAGGTATTCCCAATAAATGGTTTTCTACTGAAATAAAATAAAAGATTAAACAGAAGAATTCAGTATGGGAAACCAATTGGAAAAGTTTAACTACTTCATCTTTGAACATCTATCACCATTTAAGAAATCAAGTCTCCAAAATGGTTAAAACCACCAAAAGGACATATTTTCAGGATCATTTTGAGTCTGATTTGTCAGATGCTAGAATATTTTGGGACAATGTTAATTCTTTAATATCCCCTAAATTGAGAAATTCAATACAGAAATTTAAAATAGGTGATCAGGAAATAACTGATACAACTGAGATTGCTAATCTTTTAAATGAAAAGTTTACTAATTTGTCCGATTATAGAAGGACTTCGTCACAAGATCATGTGGTTGATTCTGGTTCTGATTTTTTAAAATTGGACAGACCTAAGTTTTGTTTCAAGACAGTTGATAGAAGTGAAGTGTTTAAACTTTTGCATACATTACCTAACAAATTCACTGATTCTGGGGCAGGATTGGATGGTTACTTCCTTAAATTAGCTATTCCCTATATTGCTGACATACTGTTATATTTTTAATTTAGCTTTAATTTCCCAACAATTTCCTTCAAACTGGAAATGAGCAAGGGTTGCACCTATTTTGCCAAAAACACATGCTGAACAATTGGAGGATTTTCAACCCCTTTCAATTCTTAACCCTTTAAGTAAAATGATGGAAAAAATTGTGACCTAATCAGATTAATGATTATCTTGAGGATCATGGTGTGCTTTGTTCAGAACAGCATGGGTTCCAGAGGAACTTTGGAACTGGAACAGCCTTGATCAGATTCACAAATACTGTCCTCAGAGGGTTTGAAAGTGGTTTAATGACAGGTGCGGTGTTTGCAGATCTGACCAAGGCATTTGATCTTATTGAGCATGATATGTCTTGTGTTAAGTTGCTGGGTTTGGGTTTTTCAGATGCCTCTGTGGCCTGGGTTAGGGATTACTTGTCCAGACAATCACAAGTGGCATATATTGGTCCTATTGAGTCCCAGAAGTCTTCCATCAGTTGTGGGGTTTTGCAGGAGTCCATATTGGGCCGTCTGTTGTTTACTTTGTTTGTAAACCGATTATCATCCCAATGTTCAGTCTGTGAATCTACTCTTTATGTTGATGACTTGATTTTGTTTTACCAAGCAAATTCAATTTCTACTATTGTTTCCTCAATCCAACAGGATGTTAAAATTATTTGTAATTGGTTTACAAACAATTCAATGGTACTAAACTCACAGAAAACAAAATCGATGTTGTTTGGAACAAATTCTGTGTTAAAGGGTAATCCCAACTTATAGGTTCATGACCAGGCTGGGGTAATTATTTATCAAGTACAACAGTGTAAGTATCTTGGTGTTTTGCTGGACCCCGCATTGAATTTTTCTTTACAAGTTATTTCAATTAGTAGAAAGGTGAATCAGAAATTGGGTCTTCTGTATACAAGTTAAGATGTATTTCACCCTTGAAACAAGGAAATCTATAGCTATAGGGTCTCTTCTCCCTTATCTCAATTATGTTGCCAGTATTTATTATTGTGTATTAAGGAGTTAAGTGTCTTATCTGTAACATATAACAATATTGGTAATTTTGTTTTATCTGTCCCGTATCGTACTCATCATTGTGACTTGTATTCTCGGTTAGGTTGGATACCTTTTAGTTCAAGAACTGAATATTTTTATGGGTGTTTAATTTTTAAATCCATTTCTTTAAGTCCATTATTTTCCTTGTCTGATTTAATTACAGTTTATAGAGTTCCATCAATGCTTAGGTCTGCAAATGGCTTGTTGCTTGAAACTACAATGTGTAAACAAAAACTAGAGTCTCATGCTTTCTGCACCACAATTTTGGAATTCTTTGCCAGTGTCATTATGTGAGGTTAATTCAGTTATGTGTTTTAAGTTTAAACAGTTTTTACTGACAAAATCAATGTGTACATGTATTAAGTGATTTGATGTATTTGTCTGATGTTTTATAACTTTTTATTCTTGGTTATCTGGTTCAGACCTAAAAAGGGTTCTTGGTCCAGTGTCCTTACCCGGTTAACAAATGATTAAATTAAAAGAAAAAAAATATATATATATATGCATATGTGTGTATATGTGTGTGTGTGTGTGTGTGTGTGTGTGTGTGTATATTTTTTTCTTTCATTTATGGACTTCCAGGCCAGTGAACTACTTCATTTTTGCCATTTGATAAAAAAATTTACTGCTGGACTGCCATGCATTCCCATTTCAGTTCAGCATCTGACTGGGATGCCACTGTAAACCCTTGTTGCACACTCCAATTTGAGAGGACCCATTATATCCCTTTGCATTCTCTCCATCCCTTCCTGAGTGTCAGCCCTGTTGCAGATTTTTGTATCATCCACAAAGGGACACATCTTCCCCTTAAGCTCCTCCACAATGTCACTTATGAAAACATTGAAAAACAGGACCAGTCCCAGCACTGAATCCTATGGCACCCTCTAGTCACTCTCCTATCACCTGAGTGACTAGAGTATGAAGTTCAGTACTGGTGCCCACACCTCAAATAGGACATTAACCTGCTGGAGAGGGTTCAGAGGAGGGCTACAAAGATGATAACAGATAAGCAGGGTAAGGCATATGAGGAGAGGTTGAGGGCACTGAAAATGTACTCCCTGAAAGACAGGAGAGAGAGAGGGGACATGATTGGGACCTTCGAGTACTTGAAAGGGATAAATAAGGTTGATAAGGAGAGTCTCTTTAAGCTGAGTGGCATCCATTACACAAGGGGGCACAGTCTTAAGCCAGAGGGTGGGAGGTTTAGGAGGGAGATTAGGAAGCACTTCTTCACAGAGAGGATGGTGGACACTTGGAATGCGCTGCCAGAAGAGGTCCTCTCATTGAAAACAGTGGGCAGCTTTAAGAGAGGCTGGGATAGGCATGGGGGAAGGTAAGGATCATGGTTGGGGAGGATGGCAGGAGTGGGGAGGGAGGGCAGGGACATTAGCTCAAGCTGTGGACTCTGCAATACGAGCAGACTTGATAGACAAAATGGCCTTCTTCTGTTGGCTTCTTCGTATGTTCATATGTTTACCACAACCTTTTGCCATCTATCCCCTAACCAGTTTGAGACCCAGCTTGTCACTTTCTCCCCCACCCTCAGGCTGCTTAGTTTCTTAACTAGTCTGCTGGGTGGTACAGTGATGAAAGCCTTACTGAAGTCCAGATAGGCCATGCCCACCACTCTCCCTTGATCCACCTCCCCGGTAACCCAATCAAAATCTATGAGAATATTTTGGCATGCCCTCCCCCCTTACATGAAACCATGCTGCCAGTGGACCTGCAGCCTTTTTGCCTCCAGGTGCTCCACAAGTCTCTCCTTCAGTAGTGTCTCCATTAACCTCCCCACCACTGATGTGAGACTGACTGGCCTGTGGGTGGTAGCATCTTTCCTACTGTCACTTTGGTGCAGAGGAACCACATCAGCCCTTCTCCAGGCCTCTGGAACCCTCCCCCCTTGCCACAGAAGTGCTAAAAAGCACTGCCAGAAGGGTGGACAGTACTCAGTTCCTTTAGGATCCTGGATGAATCCCATCCGATTCCACTGCCTTATTCTCTTTTAAGGCTTCCAATCTATTCTGGACCCTCTTCATCGAGAATGGACTTGGGTCCACTCCTCCTTCTCCCTGTTGCTGGTCCACCCCCCCCACTACTGTGAAGACTGGGCAGAAGTAATAGTCTAGTATTTCTGCTTTCTCTTGATCTTCCTCTGCACAGTCCTCCCTCCTGCTCACCTGATTCTCATTGTCTCTCCCCTTGTCTTCCACTTCCCCCACATACCTGAAGAAGGACTTGTCCCAATTTTTGATCTCCTTAGCTATCCTCTCCTCTGTTAATGCTTTAGCTGCCCTTACCCTCCTTCTTACCTCTGTTTGTTTTATCAGATTACATAAGGGAAGGAATCGAAGCAACAGAACAAAAGGGAAAACAGAGAGGAGGAGAAGAAGCACAGTGGGTAAATTTGGAGACTGGCAATGGCACCACAATCTGCACAGGGGTTGTATACAGACCCCCTTCTCAGGGGGAGTAAATGGACAAGGAAATGATAGAAAGTATACTTAGAATGGCAGAAAAAGGGGAGATATTGCTGATGGGTGATCTGAATATGCCAGATGTTAACTGGAGTGCAGTTGCAGCAGCCACTTTGAAGAGTGGGGTTATTCTAGATGCTCTATGGGGGCATGCTTAGACAACTAGTATTGGAGCCCACTCGAGAGAGCAATCTTAGACCTGGTTCTCTCAAATGGAGATGAAGAGAGGATCACAGATGTAGAAGTGGGTAGCCATCTGGAACTAGCGACCATCGACAGTATGGTTCACAATAAACACAAGCAATAGAGTCAAGCATACAAAGGCAAAAGTACTGGACTTTAGGGGCTGACTTTGCCAAAATGGGTAAGTGCCTAAGGAATGCACTAGCAAATGGGCAGGAAGGAGGGTGGAAGAACAATGGGGAATAATAAAACTGCCATCACAGAGGTAACAAGCCTTTGTGTGAAGCAAATAAACAAAATGAACGATGTAAGAAACCACTATGGTTCTCAAAGGAAGTGGCAGTGAAGGTTCAAGAAAAAATAAAGCATTCAGGAAGTACAAGGAATCACAGAAGGAGCAAGACAGAGAACTGTATCAGTTAAAGCAAAAGGAAGCTGGGAAGGCAGTCAGAACAGCAAAGGCCCAAACTGAGGAAAAGATAGCCAACTCAGTTAAGAAGGGGAATAAAATCTTTCATAGGTACATCAGGGAGTGAAGGAAGACCAAGGGAGGGATAGTGAGGCTTAATAAAGAGGAGGGAGGGAGGGTGACTGTGAAAAGGCAGAGATACTAAACAAATATTTTTGCTCAGTATTTATGAAGGAAGATGGGGAGGTACCTAAAACAAACAGTAAAAACGCTCTGGATACAGAAGTTGATACCAGTCCATTTATAGAAGAAAGGGTTCTGAAAGAACTCTTAAAACTGAAGGTGGACAAAGCAATGGGGTCTGATGGGATTCATCCCAGAATTCTAAAAGAACTAAGGGTAGAACTAGTGACACCATTGACTACCCTCTTTAACAAATCATGGGAGGATGGGGTGGTACCCAAGGACTGGAGGAGGGCAGATGTGATTCCCCTTCACAAAAGTGTGAGCAAGGCAGAAGCAGGAAACTACAGACTTGTTAGTTTAACCTCAGTGCAGGGTTTTAAATAACTGATTAGCAGTTTTTTTCTTGGGACAATGCTAACTGTACAGAAAGTATTTATATAGGCTTTCTAAAAGTGTTATGTTTGTTAAACACAGTGAGGCAAGTGCTATACATTTTCGCAATGTTTTAGCACTTTTATGAGCAAAACGCTAATCAATTTTTGGAGTTAAATAAATCCCTGCAGTGGTAGGGAAAATGATGGAATCACTTCTGAAGGAAAGAATTGTCAAGTATCTAGAGGCCAGAGGGGCACAGGACCCAAGGCAGCATGGATTCACAGCGGGAAGGTCATGCCAGACAAATCTGATAGATTTCTTTGACTGGGTGACCAAAGTAGTAGATCAGGGAGGGGCTGTGGACATGGCCTACTTAGACTTTAGCAAGGCATTTGACACAGTCCCTCACAAAAGATTAATATACAAGTTAGCCAGCCTGGGAGTGGGTCCCAAGATGACAGCCTGGATAAAGAGTTGGCTGGAGAATAGGACACAGAGAGTAATAGTAAATGGAGTCCACTCTGAAGAAAGGAGGGTTACTAGTGGGGTACCGAAGGGTTCAGTATTAGGACCGGTCCTCTTCAATGTCTTTATAAGCGACATTGCAGAGGGGCTGGAAGGAAAAGTATGTCTCTTTGAAGATGACACAAAGATCTGCAACAGAGTTGATGCACAAGGTGGGGTGGAAAGGATAAGAAGGGACTTAGCAGGTTAGAGGAATGGTCAAATGTATGGCAGCTTAGATTCAGTGCTAAGAAGTGCAGGTAATACACCTGGAAACAAAAACCCAGGGAAGAGTACACAATGGGGGGTGAGATACTAACAACAACAAAAATGGAAAGGGACCTGGGGGTAGTCTTATCAGATGACCTAAAGGTGGGCAAGCAATGTGAGAGGGCAGCAAGGAGGGCTGGGGGGATACTGGGATGCATAGGGAGAGGCATCACCAGTAGAAAACAGGAAGTTATTATCCCTCTGTACAGACAGCTGGTGAGACCCCATCTGGAGTACTGTGTGCAGTTCTGGAGACCCAATCTCCACAAAGACATAGACAGGATGGAAGCTGTCCAGAGGAGAGGCAACTAAAATGGTGCAGGGTCTGCACTGGAAGAGAATATGAAGAGAGACTTAAGGAGCTTAATATGTATAGCCCTCGAGGAAAGGAGGAGAGGGGACATGATAGAAACTTTCAAGTACCTCAAGGGAATCAACAAAGTCCAAGAGGGTAGCATCTTTCAAAAAAAGAGGTGTGCAAGAACAAGGGGGCACAATTTGAAGATGGGGGTGGCTCAGAGGTAATTGAAGGAAGTATTTTTTCACAGAGAGGGTTGTGGATGCATGGAACGGCCTTCTGGAGGAGGTTGTGGAGTCAAAAACAGTGGTGGAATTCAAGCATGCATGGGACAGTCATAAGGCAATTCTAGGGGGTGGGGGTAGGAAGAACTAGGCTGCTGGTTAACTAGGATCTGCAGCTTATCCATTAGGTAGGGAAATGGGCAGACTGGGTGGGTCAAGCGGTCCTTATCTGCTGTCAAATTCTATGTTTCTAGATATACTTTCCTGTCTTCATCCTTCTGGATCTCCTTGATGCCTCTGCATATGGTTTCCCTGTCTATCCTTAGGTGCTGGCTGCTAATTAGTGTTGTTTTTGCCTTGTGCACTTTACCAGTCCTTTGCAATATATGCACTTTATTACACAATATCACCCTAAGTTACAGTGTGTTCCTTGGGAAACCATTGTCATGTGTTTGAAGTGCTCTAAGTGCCGAATGCTGTATTTAACCCAGGGGACTTTGCAATATTATAATTTATTACATGTTGCACCACTTTAAATGTTGTACCTAATTTGGTTAAGAAACTATGTACTGCATATATACATATACCTCATTCACTCTCTCCCAATGAATACTGCAGGCGTATACTGCTACCCTGGCTCTCCCCCACCAAGCATCACTGGCATACTATTGTCCATCATGGCTCATACCACCTCAGGCAAAACTCTTATCTTAAGAGATTTCAACCTAAATTGGCTATCCCCATCCCACTCCAAAACCCGGTGTGACATAACCTCTATAAACCCGACCCAATTAATAAGTGTGCCCAATTCACCTAAACCACAGATCCCAAAACCACTCTCCCATCGACTGGGCCCTCACCTCCCACCAGCACCACATCATTAAGGCTGGCATCCTCCCTGATGCCTTATGTGACCATCACTTAATCTTCTGCATCTATAACATCCACTGCCCAAAAGCACCCACCAAAATTCTATCTGTATGGTCATTTAAATCACTTGACCTCTCCTCACTACATCACGACTTACTCAACACTGACTGGTCCCCCATATCCTCAGCCCCCACTGTCAACATTGCCCTAAATTACTTTAAATCAAAGTTACTTTATATATGGAACCTCCATGCTCCACTCCACCATACCAGAATAAGGGGTCCACACCTCCCCTGGATCACCGTAGAACTTTTAGCATGCTTATGCACCCGAGACCTAGCCTGGCAGGACTACAATTGCAACCCATCCACAACAGCTCTCCAGAGGTACTGCTACCTATGAAACTCTTGCACCAGAGCTGTAAGACTCATCAAGGCCGAATATTTCACAAATACTTTCAATACAAACATGAACCATCCTTCAAAGTTCTGGAAAGTTGTCCACGCTCTCTTCTGTCTGGCTTTTCAGCCTCCTATACCTTATCAGACTTCCTCTCAGTGACTTCCAAATTTAACTCCTCCTTCACCTCTTGTGCCTTCTCCCTCTTTTCTTCCCCCTCGCTCCTCACTCATCTCCCCTCTGACCCACTCCGTGGCCTTCCTACCCTTTTTCCTCCTTTTTCCTTCTCTCCTGCGACCCCCTCTACTACTCGTGATGCCCTCCTAGCCCTCAACACCTCTAAGAGCAAGAGTCTGGATGTTCTGGACAGTAACCCCCTCTACCTAATTGTCTCAGGCATCTCCTCTCCATTGGCTGACCTACTAAAGTTATCTATCTCTAGGGCTTCAGCCTGAAAAACTGCTATTGTTATTCCTCTTCCTAAAGGTGGCAACCTCTCTGCCATAGGAAACTACCACCCAATCTCACTCCTTCCTATCCTCTCCAAACTACAGAAACATATTGTTCTATCTCAGCTCTCCACTTTCCTGGACTCCACCTCCTTTTTCATTCCTTACCAGTCTGGCTTCAGGAGAAGCCACTCCACATCTACCTCCCTTCTCAGGCTCACTGGTGTCATCCACTCAGGTATGGATCACTTCTGCCATCTTTGTCGATCTAACAAAGGCATTCAACACTGTCTCCCATCCCCTCCTCCTCCTCTCAAAACTCTCAAACGCTGACCTCTCAATAGCAGCTATCATCTGATTTAACTCCTACCTTGAAGGTAGGTCCCAGACAGTCAAAATTGGTGACACACTCTCCCCACCTCTCCCCATGTCCACTGGTGTTCCGCAAGGCTCTATACTCAGTCTGCTGCTATTCTCCATCTTCCTCAATGACCTCCCCTCAGTCTGTTGATCCGCCTCCATTCATATGTATGCAGATGACATGGTTCTATATACCTCTGGCTTTCCACCTCTGCTGTGGTGCACAGACTCCAGCTCAACTTCAACCAAGTTCAGCTCTGGCTACGCTCTAACCAGCTCTTTTTAAATGCCAAAAAGACCGTCTCAATGACCTTTGGCACGAAGCAGAGACTCTCCAGGTGTCCTTCCTTCCCCTCCTTCCACAACCTTGACTGCTCCCCTCTGGAGGATGTCACCTCCTTCAGGTACTTAGGGGTTTGGCTACACCAACACGTTAACTTCTCTGGTCATGTGGATGCTATTGTCAAAACATTGCACCCTAAGCTCGGTGCCTTATTCAGGAATCGCAAATGCATCCCACTGCCGGCCCACCAAGCTATTATCCAGAAAATGATCCTCCCGATCTTCAATTATGGTGACATGGTCTACAGTGCTGCTCCTACTAAAACCCTGGTCAGACTGGACACTCTCTTCCACTCTTTCTTCTGTTTTGCACTCGACTGTCCCCTCTGCACTCACCACTGCTCCATGTACCAATCTCTATCCTTTCCATCATTTGAGGACAAGCGCCACATCCATTGTATCACTATTGTCAGTAAATTCTGGTGCAGTTCCCTCCCACCATCTCTTCACTTCACTATCTGTACCCTCACCCACTTCCCACTCCTTCAGGAGCTCAAACATGCATTCCCTGGCAGTTCCCTCTGCTGCAGTGTGAATAGGCCAAGCTGCCTTTAGCCACCATTTTCCCAGGCTCTGGAGTTCCCTCCCTCACACTATCCAAAATGCTCTGTCATCTCAAGCCCTCTCTTATCTCCTCCGTAGCCTCACCCCCTCCTCCTGCAACTGCTCCTAATACCTTCCCCCATCCTCCTGCACTCTCCCTCCCACCCACCTGCACCCCCTCCCTTTGTACAGCAAATTATTATGTGGCTATCAGTATTTTGCACTTAGCACCTACGCACTTTGACCTTAGTACTGCTCACAACTATACAGTGTATCTCTGTAATTGTATAGTGGATATAATACTCACAAAATTTCCTACAATGTTATTTTTTATAATTGTCTGAAATGTCATCTATTATGTAACTCTGTTAATTGTTGACTGGATGTAATGCTCATAAAATTTCCTGCAATGTAGTTTTTGTAATTGTATTCTTGCAGTGTCTATAATTTCATGAATTGTAATATACAACTCCCCCCTTCCCCCCAGGATGCATCTGGAAACGAGCTTCTATTTCAGTATGCCTTTCCTGGTGAAACTTTGAAACAAATAATATAGAAACATAGACTTTGAAGGTAGATAAGGACTGCTTGGCCCATCCACTCTGCCCATTTCCCTACCTGCTGGATAAGCTGCAGATCCTAGTTAACCAACAGCCTACTTCCTCCTACCCCCAACTATAATTGCCTTATGTCTGTCCCATGCATTCTTGAATTCTCCCACTGTTTTTGACTCTACGACCTCCTCAGGAAGGCCGTTCCATGCATCCAACACCTTCTCTGTGAAAAAAATGCTTCAATATATCCATGAAGATAATAAAGTCTCTAAATTAATGCATCATTAAATGTAGATGTGCCAGTAGTTTAAGTTTGGCTATCACTTTCCCAGTGACTGTCTCATTTCTGTAGGCTGTAGCATATGTTGTGTTGGGTTGACTGACTGTACTGCTAATATATTTTTTTAAATGTTATTGTTGCAACCTCTTCACACAGATAGTCCAGTTATGATGTAACATTTCATTCACAGTGGGGTCTGGTTTCTGCCAATTTTCACAGCTGGGTGGACTGGAGCACTGAAAAGTTATGTGATTTGCTCAAGGTCACACAGTGAATTATGGGTCTGATGGGGTTTGAACCTATGGTATCCCAGTTCCCAAGCTATACCAAAGGTTTTGATTTCCTGGGTGCTAGACTAATATTAGTGAATATTAACATATTTGGGGAATACACCACAGGGCACATGGGTTGGGTGGTGCAGCCCAGTGGTAGTCACCACCACTCTATCCTTTCTTTTATAGAAATGTTCTTTGATTGTGGGGCCTCTGTTTGGAAGGGGGACCAGTGGAATATATGCTGATACAAGTAGATGGAAATACATTCACATTTATAATAAAGTCATATTTAACAGGAAAGGGCAGGTGGATGCTATTCCCAATTTGGGCTATAGATGAAAGTGAGCCAGGTACACATGAGAGGTACATTCGAGCCCGTGCAGATCCACACCTGCAGACAGGCACATGGGGTGTGGCATGCACTAATGTATATCATCAAGCGGTGTTTGTCCATGGCACCACACCCCCAGCGTGTTGCTGCACAGAGAGCAAATGGAAGGACACAGGCGGGTGTCTAATTGGATGCACAACCTAGTCCCATAGTGGATCCCCTGCTCTGTGTGGAGTGGATGACTCTGGGGCAGGGTGGGACATTTGTTTTTCTAAAAGACAGGCGATTGCTCCAGTGGCTGTCCTCTGCACTCCCAGTCAGCCCAGAGGGCAGGGGCAGCACGATGTGGGGATTCCCCATCCCACTGCAGCTGGGGAGGGTGTAAGCTGTGTGAATGCACAGAAGATATGCAGGGTTCATGCTGCCATATCCTGCGCCACCCTTGCCTGGCACTCCATGCCTCCATGAATGACATGGAGTGCAGGCACACCTCCAGATGTGCCCCCCAGACCAACTAAATGCATACCTGCATGACCAGCTGGGGGAATCCTGTGCGAAAGGAAAATACATCCCTTCCGTGAATGCTCGCCGGGGTTCACAGGACCCTCGGTTCATGGCACTGAGACATAGGGTTGCCTACGTGCAGGGGATCTGTGGCACATAGGCAACCCACCCCTTAATGCATTTAGTGAGTTATTTATTTCAAAAGTTTCATCAGGAAAGACATACTGGGCTGCTAACAGCTCATTTCCAGATGTATCCTGGGGGAAGGGGATGTGGAAATTCATATACAGCAAATACAATATATTAAGAATCATATTTAAAAAATGAAGACAAATCAGTATAACAGATACATGTAATAAAAAAATAGAGATTAATTTAGGTGATGGAACTACTGTTACAGAGCAATGAACAGATAACCAAGGAAACAGACTGCCAGGGCAAAACCAGTGTTGGAGGAGTCAAGGACAGATGCAGGAGGGAGGAGAATAATAATTGTGAAGGAGAGAATTTAAAAACAAAGTAGAAGAAACAGAGCAAACTGATAAGGGAAAGGAGTACCAGAGTTCAGGAAAGTGGTATGAGAGAGTAGACTGATCAACCATAGATTTTCTTGAAAGATAGTGAGGGAATGGGAAGTATTATTGCACAGAGGGCAGTAGGACACTGAGGGAGAGGATAAGAGGGATGTAAGGTAGTAGGGAAGGGAACCAAATCAGAATTTAGATATAAAGGAAGTAAAATGGGAAAAGTGCCTGGTATTAAGAGAGGCAAGTGAAAGGGCGGAGTAGAGTAAGCAATGGTGAGCTGGCCTGTTGGCATAGCAGTTAACACTGCCGCTCACAACGCCTGTGACCTGGGTTCGGAAGTGAGCCCGAGTTATTTCTTATGGCTGGGGGGAGAGGATTGAGCATTCCATGGGGGGAGGGTAGCCAGCTGCAGTGCATGACTGCCACCTGGGTGACCACAGGAGCAGCTCAGTGGGAGAGGAAGATGCCAGCGTCTGATGTGCACCATGCTTATGTGGGTGCTTGCATCATTTCCCAAGGCCAGCACCTCAAGGGAGGGGACAAAATGGAAAAATGGGCAGGCCAGAGCAGGGTGAAGGACCAACCCCTCACCGACCCTGCACCACTGTGATGTGGCAACCTCCCCAAAAAACAGATCCTGGTCTGTAGCATTTGGGGTCCTGCCATACCCTACCATGGGGGCACAAGCCATAGGGGCAGACAGAGAAAACCCGGTAAGTCTGTGGGAAGCTAGGGGATGGGGCTGGAGGAAGTCAGTCCTGATAGGGGCACTGCCTGCCAGAGGGAGAAAAAAAAAGAGTGAACAATAGTGGGTACGAGGGGAACAATCTAAAGCAAAATGACAAAAGAGTAGAAGGGGGTCCAGTCTGGCAAGTGAGGATTTGGGAGCTCCACTGTAGACTGTGTCACCATAATTAGAGACATGTGAAATTACAAAATTTTGTTACATGAAATATTTCACGAAAATTTCCTGGGTGCAAAATTTCACCCATGAAACGTGAAATTTCACCTGTGGAACCACGAAAATCAGGTGAAATTTAGGAGAATCATCTTTAAAACAATTTCTCAGTGGACATGAAATGAGATACTCGCTTTGTTCCTACACAGTGCACCAAGTTTGTGGTGGAGCTTTTGGTGTATGGCATCCATATGAACTGAGAAATTAAGATGAAGGTCATGCCAAACCCTGAGGTGCTTAAGAGGATACATCTTCACTAATAGCACCATCAAGGGTGAGAAATGAAGAGAGATTGGAAAGCCTCTGACAGGTGCCAAAAAATATGGAGACTGTTTGTTTTTTTTGGGGGGGGGGGTTTGGCATTGAGGAATAGCATAGGGGCCACCATGTCCACTCAAGTACCCCAAACAGATCACACAGCCTCCCCACATTTTCTGGGTTGACTACAGGCCTACCAAGTACCCAAACAGGATTTCACTTTTGTCTAAAGAGGTGCTGCAGCACAGAATAATGTTTCCTCTGCACCTGCATGATAAAGGCTCTGATCAAGAATGTTGATCCCAGGTCAGATCTTACTTTTGAAGCTGTAAGCAAAGACTGTGAGAGGAACTATAAGAAGCCTTCCCTCTTCATCAACTGCCAATCAATGACTATTCCATCCAAGATCCAGCTGGCAACTTTATGGGCTGAAGAGGAACAGCACTTGTCCAGCAGAGTGCTGCCATCACTGAACTAGTCATTGCCAATAAAGTTGGGCCCAAGAGGTGTTCATAGTTGTCCGTAGTTCCCAAGACATTGAGATCAAGAGGAGGTCCTCTTTTCTGATTAGATGTCGTTTGTGTTAGCCAAAGAGGAGTGGCACTTGCCCAGCTGAGTGTTGGGCATCCTGTTACCAAGACTGTAAGGATCAAAAGGTGGCAGGAAGAGTCTGTAGCTCCTAAGACATCAGGATTAAGAGGATGTCACTTTTTTTGTGTATACTTTGATGATCCAGAGCCATAGTCCTGCTTTTGCTTTCCCTGATTCCTCACACTGGAACATTGGTGATGATATTCTTTTCTATTTAGTTATTTTTCTAGGATTTATGGGACTCTGGACTTAATCCAGTTTACAGACATTTCAATTCCATTGCTGATGGCTGACTCTAACCAAGGGGCTTGGTATCTGTGGGGAATTACATAGAACATTTGGACTTTATCCAATGTTTAGACATTTCCGTTACACTGCAAGGGAGTGGACTCTAGCCAATGGGACTGGGTGTCTGTGGGGAATTAAACTGTGTTTGGACTTAATCCAGTTTATGGACACTTCAATAACATTGCCAAAGGGAGGTTTCAGGCCAAGGGGGCTGGGTATGTGTGGGACATTGCACAGTGTTAATCCAGTTTTGATTTACAGTCCACCAGGACCAAGTGCTCTTATTACAGTTATTGCTGTGACGTCATGCAGGATACTGCAGGAACTTACTGTAATCAAATGGCAACTACTCCAATTTTTCACACAGTAAACAGTGAAATCTCCCAGAGCACCCTTGATCCTGTGGATGAAGCTGTACACTGTCTACTAACCCTTATTTGTATGAAGTATTCTGCAATGTTTTATTTATCAAATCATTGCATGTTACATTTATCCTGGTTCTCCATCTCATTTGTGCACTTTTCTGACCCAACCTATGATTTCCTTGCCAAAAAGTAACTAGCCTCTTCCCTGTGGTAGGAGGTTCCCACATATTACAGTACCATGCCTTCCAAGTCCCTTTTCACTGAACTTCCCTGCATGAATTCCACTCTGTAGAGGATAGAGACCTCATGATGGACATTTACAGATACTTGAGAGATATGGCAAGTAAAACAGCTGCAGTCACAGAAGTCAGTGAGCAGGCCAAGGTTCATAACTGGGCATGTGTCATATTTGTTTCAAAAAGAGTGGGACCCCACAAAAACAGGAAAGAGCTGGATAACTGATTCTGCCAAACTAACATTTGAATTAATAGGTCCCAGAAGGCTTGGAAACAGGAAACTCTGTACCCTACATGTAAAAATAGCTAACCATTGTACTGATGGTTCCTGATGATCCGAAGTTGACCTTAGAACATATACAAAGATTCCAAGTCCCATCCATGAGTCCTGTCCTTCAGCCTCCAATGCAAGTCCTACGTCATTAATTGTGAAAGTTTTAAATACCTAAAAGATATCTATTCTTATAACTGCATGGAAACAAAAAGAAGAGCTACTTGATGGTCGAAAGTTGCTCTTTGATAATAATTATACTACTGAGGTGCAACAGAAATGGCAAAGATTGTTGACTGTTATAGATCTTCAAGACAATCTCCTCCATAGAGTCACCCCTTTTGAACTGTAAGCTGTCATCGTCAGAACCACTCAGAAATTTTGCCAGCTGGGGTCACCGACACTGACTTATGTCAGGGCCACCTATATAACATGGACAGCCCCTCCTTTCTACAGCTGTATCTCTCCTTAGAGTTATGCTCCAATAACAGGTCACACCGGCAGAGACCATGGAACCAGGCATCACAACCCAGCACATGGGAGAGGCAATGAAAAGGAATAATTTTGAATGCCAGGTGAAGCAGACAGGAATGGGTAGGTCATTACTTCTGTAGCAAATCCATGGCACCTAAAATTGGGGGGTTTGCAGCCAGTGAGCGACTGATGGTCAAACTGTCATCACATGTCCTTAGTTATACAGACAAAAGGGGATGGGTGGGAGGGTGATTTGTGGCTCTAGGGAGCAGCAGAGTCTCTCAAAGATCTACTGTTACAGTAAACTAATCTATCTTCTTCAAGGATATCACCTCCATAGAGCCACACCTTTGGAACAAATAACAAGCAGTGCCTTAGTAATAGTAGTTTATTTATTAAGCACCCAATCCCAGAGGCTCTAAGCACCGTACATCATAAAACAGTAAATTCAAACACAATCAGTAAATACATATAATATTAAAAATGTGCAAATCAGTCAGCAGATAGCTAAAACAAATCAGTGGGGTTAATTCCAGTCAAATGTTTGCCTGAACAAGTAGGTCTTTAGGCCCTTCTTAAAGGCCTCCACCAAGAGAGCTTCATTTAGAGATCTGGGAAGTGAGTTCCACAGTGCTGGACCAGCCACTTTAAAAGTGTGATCCCCTGATGTATTGAGCCTGACCCTGGTAACTGTTAGGGGGCTCACCTAGAAGAAGCGGAGAGATTGAGCTCAGCGATAAAGGGTACAGGACATCACTCAGGTAACCTGAGACCAGGCTGTATAGGGCTTCATTGGTCAGCAAGCCAACCCTGAAGGGAATTTGCCACTTCACTGGCAGCCAGTGCAGGTGATGCAGGATGAGTGGAGACTGCCAGCCTACAGGCTACCTACCCACTCGGTCTGGTGGGAATCCTGGGTATGGGATCCAACCACATCTGGCTTCCCTATGTCTAATTTCATCTTGGGTCATCTCCTGGTCTTCACCATCCATATAGCGCCTTCCCATTAAAACTGCTCCCCTTCCCCCACTGCCAACCATCCTTACAATGCCCACCTCCCTGCAGCATCTATATGCTGCTGCTAGTGGAGGGGGTCATAAAAGGAGAGGAGGTCTAACAACTGGGACAGGGAGTAACTAAGCCTGAGGAGTACCTTTTTTCAAAGAACCAATGTACATGTTTTAACTAGTTTGTACTAGTGTCTAACACATTCTACGTTTGTTAGTTGTATTTATTGATGTATGTGTGTGACTCTGGTCGACCTTGAAAATGGGCTTTTGGCTCATGGACTTACCAGGTTTTAAATAAACAAAACAGGAGTTCAAGACCTACACATATTATCCCACTGGTCACTCAACCACCATCCCACAATGCCCAACATTAAAATCTACTCCATAAAAGGTGAGTTCAGACCATAGCACAGACCTCTCACTAGTCTAACTATACCCTAAAACATTCACACCCACAACCACACTAATTCAAATACAGCAAATACCTACCCACCCATACCATCAAACATGCGCTAATCAATACTCTATCCATTCCTACTACTGTCTCCCCCTCCTCGACTCAGCAAATCAACCCACTGCTAATAAACAAAAGAAATATAAAATAAGAATGAGGAGAATCCAGCAATTGTAAGCAGTGCAACAATGACAGTCTTTGTTAATGCCCATTATAAAATATTTGTTCATGGAATGAAGTCCCTACTCCCACCTAAGAAAGTCCAAACAAGTCTCCATCTAGAGAAACAGCTCATTCGTCCTTTCAGACAGCTATCTCACAGTTGCTGGAATGTACAAAATATAGTTCCCAGGAGATAACCAGACATAAGGAAATTCAACAGGTACTCTCACTGACTGCAGTCATTTTGATGGTATTCAAAAGAGAAAATTGAAGTGCCAAAAGCAGTCCACAGAGATCTTGGCCGTTTCACACTCGGAGGGGGGGGTCATGAGAACACCGACTCATTTTCCTGTTGCCTCAACTATATCATCAGCAGCTTTCCAGAAGCATGGTAAGGAACACCTGAAGGACAGTGAGTAGAAGGCTGAAAGAGAAGGACCAATAGGCCCTGTCATAGAGGGTACAGAAGCTTGAGACGCCAATAGAACATGAAGGCCATAGGCTATACTGGACAGTATATTTAGTTTTGGGTGAATGCTGCACTTCAAAATACCTTTATATCAAATGTGTGGCGTTTTTGAACATTTAAACTTTCTGGTGCTTCCCTCCATATCTAGTACTATGAGGTAATTGACTCATATCCTGTATAACAATGCATGTTATCAATGCAGATGTAGTGCTTTTACCTGTTTTAATGCTGCATTGTATTACAAAAAATCAATAAATTAAAAATTAAAAAAAAAAAGAACATGAGGGTCACATGGTGAAAAATAAAAATAACACAAGGCCACAACACACTCTGACTAGCCATCTACAGGATGAGGAAGCTCTTTACCATGCTTCCAGGAAGGAGAACCCAGGGAGTTTAATCCCCTCTGGAATGCAGTTTCTGAACAAAAAGAGAGGACACCTACCACCTTCCACTGCAACAAAATATTGAGGAGATGACATTTAAGACCAAGTCCCTGCTTCTGAGCAATATCAAAGAAAAAGAGCAGAGAGGGGAATGGGACCCTAGGAGGCTCCAGAGGAGGCTGAAACCCCACCAACACCAGCACCCCAGGGGCCCATAAAGGGGCACCTGAAGTGCTAGCCTGGGAGCTCCTCTCGATGGGCCACCTGAGAGATATTGAACACCCGTCTTAGAAAAATAGTGACAAAGACCTGCAGAAAGCTGAGATGCATGAGACTTCAGGGACTGGAGTGTTATGCAGGAGGAATATAGATCCCAAAGAATAAACTCGATGTTGTGGCTGAACAATTTCTGGCCATAGAATGAGGAGTTGAGGACCAACTGTTGCATATCAGAGGCAAAGTCAGTTCCCTTTGCTAGGAATAGCACCTGAGGGAAATGCCAGAATTGGCAGCTTGGGCAGTAGCATCCAAGGCATCATAGATTGAACAGAGCAGATACTTCCCCAAGTTCAGATCTTTAGTAATCTTTCGGTGGACCTCAGCTTTAAGAGAATCAGCAGGGAGCTTGTCAGTTATGGCTGACAGAGACTTCCGCAAGATATTCTGGTATTGGATCATGCCTGCCTAATAGTTAGCAATAAGAAGGCCCAAAAAGGAGAGGCATGAGTCTGCTTGCCCATAACATCAAGATTCCCAGACACCTTGTCAGGAGGTAGAGAGTTCATAGGATGTGGGGCCTTCAGCCATTCATGGACAGCCATGATAACCACTGAGTCAGTCTTGGGCTGGGAGACATAATAACATTTTGTAGAAGAGGGAGGGAGGGAGGTAAATCTTGTCAACTTTGTGAGGCACTGCAGGCAGGGTACTGGGCCTATACCAGGCAGCTATAGTGGCATCTTCTAGAGCAGGATACAGAAAGGGAACCACCGCAAATGAGGTGGTGAACAACTCCAGGAACTTGTAAACAGCATGCTTGAAGGAATCCTTCTCAGCTGTTCATCCTAGAACCTCCTGCATGCACCTGAACAAAGGGTACTGAGGGGTAAACAATACAGAGTCCTCACTGCAGAAGAAAAAAAGAGGAGCTGGAGTCAAAGCCTACGAGCAAATTCAGGTCATCCTCACCACCCTCATAATGTGATGAAGAATGAGATCCAGGTTACCATCCTCCTCATCACCCACATGTTGAGGAAGAGGCTGAACAGGTCCTACTGACTGCTTAGCAGGCAATGACAGTAGTAGTAAAAATCATTATTTTTATACAGTATTTGATGGTACATCACACTGTTAGGTCCTAAAGGTCCTATTTAGAAGATGGTCCTTTGTAAGTTATAAAGATAACAATGCTAATAAAAGGAAAAAAGGGGGGGGCACAGGACCCAAGGCAGCATGGATTCACAGCAGGAAGGTCATGTCAGATGAATCTAATCAATTTCTTTGACTGGGTGACCAAAGTAGTAGACCAAGGAGGGGCTGTGGACATAGCCTACCTAGACTTTAGCAAGGCATTTGACACAGTTCCACATAAAAGATTAATAAACAAATTAGCCAGCCTGGGAGTGGGTCCCAGGGTAAAACATTGGCTGAACAACAGGACGCAGAGGATAATAGTAAATGGAGTCCACAGTGAAGAAAGGGGGGTTACTAGGGGGGTACTGCAGGGTTCAGTACTGGGTCTGATCCTTTTTAATGTCTTTATAAGTGACACTGTTGAGGGACTGGAAGGAAAAGTATGTCTCTTTGCAGACAACGCGAATATCTGCAACAGGGTTGATACATAAGGTGGGGTGGAAAGGACGAGAAGGGACTTGGCAAGGTTGGAGGAATGGTCAAATCAGGGGTTGAAATTAGCATTCCCAGCCTGTTCCCAGTGCAAGTAAGAACAGGCTGGTGCATGTAGTTTTTTTTTTCTGGCTTGCACTGTAGTGCATGTAGCCTATTTTCAATCGTTTGACTGCAATACCAAGAGCTACCTCAAGAGGCACAGTGCTAAGAGTACAGGCAGGCTGAAAATGTAATTATTTTTTAAACTGACATTGCGTTGTGCATGCGCAACATGCCACTGTGAGGACTTGAGTCCATGACTGAGCATCGGGAGTTAACATGTGAGCCGTTGTCCAGAACTACTGCTGAGCTGGAGGTGTGTCCATAGAAAAGGAGGCAGGATGCTGTGGTGCCACCGGACGGTCATCAGGAGGAGCTACAGTGCAAAGGGAAAGGGAAAGGGGGGAAGGGGAAATTGTTTAACTAGGAAAGGCACACTAAGCTGAAGCTTGTTTCCAGGTGCGACCTGGGAGCACAAGGAAGTTAAGTGACTTGCTCAGGGTCACACAGTATGCAAGTGGGGGCTGTGGGATTCAAACCCCGGTCTCCAGGTTTGCAGCTCAGAGCCTTAAACCACTGCGCTATACTGCCTCCTGGTGCTGGTGGTGGTGGTGGTGCTTTGAATATTCATGTCCTACTGTAAGCTGCGGCATGAGTGATATAAATGAGTTGGAGCTGGGCACTGGGCTGCAGTGTTGAGGACCTACCAACTGGGGATGGGTGATGTGCGCAATGAGCAGGGTGGTCACAGAGCTCAAGGCAGGTCCTAGAGGCTAGACTGGCATAGTGCTTGCAGCGTTAACCTTACTGTGCCATGTGTGCCCCATTCTGTCACCCTTGTGGTATAGTAAGGTACACATAGGCATGTGCATCAATTCCAGCTATGCAGTTTTGTAGAGTTTGTGTATGAGCAGGCACTAGGTGGGAAGCTCCGTGATTGCGACTGAATCTTTTTTCCTCTGAAAAAAATATATTAGTAGCAGTATCTAGGCAGGTAGAGAGGGTGTTTAATAGCAAAAGGCTGTAATTTAAGAACAAAAAAAAGTTTATAGCTGGCAATTAATAACTGACTGTCAGAAGCAAGCAAAGTACGTCGGGCCTTCACCCCACCCCAAGGGGATTTTCCTCAGTCGTGTTTTTTGTTTTGTTTTTTTTTGCATCAGAGGGACTAGATATCATAAAGAGCAGCTGCTGTTTATTTTGTATGCAAACTAATACATGTATAGAAAGAAGTCTGTCTGTTGAGCAACATGTGGTTTTACCACAACCTTTCCACATTTTTTTTTTTTTTTATTTTAGTCTTTGGTAACCGGGTAAGGCCCACTAGGCACAAGTGCCTGTTTTCAGGGGCACCCGGAAAATGACCTCACTCAGTCATTTATTTTGTGGTGAAAAAATTACTTGTTTCAGATAACTACTTTTTCCTTTGTTTGTGGGGGCAGTTTGTAAAAAAAAAAAAGCTAATTTAATACATATTGCAGCAGCAATCTTAATCATTTAATACATGTATTAACAGAAACTGCAGCAGTCTGACTTAATCCCTCACAGAGTGTCAGTCCCAGGTCTGCAACAGGTGACAAAGAAAGGCACTGTTGTCTCCAGTACAGCTCCAGCACCAGTTGTGTCTAAATAAGTGAGGGGAATTAAAAGATAGAAACATAGACTTTGATGGCAGATAAGGACACAGCAGCACCCTAGTCTGCTCATTCCCTACCTATTGGATAACCTGCAGATCCTAGTTAACCAACAGTCTACTTCTTCTACCCCAGAATTGCCTTATGTCTGTCCCATGCATTCCTGAATTCCCACTGTTTTTGATCCCATGACCTCCTGGAAGGCCATTCCATACGTCCACCACCCTTGCTGTGAAAAATACTTCCTCACAATGCCCCTGAGCCATTCCCCCTCTATCTTCAAATTGTGTCCCCTTGTTCTTGTGCATCTTTTTTTCTGAAAGATGCTACCCTGTTAGCCATTAAATACCAGTGAGTGTGTGTTAAACCATTTAAGGAAACAAAGGCAGTGGGACAGTGAGATTTACTGCAGTCTAGGCAAAAGGGCAGTTGCAGTTTCTTTTTTTCCCCAATCTAATATAAAGTACTAAGCATCAAAGGAAAGAACTTAACTGTCTGCTCTGTCTGTTAAACAACGTCTGTGGTTTTACACAACAGCCGGTGCAAGTATCCTGACCATGGTGCATGTAACTTTTGCTGCCACATGCACCTTAGTGCAGGTACTGAAATAAGTAAATTTTTATCCCTGGGTCAAATGTATGGCAGCTTATATTCAACACAAAGAAGTGCAAAGTAATGTACCTGGGAAACAAAAACCCAAGGAAAGAGTACACAATGGGGGGGGGGGTGAGAAACTGACAGCAACATAAATGGAAAGAGACCTGGGGGTAGTTATATCAGATGACCTAATGGTGGGCAAGCAATGTGAGAAGGCAGTAAGTAGGGCTGGCGGGATACTGGGATGCATAGAGAGATTCATCACCAGTAGAAAACAGGAAGTTATACCTCTGTACAGACAGTTGGTGAGGACCCATCTGGAGTACTGCATGCAATTCTGGAAACCCCATCTCCACAAAGACATAGACAGGGTGGAGGCTGTCCTGAGGAGGGCAACCAAAATGGTGCAGGGTCTGCAACAGAAGACACATGAAGAGAGACTAAAGGAGCTTAATATGCATACTCTCGAGGAAAGGAGGGAGAGGGTGAACATGATAGAAACTTTCAAGTACCTCAAGGGAATCAACAAAGTCCAAGAGGGGTAGCATCTTTCAGAAAAAGAGATGTGCAAGAACAAGGGGGCACAATTTGAAGATAGAGGGGGGATGGCTCAGACATAATGTGAGGAAGTATTTTTTCATGGAGAGGGTTGTGGATGCATGGAACAGCCTTCATGAGGAGGTCATGGAGTCAAAAACAGTAGGGGCGTTCAAGAATGCATAGGACAGACATAAGATAATTCTAGTAGGGGGTAGGAGGAAGTAAGCTGTTGGTTAACTAGGATCTGTAGCTTGTCTATTAGGTAGAAAAATGGGCAGACTTGGTGGGCCAAGCGGTCCTTACCTGCCATCAAATTCTATGTTTCTATATGGCTTAATTTTATGCCCACTCCCAGAGGAACCCCAATACTGATATTAATGGAGGAGGAGGAAGAAGCAACATTGGAAATACCATTGATGGCAGAGATGGCATAAGCTGTCAGAATATCTCAGAGACAGTAACCACGAGCACTTGAGCATCAATGGTGCCAGATGGCAGAGTTAATGACATAGATGATGGGATGGTGCCATTCATCAATGGCTACACACCGCTGTCAAAGAAAGAGCATCATCGAAGAAAATGGCACCAGAGAGTAAACAGGTGGCATGAGTTGCTATGGCAGGACAGGCCGATTAAAGCCTAATTTCTCCCAAATAATAAAATAATTTCAAGATTGTACAGTTTTTTGCTACCTGGTAGCCCTATTTTGAAAGATGCTACTTCTAAAAAAAATAATTGAATACTGACTGAGAAGTTTTGGGACGTATGAGTAAATTAATTCACACAAACTCCAATCATGCTGTTTGCCTCTTTCTGCTACAACAGTGCTACATGGAGTCAAATGTAGAATGGTCTTGCTACAAACTTTGTGCTGCTCAGCAATTTTTGCAAGAATATAAAATGGTATAGTTACTTGTTACTTGTAGATACTCCTGGTAGTCTGATTCCTGGACTTTCTCTCATAAAGCCATCAAAGCTGCCTGAAAAATAAAGAGTAAGGGCTAATTTCTCAGATATAAAGGGCAAATGTCTGATAGGAAAATAGGATTTTTAAAATACCAAGCCTCATATACAGTTCTGCAGAGCTCTAAAAAAGAGAACTACAGTTAATGCCTCAAAAAACATGGATTTTTTTTTACTTTGATCTCAAATGTTCAATGGGTATGGTCATAACTTTTGGGGGTTTTAGTATTTTTACCTACTTTTTTCTGTCAAGGTATTTTTAGTCCCAGACTGATGAACACTGTGGGTATGAATGTTCAAATCCCCCCTGAAATGGGTGTTTACATAGCACAACAGCAGACTCCACAAACATTCATTTTGGGGGGATTTGAAAGTTGACACCCATAGGATTCGTCAGAGTGGGCTAAAAATAGACCTTGGCAAAAAAAGTAGGTAGAAATGTATTTATTATTTTATCAGGTAAATAACCAGAACCCAGAAGACTTGTTTCCAGCTGCAACCTGGGGGTAGGGAGTAGGAAGGTTATTTATTTTTTAATTTTTTATTTATTTAGTTTTTGTTGACCGGGTAAGTGTACTAGACAAATCCTGCCTATTTTCAGGCACGACCTGGGGGAGGGGGATACAGATGAATGCCAACTGTCCTTGAACCAGATTAAGCTGTTGGTGGTATTTTTAGTAAATGAGGGAAATTTGGCCAGGACACAAGGGAAATTCCCCTACTCTTTTCGATAAGTGCCTTGGGATCTTTAACATCCACCTGAACTACCACCAATCCAGGCAGATGGGACCTCGGTTTAACGTCTCATCTAAAAGACGGCACCTCAGAAGTGTAGCACCCCTCTCATGCTGCACTACAGTGTCAGTACTGGGATATTAACCCAAGTGCCAGATGTGAGAACTGAACCCACAGCCCTCTGATCTCCCGGCCTCAGAGGCGAGTGTGCTACCTGCTGAGCCACTGACACTGATGTTATAGGTACAAGTAACAAAATTCCAAAAGACAGAGGAATACATTCTTCCACAAGGGATCTTACATACAACACCACACCATAATATAAGACTACAATGCAAATTTATACAAGGTGCAATGTTTAGGCAGGTGCAGTTGGAGTCTTACAATAGCGACTCACAAGAGCATGTTACAAACGTAGCATACAACAGGCAGTGTGTCAAGTAGGCTTGGATCACAGAGAAAGGTAACTGGTGGCCCAGCAGACCCACTATGCGGTATCAGGTCTGTGACTGTTGCACCTAGAGGAGGCATGACTGGTGCAGCTGGGGCATGCAATTAGGGAAGCATGACGCATACTCACAGGGGCATTCCAGCTATGTGTAATCATCCATTTTCATTTTCTCCAGATGTCTCTATCTCTGTCTCCTTCACCCACATTTATCACCTTTCAGACTTCTTACTAGGCCCTGGTAATTAATCCTCGCTTGAGGACTCTTCAGCTCATTCACTCCTACTATTCCGTTTCATACCCATCATCATCTTTTTTGTTTTCCAGTTTTTTTTCTTACCTCACCTATTGTCACTTTTTCTCCTAGAACCTCCCCCTACTTTCTTCCCTCCCATATATATCCCCTATTTCCACTCATTTCTCCACTAACTTTGCTTTTTTCTCTTTTAGATAATTCCTGAAGAAACCTTATGGTCAAAATATCGATTCTAACTCTGTTTTCAGTGTACATTTAATATTATCATTTTGTTTTGTTTTCAGACCACATGCTGATGTAGCACCTTGTTTTTTTGTTCCTAAAGATTTGCGCCTGGCACAAGCCTCATCTCTGCATTGGTAGCTTTCAATTATTTCCAGAGTAATCCAGGGCAGATGGTGAACTCTTGATCTTTTGGCAGATGTGTACTTATTACATATTGCAGAGAATGTGGTGGTAAAGAGGATCAATGCCTCATCTGGGTCAACAGCTGTTAGGGTGGGTGTCCAGTTGGCCGAAAGTAGGTCATGCATGAATGCATCTGTCTTGAATGTTTTGAAGTTTCTGGCTAGGGTAATCTTTAGAGGATCTTTTACTGTTTTGACCTTCCACACACGGTAGGTCATGCAATGGTTACTGAATCTGTCTGGGAGCATGTGTATGGCCAGGATTCTGTGAGGGTGAGACGACAGCACCTAGTCAATTGTGCTATGATTGTTGGACCTGGCATTAAATTGGGCAGAAGAAGAGATTAGTTGAGTGAGGTTTAGTGCTTTAATTTTTTGTTTTTAATTTAATAAGCTTTATTATGGTATTAAAGTCACAAGTACATTTATGGTATTATATGCAAATCGACTTGTACAGACAGTTAAGTAAACAGCAGTGGTGCATAACAAGTCATTGTAGGTCTTTAGGAAAAAAAAGAAAAGGGAGAATCTCTCTTAATACATGAAATTGTAGGTTTTAATAGGAAAGTAGGAAGGAAACGTCACCTACATGTAGTGTCATCCAACGTTAAAATCCAGGGCTAACTAACAGAAGTAATATTAGATTTATCTAACAAGACTGACTAAATACCAAAACAGAATTGTAATACAAGAAAAAAAAAATTAATAACAGCTTTTGTCTCCCTTCCCAACCCTCCCACATCGCCACTACAATATATAAGTAGGGAATAGTTTCCTTCCAAGAGAAAGAAAAAAAAGAAAAAAAAAACAGAGAAAAAAAAAAAGGAAGCTTAAACATTAACCTTTGCAGCACTATGTCAGGTCCAGGTCAAGGCCAGAACTATCCTAAATGGATAGTAGGGTGTGCAAGCGTGCCCCTACCTTCTGATATTTGTTGCTATGTTTAGATATGTTTGCAATGAAGTATTCTGCTTGCAGAGCAAATAGAATTTCTTTGTGCCACTCTGTGTACATGTGAATTAGTTGATCTAACCAGTGGCGTAATATGACTTTCTTGGCACATAGAGATACCAAGGACATATGTTTCCTTTGGTTTCCTATTAGAGTTTCTCCCGAATCACCCAAAATGCAAATTTCTGGTTGAAAAGCATTCAGTAGCCCCAGTAAGGGGTTCAGTTTGGATCGAATGGCCTCCCTAAAAGGGGTTACTTTGTCACATTCCCAGAGAATGTGAAGAAGTGTACCTCTCTGGGATCCACATCTGGGCACAATTCAGTTGAGTGGTGCCTCATTTTATTAAGTTTTACAGGCGTATAGTATAAGTCATGCAGTACATGGAATTGAAGCAGTCTATATCGATCCCACCTAACGTCTTTATACAATCTTTTCCAAATTTGTAACTATTGGCGGGGTACCAGAGAGGTAGAAGGGAGGGACCTATCTCATGTATAGTAAGGGGCGCCTTCTAATTCACTGCATCGTGCCTGGAGCTCCTTATAGTAAAAGGCAACATAGTGGGACGAGGGTCTCCTGGAGAGTGAAGCAAGAATAGGGCCAAGCATGTGCCAGTCCCAAAGGCCACTGCCGAAGTGCTGTGTTAATACATGGGAGATTTGAAGATATTTAAAACAAAAGGAAGCTGGCAGAAGTGCTTTAATTTTTGAGTGATGAATGGAGGGAGGTGAGCTGTCCCCATCCAGTTGACATTGAAGTCCCATATGTGCCATCCCCCTAACCGTAATCACATAGATCCTGTCTTTACTAAATCAAGCTTGGGGAGGAGGCTTTTGATATTAGTATGAAAGCTTTTAAGGCCCTTGGGTGTGGGGGATAGAGCCACTAGCAAGGTTATGGGGTGGGCCTGGGCTGACCTCCACATCTCCTACCAATATGAACAGTAGGAAAATTAGAAGGTGCCTGACACACTGTGGGGGTTCTCATTTGAGTACTGACTGTCAGTGACAGCACAGGGCTGCAAGGTTTTCTGCCTCAGTAGTGCCTTGGGTATATACCAGTTTTGTGGCAGTATACCTGGGTGAATGATCAAGAAATGTTCACTAGGGTTGCGCTTACACTGGTCCTGTAGTAGGCTGAAGGGGAGAAGGGTGAGGAGTGGAGCAGGGTGAGCAGTACTATCAACAGCATGTTACGCAACTGCAGAGAATAAATTTAGCAGGCAGCCTTTAGAATACCAACAGAACTTAGGTAGGGAGATTCAGGGTGACAGGTGATCTGGAACCAGAAGCTGTACAGTTGGCGAGTGGCATTTCTGCTGTGGGCTAGCAGTAGCAAACACACCTAGTCCAGTAAGTTAGCAGACCCCAAATAAAGAGTTGCTGGGTACCAGTTTGCCTGAGAACAAAATTAGCTGGAAGATCGCAATCTACCTGAGACCAGACACCTAGATATATGCTAGAGTTGAAAACAAAATGGTCCCTAGTACTTGTTAGAAGGCCCCACAGGGAGTTGCAGGGAAGCAGTTTGGTAGGCAGCAAAGCTAACTGCAATACAACAATCAAGTTATAACCAAAGGAGTAGTCCTGCAATGAAATAGAATAACAACTAGTCCCTAGGCACTCAGGTTAACAGACCCCAGCCAGGAAGTTGCAGTGAACAAATTAGCAAGCAACAAAATTATGTGTGAGGCTGCAAACTGGAAGAGTGAGTAGTTCACTTTTCCTGGTACTGTATATACTGTAGGAGGCAGCAATCAGTCTAGTTAATACAACCTATGGTTATTCTGAATATTAGAAAGCAGCAGCTAGTCTAGGTAATACATCCTACATTATTTACTATTAACAGACAGCAAAAATATGTGCAAAACAGCAAACTGGGCTAGAGAGAGTAGTTCGTCTTTTCCTAGTATGCAGGAAGCAGTCTAGTTAATGCAACTTTTGGTTATTACTTAGGAGCAGGCAGCCTCAAGGAAGTAGGTAGCAGCAAGGGCAGTTAACAATGCAACTCTGGATAAGCAGGTAACAATGCAACATGCACAATAATGGTAGTTATGAGCAACTTACATTTGGATAGTTGTGCGAGTCCAAGTGTCCATTTTAGTTACAGCAGATTCAGGTGCTGAGAGGGGGTGAACACAGTTGGGCAGACTGACTGGCTGATGGCTGACTCCACAGCTGACACCCCCAATGTGACACCCTTTGCTCACCTGCCCTTCACACACCAACTTGCTGCAGTGAGTTGCTATAAGAAGGGAGTGAAGCCCTACCCACACACTGAGCAAGCTATCTCATTGGCCAAGCAGAGTTTAGGGGGTGCAGCTCTGTCCCAATGATCTGACCTTTCTGGCAAGACTATAGAGTCCTTGCTCTGGCAATTGATGAGGTGGAGGGAAGGCAGAGATTAGCTTATGGAGCTCTCATGATCCCTTTCAGAGTGCCGACAGTGTGTAGAGTGAGGAGGAGCCAGTCGACGTGCTCTTTGTTCATTTTAGTGGCAGAGCTCAAAATGAAGCTGGCTTTTGTTAGCCCCACCCACATGTTAAGGAAGTTGCCTGATTGGCCAAACAGCATTTAGGGAGTGCAGCTCTTTACCAATGATCCAACCCTTCTTGCAAGCATCCAGGCGTTCCTGGTCCAGTGATTGTTGAAGTGGAGAGAGGACAGAGATTAGGTTGTGGAGCCCTCGTGACCCCTTTTAGAGTTCCGACATTGTGTTGAATGAGGAGATACTGATGCACTCTCTGTTCAGTTTATTGAAAACCAAAAAAGTTATCATCTAAAGAAAAAAAACATTGAAACAAATTGGCCCTTTTCATTTCAATGTGGTCTGCTGTCAGAGAAGCAGTGCTTCGAGGGACACTTAGAATTTGACATCGAAGGACAAGAGGAGTCACTACGAGGGACAGAGGTGGGCACTACTGGGTGAGAGAGGTGGGTGGTAGGGTGTACAGAGGGTGGGAAAGGGTGTTTTATTTGTTTATTTTAACAGTTTGGTGAATAAGGATACTGAGACAGACTTTCTTGGAGGGGTCAGTAATGTGTACTGACAATGGGATTGGGCACCCTGACCACCAGACTTGGGGGGATGGTGGTGGTGAACATATAGAAAGGGGGAGTGCCCCAGTGCCCATATGCAAAGTCTGCCCCTGAATGTTGCAGGGCTTTATGGATATTTTAACTTTGGGTCTTTGCAAAAATGTTAATGCAACATACAAGAGATTAAATAGCAACGATTACAAGGTAAGTTTGAGAGGAACGCGTTGCAACTGTTTCACTTATTTGCTCTGTATTAAGCATTTCTAAGGCTGTAAGTTACGGGTTTTTGAGCACCTTTGCGACAATTTAAATAAAATACCCACATGATAAGATTGGGGTAGTTAGTTATTTGACATCTTCCTGCCCATTAAATTTATTAAAAGTCAATATGAAGAAACAAGCAAAGATGCATTAAAGAGCCTAGCTGTGGCAGAGGTTACAGAGCATTTTGATCTTGCTGATCTGACTCTAATATGTCTGCAGGTGGGCCAAACACAGTAATAACTAAAAGTAACAATGTTGTAATTTTCAATATCTTACAGTTAAATAACAAAGAAACTGAGAAAATTAATACATCTTTTTCAACAGGAGTACAAAATGTTCAGGAGTGTCCTGCTTTGAATAGAGGTATTATATCACCAGCAGATTTAGCCACCATTACTTACTCCGCCACAATGTACTGTCCTAGTTCAGCTTACCCGCAGCCTGCACCCAATAGGGATCTGTATTAGGCCATTAATGTTATTAATGCTCGCAGGATTCCCCAAATAAGCACTTGAGAGCACATGGAGAATTATCTTTTTTCTAAAACTAATGCACCTCAGCTTTTGACACAGCAAATCCTTCCAGAGGTTGAACTGGCTTCACACTTACATAAACAACCTGTAACTGAATTGTTACTGGACAATAATGAACTGAATACTGGTGAAATACTACCAGTTTGTCTTTCCCCACACAGATTAATCCACCAAAAATTAAACCAAAAATAATAAATCATACACATGAGGAAACATGTATGCATAATAATATGCTCTTTTCTTTCTTGCCTAATTTTTGTAGTTTTATTAATTATTAACAAGGCTATAACATACAAGGTTGCCTTCTCTTACAGGGATTAATATTTAGAGGTATTAATAGAATGAAGGGGCTTTACCTTTTGTATTAAACTTACTCCGTTTGCATTTTTCTTGATCAGAAGAATGTACTTTGTTACGCTTTATTTGAATATACAGAATTAACATTAATAAAGGGTAGTCATGTATGTAAATAGTTTAAGACAATGGGATAGATACTTTTGGATATAATGGAAAGAAGGGCTGCTGCTATGAGAAGCAATTTCAAACATGGGGGCCATTTCTTCTATTTTTGCCATTACACTAGGCAAGAATTTGTCTGCAGTAAAAGTTATACATAAGTTTTCTTTCCTTTCCTTTCCAGGTGCTACAAGATAAGGGCCATGATTCACAAATGGGCAGGTATCATGTGAGAAACATAGGAAACCCACCTGCGCTGCTCCACACCGGCAGACAGGTGCACACTAACCGTTATTCACTTCCACCCCCCCAGCATGCAGGTTCACGGGTGGGGCAGATGGGTGCACAGCTGTAGACTAGAGCAGGCATCTAACAGGTTGCCCAGCCTGGGACTCATAGTGGATCCCCGTCCATGCACAGGCAGGCATCCTAAGACAGCGTGCTCCATCTGGTGAGTCACCAACAGGCGCATACCTGAACAGCCACCCCCGGCTCTCCTGGCCCTCCTGGGTGGCCCAGCCAGATGTGGCAGCTCTGTTGGTGGTTCCCATGGCCATCATGCCCCTCGGGTGACATGTAGGGGGTCATGTATTGAGGTAGGCCAGGTTCCCCTCTGCATACCTGTTGCAGCTCTGGAATGGCACACAGTGCCATTGTGAATGGGTGCTGCATGGGGTGCACCCCCTGGCATGCCCCCGTCCTGCCCCTGGCACAGCGCCCCACAGCTGGCTAAGGATCCAGTGAGCAGGGCACCCATTAATGAATGCCATGAGGGGGGGTGCAGAGCACCACTGTGCAGCATTCAGTTGTGGGAATGCCTACATGCTGCCTTTGCACAGCATGTACGTACTCATAAATCACAGCCAATGTTATTAAAATGGTGTAGAGAATTAGTTTGTAATGGGGGTACAGGTTTGTGTCCTACATCAAGCAACCTAAGGATCTACCTCTGGCAAAGGAGTACCCTAGACATTGTCCCACTTGCTATACTGATAAAATGTCTAATTTCTTTGGTTTATTTTCTCATTTGATTAGAAAATTCAGACATGCTTACTTTGCGTTTTCCTTATCAAGCTGGTTATTTAAATATGGATATAAACTGGAGACAACAAAGAAATAAGGAGAGGTCAAAACAGAAGTTTGGAAAGAAACTATGTTTATTTGTTTTCCAGATGATACAGGTCAAAAGTAACATATGCACCAGTGAGCTTTTCCTTTGGTACCTAGAATATCAACAGCATGCATTCACCACTTAAAAAACAAACTCTGAGGGCCAGCCCAGTGGCGCTGAGGGTTGAGGTGCTGGATGCCACACCTCGTGCTATGGCAGCAACCTGGGTTCGGGAACGAGCCCAGGCCATCGGGGGTCGGTAGGGGTGGGAGAGGACTAAGTGTCCAATGGACTGCTCTCCCCTCCCAGGAGGAAGGGGGGGGGTCCTTGCTCGGTGCTCACCTGGCCTCTGGTGGAAGCCAGGGGCACAGCAAGCATCGCAGCTACAACTCAAGGGAATGGGGAGAGGTGACATCGGTGGTGATGCCACGACGCCTGGGTGCATGCCACTCCCCCAGGAACATGGGAAACTACTGTAACCAGTCTCCTAGATGATGGAGACCTCAAAACAGCAGAGATCCTGATTGCCCATGCCTGCCCGATGTCCTGGTAAGTCCAAACACCTGCAAAATTCTCGGGATGTAGCAGCCCTGCCCCGTACCCACCTGGGGGTATAGCCATGGCTCGATGGGGACTTGCCTGGTAGAATCAGGCAGGTTGCAAAGCAGGGAGACTGCCAATATGTGTCTCCTGAAGGAGTGGAGACTGGGTGCAGGATGGGAGGTGAAAATAAAAATTAAAAAAATAAAACAAACTCTGGCCAGAGTTGTTAGGGTTGTATCTGAGGAATCTGGGGTATAAATATTCAAAATTACCAAAGTTATGAGCCTCATTAGCAAACTGTAATGTAGGCTCATAAAGTTGTTGTTTTGTAATATGTGCACACCCAATTTTGCAACATAACCTTGTTATGAGCCTGCCTCATGAAGAAGGGCAGAGAAAATGTTCATCTCCTGGACTAAAGGTGATTTTTTGCAGGGACCATGAAATCACCTTTTGGGATGTGAAAAAGCATTTTGGCCAGGATTTGAAAAATGACAGCTGTCACATTTCATGAGGTGCTGTAAAAATAAGGCTATGCTGTAAATTTAAGGTAAAAATATTGAAACTTACCAAAGTTACGAGCCTGCATTCACAAAAGTCAACATATGCTCATAACTTGGTTGTTTTTTAATATTTATACGCCAAATTTTCAACATAGCCTTCCTATGACCCCACCTCATGAACAAGGGCAGATAAAATGTTCAACTCCTGCCCAAAAGGTGAATTCATGCAATGACTACAAACTCACCTTTTGGGATGTAAAAAACATTTTAGCCAGGATTTGAAAAATAACAGCTGTCCCATTTATGAGTTACTGTAAAGAAATGGCTATGTTGTAAATCTGGGGTAAAAATATTGAAACTTACCAAAGTTACAAGCCTGCATTCCTTTAAATCAACATAGGCTCATAACTTGATTGTTTTTTAATATTTGTACACCAAATAATTCTTATGACCCCACCTCATGAACAAGGACAGAGAAAATGTTCAACTCCTGCCCAAAAGGTGATTTCACACAGGGACTGCGAAATCACCTTTTGTGATGTAAAAAAAAAACATTTTGGCCAAGATTTGAAAAATGACAACTGTCACACTCATGAGGTGCTGTAAAGATATGGCTATATTGTGAATCTGGGGGGAAAACGTTGTTGTTGTTTAATATTTGTACACCAAATTTTCAACATAGCCTTCTTATGACCCCACCTCATGAACAGAGGCAGAGAAAATATTCAACTCCTGCCCAAAAGGTGATTTCACACAGGGACTGCGAAATCACCTTTTGGAATGTAAAAAAAAAACATTTTGGCTAGGATTTGAAAATTTACAGCTGTCACACTCATGAGGTGCTGTAAAGATATGGCTATATTGTGAATCTAGGTGGAAAACGTTGTTGTTGTTTAATATTTGTGCACCAAATTTTCAACATAGCCTTCTTATGACCCCACCTCATGAACAAGGGCAGAGAAAATGTTCAACTCCTGCCCAAAAAGGTGATTTTGTGCGAGGACCACAAAATCACCTTTCAGGACATATCTGCCTAATGACAGTCCCATTCTTGATGAGATGGGGTCCCAATGAAGGCATGTTGAAAATTTGGGGCAAACATATGCAAAAATGGCCAAGTTATGGCACTAAGTTCAAACCCCCATTGAAATACATTGAGCCATATACCTGTTTCCTCAGTCCGCAGTTCGGCTTTGAAGAGTGAAGACGCGGCTGCGGTCCACAGAAGATTATGGTGCTGGACTCCCCATGGGTAAGTAAGGGTTTGAGGGAGTTGCTGAGTGGAAAGGTTGGGCGGGGGATCACTAATGGGTGCAAAAGACCTTGATGGACAGTTTTCTTTTTCAGGTTTAAGAAAAAAAAGACAAAGGATTCCCGATCCTGACATTGGGGATTGGGCATCTCCAGTGTCAGTGTTATGTTTTGGGGTGGTGGTGATGGGTGCTGAGAGGGACGGATGGGTGGGTGGGAGGGGAAAATGTATTTAAAAACACATTGTGCATGCATGATAGTGGACAGGGCGGACAGAAAAAAAGAAGAACATAGGATTCATGATGGTGACACTGGAGGATTGGGCACCCCCAGTGTCAGTGATATGTTTCTGGTGGGAGTATGGGGTGGTGGGTGCTGAGATGGAGGGCCAGGTGGGGGCTATTAAAAAAAACACTGTGGAGTCATGATAGTGACACTGGGGGATTGGGAACCCCCAGTGTTGCACTTATGTTTCAGAGGGTGGGTGCTGAGAAAGAGGGTCTGGTGGGGGAGGGCTCTGTACTGGGGCTGGTGTTGTTTGGGATCTTCATAGCAGACATCTCAATAGGCATTAAGAGCAAGATCAGTCTGTTTGCAGATGATACCAAGATGGAAGCAGTAGTGGATGACATTGAAGGGTGGCAGGCATTGCAAGATGACCTGCAAAATTGGAGGCTTGGTTGGACACTTGGTAGCTGGGGTTCAATGCCAAGAAATGCAAGGTGCTACATTTCAGTGCAAAAAAACCCAAGGAGGAGCTACCAGCTATGGGGGGGGGGGTTCAACTAGCCAAGACAGAAGAGGAGAAGGATCTAGGGGTGATCATAATGGGAGCAATGAACAACTCAGCACAGTGTAGAAAGGCAGCTGCAAAGGCCAATAGGATGCTGGGTTGTATTGCCAGAGGCATATCCTCCAGGAAGGGGGAGGTGATCCTGCCACTATACAAATCACTGGTTAGACCACATCTGGAGTACTGTGTGCAGTTCTGGTGACTGTACATGAAGATGGAGATTAGGTTATTGGAGAGGGTGCAGCACAGGGCAACAAAAACTATTCAGGGGCGAGGAGACTTATCCTATGAGAGCAGGCTGAGGGATTTGAACATGTACTCCCTGGAGGAGAGGAGGGATGGGGGACATGATTGAAACCTTCAAGTACATGAAAGGAATAAATATGACTGGCATGGAGGGGCTTTTAAAATTAAGGAGAGGAGGAACACTCAAAGGCATTATCTGAGATTGAAATGGGGAAGGTTCAGGAGAGAAATGAGGAAACACTTTTTTTATGGAGAGGGTGATGTCTGGGTGGAACCCATTGCCGGAGGAAGTGGTATCCTGTAGAACAGTGGGTTGCTTCAAAAGGGGGATGAGGCAGGGTAAGGGAGAAGGTCACTGGAGGGGGAGGGAGGGGCAGCTGCAGTATAAGGACTGCTAGCTGCACAATCGAGCACACTTGATAGACCTTAAGGCTTTTATCTGCTGGTAATCTTGTATGACCATATATCTTTTATTTTAAAAAATCAGCAGTCACAGTGGAACACAGCACACTCCACCATGACCAAAATGGCCACTGCACAGTACTTTGCATGCACAATATAGTTTGGTGGCCATCTTGGACACAGCGGACTGTGCCATGTTCTGACATGACCACTGACACAGTAAAAATAGTGCAGTGCTCCTTCCAATGGAGACAATGAGTGGAGTATTTCAGGGACACAGAGGCAGCTGTGGTGCAACTCCAACACGTTGTTCGGTCAGAAGGAATGCACTGAGTCCTTTTCTCACAGCAAGAGGTTTACATAGAAACGTAGACTTTGATGGCAGATAAGGACCGCTTGGCCCACCAAGTCTGCCCATTTCCCTACCTACAGGATAAGCTGCGGATCCTAGTTAACCAGCTGCCTATTTCTTCATACCCCCCACAAGAATTACCTTATGTCTGTCCCATGCATTCTTGAATTCTCCCACAGTTTTAGAACCCACAACCTCCTCAGGAAGGCCGTTCCAGCCATCCACCACCCTCTCTGTGAAATAATACTTCCTCACATTACCCCTGAGCCGTCCCCCCTCGTCTTCAAATTGTGTCCCCTTGTTCTTGCACATCTCTTTTTCTGAAAGATGCTACCTTCTTGGACTTTGTTGATTCCACTGAGGTACTTAAAAGTTTCTATCATGTCCCCCCCTCTCCCTCCTTTCCTCAAGGGTATACATATTAAGCTCCTTTAGTAGCTCCTCGTATGGCTTCTCTTGCAAACCCTGTACCATTTTAGCTGCCCTCCTCAGGACTGCCTCCATCCTGTCTATGTTCTTGTGGGGATGGGGTCTCCAGAACTGGATGCGGTACTCCAGATGACGTCTCACCAACTGTCTGTACAGAGGGATGACAACCTCCTGTTTTCTGCTGGTGATGCATCTCCCTATACATCCCAGTATCCCCCCAGCCCTCCCTACTGCCTTTTCACATTGCTTGCCAACCTTAAGGTCATCTGATATGATTACCCCCAGGCCCCTTTCCATTTTTGTTGTTGTTACTAACCCCCCCCATTGTGTAATCTTCCCCAGGGTTTTTGTTTCCCATGTGCATTATTTTGCACTTCTTTGCATTGAATCCAAGCTGCCATACTTCTGACCATTCCTCCAACGTTGCCAACATTCTCATCCTTTCCACACATCTTTGTGTATCAACCCTGTTGCAGATCTTTGTATCATCTGCAAAGAGGCATACTTTTCCTTCCAGTCCCTCTGCAATGTTACTTATAAAGACATTAAAAAGGACTGGGCCCAGTACTGAACCCTGCAGGGCTATGCCCTCTGCAGCCTTAAAAATGCGTGTTAAAGTATATAGTGCAACAGATAATAATTTGGATTTATTAATGATTCAAGAAATTCATTTAAATGAAGCTAAAGTGAAAAACCTTAAAACATCTTTGGTTAAAAACATCTATTATTCATTGGGGAATATGATGAGCCTTGGTTGTGCTATACTGATCAGAAAGGGTTTGGGCTGATCAGTTTATGAACCAAGACAGCAGAATGTTACTTATTAAAATTAATATTATGGGCACTATATATATTTTGGGATCAGTATATGCCCCTTTTGTGGTGTACTTCTTCTTCCTGACTAATACACACAAGGACTTGTTAAGCTGGGGGAGTGTAAAATTATGATTAGGGATTATAATGCCTACTTTAACCACGCATTAGATAAGCCTTCTAAACCATCATCTGAAAACATTGAAACCACCTCTGCTTTAACAGATCAGAGGTGGCCTCATTGAAGACAGTGGGTAGCTTCAAGAGAGGCTGGGATAGGCATGGGGGAAGGTAAGGATCCTGGATAGGGAGGATGGAAGGAGTAGGGAAGGGGGCAGGGACAGTAGCTAAAGCTGTGGACCCTGCAATATGAGCAGACTAGACAGGCCAAATGGCATTTTTCTGCTGGCTTCTTTGTATGTTCGTATGTATGTAAGATACTTGGCAAGTCAAAAATCCAAATAATAAACAATATATTAATTTTTCCATTCCATCTAGAGTTTATTCCTCGATAGATTACATTATGTGCCATAACTCCATTATTAATTATATTGTAGATATTACTGTCAATGCCATGATAATTTCTGATCATGCTATGGTTAAATGCACCTTTTTTCCAAATAAAAATAAAATTACGTCACACACACACACAGAATTATTAATGAGATATCGAGGGGCACTGATTTTATTCAAAAGGTTAGAAAAAAACATTCAAGAATTCTGTTTTCTTTTTATTTTAATGGATCACAAAATACTGTTTATTTATGGGATGCCTTTAAAGCTTCCCTGTGGGCTGCAATTGTTTCTTATCAAACTGGTTACAGCAAAACTCATACATTGGAAAGGAAAAGACTTGAGGAAGAAATAAAAGAATTAGATGTTAAAATAATAGCAAGTGAAAACAAGGCACGCTATACTAAAAAAAGAAAAACAGGAAGCTATACAGAATCTTCTGAATACAAACTGAGAGAAATCTTAAAGTAATAAAATCCAATATATGTATAGTATATCTTAACAGAGCTAAATCAGTCAAAGTTCTTACATTTGGGCTTTCAAATACAAAACAAAGAAACATTGTAACTACATTATTAAACAGTGAAGAGAATGTTGTAATTTAAGATGAGGAGATTGGCCAGATATTTCTTGCCTACTATAAAACCATTTATAATAATAAGATAAAAGATAACGAAGAACAAAAAAACGACTGTAGTAAGTCTGGTTAGTAAAACCTAAATAAATAAAGTCCAGTTGAAATACTGAATATAAACTCAGATTCATTTATAAAACAAGAAATACTGAATTTAAAAAGAGATATACCCAAAAATAAAACACAGAGGCATGGATGAGCTGCCAGCAGAATTCTTGTTGTATTTTCAACAGAACTTACATCTTAGTTGGAACTTGTGGCACAGGAGATGTCCACGGGTTGGTATTCTCCCCTCTGTGATGGATGCCATGATGTATTATTGTTAATATACACAGAAAAGAAGGATTCTTGACTCCCCGAGAATTATAGGACCATAGCCTTGCTGAATCTAGACTATAAAATCATAGCAAAACTTATTGTGAACAGATCAGAGGAGGAAATCTGTAATACCATTGGTCCAAAACAAACTAGATTTACATAGGGAAGAACAAATTTCAAAGGTATTGAAAAATTAGATAATGAGAATCTAAATCCTAGCATTGTGATTGGCTGGCAACATTCCACTGCCATGCATCTATTCCTCAATAGAGCCCTGTAGAAAACAAGTACCAGTTGCATGCTTCAAAGACAAACTGGTATCCGTACCCATCATTTTTCTTCTGCTCGCTAAGTGAACAACTGAGCGAGCCACCCACATCGAGCAACAGAAGGCCTCTCCAGCATGATTCCCCAAATACTTTCTAAAAACACAAACTGCCAATAATACATCCTAAAGAAACAATCAGTTTAAAAAAAGGTTAGCATTTAATGGTGGTACAGTGCGTTGCTAGCTCTGACCGAAAATTAGTCCCTCTTCAAACAGGCTGCTGTCAGCTTGTGTAAATGCTGCAACCCAGCAACAGTCTCCATCAGCAGGAGATAAAATGAAGCATATACCATTTCTGTCATTGTGAAGTGAGTGGTACAGTGCAACACTGACTCTTTACTCACTCGCTTACAGACACACAGTTCGCACACTTAGAAGAAGGAAAAAAACAAACAGCCGTCTGTATCTGTATGTTTCTGGGGAGGGGCACAGAAAAGTGTCTACAGGGAAAGAAGTAAAAATAATGGTCTCTGTGCCTGTGTCTCTGTGGGGGAGAAAGTAGCCATACTCAAGCAATCAACCATGAAAGAAAGCAGTGCCCTCTACTGATAGATATACCAGTGGAGGGACTATTTTTTTGTAAACTTTATTTAAAGTCAGCATTCACACAGTTCCAATCATTTCAGCTTCAAAATAGGATTGATACATTTCAGATGGCACAGTTTATGTTATACAAGCTTTGTCTAGATACAATATTGCAGGAATTTCATAGAGGTACCAAAAAAAAACCTATATAACCATTTTTATAATTTTTGTTATAATTTCCTGGATTTTTTTTGTAAAAGAAATGACTCGTGGAACATTTTCTTTCTTTTTTTTTAATAGATTTTTATGATTTTTCTTGTTTTTGTAGGTTGTCCCACTTTTCTCACCCGAGGCCCCGGCACATGGCCATAAGTGCATGTGGAGGCATGCACGCACATCATGGCACCAGCTCAGCCCCTTCCACTCTCCTGTCCTTGCCACCCCCTCTGCCTCTACCCAGTGGGAGCAGAACTACAGGAGGGTGACAGCCCACCCACACCATTACCAGGAGAAGAGAGCAGCCTGCCGGCTCTGCTCAATCCTGCTCCCCCCCCACACTGGAACCCCAATGACCAATGTCATTCCTGAACCTGGGTCACTGGCATAGTGTGAGGTAAGGCATCCAGTGCATCAACCCTCAGTGCCATCAGGATGGCATGTGGAACATTTTCTAAGTGCAATAATATCCTCCAGGGTGGGTGGTATTGGGCAATACTGGACCTTCCAGGGGCTGTAAGGCCCTACGCCTATAGCGTTGGGCCTCATTACACCCCTGGGCAATCCAGTATTGCTCAATACTTCCCACCCTGTCGGGTATTATTGCTTACATACAGTCAGCCATAAAGATCTACAGAAAAGATTAGAGGGAATCAATAGCCTACAGTAGGTGTATTGAAAGCCTTCAGCTTATTGCAATGGGACCATCTATTTGTTTACAGTCCTGTGGCTTTCCTCAATTCATGTTAAACAAGATACGCTTCTTCTAAAGTTCCCCATGAGCTTTTTCTCAAGGTGAATTTCCACGTTACTAAAACCTTGACCATGGAAAATGGAGTTAGACGGGGTGTCCATTATAGCCCCTGTTATTTATTATAGCACTAGAGACCCTATTAGCTCATATTAGAGGTAATAATAATATTAATGGATTAAAATTAGGAGAAGAGATCAATGCATACACCAGGGACTTCATGGTACTAAAGATAAACTCACATACATCCTTTTTTATCTTTAATATATGAGTTTGACGTATTCTCCAATATCTCTAGTTATACATTAAATAAGCAAAGATCAATGATACTCCCCATCACAAACATATCTGAAAAATACTAAAGCAATACTACAGGATATTCCAACTTCATCAAGTATGAAATATTTGAATAAATTGCTAACTAACAACTGCATGAATACTGTACAATCTAACCTAGCTCATATTTATAATAAGGTATCAAATCTTTTGAAAAGGTGGCAGAATCTTTTGCTGTCTCTGTGGGGCAGGCTTGCCACTTTAAAAATGATGGTACTGCCACACTTGCTACATGCATCTCAAGCAACTATTGGTCCGATTTCTTTAAGTTGGTTTAATAAGCTTAAAACCATATTCTCAGTTAGCCCGGTGGTGCTGAGGGTTGAGGCACTAGACACCACAACTCACACCATGCTGGTGATACGGGTTCAGAAATGCATCCAGGTCATCAGGGGTCATCAGGGAAGGGATGGGATTGAGCATCTGGAGGACTGCTCTCCTATCCTGGGGAGGATTAAGGGATCCCACCACTCTGTAGCAGCCCCTGGTGACAATGGGGGGAACTACTAGAGCTGGTGCACTTTGGGGTGGAGTGTGGCAGACTTCGGCACTTTGTGCCTCTGACGTCATTGCACGTCCGCAATTCAAGGGAAAAAAAGTGGAGGAAAAATGGCTGGGCATGAGTGAGCAGCTTGGTAGCCATGTTCATACCACCCAGAGGTCTGTTGTGGAATCGCACTGGGGTGGGTCTGGTTTCAGCCTGGCATGGGAAGGCATGGGGGGCCTCCCAGTGGGTCGGGGATTCGCCGTATCAGACCACCCATCATGCGAGTGAGCCTGCTACCTTCCGGTTGGGGGGAGCCAGCTGCTAGATGCCCCCACCAACTGCACCGCAGCAGGAGAGAAAATAGATCTGTGATTAAAAAAAAAATAGTCTCTAAATTTGTAAGGAGAGAAGGATCTCCCTGTATACCATGGACAACTACATGTATGCCAAAATCAAAAAGTGGCTTAGCATGCCCAGATTATTTTTTAAGTTTCAGAAGTACAGGATGAGTTCCATGAGAAGGAAGTCCCATTTACAGACTGTCCCAAGTCATGGTTATAGACACCAGCAACAACAACAACACAACAATATAAATCTAAAAACATTAACTGACTGTAGATAAATCATGTGGTAAGACAATTGCAAGGAGATGGTTCCTGCAACAGCAGTTTTGTTACACTATATTTAAAAGAGTCAATGGTGGAACAATTTCTGAGCTGGGGGATAAGCGATTCCAGGAAAAAGGGGCACCAAAAGAAAATATTATTTGACAAAGCATGTAGAACATTTGGGAAACAGAAAACCACGATGTGGCACATCCCCAAAATTATATTTATGAACAGGAATGAGATTTGGTTGTTACTAATGTAAACTGTGCCTAGGAGAGGGGGGGATAGCCAATTAAACTGATGTAATAAAGAACAATGATTCTCAACCCATTTTGATTTCAAGATAAAATGTGGCAACTGAAAATAAACACTGTTCAAGAGAAGGAGATGCAAATCAAGAGCAGGGTGATAAATAGTGTTGCCATAATCGAGAATGGGAAGAATTTCTTGCCCAGTGATGTGTTTACAATCCAAAGTTGACAAACAGTGTCTGGCATGCTTTAAGCACCACAATCATTTATGAATTTTGGATACAGTTTTGTCAGTATGTTTTGAAAGTCAAAGAGGAATAAAAATAAGGGTAAGATACTTAAATTCATTAACAAATTCCAATGGATGATTTTTCAAGTGAAATGAAAAGCAAGAATCTACCAAAGACAATGAATACTGGAACCCAAACAGCATAGCTTGAGTCTTCTTACATTTAAAAATAATAAGTTATCTGAGAACCATTTTGCCACTTTCTCAAAGTCACCTTGAAGAGCCATGGCAATAATAGAGATGTGTGAGTATAGTAAAACACTGTGCCGTCATCATAAAGTCTGATACAGCAGGAATCAATAACAGAGGCTAAAGGATCGATAAATAGATTGAATAAGATGGAACCAAGAATGAACCACTGTGGAACCCTACTAGAAGCAGGGAGAGGAGGTGAGATGCAACAGTTCCTAGAAACTGATCGAGTTCTCCCATGCAAGTAAGCAAAAACCTATCAGTGACATTAGAGGAAAAGCCAAAAGAAGACAGATGAGTTTTGAGCAAAGAATGATTGATCACATCGAAAGCTTTTGGCAGATCAGTAAAGATAGAACCCACAAGACACCCCTTATCTAAAGCCCTAGAAACAAAATCATGAAAGTCAATCAGTGCTGTACGAGTAGAACATTTGGGCCTGAAACCTCACTGAAAATGGGATAAAGCCTGATAATTTGTTAGGTAGTTGTTAATCTGGGATAAAGCAATTTTTCCAAAAATGTTAACACTGTAGGGAGTAAAGAAACTGGTCAATAGTTATCTACCACAGTTTTATCCCCCCCCCCCCATGAAGAGGGATAACTAAGGAATATTTCCATGCAGTGGGGAAAGTTTGCATGGTGAGTTATAAATTAGATAAGTAAGTTAGGGGAGAGGCCAAAATACCAGCGCTGCACTTAGGTAATTATCTAGGTTGTCAATTCCCTTTGCAGTGTTCTCTCTCAAGGAACATAGCAATTTGAACACTTCTTCGGTCTTTACAGTCCTAAAATAAAATCTGGATCTTGAAAGAGGACATTCGGCAAAGAATCACTATGCATGCCAGCCGAAGATAAACTGGCTTTGTTTAGCAGCACTGCAGGGGTCTCAGTAAAAACAAATTTAACAAACCACAGATGCCCTCCTTGGAGTAAGATGTAGTTCCACCATAGGACACATTACTAGTAGAGGACTCCAAAAAGGCATCTCCCAAACAGAGTCCACCATATGCCAGAATTTATTGGGATTATTTCTAGCTTTCAAAAAGGACAGTTTGGATTTCCTAATGAGTGGAAAAGAAGCACAATAGCTTTGAAATTTCTGGAAAATTTACCAAGACTCAGGTGTGTCCAATTTTTGGGTCTTCTGATATAATTTATTCTGTGCCTTAAACTGTGTAATAATAAAAGGAGTAACCCAAGGGACATACTTCAATTTAATTATTTTTTCCACAAAAAAGGCATGCTGGTCACGAAGCAAAGTGAAATGCTTAAAGAAATAATCCCACGCTACATCAACATTTGAGCAATAAAACAGTTCCCCCAATTAATCATAACTAAACCATAATGAAAGACACCCTAGTTAAATTTCTTGAAACAGCTAAACTTAACGGTATTAGGGATAAGTTTGTGAGGGGAAAGATTGACTGTGCAAAAAATAACAGCATGAAACTGGCCCAGTGACACTGAGGGTTGAGATGCTGAATGCCACACCTCATGCCACGCCGACGACCCGGGGTCGGGAACAAGCTCAGGTTGCTGGGTGTTGGCTGGGGAGGAGAAGATCGAGCAGCCAGAGGACAGCTCTCCTCTCCTGGGGAGGGTGGGTACTGGACTCCCCAGCAGCAGTGACTCCCAGTGGCAACTGGGAGTGCAACAGCTGGGGGATCGTACACGCAGGAGTGAAAGCGATGGCTGACATCCGCGAGAGGGGTGCGAGAGAGCTCTAAGCTCACGCTGGATGTCATTTTACGTCTGTGCTTCTGGGGTCACGATCACATTCATGAACAAGGTAAAAACCCCAATGGCCGAGTAGATGACGATGCTGGCCCCGTGCCCACCACCAGATCCCACCCATCTAGTCCCTCAATATCCTCTGACCCTTGGACCACCTGCAGCCTGCTAGATGAGAGGAGCACCAATGTAGTGGTGGTGGCCCCACCCTGGGGGGAAAGCCAAGGGGCTGAAGAGCTGCAAGTAGGTCCTGGGGGTTCAGAGTACCGGGGGAGAGGACTAAGGTTGGGGGTATTTCAGGCTGGGCGGGACAAACCAGTCATCTGAGGGAGTCTTGGATTATGGTACCTGGAGGGAAAAAGAAGGTTAAAAAAAAAAAAACAGCATGGTCACTAAATAAATTTTCCTGACATCCAGACGCATGAATTGAAAGCTTGGGAGAACAAAAATAAAACCTAACACAGTGGAAACCATGCAAATTGAGTCAAACAGGGTAGGATCTTTAATTAATTGGTTTAGTCCGGGGGAGCAAGAGATTGCTTCTGAGGCCTCTGCTAGTAGGTCAGTTTGCACTGAAATCACCCAATAATACTGAACATGGGAAATCACCCAGAGACTGAATTAATGAGTCAAGCTGTGAAAATGTGGCTGTTTTCTATAGGGGTGGCACAGTATAGACTGCCAACTAAAATTTCCCTCCTAGATAGCTTTAGAGAGACAAAGACAGAAATAATCAAGCTACCTGTGGTGTCTGAGCAGATGAATGATAAGGAGTGGAAGCATGCATAAACAAAGCTGCACCGCCTCCATGTCTATTCCTATCAGATCTAAAAACAATGTAATCTGGAAGGTTACTATCTGAATTAGGAATAGCTGAGTCCAGTCATGTTTCAGACAAGGCAAGAATGGAGGGACAAGTAGCAAGAGACCAACTCACAGGAAGGTCTCTCTTAGAGAACAAACTTTGAACATTTGAATGGAAAAAACTAAGTTTATTATGCAAGGGGTCTAGGCTTGATTAAATGTCTCTGGCCACCAGGAGAACTAGAAAAATATACCAGAAGCAAACTGTAAAAAAAAAAAACAACAACAGATATTTAAGGCCCTTTTTTATGCCAGCACAACCACCTGGAACTTTTGGAAACAGCTCTTTTTTTTTATACTTGCTGTTTATGCCCCTTCCTCACCATGTCTGCGCCTTCCCTCAGGGACTCCCTAGGTGACCTACGGGGCTCTACCAGGTATCTTGGGGAATGCTTCAGTGGACTGGACCCCCATCCAGCCTTGTATGACCCTGCAGGCAGGGTAGGAGGGAGACCCCGGATTGTCTCCCCCCAGCCAATGTCCAACGTCGGCTGGTCCAACCGAGCCTCTTCCCAGATCCAGGTCGTGTGTGGCTAAGGCACTGAGGCCCATCTCCAGGAGCAGATGTGGGGAATTATTCAATTTTTCTGGTCCCTCTAGCTCCCCATAGGCAATGGCATGCTAGGAGGTCTGAGGAGATGAGAGCACGCCGAGATATGCTGCCGCTCCAGAACCCGGCCAATGTCTAACCCTCCCTGCACTCTGTGATCCCAATCTGCACCTCCACCTGTGTTCACCCAAGCAGCAGTACTGCAGTAGGACCCGTAGTCCACCCTATCAGAAGAAGGAGAGCAGCCTGATGGGCGCCTAGTCCTTCTCCCACAGGCTGGCCCTCCAACAAACCGGGTTCACTACCAAATCCAGGTCACTGGCATCACAATCGGTAGCACTACCGCTGCGCTGGCTAGAAACAGCTCTAAAGGAACAGTATCTAATACCTCCCAAAATGTTGTAATTTGGATAATCCACTGAAGCTGATGGAAATAAGAAAACCTGCCCACCATTACTCCATTGGGACTTGAGGGGATTTATGTGAAATGTTACAATAAAACAAAAGTAGTTATACCACAAGATAAAAAGCATCTGATTTATAAGACTTTCAACTTGTTAACCAGTCGGAGACGCACCCCAGAACAGCCCCAAATAGATAAAAACCTGATAATAATCAGCTAGCTGTATAAACAAGAAGAAGAAGAAGAAGAATCAGCATTTATATAGTGCTTTTCATACACAGTATCCCAAAGCGCTTTATAAGCAATGCTAGACTGGTAGTGAAGTGACTGAATGTGTGGTGGTGGCCATATCGCACATCATCACCCACACACAGCCTGGATAATTGCATGAACCAGTTTATGGGAAGGGGAATGTTGGCCAGAACACAGGGAATGTTCCCTGCTTTTTGCGAAGAGTGCCCTGGGTTCTTTTACTTCCACCTGGACACCCACCAGGACAACACCAGGATAGGCAGAAGGGACCTCAGTTTAACATCTCACCTGAAGGACGGCACACCCCAGCAGTACAGCACCCCTCAATACTGCACTCTGATGCCAGCAATTTTTAGGTGCAAGTCCAATCCTGGTGTAGGACAAGAACCCACGACCTTCTGGTCCAGAGGTGGATGTACTACCAACTGAGCCATGCTAAAAGGCTATCTGTATATAAATAACAGATCAAATAAACTATAAAAGCTAAATAACATCTAAAACAACCTTTAAATGAAATATCTAGTTGCCTGCAAGCCTTGAAACAAAGTCAAAGCTGCAGGACACATCTTACGTTGAAGTACTGCAGAATCAAAAAAGACCAAGAGCAAGACATTTTTGGTGGGAGATGGTTGATCCTTTGGTGGACTTGGTGGGAGAAGAGGTGGTTCTCACTCCAGAATTGGTCCTTCTCTCAGTCCCCTCAGAAGGCCTCCATGTACAAAAGAGCACTCTCCTCTTTACTTATATGCTGGCAGCTTAGAAGGCAATTATTCACTTATGGAGGCTGAGTAGACCTCCTACTATACAACACTGGTATAAAATAATGGGAGAATTATATCTAACAGAGCGCTTAATTGCCAGATGCAACAATAGAAATGAACAATTTGAAATTCAATGGCGCAAATGGGTCTTTTTTTATTTCGGACCGGGACCCATTGTTTGTCCCATGGAGGGGGGTGGAGAAATGGAAGAGGAAGAGTGGTGGGAGTTGGTGAAGCCTGAATCTGATCCTGGACCCAAAATGTTAATGGAGAAGGTTGATAGTTTATCTCTCCTAAAATAGATCGTACTGGATTTGATTTTATGTCAAACCATACTAAATAGAATTTGTACCATTTGGATAGATGCCATACAAATGCAGCTTGGTGTTGATAAGTCATCATATAGATATGTACTTCTAAGTTGCTTTTACTATACCCCTAATACATTGTATTGGTTTAAACTTTTAATAAAAAGAAAGTTTTAAAAAAAAAAACGAAAAGCAGAGTTTTACCTGTAAAAAGTCAAAACTGTTGAAGAATGTTAAAGTGAAGTGCTGTCAAGTCAAGTCAAGCAACACCCAGGTAGAACGTTATACCTGCACAGAATAATGGCCAGTCTTCCAGTCTTTCCTGGTCTGAGTCTGGTCAGATTCAGTTGCTGCACTAGACCTCTGCACTAAACCGCCACTGCTTAGATGCCACCGGGAGGTGTGAGTTTTCAAACATCTCGTCCCACACCCTCACGGTGCTGCCACCACCATGACTGGACTACAGCTAGCAGTCAGAGTCAAGTACTACAGGTGGGCTCGTGAGAGGTATGATATTGTTAGCGCACCTCATACACACAGCAGCATGGGAAACAGTCAGGCAGTAGTACAAGAAAGCAGTATCCCAGGCAGCTCGAACAGACTGGTGACTTCGCACAGACAGGGAGGGAGGGCAGTAAAAATAACCCAGCTTATTTAGATTTCCTATCCACTATTAAAAAATACTTTCAGCAAAAATCAATTCTTCCCTGGTCCTTTTTGCCATTGAGAGTAGAGTCTGCACATTTAAAATCCACTGCAAAATTGCAACCGCTGATAAATAAATTAGGGAACAGTAATATTAACTCTTAGAGAGACATGATCAATTAACGTGGTACATATCCCTTACAAGAAATACAAAGTTATTTCCCAAAATTCATTGGTTGAGCTACTATGACTTAAAAGAAGTGTACAAAAAAGGTGTTAGTTATGCCTGACTTATAGCCCTCCCCCGCCCCTTAACTGGACCATGATTAAACAAAAACATGACAAGAGGATCAAAATAGAATTACTTAAACCAATTTTGAAATACATATTTGTATAAAATATATTGTATATGGTCTTATTAAATACCCCAAATTGAACTAACCAGAAATAAAATAAAAGTAAAATGGGAAAAGGAGAGAAATCAAGTGTTTCCCTCAATAGACTGGAAGAATTATTGGTTTAATGTTGATAAATTCTATCATTACACCAAGAATAAAACTATTCAATATAAAATGAATGCGAGGACTTATTGCACACAAAAGAGGTTGTTTAGAATGGGTATTAGCCCCTCCACTGATTGTTGGCATGGTTGTAATTGAGAAGGAGATGTATTACATCTGTGGTGAGAATGTCCCACTTCCATCCAGGGCTGTCTCCTGTTATCTCAGAACTGTTCCGTTTTACTCAGTGGCCACCTTGAAGGAGATGGCTTAGCTGGCAGGGGGCTCAGGGGTGAGCCGGTGATTGAGCCACATCACGAGGGGGTGGCACTTTTTTGCTGTTAGAGCCCAAGCCACCCTCATGTGTTTCAACCCCAGTCTTGCAGCAGTATGCTCCAGAGGCACTCCACAGCCATGGAGGAAAGGCAGCCAGCAGTTCCATCTAGGGCTGTCCCCTGTAATCTCAAAACTGCTCTGTTTGATGATTTCCATCTCCAATGGGATGCCTCAGCTGGCAGGGGGCTCTGGGGCAAGCCAGCAGTTGAGCCACATCACAAGAGAGAAGGCCTTTTTTACTATCAAAGCCCGCACCACTCTGCAGCGCTCATGAGTGCAAATGGTGCGAGCACCACTCAGTGAGAAAAAATAATAGCTATCAGACTTGCCCTACTTGATAAGGAGTTTCAGCTATTTTCTTATTCATTGGATGAATGTTGTGACCCTTGGCTGAGCTGTTTTAATCCTTTCCATTCTGTTTAATCCTATTGATTACCTGTATACTCCAGCCGAAATTTAAAGAACTGACATTCTTTGTTTATAAACAGCTGCAGGGGTTTAGCATTTTAAATTGGATGCTTTTTCCCCCACAGTCTCCCACCCCTGGCCAGGAGCAGTGGCAATTCTCTGGGGTGGGGTGAGGTTTTTAGCCTCTGTTTTTCTTTCAATTTTTACATTTTCAAGATATAGTCAACTGTGTAGCTTCAAACCTCAGTACCCATTTCTTTTACCAGGGTAGTGGCAGCCCTCAGTGGGAGAAGTAGTGAGTACGTGGTGTGGAGGTAATAGATGTTAGATCTAGATTTGTTTACAGTTACCTTCATAGTCCCCATTTCCTCTTTCATGGTAATGGCAGCCCCTCGGGCAGCCCCCAGTTAGGAGTAGATGTGGAGACATGTTGGAAGAGCTGTGCACTTTGTTCTAAACCAAGCCAATGGTTTGTTCATTTGTACCTTCAACCTGTTTGCTGTCTTTCTATCAGCTGTGGAAAGGGGAACACCAGTTTTTTTTTTACTTATTTATCTAAATCAAGGATTATGTGGAACCTTTGAGCCAAGGTTTTTTACAAAGGTTCCAGGTCAGTTGCAGTACAATAACAAAAAAAACAAGACAATTAAGTAACAAAGGCAGGATTTTATTTATTTATTTGCTTGTGTTAACCGGGTAAGCACACTAGACAGCCAAGTGCCTATTTTCAGGTGCGACCCGGGAGATTACAAGGTACATACATGAACATCAGGCAAATACAAGTAGAGGATTACATTACATAGAATTAGCACAACAGGGACTTTACAAGCATCAGATTTCATCAGGCAAATAATAATGAAGAGTTAATGTAAAGTGACCAGAACACAGGGACATTGTAAGACAACAATACCAAAAACAGGTATTACAATACAGTATTAAACATTGCAGTCAGTAGGAAGAAGTGCAGTGTGAATTCATTGCTCCAGGCAGCAAATTGTAAGGCTAAAAGTTAGAATAAGGAGGAGTCACAGTTAGGATAGAGTGGGCCCAGTGCGAGAGAAAGGTGTGCACAGTTATAGTGCTCACCCTGTTTTGCCAGTGGGCCTAAATGGTCCATTTTGATATTTGCTGTGAGAACAGGAGGAGTATGAGCACAGTTGCGCTCTGCCCAAGTTGTAATGTTTAGGTAGCATCTCAGTTAGTTAACAGGTTAACAACAGTTAACAGGTTAACAATCAGTTACATGAATACGAATACATACATTTGGGTTAAACTAAAGCTAGAGGCATTGACAGGGTAAACAGTGTTACGAGACATGACAAGGACACAAAAGGTAAGAGCAGCCAGAGGCAATGTCACATCACAGAGAGAACAACAGGCCATGGAGGGATGCAGGGGGAGTGCGGGAAGAGAGGGTGGAGGAGGGGGTTGTAGGAGATTAGGGGTAGATAATAGAAGTGCTATGTAGAAAGAGCTGAGACAAGGAATGAGTAATGGTAAGGAGGGCTGATTAAAGGAGACAGTCGCAGGTGCTAGAAGCAGAGAGGAGTAGGCAGAGCCTGGATCTGAACAGGCCAAGCTTAGGTACAGAGGAGATGTCACTGCTGAGACCATTCAACCAGCTAGGGGCCCTATGAGCAACGGATCCTTGTCTCTGGGTGGTACAGCAGTGAGGGACCTGCAGGAGTTGAGATTCAGATCCCCTAGTGTGGCAAGGGTTACTACTGGGGCAAAGGAGAGCTTGAACTCCGGGGGGTGCTTGGTCCCTGGTTATTTTCTTTGCCATAATGCAGGTTTGGTACTTTATGCAGTTTGAACCAGGAAAGGCACATAGAAACATAGACTTTGATGGCAGATAAGGACCTCTTGGCCCACCTGGTCTGCCCATTTTCCTACCTATTGGATAAGCTCCAGATACTAGTTATCCAACAGCCTACTTCCTCCTAACCCCCCACTATAATTGCCTTATATCTGTCCCATGCATTCTTGAATTCCCCCACTGTTTTTGACCCCACAACCTCCTCAGGAAGGCCGTTCCATGTGTCCACCACTCTCTCCATGAAAAAATACTTCCTCACATTGCCCCTGAGCCATCCCCCCTCTATCTTCAAAATTTGCCTCCTTGTTCTTGCATATCTCATTTTCTGAAACATGCTACCCTCTTGGACTTTTGTTAATTCCCTTGAGGTACTTGGAAGTTTTTATCATGCCCCCCCCCCTTTCCTCAAGGGTATACATGTTAAGTTCATTTAGTCTCTCTTCATATGGCTTCTGGTGCATACCCTTCACCATTTTAGTTGCCCTCCTCTGGACTGCCTCCATCCTGTCTATGTCCTTGCAGAGATGGGATCTTCAGAACTGCACACAGTACTCCAGATGGGGTCTCACGAACTGTCTGTATAGAGGGATAACAACTTCCTGTTTTCTACTGATGATGCCTCTCCCTATGCATCCCAGTATCCCCCCAGCCCTCCTTACTGCCTTCTCACATTGCTTGCCTACCTTAAGGTTGTCTGATATGACTACCAGGTTCCTTTCCATTTTTGTTGTTGTTAGTATCTCCCCCCCACCATTGTGTACTCTTCCCCTGGGTTTTTGTTTCGCAGGTGCATTACTTTGCACTTCTTTGCATTGAATCTAAGCTGCCATATGTTTGAACATTCCTCCAACCTTGACAAGTCCCTTCTCATCCTTTCCACCCCATCTTGTGTATCAACCCTGTTGCAGATCTTTGTGTCGTCTGCAAAGAGGCATACTTTTCCTTCCAGCCCCTCCGCAATGTCACCTATAAAGACATTAAAGAGGATGGTCCCAGTACTGAACCCTGCAGTACCCCACTAGTAACCCCCCCCCCTTTCTTTAGAGTGTACTCCATTTACTATTACCCTCTGTGTTCTGTTGTCTAGCCTGTTTGTTACCCAGACTACCACCCTGGGACCCACTCCCAGGATAGCTAACTTGTGTTTATTAATCTTTTGTGTGGGACTGCGTCAAATGCCTTGCTAAAGTCTAGGTAAGCCATATCCACAGCCCCTCCCTGGTCTACTACTTTGGTCACCCAGACAAAGAAATCTATTAGATTCATCTGACATGACCTTCCTGCTGTGAATCTATGCTGCCTTGGGTCCTGTGCCCCACTGGCCTCTAGGTACTCAACAATTCTTTCTTTCAGAAGTGATTCCATATTTTTCCCTACCACTGAGGTCACACTAACAGGTCTGTAGTTTCCTGCCTCTGCCTTGCTCCCACTTTTGTGAAGGGGAATCACATCTGCCCTCCTCCAGTCCTCAAGTATCACACCATCCCTTCATGATTTGTTAAAAAGGGTAGTCAGTGGTGTCACTAGGTCTCCCCTTAGTTCTTTTAGAATTTCTGGGGTGAATCCCATCAGGCCCCATTGCTTTGTCCACCTTGAGTTTAAGGAGTTCTTTCAGGACCTTTTCTTCTATGAATGGACTGGTATTGAACCCCCTGTCCAGAGTGCTTCTAGTGTTTGGTTTAGGTACTTCCCCCTCTTCTTCTTTTGTGAATACTGAGCAAAAGAATTCATTCAGTATCTCTGCCTTTTCACTGTCACCCTCTGCCCACCTCTCCTTCCCTTTATTAAGCCTCACTATCCCTCCTCTGGTCTTTCTTCACTCCCTAATGTACCTATAAAAGGTTTTATCCCCCTTCTTAACTGAGTTGGCTATCTTTTCCTCAGTTTGGGCCTTCCCTATTCTTACCGCCTTCCCCACTTCCTTCTGCTTTAACTGATACAGTTCTCGGTCCTGCTCCTTCTGTGATTCCTTATTCTTCCTGAATACTATCTTTTTCACCCTAACCTTCCCCGCCACCTCTTTTGAGAACCATAGTGTTTTTTTACTTCATTTTGTTTTATTTGTTTTGCACAAAGGCTTGTTGCCTTTGTGATGGCAGTTTTGATTTTTCCCAATTGTTCTTCCACTCCTCCTTCCTGGCCATTTGCTAGTGCATTCCTTAGACACTCACCCATTTTGCCAAAGTCAGCCTTCCTAAAGTCCAATACCCTTGCTTTGTTATGGCTTGACTCTACTGCTGTGTTTATCATGTGCCACACTGCTTGGTGGTTGCTTGTTCCCAGATGGCTACTCAGTTCTAAATTGGTGATCCTCTTTCTGTCCCCATTTGAGAGTACCAGGTCTAAGACTGCTCCCTTCCAAGTGGATTCCAACACTAGCGATCTGAGGCATGCCTCCTATAGGGCATCGAGAATGACCCTGTTCTTGGATGTGGCTGCAGTAAATGTGCTCCAGTTAACATCTGGCATATTCAGGTCCCCAGAAACAATATGTCCCCTTTTTCTTCCATTCTAAGGATAACTTCTATCATTTCCTTGTCCATTTCCTCCCCCTGAGATGGGGGTCTGTATACAACCCCCGTGTGGATTGTGGCACCATTTCCGGTCACCAGGGTGACCCACAGTGCCTCCTCTCTTCCCTGTTTACCCTTTAGTTCCATTGCTTTGATCCCTTCCGTTATGTAGAGAGCTACCCCTCCTCCTCTTTTACCCTCCCTGTTCCTCCTGTAGATTGTGTACCCTGGTATATTGACATCCCAGTCATGGTTCTCCATGTACCATGTTTCTGTGACTGCCACGATATCCAGGTGTACCTCTTCCATCAAGGCCACTAGTTCAGGAAGCTTGTTATCCAGACTATTGCCATTGGTACTCAAGCCTACCCTTGCCTTTTTCTCCATTTACCCCTGTCCTGCTCCCTATCAACCTCTCTCCCTTGGTTTTTACCTCACTAACTACCCTGTTTTGTGGGAGAAGGCTGGGAATTCCCTGCTTCTTATCAGTGTCTTCCCATTGGCTAGTTTAAAAGCTTGCCAATGAAGCATTTAAACCAATTACCTATGAGCCTGGTTCCCCTCCTGGACAGATGCAGACCATCGTGTTAGTATAGTCCTGTATCCCTCCAGGTGGATCCCCAGTCCCCAGTGAAGCCAAAACACTGTGCTCCACACCAGTTTTTCAACCATTCATCGAATTGCATGATGCAGAGTACCCTAACCTCACCCTTGCCATAGACAGGCAGCACCTCCGAGAAGGCTACTGTGCATGCTACTTGTCTAAGGCTCCTCCCCAACTCTACAAACTCCTCCTGCACTGCTCTGATCTGATGCCCAGCTAGGTCATTTATCCTTAGGTGGACAATGATTTCCAGCTCCCTCTCCCATGCAGCTGCTTCCATGATCCTGAGGATTTGCTTCCTGTCCCTCCAAGCCATGGCACTGGGCAGGCACCTTACCTCCATCTTCCTTCCCTTCCCCAGTTCTACCCCCCAACAACTAAGTCCCACACTAGGAGCTGCTTCCTTCCCCTGTAGTGTCCCATGCCACCCTCCTGTGGGTATCCCTTGTGGAAGTTCCCAGCATCCTCCTTGGTCTCCGCTACAGGTGCCTCCATTGAGGAACAACACTTCACCAGAATGGCATATGAATTGTGGAGAGGTACAACTGGAGGGATGCACTTCTGTTCCACCACCTTCACCTCTCTGAGCCCACCATGGTCCATGCCCTCCAGAAACAATCAGCTACAGCTCTGACCCACCACCCCAGTGAGTGCTGACCTTCCTTTCAGCAAGACAACCTGCATAACAATTTAACAGAGAATATAACCTGAAAAAACTATTTCAGTCAGAGAAAAATAAAGCAGTTGAGCCCAGTACCTATGATGTAAGCCTCCCCTGACCCAGCCTTATAAGGCCTGGTGTTCTGTGCTCTGAAGACAATCAGAGAAAACCAGTTTCCACCACCTGAGGCACTGTCTAGGTCAAGTACACAAACCTCCACTAACCTGCACTAAACTGCAGGCCTTACAATGACAAATCCTCAGCCACCAGTAAATAGTTCACTGTACCAAAAATAGTTTGATGCAAACTGTCACCAAACTACTAGTAGGCAAAAATCCAGCTATCCAAAAGGGAAAAACAATTATGCAGTATTTCCATCCCTCTGAAGTTAAACTCACAATCTACAGGTACATAAGCAGTATTGCAAACCCCTTCTTGATTAAAAAAAAAAAACACAAAGCAATACCATGTGTAAAATTTAATGTAAAGTAAGGTATACCTTCCTCAGATTTGAGCAAGAGTCAGCTTTCCTGTAGATTGCCAGTTCAGTATTGTGTCTCCTTCACAGCTCCCAGTTGTTTCAAAGCAGCTTGCTACCACCTTCAAAAAGATGAGGACACTAAGCCAGAGCTTGTATCCAGGTGCAACCTGGGAGCACAAGGAAGTGACTTGCTCAGAGTCACACAGTATGTAAGAGGGGGCTGATGGGATTCAAATCCAGGTCTCCAGGTTTGCAGCTCACTGCCCTTAACCACTACACTATACTGCCTATACTGCTGTGAAACTCCTTGCTTGTTTCCATCTCTTCTTTCTGGGTTGTGTCATCCCCCAGTAAGAGTATTAATGGTTATGTGGTGAGGGAAATTACAAGCATGGTTAGTTTTTCTATTAACAAACTAATTAATATTGTCCCCATCTCCTCTCTCATGGTAGTGGCAGCCCCAGCTTGGAGCAACTGAGTCATGGGCGGTGGAAGAAATTTACAATTTTGTCCTGGACTAAATAACTAGTTTGTTCATCTGTCTTCAAAAGCTGCCTATTGCTTGACTTTTCTAAATGTAATAGTCCCTGCCTGTTTCTAGTTTTCTCTCTGGGGTGGTGGCAGCCCCCAGTTGGATTATAAATGACTACGTGGTGAGGACATAAGCACATACCAATATTTGTGGATGAGTGTACCTAATTGTCCTGCTATTGCGTTGTATACCAGTGAAAACATCACTGGCTCTTTATTCTCAACATGATCACCTTTGGGTCATACTAACAACTCCTCCTGTCTTTTTCTATTACCCCTCTGATTTGCCTGATCCACTATTATTTTGTTATAACCCCAATTTACAAACTTCTTTGATTGATCATCTGCCTGCTTTTCAAACACAGTGTCTTTACTACAGTTCCTCCTGATATGAAGGAACTAGGAATAAGGCATTGATTTCTTCAATCATTGTCAATGAGCACTGGCAGCAAATAGGAGAGACTTAGTAACTGTAGGCTTCCTATAGCCACTTGTGGATACCTTTTTACTACTTTCTTCCTTCAAGGTAACATCAAGGAAATCTATTTCACTTTCCTCCAACTTGTATGTAAATCTGAAGCCCAGAACATTACCATTAAGTTGCTCTGCAAAGGTCTTTGCCCCTTGTCATTTGATCTTCCACACGCAGACAATAACATCACTACATCAATATCAAAGGGCAACACTCTCTGCATGTGGGAAGTCTTCATGGTACACAGTCTCAAGTTCCCAAAGGCCCATAAACAGGTACGATGGGCCATACTGTGCATGTTTCCATCTCCATACTGTGAACCTGTAAACAATGCTGACCAGTGAATTGAAAGGGATTATGATGCAGGATCAAGACCCTTGATGACATTAAGAAAGGCACTGATAAACCTGCAGTGCTCCTTTCCAGAAAAAAATCTATTGTCCATGAGACCCTTTTCATGGTCAATGGAGGAATATAGAGTCTTTACATCAATGGACAACCAATAATAGTTGTCCTGGCAAATTAACTCACTTAACTTACTTAGTAGTTCGTCTGTGCCCCTAAGGTAGAATCTCAACTTCAGGACCTCACTCTAGAGGAAAAAAATCTACAATCCATAAGAGATCCCATCCCAGAGACTATCATCAACCAGGTGGGTGCTACAGATTCTTATGCACCTTGGGTAATGCATAACACATTGGGAAGACGGGATGTGGATTCCAAAGGAATTTGAATTCCTGTTCTGTAATGTACCTTGTCCGTACTGCACCCTCAAGGTGCTTTAACAGTTCAGATTTAAAAAACATTTACAAGGTTTGCTGGCAGTTTCCTATGATATCTGTCATTTTGTAACAGCATTTCCACCACCTCAACATTTTCCACCTCATCCATTAGTACCACATTGCCACCTTTGTCAGCCAGTTTGAATGCCACCCCCGGCATTTCTTGTAATTCTTTTAAAGCATCATGCTCTTGCATAGTCAAGTTGTTTATTCTAATGGTTGTTGTTAGCATTTCTTAATATTATCTCAACTTCATTTTTTAAACACTTTTCACATGCAGAAATGTGGCTACTCCACACATTAGTGTAATGTTTTCTCTAACACTGATTTCCCATGCTGCTTCTGGGAAGTGGCAGCCCTGGATAGGAACTGAGATATACCAAGCTCATTCACAGCTCATTACTCTAACTTCTAGAGATCAAAATAAGATTGATTAAAATAAGAATCAGTGTAATTTTATTTGTAACACGATTATACATGTATGAATGATTGTTTATTCTTGAAAAACACTTTAAAAAAATTATTATAATTTTTGCTGTCAGGAAGATTAACAATATGCCCAGTCCCAGAGGAGGGGAGAAGCAATATTGATAGGAGAACCATTGATGGTAGAAGTGGAATAAACTGTTGGAATAACTCAGAGACAGTAGCCATAAGCAATACGTCTGTGTTGACTGTGACAGACAGCAGAGTTGATGACACAGATGATGGGACAGTGCCAGTCATCAATGGTTATACACTACTGTCAGTAGGAGAGCCACAGTCAGATCCTGACCTTGATAGAAACATAGACACTGACGGCAGAAAAATACCAAAGCTCCATCTGGTTTGCCCAGAGTTCCCTATATGCCCCAGGACCTATTGTTCATACAGGGTTTTATCCCTCCCAGTCCACCCCTTACTCCCCTCCCTACTACTACTGATCTGAGCAACCACCTAACCCCTAATTCTGTCCCAGCCATGCTTGAAACCATTTACAGTCTTGGTTGCCACCACCTCCACTGGCAGACTGTTCCATGGCTCCACCACCCTTTCCATAAAATAGAATTTCCTCACATCCCTCTTAAAACTCCCCCTGACCAGTTTCCACTAGTAACCTTGGGTTCTTGACTTTATACTACTGTTAAATAGTTCCACACAGTTCACCTTGTTTATTCCCTTCAGGAACTTAAGGGCTGCTATCCTATCCCACCACTCTCATCCGGTCTCCAGTGAGTACATGTTGAGTGTCATGAGATGATCTTTGTAAGATCTGCCCTGTTGACCTCGAATCATCTTGGCCACCCTGGGCAGGATTTTCAAAGCTGAAATAATGACACAAGGAGCGTGTGTCAAACAGAATTGATGCAAGTGGCTCCTTGCATCAATATTTGTGGCTGTCACAATTTTCAGTTGCTGGCTGTGGCCAACATGGGACCCTTCCACCCAAGTGATCCCGTGCCACCCTTGCACCAGAAATGCCTTTGCACCATGGTGCTAAGGGGCTTGCACCATGGCAGGGCTGCATCATCCACTTATTTGGGATTTTGAAAGCCACACCATGGCAGCAAGTCAGGGCCATGGTTAGACCAGCACTGAGCTGGTCTAAGGGCCCTGTGCCAGCACCATCCCTAGTGAACTCCACAGGACAGGATGGCTAGTGATCAGTAGGGGCAGTCTGGCAGACAGGGGTATTGTCACCCATGTGGAATGGTACAGCTGGCAGGGTGTGGGATGCAAGAGCATGGCATCAGGGGCTGTAATAAATGGACTAGGTCAAACCACGGGGAGGATGGCGGCTGCGAACAGCTGCCAGGAGTGATGATCCTTCACCATTGCATGACAACAACAGGGACACAACTTACAGTACAGGGGAACAGAGGGGAAAATATACTGAGAATAAACAGCTGCAACCAGTAATATACCTGGCCAATGATAGATGGTACAATAATAACACTGCAATGAAAAACAATGTTTCCTGTAGCATGGAGAAAAGGTTATGATTTTAATAAGTTATTTATTTAAATGTTTGCAGACTAGGGTAACCTGATGAGTGATGGCATGTTGTTTTAATGTGGCTGACAGCAACATGAACATAGCCAAATTTGAAAACAAAAGTAGTGTGTGGTACGTGGTCATCCAAACATGTATACAGTTACTAAAACACTTTAGTGTATTGTGTAGGAACTGTGTCATTATCACCCCTACTGTATGCTGCATATACTGACAAATACAATTGACAACACTATCCTTGGGCCAGATTGTCTGATGCAGGGTTCAACGGAACCCTCTTTCAAACCTCTCCAATGCACCTTCTGTCTGATGCATGAGATGGCTTGCAGCAACTCTAGGGACTTTGGCACGGGGACCCCTGTTGTATCAAAATATGGCATAGGGTCCTTGGTGCACCCAGAGTTTGCCGCAAGCAGTAGTTGGGTGCAACTTGCACCGATCTAGAGGATGTTTGAAAATCCTGCCCCCTGTGTTGCACTGTCTCCAGCCTGTCTCTGTCTTTCTTTAGGTGAGGACTCCGGAACTGAGCACAGTATTCCAGGTGCACCCTCACAAGCCCCCTATATAAAGGTAGTAGTACCTGCTTTTTCCTGCTGACAAGACCCCTTCTAATACACCCCAGCATTCTATTAGCCTTACTATAGGCTTTTTTACAGTGACTTGACTGTTTGAGGGAGTCAATAATGATGACTCCCAGGTCCCTTTCCTCTGCCGTAGTGTTCAGTTTAACCCCTCCCATCCACTATTCTGCCCTGGGTTTCCTTCCCTAGGTGCATATCTTGCATTTTTTGGCATTGAATTACAGCTGCCAAACCATAGACCACCTCTCTAGCCTTTGTAGAAACACAGAACCTAAAAACATAGAGTCTGACAGCAGATAAAGGTCGCTTGGCCCACCCAATCTGCCCATATTTTTTTTTTTTACTTTAATTTCTGTCATAGATCCACTTGATCTATGGTGCTGTCTCCCCCCACCCCTTACTAACCCCTATGATTCCCTTGTACCTATTTTTTTACCCTTGCCACTGTTTTTGTCCCCACTGCCTCCACTGGAAATCTGTTCCATGAATCCACCACTCTTTCTGCGAAGATTTATTTCCTCACATCTCTCCTGAACCTTCCCCCTTGCAGCTTCATAGCATGGCCCCTTGTTCTAGAGTACCTTTTTTTCTGAAAAATACTCCCCTCCTGTACCTTATTAACCCCCATGAGATATTTAAATGTCTCTATCATAATCTCGCCCCTCTTTTCCTCTAGGGTGTACATACTGAACTCCTTTAACCTCTCATCATAGGGCTTATGATGCAGACCCTGCACTATTTTTGTTGCTCTTCTCTGGACTGACTCTACTCTGTCTATGTCCTTCCTAAGATGCTGTCTCCAGAAGTGGACACAGTACTCAAGGTGGGGTCTTACCAGTGATCTATATAGGGTAACACTACCTCCCTTTTTCTACTGATGATACCCCTTCCTGTATACTTCAGTATCTCACTAGCCCTCCTGCCAGCCTTATCACATTGCCTGGCCACATTTAGGTCATCTGATATTATTACACCCACCCAGGTCTCTTTCCTGCTTGGTCACTGTATCACTCAACCCATTTTGTATTCTGCCCCCAGATTTCTATGGCCAAAGTGCATTATTATGCACCTTTTAGCATTAAAACCCAGCGGTCATACCCTTGACAACTTCTCCAGTTTTTTCAGATCCCTTCCCATCCTTTCCACCCCCAGAGTGTCCACCCTGTTGCAGATCTTGGTATAGATTCATAGATTATGTTGGCAGATAAGGACCATCAGCCCATCCAGTCTGCCTGTTTACACTAGCTCACAAAGTGACCAGTGACCCTTATTGGTCATTGACTTAGCTTTTTCTTACCAACTCTATTATTCCTTTGTTTCTGTATCATCTGCAAAGAGGCAGACCTTTCATTCCAGCCCCTCTGCAATGTCACTAATAAAGACATTAAAGAAGACCGGTCCCAGCACAGAACTGTGAGGTACCCCACTGGTCACCCTCCCTTCCTTGGAGCATACTCCATTTACCACCACCCTCTGTCTCCTATACCCTAACCAGTTTCTTACCCAGGTTACCACCTTGTCACCCACCTCCATGCTACCTAGCTTGTTTACCAGTCTCCTATGTGGAACTGTGTTAAAAGCCTTGCTGAAATCCAGGCAAGCAATGTCCATTGCTCCGCCCTGCTCTAGCTCCTTGGTCACTCAGTCAAAGAAATCTGTCAGATTTGTTTGGCATGATTATGATGCTAAGATACAAGTAAAGGTATGAATGTTAATAAATGAAAATCTGGTAGTGCTATAAGTCACATGTAGAGAGTTACAGGGCCTGTGAGAAGCGGGATGTTAAAGGAGGCAGTCTGTCTGTGTAGCTGCAAGAACAGGTAACTCCTCTGTATGCAGTAAAGTTATGCTGGAATAAAGTGTTGTTAAATCTAAGAAAGATTTTGTTTTGATTACTACAAAACAAGACATGGTACCAGGAGTGGTTTTGGGACTTCTTCTGAGAATATGAAGAAAAACACCAAGACGGTGAAATTGTGTGGAAAAGGAACAATATTTGCCTCGCAGTGATGAAGGATCAAGTGAGTGCAGACTTTGATTGCTGATCTTCTTGATACTAGAGTCTGTTGAAATGGAGCAACTAAGACCACCACCAGAGATCAGGTTTGTGGGCAATTTAGAAGAAACATGGAAACATCAAGCAATGTTTTAATTTGTATTTAAAAGCAACTGGAGCAGATGAGAAAGAGAGCTCACCAAAAATAGCAATATTGCTGACTGTGACAGGCTCAGAAGCTCTAGATACTGTATATACAATACTTTTCAATTGTCTGCAGCTGCTAGTGAGGATTGTAATACTATAATGTATGGACAGTGTCTATTAACCCCTGTTTTCAACCAGTTTATAACCTGATAATCCCATAATTATGACATCAGTATGCTGTAAACCTTGCTTAACTCTGTCACAATGATGGGATTACAGGATAGAATGTTATCATCTGTCAAAATTCTTGGAAAGTGTAACAGGGTGACCCCTGTCATAGTGGACATCCCTGGGTAAAATTTAAACCCCGTCCCCAAGCAGTTTATATGTTTTGTACAATGTCCAACATGCTGGTTGGCTGGTTATAAATTAAGTGCTGAAGTGTTTATAAAGCTTTCTGTGCATATTAACCTAAGAACAAAACTAAAAATTCAGTTACAAAATGAGAGGGCTGTCTTAATATAAGAATAACAAACATTTGCGTCTGCTTTTTCTAGATGTTAGATAGATGGATACTTTATTTTTAAAGCACCCATTTCCTTAGACTCTGGGCACTGTACAATAAAATAATATTTATTTAGGAAATCGGAATTACAACTTTTTGAGTCACAGACTTGTTTCCTAAGGTTCCACGTCAGAATAAAACATAGACATTCATACAGTACATACCTAGAATACATGTGGGTGAGCAATCATACAGAGTATAAGTACAATGAGCACGGGTTAATGCTTGTACATTTGGTAGCTAAAACAGGGCAGAGCTATCGACATATTTACCTAATGGGCAGTTAAGACCTATACAATTCGTAGCTAAAGCAATGCATGATATGAGTTGGTAGTAAGCCACCTCAGGGAGGCCTTTTCTTATACATAATACAATGCATTATAGTCCAGTGCAACTATATGGTAACTGAGGGAGGTGAGGAGCCTGTAGGCTAGAAATAGTGAGGGCTCTCCACTGCCTGGCCAAGGGCGGGTGCATGACCTAGCGGCATGGTGCAGGATCCACAGGTTACCGGTTACACTGACATTCACGTGAGGAGAGGATATGGGCCCTTAAGACAGCTTTAAAAGAACCTAGATTGGTGATTGATGTGACAGCAGGAGGGAGAGCATTTTACCAGGATGGAGCTCTAAGGGGGAAGGATCGCTGGGCCAGGGTGGTCCTGATCCTAGGCACCTTCTAGATAGCTTTTGGGGCAGCCCGTGTGGACTCTGAGATGGTGGCCACCTAAAGAGAAGCAATGACACCTATTGGGGTTAAACCCAGGTGGATTTTCTTTGGTGAAGAGGCAGGTCTGGTATAACAGTCTTTCCTCAGGGGAGAGGATATTGGTGAGCACGTATAGGGTGCAGGTATGTGTATTTCTGTCTGCACCAGAGAAGAGCCAGCAGGCCTTATTGATGACTACTTGCATTTGATGAAGCACCGTAGGGTTGGCGGCAGCATAGAATGTGAGGCCATAGTCCACCAGCGATAAGACTGAGAAGATAATGGCTAGGTGAGGTGCTTCAGGTGGCAGGCAGTCTTTTTGTCTGTAAAGGAGAATAATGCAGGATTTTTATATGTTCGTGGAATGAGAGGGAAGAGTTAAATGTAATACCTAGATACTTATACTTTTGGACCTGTTCCAGTGGATGAGAGCAGTGGAGTGTATTTCCAGGGAGAAATCCTTTGATCTGTTTTGGCGGTGGGCATAGAGCATTGTCTTAGTTTTTTAATGTTGACTACCAATCTGTGTTCAGCAAACCAGTGTTCAGTCTGAGAGATGGAGTTTTGTAAGGTACGCTGGAGAGAGAGAGGATCAGGATGTGCAGCATAAAGAACAGCCTTGTCCACATAGAAGAGAAGGTTGCTGGGGCAGGATTTAGGCAGGGCATTGAGGTAGATGCTGAATAGCAGGAGACCCAGGATAGATCCCTGGGGAACTCCTGAGCACACAGGCAGCATAGTAGATATGGTATTATTAATTTTAACATATTGGGTTCTAGATGAAAGATAGCTGGAGAACCATGACAGTGGACAATGAGAGACCCCAATTTATTGTAATGTGTTAAGTAGGAGGGGATGAGAAACTGTGTCAAAGGCTTTTGAGAGGTCTATGAGCACAGCCTCTGTGAGGTGCCCTTTGTCAAACATGGAGTGCAGGGAGTTAGTGAATTATGTGAGGGTGGTCATAGTGCTATGACCAGCTCTGAAACTATGCTGCTCCCTACATAAGAGGTTGTGTGCGAGGAGGTAGTCAGTGAGCTGATTAGCCATGATCTTTTCAAGGGCTTTAGAGAATGGGGGAGAATCAAGATGGGCCAGTAGTTGTTTGGGAGGGAGCTGTTGCCACATTTCAATATTGGTGTTATCACTGCCATTTTCCATGAGGTTGGGAACTGGCCCAGGTGCAGGGACAGATTTAGAAGGTCCGTGAGTGGGGAGATAACTGAGTCTAGCGCAAGGTATAGGATACGCATATCGAAGGCATCTTTGCAGTAATTGGAGCTCCGGAGGGCTTTGGACAGGTAGGCTTTCACTTCTGTAGGGTTAATGACTCTGAGTTTGAAGGGGGTGGAGGAGCTCAGGTGGTGGGGTAGGCTGAATTGGATCAAAAAAGTTGCTAGGGAGGACTGAGCTGAGGTCTGAGGAGGTGAGGTTGAGGCAGTTAGCTATGTGAAGTGTGTCTGTGGTGATAATACCATTAACACTAAGTTGGGAGGGGGTGGGATCTGCCATTAAGCTCCTTGATGTTATCCTAGAACTTTCTTGTGCTACCCCAGGAGGTGGCTAGGGCAGTTCTGTAGTGCTCCACCTTGGCCTTATGGATTGCCCAGGTACACTTATTGCGGGCAGCATTATAGGCATGCCTATTGCTTAGCAAACTGGAGGCAGTGGCACAATGCCAGAGGTTGTGACGGCATTTTGAACTGGCGTGATCCAGGGGGCACTATGTTTCTTAGTGGTCACTTTGATGGTCGGTGTAAAAGCATCATAGGCGGTATTAAAGGTGGTGGTGAAGTAGTGCAATGCATCATCTATGTGCTGGGCTTGGGAAATACGGGACCAATCCCAGTTAATTAGATATTGTTTGAGTTGGCTATGCCTCCTGGGTATAGTCATTGATGAAAGGTGATATTTGGTGGTGGTTTAGGTAGCTGACAGGACCAACTGAAGATGACTGGGGAGTGGTCACTTAAGGCGTTGGGTACTACACCAAGGTCGGTAATATGGTGGGGACAATTAGTGAGCAGGATATCTAGTAGGGTGTGGGTTCCATTAGTGGGGTTGGCCCTGGTAGGCTGGGATACCAGTTGGGTTATATCTACTGCAGCAAAGGTATTTTTGGTGTGTGATGATGAGCTCACCAGTCAGTTTATGTTGAGATCCCCAACTAGGATTTGTTCCATTTTGTGGGGGGTGGCTGGCTAGATAGTCAGAGAGCACTTTACAGGCAGGGTATTGGCTGCAGGGTGGGATGTAGGCAATGGTGAGAGAAAGAGGAGCACAGTTTGGGTCGGGGAGAGTTTTATTGAGAGGGCTTGGGCACCATGGTCTAGGGAGGGCAGAGGCAGGGCTTGGTGATGCAGTGAGTCATTTACATAGAAGGCACAGCCACCACTTCTCTTGCTGTTATGATCAAGCCTAATAACAGAGTAGCCCAGAATAGAGACAAATGAGTCTGGGGTCTTGGTTGACAGTCAGGTTTCTCTTAAAGCCAGAATGTCTGGTTGGTACTGTGCTGTCCAGCATTGCAGGGGTGCCATTCTTTTAGGCAGGTTGCAGATATTCACTACAGCTATTCGAAGCTCCATGGGTGACCGCAGTTGGGGGGCGCTACTGGGCCAGGATTGGGGTGAACATTGCCAGACAGTAGAAGAAGCAAGTGGAAGATCCTGACAAGGGGCATGAATTGGTGGCATTTTGCTGGGTAGCGGTGGCCAGCAAGCTTAGAAAGTGATGAGCAGGGAATGGGCAGTTGTGTGAGGGCTGGGATGGCCAGCTGGAGGAACAGACAAGGAGGGCTCAAGGCACAGAGAGATGGAAGGAGGGATAGAGGGAAGGGTGTGGGGGAGCTATGGGGAGAGACAGAGTGACGGAGAGGCTATGATGGGGTTAGGTGCTCCCTCAGCAGCAAAGGCAGAGAATTTAGGTATGAATGATACAGAACAGAAGTGTTAGGGGGGAGCAGTGGCAAGAGGATTGCAACCTACATGTCTTGTTGCCCTCTAGTGGCATTACAGTATAATCTGCAAATGAAAAAAAAAAAACACTTTAAACTGAAGAAATTCAGCACTGAGTATTAAAACTCAATATAATTAATCATAGCAAATTTCAAACATAAAATCACTATAGCTGGGAGCAATAATCTATCTATCGAATTTAAAATAGAACACTATTAATCAATCAATAAAAACTTGCTGGAACAGAAATGTTTTCAACCCTTTCTTAAAGGCTTCCACTGAGGGAGCCTCCCTCCCTCCTTAGAAGCCCCCTTCTAAGATATATTTTGCAGCAGACAGCATGAGATAGTTTGACCCTGCAGGAGAGTTTAGGAGAGCACAGAATATTCTAACCTTAGCTCTGACCGTTCCAATGTTGTAAACAAGTTCTTCTGTGCTCTAGGTGGCTGCCAAATAACTGTTCTCTATGGAGCAACAGTGGCCCCTAGTGACTAGTTTTATGTTATGTCTGCTGTTAATCAAAAGGCAGTGGAAAAATGTTCCAACTTCTAGTGAGCTTATAAAAAGCCCTACCTCAGTGCTGAAATAGGATAGATACGGTGGTCAGTTGAATACTGACTGAGGAAGGTGAAACACCTCCTGGTAGTGTGTGCTTTCACACTGTTTGAGTCATGCTAGGCTAAAGAAAAGTCTTAGAAACTGTTGAAGCTAAGCAGTTGTCTGACTTACCATTTTGCTTTCTGTATATTTTACTTGATGAAAATAAAATGAAAAAATGCAACTGTGTATTTTTGATGCACCTGATTTGCAGTCTGCCTGAAATTGTGTTATCCTAAACCCACACCCAGTAACAGAAAAGAAAGATGATCTGCTGCTTGGGCGTTCATTCAAAACACACATATTTCATTCAGATAGTTAAAGACCCGCTGCAGTATAGATAACAATGACTAATTTCAGCACTTCAGTTGCTCAACATTTAAACCAGGAGGCATTCATAGCCAAGCAGAAGAACAAACCCACATTCAAAAAAAAACTGTTTCGCCCCCCACAGTGGCTAGTTTTTCAATACACTGTAAAATACAATGCCTGAGTAACAGTGGTCAACCACGAATGTAATCACCTCTCGCAGTTCCCATGTGCTGTCGAGGTTTGCTTGACTGTCATGGCAACTGCTTGAGGTGATTACATGATGGTTAACCACTTTTACTCAGGCATTATCCTCTATGTAACGGCACAGTTTGAAGCTCACAGTGTGCTCAGAAAAAATGAGACTTATGAGAGATACATATTTAAATCCTGAATGCAGAAGGAACAAGAAACTATAGAAGAATTTGTTACTGACTTGAAACCAAAAGCTCAATCTTGTAATTTTGGCATTCTTTGCAATTCCTTGATACAAGACCAAATTGTTATGGACTGTTATGATGGAAAAGTGAAAGAACGTTTACTAACAGACTGTGAGCTTACAATGGAAAAAGCTGTTCAGATTTGCCAGGCCACCAAGCAAACTCAGATGCAAATGGAAGTGATTAACAGTACTAAAGTAAAAAGAGACAAAACTAATGTTGCAACATCGCATACAGCACAGAAACAAGTGCAAAAGTCTTCTACAGGTTTAATAAGGCAAGACTTAAAACAAAATGTGAAAGGAAGTACTGTAACCATGTGCAGAAAGTTTGCAAGTAAAGTATGCAGGAAATGTGGAAAAGAATATGCCTACAGAAACTGTCCAGCTTTTGGTCAGCAATGCAGATTGTGTGAAAAAGTTAATCATTTCACTAGATGTTGTGGACAGAAAAAAAAGCTGTACATACTGTTACTGAAATGGAGGATTTAAGTAGTAAAAATGATTTGTTTCTAGGGGCAATAGAAAAGCAAGGCTTCTCAGAGAGAAAGGAATGGACTATTCAAATAGATGCTCATGGCTTGAAGGCTCAGTACATAATCAATATTGGTGCAGAAATAAATGTACTGCTAGCTCAACTGTGGTGTCTGCTAGCAAAGAGACCACAGCTCAAAAAATGGACTGCTGTTGTAAAGGCATACAAGGGACTAAGCATACCCACAGTAAGATACTGTATGCTGCACCTGAAGCATAAAGACAAGGTCAGCCGAGTTCGCCTACCCATATTAAAACTATCACTGGCTCAGGGAGGAACTAATCTGCCGGACCTTACAAAATATGCTGAGGCCGCCTTCTTAAAAATCCGTATACTTTGGCTGTCCGATCAGTTTGATTCCCAGTGGAAGAGGCTGGAATTTTATTTGAACGACATGTACAATATAAAAAAAGTATCTTTTCATCCTCAGGGAAAACTCCCCCTTTAAAAAACTTCGTAGCCATTACCTCACAGGTCTTAAAAATATGGTTTAAAATGCGTGAAAAGGCACCACTCCAATTAATTTATGAATACTGTAAGTTAATTTCACAAGATGAGCTTTTCGCCCTGTCCCATAGTGACTTAGCCTTCTCCCACTGGCGCAGATTGAGACTGGAGCAGGTGTTCCAGTTCTTGGGTCCAAATGGAATCCTATCATTTGAAGACTTAAAATCAAAATTTAACCTCCCAAGTCTTGGCCAATTCAGATATTTCCAAATTAGAAACCACCTTCTAAGAAATAGATTTATTCAGGTCAAATCAAAGCCCTCCACTTCCTCCTCTTCTAAAACTATTTATTGACCACTCCCAGGGGCAACATTGGAACCATTTAATTGGTAACTTATACAAAATGATGCAAGATCAATCAAAAGAATCAACAAACTCAATTTTAGTAAGTTGGAACAAGGATTTGAACCTAGAAGTCTCTATAGAGGATTGGCCCTCCTCATCTCTGAGAGTGGTCAAAATCACTAAATCACATGTGTGGAGGGAATACTCCTGGAAATGCAGATCAAGATTTTTCAGGTCACCGGAGACCATGACTAAATATCTTCCAAGAGAATATGGGGCTTGTTGGAGGGAGTGTGGAACAGAATTAGCTGACTTAGCACACATAATGTGGCTCTTCCCATGTTTAATGCCCTTCTGGCTAACTATACAAAACGAAATTAATGAGGGCCTAGATGAACAAGTTGAGCTTACAGTTGAGATGGTGTTTATGGCTGTCTACCCAGATCGCTCCCCTCCTTGGATAAAGACTCTGCTTCCCATTCTGTTATTGGCGGCGAAAAAATCATTGACAAGGAAATGGATGACGAAAGTTGTACCAAGTGTACAAGATTGGAGACAAATTGTGTATGATATATATCAGATGGAAAACATTACAGCGAAACTAAACAATCAAATGGATGGTTTTGCCGCCCTATGGCGGAGATGATCAGTCAAACAGGCAAGAATTTCTGCCTTTAGAGAGTGGGTCTTTGAGAGATTGGGAGGAGGGTGGGCGATTGGACAGACTCGATTCTATATCAGTTAAGAAAAGTTTGGTTTAGGTCTCATGTGTTATCAACGTAAAAGAAATATATGCATTGCTCTCCTGTAAAACAACAAACCTGAAGTAACCATAGAAGATCTTCTGTCTGTAAAATGTCTCCTATTATACATGTAATAGTAAAGGGAAAAAAAAACTAATTAAAAAAAAAAGACAAGGTCAGCAAACCCAATTTTGTCATTGTCACAGAAGACAAAGAGCCAATTTTGGGGCTTGAAACCAGTCAGAATTTGGGTCTGATAGAAAAATTATTCACAATAGAAAAGGAAATGCTTCCCACTGACAAGATTATGCCTGAATACAGTGATGTGTTTAAGGGACTGGGCATTTTACTGATTACACATCAGATTACAATTTCTGAGAATGAAGTGCCAGTGATACATGCTTCCTGAAGATTACCTGTTGTGCTGAGAGATAGACTGAAAAAAGAATTGCAACATTTAACAGAGATGGATGTGATAGAAAAGATGGAAGAACCAACAACCTGGGTTCACTCTTTGGTGATCATAGAGAAAAAAGATGGAGCACTGTGTTTGTGTTTGGATCTAAAAGAGTTGAATTATTGCATTAAAAGAGAACATTCTGGATACAAAATCAACCTAGACAAGTCGGAGCTGCTGGCAGTGAGGGGAGGGGTAGACCTCTGGACTTGACTTGGGGGTTGAAGGCAGTTAAGGGGGCTTTAAAGTATTTGGGAATTTATGTGGGAGGGGACTTGGGAGCTTTGCTTCAATTATATCACCATCAAGACTGTGGAGGAGGAGATGTGTAGATGGAGAGCGCTGCCTATATCTTGGCTAGGGCAAATAAATCTTATTAAAATGAGCATTCTACCCCGGCTCTTGTATATTATGCAGATGTTGCATGCCAGTTTAACTAGAGCAGATATTAAGAGGATGGAGAACGTCTTCAATGACTTTATATGGCAGGGCAGTGCCCGCGCACCAGTCTCCAGAGGCTTAAGGCTGGAGTTGATGGGGGGGACTCAATTTCCCAGACCTTAGAAATTATTATTTAGCAGTACAATACCAGTTTGTCCAGGATTGGGTACACAGGCCACAGGAGGCAGTGTGGCTGGATTTGGAGGAGCCGAGATGCCCCAGCAGACTTTCTGCATACTTAGCAAAGTGGGGCCACAGGGCATATGTGGTGCTGCGGGAGCCCAACCCAATGGTTATGTCAGTGTTGGATGGGTGGGGTTATATGCGCCAAATGACAGGTGTAGAGGAGGAGGAGACTCTGTTGTTACCAGTGTATTGGAACCCCTTCCTCTCTCCCAGTCAGGAAGATCCTGGCTTCTGGGAGTGGGAGAGAAGAGGAATTAGTTGTCTGGATGTGTTACAGAGTAGGGAGGGTTTTTGCTCCTTTGAGCAGTTAAGAGGGAGTACAGGTATTGTGCAATCCCACCTTTTTTTTATTTTTACAAGTGAGGGCCTACAACAAGGGGTTGGGAAGGGATCCGGGTAGCACCTCACCACTAGAGCAAGTGGAACACTTGATACTGGGGGCCAAGAGAGATCTGAAGGACCTGATTTGCAAAGCAGTGCATTTGGGGAGGCAAGTTTTGCCCAACCTTATGCAAAATATGAAAACATTGTGGAAGAGAGCTCTGGGTACACCCATCTCAGAGGATATATGTGCTAAGATTCTGGCCCTGTACAAGGGCCTCCTTATCTGTAATAAATAAAAGGAATCATTTTATGAATTTGTCCACCAGCTGTATTGTCCACCTCTAATAGTTCACAAATTCAATCCTGCAGTGTCTCCACTCTGTGGCCAATGTGGGATGGACCTGGGGTCCTACTATCACTACTTTTGGTCCTGTCTGGTGTTGCAGACTTTCTAGGCAAAGATAGCACAGGAGATAGGCTACATATTGGGGAGACAGCCTCTATTGACACCAATGTTGCTTCTATTTGGGGTAGAGGTAATGGGGACAGATGACTGGGATGTGTTACCATGATGGGCCAGAGTATTGTTAGTCTTTGCTTACCACTGCATCTTAAACACATGGGTATCAGGGGCCACACCTACAATGCTGTAGTGGCACACTCTGGTGCTTCAGACACTGGCCCTAGAATGTCTATCTTTTAGGGTGATGGGCCGGGAAGACAATTCCTTTTTGGCTTGGGACCCATTTCTGGCCTCTCTATCCCCAGAAGAACCCCATTATCTAAGGGAAGGGGTGTCCCAGAACAAGAGGGAGGACAAGAGCGGGTGATGTGGCCTTCGGTGCTCTATTGGAGTAGGAATTAGCTGAAACATTAGGTATCTAGATGTAAGGGATAAAGTGACCATTGTGCAGTGCAGAATTGGTGCAACATGGTGCTATTCATTTTATGTGGCAAATAACGTATACAAGTCTGTTATTTTCTTTTGAACATTGTTTCACAGGAAATGAAGACTTATAAGAATGAAATGGACCCAAAGTTGTATATAGTCCTGATGTGCCTGTACATAGTTGTGATGAACTAGTTTTTGTTTATGTGTTTGTCATGAAGTGTATGTAGTGTCATGTTGTTTAAAAGTTTAATAAACAGTTTATGCTAAAAAAAAAAAAAAAGAAATGTCCACATTCCAAATAGACATGAAATTCTTGGTGAAATGGTAAAGTCCAAGTATTTTTCAATACTGGATGGCACCTCAGGATTCTGGCAAATACTACTGACACCTGAAAGTGCTAGCTTATGTACTTTTAACACTCCCTATGGAAGACACTGTTTTAAAATTATTACCATTTGTCATTTGTTCTGCTCCAGAAATCTTTCATAGAGCAATGCAACAACTGCTTGAAGGCCCTGAAAGAGTTAAAGTTTACACTGAGGACATTCTGATCTGGGACAGAACAGCTGAAGAACATGATTGCAGGTTGAAAAAAGTGTTACAAATTGCCAGAGAAAAAGAACTTATACTAAATAAACAAAAGTATCAGATAAAGAAAAACAGAAACCCTGTACTTGGGTGAGATTCTTTCAGCTGAGGGTATAAAACTTGATCCAGCCAAGGTGCAAGCAGTGCACAAGATACCAGAGCCAAAGAATAAAAAAGATTTACAACTTTTTCTGGAAAATGGTAAACTACCTTGGAAAATCCATTAACAATGTAGCTGATAAGACATGTAACCTAAGAAAACTGCTAGTGAATTCAAATGAATGGTCCTGGACTGAGGCGAAGGACCAAGAATTTAAAGAAATAAAAAGACTTTTGACAACAGTAACTCGGTACTTGGTAGAATGTTGGCAGTAGTAGGCATTTGCCCATTGAGGCTGTCACCCACACCATGTGGTTTGTCAAAATCCAAGCTATTGATCCAGTTCCTTCTTGAAGATTGAGATCTCCCTTATGCCCATAAGCTATTGGGGTAACCTATTCCACAATTTGGCTGCCTGTATTGTTAAAAAGTTCTCTCTCTTCTTAGTATGGGCCCTGTGTATTTCTATCTGCTTATTGTTTCACCTAAGGGTACCCTACTTTGCAATATTTGGAAATCTCTTGTCCAACAAAAGTTTCCACAAATGCCTCAAAGGGTGGCATGGTTGTTGTTCTTTTGCAACTGAAAAATAAAAGATGGAGACCTGTTGCCTATGCATCCACTGCATTCACTAAAACAGAATACAAATATGCTCAAATAGAAAAAAAGATATTGGGCATTATATTTGAATGTGATGCATTTTACAATTATATTTATGGAATGCTGATTGTGATTGAAGCAGATCACAAACCGCTAATTACTATTTTGAAAAGAGACTTATAGCAGGCACCACCATGGATAAAAAGACTTTTAATCAAACTATAGAAGTATGATTACCAGCTAGAACACACACAAAAAATTGTCTGACTGTGGCTGATGCTTTGTCGAGAATGGGGGATGAAACTCATAGAGTCAATAATCAAAACTTGGAAACAGAAGTGGTTGTTCACATAATGGTATAAAAAATTCACGAGCTTTTTCAGCACAGATGTGGAAAAGATTGCAGTCTGAAACTGCAACTGATTAAATTGTGTAAGCAGTGGTGAAAGCAATGCATAGTGGATGGAAAGAACAGTTTAATACACACAGGTATGTGTCAGTTCAGGCTGATTTCTCTATGGCTGGTGGAGTATAACTGAAAGGTGATAGAAGTATAGTTCCTAGTACACTAAGAAAGGAAATGCTACATAAAACTCATGAAGGTCATATGGGTATTGAAAAATGTAAATGCAGAGCAAGAGATGTGCATTTGCCTGGGATCACTAAAGCTGTGAAAATACAGTTTTGACTTGTTGCACATGTCAGAAATACAGGACTGCACTGCAGAAAGAACCTTTGTTTTCAGAATCAGAAAATGCTGTTTGGGAAAAATTAGGTGTAGATTTATTTACTCTAAAAGGCAGAGAGTACATGGCTGTAATTGATGCATTTTCTTCTTACTCAGAAGCTGTTAAACATGAGGCACCCACATTCAGTCAAGTGATGAGGAAGTGATGAGTCAAGACTGAGGAAGAGGAGGGTAATGGGTCTGAAGGGAGTACAAGGGGTGAGAATGGTGCAGAAATGGACACAAGTCCCTTTACACGAGAAAGGGTCCTGAAGGAACTGGAAGTAATAAGAGTTGATAAAGCAATGGGGCCAGATGGGATGCACCCCAGGGTCCTTAAAGAACTAAGAGAGATGGTGGCTGAACCTCTGGCTATCCTGTTTAGCCGATCACTGGAAACAGGGGAGGTACCCAAAGACTGAAGGACAGCAGATGTAGTCCCCTTATACAAAAGTGGGAACAAAGAGGAAGCAGGGAACTACAGACCAGTCAGCCTCACCTCGGTAGTGGGGAAGATCATGGAAGCACTACTGAAGGAGAGATTGGTGGAGCATCTGGTTGTCAATGGACTACAGGACCAAGGCAGCATGGTTTCACCAGAGGGAGGTCATGTCAGACCAACCTCGTTGAATTTTTTGACTGGGTGACTAGGGAGGTGGATCAGAGGAGGGCAGTGGACATGGCCTATCTGGACTTCAGCAAGGCCTTTGACACTGTGCCACATAGAAGACCATTACACAAACTGGGGAATATGGGTGTGGGCAGGACAGTAGTGTGGTGGGTAGGTAACTGGCTGGGTGGCAGGACACAGAGGGTGGTGGTAAATGGCTGTCACTCCACAGAGGGAAGAGTGACCAGTGGGGTACCATAGGGATCAGTGCTGGGACCGGTCCTATTCAACATCTTCATCAGTGACATTGTGCAGGACCTAGAAGGCAGAATTTCACTGTTCGCTGATGACACAATGCTCTGTAACAGAGTAGACACACCAGAGGGTGTAGACAGAATGAGAAGCAACCTGCAGAAACTTGAAGAATAGTCAGGGGTTTGGCAGTTGAAATTCAATGCAAAGAAGTGCAAGATAATGCATATGGGGCACAAAACCCTGGCACAATGTATCAGTTTGGGGGTGAGGATATAGCATGCACCAAGAAGGAAAGGGATCTTGGGGTTTCATCTCTGATGACCTCAAGGTAAGGAAACAGTGTGACAAGGCAGCAGGTAAGCAAATAGGATGCTGGGATGTATAGGCAGGGGCATAGCCAGCAGGAAAAGGAGGTCATAATTCCGCTATACAAGACACTAGTGAGGCCCCACCTGGGTACAGTGTACAGTTCTGGAGACCATACCTACGTAAGGACATAGACAGGGTAGAGAAGGTTCAGAGGAGGGCAACAAAGATGGTGCATGGATTGCATCACAAGTCCTATGAAGACAGGTTGAAGGCACTGAACATGTACCCCTGGAGGAGAGGAGGAGAGAGGGATATGATAGAGACATACAAGTATCTTACAGGGAGGAACAGGGTGCAGGAAAACACTATTTTTAAGCGAAAAAGATGTTCCAGGACTAGAGGGCATGGGATGAAGTTGGAGGAGGACGAGTCAGAGGAAACATGAGAAAGAATTTCTTCACAGAACGGTGGTGGACAAGTGGAACACCCCTGCCAGAGGAAGTGGTGGGGCTGAAACAATCACGGGATTTAAGAATGCATGGGATAGACATAAAGGAATTCTGGAGGTCAGGGGTAAGGGGCAACAGACTTCTAGGAAAACAAACTGAACTTACAAGCTCAAATGGGCAGTCTGGGTGGGCCATAGGCCCTTATCTGCAGACACTGTCTATGTATCTATGTATCTATGATACAAAAGCTTAAAGTGAGAGGACTTCTGGTGCAGCTTCCTCAGTAATGACACTGTAATTTGTGAGCTCCGCTGTACCCCTCACTACAATTCCCAATTTAGCCACCATATCAACGCCAGATTTAGCCCTCAATAGAGTTAAATAACTGATGGCTACCAAAAGAACCAAGGGAGGAGGCAACAGGTTCCAAATTTTCACACAAGAATTGGAACTTTCGGATCATGATCTGTCCAACTCCAAGGCCTCTCATAGCGCGTCACATCTCCACCAAGCGACCTCTAAAATGCTGAAATCCAAAAGCAAGAAATCCACTGCCATGGGTCAGAAACTTGACAAAATATTAAAATAAATCCTCGATCTAAAAACAGACTTTTCAACATTTAAACAGAACCAGGACTCGATGCAGAAAGAACTTTCTGACACACGAGTCAGAGTCTCCTCGCTGGAACAAGCATCCCTAGAGCAGGGGATTGAAGTTACAGAACTGCAGGCTATCATGAATCAGATCACACAGCTATGCCATCTCACAGTCAAGTGGCAGGAATATGCAGAAAATCAACACCACTGACAAAATATCCATATTTATGGCATCCTCAAGAGCAGTGAGGGACCTGACCTGCAGGACTTCATAGAAACTGTACTTAAAACCTCCCTCTCACTAGACCCTGGGCTCAGTTTTGAGATAGATCATATTCATCGAGCACTGGGCCCCAGGCCCACTCTTCCTAATGCCTGACCGTGCTCCACCATTGTCCGTTTACTTAGGTATCAAACTAAGGAACTTATTTTCAAAAAAGCATGGTTGCAAGGGAAAGTCTTTTATGGCTCAAATAGAATATTTATTGATAATGACTATGCCCCCACCACTATGCAAAGGAGATGGGCATACATACCATTGTTTCCGATTTTGAGACAGCAACATTTGAAATTTCGAACCCCATATCCCAGCTGTCTAGTGGTGCAGTTCCCATTGGGGCAAAAGACTTATGAAACTTCCACAGAAGCAATTCAAGTCTTCACTACTAGAGGGATCCCATTGCCCTCCAGCATTCCTGGATCCCAAAGAAGCCAGAAAACCAGACAATCAAATAAAGCCATGCAGCAGGGACAACAGAGCCAAAAAGCAATCCTAGAAGCCATAAAGCAACTTTTGGCCCAGTTTGCAAGACAGGAGACATGAAAAGTCTGACTTCTACAGAGATGAGCATGGTGGTGAGTGGTTCTTGGACCTGCATCTAGCTGGGTCTGTTCACTCACCTGGGGCTCCCCAGGGGCAGTGACTGGGAAGGGGGAACATCCCTAATCTCCTGACTGGGGCTTGGGCCTTGCTCTGGGGGGGCCAGGGGGGCCACAGCATTCTTCAACACCATGGGGGGGTGAAATCTGCTAAGAGTCACATAATGGGGCATGGCGGGGGCCGTCGCTGGCTGGGAGGCCTGCTTGTATGAGGCCCATGCAGAGCGGACCTTCTGTTGTAAGAGTGGCAGGAGATAGACCGGGATCTCAGGGGAGAGAGTGGCGAAGGTTTGGTCTAGTGCTTTTGCCCTGAAATCAGTGAGGGCTAGACAGAAACCATGCTGGAATAAAAGCTAACCAGACCACAGGGTGAACAAGCATTTGTCAATGCCAAATGTTTGCTTGCTGGCATTGGCAGTGGTAGTGTAGAAGTTATAGAGCTGCGTAATAGGAATGGCAGTGAAGTATTGAACTGAAGCCAACCCCACCACCACCTGCAGAGTGACAGGCATTGGGGTGTGCCTTTGGGTTGTCAGGCATAACGGCCACGCCATTTCACCACACCCCACCCTGCAGACACTGACAAGTGTCACGGTGTTCCTTGGGGTCTTTGGCCCTTATGCACACCCCATTCCATTAGGAAATACGGTGAGATGGGTGCGATATAGGAGAATAGGGTGAACTTTGGGGGCAAAGAGTCCAAGGCATACCTCAATGCCTCTCACTGGCTGCAGGGTGTGGAATGGTATGAGTATTACAGGCAAGAATCCCAAGTCACACCCCTGATGCCTGTCATTCTCTACAGGGTTGGGCGTTATGGTTGGAAATCCTAATACCTCAGGCATTCGTTGGTATTTTCACTCCAAATTTTCAACATTTTTTTTTGTGACCCCACCTCATGAAGAGGGGGAATATCAGTTTGTTAGCCAAAAGCTGCTTATGCACAGAGATTACGGCATTTAGCACCACAGGTGCAAAAACATTCCGAACAGGATGTAAAAAATGACAGCTGTACTGTTCATGGGGAGGTGTAAAAAATGGCAATGTTGCAAATCTGCAGTAAAAATATTTAAAAAAATGGTGAAGTGATGAGCGTACATAGAAACTGTGCAATGCACACCCGTAATATAATTAGGTTGGGGATTTTTTACAGCAGATTGTCAACTCAGGCATTTTGGTGCCTCCAATCATGAACAGTGTCACTGTGATTTTCTTTATCTGTCCCAAACAATGATTTCCCACGGCGACCATGCATCTCTGCGCTGAAAGTGTGAAAACATACCTCGGCCATGTTGTGAAAATGACAGTTGTACTGTTCATATAGGAAGTGTGGAAAAATGCCACTGGTGAAAATCTGGACTGAAAATATTACAAAGTCATGAACTTACGAGGGTGCATGGAAACTGCGCAATGCTCACTCGTAACACAGTCATTTTATGGACTTTTGTCACCAAATTTTCAACATAGCCATTTTAAGACCTCTGCTCATGAACAGTGTAACTGTGATTTTTCTTAATCTGTCCCAAACATTGCTTTCGCATACCAACAGCACCATTGTGCACTATATGTGCGAAAACACATTTTGGACAACATATGAAAAATGGTAGTTGCACTGTTCATAAGGAAGTGTAATAAAATGGCAATGTTGAAAATCTGGAGTGAAAATATTAAATTCGCAAACTTATGAGCATGCATAGGAACTGCGCAACGCACGCTCGTAAAACAGTCATTTTTAGGAATTTTTTCACCAAATTTTCAACATAGCCATTTAAGACCTCTGCTCATGAACAGTGTCTCTGTGATTTTCTTAATGTGTCCCATACATTGATTTCGCACACCGACTGCACCATTGTACGCTACATGGGCGGAAACACGTTTTGGGTGAAAAATGACAGCTGTACTGCTCATAAGAAAGTGTGGTAAAATGGCGATGATGAAAATCTGGAGTGAAAATATTAAAATTTCGCAAACTTACGAGCGTGCGTAGGAACTGCGCAACACATGCTCGTAAAACAGTGATTTTTAGGAATTTTTTTACCAAATTTTCAACATAGCCATTTTAAGACCTCTGCTCATGAACAGTGTCACTGTGATTTTCTTAATGTGTCCCGTACATTGATTTTGCACACCAACTGTGCCATTGTGCACTCCATGGGCAGAAACACATTTTGGGTGAGATGTGAAAAATGACAGCTGTGCTGTTCATAAGAAGGTGTGGTAAAATGGCAATGTTGAAAATCTGGAGTGAAAATATTGAAAATTCGCGAACTTACGAGATCGGAACTGCGCATACGCACGCCAGAAACAGTCATTTTTAGGAGTTTTTCCACCAAATTTTCAAAATAGTCTTTTTGGGATCCTACCTTATGAACACTGGCAGTGTCATTTTGTTAATCATTCCAGAAAGGTGATTTTGCGCAGTGGCTGCAAAATCACCCTTCAGGCCCGAGTAATGCCATGACAGTGCAAGAATTCATGAGGAGGGGTCCCAAAAACCCCATGTTGAAAATTTGGTGCAAAAATTCCAAAAAATGCCTGAGATATGCAACAAAGTTGAAAAAACCCTATCGCATTATACAGCTTACCGGCATTTCCTCAGTTCGCAGTTGGCTTTGAAGAGTGCAGACATGTTCCCAGTCCACCAAAGATCATCGCGCGGAGTCCGAGGTAAGTATGGGGTAAGGGGGTGGGGAGGCAGGGTGCGCAGAGGGTGGGCACGGGTGGGGGCTGACACAGCGATGGATCGCTTTTGATTTTCAGGTGTTTTTTATTATGAGGATGACACGGACGCTTGCTACACTGGGAATGGGCTCCCAGCATGGCAGAAGGACGGCTGGGGAGGGAGCTGACGGGGATTGGGCACCCCGTCGGCCATGGCATCTGTTGCCACGCTAGGGGTGGGCTCCCAGCGTTGCACCCTATACTCGGGGGAGATAGTGAAGCTGACTGGGATTGGGCACCCATCAGCCATTACATCATTTTGCCATGCTGGGGTGGGCTCCCAGCATGGCACCTGGATGCTTTCGGGGCGTTCGGCTGATGGGGATTGGGCACCCCAGCCGGCTATACAGTGTGCGTGGGGGGCAGCACGCAGGTGCATATGTGTGTGTGTGTGTGTGTGGGAGCTGCACATGAGCAAGCGATATCTGATCACTGCTCACTGAAGCATAGCTCCCCCTTTCAACTGTACGCCACTGCATTTTGGTGCTGTCATAGACAGCTCCAGCATGCATTGGTGGACTGGGGACGCGCCTGCCAACACACTTACTGAATTGGAAGAGGGGGTGACACACCTCTGAAAACTCGAATGATGGCACTATGTTTCTTGCACATGCGTGCAAGCAAACATAAAAATGGTGGGATACTGCCGCGAGGCCACAAGGGTCAAAACATTTGGAATTTGATCCAGCTTGAAACAAATACAGCTGCTCACCTCATGGGAACCTGGTACTGTGTAGCCTACCTCCCCCTTTTACCGGGGGCCCTATTTCAGACTGCTCATTGCTCCACGTACTATCAGGGAGGGCTTATTCGCTAAGGGCCTGGAACTTCCTCCCCGGGTGCAGTGACCACTGAGGGTGCCCCATAGGAGATATGAGATGGAATACTACCCTCTCTTGGATTGATTTGCACTAAAAAGGAGATTGAAATAGTCTTTGAGCTCAGGGGGTGCTGTGGCTTTGGGGCCAGCCTCCCGATCTGGAGGGGGAGTGGGTTGCTAGTGGGGGGGACAGGACAGGATACGCCACTGAGAAAGGCCATGGCAGTTCCCCTCTGTGGCGGCTGTTCCCTCTCTCCAGTGTTCCTTATTGGGGGGGGCCCAGCATGGGCATGGGCAGGGAGCCACAGTTCACTTACCCAGTTCAAGGGATTTGAAGACTTTAGATCAAATTTGAATCTAAGACAACCTATTTGGAATATCCTCATCATAAGAGACATACCTATTTAGCACTGTGGTTATTTGGAACAGAATAATCAGACTCAGTAACTAATATTTTATTTCTTAACTAAGAACTCTGCTAAGGATTTTAATAATAAAAGGTGGAGTCTATGGACTCATTCCATTTACTCTCTAATTTTGAAGACAAGAGGACTTACAGACTCTCATGCTGGAGTGATAAACTATTAGTAAAGATAAGAAGGCAGTTGTGCGCCCCTTTATGATGACAAAACCAGCCCTGCTCATACAAGACCTTCTTCTTCCTTCCGTTAATATATTTTACAATGATTATATGGGAAAGGAGGGGCGTAGTCCTAAAGTTAGTGAGGCATGTACCTTTATACCCCACCCTGATTATACCCCTACACCCAGTTACTTTGGTTAAGTATTATATTGTTATACTCTCCCATTCTTTCCCACACCTTCCCAACAGTTAGGGCCAAGAGATTCCCTAGGGGAACATCTCTCTTGTGGAGTACCCGGTTCCCACCTAGGCAGGATGATTTCCTGCCCTTTCCATCTGCCCAGAATGGGAAGATGGACATGGAAGTCACTCAGACCACCGTCATGTACATAGTTTCACATTTTTCTATTCAAGTTCAGCCCAGTTGGCTGTTAGCATTCAGTATGTTAGGTATAGTAGGACAAAATAGTAATAACACAGACACAGGGGGTTATAAGATTTTTATTCACAAATATCAGGAAGTGTTCTGTATAAGATACCATATGCATTTCCTAATGAGTAATGTTTTGAACTAAGTAAGGAGGAAGGTCATAAGACAGAGGTTATTTAACCAGAAACAATATGGAGATCCCTTTTAAAATAGTCTCCCATAATGTAAATGGGCTGAATGGACCAATAAAGCGATATAGAGCCATTAAAGCTCTGAAACAAACCGCACCAGATGTGCTGCTTTAACAAGAGACCCACCTCTCATCAACGGAGCACCAAACACTCCTTAAATTTGTTTTTTCTGCAATAGTAGAATCTTCTTATCAGTATGGGAAGAGAACGGGAGCAGTAGTGCTAATACCAAAATCCTCACAATTCCAACTCATCAACCAACATGCGGATAAAGAAGGTAGACTAGCTCTGGCAGCAGGTACTATCCAAGGCCACACACTGACTATATGCAATACCTATGTTCCCCCCCCATAGTGATGCATCTGCAATTCAGGGTCTTATGAACACGATTCTTACTAGGCAGAGAGGAATCTTGATCGTAGGGGATACATAGATACATAGACAGTGTTGGCAGATAAGGGCCTACGCCCCACCCAGACTGCCCATTTGAGCTTGTAAGTTTACTTTATGTTTTCCTAGAAGTCTGTTGCCCCTTGACCCTGACCTCCAGAATTCCTTTATATCTATCCCATGCATTCTTAAATCCCATGATTGTTTCAGCCCCCACCACTTCCTCTGGCAGGGTGTTCCACTTGTCCACCACCCATTCTGTGAAGAAATTCTTCCTCACGTTTCCTCTGAATTGTCCTCCCTCCAACTTCATCCCATGCCCTCTAGTCCTGGAACATCTTTTTCGCTTAAAAATAGTGTATTCCTGCACCCTGTTCCTCCCTGTAAGATACTTGTATGTCTCTATCATATCCCCTCTCTCCCTTCTTTCCTCCAGGGAGTACATATTCAATTCCTTGAACCTACCCTCATAGGACTTGTGATGCAATCCATATACCATCTTTGTTGCCCTCCTCTGAATTTTCTCTACCCTGTCTATGTCCTTACATAGGTAAGGTCTCCAGAACTGTACACTGTACTCCAGGTGGGGCCTCACTGGTGTATTGTATAGTGGAATTATGACCTCCCTTTTCCTGATGGTGATGTCCCTGCCTATGCATCCTAGTATCCTATTTGCTTTTACTGCTGCCTTGTCACAGTTTCCCTACCTTGAGGTCATCAGAGATGATAACCCCAAGGTCCCTTTCCTGCTTGGTGCATGCTATATCCTCACCCCCAAACTGATACATTGTGCCAGGGTTTTTGTGCCCCATATGCATTATCTTGCACTTCTTTGCATTGAATTTCAACTGCCAAACCCCTGACTATACTTCAAGTTTCTGCAGGTCCCTTCTCATTCTGTCTACACCCTCTGGTGTGTCTACTTTGTTACAGAGGGGAATACCTTAACTGTCAGCTAAATCCCTCCCTAGACATCTCTGCATCTCGACCTTCAGCACAATCAGTCAAAGACACCTGAGACATCTGCTGAAAGACGTAGGCCTCATTGACACATGGCATCAACTGCATCCCTCCCAAAGGAAATTCACCTATTATTCCCCAGCCCACAAACATTATACCAGACTAGATTATTTATGTATTAGTGGAGAACACAAAGACCTGATCCACAAAGCAGACATTACGAATATTTATTTGTCAGACCATGCCCCTATTGTGTTAGAACTAGGTATCACTCAAAAAAGGAAAAACGCACACTGGCAGTTCAACCCTTCCCTCTTAAGAAACCCAGAATTTGTAGATCTCCTAAAACACAAGATCCTGGAAATTATTAAAGATAATACGTCCCCACAGACTTCCCCACAACTGATGCGGGACACAATTAAAGTAGTAATGCGAGGCTATAGTATAGCCTACGTTTCTCACAAGAAAAAACAAAGTGAATTTAGATTAAGGGAACTACAGCATTGATTACAAACCCTACAAGTGACACACATGGGGGGAGACATGAGCAGCACAGATCAACCTGTGCGAACTCAGGCAGAAATCCAATGCCTTTTAACAGCAAAGATGGAACAAGCACTGCTTTGCATACGCCAAAAATATTGGTTGGGGGGAGGGCTAGAGCCTCCAGAGTCCTAGCTTACAGGCTGAGATGTCAGACACAACAGATAACTATTAACAAAATAAAGGACCCCAAAACAAACCAATATAGATACAATTCTCAACATATTCTAAATGTCTTCCGAGAATACTATCAAACTGTGTACTCTAAACCCTACACTGCCTGACCCACAGCGTATCTCAGAATTTTTGGTACAAATAAAACTCCCCATCCTTTCCCTCCCACAAAGAGAGTTTCTTACCTCACCGGTTTCACTACAAGAGTTACAAAATACCATTAAAATTTATGGGAAAATCCCAGGCCCAGATGACTTTGGAGCCGAATTCTATAAGGGACCTGGGAGACTATTAAAATCGTTTTGTTAGAGGCAATACAAGCTAGTCACAACACAACAACATTCCCAATCTCATGGAGACAGGCAACAATTTTGGCTATATTGAAACCCCCAAAACCCCCTCAACTTTGTGACTCATATCGCCCAATTTCAGTACTCATTCAAGACTATAAAATATATACTAGAATCTTGGCCCATAGATTGGATAATATTTTGCCAGGCATCATATATCCAGACCAGTCTGGATTCATTAAAACCCATCAGACCATGGATAATATTAAATAAATCCTATTTTTTATAAATCATGCACAGTTTACAAATTCCCCCCCCCACTCTTATTAAGCCTAGACGCCCAGAAGGCTTTCGATAGGGTCTCATGGGACTTTCTCCACTCTACATTATCTAAATTCGCCTTTCCACAGGGATTTCTGGATACAATTATGGGCATATATGTAATTAAAATTAATGGTCCCCATTCATCTAGATTCCGTCTCCACAGAGGCACTCATCAAGGCTGCCCGCTCTCCCTTTATCTATTTACCCTTTATGTTGAGCCCATAGCACAATTTCCCAGGCAAGAGAAAACTTTATTGGGTTATACAATCAAGGACGTACAACATAAGCTAGCCTACTATGCAGACAATCTTCTTTTGTTCATCACTAATCCAGAGAAGTCACTAGACACTTTATCTTACATTTTACCCCTAATTGAACAACTCAGAGGCTATAAAATAAATCAGGAGAAATCCGAGGCCCTAGCCATGCACCTCATCCCGCTTATAATGAAAAAATACCCCCTTAAATGGCACAGACCACATTTAACCCATCTGGGAATCAAAATAACTACCTCCCTTCCGAATATACTTTCCTTAAATTATGACTCGTTGTTCCTCCAGGTACAGGCAGACCTTCATAGATGGTCTCAGCTACAGATATCACTCCTGACAAGGGTACAATCCATACAAATGAATGTACTCCCCAAATTATTATATATAATGCAAAATATCCCACTTCCTCCCCTCAAAAAGAATTACACAGATGGAAAAAAGCACTAGGCAAATTCCTTTGGCAAGGGGGCAGACATGCATAGCCGCATGCAGGCTACAACTTCCAAAGGAAAAGGGAGGGTTAGCCCTTCCAGACCTTTCTAAATACATTACAGACACTGTACTCATGCATATGTCCAAATGGTTTCTTACACCAAACCTAGTCCCAGTTTGGATATCACTGGATAGGAATATGTCAGACATACCACTGAACTATGTTCAAATATTCCAGCCAAGAGCCCCTAAACCCGGGGATAAAGTGTCACTATTCACGGAAGCCCTCATCTACCATTGGAGGATAGTCCTTACCACTAAATAAAATGCTTTCTTAGCTAAGTGGTAATGAATCCCTGCTAGAAACCCAAACTTTGCACCAGCTCTTTTGGCTCCCACATTTAGAATTTGGCAAGGAAGGGGATTAGCTCACACCCACCAGTTTTATGATCAAGGTATATTCAAAACATTTTTCACAATTACAGAAAGAATTCTCAACACCACAACAAGATTTTTACAGATACCTGCAGATCCATCATTTTCTGGCATCAGAACTAGGATTAGATATCTCAGACCAACAAATACACCCATTGGACCCCTTTCTAACCCAGGTATCGACAGCTCACACACAACAACATTTGATATCCCAGTTTTACAAGGTATTACAAAATGGCCCAAATAATACTATGGATTGTATTCAATTCAGCTTGGATGTTGAGTTGACACTAAGCCTTAACCTGAAAGATTGGCTACATATATGGAGACTCCAGCAGAGAACTACCAATTCATATACCTGGAGAAAATTCTCATGGAAAATAGTAGTCCGATACTTCCGTACCCCTCAAATCACCACCAAATACTTTAGGAGAGGGGACTCATCCTGCTAGTGAGACTGTGGGTGTGAGGTAGCCACACAGGCACACATTTTGTGGTGCTTGCCCAGTACTCTCACTATTCTGGAAATCGGTGGAAAAACATTTGCAAGAGATATTTCCCACCCTAGGATTACTAACACCTCAGATAGCATTATTACTCCATTATCCTCATCACTTCTGGGATAAACAAGCAATTTATTTACTTAATATCTTACTTGGAGCAGCCAAAATGGCAATTACTAGATTATGGTTAAAATCAAAACCTCCATGTATCACTAACTGGGAAAATATAACTTATGAATAATATAAATTGGAAAGTTTAATGGCCAGACTACAAAATGCAGTACCATTGCTGACAAATAGATGGACCAGTTGGTTCATGCACATAGCCTCGACCCACCCGGACCTAATTCCATAAATTGAGAAGTGGGTATTGACACTTAAGAATGCTAGAGGTGGTGGGGATAGAAAAAGGTCCCAACCAATTTAGCCCATCATAAGAAAGGCATTTATGTAGACCAATTTGGTCACAAGGCAGATGCCCATAATACATAGGAAAAAGTATGGGGTGCAGTGTGTTACGAGAATTTAACACACACCCAAGTTGTTGGATGGCACGTAAACCCCGAGGGCTAAGCCCTTCGAGTAAAACACACTGCACCCCGTACTTTTGTTATATATAATTGAAGGGTTTCATTTTTTTCCTGGTAGGTTTTGAAATACAAAAAAAAAAAAAGAAACTGGAGTCTTACCCCCTGGTGAGTAAACAGTGAAACGAGGAACAGAGAACTGCAGATTTAACATGTAACTCTCAATATTTAAGTATTTAAGAAGAAAACTAAAGAAATAAATAACTGTCCTTATCGTTGCTGTCCTTTTCCATGAAGCGACTGTTTTCAAGTGCTGGCATCATTTGACCTGCAGGGGAAAGGTGAGGGTTGAAAGGGAGTGTGGTTAGGAAGTGTGGTAAAAGTGTGCAGTGTAGCATTTTGTTTTGTTTAGGTTATTGGACCAAGATGGAGACAATTCAGTAGCTAGTGAATGCCACTGAGGAGGTGAGTTGTTGTGGACACTGTTTGTGTGAGAAAACAGACAATGTGAGGCTCGCGGTGGCTTTCTCTTTCTATCTCGAGCATTAACATTGGAAGAAGCCGTGTGAATGCCGTAACACCTACTCAGGTGTTACAGTATTTAACACACAGTTTTTTCCATTGAAAAATATGGAACCCAGTAATTATTATATAATAACACTATGGAAATGAACCCTCTTCCTTGCTACCACACATAAGTTTAGCCGATATGCATGCTGACTTAATAAACAAAGTGGAAATATAATAATATTACACATTGGAAGAAATAGTAATAAAAATGCTGTGACTGATGTCTATAAAACCTCAATTAAAAAATACAGTTTAAAAAAAAAAGCTTAAAGTAATTTTTGCAAGATTTGGCATACCACAGATTTTCATGATGGTGGACCTCAGTTTGCAAGTGCAGAATTGAAAGCTTTTGCAAAATCTTATGGTTTCAATCATATCACCTCTAGTCCTACATATCCACAAAGAAATGGGTAAGCAGAATGTGGAGTGAAAATCATTAAGACTTTATTTAAAAAGGCTAGAGATGCAAGCACGGACATATCAATTGCTTTACTGAATTACAGAGCAACACCATTAGAACATGGCAAATCACCTACTGAATTGTTCATGGGACACCAGACTTGTACCAGATTACCCAAGTTAAAACTAGAATGTTACATTGACAATAAACGTATACTGAGAAAAAATAATTTGCAATTTAGGAACAACATGATACGTATGACAAAATAGCAAATTGTCACAGACCACTGCAAACTGGAGAAACAGTCTGAGTGAGAAGGGATAGTTGCTGAGGAGAACTGGCAATAGTACAGAGACTTGTGGCTACAAGATCCTATCTGGTACTTACTGAAAGTGGACATTTGATAAGATGAAACAAGAGACATTTGATGCCAGTGCCTGCAAAATCAGGACACTTTCCTGTACCACCAGTGACTTTACCTGCTGAAACAGTGACCCATGAACTTATTAGAAAAACAGTATACTGAAAGTTGGTTCCACCATGTCAGTTAGACACCCAGAAGGGTGACCAACATTGCAGTAACATGAACATGATGACGGCAACCATGCCACGCAGCAATTGTGCTCCCCAACCGCCATCATGCCCAAAGTACCAGGGCACATCCTGGCAGTTTGTGGGGGACTTGGCCCTCAGCTCCCCCCACCGTGAATAATTAAAAAAAAAGAATGCCATGATTACTTTATGATGTGCTACAGCAGTGGGACACTCTCCCCTAAAATTATGTTTAGGGCTTCTGTGGTTCTTATCTGGTTGGAAACATCATATCGCATGCCTGTTAAGTGCCCAAGATTCTTTGAATCAGAGCAATAGATTATAAAATATAAGAAACATTAATTGAAACAGACTTACATGGTATTGAATGTCAAGATTGTATACAATACTGAAATTATATCAGTCATTTTTTAAATTCCTAAATGCCTTTTAAGAGGTGTTTTAACAAAGGTGAATGTTGTGACGTTGTCCATTGCACTTTCATCTATTTGGTTTACAGTTTACCACTAGTGTAACCAAATCTGAGAAAGGACATTATAGATTCATCATGGCAATTTTTAACCATTTTTTCTTTTGTATTTATGTGTGGCAGTGGTCTGTTTAGCATGTGTTGCACAATATGGTCTACACTAATAGATGCTTTAACATTGAAGGTTTATATGTTATATGGGGCTATATCTTTAAATAATATGTATAAAAGGCCAGTGTTCTCCAGTTCATGTCAGTCTTTGACAAAGCTCTGCGAGAGTGAAACCCATCACATGACATGAACTGGTTCAAGTGAGTGGAGGGGGTACAGCATTTGTGAGGAGCTCCTTGGTCTATTGTTCGATGCAAGTATATTTGTGGTTTTAGTACCTTCTTCACGAAAATAAAGTTAAGCACTTTGATGGAACTAAGGTAAGGTATGTTTTCCTTATTCATGTGTTCAAGTTTGAGTTAAAAGCAGGGTGTTTTGTCAACACAGAGTCATGACTGTTTAGCAGGTGCCGGCTACTCTAATTGATTTCCATTGACCGTTTTCTTCTTTCAGGCCAGTTGCAATATTTTTTCTTTAATGGCGTAATTTAGGAATCAGTCAGTGACTGAGCTGGGCCGTACATCTGGGGAGGATAGCTTGGACCCAAGGGTGCAGTGGGTGTGCTTGATGTCAATGGGGAAGTCTGGGCCCAGTTTAAGTGCTGCGCGGGGGAAGGAATTGAGGAATTCCAGCAAGTCTGAGCTTTCTAAATTTTCGGGATGGCCATATAAATGAATGCTCTGTCACCTCGCTCTGTTTTCAGAGTCCTCTTGCAGGGCCATTATGAAGGCTTAGGTTTCAATTATTTCCTTTATAGAGGTGTCCACATCATCCACCTGATTGTAGCAGAAGCCTGGTGCTCAAGGTTGTCCATCCGCTGTTCAAGAGTAACAACGTCTTTTCTGATATCACTCATCACCTCTTTAATATCAACGGGAAAGGCTTGCATTTCTTTGTAGGTCATCTCTAATCTGATCTGCTTTCAAGGAGTCTGCTTCAATTTGGACAGTGACCTCATTGAAGCCTGTGCTATCTAGCAGCCCTGAGACAGCTCAGAGTCTGATAACTCTGGATGGGATCCACTGACATCCATCCTCAGGTGTAGGGGCCATTTTCAGTTTGCTTGGTTTTACTATTGCTGTGTTTCCCCACTGCTTTATATTGTAGACCAATTTTGGAGCTGTAAATCAAGTTTTAATTGGGAAAATCAGTGAGGGGAGAGAGCTTTGATTCTAAGTGGCCGTTCCATCAGTGACGTCACTGGAAGTCCAAGGTCAACACTTTTGAAGAGCCTTCTGTCCCAGAAGTCCCCCAGTCCCCCACAAAATAGTACCCTTTCTCCTGAATCCATCCCTTTAACCATCCATTTAATTCTTCTATCTTTCCCTCTCTTACTCCAGACAGGACCTTGGAAAAGGCCAGGGAAGCTGAGTGTGCTTGCAATCTGCCCCGTCCTCTGAAAGTTCTTATTCACTTGCTCCACAGGATGGTTCACCAAATCATTAGCACCCAAGTGTACCAGCACCCCAGCTCCCCCCCACACTATTCTATCTCCTGGATGGCTGATGCCCCAGGAAGGCACTTGATCATCCCCACCCTTCCCCCCAACCATCACCCTCTCTACTCCCATGATCATAGAATCTCCAACTCTTTCAGCTTCTTTCTTCTTAAACTCATTCATAGGTATCACCAGGTTGCCATTCACATTTCCTCTGACTGACCCAGACTCCCCCCCCAATAGAGTCACGTACCCGAGTCTCCTCCAGGGTGCAAAGCAAATTACTGTTGAGAGGGTGTGGAGTTGGTTGACCTCCTTGTGGCTGCCCCTGCCACCCTTCCCCTGCCCTCTCCCCACCACTCTCCACCTCCTGGACCAGTGGGCCTCTGAGGGAATGGGGGGTGTAGTCTGTGGGTGTCACAGAAGAGAGATCTCTTCCCTTGCTGCTACCAGCTGGGGATGGAGATCTGCAAAGGTCCTGCAGAAAGGGCAGTGACCCCCTCCTCCAGAGTGTAACCCTGAAGAAGAGTGCCCCATAGTCCTTGCAACTGATTTGCTCCCTGCTAAGCTTCATCCCTATACTGATCCTTGCGGTAACCCTTAGACTTCTGATTGAAATGTTCTAGCTGCCTTGTCAGCTGCCTCCTTTCTCTTGATGTCATGAGGACAGTTGGGGGAGGGAGCATCAATGGAGACTGCCAAAGTGGTCATATACTTACCCTCAGCACTGGAGTGATATAGTAACCAGGAATCTGATGCAGATGTAGCAACTTTCTCCTTTGATCACTTACTGTGATGATGATGATGATCCAATGATGAGTATTTTGGGTGCTTGTTCTTTGAGGTGGACAAATACTGTAAGGTTGACAGCATAGCCACCTGATGAAGAGAGTGGCAGGACGTCGAGGATCTGATGTCACGGAGTGATAGGGTGAAACCAAGCCAGAAGCTGGCTTTGTACATTGGTTGTTCTCCATTTTCTCTAGGAAAGCCTCCAACGCTTTCCCGAAGCATCTCCACATGGCCTAGTTGAAGGTCTGGAAAATACCACAATTCATCATGTCATGTGAGAGAGCTAGGCAGCAGACACACAGAATGACCACTGCCACTGAAAGGGAGTGAGGGGAACATGAGACAGCCAGAGAGGGAGATGACCAGGTTCCGGTGCAGGACAGGTCCTTTGTGATGAACTGGGCAGCTTGTTCCCTCATGAGGGGTATGTCAGTCCAGTGCATACTGCTGCTATTGAGGTTGACATAGACTGTGTCTGTTGTCACAGGGTGGTGGAAGGGAAGAGGTAGAAAGGCACAAAAATGAATTTGCATTGGTCATCACAAATGACCATCTCCTTTGGTCCATGGGCCCTGCTCTGTGTAGATCCCTGCCTGTCATGACAGTGGTGGGAGTGGCAGATGGGGCTGGGGGTTGGTAGGATCCGAAGTGAAGGTGCAGGCAGCAGTCAAGGGCCAAACAACTAAACAGAAAAAAGAAACTCGAAGCTGTTGACATCTGAACCTTGCCAGAAGCTTCTTTAAAATGGGGCCATCCAGTTCAATGTGCCTGTGTGCATGGTGCTACCTATACAATGTGGATGGGCCCAAACTACTTACATTTCCCACCATCAGTGAACAGAGTTCTAAGTGAGCCACCATTCCAGAGGGATCATGGATGGGAAAAGGTATGGCTCTATGGAGATTCTGTAGATGATCTACTGTTATTTGTAAATAATGAACCTATGTTCTTTGAGGATATTTCCATAGAGCCATAATACAGTAGATGATTACCAAGCAGTACCAACTCCAAATGGGTGGCTGGGAGAAAACAGTGGACTGGCCCCTCAGAAGAGCAGGCTTTGTAAAACAACAAGGCTAACTCATGCCCTCCTACAGGAGATTAGATCCAGACTGTAATGCTTAGAGAAAGTATGATGACTCATGTGCCAGGTAGCAGCCCATCCATTGTACAGCATGACCTGTTTTGGCACTTAGGAGTTCCTCCCCTGCCTGCAGCAAAACAAGATGCAGGAGGAGATCCATTTGGAGAGGCACTGTTTAGAGACAGGTTTACCTATGGTGTCAGGGTCAATGGAAAAAACACTTGAGAAGGACTAGGTATAGTCTAGGTAGTACCGAAGGATCTTGTAGATGTCCTTAGAGTGCAAAAGCACTTTGCCCAGATTCTTAGAGAAAGTGAAGAAAGCAGCAAATCAATGGACTGATTCAACGTGACATTATATACCACCTTAGGCAAGAATATGGGGTGCCACGCTGTCTCTGTGAAACACCAGAAGGGGGGGAGTCAAGAATCAAGGCCTGTAGCTCAGATACATCATGGTGAGGTAATAACAATAAGGAATAAAACCTTCTGTGACAGATACTTCATGTCACAGGAAGATGCAGGCTTAAAAGGAGCTTTAGTCAGGGATTGAAGCACAAGGTTCAGATTCCAAACTGGAGCAGGCCTGCAGGCTGGCGGTAACAGATCCTTTAGGAACTTGCAGGTCAGATTGAGTTGGGTCACAGTCTTGTCCCTGATATAGACAGGAAAAGCTGAACCATCAGCAAGGAATATGGCAATCCAGACTGTGATAAGAGTCATGAGGTAGTCCCACATGCTTTGCAAAGGGTAAGTGAAGGGGTCCTAGCAACAAGCAGAACAAGCTTCAGGAGCTAGGCATGAAGCTGCAGGGGTGGGAGGTCCAAAGGCCTGGCTGAAGGGGCAGCAGAACAATTGCTTCGGCTGCTAGTTCCCACAGTAGAGGAGACCAGATCTGCTGGGGCCACAAGGATCATTCTGGCTGATTCTTGCCTAAGCTTGATCAGGACCCTCTGAATCAGTGTCAGTGGAGGAAAGGCATACAGGAATTTCCCTTCCTAGCAGAGGGATGTGTTTTACCAGAAAATTCCATGCCTTTAAGCAAGCAAGCAAAAAAGCAGCAGTTTTGTGTTGTGTGGGGATGCAAAATGGCCCAGCTCTGGTCTTCTCCACATATCGAACAGATAGTCGGCCATGGACTGATTGAGCTATTACTTGTGGAGTGCCCCAGGGGTCAGTATTGGGACCAATACTCTGCAATTTATTTATTTATTTGAAAGGGATTTACCAGGAAAAGCATGCTGAGCCGTGAGGCTCATTTCCAGATGTGTCCTGGGGGGAGGAGGGGGGAAGGGATAAGTACAAAATAACAAGTAGAAGTGCAGTAATACAATAATACACAACATTGTACAATAATATACAGTATGAAATAGGCAAATAATAATAATGCAAGTTACGATATCAGTAGTGTGAAGTACCAGGCACTCTCAAGACTGTAACGTCAGGAATACAGGACAGGGTAGGAGGATGAACATGTCAGGTATGAGCCTTTTGGGTGAAGCAGCTAGCATGTTGCTAGTGAGTGAGGAAAGAGAGGAGAGAGGGATGAGAGAGATGAGAGATAGGGGAGGGGAGAAAGGTGGGGAGGTAGGGGTTGGAGAAGTGGAGAGAAGGGGGGAGGTGGATAAGGGCAGAGAAGAGCAAGTAGGGGGTGGTGGAGGGACTAGATTGATGAGGATAGGATAAGGGGAAGGGAAGTGGGGTAGAGACTAGGGTATTGAGGGAGGTGGGAGTGAGTGAGTGAGAAAGAAGAGTGGGAGTGGGGTTGAGGGAGTAGTGGAGGGTGTAAGGCTAGGAGGAATGAGGGGAGGTGGCAGAGAGAATAGAAGGGAAAAGGGAGGAGAGGTGGGGGTTGAGATGGGGGAGTTTCTAAATTCTGTTAATAAAAGAGGTGAAAAAGAGTGTAGGGGCTGGCGTGGTTAGGGAGTAGGTGGAGGGCATTGGGCTAAGGGCATTTACAGGAGGAAGCAATGTGGCCTTGGAGTAGAGAGTAGAGAGAAGAGAGAGCGCTTGGTAGGGGTAGAGCGAATTGTTAGGGGGAAGAGAGTTCCAGAGATTAGGATGGCAGAAGGAGAAAGCAGACTGACCAGCAAGGAATTTATGAGAGGGAAGCAAGAGAGAGCGATAGCCTGAGTTACAGAAAGTATAAGGGGAGGGGGCATAGGGGAGAGGAGAGAGCTGAGATAAGGAGGGAGTGAAGCCAATCAGAATTTAGAAATAAAGGAGGTACAGTGGGTTAGGCAGCAGTCTTCCAAGGAAGGGAGGGAGAGATCAGAGAACAGTGTTGAGTGCGGGGGGGGGGGAGGACAGTCCAAGGCAAAACATCATAAGAAGTGGATGCAGGATCCAGTCTAGTCATGGTGGACTTTGGTGCAGCACCATAGACAATGTCGCCATAATCAAAGATGAGGAGGATCAACTTAGTGATGATGTCTCTCGGTGGACAGATATAGGGATGCAGCTTTTGTTCTTAAATAGGGCACCGAGCTTGAGGTGGAGCTTTTTGTGTATGGTGTCTATATGCTGAGAAAAACCAAGGTGTCGGTCAAGCCAGACACCAAGGTACTTAAATAAAGGCACGTCATCAATTGTACCCCATCTTGGGTGTGGAAGGTGGGGAGGGAGCCAAGAAAGCCTCTGCCTAGTGCCGAAGCACATGGAAACCATTTTCTTTGCATTTAGGGATAACTGATTAACCTGAACCATTTCTAGACAGTGTCAAAATCAAGTTGAAGCCTAGATGTTAATTCTAATGGAGAAGATATGTATATCAGTGACATTGGAGTGGGGTTACAGGGTAAATTTGTAATATAGTTAGTCTGTTAACAGACACTAAACTCTGAAGAAGGGTAACCAATGACGAGAGTATCAACAGCATGAAAAGATATGAAGAAAAGCTGGAGTAGTCACCCAAAACATGGCATCCATAGTCAAAGCAAAAAAAAAAGTAAAGTGATGCACATTAGCAGCAAAAATTCACAGTTAGAGCATAGCACCAGTGGAGTCATGGCAGAACATTCAAATGAAGAGTGGAACCAAGGGGTAATAATAAACAGCAGTCTGAAATCCTTTTGTGACTGTGCCCCAAGTCATGCCTCCTGATGCTGTGAATGTGCTTCCAGCCAAAAGAAAAACGGCAGCCAACCTCTCCCGACAAGGGTGATACCGAAACAGGACAGGAAGGGGAAAATAAACTCTCCTGCCTGTCAGAGGAGTAACTGGCTGATATTCTCTCTTTTTTATTTTATAAAAAATAATAAAAAAATACCCCAGTGCAGGGAAGGGACACAGAGGAAGATTGCCAAAGAAAGCAATATTTTTTAAAATATGAAGTGCATAGGTTTGTTTAGACAAGAACAAAAAAGATGGAAAGAGCCAGGGTGCAATTGACTGAACTAGCTTACATGAGCTGCAGCTGCAACAATTACCAACCTGCAGCGGTAACTCACCTTGCAGCTGAAGCAACTCTAATTAAGCAGAGCAAGGAGGCACAAGTGAATTAATTAGCAGGGATCCATTTAAAATCAAGAAACTCTGTTACCTGACACTGACAATCCCGATGCCGGCTGCCCGAAACACAGTTGGTTGATGTTGGGATTTTGCCTGTGGCCAAGTCTGTTCTATGATATACAGGGAAAGGGGGGGAGAAGCCCCCCAAAATATAGAAAAAATGTTTGCCGTATGCAAAATCCCGATGTTGGGCACTCGTGTTTCGGGTAGCCAGAGTTGGGATTATGAAACACAGGAAAGCAAGTTTCCGTGTTTCATAATATATTCAGTTAGCAATGTGCTGCCCATGTACAGGTTTTAAGTTACACTGACAGAGCTGAACTAGTACAAAAAGACCAGTGTAGAGCCCATGGAAAGCTATTATTTTCAAACATAAAAAAAAATAAGCACTACAACAACAGAAAAAAAGTAAAACAGCCTACTGTAGTGGTTCTTGGGTTGGGCAAGTATAAAAAGCATACCTGTAGACTAGTAAGTCCATGAAAGGGGTTACCAAGAAAGGCTGATATTTCTAAAAAGAGCTCAACTTTTTCTAAACTGTCAGCAATTCATAATGATAGCATTTTAAAGGAGGCTGCATGACCATGTACATAAGATAAAATGAAAGTCACCAGCCTCGTCTACCTATAAACATTTTAATATCTTCATGTAAAATGCTGTTCTTTGTGGATGTCAATTGTGATATGGATGCACACTTGACTGTTTGATCTCTCTATTTTCTTCTTTTTAAATAAACTGCTTAGCCTTGGCAATTGAATGGCCCAGTGGGAAGCATTGCGAACTACCATGTCGGTAACCCAGGTTTGAACGTGAGCCCAGGAAGCCAGTCAGGTGACCCTGAAGGCTAGGAAGGTTCTTCTGTATGGCAGCAGTCCCAGCCAGGGAGGGATGGTGTTGGATTCTGCCACTCTAGTGACCCCTGCTTAGAGCCAGGGAGCTTGCCTCTTTCACAGGGGTACCCTACTATGTAGAGGTCTGACAGAGCATGGCCTAATATTGGGGAGGTGGATGAGGCTAGGGAAGAAAATGAGAAATGCAGGATCCTGTTGGTAGGATGAACCTTATACCCATCACAGGGCCCACACCACTGATTTGGCCCTGGCTTTAATTCTGGATGTGGTCATGGGGGATGGGCAGGATGCACCTCCCTCCCCTGATTCAGCCATGGGGGGAGCACTTTGTGGGGGATCATCAGATTCCATGTATATCCCAGAGATGGTGGGTGATGGGGTTTGGTGTGCAAGAAGCTGGAGGGGGCCAGAGAAGAAGCAGGGCATAACCACATGATGAGGAAAAAACTACTTAGCCTCAACCTCCTGTGTACATTATAACTCACATCCCCTTACAGCATTCTTCCTCCTTACTACTTGGATTATAAACTGGAAGAAAAGCAGCCTCCAACCAGACAGAACATCTAGGGACTCTAATAAACAAGCACAGGGGTCTTTGTATGACCCACGCAAAAAAGGGCATCTAAGGTCATAAACCAAGCAAGACAGTTACAGATTACATGAGTCACATCACTACTTTCAGTACTTCAGCTACTAGATACCATGGCATCCTGTCCAAAGCTGGTACCCTGGGCATAATGGAACATGAGACCACTGCAGACACTAGCCATCAAAGAGTGGGACTCAGTGGAGTCAGACCTAGGCAAACCAGTCATGCTAACGAAGGCAGTCTCACAGTTACTAGCACTGTGGACACAGCTGATCGACCTGCTCAAAAGACATGTCATGGGCAAGCACCACCAGTGGGTGGCAGACACAGATGTAAGCCTACTCAGATGGAAAGGGAAAATGAAAGGCAAGTCCGCTCAGGGAAGATGGTTCTCATCAGAGGCAAAGCCACACATAAACATCCTGGAGATGAGATCAGTGTACAGTTCTCTGGTCTACTGTACTTCGTACGTGTGATAAAAGGCTCATCAGTCCTAATTCAGTTAAACAACAAGACCATGATAACTTATATTGCAAAACTGGAATGGATGAGACTACTTCGCAAAGCAACAAAAGTATTTAAATAAGCACAGATAAAACTGACAGCCATAACAGCCGTACACTTGGCAGGATCCCGAAATAACCAAGCAAATCGGTTAAGCCTCCAGTTTGTCAATGCAGGGGAATGGAGACATAGAAATACAGACTTTGATGGCAGATAAGGACCACTTGGTCCACCCGATCTGCCCATTTCCCTACCTATTTGATAAGCTGCAGATCCTAGTTAACCAACAGCCAACTTCTTCCTACCCTCCCACCAGAATTGCCTTATGTCTGTCCCATGCATTCTTGAATTCCCCTACTGTTTTTGACCCCATGACCACCTTAGGAAGGCTGTTCCATGTGTCCACCACCCTCTCCAAGAAAAATACTTCCTCACAGTGCCTCTGAGCTGTCCCCCCTCTATCTTCAAATTGTGCCTCCTTGTTCTTGCACGTCTTTTTCTGAAAGATGCTACCCTCTTGTACTTTGTTGTTTCCCTTGAGGTACTTGAAAGCTTCTATCATGTCCCCCCTCTCTCCCCTTTCATCGAGGGAATACATATTAAGCTCCTTTAGTCTCTCCTCATATGGCTTTTGGTGCAAACCCTGCACCATTTTAGTTGCCCTCCTCTGGACTGCCTCCGTCCTGTCTATGTCTTTGCGGAGATTGGGTCTCCAGAACTGCATGCAGTACTCCAGATGGGGTCTCACCAATTGTCTGTATGGAGGGATAGGAACTTCCTGTTTTCTACTGGTGATGTCTCTACCTGTACATCCCAGTATCCCCCCAGCCCTCCTTACTGCCTTCTCACATTGTTTGCCTACCTTTACGCCATCTGATATGACTACCCCCAGGTCCCTTTCCATTTTTGTTGTTGTTAGTACCTCACCCCCCATTGTGTACTCTTCTCCTGTTTTTTTTTTGTTTCCCAGGTGCATTACTTTGCACTTCTTTGCATTGAATCTAAGCTGCCATACTTTTGACCATTCTTCCAACCTTACAAATCCTCCTCATCCTTTCCACCCCCGCTGTATCAACCCTGTTGCAGATCTTTGTGTCGTCTGCAAGAGGCATACTTTTCCTTCCAGTCCCTCTGCAATGTCACTTATAAAGACATTAAAAAGGACTGGTCCCAGTACTGAACCCTGCGGTACCCCACTAGTAACCCCACTTTTTTTCAGCATGGACTCCATTTACTGTTACCCTCTGTGTCCTGTTGTCCAGCCAATTCTTTATGCAGGCTACCACCCTGGGACCCACTCCCAGGCTGGCTAACTTGTTTATTAATCTTTTGTGTGCGACTGTGTCAAATGCCCTGCTAAAGTCTAGGTAGGCCTTATCCACAGCCCCTCCCTGGTCCATTCCTTTGGTCATCCAGTCAAAGAAATCATTGGATTTGTCTGACATTACCTTCCCACTGTGAATCCATGCTGCCTTGGGTCCTGTGCCCCTCTAGCCTCCAGGTACTCAGCAATTCTTTCTTTCAGAAGTGATTCCATCATTTTTCCTACCTCTGAGGTCAAACTAACAGGTCTGTAGTTTTCTGCCTCTGTTTTGCTCCCACTTTTGTGAAGGGTAATTACAAACTTCCATATTCAAAGCAATCCTCAACAGGTGGGGAATGCTCCGATTTGACTTAAAGGCAACCCCACAAAACAGACAGCTACTACAGTTCTTCTCAAGGTTCAAGACCATACGTTCAGCAGGGGTGGATGCACTATCAGTAGACTGGCATTTAAACAGGGCATACAGAATGTGTTTCCACCTATACCACTAATTCACCCAAGTTTTAAAAAAAATACAAATGACAGACCACAGTAGTACTGATAGCACTGGTATGGGCCAGACGGCCATGGTTCTTGTTAATAGTAGCAATGGTGGTCAGACCATCTTAGACATTACCCAGGAGGCCAGCCATACTGTTCCAGGGGTTCATCAACCACCCAAATCCGAAACATCCCTTTTTCTGTGTGCACCATTTTTTTTTCTTTCTTCTCCACAGATGCCTGTAAAGTTTTGGTAGCCAAGTTTACAGCATGTGGCTATGGCTGTTACATTTGGTTGGTGGCCAAGTTTACAGTATGTGGCTATGACTGTTACATTTGGTTGGTGGCCAAGTTTACAGTATGTGGCTATGGCTGTTACACTTCCTATTTGACCCACAGAACTATTTAAACATTATTATATATATTTTTTTTGCATAAATTTACTTTCTTTTCCACTTCCTAGTGTGGCTGCAATTGGACCGTGCTGTTTAGGAACTTGCAGTTACAGCATGATTGCCACACTTGACCTTTTCTCCTCTGGCCTATTTGCGTTCAGCACATGTGGATGTTCATTTGAAACCACAGGATGTTCCTCAGCTACTCAAGAACACAGTAGGATTATCAGATGCCAGAACAAGTAATCAGAGGTTCTGGGGAGGGGGGCTGGTCTTGTAAAAGGGTGTGAAACACTACAGTCTTGTAAAGATATGTAACAATTCCAACTTTTCTCCAAACAATTATAAAGAACACCTAGATCCCTGCATAAGGAAAGGGCCATATTAAGCATAACAACAGGCACTAATCACACTGTCCTGATCTCTTACCCTGCTGCAGACTACCATGAAGGTCCGGGGGTTCATGGATGCTGCCACACCTGCCTCAGTGTTTTGCAGGTTGCCTTTTCTATTGAAAGTGAAGGGTCTTCCTCAGACATCCCAAGTATGGAAGGCAGAAACATTTTTGCAAATTCAAGACTGTCCACCCCCTCTGCTAATTCAGGGAGCCCCGCCACTATAATATTGTGCTCCTGTGTCTGATTTTTCCACTGTCTCCGGTCTCTGGCAGAGGAGAAAATTCTTTTTGATCAGTCGGGTCATGGCATCTACTGATTTCAACATCTATACATCTCAGGAGTGGACTGTTTGGTTGATTGAGTCCATTCTGGTTTCAAGAGTGGCTACTTTTGGATGTAGAGCATCAAATGTAAGGTCCATGTCTTGAACCATCTTCATGAGTTGGCCCAGCATCAAGTTGAGAGTAGGTAGAGTTATTTTGCCCATCTGAGAATTAGTTTGTTCTGAGGCATTGCATTGCTGTGCAGGCTGACTGCCCTGTTTCTGTCCCTTCAGCTTAAAAAAGTCATCAGTGGGTACATTTGCCCCTCTTGACTTGCCCATCTGCTGCAACAATGTCCACCAGTAGTACAGGAAGGTTTTTGCTGAGATTTTGTCAAACAAAAGGGTACATTTATTATATTTAATTCAAGTCTCCTGGGAGCCCAAGTGAAGTGCTGCTTCCTTGCTAGCTGCTCAACAGCCCCCCCCCCCCCGTCAAACAAACTTGACTGACTTCAACTCAGTAATACAGATGGTGGATTGGGGCTAGGCAGTTGACATACTGTACCACACTCAAGGAGAGTCCCTAGTAGTCTACAAATTACAGAAGCAGCATGCAGGCAGGTATACAGGCAATAAATGCTAAATTTATTGTGTTGACAAGGGAGCAGGAATTATGCCACCATGTCCAAACATGCCCCTGTGCTTTGCTCACTACAGCTTTGTCAGGGGGCCAGTTTGAATGTGGTGGTAGAATCTGTGTTCCCCATGAGTGTGGTAGAACTATGCTTTTTGACTCACGTCTTTGAGGCTGGCTGCCTCCCTACCACACCAGGTCTGGCACCGGTGCTTGTACGTACTTCTCTGCCCAGTTGACATACTGTATCTGGACTTCACTAAGACCTTTGATTCTGTGCCTCACAAGAGGCTTGTCCAGAAGGTGTGTGTGTGGGGGTGGGGTGGGTGGGAATAGAACTAGGGAGAGAACTGAATGGATTGGCAACTGTTTGCCAGACAGAACCTAGAATGTGGTCCTAAATGGTAAATTCTACAATGTCAGGAAGGTCACACGTAAAGTAACCCAGGGGTTGGTCCAACTTGTACTCAATTGGAGTGGGGTTACAGGGTAATGTAAGTATCTTCACAGATAACACAAAACTGGCAGGTGGATGGACAATAATGAGGGATTCAATAGCATAAAAATGGATGTAGAAAAGCTGCAGCAGTAGCCCAAAAGAACTAAGCATTTGTCAATGCCAAATGTTTGTGTGTTTGTATTTGATATGTAGGTGTTTGGCATAAATAGTGCAGAGGCTAAAATTAACAAATTAATTATTTGCAAAAAAATGCGTTAATGCAACATTCAGGGTCCAGGCTAAAGTGAAAAAAGTAGAGAAATGTGACTTTAGGGTTTCCAATCTTAAAACTCCACTCCTAAAACAAATCAAGGGCAGGAGTCTTCCTAGGGGCTGACAGCCCTAAAGCTAACCCCATTAGGTGTGTATGTTTCTGCAGTGTATAGAATGAGGTGAGCTTTAGGGCTGACAACCCCTAGGGAGACTCTGCCCTGATTTGTTTTAAGGGTGGGGTAGGGGTTTTAGGGTTGGAAACCCTAAAGCCACATTTCCCTACTTTTTCACTTTAGCCTGAACCTAAATGTTGCATTAATGCAGTTTTTGTAAACAATCTCCTTACTTTTTGAGATAGTATAATTGCATCCTTATTTTCCTAATTGAGTGCAGGGCCCTGCACTGCCATCCACACCTTTTCAGATAATGTAATCATACCCTTATTAGTCTGATGGAGCACAGGGCCTATCCCTCCATACATGACTATATGTATGTTTATGTGGATGCACAGGGCCCTCTGGGCCCTGAGCTTTCATTTGTAGGACAACAGCAACCAAATTGTCAACATAGCTTTCATATTGCCCCACCTCATTAACCCAGTAGTAAAACTTGTGAAATCCCCCCCAAAAAACATCATTCCGTGCCACTGCAGTGTCATTCCACACCAGAGGTGCAACAAGACAGTTTGGGCATCATTTGAAAAGTTACAGCTGTCAAATTCATGAGGTGGTGTAAAGAAATGCCTATGTTAAAAATTTGGGGCGAAAATGTTGAAAATTACAAAAGTTACAAGTAAGCATAGTGATATGTCAACGAATGTGCACAACTTTGCCATTTTAGTATATTTTGACCCACAATTTTCAACATACCCTTCTTATGACCCCACCTCATAAACAAGTATGGACATGGTGAAATTTTGAAATCCTGCCCAAACAGTAATTTCCATAACTGACCACAAAATCATTTTTCAGGCAGGATTTGCAAAATGACACCAACACTGTTAAAGAGGTGGGGTCTCAAAAAGGGTATGTTGAAAATGTGATGTCAAAATATGCAAAAATTGCAACGGTATGCACCAAAGTTGAAAATTCCATTGAAATACATTGAACAGCACTTACCTTAGTTTCTCATATTACAGTCAGCAGTTCCAGCAGTAAGATGTGTCTTCAAGAAGAGAGTGGATCTTTACCCTGGGACTTGTTCGGGTGAGTGAGGATGTGTGGGGGGTATGGGGGTGTTGAGTGGGTGGTCAGGGTGGGGGGTCGGATCACCAAGGGACCTTTTTTTTTATAGGTTTTATTTTAAAACAAAGACATCATGGGACCATTTTCTTTATTACAGGAAAGGACAGCTACATGTACGGGAATGGCAACTGGAGGTTGGGGGGTACCACTAGACACCAGGGAAATTGCATAAATTATGGGAATGATGATCAGAGGATTGGGGGTGCCACTAGACATCAGAGCAATAAAAAAAAATAATGGGGACAGCAATCAGAGGGTAGGGGTGTCACAAGACACCAGGAAAAATGATAAAAAGATAAGGGAATGGTGAGCAGAGGGTGGGGGTGCCAATAGACACCAGGGAAACTTTTAAAAAGAAAGGGGACGTCGATTGGAGGGCAAGGGGTGCCACTAGACACCAGGGAAGCTTATCACAACAAGAGAGAAGGTGATTGGAGGGCAGGGGGTGCCACTAAACACCAGGGAAAGGATGTTTCTCTCATGAAAAATAATCTTTTTTTGTCACTCATGATATACGTGATACGAAAAAGATTTATAAACTTAAAAAAAAAAAATTTTTTCAAAGGGATTTCTTGAACAGTTAAGTGCAGAATCCAGCAAACGGGGTCCCAAGAAGCAAGCTTCATTTGTTGTTTACTCTCCAGAATGTCATTTTGTTGTTTTCCAAATTTGAGATCATTGCCCTCACGATAAAGAATTCCTCATGCAAAAACGTCATACAGCTATTTTGAAGTACTTACTGAGATACGCAGAACCTGAATTTTTAAAATTGAATAACTTTGGAATGGATTAACATTCTTTACCAAACCATCATAGGAAATCCTTCTGAACCAAGAACTTTCTACCCTGAAATTTCTGGACCAAAATTCCAAACCGTCTGGGCACTAGGCAATAGCAAATAAAAGCCAGCAAAAAAAACAATGATTTTTTTTACATTTTTTCACTATCCACATCTCAGAATCCACACATCCCCGCACATTCAAAATTTTGTGCAAATTTGTTGAACAGTTATGAAGATATTACAGTGCAAAAATTGGGGTTTAACATTAAAGTGCCTACTGAACCCTAAATATAGTGGTGCTACAGTCCCACTACAATAACATGAGTTATAACAGTGAAATTGTCATGATTGGGAAATGAAGAGCTTCACACATAACATTGTTGTTTTCTTAGACTGTGACTTTGAAATTCCAAAATGCTGTACTATTTTTTATTGTCCTTAAATATGAACATGACAGGTGTCATTAATGAAATGCCACTCAAAATGTTTTGTGGAATGACCGCAAAAACAGGTTTTGGGGGGAATTTGATAGTGACACCCACTGTTTTCATTCAATGGGGATAAGATTATAAGTACATTGAAAATGTTAGTTCAAAAAGGTAAAATATTGTAATGTTATGAGTAAACACTGCAAAATGTCAACATTTGTTAATAGCTTTGGGTTTTTTGTTCTGTTTTGCCCCAAATGTTTTAGTCTTTGTATTACACCATCTTATGAACATAACGAGTCTCATTTATGTAATCTGTTTACTACTGACAATGACGAGTCAGCTACCTCTAACCATTCCTCCCCTCCAAAATCTTTGTCGTGCCCACCTTTCTATCTTAAAACAATCTCAGTGAGGGAAATCTACAAGCTTCACGCTGGCCTTTCTCCTCATATGAGTGCTGGTCACGATGACCTTGAACCAAAACTCCTAAATATTGGGGCCCCTTTGCTTGTGCTCCCAATATCCTTAACCTCTCCCTCACCACCGGAATTGTTCCTGCAATCTGGAAAGTAGCAAAGGTCATTCCTGTTTTCAAGCAGGGCGACCAGAAACACATAGAAAACTACTGTCCTGTAGCCATCCTGTCTGCTGTTAGCAAGATACTGGAAAAGGTGGTGGAAGTGCAGCTGACAGACTACGTGTCTAAACATACCTTACTGTCACCTGAACAGCACGGATATCGTAAAGGACATAGCACTGGTACAGCCCTTGCTAAAGTTACATCTGATATATGGATTGTCATGGACCAGGGTATGTTGACTGGGGCTATCTTCATGGACCTCTCAAAGGCCTTCGATCTAGTGAATCACTCCCTACTCTGTATCAAGCTTCACTCCCTTGGTGTTGCTGGTCCAGCCCTAAACTGGTTTTACAACTATCTCATTGGCAGACTACAGCTTGTTAAGTACAATAGAGCTCTATCAGAACTTGTTCCTATCACTATCGGTGTCCCTCAGAGATCTATTCTGGGCCCTATCCTATTTTCTCTTTTCATCAATGACTTCCCAACAGTCCCTACCCATAGCACCACAACCCTATATGCCAATGAGCTGGTCCTCCTAGCTAGCTCAGGTGATGTCTGTGCCATAAATCACAACCTACAAGCTGACTTCAGTAAACTGCAACATTGGCTGCTGACAAATAAGCTCATGCTGAACTTAAAGAAAACTCAACTCATGCTCTTCCGCTCCTCTGCCAAACTCAAACAGTGTCCTGTCCCACTCAATGTCTTAAGTCTTGATGGTATCCCAGTTGGCACTACATGCTCCTTAGATACCTGGGAGTTACTCTTGAACCCCAGTTAGACCTGTATCTACACATTCAAAATGTCTGCATGGCAACAAATATCAAGTTTGGACTTGCATACTGGGCTCATGGGTCTCTTACTGCTGCTGCATGGCTTGCCCTTGCTAAAGGTTTATTCCTTCCCTATCTCAACTATGGACTGACAATCTTTACCCTCATTGCAAAAACTAGCCTTCCTAAATGGGATGTGGCCTATAATAATATTTGTCACTTTGCCCTTGCCGCCCCTCAACTTACCCATCACTGTGATTTATACAATCAACTACACTGGTTGTCCCCAGATAACTATTACTCATTTGTCTTGGGCTGCTTCACAGACAAAATCGTCCACAATGCCATCCCACCTGCCCTTTCCAAACTCTTTTGGCCGGCTCTACCATCATACCAGCTAAGGACAGCTGTTTTACAACCCCTCTTTGTCCCAAAACTTGTACACTATCAGGTGATCATGCCTTTGCTGTTTGTGCCACTAGATTCTGGAATATCCTATCTGCAACCATCAAATGTACCCCCACCCATCCCATCTTTAAGAGCTCCCTCTGGTTGCACCTGAAGTCTGCCTCAGCCTGTAACTGTTCCAAGACTGCTTGATATCCCCTACCCCTGCTTGGACCCTGTTGTGCACCCTCCACTTTCCTGGTTCCCCTACCCCATGAGCTCTAGTAAGGGGAATTATCTACTCTGCATGTCCTTCACCGCAGCACTTACCATCCTCAAAATGGGAAAAATTGCACTTGTATTATTTCCACAAAATGTAACTATTGTTTGCTTGTTTTTACTCTTGATGTATATGCTCATCTGTTCATCCTGTACCTGTTTATTTGTATCACCCTGCTCATTGCTTGTATTTCACATTGTTGTAATTCCCTTACACTGTTTTGTAAACCATGCTCTTGTAATCTCCCGGGTCATACCTGAAAACAGGTATTCCTTGTCTAGTGTGCTTACCTGGTAAACAAAAGCTAATAAATAAATAAATATATCTTGTCCAGTGTCATTTTGTGGCACAAGTGTGAAAAGACGTTCTGGACAGGATTATGCAATAACACAGCAAACCTCACATCTGTTGGGTTATACAGAAGGTAACAATTATCCACTATATACCTATTATTGGGGGTGCTGTATGATCCTACCGGGTCAACATAGTGCACAAAAGACAGCATGGTGAATATCGCACTGTCTATTGAGTGCTCGTAGGTTCAGCAACAGGTTTAGAATAGCGGTAGTAAAAGAGCGTTACCCCTGTCATTCTATGCTGTTACGTGGTGTCATCAAGTTCCCATGTGCTGGGGGCTTGGTTGAGCTGTTCCCCTAGTAGAGTGGCTAGGGCACCAGCACACGGCAGAATGGGAGACTTGGGACCGTGGTTCGGTTCCCCCCAGGTCTTCCTGTGCTGCAATGTTTTGCGGCCTTTTTCTTTCTAAAAAAAACACAGCTTCCCCCCAACAGTGTTCTTCCCCATCCCCAATGTCCGCACCCCCCCCCCAGAGTTTGTTATTTAAATTCTGAGTAGTGCGCAGGCAAAGCTCCTCACAAAAAATAAAGAGGCCCATACATTGTAAGGGTGTGTGCTGCTTGTGTTTATTGGTGTTTTGCCTGACGATATCGCAGTGCACGCTCTTACGGATGTGGCATTAAGTGCCTCGTGGTGTTTCTGTGCACAGTTATGACCCCATGCCCCATATGACTGTTACGGTCTGTATAACTGAACAGTTTTGAGGTCTGCTGTGTTACGGTTCAGTATGTTGCCATGTTACTCATAATTATCACTTGTCCCCCTTGGATGTGTTGAACTATATCTGTGTCTGTATGTACAGTATATGTAATAGGTACTGTACTTTGTAGTACACTGCTATGTATGGATGGTCATTTACAAACTTAATACAAAAGTAAATGCACGCTGCTGGGTTCCACATCACTACCTTACATTCTCAGCTGTCCATCCAACTTTCTCATGCCCCTTCTTCCCTCTGCCCTGCATTCAGATCCCCCCCCTTATTTGCCACAGTGTGTGACACCGGCACAAGTCACTTAGACCACCTCCTGGCTGGTCTAAGTTGAGAGCCTTGCTGCATCCACAGTGGGACTTGCAAAATCTCAAAAACAGGGATACTGTAGCCCTCCATGGCACAAGCCCCCTTGTGACCTGGAGCACCCTGATCTGGGTTACAGGATTGGCACAGTGCCACTTTGGTACAGTGGTTGCCCTTTCTGACACAGAACATGTTCAAAAATTGGGATGGCCGCATCTTATGATGCAAAGTGCCACTTGCATCATTTATGTTTGACACAGGTACCTTGCGTTATTTCCCCAGGCTCTGAAAATTGAGCCAGAATGTTTACTATGTATGGAACACAAGAATTCAAATCTCTCCTCAGTTCTACTGCCAGAATGTTCACCACCATTATCACACAACTGAAGGCCTTGAATGGAACCAGGGCTTCTGTTTTATATGTAGCAGGTTAAACAGCACAGATTTCCCCAGTAAGCAGGTGAGGATAGGAGGGGGAGTTTTCATGGTCAGCAAAGAAACAACATAAATTAAAATTGTAAGTACTGTAGTACTTCATTTATGAAGTTATGTATGTGTGTGTAAGAAGAGGATTATGAGAGCAAATAACTTTTGATTATTATGTTTTTAAATTTAAGGCAGTTTTAGTTTTAGGGCCTAGTGGAAGGTTTTTAGTGAGTAAAGGTGACAGTCATGTTTGTGATGGCAGTCAGGGATGTGTGGCAGTATTAATTTTATTGTGAAGAGGCTGCCGGATCTTTATCCAGTACTGTTGTGCTGAGCTAACAGCATTGGCAAAGATGGCCCTCAGCCAATCAGGTTTCATGATTTTTAAAACCGATTTTATAAGAGAGAATACGAGTCTCTCAATTTTAAAGAATAACTTTCTTAAAACATAATGCAGATATTGTAGCCAATATTTGTGATGGATTCCTATTGATGAAGATCCAAAGTTCTGGATCTAAGGGGAGTGATTAGCAAATGATACATATTATTTCCCATGTTTTAAGAGCTTCAGGGCAACCCCCCCAAAAAAAACATATGGAATAAGGAAGCGCATAAATTATTACATTTCCAACAAAGACCATTCCCATAGATTCTAATTTAGCAGGACTAAAATGATACAAATGTATATTAAAGTGGGTTATTTCCATGGATGTCATTGCTGACTTTAAATGAATTAGTCCAAAGTTCCTTCCATGTTTCCATAGTGATGGTAATATTAAGATCTGATTCCCCATGAGATTTGGCATCTAATATAAGGGAATCCAGATGTTCAGATATATACTGATATATTAGAAAGACTCCCAAGAAGCTATTTAAATAAAATGAAATGAAACAGGCATCTGTTATTAGGACCCTTGTTGGTGAAGGCAGGGAATACCCTCGCTGAGGTTTCTTACCTCCTTCCACCAAACTGATGTTCATAGCAAGGATGAATAATTGATACTGGTTGCACTTCTTTGGTGCCAGTACCTTCTTAGATGGTACTGGGCATTGCTCACTGCAGTCTTTTTTTTTTTTTGTAAATAATATTTTATTGATATTGCATATTACAATACAGAACATACACATCAACTGCATAAAAACATTCATCAATCTAGTTAATTCACAAATGGCATTCTAGTCGATATCACTTCTAATTTCTGTCACTGGGCTAAATTCATGACAGAAATGCCACATGGTAAATGCACACTACTTCAGATAGCATATGATGTGCTATTTCATAACTTCTGATTCAGGAAACAGCCTGTGTAAAAGCAGCAGCAATTAGCAGGGACACAACAGGACTCCAGCTAAATACTGTGGAATTAGCACATGCTGTCTGCAGGGGTCCATCAGCTGAAGGATAGCAGAGCAGGACACCACTGCCACTGAGAATAAGAACACAGCCAGCAATGCAGGCACAGTAACAAAACATGCACACATGGTGCAGTTCATGAGTGATGCAGACACTGCAGCAGACAGAGCTATTGCAAATGGAGCTGCTATCACTAGCGTAGCCATGATTAGCATACCAGCCACATCCCCAGAACACTGTAGCACAGCAATCTGGAGCAAATAGTACACTTTTCCTGCTGTGCTAAAGAAGGGCGTTCTCAAGCACCTCACCAGGATGTAGTAGTGCTACAAAATGCAGTTGTACAGGCTGCCTACATACCAGTGGCAACCTACAAGGAGAAGGAAAGGGATGCCGAGGTTTACTTTATTTTTTGATTTAAAAGTTATTCACCCAGAATAGCTCAGTTCATATGTAACCTATTTGTTACAGTGGGTCCTACCTCTGCTACCCATTTCCACAACTGGGTAGTCTGAGCACTGGAAGGTTAAGTGACTGGCCCAAGGTCACACAGTGATAATTTGGCTCTAATATACATTTATTTTCCAGTTATCTTTTCCGGGGTAGTTTAATTCTATGGGGGTTTTATACAGAGTCTTCAGACTGATTTTGCACACATAGTTAATTGATTATATACTGACTCTATTGAACTTTGAACATTTTAGGATGCATGAACTCATTTTCTAGGTGGTTCTTGTGAGATTTATTTTTTATCATTTTTTTATTTGGCAATAATACTGACAATTGATAGTATCTTTAAAAAATATTGTTACAACACTGTAGGTTTTAATGTTTATGGTGTGTGTTAACTGGTTGAGAGTATAGTTTAGAAAATATCTCCAGATAAGTTTAATTCTGTATGAATGTTTTAAACAGTTGTTCATACAAAGTAAATTTTTCTTATTACCATGCATATATTTCTGTTGTAGTTTTTTATCATACTATACTATCAAGTTTTAACTTGGACATTTGTGGTATTAAAAAGTTTCATAGTTTACATGCTCAGGAGGCAAAGCCTTTGTTTGAGCTCGCCACCTGAAATCTAAGGGTCTTGCTTTTAATTTTGAATGTATTCTCCTAACACACACATTCATTAATAATTTCAGTTACAGACTTTGCCTGCTTGAGTGTTCAAGTTATCTATGGGTTTGACCTTGAAAAGATTCTCAGTACTAGCAAGCTAAAGGGATGCTATTCATCCCTTTTAAATTGGTGATTTTTTGAAATAGGCACTTCTAACCAATGAGAATTTTTCCTGTGTTTTTATGTATGATCTAGATGTTAATAGATTGTGACTCTGAACAATTGTCATAAGTCTCCGAGGAAGGACTTGGTTGGTCTGAAAGCTTAGACATTGTTTTCTTTTTGTAACATCTATGTTGGTCCAATAAAAGGTATCAAACGATTTGCTTCTGGATCTGTTCTTACAAGGACCAATACGGCAACTACTCTATTTCTGTAACAAAACAACATGTGATCTTTGAGTCAGATTTCAAAATATGCATTTCTAGCACATACCTCTGTTGTGTGTATGATCTCTGCAGTGGTACTAAGTGCAATGTGACCCAATCTTGAGTGGTTGGTTGGTGGTGCACCAGCAGCACCAGGCTGTCTCCTCATATCTACAGATGGTCGAAGGATACAGGCCTCCAGCGCAACCACTACAGGCATCCCAGATTGCCAATATTATCTCTGAGACCTTCTCTTCTTGTAAGTCATTTACACCTTGTTATACTTTTCACTGTTTGGTACTTGGGAAGGGAGGAACTAGTTTCACTGCGGCCTCTCTCCTGTGCTGTTTATTTGAGGGTATATACCCTGCGCTGCATTTAGCTAGCAGATCCGAACTCTGCTCTCCTACTGATTGCGCTCCTCCTCACCCCCTGCCATACTTAGGCTCCATATGCTGTGCTATGCACAGTATTTGTGGCGTATGTGCTCTGTGGTGGTACACAAAGATGCCCACCATTTTCTTGTTATGGGTCCCAGAGGACTGTTTTTTTTATTTACCATAGATTAATATAGCATTCTTAGGTTCCAGGTTTGAAAGGCCTACAGCACTCCATGCTCACCCCCCCCCCCATCATTGCTTCATTATATAAACTCAGCCTGTTCCCCGCTCCCACCACCCAAATCCCCAACTCTTGTGTACTCACTGCGACCTTGTAAATTGTCTTGCATTTTGAGGGGTATAGGTGTTTGCTTGAGGTGGCTTTGTGAGACCACAGTACAGCTCAAAGTGTCCTTTTCATGTTGTCTGTATAGTGACTTGGTTGAGACTTCAGTTTAGCTGCTCCATGTTGGTTGATGGTTGGGCTATCTCTGTGAGGTTTTGGTTTGGAAACCCACAAAAGAGGATGTTTTAAATGGTTTATGCATGCTGGAGAGACAATTAGAAACAGAGAAACATGCTGGTGGACGGCTCCATGGTGCAGAGTGAAGGGGTTCGCATGGCACGCTGGCAACCCGGGTTCGTGCTCTGAGCCTCGGTACCAGGAGCAGAGTCCAGCAGGGAGGGGATGTACAAGTGTCCATTGGACGCTTCCCTTCAAGGGGATGGGTACTGCCTGGGCACCTCTGGGCAGACTGGGTGCATGCTTGGGGGATGTGATGCCTCGACACGCCCCTTGCACACACCCGCCCAAGGGACGCCACCCACGCAAGGCCGAGAACTTCAGGGGTGGAGCAGAGAAAAACAGAAAAATGGCATCTCAGCCAACCAGATGATGGCCGCCGGACCCCTGCTGCCACGGAGCCCCCAGACAGCCAGGACTGACTCCAGCAGCACCCAGTGCCAATCAGGTAAGGCTGAGAGGCTCATTCTCCCTGGAAGGAGAGGACCCACCTGACGAAGGGATATGTCGGGTTATCCAGGGAGGGCTGCAGTATGGGGCAGCAGTTGGCAGCAGCGGTTGCCTGGGACGATGTCCTAGGCGGCCCTAAGGAGAGGCCGGCCAAGACGCACGGGAAGGCGCAAAAATATAAAATACAGAGGAAAAAAAAAGAAATATGCTGGCCCACCAGCACAATGATAGTGCTACCACTTGTGATGCCAATGACCTGGGTTCCGAAGTGAACTTGGGACGTTGAAGGGCCAGCCGAGGGGAGAAGGATCGAGCATCCGCAGGACTGCTCTCCTTCTCAGGGGGTGGGTGGTGGAGTCCAGTGTAAGGGTGGCTGTCCGAGGCCCCTCTCTTGCTCCCTGCTTCTTTCTGCTTTGCTAGGTATACCTCCCTGTCCTCTTCCCACTGTGTTTCCTTATACCTCTTGAATGCAGCCCTTTTTCTTTTACTGCCCTTGCCAACTCCTTGGAGAACCATAATGGTCTCTTTTTCCTTCTGCTTCTGCTCACTTTCTTCACACTTTTGTTGGTCACTTCAGTTATGCCCTCTCTTATTTCTCCCCACTGTGCCTCTCCCCCTACCTGGCAATAACCCCTCTGTTAGGCAGCTTCTGATACAGTCTCCCATTTCTTTAAAATTCACCCTCCTAAAGTCTCACATTCTTGTTCACGTGTGGTTTGCCTGTGATCTTGTCTTCATGTTGGACCACACTGTACGAGGATCACTGTTACCAAGGGAACTGCCTACTGTGATGTCTTCACTGCTGTCCCTGTTTGTACACACTAGTTTCAGCACTACCTGTCTCTAGAGGGTTCTTTGACTAGCTGCCTGAGAAAAGCCCCTTGTAAACAGTCAAGCATGGCCCTGCTCCTTGCCGAAGGCACAGTTGGAAGATTCCATTCCATATCTGGAAGACTGAAATTGCCAACTGACAGCATCTCCTCCATGCTTACCAGTTTGATGATGGCTTCCCCAAGTGCCTTATCCATCTTCTAGCCCTGTGCTGGAGGTCTGTACACTACCCCAGTATGGATAGTGGTCCCAGAGCCTACCTCCAGGATGACCCACAGTACTTCCAGCCCTTCATTTTCCTCAATTTCCTCTTAGACCTCCATGACCTTGATTCCCTTCCTCACACATTATAGAACCCCTTCTCTCCTCTTCCCTGCCCTGTCCTTCCTGACCAGAGAGTAGCCCAGAATGGCCATGTCTTAGTTGTGGTGTTCGGTATACCATGACTCCATTATGGCTACTAAATCCTGGTTAGCTTCCACTATGATGGCTTCAAGGTCTGGAATTTTGTTTCCAATGCTCCTTGTATTAGCTGACATCACCCTCCATGCCTCCCCTCATCTGCTATCCTGTTTCTCTCTTCCATTCCTGAGTTGTTCTCTGGCTCACCCTTTGACTCACTCCTGCCCTTTTTCCTTTTACCATTCCTGGTCTCCATCAATCATCTGTCCTCCCCTATCTGAATTAGTGTTCCCCTTACTTCTTCCCTCCCTGTCTCAGTCCCTGCGTTTCTGCGCATCTGCCCTAGGGGAGTTTTCTCTCCTTGGGTCCTCTCTCCCTAACACTTTACCATCCTGGGGTAGGGGCAATTGTTGTCTCCTTTGGTTTTATCACTTCTACCCCAGCTAGTTTAAATGCCTATCCATGTCCAATTTAAACCTGCTATCAAGGATTGCAGTCCCCTTCCTAGAAAGATGGAGGCCATCTCCCTAATAGAAGCCCATATCCTGCTAGGTTGGTCCCCACTCTCCCCAATGTAACCAAAAACTTCTTCCATGCACCATGCCTTCAGCCATTTATTAAATGCACTGGTGTGGAGTGTCCTTGTATCTCCTCAGCTGTGCACAGGTAGCACCTTGGAAAAAACCACCGTGTGTACTATCTGCTTCAGGCACCTCCCCAGCTCTCTGAAGTTCCCCTTCACTATTCCTATCTCTTCCCATGGTATGCCATTTGTCCCCGTATGGAAAATGACATCCAGCTCCCTCCCAGCTCCCACTGCTTTAATTTGCTTCAGGATTTGCTCTTCAACCCTCCCAGCTGAGGGGTTACATGAAGCCAGTTCGACAGCAAACCTGTCGACCAGCTTTACAGCGATGGCACAACTGTCAACCATGATCACAGTCCACAGTGTGCCATCAGGAATACTAGTGTGTTTTCTGTGGGGGGCTGTGCCCCCACACACCCCAGATGTTACTATAATCACCTCAATGGCGGAGGTGTTTTGGGAAGGGGGCACAACACACAGAGAAGATGTGCAGGGGGTCCCACTGCTGTAATGCGACCACTACAGTGACCTGTTATTTTGTCACTGTAAACGACTGGTCGCTGTAGTATTTTTGCTGTAGCAACAGTATACCCAGCCGAGGCACCCCTCAGGCACCTCACTCCCTATCTTCTCTCAAGCTCCCAAGTCTATCCCCCTCACAGTTGAGTCCCCCACCAGCAGCTACTTCTTCTTCTTTGGCTGGGGGCCTCTCCCTCCTTAGGGCCACCCTTTCTGAAGACACTCCCCATCTCTTCCCTGCCTTCCCACTGTGATGGGTACCTCCTCTTTGTTGTCCCTTTCTGCCAGTAAGGTGAAGGTGTTCTGCAGTGGTATAGGTGAAGGAGCATGCACTCTTTCCCAACCCCCACCCTCTTGCAGCCCACCATGGCTCATCCACTCTGTCTCTGTCTAGGCATCCTCTGGGGGAGCAGCGGCAGACTTGGTAGCCCCTGGGTGGGGCTGGAGGTTAATTGTACCCTTGTCAGTTCAGCCCCGAGTCCAGCAACCTATGCCAACAACACTGAGAGGTGAGTACATATAGGACAGCACCTCAGTCTCCAGCTCTCCCAAAAGACTGCTGCACCACAACCAATGCACTCCACCACTCCCATTATTACCTTTGTTTGCTAGTGTCTATGTAAACTTGGTTTACCCCCTCTATCTCCTTCCTATTCCTGTGTGCTACTGCCTCTCCCTTTTGCTTCCCTGAAAGTATTGTTTTCATTTAAACTGTTTATTGTTTCAGTGACATACGTACAGTCTGAAAAAATTGGACACAGAGCATACAGAATATATTCTAGAGCCATGAGGGTGCCACCCCTCTTAATAGACGCAATTAAAGATTGTCATTTGTCATTCAATACATCTTTGGAGGTTTTAATAATTGTTATATAACTATACAGAGTGTTAACTCTATGTAACCCTCAGGGGGCGCTATCCCAAGGGCTACTACCCCTACCTGCTTTTCCACTAGCAGGTTGAGGGGCCTGGATCCAATGGCGGGTGCCTCCACCCAGAGGTCGGGGTTGGAACAGTCAAACACGACTTGGTCACAGCCCTCTGGGTCACTGCAACCCCTCTTTCCTTCCGCTAGTGACCCACAAACACTTCCCACCCAATTGTTATCACTTACACTTACCCCCAAAGTGGAATGACCAACTTGGTGCTGAGGACCCCCTGTAAAATAAGATACAGTGACACAATAACCCATGCACAAGAGGGGAGCACAAACATACAGTTCAGACAGTGTACCTTGCAAACAACAAATCTGATTTATTGCAGGGGAAATAACAAGGGTGGGAGAAATCAGGTTGATTAGCTTAACACTCTTCTATACCAGGGCACTGTGCACAGGCCAGACCTATAAGTCACTGTCTCTGGGTACCCAGGCAATAAAAGGTTAGCCTATTCAGTGCAGCTGGTTGGGGCCCTGAAGGAGAAAACAAGTATTTGATACCCAAATTGGTTAATCAGAGCCAGCAGGCTCAGTTCATGCAGCCAGTGGAGCAGCCAGAGAGATCTTGCCCTCAAATGAATATCTGACAGGGAGCTACCCTGATTTAGTACTCACGACTCCTGCAGAAAGATACCTCTCACACCACTTGCAGGACATAGCCTGTGATCCAAACACTTATACACACATTTATATGTAGAACAGAGGGGTACCATACCAGGCAGCTGCTTTAGACTCCCGATCACTTTCACTGCACAAACTGGGTGATGCCACGCAGCTTCACTTGTCCTGACAGACCGAGCACAATTGAAGCTGATTCTCCAGTCCTCTACAGGGTGAGCCTGGTAGGTAGCTGTAATCGTACAGCCTCCTCTGTCTGCACTCCTCCACGGATCTTGTCCGCTCCTTATGGCGATTCTGCTGCCCGACTTCTGGGCCTGCACACGCGCTTCCCGCGTGAAAACTTGCACAGCACAGGAGCCAGAGCTCCTTCTCCCTTCACGATCACCAACGACTCTGCCCCTCCAGGATAGTTGCAGGGCAGTTTCCTTTCGCTCCACAGGACTCCGGTTGGCTGCTTGGTTCTGTCAGTCACCTCATACGCCCTCTATTAGTGCAAAGAAGGCACCAGGGTCCAAACTACACTTCCCAGGAGCACCTGCCATTTATTCCCCTTCAGACAGGCTCCCAGTGGGAGTCCAAGTTCTGGTTGGCTCAAGCGATCCCCATTTTAAAGTCCCCCTCTCCAATTGGCCCATCTCAGAAGTCCAGGTCCAATATGGAGGGACCAAACACACAGAGTCCCAGCTCAATAAAGGCAGGTTAAACAAACTGCATTCTTACTGTTAAGCTACATATGTCCCCGCAAACAGTTACATCTGTCAATAAGGCTCCCTCTGCTTGCTTAGCGACGGCAGAAACAGAGCAATTCAAACAGCAGCTCGAGTGGGATTCGAGCAGTAAACCCACAGTCCACCCTTGCAAACTAATAAAGCCTGCAAGCAGGCAGTTTTTAAAGAGACATTACCAGAGGCTCTAAAAGCACTCGCAGCACCCACATTTAAATGGCCTTACGCCGAACGCTCGTTAGGCAGGGAGCACTTAGACAAGCTCCAGGAAGGCTTTTAGGAACCCCCATTTGTAGGGGGGTTACACCCTTCCTGGCCTGGAAAGAACTTGGCGTCCACGTCAAGCATTTACCCTTAAATCACTTTAAGGCAAAACAGTTTAAACTGACAGCGCATCAAACCTTTAATTACATACACTGGTACTGTATGACACAGTTTACTATTGGTTATACAACATTACACATACAGACAAACGTTTTCTTTTTTAAATCAGGTTATTTCCTGCCCATGAAACCTGGATAGAGGGGGCCCTTCCCTATCAGCTACCTGGGGGCTAAATGGGGCAAGGGCACCATACTCAGTGGGCAATACCAGCAGTCTGTAATCATTCCCCAGGCTTAGTTTGGGCAATGAGCTCGGGGACACATACACCCCTTTATGGACCACATTCAAAGGCAGATCCACAGGCTGGCCCAGGGACTCATAACTCAATCTCACTACAGGCCATACTTCTCGGCCAGTCCGTCTAGGAGTCTCGGGTAAAATTTCTGAAGGCTCAGACTCCATTTCTACCCTACTTGGGATGGCCGGGGAAACCTCTATAGGAGCAGGGGACCCAGAGTCCATTGTACCTTCGGGAACAGGGCCCTCTATTTCTGAACTCACACCACCTGGCTCAGCTTGGGACATTTCTGGTACTAGCGGGGAACTATCAGGGCACTCAGAATAGTCTTCTAGCTCTGGCATATCCCCAGTAGCCTCCCCCACATCACTTCCTTCATCTGAGAAATCAGACAGTTTAGCCAGTCCCAATGAGCTCATATCTTCAGATTTAATACCACTCACTTCTCCCTCCGGGAGCATTGGCTCCAGAGACAAAGCTGGGGGCTCAGACAGTCCAGGAAGCCCAACTTCATCCCCAGGGTTGATTAGGGGATTTCTCCTAAACAACTGGCTCAGTTCATAAGAGGGGTAATACTCAGGATTACTCTCACTGTCCTTGGACACAGACTGGCAATAAGCTTCAACAGAGGGGGGTGGAGAAGGCCTCTTTAGTTTGCTTTCCGGGGAATCAATCGGACTTGGTTTTTTCTTGGCAGTGGCTCTAGTCACAGGCCCGGGGGGGCACTGGAAGGTTCAGTCTCTATCAAAATCTGTCCAATTGGCAGCAGATGATTTCTGTGTACAGTTTTCACATCTTTTGAGTTGTTCTCCAGCCGCACTTTGTATACAGGCAAAATCTTCCAGTTTTCCCACAACAATATGAGGGAGGTGATGCCACCTGTCAGCAATCTTATGCTTGCCATGCAGTCCCAGGTTCCTCAGTAACACTCTATCCCCTTCTCTCAGCTCCATTGCTTTCACTTTCTTATCATACCTTTCCTTATTGGCCAGGTTTTGTTTAGCGGCCACGGTCTGGGCTAGTTGGTAGGCATGGTTTAGTTGGGTCTTCAACTTCTGTACATACTGTAGATGATTAGCTGCTTGAACCCCATCAGGAGAAACCCCAAAACATACATCCACTGGCAGTCTAGCTTCTCTCCCAAACATCAGTCTATACGGGGAAAACCCAGTGGCATCACTTTTGGTGCAGTTGTAAGCATGTACCAAGGTGCTGATCTGCTGGCTTCATCTAGGCTTATCTTTAGGTTGCAGGGTGCCCAACATATCAAGCAATGTGCAGTTAAACCTTTCAGGCTGGGGATCCCCCTGGGGATGATACAGGGTGGTTCTTGACTTTCGTACCCCCCACAAGGATAGCATTTCTTTAATCAAGCGGCTCTTAAAATCTCTCCCCTGATCGGAATGGATTCTTTGAGGGGCCCCATCGTGGACAAAGAAATTCTCAACCAATACTTTAGCCACCGTAGTTGCTTTCTGGTCTTTAGTAGGGAATGCCTGTGCATACTGAGTGAAGTGATTGGTAACTACCAATACATTGCTGATGTTTCTCTGATCTGGTTTTAGACTCAGGAAATCAATGCAGACCAATTCCATAGGGGTGCTAGTAGTGATATTAACCAGGAGGGCAGCGCTCTGAGGCAGGGTCTTTCTTTGTAAACATCGGCTACAAGTCCGGATATGCTGTTCCACATCAGCACCCATTCTGGGCCAAAAGAATCGGGACCTCACTAAGTCAAGGGTTCGGTCTATGCCGAGGTGTCCCATGTGATTGTGCAGGGACCTCAACACCAGTTCTCTAAAAGCAGTGGGCAGCACCAGTTGTTGTTTGTCCACTTGTCCCCTTTGTCTACTGTCTCCCTGTATAATAGTTTATTAATCAGTTTCAACTTTGAACCTTCTTTGTATAACAGGGCAGTTCTCAGGTCAGGGGAATGCAGTTTTGACACATCTCTCCCTGCTTGCAGAGCCTCCAAAGCAGTTTTTATCATGGGATCTCGGGATTGAGCCCACTGGAGACTATCATTGTTGAACTGGGGCAGCGCACTAGTGTCTAATGCAGAGAAATGACAGTAAGCAGCAGGTATATAGTTCTCAGATGGCCCCAAGCAATCCACCATGCAGTCCACAGCATCAGGAGACACCTGTTCCTCCTTGTCAAATTTTTGGCAAAGGGCTCTAATGTCAGGTTCTGTCAACCTGACCCAATCAGCTCAGGACACAGGCCTCCAGGAAAGAGCATCAGTATCTATATGGTTTAGGCCTGCTCTGTATTCAACAGCATAGTCGTAGGTAGACAACGCAGAGAGCCACCTATGGCCAGTGGCATCCAACTTAGCTGAGGTCTGCACATATGTCAGAGGACTGTTATCAGTCTTCACCAATATCTTAGTACCATACAAGTAGTCATGAAATTGATCAACAATGGCCCACTTCAGGGCCAGGAACTCTAGTTTGTGCACTGGGTGGTTCTTTTCTGAAGGAGTCAGACTCCTGCTGGCAAAGGCTACGGGTCTCAAACCATTTGTGTGCTCTTGATATAACACAGCCCCCAATCCTTGTAGACTGGCATCAGTATGAAGAATGTATGGTCTGGTACGGTCAGCATAAGCCAGCACTGGGGCATGGGTAAGTTGATATATAATATCATGGAAAGCTACCTCACAATCAGCAGTCCAGCGGGTCCCAAACACATCATTGGGGTGGAAATATTTTTTCTCAGTCTCAGAGAACACAGCTTTCTTATACTTTTTGTGGGTTGGAGGGTACCCCTGGGTAAGGTTGAGTAGAGGGCAAATCACTCAAGAATAGTCTTTGATAAAACGCCTAGAATATCCACAAAACCCCAGGAACCATTGCAGCTCTTTCAAATTCTTTGGTTGCGGTCAAGTAGTCAAAGCTTCCACTTTGCTGGGGTCAGTCTCTATGCCTTCAGTGGATACTATGTGGCCCACATATTTCACGGATGTTTGGAAGAATTGACACTTATCTATAGACAATTTGAGACCAAAATCTTCCAGTCGATCCAGGACTTTGAACAACCTACTTTCATGTTCCTCCAAGGAGCTGCCAAACACTATGACATCATCCAGGTAGACTAAACACTCGATCAAATTCATGTCCCCCACAGCATGCTCCATCAAGTGCTGGAAAGTAGCAGGGGCGCCTGAAATCCCTTGGGGCATCCACATAAACTCGTAGAAACCTAATGGGCAAATGAAAGCAGTCTTCTCTCGATCCTCCGGAGCCATCGGGATCTGGTAGTACCCACTGTGAAGGTCTAACACGGAGAACCATTTACTACCATTCAGACAGTCCAAGGCATCCTGAATGCATGGCGTGGTATACTGATCTGGTATGGTTTGCCTGTTTAAAGTACGGTAATCCACACACATCTGAACAGTTCCATTCTTCTTCCTCACTACTACAATAGGTGAAGCATAGGGGCTTCTGGATTCCTGTATCACCCCAGCTGCGAGCATCTCCTGCAGGTGTCATCTCACATCATCTATATCAGCAGGGGCCAGGCGTCGAGATCGCTCATGGAAAGGTCGCTCATCCTGTAGCCGAATGTGGTGCTCAGCTCCTTGCACACATCCTATATCCCAGTCGTTCAAGGAAAACACCTGCTCCCTCTGGGCGAGCCTTTCACTGATCCTTTTCTTCCATTCTGCTGGCAGTGGGGAATCACCAAAATTAAACAGATCAGGGGTCACTTGGTCACTCCTCCCAGGAGTCTTGTTGTTGGGCAGAACAGCAGTATCTGCACAGTGCACCGTGGCCAGAGTGCAACCTCGCTTCACTCGAATCTCTCGATCAGATACATTGTGCACTTGAACCATTACTCTTCTGGCAAAAGCATGGGCTCGAGCGGGTAAGATACTGGGTTTAACCAACAACCCCTCTGGCAACTTTCCCTCTCCTGGTGCATCCATCATCAATATTTTATTCTTAACATCCTTTTTAATCCGGACCTCTCCCTGTAGAACACACTGGGCATTTGGGGCTAGCAGCAAGGATTCTGGATCCTTCTTCCAGACAACACCCACCGGGCCTTCAGGTTCTGCCTGGCTGGCCTTTCTCTGGGTCTCGTAGGCCTTCTGAATCAAAGCGGGTCTCCTGAGAGCTCGCCCAGTCCTGGATCTCTGTTTTTCAGAGCACAGCTGCGCTAAGCGACCAAACATGTGAGCATTTGTTCCGATCAACAAGGGCACCCCATCATACAGTCCAGTGGGGGGACACACTAATGCCAAGGTTTCCACTTGTTCGGCCACCCCAGCCATAGAAGTAAGAAAAGACAACCAGATCCAGATATACCCAGAATAAGGGTAGGCCTTATCACTCAATCCCCAAACATGTAGTCCATCCAAAGGCTGCAGAGGCACTTCAGGCAAGTGCTTCCGATACCAGTCCTGAAACATAATGGTCACTTGGGAACCACTGTCCAACACAGCCCGGGTGGGTACTCCATTCACTCTCACGGTGGTCTCCATTGAGGGACCCACCATGTCAGACCATTCAGGAGACATGGTTTTGGAGGTTGCTTGGGCATTGACCCGGGTAACAAAACTCTTCCGAGGAGGCCCTCCCTGAGGTCTGGTATAGGCCTTGCGATGCCAGACTACTAGCCTGCTGTTGACCCTCCTTAAGTTCTCTGGTAACTGGCACTCAGTCTGAAAGTGTCCATCCTCCCCACAGTGTAGCAGAACTTAGTATCTAGGGGGTCTTTGTTGGGAGGGAGATATCTCGCCTGCCGGGAGGCATCGGGTGTTCTGGAGGGCTCCTCTTGAGTAGGTAGTTTGTTTCTAGATAACTCAGGTTCCCCAAATTTGGAGGGGTTGGCAGCAGTTTGTTTCAATTCTCTCACCATTTCCTGTAACTCTCTAATCTCGGCCTTCAAATCACTCTCCACCCGGGGATCAGAGAAAACAGCATGCACCCCCACTCCACCCTGGGCCTCTGGGAGCACACGAAATGCATCAGGTCCCTTGTTAAATCCCCTCGAGGGGTGGGTCTCATCTGGTTCACTGGGCTCAGGGATCTGGCATAGATTCATGACTCCCACATAGGGTTCCAACCCCTCTTCATCAGTCTCAACTTCTCGAATCTCTCTCATCAATTGGCAGTATTCGGGAGGGGCAGCCCGTCGGTCATGTAGTTTGAGCTTCAACAATATCACACTGGAAAACCTGACAAATTTCAAGATATGATCTAGGCGGACCTGATTTAAAGCAGGGACAGTTACCCCCCCTTTTGATAAGCTTTTTGCAGTGCCCTTTCCATTCTGGTAACAAAGGCTGACAGTTTCTCATTCCTCCACTGTTTAGCTGACTTGAACTTCCACAACAAGTCTTCCCCAGTTTCTGTACTCCCAAACACCCCCTCTAAGGCAGAAAGGTACTCTACTGCAGTGGCTTCGGGGCTAGTAGCCCTCAAGAAATGAATGGCTTCCAAAGCTGGGCCCCTCAGGCTCTCCATCAGTCTCTTTCATTTCTCCCCCTCAGAGCACTGCCACTCTTGGACTAAAGGGGAAGCATAGTCCATCCAAGTCTCCAAATCATCTTCTCCTGAGGGCACAGGCACAGTACCAGAAAAAAGTTTCAATCTCCAATAGGAGTCTAGCTGTATGGGGGGGAACAACTATAGGTGGTGAAGCCAGGATGGAACTCTTGGAGGACCCGGGAGATGTACCCGGGGATGGTTGGGGGGTGGGATTACTGGAAAGGTCTAACACCTGTAGTAATTCCTGAGTGGTCCTCCCTTCTGCAGCTAACAGTTTAAGCAATTTATCTTTGAAGCTATTAGTCTTGGGGGAACCCCCCTGGGGTGACTGAACCACTCCGGACATGAATGACCCTCCACCCTTTTGAGCACCTTCCGGGTAAATCACTGGGGGCACCCTCTCCGGGTCTATAATTATACTGCATAAAAGCAGCACCTGCAAGGTCTGGTCGAGTAGGTTGGCCATTCGCCCCTTCACCTCTACCTTGCCTAAACACTTAACACGCTCAACTGCAGAAACAAGGTCAGCATTCTTTACCCCGAAAGGTACCTCCAGTAGTAACACAATTTTCTGGGAATCCAACTCTTCAGCTTCACCCCACCCCATCAGTTTATGCACCATCATCTTAACAAGGTCTAATTTAATTTTAGTCGTGATATCTCCCTCCAGTTTTTCTTTTAGTTTGGCCATGTTGGGGTATTTCGTCTACTCAGCCATTAGGGGACGCTAATCCCAGTGGTGCCTCTAAGATGTAACCCCCAGGGGGCACTATTCCAAGGGCTATTACCCCTGCCTGTTTTTCCACTAGCAGGTTGAGAGGCCTGGATCCAATGGCGGGTGCCTCCACCCAGAGGTCGGGGTTGGAACAGTCAAACACGACTTGGTCACAGCTCTCTGGGTCACTACAACCCCCCTTTCCTTCCGCTAGTGGCCCACAAACACTTCCCACCCAATCATTATGACTTACACTTACCCTCAAAGTGGAATGACCAACTTGGTGCTGAGGACCCCCTGTAAAATAAGATACAGTGACACAATAACCCATGCACAAGAGGGGAGCACAAACATACAGTTCAGACAGTGTACCTTGTGAACAACAAATCTGATTTATTGCAGGGGAAATAACAAGGCCGGGGGAAATCAGTTTGATTAGCTTAACACTCTTCTATACCAGGGCACTGTGCACAGGCCAGACCTATAAGTCACTGTCTCTGGGTACCCAGGCAATCAGAGGCTAGCCTATTCAGTGCAGCTGGTTGGGGCCCTGATGGAGAAAACAAGTATTCGATACCCAAATTGGTTAATCAGAGCCAGCAGGCTCAGTTCATGAAGCCAGTGGAGCAGCCAGCCAGATCTTGCCCTCAAATGAACATCTGACAGGGAGCTACCCTGATTTAGTACTCACGACTCCTGCAGAAAGATCCCTCTCACACCACTTGCAGGACATAGCCTGTGATCCAAACACTTCTCCACACATTTATATGTAGAACAGAGGGGTACCATACCAGGCAGCTGCCTTAGACACCCGATCACTTTCACTGCACAAACCAGACGACACAACGCAGCTTCACCTGTCCTGACAGACCAAGCACGATTGAAGCCGATTCTCCAGTCCTCTACAGGGTGAGCCTGGTAGGTAGCTGTAATCATACAGCCTCCTCTGTCTGCACTCCCCCACGGATCTTGTCCACTCCTTATGTGGCGATTCTGCAGCCAACTTCTTGGCCTGCACGCTTCCCAGCGCAAAAACTTGCACAGCGCAGGAGCCAGAGCTCCTTCTCCCTTCACGATCACCAACGATTCTGCCCCTCCAGGACAGTTGCAGGGCAGTTTCCTTTCATTCCACAGGGCTCTGGTTGGCTGCTTGGTTCTGTCAGTCACCTCTTACGCCCTCTATTGATGCAAAAAAGGCGCCAGGGTCCAAACTACACTTCCCAGGAACACCTGCCATTTATTCCCCTTCAGGCAGGCTCCCAGTGGGAGTCCAAGTTCTGATCGGCTCAAGCGATCCCCATTTTAAAGTCCCCCTCTCCAATTGGCCCATCTCAGAAGTCCAGGTCCAAAATGGAGGGGACAAACACACAGAGTCCCAGCTCAATAAAGGCAGGTTAAACAAACTGCATTCTTACTGTTAAGCTACATATGTCCCCTCAAACAGTTACATCTGCCAATAAGGCTCCCTCTGCTCGCTTAGCAATGGCAGAAACAGAGCAATTCAAACAGCAGCTCGATTGGGATTCGAGCAGTAAACCCACAGTCCCCCCTTGCAAACTAATAAAGCCTGCAAGCAGGCAGTTTTTAAAGAGACATTACCAGAGGCTCTAAAAGCACTCACAACGCCCACATTTAAACGGCCTTACGCCGAACGCTCGTTAGGCAGGGAGCACTTAGGCAAGCTCCGGGAAGGCTTTTAGGAACCCCCATTTGTAGGGGGGTTACACCTATATTAGCTGTGTGAAGTGAGTCCATGAGCTGCATAACTGATATCGAGGGTTCAAGAAGCCTCCTTATTGTCTTTACCTCACAAATGAAGGAAAAAGATTATTGACATGTTATATCATAGTTCACACATATATGTATGCTCCTTAAATGGATCAAGATATATACTAACACCTCACTTGACCAAGGAAAAAAGGTTTAGCTTCACAACACAACAACTTTTAGGATAATTCAATCAACTTTCATCATAGAGACTATTTATCTATGTAACTCCCCCTACAAATGGGGGCTCCTAAAAGCCTTCCCGGAGCTTGCCTAAGTGCTCCCTGCCTAGCTGGTGTTCGGTGTAATGCCGCTTAAATGTGGGTGCAGTGAATACTTTTAGAGCCTCTACATACTGTCTCTTTAAGAGCTGTCTGCTTGCAGACATAATTAGTTTGTATGGGGGGGACTGTGTGTTTCCCTGCTCGAGTCCCGCTCGAGCTGCTGTCTAATCGCTCCATTTCTGCAGTCGCTAAAAGCGCAGAGGGAGCCTAATTGAAAGATGTAACTGTTTGTCAGACAACATTTAGAGTAGTAGTAAAAATGCAGTTTGTCTAACCTGCCTTTCTTGCAGCTCGAACTCTGTTTGTTTAGCCCTTCCATTTTGGTCCTGGACTGCTGAATTGGACCAATTGGGTTGAGGGACCTTTAAAATGGAGCCTGCTTTGGGTGAATCAGAACTTGAACTCTCATCTGGAGCTGGCTGTAAAGGGGCTGTATGGCAGGTGCCTCTGGGAGTTGTAGTTTGTACCATGGGGTCTTTTTGCACCAACAGAGGGAGCCCTGCTGTGATGGACAGCTGAACCAACCAACCAAACTTGTGTGAGCCTAAAGGAAATGCCCTGAACTGTTGCAGGCAGCCAGATGTGAGGTGACTGTGAAAGGAGACAGAGCTCTGTGCTGTGCGGCGAGTAGTTCGCGCAGGAAGTGCGTGTGTAGGCCCCCAAGTCGGTCTGCGGCCGTTAGTACAGTTAAATTGGACTGAATACGAGCTTTTGTAGAAGGAAGAAGAAGCAGAAGTGTGGGAACCAGACTTATCCTGTAGAAGACAGAATATTTTGTTGAAGTGCGATTGGCCTGTCAGGGACTGAAGCTGCTGCGAGTGCTCCTGGGTTTTTGCAGTGTTTTGGGATCGGGATCGAAGAGCAGCCTGCCTGGTATAGTAATTTCCGTTACATATGAATGTGCTTGGTGCTTGTGGGGAATTGCAATCTTAATTCCCCTCACTCTGCAGTGTGTGCTGAATGCTGGAAACCCAGAAACAACACCATCCATCCAGCAACTGTCTTGGGTATCCTGAGTACCATTCAGGGCAAACCCCTGCAACACCAGTTGAATCAAAAGTGTGCCATCTGATTTATTTGTGCTTTCTTTTCTTGAACTGAGCCTCTGCTCCGGATTACAATTGTGTGTTGTGCATATATTTTCTTCCTACAAGGCCCCATCCAGCTGCACCAGCCAGCCAACCCCGGGCAACGGACCTGGCTATCCCCCCCCCGATCCTGGGTACCCAGAGAGGTGACATTTGGACCCTATATGCATGCATGCACAGAACAGTGATTTGAATGTGTGCAAACCAAATCAACCTGATTGCCCCTTCCCGTGTTACTGTCTCCTAAATAAATCAGATTTATTGTTATTGAACTATATGCTGTCTGTGGTGTCAGTACATATAGAATCAGCAGTGCATTGTGTCTGTGTATATTGCCTAACCTTGTTTTACAGGGGGTCCTCAGAGACTTGCTGCAGAATCAGTCCTGAGGGTAAGTGGGTACTGTATGTGTAATAAGTAGGCAGTTGTGGGATATTGGGAAGGTAACTCCCGTGTACTGTTTGGGCCACTAATGGGAACAAAGGGGGGTCACAGTGTCCCAGAGGGCTGTACCCAAGCTAGTTTAACCACTGTCAACCCTGACCTCTGGATGGAGGCACCCGCCACTGGACCTAGGCCCCTTAATCTGTCACTAGCCATACAGGCAGGGGTAATAGCCCTTGGGATAGCACCACCTAGGGGTTACATCTATATTAACAGTATGCCAACATTTGTAACAGATAAAAGTGCCCCTTCCCAGCCATGCTCAGGAAGTGGAATTAAGCTCAGTGTTGTTTGATCAAAGCCTCAAGGTAATGATGATATTTGCTGAAACCCTCAATGGTAAAAAGTTCCAGTCTAGAGAAAATGCCTGTCACACAGACATTTACAAGGCTTACCTTCTGAGCAGTACCCTCGGGAGGCATGAAAGTACATTACCCAGGGAGAAAGTTCAAGTGTTCTCGTCTTCTGAGGTGGCATCCCTCTATCATGCTGGCAGAGGTGTGGCATGCTTCTGTGCCCATGTCAGGGCATCGGTGGAATCAGTAAAGAGACAGACTTTACCATGATGGATGAGTCGCAGGCGGGCTGGGAAAACCATCCCGTGAGGTATCTCTACTTCTCTTAACAAATCACTTACTCCATCAAACATTTTATGTTTTTTGTCTGGTGGTGTAACTAATGTCTGGCTAGATCCAGATTTCCTGCCCATCTTAGAGTAAAGGGTTTTTTTGCATTGTGATAGTGCTAATACAATGTCCCAAGTATCCACTCTATCACAGTTGGAACAGCCTTCCAGTGGAAGTTGTAGGGGAGAAAACAGTGGTGGGGTTCAAGAATGCATGGGATAGGTACAAGGGAATGGAAAGGAAGAATGAGAGGGAGAAAGGGCTGTAGATCAAGTATGGCCTGTGGTGAGAATATAGGTAGGGTAAAATGGGCAGACTGGGTGGGACATGTGACCCTTATCTGCTGTCAGATTCTATGTTTCTTTCAGTCACCACCACAGTTGCTCTTGGAGCCTCTGGATTATCAGGTCTGCTTCTAGCTGTTACCCGATAAGCTTACTGCACCACCACTGCCTGGTCATTCAGATCCTCACCAAATTGTTGCACAAACCAGTCTTTCAGAATCAAAAGTAGAGGGTCACTTTCAGTTCCCTCTGGCGTCCCTACATTTCAGAGATCTGCTGCATGGGCTTGGTTTTCCAGGGTTTTGATCCTGGTACACAAGTGTGTACTTTCTTTTATTATATTGGCTGCAGCATCCACTGCAGATTCTGTGTGCTTGACTGCTTCCGAAGTGTCCGTTTTGACAGTAGTCATGGATATCTCAAGTACAACTACTCTGTTAGTTACAGTGTCGATCTCGTCAGCTAGTCCTGCAACAGTTTTGATCAACCTGTTTATCTTAATGCCTAGAGTTTGAAGCATTTCTTTAAATGGTTCATTTTCCATAGCCAATGGTTGGTCTAGGGCTGACCGCGTGGTTGGCACTGATGGTACATTTTTTGACTTTGCTACCTCCTACTGTTGTCATTCCTTCTGGGGCTTCACCATACTGAACTCTGCAGGTTCAAAAGTCACAAACAGGTATCTGCTGCTGTTCAAAATACTGCACAGCGTGTTTTTTGAAGTTTTATATTGATATGACAGGGCAGACTAGATGGGCCTGTCTGTCCTTATCTGCCATCAAATTCTATGTTTTTACATGGTATGCCGAGCTCTAATCACTGGTGGCAATGTTGCTTGGGCTCCACTGTGCACCCCCCAAAAGTATTTTGTATCGTTAACCTAGATCTCCTGCTTTCCTTTCTTCACCCTCTTACCTGTTCCTAGTTTTGCCTGATCCTACATTTTGCAATTTACTCCTGCCTTCCCTGTACTACCCACTTTGCCTGGGGAAGCTTTGAGCCATCCCAGTTGGTTGTTACCCCCACTCTAAGTAGTGACTCCTTGTTTAAGCTTAGTACATTAAATTAAGGTTCTCAAACACAGTGTTACTCAGTTTACAATGTGTAAAAGAACAGCAAAACAGCAATGCTCCTACTTGACTATTAAAGTTAATTAATGCACCACAGGATCAATGCATATCTATAAATTCACAATAAAGACCTAACATTAGCATATAATAGTTTGAAAGATGTATTATAACAATATGCACTCTTTAGCTCCCCCTTTTTTGTTATACTACTAGTTATCCACCATTCAATGTATTCCGTTTATATCTAGTATTATTTAACCCACTGTTTACTTACAATATTCAATGCCTTGATGCTGGATGCTGCACTCTCAGCTGTTTAACGCACCTCCTTCTTCACATATACCCAATTACATTAAGTATCAGGGCTACATAGGGGATCATACTCGGGGTGCAGTGTCTCCTGCCGACTGCTGCCCACATGTACCAAGGGCCCATGGTGTCTGCAGCAGGTCTTAATGGGCGTGTATATGGAAATACCTTTGGAAATTCCTTTCCCAAGGATGCATTGGCTTTTTCAGCAGTTGTAAAAATTATTTCTCCTGCCTTCACCTGAACTGTCAGCTGTCAGGATATAACATGTGGAATTGGACGCTGGCTCTGTGCAGGCCCACCTTGATATCTGAGAATATTTCTCTTTTGGTTCTGACCTTTTGGCTTTGGTTGTTGAACATCTTTATCTGCTTGTTTTGAAATGTTTATTTTAGTAATTTTCTAGCTGCCTTTTGGATATAGATCTTATCCTGAAAGCTCAAAAATCTTATAAACAGTACTCTGGGTCTGTCTGAGGGATCTGTTTTTTTGCTTTGATCCCCCCCCCCCCCCATGTACTCTTTCCAGTTGATATGTTTTTGCTGAGTGTGAGGGACCAAAGGTGCCCACTAGCCATTTTTTTTTAAATCTATAAGGTCTCTGCCTTCCACACCCTCTGGTGACCCAAAGATTAGCATGTTTGCTCATCTTGAATAACTGTCCTGGTATGCAATTCTTTCTGCAAGGTGCTTTATGCACAATGGGCCCAAGGCACAAAGCTTATGCGTTGCATACCTGCAGTGTGTAAGTAATCCTATGCTGGAATACCATGCAGCAGTGGTCCAGTGGAGCCCTGGCAGCATTCCCGGCTGGTGCACAAGCCCCATGTGCATATGATCCCCCAGCCAAATGTGCTGCTCCACACCAGGGGCGGTCTGGAGGTGTGCCAGGAGAGCGTTCCACACTCTGCACTATTCACAACAGTTTGTAGGCGGCATGGAGTGCTGGGCTGGAGTACTCAATGGGAACCCTGCTGTAAATATTATGTGCCCCCTAACAGACACCGTCCATCTGTGGTGGCATCTGGACCGCTGCCACACTGCTGCCCCAGCCCACTGGGTGGATGGGGAGGGCTGGGAGTGGCTGTTTGGGTGAGTGCCTGTACTTTGTACAACACTGAACCCGCACCATCCCACACACTCCCACGGTGCAAGGGGTCTCCTCAGGGACCCAGCTTGGGCATCCAATTAGATGTCTGCCTGCATCCTGTGCCCTACCCCTTGGCAGCCCTGATCCAGAACCATGCCACAGCATTAAGTTGCTTAAACTTTAACTTTTCAGATGTTTACTGGAGCCCAATGTGTGTTTTTGTTTTTCATTCAACTCCTTATCATATATTTAAAAAAAAAGGCCAGTATAATGAGTTACCCATTGCTCAACTGGGACAAAAGAGTCCAATTTTTTTTTTACTGTTATTTGTGCCTCTTGCAGTAAGAAGCCAGAATGACTGTTGGTCATTGTTCTGGTTTACAGAAAGCATATTTTCCCATTTCTTATTCTGGTAGGTTATACACTTATCTACTAAATTTTTTTTTATATATGTTCCTGGCTACTTTCAGCTCTTTATACACATTTCTCTCTCTCTCTGAGTAATTTTGCTTTTCTCTTTTTTGTATTATCTTTTTTTCCCCTATGTGCTACCGCTCTCAGTCACTCCTTCAGGCTGTGCCAAGGCACCTCCGATCCATCCTGTTCCTGTGCCCCCATCCCTCATATGTGCAGTCATTCCCAGGGTAACCCGGACATGACTCTTCGCCGGGGCCCCCCCTCCTCTGAAGAGAGAGGCAACTGTGGGGCAGGCAAGCGCACTGCTTAGCCCTGGGGTACTGCTGAGGGACGGATGGTTCCCAGGACACTGACGGCATCAGACTGCCAGACAGCCATCATCCGGTCGACTGCTGAGCCATTTTACGTTTTTCTGGTAATGTTCCCTCTCTTGCATGCATCTGCATTACCCCCGGTCTCCACCGGAGGTCACTGTAGAGCGACACACTCCCACAGCCCACCCCAGGAGAGGAGAGCAGTCCTCCGGACACTCAATCCTCTCCTCCCCTGCTGACCCCTGGCACCCAGAGTCTGTTCCCAAACCCGGGTCACCGGCATGGGTCGAGGTAAGGCACCAGCGCCTCAGCCCTCTACGCCACTGGGCCGGTTAGTATTTTTGCTTTTCTGACCAGCCATCTTAGTGCTTGCTTCTGCTGTAAGTACTCTTTATCAAACCAGGTCTCCATGCCTATATATACTGGTGTATAGCATTTTTGCACTGTCAGCAATCCGCAGTGGCGGCTTGGGGAGCACGGCCAACACACTGGGGCTGGCTGCCATTACTGTTCCTGGGGCCATCATTCGGTGGGTGAGATGGGGGACTCGGTGGTCAACTGACCTATTCTTGCATTGCACTGCTCATGAGGTGTTGGTCAGCGATGTTCTTACACACCGACATTACAGGCAGTGATGTTTTGTCTGCTTCGTTATGTCCCACAATATTTTTTCCACAACGTTACTGGCTGGATCCCCTACCAAGAAACCAAATGCCTCTTTGATGACACAGATCTCATTTGTATTGTTGCTTGGTGTCTTATTACCATTATGTGGTAGAGGTTGAATAACAGCTTCCTGCATATTTTCAGCCTCTCTTGTCTCTTTCTGGTTCAATGGTCTAGAATTTGGTTCCGTACTATAAGAACTATGAGAACTCAAGTGAGCTTCTGATGCCAGATTTACCAAAGGAATTTTACTAAGACTATTGCAGCGATTACAGGTTTTCTTCACTAAGTTCTTCCCTTTTTTGGGTTTGTTCTTATCATTGCCAGTATTGTTGCTAGTTTTCTTCCCACTTTTTCTCTTTGTTATTTTTTTTTGTCCAGGCTTCTCTGGTGTACTGGGGATTTCTATAACAGAAACTCTGGTCTTAATTGATCATATTCCTCTTCCAGTATGGAGGGAGAGTGGGAAGCAGTGGGTGCAATTCTATCTAATTTAAGTAGAATATCTTCAAGCCTGTAACTATTTACTGCTATGTTCTGCTTGATAAACTCAATTTCATTTTGCAAACCAAGTATCTGATCCAAGATCATTATGTGAGCAGCAAAGGGGTTTTTAATAATTTTTTTAACATCTTCACTTAAGGCAGTAGGGTAGTTCTGAATGTCCTCCAGAGTGCAACATTGGCCAGCTCTGTTTATGGGTGTATTAAGCCTTTTTAGGCCAGAGATGGTAATTTGTAATTCTTCCATAATCTCATTTAAACTGGCCTGTTGAACTTGGGAAGAATACTGCACAGAGGTGGTTACAGGAGTATAAACCTCCTGGGAGAATGATAGGCTATCCTCAGACCCCATTTGCATGGACCCCAATATCATTTATAGGGGAATGCTGTGATTCCCAGGACCCATATTCATTTGTTTTGCATAATTCAATCACTGCTGTCTGCTACTAGAACTTTCAGGTTTTTTTTCTCTGTCGTGTGTATAGCTCTGCATAGTTTAATAGTGTTTCATACTTTCTAGCGTGCATTTGTTTTTGTTCTTGCGTTTGTTCTTTGTTCGTTTGCTTTGCTCGTCTGTTTTAATTTAATTTTATTTTATCTATATTTGGAGTCCTTTTGGAGTCGGGAGTCAGGAGCTGGAGTTGGGAGTCGGGAGACGAGAGATGGCAGCTTATGGATTTCGGCGGTTTAGAGGATTTTGAAGTTTGCCGCCATTTTATTTAGGAGATTACGACTTATGGTCCTGATTTGGCGATTTGGATGACACAGTGTGATTTTGCAAAGATCCCCTGGAAGCTTTGAAATTTGCCGGTTTGGGTGAACACCGTGAGTACTTGGAACCGGAAGCTATTTGCTTCAGCTTTTTGGGGATAATAATTGGGGGGTTGTTTGGAGTGCAGTTGCTTCCTGCCTCCTGTTTTCTGCCTGTTGGAATAGCGAACTTTGCTTTCTGCCTCCTGTTTTCTGCCCATTGGAATAGCGAACTTTCAGACACTTGAGAGACCACTTGCTTGGACTTGGTTTGAGCCCGTTTTGGAGAAGGAAGAGGGGTTTTAGCCAGTCCAGCTGGCCTGAGGTGGGTTGCGGGGTACGGCCATTTGTCCCTGGGAGGGTCGGGTGAGTCTTCTGGAGGGTTGGTGACCTTGGAGCCTCCAGGAGTTGCTGGAATTGCCTGGCAGAGGTTGGGTTTTTTCCCCGCATTCCAAGTGGGGATGAGCGGTTGTAAATACCGCGACCTGCCCTGGGCTGTTTTGGAGTTGGCTATACTTGAATTGAGGGAACTTTATCTCCATGTGTAAATTAACGATTATTCCAGGAATTTTCATTGTGAACAAGAACTGGACTATTGTTTAATAGCCTGCTGGTTCCTGATTCTGTATGATTCTTGGATTTAATTGGTTTTGAAGTTGTTGTTGGACTCATTAGAACTTCTCCTACCACTGATTGACTTCTTCCCCAGACTTTTTATTTTTTGGTCTCCTGGTTGGTGAGAAGACCAGTACACCTATATTTAATTGTGTTGTTTTGTTTATTTTTTATATTTTTGTTTACTGTGTGTATTTTGGGTAGTGGGAGTGCCCAAAATTCTCCCTTTCTCTCAGCTGTGAGAGGGTGGGGGGGGGTTATATTTGTATATGTATTTTATCCTGTGAGAGAGGATTTTTATTTTTATTTATTTTATTATATTTTGTTTTCTGGGTTTGAATTCTTTCTAGTTGGGGAGGAGGGCGGGTTTGTAGATTTTGTTGGGTTGGGTTTATTGTTTAAGTTATTGTTTTGGAGGATTCTTAGGATTTTAATTGTTAGAAATTCTGTTATAGGTTTTTAGAGTTTTTGGATTAGTTTATTTAGATATTTGTTGCATATTGTTTAGTTTGAGCTAAATCATGTGCTGGCCAGTGGGCACCATGGAGGTGCACTATTCATCCTCCTCTCTTCGCGCCCTCTGCCCTTTTTATACTCCACCCCTACAATTTGAGATGTACCAGCACTGTAGGGCGCTGGGGATTGTTCGTAGGGGAGTGAGGAGGGCTGGGGTGGGCGAACAGGAGAGGATGAAAAAGCGGGGCCACCGTATCAGGGTTATTACGTCCAGAAGGTGCCCTGGGGTGAAATGGAATCCAGACCGGGGTCTCCCATGTCTGGTGCCCATAACCAAGGGCACCACTGAATTTGGTGGGCAGATAGGCCAGACAGCTTCTGAGGCTTGTCCAACTCGGGCGGTGTTATGCATTGCCAGGTCTGTTAAGAATAAGACCGCTGTTTTAGCTGATCTTATTAGTTCGGCTGACCTGGCTTACATCACCGAGACCTGGCTGGATGAAAATTCTGGCCCCATTTTGGAGGCCATGATTCCAGCCGGGTACTCGGTGATACACCGCCTGAGATTGGACCGCAGGGGTGGGGGGGGGGTTGCAGTTTGTTTTAGGACTAAATTGGGCCTCATGAATGTGGTAATAGGTGAGACTGAATCCTTTGAGTGTACAGTTGTAGCAGATGTAGGCGTTCGAATCGTTCTCATCTACCGTCCACCCAGAGATGGGAAACGCTTCTTACAGGAAGTAGCAGACTTCCTCGTCGATATGTCATTTGAGTTGCCCAGATTGATGGTTCTGGGTGACTTTAATGCTTGGTTCGATGATGAACTCTCACAATTTGGTAATTACTTCCTCCAACTTATGTTTTCTTTGGGCCTTACACAGGTAGTTTCCACTGCTACACATAAATCTGGGCACTCTTTGGATTTAGTCTTCCTCCTAGGGATCGATTCATCCAACGTGGGGGTGGAACCAGTCACCTGGTCTGACCACCACACCATGAGGTTCAATTTTTATACCCTCCTGAGAAGGCCTTCCCCTGTGGAGATGGTCAGGTACCTCCCATTACGGAATATCACTTCCCAAAGCCTAGTGACGGTCCTTGACCTGTCATCCCCCGTGTTGACTAGCAGTAATCCAGAGGCACTGGTGGCGGCCTATAACATGGCCGTTACGGGGGCCCTGGATTTTATTGCTCCTGTTCATGAGCGCCCCCTATCCCTTCGCCCCAGGTTCCCTTGGTTTGATGGGACACTGAGGGAGTTGCGGAGACAGGGGCGAAGGTTAGAGCGTTGTTGGCGCAAATCCGCCCTTGATGTCGACCACCTTAGATTGATGGAACATTATTCTATCTATCAATCTGCAATCACCCGTAAGAAGGCAGAATTGGTGTCAAGGGAGATTGCAGTTGCAAGGAACCAACCGGCTCAGCTGTTTCGGACAGTAGATAGACTGTGCAACCCAGCCTGTCTGCAAGTCTGAAAAGCCTTTTCACAAGTAGAGTGTGAGGTGCTCGCTCGGTTCTTTGCAACTAAGGTGGCTGACATTAGGGCGGGCCTGCGTCCGGCAATCTCTAAGGGTGATGCTGTGGAACAGTGCAAGTTCACAATACCTCAATTCTCTTGGAGTTCCTTTTGCCGACTGGAAGTCGTGGATATTATGAAGATCATCCATAGGGTGCGGCCTACGAGCTGTAGTTTGGACCCTGGACCAACTCCCCTAATTTTGGGTTTTCTTAAGACCATTGGTCCAGTTATGGTGCAAATAGTCTGGAGCTCCTTAGAGTCTGGTGAGTTTCCTAACTCCCTGAAAGAGGCGGTGGTGACACCCCCTCTTGAAAAAAGCTACTCTGGACCCAGACTGTTTTTCAAACTACGGACCTATCTCTAACCTTCCCTTTATTGGGAAGGTTATTGAGAAGGTAGTGGCAGCCCAATTGGAGGACCATTTAACCATCCATAATGTCTATGAATCCTTCCAATCCGGTTTTTGGAAAAGACATAGCACCGAGACTGCGCTGGTTCCGGTGCTTAATGATCTTCTGAGGGCGAGAGATCAGAAGAGATGTTCCATTCTAGTCCTTCTTGACTTCTCGTCAGCTTTTGACACTGTGGATCACTTGGTGTTGTTAGCACGCCTGAGGTCAATTTGTGGAATGTCAGGAACTGTTTTAAAATGGTTCACTTCATTCCTCACTGGGAGATCACAAAGAGTTGTGTCAAGGTTTTTTTCCTTGGGCTCAACTCCTTTGTTGTGTGGGGTACCTCAGGGTTCAGTGCTGTCACCCATGTTATTCGCAGTGTACATGCTGCCCCTCGGAGACATTATAAGACGGTATGGGCTGAGGTTTCACTGCTATGCAGATGATACCCAGCTATACCTGTCTTTTGCACCTGACCAGGATGGAGCACTCTCTGTGTTTAATAACTGTCTGGAAGAACTCCAAGGGTGGATGGATTCTAGTTGGTTAAAGTTGAACTCAGAGAAGACAGAGGTATTAGTGGTGGACCCAGGTGGTCAGATAGCGAGGTCGCATGATGGCACACTCTTTGGAATTTTTCTTGGGGGTGTGTCACTTTCTACCTCTGAACAGGTGTGCAACTTTGGGATTGTCCTAGACGATAGGCTGACCCTTAAATCTCAGGTGTCGGCCATTGTCAGGACTTCCTTTTACCATCTTAGGAATATTGCCAGTGTGCATCACCTTGTTCCGTCTGACTCCTTACCAACGTTGGTCCACTCTTTTGTGTCCTCACGCTTAAACTACTGCAACGCTCTTTACTTTGGGCTTTCTGGGGTTGAAATCCATTGCCTTCAGCTGGTGCAGAACGCTGTAGCCCGGGTTTTGACTGGGACAAGGAGATCCAGTCATATTACCCCAGTGCCGCGCAAACTGCACTGGCTGCCTATACGGTGGCGGATCACCTTTAAAGTCATCTTATTGACTTTTAAAGCCCTTCATGATCAGGGTCCGACCTATCTGAAAGAACTTCTGGTGCCTTACTGCCCCGGCCGATCGCTCTGCTCAGCCAACAAGGGGTTGCTAGAGATTCCAAGAGTGGATTTGAAATCTTCTGGTAGTAGAGCATTTTCATATGCTGCACCCACTCTTTGGAATTCTCTACCACTCCGGTAAAGGGAGTGCACCTCTGTGGAGGTATTTAAGAAAGATTTGAAAACTTATTTATGGGATCTGGCCTATCTGGATGAGTAATGGTAATTATTTGTAAATATCTGTTGATAATATGGATGACCGTATGGTTTGTTTTTAATTGAGTGATGTTTTAAATGTATTTATTTATATGTCTAAATTTGTTATTGTATACTGTTTTCTGATGTAAAGCGCCTTGATATTTTTGAAAGGTGCTTTAAAAATAAAGTTATTATTACTACTATTATTATTAGGATCACAAGAGTCCCTAGAGTCCCTATTATGGGATGTTATATTAAGGACTTTAGGAGTGGATGAAAGCCTAAAAGGCTCAACAGAACTCAGTAATGTGATTGGATCTTTTATTAAGTTGCCTTTCTCTGTTAATGAAGCAGAACATGTTTTAGAAAAATGTTCATTCATTTTGGTCTGCTTCTTACTTCTAACTCTAGTGTATGTATCCTGCAGCTTTTTATTAGCAGGCACCCTTTGGGTTTTTGGGATAATTTATTCTTATTTATTTATTAGAAAATTCGAATTTACAACCTTTGAGTCATGGACTCATTTACATTCTACACCTTAACTTTATGCATTTTACTTTTTTTATTTGTTTTTTATTTAGCTGTCTAGTTTTGGTGCTTTGGTCAATCTCTTCTATCTCATTTTCAACATTAGAGTTCTTTTACAAGACTTATCTTCCTCCCCTTCTCAGAACTACTTGCCCCCTGAAGTTTCCTGGTTCCTTGTAAGCACCATTTTATAATACAGCATTCTAAAAGTGCTCTAAAGTGCTGTAAAGTTCAAGCAATGTATACAAATCAAAATGTGGGACAAATTAGAATAGACAGAGTCCGACAGAATCAAGCTTCTTAAGTCTATTGGATAATGGGGCCTGTGTAGGACAGTTAGCTCAGTTCAGACGTACTCCTTTAGGTTCAGTTAAATTATATTAAGCCAGAATTGCTTGAGGGAGTGCCAATAATAACACGTACATGTATTTCAAATCCAAGATACAAAAATGCAACCTAGTGTCCCAACAAAATTTCAGGAACTTCAAAAGTTTCACCAAATTGTTCTCCCTACTTTAAAAGTCCTCACCGAGTGACCCAAGTACACTGAGGCTACATCCTGGAGAACTTGTGGGATTTGACTGTAGAAACCCTAACGGACATGGAAAACAGTTCCTGAAAAACACTTCTCCCTCGGGACTCTGCGTGGCATTCCAGGCTTCTGTTAAAAAATGCCTCCATTGGTCCTTTTCAGGTTCTCTCGTCAGGGACACTAGGTAAAAGTGAAACAAAGGGAGAAAAGGAAATATCTGTCCAAAAAGGAGTAATAGTTCTTATGTACCTTTTATTTACCTAACACTAGCAATATGGGTGCGATACAAATGTAATGCAAACAATACTAGCAGCCATGCAAATTATTCCACAGCTAATCTACAGGGGAGGAAAACTAAAAATATTACAAACTTACTACTGGTTGAAGTATAACAAAGCAACATGGAAAACACCGAGAACAAGCTTTTTCTCTGTTCCAAGCGGTCAGCAGAAATTCAGGAAGACCTCCTAATCTGCATTGTGAGTCTGTCTTAGAGAATGGTGCATCTGTTTTAGAAACGCCATGCAGATGTACTTCTATCCCCCTCACAAGATCAGCTGACCAAAGGAGGCTCCTAACTGGTTACTATAACTTTTAGTTAATAGTTTGAAAAGAGGCTTATCAGCTCCTTTTAAAAAAAAAAGCTTTAACAATAAAAAATCTTTAATTATTATTAAACAATTATTCATCTGAGAGAATTCAAAAACAAAAGAAAGGAAAACTGCAATAGGCTAAGGAAAAATCACGCTATTTTCAGTTTTTAATAAAAGCTCTGACTGTAAGTAAAAAGACCGCTAATTTTAAAAGTCTATGTCAAAACTGTTTCATGCTTTAGTCATGCAGCACAAACTAATCATTCATTATACAAAAAGTAAAAAGAACAAGCATTTGCCAATGCCGAATGTTTGCTTGCTGGCATTGGCATTGGAAGTGTAGAAGTTACAGAGCTGCATAATAGGAATGGCAGTGAAGCACTGAACTGAAGCCAACCATACCACCACCCTGCAGAGAGTGACAGGCATTGGGGTGTGCCTTTGGGTCATCAGGCATAACAGCCACGCCATTTCACCACACCCTACCCTGCAGACACTGACAAGTGTCACGGTGTGCCTTGGGGTCTTTGGCCCTTATGCGCACCCCATTCCATCAGAAAATATGCTGAGATGGGTGCGATATAGGAGAATGGGGTGAACTTTGGGGCCGAAGAGTCCAAGGCATACCTCGATGCCTCTCACTGGCTGCAGGGTGTGGAATGGTATGAGCATTACAGGCAAGAATCCCAAGTCACATCCCTGATGCCTGTCATTCTCTAGAGGGTGGGGCGTTATGGTTGGAAACCCTAACACCTCAGGCATTCGTTGGTATTTTCACTCCAAATTTTCAACATGTTTTTTTTGTGACCCCCATCTCATGGACAGTGGCAATATCAGTTTGTTGGCCGAAAGCTGCTTATGCACAGCGACTACGCATTTAGCGCCACAGGTGCAAAAACACATTCCAAACAGGATGTGAAAAATGACAGCTGTACTGTTCATGGGGAGGTGTAAAAAATGGCAATGTTGCAAATCTGCAGTAAAAAATATAAAAAACACTGGTGAAGTCATGAGCGTGCACAGAAACTGTGCAATGCACACCCGTAATGTAATTAGTTTGGGAATTTTTTACAGCAGATTGTCAACACAGGCATTTTGGGACCTCCGATCATGAACAGTGTCACTGTGATTTTCTTTATCTGTCCCGAACAATGATTTCCCACGGTGACCACACATCTCTGCGCTGAAAGTGTGAAAACACATTTTGGCCATGTTGTGAAAAATGACAGTTGTACTGTTCATAAGGAAGTGTGGAAAAATGCCACTGGTGAAAATCTGGTCTGAAAATATTACAAAGTCATGAACTTACGAGGGTGCGTGGAAACTGCGCAATGCTCACTAGTAACACAGTCATTTATGGACTTTTGTCACCAAATTTTCAACATAGCCATTTTAAGACCTCTGCTCATGAACAGTGTAACTGTGATTTTCTTAATCTGTCCCAAACATTGCTTTCACACCAACTGCACCACTATGCGCTACATGTGCGTAAAACACATTTTGGGCGACATGTGAAAAATAGCAGCTGTACTGTTCATGAGGAGGTGTAAAAAATGGCAATGTTATAAATCTAGATGAAAATATTAAATTTGCAAACTTACGAGCATGCATAGGAACTGTCATAAGGAAGTGTAATAAAATGGCAATGTTGAAAATCTGGAGTGAAAATATTGAAAATTGCAAACTTCACGAAAGGAAGGAACCAAGAACGCATCGCCGTAAAACAGTCATTTTAGGAATTTTTTCACCAAATTTTCAACATAGCCATTTTAAGACCTCTGCTCATGAACAGTGTCACTGTGATTTTCTTAATGTGTCCCATACATTGATTTCACACACCGACTGCGCCATTGTGCGCTACATGGGCGGAAACATGTTTTGGGCAAGATGTGACAAATGACAGCTGTTCTGCTCATAAGGAAGTGTAATAAAATGGCAATGTTGAAAATCTGGATTGAAAATATTGAAAATTCGTAAACTTACGAGCATGCGTAGGAACTGCTCAACGCACGCTCGTAAAACAGTCATTTTTAGGAATTGTTTCACCAAATTTTCAACATAGCCATTTTAAGACCTCTGCTCATTAACAGTGTCACTGTGATTTACTTAATGTGTCCCATACATTGATTTCACACAACGACTACGCCATTGTGCGCTACATGGGCGGAAACATGTTTTGGGCAAGATGTGAAAACTGACAGCTGTACTGCTCATAAGGAGATGTGGTAAAATAGCAATGTTGAAAATCTGGAGTGAAAATATTGAAAATTCGTGAACTTACGAGCGTGCATAGGAACTGCGCAAAGCACTCTCATAAAACAGTCATTTTTAGGAATTTTTCCACCAAATTTTCAACATAGACTTTTTGAGAGCCCACCTTATGAACAGTTGCAGTGTCATTTCATTACTTAGTCCCGAAAGGTGATTTCGCGCAGTGACTGCGAAATCACCCTTCGGCCCGAATAACGCCATGACAGTGGCAGCATTCATGAGAAGGGGTCCCAAAACCCCATGTTGAAAATTTGGTGCAAAATTCCAAAAATGCCTGAGATATAGCAGCAAAGTTTAAAAACCCTATCTATCCCATTATACAGCTTACTGGCATTTCCTCAGTTCGCGGTCGAGCTTGCAGAGTGCGGACGTGTTCAGTCCATGGAAGATCGTCATGCGGAGTCGGAGGTAAGTATGGGGTGTGGGGAGGCAGGGTGCACAGTGGGTGGGTGTGGGTGGGGCAGAGACAGCGAGGACGTTTTCTATTTCAGGGTTTGTTTTTAAACAAGAAGATGAGGCAGCCAGAGACGTTGCCACACTGGGGTGGGCTCCCAGAGTGGCACAGGACGATGTTTTAGAGAGCACAGGCCAGCGGGGATTGGGCACCCTGTGGCTGCAAGCATCTGTTGTCACGCTGGGGTGGGCTCCCAGCATGGCACAAGGATGGCTGTTTGGGGTGGGAGTCGAGATTGGGCATCCCTGTCGGCAAAGCATCTGTTGCTACACTGGGATGAGCTCCCAGCATGGCACCCTGTACTCGGGGAGACAGTGGAGCCAATGGGGATTGGGCACCTCCGTCGCTATACATGTGTAGCCACGCTGGGGTGAGCACCCAGCGTGGCATGTGGAACTCTGGTTGGGGTGCGCAGCACAGCCGCCGGGGGATTGGGCATCCCCGTCGGCTATACAGTGTGTGCGTGGGGGGGCGTGTGTGTGTGTGTAGGGGGAGTGCGCATGGGCAGGCGATATCTTATCGCTGCTCACTGAAGTGTAGCTCCCCCTTTCAACTGTACTCCACTGCATTTTTGACTGCTGTCATAGACAGCCCCAGCAGGCATTGGAGAACTGTGGCCATGCCTGCAAACACACTGACTGAATTGGAAGAGGGCTGCCACACCTCCGAAACTCGGATGATGGCACTATGTTTCTTGCACATGCGTGCAAGCAAACATAAAAAGGAAAGAGAATGGATGGAAAAAAGGGGTCTCCTTCTTCTCTAAGAAGCACATGTTTCTTCAGCAGTCCTCCTTGCTTCTTAACCCTCTGCAGGGCTGCTGCAATCGGTCTGCAGCATGTGCGGACTCTGCCACTTCCCAGACTCCAAGCACCTGATGCAATACGGACTGCAGAAAGAATTTGACACAATTTTCTGCAGCACAAGCTGGCCTGGAAAGGTGCTGTATTGTAAACCACTACTGCCAGCTCTCTTTTACCTGGCTTTCTCCCTAAGTTCAGGGAACAATGGCATACTTGTTCTAGGTAAAAGGCAAGTGTTACAGCACCCTGCTGCTCCTGCTTCTCATCAGTAGAACAGAGTACAGCTGCACATCTCCTTGGCTCCTCCTAATCAGTTGATTCCAATGGCCTTTTTATGATCCTAATATAACATGTACTTGGTCCACTGAAACAAATGGGTCTGAAATCAGGCCTATGGTAAGACAGGAAGTTTATCTTGCCATAGTCAATTTAAAAAAAGAACAAAGCACCCGGTCCAGATCAAATCCCAGCAGAAGTCTTTTTTAGTGCTCCATCATTATGGGCTTCAATTCTCCTTCCTTTTTTTAACTTATGTATATCACTTGGGAAATACCCTGACTCCTGGAAAGGTGCAATTATTGTATCTATTTATCTATATTCAAAAAAAGGTGCTAAGTCCGACCCTAAAATGTATCGGCCTATTTCCTTATTGAATATAAGTTTCAACATTTTTTCAAAAGTTATACTAGAAAGACTCATGGAGCAATTAAACAATATAGGTAATCTCTCAGAGTTTCAGGCAGGATTTTGAAAAGGATTTAGTACTGTAGATAATTGTTTTATATTAGCCAATCTTATAGAGGAATATGTATTTTTAAGAAAGTAACAAATGTATGTTGTTTTCATTGACTTTAGTACAGCATTCGATAATATACCTAGGGACCTGCTATGGCACGTTATGCTGCAGAAGGGGTTCCAGCCAGAACTAATTAGTATTGTTAGAGACCTATATAAGACTACATGGGCTCAAATCAGAACTGGAACTGTAGGGCAACTTTCGCCAAAAATGTGCACGAATAAAGGGGTACAGCAGGGCTGTGTTATGGCCCCTGTCCTTTTTTGCATCTACATAGACCATTTACTGGATCAGTTGTTGGACTCTCAATCAGATTCACCCTTAATAGGTACTAAGCATTGTCCAGCACTTGCCTACGCTGACGATTTCGCTATTATAGCTCTAGCCTAGTTTGGTCTTCAAAAAATAAATTTGCTCAGATCCACAGTTTGCAAATTAATGAAAAGAAGAGCCAAGTGATGATATTTGGATCAAGAAATCATACTAAAGCTTGGTGTGTAGGAAACAAAAAAAATAGTGACAGTTGTCTCACATGTTTATCTAGGTTTAACTTTTACAAGTAATGGACAGTGGCATTTGCATAAAAAAGCCCTGGCACAAAAATTAAAACAAACTGCAGGTGCTTTGCAGAAATTTAATTTAAAATACAGGGGCAGCACCATTAGGCCCTTATTGAAAGCCTCATAGACCAAATATATCCCCCAAGCACTATATCTCAGTGAAATCTGAGAATATGATAATGTACAAATCCTAGAAACTTCCCTAAACAACTCCTTCATTCAACACTTGTCTAAGTAACTGTGTCCCCATGCCCCTGATTAGGGTAGACTTTGGTTTCTTACCTCTTAGAGTTGCCCCAATTACCAGATTTCTGTGTTACTGGATTAGGGTTATTACAGTGGATTAAGCTAGGCTCCCGTATGTTTGTCTGAAGGAAAAAGAAAGTTGGAAAATCAAGAGATGTAAACAATCTAAATGGCTTACATATCTACAAGAAATTCTGTGTTGTTTTAATCTACAATATCTTCAAAAGTATGTAGATAGAGGTATCATAATTAGCCTAAAATACAAGAAATACTGTACTAACAAAATTCAACATTTCTTCAAGATTTCAGACTGTGAGTTCATAGCAACTTTAAAAATGGCTCCATGGCTAGTTAAAAATGATGCTAGGCATTTTTATCGGCATTATTTGGACGTCCTTATTGAGCCTGAATTAAGAACAAATTTTACAAGTTACAGAATGGAGTACTTTGCCAGCAATGTACTTAGAGTAAGATATAATAAATGGTGTGAGCCAAGGTCTAAACAGTTAATTGTAGTAATAGGGAGGTAGAATATATCACACGTCATTTTCTACTGCACCTGGTATAACAAACCTAGAACCTATTGGTTGCTCCAGGTATGGTCTGAAATTGATACAAATGATAAAGTATCTTGCTCAAGCTTATGCTTACTACACAGGATGAGTTAATAGTTAATTATTGAACAGGTAGCCAGATATTTTAGAGCAATCTCAATTATAACAATTTCTGGTCAGATCCAACACAGCTGCATAATGAAGTTAGTGAGATTGTGTTGAATTGAGAAGGATACCTGCAGAAACAACACAATGCTTTTTAACTAGTAAGATTTATTTTATTTTCTAGTCTAAGAAAGGCAGACACATTATTAGGAAAACATATGGAGGTGTCGATTTTAATGGAAGGAATAGTAAGCAATAAAGGTTTTGTGTAATGATCATATACCCACTGCAATAGAAACAGACTGATTCAGAACCCTGGAACCCCACCATCAGAATCAATTAGGAATGCACATTTCATTATTCATATTGAGGCCAATCAAACCAAACATCATGACTCAGTTGGCCTATGCTTGCATGGCATGGCTAACCCCTGTTCTGCAGATGCAGTCCCTGTTTCCTCCATTAAGATGAAACATTTTATCTATGGACTACTGATTATTACTTTTGTGATTGACATCAGGACTGTGACACTTTCCTCTATGCACAATTAGAACAAAAAAAATATTTAGGATAATACATACATTTTTCCCAGATAACACATGGATGCTCCTATTTTACATAGCAATACTTATTCCAGTTTCTGCTATACATAGACTTGTACCTAGGAATTATAGAGTTTGGATCAGTCCAATTTCAGATATTAGGCTACTGCTATTTAATATATGACAATGCATATGTCACCTTGGGAATATTTCTATATTATCCTTTTGGGGAGGTTGCATAGAACAAACAGTGACACTCATGACAGCAATCACAAAATTAGTATTCCATACTCATTACACCAAGATGTTCCATCTTACTGTATAGAATAGGGACTGCATCTGTGAACTGGGGGTTGACCATACCATGCAAAGATACCTCAACTCATCGTCATGATGGTTGCCGAGGGACTGGAAGGAAAAGTATGCCTCTTTACAGACACAAAGATCTGCAACAGGGTTGATACACAGAGGAAGGTGGAAAGGATGAGAAGGGACTTGGCAAGGTTGGAGGAATGGTCAGAAGTATGGCAGCTTGGATTCAGTGCAAAGTAATGCACCTGGAAAACAAAAACCCCAAGGGAAGAGTACACAATGGAGGGAGAGTAGTAACAACAACAAAAATGGAAAGGGACCTGGGGGCAATCATATCAAATTACCTAAAGGTTAGCAAGCAATGTGAGAAGGCAGTAGGGATGGCTAGGGGATACTGGGATGTATAGGGAGAGGCATCACCAGTAGAAAACAGGAAGTTGTCATCCCTCTGTACAGATAGTTTGTGAGACTCCATCTGGAGTACTGCATCCAGTTCTGGAGACCCCATCGCCGCAAGGACATATACAGGATGAGACAGTCCAGAGGAGGGCAACTAAAATGGTGCAGGGTCTGCAACAGAAGCCATAGGAGGAGAGACTAAAGGAGCTTAATTTGTATACCCTCGAGGAAAGGAGGGAGAGGGGAGACATGATAAAAACTTTTAAGTACCGCAAGGGAATCAACAAAGTCCAAGAGGGTGGCATATTTCAGAAAAAGAGATGTGCAAGAACAAGGGGACACAATTTGAAGATAGAGGGGGGATGGCTCAGGGATAATGTGAGGAAGTATTTTTTCACAGAGAGGGTGGTGGACACATGGAACAGCATTTGTGAGGAGGTTGTGGGGTCAAAAATAGTGGGGGAAATCAAGAATGCATGGGACAGACATAAGGCAATTCCTGTGGTGGGTAGAAAGAAATAGGCTGTTGGTTAACTAGGATCTGCAGCTTATCCAGTAGGTAGGGATATGGGCAGACTAGTGGCCCATGCAGTCCTAATCTGCCGTCAAAGTCTATGTTTCTATGATTTTTGTGTTGCATCTTTTTTTTAACTATGCCTCATGAAATGTGCATTCTCTATTGATTCAGCTGGTGGGGTTTCAGCGTTTTACATCTTTCTGTTTCTCTCATACCACTATATGGCTGGATGTGAAAAGAACTTAAAACTATTTTTGAGTTTACTTTCAGTACATTACAAGTTGTTTTACAGGTCCTGTACCAGTCTACTGTACTTAGTAGACTACATGAATTTTAATTAACATTTTTTTATCTTTACATTTGTCATTTTTTATTCACAGTTGGAGCGCTTAGTAGCTGTGCACAACAGTAAGATAGGCCCTAGAATTTTCATAAAATACGTGCATCATAAAATAACGTGGATCATAAAAAACCAAAAAATGGGAATTTCTAGATACTGAACCAAGTCTGAATAATGTGCTATCAGCATGACCATAATTAACATTTAAACAAACCAGTACTTACAACATGCCCTTGTTAAATCTATATTTATAAAAGTAACATTTAATTTGAGAGCAACCTGAATGCCTGATGTCCACATTGAAGAAATGATTTATTTTCCAGGAACTGGGAGGAATCAGTATATATTTTCATTGGTTTTACTGTGTGTATATGATGTGTTTTTTATATGTCATTACTTGTAAGATATGTGCTCTGCACCGTTGTTTCTATGGTTACAAGCTTCATAAAACTACACACACAAAAAAGACAAAGAAAACCAAGTTGTATTTAGCACCTCGTTTACAAGGGGGTCTTCAGAAATCAATAAGATCCTAATAAAGAAACTAAGAAGTTATAGGTATTGAACCTTGTTATGCAAAGGGGGAAAAACAATTAAAAACTGATAAAGGTGTAAAGTTGTAAATTACAGTGAAACAACCACGTTGGTATGCACACCACATAAAGTAGTTCTTGAAAGGATACAGATTAGGGATGGCTCAATTAACACTGCAACTTCAGAAAAAAATATACATTGCCGCCTCTTGCTCTACTGAAATGCTACAGCTGATGTAAAATACAAAGCAAGGTGGTGTGGGCAAGATTGGGGGACGGGTGTGAATAACACCATATACCCAGCAGGAGGGATTTTACATCTCTCAGAATTTATTTGTAAAAATGAGTGATCAGGATAGGAATATAAGCTGAGCCAAGGCTGGTTAAAAAAAAATAGTTGCTTAACTGGTAGACTTGAAATAATTGCATGTCTTCCTTTCTGTAACATCTTTCCATGCACAAACAGGTTTGGCTTTGAAGCTAACTTGCTTAACTGTATTTGACAGATTTTCTCCTGATTTCTGTTCATGACAGACAGTAAACATTCCTGCATGAAAAGGCTTTACCATTGAAGCGCATACAAAGTGAAGAACTACACAGTGACATAAAAAACATCACTTATAGGAGCTTCAAAGGCAAAGTCTGTTGCAGGAATATTAACTGTCTGTCATGAAAAGAAGTCAGGAGTCAAATCTACAAAAAACAGTTAACTAACTCACAGTTGCACTAGCAAATATGATTTACACTTTTACAAACATTTATCAAGTAAAAAGACACGCTTCAACTTATTCTAAAAACAGAGAAGCAAAACTCAGTAACCACACAGGCTCAGTATACACTGCATTTCCAACAAGACACTGGCCTATTGTAGGGGCTATTAGACATCAAACCAAAGGGCACTCTGGGAAGACTATCCAGGACAAGATGCAATAAAACAAACCTGAATGGCAGCCCCCAGAGGTCATAAAACACCCAGGGAAAGTTAGAAAAAATCCTCTCACAGCCTGGGCAGAAACAAAACACTTGGATCACTGGTTTGCAAAATGTATCCCTTACAATTTTTTCTTATTTGCAAGACAGCATATATTTATCCTAACTCATCTGTCCTACTGCCACATTCAAAACACTATCCCCTACCTACTTGCCACATATAAACTCAATTACAACACTGCTACACTTATATATAATACATACTTCTCAAACTTAAAAGAAAAAATACACTTTATCATCAAAGGCCTATGTTTATCAAGTACTGTGCCCATGATTAAAATATTTTGAACCCCTCCCCCAAACAATGTGCCCTCACATGAAACTGCATGTTTAACCGTAAAGACAATTAAAAATGTATTTCTAAATGCATTACTAACACCAATGCTTTCAAGTTTTGAAACTACTAAAAAGACAAACTATATATATATATATATTTTAGAGGCAAAAAACTCAGTTTAATGCATCAGTTAGGGTTGTTCCACAGAGACAAAGAGAAATTCTATGTTGGGTTGAAACCCTTTGCACCCCTCAGCCCATCCCCAAATGGAATTGGGAGTGCGCACTGGGTCATCGCCCTAAGTGTCACCCCATCACATGTAGAAAGAAGCTGAGGAATAAAGAATGGGGTGACAGTTAGGACCAATGACCCCAATGCACACCAATTCCATTGGGGGTGGGCTGAGAAGGTGCGACCTACTTCAACCAACATCGAATCCTCGCTTTTGTCGCTGTGGAACAACCTAACCAATGCATTAAACTGAGTTTGCCTCTATTTCCTTCTTTGAGAATGATGATGAGGAAATAGTGAATGTAATGCGGCGGGGAGGCGTGGAGCCCATCAGACCACAGCGCTCCCGCCATGTAATCCCAGCGGTGGAGGCGAGACCTTGTCACATAGTAACATTGTGGCCAGCATAAATCGTAATGCACATGGTGGCCGCAAAGTGAAACAGAAAGAGAAACAGTACTGTAGACAGAAATGTTAAAAACAATGCAACCGCAAATGAAAACGCAAAGGGTAACGCACATGGTGGCGTAAACGTGAACGGTAAGTGAAACGGGTACAGAACTGCAAGCAGAAACGGTAATGATAACAGTAATGTAAGCACACAGGCTGGTTTTACCCAAAAGCTGTATAGAGAAAGACAGTGAGTACAAAGAATGTATCCAAAATAATGACTCTCGGAACACAAAAATGAGGACTTGGAATAGTAAATTGCCTATATCTCAGTAACCGTATGACACAGAAATAAAATTGAAAAGTCATATGAATTATCATTTTCCTGGCTAGTTTTGAAAAAATTTTTTAACAAAAAGTCTGTATCTCGCACCGTTTTGAGATACAGGCCCTGGACGTCGAGCACAACTGCCTGTTATCCTATGGGGGAAAAAAAGAAGTTCGGACTGCCATAACTTTGCCTCCCTGTAATATTTTTTCACCAAACCACTGAAAGGCACATCTGTGGGATGCTGGCTGTGCTCCCTGCAAATTTCAGCCCAAAAGACCAAACCGTTATTTTGCAGCAGGGCGCCAAACGATTGCTGCAATGCGTTGTACGCCGTAATGTTATCCTATGGGAAAAAGCATCAAATTTTGAGTACCGTAACTTTGAAGTTGTGTAATATTTTTTCAATGAAATACTGAAAGGTACATTTGTGAGATGTCGGCTGCGTTCCTTCCAAATTTCAGCCCAAAACTCCAAACCGTTCTTTTGCAGCGGAGTGCCAAAGAATTACTGTTATTTTGGGCACAGTGTCACAAAGTAGTGTAGTGATTTGCGAAAGCTTTCGCAAAAATTTGCGACACTTTTGTGAGTGAGGCACTAGTTTGCAAAAGTAATTTTTCCAGAAATCTGAAAAACATATTTCTGGGGTGTTTTACCCCAAAATAAAGACATGGCTAGCATCCTCAGGGCCCGACTAGGTGAATACAAAAAGAATTAGGTTGCTAGAGGGTCTGAATTTTAAATGCCAAGCATGTTTCTGATCACTAACTGAAAACAAAATGGTGGATTTGTGACAGTAACAGGGCCATTTGCGACAGTAAAAAGTGCATTTGCGACACTGTCGAACTTTTTGTTAACTTTCCCATTGACTTATAATGGGAAATTGTTTTTTGAATAACTTTGGAACCGTTTAATATTTTTTCATGAAATCTTCAAAAGGCACATCGGGGACCCGGCCGCACATTCCCTGAAGATTTTGGGCCAGTCGCATAAACTGTCGACCTGTAGAGAATGATAGTAGAATTCCAGAAAAAGCGTAAATGCAGATCACATAATAACTCCGCGGCTGTGTATCCAACCAGTATGAAACTTTGCAGATCCCAAGGCGTATAGGTCTTGATCGTGTATTCCAAATTTCAGGCAAATCTGTTAAGCAGTTGCAAAGTTATTAAGGTGCAGAATATAGGGTTTAACATGTAAATGGCTCCTCAACCCTAACTATGGAAGCACTACCGTGCTACCATAATATATATATATATATATATATAGTAAACAAATATTGTTAATCCCAAAAGCTGAACTTTATGCTTTCAGTATATAAATGTTTAAGAAAAATCTGTGGCTCTTTCAACTCGAATCAGAACACTGTGTCTATTGTTTTCCTTGGGAGCTGCAGTTGCAGGCAGTTCTTAATTACTCTTTCCTTCTGAGTCCCCAGGTGGCTCTGATAATCATTTGTTCCAAGGGTTTTTAAGTTAATTTGAAGGCATTTTCTGTTTTCCTAGTCCTTAATAAAATGCAGGGGCTCCACAACTCGATCACTCCACAGACTTATTCTGTCGCTTGCTCCAGGTCCCAAACTAGTGTTTCTTGTTCCAACATGATATCCACCTCATGCCCCTCTCACATGAATTAAAAAAAGGTGGGGGTGGATCTTTAGGAGCTTCTCGGGTGGGGGTGAATCTTACTCCCAAAAATAAATGAATGCTGCCTCCCACTACTCAGGTTCCAGTTCTTGTACTGCCCATTTAAGAAAAAAAATAGTACCCTGCAACCATTGACTAACATGAAAACATATTTATTTGTGGGGGGAAAACATTTCTTGGAGGAGTGTAAGATGGAGGAGACTATTTACGCCTTCAATCAATTCCACGGACAGAAAACATGACATCACACCTTTTGTACAAGCAAAACGTCTGCAGGCTCTGCCTACTGCAGCTGTAAAAAGGAAAGTTGATTGTATCAGGGTTGAGCTATGAGTGCTATAAAGAACTAATAATTGATGTATATAATTATGTCAAGGAGAATAAATTGTGTGCTTATATGAAATTGTTTTATTGTGGTTCTATGATAATAATTTTAACTATAAGTTGTATTTTCAATTTTTATGATTTTTATTTTTGGTCTATGACCAACAAGAAAGTTTATCTATCTTATCATATATTTTTTTATACATTAGCAACTTAAGGAGCTTGCATAATTTAAGCTATTCACATAGGTTATTTCATTCTGGCCAAAAGCAAGTGGTTGTAAAATAATTGGTGGACTGCTGCTGCTGCCTTCTACAGTCCATTAAATAGTGCTATTTCTTGTTATGTTGCTTTCCAGTTTGCCACAGAGTGTTTTTTGTTTTTTTGTTTAATCATAGTGTTCTGTATATCTAAAATATATTTTTTTGAATGAAATGTGAGCACAATAGGAGTACACTATTGAGTTTCTGTCACTGTTTTGTTGTATCAAGCACCATGGCAACATCCATTTTTAACCAATGAATGACTCTTACAGCAGTGATATCACATTTTGTGATGTATTTGAAGAATTGTTGAATGTTCTTTGGCCACGTCCCCTCATGAAGCTGCTGTTGAGACAAAGTGCTGGGGCCACAGAACTCGGAAGGAAAGACTAGAATGGCAACGCTCCCCTCTGAGGCACATAAAGCATGATGCCATCTTTTGGATGGAACAAAATGTACTGCCTCAAGGGGTTGCCACTGGGCTGCATGTGGTTTTAACAGCTGTGCATGTAGCCGAGTTACCCCAAAACAAATGCAGCCCATTTTAGTGCTCTTCTGGCCCCATCAGAACCAAAGAGCACTCCCAGTACTACATCACTAGATTGGCACATTTAAAATCAGCATCTGTTTTTCACTACCTGGCCGGCCCTCTTCTTAACTGCAGAACAAGCCGGGACCTCAAAGCAACCCTAATTACTCTGCTGATCAGGGTGCTGAGCTTCTGGGGAGGGGGTGAATAAGCTGCAGGATGGGGGTTTGCTGCAAGTATGGGGGATCTGGTCCTATACACACACACCAGCTGTCTCTATACAAAGGATGCTCCTCATTTTACCCCAGCCTTCTCCACAACTGCAAATCAGGCCAGAGGAAAACATAGTCAGTCAACTGGGGGCAATTGTTCCATCTGCGGGGGGGCTGAATGTTCATGTAAAAGGTGCTATCCACATAGAAGGATCTGTGAACTAAGACTTTAAACCACAGATTCATTCCTTTTTATTTATTGGTCCCTCCACCCACATCAGCTCTTATCCCCCCTGTTGTAGTGGGCTAAGACAGATGCTCAGCTTGGTGGCAGATGGTGCTCACCTTGGGGGAAGGGTGGTCAGCAGGGATGATTTCTAATTACAGGAAGGAAGAAATGGTGATCAAGTTTCTGGGAGGGTGTTCCAGCTGTGGGGGGGGCTGGGCAACTGGTCTGTGGACAGGATGGGTGGTATGGGGTGAGAATCTAGCTGTACAAAGGGCTGTTCATTGTGGAGGATGCAGATTGGGGAGCTGTAGAGTGCCATCGATGTGCTTCGTTTAGGAAACAGTGGTCAGCTTGTGGGGAGGGGGTGTTCTAGCTGTCTGGAGAGTAGTTGGCAGGGTGTGGGAGGCTTGTCCGTGGGTTGGATATGTGTTGTGGAGTGGGGGAGGGCATCCAGCTGCAGAGATGGTCCAGAAGCTGTGATGTGGTAGAGGGTGACTGATCAGCTCTGTAAAGGCTGGTTTGGGGAAGGAAGGTTAGTCCAGGTGGAGGGGTGTGCTCCAGTTGCAGGGAAATTGTTAACAGGGTGGCCAGTTCATAGGTGTTAAGGGTGGTCTGTGTGGAATGGTTGTGGGATAACAGATGGACCAGACACAGAACTTCAGGTTCAGGACACAATCTCTGCGTGATGTTTATTTAAAACACAGAAAATAACCTTAACTCATTGTCTCCTAGCAGACGCCTGTAGTCGTCAGTAAAATACACTGGTGTGTCCTGAGGATGCCTGCAGAAGTTGGCTACTGACTCCCAGTGCGCCCTTGCAACGTCTGGAGAAGTCACTTATATATTTTAATATATAGTGTAACAGAATATAATATATATTTGACTGCATAGCACTGTTGGAAAGGTAATTTTATGCTGAACAACTTTGCCACTGATATTTTGTGTATATCATGTATAGTTTACGAGTTATTCGCATGTGTTTATGGTATGGTGTGTATGGCTTATGTTGCCTGTTTTAGTGAAAAAAATATTTTTATTTGCTGTTTCAACCAGCATAGAAAAAAAAACTAAATTACATATTATTATTTGCATACCACCATTGGAAAGGTAATTTTGTGCTGAATAACTGTCACTCATACTTTGTGTCTAGCACTTACGGTTCTTGAGCTATTAGGATTTGTTTGTGGCATGCTGACTATAGCTTGATTTTGCTTAGAAAGGCACAGGATTTACTGTTAACAGCATGCAGGAGACAAGTGGTGCAACTTCAGATAGCTCCCGTGGAGACAATGAGTTAAGCAATGGCATATCCCTTCTTCAATACATCAGTTTGCAGCAACAGACTATGCATGTCCTTCCTCTGCACTTAGTCAGCACCCACTGATTTCTTTAGTGAACATTATTTAATTCCCTATGTTTGTCTGTGTGTTTGGGTGATGGGGAACTCAAAAAGGAAAAACTCAAAAACAAGCTAAAGACAAAGAACCTCAGTGCAGAAGCACTGAAGCAAGAGTTACCCCAAAGGGCATCGGCAATAAAGCCCAGTTTCAAAGAAGCACAACATCACACATACCCCCATAATGCAATGGGATCTATATGCAAATCACCATGACATTTTAGGCTTGTTCAGCATAAAGCAGGAATGCATGGTGCCAAACGGCCTCTCAAACAATCTGTAATTTACATGCATTTTAAATAACACAACTAACTTTATTTTTATAATATAGTCCCCTATTAACTTTTTACCTTTATCAAGAAAAGGTCAGTCCTCAAGAGTGGCAGGATCTCCCTATCACATATTCTCTACCATAAGAGGGAAGCAGTTATTTCAGACTGCTTACCACCTTCTTGTCCCAGGAAGGGATGGAGCTTCCACCCATCCATCTTCAGAAGCTCTGTCCCAGGGTCCCTATTAACATTAAACATTCCATCATAACATAGGGGATATCATTATTCTTTACCCTGAGGCGTTATCACATTTCTCAATAGAGATAAATGGTACCAGTCTCTGTACTATCTCATTTTAGGGAAAGTCATTAACATCATCATGATTTACAGTGATCAACTCAGCAATATGTGAACTAACAGTATCAAGGACTGTTACCATCTGGTACCATGTGTCCTGGGCGGGAAGTTCCCCTATTCCAAGGGTGCCATTTCCTCTCCATAATGACCCCTTCCCTTTGGGACCAGCAGCGTAGCAAATTCCCAGAGGGCCTGGGGGCAAGGCGATGTTACAGGGCCCCTTCCCAGTTTTGAATAAACATCAAAATTATGATTTGGGCCCCTCAAACCTCGTGGGCGCTGGTGCCACTGCACCCCTGTAGCTACGCCCCTGTTTGGGAGACACTTCCCACTCCCCATGAACCAGTACCTCTGCTGAACGAATGTCTTCTGTTCCCAGCAGGAACCTCTACACTGCACATTAGACAGGTCCTAATATAGGCTTCCACCTGTCTGTACATACCAGGTCAGTAATAAGAAGGAGTTAGTCAAGCCAAGGTACTGCTATGGCTCAGATTGCCACAGGGACTGGAATGAGCAGCCTCCATCACCTGTTATCTGTAGGTCTCAGGAATCACTACCTGAGCATCCACACTTTTTATACAGGGGTTGGGCCTGATATGGTACAGAGCACCCTTCTTCAGTTCGTACCACCAACATTGTTTAGCCCCCACACCACCATTAATCTGAATACTCTCCTTGACCTTAACATACTGTTACAGTCTGGTAACATTAGCATCTTTAGCTTGCAGTATACCCCAGCCAATACTGTTAATAGATTTAGCTGTATCAGTACAAGAAAAAGTCCTTTCAGCCTCATAGGCTTCTTCTTGCTTGCCTGGCATCTTCAATCAGAGCACAATATTACTAGGCACAGTCTTACTTGGGACTCACATTCAAGTTACATAGTTACATCTCTAACCTCCAACAGGTAACATCCTGGGAACACAGGCAACAAAGGAATATCCTGCTCAGTTATGGGGTCCTCCTCCAGCTGAGCCCAAGAAAAATCCTCCACTGATTTTTTATCCAGACATTCTGGCAGGGACCTCTCAAGCACCTGACACTGGTGTCCTGCCTCTCTGTGAAGTCAGTCTGCCTCCAGCCATTGCCCACTCATCCACCGTATTAACCTCGTCAGGTTTTCCACCATCAGGGTGTCGTCTTGCATCTCTGGTCTGCCTCGACCCCACAGTAGTTCCTCGTCCCTTTGCATCTCTTTGTCATCTTCAAGCTTTGCCTTCCTTCGAGCTCCCAGGTCCAGTCCAGGCAGCAGCTTCTCTCCCAGTCTGTCAGCCATGGTTCTGGTCAGAACTCCACAGACTTTCTTTTCCTCTGGCAACTCCTAGTGCATCTGTCCACCTGGGATATCTAGGCGATATCCACTGAAAAACATCCCTCTAGCCCAGTCCAGATCTTTCCAGCAAGTTATCCCACACCTGACACCAAGTATGTGGGGGGGGTTGTGGGATAACAGATGAACCAGACACAGAACTTTAGATTCAACACACAATCTCTGTGTGATGTTTATTAAAAACACAGGGAATAACCTTAAGCAATGGCATATCCCTTCTTCAATACATCAGTTTGCAGCAACAGACTATGCATGTCCTTCCTCTGCTTTTAGCCAGCATCCACAGATTAACTGATCTATCTCTTTAGTGAAAATTATTTTATTCCCTAAGTTTGTTTTGTGTGTTTGGGTGGCAGTATAGCCCAGAGGCTAGAGTAACGAGCTGTGAACAAGCTTGGTACATCCAGCAGACCAGACCTTGGTTTGATTCTCACAACCTCTACTTGTATACTGAGTGAATCTGAGCAAGCCACTTAACCACCCAGTGCTCCCAGGTCGCCCCTGAAAACAGGCACTTGTGCCTAGTGGGCTTTACCCGGTTACCAAAGACTAAAATAAAATAAAATAAATGAATGGGGAGCTCAATAAAGAAAAACTCGAAAACAAGCTAAAGACAAACATCCTTAGTGCAGAAGCACTGAAGCAAGGGGTACCCCAAAGGGCACTGGCAATAAAGCCTAGTTTCAAAGAAACACAACATCACACATACCCGGTTCTATGTGACAAGGGCGACTGAATGTCAGCGACTTGTCATAAGGGCACACAACCACAAGGGCAACTGAAAAATAGTATTTTATTTAATCCGGGGATTCGTCCCCCACACCCCACCTTAATTAGTATTCCTACTCCAGGGGGGTACAACTTGGGGAATGAGGTGAAATCCAAGGTCGCCCACATTGTCAGTGCCATTGTGCAGCAGCCCTTATGACTGGTTGCCAACATTCAGTCGCCCACATCACAGGCTACCCACATACCCTCATAATGCAAAGGGATCTATATGCAAATCACCATGAAAGTTTAGACTTGTCCAGCATAAAACAAGCATTTGTCAATGCCAAATGCTGCTTGCTTGTATGTGCTGTTGATGTATTTGGAAGTGATAGTTCCATGCCTTCCTCCCAAGACATGTACTGTTTCTTTTCGTTCAGTATTCATAGAAGAGTGGGAGGGTCAAGGGCCACAGCAGTACAGCAGTTGCCAAGGGGGTGAAGAGGTGGACAATAGTCCAGTCAAAGGCAAAAGAGTACTGCAGGAGCTCACTAAATTGAAGGTGGACAAACCGATGGTTCTAAATATTTCTTCTTTAATATAAAGTTTTAATTTTTACCACCCCCCACACACACACACACACACACACACACACACACACACACACACACACACACATACACACACACACACACACACACACGATACAATCCTCTTCCTTTTGGGACAGTTACTTCCTCACATTAAAATGAGGTACCTCACAAATACTATGGGGCAGCAGAGATGTAATGTTGCTGAATGTTTTCCTTTCAGAGAATTGAGATTGCTGTCATTTAGCAGCTGCAAACAAACCTTGGTAAATCTGGATAAAGATGCTCTGCTGTAGTCTCCTTTTTCTGTGAAGTCAAAGTCAAGAAGGCAAAAGGCAAGCAAGGCACTGTGGTGGCCTGCTGTGGGCAATACTACTGCATATATACTTTTATATATGTGTGTGTGTATATATATATATATATATATATATATATAGTAACTGTATACAAGTGTATATACAGCGGTAATTAATGTACACAAATAGTAAAGACTAAAACTAATCTTCTCACATGAATGATCATAATTCATTTTTTTTTTTTTTTTTTAAATAACATCATTCTGTAAAGTAACAGACAGTAATCACTGAGTTGTTCACCTCTGGCTCTGCTGTAGTTGTCTCATTTTTTTTTAACCTGAAATGAAGTCAAGAAAGCAACAAGCAAGCAAGGCACTGTGGTGGTCTGCTATGGGCTACTCTGTATATACATTTGTATGTTATTTATTTTTAAATAACATCAAGTAAAGTAAAAGTAATCACTTGACTGAGTTCACCTCTGGCTCTGATGTAGTCAATCTAGGCACTAATTCCCACCGACTATTTTCCCGAGGTTTGAAATCCCACCCTCTAATTCCCGAAAACAGCATTGCCCGAATGCCAATATTCCTGATAGTGAAATTCCCGACAGAATTCAGAATGCAGGTAATGCATTTGCCACTCAATGTCTTAAAATGTCAGAAAATAAAAATGCCCTAATTTAGCTTTTTTTTTTTTACCTCGGTCTTGTTACAAAACTTAAATTGGGGAAAGGGTAAATTTGCGAGGTGCAATTGTCCCTTTGGCTTAGCAGTTTTTACAACAAGTTCCCTGATGAGTGGGGCAGTGGTGTTAAGCAGGACTGTAGAACTATGTCCAGCAGCAGCACTGACAGGCTTGCGGTGCAAGCTGATCTGGTAAGCCTATGGGATAGAGGATGCAAGTTGGAGCCTCTGTTCTTTCACGTAGTGAAACTCTTTTATGGCTGTCTGTCATTTACACTGGCATGTGGGGAAGTAACGGGAGGCAGGAAATTATGATATATATATTTTTTTTACCTTGGTCTTGTTACAAAACTTAAATTGGGGAAAGGGTAAATTTGCGAGGTGCAGTTGTCCCTTTTGCTTAGCAGTTTTAACAATAAGTTCCCTGATGAGTGGGGCAGTGGTGTTAAGCAGGACTGTACATGGTTGTCTGTCATTTACACTGGCATGCGGGAAGTAAGGAGGCAGGAAATTATGAATCGGGATTGAATCAATCGGGTTGTAATTCTGACATTTTGGTCTCGGGATTTTGGTCTTTTTACCTGAAGGCAAGAAAAAGGCATTGTGGTGGTCTGGACTGGACAGTTGCTGCTGGGCTGGTGCTCTATCCACACTTCTCCTCCAAGACACCGTGACAATTGCTGACACCGACAGATGAGGAGACAGTCTCAGAATGGCTGTGTAAAATTTAATTATTTATATTTTACAAATCAACCTCGATCTTCAGCTGCAACCCATCTGCACACTCTCTCTCTGCACATGAACTGCAGTCAGTAGCAGGGCAGCCTAACCTTGCCTGTTTTAATGCCTTAGACTTTATGTTTTTTTTTTAAGATTTTCACAGATGACTGCCACACTGCTCTGGTGGCAGGAATTGGACTCCATTTCTCAATATTGACCAGTGGGACTGATGCTGGCTGCAGACTGTCTCTTTCCTCATTGACTGCAAGATGGATTTGGCAGCAGCCTCGAGAGAGGGTATACTCTGCGTGGACTGGTGGTACAAGAGGCTGTTGGAGTCAACTTCTCATCATGACGTGAACACATGCTCGGACCTGAGGCAGAGCACAGCCCTGTAATATTGGCTTTGCTTGCTAGAAACTGGTGCTTCTTGTTGTTCAGATCTGGGAGCCAGACGGGAATAACAAAAAAGGAATGCTTTATGCAGCAAAGCAAAACAGAGTCACAGATGGTGACGGACCGAACAACTGTGTGTACCCCCCAAGAATAGTTAAAAGTTATAATAAGTCAGGGGAAAAAATGAGAAAAAAAATGGGGGGGGACTCAGGTGGCCCCTCAAAACATGGAGGCCCAGGGCAACTGCCCCTTCTGCCCTATTGTTAATCTAGCCCTGAGAGTTGTTCCTTCAGCGGATTCCCCCTGTAGGGAGGTGAAATGATGAGAGGGAGGAGCATATGGCTAATGTTCACCTGGCTCCTGTTGCTGAAGCCTTGTGCAGCGTGGCTTTTGCAGTAAAGTTCACAGAAGTACTGCAGACCTGATGATGATGAAGGTCCCAGTGAGTGCTGGCACAAAGGTGGTCGATACAAGGGAGGGAGGGCAGGGAAGATAAAGATGAAAATCTATTAAAAGACAGGCAGTAGTGGCTACCCGTTTTAATATATGCGTTTCACATATAGGTTCTTTTAAATGCAAACAGCACTCCTTAAAAAATGCATTCATACTAGTGTATCAACATTGAGACTAGTAAAGGAATGATGTTTCCCTTCCAAGAAAATAAATGAACAATCATTATTAATTGTGACACTGTATATGTGACTACTGTAGACAAAGAGGTAAAAGAATAACTATTATACTAAATATGCGACTTTCGAGGAAAAGAATCACCAGAGATTACTCTAATGCCTGGGAACTTTGGCAAGGCAATAAAAAATGAACTAGCAATGCACACTGCCAGGTTTAACAACTGGTGTGGTCTTTGTGCAGTTCCCCATCAAGGCTGTGACAAAGACCCATCAGAAAAGTTACAGGATCAAATATTAGGTGTCCATGGTTACTGTGTACAATTCTGCGTTATTACTGCACAAGTACATATTAGTAACACATTATCATTTTGCTTTGCACTTTTGAAAATCAATATTGCTTAGTCGTAACTAAAAATCTCCCACCTTGAAAGAATGGTCATATTACACGTGGCATATTGCAGTGCCTCAAATGGCCTCGCGACGCTGAAACAGTTAAAACCTGGACGCAGACAAAAGAAAGCCGCAGAATGCTACCCTGCTTCTTTTCACTTCTTTCAGTTGGAAATAGATCTGATGTCCACTCCTCTGGACTTTAACTCCTGACAAAAAGGGCATTTTATTACAAGTTATGACAAGTTTCAGAGAGACATGGAGAACTCAATAAGAAGAAACAGCAAGTGGAATCAAAAATGCTCTAGATGTTTTGAAGACAGGCCAGAGATGACAGGAAATGACTTCAATTGATAGGTGTTAGCAGAATTCTTTGATATAATCAGTAATCTCAGTCAGGGTTTTGAAACATTGCAGTCTCTTGTAGTATATGTAAAAAGAGTGGCTGCTGAGAGACGCCTGCCTGCCCACCCCCTAATCAGATCGGTCTCCAGAGCATGCTTCGGCAATAATGACATCTCCTCTCCTCAAATTAATGAGCAATTATTAGGGGCATTCGGTCTCACTTACGTCGTGTGTGTGTGTGTGTGTGTGTGTGTGTGTGTGTGTGTGTACGTATCCCTCTGCCACCTTTTCTCTCCTTTTTTTCCCAAATTGTCTTTTTCGTTTAATAATCAGCCTTCATGTAATTTTGTAACCATGTTTATTGTTGAATAGATGTACAGATTCAGACTGTGCTTTACAGACTCTTTCCTCTCTGTAATGCCTCATCTGTTTAAATGCATCTGTGAGTCCATCAGCTGATTAAAACTTGAAAGGGTCCCTCGGACGACCTCGGGCTGTCTGCAATGCAATATATAAAATCCTGCCTGTAGCAGATTCCACATTAGCGAACTTCACAAGTGTATCACCAATGCTAACAGCTGCTCTGGGACACTTTAACCATCATTTTACAGGATGGGGATAACATCTATATGCCGAGCTGTCTGTGTGTGTGAGTGTTGAGAGGGGGAGCGTGCATGAGCAGCGATCTTATCGCTGCTCACTGAAGCGTAGCTCCCCCTTTCAACTGTATGCCACTGCATTCTCAGCTGTTGTCATACACAGCTGCAGCCTTGATTGGAGAACTGCAGCCGCACCTGGAAACACAGTGACTGAATTGGAAGAGGGCTGCCACACCTCCGAAAACTCCGATGATGGCACTATGTTTCTTGCACATGCGTGCAAGCAACATAAAAAGGAATGCATGGTGCCAAAGGGCCTCTCAAACAATCTATAATTTACATGTGTTTTAAATAACACAACTAACTTAATTTTTATAATACAGTCCCCTAGTAACTTTTTGCCTTTTTCAAGTACATCTAGTGCCATGATATTTTCAACATTTACAGGTTTCATACACATAAGTCATATACATCAAGGTATTTTATGACATAGTGCTATTGCATACTAAATCCAACAATGCGGAACACAGCCTGTTGTTTTCCATCAGCTTGAAAATCGCAATAACCTTCCTGTACGACGACCTGAGAGGGAAAAGGAAAATTAAAGAGGATACCATAGCATAGTTAAGAAAGGGGAGGGGGTGCCCATAGGTGGCCAACCTTATGGACTAGAAATTGTAAAGGATAGATTAGGCTAAGAAATAGAATAACTGCTACAACAGATTTAAGAAAAGGTTGGTCCTCAAGAGTGGCAGGATCTCCCTGTCACAGTCTGTGGGTATTCATCATCTAGGGGTAGAGGCTGGTCCAGGGGGCTAGAGGGTGATTTAGTGCATGCACATTTCTACCTGAACTCATTAACTTGTAGCGCACTCAATCCCCCACATGCACTTCCATCACTATGCACTGTACCATGCATTGCAAAGTGCACTACCACCCACTGGCACCATACCACTCACAGTGCCTCCCCTGTGTGGTGCCATGTGGACTGCAGACTATCTGCCATTGTTACCACCCAGAATCATGTGCACTGACATCACTATGCGTTGCCACATGCACTGCTGTCACTGTGCAGTACACCATGCAGTGCACCATGCAGTGCCACATGCACTGCCAACACCACAGTGCTGTATGCACTTCTGCCACTTTGCTGTTCCATGCACACTGCCACCACTGCACTGTTCAATGTACAATGCCACCACTGCATTGTGCCATGAGCACTGCTGTCACTATCCTTTGCCACAATCACTGCTGTCATTGTGTGTTGCCATGTGCACTGCCATTAGCGCGAGCGTAGCATGAGCGGTAGTGAGTGGCGTGAGCGCCACTCCTCAGAAGAAAGAAATTAACAGTTTACAGCTTTGGTTGCTATCTCATACAAGGTATTGGCCTGTATTGTTTCATCTATTCAGGTATGAACTGTGAGTAGCTTAAAGGGTTTAGGGATCCTAGAGTTTTGTTATTTATAGTGTTTGGAAATTGCATACACTTAGTAAGAGGATATTTAAATTGCTTTGTTTCAAATTTAACGGCTTTTGCTGCATTTATATTATCTCCGTTCTGGCTGAGTGCTGCATTGTTAAGATTGCTTTCCTTAAAAATCCGTATTTTGATTATTTTTAACAAATCGAATAGCTGTATGTTAAAGGTAGGTTTTGTAGTCCATGTAATAGTACTTAGAGCAAAATTTTAGATATCTGTGATGTGCAGGGGTTGTTTGGGGAGGCCAGAATAGTGTGTGGGTCATCCCTTTTGTGTGATCTGTGGTCCTCTACCTGCCTCTCAGTTTCAGACCCTACTGTAACTACTACACTACTAGTTCATGAGGTAGGCCCCCAAAAACCCTATGTTGAAAATTTGGTGAAAAAATTCCCAAAAATGACTGTTTTACGAGCATGTGTTGTGCTGTTCCTACGCACGCTCATAAGTTCATGAATTTTCACTATTTGCACTCCAGATTTTCAACACTGCCATTTTACCACACCTCCTTATGAGCAATACAGCTGTCATTTTTCACCTCTTGCCCAGAACGTGTTTTCGCGCGTATAGCGCACAATAGCTGTCAGTGTCTGAAATCAATGTTCGGGACAGATTAAGAAAATCACAGTGACACTGTTCATGAGCAGAGGTGTTACAATGGCTACATTAAAATTTGGTGAAAAAGTCCATAAAATGACTGTGTTGCGACCATTGCGGTTTCCATCACCCTCTAGTAAGTTCATGGATTTCTAATATTTTCAGTCAGATGTTCACCACTGGCATTTTCCACAATTCATATGAACAGTACAGCTGTCATTTTCACACCATGGCGAAATGTGTTTTCGTACTTCCAGCGCAGAAATGCGTGGTCGCTGTGGGAAATCACTGTTCGGGACAGATTAAGAAAATCACAGTGGCACTGTTCATGAGCGGAGGTTCCAAAATGCCTGTGTTGACAATCTGCTGTAAAAAATCCCCAAACTAATTGCATTATGGGTGTACATTGCGCAATTTCTACACATGCTCATGACTTCAGTTTTTTAAATATTTTCACTGCAGATTTTCAACATTGCCATTTTTTGCACCTCCCCATGAACAGTGCAGCTGTCATTTTTCACATCCTGTTCGAAACAAACTGATATTGCCACTGTTCATAAGGTGGGGGACACAAAAAAACCCATGTTGAAAATTTGGAGTGAAAATATATGAAAACGCCCTCTTTGACGTTGGGGTTTCCGACCATGTGCCACCCTATAGAGATTGACAGGCATCAGGGGTGTGACTTGGGATTCTTGCCTGTAATGCTCATACCATTCCACACCCTGCAGCCAGTGAGAGGCACTGACGTGTGTCTTGGACTCTTTGGCCCCAAAGTTCACCCCATTCTCCTATACAGCACCCATCTCACCGTATTTCCTGATGGAATGGGGTGAGCATAAGGGCCAAAGACCCCAAGGCACACCGTGACACTTGTTGGTGTCTGCAGGGTAGGGTGTGGTGAAATGGTGTGGCCGTTATGCCTGACAACCCAAAGGCACACCCCAATGCCTGTCAGACTCTGCAGGGTTGGCTTCATTTCAATACTTCACTGCCATTCCTAATATGCAGCTCTCTAACTCCTACACTACCAATGCCAATGCCAGCAAACAAACATTCGGCATTAACAAATGCTTGTTAGACTAAGTTATTAATTTGTGAGCTCTGATCTGACTAGAGTAGTTGATCATTTGTCAAGTTATTTAATGTTTTTATGAAATATACCTATGTTTATAATTATTTTCTATGTTCTTTTATTGATGTATTTTTGAACATGTGTTTATTTATTTGCACGGCACTCAGAGCCTCTGGGAATGGACGTCTTTAAATAACATTTTACCTTACCATTACTGCACTGTGCCACATGCATTGCCGACACCACACTATGTCACATGCACTGCTGACTCTGCACTGTGCCACATGCACTGCCGACACCACACTATGTCACATGCACTGCTGACTCTGCACTGTGCCACATGCACTGCCGACACCACACTATGTCACATGCACTGCTGATTCTGCACTGTGCCACATGCATTGCCGACACCACACTATGTCACATGCACTGCTGACTCTGCAATGTGCCACATGCATTGCCGACACCACACTATGTCACATGCACTGCTGACTCTGCACTGTGCCACATGCATTGCCGACACCACACTATGTCACATGCACTGCTGACTCTGCACTGTGCCACATGCACTGCCGACACCACACTATGTCACATGCACTGCTGACTCTGCACTGTGCCACATGCACTGCTGACACCACACTATGTCACATGCACTGCTGACTCTGCACTGTGCCACATGCATTGCCGACACCACACTATGTCACATGCACTGCAGCTGCACTGTACCCACATGCACTGCCGACACCACACTATGTCACATGCACTGCTGACTCTGCACTGTGCCACATGCACTGCCGACACCACACTATGTCACATGCACTGCTGACTCTGCACTGTGCCACATGCACTGCTGACTCTGCACTGTGCCACATGCATTGCCGACACCACACTATGTCACATGCACTGCTGACTCTGCACTGTGCCGCATGCATTGCTGACACCACACTATGTCACATGCACTGCTGACTCTGCACTGTGCCGCATGCACTGCTGACACCACGCTATGTCACATGCACTGCTGACTCTGCACTGTGCCATATGCACTGCCGACACCACGCTATGTCACATGCACTGCTGACTCTGCACTGTGCCGCATGCATTGCCGACACCACACTATGTCACATGCACTGCTGACTCTGCACTGTGCCACATGCATTGCCGACACCACACTATGTCACATGCACTGCTGACTCTGCACTGTGCCACATACATTGCCGACACCACACTATGTCACATGCACTTGGTTCTGCACTGTGCCACATGCATTGCCGACACCACACTATGTTACATGCACTGCTGACTCTGCACTGTGCCACATGCATTGCCGACACCACACTATGTCACATGCACTGCTGACTCTGCACTGTGCCACATGCATTGCCGACACCACACTATGTCACATGCACTGCTGACTGCAATGTGCCACATGCATTGCCGACACCACACTATGTCACATGCACTGCTGACTCTGCACTGTGCCACATGCATTGCCGACACCACACTATGTCACATGCACTGCTGACTCTGCACTGTGCCACATGCATTGCCGACACCACACTATGTCATATGCACTGCTGACTCTGCACTGTGCCACATGCATTGCCGACACCACACTATGTCACATGCACTGCTGACTGCAATGTGCCACATGCATTGCCGACACCACACTATGTCACATGCACTGCTGACTCTGCACTGTGCCACATGCATTGCCGACACCACACTATGTCACATGCACTGCTGACTGCAATGTACACATGCATTGCCGACACCACACTATGTCACATGCACTGCTGACTCTGCATTGTGCCTGTCACATGCACTGCTGACTCTGCACTGTGCCACATGCATTGCTGACACCACACTATGTCACATGCACTGCTGACTCTGCACTGTTCCACATGCATTGCCGATACCACACTATGTCACATGCACTGCTGACTGCAATGTGCCACATGCATTGCCGACACCACACTATGTCACATGCACTGCTGACTCTGCATTGTGCCATATGCACTGCCGACACCACACTACGTCACATGCACTGCTTACTCTGCACTGTGCCATATGCACTGCCGACACCACACTATGTCACATGCACTGCTGACTCTGCACTGTGCCACATGCATTGCCGACACCACACTATGTCACATGCACTGCTGACTCTGCACTGTTCCACATGCATTGCCGATACCACACTATGTCACATGCACTGCTGACTCTGCACTGTGCCATATGCACTACTAACACCACACTATGTCACATGCACTGCTGACTCTGCACTGTGCCATATGCATTGCTGACACCTTATTTGCTGTTCGTGCTATTTAATTTTATCTGGTTGATCTTGACATTCCTTCTGTCCAACATTTTGAAAGAAGCGCTTCAGGGGGCGAATCCCTGAACCTCACACAGCAAACATCAGATCTGGGAAATCATCCACATTAGAGTGTATTGTAAATATTAATACTAGCTATTAAAAGCTCAGTTTTGTGAGTTCCTAATCAGTTTTCCGTGCCAAATGTAATTATAGACTACACAGTCTATACTTTCCTTTTACATGTCTTCAAAATCCATAACTCATGGAGTGGAGCTACTAATAGCTAGTGCTGTTAATAGCTACAATACAGTTTCACATGGCTGATATCCTGTTCTGCCATCAGCCATGACAGGTATTGGGATGCATGCCTAGAGGTGCTTGCTACAAAATGTCTGGTGTGAGGAATAGCAGGATCAACCAGATAAAAGAAAATATCAAAATATCACAAAAAGCAAATAAGGTAACATTTTTAATTTCAGTGTGATAAGCTTAATCAGAGACTAGGCCACTCAGAAAGCCAGGTGGCAGCACAGCCAGGGGCAAATTCAAAGGGATGGACTGCCATGCAATATTCTGGCATGTATGAGTGCCACAGCATACATGTGTGCTTGCGCCAACACATGCAGCACCCCTGGGGAGAAACCACAGAAGGATCTGCTGCTGCTGGATCCCACCAACCAGATACTACTCTTATGGCAGACTGGATCATCTTTTATTATGTAGTGACTACATGGCCCTGTAATGTCCACTGCAAGCTCGTGTGACCCAGCTCAAAAAAACTGTTTGCAAGACTTTTTTTTTTTTATTATTATGCCATTTATTCCAGGTTCTGTGTTCCCAGCACACATATTACTATGCTGGGCGTGGCACTTCTGGCGCTGTTTTGCCATCCACAACATGGCGCCTCACTCAACATACTCGTGCTAGGCACCACTGAGGGGTACTGCCATTCTAGTCTTTCTTTCGAGTTCTGTGGCAAAAATGCCCTGCTTCTGAGCATGCCTGGCAACCTTTTGTCACTGAAATGAAGGACATGGACACTCAAAATGAGGGACAATAAGGAACTCTGACCTTCATAATGTGGGACACATCCTCAAACATGGAGATACAAGCTCAGAACACTGTAGAAACCATTGTCTTGGACAAAATTTATTTTTGATTCAGCATCTTAGAATAACGATTTCCTTATTTAAAATCAGTTTTACAGCTGGGAAGTCAAGTGACATGCCCAAGGTTTCTTCCTGTCAGTGACTGTGGTGGGATTTAAACCTGGGAGCACCGGGATACTGTACACAATATCTGTGATTTTCCTGTAGCTATTGGACTTCTCTAGAACTCCGTCTCTGCTGGTACTTTTATTTTTTTACCTTATACTAACCCTTCTTTTCCTTTATTTCTACAGGTCTGATAGGAAGCTGATTCCCCTGTCTGACTGCACCAAAACCTCTGTATATTAGGCAAGTATTGCTGTATATGTAATCACAATTGGTCTAGCTTTGTTCCTTAAGAACTATGGATCCTTTGTGATCCCATGTCTAGTCTTCTTTCACAGGTATGACTGAGTATCATCTCAATACCCCAATCACAGGCTCCCCAGCACCCAGGTAAGAGATCTATTATCTACACAAGGTAGATAAGCCACAGTGAAGCAGTCACATCTCTGCCTTGCCTGTTCCTGCACCATTTACTTTGCCTATCCCAATGCCCCCTTTGCATTGTCGGTCCTTGTTGCACAGCAGGGGGATGTCAGTCTTCAGGGGGGAGGGAGCTACAGGAAAGGTCACTGGGTGTGACAGCATGAAGGGGGTATGGGGTTGTTATGTGTAACAGTGTGCATGGGGCTATGGTGTTGGTTGGATAACAGAGTGAATGTGTGTATGTGGTTGGTGGATGTGACAGTGTGCATGGAGTATGGGGTCAGTTACTGGATTTTGTAGCATGCATGGGGGTCTGGGTTAATGAAGTGTGAAAGCATCCATGGTATATGGGGTCAGTTGGTGTGATGGGGATATGGGGTCTGGTGTTATAGAGTGCATTGGGTTGTGGTCGGTAGGTGTGACAGTGAGCATGGGGTTGGTTGGTGGTTGTGAAAGAATGCATGGAGTGTGTCACAGCATGCATGGGGCAAGGTGGAAGTGACTGTAACAGCGTACATGGGGTATGGGGTAATGAGGTAAGCGTACATAGGGGTATGGGGTAATGAGGTGTAACAACATGCATGGGGTCAGTTGATGTCATGATGTGTATGGTGGCCCTTTTGGCACTAAGAACACTGGCATTACAGCACCGGGTCATTATGGCATCAAATGCTGGATTCACCACCCCCTCCCCGAGGTCAGCTGTCCCCGGAGTTAGTATCATCAGAAGGGGGGGTGTGGGGGGCACAGCCTACCACTAAAAGAGATGACAGCAACATATCCACTTGGCACCATAATGGCTGAGCGCACTGCCGCCAGTGCTCTGAACAGGTGGAACTGCATGGTGGTATGGGGCTGTGAGCAAGCTGTAAGAGTGTACACAAGTTGTGAGGTCAGTCAGGCAACAAGAATCTTGCAGCAGGATATGGATCCACAGTAGCCATGACTTTCAGGCATCCTGAGACCCCGCCCCCAACTGTGGCTTTAGGGACTACATCCTCCACCTGTTATAGCCATACCCATAAGCTACTATGCCCCCCTTCAAAGAAATGGGAGGCATACTGATGGACTGCCCCCCAGCCATCATTACTGGGTATGATGCATCAAGATAGACAGACATGCAGATAGTTAAATGCATACAAGCATAACACATATCATTTATTTATTATCTGTCATCCCACCTGTCTTTCAAGACAGATAGTAATGCAGTAGCAGCTCACATAGTGCAATCACAGCATAAAGCATTATTAAAGTTTTTTTTATTAAATCCCAAAGCTTAGTGAAGTGCAGACTTGCCCTAGTAACATTCATTGGAATGTCTTGTATCCAGAATCTATTAAAATACATGCAAGTCGGGGGGGGGGGCTTTGAAGCAGCAATATGGCGACAGCTTTTTAACATAGGTCCATTATCAATTCCTTCAAACCCCTAAATTCTATCAAAATATATTACCCACCTGAACCAATTTACTACCAAAGTAAAACGGAAGGTTCAAGGATCAAAAGGAGCCCAAAAAAAAGGATCCTAAACATTAGTCACAGAGTCTGGATGTATATCTTTCTGCCCAGAGCTCTGTTTCAAGTTCAGGGTCTGCAGGTACGAGAGACCTGACAATGCCAGAGCTTCCTTCAGCTCAGATACTGGCAGTGTTATCAAATATCCAGGCTACTAGAGAAGAGACAAAAAATGCCTTGCAACCATTGAAGCCAAAATTACTGAGAATGATCAGACCATTCAAGAAAACGCCATTGCGATTAAAGATCCATGGGATGGCAAGGAACAACAGTTGGAATGTAATGCAGTCTTTGTCCAAGACCTTACCCTTCTGGAATCAAAAATAGAGCCCCTGGAAAATATGCAAAGGCAAACCAACATTCAGATCGTGACATTCCCCTCAAAGTATGCAGGAACTGCAGATATACTATCTGCTGTACATAGATTAATTTTCCAGGACTTACAATTGCTGCCAGAGGGAGTCAAGATCCTGAAAATATTCATCATCCCCCAGTGGCCCAGACCATGATGCCGCTGTGGCTCACAGCAGCAACAACCATATACGGCCACTGCCACATTGTCTGCATTGGAAGCTTGAATAGCTCTCCTTCAGGCCGCTCGTTTATGGGAAGAAATAATGTGGGAGGGCAACCGCATTTCTTTTTTCCCTGACCTGTCTTCACAAACACAAACCAGAAAGAACGAGTTGCAGATTGTGAAGAAGGAGTTATTACAACCTGGCATCAAGGCACACCTTAATTTTACAGCATGACTACAGATCAGACATGGCTCAAAATATCTTGTCTTTGTGGATCCTGCAGCAGCCTCTGTATTCATTGAAAAACTTATTCGATCCTTAATCCCCCCAGTACACACTTCAGATGAAGAGGGCTGAATTATACTAAAATTGCAGTGGGGGCATATATTAAGCGCTGATGTGGTAATAAAGAAGGAAGTTGGGTTCAAGCTTTGATATTCTTAATGTTAAACTACATGCACGTAGGGTAATTTTCGGAATTATTTTCTGTGTATCCCTCGTTAATGGGGTTGTTACATGGCTAAGTTGTGTCTATGTTGACTAACAGATGTTATACTCTCCTTTTACAAGTGTCTATATGCTGCTCCAATATAACGTTTTTTTTCGGTCATACATTTTGTTAGGCTTAGTCTGTAGATAGTAACATGTTGGTGCATACTGCATAGTGCACCTCTCAGTTTGTGAGCTGCAGTTAATGTCTTTAAAAATCTGTTGTACCAATAGGGCAGGTTGCTGTGCCATGGCATAGCCTATGGGTTCCCAATTCAACTTAATTGAGACCAGGCCATCTGTTTAAGCACCTGTCTACAGAAAACTATGCCACTTTCTCCCTCCATGAATAAGTCCTACATGGGAACTGTCTACCTGGTTATACCAATTTGTGGTGAGAGTGGCAGAGCTCTAGAGGCTGTTCAGTTCAGACTTCATTCCTATGATAATCTGTTGGCATTCCTCGGACTTAAAACCCTTACAGGATTAAGTTATTGTATTCCTGTACTTGTGATGTTGAGGTCTGCGTACCTCATTTCTTCTTTTACATGAGATACAGTAGTATGCTGTAATATCATAAACTCTATAAATAAACATTTAAAAAAAATGCATGCAAGCTGCTTTTTTGCAATGAACAGATCATTTTATTTACTGCTAACTACTGGCAAAGCATAGGCATGACAGCAAGGAGCACGGTGCTTTTGGCATGTTTTGCAATCCACAGCATGGCACCACGATCACCATACTGGTGCTAGGCTCCGCCAAGGGGCATTGCCATTATAGTGTTTCTTTCAAGTTCTGTGGCTGGGGCAGAGGTTAATTCTTCCCACTGGATTTTCACTAACTTTAAAGCTGTTCTGTGCTGCCTTGGAGTTTGGGCTTTCCTTGCAAATGACCATTTTGGACTTTGGAACTTTTTTGAACTGTGTCCTGTCATACCAGGTTTATCACAGTCCTACTCCTGGTGAACTGTTGGCACTCTCGCTACCCATCACTGTTCACTCTACCAGGCCCTCAGCTGGCTCCCCCTCAAGTGAGACGCTCCTACCTCCTGGCCCGCACAGTTGAGGATGCTTTACATAATCCCTTCTACTCACCACTATCTACTCTGATCAAGCCCAGAACCCTCAGACATACCCTACACCAGTCATCCCTCCTCTAACTTGAATACCCTAACATTTCCACAAATATGGGCCAAAGAGCTTTTTCGGTGGCTGGCCCTGCACTTTGGAACAACCTCCCCCCTCCTCTATGTTTCCCTGACCTCCCTCTAAATCTAAATTCACTGATAAGAGCTAATTTCCTGTCCTCCTTGGCCTGCATATGCCCTCTGGCACCTACCCAAGCTGTTCCTCCTGTGTAGCCCCCCCCCCACCTCCTCCTCCTTCCACTGCCTCATGTACGGACCCCCCAAACTGCTTTTCTCCTCTGCCTAGCTGATGTTTACCTAACATAACTTAATTTTGCTGGGACTCTGTGGTACACCTGTGATTTTCCATTCAGGCATTGTTTGTTTTGCTGCCTGTGTTGCTACATGGCCCTGCACTGTATATGTGTAGATCAGTTCCAATACTCATCAGATTAGATGCATTTGGCATTGTCTACTGTTTCTTCCCAGCACTACTGTATGATCTACCTACTCGTTGTTATGCCTATTATGATCCTTTGACTATTTGTATTGAATGTTTTTTTACTACTGTATGATCTACCTACTCGTTGTTATGCCTGTTATGATTCATTGACTATTTATTTGTATTGAATGTTTTTTTACTACTGTATGAACTGCCTACTTGTTGTTATGCCTGTTATGATCGATCCTTTGACTATTTGTTATTTGTATTGAATGTTTTTTTACTACTGTATGAACTGCCTACTCATTGTTATGCCTGTTATGATCCTTTAACTATTTATTTGTATTGAATGTTTTTTTACTGCTGTATGAACTGTCTACTTGTTGTTATGCCTGTTATGACCCTTTGACTATTTGCTATTTGTACTGAATGTTTGTTTCTTACCCTTAGTATTTGCCAGTTCCTGTCCCAGACTGTGCCTAAAAAAGGTCTTTAGATCAGTGCACCAACCCGGTTAACAAATGAATAAATAAACTTTGGTGGTATGCTACAGTACATTGTCAATGCACATGTGTGGACTCGTACAAATAAATCAAGCACCTTTGTGTTAATTTCAGCTACTGGTATCCTTTACAGTATATGTCCCTGAGTGCTATTACTTTCTGGTTGTTTGGTCTGAACAGGTGAGGCTCCTAAGTTCAGGAATTGACCAACTAGTGGCCAATACAGGCATACTCCATTGGATGAGATCATTATATTATGTATGTTATGTGTTTACTTACTTGACAAATTTCAATAAAAGAGTATAAATATATTATATATATAATATGTATTTAAATTTATTTATATATATATATTTGGGTAAAAGTTCTCTGGGTCAGACCGCCACAAGGAAAGAGGGCATTTGTTTTGTAAAGGGAGTCAAACATTTGATCTAGGGACTAATGAGAATTTAGATATTGTAAAAAAGGGTCCCAAATATTGTTACATTTTGATATATCTCCTTCTTGACCATAGCATATTTTTTTTCCTAAACTAGAGCAGTCATTAGCACAATCTACCAGTGCTTCACTGATGGGACTTCACTATTCTTCCAGTTTTGTAACATCAACTTTTTTGCATTAATTAGAGCTGTATTCAGAAATGTTATTATTTCATTAGTCTAATTTTCTGTTAGTGAAAAACACTTCCCAAAGATTAGAATGTTAGGATCAAAAGGAATATCACGCCCCAATACCATACTAATTACTGAGTGCATGTCTTTCCAATATTCTGATAAAACAGGGCAAGTAGCAAACATATATAGCAATTATCCAGTGGCACGTAGACATCTTGGCCATTTATTTGATATTGTATTTTCAATCTTGTTTAGTCTCTTGGGAGTGTAATATACTCTATGAGTAATATTAAATTGAATTTGCTTCAGTTTATTATTTTTGGATATGTTTAATGTAGTCTTTTGAATTTCTTCTCATTTGTTTTCATCTAAGGAAGTACCTAAATCTTTTTGCCAAGCATGCAATGTTTTATACAGGGATAAAGGTTGCTTTTCTATTAAAATACTGTATAGCTTCACTATTAATTTCTTGCTTAGGGTTTTATTAATAAGAATATCTTCTATTTGCGATAGTGGGATATCCAGAATATTATCCGCTCTTTTTTTGTAAAACAAAATCCCTTATTTGTAAATAAGTCAAATTGCGTCCTTTCCTTATTTTTAATCTTTCTTTAAGAGATATGAAATCAATAAAATGAGCATTTTCAAAAAGATGTTTCAATTGAAATATTCCCTTATTTTCCCAAATTCATACAAAATGATTATTCTTTATAGTTGGGATTCTAGTAATATATTTACGATATGAAAGAGGGGATACTTCCTTTTCCATAAGATCTTTAGCTCCCTTCATGTTCCATGTCATTATGTTTAAGTGTGACATGTTTTTGTCTTCTTAGTAATGTATTTTTAGATAGGATATCTTTCAAAATCTATTAGTCTGACCCAGGGACTAGCCCAAATACTCCATACAATTTTGCTCTTTAATTTTTTGGGTAGTACTTTTAATGTAGTTTCAATACTGAACTGATTTCCTATTATTATTTCTTTTGGGGATCTTCTAAAATTCCTAACCCCCTACACCCCACTCCCCCTTAAATTAAAGACACTTCTCCTTGGGCCCTAAGAAAAGAAGTTAGACTAAAAATTAACTAATAACATGTGCCAATGGCAGCAATATCCAACCCTTGTCTTGTTGCCTTCCTTTTCTTGCCCTGCCCTCCCCGCTAACTTTTCCAAGATGTTCTATGAGCATCTGGTGTCTAAGCCATGTTCAGTTTAGAGCCAGATACTGAATAATAGCAAATGCCTCAAAATGAGCCAAAGCCTTTAAACCATATTTTTCACTAATAAACAAACATCAGCAGTGTATGCTGTTGATTTGTGTGGCAATTCTCCAAGCATTGTATCTACCCCTAATATATAGGGGTCTTGATGAATGGTACAAAGAACTGAGTCCAGAACAAACAGGTACAAGACTGGGTTCATGTGGCATCCCTGTCTTACCCCAGCCCTGCCCCAGAAAGCACATTTCTGCTCCTTGACCCTATTTACAAATAGGAAAGATGGTACCTGCCTTATACAGAAATTTCATCCAGGAGACAATAAGAGGTGGCACACAATACCTATACAAAGATGTATATCAGAATTCATTACTGACTTTGTGAAAGGCCTTCCTGGTCTACTATCAGGTTGTCCTGTATTTTCTTTCCTGGAATGGCATATGTCTGTGCTGGAAGGATCAGGGTGGATGCTACTTCTGTCAGCCTTTTGCCCGTTATTTTTAACATTTTTTTTATGTTATTTTAACCCCTTAGCACCAGGCAGCCCCATCTCCCCAACATCTCTAGGTCTTACCTGCATGTGAGTTCCTCCAGGGTTTACCTCCTGATGGGGCTGCTACGCTTCCCCATCCCCATTATTAAAAGGATCTGGTCTGTGGCAGCACCTAGTCATCAGGTGTGGAGGCTGCAGATGGTCAGAGTCATCCTACCGACCAGGGTTTTCCTTGTGTTTCTGCTCCCACCCCAAGGAGCTTGTGCAGTGGAGTCAATGATGGTACGATACACACTCCCGTGCATGGTGTGTCAGATCTCCTCATGCTCTGTCCCCTGCCTGGTGACCCTGATGGCCTACCCTGCCTACCGCTAGGGGCCAGGCTCCATGCCACCTCACCTCCCCAGAGGAGGAAAGCAGTCCATTGGATGCTTGGTCCTCCTCTCCCCCTTGGCTGACCTGCAACTACCCATGTACACTCCCAAAACCAAGTCGTTAGCGTAACAAGCAGTAGCACTACCACAGCGCTGGTGGTTCAGTTTTTAACAAACATTTTAAAATCTGTGTGTTTAACAGACTAAGAGGCCTCCAGTTCTTGAGGTCTTCTTTATCCCCTTTTTATGTTTGCTTGCATGCATGTACAAGAAATATAGTGCCACCATACAAGTTTTCATAGGTGTGGCACCCCCGCTTCCAATGCCCTGATCCTTTTTGCAGGTGTGACCGCACCACACCAATGAATGTCTGAGATGTCTATGACAGCAGTTCAGATGCAGTGGTGTACAGTTGAAAGAGAACGACCACTACAATCAGCATTGGTAATGTGTAGGCAATTTGCATACTGCCATGCCGTCAGCAGTATGCAAATTGCCTACACATCACCAACGCTGATTGTAGGTTGTTTTCTTTCAACTGTACACCACTACATCTCCCGTCGGCATGATGTGCCCCCCCATTTGTTGTGTGCCGAGGGGGTGCCCGATGCCCCTCGGCTCATGCACACTCCCTCCCCAAGCACACTGTATGTCCGACAGGGATGCCCAATCCCGTCGGCTCCAAGTGCCCCCCAAAACAAACTTCCAAGTGCCACACTGGGAGCCCACCCCAGCGTGGCAAAATCCAGTGCCGCCATGTGCTCCCCCACACACAAGAGTCCTGCATTGTCATGTGCTCCCCCACACACTGTATGGCCAATGGGGTCACCCAATCCCCTGCTGGCTCCACTGCCCCTCAAACAACTTCCAGGTTCCACACTGGGAGTCCACCCCAACGTGGCAAAAGTCCCGCATTGTCTTTGAAAAAAAACACTCTGTAACAAAAGAAAATGGTCCCTCGTTGACTCTCCTGCCCCCTCCCCAACCCGCACCACCCTCTACGTATCCCACCTCCCCACAGCCCCCTCACGTTATACTTACCTTCAGAGGCTGGCATGATGATCTTCGGTGGACTGTGAACACATTTGCACTCTTCAAAGCTGACCACGAACTGAAAAAATGCTGGTAAGTGGTATAATGGCATACATGAATTTTTTTCAACTTTGGTGCATATCTCGGTCATATTTTTGAATTTTGCACCAGATTTTCAACATGGGGTTTTTGGGACCCCATCTCATGATTCAGTGACTGTCATCTGGTTATTCAGTCCCGAAAGGTGATTTCGCAGTCACTGTGCGGAATCACCTTGCGGGACCGTTTAACAAAACAACAGTGTCACTGTTCATGAAGTGGGCTCTCAAAAAGCCTATGTTGCAAATTTGGTGAAAAAATTCCCAAAAATGACTGTTACGAGCGTGCATTGCACAATTTCCATGCACACTCACAAGTTCACGAATTTGTAATATTTTCACTCTAGATTTTCAATGTTGGCATTTTTTCACACCTCCTTATGAACAGTATAGCTGTCATTTTTCACATCCTTGCCGAAATGTGTTTTCGCACTTCCGGCACAGAATAGCACGGTCGCTGTGGGAAATCAGTGTTCAGAACAGATTAAGAAAATCACAGTGACACTGTTCATGAGCAGGGGTCCTAAAATGCCTATGTTGAAAATTTGGTGACAAAAGTCCATAAAATGACTGTATTACAAGCATGCATTGCACAGTTTCTACGCACGCTCGTAACTTCACAAACTTGTTACATTTTCACTCCAGATTTTCAACATTGGCATTTTTCCACACATCCTTATGAACAGTACAGCTGACATTTTTACATCCTGGCCAAAATGTGTTTTCGCACTTCCGGCACAGAATAGCTCGGTTGCTGTGGGAAATCAGTGTTCAGGAGAGATTAAGAAAATCACAGTAACACTGTTCATGAGTGGTGGTCCCAAAATGCCTATATTAAAAATCTGGTGCAAAAAATCCCCAAAGCAATTGTGTTATGGGTGTGCATTGCGCAGCTTCTATGCATGCCCGTGACCACCAGTTTTTTTTATATTTTCACTCCAGCATTACCATTTTTTTACACCTCCTCATGAACAGTACAGTTGACATTTTTTACATTGTGTTTGAAATGTGTTTTCGCACCTGTGGCGCAGTCACTGTGCAAAATCATCTTTTGGCTAACAAACTGATAGTGTCACTGTTCATGCGGTGGGGTCAGAAAAGCCCATGTTGAAAACTTGGAGTAAAAATACCAAGAAATGCTCAGGGCGTTAGGGTTTCCGACCATAACGCCTTACCTTGTAGGGACTGACAGGCATCAGGGTGTGACTTGGGATTGTCGATAGTATGTTTTATGTTATTCTTATTTCGATTTCTAATTTCATAGCCAGTGACAGCACGAGGTGTGCCTTGGACTCTTTGGCCCCAGAGTTCACCCCATTCTCCTATACTGCACCCATTTCAGCTTATTTCCTTATGAAATAAGGTGACTGTAAAGCCCGAATACTTCAAGACACACCTCGACACTTGTCAGTGTCTGCAGGGTAGGGTGAGGTGAAACACTGTAACCATTATGGGCGACTACCCAAATGCACACCCCAGTGCCTGTCCATCTCTGCAGGGTGGGGGTGGAGTTGGCATCAGTTCAATACATCACTGCCATTACTATACTGCATCTGTCTAACTCCTGCACTTCCACTATTAATGCCAGCAAGCAAACATTCGGCATTGACAAATGCTTGTTTATGTAGTAGTATCAGTATGCCTTGTCAGAAAGTTGTTCCAGCAGTACTGTCTGACAATATATTATTATATAGTGCTGCCAACATATCTTGTATTGTTCCCCAGGGATGCCATCACTGCCAGGGGACATATTATGCTTAAGGATTTTTTTGCCTCAAATACCTACTGCCTGTCAATTTTTGCTGTCATATTTATCTTTGTTTGCTCTGGTAAGGCTGAAATCTCTAAAGGGTCTAAAAAGGACTCCAGTCACCCCTCCTGCCAAAAGCTCTACAAACATATTCATCAACTAAGTCAGCGATCCCTGAGGGTGTGTCACAGCTAATCCCAGATGAATCTTTTAGTCTTCCAGTAACCCGCTTTGAAATCCTATTAAGTATTCAAATGGGTTGACCTGGACCTTACGTCCTTGTGTCCCAAATGTTTGCTCTTGGATAAGGGTAGTCATCCTTTGATACTGATACTGTCTCATGTATTTTTTAACCTGAGCAATTTGAAATAGTCATGGTTAGTTTCTATTGCTTGGGTTAGTAATTTCTATAGATGACGCCTCAGTGTGAAATATTTAAAATATGTATCCCTTTTCTTGTTCTTTGCAGGGATTTATTTAACTCTAAAAATTGATTAGCGTTTTGCACATAAAAGTGCTAAATCTTTGTGAAAATGCATAGCTCTTGCCCCACTGTGTTTAACAAACATAGCACTTCTAGAAAATCTATATAAATACTTTCTGTACAGTTAGTATAGTCCCAAGAAAAAAACTGCTAATCAATTATTTAAAACCCTGCTTTGATATACATAATTGTCTTATGACTGCTTTCACTGCTTCCCACCAGTCAATAAATGTGTCATATAGGTAAACTGTTGTGCAACTTGCTGCCAATAAACCCTTAATCTGTTTCTGAGCCAGTTTATAGTCAGGAAGGAAAAATCCAGTTTCCAGACTGGAGGTTTTATCTTAGGGAAAGAGGCTGAGCCTATTCTAACGTGAATAGCCTCGTAGTGTGATGTTTCCACCGATGATACCTGAAAGATATTCAACTCTAACTATGGAAATAAAATCAGGAAATCTATTTGAGATGAAATTCACCCCATAAAAAAGTATGCTGCCGAGCTAAAGGTGTAGACATAGCAGCATCCAGCAAAAGTGCAGAGGAGATTATCTGACTGAGATAATTTGTATCACAATATATATTGTGTGTCACCTCCCTTATTAATCATAGACAGATAACCACAATAATCACCTCCCAGGATGATCTCTGTTAGTTGTATAAAGAAAGGGTCTAGTAGTTTTGAACAGGTCAATTTTGGCAATTTTGGTTTGTGGACAGTAGAGATTAATAAAACGGAGATCAAAACCCTTGAGTGACACATCCAGGATCAACACTCTTCCAGGAATAAGATCTTCCATCTTATGCACAACCACAGAGTATTCTGAAAAAAATTATGCTTACTCCAGAACATGTATCCTCCCCCAGGGACCAGTAGGACGGGCCATGCGCCGACAATTTGTTCCCAAATAGAAACAGTTGGGCAAGTGCTGTATCCCATTTTCATTCTGTAGCAGTTTAACCCTGACCCACCAGCCCCCATTCAGATGTTCTAGGAGTCAGTTATTGGGTCCAGATTACCCATCACTGAACACCGTTATTTAAGCCAGTGTAGTATGATTACCACATTAACACCTTCCTTCTTGAATAATATGGTCATAGTCTTTATTTTGTGTTTCATTATTGGTATGACCATAAAGGGACCCCAAACAGGTATATTTTTTACTTGCTGAAACCTTGTCCAGAATCTTTCCAGACTTGCTGCTGTTTTGAAATTAACATCAAAACAAGGGTCCTCCAGCATGTTGATCAATGCGTAAATTTCTGAGCAACAAATTTTAAATTATCCTTCAGGAGTGATCTGGCCACATAATGGCTGTCTGATGGTTCCTCCTCTCCCCCTGTATTTAATCCTAACCGCACTGTGCCATTTAGCAGGCTCTACTGAGGCTTTGAAGCAGTTGGCATAGCTGTGCTGAGCCACTGGTCTGGAAGGTGCTTAACAAGTCCCTGTGGGAGCAGGATCTGGGACATCATGTACAACCTCCGAGGGTGACGTAGGCAACCTACTAGGGGTGTTGTCCTGGGCATACACAGAGGCTGTCAATTTATTTGAGCATCCAAAGGCTCTAGTGGCTATCCAAAGTCCTTTGAAAGTTAAGCCTTCCCTTATTCATCGGGTACTGGAGCACCATGCATTGTTACAGCAGGCTTAGCCTCATTTTGGGGGGGTTTTTGAGAATCTTTTTTCTTTACTCTTTATTTATGAAGAAGCATTTTAATATAAAACAAAAACAAAGAATAACACAGAAAGAACAAAATTGGTCATTTACAAAATGAGACCATCAAAGGGTGACCAACTAGGTGATAGTTAAATCATTAAGTAGAATACAGTCCACGTAGAACTATGAAGGAAACTGCCAAATGTCCATAGAGAGCTGAAAAAACTACAAAATATGTCTATTGCAGAGGTTTGTAGGGAGCCAAAGGAATGTAAAATCCTAAATTGATAAATACAGCTTGTGGAGCATGCCCCCTTGAGTACAGTAACTCAAATTCCCACCTCTGGAAGAAGGCAAGAAAAACAAACAACCCGCTGATTGGGCAGCTTTTAGAGCTGCCAGAAATCAGTGTACCAAGGAAATTAGAGCTGAGAAAGCTAGGTACTTCCGAACAGAGCTTGATTCTGCTATAAACAGTCCAGCAAAATTTTGGAGAACCTTAAAAGACATAAAAGGCCACAGCCCAGCTACCTCACTCCCCTCAAACATTTCTACGGGTGATTCTTCCACTACGGACAAGCAGGAGATTCTAGATCTGTTTATTAATCATTTCGCCACTGCTGGGATAGTATTTAACACTTCACTAGCCAGCTACCTTAGGTCCCAGATATGTGTCCAAGATCCCGCCTGCCTAATTTCTGCCTCCACTGTGCAAGAAGCAGTCTTCACCTTCAGCCCTGTCTCCATGAAGCAGGTGGAAGATATACTTCTGAGCTTAGATATCAGAAAGAGTGCGAGTGCCGATCAGCTTGAACTCTACTACCTAAAACTGGCATATTATGTATTGTCTGTTCCAATCACTCACCTTTTTAACTTTTCTATTGCTCAGGGGGCTATTCCCTCAACCTGAAAAACTGCCCACATTATTCCCTTGTTTAAATCTGGAGACCTGAGTGATTTAAATAATTATCATCCAGTATCCTTACTTCCCATTCTGTCCAAAATGCTCAAAAAGGTTGTCAACGCACAACTTAGGCAGCACTTGGACAGCTTCAACCTCCTTAACCAATACAGTCTGGATTTCATCCATGCCATAGCACTGTTTCTGCTCTTGCCAAGATTTCTAATGACTGGCAAAATGCGCTGGATGCAAAAAAACATGTGTGTGCTTTGTTCCTTGATTTGAGCAAAGCTTTTGACACAGTGGACCATGATCTGCCCTTGGTCATCCTTAGAAACATAGGGCTGGACAACACGGCCTTGAACTGGTTCACAAACTACCTTACTGGATGGCAACAGCAGATAAAGGTAGGTGGGGACATTTCTCCACTGAAAACTCTTCCAAGACGCGTGCCCCAAGGGCCTATTTTAGGCTGTGTACTATTTGCCACATATTCTAACAACATTGACACAGGAATCAAATCAGCAAACATACATTTCTTTGCTGATGACACCATTATTTATGTTAATAGGCCTACCCTGGAACTTGCCTACAGGGATCTTCAGCTTGAATTCAACCTCCTGCCAAAAAATATTTTATACCTAAAGTTACTACCAAATGAAAAAAAAAAACAAGGCTATGCTCCTCTCTCCCTTATTCTACGCACCTAAACCAAGCTCTCTTGGTGTTGTTCCTCGCATAACCACTCTGTTAGCTGAGTCCCTGGAATTTGTGGAGAAATTTAAGTATCTTGGTGTTTGGACTGACTTTAAACTATCTTTCATCAACCATACTGAAGAACTCCTGAAAAAACTAAAGTAGAGACCTGGTCTCTTCTTTAGAATTAAGCATCTACTAACCCAAGAAACTAAAAATAGGTTAGCCCAAACTACCTTTGTTGGACTATGCTGACTTCCTGTACGGTCAGGGCCCAAGCACTGATTTGTTAAAACTAGACACTGTTTATCACAGAGCTCTTAGATTTATTACAGCTGCACCATTTCCCCCTATAATTGAAACCTGTATCAATACTGAATCAAATAGAGACATACTAGTGATAGGAGATTCGATACTAAGGGGAGTTGATACTATTGTGTGTGAAGGGCGTAAAGCACACACGACAGCTCACTTCCTGGGGTAAAAACTAAAGATATTGTTAAACTACTAGATGGGTTACTTGAAACTACAAATAAACCTCTAGTCATTTTACATGTTGGAGTGAATAATCTCTCCACATGTTCTTTGACAGAAACCCAGGAAGACTTCAAGAAAAGTGTTTCGATGATTAAAGAAAGAGGGGGAGATATCATTATGTCCGGTATTTTGCCTATAATTGGAAACCAGACATATAAAAATGAACAAGCTAAAAAACTGAATTATTGGCTAAGACAGTTTTGTCACATTGAAAATATAGGGTATATGGATAATAATCAAACATTCAAAAATATAAAATGTTACAAAAGGGATGGTCTATACCTTATCCGCATTGGTATTAGAATGATGGCAAATAAAACCAACAAGGTGATTGCATTTCATTTAAAATGGGTTCGGGGGAGGGGCAATGCTCTACCTCCGAAATGAGAAATATTCTCAGACAGTATGATAAAATAAAAGATTATGGTTGGAATGGGGTTTTAATTAATGCCCAAAGCTTAACAAATAAGTTTGAGGAGTTCAAACTTCTCCTTGGGAGTAATAACATCCATATTACCCTTATTACTGAAACCTGGTGGGAGGCCAATGACTCTTCGGAGAAAAAAACATCCTGGGTTATAACCTATACTTCAAAAATAGACAGCATAGAAAAGGAGGTGGGGTAACCATATATGTACATCAAACAATAGATAGTGAAGAGATTTCTCATGGTACTGATCTCGAAACTCTTTGGGTAAAAATAAACCTCATATGGGCTCACTATTTACTGTTGGGCTAATATATAGACCCCCTTCTATGTCCCCAGATAATGATGAAAAATGATTAGATTACTTTAGAAATCTTAACCCATCCAAAAATTATGTGATCATGGGGGACTTTAATTTAAACAGTGTTAAATGGGTCCATGCATCTGCATCTAATAAGATAGATTGATGCTATGCAGAATTATTTAATGAGATGGGATTGAGCAACTGGTCCAACACAATACTAGGAGTAATAAACTACTAGACCTTATATTAACAAATATTGCCCATTGTGTAACTAAAATTAATGTAAAAGCACCATTGGGTAATAGCAACCATAACATTGTTAATTTTCTAATCAATGAAGGCAAAACCTTACCTACTACTGGGGTAACTAGAGTTCTAAATCTTGCCAAAGCTAATTTTGATAACATGAAAAATAATATATGCTGTTGGAATTGGCAGGTATTATTTGCAAATTTAACAGTAGAGGATAAATGGCATCTGCTGGTTAATAAACTAAAGGACCTAATTAAAATAAATATCCCAACTAAAAATAAATATGATTTTAAACAAAACCCAAAACCTGTATGGATGTCCCCTAGAATAAAAGCTCTAATTAATAAAAAGAACAAATTATATAAACAAATCAAAAAGAGATTTACTCATCAATTTAAAATATCGAGAACTGTTAAAAATCATAAAAACTAGGACAAGACAAGAAAAAAACTAAATTTGAGCTTAAATTGGCATCAAGGGTTAAAGATAATAAGAAAACTTTTTTCATATATTAATAGAACCAAGGGTAATTCTAAAACCAAAGGCCCATTCATTACAGAATCTGGCTGCATAGCAAACAAACATGAAACAGCAGATATACAAAAATCAATATTTTTCTTCAGTATTCAACACTACTTCACAAGGGGAAATAAAAAATTTGGAGAAATCTATGCTTGGACGACTTGTGATCCAGCCAAAAGATGTCTTGGATAAGCTTAAAGAAATAAATATCAATAACTCCCCCGGCCCTGATGATATTCATCCAAGGGTATTAAAGGAACTCGCAAATGAGATTTATCTACCTCCAACTAATATATTTCAACACTCTTTGGATACAGGGGATGTCCCAAATGATTGGAGGGTGGGAACAGTTGTTCCTATACATAAAAAAGGCCCAACGAACAAACCTAAGTATTTTAGACCTATTAGTCTTACATCACTGGTTGGGAAAATATTGGAACAGTTTATTAACAACTTCATTCTGGAACACATAAATCATAAAGAACTTACTGATAGCCTCCAACATGGCTTTACCAAATCAAGATAACGTTTAACCAACTTATTAACCTTTTATAATAAGGTAACTGAAGCAACTGATAATGGTAATTCAGTGGATCTAGTGTTTATTGATTTTGCAAAGGCTTTTGATAAGATCCCTCATTTAGAGCTTATCAATGTCCTAAGGGAAACTAAAATAGACACAAATATTGTAAATTGGATTCTGAATTGGCTTAAAGATAGGAAACAGAGTTACCATAAATGGGGTACTTTCGAGCTGGGCCCCTGTGGATAGTGGTGTTCCCCAGGGATCGGTACTGGGTCCATGTCTATTTAATGTTTATATTTCATCTTTAAAATCTAATGAGGATAACATTTGGCTGTTAAAAGTTGCTGACGATTGTTGCATAGGCTCTATCATCAATAAAAAGAATGAAAGTTCTACTTTGCAAAACGTTCTAGACAAAGTCTCAAACTGGACCTATAGAAAAAAGTTATCATTGAACAATGATAAATGTAAGATAATGCATATGGGAAAACATAATCAGTACTTTCAATACAAGCTGGGGAAGGAAATATTACATCAAACCTCTGAAGAAAAGGATCTTGGTTTACTTATTACTCCCGATTTAAAATTTAATTTACACCGTACTAGACACGTAAAAAAGGCTAATCAAAAAATGAATTGTATATTCAGACACGTAGTCAGACGATCATTGGAAGTGTTATTGCCCTTGTATAATGCTTTGGTTAGACCCCATCTCGAATATTGCATACAAGTATGGTCCCCCTATATTAAGGATGACATAATTAAAATGGAAAGAGTTCAGAGAAGATTTACTAAAGCTATAGTTCGGGATGAAAGGTAAATTTATGAGGATTGGTTACAAACTCTGAACTTGTACTCTCTGAGGTATAGAAGACTAAGGGGAGATTTGCGTCTTATTAATTGTTCATTACAGGATTCACACCTTATCAAGGGAATGGGATTAATAGAATCTAAACTTAGACTTAGTAGCCGTAAACATACAAGGCAGTTATTGACTAGCAAATGGCATTCACTTAGGAGAAAAAAAAATGGTTTAGTGTCAGATCTGTCCCAATATGGAACGATCTTCCTGCATTTGTGGTAGAGAGCCCTAATATGAATTTGTTTAAATTAAACTTGGACTTAGCAATGTTGGAAGCAGACACATTTGGGTTAACATAGACACTGAAATCAAATAGCAAGCATTATGGACGTTTTGTCTTTTCACTTGAAATACCTATGATACCATGCTCCACTCACCACTGCACACTCTGGCCCAGATATTCAAAAGAGTTGCGCCATGCGCAACCCACTGATGTGCCCCGGTGCAATATTCAAAGGGAAAAGTGTGCGGCACAAGTCCCGATGCGCTGGAGCGCATCAGTAATGTATGCAGGTGCAGGTGGAGGGGCGTGCCCATGCATATCCTACACAGCCCGATATTCAGCCCGGGATGTGCAGAGCCATGCATGCGCAGCCCCTACCTGTGCCAGCACAAAGTTGATCTAAAAAAACAAAAGGAACAATGGATGGCCACCCACAGGTGAGCTGCTGCATTGCAGGGTGCAACACAGCAGCTGCCACCTGTGGGTGGCCACCCGAGCTTCGGCTGCACCTCCATGGTGGTGCCCCCCATGCCCGATTGCGGGCATCAGTAAAAAGGATTTAACCAAACTCCCAGGTGGTCCAGTGGATCTGCCCACCCGATCACAGGCTACGTACATAAGTAAGAATCCAGAAACTCCCTGGTGGTCCAGTGGACCTGCCCGCCCAATCACGGGCTAAGTAAAGAAAGAATATCCCCAAACTCCCTGGTGGTCCAGTGGACCTGCCCACCCGATCGGGGGCTAAGTAAAGAAAGAATATCCCCAAACTCCTTGGTGGTCCAGTGGATCTGCCCGACTGATCGCGGACTAAGTAAAGAAAGAATATCTCCTCAACTTCCTTAGTGGTCCAGTGGACTGCTGTCCGCCCGATCGCTAGGCATCTGTGTGTGGCCTCTAATATGTCCACATCTCAGGTCTAGCCGGTAATTCTCCCACTGAGTCCCACCGCTTGCTCCCTCATCAGCCGGGCGGGCAGCAGCACCATTCACTCTGCCGCCCGCCAACTTCACACCGTCGGTAGGCTGCACGCCCATTGGTCCACAGCGTGAGCCAATAGGCGGTAGCCCATACCATACTACACATTCCAGATATGTGAATGGATCCATTATGGTGTCGACGGTGTCAGTCGATGGCATGGGGCGGCAGGTGGGGTGCTGCCCTCCAGCTGACCGGGGGAGGGGCAGTGGGCTCAGTAGGTGGTGGGGGGTACCGCTAGACCACCAGGATATTAACATATTTAAATTTTTTCTATTACAAATGCCCATGACATAGACAGCGGTCCACAGGACCACCAGGGATATTGGGGATATTATTAATTTACTCAGCCCGCGATTGGGCGGGCAGGTCCATTGGTCCACCAGGAAGTGTGGGGATATTCTTTCTTTACTTAGCCCGCGATCAGACGGGCAGGTCCACTGGACCACCAAGGAGTTTGGGGATATTCTTTCTTTACTTAGTCCACGATCGGACGGGCAGGTCTACTGGACTACCAAGGATATTGGGGATATTCTTTCTTTACTTAGCCCGCGATCGGACGGGCAGGTCCACTGGACCACCAGGGATATTGGGGATATTCTTTCTTTACTTAGCCCGCGATCGGGAGGGCAGGTCCACTGGACTACCAGGGAGTTTGGGGATATTCTTTCTTTACTTAGCCCGCGATCGGGCGAGCAGGTCCACTGGACCACCAGAGATCTCTGATTTCCCTTTCTTTACTGCAGCCCGCAATCGGGCTGTGGAGCACATAGTCGGCTGCAGGGGGCGTCGGTCCCCGACGGCTGCTGCCTGGCAGGGCGCCAGGCACAAGTCGCCGGGGATCAGCGCACCTGCATGGGGGCATAATGACATGCAAATGGCCCCATTTGCGCCTTGCATACATTATGGACCCATTTGCATGTGCACTTTTGAAAATCGAGGTTACTGCGCATAGTGCAATGGAACTTGCACTAGTGCTTCCCCCGCTCCACTCTGACCACTTGCGCTGGTGCAGTGCCACTGCACCATGCACACTGCGGGTGGCCAGGGTGCGATATTCAACGATGCTGTGCCATGGCGCAGCTCCGTTGAATATCGCCCAGTCCACACCCCTGCGCAGCAAAGTTGCGCTGTGCCCTAGCTTGCTCCACAGCCTGGCGCAGTTTGAATATCTGGGCCCATATGTCTTAGTAGGCTGGAATTCACTTAGTTTTAGACGTCAAAGAAATGCGGTCTTCTGGACATATAGAGCCCTTACTAATAAGCTCCATTGATATATTTCAGACTGCCTCTATGTGTTGCGGGTTGTTACCCCTTGAGAAGCTACTCCTGTATTTCGCTTATCGTCCCTAAGGTTAGAACTCACCATGGTAGAGCTGCAATAAGTCACACCCTCCCTGCTCTTTGGAACAATATACAAAAAACCCTGAAACTTGCTATCCCTGTGAAGCTGTCTGTGACATACGGAAACATTTCTCTTTCTGTCTCTAAGCCAGAAGTCTGTTGCAACAGCACTATCCACATTTTCTATTGCTTTTCTTATGCTTTTTGCTACCACATGTACAGGTAGGTCACCTGTATATGTGTCTCCTTCTAGCCTCTGTTTTTTCCTTCTCTATATGTGAGCCCTGTGTTGCCTGGCACTAGCCCATGCCTATAGGTGTCCCAGAGATAGTGTAGAGTAATTAGGACTTTATTTATTTGATTGCCTTTTTTTGTAGTAAGTCCTATATTTTAAAACATTTGAACACGGCAGGAATTGACCGATAAGCCCTGGATTAAGACACTTCAGTCTAGAGCGTGGGTTGGAAATTACTTGGTTTTTGTTTCTTTTTTAGATGGTTTCTTTAGGTAATGGGACTAGGAGTAGGTACTGTCACGAGAGGGAAATGGGTTACAGAAAGAAAGAAATCTGCTGTAGCGTGTTTTCTTGTTCTGTTACAACCCCCCCCCTTTGTTTCCTTTAAAGGAGCATTGCTGCTTGAACGCTCATAGCGAGCATCTGTCCGCTAGACTTCTAGTAAGTCGGTGGCTTGCACAACAGCTCACTACAGAAATGTAGTTATGGAACGTTGTTTACTCACATACCTTTATATCTTGAAAAATCCTCCTCCTTGCATGCAAAGAAGTGGTTCTGTTAGACACACATGCGAGGTGAGGATTTTGCATAGAAAGGTATGGCGAGTTTTCCTTTTATTTTATCAGCTAAGCCAAGAAGGTAGAACGACTGCACACTACCGCTGCAATATTAAAACATGTTAGATAATTTAAATTGCTCTCCTTTTCCTCTAACTCTTGTTTATTATTTCAGCCTTCAAAGTTTGTTATTTTACCTGCATGACGAACTGGGTTTTTGCCATGTAGCAGTTTAGGTCTCGAGGCAGTCTGTTGTCCGGCTCTAATACCTGGCTCTGTAGAGCCATCCGGACCAATTACATTTACTCTTATAGATCAGTTATTAGAGAGGGTGGAGCCTACAAGGGGACTTACTCTTATTTTTGAATAGGAACAGAATTTTTAGGTTCTTTTAATGCCATATGGATGGAAATAGTGGCAAAATGGGTATTGTAATCCTATGTAATAAATCATTGTAAAATATGTTCTTTTGTCTTTTGGAAGTGAAAAGGGGTGGAGCAACCCTCATCACATGTGCAGGCAAAGTATAACAGGAGAGCTGCTTCATTGTTTAGGAAGTTGCTGTAGGGACTAGTCATATGCTGCCCTACCAACAGGGACACTAGCTATTTTCTAGTGCTGTTGAACGTTGGTTATGCCTTTATATTCTCTTCTGTTACATTTATTTGCCATACAGTATGTCTTGTTTATTTTCATTTGTGCCTGCAAAGGAATAAAAAATACTTTGCTACATCTGAAACCTGCTGTCGTCGATGTCCTCCTTAATCCTACATCCTCACATTGTCCTCCTTCAAAATTCTAGTTGGACACTCATTCAAGGAGACATGCAATTGCTTCCACAGATGACCATCAAATTCTGTCTAGGCATACCTCTTCACTACCTTCCCCTTTAAATTGTGACACTGTCTCATGTGCTACAAGGTCCCTGTCTTTATCCACCCATTCCTGGGCTGCCATACTTTATTGCTATTCTTTTTCTTCCCTAGTTCATTACACCTTTACCCCCACTATGTCCACATTGTACATATGCATATAGGTTATGATTGTATTCCTGAGTACTGTATTGCTGATTTTATTTCTCATTGTTTTCTGTTATGTCATGATGTCACATTGTCCTGTAAAATTGCATTGTATAGTGACCTACCCAGGTCCTCCTTGTAAATGAGTTCACTCAATGGTGTTTCAGCTGGTAAAATAAAGATTGATTGATTGAACGAAGGGTTTAGTCACCTGAAGGAGTAGGTTTGAAGGTTTAATGCCTGTGACCACTGTGCAAACAGCATCCATTGGGTCATCCTCATATGCAAACATGTGAACACTAAGGAGGCTATCAGACCCAGCATGCACTACATGGAGTGGGCTTGCACAGTCTTGTGCACCATGATGTAGCAGAACTGCTTGTAGTCTACTATCTGGAAGGAAAGCCTGAGCCCGGGTTGTATCTAGAAGAGCTCCTATGAAGAACAGTTGCGGTGAGGGTTGAAGATGAAAAATCTCGAAGTTCAGCAGAACCCCATTAAGATCAGGAACTGAGAGGCAGTGGTTACTGCCTGTTCCATCTCCTGCCTGGATGGGCTTGACATTAGCTAGTTATCCAAGTATAGAAAGACTTGGAGTCCTAAATTCCTCAAGTGCATGGCAAGTATGGCAAAGCACTTTGCAAAGACTCATGGTGCCAAGGAAATCAAAATGGGCAGGACTCTGAACTGATAATGTTGACCCAGCATTATGTAACCAAGGTATCTGGTGGCTGGGATGTATCAGTTTGTACTAGTATGTATCCCGCATATCCATGGATGCTACCCACTCCTGAGGCTTCAGGAAGGGCAGCAGAGAGCCCAGAGAAATAATTTTGAACTTTTCTCGATACATGAATTTGTTCAGATCTCTGAGGTCGAGATTGGGGTGAATGCCCCTTGATTTCTTTGGTACTTGGAAGTGGGAGTAGTAGCCAGTGCAAGTAGAAGCCCGTGCTTTGTTCTGACTCTGGCACTATTTCCACTGCCTTGTTGCTCAGAAGGCCTGCAATCTCCTGTACCAGAAGCTCTGACTTGTGAGGTGACAAAGGGGGTTGCTTTCTCACTGGATAGTCCAGAGAGGTTTCTGTGAAATCCAGGGTGTATTCCTAGAAACTGAGGATTCAGTCCGTCATGATGGACTCCCAGTGATGGTAAAACTGATCTAGGCACCGCCGCACTGGGGAAGAGAGGTCTGCCTTGGACAGCCAAGGCAGAACAGGGGTTGAAGTTTCAAATAGTGGCACTAGGTGCCTTCAGCCAAGCCTTCTTCTGAGGCTGGGGTGCCTGACTTCCATTTTGGGCTCCCTTGCCTTTGCCATGAAAGGGCTGTTTGTTTTGAAAAGAACCACATCCTTTGCCCTACTGAGGGTTAAAGAGAGCTGGTTTGGAAGTCTTAAGGGTCGTTCTAGTTTCATTTGATAAGACTGCACTACCTGCTGTCTGAACAGGTAAGCTCCATCAAAGGGAGAATTCATCACCTGTTGTTGGATGCCCTGGGTAAAGCCAGAAGTCTGCAGCCAGGAATGCCACTTGATACAAATTAATGTAGCAGCAGAGCGAAATGCAGTATCAAACTCATACATAGAAGCTTTAAGCTGGTGACTGTTGGGACTTAATACCTTGCTTGACAGTCAACAGAATATCTTGTTTAGCCTCCGAATCTGGCAGAGCTTCTGCCAGAGACTTTAGCTTGCTCCAAAGGGTATACTCATACTTAGAAAAAATGCCCTTGGTAGCTGGCTATCCTCACTCCCAATGTGGCAAACATGAAGGCACGTTGGCCCATAGTGTCAATCTTGCTTGACTCCTTATTAATGGGGTGCACAGTGACCTCTTTATGGACAATGGCCTTGTCATTCTCAGCGAGAAAGACTACAGCATCAGCTATGGGCTGAGTGGCATACAGTGGCTTATTTTTAGGAGCAGTGTATTTACTGTCCTCCTGCTTGGGGACAGCTGACACTTAAGCAGGTCTTTGCCAAACTGCATCAAACAGGGTCTCAAGTGCAGGAGGGATTGGGAGGATCAAACTGACTGACATATTAGGCACATTTAGGAACTCCAGCTGGAGGCGCTTAGCCTTGTCAATGCCGAGTGCACATTTCTGAGCAGACCCTGGAAAGAGAGTTCCTCCTGAGGCACAGGAACTGGGTCTGAGGTCTCTAGGCTATAGAAAGAGTCATTGTCATCGCCTTCAGACATTAGGTGGTTGGGGTCTGATTCATATCACCCTACACCGTCCTCAGGAGGGTAGAAGAGAGGGTGGGGTTGCAGACCCAACAATCCAGCACGTGGCTGCAGCTGCACTGGATCCAGCTGTTGAGAGACTGGTGCCAGAGGCAGAGCTGGAACTGGCACTGGCAAGAGTGTCACAGCACCATGAGTCTATGCAGCACTGCATCTGGCACTGGGACCTGAAAAGCCCAAACTTGGCACCAGCATTGATGACCCAGCCAGCACCGAAGTGACCGGCAAAAGTGCTGTGGCCGTTCCCATCCCAGAATAGCACAAGGGTGGGCCGCAAGTGCCGCTCCCAGCAAGCATCCAAAGGCTGTTTCCAGACATGAACGCACTACCTGGTCTGGTGGCACTAGCTGTGGTACTGGGTTCACTGGCCCAGAAGGGTTAGGGTCTGAGTCCATTAACAATACCACTTGGGTCAGACACATCACCCACTGCTCCATGACAGCTGCCCTATGATAAAACTGCTCACTGGGGCCCTCACTTAAAGACAGAAGAGGGCTCTGTGCCCAAGACACTGACCTCCCAGAACCAGAGACATTTAGTGTCACTGGTGAGACCCTCAGACTCCAAGAAATCAAGTATCTTGTGACAGACCTTGCAGAGGGTGACCTCGATTGGCGTAGTTGCTTCTCCTTCCTATGGAAGAGGAAGAAGTCAAGGCTGAGCGGTTCCTGGACCCTGACACAGTGTGTGCGCAGGATCAGAACTGCTTCTTTTTGTGCTTACAGAAGGACTGCCTTTCCTCTCCGGCACAGGGCCACCCATTGTCAGAACCCTTCCCCAGAGGGGAAAGTGGACTGGTTGTGACCCCGTTACCAGAGCTGCCTGCCTCTTTAGGCTCCCTACTACCCTGTATGGCTGACAACCACTGACACTTGGTAGGGCTGAGAGAAACTACGCTATTTACTCTAGTTTAAACACTCAAAGTTAGCATAACAGAGCTCTGTTGTCATACAGACGTTAAATTATGGCTCCAGGTGGGCAAGCAACATGGAAACATAGAACCAAAGACAATGACACCAGAAAAAAAACAAAGGTCCATCCAGTCTGCCCAAGGTACATATTTAGCCCTGGGGCCTATTGTTCCTTGAGGGTCCTAGCCCTTCCCAACCCCCTCCATTCTCCTCCCTGATTCTGACACCCTGAGCAACCACTACACCCTTCATGCTGTCTCAGTCATGCTTAAACCAGTAACAGCTTTTGCACCCACCACCTAAGCTGGCAGCCTGTTCCACCGCTCCACCATCCTTTCTGTAAAATAGTATTTCCTCTAATCTCTCCTCATCTCCTTCCTGTTTCTACTCATGACAACATGACCACAAGCAGGTATTCAAGTTAAATAGTTCCTCGCAGTTCACCTGGTTAATTCCTTTTAGGAATTTTAAGGTCTCTATCATATCTCCCCTCTCCATTCTGGTCTCCAGTGAGTACATGTTCAGTGCCTTGAGGCAGTTCTCAAAAGACATGCTCTGCTGGTCCTGAATCATTTTTATTACCCTGCGCTGCATTGTCTCAAGCCTCTCCCTATAGCCTTACTGAGATGAGGACCCCAGAACTAGGCACAGTACTCCAGGTGTGGCCTCATTAAGGATCTATACAGGAGAAGTATTACCATCCTTTTTCTGCAATCAGTTCCCCTCCAGATACATCCAAGCACCCTGTCTGCCTTGCTATAAGCCTTGTCGCACTGACTCGATTGCTTTAGAGAGTCCCTAATGATAACTCCAAGGTCTTGTTCCTTAGCTTTAATACTGAGTCTCACCCCTTCGATCCAGTACTCTGCCCTGGGGTTCTTGTTCCCTAGGTCCATGTTTTTTTTTAATTTTCTGTTTTGCTCCCATATCACTGCAGCTACACCTCTCCCTCAGTGTCCTCCAAGGAACTGGGTGCTTCACTATGCCTACTCCCGAAGCGCCTCCTAGTGCTTGCCTCCATGCAGCCTAGGCTTACCCTCGGTGGGAAAGGAGAGAGCAGTTGTACATCTACTCCCCCCCATGACAGGGTTGTATAAGGCCCTGCCCCATTTGTTATGCTGAAAGAGTTTACATGCAATGGTCTGTTCTTTCTGCTCCTTTTCTGTCTGGTTGTACAGCCAGATTTTCTTGTGAGACCTAGGAACTAATCACTCCAACAGTTTCACAATTCTCCCCCTTTCGTTATCTCTCTGTCTTCCCTTGCTATATCTGTCTTTTCTTCCTCCTTGCATATATGCAATTATAAAAAAATATACATGAATCTCTGTGCAAAACTGTATGTGAAACTGGGATCCCTTTGTTTAAAACTGTATATACGGTAGTTATACTGTTGAAACGATTGCAAAAAGCTATTTGGAACTCAAGGGGTTAACCTGAGATACAGTTTTGAAGCCTTTTGCAGAGCTGTACACAACAGGTCAGTTCTGGGTCACCATGCACTGTTTTGCTGCACCTGCAAGGAATGAAACTTACAAGAACATTCTGTAAACTTACAAGAACATTCTGTAAGAAGCAGGCTCTCTTAACCAGTTCCCAGACAAATACTTATAAAAAGATCAGCAATGCTTTTGCTAGACAGACAAGGAGAATGAGAGACTGAAACTTGGAATTAAGAGATACCCTTAGAAGAAGGATTTCATTTTCTCTGTTTGTACTGCCTTTGTAAATAGTTATACTGAATATTTTTTATTTTGCTATTGAGAAAAATAAAATGCCACTTGTGAATTTTGAAACTGCTCCTAGTTTTTCTATGCATCCTGACCTATGCCTCGATGACAGATGGTGTCAGCCTAAGTGGGATTTACGCTATGCACACTCTAAATCAGGAGTTTTGTGCATGGGTACTAGACCTGGTACCAGGGAAGCATAGAAGAAAGGTATGGATTCTGCAACAGCAAGTCCAGGAGTGATTACTAGAAGAATGGCAGCCAAACTAGAAGCAGAAACAAAAGTACAAACTGAGATTACACAGCCAGCACCAGTTATGGAAAAAAAAGAGCAGGCAGTGACAGAACCTGAAAGCCTGACTGCCTTTTTCAAGTGGTGGACTATACAACAAACAGACAGAGAAACAGAGTAGAGAGGAGGTGCAGCAGAGAGAAAAAGAGATTCAACGTTTAGAGGCACAGAGAAAAGAAGAAATGCAACAACTCGAAAAGCAGTGGAAAGAAGAGACGCAGCGACAGGAGCAACAAAGAAGAGATGCAGTGACAGAAGCAGCAAAGAAGAGAAGAGATGCAGCGAGAGGAGCAGCAATGAAGAGAAGAAGCGTTCGATGGATGCCTTGCAAGTTATCAAAGTTGGAGGATCTGGCACTGGTCCAGCAGGGCAACAAGACACAAACAACCTAAAATACATTGAACTTACAAAACTGTGTCCCTCGGATGATGTCGAAGCATACTTGACAACTTTTGAAAGGGTTGACACAGCCTGCCCGGCAGTGGCCAAAACAGCAATGGGCAATCAGACTGGTACCTTACCTGATAGGTAAAGCCCAATTTGCTTACAGCAATATGGACACTGCACAGTCAGAAAACTATAACCTGATGAAAAGTGAAATCCTGAAAAGGTATGACATCTCAGGAGAGACATACAGGCAAAGTTTCCAGTCTCGGAAATGAAACACAGTCAACAATCCTCGAGAAGCCTTCGCCCAACTCAGAGAACTCCTTATGAAATGGCTCCAACCAGAGGGCAAAACACTCCCACAGATCATTGAAACATTTGCAATGGAGCAATTCATCAACATCCTGCCTACAGATGTGCAGCTTTGGGTGAAAGAACACCAGCCAGAAAGTGGGGAAAGGGACGTTTCTTTGGCTGAAGACTATCAGATCGCAAGACAGACCGCGTAGCAGCGAGGTAACAGTAAGACACTCTTGTTCCCATTTAAACTCTAAGTCTGATAAGAACTCTGGTGGGGGTTACAAATCTGCACCCAAAGACTTTATTTGCTATAACTGTAATAAGTGAGGTCATATTACAAGAAATTGCCGTAGTAAGAAGAGAGACACTGAAACAGATTTGTCCTTAGCAAATTGGGGCAAGTACTTGACAGATATGAAGGTAGGAGATAAGACTGTGAAGAGACTTATAGATCTGGGAAGCAGACACACCCTAGTGCATATTAAAGTGCTGGGAAAACAATGTCCAAAAGGACCAGGTACTGGTGTCATCTGCATCCAGGGGGGCACTCGATACTCTCCCACCAGCCAAGTGACTGATTATTAATGGGGTGTCACACCAAATGAAAGCGTGGGTAGTACCTAAGTTACCTGCACCTGTGATCATTGGAAATTACTTTCCAGGATTTACTGAGTTAATCAAAGAGGGAGTAAATCCTGATGTTTCAGTAGCTGTGATGACAAGAGCTCAGGCAAAGAAAATCTCAGATGGTAGGGACTCTTTTCATTTCACTGATTTTGATTTTGATTTGTTTGAGCACAGCTCCAAGATCCAGAAGTCCAGGAAAGAAAGATAACGCCTAAAGAAACAGTGGCAGCAAAAGACTGATGGACATAAGGGGTTAACCTATGAAAATGCTGAAACTAAACTGATCACCGATTGTGATTTTCTTCCGGAAGAAGCTAACAATGTTTCTCTCCAGGGTTATTTTAAGCAGCTGAGGATGAAACCAAAACAGAGCGAACCTATGTTTGAAAAATGTAATGGGCTACTATACAGAGTTTGGGTTAAACCTCAGACACAGGAACAGCTAGAACAATTGGTTATACCACAAAAGTATAGATCTGAGTTGTTACAGATAGCACATGTTAGTCCTATGGCTGGTCACGCAGGGAGGGATTGCACCCTTGCCAGATTACTGTACAGATTTTACTGGCCCGGAATTCATGAAGATGTTGCTACCTATTGTTACTCCTATGCTGAATGTGAGAAAGTAGCCCTAGTGACTAAAAATGACAAGGTGCTCCTGGTGCCCCTACCCTTGGTAGAGGTGCCTTTTGAGAGAATTGCAGTGGATATGGTTGGCCCTTAGACACAAGTAAAAAGGGTAATCAATTCATTTTGGTAGTATGTGACTATGCTACTCAATACCCAGAGGCAGTTCCAATGCGTACTGTCACAGCCCCAAAAGTGGAAGCAGAACTTACCAAAATTTTCATCAGGATGGGCATACCCAAAGAGATTATTACTGATCAGGGAAGTAAGTTTGGTGCTGCATTACTGAAGGAGCTGTACCAACTAAGTATCACTGCCATAAGAACCTTCCCTTATCAGCCTCAGACAGATGGTCTTGTCGAGCATTTTAATCAAACCCTAAAACGCATGTTAAAAAGGTTTGTAAAATCAGCCTGGTGGCACTGAGGGTTGAGGCGCTGGATGCCACACCTCATGCCATGCTGGCAACCTGGATTTGGGAACTAGCCAGGGCCATTGGGGGTTGGCGGGGAGGGAGAGGACTGAGTGTCCGGAGGACAACTCTCCTCTCCCAGGAGGAAGGGGGTACCAGCTCGGCACTTGACTGGCCTCTGGCGGAAGCCAGAGGTACAGCAAAAGCACACAGAGAGGGTTGGGAGTGGTGGACATCGGCAGAGATGCCTTGACGTCAGGGCGCAGCCACTCCCCAAGAACAGGGAAAATGACACTGGAGCACAGAGGGGAAAGAGCGCCGAGCATAGACCCTAATGACTGCTGCCTGCCTGACCACCGGAGGGACCTGATGAAATATGAATATTCGGGGTGTACGGGCCCCACCTCATACCCACCTGGGGGGTATAGCCACAGCTCCATTGGGTCTACCAGGGATCCAGGTAAGGCAGCAAGTGGGGTAATGCTCATGGCATCTCCCAACTGAGCGGGGCTCCGGTGTAGGAGGAGAGAAAACTACGGTTTAAAAAAAAAAAAGGTTTGTAAAAGGGGAAGGGTAAGACTGGGACCAATATTTACCTTACCTGCTTTTTGCTTACAGAGAAGTGCCACAGGCATCAACAGGTTTTTCACCATTTGAAATGCTGTATGGTAGACAACCTAGAAGGCCACTAGATGTAATAAAAGAAACATGGGAAGATAACCCTCCCATCAGAAACAATCTATTACATCGTATATGTGTGCCCTGAGAAAGAAGCTGGCAAAATATGCTGAAATCACCCATAGTAATCAGTAAGAGGCCCAAAACCAGCAGAAGGTGTATTATGACCATGGGGTAAAAGAAAAAGGTTTTGAGCCAGGTGAAAAGGTCTTGCTACTGTTACCCACTACAGAAAATAAACTGTTAATGAAGTGGCAAGGGCCTTATAAAGTGCTTACATGTACTGGCACAGTTAACTATGAGACTGAGATCCCTGACAGGAAAAATCCCACTAAGATATACCATGCTAACCTCCTGAAGAAATGGGTTGAAAAATCACCACAGGTTACTTTGCTAGTTTTACCAGAAACTGATAAAGACGATATTGATGTAGCCTATGATAGACTGGAACAAACTGTAACTGCTGATGCTGTAAAGGTGAATGTTTCCTTAACCTTCGAACAAACTGCAGAAATTTGTAACTTGCTAAAGACATTTTTTTTAAGTTTCTTTATCCACCCTACTCAGCCCTGGACTCTCTCCGATGGGGGCACACCTTACCTCCATCCCGCCATGTCTGAGACTCAGTCCTGACACTCGGTGGGGGACAACTCCCCCCTTGTTCCAGGCATCCACACCTCACCGTCACCACCCTCCGTGAGGACATCCACGGACTGCGGGAGCTCCGAAGTCAGCCGGCATACACAACTGCTGGGCGTGGGGGGTAGTTCCCGGACCCCATCATCGCCTACCAAGGCTGGGTCCATTTTTCCTTGTTCAGTTACTCCCTGGGCTCGGACATGCAATGACGCCCTGCTCGACATGTGCACATTCCCTTGTGCACTCGAAAGGCGTCCGCCGCAGCCCCGATCCCCTGAGTGAGCTGGCCGGGCAGTGTAGTCTCCTGGCTGACACCGGGGCAGGGTGCTAATGCACTGGCGTGGGCTAGTCCCCCTTCCCGAAGGAGAGCAGTCCCATGGACGCTCAATCCTTCCTCATCCCTACTGACCCCTGGCGGTCCGTGCTCATTCCCAACTACGGGCCGCTGGTGTGCGTTCCTGGATGATGTCTTAGTGTACGGTCCACACTGGAAATGCCACCTGGAACACCTACGAGCAGTTATCGAATCGATCAAAAAGGCAGGTCTGACAATCCTACCAAGTGTGCATTGGGCATGCAGGAAACCAGACATTTGGGCTATGTTTTGGGAAATGGAGACGTCAAGCCAGAGGTTTCCAAAATAGAAGCTGTAGCTAACAGCCCTGTCCCCAAAACCAAGAAACATGTCAGATCATTTTTAAGGCTGGCTGGTTATTATCAGAGATTTGTTCCCAGCTTTGCAAGTTAGCTAATCCCCTCACTGAACTCACAAAGAAACGGTTCCTGAATAATGTGAATTGGACCACAGAGTTGATGAAGCTTTTCGGGCCGTTAAGGCTGCATTATGTTCAGCCCCTGTTTTAAGAAGCCCAGACTTTGTGAAACAATTTCTGTTACAGACAGATGTATCAGAGGTAGGCCTAGGTGTAGTCTTGAGTCAGCATATAGATGGGAAAGAACATGTTATTCTATACATAAAAAGGACATTGCACGACAGAGAGAAACGGTACTCCACCATTGAAAAGGATTGCCTTGCGGCAAAGTGGGCCATGGAGTCCCTTAAGTTTTGCTTACTAGGAGCTGACTCTGTTCTTGTAACAGATCACAGTCCTCTCTGTTGGCTTAACCAAATGAAGGATAAAAATTCTAGAATCACACAGTGGTACCTGGCACTACAGCTATTTAAATTTAAAGTGATGCACAAATCTGGGAAAGAGAATGTCAATGCTGATTTTCTGTCAAAATACGGATCAGGAATTGACATTTCTGAAGGTTAGAAAAATGTGTGAGTCGAAACTTCTGTTTGCTATGTTGCATATGCACTGAACTGTAAAGATTATAAACTAATGTTAGACAGGAATTTAACAGAACGTTTTGGAAACCTGTTTTTGTAAAACAAGTTTTCTCTGAAAGATGGGAGTATGTGACAGGGCTGAATAAGGCCCTGCCCTATTTGTTATGCTGAAAGAGTTTAAACAAAAAGCTCTGTTCTTTCTGCTCCTTTTCTGTCTCTTGTCTGTCTGGTTGCACAACCAAATTTTCTTGTGAGACCTAGAAACTAATCAGTCTGACAGCTTCGCAATTTTCCGCCTTTCGTTATCTCTCTGCCTTTCCTTACTATTTTAGTCTTATCTTCCCCCTAGCATATCTGCAGTCATAAAAATATATGTGAATCTCTGTGTAAAACTGTATGTGAAACTGGGATCCCTTTGTTTAAAACTGTTTATAGTCATACTGTTCAAATGAATGCAAAAAGCTATCTGGAACTCAAGGGATTAACCTGAGATGAAGTTTTGAAGGCTTTTGCAGAGCTGTAAACAAGAGGTCAGTTCTGGGTCACCATGTACTGTTTTGTTGCACCTGCAAGGAATGAAACTTACAAGAACATTCTGAGAAGCAGGCCCTCTTAACGAGTTCCCAGACAAAGACTTATAAAAAGAGCAGCAATACTTTTGCTAGAGAGACAGGGAGAATGAGAAACTGAAACTTGGAATTAAGAGATATCCTCAGAAGGACTTCATTTTCTCTGTTTGTACTTCCTTTGTAAATAGTTATACTGAATAATATTTATTTTTCATTTTGCTGTTATTGAGAAAAATAAAATGCTATTGGAAAATTTTGAAACTGCTCCTGGTTTTTCTATGCTTCCCGACCTGTGCCTCAACAACACCCTCTACCTGCTTTTATATCTTCATCAAGCTGCATCCAGAATCGTCCAGTTTCAGTCCTTCTGGCAGAGTTCTGGAGGCTGTCGTTAGGCAAGCTGCAGGGCATTTCTGTCATTACTCCCCATCCCCGAGGAAGTTGGCACACAAGGAGGACCAAGGAGCACAGACACGCAAGTGTGCAGCCGCTCTGGAACTTGGTCACCATCCTCCCCACCCACAGCGCACCCCTGGGCTGCACCTCCACCCATGGTCACCCAGGTGGTGGTATTGCAGCAGAGGTGAAAACCCTCCCTCCCAGGACAGTGTCAACTGTGATGCTTCATCCTCCTCCCCTCCCCCGATGGCCTTTGATGACCCGAATCCACTTCTGAACCCGGGCTGCTGGCAGCATGAGCAGTAGAGCAACTGCTGCCCCAACAGGCCAGCCACCTAAGTCCATGTTGAATTTCAATTACCAAACCCTTGACCACCCCCTTCAGCTTTTGCAAGCCTCTCTGCATTTCCTTTATTCCCTTATCACTACTCACCCTTCCACAGAGCTTAGTGTCATCTGCAAAGAGAGACAGCCTACCCTGGATTCCCTCATGAGTGTCGCTGATGAACATGTTGAAGAGGACTGGACCCTGGACAGATCCCTTGGAATCCTGCTCATGACTTCTCTCTCTTCTGATTGAACCCCATTGACCACTACCCTCTGCTGCCTCTCCTTTAGCTGGTTACCTACTCAGTTTACTATGACCATAGCTGGACCCAGATCCGCCATCTTCTTCTTCTTCGGCAAGCATCTGTGGGATATCAAGTCGAAAGTCTTGCTGAAGTTGAAGTATAGCGAATCCACAGCATGGCCCCATCCGATTCCCTTGTCACCCAAAGAAAACTATCAGGTTAGTGTGGCAAGACCTCCCTGCCATGAATCTATGCTAGTTACTATCTTGTAGACCGTTGCTCTCCAAGTAGTCCATGAGATCTTCTTTGACCAGTGACTCCATTAGTTTTCCTACAATGGAGGTAAGTCTGACAGGTCTATAGTACCCTGCTTGTTCCTTGTCCCTCAACCCCCATGGAGCGGAACTACATCCACCACCCTCCAATCCTTCTGAATCACCCTTATTTTTTTTATTTTAATCTTTGGTAACCAGGTAAGGACCACTAGGCACATGTGCCTGTTTTCAGGGACGACCTTATCCTTAAAGAGATGTTGAACAGACCTACCAGAGGATCAGCCAGTACTTCTACCAATTCCTTGAGTATTCTCGGATGCAACCCATCTGGTCCTGGGGCTTTATCGATCTTTAGGGATGCCAGCACTTTCAGTACCTTTTTACTAGTAAATGCTTGCTGCCTCCTCTCCAGGACCTCCTTACTGGCTGCTTTGATGCCACTCTATACCAACAGCCCACCATCCTCCCTAGTGAAAACTCCGCAAAAGTAATCAATAAGGATGGCACCTTTTGCCCATCTGCCTCAATCCCCCATCCCCCTCTCTGCTAGCCTCACAATTCCCCCTGCTTTCATCCTTGTTTCTCTAACATACCCAAAGAACTGTTTTACTCCACTCTTGATCCCCTCCGCAATATGCAGCTGTGTGTCTGCTTTTGCCTCCCTAACCATGCTTTTTACCCCCCTCATTTTCAGCAAATATTCTTCCCATTCTTCCTCCCCCTGCTTTTCTTCAAATTTGTAGAAGGCTTTTTTCTTGGCTCTAACTGCTTCCTTGCCCCTTACTGAGAACCACAGTGGTCTCTTGAACCTGTTCTTTTCGGTTACCGTTCTTGCATAACTTAGATGCCCAAAGAATGGCTCCCTTAAATGCCTCCATCTCTCTTCCATACCATCTATGTTATCCACCCCTACTAACTCATCCTTGACCAGCTCCTTCAGGCTATTGAAAGCTGCCCTTCTAAAATCAAGAACTTCAGCTTTCGACTGTGGTTTACCAGACCCAAGGGCCAGTGTGAACCAAACAAAGTTATGGTAACTGTTCCCTAAAGGGCTCCCTTACTCCCTCAGCTCCTACAACCTCCAAATTGGTGAGCAGCAGTATCAAGAATTGCGGTCTGCGTGGTAGGCTCCTTAACTAACTGTACCATCAGATAGTCCTGGAATACATCCAGCAAGACGTGGCTTCTGGTACTCCTGTTCACCAGAACATCCCAATCAATCATCCGCAGCCTGGCAGCAAAGTTTGACAATCTACAAGCCTGGGTAGCCTCCATAATCCTGATGTGCTATCAGTTGTCGAGACATGGCTCTCTCCCAGGATCCACGATGGTGCCATCAGTCTACCGGGTTACACAATTTTTAGGCAAGAGCGAGTATCTAAAAGAGGTGGTGGCCGTGCACTCTACCTTAAGGATAGCTTACAGGACATAGTCCTAAATTTACCCAGCCTAGGGCCGTTCTCCCAGGCCCTTGCCATTAAGGTCCTTCTTGGGGCCCATAACAAAACAGTTACACTGTTATCAATCTACAACCCATTAAAAAACTCGGCCCAAGGTCTCCAAGCCATCATAGACTGCCTTGGAAGCCTAACCCTAAGCTCCGAGGTTATACTTCTTGGTGATTTCAATATTAATTGGCTTGCCCTAAAGCTAACCACTTCAAAGATGCAATTCAGACTGTCCACTTTACACAGTTCATTGAAGCCTCCACTAGGACCAATTACAGAATGGACAGTAATCCTCTGCTCAACTGGGTACTCATGAACTGACCCGAGCATATTTCCAATGCCTCTGTCCTCCCTGACAACATCAGTGACCACTCCCCTGTCATGTTCAGTTGGGCTAATAATTACACCAAACCCCCTCCAAGAACAGTCACCAACAGGGTCCTCAAGCCTGGTCACATGGTCCGCTTTAAAGCCGATCTCAACGCTGACTGGTTAGCAGTGTTTGGGGCTTTTGACACTGATAGTGCGCTTGACCATTTCATACTCCTATTCAATGCGATCTGTGACACTCACACACCCTTCAAAAAGCATAAAATCAAAGGCCATTTCAACCCCTGGATGAGCCCAGACACCCTTGAACTTATGAAAATACAGACCATCTCTGGCATGTAGCCAGGGCCACAGGGAAGCAGTCCGACATCCTGAATTATAAATGGACCAGGAATAACTGTACCAGAACCATCTGAATAGACAAAAACTTATACTACAAGGAGGCCCTAGCTAAGAACTGGAATGATGGTCGTAAATTCTGGGCAAACCTAAAAGAGGTGACCAGACATGAGCCCAAAATGGCCCCCACCATGTTTAGCGTTGATGGATTCCCCCATTCTTGATCCTAAATCTATGGCCAACACCTTCAGCCTTGCTTTCTCCGACCTCCGTTATGTCCTCCCTACCGACTTTTCCCTCACCAACCCTGCTGCTCCTTCACAGACCCCAGTGCATCCCTCTTTTTGCTTCAAGACTATTACTATTGGGGAAGCCAGGAAATACCAGCATAAGGTGCTTGGTAACGGGGATACAGTGGAGATAACCTCGATCTGAAACTAATCTCGCTTTCTATGGAAGAAATCCTGTCTCCCCTTACTCATATCCTCAACCTATCACTCCGGGTTGCAGTATTCCCTCAAAAATGGAAAGTTGCAGTAGTTTCCACTGTGTAGAAGAGCGGGGATCGGGCCATGCCCTAGAACTATAGACCATCTCTATACTTCCACCGCTCTCGAAGGCCCTGGAACGAATCGTCACGGACCAACTTGTCGAATACCTGGACAAACATAAGCTCCTATGCCCTGAGCAGCATGGCTTTAGGGCAGGACACAGCACCACTACAGCTCTCCTGGAATTCATGGGCTTCATCCATAAATCTCTCGATCTTAGACAGCTTGCTGGGGCAAGCTATATCGATCTAACAAAGGCCTTCAAAACGGTCAATCATGCCCTCCTAGTTGACCAACTCACTGCCACAGGCCTTGCCCCTGAGGCACTTACATGGTTCCTCAGTTACCTGCACTGCCGCTCCCAGCAAGTCAGGATAGATACTGTCCTCTCAGCCAGCAAACCTGTCTGCTCAGGCATTCCGTAGGGGTCAATACTGGGTCCCCCCCATTCAGCTTATTTTTGAATTGCCTCCACCAAGCCAGTCAAGGCAGCATCCTCCTTTATGCAGATGATGCGGTTGTCTTCTCAAATGGCTCAGACCCCAGTGCCCTTGAGCAGCAACTACAGAGCGACTTCACCAGTGTAGAGACGTGGTTCAAAGATCATTAAATTGATCATGAACTACAAGAAAACAAAAAACATGCTGTTTTCCAGCTCTCTAAATAAACACAAAAACTACCCACTATCAATATGTAATAATGGCGGGGTTCCCCTTGAACTTGTTCAACACTTAAATACCTCGGTATCACTATTGACAACTCGCTCTCTTATACTCTCCACATTGACAACATGGCCAAAGCTATCAACAAGCGCACAGGGCTACTTTATTGTCACAAGCATAGCCTCTCCCCTGAAGCCCTGAGCATAGCTGTTCACAGTTCTGTGGGTTCCCTGGTGGACTACAGGCTGCCTATATATGGTTCTGGTGCATAAAACCCGCACTCAACAAAGCCTGCTGACTCACCTTAGGTGCGCACCGACTGATTCACACCTGTGATCTCTATGTCAGGGCACGCTGGCTTACGTTCAGTGGCTGACTAAAATATCAATCCTGCCTTCTGGCCAAAAAGATCTGCCTTGGTCAGCTACCACCAGTGGGTCCAACAACTTCTGGTTCCCAGCAAAATCCACGGCACACCCGTAACTCCGAAAACCAGTCCTTCCTAACTAAGAAACTTCGAACATCTCAAGGACAAATGTCCTTTGCTTACTGTGCACCACTGTGGTTCAACTCCCTCCAGGAGAACATTGTGGGTCTGCCCACACTGGGTACTTTCAAAACAAACTCAAAGCTCCTCATGATACACAAGTCTCGATGTGCCTGCCATCGCAAGCACCACCTTTCCACCCCCCATCACTACTTCCATCCCTGGCCCTCAACCCTTCCCTCTCCCCCTGAGTAGGCCCTCCTGCTCCCCACACACCTAGCACCCTCTCCCTCTGCCTCCAATCTAGTCACCCCCCTCAATCCCTACTGATATTATGCTCTCCTTTTGCACATTGCACTTGGACTCCTCCCCTTCGCCCCTTTTTTCTTTAGCACTTAGCAACGCTCCAAACAACCTCTTGTTTGCTGACAACTGACTGGTTTAAAGTTGGGCACTGTAAATTGACTGTTTTCCTGTGACCTGTACTGTGTTTGATATATAATCCTGTTTGTTTACCTTTGTATTTCTGCAATTCTTTCTATAATTTCACCTGTTGTACTGAAATGTCCTGATGTGGAACCTATGTAAAGAGCTCTGAGCTCAAATGTTTTTCTGAGTTCTGAAATAAATAAATAAATAAATGTTTGATGGGCTCAGATCACCCACCACCACCACTACTTCCCCCTTGGCTATCTCTCTTTCCAGTTCTTCCCTGAGCTCTCTGTTGTTCTCTTCCCCTTGCCCTAGTGGTCTATAGATCACTCCCAAATGCAATTTCTCATCTGAGGTTGCTGTGAGCTGCACCTACAAGGACTCAGTCTCTCCATTACTACCCCATGATGTGCACTCGACGAACAAGAAAAAAGGAACTGAGACAGCTGGAGGCTGGCGCTGACGTAAACCAGTGGTTGCCTGTGCTCATTCACGGAGCTGTACAAGCATACTGCTTATCTTCATGCCAGACCTCTGGAAAGTTCTGGCTCCTGCTGAGTCCTAGCACCTTCGTGTCAGACCCATTAATGGGAATCAATGGTAAAGATAGATTCTTGGAAGATCCACTACTGTACTTAAAAAAAAAAAAATAATAAACTCCACTAATACAATTACAAATGAAGTAATGAATAGTTATTTGTTTAATAAAACTAAGGCAAAAGGTGTGGAACAGGACTCCGGGGCATCTGAAGTCTTTGGCAAAGAACAAATCTGCTGTTTGAATGCTGGGGTGAGGATGATGGTCACCACAGAGTAGAGTTTGAACTTAAACATTCCAAATTCCATCTCCAGGGCAACAACTCAGGGCCGAGATGATTGCAGATTGTAGGCCATCTAGTAAACTCTCATATCTAGAATACGGCAGCCATATTCAATGTCAAAAATCTAAAGTGATGCACGCTGGCAGCAAAAGTCCACAGGCAAAATGTAGGACCACTAGAGTCATGGTAGAGCATTCAAAGGAGGAAAAGGATCTAGAGGTTATAAAAGCTTATGAACCACAGTTTGAAATCCTTTTCTCAATGCAGGACAGCAGGAACAGAATCCTACAGTCCATCCAGTGGGAGCAGCAGAGCGGCCATCCAGAGATGCTTGGGGAATGGAGGAGAGAGCCACTCATTCAACAGGGAGGAAGCGGCATGCAGCCACACTGAGAGCAGCTCGGGGAATCAGAGAAGGAAGCGGCATGCAGCCATAGCTCCTACAGCCAGCCAGCAGCCACCAGGGACACAGGAGAATTTTTCCCCCACAAAAGAACCATTTCACAAATAGCCAACAGCCACCAGAGACACATAAGAACTTCCCCTGTAAAGAGCTGTATCACAGCAGCCAATTGGCGGTCAGGGGAAATCAGAAGCCGCGCCAATCAAGTTGGACCTTAGCCAAAGAAAAGGTCCAACTGGAGAGGGCCCTGGCAGACAAAAAAGCAGGGAGGCCCTTTAAAGAGTGCAGTCGGCACTTGGGTCCAATGCAGGAGTTGGTCCTATTAAGGGACCCACAGTCTGTCCAGCAAAGCAGTGGGAGCAGCAGGGTGGCTGTCCAGAGCCGCTCGGGGAATGGAGAGGAAGCGGCATGCAGCCACTCCGAGAGCTGCTTGGGGAATCGGAGAAGGAAGCAGCATGCAGCCACAGCACCTACAGTCAGCCAACAGCCACCAGGGACACATTATTAAATACGTGGCGGTCGACAGGGGTTGGTCCATTTAGATAAGACGGAGGAACACAGGAACCCACAGTCACCAGGGAGGATCCAACAGCTCCATGGACTTTTTGGAAAAGATGCTGAAAAGAAAGAAATCACATAAGGTACTGTGACTTTTATGGGGGCACCTGAAAAGAGGGGGCAAACTGCTTGCATAAAGACTTAAAGTGATGTGGATGGCAGTGCATGGGGAATAGGTACTAATGGTACTGTGACTTTTATGGGGACACCTGAAAAGAGGGGGCAGACTACTTACATAAAGATTTAAGGCTATGTGGACGACAAAGCAGGGGAATAGGTATTAATGGTACAGGGCTTTTCTGTAAAGGACACTTGATTTAAGGAGCAAACTGCTGGCATAAGGGTTGCTGTTCCAAAGGGTTTATAACCCAAAAGGGACAAATTGTTCTGTTAAAGGGTCCTATTGTAATATGTTTAACATGCTTTTGGAAATGAACTACAGGGGTAATGGGTAGGGGCCAGACTGGGGCTTTGACAGCTGGGGGAATGGAAGTAGCACAGGGAGGAGGACATGGGGGACGAGGACAGGATCAGGGAGAATTGTGCAAAGTAATGGGTGCAGTGCAGTGGTCTTTATGGCAACGCTGTGGAGAAAGGGGTTTTGCCCAATTTGTAAATGACTATTATGTCTAGAGGCTGAAGTGATCAGACTTAGGGGAAAGATGGAAAGGTGGAGCATGAGAAGTGCGGGCTGGGACGGCAGAGAGGGGCCTGGCGGCAGGTCAAGAGGAGAGCTGCAGGAAGCAAAACAGAATAGCAGCAGGTCAGGCACAGGGATTGTAGAGGGGACAGGATAGAGTTGGGTTGGGGGAGGGAGGGAAGGAGGAAGGAAACAGGGACGCAGTGGACTTTCAAGACGTTCTAGTGAAGGAGGAGAGAGGTGAAGGGATGTGGCAAGTTGCCAGACCAAAAGGCCAAGGTAAAGCACAGGAAGGGAATGGGAGGATTACAGAAAGGGGTGAGTCAGGAAGGGAACCATGCAGAAAGGGAACTAAACATGAGAACAGATTTGCTCCCTTCATGGATTGGGTGTCAGAGGAAGCAAAGGAGATGTCAGAAGGGGATGAGGCAGGAAAAAAGCAGGGTGTGGGAGCACAGCTCAAGAAACAGGCAGCAAGGGAGGGAAAGCCAGGAGCAGACACGGAAGCAGGAACAAAGGAGAGATTGCCCAGAAGAACAGCAAAACTGGGGGAGGGGCAGGGGGATGTTGGCCAGATGGAAAACATAACTCAGAGGAAGGAGAAGGACAGGGAGGGCATGGAGAACAGGGAGATTATAGGGAAACCAGGAACCGAGTGTAGGCTTAAAAACCAGGAACACAAGCAGTATGAGAGAAGCAGCAGGGTTTTGGTCATAGGGGACTCAATAGTAAAGAGAATCAGATGGGGGGGCAAGGGAGCCAGAAGTAGTGCAATTTGGGTGGAGTGCATGCCGGGGATGACAGCTCTGGAGACAAGGCACAACATACCATCATGGCGCAGAAGGCAAGATGAAAGGACACACTTGGTGATACACCTGGGCACCAATGATTTAGAGGGGCATAGTCTGAAGGAAGTGTAGGCACGATTCAGGGAGCTTGTCAGGTTTTGTGGTAACGCTGGGTACCAGCCAATTGTCTTCTTGGAAGTGCTGCCAGTGTCTAGGGCGAGCACGCCAAGAAAACAGAGGATTGAGGAATTTAATCTTTGGCTGGAAGGGTGCTGCAAACAGATGGGATTGGGATTCGGATTAGTGGGGGACTGGGGGACAACGTGGGAAGACGACAGCCTGTATGCTCAGGACAGACTGCATCTGAGCAGGGAGGGATCAGCATTACTAAAAAGAAAGCTAGGGGAATTCATAGAGGCAAGATATAATTTAAACTGATTGCTGGGGGGAGGGGTTATGCAAAGGACCACTCAAGAAGACAGGAGAGGAAGGGAGCTACCAGCCTCCTCCCCCCCCAGGATAGAGATAGGATGCTGGATAATAACACAAATGAGGGTAGGTGGCAGGGGGTGGGGAGGATGAGGGAGGGTACATGGTGGAAGGTACTATCAAGGAATGCCAGTAGTATTGGGAACAAAATGGCGGACTTGGAAGTCACCATGGTAGAAGAGGAACTAGACATTGTAGCGATTAGTGAGAATTGGTGGATGGGGATGGAGCATCATACCTGGGATACAGTTATTCAAGGCTACAGACTGTTTAGGAGGGACAGGGCAGGAAAGAAGGGGGGAGCGTGCTTTATATATCAAAGAAGATATCAGGGCTGCACAGTGGTTGGATTTCCGCTTGCGATGCCAGCGTCCCGGGTTCGGGAACAGACACGGGGAGTCGGAGGGCCAGCTGGAGGAGAAGGACTGAGCATCCCAAGGACTGCTCTCCTTCTCCAGGGAGGGAGGGAGGGAGGGTGAGCATCCGGTGCCTGAGGGACCCCTGGTGGAGGCTGGGGGAAATCACAGGCGACTGGTGCTGACACGCAAGAGGGGCGGGGAAGACGCTGGACGTCACTGCACATCCCGGCCCCTGGGGCAGCATAAAAAAATCGCTGCCGGCCGCCCTTGATGAAGCCTGCCCTTGGCTTCAATTAGTTCTCTCAGGCTGGTTCCATGACCTATACCGTCGGATGCAGCACTTTGGGCCGATGCCGCAACCCCGCCCCTTGGGGAGGCGGAACCAGGGGGTATCAGGGAGTCGCGGCCTGTATGAGAGAGTGGAAGTCGAGGCGTCCATCACCAGGCTGAGGTACTGGGCAGCTGGTGGCAGGAAAATGCATAGTAAATAAAGAAAAAAAAAGAAGATAGGGCAACAGAAGGGCAGGGGGAGGAAGGAGAGACAGAGCTTCTGTGGGTAACACTAGACAAATGGACGGGAGAATCCCTAAGGCTAGAGGTGGTATACAGGCCTCCTATGCAAGGGGAGGAAGGGGATAGACAGCTAGTACAGGCAGGTAGGCGTCAAGAGATTGTTCCACCTGCTTCCCAAACAGGTAAGTTCCATCAAAAGGAAAGAACACTTACATACTTACCATAACAGTAGATCTTCAAGGGAATCTCTTTCATCAGGTTACACCTTTGGAACTATACCCACATCAGCGCTAGGACCACATGGAAACTTTTGCAAGCCAGGGGCTGCCCATGTCGATGTCATGCGCCAGTGTCCACATAAATGTGGGCAGCCCCATCTCCTCTCAGTTCCTCACCAGAGATTATGCTCGGAGGACCTCTCTGTGGGGAACCACAAGATAATGCCAGCACCAAGAATAGCAGGTGAAAGTGGATGCTGGAAAAAGCAACTAAGGAAAGAAGCAAGGCAGGAAATCTGGTGCCATACCTCTAAGGGGGAAGGAGGGTGGGACGGCATGGCCTAATGAAAGAGATTATCTCAAAGATCTACTGTTAATGGTAAGTAAGTAACTGTTCTATCTTCCTCAGAGATCTCTCTTTCATCAGGCCACACTTTTGGAACAAGTCCCAAGAAGTATCAAAAACTGACAGTATCGGCAGATGGTACAAATATGTTTATGAGAGCAGGCCCTGTAATACAGCTAGGCCAAATCCTGCTTGTCTGCGAGCCACTATGTCCAGACTGTACTGTTTAGTGAAAATGTAGACAGTGCTCCGTGTGGTAGCTTCACATTAAAGGCAAGAATTGTCCTACACCTGTGGGATGTATAAAGTTATTTCAAGTTGTGCCCCACTGCATAGTAAAGAGTTTAAAGTAGTTAACAAGAGTACAAAAAGTTTAATTTGTTTTAAAGCAAGCGCACCAACACCAGCTGACCAGCTGTTCTACAGGTCTGCAACAAGCACTTGGGTACCTATTCAGTGGACAAAGGGGGTAAACTGGTACCATTTGGGGTTTGTGACAATTTAATACTGCAGCAGTTAGCTAGATTGAGGGCTGGTGCTGCAAGCATTTGGCATAAGGTCTAAATGGAAAGGGGAAATGATTGTTTCAAAATGCTAATATCTGATTCCAATATCTAAATGCAAATTACAAAAATGTTTTGCTTAACCTCCATTCCAGCTACCCTCTCCTAACCCTTCCCGTTGTAAATAAATGTGATGTTACTGTTTGGAAGAATCCTTGACTCACAAGCATTTTTGGTGAATATATTATTATTAGCTAAAGTTTTTAAATGCAAAGTGTTGAATTTGGTGGTTTCAGTTCTGGTACCTGTGTCTGGGGTGATTGTATGGAGAGGTGGGATGGTACAGCATCCCAGGGGGTTGTACCTTAAACTATTGTACCCACTTAAAATGTACTCTGGATGGAGGCACCGTGCATTTTATTTTTAATCTTGGGAAAGAACCCCTGGTAACAGCAAAATAGGAACCCAGGCCCCTTAACCTTGGTCTGGCCAGCAAGGCAGGGGTAGTAGCCCTCTTGGACAATGGTGCCAGGGCTACAGAGGAACAGGAGGGAAGGCATACAGAAACCTCCCTTTCCAAGAGAGGGACAATGTGACTTGCAAGAAAATGCTAGGCCTTGGAGCGAGCGAGCAAAAATGCGGCAGTTTTGCACTGTGTGGGGATGCAAAAAGGTTTAACTCTGGGTGGCCCCACCTTGTGAAGAGGTCATCCACTGCGCAGGTCAGCAGTTCCCATTCATGCACTCTGGACTGTGACCTGCTTAACATGTCCGCTAAGATGTTTTGGACACCTGGAAGATGCATGGCTGATAGTTCTATGTCGTGTTTCAGAGCCCAGTACCATACTCTCATTGCTTCCCTGCATAGCGGATGGGAATGAGTCCCCCCCTTTGTTTGTTGATGTAATGTATCACAATGATGTCCATGTGCATTAACAGAAGACCTGACATCAACTGCTCCCAAAATGCTTGGAGACTGTCTAAGACAGCTCTCATCTCCAGAACATTTATATGCAATCTTGTCTCTACCTGGATCCAAGTACCTTGTGTCTGACAGGGCCCCAGGTGCGCTCCCACCTGAATCCTGAGGTATCCGAGGTGAGAATTTGTGTTGGAGTTGGAATCAGGAATGGAATGCCTTTTAGTAAGCTGTTGCGGTCCATCCATCACATCAGTGCTTTTCTCAAGGGACACATGACTAGCACCTGTTTCCTAGGTTGTTGTTCAACTGGTCCCACTGGACTCTTAAGGTCCACTATGAGATCTGCATATGCAAGCAGGCCAGTGACACAGTGATAATAGCTGCTGCTGTAAGTCCCAGAAGGCAGCAAAGTCCTGGCTGGGGCATACTGACTACTGTGTACCATTTGTGCTTGAGCAATGAGGCATTCCTCCCTGTTCAGAGGCAGGAATACACAGCCCTGAGCTGTGTCCAAGACTGCCAATATGTACTGCAGTCTCTGACAGGGGGTCAGTACTGACTTTGGCAGACTGACTGTAACCTCTAGGTTGGACAATCAACTTAATTCCCGAGTGGGTCTTAAAGACGCAATTGTCTAGGAAGGGAAAAACATACAGGCCCCTTGGCAGAAGGCTGCTGCTACCACTGCTAAGTATTTGGTAAAGACCTATAGTGCAGAAGACAAGCCAAAAGGCAATACTCTGAACTGGTAATGCTCCCCTTCCAGCATACATCTCATATATTTTCTGTGATGCTTCCTGATTTTTATACGAAGGTAAGCATCCTTCACATCTAGGGAGCATATCCAGTGCCCTGTTTGCAACATGGAATCAAAGTTTGCAGAGAAACCATAACAAACTTCTTGTACTCTGTGTAGAAGTTGAGGTCTCTTGGGTCTAGTACAGGCCACAGATGATCTGTCCACTTGGGGACTAGGAAGTATCTGGAGTAGAATCATTTGTTCTTCTGCCTGGAAGGAACAGGTTCTATAGCACATTTGTGAAGTAAGGCCTGTATCTCTTCTCCCAACAGTGACATGTGTCCCGGGGGATACATTGAACAGGGGGTGGATGATCTGGAGGGGTATTCAGAAGCTCCAGGGCATGACCTTTTGCAATAATTTCCAGTACCCATTTGTCTGTGGTGCTCTCCCTCCATTGACTCAGATGAAAGGAGAGAGGACCCCCTACAACCACCCCTTGGGGCAATGGTGGTTGAGGGGTGTATTGCTGTGAATCAGGCTGAAATAGTGGATACCTCCACCAGCTCTAGCCAACTGAAATAGTGGGGCAACCCACCCAGGTGCTTTTAAATGGGCACCTGGGGGAAGTGGGGCTGCCAAGGCTCCAGCGCCGTTACCGCTCCCTTGTTGTCTGTGTACCTGTCAGCCACCTCTGGCAACAGGTTGACAAAACTGACTCCTGCCCCTACCTCTGCCTGGTGTGGGGTACAGGGATTTTACTGACCTCAGTATCATGCTGGATGATTGAAGGCCCCTTAATTTAATGCCTCTTCAACTCCATATCTAAACAGTTTGCTGCCTCTAGAATGATGATGATGATGATGAAAACTTTATTTTTATACAGGAAATTCGAATCATTAGGATTCTACAATCCTGTTCTCAAGATAGTCCTGTTTATATTTCACTTAGTTACATCTAAACATATAACATATGACATTACTCAAATAAATACAAAATGTACACAATGCACAACATTTCAATAGCCAACAATAGGTTAAGACACAAATACAAAAAAAGAGATACAAAGTTTCACAATAAAAATTTCCCATACATAATCATATGCAACTACATTCTATTTATGAAATTTCAAATTTTCATTTAAAACTGCTTGCTGGAAATCATTTGCAAACCTCACTACTATGTGCCAAGAATAGTACGTCATGCAAATGCCCGAGGCAGCTGCCCTGGCAGATGCATCTAAAACCTCACAGACTGAGTAGATTAAATGTTTACCCACCACAGCCCCAGCAGTCAGGGTTTCAAGTCAGCAGTCAACTAATTTTTGTCATTACCCTCAGGTAAGGCCTGTGTTGCAGCCTTGGCATGTCTCCATAGGGTATTTTGGTATTTAATCATGTGGGCCTGGTAGTTTGCAATATGCAGGCCTAATGAGGCAGCAGCACAAGTATGTTTTCCCATGACATCCAACCTTATGGATTCCTTGTCAGGACAGAGGGAGCTCAAGTGTTTAGGTGCCCTGGATCTATCATGGGCAGCCATGATCACCACAGAACCAGTTTCTAACTGATTTGCATAGTAAGGCTTATTAGATGGTGCAGGGTACATCTTATCAGCCTTTCTAGGTACAGCTGGTATGGCATTTGGTCTATACCAGGCTGCATATGTAGCATCCTCCAGAGCTGGGTATAATAAGAGGAATGACAATGGCTGGAGTTTCTGGTACCTCCTAGAACTCCATTAAATTTTTCTTTGTAGAGTCTTCTTCCTCCAAAGTAACACCCATGGCAGACTGCATTTGCTGCATCATGAGCTGAAAAGAGGGATCCTCTGTGGGTGACCTTGGAGTGTTCACCACAGAGTCCTCACTACAAGAAGATAAGGTGGAGCTGGTGCCAGGTATATACTGGTCTTCAGTATATCCTTTCCTCTCCTCATAATCTTCCTCTATTATGCTGTCTGGATTATATTCAACCTCATTGTTGGCATCTCTCCCCACAACTGAAATAGAAGACCGCGCCAGTGACACTGGCAGCGGTTGAGGAAGTCTCCTTTGCAGAGTGCTGGTCTGAGGCATGACAGAGTGGGAAGTAGGAATTCCCATCAATGGCAGAACAGGCTGCTCAGGTAAGGCTGGTAGTATGCATCATATAATTTTAGAAAATGGCACCAGCACTACTTTTGCATTGACGACACCTGTATTAGAGGTCGTGACTGTTAAGAGTTGATGGTGGGTAAAGATCAGACGATGACGGCGATGTACCACCTGTAATAAGCTCAGTGGTACCTAAGCCAAACCCTGATCTTGGTGTCTGATTGACGGTTGGGGGCTGTTGTCACCACCGCTGAGGCAGACGATGACAAGGTAAAAGGGTTACCTGACAACCACAGCGACGACCTGGATCTTGTCAGGAAGGCCTTTTCTTTGTGCCTGTGCTTACGTATGTGGCTTCCTGACAATGACTTTTCTTTTGAGTTTGATGACTGTGATTCAGTTGATGGGGCAGGCAATGCAGATTTTTCCTGCATTTGCTTCTCTGTAGCTGCTAAGTTCTCTTCAGGAGGAACTTTTCCAGCACTTCTTTCTGACATCGCCTGGTAACGGAGTTGAAACCCCTGCAAATCTCACAAGCTTTAACGTGAGAGAGGCCTAAGCAGAAGACACACACCTCGTGTGTGTCATCCTTGTAAATCTTTTGTCTGCACTCACAATACCAGAATAATTTTGATGATTCTTTCAGCAGCATACAGAAGTGTCAATAATCACTAAATTAGTGATTTAACATGTGAAAAATAATAAACAATGGCTAGAGGGTGACATTTCCATGGCAGATCCGATGAATATGATCGACAGCGGGAAAAGAATTGAGGAGAAATGGGGCCACCTACGTTTATGTAGATGCTGGTGCATGACGTCATCATAGGTGGCCTATGGCTTGCAAAAATTCCATGTGGTCCTATCGCTAACATGGGTATAGTTCCAAAGAGCAGTTTGATGAAAGAGATATCCTCGAAGAAGATCATTCATTACCTATTAATGGACATCCTGAGAAAAAACAGAAGTTCAAAGCCAGGAGCGTCTTCTGATACAAATGGTTGCTGCAGCCAAGCGAAAGGCAGTGTCTTGAGCTGGTGATTGTTAGTGCCATGCAGGACAGTTTGCAGGGTCTTCTGTGCAGTGTCTGAATCTGGAAGAAATTCAGCAAGGGACTCAAGAGAGGTCCATAGGGCATATTCATACTTGGAAAAATGCCCTTGGTAGCTGGCAGTTCTCATGTTCAGGGCAGGCGCAGCAAAAGCCTGTTTGTCCACAGTGTCCATCTTGGATGACTCCTTGTTAATGGGGTGTGCAGTGACCTCTTGAGGTAGAACAGCCTTGTCATTCTGAGAAAGAATGACAATTCTGTCAGCAATAGGCTGAGAAGTGTAAATGGGTCTGTCCTTAGGGGCAGTGTACCTAAGATCTGTTTGTTTTGTGTTATTTTGTACCATAAATGCGTGTCAGTACTCTCTATCATTGTTTTGTACCTTCCTGACATGGAGCCTTTGCAAAAGAGTCTCTGACTCAAACGTTTGTAATTCCGATTCTTTAATAAATAAATAATAATAAAAAAAATCTGTCTGCACACAAAAGGAACAGAAGCAGGCCTATTCCATACCACATCCGAAAAAGTTTCAAATGTAGGGGGAATAGGGGGAATAAGACTGACTGGCATGGTGGAAACATTCAACCACTCCAAATGGAGGCAGTTTCTGGGGTCAATAGCTAAAGGTTCAAAAGGAAGTGTTGCGTGCATATTGAGGAAGGGAGCCTGGAAAGACATATTCTCTTGAGGAACAGGAAGAGGGCTTAGATATGAAGAGTCTAGGCTATAAAAAAGGCATTGTCGCTGCCATCAGAAAGAGGGATCTGGATGGGGGGTGGATTGCAGAATCCCTAATACAGACCATGGTGTAGGCAACATCAGCAACACTGGCCAATAAAACCCGAGGTATCGGTGTTTGAGGTGGTGCCACGACCAAGACTGAATCCGATGCCAGGAGGTCTCTCAGCATTGAGGGTGGCACCGAAGATGGTGCTGGACCAGACCCCAAAAAGCCTGAGCTCAGTGCCGACCCTGGCATCAATGTTTCAGTTGGCACTGAAGTGACCAGCAAAGGTACAGAGGCCGGTCCCAAAGTAGTGACACAGAATGGGGGTATGGGGTGCAGTCAGTGTGGCAGGAGTCAGCGGCACAGTCACTGACAAAGGTCCTGGAAACGTTGACAGAGCCAAACGCCCTACCCTGCTTGAAGGCCCTGCCTGTGGTTCCAGGACACCAAGCCCTGAGGGTTCTGGGACCGGCTCCGTAGGCAGAGGCAAACGAGCCAGATACTACACCCATTATTTCATAAGAGCTACCCAGTGATGGAACTACCCACCAGAGTCCCTGCAGGAAGATAGGGAGGGACTCCAGGCCTAAGACTTCGACTTCCCATGAGTGGAAACTGTCGGCAACACCAATGGTGCCAGTAAAGACCTTCTGCTCCAGGACACTGAACACCTCATGGCAGACCTCACAGAGGGCAACCTCAAACAGGAAGAGGAAGAACTCAAGGCTGAGCTGTGCTGTGACCCTGACTGGAATTGGGAAAGGGCCCACTTCTTTTTGTGTTTATGGGAAGACCATCCTCCCTCCCTCCCTCCTGAACACAGGACTGCACGTCATCCAAATCCTCCCTTGCAGAGGGAGGTGGACCACACATGACACCATTGCTGGAGCAGCTTGCCTGAGAAGGCTCCCAACCATCACCATCCATGGCCGTTGACCATTGACTCAGCAGGACTCAGAGAGACTGAAGAAATAATTTTGTGGGTTTTTTACAGTAAACTGATATAAAAAACAACAAATTCTAGCTTAAACTACTAAAACTGAGAAGAACTTAGCCGGACCAGTGGCACTGAGGGTTGAGGCACTGGATGCCACACCTCGCACCGTGCCGGTGACCTGGGTTCGGGAACGGACTCAGCTTGTTGTCGGAGGAGAGCATTGAGTGTCAGAGGACTGCTCTCCTCTCCTCTACTGGAGGGTCACAGATACGGGGTTTGGTGACTCCCAGTGGTGACTGGGGGTACAGCAGTCTTTCGGGATCTCTGGCAGGGGATTGGCTGCAGCGGCATTCTTGTGTGCATGTGCAGGAACGCGCACGCATGCACTTGAATGCATTGCATGTGCAAGCTAAGGGGGAGGAACAAAAAAGGAAAATGGCCCTGGCTTCCTGGTAGGTGAAGGTGGGTTCTCCAGTGGATGGCCCCCATGCCCATTGCCGGATTCTTCCAGCTTGCATCCAGTTCTCCCTCTGTTCCCTGGTCGCTCCACTAGATTATAGATACAGTGCCAGGAGGAGTCGGCGGTCTGACCCCTGGGGGCTCAGAGCCAGGGGATTGGGTGATTGGAAGAACAGGAGTGGTGACAGGCACAAACCGGAGGTGAGACTGGGGACTTCAGGGTGGGAGTAGGCGGAGCTGTGAGACCACACTGGACAGAGTCCAGCTGGCCAGTGATGTGGGAGCATAAAGAGAATGTAATAAAAAAAAGAAAAAACTGAGAAGAACTGAACACTGCTGTCATACAGACATGAAATGAAGCACACTTGGCAGTGGGGAAAAAAGGAACTGAGGTGGTTGAGGGCTGATGCCAAGGTAAGCCTGTGCCGTGAGCTCCTCTTACAGCGCTTCGCATGTGCCCAGCTTCCCTCGGCACCAGCCCTCCTGAAAAGTTCTGGTTTCTGCCGGGTCCTAGCACCTTCAGCTCAGAACCCATTAATGTGAATCACTGGTGAAGCTTGATTCCTTGAAGATCTCATCCTAGTCTTTGAAGCAGCAGAAACCATCAAGAGGGACCCACCAGTAACAGAGGCATGACAGACTGATAGCAGAAAGGCCGACAGTGGAGGTCCTGCAGGTGGGAGACCATGAAGGACCAGTGACGGTAGACCAACATCAGTCACCAGTGGAAGACCAAGGATGGGACACCAACATTGGTAGGACAGCTGATGCCGTCTGGAAAGCAGGCAACAATGCCACATCAAGACCCTTAGCAGAGAGACAGGCCCTGAAGCACCTGCACATCACAAAGCAGGGAATAGAATTTACAAACTCCATAAAAAGCGTTGATGTGGAACAACAACAAACTGAAATAAAATTAAAAAAATACTCAATCCAGATACAGAGAATCCAAGGAGGTTGTTTCTTCGGTCCAATGTGGAGTTGACAGCAGAAAAGGAAAGAACTGAGGAGGTATGGGGCAGCCCACATTATACAGGTGCTGATGATGCACATCATTGTAGGCAGCCTCTGAGCAGTCCTGACCCAGATGGTGTCTATGTTCCCCAGGTGTGGCTCAGTGAATGGAGATGCCCTTGCAGAAGATGTAGTTTTCTAACAACTAAATCTCTCGGGTGTGGGGCTGCATACAGCACTGTTCTGCTTTAAAATGACTTCTCAACAGTTCTTTGGAGTTTTTACTCCACCGAGATGCAATATGTGGAAAGAGAAAGAGAGAGACAGACAGAACCTTAAACTGGGCAATGGGGGGCGTGGGGGTGAGACAGACAACCCTAAACTAGGATCCAACTCTGAGCCAAGCATGTATTGGTCAGTAGGAATATTGGAGACAACTGTAATACTAAAAGCTTCAGCTTACTCATCATATGAAAATCAGAAATGTTTAACCAACATAGTAGCTCACTTCTGGCGGTTCCTAGATGCTCTTTTTATATGTGTGAGTAAACCTTCTCTTCCTTTGCCCCAAAGATTTATAACTTTAGACTCTCTCAGTTACACCCATGCTTCAGAAGAGGGCTTCATAAGTTCCTAAGTTCCTCTGATAAATGTTCTTTTTAAAAAATTCTTTATTGGTGGTATTGTAGAGTAACAGACAACATACTTTACCCATAACAGTTTCAAAGTATATTCACGGAGATTACTACAGCCCTAGGCTGTATGATTATGAGCTTGTATACATCCAGCAAGGGAGCAAGATCTCCTTATTAAAACTGATGCAGCCACCTGGCACCTAGTGGCCAAACATTTCCAAACTTGCTCCCATTGCTACAAACTAGGACAAATACAACTTAATTTTATGAACAGGGCATATATTACCCCAAGAAAGTTACACACTATTAACCTAGAGAGTCTTGGTGAATGCCCCAAGTGTTCCTCCAAGGAAGCTGACTTTCTACACAAGGTCCTAATGTGCGCAAAAATCACCCCTTCTTGGCACAAGATGCACAGCATCATGGGGAAGGTACTGGGGTATGCCCCTTTTAAGTTCCCCCCGAGCTCCTTGCTAGGGGCTGACTCATATCACACTCGTACTGATGGCAACACAGCACTCTGGTCCCTTGCCTTACCATCTGCTAGGAAAACAGCAGCTCAGAACTGGATGTCGACGAGCCCTCCTTCAAATCAACAGTGGGCCTTCAACTTGAAAAAGCTAAGAAAAGATACAGCTGACTGCTTATGGGTCAGCTGAGCTCTTTTTGAAAATTTGGGACCCCCTGATTACAGCCATAGAAAACGTTATTTTCCCACTGTAATAGGAATCTCTCCTTGTGTAGGACTTTAGCCCTGCATTCCTAAATGGTTTACTTCACAGTGTGGTATCACTGTGTTAGCATTACAAAGCTGCTCTGTGGTTTAGATTTTTCAATGCATTCTCCTTCTCTTTACAATATTGTACGGTTTAAACTCACCAATATCATATTTTTCCTATGTATACTGTGAATTGTTGCTATAGCTCTTCACCCAATCATTTATATTCTGTTTTATCTTAAATTTCAATTAGAACACTTAAAAAACAAAAAAGACATGTAAACGGTAAACAGTGTTAAGTACCAGCCAATCCAAGCTACACGGTTTATCAAAGGTACACCAATCGGTGCAAGGTAACCCTAGCAAACTAGTCTATTAAATCCCTGCTCATAACGGCACAAAAGTATCATCTTCTGACATCATCTACATCACTCAAGTTCTTCACCTTATCTCAAACAGGGTCAAGCGTCCCTGTGATAGCATTGTGAGGTGTTCCATTCAATACATGTCAATAAAGATCCTGTGCCAGGCGGCCAACGTGAGAGGCTGCAGCTTCTGCCACATTCTGGTAATTTTTTTTTTTTTTAGCAGCTAGTAAATAGACAGGCACAACTGAATGGGGAGCTAATCATACTCCAGGAGGGGGGACCAACAAAAGTACCATTGTTGGGGTGATCAGCTCTGTGGCACAAGATAGTTCACTGAATTGAATCCGAGTTTGCTCCCAAAACTGGGCCAGAAACTGATAAATGTTCTTATACATGATGCTTTGTACTCATAACTGCCTAGCTGCCACAGCCAGTGTACTTATATTTGTGCAGTTGAGTTGTACTGCACTGCCTGTTTCTACCGTGTTCTGTACTACTGTTAATTTTGTCACAATTGTTTTCATTGTTACCTTCGCCATTACATAAAATTGTAAAACCTGTTTGATGTTTGTAATTCTCCCAGGTTGTGCCTGAAAAAGGGGGTTAACTATTGGCAACTGCACCTACCTGGTAAACAAAAACTAAATATATAAAAAAAAAATTAAAAATGTTGTGGATAACAATGAAAGGTACAGTAAATGTAAGCATTCTGTAGCATTTCCTTCAGCATTTTAATTAGATAGAAGTTACGACTTAATAAAATCCTGATAATTCAATTAATACAATGTTTATTTTACCGTAGAAAACCAAGTCAGCCATGAAGAGGACTTCCAGTGACGTCATGTCAAGAGAAGCAGCTTGAACACCAAGTTCCACAACAGCCTACCAACCAAAATTTCTAAACACATTTACCTGTGAAACCATATACAATACTGCCACAGAGGTTACGAACGGAACTGTTCGCTAGCAGAATCCATAGATGACGCTGGCTCGGTGGCACTGAGGCGCTGGACGTCTCACCTCGCTGCACGCTGGTGACCTGGGCTCGGCAGCGAGCCTGGGTTGTCGGTGGTTGGCACGGGGGGGGGAGGGCGGAGCTGGATGGAGCTGCCGACAGGCAGCTCTCCTCTCTGGGGATGTGGTATGCCATCCCTCGCTCACGGCTGCCCCCTGGTGGAGGCTGATGGGCTATGCAAGCAGGGTGCTGGCAATAGGCCAATGGGGCAGGCGGAGGAGGGTCGTTACCGGGGCTGTAAGGCACATGCGTGCCTCCATATGCATACGACCTTCTCCTGGGGCCCTCGGGTAAAAATTGGGGAGGAAAAAATGGCGGCAGGATGGCGACCGACTCTCCTCAGGCACTGCTCCCAGGACCAGTAAAGGTAAGCCTCAGTAATTCCGGGGGACAGAGCTGGGTGAGCCGGTCAGAAGGGGGCCGTATGGGGAGGAGTATAAAGCCTTGTACGATAAAAAAGAATCCATAGATGACAATGGGACTGACTTTGGTGGTTCATACAGCAAGGGCTTCCAGTTATAAGTGACACTGCAGCTTAGCCACCAGCAGGCCTTGTCAAGCGGATCAGGCACTCTTTTTTTTTTTTTCTTACTTACTATGTTTTTTTTCATTTGGCGGCTCCTCTTCAGCCACTCCTGCCACTGTCACCAGACAGGAGATGTTCCTCGAATGCAGTGTCCCCTGGATTACCCCCCAGGGCGGAGCCACTGGAGCCCCCTCAATAGCCCCGACAGATTCTATCATGGATGTGCTGGGGGGAGCACCGGGTCTGTGATGGGCGGGAGGCATCATGCGGTGCCCCAGAGGACATTTTTCTTCTTTTCATGGGGTGGGGTGTAAAAGTGGATACCGTGACGCAACCACATCATGCGTCCAACATGCCCCCGAGGACCAATGCTCTCCGGTGCTCTGGTAACGGTGCGTCCCATGGTCACCTGAGAGCACTGGACTGGAGACACTCAACCCCCCTCCCCCCTCAGGGGGAAGAGCGTGCAATGGCTGCTCAATTCACCCGTGCCCCTGGCTGGCCCTTGGGCATCCCAAGTCCGTTCCTGAACCGGGCTGCCCACGTCACAGTGGTAAATCTTTCTGTCAGCTGGATCAGGCACTCTTAAGAAATAAATGGCCCTCATTCTAGCAGAGCCGAGGGATTTCAGAAAAGAAATGCACTCCATAAGAACGTTCCTCAGTACAGACAAAAATAAACTCAACAAGTGGCAGAGATGGAAGAACAACTCACCGCCACTGACCAGAGAGTTGACTGCACTGAAAGTACAGTTACGTAAGAACTTACTGTAACAGCAGATCTTCAAGAGGATCTCTTGCAGCAGGTAACACCTTTAAGACTAAGCTGTCAGATGCCAGGACCCCACGAAAAACGTCTCGCTAGTATCCAGTGAGGGACCGCCCCCAACATCAGCCTACCCCTGACGTCACATACAGTATAAAAGGGGTGGTCCTCTAACCCATCCCCAGTTCTCCTGCCAGAGACCACGGCAAGTTGGTAAAATTGGATAACTGAGGAGGTTTCCCTAGCACAGGAAATAAAGGTATCTGAAATGAAGAAGGAGCTACCAGGGGGAAGGAGGGAGGGAAATACGGTATCTGCTGCAAGAGGTCTTCTCAAAGATCTACTGTTACGGTAAGTTCTTATGTAACTGTACTATTTTACTTTGAGAGAGTCCCAACCAGTAGAGGGAAGACCCCGGTGAGAAGGGTGGAGGTAGAAATCTCCCAAAGAAATTAGGACAGGAGGCCCTGAAGGACTGTAAGTCCAAAACCTGCCCTGCAGTGAGAAGCAATGTCCAAACTGTAGTGCTTTACAAGGGTATGGACAGAACTCAAAGTGGCTGCTGCGCAAATGTCAGCAGCAGACACATTCTCCAGTGAGGCAAAGGAAGCAGCCATGCCCATGGTAGAATGACCGTTAACTGAGCCCAATATAGGTTTGCAATGCTGTCTGTAGCAAAAAACAATGCAATTAACCAACCATTTGGACAAACACTGCTTAGAAACAGGAGCCCCTACCATGCGGGGGGTGACAGTAACAAATAACTGATCAGTTTTTCAAGTAGGTCGGGTGTGCTTCAAATAATAACGGATTACCCTGTGGACATCCAGAGTATGCAGTAATGCCTTCCTTGTTTCGAGTACTCTGGGTAATACACTGGAAGGCAGATGTTCTGATTCAAACCAAACTGTACTTGAAAAAAGTGGTACCTTTGTAAGTTACTGACTCTTTTTAAAATAAAGTTTACACACACAAAAATGTCAACTATGACACCACCTTCGGGAGAAACTTAGGATTTGTTTGCAAGGACATCATGTGCTTGTGAAAAATCAAATAAGGCTCCTTACACATCAAGGCCTGAAGCTCAGAAATCCTTCTAGCAGAAGTAATGGCAAGTAAAAGTAATGCCTTCCACGACAGAAGATGCAGCTCGCAACTTGCAGCAGGTTCAAAGGGAGGCAATGTGAGCTTCTCAAGAACAAATAAAATATCCCATGGTGGGACAGAATCCCTGATGGGAGGCTTCAAATGCAAAATGCCCCATAGGAAGGCATGGGGAAGGTCCAGCTGGGCAATAGTCTTGCCCTCAATTGGCATGTGGTAGGCTGAAATGGCAGCCAAGTGCACCTTGAGCGAAGAGTAACTGAATCCTGCAATGAATAAAGAGAGGAGGTACTCTAATACCGAGTTCACTGGATAGGAGAACATGTCTAAATGTTGAGCAGTGGCCCATGCGCAGAACTGCTTCCATTTCATAGCATAAGTTGCCCTAGTGGAGGGTTTCCTGGCTGCCACTAGGAAATCCACTACTCTGAGAGATACTCTGAAGCTAGAGATGGCTAGGTCTGCAGAGGCCACGCATGTCGATGCAGAGATCTGAGATACAGATGGACCAGGGTTCCCTTTTCCTTGGAGAGCAAGTGTGATCCGATGGGCAGGGAAACCGGAGGTTCCACAGCCAGCTGCTGAAGCAGTGGAAACCAAATCTGGCATGGCCAGAAGGGTGCCACAAGGATCATGTCTGCCCCTTCAGACTGCAGCTTGAAGAGGATTCTCTGCAGTAGAGGGAAGGAAGGGAACACATAAAGGAACCTCCTTGTCCAGGAGAGGGACAACACATCTCACCAGAAAACACCAGACCCTGAATCTAACAAGTAGAAACTGGGTAGTTCTGCATTGGATGGGGAGGCAAATAGATCCAGTTCTGGATGACCCTCATCTGTCAAAAAGATCCACTGCCACTGAGGGATGAAGCTCCCAATTCATGGGCCATGGACTGAGAATGGCTCAGGCTGTCGGCCAGGGTGTTTTGGATGCCTGGGACATGGACTGTTGATATGTCCAGGTGATGGTCCACTGCCCATGTCCACACTCGCATGGCTTCCCTGCAGAGTGAATAGAAATGAATGCACCCCTGCTTATTGATGTAAAATATCAACAACATGTTGTCAGTCTGAATCAACAGGGGGCCCGACAGCAGGACTATCTGAAAAGTCTGAAGGGCATACAGAACTGCCCTCATCTCCAAAATGTTGATATGGTGATGAAAATTGTGTTGCTCTCAGGATCCTTGTGCTTGGCGAGCTCCCAGGAGAGCTCCCCATCCATGGTCAGGATCTGTCTGGGGGCCTCTTTCTGGAGACAAACTCCTCTGGAAAGGTTGGAGGAATTCAACCACCAAAGCAGGGCTTGTTTTACTGGGTTGGATACCAGGGGCGGTTGGTCCAGGTCGTCTGACCTCTGATCCCACTGAACTCTCAGGTTCCACTGGATCGTCCTCATGTATAACCTGGCAAGAGGAACTGTGGCAATGGCAGCTGCCATGTGCCCTAAAAGTCTGAGGACATTCCTAGCTGAGACTTGACGAGCAGAGGAGAGCCGCCATGTGTGAGCCTGCAGGCATTCCGCTCTGTCTTGGGGAAGAAAGGATTTGCCTTGGGCCATATCCAGAATTGCCCCTATGTATTGTAGCCACTGACTTGGCCAAAGGGAGGACTTTAGGAGATTTAGAGTGATCCCCAAGTCCTGAAACAGGTGAAACATGGCCTGCATGGTGCACAGCAGCTGGTCCCTGGTGGGAGCGGTTAAGAGCCAGTCGTTGAGGTAGGAGAAGACATAATGCCCCTGCCTCCTGAGAGCTGCAGCTACCACTGCGAGGCATTTGGTAAACACTCTGGGTGCTGAAGACAGGCTGAAAGGCAGAGCCCTGAACTGATACTGACGTTCCTGAAACTGGAAGTGAAGGAACCCCCTTTGTGGTTGAAAAATCAGAATATGGAGGTATGTGTCCTGCATGTCCAGGGAGCATAGCCAATCTCCCTGATGGAGCAAAGGTAGACTGGACACAGATCCCCAGTTTTCTTTGGCACCAGGAAGAAGCGAGAGAAAAACTCCTTTTCCCGTTGTGCTGATGGAATGGGCTCTATGGCTCGCTTTAGCAGAAGAGCCTGGATTTCTTCTGCAATGAGAATGCTGTGGGCCTGGGAGTAATGGGATTGAATCAGAGGGTTGTCTGGAGGAACCTCAGTGAATCTGAGTGCATGTCTTCTCTCGACAAGCTGCAGAACCCACCGGTGTGCAAGGCAACCCCTCTGTGCAAGGAAACCACTCCCCACCACATCCCTAAGGCATCTGCCATGGGGGGTAGGCAGATGAGTCAGGCTGAGGCCCGGGAGGAAGTGCAGACTGGGAGGTTCTAGGGGCCTGAGGGGCTAAACCACCAGAGGCAGGGGTGGAGGCCCTTCACTTGAAGCCCAACCTCTGCTGCTGCTGCCTTCTGGATTGACACCTGGTGTTCCTCCGAAAGGGCTGCTTGGAGTTCTGATTTGGCAGAGATTTGTACATCGTATGTACGGATCTAATAGCTTTGCCAGATTCTTGCAGCTGGGTGATAATGTTCTGTGAATCTTTATCAAACAAAACGGGTCCTCTGAAGGGGGCATCCATGATTTTGGATTGCATGTCCGGCGCAAACCCAGACACCTGCAACCAGGAGTACCACCAGATACAAACAGCCAAAGCAGCGGCTCTGCCAACTGAGTCAACAGTATCATAAAATGCCCTGAGGACGTGGTTACTGGCATCAGAGCCCGACTTCAGAATCACCATTAGATCAGTCCAGCCTGGGCAGTCTGGCATGGCCTGGACTACACCTCCACTGTCTTGTTCCAAAGGGCATTTTGGTATTGAACCAAGTGGGCAAGGAAGTTTTGGAAACAAATGGTACTCATGGAAGAAGAATAAACCTTCTTGGCCAGATAATCGAATTGCTTTGAATTCTTATCTGGTGGTTGTGTACTGAGGTGAAGAGGTTTCTTGGACCTGTTGTGGGCAACATTAATGATGACAGAGTCTGCCTCTGGTTGCTCCCCGTAACAGGGGTCATCCCTAGGTACAGTATACAGCTGGTTGCATTTCTTTGATACGGCCAGCGAAGAAAAGGGGCACTTCCAAGCAAGCTTGTTTGCATCCTTGTAGGATTTGACCATAGGAGGGACCACCATAGGCAAGGTGTCTTTCCTCCTAAGAAAGATAGCCAGTCGCTTATGTTCTATGTCCAACTCCTCAGTGTCCTAGCTGTTAAATTGTTGGATATGATGCATCACACATCCATAAACATTGGGTCGTCGGGTGGGGACAGAGGTGTGTCTTTGCCACCCTCCGGCTCAGGTGGCAGGTCCGAATCCCCTCGGCTGGAGTCAAAGGAAGTATCCGTCTGAATCCCCCAAATCTGGGGAAGGGGCGTGAACATGGATGCTTTCACAGCTGACCCTGGGGAAGGGATTTATCACCCCCATCTGGCGTCGGAGAAGCCCCCCTTGGAGGGAGGAAAGTGGTCAGGCTGGAGGCTTGTCCGAAGACGGTCCATGAGGGGTTGGCTGAGGGGGCACCCTGGCGCCTGTTTGTCTTTGAAAAAGGCCCACCGAGGCCAAAAAAAGCTCACTTAGGCGGTGGATCCTGTGAGGAGTTGGCACAACCAGCGTCAGTAGTTTAAGTTTAGATGGCCCCGGCATCTGGTCATCAAGCTGAGGCAACTTGGGTATCAGAGTTGGGTGATCCGGGTTGCCTGGCATTGGACCCACAGGGATGGTACCATCTGGTGTCAGGTGAACTAGATCCGCCGTTCAGTCATCGGGTGTCGGAACCTCGGGCATCGGCTGGGGGTGGGCGTCAGGCCCAGCTGATGGCTTCATAGTATCCGGCGATGGGGTCACCCAAGGAGATGCCGGGGAGACTGGCGTTGAGGGGACCGCCATAGGCTTAGGCCAGGCTGAAACAGTCTGGTGACTGCCTTGGCAGAGTCGCCTGGGAAGGGGAGCTAGCTCCCGAATGGTATGAACGCCTCCCCTTTCCTGGGGGAGAGGGTGTCGATCAGGGGTGTTACCCTGAAGTGTCAGCCCCTGACGTTGGGGTAGACTTGGCAGACACCCTGGCCAGGAGGGTGACAGACAAAGGCCTGCCGCCAAAAGATCCATCGGCCGGCCTACTTGGCTTAGAGCCAGCGGTGACAATGGCATAAGCTTAAGTGGCTGAGAGGCAGGGGAAGAACTCCCACATCCTGAGGAACCTTCTCCTGCTACTGAGATAAGGAAGGGAGGTTTAGACACCGGCAGTCTGGTGGAGGACATCCCCCGTGGGGGGACGACCGTGGAGCGGTCGATGACTTCTTCAGGAACCTGGAGCGATCTTCTGCCCAGGGTTTCTCATGGTGCTGTTCTTGGCGCTTGAGTTTGTCACTCGATTTTTTCCTTTATGAGAAGAAGAAGAAGATGAGGCTGGAGAGGATGATGAACTCTTGTGGTGAAGCTCTTTCTCCATTTCGGATAATCTTATGGAGAGCAAAAAGGCTTTGAGGGTCTTCTGGCGATGGAGCCTGGTGCGCTGGTTAAAGTCTTGGCAGTGCTGGCAGACCTCGATGTTGTGGTCCGGGTCTAGACAGAAAAGGCAGGCTGAATGGCTATCCTTATGGGAAATTTGCTTCCCACATGCACACTTTGACTGCCACAGCTTGAAGGAAGAAGAAGAAGAAGAAGACGACATGCAAAATTTCGAAAACGATACTGTGTTTGGTAGAAAAGAAAATGCGGGTAGCATGAAAAATGGCAGTCGACAAGCTGAAGGAGTCCGTGGAGGTCGGACTTGTGCAGTCAATGGCAGGAATAGAACTGGGGATGTGTTGGGGAACTGCCCGTTTTATACTGTACGTGACGTCGGGGGTGGGCCAAAGTTGGGGCGGTCCCCCACTGGATACTGCTAACTAGAAGTTTTCCATGCGGTCTTCCGTTACTTCCTCCTGCAACCTTAGATAACCTGCTTTATCTTCCTATAGACACTTCTATGTATGTAAATACCGTGTAATCTGTACAATATCTGTATAATTCTATGTACATATGAACTTCTTTTTCTTCCTCTCTGTACAGAGTATTATCTGTATTGCCTTGTAAATACCTGTGTTGACCTGTATATACAATTGTTCATGCTCCACCCAGGTCCATCTTGCAAATGAGCGTCTGCTCAACGATGAACGCCTGGTTAAATAAAGACTTGATTGATTGATTGACGCCTGACAGCTTAGTTCTAAAGGTGTTACCTGCTGCAAGAGCAAATCTCGAAGTAAGATTGTGCAGTTTTCTACCTTCATACTACTATTCAACATTTGCAAGACTGCCTAGAGGACTCCAAATGCCACAACTGCCTCAATAATTTGCACATCTACAGGCCACCAAAGGGGATGGAAGGGCCCCAATGAATACCTTTCTTGCAAGACCTACTTCACGACACTCTGGGATTTCTTACTGAGTGAATCTTTGACACTGAACATGCTCACAGAGCCCTCAGCCCAAAGCCCACTCCACTAGAGGCTCGGCCCCATTCTGTTATCAGATTTTTTGCTTCCCTGACAAGGAAGAAGTGTTCCATACTGTCTGGAGATTGAAAAAGGTCAGTTTAAAAAATGCACGACTTTTATGGGATTATGATTACTCTCCAGTGATCACAGCTCTCCGGCGTACCTACATTCCGGTAATAAAGGTACTATGTGCCCAGCAGCTCCGCTTTCACACCCCCTATCAAGCAAAGCTCACTGATGACTTTCCTGATAGCCAAAAAACCTTCCATACAGTGGCACAAGCCATACAAGAATTACAGTCTCGATGCCATAACCATCCAGTCCAATGCCTCATAGACCAGTCACAGAGATTACGGCTTCCAAACTGTCTAAATGAGCCTGGACCACGCAGCTACCTAAAGCACAAAGACGAAAGTAAGCTGCAGTGGCCATCCAAGAGATCATCTCCTACCTGAAGGCGGTGCAAACATCACCAGAGAAGACCACTATGAACATAATTTCTACCTGAGAACTGGGAATGGATACAATTTTCATTGGATGTCCCGCGTCAGGTTCCCCCTCTCCTGAAGCCAGTCCAAGACTTTAAGACTCCTAGAAATTCCTATTGTAAACAGCACCCCTCCTTTTTTTGTGTCATCACAACTCAGCCAGCAGCTCAGGAAATAACAGGGGTCCCAGCCTATGTAGACCATTGTGTGTTACATCTCTTATGCATCTGAATCACCAGGCAGGGTGATCAAAAAACACCCACCCCTTTCATGAGGAGACAATGCATAGCACATTATACAAATTCTCTTGACTGGCATGACGGTTGTCCCCAGCAGAGCTGAGCATTGCTATGTTGAGGGGTGGCTGGGCTCAGGGGTGTAGCGATTTCATTCACGGCCTCCCCTGCACCAACTCCTCACTTTTTCCAACCCTCCACTTGAGTTGGAAAAGATGCCAGGGCAGCTACTGGAGCTGCCGTGCTGGAGTGCCTCTTGGGGTTACGACTACATGGCAGTAGTACACTTGCCACCGCTCCTTTCTGGTTGAGGAATTACTGATAATTAAACAAGGAGAGTTTCCTATAAACCCTCACTCTTCATAGCAGGCAGCACTATGCAATGCATCCTCACACAATATAAACAATTAGGCATGACTCTTTTTAGGCTGCGCCCCCCCAAGGTTAACTTAATTTGTAATTACAGAACCCAGATGCTGGTGGTGGGGTTGGGGGTGGGGAGGGTGGCAGATAGAGTGCAACATAAGAGGGCACCCATGTGGTCTTTCCTTCATCCCGGTGAAACTGTTTCTGGAACTGGGAGCTCATCAGTTTTGAGTGTTGTACTATCGAAGGCCCTTTATTCTAGGCATATTAATTAAACTGAAATCCGCACTGTATAGGCATTACTCCACTACAGACGGATGAGGGATGAGAACTTATTCATAGGCCTAATGGCCAGGGAGTGCCCAACACCTTGGACTGAATATTTTTGTGTTTTTTTTTTTTTTTTTATTTCTTTTCACACACACCCATACACCTCAAGATTGTAGACTACCATCCGTCTACCCGCCGCCCCTTTAAAAAGTTCTGGAGGATGACAGTGGACATATTTGGTTACCCCACTGCCTCTCTGGGACACCCCAACCTTCCAGACATCATCCATTGGGACAGCCCTCTTAAAAAGTTCTGGAGGATGACAGTGGACATATTTGGTTACCCCACTGCCTCTCTGGGACACTCCAACCTTCCAGACATCATCCATTGGGACAGCCCTCCAAACCTACCCATCCATCCCTTTGTCATTGCGATGGGTGAAGTGGAAGGAGAGTGTCACCACTGTTATTAGTTCCACCTTTCTCTCATGATTAGGAATGTACAGTTTGGCCCCACACAGAGGGTGACATCCCCACCCGAGCTCCAATCCTAAAGAGCAATGTTGTTGGAGTCCCCTCCGTTGGAAACATAGCCTCCCTGTGGTGGGTATACCCACCACATTACAGGATCTGACTAAGTCCCTACTTGGAAATCACTTAAGCTGCTTAGTTTGTTTGTGTGCTTTTTCCTGCACAGATCAATCATGGTTTGGCCCTTGTTTGGACCATAATTGCTCACCATTTCAGAAGCTGTTATTGTTTACATTTAATGTTGTTTATGATTCTGTACTTTGATATTACAGTTTGTTTAAAAATGTGTGGTATGGGCGAGCATGAGGCGAGCAGCGGGGGAAGAGGGAAGGGTCTGGGGGGGGGCATCCTAACTTCCCTTATGGCTAGACTAACTTTTTTTTTTTTTGAGTTCCATTAAGTAAATTGACTTAATAACCATATAAAATGGTCTAGGGTGTGTTCCCAATTAAAACACACCAAACCCGATATATTATACATTCAGGAATCTCATTTGACCTCGGTGGAACACGCTAAACTGGGAAAAGTTGGCTTTTCTGCAGTCTACTTGTCTTCCCACCCTTCTGGGAAATGTCATGGCATAGCAGTATTAATTAATTAATTAATTAATTTAGCTTTTGTTGACCGGGTAAATGCACTAGACAAATCCTGCCTATTTTCAGGCACGACCCGGGGGAGGGGGATACAGATGAATGCCAACTGACCATGAACCAGATTAAGCTGTTGGTGGTATTTTTAGTGAATGAGGGAAATTTGGCCAGGACACGGAAATTCCCTACTCTTTTCGATAAGTGCCATGGGATCTTTAACATCCACCTGAACTACCACCAATCCAGGCAGATGGGACCTCGGTTTAACGTCTCATCGGAAAGACGGCACCTCAGAATTGCAGCACCCCTCTCATGCTGCATTACAGTGTCAGTACTGGGATATTAACCGAAGTGCCAGATGTGGAAACTGAACCCACAGCCCTCTGATCTCCCGGCCTCAGAGGCGAGTGTGCTACCTACTGAGCCACTGACAGTGCTATCCCCCAGACAACTACCTTCCAGGAAGATAAAGTGATCACGAACCAGAAGGGATGTCTGGTGTTGGTGCAAGGTTGCCTTAATGGGGTGAAGATTACATTAGCTAATTTGTATTCACCTCCTGGTATAAATACTCCAACACTTAAAAAAATGGTGGTTCTCCTCCTCTTAAATATCCTGGGAGTGCTCCTTCTCTTAGGAGAATTCAACATAACATTCAATCCTAGGGTAGACTTGTCCAACCCATGCCCCCCATGGCAGCCGGCATCACATAAATACACAGATTTGTGCAGAGGTGGGCAAGGTATATGTGCCGAGATGGCAGCACCCAAACATCAGATGGTACACCCATTATTCCTCCATACACATAACATACTCCCAAACTGATTGTCTAACACATGGAGAAAATTTGGGTAGAGTGTCGGAGTGTCATATAGGCGATATCAGTGTTTCTGACCATGCTGCAGACAAAAGTCGCTGGGATTTGAGGGCAGTGCGCAAGGACACATGCTAGCATCTACGTGGTCTGCACCTAAAGTCTGAAGAATTCCACACTACTTAACTATCAAAATACAGGAAATCTTTTTAGATAATGCCTCTACTAAGGTGTTGGAAACCATCCAATGGAACACGCTAAAGGCAGCACTTGAGAGGATACGTTTAAGCAATAAGGCATGACAGGGTGTGTGTTATCATGTAATAATATCACTCCTGGGGTGGGTTGAAGCACAAGGTATAGTCGAGTGCTTCCACCACCCCAGGAGTGACGTTATTACACAATGACACACACCCTAGAGTGCCTTATTGCTATTTTACAATGGCTCATTGTTATATAAAATAAAAAACATTTAAAAAATGTTTTTAGTAGATTTTAAGTGTGGCTGTATATCTTTGTTTATTAAGAAAAGATGTGCAAAAGAATATCATCATCCATACAGTGATGTTATTGTGTAATAACATCACTGGCTCAAGCATACACCGACCAATCAGAGTCCAGGATTCTTTCTTGCCATTGTATAATATCCAATATACTGCTCAGAAGAAAAGACAGCGTCAACAACATCATGCACAACTAGAGGACACACTTCACTTTTTACAGACGGTGCCTCAACAGGGGGTTGCCTCATTCAAACCGCAGTTAGACAAGATACGTGCTGAACAAGATACATGCTGAACTTGACGATCTATGTCTGCAGCAGACAGAAACCACCTTTTTTTACCTCCAACAATGCAATGTGGAAGTAGGTCTATGTGCCACAAGATTATCACTCTTTCAACTTCACAAACAGAGGCAATGGTCGACAGTTACAATTAAACATCCTGAGTCGTTTGTGGTATGCAGGGTAGAGACTATGGGACCAGACTGAGAGATTTGAATTTGTACTCCTTGGAGGAACGTAGAAATCGAGGAGACATGTGCTTGGTATACAGAGCTTAGCAAAACAATGATTTGTGGGATGTTACAGGATTTAATTACATTTAACAACATTTAATAGTTGTACATATAAAACTAGATCCCACCCAATGCAATTAACAGCATCTAAATGTAATAAAGTGAGAACTACATGGTGGTTCAACCAAAGGGTGGTACATGCATGGAATGCACTCCCCTTGGAGATTGTGGCAAGTAGATCTATGGCCGAGTTTAAATCAATGTGGGACAGGAATATGTATTAGAATAGTAACTAGATAACCATGGCGAGCATATAGGACGAAAGTCCATTTAGCTCAGTATCTTCCTATGAATCCTATGAAAACATTCTGAAATAGGAACACCATTTCAATCTACACAACACGAACTCATTTAGGACATATCAACACCTATACACCCACTGAGGCAGAACCATCTACACAGAATATGGGAGAACTCCGCAAAGACTCCCATGATCAATCAATGGCCCCATTTTCCACCAAAGAGATCCTGACCATACTAAATACACTTAAAATTATGAAAGCCCTTGGCCCTGATGATTATGGGTCAGAGTACTATAAGGCTTGCGTGGAACAGTTGCTTCCCATCCTCATGATACGCACGTTCAATTAAATTCTAGATGGAGGTACTCTCCTGCCCTCATGGGCACATGTAGCTATATACGTAATATTAAAGTCAGGTAAAATCCCCCAGCAAAGTAGCTTATACCACCTGACTACAAAATGTTCATGTCGGTACTCACCAAGCATCTAGATAAAATGTTACCAACTTTAATAGGGCTAGACCAAACAGGCTTTGTTTCAGCTTGCACGAAGTACAGTTACATAACAGTAGATCTTCGAGAGGATCTCTTGCATCAGGCCGCACCTAAGAAACTATAGCCGCCAGGAACTAGGACCATACGGAAACTTTTCTAGCTAGCAGTCTACAAGGGGCCGCCCACGATGGCATCAGATGGAGGTGATGTCCCTCCCACATAAACGTGGGTGGCCCCGCACCCTCTTCAGTTCTCCCGACAGAGACCATATACAGAGGCTCTCCTGCTGGAGAACTGAGGAAGCCAGAGGTTCCTGCCATAAAGAGAAGTGAAACAGAAGGTGAACTGTCCTGGAGAAAAAGAGACAGACACAGAAAAGCCCTAAGGACAAGAGGTGAAGGAAGGGGGCCGCATGGCCTGATGCAAGAGATCCTCTTGAAGATCTACTGTTACGGTAAGTTCTTACATAACTGTATTATGTTCATTGAGGCTATCTTTTGCATCAGACCACACCCAAGGAATAAGTCCGAAGCAGTTCTGACAGAGAACCAGTCTGGGAGGCTGGAGGGTATAGGCCTATGAAAGGAGACCTTGAAGCACAGACAGGTTGACGCCTGTCCTTCCAGAAGCAATTTCCAGACTGTAGTGCTTAATGAAAGTGTGGACTGTACTCCCAAGTTGCAACAGCACAGATCTCTGCAGCTGAAACATTCCTGAAACAAGCAACTGAAGTGGCCATGCCTCTAGTTGAGTGACCACGAACAATGTCAGGAAGTTTCTTACTGTACTTCCTATAACAAAAAGTAATACAGTTGGCCAAGGGGAGGCCGCTCCCATGAGGAGAGAGAGAGAGAGAGAGAGAGGCAACATGGCGTTCTATTAAATGCTATGTAAGCAGCAGCTGTTGAATGCTCAGCGAAGCCCTCATCCCGCCATGCGTTAAACCTGTTTTATTTGAGTTACGTGCTCTGTCGACACTTTAGAAGACAAGAGTGCCAAGAAGAATTTAAAACTCTCTACTGCTTTTGGTCTTGTATCAACCTATCGAGAAATGAAGAAATTCCCTGCTGCGGTACATTCTAAAAGTCAAAGACAACTATCCATGCTGACTAGAAAAGCCAAGATGAATATACCAGCAGCTGCCTGAATATCAAGAGAAGGCTCGAATGCAGTAGGAAATGGAGCTACTTCCAATGGAGCGGGTATGCCTATTTTAATGCTATTTCAAACACATGAAAAAGTATCAAATCATTCTTTACCTGATGCGCTGGTTCTAAAGCCTTCCAGCAAAAAGGGGGGTGCAAATACAGCATTCCGATGTGCGCTTGGAGGAGGCTTCTGTGGACATTCAACCAAATGGTCAGGGTGAACCCGAACTAGCGTAATCAGAAGGGGTTAAGTGTGGCAAACTTTCAATGGAGGTGACACCTGCTTTGATTTCAGACGTTCCATTCAAGAATGAAAGTGTATGTGCCACTGCAGAGCATATGGCGGTCAGCCTAAAATAGAACCGGGAGACATGTGCCCAGAGTACGGAAATTTCCAAGCAGGATCACAACTACGATATTAGAAACCAGCGAGCATCAATCACAATTGACAACTGATCATGTAGTGTTTTGGGGGTAAGAAAGATTCTATTTCTCCTACACATACTGTGGTACCTAACAATTTGTGTCTAGATAATTCAGACAAACCTGTAACTTTGCCTGCACATAGAACCTGCTTTGCTTAAAATGGAAAAAAAAACAGTCCCCTCAGCAGTTAAAGCTAACAATACTATTTCTGATTCTCAGATTCAATCAACCTCCCATAGAAACACAGAATGTGATAGCAGATAAGGACTGCTTGGCCCACCTTGTCTGTCCGTTTCCCTACCTGATGGATAAGCTGCAGATTCTAGTTAATCAACAGCTTACCTCCTCCTACCCCCCACTAGAATTGCCTTATGCCTGTCTCATGCATTCTTGAATTCTCCCACTGTTCCTGACTCCACAACCTCCTCAGGAAGGCAGTTCCGTGCATCCACAACCCTCTCTGTGAAAAAATACTTTCCAACATTACCTCTGAGCCATCCCCCCCCTCTATCTTCAAATTGTGCACCCTTGTTCTTGCACATCTCTTTTTCCTGAAAGATGCCACCCTCTTGTACTTTGTTAATTCCCTTGATATACTTGAAAGTTTCTATTATGTCCCCTCTCTCCCTCAAGGGTATACATATTAAGCTGCTTTAGTCTCTTCTCGTATGTCTTCTGGTGCAGACCCTGCACTATTATGGTTGCCCTCCTAGGAACAGCCTCCACTCTGTCTATGTCTTTGTGGAGATGGGGTCTCCAGAATTGCACGCAGTACTCCAGATGGGATCTCACTGTCTGTACAGAAGGATAACAACTTCCTGTTTTCTACTGTTGATGCCTCTCCCTATGCATCCCAGTATTCTCCCAGCCCTCCTTACTGCCTTCTCATATTGCTTGCCCACCTTTAGGTCATCTGATATAATTACTCCTAGGTCTCTTTCAATTTTTGTTGTTGTTATTAACTCACCCCCATTGTGTACTCTTCCCCTGGGTTTTTGTTTCCCAGATGCATTACCTTGCACTTCTTTGCATTGAATCTGAGCTGCCACATATTTGACCATTCCTCCAACCTTGCCAAGTCCTTTTTCATCCTTTCCACCCCACCTTATGCATCAACCCTGTTGCAGATCTTTGTGTAATCTGCAAAGAGACAAACCTTTCTTTCCAGTTGCTCTTCAATGTCACTTATAAAGACATTAAAGAGGACCGGTCCCAGTACCAAACCCTGTGGTACTCCGCTAGTTACCCTCCTTTCTTCACTGTGGACTCCATTTAATATTACCCTTTGCGTCCTGTTGTCCAGACAGTTTTTTATCCAGGCTACCACCTTGGGACCCACTCCAAGGCTGGCTAACTTGTATATTAATCTTTTGTGTGAGACAGTGTCAAATGCCATGCTAAAATCTAGGTAGACCATATCCACAGCCCCTCCCTGGTCTACTACTTTGGTCACCCAGTCAAAAAAATCTATTAGGTTCATCTGACATGACCTTTCTGCTGTGAAACCATGCTGTCTTGGGTCCTGTGCCCCACTGGCCTCTAGGTATGCAACAATTCTTCCCTTCAAAAGTGATTCCATCATTTTCCCTACCACTGAAGTCAAACTAACTGGTCTGTAGTTTCCTGCCTCTGCCCTGCTCCCACATTTGTGAAGTGGAATCACATTTGCCCTCCTCCAGTCCTCAGGTACCACCCCATCCTCCCATGATTTGTTAAAGAGAGTCGTCAGTGGTGTTACTAGTTCTACCCTTAGTTCTTTTAGAATTCTTGGGTGAATCCCATCAGGCCCCATTGCTTTGTCCACCCTCAGTTTCAAGAGTTCTTTTAAAACCCTTTCTTCTGTGAATGGACTTGTATCGACCCCCTATTCAGAGTTTATCTCTTGTTAGGTTTATGTATACCTCCCCCTCCTCTTCCGTTGTGAATACTGAGCAGAAATATTCATTCAGTATCCCTGCTTTTTCACTGTCACCCTCTGCCCACATTCCCTCCCCTTTATTAAGTCTTTGTATCCCTCCCTTGGTCTTCCTTCGCTCCCGAATGTACCTATAAAACATTGTATCCCCTTCTTAACAGAGTTGGCTATCTTTTCCTCAGTTTGTGCCTTTGCTATTCTGACTGCCTTCCCCTGCCTCCTTCTGCTTTAACTGATAAAGTTCTCTGCCCTGATCCTTCTGTGTTTCCTTATATTTCCTGAATGCTATCCTTTTCTCCTTCTTTTGAGAACCATGGTGATTTTTTCCTTCATTTTGTTTTGTTGATTTGCCTCACACAAAGGCTTGTTGCCTCTGCGATGGCGGTTTTGATTATTCCTCATTGTTCCTCCACCCCACCTTTTTGCCCATTTGCTAGTGCTAGTCTGAGGCGCAATCTCATTTTCCCAAAGTCAGCCTTCCTAAAGTCCAATACTCTTGTTTTTTGTATGACTTGACTCTATAGCTATGTTTATTGTGAACCACACTGTTTGGTGGTTGCTTGTTCCCAGATGGCTACCCACTTCTAAATCTGAGATCCTTTCTCCTTCCCCATTTGAGAGTACCAGGTCTAAGATTGCTCCCTCCCAAGTGGGTTCCAACACTAGCTGTCTGAGGCATGCCCCCTGTAGGGCATCAAGAATGACCTTGCTCTTGGATGTGCCTGCAGCAAAGGTACTCCAGTTAACATCTGGCATATTCAGGTACCCCATCAACAGTATCTCCCCTTTTTCTGCCATTTTAAGGATGCCTTCTATCATTTCCTTGTCCATTTCCTCCCCCTGAGATGGGTGTCTGTACACAACCCCCATGCGGATTGTGGTGCCATTTCCTGTCTCCAGGGTAACCCATAGTGACTCATCAACTTCCTGTTTACTCTTTAGTTCTGTTACTTTAATCCCTTCCTATATATATAGAGCTACTCCTCCTCCTCCTCTTTTACCCACCCTGTCCCATCTGTAGACTGTGTATCCTGGTATGTTGACATCCCAGTCATGGTTCTCTGTGTACCATGTTTCAGTGACTACCACGTTATCCAGGCATCCCTCTTCCATCAAGACCACTAGTTCAGGGAGCTTGTTGCACAGACTGTGGGCATTGGTACTCATCACCTTCCATTTATTTTATGGCCTTATCTCCTTAGCCCATCCCTGTCCTTACTGCCTTTTTCTGCATTTACCCTGTCCTGCTCCTAGAACTTCTCTACCTTGGTGTTTACCCTCTAACTACTGTGCTTTGTGGGGGGAGGCTGGGATTTCCCTGCTCCTTTTCAGTGCCTCCCCCCTTGGCTAGTTTAAATGCTTGCCAATGAAGCATTTAAACCTGTCACCTAGGATCCTGGTTCCCCCCCTGGACAGATGCAGACCATCACACCAGCATAAGCCTGCATCCCTTCAGGTGGCTCCCCAGTCCCCAATGAAGCCAAAACCCTGAGCTCCACACCAGTTTTTCAACCATTCATTGAATCCCATGGTGCAGATTACCCTAGCATCATCCTTGCCATAGACAGGCAGCACCTCCGAGAAGGTTACCGTACATGCTACTGGAACATTTTAAAGATGTTGAAGGCAGAATGTTATTATTAAAACTTAAAATACATAACCAAGAAGTGGTTATTGGGTCCTTATATGCACTCTTTGTTCAATATGCAATTTTTTTGGCTAAGATTACAGAGTGACTACAAGCAATGCAGTGCCAGGGGACTACAATGCTTTACACACCCCTTGTTTACATAAGTCTTCTCTCCCTTCCCAGGGTAATATATCAATATCAAAAAATGGAATGCTTTTCTTGACCAGGAATGTCTAATGGGTATTTGGCACCACAGGAAATGTTTATATAAAGCCTTTACACATTATGATAAAAACCAACAGATATTTACCAGAATTTGCTATTTTTTTGTGTCCAAGAATCTGATTCAGGAGATTGAATCCCCAGTAATTGATTCAATATTCTTAACAGACCATGCCATGATTGTATTAGATTTCATTACCCGTAATGGCGAGAGAAAGTTTACATCTTGGTTTTTTAACAATGCATTGCTTAAAGACCCAGATTTTGTTCAATTAATTAAAAACTCAATCCAAATACTGGTTCTATAATTACTCAGGAGGTAAAACAGTGCTTTCACTGTGGGACACATTTAAAACCACAGAAAGAGGCATTATAATATCTTACCAAATCAAAGTGAATAAAATAAATAATAAAGAAAGGGAAGACACAGACATTAGATTAAGCCAATTAGATAAACTAATATTGACCAATCATGATAAATATTATGCAGAATGGCAAGAATTCCAAATTAAAAAGCAAAACAAAATTAATCCAGATACTATTAGAACAGCATCACTTATTACAAAATACAAGTATTATCACATGGACAAATCAGGCAAACTTTAGGCTAACTTATTAAAATTTGAAAAACAAAACTATCTAATATTAAATATTGTTGATGATAACAGTGAGATCTCAACGTCAGATGAAAATATAGCCAAATCCAAATATATATCATATTGATTTTTTACCTAATAAGAAAGAGATTTCGTTTTTCTTTTCTAAAGCTAGGAAAACAAACTGAACTTACAAGCTCAAATGGGCAGACTAGGTGGGCCATAGGCCCTTATCTGCCGACACTGTCTATGTATCTATGTATCTATGTATCTAATTTGACTCCTAGTCCCTTTGTGTTTGACTCTATTTCTCAGCAAGAAGTGGAGGATACAATAAAATGGTTGCCTAGGGCCAAATCCCCGGGATTGGATGGACTGTCCAATAAATTTTGCCAAATCTTTGCTAAGGAACCCACACCTTGGTTAAATAGAATGGTGGAAGAATTATTAGACATTACAGCCAATAATAAGATTCCGGTTTCTATGCAAATGGCTAAAATTATACTAATTCATAAAGAAGGGAAACCAGTAGAGTCAACTGAAAGTTATAGGCCCATAGCCTTATTAAATACAGACTGCAAATTACTGGCAATATTAATAATAGAATTCAAATGCATTTACACAATTATATTAATAAACATCAATACGGTTTTATGAAAGGCTGGAATTTATTCCAGGCCAATAAAAAAAATTCAATTAATCACTCATATTCTGAATTCTGATCCTAGATATAAAAATGACATATATTATGCTGTTGCTTTGGATGCAAGTAAAGCATTCGATTTGATTAACCGCCATTATATTTATAAGTCATTACAGGCATGGGGTATTCCATCTCAGTTGATTCTACTGATTAAGAAGTTATAGCATAATACCTTAGAAAAATTTCAGGTCAATAATTTTCTTACAGATGAATTTAAGATGCTAAATGGGGTAAGACAAGGTTGCCCCTTATCTCCCACATTATTCATTGTGGCAATAGAACTTTTTCTTTCAGTTATAAGGAACGACTGGAGAGTAGAAGGTTTTACATTTAAAAACATTCAGATTAAGCTTAGTGTATGTACAGATGATATTCTGTTGATTCTCAAAAATATAAATACATCATTGGACGCCTTTTTGGAAATCACAAGTTTATTTTCTAACATTTCTGAATACCAATTGAATAGGAGTAAATACATTAATATGAAGCTTTCTAGGAAATTTGATGTTGAAATAAATAATTTTAATTTTGACTTTAAACAAGATTATATTAAATATTTAGGTATTCACTTAACTAATAATCAAAATACCAATATTAAAATAAATTTCAATAAAACTAAAGAAGAAATAAATACCTTATTAGACAATTGGAAAAACGTATCATTATCCCTATGGGGAAAGGTGGATACAATTAAAATGATGGCTATGCCACACCTCATCTTTGCGATTAAAAAAATCTTGGGTGCCTCAAGTCTTAAATGGAATATTATCACACCTAGGAGGTTGGGAGGGGGGGGATGTCCACATTCTCTTAAGTACATGGAAGAAAATATTATTTCCAATTATCAATGGTCTTTTTCCCCCGGAACATGATCAATACTTTTATCAGGCTCTAGTGGCTAGCACAGATAACAGTAAAGACATACAAAATATATTTTTTGATTTAGATCTACATCAAACACTTAATCATCCTTTAGCTACTTGGTTTCCCTTTGTGAAGATGTTTATTGTTAATCCACTTAAACTTCAAATGCCATGGCTATTTTTACCCATAAAGTATAATAAAAGAATATGGGGAAACTATTCTGGGTTTAACTTTAAGCTATTGGCAAGGAATAAAATAGAAACACAGGGTGATATCCTACTAGAGGATAACACTTCAACATTTAATCAAGCTAGTAAGATATGGAAAGAGAAGGTTTGGAATCAATTATTTCATTACTTTTTTTTTAAACTCAGCTTTATTGCAAAAATAGGCATCATACAGCCTTCTATACAGTTTCATGTGAAGAGTGATTTTCAAAGCAGTATTAATACAAGCAGTATTAACTTCAGGATAGAGTCTCTATTGTTGACCATTTAAAAGTCTCTTGTTCAGTTTTGAAGTTAGAACAGACTCTAGTAGGTGAATGGCTGTAGGATGAACTTGTCTGAATCCTGATCTCCAAGAGGAGATTCACCATGCCTAAAGTAAGCCAAAGTTAACTCTGGAACCCCTGGGATTGAAACTTCCCAGATTAACAAGGGAACAAGAATGTCAACCAAAATGAAAGGATCTAAAGAAAAATTAAACTTCATTTGTTCAAGACCCAGCCATTAGGTATACCACCCCCCCAATTCCCTCGACCCCAAAGTTAGAGTAGCTTATAATTTATCTCACAAGACTATCATTTTGTTCTTGCTTTCATCCCCACCGGACAATCATGGAACTCCATCTTTAAGTTGTAGATCTTAATAAACCATAACCTCTGTGCCCGACTAATTTATGAAGCCCTGGACTGAAGACAGATATGCCATGCTCACCATCTTTGCACATGTGATTCAAATCTGAGGCATAATTTGGCCATAAGGGCCTCCATTGATAAAACCCCTGTCATCCTAACTATCCATTCTTCAAGTGGAGGGGGGGACTGGGCTTTAGCCATTTAGCAGTGATGCATTTAAGAGCCACAGCTATGAACGTTAGTAAAACTTTCCTTGCGTCCCACTTGGAACCAATTGCTCCTGGGAATCCCAGTACCCACTCCTCAAACTGTAAGGGTAGGAGGACTCCGGTTATACTGTGCACACCCTGTTGAATCAATTGCCAAAAAGGGGCAAGAATAGGGCATTCCAAAAAAAGGTGCCAATGGCTTCCAATGTGGCCACGGTCCCTCCAACATTTGTTGGAGCGTGAACTACTGTAATGGTATGTGATTGTTGGTGTTTGAAAAAATTGTACCAGAATTTTCCAAAAGAATTCATGCCATGGGGGGCTGATGTGGCTTTCCAGTCTAACTTTAATTGATGGTTCCAGGTAGAAGTGTCTATCACAATGCCAGACTCCTGTTCCCAGATCTTCCGTAATGAATCTAATGGGGTCCCTGCTGACATCTCCACGAGTTTATATATACTGGAAATTTAATGTTGAGGACCTTTGATGGTAATTACTCCATAAAGGAACTCCTTTCACCCTGTATATGGCCTGGTTAGGCGATGCATATTTTCACCTGAATTAATAAAATGCCTGACCTGCATATACCACAGAAACTGTAAGTTAGACCAGCCAAACTTCTCCTTAGCACGTTGAAAGGATATGTACCTTTGACCTTCAATAAACTGTGTAAAGTGAAAAGGATCACACCCTCCCCATTCTATGTATCCTATATCTAGTGTGGTGGGGGGAACTCTGTCTCATATCTAATTAGGGAAAGCGGGCCGAGGCCCTCAGGAGTGCAAGTGCATTTTTTAATCTTCGGTAGGATCTGAAGGCTTTGCCTAACCCATCTATTTCTGATAGTTCTGGTCAGGTCCAAAGTGGTGCCGGTCAGAGCTAGAGTGTACAACGGTTTAAAGCCTACATCCGCATCTTCTATTAAATACCAAAGGGATGAAGTACGTTGTCTCGCCCAGGTCACCGCCATTATCCCCTGTGCTGCCAAATAATACCTGGGAAGGTCTGGTAAAGATAGCCCACTAGACTCCCTAGGGAGCTGTACAGTTGTCCTAGCTACCCGAGGTCTTTTACCATTCCAGATAAAACTGGTAATGCGCCCCAGTACCTTGTTCCAATAGACATTTGGGATTCTAATGGGAAGAGAAGAGAACAAAAAAAAGAAAACGGGGGAGTATATTCATTTGAAATGCAGCTACTCTGCCCACCAGACCCAAGGGTAGCAGTTTCCATCTAGCCAGATCTTTTGCTATGGCAGACCAAAGCGGCTCATAATTCACTATGAACAGTCTAGCTGGGTCCACCACTATTTGAATTCCCAGATGACGAGTCTGGTTTCTAGGGGGCCCACTTGAACGGAAAAGCCACTCTGAAGTGTTTTGGGCAAGCACCACTTAATTTGAGGGTCTCTGACTTCCGGAAATCAATTTTATAACCTGATATTTTCCCAAATGTGCCAAAAAGATCTACCGGGGGTGGGTAGGGAGTGCTCTGGGGAGGACAGGAAAAACAAGGAGTCATCTGCATAAAGGGAAATTTTTTGTTCAACCCCTCTGGCCACCACCCCCTTAATCTTCTCATCCTCTCGTACTCGAACTGCAAGTGGTTCCAAGCTTAAGGCGAATGGGAGGGGAGAGAGAGGGCATCCCTGGCGCATTCCCCCATGTCAGAGGGAAGGGGCAGGAGCCGATTCCATTCACTCTCACCAGGGCCACAGGCCTTGTGTAGAGTCAGGATATTACTTCTAGAAATTTAGGGCCGAAATTCATGCAATCCATGGTTGCATCCCTGGTGTGTTCCCCATGCTAGGGGGAAGGGGCAGGAGCCGATTCCATTCGCTCTCACCAGGGCCACAGGCCTTGTGTAGAGTCTAGATATTACTTCTAGAAATTTAGGGCCAAAATTCATGCGATCCATGGGTGCTTTTAAAAATTAACCCTATCAAATGCCTTTTCTGCATCCATGGCTATGGCTATTTGAAAATTAGGGGATGATTTCTGAGAGGTGAAAATGTTCAGGAGTCTCCGTATGTTGTCCGAGAGGTACCTGCACATGATGAAGCCTATCTGGTCTTCATGTACCAGTGATGGAACCACTGTCTGTAATCTACCCGCTAACAATCCTTTAAATAGTTTCAGGTTTACGTTTAGGAGGGAGAGGGGTCTATATGACCCACACTTCGCTGGGGTCTTTTCCTTCTTTAGCAGTACTGATTGTGCCTCCATACGATTCTGGGATACCCCATTTCCATAATCTCTTGAACTAGCACTAAAAGGTGATTAATTGAGCCTTATAAAAATTCGCTGGAAAACAGTCTAGGCCTGGAGATTTACCATTTTTTTTAAGCTTTTGGATTGTGTCTACAAATCTGTTACTGTAGTGTTGTCTCAGTGAATCCCTAGCCTCCCGGGTGAGGGTCCTAATATGTGCATGCTGGAAAAATTCCCCCATCGACTCCTCAAAGTTATCGATACCTTCTTGGGAGTATAAAGTTTTATAATACGATGCAAATATTTGGGTTATTTCTTCAGGTTTACTAGTTAGGGTAACCGTTCTACTAGGATCTTTAAGTTTTAGTATCAACCTACTCAATTGTTCTTCCTTCAGTCTGGCTGCTAGTAATTTCCCGCCTGTCTCCCCTTCATAATACCCTTGTTGTATTCGTCTATACTCCCTCTAATTGGGCCTGCAGTTCTGCTTCTAAAGCTGACTACATTACTTCCAAGTACTGCATTCATGTTTAAAGTAATTTTATGCTGAAATTGAGATCCTACCTCCTCCTCCAAGGATCTGATCTTGCCTTCCCATCTCCTTTTTTGTTCAGAGGCATACTTTATAATTACCCCCCTCAGGACTGCTTTGAGGGCATCCCAACGTACCATTTGGGGGGTATCCCCTACAGCATTTTGGCTGTCATATGTTTTAATGGTATCACTGATCAGGTCTTTAAAATCTTGTGAGTTCAGCAGGCCTACATTTAACCTCCAATGAGAGTTACGAGCAGCAGGGTCTAGGGTTAGCTCCAGACTCACTGGTGCATGGTCAGAAAGAAAACGAGTTAAGATCTTGCAAGACTGTGCACAGTACAGCCACTCCTCCGATAGAAACAACATGTCTATCCCAGTGTAGCAGTCATGCCTGTCAGAGTAGTGAGTATAGTCTCTCATTTGGTTATGCATGTCATGCCACACGTCTTGTAGGACCGCTAGATGAGCACCTCTGGTCAACATCGAGCCAGCTCTGCTTCGTCTACCCCCTCCAGTTCCTTCCCTCTTGTCCAGTGTTGGCATAAGAATTGTATTGAAATCCCCTCCAAGGACGCAGAGTCTACTCCCTAAATCCATGAATCCACCTAATATGCACTTAAAAAACCGGGCAGCCTCCTTATCATCATTTGAGGTGTACAGGTTAACTATAATACAAGGGATATCTCCGTATGCAGCTCAAAGCTTACCAAATTGACCATCTGGGTTTGTTTCTATTTCCATGGGCAATCCTTGTGCACCAAGATAGCTGTGCCCCTTCTATGAGGGATGTGCAGTGTATGTGGAAGCAAACACTGAGCCCACCCAGCTTCTACACAGTTTGAGATGCTCAGCAGCCGTAAGGTGGGTCTCCTGTAATAAGGCTACCTGAATAGTCACCTTTTTAAGCACCCGTAAAATACGGGTACGCTTAACAGGGTTGTTAAGCCCCCCAAACATTATATGTTGCGACTCTCAGATTATCCATGGGGGATATATATAGCCTCTGTGTCCCTGAAGCTGTATCTATTGGGGCCTAGCATTGTATACCATTTGTCACATGCATTTAGAGTGGAGTATGGACACCCCCAGCTGGTCAACAACAATATAAAGAACCATAAAAATCGGTTAACCAACATGTAGAACAACTGTAACAAACTTAGAAACTCTTCTTGCTACCCATAAAATGGGTGGTTATGCTTGACAATCCCTAGCAACTTTCAAGGTTTCACTATAAGCCCGTCATGCGTAAGATTTCCCTTGATGGCGGGTGGCGCTAGAGCGTGCTCAGCACCTCACTTCTCTATGTCTAGTCTACTGCCATAGAGCAGCCACAGTGAGTGTGCCCAAGCTTTAATTGTCCACTTTCCCCATGCCTCCTTCCCTCAATATAGCTGTATGGGAAGAGTTTAGAATTTCCCCCATCCCCATTTGTAGGTTTGTAATTCCCACCCTGCCAGGATCAAAAGAAAGGATTTTAAATTACGAATCATGTAAGGTGCTTTAGTAATGAATAACTTTCCAGTATTCCCACTAGTTGTTCGATGTTATAGTTTACCCCCCCCTTGCATTATCAGATGGCTGACCACCCATCGATCACCTCAGAAAAAGTGTTCAGTTAGCAAAATAGGTGAAAACAGTCTCCTCTTGACAGTTCTGGGGAGCCTTTAATCTCCCCAGTACCTGGAAACAGGAAAGTTGTGGTGGAAATGTTCACTCGCCATCTGTATCACCATTTTGTTCCTCAGATCCGGTTGCATCCTTCCTCCTTTTATGGGGTGATTGTCTAGCAGAGCGAATTCTGGAACAGGTTCCAACTGCTCCATTGTCTGTTTGCTTGCCACCCCAAGGATGTACACTAAACCCTCCTACCACTTGCCATTGATGTTTTTGCAGGCCTTTAATAACACCAGGGTCTATAAAGTCGTCCAGCTGAATTTCCAGTGAAGCCAGGTATTTTTTGCCATCCTGAGGGCACTCAAAACCTTTTGAGCCTGTATCAGAAGTGATTCTTAATTTTGCAGGAAAGTCCATCCTCGCTTTTAGTCCTTTACTGCGCAATTTTTTGACTACAGGAAACCATAACTTTCTCTTGGCCATAGTGGTGGTGCGTAGTCTGGTTCCAGAAATAGTTGGTGTCCCAGTGATTCCTTATGCTTCAGGCTTTGCTTCATTTTGGTGCAGTAATTGAGAAAGGCTATTACTACTGATTGTGGCCTAGCTTTGGGATCCTTCGGCGGTGTGGCTAGGGCTCTGATAATGTTCAGGGGAGCATCTTTGTCCAGGTCCAGTAATTCTTTTAACAGTCCCTCCATATAATTTCCCATTTCTGTATGCTCAGGTAAGCCATGTAGTCTCAGACTGACTCTGCACAAACAATTTTCTAAGTCCTCCAATTTCTCTAGTAGCAGCTGGATGTGATCATGGAGCTGTAGCAAGGCCCTGTTGTGCAGATCTAATGTTTCAGCATGATCGGCAAGGTGGGTCTCAATATCTTGCATCTGCTGATCATGTTGCTGTAACTTCTGTTTGTTCTCCTTTACCTCCGAACTGATGCTGTCCAAGGTTTTAGTCAGGTGCCGGAGCTCCCAGCATAACTGCCAGGAAGTGATTGTAAAGTCTTCCCCTTCCTCCTCAGACTCAGGTTTGTGGTTTGTGACTGGCCTAGTTGCTGCATCTTCCTTCGCAGCAGGTGGTGGTACAAGATTCAATTTTTGTTGTTTTAATGCAGTTCCCTGTAGCGCCTGATTTCTGGAGCGAGTCGCCATTAAGACAATAAAGCGCTGAATGCAAATCTAAGAATTTAGCCTGGTAGGGCAAGGTGTAAAAATAATATAGTGAGGGTAACAGTGGGAGCTGATCGACCCGACGTCTACATAGCTTGGCGTCCCAACCGGAAGACCCCATTTCATTACTCTTTAATAGCTAAATTTCACAAAATGATGACACTGTTCAATAATCAAGAAACTGCTCTATCCAGGATGTTAATATTTCAAACAGAAAAAATTTAAAATGAACAGAAAAATTGGTAAAAATGTATTCCACCATATTATAAAGTCCTAAGAAGAATTTTAACAAAATTAATCTAAAATGGAATGAGGAAGCTGAAATAACTGAACTACCAGCATTTGGAGCAGTTAAGGTCACTAAACAACAACATTTATGTATCAGCCAAGAATAAAGCCACACAAGCCAAAATAATGAATAGAGCATATCTGATTCCAGTATAGTTAGCTAAAATTAATCCAGAGTATCCATCTACTTGCTGGCATAAATGTGGTGAACGTGCTTCTCTTGTTCATTGCTTATGGTCTTGTCCAAAGATAAATGATTGATGGGGCAATTTAAAATAAACCTTAGTAATACTAATGGGAATGGATATCCCTTTGGAAAAATACCTGTTTTTGTATAATAATGTTAGGCATATAATAAATGATGTTTCTGTTAAAAGAATTTTTGTGCTGTCCACTATAGCCCTTAAATGCCTAATTTTAGAGAACTGGAAATCAGATATTCTACCTAACTTTAATTATTATAAGTGGTGGTATCTGTTCTCTGAAACACATGGAACTAATATTTTCTGTTGATTCAGAACTAGATGATCCAGTAGGTTCTTCATGGAAAGAGATTATCAAAAATATTCCTCCTCTATTTAGAGTTTGATGGTGGACATACACATCCTCTGTTCCAACTGCCTAATGGAGTTTAATCTTCATTAATACATCTATTACCCGGTTTCAGAAAAGTTCACAGCACCACCTCTGCCCTCCTGGAGTTCACTGGAGCACTGCACAGCACTCTGGACAGTGGCCACCTAACTGGGGCAGTTTTTATCGACTTGACCAAGGCGTTTGATATTGTTCATCATCAGCTGCTGAACACTGGGCTCTTTCATGATTCTACAGTGCTACACCCCCTGACTATCTCCACCAGCCAGGGGAATACCCTTGAATAGGTCCAATCTTTCAAACACCTAGGGATCCTGCTTGACTTCAACCTATCCTATGGGGCCCACACTGACAGCGTAGCAAAAGCTGCTAATACGCGACAAGGCTTATTGTTCAAGCACAGGTAACATCTCACCCCGGAAGCCTTGAAGATTACTGTCCAGAGTTGTGTGATCTCCATCACTGATTACGGCCTAATCATTTATGGCTCAGCCATGGCAACTACCCTTAGACGCATACCAACATCCCTCAACAAAGTCTGTCGGCTTATCACTGGAGCCCACTGTCTCACTCATACCTGTGATCTTTACGCTCAGTCTGGATGGCTGCAACTCTCCAACCGTATTAAGTATCCGACCTGCACCATGGCGAAAAAAATTATCCTGGGCCTCGCCCCTCCTAGTGTCCAAGCTCTACTGCACCCTAGCACTAATCCGCGAAGCTCCAGGAGATCCAAATCGCAGCTCTTGCAAGTTTCACGCTGTTGCACTACCCAGGGTCAATGATCTTTCGCCCATAGGGATCCCTTGTGGCTGAATGGACTCAGCACCATCATCTCCGCTGCCCCCAAACTTAGCATGTTTAAAACCAGGCTCCGACTCCATCTTACTGCCTCCAGCTCCTGTGATTACAGAAACATAGAAACACAGAAGTTGACGGCAGATAAGGACTGCAAGGCCCATCTAGTCTGCCCATTTCTTTTTCTACCTTATAAATGTGCCATCGGCCTTTGCTCTGTCAGTGGCCTATCTATTCATACTCATCTGTATTGCTCCCTTATGCCTATCCCATGCCTGTTTGAATCCCTGCACTGTATTCATAGCAATCACTTCCTGAGGTAGGCCGTTCCATGCATCCACCACCCTTTCTGTAAAAAAGAATTTCCTCACATTCCCCCTTAATCGGCCTCCCTCTAGTCTCATGATGTGTCCTCTTGTCCTACTACTTTTCTTATATTTAAACATGTTAGACTCTTTCACCTTGTTAATGCCCTTAAGGTGTTTGAATGTTTCAATCATATCACCTCTCTCCCTCCTTTGCTCAAGGGTATACATATTGAGCTCCATTAATCTGTCCTCATATGTCTTCTGATGCAGTCCCTGCACCATTCTGGTTGCCCTTCTCTGGACTGTCTCAATTTGGTTAATGTCCTTGTGAAGGTGTGGCCTCCAGTACTGCACGCAGTACTCCAGATGGGGCCTAACCAGTGTCTTGTAAAGAGGGATTATTACATCCCTCTTATGACTTGTGATACCTCTACTAATACACCCTAACATCCCCCTAGCCTTACTTACTGCTTTAGAGGTCTGCTTGGATGATTTCAGGTCATCGGTGATGATGCCCAAGTCTCTTTCTTCCTTTGTGAGTGCCAGCAACGACTCTCCTAGCCTATAGGTGGCTTCAGGGTTTCTCTTCCCTATGTGCATGATCTTGCACTTCTCTGCATTAAATCCCAGTTTATTTATTTATTTACGAGATTTACCAGGAAGGCATACTGAGCAACATGCTCGATTCCAGTTACGACCTGGGGGCCAAGCCCGGTGCATTACATTGAAAATAGTGCATTACAATAACAATTATGATACAGTAAAGTGTACACCTGGAGCCTTAGGTCCGGGAGTTTACATACAGGAGATAGCTGTGTGGTACAATACAAAAATCAAGAACGAATTTTACAACAACATATCAGAATGAGAGATTGATTAAATTAGCTTAAATAGGAGCAGCTGGAGGAGAGATGTGTTTTGAGTAGTCGGGATCGCTGATAGGGATTTTGTGCGTGTCTTATTGGGGTAGGTAGGTAGGTAGGTAGAGCATTCCAGATCTGTGGTATTCTGTAGCTGAAAGCTGCCTGCCCCTTGGTAGTGCGCATATATGGGATGTGGAGTAGTCTTGGGTCCGTGCCTCTTAGGGAGTATGCAGGTGGGGGTTGTTGGGAGAAGGTAGATGCCAGGGAGGGAGGGAGAGAGACCAGTATTTGGCAGCGAACCTGGCACAGTTTATTAAACGCTGATCATGAAGGGATGGCAGGTTTAGGGAGCTGTATAGAGTGCAGTTGTGGGTGGATTGTGGGCAGTCAAGGATGAAGCAACAGAAGGAGTGGAAAAGGGTGTCTAGGCTTGCCAGGGCAGAAGCAGGAACAATAGTGTATACTATGTCGCCATAATCAAGTACGGGAAGTATTTTTTGGACTATAGCGTGCCTCGCTTGTGTGGGGAGGCAGTTTTATTACGATATAATGCGCCCAGTTTAGGGAGCAGCCTCTTGTGTAGGGAGTCAATGTGAGAGGCAAAATCAAGGTGCTGATCAAGCCAGATGCCTAGATATCTGTAGCTAGAGCATTGCTCCAGTGTAGTCCCATCCAGGGTTGCGAAAGGAGGGCAGGGGGATTGGCGGGAGAGTTGTTGGGAGCCGAACGTGACCGACACTGTTTTTTGGGGGTTTAGAAATAATTGGTTCGACCTAAACCAGTGCTGGATGGCAGAGAAATCCTCCTGAAAGAGAGATGCCACTCTGCTAGTTGAGGGGCCGGAAGCATACAGGACGGTATCATCCGCATACATTTGGATGGAAGAATGGAAGCATGCAGAGGGCAGGTCGTTGAGAAAAGTAATGGTCCAAGGACTGATCCTTGGGGGACACCCGATGTGACTGGAAGGGGGTTTGAGGTGTGTGATGCAATTTTGACAGCTTGCTTCCTGCCCTCGAGGTAGTCTTGGAACCACTCGATTGCTGGGGGTTCTAGCCGTGCAACAGTAAGCTTGGAGAGGAGCAGGGGGTGAGAGACGGTATCGAAGACCTTTGCTAGGTCAATAAAAATAGCCGAGGTGACATGACCTTTATCGATACCGGTGAGAATGTCCCCAGAGACTCATAGTAGGGAGGTGATAGTAGAGTGGGTTTTGTGGAAGCTGGATTGGAAAGGCGTAAAAAAGGAGGCTGCGTCTAAGTATGGAGTCAGTTGGGACAGTACAAGTCACTCCTGGAGTTTGGCTAGAATAGGGAGTAGGGAAATTGGCCTATAGTTTCCTGGGGAGGAGGGGTCACCGCCTTTTGGGATCGGAATAACAGTGGCCAGTTTCCATGCCGTTGGTAACTTGCCCAGTGAGAAGGAGAGGTTTAGAAGGGCAGCTACTCTTCTGACCATTTTGCTAGTTTATCCAGATCTCTTCTCATTCTGCCCACCCCATCTGGATCATCTACTCTGTTGCAGATCTTGGTGTCATCTACAAACGGACAAGTCTTACCCTCCAGTCCATCTGCAATGTCACTAATGAAGATATTGAAGAGGACTGGCCCCAGGACTGATCCCTGAGGTACTCCACTTGTGACTTGCATCTCTTCTGACTGTATACCATTTACCACCTCTCTCTGTTTTCTGCCGTCAACCAGTTTGCCACCCAGTTGACCAACGTCTGAGCGTACCCTGAGCCTACCCAGCTTATTTATCAATCTTCTATGTGGAACAGTGTCAAAAGCTTTGCTGAAGTCAAGGTAGGCGACATCAACTGCTCCCCCTTGGTCCACCACTCTGGTTACATAGTCAAAGAAATCTATGAGATTAGTTTGACAGGACCTTCCTTTTGTAAACCCATGCTGTCTTGGATCCTGTGCCCCTATGGATTGCCTCACCTAATCAGAAACACTTGCCACCACCAACAGCCTTGCCACCCCCTTCATTGCACATATCTCCTATTTTACCTCTGCTCCCGTGACCTCTCCCTTCCCTCCCCCTCCTACCCACCTCCTCTCTGGCACTTCTCCTGGTGATGTCTGACAATGCCTCTGGCTGCTACTACTACTCCCATCTTGCCATCCCGTTCCTCCTCCATTGTTCTTTACCCCTCTCCTAGTTGATGCTGCTCCGGGCCATTCTATGTACTGAGCTCTCTAATGTGTTGTCTCCTCCCTTAATTAATAACTGTATAATGTATTGTTTACCTGCAATGGTGCTATTTCTGTTGTATCCCTTGTACTTTACTTCAACTAATGTGGAACCTTTGGAAAAGAGCCTTGGCTCAAAGGTATTTGTAATCCTAGAACCAAATAAATAAATAAAAATATTATAAATAACAGCTTTATTATATGCCCTATTTATGCTATCATTATGCATTTATTATTCAAGTGACTACAGACTCTACTGTATTTTCACTGGAGAGAAGGACGGAGGGGGGAATGGGTAAAGTGAATTTCATATTTTGATTAACTTACTTATCTAACTATTTATGATACTGACGTGAAAAATACAAGTTACATGTTATACATGATATAAAATATGAATAAAAATGATCTGGGAAAAAAAAAAGTAATACAGTTGGCCAACCATTTGGACAGGCACCGTTTAGAAACCAGTACACCCTCTTTCCCAAGGGCAAGAAAAATGAACAGCTATGAGGACTTCCTGCAGTCCTCCGTATAGTGTGTATAATAATGCAGGATTCTATGCACATCTAAGGTGTAGAGCAATGCTTCTCGTGTATTAGCATGCTCTGGATAATAGACAGGCAGATGGATGGTTTAAGGTAAACTCAGACACCACTTTAGGAAAAAACTTAGGATTCGTATGCAAAGACACCTAGTCTTTGTGGAAAATCAGATAAGAAAGCTCACACATCCGAGCCTGAAGCTTTGAAATCCTTTGAGCAGAAGTAATAGCAACTAAAAATAATGCTTTGTACGACAAAAAGTGTAGCTCGCATGTCGTGGCTGGCTCAAAAGGAGCCAAAGTAAGTTTCTCCAGCACAAAATTCAAGTACCAAGGCAGGACTGGATTGCAGATAGGAGGCTTCAGATGGAGAATGCCTCTCAAAAAGGTACAGACACCTCTAATTGAGCCACTGTACAGCCATCAACAGGCATATGGAAGTCTGAAATGGCTGAAAGGTGCACCCTAATAAAGGAGTATTGCAGGCCAGAATCTGAAAGGGACAGCAAATACTCCAGAATCTGATTCACAGGACACGTGAAAGGGTCAAAATGAAGGTAAGCCGCCCACAGAGCAAAGTGCTTCCACTTCATAGAATAAATGGCCGTGATGGAGGGCTTCCTAGCAGCCACCAGGACATCAGCCACCTTTTGGGACACCCCAAATCTAGCCATGGCTATGTGTTCAGGAGCCATGCATGAAGATGCAGTGACCTGAGGTCCAGATGGACCAGGGTGCCCTGCTCCTCTGACAGCAAGCCTTTGCACAGCGGCAGGGGCACTTGAGGTCCTACCACCAGCTGCTGCAGCAAGGGGAACAGATCTGATGAGGCCAGAAGGGGTCAATGAGAATCAGAGTGGCCCCTTCCATCTGAAGCATGATCAGAACTCTCTGGAGTAGAGGGCAAGGAGGAAAGGCACAGAGGAAAGTGCAGTTATGCAAGAAATTGCCGTAACAGTAGATCTTCGCGAGAGGCTCTTGCAGTAGATAATAACCTTGAGGACCGAGTCCCAAGCAGTGAGAATCAGAAGGAACTGAAACACGGGAGGCAGGGAAGGTCTACAGAAAGTCAGAGAGTTTAAGACAGAAGACCTTGGAGGACAGCTAGACCAAAACCAGCCCTGTGCCTAGAGGCAATGTCCAGACTGTAATGGTTGGTGAAAGTGTGGACAGAGCTCCAAGTGGCCACTGCACAGATGTCTGCGGCAGACACATTCCTGAAACAAGCACTAGAAGCAGCTATGCCTCTGTCAGAATCCCCTTTATCCTCCCCCGGGAGGGTTTTACCATACTTCTGGTAACAAAACACAATACAGTTTGCCAACCACTTGGATAAATACTGTTTGGAAACTGCTGCACCTTCTCTGTTAAGTGTAAAAGAAACAAAAAGTAAATCTGATTTTTGGACAGATTTAGTGTGGTATCATAATGTAAAATTCAGTGAACATCCAAAGTATGCAGAATTACCCCTGATTGTAATACCCAGGGTAATACACTGGCAGTTGAATAGACTGATTCAATGTGAACTCAGAAACCACTTTAGGCAAAAAAGTAGGATTGGTACGCACAGTCACTCGGTCTCTGTGAAAAATCAAATAAGACTCCTTAAACCACAGGGCCTGAAACTCAGAAATCCTTTGAGCAGAAGTAACTGCAAATAAAAAGAGCGCTTTCCAAGATAAATAGCACATATCGCAACTGCCAGCCGGTTCAGAAGGAGGCACGGTAAGTTTCTCTAAAGTAAAATTTAGGTCCCAAGGCAGAGCTGGACTGCACACTGGGGGTTTCAAGTGGAGGATCCCTTTCAGAAAGGTTTTGGAGACCTCCAGCTGAGCCACAGATATGTCCTCCTCCAAGGTGTGGTAGGCAGAGATAGCAGACAGGTGAACGTCCAGTGAAGAGCAACTCAGGCCCAGGTCGGAGAGATGCAGCAAGTACTCCATGACCTGAGGAACGGGGCACAAGAAAGAGTCCCAACCCTTCGAAGTGGCCCAAATGGACAAATGCTTCCATTTCTTAGCATAGGTCATCCTCGTGGAAGGCTTTCTAACCTCCACAAGGACTTGAGCCCCACTGGAAGAGACTCCAAAGTGTGAAGCAGCTATGTCAGAAGGTGTCACGCGTGAAGGTGAAGGGACTTCAGCCCTGGATGGACCAGCGTGCCTCTCTCCTAAGTCAGGAGATCATGGCACAGGGGCAGGGGAATTGGAGGTTCCACTGCAAGCTGCTGGAGAAGCAGAGACCTTATCTGGCGAGACCAATATGGGGAGATCAGAATCATGTGAGCCCCCTCCGCTTGAAGGTTGAGCAGCACCCTCTGCAGAACTGGAAAGGGAGGGAAGGTGTACAAAAACCTCCCTGTCCAGCAGAGATAGTGCATCTCACCAGAAAACACCATGCCCGGGAGTGAGCAAGCAAAACCTGGGTAGTTTTGCATTGTATGCGGAGGTGAACAGATCCAGGTCTGGACGACCCAATAGGTCAAATATATCTTCAACTACCGCTTGCTTGAGCTCCCATTCATGGGCTCTTACTCTGGTGTGGCTGAGACTGTCCGCTAGGACGTTTTGCACACCTCTAACATAAACCACTGTGAAGTGATCTGATGCAGAATTGCCCAATTCCAAACCTGCATTGCCTCCCTGCATGTCCGACTGGACTAACAGTGGACCCTGGCACAGCAAGTGCTGGAAGGCATGAAGAGCATACAGTACTGCCCTCATCTGCAATACATTTATGTGTAGGGAGAGTTCTGGCTAAGACCACAGCCCTCGAGTTCTGTGGGTCTCCAGATAAGCCCCCCAACCCATCCCTGAAGCATCCGTAGTCAGGGTCTGGACCGGGGGGAAACTGGAAAGGAACCCCTGGTAAGGTTGCTGAGATCCTGACACCACAGGCGATCCCACTGCATCGAATTTGAGACCATGACCATGTGGTGTAGGTTGTCCAACCTCTGATCCCACTGCACCCTGAGCGTCCACTGTGAAACACGCATGTGAAGCCCGGCTAGAGGGACAGTGGGGATGGCCGCTGCCATAAGGCCAAGGAGCCGAAGAACTGACCTGGCTGAAACCCACCTGCTAGAGGATATCAGGCGAGCCTGCTTCTATAAAGTTTCCGCCGAGGGAGGAAAGCCATACCCTGGGCTGTATCCAGCACCACTCCAATAAACTGGAGACGCTGGGAGGGGACAAGCTGGGACTTCGGGTAGTTGACTGTAATCCCCACTTGCATAAAAAAGGCCAGGGAAAGGTAAAAGTTCCCGCTGCTTCCTTGACAGAGCTGACAGAAGTCAGTTGTCGAGGTAGGGGAACACATAGTGGTCCTGGTGTCGCAGAGCTGCCGCTACTACCGCAAGGCACTTGGTAAAAACCCAGAATGCCGGGGTCAGGCCAAAGGGGAGGGCCTTGAACTGATAATGTTCCCCCTGAAAAGAGAACCTGAGGTAGCAGCGATGGGCCTGAAAAACCAGGATACACAGATAGGCATCCTGCATGTCCAGGGTGCAGAGCCACTGTCCCTTGTGCAGGAAGGGCAGCAGACCTGGAAGCATATGAAACCATTTGTACTATATGTACAGGTTTAGAGTGCTGAGGTCCAGAACTGGACGTAAATCTCCCGTCTTTTTCGACACCACGAAGAAGTGGGAGTAGAACCCTTTTCCTACCTGGTTTGCCAGAACGGGCTCAATGGCTTCTTTTTGCAGAAGGGTCTCAATTTCCTTCCTTATGAGGGGGATGTGTGCCTTTGGATGGGAAGGTACCCCCGGAGGCTTGATCGGGGGTCTCTCTCCAGAAGTACTAATGTGTGGTCTTGACTCACCAGCTGAAGGACCCACTAATCTGTGGTGACTGCCTCCTACCCCGGCAAGTGACTGGCGAACCTTTCGCCTACTGGCTCCCCCGATGGAAGGGGGGCGGGCTGTGAGTCAAGAGGCGGAGGGAAGGTTGGGAACAGCCGCCCCTGAGACTCTCTGAGGTTTGTCTGGAGGGGTGGCTGCAGTTGAAGGTGCCAGACATTTGGTCTGCCGTCTGGCTGATTGCTGCTGTTTTGACCGCCGCTTGGTTCTGGTGATGAAATGGCTGTCTGGCCTTAAACCTGGGGTGGTACATAGCATGGACTGACCATAAGGCTTTGCCCTTGTCCTGAAGGCTGGTGATGATGTCCTGGGCATCGCCCCTGAAGAGAACAGAACCCCAGAAGGGGGCATCCTGAATAGCTGCCTCAACATCAGGTGCCAAGCCCAACACCCTTAGCCAGGAATATCTCCTGAGGCAAACAGTCATAGCGGTGCCCCTGGCCGAGGAGTCCACCACATCATATGTCGCCCTCAGTGAGTGGCGACAGGTGACCTTAGCGGACCTGATAGTATCCACCAGAAATGTCTTGGACTCAGAGTTCATCATGGCATCAATGACAGGCTCCAGTTGATAAAACAGAGACTTCTGGTAGACGAGCATGTGCGCCACGTAATTGAGGGTGCGTACGGCCACTGTGGAGGAAGAACAGACTTTCCTCCCAAATTGGTCCAGCTGCCTCGACTCCTTGTCAAGACGGGAGCTGCTCATGTGTCTTGGCTTGGTGGATCTGTCATGAGCCACCATAATGACCATGTCTGCCTTTGGGTTAATACTGAGGTGATTCTTCCCCTCTGGTGTCCTGTATGTCCCATCAGCCCTTTTTGCCACTGCTGGGATGGAGGAAGGCATCATCCAAATGGTAGAAGCCAGATCTTCATGAGGCTCTAACCACGGGGGCGTAAGGATGGGTGCTGTCTCCTGTATACTCAGGTGCTCAGCTAGTCTCTGACGCTTGGGATCCTGTGCATCAGTCTTCCATTCTTAGGCCTCAGCTATCTTTTTCAGGAGGTCTGTGAACGAAGGGTCCTCCAGAGGTGATTTGGGGGACTCCTCAGGCTTCGACTCCTTTGGAGAGGGAGTCTCAAAACCCGAAACTGAGGAGGGGGACCCAGACTTAGATTCCGAATCCAGGAAATCTGAAGACCCGATGACGGGACGAGAAACCTCCTGAGACCTAGGAGTGATACTGTCAGACCAGTCGAAGGACCTTTCATCTGGCCCGACATAGACTGGCGAGGGTCCAGCGGAGAGGAGGACTGGGGATTGTGATCCATAGAAACATAGAATTTGATGGCAGATAAAGACCACTTGGCCCACCTAGTCTGCCCATTTCCCTACCTAATGGATAAGCTGCAGATCCTAGTTAACCAACAGCCTACTTCCTCCTACCCCCCACTAGAATTGCCTTATGTCTGTCCCATGCATTCTTGAATTCCCCCACTGTGTTTGATTCTACGACCTCCTCAGGAAGGCTGTTCCATGTATCCACAACCCTCTCTGTGAAGAAATACTTCCTCACATTACCTCTGAGCCGTCCCCTCTCTCTTCAAATTGTGCCCCTTTGTTTTTGCACATCTCTTTTTCTGAAAGATGCTAACCTCTTGGACTTTGTTGATTCCCTTGAGGTATTTGAAAGTTTCTATCATGTCCCCCCTCTCCCACCTTTCCTCAAGGCTATACATCTTTAGTTCCTTTAGTCTTTCTTCATATGTCTTCTGATGCAAACCCTGCATCATTTTGGTTGCCTTCCTCTGGACAGCCTCAACCCTGTCTATGTCTTTGCAGAGATGGGGTCTCCAGAACTGTACACAGTACTCCAGATATGGTCTTACCAACTGTCTGTACAGAGTGCCAACAACTTCCTGTTTTCTACTGGTGATGCCTCTCCCAATGCATCCCAGTATCCCCCCAGCCATCCTTACTGCCTTCTCACATTGCTGGCCCACCTTTAGGTCATCTGATATGACTACCCCAGGTCCCTTTCCATTTTTGTTGTTGTCAGTATCTCACCCCCATTGTGTACTCTTCCCCTGGGTTTTTGTTTCCCAGGTGCATTACTTTGCACTTTTTGTATTGAATCTAAGCTGCCATACATTTGACCATTCCTCCAACCTTGCAAAGTCCCTTTTCATCCTTTCCACCCCACCCTGTGTATCAATCCTGTTGCAGATCTTTGTGTCATCTGCAAAGAGACATACTTTCCCTTCCAGTCCCTCTGCAATGTCACTTATATAGACATTAAAAAGGACCGGCCCCAGTACTGAACCCTGTGGTACCCCACTAGTAACCCTCCTTTCTTCACTGTGGACTCCATTTACTATTACCCGCTGTGTCCTGTTGTCCAACCAGTGTTTTACCCAGGCTACCACCCTAGGACCCACTCCCAGGCTGGCTAATTTGTTTATTAATTAAATTTTGTGCAGGACTATGTCAAATGCCTTGCTAAAGTCAAGGTAGGCTATGTCCACAGCCCCTCCCTGGTCTACTGCTTTGGTCAGCCAGACAAAGAAATCAATTAGATTTGTCTGACACAACCTTCCAGCTGTGAATCCATGCTGCCTTGGGTCCTGTGCCCCACTGGCCTCTAGGTACTCAACAATTCTTTCCTTCAGTAGTGATTCCATCATTTTCCCTACCACTGAGGTCAAACTGACAGGTCTGTAGTTTCCTGCCTCTGTCTCTATCAGGTGAACTGGGGTAAAGGCTCTTGCCAGGTGCTGTCTGTTCAGCTCTGAGACGAGCTGTGATTCGGTCTCCAGCCACCAGGATTGAAGGATGGCCCAGAAATCTGTCTGTGGCTGAGTAGGAGGTGGAGGGGGCTGATAAGACAGGCTGAAACCCTGAAGAGAACCCCAGTGTTGGGTACCCTGACATATTATACCTGTGCATCAGGTAACCTGGTAAGACATAGGTAGGCACATACCCCGGCGTTGGGTAGCCTGATGGAGAGTAACCTGGTGTGTAATGAGGTGCTGGGTAACCAAGCAGAGGGTAGCCCAATGGAGGCCCTGATGGCGGTGCCATGGGACCTGAAACTCTGCCCAGAAGGACCCTTGAGAACAGAGTCAGGCGCGGGACCAACAGGTGGTAAGCCCAGTGTCGGCACCACCGACCCCACTGGAAGAACCGGTGGGGAGGGGTCTGGAAGGTTGCCGGGAGGTCCAACATGAGGCCCAGAAGAAACTCAGCAATAATCTCACCAGACGGACAAACCCCATCCCCCCGCTGATCTGAGGAGGGTGGAGGAAGCTCCACGTAGGGAGAGGAGAGGGTAACCCAGTGGGGAGACCCAACCGGTGAAGGCTGCATCAAAGGCAGCTGGCTCTCGTCTGGCTGGATGTCGTCGGGTTCTGCGCCGGAACCTGATGTGAGCATGTCGGTCAGGCAGTCGACGGAGGATCAGATGACCGGCTTATCGACCTTGGACATGCGGACACTGGAGTCCCCAATGCCTGACTTATCAGCCCAGGCTGGGCATTTTCCTACACTTCCTGACCAATGCCTTGAAGACAGATGTGGTCAGCCTAAGTGGGATTTACACCGTGCATACTCTAAGCCAAGAGTTTTGTGCGTGGGTACTAGATCCGGTACTAAGGAAGCATAGCAGAAAGGTATGGATTCTGCAGCAGCTAGCCCAGGAGTGACTACAGGAAGGAAGACAGCCTAGCAGAGACAGAAGTCCAAGCTGAAACTGTACATCCAGCACAAGTAATGGAAAAAGAAGAGGCAGTGACAGAAACCGAAAGCCTTACTGCCATCTTCAAATGGTGAGCTATACAAAAAACAGCAGATCTGATAGAGATGGCCAGACAAGAATCCAGCAAAGGTCTGTCAAGTATAGGCATGACCGCTAAACAGATGGCTGGCAGTAGTGCACCTAACAGAGACACTATGGAGTGGCCAAAATATGACTTCCGGGCAGTGAAGGAACAGAACTGGTGAACTGGCTCACAGACCAATGAATGGAGGCTGAGCAGAGATACCCAGGGGTCAGAGTAATTCACCAAGGGCAGCACTGTGAGTCCACCAGGAAAGGCAAGCCCCTGAACAAGTAAGAAAGTGGAGAGGCCCCACCTGTAGCAGACTGATGCCAGAGGGAGTCCAGTTGCAGTACAGAGAACCAGTTCAGAGCTGTGATGACTGAGATGGAGCATTTGAAGCTTCCTGTGTTTCCCAGGTGACCTTGTTGATCTAGAATCGGAGATGGTGGAACGCCTGTGCTGGGTCATGGAGGATCAGGTGTGAGTGGTATAGAGATGGCCAATGAAGAGGTGCTTGTTCGCAGTGAAGGAAAGGACACCACGAGATGCTGATCAATGATCATGTAATCCGAGATGGAGTCATGGCCCTTTAGTAGAGCAGTTGAAAGGTGAGGAAGAAGCCTGTGAGATGGCTGAAGGGACTGATCTTTTTGATAAACCAGGGATTCCCTGGAGATTCAGAGACTGGGGTATGCTACAAAATGGGGATACACATGTTTGCAAGTTATACCAGTATGAGAGAAGTATTGATGGTGTATTTATTTGTCCTGGGGTGGTTAACAGAGCCCGTCCCCATTATATTGTCAAGAAAGCGGTACTACTCAGGTTACGCCCTAACCCCAGGCTAAACCAAGATACAAGAGCAGGTGGTTGTTACCACCAAATGTCTGATACAGTGGGCACACACTGATCACAGTGGGAGGCATCTAACTAAGGGGGAAATCTTGGCAAACCTTCTGCCACATTTTTACTGTCCAGGAGTAAAAAGGCAGGTAGCAACCTACTGTAGATCCTGCGTTGCCTGACAGTTAATGTTGGTGTAGCCCCCAAAGAGAAGGGTGCTGTTACCCTGCAGAAAAAAAAAGTATTTTCCCAGAGACAAGGAGAAGCAGAAGACCCACAAAGGAAGACCACCTGGGGAAAGAGGTGGCATTCTAGGAAAATAGGTATGCTTCCTCCAGGGCTGGGAGAGACAAAGAAAAGAGATAAATGAGTAAGTGTAATCATTTTGTTGCAATGCTAATGGATACACTAATACATTGGAAAACATTACAACAGAGAATTCGGAAGGTTGAAAAAAAAAAATGTGGATTTAAACTTAACTGTTTGCTGTACTGGTTGTTGGGGGAAAAGGATACTGCATATGTGCAGAACTGTACAGGTTATAAGCTACTGTTTGAAGGGAATTGAAAGAAAGTTTTGGAAACCTGATTTTTTTTAAAAACAGGTTCCCTCTTAAGGGGGGGGGGGTATGTGACAGGGTTGAATATGGCCCTGCCCCATTTGTTACACAGAAAGAGTAAAAAGCAAGGATCTGTTCTAGCCTCTCCTTTTCTCCTTTTCTGACTCTTGTCTGTCTGACTGCACAATCAAATTTTCTTTTGAGATTTAGGAATTGATCACTCTGACGGTTTTGTAATTCTCCGCCTCCTATCTCCCTGCCTTCATTTGCTGTTGGTATCTTTCCTTCCCCCTTGCATATCTGGGGTTATATCTTTGTGTGAAACCAAGTGATACTGAAATCCCTTGGTTTGAAAATGCATATGGTTATATTGTTGCAAAAACAAACTATTTGGGACTTAGTGTTAACTCTGAAATGCAGTCTGAGCTCCTCAGACTTTTTTGCAGAGCTGTCAACAGGTCATCTGTTCTGGGACACCATCTTCTGTTTTGTTGCACCTGCAAGGAAACTGACAAAGTTCTAATACATTTTATGAGAAACGGGATGTCTGTTGGTGAGCTGAGGTTGCAGAGGTTAATTACCAGGCAAAGACTTATTATAAAATGAGCAGCAATCTTTTGCTGGGAAGAGACGAACTTGGAATTAGAGATCCCCTCTGATGAAGGACTGTGTTTTCTCAGTTTGTACTGCCTTTGTATACAGTTATCCTGTAAAATTTTTTTAAAATTTGTATTTTATTGTTATTAATAGTAATAAAACACTACTTGTGAATTTTGCAACTGCTCTTGGTTTTGCAATGCTTCCTGACTTATGCCTCGATGACAAAGAGCAGATGGCCCAGGGACAGATGGGCCTGGAAGGCTTGTAAAGCATACAGCATGGCCCTCATCCCTATGATGTTGATGTGCAGGGCAGCCTCCACTCTAAACCACATCCCTAGAGTCTGATGAGACTCCAGACGAGCCCCCAGCCCAAACTTGAAGTGTCTGTGGTGAGAATCTGCTGAGGGGAAGGAATAAAGGAGGGAACCCCTTTTCAACAGGTTGCTGGGTTCCATCCACCATAGCAGCACCTTTTTGACCAGAGAGGAGACTAGAAAGCACAGTTACATAAGAACTTACTGTAACAGTAGATCTTCGAGAGAAGCTCTTGCAGCAGGCCAACACCAGTAGGACTTAGCTGCCAGGCGCCAGGATCACACAGAAAAAGTTCTAGCTAGCAGTCAACCACAGGTGACTGCCCACCACCGATGCCAGCCTATCCTATAAAGGCGGGTGATCCTCTACACCCTCCTCAGTTCTCCCACCAGAGACCCAGAGCAGGCAGTGAATGGAGAACAGAGGAGGTTACTGAGAGCCAAAGAAAGAAAAACAGAAGGAGTGCGAGAGGAACAAGGAACAGCAGGGGGAAGGAGGGAGGAAAAGCAGGGCCTGCTGCTAGAGTTTCCCTCTAAGACAGTACAGTTACGCAAGAACTTACTGTAACAGTAGATCTTCGAGAGAGGCTCTTGCAGTAGGTAATTACATATAGGACTGACATTGGCAGGTGGCAGGACCCCACGGAAAAATTTCTAGCTAGCAGTCCCTGGCGAGGGACCACCCCCCTGTCAGGTGACCGGCACCAGGAGACATCGGTATAAAGGGGCGGTCCCTGACACCCGCCTTCCAGTTCTTTCCCGCCATAGGCCAGAAAAGGCCGGACAAGAGAGGAACAGATATTTCCATCACTGGAAAAGGAGCTGAAAAAGCCTAGGGGGATAGAGGGCAGGAAGGTATTACCTACTGCAAGAGCCTCTCTCGAAGCTCTACTGTTACAGTAAGTTCTTACGTAACTGTACTATCTTACTTCGAGAGGGCTCTTGCAGTAGGTAATTACATATAGGACTGAATCCCAAGCAGTCTGGAACAAAGAGAGGCACCGGGAGGAGGAAAACGACTCCAAGAAGCAGTTCTAGCTGTGCAAGCTTCAAGATAAGAGGCCTTGCAGGACAGCCAGCCCGCAGCCTGCTCTACGGCGAGAGGCAATATCCAAACTGTAGTATTTCATAAAGGTATGGACGGAAGTCCATGTGGCGGCAGCACAGATATCTGCCGCTGACACATTTTTGAAACAAGCCGCTGAGGCAGCTACTCCTCTGGTGGAGTGGCCTCTTACTTGACCCGGGAGGGTCTTGTTGTATTTGTCATAACAGAAAGTGATGCAATGAGCCAACCACTTAGATAGGCATTGCTTAGAAACGTCATTGCCTTCCCGTTTATGAGCAAAAGAGACGAACAATTGATCAGTCTTTCTGAGATCCTTCGTCCTGTTGGTGTAGTATCTCAGAATCCAGTGAACATCCATAGTATGGAGTAAATACTCCCCTTGATTAGAGTACTGCGTGAAAAAGGCGGGTAACTCTATGGACTGATTTAGCGTAGACTCCGCTACTACCTTAGGAAGAAACTTAGGGTTCGTGCGTAGAGCAACATGTTCCTTGTGAAAAATCAAGTATGGAATTTTACACATCAGGGCCTGGAGCTCGGAAATTCTCCAAGCGGAAATAATGGCCACCAGGAAGAGAGCCTTCTACAAAAGGAACTTCAATCCGCGGAAGCTGCCGGTTCAAAGGGAGGCAGACTAAGTTTCTCGAGAACACGGTTCAAGTCCCAAGGGGGAGCAGGAGTACGTATAGGGGGTCTCAGATGGAGAACCCCTCTGAGAAAGGTCTTAGAGACCTCCAATTGAGCAAATGTCTTGTCTGCAAAGGGGACATGATAGGCTGAGATGGCCGCCATGTGTACCTTCAGAGAAGAATGACTGAGACCCAGGTCAAACAGATGACGTAGATACTCCAGCAGAAGCCCCGCTGAACAGGCGAATCTTTTCCACTTCATGGTGTAGGTGGATCTAGTGGAGGGTTTTCTGGCCTCCACCAAAATCTCGGCCCCTTGGGGAGACACCCCAAAAAGGGATTGAGCTAAGTCTGCAGGAGCCATGCGTGCAGCTGAAGAGATTTGAGGCCTGGATGGACTAGGGTCCCCTGATCCTGGGTCAATAAACCTCGAGATAGAGGAAGAGGAAGAGGATGATCCTCTGAGTATTGTTGTAGAAGAGAGAACCAAACTTGCCTGGGCCAGAAAGGAGCAATCAGAATCATTTGTGCTCCTTCTGAAGCTAGTTTCTGCAAGACTCGTGGGAGAAGTAGAATTGGGGGAAAGGCATAGACGAATCTGTCCTTCCAGTCTAGAGACAGAGCGTCTCTCCAGAAAACACTGCGCTCTGGAAAGAGCGAGCAGAAGACGGGAAGCTTTGCGTTTAGAGGGAATGCGAACAGGTCTACCTGTGGTGTTCCCCAAAGTCGGAAGATATTGTCTAGGACCCCTTGGTCCAGTTCCCACTCATGAATCAGAGCAGAAGAGCGACTTAGCTTGTCTGCCAGGGTGTTGTCGACTCCCGGAACATGAATAGCCCATGAGGTGAAGGTCGTGTCGTGTTGCCCAATCCCAAACCCTCATTGCTTCCCTGCACAGAGGGTAGGACCGAGTCCCCCCTTGTTTGTTGATGTACCAAACCACGCACATGTTGTCCGTCTGGACGGCTAGGTGGCTGGGAAGGATGTATTGGTGAAGGGCTTGGAGAGTGTACAACACTGCCCAAAGCTCGAGCACATTGATGTGGAGAGTTTGTTCGAGCTTGGACCAGGAGCCCTGGGTCCGATGGGGCCTAGATGGGTTCCCCAACCTTCGCCCGAGGCGTCTGTAGTTAGAGTCTGGGAGGACGAAAGAAAGGAACTCCCCGAAACAGGTTCTCTCGAGCCATCCACCATTGCAGGTCTCGAAGCATCGGCGAGGAGACTAGAACTGGGTGATCTAAGTCGTCCACTAACTGATCCCATTGGGAGCGGAGAGTCCACTGAGAAACTCTCATGTGGAGTCGAGCGCAAGGAACTGTTGGGATAGCAGCCGCCATGAGCCCGAGAAGGTGAAGGACTGACCTTGCACAGACCCGCCTGTGGCCAGACAACAGACTTATCTGAGAGTGGAGGGTGGATGCCCTGTCCGGTGGCAGGAAGGCCCTGCCCGTGGTCGTGTCTAGAATCGCCCCAATAAACTGTAGTCTCTGGGATGGGATCAGGTGAGACTTGGAATGGTTGATGGTAATACCCAGGCAGGCAAAAACCTGCTGGGTAAGGGTGAGGCAGTGCAGGAGTTCCTCCCTGGACGAGGCCACCAGGAGCCAATTGTCCAGGTACGGGAAAACCTGCACTCCCCCTGGTATGCAGGTGGGCCGCCACCACTGCTAGGCATTTGGTAAACACTCTGGGCGCCGAGGATGGGCCAAACGGAAGTTCCTTGAATTGGTAGTGGTCCCCCTGGAACACAAAACGAAGGTAGTTGTGGTGAGATAGGCGAATGGAAATGTGCAGGTAAGCATCCTGCATATCCAGGGCACACAGCCATTGACCCGGCCAGAGGAGGGCAGAAGACTCTGCAACGAGAGCATCCTGAACCTTTTGTATTCCACAAAGAGATTCAGGGAACTGAGATCCAGAATTGGTCTGAAATCTCCTGTCTTCTTTGGGACCAGGAAGAAATGGGAATAGTAACTCATCCCTTGCAGATGAAGGGGGACGGGTTCTATTGCTTGTTTCAGAAATAGAGCTGAAATCTCCTCCTGGACCAAGAGAAGGTGTTCCCTTGAATATGATGACTTTAGAGGGGGGTGGCGAGGTGGTTCTGAAGAAACTCTATCGCATGTCCTTCTGTGATGAGCTGAAGCACCCAAGGATCTTAAGTTATCCTCTCCCAGCCTGGAAGGTGGAGGGAAAACTCCCTCCTACCGGTTCCTCCGGGGGGTCCAGAGGCTGTGGGAGAGGGAAGGAGTCAGGTGGTGTGGGGCAGCGCCACAACTGAAGCACCCGCTGCTTTTTTGGGCGGGGGAGCTTAGCAGCTGTGGGGGCCCAGCGTTTTGTGGCCCGCCTTCCCTGGGGTTTCGCCTTGGGCCGATTCCGTCTGCAAAAGGGAAGGCGCTGCTGCTGGTGGGGGCGGTACATGGAGTCGACAGACTTCAGTGTCATCCCCTTCTCCTGCAAATCGGTGAGGATGTCCATGACATCACCGCCGAAAAGCACAGACCCCCGGAAGGGCGCTTTCTGGATAGCGGATTGCACTTCGGGACCAATCCTGAAGCAGGCCAAGCGTGACGTAAGCCTACAAGCTGAGCTCCGATCCAGCAGTGTCCACTGCATCGTAGGTCGCACAACGCATGTGTGGACTGGCCAAACGTGCAGAGCGGACAAAATCAACCAATTCCTGCTTGACTTGGGAGTCTGGCAAGGAGTCCAGTTTGGCTTCCACCTGAGTCAGAATGGCCTTCTGGTAGTCCCCCATATGGCCGACATAATTAATGGCCCTAATCCCCAGCGTGGAGGAAGCAAAGATCTTCTTTCCATACTGGTCCAGAAGGTGAGATTCTCTGTCAGGTGGCGACGAGCTGAGATGTTTTGGGTTAGCCGACCTGCTGTGAGCGGCACTAATCATGAATGAGTCAGCACAAGGGTGAGAATCTAGAAAATCAACACCCTCGGGAGCCTGGTATAGCCTATTCAACTTCCTCAGAAGTGGGGCTAGAGCCGATGGCTGTTTCCATATGGTGGTGACAAGGTCGGCATGAGGCTCTATCCAGGGTGGCACCAGAGTAGGAGCTGTCACGGGCAGATCCAGATGCTCAGCGAGTTTCAGACGCGGAGGATCTGGTTCCAAACAGTGCCACTGATGAACCTCCTGGATTTTTCTTAGCAACTCCATAAAAGAAGGATCTTCCGGATGGGAATTCAGAGGAGTCCTTGGCCTGGGCTTCGACGGAGAGTGTGGCTCATCGTCCCTTTCGGAGCAACCATCGGAGGAATCCGTGGGTAAAGAGGAGGAGGAGGAAGAGGAAAAAAACTCCCTTTCCTGACCAGGGGGAGGAACGGACCCCTTGGGAAGTCCCCGGGGAAGCACGTCCTGCCCCTCTCTGGACCCAGACGGGAGAGCCTTGGAGACCGGAGGTGGTGAGGGAGTGTGCCGCCTTGGACGTACGGGAACCTGAGATGGCACTGTTGTCGGTAGGCGGCTCTCAACCTCCCTGGTGAGCTGAGCCTTGGCCTCAGCCCACCAGGAGGCCAAAGTCTCCTGCAAGTCCACCGGCGGCTGTGGGGGCGGTGGAGGAGGAGGAGGCGGGGGATAAGGATACGTGTTGTACCCATATGGAGAGTATCCAAAACCCGGCTGCGGATAGCCCAGCGTCGGGTATTGTGGCGTCGGATACTGTGGTCCTGGGTACGTCGGCGTCGGATAGGACGGAGTGTGCCCGGGAGCCGGAGGAGCTGCTGGAGCAGACGGCCTGGCCAGCGGCCTCACGGACGGGTCCAAGTTGGAGGGCCTGTCAGTGGGGCGACATCCGGAAGGGGGATGTCGTCCGGAGCCAGTAGAACAGGTGTCGAGGCTGGTGGTGGTGGTCCCGGCGTCGGAGCCGGCGTCCGGGGAGCCGTCAGATCTGGCGCACCTACAGGAGGACGGTCCAACGGAGGAAGGTCTCCAGCGTCGCCCAGGGATAGAGGGGAAAAATCCCCAGAGTCGGGCTGGGGAGACTCTGGGTCCCCAGACGGCAGCGAAGGCTGTGGAGAACTGGGAACGACGGACTTAGGGAGGTCCATCGTCGGTTCAGTTGCCGACCGGGCGTCGGGCGAACTGACGTGCGGCTTTACGGCGAGCTCCCAGAGGAGCCTGCATCTGGCTTATGGGAGCCTCCATCGGAGGCAGGACGAGGAGAAGGATCGCCTGATCTGATGGGATTAGCCGCGCACCGCCTCAAGGGTTGTGCATCTTACCGGCCTTCTCCGCCCGGACGTCGGAGGAGCCGACACCCGGCTTACTGAAGTCGCCCACGCCAGTAGGCTGTGAACCTGTGGCCAAACCGGGGGCAGAGGCCTCCAATTGCCTGGAGGTGCGCGAAAGGATCGAGCGCGAGCCAGACGGGCGGGCCGACGCCCCCTCAGAAACCTCCGAGGCGGCCCTTGAGAAGCGGTCCCCTGGAGAGGACGTTACCTGGGACCCGTGGCTCCCGAGGGAGACGAGAGAGGAGCCTCCTAGTCCCACCGCCTCGCCTTATCCTTCTTCCGATGGCCTCCGGGGGAGGTGAATGCCTGCCTCAGTTTTTTGAGCTCCTTCTCCATCAAACTCTTTTTCCTCAAAATGTGGGTTTCCAGGGATTGCTGCCACCTTTTCCAGGTAGCCGCGTTGAAGCTGGGCCAGTGCTGGCACTTCTCGACCGGGTGATCGGGGCCTAGGCAGAACAGGCACAGGGAATGGCCGTCCTTGTGCGGGAGTTGGGCGCCGCACAAGTCGCACTTATTTTTGTGCTTGGAGGGTGTAGGGGACGACATACACTGACGATGACCTGACGTTAATCGAAAAAAATCAAAATACTTTGGTAAATACCGAAGGGTAGGCTGACGAAGCAACAAACTTTTCCGCGAGGTGCTTCACGGAAGGCGGGCATCAGGGTCTCCTGACGCTGGTCACCTGACGTGGGGGCAGTCCCTCGCCAGGGACTGCTAGCTAGAAATTTTTCCGTGGGGTCCTGCCGCCTGCCGACGTCAGTCCCATATGCAATTACCTACTGCAAGAGCCCTCTCGAAGTAAGATTTACTGTTACAGTAAGTTCTTATGTAACTGAACCATCTTACTTCAAGGAAGGCCCTTGCAGCAGGCTAGCACCGGTACGACTAATTCCCAAGCAGTTCTGGGCATGACCAGGAAAAAGAGCACTGGGAGGAGGACAGTCCAGTATCCAAGAGCGCAGGACAGAAGGCCCTAAAGTACTGTGAGGCCGAAATGGGCCCTGCGCCGAAAGAAGATGTCCAGATTGTAATGCTTGGTAAAAGTGTGAACAGAACTCCAGGTGGCAGCTGTGCAAATATCTGCAGCAAACACATTTCTGAAACAGGCAGTGGAGGCAGCCATACCCCTGGTGGAATGGCCCTTAGCCACTCCCAGAAGGTCCTTAATGTACTCGGGATAATAAACCGGAAGGTGGATGGACTGGTTTAAAGTAAACTCTGACACCACCTTAGGAAGAAACTTAGGATTAGTATGCAAAAACATTCTATTTTTGTGAAAAAACAAATAAGGCTCTTTACATATGAGAGCCTGAAGCTCAGAAATCTTTTGAGCAGAAGTAACAGCAACTAAAAAGAGAGCTTTCAATGACAGGAAACGCAGCTCGCAACTCACGACTGGTTCAAAGGGAGGTACCGTGTCTCCAACATAAAACTGAGGTTCCATGGAGGGACTGGGTCCTGAATGGGAGGTTTCAGATGCAAAATGACCCGCAGGAAGGTGCGGGACACCTCAAGCTGAGCCACAACCCTGCCCTCAATAGGTGCATGGTACACAGAGATGGCAGAAAGATGCCCCTTGCGGGAGAAGTACCCCAAGCCTGAGTCTGAGAGTGACAGAAGATACTGCAACACCTGATTCACTGGGCAGGTGAAGGGGTCCAGTTGGAGCAAAGCAGCCCAAAGGGTGAAATGTTTCTATTTCATGGAGTAAGTGGCCCTGGTAGAGGGTTTTCTAGCAACCACCAGGACATCTGCGACCCTAGAGGACATTCCGAAGCAGGAGACAGCTATGTCCAAAGGAGCCACACATAGAGATGCTGGGATTTTAGATCCGGATGGACAAGGGTGCCCTGGTCCTGGGACAGCAAGCCAATGCACAGAGGCAAGGGTACTGGAGGTTCCACCGCCAGCTGTTGTAGCAAGGGGAACCAAATCTGACGCCACCAGAAGGGAGCTATGAGAATCATCTCCACCCCTTCCAACTGGAGCTTGAGCAGGACCATCTGTAGAAGTGGGACGGGAGGAAAGGCATACAAAAATGTCCCTTACAGGACAGGGACAGTGTGTCTCACCAGAAAATTCCAGGCTTGGGATCAAATGAGCAGAAAAGCAGCAGTTTTGCGTTGAGTGGTGATGCAAAAAGGTCCAGCTCTGGACAACTGCACTTGTTGAAGAGATCTTTTACCACCAGGGTCAGAAGCTAACACTCGTCAGCCTGCGATTGGGAGCGGCTGAAACTGTCTGCCAGGACGTTTTGAACACCTGGAACATGTATGGCCAAGAGCTCCAGACCATGCTCGATGGCCCAAAACCAGACTCTCATTGCTTCCCGACACAGCGAGTAAGAGTGAGTCCCTGTTGATGTAATATACCACACATGTTATCCATCTGCACCAGCAGCGGGACAGGGAGGAGAAGAGTCTGAAAGGCCTGCAGAGAATAAAGGACCACTCGCATCTCCAGGACGTTGATATGGAGACCCTGTTCCAGTTTCGTCCAGGTGCCCTGAGTCTGGTGATCGTCCAGATGAGCACCCCATCCCTGGCTGGATGCATCCATTGTGAGAATCTGACACGGGGTCGAGAGTTGAAAGGAGCCCCCCCCCAGAGGAGGCTGTCCAGCTCCAGCCACCACGACAGGACTTTCTTGACCAGGTCAGAAACCATGACAAACTGGTCCAGATCATCCATGCGTTGGTCCCACTGGACCCTCAGGGTCCACTGAGGAACCCGTATGTGCAGTTGGACGAAGGGAACCGTGGCAATGACTGCTGCCATATGGTCCAGGAGGTGCAGGAATACCCTGGCGGAGACCTGGCAACTTGAGACCAGACAGGCCTGCTCCATCAGTCGTTCTGCCCTGTCCATGGGCAAAAAGGCCATACCTTGGGTGGTATCCAGAACCATCCCTATGTAAAGAAGGCACTGTCTAGGAAAGAGGCAAACTGATGGTGATCCCCTGGCCTGAAACAGACAGAAGGTGTATTCCAGGGGCTGGAACAGATGGTCCCTGGAAGGGGCTGCTAGCAGTCAATCATCCAGGTAGGCGAACACGTAGAAACCCTGCCTCATCAAAGCAGCAGCCACCACCGCCAGGCACTTGATAAAGACCCTGGGGGCCAAAGAAAGGCCAAAAGAGAGTGTCTGGAACTGAAAAACGGCCCCTGAAAGTGGAGGCAACGATGGGCAGGAAAAATCTAGATATGCAAGTAGGCACCCTGCATGTTCAGGGAGCAGAGACAATCCCCCCAGTGCAACAGGGGTAACAACCTTTGAAGGATGACCATTCTGAAATGCCTGTACTCTATTGTACAGGTTCAGATGACTCAGATCCAGGATGGGCCAAAGATCCCTGGTCTTCTTGGGGACAAAGAAGAAGTGGGAATAAAACCCCCTTCCCACTGAGCCGGAGGGATGGGCTCAATGTGTTTTTGCAGAAGAGCTTTTATATTCCTCCCAGATGAGGGGCAGGTGGGCTGGGGGGGTAAGAGGAGTTAACTGGAGGATTTTCTGGAGGCTACTCTAAAAATCCTAGAGTGTAACCGTACTCTGTGATCTGAAGCACCCAGTTGTCCATGGTTATTTCCCACCACCCATCGAGGTGGAGGGAGAATCAGCACCTGACAACCTCCCACAGAACTCTTTCTGGAGGGGGAGGGGCCAGCTAAGGCATCAGGAGGTAGGGATGGGCACCAGGAAGGCAGCCATGGGTGCTGATGCTGCCTTGCATTTACTCTGACCATTGGCAGGCTAATGGGAATGTTTGCAGAAGCGGCGAAAGGAAGGGCACTGACTTGCTCTAGACTGGATGTGGTACAGTGAATGAAGAGACTGAAGGGTTCAGCCTGATTCCTGTAGGGTGGACATTATGTCCTGAACACTAAAGAGGACAGGGCCCTGAAAGGGGGCATCCAAGATGCTGGTCTGCACATCCAAGGTGAAGCTGGATATCTGGAGCCACGAATGGCACCCAAGGCAGACACCAGCGGCTGCTCCCCTGCCTGAGGCATCCGCATCATCATAGGCAGCCTGGAGGACAGGTTGCCAAAATCGGAGCCCAGCTTAAAGAGCTGAGCAAGCTCAACTTAAAGAGCTAGGCAAGCTGTATCTTAGTGGGATCCTCAGGCAATGCCTGTACCAGGTCCCTGGCTTGGTCCCAGAGGATATTCTGATATTGGACCATATGGGCAAGGTAATTAATGGCCCGGATAGCCAGGGCAGTGGACGCAAAGACTCATTTACCCAAGCGGTCCAGCTGTCTGGACTTTCTATCCGGAGGAACAGCACTAAGATGCTTGGGCTTTTTGGTACAGTCATGTGCAGAATTGATGACCACTAAGACAGCCTTAGGGTGGTCCCCTAAGAAAGGCTTACCAGTAGGAGCATGGCAGAGCCTATCCACCTTCTTGGGCAATGGATGACTGGATGAGGGGTGATTCCAAGCCACCCTGGTGGCATCCTCATAGGAGTAAATCAGGGGTGGCACTACCACCAATAGGGCATCCCATTGCCTCAAATAAATGGCCAGATGGCACCTCTCTGGATCCTGCTCCTCCGTTTCCCAGCCCATAACGAACTGGATGTGGCGCATGATATCCATGAAAGATGTATCGTCAGCAGGGGACTTGGGAACCACTTCAGAGGGTTTTTCGCTCTCTGAAGATTCCCATGGTGAGGAGGAAGACTCCGAGCCATCCGAGTCATCCCTGTTGGTTTCGTCCTGGTCACTTTCGGGTGGCGGGTGCTCATCCAGGCGAGAGCCAGAGCCGACATTGTTTCGAGACCCAGAGGACACCAACGTCCAGGGGGCACTGGCAGCAGATTGGCCCTGGTCCCAAGGTGGAAGGTCCCAGTTGGGAAGCCGGGGAGATGCTAGAGGCAAGACCTGAGGAGCGGGAGTCTGCTTCTGAATGAAAGACCATCATGCAGAGAAGAGGGTGTTATAATCCACCGAAGAGGGAAAATTCTAAACCGGTGGGTAAGGATAAGCAGGCGGTGGGTAAGGGTACGACAGCTGCAGGGCTGGCGTTAGGTACCCTGGCAAGGGACCACCTGTTGCCAGCTGGGGCTCTGGCACCAGGCCTGCAGGAGCCAGCAAAGGCACAGGCTGCAGGAGAGGTGATGCTGGCACACAGTCCATAGGATTGGACAGTGGCAGGACTGGCGGTGGTCCCGTTGGTGCTGAGAGAGCCAGAAAAGCAGGCACCTGGAAGGAAGAAGAAAGCCCAGGCGAAGGCAGTGATGACGCATGAAAGAAATGGGCCTACGCATCAGGGGCTGAGAGACAGGAGACTAAGTCCCCTGCCCAAAAGAGTCATCGCCCGTAATGGCAATGAGGGTGGGTGGCTGAGCCACCAGTAGCCCAGCAGAGGAAAGGGCTGGTGGGGCTGCAGGGGACAACCCCACGTAGGAAGATGACCCCAATGCGGTCACGGGTTTGTGAAACGATTGTGAGCAGGAAGCGGCCTGGTCCCGATGCTTATGCTTCTCACCTGATTTTTCCCAGGATTGAGAAGACGAGGAAGCCCTGGAGTACTGTGCCAGCCAGGTTGAAGAGCTCTTGGTCTGCAGCTCCTTCTCCATCGTGACCAACTTCTGTTTAAGATGGCTCCCCAGAATCTTAAGATGACGTCTCCGAGTGGCATGGTTGAATTTCTGGTAAATCTGGCAGCCTTCAGTGTCGTGGCTGGGGTCTAGGCAAAGGACGCAAGCAGAGTGTCCGTCTTTGTTAGGTATTTGATTGCCGCAGGCACACTTTGTGGAGTGGTCATAAGACAAGGCTGGTGGAGAAGACAAACTCGATGGCTGAAACACTGAAAATTCGATGCTGACTACTTAAAAGAAAGGAAAATAAAAACATGTGGGAAGCGCAAGTGATGGTAGACAGATGTAGCTGCAACGTCTGCCAAGGTCTGACGTGCATGTGTTGAAGGTGGGAAAATAACTTAGGAGGGAGTGGGGGACCTCCCGCCTTTATAGGATTGGCTGACGTCAGTGGTGGGTGGTCCCCCGTGGTAGACTGCTAGCCAGGAAGTTTTCCATGTGGTCCCGGCACCTAAGTCCTACTGGTGTTGGCCTACTGTAAGAGCCTTCCTCAAAGTAAGATCTTGCTGTTCTAGGTCGGAGCGTTTGTCCCACTGGTCCCTAAATTTCCACTGGGGGGGATCTGCATGTGCAGCCTGGTGGAAGCACCAAGTGTGCATGACAGAAAGAATCCCGATGTCCCATACAACAACGGCACAATACCGACACCGGTATTGTGCCCTCGCAAAAGACTTTTTTGTGGGGGGCAATGTCCCCCGCATTCTAATATAACCAACTCCAGGTTGGAGTTGTTCCGGGGAAGGGGCAGGACACTGGGAAACAAGCATCGCCAAAAACAGACCATTATAGCAACTGTCATTGTAATGGTCCGTTTTCGAGTTTCACTGTTGGGGTGTCGTGCTCGAGGGGGCCACCCCAGCCTAGCCAAAGGTACTGGTACAATGACTGCAGCCATCAAGCTCAGGAGCCTCAGGAAGGTTCTGGTTGCGACATATCTGCTGTTGTAAAGCAGCTGGGCCTGAACAGTCAGGCCGCCGCCCTGTCCTGCAGCAATAACGCGAAGCCATGAGCCATGTCCAGTACTGCCCTGATGTACTGGAGGCACTGGAAAGGAGTCAAGACTGACTTGGGCAGACTGACTGTAATTCCCAGGGCATGGAACAACTGCCTGGTTTGCTCTAGGGACTGGAGCAGTTGCTCCCTGGATAGTGCTTTGAGCAACCAGTCGTCCAGGTAAGGGAACACATAGAGCCTCTTCCTCCTGAGGCAGCTGCTACCACCACAAAGCATTTGGTAAAGACCCGTGGCGCAGACGACAAGCCAAGGGGCAATGCCCGGAAGTGGTAGTGCTCCTCTGGAACTGGAACCTGAGGTACTGCCGGTGGGGGGCACACACCTCAATATGCAGGTATGCATCCTGCATATCGGGGGAGCAGATCCAGTCTGCCTGGTGCAGCAGTGGCAGCAGGCCATGTAGGGTCACCATCATGAACTTCTTGTACTGGATGTAGAAATTCAGGTTTCTTAGCTCTAGGATGAGCCATAAATCCCCTGTGGATTTGGTGACTAGAAAGAAGTGGGGATAGAAAGTACAGTTACGTAAGAACTTACCGTAACAGTAGATCTTCGAGAGGAGCCCTTGCAGCAGGCTACACCATAAGGACTACACCGCCAGGCACTAGGACCACACAGAAAAATTCTTAGCTAGCAGTACCCAGCGGGGACCACCTCCGTTGTCCGCCAATAGTATTAATGGGGCAGTCCCCGGCCACACCCCAGTTTCTTCACCAAAGACCCAGCTGACAAATCATAGAGAACCGAGGTTAGCGGAATACCCTGCCTAGGTTAAGGAAAGAAAGGAGAAAAGAACCAAGGGAAAGGAGGGAGGGAAATCACTCCTGCTGCAAGAGCTCCTCTTGAAGATCTATTGTTATGGTAAGTTCTTACGTAACTGTACTATCTTACTTCGAGTGGGAGCTCTTGCAGCAAGCTACACCATAAGGACTGAGTACCAAGCAGTACTAAAATGATCCCAGATGGACTGGGAGGTGGAAAAAACTGAGAAGCGGGAGAGGCTTTAAGACAACAGGCCTTGAAGTACCGCTAACCCAAATCCAGCTCTCCAACAGGAAGCAATGCCCAGGTTGTAGTGCGTCACAAAGGTGTGCACAAAGCTCCAAGTAGCTGCTGGGCAGATGTCTGCCACAGAAACATTCCAAGATGCCGCAAAAAAGGCAGAAACACCCCTGGTGGAATGACCCTTAACCGAGCCCGGTAAGGGTTTGTTGTATTTATTGCAGCAGAAGGTGATGCTATCGACTAGCCATCTGGACAGAGTCTGCTTTGCCAGAGGTGCCCCCAGTGTTCTCAGTGCAAAGGAAACAAAAAGTTGGTCAGATCTTCTGAAATTCCGAGTACGGTTAATGTAGTATGTAAGCACTCTATGTACATCCAGAGAGTGAAGGACAGCTTCCCCTCTATTAGCGTGCTCCAGATAATAAACCAGAAGGTTGATGGCCTGATTAAATATAAACTGGGACACCACCTTAGGTAGGAATTTAGGATTAGTCCTCAAGGACACCCTGTCCTTGTGGAAAATTAAATATGGCTCTTTAGCCATTAGAGCCTGAAGTTTGGAAAGCCTCCGAGCAGAAATGACGGCAACTAAAAATGCTTTCCATGACAGAAAATGTAGCTCGCAATCCGCGGCTGGTTTGAAGGAAGGCAACGTAAGTTTTTCCAACAGAAACAAAATATTCCAAGTGGGGATGGGATCCCTAATGGGAGGTTTAAGGTGAAGCATTCCCCTCAAAAATACTCGAGCCAGATCAGTCTGGGCAACATATTTGCCATCCTCCAGCACGATAGGGATAGATTGTTGACAGGTGTACCCTGATGGAGGAATATCGGAGGCCCGAGTCTGACAGGGAGAGGAGATACTCAAGGACAGCATTCAGAGGGCACAGGAGATGGTCCAGACCCCAACTGGAGGCCCACAAGTAAAAGCACTTCCACTATATGGCATTGGTAGCCTTAGTGAAAGGTTTCCTAGCTGCAACCAAGACCTCGGCCACTCTGGGAGATATTCCAAAATGGGCAGTGGCTACGTCTGCAGGTCACAGGCATACAGATGTAAGGACTGGAGGTCTGGGTGAACTAAACTGCTCTGCTCTTGTGAGAGAAATCAGGAGGACAAGGGCAGGGGAAATGGAGGTTCCACTGCCAGCTGCTGCTGCAGTAGTGGGAACCATATCTGACGAGGCCAAAGTGGAGCTACGAGAATCATCTCCGCTCCTTCCATTTGGAGTTTGAGCAGAGTTCTTTGCAGGAGAGGAACGGCATACAGAAACCTCCCTGTCCAACAGAGGGACAATGCGTCTCACCAGAAAACACCAGACCTGTGATCGAGCGAGCAGAAACTGGGCAGTTTTGCATTGCACGGGGATGTGAAGAGGTCCAGCTCTGGATAACCCCATCTTTGTAAGAGGTCATCCGCTATAGACTGCAGGAGTTCCCATTCGTGAGTCTCTGACAGAGACCAGCTTAGGGCGTCGGCCAAGGAGTTTTGGACCCCTGGAACATGCACTGTGGTGAGCAATAGGCCATGGTCTACAGCCCAGAATCACACTCTCATAACCTCCCGGCAAAGAGGATAGGAGTGAGTTCCCCCCTGCTGCTTATGTAGTAAATAACAGACATGTTGTCTGTCTGCACCAACAGGGGGCCAGGATGAAGATCCGTGAGAAATGCCTATAGAGTGTACAGAACCACCCTCATCTTCAGAATATTGATGTGGAGGGTCAGTTCTAGAGAAGACCATGCACCTTGAGTCTGATGGTTCTGAAAATGAGTTCCCCAACCTAGGCCCTAAGCATCGGTTGAGAGAACCTGTAAAGGGGCTCCTCTATGAAGAGAGACTCCGGACTCTAGATTCTGTGGAGAGAGCCACCAAGAAAGTCTGTATCACTGCTTTGGAGATCAAGACCGGCTGGTCAAGATCGTCTTCCCTCTGATCCCATTGCACTTTGAAAGTCCACTGAGGGACCCTCATAAACAGACATGCTGAGGGAATGGTCACTATGGCCTAGAAGCTGGAGCATGGTCCGAGCTGGAACCTGGCGAGCAGCTGAAACTTTATGGGCCAAAGAGCAAAGGTGTACTGCTCTGTCTGGCAGGAGGAGGGCCTTCCCTTGCTCTGTGTCTAGGATTGCCCTTATGTACTTTAACCTCTGACATGGTGTAGGGAATGACTTGGCCATGTTTACGGTGATCCCCAGGGAGCTGAACAGGCTGAAGGTGTCCCCTAAAGCTGCCAGAAGCCGATCCCTTGAGGCGGCGGTTAGAAGCCAGTCGTCGAGGTAGGGATAAACGAAGTGTCCTTGTCTCCTTAGGGTTGTTGCAACCACCGCTGGGCACTTCATGAACACACGCAGTGCCGAGGAAAGGCCAAAGGGCAAGGCCCAAAACTGAAAATGCCTTCCCTGAAAGGAGAACCTCAGGAACCTCCTGTGAGCTGTAAGCACCAGAATAAGGAGGTAGGCATCTTGCATGTCCAGGGAGCAGAGCCAGTCCCCTTGATGCAACATGGGAAGAATGCCCAGCAAGGCGATCATCCTGAGCCTCTTGTATTCTATGTAATTATTGAAGAGGCTGAGGTTCAGAATTGGGCGCAGATCCTCTGTCTTCTTGGGAACCAAGAAAAACCGGAAGTAGAACCCTTTCCCCCACTGTGGGGTTGGAATGGGTTCTACTGCCTTCTTGTCTAGTAGGGACTGTACCTCCTCCCAAATGAGCTCGACGTGGGAGGGGGAATAGGTTGTTTGGACTGGGGGATTGTCCGGGGGCATCTGCAGAAATTCCAGCACAGGATCCCGCTCTATCAACTGAAGAACCCATGCATCATTGGTGATGGAGATCCACCCATTGAGGTAAAGCGAGAACCGACTCCCTAATACCTATGCCCTGGACTTGGCAAGGAGCATGAGGTTGGGCAAGGAGTCAGCCGTGGGAGCCTGGGGTGGGCTGGGTTTGGTGCTCCTAGGTCCCTGTGCTCCACCAGGTTGAGAGGGAGCTTTACGGCGAAAGTTGCCCCTCTGTTGCTGTCTTTTAGGCTTCTGCCCTCTCTGGCGATGAAACTGCCAATGTCTGCCAGAGGTCTGATCAGATCTATACAACTGATGCAGACTGGATGGCATAGTGGACCCAAAGAGGGCTACCAAGGGTGGGACAACTAAGGGTATGTGCTCATTCATACCTAAGAAATGAGCCAGCCTCACTTTCTGGATCCAGTCCTGGAGGACAGAGATCATCTTCTCAATGTTCGGACTGAACAGCATGGACCCATGCAATGGGGCATCAATGATGGCTTCCTGAAGGTCCTGCCTAAATCCAGAAACCCGGAGCCAACAGTACCTCCACATACAAACCTCTGTGACTGCTGCCCTGGGTGCTGTGTCAGCCGAGTCGTAGGATAACCTCAAGATGAGTTTCCCCACGTCCAGACTGGACTGGAGCACGTCTAAGAGCTCCATTTTGTGGTCAGAATTGGGCCATCTTTTTGCAAGCTCAATTGCCTTGTTCCAGAGAGATTTCTGGTACTGCACCATGTGCGCCAAAAACTTGAGCGAACGAATGGTGCAGGTGGCAGAGGAGTAGACCTTCCTGCCAAACTGGTCCAGTCATCTGGATTCCTTGTCCAGCGGCTGGGACCCCATGTGCCGGGGCTGTTTGGTCCTGTCATGGGCAGCCATCAGCATGACCAAATCCGCCTTGGGCTGTTCCCAAAGGAACGGCTCGTTTGTTGGGCTACGGTACAGCCTGTCCACTTTCTTAAGTATAGCGAGGGCCATCGAAGAGTGCCTCCAGGCTAGCCTGGTAGCGTCCTGAAAGGGGGCAGTATACTGATGGCACAGTGACGGGAATACCACAAAGATCATCATAGCGACATTTTCAGCAGTTCGCTGTTATGGTCTCCATGTATTCCGACAGTGTTGCCGCTGGGGTGTTGGCCCCCCGCCCCCCTTCCCTGAACTAACTCTGACTGGAGTTAGTAATCTTTAGTGCGGGGGGAAGAGCCCCCCACAGAAAGCACTTGTTCCCCAACAGCGGCACAACACAATGGTGGTGGTGTTGTGCTGTCTCACTGTGCCGATGGTGGAGCAAATTTCTTGTCGCCGTGGCATAGTGTAACCAAAGGGGGCTACTAAGGGTGGGACAACTAAGGGTACGGGCTCATTCATACCTAAGAAATGAGCCAGCCTCTCTTTCTGGATCAAGATCCTCAGTTTCCCACTGATTCAAAAATTGGATGTGATGCATCACATCCAAGAAGGTGGGATCGTCCGGGGGGACAAATCCCCTGGAGGGTCAGGGTAATGGGGAGGAGAGGAAAACTCCCCTGAGGATCTAGAGGAGACAGACGAGTTTGAGTCAGATGACCAAGAGGAAGATCTGGAGCGGGAATGCTGGTGCCGCCTCCTATTGCGCCTGGAGGATGATCTAGAACAATGACTGCGTTGTTCGGGAGACCTGTCCCCTAGGGGATGATGACTGCTGTGGCCGCTTAGGGCAGTCTACTGGAGGTTGTGGAATTGGAACCTGGGTTTCCTAGGTGATGATGTATTTTTTGACTGTGTCCCACCAGGAACTGAAAAAGTCCTTGACTTCAGACAGAGAGACCATGGCTGGGGCTGATGGGCCTGGTGCCTCAGACCTGTCGTTGAGCTTTTGGGGTGGCGGACCTGACGGCTTGCGGATGCGAGTCCGGCGGTTGAAATTTTACAGTGTGGGCAGGAGTCAGCATGGTGGTTGGGCCCCAAGCAGATGAGACAGGCCGAGTGACCACCTGGGGCCAGGATTTGCTTCCCGCACGTGCATTTGGATTTCTGTTGCTGACTTGAGGATGATGGAGAAGACATGCACCGATTATACAGTTAAACAATAACTAAACTTTTGTTAGAAAAAGTTAGTGACAATGGCGGTCGACTGTTAGGAATAGGTGTCCATGAAGTTGCTGTGAACAGATCGACAGCGGGAAAAGAACTGGGGTGTGGCCAGGGACTGCCCCCTTTATACCACTGGCGGACGTCGGAGACGGTCCAATGTCAGGGGGCGGTCCTCACTGGGTACTGATAGTTAAGAATTTTTCCGTGGGGTCCCAGTGCCTGGCAGCATAGTCCTTAAGGTGTAGCCTGCTGCAAGTGCTCCCACTCGAAGTAAGAAGTCCCTGTTCCACTGATCCTCAGTGACAGGTTCTATGGCCCTTTTCTGTCGTAACTTGCAAAGTTCCCCCAGCAGCACTGGAATGTGGTCTGGAGAATAGCTTGAATGAACTGGAGGTAGATCTGGAGAGTGTGGCCTTGTTCTATGAGCTGCAGGACCCAAGCATCTGTAGTGATCTCCCTCCATCTGTCCAGGTGGAGAAAGAAACGACCCCTTACCACCGTGGCAAGGAGTCATGTTGAGCTAGTACCTGCAGCCGAGACCACACCACCTCCTCTGGGGGCCTTTCCAGGAGGTATGGGTATACAGGGCTGTGGCTGTCCAACGCTTGCCCTGGTTCCCTTCTTAGGCTTGTGGTAGGCTCGATGAAAGGGCACTTTCTGGCCACATTTTGACTGGGTGTGGTATAGAAGATGGGAAGACTGCAGAGTCCTGCCCGAGACCTGCAGGTCAGAAAGTATGCCTTGCACATCCGCCCCAAAGAGCTTGTAGCCTCTGAAGGGGGCATTCAGGATGGACTGTTGTACGTTAGCAGCAAACCCAGATACCCTGAGCTAAGAATGCGTTCTCAGGCAGATGCCCACAGCAGCTGCTCTAGCAGATGGATCAGCAGCATCACAGGCAGACCTCAAAAGATATTTGCCCATATCTACCCCAGACTGGAGGGCCTTGAGCAGGTTCTGCCTCTGGAAGAGCCTGGGCAGCAGCTTTGGCCTTTTTCCTCAGAGTATTCTGAAATTTGACTATATGGCCAATGTAATTCATAACCCTGATGGACAAGGTAGCAGAGACAAAGGCCCTTTATAAAGTTTCAAGTTCAAGTTTATTATTACAGGAATTACTTCATTGAGCAGGCTCATTCACGAGGAGGTCCTGGAGATTTCAAACAATGACGTACATGATCTTATACAAAACAGATCTGGATAGCACGCGTAAATGGCAATGATAAGGTACAACTTGGATTGTTGCAAATAATAATGTGCACGTAGATGATTCACATAGAGTGAGAAAAGTCTTCACTGTGGGCAGAAGGAAAAGGAAAAAAAGTGAAAACATGGGTCTGTAGATGACATCACAGAGGAGGGAAGTTAGGTTCAGAGAGACAGGAATATTGTGCACTGAGATGGGGGTACAAGGAGGGGGGTCTAGGGGAGAGTGGTGACTGGGGTAGGATGGGGTAGGGAGACAGTGAAGTAGGGGAAGGGGAGGGTGGTAGGTTCAGCAGGACAGGAATATTGTGCACAGAGATGGTACAGGCAGGGGGGTTTAGGAGAGGGAGGTGACAAGGGTAGGGGAGGAGGGGTAGGGAGACAGGGAGGTGGAGCAAGGGAAAACGTGTTAGGAGTCAGAATGGGTAAAGGGGTGGGGTAGGAATAGGAATATAGGAGTAGTGGTAGGGAGACAGGGAGGTGGAGGAAGGGAAGAAGTGCTAGGAGGCAGAATGGGTAAAGGGGGTTGGGGTAGGAATAAAGAGGTGGGTGGGGCAGATGGGTGGGAGGATAGGCTGGGCTCATCAGGAGGAAGACAGCTGAGGTGCTTAGGTCTCTTGGAACCCATCATGGGCAGCATTTATCACCACTGAATCTTCCTGTGATTGCTCTGCAAAGTATTGTTTCTCTGAGGGAGCCTGGTACAATTTGTCTGCCTTTCTGGGCATGGCAAGAATCAATTTTCGGCTTGTACCAGGCAGCTGTAGTGGCATACGAACATATGAAATGCCAGCAGAAACAGGCCAAAATGGTCCATCGAGTCTGCTCGATTGTGCAGCTAGCCCCCCACTCTGTCCCACCCCCTCTTGTAGCAGCCCACCGTCCTACACAAAACCACCTCCTCCTCCGGTAGAGCGTTCCACTTGTCCACCACTCTCTCCGTGAAGTAATGTGTCCTGAGCTTGTTCCTGAATTTTCCCCCCTCCAACCTCAAATGGTGCCCCCTGGTATCCCTTCTTCTTCTGATCAGAAACATCTCCTCTGTATTAGCCTTGTTTATCCCCTTCAGGTACTTGAAGGTCTCGATCATATCCCCCCCTCTCTTCCAGGGAATACGTTAAGCATGTTCAGCCTCTCTTCGTAGGAGTTCCTCTCCAGACCCTGAATAATCTTAGTTGCCCTTTGCTGCACCCCCTCCAACAGCCTGATGTCCTTTTTAAGGAATGGGCACCAGTACTGTATGCAGTATTCCAGGTGTGGCCTGACCAGTGACCTGTACAGGGGAAGGATCACCTCCCTCCTTCTAGGGGAGATCCCCCTTGCTATGCAGCCCAGCATCTTGTTAGCTTTCGCTGCCGCCTTCCTGCACTGTGCTGAGTTGTTTATACTCCCCGTTATAATCACCTCCAGGTCTTTTTCCTCTCCTGTGCTCCCTAACTGTACCCCTCCCAAGTGATAGCTCCTCCTCTGGTTCCTAGCTCTGAAGTGCACTACCTTACACTTCTTGGCACTGAACCCCAGCTGCCATGGTTCCGACCACTCCTGTAGCTTAGTCAGGACTTCCTGTAGTCCCTTCCACCCCCTCAATGTCATCCACCACAGCTCCCATCTAGGTATCGTCTGCAAACAGACTGATCTTACTCTGGCGCTCATGCAAGATATCTGCTATGAATATCCCAAACAGCACTGGTCCCAGCACCTACCTCTGCGGTACCCTGCTCGTTAACGCTCTTGGCGATGACAGCTTCCCCTCCACCACTGCCATCCTCTGCTGTCTGCTCTTCAGCCAGTTAGTGATCCACCCGATCATCAATGTACCTACCCCTACATATTCACTTTCCCCCCCCCCCCAACCTCCCATGTGGCACGGAATCGAAGGCCTTGCTGAAGTCCAAGTACAGGACTTCCACTGCATGGCCCTTGTCCAGCTCTCTGGTCACCCAGTCATAGTACTCAATAAGATTTGTCTGGCAGGACCTTCCTGAGACAAACCCGTGCTGTTTCCCATCCTGGAGGCCACTGTCCTGCAAAAATGTTACCAGCCTCTCCTTAAGGATGGTCTCCATGAGTTTTCCCACAATTGACATGAGGCTCACTGGTCTGTAGTTATCTGGATCATCCTTTGGGCCACCCTTGTGAATGGGCACTACATGGGCTAACCTCCAATCCTGTGGAACACATCCTGTGTGCAGAGGTATTGAAGAGGTCAGCCAGTGGTCCTGCCAGGCACTCTGCCAGTTCCTTGAGTACCACAGGGTGAATGCCATCAGGTCCTGGTGCCTTGTCCACCTGCAGCACCCTCAGCCCTTCCAGTACCCTGCCCTCTGTAATATCACCATCTGTCACCCCCTCCCCTCCGCACCCCACCCCACTCTTACCATCCGGTATCTGTCTCCCCCAAACTGTGAATACAGAGCAGAAGTACTCATTCAATTTCTCTGCCTGCTCCTCCCCCTTTTCTACCCACTCCATCCTTCTTAATCCTCACTATGTGGTCCCTGTTCTTCCTCCTCACCCCAATGTATCTGAAGAAGTCCTTCTCTCCGTCCTTGATTCTCTGTGCCAGCCTCAGCTCTCTGGCTGCCTTGGCGGCTCTGACCACCATCAAAGCCGCTATTAGAGGAGGAATGATGTGAGTTCACCAGGGAGGGGGGCGTGCCTCGGGGTATATTTGGTTGAGTCCTCACCCTCTGAGGAAACAGTGGAGATAGAGTTGGAGGGGCTACCAGCACCCTCTCCCTCATCATCAGGGGAGAGGAAATCGGGATTATGTTCATCCCCTTCACCTAGCTCTGACTTGGGCACAGATAGCGTCAAGGATCAAGTCCAATCAGGGCACGATGCCATGGAGGACACTGGCACGGAGGCAAGCCTAGAAGGCTGCGGTGTTGCTGGCTCGGGGGGGGGGGCAAGGCGGAGAATGAAGAAGTAATACAGGACTCGGATATCGATAGTGACTAGCGATAGAATGCCTTGCGGTGTCAATGGGAGGGGATGATGCCCTGGGGTTGAGATGATGGCCCAAGGTGTCATACGGGCAAGCAGAGACCCCAATGTTGACATGGCAGCCTGGGGTGGTGACAGGGGAAGTTGCATCCCCGACATCGAAGCAGAGGCCGAGGTAAAGGCTGAAGATGTCACTGGGGGAGGTTGGATCCCTGATGATAACATACTGGCACTAGCCAAAGCCGAACCAGTGAAGCTTCCTCGCTGGTGCCCTGTAGAGAAGACGGGCCAGAACAGCAGGGGCTGGAGAGTCGGCAGGGGTGTGAAAAGGCCCCATGCCGAGGAGCCATCGCCAGCTAAGGTAAGACTGGTGGAAGGCACTGCCAGAGGTGACCCTGTAGAGGAGAGGGTAAGGGTGGAAAGGGGGGGGACACTGCGGAGCAGACGACCCTGCCACGGCCACCACCCAAAGCGGTAACCATGAGTGAGACGGGGAGGATCTCTCCTTGCCCCAGTGTTTGCGTTTCCCGGCTGACTTGTCCCAGGACTTAGAGGAGTGGGAGCCATGGACAGGGCCAGGGAGGCAGAGGAGCCTCTGGCCTGGAGCTCCTCCATATGGGTGACCTTCTGTTTTCTAGGCCCTTCTGGTGGCACTGCCAGGTAGCGGATGCAGGCATTGTGGTTGTCCTTACTGAAGATCTTCTGACCGCACCCGCAGTAGCAAAAGTGTTTTTCGGGGTCAGGAGGCATAAGCAAAAAAACAAAATCACTTTAAAATGAAGTGATTACCAAAACTAGGGTGAGAAAAGAAAATCAAAAGGTAGAAATCTGGCTGGCCTGGCGGCGCGGAGGGTTGAGATGCTGGACACCACACCTTGCGCCACTCTGGTGACCCGGGTTTGGGAATGGACTCGGGCTACCGGGGGCTGGCAGAGGAGAGGAAGGATTGAGCGTCCCACAACTGTTCTTCCTCTGGGGAGGGCGGGTGAACTGCATCGTGCTGCAGTGGCATCCAGCGGAGGCTAGGTGCACTGCAGTTGCGTGCACAGTAAGGGGAGGAGGGCGGCGGGCATCTGCACGGCTGTGCTAAGGGGAGTAAATCAGCAGAAAATTGTGGGGCTATCGCGGCGGCTGATGGCCGAGCCCTGTGGCCCCGGACACCAGAAGCACATCCACAATAAGCGGGTGTCTGTGCTACAGGTCTCCATGGGGAGTGGGGGGAAGGGGAAGAGAGATCCTGTGTGGAAGGGTGTAATTTACGTGCTAGACCTGGTCCGGGGGTGCGGGTGCTGGCAGCCGGGCGATCGCTGGGACTGCTCTGCAAGGAAGGAGAATAAAGAGCAGTTGTGATAAGAAAAGGTAGAAATCTGGCGGTCAACTGAAGCAGCTGTGTCTCTGTGGAGTCTGATGTGTGATGGTCGACAGCGGGAAAAGAAATGAAGAGGGCGCATGGCCACCCACGTTAATATGGGCAGGACGTCGCTTGCATCTGACATCTTCGTGCGTAGCCCCTTGCAGACTGCTTGATAGAAAAATTTCTGTGTGATCCTAGTACCTGGCGGCTATAGTTCCTTGGGTGTGGCCTGATGCAAGAGATACCCTCAATGAAGATCCATGGATAACACCAGGTGGACACTCCATATCCTTCATCACCTATAAACACATATAGAACCCTTGGTTATTTTAGGTGTGGATACTGAAAAGGCTTTTGGCTGAGCTTTCTAGGCCTGCCTCTTTTCAATTATGGGGAGGCTGGGATTCCCAAATTTATTCAACTCTTGCAATGCCTGCATCAGTTCCCACAAGCCTATGTCAAGATCAACGGACACCATTACACAACCTTCCCCCTGCTCCATGGCATGTCAGGGTTGTCTATTGTCCCCACTCCTGTTTGCTATGTATACAGAGCCACTAGCTCAGTCAATCTGTGAATTCCCTGACATACAGGGTGTACAGATGTTTGAGGAGGAGAATCGCACAGCCCTCTATGCAGATGATGTGTTGCTCTACCAACAATCCCCAGTAACCTCACTACCTGCAGCCTTTCACATCCTGCACCGCCCTGGCTCCCTTTCCAGCTATGAACTTAATACTGCAGACTGACCCCCTGACATTTAATTATGATCCTCCTCCTGGGATCTGTACTCAATACCCATTCTGATAGGACTGCAGCACCCTGAAATGCCTAGGCATACACTTACCGAAAAAGCCCCAGATATGTTCTATAAACACAGTAGCAACCCTTCGCCACACAAGTTCAGCAAGACATCATTCACTGGAACACATTACGGCTATCTCTTTCTAGAGGGTGGGTGGAAGCCATATGAATAGTTGTGTTACTCTTTGCATTCTCTCTCTTTACTAATAATCCTCTAAGCCTACCAGATTTGTGGTGACAGTAGCAACAGCTAATTTCCAGATTTATTTGGGAAGGACAATGTCCACATATCCTATACCAAATATTAACTCACCCTCATTTCGTAAAGGCCTTTCCCTTCCGAATCTATAACTTTATTACTGGGCAGCACAGTACTGCTTTATTCTTCCAAGGCATATTGCAAGCCCTACCCCAAGGTGAACCACCACAGAACAGGCCGAACTTCCCTTTGCAACACTTATCCCACTCCTATTTCATATGGAATTGGATGTAGTACAATAACTAATTTAAATCTTTGGTGTAAAGCCTGGTTCTAGTCTGGCATAAGCTTAAAGCTCTTAAGAGCTTATCTAGCTCTCTTCTGCCCCATTTCGGGGTTGGAGCATTTTCAGCCTTGACTACTACTAGATCGCAGTTATCGGAGGTGGGAACAATATTCCCTCCAATATCTCAGCCAACTCTTTGGGGGCTCTGCCCTATTAGCATTTTCAGAGCTACAACAGTAATATGGTCTCAGACAGCCCGACTTCTACTGATATCTCCAGACTCGTCACTATGTCACATCACTCATTAGCAGCTCAGAGGCCTTCAGACTACCTCAGTATGATAAACTTTTTCCTTGACTTTTGTAGAAGTCGCAATACACAACACTTAATATCTGGTATATACCAGGTACTGCAGACCTCCCAGAGATCCCTGACTGACCCTGTGACTCTTTAAGTGGGCAGAAGAGTTATGTTAATATATTTCTCCTGAGCAGTGGGAGACAACTTGTTGTGCCACCTCATGTATAACAGCTAGCCACACCTGGCGTGAACACACAAAGAAGCACCTGGACCATTTTTTTTTTCCGCACACCACCGATAACAGCCCAATTCAGTACAACATATACAGCAGTGTGCTGGCATCAATGCGGTGAGCAGAGAGCAACACATATGCATATATTCTGGGAATGCCCACTCCTGCAGTCATACCTGCAGGATATGGAGCAAGTAATGATAATGAGCCACACTGGCGACCTGGGTTCGGGAACAAGCCTGGGGAGCTGCCGGTTGGCAGCGAGGGAAAGGGATCAAGTGTCCGTAGGACAGCTCTCCCTTCCCTGGGGTAGGTTCTAGGGAAGCACCGCGCCGTAACGACACCTGGCGGGGGCCAGGATAGCGCACACATAGCTCAGCAAGGGGGTGGAGTTCAACAGGCAGCAGCACGTAGTGTGCAACTGCCATTGCACATCCGAACTCCAATGGGTAAAAATACAAGAAAATCCCCTCCCTGTGGGGATAGGCGATGGTGCTGCCTCCCAGGACCACACTCCTTAAGTTGGTCACCCTCCTGCTGCTGCTCCCGACCTGGTACTCTACAGTTGGAAACAGCGCCCTGGGCGGCCCTTCCCCATGGGGGGTCAGATCCGGGGGTTTCACTGGGTCGGGAGTGGAGCTCAGGAGACACCTCACAGCGGGAGGTAGAGACCTGGGGATGGGAGTCGCTGGACAGAGTTCCCCTCAGAGAGGTTTAGAAATAAAGTAACAATGAAAATATTCAGGTACTCTGGGTGGACTGTGTAGAGTTCCAAGGAAAGAAGTTTAAGATGGGTGTCTTTTATAGAACCCCAGACACTCCAGCAAGTGAAACTGAAGCTTTTATTGAATACATTACAACACTAGCAGAACATAATGATTTATTATTAGTTGGTGATTTAAATATTCTCGGCATAGACTGGAATAGCTTGAAAAAGTCCAATAATTCATTGGCAAACAGGATTCAGGCACATTTGACTTCAGCAGGAATAGGGCAATGTATAAATGAACAAACTCGTGGGCAAAACATCGTGGATGTAATTCTAACTAATATGACTGAGGATGTTAACAATATTAAGCTTCTTCCCCCAATTGGTACAAGTGATCATGATACAGTACTATAAAATTTCAAATTAATAAATCAAAGAAGAGTATTAGAGGTAATACAATACATAAATTATACAATAGGGCTAACTAAATGGCTATATGCCATGATTTGTCAAAAACTGATTGGAGATCTCCGAGTGAGGGTTTAACAACTGAAGAAAGTTGAGACACATTTGTTAATATCATAGAAGATATAACTTTAAAGCATATTTCATTAAAAAAATGAATAATACAGGCAAAAACCCAATGTGGTTACATAATAAGATTACTAAACTAAGTAGTAGGAAGAGATCATGTTATAGGATATTTAAAAAAAATCCATCAGATAAAAACAGGCATAATTACAGAAAGGCGTTACATAAATTAAAAAATGAGATAAAAAAGGCCAAGAAACAAACTGAATTTAGACTGGCTAATACCAAGGAAGAGAACTTTTTTTTACCTATATAAATTATAAGAAAGGACATGAAAGGGTAATTGGTCCTATTAACATTAATGGGAAACTGTACACAAAACCAATGGAGATGGCCAGGGAATTTAATGATTTCTTCAGTTCAGTTTTCAGTAAGGCAGATTCTAGGAGATCAGATGATTTACTAGATAAAGTAGGGTCAGAGTCCACTGAAGTCATCAGTAGTTCCAGAGTACTCAAAAAAAAATTAAACAGTTGAAGGTTAATAAATCTGCAGGACCAGATAATTTGCATCCAAGGTTGCTAAAAAGAGCTAAAGAATGAACCTGCACTGAATATAGCAGATATAGGATTAAGACAATTAAAGGAAGGTTATGTTCCCCGAGACTGGAGAAGGGCAATTATGGTGCCAATTTTTAAAGAAGGGAAGCAAGGCAGACCCAGCAAATTATCGACCGTCAGTCTAACATCAATTGTGGGTAAGATAATAGAAGGTTTAATTGCAGATGAAATTAGAAACTCTTTAAATGAGAAGACTATGATTGACATGTCACAACATAGCTTTGTATATAATAGATCCTGTAATACCAATCTCATAAGTTTCTATAACTTTATAGGTGAAAAAACAGATCAGGGTAAAGCAATGGATGTGGTATTGCTCAATTTCAGCTGAGCTTTCAACTCTGTGCCTCACAGAACTTTGATTTCAAAAATGGCTAAATTAGGTATCAGCAAAACCATTATTAGATGGATAACACATTGGTTAATAGACAGGAGACAATCTATGCGCAGACACAGTCATATCTCATGAGGTGGAAGTTGAGAGTGGAGTACCGCAGAGGTCAGTATTGGGCTCATTATTATTCATTATACAATGGCAAGAAAGAAATCTGTTCTCTGATTGGTTAGTGTGTGCCTCGGACAGTGATGATATTAAGCTATAACATCACTATATTAAGTTCAGGCACAAAACTGACTGGACAACGGTGAAAAATCCCTCCCTGCCCACGCAAGCCACCGAGAAGCAGACAGTCCCAGAAGCCGTCACAGCTTATACCACCTCACCCCCCCCCCCCCAACCAAACACACGTTCTCTGCCTGCCTTGCTCCTTCAGTTAACAAAACAAAAACAAGAAGATTTGGAAAAAAAAAAACAAAAAAAACACGGCAGCTGTCCATTTTCAACTTCACTGTAGCTGCCTCTGAGTATGAAACCGCATGTGCGCATGGCCGTTTCAACAAAAGGGAAACACTGGCAATTACGTATTAAAGGTTTGCCAGCTTCTCACCAACCCCACAATTTGACGCTTTTCCCAAGACAAACAGTTGTAGTAAAATAAAAGATGAGTAACTTACAGCTTGTGCTAATGAGAAGTAACGGAGCTGAGCGGGAACCCGGAAGTAACCGCTCGGCTTCGACGTTTTCTTTTTCACTGTTCATGGCTAAAAATAAAATAACCTGTTCAACTGTTCTCAGAAAAAGCAGAGGCAGCACAGTGATAAAATGTACTAACAAAACTAAAAGATACCACATGACGACTGTGTGTGTGTGGGGGGAGCCAGGATGACCATGCACAAGAAAGCCATGTATTAACAGCAGCACCACCTAGTGGACTACTTTTTCTTGTATTTGTAAAATATGCATGTCATACAAAAAAACAACACAAATATTTACAAAAAAATTTTTTTACTTTTTATTATTATTTAAAATGAGCCATCGTATAATAGCAATAAACACGACAGAGTATGTGTTGTTGTCTAATACGCGTCACTCCTGGGTGGTGGAAGCACTCTGTCACTGCAGCTCAACCCACCCCAGGAGTGACGTTATTAGACAATAACACACACCCTGTCGTGCCTTATTGCTTAAATATATAAGTGATCTCAAAATCATGAGTAGGAATAAACTAATTAAATTTGCAGATGATGTTAAACTTGGGGGAGTCGTGGACACTTATGACGATCAATTAAGGTTTGGCCAGGATATTATAACTATTGTTGAATGGGCAGACAGAAATGGGATGAAGTTTAGTCTGAATAAATGTAGTATAATGCACATGGGGAAGAATAACATCCAACAGGACTATTACATTCAGGGGATTAACTTAATGAAAACAACGTGTGAGAAGGATTTGGGAACATATATTAGGAGTGACCTAAAGAGTGATGCTCACTGTAAATATGCAGCAAATAAAGCAATGTATTTGACAAACAGTGTGCAAAGACGTTTCTTCTTCAGAAGGGAGGGTGTTCTACTTCCTCTGTACAATACTTATATAAGACAGTACCTGGACTACGGCTCTCCATGTTGGAATCCCGATTTAATGAAGGATAAGAAGATGACTGAAAAACCACAAAGGTCCCTTACAAAATTATTAGCAGGTTGTAAAGAAAAATCCTATGGGGAGAGACTTACCCATTTGGTTCTATGGCCCTTGGAACTTAGTTGAACAAGAGGGGACATATTACTATTCTATAAAATCCTCAAAGATGATACATTGAGGGATGCTTTGGATTTAGTTTTTAAGGATTATAAATATAATACGAGAGGCCAAAAGCAACAGATTAATGAAAAGACATGTAGATCCGAGGCATGGAAACACGGTTTTGTGTCTAGGTCTATTAGACTGTGGAATCAATTGCCACATGGTGTGGTTAATGCACCATCATTTCATGCCTTTAAAGCTAGATTGGACAGGTATTTTACAGTTGGTAATTCTATTACTTCCACTGAGTAGTAGGGACAATTTATATGGGCATATACCTTCTGTTGTTCTATGTATCCAAGTATGATATTTCAAACCTCACTTACACTTCACACAGATTTGTACTGACTGCTTCAGTGTCCTCTGGGGTTCCAAAGTCCTCACATCAGATGTTTGCTAGGAATTTTAATCACTGCCAGTAAAAAAAAAAAAAAAAAAAACAGACACTAATCAGGCTGTGGTTGAAGCTGACTATACCCACCATAGAGGCCTGAAGAGCAACTACTTGTCAAGTTTATACGACAAAGCAGATAACATACTCCTTAAATGCCCGAATAGATGCATTTAATCCATGTTGGACAGGATGGGTGCTCTTATAATATGTCTACAGACACTGCTTTTGTACCCAGATATATAGCTCGATACTACGTATGCAACCTAGAGGTCCCCCCCCCCCCACCAATGCACGCAATAAACTCTTAATATGTGGGGATCACTTAAGAAACAACACCTCTATCTTTCATCCTTGGTTTTAAATGTTCAATGTAGTATTCGTCAGAAGGAGTACTTCAGGTTGTGGTCCTCTCACCCTTCTCCCTTATAGTGTGTTCCCTCACCGTTGTCTCACCTCTTTTTGACATTGGGACTTGGAGAAAAGAATTAGACTATCTCCTGATTTAATAAGAGGTTTACTGTTAACTATACTTCACAGTGAGTCTTAGTGACTTTCACCCTTTGCCCGAGCTGTACCAGTATTGCAGGGTAAAGCACATTTTTCTTCATTATGAAGGACTGTTTTAAGTATATTGCATAACCTTGCCCCAGTTATGTACTAAAATATTGTATGTTATAATTATGTAATTTCAATAAAAATATGTTGCCAAAAAAAGTTAGCCAACAAGAAAATATCTTGGTTAATACGGCACACAAATCAAGACTATTTTTCATTTCAGTATATTTTTCTTTTTATTAAAAATAGCCCTATTACTCGATGAGTCAACTCTTGTATAAAAAACAGAAACATTAAAATTCAGTTTCACAAGTGGTACAGATGACAATGAACACTGATGAATAAACAACTTTTCGAACACAGATTATTGTGCTGTACTAGAAGACCCGTTTTTTTTGTTTTACATCCCATCTCCCTTGTAAAACTTCCCTTTCAGCACCCTTTTACACATGTTCTGCCCACACTCTTCTGCAGTACCCCGTTTATTCTTCCCCTTGTAGCATATGCAATTTCCAACCAGGTGAACAAGAGGGGACATATTATTACTCTATAAAATCCTCAAAGATGATACATTGAGGGATGATTTGGGTTTAGTTTTTAAGGATTATAAATATGATATGAGAGGCCATAATCAACAGATTAATGAAAAGACATGTAGATCCGAGGCATGGAAACATGGTTTTGTGTCTAGGTCTATTAGACTGTGGAATCAATTGCCAGATGATGTGGTTAATGCACCGTCATTTCATGCCTTTAAAGCTAGATTGGACAGGTATTTTACAGTTGGTAATTCTATTACTTCCACTGAGTAGTAGGGACAATTTATATGGGCATATACCTTCTGTTGTTCTATGTATCCAAGTATGATATTTCAAACCTCACTTACACTTCACACAGATTTGTACCGACTACTTCAGTATCCTCAGGGGTTCCAAAGTCCTCACATCAGATGTTTGCTAGGAATTTTAATCACTGCCAGTAAAAAAACAGACACTAATCAGGCTGTGGTTGAAGCTGACTATACCCACCATAGAGGCCTGAAGAGCAACTACTTGTCAAGTTTATACGACAAAGCAGATAACATACTCCTTAAATGCCTGAATAGATGCATTTAATCCAAGTTGAACAGGATGGGTGCTCTTATAATATGTCTACAGACACTGCCTTTGTACCCAGATATATAGCTCGATACTATGTATGCAACCTAGAGGTCCCTCCAATGCACGAATAAACTCTAATATGTGGGGATCACTTAAGAAACAACACCTCTATCTTTCATCCTTGGTTTTAAATGTTCAATATAGTATTCGTCAGAAGGAATACTTCAGGTTGTGGTCCTCCCACCCTTCTCCCCTATAGTGTTTTCCCTCACTGCTGTCTCACCTCTTTCTGATATTGGGACTTGGGGAAAGAATTAGACTATTTCCTGATTTAATAAGAGGTTTATTGTTAACTATACTTCACAGTGAGTCTTAGTGACTTTCACCCTTTGCCCGAGTTGTACCAGTATTGCAGGGTAAATCACATTTTTCTTCATTAAGAAGGACTCTTAAGTATATTGCATAACCTTGCCCCAGTTATGTACTAAAATATTGTATGTTGTAATTATGTAATTTCAATAAAAATATGTTGACAAAAAAAGTTATCCAACAAGAAAATCTTATTAGTTAATACAGTACACAAACACTATTTCTTTCATTTCAGTATATTTTTCTTTTTATTAAAAATAGTCCTATTACTCGATGAGTCAGCTCTTGTATAAAAAAACAGAAACATTAAAATTCAGTTTCACAAGTGGTACAGATGAAAATGAACACTGATGAATAGACAACTTTTTGAACACAGATTATTGTGCTGTACTGTAAGACCCAGTTTTTTGTTTTACATCCCGTCTCCCTTGTAACACTTCTCTTTCAGCACCCTTTTACACATGTTCTGCCCACACTCTTCTGCAGTACCCAGTTTATTCTTCCCCTTGTAGCATATGCAATTTCCAACCAGAGCTGTCCACTGCTATATGCAGCCACCACCCTACAACTGGCCCACAAAGTGCAAACCATTTGATGGCAGATGCCACCCACCCTCCCTGGAAGCACTGCATAACCGAGTGGACTGTGCCAAGACTCCTGGTGGCCTAACCAGGGATCTAGGCTTGGGATGAAAACCCAGGCATTTACAGCGGCAAGCACATTTTTTTCCCCCCATTATACTGTTTTATGCTCCTCGCCACTGGTTCTGTCACTTTTGGCCCTGTCTTTCACCTTCTCTGGCACTTACCTCCAGTCTTTGTTGCCACAGTGCACCTGCTGCCCTGTGGCGGGTGTGGGTGAGTGTCTTTGCTGAGCTGCCTCTCCCTGGCCCTGTAATGTGGGAAGTGGAGCAGTACATTGGAAACGCAGGGCCCAAAAGCACCGGAAGTCAATTTGAATGCTGTCCGGTGGGTTTCCTGCAAAATGCTTCCCATCCCTCAGGACACTGGTGGCAAGGGCGCTAAGTGGGCATGCACATGCACATGGGTGGCTGCGCAGAGCACCAGTCGGCATCTTTCCCACCTAAGCTGCTCCAGCAACACGGCCCCCCCATGGTCACCCAAGTGTCAGTACTGTAGCACAGCGTGCTGTCTTCCCTCCATGGTTGGGGGTGCAGGTTCTGGGACACTATTGGTCTCCCCTGGCTGCCCCCGACATCTCTGTCACATTCTCGAGCACTGTTAAGTAATTAAATTCTTAATCTCTAAGCCATCAGGCCAGCATAACATCATCTTTTTTATGTTTTACTTCCACCTGCGACATATTATGGGTGACCTGCTCCATAGATCTAAAATAGGTGTGATCTAGGTTTCCTATACAGACTCAGTAAGCAATGTCTCCATCTGTCTAGAAATATTTTATGTTATACTAAGTAGTCAGAACCTAAAAGAAGCTCTGCATCTCAGCCAGACACCTAGGGCTGACCATGTGCATTTAAGTCAAAACAAAACAGTGGTCTAGAGTTGTTGAAGCATGGTTGCCAAGTGCATACTAATCTGGCCAAAGGATAGAAGGTTCTACAATACAAGGATGCCATAAGCAAACTTAAGCCCCCCAAAAATGAAGCAGCATGGCAGAACAATCACAACAAATTACCAACATAAAGTATATACTTGATTGTGGCAGTACATACTTGATCCTGGCACTTTAAAACAGACACTTCTAGTGGTAAATTTAATCACATTATACCAAATACAGAATACATCTGTGAGAGAAAAAAACCCTTTGGATATTATCAGTGCTTGAGTGGGCCACTTTATAACAACGTTCAAGTCACTGCAGAGAAAATAAAATGTTAAATGACAATGCGTAAAGGCAGACAAACCAGTATCTGCCACATGTCCTAGAAGCTGCTGGCATAAGATCACAAATAAAGGAACTGTCATATGGAAAACACCGTCAGCAGTTATATTTCACTGCAAGAACTGTCTGGAAATGCATATTTATGTCAACCTTTTTATATTACCAAACATCTTGAAGGCAACCCTGAAATACCTTTTATCAAGCCCCCTCCCCACTGAAAGAAGTTTATCAAGGTCAATAAATTAATCCTGCAAGTCTTTAAAAAAAGGATGTAATAAAGCTTTATCTGCAGTTATCCTTGTAGCTGGGTTTAAGTCTAGCAACTTGCTTAGCAGATCATATGCGGTGTCAGGAACTCTGTCCCATCCCTTCATATCTGATGATCTTGCAACAGTCCTGAAGTCTGAACCACTTGCACTTTTTTCATGATCCTCTTGTGGCTGGTAAGGCTTTTCTTCCTGTGTACATGTAGGTAGGATGATTTCTTTATCAATATCCATTGCAGAATAAGATTCACTGTTAACACGACTTTCACCCAACACTGTGTCTTTGCCAAGGATATTGCTTTCTTTTTGGTGATAGGTTCCTCTCAATTTCACACAGAGTGTCCTGAAATCCTGAGCAGGAATATCTTTGCTACACATCACGGACTTGCCTACAATAAAAAGAATGGTTTTCAGTACAGTGCAGACAAGTATATTTTTTTTTTATCATATTCTGCAATTTGTACTGAGAATTGAACACAGTTGTACGTATGGTTCTCATAACCTAGAGTCCATTTCTGATCTTGGCAAACTGTTTAATTTGAAAGACTCACAAGTCAGAAGATCCAGAAAAAAATATGATTTGATAGCTTTTATTGGACCAACATAGATGTTTCAAAAGAAAACAGGTGCTTTAACTTTCGGACTACACCCAGTCCTTTATCAGAAACTAATGCCAGTTGCTTCGGAAGAATACATTCTATTAACACCCAGCTCATACATAAAAAAACAGATAACAAAAGTTGTAAAAAATCTCATTGGCCTAAAACTGCATTCAAAAATCAATTGAGAACCATATGGAAAGCACACAGTTTGACTGTTATCCAGGAAGGACTGGGTGTAATCTGAAAGCCAAAGCACCTGTTCCAATGTGCCTGGTCCAATAAAAGGCATCAAATCACCTTTTTTTCTGTATCTTCTGTCACAAGGACCAATATGGCAACAAGTCAGACAAATCTCATCGCTTAACTGATTTGTCTTTACTGCGATAGCAGATGTCATTGAGCTTGACACTCAAGAAACTCTGAACAGACAAAGATCACATATACAATAGGCATTTTTTTTAACATTGTCTGGAACTTTATAGGTTAATGTACTCGGATATTGTCCTTTGACTTCGAGCTGTTGCAGTCTTCAACATTTTTCAATAAAGTTTACTTAATTTAAAAAAAAATTATAGATACACATTTGAAATACAAGGGCCCAGATATTCAAACAGCACCACACTAAAAGGATTATAGCGATAGATGTTCTATTAGCGTGGCTGCTGCAAGGTTCAAAGGCACACACAGTGTAATGCTAATCAGTTAGAGCCAACAGATAATGTGTAGATTCAAATGAAAGAGTGCTCAATGGTACATTCGATGGTTCCTGGAATCACTAACAGGCTGCCAGGGTAGGGTTATTTACTACTTCCACAACCATGTTTTCACAAAGCTCAAATGTTAGTAAGTTGTTAAAACCAAGCCCAGGCAAAACAGTGTACCGGGGAAGAGAGACACACCCTGGTGCCACTGGTCCCACCCCATAGGCATTCTAAGAAATAGGTACTGCAGCAGTAGATCTTTGAGAGACTCTCCTCCATTGGGCCACACCTTCAATATTGTAAGATACTGGCGTAAAAAAATGGAAACTTCTGCTAGCCACCCACAATGACATGCAATGTCTGCACCTATATAACATGGGCAGATCCACTGCTCCTCAGCTCCCCGAAGAAGATAAGCCTTACCATGAGGAACCAGGAGACCAGACCAGTACCAGGCACACAAAGAGAGGAATGGGGCTGGAAACATAGTATACATAAGGCACTTATTGAAACCTTCAAACAAGGCAGTGGACAAACCTGAGAACTTACACCTCAGTAAGAGGGAAGGGCGATGGATGTGACGAGACAAAATGACAGAAGAGATTCTCTCACAGATGTACTGTTATGGGGAGTCACGTTTCTATCTTCATCAAGGATATCTCATTTACTGGGCTATAACTCGAATTATTGCCAAGCAGTACCAGTACAAAGTACCCAAGGAGGTGATATTACATCACAACAGGAGGCCTTGCAGTACCGGAAGGCCAAAGCCAGCATGAATACGAGAGTCAATATGTAGACTGTAGTGCTTAGTGAAAATATGCTCTGTGCTCCACACGGCAGCAGCACGTCAGCTGCAGAAACATTCTGAAAGCAAGCAACAGAAGTGGCCAAAGGCAGCACCAGGAAGTTCCTAACCGTACTTCCTGTAACAAAAATAATACAATTAGCCAACCATTTGGCCATACACGGTTTAGTCGCAGGGGCGCACAAAAGAAAAAGCTGGGAGAACATTTTGCAGTCCATAGAGTGATCAAGGTGGAAACATAGTGTTCTATGTGCATCAACTGTATGGAGCAATGCATCACTCTTGTCAGCATGTTTGGGATACTACAAAGGAAAGTGTGTGGTCTGATTCAAGGTAAATATCAGAGACCACCTTAGGCAGAAAACAAGGATTGGCCTGCAAAGATACCCCGTCCCTGTGGAAAATCAAATAAGGCGGCTCATGCATCAAAACCTGAAGCTCAGAAATTCTAAGAGCAGAAATCATAGTGACAAAACACTGTTTTCCATGAAAGGAAACATCTCACAGCTCACAGACGGCTGAAATGGAGCCAAGGGCAATTTCTCAAGGAGGAAATTAAGGTCCCAAGGTGGAACTGGTTTACAACTTGGGGGAAAACATGTAGAATACCTTTTAGAAACATGCAGGACACCACTAGTTGTGCCACCATGCACCCATCAAACGGCGCAGAAAGCCAAAACAGCAGCCAAATGCACTTTAATAGAACAGTACTGAAGCCCAGAGTCTGATAAGGACAGAAGGAAGCCCAGTGCAGTATTTACAGGACACGTAAATTGCCAACAATATGGGACGACACAACATATGAAGAAGTGTTTTGTCTCGAAGAAGGTTTTATAGCCGGAAGCAAGACATCAGTCACCTATGAGAAAACCCCAAACTGGCAATGGCTACATCTTCAGAAGCCAGGCATGAAGATGCAGAGACACAGGTCTGGATGGACCAGTGACTCCTGAGCCTGGGACAGCGGACCCCAATAGAGAAGGAGCTAAACAGAAGGCTCCACTGGCCAGATGCAGTAGAAGTGGAAACCAAATCTGGCGAGGCCAGAAGGAAGCCATCAGTATTAGGGTGGCATGTTCTGCCCAAAGGTTGAGCAGAACCCTCTGAATGAGAGGGATCGATGAACAGCATAAAAAAAAACTCCCTTTCTAGGAGAGGGACAACACGCAGCGCAAAAAAAACTCCAGGCCCTGGAGCGAGCAAGCAGAAACACGGTAGTTTTGGGTTGTATGGGGACAAAAAAAGAACAGTTATGTAAGAACTCACCGTAACAGTAGATCTTCGAGGGAATCTCGTCAGGTCACACCTATGGAACTTATAGCCGTCAGGCTCTAGGACCTCATGGAAAATTTTCTCTAGCAGTCTAGTAGGGGTCGCCCACGCCAATGTTATATGCCAAAGTCCATGCATATATAAGTGTGGGAGGCCCTGCTTCGTTCTCAGTTCCCTGCCAAAGACCATAATCACTAGGCCTCCCTCTAGGGAATCAAGGAGAGAGAAGAGGTGCCCAGCTATGAAAAAAAAGGCTGGAGCAACAGGAATGCCAGTCTGGAGACCGAGAACTGGGGAAAATGAGGGTGGGTTGGCATGACTTGATGAAAGATTCCCTTGAAGATCTACTGTAAAGGTAACTTGTCATGTAACTGTTCTATCTTCTTCAGGGAGATCGCTCATCAGGCCACACCTACGGAATGAGTCCCAAGCAGTACAGACAACTAAACAATCTGGGTGGCAGGAGGTCAGAGGCCTAAGAAAGAAGGCCTTGAAGCAAAGCTAAGTAAAAACCTGCCCTCCTTCTAGAGGCAATGTCCAGACTGCAGTGCTTTGTGAAAGTGTACTCAAAGTTGCAGCAGCACAGATGTCTACGCCCTTACATTCCTGAAACAGGCAACCGAAGTAGCCATGCCTTTGATTGAGTGGCCAGGAACAACCCCAGAAATTTCATTACCATATTTCCTGTAACAAAAAGTAACACAGTTGGCGAACCATTTGGACAAACACTGTTTAGAAACTGGAATGGCCTCTTTACCAGGGGTGAATAAAAACAAACAACAGGGAGGACTTTCCGCAGTTCTTGATATGGTGCGTAGAGTACGTGAGAATTCTATGCACATCTGAAGTATGGAGCAATGCTTCCCCTGATTTAAAGTAAACTCACACACCATCTTCGGAAGAAACTTAGGGTTAGTGCGCAGACACCCTATCTTTATGGAAAATCAAATAAAGCTACTCCTATATGAGAGCCTGTAGCTCTGAAACCCTTCAAGCAGAAGTAATAGCAACTAAGAAAAAAATTACTCACCTTAGTAATCTTGTTTCTTCCCAGTGATACTCAGGTATTCATAACTTTCTGCAATAGACCTGGAGGGTTGGACTGCCCGGAGAGAATGGAACATATGCAAATGACGGAATCATCTGCATGTGACAACTTTTCAAATGCTGCCCTATACTAACCGCCAATGTTCTAAACCTCCTCAGATTTCCTAGGAGGCTGAATAGGCAAAGCCATGCAGTAGAATACTGCAAGTATTATGATTAGAGAGAGAATTCAAAATAACCCAAATTTTAATAAGAAGAAACCTCCAACTGGAGGAAAAAAACATACATTTTAGAGAGACAGCATGTCAGAAACACCTGAAGAAAGGTAAAGACCATAAGCCTTGTTTATCAACTTGTACCACTATTTGGCAACATATATACAGTCATAGTGATGTATCCTTTTGTGGTGGTGCAGCATGTGGGAGTGTAGAGGTTTGAGTTCTGGAAGGGGAGGTAGGGTGGGAAGTTATGAATACCTGGGTATCACTGGGAAGAAACAAGGTTACTAAAGTGAGTAATTTTTTCTTCTAACCCCAGTAATACTCAGGTATTCATAACTTTCTGCAGACTACAAAGCAGTACCACTGGAGGTGGGCACAGAACATTTACATAGGAAACAGACTTTGCAGGACTGCTGTGCCGAACCTAGCATCATTTCTAGACTGGATATCCACATTGTAATGCTTTGTAAAGGTGTGTACCGTCTTCCAAGTAGCTGCTTTACGGATATCAACCAGTGGAACATTTCTTGCAGCTGCAAGAGTAGCAGCTAATCCCCTAGTGTAATGCGCCCACAACCCTGTTGGGGGCTCCCTACCAGCTTTTGTATAGCAGAATTTAATACACTGAACTATACAGCGAGAAACAGATCTCTTAGAAGCTGCATTACCTTTTCTCACATCCCCATAGGTCGGAAACAACTGTTTCCTGTTCTGGCTATGGTACTTAGTGGCTGTAATATAATAACTGAGAGCTGTCTTTACATCCAAACTATGAAGCCTTCTTCCACGAGAAGTAGAATGCTCAGTGAAGAAGAGAGGTAGGGTAATGGATTGGCTAAGGTGAAAATCAGAAACTACCTTTGGTAGGAATTTTCCATTTGTTCTCAAAACTATTTTATCTCTGTGAAAAGAGATATAATCCTGCTCCACAGAGAGAGCCTGGAGCTCACCGATTCTTCTTGCAGAAGACACTGCCACTAGAAAAACTGTTTTCCAAGTGACATATTTAAATTGAGCTGTATCCATAGGCTCAAATGGGTGCCCCATGAGCATGGCTATACAAACATTAAGGTCCCGTGCTGGCAAAGGTGCCCTGTGAGGAGAGTGCAAATGGGACAAACCATTGAAGAACCTTCTAAAAATGGGGTCTGAAGCTAGTGTTACCCTAGCACCGGCAGAAATGTAAGCAGACAATGCAGCAAGGTGTATCTTGAGTGAATTGGGTTGCAGACCCAGAGTGTGTAAATGACAGATAATCCAAAACACCTGGGACCCGAGCCTGTAATGGAATCAAATCATTAGTCGAACAGATTGAAAACCTTTTCCATTTTGAAGAATACATTTTCTTAGTAGAGGGTTTCCTATCACCCCTCAGAATGTGAAGCACTGATTCAGAGTTGCAAGTCAGCATATTCTAGTTCCTCAAGAACCGAGGTTGAAGGACTTGAGGTTCGGGTATAACAGGGTCCCCTGGTTGGAGCTCAATAGATTATGCCTCAGAGGGAGCCGTATCGGTTTGGCCACAGACATGGAGAGCATTAGAGAGCACCATGGCTGCCTGGGCCAATCCAGGGCTATTAGGATTAGAGATGCTGAGTGGGACCTGAGCTTGAGTAACACTCTGAAAACCAGGGAAAGGGAGGGAAAGCATACAGGAACCTCCCTGACCAATCTAGAGTCAGGGCATCCAGTAGCAAAGTACCCTGATCTGGTGGCCTGCAGCAATACTGAGGCAAATGGTGGTTCTGTTGGGATGCGAACAAGTCCACCTATGGAGTGCCCCACCTTTGGAAAATTATTTCCACCACCTGTTTGTTTAGAGTCCATTCATGATGGGCCTGGTTGATTCGACTTAAAGCATCTGCCAAGGTACTGTCCTTTCTTGGTAGATAGATTGCCTGCAAGGAGACTCCTAAAGAGTATGCCAGGGTCCAAATTTTCATGGCCTCGGTGCAAAGGGGCCCTGACCTGGTGCCTCCCTGTTTGCTGATGTAGTACACTGTGGTGGTATTGTCTGTTCTGATCTGTACCACCTTTAACTGTACTAGTCCTGAAAAGGTTTTCAGAGCCAGAAAAACAGCCCTGAGCTCCAGCAAGTTTATGTGTTGGAGGGACTCTGTGGTTGACCAAGTACCCTGGGTTGTATGGTCTCCCAAGTGGGCGCCCCAGCCCAGTAGGAAAGCATCTGTTATGAGAACAACTGAGAGGTATTCTTTCTGAAAGGGAACACCTTCCCTTAAATTGGGTACTTCCTTCCACCACTGCAAAGTTTGCAGCAAAATTCTTGTGATCGTAATGGGTTTTGAAAGAGAATCTTTCCTTTGACTCCAGTGAGCCCTGAGGTGGAACTGGATGTCCCTAATTTGAAACCTTGAACCCAGCACTGTGGCTATGGATGCATCCATATGACCCAGAAGTTGCAAGAACTGTCTTGCTGGTTTGCTCCTGTTCAAGGTGAAGGAACTTGCCACTAGCTGAAGATTTCTGATCATGTCCAGAGGGAGGTCGGCCCTGTCCTGCAAGGTGTCTGTCTATGCCCCTATGAACTGCAACTTTTGTGCAGGAATGAGGACTGACTTTTTGAGATTGATAATGAATCCCAAGGATTCCAGCAGGCTTTGGGTAAGGCTTAGATAATGAGTGACCTGTTGTGGTGACTTGCCAATCGTCCAGATACGGAAAAACTGTCACACCGTGTCTTCGAAGGTGTGCTACCACTGGTGCTAGGCACTTTGTAGATACCCTTGGGGCCAAAGAAAGGCCAAAAGGCAGGGTTGAAAATTGGTAATGACCTGAAGGGAGTTTGAACCGGAGATATTTTCTGTGAGACTACCTTATGGGAATGTGGAAATAGGCGTCTTTTAAGTCTAGTGATGCCAACCTATCCCCTTTCTGGACTGTTAGCAGAATCAATGCCAAAGTTACCATTTTGAACTTTGCCTTTTTCAGATGCCTGTTTAGGGCTCTGAGATCCAATATAGGCCATCACTCCCCACTTTTCTTTGTGGTGAGGAAGTATCTGGAGTAAAAGCCCCTTCCTTCTCAATAAGCTTGGGACAGGTTCCACTGCTTTTAAAAGTAACAGTTTCTGGACCTCTGCCTCCAGCAGGTTCTTTTCTGCCAGGGAAGATACACTGAAACCCCTGGCTGCTAGAGGAGGAAGGGATCTGAAAGCCAGAGACAGACCCTGACCCACTACCTCCAGGACCCACTTGTTTGTGGTGATGTTCAGCCAAGCCTGGAGGAAGTGGGAAAGTCTGCCTCCGACAGGAAGTGAGGAGGCAGCCTGTACTTCAGGAGGTCTGCTTGGCTTGGGGTTGAGGCTGTGCTCGAGATCCACGCCTAGAACCCCTTCGATCACTGCCCCTAAAGTACCCCTGCTGTGGGTACTGTTGATACTGGGGGTGTAGCCACTAGCTGGAAAAAGGGCCTGGTGTGGAAGGACCTTCCCCGGCCTGGTGGATGGAGAAGCTCTCTCTCTACTAGAGTTGCTTCTATAAGGGGCCTTATACTCATCCACCTTCTTCATGTATGCCACTGTAGATTCTCTGAAAAGGGCATTTCCCTCTAAAGGAAAATCCAGGGCCTTAGATTGTGTATCAGCAGTGAGATTTGTGACTCTCAGCCAAGCAAATCTCCTCTGGGCTACCGTATTTGCCATCCATCTGGCTGCAGTGTCGTTGGTATCAGCAGCCATCTGGAATTGGGAATTTAGCTGCCTTTAGCCCAAACCTAGCTGTTTCTGCTAGGTCATCAGATAGGGGTGAGGGAGCTTTCTGGGAGATGGCCAAAACTGACTGCCACAGGGACTTCTGGTACTGGGCAGCATAGGCCTGAAAGTTAGCCTGTTGTATGGCTAGGGAGGCTGACAGGTACCCTTTCCTAGCTATACTATCTATTTTCCTAGAGTCCTTATCTGGTGGGTGGGATGCCAGAGGGACTCTAGCCTTATCACAGGCTGCTTGTTGAATGACCCCTTGATGATCTGGATGGGAAAAAAGGAACTCTTCCAACTGATATTTCTTGTCCATCCTCTTATTTAGAGGGGGGACAGAATTTTGGGTTTCCAACAATTTTAGAGCATCTTTTTTAAAGAATGTGTTCACTGGGAGGAGGAGGGCTTTGGTGGGAGTCAAACCCATCATCTCCAGATACTCTACTTCCTCCTCATCCTCCACGTCTCTTGTGGAGATGTCTAGGGCATCTGCCATTTTTCTCACAAAAGTGAAGTGAGAAGGAAAATCTTCAGATGTTCTAGGGGGTGAACCAAATTCTTGTTCCGGGAAATACCTCGGGTAAGATGGGTTCCCCTTCATCCTCCTCATATTCGCTGTATTCCTCCACTTCAATAAAGGGAATTCTGTCAGGCTGTCCCGCTGAAGCAGGTGGTTGCTGAGCAGGGGCACTAAGCCCTGCAAAGCCTGAATGACTTTAAAAGCCTGTGCGATTTCCTGAGGAGTAGGCATGATATTAGCAGGTACAGAAGTCCCCTGATCAGTATTTGGGGGTTCTGTATGCTTTAGCTTGCATGCTTTTTTAGAGGGAATCGGGGAGCTAGCCAGTTCAGAAATCCTCTTGGTAGCTTTATCACCCATCTCAGGGGTGGAAGTAGCAACAGATGTGGGTTCAGCCACAACAACAGAAGGTATCGGCTGGTCAGAGCCAGAGGGACCCTTGGGGAGCTTCTTTCTCAGCCGTTCCAGGCGTTTTTCAACAGTTTTTTTTCAGGGAAAGTCAGGCAGATTTGACAATCCTCTTTAAGATGCTCATATCCCAGACAAGCCACACACACAGTGTGCTTATCTGCCTTTGCAAAAACGTCCCCACATTGTGTACAATGTTTAAAACCAGGCTCACCTGTCTTTTCTTCGTTTTTTTTCTGCCACTGAACCGATAAAAAGAGAACCACTAAGTCAAAAAAAGATTTAAATAACACTTGCTTTTGGTTCCGGAAACGGAGGAACCGAACTGATAGAAAAATTGGAACTGTTACTAGCGGTTCAGTAACCGAAAACTACAGTTACAAAAAAACACTTTTAAACTAAATTTAACCAAAAATAAAACAGGTTTTGTGTCAGAAACATAGAATTTGATGGCAGATAAGGACTGCTTGGCCCACCCAGTCTGCCCATTTCCTTACCTACTGGATAAGCTGCAGATCCTAGTTAACCAGCAGCCTACTTCTTCCTACCCCCACCCTCTAGAATTGCCTTATGACTGTCCCGTGCATGTTTTAATTCCACCGTTTTTTACTCCACAACCTCGTCCGGAAGGCCGTTCCATGCATCCACAACCTCTCTGTGAAAAAATACTTCCTTAAATTACCTCTGAGCCGCCTCTCTCTATCTTCAAATTGTGCCCCTTGTTCTTGCATACCTCTTTTGAAAGATGCTACCTCTTGGACTTTGTTGATTCCCTTGAGGTACTTGAAAGTTTCTATCATGCCCCCTTTCCTCGAGGCTATACATATTAGCTCAAGTCTCTCTTCATATGTCTTCCGGTGCAGAACCTGCACCATTTTAGTTGCACTCCTCTGGACAGCTTCCATCCTGTCTATGTCTTTGCAGAGATTGGGTCTCCAGAACTGCACGCAGTACTCCAGATGGGGTCTCACCAGCTGTCTGTACAGAGGCATAATAACTTCCTGTTTTCTACTGGTGATGCCTCTCCCTATGCATCCCAGTATCCCCCCAGCCCTCCTTGCTGCCCTCCCACATTGCTTGCCCACCTTTAGGTCATCTGATATGACTACCCCAGGTCCCTTTCCATTTTTGTTGTTGTTAGTATCTCACCCCCCATTGTGTACTCTTCCCCTGGGTTTTTGTTTCCCAGGTGCATTACCTTGCACTTCTTAGCATTGAATCTAAGCTGCCATACATTTGACTATTCCTCTAACCTTGCCAAGTCCCTTCTCATCCTTTCCACCCCACCTTGTGCATCAACTCTGTTGCAGATCTTTGTGTCATCTGCAAAGAGATATACTTTTCCTTCCAGTCCCTCTGCAATGTCGTTTATAAAGACACTGAAGAGGACCTGTCCTAATGCTGAACCCTGCTGTACCCCACTAGTAACCCCCCTTTCTTCAGAGTGGACTCCATTTACTATTACTCTCGGTGTCTTATTCTCCAGCCAATTCTTTACCCAGGTTGTCATCTTGGGACTCACTCCCAGGCTGGCTAACTTGTATATTAATCTTTTGTGTGGGACTGTGTCAAATGCCTTGCTAAAGTCTAGGTAGGCAATGTCCACAGCCCCTCCCTGATCTACTACTTTGGTTACCCAGTCAAAGAAATCTATCAGATTCATCTGGCATGACCTTCCTGCTGTGAATCCATGCTGCCTTGGGTCCTGTTGGTTTGTTTTGGTTAGAGGTGTTTGGTACGGGGTTAGGGTGAACAGTCCCTGATAGCAGCAAAAGGAGGAGCAGAAGAAAAACCCTAAAATTTGAAAAACTAACCTGGTTCCCTTCCAGTTATTCCGAAACGAGACAGTGGATGACAGTGGGCTCAGGGAGGGTTAGAGCAGTCAAGCAGAGGCACATCCCAGATCCTATTCCACTCAAGAACTCATATGCCACACTGGCAAACGAGGACAACCAAATAGAGGTACCCAGAGAAGTGGAAGGAAAGGATGTGGAGGTTAGCCAAGGAGGTGACCTCAGCGGGGAAAGCAGTGGACCCCAGAGGAGGAGGAGGAAGCGAATCCTGGTGGGGGACTCCATCATAAGAGGGATCCAGCTAGGAACACAGGAGGGGGAGGACAGGGAGGTGAGGTGTCTACCAGGTGCCACGGCATGGAGGGATGGAAGGAAGATCCTGGAGATCACTGGGAAGGCAAGATGGGAGGGTGAGCTGGATGTCATTATCCACCTAGGTACTAATGACCTGGCAAATGGGGAGCCAAAGGAAGTTCAGGAAGAGTTTAGGAAATTGGGGAGGGGTCTCAAGCAAGTAGCTACTTCTGTCACTTTCTCAGAAGTACTACCTGCGAGAGGCAAGGGAGAGTATAGGAGTGCATACACCAGGAACTTTAACTCATGGTTGAAGAACTGGTGCTGTGAGGAAGGGTTTGGATTCACTGGTGACTGGGGACCCACCTGGAGGGATGGAGGTTTGTTCAAGCCTGACGGCCTGCATCCATCCTGGAGGGGAATCTAAGCACTCAATGATAAGTTTAAATGCTACATTGACAAGCATTTAAACTAGCAAAGGGGGTGGCAGGCCAGCAAGGAAGGTACCTACTTGCTCACCCCCCACAGCTAGCAGTGGAACCAGTGAACCAGAGGAGTGGCTATCTCTGCAATGCAGTGTGCAAAAGATGGAGATTAGTGCCCAAGAGGTGGATAGGCAGAAAAGGGGCAAAATTCAGCAAAAGGGCAGACAGCAAGGAGAACCAGGGATAAAGGACAACCAAGGAGGGGGCTGGAGTAGAACAGTGAAACAGCCTAGGGAGGTCAAATCATGGAAAGCCATGTGTGCAAATGCCAGGAGCCTTAGCAACAAGATGGAAGATCTGGAGGCTGTCATTGTGCAGTCAGACCTGGACATTGTGGTCATCACTGAAACCTGGTGTAATGATAACCACGACTGGGAGATGGCCATACCTGGCTACAACATATTCAGAAGAGACAGAGCAGGCAGGCAGGGAGGAGGAGTGGCATTGTATGTGAAAAATGACATAAGGGCCACTGAGATCCAGGAGGAACAAAATGGGGGAGAGATACTGTGGGTTAAGCTGGAAAGGAAAATGGGAACAGCCATCCACACAGGTGTGGTCTATAGACCACCAGCCCAGGAGGAAGAAACAGATAGGAGTTGATGCTAGCCATCCAAAGGATGGCAGACAAGGTGAGGTAGTACTGGTTGGAGACTTCAATATTCCAGACGTGGACTGGAGCATCCCAGCAGCAGCATCAACTAGAGCAGATTTATCCTGGACTCCTTCAGGGTGCCTTCCTCAAGCAACTGGTCATGGAACCAACTCGGCAGAAGGCAATACTGGACCTTGTGCTGCAAACAGGGACAGTGTGATGGGGGTAACAGTGGGGAGCACCTGTGGAACAGTGACCACCAGTCATTGTGGTTTGAAATCACAGAAAGAGCAGAACTAAACCACACAAAACCCGTATCCTGGATTTTAGGGGGCAGACTTTGGGAAAATGAGGAGATACTTGAAAGAGGCATTAAGGAATAGGACAGGAATCAGGGGTTGAGGAACAGTGGGCAGTATTTAAAATGGGGATTACAAGAACAACAGAATTATGCATTAAGCAGGTTAGCAAGAGGAAAAGGAAGAGGAGACCATTATGGTTTTCCAAAGAGGTAGCAAGAAAGTGAAAGCCAAGGAGTTGCATTCAGGCAATACAAAAGACACAGGCAGAAGGGATAGGGAGAAGTACCAGGAGAAGCAAAGGGAGGCAGGGAGGTCAGTAGGAAGCCAAAGCTCAGACAGAAGAACACATTGCAAAAATCAGTGGGTAGAGGGACAAAACCATTTACAGGTACATAAGTGAAAAAAGAAAAGACAAAGGGAGGGATAGTGAGACTGAAGGGAGGATGGGAGCCCGTGGAGGATGACAACAGTAAAGCTGACATACTGAACAGGTATTTCTGCTCAGTCTTTACTGAGGAAGAGGAGGTAATGGGTCTGAAGGAGTACAAGGGGTGAGAATGGTGCAGAAATGGACACAAGTCCCTTAACACGAAAGGGTCCTGAAGGAACTGGAAGTAATAAGAGTTGATAAAGCAATGGGGCCAGATGGGGGTGCACCCAGGGTCCTTAAAGAACTGTGAGAGGTGGTGGCTGAACCTCTGGCTATCCTGTTTAGCCGATCACTGGAAACAGGGAGTACCCAAAGACTGGAGGACAGCAGATGTAGTCCCCTTATACAAAAAGCAGGAACAAAGGAAGCAGGAACTACAGACCAGTCAGCCTCACTCGGTAGTGGGGAAGATCATGGAAGCACTACTGAAGGAGAGATTGGTGGAAACATCTGGTTGTCAATGGACTAAAGGATCAAAGGCAGCATGGTTTCACCAGGGAGGTCATGTCAGACCAACCTCGTTGAATTTTGACTGGGTGACTAAGGAGGTGGATCAGGGAGGGCAGTGGACATGACCTATCTGGACTTCAGCAAGGCCTTTGACACTGTGCCACATAGAAGACTATTACACAAGCGGAGGATATGGGTGTGGGCAGGACAGTAGTGTGGTGGGTAGGTAACTGGCTGGGTGGCAGGACACAGAGGGTGGTGGTAAATGGCTGTCACTCCACAGAGGGAAGAGTGACCAGTGGGGTACCACAGGGATCAGTGCTGGGACTGGTCCTATTCAACATCTTCATCAGTGACATTGCACAGAACCTAGAAGGCAGAATTTCACTGTTTGCTGATGACACAAAGCTCTGTAACAGAGTAGACACACCAGAGGGTGTAGACAGAATGAGAAGGGACCTGCAGAAACTTGAAGAATGGTCAGGGGTTTGGCAGTTGAAATTCAATGCAAAGAAGTGCAAGATAATGCATATGGGGCACAAAAACCCTGACACAATATATCAGTTGGGGGGTGAGGATATAGCATGCACCAAGCAGGAAAAGGATCTTGGGGTTATCATCTCTGATGACCTCAAGGTAGGGAAATAGTGTGACAAGGCAGCAGGTAAAGCAAATAGGATGCTGGGATGTATAGGCAGGGGCATCACCAGCAGGAAAAGGGAGGTCATAATTCCGCTACACAAGACACTAATGAGGCCCCACCTGGAGTACAGTGTACAGTTCTGGAGATCATACCTACATAAGGACATAGACAGGGTAGAGAAGGTTCAGAGGAGGGCAACAAAGATGGTGCATGGATTGCATCACAAGTCCTATGAAGACAGGTTGAAGGAACTGAACATGTACTCCCTGGAGGAGAGGAGGGAGAGAGGGGATATGATAGAGACATACAAGTATCTCACAGGGAGGAACAGGGTGCAGGAATACACTATTTTAAGCGAAAAAGATGTTCCAGGACTAGAGGGCATGGGATGAAGTTGGAGGGAGGACGATTCAGAGGAAACATGAGAAGAATTTCTTTACAGAGCGGGTGGTGGACAAGTGGAACACCCTGCCAGAGGAAGTGGTGGGGGCTAAACAACAGGTTTAAGAATGCATGGGATAGACATAAAGGAATTCTGGAGGTCAGGGGTAAGGGGCAACAGACTTCTAGGAAAACATAAACTGAACTTACAAGCTCAAATGGGCAGACTGGGTGGCCATATAGGCCCTTATCTGCCGACACTGTCTATGTATCTATGAACTGGCAAAAACAACTAAATAACTATAAAACTAAGTTTAGCTAAAGTAAAAAATTTTGTGTGTGTGTGTGTGTGTTTCGGCTTGGAGAAACTAGACCATTCTTGGATATGAGATCTATGAAAGTTTCCTGGACTAAGAAACTGGAAAACATCACCAGCAGATATTAGGATTCTCATTAAAAATCAACTTTTTTGGAAGCCATCACAATCAAAGTAAGTACAGCTAAGAAATTCTATAAGCTCTGACCTGGGGAGTGCAAACTGAATCCACATTTCTGTCTACCTTGTTGCTAAAGGGATCTGCATGTCTTTGAGAACCATTCACAACTATTTAAACACAGGGAAGACACTGACAAAGGGTTTTAACTTCCTGCATATGCCCCATGCTAGTGTTCCAGGAATTTAACGCATCCTTTGTCTTGTCACTGTAGATCAAACAGTTTACTGGTCCTTTTCCTGTGGATTTGATTATTTTACATCATTTGGCAATGGGGCAAATCCTCCCCGCTGGAGGCACACCACCGAAATTTATCTGTCCCTGCTCATGTGTGAGCCTTGGGCTCACCTAGCCACTTCCATTACAACTATTCCAATGTTGCATTTTCGACATTACCACCTGGCATGCTACTGTTCAAAAAAGAAACGCAACCTCTCTCTGACTGATCTCTGTTTATGCACCCTGAAACTTGTGCTCCTCCTTCTGCTGCCATCAGGGACTGTTCACCCTAACCCCGTACCAAACACCTCTAACCAAAACAAACCAACAGGCACAATCAATCATGTGCCTGAACATCTGCAGTTTACTTCCTAAGCTTGACGCACTGCAAGCCTTTACCACCCAACACAACCCGGATATTCTGTCAGTAGTTGAAACTTGGCTTACCCCAAAGATTCCTGACCAGGCAATCACCCTTCCTGGTTACAATGTCTTCTGGGTTGATCTTAAGTTCAGAAGAGGTGGAGGGTGTGCCTTATAAGTGAAAGACACTCTCCGAGGACACCCCATTGATCCCAATCTTCCAGCAACTCCTGCTCAGATTCTTCCCATCAGACTCCTATTAGGTGCCCACAATAAGGCCCTCACAGTTGTCACTGTTTACATACCTCCTAAAGAACAGGGACCTGGTCTAACCGCTGTCCTTGACTTTGTCAAATCCCACTCATCGGACTCTGAAATCATCCTTCTTGGTGACTAACATTAATTGGTTCTCAGCTGAAGGTGGGTCGTTTAAGGACTCTGTTATATCAGCTAACCTGACTCAAATGGTTGACTACGCAACCAGAAAGAACTACAGAACTAGGACCTGCACCCTACTCGATTGGGTCCTAACCAACCACCCTCTTGGATCACGAAAACCTCAGTCCTCCCTGACTCACTCAGTGACCACTCTCCCATCAGCTGTACCTGGTCAAACAAATTCTACAAGCCCCTTCCAAAAATCACCACCAGCAGAGTCCTACCCCGTGGTCAGCTACCCCACCTCAAATCGCACCTCCGTCTGCAGGACTGGTCCCCCCATCTTCAAGGCAACAGATACTAATACTGCACTGGAGCAATTTATTCACATTTTCAGTGAAGCCTGCAATAAACTTGTCCCCCTCAAAAAGTGTAAAGTTAAATTGCTCAGTAACCTTTGGCTGTCAGGAGACCTCTTAAAAAAAAAATCCAGGGACCACCTCTGGGAACTGGCTAGAAACTCCGGTAAGCAACTCGACATCCAGAATTATAAACGGGCACAGAACGACTGCACCAAATCCATTCGGCAACAGAAATCTGACTACTATAAAAATGCCCTCACCAAGTCCTGGGGAAACGGGAGGGATTTCTGGAAAAACATTAAAGATATCACTGGGAAGCAGTCAAAATCTTCGCCGAACATACTCAAAATAAATGGGCACACTACACTCAACCCTAAAACTATTGCGAACACTTTTAACATCGCTTTCACTGACCTTAGCAGTGTTCTCCCCTCTGACTTCTTCCAAGATGCGTCAAGTCCCACCCCCCCAACTCCTTCATCCACGCCTGTCACCCACCTTTCTACTTTAAAGCACTAAAGAAACATCAATTCCGAAACTATGTTGCCAAAGTCATCAGAAAATCTAGAACAAGCAATGACACACTTGACCTCAAGCTACTGGCCCTAACGCTTGACGAGGTACTTGGGCCCCTCACCAAGATCTTTAATCTCTCTCTTTCCCTTAGCCAATTCCCAGACAAATGGAAAATGGTCACTGTTACCCTGAGTCACAAAAGTGGTGATAAGACTGACCATGCAAACTTCCGCCCTATCTCCATTCTGCCCCCCCATCTAAGGCACTGGAACGTATAGTAGCAGACCAACTTACCGAGCATCTGGACAATTATAATATTCTCTGTAAACAGCAACATGGCTTTAGAAAAGGTCATAATACATCCTCTGCCTTAATCGAATTCACCGGCTCCATTCACAGCTCCCTCGACAATGGACAACTAACTGGTACCATTTTCATCGACCTGACCAAAGCCTTCGATACTGTCCATCACTTCCTCCTGCTGAGCCAACTAAAAAATGCTGGTCTCTCCAATGATTCAATCTCTTGGTTCAAAAGCTATCTTGAAAACCGCTCTCAGCGTGTAAAAATCGGGGATGTGCACTCCGATTCCAAACCTGTCCTCTCTGGAGTCCCCCAGGGTTCAGTACTGGGCCCCCTACTCTTCAGCCTGTTCCTTAACACCCTACCGGACTCCTGCACTGAACACATCACCCTGTATGCCGATGATGGAGTAGTCCTTGCCACACACCAGGACCCGAAGAAATTGCAAGAAAATCACCAACTCGGCTTCTCCTTGGTTGAGAATTGGTTCACAAAGCACAAACTGATCCTTAACCGAAAAAAAAAAAAACAAGGCCATGATCTTCAGCAGCTCCCATAATAAACATAAGTACTTCCAACTCTCCGTTATCACCAGACAAGGTGCCGCACTGGAACAGGTCAGAAACCTTAAATACCTCGGGATCACCCTTGACCCCCACCTCTCCTACACTGCCCACATCGACCATGTCGCCAAAGCCGCTAACTCCCGGCTAGACGTGCTATTTTCTCATAGGAAACACCTGACACCCAAAGCCCTCGCTGTTGCTGTCCAGAGTTCCATCAGATCCATCACTGATTATGGCATTATTTACGACTCTGCTACAACCACTGCACTCAAACGTGTATCCACCGCCCTCAACAAGACCTGTCTACTTGTCACTGGCTCCCAACGCCTAACTCACACCTGTGACCTCTATTTTCAAACTGGATAGTTGAATCTTGCCAATCGAATAAAACACCAAACTTGTATTACTACTAAGAAAATCTTGCTGCCCCAGTATGTGTCCTCATACAACAGAGAATCCACACCGACATACCAGGGGATTGAAACCTCAGCTTCTGCAAATCCCGCATTGCCGCACAACACAAGGCCAAAGTTCCTCTGCTTACTGGGCCACTAGTTGATACAACGGTCTTCCCAGCGACATCTCATCCTCACTATCGCTCAGCACTTTTAAGACTCTGCTCCGCCTAACACTCACTGCCTCCAACCTCTGGGACTGTTGTGGCTAAACATGCCTTTTGGTTCCATAGCAGAAGATGCCCTTTTGGATTCACATCTACTCTTGCTCTTTGCCAGCACCCCCACTCCTATCTTCACCTCCCCTGCTGACCCATGACAAATGCCACCCGGCTGCATTACCTCTATTCTTACCCGCCTTCCACCTCTCCTCTCTCGGTTCCCCCCCACCTACCTCCCCTTTTCTCCCATCCACTTAGTCTCCTTGATATTGTTGATGGGGGACCTGAATATGCCAGATGTTAACTGGAGCACATTTGCTGCAGGCACATCCAAGAGCAGGGTCATTCTTGATGCCCTACAGGGGGCATGCCTCAGACAGCTAGTACTGGAACCCACTCGGGAGGCAGCAATCTTAGACCTGGTACTCTCAAATGGGGACGGAGAAAGAATCTCAGATTTAGAAGTGGGAAGCCATCTGGGAACAAGCGACCATCAAACAGTGTGGTTCACGATAAACACAGCCATACAATCAAGCCATACAAAAGCAAGGGTACTGGACTTTAGGAGGGCTGACTTTGGGAAAATGAGAGTGTGCCTCAGAAAAGCACTAGCAAACAGGCAAGAAGGAGGGGTGGAGGAACAATGGGGGAGTGATCAAAACAGCCATCACAGAGGCAACAAGCCTTTGTGTAAAGCAAATCAATAAAACACAATGAAGGAAAAAAACGCTATGGTTCTCAAAAGAGGTGGCAGAGAAGGTTAAGGAGAAAAGGACAGCATTCAGGAAATATAAGGAAACACAGAAGGAGCAGGACAGAGAACTTTATCAGTTAAAGCAGAAAGAGGCTGAGAAGACAGTCAGAATAGCAAAGGCCCAAACCGAGGAAAGGATAGCCAATTCTGTTAAGAAGGGGGATAAGACCTTTTATAGGTATATTAGAGAGCAAAGAAAGACCAAAGGAGGGATACTGAAGCTTAATAAAGGGGAGGGAATGTGGGTAGAGGGTGACAGTGAAACAGCAGGGATACTGAACAAATATTTCTGCTCAGTATTCACAAAGGAAGAGGAGGGGGAGTTACCTAAACCAAACAAGAGAAACACTCTGAAGACGGAGGTCGATACCAGTCCATTTACAGAAGAAAGGGTTCTGAAAGAACTAATAAAATTGAAGGTGGACAAAGCAATGGGGCCTGATGGGATTCACCCAAAAATTCTAAAACCGCTAAGGGTAGAACTAGTGACACCGCTGACTACTCTCTAACAAATCATGGGAGGATGGGGTGGTACCCGAGGACTGGAGGAGGGCAGATGTGATTCCTCTTCACAAAAGTGGGAGCAGAACAGAGGCAGAAAACTACAGACCAGTTAGTTTGACCTCAGTGGTAGGGAAAATTATGGAATCACTTCTGAAGGAAAGAACTGTTGAGTACCTAGAAGCCAGTGGGGCACAGGACCAAGGCAGCATGGATTCCCGATAGGAAGGTGGGTGTCAGGCGAATCTAATAGATTTCTTTGACTGGGTGACCAAAGTAGTAGACCAGGGAGGGGCTGTGGACATGGCCTACCTAGATTTTAGCAAGGCATTTGATACAGTCCCACACCAAAGATTAATATACAAGATAGACAGCTTTGGAGTGGGTCCCAAGGTGGTAGCCTGGATAAAAAATTGACTAGACAACAGGACGCAAAGGGTAGTAGTAAATGGAGTACACAGTGAAGAAAGGAGGGTTACTAGCGGGCTACCGCAGGGTTCAGTACTGGGACCGGTTCTTTTTAATGTCTTTATAAGTGACATTGCAGAGGAACTGGAAGGAAAAATACGTCTCTTTGCAGATGACACAAAGATCTGCAACAGGGTTGATACACAAGATGGAGTGGAAAGGATGAGAAGGGACTTGGGAAGGTTGGAGGAATGGTCAAATGTATGGCAGCTCAGATTTAATGCAAAGAAGTGCAAGGTAATGCACATGGGAAACAAAAACCCAGGGGAAGCGTACACAATGGGGGGTGAGATACTGACAACAGTAAAAATAGAAAGGGACCTGGGGGTAATTATATCAGATGACCTAAAGGTGGGCAAGCAATGTGAGAAGGCAGTAAGGAAGGCTGGGAGGATACTGGGATGCATAGGAAGAGGTATCAATAGTAGAAAACAAGAAGTTGTTATCCCTCTGTACAGACAGTTGGTGAGACCCCATCTGGAGTACTGTGTGCAGTTCTGGAGACCCCATCTCCGCAAAGACATAGACAGAGTGGAGGCTGTCCAGAAGAGGGCAATCAAAATGGTGCAGGGTCTGCACCAGAAGACATACGAAGAAAGACTAAAGGAGCTTAATATGTATACCGTTGAGAAAAGAAGGGAGAGAGGGGACATGATAGAAACTTTCAAGTACCTCAAGGGAATCAACAAAGTCCAAGAGGGTAGCATCTTCCAGAAAAGAGATGTGCAAGAACAAGGGGCATAATTTGAAGATAGAGGGGGACGGCTCGAGGTAATGTGAAGTATTTTTTCACATAGAGGGTTATCGGATGCATGGAACAGCCTCCTGAGGAGGTCGTGGAGTCAAGAACAGAGGGGGAATTCAAGAATGCATGGGACAGGCATAAGGCAGTCCTAGTAGGGGGTAGGAGGAAGTAAGCTGTTGGTTAACTAGGATCTGCAGCTTATTTGTTAGGTAGGAAAATGGGCAGACTAGGTGGGCCAAGCGGTCCTTATCTGCCATCAAATTATATGTTTCTATGATTTCACCTTCCTCCTTTCCCCTCCCCAAAGTTTTACTTTATTGTTCTTTTTTCCTCTACAAGACTATGCGTTTTTTTTATTTTATAAACTGTTATCATTGTCTCAATTGTACCAATGACGTGCAACCTTTGTAAAAGAGCCTCAGCTCAAAGGTATTTGTAATCCTAGAACAAATAAATAAAAAAAAATTAAACAATTAATACAAGGCAGCAAATGAAATAGAAATGATACTTATATATTTTTACAAATTTCTTCACATCAAACAGTTGATTGAAGAGCGACACTCCAAGCAACCACACTGTTCAGGCGGAGAGTAAAATCTGAGGAGGTTTAGAACATTGGCAGTTAGTATAGGCCAGCATTTGAAAAGTTGTCACGTGTGCAGATGATTCCATCATTTGCAGATATTCCATTCTCTCCGGGCAGTCCAACCCTCCAGGCTTACTGCAGAAAGTTATGAATACCTGAGTATTGCTGATGTTAGAAAAATAGCACTTTCCATGACAGAAAGTAGCTCGCAAGATGTGGCATGCTCAAAAGGAGGCAGGGTCAAAATTCAAGTCCCAGGCCAGGACTGGATTATGGGTAGGAAGCTTCAAGTGGAGAATGCCTGACAGAAAAGTACGTGCCACATCCAACTGGGCCACAGTACAGCCATTACTGGGCACATGAAAGGCTGATATAGCAGACAGGTGCACCTTAACAGAGGAATATTGGAGTCCTGCATCAGACCAGGACAGGAGATGCTCTACAGCTTGGTTCACCAGACAAGTGAAAGGGTCCAGGCAATGAGAAGCAGCCCATATAGCAAAGCACTTCCACTTCCGAGTAGGTGGTTTACTGGCAGCCACCAGGATGTAAGCCACTCTCTGGGACACCCCGAACCGAGCAAAGTACAGGTATGTAAGAACTTACTGTAACAGTAGATCTTCAAGAGGATCTCTTGCAGTACGCCATCAACAGTAGGACTTAGCAGTCAGGTACCAGGACCACACAGAAACCTTTCTAGCTAGCAGTCTTCCAGAGGGGTCTGTCCACCACCGACGTCAGCCTATCCAATATAAGGTGGGTGGTCCCCATACCCTCCTCGGTTCTCCCGCCAGAGACCATAAGCAGGATACCGGGAAAGGGAACCAAGGAGGACTCCGAAGTAACCCTGTAACAAAGAAAATTAAAGGCAGAAGATTCGTCTCAATGGAAGGGTAGAGAGACACAGGGAAAAAAAAAAAAAAGGGGAGGGAGGGAGGAAAAACAGGGCCTACTGCAAGAGAACCTCTTGAAGATCTACTGCTGCGGGTAAGTTCCTACATAACTTTACTATCTTATTTCGAGGGTATCTCTTGCAGAAGGCCATCACCAGCAGGACAGAGTCCCAAGCAGTTCTGGTACTACAGACAGGCAGGCTGGGCGGTAGGCTAAAAAATAACAGCCCAAGAGAGAAGGCCTCAGAGGACAGCTAGGCCGAAGTTGGCTTGATGCCTAGAGGCAATGTCCAGGCTGTAATGCTTGGTAAAGGTGTGGACAGTACTTCAGGTGGCAGCAGCACAGATGTCAGCAGCTGACACATTATGGAAGCAAGCCACTGAAGCAGCCATACGTCTTGTGGAATGGCCCTTAACCCCTGCAGGAAGTTCCTTGCTGTACTTCTGGTAAACAATGCAATTTGTTAACCACTTAGACAAACACTGTTTGGACACCGGGGTGCCCTCTTTTTCAGGGGTGAATGAAACAAACAACTAATTGGACTTCCAAGAGTCCTTAGCCTGCTGTGTGTAGTACCTCAGGATTCTGTGTACATCCAAGGTATGGAGCAATACCTCCCCTTGGTTAGAATGCTCTGGAAAATAAACAGGCAGGTGGACTGATTCACAGTAAACTCCGACAATACCTTAATAAGAAATTTAGGGTTTATATGAGAAAACACCCTGTCTTTGTGAAAAACTAAATAAGGCTCCTTACACACGAGGGCCAGAAGCTCTGAAATCATTCGAGCAGAAGTAATGGCAACCAAAAATAACATTTTCTATGTCACAAAATGTAGCTCGCAAGGATGCGGCCGGTTCAAAGGGAGGCAGTGTAAGCTTTTCCAACACAAAATTAAGGTCCCAGGGCGGGACAGGGTCACTGATTGGGAGCTTCAAATGCAAAGTGCCCTGCAAGAACGTGCGGAACACATCAAGTTGGGCCATTAAACGCCCATGCACAGGTACATGATATGCAGAGATGGCAGAGACATGTACTTTAATGGAGGCATACCGTAAACCCAAGTCTGAGAGGGATAGAAGGTACTCCAAAACCTGATCCACTGGACAGGTGACAGGATCTATCTGGTGTGAGGCAGCCCAAAGAGAGATGCAATTCCATTTCATGGAGTAGGTGGGCTCTGGTGGAGGGCTTCCTGGCCGCCACCAAAACATTAACCACTCCAAGGGAGACCCTGAATCTGGCTATGGCTATGTCTTCAGGAGCCATGCATGAAGATGGAGTGACTTGAGATCCGGATGGACCAGAGTGCCCTGGTCCTGGGAGAGCAAGCCTGTGCACAGGGGCAGGGACAGTTGAGGTTCCATTGCCAGTTGCTGTAGTGAGGGGAACCAGATCTGACGAGGCCAGAAGGAGGCGATGAGGATCATCGTAGCCCCTTCCATCTGGAGTTTGATTAAAACTTGTTGAAAAAGTGGGAAGGGAAGGAAGGCATACAGAAACCTTCGTGTCCAGGAGAGGGACAATACATTTCACCAGAAAACACAAGGCCCAGGATCTAGCAAGCAGAAATGAGGCACTTTTGCATTATGTGGGGATGCAAAAAGATCCAACTCGGGCCGACCCCATCTGCTGAAGAGATTTTCTACCACTGAGGACAGAAGTTCCCCACTCGTGAGCTCTGCACTGCGAGTGACTTGGGCTCTATGCCAGGACATTTTGGTCGCTAGGAATAAGGACAACAGAGTTCCAGGCTGTGCTTGATGGCCCAATACCAGACTTTCATTGCTTCCCTGCACAGGGGATAGGAATGAGTCTTCCTCCGGCTTGTTTATGTAATAAATTATGCACATTTTGTCTGTGTGAACCAACAGCAGACCCCGGGGAGAGCACAGTCTGGCAGGTTTGAAGGGCATACACTATTGCCCGCATCTCCAGGACACTGATGTGGAGATCCCTCTCTATCTCGGACCAAGTCCCTTGGGTTTGGTGGCTCCCCTATGTGGGCATCCCATCCAAAGCCGAAGGCGTCCGCTGTAAGATCTGCTGAGGGGGAGGCAAGGAAAAGGGCACTACCCGAAACAGATTGCTGGGTTCCAGCCAACACAACAGCACTTTTTTGACTGGACCAGACACCAGCACTGGTTGATCTAGGGCATCCAGGCACTGGTCCCACTTGACCCGCAGTGTCCATTGAGGGATTTGCATATTCAGCCTGGCTAAGGGAACCGCTGCAATGGCTACAGCTATGAGGCCCAAAAGCCTTACGGACTCCCTTGCCTGAACATGGCGGCTGGAGAAAAGAAGGCGCCCTGAGCCATCAAGAGCTCTGCTCTGTCAGGGGGTAAAAAGGCCTTGCCTTGAGCCATGTCCAGGACTGTCCCATGTAAAGGAGATGCTAGCAGGTAGCGAGAAATGATTTGGGCAGACTGATGGTATTGCCCAAGGCCTGGAACTGGCTGCAGGCACTCGCAAGAGTTTGTAGCAGACTGTCCCTGGATTGATCTGCCAATAGCCAGTCATCCAGATAGGGAAAGATGTAAAAATCCTGCCACCTAAAGGCTGTGGCCACTACTGCCCGGCACTTGGTAAAAACCCTCAGGGATGACGACAGGCCAAAGGGCAGAGCCTGAAACTGGTAATGCTCTCCCATAAAATGGAAGCGAAGGGAGGGCCTCTGAGATGAAAAAAAACTGATGTGCAGGTAAGCATCCTGCATATCCAAAGAGCAGAGCCAGTCCCCCTGGTGAAGCAGGGGCAGCAGTCCCTGAAGGGTGACCATCTGGAAATGCTTGTACTCTATGGTCCAGATATTCAAACTGCGCCAGGTTGGCGAGCAGAAAGCAGGCGCGGCGCAGCTGCTGCGCGGGGGTGTGGACTGGGCGATATTCAACGGAGCTGCGCCATGGCTCAGCAGCTTTGAATATCGTCGACCCTGACTAACCCCAGTGTGCATGGCGCAGTGGCACTGCGCCAGTGCAAGTGGCCAGAGTGGAGCATGGAGATGCGCTAACGCAAGTTCCATTGCACCATGCACAGCAACCGCGATATTCAAAAGTTGACATGCAAATGGAGCCATAATGTATGCAAGGCTCACATGGGGCTATTTGCACGTCATTATGGCCCCATTTGCATGCAGGTGCGCCGATCCCTGATGACTTGCGCCTGGCGCCCTGCCAGGCAGCAGCCGCCAGGACCAACGCCCCTGCAGCCCTATCGTAGAAATTTGCTATAAAAAAAAAAAAAAAAAAACTATTAGTGTCCAATATCCCTGGTGGTCCAGTGATCCGCTATGTGCCGATCGCGGCATCTGTACAAAAAGAAGATATTCCCTCCTATATCTCTGTGGTCCAGTGATCAAGAGGTGCTCGATCGTGGGTATCTGTACAAAATGAGATAGATCTTTGAGGGTTCAGTGATCAAGAGGCCGATCGCTGCCATCTGACAAAGATATTCTCTTCCATCCCTGGTGGTCCAGTGGTACCCCCACCCACTGAGTCCCACCCGCCTCCCCACCGTCAGCTAGCAGCACCGCACCCACCTGCAGCCTCGTAGGGCGTGTACTCAGAGTTGCATAATTCCAGATATGTGAATGAATCATTCACATATCTGAATGTGTAGTACGGTATGGAGCTGCACGCCCATTGGCCTGCAGGCCAGGAACCAATGGGCGCGCAGCCCCACCGAGGTGTCAGTCAGTGGGCTGGTGGTGTGCTGTCACCGTCGCTGATGGGGGTAGTACCACCAGACCACCAGGGATATAGGAGGGAATATCTTCTTTGTAATGGATGCCCGCGATCAGGCACATAGCAGTCCACTGGACCACCAGGGATATAGGACGACTTCTATTTTTACAGATGCCCGCGATCGGGTATGGGGGGGGGCGCGCGCCGCCAGGTGCAGCCGGAGCTCTGGTGGCCACCCCCAGGTGACAGCTGCCATGTTGCGCCCTGCAATGCAGCAGTTCACCAGTGGGTGGCCCTCAGTTGTTCCTTTTTTTTTTTTGGATCAACTTTGTGCTGGTGCAGGTAGGTGTTGCGCATGCATGGCTCTGCACATCCTAGGCTGAATATCGGGCTGTGCAGAGTATGCATGGGCACACCCCCCCCCCACACCTGTGCCTGCATATGTTACTGATGCGCTACGGCGCATCGGGATTTGTGCCGCGCACTTTTCCCTTTTGAATATCACAACGGGGTGCATCAGTGGATTGCGCCATGCGCAACCCTTTTGAATATCTGGGCCCATATGTACAGGTTGAGGTTGCTCAGTTCCAGGATGGGTCAGAAATCCCCTGTCCTCTTGTGAACCAGAAAGAAGTGGGAGAAGAACCCCCTTACCTGCTGGGACCAGGGAATGGCCTCTATGGCCTTCTTTTGCAGTAAGGCTTGAATTTCTGCCTGTATGAGGGGAACATGGCCTTGAGGATATGCGGATGGACCTGGAGATTTTCAGAAGGCCACTCCAGAAACTGTAGAATGTAGCCGTGCTCAATGAGCTGCAGCACCCAGTTGTCGGTAGTGACTTCACACCACCTAGCCAGGTGGAGGGAGAAATTACCCCCAACTACCACCTCCTGGAGCCCTACAGGGGTGGGGGTAGGGTAGGGGGGTGTCTGAAAACTTATAAACATAGAAGTTGACAGCAGATAAGGACCGCAAGGCCCATCCAGTCTGCCAATTTCTTTTTCTACCTTATAAATGTGCCATTGGCCTTTGCTCGGTCAATGGCCTATCTATTCATACTCATCTGTATTGCTCCCTTATGCCTATCCCATGCCCGTTTGAAGCCCTGCACTGTATTCATATCCACCACTTCCTGAGGTAGGCCATTCCACGCATCCATCACCCTTTCTGTGAAAAAGAACTTCCTCACATTACCCCTTAATCGGCCTCCCTCTAATTTCATGCTGTATCCTCTTGTATTGCTATTTTTCTTATATTGAAACATGTTAGACTCACCTTGTTAATGCCCTTAAGGTGTCTGAATGTTTCGATCACATCACCTCTCTCCCTCCTTCGCTCTAGGGTATACATAATGAGCTCCGTTAATCTGTCCTCGTATGTTTTCTGATGCAGTCCCTGCACCATTTTGCTTGCCCTTCTGTGCACTGCCTCAATTTGGTTACTGTCCTTGTGAAGGTGTGGCCTCCAGTACTGCACGCAGTACTCCAGATGGGGCTTAACCAGTGTCTTGTAAAGAGGGATTATTACCTCCCTCTTCTGACTTGTGATATCCCTACTAATACACCCTAACATCCCCCCTAGCCTTACCTACTGCTTTAGTGGTCTGCTTGGATGATTTCAGGTCATCGGTGATGATGATGCCCAAGTCTCTTTCTTCCCTTGTGACTGCCAGGAGTCAGGAGGTCAGGGCAGCCGCTGGCTGGGCTGCGGTTGCACCTCTAGTGGCCTGGGGAGGGCCTGGGGCAGAAGGGCAGCACCTGCTTTGTGTTTGCCTTAAGAGGCGGAAGAACCCGTCTACAGGAGGAGTGCTGAAACAGGGCCCTTTGACCCGACTTCGGCTGGGTGTGGTACACGGAATGGACCAGCTTCAAAGCCAGCCCAGATGTTTGGAGTTCTGAGATATGTCTTACACATCACCCCCAAACAGCCTGGGGCTCCGAAAGGGAGCATCCATAATGATGGATTGGACATCCGGAGCAGAGCCCGAGACTCTGAGAAAGGCATGGCGCCTCATGCTAATGAACGCAGCAGCCGCCTGGCCCAATGCATCTATAGCATCATAAACCGTGCTTAGGACATGTATGCCAACGTCAGATCCAGTCGTCAGGGCCTGAAGGGCTTTCTGTTTCAAGGGGTCATCCGGCATGGCCATGACCGCCTCACTAGCCTGGTCCCACAATAAGTTTTGGTGTTGCACCATATGGGACAAGTAGTTATGGGCTCAGATGGCTAGGGTGGCAGAGGCAAAGGTACTCGTGCCCACCTGGTCCAGCTGTCGTGATTCTCCGTCTGGAGAAAGGGCACTAAGGTGCTTTGGCCTCTTGGTGCGGTCATGGGCCGCATTAATAACAGAGTCCACTTTCAGGTGCTCACCAATGAAGGATTTGCCAGCAGGAGCATGGTAAAGCCAGTGAACCTTCTTAGGGACCACTGGAAGAGTATAAGGAAGGAGCCAGAAGACCTTAGTAACGTCTTCGTAAGTCTCAATGAATGGGAGACTACCAATGGGGGTGTGTCGCACTGATGAAGGTAGACTGCCAACCCATAGTGGCTTGGATATGCCTCATGATATTCATGAAAGTGAGGTCATCAGCAGGTGATTTGGGGACATTACTGCCTCCCCTTCATCCCCAAGGAATTTCCCACAAAGGAGTAAGACTCAGAACTGGCACCATCATCGGTGCTGGTGGTCGACCGGGTGCATGTGCTGGTAGGGCTCCTGGGAGTATGAAGAGCACTCAGGCCCAGGCAGGTCAGGGTCAGAGATACAGGGTCCTGAGGAGGCCCTTGGGGGTGCATCTGGGAAGACCCACTTGGAGAAGGGACCTGCTACTGCATGAATGTCCACAGTGCACAGATCAAGCCGTGGTAGTCCACAGGCACCAGTCCACCCAGGTGCTGGATAGTTATCCACTGGCTAGGGTCCTACAGGTGCAGGGTAAGGGTAACCCAGCGCCAACCCCCCCACCTGGCACTGGATAGGGGTAGGCCGGCGTTGTATCCCACAGGTGCTAGAGCCGGATAACCAGGCTGCGGTCCCACAGGGGTTAGAGGCGGTATGGGCACCAGATCCCCTGGCAGCGGTAGCGATGGACTGGTGCAGGCTCCCCGGCCATTGGTAGCAGGATGGCTGGCTAAGGCCCAGCGGGTGCTAGATGCAGCAGGGCCAGCAAAGGGACTGCTGGCTGCGGAAGAATGGGCACGGGTCCAGTGGGCAACCCACTGGCAAAAACTGAGGGGAGACTGGGCGCTGGGAGTAGCCGGTGCCCTGCTACGTCTGTCCCTGCGAAAGAGGGGCATTACCGAAGCAGGTCCTGGGGGCTGAGATTGGCATTGGGGGTGTGGGTGACAGGGCAGCAGACAGAGAACTGGTGCCAGCAGCACCCACATCAGTCAGTGGAGCTCCGGCTGAGTCACCTGCTGAAAAGCCCCCAGAGAGCAAGGGCTAAAAAAAGCAAGGGCTGGGGGGCAGGATAGGGAAGACTCTGCCCCGAAGCCACCACCCATAACAGAGAGTCCGAGACGGGCAGTGGGGCCAGCAGCCTGAAGGGGTAAGGTGTGCAGGGCAGAGAGACAGACCCCCGCAGGAGGAAGACCATGACGCTGCTCAGCTTAGGAGCCTTGTGCGGAGACCACGAACGGGAAGCAGACCGGGGTTGGTCCTGGTCCTGGACCCGATGCTTGTGCTTCCTTGAATATTTGCCCTTGGATCTGGACGAAGACGAGCGTCAGGACTGGGCCAGGGAGGTGGAGGAGCTTCGGGACTGCAGCTCCCGTTCCATCAGGATGACCTTCTGCTGGAGGAGACGACTTTCCAGAGTCTTCGGGTGCCATCTCCTGGTGGCCAGGTTAAACTTCTGGTGGACCTTGCAGGCTTGCACATCATGGTCTGGGCCTAGGCAGAAGAGGCAAGCACAGTGGCCGTCCTTGTCTGGGATTTGTTTACCGTAGGCACACTTAGTGGAGCGGATAGAAAAAGAATGTTGAGAAGAGAAACGTGAGAATGGAAAACCGAAAAAATGTGATGTTTAACTAAATAAATGAGAAGGCCAGCCCGGTGGTTCTGAGGGCTGAGGAACTTGATGCCTTACCTCGCTCCACATTGGTGACCAGTGTTTGGGAACCAGCTCGAGTCGTCGGGGGTCAGCCGGGAAGGAGAGGACTGAGCATCCAGAAGACTGCTCTCCTCTACTGGGGAGGGGGGACACAGATCCCTGGCAAGTAGCAACTCCCAGTGGAGACTGGGCTGGCTGATGCCAGGGGATGCAGAGGACTGGGAGGAGGCAATGGTGGACATCCTGTGGGCGGGCGCGGGGTGTGCCAGTGGCTGGACATCACTGCATGGCGCGCCTCGGGACATACAAGTTGAAAAACCCTCTCATAGGTGCTCAGGAAGCCCCCGATGGGCTCCTGTTCTCTCAAGCCTGAACAAAGCCCAGCTGAAGTCAGGGCGGGGGCTCAAGGGTGATCTAGTTCCCTATGATTGGGGGAGGGGGGGCACCTTCCATGGGGGCAAGCCACGGTCCTCCCTGTCCCTGCAGCTTAGGTGGAGGCCGGGTCAGGGGAATGTTGAGGGTCCAAGAGCAGGGCTGATAGGGGATAAGGTGCCATCTCCACCACACAGAGAAGAATACAGTGTTTCAAAAAAATATAAATTAAATAAAACGAGAAAATAAGAAAGTGCAGTAAACGCAGGAAAATGGCAGTTGAGTAGACCTGTGTCGGAGTCCATGATCTGATGTGCCTTGGTCAATGGTGGGAAAGAACTGAGGAGGGCATGGGAGCCATTCACCTTATATAGAATAGGCTGATGTCAGCTGCTCACATCAGTGGTGGATGGCCTCCTTTGGTAGACTGTTAACTAGAAAGGTTTCAGTTTGGTCCTGGCACTTGATGGCTGATGACTATGTCCTACTAGTGATGGCCTGCTGCAAGAGATACCCTCGAAGTAAGATTGGCTATGTCTTCAGGAGCCATGCACGCAGATGGAGGGACTTGAGGTCCGGATAGACCAAGGTTCCCTGTGCCTGTGTCAACAGGTCTCAGCAAATGGGCAGGGGAACTGGAGGTTCCACAGCCCATTGTTGCACTAATGGAAACCAGATCTGACTAGGTCAGAATGGCACCACCAGAATTAGGGTGGCTCCCTCCATGCGGAGCTTGATGAGGACTCTCCGGATCAGAGGAAAGGCATAAAGGAACTTCCCGTTCCAGGAGAGGGACAACGTGTCTCGCCAGAAGATTCCAGGCCCTGGATCTAGTCAGAAGAAACATGTCAGTTTTGCATTGAGTGGAGACGCAAAAAGGTCCAACTCTGGACGACCTCACCTGTCGAAGAGGTCTTCCACAACTTAAGTCAGCAGCTCCAACTTGTGTATTCTGGACTGTGACAGACTGAAGCTGTCTGCCAAGGTGTTTTGGTCACCTGGAACATGGGTGGCCGACAGTCCTAGACTGTGTTCTAGGAACCCAGTACCAGACTCATTGCCTCTCTGAACAGGGGGTTACAATGAGTGCCCCCACCCCCCCTGCTTGTTTATGTAATAGACTACACTGAGGTTGTCCAACTGCACCAACAGAGGACCCAGGGAGAGATGGTTCTGGAAGACCTGTAAGGCATACAGAACTGCTCTCCTTTCTAAAACATTTATGTGGAGGAGAGCCTCCATCAGGGATCGGGTCCCCTGAGTCTGAAAGGGACCCATGTATGATCCCCAACTCAGACCCGAGGCATCTGTGGTGAGGATCTCCTGAGGAGATGGAATGAGGAAGGGCACCCTTCTCAAAAGATTGTGGGGATTCTCTTTTTTATGCTCTTCTTTTATACACTCTTACACATGCTTGTATTAAATTACGGCATAATAGAAGTACAATCACGACTGCTCATATTTCTTGTTTATATCTATTCCTTTTACCCCTTGAACCATAAATTGCCATATTTTCTCTCTATCATACAGATTGTAATGCTACATATTGTTTTCTCAACATTTGTTTTCCCCTTTAATATCACTGTATAATACTTCAGACAACATGTTTTTTCTTTCTCCCATTAAGAATTTATGTAAGTGTATACTGGAGAATGTAGTGCATTTGCATGTACAATCACACTAATTACAATAAAAAGATTAACTGAAAAAAAAAAAAAAACCTGTGGGGATCTATCCATCACTGAAGCACTCTGTGGAAAAGGTAGGAGACAAGAACCTGCTGATCTAGATCACCGGTGTGTTGATCCCACTGGACCCTCACGGTCCACTGGGATATCCGCATGGGCAGCCCGGCCAAGGGAAATGTGACAAAGGCCGTGGCCATCTGGCCCAACAATTACATGAATACCCTGGCTATAACATACTGGATTTGGGCAACCAGCAGGGCCAGAGCTATTAGGCATTCTGGCTTGTCCTGTGGGAGCGCAGCCTTGTCCTGGGTGTGTCCAGAACTGCCCCATGTATTGCAACCATTGACAAGGGGTGAGGAAGGACTTGGGCAGATTGACAGTAATCCCTTGGGCCTGGAACAACTGCCTGCTGTGCTGTACAGTCAGCAGCAGAAGATCCCTGGACTTGGCCTTTAGCAAACAGTCATCCAGGTACGGGAAAACTGAGTGAAGATGTTGTTTACCACATCCTGCTTGATTTCCCACTCGTGGGATCTGGCCGATAGGAGACAGAGCGTCTACCAGAGTGTTTTGTACTCTGGCACGTGGACCCCTGTCAGGTGTAGGTTGTGCTGAGATGCCCAATACTATACCCTCATCACCGCTCAGGAAAAAGGGGATAGGAATGAGTTCCTCCCTGTTTGCTGAGGTACCAGACAATGCACATGTTGTCTGACGGTACCAGTAGGTGGCCAGGAAGGATGAAGGGATGAGGAGCCTGAAGAGCATACAGGACTGCCCTCGGCTTGAGAATGCTGATGTGCAACTGCTTCTTGATGTGGGACCAATTCCCCTGGGTCTTGTGTGACCCAAGGTGGGCTCCCCAACCGGCACCTGAGGCATCCGTTGTCAGAGTCTGGATGGGATGGGCAGAGCAGAACGGAACCCCTAGACTTAGGTTCTCCTAAACCAATCACCATTGCAGGTCCCTGATCATCAGGTCCGAAATGAGGACCTCATGATCCAGATCATCCTGGGATTGATCCCACTGGGTTCTAAGGGTCAACTGCGAGACCCACATGTGGAGCCGTGCCAGAGGGACAGTAACACCTAGCAGGTGAAGGACCTTCCAGGCCGAAGCATCGGGATACGGTCTGGAGGGTAAGTGGAAGGGACAGGTGGAAAATCTGGAGGCTGTTCTAGAAGTTTTAGAGCATGGCCCTGATCGATCAGCTGCAGGACCTAAGTATCAGCAGTAAGGGCCCTCCACTGATCTAAATGGAGGGAGAAACTACTCCCATCACCTCCTGGCTGGGTACAGGAGGAAAGGGGGGGGGGTTGGGCAAGGAGTCATGCTGAAGCAGGACCAGCAGCAGGGGCCGTAGTGCCACCTCTGGTGCTTTTGTCAGAGGCACCAATGGTGGACGAAGAGGCAGGCAAGGTGGGCCCTGCCCTGCGTTTACTCTAGGATCTGGACCCTGACCCAGCCTTATGGGAGACCTTAAGAAATAAAGGTCTTGGTCTGCTCCCAGGTTGGGTATGATAGAGGGAATATTCAGACCTAATAGCTCTACTAGATGCCTACAGGTCCTTGTTACTATCCTGCACATCAGGGCCAAAAAGCTTAATGCCTCCAAAGGGGGCATTTAAAATGTTCTGTTGGACATCAATAGCAAATCCAAAGACCCTCAGCCAGGAGTTCCGTCTGAGGCAAATGCTAGTGGCAACAGCCATGGCTGTAGCATCAGACATACCATAAATGACCTTCAGGAGATGCTTGCTGACATCAGCCACAGCCTGGAGAGTCTTAAGAGGCTCCTGCCTCTGAAGACCCTCAGGAAGGGTCTGTGCTGCAGCTCTTCCCTTCTTTCAGAGGGTTTACCGATACTTGACCATGTGAGACAGGTAACTGGCAAGCCTGAGGCCTAAAGTGGCCAAAGCAAAGGTCTTCTTGCCCCAAATGTCAATCTTGTGAGATTCCCTGTCAAGGGGGAGGGAACTAAGGTGCTTGTGCAGCTTGGACCTATCATAAGCCACTTTGATCACCACTGAATCAGTTTCTGGTTGGGCAACACAGAAGGGCTTCCCCAAAGGGGCTAGATAAAGTTTGTCAGCCTTCTTAGACACAGCAGGGACCATGTTAGGCCTCCACCAGGCCTCAGTGGCAGCATCCTGCAGAGCTGGAAGCAAAGGAGGAATGACTTTAGGTGGCAACTCGGGAATTTCCAGGAAATCTACAAGGTTCCTCCTGGTGATGTCCTCCTCAGTCTGGAACCCCATAGTGGCCTGAAGCTGCTTCATGAGGGAGAAGGAGTGGTCCTCAGGAGGGGATCTCAGAGTATGCTCCGTAGAGTCCTCACTCCCGGATGAGACCGTGGACCTATCTGAGGAATCAGCCCCAAGATCTTCCTCTTCATTAGGAATGAGGAGATCTGGGTGGTATTCCTTTTCGACATCGACCTGGTCTGCTGACGGCAAGGACGGTGCTACCACCCAAGAAGGCGCAGAGCGCTGGCCCCAACTGGTGCTGACACAGAAGCAGCACCCACTGTATAACGGTGATGAAGGTCCAGGCCAAGGAGTGAGCTGCTGGATTAGAGCCATGGTAACTGAGAAGAGCACCGTGTTTAGGTCAATGGCAGAATGTGGTAACACTGGTGCCAACACTGGCAATGAAAAGACCTCCACAGCCTGCAGAAGCAGATTTTGTGGGCCTGGTACCGGTGGGCATTGCAGTTGCAGAGGTTGCAGCAGCGGAGCTTGCACTGATGACCCAGGTGAGCCAGAGGTCGACCGCCTTCACCCGCCATAGAAAGGCTGGTAGAACTCGCTGTTGGGGTTGGCCTTGGGGAAGCGAAGGCTTGGGAAGCAGGAGGAAGAAGCAAGAACCTATCGAGGATCGGGAGTGCCTCCGGAATGGGTGGGTAGGGGGGAGAATGACTGGTTCTACTACAGTATGTTCCTTGTCCCAGTGAAAGTGTTTCCCCGAAGACTTGTCCTGAGCCTTGGTGGCCTGAGAGCCTGAAGAAAGAGCTGGCGACTGGGAGGGAGTAGTCCCCGAAGGCCCCTGTTCCATCCTGGCCACTTGCTGCTCCATAAGAAAGGACCAAAGAACTTTCTGGCAGCAGCACCGGGTGGAGAGGTTGAACTTCAAACAGAGCAAGAACGTTGTGGCTAGGCCCGAGGCAGCAAACGCTGAGGTCATGCTCTTATGGAATAAATCTTTCTGCACTGGCAGAGATGGAAAACATTGGACAAATCTTTCATTCTCGACATACAAAAGAAAAGGAATCACTTTAAATAAAGTGATTCAACACACAACAGAAAAATAAAAGGCAAATAGAAATTTGGCAGTTGACTGAACAACAAAGTTTCTGTGGAGTCCGTGCGAGTATGGCTGACAGCAGGAAAAGAACAGAGGAGGGCCGCCCACACTTATATACGCAGGGACATCAGCGTAGGACGTTGGCATGGGTGGCCCCTACTAGACTGCAACAGAAAAGTTTCCATGTGATACTAGCGCCTAATGGCTACAAGTTCCAGAGGTGTGACCTGATGAAAGAGATATCCCCAAAGATCGCTCCAACTCTGGATGACTCCATCTTGCAAAGAACTTATTTACCACAGAGATCAACAGCTCCCATTTGTGAACCAGGGACTAAGACCTGTGTACTGGGGGTGAAAGACAGCCCTTCTGGGGACTCTGTGAGGAGGTAAGTTCAAGAGAGGTAGCAGCCAGTCTGTGGGAGGTGGGCTACATCTGCCTAACTAACCCCAGGGCAAAATACTATATTGGGGCCACAGGACTCCATCACATTTCTTAGTGCAGTCTTCCTCTGCAGCTTCAAATCCCATTATGTCCTGGATTTGTTTGAGAAAAGCCTAAAAAGAGGCATCTTGAGAATGAGACTGAGAGGGAGGGGGATGGTACACCACAGAGTCCTCAGTGCACAACGAGGGTAGAACTGGAAGGTCCTCCCCGATCACATTCCATTTATTCATCCTCCATATTAAGGAGATCAAGAATGAATTCCTCCTTGTTGTTGTCTGGAATTACAACGGGAGTAAGAGTCTGAGCCGGTGACTGTGACCAAGGAATAACAGGAGTGCTTTTGGAACTCATCAACAACAGTGCTGACGGGAGATGTAATCGACGGGACAGCAGCTATCATTGACAGAAGTGACGGTAACAGTTGGCAAAACAGTTCAGAGAACGAGGTCAGCATTACCTGGGATTCAACGGCACCCAGTAAAGGGCCTACGACTATCAACGGCAAGTGGGTAGAACCCAATGACGCAGACTGCATACCATCCACAGTAGGTACAGCAGCACCAAAGTCAGAACCTGACCTCGTCTCATACACGGTCGGGGGGCTGTAGTCATCACTACAACAGCGGATGATGAGGACTCACTCTCCTTCTGTGGAGACCGTGACCTCACCAACGAATCCCCAAATGGGGATACCACCACCAGGACGGGGAGAGATTGGAGCGGGATTTGGCAGGCCAAAACGTAGCCACTGTGGAATCCTTCGGACACTGCAGGGAAGCGTTTTCTTTTATTACTAGTGCTGAACTGTGAACCGTGAATCACACTGGTACGGGGTTGGGGTGGGGTGATTATTTGTGCATTCCATTAAGGGAGCTACGCTGCTGGGAAGGGGAGTATTGTAAGAGTCATCAAGTTCAGTGGTGCAGTGACTTTTCTTTTACAGGAGTGCATTGCCTTTCCTTTCACAGAAGCTACGCAGAAAGGGGCTGTTTGAACTGAGGTGAACCTGGGGGATACAAGGAGTGTGTGAGTTACATCTGGCACTGGGGAAAATTGTGTGGGGGCAGCAACAGGCACGGGACTACAATAGGATCAAGTGCTCTGTTTGTTGATTTTTGCATGAAGGCAAGAGGGGTTAGACCTGCCCTTCTCTCCCCCCATCCCTCACACCCCAGGATAGTCCACCTTTATAGGTGGACCAGCAGGGAAGGGTGGTACTACTTCTTGATCAGGACAGGTCAGGTGGGGCTACAGCCACATCATATAGCCATACAGAGGGAGTATTGGTACAATCTAAAAAGAACAGGAAAAGGTGAGACAGCAAAAAACAAACAAAAAAATAGCACATATTTAGAGAAACACAGACTCTGATGGCAGATCAGGACCGCTTGGCCCACCTAGTCTGCCCATTTCCCTACCTACTGGATAAGTTGCAGATCCTAGTTAACCAACAGCCTATTTCTTCTTACCCCCCACAAGAATTGCCTTATATCTGTCCCATGCATTCCTGGATTCCCCCACTGTTTTTGACCCCACAATCTCCTCAGGAAGGCCGTTCCGTGAGTCCACTACCCTCTCTGTGAAAAAATACTTCCTCACATTGCCCCTGAGCCGTCCCACCTCCATCTTCAAATTGTGTCCCCTTGTTCTTGCACATCTCTTTTTCTGAAAGATGCTACCCTCTTGGACTTTGTTGATTCCTTAAGGTATTTAAAGTTTCTATCATGTTCCCCCTCTCCTCAAGGGTATACATATTAAGCTCCTTTAGTCTCTCCTCGTATGGCTTCTGTTGCAGACCCTGCACCATTTTAGTTGCCCTCCTCTGGACTGTCTCCATCCTGTCTATGTCCTTGTGGAAATGGGGTCTCCAGAACTGGATGCAGTACTCCAGATGGGGTCTCACCAACTGTCTGTACAGAGGGATAACAACTTCCTGTTTTCTACTGGTGATGCCTCTCCCTATACATCCCAGTATCCCCCCAGCCACCCCTACTGCCTTCTCACATTGCTTGCTAACCTTTAGGTCATCTGATATGATTAGCCCCAGGTCCCTTTCCATTTTTGTTGTTGTTAATTCCTCCCCCATTGTGTACTCTTTCCTTGGTTTGTTTCCCAGGTGCATTACTTTGCACTTCCTTGCATTGAATCCAAGCTGCCATACTTCTGACTATTCCTCCAACCTTGCCAAGTCCCTTCTCATCCTTTCCACCCCCCCCTTGTGTATCAACCCTGTTGCAGATCTTTGTGTCGTCTGCAAAGAGGCATACTTTTCCTTTCATTCTCTCTGCAATGTCACCTATAAAGGCATTAAAAAGGACCGGATTCAGTACTGAACCCTGCAGTGCCCCACTAGTAACCCCCCTTTCTTCAGAGTGGACTCCATTTACTATTATCTTCTTTGTCCTGTTGTCCAGCCAATGTTTTACCCAGGCTACCACCATGGGAACCACCCCCAGGCTGGCTAATTTGTTTATTAATCTTTTGTGTGGGACTGTGTCAAATGATTTGCTAAAAGTCTAGGTAGGCCATGTCCAAAGCCCCACCCTGGTCTATTACTTTGGTCACCCAGTCAAAGAAATCTATTAGATTCATCTGACATGACCTTCCCACTGTGAATCCATGCTGCCTTGGGTCCTGTGCCCCACTGGCCTCTAGGTACTCAACAATTCTTTCCTTCAGAAGTGATTCCATCATTTTCCCTACCACTGAGGCCAAACTGACAGGTCTGTAGTTTCTTGCCTCTGTCTTGCTCCTTTTGTGAAGGGGAATCAAATCTGCCCTCCTCCAGTCCTCAATTACTACACCGTCCTTCCATGATTTGTTAAAAAGGCTAGTCAGTGGTGTCACTAGTTCTCCCCTTAATTCTTTCAGAATTCTGGGGTGAATCCTGTCAGACCCCACTGCTTTGTCCACCTTCAGTTTTAGGAGTTCTTTCAGAATCCTTTCTTCTGTGAATGGACTGGGATCAACTCCCCTATCCAGAGTGGTTCTATTGATTGGATTAGGTACCTCCCCCTCGTCTTCTTTTGTGAATACTGAGCAGAACTATTCGTTCAGTATCCCTGCTTTTTCACTCTCCCTCTCTGCCCATCCACCGTCCCCTTTATTCAGCCTCACTATCCCTCCCTTTGTCTTTCTATGTTCCCTAATGCACCTAGAAAAGATTTTATGCCCCTTCTTAACCGAGTTGGCTATCTTTTCCTCAGTTTGGGCCTTTGCTATTCTGACTGTCTTCCCCGCTTCCTTCTGCTTTAACTGGCACAGTTCTCTGTCCTGCTCCTTCTGTGTTTCCTTATACTTCCCAAATGCTATCTTTTTCTCCCTAACCTTCTCCACCACCTCTTTTGTGAACCATAGTGTTTTTTTCTTTCATTTTGATTTGTTTATTTGCTTCACACAAAGACTTGTTGCCTCTGTGATGGCAGTTTTGACGTTTCCCCTCCTTCCTGCCTGTTTGCTATTGCTCTTCTGAGCACTCTCCCATTTTGACAAAGTCGGTCCTCCTGAAGTCCAGTACCCTCACTTCTGTATGGCTTGACTCTGCAGCCAAGTTTATCGTGAACCACAGTTTGGTGGTCACTTGTTTCTAGATGGCTACCCACTTCTAGATCAGAGATCCTCTCTCCCTCCCCATTTGAGAGTACCAGGTCGAAGACTGCTCACTCCTGGGTGGGTTCCAACACTAGCTGTCTGAGCATGCCCCCTGTAGGGCATCAAGAATTGCCCTGCTCTTGGATGTGGCTGCAGCAAAGGTGTTCCAGCTAACATCTGGCATATTCAGGTCCCCCATCAACAATATATAACCTTTCTCTGCCATCCTAAGGATGCCTTCCATCATTTCCTTGTCCATTTCCTCCCCTTGAGATGGGGTCCTGTATACAACCCCTGCGCAAATTGTGGTGCCCTTTCCAGTCTCCAGGGTGACCCACAGTACTTCCTCTCCTCCCTGTTTACCTTTTTGTTCCACTCCTTTGATTCCCTCCCTTACATACAGACAGCTGCTTTCCAGTCTCCAGGGTGACCCACAGTACCTCCTCTTCTCCCCGTTTATCTTTTTGTTCCATTGCTTTGATCTCCTCCCTTACACATAGAGAGCTGCTCCTCTTCCTCTTCTAACCTCCCTGTCTCTCCTGTAAATTGTGTACCCTGGTATGTTGACATCCCGTTCATGGTTCTCTGTGTATCATGTTTCTGTGACTGCCACGACACCCAGGCATCCCTCTTCTGTCAAGGCCACCAGTTCAGGGAGCTTGTTACCTAGACTGCTCGAACTGGTACTTATTACTCTCCATTTTTTGATGGCATTACCCCTTTTTGCCACATCCCTGTTCTTACTGCCTTTTTCTCCATTTACACCTGCCCTTCTCCCTATCGACATCTGTACCTTGGTGTTTACCTCACTAACTACCCTGATTTCATTTGGGGGCTAGGATTTCCCTGCTCCTTTTCAGTGCCTCTGCCTCCCTCCTTGGCTAGCTTAAATGCCTGCCAATGAAGCATTTAAACCTATTACTTAGGATCCTGGTTCCCCTCCTGGACAGATGCAGACCATCGCGCCAGTATAGGCCTCCATCCATCCAGGTGGACCTCCAGTTCCCAATGAAGTCAAAACCTTGAGTTCTGCACCGGTTTTTCAACCATTGATTGAACCCCATGGTGCAAAGCACCCTAGCCTCACCCATGCCATAGACAGGCAGCACCTCTGAGAAGGTTACCGTGTGTGCTTCTTGTCTAAGGCCCCTATCCAACTCCACAAACTCCTCCTGTACTGCTCTGATCCCTTTCCCAGCCAGGTCATCTGTCCCTAAGTGGACAATGACATCCAGCTCCCTCCTCTGTGCAGCTGCTCCCGCGATCCTAAGGATTCGCTCCCCGTCCCTCAGAAGCCATGGAGTCAAGCAGGCACCTTACCTCCTTCCCCCAGTTCTACCCTCCTAACAATGGAGTCCCCCACCAAGAGTTGTTTCCTTCCCCTGTGGGGTCCCATGCCACCCTCCTGTGGGTCTCCTTTATGGAGGTCTCCAGCATCCTCCTTGGTCTCCACTGCGGATGCCTCTATAGAGGAACCACACTCTGCCAGACTGGCATATGAACTGTGGAGAGGTACAACTGGAGGGATGCACCTCTGTTCCACCACCCTCACCCTCCCCGAGTCCACTGTGGTCCAACCGCTCGTCTTTCTTGGCAACCTCCGAGGCAGCGGAGGTGGCCCAGGGTGGGAGAGGAGATCCCCCGAATCCTGGCCAACTTGGCCTGGAGATGCGCAACCTCCTCCCTCAGCTCAGAGAGGTGCCTGCACATGGGACAATACTGCATTCTCCAGAAAGTCTCTCGGAAGGCTGCTGCTCCATCGGCCACTGCACTCCACCACTCCCATCATGTCTTATTTGTGGCCCCTTAACTGTTGTTTTGCATACTTTCTCTTTCCTCTGTTTATTTTTTTTTTCCCTCCCTACTTTCCTACTACCTCCATGCCCTTAAAGCTCCTGATCTTTCTGTTCTGGGAGAGGAAATTCTTATATTCTTCAGCAGTCTCCTTCTTACTTGCTCAAAGTCAGATCTCCAGCAGCTGGGGGGGGAGGGGGAGCTACTCTTTGCCTTCTAGGATGGTGAAACTTTTGTGCCTCTGTGATCACTCCCTTCCTGCTACCAAACATGAAGTTCCTGTTGTCAGTCAAATCCTGTGCCTATAAAAGTAGAACTGGCTGGGGGGGGGGGCAATATAGTCCCAGTAGAGTAGTACAGTTCTAACAGCACCTCCTCCTCTTGCTGTTCTCTGCCACAAGCTATCTAGGAGAGTTTTTAAATCCAAAGCAACCTGGCTTCCTTCAGCCTAAGCCACTCCCCCTAATTCAGTTTCCTTCTACACCTAGCTAACTGCACAGATAATTCATTTCACCCAACTCAAACACACTTTTTTTTGTTTTTACCCTAAATTGAAGGTCCCAGTATTAGAGTTCTAGGTCTTTAGTCCCAGTAGAGTAGTATAATTCTAACAGCACCTCCTTCCTCTTGCTGTACAGTAGAAAGGAGAGGAAACTGAAAACAGATCTGAATAACCTTTCATAGCAACTGCAAAGGGTGGCATACTGTACAGTATGCCTGATTCTGGGAAACAGAAAGTTGGGTGAGGGGGACACATATAGGCACAGAAGGGAGAAAGTAAGGCAGAAATCAGGAGGGACAGATTGTAGGAGACAAAATAGGAAGGCAGTGGGGAATTCAAAGGCCAAGAGGAGAGAGGGGGTAACAAAAAAGTATAGAAGGGGGGATATCTTTGCTCACCATGTGGCAGTCTAAAGGCTGAGGGGGGCTGGGGTACAGAATGATAGGTGGTAGCTGGGCCAGTGATGATGGATGGGGGTGACAAGGGGGAAATGGGAGGACAGTCAGTTGTAATGGTTGTGGTGCTGCCATCTTTCTTGGGACACTGTGGAATGTAGGCAGCTGTCTGGTCTGCAGGCAACTCGGGCAACTTGAGGAAATTGAGTGGCTAAGATGGGCATTGAGAATGAGGTGGGGGAGGACAGTGGGACAGGGGAGCAGGGAAGAAGAGGTAGTAGCTTGAGACAGGGGGTCAAGGCTGAGAGGGGTACAAGGCAGGAAGCTAGGTGGTCACTCCAGGGACAGGAAGCACCTGTGACAGAAGGAGGGAACTGGACAGTAAGTGGGGCGGTGAGGCAATCAGGTGAAGGAGATAGGCATAGGAAGAAAGAGGAGCGAACAGGCTATAAGGTGCTGAGGACAGCACAGACATAGGGATGAAGTCCTCAAACAGGTTCTCTGTCCTGCAGGGTCTGGATGAGAACAGGGTGAGCGCTATGCTAGGAAAGCGTATCACCCCTTGTGGTCAACACCCAGACGGCGAAACACAGAAGACTGACCACACGGGCCATTATTCTACATAATGGTCCTTTTTTTCTGTGTTTTGCCCCCTCCCCGGACCAACTGTGACCTGGAGTTGGAATCCTAGAGTCTGGGGGGCAGCCCCCCACAGAAAACCGTGATGGAAGAGGTGGCACAATACTTGTGTCAGTATTTTGCAGTTGCTGTGGGGGAGGTCGGCATTCTCGTTGACGAGATATCTTGGTGCTTCCCTAGGAAAGCAGGGAGGAGCGCATACAGATCAAAGTAGTGAAAACCATGGGGGAAAGGAGTGACACTTGGGGCAAGAGGGGTAACTGGGCTAGAGAGGCTGGGAAGTCAAGTGGGGAGGATAACACAAGGGGGGAGGTTAAGGGTGGGAGGATTACCTGGTGTAGAGAGGATAGCACAGCAAGCACAACCAAGGGGGACCAAGAAGAAAGAGGATGAAGCAAGACAGAGGCATCTCCAGGGTAGAAGCCCACGGGGGGGGGGGCAAACCAGGGAGAGACCAAGGGCAGGGAGGAAGCTGGAGAACAGGTGGGGAGATGAACACAGGAATGCGAGATAGCATAGAAGGCAATCTATGGGCAAGAGGCTGAAAGGGGAGGACTGAGTTGTAATAATAGGGGACTCCATCCTGAAGGGAATAAGATGGGGCAATGGGAACGCTGGCAGTGGCAACAAGAAAGCAAAATGCATGCTAGGCTGACAGCAGGGAGGGTAGGAGCAATATTTAACTGTGTGGGCAGGGGAGGCCACATTTGTACTTTATTTGGGCACCAACAATCTGACAGGCTGCGAGGTGATGGTAGCACAGGAAAGGTTCTTAGAGCTGGGTAGGATATGTAGAGGGTTGGGCAAATCAATGACCTTCTCAGAAGTGTTGCCAGTCCCAAAAGCAAGCACAGCTAGAAAGGTGAGGACTGAGTAGTTCAACATGTGGCTGAGGGGGTGGTGTGAAGAAAACTGTTTTGGCCTGCTGGGAGAGTGGGGTAGGACATGGGATAACAAAGAACTTTATGCAGCACACAGACTGCACCTAAACAAGGAGGGCACTGGAGTCCTGAAAGGTAAACTGGAAAAATACTTAAGGGACAAGATACATTTAAACTGAAGGGGGGCAGCAGGGGCAAGGAACTCAGCACCAGGTATCGGGCCCAGGGGCCTTCCCCCTTAGGAAGAATGATAAAAGACAGGGGAGTACAAGGGGAGGGGATAGCGGGGGGGGGTGAGGCATGGTATACGCAGAGGTAAAGAGGGCCATAGGACACAGTGGAAGGCAGTGACCCTTAATGATGCAAGGAGCCTGGGAAATAAGGTAGCAGATCTATGGGCACTACTGGCAGAAGGTAATGTGATATAGCTGCCATTACAGAAACATGTGCAACTCAGTTCCACGACTAGGACCTAGAGATCCCAGGTTACCAACTGCACAGGAAGGACAGGGCTAAAGGAAGGGGGCAGGTGTGGCTTTGTATATAGTCAAGTCAAGTTTATTGTTCTTCCAATAAATTAGAAACATTTCTGGACATTACAATTTTTAAATTTAAAAATACAAAATGTAAAATAAATTAAAAATATGATTAAACAGACTCCTTATCTCATTAGAATAACTCTCATAAGAAAGTATGCTGGTTAAAATTCTTCAGATTGTATAAAAAACAATTCATTTATCTCTGAGCCACTTTCGGTATACTTTTTTCTTAACACTTATTACAGACATTATAAAATTCCCTACCAGTATTGCATCTTGAACAGTCATTGGGTGCATCAATATGAATATCACATCATATGTTAAATTTGCATATTTACTAAGAATTTTCCCCAAATATTTAGAACGAATATAATTAAAGGGCATTGAATTAATACATGCTTTAACAATTCAGTGAATCCTCTATTGCAAGGACATTTATCCTGAGTTGATTAATTTAATTTTAATTTATTAAAGTAAATGCATTTTGATGTAATAAGTTCAAATCTCACCCAGGTTATTGCTTTACGTATGTATGGTGATAAAGGAAGTTGCAAATATTCTTCCATGTTGGAATCAATTTTATTTTGAGCAAACCACAAGGCTTGTCTTTGGCTCCTTACTTGATTCATCTGAATTTGTGTGATTTTTGGAAAAAGTTTTTTTTTTTTAAATTAACCTTATAGCTTTCGTGTATTTTTATTTCCGCATGCCAATCATTCCATAAGTGAGTTGACTCTATACTGTGTAATATTCGAAAAAGGGATTTTAACCATAGAGAGGTAAAATCATCTTTATGCCAGGATTCCTTTTCCATTATATAGTTCAATGGCATAACATTATTTATATTATTTATTGATCTCAACCAATATGTGACTATCCTTAGGTTAATAAGGGTAATCTACCTAATTCTGTTCTATTGATCCAGCCATTGAAGTGGGAACTTGTAAAATATATTTATAATAATATAAAAGAGGGGTTTCCAGTTGTGGATAATGATTATATCCCCAGATTTCCGCTCCACATAATAGCAGTGGGGTAATTTTTGCCTCCCCTGCTTTAATAGCAGGCATTACCATAAAACCTCCATATTTAAGGTTAAATTTTTGCAGTGCTTTTGCTGCATACTTTGCCTTATTAATCTGTTCCTTAATATGATGTGCCCAGAAGTTTCTAGAGTGTAATGTTATACCAAGGTATTTATAAGATGTCACTATTTCGATAGGGACATCATTGTAGAAAATCTTTGGTTTTGATGACCATTTCCAAAGATCATTATTTTGTTTTGTCTAGGTTTATTCTCAGTTCCATTCTTTACATTTATTCACAAGAGATTTAAATTTTAATTCTAGTCCTTTAGGGTCAGTGATAGTAGAATTAGATCATCTGCATATGCTAGGTTGTGTATGTATTGATCTTTTATTTTTGGAGAGTCCCACTGATCATTTAGGTCATAATCTAATAAGGTATCTATATAGATATTGAATAATAGGGGAGCTAGTAAACATCCCTGTTTGATACCTTTAGAGGTTGGGAAATATTCTGTGATATTTCCTCTTTGATCAAATCTCACTGTCGTGTAAGTATTAGTATAAAGTAAAACCATAGGGAGGAGTAGAGATGAAGGGAGGCCTCGAATCCTAAGAATTTCCCATAAAGTCTGTCTTATTAATGAATCGAACGCAGCGGAGAAATCAACAAATAAAACATAAAGTCTCATTTTCCTAAATAATATGTATTTCTCTAGGAGATTAAATAATACAAAAACATCATCTGTTGTGGAAAATCCATGACGAAATCCAGCTTGAAATTTTAAAAGAGGGCTATTAGTATCTATCCAGATTTGTAGTTTGTTTAACAATATACAAGAGAATATTTTCCCTGCAATGTCTAATAAACTTATTGGGCGGTAGTTACTTGGTTTGTATAACGAACCTTTTTTGTGAATAAGTATTATGTTTTTTTGACATGACGATGGTATTGTACATTCTTTTAAACAAATATTGAATAAGTTGAGTAAAAGGAATCCAAAAATTGAGATTCTCTTTATAAATCTCGGCTGGGATTTTATCTGGGCCTGGAGCTTTATTGTTTGTTAATTTTAAGATTGCCATTTGAACATCATCAGAAGTGAAAATTATAGGTGAGTAAGGAAGCAGAGATATCCATTGTAAGGAATTTGTTTGATCTCTTTGTAAAATGTTTTTGTTTAATAAAGCTGTATAATAGGTAACCCATGCTTCTTAGTTCTTTGTGGATATAAAATGGTAGTGTAGATTGATATAATTTAACCCCTCTTGCAACCATACTCCAAAAGGCCCTACTATCATTGTTCAATATTGTTTGATGGATAAATTCCCATCTTCTTTGTGTAAATTCATGTTTTTTTTTATCTTTAAGAATTTTTTGTATGCTTTCCTGGCATAATTTAATTTTACTTTAGTATGGTTTGATTGATTTTTAAGATGTTCCCCAATTATTTTACCTAAATTCATCTTTTGATACTGACACTGGGAATCAAACAATGTTGTAGGGGATGATGTTTGATCCTTGTATACATATATTTCACTAGTAATTCTAGATAAAAAGATTCTCAAAGTTTCTGAAAGTAACTTGGGTTAAATTTTCATTTTTTAAAACATCTTCAGGATAGATTGGTGTAGAAAAAAATTATATGTTCAATATTCTTTATTTTGTTATTTTTTAAGGATAGTTTAACTTTCCCCATGCAGACCAATGAAACAGGATAAATATCTTTCAAAGGAGGCCTCCTTTTATCATCAGAAGTGATCATGCGGCAAGTGAGTGCAGCATGATCACTTTATGCTCAAAGACTTATTTGAAAATTCTGTATAAAACCAGAAGATTCGGGAGAGATTAATACATAATCTATTAGACTGTTTCCAACCGAAGAAAAGTATGTGTATGCTCCCCTACCATTAAGGATTAGTAAATTATTCTCAATTATGAACTCTTTAAATTTAATGCCTGCTGAATTAACAATGGCATCCAATGATTTCCTCTGTTCTAAATCACACACACATATATATATATATATATATATATAGGAGTGCAACATTGGGAGATTATCAAAGGAGGCTATCCAAGCATTGAAATCGCCTCCTATTAATATTATATCTATGTGATGTTTAATATACAAAGTATCCATGATCAAGGAGAGCTCTGAACAAAGAGCGCCATATGTTGTATTTGGAGTGTTGGGGAACATACACACTCACAATCATAAAAGTAAACAAGTCCCATTTGACAATATTTATCAATGCAACATTTTTAACTCTCAGATAATCAATTGCATTGATACCAGCTCTAATTTTATAAAGGTGGTAACCCACCACTCGGCCTTCCAAACTTTTTCTCCTCTGTGCTAATAAACTAAATGCTTCAGAACCATTTAAATGAATTTCTGTGGATACCCATGTCTCCTGAAACAGCAATAGTTCATATTGGGAAACCATTTTTTTCCAATCGGGGTCAACCAATTTTGTCCCTATGCCCGTTATGTTCCAAGACAAAAAATTATTTAATTTAGAAGATATTAAGTCTTTATTTGTTAAAGACTCATCCGAATTTGATAAAATGGGGTAGTTATTAGGTAGTCATGATTTGATATTAGTTTCCGTAGTGATTCTTTTTGACATTTCTTTCGACTGTAAATCAGTTGAGTACTTGGATTCTATCCAACTTATACACATTATGTAATAAGTTCCTGTACAGAGTTTCTGATTTTATTGCCAAGTCAATTTGAGAATCGGTTTCATCCTTATGGACTCTCCTGACCTCTCCCAAGTCAGCTTTTGCTATTTCTATATCCAGACATGACTCAAGAAGAGTTCTGACAAGGGAGGGTAATCTATGGCTGTTGTTTCCTTCAAACCTTGCTATTCCAAATAGGGAGAGATGATAAACATCTGGTATTTTATCGAAATTCCAATTAAGCAGTGTTAATGTTGAGGTTATAGATTCAATGGGAATCATAGGACCTATTGGAAGATTCCTATCCCCATGAGCAAACATCCATATTGTAGATCAATTAACTGGAGAAGAGATTAAAATATCAAGTTTATTTAGATGTGTGTGTTTAGCCCAAATTTTCTTAGCTGTATCCATATCAGATAATAATATGTAAACTGGCTGATTATCTATCGATTGATCTCTATAGACCAGTTTTATGTTGGAAGCCGCCTGTGGAAGTTCTAGTTCTGCTTTAAGCAGATGGGACGTTAGGGAAAATAATGAGTCAGTTGTTTCATAGGGTTTTGTATAGATATTTTCGATTTTAAAAACTACCTCTTTCCCTGTAATAGTAATGGACTCTGGATTATGATTTAGAGAGAGAAGACTCTGCAATTTAAGATTCTCAAAAGATGCCACATTTGAATCTATATTTTGTAGAAAGTTATTACCCAAAGAGCACTGTTCCGTTAGAACTAAGGAACTTTCTATTTTATCTTCTTTAACCTGGCTTTTGTGGTCCTCATTACTTGTTTTTACTTGGTTTGTAATATTTGTATTTACATTATCTGCTATAACCTTTTTTTTTGTGTGTTATTTTTACATTGTTTTTTCACCTTATTTTTATTTAACTTTTGATTTTTTTCTATCTCAGGTTTCTGTGATCTCTTTTTTCCACTTTTTTTCTTTAATAGAGAGTTCGGATAGTAAATTGAAGAAAAAGAGGGCATATTTGCCTTCTCAGTAAAGCACTTGTTATCTTTAGTATTAATTTTGTCTGAAATGTCTGAGAGTTTATTTATAATGAAATCGGACAATCTTTCTACGGTGATGTTTTAATTCATTATATGCTTCACGAAAAACTATATTCGCCATCACTGGATGTGTTAATATTTAATCGTATACTTCGAGATTGTATCTGGGCACTGCTTAAGAAATTCAGGATCTAATTTAATTGCTTCAACTTCTTTATCTAGTTTTTAAACACTTTTTCTGGGGAGTCAGTCAAAATTTGCGAGTCTGTTAAATAATCCAAATAGTGATCCATGCTATTAATAGATTTAGAAGGACTAAAAAGACCCATGTAAGAAGGGTGAAGTGAAATTTCTTGTCCTTTAATAGGGCTTTTTAGTAAATGAGTACTTGGGTAATTATCAGAAAGGTTCACTGGAATCTGGCTATCCAGTGTTGTGCCCCTATGAGGTTTCTTGGGATTTTTGAGAAAGAATTCCGTGATTTTCCTTTGACTAAATGGTTTATATAATTGGGGGTTTAAATTATTTTCCTCCAAGTCTATCACAGAATCTCCACTACAAGATTGAGTTATTAGATGTCTAATTTCATTTTTTCCACACTCGATACTTTCAAGTAACTCGAGGTCAGTTTGGTCAGGTATAGCCAATGATAAATCTTGATTTGAGCCCTTCTCTATACTGGCTTTCTGTCTAAAATAGTTAAGAATCCCATTTGGCTCCAGGCACTATGGCTCTATAGTCATATGCAGTTTCCTCTTTTACATAATAGGAGGGAAAGGACTGATGCATTACTCCAGGGGGTTCTTTAGGAGTAGAGGCCGTGACAACCAGATCTTGGGTAAACACACAACCATTTTTGTTTAGTCTCTGGTTACCCTCTTGTTTACCCCTACCTATTATATTTTTATTCACCACTTTGCCACTTCGTGTATACATGGTTTTACTAATTAATCTTTTCCTAATATAAATGTATTCCTAGTAATAAATGTTTAAACCTTGAAATCTTAAATAATATAGAACAGTTAAATAAAATGTAACAATTCCTAGGTAAAAAAAAAAAAAGGGGCAGGATGAAAAATGCAGCTCACAAGAGGTGGTCTTAGTCCATGTCTGAGACAGTCAATATCAGGAATACTGGAATGCAGTGAAATACCAAGGTCCCAATATACTGTATAGCCAAGAAGTTCTCTTCCCCGGAAGAAAGTCAAACAGAAGAGTCCCAATATGTTATCAAAAAGTTTTCTTTCCCAAGAAAAAGTCAGATTGCAGCTCTTTTTTTTCTAAATGAGGAGTTGGAAAAGTTAAACAGTCCAGTTTCACCAATTGCTGTTGACGGTGTGGATACTCCAGACAAAGACTGTCTGACACTAGAATCAACAAACAAAATTTTTTAAAGAATTTTTATAACTCAATATAATGGTTCTGATTAAAGTTAAAATAAACTTATTTCAGTAATCAAAATATGTGGGGTAGAGCCCTAGAGCACAACCTAGAGAGCCTAAACTTATGTCAGTCACTTATACACTTAATGTTTTAATAAAAACTGTCATCACAGCATATTTAACACTAGGTTGCCAGAGAATCTTTATCTTACTTGCGACGTCTGTTAAATGTCAATGTGAAGGTGTTTAAGGTTATATGCGAACTGCGGTCTTGTGCTATTAAGAGTATGAATACTGACCACTTTAAATTATCAGGCAAAGGAATCCAGCATTTTTTATGTGTTTAGCGATAGAGTTTTTCCAAAAGTAGCGACCACGTCCCAACCTTTGGAACTTAGAATCAATATACGATGGTAAAAATAATTCCAGCAGTGGACAGGACAGGAAAAAACACACAACCGTGAAGCAAGCAAGAATCCAAATGAAGCTGGTGTTTAAAAAAAGGGGAAGTGCCTTTATGGAACCAGTGATGCAGATGACGTAAGGTGTGTGTGACTGTGGTGCGAAAATTAAATCTCAGAGACTAAGATATCTTAAAATATCTAAAATAAATCTAAATAGAAGAAAAAAGAAATTTTCAGAGTGTTATTATATCAACAGGTAGCACGTAGTGTTATATATATGTTTAAATATCTACGGTAACCGGACTCTCGACTGTGGGGAAAAAACAAACAGAGTTTTCTTCTTTTAAAGTTCTAATTTAAATTTAAATTTAATCAAACCAACTAGATTTTCAGTAATTACACAGTCCTTAGTCTAGAAGGATTTTTGATAGGTCAGCCCAATAAACAAAGTTCAGGATTATGGGCTAGGCAGTTGATTTCTAAAATCACGATGTACAAAAACAGTGTAGTAAAAATTAAGTAAATAATAGCGGATTATAGCGAGTCATTAAAGCATTTATCAAAAAAAAAAAATGCAATAAAAACGAACAGTAAAGAATCAGAAAGATAAAAAGGCGGACTTTCCTCTGTTTTCCACTACTGCACTTTTCCACCGTTTTTTCAAGTCTTCTCTTCTAATTACTTGTCCTCCACTGTTTACCGACTGAACCCCCCGCGGAGTGTTTGAAACTCAGCCATCAGGCAAGGCTATTTCCACCAAAAACTCCACGGCCTGGTGGCTGAAAAACAAAAGGCAAACAAGGGAGGCTGGCGGAGGCCACACAAGTTGTACTGGAAAGATTTACTCACTTCATTAAAAGTAAGGCAACAGTGGCATACCTTTTCAAAACAAGTAATGAGAGTTGAGTAAGTCCTGCTTTAGCGGCTCCATTCGGCAGCTCTGCTCAGCGTGCAGCAGTCATTCACCACCGAGTGCTTCCTCCTATAAGCCTTCAGGGATAATTGCAGCGACTTTGTTCAGCGGCGTTTCAATGCTGTAAGCTTCTCTGGACCGCGAAGATAACGTCTTTGCTAGTCTTCTCTGTGTGGAGTCTCACTTCCTATTCTGCACGAGGTATAAGCAGGGGGAATCTTCTAGAAGGGGTTTTCTCCTTGCAGGGATCATTATGAATGGATCCTGGCTTTGTATATAAGAGAAGGGATAGAGTGTAGTAGGGAGGAGGGAGAGAAGGCAAGACAGAAGCCGTTTGGGCAGTACTACAGAACACTGAGGCAGAAGAATTCAGGTGAGGTCGTGTACAGACCACCTTCACAGGGAACCAAGTTAGATAGGGAGCTGGGAGAACAGATTAGAAGAGCAGGGGGCAGAGGTAATGTTGTAATTCTGAGGGACTTCAATCTACTGGGAGTAGACTGAAGCACCCCAGCTACCACCTGCAGCAGGGAACAGGTCCTCCTAGATGCTATCCAGGACTGTTTTCTGACTCAGGGAGTCAAGGCGCCAACAAGGGAGGACGCTATATTAGATGTGTTGTCGAATGGGGAGTAATTCCAGGGCGTAGAGGGGAAGGAACCTCTCGCAGGTAGTGACAACTAGACAGTGTGGTTTTCAGTCTGCATGGGGAAGGAAGCGAACAGGACTAAAACAAAGGTGGTGGACTTTATGAAGGCAGACTTCAATAAGATGGGGAGCATAGTGCTGGAGCACCTAGCAAAGATCCAACCAGGAATGAATAGAGACCAAAAATGGACAATCATCAAGATGGGGTTGACTGAGGCCACCAAAATGTGTACAAAGGCTCAGAAAAAGGGCGCCAGAACCAAGAGGCCAAGCTGGTTTAATAGCAAGGTGGCGGAAAAGGTAAGGGATAAGAGGGCAGCCGCAGCCTTCCTAAGGTATAATCGTACTGCAAGGGAAGTAGACAGGGAGATTTACACGGAGAAATCTTGAGAGGCAGGCAGGGAGGTCCAGGCAGCAAAGGCTGAGAAAGAACAAGACTGGCTCAGGGGATTAAGGAGGAGGAGAAGGACTTCTGCTACGTCAAGGAGAAAAGAAGCGGAAGGGACGGAATAGTCAGGATCAAGAAGGAGGGAGGGTGGGTGGAGAAGGGTGTGGAACAAGCGGAGGCATTTAATGACTACTTCCTTGTCTTCACCAGGGAGGCTAGTGGGCCCATGCCAAAGGGGAAGATCGGGATGCCCGGGGGTAGGGAGTATAAGGGGCGGGATTGAGGAGGACAGGGTCTTGAGGAGACTTAAGGAGCTGCGGGTGGACAAGACTCCTGGCCCAGATGGGCTACACTCAACGGTTCTGAGGGAACTGGTGGAGATATTGGCGGCTCCACCAACGGAGCTATTTAACACCTCGCTCGAGGATGGGTGTCCCTCAGGACTGGAGGACAGCCCATGTGGTGCCCATTCACAAGAGTGGACGAGACATAAGCCTGGAAACTACAAGCCAGTCAGCTTAACCTCCATAGTGGGTAAGTTAATGGGACCACCCTGAAAGAAAGGTTTGTATCCTTCCTAGAAGAAAATGGTCTCCAGGATAACAGGCAGCATGGGTTTGTTAGGGGGAGGTCATGTCAAACCAACATGGTGGGCACTGACTGGGTTACAAGGATTTTGGACAAAGGGCAGGTGGTGGATGTACTTCATCTGGACTTCAGCAAGGCGTTTGACTCCGTGCCCATGGCAGGCTGGTCTGCAAGCTGAGGGACCCGAGGGTTGGGAACAAACTGCTGGGGTGAGTAAAAAGTTGGCTGACGAACAGGAACCAGAGAGTAGTGGTAGGGGGTGAGCTGTCCAAACCTAGGCCTGTGACTAGTGGTGTCCCACAGGGCTCTGTACTGGGACCTGTGTTGTTCAATGTATTTACTGGCGACATAGCAGAGGGGGTCAGGAGCATATCTGTCTTTTTGTAGAGGCTACTAAGCTCTTCGGGAAGGTGGACACAGAGGAAGGGAGAAAGGATCCAAGGGAGGATCTGGCAAAACTGGAGAAAAGGTCTGGCATCTGGCAGTTGGGTTTTAATGCTAAAAATATAAGGTGATGTACATGGGAGCCAAAAATCCAAAGGCCAGTTACTGGCTAGGGGGAGTTCAGGTGACAGTATCGAAGAGGAGAAGGACTTGGGGGTTATGGTAAGGGGTGACATGAAACACAGCACAGTGTCGTAAGACAGCAGCTAAAGCAAAAATGCTGGGTTGCATAGCCAGGGGAATCACATCTAGGAGGGAGGAGGTTATTCTACCACTATACAGGTCATTGGTGAGGCCACACCTGGAGTACTGTGTCCAATACTGGTGCCCCTACCTTAAGAAGGATATCAAACTACTAGAGGCGGTACAGCAGAGAGCAACCAAACTGATCCAGAGCACAGGGACAGAACATACGAGGACAGCTAAAGGGAGCTGAACATGTACTCTCTGGAGGACAGAGGGGAGAGACAGAGAGAGGATATGACTGAGACCTTCAAGTACCTGAAGGGCATAAATAAGACCAGCATTCGGGGCATCTTTAATCTAAGGAAGGAGGGTACGACAAGGGGTCATGGCCTGAAATTGGCAGGGGGTAGATTCAGAAGGAAAATGAGAGGGCACTTCTTCACAGAAAGAGTAGTGAAGGGGTGGAACAAGCTGCCAGAGGAGGTGGTGGTGGTGGTGCCAAGGACAGAGACCAGCTTTAAGAGGGGTTGGGACAGGATAAACAAGAAGATTAGGACAACAGGGAAAATGGAGGTGGGATGGGGTACAGTGAGGAGAGAGGGGGACTGGGAGTACAACTTCAAGAGAAGTGGGGGGCAGCCACTTGGTATAAATAGCTGCACATTCAAACAGACTCGATTGATCATTATGGTCTGCATCTGTTGACAATTTCGTATATTCGTAACGAAGCAAGAATCTTGTCTTTGTGCCAGTGGTGATGGCTGTAAGAGGAATTCAGTGACTTTTCTTCACCTTTGTCCTCGATGACTACGCCAGCAATAATGCCACCAAATGCTAAGGAGTATCCTTAATTGAGGTAGTTGAGCAAGAGGCAGAAGCCAGCTTGGAGTCTATAGTCTTGGCATTAGCTTCCATGGCCTAAATGGCAATGAAGGTTTCTAGAGCCTTCTTTCGGCATCTCCTTGTGGTCTGGTTAAATCCCTGGCACATATGGCATTGCTGAACAGGCCCAAAGAGCAAACACACAGTGTGAGCATCGTCCCTGTAGATCTTGTAACTTCAGATACAAAACCTGAATAAAGGCTCTTTCGATGGCAGTACAAAAGGACAAGTCACCAAGTACAGTGAGGTTTAGAAAAAAATATATACTCAAAGAAAATGGGTAAATGGCAGGATAAAGAAATGAGGAGCAATGGGGCCACCCATGTTATACAGGTGCCGACACTGCACATCATCGTGGGTGGTCCCCAGAAGGCAAAAGTTTCTGAGTGTTCCTGATGCCGGTTAGTTTACAGTTCCTAAGGTGTGGCTCAATGGAAGAGATATCCTCGATGAAGATCTTTTATTACATCCCTGGTAGTTTAGCAGACCCTTCCCACACCGATCTCCATGGGCTATTCTTTTTATTACATCTCTGGTAGTCTAGTGGACCTCCCCTTCCACATTCAATTCTTATAGGCATTCTCTTATTTTTAGGACATGACTGGTGGTCTAGCAGCCCCCCCCCCACACCCAATCTCCGTAAATTTTCTATTATTTTTATTACACCCCGGCAGTCTAGTGGACCCCATACCCGATTCTTATAGGCATTCTCTTATTTTATGGTATGACTGGTAGTCTAGTGGACTCCTTACCACATGTGATCCCGATCCCTGTAGGCATTCTTTTATTTTTCTGACATCCCTGGTTGTCAAGTGGTCCCCCTTACTATTCCTGGTTTACAGTGCCCCCCCACCCGATACATTAGATATATCCAGTGCATTTAGTTGGTTTTTTTTTGTGTTAACCACGACATGCCGAATACTGATATGACAGGGTTCACATCCTAAACTATCAGAAGGGACTTCTAACCCCTTTCTCTCCAGCCAATAATTTATTTATTTTTAAGCATCTCTCTACCATCCAGTGATTGTGGTTGCCACGGATGAACCCTTCCTCAGGCTCAAAAGTGGATGCCTTCCTAATCAGAGCCAATTCTGCTCCTTGCTAGGCTGGAAGGGGGTGTGAAAAGGCTAGGCATCCTTCACCCACCTGTCCTCCCCAAGAGCAGTGTCTTCACCTTAGTGACACATCTGGCCCCCAACTGATTCCAATTTAGGACTCCAGGACAAGCACAGAAAGCCCCATCTGCCAGGTAGTGATAGCTTGCTACTGCAGCTCCACTAGGCCAGCTTTTTCACTTCAATTGTTGCAAAGAAAGGTTAGGATGAACAAAATCCAATGAATGACATTAAACAACGTAGACTTATTAACCCAGACCACTGAAAACTGCTACCTCTATTTGTACTGCTGTTACAGAAATTCGCAATCTATCTTTTTCTTCTGGGTAGGTTCCTTCCTTTTAGAATGAAACAAAAGTATTTCATTAAACACAGATGGGTCGATAAAAGCATTGTGAGTAGCTAGCAATCTATTTCCAGACGAAGAACATTATTCACAGTTTTTAAAGTTACTTAGATAATAACATTCTTGCACCTGCCCAATCAGGTTTTGGCCCAAATATTCCACTTCAACTGACATATGCTTTCAGCCATGGATAACAGTCTTTCACAGGATCCACCTGTGTGAACCCATCTATGTTCTTTGAAACTGTTGATAACAAAAACCTTTAAGGTACACCTTTATCATTACTACTGAAGTTACAGAATGGTAGTGGTTTGCACATCATTTAAAGGGGAACAAATCAGCACTAAGTGTGGGTCTGGTCCCAATGTGCACTTTGTGCGCAAAAACATTTTGGATTATTTACCATTTACTGTTGTACAGTAGGTTGTATCTGACTAATTTTGTTTACTTATAAGTGGACATCTGTTACTACATATCCCAGAAACCCGTGCAGCTGACATTAAAGTAGCAGGCAGCAAAGGGAGATTTAATACCCTGTACTACATGTTACAGCTTTTTTAATCTTTGATTAGAAGTTTTCTGGTTCTGCTTTTTTCCAGGGGCCAAGTAAAGTCCTCTGTGACTGTATTTAGTCGCAAGAGGACAGCAAGACCAGCAAACAAAAAAATCAGCATTTATATAAACTCTAACACAGTGCTGTGTGTCCAGCGGTGGACACGACCAGCACAGGGGCAAGTCCTCTTAGCCCATTTAATTTTTCCTAAGCGGACCAAGTCCCAATCAGCAGAATGTAGCTTCAGATGGCTGCAAGGTGCCAGAACCCACAGCTGACCCAGATAAGGACCACTTGGCCCACCCAGTCTGCCCATATAGTGGTTGCCAAAACAGCCCCCACTGCGTTTAAGTGGTGAAAGATGCAGGGAGTGCTGCAGGATGCATGCATACTGTCCATGTCTAAGGTTGTGAAAATCCAGTCTTATAACAAGTAGTTGCATCAGAAAGGACAAGGCAATGGAGGTCTGAGGCACCTCCTGCACACTGGTGTCCCTGGTTCAGTAACCGATTATGGGTGCTTGGGGTCTGGACAGGTTAGGGAGGATCGAGCATCCCTAGGATAGCTTTCCTCCCTCGGGGAGAGGGTTTAACCCTTGAACTGTCGACAGAATTAGAATGTGTAGGAATTCTGGACTGATATCAGTCCGCGGCACAGCAAGGGTTAACACGTCCTGCTGCTTGCCTGCCACCTACAGCAATCTGAGTGGCAGCACAGTGGGACCATATAGGGAAGGGACCCCACTCGCAGGTACCTGGAGGTTGTCTCTGCAGAGACAGAGTTTGCACGTTGTGCCACTGTACGCAATGTTGATTCAGGGGAAAGAAAAAAACACTGATCACAGGATGATGGCCTGACCCTCGCAGCAGTGGCCAAGCACCTCCACAAGCCTTGTGGCAGAGGATGTCAAAGTGAGTTAAGCCCCGAAGATTATGGGTGACCAGTCTAAAGGGGGTCGCTGGAGCAGAAAGCAGACAAAATACTAACTGGACAAAAAGAAAAAAAAAAAAAAAAGGGACGAAGCAAAGGTGGAGAGTGAGCCTTGCTATTATATACTTTTGCTATTAATGCAACTTTAAAATGTTATTTTTTCACTATCTGGTACTGAGGGAACGTTTTATCTAGGCTGAAGAGGTAGCAGAACAACAAAAAAGAGCACCAGAGAGCAATGTGTTCTGGGGACTGTAGGAGCCCCCCAGCATTAGTACAGCAATCCAGCATGAGTGGGAATTGTAGGCAGACTCGATCTGGGAAGACAAAACAGGGTATGGTAGTTTAGTGCATAGAAAGTCTTTTTTAGGTATTGTCCAGAACAATGTATTTGTTTAGTTTTTGTTGACCGGGAAGGGAGGACGAGGCAATTCTGCCCATTGTCAGCCTCGTCCCAGGGAAGGGGGAAGATACAAGTGCAAACTGACATACAGAACCAGATAAAGCTGTTGGTTGCATTTTAGTGAATTGGGGATAATTTGGTCAGATCACCGGGGAAATTCCCCTACTTCTTCTGAGACAACAACCACAAGACCAGGCAGACAGGACCTCAGAAAGATGGAATCAAACAGACGAATGCTAGCACTTAAGAGGGACAGATTTATGTGACAGTTACTGGTTTTAAAAGCGCCTTGGTTGTTCAAGTACTTTTCTTGGAGGATGCATGGACAGTATCAGAACCGAAAATAATGTCATGCTCAAGAAGTGTTCCAAATCCCAAATGAATTCTTAAGTAAATTCTTATATTAACTTACTGCAGCAAGGAGATTAAGAGAAACTACTGGGGCTTTCTACAAGTTATATCAGTTAAAAGTTTGCTGGAAGCCCTTCTAGGCTGGGATCAAAAGAGGCACAGACCACTATATAAAATGGTCAGCTATTGAGTTTATTGCTCATATTTAGTTCACTGTATGTTAGGATGTTATATCCCCATGTTCTGGCTGCTGAATGTCATATACTGTTTGGATTATGACAAGCTGTTCAGTACTGGATCCTCCAATTTGGGTACTATATAATATGTGCGCTGGTGGTCCTCCCATCTAGGTACTGCCTAAGTTGGGTGTTGGTGGTCCTCACGATCTGGGTGCTGCCTGTATTGTGCATTGGTGTTCCTCCCTATCTGGGTATAACCAATACTGTGAGTTGACGATCATCCCTATCAGGGTGCAGCCTATATTGTGTGTTGGTGGTCCTCCCTAATGGGTGTGGTCTACTTAGATGTGTTGGTGGGTCCTCCCTATCTGGGTGCGATCTATAATGTTGTGTTGGTGGCCCTTTACATCTGTGCAGTGTTTCCATCCTGAAACATAGCTATTAATTTTAGAACTTACCTAGACTTCATCATTTCCCTCATGGGGGGGATCCTAGTATCCATTTTCTACACAGAAACACAGACTTTGTCGGCAGAAAAGGACCCAAGAAAGGGACATTGGCCAGCTTGTCCTTGGTGCGAGACGTGAAGGTGGATAAAGCAACCAGGCCCTGCGATGCATGGAGACAACCACTACCATGTCATGGACAAAGGAGTCAGCCATGTCCAAGGCCCCCTGGATCAGGTGTTTAGCAGCGACTGACCCTGGTGTCTGATGTGCTGCACCGCCAACTGCTGTACAATCGGGGGGAGGGGGGGTGACAACTCCAATCGGGTAGACCCCTCAGCGTACACCTTTTTTAGCGGCATGGACAATCTTGTAGGACTCCTTGTCTGTGTCCCTTGGTGTGCAGATTTGCACAACACTGAATCTGTGACCAACCCCTGTGGAGGGGTGGTCCGTAAACCCCAAAAGGGAACCTGTGGGGACAGCATATTTGTGGATCATGTGGGCAGAGGGTGCCAGGTAAGATGCTAGATGCTGCCAAACTCCAGGGCCAGTCCCAAAATGGCATCATCCACAAGGAAGCAATCCAAGGGGATTTGTCCCAGTCCAAAATGTACGTGAGGGGATACTTGGCCCTCTTCTGGACTGGCTCAAGTGGGACTGACATGGACTGAGATGAGTCAGAAGCACCCTAAAAGATACCAGGCCATGCTCCATGGTAAACAACTCAACCAAGTTGTGGTCGAGGAGGGGAGTCCCAGAAGAGGCCATGGACTTATTGATCAGTGTCTTCTGAGGACTCTTCAAAAACCGGCCCTTGGCTGTTTCTCACCATGGACCCTCCAGGTATTCTCGCCAGGGGTAATCCTCACAGACAACTGTCCTGGCAAGCCTTAATCAGAGCACCCACCTTCGGCTGCAGTGGTGGCAGCTCCACCCACAGAGATGTAGAAGCAGCTGTGGTGTGCAGCAGGGTGTGAACCGGTGGGGATATCACTGGCAGTGGCTAGTAGGCCAAAGGTCCAGCAGATAGAGCCCCACCCTGCCCGCAGTAGCCCACTGTTGCCAGAAGAGTTCCTCATAGCACCGGTGTATCTTATGTCAGTGTCTTTCCTCACCAGAGGATGAGAAATTTTGACAATGCCTCCTGGTCGAGTGGGATTGAAAACAGGAATGCTTAGACCATGACCTCTACCGTCGACTGGCCAGCTGACAATAAGAAGGGCCTTCCGGTGGGTTGCTGTAGACTATGTGCCTGCCCACATTCAGGAACATGGGCATGCAAGACCAGACCACTGGTGAAGGCTGATCACCCAAGGACAGGATGGTGACACCGATCGACCACATCCTCCTGGGTTGAGGACCGGGAGCATCAGGATCTGTGAGATCGATTCCTTGACCTCGTCTAACTACTGGTCGACAAGCTCAAGAAATATCTTGGCAGCCTGCTCAACCGGAGTCAAAATTAACTGACTCAACAGGGGAACCAAAGAACCCTCAAATGGACTTCTGGTGACGTCATCGGGCAATGGGCAGCTAGCTTTAAGTGCTCAGCTACCTACCCAGCAAAATTATTCATAATCCTTGGTTTAAAGACAGATTTCACTGACCAGTAAGGGAAAATATATCATATAAGAATGGTGGCGAAGCAGCACCTCAAAGATTTCGGGGCTGATAGTCCTTTACCAAAAAGAAATTTAAGAAATCAAAGGACAGCCTCCTAGGCCTGCAGCCACCAGAATCAGAGATCCCAGACGCTTCTAACGAGTTAGAAGAGAATGAGATTAACTGCACCATCACATCTAGAAAACTAGTAATAGAGCTGCAAAATATTAGCAGCACTCTTAAAAGTATACAATCAGAGACAGTGGAGATGTGGAGAGACTTAAGAACATTAGCAAATGCACCGGAGATATAGGGAGCGGCCTCACAGCCATGAGTGAGCAGGGAGATTATCACAGTACTGCTCTGCTTTATCTGTACAACCGGGAGCGAGGTAGCACTGCAAACCTGATGACCTGGAGCAGCGATCGAGAAGGAACAACATACGACAGCGCCATGGTTTTCCAGAGGGTACAGAGCAGGGCACAGGAGGACTTTGTCATGTCGTTCTTGCTAGAACTGCTTGGATGGGACTCCTCCACCAATTTACAAATTGACAGAGCCAACAGAGCCTTGACACCCAAGCTGGAAGACCCCAAGGCTCACCTGCGATTCACTGTTGCTTGCTTTGTTGATTATTCTACTAAAGTGAAAATTCTCAGAGCAGCACGGAGCAAAAAGGAGTTAATCAGTAATAAAAGAATTTACCTGAAGCATGATTTTACCCCACTCGTCATGGAAAAGCGCAGAGAAATCCTCGCGATCATCAAGGAATTGAAGGAGAAACACATCAAGACAACTGCTTGCACCAGCCCAACTCTAACTCTATCGGAGGGAGGTGTAAAAATGTTTTGTTCCATGGAGGAGGTGGCCCCCAACACTTCGCAAGCTGGGAGTTAATATGCAGCACTTCCAGAAAAAAGATTCTCCGGGAGAGCAGGACCTCAGAAATACTCAGTGAACCAGCCAAAACACTACCTCTCCTGCCAAGATCAGACGTTGGGAAACCATTTCTGCATATAGGGTTGCTCTGCATGGGGATGCCGCCTCAACTTCCACAGGCTGATCCGTGAGTACCTCGAACATTCAAATATCCAGAATGGAACTACTGTTATCATCTGATCTGTTAGTAATATAACACAGAGAACCACGGATGGTGTACAAGACTCGACTCTTGGGCTGATGGTCGATGGGGAGGGGATGGACAGGGTTAGGGGCATAGAGAAGTTTAATTCAATGTCTTGGCTGCATTACAATGGTGAGCCAGTTTTCCGTTGCTGGATGGTGGGGAAATGAGGGAGGAGGGGACTGCTTGGGGTGATCTTTGGACCTTGGGGGCTGAGGCGGGGGTTGGGGCTATGTCATGTGGACAAAACGGGCCCTGATCAGTGTTCATTTACCAGCTGCTCCCTTTTATATCATGTTGAAACTGACTCCTCGGATCCCGAGCAGACATAGTTAGTTGTGGCTGACGATATGTAAAGATGTGGATGGTGGGGAGATGATAATGTAAGAGGTGAAGGGGGGGGCCCAGTTTGGGGCACCTTGAGGTATATGATTAAAACTAGAGCCTCCTTCTACAAACACTGGTGAAAAAGGACACACCATTAAAATGAGCTGAGGGAAGGGCATTTCTCCCCGGCTGGGGTGTGTGTGTGTGCATAATATTACAGTCACTGAATTGCAGGGGGGGGTGGGGGCTGCCTTGTTTGCAACGTCCAATGACTATCATTTGTGTGCCAAAGTACATTTACTCATCTTTACTAGGGTGGCAGCAGCAAGGCACAAAACAAACCATCGAGGTGGCAGCCAATACTATCAGGCCCAGTGATCCTCAGAAAATGGGCCACAGAGCCTCATGGTCAGGATGCACTTACATCACCTTGAAGTCTACCTTTTGATTGGAACCCCTGGACACGGGAACAGAGTTGCCTGGATGAGTCCAGGGACACGGAAGATGAGGTTAAAACTTGATATTTTTGTGCTGCAATGTTACTGTATGTAAATAGTTCTTGTTACTGTTGGTTTGTACACCTATTGTTGTACAAGGGTGTGGTGTGTTATTTGAGTTGGATGGTGGAGTTGGGGCACGGTGATGGTCATGGCTGATTTTAAAATTGCCTCTTACAAGGTGAAAGGGTTACATTTCCTGATTGAGAGAACTCGTATACTCCAAGAATTAGGCTGCCTCAGGGTTTCTGTTGCTTTCTTGCAGGAGACGCATCACACCCAGCTCGAACATGCCACGCTGAAAAGGAGCTGGGTGGGAGCAGTAGACTTCATCATATGAGGCACAACCCCCACAGACACGGGATGGCTATTATGGTGAGAAACAATACCCCTTTGATAGTCAACCGGATACAGATGGATTGGGACAGGCAATATGTCAAGATCCACAGGTGTTACAGGGATACCTCCTGCATCTTCCTCAACCTATATGCCCCCAATGCTGGCCAGGATAGGATACAGTTTTTTAAGAAGCACCTCCTATGGGACGTAGAGGACCAAGGCCCCATGTTCCTGGTGGGAGGGGACTTCAATTATGTTGTGCAACTGTATTTAGATAGGAGTGCGCAGAGTTTGAGGGATCCTCTGGGGGAAGACCAAAAAACGTTGGCACTTACTGGCCACATCAGGATTAGCTGATGTCTAACAGAACTATACTTTTTACTCCAATCTGCATCAACAATATTCTCGAATAGACTTTCGTAATAGTCAGAGAGAGGATGCATGCAGCCCATAGATGCCTAATACAACAAATTACTGCTAGAATCAGTTTTTAAGAACTCCTTTTGGTGCCTAAATGTTTCCCATTTAAAAGACAAACAATTCTGTCAAACTTACACAGGCTAGCAAAGATTATTTACAAGCTGAGGGGAAGACTACGGACGCAGTACGACGGGATGCTCAGAAGGCAACACTGAAAGGACTTTGTATACAACATGCTTCATGTCAGAAAAAAGAACAGGAAAGGCCAAGATTAGAATTAGAGCAACAAATATATGATGCTGAAGCTGAATATAAGATTACACTTAACCCTCAGGTTAAAGAACAGCTAAAGGCCTACAGGGACAAGCTTAGTAAATTACTAGAGCAAAAAATAGAAGGGAAGCTATGTTACACCCAACAGCGCTACTATGAATCCGGGAATAGAGCTGGAAGATTGTTGGCTTGGCAGATCAGGCAGCCGGTGGCTTATAGGGCTGTCCCTAAAATAAAGGGAGGGGACGGGGGTTACATATCAATCCATCAGACATTTCCCATGCCGTTGCAAAATATTATACTAGCCTATATGCAAATTAATTGGGGGGGGCGAGATGGTAGACTTGCGGATTTTCTGTCTTCGGTTACCCTAAGCCACCTGTCAGAGAAAGACAGAAACACACTGGACTCCCCAATAACACAGGTGGAAATCCTCTCCATCATCGCAAATTTAAAGAGAAGTAAGGCACCGGGGATATATGGGCTTCCGGACAAATTTTATGAGGAATTTAGAGACATCCTGACACCTATACTTCACACCACTTTCAATAAAGTCCTGGAGGGGGACCTGGCTCCGGACTAGTGCAGCCAAGCACAAATTACCACCCTTCCCAAACTGGGGAAAGACCCCCAGTTTTGTGGCTCATATAGACCCGTATCCCCGTTACCAGTAGACATGAATAATTTTACTTCAATTTTAGCAAATAGATTGCAGACATGTGTACAGGGACTGGTAGGCGCAGATCAGACAGGCTTTATAAGAGGGAGATTTCTGCAGGATAACATCAGGAGAGTCCTTAACATCTTCTCCTCCCAGCAGGCCTCCACAAGGAACAACTGGCCCTGTTGTTGGATGCCAACAAGGCCTCGACAGGGTCCGTTTGGGATATCTCAAGAGGGTTCTGCAGGCAATGAATTTTGGGCCAGGCTTCCAGGCAAGCATAAATGCCATTCATAGGGCCCCAAAGGCTGTTGTAAAGGTAAACGGGGTTAATTCAATCAGGTTTCCCATTGCCAGAGGTATGAGGCAGGGGTGCCCTCTGTCTCCCCTCTTGTTCACCTGATGCATTGAGCCCTTGACAGTTAGGGTGCAGGAGGCGGAGGACAATCAGGGCGTGGAGGTGGCAGGGGAGGTACATAAAATCTCCCCATACACTAAGAAGCTCATATTCTCGGGAGACCCTGGTGCATCTGTGTCTGCCCTTTCACATCTATTACACGAATATGGCACAGTATCAGGCTATAAAGTGAACTACACTAAATCTGAGGCAGTTAAAATTAGTGGCAATTTTACACAAGATCAAGCACAGTTTCCATTCACCTGGGCCAAAAATAATGTGATACGGTACTTGGGAGTTCGTATTACTCTCAGTTTTGGAAAACTTTTCAAACTGAACTGCAAGACACTGTATAGAGATGTTATTTCAGACCTGGCACGCTGGCACATGTTTCACTCTCACCATCTGGCTGGATCAACACCATAAAGATGAACGTGTCACCTAGATTTTTATTTCAGACCCTGCCGTTGGAAATACCTGGCTCCCTCTGGGCCCAGTTAAACAAATATCAGCATTCATTTGGGGCCATAAGAGACCGAGAGTAGACTGGAGGAAGCTTGCACTTCCCGGGGGGGGCACTCCCAGATTTTAAAGTATACTGGTATTATATTGCAGCCCAGACTCCTATTTGATCAGCTGGGCCAAGAGGAGGGTTGTTTCAAGATGGTACCAAATGGAAGCGGGGGTGGGGGGATGCCTCTCCCACTACATGCTCTCTTCACCATCCATATTACTCCCCAACTGAAGCAAAACATTAAAAATAGGTGGGTCTTACATTCTCTGTTTTACATAAAATTAGGCTCCTAACGGGCACATCCAACGAGATTGACCCCTCACCTTGATTATAGGGGACTGGCAGTTTGAACCCGGGATTCAGGACAAGGGCTTTAGATCTTGGAATGCACAGCGGTTGACCAGATATGAGCAACTCTTCGAGGGAGCTCATTGTGTCTCCTTTCAATATCTGTGCACCAAGTATCAATTAGAAAAGTCAGATTTTTATAGATATTTGCAAATACGCAGTTGCCTGCTAGACAGGGACAGACGCCAAGCTGTTAGCAGAACTAAGACCCAGTGGGAAGAGTTTCTTTACTGGTCTGTCATTTTCAAGGTCAGAACAAAATATATCTCCATGATGCATACATTTCTATTAAAAGCACGTGGAGTCACTCTCCTTCATATCAGAAATAAGTGGCAGGTGGAAGCTGGTCTACCCATACCGGATAATCAATGGGAAGAATGTGAGGGGGTAGCGGGCTTTGGCCTTGCAAAACTGGAGAGAGTTTAGATGGGAAGTAATTACCAAATTTTTCTATGCTCCCTCCATCACTAATCACTTTGGGGCAACTACCACAGATAAGTGCTAGCAGAACTGAGGGGCCACAGGTACCCATTACCTTATTTTATGGTCCTGTTCTATGCTGGCTAGTTTTTGGGGATAGATCCGCCGTGAGCTTTCCATGGTTTGGAGGTTTCAGTGCCAGACAATTTCACTCACTACTTATTGGGTGTCAAGGTCCCAGGGATTCAGACAGGTAAGCGAAAGGAAGTTTTCCAGTGTATGGTCCTGGCGGCCCTCAAAGCGGTGACATCCCACTGGCTTCGCAGCAGTGCAGGAAGACTGCAGCAAAAGCCAACAAAATGCTGGGCGGTATTGCAAGAGGGATTTCCTCCAGAAGGAGGGAGGTTATCCTGCCCTTGTATAAGTCATTGGTCAGACACCACCTGGAGTACTGCGTACAGTACTGGTGCCCACTCCTAACATACTAAAGAGCCAGCAGAATAAGCCAAATGGTCTGTCTTGTCTGCTCGAAAGCCAGCAACCTAATGGCTGCTCACCTTACCACCCCCAGCCCCCAAGAGGTTCCTTTTAGTTTCAGTTTCCCCTTACATATACCCACCCCCCCCTTGAATCCCTCCATGGTGCCCTCCTCCATCAGGCTCCCTGAAAGCATTCATGAAGAAGAAGATCAGATTGTTGGAGGGGGTGCAGCAAAGAGCCACAAAGATGATCCAGGGATTGAAGAGTAAGCCGTACAAGGACAGGCTGGGAGAGCTGAATATGTATTCACTGGAGGAGAGAAGGGATTGACGGGGATATGATCGAGACCTTTAAGTATCTGAAGGGGATAAACAAGATCAACATAGAAGGGATTTTTCAGATGAGAAGGGGGAGGGACACGAGAGGGCATGGACTAAGTTGGGGGGGATTCAAAAGGGAGATGAGGAAACATTTTTTCATGGAAAGAGTGATGAACAAATGGAACACCTTGCCAGACGAGATAGTGTCCTGTAAGACGGTGGGCAGTCTCAAGAGGGGTTGGGACAGGGGAAGGGATACTGGGAAGGGGGCTCGGGAGGGGTAGCTGCATGACAAGGGGCTAGCTGCACACTCAAGCAGACTCTATACACCATGAGGTCTATTTCTGCTGGCAATTTCGTATGTTCGTATAAAGTCACAAGAGGCATGATATGAACTATTTGGTTGCCTAAAATACTTAATGTTTAAAATGTCCCTAAGCTGCAAATCCTTTTTAAGAACTATGAATGTAATGTACTACATGAGGCATACATTAAACCTGAGTGTAAAAAAAAAAAAAGCCTTCGACCTGCCCGCCCCAGCTGAGGGGCACTTGACAGCTGTCACACAGTCGAGTGAGTCGAGGGACTGGTCCCATGACCAGCGCTGCTTGCTCTTAGCACCATGGAGGGCAGGGCTCTTCCTCAAGGTCTGGAGGGCCAGACACATCTCCCGGAACTCTCAGGGAATGACCCTCCGACACTGACCCCAAGGAATAGTGCAGAGACCAAGGAAATGCCCGCCATGGCAGCCGCCGCCTACGCCTTAAAGGGCCGCAAGTTGTTTGACTGACCATGCCGCAGCTGAGGCCTTCTTGCAGCCCCTTAGGGTGGTTCTTCGGATTGCATGTCAAAAGCCAAATCAGGGAGAGCAGAGCCTACTGTCCTCGAGGGACTCAGGAAGCATGCTTAAGCACAGCCTTGCACATATCGTGTGTGCTGGTGACCGACATTTTCTGCCAGCACCGCACACAAAATTTAAATCGTGGCTTCCATTTTTCCATCGTCGATCAAAGGGAGTCAAAGGAACCTGGAGAACTGACTGAATTAAACCGAAAACTAAGAAGAAAATTAGTCAGTGGAGCACTAGAATCAATCATCAAACAATCATCATTTATTTACAAAAAGCGCAATTCCAATGAAGATCAAATCGCTTGTGCAGTAAAACAGATAATAAAATTAAATTATAAAATCGATAAAAACATAGTTACCATTAATCTAATAAATACTAAACATAGCTCAAACTACTCAATATCTGAAAAAGCTAAACTAAATGAATGAGCTTTTAAAGCAGACTCGAAACTCTTGACAGTCAGGCACTCCCTTACTCCACAAGGCAGAGAGTTCCACAGAGTAGGGGTTGCAAACACAAAAGAGTGCGTGCAAGCGGTCTTTAGCCTAACCCTGGGAACCTCTAGCAATCCCTCGTCAGAGGAATGGAGGGACCGGTGGTGGTGGTAAGGGCAAAGGAAATCTAGCAGATAGCTCGGGCCCTGGCCATGTAGAGCTTTGTAGTTTAGAAGTCCGATCTTGAAGGTGATCTGCCAACAGACTGGCAGCCAGTGCAGGCTGCAGAGCACAGGCGTTATTTGGCAGGATCTAGGTAAGCCAGTCAACAGCCTGGCAGCCGCATTCTGGATCAGCTGCAGTTGGCAGATATCAACCCCCAGAAGCCCTAGGTAAAGGGCATTGCAGTAGTCAAGGCGGGAGGTCACAAAGGCATGGATCAATACAGGAAAGTAGTCAGGTGGGACCAGGTGCTTAAACCGGGTGATATTCCTCAGATGGTAAAAAAAGGTTTTCATGACAGCAGATACCTGAGACTTTAGAGTCAGGCTGCTATCGATAATAATGCCAAGGTTTCGCACCTGACCCGAGGCAAGTAGCTGGGTCCCATCAAGACTAAGTCCAGATGGCCGACAAGGCACTGTACCTAAACCTTGGTGACCAGGGTCCACCAACACCTCAGTTGTATCCGGGTTCAGCTTCAGCCAGCTGGCCCTCATCCAGCCCTGGATCCTAAAAAGGCAATTATTAAACACCGAGACGGTCCCAGCTTGTTCAGGCACTAAGGACATGTAGAGCTGGGTATCATCTGCATAACAGTAGAACTTCAGCCCATACTGCCTAATAATGTCCCCGAACAGCATATACACTGCGAACAACATGGGTGAAAGAATGGAGCCCTGCAGAACCCCACAGGGTAGAGAAAGAGGGACAAAGGTATAAATCCCAGACACCACTCTCAGAGTCCTATCCGCGAGGAAGGACTGAAACCATCTGAAGACTGTCCCAGACAGACCACAGAAAGGCCGCAGGCGCTCCCAACAGCACATTGTGGTCCACAGTGTCAAATACTGCAGAGAGATCAAAAAGAACTAAGATGGAACGGATCTCTCGCAGTCAGGAGATCATTAAGTACCTGACAAGCGCAGTCTCAGTGCTGTGCCTCTTCCTGAATCTGGACTGAAAAGGCTCAGACATAGTAGGTGGTTACGTGGACCTCCAGTTGCTCTGCAACTGCCTTCTCAATAACCTTGCCCACAAAGGGCAGGTTAGAGACTGTCCTGTAGTTCATTAAACATTTCGGGTCGAGGGAAACCATCTTAAGAAGGGGTATCACTACTGCCTCTTTTAGAGGTACAGGAAACACCCCCGTTTCCAATAAACACAGGACTATTTCCGCCAGGACTGGGCCAATAATATCCACGCACCCCACCAAGAGGTGTGTTGGGCCTGGGTCCAAACTACAGTAAGTTGGGCACATATCCTAGAAAACCTAAGCGGGAGCCGTGAAGGAGGTGACCTGTTCTGCCAGTGGAAAGAAAGATCTGATGTCATGTGATGGAGTTGCAGGATGTACTGCTCGGGTGGTGGGAGGAGCTTAGCTTAAAGATATCTGGCCAATCAGACCATTACGGTGGAACTGCCAGAGTGTAGATAATAAACCACATCCACACCCCTAGAACAGTTATTTTATACTTGTATTACACCCTTACACTTTAGGCAGCAGATTCTCAGAATGTCTAGACATACAAGAGGACAGGGAGCTAAAGGCAGGAGCCAATTTAAATAACAGGCACGCTTTAAGGTTAGAAATTTGCTGGCTTGTCAGTAGAGCTACCACTCATGATACTGACAACCTGGGTTCAGGAGCAAGCCTGGGAAGGTAGGTGCCAGCCGGGAGGAGGATTAAACGTTCTAGAGGATGCTCCATGTCTACAGGGAGAGAGGGCAGCCAGCTCTGCTGCAATACTGCAACTCAAGTAACTACAGAGGGTAGTACAGATCTAGCAGCTCGTGGAGGGGAGGATGCCAGCTGCTGTTATGCTCAGCCACACAACTGCATGCACAAGCGCACGTCACCTTCACTGCCAGCATCAAACAGGGATGGGAGAAACAATAAGGAAACACCCTGCAGAGGGCAGAAAGGATGTCACCTCTCTGCCCATGAAGAACCTACTGGTCAGGCTTTGCTTCACACTTACAGACTGGAGGGGGATACTTCAACTCTGAATCCACCACTAAGGCTGGAACTTTGCACTGTAAACCCGCTGGGTGAAGATGTAAACACCAAAGACAGTGAGAAGAGGGCTGAGATGCAGCAGAGTAGAAAGGAGCAACACCGGGGATAAAACAAACAAAAAAATACAGAAATAAATTTAGACATTCTGCTTGATGAATCAAACAGAACTCTTTGCAGAGACTAACAACTGCTGCAAAGAATAAAAATTGTGATGCACTTGTTCAAAGAGAAGAGCCACATGGCTATGCTGCCTATCCACTGACAGACACAGAATGGAGGAGATCTAAGCGCCAGCTGGCACTTCAGGGACAATGTTCTGAGATGATGTCACAACTGTGTCTGTACTGTATGCGAGTGAGCGAGTATGTCGGTGTCCCTTATTGAAAGGTATGTATAATAAAGCAGTAAATGAGCAGCCCAGCGACAATGTGGATCAAAACAGAAAGGAGTTCATTTTTACACCCATCTAACAAAGCTTATGAACAAATAACTGTTAAAAGACGATACTGCACAGGAAATGAAGCTTGTTCCTTCATTACTATAAAAGCAATACAGATTTGGGGTGTATTGAAAGGAATCCAGTTGTCTAAATTCACAGCCGAGTTTTGGGGGGGGTGAAGAGGGAAATGGTTAACTGGCACAGCAACTCAAATACTGCAAACTGACAGGGAAAGGGCAAAGCATTTTATAATTTACTTGTAGCCTCAGGCTTCTGTACTGATCACTGCAATATGTAAAGCAACTTCGTGCAAAACTAAAGAGTCCTAGCTCCAAAGGAATTTTGCAAATCCGTGCCTCTGGAAACAATCTTTTGAGAGCAGGGTGCAATATCATCTGCTCTCCATACTTCTGTTAGCTTATAAGCTACTCACTGCTGAAACGGGGCCAAATTAGTGTTCAGAATTTTGCTGTCTTCAGGAGAGGGGAACATACTGACTGGCTTGTCACTCACCCACTTGTAAGTTCTAATTTCTTTCTAAATGGAATCTAGCGATCTGGAAGTATCACTAGGTTTAAGCAAATGGATGATTAATTGGACTTGGGTAACTTTATATCCAAAACAACAGTCACTGTGCCCCCTAGTTTTACAAACTCTTTGAGCAACTGAAAATATAGGTTACCCCCTGTAACCGTAATTCTGTAAGTGGTATTCAGTTCAAATCCACACATTGGCAGTTATGCTGGAGACATCAGAATCATCAGAAGTTTCCAAGCTAAGCTCTGACCAACACCAGGATGGTATATACTCTGGCTCTGTCCCATAATATCAGATCTTTTGCAAGCTGAAAGCAGGGATCTGGGTGTCACTTGTCATGGAAGGTTGGGGGGGGGTATGGATGTAAACTAAATACAACTAACGGAACTATGGTGGATTCAGTTCACAATTTACACTTGAGAGGCAAAGGGTGCGCACCCCTATTTGGTGAACTGAGACTGGAGGACTGAGGACCCAAATGCAGCATCCTTATGACTCATGATGTTGATGCTGTAATGTGAGAGAAAGGTATATACTTTACTCCAGGCTGCAGCCCTGCATATCTATGCAGTGGGGATGTCCATGGAAGCAGACACTGAGGCAGAAGTGTATCTGGTGGAATGAGCTTTCAGCCCCTTGGGCAACTCCCTACCAGCCACCCTATAGCAGAGGCCAACTTCACCACAAACTCAAGCTGTACTCTCCTTATAGTAAGAGAGCACCCTCCACAGGTTCAAGGTATGCAGTCTGTGCATGGCCTCTGAAGTCAGATTAGTAAAGCATACTGTTAAGTTATTCACACAGTTAAGGTGAAACTCCAATACGACCTTCAGGAAGAACTCAAGGTGCGGAAGAAGGTCACCTTGTCCGTGTAGAAGACCAGATAAGGAGGCTGCACTGAGAGCACCTGGACCTCACTGATCCTTTTGGCTGATATGGTGGCCACCAGAAAGGAGTTTTCCACAAAAGATGCGACATTTCATAGTGGTACACTTGCTCAACCAGCTTGCCCATGAGCACCGTCAACACCAGCAGAAGGTCCCATTTAAATGGAGCTTTGCACACCGAACTTGACAAGTGATCCAGGCCTTTGAAGAAGTTGCCCAGCCAGCCCAGTGGGGCTGAGGTTGAGGTGCTGGATGCCACACCGCACTCACGGGCAACCTGGGTTCAGGAATTAGCCCCGGTCATCGGGGCTGGATTGAGCTGCTGTGAGGCAGCCTTCCTCTCCTGGGAGGGACGCTGTTGCTCCCGCCACCAGGTAGAGGCCTGGGGGCAGTGAAGGGAGGGTGTTGCGGGACTGCAGCGTCTGCAACAAGGGGACGAGGAGAAAATGGAGCTGGCAGGCTCCATGATGGTCCCAGCTGCGATCCCAGTGATTGGGATGTGGATCGATGCATCCCCCCCCTCCCCAAGCAGGAGCCTTGCCTGCCAGCTCTGGGAGAAGGGAAAAATAATACAGGAAAAACAAAAAAAGTGCCCGACCATCTTCTCAAGGACCACTGTTGGCATACCAGCCTACACCCAGCATGCAGATACGGCTGCCAGATGCACTTTAAGGGTCATCAATCGCAGACACGACCGTAAGAGGGACCAAAGGTAGTTGAGGATGCTCACCATAGGGCAGATAAGCACAAGCTCCTTACCTTGACACCAAACTGAGAACAGCCCACACCAAGTATTTAGATATGGCTGCCAGCTGCACCTTAAGGGTGGTCAATTACAGTCCCGCTGGTAAGAGGAACCAAAGGTAGTCAAGGATGCTCACCATAGGGCAGCTAAGAAAAACAAACCCCTTACCCTGAAATCAAACAGAAAACCTCTTCAATCTAAATGCATAACATTTACAAGTCAACTCCCTACGGGATGCCTCCTCAACGTAGAGAACATCTTTTGAAAGGCCCAGAGCCTGGAACTCTAGCCACTCAAGAACCAAGCTCAGCGATGCAGGGCCATCCCATGTTGTTTGGTCAGCAGACCTGGGCAGGTGACAACCTCCACAGAGGCCTGCTGTAGAAGTCAAGGAGATCTGGATAGCAGAACTGCAGTGTCCTTCCAGGCCTTGACCACAACCTTGTGGACCAAAGGGAAGGGAGAAAAGGTGTACAGGGGGCCTGGGATCCAGAGCCTTATAAAGGCATCCCCCAACAGTGTCACAGACTGCAGGGATGACACAAAATAGCCTCTGTTTTCTATTCTCCCACAAGGGTAAACAGTTAAACAAGAGGGGTGCCCTACTGGGAGAACAAGTGGCTTACTACCACCCGATTCAGGGAACACTCATGCGACATCTCTCCGGTTTGGCTAATAGGGTCTGCAAGCTGACTGTGTTCTCCCACAAAAGGTACTGCCAGAAGATCTGCACCCAGGTTATATTTTATTTATTTCACCTAGGATTACAATACCTTTGAGCTGAGGCTCTTTTACAAAGGTTCCACGTCAGCAGCATGTGCAACAGTCATCATTTTTAGTTACAAACATATATAGTCATTGACTTACAGATATGTAATAACCAGTACAAAGACATGAGCTATGAGCAAGACAAGGGAAGGGGAAAGTGAGGGTAGGAGATTGAGGGGGTAGGAGGCAGGGGGTAAGGGGAGTACGGAAATGGTTGGGGCAGGGGTGGAGATAATGGGGAAGATGGGTGAGGGCAGGAGACCGTGCAGCCAGGGCACCTTGTCGAGGGAATATGACAGGTAAGGTTCTAGGGGTGCAAAGACTGTTTGTAAGTGCTGGGTGCTTGGGCATGTGCAGCTGGAACGGTGGAAATTTTAAGATGGGCAGGGACCCTGGTTTTCCATTTTTACCGGTAACACCGGTAGCAATCACTGAATCCTGCTTGGTATGCGGAATTTGAATTCTTGTACCGGTGCTTCACGGAAATTGCATGTCACTGCATAGAATCTCTAAGATTTCAGCATCTTTTTAAATTTTTTTTATTTTCTCTTTCTATGTCCCCTCTCACAGCATCAGTCTCCACTTTCAGAGATCTCTAGGCTGGGTATCCCCTAGCTTCACCCCCAGGTAATGCTCAGGAGCTCCTGTGGACCTGCTCCTATCCTTCCTGGGTTGTACCCCCCCAGGTGGGAAGGGAGGGGACCCCAGATCACCCCTCCACACTCCCTTAGTGTGTGTCGAGTAGCCCAGTGGGTCCCTCATGGAGCCTGGTTATGAAGTCTGGGGCACCTGGGTCCCTTCTGCCAGTGGCCGATGTGGGGTGATTATTCCTGGTTTTCTGGTCTCTGCCCCTGAGGGTACCAGCACTAGAGGAGATCCAAGGAGGTAGGTCACATAGAGACATGCCACTGCTCCAGATCCTGGCTAGCGTCCTCCCCTCCCGATCACTCTGCAGCACCATTGCACCACCACCCATGGTCACACAGGTGGCGGTAAAGCAGCAGGACCTGCAGCCCACCCTCCCCGGAGAAGAACAGTCCTCCGGGTGCTCTATCCTACTCCCCTGGCCAGACCTCCAGCATCCCAAGTTCGCTTCCAACCCTGGGTCGCTGGCATTGCAAGCAGTAGTGCTACCACAGTACTAGCAGGCCGACCCAGATTTCAGCATCTTAAAATAAATGCTGCTGTGCTTTGCATTCTTTCTACTTTGCTGCGTAGAGTCAGTAAGGAAATCATCCGCACTGCTTTGTCGTAATCAGCCATTCAGTTTAACCACCCATGCTTCCCACCTACATCTCCATCACCTGAGGACTGCTTTCCTTCCTGAAACCACAGTTTTCTTGTAGTATGTGCCTAAGAGTCTACAAGTATCAGTACACATGGGCAGGGCCACTGGAGAATTGCAGGAAAAGTAACCTGAAATTGCAGGTTTTTTTTTTGCAAAACTTGCTGGAAAATTACAGGAGTTCTACTATAGATCCTGAGTGCTTCACAATAAATCCTTTACTGTTTTCTACAGCATATATTAGTCAGCATAAAGTACAAAATGAATACACTGACACTTGAATATGTTTTAAATATGAAGAAAGACTTCTGTTTCTAACACGAATCCTAAATGGATAAGATGTGTTGCCTCTTCCAAAATGTAAAAACATCTGCCTCATGCAGTGCTAGATTCTATTTAGTGAGCCACAGAAAATCAATATTAAATAAATCCAGAATAAACAAATGTTATCTGTTTCTGGATGTAGAATAATGAAGCCTGATCAGAAGCTATTTACAGTGCTCTGTCAACTATTTCACCCACTTTGGTGTAAGAAAAAATAAAGCAGATCGAGTGGTGAATAACTCAGTTTTAGTAAAATGTTGTAAAGTGTTTAATGTTCATGATTTGTACTGTAGGTACTGTGCACTATTATTAAAATTATATATTAAAACATTGTATATGGGTGTTATTATAGCTGGCAGTATAGCTTAGGGGTTAGAATAACAAACAGTGATTGAACTGGGTACATCCAGCAGACTTGGGTTTGATTCCCACACCCTCCACCCACATGCTGTGAGATTCCAAACAAGTCACTTAACCTCCCCAGTGCTTCTAGGTCACTCCTGAAAACAGGCAGTTCTGCCTAGTGGGCCTTACCTGTATACAAAGAATATAAAAAAATACCAATATATGTTTAGTACTACATCAGAGAATAGTAGTCCGGTACCATGTAATTTCCTTGAGTTTTACTTGGGCTGCAATGATTTTGTGTAGGTAAAATAAATGTTCATCTACATTTTATGTATTTTATAAGTTACTTTTAGATTTTAGTCAGGTTTTATTTTATTCTTTGTATATGAGAATCTAGGTTGTAGATTACTAAATGCAGGATCACTGTTACCAACTAGCTTATTGAAGTTTATAATCAGCAGAGCCATCCAAAATCCTCAGTTGTTTGAATGAAAACTAGTCTGAATGAAAGTATGTTCACAAGGAAAAAGCTGCCTTACTACTTATGAAAAGACTTCACAGTCAGCACCCCATTTAGGTGAATTAGATCATGTGCACCTTTTCTCCCACCTGCTGTTTCAGTCTCTGTGGCAGCAAAAGGTTTTTTGATAGATTGTTTCAACAAAAAGCAAATGTGAAGTATTTAAGTGTACTTATGCTTGGCCAGTGGATTTTGAAGCACGTTCAATGACATACAAAAGGTAGAACCCCAGGGGCTGTATGATGCTGGTGGGCAGAGTGGTGCTCAATTCACATCTGAGCTCAGACATGAAAACTGGGAGACACCTTTTCATGGACACCAAGTGAAAAAAAAGCATCCACATGTCTGGGAGATGCTTGAATCCATTTGAAGGTCCTCCACTAATCACTTGTGAATTTTTTAGGTGAAGACACTTTATTTCAAAGAAGCAAATTCAAGCATTTTTTTTGCTCCTCCTACCCCCTGGCCATCCACTCCTTCAGGCCTGCCAAGTCCCCCTACCACCGCTGTTGAGTCACAACCACCATCCACTGTCCCTTACTGCTGTGCTACCAGGTAACCCAAAGTAACCCTTTATTGAGTGGGCCCCTACCCTGTGGAGGCTACCAGGGAGGAGAATTGCCCCAAGAGCTTCCTGTGTATCCTGGGCATGACAGGGGTCAGAACGGACAGATTTCTGGGGCTTCCGGCTTATGGAGGGACCAGCAGCCATCCTTCGGTTTGCCAGAAGGTGCTTTCCCATTTTCTTGGGAGCATGACAGGCCACATGATGTCAAGGCACAGCCGACGCTCATCACGCTCTCTCCGCAGTGAGGGCCAATGTGTTGTCGTGCCTCTGGCTCCACTAGGGGACAGAAAATGCTGAGTCGTGAACCCACCCTCCTCCTAGGAGAAGGTGAGTGGTTGTTGGACACTCAAGCATTCACCCACCAGCTGGCCCCCAACACCCAAGTATGTTCCCTAATCCTGGTCAGTGGTGTCACAGGCAGAAATCCAATTCATGCAGTTAAATTATAGATAGAAAAACAAAAGTAGTCCACCTTAGCGGTGATGGTTCAGATTAATTCACATTTGAGTTCTAACAAGCAAAGAGACCAAGTTATTTGTAACTTGTGCATGTGGGGTGTGGGTGTTGAACAAAGGGATCATAATGCTGTCACTACTGCCATCACCCCAGAGGGATGTGGACTGCATTGTTGCTACTGCCATCACACCAAGGGTGGGGGCTGTAGTGCTTCTGCCATCACTACTGGTGGATGGGAATGTAGTACTGCTGTCATCACATCTAAGGGATGGGGCCGAAGTGCTGCTGCTACTGTCACACCTGAGGGAGGGAGGTCATAGTGCTGTTGCTGCTGCCATCACACCAGAGGGATAGGGGTCAGAGACTGTTGGTGCTGCCATCGCACCTGAGGGATGGGAGGTAGTGCTGCTTCCATCACACCATAATGATGGGGGCTGTAGTGCTGCTGCTGCCATCACATCTTGTACCTAAAATAACTTTAAATTGGTACAAGGATGGAAGAATGTGCAATAGTGGAGGTCAAAATTGCTAAAATGCATGTTAGCAGAGTTAAAAATTGTTAAATAAAGTACACAGAACCAAATACCGGTAAAACCGGATTTTGGCTTAGCAGACACCGGTGACAATACCATTTTTTACAATGTGCAAAATGGAATATACCCTTTCTCAATCCCGGTAAACCAGTGTCCCTGAAGATGGGCAATCACAGGATACAAATAGCGAGAGGCGCAACCTGGACTTGAAGAGGCCGAGTGTTGGAGCGGGCGCTATGTCGCTGCCAAGAGAGTTGAGCCAGTTGGATGCCCGATAGGTGAATGATCTTTGTCCTTGGGTCGTGCGACATCATGGGATATGTAGTAGATGGGAACTGGATGCATGAATCATATGAATGAGTGTCCAGGTTTGAAAATCCTCCCGACACAATGGAATGGATTTTGTCGTGTCCTGCCCTGCCTGTTCAGGTAGAACATGGGGACTGCCAGGAGATCTGTACCTAGGCTGCGCACATGAGTGTCCAGGTATGACAATCCTCTTGACAATGGAACTGAGTGTGTCCTGCCCAGTCTGTTCAAGTAGAACATGATGGTTGTTTTGTCCATCCGGACCTGTATGACCTGACCCTTGATCAATGAAGCAAACTGTGTCAGAGTCAGGTGCACTTCAGAGCTTCAGCAGGCCGACATGGAGATGGGATTCCAGGGGTGACCAGAACTTGTGGTCCCTGTGGTCTCCCAGATGTGCTCCCCACCCTATCAGAGATGCATCAGTCATAAGTGAATGGATAGTTCTGGGCAGACAAATGGAATACCTTTCTCTAGATGTTGTGTGTGTCCAGTTACCACTGGATGGGGATGGCCTCTCACTTCAGCTGTGTCACTACAACCATCTGGCCCAGCTCCCACTGCAGATGGCGCATCCACCTGCAAGCCCAATAGATCACGCTGGTGGAGAATCCACGTACCCTAGCCTCCGGAGGAAGTCCCAGGCAAGACTAGAGCACCCAACCTGAATTGACTGGGCAAAGGAGGCAAGATCCGATGTTCGGCCCACAGCAAGGTGGGCCATGGCACGCACTAAGTCTCGTTCTGCCCAGGTGAACTTGATCACCTGTGAGGTGATCGGCTCTGACTTGGTCAGGTTGACCAGAAAGCCCAATTAGTGACAGGTCTGGAGGGCCAGATCCCTGGACCTCTTCACACCAGCGCTGAAACTGTTCCTACTGAGGACCAAAACTGAAAGGTATTCTTTTTAGGCTTTTGGGCCTTTCAGTTCTTCTGGGACGAAGACACAGAATCAGGGGTGGCACTGGGGTTCTCAATTCAAGAGAGGCCCTTCCACCCCAGGACCACAGAGGTTGATGCCCATGAATGGGCCATCGGCCAGCATACAAGTGTCCACCGTGAAGGTGGAAAGCCTCAGCCAGGTCCTTCAACGCACTGAGATGGCCACTGCCGTGGTACAGGTATAACAGGAATATCCATGTCCAAAGCTGTCTGAAGCTACTGTTTAGTGCTGAACTGGAACTGGTTTGTCAGCTTGAAGATGGGAATGAGGTTCCCCTATCATTCCAAACAAAGAATGGCAAAAGTTTGCCATCATAATTAGCAAGAGGAGACTCACCGACGCAGCAGCATACACTTTGTTAGCTGCATGGTCAATCTTCTTGGGGCTCTTTGTCTGGAGGCTTGTCAATGTCCCGCTGGCCCCTTGATTTACAGAAGGCAGAATCTGTACCAAACCCTCTGCAGAGGGCTGAAACATAGAATTTGTCAACAGATAAGGAATGCTTGGCCCACCTAATCTGCCACTTTCCCCCTGCCTATACTGTCACCATAGACCCTACCTGATCTCTGGCTACCCCCCCCTTTCCCTACTGAGATTCCCTTGTGCCTACTCCATGCATGCTTGAAGCCCACCAGTGTTTCTGTTCACACTACCTCTGCTGGAAGACAGTTCCAGGAATCCACCACTCTTCTGGTGAAAATGTACTTCCTTACATCACTCCTAAATTTCCCCATTTCCAGTTTCATTGCATGCACCCTAGTTCTCATGCATCTTCTCCTCTGAACAATACTCCCCCTCCTATACCTTAGTCAAGTCCATTAGGTATTTATAGGTCACTATCATGTCCCCCTTCCCTCCTCTCTTACAGGGTGTACATATTAAGATCCCTCAGTCTCTCCTCACATGGCTTCTGGTGCAACCCCCTGCACAGTTTTAGACAGCCTCCACCCTGTCTATGTCCTTCCTGAGATGTGGTTTCCAGAACTTTAGATAGTACTCCAGGTGAGGTCTCACCAACAATCTATATAGCGGTAACACCACCTCACTCCTTCTGATGGTGATGCTCCTCCCTATGCATCCCAGCATCCTGCTGTCCCTACCCTCTGCCTTGTTGCACTACCTCGGTGCCTTGAGGTCATCAGACAGGATTACTCCAAGGTCTATTTCCTGTTTGGTGACTGTCAAAACCTCCTCCCCCATTTTATACTCCATCCCTGGGTTCCTGTGCCCTAGCTGCAAGATTCTGCACTTGTTTACATTGAAACCCAGCTGCCATACCTTTGACCACACCTAGAGTTCTCAGGTCTCCGCTCATTTTTTCCACCCCCCTCTGAAGTGTCTACCCTGATGCAGATTTTGGTGTCATCTGCAAAGAGGCACATCTTCCCTTCCAGTTCTTTTGCAATGTACCTTATAAAGACACTGAAGAAGACAGGTTCCAGTACCGAGCCTTGAGGTACCCACTGGTCACTCTCTCTTCCCGAGTGAGTGCCATTTACCACTATCCTCCGTCTCCTATTCTTCAACCAATTCCACCCCAAACTGCCCAGGTTACTAATGAGCCTCCTATGTGGTATGGTATTGAAGGCCTTGCTGAAAGTCTAAGTAGGCCATGTCCACCACCCCACCCTGAATTATTTCCCTGGTCACACAATTAAAATCCAGGTTTGTCAGACATGACCTCCCTCCATGAATCCTTGCTACCTCGGGTCTTGTAATCTGCTGTATTCAATATACTCCACAAGCCTATCCTTTAAAGGCGTCACCATTAAATGGAAATTACGTACATACCATAATTCTTAATCTTCTTGGACAAAGTCTTCACCATTCATTCACACTATTGGCACTACACAGGAGGCACTAGGACCCAGCTGGAGCCAAAAATCATCAGGAGGGCTGACGACGTGATAGGACCGCAGCACCATGAGACTGGCTCATGCCCGTATAGGCTAGCTCTGGCGTCAACCCTCTACCTGCCTCAGTACCTTTTTGACCAAGGAGGTGCAGTGTAACTAAACCTAGGAAAACCTAACCTAATCCGGGCATAAGGTAGCCCAGATGATCCGTGTAAGAAGGGTCAACTCAACAATGTCGTCATCATCATCTTTATTTATTCTGCACCTTTCCAACATCAAGGTGCATTATAAAACTTAAAACAGTAATATATTAATACACAGTAAAATCCCAAGAAATAGCAAAACTGATAACAATAAGCTTTGCTCCATAAATAGGTCTTCAGTGCCTGTTTAACCCCCCCCCCACTGTCGCGCACTGCCGAAGCTGGCGGGGTAGAGAATTCCAAAGGGCTGGGACAACGTACATAAATGCGCGAGCCCCAGAAGATTTCAAAGCTACCCTTGGAATCTCTAGCAACCTCTTGTCAGCCGAGAGGAGCAATCGCTTGAACCAATAAGACGACAGCAGCTCTTTCAGGTAATGGGGGCCAAGTACGTGTAGGGCTTTATAAATCAGTAATCCGACTTTAAAGATGATCCGCCACTGAACTGGCAGCCGATGCAGTTCGCGCAGCACCGGTGTAATATGGGAAGTCCGAGAAGTCCCCATCAACAACCGGGCTGCAGCGTTCTGCACCAGCTGCAAGCTATGGAAATCAACCCCAGAAGCTCCAAGTATAGGGAGTTGTAGTAATCAAGGCGCGAGGTCACAAAGGCGTGGATCAGTGTGGGGAAGGTCACCAGACGGAAAAAGATGCTTGATCCTAGCAATGTTCCTTAGATGATAAAAGAATGATTTAACGACAACAGACACCTGAGACTGAAGCGTCAGCAAGCATCACCCCCAGGTCCCGCACCAGTTCAGACGTTAGGAGAGCTGTGAGCCCCACAGGAAAAGCCCTGTGGGCCGACCAGACCCGAACCCCCCTATCTGGTGACCAAGATCCACAACCATCACCTCCATCTTCCCTGAGTTCAACTTCAGCCAGCCAGAATTCATCCAATCTTGGATTTCAGTGAGGCAGTTATTAAATACCGAGAATGCTCCATCCTGGTCAGGTGCAAAAGACAAGTACAGCAGGGTATTATCAGCATAGCAGTGAAACCTCAGCCCATACCGTCTTACAATGTCTCTGATGGGCAGCATATACACAGTGAAGAACATAGGGGACAGCACAGAGCCCTGAGGAACCCCACATGACAAAGGGAGAGGGTCGTAAGAATAAATTCCTGACACAACCCTCTGAGTTCTGTGAGTGAGGAAAGACCTAAACCATCTGAGGACTGAACAAGTCAGGCCACATATGAACCTCAGGTGCTCGAGCAGTACCCCATGATCAATGGTGTCAAAAGCTAAGGAGAGATCGAGGAGTACCAAGATGGACCATCTTTTCCGATCTCTCGCCATCAGGAGATCAATGAGCACCTGAACCAGCGCAGTCTTGGTACTATGCCTCTTATGAAAACCGGATTGGAAAGGTTCGTAGATGTTATGGATGGTCAAATGGTTCTCCAGCTGTACAGCCACTACCTTCTCAATTACCTTCCCCACAAAGGGGAGATTAGAGATAGGTCTGTAGTTTGCCAGCCAGTCTGGGTCCAGAGAAACTTTCTTCAAGAGGGGTGTTACCACCGCCTCCTTCACGGAGCTAGGAAACTCACCTGACTCCAGGGAGCACCAGACTATCTGTGCCAAGACCGGGCCGATGATGTCATAACAACCCATAATCAGGATAGTTGGGCATGGATCTAAACTACAGCATATAAGGCGCATACCCTGGACAATCCGCATAAGATCTGCGATCTCTGGCCGGTCGAAGGTACCCCAGGAGAAGTGAGGGACAGTGGCCGGGTACCGATCACCAACATCTCCCACAGAATGTGTCAAATGGATCTCCGCCCTGATGTCGGCCACCTTATCAGCAAAGAGCCGAGCAAGCTCTTCACACTCCAATTGTGAAAAGGCTCCCCGAACCTGCAGACAGGCTGGGATGCACAGCCTGTCTACAGTTCGAAAGAGCTGATCGGCAGCAATCGCCCCGGACAGGAACTCTGCATTCTTACAGGAGATTGCTGACTGGTAGAGTTGATAATGCTATAGCAGTCTAAGATGGTCGGCCTCCAGGGAGGATTTCCACCAGCAGCACTCTAACCTTCGTCCTAGTTGCAGCAACTCCCTCAAGGTGCCATCAAACCATGGGGGCCCGAGGGCGGAGGGAGAGAGGACGAACTCGGAAAGGAGCGACAGAATCCAGTGTTGTGGTAATGACCTTATTATAGGCCAGAACCAGACCCTCTGGGTTCCTGCTTACCACAGGAACCTCCAATAGATCAAGCACCGCTGCTAGGCCTCCAGGGCTCAAGTCCCGTAAGGGGCGGTACTTGACCATCTCCACAGGGGTAGACCCACGCGAGGGGATGCAAAAATTGAATCTCACGGTGTAGTGATCGGACCATCCAACAGGTTCCACCCCCACGTCGGAGGCTTCGATCCCCAAGAGAAAAAACAAGTCAAGCAAGTGACTGTATTTATAAGTAGCAGAGGTAACAATCTGTGTAAGGCCCAGTGATGTCATCAACTGGAGGAAGTGTTGTCCAAACTGCGATAGTTTGTCATCGATCCAGACACTGAAGTCACCCAGGACCATCAGCCTAGGCGACTCAAATGCCATACTGATCACGAAGTCCACTACTCCCTGAAGGAACAGCTTTTCATCCGCGGGTGGACGACAGACGAGGGCTATCCTACAACCTATACCTGCTACAACGGTACACTCAAAAGACCTGGCATCCTCAACTGGCACACTTGTGAGGCACAATTCGGTCTAAAAACAGACCGCTACCCCTGCGGTCCAACCTCGGGTGGTGTATCACCGAATACCCAGCTGGGATTGTAGCCTCAAATATGGGGCCAGCGTTTTTGTCCAGCCAGGTTTCGGTGATGCATGCCAGATCTGTTGTCCCCACAAGATCTGCAATAATTGCAGTCTAGTTCTTAATAGAACTGGAGTTGCATAACATCGCTCGAGTTGGACGGGTCTCCTGGGCCATCACAACCACCTGCCCAATGGTGGTGCCCTTGGGTATGGAGACTAAGCATGGTGAACCACGTTCCAGAATCCATTTCGCCCCAGAGCGTCTTCTGAGCTTAACTACCACGATGTGAAACATAGAGAAACGTAGAATTTGACAGCAGATAAGGACCGCTTGGCCCACCTAGTCTGCCCATTTTCCTACCTAACAGATAAGCTGCAGATGCTAGTTAACCAACAGCTTACTTCCTCCTACCTGCCTTATGTCTGTCCCATGCATTCTTGAATTCTCCCACTATTCTTGACTCCATGACCTCCTCAGGGAGGCTGTTCCACGCATCCACAACCCTCTCCATGAAAAAATACTTCCTCACATTACCTCTGAGCTGTCCCCCCTCTATCTTCAAATTGTGCCCCCTTGTTCTTGCACATCTCTTTTTCTGAAAGATGCTACCCTCTTGGACTTTGTTGATTCCCTTGAGGTACTTGAAAGTTTCTATCATGTCCCCTCTCTCCCTTCTTTCCTCAAGGGTATACATATCAAGTTCCTTTAGTCTTTCTTCGTATGTCTTCTGCTGCAGACCCTGCACCATTTTGGTTGCCCTCCTCTGGACAGCCTCCACTCGGTCTATGTCCTTGCGGAGATGGGGTCTCCAGAACTGCACACAGTACTCCAGATGGCGTCTCACCAACTGTCTGTACAGAGGGATAACAACTTCCTGTTTTCTACCATTGATGCCTCTTCCTATGCATCCCAGTATCCCCCCAGCCTTCCTTACTGCCTTCTCACATTGCTTGCCCACCTTTAGGTCATCTGATATAATTACCCAAAGGTCCCTTTCCATTTTTACTGTTGTCAGTATCTCACCCCCATTGTGTACTCTTCCCTGAGTTTTGTTTCCCATGTGCATTACCTTGCACTTCTTTGACATAGAATCTGAGCTGCCATACATTTGACCATTCCTTCAACCTTGCCAAGTCCCTTCTCATCCTTTCCACTCCATCTTGTGTATCAACCCTGTTGCAGGTCTGTGTGTCATCTGCAAAGAGACATACTTTTCCTTCTAGTTCCTCTGCAATGTCACTTATAAAGACATTAAAAAGGACCGGTCCCAGTACTGAACCCTGCGGTACCCCACTAGTAACCTTCCTTTCTTCACTGTGTACTCCATTTACTACTACCCTTTGCGTCCTGTTGTCTAGCCAATTTTTTATCCAGGCTACCACCTTGGGACCCACTCCAAGGCTGGCTAACTTGTGTATTAATCTTTTGTGTGGGACTGTATCAAATGCCTTGCTAAAATCTAGGTAGGCCATGTCCATAGCACCTCCCGGGTCTACTACTTTGGTCACCCAGTCAAAGAAATCTATTACATTTGTCTGACACGACCTTCCCATCGTGAATCCATGCTGCCTTAGGTCCTGTGCCCCACTGGCCTCTAGGTACTCAACAATTCTTTCCTTCAGAAGTGATTCCATCATTTTCCCTACCACTGAGGTCAAACTAACTGGTCTGTAGTTTCCTGCCTCTGTCCTGCTCCCAACTTTGTGAAGAGGAATCACATCTGCCCTCCTCCAGTCCTCGGGTACCACCCCATCCTCCCATGATTTGTTAAACAGAGTAGTCAGCGGTGTCACTAGTTCTACCCTTAGTTCTTTTAGAATTCTTGGGTGAATCCCATCAGGCCCCATTGCTTTGTCCACCTTCAATTTTATTAGTTCTTTCAGAACCCTTTCTTCCGTAAATGGACTGGTATCGACCTCCATCTTCAGAGTGTTTCTCTTGTTTGGTTTAGGTACCTCCCTCTCCTCTTCCTTTGTGAATACTGAGCAGAAATATTCGTTCAGTATCCCTGCTTTTTCACTGTCACCCTCTACCCATATTCCTTCCCCTTTATTAAGCCTCAGTATCTCTCCTTTGGCCTTTCTTTGCTCTCTAATGTACTTATAAAAGGTCTTATCCCCCTTCTTAACAGAATTGGCTATCCTTTCCTCGGTTTGGGCCTTTGCTATTCTGACTGCCTTCCCAGCCTCTTTCTGCTTTAACTGATAATGTTCTCTGTCCTGCTCCATCTGTGTTTCCTTATATTTTCTGAATGCTATCCTTTTCTCCTTAACCTTCCCTGCCACCTCTTTTGAGAACCATAGCGTTTTTTTCCTTCGTTGTGTTTTATTGATTTGCTTTATGCAAAGGCTTGTTGCCTCTGTGATGGCTGTTTTGATTACTCCCCATTGTTCCTCCACCCCTCCTTCTTGCCTGTTTGCTAGTGCTTTTCTAAGGCACTCTCTCATTTTCCCAAAGTCAGCCCTCCTAAAGTCCAATACTCTTGCTTTTGTATGGCTTGATTGTATGGCTGTGTTTATCGTGAACCACACTGTTTGGTGGACGCTTGTTCCCAGATGGCTACCCACCTCTAAATCTGAGATTCTTTCTCCGTCCCCATTTGAGAGTACCAGGTCTAAGATTGTTCCCTCCTGAGTGGGTTGCAATACTAGCTGTCTGAGGTATGCCCCCTGTAGGGCATCAAGAATGACCCTGCTCTTGGATGTGCCTGCAGCAAAGAGTGCTCCAGTTAACATCTGGCATATTCAGGTCCCCCATCAACAATATCTCCCCTTTTTCTGCCATTCTAAGGAAGCCTATCATTTCCTTGTCCATTCCCTCCCCCTGGGACGGGGGTCTGTATACAACCCCCCTGGGGATTGTGGTGCCATTTCCTGTCTCTAGGGTGACCCAGAGTGCCTCATCTGCTCCCTGTTTACTCTTTAGTTCTGTTGCTTTGATCCCTTCCTTTACATAGAGAGCTACTCCTCCTCCTCTTTTACCCTCCCTGTCCCTCCTGTAGATTGTGCCCCCCACCCCACCTCTACAGGCAGTGCCCAGCGCTGATGGACAGAAAATGATAAAGGTGGAGGGGAAAAAAGGGCAGAAGGCATGAAGAGCGGAGGATGAATAGCGCATGACCTGGGGGTAGATATACAAGGCACATCACAAGCAGAAAAACCCAGAGAAAGAAAAGAAAATACCCACAAACAAAACTTAAAATAAACAAAAAACACAACTTCCACAACTCTCCCTGTAGAGAGAGAGAAACAAAAAACAACCAGAAGAAATCAAATTATACTCCTTTTTTCCGAGACTCCCCCCTCACTCTCACCAGGAGGGGAAAAACGAAGAAGGCAGAACAGTTCAGTTCAAACTCCCACCCATCTAACTAAACTATATAAAAATAAATTAAAAACCAAATCAGACTCCACAGTCTCTAAATAAATAAGTCCAAGAACGGTGTTAAATCACCATAAGGAGTCACTTTTAGGAAGTCCAAGTCACAAAGTAAAATCAAACCAGCGTATACAAATGCAATGTAAATAGTGCAATGTCAGCTTACGATATATGATGAGATGAACAGTGCAGTTTTGAACTCCCAGGCTCTCTCACTACTTGGGGTTTGAAATAACCAGGTACTCTCACTGCCTGGAGCACAGAATAAAATACTACAAATGTTGAACCCCCAGGCCCTCCCGCTACCTGTGGGTCTGAGATAACTTGGCACTCTCACTGCTCGGAATACAGGAAAAAACCATAACATTTGTTTTAGTCAACTCGTTTCCCAGAAAGTACTCTCCGAATGGCAAGAAACCTCCAAAAATGGGTAAAAACCTCTTCAGAAATGCCAAGCTCAGTAGTAATCCAAATGTTAAGGACATGCTAGCCACCTTAAAACCCTTTTGTGAGAGCTTGCTACAGGAAATGTCGTCCCCACCACCTCGGCACCCAACCTTATGCCTGCCCACCGGCAAGTGGACTCCTGTGGCTGGCCACTCACAATATCAGGGTAGCTAGTCCCGATCTGGCAGACTCCGCATATCCTAGTCACACACTGCAATAGAATTCAATGAAAACCAGCAAATCTCAGCAAAGAAAATTCTTTAGGCTTTCCATACCAACACTCTTCGCTCTCTTCTGAGTGTTTCTTCAACCATGTAAAATGCTACGGTTCCCTCCAACACAAAATACAATCCTCAGCATTTTCTCCAAGGCGTACAACTGCAAAACCCTTAACTTACTCACGGTTCCAATCCAAGCAGATTGCCGGGCAGTGTTTCCCAAATAAAGGTCTCAACGGAAACCCAGCCCCAATGGATCACCAAATAATCCCACACGAGCTCCTGCAACCTGCAGAATACCGCAGCACCAGAAGCACTTGAAACTGCCAATGAGGGAAAAGCAGCACGAGCAGATAAAGTTATTGCTGTCAGTCTAGGAACAAGTGATCTATAATCCAGCAACCCCCAGAGTAAGAACATTTAATCGCGGGTTTTCATTTGGGAGTCAAACAAAGAAGAAACCCCAGTTTAACAGAGCAAAAAAATAAATAAATAAATAAATAAAACACGATATAAAATACAAACTAAAACAATTCTTTACTGTGTGACACCAATGGCCAGGTCTTCATAGCCCAGACCAGTGAGGGAGTGAAGACCAGAAATGGATCGAGTGAGCTCAGGGGGTGGGAGTGTGAATGAATGAAGACTTTGTCTAAGAAGATCAAGAATTACGGAAGGTACGCAATTTCCACATCTTCCTGGACTAAAAGTCTTCACCATTCATTCACACTATTGGGAGAGTACCAAGCTAAGAATCAATCCCCACCCGAGCAGGGCAGCAGGAGACAGAGCTCACTCAGGACAGCAGTCCATTAAGGATTGTCCTGCTAAAGGAAGCATGCTGTCTGGCGTTGACATCCAGAGTGTAGTGCTTCATAAAATTATGCACCAAGCTCCAAGTAGCTGCCTTGCAAATATCTGCAATGGGCAAGTTACGAATCTCTGCCAAGGACACTGCGACTGCTCTGGTTGAGTGGGCGTAAACCCGGTCTTCCAACTTGATCTGCACCATCGAGTAACAATGGCAAAGGCATGCCACTAACCATGCAGAAATGCATCTAATGACAGCAGGCTGACCCAGCCGGGCCATGCTGAACGATACAAAGAGTTGCTTGGATTTGCAAATCTCTTTTGTTCTGTTGATGTAGAATCTCAAAGCCCCTTTGACATCCAGGGAGTAAAGGGTGCCTTCCCCTTCATTCTGGACATTGGCAAAATAAGTAGGAAGAACCAAGGGCTGATTAAGGTGAAATTCTGAGACCACTTTGGGTAGGAATTTAGGGTAAGTATGAAGTACCACCTTGTCCTTGTGAAAGACCGTATATGGAGGGTCTGTGACCAAGGCAGGGATTTCAGAAGCCCTGCGAGTGGAAGTAATACCCACTAACAAGCAGTCTTCCAGGTCAGAAACTTCAAGTCACAGGTGGCTAGACGCTCAAAAGGTTTACGGGTGAGCATATCTACCACAAGGTTAATATCTCATCCGGCCACCAGCTTCCTGACTGGGAGGTCTAGTGTACATGACACTTTTTTTTTTTTTAATAATTTGTTTATTAGTTTTAACAGAGTCAACAATGACATACAGACATACAAACAAATGCATCTCACATTTCACTGTCGTTACATTCTGAGGTTCCTCATCATTATTTTCCCTTTCTCATTTGATTCCATTTATTCAAAGTTATCTTTACGGACCCCTTTAACTATTATATCCTTTCATTAGAACAATAGTATAGCAATAAAGCATGGGGAAGCCCAAAACGTCCCCTATATCCTATTCTATTCCATGTCACAGTGTAAGATGCTCATCTCTTCATTACTTAATGTTGTCGAGAAGGAGGCCCATTCCCGATAAAATGCATCCCGCCTATCCCTAAGTGCCAGTGACAGCTTTTCTAAAGCCAGATTCTGTAGCACCAGTTGGAGCCATTGCAAGGTGGTGGGGACTACGTGACTAACCCAGGTGTTCTGGATACAATGTCTGGCCATCACCAACATTATTCTAATCCACCGTGGCAGTGGCTCCCAATCTCCTGCCTCTCCTAGGGACATACCACATAAACCCACTATAGGATCCACTTGAATGGAGAACCCCGCCATCTGTGTTATTTCTTTACAGATTCTATTCCAAATGGTCCTCAAAACCCTGCAATACCAGAAGGAATGAATATATGTCCCTCTCTCCTCTCCACACCTGCCACATAAAGGGGAAACAGAAGGGGATGCCCTATGCACCACCACCATTGGTGGGTAATACGCTCTGTGCAGGAACTTATAGTAGGCCTCCTTAAACTTGTTACAAATTGAAAGACCCATGTGACGTACCAACATTTGTTGGCAACTATCTTCTGGAATTTGGGTGCCCAGGTCCTTTTCCCACTGTTGTTTAACTCTCTGCGTATAATCTGGAAAAGTTTCTCTCCCCACCTTTACCGCCTTACCAATAAACCCCTTTGGATCAGTTTGTGTCTTATGTATCATCATCTCCACTGGGCCCCACCCATGTGAATCTCCCCCACCCCTCTCTACCTTTGACGGGAATGCCCGAAGTTGCAAATACCGTAAAGTTTGCTGTCCTTGTAGACCCAACCTTCCCACAGTATCTTCCAATGTGCACAACTTGTCTTTACTAACCAGATTACCCACACATTTAACTCCCCTGCTTTCCCAATCCTTGAACCCTCTATCCTCTAATACCAGTAATAAAAAAAAAAAAAAAACTTTCTCTCCATCGGTAATAATAATGTTTCCCCTTTATTTATCTCTCTGGACTTCCTAAGGAGGTTCCATGCCTCCAATACTGATTTAACTAATGAGTTACAACCCCCTCGAGCAGTATAGGCCTGTGTGCCTTTTGTATGTAAGTAGGCAGATAAACATCCCAGGCATTCCCATTGTTCCAACGTGACCCAACTTGCCACCACCGGGCGGTATACCCAGTCAGCAACAAAACGCTGTAGGATGGCTAAATAATAATATGTTAAGTCGGGAAAATTTAAACCTCCTCTAGTTGTCTCTGCCTTAAGTTTCTGTAACCGCATTCTCGGTTTCTGCCCCAGCCATATGAATTGAGCAGCCAATTTCTCTATCTTAGCAATGTCCCCTCTAACGAGGTGCATAGGGATCATTTGCATAGGGTACAGATTCCTCGTAGGACATTCATTTTCAACAGGTTAATTTGACCAAACCAGGCTATGGGCAACTGCACCCATCTCCTCAAATCCGCTTCTATCACCTTAAGTGCTGTATAATTCAATCCGTACAAGGACCCAATTGTCCTACCCACTTTAATGCCCAGATAGGTAATAAATAACCCCTGGCCCCGTATTTCCCATTGCATATCCATATCCTCCGACTTGGGGAAGCAAAACATTTCGGATTTATTTAAATTAATTTTATACCCAGAGAATGCGGCAAATTTCTCTGTTAATTCCAGTAGTAGTGGCATAGACCTCTGAGGGTCTCTAACGAATAAAAGCATATCATCTGCATATAGGGTGACCTTATGCATGACCTTCCCTTCCCCCCAACACCCAGGATCCCCTGACACTGCCTTATTGCTGCAGCTAAGGGGTCCAATGCTAGAGCAAACAGCAATGGCGACAGTGGGCACCCCTGCCATGTACCCCTCTCTAAATCAAATGGTGCAGTGGGCATCCCATTAACCAAGACTCGTGCTCTAGGGGCTTGGTACATAGCTTTAATCCACCCAATGTATGACCCACCCAGACCAAACCGGGTCAGCACCTCAAAAAGGTACTCCCACTCCACCCTATCAAAAGCTTTTTCTGCATCCATAGATATGACATATGTTTTCTCTATCTCTTGCCCCGCCCTCTAAACCACGTTAAGCAAGCTACACATATTGTGATAGGATAGCCTCCCCCTTTATAAACCCGGTCTGGTCTGGGTGTACCAACGCAGGCAGATAGTCCTCGAGCCTCATCGCCAAGATCTTGGTCAGGATTTTGAGACCGCAATTTAGTAGCGAGATCGGTCTGTATGAGGCACATTCCGATGGCTCCTTACCCGGCTTAGGTATCAGGCATATCATGGCATCATACTAAATGTCTGGTATCCGCAGATGTTCTTCCCCCAAATCCCCTTGGAATACCTCACATAATGTGTCCGCTAACTGACTCCCCAGTGCACTATAAAATTCCAATGGGAATCTGTCTGGTCCGCCCGCCTTACCTTTTTTGCAGTTTGCCAATAGCTTTTATGACCTCTTCCTTTGTTACAGGTTGGTTTAAGCGGACTTTCTGGCTCACCGTTAGCCTGGGTAGCTCTATCTTGTCTAAACATTCCTGCATCCGCTGCCCCCTGCCCTTACATTCTGCTTTGTACAATTGGGCATAGAACGTCTGAAAGCAGTCCCGCACGTCCCCTGTGCACCTTACTCTCTCTATCCTTGATCCCTACTATCCTAGTGGGGCATTTACCCCCCCCCCCAATGAGTCTAACCATAAGTGGGCCCGGCCTACTAGTTCAAGGTGTAACACACCCAGCCACCACTGATTTAGTGCCTCTGAACCCCCCGAGTGATCCATGATCGGGTCCAACACACTGTTTAGGTCTCCCCCTAGAACAAGGCCAGGGAACTGTTCCCTGACTAACAAATCCAAGAGTTCAGGGAAGAATTTCGGTTCATATGTAGCAGGTGCATAGACATTACCAAACGTGATTTGTTCCCCATACAGCTGCCCCACCACAAAAACATATCTGCCGTCTCTGTGGTCTTTCACAAATGGTAAACTCTTATGCACTAGGACAGCCACCCCCACGAAGAGATGGAAGCAGTAAATACAGGTTACTCACCTGTAACATGAGTTCTAGGAATGGTATATGTTGTTCATCCACACTGTCTGGCAGGTTCCTTACCGCTTTAAATCTTGCCGGAAGGTCTTCAAGATGGCTCCTCCCACCCACCCGGATGGTACAACTCTCGGCTCCGCCCCATGACGCCATATCTGGCCCGCTGGAAGCTCAGGTTGTGTGTCGAAGCCGGGGAGGTCGGGGGGTTCGGTGGATGAACAACATATACCATTCCTAGAACTCCTGTTACAGGTGAGTAACCTGTATTTCTAGGGACAAGGATATATTGTTCATCCACACTGTCTGGCAGACTCCTAGCAGTTCTCCTGGAGGAGGGAGGCAAGGCGCACACCCCCTACTTAGGGAATAAAGACTGGAGAACCAAGGCCCCAAAACCAGCATCCGGCATGACTCAAGGTCGATGTGGTAATGGGTAATGAAGGTGCGTGCTGACTTCCAGGTAGCAGCCCTACAGATTTCCTGGATAGGGACGTCCCTGGAAGCAGCCACCGATGCAGCAGTATGGAGGGTAGAATGAGCTCTTATCCCTCTGGGAGGCTCCATGCCCGCCAACTTATAGCAGAGATCTATGCAGGAGGAGACCCACCTGCTTATCGTCCGCTTGGCTGCAGGTCTGCCAGGTGCGGCTTCAGCGTAGGTGACAAACAGCTGGCGAACCTCTCCCCGAATTTCAGCCGTGCGCTCCTTATAATAAGCGAGCGCCCTTCTAGGGCTCCAAAGTATGGAGCCTGTATTCGGCCTCCGAGGTGTGACTGGGGTAGAACACCGGCAGAGTCAACACCTGGTTAAGGTGAAACTCCGACACCACCTTCGGAAGGAATTTCGGGTGGGGGCGCAGTACAACCTTGTCCCTGTGGAAGACCAGGTAAAGAGACTCGATGCAGAGCGCCTGGAGTTCTCCCATCCTTCTGGTTGACGTGATAACCACCAAGAAGGCGGTCTTTCACGACAGGTGAGAGAGTTCACACCTGTGCATTGGTTCGAATGGCTTGCCCATGAGCTTTGCCAGTACCAGCAGTAAATCCCACGGAGGTGCAGGTTCTCGCACCGGAGGGGAAAAGTGATCAAGGCCTTTGGAAAAGCGCCAGACCACCTTCTCCTGCGCCACCGACTGCTCCCCGGCCCGCGCCCGGTAAGCAGAGATGGCTGCCAGGTGCACCCTTAGGGTCGTCGACCTAAGCCCTTGACTAGAAAGGGACCATAAATAGTCCAAGATGTTTGCCAAAGGACAGGAGGAAGGGTCCAAGCCCTTGCCCTGACACCAAATGGAAAATCTCTTCCATTTGAAGACATAGCATTTCCTGGTCGACTCCTTACGGGACGCCTCAACAACATTGAGGACCTCGTTGGAAAGACCCAAGGCCTGGAACTCTAGCCGCTCAGGAACCAGGCCATCAGGTGCAGGGATTGAAGGTCCAGATGGAACACCTTCCCTGACTGACTGAGAGCAGGTCCGGGTGAGCTGGAAGCTGCCTCGGGAGCCTGGAGCTGAGGCTGAGGAGATCTGGTACCAGAACTGGCGGGCCAGTCTGGGGCTATCAGAATCACCTGCACCTTGTCCCTCCTTGCTTTGAGAAGCACCTTGTGAATCAAGGAAATGGGGAAGGTGTAAAAGAGGCCGGGGTCCATGGCCTCGAGAAGGCATCCCCCTGCAGCGAGCCCTGCTGAGGGGCGGGCATGAAACAGCCTCAGCCACGCGTTCTCCCTGGAGGCAAACAGGTCCACCTGAGGTGTGCCCCAGTGGGAGAACAGATCTTGTACTACCTCCGGCAGGAGAGACCACTCGTGAGATGCAGCCCCTATCCGGCTCAGGGTATCGGCCAGGGTGTTGGAGGCTCCTGCCACATGAATGGCTAGGAGATCCGCCTCCTGGCTGCGCACAAGTGACCAAATGCGGAGAGCTTCCTTGCATAGAAGCATGGAATGCGTCCCGCCCTGGCGGTTTAGGTAGTACATGGTCGTGGTATTGTCCGTCTGGACTCGGACCACTTGACCCCGGAGAAACGGAGCAAAGGCGGTGAGAGCTAGGTAGACCGCTCGGAGCTCCAGCAGGTTGATGTGGCATCGGGACTCCCGCGGGGACCAGAAGCCGTGCGCCCAGTGTTCCCCCAGATGGGCACCCCAACCCATCAAAGAGGCATCGGTCGATAGAGAGAACGTCGGCTCTGGGCGGACAAACGGGATGCCCTCCTGCAGATGAGATGGAACAGTCCACCACCGGAGAGCGGTCCACATCTCCTGGGTCACCATCACTAGCTGGTCCAATGGATGGCAGTGTTGTGATCACTGGCTGGCCAGTCCCCACTGAAGGGAGCGCATGTGCCAGCGTGCCCAATGGACCACGCTGGTACAAGCTGCCATGAGACCCAGGAGGGGCAGGAAGTCCCGGGCAGGGCGCGATTGCCCAACCAGAAATGATTGGGCAAAGGAGGTAAGAACCTCGGCCCTGTCCGCCGGGAGCCATGCTCTGGCTCGAAGAGAGTCGAGCTCTGCCCCGATAAACAGAATCACCCGCTTCGGCTCGATTTCCGACTTGGCCTCATTGATGAGAAGGCCGATTTGAGAGCAAACCTGCAGGGCCAGATCTCTGGACCGCTCCACCTCCTGTCTGAAGGGGGCTGCTATCAGCCAATCGTCCAGGTAAGGGTACACCCGGACCCCTCGGCACCGCAGGAAAGCTGTCACCACTGCAATGCATTTGGTGAAGACCCTGGGAGCTGGAGACAGGCCGAAGGGCATGGCTTGGAACTCGAAGAGGGATCCCTCCGCTCGAAAGCGAAGGAATCTCCGATGTGACGGACGGATAGGGACGTGAAAGAACGCGTCCTGCAGGTCCAGAGAGCAGAACCACAAGCCGTGTTCCAGGGATGGTATTATCTGAGCCAGAGTGACCATCCTGAAGGTTCGAGACCTTAGGAACTTGTTCAGGTCGTGTAGGTCGAGAATGGGGCGCCAGCCCCCCGTCCGCTTTGGAACCAGGAAGTACCTGGACACAAACCCCGGGTCTGAGGGAGGGTCCGCCACCTCCCTGATCACCTCCTTTTGGAGGAGGAGAGCGATGTTGGCCTGACGAGCCGACAGTGAGGCTGCGGACCCCGAGGCCCCCCCCGAGATGCGACGGCTCTGAAGGGCGGGGCCTGCTCGAATTCTAGAGGCAGGCCTTTTCCCACCACCTCCAGTACCCACCTGTCCGTGGTAATAACGGACCAGGTGGAAAGGAAGTGCCAGAGCCGTCCCCCCATGGGGAACCTGGGTGAGGTGACGGGGTTGGGGTGACACCCTCAGCCCGTCACTGGGCAGGCTTAGAGGAGGGACCGGCCGAGGGACCCTGGCCTTTACCTCCTGCTTCCTGTTGGAGGAAGCCCGGTTTGGGATGCCAAGCCCGAGCCTGCTGGCCCTGACGTTGCTGGGCCGGACATGCCGTGGGCGAGAAGGACGAAAGGGCTTAGGGCTGTGGTTTGCGGCCTTGTCCTTCTGAGCGGAAGGACAGAGTCCAAGGTAGCATTGGACTCTCGATCCTCTGCAGGTGACCTTCCACCCCAGGGCCGAAGAGGTCAGTCCCCAAAAAGGGAACATCCGCCAATTTGTGCTGGGTATCCGAAGTAAAGGTGGATATCCTCAGCCAAGCCCGACGATGCATGGCCACTGCGGCCGCCACAGACCTGGCACACGAGTCCCCAATGTCTAAAGCAGTCTGGAGCTGCTGTTTGGCCACTGCCCTGCCCTGGTCCCGCAGTTGCCTGACCGTGGTCTGCAGATCCGCAGGAAGATGAGGGACGACCTCATCCAGGGAGCCCAACAGGGCATGAGAAAAATGTGCCATGAGGACGGCCGAACTGGCCTGGCGAAGGCCGAGGGAGGACGCAGCACAGACTTTTCGCCCGGCATAGTCCAAGTTCTTGGACTCCTTGTCGGGAGGTTTGTCCACGTCCCTAGCATTCCCGGCACGCCGGAAAATGCTGTCGGTAACCAACCCCTCAGCCGAGGGGTGTTCCGAAAAACCGGACAGGGAACCGGTAAGGACCGCATACTTCCTGGCCATCCTGGTCGAAGGCGCAGGACAGGAAGCAGGGCGCTGCCAGAGCTCCAAGGCCGGACCCACTATGGCCTTTGCCACCGGAAAGGCCTCCGTAGGAGAATCCCCTCGGTCCAGAATCTCCGTGAGGGGATACCTGGCCCGTTTAGAACCGGGTTCGAGCTTCATCCCGGTGGACTCCGAGATGAGCCGAAGCAATCCTAGGAAGGACGAAGGGCTATCGTCCGCCAACTGTCCCCCTGAGGACTCCAAGTCCATTCGCTTGGAGAAAAGGGAGGAATCGTCCTCGGACTCGGAAGAGTCCTCAAAGAGCTGCCTCGGGCCTGAGCCACCCTCCACCTGCAGAGGCCGGTCGGGAGTAGGGTGACAGACAGCCTATGGGACAGTCCCTGAGCCGACCGAGAATTTTTGGTCGGAGCCCCAACTAACGGCTGAGGAGGCGGAGGTTCCACTGGGATCGGTGGGGCAGCTAGATTTGGCCGAACAACCGACCTGGGAACAGGCTCCTCGGTTAAAACGAGGGGTTGTTTCGGCTGCTCCGGTGACAGCCACTTAATGGCCGGGGAAGACGACGGTGTCGGCTTATTCCCGGACAGAAGGAGCTGTTGCCACATGAGTTCCTCATACCTCCGACGCAACTTGCGCCGAAGCCTCCCCTCGTCCGATGAGGAGGAAGAGGGCAGCGGTGGCGCGCTACCGAGGCGAGACCGCCTGACGGGCGGGATCGGCTGACCGCCAAGATGCTCGAACCTCGGCTATGCCGAGGACGCAAGGGGAGGTATCGCAGGGAATCGCACTCCCTCGGTTCGACGATTCAACCGAAGCTCTGAACCGGAGGCACAGACGAGCCAACGGATCCACAACTCCCACCGGGGAACCGGGGAGGGATTCGGCTTCTCCAGCCGACAACCCGTCCGACGGGTCGACAAAAATCTCGACCGCGTCACCGGGAGTCTCGGTCAACTGACCTGACGGGGACACCGTGAGTCCAGTGGCCGAAGCCGAGAAGTCGACGGCCGACCACTCGTGGAGAGGGATCTTTCCCGCTCCCAAGAGCGTCGACAGTGAGACTTACCCTTGTCTCTCTTTTTGGACCGAGAAAACGGTCCAGAAGAAGTTGGACCCTCACCGTTAGTCGAGAGGGTCAGACAAAGCTCCTTAAAAGAAGCCGAATAAGAGGCACCGAGAGAGAGCGGGACAAATGCCGCAGCCGAGGTAGAAGCGGCCCGCGCCGCCTCCTCTTCGAGGGCGATCATCTGCTCGAGCTGATCTGCCGAGCGGCCGCCACGGACACCGCCGACCGGGCCTCTTTTGACTTCACCGGAGGAAATCTCTTCTCGGGACGCCCCAGTTGCAAGCGGGCAGCACGGTCTTCGAGGACGTAGGCCGAAAAGGAAGAGCACAGGTCGCAAGCCTGCGGTCGTGCTCAAGGCCAGCAGTAGACGACGTGAGTGCGGATCCGCCTGAGACATCTTCTGCCCGCAAGGGCATCTCCGAAATCGGAGTCGATTTGTCCATCGCAGCCTGAGGGAGAGAAGACCGAAGTCTTTTACCAAAACTTTTTTTTAATTTCGAAAATTCGAAGGATTAGGAACCAGTCTTATACGCAGAGCGTTAAGGAGGGAACCTGAGCTTCCAAGCGGTAAGGAAGATCTGGCGTCATGGGGCGGAGCCGAGAGTTTTACCACCCAGGTGGGTGGGAGGAGCCAGCTTGAAGACCTTCCGGCAAGATTTAAAGCGGCAAGGAACCTGCCAGACAGTGTGGATGAACAACATATCCATGTCCCTAGAAAGCACTTACCCACCCACCCTCGGACAAGTCTGGCATGCTCAACATCCGAAAGGTGGATCTCCTGTAATAGTGCTACTTGCATACTACGCTTTCTAAGCGCTGTTAGGAGCATTGTGCCCCCCTCACACATTCCAGGAGACCACTGTTAAATCTTATTTGCTACCATATTTATACTTCTCTTTGTCCCCTGCATAAGAGATGACCATTGGCTCCCCATGCCCTCCAGTATACAGCCTCAGCGTTCCACTTCGGTTCAACGTGAGATGCATGCAACAACATACAACAGAAATAACAACAAGGTAACAGAATAACATGAACAATGAACCCCCCACTGATGGAATACGATCATCTCCTAAATTCCTACTACCCCCATCTGATCTCCATAGAATACATCCACATGACATATTTTACCACTTTGTGTTTTCCCCAAACCATACTCTCACCCCCTTGATGACACCAAATTCATTCCCAGCATGAGTGTCAAATGCCCCATTCGGCGATATCAATGCTCTGCTGCTCATGCCACAGCCGATAGCTTTTGCTATCCTGTATCAGAAAAATAAAAAAAAGATTAAAGTTTACCAAGCTGTACGAGCAGGAAAAGCCAGACTCCCCACAAACAACTTTAATATTCCCCTGTGCCACCTCACCCTCCAACCACACCCCAATGGTACCCAATAGCACCCGATAGAAGCACACCCCTGCTGAGCTTTGCAGCACTCAGAGGCCCTCAAAGAAGCGTGTCGGAGTACCTTCTGGTTTGCTTCCCCTTTCCTAACCCAACCTCCAGTCCCGCCAGGCCCTTCTCCCATTCCCCTCATTATCTGTCTCTCCCAGGAGGTTTCCTATGCAGCAATCCCTAAGGCCACGAGAAAGGGGTAGGCCGCACCTCAGACATACGTGCTAAGCCCTCCCTTTCCCAAGAGTTCATCAGTTTGCCATCCGATTTCTCTCCACAACCCTTCAGCCTTCCTATCCTTCTCTGACCATGGCATTTGACTCCCCAGGGAGCTATTCTGTCCCAAACATTCACCATCTACATGTTCTCATCAGTCCAGGGGAAGAAGCAGCCGAGTAATCATATCTCTACATGTCAGGCCTGCTACCCAACCCAGTCTCTCATTAGGAAAGGCCCCAGGACAAATTTTCCGGGTTCTGGATGGGTAAAATGTCCCACGTACTCCTATCTCCGCTGGCCAAGCCACACAAACAGGGAAACATTCCAAAAATAAATGTTGCAATGGCAACCTACTCACAGTTCAGCATCTGATCAGCCTTCTTTGTGCCATCATTTACCCAGCTTCTTTTGCAGGTCAGCCACAAATATTTCCGCCTTGTTAAGCTCCCAGAAGGAGTACGTTGCCCCCTCATATCTTATCTTTAGCACTGCAGGGTAGATCATAAAATTTTCGACCTTGAGATTTCTCAACTGGGCCATGAGCGGGATAAATACCTTTCTCTTCTGGAGGAGTTGTAAGGAGTAATCTTGTGAGATAAACATGTGCGCCCCTTCACATTCCAGCACCCCCTTCCCTCTGTAAGCTCTGAGAATCGCTTCTCTGTCTTGAAAAGAATGAAATCGGATAATTATCTACCACGGGGGCTGATCTCCCGATGGTCGCGGCATTACAGCTCAATGAGCCCATTCCAGCTTGAAACGGCCGTTCTTTGGCTGAATTCCTAATGGCTCCGGGAGGGTCTGGGCGCAAAAGTTCATGACATCTCCTTTCTCTGCACCTTCCAGTAAGCCTCTCAGGCGTAAGTTGAGCCTTCGATAATAATTTTCCTGATAGTCCATGGCTTCTTTTAGCTCCTCTAGTTATTTCTGTAGCTGTAAAACTTGCCTTAGTGTCTTTGCATTATCATCCTACAATTGTGATATATGTTCCTCAGCCTCCTCTATTCTGTTGGAGTGCGCAGCCTGTTGCTCAAGCACTTCTTGCAGTTTCAGATCGATTGATCTCTAATTTCGGCAATCTGGACTCCAGCGCAGCAATCTCTTGGCCTGTAACCTCTCGGACTAGTGCACAGGTTTTGGCCGCCGACCGGGGAATTTTGCCTGCGCTTTCACCAGACGTGGAGGCTACAGGAGCCACTGCCTTTTTCCCCACTTTCCTAGCGATCCGCTGACTTTTCCCTGTATTAGGCACAAGATAATCCTCCATAACACTTTCCCAAACAGATTGGCACTGCTGCAATATTTCGAGGTCGGTCTTTTCCACTCTAATTTTAATTTTAATCGGCTGTTAGCACAGAGCAGCTTAGTGGCATGTCTATCTTGCTAGCCGCTCATCAGCGCCCCCCAGACACCTTTAAGGAACCTCTTAACAAACAGTAACTGAGCCAGCGTCATATTCTGTACTGGCTCATGGTAGGCAGAAACATAGAATTTGACAGCAGATAAGGACCGCTTGGCCCACCTAGTCTACCCATTTTCCTACCTAACTGATAAGCTGCAGATCCTAGTTAACCAACAGCTTACTTCCTCCTACCCCCCACTAGGACTGCCTTATGCCTGTCCCATGCATTCTTGAATTCCTCCACTGTTCTTGACTCCACGACCTCCTCAGGGAGGCTGTTCCATGCATCCACAACCCTCTCTGTGAAAAAATACTTCCTCACGTTACCTCTGAGCTGTCCCCGCTCTATCTTCAAATTGTGCCCCCTTGTTCTTGCACATCTCTTTTTCTGGAAGATGCTACCCTCTTGGACTTTGTTGATTCCCTTGAGGTACTTGAAAGTTTCTATCATGTCCCCTCTCTCCCTTCTTTCCTCAAGGGTATACATATTAAGCTCCTTTAGTCTTTCTTCGTATGTCTTCTGGTGCAGACCCTGCACCATTTTGGTTGCCCTCCTCTGGACAGCCTCCTCTGTCTATGTCTTTCTTGGAGATGGGGTCTCCAGAACTGCACACAGTACTCCAGATGGGGTCTCACCAACTGTCTGTACAGAGGGATAACAACTTCCTGTTTTCTACCATTGATGCCTCTTCCTATGCATCCCAGTATCCTCCCAGCCTTCCTTACTGCCTTCTCACATTGCTTGCCCATCTTTAGGTCATCTGATATAATTACCCAAAGGTCCCTTTCTATTTTTACTGTTGTCAGTATCTTACCCCCCATTGTGTACGCTTCCCCTGGGTTTTTGTTTCCCATGTGCATTACCTTGCACTTCTTTGCACAGAATCTGAGCTGCCATACATTTGACCATTCCTCCAACCTTTCCATTCCATCTTGTGTGTCAACCCTGTTGCAGATCTTTGTGTCATCTGCAAAGAGACATACTTTTCCTTCCAGTTCCTCTGCAATGTCACTTATAAAGACATTAAAAAGGACCGATCCCAGTACTGAACCCTGCGGTACCCCGCTAGTAACCCTCCTTTCTTCACTGTGTACTCCATTTACTACTACCCTTTGCGTCCTGTTGTCTAGCTGATTTTTTATCCAGAGTACCACCTTGGGACCCAGTCCAAGGCTGGCTATCTTGTGTATTAATCTTTTGTGTGGGACTGTATCAAATGCCTTGCTAAAATCTAGGTAGGTGAATCCATGCTGCTTTGAGTCCTGTGCCCCACTGGCCTCTAGGTATTCAACAATTCTTTCCTTCAGAAGTGATTCCATCATTTTCCCTACCACTGAGGTCAAACTAACTGGTCTGCAGTTTCCTGCCTCTGTCCTGCTCCCACTTTTGTGAAGAGGAATCACATCTGCCCTCCTCCAGTCCTCGGGTACCACCCCATCCTCCCATGATTTGTTAAAGAGAGTAGTCAGCGGTGTCACTAGTTCTACCCTTAGTTCTTTTAGAATTCTTAGGTGAATCCCATCAGGCGCCATTGCTTTGTCCACCTTCAATTTTATTAGTTCTTTCAGAACCCTTTCTTCCGTAAATGGACTGGTATCGACCCCCGTCTTCAGAGTGTTTCTCTTGTTTGGTTTAGGTAACTCCTCCTCCTCCTCCTCCTCTTCCTTTGTGAATACTGAACAGAAATATTTGTTCAGCATCCCTGCTTTTTCACTGTCACCCTCTACCCACATTCCCTCCCCTTTATTAAGCTTCAGTATCCCTCCTTTGGTCTTTCTTGGCTCCCTAATGTACCTATAAAAGGTTTTATCCCCCTTCTTAACAGAATTGGCTATCCTTTCCTCAGTTTGGGCCTTTGCTATTCTGACTGCCTTCCCAGCCTCTTTCTGCTTTAACTGATAAAGTTATGTCCTGCTCCTTCTGTGTTTCCTTATATTTCCTGAATGCTGTCCTTTTCTCCTTAACCTTCCCTGCCACCTCTTGAGAACCATAGCAGTTTTCTCCTTCGTTGTGTTTTTTTGATTTGCTTTACACAAAGACTTGTTGCCTCTGTGATGGCTGTTTTGATCACTCCCCATTGTTCCTCCACCCCTCCTGTTTGCTAGTGCTTTTCTGAGGCACTCTCTCATTTTCCCAAAGTCAGCCCTCCTAAAGTCCAGTACTCTTGCTTTTGTATGGCTGTGTTTATTGTGAACGACACTGTTTGGTGGTCACATGTTCCCAGATGGCTACCCACTTCTAAATCTGAGATTCTTTCTCCGTCCCCATTTGAGAGTACCAGGACTAAGATTGCTCCCTCCCGAGTGGGTTCCAATACTAGCTGTCTGAGGCATGCCCCCTGTAGGGCATCAAGAATGACCTTGCTCTTGGATGTGCCTGCAGCAAAGGTGCTCCAGTTAACATCTGGCATATTCAGGTCCCCATCAACAATATCTCCCCTTTTTCTGCCATTCTAAGAAAGCCTTCTATCATTTCCTTGTCCATTCCACCCTCTGAAATGGGGTCTGTATACAACCCCATTTGGACTGTGGTGCCATTTCCTGTCTCCAGGGTGACCCATAGTGCCTCATCTGCTCCGTTTACTCTTTAGTTCTGTTGCTTTAATCCCTTCCTTTACATAGAGAGCTACTTCTCCTCCTCTTTTACCCTCCCTGTCCCTCCTGTAGATTATGTATCCTGGTATGTTAACATCCCAAGTCATGGTTCTCTGTGTACCATGTTTCTGTGACTGCACAATATCCAGGCAACCCTCTTCCATCAAGGCCACTAGTTCAGGGAGCTTGTTACACAGACTATAGGCATTGGTGCTCATCACCCTCCACTTTTTGATAGCTTTACCCCTTTTAGCCCCATTTCTGTCCTTACTGCCTTTGCCTTTTTTTACATTTAAATCTGTTCTGCTCTCTAATAACTTCTGTACCTTGGTGTTTACCTCACTAATCACCATGTTTTGTGGGGGAAGGCTGGGATTTCCCTGCTCCTTTTCAGTGCCTTCCCCCTTGGCTAGTTTAAATGCTTGCCAATGAAGCATTTAAACCTCTCACCTAGGATCCTTGTTCCCCCTGGACAGATGCAGACCATCGCACCAGTATAGGTCAGCATCCCTCCAGGTGGCTCCCCAGTCCCCAATGAAGCCAAAACCCTGAGCTCCACACCAGTTTTTCAACCACTCATTGAATTCCCTGGTGAAGAGTGCCCTAGCAACTCCCTTGCCATAGACAGACAGCACCTCCGAGAAGGTTACCATATGCGCTACTTGTCCAAGGCCCCTTCCTAGAAGAAAAATTACTTACCATAGTAATGTTGTTTCTTCTAATGGAGTCTTGCTGTATTCTGACAATATGCAGTTAGACCGACAGGTTCAACTGCCCCGGAGAACAAAGAGTAAACTCTATGCAAATCCATAGAACGTTGAGCTTGAGCTCAGTTTTCAAACCACTGCCCTCTGCACGTTCTAATAACTGATCATATTCTATGAACAAAACTACATACACACACACACACACATATATATATATATATATATAAATATGTATGAATAAAACTATTCCTAAACAAGGGGTCCCCAACAAGGACAACATTTTTTATTTATTTGTTTAATTCATATATCGGATTGACAACCTTTGAGTCAGAGACTCATTTACAAAGGCAGGGAGGGGAACAATCAACTTGTGAGGCAAGACAGTGGAGAACAGTATAGGTGAAATACATGCAGAAGACTCAAGTCACAGATGCCCAAAGAAAACCAGTGCCCACTACTGGATTAATTTGTATAGGTGCTGCAGAAGAGCCACCCTTCCCCAGGTTCTGAAGGGGGGTAGGGTGGGAGATCAGAATATAGCAAGACTCCATTAGAAGAAGCAACATTACTATGGTAATTTTTTTCTTCGAACAACATGAAGTCTTGCTGTATCCTGACAATATGCAAACTACAAAGCAGTGCCCTATGGAGGTGGGCACAGAACCTATTTGGGGAATAGGCTCTGCAGTACTACTGTGCCAAACCTGGCATCATTCCTAGCCTAAATATCCAGGCTGTAGTGCTTAGTGAATGTATGAACTGATTTACAGCTGGCAGCCTTACATATCTCAAGCAAAGGGACTTCCCTGGCAGCCGCCAAGGAGGCAGCAGTCCCTCTAGTAGAATGGTCCCTAAGGCCTGCTGGTGGGTCCTTACCCAGCTTACTGTAGCAAAACTGGATACAGGCCACAATCCATCTGGCTACAGCCCTGTTTGCAGCTGGCCTGCCTTGACCAACTTCACCATAGGTAAGAAAAAGTTGGGAACAATCCTTCCTTAGCTCCTTTGTCCTGTCCATGTAATAGCTAATAGTTCTTTTTACATCCAGACTGTGGAGCCTGCGTTTACCTAAATTGGAGTGCTCTGAGAAAAATACAGGCAAGGTAATTGATTAAGATGGAAATCAGAAACCACCTTAGGGAGGAACTTCCTGTTAGTTCAGAGCACAATTTTATCCCTGTGGGGTGTGATATAGTTGGGTCCACTGACAAGGCCTGAAGGTCACTGATTCTTCTAGCAGAAGTGATGGCCACTAGAAAAACAGTTTTACAAGTGAGAAACTTGAGCTCTGAAGAAAACATAGGTTCGAAAGGAGGTTGCATAAGTTGGCCTATGCATATGTTCAAGTCCCATGCAGGGGTAGGTTCCCTACGTGGAGGATGAAGATGTAGCAACCCTTTGAAAAACTTTTTGAAAATTGGGTGTGCAGCCAGAGAACAGCCCTTCCCTGCTGAAAGATGAGCAAAGACAGCAGAGACTGAAGGTGGACCAGATAGTCCAAAAGTTCTGGTAACCCAGCCTGCTGTGGGTTCAGGTCTTTCTGGGAGCACCAAAGAGGGAATCTTTTCCACTTAGAGGAACAGGTTTTCCTAGTAGCAGGTTTTCTGAAACCCTTCAGAATATCCAAGACAGACAGACAGTTGTAAATCTGCATATTCTATGTTTTCAAGAGCCAAGTCCTAAGGCAAACAGACTGAAGACTGGGGTACATTATCCTGCCCTGAGAGGATGTCAGCAGGTAGTACCTCCTGGGAAGAGAAATTGCTTTGGCCATTGACAGTAACAGAGTACCACGGCCGTCTGGCCCAGTCTGGGGCTATGAGAATCATGGTGGCAGATTGAGACCTCAGCTTGACCAAGCTGGCTGTCAGAGAAAAAGCATAAAGGAACCCGTTTGACCAATCCAGAAGGACAGCATCCAGAGGCCCTGGAGTGGAGGCCTACAACAATACAGTGGTAACTGGTGATTGTCTGGGGTTGCAAAAGATCTATCTCTGGCACTCCCCAAAATACTGAGAGGAGGACCTGCCTGTTCAAGGTCCATTCATGATGGCCCTGGCTGATCCTGCTGAGAGCATCTGCCAGTACATTGTCCGCGCCTGGCAAGTGAACTGCTATCAGTGGCACGTCGAAAGAATATGCCAGGTTCCAAATCTTCATGGATTCTGTGCACAGCAGGGAGGATAGTTTCCCCCGCTTGTTGATGTAGTACATGGTGGTGGTATTGTCTGTCCTGACTTGAACCACATTGCCCTGTAAGAGACTGGCAAACTCCCGGATAGCCAGGAACACTGCCCTGAGTTCCAGAAGATTGATGTGCAGGAGAGACTCCTGAGAGAGCCAAGTACCGTGTGCTGCGCGATCCCCTAGGTGAGCACCCCAGACCAGACGAGAAGCATCTGTTGTCAGCACCAGGGAGGGTACCTGAGGGAGAAAGGGAACCCCCACTCTGTGGCTGTCCATCTCCTGCCACCACTGAAGAGCTAACAGAAGTGTGGGAGATACTGGAATCAGTTTGGACAGAGGATCCCTTTTTTGAGACCAAAAGGATCTCAGATGAATGTCCTTCATCTGAAACCTGGCCCCCAGGACCACAGCTGGGGTGGAGGCCATGTATCCTAGGAGCTGTAGGAAGTACCTTGCTGGTAGAGGAACCTGAAGGTGGAAAGATTTTACCAAATCTATAAGAGCCTGTGCCCTTACAGAAGGCAAGAAGGCCCTTGCCTGAATGGTATTCAGCTCTGCCCCTATGAAGTCTAGTACTTGTACTGGGGTCAAGAAATACTTTTTTTGATTCACCAGGAAACTTGCATTTAATGCGGCAAGGAACCTGTCTGACAATGTGGATTGAATAGATCCACATCCCTAGAATATAAAATACTATAAAGAAAAATGTACACAACAATTCTGCTGGGATTGGGTTAAAAGTCTTGTCCACTGCAGTCTGAATGCATCCTGACAGAAAACGCCAGGTTCTGGATTTCTGGAGCAGAACAAAGGCAGTTTTATGTTGAGTGGGGATGCAAAAAGGTCCAGGTCTGGACTGCCTTGTTCGTCTAACAGCGGTTGCATGATGTCTGGTGTGAACGACAATTTGTGGGGATCCGCCTCTGTCTTGCTGAGGCGATCCACCAGGTTGTTCTGAGTTCCTGGCAGGCAGACTGCCTGAATCAGAGCATTGTGCTTGAGACACCACTCCCACACCTTCTTGGCCTCCCTGCACAGATGGGTTAGGCACACAATTCCGACATGTCTAATCCAGTCCCAGAACATCCAGACAACAAAGTCCTGGCAGGTGATTGATCGACAAGGTCACAATCCTGAGTCGCCGTGGTTAGTTGAAATTCCAACAGAGGCTATGAATACCATTTTCTGTTACAGTGTTACACAGTGATAATCTGCGAGTAAAAGGAGATGGCAAGCACTGATCTTTTTGATCTTGGTATCGGACAAAATTACAGGCCGGAAGGACTTGTACAAGTGATATACTATGAGAGAGGCCTTTCTTACATAGCAGACAGTAGCCATGGGCCCCTGGTAGTTTGATAGTTGTGTATTTCAGTCTACTACTGCTTGTTCTACAAACAAAGGAGACCGCAAGCACTGATCATTTTGATTTTAGTATCAATTAACATTTTTATATGCATTTGCCTCCACCACCCCCCCCACCACAAAGTGTTCTTACAATTGTTACAGCCTTACACAGAGAGCACTGATGTTTACCTCATCTTCCCCAGGTCTCTGCTTTTCTGTGGGGCTTTCACTCTACTGTGTTTTATAAAAGTTCCCCGTACATCTAAAAACTAGCACAGCGAATAAACATCTGTGCTCTCTGTGCTGAATCAAAATGATCAGTACTTGCCATCTCGTTTGTTTGTAGAACAAGCAGTGGTAGACAGAAATACACAACTATCTGACTACCAGGGGCCCATGGCTCAGTGGTGCACAGAAACAGAGTATTTAATGCAAGTCTGCAGTCCACAAGTCACACAGCAGTCGGTCTGACAACCATAACAAAAATGCTCTAACACTAAAATAAACAAATCTGGTAGCCTGTGTTGGGATTTCGTAAATCGGGAAATCGTTAAGTGGTATTTAAAGCTCGAAGGGATTGTAGTATTGGGATAATGAATGTTGGGATTTTCATTGTTGGGATTTTGTATGGATCCCACACAGGGGGTAGGCGTGCACTCCGCCCTGTTAGTTGATGTAATACATCACAGCCTTGTTGTCTGTCTGAAGAAGAATTAACTTGTGACAGAGGACGTCCTTTAGGGCTTGAGCAGCGTACAATATAGCTTTCATCTCTAGAACATTTATGTACAGATGTGATTCCTCCTGACTCCACATCCCCTGAGCGTGGAGATCTTGGTAGTGAGCTCCCCAACCGATCAGAGATGCATCTGTGGTGATGGTGATTTAAGATTCCGGTGGGGCAAAGGGCAGACCTTGGAGAAGCTTGCCTTCCTGAATCCACCATGCAAGTGAGCTCATCAGAGAAGATCACTTTTATGTGGAAGGACTGCGGGTGCGTGGTCAGTGACCATTGAGTGCTGAGCATCCACTGTGTGGTCCTCATGTGTAGATGGGCTAGAGGCACCATAAACACAGATGATGCTATGAAGCCCAACTTTTTTTACATTGAAAAAGCTCGAACAGAGGTGTTCTCTCTGATGTAGTGAGTCATCTGAAGAATATTGCTACTCCTGTCCCTCAGAAAGAAAGCCCTTGCCCTGGAGGTGTCCAGGAGGGCTCCTATGAAGAGTAGTTGCTGTGAGGGTTGAAGCTGGGATTTTTTCAGATTCAAGAGAACCCCCATGTATATGAGGAACTGTGAAGCAGTGATGACTGCTTCCTGCCTGGATGGACTTGCCAGGAGCCAATCATCCAGGTAAGGGAAGACTTGAACGCCCAGTTTTCTGAGACACACTGCGAGAACTGCGAAGCACTTTGTAAAGACTCAAGGTGCTGAGGAGAGCCCAAAGGGCAGGACTCTGAACTGGGAGTGTTGACCCAGGGCCACAAAGCGGAGATACTTGTGGTGACGTGGGTGCACTGGGACGTGCTGGTATGTGTCCTGCATATCCAGGGATGCCATCCAGTCATACTGATTAATCAGTGGTAGTAGCGTTTCTAGGGAGATAGTCTTTAACTTCTCCTTGAATAGATACTATTTAACTTTCTGAGGTCGAGAATTTGGCGCATGCCGCCTGTTTTCTTTGGGACCAGAAAGTAATGGGAGTAGAAACCCGTGCTCTGTTCTGCCTGCAGAACAACTTCTACTGCCTGTTCATTAGGAGGCCTTGTATCTCAGAAGTAAGAAAGTCTGATGAGAAGTGGACAGGCTGTGCTGTCATTTGGGTGGAAGATCTTGGGGAATCTCTGAGATTGAGGGAGTATCCCTCCCGGACAATCCTGAGAACCCATTTGTCTGTTGTAATGGTCTTCCACTGTTTGTAAAACTGAGTCAGATGCCCCCCTACTGCCGTAGAGGTGTCCACCTCAGGCAGCTGAGGGAGTGGGGGAGCCTGGCTGGACCTTCAGAGGTTGGCATGGGGCGCCTTCAGGCCCTGTGCCTTTTGTTGCATTTTCTTTTGCGGCTGAGGAGTTTGGTTTCTATTAAAGGCTCCTTGGCCTTTGCCTCAAAAGGACTGCTTGTTACGAAACTGCCGACAGTTCCCACCCCTTTGAGGGGTGCAGGAGCTGGCTGTCTTAATGGCACTAAACAAAACTAAGCGAAACTGAGTGACTAAATGCTGCTATTGTATAGATGTGAAGTTTTGACTCCTGGTGGGTGAGCAACACCATTCACTAAAGCACACTCGATGGCGGGGGAAAAAAGGAACTGAGGCAGTTGGAGGGTCAACACTGAGATAGCCTATATGGGCGTGAGCCAGTCTGGCGGTGCCACGCATGCGCGGTCCTACCTCGGCGCCAGCCCTCCTGATGATTTTTGGCTCCCGCTGGGTCCTAGTACCTCCAGCGTAATCTCAATAGTGTGAATGAATGGTGAAAACTTTTAGTCCAGGAAGATCTTCCCCACCACGGACGTCAAACTGACCAGTCTACAGTTGCCAGCTTCCTCCCTGCTGCTGCTTTTATGAAGTGGGACTAACGCGCATGCCCTCCTCCAGTCCTCTGGAACCACCCCTATTTCCAGTGAGTTGTTGAACAGGGCTGTCAGAGGTGCAGCCAGTACCTACCTGAGCTCCCTTAGTACCCTTCGGCGTACCCCATCTGGCCCCACAACTTTGCCCTTTTTCATATATTCGCAAGTCCTTTTGGGCCTCTCTCCTCTGCGAATGGGAGTGAATAGAACAGGTGGACAGAGAACACAGAAAAGGTGCCTGCTGGGACTGCATACTTGCAGATAATATAGGTGCAGGGTGCCTGGCAGGATGCTGGATACTGCCAAAGCTCCAGAGTTGTTCCCAAGTTGACCTCAGCCACAGGAAACACAACCCACGGAGAACCATCCCTGTCCAGTATGTCAGTAAAACGGTACTTAGCCCATTTCTGAATGGGCTCCACGGGAACTTTCACAGACTTTGATCGTCAGGTGGACTAGCTCTCCAAATGACACTGGCACGTGGTTGGCAGTCAGCTCGTCGACTCATTTTGGGTTGAACGTGCAAGTCCTGGTTGTGCCATTGATTACTTGCCTGCAGAGTCAGAGAATTCTTCAAAAACAGCCCTCAACTGTTTGCAACAATGGACCATCCTGGTATTATCTTGTGTGATCTCCACAGAGAGCCAGCCTAGCAAGCCGACCACAGAGCGAGACTCCTTGGACGGGACCCCAGGAGCTGCAGTTAGGGAGACTGCACTAGAAGAGGTGAAGATGCAGATGTTAGAGACTGCGGAGAAGAATGGCCCAGCCTGGGAACTACCAGCAAAGGCCAAGGGATTGAATGTCCACGAGGCACAGCCCTACCCTGAAAAGTGCAAAAAAGCAAAAATAGACAAAATAAAATGGATGTACCTAGGACTTGCCAACCCGCATAGATTGTTTTTTGTATGGGGAAGTGGGGAGTGAAGTTTTTTCTATAGGTTATAGGAAACCAGCTGTGGGTAGTTTTACATGCCTGTAGTTCCCATCCAGTGCATCTTCTAAAAAGCATCCCCTATGCTCAATTATTATGGCTACAAAGAAACTGTGTGCTTCTAATTGTGAAATGAAGGCACATGATATGATGTTTTGGGGGAAGCGCTGGGTAGAGCAAGTAACGTGGAGAGGGACTCCCTACTTGAACAGTGTCCACAAAGTGAAATTGATGAGAAAATATACTTTGTTACCACATATGGTCCTATAGCTATGGACAGTCTACAGTCAAACAAAATTGGCATTTACTAGGATTGGATCTGGATTTGAAAAAAATAGCTGAAGAAAGCCCTTTGGTCAGCTTCCATAGTTCAGAGAATATAGGGGACAGAGTCACAGAGTTGTCCACAGTAACTTTTGTTCACCGCTACCAGATACTACTAATTGGTTACTTCCCAAACCTCAATGATTTTTTCCTTGTAAAAACTGTAATACTTGTAAATATGCAGTACAGGGAAATAAATTCATTAATCCTTCAAGTAAATGGTTTAAGGGAGGCAGAGATTAGACAATTCACTACATGTCATACACCATTTGCTGTTTATGCCCTACGGTGCTCCTGTGGAAAAGCCTACTGAGAGCATACTGTTAGGATACTGAAACAGAGGATACAGGAGAATGACAAGGCAATCAACGAGAGAGTGCACCACCCTGTCTCAGTCCATTTCCTGGAACAGGAGGATGTGTCATGCCATAGGCTAACATACATGGGTATTGAAGCAGTTAATTACAACAAAAGAGAAGGTAACAGAGTTAATATTTTATTGCAGAAATAATCACAATAGATTTTTAAATCAATAACATAGAAGCCAAATTGCAACACATTTTCTAATTTTATTAAATGTGGTGGCTTATTTTTGTTCAGTATTCACAGAAAAAGGGGAAGGAGAAAGACCACTATTGGGTGATAGGAGCACCAATGGGAACAAGGCAGACATCAGTCCACTTACGGAGGAAAGAGCCCTAAAGGAACTCGAGAATCTGAAAAGGGAGAAGGCTATGGGATCAGATAGGCTACATCCCAGAATATTAAAATAACTTATTGAGGTGCTGGCAGCACCACTAAGAGCCCTATTCACCAAACTGACAGAGACAGAGTTGGTTCCAAGGGACTGGAGGAGGGCGAAAGTAGTCCCTCTCCACAAAAGTGGGAAGGGGGGTGAAGGCTGGCAAGTGCAGTACAGTCAGCCTGACCTCGGTGGTGGGGAAATTAATGGAGTCACTGCTAAAGGAAAAGGACTGTGATATTTCTTGAATCCAGTGGAGCACAGGATCCGAGGCAGCATGAATTCACAGTGGGAAGGGTCTTGTCAAACAGATCTGATAAGATTTCTTTGACTGTGTGACCAGGGAGGTATATCAGGGAAGAGTGGTGGATGTGGCCTACCTAGATTTCAGCAAGTCCTTTGACACCATCGCACACAGGAGGTTGGTAAATAAGTTGGGGAGCCTAGGAGTGGGCCCTAAGGTGGTAAACTAGGTCAGAAACTGGCTGAGTGACCGGGCACACAGTGGTGGTAACCGGCATTCAATCCGAGGAGAGGGGGGTGACCAGCAGGGTGCCACAGGGGTCCTTGCTGTGGCCAACCCCTTTTTAATGTCTTCATAAGCGACACTGCAGAGGGGCTGGAGGGTTGGGTATGCCTCTTGCAGACGAGCTAAGATCTGCAACAGAGTTGACACTGGGAGGCACTGATGGCCACCAACCAAGAAAGGGACCTGAGGATAAGTAACCAAACAATGTGAGAAGGCTCTGGGGGGAGCCAGTGGGATGCTAGGGTGCACAGGGAGAGGCATCACCAGCAGAAAGAAGGAGGTGGTCATGCCACTGTACAGATCACTAGTGAGATCTCATCTGGAGTACTGTGTCCATTTCTAGAGGCCGCATCTCTGGAAGGACACAAAGACAAAATAGATGTAGTCCAGAAAAGGGCAACAAAAATTATTCAAGGGCTACAGCAAAAGTCACATGAGGAAAGAGTAGAGGATCTCAATATGTATTCCCGGGGGGGAGATATGATAGAGACATTCAAGTACCTCAGGGGTATAAAGAAGGTACATGAGAGTAGCACCTTTCAGAAAAGAAGATGTACAAGAACAAGTGAGCATGATAGGAGGCTAGAGGGAGTAGGCTCAGGGGCAACGTGAGGAAGTACTTTTCCACAAAAGAGTAGTAGATCCTTGGAACAGCCTCCCTGCGGAGGTGGTGGGGGCAAAAACGGTAGGGAAATTCCAAAATGCATGGGACAGCCATAAAAGAGAACTCTTGCAATAGGGACGAGAGGGTAAGCTGCAGATCAACTACAGTCTGCGGTACTGCATTAGGCAGGGAAACGGGGCGGACTAGGTGGGCCACATGATCCTTATCTGTCGTCCCTTCTATGTGTTTCACATTTGCTGCTAAGGACAACACCTTTGTTCCCGAGACCTGTATATGAGATGCTGGCTGAGTGCTATTATACTGTACATTTGAGTTATTTGTTTATGACACTGCCATCAGGTCTCAAGGTACAAGTTAAACGTGGGATGCTATGACCTTCTTTGGACTCCTATTGATGACATTGTAAAACCTTTTTCTTTGATTTATGTCATCATGGGATTAGAGTGGCTATAAAAACCTGACCCCACATTACTCCAGCCACATCCCCTGAGGAAAAGGGTATGCCCTCAAAGTGCCAGGGTCCATGTAGGCTGGCAAGTCCTAGGTATGTCTGCTTTATCTCGTCTAGTTTTGCACTTTTCAAAGTGGATGCATGATTGTACATATATTTAATAAAGTATTATTGGTCTAGTTACAGACGGGAGTGCAAGTCTCTGTGACAAAACGATTTGTTGTTTTTACTTGGCACCCAGCTTAACGAGTAGCACCACCAACTGTGAGTTTGCGGCAGCATCCTACCCTCCTAGCCATGGTACAATGTTGCCAGAGGAGCTTCTTGTAGAGTCAATGCATTTTTCTTCAATGCTTGAGAGCACAAGTGATGTTTCAATCCGGACAGCTGACCTGAGGGATGATGTCGACGCAAGTCCTCCGGAGGGTTGATGTAAACCACCTGGCTCGGCAGGTTGAACACTAGAGGAGTCAGAGGCACAACCACATCTGTAGGCAGCTCTTGAGGCAATTCAGCCATGGGTACCAACTGGGCCTTGTCCTCCTAGGTGAGAACCAAGAGCCCCAGGGTCTGGGAGAGCAACTCCACATCTATCTCCTCTGACAACCAGTCAACGGGCTCAAGGAATATCTCGACCATCTGCTCAACAAGATTAGAGGTCGACAAGCCCAAGATAGGACTAGAGGTTGACAAGACCAACGGGTTTACTGTGGAACCCTTAACTGTCCCCTGAACTATAGGGAGCTTGACCCAGGCTGAGCGGTCAGGTAAGTCAAAGGAGTGGGAAGAGTATGATCTTTGTCAGTCCTACCACCAGTGATGGCATTTCTTGCTACAGAGAGAAGGGCTCTCCCCGAAAGTTTGGAGTGCCAGTCACATTTCCCTGAACTCATCGGTGCAAAGACCGACTAATAAGTCTCTGCAACTGACACAGTCACCACCAAGGCCTTTTTGTGGTCTTTAGGCCCACCAAGGGCCGATTGAGCCTTCTGGTCTTCGATGGATGAGGGCAGCATGTGTTGATTGCCCAGGCAATAAAAGCACGTGTCCTGCAGATCTGTGGCCGACATTTTATCCTACACTGACTGCAGCATTTAAAACCTGTTTTTTCGCTCTCCATTGTCAATTTGGATCGCACAGGGACTTCCGGTGACATCAGGAAACTGATGGCTGCCTGATTTCGGGACTCTGGACAGACTCCTTTAAAATCACTTTACATTGTCCTTTTAACAACATGCAATCACCAGCTAAGGCAACCCATTCAAAAGCCACCATTATCAAGCAACCAGAGACACCAGCAGATAAGCTACGAGAGCTCCTAATGAAAGAAAAATTGGCCAGATCATCATCAGAGGAGGCTGCAGAAGCATGCCCCAGTTACAACGGATCCAGAGGACTTGGACATGATTGCCATGATTCTCCAAACTGCCTGCACAGTATCCAAAATAGACAAGACACTCACTGATCTCCGGTCGGAAATAAACGGAATAGAAAACTGAGGAGATCAGTTAGAGCTGGGCTTAGCTTATCCACGGTAGTGGATCAATCCAACCGTCACAACCGCCTCCTGCTATATCTTCTTGTTCTGGAGAGAGAGAACTGAACCACAAGCTCGATGACCTGGAAGGGCACAAGGGGTGCCAAAATATTCGGATATATGGGGGCGCCAAAAGTAAGGAGCCCAGTATGATATCCTTCTTACAGACACTCCTACAAAAGCATAAACTTACCCAAAGATCTAGACCCGAGCATGGACAGAGCGCACAGGTCACTCGTTCCTAAGCCCACCAATGCAGATGCCAGGCCCCGGTCCTTCGTTACTAAACTCACTTGTTATGCCACAAAAGAACAGTTACTTAGTAGGGCCAGGAAAATGTGAGAGATCAACTTCCAACAAAATCTAATCACTCTGGATAACGATTACACCTCCCAAGTGCAAGAACAGCAGAAGGCACTCTGGCCTATACTTAAGCAACTATGGGAGAGGAACATGAAGGCCCAGATTTTGTACCCAGCACAACTCTGAATTAAAACTGACTCGGGACCAAGAGTTTTTGCTAACCTACTTGCTGTCAAGTCTTATCTCGAGAGCCTGGGCATAAAGTACAGTTACACAAGAACTTACTGTAACAGCAGATCTTCGAGAGCAGCTCTTTTTTTCCCCCCCACCTTCCTTGCCTCTGGCCTGCCTCTCCTTCCAGCTGCACATGACCCCCCCCTGACCTCCTCGCCCCGACCCCCTTCCTACTCACCTCAGATCGCAGCCGACCCAGGGGTGGCCAGTCGTAACCCTTCGCCTGATGGGTCCCTCTTCCGAGGGGGAAGGCGCCAGGAGGGGATACCAGCGACTCTACAATCAGTCCCTGGGCGCTGCTGAGGTGGATTCCAGGGTGTCGGGGCATCTGAGGCGGCGGGGAGTCAGCAGCCATCATCCGGCAGACCAGGCAACTTCTTTTCCGTTTTCTGTGGGGAGTGACATCCTGATGTCAAGGCATACGCCAACGTCTGCCACTCCCCCTTGCACACTGAGCCCTGGCTGTATTGCTGCACTCCCAGCCTCCGCCAGGAGTCAGCCTATGTCAGTGTGCACCCCCCCCCCGGAGAAGGAGAGCTGCCCAGACACTCCATCCTCTCCCGGGCCGCTCTCCGCAACCCGAGTTCGTTCCTAACTGGCCGCCGCCGGACGGAAATCCAACCGCTGCGCTGACGGGCCAGCTGAGAGGAGCTCTTGCAGCAGGTAATACCATTAGGACTGAAGCCGGCAGGTGTAAGGATCCCACGGAAAACTTGTAGCTATCAGTCTGAGGCAGGGACCACCCCCGTCGGCTACACCCAACATCAGACGTGGTATATAAGGGTGGTACCCTGGCATCATCTCAGTTCTCCCACCGCAGAACAGGCTAGAAACCAAACTGGAGAACCAAGCAGGAAGTTCCCACCATGTTCTGGTGACAGGAAAAAACAAATTACAATCCTGGGAGATGGAGGGTGGGAAAGCCACGTGCTGCAAGAGCTCCTCTTGAAGATCTACTGTTACAGTAAGTTCTTACATAACTGTACTATCTGACTTCGAGGGTGGAGCTCTTGCAGCAGGTAATACCATTAGGACCGAGTCCCAAGCAGTACCCAAGGATAGACCCAGGTCTGAGAGGGCAGTAGGGAGAGATGCTGAAAACGGCTGAAGCTGATAAAAAGCACTTAAGAGTAGGCCCTGCAGGACTGCTAGTCTGAAACCTGCTCTCTTCTAGATGCAATGTCCAGGCTGTAACGCCTGATGAAAGTGTGGACTAAACTCCATGTAGCTGCAGCACGAATATCTGCCGAAGAGACCTTTTTGAGTGCTGTAAAGGAAGAAGCCACTGCTCTGGTAGAGTGGCCCCTGACTGTTCCCGGAAGTGGTTTGTTATGATGCTGGTAGCAGAAAGTAATACATCGCACCAGCCAACGGGCTAGTGACCGTTTGGAAACAGGAGCCCCTAGCATTCGTTTGGCGAATGAGACGAACAACTGGTCTGACTGTCTGGAGGAGCGGGTCATGCGGAGGCAATACCTCAAAATCTTGTGAACATCCAAGGTGTGCAACAGCGCTTCACCTCGATTGACAAATTCTGGATAATAAACCAGAAAGTTAATGTCCTGATTCAGAGTCAGCACGGACAACTTTAGCAAGAACTTAGGGTTCATGTGCAGGGTCGCCCTGACCCTGCGGAAAACATGGGCAAGCCCTTACACAGCAGGGCCTGGAGCCTGAAACCTTCAGCCGGAGGTGATAGCTACCAAAAGGAGGGTCTTCTATGAGAGGAAGGGTAGCTTGCAGGAAGCTGCTGGCTCAAAGTGTGTGTGTGGGGGGGGAGAAGAGTGAGTTTCTCCAGGGTGAAAAGTTCCAAGGAGGAACGATTCCGCTCCTGGGAGGTCTGCTATGTAAGACCCCTCTTAGAAATGTCTTACAGGTGTGAAGCTGTGCCAGTGTTCTATCTCCGAAGGGATCATGATATGCAGAAACTGCACACATGTGTACCTTAATGGACGAATAGCTCAGTCCAAAGTCGAGAAGGTGACAGAGATTCTAGCACGTGCCTAGCCGGACAACCCAGGGGATCTAGGGCACGGGTCATAGCCTAAAGACATAAGCGTTTCCGTTTCAGAGCGCAGGTGACCCTGGTGGAAGGCTTCCTTGCTGCAACCAAGATCTCAGCCACCCTGCTTGACACTCCTAGCCTCTCTTCCACTAGGATTGCAGAAGCCATGCGTGCGGGTGAAGAGCAGGATGGACGAGTGTCCCCCGCTCTTGTGAGAGCAAGTGGGTGGGGCGTGGCAACTGTATTGGAGGTTCCAGTGACGATTGCTGGAGCAATGGATACCAGATCTGGTGGGGTCATAGAGGGGCCACCAGAATCATTCTGGCCCCCTCTGACTGCAACTTGAGTAGTACTCTCTGAATGAAGGGAAAAGGAGGGAAGACGTACAGGAACTTCCCTGTCCAAGAGAGGGACAATGCGTCTCACCAAAAACACCAGGCCCTGGAGCGAGCGAGCAAAAAATGTGCAATTTGGCATTGTACGGGGATGCAAAGAGGTCCAACTCTAGACGGCCCCAGTGACCGAAAAGGTCATCTGCGACTTCTTGGAGCAATTCCCACTCGTGACTCAGAAAGGCAGAGCGGCTGAAACTGCCATTGAGAATGTTCTGAACCCCTGGCAGATGAACTGCGATGAGATCCAGTCGGTGTTCTATTGCTCAATTCCACACTCTCATGGCCTCTCTGCAAAGGGGGTACGAATGAGTCCCCCCTTGCTTGCTGATGTAAAAGACCACTGGTGTGTTGTCTGTCTGCACCAGGAGAGGACCTGTTGAGAACTGGCCTCTGAAAGCGATACGCGCATTCAACACGGCTCTCATTTCCAGAACATTTATATGCAGAGAGCCCTCCATGGCAGACCAAGACCCCAGGTCCTGTGATTCCCTAAACGAGCCCCTCCCCAACCAGACAGAGAGGCATCTGTGGTTAAAGTCTGAAAGGGGGGGGGCTCCAGAATGGGACCCCTCCCACTAGACTGTCGTGATGGAGCCACCATTCAAGAGAGCGGTGTACCGCAAGAGAAATCCGAATCCGAAGATCCAGATAGTCCACCGGTTGGTCCCACTGGACCCTGAGATGCCATTAGAGGGTCCGCATATGCAGTCTGGCTAAGGGTACTGTGGCTATGGCAGCTGCCATATAGCCTAGGAGTCAGAGAACAACCCGGGCGGAAGAAGAGGATGCCTTCTGGAGCCTGCTGGCCAGATCACGCAAGTGGTCTGCTCTGTCTGGGGGCAGGAAAGCTCTCCCCTGCTCAGTGTCTAGAATATCCCCTATGAATTGTAGCCTTTGTGATGGCCAAGGATGTGATTTAGGTCAGTTTACTGTGATCCCCAGGGAAGAAAATAGATCCCATGTCTCTCATAAGGCGATTGGAAGCTCCTCCTCCGACTGAGTGGAGAGGAGCCAATCGTCCAGGTAAGGGTAGATGAAGAGGCCTCTCCTTTGGGGGCCACCGCTAACACTGCTAGACACTTGGTGAAGACCCTGGGAGTGGATGAAAGGCCGAAGGAGAGTACCTTGAATTGGTAGTGCTCGTTCTGGAAGCTGAAGCACAGAATCCTTCTGTGAGACTTCAGGACTCTGATATGCATGTAGGCGTCTTGCATATCTAGGAAGCACAGCCAGTCTTCTCGATGAAGCAAGGGGAAGAGCCCTGCCAAAGTGACCATCCGGAATCTCTGATATTTTACTGAGAGAGTGAGCTGGCTTAAATCCAGAATTGGACGAAGGTCTCATTTTCTTCGGGACAAGGAAGAAGCGGGAGTAAAAACCCTTTTTCTTCTGGGCCTGTGGGTCTCTTTGGATGGCCTTTTTTTCTAGGAGCTGTTGGCTCTCCGCTACTATAAGGAGACTGTGTGCCGGTGGACAACAGGCTGGAGTGGGGCGGGGTTTTCCGGTGGGATAGAGATGAACTCTACTGTGTACCCTTTTCGAATGGTGTCCAGTACCCATTGGTCCGCTGTGATACTGGACCATTCGAATGGGTAAAGTGCAAACCATCCTCCTATTTTCTGTCTGTCCCTGAAGGGAAGCAGGGGGAATCAGGCTAAGGGTGTGGTGGGGCCCTGGGAGATATGGGTTGCTTGGGGCCCTGGGAACCTTGAGGGGCAGGGTGACCCCGCCTTTTGAACCCCTCACCGTGGGACTGTTTGCTCCCCTGTCTCTGCCCTTATCCTTTACGAAAAGGGCATCGGCGGGGTTCCTGAGGCTGGGATTTATACATCCGGTGCACGTTGGTCACTGCTTTCCAAGACTCCTGGAGTTGCTTGTTCATCTCTTCAACTTCCAGCCAAACAAAACGGAACCCTGAAAGGGGGAATCCAGGACAGACTCTTCTAAGTCCAGCTGGAAGCCCGTGAGCCTAAGCCGTAACTGCCACCTCATGCATACCCCTGAGGCAGCTGCTCTGGATGCCATATCTACGGTGCCCTAAGAACACTTCAGGGTGTGTTTGTTGATGTCTAATCCCGACTGGGCAAATGCCAATACTTCCTGCTTTGAGTCGGAGTCCGGCATAGAGTTGACGAGGTCCACGGACTTCTGCCACAGTGACTGTTGATAGGTAATCATGTGGGCCATGACGTTCAAGGATCTGACGGCTCCAGTGGCTAAGAAGAAGACTTTTCGGCCCCAACTGTCTAACTTTTTAGAGACGGGATCCGGAGGTTAGAAACTCAAATGCTTTGGCAGCTAACCTCTGCCATGAGCAGCCGTGAGGACCAAACAGTTGGCCTTCGGTTGTTCAGCTAGAAAAGGTTCAGACCTCGGAGGCTTATAATGGAGGATGGTGTACGCCAGGTCAGGCGGGTCACGTCCTGGAACGGTTCCACGAACGGGGGAATAACTAAAGGTTTGGGTTCCTTCTCTCAAGGAACTTGGCCAGGCGCTTGCGCCCGGGATCCAAGTCCTCCACGTCCCATTTGTATATAGCCTGGATGTGCTTCACGATGTCCAAAAAGAGGGGTCATGCGGGGGATCTTAGGTCCTGGGGAAGGAGGGAGGACAAAATTCCCCATCCGAGTAAGGCTCTGATTCAATGTCACCCTCATCTAAGGAGGACATAACAGGAGGGGAAGAAGGAGATGGAGACTAAGGGCGTTTCCTTCTCTTCTCCTTGGGGTTAGGACATGGGTGCTCACCCTCACTGCCCTAGGGTGGGAGGGGGACCCATGGGTGTCGGAGTAGGGACAGCATCTGAGAGTTTATACAGAAGATCCCCTTTTACTGTATTCCACCAGGAAGTAAATAGACTCCCGAAGTCTGCTACTGGGACGACCGCAGGGCCCCGCGCCGAGTCTGACGGGCCTGGCATCGGGTCTATAGGCGCAGGCATCTGAGGCTCAGGTTGCTTGGGGGCAAGTGTCTGGTCCAGGATACCGGCGTCAGTGGACCGACGAACGGTAGCGCCTTTGTGTTGCTGTCTGGCGTCCGGTCCCTCAGAGGAGGGGTGGACGGCTGGTCTTCATCCGGCGACTGCCCCATGTCAGGCATCGGGGATCGGGACGACAGAGTAGGAGACCGGCTAGGTTTCCGCTGATCGGGGGGGGGGCACCTTAGCCGGAGGAGGAAGAGGCATCTGAGCCTGGGCGGCCTCCTGCCTACCCGAGGGTTCTTCTCAACGTTTGCATTTGTCCGAAGAACCAGGCCTGTCCTGAGCGCTGGACAGGCTTTCCTGGGTCAACCCTGAAGGTTTGAGGGGTCGATGGGCCAGGGAAGTGTGGTGTCCCAACGTGGCCAACTTCTGATGTTTACCCTGAGAAGAGGCAGGAGCGGACTTAGAGGTACGTGAAGGTTCGGATGACTGGGCTGGAACCGAACCAGACCTCCGGCCGGAGGTCGAGGAAGATGAAGCCTGCTTAGCTGGCTACTTAGGTCAGGATTCATACCTGGCCCGATCCTTATCCCTGTGGTGATCCCCCCACCCTCCAATGACATCTCTTGGTGGGGAATCCCTGGCTGGAGAGGATTAGCAGGCTCCTGATCCTCACTGCATGGCTGCAAGCTTCTTCTTGAGCAGAAAGGTCTTGAGTGCGTTGGCCCTCCCGGCATGCGTCTTCGGGTTAAACTTCTGGCAATGTGTGCAGGCGTCGGGTCGGTGTTCCAGGCCTAGGCAAAGGAGGCAGGGCGCGTGATTGTCTTTGGCCAGGATGTGCTTCCTGCACGCACACTTTGCTTTTTGCCACGGTGGGGAGGGGGACGACATACACCAGGCAATGGCTGAAAATGTTTAAGAATGAAAATACTTCTGTCTTTCAATGTCTGTCGACTGCTAAGGAAGGTGTCCGAGGAGCCAAACTACGCGTGTCGATGGCAGGGAAAAGAAGTGAAATGGCGCCAGGGGACTGCTCCATATACCATGTCTGACGTCGGGAGTGGTCCCCTGCCTCAGACTGTTAGCTACAAGTTTTCTGTGGGGTCCTGACACCTGCCAGCTTCAGTCCTAATGGTATTAACTGCTGCAACAGCTCCACTCTTGAAGTCAGATCAACTACTTTACTCAAGGAGCAAATGGAAAGAGACCTGATCTGGTCGGCATGGTCAGTAGCACAAAAAGGGCATGCAGCAGGTAATTCCTCACTCAAACCTACGCTTGGATGTAGCCTCGACGATCAAAACATACAGCACAGCGATCTTCTCACAAGGAAACCTGGAGGCTCCCGACAAGGGCGATCCGCAATCACAGGCACAGCTATCCCAGGCCCAGAACAAACAAGCCACCTGACTGTTGCAGGAGCATGTCGCATTGCCTTTTCTGGAACCTCTTTATGTTGGTTTCCACCCCACATGCTGACTTCCCAACGGTGCTACAGTTGGTCACCCTGCTCTTCAAATAATGATCAGCACCGCTTTTACATGGGAGAAATACTGCACGTGAGACAGTACCAAATAACTAACTATGCACCGAGCCTCAAACGGAGGCAGTGCGGGGCAGGAATTGAGAGCACCCAGCATGTGAAGAGACTGCCTGATTCTGGTGACTCACACCATTGAGACGGTTTAAGAATGTTTTTCCTTTCCATGTTTCTGAAAGACTTAGTCTTGCATAAATCAACAGTTTAATATTTTTGCTTGTAGTTGGTTTTGAGAGGTCAACATGGTTCTCGGCCCGCCTGAGCTATTCCCTGCCTTAAGCTGGATAAGCTTAACAGGAGGTGGCCGGCCATAATACCCTTTAACACACTGAGCCTGCCCACAGTTGCTTTCACACGAGCAGCGGGGGTGGGGGTTGATGTCACCATAGACTAGAAGTAGTCAACTGGAGTCTCCTGACCTCAAATGCTGCTTGCAGACATCATCACCATAGGTAGGCTGCTCCCCAGCTGGTAGCTCATAAATAATAGCCCAGCAAGCTAATACATCCACTGAGGGGAACACAGGGACCTTTAAGAGCACACTGTCAAATCACCTGATCAAGAATTTAATTTTCGAATATGTGGAGTTGATTGGACTACTCAGAATATGAGCAACCCTCTTAGCACATTTCGATTTCCTGACGTATGTCAGATCTCTGGAGTGGAGTTATAACTTGCCCTTCCGAGGAAGACCCATACCCAGCTCCATCTTATGGGTTTTGAGTGCCTTAGATTGGCACTACCCAGGTGCCAGGTAGTGGCTGCCTGACCCTGGACGCAAAGCCTGTTTTAACACTCACACAGGCCTCAAGCAGGATATCCTGCTATTTTTGTATATAATTAACTGTTTCTATTAGTTTAGCCAGTTTATTTTTTTATTTATTTTTTTATTTTAGTCTTTGGTAACCAGGTAAGGCCCACTAGACACAATCTCCTGTTTTCAGGGTGACCTGGGAGCACTGGGCGGTTAAGTGACTTGCTCAGAGTCGCACAGTATGCAAGTGGAGGTTGTGAGAATCAAACCAAGGTCTGGTCTGCTGGATGTACCAAGCTCGTTCACAGCTCATTACTCTAACCTCTAGGCCATGCTGCCAGTGCAAAATTTATTTATTTATTTGGATTTTGGTAAACGGGTAAGCCCACTGAGACCAGAGGTCCCTTTTTCAGGGGCGATCCGGAATTAGTTACATAAAGAGACATTTAAAGGCATTATTTACAGTAATTACATAAGTTACACAAATATACATTGCAACAGCATACAGGGATAGAATAATCAGGCTCACAATTAGACTCGGTCATGATTTACAGCTATTACATTAGTTTCACAAATAAACATTAGCAACAGTATCCAGTAGTAGAAATCGGGTTCTCATTCAGACACCTGGTTACCCACCAGTTAGAAGGGTAGTTAGACAACAAAGAGGATTGACATCGTAGGCTTGGAAGAATAAAGACCGGATGGAGGGAGGTTCAGAGTAGTTCAGCTGGCATGAGACCAAGACTTGGGAGCTAACGGCTGCAGCCACAGAGACTGAGATTGAGAAGATAAAGTTTGAGTCCAGACTTGAACTGGTTAAGGGTGGGAGAGTCAGTCAAACTAACTAGAAGGGAGTTCCATAGGTGGAAGGCAGCAAATTTGAAAGAGCGTTTGCCTTGATTGGAGCGTATCCAAGGGATGTCCAGAAGGTGTTTCTCAGATGATTGTAAGGTTCAGGTTTGTTCTTTAGGGGAGAGTAGTCCACTAAGATGGGGAGGGGGACCTAGGGTAGAGAACTTGAAGGCAAGACAAGCGACGGGGTACACGAGTTTGTGTCGCAGAGTGGGCCATTTAAGTTCCCTAAGTGCCTCACAGTGATGCCTCCTAGGAGAGGAGCTTGTGGCGAACCGAGCCACTCGATTATAGAGTACGGAAAGTTTGTTAAATTCCGACTCGTAAAGGAACTGCAGTAGTGGGGCACCATATAGAATGGTGGGGAGAAGATTGCAGCAGGCAATTGCCCATCGTGCAGCCAGGGATAGTGTGTCCCCCAGCCGGTAGAGGAGACCAAGCTTTTGGTGGATGGACCAGGTTATGGAGTCAGTATGGGGCCTGTAGGTCATCTCCTGGTCAAGATGGATCCCAAGGTATTTAAAGCTGGTCATGATCTCAACTCTTTTTCCTTGGTTGGAGCTCATCTGGAGCAGCTGACTTCTGTCAAGGCCCAAGTGTCTAGACCCAAACAGAACGGCTTTGGTTTTATCTTCGTTGAGTATAAGGGAATTCGCAGAGAACCAGGCCTCAAGCGTTGAGAGACTGTCCTGCAGTTTTGCGGAGATGACACTAGGTTGGGGTCACTGCAGTATATGACAGTGTCATCCGCATACAAAATAGAGCTTACTGAGGGAGCAGTTTCCTGCAATATCATTGAGGAAGAGTGAGAAAAGCAGGGGGCCAGGATTGAGCCCTGAGGCACCCCAGCAGTGACGGGTCCGAGTCCTGATTGAGTGCCCTTCCAGCGGACTTTTAGGGAACGGTCACTCAGACAGCTCTCGAACCAGGAGAGTGAGTGGTGATCCAGTCCTAGGAGCCAGAGTTTGGTGAGTAGGAGATTATGGCTGACCAAGTCAAAGGCCTTGGATAGGTCAATGAAGAGGGTGCCTGTTGGGGAGCCCTGGTCCATAGAGGCAAGGATGTCCACCGTGAGCCGGATAAGAGCAGTGTTGGTACCATGTCCCTTTCTAAAGCCATGTTGCACATCAGCCATGAGAAAGTGTTGCTCAAGGTAGACGTGTAGCTGGGTATAGACTAGTCTTTCCAAAATTTTCCCAAGGGGACTGAGAAGGGAGATTGGCCTATAGTTTCCCAATTTGTCTCGAGGACTATTTTTGGGGACAGGGACGATGGTCTCCACCTTCCACATTTTTGGGACTTTACCTTCCCAGAGCGATCTACTTATGAGTAGGGTGACAGGGCGGGCAACAGCCGGAGCAGCACCCTTCAGCAGGCGTGGTTCTAGTTAGTCATGTCCCAGTTTGCACAGGAGAGGTAGTACCTCTGACTGTTTGACCAGCTTTATGTGGAATTGAGTCCGTGGGTGCACCTATGCAACATCAGAGTGCAAGGTAGGCCTGGGGAGGACAGGGAGAGGAGACACACTTTGGTTAGAGAAAGAGGCACAAAAGGCCTCAGCAATAACGGTCGGGGAATTGGTCAGTGAGTCCCCCACCAGGATGGAGTCTGTTTGACTACTTGTGGAACCCTTTGTGAGTAGATTTATGTGGCCCCAGAATATTTTTGGGGTCACATAGGTGTCTAGTTTGGAGGTTGTTTAGGTATTGAGATTTAGCCCATTTCAAGGATTTTTTGCACTGATTTCTCAACTCTCTGTACTTCTCCCAGTCTGTAGAGTTGCCAGTGGCTTTGTAGGTGCCCCATGCTTTGTCCCGGAGGAGCATGGTATGCTTGAGGCAGGGGCTCAGTCATTTATGGCATTTTCCTTGCACCCTGAGCTTTTTTATAGGGGCGTGCATATTAGATGCAGATAAGAAGGTCTGTGTGAAATAATCAAAGAGCCTCATCAAGTGTGGGCAGGGAGACGATAGGGGCCCAGTCAGCTTTTCTCAAGTCAGAGCAAAAGTCTGCTGGACAAAACCTACTGTAATTCCTCGCTTCAATTACCTTAGCAGGGATTTTTGGAGGCTTGTTGGACCAGATACAGAAAGTAGGCGAGTGGTCACTCAAGGCGTCAGACATAATCCCTGCCAACAGTGTCCGGCCCGGGCAGGAGACTAGGATCCAGTCAATGAGAGAGTGATTTCCAGTCTTTGGGTTTAGTCTTGTGGGGAGGTCAATAATCTGCGTAAGTGGGGAGCCGAGTAGTGGGTTTTTAGTAGGGAAGGAGAGTAGTGATGGCCAGTGGAGACTGAAGTCCCCGAGGAGTATGGCCTCTGATTTAGTGAAGATGGTCGCTGAAAAGGCAAGGGAAATGTTACTGATGGGGGGAGACTGGAACTTTACCTTAAACAGAAAGCTTGACTCCACTTCCCAAATTTCTTCTCCTAGGTCACAGACCGACTCAAAGAAGTCATCACCCAGACAATAACTCTAAACTCCCACCCGGATATAGACCCCCAAATGCTATGGGATACATTGAAAACAATGTTGAGAGGTAAACTTATCTCCATCGGCTACTTTAAACAGAGGGAAAGGAGATCTCGGCTAGAACAACTTAGCTCTTAACTCAGAAGTCTAGAATTACAACAACAAAAAAAAAATGAACTGAGCAAACAGACGGGGAAATCAAAATGACTAAATCCCAAATACAAAAGATCCAGCAAATAGATACAGAAAAAGCCCTTAGCTACTTAAAACAATCCTACTATGAGGGAGACTCAAGGGCCTCCAAAATATTAACTTTCAGACTTGGGCAACGTCAAGCTAGGGCTACCATTACCAAAATCAAACATCCCAAAACAGGGACTTTAACCCACATGGGCGAACAAGTGATGGAGGCCTTTGTCAGTTATTATAAGAATCTATACCATCCCCAAAATGAGACCCCACTCCAGGGGAAAAAACATTTCCTGGATGCCCTGAACCTACCTGCCCCAACCCAGGACTAACAGTTGGCTCTGTCGTCTCCCATCCTGCGGTCTAAAAGACATAGCCAGCAAATATCTAATGGCGGGGAAGTGCCTGGGCCCACATGGGTTCAGTGGGGAGATTTACAAAGCGCTGACTGAAGAACTTGCGCACCACCTCCAGCAGGCCATTAATGGGGTATGGTTGGGGGGGCAGTCCCTCCTTCGTGGAACTATGCCACAATCACAGTTCTACATAAACAGGGTAAGGACCCAGTGGAATGTGGCTCTTACCGCCCCCATTTCATTACTCAATGTGGACTACAAAATTTTCACTTCAATCGTAGCCACCAGATGGAATCGCCTTCTCCCCCAAATAATCTCCCAGGATCAGATGGGCTTCATCCCTGGCCGACAGGCCCCAGATAATGTCAGGTGCACCATAAACATCATAAATAAGATCACTAAAGATAAAACCTGAGCCTGTCTCATGAGTCTTGACACAGAGAAGGCATTTGATAAAGTCTCCTGGCCATTCTTGTTTACAGTCCTTGAGAAACTTGGCTTTCCCAAACTTATGATTGACGCCATCAAGGCCCTATACATGGACCTGCAGGCATACATTAGAATAAATGTGAGCATCTCTGACAGATTTTCACTGGGCCGGGGAACAAGACAGGGATGCCCCCGTCCCCATTACTGTTCGCTCTCTACATAGAACCCCTAGCTTCCTAGCTTGTGCCATTTGTGAAAATCCTATTATTACTGGGGTTAAAGTGGGAGATACTGAACATAAAATTTCACTATACGCAGATGACGTATTACTTTATATCAACAACCCTAATAAATCTATCCCTGAGATTTGGAATACCCTTACAGAATTTGGCTCCCACGTAGGATACTCCCTAAATAAAGACAAAACAGAAGTCCTAAGATTTTTCTAACACCTCCCTCAGAAATAACTGAGCTCACCCCCCCCAAATTGGAACAAGCAAAAAATGTAATATTAAGGAATACAAATCACAGAACAACTAGGGAGACTGTTTTCTTTAAATTACAGCCCCTTACTAACACAACTTCAGCAGGACATAGCCAAATGGGAACTTTAAAAACCACCACTATACTCCAAAATTCAGTCCGTCACCATGAACATCCTCCCCAGATTCTTATACTTCTTCCAGTCCCTTCCAATAAATATCTCCCAAACGCATTTTCTGGCTTGGCAGAAGATAATTTCGAAATGTATTTGGTCCCCTGGTGAACAGAGAATAAAAGTACAAATCATACAAGCAGGAAAATCAGGGGGTGGGAGAGCAGTTGCCAACCTTGAGGACTACTGTATGGCTGCGTACCTGAGGAAACATAGAAACATAGACTTTGACGGCAGATAAGGACCGCTTGGCCCATCTAGTCTGCCCATTTCCCTACCTACAGGATAGGCCGCAGATCCTAGTTAACCAACAGCCTATTTCTTCCTACTCCCACAAGAATTGCCTTATGTCTGTCCCATGCATTCTTGAATTCTCCCACAGTTTTAGACCCCACAACCTCCTCAGGAAGGCTGTTCCATGCATCAACTACCCTCTCTGTGAAATAATACTTCCTCACATTGCCCCTGAACTGCCCCCCTATGGAGCTCAAAGGTATACGAGGCGCACTGGAAAGACATAGAACTGCATCTCTCTCTGAAGGTCCCCCACGGGACACTAGAGTTGCAGACATGATGCCAAAGGGCAGAGATCCCACTCTGTTAGCCGTGGCAAGTCAATCAATCAATCCTCTTTTCCTCGTTTCCTCTTCTTCCTGGGTGCCCGCTGTGTGATGGGAGAAGGTCCTGTTATATAGGTGTGAATTTTATCATAACATAATAATCTGATGGACAGGCATAGTGGGTTAATATAAAGCCAGGATACATGTAAGGTGCTAGGGGAGTGTTGAATTGTTAGAGAGGCTTTATGTGGGATACCCCAGGGGTTGCAGTGTAAAAGTGGTTCGAAATGAATAAGGAATAGGTGGTTGTCCATTGTGGATGGCAGGGGTGGGCAGATCGTATTCACTAACTTATTCATCATGACAGGGGGTATATCATAATTATCATAAGGGATTGGGGGAGAAGAGGCGCTCAGGAGCAAAAGGAAGCAAAGTAGCATTGTGGAGGTTAGGTATGGGTTAAGAGAGGAAGGGAAATAGATGTGGGCGTGGATTAGAGAAATGGCGGGAGAAAGTGTATAAAAAGAATCAACCGAGAGGGGTGGGCAAAAATTTTGCGGCTTTGCCCGTACCTTTCTGCCTTCTTCACCCGGCCTCCTGGAACCCCGGTCGGCTAGGCGGACGCCGCCGTCCCGCTGGTGGCTCGGAGCCCCTCCGCTCCCTGGAACCCAAGGGCTGCACTGGCTACAAGGTGGGGGACAGAGGAGAAGGCAGTGAGTAAGGTACTTTTATTGCAGTAATCTGCAATAAGGTGCTAAAATTATGGATTTACACAACAAAAGACTGGGAGGGTAAGGGGGTTAGGTGCCTAGCGTCTAGCCTGCACAGAATTTCAAAAAGGCTGTAATCACTAACTAGAAACTACAATACAACCCTTAAATCGGGCACTTTACAAGAGGTAAAACAGCTCTTTTAGGAGGAATTACAAAACATTTAACAAATAGCAGAAATCCAGCCAGAATACTGTTGTACAAGTCCAGCTAAAGTCAATGGGAAAAGCGCATAATCGGAAGCAAAAGGCAGAGACAGCAGTCGCTTTCCGATTAGTTTTGCAGCTTTACCCGTACCTTTCTGCCTTCTTCACCCGGCCTCCTGGAACCCCGGTCGGCTAGGCGGATGCCGCCGTCCCGCTGGCGGCTCGGAAATATTTATGGATGACCCTGGCCTCTGGGTACCTGGCTTAACTATTCTATTCAACCTGGTCATAAAAGAAGGTATTACCCGTAGAACTTGGAAAGAGAATATTATAATTCCAATTTTTAAGAAAGGAGATAGAAAATTACTGGAAAATTACATACCTATTAGCCTGTTGGATAATTCCCCGAAGATTTTTACAAGAGTTATTATGAGGCGAATGTCTAAGTGGTTGGAGGATAAAAAAATTGTTGATGAAGCTCAAGCTGGTTTTATGGAGGGTCGCTCAACAATCGATCAATGTTTTGTATTAACCCATATTATACATAAATATATCAAAATTAAAACGCAAAAATTGTTTTGCATCATTATAGACTTAAAAGCAGCCTTTGATAGAGCTAACAAGAAAAAACCGTGGGATGTACTGGAAGAATATGGTTTGGAAGGAGGTATAACTAATATTCTAAAAATGTTATATGATGATAATTATGCATATATTAGATACAACAAAAAATGGAAATACAACATCAAAATTTCAGACTAACATAGGTTTAAGACAGGGATGTATTTTATCCCCAATCCTCTTTAATATATTTTTGAACAAAGTATTAGAAGGACAGTATAAATCAGAGTTTCATATGCCCATGTTAGGCAATAGGCGATGCCCCTACCTAGCATATGCTGATGATGTTATATTAATGTCAATCAGCCAATTAGGACTAAAAAGGAGTATCAAAAGATTTAATGAAGAAATGTGTTAAAATGGACCTGGAAATAAACATTAATAAAACAAAATACCTGATATTTAGTAAGGATAGGGTTAGAAACTGCAAATATGGGGATATCATATGCAATAATCAGACTACTGAAAGAGTGGAAAACTTTTATTTAGGAATCATTTTTAATTATAATCTGAGATGGACAGAGCACATCACAAATTTAGTACAAAAGTTCAGAAGATTATCTCCAGGAATAAAAAGATTTACATGTAAATATGGTGGACACTCTGTCAGTGGATCGTTAAGGGTATTAAGGGCTAAAGTTAAAAGCCATATATTATATGGGGCAGAAATTTGGGGTCTTGATAAGGTAACAGACTTAGAAGCATTAATGGATACATTTTATAGACAAATTCTGGGACTCCCAAATGGTGCTTCTAGTTGTCTTAGCAGGATGGAACTAGGACAGCTACCGCTCAAATGTAATATCGAACAGAGACTATGCGTATATTGGATCAAGGTTTTCAACATGAATCAAGGCAGACTACCTAAAATCTGTCTACAGGAAATGTTGTTAAACAGCTATAGAGGATATGCATATCCAAGTTTAACTACCATTGAAAAAAATTATCAAATCATACGGACTATTATATTGTCTTACTATGAGTATTGAAATCTTATATTATCCTAGTATCTTATAGTCATAAATTCAGTTATTAAAGACAAAATTAAGGATTCTTATATTCAAAAAGAAAGAATTGGAAAAGAACTGTAAAATTAGCAAATGGCTGGGAAATAATACTAATAGAGTATTTGGTATGCAAGAATATCTTATAAAACTAAATGATACAAAACTCAGGAAAGCTTACACAAAGTATAGACTTGGGTATGCTAAAAATCAAACATTAAGAAAAATCTACAGTTTAATTTCAGTGGTTGTTTATGTGGCTTAGACGATGATTCAATTTTCCCTTTATTAATGTTTTGTCCTCTTTATGCAAAGGAAAGAAAATATGCTTAGGTAATATCCTTATGCATTTGGATATGGAACCTAAATACCAATATAACTACCTAATGAAAACAAAGAATGAATTACATTTAGAGAATATTGCTAGATTGTGTAATATAATAGTAAACAAAACAAGACATCTCAGAATATTAGAAGCCCCAATTGTCTGATTATGCAGTAGGAAGAAATTTAGAATGTATGTACAAGGAAATAATTTTAAAGATATGAGTGAATTTTATCAGTATTGATTTCAAAAATTCTAACATGGTTCTCTACATTATATCTGATACATGTATAAAGTATTGTACTTGCTTGATTTGTTTGTAATGACAAATTTTTTGCCAACAATAAAATAATCTATCATAGGCTCTGGGCTAAATACAAATTAAGGAGAGCTATCTGGCCCCTACAGTGGTTTGCTTGGTTGGAGCAATTTGCCCCAGCCAAAGTGGATCATGCATTTAGGCTCTGGTCGAAACTAGGCTTACAAAGATTGGGTCAAATGGTCTCTGGAGGCACAATTCTAGACTTCCAAACCATTAAACAAATATACCATTTAAGAAATAGAGACCACTACCGCTTCCTCCAATTGAGATATTACCTCCAAACCACCAAAAAAGCTGCAAGCCAAGACACCAAACTAGATCATTTGCTTAGTGTATTTCAGTCGATCATAACTGGGGAGCTTAAAAAGGGTCACATCTCTGCCATTTATAGGGCACTCAGACAGCGTTATACCGGAAGCACACTCCGGATTAAGACCAAGTGGGAAGAGGAGGCTGGACTGAATATAACAGAGGCTGACTGGGGAATGGTGTTTCAGTTAACCCACAAAACCACCCTCTCACCAAATTGGCGTGAATTCACTTGGAAGGTGAGGGTAAGATACTTTTTCTACACCTGCTATCCAATGCAAATGGGGAACGGGGATATCCTCCCACTGTTGGAGAAATTGTGGTGCCCGGCTAGCACACCACTCCCATATATTTTGGGAGTGTGAGACTATACAACCCTTCTGGCAAAGGTATCTCAGGTCTTGGCAGGACTTCTGCTCACCCCAGCTCTCATTGAAAAACCTGGTATTGGGATTACCCCCAGACGAAGTGAGGGGAGCAGACGTCAAGTACTTGTGGAACATCCTCCTATCAGCCGCATACAAAGCGATCACCAGGAGATGGATCTCTCCTGACCCTACCGACCTACATCAATGGTGTTCCACAATACAAAAAATACAAGAAATGGAGGAATTAACTCACAAAATAAATTATAGAACACAAACTTATGTCCAGAGATGGACAAGATGGATAGTTAGAGCCACATAAACCCAAGAACCACACAATGGGGCACTGGAAGATGTGGCCTGGAGTGCAGGGTGAGGAAGGTTTGAGGCCTAGACTCCTAACTTTTGGTATTATAGGGGAGAGAGGTGGCTTCCATCCTGATATAAATCAGTAGTAGGGTTGAAGTTTTGTAAACCGAAATGAAATTAACATAAGGCTGTGTATAACTAACTCTTATGAGACCCATATATGTAATATAATAGTATAATGTGATTGAAGGGGTGTAGATTCTGGATTTTCAATAAACTAATTAAAAAAAAAATAATTGGGATCACACAGCAGAGCCGGAAGACTGTGGAGCAACTTCAAAGTTGAATACAAACTGGAAAAGTAAAAGATTTGCAGGATTGGGGAGAGAGACAGACACTTGAAATCCTAAAATACTTCAATACTGCAAAGCGGTGAAGGAGAAGACCTGTTCCTTCCAATGGAAAGATCCGATATCAACAGGCAGAGTCAGGATATACTTCCCAGGTGGGGGGAGGAGCTTAGCCAGAATACTGATTAAACAGATTAAAGGCACACACTGCCTCTCTGGCCTTGTCCGATGTCCTCCCTGTGTGGGGCAGAGGGAGAAGTGGTGAAAGGGCAAGAAAGGAGATGACAGAGGAGTTGGTGTCATGAGAAAGGGTACCACTTTGTGGGGGACTGGGGAGACTTCTGGGACAGGAGGCTTTCCAAGGGTGACAGCCTTCACCTGACTAAGGAGAGGGTTAGTGCATTGGGGTCAGAAGTTTTATCAGACAGACAAGAGGGGAGATGAGAGTCTAGGGGAACCAAGGTGGTAGGAGGGAGAAAGGGGAACCTAGCTAGTACTCCCTCAAATCTTTGGGCTTGTGGAGAGACAGCAGACAAAAATGGGGTTGAGCTCCAAACTGGGTTGGGGGAAGGGAACAAGGGAGGTAAAATGGCAAAGGACTAGTAACTAGCCAAAGAGGTCAATGGTTAAATTGAAGGGGTCAGCCTCAATACCAAGAGTTTAGGTAATATAAATCACTGAGCTCCAGGTGATGATAGCAGACACTGAGGTAGACCTTATAGCCATCACAGAGACCTAAGCCAAAATAACATATGGGACCAGACAGTCTCAGATTAAACCATGTTTAGAAAAGAGAGAAAAAGGTAAAGGGAGAGGTGTAGTTCTCTATGTTAGGGATGGCACTGAAGCAGGAGGATGGACACATCGGTGAGACTAATGAAGAGTCAGTCCTCATGGGTGCAGCTCACAGCAACCTCAGTTAAGAAAATAAGGGAAGGGGTGATCTATAGACTGCCAGGACAGGCAGACGAGAGGGCTAGAAAACTTGGGGGAAGAACTAGTAAGGAAGTGACCAAAAGGGGAGATGGTGGCAATAGCTCGCTACAGTCAGGGATACATCCGAAAGACTGGAGGGTAGCAAACATGGTTCTGTTCTACAGGGCTGGGGAGTGGAAGAACTATGCATGTCAGTCTTACCTCCGCTGTAGGGAAATTGATGTTCTGGACTACCTGGAGAGAAATGGCCTCCATGATAGTAAGAAGCATGGGTCTGTGACAGGGAGGTCCTGTCAAATGAAGCTAATAGTTTTCTTCCACTGGGTGGTGAAGACACGGGATGGGGGCCATGCAGTGGATCTACTCTATTTTGATTTCAGCAAAGCCTTTGATTCAGTGCCTAATAGGCGAGTGCTGAAAAAGACAGGAGGATCTGGGGGCAGCAAGGGCCATAGTAAGATGCCACGCCTCCCAATCTTCCTGGCCTAGGCTGCCTTTTTCGCAGCTTCCATCAGGGGCCAGGCAATCTTCAGGCTCTGCCCATCCTTTCCCCCAATGGAGGATAGCAGTCCTATGGACGCTTGTTCTCCCCCCTACCCAGCCTGCCATCTGACACACCGGTTTCGCTTCCGAACAGAATTTGTCGGTATTGCAAGCAGCAGTTCTACCACTGCACTGGCAGGCCAGCCCCAGGCTAGTCCTTTTCTCAGATGACACAAAGCTCTGCGGGAAAGTGGATAGCGACGACGGAGATGCAGAGTGACCTGCATAGACTGGAGGGGAGGTCTAAGGTCTGGCAACTAAAATTTAACACCAAAAAGTGCACAGTGATGCACCCAGACAGCAAGATGTAATAAGTCATTAATAAGACAAATAAGATGCTGGGATGTATATCGGGAAGTACATAAACAGCAAAACAAAAGAGGTAATATTACCTCTTTATAGGTCAATGGTAAGGCTGCACGTGGAGTACTGTGCCCAGTTCTGAAGTCCTCACCTCCAAAAAGGATAAGGACAGGCTGGAGGCGGTGCAACAAAGGATGACCAAGGTGATGCAGGGGCCAGCAGTGCAGATCTTATGAGGTGCGACTAAAGGTGCTAAACATGCATTTGCTTGAGACCAGATGAGAGAGGGGTGATATGATAGAGACCTTCAAATTCCTAAAAGGAATAAATAAGGAAAACTGCCAGGAGTTATTAGCATAAGCACAAATTCAAGGTCATGGGGGCATGAGCGGAAACTAAAGGGGAAAGATTTAAGAGGCATTTGAGGAAGTATTAATTTACCAAGAAGGTGGTGGAACCTTGGAACAGTCTGCCAGCCAAGGTGGCAGGAGCAAAAACCATAAACAGTTTCAGTGAGACAGACTTAAGGCTACTGTACCTACTCAGGGCAAAAGTAGCAAGGTAGGGATCGGGGCGAGAAAAGGGAGGGCTGGTGATCTGGATGACAATTATGTCCCAGGGATGGATAAGGAAGCACAGACAGAATGGATGGACCATCAGTCTTTTTCTGAGACACTGTCTATGTTTCTAACTCTTTCAATGACTCGGCCATCTCCAGTAAAACTGACAGCATGTAGATCGCTAACTGAATCCACATTACCAGAATTACAGTTTTCCAATATCTGTCTTCAACTATAGTAAAGTTCATCCTTTGCTATCAATTCTTTCAAAAAGGGTAACATTTTCAAGTAATGGTATAATCGGCAGTTTAGCAACTATTTCATCTCTTCAAACAAATGTTCCTGTTTCAAACCCCCAAAGCGCCCCCCCCAACACACACTTACCTTTTCACCCCCTTGCAACCGGTTAGGCTCTTCGCAATGCTAAGCACTTTCCAGGCACTTGACTAATCTCACTAAATATGCTTACTGTTACATACCTACATTGTTGTTCAAATCTACCTTACCAACAATACTCCTGTTCCCTCATTTTGTACACCTATTCCTGTTTGACAATTTCCTGCATTACTACTGTTCTTCGTATTTTTCTCCCTTAAATCAACATTATGAACACCTTATTTGTACGGTTTGCTGTATTCGTTTCCTGGCCTCCCACTGGCATTGTAACAAATTGCTATTCCTGAATGTTATTTTTTTTCTCTTGTTATTCTACACCTACTGTCATCTTATTTTGTAGTGTTATGTTTTTGCTGTATCCTAACTGTATCCTCCCGGGTCGTGCCTGAAAATAGTCATTGCTATGGCTAGTGCACTTACCTGGTAAACACTAAATAAATAAATACACAGCTTAAATGAAAGAGAAAAAGGAAAAAGACAAAAACAGTTTTGATGTAGTACACATTTTTTTCCTTTGAAAATATATATGAAAGCAACAACTAATGATAATAAAGCAGACTAAAATTAGAAGTCAGCTTTTTTTATAACTGTTTTTAGCATACCAAATGATTTTGCAGCCTGGATAGTTTCTTTAGATCCACAAATTGTCATAATCTGGGCCAACGCAGTTAGATCATCACTTGCTTTGAAAAATGGGTACCGTCCGCTGAGCAATGAAAGGAAGATGATACCTGCCGACCACATATCAATTGCTGTAGTGTAGAGCAAACAAAGTTATCAATTACACAAAGTGCAAATACATGTTCACAATATGTGAAGAAACAAATTAGCTTTCAGCTGCACAGTTCAATGACAATCAGTCTAAATTCCTTTACCCATTTTATATCTCATGTAAATTTAACAAAATTAAAGTTGTGTACTTAACATCATTGTTGATCTTCCAGAATATCTTCACCACTGATTACCACTTATGGGTCTGGGCTGAAGGCACAAGGACCCCATGAGAGGAAAGCTTTTGCTAGGAGGCCAGCCACGGCTACTAGTGGTCATGGTGCCTGCATGGTGCCTAGCGCCGCCAGCTCCCTCACTAACCTCAGTTCTATTTGACAGAATAAAAATAAAGTGGTGAAAAAGCAAGACAAAGCTAAGAATTTTCCTAGCCCAAATGGATAGGGAAAGGATATAAGTATATGTATATATATATATATATATATATATATATATATATGTATACACACACACATACAACAAAATAAAATCAGACTACCAATCTCTGAATAAAGGAAAAAAGGGCACACTAGGCGGCCTAAAGGAGTAGCTAGGTATGGAACCAGAGCCTCACACCACTAATCAGAGAGGATATGGATAGAAATTGTAAAGGCAACAGTCCTGAAGCTTGTGGCTCTGGCAAGGAAGCAAGAAGGTATGCCCAGAATTGGGACCCCCTTGCAACAGAGATGGCATAATGTACCAAACAGATATGAATACATACTCCCGGGGGGGGGTTGCTAATGCTAACTGATGGAGGACGGACTTGAACAGCTAGACAAAATATGTCCCCTTTTTCTCCCTAAGCGGAAAAAAAAAGGAAAGAACCTCGGGTGCATGTGGAGCTATAAGGCTGATCTGTCCAAGGGACTCGAGATGAGTTCATCTCCCAGGCACCTCTTATAGTAGTGAGCTAACAGCCCAGCTGACAAAAAGAGTATACCAACCAAAAGGATAGTCTGGCACAACCAGAAGAAAAATATCAGAAAAATCATCAGAGAAAAGGACCTGCATCTCCTGCAACAACAGGGATGTACTCCGTGTAACAGCTAGTGAACCTGATAAAATCCAGTGCACGGAACTCTTCCACAGATGGTGCAACTGCCAAATGGAGTTTAGACTGGACAGTGTCCAGATGCAAAGAGTACATATCGCAACTAATATGGATATACCCTGGGGGGTTACCTCAAGCAGGGAGCAGGTGGACAAGAAAGAGAAAAGAAGAAGGAGCTGCTTTCTCTTGCTTTTTTTGGGGGTATAAGGGCCTTAAAAGGAACCCTTAACCCTGTTTTGATTTTTTTTTTGGGATGGGAACCCAGCAATGGGTCACAAACTACTCGGTGGGGGGAGGGAGAGAAAAAACTTCTCCATAGAGAGTACAACTAGGGAGATGTTATGGCACGAGATGGTGCCGACCAGCACTATCAGGGTAAGTTGCCCCTAGGCCCTGCCTCTGACAGAGTAGGGATTGGTGAGTGGGTGTGGTAGTCAATCAAAGATATTCTGGTTGATCAACAGTTACGGTAATTGTGGCGAGCTACCCAACTGCTAGTCCTTATCTGTAGATATAATTCTGTTGTATAGATGTATATTTTTTGATGTAATTCTGTGTATATGCATATGCCAAGAAAATACCAGTGCTAATTCAAGGCACAAAGAGAAGAAGACTGGGTTTCTTTTCTTTCTTTTTTTTTTTAAAGGGGTTTGACCTTTTGATCTGCAGGCCAGCTGCTTGCCAGGAATTAAGATTTCATCCCCAGGTTTTTTAACAGAGATATGCCAAAATCCATTTGTAGGTCATAAAACCATGCACTCAGGAGAATGCTTTAATCCAAGGAAGCTGTTATAATAAGCTACATTTTATGAGGTAACAGGAAAAAAACATGCTTCCTAGAAACCCTGTGGGAATTACTTACACCCTAATGCCAATGGTGTTACTATGAGACCCTGACACATCAAAGGATAGCTAGAAAGTGGGTTGTAAGGAAACAGCAAGAGTGCCATCTACTGGCCTAAATGCTGTGGGATTTTCACTCACTATTTCCAGAGCTGAAACAGGGGTATAAATAGCCCCAGCTCAGGGCATTTGGACACACTTTTCATCTAGTCTTCACCCGACACACAGGAAGCCAAACTGCTGAGACACAGTGGCTGTCAGCACACACTTTTCCTCTTGACAGTCTCTTGGCCACAAGCACAGAGACCAAGAACCAGAGAAAATACCTACTTTTTATGGACCTCAAAATATAAGGTAGACGTTTAGCTAACAGTTTCAATGCACTTACACGTATATCTTTCCATTTTATTTCTGTATACTTATCCAAATTAGTATATTCTCGTTAGCTGTAACTGTGTAAGTATTTCAGTAAAAATGTTTGTTTTTCTAAAGAATATCTGCCAGAGTGAGATTTCTATATTTGTGTGTGAAGTGTGGAACAGTATTAATAATCTGTGACAACTATTAATTGCTTAGGAGTGTCACCATAAGAAACCAAAATGAGCAAAAGGGTCTGTGGGATCTGGAAGAATAGGGGGAATACCTGAATCTGCAGGGAGTTTGAACCAGGCTGCTGCATGTCCTATAGGGAGAAGGCCAAATTGGGTTTTACACTGCTACCCCCGAAGAGAGTGACACGCCTTGGTCTTCTTCCTTTGTGCAACAGCCAAGGAAGGGTTCATATCTGGTCACAAAACAAGACTGGTATTGTGCCCTTATCCAGAATTTGAGGGACGCCTTAGGTCCTTGTGGCAGAGGTGCAGTCTTGACCTCGGCAATCATTCTAAAAGCACAAGGAGGGTATCCCTACCCCCCCATCACAGACTGTACTTAAGAGTGGGCACTGTGAGCTCAGTGGGCCTGACCCCCAGGAGTGTGTTCGTGATAGTAAGTACATAATTTTCATCTCTCTCTCTTTTTTTTTTATTTTCTATTTTTGATCCCCATTTTCACTGCCAGCTGCAGGGACCTCTTTCCACCTACCCAAGCCCTTATACCCACCAGAGTCCTTTGGTGGTCCTACCCACCACCAGCCTTTGGTCAACAACCTTCCCCAGTTATTCCGACTGAAACCCATGGCTTATCCCTCAAGGGCTGGTTCCCCCAAGCCAGAAGGAGATACTTCACACGATGTTTGGGGCCCGTGAGGAGTCAGCGAGACATGGGAGGAGTCTAAGTGACCCTGTTGTGGCATGGGGGGCTTGGAGGCTTCACCTGCCTGGTGCTCCTGGGGCTATTTTATCCCCTGATAAGGCCTCTCCTTACCCCACTTCAGGGTGTGGTCCTGAGAAGTAACCCAGCATTCGCCTAATAGGACCTTCGGAAGTTTGGGTAAGCTCCTCCCTACTTTTGGAACTTCCCTGCCAGCCCCACACTGAGCAGGTGACGCCTCCACGTCACTTGACAGGCAAGTGGGTGCGTGCCAACGTGAGGTCACCCCAGAGGGACCACTTATTCCTTCCCGCACAACACCCCCCCCTCTCTCTGGGAGGCAAGGGAGTGGTCATGCAATGGAAGGTGGTGTCCTCCCTCCCAGAGGCATCCAAAGGATGCCCAACCCTGGCTCGCAGGTCGGCACCAGACATCCCAGGCTCGGAGCGTGAACCTGGGTTATATGGATGGCAAGTGGTAACTCTACCGATGTGCTAGCCGGCCAGCTGACTTTCATATCTTTTGAGGACCAATCTTCACCTCGACTCCCACCTACAGATCAGAATACCAAGCTTCTCTTATCGGAGGGTAAAGCTGGCTCACTCTGAAGGCAACAGATATGTCTAGCCCTCTGCATGGGGGTGGGGTCTGGTGAGACTAGAGTCTGGTCAAGGCCAGATGGGAACTCCTGTAGCACAGGAGCAGGAGGGTTCCCCAACAGTTCCTGCTTAAACCTAGGGGAGAAAAAAATTAGCTCCTTGGAAATGCAAATTAAGCACCTTGCATCAGGCCAAATGTGCCAGTGGGGAGAGGCGAAGCTATGCCATCCACCTAATGCAAACTGCAGTTCCTACCAGCTTTGAGGACAGCTTGTTAGCATCATAAAATGCCACCTCCAGACCACAGGTAGAAAGGTCAATGGTCTGCCAGAGTGCATCACTTGGTGACAGTGTGGCTAACAGACTGTGTAGCTGCAACCACAGGCAATGGTTACAGGTCACCATATGTGCAGAAATGCACATCAGGGCACGTGCAGAGGAAAGTCTTTCTCCAAAAAGCTTCTTTCTGAGTGGATTCTACCTCCGGAGGTCAGTCAAGCGAGAGGCACCGTGGCACTGACCAGGTCGGCAGTACTTCAAGCCTCAAGCAGGGGTGAAATACCTCATCTTCAGACCCTGTGGGTGTACAGTACTGCATGAGGAGGTCCCTGGGGACAGCTGGACTGGGGCGGGAGGATATTTCATATTGCCTAGATGCCTCCTCCATGGCCCTAGGCCAAGGAGGAATTACTACAGTGTTGATGCTGGGAATTCCAAGAAGCCCCAATGAGAGGGCTAATGGATTGTTGCTAGTATGAGCTTTGAGGTAAAGCGCCTGGACCATCTCCATCAGGAATCGCTGGTACAGAACGTACTCGACAGCAGAAGGGAGCGTGAGAGAGAGAGATGATTCATTGTCCTCACCAAAGAATGTTGATGGAGACAAGGTGATGCCTCTGGGCAGGGTCAGTACTGGAGAGAATGGCCTGGACTTGGCTTGTCTGAGCCCCTGTACCAATCATTTAAGGCATCGACCCCGCACATGGTGTTATTTCCTCTCAAAGACCATCAATCATTGCATCCTTTCGAAGAATCAATGAGATCCCTCTTAAAGGTGTTGAAACTCCAGGTCTCTGGGGCCTCGTCCTGGCCTGAAGAACTGCGAGGAGGGGGGCCTTGCCTGAGGAGAGGCTAGCAGAGTCTCCAGAAGGGTGTCTTTCTACATCTGAAGAGTGACCCAATTGGTGCCCATAGGGGGAACCCCCCAGGTGAGGAAAGCAGAGCTATACAGTCAGTTCCACAGGGCAACCCTGACCCTCATTGGTGGTTGTGACGTCCAACAGCTCTGGAAGAAGCTACATCTCCCAGCTGCCACTGGACCCAGAGTCGGTGCCACCTCTGGTACCGGGCTCAGGATCGGTGACAGCCTCAGAGACAGGGTCATCCCCATCGTCACTGTGCTCGGTGCAGACTCTGATGTGACTGGAGCTATCACCCTCCTTTGTGCCGTGAATGACAGCAGAGTTGGGGATGACCTCTGGGATGATATTGCTGTCAGCATCTTGCCTGGAGCTAGACACAAGACTGACACCATGACCGTGGCTGTGACTGAAGGGGTCCCCTTCCTCGGTGTCACTAGCTATGGTGAAATCTGTGGAAACAGTACAGATAACAGCCTTGGTGCAGCTTCCTCTCCTGATGCCGCAAACAGTGTCAGTAGAGGCCTGGCATCCTCAATGCCACTTGTTGCGTCTTCACTACAAATGGTGACAAAAGCACTGGCAATGCCAGAGGATGACACTGAGGTGTCCACCATGCAGACAGAGCGTATAGCTGCGGCCTCATCACAGGGATGTCGGTAGCTCAGGGCAGACAGACTGTGGAGGGTTCACAGCCGACCACCCAGGAGGAGTAAACTGTCTGCCAGACCTATCCACTGGAGTCTGATGCCTCAGGGTCGTTAGGTCCAGGAGAACTCTAATTCCTTGGAACCAGAGATGCGGGAAGAAGCCTAGCGACGTGGTTGTGGAAGCATGCATGCGAGGCCTGCCTTCGAAGATGGGGATTTGGTGACTCCACCTCAACACATGGTCCCCAAGGTACATAGGTCCATGCAGAAGCAGGCATCACACACATTTATATTGTACTCTAGTCCAAAATGATGCCAGTCTGGAGCAGCCATCAGTTTCCCACAGGGGTAATGACGCATAATAGGCGGCTGCCGGGACATTCCTTGATTACTTAGCCTCCCCCCCCTTTTTTTAAATTGGATTTCAGCATAACAGTATAATAACAAAGACAGGCGCCACCAGAAAGGGAAAAGAACAACAGTGACAGAGTAGAAAAATAAGAATTGAAGAGGTGAACTGAGCTGCAGTGCTCCCACGGTGGTCACTCAATGGCAGGAAGAAAAGAACTGAATTTAGTGAGGGAGCCAGCAATGGGTTATTGGCAGAGGTATGGCACTGTGCCCTTATTTCACATATGGCAAGTGAAGGTAGGTAAATATGTAAACAGGCACTGACTATAATCACAGAGTTCCACAGCCACAGCCCTATAGCAGAGACCACAACAGGTGCAGTGCATGATGTGTTGCATCAGTGGGAAGGGGGAAGGTCTTTAAGGGGAAAACGCCCAATTGCCTGGGTGGTCAGATCCCCACGCAGCACTGACTGCAATGATTCAGGCTAGGGGCACAGCATTACGAAGTCAGAAAATCTAAATTAAAACTTTCAAAATAGACTTCATGGGTAAGAGAAGTATTTTGTAAACCATGGGAAGGACTACTAAAACTTTAAAAATATCTTCTTTAGTTAACTAACTCTTCACATACCCACACCACCAATCCTCAGCCTGTTAATTACTGTACACATCTCAGATATCTTGTGGTTGCAAGACATTAGCCTGGGCTCAGTGCGCCTTTCCTATCCAAAAAAAATACATACTTTATGTATGTATGTATGTATGTATGTATGTATGTATGTATGTACTGTATGTAAGTATATAAAGGTCAAAAGGTCCAGCTCTACTGGTATTAAAGGTTTGGAGTGTCATGCCATCAAGTGTTACTGCTGTTCAGATAAAGCAAGCTAAGAAAATGTAATGTCAGAGGTTTGCATGGAACGAGATTAAAGTTGGATATAAAAGTTGTAGCATGGTAGCTGTATAGTACAGCGGTAGCACTACTGCTTGTGACAGGAATGAGCTCAGGCCGAGGGCTTGTCAGGAGGTGGACGAGTAGTCCAGAGAGGGCAGGCAGTCCCACTGTGATACTGCCCCTGGGTGACCACAGAGGAAAGTGCAGTCAGGACTTCAAGATAGGGAGGGCAGAATGCCACGGACCTGTGTGCTTGTACTCGGTGCATGCACATGTCAACTTCCCAAAGATGCGCTGTCCTCAAAGGTTGGGAGAAACAGTAAAAGGAAAGCCCCTACTCAAACCAGTAGAATGAACACCTCTGCAACCACCAGCTCAGGCAACTTCCCAAATGACTGGCTTAGATCCGAGGGTGATGGGGCAGAAGTGTGGATTAGATGGTGGGTCCAAGGGTCAGACATGAGTAGGAGCATCAATAAGTTAAAAAAAAATAAATAAATGTTGCAGCATTTAATAAGTATGTCTTGCTGTTTTCTAGTGCTATTAATTAATTTATGACCCAGGACTGCTGTAGTCTAAATTAACAATACTACTAGAATTGTTGTGCTAATTGTAAAAGAAAACAATTTAGCTATTTTGGAGACACACTTACTGAGTGGAGCTAGTGACAACAGCTACTGTGTCAACATACTACTGAAGTAAATATAACTTATAAAAAAAAAGGCAGAGTATTTTAGTAATTTTTAAAAGTTGTCCCCTACGTCCTTACATTTCTGAAGTGTTTTTCTGATTTTATGTGCCCATTAGTTTTCTACCCAATACTATTGTGTGTGATGCGATAAGCAGTGCTTTACTTGGAAGCAGACATGCTGTATCTGGTTTTGTTCCTCCCACTACATCGTCACCATGTGACCTCACTCACTGTTATATCACAAGCCTTGCTACCTGACTAGTAACGTGTAATAAGTTACCAATTGTGTAGCAGAAGCATGATTCTTCCTGGCTACTAGTGATATCACAGTAAGTGCGGTCACAACATGGAAGTATAGGAAGGAACTGAACTGACTGTCAGGCTACAGGCAGAGTGTCGTTCCATACATCACACCTGTCTGGTTGAAAATATTCTTTTTGCCAAACAGAAAGGAAACAACATACTTTAGATACAAGAAATAATAGCATACTTCTTAAAGTTAATATTACTATCAGGCGGAACACTAGCTCTTTAAAGTACAGTTACGTAAGAACTTACTGTAACAGTAGATCCTGGAGAGGAGCTCCTGCAGCAGGCAACACTGGTAGGACTGAAGCTGCCAGGCACCAGGACCATACGGAAAACTTCTAGCTAGCAGTCTATCACGGGGGACCACCCCGCCGATGTCAGTACACTGACATCCGCCTATCCCCTATAAAGGGGGTGGTCCCGCAGATCTACCTCAGTTCTTCCGCCAGAGACCCCAGTGCAGAAGGTAAAAATGGAGAACTGAGGCAGTTCCTCAGAGCTGAGGAAAAGTAGAAAAAAATGTGACAGAGAAGCAGCTATCAGGGGGAAGGAGGGAGGGAAAGCAGCGCATGCTGCAAAAGCTCCTCTCGAAGATCTACTGTTATGGTAAGTTCTTACATAACTGTACTATCTTACTTCGAGGGGGCTCTTGCAGCAACACTGGTAGGACCAAGTCCAAAGCAGTACCAGAACTGACCAAAAGTCAGCCGGGAGGAGGCAGAAAGCAACAGCAAACTGAACATGAAAGAAGGCCCTGAGGGGTGGCTAGTCAGAAACTGGCCCGGCGTCTGGAAGCAATGTCCAGACTGTAGTGTTGGACAAAAGTGTGAACAGAGCTCCAAGTGGCAGCTGCACAGATGTCCACAGCACACACATTTCTGAAACAGGTGGTAGAGGCAGCCATACCTCTGGAGGAGTGACCCTGAACCGCCCCAGGCAAGGGCTTGTTGTACTTATGGTAACAGTACACAATGCAATTTGCCAACCATTTCGACAAACACTATTTTGAAATAGATCTCTGTTAGGAGCAAACAGAACAAACAACTGATTAGTCTTTTGAACAGGTTGGGTGTGATTTGTGCAATAACATATGAATGTCCAAAGTATGCAGCAAGGCCTCCTCCTAATTAGAATACTCAGGGAAATCAACAGATAGGGGGATGGATTGGTTTAGTGTGAACTCAGACACCACCTTAGGCAGGAGCTTAGGATTAGTTCACAGTCACCTTGTCTTTGTGAAAAAACAAGTAATGTTCTTTACATATCAGAGCCTGAAGCTTAGAAATCCTCCGCAAGGAAGTAACAGCAACCAAATACACTTTCCATGACCGAAAGCGCAGCTCACAACTCACGGCTGGCTCAAAGGGAAGCAGAGTGACCTTTTGCAACATAAATAGAAGGTCCCGTGGAGAGACAGGATTCCAAATGGAAGGCTTCAAATGCAGGCTACCCCGCAAGAATGTGTGGGACACCTCCAGCTGGGCAACAGCTTTGCCCTCTATAGGTGCACTGTACACAGAGATGGCAGAAAGGTACACTTTAAGACAGGAGTACCCCAGGCCCAAGTCCGAAATGGAGAGAAGGAAAGTACAGTTACATAAGAACTTACCGTAACAGTAGATCTTCGAGAACAGCTCTTGCAGCAGGTTACACCATTAGGACTGAAGCCGGCAGGCGTCAGGACCCCACGGAAAAATTCTAGCTAGCTATCTTCAGCGGGGACCGCCCCAGACGTCGGTCCCGCCCCCGATGTCAGGCGTGGTACATAAGGGGGCGGTCCCACCAGATTCCCCAGTTCTCCCGCCGGAGACTTCCGGCCGCAGGATGACATCAGAATGGGAGACCAAGGATCCACCATCAGAAGATAATAAGGGAAAAAAAACCTGTAAGAAAAGGCTAAGCCATGCCTCCTCCAAGGGGGAAGGTGGGCAGGAAGGTACCTGCTGCAAGAGCTGTTTTCTAAGATCTACTGTTACGGTGAGTTCTTACGTAACTGTACTATCTTACTTCGAGACACAGCTCTTGCAGCAGGTTATACCATTAGGACTGATTCCCAAGCAGTAGCAGCCTGAGAAATTCCGGAGGAAGAAAATAGGAAATACATTCCAGGTCCTGAACCTAGGACAGGAGACCCTGTAGCACAGCAAGGCGAAACCGGCTCTTCGCCGAGAGGCAATGTCCAGGCTATAATGCCTGATACAGGTATGCACAGAGCTCCAAGTGGCTGCAGCACATATAGCAGAGGTGGAGACGTTTCGGAGTGCTGCAAAGGAGGTGGCCACACCCCTAGTAGAATGACCCCGGACTGTACCCAGGAGGGGCTTTTGTTTGATATCATAACATTATGAAATACACTGGACAAGCCAGCGAGACAGGGACTGTTTGGATACAGATTGGCCCATCATCCTCTCAGAGAAGGAAATGAAAAGCTGTTCAGAACTACGAAAAGGATTAGTTCTGTTGAGGTAATACCCCAGGCTGCGGTGAACATCCAGGGTGTGGAGCAAAGCCTCTCCTCTATTCGAGTAGTTCGGGAAGTAGAATGGTAGGTCAATGTCCTGATTTAGAGTGAGTGAAGAGACCACCTTAGGCAAAAATTTAGGATTCGTCCTCAGGGATACTCTGTCCCGGTGGAAAACTAAATAAGGCTCTTTGCACATGAGAGCGTGAAGCTCAGAAATTCTTCTCGCTGAAGTAACAGCAACAAAAATAACGTTTTCCACGACAGAAAACGTAGCTCGCAATCCGCGGCAGGTTGAAGGGGGGCATGAGCTGTGCCAGGACAAAGAGCAAATCCCATGGAGGCACAGGGTCCTTAATGGGTGGCCTAAGGTGTAACACCCCTCTCAGAAATTCCCGAGAGGCGTCTAATTGTGCCACTGTACGATGTCCCACCGGAAGGTGGTAGGCAGAGATGGCACAAAGGTGCACCTTGATAGAGGAGTAGGCTAGACTCGAACGAAAGAGGAAGAGCAGGTAGTCCAACACCACTCCCACTGGGCAACCTAAAGGGGAAAAATCGCGTGCTCGCGACCATAAACAAAAACAGTGCCATTTCATGGCGTACGTCGCATGCGTTGCCGGCTCTCTGGATGCAGAAAGAACTTCTGCAACCTCTTGCGAGACCCCGTGACGTAAGATGGCTATGTCTCTAGGAGCCATGCATATAGGTTCAGTGAGCGTAAGTCTGGGTGGACTAGTGAACCTTTCTCCTGAGACAGGAGATGGGAGCTGAACGGCAACGGGAGCGGGGGTTCCCGGGATAGCTGCATCAGCAAAGGGAACCAGATCTGTCTGGGCCAGAACGGGGCCACCAGGATCATGATTGCATGCTCCCTGCGCAGTTTGAGAAGAACTCTCTGGATCAGCGGAAAGGAGGAAGCGTGAGGAATCTGTCTGCCCAGGAGAGGGACAACGTCTCTGAGGAAAACACCAGGCCCTGGATCTAGCGAGCAAAAATTGGGCAGTTTTGCGTTGGATGGGGATTTGAACAAGTCTAGCTCTGGAGTTCCCCATCGAAGAAACAGATCCTCTGCTACCTCTTGAAGAAGTTCCCACTCGTGGACTCTGGCCTGGGAGCGACTCAGACCGTCTGCAATCGTGTTGTCCACCCCAGGAACATGCACAGTGATCAGATTCGCGCCGTGTCCGATTACCCAATCCCACACCCTCATGGCCTCCCTGCAAAGGGGGTAAGAGTGTGCGCCTCCTTGTTTGTTGAGGTAATACATCACCGCAGTGTTGTCCGTCTGAAGCAGAAGAATACACGGTGGGATTACTGACTGAAAGGCCTGCAGGGCATAAAGAACCGCCCTCATCTCTAGAACGTTGATATGGAGATGAGCTTCCATCGGGGTCCACGTACCCTGGGACTTTACCCCGTCCAGGTGTGCCCACCACCCTAGACCTGAGGCATCTGTGGTGAGGGTTACCTCCGGGGACGCCCATGGAGAGCGACCCTGGGACTAGCCACCACTGCCCGTCTCGAATCACGGTGTTCATGATCCTGACCGGATGCTGCAAGTGGTCTTGCCTTTGGTCCCATTGCACCTTGAGCATCCACCGAGTTACCCGCATGTGGAGCCTTGCGAAAGGGACGGTAGGAATGGCCGCAGCCATGTGTCTGAGCAAGCGAAGGACCGACCTGGCAGAGACGGTCTTGTTCGACGATAATTCCCTGATGAGGGATCTGATGCGCTCCGCTCTGTCGTCTGGAAGAAAAGCTCTTCCCTGAACGGTGTCCAGAACTGCACCTATAAACTGCAGTTTCTGCGATGGTACCAGGAGAGACTTCTCGTAGTTTATTAGGATGCCCAGAGATCGGAACAGGTCCTGGGTGCTCTGGACCACAAGTAACAACGCTTCTCTGGAGGCAGCCATGAGAAGCCAATCGTCCAGGTACGGGAACACATAATGGCCCTGTCTCCTTAGAGACGCTGCCATGACTGCCATGCACTTGGTAAAGACTCTGGGTGCGGATGCCAGTCCGAATGGAAGGGCTCGGAATTGAAGGTGGTGGTTGAGTAACTCGAAGCGCAGGAACCTCTTGTGCGCCTGAGCTATAGGGATATGCAGGTATGCGTCCTGCATGTCTAGAGACGCTAAGAAGGCGTCTCGTTTCAGCATGGGAATAAGACCCGGAAGAGTCACCATGCGGAATCTCTTGTAAGCGACCGACACGTTGAGGTCGGTGAGGTCCAGAATCGGACGGAGGTCCCCTGTTTTCTTTGGAACCAGGAAGAAGTGGGAATAATATCCTTGTCCTCTCTGGTTCTCCGGGACGTACTCTATCGCTCCCTTTTGCAGGAGTGTGAGTACTTCTTACCAGATCAGAGATTTGTGCTGACCCAGATACCGGGAGAGCAAAGGAGGCCTCGAGGGTGGCCTTTCTGCGAATTCTATATAGTGGCCTCTTCCGACCAACTGAAGAACCCACCTGTCGGTGGTTATAGCCTGCCATCCCGGCAGGAAGTTCTCAATGCGACCCCCGACCAAGATTTCCCGTTGATCCTGAGGGGCGGGGGCCGGAAAGGAGTCAGGCTGTGGCGGCAGAGGGTCCCGCTGGCTGGGCGGCTTAGCACAGCTGCTTCGGCAGGCGGGCTGTTTCCCCTGGGCTCTCTGAGCGGAGCCCCTCTGTTGTGTAGTGGGAGCGGGACTGCTGCCTCTGCATCGCCCACGATTCGGCTTAGGTTCCTCGAAGGAACTAAGGCCGGGTCGGTATATGGCCTGAACCGACCTCACCGCCTCCGGCCTCTTGAAGTCTGGTAATAATCTTCTCCGAAGTTTACCAAACAAGACTTCTCCCTCGAATGGGCGTCCATGATATTCTTCTGGATGTCGGGGTAAAACCAGAGGCAGCGTAACCAGGAGTGCCTCCGGAGGCATCGCCAGAAGCTGCTGCTCGGGCGATGAGTCAGCGGTCGTCACGCAGCTCGTAGCACTTGGGTTCACGTCTGAACCCGTACGGAGGAGCTGAAGCATCTCCTCCTTCTGCTCACCTTCCGGCAGTTTTCAGCCGCTTCAGACCCTGTTCCCACAAGGCGTTCTGGAACTGAACCATGTGGGTCAAATAATTCAAGGATCTGATGGTGCAGGTAGCGGAAGCATACGTGCGCCTACCCATAGCGTCCAATTGCTTGGACTCTGGGTCCGGTGGCAGGGTGCTCAGATGTTGCGGCCTCTGTGACCGGTCATGTGAGGCTGTGATGACCAGAGAGTTGGCCAGAGGCTGCTGAGTCAAGTACTGGTCTTCTCTAGGAGCCTTGTACAAGCGATCAGCTTTCTTCGGCACGCCGGGAGCGAATGTGGACGCTTCCACGCTGCCTTGGTGGCGTCCACGAAAGTGTCAACCAAGGGTGGCACCACCACAGGCTTGGGGTCCTTCTGCCGAAGATATTTGGCAAGGCGTATCCTTTTGGGGTCTAGCTCTTCCGCATCCCATCCCATGTTCTCTTGGATGTGTCTCATAATATCCGAGAACGAAGGGTCGTCCAGAGGAGACTTCGGCATCTCACGTGGGCCCGGAGAAGGGATGGAGAGGGGAGATGGGGATCTGGATGATGAGTACTCTGATCCCTTGTCCTCCGTGGAAGGCGATCGTCGGTGTCTCCTGGGTCTCTTGGGGCTGGGTGACCTAGAAGAGGATGTAGACGAAGGTCTCAGTTTTTCTGGTCTCCCCCTGGGACGGGTTCCAAATTCCCGGGGAGGAGGTAAGCGGCCTGCCGACCCCGATGGCGAGGGGGGTGCAGGAACCGGAGGAGGAGGAGGAGAAAGAGTGGGAACCATGTCCTTCTTTATGGTGTCCCACCAGTAAGTGAAGAGGTCCTTCACATCCGCTAAAGAAAGGCCCGACGACGGTCCGGGCACCGGTGGACGGTCGTCGGGTCAGCGTCGGCTCCACAGGGGCTCGGGTAGCGAGGGTTCCCTGGGAGTCTCGACGAGACCGGGGTTCACGGTCTGGTCCTCAGGCTGCGTTAGATCCTCCTCGGTTAAGGTCTCCTGACAGACGTCGGTCGGAGGCGTCAGGGCCCTCTTCTCAGGAGGAGCAGGCGCTGGTCCCCACCGGCGTCTGCTGAGGGTTGGCTTACCCGGCGGAGTCGTCTGGCCAGCGGCGTCTCAGGGATATGACGAGGCGGCGGCGGACGCACGGCGTCGGATCCTGGTCTCTTTAAGGTAGAGCTCCAGCGTCTTGCGAGGCAAAAGCTGACCTGGCGTCGGGTTCGAGGCGGGAACCCGACTTATGATGATGATGATGATGGCGATCCCCAGACTTCGCCAAGGCCCTGGAGGACGAAGACGAGGATGGCCTGGCGGACTTGGCCTGAGAAGAGGACTTCCTGACCGCAGCCGGGGGAGGCTGACAGCTGGCCCTGGAGGAGGAGCGGTCGGACCTGGAACCGGAGCTGTGAGAGTCCGAAGCCCTGGAGGGGGACCTGGAAGGGGCCTTCTCCCGTCGTTTCTCCGTGTGCTTGTGGGTCTTTTTAGAAGATTCCCCTTGGAAGACATGGTCTTTAGCTTCTCTTCCAGTAAGAAAGCTTGAAGGGCCTTCTGACGTCGGATCCGGGTTCGACTGTTACACCCCTGGCAGAAGGAGCAGGCCCGGGTATCGTGGTCTGGGCCTAGGCAACGGACGCAGGACGTGTGGGGATCCTTGAAGGGGATCTGTTTCCCGCAAACACACTTGGAGGGAGTGACCGGAGGTGGAGAGGACATCAGCGAAAATCTTGCTAGGGAAATCCAAATTTCGAAGGGAAAGAACTTAACCACGCTTGCAGCTAGACTGTAACCGAAGGGTCGAGACATGCAAGTCGATGGCGGCAAAGAACTGGGGAATCTGGCAGGACCGCCCCCTTATGTACCACGCCTGACGTCGGGGCCGGGACCGACATCGGGGGCGGTCCCTGCTGAAGATAGCTAGCTAGAATTTTTTCCGTGGGGTCCTGACGCCTGCCGGCTTCAGTCCTAATGGTGTAACCTGCTGCAAGAGCTGTGTCTCGAAGTAAGATCTCCAGAATCAGATTTGGACAGTTGAAGGAGTCCAGGTGGTGAGTAGCGGCCAACAGGGAGAAGTGTTTCCACTTCATGGCATAGGTGGCTCTAGTGGAAGGTTTCCTGGCAGCCATCAGGATATCAGGGACTCTGGAAGAAACCCCAAAGCAGGCGATAGCTAAGTCTGCAGGAGCCACGCATATAGATGCAGAGACTTGAAGTCGGGATGGACCAGGGTGCCCTGCTCCTGGGACAGCAAGCGGGTGAACAGGGGAAGGGTACTGGAGGCTCCACTGCCAATTGTTGTAGCAGTGGGAACCAAATCTCACAGGCTGGGAAAGGGAGGAGGCGGAACCTACACCCTCTCCTACTACCGGATGATATGCACACTGAAATCCTAATCAAAGAACAGAGCTAGAAACACCAAGTAAAATGAAAATGCTGCTATACTGCTTGTTTGTATATAGCAAAATTCAGTGGGTAAATGCTGGCAGTCCTAATACAACAAAGCTGTATAGTCTAATAGGGACTGCACTCTCTATTAAAACCACGATGGTACACAGCGAAGCGTGTTTGGTAGCAGATTAAGATATAAATAGGTTACTCAACAATAACAGTAGTTCTAGGAGTAGTATATGACGTTCATCCACACTGGCAGTTGCCTTTCCCTTTAAGGACCACCAGAAACATCTTCTAGCTGGCTCCTCCCACCCACCCGGGTGGTAACTCCAATGGCTCCGCCCCTTGACGCCAGAGCTTGTCCGTTAGTAGCAGAGTCAGTTTGTGCGCCGAAGCTGGAGAGGTCGGATGGGTCTGTGTGGATGAACATAATATACCACTCCTAGAAAGAACAGTTGCATACTTACCGTAATGGTAGATCTTTAAGGGGCATCTCTTGCAGCAGGTAATACACTTAAGTCGTCACCAATGGGTGCTGTGGTGCACAGCAGCTCTCTTCTGGCAGTCTTTTTCCATGGGCCACCCACACATGACATCTTCACTCTACACTTATATAACAGTGGACAGTCCCGGGTATCTTCAGTTCATTTTCCTGCTGTTTTCAGCTCGCATGCAGCAGCTACTGCATAGAAAGAGCAGTCATCGACGAGAACTTCAGCTGGAAACATTTTTCTCTATTTCTGTTCCTTCATTGACGAATGTCCAAAGACTCTACAAGCAAGTCAGCACTATTTCAGTCATGTCGTTGAGGTAGGAAGATCTACCATTACGATAGCCACACCGTTCGTGTTGGGTGTCTTGGTCCCACTTACGACACCATCTCCTACGCTCTTTGAAAGGATTTCAACCAGGCAACCCATTGATGATGGCTACAGGAGATCAAAGCTCACCTCATGGAGCAGAAATGGTCTCTCTTAGAGAAGGAGGCCCATCCCAAGGAGCCCCATACTACTGTTCACATAAGAAGCATAGACGCAACAATGAGTCCTTAGCCCTATGGGAGGCTCCCCACCTGCCAGCCTACAAAAGAGATCAATGCAGGACGTGATCCACCTGTCAATCGTCCGCTTGGCTGCAGGTTTGCCAGGTGTGGCTTCTGCATAGGTGACAAACAGCTGGCAAACTCTTCACGAACTCTAACCATGTGCTCTTTATAATAAGCGAGCGCTCACCTCAGGTCCAAAGTATGGAGCCTGTGTTTGGCCTCCAAGGTGTGATTGGTGAAAAACACCGGTAGAGTCATCACCTGGTTCAGGTCAAACTCCAACACAACCTTCGGGAGGAACTTCGGGTTGGGGCGCCGAACAACCCTATCCCTGTGGAAGACCAGGTAAGGAGACTCCATCGAGAGCGCCTGGAGCTCACTGATCCTTCTGGCTGATGCGATAGCCACCAGGAATGTGGTCTTCCATAACAGGTGAGACATGTCACACCTGTGCATCGGTTCGAACAGCTTGCCCATGAGTTTTGCCAAAATCAGCAACAAGTCCCACAGTGGTGGTAGTTCACGCACTGGAGGGGAACTGTGGTCAAGGCCCTTGAAGAAGCGCCAGACCACCTTCTCCTGTGCCAAAGACTGCTGACCAGCCCATGTCCTGTAAGCAGAGATGGCTTCCAGGTGCACCTTAAGGGTCACTGACCAAAGTCCCCCTTGGGAGAGAGACCACAGATAGTCCAAAATGCTGGCCACAGGACAGGTAGAGGGGTCCAGCCCCTTGCCCCGACACCAAATGGAGAATGTTTACATTTGAAGGCATAGCATTTTCTGGTAGATTCCTTGAGAGATGCCTCCACCATGGTGGGGACATCTTCGGAGAGACCCAAAGCCTGGCACTCTAGCTGCTCAGGAATCAGGCTGTCAGGTGCAGGGACTGAAGGTCTAGGTGAAGTACCTTCCCCGGATTGATGGAAAGCAAGTCCAGGCGTGCTGGAAGATGCCTAGAGATCCTGTTGCTAAGGCTGCGGAGACTGGGGTACCAAAACTGGCAGGGCCAGTCTGGAGCCACCAAGATCACCTGTGCCCCGTCCCTCCTGACCTTGAGTAGCACCTTGTGGATCAAGGGAAGTGGAGGTAAGGCAGAGAAGAGGCCTGGGGTCCAAGGCCCCAAGAAGACATCCCCTGCAGAGAGCCCTGCTGAGAGGGCGGGCACAAAACAGCCTCAGCTTTGCGTTCTCCCTGGAGGTGAACAGGTCCACCTAAGGGGTGCTCCACTGGGAGAACAGACTGTGAACTACCTCCGGGTGGAGGGACCACTCGTGAGATGCCTCGTCCATCCAACTGAGGGCATCCGCCAGCTGATTTGAGGCTCCTGCCACATAGATTGCTAGGAGATCTGCCTCCAGGCTGCGCACAAGGGTCCATATGCGGAGAGCTTCCTTGCACAGAGGCAAGGAGTGTGTCCCACCCTGCTTGTCGATGTAGTACATGGTCATTGTGTTGTCCGTCTGGACCCGAACCACTTGACCCTGGACAAACGGGAGTGAATGCGGTCAGGGTTAGCCGAACCGCTCTGAGCTCCAGCAGGTTGATGTGGCATCGGGACTCCTGAGGGGTCCAGAGCCCATGGACTCTGTTCCCCCAGGTGGGAACCCCAGCCCGTGAGAGGCGTCTGTCGTCAGGATGACCGTCTGCTCGGGGAGGACAAACGGGATCCCTTCTTGCAGATGTTCTGTGACGAGCAACCACTGGAGGGTGTCCCACATCCTCTGGGTCACAGAGACCAGCTGGTAGAAGTGACCTTTGCGCTGAGACCACTGGCTGGCCAGCTCCCACTGGAGAAAGCGCATAAGCCAACGGGCCCATCGGACCACACTGGTGCAGGCCGCCATGCAACCCAGAAGGCACAGGACATCCCGGACAATACACAAGTGCCCAATCAGAAATGTCTGGGCAAAGGAGTAGAGAACCTCTGCCCTGTCCACCAGATCTGAGTTCTGGCCCAACATGAGTCGAGCTCTGCCCTAATGAAACTGATCACCTGGGAGGACTTGAGTTCAGACTTGGCTTCATTGACCTGGAGGCAGAGGTCGATACAGGTCTGGAGGTCCAGGTCCCTGGACCTCTCCACCACCAGCCTGATGGGACTTGCTATCAGCCAGTCGTCCAGGTAGGGGTACACCCACACCCCTTGGCACCTCAGGTAAGCTGCCACCACTGCTATGCATTTCATGAAGACCCTGGGGGCCGAAAGGCATGGCTTGGAACTCATAAAGGACTCCCTCTGCTCAGAAGTGGAGGAACCTTTGATGGGACTGACAGATTGGGACGTGAAAGAACACGTCCTGAGGAGCCAGAGAGCAAAACCACACATTTTGCTCCAGAGATGTTATAATCTGGGACAGAGTTACCATCCTGAAGGTGTGGGACTTGAGGAATTTGTTCAGGTCATGCAGATCTAGAATAGGGTGCCAGCCCCCCCCCCCCATCCACTTTGGCACCAGTAAGTACCTGGAAATAAACCCTGGGTGTTCTGGAGGATCTACGGCTCTGACCACGACCTCCTTGCGGAGGACCTGGACTATGTCACGTCAAAGAGCCGACCGAGTGTCTGCAGATACCAAGTCCTCCTGTGGGGCTTGGCTTGGAGGGTACTGCTCGAATTCCAGAGGCAGACTCTGACCGACCACTTCCAGAACCCACCTCTCCGTGGTAACAGTGGACCAGGCAGAAAGGAAGTGGTGGAGCCAGCCCCCCACAGGAGGAACCAGGGAAGCTGTGACGGGAATGAGGGTGGACCCCCATCCCATCACTGAGCAGGCCTTGAGGAGGAGGATCCGGCGGAGGAGCCACCAGGTCCCTTCCCTCTGGACATTTGGATCATCAAGGCCACAGATTTGGCCCGAGGTCGCCAAAACTGAGCCTGCTGGCCAGACTGATGATGGGCTGGTTTGGCCACAAGGGTGGAGGACCAAAAAAGCTTGCGCTTCTGCTGCTTAGAGCCCTTATTGTCCTTCTGGGCTGATGTCACGGAGTCCAGGGTGGCAGTGGACTTTTCAATGTGCTGGAGGTGATCCTCCACACCAGGCCCAAATAGGTTGTGTCCAAAAAAGGGACATCACCAACTTGTGCTGGGTATCTGCTGTGAAGGTTGAGATCCGGAGCCAAGCCCTACAGCACGTGGCAACCGCAGCCGCCACGGAGCGGGCACAAGAATCACCAATATCCAGAGTCATCTGGAGCTGCTGTTTCGCCACTGCCCTACCCTGGTCTCGGACCCGTTTGACTGTGGTCTAAAGGTCCACAGGAAGGTGGGGGATCACTTCATCCAGGGAGCCTAATAGGGCATGAGAGAAGTATGCCATCAAGATGGCCAAGCTCGCCTGGCGGAGGCCTAGTGAAGAGGCAGCATAGACTTGTTTGGTCAAATGGTCCAATTTCTTGGATTCTTAGTGCGGTGGTTGATCGACGTCCCTAGCATTGCTGGAGTGCCGAAACACGGAGTCAGCCACCAACCCCTCAGCCGAGGAATACTCCGTGAACCCTGAAAGGGTACCGGTGGACACCGCATACTTGTGGCACATCCTGGCCGACGGCGCAGGACAAGAAGCAGGGCACGGCCAAATCTCCAGGGCAGGGCCAACAATGGCCTCGGCCACTGGGGAGGCCTCTGTTGGAGAATCTCCTTTGTTCAGAATTTCTGTGAGGGGATATTGAGCCCGCTTAGGACAGGCTCCAGCTTCATCCCACAGATTCGGAGATGTGGTGAAAAATACCCATGAATGAAGTGGGGCCTTCGTCCGTGGAAAGATCCCTGATCGACTCAGTGTCTAGTGGATGGGACTGCAAATAGGAATCCTCTGACTCCCAGGAGTCCATATAAAGCAGGCAGCCACCTATGTCCCCCCCTTGGCCTGCCGCGGACGGTCAGGCGTAAGGGTGACAGACAGCCGATGGGGAAGCCCCTTGGCCGACCAAGACTCCTTGGTCGGAGCCCCAGCTGTTGGCTGTTTAGGTGGCGGCTCCACCACGATCGGTGGGGAAGCCTGCTTCAGTCTAGCCGACGGGGTCTAAACCAGCTTTGCTGGGGGAGTCGGCATCAGCCTTTTGGGCGACAGCCAGGTAATGGTCAGGGTGTTGGCTTCTGCTCCGACATAATCAACTGTTACCACGTGAGGTCTTCGTAACATCGATGCAATTTGCACCTAAGCCTCTCCTCACCCGAGGAGGATGAAAACGAGTAACAGCGGCGCTGCTTACCATGGTGTCGAGAGCACGACCGCCAATGTCGGCGGGACCTGTTCAAGCTCGAAGTCCAAGATGACCGAGACCTCGGCCATCGGTGGTGCAGACGGGGGGCCTCGGAGGGAGCCAGGGAGATCCATGGCTCATCTCAGTCGATGACCAGCGGTTCTAGTTCAGAAAGCTGGGCCCACCAGTCAATGGCAGGATCGGAGTCCTGAAAACAGAGTTGTCGGCCTCTTCGGACGACAACCGGTCGACAGGGTAGAGATGTTTCCGGCAATCCTTAAAGGGAAAAGTAACTGCCAGACAGTGTGGATAGATCATCATATCCACATCCCTAGAAACTCCTGTTATACTGCAGCAAAGGAGAGTGGAATGCAAATGCTGTGCAAGTCTAGAAATATCATTCACCTGGGAAAGAGAAACCCAAAAATGTTTATTGGTTTGTGGGATTTTGGGGTGGGGGAAGTACAGTTGTCCCCTTCAGAGGAGGAAAAGGATCCTGGGGTGCTTATAACAGGGCAAATGAAACACTCAACTCAGTGCAAGAAAGCAGCAGCCAAAGCTAACAAGATGCTGGGGTGTACTGTGAGAGGAAATCCCATCTTAAGAGAGGGGAGGTCATCCTGCCACTGTACAGATCACTGGTGAGGCCACACCTGGAGTACTGTGTTCAGTTCTCGCTCCCCTACTTTAAGAAAGATATCAAATTGCTGGAAGGGGCCCAGCGCAGAGTGACCAGGATGATCCTCAGACTGGAGGACAAACTCAACAAGGAGAGATTGAATGTGCTCAGCATGTACTCCCTGGAGGAGTGGAGGGATAGGGGGAACATGACAGAAACCTTCAAATTTATGAAGGGCTTAAATAAGCTAGGTGGCACAGTCTTAAGCTGGAGGGTGGTAGATTCCAGAGGTAAATAAGAAGGCATTACTTTACAGAAAGAAAGGTAACGGGGTGGAACGCACTGCCAGGGAGGTAGTATCCTTAACATCGGTGGGCAGTTTTAAGAGGGAGTGGGACAAAGTCAAGGGGAAGGTCATATGTAGGGCTACAAAAGAAGTGGGGTCAGAAACCAGGGGAATGACTCTGAATGTGCAGGTAGGGAAGGGAGGGGCAGCTGCAGTATAAATGGTCTGCTACTTAACACTCGAGCAGACTTGACAGACTGTAAGGCCTGTATCTGTTGGCATTCTTTGTATGCTTGTAAATATATATAAATAGTTCCAAACGCAAGGTCTACAGTTTGATATTATTAGGTACACTCATTTAGGTACAAAGTATCAAGGTGTGTTGATCCAAAGCACAGGCTACCGCCGTTAGTATTTGCTAAGTGCCAAACAGTGCTTTTTGCATAAGCAGAGGTGTGAATTTACACTGGAATTATAGCTCTTATAAAGTGCAAGACAATTGTGTTTTAAGAAATGGACGAGGGGGTTATACTGGAACTAGCAGCTATACAGGTAAATTAAAGTGATAAATTAACCAGAAGCCTATTATTTGATTGGCTGCAAGATACGGATCAGTGGAAGGACCCCCACCCCCACCCCAACTGCCAGCATGAGGATACTAGGGGTGCTATTTGTGCTATGCACATGGCTGCCAACACAATACAGCAGTACCACTTGGTCAGCTAATATCCCTCCATATATTAATTCTTTCGCTCCTTCCACCACATGCTGCTTTCCTAAACTTGTATTACAAGTAACCAAACCACTGATACCCCAACCACTATGCCTAAGGGCTATTACCAAACTATGGGCTACCTGTGGAAGGCTCAGGGCTAATACCTGTACCAAACCAAGTGCTTCAAGCAGCAGATTGGTTTGTCTGCAACGTCACATAGGCATGGGAAAAAAGGCCGTGTGCAGGTAGATAGTACGGCTCCTGCTAATCTGCTCAGGCAATGTCGAAGCAAATCCTGGACCAGAGGATACCTCTATGTCTCCTACAGAATGCGCATCCGTTAAAGGCCTCAAACTTCTAATGAATGCCCGCAGTCTGCTAAGTAAAATAGATGATGATAAAGTTTGGACAGCTCACACAGGACCTGATGTACTCATGATCACAGAGACCTGGTTAAACACCTCGGTGCCATCCACTGCAGTAATCGTACCCTCTTACAATCTATTTGGCTTAGACAAGGATAGTAGAGGATGTGGTGTGGCTTGCTACATTTAGGATAAATATGCAGCTTCCACCACCTGCTCACAAACAGTGCCCAACGAATTCGAATGCCTGGAGATTAAGCTCACATTGTCAAAAAACAAAACAATATACTTAACAGGATGCTATAGACCACCCAAAGGAGGCATGCAGCTACTGACACACTTATCACAGCTAGTCGATAACCACCCAAATGAAACCTTGATATTGGGAGATCTGAACCTAGACTGGCTCTCCCCAAAATCTGACAACCTGAAGACCCTCTCTGACAGAGCAGGACTTACTCTAGTCATCAAAGACCCTACAAGACCCAACCCAAAGAACCCAGCGAACGCTTCATTACTGGACCCAATAATTATAAAACAGACCTCACAAAATAATTCTCAACGGTGTTCCATAGTGGCATAAGCGACCACAACATTGTGGTGTGTCAGAGGCTTCAAGTCCCTACCATCTCAAAATACATATACAAAAGGTGCCACAACAAATTTAATACTACAGAATTTATATACAACCTACCCAGCATCAGGTGGCAGAAATTCTATCTTGCATTAACGGTCCACGATGCATCAGAAATATTCAAATGCAATGTCATGGAGGTTATATACACAAGCACGTACCACTACAAAAAAGAAGGGTCAAAAAAGTTACCTGCCCCTGGTTCAACAAAGAGCTTAAAGATGCTTTAAAGGACAGAGATAGATGCTGAGTCACAGCTAGACGTAAAAATCAGAGGGAGGACTGAATCATCTTCAGAAGAAAAAGGAATGCCTGGGCCGGTCCAGTGGCACCGAGTGTTGCGACGCTGGACGCCACACCGGCGACCCAGGTTTGGAATGAGCCCGGGATGTCGGGGGCTGGCAGGGGGATGGGAGGAGACCGGGAAATGAAATGGATTGAGTGGTTGTAGGCAGCTATCCTCTCCCAGGTAGGGGATCCAGTCATGCCTGCTGCAAGGCTGCCCCCAGGTAGAGGTCTGAGGGTAGTGCAGATGGGATTGGCTAGCATAGGGAGGGTGCCGTGGATCGCTGTGAGCGCATGTCTCCACACGCGCATGAGCAACTACGGCAAGGGATGGGGCAGAAAAATGATAAATGGAGCCAGCAGGCACCCCCCCCCCAAAAGTGTGGATGTTACTCTCCGGGGGAGAGGGGGTAACCCGTGGGGGACTGCCGGGAGGATTGCGCACAGGAGAGTTGGGGACCGGAGAGTAGGCCTCAAGGAGGGTCCGGGCTGCCTGCCAGCTCCGCGAAAAGCATAAAATGTTTATAGAAAAAAATAAAAAGGAATGCCTGTACAAAACTGCTAAATACTATTGTAAATTACTGGACGATAACAAGAAGGATGCCTATCAGTACTGGAACCTAGTGACATCACTAGAGGGTGTTACAACTTCTCCCTCTCTCCCGCTAAAAATTGTCAATTATAAGGAAATATCGGACAAACAAATCATAACAAAGGCGATCAACAGCCATTCTGTAGTGGCTGGATCAGCTTTCGACAACTCCACAGCCGCAGCCTACCAAGTATCACCCTCGACTCAAGACTGCTCTCCCAATACCTTCTTTTTCCAGCCGGTCTCTTACAAACAATTTGAGGAACTACTACTGAGAATAGATGTCAAAAAAAAAAATGCACAGGAGCAGATGGACTCGAACTGGCATACTTAAAAACTGGCTGCAGACAGCTCACAGCCCCACTAATGCATCTTTTCAATCTGCCTCTAAGCAGCAGTGAACTACCAACAAGTTGGAAATTGGCCCACAGCATCCCCCTACATAAATCAGGAGACACAAGTCTACTAAATAATTCAGCTCAATCTCAATCCTGCTGGTACTCAAAAGATGCTGGAAAAATTAGCAAACAGCCAAATAAGGTAATTTCTTGAAAACACAAATACTTTTGTCACCTCACCAATCTGGGTATAGACCCAAGCATAATGCCACAACAGCATTAGCCAAGGCAAGGTCACAAATGATTGGTTGTGTGCCATACATCGAAAATAAGCCATGGGTGCCATTTTTCTTGATCTAAACAAGACATTCGACACAGCTGATAACACTGTACTGGTAGAAGGATTGCAAGATATAGGCTTCTCTACGTCAGCCTTGCTATGGGTGCGTAACTACTTATCCAGATCTCTTCAACCAGTTAAAGTGGAGGGCCTGCAATCAACAAGCCCTACAATATCCAAAGATGTCCCCCAGGATTCAGTTCTAGGGCCACTTTTCTTCACGATATACACCAACAACCAGAGTCACAATGTGAAAAGCGGTTTTCTCAAGATTTCAGGAGACCCAGTACCTTTATTTACCAGCATTTCTCTTAGTTTTCCTTTACAAAAAAAAAATGTTGTGGATGCTTGTATGAAAATGTATGATTTTTATGACTACTGGAAATGGAAAATCTGATTTAAATAAAGTCTACAAAGAAAATGCAAAGCTACACTTCTATGCTGATGACATGGTGCTATACCCCTCAGGTCCCAATATGTTGTCAACACACTCAGATTTACAGGCAGCTTTCAACGAGCTACAAAAGAACCTCTTCCGATCTAAACTCCTGCTTAATGCCAACAAAACTAAGGCAATGTGGTTTTCCAAGCATAAGAACAATGCAGCCCCCAAACCTCCCATCAGCCCCTGTTTGGAGAACACCTTGAAGTAGTGACAAAATACGAATGCCTAGGAGTGTGGACTGATAGCAAGTTATTCTTTGTGGAACATATAGATGCAGTGTGCAAAAAACTGAGAATCAGACTTGGCTTCTACTACAGAAATCAGCATGGCTTTCTCTTGAATATCAGATCACACCTTGTACAAGCAACTTTTATACCAATCATAGAGTATGCAGACATTATCTATAGCCACTGTACTGCCAACTGCCTAACCAAACTCAACGTACTGTACCATAGGGAACTGAGATTTGTTACGAATTTACCGCCATTAACACACCACTGTAATCTGTACGCAGCATTTGGGTGGACCTCACCGGCCAAAAGGAGGCTACATAATCTTTACATGTGGTCACACAAGGTACTATCAATCGACCTACCAAGATGCATCTTAAGAGCTCTACAGAAGGACCACATACTCTTATGCGCTAAAGAAAAGCAATACCCTCCTACTAGACACACCCTCATACTAGATGTTCTTCGGTGCATCTGCCATTGGCACCATCATACCGGTTGCCTGGAACAAGATACGAAGCACACTTAAACTTAGCTTACTGGTTGGGAGAAAAGTCTTCAAGTCCCTCATCGACAGCAACTGTCCTGAAGTTTAAACATGTAAAGAAGATGCACTAGGCCACGTACCAAATGTGCTATACACATGGTGTGCTACCAGCAGGGCACTAAAGCATAATACTAAGTTACATAGCTGAATAACGTATACAGTTACTTTAAAGTGTCGAACTAAACAAGTACTACGTGACAAATATTAACAAAATGACATTACTGTTATCACTAAAGATGCACTGTTTAACTGAGCCAGATCATAAGTACTTCTTGCTACCTCTGTACGTATTTACTTCCTTATATGTGGTGCTTTTTGCGTTTTCGATACTTGTGACATTTTTCTTGCATTTGTATTACTGTCTGTGATGTAATTTCAACTGCCCTACCCAGGACCTCCTTGTAAATGAGCTTGCTCAACAGAGCCTTTTCCTGGTAAAATAAATTGAAATCTGAAGTGGCCAGTAGGGAGCAATGAGAATTATCGCTGACCCCTCAGACTGGAGCTTGAGAAGAACCCTCTGCAGGAGTGGGAAGGGAGGGAAGGTGTACAGGAACCTCTCTTTCCAGGAGAGGGACAATGTGTCTTGGCAGAAAACTCCAGGCCCTGGATCCAACGAGCAAAAAAGCGGCAGTTTTGCGTTGAATGGGGATGCAAAAAGGTCAAACTCTGGACGTCCCCACATGTCGAAGAGATCTTCAACCACCAAGGACAGGAGTTCCCACTCATGAGTCCTCGACCTGGACCGGCTGAGACTGTCGGCCAGGGCGTTTTGGTCACCTGGAACATGCACGGCTGAATGTTCCAGGTTGTGCTTGATGTGAATGAGTGGCGCACACCCCCCTCCCTCCCGTTTGTTGATACAGTACACCACGGACATGCTGTTTGTCTGAAACAGCAGCGGGCCAGGCAGAATGTGGGTCTGGATGCCTGCAAAGCATAAAGAACTGCCCCCATCTCCAGTGCATCGATATGGAGATGTTGCTCTGACTTGGACCAAATCCCCTGGGTTTGACGGTTTGCTAGGTGAGCACCCCAACCCAGACCCAAGGCATCCGTAGTGAGAATCTGCTGGGGGGACACTGCTCGGAGGGGAACCCCTTGCAGGACATTTGCAGGGTTTTGCCACCACACTAAGGTTCTCCTCACCGGGTCAGAAACCAGCACTGGCTGATCCAGGTTGTTGGTACGTTGGTCCCATTGGACCCAAAGAGGCCACCATTGGGGAACCCTCATATACAGGCGGGCTAGGGGAACTGTGGCTATAGCTGCCACCAAGTGCCACAACAAGCAAAAGAATGTTCTGGCTGGTATATGATGACTGAGGATACTAGCCAGGCTTGTGCCATCAAGCACTTCACTCTGTCCTCCGGCAGGTAAATTCTGCCCTGAGACGTGTCTAGGACCACCCTGATATAATGAAGGTGTTGGATCAGAGACAGACAAGACTTGGGGAAACTGATGGTGATCCCTGGGGTCTGGAAAAGCCAAAAAGTGCCTTCTAGGGTCTGCTGCAAGAGGTCTCTGGAGGGGGCTGACAGCAGCCAATCATCCAGGTAAGTGAACATGTAAAAACCTTGTCGCCTCAGAGTCACAGTGAACCCAGCTACGCACTTGGTAGAGACCCGAGGTGCCGAGGAAAGGCCAAAGGGGAGGGCCTGGAATTGAAAGCAGTCCTCCTAGAAGCAGAAGTGGAGAAAGTAACGGTGGGCAGTGAAGACCTGGATATGGAGATAGGTATGCTACATATCCAGGAAACAGAACCAGTCCCCTGATGAAGGAGGAGCAATAGTCCCTGAAGAGTAACCATCCTGAAATCGCTTGTACTCTATGTAAAGGTTCAGGCGGCTGAGGTCCAGGATCGGCCTCAGGTCCCCTGTTTTCTTTGGGGTGATGAAGAAGTGGGAGTAGAACCCCTTTCCTCTTTGAGACGGGGGGGGATGGGCCAGATTGCCTTTTTGCGCAGGAGAGCCTGAATCTCTTTCTAGATGAGGGAGATGTGGGCCTGAGGGTAATGGGAGAGCTAAGGAGGGTTTTCTGGAGGGAGCTTCAGAAATTCAAGGGTGTGACCCCATTCTATAATCTGCAGCACCCACTGATCTGAGGTCACTGTGCGCCATCAGTCTAGGTATAGGGAGAACAGACCCCTGACTGCCTCCTCAAAGGCCTCCGCGGGGGAGGGGTAATGGCAAGGAGTCAGACAGTGGATCCGGGGTGGGCAAAGTAACTGTGGGCGCTCTGGGGGCCCTAGGGACAGCTGCTCTGGCAGGTGGGGTGTTTGCCTTGTGCTTAAAGGGTCCTTTCGACTGACGGCCCTTCGCAGGCTGGCAAGAGGACCAGCAAAAGGACTGACGTTGGGAAGACCGCAGTTAGGACCGGTAGAGGGAGTGTACTGACCTCAGGGCCTTGCCCGATTCCTGATAATGTCCTGGGCATCTCCCCCAACAGGACAGAACATCGAAAAGGGGCATCCATTATTTTAGCCTGAACATCAGGTGCAAAGCCAGACACCCTGAGCCAAGAATGGTGGCAAAGGCAGATGCCTGCCGCTGCCCCACGCCCAGAAGCATCAACAGTATCATATGCCGCCCACAATACATGGTTGCCCACATCTGACCCTGATTTTAGGAGTTAGGCCAACTGTGTTTTAGTGGAATCCTCAAGGAGGATTTGGACCAAATCCTTTGCCCGATCTCAGAGAGTATTCTGGTACTGTACCATACGAGCCAAATAGTTGATGGCCCAAATGGCCAGTGTGGCAGAGGAATACATCTGCTTGCCCAGTTGGTCTAGTTAGCGAGACTCCTCATCAAGGGGTTGGGTACTAAGGTGTTTGGGCTTCTTAGTACAGTCATGGGCTGTGTTCATGACCACCGAGTCTGCCGTAAGGTGCTCGCCAAAGAAGGAGGACTTGCCCACCGCCACATGGTAAAGGCGACCCGCCTTCTTGGTAACATCTTCATATGAATCAATCAAAGGAGGAGTCTCCTCCGTCAGGAGATATATAGCCAAACGACGGCGCTCCAGGTCAAGCTCCTCTGTCTCCCATCCCATGAGGGATTGGATATGGCACATCACATCAAGGAAAGAGAGATCGTCAGGGAGAGACCTAGAGGTCTCCTTAGAAGGCTCCTGACCATCAGAGGAGCCCCTCTAATCCTCCAACTCTGAGGAGGAATTGTCCCAACTGATCACTGTCGGGGACCAGCATCTGAGGGTGACGGTCATCCGTGTGGTGGTCACAGCTCCCCATATGAGCACCAGAAGACTCTGTGGGATGGAGGTTGCTAGGTCCTGCCTGGTCTGAGTTCCAAGGAGGGGGATTCCAGGAGAAGGAGAAGGCCGCCTGGGTGAGTCCTTGTTCTGCATGAAGGCCCACCAGGTTGTAAATAAAGCATCATAATCCACTGGTGGAGGACGATTATAGGGTGGATAAGGATATTGAGGAGGGTATGGGTATGTTGGTGGAGGAGCCGGTGTAGGGTACTCTGGCGTAGGTCCACCAGGTGCAGTATGAGTCATCTGTTGAGGCGTCGGCATAGCCGACCTGAGAGGCGTAGCAGTAGACGTTGGCCACAGAGATGAGGCGGGCGCCTGTGTGGAGGAAGAGGCATGCACTTGCTCCAGGCAATGCCTGGAAGGGCTAGCACCAATCTTGGGGTCTGGGACCGGCAAAGGCAATGCCTTGACCAGGGGGGTGACGGGTGAAGACCCGCCACTGGAGGTTCCAACCTCACTCGAGCCGCCTGGCTGAAGACCCATGGGAGCCAAGGTCCTGAGCATCAGGGGCTGGGGGGGCTCCCAAAGAGCCGCCGCCTGTAATGGAGATGAGGACGGGCAGTTGCACCACTGGTAGCCCAGAGGGAGTGAGGGCTGCCGAGGAAGGACGGGCCAACCCCCCACGGGAAGAGGACCCAGAGGCAGAAGCTGGTCTATGCGGCAACTGCGAGCAAGAGGCTGACTGAGGACGGTCCCAGTGCTTGTCCTGGTGCTTATGCTTCCTGCTCGACTTCCCCTTCTAGGAAGAAGGTGATGCCCTGAAGACTGAACCAGGGAAGATGAAGAGCTTTTTGTCTAAAGCTCCTCCTCCATCGTGGCCAATTTCTGCTTTAGCAGTTACCTTTGAAGGGTCTTCAAGTGGCATCTCCATGTGGCCAGACTGAAGTCCTGGCAGTGCTGGCAGGCCTTGGTGTCGTGGTTGGGGCCTAAGCAGAGCAGTCAGGAAGAGTGACAGTCTTTGGTGGGTATCTGCTTGCCGGAGGCATACTTCATCAGCTGGTCGGAAGACAAGGCTGGAGAAGAAGACATAAACCTGACGAAGGAAACACCAAAAATCAATGTTAATGACTGTTAGAAAAGAAAAAATGGCGATCGACTGAAGCAGGCATCCATGGAGGTCTGACGTGCGCGGGTCGACAGCAGGAAAGAACTGAGGTAGGTCTGGGGAACTGCCCCCTTTATAGGATGTGCGGACGTCAGCGGGGTGGTCCCCCGTAACAGCTGCTACCTAGAAGTTTTCCGTGTGGTCCTGGTGCCTGGTAGCTTTAGTCCGACCAGTGTTGCCTGCTGCAAGAGCCCCCTCGAAGTAAGATCGACATTTTCCAGTTCCCCATTCAACATTTGAAATGCAGGATCATTTATTTATTTATTACAGAAGCCATTCAATTTAAACAGATCTTTATTAGTTAGACTTTATATGTCCCTACTGCTTATACTTGCTGTGAAGTCAAAATACACTGCTTATGACGTTGCAAAAGTATTCTGTCAAAAGCAGAGTATTAGGACTTCAAGGAAGAAATTTGAAGACTGGAATGTCCAGCAATTCAAATTTTGGAGGAATGTTATGACATTTGAGTCCTGCCGATGCCAACTGTAATCATTTGACTGGAAACTGGAAAATCTCAATAAGCATAGAACTGCTGGGTTTATTAAAGCGGATCAAATGGTCCTTTGTAATACGTGTGCTTGTGTATGCCTGTGTGTGCGTTTAAATATACGTATCTGAATGTGTCAGTATGTGCATGAATGTGAGTGTATGTAGCACACAAGAATCTCTGTATGCACATGACAGACTGTGTGAGTGCATCACAGCATACTGTATCTGTGGGTATGGCCACATAAATGAAAATTACGTACCTACCGTAATTCTTGATCTTCTTGGACGAGTCTCCACCACTCATTCACACTATTGGGATCTGCGCCGGAGGCACTAGGACCCATCGGGAGCAAACTTTTTCCTGGAGGGTCGGCGCCAGAGATGGCGCCGCGAGGAACGGCGCCGCAAGCCCTAGCTCGTGCGGTAACGACTATCTCGGCGTCGACCCTCCAACCGCCTCAGTACCTTTTTTACCAAGGAGGTGCAGCGTAACTAACCTAGAAGGGTAGCCTAACCTAAAAACCGGACATAAGATAGTCCGGGTGACCCGTGTAAGAAGGGTCAATAAAGAAGTCTTCACGGCCTAAAGATTTGAGGGAGTGAAGACCAACAAGAAAGGTGAGCTCGGGGGATGGAGGGTGGGCGTGTGAATGAGTGGTGGAGACTCGTCCAAGAAGATCAAGAATTACGGTAGGTACGTAATTTTCATATCTTCCTGGACATAAGTCTCCACCACTCATTCACACTATTGGGAGAGTACTGAGCTAATAATCCCCCGAGAGGGCGGCAGGAAAGACCAAGAGCTCAAGTTTCTAGGACAGAAGTCCATTGAGGATGGCTCTGCTTCAGGAAGAATGTCGTCTGGCATGGACATCTAGTGCATAATGTTTAACGAAGGTAAGCACTGAGCTCCAGGTGGCCGCATTGCAGATGTCTGCAATGGGCACATTGCGGATTTCCGCTAGGGATGCCGCGACCGCTCTGGCAGAGTGAGCGTAAACTCTACCCTCCAACTTAACCTGCGCCATGGAATAGCAGTGACGAAGGCATGCCACTAGCCATGATGAGATACATCTGATAGCGACAGGTTGAACCAGCCGGGTCTCACTGAAGAAAACGAACAGTTGCTGAGCTTTATGAAAATCCTTGGTTCTATCTAGATAGAAATGCAAGGCCCTCTTAACATCCAAAGAATGAAGACAACGTTCTCCTTCATTTTGAAAGTCCGTAAAATAAGAGGGGAAGGACCAAAGGTTGGTTTAGATGAAATTCTGACACATCCTTAAGGAAGAAATTTAGGATGAGTACGAAGAACTACTTTGTCCTTATGGAACACAGTATACGGAGGGTCTGTGACCAGGGCATGTATCTCAGAGACCCTGCGGGCTGAGGTAATGGCCACTAGAAAGGCAGTCTTCCAAGTGAGAAATTTTAGCTCACAGGTAGCCAGAGGTTAGAAAGGTTTCAGTGAGCATGTCTAGCACAAGATTAATGTCCCAGGCTGCGACTGAATGGTCTTGTAGGAGGTCTGGTATGCAGAATCCCTTAGAAATCTCTTAACCATAGGTAACTGAGCCAGAGCTAAGGAAATGGCGAGCTCATGATACGCTGAAATGGCACTAAGATGAACTTTGACTGTAGAGTACTGCAGACCTGAATTTGAGAGGTCAAACGGTACTCCAGAACCTTATCTGGTGGACAGGAAAAGATTCAAGAGGACTTTGCACACCAGAGCGACAAACGCTTCCACTTGGCTGTGTAAGTTTTCGGTGGCTGGCTTCGAGCAGCCAGAAGAATATCTGAAACTCTTCGAGAAACATTGAACCGGTTTACTTCGACCTCTTCAGGAGCCAAGCGTGAAGGTGAAGCGACCTCAGGTTGGGATGGACCACTGGTCCCTGAGTCAAAAGGTTCATCTGCAGGGGAAGTGGTCTTGGAGGAACTGCCAACATATTGTTGAGCAGTGGAAACCACAGCTGCCGAGACCAAAAGGGAGCAATGAGAATCATTTTGTTCCCCTGGGATTCGAACTTGAGTACCACCCTCTGAATTAGAGGAAGAGGCGGAAAGGTGTAAAGAAAGCGTTTTGTCCACCGCAGCCTGAACGCATCCTGACAGAAAATGCCAAGCCCTGGATTTCTGGAGCAGAAGAGAGGCAGTTTTGCGTTGAATGGGGACGCAAAATGGTCCAGGTCTGGAGTGCCCCACTCTTCGAATAGTGACTGAACTATGGTTGAGTCGAGAGACCACTCGTGAGGGTCTGTCTCTGTTCTGCTGAGACGGTCTGCCAGTTCGTTGTGAACACCTGGCAGGTAGACCGCTTGAATTAGAGCCTCGTGCTCCAAGCACCATTCCCATATCCTCATTGCTTCCCTGCATAAGGGGTAAGAATGAGCACCGCCCTGCTTGTTGATGTAATACATCACTGCTTTGTTGTCCGTTTGAAGGAGAATGCTCATGTGACACAGAATGTCCTTCAAAGCTCGGACCGCATAAAGGACGGCTCTCATTTCTAGGACGTTTATGTGGAGCTGGGACTCGACTTGAGTCCACGCACCTTGAGTGTGGAGAGCCTGACAGTGAGCTCCCCACCCCAGCAGGGATGCGTCCGTGGTAATGGAGATCTGATGGTCCAGAGGAGCAAAGGGATACCCTTCCAGCAGATTGCTCTCCTGAGACCACCAGGTGAGTGACCTCCTTAAAGGTCCTGTCACCTCGATGAGCTAGGACTGCGGGTGAGTGGTTGGGGACCACTGAGTACTGAGCATCCACTGGGTGGTTCTCATGTGTAGACGTGATAGGGGTACAGTGAATACTGAGGATGCCATGAGGCCTAGCATCCGTTGCATCAAGAGAGCTGTGACTGAGCTGTTTTCCTCGATGTGACGGGCCATCTGAAGGATATCGTTCCTCCGGTCTTCTGGAAGAAAAGCCTTCGCACAGGAGGTGTCCAGAAGAGTCACTAAAAAAAGGAGCCTCTGGGAGGGCTGCAGTTGCGATTTCTTGAGGTTGAGCAGAACTCCCATGGACGTAAGGAAGCGCGAGGCCATCTCCACAGCGTCCAGTGTCCTCTGCCTGGAAGGGCTTGCTAGAAACCAATCGTCCAGATAAGGAAACACCTGAATTCCAACTTTTCTGAGGTGCGCTGCGAGAACTGCACAACATTTTGTAAAAACTCGCGGCGCCAAGGATAGCCCAAAGGGCAGGACTCTGAACTGATAGCGCTGTCCCAGAGCCACAAACCTCAGGAATCTGTGATGCCTCGGGTGAACAGGAATGTGCTGGTAAGCGTCCTGCGTATCTAGGGAGGCTAACCAGTCGTGTTGGTGGAGCAGAGGTAACAGGGTTCCCAGAGAAATCATTTTGAATTTCTCCTTGAGGAGAAATTTGTTTAGCTTTCTGAGATCTAGAATGGGGCGCATTCCGCCGGACTTCTTTGGAACCAGAAAGTAACAGGAGTAGAACTCTGTGTTTCGTTGGTGCAGTGGCACCAGTTCTACTGCCCTGTTGTTCAGAAGGCCCCGAATCTCGTCGGCGAGAAGGTCTGACTGAAGGGTTGACAGCCTGGGCTGCCGTTTGGGGGGATGATCCGGAGGGGTCTCCACAAGACTGAGTGAATATCCCTCGCAAATTATCCGAAGGACCCATTTGTCTGAGGTTATGGACTTCAACTGGTTGTAGAAGTGCATCAGACGACCTCCCACTGGAGAGGAAAAGTCCACCTCTGGCAGCCGAGATGGAACCTGGGCCGGCAATTCATAAGGTAGCGCTGGGCGCATTGGGCCCTTGCGCTTTCTGTTGTGCCTCCTTTTGAGGTTGGGCAGGTTGGTTCTTATGGAAACTTCCTCTACCTCGAAAGGACTGGCGATTATGAAACTGTCATTTACTGGCATGCCCTCGAGAGGGGGCAGGAGGGGGTCGAGCCAACTTAATGGCTGACCTAGTCTTTTGTGTAGCTTCTAGAGCTTGCTCTACCTGAGGACCACAAAAAGATATGCACCGTCAAAGGGCAATGCCATCACCTGTTGCTGTGCGTCATTCGTAAAGCCCGAAGTGCGCAGCCAGGAATGACGCTGGGTGCAAATACCAGCAGCCGCTGAATGGGAAGCAGTGTCAAAAGCATCCATGGCTGCTTTAATCTGCTGGTTATTAGATTCAATACCTCTGGTAATGGTTTGAAGCAGCTCTGGCTTTGAATCAGACTCCGGTAGGGCTTCAACCATCTGTTTAATAGAATGCCACAGGATATACTCATACTGAGAAAAATAGCCTTGGTAACTGGCAATACGCATACTTAGGGTAGAAGCAGCAAAGACTCTCTTAGCTAAGGGGTCTATCTTATGAGATTCTTTGTCAATAGGTCGAGCTGTAGTAGCTTGAGGAAGAACGACTTTATCATTGTCTGCCCGGACTACAATAGGATCCGCAAAGGCTTAAGATGCCAAAATGGGACGATCCTTGGGGGCTGAATATTTCCTATCAATGGATTTAGCCACCGAAGGGGTAAGAGCAGGATTATTCCATACCATTTGAGACAGCGTCTCGAAGGAAGGCTGAATCGGAGGAGTCAAATCCGTAGGGATCTCCGAGGCATGAAGATATTGGAGTCTCAACAATTTCCCAGGATTGATGTCTGAAGTCTGGAGAGAAAGTGTGGAACTCATATTTTTTCAACAGAGACTTAAAGGATAGGTCCTCAACCACAGGCTCTGTAGCAGTAAAAGATCCTGCTTCGTCCACTTCGTCACCCAACCGAAGGTCTGGGTCAGGCTCAATGTCATCTCCTGACAGTCCAGGAGGGACTGTATGGACAGGAAAAGAATGAAATTCAGGAGAGAGGGAAGAAGGAAAAGAGTGAAAGGAGGAGTTCTGAAATGCAGAGGAACCCCGAGAGCCCCCGGCGCCGAGGAGGTGCACGGCACCAAGAGCGAAGCCGAGCGACCATGTGGCACTGAAAATGACGCCGAGGGACTACGCGGCACCGAAAATGGCGCGGAGGACCCGCACAGCGCCGATCGCACCATCGACGCCGAGGAGGAAGAAGGAAACAAGTGAAAAGAGGAGTCCCCGAGAGCCGCCGGTGCACGGCACCGAGAACGATGCCGCGAGGCCAAGCGGCGCTGAAAATGGCACCAAGAAGCCACACAGCGCCGAGGAGCCGCATGGCACCGAAGACGGCGCCAAGCGCAGCCCCGACGTTAAGGACGGCGCCGAGAGGCTGCACGACGCCAAGGGCGCCGAAAACACTCCCAGACTCTGAAAAACAGGTTTTGAAGGAAGAAGAGCAGGAGATAAGGGCATCGGTGTGGCCCCCTGCGCCGCAGCCATGTGGGAAGGGGGGGGGACACCTAAATGGGGTGAGCGCACCGAGGGTGCTGTATGACCAGGAAGGTCAACCGCCTACCGGTCGCCCGGAGCCCGAGGCCCATGAGCGACCGAGCCAGGAAGCCGAACCAACCTCCGAGCCCATTGCTCCGTAGAGCGCCCACTGATGAAACTGCTCATCTGAAGACCTACCTGCGGGCGGGGCAGGGCTCCGATGTCGAAGCCGTTGGCTACCAGAAGCAGAGGTTGGTGACTCCAAAGGAGGAGACCGGCAACCAGCCCCGATAACTGAGCGTCTGCGCGCAGGCATATCAGAGGGCGACCTCGAATGATGCCTTCTCTTTTTAGACCTGTGGGCCGAAGAAGAGTTTGAGGCCGAACGGTGCAGAGAGTGCGACCGTTTATTTTTATGCTTCCGGGGGGACCGCCCATCCCCAGGCATTGGACTGACCGTTGTCAGACCCTCCCTCCGGAGAAGGCAGCGGACCGGACCCAGCCCGACTGACTGAACAGCTTTCATACGAAGTCTCCCTACCATCACCTGACCAGCTCATGGTCGACTCCGTCAAGGTAGGCTGAAACTTCTTTATTTTAAAAATAAGAATAAATTTAAGCGATACTGTATCGAGATAATATTACAAAATAATAAAAACTGAAAACTATGCTGCTAGTTTGAAGTTTGACTCCCGACAGGCGAGTGACGTCGTCACGAAAGTGCATTCGGCGGGAAAAGAACTGAGGTGGTTGGATGTCGCGCCGAGATAATGGCGTTACCACCGAGCTAGGGCTCGCGGCGCCATCTCTGGCACCGACCCTCCAGCAAAAAGTTTGCTCCCGATGGGTCCTAGTGCCTCCGGCGCAGATCCCAATAGTGTGAATGAGTGGTGGAGACTTATGTCCAGAAAGATCTAAGTATACTCTGTAGGACTACGTATGTGTGCATAGGACTGCTCTTCTCTGTGTGTGCCTCCTGGTGGTGGGGGGACACAAAACACAAATACTACAGTCAGTCATTGCTGGCATTCAACAACTTTGTTTTATATTACTTCAGTTCAAGTCCGTTCTTTGGGGTGACCAAATAAAGTATTTTAATTAATTAGCTTTTAAAATAGCCCATATAGTCTTCCCCAACCCTAGACAAAAGTATGTTCATTCACAACAAATTATATCAGCATGGGAGATCTACAGTAAATCTGACACTTATACAGACAAAAACCTAACAAGGCAGTGCTCACATTCTATCTCTGTTTTTCAAATAGGAAAGGAAGCAATTATATATTAAGATAAAAAAAACAAAGAACCTCAGCACTAAAGAAAGCTCGGATGCAAGGGTTACCCCTCTGTACAGACAGTTGGTGAGACCCCATATGGAGTACTGCGTCCAGATCTGGAGACCCCATCTCCGCAAGGACATAGACAGGATAGAGGCAGTCCAGGAGGGCAACTAAAATGGTGCAGGGTCTGCAAGAGAAGTCGATGAGGAGAGACTAAAGGAGCTTAATATGTATACCCTTGAGGAAAGAAGGGAGAGGGGGACATGATAGAAACTTTTAAGTACCTCAGTGGAATCAACAAAGTCCAAGAGGGTAGCATCTTTCAGAAAAAGAGACTTGCAAGAACAAGGGACACAATTTAAAGATTGGGGAGAGGCGGTTCAGGGGCAATGAGAAGTATTATTTCACAGAGAGGTAGTGGATGCATGGAACAGCCTTCCTGAGGAGGTTGTGGGGTCTAAAACTGTGGGAGAATTCAAGAATGCATGGGACAGACACAAGGCAATTGTTGTGGGGGGTAGGAAGAAATAGGCTGTTGGTTAACTAGGATCTGCGGCCTATCCTGTAGGTAGGGAAATGGGCAGACTAGATGGGCCAAGCGCTCCTTATCTGCCGTCAAATTCTATGTTTCTACGTTTCTACCCTTCTGTTCTCACCCTCTATAGATTGTGTGAGAAGTCCATTAGCACCCTGCATTCCTGCTTACAGCACAACCAGACTAAATTATAGGATGCTTTGTATTTAATATATATACCCTCATGCTTTGCATTATGTGGTGTATGTGTGATTTTGTATTTTTATGAACTAAGACGTCAACAATTCATTTTCCCACCTGTCTGAAAGGTAACATGCATCATCTTTTCTGTTTTCTAAAGTCTGCTTACTAATAACTAGCTATATTTTAATTCATTCATTTCTGAAGGACCGAAATCAAGTTAAGCTGCTCTCAAGTGAAAACACTTGGGAACTGTATAAATGTTAAATCTGGGATAAAGCCATGAAATGGAAACTTCAACAATTTCCAATGTTTTAATTGTTGCATCACTGAACTCTGAATTAGAAGTTAAAGACAACTGCATAGTGAATAGAAAGTAAAGAATCAGCATTTTCTGACAGTTTAAAGTTGGGGGGCACATTTATATTTCTCTTGTGTGATATATCAAGTAGTAAATACCACAGCAGATGAAAAACAGGAAATGGCTGAATCACTTAAGAATTTATTGTAGAATGAATTCCATATGTCATTCGAACGTTTGCATATTTCATTTTAAGTTTGGTGGATTAAAAATCAAGAGTACTTTTGCATACTATAACCCAAAATGTTGAAGACAAAGATTAGACAAATTAAAAAACAAACAAAAAAAGGACACATGATCCATTAGTTGCTTTTGCTCCTACGAACCTGTAGTCTGGTGTGGGCACTTTGTCAATACTTCTGGTGCACGGAATCCAGGAGTGCCAGCTCGAGGAGCAACCTGTTGACGTCTTTAAATAAAAAAATAAATAAGCCACATGATTTATTAAAACACTTGCTTTTGTAAAGTTACATCAAATATGACTTACAGGTAAGGTAATGTACTTGCATAATGATGAAATCTAACACATACACACACGCAAACTCAGAATTCTTTCAGCAATTTATTTTGCACTTCCATTTCTTAATCTTCAACATGCAAGCGCTTTCTTTTAGAATGCTCAACAGGCTGAAAACAGTATAGTTACTGTATGGGTCGCCACTGGCTACACAGACCCACAGGTTCAGAAGCAAGCCCAAGTCCCAGCAGCTGAGAGGCCAGGCTGGGAAGAACATTGCCGCTCCTGCTCAGCAACACATCCCAGCAGCCTCTCAGGGTGACTGAGGAGTCTGTTCCCTCGCAAGGGGCAGGCGTTCTTGCATGACGTCACTGAGGAGTTTGGTGGTACTTAAAAACAAAGAAAATGGGAAGGGAGATGCCTGCCTTGGTTGAGGATGAAGCCAGCACACAGACTATGCCAACATGAATGCCATGGCCCCAATATGGAGGTTGAGCTAGCAGGTAGATGGTGGGGGATGGAGATGGGAGGTTGCCAGAGCTGGGCAGATAGGCAAGAAAATAGTACATTTATTTAAAAGTTTAGGTCAGGAAAGACCCAGCAATACACAAACAAATGAGAAAACCATCAGTACGTAATAAATAATATTGGGGTTGGGGGTGATCAGCAGAACAAAGTAGGGACCAAGGGTTATGTACAAGATAAATGCCAATAGGGATGGCTGCTGCATCAGATGGGGAGGGGACTGGATGCAACAAAGAATACAGCAGTTAGATACAGGAAAAGACACGAGTAATGTGGTCACGGGGCGGAGCCGAGGGTTTTACCACCCAGGTGGGTGAGAGGAGCCAGCTTGAAGACCTTCCGGCAAGAATTAAAGCGGCAAGGAACCTGCCAGACGGTGTGGATTGAACAACATATCCACGTCCCTAGAAAAAACAGTTACGCAAGAACTTACCGTAACAGCAGATCTTCGAGAAGAGCTCTTGCAGCAGGCAACACCGGTAGGACTAAGCCGCCAGGTGCTAGGATCACATGGAAAACGTCTAGCTAGCAGTCTACAGTGGGGGACTGCTCCCAATGCCGGTATGCTGACATCTGCCTATGGTATAAAAGGGGCGGTCCCCCAGCTCCACCTTAGTTCTCCTGGAGACACCAGCAGACTCAGAAAAAAAAAGAACTGGGGGGGGGGGTAAGGAGGGAGGGAAAGTGGCGCCTGCTGCAAGAGGTCTTCTTGAATATCTACTTTTACAGCCCATGTGGCGGCTGCACAGATGTCTGCAGCGGACACATTCTTTAAGGAAGCAACTGAGGCAGCCATGACTTTGGCAGAATGGCCTTTGACTGGGCCCGGTAAAGGCTTTTCATATTTGCCATAGCAGTAAATAATACAATTGGCTAACCATTTAGACAAACACTGTTTGGAAACAGGGTCTCATTCTCTCCGAGCAGCAAATCAAACAAACTGATCAGACTTCCTGATAGCATGGGTGCGATTCAAATAATACCTAAGCACCGGTGAACATCTAGAGTATGAGCACCCGGTGAACATCCAGAGTACGAAGTAAGGCTTCTCCCTGATTCGAATACTCAGGAAAATACACAGGCCAGTGAATGGACTGATTTAGTGTGAACTTAAGACACCACCTTAGGAAGAAACTTAAGATTAGTTCGCCAAGACACCCTGTCTTTGTGAAAAACAGAATAAGGCTCTTTACACATCAGAGCCTGTAATTTGGAAATCCTCCAAGCAAAAGTAATGGCAACCAAAAATAACGCTTTCCAAGAAAGGAAGCGTAACTCGCAGCTTGTGGCAGGCTTAAAGGGAGGCAATGCAAGCTTCTCCAAAATGAACAAAAGATCCCATGGTGGGACAGGTTCCTTAATGGGAGGTTTCAAATGCAACACACCCGGCAAAAAGTTGTGGGAAAGGTCCAACTGAACAATGGTTTTGCTCTCAACAGGTGTATAGTACGCAGAGATGGTGAAAAGGTGCACTTTAAGTGAGAGTAGCCTAAACTGGAGTCTGAAAGGGATAAAAGGCACTCCAGGATGAGATTCACTGGACAGGTGAAGGGATCCAAGTGTCGTGCAGTGGCCCAAAGGGAGAAGGGATTCCACTTCATGGCATAGGTGGTCCTGGTGGAGCATTTCCTAGCTGCCACCAAGACGTCTGCCACCCGGAATGAGACCCCAAAGTGGGCAATAGCTAAGTCTGCAGGAGCCATGCATGAAGGTACAGCGATTGAAGGTCTGGATGAACCAGAGTGCCCTACTCCTGGGAGAGCAAGTTGGAGCACAGAGGTAAGGGGACTAAAGGCTCCACCAATGATTGTTGCAACAGTGGAAACCATATTGGACACACCCAGAAAGGCGCTACGAGAATCATCTCCGCACCTTCTGACTGAAGCTTGAGAAGCACCCTCTGTAGTAGAAGGGAGGGAGGGAGGAATGTACAGAAATCTCCTTGTTCAAGAGAGGAACAACGCATCGTGGCAGAAAAAAACAGGCCCTGGATACAGCAAGCAAAAATTGGGCAGTTTTGCCTTGAGCGGGGATGCAAAAAGGTCCAGCTCAGGACGGCTCCACCAGTCAAAGAGGTCGTAGACTATGGAGGTGAAAAGCTCCCATTTGTGAGCTCTTGTCTTGGACCTGCTTAGACCGTCAGCCAGGACATTTTGGATGCCTAGAACATGTACTGCGGCTAGTTCCAGGTTGTGTTGAATTACCCAGTACCAGACTCTCATGGCCTCCCTGCAAAGGGGGGTAGGAATGAGTCCCCCCCCCCCCAGCTTGTTGATGTAATAGACTACTGACATGTCTGTCTGAACCAAAAGATGGCCTGGAACAAGGTGAGTCTGGAAGGCCTGCATCGCATAAAGGACGGCCCTCATCTCCAGGGCACTGATGTGGAGATGCGTCTCACCCTCCGAACAGATCCCGTGTTTGATGATGGGCCAAGTGGGCACCTCAGCCCAGGCCCAAGGTGTCTGTAGTCAAAATCTGTTGCAGGGAGATAGCTCTGAAAGGAACCCTCTTCAGGAAATTGTAGGGGTTTAGCTACCATTTCAGGGTCTGTCTTACGGGATTGGAGACCAGGACCTGCTGATCTAGGTTGTTGGTCCTACTGGGTCCAAAGGGTCCACTGAGGTACTCATATGCAAGTGGGCTAGGGGGACTGTGGTTATGGCACCGCCATGTGTCCCAGAAGGCACAGGAAGGACCTAGCTGGGATGCACTGGGAAGAGGGAACCAGCTGGGCCTGCACTACCAAATGTTACACTCTGTCTTGAGGCAGGAAAGCTTTGCCCAGGGATGAGTCCAGGACTGCTCCTAAGTACTGGAGGCACTGGCTTGGCAGGAGACGAGACTTGGGGAAATTCAGAGTAATCCCCAGAGTCTGGAACAACCGAAAGGTGGCTTCCAGGGTCTCGATCAGCTCAGACCTGGAGGGGGCTGTCAGCAGCCAGTCGTCTAAGTAAGGGAAGACGTCATGCCCCTGTCTCCGTAGGGCCACAGCCACCACTGCCAGGCACTTGCTAAAGACCTGGGGGGCTAATGAAAGACCAAAGGGGAGGGCCCGAAACTGGAAATGGTCCCCCTGAAAGCAGAAGCTGAGGAACTGATGGTGGGGTGGTAAAAATCAGGATATGGAGGTAGGCATCCTGCATATCCAATGAGCAAAGCCAGTCTCTCCCCCCCCCGGTGAAGGAGGGGTAACAACCAATGAAGGGTGACCATCCTGAACTGCTTGTACTCTATGTATAGATTCAGGTAGCTGAAATCCAAAAATCGTTCTCAAGTCCTCTGTCTTCTTGGGGACGAGAAAGAAGTGAGAATAGAACACCTTCCCTCTCTGTGCCAAAGGAACGGTCTCTATGGCCTTTTTGTGCACCAAGGCCTGAATTTCCTCTTGAATTAGGAAGATATGGGCCTGAGGGTAATAGGACTGCAAGGAAGGGCTGTCCGAAGGGATTTCCAGAAATTCCATAGTGTGCTCCCTTTCCACCATCTGAAGGACCCACTGGTCCGAAGTTACAGTGTGCCACCCGTCGAGGTATAGGGAAAAGTGACCCCTCACCGCCTCCCCCAAGGCCTCTGCACCGGGGGTCAGGCAAGGAGTTAAGCAGTAGCTCTGGAGGTGGGCAGATTGGCTGGGGATGCTCTAGGAGCCCTTGGGGCGGAAGATCCAACTGGCTGGGTGGGGACCTTGCGCTTGAAGGCACTTTTGGGCTGCTGTCTAGGGGTCCGATGAAAGGACGGACTCTGGTTGGACCTGGGCTGAGAACGGTAAATAAACTGTACCAAGCGCAAGGCTTTACCAGATTCCTGTAGTCGGGAAATAATGTCCTAGGCGTCAGTGTCAAAAAGGGTAAATCCCGGAAGGGTGCATCCAGGATTTTTGCCTGTACATCTGGCGCAAAACCAGACACCCAAAGCCAGGAGTGATGGCAGGTGCAAATGCCAGTGGCTGCCGCTTGACCTGCTGTGTCGACAGCATCATAGGTGGCTTGGAGAACATGGCTGCCCACATCTGAGCCTGATTTAAGGAGCTATACCAATTGGGTTTTCATGGGATCCTCAGGGACAGCCTGCATGAGATCCAAAGCCTTGGTCCCACAGAGCATTCTGATACTGTACCATGTGGGCCAGATAGTTCTGGTTCCTGATGGCCAGCATGGTTAAAGTGTAGACCCCCTTGCCAAACTGGCAAGACTCCTTATCAGCAGGGTGGCTGTTAAGGTGCCTGGGTTTCTTGGTACGGTCATGAGCTGCATTCATGACCACAGAGTCTGCCTCTGGCTGCTCCCCCAAATAGGCTTTGCCAATGGGGGCATGATAAAGGCAGTCAGTCTTCTTGGCCAAGGCCGCAGTGGAGGAGGGATGGTTCCAGGTGGCCTTGGTGATGTCTTCATATGACTCAATGAGGGGTGGCACCACCAAGGGAAGAGCCTCCCTCCTACAGAGATAGACCGCCAGCTGGCGACGTTCTGGGTCGAGCTCCTCCGTCTCCCAGCCCGTCAAAGACTGAATATGCCTCATGACGTCCATAAACGTAGAATCATCAGGAGGGGACCTAGAGGTTTCCTTGGGGGTTTCAGGATCATCAGAAGGCCCCCTGGAATCATCATCATCAGAGGAGGAATCCCTGCCGGATGGTTCATTTTCCGGGACCGGCATCAGTGGTCAATGGTCCTCCTTGCATCAGTCCGTTTAAACCAGAGAGGGTACTGGGGACTGAGATTGGCTAGGTCCCACCTGGCCAGAGTCTTTAGGAAGTGGGTCCCTAGGAGGAAGAGTAGGGTGCCTCTTGGGTGCCTCTTTATCCTTCATGAAAGCTCACCAGGGAGAGAAAAGCACATTGTAATGTGGAGGTGGGTGATGTGGACATGGATACTGAGGTGGCAGCACCGGGTACCCCAGCGTTAGGTATACCAGCATTGGTCCTTGGGATATCCAGGTGCAGGATCAAAAGGCGCCGGGTAACCAGGCATAGGCCCCAGAGACGTCTGCTTCCCGGACAATGATCCCTCAGGCGCCGGATAAGGATTGCCAGACGGCCCAGCAGGCACTGGCTGAGGTGTTTACTGTTGAGGCGTCGGAGTATGGTCGGATGGGCAAAGGTTGATGCCAGTCTGGCAAAACAGGTGTCGCCGGTCCCAAAGGGCAGACGGGAACCTGCGTGGGGGAGCTAGCTCCCGGAGGCAGAGGCAATGCCTGTGGAGAGGAGGCAAGCACTTGCTCCAGGCGTTGCAAAGAGGCGCAGGTCCCTGAGTCGGGAACCGATGTAGGCAGTGCGAGGACCAGGGGAGCAATGGGCGAGGACCAGCTGCCCACAGAAGGCAGACCGGTCGAGTCACCTGACTCAGAACCCACTGGGTGTAAGGACCGGAGCATCAGTAGCTGGGGTGCAGCAGATGGAGTCCAGGGCCCTGAAGAGCTGCCGTCTGAAACAGAACTGAGAGTGGGCGGCAAAGAAAAAGGCAACCCTGCGGAAGGGGGGGCTGCCGAAGGAGGGGGTCGACCTCCCGTGGGAGGAAGATCCTTAAGTTAGTCGTCGACTTATGTGGGGACCGAGAGAGCAGGAAGCTGACTGAGGACAGTCCCTGTGCTTATGCTTCCCAGCCAATGTCTTCTTCTGGGCTGGAGAAGAAATCAAAGCTCCAGAGGCTGGGGAAGAGGAAGAGCAACTGACCTGGAGCTGCTTCTCCACTCTGGCTAACTTCTGCTGCAGCAAGAAGCCTTGAAGGGTCTTCAAACAATATCTCCATGTGGCCTAGCTGAAGTCCTGGCAGTGATGGCAGGCCTGGGTATCATGGTCGGGGCATAGGCAGAGCAGGCAAGAAGCTGGAGGGAAGCTGCTTGCCGCAAGCACACTTTGTACATTGGAAGAAGAAGCTGGAGAAGACGACTTGCACAAGAAAATAAAACACTAATTTCAAAAAGAAAGAAAAATCACAGAAACACGCAAAGCAAACGGCGATTGACTGAAACAAGCATCCGCGGAGGTCTGACTTGTGCGGGTTGACAGTGGAAAAAGAACTGAGGTAGAGCTGGGGGACCATAGGCAGACATCGGCGTACTGGCGCTGGGGGAGGTCCCCCGCTGTAGACTGCTACTTAGAAGTTTTCCGTGTGGTCCTAGTGCCTGGTGGCTTAGTCCTACCAGTGTTGCCTGCTGCAAGAGCCCCCTCGAAGTAAGATCAGTAGATCTTCGAGGAAATCTCTCATCAGATCACACCTCTGGAACTACCGCCATCAGGCACCAGGATCACATTGAAGCTTTTTCTGTAGTAGTCTACTAGGGGCCACCCACTCCTATGTCATACGCAGTCACCTGGATATATAAGTATGGGCGGCCCAGTTCACTCCTCAGTTCTTTCCTCGCGAGGGACTAAACAAGATAGGCCTCCCACTAAGGAACTGAGGTGACACAAGAGGTACCCAGCTATGAAAAGGCAGGAGCAACAGAATAGCCAGCCTGGAGAATGAGATAGAAGGGGGATGAAGCGTGGGACTGCATGACCTGATGAAAGAGATTCTCTCGAAAATCTACTGCTACGGTAAGTTCTCACGTAACTGTTCTATCTTCTTAGGCTATCTCTTTGATCAGGCCGCACCTCTGGAATGAGTCCCAAGCAGTGCCGGCAAGTAAAACAGTCTGGGTGATAGGAAGCCAAAGGCCTAAAAAAGAAGGCCCTGAAGCACAGCTAGGCCAAAGCCTGCCCTCCTTCTAGAGGCAATGTCCAGACCAGAGTGTGTCATGAAAGTGTAGACAGTACTCCAAGTGGCAGCAGCGCAGATCTCAGCTGCAAACACATTCCTGAAAGAGGCAATCGAAATGGCCATACCTCTGGTGGAATGCCCATGAACCACTCAAGGAAGTTCCTTGCTCTGCTTCCAAGAACAAAAAGTAATACAGTTGGTCAACTGTTTGGACAAACTCTGTTTAGAAACTGGAGTGCCCTCTTTCCCAGGAGCGAAAGAAACAATCCGAAAGAACTTTCTGTAGTCCTTGTTATGGTGTGTATGGTGGTGGGGGGTGGCGTGGGGGTTGAGGATGACCACTTCTCAGATCTGGTTGCTAGTTGCTCCATCATAAAGTGCTGCAGGGCTTTCTTACACTGGCACCGGGTAGTGAGGTTGAACTTCAGGCAGAGCTTGCAGGCAAGGATGTTGTGGTGAAGCCCCAGGCAGCACAGAGATCATGTTCGTCTGTTGAAGCAATCTTCTCTCTGCAGCGGCAGCAACGGAAGAGGGCAGACTAAACAGTAGTTCTCGACATAAAAAAAGTAAAGAAATCACTGATATAAAGTGATTCAAAGGCAAAGGAAAAATAAAAGGTAAGTAAATTTTGGCAGTTGACTGAACGGCGAAGCTTCTGTGGAGTCCGTGCACGTCAGGTTGACAGCAGGAAAAAACTGAGGAGGAAGTGGGGCCACCCACGCTTATATATCTAGGTGACATCAGCGTACGATGTCAGAGTGGGCAGCCCCTAGTAGACTGTTACAGAAAAAGCTTCCATGTGATCCTGGCACCTGACGGCAGTAGTTCCAGAGATGTGACTGGATGAAAGAGATAACCCTGAAGAAGTTCGGTGGATCCCATCCAGCCAAGATGGATTTGGGAGGAAAAACTATACACTACATCGCCATAACAGAGTGGAATGCTATACTTTTTCCGGAACAGTTCACTAAGCATTGGGAGGAGTTTACTGTGGATAGAGCCATTTAGACAAGAGAAGTTGTGATGACTGTCCAGCTAGACCCTCCAGTATTTTTAAAGAGACTACCTCCAATGCAGTGCCATCTAGGGTCACAAACCTGAATGGACTGAAGTTTGGCCTGTAGCTGCCTGGTTCTGAAGGTCATGAAGACCTTTTTCTTAACACTGAGAGACAGTTGGTTAACACAAAACCAGCGCTGAACACTGCCAAAATCAATCTGATGCCACACAGCCAACTCGGGGACAGAGGTACTACAGACGCACTGTGTCATGTGCATACACATGAATGCTTGCAGGGACATATGCAGAGGGGAGGTAACTTAGAAAGATGAAGGACAAAGTAGGGCCCAGTACAGAATCCTGAGGGACACACCTTAAAAGACAGTGCAGGATCTCCAGGCCAGATAAGAGCCAAACAATTTGACCACTAGGTCAGATTCCAGTGCTAGCAAGCTTACCGAGTAACATAAGGCGAGACAATTTTATTTCTATGGCATCCAATCCCAGAGGCTCCGAGTGACTTACATAATAAATAAAACAGCATAAAATTCAGGCACAGAAGTATACATAACCACTGACTATCACCAGACCCATAGCAAACATTAAAAAATGAAAATTACAGTTCCCATAATTGCTATCTTTCAGAATATCTTCACCAATGATTACCACTAGTGGCTCTGTGCCGGAGGCCCTAGAACTCTGTGGGAGTTAGAACTTTTCTGAGGCTAAGCACTGCTTTCGCAACGTTGCACTTTGATGCACAAGCCCACTAGCATACAGTGGCACCAGACCCCAACCTTCTCAGTATCTTTTTTTTTTTTTCACTGAGGAAGTGAGAAGCATGAACCTAACAAGTAAACTATGCATGTAATCGAAGGGCATAAGATAGCCCTGGTGGCCCGTGTAAGAAGCGTCACCGAAACCCAAGTAACAGTGTGTCTTCACAGCCCAAACCAAGTATGAATGGATGAAGAGCACAAGACAGCAATACTGGAGCGAGTCCGGAGGATGGTGGGTGGGTGTGGTGGTAATCAATGGTGAAGATATTCTAGAAGGTCAACAATTATTGTAAGTACGTGCACATTTCAGATCTTTCAAAAATCAATCTTCACCATTGATTCCCATTAGTGGGTCAGACTACCAAGCTCATAAGTCCCCCAGACTAGTAAGGATGAAGCTCAGGGCTCACTCTGGATAGCATTCCATTCAGAACTGTCCTACCAAAGGTGGTATGCTGACTGACATGGGCATTAAGGGCACAGTGCCTTGTATAAGTGTGCACTGTTCTCCAAGCTGCAGCTCTGCAAATTTCACCAACTGGCACAGAGTGGATCTCTGCTAGGGAAGTGACAACAGCCATGTTGGGGTGGGAATTTACGCTGCCCTCTACTATTTGATAATCCAGGCAAAAATGCACTTGATTATAACAGGACGTCGCTTACGACTAGGGTCAAAGGAGAAAAAGAGCTGTTTAGACTGTCTGAAGTCCTTAGTTTTGTCCAGGTAAGACCTAAGGACCCTATTAACATTCAGCGAGTGGAGAGCCTTTTCTCCCTCATTCTGGAAGTTGGCAAATTAGGTAGTCAGGATTATGGACTGATTAAGATGCAACTCCAACACCACCTTGGGTAAAAATCTGAGGTGCATGCAGAGCACTATTTTATCTGTATGGAAAACAGTATATGGAGTTATCTATAACCGAAGCATGGATTTTAGATACTAAGGTGATAAGGCTTCACTAATAATGAAAGTCTGTGGGTTTCAAATCAAGACAAAAAAGGGGTGCCGGCCCAGTGGCGCTGAGGGTTGAGGCACTGGACACCACACCTCGCGCTGCACTGGCATCCCGGGTTCGGGAGTGAGCCCGGGCACCGGGGGTCAGTGGGGGAGTGAGAGGATTGAGCATCCGACAGACTGCTCTCCTCTCCTGGGGAGAGGGCAGTGGGTTGTCCGGCATCCCAGTGACCCCCGGTGGAGATCGTGGGCACTGCAGGACATATGATCAGATGTGTGGGGAGCGTGGTAGACGGCAGGGTTGCCATGCACCATGGCATCACTGCAAGCCACGCGAGGGAGGGAGGAGGAGAGCTTACAGGGAAACAAACAAATAAAACCCCTCAGCCCCGGACAGGCGACGGCCCCACAGTGCCTGGCTGCCACATGCCCAGTACTGGACCTCCGCCTCTGCCCCTTCGATCTCCCCATGGACCTTAGGGCCATGGGTCCCGGGGGGGGAGAGAGTAATGTGCTTGAAGAAGTCGGGGTCACAGTGGGCAGTAGAGTGGCAAGGTGAGTTGGGAATCAGAGTTCTGGGTCCCCGATGCAAAGAAACAGAATTGCAAAAAAAAAAAAAAAGAAAAAGGGGGATAAGACATTAACAGGAGCATGTTACAGACCCCCTGGGTATGACAGCTAACATAAAAAGAGACGCTATTGAAGGAAATACTAACAGTAACAGAAAAACAAAATGTAATCATATTGGGTGACCTAACTCTCCCTTGCATTAACTGGGAGAATATGATGGGGACTAACCCACATGAAATCAGATTCATAGAAGAACTGACAAGCCATGGGCTAGAACAAATCGGTAAAGGGTCCAACCAGAGGTACAAATATAATTACAAACTTAACAGCAAGAATAAAAGGAGTTAGAGTGACAGAAACTAGGTGCAAGTGACTATGATGGGGTTGAACGTTTATTGTGATATACTGTATTAAAGAAATTAGGAAGAACCATAGTTAAGAACTAAAATAAAGATGATTTCAGAATGATTAACAGGAAACTAGAAGCATAGGACTAGCACAAATATTTTAGGGGGAAAATTGTTGAGGAGACTTGGGTCTTCACTTAAAATAAGCTGCTGGACTTGAAGCACAAACTTATTCCGGTCAAAAAAATATTGCAACAGCAGAGGGAAAATACAGGCGTGGTTAACAAAGTACTTAAATAAGGAAAAAGCATATAGAAAACTGAAGAAGCACCCTAGCGTTTATAACATGCATTGTTGCACAAAAAAAAAAAAAAAAAGCAAAGAAGGGTAAAACAATTAGAAGAGAAAGATCAAAAATTGAATTTAAAATATCACATACTAAAGATAACTATAAATCATTCTTTGCATATGTAAATAACAATAAAGGTACAGACAGAATGGTAGGCCCAATATTGATACAGGTGAGGTAATTTCAGAGCAGAAACAGAAAAGAAAAAAAAAACAAAGGCAACAAAACAAACAGTTACGCAAGAATTTACTGCAACAGTAAATTTTCGAGGGAATCTCTCATCAGGTCATACCTATGGAACTATGGCCATCAGGCTCTAGGACCACATGGAAACTTTTGCCAAGCAGTACACCGCCCATGAGGACATCTGATGTCATCCACTCCATATAACTGTGGGCGGCCCCACTCCCTTCCCAGTTTTGTTCCCCACCGGAGACCATGCTTGTAAGGCCTTTTGAAGGGAACCAGGAGGAAACAAAGGGAAAATCTGCCCCTTAACTAAGGCAGAACAACACAAAAGGCCCTGTAAAAGGGCAGAGCCGGCAAGATGTATTCCTAACATCCTGCAAGGGTACATGCCCCAGAGGTCTCCCTCTAAGAGGTGAGGAGAGGGAGAGCCAGAGCAACCTCCAGGGCTAAATGGAAGCCTCCCCCAAACACCAGATGATGAAAACAACGGCCAAGCCTAAAGACAAGATCAAAAATGTCCCCTAGGGCAACAAGAGGAATGGGCCATAACCCACGCCCAGATTTGTAGAAGGCAGAAGCCTACAGGGGGACAGAGGGTGGGATGGCATGACCTGGTGAGAGATTCCCTTGAAAATTTACTGCTATGGTAAGTTCTTACGTAACTGTTCTATTTTCTTCAGGGATCTCTCTTCCATCAGGTCACACCTATGGAATGAGTGCCAAGCAGTTCTGACAGTGAGACAGTCTGGGTGGCAGGAGGTCAGAGGCCTAAGAAAGAAGGTCTTGAAGCACAGCTAGGCCAAAGCTTGCTCTTCTCCTAGAGGCAATGTCCAGACTGTAGTGCTTTGGGAAGGTGTGGACAGTACTCCAAAGTGCAGCAGCACAGATTTTTGCAGCTGACATATTCCTGAAATGGGCAACAGAAGTGGCCATGATTCTGGTTGAATGGCCATAAACCACACCAGGAAGTTCCTTACCGTACATTCCTAAACAAAAATTAATACAGTTAGCCAACCATGAGGACAAACACAGTGGAGGAACTGGAATGTCCTCCTGCCCAGCGGCGGCCTAAATAAACAACCAAGAGGACGCTCCGCAGGCCTTGGTGCAGGCTGCATAGTACCCAAGAATTTTATGCACATCGAAGGTATGGAGCAATGCTTCTTCTAGATGGGCATGCTCCAGGTAATAGACAGGTGGGTAGATTGATTTAAAGTAAACTCAGATACCACCTTAAGAAGAAATGTAGCATTAATGCGCAAAGACAGCTGCTCAGACGTGAGCGCCTATAGCTCTGAAACCCTTTGAGCAGAAGTAATAGCAACCAAAAACAATGCCTTCTATGACAGAAAGTGTAGCTCATGAGATGTGGCTGGCTCAAAAGGAGGCACAATCAATTTCCCCTAGAACAAAATTCAGGACCCAAGCTAGAACCGGATTACGGATAGAAGGCTTCAAGTGTAGAATGCCTCGCAGAAAAGTACGGGCCACGTCCAACTGAGCCACAGGATGGCCATCAATGGGCACAAGGAAGGCTAATATAGCAGATAGGTGCCCCGTAATCGAGAAGTATGGGAGTCCTGCATCAGACAAGGACAGGAGATGCTCTAGAACCTGGGGCACCAGACATGTGAAAGGGTCCAGGTGACTGGAAGTGGCTCAAAAAGCAAAGCGCTTCCATTTCATTTGGGAAGTTGTCTTAGTGGAGGGTTTCCTGGCAGCCACCAGTACGTCAGCCACTTTCCGAAACATCCCGAACCGAGCAAAGGCTTCCCAAGTGTGACCGGCTGAAAGGGAGCCAAAGTAAGGCCCTGCAGTACACAAGACAAGATCCCAAGTGAGACTGAACTGTGGAGAGTACATTCCGAAAAAAGAATGCCCCTCAAAAGGGAACGGGGCACCGCCAGTAGAGGCACCCAGAAAGCAGGAATAGTGGCCAGAGACATCCGAAGAGAGGAGTTCTCCAGACCTGAATGGGAAAGAGACAGAAAAACTCTCAAAGCAGATGCACAGGTGTGGGAGAGTGGAACCAGCTGAAGAGCTGTCACCTAGAAAGTAAAGTGCATCCATCACCTGAATGGAGTGGCACTGGTGAATGGCTTCCTAGCTGCCACCAGTATGACAGCAATCCAGGGGAACCCCCCAAATTGAGTCAGTGCAATGCCTGTAGGAACCAGACAGTGATGGTGGCAGGGTAGAGGTACTGAAGGTCCTACTGCTAACCACATCAGTAAAGGAAACTAGAGCTGATGAGGCCAGATAGGGCAATGAAGAGCAGGGTAGTCCACTTCGACATGTAGCAAGAGAAGCACTCTCGGTAGCAAAGACAGGTGCAAAGGGCCCTTACACCCAAGAGAAGGCAACATGTCCCTGCACATAGCTCCAGCCCCAAGAGCGAGCGAGCAGAGTGGCAGCAGAGCTGCGGTAAGACAGGGCACAAAACAGGTCAACCCAGAATGACTGCCCCCCATCGAACTGGTCTCCTACAGCCAAAGGTAGTGGCTCCAACACGTGCATCTGAGATTACGAGTGGGGTAGCCTGGCTGGCAGATCAAGACCGGGGCTACAGTCTAGGGTTCTACGCACACCTCTGCCTGACAGAGGGAGAATAAAAGTGCCTCCCTACATGAAAAAAATAGTGAACTACACTAATATGGATCGCCTGCACCTGCAGACGGCACAGGAGCAGGAATGTCAGGTAGGCTCATAAGGAGACAAGCTAGCCCACATCCACATGATGAGAATTTGAGGGAAAGAGAAAAAGGTGTCAAGGGAATAGGAAGATGAGAGAAACACTTTCCAACCGATGTTGGGGTCCCCCACCATATCTGGCTGGAGAGGGGACTGGAACGTACTGGGCTAGGTCAGTGGAGCCCTAGGCCGTCGGGATCCCCAATGTACAATGCAGAAACTGCATGTGCCAGCTGGCTAAAGGAACCAGAACCAGAGTGGCAGCCAACAGGTCCAACAGCCAGATGAAGCGGACCAAAACAGGCTGCCAGTGCAAAGTAATAAAACTAAGTCGGCAGGGTGCCTGTCCTGGCTTAGGTCAGAATGGTGAGACCACAAGAGGGGTCCAGGGTCACTCCAATTGGACAACAGGCACTGACTGAGGACAGGACTAACTCAGCTACAAGAAACAAGCAGCAGGAGTGTGCCCAGGGCTGGCACAGGAGCACCAGAGTCTGCATATCCACTGCGCAGGAGGCAAATAAAAAAACAAAGTCTGAAGTGATAGGGCTCACCCTAGGACAGGGACCCAAGGATCTCCTGGGACGTGCCACCTCCAAGAGGGACAGAAAAGCAGCTGCCCCATCTAGGCAGTTTGACTGGGCCATGCCATGTAAATGCCAACCTGGGGTGGGCACGGCAGGCCGGGACAAGGGTGCTCAAGAACGAGCCAGACCTTCACAAATCCCCCAGTTTGGTGGGGAGGAGTTGTCCGGTAGACAAGCGTTCACTCCTGGGACTCGCCGCAACCTCAGAGTTCCTATGAGGGAGGCCAGCAGCAGTGCCGAAGAACCGTTGGCAGCAGCCAAGGAAATATCCTGACTGCCCAGTGGCAGGAGAGGCAGCAGGACTTGCCAGGTAGCCCTCAAACCCCTAATGAAGAACAAAGGGGCTCGAGGCTGGATAGAGGAGCAAAGGGTAGTAACCAAGACCCAGAGCTATGGCTCTCGGCCCCTGGGTCTAAAGGAATGAACTTACAGGGCCACCCATGGTTCTAGATGGACACGGGGAGTTGCTGTCACTATCACCTCTCCCAGCCGAAGGCAAATCCCAGGAATAAAGGTAACGAGATCCCAGGTAGAGCCTGACCTCCGAAGGCTGCCCGGTTGGGGGTTGGCAAGAGGACAGGCCGTACCCCCAGTCAACAGTCCAAAGAGACAACCAGGCGGCCACGGAGAAGAAGACCATAGGGAGAAGTCCCAGATGAGAAGGGGTGGGTGGGGAGTCGGGAAGCAGAAAAGGCACCGGACACCACCAAAACACTGCAGACTGATACGGCAAGCACCCAGGAAGGGGAATGGCACAAAGAGCCCCAGACCCTGGGATAAAACTATTTAAACAGGGTCTTCCAAAGGGAGGAAGACGAGCAAACCGGAGGGGAAGCCCAGAAAGCAGCCATTCAGCTGGATCTGCGGGAAGCTGGAAAGCGTAAGCCCCCCCCCCCCGAAGCTGTCCGCTGTATCTTGGTGGTACTGGGGGACAGGGAGCAAGTGGAGAGAACCAGAGCGCTCCTCCAGAAGGCCACCAGACGCCCCACTGCCAAGGTGGACTGGGCAGAAAAAAGTCAGACCCCGGGGAGCCAGACCGAACAGAAAGGTCCAAAGATGGAAAGCTTCAGAGACCTTGCCCAGGCAAGAAACAGGATGGGGGAGGCCAAAAGGCGTCACCATTAGCCCTGGGGCAGGCTTAGCCAGCAGAAGGCGAGTTTGGCCCGCACCAAGCTTGGTCATCAGCCTTGGAAGAAAGAAGCTCTCCGGCCCCAGCTGGGTGAGGAGATAAACCATATGTCAGGGGAGGCACTGGGCGCCACCAACAGCAAGCCTGGACTAGAAAGAACTGGCCAGGTAGAGGACTGTGATAACCCCCAACCGCAAAAGGTGAGCGGGTAGGACAGGAGAAGCATCAGCGTCACCGTCCCTAGGCCGGCTTCAGTGGGGTAGGCACAGGGCCCCACCGCTGAAGGCCGAAACCAGCTAAAGCTGGCAGAAAAGAAACCAGGGGAGTCCCACCATAATGGGACCCCAGAAAGCAGAGTTGTGCAGTGGTAGGAGAAGGAGTAGCCTGGAAACTGCTCCCAGCACAGCTCGTTTCAGGTCAAACCAGGCCACCCCTAAAGAGGACGTCTGATGCTGGATACCTCACATCCAGGACTGAGTAGAGTGCCAGGGAAACTTCAACACTTTCTGTTGTGAGGTCTGTCCAGCTTGAGAAGGGGGGCACCACTGGCAGGATCTGTTAATGTCAAGACTCAGCATAAGAAAACCTGCCAAAAATCAACCACCAGACCACCACTACGGTGGCAGAGACAAAGATCAGGGACCACTCTTCCAAAAGAAGCACGCAGACTGGCGGTATGGAGGCGCCAAGCGAGAAACATAAAACTACAAGATAGATATCAAAATAAAGAAAACCTATGGCTGCTGAATGAAGTTTCCGCTGAAGTGCAGGGATCAGATGAGCACTGGGTGACAGAGGGAAAAGAACTGGGGAGGTAGGGGGCAGTCCATGGTTATATGAAGTGGATTACATCGGACATCTTCATGGGCAGCCCCTGGTGGTACTGCTTGGCAAAACTTTCCGTATGGTCCTAGAATCTGACATCTATAGTTCTATAGGTATGACCAGATATCACCATAGAAAATCAAGAAAAAAAGAGCACCACCAATGCCTATAAATATAAACATACTAGTTACAAAAATAGCTATCAATGAAATGGCTCGATTTTATAAAAATAAATTTAAAAAAAAAAAAAACAATAAAAGTGGTCGCTCCTCATGGAGACACTGGCAAGGTAAATTATGAACTCCAACCGGTTTCGCCCATTAAAATGTCACCGTCAAATTTTATAGGTAACAGTGGTGCTCTTTTTCTGTTCTGACCTAGAAGAAATTGCAAGTCTTGTATAAACAACTATTTCCATTCAGTTATCAATATGCCTTATGGTGAACCTGTAAAAATGTACAAATATGGGTGAGGATGATGCACAAATTTTTACCGAGGGAGAAATTTACGAACTCCTAACTAAAATACGCATAAATAAATCAAATCAGCAGGTCCAGATAGTTTACTGAATTAAAAAGTCAGAAGTAGGCAAGTTGCCCATCGTGACTGTCTCCCACGCAAGTCCTGGGTAAATTATATCATAATATGTTTTGAGTAAAAATATTTGCCAAGCTCATTTTTAAATTCATTTAGGAAGTTAGATTAACAAGCCCATTTGGTAGTTTGTTCCACACTTTTGCTGCCCATATAGTGAAATAACCATTTATTTTGTTAGTGTTAGCCCTAGGGATCATAAGCTGTCTATTGTGGGATTGTAAAATTTGCTAATCTATTGCAGTAGCTGAGTCCACACTGGGACATTGTCAGGTAAATTAAGAATTCTGAATAGGAGTAATAAATCCCCCGTTTGTCTTCTACCTTTTAGTTCAAACAGATCAGTTTCCTTTAGTCTAGCCTCGTACTCAATACATTTTAAATGCGGCACCATCTTAGTGGCCCTTCTCTGCACCCTCTCGAACAGATCAACATCCTGCTTTAAATATGGACTCCAAAAGGGGGGTCCATAGTCCAAATATGGTCTAACTTAAGTGTTGAATAATGGAATCGCATATTGCTCAGTTCATGAAATAAATGTGCGCTGGATAGTTTTAAGTATTACGTTAGCTGATTTTGCTACCTTTTTGCAATGGTCTGATACCGATAGTTTATTACTTACTATCACACCTATATCCTGTTCCTTATCCATGGATTTAATGATTATGCTATCAAGAAAATAAGTGTTCGCAGGATTATTGTTTACCAAAATGCAAGACGTAGCTCTTATTATGATTGAATAACATCTTGTTATTCTTTGCCCATTCTTCTATAGTATTTAAATCTTGTTGCAGGTACTGATGTTTTGCGGTAGAGTCCACCTCACCTCCTAGCTTTGTGTCATCAGCAAATTTACAGATAAAGTTTCTTGAACTAATTTTAAGTCACTAATTAAAATATTAAATAATGTAGGGCCCAGAACAGAGCCCTGCGGTACCCCATTGTTGACACACTCTGTCGGATAGCTGGTCGGTGACCCTGACACGCTGAGTTCTTTCTAGAAGCCAGCCTTCCACCCATTTGATCAGTCTCTGACAGAACCCCATAGTTATTAATTTGTAAACCAAGATATTATGGGGAACTTTATCAAATGCCTTACTGAAATCAAGCTGGACTATGTCCACAGGTATACCCTTGTCAATGCTTAGGCTAACATGGTCATAAAAATATACTAAGTTTTTTGTACAGGAGTAGGCCTGTCTAAAGCCATGTTGATTTTCGTCAGATAATCCTAATGTACTTTGCTCTGATTCCAGAAATTGTTTAATACGTTTTTCTATAGTTATACTGCAAACTGAAGTGATGCTAATCAGCCTGTAATTCTCAACACTGCCCCTATTCCTTTTCTTATACTGTATATGGGGACTATTACAGCTCTGCGCCAGTCCGCCGTAACCTTCCCCTCACCTTAGGCTTCAAAAGGAAGTGGCTGATGCAATTAAGGCCCCTATCATAGTACTTTTCAATAAATCATAAAATGAGGGGATGGCACCATATGATTAGAGAACAGCAGTAGTGGTGCCTATGCACAAGAAAGGAAGTAAGCATTTGGTTGAGAACTACAGACCACGAAGTCTGACTTATATTCTGAGTAAGACATTAAAAACACTAACAAAAACAAAACTCAGTATGGATTTAGAACAAAAGGGATTGGCAGATAGGACTCCACATGGTCTCAAAGCAGGTAGATCCTGCACTCCTAGCCTTTAACAAAAATGTAAGCACTAGTTTGGACAAAAAGATACTTGTGGATGTTATCTATCTGGACTTCAAAAAAGCATCTGACAAGGTTCCGCATAAGGAACTATTAGAAAAAATGGCAAGTGTAGGAACTGACAAAATAGTTGTATGGGTAACAGAGTGCTTAAAAAAATAGGAGTCAGCTGGTTAGAATAAACGGTACCTTGCAAACTCCAGCAGAGTGCCTCAGTGTTCCATACTTGGACCTTCTCTGTTCTCTTTTTTATAGGGGATACACATGAGAATATTAATAGTTGGATCAAAAAGTTTGTAGACGACATCAAATTGAGTGGTCAGGTGGATGAAAAAACGTATTGAGAGAAAAAGAAAACAAAAGTAAAATGCATTTTAATAGTGAGAAATGTGTAGTGTAAGAGCTCACTTTAAATGGCATTTCAGATTTAACCCCTAATATTTTGGGGAATCCGCCAGCGTGTCTCATTACGTAAATGTGCTCCATACACTACAGAAACCTGGGTACAGGTTTTAGATTTCGTGCTTTCCTCGGCTGAAAGAACATATCTGCTAGCCCTAGCCTACGACACGGTCAACATCCCCACTCAGTTAGCTAAATCTCTCTGGCGATGGACTTCCTTTCACATTTGCTTTACATACCAATTAAATGGACCTACAGAGTTTCTCCCATTCACATCACTTCAGGCTACATAACAGCTACTCTCCACTGAATTCCCCATATATCTTAAATTGAAGAGTATACTACAGCCCCAAGAGGCTCTGGTGACAACTGCTGAATCTCCCTCCAGTATGGTGAAATTGATAACCTTTACAAGGTGCTGATCAGGACCATCTGATTAGTAAACTCTACAAGGCTCTAGCAGAATAGTCTTCTGCCAACACAGATTCTCTTAGAACAAGATGGTCCAAAGGACTCCACCTGGAGCTAGACCAAGAAATGTGGGAGGTTAGTGCTCTCCCATCTCAAAACATTTCCACTATTCTATATTGGAGGGAATTCGCCTGGAAATTCAGGAGCCGATTCTACCAAACTCCTAACATCATAGCTAAATATGCTGGACCAGACCAAGGTAGGTGTTGGAGGAACTGCCGGCAATCATTAGTAGACACGGAACATATAATTTGGTTTTGCCTACTTCAACAATATTGTCAAGAGACTGTGACTGAGATGAATGAAATATATGAAATCCCGGAACTTTTCACACCTACTTACTGTATGTTCCAATGGCAGTTCCCCCAAAAGGTATGAAGACAAACTCCTATATAAACAAACAGCCTTACTAATACTAATTGCTAAAAAAGTAATAACCAGGTTGTGGTTTACAAAGGTCCTCCCCTCAAAAGGACAGTGGAGGAAACTGGCATATGAAGTATATTACTTAGAATGGGCTATCAGCTAGGCTACAAGATCATGTTACAGCCTTTGATAACCAATGACAAAAGTGGGTTCTCTACCAACTGGATCAATATCCAGATTTTGTACCATAGATATTGGCACAGTCAGCTGGCCTAGTCGGCAGCTCATGCAGTTAACTACCCCGGGGGGGGGGCTCTCCACTGTTGCTCTCTTCCCTTACCACACTCCAGACCCTACATATTATGTACAATCTTCCTCCACCTCTTGCCCACATCCTCAAATCCTAATACCATACTGAATGTTTCCTTTCCCTTCTCCCTCATATCTATATGAACTATGCAATATAAATCTTCCTGAAACCTGTGGTAGCACTGGGAAATATTTAACCTTTCAAAGCAATATGTTAATCTAAATTGGTCTTATGTGGCAGAAAAAGGGGCTGCTCCTCTTAAAAGAACTAACTACAAGGTATAGGATTATGTATATCTGTCAATTTTATTTTGAAAATGTCTCGAGATGTAAGGCCAAATGTTATGTTGCTAATTTCACGGAGTTAATGTGATGATTCTTGTGTTATCCCACTGTCATGTCAATAAATATTTCAATAAAAAAAAGAAATGTGTGGTGTTACACCTGGGTGAGAACAACTGAATGCGTAAATACGCTATGTGGATAGGAGCTGAAAAATGTGGAAAGGGAATTGGGAAAAATTAGTGAGGATCGAAGTAATGGGAATCAATGTAAAAAGACTAGTACTTACAGCAGGCAGGTTGATAGGATGTATGAAAAACTCATAAATAGGATGGAAAAAAAAGAATGAGCCCAGGCCCAGACGAGTATACTGGTGACATTTTATAGACAGTTCACCGAACAATTGGCCTCCTTGCTTTGGGGCACCTGCTCATGGGTTTCGGATGGTAAAGCCTCATCCGCTTCCTGGAACCTGGCTGCTACTATAGCCATTTTACAACTGCATAAAGATGATAGTCTGTACTTCATGCCACACTATAATCGGTCCTTGAAATAGATTATAACATTTTTTACTTCCTTAATGACTAAACAAATAGATCCTCTCCTCCCATTCCTAACTGGTCAGGATCAAACCGGTTTAGTTCGTACTCACCAAACCCAAGATAACATTAAAAGAACCCTTCATATTCAACACCATGCCACCTGGTCAAGGACATGTTTTCTGTTTTTAAGTTTGGATGCAGAGAAAGCCTTGTAACAGGTGGCATGGCCCTTCCTGTTTACCACCCTACAATGATTAGGCTTCCCTTCTACTTTTCTCTCTGTTACAAAACCTATATATAGCTTCTACAGCTAATGTAAAGGTTAACAGATAAATTTCTATCCCATTCCCATCATACAGAGGTACTAGACAGGGATGCCCTCTCTCACCTTTACATTTCACATTATATTTCAAACCCCTAGCCAATGCCCTTCAACAGACCCCATTTATACACAGCATTACTCTGGGGAGCAGGAAAAAAAAAATATGTACCTAACATAATTCTTGATCTTCTTGGACAAAGTCTCCACCACTCATTCCCATTGATGGGATTAGGCCGGAGGCACAAAGACCAAGCGGGAGCCAAAAATCTTCAGGAGGGCCAGCGCTTAGGTATGGCCACGAGGAAGTGGCAATGCAAGCCGGGCTCAAGCCGTATAGGCTACCTCAGCGTCAATCCTCCAACTGCCTCAGTACTTTTTTGACTGAGGAGGTGCAGCATAAAAGTAACCTAGTGAAACCAACCCTAGATGGTCATAAGACAGTCCGAATGGCCTGTATAAGAAGGGTCAACACAACAGAGCCATCACAGCCCAGCCATTGAGGGAGTGAAGATCAAAACAGATCAGTGAGCTCAGGGGATGGAGGGTGGGCATGTGAATGAGTGGTTGAGATTCATTCGAGAGATCAATAATTATGGTAGGCATGTAATTTTCATATCTTCCTGGACATAAAAGTCTCCACCACTCATTCACATTAATGGAAGAGTACCAAGCTAAAATAATCCCCTGACAAGGGTGGCAGGAGAGAGGAGCTCACTTAGGACAGTAGTCCATTCATGACTGTCCTGCCAAAGACCGGATGTTGTCCGGCATGGACATCTAAAGCGTAGTGCTTCACAAAAGTGTGCACAGAGCTCCAAGTAGCCGCACTGTAGATGTCTGCAATGGGCACGTTTAGAGTTTCTGACAGAGATGCCGCGACTACCTGGTAGAATGGGCATATAATCTGCCTTCCAGTTTAACCTGTGCCATGGAGCAGCACTGGTGAGGGCATGCTACAAGCCATGCCGAAATACATCTGATAGCGACAGGCTGACCCAGCCGGGCCATGCTGAAGGAGACAAAGAGTTGCTTTGATTTGAGGATGTTTTAAGTTCCGTCTGTATAGAACCGCAGAACCCTTTTAACATCCAGAGAATGTAGAGTATACTCTCCTTCATTCTGGAAGTTCGTGAAGTAGGTTGGAAGAACCAAAGGCTGGTTCAGATGGAATTCTGAGACTACTACAGAGTAATTTCATTGTCGTAGAAAGATGGTTCCATAAGCACAAGTTAGTTATGAATTACAACAAGACTAAAAATATGCTGTTCTCCAGCTCCCAAAATAGGCACAGAACTTACCTTCTTTCTATCACCAATGAAGAGGGCTCTCCCCTGGAGCTAGTTCAGCTCTTTAAATATCTGGGGATTAAAACTGATAGTACAATGACATATGCCTATCACATTGACAACATTGCTAAGGCTGTTAACACCCATATTGGGCTACTTTACAGACATAAGCAATGTTTGACCACAGAGGCCTTAATCTGCCCATTCACAGCTCTCGTCTCGCTTACTGATTACGGCTTACCAATCAATGGAACAGATACTGAAACAACTCTTCGCCGCATCATAGTTGCACTCAACAAAGCATGCCGGCTCCTTACTGGCTCAGCCCATCTGTCCCATACCTTCGACATGTACGCTCAAGCCAACTGGCTCCAATTCAAAGGTAGACTCATGTACTAAACATGTTTACTGTCCAAAAAAGTAAGTTTACTCAAAATGCCCCCTGCTGTGCAAAAGCTTATTACCCCGCTATCAACCATCATTGTACCAGAATCTCTACTAGCCAGATTTTTAATATACCCCGCTGTCACACTTCTCTGGGACAAAGGTCCTTTGCCTACTGTGCCCTATTATGGATGAACTCTCTGTACCATGACATCACTTCAGCATCCACCTTGGGCTCTTTCAAGGTTAAACTTAACCAACAGCTAATTGCTGATGCCAGTTGTGACTGCTTCCAATAACCTTCCTTCTTGTGATCAGCACTTATTCTGACCTTATTCTATCCTGATCTTATACATAACTGTTCTCAGCATGTAAATAACTGTTCTAAGTTGCTAATCATTCTCCTTTCACATTTCTTCTTGATCCCTTCCACTCTTTCCCCTCACCCATCTATGGGTTTCCCCCTAAACCACTCCCCCCTCATATCTCCTGAGCTCCCTTGCTCACTTTAAAATGCTTTGTCCCATACCTTCGCATCTCTGATAAGGCCCCTGGGCTGATGCCATCCCTTACCATGTTGATCATCAGAAATTAGGCTGAGTCTGTTCTCATTTTCCTGTAGAGGGTCGTTTCATAAGACCCCACCCACTCTAATATGACCCTTTGAAGTCCAGGTTTTAATCAGATACGCACCTTGGCATACATTGTACAATGCCACATGTATTGGAACTTCTCTAGTTATATACTCATGTAATGTTTTGTATAATTTCTTGTTTTGTTTGTTCTCCATCTCATACTTTTCCAATATGTATTGTCTGATGTGGAACCTATGAAATGAGCTTGTTCTCAAAGGTGTATTCCAAAATTTCAATTAATAAAAATAAATACTTTGGAGAGAAACTTGGGGTGAGTTCCGAGAACCACCTTGTCCTTGTGAAATACAGTATAAGGGGGTCTGTGACCAGAGTATGTATGTCAGACACACTGTGAGCAGAGGTAATGGCTACAAGGAAGGCGGCCTTCCAGGTCAGGAACTTCAGTTCACATGTTACTAGAGGCTCGAAAGGTTTACGGATGGGCATGTCTAACACAAGGTTAATATCCCACGTGGCTATCGATCTCCTCAATGGTGGCCTATTGTGAAGTATATCTTTAAGGAATCTCTTAACCAGGGGTAATTGAGTCAGGGACATACAGCACATAGGCTTGTGATAGGCTAAAATCGTGCAGAGATGGACCTTCACAGCTGAATATTGTAGACCTGTGTTTGACAGGTCTAGCAGACACTCCAGGACTTTATTTGGTGGCAAGAAAAGGGGTCCAGTAAAGACTTTGCATACGAGATGGAAAAATGTTTCCACTTTGCCGTGTAAGTTTTCCTAGTAGCCGGTTTGCGTGCCATTATGAGAATGTCCGAGACTCAACATGAGACATCAAATCTACTCACTTCTGTCTCCTCAGGAGCCATGCGTGGAGATGAAGGGATCTCAGGTTGGGATGGACCACTGGGCCCTGGGTCAGCAGGTCCGACTAAAGTGGTAGTTGTCTCTGTGAAGTTTCCGACAAGGTGCTGATCAACGGAAACCAAATCTGATAAGACCAGAATGGGGCGATGAGGATCATTCTGCCCCCCTGTGCCTCCAGTTTGAGCAGCACCCTCCGAACTAAGAGAAGAGGAGGAAATGCGTACAGAAAGTGTTTTGCCCACCGCAGTCTGAATGCATCCTGACAGAAAGTACCAGGTTCTGGATTTCTGGAGCAGATTAGAGGCAGTTTTGCGTTGAGTGGGGATGCAAAAAGGTCCAGGTCTTCGAAGAGCGATTTCACGACATTTACGTCAAGAGACCACTCGTGAGGATCTGCCTCTGTTCTGCTGAGGTGATCTGCTAGATCGTTCGACTACTGGCAGGTACAGCGCTTGGATCAGGGCTTCGTGCTCATGCAGATATTGAAGGCGAAATAGCTTCCCTGGATCCACCTCCAATGTCTGGAGAAAGGGGGTGGAATTCATGTTCTTCAGTAGGAGATTTAAAGGTCAGGTCCTCAACCAAAGGCTCTGCTTAAGTAGAGGGCTTACTATCCATTCCAAAGGTAGGATCCTTATCGAAGTCATCCCCTAACTGCAGATCAAGATCAGGCTCAATATCTTCTACTAGCCCAGGAGGGATAGCATATAAAGGAAAGGGAGGAAAAAGCACAGGAGGGAGCGCCCCTTGAATTGGAGTCGAGGAACCCTGTATCTGTGATGGCACCAAAGGCGGCGACACGTGCGGCACCGACCACGGTGCCGCCAAGACCAGAGTCTAAGGTGGCGCCACACAGGAGCGTGGGGCCTCCAACCCAAACTCTGGGGCACCCAGAGATAAAGATCCAAAAACCTGAGAAGAAGTAGGTACCTGTGCTGGCCCCTGCACCGCAGCCATGTGAGGGGGGAAAAGCACAACAGCACAGTGTCGACGGCACCGAAGAAGGTGTCGTATGACAAGGCTGACCCAACCGCCCCCGGGTTCGAAGACCCTAGGCCCCAGGACCAATCCTGCCGGCTTGGGAAGTCGGATAACCGCTGAACCCACTGCTCAATAACAGTGGCCCAATGATGAAACTGCTAACCGGAGGAGCCCCCCCGGGGGCGGAGAAGGACTACAGAGTCTAAGATGCCGGTCACCATGGACAGAGGCTACAGGTGGCCCCAATCAATCAATTCAAGTCAGCCACCTGTCCCCGTAGAAAACGATGGACGTGCAGATCTACCAGAGGGCCACTTTGAGCGGTGCCATGTCTTCTTCGACTGGTGGGACGAAGAACTCAAGGCCGAGCGGTGCCGGGTTCCCGACAAGGATCAGGAATGGGCCTGCTTCTTTTTGTGCTTTCGGGAGAACCCCCAACCCAAGCACTGGACTGCCCGTAGTCAGACCCTCCCTCAGTTGAGGGCGGTGGACCAGACCTAGCTCTACAGGAAATACAGCTCCCGTGCAAAGTCTCCCTACCATCACCAGCCCCGTTCATGGTCAACTCAGTCATAGGCGGGCTGAGGAAAACTTCTCTCTTTTTTAAATAATAAATGAAAACTATACTAAAACTGAACGACTTGGCTGCTGTCAGAGAGAGGTGAAGATCTGACTCCCGGCGAGCGAGCAACATCATCACTGAAGCGCCTTTCGATGGTGGGGAAAAAAAGAACTGAGGCAGTTGGAGGGTAAACGCCGAGGTAGCCTATATGGCGCGAGCCAAGCTCGTGGTGCCACTTCCTCGCAGCCCTACCTAGGTGCCGGCCCTCCTGAAGATTTTTGGCTCCCGCTCAGTTCTAGCACCTCCGGTGTAGTCCCATCAACGTGAATGAGTGCTGGAGATTTTATGTCCAGGAAGATCAGGTTACTCACCTTTAACAGTAGTTCTAGGAGTGGTATATGATGTTCATCCACACTTATGGCAGTGTCCTTTCCCTTTAAGAACTTGCCGGAAAGTCTTCAAGCTGGCTCTTCCCACCCACCTGGGTGGTAACTCCCTCAGCTCTGCCCCATCACGCCAGATCTTGCCTGCTGGAAGCAGAAATGTGCGCTCAACCCAGGGGAGGTCAGGTGGGATTGTGTAGATGAACATCATATACCAGTCCTAGAACTACTAACATAATAAGAAGCCAGTAGCATAGGCCCTCTGGTCTATCGAGTCTGCTCGGTGATCAGTGCCCGTACAGGGCACTGCCACGCACCCCCCCTCCCACAAGGTCCTCACTCCCATCCCCCGGGAAGGTACTAAGATGCAGCCTCCACCTATACCTACCACATCCTTTCCTGGACCCCTCCACAGTTTCAACCACCACCAGATCCATGGGCAGTGCATTCCAGGAATCCACCACTATCTCAGTGAAATAATGTCTCCTTGTCTCCCCCCAACCAGCCTCACAGAGTATCCTCTGGTGGTCCAGTCTTCCTTCAGCTGAAGCACCCCTTCCCAGCTTATCCTATTTATCCCCTTGAGATATTTAAAGACCTCAATCATGTTCCCTTTGTCCCTCCTCTCCTCTCCTCCAGAGAATACAGGTCAAGCTCCCCAGGTCTCTCCCCATAGGGCCTGTCCCCTAGGCCCTGTATCATCCTGGTCGCCCACCTTTGGACCCTCTCTAGGACAGCAATGTCCCTCTTTAAGTAAGGATGCCAAAACTGCACAATACTCAAGGTGCGGTCTAACCAGGCAGTTGTACAGTGGCAAAAGTACCTCCCGGCTCCATGAAGTAGTCCCCTGGCTATGCACCCAAGCATTTTATTCGCCTAGGCCGCAACCCTCCTACACTGTTCTGAGTTCATTTTGGCATCCACCACCACCTTGAGGCCCTTCTCCCCCCTCGAGACCTGCAATATCTCACCACCCAAAGTATATACATGAGCTGGATTTCTGGCCCTCAGGTGCAGGACCCTGCACTTCCCAGCACTGAACTTCAACTTCCTGGCACATGACCACCCCTCCAGAGTCTCTTGGTCCCGCTGGAGGGCCAACTCCCCATCTCCCCTTCCACCACCGCCCCCAGCTTCAAGACGTCGACAAATAGGCTCATCTCACTCCAGATACCCCTTCTAATGTCAGAGATAAAAACAAACAGGAGTGGGCCCAGCAACGATGCCTGTGGGACCCCGCTAATAACTCATCTGGGGGACGAGACCTCACCCTGAACCATCACCCTCTAAAAACTATCTGCTAGCCAGTTTCCTATCCACCTGGCCATCCATGCCCCCACCCCCATCTCCCCCAGCTTCTCCAACAGCCTAGAATGTGGCACAGAGTCAAACGCCCTGCCGAAGTCCAGAAAAAGAACACCCACTGGCCTGCCCAGATCAAGTGCACTCGTCACCCAATCATAGAATTCCACCAGGTTGGTATGCCATGATCTGCCCATAAAGCTGTGCTGTTGATGTCAATAGTCTAGGTGGCCCCATGCCCTCAGAAACCCCACCAGCCTCTCTTTTAAGATGTCTTCCATTACCTTGCCCACCACCACCATCAGGCTTACCGGCCTGTAATTCCCTGGCTCCTCTCGTGAGATGCCCTTATGTATTGGCATGATGTGGGCCATCCTCCAGTCCTGTGGCACCCAGCCGGACTGGAGAGAGGAGTTGAAGAGGTCCGCCAGGGGTGCGGGCAGGGTATCAACCATCTCCTTAAGCACCCTGTGATGGATACCATCTGGGCCCGGTGCCTTCTACGCTCTTAGGACCTTGAGAGCTTCCCTCACCCTCCCAACAGGGATCTCAATGTCCATGTCCTCCTCCCCCATCTGTCGGTCCCTCACCCCCCATGTAGTGCCGCCCCACCATCCCCCCAGTGAAGACCAAGCAAAATAAGTAATTTAGCTCCTCAGCCTGCTCCCCCCTTTCTTCAGCCCATCCACTCCCTGACCTCAGCCTCCTCATCTGTCTCTTCCCTTTTCTCCGTTCCCTGATATACCTGAAGAACCTTCCCCCCCCAAGCCCATGAGCCAAACGCCTCTCCGCCCTTGCCTTGGCCGACCTCACCACCTTGGTGACCTTCCTGGCCATTAAATCGTACTCCACCTTGTCTACAACTCCAGGTCTCTACTTGCTATAGGCAGCCTTCTTTTCCCTTATCGCTTCCTGGACCTCCCTTGTCCACCAGCTTGGCCTCCTGGCTCTGCCCCATGTCCTTCTCTCCCTCATGCATGCATGCTTTGGTGGCCCCCAGGACCTTTTTTAATAACCTCCCATCGTCTCTCAGTGTCCATACCCATATTTATCCCATCAAGATAACACAAGGATTCGACCCATACCCTCGAAGTCCACACCACTAAAGTCTACTGATACAGGTGAGTAACTTGTTTTTCTAGGGACGTGGATATGATGTTCTAGCCACACTTCTGGCAGACTCCTAACAGTTCTCGGGGCAAAAGGTGCACACCCACTACTTTAGGAACAGAGATTAGAGAACTGAGGCTCCAAAACCAACATCCCAGCATGACGCTAGGTCAATGTGGTAATGGGAAATGAAGGTGTGTGCTGACCTCCAGGTAGCAGCCATGCAGAGTTCCTGGATAGGAACGTCCCTGGAAGCAGCCACCGACAGCGGTATGGCAGGTGGAATGAGCCCTTAGCCCTCTGGGAGGCTCCCAACCCACCAACCTATAGCATACATCAATGAAGGATATGCTCCATCTGCCAATCGTCCACTTGGCTGCAGGTCTGCCAAGTGCGGCTAGAGAGTAGATGACAAACAGCTGGCAGACCTCTCCCCGAACTCCAGCAGTGCGCTCTTCATAATACATGAATGCTCGCCTCAGATTCAGAGTATGGAGCCTGTGCTCGGACTCTGAGGTGTGACTGGTGAAGTACAGTGGGAGGGTAATCACCTGGTTAAGGTGAAAATCCAATATAACCTTTGGGAGAAACTTCGAGTGTGGGCACAGGACAACCGTGTCCCTATGGAAGACCAGGTAAGAAGACTCCACCGAAAGTATCTGGAGCTTACTGATTCTTCTGGCAGACATGAAAGCCACCAGGAAAGCAGTCTTTCACGACAGGTGATGTATGTCATACCTGTGCATCGGTTCAAATGGCTTGTCCAAGAGCTTTGCCAAAATCAGCAACAAGTCCCATGGTGGTGGTGGTTCACAGACTGGAGGGGAAATGTGGTCAAGGCCCTTGATAAAGCACCAGATCATCTTCTCCTGCACCACCGACTGCTGACCGGTCCGCGCCCAGTAAGCAGAGATGGCTGCCAGGTGCATCTAAAGGGTTGGAGACCGAAGGCCCGACAGGGAGGAACCATAGATAATCAAGAATGCTAGCCACTGGACAGGACAAAGGGCCCAACCCCTGGCCCAGACACCAAATGGAGAATCTCTTCCATTTGAAGGCATAGCACTTCCTAGTCGACTCCTTCCGAAATGCCTCCACAAAAGTGAAGACATCTTCAAGGAGACCCAAATTCTGAAACTCTAGCCGCTCAGGAACCATGCCGTCAGGTGCAGGGATTGAAGGTCCGGGTGAAGTACCTTCCCCTGGTCCACAGGCAGATGAGGAAGCACCTCATCTAGGGTGCCCAGCAGGGAATGGGAGAAGTGGGCCATGAGGAGGGCCGAGCTCGTCTGGCGGAGACCAAGTGAGGAGGTAGCGTAGACTTTCTTAGCTGCATGGTCTGACTTCTTGCCAGGCTGCTTGTCAACATCCCCGGTGTTACCGGAGTGCCTAAACAGAATCTGCCACCAATTCCTCAGTTGAGGGGTGCTCTGTAAATCCCACGAGAGAGACGGTGGGTACTGCATGTTTGTGGGCCATCCGGGCAGAAGGTGCAGGGCACGATGCGGGGCACTGCCAAAGCTCCAGGGCAGGGCCAAGGTCAACGGTAACGGGCTCGCTTCTGGAGGGGCTCCATTTTCATACCAGTCGATGCAGAGATTAAGCGGAGAAGGCCCAAGAAGGAAGATGGGCCTTCGTCCATCGAGAGATCCCCCACAGACTTGTCGACTGGACGGGCATGTGGGGAGGATCTCTTGGACTCAGAGGAGTAACTAAAGAGTGGTTGACCACCCAAGTCCCCAGTGACACTCCGCGGACGGTCAGGGGTGACGGTGACAGACAGCAGATGGGGAAGCCCCTTAAACAGACGAGATCTCAAGTCACAGCACCGATTGCTCGCTATTTAGGCGGTAGTTCCACCACTATCGGTGGAGACACTGGGACCAACCAAGCGTGGACCGTTTTGGTCGGCTCCATCGATGGAGACGGTATCAGCCTTTTGGGCAACAGCCAGGTAATGGCCGGCATAGGAGCTGGAGTCGGCTTGACGCATGTTAGGACCAACTGTTGCCACATCAAGTCCTCATAGCATCGACGCAGTTTGCGCCAAGGCCTCGCCTCACCCGAGGATGAGGATGAAGAGTAGTGGTGGCAGTGCTTTCCCGTGGTGCCGAGAGTGGGAGCACTGGCGTTGGCAGGACTGGCTCGACCCATGGGAGGAAGACCTTGATGCCGACGGGGGCAGGCGAGCACTGAGGCTCCTTCAGGTCTTGATCATCGACCAGAGGCAACTGGTCAGCGGACTGATCCGTCCCTCCAACTGTTTGAGTCAGGACCAGAGTCCTGGACAAGGAAGTGTCGGCCTGTTCAGTCAACAACTGGTCCGTTGGTTCAAAATAAAAATCTCATCCGGGACCTCAACCAGCGTCTCAGCGAAATGGCCTGACGGGGTTACTTTGGAGCTGGCGGCCTGAAGTCAAATCTGGAGAAGCACGGGAATTGGAGGCTCTCGACCGAGAGCACTCCCAATCCCATGAATGATGGCAAGTCCTTTCTTTTCCTTTTTTGGGCTCTTTATGGATTTAGATTTGTGCTCAGAGGGTCCCTGACTGAGGATCAGCAGGGACAGACTATTCCTTGAAGGACCCTGTGAAAGTTGGAGCCCAGCTGGAGCGGTACAAGTCAGAAGCGAGAGGAGTGAGCTGCGACTGCCTCCTCCTCAAGCATACAAGCTGTTCGTGGACCCATGCAGCCAGGAGACCACCAATGGAAGTCGCTTGGATTTTACCGCGGGTTCCGAAGCGCCGGGCGGCCCAGTTTAAGTTGGGTGAGATGGTCCTCCAGGACGTTCGGGTGAAAAGGACAACAAAAGTTGCAGGCCTGGGGATCGTGGTCATGCCCCAGGCAGTAGACGAACATGGCAAGCGGGTCGGTCTTGGACATCTTCTGCCTGCAAGGGCACCGGCAGAACCCAGAAGTGAACTTATCGCCCATGACGGTCGCGACCAAAGATTGAGCTGAAGACGAAAACTCAGAGTTTTTAGTTTTAGGAAGTAAATCCAAAGATTTTATGCGCGTCGGCCTACTCAATGTGGGAGCGGAAAGGAGGGAACCTGCTTCTTCCAACAGTAAGGAAGATCTGGCGTCATGGGGTGAAGCCGAGGGAGTTACCACCTGGGTGGGTGGCAGGGAGGAGCCAGCTTGAAGACTTTCCAGCAAGCTCTTAGATGAAAAGGATACTGTCAGAAGTGTGGATAGAAAGTACAGTTACGTAAGAACTTACCGTAACAGCAGATCTTCGAGAGAGGCTCTTGCAGTAGGTAATTACATACAGGACTGACATCGGCAGGCAGCAGGACCCCACGGAAAATTTTTTTAGCTAGCAGTCCCTGGCGAGGGACCGCCCCACATCAGGTGACCGGTGTCAAGAGATGTCGGTATAAAGTGGCGGTCCCTGACGCCCACCTTCCAGTTCTTTCCCACCACAGGCCAGACGAGAGAGGAGCGAATATTTCCATCACTGGAAAAGAAGCTGAAAAAGCCTAGGGGGATGGAGGGCGGGAAGGTATTACCTACTGCACGAGCCTCTCTCAAAGATCTACTGTTATGGTAAGTTCTTACGTAACTGTACTATCTTACTTTGAGAGGGCTCTTGCAGTAGCTAATTACATATAGGACTGCATCCAAAGCAGGGGTCAACCTTAACTTTTTTTTTTGCACTAGTCAGCCGGACAAGTTGATTAAAAATTGCACTAGCCCGCAGATGGTTACACTAGCCCACAATAATAATGGTAAATTTTGATCGGTTATACAGGAAAGGTGCACAAAATTATTGCATATTTATACTGCTCCCACATTGCTTCCTGCCACAGCAAAAAGACTACAAATCAATCACATGCAATGTGTAACCCCATTGTTTTGTTTTTATCATGTGCCCCTTGATTTCTCTTCCTTCACCCCCTCCCCACCAAACTAGAGAATACCATAATAGCAAATGTTCAATCAAGCAGTTCTAGCTCTGCACACACACAATAGTCAAGATCATGATGCACCTCACCACAGTCCTAACCTGATCTGCAGGGCAATGTACAGAGTCAGGCAGAGAAATACACTCTCATCCCCCAACCTGTGATTACCAGGCCTGCACTTCTGGAAGTTTTCTTACACTGCAAAGTGAGGCACAAAAGTACTGATTTAACATGCTCTGCCATAACAACAGATTTTTCATAACAGTGTCCTTTCATTAGTCAAAGAGGAAGCAGTATACAGGCATGATGCTGTACTACCTCTCTTTCCATATAGGATCATCTCTGCACACCAGGAATACCTTTTTAACCTTTCAAATTATATATTTTACTAAGGTTTTGCTTTGTACAGTACATGCTCCAAAGCATTGTATTCAGCGTGAAATGACATGCTGGGTGGTATAAGGGTGGGACTGCATGGATGGCATTGACTGGTGTGATCTATTAACAGGAGCTGCGGACCCCTACACCAGTCAGTAATGGCAGCTACAGTATGGGTGTATGGATGGCCACTTCAGAATCTACCTAGTCTGCAGTGGTGTTCAGAGAAAGTATAGAGTGGATAGACCACCTGGCTGGGCAGACTGTGTATACATCATAGCATTCTGTCATTGCAGTGCTGGATACAGACACTCAAAAGGTTTGGAGATGAGGCACACTGGTCTTAATATTGTGGGACAAATCAAAGACAAGTTCAGCAAACTGGAAGCTAGTGACTTAACCACTCTACCTTTGATCACAGCATGCACACTAGCTGAATGTCCTAACAACTGAGTGATAATGATTCACATCAAGGCTTTTGTTGGGTCCCCCTCTTGAACTGCCAGATAACTGCATCTCTTAATGAGCTGCTAATCACACCAGGCCAACTGGAACACTGAGGGAGATTAGCAAAAAGACTATAGCCTGTTAAAGCAGGGACTTTTTTAACTTCATTAACAGCCATGAAAAACCTGCACTAGTCAAGACGGACAAGTCGAAGGTTAGCTGCACTAGCCCTGGCCAATTTGCACTAGGTTCAGGGCTAGTAAAACAATGTTAAGGTCGAACCCTGATCCCAAGAAGTCTGGAACAAAGAGAGGCACCGGGAGGAGGAAAACTGCTCCAAGAAGCAGTTCCAGTTGTGCAAGCTTCAAGATAAGAGGCCTTGCAGCATAGCCAGCCCGAAGCCTGCTCTACGGCGAGAGGTTATATCCAAACTGTAGTGTTTAGCAAAGGTATGAACGAAAGTCCAGGTGACGGCAGCACAGATATCTGCCGCTGACACATTCTTGAAACAAGCCGCTAAGGCAGCTACTCCTCTGGTGGAGTGGCCTCGTACTTGACCCGGCAGGGACCTGTTGTATTTGTCATAACAGAAAGTGATGCAATGAGCCAACCACTTAGCTAGGCATTGCTTAGAAACAGCATTGCCTTCCCGTTTATGAGCAAAAGAGATGAACAATTGATCAGTCTTTCTGAGATCCTTCGTCCTCTTTTGGTGTAGTATCTCAGAATCCGATGAACATCCATAGTATGGAGTAAATACTCCCCTTGATCAGAGTACTGCATGAAAAAGGCGGGTAACTCTATGGACTGATTTAGAGTAGACTCTGTTACTACCTTAGGAAGAAACTTAGGGTTCTTGTGTAAAGCAAATGTTCCTTGTGAAAAATCAAGTATGGAATTTTACACATCAGGGCCTGAAGCTCAGAAATTCTCTGAAGAGAAGTGATGGCCACCAGGGAGAGTCTTCCATGAAAGGAACTTCAATTCCGCAGAAGCTGTTGGTTCAAAGGGAGGCAGAGTAAGGTTTCTCAAGAACAAAGTTCAAGTCCCAAGGGGGAGCAGGAGTACATATAGGGTGTCTCAGATGGAGAACCCCTCTGAGAAAGGTCTTAGAGACTTCCAATTGAGCAAATGTCTTGCCTGCAAAGGGGACATGAAAGGCCGAGATGGCCGCCATGTGTACCTTCAGAGAAGAATGACTGAGACCCAGGTCAAACAGATGACGTAGATACCCCAGCAGGAGCCCCGCTGAACAGGAGAGGGGTTCCACATTCTTGGAAGCAGCCCAGATAGTGAATCTTTTCCACTTCATGGCGTAGGTGGATCTAGTGGAGGGTTTTCTAGCCTCCACCAAACTCTCCGCCACATGGGGAGACGCCCCAAAACGGGATTGAGCTGTCTGCAGGAGCCATGCGTGCAGCTGAAGAGGTCTGAGGCCTGGATAGACCAGGGTCCCCTGATCCTGGGTCAATAAACCTCGAGATAGAGGAAGAGGAAGAGATTGATCCTCTGAGTATTGTTGTAGAAGAGAGAACCAAACTTGCCTGGGCCAGAAAGGAGCAATCAGAATCATGCGTGTTCCTTCTGAAGCTAGTTTCTGCAAGACTCGTGGGATAAGCGGAATTGGGGGAAAGGCATAGACGAATCTGTCCTCCCAGGCTAGAGACAGAGAGTCTCTCCAGAAAACGCCTAGCTCTGGAACGAGCGAGCAGAAGACGGGAAGCTTTACGTTTAGAGGGGATGCAGACAGGTCGACCTGTGGTGTTCCCCAAAGTTGGAAGATATTGTCTAGGACCCCTTGATCCAGTTCCCACTCGTGAGTCAGAGCAGAAGAGAGACTTAGCTTGTCTGCCAGGGTGTTGCAGACTCTCGGAAATGAAAATTACGTACCTACCGTAATTCTTGATCTTCTTGGACGAGTCTCCACCACTCATTCACATTATTGGGATCTGCGCCGGAGGCACTAGGATCCATTGGGAGCAAACTTTTTGCTAGAGGGTCGGCGCCAGAGATGGCGCTGAGAGGAACGGTACAGCGAGCCTCAGCTCGCGCAGTAATGACTATCTCGGCATCGACCCCCCCAACCACCTCAGTACCTTTTTTTTTTTTTACCAAGGAGGTGCAGCGTAACTAACCTAGAAGGGTAGCCTAACCTAAAAACCGGACATAAGATAGTCCGGGTGACCCGTATAAGAAGGGTCAACAAAGAAGTCTTCACAGCCTAAAGATTTGAGGGAGTGAAGACCAAAATCAGAGGTGAGCTCGGGGGACGGAGGGTGGGCGTGTGAATGAGTGGTGGATTCTCGTCCAAGAAAATCAAGAATTACGGTAGGTACGTAATTTTCATATCTTCCTAGACATGTCTCCACCACTCATTCACACTATTGGGAGAGTACCGAGCTAATAATCCCGAGAGGGCGGCAGGAGAGGCCAAGAGCTCACGTTTCTAGGACAGAAGTCCATTAAGGATGGCTCACAAAGGAAGAATGCTCATCTGGCATGGACATCCAGTGCATAATGTTTAACAAAGTATGCACTGAGCTCCAGGTGGCTGCTACAAATATCTGCAATGAGCACATTGCGACTTCATTTAGGGGATGCTGACCGGCTTCTAGTAGAGTGAGCGTAAACTCTACCCTCCAACTTAACCTGCACCATGGAATAGCAGTGGTGAAGGCATGCCACTAGCCATGCTGAGATACATCTGATAGCGACAGGATGACCCAGCCAGGTCTCGCTGAAGGAAAGGAACAGTTGCTGGGCTTTGCAAAAATCCTTGGTTCTAGCTAGATAGAAACGCAAGGCCCTCTTAACATCCAAAGAACGAAGAGAACGTTCTCCTTCATTTTGGAAGTCCGCAAAGTAAGAGGGAAGGACCAAAGGTTGGTTTAGATGAAATTCTGACACAACCTTAGGAAGAAATTTAGGATGAGTACGAAGAACTACTTTGTCCTTATGGAACACAGTATACTGAGGGTCTGTGACCAGGGCATGTATCTCTAGAGACCCTGCAGGCTGAGGTAATGGCCACTAGGAAGGCAGTCTTCCAAGTGAGAAATTTTAGCTCACAGGTAGCCAGAGGTTCGAAAGGTTTCCGAGTGAGCATGTCTAGCACAAGATTAATGTCCCAGGCTGCAACTGGACGTCTTGTAGGAGGTCTGGTATGCAGAATTCCTTTAAGAAATCTCTTAACCACAGGTAACTGAGCCAGTGTTAAGGAATAAAACGGCTCATGATAGGCTGAAATGGCACTAAGGTGAACTTTGACTGTAGAGTACTGCAGACCTGAATTTGAGAGGTCCAAGAGGTACTCCAAAACCTTATCTGGTGGGCAGGAAAAGGGATTCAAAGAGGACTTTACACACCAGAGTTTAAAACGCTCCACTTGGCTGTGTAAGTTTTCAAGTGTATTATTTTCCTCCGTGCAGCCAGAAGAATATCTGACACCCTTCGAGAGATTCCCTTTGAACTATTTACTTCTACCCTCTTCAGGAGCCAAGCATGAAGGTGAAGGATCTCAGGTTGGGATGGACCCACCGTCCCTGAGCTCAAGTGGTCTATCTGCAGGGGAAGTGGTCCCAGAGGAACTGCCAACATATTGTTGAGTAGTGGAACCACAGCCGAGGGGCCAAAAGTGGGAGCAATGGAGAACGGCCTTGTCCCCTGGATTCGAACTTGAGGAGCACCTCTGAATTAGAGGAAGAGGCGGAAAGGGTGTAAAGAAAGCTGCTTTTGTCCACCGAGCCTGACAGAAAATCCAGGCCCGGGATTTCTGGAGCAGGAGAGAGGAAGCTCTTTGGCTGCGTGGGAATGCAAAAGGTCCAGGTCTGGGTTCTCTACCCTTCGAATAGTGACTGAACCATGGTTGAGTCGAGAGACCACTCGTGAGGATCTGTCTCTGTTCTGGTTGAGACGGCTTGCCAAGTCGCTCTGTACACCTGGCAGGTAGACCGCTTGAATTAGAGCCTTGTGCTCCAAGCACCATTCCCATACCCCTCATTGCTTCCCTGCATAAGAGGTGGGAATGAGCACCGCCTGCTTGTTGATGTAATACATCACTGCTTTGTTGTCCGTTTGAAGGAGAATGTTCTTGTGACACAGAATGTCCTTCAACGCTCAGACCGCATAAAGGACGGCTCTCATTTCTAGGATGTTTATGTGAAGCTGGGACTAGAGTCAAGTCCACACACCTTGAGTGTGGAGAGCCTGACAGTGAGCTCCCCACCCCATTAGGGATGCGTCCGTGGTAATGGAGATTTGATGGTCCAGAGGAGCAAAGGGATATCCTTTCAGGAGATTGCTCTCGAGACCATCAGGTGAGTGACCTCTTTAAAGGTTCTGTCACCTTGATGAGATAGGACTGCGGGTGAGTGGTTGGGGACCACTGAGTACTGAGCATCCACTGAGTGGTTCTCATGTGCAGATGTGCTAGGGGGGAGGAATACTGAGGATGCCATGAGGCCTGTGCGCATCCGCTGCATCGAGAGAGCTGTAACTGAGCTGTTCTCCCCGGCTGTGGACGGACCATTTGAAGGATATCGCCTTCTGTCTTCTGAAGAAAAGCCTTCGACAGGAGGTGTCCAGAAGAGTCCTTATAAAAGGAGCCTCTGGGCGCGTAGTTGCGATTTCTTTGAGGTTCAGCAGAACTCCCATTTACGCAAGGGAGGCGAGAGGTCGCTCTCACGGCGTCCAGAGTCCTCGCTCGGAAGGGCTTGTTAGGAAGCCAATCATTCAGATAAGGGAACACCTGTATTCTGACCCTTCTGAGGTGCGCCATGAGAACTACACTTTGTAAAATTGGAGCCAAGATAGCCCAAAGGGCAGGACTCTGAACTGATAATGTTGTCCCAGAGCCACAAACCTCAGGAATTTGTGATGCCCTCGGTGAATAGGAATGTGCTGGTAAGCATCCTGCATGTCCAGGGAGGCTAGCCAGTCGTGTTGATGAAGCAAAGGTAACAGGGTTCTAGAGAATATTTTGAATTCTCCTTGGGGAGAAATTTGTTTAGCTTTCTGAGATCTAGAATGGGGCGATTCTCTGACTTCTTTGGAACCAGGAAGTAATGGGAGAACCTCGTGTTTCATTGATGCAGCGCACCACTTCTACTGCCCTGTTGTTCAGAAGGCCCCGAATTCGCGCGAAGTAGAAGGTCTGACTTGAAGGGTTAACAGCCTCGCTGCTGCTTGGGAGGACGTATCCGGAGGGGTCTCTACAAGATTGAATGAACACTCGCAAATTATCCAAGGACCCATTTGTCTGAGGTTATGGACTTCCACTGGTTGTAGGCGCATCAGACGACCGCCCCACGGAGAGGAAAAGAGACCCTGGCAGTTGAGATGGGACTTGGGCCAGCAACTCATACGCAGCGCTGGGCGCTGGGGTCTTGGCGCTTTCTGGCGCTCTTCTTTGAGGTTGGGCAGGTTGGTTTTATGGAAACTCTCTGCCTTTAAAGGACTGACGATTATGAAACTGACGCTTATTGACATTCCCTCGAGAGGGGCAGGAGGGGATCGAGCCAACTTAATTGGCTGACCTAGTCTTTGTGTAGCTTCAGGGCTTGCTCTACCTGAGGACCAAAAAGATATGCACCATCAAAGGGCAACGCCATTACCTGCTGCTGCGCGACATTCGTGAAGTCCGAAGTGCGCAGCCAGGAATGACGGTGGATGCAAATACCAGCAGCCGCTGAACGTGAAGCAGTGTCGAAAGCATCCATGGCTGCTTTAACCTGCTGGTTGTTAGATTCGATACCTCTAGTAATGGTTTGAATAAGCTCTGGCTCTGTATCCGATTCCGTCAGAGCTTCAACCATTTGCTTGATAGAATGCCACAGGAAATATTCATACTGGGAGAAATAGCCCCAGGTAATCTGGCACACGATACTTAGTGTAGAAGCAGCAAAGACTCTCTTTACCTAAGTTGTCTATCTTAGATGAGATTCTTTGTTAATAGGTCGAGCTGGAAGTAGTTTGACGAAGAATCGTACCTTTATCATTCCCTGCCTTAGGACTACAATAGGATCTGCAAAGGCTTGAGATGCCAAAATGGACGATCCTTTGGGGCTGAATATTTCCTATCTATGGATTTAGCCACCGAAGGGGTGAGAGTAGGATTATTCCATACCATTTGAGACAGCGCCTCAAAGGAAGGCTGAACCGGTGGAGTCAAATCTTGTAGGGATCTCCGGCATGAAGGTATTGAGTCTTAATTTCCCAGGATCAATGTCTGTAGTCTGAGAGAAAGAGTGGAACCTGGGATTTTTAGCAGAGACTTAAAGGATAGTGGTCCACTACAGGCTCTAGTAGCAGCACAGATCCTGCTCAGTCTACTTTTATCACCCAACTCGGGTCTGGGTCAGGTCAATAGTCATCTCAAGGACAGTCCAGGAGGGACTGTAAGGACAGGAAAGGAATGAAAATCAGAAGAGAGGGAAGAAGGAAAAGAGTGAAAGGAGGAGTCCTGAAATGCAGAGGATCCCCGAGAGCCCCGCCGCCGAGTGAGGAATGGGCACCAAGAGCCGATTCCCAAGGGGAAATATATAGTGTTGGAAATTTAATGGAAATTAATGTAGATGGTATAGTTGTGAGAGTGGTAATATTTTGGAAGTGATTTTTCGTTGGCTGTTAGTAGTTTTATAAATGAGCGGTGAAGAAGTTTGGATAGGTATGGTGGGGTATATGGTATTAGCTGGATTGTATTTGGTAAAGTAGTTATGAGCTATGGAGTTTGTTAGTTGATATTACGGTGAAATTTATAAATTTTTGTGTTCTTTTCATAAGTGTTAGAGATTTTTGTTGGCTGTTTTATGTACTTGCTTTTTGGATTTATTATAGGAATTCTGTATTATGTCTTTTTAAATAAAATTTTGCATTTTTTTTTTTCTACTGATGAAGCTTGTTTTGTTTTATGACGGCAGAGGGTTAAATTAAAGTTTTACAGTGTTTGTGTTTTTCATTTCTTTCTTTTTCTAAATTTTATTTTCTATTTTATTTTCATTTCCTACCTCTTTCTCTCTCCTCCTCCTTCCTTATTACTTCCACTCTACCTAGCTTTCCTCCTTTTCTTCCGATAATGGTTTTCTGACTTGCTGGTTTCTGCACAGACCTCTAATCTTCTATCGAGCTCATTTTCCTCTATTCTGTCTCCTCTCCTGCCATTCCTCCACCCCGACAATGGTTTCCAGCTTGCTGGTTTCCTGCTATCTCGAGTCCTCCATATTCCTGTTAAGCTCCTTTTTCCTCTATATTGAACCCACTCCTATTTTTATGATTATTCAACAGTACCAGCTTTGTATTCATTTAATTGTCTGCTTACTTCCTATTTTATTTGTAACACCTATTAATGTACACGAATTATCTTTGACGTGGAACCTTTGTAAATGAGATTTATCTCAAAGGTTGTAATCCAAGACTTCAATAAATAAATAAATAACTAAATAAATAAATATTCAATTTACAGTGGGGGTTTTTTGTATCTTCCATGTGGTCTTGGGTTTCTCGCTTCATTTGCAGCAGATATAATATCAACCTGTCATGTTTTTTTGACCCTGTAGTGCAGCTGTCCCACTTTTGACTCTGTGGTCAGTAGTTTATTGTCTATCTCCCCGAGATCCATCCTGAGGTTGACAGAAGCCAATTCAGTTTTATTTACTGTGGTGAGAACTTTCTGTAATACTTTGTTGGCTGCTATGTTACTTGTATCTTCCTCTTCCATGTCAAGATCAACCGATGAGATCGGGAATGGGGAACACTGGTGAGGTGTTCTGCCCTGAGATGTGTAGGCTTCATATCAAGCTTCTGCTGTAAGTGCTCTAACTTTGCTGGCTGGAGTCCCAATTTGGGGCTTGTTAGGTTAGCTTGTCATTATTCTTTTACTCTGATGGTTTGTTCTTTGATTTTACTGCCATTTTCACCTGGATTCCTGTTGGTTGTCAGGGATCATGACTGGAGCTTCAGAGTCAGGCAGCCACCATGCCTGTGAAATCACCAGAAGTCCTGGATATGTTTTTGCAATGTGGTTCAACTAATACAGGAGGCGCAACAGTTCAAAGTCTCAGCGTCATCAGAGAAGTAGGCCACTGGAGCCGCAGCTGCTCAGTAAGGAGAAGCCACCTTGTAAATCACTCCAACTGTCTATCTAGCCATAAACTCAAAGGTAGACTCTAACTTAAGGAGACTGGGTGAACCAGATGCCAACATAGAGGTTGCCACCAAAACAATGACCTCTGTGGAGTCACAAGCCATCCACATCTAGGCCACATCAAATATACTAGTGCAAGAAAACTCACAACTTAAATATAGACTGGAGGCTGTGGAAAATGTCAGCAGTCCCTCCAATGTGTGGCTAGCTGGCTTACCGGAGGATCTGAAGGAGCAAATCTCCTGTAATTCTTGAAAACGTGGCTATTGGCGGGCTTTAAACCTGGCACAGTTATGTGCCCAGCATTTCAGCAGGGCATATCGTATTTCACTGTGCACTGCAGAGGCTCACAGAGATTTACCTCAGACTGTATTACTAGTGAGTGATGGAGTGACGATGCTGGATAATATCTTAAAAGCATCTGGAGACTCAGAACACCTCAACTATAATGGGGTCACTTTAAATACTTTTCTGGATCTTTTGTACATGACCAGGGCTTGGAGAAAAGAAATCTGATGGAGTTCTTGCCAAATTGAGGACCTTTCCAGGTATCTACAGTGGTTGATGGGTCATGTGTAGTACCTTAGAGTTAGGGGGCACAATAAAGAAATGGGGAGATTTTGCTTTTTTTTTTATTTTTGTTTTTTTTTATTCCCCCCACCCCCTTATTTGCAGCCTCACCAACCCCCTTTAGTTTTTTTGTCCATCTTTGCACCATTTGGCGCTGGGAAGGAGGGTTAGGGGCAAAATACCTTTTTTGTCGGGCTTGTGGTGCCCAATTTTTTGGCCAGAAGCCAGGACCTTTTTTGCCCTACAAAAGGGCCGGGGAGTGGCCAGAGGAGGCAGTCAGCAGCACAATGCGGAGGGTGGAGGATGCTAGGAGCACAGACTAAAAAAAGGTATCTAAATTTGGTCTGTGTTTTTTTTTTTTGGCATTGTTTTCTTTTAGCTTTGGTCTGGCCGTGGAGGCAGCAGTAGCAGGGTTGGATGGGAGAGTGCAGCTTTTTGATGTGACCTGTGCTTTTTGGGCAGAGCACCGATCAGTGAGGGAGGAACGAAAGTGCCAACAGACTGAAAAGGTGCATTAGGAAATTGGTCCAGGAGGAAAATGTGCTCTGGACCTTTAGGTTTTGCCGCCAGCAGCTACAATGGAAAAGGAAGTCGGATGGGAGTGCAGATTTTTGGCCATTTTTGTTTACTTCCCCAGCCATGCTGGAGACCCGGGCCATGGTGGTAAGTGGGCTGTGAGCCCAAGTTTATTGTTTACTTGTGCCCGAGGCATCAGCGAAGAAGAGGGAAGGGGGGAAGCTAAGAGAGGGAGGATTTAAAGGGCCAGAGCCTTTTAAAAAATTTAAAGGGAGGCATAGTGAGCTTTTAGGGAGGGCCGACAGCCCTAAGAGAGGGGGAAACCTGTGGCAGTGGGCTGAATGCTCAGAGGAAAAAAAAAAGGCCCCAAAAGTGGCCAGGGGCCCCTGAGTTGTTTTACTTTTTATTTTAGATAAAAGTGATCTCAAAGGAGGCAGGCTGAGCCATGGGCTGAGCCAATAGTAGTTCTCCTTAAGGTAAGTAAAAAAAAAAAGGGTGCCGTGGGCTCCTGGGGGGGGGGGCTGCCAGCCTTGAGAAAAAGAAAAATTACAAGGGCAGTGGGCCGAGTACCCTACCAGAAAAAGAGGAGGCCCCAGGTGTGGCCAGAGGTGACAAAGTTACTTTTTTTGTTGTTGTATTGTCTTTGTTTTTGTCATTTTTGTTTAAAATGTCTCCCAGGGATGGACAGTCTGAGCTAAATAGCAGCTCATCCCAAACTAAGAGGATGGGGTGCTGCAACTCAAAAGGCCCCAGAAAATAAAAAGGGGTTCGGTTAAGGCCCCTTTGTCTCTTTTAGTGCCGTTCTGTGCCAAAGGCAAGGCCAAAAGGCAGAGGCCCTTGGCCGGCTGCTGGGAGGAAGGAGCTAGCTGTAAGGGTCCAGCATCCAGGCTCTCAAGCATAAAAATGAGTAGATGAGGCCCACCTAAGACCCAGGAGTGGCTATTACTATTAATAAAGTGGGGCAAATCTGCAAAAATAGCCAAAACAAAAAAGACCCTTACAGGCACAGCAACTTTTAAAGGGGGGGATGGTCCTATGGCCTAAGTGGCCCAAAAAGTTATGTGTAGGTGTTATGGGCCCCCACCCAAACTGAACTGTGCTGTTGCCACCTGGCACCCCCTTAAAACTGCACCCTTTGCAAAAATGAAACTGTCTGCTTAAAAAAAATTCTAAACTATTTGCTTGCTCCTAAACTGTGTTACCAAGTTCATCCTTGCATACCTGACATCCAGCATTGCCTTGGTGGCCCGGAAAAGCTTCTTCAAAATCTAACGTTGACCCAGAAAGGTCCCCAGCTCATCCACAGCAAAACCACCTCCAGTGATGCCAGCCTGTCTCAAAGTTCTGCCACAAGTATTCCAGCATCAGTCCTGTGATGGTAAGTCGTAACAAGCATTTGTCAGTGCCGAATGTTGTCTTGATGGCATTGGCATTGGTAGTGCAGGAGTTAGAGAGATGCATAATAGAAATGGCAGTGAAGTATTGAACTGATGCCAACCCCACCCCCACCCTGCAGAGACTGACAGGCACTGGGGTGTGTCTTTGGGTCACTGGCCATAACACTCATGCTATTTCACCTCATCCTACCCTGCAGACAACAACAAGAGTCGCGGTGTGCCTTGGGGTCTTTATGCCTTATGCTCACCCCATTCCATAAGGAAATACACTGAGATGGGTGCAGTATAGGAGAATTGGGTGAACTTTGGAAGGCACACCTCGATGCCTTTCACTGGCTGCAGGGTGGGGGTGGAATGGCATGAGCATTACAGCCGACAAGCCCAAGTCACACCCCTGACGCCTGTCAGTCTCTACAGGGTGGGGTGTTGTAGTTGGAAACGCTAACACCCTGGGCGTTTGTTGGTATTTTCACTTCAAATTTTCAGCACGGGTTTTTTGTGACCCCACCTCATGAGCAGTGGCACTATCAGTTTGTTAGCCGAAAGGTGATTTTGCACAGCGACTATGCCATTTAGAGCCACAGGTGTGAAAACACATTTCAGGCAGGATGTGAAAAATGACAGCTGTACTGTTCATGAGGAGGTGAAAAATGGCAATGTTGAAAATCTGGAGGAAAATATGAAAAATTGGTAAGTCAAGCATGCATAGAAACTGTGCAAAGCATGGCAGTAACGCAATTATTTTGTTTATTTAACCAGCTTTTCAACATAGGCATTTTGGGACCTCTGCCCATGAACAGTGACACTTTGATTTTGTTAATCTGTCCCGAAAGTTGATTTCCACAGCGATCATGCATTGTGCACCAGATGCGAAAACACATTTTGGGCAGGATGTGAAAAATGACAGCTGTACTGTTCATAAGGAGGTGTAAAAATGTCAATGTTGAAAATCTGGAGTGAAAATATTAAAAATTGTCGAAGTTACAAGCGTGCTTGGAAACTGCACAATGCATGCTCATAACAGTCATTTTTTGGAATTTTTTCACCAAATTTGCAACATAGGTTTTTTGGGACCCCTCCTCATGAACAATGGCACTGTCATTTTGTTAATTGGTCCTGAAAGGTGATTCCATTCAGTGACTGCAAAATCACCTTTCAGGACCGAATAATGAGATGACAGTGCATGTTTTCATGAGGTAGGGTCCCAAGAACCCCATGCTGAAAATTTGGAGCCAAAATTCAAAAAAATGGCTGAGATATCCACCTAAGTCGAAACTCCCCATTGATGCCATTATACAGCTTACGGCATGTCTTCATTTTGCAGTTCGGTTTGAAGAGCCCAGATGTGTTCCTCTCCATCAAGATCACAGCACTGGATTGCCAAAGGTAAGTATGGGGTGAGGGGTGTGTGGAGGTGGGTGCACAGAGAGGTGCGGTTGGGGAGGGATCGCCAACACAACAAGGGACCATTTTATTTTTTCAGGTAAAACAATGGACATTGCGAGTTTGTTAGGCACACTGGGGTGGGCTCCCAGTGTGCCACACAATGGGGGTGGGGAACATGCTGACACAGTCAGCTTTGTGTGAGCAGCAGCACAGTGAGGGGCCCCTAGTGTGCCACACAATGTGGGGAGGGGAACATGCTGACAATGGGGGTGGGGGAACATGCCGACACGTTTGGCTTTGTGTGAGCAGCGGCACACTTGGGTGGGCTTCCAGTGTGCCACACAATGTCGGGGGGTTGGGGAAATGCTGACACAGGGATTGCACCCTCGATGTTGGCTTTGTTTAGGGATTGTGTATGACCACCATGTTTAGTGAAATGTTTCACCAGGAAAGGCATGTAAGGGAGGCGTGTCATCTCTGCCGCTGCATGACGAACTTGTCTCTGATTGCAGTGGCAATATTTCTTTCAAGTAGGTGGCACTTTACATAATTTCTTGCATCACGCCAGCATGCTGGCTAACTGGGGAATGAGGATGTACCACAAGTGTACCCTGCATTTGCCAACACTGACACACCTCTCACTGTGCTATTACTACCACAAGATGTTGCTTGCACATGCTCAAAACAACATAAAAGCTGCTAGTGAGGTATCTAGGAGCTCAGGGATTTGGCTTCATTGGGGACTGGGGTCCACCTGGAGTGATGTAAGCCTATACTGGCATGATGTGCTGCATCTGTCCAGGAGGGGAACCAGGATCCTAGGTGATAGGTTTAATGCTTCATTGGCAAGCATTTAAACTAGCTGAAGGGAGGCACTGGAAAGGGACCAGGGAAACCCTAGCCTCCAAAAATCACGGTAGTAAGTGCGGTAAACACCAACATAGAGGTGTCGATAGGGAGAAGGGCAGGGGTAAATGGAGAAAGTGACAAAGGCAAGAAGGACAGGGATGGGGCAAAAAGGAGTAAGGCCATCAGGAAACAGAGGGTAATGAGTACCAATGCCCATAGTCTGGGCAACAAGCTCCCTGAGCTGGTGGCCTTGATGGAAGAGGGATGCCTGGATGTCTAGCAGTCACAGAAACATGGTACACAGAGAACCATGACTGGGATGTTAACATACCAGGGTACATAACCTACAGGAGAGACAGGCAGGGAGAAGAGGGGGAGGAGTAGCTCTCTATGTAAAGGAAAGTATAAAAGCAACTGAACAAAAGAGTAAACAGGGAGGAGAGGAGGCACTGTGGGTCACCTTGGAGACTGGAAAGGGCACCACAATCCGCACAGGGGTTGAGTACAGACCCCCATGTCAGGGGGAGGGAATGGACAAGGATATGATAGAAGGCATTCTTAGAATGGCAGAGAAAAGGGAGATACTGTTGATGGGAGACCTGAATACACCAGATGTTAACTGGAGCACATTTGCTGCAGCCACATCCAAGAGCAGGGCCATTCTTGATGCCCTACAGGTGGCAGGCCTCAGACAGCTAGTTTTGGAATCCACTCATGAGGGAGCAGTCTTATACCTTGTACTCTCAAACGGGGCAGTGAGGATCTCAGATCTAGAAGTGGGTTGCCATCTGGGGAACAAGACCATCAAACAGTGTGGTTCACGTTAAACTCAGCTACAGAGTCAAGCCTCACAGAAGTGAGGGTACTGGACTTCAGGAGGGCTGACTTTGGCAAGATGGGAGAGTGCCTCAGAAAAGCACTAGCAAACAGGCTAGAAGGGGTGTGGAGCAACAATGGGGAATCATCAAACTGCCATCACAGAGGCAACAAGCCTTTGTGTGAAGCAAATAAACAGATTAAATGAAAGAAAAGCCACTATGGTTCTCAAAAGAGGTGGCTGTGAAAGTCAGGAAGAAAAGATAGCATTCGGAAGTATAAGGAACACAGAAGGAGCAGGACAGAGAGCTGTACCAGTTAAGGCAGAAGGAAGCAGGGAGGGAAGTCAGAATAGCAAAGGCCCAAACTGAGGAAAAGATAGCCAACTCAGTTAAGAAGGGGATAAAACCTTTATAGGTACATCAGCGAGCGAGAAAGACAAAGGAAGGGATAGTGAGGCTGAATAGAATGAACGGTGGTGGGCAGAGGGGACAGTGAAAAGCAGGATACTGAATGAATATTTCTGCTCTGTATTCACAAAAGAGGAGGGGAAGTGCCTAATCCAATTAACAGAAGCACTCTTGATGGGGGAGGGTCAATTCAGTCCTTTCACAGAAGAAAGGGTTCTGCAAGAACTCCTAAAACTGAAGGTGGACAAAGCAATGGGGCCTGATGGAATTCACCCCAGAATTTTAAAAGAATTAAGGGGGGAACTAGTGAAACCACTGGCTACTCTTTTTAATAAATCATTGGAGAATGGTGTGGTACCCGAGGACTGGAGGAAGGCAGATGTGATTCCCCTTCACAAAAGTGGGACCAAGACAGAGACAGGAAACTACAGACCTGTCAGTTTGACCTCTGTGGTAGGGAAAGTGATGGAGTCACTTCTGAAGGAAAGAATAGTTGAGTACCTAGAGGTCAGTGGGGCACAGGACCCAAGGCAGCATGGGTTCACAGTGGGAAGGTCATGTCAGACGAATCTAATAGATTTCTTTGACTGGGTGACCAAAGTAGTAGACCAAGGAGGGGCTATGGACATGGCCTATCTAGACTTTAGCAAGGCATTTGACACAGTCCCACACAAAAGATTAATAGTCAAATTAACCAGCCTGGGAGTAGGTCCCAGGGTGGTAGCCTGGGTAAAACATTGGCTGGACAACAGGACACAGAAGGTAATTGTAAATGGAGTCCACTCTGAAGAAAGAGGGGTTACTAGTGGGGTACCGCAGGGTTCAGTATTGGATCCAGTCCTTTTTAATGTCTTCATAAGTGACATTGCAGAGGGACTGGAAGGAAAAGTATGCCTCTTTGCAGATGACACAAAGATCTGCAACAGGGTTGATACACAAGGAGGCGAGGAAAGGATGAGAAGGGACTTGGCAAGGTTGGAGGAATGGTCAGAAGTATGGCAGCTAGGATTCAATGCAAAGAAGTGCAAAATCATGCACCTGGGAAACAGGAACCCAGGGGAAGAATACACAATGGGGGGAGGTAGTAACAACAACAAAAAAAGAAAGGGACCTGGGGGTAATCATATCAGATGACCTTAAGGTTATCAAGCAATGTGAGAAGGTAGTAGGGAGGGCTGGGGGTATACAGCAGAAAACAGGAAGTGGTTATCCCTCTGTACAGACAGTTGGTGAGACCCCATCTGGAGTACTGCGTCCAGTTCTGGAGACCCCATCTCCGCAAGGACATAGACAGGATAGAGGCAGTCCAGAGGAGGGCAACTAAAATGGTGCAGGGTCTGCAAGAGAAGCTGTATGAGGAGAGACTAAAGGAGCTTAACATGTATACCCTTGAGGAAAGAAGGGAGAGGGGGGACATGATAGAAACTTTTAAGTACCTCAGTGGAATCAACAAAGTCCAAGAGGGTAGCATCTTTCAGAAAAAGAGACATGCAAGAACATGGGTTTAAAGATAGAGGGGGAGGCGGTTCAGGGGCAATGTGAGGAAGTATTATTTCACAGAGAGGGTAGTGGATGCATGGAACAGCCTTTCTGAGGAGGTTGTAGAGTCTAAAACTGTGGGAGAATTCAAGAATGCATGGGACAGACATAAGGCAATTCTTGTGGGGGGTAGGAAGAAATAGGCTGTTGGTTAACTAGGATCTGTGGCCTATCCTGTAGGTAGGGAAATGGGCAGACTAGATGGGCCAAGAAGTCCTTATCTGCCGTCAAAGTCTATGTTTCTACGTTTCTATGTTTCAAGTCAGTTTAGGAGCTGCCCTGGCTCAAGTGTAAAAGATCACAGTTAATGTCGTGCTTGCCCTTTACTTGTTTTGCCAGCCATTCATAAGTGTGCACATGCCCGTGCCACTCCGCAGATGCCGCCTGAGGGTCACATCGCCAACAGTCTTTTCCTAAAAGGTGTCCTAGGTGCCGGGGACCTACCAGTGGTCATTGTTACGGATCGTCCAAAAAACCATCTGCCGACCAAAAATCTTCAGCTTCTTGCCCAAAGCCACAAAAGTTCATCATGTTCTTCATTGTCCAGCTAGCAAAGTTCCTTTTGTGTTCTGTTCATCTGGGGATGCCTGCTACGCTTGTTTACAAAAGCGCTTGTAGGGTCAATGCCCACCTGCTAATCAGCTGACTCATCTCAAAGCCCAAGCTTGTTCATCTGCTGTTTATCATCTCAGCCACGTGCATGCAAGACTTAAACTAAAAAGTTAATCTCCTGTTTTAGGTTTGACTAATTGTTGTTATTATTCTTATTCCTTGTAAATAAACCTCCTGTATCTTGATCACTAAGTAAGCTTCCTGCCACTCCTTCCAAATCCATCTGGCCTATCTTAAAATTGTTAAAAAACCTTTTAAGTTTAGTGGCTGAATATTTGTTTAAACATTTGTGTATGCCTCCTAAATGCTGTGTATCAGCTGTTGTATTATTTCTGTATCCTTACACATGGCAGATCACGTGGCAGGATGGAAGTATGGAACAGTTCCTCCATGTGGACGGGAGGGCTGCGATATTAGGATTATCCAATTCCACTTCTACCTACAGTGTGTTACAGGTTTGATGTTTTACCATTGAATCTGTTAAATTGTGCAGCTCCAATCACAGGGCTGCTAGACTTAGTTTAAAGTTTTGCTGATGGCTTAACTGTTCTACCGTTATGTTGTTCTCTGTATTATGGTATTACACATTTTCAAATGTTTAATCATGTTTGGTGTGGGGTCATATCAACACAGGTTGTTAAGTGTTTTCCGTGTTCAGTCTACATTTATTATAAACTGTCTGCCACATTCTTGCGGGGTGAAGCTATCCTGGGACATTGTAGGGACTCTGTTTTTAGATATACCCCAAATCCATAAATAAGATTGCTAAGGTTACAAAAATCATTCAATCTTGGCATACAATCAACATGATTAGATCATAGTGATACAGTACTCATGCGTTAATACATGTGTATGCATGGTGCTATAATATGTAATAAAAATAATGGGATTTGGCTGGCCCATTAATAAGTAAGTAAATAAGTAAACCTTGCTTGTCAAGTGCCCATTCCCAGGGCTCAGAGCACTGTCCAATAAAATAAACTCTTTGCATATCTGCTGATATAAAACATGTAAATCATTGTATGAAAATGTAACTGATATTGGGATCCCTTTTGTTTAGAAAATATATAGCATTACTGTTGAAATGTATATAATTATAATTTGAGATGACTGCAAAAGCTATCGGGAACCTCAGAGGTTACCTGAGGTTCAATTTTAAGCCTTTTGCAAAGTTGTGGAAATGGGGCCTCTCGGCTCAGGCACACTGTGTTCTAGCAACTCCTTCCTGATACTTACAAAAACAGGATGCTTGCTAAGAGTAGGTGTTGGAAGGACTTCTAAGAGAGCTGAGCTGCAATTGCAAAAAGAGAGAAATAGGGACACAGAGGCTGAAGGAAAACTCTTTTATTTTGCCTTTGTAAATAGTTATACTGAATAAGTTTATTTTTTTTTATGTTACTGCTACTGTAAATAAATATTTTGATGAATTCTACAACTGCTCCTGGTTTTCCTATGCTTCCTGACCTGTGCCTCGATGACAGATGATGTCAGAAATGGGATTTATGTTGTGCATACTCTATAAGCCAGGAGTTTTGTGCATGGGTACTGCACCTAGTATCAGGGAAGCACAGAGGAAGGTATGGATTCTGCAGCAGCAAGTCCAGGAGTGGTTACCAGGAGAATGACAGCCAAACTAGCAGAGACAGTTGTCCAGTCTGAAACTGTACAACCAGCATATGTTATGGAAAAAGAACAGGTAGTGACAGAACCTAAAAGCCTGATGGACATTTTCAAATGGTGGGCTATACAACAAAAAGAGATGGAGAAGCAGAGAGAGAAAAAGAGATTCAATGTTTGGAAGCACAGAGGAGAGAAGAAATGCAGTGACAGGAGCAGCAGAAGAGAGAAGAGCTGCAGTAACGGGAGCAGTGATGGCTGGATGCCTTGCAAGCTATCCAAGGCAGAGGATCTGTCAGAGACCCAGATGAGCAACAAAATGCAAGCAATTTAAAAGCCATTAAACTTACAAAGTTGTGCCCTGGATGATATAGAGGCATACCTGACAACTTCTGAAAGAGTTGCACAGCCTCCCAATGGCCAAAGCAGCAATGGACAATCAGACTGGTACCCTACCTGACAGGGAAAGACCAAATTGCCTACAGCAGTATGGACATTGCATAGTCAGAAAACTATGAGCTGGTGAAAAGTGAAATCCTGAAAAGGTTGACATCTCCAGAGAGACATACAGGCAGAGATTTCGATCTCTGAGGTACAACTCAGTCGAAAGTCCTCAAGAAGCCTTCACCCGACTCAGAGAACTCCTAATAAAATGGATCCAATCAGAGAACAAAACAGTCCCACAGATCATCGAAACATTTACCATGGAGCAATTCATCAACATCCTGCCTACAGATGTGCAGCTTTGGGTAAAGGAACACCGACCAGAGAGTGTGGAAAAGACTGTTTCTTTGGCCAAGGACTACCAAATGGACAGACAGATGCCACAGCAGCGAGGTAACAGCCAATCACTGGAAAGACACTCTTTTTCCCATTTAACTCCAAGCCTGATAAGAACTCTGGTGGGGGTAACAAATCTGGGCCCAAAGACGTTATCTGCTATAACTATAATAAGCCAGGCCATTTTGCAAGAATTGCCGTAGTAAGGAGAGTGGCACTGGAGCAGATTTGTCCTTGGCAAATTGGGGCAAGTACTTAACAGATTTGAAGGTGGTGGATGAGGCTGTGAAGGGACTAATTGATTCGGGAAGCAGACAGACCCTAGTGCATGTTAAAGTGTTGGGAAAACACTGTGCAAAGAGACCAGATACTGGTGTCATCTGCATCCACAGGGACATCCGATACTATCCCACCACTCAAGTGACTCTGACCATTAAGGGTGTGTTGCACCAAATGAAAGGGGGTAGTACTTAAGTTACCTGTACCTGTGATTACTGGAAATGACTTTCCAGGATTTACTGAGTTAATCAAAGATGGAGTAAATCCTGATATTTCAGCAGCTGTGATGACAAGAGCTCAGATAAAGAAAATTTCAGATGGTGGGGACACTTTTCCTTTCAGTGATTTTGATTCGGACTCTTTGAGCACAGCTCCATGATCCGAAAATCCAAGGAAGAAAGACGATGCCTGAAGAAACTGTGGAGACAAATGACTGCTGGACATAAAGGGTTAACATATGAAAATGCTAAAACTAAACTGATTACTGATTATGATTTTCTTTTAGAACAAGCTAACAATGTTTCTCTCCAGGGTTATTTCAAGTATCTGGGGGTGAAACCAAAACAGGGTAGCCCAATGTTTAAAAAATGTAATGGGTTATTGTATAGAGTTTGCGTTAAACCCTCAGACACAGGAACAGACAGAACAATTGGTTATACCACAGAAGTATAAAACAGAGTTGTTACAGATAGCACATGATAGTCCAATGGCTGGTCATTCAGGGAGGGATAACACCCTTGCCAGATTGCTATATAGATTTTACTGGCCTGGAATTCATGAAGATGTTGCTACCTATTATAATTCCTGTGCTGAGTGTCAGAAAGTAGCCCCAGTCACTAGAAAAGACAAGGTGCCCCTGATGCCCCTACCCTTGGTAAATATGCCTTCTGAGAGAATTGCAATGGATGTGGTTGGTCCTTTAGACAAAAGTAAAAAGGATAATAGATTTATCCTGGTAGTATGCAACTATGCTACTCGATACCCAGAAGCAGTTCCAATGCATACTGTTACATACCCAAAGTTGCAGCAGAGCTTGCCAAAATGTTCAGCAGAGTGGGCATACCTAACAAAATGATTACTGATCAGGGTAATAATCTTTAGCTGCATTACTTAAGAAGCTGTACAGACTACTAGGTATCACTGCCATAAGAACCTTCCCTTATCACCCTCAGACAGATGGTCTTGTTGAGCATTTTAACCAAACCCTAAAATGCATGTTAAAAAGATTTGTAAAAGAGGAAGGGAAAGATTGGGACCGATACTTGCCTTGCCTACATTTTACCTACAGAGACATGCCGCAGGCATCAACAGGGTTTTCACCATTTGAAATGCTGCATGGTACGCAGCCAAGAGGGCCACTGAATGTGATAAAAGAAACTTGGGAAGATAACCCCACTCAGAAACAATCTATAACATCTTATATGTGTGCCCTATGAAAGAAGCTGGCAAAATATGTTGAAATTGCCCATTGTAATAGGAAGAGGCCCCAAACCAGCAGAAGGTATGTTATGACCACGAGGTAAAAGAAAAAGATTTTGAGCCAGGTGAAAAGGTTTTGCTACTGTTACCAACAGCAGAAAATAAACTGTTAATGAAGTGGCAAGGGCCATATAAGGTTCTTAGATGTACTGGCACTGTTAATTATGAGACTGAGACCCCAGACAGGAAAAATCCTACTAAGATATACCATGCTAACCTTCTCAAGAAATGGGTTGAAAAAATGCCAAAAGCTGCTTTGCCAGTTTTACCAGAAACCGATACAGAAGATATTGATGTAGCTTATGATAGACTGGAACAAACTGTAAATGCTGATGCTATAAAATAGAATGTTTATTTAACCACAGAGCAAACTGCAGACATTCATAATGTGCTAAAGACATTTAACAGTACTTTTAGCACGGTACCACGCCAAGCAAAAGGGGTCGAGCAGGTAATAGTGACAAGGAATGCTCATCCTATTAGGCAAAAGACATACAGGTTGCCATAGCGGTTAAGAGCTGATGTGGTTAAGGAAATACAAAAAATGAAAGAATTGGGTATCATAGAGGAATTGAGGAGTGCTTGGTCATCACCAATGGTATTTGTAAACAAAAAAGAAGGGGGTGTTAGAATCTGCCTTGATTTTAGGAAACTTAATCAAGTGTCAAGAATTTGACAGTTATCCCATGCCCAGAATAGATGATTTGGTGGACAGACTGGAGAGTGCAAAGTATATCAGTACCCTTGATCTCACCAAGGGTTACGGCAATCCCTTTAGCTAAAGAATCCAGAGACAAAACTGCATTTGCCACCACTATAGGATTCTATCAGTTCACTACTATGCTATTTGGTTTACATGGTGCCAGCTACATTCCAATGGTACATTTTATCCCCCACACTGGTTATTGTGCTGCGTACCTGGATGATGTCAGGGTGTACAGTCCAGACTGGAAAAAGCCACCTGAACACCTACTAGCAGTTATCCAAGCTATCAAAATGCAGGTCTGACTATTAATCCTACCAAATGTGCATTGGGCATGCAAGAAACCAGATATTTGGGCTATGTGTTGGGAAATGGAGAAGTTAAGCCAGAGGTTTCTAAAATAGAAGCTGTAGCTAACAGCCCTGTCCCTAAAACAAAAAAAACATGTCAGGTCATTTTTAGGGCTGGCTGGTTATTATTGGAGATTTGTTCCCAACTTTCCTGAGTTAGCTACTCCCCTCACTGAACTCACGAAAAAACGGTACCCAAATAATGTGAAATGAACCCCAGAGTGTGATGAAGCTTTTCAAGCCATAAAGGCTGCATTATGTTCAGCCCCTGTTTTAAGGAGCCTAGACTTTGAGAAACCATTTTGTTCCAAACAGATATATCGAGGTAGGCCTAGGTGCAGTACTGAGTCAAAATATAGATGGAATGGAACATCCTATTCTGATACATAAGTAGGAAGTTGCATGACAGAGAGAAAAGGTACTCCACTATCGAAAAGGAATGTTTAGCAGCAAAGTGAGCCATGGAGTCTCTTAAGTTTTATTTGCTAGAAATGACTTTGTTCTTGTAACAGATCACAATCGTCTCTGTTGGCTTAACCAAATGAAAGATAAAAATTTCAGAATCACAAGGTGGTATCTGGCATTACAGCCATTTAAATTCACGGTGATGCACAAATTTGGTAAAGAGAATAATAATGCTGATTTTCCTGTCAAGATATGGATCAGGAACTGAGGGTTCTGAAGGTTGAAAACAAATGTATGGGTATGAACTTTTACTGTTTACTATACTGTTATAGAAAAACTGATAATGCACATGTGCTTAGTGCTGAAGCAACAAATGTTGGTAGAGAAATTAATAAAAGTTTTGGAACATTTAATGAACAGGTTCCCTCTTAAGGAGGGAGGTGTATGTGACAGAAGTGGAAGAGACCCACATCCCAGGACGTGTTGCACTATTACTTGTAATGCTGACCTAGGGTCAGAAGAAAACCTCGAGTTGCTGGAGGTCTGGCCAGGGAGTAGGGTCGCGCCTGAGGGAATGCTCTCCTCCTCCGTGAGGGTGGCTGCAAGTCCTGCTGCTTTACCACACTTGTGTGACTACGGGTGGTGGTGCTATGGTGCTGTAGAGCATCAGGAGGGAGGACGCTAGCCAGGATCTGAGCAGTGGCATGTCTCTATGCGACTTACCTTGATCTCCTCTAGTGCTGGTGCCTGGGGACAGAGACCAGAAAACCAGGAACAATCACCCCACATCAGCTACTTACAGAAGGGACCTAGTGCCCCAGACTTGTTAACTAGACTCCATGAGGGACCACTGAGCTGCCCACGTAATTAAGGAGTGTGTGAGTGATCTGGGGTTCCCTTCCTTCCTACCTGGTGGGGTACAATCCAGCAGAATTAATACCCACAGAGCCCTGAGTATTACTGGGGAGGAAGCTAGGTGGTACCTAGTCAGGATCTCTGAAAGTGGAGATGATGCTGTGAGAAGGGACATAGAAAGAAACTAAACAAATTAAAAAGATGCTGAATCTGAGATTCTGTGCAGTGACATGTAATTCTCGTGAGGCACTGGGTATAAGAATTCAAAATCCAAAACCCAAGCAAGATTCCGTGATTGTTACCGTAAAATGGAAACCAGGGTCCCTTGGGATACAGATGAATTCTAACTGAATTTGAACTAGACTTCTGTGGTGTTTTAGTGAATAAGGGAATGGCCAGGACATGGGAAATTTCTTACTCTGTAGGTGGGTGGAGGTCCGCCACCTGCAGAGATGGAGGACCTCAGTCGTAGGAGTCGTAGAGGAGAATGGATGTGTGCGGAGGTACTGGAACCTCTGTTGAGAGACTGTTGACTGAGTAAAGTCGATTGATTGTACTATTCAAGATGAAGTTGTGGATTTACTAGTGATGCAGAGCTTATAGAGATGGATGTTCAGTTGAATTGAATTGGCAGAATTGACAGGAAGAAACCTCATTAATGGACTTATTATGGGTGAGAGAGATTTTCATTCTGCTAGTTGAGATTGGATGCAGAACGATAAACGAAACGCTCTCGCTAGTCCGCTTGCAATGGAGGGAAACGTTTACACCAAGACGATATTGCTCAAGATTTACAATTTTCAGTATTTGATGTAACATTTTTAAAGATTTTTAGAGCAGTCTGCTGTTGTTCATTTGTCTCTGGTGATGCTCTGCAAATGTTGTGATGGATGTGGGTATAGAGCAATGGGTTCCGACTCCTGCTCCCCAGTTCTGGTATTGTTACTTGAATGTTCCATCTAGTTCCATTTCTACTGCTCTGAGCTTGCTGGGGCTGGCCATCTGTCAAGTCTTGTTGAGACTGTGCGGTGCGCAGTGTCGGCAGAGGCTACTAATTATCAATGCGCAAGACGTGTTAAGGAACTAATGGTTTCATCGATGAACTATTGTCCCTTTTTTCCTGAGACTGGTTTCACAGCAGGACTGAACTGTGCCGTTGGCAATAGGGACAGGTGCGTTTTTTCAGCAGTCTTAACTATCGGACACCTGTCATGCGGGTTAAAACTTGTGCTGGCTTTTTAAGGTTTGAAACTGCAAACTAAGATTTTGTAGACTACATCGGGTCCACCGGATGATTTTTGGGTGGGAAAACTTTGTTGATTGATTCTATGGGTTTTTCTCCACTTAGTTTATGCTTTTATTCATCTCCTAGTGAACTAAATTATGATGAGTTTTTGTTCCATTGTTTCTTTGATAAATTTTGAGGATGGCTATATTTAAAAGATACTAAGACTGAGGACTTTTAGTTATTCTACTATGAAACCGACTATCAAAATAGTACCATTCTTTTCCTGAGAGTGGGGTGAATTGCGCATATTTTTGGTTAGAAAAGAGGTGCTGTACAAAGATAAACCTCAGTTTTTATGGATGGTAATGGTTTTTGACGGGAGGTTGGACGATTCATATCCAGTTGATGGTGATGAGGCAGGTATAAGCATTTACTTAGCTCTTTTTTTGGGAGGATAGGGGTATACTTTATGCTGGTCAAGCTGTTTTAAGTGGCTGTTATATTTAAATACTTCTGTTATAGATTAATGTTTCTTGTGCGGTATGCTATAGTTCATTGTCAGAATGGAGCACTTCCAATTTGTAATCTTGGAATGAATCGATTATTCTTTTCAGATTGTCCGTGGAGAAGGATGATACTGATGATTCTTCAATTAAGAATATTTTTATCATTAGTACCACTTTCCCATTTCACTCAGATATCACAGCTGGACTTTTCGTGGGTGAAGGGAGAGGTGGGAAGAGGGGACTAGTTGATTTTAGACAGATTGAACCTAGTTTTCTGATGTTGGGCACTTGTCTTTAATGAGGTATAGCACTTGGAGTAGGACTGCCTCAGAATCTTCTTTGGCTCCTTAGAGAGGATAGAAACTCCTTTGTAATTTCTGCAAGTCCCTGGTAGGACGTTTACCTGCTGATACTTTTCTGTATTGTGAGGGATAATATATTCCTGATGGAGCTTCATAGCTTACAGGATCCAGTGATCTCATGTTTGTTGGTGATGATGTAGAATATTCCGTTCTTACTTTAGGAATGATTTCGTTTACGGGGGGTGAGCGGTGGATCTGTCTATCCTTGTTGATCTTACATGAAGTGATGTTTCACCAGTATTGGCTTCCAGGATGTGTTTGCTAGTAAAATACCGAGGCTTAGAAAAGGTGACCAGATCGAGTGTTAAGACCTTTAAACCACCTCCTGACACCTTTTCCATTATCGCATTGTTTCACTGAATGTGAATAGCTTAAAACTGCGTGAAACGCCAAACAACTTTCTGAATTCTATCCCAGTTGAAGTATGATGTTTTATTGCAAGATACGTGCTTTAATTCTGTATTTGAATCATCTAGGGCTGCTAAAGATTGGTATTAGAGTCAATCTTTTGGTCTTTGGGAAGAAAAGTGTAGTGGGTAGGCATTTGCTTTACGCACCCTGATGTTACATGTTTATGTTGGTGGATATTGTACCTGGAAGGGCGTTATTGGTGGATGTCATTATTAAAGGTTTTTCGTAGGTTGATCTCTATTTATGGTCCTCAAATGAAAGCTTTAAGAATTGAGTTGTTACAGAAAATTCAACCTTATTTACATACTAGTAGACAGTTATTTTTTTGTGAGGATTTTAATATTAATTTCCAGCATAAGACTGACACTGGGAAACAATATTGTGACAAAACCAGTTTAAAGTCTATTCTCTCTTTAGCAGGCCTCAAAGATTCGCATCAAATAGGCCGACAAAAGGTTAAACCCACTTTTTTTAAAGGGGGTTTGTCGTCTCGAATTGATTTTATTTTTGTTAAAAAGTTATTGCAAATTTCTAGTCTGATATATGTACCGATAGAAACATCAGATCATATTTTGATTGGTATTATGATAGATACCTCCTTTAGCAGGCAGAAGGGACCAGGGTTTTGGAAATTAAATGTGTCACTATTGGGGGAACCTGATATTTTACAAGACCTAACGATAATAATTCAAGACCAAATTACTACGATATTTTTGTATGACGATATGATTCATTGGTGGGATGCTTTTAAGATATGTTTAAGTGCGTATTTCCAAGAAAAGGGCAGACAGTATGGCTGCAAGGCAGGAGAAATACTTATCCCTTAGGCATTCTTTGCAATCCCTTATTTCAACTCAAATAGAATATGGCGTTGATTTGTCTGAGGATATTGCCTGTATAAAGCAGGATATGTCTCAGCAGCAATATGATCGTTTGGTTAATTGATTAAGGAACAATCTTTTGGGACTCAGGGGAAAGCTGCACAGGTCAATCCTTTTTTGGCCTGTAAAACACGTATTGATGCAAGATTATTTTCAGACTTGAAGGATGATAATGGTATGCTGCTTACTGATAATGATAGTATAATGACATTTTTGAATCATCATATTGAGACTAATTTTGGGGTACGAGTTCTGGACTCTGGATATGCGTCCTAGCTCTTGCAGGCGGCCGACCTTCCTTTGCTAGGTTTAGATGCCCAGAATACAATGGTTAAGGCATTTACAGAGGGTGAACTAGAGACGGTAATTACGTCCCTTAAAAATGAGACTTCCCCTGGCTCTGATGGTTTGCCGGGTGAACTTTATAAGATTCTTTGAAATTGATGCCTAAGGAGCTATTGGCTTTGTATAATACTTTTATTTGGATATGTGTTTACCAATTCAAATGTATGAGGGGTTGTTAATATACTTATTTAAGAAAGGGATCATTCTGTCATAGGAAATTGGAGGCCTTTGACACTTTTGAGCGTGGATTTTAAAATTTTTCCAAACTTTTGGGAATAGGTTGTCCATGGTTATGCCGGATATAGTGAGTAGTTTTCAATATTGTGCGGTTCCAGGGAGAAGCATTTTTGATGCTTTGATTTATATTAGGGAAGTTATGTCGATAGGGTTAGGGCTTTCGGGTGGTTTGGCAGGTTATTTAGTTAGCCTTGATCAAGCAAAAGCCTTTGATGGAGTGTCCCAGGAATATTTGTGGGACTGCTTGAAGGCTTTTGGTATTCCTGTTATTTTTGTACAATGGGTACAACTGTGTTATGCTTTGGCATATGCGATTCCGCTAGAAAATGGGTGGAAGGGTGATAAACATAGGATTTTGAGAGGTGTTAGGCAAGGCTGCCCTCTCAGCCCTTTTTTGTATGTTTTGGCTCTTGATCCTTTATTCACATTATCAATAGATCTCCTGAGATAAAGGCCATCCAGATTAATGGGGTATGTCAGACTAAAATCATTGCTTATACAGATGATTTGTGTCTTCTTTGCCTGACAAACCTCTATTCTGTTAGCTTGTCAAACCATTATGGAATTAGGAAAGATTATGGGTGCACGGCTAAATAATTCAAAAGCGAGAATGCCTCAGTATTTCTGGTTTTCAGCATCTCCGACTAATGTGGGAGATTTTTTGGTTGAACAACAGCCATGTAAAATCTTAGTATTTATTTTGGAGATAGGGATAAGCGCAATGGATAACTGGACTATAGCTCTGAAGGAAGGGGCTTCTAAGGTTGCAAATTGGAACAGACATAGATTGTCTAAGAAAAGAGAGTATACCTTATTAAAACTTATTTAATACCTGTTTTTGTTTTTAAGTAATGTTTTTATTGCCAAAATCTATGGAGACTTCTTTGATGAGATGTTTTTTTTGTGGGGTATGGGGTAGTCGTTTGAATCCTATTAAACGAAATATTTTGTATTTAGATGTTAAAGATGGGGGTTTGGGTATGGTTAATCCTGTTCTTTTTTTCTTTTTGATTTTTTTGTATTCAAATTTGATCCCTATAATTAAGGAGTCTGATAAGATTTGGGGCTCCTTACTTTATGGACATTTAAAAGGTATACTGTTGGAATGGAAATTAGCATTATTTATGCATAAAAATAAAAGGAAGCCTCCATTGATGGAGCGTTGGGGTGAAGTTTTTGATAAGATAAAGGGATGGAACATTGTTTGGGACGTTGTTTTGAGTACTTCTAGGAAGGTTTTATATAGATCTGTTTTGAATATCTTTTTTTTTGACAATCCTTTTTTACACCTTCCTCAGAAAGTACGTTTGGATATTTTTCATTATATTGTTAACCCTCGTATTCCTCTCCATATGTGGGATATTACATGGTTGGGTATTCATGGGAGGATAAACGTGCGGAGTAACCAGAAACATAAATTAGTGCGAGAGTGATATTGTCCGAGGGAAAAATGTATATTAATTTTAGAAACTATGGATCATCTTTATTTTAATTGTCATTATGTTATGGAATTTTGGGATGTTGTGAAACATAGATGGAAGGATGTTTTGATTATCCCTCCTCCACGTGAGGGTTTGTATTATGGATCCTTTGGGGTAGGTGGTTCTGGGGGTCATTATAGTACTTTGCAAGTGATACATTCCTTTTTTTTATATTGGATCTAGATCAGTAGATGTAAGCTGTTATTGCAACAGCAGGAAATTCATCAACTTAACTTAGTGTATACCATCGAGGCTGAAATCCGGAAATTGAAAATTTCTGAGCAGTCTAGTCTTCCACATGATTACTGGTTTGCATTGTGGAATTTTTTTGATTGTATAATATAATGGTTTTATAGGTACATGAAGCTGGGGTTAGAGATGTTTTTCTTTTCTTTTGGATATGGTTTTGATTATATTTAGTTTGACATTTAAGATAAATAAAATGGAATCGAAAGAAAAAAAAGTTGTATGAACTGATATTTTTTTTTTTTGATTCTTTTCTTATTATGTTATTGTATGTTATAAATATTGATTCTTGTATAACTTGGTTTTGATCTGTTTGGATTTCAATAAAAATTCCCTACTCTGTTCGATAAGTGCCATGGGATCTTTAACATCCACCTGAATTACCATCAATCCAGGCAGATGGGACCTCGGTTTAACATCTCATTCGAAGATGGCACCTCAAGTACAGCACCCTAGCATGCTGCACTACAGTGTCAGTACTGGGATATTAACCCAAGTATGGGCGTGGGAACTGAACCCACAGCCCTCTGATCTCCCAGCCTCAGAGGCAAGTGTGTTACCTACTGAGCCACTGACACTGGCTCCAAGGACATGAAGAATGCTTACCTCCATATCAAAATCAGGATGCCTCACAGAAAATATCTGAGGTTCCTGTTCTGGGGAGCATTACCAGTTCAGAGTGTTGCCCTTTGGCTTATCTTCCTACCTACAAGTCTTTGCAAATGCTTGACAGTGGTGGTGGCAGCCCTTCGCAAGGAAGGCCTGTATTTCTTCCCTTACCTGAACGACTGGCTACTAAAACCCACTCCACAGACCAATTACTGCAGACCCTAGCTCTAACCAGACAGATGTTCAGTGCTCGAGTGACTGCATCCCAAGTTTGTACTGACACCATGCCAGTGTATGCAGGTACATTGGGGCAGTTCTAGATATAGCCCAGGGTTCTGCGTTTCTGCCGCTTGACAAAGCAGAACGCCTAATTGCACAAACACAGTTGGTACCTGACAGCCGTTATGTCTCAGTAAAGACATTTCTACAACTTCTGGGCAAAGCGTCAGCTGTTATTACAGTGTCACTGGCCAGGCTGCACATGCAGATCCCACAGTGAATTCTGAGAGTCCAGTGGTACCAACTCACAGATGGTGTAGAACAGATGGTTCTAGTTACGACTTTCTTGTGCAAAGCACTGAAGTGGTTGATGGAACGCAGCAACCTGCTCAAAGGTGTGCCATTCTTGATTCCTACTCTACATCAGATCCTCACTACGGATGCCTCGGGATCCTGGTGGGGAGCCCACCTGGGGCCTATTCAGACACAAGGCACATGGAATCAGGTGGCCTGCACTTTGCATATCAGTGTCCTGGAAATTAGACCAGCCTGTGCTGCTCCAGGCATTTCAGGACCACTTGTCCCCTGGCCCTCAGTTAATACACAGACAACATCAGTGTGATGCATTACATCAACAAACAAGGGGCGACTCATTCTTACTCGCTGTACAGGAAAGGAGTGAGAGTTTGGTACTGAGCTCTGAAACACGGTCTAGAACTATCAGCAGTACATGTTCCAGGTGTCCAAAATGTCTTGGCAGACAAGCTAAGCAGGTCATAATCCAGGATGCACGAGTGGGAACTGCTGACCTCGGTCGACGACCTAGTCGCAAGATGGGGTCATCCAGAATTGGACCTTTTTGCATCACCACACAATGCAAAACTGCTGCAGTTTTTCTTGCTTGCTCCAGGGCCTGGAGTTTTCTGGCGAGATACGTTGTCCCTCTCCTGGAAAGGAGGTTTCTGCATGCCTTCCATCACTTTCCTCTAATTCCGAGTTCTATTCAAGCTGAAGATGGAGGGACAATTCTAATACTCATCACTCCCCTTTGGCCTTGCTTGATTTGGTTTCACCTGCTGCAACAGTTGGCAGTGGAGCCCCTAATGTCGCTGCCCTGTGTGAGGGTCTGCTATCGCAGGAGCAAGAAACCCTGGTCCATCTGGACCTGAAGTCCCTACATCTGCACACATGGCTCCTGAAGACATAGCCGTTGCTTGTTTTGGGTATATCAGAAAGTGGCAGAGGTACTTGGTGGCTGCTAGAAAGTCGTCCACCAGACATACCTATTCACTGAAATTGAAGCAGTTTGCTTTTTGGTCCAATTAACATAACCTGGATTCATTTACCTGCCTGGTAAATCAGGTTTTAGAATATCTGCTGTCATTATCAGTTTCAGGTCCGTAATATTTCTCTGTGTACTTGACTGCTATATCTGCTTTCCACGTGCCTGTGGATGGCCATGTAGTTGATCATTTGGAGGTAGACAGTACATTCTTGGGAGGCATTTTACATATAAAGCCTCCCATTCAAAACCCAGTCCTGCCTGGGATCTGAATATTTTTGGAAAAGTTAACTTTGGCTTCCTTTGAGCCAGCCATGAGTTGTGGCTTATGCTTTCTTTCTTGGAAAGTGTTATTTTTAGTTTCTGTTACTTCTGCTTGAAGGATTTCAGAGATGCAGACTTTAATCTGTGAGCCTCCTTATGTAATTTTCCACAAAGACAGGGTGTCTTTGTAAACTAATCTAAATTTCTACCAAAGGTGATGCTTGAGTTTACTTTGAATCAAGTCATCTACCTCCCAGTGTACTACCAGAGGATGCCAATCCAGGGAAGCATTGCTTCACTAGATGTGCACAGAATACTCTGGTACTATACACACCATACTAAGGGCTGCAGAAAGTCCTCATGCTTTTGTTTGAGTTCATCTTGGGAAGAAGCAGCAGTTTCTAAACAGTGCTTGTCCAAATGGCTAGCACATTGTATTATTTTATGTTACAGGAAGTGTGGTAATTAATTTCCTGGTGTGGTTTGTGGTCATTCCACAAGAGGCATAGCCACTTTTATAGCTTGTTGTGGGAATGTTTCTGCTGCAGAAATGTGTGCAGCTGCCACAAGCAGTACTATCCACCACGTTCACTAAGCATTACACTCTGGACATTGTCTCGTACACAAGCTGGGTTTGGTCTAGCTGTGCTACAAGGCCTGCTATCATAAGCCTATAGGCTCCTGCCACCCAGACTGTTAGCTTTTGGTACTGCTTGGGATTCGTTCGAAAGGTGTGGCCTGATGAAAGAGATATCCTCGAAGAAGATCGAACAGTTAGATAAGAGCTTACTGTAACAGTAGATCTTCGAGAGAATCTCTTTCATTAGGCCACGCCCTTCCACCCTCCTTCCCTTAGGGTTGCGAGAAGGGAGCCTTGTACTGCTATCTCCATTCTTATTAGTTCCAACACTCCATCTTGCCTGATCTGTAGAGTATGGGGCCTCTCCTGGTTACCTACAGGAAGTCCTCTGAGCATGATCTCAGTTGGGAAATGAGGGAGGAGGGCCACCCACGTTTCTGCTGATGCAGGGCCCTGACTAATTCTTATAGTCCTAAGCTGGTGCAGTTATAGTTCAAAGGGTGACGATAGAGTCTATAAGGTCTAGTGTTACTGTAAAATGCTATTAACTGTTCTTTTAGGAGTGGTATACAATTCACATCCACACTCTGGCAGTTTCACTGGAACAGGCTTTCTGAATTGAGAAATGTACCACTCTAATGGTGTCGCTTGCAGGTATGACTAAGAGAGGGACCAGAGGTACTTGAAGACGCTTGCCACAGGGCAGGCAAGGGAATCAAGCTCCTTGCCCTGGCACCGTGTGGAGAACCTCTTCCATTTAAATGGATAGCATTTGCAAGTGACCTCTTTTTGGGAGGCCTCCACAACATAGAGCACTTCTTCTGACAGACCCAAGGGCTGGAACTGTAGCCCTCAGAAACCATGCTGAGAGGTGCAGGGATGTCGGGTCAGGTGCAGGACCATTCCCTGTTTGGTCAGGAAATTGAGTGGAGAGGCAGCTGCGACGGTCTACTGCTGAGGCTGAGGAGATCTGGGTGCCAGAACTGTCTGGGCCAGTCTGGAGCTGTCAAGGTCATCCACATCTTTTGGGCCTTGACCACCATCTTGTGGATCAAATGGAAGAAGGAAGGCGTGACACGAGGCCGGGGTCCAGGGCCTTGCGAAGGCAACATCCAACAGTGTCGCAGACTGGGGTGTGTGTGTGTGTGTGTGTGTGCACAAAACAGTTAGTTTGGCAGTTTCCCAGGAGGCAAACAGATCCACTAGAGGTGTTCCACATGGAGAGCAGGTGGTTCCTGCTTCCTGATTCAGGGACCACTTATACGACATCTCTCTTGCCTGGCTTAGAGTGTCTGTGAGCTGACAGTGAACTCCTGCGACATGGATCACCACAAGATCTTCATCCATGGTGTACGTGAGGGTCCAGGTGCAGAAGGCCTCCCGATACAGGGAAGAGAATGTGGTCTGGCCTGCCTGATCAAGTAGATCATGATTGTGGTGGTGTTCATCTGGACCTGCATGACCTGACCCCCTTAACTAGAAATTCTGTTAGTGCAAGCTGCACTGCAGTGAGCTTCAGCAGGTTTTGTGGTGCCGAGACTCCTTGGGTGACCAGAACATGTGGGCTTTGTGGTCTCCCAGGTGTGCTTTGAGCCCCACTTGAGATGCATCCATCATGAGCTTGACGGGTTGGCTCTTGATGAATAAATGGGATTCCTTCCTCTAGATTTTCCGTGACTAGCCACCACTGGATGGTGTCCCACATCTTGTGGGTCACTGTGACCAGCTGGTCCAAGTGACCTTTGTGCTGGGACCATTGACAGCTCAATTCCCACTACAGGTGGTGCATCCACCACTGGGCTTAGCAGACCAGGCTAGTACAGGATGCCATGTACTGCAACAGCCGCAGGGAAATTCCGGCAGGGTGCGAGAGCCCAACCTGAAATGATAGGGCAGAGGAGGTAAGATCCAGTGCTTGCTCTGCAGGGAGGCGGATTTTGGCCCATAGTGTTTAATTATGCCTTCATGAACTTGATAATTTGTGAGGTACCAGTTCAGACTTGTCCAGGTTGACCAACAGGCTCAATTCTCGGCAGATCTGGAGAGCCAGCCCTCTGGATCTCTCAACAGTCTCCTTGGATGACCGGATAATAGCTAGTCATTCAGGCAGGGATACACCAAGATGCCCTGCTGCAGGTAGGCCGCCACCACTGCCATGAACTTGGTGAAGATCCTGGGTGCGGATGAGAGACTGAAGGGCATGACCTGGAACTGGTACAGTACCCCTTCTGCATAAAACCGGAGGTATTGGCAGTGGGACGGATGGACTGAGATGTGGAAGAAAGCATCCTGGATGTCCAGGGAACTGATCCACAGGCCCTGATCCAGAGAAAGGAATGATCTGATTCAGGGTGACTATCCAGAACTTGTGCTTCCACATGAACTGGTTCAGATTATGCAGGTCCAGTATGGAGTGCCAGCCCCCTATTCGTTTCGGAACCAGAAAGTTCCTGGACATGTAATCCTGACTGGCCAGGGCATCCGAGACACAGTTTGTGGCTCCTTTTGAGGAGCTGGCGATGTTCTCCAGATGAGGAACATGAGTCAGTAAGGTGAGGAGTGCCTGGAAGTCCAAAAGCAGCCCTCTTCCTTCCATCTCTAACATCCTCTTGTCTGTTGTGATAGCAGACCTGCATTGCAAGTGGCATAACCGACCCCAGATAGAAAGTGCAGAGAGGATCAGGATGGGCGGAGGATGACACCCCCAACCCATCACTGTGCAGCTTTTTGTGGTGGCACTAGGTGCTGTGGGCAGAGAGGCAGCAGCAACCCTGCTCTCACCTCGCTTGGGGGTGCTGGCCACCGAACTTTGGTTTTGGGCACCAGGCTTGGTATTACTCCTGCTGGGACTGCCATCAAGGAGGCTGTGGCTGAAAGGACCAGTACTGAAAAGCCATGTTCATAGGCTTCTGTTTCTGGTCCTTCTGGGATGGTGTCACGGGATGAGGTGGCATAAGACCTCTTTATTCATGTGTGATGTCCTTTCACCCCAGGGTTAAAGAGGTTGGTGCCCAAGAATGAGATACTGGCCAGTTTGTGGTAGGTGTCCACAGTTAACGTGGACAGGCATAGCCAGGCTCTGCGATGTATAGAGATGGCCACTGCCATGGCAATCCATAGGAATCGTCCATGTCTAAGGTCGCCTTTAGATGGTTCGTGGCCAGTGACTGACCTTGGTCCCGGAGCAGCTTCACTGGCAACTAGTGGTCATTAGGGAGGTGAGGGAGGATCTCGTCGAGGACTCCCAGCATAGAGTGTGTGAAGTTCCATCATGACAAAGTAACTCACCTGACAAAGACCCAAGGATGCCACAGTATACACCTTTTTTGCAGTGTGGACAGTCGTTTTGTGCTTCTTGTTGGGAGGCCTGTTTATGTCCTTTTGACCCCTGGATTTGCGGAAGACCAAATCAGAGATCAGTCCTTCGGCCGAAGGGTGGTCTGAGAACCCTGAAAAGGACCCAGTAGGGACTGCATACATGCGGGCAGTGTGGGTGGATAGAGGCGGGCAGGTTGCTGGAATCTGCCAGAGCTTCAGAGTCGATCCCAGTTTGACCTCAGCCATGGGAAAGGCAAGCCCAGGATTCATCCATGTCTGATATGTCCATGAAGGGGCCCTTTTTGGACAGGCTCCAGAGGACTGTCTTTGACTCCAATATATAGGTTGGACAAGAGCCATGAATGACACCGCCCATTGTCAGTAGTCAACTCCTTGACTGAACTCCAGTTGAAGATGCGAGTCCCAGAGAAGGCCACGAATGACTGATCCGAGTCATCTCAGGAGTCTTCGAAAATGTCTTGCCACGGACCACCCGAGAATCCTTGGATTAGGAGATCTCCACCGACAGCTGGCCTGGCAAGCCAATGGCCGAGTGGGCCTCCTTGGTTGGAGCACCTACCTTTGGCTGTGGTGGCAGCGGCTCCATCCTTAGGGGTGGAGAAGCAACTGTGGGGAGCACCTGCGTTGCATGGACCTGTTAGGGTGTAACTGGTGACTGAAGGTGAAGGGAGTAGAGCCCTACCTTGCTCTGCAGTGGCCCACTATTGCCAGAGGAGCTCTCTTCCTCAGAAATGAGGAGTGATGACAGTGATGCCTCCCAGTCGAGTGGTATTGAGAATGGAACTGCCTCGATCGAGACTGGATCTGGATCGTTGACCTGACAGGCGTGGGAGAGCCCACTGACTTGTCATGGTAGACCACATGCCTCGCCACATTAAGCAAGAGAGGCTTCTGGAGCTTGACCGTCAGTAGAGGCTGCTCCCGAGGTGATCCAACTGGGGACATCGACTGGGTCACATCATCTAGAGTGAGGACTGGATAACCAGGGTCTGGGAGATCGAGTTCTTGATTTCATCCAAGGGCTTGTTGACAGGCTCGAGGAATATCTCCATGGCCCGCTCAATGGGAGTCAAGATCGAGAAGCCCGATGGTGGTTCCGAGGAACTCTTGATCTTCCCCTCGACCAAGGCAGTGTCGACCACAGTCGAGTGGTCGGGGGAATAAGAGGATTGGGAGGAATTTGGTCTGTTTCTGTCCCACAACTGGTGCCTGCGACAGATGTATGTCTTCTCGGTGGTCAGTGCTCCCCCAAGGTCTGGAGGGCCATGCATCTCATAGAATTCTTCCTTGAAAGACCCTGTTATATGGACCCAGCCGGAGAAGTGCCGAGACCGTGGAGGTGCCCACTGCAGCAGCCTGCTTCCTCCTTGAGCTGCTAGCTGTGAAGCTGACCTGGCAGCTGCCAAGGGTCTGCTTGTGGCCCCTAGGCCAGGTCTTTGGATCCCGTTCAAAGGCTGGCCAAGGGTACACTAGTACTTCCTATCTTCCAGGGATTCTGGAAGCATGGACAGGCAAAGACTGCACCCAGCCATGTCATGCAGCCCGACTGAGGAGTACAGGCACTTGCTGTGTGGGTTGGTGGCTGACACTTATTCCGGCACCAAATGCAGAATTCAAGTCCAAACGTCTGTGGCTCTGTGATCCTTACATTAGGGGCTGAAAACCAAGAGAGAAGAAATCTTAACTTGAAAGTATTAAGTTGCAGATTGGCAGAATAACTCCAAGCAGGAGCTGCTTGACCTGTTTTTCCAGCATAAAGAAAGACCTGATGTCAGGAGGCAAAGTCAGGGGATGTAGCACCCAGGTGCTGGGAGGAGCTTAACTTAAAGATGTCTGAAGGAAAGCTTGTTCCAGTGGAAATGGCAGTGTGTGGCTAGTGAACTGGATCAACGCCCCTATTATGACCATGATCCAGTAAAAACACTGAACAGTATAACAGTTACAACAAACACGAACAACATTGCACCACAATAACAACAGAATTTAACGGTGCTAGTGGAAATAACCTTAACGAATAATGAGCACAAGGGTGGTGAGGTACACCCAACCAGCAGTTACCTTAAGAAAGGTGTCAATACTAGTAGGGGGCTACCAAAACCAAATTGGTAGGTACATTCAGAGCCCATCTGAAGGTGTCCCTCCACTCATGAACCTGAGATTGTGTTACCTAGACAACCTGTGCAGTAATAAAAAACTGTGGTGAATGAACAAATGCGACAGTTCTAATGGTTGTGTGGTCATCAGCCCCATGCCTCCATCAACCCTGTTTATGCTGGCTCAGAGTCTCTAAGCCAGTTGTACTAGTTCTCAGCCCTGATCCCGCCCTCCCAGATGTGCTTATGCGCTAAAGGGTCAGTTGGGGAGAAAAGCAGTCATGCAGTATGTTTTAAAAGGAAGGGCTCTCTCCAAGTTCATGGTCATATCCCCATCAAGGGAGTCAGTATGAGTTCTGCCCTGGGACTGAGTTTGAGTCCCACCTGAGATGAAAAGTTGTTTCTCCTGAGTGGTGGTCAAAAAACTGGTCGTATGAACGATGATGCGAGGGTAATGGTCAGGACGGAGAAGCTGCTCTGTCCGCTCCTGTGTCCAGCACTGATCTGTTCATGATGGAGAACTGCAGTACTGTCCTCATCCTCATGGCTGTGTGAGTGTGCAGTGGTTCCTCTGTGACAGTTCTTGCATGGAGCATATGGTATGACTACACCATGCTTTCCTAAACGACTTCTCCCATTGGGTTGCCCATTGCTATGGACAAGGAGAGTAGCGGGGAGTGATGGAACATCTGTGCAAGTGACAGAGTTGACAGCTCCTGTCAAGGAAACTCCAGCTGCCTCTGGTGACAGATACAAACATGCGATGTAAACATATGAAATTGCCAGCAGATACAGGCCTATCAGTCTATCTAGTCAGCTCGAGTGTGTAGCACTTCAGCCTTTTAGACTGCAGCTGCCCCCCTTGCCTCCCCATTGATTTTGCCCATTTATCCTTCACTCCACCCCTGCCCCCACTGTTTGAACCCTCCCTCTGAACCTGTCCCTCCCCTTTGAAGTGCCCACCGTCCGCAGTGATATCACCTCCTCTGCAGTGTGTGCTACCCTTCCACCGCCTTTTCGGTGAAATAATGCCTCTTCATTTCCCTCCTGAATCTGCCTCCTTTCAGCTTCAGACTGTGCCCCTGGTTTCCCTTTCACCTTTCATTGGAAAATACTTCCAGTGCTTACTCTGTTCATACCCTTCCACTACTTGAAGGTCTCAGTCATATTCCCTCTCCCTTGATCCTCCAGGGAATACATATTGAGCTCTCTTAGTCTCTCTCTCATAAGGTTTATCTGTCATTCCCAGGATAATTTTCGTTGCCCCAGTGCTGTACCCCCTTCAATAGCTTGATGTTGTTTTTCAAGTAGGGATGCCGGTACTGCATGCAGTACTCCAAGTGCGGCCACACCAGGGGCAGGATGACTTCCCCTCTCCTAGAGGTAATTCCCCTTGCGATGCACGCCAGCATTCTGTTGGCCTTTGCCGCTGCCTTCCTGCACTGGGCTGAGTGGTTCATTTCCCCTGTCACTAGTACACCCAGATCCTTCTCCTCCTTTGACTTGGATAACTGCACTCAATGTATGATTTGTTCCAGACAGCTCTTTGAAAAGCACTGTTACAGTACAAAATGTCAGGGTGAATTAAATGAAAATAAAAGAACTTTCTATTCACATTCTTGGTTGAAGAGACCTTATTGCCTTCCCACGTCTACTTTTAATTTACAAATAACTGCACTTCCCCCAACCAGTAACTATTTCCGAGGTTCCTAGTTTCCAAGTGCATGACTTTGCACTTCTTGGCATTGAACTCAAGTTGCCATGTGTTAGACCATTTCTCCCTCCTGGAGTACTATACCGCCTTCCCCTCCATCAACCTCCACACAGATCTTGATGTCATCGTCGAAGAGACTGATCTTATTCTTTATCCCTTCTGTGCTGTCTGCAATGAAAACATTAAACAGCACTGGTTCCAGCACTGAACCCTGTGGGACCCCAAATGTTACTGCCCTGGGTTCAGATGCCTCACCCCCACTACTACCTTCTGCTGTCTATTCTGCAGTCAGCTCTTGACCCATCTAACCAGTTTCCTCGCCGCTCCCAGGTTGCTCAGTTTGCTGGTCAGCCTACCATGCGGCACTGAATTAAAGGCCTTGCTGAAGTCCAGGTATAGGATGTCCACTGCATGACCCTTGTCCAGTGCCCATGTCACCCAATCGAAAAGTCCACAAGGTTCGTCTGGTATCTTCTGCCAGAGACAAACCCATGCTGTCTGCCGTCCTGGAGATCATTATCCTCCAGAAATTTTACCAGCCTTTCCTTGAGGATAGTTTCCATTAGCTTTCCCATATTGAGATTAGGCTGACTGGTCTATAGTTCCCTGGTTCATCCTTGGGACCACTCTTATGGAGGGGCACATGTGCACCTTCCAGTCCCTGGATATGCATCTCATTTCCAGAGGTGTTGAACAGGTCCACCAATGGCTCCGCCAGGACTACTGCCAACTCTCTTGGTAGTCTAGGATGAATTCTGTCTGGCTCAGGTGCCTTATCAACCCTCGGGGACTTTAGGCCTCCAACACCCTTCCCTCTGTGATTTCCCCATCCATGATCTCATACCCCAACCTGCCCTTCCTCTTAGGTACGGTCCTGTCCGTCTCCTTGGTGAGTACCGAACAGAAGTACTCGTTGAGTACTTCTGCCTGCTCTGTCTCCTTTTCTGCCCACCCACTGCCATTCTTGATCCTAACAATCTGATCCTTACTCTTTCTCTTCTCCCTTATATACCTGAAGAAATCCTTTTCACCTTCTTTGATCGCTTGGGCCAGCCTCAGTTCTCTTGACACCTTGGCTGCCTTTACTGTTCTACTCACTTTCCTGGATTTTGTCACGTATTCCTCCCTGTCTTCTTCCCTGTTTGACCTTTTGTAGGTTCTAATATGCAGCTCTTTTCCCTCACCCTCTCCCCTACCTCCTTTTCATCCAGCTCAGCTTCTTGGTCCTGGATTTCTTGCTCTGGCTTTTGACACGTGTGCTAGTGGCCTCAGCCAGACCCCTCATGATGATTGCCCATTTTTATTCAGTGTCCATGTTCGGGTGGGTGCTAGCTATGTACCCTTCTAGTATACTGCCCATACTGCGAAAGTCTGCCCTTTTGAAATCCAGGACCTTAGTCCTTGTAGTGGCTACCTCCTTACCTGTATTGATTGACAACCACACTGTGCAGTGGTCGCTTCCCGCCAGGGGTTCTACTACTCCAGCATCCCTGACTTGCTCCCCATCCTCCAACACCAGGTCCAGGATGTTCCCTTCCTAGTTGGTTCTGCTGCCTTCTGTGCCAGGAAACTGTCCTGGAAGGCTTCCAGGAGGATCTGCTCCCTGGCACATGAGGTAGCCAAGATACTGCAGTCCATCCCTGGAAGATTAAAGTCCCCACCACCACAGTGCTTCCTTTGCATCTAAGTCTCTTTAGCTGCTCCCCAGCTCCTATTAATCTCCTCTTTCTGTGTTGGAGGCCATAAACTAACCCCGTCTAACCTTGTTACCCCTTGGGTTGTATAGTTGCACCCATATGGCCTCTACCCTGCCTCCCCCCCAATCCCTGTTATACCTTATCCCTTCCCTAACATAGATGGTCACCCCTCCCCTTTTCCCTATTCCTCCAGTATAGCTTGAAGCCTGGGGTGGCTAGGTTCCAGTCATGGTATTGGGCTGCCCATGTCTTGGTGATGGATGAAGGGTGCGATAAAGGGTCCATACCAAACATGAAACAGTTTGTTGTTCGATGGTTGGCCAGGGTGTCCCTACAAAACTGGAGCTGCCGTGATGCAATGATTCAGGAGGTGGCATACAAAACCAGTGCTTTTGATTCCAGGCAGTTGCTCAAACACATTTAAACTGCTGAGTAATCAATCTCGTGTTGGGGAGGGGGCGGTCACCACCAAGGTCTGCTCAACTCCTGATTGGGGTAATGAAAAACATCACAGAAACCATCCAGTCACCACAGCAGTGAAGATAATTATTCAGACTGACCATGTGCTGTCTCCGTTTTTAGACTTGGCTTTTGGGCTGCATTGAGCTGCCAGCTTCATGCTGGAAACCCCTGGTAGAAGTTTTGGAAGCTCTTACTTCGAGAAGGCTCTTGCAGTATGTAATTACATATAGGACTGAAGCCGGCAGACATCAGGACCCCACGGAAAAATTTCTAGTTAGCAGTCTTTGGCGGGGGAACCGCCCCTACGTCAGGTGACCGGCGTCATGTGACGTCAGTATAAAGGGGAGGTCCCCAACACCCACCTTCCAGTTCTTTCCCACCATCAACTTGTGAAAGTGCCTTGCGGTTAAGTTCCTCTGCTCGTCAGTCTGTTGTCGGTCTTGTTTACCGAGTTTTTTCGCAATTTTTTTTTAAAAATTTTTTCTTAAACATGCCATGTATGTCATCCCCGACACCCTCCGATTCGCATAAGAACAAGTGCAACTTATACGGATCACAGCTACTGCATAAGGACAATCACTCCCTGTGCCTCTTCTGCCTAGGCCCGAAACACCCCGTGGAGAAGTGCCAGCACTGCCAGCAGTACAACGCCGCCACCTGTAAACGGAGGCAGCGGTCTTTGGAGGCCCACATTTTAAAGAAGAACATGGCCTCCATAGAGAAGGAGCTGAAGAAGCTTAGGCAGGCCTCCACTTCGCCCGAGGGACACCGTTAAAAGGAGGAGAAGCACCGGGACTGGGACTCCACCTCCCCGGCTACTACACGGTACTTCAGGTAATGTCCCCCCCGGGGGACCGACCCTCGACGGCTGTCTTGGAGGTTTCCAAGATGACATTGTCCCTCCCATCGGGCTCATGCTTGGGCCCCTCGGGTGCCTCCGGGACAAAGGAGGTGGCCGCTCCCAGGAAGACCGCTGACACATGGCCCTCTGGGTCGAGCGGGTCCGATAAGCTGGACGTTGGGGCTTCTGACGTCCACTTGGACAGGACTGGTAAGACGCTGGCCCCTTCAGGTGGGCGCACGGTCCCACCAACGCCCATCAAGGTTGCTTCCCACACGCGGCCTTCGTTGGGCGCAGGATCCAATTAGTCGGATGCCGGCTCCTCCAACGCCTGCCCAGATCCCACCGGTTAGGTGGACATCGCCCTTCGGCGAAGCGACTGAAAGAGCCTACATTGGACATCCTGGACAAGTCTGCCATCCCAGGCTTGCCACAGCTTAGCTGCTGCGTGCCGAGGCTCCAGCGTCTCCTCTGCTAGACCCGGGGATTTCAGTCCTCCATCCCAGGGTGATACAGAGGATTTAGATGCGCTGCTGTCAGGGCACCCTCCGTAGGACGGACCCCTTGATGCTGGACCCTCAGGCAGCTGGCTCCGTCGCCAGCCTATCCGATGCCGGACGACATCCCTTTGCTGGACGCCGTTCCAATGCCGGGCCCGACGCCCACAGGGCCACCTGTACCTGGCCCTCCCGCCGGGCCTCTTCCAGGGCTGTCTGCTCCGGCGGAGCCCCTGGTTCCCAGGTACCTGAACTCACCTTATCCGGGGCCGTTCTACCCGGGACTGCAGTATCCCGCACCACAGTACCCAACGCCAGTATATGCGACGCCACAGTACCCGACGCCTCAATACCCGACGCTGGCCTTCCCGCTGGTGTTACAGATATCGCTTCTGTGGAGACCATGTGCTCTCTCTTTTAGCTTGGCTTTTGGCTGGATTGAGCTGTCGGTTTCAGCTGGAAACCCTGGTAGAGGTTTTGGCAGTTCTTTACTTGCAGTGTCCAGACTGGAAATTCATGTGTCCCTTGATTGATAGTCACCATGAGGCAGGCATGGTGAAGCATCCTGAATTTAGTTTGGCAGAATGAAAGGCTTACTTGATGGATTTATATGTTGTTTGCTTGTCATAGACTCCTGGGTAACATCACTAAATATGTAGAACCTGCATCCATTCCACATCAGTATTCCCTGCTTACGAGCTTGGATTTGGGTATACACTTTCTCTTGAAAATTCAAGGATTTCAAGATGATGGCTCTGAGTTTACTCCCCGGTGGAAGCTGCAGTCTCAGTGAGTGTTGGGCACACTCGATGGTTTATACTGTCCCAGTTTCTGGTGGCCCCACTTCCTTCTGTAGTAATGTCTGGATGAAAGAGCAAGTTGCCACCTTCTGCTTATCCCAAATGCACACCAGTCCAAGATTATTTCTCCTACGCCTCCTCTCTTGATCTGTAATGTGGCTCCCCATCTTCACAACCTTTCCTTAAGGTCTTTTAGTTCAGAGGACTCTTTGTCTTGCCAGTCTTTGGAGCTGATGTGGGCTTCAGCACTGCCCACCCTCCCCGTGAGTGACCCCAGAGCTGGTTTAAAATCTTTGAAATCACCAGCCAGTTCTAGTGAGGTGTTCTTTATGGTCACTAATTCAGTGAAAAAAGCGGTCCAGTTTGTCGGCTGTGTGTTCCAAACCACGTACCTCTGGTGGGAAGTTGAGAGGCGATCTTGCTTCTGTCTCTTGCATGCCTGCGCTACTGGTGGGGCAGTTTTTAAATCCATTTGTTACGGCTCCCTGTGATCAGTTTTGGCAGAACTTTGTACACAGCTGACTTGATGTTAGTACTCCTGAACTATACTGGTTCAAAATAATAAAAGCGAGTTTTGACAAGTTTTTGCCACGTTTGATGATCATGGTTCACAGAGCTCAGAGGGAAGCTGCCTCTCAAACAGAACACATCATGTGACTGTGCCAGTATTCTATTTTTAATGGGCTATGCTGGTATCAAAAACACACCCATAGCAAAACAAATGTATTTCAACGTTCCGGTGAGTATTTTTTTCTTGTTACACTTGAACATTTAAGCAACGTAAAGCACCAGTTTCCAGTATTATCAGTGAAGTTTACCTACTATGAAACCTGCATCCTATTGCCAGAGAACAGAAAACTAAGCAAAAGCAGTAAGTACTGTGTCATTGTATTCATTATAAAACTGTTCGATTATCCTTGTAACAAATAAAATATTGGGGAAGTGTGAGTTAAAAGATGACAGTTCAATCTTGGTGTTTATTTAACATTACAATCCATTCGGCCTTCAGCCTTGTGGATTCTAGTGTTCCATAAACAAGAGGGTGACGCTATCAGGTTCTTTACGAAGGCATGCTGTATACACATGGCCCTGGGCTGTACATACAGAACCCATGGCAGCCTGAATGCCGGTGAGCACCTCACTCGTAAGTTAATATTTCAGTCTTTGATGGTCATTTTAAATCAGGAGTTTGTTAATGCTTGGCGCTAATAATACGAGAACAAGAGGTAGTGGTTATTGTTTGAGTCTGAAATGAGATATTAGAAATACAAACACACCTAGGCTATTGTAAATGCTAGGGGTCAACTGTTGATAACACTGAGAATGTTTATTGTAGAAAGCAAGTAAATGTTAATTAATAGAGCTGTAGGTAATTACAGATCTTGTTCTTCAATGGAAGGTATGGTAAATCATTGGAATCTATAGAGCACATCCTATCTTTAGTGTGGCTGACAGATATGCATGTTCTTATTATTCTGTTATTTGGCTTTAATACCAATGTTTTGTGACATATTGATGGTGAAAGACACTACTCTGGACATTTTTGGACATTTATCAATTAGTCCAGTGCATTGCTGCATACAGCTCATCCTGTATTAATTTAGGTTTTTATATACATAAACTTTAGCCAGACCCCTCGTATGAGGTATCAGAGGATGAGGAGTATATTATCTTAATGTGATATTTCTGTATCCATTTATGTACTCTGAAACAAGTGCATTTTGTACATTTGTATATTGCAAACATGAATAAAAATTAATGAAAAAAATGTACAAAACCCTTGATGGAATTATCACCTTGTAACTCACAGTCTTACTTCGGGAGGCTCATGCAGTAGGTATTTACAGATGGGACTGAAAGCCAGCAGGCGTCAGGACCCCATGGAAAAATTTCTAGCTAGCAGTCTCTGGCGAGGACCGCCACACATCAGGTGACCATCGTCAGGTAACGTCAGTATAAAGGGGCAGTCCCCAGCCTGCCTTCCAGTTCTTTCCCATCATCAACTTGTGAAAGTGCCTCGTGGTTAAGTTCCTGTACCGCGTCGGTCTAGCTTACTGAGTTTTTTCAGCCATTTTTGAATTTTTCTTAAACGCTATGTATGTCGTCTCTGACACCCTCCAATTCACAGAACAAGTCGACTCATATGGATCCACAGCTACCACATAGGACGGTCCTCCTGTGCCTCTTCTGCCTAGGCTCGGAACACCCGTGGAGAAGTGCCAGCCTTCTAGTTCTTTCCGCCATTACCTCGTGTGGCGCCTAGCGGTTAAGTTCACTGCTTTGCAGTCAGTCGTCCAGTAGTTTTACCGCCTGTTTTCACCTTTCTTCTTCAGATTTCATCAGCCTTTACCTCAGCTGCCGTGTATGTTATCTCAGATTCCCTCTGAGCACAAAAACAAGTGCAATTCCTGCAGCGCAGCTCCGCTGGGGACGGACACTGCCAGTGCCTTTTGCCTAGGCCCCGACCACCCTGTGGAGAAGTGCCAGCTCTGCCAACAGTTTAATGCGGCCACCCGAAAGTGGAGGCAGCAGTCCATGGAGGACCACGTTCTCAAACTCAAGACGACCTCCATGGAAAAGGAGCTGAAAAACCTCAGGGGGGTTCTACTTCTCTGGAGGGCCACTGCAAGAAGAAGCACCGGGACCGGGACTCCTTCTATGGTCACTGTGACCTCTGCTGGGGTCGCGGTGCTGCAGGTAATGTTTCCCCTGGGAGACAGTTCCGCAACGACTGTCTTGGAGACTTCCAAGGCAGCGTCGACCCACCCATCGGGCTCACGCTCGGGCCCCTCTGGAGCTTCCGGGACAAAGGAGGCAGCTGCTCCCAGTAAGGCCGTCGTCGTGCGGCCTTCTAGTCTGAGTGGCCCTGGTAAGCGGACGTTGGCTCCTCTGGCGCCCACCGGGTAAGGCGATAAGGCGCCCCCATACCTTCCAGGGCAGCCTTTGCAGCGCCTCCAGCGCCGCCTGACGCCTCCATCCGCGGCCTTCTTCGGGCTGGGGTCCGATAAGTCGGACGCCAGCTCCTCCGACGTCCACCCAGGTCCCACTGGTAAGTCGGACGTCAGCTCTCCGCCAGCGCTCTGTGTTGGGGCCGACGCCGGACCCTTCGGGCCTGTCCATCGTCCCGAGCTTGCTGCAACACTCGTTGCATTCCGAGGCTCCAACGTCTCCCTTGTTGGACCCCGGGATGGTAGCCCTTCTTCCCCGGGTGACACGGAGGATGTTGGCACGCTGCTGTCGGGTCTCCCTCCTGCTGGGCCGGATGACCTGACGTCGGATCCTCAGACGCCGGCTTACCCGACGCCCAGCAACATCCCCTTGCTGGACACCGCCTCTATGCCGGGCCTCCCCTTCCGAACCTGCCCACTGGGTTGTTTCCAAGGCCCTCTGTTCCTTCTGAGCCCCTGGTACCTGGGTATCTGACCCTGTCGTATCTGACGCCATCCTACCCAGGTCCGCAGTATCTGGCACCCCAGTACCTGAGGCCGGCCTACCCGTCACCACAGTACACAGTGCCCCAGTACCTGGACGCCAGGCTTCCCGCCATCAGGTTATGGATCGTGCGTACGAATACCCCCCTTCTCCACCGCCCCCTCAGCCGCCTGTGGATTTGAAGGAGACTCTGGCTTCCTGGTGGACTGAGGCCAAGGCTCAGCTCACCAGGGAAGCAGAGAGCTGTCTTCCGATGCCGGACCCGGTTCCGGACCCCCGATGTCAGAGACGAGAGACTCCCTCCCCCCTCCAGACACCAGAGGCCAGCCCTCCGGTTCCAGGGCAGGGGAGGATACGCTTCTCCGAGGGTTTCCTAAGGGGTCCGCTCCTCCTCTACGCCGGAGGAGGAGTCCTCATCTTCTTCATCCTCCCCAGAGACCTCGGATGACTCCGATGGCCACTCCGATCTGGACGATGAGCCACGCACTCCAGACAAGCCCAGGCCAAGGACTCCTCCGAAGTCCCCTCCAGAGGATCCTTCTTTCATGGAGTTGCGTAAAATCCAGGCTGTTCATCAGTGGCAATCCTTAGAGCCGGATCCACAGCCTAAGAAACTCACTGCGTACCTGGATCTGCCCTAGACCACTCCTACTCTGGTCCCACCCTGGATTGAACGTCATGCTGACCTTGTGTCCACCATTTGGAAGCAACCATCAGCATTACCCCCCCCTTCCGAGGAAGTCTGACAGGCTATATCAGACTCCGGAGGGTGTTGACTCTTTGAATTCGCACCCCAGAGCTGATTCAGTCATGATTAGCACCGCTCATGGCTGTTTGGCTAACCCCAAGCACTTGAGCTTGTCACCACCGACAAGGAATTCGCCTTCTGGACCAGTACGGGAAGAAGGTCTATGCTTCTTCCACTCTGGGAATCAGGGCCCTGAATTACATTGCTCATATGGGGGATTACCAGAAGGCAATCCTTAGCGAGGTGGAAACTAAATTGGAATCCCTTTCTGAGTCTCAGATGATGCAGGAAGTGGCTGACCTAGTCCGGTCTGTGAGTTTGGCCAGTCGGCACATGCTTCATGCAACGTGCGCGCAGTGGATGCTGCTGGTCAGAGCTTGGCGTTCCCGTGGGGTTGTGGCATCATGCCTGGCTCCAGGTGTCAGGTTTGGTCCCGAAGGTGCAGTCTGCTATCAGGATGTGCCCTTCGGGGTTCAGTGCTGTTGTGTGGCGATGTCAAGGACATCATCACTGATCTGCAGGAGAAGGGTACTGCACTTAAGTCGGTTGACTCCTTGTACAGGCTACCTCAAGCTCAGCGTTGTCCCTTCCATGACGTTCTGTCCGGTGAAACCTCAGAGAAAGCGGGCCAACAAGTGTTGGGCCCCTCCGCTCAAAGTCCCCCGCCTAAAAGCGTCGGAGCTTCAGCCGATGCTGCCTCACACCTCCTGACTCCTCTCCTCTCCCACAGCCTCTGGGCCTCCCAGAGGAACCGGTAGGAGGGAGATTCTCCTTCCATCTACCAGTTTGGGAGAGGATCACTTCATACACTTGGGTGCTCCAGCTGATTGCAGAAGGACACTCAATAGAGTTTCTTCAGAAACCACCTCAAACCCCTCTCTCCCCCCCGGTCATCTTACTCCTCAGAACACCTTCTTCTGGTCTGGGAAGAAATATTCTCTCTTCTTATGAAGGAGGCGATAGAGCCTGTCCCATCCCATCTTCAGGGGACGGGTCACTACTCTAAATTTTTCCTGGTCCCAAAGAAGTCCGGGGACGTGAGGCCGATTCTCGACCTCAGCTCCCTGAACTTGTTTGTGGAGTACAGTAGGTTCGGAATGCTCTCTCTGCAGAGTCTTCTGCCCCTCCTTCAGCCGGGACAGTGGCTGTGCGCTCTGGACATGCAGGATGCTTACCTGCATACCCCTATTCGCCTTCCCACTGCAAATACCTGCATTTTTCATTTCAGGGGGGCCACTACCAGTTCAAGGCCCTCCCATTTGGTCTTTCCTCTGGTCCATGAGTGTTCACCAGATGCCTTTCGGTGGTAGCGGCCTACCTGCATACCCAGGGGGTTCAGGTTTCCCCGTATCTGGACGACTGGCTCCTGGCGGCCCCATCCAGGGAGGAGCTCCTGTGCTTCCTTTCCCTTACCCTGCAGGTTTTCACCAGCCTGGGTATTACCATCAACCAGGCCAAGTCCCATCTGATCCCGACCACGACTTCCGCATGGCATTCCTGCCACTGGACAGGGCGGCACACTCCAGGCTCAGGGTCAGCCTGTTGTCCAGCTACAGGTGGGTCAGCGCCAGGTCAGTCCTTCGCCTCCTCGGGCTCATTGTGGCTGCTATTCCGACAGTCCTTCGCACTCGGCTCCACATGAGAATCTCTCAGTGGATGCTTCAGTCTCAGTGGGATCAGTTGGTGGACGACCTAGATCAACGGGTTCTGGTCTCCAGTCCCATGGTTCGGACTTGCAGTGGTGGATGGTTCAGGAGAACCTTTCGGGGGTTCCTTCTGCCTTTCTCCCCCCTCCCAGACGCTGACAACAGATGCCTCCGGTGAGGGTTGGGGAGCCCATCTGGGGTCTCACAGGACCCAGGGCTCCTGGTCCAGGCTCGAACAAATACTTCACATTAATGTGCTTGAGCTTCGGGCTGTGCTGTATACTCTTCAGGCTCTGCATCTGTATCTGCTCCCCGGGCATCTGGCTGTCCAGACAGACAACATGTGTGTAGTCTGGTACATCAACAAACATGGAGGAACTCATTTCTACCCTCTCTGCAGGGAGGCAATGCAGTTTGGGATTGGGCAGTGCAGCACAACCTTCACCTGATGACAGTTCACGTCCGGGGTCGAGAACTCATTGGCAGACCACTTCAGTCGGTCATCTGCTCATGCTTATGAGTGGCAACTGGATCAGGGGTAGCAGATGATATCTTCCTACGCTGGGGAACACCACAGGTAGACCTGTTTGCGTCTCCTCACAACGCAAAACTTCCCGCCTTCTGCTCGCTCGCTCCGGGGTGCGACATTTCTTGGAGAGATGCTGTGTCTCTAGACTGGAAGGGCAGATTCATCTATGCCCCCCCCCCGATCCCCTTGATTCTGAGGGTCTTACAGAAACTCAGCTCAGGAGGAGCTCGCATGATCCTAATCACTCCTTTCTGGCCCAGGCAAGTTTGGTTCTCTCTTCTGCAACAGTATTCAGAGGAACCTCCTCTTCCTCTGTCACAACATTTGCTGACCCAGGATCAGGGGACCCTGGTCCATCCAGGCCTCAAGTCCCTTTAGTTGCACGCATGGCTCCTGCAGACATAGCTCAAGCCCGATTCGGGGTTCCCCCGCTGGTGGCTGAGATTCTGGTGGAGGCCAGAAAGCCCTCCACTAGATCTACCTATGCCACGAAATGGAAACGGTTCTCTATTTGGGCCGCTTCCAAAGATTTCAAGCCATTCTCTTGCTCTGTTGGGCGGCTTCTGGACTACATGTACCATCCTTTGATCTGGGTCTCAGTCATTCCTATCTGAAAGTTCACATGGCTGACCATCTCCGCTTACCATGTTCCTTTTGGGGCAGAACTTTTGCATGGTTGGAAGTCTCTAAGACTTTTCTTAGAGGGGTTCTCCACTTGAGACCCCCTCTTCGTGTTTCTGCCCCTCCTTGGGATTTGAATTTTACTCTTGAGAAGCTTACTCTGCCTCCTTTCGAGCCGGCAGCCTCAGCAGATCTAAAGTTCCTTTCATGGAAGACTCTCTTCCTAGTGGCCATTACTTCTGCTCAAAGGATTTCCGAGCTCCAGACCCTCATGAGCAAAATCCCGTATTTGATTTTCCAGAAGGAACGTGTGGCTCTGCATACCAACCCTAAGTTCTAGGGACATGGATATGTTGTTCATCCACACTGTCTGGCAGGTTCCTTGCCGCTTTAAATCTTGCCGGAAGGTCTTCAAGCTGGCTCCTCCCACCCATCCGGGTGGTAAAACTCGGCTCCGCCCATGGCGCAAGATCTTCCTTACCGCTTGGAAGCTGAGGTTCCCTCCTTAACGCCTCTGAGAAAGACTGGTTCCTAATTCTTCAATCTTCGAAATCAAAGTTTTTGCTAAAAGACTTTGGTCTTTCTCCCTCGCGGCTGCGATGGACAAATTGACTCGGTTTCGGAGATGCCCTTGCGGGCAGAAGATGTCTCGGACGGATCCGGACTCCCGCGTCGTCTACTGCTTAGACCTTGAGCACACGACCCGCGGGCTTGCGACCTGTGCTCTTCTTTTTTCGCCTCGCCCGAAGACCGTCTGCCCGTTTACAGCTGGGCGTTCGAGAAAGATTTCCTCCAGTTAAGTCTAAAGAGGCCGGTTGGCGGTGTCCAGGGCGGCGACTCGGTGGATCAGCTTGAGCAGATGATTGCCCTCGAAGAGGAGGCGGCAGGCCGCTTCTACCTCGGCTGCGGCATTTGTCCCGCTGTCTCACGGTGCCTCGTATTCGGCTTCTTTTAAGGAGCTTTGTCTGACCCTCTCGACGAAAGGTGAGGGTCCAACTTCTTCTGGACCTTTTTCTCGGTCCAAAGAGAGCAAAAGTAAGTCTCACCGTCGACGCTCTTGGGAGCGGGAAAGATCCCCCTTCCCCAGTAGTAGACAGTCGACTTCAGTCGACCCCTCGGCTTCGGCCACTGGTTTCACGGTGTCCCCATCAGGCCAGTTGACCGAGACTCCACGTCGGCGCCGTTCGAGATTTTTCTCGACCCGTTGGACGGGTTGTCAAGGCTGGAGAGCTGAGAATCCCTCCCAGTTCCCCGGTGGGAGTTGCGAGGTCCTGCCTGTCTGTCGCCTCGGTTCCGGAGCCTTGGTGAATCGTCTGACCGAGGGGAGTGCCGATTCCCGACACCTCCCCGCACCGTCCTCGGCCTAGCCGAGGTTCTCGGTCTCGGACGTCTTCGCGGTCCAGCTGATCCCGCCGCCATAGGCGGTCTCGGTCTTGGCACCACAGCAAGCGGCGCCGCCGCTCTTCCTCCTCCTCGGACGAGGGGAAACTTCAGCGCAAGTTGCGTCGGAGGTATGAGGAACTCATGTGGCAACAGCTCCTTCTTACCGGGAATAAGCCGACCCAGTCGTCTTCCCCGGCCATTAAGTGGCTGTCACCGGAGCGGCCGAACAACCCCTCGTTGTAGCGGAGGAGCCTGTTCCCAGGCTGGTTGTTCGGCCAATTCCAGCTGCCCCACCGATTCTGGTGGAACCTCCGCCTCCACAGCCGTTATTTGGGGCTCCGACCAAAAATTCTCGGTCGGCTCAGGGACTGCCCCATAGTCTGTCTGTCACCCTCACTCCCGATAAGCCTCAGCAGGTGGAGGGTGGCTCAGGCCCGAGGCAGCTCTTTGAGGACTCTTCCGAGTCCGAGGATGATTCCTCCCTTTTCTCCAAGCGAATGGACTTGGAGTCCTCAGGAGGACAGTCGGTGGACGATAGCCCTTCGTCCTTCCTAGGATTGCTTCGGCTCATCTCGGAGTCCACCGGGATGAAGCTCGAACCCGTTTCTAAACAGGCCAGGTATCCCCTCACGGAGATTCTGGACCGAGGGGATTCCCCTACGGAGGCCTTTCCGGTGGCCGAGGCCATAGTGGGTCCGGCCTTGCAGCTTTGGCAGCGCCCTGCTTCCTGCCCTGCGCCTTCGGCCAGGATGGCCAGGAAGTATCAGTCCCACGGTTCCTGTCTTGGTTTCTGGAACACCCCTCTGTTGAGGGTTTGGTTACCGACAAGCGTTTTTCGGCCTTCTGGAGCGCCAGGGATGTGGACAAACCTCCCGACAAGGAATCCAAGAAATTGGATTATGCCGGGTGAAAAGTCTATGCTGCGTCCTCTCTCGGCCTTCATCAGGCCAGTTCGGCCGTCCTCATGGCACATTTTTCTCATGCCCTGTTGGGCTCCCTGGATGAGGTTGTCCCTCATCTTCCCGCGGATCTGCAGACTACGGTCAGGCAGGTGCGGGACCAGGGCAGGGCAGTGGCCAAACAGCAGCTCCAGACTGCTTTAGACATTGGGGACTCATGTGCCAGGTCTGTGGCGCGAGTGGCCATGCGTCAGTCGGGCTTGGCTGAGGATATTCACCTTTACTTCGGATACCCAGCACAAGTTGGCGGATGTTCCTTTTGGGGACTGACCTCTCTGCCCTGGGGTGGAAAGTCACCTGCAGAGGATCGAGGAAGTCCATGCCACCTTGGACTCGGGGTCTCTTCTGCTCAGAGGGACAAGGCCGCAAGCCTCAACCTAAGCCCTTCGTCCTTTCTGCGCCTGTAGCCGCCCAGCAACGTCAGGGCCAGCAGGCTCGGGCTTGGCATCCCAAACCCAAACTGGCCGCTTCCTCCAACAGGAAGCAGGAGGTAAGGGCCCAGGAGGTCCCTCGGCTGGTCCCTCCTCCAAGCCTGCCCAGTGACGGGCTGGAGGTGTCAGCCTCCATCCCTCGCCACCACTCCCTGGTTCCCCTGTGGGGACGGCTCGACACTTCCTTTCCGCCTGGTCCGTTATTACCACGGACAGATGGGTACTGGAGGGGTGGGAAAAGGCCTGCCTCTAGAATTGAAGCAGGCCCGCCCTTCAAACCAGTCGCACCTCGGGGGCCTCGGGGTCTCGCAGCCTCACTGTCGGCTCGTCGGGCCGACATCGCTCCTCCTCCAAAAGGAGGTGATCAGGAGGTAGACCCCTCAGACCCGGTTTCGTGTCCAGGAACTTCCTGGTTCCAAGCAGACGGGGGCTGGCACCCATTCTCGGCCTACAGACCTGAACAGGTTCCTAAGGTCTCGAACTTCAGGATGGTCACTCTGGCGCAGATAATACCATCTCTGGAACCGCGGCGTGTGGTTCTGCTCTCTGGACTGCAGGGCGTGTTCTTTCACGTCCTATCCGTCCGTCACATCGGAGTTCCTTACCGCTTTCGTGCGGAGGGATCCCTCTTAGTTTCGAGCCATGCCCTTGGGCCTGTCTTCAGCTCCCAGGGTCTTCACCAAATGCATTGCAGTGGTGACAGCTTTCCCTGCGCGCCGGGGTCCTGGTGTACCCTTACCTGGATGATTGGCTGATAGCAGCCCCCTCCAGACAGGAGGTGGAGCGGTCCAGAGATCTGGCCCTCCAGGTTTGCTCTCAAGTCGGCCTTCTCATCAACGAGGCCAAGTCGGAACTCGAGCCGAAGCAGGTGATTCTGTTTATCGGGGCAGAGCTCGACTCTCTTCGAGCCAGAGCACGGCTCCCGGCGGACAGGGCCGAGGTTCTTACCTCCTTTGCCCAATCATTTCTGGTTGGGCAATCGCGCCCTGCCCGGGACTTCTGCGCCTCCTGGGTCTCATGGCGGCCTGTACCAGCGTGGTCCGTTGGGCACGCTGGCACATGCGCCCCCTTCAGTGGGGACTGGCCAGCCAGTGGTCACAACGCTGCGATCCATTGGACCAGCTAGTGATGGTGACTAGGAGATATGGAACGCCTCCAGTGGTGGACCGTTCCATCTCATCTGCAGGAGGGCATCCCGTTTGTCCGCCCGAGCCGACGGCTCTCTATCGACCGATGCCTCTCTGATGGGTTGGGGTGCCCATCTGGGGAACACCGGCGCATGGCCTCTGGTCCCACGGGAGTCCGATGCCACATCAACCTGCTGGAGCTCAGGCGGTCCGCCTAGCTCTCACCGCCTTTGCTCCGTTTCTCCGGGGTCAAGTGGTCCGAGTCCAGGCGGACAATACCACGACCATGTACTACCTAAATCGCCAGGGCGGGCGCATTCCATTCTTCTATGCAAGGAAGCTCTCGCGATTTGGTCACTCAGGCGCAGCCTGAGGCGGATCTCCAGCCATTCATGTGGCAGGAGCCTCCAACACCCTAGCCGATGCCCTGAGCCGGATAGGGACTGCATCTCACAGTGGTCTCTCCTGCCGGAGGTAGTACAAGATCTGTTCTCCCACTGGGGCACACCTCAGGTGGACCTGTTTGCCTCCAGGAGAACGCTGGCTGAGGTTGTTTAATGCCCGCCCCTCAGCAGGGCTCGCTGCAGGGGGATGTCTTCTCGAGGCTGTGGACCCCTGGCCTCTTTTACGCCTTTTCCCCATTTCCCTTGATTCACAAGGTGCTTCTCAAGGCAAGGAGGGACAAGGCACAGGTGATTCTGATAGCCCCAGACTGGCCCCGCCAGTTCTGGTACCCAGATCTCCTCAGCCTCAGCTCCAGGCTCCCGAGGCAGCTTCCAGCTCGCCCAGACCTGCTCTCAGTCAATCAGGGGAAGGTGTTCCATCCGGACCTTCAATCCCTGCACCTGACAGCCTGGTTCCTGAGTGGCTAGAGTTCCAGGCCTTGGGTCTTTCCGACGAGGTCCTCAGTGTTGTTGAGGCGTCCCGTAAGGAGTCGACCAGGAAATGCTATGCCTTCAAATGGAAGAGCTTTTCCATCTGGTGTCAGGCAAGAGCCTGGACCCTTCCTCCTGTTCTTTGGCAAGCATTTTGGACTATTTATGGTCCCTTTCTAGTCAAGAGCTTAGGTCGACGACCCTAAAGGTGCACCTGGCAGCCATCTCTGCTTACCGGGCGCGGGCCGGGGAGCAGTCGGTGGCGCAGGAGAAGGTGGTCTGGCGCTTTTTCAAAGGCCTTGATCACATTTCCCCTCCGGTGCGAGAACCTCCACCTCCGTGGGATTTACTGCTGGTACTGGCAAAGCTCATGGGCAAGCCATTCGAACCAATGCACAGGTGTGAACTCTCTCACCTGTCGTGGAGAACCGCCTTCTTGGTGGCTATCACGTCAGCCAGAAGGATAGGAGAACTCCAGGCGCTCTGCATCGAGTCTCCTTACCTGGTCTTCCACAGGGACAGAGTTGTCCTGCGCCCCACCCAAATTCCTTCCGAAGGTGGTGTGAGTTTCACCTTAAGCAGGTGTTGACTCTGCCGGTGTTCTACCCCAGTCACACCTCGGAGGCCGAATACAGGCTCCATACTTTAGACCCTAGAAGAGCGCTCGCTTATTATAAGGAGCGCACGGCTGAAATTTGGGGAGAGGTTCGCCAGCTGTTTGTCACCTACGCTGAAGCCGCACCTGGCAGACCTGCAGCCAAGCGGACGATAAGCAGGTGGGTCACCTCCTGCATAGATCTCTGCTATAAGTTGGCGGGCATGGAACCTCCCAGAGGGATAAGAGCTCATTCTACCCGTCATACTGCTGCATCGGTGGCTGCTTCCAGGGATGTCCCTATCCAGGAAATCTGCAGGGCTGCTACCTGGAAGTCAGCACACACCTTCATTACCCATTACCACATCGACCTTGAGTCACGCCGGATGCTGGTTTTGGGGCCTCGGTTCTCAGTCTTTATTCCCTAAGTAGGGGTGTCTGCTGCCTCCCTCCTCCTGGAGAACTGCTAGGAGTCTGCCAGACAGTGTGGATGAACAACATCCATGTCCCTGGAAATACAGGTTACTCACCTCTAACAGGAGTTCTAGGAATGGTATATGTTGTTCATCCACCATTTCCTCAAACCTCCGGCTTGACGAACAACCTGAGCTTCCAGCGGGCCAGATCTGGCGTCATGGGGCGGAGCCGAGAGTTTTACCACCCGGGTGGGTGGGAGGAGCCAGCTTGAAGACCTTCCGGCAAGATTTAAAGCGGCAAGGAACCTGCCAGACAGTGTGGATGAACAACATATACCATTCCTAGAACTCCTGTTACAGGTGAGTAACCTGTATTTTCTCCCTAAGGTGGTAGCAAAATCTACGCTGAATCAATCCATTGAGCTGCCTGCTTTCTTTACGCAGCACTCCAATCAAGGAGAGTACCTCTTACATACTTTGGATGTTCATCGAATTCTGAGATACTACGCCACCAGAACGAAGGATCTCAGAAAGACTGATCAACTGTTTGTCTCTTTTGCTCATAAAAGGGAAGGCAGTGCTGTTTCTAAGCAATGCCTATCTAAATGGTTGGCTCATTGTATCACTTTCTGTTACGACAAGTACAACAAGACCCTGCCAGGTCAAGTCAGAGGCCACTCCACCAGAGGGGTCGCTTGTTTCAGAATGTGTCAGCAGCAGACATCTGTGCAGCCGCAACTTGTATTTCTGTCCATGCCTTTACGAAACATTACAATTTGGACATTGCCTCTCGCTGTAGAGCTGGCTTCGGGTTGGCTGTTCTGCATGGTCTTCTTTCCTAAGACCTTCACAGCCAGAGGATCTACATTTGGGTAGTTTCCTCCTCCTGTTTGCTTCTTCTTGTTCCAGACTGCTTGGGACTCAGTCCTATCTGTAATTTCCTACTGCAAGAGCCCTCTCGAGTGCAATTCACGTAGAACTTACGTAACAGTAGATCTTGACTCTTGCAATAAATGTCTCTCCTGCCCTCCACCCCCATGAGCTTTTTCAGCTCCTTTCCAGGGAAGGAAGCAACCGCTTCTCTCTCGTCTTGCCTTTTTGGCCTTTGGCGGGAAAGAACTGGAAGGCGGGTGTGGGGGACCATCCCATTATACTGACATCGGTCACCTGACGTGGGGGCTGTCCCCCGCCAGAGACTGCTAGCTAGAAATTTTTCTGTGAGGTCCTGACGCCTGCCGGCTTCAGTCCTATCTGTAATTACCTACTTCAAGAGTCTCTCTCTCTCGAAGATCTACTGTTACGGTAAGTTCTTACGTAACTGTACTTTTCCCCCGTCGTTTATTGTCGTCGTGTAATTCTAAGAAAATTTGCTGTTTCAGGGTTCAATTTTAACATTATTTTACTAGCCCAAAACCTAATGCAAATTGGCCAGGGCTAGTGCAGCTAACCCTCTTCTTGGCCGTCTTGACTACTGCAGGTTTTCCATGGCTGTTAATGAAGCTGAAAATGTCCCTGCTTTAGCAGGCTGTAGTCCTCATGCTAATCTCTGTCAGTGTTGCAGATGGCCTGGTGTGATAAACACCTCATTAAGAGCTGCAGTTATCTGGCAGTTCAAGGGGATCCCACAAAAGGCTCAATGTGAGTCATTATCACTCCACTGTCAGAACTTTCAGCTAGTGTCCAGGGTGTGATCAAGGGTAGAAGCTGTTAAGTCACTAGTTTCCAGTTTTCTGAATGTGTCTCTGATAATTTGCCCCCACAGTATTAAGACCCGTCCAGTGCCCCTCATTTCCATACATTTTGAGTGTCTGTATCAAACATTTCAGTGACAAAATGCTAAGAGGCATACAAGGTCTGCTCTGCAGGTGGTACTTTTTATCCCAGCCTCGCTGTAGCTACTTCCTCTTCCCTCCAGATCTCTCAACTCTGTACTTTCCCTGGACATTACTGCAGACCATACTTTGAAATGACTTTCCATTCAAATGTTGGGGTCCTCAGCTCTTCTAAATGGACCATGTCAGCCAACGCCATCCTTTCATCATAAAAACAAAGCTTTGGAGCATGTATGGTACAAAACACCTTAATAAAATACATAATTTGAAAGGTTAAAATAAGCATTCCTGGGGTGCATAGATCATCCTGTACTGAAACGGGCAGTATAGTATCATGCTAGTATACTGTTTACCCTGGCCTGATGAACAGAGAATGTTTAAAACAAATCTGTTACTGTTGGGCACAGCATGTTAAAATCAGTACTTTTAAAAATCAAAATGTCATAGTTTTCTGTTTCCAAGCCCTTAGGTTTGTGTAGCCCCCTCCCCAAAGAAATCATAAATGTGCTCCTGGCTCACTTGACACTACAAAAACTTCCAGAAGTGCTGAGCTCCAGTTGATCACAGGGTGGGGGCTGAGAGTGTCTTTCTCTACCTGACTGTGTTCATTGCCCTGTGCTGTGGGTGGTGGTGAGGTGCAGGATGATACTAGCTATTGTGTGTACAGAGTTAGGTCTACCTGACTGACCATTTGCTGAAGTGTTATCCTCTGGTTAAGGAGGTGCAGAAAAAGGAAGAGAGGAGGCCATGGTTCAAAACAATGGAGGCACACTGTGTGTGATGGCATTACATGTTTTTTTTTTCTGCTGGGGCCCGAAGTGATGTGGAAGTAAGATAAATGTTCAATAATCTGAGTATTTTCTTGGCTTGCATTTTTCTCTGTCTAAGTGATCAAAATTTACCATTACAATTGTGGGTTAGTGCTACCATCTGTGGGCTAGTCTAATTTTGGATCACATCAACTTGTCCTGCTGGCTAGTGCAAAGAAAAGATCTTACTTCGAGAGGAAGCTTTTGCAGCAGGTTTCATTTATTTATTTGTTTTTTGTTAACTGAGTAAGCACACTAGTGAGAAAAACTATTTTCAGACACGACCCAGGAGAGTACAGAAACAATAATATAAAACTTCAAAAAGAACAAACATGAGTACTAAACTTTTTACATGAGGATATATGCACATAACAATGGAAATTTTGACAAAGGGTTTATAATGAGGCATAACTGAGCAGACAACAATGAACACATCAATAAGGTTAGAAAAGGCAATAAATCAGGCGATTTAAAGCAATACAGACATTTGTAAGAGAGAATAGAAAGTCCCAAGGGTGAATAGTAGGCAGAAATAGATGAAGAGGGGCTAGAGAGAGAGAGTAAGAGGAGTAGGGAGGTGGTGCTGTATTATGGCTGTGTGAGATATGGGGTTTGAGGAGAGGGAGTGATTAAGATGATACTAGAGAGGGAAGGGGAGAAATAGAGGATACGGGAGTAATCGATAGGAGGAGAGATTGAGAGGAAGTGCACCAGGAGGGGTAGACCATCGACCCATGACAACAGAGAGGGGGGTGGGTTTGTAGAGTAGAGACTACGGTGGTTTGAAACAGGAGCATATGTGGGATGAGATGAGATGGTGTCTAAATTATCTCTTAAAGGAGTAATGGGAAGTCAATTGACGAAGTGTTGGAGTGAGTTCCAGAATTGGGGCGCATGGTGGGCATAGGCACTACTACCTTTTTTGTACGATGTCTAGGGATAAGGACAGGAGCATTTTCTGCAGAGCGTAACACATGAAAAAATTACTCACCTTAGTAATGTTGTTTCTTCTAATGGAGTCTTGCTATATTATGACATATGCAGTGAGTCCCAACCTTCTAACTGCTCTGGAGGTGAAAGAGTTAACTTTCCATGCCAGGCATGGAACCTTGAGCCGAGCTCAGTTGAAAACTCTGTCTGTTGTTGCTCAAACTCAGACTGTCAGATCTTTACTGAGCAAAACTCACTAAGGTTCAGTGTGGAAGTCAGAACCTACACTAGCCCACTGGCTACTAAGTACAAGAACACGCTTTTTCCATGATCCCAAAACAAAGACTCAAGTCAGGGGAATCAAGAAAGAAAAATTAAAACATAACAACCCAAGCACCCTGAAAGAAAGGGTGAAAAAATAAAGTGGGCATCTACTGAGTGTTAACATTGCACTGCCCACCCACATCCCAAAAGTAGAGGTTCTGAGAGGGCAGGTCGGAGAGGTATAATATAGCAAGACTCCATTAGAAGAAACAATTTTTTCTTCAAACAACATGAAGTCTTGCTATATTATGACATATGCAGATTACACAGCAGTACCTCCATGGAGGAGGGACAGAACCTACTTAGGAAATAGGCTCTGAAGCACAGCTGTGCCAAATCGAGCATCACTCCTGGCCTGGATGTCCAGGGAGTAATGCTTAGTAAAAGTGTGAACTGTTTACCAGGTAGCTGCTTGACATATTTCTAGGATAGGGATGTCCCTGGCAGCAGCCAGAGACACAGCTGTACCTCTGGTAGAGTGAGCCCTCAGGCCTGATGGAGGAACCTTACCCAGTTTTTCATAGCAAATTGGATACAAGAGACAATCCACCTGGCAATGGATCTTTTCGTGGCAGGTTTTCTTACCAACCTCACCATAAGTGAGGAACAATTGAGGAGTCAAGCCTGTGACCCTTGGTACGCTCTATGTAGTAACTAAGGGCTCTTTGACATCTAACTGTGCAATCTCCTCTCGCCAGAGGAGGAATGGTCAGTGAAGTACACAGGAAGGGACATGGACTGATTAAGGTGGATGTCTGAAACCACCTTAGGCAAAAACTTTCTGTTAGTCCTGAGGACCACCTTATCTCTGTGAAAGGAGATAAAATCATGGCTCCACTGACAATGCTTGCAATTCACTTATGCGCCTGGCAGAAGTGATGGCTACCAAAAACACAGTTTTCCAAGTCAAGTACTTAAGCTCTGCTGAAGACAAAGGCTCAAAATGGGGTTGCATAAGCTGGGCAATGCAAATATTAAGATCCCAAGCAGGGGCAGGGGCCCTGAATGGAGGGTTGGTGTGAAGCAACCCCTTGAAAAACTTGGAGAATACAGGGTGAGCTGAAAAAGAAGAAGGTTTACCTGCTGATAAGAAACAGACACGGCTGCCAGGTGCACTTTTAGGTAGCTGGTCTCAGCCCCAAAGAATTCAAATGCACCAAATAATCCAGGATTGTGGGCAAGTCAGCAGATTCTGGGAGAATATGCTTGCCAGAGCACCATATGGAAAATCTCTTCCATTTGGAATTATAAGTAGCCCTGGTGGAAGGCTTCCTAGAGGCCTTCAAGATATCCAATACACCTTGGGAGAGGTGTAGGTCAGCAAACTAACTCTTCAAGAGCCAGGCCTTGAGATTGAGAGATTTGAGGTTCGGATACCAAACTCTCCCCTGGGCACAGGTTAACAGGTTGTGATTCCTGGGAAGACACAGGGGAAGGTGGACTGCTAAGGACATGAGGAGTGGGTACCAGGGCTGTCTGGCCCAATCTGGAGCAATCAGGATCATCTTGCAGAGTTGAGATCTGATTTTGACTAGCACCTTGAACAGAAGAGGGGAAGGGGGAAAAGCATAGAGAAACTTCCCTTCCCAACTGAGAAGGAAGGCATCCAGAGGGACTGAGCCCAACACTGGGGGCCTGCAGCAAAAAAGGGGAAGTTGGTGATTGTCTGGGGCTGCAAAAAGATCTATCTGCTGGGTGCCCCATCTGGCAAATACTACCTCTAGTACTAGGGGATCCAGTGCCCATTCGTGATGGCCCTGGGAAATCCTGCTGAGAGCATCTGCCAGGACATTGTCCTTGCCCGGGAGGTGAACTGCCGTAAGGGAGGCATTCAGGGAATAAGCCAGAGACCACAACTTCATTGCTTCGGTGCACAAGGCCATAGACCGAGTGCCCCTTGCTTGTTGATGTACCACATTGTAGTGGTGTTGTCTGTTCTGACCTGAACAACCTTGTTCTGAACAGATGTGGAAAAAACTTGAAGTGCTAGAAAAACTGCTCTGAGTTCCAACAGATTGATGTGGAGCAAAGATTCCTGTGGGGACCACAATCCCTGGGTAGTGAGGTCGCCCATGTGAGCTCCCCACCCCAAGAGGGATGCATCTGTAGTAAGGATTAAGGAGTGAGACTGGGGGTGAAGGGGAACCCCTGTCTCAGATTGCTCTGGTCCTGCCACCACTGAAGGGCCTGGATCAGGGATCGAGTCACTGGGATCAATTTGGTTAGAGGGTCTCTCCTTTGAGACCAAAAGGCTCTCAACTGGAACTGGACGTCCCTCATCTGAAATCTTGCTCCCTGCACTACTGCTGTAGAAGCAGCCATGTGCCCCAGGAGCTGTAGAATGCCTTGCAGGTCGAGAGACCTGCAGGGTGAAAGAGGAGGCCAGAGAGAGACCAGGGTCCTTGCTCTTCCAGAGGAAGGAAGGCTCTGGTCTCTGTGTTCAGTCTCCTGCCTATGAAGGTGAGAAGCTGGACAGGCTCTAGAACTGACTTTGGAAGACTGAGGAGGAAACCTAGAGATGTGAGCAGTTGCTGAGTCACCTGAAGGTGAAGTTTGACCTGGTCTGGAGACTGGCCTACTATGAGCCAGTCGTCCAGATAAGGAAAGATGGCACCTTTTGCCTTCTTAAGGGCAACTGCTACTGCCAGGCACTTGTGAATACCTTCGGGCCGAGGTGAGGCTGAAGGGCATTGCTCTGAACTGGTAATGGCCTGAGGGCAGTTCAATCTGAGGTACTGGCGGGAGCTTCTTGATAAGAACATGGAAGTAGGCATCCTTGAGGTCCAGGGAGGCTAGCCAGTCCCCTGGCCTTAGAGAGGTAAAATAATTCCCAGAGTCACCATTTTGAATTTTGGTTTTAAAAGGTGCTTGTTTAGATATCTGAGATCCAGGATGGGCCGCCATTCTCCTGTCTTTTTTGGGGTAAGGAAGTACCTGGAGTACAACCCTTTGCCCTGGTGTAGGGGTGGAACCCTTTCCACAGCTCTGAGAGCCAGGAGGGTAGAAACGTCTGTTTCTAGGGCAAGTGCCTCTGATGGATTTGCAGGTGGAAAGGACCTGGCTTTCGTCTTCAGAAATTTTTTGAAGCTGAGAACCAGTCCCTGGCTTACTACTTCCAGGACCCACTTGTCTGATGTTAAAGACTTCCAGTCCTGGACAAAGTAAGCCAGCCTGCCCCTACCAGTAGTGGAGAATCGGCCCTGGCCAATTTATTAGGGAGCCTGCTTAGCAGGGGCTTTGGGCTGAGGGTAGAAGAGGCTATTTCAGGCACCCCTTGGCCTGCCTCTTCCTCAAAGAACCCCTCTGGGCATAAGCAGAAGAGGAGGCCTGGGCTTGGTAAAAAGGCCTATGAAAAGGCCTGCCCCTGACATGCTGCCTTTGAGGAGTGGCTTGCCTTTCTTTGGCCTGTGCACTCCTATAGGTGGTCCTATTTTCATCCATTTTCTTCATATAATTCTCTGTCTGCTCCCCAAACAGAGAATTGCCCACAACAGGAAAATCCATAGCCTTAGACTGGGTATCCTGACAGGGTAGTACATCTGAGCCAGGCCATTCTGCTAAGAGCCACAGATGTAGCCATGACTCTTGATACATCATTAGAATCTATTGCAGCATGAAATTGCACCTTGGATGCCTCAATACCATCCGCAGCCACCTGCTCCAGCTCCTGGCAAGCTGGTCAGGGGCCTGTTTTGCTAGGGCCAGCACAGTATCCCATCTGGATTTCTGGTACCTAGCAGCATAAGCCATAATTTGCCTGTCTGAGTCTTTAAAGATGCTGCCATGTACTGTTTCTTTGCCATGGCATCCATCCTCCTGGAATCCTTTTCAGGAGGGTGAGAGGCTAGAGGAATATTTGCCTTGTCACAGGCTGCAGCCTGCACTACCTCCACATGGCTGCATTGCTGAGAGAGGAACTCCGATCAGAGCCTGATAATGTATATACTCTTGTCCATCCTTTTATCAACAGGAAGGATAGAGAGAGGAGTTTTAGAATTTTACTGTCTGTTTCCTAAAGGATTTGTGCAAGGGAATGGACAGTCTCCTAGACTCTGGAATATCCATCATTTCTACATAATCAGGCTCTTCTTGGTCATCAGCAGCTTCCTCAACAGGGAGTTGGAGAGTTTCAACGACTTTCTTATATAACATAAAATGAGAAGGGACTCAGATAGCCTGGGGGACCCTGACGGTCTGTCTGAGAGATGTCCGGTTCAATGGGCACATCCAGACCTTCAAAATCACATTCACTCTCCTCGCATTCTCCTTCCTTCCTCTGGTTCATAAAATCCTCAAAATCATAATCTTGAATCGGTGGAACCGGCCAACCAGCACTTCCTGATGGTGTTGGTTCGGACGGAACCGGGAAAGAGACTAGACAATTTGAATTGCTTTAACTATTTCCTCAGCAGTTGGAGAAAAAACTTTTGGCTCCACACTAGCTGACTTTCTAGTCCTTTTAGTTGGAACCGGCCCCTCAGAGCTGGCTCTTCGTTTGCCTGAGGAAGTATCGCCCTGGTCAGAGAGCACTCCCTTCGGTTCGGTTGGACCCGAACCGGGCTGGCCATCCGGGTCAGCTGACTTTTTGGCCTTCCTTTCCCTGAGCCTACCAACTCTCTTTTCCACGGTGGCAGCAGGAAAATTCTTACAAATCTGGCAGTCTGCATTGAGGTGGTCAAACCCCAGACAATATACACGGGGTTGTGTGGGTCAGCCTTAGCAAAGGCTTCCCCACAGAGACCACAGTGCTGAAACCCAGTGGGCCTGGTTTTTCTTTTGGGTTTCTCGGACATAGTGCCAGCCTAACCAAACTTGCCCATTAGTGGCAATCCGCCAAGCAAGACTCTCTTATCGGTTCCCAACTGTGTCACGGGTCGTGGAAAAAACCGTAATGAAATCTGTTTTTTAGAACCGATAAGAACCGGGAACCGCACTCTAAAGGACTAGAAAGTGTTTTTAAAACAACCTGATCGGTTCAAACCGAACCGAAAGACGTTTACAAGTTCCACACAGAAGAAAAATAAATGTAAGCCTATCTATTACTTACAGTACCACAGACAGAGCTTGAACCGACCAATTGCGGTTTAATTTCGGTCAAGAAACCGAAAAAATAAGACTTTTTAACCGAGAAACGAACCGAGCAGAAGGAGAAATCTCCGGAGCGACTGTTCAGTGTAGCGGAGTAAAGAATCTGACAGTTTGAGTTTGAGCAACAACAGACAGAGTTTTCAACCGAGCTCGCGCTCAAGGTTCCATGCCTGGCATGGAAAGTTAACTCTTTCACCTCCGGAGCAGTTCGAAGGTTGGGACTCACTGCATATGTCATAATATAGCAAGACTTCATGTTGTTTGAAAGTTAGTTTGCTGGTAGGGAAAGAGACAGACCAGATGTTTGGGTGTATGGGACCTAATAATGTTGTCAGTGATGGATCCAAGTGCAAAGGACCTTAGTTCTTTCGGCGGGAGCCAGCCAAGATCCCAGTACAGAAGGCAGTGATGTTTCAGCCTAGGGGAGCTGGAGGCAAAACAACCGATGTTGTTATATGTTACATCCCACTTACGAAGACATGAATTACTGGCTGATGCATATATAGAGACCCCGTAAGTGAGAGAGGGAAGTAATATACCATGGGCAGTTGCAAGTCTAGCAGAGGGAGTGAGAGCATAACTGGTCCGTTAGGCAGTCCCAAGCTTGGAGTTGACCTGCTTGCAGGTAGATTGAATATGAGAGTCAAAACTCAGGCATGGGTCTAGGGTGACACCTAGATATTTTAAATGAGGTAACCACCCCAACCGCTGAGCCATCAAGGGAGGAGACAGTTAATTGAGTTTGGACATGTTTGAGCTTGACACTAGATCCAAATAGCACGGCTTGGGTCTTTGTTTTATTTAGAACAAGTTTGTGCTTTGTAAGCCACAGTTGGATAAGTTGATAATCACAGGAGAGATTAGCATTTATTTCCTCAATACTTTTAGAGCTTGAGTATAGAACAATGTCATCTGCATAAAGTACAGTAAGGAGGAAGTCCTAAGGAGATTTGTAGTAATGCTGTTGATAAAGACGGAGAAAAGCAGAGGACCTAAGATGGATCCTTGAGGTACTCAATGTTTATGGAGACCTTGTCTGAGAGGGTAGAGTTAAATTTCACGTATTGATTCCTATCTGACAGGTAGCTGTCAAACCATTTTACAGCATGTGATGAGGAACCTAGAGAGTTCATAGTGGTGGATAGAATGGGATGGTCAACTAGATCGAAAGCTTTGGTCATATCAATAAAAACAGCCCCGGTGAGCTTGCTGGAGTCCATAGCCACTAGGGTGTCAGACGAAAATTTGAGGAGGGCAGTTGTAGTACTTTGTCCCTTGCGGAAACCATGTTGAGCATCAGTTAGAAGGTCATATTGCTGGAGAAAGGAGGTAGTTTGGGTACAAGTGCCCCTCAAGAATTTTACTGAGAACAGATAGTATAGCAATGGGTCTGTTATTAGATGGGTCAGGCAGATCACCCTTTTATGTACCGGGTCATTTTCGCTGTTTTTCGGATCTTTGGGACAGTGCAGCTACACAGTGAGAGGGTAAAGATCCTAGCTCAGGGAGCGGCTATGTAGGGGCTGCCAATCTTAGGAGCCTAGGTTCCAAGTTATCAGACCCAACTGCTGTGTGCTCGAGATGTTTCTTAGAGTCAAGAACTTCACCTTTGTATAGACTTGAAATGGAGAGTGGGTCCTGTGGCCTTTGCAGGGAGATAGGGACAGATGAAGTGGAGAAGGAGGCAGTATAAGGAGTGAGGTCAGCAAATTGCCTATTGAAGTTTGCAGTGGTGAAGTGATTGTTGCAGTGGATGCCATTGAGAGACATATTATTTGGGGTGGAGTACTGGCTAGATCCAAGGAAGAATTTGATATGGGACCAAAATTTATTTGGGTCACCCTGGGAGTCAGTAAGAAGGTCTCTACAGTATGAATGTTTAGCTTTTGATTTCCTTTTTACATGCATTTCTCATGGCTATCTAGGCATTAAAGTCGGCAGGAGAACCAGATTTCTTATAAAGAAGCAATGTCTTATCCTTTAGATGTAGTTTAGATAATAAGTCAGACTTTAACCACGGGTCTGTTTATTTCGAACCCGCCTGGTCACAAGTTGACAATGGGATTCTTGTAAAGCTAGGAATTTGACAAGAAAAGTTTAGAGCAGTCTGAACATTGGTTGAGCTATAGAGAGGGCTCTAGTCAGTACGGGCCACGCCTGACAGAAATGCCTCTGGGTCAAGGTTTGCATAATTACGGAAGATGATGAAGAGAGGTTCATCGAATCCATCCGGCCTTACCCCAGACACAATAAGTGGGGAGGTCAGAGATGGCATCAGCTAGGACTCCTGCATCAACAGTATTTTCAGTGCGGTTTGACATGATCTAGTCTAGCAAGCTACTAATGTTAGAATGAGGCATGGTACGAGTAGGTTCAGAAATGAGCTGATGTAGGTTAAAACTCTGTAGTTTAGTCAGGGGTAACATTTGTGTTTTTCCCAGCTAGTTTATATCAATGTCACCTAATATAAGAACTTCATCATTTCCGGAGTGAATAGCTGATTTGTCAGGTAGCTCTTCCAAGCCTTTCAGGCCATGGATAGGGGGATTATAAGCACAGACAATATTTAATTTCTTCGAACCAAGGGTGGGGAAGACATGAAGTGCCTCACAGTAATTTAGGGGGTAGAGCTAGTTACCGAGAGCTGGAGGTGTGATTTGAAATAAATGGCTATATCTCCCTCTTTTGGGGCGGACTATCATTCCCGCATAAATTGTAGGACGGCAGGGAGTAACGAGAGTCAAGGATGGATGGCTTCAGCCAGGTTTCAGTTAGACATAGTATGTCCGTTTGTAGAGCTCGAACCAGGGTTCAAGCCCCGAGAAGTTTCACTCCAGACTCCTGATGTTATGGTGTATTATCAGTAGGCCCTTTGCAGTAGAAATAGAAACATTGTTTGGGGACAGGGGGTCCAGGGTTAGGCTGTACATCCCCTGATAGCAGACTGGCCAGTAGTATGAGGTACCAGAGCTTACGATGTTGGTAGGGAGATAGGGTGTGAGTACGCAGGGAGCTATATTTGAGGGCATAAGCAACCAGATAGATACAGGAGTAAAGGGGTAGGATCGCACCATGTAGCTAGTACCACTAACATATTGTAGACAGTAAAATCATTTTGTGGGATAGGTGGGAGATCAGATTCAGTATTGGGAGCTCCCATAGTTGATGGGTATAGTAAAGGCAGGGAGAGTAGGAGAAGGATGAGCAACAGCTGTTTAAATATTTAAGCCATTGGAAATTAGGAATCAGAGAGGATATAAGATTAGCATGGGATGGGCAGCAACGAGGGAGAGATAGTACAGGCCGGGACGGGTCAGAGATTGGATAGAAGTAGTGGATGTTTGAGCTTGAGTGCCTGAGAAGGGAGGCGACAAAGGAATCAGCGTGTTTATGGAAAAGCGCCAAGGACTGACTACCAGGATGGGTAGGAAGAAGAATTTGAGAAAAACAAAGCAGTAAGCAGGAACAGCAAAGAACAGATGAAGTAGGGGGGAAGTGAGAGACAGAAACAGATAAGTAGGAAACTATTATTTCCTGGGTCACACGAGGAGTTAAGGATAAGGAAAGGAAAACAAACTGTGATTGGGAAATAGCGCAGTTATATAGGCTTAAGAGGTTGCAGTAGACGCCATGTGGCGGGGGGGGAGACTGCAGCTGATCTGCAATTTAGTAACCTGAGAGATATGGAACTGCTAGTGTATTTAATAGGTGGCTGGGGAGAAAACTACCCTACACTGTGCAGTCAGGCCCCTCAAAGAGCGCAGGCCTAAGGGCGGTAGATGGCAATCCAGAGAGCAGACTGCAGGCGCACTTATCAGGAACCTAGCTGCAGCCACTCAGCCTATCAGGAGGCACTGGGAAAAAGGCGCTCAATTGGAACGCAGCCATAGGCTAGCCGAGACTGGGTAGTAATACCTTGTGCATGAGCTGAAGTTGGGGACCAGGAGGCGGGAGGAGTCCAGCTGATGTAGTGGCGGGCCAGGGATATAGCCGGGACACCGCCAGGTCCACGAGCGCCGCTGGGTTAGCGAGAGTGGGTTTGGAAGGAAAGACAAGAAACAGCAAAAATAAGTAAAGTACACAAAAGGTGAAATGTAGGGGCGGAAAAACTGGCGGCAGACAAACTGTGGGGGTAGGGGTACTTAAGAAGAGACAAAGGCAGAAAATTAGCAAGGCATGCAAGAGGTGGGAGGGGTTACCTAGGAACAGGGAAATAGGTGCGTGGCAGAGACGGATTTAATTTAGAGCTAGGGGAAGGGTTAGCGGTTAAGTCCAAGGATAAAGTTAAAATAGCAGGAGCAGGGTTCAGGGAGAGAAAAGTGCAATCAGAGTAAATATGAGAGAGAGAGAGAGACGAGAGAAAAGTAACTTAAGGAGAACAGTCAGCAATATAGGGAGAGATTCTTGTCCAAGAGGAAAGGAAGGTCAGAGATAGGTAACCATTCAGTTTTAGGATTGGAGAGGCGTTTGCAGAGATGGCAAGAAACACAGTAGTACACTTTGGGTAGTAACAGACAGTAACTCAAGGTGCTGTAAGGGCCAGTGCAGTTTCTAGGCAATTAGCAGTTTTTAAAAACTCTGGGTTTAAAACACATTTATTACAGACAGAAGATTAATTAACTGGACTAAGTGCTGGTTTAAAAACTCCTTGTTTAAAACAAGGCTATAGTTTGACTAGGAAGCAGTCAGCAGTATTGCACTAACAGAAGCCACAATTAATTAAAATTCAAAAACTACGCTACACTGTGCAGTCAGACCTCTAAAGAGCCTGCCTAAGGGCAGGTAGATGGCAATCCAGAGAGCAGACTGCAGGCGCATTTATCAGGAACCTAGCTGCAGCCACTCAGCCTATCAGGAGGCACTGGAGAAAAAGGCGCTTCAATCATAACGCAGCCGTAGGCTAGCCGAGACTGGGTAGTAATACCTTTGTGTAGGAGCCGAAGTTGAGGACCAGGAGGGCGGCAGGAGTCCAGTAGATTCAGCGGCGGCAGCCAGGGATAAGACTGGAGGCCCTCCGGGTCCACGGTAGCCGGGTTAGCGAAGTGGGTCTTTAAGCAGGAGCCGAAGTTGGGGACCAGGAGGGTGGCAGGAGTCCAGCAGAGATTCTGGCAGTAGCGGCGGTGGCCAGATATGGACGGAGGCTGCTGGGTCCACGATGCTGTTCGGGTTAGCGAGAGCAGGTCTTTTGTGCAGGAGCCAAGCTGGGGACCGGAGGTGGCAGAAGTCCAGCAGATTCAGCGATGGTAGCAGTATCGACATGGGAACACCCCCCGCCGAGGTTGGCTCCGCCTCCAACGTCGCCCTACATAATGGAGGAAGTTCCCCACGTGCTCCAGTTCTTTCCCACCACACAGCTTGTGTTAGTTTGCTTCGGCTACAGTTTCTCTCAGTACCGAACGCTCATCAGTTGTTTTTCTCCACTCTTTTGCGATTTTTCAACAGAATTTCGACCCATGTCATCCTCTTCCAGCGGGAACACCAACAAGTGCTGTTGCGGGTAACAGATCCCCGCCAAGGACGGCCACTCTGCGACCGATGCCTGCTCCCACTGTCGGGCCTTCAGTAGCCGGACACATATTCGGTGACAGAAGTCCTGCTCAGCCTTCCTTGCAGAGTCCAGATTGGCCACAATGGAGAAATCTTCCTTGGGGGAATCTTCAAACTCATCCGCTTGCAAGAAGCACCAGAAAGATAAGCATCGGGGGAAAAAAGAGAGAGAGGGGTCCCAATCTAGGCCTTGGGCTCAAGGTCCGCCTCTTTGGGGGAACCACGCCTTACATCCCTCAAAACTTCTTGGGCTACGGCCATTGGGTCGTCAGTGTCTAAGCCCTCGAGGGCCTCCTTACCCTTTGAAGGTATACCGCCTGCCGAGAAGGTTTCTGCCGCAGCGCGTCCTCTCCCCTGCTCGGCCTCTGTCTCCACGGTCGACCTCTGGGAGTTGGAGTAAGGCCTCCGGGCATTCTTGTGGCAGGGTTTCTTTTCTGCCGCCCAAATCGAAGCACTCTGACCGTCGTCAGCCTACAGCTCCTGACCGACGTCCGGAGAGCACGATAAACATAAACACTCTGACCATCCCAAGGCTAAGCCTTCCGAGGGATGCCCGTCGAAAACCGGAGATAGACGGGCGCCAGCCTGATGTCCAGCCGCCTCCCCCAGCATCCACCCTCCCGGTGCAGATGGTACTGCCGTTGGAGACTGTTGTCCTGACGCTGTTGTGCCGCCCGACCGGTCATCAGCTCCAGAACTTCAGCAGACGCCGGTCCGTCAGAGTGTCAGCCCACATAGCAACCACGCCTCGCCATGTATTTTACCAATGCCGAAGTCCCAGACGCCGCACCGTGGCTCTGGGCCAACATCAGTACCCCTGATGACAGTACTGACACCGGTTTTGGTGCACCTGCTCCACCTCAGCCCTGAGTCCCTAAGCTAGCTCTCCTCTCACTGGTTAAGGAGCTTTTTCTCCCACTAGTGGGACACCGCTATGACCTCCCAGTGGGTGTGCCTCCTCCCACGCCTCCTGTTCCGGAACCTCAGGGTGAACCTGCACCAGACAAGATGCCCGACCCGGAGCCCTCCGACCATGAGGCAGGGGAGAACCCACTGCACCCAGAAGCACAGGGCAGAGACACAGGAGGACCAGATCCTCAAGTTCCTCCTAGTCTTCTTCACCCGATAAGAGGCGCATGAGGAGAAGGCAACTGCCCTCCTCTTCTTCCTTAGCATCTTATGTTGACTCTGGTTCCTCTGTCCCAGGCTCGGACATTGACCTAGACCCTGATCTTGGAGATCAGGAGGGACACCCTAAATCACCTCCTGATGACCCAAGTTTTATGGAGGTTATGAAGCACATCCAAGAGACCATGGGCTGGGATATGGAGGCTCTGGACCCCGAGCGACTGCGGTTGGCTAAATACCTCCGCCAAAAAGATCCTAAGCCGGTGGTCATCCCTCCCATGGTGGACACCTTTCAGGACATCAGCTACGCTACTTGAAGGCACCCTCATTCCTCCTCGGCGGAGCCAAAAAAGGTTAACAGGTTCTACCGGGCACCTAAGGACCTCCCCTTTTTGTCCGAACCACCCACTGCAGACTCTGGTGATTTCGGCAGCTCACGATCATTTGCAGAGGCCCAAACACCTGAGCTCCCAGCCGCCTGACAGGGAGTCAAAGCAGCTGGGTTCGATGGGACGTGAGGTGTACTCTGCTGCCACTTGCAGTATCAGGAGCCTTAACTTCCTGACACACACATGGTCCGGTACCAGAATGCCCGTTGGGAACAAGGTCTGGACATTGTGCAAAGCCTGCCTGACTGCTGTCAACAGGCAGAGTTTTCCAAATTGTTGAAGTCTGGCTCAGACATGGGGACCCATGTCCTGCGCTCAGCTTACGACTCTGCGGACACCTCTTCCAGGGCAGCAGCTACTGGCTTCTGCCTCCGTCACCTTGCCTGGCTTCGGGTTTCTAGGTTCGATCCAGATGTGCAATCCAACATTCTGGATGCTCCCTTTGAATGCTCTGTGCTCTTCGGAGAAGACACGGAGAAGATAATCATGAAGCTACATGACTCCGGTCAGGCTATCCGAACCATGCAGTCCATGTACCGCCCGAAACAGGGACGATCCTGGCAGTATCTTTTTCATGGCCATGGGGACAACAGTTCAGTGCCCGCGACGAGCACCAGCAGCGGGGCAGCTTTGGTGCAGAGGTGGAGCCGGGGTACCTTGGCTGCCACTTCCTGACAGGCCAAGTCAACAGTTGCCACCCTCCCCCACCCTCACACAGCCTGACTGTCCAGGTGACCCACCTCCCCTAGACACTGCTAGGGGAGCCGGTGGGAGATCGCTTTTCCTTACGCCAAGGCCTGGAGTCAAGTTACCTCCGACCAGTGGGTTCTCGATCTCGTAGAGTTCGGGCACTCTTTCGAGTTCGACAGTATCCTTCCGGACAGGCCACCTCCATCCCACTACCTGAGGGAACACCGGTTCTACTCCAGAGAAATCATCTCTCTCGGACAAGAATGCCATCGAGCCGGTGCCTCCGGCTGAGGTTCAGATGGGGTTCTACTGTCACTTCTTCCTAGTCCCGAAGAAGTCGGGGGACCTCAGACCCATTCTGGACCTCAATGATCTGAACAAATGGGTTACCTACCAGAAGTTTCGAATGGTCTCCCTTCCCGCTCTCCTGCCGCTTCTGATGACAGGAGACTGTCTGGCTTCAGTCGATATGCAGAATGCATATCTGCATATCCCAATCGCCAGATCTCACCGAAGATTCCTGAGGTTCAGAGTTATGGGAAGGCCTTATCAGTTCAAAGTTCTTCCCTTCAGTCTTTCGTCAGCCCCCAGGGTATTCACCAAATGCTTGGCAGTGGTCGCTGCGGCACTTCGAGGAAGGGACTTTTTCATGTTCCCTTACCTGGACAACTGGCTCCTCCTGGCCCACGCCAAGCCTCGCCTGTTGGAAACCTTCAGGGACACCGTATCGCTTTTCTGGCCTCTAGGGATCATAGTCAGTTGGGGAATGTCTCAGCTTCCCCCCTCCCAGAGGCTTCAATTTATCGGGGACATTCTGGATTCCACCCTCGGGAAGGTTTTTCTTCCCCCGACAGAGCGGGCTGCATCCCAAGTCTTGGTGTCTCAGGTCTGTACAGCCTCAAGAGTTCCAGCAAGATTCCTTCTCAGGCTATTGGGACACATGTCAGCGGCCATCATTTCAGTTCCTCTAGCACGGCAGCGCATGAGGACTATCTAGTGGTCCTTGAGGGTCCAGTGGGATCAGACCAGGGATGATCTGGACGCCCTGATAGGGATCTTTGAGCCAATCCACAGAGAGCTTCTCTGGTGGATGACGTCACAAAACCTCCTAAGGTGGCTTCCCTTCCATGCGGGAGTCCCCTTCCAGACTCTGACCACAGACGCTTCGTCTTCGGGGTTGGGCGCCCACTTGGGATCCCATCGTACACAGGGTTCCTGGTCTCCAGTAGAAGAGAATCTGCATATCAGTGTCCTGGAATTGAGGGCGGTCCTGTATGTTCTCCAGGCCTTAACGTCGGTCTTGTTACCAGGCCATCTGTTAGTCCAGACAGACAACACGTCAGTGATGTTCTACATCAACAAACAAGGCAGCACTCACTCATATCCACTTTGCTGGGAAGCCATGAGAGTGTGGGATTGGGCACTGGAGCATCAGCTCACCCTGTCGGCAGTCCGTGTTCCAGAATCACAGAACATGCTGGCAGACGCTCTCAGCTGAACCAAGTCTCAGGCTCACGAGTGGGAGCTTCTTCAAGAGGTTGCAGATCATCTCTTCCGCAGATGGGGGACCCTAGAAATGGACCTCTTTGCGTCTCCATCCAATGCAAAACCGCCCATTTTTTTGCTCACTAGAGCCAGAACCTGGAGCTTTCTGGCAAGACGCATTGTCCCTCTCCTGGAAGGAAGATTCTTTACGCCTTTTCTCCCTTCCCCTGCTGCAGAGGGTGCCCTCAGAGCCAGTCAGAGCAGTCCACCTCATTCTGATAGCCCCGCTGTGGCCCCGCCAGATTTGGCTTTCGTGTTCAGCGTTAGCGGCAGAGCCTCCATTTCCTCTTCCAATACCATTCGACCTCCTGTCTCAGGACAGTGGGTGGATGTGTGGTTCACCCGAATCTGCTCTCCCTTCACATGCATGCTTGGCTGCTCAGGACCTAGCTAAAGCCAGGTTTGGGGTCTCTGACAAAATAGCGCAGAGTTTTGTTGAGGCTCGTAAGCCTGCCACCAGGGCCACTTACACTATGAAGTGGAAACGTTTTGGCTACAGCCAAGAAGGTGGGCTCGTTGGTCTGTCCGGTGAATTCAGTGTTGGAATACCTGCTTTCCCTTTCCGAGTCAGGTCTCAGTTACTCCTCCATCAAAGTATACCTGGCCGCCGTATCTGCCTGTCACATGCCGGTCCAGGGTAAGACGGTGGCTCAGATGGAGGTCTCCAAGGCTTTCCTGTGTGGTATACTACACATTAGACCACCTATCCAGGACCCTGTCCCTCCTTGGGATTTTCTCTTTGTTCCAGAAAAGCTGACTCTCCCCCCTTTCGAGCCAACAATGGAGGCTGAGCTTCGCTTTCTATCCTGGAATACTCTACTTTTGGTAACTATTACTTTGGCAAGGTGGATTTCAGAGCTTCAGGCTCTTATGTGTAAAGAACCCTATCTCATTTTTCATAAGGACAGGGTTGATCTGCATACTTATCCGAAGTTTTTGCCGAAAGTGGTCTCGGAGCTCACCCTCAACCAGGCTGTCCAACTCCTGGTCTATTACTGGAGTACTTTAGTAAAGGGAAAGTGTTGCTTCACCTCTGGATGTTCACAGGGCACCCTTTGTTACCTGGCTAAAACTAAGGGGGACAGAAAGTCTGACCAGTTGTTTCTGTTTCACTCACAGGTCCTTAGGTTGCTCGGTTACCAAGCAGAAGCTGTCGCGCTGGTTGGTTAGCTGCATCACCTTTTGTTATGAAAAACATAACAGATCTGCTCATGGGCCGATCAAGACGCACTCTACCAGAGCAGTCGCCACTTCCTTTGCGGCTCTAAAAAGGGTCTCAGTGGCTGATATTTGTACTGCCGCCACATGGCATTCTGTCCACACTTTTGTCCGGCATTACAGCCTGGACATCATTTCCAGACACAGAGTGGGTTTTGGCCTTGCCGTTCTGCAAGGTTTGGTCTCATGAGGGATTTCTCTTGCTTCCCTTGCCTATCTTTCCTTCTCCCTCTCCAGGAGTTGTTTTAGTTTATATTGCTTGGAATCAGTCCTATGTGTATTACCTGCTGCAGGCTTCCTCTCAAAGTAAGATAGTACAGTTCACGTAGAAGCGTGTCGTGACAGTAGATCTTGAGGAAGCTCTTGCAGCAATATATTCCCTCCTTCTTTCCCCAAGGAGCAGACCTCAACCATTGCGGCCTTCCCTCTCTGTGATGGAGAGCGATATTCGCCCTCATCCGTCATCTAGTGCGATTCCGCTTACCTGTGGTGGGTGTGCAAGAACGAGCACATGGGACACTCCCTCCCTTATGTAGGGTGACGTCGGGGGGGGGGGCGTTCCCACGTCGGTACTGCTGGAAAAAATAATTGCCGAGATCCGCCGCCAGGTGGCAACGGTCCTATATGTGTAACCTGCTGCAAGAGCTTCTCTCGAAATCTACTGTTACGGTAAGTTCTTACGTAACTGTACTTTTTAGGTTGATCCCTGCTGTTTTCTTGTCAATACTGGCTGTAAAATTGTCACATCTGTAGCGGGGTTGTTGATCAGGAGACAATTAGCAGGCAGACATCAAAATCAATGCATAAAAAAATTGCCAGGCTGGCATTTTTATTATTTTATTATTTGTAGCATAAAATGATAATTATTCAGAACAGAAAATAAGAAAATTGTCATTAAGTCAATAACATCAATGCTGTCTAGGGTGTAGACACAAGCCTTCTAAACTTAAGGTCTTATACCTCTCACAGCCAGTTCTAGACTGGCGCCTTATCTAAATTAAAGCCTCTAGTGGCAATCTTTTATCCTGTGTCCTAGTGACATCACTTCCTTGGGAAACACCCACGTTATGTCTTTTAACTAAAAACACATCTCTATGAGGCTCATATCCCGGCCTAAACATAAGAAAAAAGGTATATTTCCAAGCCTTGGTTAATAGGAGTCCTAGCAACATTAACATAATATTCATTCTGGCCTGGCTACACACTTTTATAGCTATGGGGAACTTAATTTCCCCTAGCTCTCCATCTGGCAGTGACCTCACTACTGGGAGTTCCACAAAATCAGACAGTCTGTGGGTCACAGCCCTATAACAGCACCGTATACAGCAAAGGGCTCCCCACAGGTAAAGAATGACTGTTTCATAAAAGTTATCCTTAGAGCTTTATCTAGCTTTCTTGTGTTTTCTGACTTATAAACTGGCACTCCTCCTGCACTAAACTCAGGTAATCATCTTGTAAATTTCCTTTGTAAACAAGGCCACATACGTATTTTATTTTCTTCTACTTAAAGCAATGTGTACCTTACTAGGAGTTTAGCTAAACACCACAGATAATCTTAATGGGGCCCCAGAGTCCTACTGTCATTGTAACTGTGTTATTATTGTTTGAGGTATTTGTCTGCTCTTTTTAAACTTTCATTAGAGCAGATGAAATCCCTATACCACACAGAATGGTGTATTTTTAAAGTAAAGCAGCAACAAGCTGCTTAATTAACTGCTCTTATTTAGAGCTGTAGAAAACAGTTCTCGACATTTGCCTACAGCTGTAAAGTGCAGCCATCAGCTTTTACTTTTCATTTTGTCCCTTTGCCAAGGGCAGTTTCTACAAACACAGGGAACAGAACACAAGGGGACTGCTGTTCCTGTCCTGCACTTTTACTTTTTGTTTCTGTGCTTCCTAAGCATTTTAGTGAGTCTTGGGGATCTAGAAAAGACTCAGGGCACCCTTCCATGACAGGGGTCACCCGTCACAACATCCATAAATGATTAGAGTGCTATGGAACTTGAATTCTAAGATAATTTTAGTATAATACTGACCTTGGACTGTATTATCAATTGTTGTTTTTCTTTCCAAGCTTCTTATACAGATAAAAATTTTGTGATTAGTGCACCAACTGGTTCTGGGAAGACTGTGATTTTGAACTGGCTATCATCAGGCTACTCATGGAAGTAGCAGCACCATGGTCTAATATCAAAATTGTTTACAGTAAGTTTACTGGAAAAAAAATAGAGAACTTTTATGTTTATGTGTGTCCTAATTGAAGATGTCATCATTTGAAAAAACTGATTACTTTATTACATTATTTTCAAATAAATTAAAAACTGCTATTAACTTTATATTAAGAAATGTGATCATTTTGATGGGAAAGATTTGCAGTTAATATTAAAAGGGAAGGGCAGATGACACTGTGGTGCGGAGGGGTGAGGCACTAGACGCCATACCGGCAACCCGTGTTCTGGAAGGAGCGTGGGTGGCAGGGGCGGAGAAGGATCGAGTGTCCCAAGGACTGCTCTCCTCCTGGGAGGGGATGCCAGCAGTTCGAACGTATACTCTAACGGAGGTTGGGGGCAGCTCACCAATATGTGGGCTGGAGATGGAGCAGACGCCTGAAGAGACACATGGGAGCGCAGCACTACCACCGCTGCTGGCATCATTGCACGCTCCATTCCCAGAGGGAAGGGGAATACAGGAAAAACAAGGAGTCTTCTGGCGCAGAAGGATGGCGATTGTCCCCATAGCGCCGCCTGGGAAGATGCCTCCCTGAAAACTGGATCCGGTCTGATGGGCCCAGAGGATTTCACCCCTCATGAAAGGTAAGTCGTGGGGGTTGAAGGAGGGGTCTTACATGCAAGCCATGCTGGGACGCCAGAGGCCACCTGGCAGGAGGACCCTGGGGGAGGAAAAAGCACCAACAAAAAAAAAAAAGGGAAGGGCTGTCATTGTACTACCAAGTACAACCAGCAAGTGTACATCTTTCAAGAATCAGTCTTCTCCATATAGTTCCAGTCTTTGGTCTTCATTCCAGATGGATTAGGGCCCTGCAAGAGTCAGAAATTTTGGGGCCAGCATGCACATGCCACAGAGTATAGTGCCATGCCCACTGACAACATAAATAGTGATGTTGGCCGCAAATGCCTCCATTTCTTTTTCTCCGCCTTTGAGAGTACACTTTGTCGGGAACCAACAGAATTTTGGGTTTCACCAGTTTTCCAGTTTATTTTCTTTACAGTATGCTTTTCTTACCAAGTACATGATTTATTTGTTGTTCCCCATCATAGTTTTGAATCTTCATATTTCTCTCAGCCCTACCTTGTTTGACAGCCAATTCATTTGCCTACCATTATGTACATAGGGTGCCTGCAAGACCAGTTGCTCTTCGGCAGTAGGTCTATTTTGGACAGCCTCATGCCTGGGAGGATAGGCAGTCTTCTTGAGGTCGAGATGGTGGGAAGTAGGTCCCGGTCTGGTCCTTGCTGCTATGCTTCAGGGTACTTCCTCCCTACTGTGTGGGGTTGGTCCTCCTGGAGTGGGCTGGTAACCTTTTCTACCCTCAATGGTGCTGTCACCTCAATTCCTGACATCCCGTAACCTATAGGGATGTCTTGGATGAGCAGTTGGGCTGTGGACCTTAGACTATAGCACTGAATCCTTCTGGGCATCTGTTGCCTAGTCTTCATCACTGATTCATCTCACTTACAACAGTGTTTTTTCATGAGACTCCAGACTGTGTTCTTGACAGACTTCATCTCTACTTTTCACTGTCAATCTTGGTGACGTCACTGCCAGCCAGGGCTCGAAATAACCGGCTGTCCTCCTGTCCCGGACAGCCGTTTTCCATACAGGACAGCCGTTTCAATCAGTTTGCCTGTCCCTTGGACAGGCAGTTCAGACTTACACTGTCTGTGTCTTGCTGGCGCTAGGACACAGTGGGAGGCGATCCTACGCTGCTCCGCCCTGCTCCATTGCCGCGCTGCTGTGTGCTGGGTTGGTCAGGGTGACTGCTGCTAGTGGGGGGTTAAAAAATACAGAGTGAGTGACATCAAGGCACTGTCAAGGGAGAGGAGGGATTAAATTATAAAACAGGTTGACAGCAGGATAGCCCCTGGTTTTAGTTGTGAAATCAGAGTGGAGGAAAATATAAATATAAAACTCTTTGTCCGGTTTTACAGGGAGGGAAAGAAAACTAAACAGACGGTTCACGCTCTTCTGATATCTCTGACCATCACTTCACTGCAGTGTCCACTGTCTTCCAGAGTGCCTACTGTACTTTAAATTGTACTACTAAGTATTCTTAGCTAAGTAAACCAAAAGGGGAAAAAATGTCTTTTTAAAGTTTGGCTTTAAAAATTACAGAAAGCCTTCAGTTTCAAGCCAAGAGGAGGAGAAAGCTCAGGTTCCTGTATGTGTACTCTTCTCATTACTGATAGACTCAGTAGCACCAACTACTCACCCCACCATTGTGGCCACAGATGTGACAACCTGTAGTGCCACTGCCAGTGCTGATATGCCAGCAACTCTGACTACTGTTGAAAGTGGGACAAAAAGAAAAAGGGGGTTCCAGGAGATCTGGAAGAAAAATAGGGAGTGGCTACTATATGGGCCGGATGTGGGCATGACCTGCTCATGTTGCAAAAAATACTTAAGGGAGACAAACACTTTCATGAGTGGCTGTAAGAGCATGAGACTTGAAAATGTACGTGCTCATGAACTCTCCAAATCTCATAAATTAGTCAATGAAAAAAAATATTGTGTCTAACACTGAACCTTCCAACTTAGCAATAGAACGAGGAATAATACAAATGGAAAAAAATGAGGCGACACAAGTAGAACATTTGTTTAGAACAACTCTTTATTTGATTAATTCAGAACGCCCATTCACAGATTTCCCTGGCATCTTAGAATTACAACATGTAAGTGGTACAGATGTCGGAGTCAGTTATAGAAGTGACAAACAGGCAGCAACGTTCACACATTTTATTTCAGAATCAATAAGGATAAAAGATGCAAAACTGGTTAATAGTAGCAATTTTACCTCTGTCTTATGTGACTCGAGCACTGATGCCTCAGTAATAGAAGAGGAGGCAGTCTATATTAGGACAATGGAAAATTTCTGTCCAGTTAACAAATTTGTTTCCCTTCAACCAGTCTCTATTCCAAATGGTGAAAGCATTTATTTATTTTTTTTTTGAAATTTAAGTTTATTGAGTTTATATATAAGAAGAACAAAAGAAAAAAAGAAAAACAAGGTACAGATATTGGGGGGGTTGTCTGATCGTACAGTACCCAAGCCCAGGATAAAGCACATGTAGATGTGTACAATCACATTGACATAAATAGGAACAATAAAAAAAAGAAATACAAAATACAACCCCAATATCCCCCTCCCCCAGCCTCCCCACCCCCGTCGCCCCGGAGAGTTTCATAGCTGAAGGAGATGTCGGGTCATTAAGGAAGAGAACTGTGGTTGGGAGCCTGATAACGCTGCATGTATCAAAGCAACAGCAGTTACCTAAGGTACTACCAGTGTCTGGGTTACATTAGGTAGAGCGCATTTAATTTACCCCATTTCTGATTAAAAGACTCCAAAGTATGTCTAGAGCTAGCTATAAGTTTCTCGGTATTGAGGTGAAAGCATTTATAACTCAGTAGGTGATGCCTTAGAATTCACCTTGGACTGTAAAGACTGAAAAGAAAAATTGTTGCTTTTCGATATGATGGGGCATCCGTCATGTTTGGTAAAGTGACTGTGGTGTTTGGCAGGATTTTGAAGGCATTACCTCATTTGTTAGGGATTCAGTGCAATGCCTGATATGTAGAGCTTGCTATAAAGCAATCAGCAACATCTATTCCATACATGAAAACAACAGATGAAGTCTTAATGGGTATCTATAAAATATACCATAAGTCTCCCAAAAACTGGGCCGGTCTCAAAGAGTTAGCCAGTAATATGAGCTACACCATTCACAAACTAGTTAATGTGTCAGGGACTTGGTGGGTTGCACACACAGAAAGGACTCTGTCTGTTATTCTGTCCAGCTACAAGTCCTTAGTTGTACATTTATAGCACATTGCTTCCACACCAGGGCAAACAAAAGATCAGGCCAGTGGGTTGTTCAAAACAATAAGTACTGTGAGATTTGTCCTCTTTTCTCCGTTTCTGGCTGAATACCTTTCTGTCACGATGGCCTTCAGTCTAACTCTACAGAGAGACAGCTCAGTAAGGTTGAAAGCACAGTGCTCTGGCTAGAGAACTACCCTGTGCAGGATAAACTTGACAAAGTCTGTAACGAATTACTCTTGCTCCCTGACTCTGACACAGCTGACAGTGACACTAGCACAAGTCGACTGACAGGCTCAGCCAGTACTCAGGTTCAGTACCGTGGATCTGATATCTTCTTTAACTTAGAAAGGGCAGTGTTGCGTGATGTTACAAGCCTTCTTTCATCAACAATTGAAAGTATTAACTCACAATTTTCCAATTTTAAAACAAAGTCCTACGGTCATTCAGTATAGTTAACCCATTACAGTTACCAGATAGTGACCACCAACTAGCCCTTTATGTCAATGAGGAAGTCAGAACCCTCACAGAGCACTACAGTGACATAATCAAGAAACACAATCATAATGTAAACTTGTTTGAAGCGCAAAGGTTAGAGCTTAAACCACTTATGAAAAAATCACTGATTGAGCTGTCTCCGAAATTTCACTATTTGGATTTCTGGCAAAAATTCTCTATAATGATGCACATGAACAGCGATTCCCTGATATTCTGGTCTTAGTCACAATAGCTCTATTGATCCCAACCCAAACTGCAGTAGTTGAGAGAGGATTCAGCTTGATGGACAGAGTGAAGTTTGACTGGCGGTCTTGTCTGTCTCCTATGACTACATCTGAACTAATGTGTGTCAAGCTGTCAGATGCTAGCGTTGCTACATTTGACCTACAGGATGCCATAACACTATGGTTCAAATCTGGAAAACAAAAGAGAAGACCTCAGTGAGACCATATGGCTGCAGACTAGATTCAAGTTCTGATTCAAAAATAGACTAGACTCAATCAGTGTTTTACCTTGAAAAATAACCCCCAAAAGCAACAGTTTTCTATTTCCACTTTACAGTCCATTTTATGTTTTAAGTTTAAAATTCTCACAAAATGTGGACAGGTAAAACTTTGTCCGGACAGGCAGCATTTACATTCCACCTGTCCCTTGGACAGGCATCTCAAAAAAATTCTTTCTAGCCCTGCTGCCAGCAGTGGTGCTACTGCTGATGCCAGCATTTATTTTAGTGTTGATGTTTGGGTGCTGATGTTGGGTCACAGTTGGCATTGTGGCAGCTTTGGCGCCAACGACTTTGCTGACTTTGTTGTCAGCACTGGTGCTGATGTCTGTTGACTCTACTGTTGATGTGGGCACTGGCCTCTGGGCTGAGCTTGGTGTTGCTCTTCCCAAGCGTGTTTTCATGCCGATCTGTATTTTGCATAAAGTGTGTGTCGCATTCACTCCTCTTGTGTGATTTTCACAGAAGTCTTGCATATTTCATGCTAAGTGGTTTTTGTACGCAATTTGCATTTTTCCACGCATTATACATAGTCCTTACTTATCTTGTGTGTTTTTCATACAAGTCTGTATTTTTACGTATGCATAGTTTCATGCAATTTATGTTTTCACACAATATGTGATTTATTTCTTGCAAGAATGCAACACTTCTCAAGCAAACCTGCGTTATTTACTTAGGCACTATGCACGGTCTACTAGTGTTCTCAGGCAGCTTAGGTCAATTCTTAAGCAAGTCTGTATTGTTTACAGTGTATGTAATGCTATGTGATACCTTTGCATCTTGCTTTTGGTAAGCCTTCTTGCAAACTTGCAAATTTTGTAAGAAATATCATTCTATTTTGTCGCATGATATTTACACAGCTTTGCATTACATTTTATCCTGCTTGTGCATCATGTGTTTACTTCTGTTGTGCTGTTTTCCTTTTTAACTTTCTTTTATTAGCTTTTAAGAAGATACAATCTTTTAACAGTCTCCACAGTGCATACATGTAAAAATACTGTTGATCACGGTAGGATACTGCACCGTATCACTAAGTTTGTTACATCATCTGGAGGTTAAAACTAGATATCATTCAGTTAATTTTACATGGATGTACTCATTGAGCTGTTCAGTGCTACGAGTGAGGTACAGGCTTCAGAAAAGTTTTTAGTACATATGGACACCAGCTGGTATAAAAGAAAGCACTGGGTCAGAATATAATAAATTAGAAATAATCTAAATAGTTGATTTGCCTCCCATACCCGCTTCCTCCAGGAATCCCTAACATTTAAGCAAGCAGTTTAATGAATTTTGTAACCATCTGTTGTTTGCAGATACTTAATGTCCAACAGTGAATCTGTTTGCCTTTACCAGAGTCAAGGCCTAAAAACATGACTATCTTCCTTATAAAGAGTAGTTCAACAGCCAAGTTGTGGAGAAAATAACATTAGAAATACAGAAATCCTGTAACTCGTTGTACATGCAAAACTGCATTTGTCCTGGCAGATTATTACATTTGATCCTTATGTGTTATAAGATTAAGATATTCAGGGGGGCACTAGAGAGCTGAGGATGAGATTGGATATGCTCCAGATCACCTCAGACAGAGCATTATTATTTTACTTAAATGTTACCTTCCTGGTTAACAAAATTGTTGATCTTTTGGGCACCAGTTGCTAGAACAAGTCATCCTGAACATTTCAGTCCAATTTTTAACAGAATGGGCTGCCCGAAAGGAGCAGCTGGTGGCACGAATCCCAAAATGCTGGAACTGATGCAGCAGGCACTGAAGAGCCAGAAATTTGTACCAGGGGATGGCAGTGTGAATGACCTCAGTGGAAAGAAATAGAGGAATGGTCATTGAAAACTCTGACCACAGTGTCCCCTCACCACTGAGAACTGTGATCTTCGGAGCAAACTGGAGACTTTAGAAAATTCATCCTGCGCAATGAATCTCTGGCTAGTTGGCCTCCGTGAATGCACTGAAGGGGAGGATTTGGTGTCCTACATCTGGACATGGTTGCAGGAGTCACTACCCAGAGACCATCTCCTAGACCCTGAAAACATCCATAGGGTGTACTGAATTAATTTTCGTAGGGCACAGCTTAACTTGGAGCTACCATGTACCATGCTGATTGTCACTAAAGGTCCTAGAATACGAGATTTTCTACTTCAGTGGGTATGGAATAATCTCCCAGTGAAAATCGAGTATATGGAGGTGAAACTGTACCCGGACTGGTCCTATGCTACTCGAACAAGGATGATCCCCTCAGGTAGCAGTTGTAGAGTGTAGGGATAGCTCATTCGTTGTTAGGCCTGCCTGTCTCCCTCATCACATATGAAGGCAAGACATTTCAATAATCCAACCTGCCAGAAGTGAAGAAGGTCAACAAGCTTACTTTGAATTTAACAGCCATCCTAGGCCGAGAATCAATGAGGAAGGCTTGGCCAGACGAGGAATGAAAACGGTTTGAACACTTGTTAAAATGAAAAAGACTGACATCTCTTTCTTCGCTGTGTTCAGAGGAGGGATGGAAAGGTTTTATAGTTATCTTTGCTTTTCAGCATATTCCTCTGAATGTTTATTGCCCCAGGGCTATTCCCTCTGAGCAGGTGGTGAGTACAGTTATTTGTGATGCTCTGTTTTGATAAAAAAATTGCCCATTCTTGAGAAGCTTATGGGATTCTTTCTCACCCCCAGGGATTCTTCAGCATCTATTGACAGGTGCAGTATGCCAGCTGGGTTAAGCTGCCCCGGAGAGTAGGAGTCAGTGTAAGTGAGCAAGTACATAGGCCAGTCAGAAAAGAGAGAGAGGAGTGCTGCCTGCAGTCAGCCTGAAGGACCTCAGAACTTTTTCTCCGCTGACCTGGCAACACTGCCCCGGAAGCTCTCTCTCTCTTCTGTACCTTTAGAGACCTTCCTGTGAGATTTTTTTCTTCATTTGAGTGCCGTCTTTACATTTTTAAGGTATTTATTATATTTTTACACAGTTTTTCTGCGCTTGCATTTTGGTTCCCCACAGTTGCTGACTTTTTATCATTTTTCCCCGCTTCAGCATAGTTTTTGAGGTAAAAGTTTACAGCGTTTGTGTTAAATTTGCTGTTTCCTTTTTTTCCTCTATAGTTTTTAGTGTATAGTGTTACTTGTTCTGCGTTCACCTGGCTTTTTTCTGTTTGAAATCACACTTTTGCTGTATTTTTTCCTGCACTTGAGCCTTTTCTGGGAACCACTTTTCAGGTAATTTAAAGTATTCAGTCAGTATCTCGAGAGTTTCTCTGCATTATGTTTAAGGGAAATCTATATTTGTTGTGCAGTAGGCTTCTGTTGGCAAGAGGTGTAGAGGTTGTTACTGTCATTCCTTACCACTATTGTAAAAAACCAAAACAAATTAGAAATAAGTTCTATTCTTCATTGGACATTTGTTTGCTTATTGCTTTTGGCCAAACACAAATTAGCATGGCCACTTGGTTCTGCATTCCCTCCTCTAAAGTGCTGAGGGGTACATCATATCAACATAAAAATATAGATAGGACCCTACTGAAAATAAATCTAATAAAAGTAAAAATTCTAGCCTAGCCTCTAAAAGACAAAGTGAGCGGGTTTCTGATTCAGTCCCTGCTAAAAAGACACAGAAAGATGAACATACAGTTGCCCCTCCCCCCGAAAGGCACAGGGAGACAGCTGTGGTTAATGAAGATATGCCCTCGGGGGTTGCTGTTGAGCACTACTACTGAGTGGATGTGCCTCTCAATCGCTCTGCTCTGAGTAAAAGTTTTACAACTTTTATTACATTTTCTAAGTGTGTTGGAGTGGATCTTCTCTTATCTTGGGGTTCCTGGTGGCATTTGGAACAGTTTGGTAACAAATTTTGCTATGGGCTGTATACATAAAAGTGGTCCCAGCGGGGGAAAGCCACAGCCATCATTGGAACAACAGGCCGCTACCTGTACACTGGCTAGCAGCACCAGGGAGATGCTCTGGAAGGCACTGCAACTATCCATGCAGGCCATAGACTCAAAAGTGGAGTCCATTCTTCAGCGTTTGAGTGAACAAGATTTTAAAATTGAAGCGGCCACCAAGACAGCCAATGTAGCAGAAAGCCAAGCAGTTCAAGCCTTATCAACCACGACGAAGTTGGTTCAGGAGAATGGTCAGCTTTAGTTACCAATTAAAGTGCTGAGCGCCTACCGCACACCTAACATCAGACTGGTTGGGTTATCGGAGGGTCCGAGATCCGGACCTCCTAACTTTCCTGAAGAACTGGCTACCTGCTGTACTAAATTTGGCTTCCGATTTGAGTACCCGCTTTGTGAAGGCCAACCGTATTTCGCCTTGCTCAGCGGAGGCACAGAAGGATCTCCCTAGAACTGTTCTCCTGGTCATGGATGGAGCTGCAATAAAAGAACAGATCCTGCAGGCAGCTTGTAGCGTGGAGAAGCTGAACTTTAAGGGTCATACTTTGCACTTATTTCTGGACCTTTCATATGCCACTAGGGCCCATTGTAAAAAGTTCGGGTTTGGCCACCTGAAACGCTTTGGAGTGGCACATTCCTTGCTTATGCCCTCACACCTACGGATTTATTATGAGGCATACTTTTCTGTTTACCGATCCCTGAGGCAGGCCGGGGTGTAGAGGATACAGAAGGAATTTGAGGCCTCTCATTCCCAGGATGAGCTGGATCAGGTGTCTGATGAAGAGGAGGAAACTTGAGCTGGATACCTAGACTGGACAAAGTTTATTTCAAGTTTGCTACCTTCTCCTCGGTCTTAAATAATTTTTCTTTGTTTTTGAGTGTTTTCAGCTTGTTGCGATATTTCACATCGAACTTTATCTCCAATTTAGCAGTAAATATGATTAAATATTTAAAGATCTGCTTTACAAAATGGCGTTTAGAGCTTTTGGGAGAGAACTAGCATATTGGGGTCTTTCATATGTTTAGAAAAGGGGTCTAATAGTTTAGTTTAGTTTATTAGTCTAGGAATTAATACCTTTGAGCCAGGGCTCTTTTACAAAGGTTCCACGTCACAAAGAACATTTAACAAAGCACGATACACATTACAGGTAAAACCAGACAGGAAAGTTACATCATAAATTTGCTATTAACAGTTTAAGGCAGTAATGTTTTTAAGTTTCATAGAAAAACAAGCTATAACAGGTTCAAGCGAGTAGACAATTTCGAGGTTAAGGAAACTTCCAGGAGAGGGTGATCATTAGGCCAAAAGGAGGCTGAGAGGAGGGAAAGGTGGTAAGGGAGAGTAAGTGAGAGGAACAGGAAAAAGGGGGGAGTGAGTTTGGGTGGGAGACAGGAAGTAGTAGAGGTACCAGAGGGTTCATTAGTCAGGAGGAAGAGGCCTCAGATGTGAGGATGGACATGAGGAGTAGTAGTCTTTATCTAGCGCAGTCACAGTTGCTAGTGGTGGTGACGTGCATAGAGCATGGATTTGAAAGCTTCAAGCGAGGTTGAGGATAGAGTAGGTGGACTAGCGCATTGAACCATGTCGGGCCCTGTATGCGAAAGATCTTTGTCCCTGTGCAGTCCGCATCTCGGAACCAGGAAAGGTTACGCTCAGATCTGGTGGAGGGTCGTGAGCCAGGATTCAGTCGGAGTAGGTTTTGAATACATAATGGAGTCAGTCCCAAGATAGATTTTTGCCATTGTGCAGGTGAGATAAATAAGACGATTTGATAGGTTCAACCAGCCTGATTCATAGTACAGATCACACGTGTGAGTCAGTCTTTGAGCCCCGTGAGGAGCTGGCAGGCCTTATTTAGAGTGATTGAGATACATGTAGAGCAGTGGAGGTAGCTGAGCCATAAATAATAAGGCCATAGTCAATGATTGAGATTATGGAACTCTGTATAGCTATTCTCAATGCTGCTTGATTTAGAAATTGACGGTTACGGAATAGTATTCCAAGGCGTTGGTTCACTGTTTTCGAGTGTTGTCAATGTGGGTTGCAAAGGTGAGCCCTTGGTCAAAGTGATGCCAAGGTATTTGAAAGTATTTACTTGGTCCAGTGTAATTCCTGCAGAGGTTTGTATGGTGAGTGGAGTATGCCTATTTTTGTTTTGGTGATTGGAGAAGAGCATGGCTTTTGTTTTATTGTGGTTTAGCACAAGTTTACTATCCAGGAACCACCTTTCAACACTAGAGAAAGCAAGTTGCAGGCTTTTTTGTAGGAGTTTGATCCTTGTGGAAGAGAGAATTACAGCATCATCAGCGATAAGATTATTTTCTCCTGGCAGATATCTGGGAGGGAGTTAAGGAACAGGCTAAAGAGGAGCGTCCAAGAATTGATCCCTGTGGTACACCGAGAGAACTGGTTTGAAGTCGGAGAGTTCATTAGAGATTTTACAGCCTGTGACCGATTGGACAGGTAACTTTTACCCAAGCACAAGGACCTTCGTGCCAGGCTTGTGCTAGAAAGTAGGGAGGTAAGAGGCCAGATGGACTGTGTCGAAGCTTTGTAAGATCGAGCAAGACTGCACTGTTTGGCACCCTTTGTCCAGGGCTGAGTGGACTTCTCAGAGAAATCAAGTAAGGCTGTTGTTGTACTGTGTCCTTTCCTAAAGCCGTGCTGTTGATTACAGAGTAGATTGTATTTGTCCAGGTAATCAGAGAGTTGGTCTGCCACTATTCATTCAAGTGCTTTGGAGAGGGGAGGGAGTATTGATATTGGTCGATAGTTTCCTGTTGAGGTTTTGTCCCCCCCTTTGTGCACTGGCGTAACTATGGCAGATTTCCATTTGTTGGGAAATTGACTTTAGCAAAGTGACAGATTAAGAATTTTTGCAAGGGGGTGAATTACTTCATCCAGGGTGAGAGACAGGATTTTTAGATCTAGCGTGTCACTACTTGTTCTGGATTTGGAGCAGGCCTTTCTTATGTACTTGTGTGTCGGCACTTTGATTTTCTTGAAGTAAAGTTGTGGTTTGTCACGAGGGGTGTTTTGTGATACTAGGCTAGGCACAGGTAAGTCCGAGAAGAAATCTGGGGGGAGGACCCCACTAAGGTCTGTGAATGTCTTATTAAGCGCATCTGCAATAGACTTTGGGTCAAGAGTGGTGGATCCATCAACTTTCATAATGGTAGGTGACGATTTTGATTGTTTACCCATTATGTTTCTGATGTTGTCCCAAAAGCTCTTCCATCACCCAGGTGGATTCAAGGGCATTTTTGAAATGCGCTCTTCATTTGCCTAATTTGTGAGGTACATCTATTTCGTGCCTGCTTGTATTTTAGGGTATCATGAGGTGAGCCTGTGTCTCTGGCAACTGCCCAGAGGTGGTCCCGAACCTTGAGCTCGGCAAGTAGTTTGGCAGTAATCCATGGATTTGATAGCGCTTGATTTTACGTTTTTTACTGGGGCGATAAGTCGATGCAGAGTTGAAAGATTTAATGAAGTATTCTAGTGCGGTATTAATATCAGTTGATTCAAGGATTGGCGTCCAGTCCTGTTGTAGGAGATGGGTTTTCAACTTGATAAGATTCCCATAAGGCAATACTCTGCTTGTTATAACTTTGGGGGGTGGCTTGAGAAATTTATTAGACCAGGTACAGGACACTAGGGAGTGGTCACTGAGGGAGTCAGGGAGGACTTTAATGTTTTTTATCCGGTCAGGGTGATTTGTGAGAACCCAGTCAATAAGGGTGCTTGTACCAGTTTTGTAATTTTTCCGGGTGGGGGAGGTTACCATCTGAGTTAGGTTTGCTGCTAGGATGTCATCTTTGTAAGAGCCAGTGTCAGAGGCGAGCCAGTTTATGTTGAAATCCCCGAGGAGGAGGAGCTCATTTTCAGAGGGCTGCAGACTAACAAAATCAAGTACAGACTTAATACTGGCACGGTGGTCTTTTGGAGGGATATAGACTGCGGCCACTGTGAGAACTTTGTTTTGTGCACCAAGAAGCAGTTTGATAGGGAGGAGTTGCATCTGCGTATTTGTGGGGTGAAGCTGCGCGTTGACAGGAGAGGTTGTCCTTTATGTAGATAGCACAGCCCTCACCTTTCTTGCTTGCCGGTCGAGTCTGAAAAGATTGTAGCCTTCAAGCGAGACCGCATGATCCGGGTGCTGGAGATAGCCAGGTTTCCACAATGGCTAGTATATCAGGGTGTTTTGTCCAGCGAGAGTTTGAAGAGATGCCAATTTGGGAAGGAGGCTGCAGATATTTAGAGTGATAATGGAGAGACCACTACCAACTTCCCTGTTTTGTCGGCTTCATTGCAACAGGACCAGGGTTTGGGTGTATCCCACCAGATATTAAAAGTAGGAGGAGCAGGAGTTTCAGCGATGCCATTCGTAGTTCATAATAGGTTGGAGTGAGTTTCTGCTTGTACTTTTTAAGATGCTTGGATTGTCTTCTGGAGTCCCAGTAGAGGGTGATCGTTAGTGAGTTATAATGATGTGGCAGTTTCCAATTAGGAAATATGGCTCTTTACTAACATACTAAAATGCCAGCAGAATAGGCCTAACGGTCTTCGTGTTCAGTCAGGTGGTCAGCCCCCACCCTGGGTGCTGACCTTGCTGTCCCCCTCACCTTCTCTGGCTTCTCCCTTCCCAGTTCCGGATATTCTTGCTGCATTGGATTTTGCTTCCAGAACCCTTCCCCTGTACCTGTCCCACCCCCTCTTGAACCCCTCCACTGTCTCTGCCTCCACCAGCCCCCTAGGTAGTGCATTCCATGGCTCCACCACCCTCTCAGTGAAGTAGCACCTCCTCCTTTCTCCCCTGAATCTTCCCCCCTCCAGCTTCCACCCATGTCCTCTAGTGGCCCCTTCCTCCTTCCTTCGAAGCACCCTGACTGTTCCTCCCCCATTTACCCTCTTCATGTACCTGAAGACCTCTATCATGTCCCCCCGGTCCCTTCTCTCTTCCAATGTGTACATATTTAGCTCTTCGAGCCTCTCCTCATAGGTCCTGTCCCCCAAGCCCCAAATCATTTTGGTTGCCCTCCTCTGGATCCTCTCCAGGAGGTTAGTGTCCCTCTTTAAGTGTGGCCTCCAAAACTGCACGCAGTACTCCAGGTGTGGCCTCACCAAGCAGTTATACAGAGGGAGTATCACTTCCCTCCTTCTGGAGGTGATCCCCCTAGCGATGCATCCCAGCATCCTGTTGGCCTTGGCTGCTGCCCTCCTACAAGTCTCAGAGTTGTTCATCTTGACATCCACCACCACCCCCAGGTCCCTCTCAGCCATTGAGACTTGTAGTATTTCCCCCCCCAGGGTGTACACTTGGCCTGGGTTTCTGGCCCCAGGTGGAGTACCTTGCATTTCCTGCATTGAACCTCAGCTTCCACTTTCTAGACCATCTTTCCAGAGCCTCCAGGTCCCTGCAGGCCACCTCCCTCCTCCCCATCCACCACCGCCCCTAGTTTCGAGTCATCTGCAAAGAGACTCATCTCACTCCCGATTCCTGTCCTTATGTCAGATAGGTAGGCGTTGAACAGAAGGGGCCCAAGGACTGATCCCTGTGGGACCCCACTAATGACCCTCCTTGGGGATGAGACTATCCCACCAACTACGACCCTCTGGGTCCGGTCCTGGAGCCAATTGCCTATCCATCTGATCATCTGGTTTCCCACCCCCATTTCTCCTAGCTTATCCAACAGGCCCACGTGAGGAACAGAGTCAAATGCCTTGCTGAAGTCTAGAAAGAGGACATCCACTGGTCTACCCAGGTCCAAGGCACTTGTCACCCAGTCATAGAACTCCACCAGGTTTGTCTGACACGATTTCCCGGGATGAATCCATGCTGTCTATCGTCCAGGCACCCTGACTTATCCAGGTCCCCCCTAGCCTCTCCTTGACAATGCCCTCCATCACCTGCCTCACTCAACGATAGTCAGGCTGACAGGCTGCAGTTCCCTGCCACCTTGATCCCCTCGTGATAGGCACTACATGCGCCATCTTCCAGTGTTGGGGTACCCACCTGTCCTCAGAGAGATGGTGAAAAGCTCTGCCAGGGGTTTCGCCAGGACATCTGCAAGTTCCTTCAGCACTCTAGGATGTAATTTATCTGGCCCCGGTGCTTTCTCCGTCTTAAGGGAGCTGAGGGCTTCCCTCACTCTCTCTGCTGTGATTTCCACTTCTGGTACCTCTTCTCCCTGCTTAGCCCTCTTTGCACCCAGGTATTAATTGGGTGATGTTTGTTTAAGACTTCCAGAGTAAAAGCCGTGGTACAATGTTTTGGGTAGTAGTATAGAAAGGTGAGAGTAGGTGGAAGGGTAGGGTAGGCGGAGGGGGGGAGTTGGCATAAAGGGAAAAGGAGGGTGAGGGTGAGGGTGAGCAGGAACAGGTGGTGGGGACTAAGCCAAAGCATTTTTTAGCGAGGCAGGAGAAAGCTGAGAAGTAGTGTGGGCTGGTAGTCGGGGGGGTGGGGTATGAAAAGAGAGGTGGGAAAATGGATTTTAGTGGGCTAAGGTGGATAGCTGTACACTATGGCTAAGTACAGAGAAAATGAAAAAAAGACTGGGAGGGTTTGGTGCCAGAGGGTTTAAGAGAAGTACTATAGTACTGTTGAGATCCAGGATCACATAATATGTTAAAGTTCCTGAAAGGTGATAAGCTGTGGCCTGGGCATATGTGACGTGTAAATCCTTTTGTCTATATGTTTCCTTTGTTCTTCAAAGTCCTCAGAGATAAGTACAATACCTTGGGAGTAGGTCAGACAGTAGGCATATGCAATGTGTGAAATCCTTTTGTCTGTATGTTTCCTTTGATCTTCAAAGTCCTCAGAGACAAGTACAATACCTTTGGAAAAGGTCAGACAAAAATGTTGATTCAGTCACAAAATGTGTTAAAATTCCTTTGTTCTTTAAAGTCCACAAGTGCAGGTAATCAACACTGGTTGTTAAGTATGTTGTTTGGGCTTTTATTTTATAGATCTGGACTGACCACCTCTCTTGTAGTGTGTAGCCATTCGTATAAACACTTCCTGTTGATATGTAATTATCTTGGATTCCCCCATATCCGTAATGCTTAGACTTGTATATCCTGTACCATTCGATGACTCCTGTATCTGATACTAATGCCTGACATATGAAGTGTGCACCTCTCTGTTTATCTGAGATTTTTGATAAACATAAAGTACAAAAAAAAAGACGTCCTCTGCAAATAAAATGGCTAAAGCTTGGCATGTATATCAGATTTTGCAGTTTATGGGCAATTTTTTCTCGCTCCTTCGGGGCCTAATACCCCTGTCCATGACTCTGGGTAAGCCCAGGGATTTTATTATGAGGGAGAGGATGAGGAATTTCCACAAAGTGACCCCTTAGCTCCAGATAGTCAATCAGGTGGACTTACCAGATGGCAATGATGAAGTCTCTTCCCTTTTTAATTTTGTTGAACAAATGGTGGACACCCTGGAACTTTCTCTCCAGGACAACACCGAGCAAGAGATGGAGGAAGACTATGTAGAGATAATGGGTCATAATCCTTAGAAGAGATTGATCTTGCCCATACATAATAGATTTAAAAGAGTAGCTTTAAAATTCTGGAAACTCCTTCATCTGCTTCAGGGGTGGACAGAAAGATTGAGAGGAAATACCAGTTTGGAAATAGTCTGCTGACTTTCTGTACTCCAATTCAGACCACAAAGGGTGGTCCAGGCGGCAGCCAGTGACAAAGCTAATGTGCCACTGTTTGCTCAGCCTCCAGAAAAGAGTAAAAAATGGATTCCATGGTAAGAATCTTATTTTTTTTTTTTTTCAACTTTCTTTATCCCCTACTCACTGGACTTCTGGCCTCTCTCCAATGTGATCTTTGTGTACGGCTGTTCTCCTCAGATTCTGAAGCCCTCCGACCAACCCTGGCTTGGGCTTATCTCTCCTCTGCCTCCTCTGGCCACCCAACTCCCCTGCTCTGAGCCCCCCGGGGCAGGACCACCGACTCCTACTGGCGCTCTATCTAGAATTTAGCAGAGTGACGATGGAGCGGAGGGAGAGCCAATCGTCGGCCAGCAGGACCTGGAACTGTGCGTGGACCCACCTTTGCCTACCAGGCGACTGGGGGTTTTCTGCTTTTTCTGTCCCCTATTGGCTCGGCTGTGCAGTGCACACCAGCACGAGATGTGCACACTCCTGCGCACCTTCACAGGTGTGCCACTGCAGCCAATCCCCTTACTGGAGATCCTGACTGCTGCTGCACCCCCAGTCTCCACTGGGGGTCGCCAGACAGCGGGATCTTCTGTCCCCCCCTTCCCCCCAGCAAAGAAAGGCTGTCCTCCATACACTTGATCCTTTCCTTCCCCGATGACCCCCGCTGACCCAAGTCTGCTCCCGAACCCAGGTCACTGGAGTGGCTCAAGGTAAGGCGTCCAGTGTCTCAGCCCTCTGTGCCACTGGGCTGGCTGATCTTATTCTATTGCATCTTTGCTGTTGCGCTTGTCTACTTACATGGCATACGCTGCTAGGTATCAGAGTATTATTGAAATCTATCCTGGCTATAGTGCAACATGGAGGAGACACTATGCTCAGGGATGTCACTGAAATGGTTAAACTGGCCATAGAGGCTGCTAAGTACCAGTTTCACATGACCGTGGATAATAATGACACAGCCCCAAGGGTCATGGTGCAGGCCATTTCTCTTAGGTGGTTTGCCTGGTTAAAAACTACTAAAAACTAAAAACTACTAATCTCACGCAGGATACCCAGCTACTGGCTATTGATTTTTCTTGTGAGAAGAATTTCCTTTTCGGGCAGGGTGTCCGTCTGCCATGCTGACGACTCGGGTTCGGAAACAGACTTGGGATGTCGGAGGGCTGGCGGGGGGAGAAGGATTGAGCATCCTAGAGACTGCTCTCCTTCTCTGGGGTGGAGGGGGGTGGAGTGTCTGACACACAACGGACCTCTGATGGAGGCTGGGAGGACCCATTGTGTCGGCGCCATTACCTGCAAGGGGGGGGGGCAGATGCAGGACACCATTACATGTCCCCACCCCCAAGTGCTGCCGCAAACTACAAAAAAAACCTGGCCCCTGAGCATGATGCCCAGTTCCACTGCTGTCCCCGCTGCCAATAGTGTCTCCATGGCCCCACCCTGAGGTAAGCAAGCCAGAGCATAATACCAAGGACTGGAGAGGCCACTGGTGTCTGCCTGGGGGTAAACTTGGGATGGAGGGTGAAGTAGAACAAGGCTGAGCTCGGGGGTCAGACCACAAAAATAGAAAAAATTCCCTTTCAAGGAGCAAACTGAGGCTTACATGAAAAGAACGGATGAATATAAAACTACTTACAAGAGTAACTCGGCTAAAAAGCCCTCTACCTCCCAGAAATCTCAAACGGGGGTAGGGCAGGGGTTATTTTCCTAGGGCATATGGCAATAATGTTCCTGCACATGACATAAAATGTTAATCTGCCTCCTGCCTCTCTTGGCTAGTTGCAAACTGCCTGTAATCCTCAATCTTTGGATATTGCCTGCTTGGGTACTGTAGTTAATCTATGGCTTAACTGTATATTGTAACTCACTGTACTATTCTATGTGTATTATTGTATTATGTTTATACTTGGAATGCTTTATTCCTCAGGTCGTCACTGAAAAAGGTACTTTGTCTCAGTTGACCTACCCGGTCATCAAAATTCAAATAAATAAAAAATAAATAGGGCATTCTATCCCATGTCTATGCCTATGGATTTTTCCCAGATGAGAGTTTTTTTCAGGAGATGAGGCAGTGGAGGGCCAACTCCACTTCTGTCCCCCTACTCAAACCAGATAACACTCCTCCTGTCTCCTTTTTGGTCGCCTCCCCTCTCCCAGTCTGGGACAGGCTCTCCCACTACCTCCATCACTGGCAACTCTTCACCACAGACAAGTGGGTCTTGGAGGTGGTGGGCCAGGGCCTATCTCTTCAGTTCAAAAAATTTCCCTCCCCTCAAGGCCCTAAGCTCTCAAAACCACTAACCCCAACAGAAAAACTGCTGTTGGAGGTGGAGGTAAAGAACCTATTGGAAGTCAAAGCTGTGGAAAGAGTGCCCTTTCTCCAATGGGGAAAAGGCCTCTACTCCAGGTACTTCCTTACTTTGAAGAAAAATGGGGAGTGGCAACCTATTCTGGACCCAAGTGACCTGAACAAGCACCTTCTGAAAGCAAAGTTCAAAATGGTGACCTTAAATCATGGGTGTAGGCAGGCATAGTCCAAGCACTCCATGGTGTGCAATTTTATTTAAGGGGGGTAGCAAATAGGTTCTAAACTGCTTCCTTTTTCCATGAAAACTAACAAAGAAAATACTGAACCTTCTGTAATTTTATTCATAGGAGTCGAAACCAGAAAGACTGGTCAATAATACTCTCTTTGCATCCCAAGGACAATACAACTTTACAGGCTTTGGGCTGGTATGTGGGTGTCTTAGGGAGCAATGCGTGGCATTTGTATTTACCCATGCATGGGAACAACCATTATCATGAGACACAAAGTTGTATTTATAGTGCCAAATGAGGCAACAAACACGGTCCTGGTGTACATTTGTATATTGTCTGGCTACACCCCTGCCTTAAATCAGGTCATTCATTCTCTAAAGCAGGGGGGACTGACTTGTCTTCCTAGATCTGAGGGATTCCTAGTTCCACATTCCAGTCAGGCAGTCCCAGAGAAAATTCCTCAGATTCTGGCTGCCTTCAGGCCTTTACCAGTTTGCAGCCATACTTTTCTGACTAACATCCACTCCCAGGGTTTTTGCAATTCATAGGGGCAGAGCTTGACAGACTGCAGGGGAAGGCTTTCCTTCCCATAGACAGAATTCAGAATTTTCTCAGCTTATTGAATTCCTTCATCTTACTTTGAGAGGGCTCTTGCCGTAGGTAATTACATATAGGATTGAAGTCGGCAGGTATCAGGACCCCATGGAAAAATTTCTAGCTAGCAGTCTCTGGCGGGAGACTGCCCCCACGTCTGGTGACCGACATCATGCGACGTCAGTATAAAGAGGCAGTCCCCCATGCCTGCCTTCCGGTTCTTTCCTGCCGTTAGCTCGTGTCAGCACCTCGCGGTAAAGTTCAGCACTCATCGGCCTGACGGCAGTTTACCGTCAGTTTTTCTCGATTTAATTCGATAAATAGTTTACTTTTTCGGTGGTGTATGTCATCCCCTACATCCTCCGAGCACAAGAATAAGTGCGACTCATGCGGCGCCCAATTCCCGCACAAGGATGGCCATTCCCAATGTCTCTTCTGTCTGGGCCCGGATCATCAGGTGGACGAGTGCCAGCATTGCCTGAAATTCAGCGCCACCACCCGCAGATGGAGGCAGCAGTCCCTGGAGGCCCACATCCTTAAAAAGAAAATTACCTCCATGGAGAAGGAGTTGAAAAAGCTCCATCAGGCTTCTACTTCCCCTGAAGACCATCGTAAGAAGAAGGACAAGGAGAAGCATTGGGACTGGGGCTCCTCTTCCACCGCGACTTCGGCTGGAGTCACTGTGTTACAGCTAACATCCCCAGGGGACTGGCTCGCCACGGCCATCTTGGAGGCTTCCCCAAGACGGCCCTGGCCACCCACTGGCTCCCGCGCTAGTCCTTCAGGTACCTCTGGCTATTGGAGGCCCCACTCCGGAAGGCTAACGCCGTGCAGCCTACTGGTGCAAGTGGCTCCAGTAAGCCAGATGGCAGCTCCTCTGATGCGTGCCCGGAATCGGCTGCTAAGTCGCCCGACCCTTTGGGGCAGCACACGGCCCTTGTTCCGCCCGACCAGACTGCCCTTTCTTCGCGGCCTGCCTCAGGCGAAGGGTCCGCTAAGTTGGAAATCGGCTCCTTTGACGTCCGCCCGGACTCCGCGGATAAGTCGGACGTCAGGCTGCCCGACGCCCGCAGGGCAGCCGAGCCGACGCCGGACCCTACTCCATCTGCTGTTCCCGGCTCTCCGCAGCCTTCTATGCCTTCTGGGGACCCTGGGTCTCCTCAGCCTGACCCCGGGGGTTTTTCTCCTCCTTCCCCGGGCGATGCCGAGACGTTTTCTGCACCCCCATCAGGTCTCCTCTCCGCTGGGCGGACGACCTGACGTCAGGTTCCGGATGCCGATCCTGCCTACACTGGGCGACATCCCTCCTCGGATGCCACCCCCACGCTGGGCCCAGCGGCCCTGGTTCCAGGCCCCCTGCTGGGCCGCTGGCTGTCTGCCCCGCAGACCCCGTTCCTGTGTATCCAACCCTGTCATCCGATGCTGTCATACCCGGGTCCGCGGTATCCGGTGCCCCAGTACCGATGCCGGCCTATCCGACGCGCAGTACATGGTGCCTCATTACCGATGCCAGGTTACCTGGCGTCCGTTCTGATATCTCTCGGTATCACTCAGTATCCTCCTCCTCCCCTCCCCCTCAGCCGCCGGTGGATTTGAAGGAGACTCTGGCTTCTTGGTGGGCTGAGGCCAAGGCTCAGCTCACCAGGGAGGTGGAGAGTCATCTCCCGATGCCGGTCCCAGTTCTGGACCCCCTACGTCGGAGACGAGAGACTCCCTCCCCTACTCCGGATACCGGAGGTGAGCCCTCCGGTTCCAAAGCGGGGTTGGACACGCTTCCCAGAGGGCTTCCCAAGGGGTCTGTACCTCCCCCGCGTCAGGAGTTGGTGTCTTCCTCCTCTTCTTCCTCCTCGGAGCCTTCAGATGACTCCGATGGGCGCTCCGACTTGGATGACGAGCCCTGCTCTACGGATAAGCCCAGGCTGAGGACTCCTCCAGAGGATCCTTCCTTTACGGAGTTGCTGAGCAAAATCCAGGCTGTCCATCAGTGGCACTCTTTGGAGCTAGATCCACAGTGGCAGAAGCTAGCTGCCCATTTGGACCTGTCCGAGGTCACTCCTACCTTGGTTCCACCCTGGATCAAGCCTCACGCAGACCTTGTTTCCGCTATCTGGAAGCAACCCTCCACCATAGCCCCCCCCCCTTCCGAGGAAGGTGGACAGGCTATATCAGGCTCCTGAGGGTGTTGAGTTTCTTACCTTTCACCCCAAGGCTGACTCGGTCGTGATCAGCGTCACCCAGGGCCGGACAGCCAGTCCTAAGCATTTGAGCTAGTCACCCCCCGATAAGGAATCCCGCCTTCTGGACCAGTATGGGAAGAAGGTCTTCGCTTCTTCCACTCTGGGTATTGGGGCCTTGAACTACGTCACCCATATGGGGATTACCAGAAGGCCGTCCTTATCTAGGTGGAAGCTAAACTGGACTCCCTTCCTGAGTCACAGATCAAACAGGCAGACCTGGTCCAATCTGCTCGTTTGGCCAGTAGGCACGTGCTTCTTACGATGCAGTGAACGCTGCTGGTAGGAGCTTGGCGTTCGCCGTAGGTTTGTGGTGGCACACCTAGCTCCCGAGTTTCAGGTTTGGTCCCTGAAGTGCAGTCTGCTATCCAGGATGTGCCCTTCTGGGGTTCGGTGCTGTTCGGTGGTGATGTCAAGGATATTATCACCGGACTGCGAGAGAAGGGCACTGCTCTCAAGGAGGTCGATGACTTATACAGAGACCCTCAACCGCAGCGCCATCCCTTTCACAAGTGGGCACCGGCCAAGGTGAAACCACAAGGGAAGTGGGCCAATAAACACCGGGCCCCTCAGGCTGCAAAGCCCTTCCCCTGCCCAAACGAGCAGCGGGAGCTCAAGCCGCGGCGCTGCCTCACATCACCTGACTCCTTTCCTCTCCCACAGCCTCTGGCCCTTCCAGAGGAACCAGGGTGGGGGGAGATTCTCCCTGCATCTACCGGGTTGGGAGAGGATCACATTAGACGTTTGGGTGTTCCAGCTGATAGCGGAAGGACACTCAATAGAGTTCCTTCAGAAACCTCTGAGAAAATCCTCTCCAAGGTTGTCTTACTCCCCGGAACACCTTCTTCTGGTTCGGGAAGAAATCTCTGCCCTTCCTCGGAAGGTGGCGATAGAGCCCGTCCTCCTCCATCTCAGGGGGACGGGTTACTATTCTCATTTCTTCCTGGTTCCGAAAAAGTCAGGCAGTGTGAGGCCCATCCTGGACCTCAGTTTGCTGAACCTGTTCGTGGAGTACAAGAGGTTCCGAATGCTGTCTCTGCAGAGCCTTCTGCCCCTTCTTTGGCCGGGACAGTGGCTGTGCACCCTGGACATGCAGGATGGCCACCTGCATATCCCTATCAGCCTGTCCCACCGCAAATGCCTTCGGTTTTCTTTCAGGGGGACCACCACTACCAGTTCATGGCCCTCCCATTTGGTCTCTCCTCGGCCCCCTGAGTATTTACCAAATCCCTCTCTGTGGTGGCGGCCCACCTGCGTACCCAAGGGGTTCAGGTTTTCCCTTACCTGGATGATTGGTTCCTGGTGGCCCCTTCCAGGGAGGATCTCCTGCGCTCCCTTTCCCTTACCCTGCAGGTTTTCACCAGCCTAGGTATTACCATCAACCAGGCCAAGTCCCATTTGATCCCATCTCAAAGTCTCCAGTTTATTGGGGCTATACTGGACACGACTTACGGTATGGCCTTCCTGCCTTTGGACAGGGTGGCCACTCTTCAGGCTCAGGCCAGCCTGTTGTCCAGCCGCAGGCGGGTCATCGCCAGGGCAGTCCTTCGCCTCCTCGGGCTTGTGGCGGCTGCCATTCCGACTGTGCCTCACACTCGGCTCCATATGAGAATCTCTCAGTGGACACTTCGGTGTCAGTGGGATCAATTGGTGGATGACTTGGAGCACGAGATCCTGGTCTCCTCCTCGATGGTCTGGGAATTGCAGTGGTGGATGGTTCAGGAGAACCTTTGCCGGGGAGTTCCCTTCTGTCTTTCTCCCCCCTCCCAGATCTTAATGACAGACGCTTCGGGCGAGGGTTGGGGAGCTCAGCTGGGATCTCATCGGACCCAGGGCTCTTGGGCCAGACTCAAGTGGACTCTTCACATCAGTGTACTCGAGCTGAGGGCCGTCCTGTATGCCTTACAAGCTCTGCATCTGTACCTGCTTCCCAGTCATCTGGCTGTTCAGACTGACAACATGTGTGTAGTGTGGTACATCAACAATCAGGGAAGAACCCGTTTGTACCCTCTTTGCAAGGAAGCAATGCGAGTTTGGGATTGGGCGATACTTCACAACCTTCACCTCATGGTGGTTCATGTTCCGGGGGTCGAGCACACTTTGGCAGACCACCTCAGCTGGTTGTCCACCCAAGCGCACGAATGGGAACTGGATCAGGGGGTAGTAGACGATGTCTTCCTATGCTGGGGAACCCCTAAGGTAGACCTATTTGCCTCTGCTCTCAACACAAAACTTCCCATCTTCTGCTCGCTCGCTCCAGGGCACGGAGTGTTTTGGAGAGACACTCTGTCTCTAAACTGAAAGGGCAGATTCGTATGTGCTTTCCCTCCAATCCCATTGATCCTGAGGGTCCACCACAAACTCTGTTCGGAAGGCGTTCGAATAATTCTCATCGCTCCGTTCTGGCCCAGGCAAGTTTGGTTCTCTCTTCTGCAACAGTACTCAGAGGAGCCTCCCCTTCCTTTGTCGCAACTTTTGTTGACCCAGGATCGGGGACCCTGGTCCATCCAGGACTCAAATCCCTTCAGCTGCATGCATGGCTCCTGCAGACGTGATCCAATCAATCCCGGTTCGGGGTTCTTTGCAGGTGGCGGAGATTCTAGTGGAGGCCAGAAAACCCTCCACTCACGCCATGAAATGGAAAAGGTTCTCTATTTGGGCCTCTTCCAGAGCTTTCGAGCCTTTCTCCTGCTCTGTCGGGGGGGCTCCTGGATTACATGCATCACCTCTTTGATCTGGGTCTCAGTCACTCCTCCTTGAAAGTTCACATGGCAGCCATTTCCGCTTACCATGTTCCGTTCGGGGACAGGTTTTTTGCGCAGCTGGAAGTCGCTAAGACCTTCCATAGAGGGGTTCTCCACTTGTGACCCTCCATTCACACACCTGCCCCTCCTTGAGACTTGAATTTCATTCTCGAGAAGCTTACCCTGCCTTCCTTTGAGCCGGCAGCATCAGCAGACCTTAAGTTCCTTTCCTGGAAGGCCCTCTTCCTGGTGGCCATTACCTCTGCTTGATGAATTTCTGAGCTTCAGGCCTTAATGTGCAAAATCCCATACTTGATTTTCCACCAGAAACGTGTGGCTCTGCATCAATGCTAAGTTTCTCCTAAGGTGGTAGCAGAGTCTACGCTAAATCAGTCCATGGAACTGTGCACGTTTTTTACGCAGCATTCCAATCAAGGGGAGTACCTCTTACATACTCTGGACGTTCACTGGATTCTGAGATATTACACCAATAGAACTAAGGATCTCAGAAGGACTTCAACTGAGTTGTGTTCAACTGTTTTGCGAGCAAAAGAGAGGGCAATGCTGTTTCTAAGCAATGCCTTTCAAAATGGTTGGCTTATTTTATCTCTTTCTATTATGACAAGTATCACAAGACCTTGCCAGGTCAAGTCAGAAGTCATTCCACTAGGGGTGTCGCTGTCTCTGCTGTTGTTTCAAGAATGTGTTGGCAGCTAACATCTGTGCAGCCGCCACTTGGACTTCTGTCCATACCTTTACAAAACATTACAGTTTGGACATTGCCTCTCACTGTAGAGCTGGCTTCAGATTGGCTGTTCTGCAAGGTCTTCTTTCCTAAGACCTTCACAGCCAGAGGATCTGTGTATGAGTAGTTTCTTCCCCATGAGCTTCTCTTTGTTCCAGACTGCTTGGAACTCGGTCCTATATGTAAATACCTACTGCAAGATCCCTCTCGAAGTAAGATAGTACAGTTACATAAGAACTTACTGTAACAGTAGATCTTTGAAAGAGGCTCTTGCAGTAGGTAATACTGTACCTTCCCGCCTCCATCCCCCTCAGCTTTTTTAGCTCCTTTTCCAGGATGGGAATTATCCGCTTCTCTCTCTCGTCTCACCTTTTGGCCTTTGGTGGGAAAGAACTGGAAGGCGGGCGTGGGGGACCACCCCTTTATACTGACGTTGCATGACATCGGTCACCTGATGTGGAGGTGGTCCCCCGCCAGAGACTGCTAGCTAGAAATTTTTCCGTGGGGTCCTGACGCCTGCCGGCTTTAGTCCTATATGTAATTACCTACTGCAAGAGCCTCTCTCTTGAAGATCTACTGTTACGGTAAGTTCTTTCATAACTGTACTATCTTGGGCCAGCCAAGGCCGGCCAGGCACTTTCTCAGGCTGCTCGGTCACATGGCCTCAATGACCGCAATAGTCTCTGGTGCCAGATTCCAGATGAGGGACATTCAGTATCACTTCAGGTCTCACTGATCCCAGAAAAAGGATTCCTTTTCAAAGCTAGTGCCAGTCACAAAAACTCTTCTTTGGGCTCTAGAGTGGTGGAAGGAAGCAGAAAACCTCAGGGTAGGGTTTCCTTTTCAAATTCAGCAACCTAGCCAGGTTCTGACAACAGATGCTTCCCTCCTAGGTTGGGGCACCCATCTAGGGGACCAATCCATAAGTGGCACATGGACACCCAAAGAGTCCACACTCCACATCAATCTCCTGGAATTCAGAGCAGTGTTCTTGGCCATCAAGGCTTTCGCCCCACAGCTCAGAGGACATGCTGTCCAGATAAGAACAGACAATACCACTGCCATGTTATGTATCAACAAGCAAGGGGGCACAGGGTCAACCAAACTGCACAGAGGCAATGATAATTTGGTCCTTGACTTACTCCCTGGACATGTCTCTGTCGGCCATTCATCTTCCAGGCAAGGACAACAATTTGGGAGATGCCGTAAGCTGCATCAGTCACAGTCACCATGAGTGGACTCTGAACAAGCAGATCCATGCCACAGTTTTCAGAAGGTGGGGGGTTGGAGACCTGGACCTATTTGCATCCAGCCTCAACCACCAGTTACCACAGTACTGCTGCAGGCCCCTAGCTCTGGGGACCACCCCAGTAGACACTCTGACTTTGAAGTGGACAGGGAGGTTTCTGTACGCTTTTCCTCCTTTCCCTCTGATTTTCAGAGTCCTTCTCAAGCTCAGGGATCAGCCAACCACCATGATTCTGGTGGCTGTGGATTGGGCGAAGCAACCCTGGTACCACTTCTCCTTGCTCTGTCAGTCAGGAAACCCATCAGACTGCCAGCAACCCACAGTCTCCTGACTCTTCCTTAGACATGATTAGCATACCCCCAACATCCAGTCTCTTCACCTCAAGGCCTGGTACTTGAGGAGTTAGAGTTCCCTGAAACCCAGTACTCTGAGCGGGTCCTGAGAATCTTTTGAATGGCTAAAAAAACTAGCACTAGGCAGACTTATGCTTCCAAGTGGAAAAGGTTCTCTCTGTGCTGCAAGGACAAGGACTTAGAGCCCATGCAGGCTACTCCTCCTATCCTCCTGGATTATCTAGTTCACCTTCAGATGTAAGGCCTTAAAGCTTCATCCTTGAAAGTGCATCTTACAGCCATTTCCGCTTATCTTTCCACTGGAAAGGAGAAGTCTGTCGTTTCTCAGCCCATTTTCAAAAAGTTTTTCAAAGGTCTGCTGTACCTTCAGCCTCCACTGAGGGAACCTTTCCCTCCCTGGGACTTGAACCTCTATATAGCCAAGCTCATGGAGCCTCCCTTTGAGCCTATGGCTACTGCTGATCTGAAGTACGTTACCTGGAAGACTGTTTTCCTGATTGCCATCACCTCCTCTAGAAGGATTTCGGAGTTGCAGGCCCTTTGTACAGAACCTAACTACATCATTGCCCACAAGGACAAAGTAGTGCTTAGGACAAACAAGACATTTCTGCCCAAGGTGGTCTCTTGAGTTCCACCTTAACCAGTCTATCACCCTGCCGGTCTTTTTTCACAGAAATGTCCACCCCAAGCAAGCACAAGCTACACAGTCTGATCGTGAAGAAAGCTCTGACCTACTACTTAGAGCATACTAAGCAGTTCAGAGAGTCCCATGCTCAGCTTTTTCTCATCTATGGTGAGGTAGGCAGAGGAAGACCGGCCACCAAGAGGACCATTTCCCACTGGATTGTCTCTTGTATCCAGTTCTGTTACAGCAAAGTTGGTAAACAGCCCCCCCTCAGGGCCCATTCTACTAGGGGCACTGCTGCCACAGTGACAGCTGCAAGGGATGTCCCTTTGCTTGAGGTATGCAAAGCAGCCACTTGGAAAACTGTACCCACATTCACAAATCATTACTGCTTGGATGTGCAGTCCAGATCAGAAGCCAGATTTAGCAGAGTAGTGCTGCAGAGCCTTTATCCTAAGTTGGTTTCTGTGCCCGCCTCCCAACTGTACTGCTTTGTAGTCTGCACCTGTCAATAGGTGCAGTTCTGGCACACTGTTAAGACTGTCTGGGGGGGGGTATAGTAGGTGCGACACTGTGGATATGCTAATTGATGGCATAAACTGTGATAACGCTTCTACAATTGCTAATACCTTTAACAAGCAATTCACTGATCTCTCAGCATACACCTCCCTGCTCACTGCTGCTAACGACAAGTCATCTACCCATACCGCCCTACCAGATTCCCTGTCTCACCCACCCTTCTATTTTAAGGCAATCTCAGTGAGGGAAACCCACAAGCTTCTCGCCAGCCTCTCTCCTTACATGGGTGCTGGTGATGATGACTTCGAACCTAAGCTCCTAAACCTTGGGGCTCTTTACTTGCATCCCCCATATTCTTAACCTATCCCTCACCACTGGAACCGTTCCCCCAGTCTGGAAAGTAGCAAAGGTGGTCTCTGTCTTTAAGCAGGGTGACTGGAAATGCATAGAAAATTACTGTCCTGTAGCCACCTTATCTGCTATCAGCAAGATACTGGAAAAGGTGGTGGAAGTGCAGCTGATGGATTACCTGACTAAATACACCTTACTGTCGCCTGAACTGCATGGATTTTGAAAAGGTCATAGCAGCGGTATAGCCCTTGGTAGAGTCACATCTGAAATAAGGATTGCCATGAACCATGGCATGTTGTCGGGGGCTATCTTTGTAGATTTCTCTAAGGCCTTTGATCTGGTGGATCACACCCTACTTTGTGCTAAACTTCACTCCCTTGGTGTGTCTGGCCCTGCCCTAAACTGGTTTTCCAATTATCTCACTGGCAGGCTACAGCTTGTTGAGTACAACAGAGCTCTCTCGGATCCTGCCCCTGTTGTGACTGGTGTCCCTCAGGGATCTATCCTGGGCCCCATCTGAGTTTCTCTTTTTGTCAACGACCTCCTACGGTACCCACCTATAGTGCCACAACACTTTATGCAGATGACCTGATCCTGCTGTCTAGCTCGGGTGATGTCAGTGCCATAAATCACAGTTTACAAGCTAACTTCAGCAAGTTGTACAATTGGCTCCTGATAAACAAGCTTGTGCTAAACATAAAGAAAACGCAACTCATGCTTTTCAGATCCTCTGCCAAGCTCAAGCAGTGTCCAGCCCAACTAAATGTCCTGAGTCACGATGGAGTCCCTGTTGGCAATACGTGCTGTTTTAAATACCTGGGAGTTACTCTTGACCCTCAGTTAGACCTCTCCATACATATTCAAAATGTATGCAGGGCAACAAACATCAAGCTTGGACTTGCATACAGGGCTCGTGGGTCCCTTGCAGCAGCTGCTCGCCTTGGCCTTGCTAAAGGATTGTTTCTTCCCTCTCTCAGCTATGGACTTGACTACCTTTACCCTCGCTACTAAAATTAGTCTCACAAAATGGGATGTGGCCTATAATATTTCCGCTTTGCCCTTGCTGCCTCTCGGCTTACCCATCACTGTGAGTTATACAAAAACCTACACTGGATGTCCCCAAGTAATTATCGTTCCTTTGCCTTGGGCTGCTTCACAGACAGACTTGTCCATAATGCCACCCCACCTGCCTTGTCTCAACTCCTCCAACTGGTTCTACCGTCATACCAGCTCAGGTCAGTTGTCTTGCCCCCCCCCCCCCGGTCCCAAAAACTCGTACTGTGGCAGGTGATTGTGCCTTGCTGATCATGCCCCACATTCTGGAATACCCCACCTGCGCTCATCAGATGTAGTCCCACCCATCCCATGTTTAAGAGCTCCTTCTGGTCACACCTGAAGTCTGCCTCAGCCTGTAACTGTCCATAGGCTGCTTGGTACCTTTAACCCTGGCTTGGACCTTGGTGTGCTCCATCCACTTCCCTGGTTCCTAACCCCCTTCCCCTGAGCTCAAATAGGGGAACCATCCACTCTTATGGTTTCCTGCACCTCAGCACTTATCATCCTTATACAGGGACAACCACTCAATGTCCCACCTTAAAAGCCCATGTGTTACACCAAGAATTGTTATTACTGCTTGTATGTTCTTACCTTGATGTATATGCTTATCTGATCATCCTGTATTTGTTTATTTGTTTCATCCTGTTCAATGCCTGTATTTCACTATGTTGTAATTGTTCTCATTCTGCTTGTAAATCTACTCTTGTAATCTCCCGGGTCGCACCTGAAAATAGGCATTCCTTGTCTAGTGTGCTTTTCCGGTAAACAAAAGCTAATAAATAAATAGATGATGAATCCCTGGGGTGAGAAGAAAAAATTACTCACTGTAGTAATCTTGTTTCTTCAGCATTGTTGACACTCCCACTCATCCTTCCCTGTGAAACCTGTCTGGGGATGGCTCTACTTTTTTGTCTTGGCCAAATTTGTCTAGTTTCATTGTTTCTCTTTATTGACTTTTTTTTTTCATATTAGTGGTTGGGAATTTGCAGTTGTTATATTAGCAGTGCTTGTTTCTGGGCACAGTTTTGCCCTTTTTTCAGTGTCAGAATAGTTCTGAGGTCCTTCAGGCTGACTGCAGGCAGCACTCCTCTCTCTTTTCTGATTGGCCAATGTACTTGCTTATTTACATTGACTCCTCCTCTCTGGGGCAGCTTAACTCAACTGGCATACTGCACCTGTCAATAATGCTGAAGAATACCTTGGAAGAATCAACATTACCATGGAGGATAATTTTTTCCTATAATGCCTGCCTTGAAGCATACACTGTGCAAGCAGGAGTTTTCGCTCACATGTTTTGAGAAATGTGGAGGGAGTTCCTCCACCCTCATGTTATAGTGTTAAAACCACTTCTGGTCTTAGCTAGCTAGCAATTTAAAAATAATAAAACGTACAGAAGTTTGTAACTAATGATAGCCTTAATTTACTATTAGAAAATTTTAGCAGCTGGTTTAGTTGCTGAAAAGTTTATTAAACGCTCTGTTGTACCTGTTCTGGGGTCTATTTTATCTAGCCTTAGCATATGTCTTTATAGGGTACAGTGACTCTTAAGAGTCACAGTTAGTAATCTACCTTTATAGCCCTTCTAATGTATATTGCAACTCACAGATCATGGCTTGACTACATTTTATTGAGCTTTAAAAAGGGACTGTTTACAGAAATATTAATTGTACCACATATATGGACTCACAAATACCTGCATCTAATATTATCTGAAATGTAATTACTGTAGAGTCCTCTCAGTGGCAGTGCAGTGTAATCCTGTATGCTGTTAACACCACTGAAGTCAGAGTTAGATCGAATGCTTTCTGCAGCCATTTATCTGCAGATTACTCTGGCTGCTCTCCCTCCTGCCCCCCGCCAGTCCCACCTAGTTTCAAATTTGCTAGTCAGACATGATTTTCCAAAGCCTCTAACCAAAACCAGTTTATTTTCTTTATGTACTCCAGTGGCTGTTGTAGCTACCTAAAGTGTCGAGCCTGATGTTTCCTTTGCCTCTGCAGAAGCTGTTGATAAGTGAGTTTCACATTTAGTGAGTCTGGAATTGAAGTCCTGAATTTTATTGTCCAAGCTGGCCAGCTGCAAATTGACAGCTTTAATCACCCTCATTACATAGTTGATTATGACTTCTGTGGCAGGGCTTTCACTGTCTAGTGCCATTTTTCCAGTCTTACTTGGTCCTGAAGCCTGCTGCCCCCATTACCCGCCTCCTTCTCCAGTATTTTTCTTTGGGTTCTCCATCTTATTCTTTCAAGTCAACTGAACTCACTACTTCTAACCTACAGGCTCCTCACCTCCCTCGGTTACCATATAGTTGCACTGGACTATGAATGCACTGTATTATGTATAAGACAAAGCCTCTCTGAGGTAGCTTACTGCCAGTTCATATCATGCATTGCTTTAGCTACCAGTTGTATAGGTCTTAACTGCTCATTAGGTAAATATGTTGATAGCTCTGCCCTGTTTTAGCTACCAAATGTATAGGCATTAACCGGTGCTCATTGTACTTATACTCTGTATGATTGCTTACCCACATTTATTCTATCTATGTAGTGTATGAATGTCTGTGTTTTATTCTGACGTGGAGCCTTTGTTAACGAGTCTATGACTCAAAGGGTTGTAATTCCAATTTCCTAAATAAATAAATAAATAAAATAACTGCTTCTAGCATACTCTGTGTAAGAACAAGTCGAGCACTTTGAATGAGAGAAAAAAGTAGATATTTTTAATATTACCTAGGATTCCACAATGGAGAGACAATGTGAAGTGTGACTTTTCCCTTGTGGCTGCTGGCTCACCCCCGATGTGCTGTTTTCTATGGTGTTTCTTCACCTGCTGGTGTGGGTGCTGTTGGGAATCTCCTGCAGGATTTTTGTGAACTAATTTGGGTGCTTGACATGAGACAGGCTGTTGTTTTTGCAGGGTTACAATATGAGGTGTCTTTGTCCCCATCCATCCATGGCTTGGAAATTTCTTAGGGCTTGCTGTTAAGTGTTTTTATCCTGCATCCTTTGGTGTAAGTCATTCTCCTGAGTTGGGTTTTGCTGTCTCCAGTTGATGACCCTATTCTAATTCTCTGGTTGGTTTTTAGTAGTTTCTGCTGTGCTGCAATATGGAGTCCTTTTCATCTGGAAGAGGCTTTTGGGAGGCTTACTCTTTTGAAAACTCTCCCTAGCTACCTCTGTTTCCGAGGGTTCTGCTAAGCTTTTTGTGCCTCAGTGTCTAATGCTTCAGGCCGATTGTATGGATCTTTAAAACCCTTCCTGTGGGGATGGATGACTTATCCTTCTGTTTCTGCTAACACGTTTTAAAAATAAATGGCTAGTTTCCCACATGTACATTTAACTGTAGCTTAGTCCCAGTTGCCGGATGAAGGAGTTGGTTCTGATGCATTTTTTTTTCCTATGAAATCAGTGACCTGCATTGTGGGGGTGCATTTTTCTCCATATCGCCTGCACGTGACTAGGTATGGGTTCGCTTTGGCATAGCTTCTAGGGTATAGGGGCAGCAAGGCACCAGGCAGGGGCATCCTAAAATACTCTAGGTGACCTACCACGCTGTATCATTTGAAGTATGCCTCATTCTAATGATTTGGCTATGCCTATCCATTCTCGGTCTTCAGTAGTTAGTCCTATATGTTTTCCATGAGGAAAACCTTTTTTCTGTCTTGGAGCTGCAGGAGTTGCAAAGCCAACTTTCCTCTCGTTTCCCAGGACCTTTGGCACTCTCTGACTCAGCATGTGGGAGGGTAACCCCTCTGTACCCCTAGTCTTTGTTTTTTTTCCACACCAAGGTCAGAGGGACTCATGCCTTCTCATTTGAAATGTACTCCTTCCTCTTTAAAGTGGTTTTAAAATAAAATTTATGGTAGCATATGATGGTGGAAGTCTTTCCCTGAATTTTCAAAATGTTATCTCCAGTCAGTATTTGCTTGGAAGAGACTGTAGTTCAGCACCGACAAGGTGGCCAACTGATCCCTTACATGTCCCAATTGCTCTGTCATGTCCCTGCAGTCAGGCATGTAATGTTGTGTGGCCAGGGAGAAGCGTGGGTGTGTGCTCCATTGAAGTCAATGGGGATCAAATTCAGTTGCACTTTAATACATACTAATGGCCAGTTGGTGATTACATGAGCCACCACCGGCTCAACAAGGGCCTTATTAGTCGAGTGGTGATTTCATTAATCTCCAACTGGCTATTATAATGCATTAAATGCAATTGAATTTGACCCCATTGACTTCAGTGGGTGTGCTCCCATGCTGTCCTTGGCCACATATTAGTCAAGTCAAACTTTATTTATAAAAGGCGCCTTTCCAAAACCAAGGCGCCTGTACATTACATAATAAAAACGATATAACTACAAAACTTTAAAATTTGTTCAATCCTACAGTAATTCAAAATCATTATATGCAAGGTTAAAAAGATAAGTTTTTAATGCCCCCTTAAAGGTTTGAACAATCGGGCAATCTCATACCTGACGAGATAGAGAATTCCACAGGGTTGGGGCCATAAAACTGAAAGATCTGGCCCCAGAGGTCTTCAGACGAACCCTGGGAATCTCTAGCAATCCCTCGTCAGTGGATTGGAGAGAGCGGAAGGAACAGTAGGGACGAAGGAGATCTTTCAGGTAGCCAGGTCCCTGATCGTGTAGGGCCTTATAGGTCAGAAAACCAACCTTGAGGGTGATTTGCCAACATATTGGCAGCCAATGCAGTCCACGGAGCACAGGCGTTCTAGGATTGGACCTAGAGGAACCAGTCAATAGCCTGGCTGCCGCATTCTGCACTAGCTGCAAGCGGTGAATATCAAGCCCCGGTAGCCCAAGATAAAGGGCATTGCAGTAGTCAAGACCGGAGGTAATGAAAGCATGGACCAAAGTAGGAAGATCGTTAGGAGGAACCAGGTGCTTCATCCGGGTGATGTTCCTCAGGTGGTAAAAAGAGGATTTTGACAACTGCTGACACTTGAGATTTAAGTGTCAAACAGTCATCAAACACAACACCCAGGTTCCGCACCTGGTCTAAGGTAGTTAGCTGAACACCCCCAAGCCATAAACCTGAGGGTGATCCTGCCAACAAACCTGCCTCCCAGCGACCTGAATCCACAACCAACACCTTAGTTTTTTCTGGATTCAACCACAGCCAACTCACATTCATCCAGTCCTGCATTTCAGCTAGACAGTTGTTAAAGACCGAAAAGGCAGCATCTTGGCCGGGCACAAAGGACATGTACAGCCGAGTGTCATCTGCATAGCAGTGAAAGCTCAAACCGTACCGCCTAATGATCACTCCCAACGGCAGCATGTACACCGCAAACAACATGGGCGCCAAAATGGAGCCCTGTGGCACCCCACAGGATAGGGAGAATGATGGCAAGGAAAAAAATCCCAGACACCACCCTCTGAGTCATACCCTCGAGGAAAGATCGAAACCAACTGAGGACTGTACCAGACAGCCCACAGATAAACCGTAGACACTCCAATAGCACACCATGGTCCACGGTGTCAAATGCTGTAGAGAGATCAAGAAGGACCAAGATGGAACAGGTCCTTCGATTTCTCGCTATTAGGAGGTCATTTAGTACCCGGTCAAGAGCTGTCTCAGTACTATGTCGCTTCCTAAATCCGGACTGGAGAGAATCATAGACATTTTGGCTGGTCAAATTATCATCCAGCTGTGACGCGACCACCTTCTCAATAACCTTTCCCACAAAGGGCAGGTTAGTGACAGGCCTGTAGTTAGCCAGACAGTCCGAGTCCAAGGAGGGCTTCTTAAGAAGGGGCTGAACCACAGCCTCCTTCAGAGGATTTGGAAAAATTCCCCTCTCCAAAGACCTCCAGACTATCTCAGCAAGGACCGGGCCGATTTTATCTACACAGCCTACTAGGAGTTGTGTGAGAGCCTGGGTCCAAACCACAGTTGGTCGGACGCAAGAGGAGGGGATCTTCCCAGATCCTCTTAAGGAGGCTGTACTTAAGCCTCTTTCGAAGAAGTCCTCCTTGGACCCAGATTGTCTAGCAAATTACAGGCCTGTCTCTAACTTACCCTTTGTGGGTAAAGTTATTGAGAAAGTGGTTGCAGCACAGCTGGATGATCATCTGACCAACAACAATGTCTATGATTCTCTCCAGTCTGGATTTAGGAAAAGGCATAGTACCCAGACAGCACTTGTTCGGGTACTAAATGACCTCCTATTAGCGAGAGAGATCATAGGACCTGTTCCATCTTGGTACTGCTTGATCTCTCTGCAGCATTTGACACTGTTGACCATGGTGTGCTGTTGGAGCATTTGCGGTCCATCCATGGATTGTCTGATACAGTCCTCAGGTGGTTTCGATCTTACCTCGAGGGTAGGACTCAGAGGTTGGTGTCAGGAATTTTTTCTTTGGTATCAGTCTCCCTATCCTGTGGGGTACCGCAAGGTTCCATTTTGGGGCCCATGTTGTTTGCAGTGTATATGCTGCCGTTAGGAGTGATTGTTAGATGATACGGTCTGGGTTTTCATTGCTATGCAGATGATACCCAGCTGTATATGTCTTTTGTGCCCAGCCAGGATGCTGCCATGTTGGTATTTAACAACAGTCTTGCTGAGATCCAAGACTGGATGAATGGGAGTTGGCTGCAGTTGAACCCTGAAAAAACTGAGGTGTTGGTTGTGGACAAGGGTCGCTGTGAGGCAGGTTTGTTAGCTGGATCGCCCTCGGGCTTATGGCTAGGGGGTGTCCAGCTGAGGACCTCAGACCAGGTGCAGAATCTGGGCGTAGTATTTGATGACTGTCTGACTTTTAAATCTCAGGTGTCAGCGGTGGTCAAAACTTCCTTTTACCATCTGAGGAACATCGCCCAGTTGAAGCACCTGGTTCCTCCAGAGGATCTTCCAACGTTGGTCCACGCATTTGTTACCTCCCGCCTTGACTATTGCAATGCCCTTTACCTGGGGCTACCGGGGGTTGAACTTCGCCATCTGCAGCTAGTGCAGAATGCGGCAGCCAGGCTGTTGACTGGATCTTCTAGGTTTAGTCATATAATGCCTGTGCTCCACGGACTGCATTGGCTGCCAGTTTTCTGTTGAATCACCTTCAGGGTCAGTTTGCTGACCTATAAAGCCCTACACGATCAGGGACCTACTTACCTGAAAGAGCTCCTTTGTCCCTACTGTCCTCCCCGCTCTCTCCAATCCACTGATGAGGGATTGCTAGAGATCCCCAGGGTCCGTTTAAAAACTTCAGGGGCAAGATCGGTTTAGTTTTATGCCTCGACCCTGTGGAATTCTCTACCTCATCAGGTCTTGAATGCCCGACTGTCCAAAGCTTTAAAGGAGCTTTGAAGACATATCTTTTAACAGAGCTTTTAATGATTTATGACAGTTTTAATCTTGTTTATTTATTGTTTTATGTACTGTACAGGTGCTTTGGTTATAAGAAAAGCACCTTTAAAAATAAAGAATGAATGAATGAAACAACGGTGGAGTACAGTGGCGCACAAGTGGTACATAGATAAATTAGTGTGGAAGGTAAGTGCGAGGTAGTCTGGGGGTGGAGCAACAAGAGATAGGGAGACAGGAGGAAAGAGGAGAGAGGGGTAGAGACGGTGGGTGGGAGGTGAGATGGGGTAGAATGGCAGGTGGGAGGGACAGGGAGTAGCAGGGGATGGAGGCAGAGTGTGGGGGAGGGTATAAGTGGAGGAGAGAACAAGAGGAGATGTGAAAAAAGCTGCAAGCCTAGGCAGAGCAATCACACAGAGGTCAATGAGTGCAGGTGGGGTTTACGTTTGAATGGACCACGATTGTTTTCAGCTGCAATTACAGGGAGGTGGTTTGCAGCAGGGGCACCTAATGTGAAAGTCATGCTTGGGTCTGGTTTGTATGACAGATGGGAACAAGAGACGTCGGTTTGAGCTAAGTGTGTAGGGTGCCCTGAGGTTAAGGAATGATCACCTGAAGCATGAACAAATATCTTTCCGGTATAGAGCAAGCAACGTTTTAAATGCCTGTGTACCCAGAAGTGTGGAGATCTTTACAGTCTTTTGCATGGTATTCCAGAGAGAGGGGAGGAAGCGGTTGGCAGCAGCCATCCCAAATCATGTATTTATTCTGGGCACCTTAAAGGAGATAAGTACAGCACTTCTAAGACCATACAACCATAAGAAGGGCTTCTGTATTCATTTCTAAATCAAATTATTTAACATTATGTGCAACCAACTATGAAACATAAATAAACATGTTATTAATAAATTAAAACATGTGTGACTCCATAGAAAAACACACAAAGTATCCAAGTTTGTGTTACCATATGTAACTGCCTATTTGCAGCAATCACACAAGTGAAACAGGAAGATTCAGACAGAAATGCATCTTGAATTGGTCTTGGTATTAATACCTGTATACTTTCTGTTTGGTATTATTTAGTATATACTTTGAAAAGCAGACCAAAATAACTGAAATTTAAAATCTGGCCAAATTCCATGGAATTTTCATGCAAATACCATTGAATCAAAATGGTGATTCTGCAGACATTCCACTGGTAGAATTTTAAGTTCTGCACAACTCTAGTAGTATTCAAATATTTTAACACCAGATTTTTATCATAGCCATTTTTCCACACCATCTCATGACCATGACAGCTATAATTTTTCAAATCCTGACCAAAATGTGTTTTTGTACCTGTGGTATGAAATGTTATTTTGGCAGCGATTTAATTTTCCTATCAGGTTAACTTCACTAATTTTAAATATTTTACTCCAGACTTTCAACATGTCCATTTTTCACACCACCTGACAAATGTGACAGGTGCCATTTTTAAAATCCTGGGTGAGACATGTTTTTTGCACTTATGTTATGAAAAATGTTTCAGCCAATAGACTATAAATGCCACATGTCATGTTTACAAGGGAGAGTCATAGAAAGACTGTCTTGAAAATTTGAAGTCAAAATTAAAAAAATAATTATTAAATATTGCAGTGTGTTCTGCCAACCTTTACCCTAGCAGATAATGGTTTATGATCCCATGCCAGTGAGCTGAATTTGGGGGTGACCTCAGCACACCAGCTTGATGGGGTAAGGCCTTGAATACCACACTGTTATGTGATACCCCCCAGCCAGGGAAGGAAAGGTGCAGAGTTGCCTGCACAGGCCCAGGTACCATATTGTGAAGAGTACTCTTCTCTTGGCATAGGATCCTGCACCTCTCCAACAGTGGGTGTCAGAGGGCCCTGTGAAATGGCTGAGAAATGGACTCTTTGCCCTATGCATCTGTATCTGTGACCACATGGACCATTCAGTGGGCCCAGTGCTTCTGTATACTACCAGAAAACTTCATTAATTCTTGACATCCATCATTACACTGCCATAGATGGACAGAATCTTCCCTTGGCACAGGGCCTACATGGCCTTACACAACTGCATTTGTTCACACAGGTCCTGAAGGGCCTGTGTGAATGAGGATATAATTCCACTATCTCAAATAGAAAGAAACGTTTTTTGAAAAATAAAAACTGTGTTAATGCACCAGTTAGGGTTCAACTTAATGCCACTAAAGTAGGAAAATGTGGAATTAGGGTTTACAACCTAAATTCCCCAGCCCCCAATCTGCAAAGGACAATATCACAAATGCAACCACAGAAAGCCATAATAGGGTAAGGCAAACAACACGTAACTGTTTTGAGATGACACAAATGCAGTAGCACTGATGTGTGAAGGTTCATGTGATAGACAGATGCAAAAACAGAGTAAGGTGCAAAAATGTAAGTTTGTGTTATGTTTATTCAAATTCAGAAACAAATAATACATCAAAATAATATACAGTCACAAAATACTTCTAGGTTAGTTTCTTCAAAATATCATCAAAAATATTCTTCTTCAAACAAAATCACCAGTCCTTTGGCTTGGCTTCAGCCTAATCCCAGGTAGGAACACGGAAACAAGCATACACTCTTAGATACTTTCTTCTCACAAGTCAGAAGGCTACTGACTACCTGTACTCTTGTCACCTCAGGTGGTGGGGTTTATACCCACCCCTGGTGACATCATAATCGATGATCCATCCCTTTCCATAAAAAGCATCCTAGAGGAGTCATGTGACGTCTCAGACTGACTAGCTGCATTTTTGCTGAGCTCTGACCTTTACAGCTTCAAACATCACTTTTTAATCAACAAAGATGACTTTTGTTATCCTTAGATCATCAGCATTAAGAGTGGAGACAAATTGTGATAGTGAGATGAGCTTTTTTTACTTACTAAAATGGACTCTAAGATGAAAAATCCACTGCCAAGACACATGCCACCACCTACTCCAGACAGGGTGGTTGGATCAAAAAAAAACTAAGCAAGCTGCTGCAAAACAAGCTACTCCAGCAACCAACACAAACACTGGAAACACTGTGTTGATAGAGGAGAAATTCATACTGAAATTAAACCTTTAAAATAAGCAATTCTAAAACTCCTTGAGGACTCTAAAACCATCAAGCAACTATTGAAGAGCTGTGCAAAAGAATGGGTGATGCCAAATCAGAATTTCCTTGATGGAGGACTGGCGTGCTAGACTAGAACCTGAACTCCCTTCCATTAGACAAAAGCTGACAAAACTAGAAGCTAAACTAGACAATTTAGAAGGGGTAAGCAGGTGAAACAATGTGGTAATATTTAGCTTATCAGAATTCTCTGAAGGATCTAATCATATCCACTTCGCACAGATCCTTTGTGGAAATCTTGCTGTCCCATCTCCAGATTCACAAAGCTACATTATTGAAAGGGCTCATTGTGCTTTAAGACTGGCTCCTAATCAAGGAGAATCACATAGACCCTTCTTCATAAAATTTCTGAATTATCTGGACTGGCAGCATGTACTAGTTAAAACCCGTCAGAAACAACATCTAATTTGGGATGGTAACAAATTTTGTGTGCATTAAGATTTACCACAGCAGATCAGACTGAGAAGGAAAGAATTTGCTCCACTGTAGCAAAGCTAATCACCACAGGAAATAAATTCTTTGTGTCCTACCCTGCCAAGCTCACAATAACTAAAGATGGTAAATCTTATTCCTTTGAAACACAGATAAAGCCAAAAACTTACTTAAAGATCTGTTTCCTGATTTATTTAAATCTGGCTGTTCACTTATATTTCTTCTTCTTTTCAACACTACTCAGAATTACGTATTACATTAGGACCAGAAATTTGTAACCTCACTGACTTAAAATCTCAGCTCGAGTGCCTTTTATAGTAAATTCAGCTATAGAATCCTGAGGCAATTTCTATACTATCTAAGGCAAGAGCACAGATCTTATATCGTCAATATGCTGAAAATCTTTCTTGGACTGTTTCGTATGTGAAGCAGGTAATCCCCAGAGTGGGGCCTTGTTTCATTAAGATTACAGCTGCTCGATTGTTTATTTCCTGGTAATGTGACCGACCATGCTCCAAATGCATCTTGTGAGGTGCAGTTGTCTGGAGGCTGTAGACTTATCTTTCTGTTCTCTGGTCATTGGTTTGTGGGCTCTGATCGTTTGCATACTCGTTGGCCTCACTATGATCTAATCTGGAAGCAATGAGCAGAGAACACATTGAAGTTATACTATCCTCAGCAATTGATCTTGCATCAGATGACATTGGCAGAAAGGTCCTAATGGTGAGCACTTGTTTCTGATTTCAATATTTATCAGTGAAGTATTATAAGTAAAGAAAAACTTGGGGGAAAGTCTACCTCCCTAGTCATACCTTACTGTTGCCGAAGGACTCGTTGGACAGAAGACACCCAAAACCCCTCTTACACATCTACATTTTGACTGCTACATATATAGATGTGACTTTTGTTTTGCATAAAGCAGATCTGACTATTGATTGGCCTGACAAATGCTGCATCGTACCATAACTAATGTCACCACTTGTGGCATGTTCATTCTTATCTATCACGTCCTGTTTGGCCTGTTCTGCAACCACAATGAGGGATCTGGTACACGTAATCCATACACCATAGCTAATTATTTATGGCAATGTTATCAGTTCTGTTTTCAAGGAGTATTTACATTATCTCTTCAATGTCTTTTTCAGTGCACTACAAAGTTACATTTCAGGTTTAAATAATCACAATTTTTACACTCCACCATTATATTATAAGTGAAATAAACAGTTCAGCTTTGATGTATGATCTTTATTTTGCAATATGACTTTAAACCTTGTACAGGTAACCTATCTTAGAAAGGTAACTTAATACCTCAGTTTGACTTTGGGATTCAAACCTGGGTTAACTAGTTTATTATTAAGAGTTTCTGATGCTGTTTCTTTTCTGGTGGCACTATATTTGCAATGACTTTATTGGAATTACAGCTCTCTCCTACAGAAATCCAGTATTTGTCAATGTTAAACCTCATGATAGTAATTACTTTTGGTATATTATTAGCACAGAATGAGTGTAAGTTACCAGTTTACAGTTTCAAATTTTTCTCATTAGTTTCCTCATTAGATAAAGTTCTGTTTACTTATAGTACTGCATAAGGATTCAATACTGTAATAACAAATTGTCTTTCTAATCTTTATGGAAATGTTATGTTATATATGGTTGATTTATCCCAGGCTTTTAAGTTCTCTAGTTTCCTAATTCTGAATGCCTATAGTTGTAGCCATTCATATATTTGCTCAATTTTGGAAATTTCTGAGCTACCATCAGCATAGTCTAAAAATATTTTTGTCCTTTTTACTTAGAATTATAATAAGAGTGCTCTTGAACTCAATGAAATACTGTATAACTTACAACTTACTTAGAATATTTTTTCACAATTTGTCATCTTTTTTTAATATATAGACAATTTTCAGCTGTGATCATGTTTGAGGCTCAGTGAGAGCACTGTGTGAGCTCTATTGTGTTCCTTTAAAGATGGTAGGTTGGTCTTTGGGACTGGGAGATGAGGTATCAGTTGGCTCTTTACAGATATATTTATGCTTATTATTCCTTGCTTTCCACTACCTATACAGATCTATAGCTTTTTGGTACTTAATTGGGGGATTCAGGAGAGACATTTGTGTTCACCTAATATCAACATTATTCACTTTGTGGATCTTTTATGCTTTGGGAGAATTAAACTGTTTTTTTCTTAAATTGTTACCCTGTATAAATTTCTACTAATCAGACATTATGGCTCTTAGCCTCAAATGTGCATCATGGAATATTAATGGGATGCATTCTAAGTTAAAAAGACTGAAAATGTTCCATCATGTTCAACTGTCACATTGTAAAATATTATTTTTACAAGAAATTCAGATGCGTTCCTCTGAAAATTACCTTTTGAACAAATTAGATTATACTACTGTTTATGGATCTGGTTGCTACACTTCTAAAAATGGGGTTGCTATTCTCCTTAGTAAATCTATTTCTTTTACTTTTTGCATTCTATAGCTGACCAGGAAGGTAGGTTTATACTGGCGCTGGGGTTCTTAATAACTTTAAAATCATATTAGGTTCGATATATGGCCCTAACTCAAAAACAGTTGCTTTTCTAATGAAATTGGCTTCTGAGGTGTCCAAGTTTCCTGACTTTAAGCTAATTTTAGGAGGTGACTGGAACTTAATCCAGGACCCTCTTCTTGATAAATCAACATCTGGCTTGTTTAGATTTAGGGCATTATTGGAATTCATTGACCTACAGTATCTCTCTTGTATCTCTCTTGTAAGTCTCTTTGCAGACAACACAAAGATCTGCAACAGGGTTGATACACAAGATGGAATGGAAAGGATGAGAAGGGACTTGGCAAGGTTGGAGGAATGGTCAAATGTATGGCAGCTCAGATTCAATGCAAAGAAGTGCAAGGTAATGCACATGGGAAACAAAAACCTAGTGGAAGAGTACACAATGGGGGGTGAGATACTGACAACAGTAAAAATGGAAAGGGACCTGGGGGTAATTATATCAGATGACCTAAAGGTGGGCAAGCAATGTGAGAAGGCAGTAAGGAAGGCTGGGGGGGATACTGGGATGCATAGGAAGAGGCATCAATAGTAGAAAACAGGAAGTTGTTATCCCTCCGAACAGACAGTTGGTGAGACCCCATCTGGAGTACTGTGTGCAGTTCTGGAGACCCCATCTCTGCAAAGACATAGACAGAGTGGAGGCTGTCCAGAGGAGGGCAACCAAAATGGTGCAGGGTCTGCACCAGAAGACATACAAAGAAAGACTAAAGGAGCTTAATATGTATACCCTTGAGGAAAGAAGGGAGAGAGGGGACATGATAGAAACTTTCAAGTACCTCAAGGGAATCAACAAAGTCCAAGAGGGTAGCATCTTTCAGAAAAAGAGATGTGCAAGAACAAGGGGGCACAATTTGAAGATAGAGGGGGGACAGCTCAGAGGTAATGTGAGGAAGTATTTTTTCACGGAGAGGGTTGTGGATGCATGGAACAGCCTCCCTGAGGAGGTCATGGAGTCAAGAACAGTGGGGGGATTCAAGAATGCATGGGACAGACATAAGGCAGTCCTAGTGGGGGAGGAAGTAAGCTGTTGGTTAACTAGGATCTGCAGCTTATCTGTTAGGTAGGAAAATGGGCAGACTAGGTGGGCCAAGCGGTCCTTATCTGCCATCAAATTCTATGTTTCTATGTATCTGAGTTAACTGATCCTTGCATGGTCTAAAACCTAAACTTAAAAAGAAATCACAATTATTTCCTTATTAGTAAATCATTAATTTCAGTGATTTCAAAGACACAAATTTTGGCTAGATTGCTATCGGATCACTCTCTTATCTCTCTACAAATTATGGTGCCCCTAAATTCTCCTTGACAAATGATATGGCACTTAAACAATCAGTTGTTAAAAAGTGAATATATTATCAACCATATCCAGCAGCAGATTAATAATTTTCTTCAACTTAATTCCCCCTCAACTAATAAAACTGATTTACTTTGGTCTGCTTGCAAATGCTATATTAGAGGGGAGCTAATTAAACTCTCAGCTAAAAGGAAGAAACAGAACCAGGCCAGATCAAATTCTCGCTCAAGAGAATTGAGACCTTGGAAAATTCCCTCACACACTCTTTTTCTGATTAAATCCTTCCAGAACTGAATAAATTAAAGATGAATACTTTACTTTGTCAAGAGAAAAAAGCAGAATTTATTATGTTATGCACAAAACAAAATATATTGCCCTTAGTGAAAATCCTTTTAAACACTTGGCAATCAAACTAAAAAATGGAACTGTCTAAAAACATCACTTTTATTACCTCTGGGGCAGATAACACAGTTAAAACTGCTCCTAAGGAAATCCTTTCAGAATCTGAGCAATTTTATTCTAAGCTATATGGTCCTTTTATTTATTCTCCCTCTCAGAATGAAGTTCACTTATACCTTAATGACTTCACATGTCCTCAGATAAGCCCTCAACTTCTTTCTGATTTAATTAAACCTATAACCCTCCATGAGATCTCTGACACCATCAATAATATTAAAATTGACAAATCATCTGGGCCAGATGGCTTCAACCCAATTTTTTATAAATCATTCAGAAGTACCTTAACTCCAGTTCTACGACAGGTTTACTCATATATTCTCTCACACTATTTTAATGATTTTTCCATTCTAGAAGCCTTAATTATTCTTATTTCAAAACCAGACAAGCCAAAAGATAGAGTTCATAGTTATCATCCTATTTCATTAATAAACTGTGACTTAAAAATCCTAACCACAATACTAGCTCAAAGAATAAAGACAGTTTGAAGTCCACTAATTAGTAAAGAACAAATTGGCTTTATGCCAAATAACGAGCATATGACAATTTTAGGAAAATTGCTCATATAGTCTCTGCCTCCTGGGACTAGGGTCCCACGCCCGTGTGTCCGTGGATACAGAGAATACTTTTGACAAGGTTAATGTTAACTTTCTTATGACAGTTCTTCAAAAATTTGGACTCCTGAAGTTTTTATTAACTGGTTAAAAATCTTATAATCACAGCCTTCTGCCAGAACTTTTTGTAATGGTTTATATTCCTCTCCATTTAGATTATACTGTGGCAAGAGACAGGGATGTCCCTTTTCCCTAATTCTTTTTAATTTTTAGTTAGATCCTTTACTTTTTTTATTTAAATGCAAATGCCAGTATCCAAGGTATAACTATAGGTCCTTTCAATTTAAAGTTATCAACTTATGCAGATGACTTGCTTCTGCATGCTACTAACCCCAAAGAGTCTCTAAAAGTGGCTTTAGACACTATACAAAACTTCAGTTTAGTGTCCAATTATAAATTAAATAAAGGAACATCACTAGTAATGCCCCAAATGACAAGGTAATAAAGGAAGACATTTGCAACTTAGGATTTATATGGTCACCTCATCAGTTAAAATACTTAGGTGCTGTTTTATCAAGAGATGATTCCCAGACAATAAACTTTACTGAGCTTATGTACACCCTTAAGCAAGATTTAAGCAGATGGAACCTCCTTCCTTTGTCATTCTGGGGCAGAATAAACATCCTCAAAATGAATATTTTCCCAGGTTGTTTTATCCACTAAATATGTTAAATGTATTCTTTCCTTAAAGTGATTTTCCCCTTTAAATTATTTAATGAATAACTTAATCTGGCAGGGCAACACTCCAAGAATAGCTTTAAACAAATTATTGCTCCTAAATATCATGGAGCATTAAACTTCTAAACTTTATACTTTATTACATGGCTACTCACATCAATAAATATACCAAATGGCTTCTCCAAGCCTCATGATTACACTTATTATCCTTTTGGCTTGATATAGAGCTATTTCAGATCAGTTCCTTTAAATTATCTTCTGCCTCATTATTCTAAACAAAACTAACCTTCCTACCTCACTGAAAAAATCTGTGCTAGGAATTCCATTGAAAGTACACAATCAAATATGTAAATATCTATCCTTGCCTTTGTGTCAGGATATTGGCCAACCCATTTTTAATAATTGTAACTTTAAAACTTCAAATGTACCTTACTTTCAACCTTTTGATTCCAATATCTCAAATTTGAAAGTCAGTTCGCTCTCAAAAAATGGCAGCTTACTCTCGTCTTCAGCTCTGTTACATAAATTTAATTTAAGCAATTGACTGTTAATTTCATTTTTTAAATTAAGACAAGCCTTACTATCTCATTTCAGCCACTATCCTTGGATGAATTTTAAACACGATTTTTTGGATAGTCTAATTAAATCTAACAAGGGACCTCATCCTATTGCAAGTACTTATAAAATACTATGTACCTGCAAATTTAAAAGTGAACTGGTTCAGTCTTCTTATTGGTCCACTCTTGTGGACTCTAGTCCCATAAACTGGCTACATTTATGGACCAATATTTATAAATATATCCTTACATAATTTAAGACTATACAATTCAAAACTCTTCATAATGCTTATGTCACATCATACTCCTTGAAACAAAGAGGTTTAATTGACTCAGACTTATGCACCAGATGTAGTCCACTCCAGGGGATATTAAACACATTTTCTGGTCCTGTACTTTGATTGGTCCCCTCTGGGGAGATTTAAAAAACAACTTTTTTACTAAACTCAATCTTCTCAGTGGTTTTCATTTTGAGGAATGTATTTTGGGACGCTTTAACTCCATTCCTAAACCTGCAGATAGAGCTATTCTAGCATTAAAAGCTATTTCAGTTAAACAAGTAGTTTTAAAACACTGAATTGACAGTGAAATGCTGTCTTTTTGGGAATGTAGATCAACTATCTTTTGTAATTTGCAATTAATTAAGGCCATAGCTAGTGGCCAAGGGAAGCTATTTAAGTTTTATTGCCTATTGGGTCCTTTTTTCAATTTATTTCTAAATTAGGTTCTGGAATGCACTCCCTCTCCCTACATCATTGTATTTTCACCTTTTTTTTTTTGGCTACTGTTCCTCTTCTGTCTTTTTTCTCACAGTACTTACTTGTCTGACTCTTTCAGTTTAATGTCCACATCTTATAACTTTAATTGTTTTATCTTTCTATATCTTACTTGGGACTGACAAAATATCTTGTAATGTAACTATGATTATCCACCTAGTTCTTCTTTCTTATGTCTTTCCTTGGGGGGGGGGGGTTATTATAGCTTGGATGAAGTTATCGTTTATTGTTTTGATAGCTTTGTATATTTGTCTTTGTTTGGATTTGTTGTCAGCTATATATATATATATATTATATATATATATACATACATATATACACACATATATATATTATATATGTATATATAATATAAAAAATGTAATAAAGAAAATAAAATAAAAAAATTAAAAGGATCCTAACCTGCATCAATTTACTGAACTCTTCCATAGAACATAAAATATATACATTTTACTATTCTTTTATTCTTATTTCATCTAATCAAATAACATTTCTTTGATTTAGAGGCTTTGAAACAGCATACATAATTAAAAGATTTAATAAAATTAAGCCCCTCTCCTGAGCCTGACATCACCCAAAATACACAGTATAAAGTAATTCATTTGGTGGGCTGCAGGCTCCTATAGGAACATGAATTTCTTATACTGCATTTCTACAGGTATATTTCATTTTCCAGCTCTGCTTTTATGGGGCTGCAGTCTATTTTTGCATAATATCAGTAAAAGCTTCCTAACAATGGTCCACAGAATTTACAAGGCTTGAGATGGTTTCACTGGATTTGCAGATAGAACTGGAAACCAAAGGCATGCTCCTCTTCTCCCTTCTCCTCTCAACCCAGGGAACCTCACCTTTTTATGTTTGCTTGCATGCATGTGCAAGAAACAATGCCATCACCCAAGTTTTCAGAGGTGTGGCAGCCCTCTTGCAATTCAGTCAGTGTGTTTGCAGGCATGGCCGCAGTTCTCCAATGCCTGCTGGAGCTGTCTATGACAGCAGTAAAATGCAGTGTGGTACAGTTGAAAGGAGACTATAGCTGATGAGCAGTGTATAGATATCACCTGCTCATGCCACTGCCTACACACACACACGCACTCATACTGAGTGTCAGCCCCCACACACACACTGTATAGCCCACTCCCCCATCGGCTGTGCTGCACTCCCCCACCAGAGTTCCACATGCCATGCTGGTGTGCCCACCCCAGCGTGGCCACACATATATAGCTGACGGGGGTGCCCAATCCCCCATCGGCTCCACTGACTCTCCCTGAGAGTAGAGGGTGCCACGCTGGGAGCCCACCCCAGTGTGGCAACAGATGCTGTCACTGATGGGGGTGCCCAATCCCCCGTTGGCTCCAAGCCCCCAAAAAGCTGTCCTTGTGCCATGCTGGGAGCCCACCCCAGCATGGCAAACATCCTGCGTTGTCTCCTCCTTTGTTTAAAAAAAAAACAACCCCTGAAATAGAAAAATGGTCCCTAGCTGTCTCTGCCCCACCCAGTGCCCACCCACTGTGCACTCTGCCTCCCCACACCCCTCCTCACCCCATACTTACCTTTGGACTCTGGTGCGACGATCTTTGGTGGACCGGGAACACATCTGCACTCTTCAAAGCCAACCGCGAACTGAGGAAATTCTGGTAAGCAGTATAATGGGATAGATAGGTTTTTTCAACTTTGCTGCATATCTCAGGCATTTTTTGGAATTTTTGCACCAAATTTTCAACATGGAGTTTTTGGGACACCTTCTCATGAATGCTTTCACTCTCATGGTGTTAATCAGGCCAGAAGGGTGATTTCACAGTCACTGCATGAAATCACCTTTTGGGACCAAGTAATGAAATTACACTGCCACTGTTCATAAGGTGGGCTCTCAAAAAGCCTATGTTGAAAATTTGGTGGAACAATTCCTAAAAATGACTTTTATGAGCGTGCATTGCGCAGTTCTGACTCACGCTCGTAAGTTTGCGAATTTTCAATATTTTCACTCCAGATTTTCAACATTGCCATTTTACCACACCTCCTTATGAGCAGTACAGCTGTCATTTTTCACATCTTGCCCAAAACGTGTTTCCGCTCATGTAGCGCACAATGGTGCAGTTGGTGTGCGAAATCAATGTATGGAACACATAAAGAAAATCACAGTGACACCGTTGATGAGCAGAGGTCTTAAAATGGCTATGTTGAAAATTTGGTGAAAAAATTCCTAAAAATTACTGTTTTACGAGCGTGCATTGCGCAGTTCCTACGCATGCTGTAAGTTTGCGAATTTTCAATATATTCAATCCAGATTTTCAACACTGCCATTTTATTACACTTCCTTATGAACAGTACAGCTGTCATTTTTCACAACATGGCCGAAATGTGTTTTCATACTTTCAGCGCTGAGATGCGTGGTCGCTGTGGGAAATCATTATAGTATATGGTTAGGGCTTATTATGAATAGAAAGCCGTGGCTTTCAAAATCCTGTTGTAGGACAGTTCAAAGGACAAAAAAGTTGTTGTACTATCATTCTGACCTCACATCAATAGTACATCTTTTTTTCTTGAGCTGCCACCCCATTGGTGGAAACTCCGCTCCTCACAAAAAAAATTCAAACAAAAATGGCGGAGACGCATAGCGAACTGTCCAGCGAGCAGTTTAAAGCAAGTCTATATACGGACTTCCATAGTCTGCTCCATGTATTCATGTTTTCAGTTTGTCAGTTTTTTGTTTCCTTCACGATTGGGATTGTGAACAGAGGAAACATCAGCGAGTACCGGGATGATGGATCTTTGGGGTCATGTTGGGAGAGGAGTGCGTGTGTAGTGAGTGTCTGTAACGAGGAACAGGATGAAGCGGAGCTGCGAATACACAAGGTATGAAACCTTGTGAAATTAATATTTTACACATTGAGGAACCATATACTATATAAAATAGTGGATGGATGACCATCCACAACAAGGCAGCGTTTCACATCTCGGGAGTTGATGACATCACGGAGACCTCTCGAGCTTCTCTCTCGAGGCCTCTCTGATGTCATCAACAGCCTCGATGGAAACACAGCCTTGTTGTGGATGGTTGTCCATCCACTATTCTATATGTTTGGGACAGATAAAGAAAATCACAGTGGCACTGTTCATGATCGGAGGTCCCAAAATGCCTGTGTTGACAATCTGCTGTAAAAAATTCCCAAACTAATTACATTACGGGTGTGTGTTGTGCAGTTTCTATGCACGCTCGTGACTTCACCAGTTTTTTAATATTTTTACTGCAGATTTGCAACATTGCCATTTTTTACACCTCCCCATGAACAGTACAGCTATCATTTTTCACATCCTGTTCAGAATGTGTTTTGCACCTGTGGTGCTAAATGCCGTAGTCGCTGTGCATAAGCAGCTTTCGGCTACCAAACTGATATTGCCACTGTTCATGAGGTGGGGGACACAAAAATATGTTGAAAATTTGGAGTGAAAATACCAACGAATACCTGAGGTGTTAGGGTTTCCAACCATTACGCCCCACCCTGTAGAGAGTGACAGGCATCAGGGGTGTGACTTGGGATTCTTGCCTGTAATGCTCATACCATTGCACACCCTGCAGCCAGTGAGAGGCATTGAGGTATGCCTTGGACTCTTCGGCCCCAAAGTTCACCCCATTCTCCTATACCGCACCCATCTCACCATACTTCCTGATGGAATGGGTTGCACATAAGGGCCAAAGATCCCAAGGCACACCGTGACACTTTTCAGTGTCTGCAGGGTAGGGTGTGGTGAAATGGCATGGCCATTATGCCTGATGACCCAAAGGCACACCCCAATGCCTGTCACTCTCTGCAGGGTGGTGGTGGGTTGGCTTCAGTTCAATACTTTACTGCCATTCCTATTATGCAGCTCTGTAACTTCTACACTACCAATGCCATGCCAGCAAGCAAACATTCGGCATTGACAAATGCTTGTTTCTTTTTAATTTCCCAGCGAGAGAGAGAAAGAGAAACAACAATGAAAAGATTTTACTGGAGAGAATGGCACCAGACTCTCCATTCTGTACTCGAGTGACTGTCTGTCTTGTCCATGGAATAACATTTTCTGGACAGCCACTCCATTCCTTCAGTTACACTTTTTATCTTCACAACATCCTGCCTTATTTATTTTAAAGCTCTGCATATCCCTTCTAACAGAAATGGGGCCCTACATTCAAAAGTGGCTGCTTGAATTAGAGATGATTTAAATGCCATGCATCTGAAATGCACTGGCACAAATAAATGTAATATTCACAAGATGCACTGAAGATGCGATTGTGCATGTCCATTGAATATTCTGAACGTGTGTGGTTACACAACTGGAAATATGCAGCACAACAATGCACCTCTGAATATAGGAAACTGCACAAGATAGGCAGGGACTGGGGTGCACAAACAAGGAAAGTATCTCAATGCACTGGTGCAAGTTGAATGGCTGATGTCACAACAGGGCAGCACTCCAGGGGACAGGAGAGGACATTGGCATGTCACAGTGGCCAAATCAGCCAGAGGTAGGGCCCCTGAATGCCCAGTACAATGCAGCTCACAAATGACACCAACCATAGGTAATGCCATGCACACAGGGCAGTGTAAACACACATGTGCATGGATAGGGAGCCACAGCAATGGTCATGCCAATGGATAGGCCCGAACATACAACAGGGTGACAACACTGCTGATATGCCAGACAGAGTCATGGCACAGTGCACCACTGGCCCAGCAGCACAATAGCTGGGAGCAGGGGCCCACACGGGGGCACACACTGACAGTAAGACATGGCCACTGACAGTGCAGCATGCAACAATATGGCCTGTGACGACAACAACAGAGAGGGGCACAAGGCCAACACAGGGAACCAGCATGAAGGGACACAAGGAGCACTGACGTGAAGCCCATGCAACCAGTGCAGAGATGTCTGAGACAGACATAGCAGGGGCTACACCCTTAGTACAGGGTGTGTCGGGTGAGGCGATGGCTGTCGCACACCTGTGCAGCAATATCCATGGGTATGTGGCCCACATGTGCCACACAGCAGTCAGCAACAGCCATATAATAAAGGCACACACAAACACAGGCATGTAAAAAAACAGTCAACCAGTTTAATACAAGAATAATGTAACTACAACAGTAATAACAAGAACAACAGCAATAACAACAGGAAGCATGACTAGTAAAAAAACAAACACAAAGCAGTAAAAAAAACTGTAGAAAGAGATCAATATGCAAAAAATAACCATTTACAGATCCACAAAGTGGGGCTGAGGGGAGGAGGGACACGGGATGCAGGGGAACTATTTAAATGGGATGGATGAGAGCACAGGTTTGGGGGTCAATATGAGTTATATGTATACATATCTGCAAGTCTATTGGGCTGCAGTGGCCTGGCTAAATGCATGGCATGGGTGTCTTGCACCCTGTTGCAGCCCATGTCTGACAACCACACGGGTCCATGTGCAGATGGCCTGCATCATCACCCCCATTCTCCAATACATGGCCAGAAGCATTTCCAGGTCTTAAGTCACCCTCCATGCAATAGCAGGCATCCATGTGTCCATCTCCCATGGTGCTGACATCCCACTGTGACTTGGTGTCCTATGGGAGGAAAAAGACAAAACCTATGTGTGTATTGTGTATTGACGTGGAGCATTTGGAAATTAGTTTCTGACTCAAAGGTTAGTAATTCCAAGATTTTAAATAAATAAATAAATAAAACACAGCTTCAGTGCCACAAGTCATACAGTCACAGACAGACCCCCCCCCATGCAAAGATGGTGATATGCATGCCTGTAGATGCACAGGCCACTGTACAGGGCTGCCACACCACCAAAACCATGACTCACAAGCGATATGCCTTGAAACAGTGCTACACATAGAACACTGCATGGTATGTGGCTACAGAAACAGGCAATGGCAGGGCAGGACATGCACAGGATATAGCAAAGGGACATGTGACCAAGTACCACATGGCTGTATGGTACAGGTCCAGTGTGCTCTGCAGAGGCACACTGGACACACACAGTGTTACATGTATGGGATGGCGATGCTAGGGCAACCCCCCACCACAGATGTAGTAGAGGCAGGGGCTCAGATTTACGCAACCATCCACAGAAGGCCACACATGTAGGCTTTCATGGATGGCATGCTGCAAGCCCACCCACCTGGTTAGCCATTAGTGCCACACACCTGCTGGACACACAGAGAGAAGCCTGCCTGTGAACAGCCATGAGGGTGGCTACACAGGGGAAGGCAATGGCAACAGCAAGCTGGCAGACAACAGGTGAGTGTTGCAAAGCCATGGGGAGGATACAGATACAGACAGAACCACTGGACAGGCAGGTGCCAAGGAACACTTGTGGGCACACCACCAGGGTCATGCCATAGGGCATCCAGATGGGCATGTCCACAAACACCATCCCAGAAATGCTAATGAACCATGCCACAAACCACAGACCACCAACAAAGGCAAAATCTGTGGAAACATGTGGCAACACACATGAACAGCCCAAATGGGGCAGAGTATCCCACAGGTGACCTGGGACCATGACAGGACCCTGCCACAGCGGGTGCACCAAGCGACTGACAGCCATCACCAACCATCTCACACAGGGCCTGGAACACATGGCTACACACTATGGTTGGCAGTTGCCACTGCAGGGGGCACAGTCAATGGCATAGAACACACCTGCATGTTGGGAAAACACCCTGGGTTGTACCAGTGCACATGGGGCACACATGCACTGGAGGCAGTGTTCACAACAGTGTAACAAACAATCCAATGGCATAGGGCACCACACACACCTATGTGCACCAGCACCAGACCACACTAGTACACTCTCATCCACACACAGCAATAAACAGGGAAACACAGATCAAATAGGATGGGTGAAACAGGCACCATGCAGGTCACAGTGCCAAGGTGCCATCCAGATTGCTAGCAAAGGGGGCGCACAAGCACATGGCTCTGCAACACTGTGGGCCCAGATAACACTGGCAACACAATGCACAAAGGCAGGTGGCACCAACTCATACAGCTAAATGTGGCTTGTCTCTATGGATGGCCGTGAACCAAATATCCACAGCTGTGCAACACACACATGGTGCACTGTGACACAGTGTTGTTGACTTGCATGACTGCAAGATAGACAACAGCGGCCGGCCCGCCGGCGCAGTGGTTGGATTTCTGCTTGCGACGCCGGCGACCCGGGTTCGGGAACGGATCCGGGTCGTCGGAGGGCCGGCCGGGGGGGAGAAGGATTGAGCGCCGTAGGCAGCTCTCCTTCTCCGGGGGGAGGGTCCCACCAGTATCCGGCACGATGAGGGCTCCTAGCGGAGGCTGGGAGAACTCACGCCACCGGCCTGAGGTCAGGGAGGGCAGGTAGGCGGGCGGACGCTGGCGCCACATTGCACGCCCCGCCTCCCCGAGGGTGGGGAAACATAAGGGACAAACTCCTGCCTTGTGTCCCACATGGCGCTCTGACCTGGACTGCCCTGATTGACCACGGGCCGTTCCCTAACCAGATACAGTTCCACGGCCAATAAGGGGTCGGTACAGCGCCCCGCTCCTCTGGGGGTAAGGCCAGGATGACCTGGGGATTTGGCAATGTCCCGTGGTCGGGGCTCCAGGGTCCGTGACCACAGCAGACCAACGATGGAAGGGCAGGGGCATAAAAGAGGTAAAATAAAAAAAAAAAAGATAGACAACAGCCACAGGTGAACAGTGTACAATGGCAACATAAAGCCATGGACAGTGGTGGACACAACACGGGGTAGATGTCGTCTGACAGAGCATGCACGCAACTGTTGCAAATACAGGGAACAGTAGGGCTGACCCACAACACCTATAATGTGCCACTGTATGCACCATGCAGGTGCTACAGACACAGCACAGTCATGGCAACAACGATGGACCACTGTGGTGATGTTTGCCAGAATGAACAGTCATACGGGACACATGGGAGCAACAGTGGCAGTGGGGTGCACCACATCAATGGGGATATGTGTGCCAGGCAGCATACCATGTACCGTAGGTGGATATGGGTTCAGGGATGTCTGCACTGCAATGGCACACCATGGTGCACATTGTGGAGTCAGGGGCATGTGGTACAGGGCACAACACATGCCATGTACCACACAACGTGTGGACCTGACAAGTGCGTGTACCATTAGTGATGGCCCAGTGCTGTCCCCGTGTGGTCAGTGGAGAGTCACCATGGCCTTGTATAGACAAACTGGACAGTGCCTGTTTCACAGGGGTAAAGAACAATGCAGAGCTGTCACAAGGCACACCACTATCACCACATGTGTGCGCTACCAGCACTCCATGGTCATGTCATGTCCATGGGTTTTCACTGCTATGCAGAAGATACTCAGCAGTATTTGTCCTTTCTGCCCAGACAAGATGATGCACTCTCCATGCTAAATAATTGCCTTGCTGAGATCAGACTTTGGATGAACTCCAGCTGGCTGAGACTGAACCTGGATAAGACTGAGGTGTTGGTAGTGGACCCAGGTCATCCGGGGGTGGGTTTGAGGGGCTGGACAACCATCAGGCTTATTACTTGGTGGTATGTTGCTCACTACCTCCAATCAGGTGCGTAACCTGGGTGTTATTTTTGATGATGGTTTGACCCTAAAATATCAGGTGTCAGCTGTCGTCAAATTCTCTTTTTACCATCTGAGGAATATCGCCCGGGTGAAACACCTGGTTCTTCCGGGTGATCTTCCAACATTGGTCCATGCCTTTGTCACTATCCATCTTGGTTACAGCAATTCCCTCTACCTAGGGCTACCTGGGGTTGATATCCACCACCTGCAGCTGGTGCAGAATGCGGCTGCCAGGCTTTTGACTGGGACTTTAGAACCAGTCATATTACACCTGTGCTCCACGAACTGCACTGGCTGCCTGTTTGGTGGTGGATCACCTTTAAGGTTGGTTTACTAACCTTTAAAGCCCTACATGATCAGGGACCTGGTTACCTGAAAGATCTCCTGGTACCCTACTGCCCCTCCGTCCTCTCCATTCCACCAACGAGGATTGCTGGAGATTCCCAGGGTTGATTAAAGACATCGGGATCTCATGCCTTTGCTTTTCAGTGCCAACCCTGTGGAATTCTCTACCTCGTTGGCTGAGAGAATGCCCAACTGTCGATAGATTTAAAATAGAGTTGAAGACATATTTATTTAGTTTAGCTTTCTAGCTATGGATGATTTGTTTTAATGTCTGTTTTAGAATTTTATTTTTATGCATATGGTTTTTATGTACAGCGTCATGGATTTGAAAAGTGCTATAAAAATAAAGATGATTTGATTTGATGTCCAACCCACATGGCATGGACCGCAATGGGCAATACATACACCCCCATGTTCCCATGCAACATGTAACAGAATATGCCCACTCACCTATTGCATGGCGTGGTGACTGCCTGGTAGTGCCATGGTTGAGGTTCTGCCCCGTGACCTGCTGACTTCACTATCCTGGCTGCAGGCATCCCTCTGGGCCTGACAGACCTCCTCCCTGCCTGCACTGGAAACACAAATAGAAGGGCACAGTCAGCATCAAGCTGTAGCACACTGTTCCCCAAACACCCATATGCAAGCCAGTTTTGTGAAGCACCAACAAATACACATGCCACAATGCAGCCCTACAGGTGCACAATCTACAATGGACATGCAGTGTTGCATGAAACAGGCTTGTACAAGCACACACCTGTCACCAGTGTCCACACAGTACATCGCCACATGACACTGAGCATGTGCTGGTGGTGCAGCATGTTGACCTGTGTGACACTGAGGTGTGCCAACAGGCCCATGCCTTGTGTGATATTCAACATGATGCCTGTACCCTAGACAATGGTGCATGTGGACAGGCAACATATGTTGCCACTGTCATGTGGTACAACATCAGGCATCACCATGGACACCATACACGAGGGCTGATCATGGTACCTGTCCTGCATCATGGCACAGCTTACAGCAGTAATGCACTGTGACAAGGTGCCACACATGCAGATCCCTCAATGGATGATGTGTCACCACTGTGGGCTACCATGGCCCCCACCACCACAGGGCAGCACACACCATGGCATAGCCATGGACCCACATTGGGGGCCACACACCCCATAGGAGTGCTGGGATTGGACAGTGGCACACACCGCATACCATACACTAGCACACAGTACACACCCCACCAATCTCCACTGGTGACATGCCATGGTCCACAATGGACAGTTCCTGCCACAGCCACACACCTGTCATCTTCCTGTACCATGAAGGGTGCACAGTCACACTGCATACATATCTGGGTGTGGCACTGTTCCCCTCCACACCACATCTTGTAGCTTCTCCAGCCTGGCCCTGTCCTATCACTGAATGTCACCAAAGTGGTGGTGGCACTGTTCCCCATTAGGGATGCCTGTGCACCTGGTGAGGTGCACAGCAATCCTGGCCCACACCTAGGCCTGTTCCTCCTGGAGCTCTGCTGCTCCAAACAGCTGCCACTCCAGGGGGACCACAAGGGGCACCAAATTTGCCAGCTTTGCTGCCCCCCAGTTATGGGAGCAGGGTCTGATGGACATTGTAGCAGAGGCACTTTCTATCACTCAGTTTCTGCCACTCTTGCTCCACTGTGCTGTTGCTCTGTCAGTAACTGCAAGGCATCTGGGCCATGCCAGTTGCATGATAAACCACACAGTCTCGTCCCTGCACAGCATGCACTTGTGCCATAAAGATGCACAATTGGTGTACAATGGTGCAGTACCACATATGTATGATAATGACGGGCCATGTGGGAGACTGAGATCATGCCCCCCACAAACATGCATGCACGGCCACACAGCAATGCCATGTTGGGGAGATCAGCTGATGCCACAACCACAGCCATCCATATGGTGCACATCTATGCATATGCACCATACACATCTGCTGCACACTGCACAATGTGCCACTACTGAACTCCTTTGTACATGACAGCGCAATGCTGTGAGGTATACACCTATCATACATGCATCAGAAATATACTATGGGCTTGTACTGTGTCGCAAATACATGCGTGATGCATTTTGAGATGTGCCAGGCCCATCTTTGCAATATTAAGTCAGGATATGGTAATGAGATCATTGCCCAATTTCGGCCCATCTCAGACATCTGCATCTGATTACAGGTTGCTCTGCCCTTCATTTGCATGTGATGAGCCATAAATTGAGCTGGCATGCACCACCCCACCACAGGTGACCGAGAGGTACTTCAGCCTTGGAGGTACGTTTGTGTACACAGTGGCATTTTCTGTATTGGTTTCACCTTAACTCTACATGTCTCTCACTACATGACGCTGATGCTGTACCTGTCCCTGTGATTCTCTTTCACTGCCACAAGCATCAGTATGGAACCCGAGGCAGGAAAGAAAAGAAGGCAGACAAACTTCACGAACGATGAGCTTATGGCCCTCATTGAGGCCTGCATTCTTAGGGAGGACCTCCTGACCAGGAAATCAGGGACACAGCAAGAATGGGTGAAGGGGTGTGCAGAGGTGGCAAGGCTGTGAATGCCCATGGTACATTCAACCATACACCCAAAGAACGTATCAAGAGGATTAATAGTGAACAGATACGGGCCAGGGAACATCTGACCCAGATCCAGGCAGCCCTCAGTGCCACTAGGGGTGGCCATCAACAGTGTTTGACATGATGGCACAGGAGGCCCTGGTCACCACCAACCTGAGCAGTGCCTCTGTTGAGGGTGTCACTGGTGATGGATTCAACACAGGAGGGGCACCATCGCTGCACTGTGAGTATGCATTTCACAGGTATTATAGAGACCTGCATGTGGGTGTTCATAGGTGTTGTCTGGCATGTCATACCAGCACTGTAGCACTGTTCAGGCACAGATATGTGGCTGCAGTGCACCTGTGCATGGCCCTGAGGTGGGCTGGCAGGTCCTCTGTATATGGGTGCCTCTGTCCATGTTGTGGGAAAGGTACATGCAGCATCCCGCATGTCTGCAGTCCCGTTCACCCATTAGTTAACCATACCAGTGGGCCATTTCTGTGTGTCAGCACACCCCTGTGGTGTGGGCATGCATTTGGCATGTTCACAGGGCTTGTGTACCACATGCTGGCAGCTGTGCAGAGGTGCAGGACAGTTGGGGGGGGTGTCTGCAATTTAGGCTGTACCTCACATGGGTCAATATGTGGTGACACACATACTGCAGCACAATCCCTCCTGTCAGTATGGCATGTGTGCCATGTGCCCCACAATAGTAATCCTGGCCATGTGTGCCACCACCTGTGCATCTGTGACATGCATGTGCACTTCCATGTGGATGCCACTGTTATCTCACCATAGGTATGCAGACCTGACCATGCTCTCCTCTTCTGCTTTCACAGCTCCATCACATCTCAGGGATGCAACAGCATCCCCAGTATAGTCTGGGGGGACAGCAGCCAGACGTACCCATTGCCAGCATGTAAACAGCATCTGTGGCTACTACTGTTGTGGCAAGCACACAAGTGGTGGAGCAAGTTCATTGCCTTACTGATCTTGACCTCCTGTCCAGAATTAATCTCCTGGATGATCTTGTCATGGCAACAGATGATGATGATGATGATGACACCACCCAGTTGGGGAGCACCATCCCCAACACACTGAGCACCTTTGGCATGCAGGATGCCACACAGGCAGCCTCTGACAGTGCCACCTATCCTGGGCCATCACAGGAGTAGCCCTTGCCATGCCACATGTTGGTGGCCACTATGCCAACTGTGGTTGGACAAGGGCATGGTGCTGCTGTGTAACCTGAGTGCAGTCTAGGTATCTGCTAGGGTGATGTCATCCAGCAATATCCTGCAGAGGCACATGGGCAGGCTGACCCAATTCCAAGTGTATCTACATGCACACAGTCCACAGCTGAACAGCAGCCTGCTGTGTGGCTGCCACAGGTGGTGGCTGCAATACAGGAGGCCAGGACCTCCCCGCCCATCAGTCACTGCCCCAACACATGTCCCTGCTGATGAGTCCAACAAGCACACGGCTCCTTTGAACTCCATGGAGTGCCAGGTGTCACTCAGGGAGGCTGTGCATGGTTGTGCATGCAAATGGCTCTCCTGGATTAGCGGTCAGCCATTCAGCATGCTGAGGCACTTGGTGAGCTCCACTGACTGTGGGCGGATATGACCCAGAGGTGCACCTCCTGCGGGACAGACATGACTGCAGGTCTTGATCAGATTGCACAGGCCATTGCAGTGTGCTGTGCATCCAGGGCCCTATGGTCCCACAGAAGCACCCTCTGCATGCCACGCAGCAACACCAGCACCTCCACCTCGAGACAGTGTGCAGCCAGTGTGCTGCAGACACTGTCCCCTGCCCTTGGTGTCCCAAACACCTGCAGGAATAATGTGCATTCAGGACACTAACATCCACACACATCCAATCATGGTCACGTGGTCAACGCCCTCTGTGATGGAGGACTCACCTTGTGGCACATGGTCTCCCAGTTGAGGCACACTTGCCTATTGTGCATGGCCACCCATGTGTCTGCAGTGGATGCACTAGTAGACACTAAGGTGTACTGGCTATGGTTGGCTCTGCCCATGTTGCCCCATGGCTGTTGCTGGTCTGACATCATCCCAGATCTGCTCAGGGCTGTGCACTGTTGTTGTGCCATGTGCATGCATGCCTGTGGTATGTTTGTGCCATCTTTGTGGCACCTGGGCCATGGATGCGGGACCATGGTGTAGTGGTGGTGGGCATGGGCATACTGAGTGCAGCTGTGGGCTCCTGCTGTGCATCTGTGCCAGTGGGCTATCACTGACCCATATCATGGCTCCACATCCACCTGTGTGCATCCTTTGCATTGCTGCCCTACCATGGTCAAGTGTGCATGTGCATTAGTGCAAAGTTTATATGTCATGTCCCCATTACTGTGTCTGGCTGCCACACCTGGGGGCACCATGAGTTGGACTTACCTGTGCATGTGTCTTTATCTGCACTGTCACATCTGCCTCTGATACTCACCTTTGGGGTCCAAATGCTCATGCAGGTAGTGTCTCTGTGCTGCCATGCCCTCAGGGCCAGTCTGGGGTACCTCCGAGCCAGTGGTGGCTGCTCACCCTCATCCTGTGGATTCTCATCCTCTGCACTGTCTCCCCAGGCACCTGGACAACTATTACATGGTCAATAGCCATTTCATGTAGCATGCAACAGGCCAGGAATATGCCACATGCCTTGTCTGGGCTGTATTATAGGACACCAAAGGACCTGTCCAGGCATCTAAACTGTATCTAAAGCATGCTGAACACATGGTCAATGATGCTTCTTGTAATGATGAGTACCTTGTTGTATCTCTCCTCTGCATGGATGGGGTCCACAGTATGGGGGTTAGTAGCCATGGGTGGAGGGGGTAGGTGCTGTCACCTGTGTGTGAGAGAGTGATATGTTAGTCTACCATACATATCCATTCATGTCCCACAGGTGTCCCCCGATGTGCCCCATGTATGCTGGTTGTGTGTGTCCACACTGTTTGTCTGTCTATGGTTCCCACCTGCAAGCACTCTCACATGCCTCTGAAGCACCCTCCCCGCTATTGATTACCCACTGTCACTACCTCCACAGCATGCCTGACATCTGCTCTGTGGTGCACTGCTATGGCATGGCCTGCTACTACCTCATGTCACTGTGTTTCACACAGTGTCTCATACTCTGCCCCACACTGTGGCACCATAAGGGGGTGTGTGGCTTCCCTTCCTGTTGCCTGCACCTGCTGTATACCCTCACATTTTCTGGCACACTCATTGCTCCAACCATCTTTCTAGTGTCTGTCAGTTTCTGGATTCCACTCTGGTGGCCATACCCCATCTGGTTTGCCACATGTCTGTTGGACATTGCGTCAACTTTGTCACACTGATCCACCCCTGCACAGCCACTGACTGTGGTTTCTGGGGATGTGTGGGCACCATGTCCATGGGGTTCTGTGCCACTCACCCACTAGGTGACCATTGGGTATCTCCCCAGGCTCGAATTGGTGGCACAGGACAGACTGATGCCAGATGTAGGCATCATGTGCACTCCCTAGGTAACTGGCAAAGACATTGCTGATGCACCCTGTGGCATGCACACCACCTGGCACTTGATGGAGTAGTACCCCTTCCTGTTTATGTATGTGTCCTTGTCAACACCAGGTAGTGCTCTGATTGCCACATGGGTGCAGTCAATTGCTCCTAGCATACCTGGAATGCATGCAACCCTGCAGAAACACTGCATTGTTTCTGTATGCTCTGCTGCTGTGCTAGGGAATGTGAAGAACTCCATAGCATGAGGCAGCAGTGTGGTGAGAAACTGTGTGAGGAGACAGGCTATGCAGATTGGGTGATACCAGTGGTGTCACCCACTGGTATCTGAAAGGTGCCCATGGAAAGCAGACACAGTGTTGCTGTCACCTTTGTTTCCACTGTCATGGTGTGACTTCAGTGTATTGGTGCCTGCAGTTCATCATGGGAATTGCCCTGTTGAGATAACACTGGTCCACAATTTCTGTGTCAGTCAGCTGTTCAAATGTGACACATTCTGGTACCATCTCGGTGGGTGTACCGCCTATGGGCCCTTCTCTGGCTATGTTGCTGTTGTTCCCATCTCTTCACATCTTCTATCACAGCTGCCATGATGAAAGCTGAGCTGTTCATGGCTGCAGTTCTGTGCCCTGCCTATGGGTGGCTTGCAAAGTTAGGCCATCTCCTTATATACTTATCTTTGGGCTGCCTATTTTTGGGATGCACTGCATTTGTGCTGCTCATTTTGGCTGAATATGCAGATGCACAGCACATTCATGGGAAAAACCCTGTATTTGCACCGCTGTCCTTATTTCTGAATGATCGTGCATTTGGTTTTGAGCAGTCGTCTCCTCTAGTTGAATATCACGTTTCAGCACATTTTGAAGATGTGTGGTGCATCTCTATTTTGTGCCGCACATCTCTTTTGAAAATGTGGGCCTCGAGGAACTTACAATGCTTTATCTAAATTAAACATGGGGGATAACCCGTCTTTCATCCCAACAGTAAACTTTTCATTTCAGCCGAGCAGGAATACTGTATTAATACCAATATGCACCCCATTTCTCCAGTGCAATTTAGGCTACTGCTTTGAGTGAGCAAACTATGGGGATAACATACCTTTAGCACATACATTTTTTCATTCATTTGTTCAAACTCCCCATAGTGTATTTTACTGCTGGAACATGTGCTGAGATAGAAGTGCATAGGACACACAATGCCTATGAAGACCCATGTTAAAAATCACTCAGCGTTCTCAGTTCAGTCAGCATTTTAAGACATGTCAGTTACAGAAAGAATTAGACCTTGTTAAATTAACTTAAATTATCAATAAGCAGAGAATGGACTAAAAACCTAAAGAAAAGCATTTTCCCTGTTTCTTTATTAATAGTTTGTTTCTCTGATCATAGCAAGGGGTACAAACTAAAATGATTCTTGCCATTTTCACATATCCTATTTCTCTAACAGAATCTCTGATTTTATTTATATTTTTAAAAGCTGCATACAGGACCAAGAGGTGGGGGAGAAAGTAAATATAGCTGAGAGGACAGAACAGAGGATAGAGGGTACTGCAAGTGACCAACCATACAGTGAAATCTAGAAAGAAAGAGAAAATTGGCAAGGTCAACAAAAAGTGGAAGGTGATGAGTACCAATGCCCGTAGTCTGTGTACCAAACTCCCTGAACTAGTGGCCTTGATGGAAGAGGGTTGCCTGGATTTTGTGGCAGCCACAGAAACATGGTACACAGAGAACCATGACTGGGATGTCAACATACCAGGATACACAGTCTACAGGAGGGACAGGGAGGGTAAAAGAGGAGGAGGAGTAGCTCTCTATGTAAAGGAAGGGATCAAAGCAACAGAACTAAAGAGTAAACAGGCAGCAGATGAGGCACTCTGGGTCACCCTGGAGACAGAAAATGGCACCACAATCCACAAGGGGGTTGTATATAGACCTCCATCTCAGGAGGAGGGAATGGACAAGGAATTGATAGAAGTCATCCTTGGAATGGCAGAAAAAGGGGAGATATTATTGATGGGAGACCTGAATATGCCAGATGTTAACTGGATCACCTTTGCTGCGGGCACATCCAAGAGCAGGGTCATTCGTGATGCCCTACAAAGGGCATGCCTCATACAGCTAGTATTGGAACCCACTTCAGAGGGAGCAGTCTTAGACCTGGTACTCTCAAATGGGTACGGAGAAAGAATCTCAGATTTAGAAGTGGGTAGCCATCTAGGAACAAGTGACCACCAAACAGTGTGGTTCACAATAAACACACCCATACAATCAAGCCATACAAAAGCAAGAGCATTGGACTTTAGGAGGGCTGACTTTGGGAAAATGAGAGAGTACCTCAGAAAAGCACTAGCAAACAGGCAAGAAGGAGGGATGGAGGAACAAAGGGGAGTAATCAAAACAGCCATCACAGAGGCAACAAGCCTTTGTGTAAAGCAAATGAAAAAAACACAATGAAGGAAAAAAACACTATGGCTCTCAAAAGTGGTGGCAGGGAAGGTTAAGGAGAAAAGGATAGCATTCAGAAAATATAAGGAAACACAGAAGGAGCAGGACAAAGAACTTTATCAGTTAAAGCAGCAAGAGGCAGGGAAGGAAGTCAGAATAGTAATGGCTCAAACTGAGGAAAGGATAGCCAACTCTGTTAAGAAGGGGGATACAACCTTTTATAGGTACATTAGGGAGTGAAGAAAGACCAAAGGAGGGATACTGAGGCTTAATAAAGAGGAGAGAATGTTGGCAGAGGGTGACAATGAAAAAGCTGGGATATTGAATGAATATTTCTGCTCAGTATTCACAAAGGAAGAGCAAGGGCAGGTACCTAAGCAAAACAAGAGAAACACTCTGAAGATGGGGGTCTATACCAGTCCATTTACAGAAGAAAGGGTTCTGAAAGAATTAATAAAATTGAAGGTGGACAAAGCAATGGGGCCTGATGGGATTCACCCAAGAATTCTAATAGAACTAAGGGTAGAACTAGTGACACCTCTGACTACTCTTTTTAACAAATCATAGGAGGATGGGGTGGTACCTCAGGACTGGAGCAGGGTGGATGTGATTCCTCTTCACAAAAGTGGGACCAGAACAGAGGCAGGAAACTACAGACCAGTTAGTTTGATCTCAGTGGTAGGAAAATAATGGAATCACTTCTGAAGGAAAGAACTGTTGAGTACTTAAAGGCCAGTGGGGCACAGGACCCAAGGCAGCATGGATTCATGATGGGAAGGTCATGTCAGACAAATCTAATAGATTTCTTTGAGTGGATGACCAAAGTAGTAGACTAGAGATGGGCTGTGAACATGGCCTACCTAGATTTTAGCAAGGCATCTGATACAGTCCCACGCAGAAGATTAATACACAAGTTAGCCAGCCTTGGAGTGGGTCCCAAGGTGGTAGCCCAGATAAAAATTTGGCTAGACAACAGGACCAAAGGGTAGTAGTAGTAAACGGAGCCCACAGAGAAGAAAGGAGGGTTACTAATGGGGTACCGCAGGGTTCAGTACTGGGACTGGTCCTTTTCAATGTCTTTATAAGTGACATTGCAGAGGAACTGGAAGGAAAAGTATGTCTCTTTGCAGGTGACACAAAGATCTGCAACAGGGTTGATACACATGATGGAGTAGAAAGGATGAGAAGGGACTTGGCAAGCCTGGAGGAATGGTCAAATGTATGGCAGCTCAGATTCAATGCAAAGAAGTGCAAGGTAATGCACCTGGGAAACAAAAACCCAGGGGAAGAGAACACAATGGGGGCTGTGATACTGACAACAGTAAAATTGGAAAGGGACCTGGGGGTAATTATATCAGATGACCTAAAGGTGGGCAAGCAATGTGAGAAGGCAGTAAGGAAGGCTGGGGGGACACTAGGATGCATAGGGAGAGGCATCAATAGTAGAAAACAGGAAGTCGTTATCTCTCTGTACAGACAGTTGGTGAGACCCCATCTGGAGTACTGTGTGCAGTTCTGGAGACACCATCTCCGCAAAGACATAGACAGAGTGGAGGCTGTCCAGAGGAGGACAACCAAAATGGTGCAGGGTCTGCACCAGAAGACATACGAAGAAAGGCTAAAGGAGCTTAATATGTATACCCTTGAGGAAAGAAGGGAGAAAGGGGACATGATAGAAACTTTCATGTATCTCAAGGGAATCAACAAAGTCCAAGAGGGTAGCATCTTTCAGAAAAAGAGATGTGCAAGAACAAGGGGGCACAATTTGAAGATAGAGGGGGGATGGCTCAGAGGTAATGTGAGGAAGTATTTTTTCACAGAGAGGGTTGTGGATGCATGGAACAGCCTCCCTGAGGAGGTCGTGGAGTCAAGAACAGTTGGGAATTCAAGAATGCATGGGACAGACATAAGGCAGTCCTAGTGGGGGGTAGGAGGAAGTAAGCTGTTGGTTAACTAGGATCTGCAGCTTATCTGTTGGGTAGGAAAATGGACAGACTAGGTGGGCCAGGTCCTTATCTGACGTCAAATTCTATGTTTTATGTTTCTAAAATAAATAGAGAATAAATAGCACTGTTGCAATGAGCGGAGGCGCAGAGGTTAAATCAGAGTCCTGTATATCAAGATAGGTTCTACCTATCATACACACCCCCTCCGCACAAGCAGGAAACAGTTCCAACTGCTTCAACTACCAATACCCAGGATGGGTTGGATCTTCCACCCACCCACTTTAGAAACTCCGCATCAGGGACCCTATTAAATAGTCTAGTATCATTATCATGACATTAACATATCAATAGACACTGTACTATTCCCTATACTATAGATACTATACTAGTCCCTGAGTAGTACTGCAGGTTTTTCAACCCCTGTAGAGTAATCAGTTATACATTTATTAATCATTCTTTTCATGTCATACAGTATATACACAGCAAAGTATCACTTGGAGGTAGTACTTGCCCCATAATGGGACAGGAAGTCTGCATTTTTATGTTGTGATCCAGCTGTATGGATGACAGAGAAATGATATTGCTGCAGTGCTAAATACCATCTCATAATCTGCTTGTTTTTAACCTTCATCTGGTTGATCCAGCACAATGTATGATGGTCCGTCACTACCGTAAATTCTGTTCCCCATAGATAGTATTTCAAGGCCTCAATGGCTCAATGCATAGCCAGACACTCTTTCTTGATTTTTGAATACTTTTGTTCCCTTTTGTGTAGCTTCCTAGTAATAAATATAACAGAATGCTCCTCTCCTTCTATCTTCTGTGATAACACAGCACCAATGCCGGTTTCCGAGGCATCCATAGGCACCTAGCTTCACCTGAGCTTGTTCCTTCTAGGTTGCTTGAAAGGACAGAGCAAAGAACCTTACCAGAGCAAGGGAAAGGATTAAGGCTTCTTTTGGCTAGGCAGATTTACTGTGTGTTGTTATTTTTATTTTTTACTCACATCAATTGTTGCTGTTTGTTGCTAACATTTTATTACTTTATTTTCCTCTGATTCAAATTGTTGTTTGCTGGGTATACCTTCTACTGCATTATTACGGGGTGTGCCTACAGGTGTGTGCTAACAGATTACTGCTGTAATCTTCTGATTCAAATTGTCTTTTGCAAGGTATATCTTCTGTTACTGCTTTATTTTTCTCTGTAGCAAAGTGTTTCTTACAGGGTATATCTTCTGTGAACTTATTACAGGTGGTGCTTTACAGGTTTTACAGTTTTATCTATCATTAGGATAAGCTTTCATGGCTACTGCATTTGTTGCTGGCTGATTGTTTCTGCTCTTACCTCCTTGGTTCTTTCATCTGTGGTTCTTTTTTGGCAGGGGAAGGGCCCAGCTACCCACCCCATCCCCAACCACCCCACACTACACTCCTTTTATAGGGTTGCGCAGTCATGACATTTCCTGAGGCAAAGCAGGAAGGGGCAGATCAGTGGGGTATCCACTCGGTGATCTCATTTACAGGGGCACTAGTAAGTTAACTTGTTATAACAAGTTATACAAAAACAAGCAAAATACAAAATCAAACTTTTGCTTTCATTTTCTTCCTTCTAGTTACTCTGACCAGGTTATAAACCCAGCAACTCATCTGGAATGGATATCATTAACTGCAGGTACTGTGGAACACTTTTCAGAAGGGCAGATTTATAGGATTTAGGACACTGTCCACATGCTGGACCATTGAGATCTAAGAGCTCAGCTCCAGGCAGCATGGGCAGAGATAGTGCACCTCAAATTGCATATTCAGGAGTAAATATATTATAAGAACCACCTGCCATTTCCCCAACATCCAACAGAAGCACCTCAACGCGGAGGGTAGTTGGTCAGGAGGTTGGCAGGTGGTTTGAAGGACAAATGGGTGCCCCATTACCGGTGCTATCCAACATTTTACCTCCAAAACCATATAAAACTACAAGCCAGTATGTGCCTCTATCTCTGAAATCAAACAAAGGGCAGAGGACACTGCAGAGCAGGACACTGCTTCACAGGAGCTAGTACAAAAAACTCTCCAAAACAGGAACCAAAACAAAAAAGGAAAAAATCCAAAAACATCTGATCATAGAACACTCCATGGTTTGGGGAGTTGATACCTATCTCCAACCAGGGTAATGGTCAGTTGCCTCCCAGGTACCTCAGCGTGGAGAGACACTGACTGCATTGCTAAAATTGTTCAGGAAGCAGGACAAAACATTGACATCCTGGTACACATAGGAACTAATGATCTTGCCAGCCAGTCAGTTGTGGAGACCAAGGAACACCTGACCAGGCAGGATGACAAACTATCATCCATTTCATCTGGCATCTCCTTCTCTGAGACCCTGCCAGTGTGGGAGAGGGGGGCAGATGGACAGAAGATTAGAGTAGGGGAGATAGGGGAGCTAAACATGTGGCTCAAGGGCTGGTGCCAGGAGAAAGGATGCAAATTTGTAGGGAACTGGCAACAGTTTTGGGAGTGAAATTTCTTTAAATTTGATGGACTGCATCTGACTAAGGAGGGAGTCAGTGCATTGGGGCAGAAGTTTGACATCTTTGCAGAATATTTAAACTAGCAAATGGGGAGAGGGGTGCAGCATCCCATACGTTGAATGGGAAGAACACCCCTTCCCCCTCAGCTAGTGGTCAAACAGGAGTTCAGTATGTTTGCAGTTCATTGGCATCGCCAAGTAAGGAAAAAGATCCTGCTCCCGATATGACGCACATGGGAAATGCCAGACCTCACCCAACAACTAACACACCAAAATATGGCCAATGGAAAATCATGTACACAAATGCTCGCAGTCTGGGAAACAAGATCCCAGGCCTGCAGGCAATGATGACAGGGGCTAAACTGGACATAGTAGCAATTAGCAAGACATGGTTTACCACTAACCACACTTGGGAGACTTCAGTACCTGGCTATGTACTATTCAGGAGAAACCGAGGTGAAAAAGGGTGTGTGGAGTGGCCCTGTATGTAAATGAAAATATCAAAGCTACATAAATTCAGAATACACATAAGGAGCCAGAAGAACTGTGGGTCCCCTGGAACCAGGAAAAGGACAGGCATACAAACTGGGGTGGTCTACAGGCCCCCAGACCAGAGGGAGGACATAGACACATTACTGTTAGACGATATATAAAACATGACAGCTAAAAGGGAGGGTCTGATAATGGGAGACTTCAACATGCCAGATACAGATTGGTCAATACCAGCAGAAACATATGCCTGAACTAGACAAATGGTGGATTCCCTGCAGGGGAGGGCCTCAAACAACTGGTACAACAACCCACAAGCGACAGGACTATTCTAAATCTAGTACTGACTAACAGGGAAAGGATCACAGATTTCCAGGTAGAAGGTCACCTGGGGGCCAGTGACCATCACATGGTATGGTTCAGTTTGGCCAATAGAATGAAATCATCCCATTCTAAGGCAAAAATATGGGACTTCAGAGGAGCTGACTTTGATAAGATGGCCAACAGAGTTCAGCTAGCCCTGGCAAAAAGAAATACAGGTGAGGGGTACAGACAAAGTGGTAAGCATTAAGGATACAATACTTGAAGTAACATCCCATTGTGTTAGAGAGAAAGGAAGTGCAAAGAAGAGGAAACCACTTTGGTTTTCAAACAATAGCAAAAGGTCAGAGCCAAAAGGCTGGCTTGGAAATAAAAGGAACACAGTGGGATGAAGACAGGAGGCATACCAAACTTCCCTAAGGGAAGCAGGAAGGCAGTAAGGCAGGCAAAGGCCCAAACAGAGAAAACACTAGCACAAATAGTAAAGAAGGTGACAAGACTTTCTATAGATACATTAGTGAAAGGAGAAAGTCCAGAGGGTATTGCTAAGATCAAAGGAGCTAAGGGAGTGTAAGGAAGGAGGACCATATAAAGTATCTGTCCTAAATAGGTATTTCTGCTTAATATTTACTGAAGAGAAGATAGGGCAGGCCACAGCTCAGCACCATGGACCCAGGAGAGGAGAAGGGAGGTGTACTAGTCCCTTCACAAAAGAAAGGGCCCTACTAGAGCTCGATAAGCTCAGGGTGGACAAGGCAATGGGACCTGATGACATACATCCCAGGGTGCTAAAGCAGCTAAGGGTGCAACTAGCAGAATCATTATCAGAACTGTTTATTGAGCCTCTGAGCACAGGAGAGGTCCCAGAAGACTGGAGAAGGGCTCATGTGATCCTGCTCCACAAGAGTGGTAGCAGATAGGAGGCAGGGAACTGCAGACCAGTCAGTCTTACCTCAGTAGTGGGCAAGATTATGGAAGCAATCCTTAAGGAAATGATAGTGTAACTCCTGAAATCCATGGGAGCACAGGATCCAAGACAGCATGGGTTTACAAAGAAGGTCCTGTCAAACTAATCTCATAGATTTCTTTGACTGGGTAACAGAGTGGTGGACCAAGGGGAGCAGTTGATGTCACCTACCTTGACTTCAGCAAAGCTTTTGATACTGTTCCACATAGAAGATTGATTAATAAACTGGGTAGGCACAGGGTGGGTCAGAAGTTGGTCAACTGGGTGGAAAACTGGTTGATGGGCAGAAAACAGAGAGTGGTGGTAAATGGTATACAGTCAGAAGAGATGTAAGTCACAAGTGGGGTACCTCAGGGATCAGTCCTGGGGCTAGTCCTCTTCAATATCTTCATCAGTGACATTGGAGATGGACTGGAGGGTAAGGTTTATCTGTTTGCAGATGACACCAAGATCTGCAACAGAGTAGATGATCCAGATGGGGTGGGCAGAATGAGAAGAGAGCTGGATAAACTAGCAAAATGGTCGGATCAGTGGCAACTGGGGTTTAATGCAAAGAAGTGCAAGATCATGCACATAGGGAAGAGAACCTGAAGCCACCCTAGGCTGGGAGGAGAGTTCCTGGCAGTCACAAGGGAAGAAAGAGACTTGGGCATCATCATCACCGATGACCTGAAATCATCAAAGCAGACCACTAAAGCGGTAAGTAAGTAAGACTAGGGGATTTTGGGGTGTATTAGTGGGGTATTACAAGTTGGAAGAGGGAGGTATTAATCCTCTTTACACGACGCTGGTTAGGTCTTCATCTGAGTACTGTGTGCAGTACTGGAGGCCACACCTTCACAAGTACATTAACCAAATTAAGGCAGTCCAGAGAAGGGCAACCAAAATGGTGCAGGGACTGCATCAGAAAACATATCAGGACAGATTAACAGAGCTCAACATGTATACCCTAGAGCAAAGGAGGGAGAGGTGATATGATCGAAACATTCAAACACCTTAAGGGCACTAACAAGGTGAAAGAGTAACATGTTTCAATATAAGAAAAATAGCAAGACAAGCGGACACAGCATGAGATTAGAGGGAGACTGATTAAAGGGTAATGTGAGGAAGTTCTTTTTCACAGAAAGGGTGATGAATGCATGGAATACCTCAGGAAGTGTTGGATATGAATACAGTGCAGGGCTTTAAACAGGCATGGGCTAGGCATAAGGGAGCAATACAGATGAGTATGAATGGATAGGCCATTGACAGAGCAAAGGCCGAGGGCACATTTATAAGGTAGAAAAAGAAATTGGAAGACTGGATGGGCCTTGCATTCCTTATCTGCCGTCAACTTCTATGTTTCCATGTTTCTATGTTTACTTCAAAGGGGGCCAGAAACTTGGACTGGCTGACGCAGGGGTTGGACATAAGATGGCTTTAATTTTCCTAAAAGTCTCATCACAAGCTGGGGACTATTGTATCTTGTTAGGACAACTGTTCTTAGTAAGATCAGTAAGAGGAGTGGCTATCATAGCAAAGTTTGGAATGAATCTATGGTAATAACTCGCTAACCCAAGAAAAAATTGTACACGCTTCTTAGTACTAGGGATAGAATTATTTGCCACAGCTTCTACCTTCCCTACATCTGGTTTTACCTTGCCATTTCTCAAAATAAAACCAAAGTATTTGGTTTCAGTTCTGGCCATGCCACACTTTGAGGGGTTTATGGTCAAACCAGCATCCACAATGGAATTTATTACTGTTGCAAGATGCTCAAGGTGTGATCTGCAGTTGGTATTTTAGATGACAATGTCATCCAAGTAGGCTGTGCAGTACTGAGTATGTGGTCTAAGGAATTTGTACATGTACCTTGAAAGGTTGCAGGGCACCATGGAGGCCAAATGACATTGCAGTGAACTGGTATAGGCTAATGTGGGAGAATGCTGTTTTGTCCTATGCATCTAGGGCCAAAGGGATCTGCCAGTAACCTTTTATTAAATCTAATGCACTGATGTATTGTGCATTTCCAGTTTTGTCCAGGATGTTGTCAATGCATGGCATGGGATAGCCTTCGAATGTAGAAATGACATTTACCTTTCAGAAATCTAAACAGAGTTTGACCCCACCCTCTTTTTTTCTCCACTACAACCACCAGGGAGGACCATGCACTATTTGAGGGTGTCATAATCCCCAAACTTCCCTGTTGTGTACTTCATGAATAACCTCATGCCTGACTTGCTCAGATAATCTGTATGGTTTCTGAAGGACGAGTTTCCCCTTGGGTCACATCAGATGTATGAACCACAACCTTTGCTAGCCCTGGTGTGTTGGTAAATGTTTTCTTGAAATGTTGTAATAGTTGCTGGACATCCCGTGTTTGTTTCTCATCTAACCCAGGGTTGATCTGGACCTCCTGTAACTTGCCACGGTCTTCTATAAGCTATCTCCAATTCAGTGTCTGGCTGCTCTGGATGTACAAAAAATGTAGGGGTCAGTTTTTCATACCATTTACACAGTAAATTCGCATGGTATATCTTTTTGTTGGGTCTTTTTCCTGGTAGATCCAGCTCATAGTTTTCTACAACAGTTTACCATATGATGTTAAAGGGGCCCTGCCACTTCATGAGTAGCTTGCTGTCAGATGATGGTGACAATAATAAAACTTTTTCCCAGAGTTGGAAAGTCTTGCCCTTGAGACCTATATTATATGACCCTTTTTGCTCTTCCTGTCTCTAGGTAACATTCTGATGGGCCAATTCTAGATATTTTACTAGTTGTTGCTGTAGAATAGCCATATAATACAATGCATTTGTTTGCCCCACATTTGTCCCTTTTTCCCAATGTTCTTTTGGCACATCAAAGGGTCCCCTGGGATTCCTACCATAACACAAAGTAAAGGGTGAAAACCCATAGCTGCTGGTGGTACCTTCCTATATGCAAATAACAGGTAGGGTAGATATTTATCCAAGTCCTTTCCTTTTTCCTGTACATACTTTTTTGACATTTGTTTTAAGGTTTTATTAAACCGTTCTTCTAGTCCATCAGTTTGTAGGTGGTAAGGTGATGTTCTGACTGCTGACACACCCAACAAATGGTACAACTCTTTCAGTATTAAGGAAGTCAAATTGCTACCCTGATATGTCAGGATCTCCTGTGGTATACCCACTTGGCTGAAAATAATTGCAAGCTCCTCAACTATTCTCAGAGCAGTAACAGTACGGAGGGGTAAAGCCTCTGGGTATCGAGTAGCGTAATTGCAAAGGACCATAATAAATCTGTTCCCTTTGGAACTTTTCTGTAGGGGCCCAACTATGTCCATTGCTACTCTGTCAAATGGGGTTATGACGCTTGGTATAGGATGCAAGGTACCCTGTTCTTCTTTCCCCCTTGTGCCACCTTCTGACATTCAGTACAGGTATGGCGGTACTCTGCCACATTGTCATGGATGGTAGGCCAAAATAATCTAATCAAGAGTTGGTTCAAGGTATGACCCCTCCCTACATGCCCAGCCATGGAAGTATGATGGGCCAACTGGATCAACTTTTTCTATATTTCTGTGATACCATTAGTTGTTCTACAGTTTCTCCTGTTTTGGGGTTTGTATGTTCTATACAATAAACTATTCTTAACAACATACTGGGATTGCTTGTTCCTAGAGGCAATCTGGCCACCTGTGAAAAAGAGGATCTGTCTAATTCTCGCTGTGCAAAATGCCGGTGTGAAATCCCCCAAAATCTCGATTAGTCAAAATACAGAAGGAGAAAAATACCGAATAACCAAATCCTGCCTCATTACATGTAAACAGTAAACTCTTAGGTCAGGGATAGGGGACATACAAAGGGACAGCAATTGCGATACAGGAACATTTGGAATGCTTGTGACATTGTGAGGGAAGTAATAATGACTCACCAAACTCCAGGCAGTAGCGGTATCAAATCTTCGGGACAGCAGCAGCATCGTAAAGCTCACAGCATTTCTAATTTCTTCAGATATGTTTAAAAGAGCTTTCATTACATAGATAATTTGCAGTCTTTCTCTAACAAATCAATGCCCACTACATCTTTTCTTATTGTTTAATTAAGACTCCCATGGTGAAGCAGAGATCCTGTAAACCAGGTACTATGCAGAAAGCTCCTGCCTTTATGATTTTTGTTCCCATTTTTATTTTGCATTCTGGGTGCCTCCCACTCCCCATTTCTGTCACAAATAATTTTGTTGACCAAGATTCACAATACAAGTCCCGCCCCCACTTCTGCCACCTTGTTAAGTTTTTCCAGCCCTCCCAAAAACAATTGCTAATTCATTTTTTACCTTACAATGTCATGGTTGTTCATTTTCAAGTGCCCATATGCCTAACGGTGTCTTTCACTTCCAACCTTTGAACTGCAACCACTTACAGTACTTGCGGTTCAAAGTTCAGAAGTAAATGCTGCTATTAAAGTAGCAGTATCTGTGAGTCAGAAACTCATTTCTTAGCTTCTTAGCACAAATGTATTTCTGATACCCTAGCTCACAGCATTTCTAATTTCTTCAGATATGTTTAAAGAGCTTTTATTGCTGATTCTGTAATCAGTGCCTCAGTTCAATAAAGCTGTCTGCTGCTGTCCATTTTTAGAATTCTCTTACGCTTGAGGTTACACTTTGGCTGCACAAACTAGATTCATGATGTGGTATACAGTGCAGCACGCAAAGATGCTCACTTCTTCACGGTGGTGTGGAAGCAAGCAGGAGCATTTAAAAGTTTCAAACCGTAGATCACAATTCAGGAATGAAATACAATGAAAAGCATATATCATATTTCAAATCTCGTGATTTCAGCTAATCATCACCAAAAGCCATTGTAGTGCTCATCTGGCATACAGTGGCCACTTGCAAGGAACATTAGGGTGGAGCATTCCTGTTCGTAACTTGGGGGGCGAGCTTCATTTAACTTTTTGAAATTAAAACACAAAACGAGATACCCTCAGAGGCCTATGTTATAGTACTGTTAGTTACTATGTTTATGTGTCTGTCCCGAGTTTGTAACATTGTTCCTCTCAAGGAAAACAGTATCCTCATTGTCTGCTTGTCATCCACTGTCTGAATGCTAGTGTAGTTGCCGGCTTGGTCTGCTGCCACCCTGGGACCCGTACAGAAATTCTCTCTCAACTCTCTACATTAATATCCTATAAAATATAGGTTACAAAAAGAATCTTTTCATGTGAAACAACTAAGTATGGGGATTGTTAATGTGTCTGTCTACGAATACATCATTTTTCTGAGTATTTTTTCTTCTTCTTTCAATAATGAGTAAAACAAAGACCATAGTCAGTTTGCAGCAAATTCCGATTTTCTGTATTTTCATAAGCGAATTTCACTATATCGGAAATCGGCAGTTCGGGATGTTTTCTACGGTAATTTATTGTTCGGTATTTTTACACAGATTTCTATCTAACCGAAAAAGGTATCAAAGTACTGTCCAATATTTGTTCTTGCTTTATTTCACAACCCTGTAAGATATGTCCCAATTCAGGTGGAGTGCCCTGATGAGTGTCTGTCCATTGTTTGTTCAAATTTCTTTTTTTCTGCTTGGGTCTTCCTCCTCTTCCCTGGGTTATCCATTAAGACATCTTCAAAAGGAAGACATTATGCATCTGTTCCAATCTAACTTGAGCTCTTGTTGGTACAGCGATAAAATTGTTATGGTCCTGTTGACTTTTTATCAGTTGGTCAAAATTAGGTAGTCTTGCTTTGATGACTACCTATAATGGGTACCGAGTCAGGGTACAAAGCCAACAGTCATTTCTTGTCTCTCATTCTCCACAGTTATAGTGACAGAAGCTGTTGGGTACTGATGAACATCCCATGAATACAAATGTCTGTTGCATCAGGCTGTGTAACACCAATTTCCTTCATCAGATCTGCTGTTATTAATGTCTGTCTACTCCAACAATCCAGCATTTGTTTAGTCCCAATTCCTACTGATGTAACATATCCCCAGTTGGCTAGAGCCAAGTGAGCGTCTCATCTTTTGTTGGTGCAGTTCCTGGCAATGTGCCTTTTCCAAAACAGTTATGGCAAATAACATCTGCGGAATAGTTCCTGCCCCCCTTCCTTTCTCCAATCAGTTCTGGCATTAGATGGATTAAGAGGTCTAGAAAATTCAAATTGTCTTACTGGATTAGGTGTTTGTTGGTATGAGTCTTTGTATCCCCTGGGCTTAGGTGGCTGTGCAGCCAGATAATCTGCTGCCAGGGTGATAGTCTGTTCTGCTGAATCTGGTTTGTGCTCATTGTCCCAGATTTGAATGTCTTGAGGAGGACTTGTATGAACTGTTCTGTATTAATCAACTCAGTGATCTGCTCTATAGTTTTAGTAGTAGGCTGTAACCATTTGCAACAAAAGTCTTTCAGCCTGACATAGGTCTCTCTTGGGGTATCCACTGCAGCCATCTTCTGAGAAAAAAATCTTTGCCTATACATTTTGGTATTATTATCGTACCTTCTCAACATTTCCTCTTTCAACTAATTGTAGTTCTCTGCATCTCACCCACTTAGATAATTGTATACTAGATGAGCACGCCTGGGTAAATAAGGCACAAGTCGAATGACTGATTGGTCTCAGGGCCATGTACACATTCTAGCAATGCGTTCAAAGTAGTTAAATAGGCTTCAATATCATCCATCTCAGCTAGTTTCATTAGTTTAATGTCTCTTGTGGCATTTCTATCAGAATGGCCCAGGCTGAGGGCTTGTATAGCTCTGAGTGTGTCTGTCCACTTCTCATCTTGTCATCATCAGTCCTCTTCCCTTTGTCATTCCATATCCAGTTGTTTCATACATAGCCATTTCAGGAGTTCACTGGTATCCTCCAGTGGTCTATACACTGAGTGTTCATCCATCTCTGGTATCTCAATCTTAACTCATCTTTTCTTTCTTCCTTGCTCCTATGTTCAGTCCAGGAAGTGGTTGTTTACCTATTTTCTGCCATGGCTTGGTCAGAATATAAGACTTTGATTCAGCTCATTCTCCTCTTTGTGACCCTCTGACATCTGTCTGGATACTGGTATGATAAACACAGATAACATCTCCCAACAAGCCTATAAGTATCAGCGTCTCACTGCTAACACCATTTGTGAAGGTTCATGAGATAGACAGATGCAAAAACTCAGAGTATGGGTGCAAAACATGCAGTCTTGCATTATATTTATTCAAGTCCAGAAAACAAAAATAATCAATAAATAAAAATAAACATACAGAAAGGAAAATACTTCAAGATTAGTTTCTTAAAAAATATTCTTCTTTAAACAAAATCACCAGTCTTAGCCTTGGCTTCAGCATAATCCCAGGTAGGAGACATGGAAAAAAAAACACACACTCCTTAGATGCTTCCCTCTCACAAGTCAGAGGCTATTGACTAACTACTCCTTGGCACCTCAGGTGGTGGGGTTTTATACCCACCATTGAGTGACATCATAGTCAGGTGATCCACCCCTTTTCTTAAAAAGCATCCTAACCTGCATCAGTTTACTGATCTCTTTCATAGAACATAAAATATATACAGGTTTACTATTTTTTTTATTCTTATTTCATCTAATCAAATAATATTTCTTTGATTCAGAGGCTTTGCAACAGCATACATATTTAATGAGCTTTAATGAGATTAAGCCCCTCCCACTGAGCCTGACATCACCCATAGTGCACAGTATAAAGTACTTCAGCTCCTATAAGGACATGAATTTTGTATACTGCATTTCCACAAGTACATTTTCATTTTCCAGCTCTGCTTTTATGGGGCTGCAGTCTATTTTTCCATAACACCAGAAAAAGCTTCCTAACAATGGTCTACAGTATATACAAGGCTGAGAGGGTTTTATTGGATTTACAGAGGGAATGGGAGACAGATGGCACTCTCCTCCTCCTCCTTCTGACAACCCAGGGAACCTCACCTTTTTTTCCTCTTTAATTTCCCTGAGAGAGAAAGAAACTACAATGAAAGTATTTTACTGGAGAGAATAGCACCACACTGTACTCAAGCAACTGTCTGCCTTGTCCATGGAGTAGCACTTCCTGGACAGTCACTCCATTCCACCAGTTACACTTTTATCTTTACAACATCTTTCCTTATTTATTTTCAAGCCCTGGGTATTCCTCTAACAGAGTAGGAGGACTCACGATGCTTTATCTAAATTAAACTTGGGGATAAGCTGTCTTTTCATCCCGTGGCAAACTTTTCATTTCAACTGAGCAGGAATATTTATTCATACACTTAAGCTGCTCCATTTCTCCAGTGTAATTTGTGGCTGCTTTGAGCGTAACTACAGGATGATATACCTTTAGCACATACACTTTTCATTCATTTGTTCAAACTTCCCATAGTGCATTTTACTGCTCGAGTAAGTGCTGAGATAGAAGTGTGTATGATGCACAATGCCTATAAAGACCCAGATTAAAAATTATTCAGTCTTCTCAGTACAGTCAGTGTTTTCAGACAGGTCAGTTACAGAAGGAATTAGACCTTGTTAAATCAATTTAAATTATCAATAAACAGAGAATGTACTAAAAAACTAAACAAAGTGTTTTACTTATTTCTATATTAATAGTTCATTTCACTGATCATTGCAAGGGGTAAAACCTAAAACAGTTCCTGCTGTTTTTCACATATCCCCTATTTCTCTAACAGAATATCTGCTTTTTATTTATATTTTTAAAATCTGCATACAGGACCAAGGGCAAGGCAAGGCAAAATTTATTTAAAAGATACCCAATCCTGGAGGCTCTGGGCACCGTATAAATAGATAAATTCATATTCAAAAATAAATCAATAAAAAAGACAAAAAAAATATTTTTTTATAGACATATAAATACTAACGCTTCATATAAACATTATCCATAAACAATAAACTAAACAATACATTTTCACAGATATAATCAGAATAAAATCTATAGATGAATAACTCAATACAGAAGAGCCTGAGTGAATAAGAGGGCCTTAAGGTGGGCCTTGGATACCAACAAAGTAGGGGCCCCGTTAACCCCAGAGGGAAGCGATTTCCACAGGACGGGAGCGGTGACACTAAAAGGCCTGTCACCAGCCAATTTCAACCTCGTCCTGGGAATCACTAGTGGGCCTCCACAGGAGGAATGGAGGGGGTGAACAGAGACTGCAGGTACAAGAAGGTCTAACAGATAACCAGGGCCCTGACCATGTAGGGCCTTATAGGTGAGAAGACCCACCTTAAAGAGGATCCTCCACCTGACCAGCAGGCAGTGCAGCTCACACAACACCGGTGTAATATGGCAAAATTTTGTCTGCCCAGTAAGTAACCAGACAGCTGCAATCTGCATGAGCTGCAGTCTGTGGAGAGATCCTCCTATGACCCCGAAGTAGAGCGCATTACAGTAGTCAAGCCTAGATGTAACTAAGGCATGCATTAAAGTGGGGAGGTCCAGAGGCAGAACAAGGGGCTTTATCCTGGAGACATTTCTGAGATGGAAAAAAAGAGGAGCAGACAGTGGAAGATATCTGCACTTCCATAATCAAACTCCTATCAAGAATAATGCCAAGATTTCACACCCTAGAGGAGGCCTTCAATGGAACAGATCCCAGAACAAGTCCTGTCTCTGATTCAGAGGCCATTCTATCACACACTCTGTTCATGTGGAGAAAGTAAATATAACTGAGGTTACAGAACAGAGGATAGAGGGTACTGCAGGTGGCCAGCCAAACAGTGAAAATTAGACAGCAAGAGAAAATAAATAGAGAATAAATAGTGCTGTTGCAACAGACTAGGGGTGGGAGGTTGAAAACCCTGACACCTCATTTCCCTGCTTTTGTGCCATTAAGTTGAATCCTAACTGGTGCATTAATGCATTTTTTTGTAAAGAATCTGTCTGTCCATTCACCCACCTGCCCATCCACCTGTCTGTCTGTCTATGTATCTATCTATCTCACTATCTATTATAGGGGCATGGTAGCACCTGTTTAGTTAGAGTAGGCTGTTTAACGTTAAACCACAATTTTTGCACCTTAATAACTTTGGCAGCATTTGAAAAATAGCCCAAAATTTGGCATGCACAGGCAGGATGGAAGATTCTTAAGTTTTGTGATGGCATCTTGTACAGTTTGTGAGACATGGATCACAACAACTGCAAAAAATAGGTGTTTGATTTTCCTATACTTAAGATGTTGGTTTTTTTTTGCTCACACACAGCCTAGACGGTGTGGAATTTTGTTCATGAAACCTTCAGTGTAAAAGTAACCTATACCAAAGTGGTGCCTTTCAAAGATTTTGTATAAAATATTATACTGTAGTTCCAGAGTTATAAGGATATTTTGGATAACTGTCATGCTCAACTGGTTAAAAACTATGATTGTGAGTGCTTACTTGTCAAGAGGGGAAACAATTATTGTGGGTGCTGCCATCTTTTTTTTACCTAAAAAAAAATGAAAAGACATAAAAATAATGTATTTTCAAAAAATAAACACCGGAACCTAGCTAAACAGGACCCTTTTAGCTTGAGTCTGGTGTTTATTTTTTTGAAAATTGCCCTACAAATAACATTTCTTGGGCACCTGAAAACTTTGGTGCCTATGTCAAAGAGAAGAGATATTCATCTGCTTCCTCAGTATGAGAACAGCAGAACTTTCTTGAAATGTGAAGCTGCAGCTGGAGTCATACTGCTGGCTTCAGTTATAGCAGTGAGCTTCCGATCCCCTGCGTTCTCTCTGTCTCTGTCTCTCTCCCTCTTTTTTATATCTGTGTGACTGTCTATCTATCTATCTATCTATCTATCTATCTATCTATCTATCTATCTATCTATCTATCTATCTCTCTCCCTCTCTCTCTCTCTCTCTATCTCTCGCTATCTATTGAAAAAAGATGCAGTCTGGAATGCCCACCATGGTATAGCTTCTCCCCCCCCTCCCCTCCAGGTCATCCACACCACCTACATTAATAAGCAGACTGGAGTACCCACCTCAGTATTGCTTCTCTTCACCCCCTCCCAGCCAAGTCACCCAGTCCCATCCCATTATTTACATGGTGGTACCAGGGTGCCCACCCACATGCTGCCAAACAGTAGCATGACACTGGGATGTTCAAACCCCTGTGTTGGAAAATACCCTGAAATAAAAAAAAACTCCCTTATTGATTTTTGTTCAAACTTGTAAAAAGAAAATGGTCCCTTGCTGATCTGACCCCACATACACATCCACCTACCGCACTCCGAGCTCCCACTCAGTACCCCCACTCCACATCCCTCCACAGAAATCCTCACTCACCTGAACATGTTCCATGATGTAGATCCACTTTCTGATCAAAGACACGTCTTGCTTCTGGAACCAGTGAATGTGATATGAGAAAATAAGGTAAGTTCAGTTTTGTGTATGTCAATGGGGTTTGACATTACATTCATAATTTTGTCATTTTAATATTTTTATATCAAAGCTCAACATGGTCATTTAGGGACCCCACCTCGTTACCAAGGGCAGTGGAAATATTCAAATCTGTCCCAAAAGGTGATTCTGTGGTAGTTTTGCAAAATCACCTTTTGAGCAGGATTTGAAATTTCTCATCACCCTTGTTCATCAGAAGGGTTCATAAAAAGGCTATGTTGAACATTTAGGGTCAAAATATTAAAAACCAAGAAAGTTATGAGTGTATGTTGACATTTTTCTATGCTCGCTTATAACTTCATTAATTTTCAATGTTTTGACCCCACATTTTAAATTTAGACATTTTTTTCACACCACCTCATAAATGTGACAGCTGGCATTTTTCAAATCCTGGCCAAAACGTGTTTTCACACCTGTGGCATGGAATGACATTTCACCAGGGATTTGAAAATTTTCACCTACAGGGTTCATGAAGTGGGGTCAAATGAAGGCCATGCTTATGCTGATGACCTGGGTTTGGGAACGGATTTGGGCCACTGGGGGTTGGCCGGGGGGGGGAGGATCAAGCACCCAACAGCTTGCTCTCCTGCTCTGGGGAGTGTTGGGGAGTTAACCTCACCATTTTACTGCCACCTTCAGGGGAACTTGGAGGTGCTGGTGTGGTCGGGGACAACAAGAGGATAGATGCTGGCAGGAGACAGGAGCTGGCGCATGTGTCAGCATGTGCGGGCTCAATGGTCCCACTGCATGCCAATGTCAAGGGACTGGAACAAGTGGAAACACCCCAGACTGTCCTGGCGATGATTTCATGCTCTGCTCCATGCTGTACAGGGCAGACTCCACTGTGTGCACGTGCCCCACTGAGGTATGAGGAAGGTAAGAAAGTGGCCTTCCTTGCCCCACCCAGGGGGTTAACCAGTGGATTATGGGACAGTAAGGAGCATGGTTGCACACTTTAGGGGCAGACTTCTCTATGGCTGGTGCAGGAGACTTGGGGATCAGAGAGAAAGGAGGGTCTGGGGGGCCTAAGGTGGTGAATAAAACAGAGAGTAAAAAAAAGAAAAAAAAAGAAGGCCATGCTGAGAATTTAGTGTACAAATATGGTAAAATGGCCAAGTTATGAGTGAACATTGCAATATTTTAACATTGAAATATAACTTTCCTAATTTGCAATATTTTGACTCCAAACTTCTAACATAGCCATTTTGCACACTACCCTATAAATGTGACAGGTTTCATTTTTTAAATCCTGGATAAGATGTGTTTTCACACTTCTGGTGAGAAATGACATTTTGGCCAATATACTATAAATGCAACATGCCATGTTTGTAAGAGGAGTCATAAAATGACTGTCTTGAAAATTTGGGGTCAAAATTTAAAAATAAATATAATTAAGAAATGTTGTGTGTTGTCCAAGTCTTGACCCCAATGGATAGTGCTTTATGATCCCATGCAAGTAAGCTTACTTCAGGGCCAAGTTCCATGACCCAGCTGGATAGGGTGAGGGTGGGGAGATAGCACTGTTATGTGACACCCCTCACCAGGGATGAAAGGTGCAGGGCTGCTGCACATAATGAAGATAATGCTTCCTTTGGCATAGGGCACACACCTCTGCACCCATGGGTGGCAAAGGGCCCTGGGAATCTGCTGAGAGATGGACTCTTTGCCCTGTGTGCCTACACTTGTGGCCACATGGAAATGAAGGGCCAAGAGGGCCCTGCACTTCCACAGCTCACCAGAGAGCCCCATGAGTTCTTGAGATCCCCATCACTGCACATCCATAGGTGGTTGGAGCCTTGCCTTGGTGCAGGGCCCAGAGGGCCTGGTGCAACTGGATGTGCTGTATATGTCCCTTGGGGACCTACATAAATGAAGATATGATTCCACTCTCTCAAAAAGGAAGGAAGGAAGGAAGGAAGGAAGGAAGGAAGGAAGGAAGGAAGGAAGGAAATTCTTTGCGAAGAAACTCTGTTAGTGTACCAGTTAGGTTTCAAGGTAATGCCACAAAAGTAAGGACATGTGCATTATGGTACAAATACTACATTGGTGCACCAGTTAAAAAAATCAGAAAATGTGAGGTTTTCCTTGGGGTTGTTAACCCTAATGCCCACCCTGTTCCCTGAGCAAACAATGTTAGATATGATCTCCTGTTTGAAGAAAGCTACAACAGATTGTGTTGGCAACTTATGTGATGCATACTTCTCAGTCTTTGAAGACTATCACTGTGAGCCACTGGCTTGGAGCTCTACCTGCTGTTAAGACAGAAGCTATCAGCTGGGGAGAGGTGGGAGCGTTAGGATTGACAACCCCAAGGAAGACCCCAACACTGATTCAACGAGACTCGGAGACTCAGAACATTCATTTTTCTTTTGCTGCTTGAGGGGTGGGAAGTTAGGACAACACTACATTTCTCCTCTTTTGTGGTATTAACATGAACCCTAACTGGTACATAAACACAGTTTTTGCCATGTGTACAGTATATATATATATATATATATATATATATATATATATATATTGCACCCCTATGGTTAGGTTCAACTGTCACTTTTGTGTTAAATTAAAAATTTTACACTTTAATAAATTTACAACCATTCCACCGATTTGCATGAAATTTTACATGGGCCATCGGTTAGGGATCCAAAGGTCACTGGATATGGCAAATTTAATTTCAGTTGGATGTGCAGGTGCGGAAATATGGGCTGGCTTTAGAAAGTGGACACAGGGCTTGTGTCAAGCCCTGTGTTCATCGCAAAGGGGTCGCAGATGCTCGAATCCCCCAGATGCAGATTGGTCTGATTTTCAAAGGGTGGCTCATTTGCTACTTTTCTACCACTTTACGGCACCTTATGCCAAAGGATTGGTGCAAGTGCTGCAATCCCAGATGCAAAGTTAGACTAGGCACTACCTGGGCTACTTCTGCATCCCACCTTTAGACTTGTGTCGGTGTTTGCAGCAATCTTCTTTAAAAATCATGCCTGCGGAATGTGTGACACAAGTCTCCACTTGCATCACACACGCTGCTGCAAGTTCGACGCTCCGCTGCATCCTGATAGAAAATCAGGCCCACGGAGTGTCAAAAAACTGTGAAAATTACCATTTTTGTGAAAATTCTTTGTCATGCTGTTTTTCAGAAACTGTGTGGAGTTGTGGTCCAATATATGCAGGGTATACAGGTCTAGGGTCATACAGTAGATGTGCCTTTTAAAGGTTTGGTGAAAAAATATGATTCCATTCAAAAGTTATTAAAGTTTCAATTTTTCCGTTATTTCCTAAGGGAAAAGTTAAATGTGCCATGCAAAACAACTGTTTTGTTGCTGTGAAAGCGATATTTATTTCTGCAAATGCAGAATCTTGTTTTGAGATTCCGCCATATTGTTTCCAGTTAGCAAGAGACACAAATTTAAATATTACTTTTTCAAGGCCTGAGAAATCCTATTCTGGGGTCAGTTTTTTACAACAATGCTTAGAAATGTGTTATTTTTATTTGAGGCATTGTTTTGCAACAAATTGTGGCACTTTCTTTCATGAAACAACCATCTCTTCTTTCACAAATTGCAACAAAGCATTTGGTTGTACTACTGTAAAATCTCAATGTTGTGCCACAATTTATGGATGTACAGTGTTGCCTGCAGAAGACACAGGTTGCGGCAAACTAGTGTGTTTGAAAATCAGGCCCAGTGATTAAATAAAAAAAACTCTAAATATCACCTTAAAAGAGTGAAATATCTTATGAAACAGCAAAAAGCACTGAATGAAAATAACATTAACCCTTTGAGTGCTGAATACATTTGGAAAATATTTTCATTTCGGACATATAGTATAGTCTACATTTTCCAGGTGGTCTAGTGGCCCTCCCTCCCTGATTCCAATGCAGGTTGTGGCACACTAGGGGACTGTTGGCTGCAATTCCCTGCTTCAGTGCCCCACAGACCCAATTCCCTATCACTGTATGTAAACCCCCCCCACACACAAACACACATCCCCAATGTAACAAACTTTTTATTTATTGTCCCTCGATCTCCACCCAGAAATAACTCAGGCCACTGCATTGTTACTTTTTGGATGCTCGCTGGCAATATTTATTTAAAGGCACAATTATATATTTCATCATTTACATCCCAGTTCATTTCTAAAAATCAATATTTACAACTCGGACATAACAGTCCCATATCACTTCTAAGACATAGCAATCCTGTCTTCCCTCTCATGGGTCTTCTTCTTTTTCTCTTCCTCTTTCGCTATTACTTCTCAGAGTCTGGACACTGTGATCCGGACCCCCCTTTCAATCACCATAACCGGGTACCACACTTACCCAGACCACTCCCCCCAACTAGGCGTGGACACAGCGATCCACCCCCTAGCTCTATATCCCTCCCCCTTCCCCATTACTGCCACAACTGGGTTCCTTTGTCCCCAACCCTTGGTACCTACCCCTCCCTCTTCCTGCTCCTCCTCCTTTTCCCCTTACTCCCAAACCCTTCTCCTGCCCTCATACTGCCATCTCCTTTTTGTCTGATACCTCCAGTGGGGCTCCACCTAGCCCCCGGACACTGGCCGTCCATCTCGTCCCCGGCCCATGACAGGCCCCATTAGAGATCACTTCCTTCCTTGTGCCTCTCCATATCTAGTGCCTATTCCATGTTTCCCTCCTCTTTCTTGCAGGGAGGGTGGGTGGGAATTTTACCTTAAGAAATAGGGTTAACTGAGGGTTACAGGCCCTTAAAAAGTCCCTAAAGACCCCTGATCAGGACCCCTTCTGGTCCCTTCCCTTGGCCAATAGCCAGCTAGCTCCAAGCCTGGTCAGATGACACCATCTGTGAGGTCATAGCTCCTCCCTTTCCTTGCAGTCCCTTCCTGTCCCCTCCCTCTTCCCCCCTCTGTATTCATTTCTGACTGTCTCCCAGGACAACCTAGCCTGTCTTTTAGTGGCAAGCTTAATTTTCCCTGGATCCCCACCGAGAAATTACTCAGGCCACTGCTTTGTCACTTTTTGGATGCTCACTGGCAATATTTATTTAAAGGCACACTTATACATTTCATCATTTACATCCCAATTCATTTCTAACAATCAATATTTACAATTCGGACATAACAGTCCCATTTCACTTCTAGGACATAGCATTCCTGTCTTCCCTCTTATGGTTCTTCTTCTTGTTCTCTTCCTCTTTCACCATTACCTCTTGGGGTCCGGACACTGTGATCTGCCCCCTTCAATCATCATTCTGGACCACACTTACCTGTACTACTCCCCCCACTCAGGTGTGGACACATCAATCCACCCACAGCTCTATATCCCTCCCTCCCTCCCCCATTGCTCCCACACCTGGGTTCCTTTGTCTCTAGCCTGTGGTACCTACCCTCCCCTCTACCTGCCCCTTTTTCCCCTGCTCCCAAACTCCTTCCACTGACCCATCTCCAGCTTAGATGGAAGTTGGGGGCTCTCCTGCAGGTTAAAACCTCAGGCCTTTCTTATTGGTTTCCCCAGACCAGTTCCCAAAGGGCCGGAGGAACAGGCACATGCCGAACTCCATCAGGTGTACCCCATCCACCCAGTACACCTCCTCATGTTTGTACGAAATATCCCTATGCTGGATGAGAACCCCCCACATTTCGATCACTGCCCTGGCCACTTTCCTGCTCAGGTGCTTCCGTGCCATCTCTATCACCTTAGGCCCTTTCACTTCCCTTCACACCCTCCAGGATGTGATCTCAGACCAGCTGAACATCACCCCTGGTCACCAGCTCTTCACCTGCTCCAGATCTGCAATAATGTCCCTCACCAGTGACCCCCAAGGCAATGCCCCTTGGTCATTACCCCCTAGATGGACAATGATACAGTTTGATCTGGTCCAGTGCACCCACAGCCCCTCCAGCAGGGGAAGTAGGTGCAACCACCTCATGCCTCTCAGCCCTCTCCACCACATCTTGGTGTACTCTGCCGCCAGGCGCAACTGCGTCCCTATCCATGTGGCAGCAGTAAACCTCTCCACCCAGTTAATGAACGAGTGCCCCATGATCCACACCTGCCACTTGGAGCCTCCTGTGAGAAGAGAAAAAGGAACACCAATTTGCCTTGTCAACACTTCATATATATCTTGTAACAGTTTGATGCCCATCTCTCCACCCGCTTGACCTCATTCTCCCTGCTCCTACAGTGGCTGCCTCTGATGCACACCAATCCTGAATGAGTGTGGGGCAAAACTGCTGGGGTTCTCCCCCATGAATGTTACCACCTTCTTCAGTATCGCACCCACATGAAACCCTGTCACTGGGGACCCATCCCCGTGCAAGAACAAGGTCCCTTTCATGTGGCCTCAAACTCTACCATAGTCCCTCATGGCCTGGACTGCACATACTCCTGCTCCTGCTTGCCTGTGCAACTCCACTGTGGTGGCCTTACCCCACTGGTCCATTTTGGATCCCTGCAGCCAGATGACCACCTTATCTTCCTCCATTTTCACATTACCTTCCTGTAAGCCTGTGGTGGCTGCCCCCTTCTTGGGCACCACCATTTCTCCAACCCTGAAGGCCCCCTTGCCATGATTGCAAATATGGCCCTAAATAAACAGGCTTCATTCACTGAACTACAAACATGGTCCAGTGTCCTTACCACCTTCATAAGTAGGTGCCCCATTATGGGCCTTCTCCCATCCTGCCTCATGCCGTGAACCCTCTGCCAGCCCGTGAACATCCGCTTGATGGTCTGGTTGCCAGCAGCATCCATCCACCCCCGATCTCTACACAACCAGCTGATACCTGCCAGCTGGAACACCATGGTGGCATGGGCCACCCCTTCCTCTGATTTCTCCACTGCATACTGCATGACTTGCTCTTCCTGGACTGGCTTCTCTGTCTCCCAGAAGATCCTAGGCCGAAATGCCTGGAAACTTGCCCAAGCCCCTTCGTAGGGCTTTTAGGGTGTTGGCTGTCCATGACCCACTGTACATGGCCCTGGCTTTTCACTCCAGTCTCTCATAGCCAGTCCAGGACTTTGGTCTGGGCAGGTGCAGCATGCTGTGTCAACTCCCGGAACCACTCCATCTGAAAACAAAAAAGACAGTCAGCCACCTCATTCCATGTCCCCTCAATGTGCTGTATCCTAAAAGACTGGTTCAAATGCAAACCCAATAATACCATGCCCCTTAGGACCTGCCCCACTGACTCCATATGGCCAATCTGCCTGTTGATCACCTCCACCATGCCCTTGTTGTGACACCAAAATAAGATGCACCACCCTGCCATCTGGTCACCCCATACCTCCAGAGCCACCCATACTGGGAAGATCTCAAGGAACATGATGTCCTTGGTTCACCCCCATTCATGCCATTGTGCTGGCCACGCCTCTGAAATCCACTCCCCTAGAAAGTAGGCTCCCATCCCAAAAGGCCCGGCTATGACTATCTACAGTTCCAAGTCTGTATTGTAGGCCCACTGCTCCTGCCAGAATGTTACCCCATTGTATGATTCTAGAAAGCTTCCATACCTGAAGATCCTCCCTCACGCCTTTATTGATGTCCACCTAGTGATGTTGTTGTTTGCTCTTCCCTTGACCCTCCCTAATCTCATAAATGCCCTTCCCAAGCTTATGGCCATGCAGGCAAAATTATGGTGCCCCAGCAGCTGTAGTACTTATGCCAGTGGCACCTCCTCCCTCCCACCAAGCGCTAGCATCCCTCTCAGTTGCGCCACCTTGTCCTCTGGCAGCCAAAACACTCTTCCTCGGTGTCCTCAATTTCCAGGAACTCCAGCTTGCGGCCAGGCCTCACTTTTCTTGCTGCCAATGGGATTCCCATGGTGCTGCACATGCCCGGAAGTCCATCAACATCCCTTGGGTCTCCACCTGGCTGGTCCCTATCAACAGAAAATCATCCGGGTAATGGACTACCCTCCTATGCCCATACCGGTATCCAGATACCCATTGCAACTATGAACTGAATGCTTTGAATGTTGAGCATGCCACCGAAGCAGCCCATGGGCATAGCCTTGTCGAGTACAAACAATCCTCAAACTGGAAACCAAGCAGGTCTCAGTCCATCGGGTGGACTGGCAACAGACAGAATGTGGACTGAATGCCATCTTTGCCAGCCAGGCCTCTTCTACCACAGATCAACTCCACCACCTGGTCTAGTGAAGCATAAGAAACCATGCTGAGAGACTCTGGAATCCCTCCATTTACCAACCCACCATCAGGGTTGGACAGGTGATATAGGAGGTGGAACTCCCCCACCTGCTTCTTGGGAACCACTCCTAGGAGTGACACCTGGAACTGCCTGCAAGTGGGCTCCTACAGAAGCCTCTCCACCCTACCTGCCCTGATCTCCTTCTGAATCTTCACCCGCACTATGTCCTCCTTTCCTCTTATGGAACCAATATTCTTGGCCCACACCCCCACCCGGGCACCCTCGAAGCCCAGTGGACAACCTCCCTTAAACCCTGATCTCAGTAGCTCAGCTCCTTTCTTATCAGGGTAGCCTTCTGTCCAGGCCTCAACCACCCATAGCTTGATGGGGGTGCAGGCCAGGCCATACCCCCTCCCACCCACTGGACCCATCTTAATTTCCAAACATAGTTGGAATTATATCCCCTCTCCAAGGGCCCCTGGACCATCCTAGTGCCTCCTTTCTGCCTCAAAGGGCTACTCCTGGAGCTGCCCCCTGCTTATATGGCTTTTTTGTCCCCTTGCCTGCAGGTCATTGCTGGGTATAACCCCCCATACTGTGAACAGATGTGCCCAAACTCGCAGCTATGTCACTGGCACAATGCCCTGTTAAAGGCCCAGCAGGCCTGGGCACCCTGGTCGGGTGCTACCCTTTTTAACTGCTCCACTACCTGCCCTACTGCTGGACTCAAGAAGGTCCTTAACTTAATGTGCTGTGCCCTAAAAGACTGGTTCAAATGCAAACCCAATAATACCATGCCCCTTAGGACCTGCCCCACTGACTCCATATGGCCAATATGCCTGTTGATCACCTCCACCACGCCTTGTTGTGACACCAAAATAAGATGCGCCACCCTGCCATCTGGTCACCCCATACCTCCAGAGCCACCCATACTGGGAAGATCTCAAGGAACATGATGTCCTTGGTTCACCCCCATTCATGCCATTGTGCTGGCCACACCTCAAAATCCACTCCCCTAAAAGTAGGCTCCCATCCCAAAAGCCCGGCTATGACTGTGTACAGTTCCAAGTCTGTATTGTAGGCCCACTGCTCCTGCCAGAATGTTACCCCATTGTATGATTCTAGGAAAGCTTCCCATACCTGAAGATCCTCCCTTACACCTTTATTGATGTCCACCTAGTGATGTTGTTGTTTTGCTCTTCCCTTGACCCTCCCTAATCTCATAAATGCCCTTCCCAAGCTTATGGCCATGCAGGCAAAATTATGGTGCCCCAGCAGCTGTAATACTTATGCCAGTGGCACCCTCCTCCTCCCACCCACCAGCGCTAGCAGCCCTCTCAGTCGCGCCACCTTGTCCTCTGGCAGCCAAAAACACTCTTCCTCAGTGTCCTCAATTTCTAGGAACTCAGCTTGTGGGCAAGGCCCTCACTTTTTCTTGCTGCCAATGGGATTCCCATGGTGCTGCACATGCCCTGGAAGTCCATCAACATCCCTTGGGTCTCCACCTGGCTGGCCCCTATCAACAGGAAATCATCCGGGTAATGGACTACCCTCCTATGCCCATACCGGTATCCAAATACCCATTGCAACTATGAACTGAATGCTTTGAATGTTGAGCATGCCACCGAGCAGCCCATGGGCATAGCCTTGTTGAAGTAGAAACAGTCCTCAAACTGGAAACCAAGCAGGTCTCAGTCCACCGGGTGGACTGGCAACAGACGGAATGTGGACTGAATGTCCGTCTTTGCCAGCCAGGCCTCTTCTACTGCACAGATCAACTCCACCACCTGGTCTAGTGAAGCATAAGAAACCATGCTGAGAGACTCTGGAATCCCTCCATTTACCAACCCACCGTCAGGGTTGGACAGGTGATATGAGGTGGAACTCCCCACCTGCTTCTTTGGAACTACTCCTAGGAGTGACACCTGGAACTGCCTGCAAGTGGGCTCCTACAGAAGCCCCTCCACCCTACCTGCCCTGATCTCCTTCTGAATCTTCACCCGCACTGTCTTCCCTTTCCTCTTACGGAACCGATATTCTTGGCCCACACCCCACCGGGCACCCTCAGCCCAGTGGAAACCTCCCTTAAACCCTGATCTCAGTAGCTCAGCTCCTCTCTTATCAGGGTAGCCTTCTGTCAGGCCTCAACCACCCATAGCTTGATGGGGGTGCAGGCCAGGCCATAGCCCCACCTCCCACCCACTGGACCCATCTTAATTTCAAACATAGTTGGAATTATATCCCCCTCTCCAAGGGCCCCCCTGGACCATCCTAGTGCCTCCTTTCTGCCTCAAAAGGGCTACTCCTGGAGCTGCCCCCCCTGCTTGTATGGCTTTTTTGTCCCCTTGCCTGCAGGTCATTGCTGGGTATAACCCCCCATACTGTAAACAGATGTGCCCAAACTCACAGCTAGGCCACTGGCACAATGCCCTGTTAAAGGCCCAGCAGGCCTGGGCACCCTGGTCAGGTGCTACCCTTTTTAACTGCTCCACTACCTGCCCCACTGCTGGACTCAAGAAGGTCCTTACCCACAACTCCATGTGGGTGCAATCCCACCGCAGGTCACCCTTCACTGCCATTCTCCTCTGAAATGCCTCATCATATTTAAGCCACCCGAAACCCAGCTTCAGCTTATACACGTCCCTGATGATCGCCATATAAATCAGCAGCTGGATTGCCAGGTCTGGTTGCTTCTCCAGCACCAATGTACTATAAATTAGGAATCCAGCTTGCCATGTATTGATGCTCTTCCTTCCTCTGCTTTGTGCCCACCACGCCATTTCTGACTTGCCTACCTACTCCTTTTGCTCATATTTTTTGGCTGTTTCCTAGTCCACCAAACCAAACACATCCACATATTCTCCCTTTCTGGTCTTGTCCTTTATTGAGGCCGGGACATGGTGGCCCAGCATGAAACCTGGCGGTCCATCATACAGCTTCCATACTCCCCCTGTGGTGCCTGCCACCACCTTGCCCTTCCTGCCCCTATCCTTCATGGCCTGTAAGGCCCGCTCCATTTTCATGACTCCTCCCCATGTCCCCCAACAAACCCTCAATATACTCTTTTAAATCTGCTTCATTGTTCATATCCACATAGTCCTTACCACTATCCAGATCCTGCCCCAGGTGCCACTGGTGGGCAGGGTCCTGCCCTCTTTGGCCTCTTGTTCATCTTCCCTCTGCCTGGCCTCCCATCATGCCCATTCTGTTTCCTCTGGACCTCCTCTTCCACCTCCCTTTTCTTTGCTGCCTCCACCAGCTCCATCATCTGGGTCATCAGCTTCTCTGCCTCCACCAGCATTGTAGTACTGGACACTGGAGTTGTCTTGGGTGCCATCTCTCCTGCTGCATGACTAGATTGCACAAGAAGTATGATCATAAGCCTACAGCAACATGCAGCCAAGTCGTTCCCTTTCTCCGAGAGTCGAGACCTCACCCCCCCAGCCTGCCCAAATTCCCCCCCACACCTTGGGTCATGTGGAAGGGGGACTTGGCCCACCATCTGCTGCTCTCCCCCATGCCAGGCAGCCTCCCTGTGTCTGTGGCCTATACCAAAAACCTCCAGGCCAGTTGCCTCTGCCCCCTCAGACTAGTCTGGCACTGGGCACCTTAGCTTTTTCCCGCTCATTGTGCCCCATATCCCTAGCTGGGGCCTTTAATTCCCTGGCCCTGTTATATCCAGGCTGGAACTTTTGTGCACCCACACCAATGCCCTGGCCTAGTTGGCCCCCTGCCTTCCCTTGTGGGTGATGACACCACCCAGGGCCGACCAGACCCCCTCGGCCCCACTCCCCCTACTGGCCATGTCAGGCCCATGACCCCTGGCCTCAGCTGCACCTATCCTGTGGGCAGCCTTCCAGCCTGAGGCATGGGGTTGCTCTTGTGACTAGACCCATGTGGCCTCTCATTTGTCCCCTCTGGCACGGGTGCCAAACTACACACAGAAAAAAAATTTCCATAGCTTCTGATGTGCTGTGTCATGCACCCCACCCTTTCAGGGTCATGCCAGTGGCTGGCCCTCACGTGCCTTGGACCTGCCTTTTGGCCTACCCAACCCACTTTCCTCATTGGGGCCACTCCCTGAGGTGGGCAATGAATGACGGTGCTCTCCCTTGGCTGCAGAGTCCAAATACACCAACCAGCACTTGCCGCAGTGCCACCACTGCTATTGGGCCTGGCCAGACACCCCAGGACCATCCTGGCATCCGCTGTCACACCACATGGTGTTGCAACACCAACTCTGTCCTTCTGGCCCCATACACCTGCAAACAAGGCTGCTTCTAGCCCCTGTGCTACCATGCTGTCCTACATGCATGCCGAAAACCCCTTTTGGGATCCTCCTAGACCAGCCTCTGGACACCAACATGCCACCCAATGCTGCTGCCCACAGCCCACTTCACTGGGCCCAACATCACATGTCCACATTCCCAGCACACTATGCAGTGCCACCACGAGATCCTGTGATCCTCGGCCCACTTCTCCTGGTCCACGTCCCCACAACTCTTGGCTGCCATTTACAGCACAATGGACGGTGCCACCACCTGGACCTGTGAGCTGTGGCTTGGCCCCCAGACCCAGTGCATCCATGTCCCATTGACAAAACCACTTGGCACCATGACCCATGGTGCCAACAACCACCCCTGCAGTTTAATGGCACCATGTGGCACCAACCACACACTGACCTGCGCCACCACATGGACCTATGAGCTGTGGCCAGCCCCCCTGGGCCCAGCACATCCACTGCCCATTGAAATACCATGCGGTGCCATGAGCCATGGTGCCACCACCCACTCCTGCAGTTTAACAGTGCAGCACGGTGCCAACCATGTGCTGGCCTGCCCTGCTATCCCCCAACCATGTCAGCATCTCATGCTGCAGCAGGCCTTCAGCAATACTCCACCTCACCACCAACACTCAAGTTAAATAAACATGAAACCTGCCTTTACTTTGTGCTAGAGCCAACCTAAGCCTCAATCAAAGGCACCAAACTCCCATGGCCTATCGCAAGCCCACTGCTTGTCCCATCATGTGTCTGCCTCCAGGCCCCACTGAGCTCACCATATGTACTGCGCCACTCAGCACCTCAGTGTGGTGCCGTGACCTCCGGGGCCACCATACTCACCTGCATTTAAACTGCACCACCACCTGCTTGCCACAAACTTCAATGCTTCAATTCCTTCCTTGCCTCTCCAATGGAAACAATGCTATGGGGATAGCAAACCCCATCCCTCAAATGCCCTGAAGCTATGCCACCAGCAAGGCTGTGTCAATAGCATAGAATGTAGCAACATAAAAACATGGAAAACATGGAAGTTCTCGAGTTATCCACCGCCACAATGCCTCTAGTACAAACCATATCATCTTGACCATATGCAGTCTACCATTTAGACACACACATTTTTTTTTTAATTCCCCTACAAGAGTATCCAAAGATTCACAACTATCAACAATTGTGAAACTAGCACCTTCTGTCTGGTGCATTACCTGCAGGCCTCAGACCCTCAGTGCCTTACTTTAAATTGCCAGTGATGTGCTATACATCACTCTGGAATTTTACATCAAGAAAGAGGGCTTACTAATGGTTACAGGCCCTTAAAAAGCACCTAAGAACCCCTGATCAGGACCCCTTCTGGCCACTCTCCTTGGCCAATAGCCAGTGACCTCTGAACCTGGTCAGATGACACCACCCATGAGGTCATAGCTCCTCCTCCTCCATTCCTTGCAGTACCCTCCCCTTCCTTGTACCCTTCCTCCCTCTTCCCTTTCCTCTGTATTCATTCCTGGCTAGGTCCCAGGACAACCTGGCCTGCCTTTTAGTGGCAAACTTAATTATTTAATGTACATTTTTCTTGTGATCTAGTGGCCCTCCTTCCCCGATTCCTAATCTTAATATTGATTTTTATTATGAATATTTCCTGGTGGTCTATTGACACTCCCTTCCTGATCCCTGATGCCCATTTTGCCTTTTTTTGGTGGCTAGTGGCATTCCCCCACCCTCCCATGTTTGGTTGATGCGGAAAATAAGAAAACCATCACTCAATGACTGTTTTTACTTTTTTAAACCTGTACCAAACAAATGATACTGATCACACCCACACCCCCCACCTGACCTCCCACTGTGCACTCACCTCCCCACACCCCCTTGACACCCCTACACACCCTCAGTCACCTGAAGAGGTGCCAGGTTCCACATCTGCTCTCCCAGTCAGAGATATGTCTTGCTGCTGGAACTGGTGACTGCAGTATGAGACACTAAGGTAAATGCGGTCCAATGTATTTCAATGGGTGTTTCACCTTTTATGCATAACTTTTTCATTTTTTGAGATTTTGCCCCCCAAATTTTCAATGTCTCTGAGGGACCCCACCTCACAAACAATAGGAATGCCATTATGCAACTCCCACCAGAAATGTGATTTTGTGGTCAACTGGTGAAATTACCTTTCCTGTGGGATTTGTGTAATGACAGTCATATTGTTCATGAGATGGGGCCATAAGAAGGGTATGCTGAAAATTTGAGGTCAAAATGATTAAAAATGGCATTTATGACCATTTATTGCAATTTTGCTATGCACGCTCATAACTTTGGGAATTTTCAATATTTTGACCCAAAATTTCCAACATAACCTTCTTATTACTTCACCTCATGTATGTCACAGCTGTTATTCTTCAAATCCTGGCCAAAATGTATTTTTGCACCTGTGGCATGGAATGGCATTCTGGTTATGCAGTGTTATGTTTTGGAGGAGATTTGAACATTTCCTGCACTGGGTACATGAGGTAGGGTAATTTTATTTTTATTTTTATTTATTTAAAATTTGACAACCGGGAAAGGCACACTGTGCCGAGGCTCATTTCCAGGTGCGACCCAGGTTCAGATTGTACAAGGAGTAACAAAATTGGTGAGGAACACAGGCAGTACACATAGACATTTTAACAGAGAGTGCAATACATTGTCTAAGCTATACAGTAAAGACTTTGCAAGACAGGGCGGAACACATATACATTTTACAGAGGTGCAAATACATCATCTAAACTATACTATAAAAGCTTAGCAGGGAGAGAGGAAGTGATGTCGCTTGGAAGCTGTGGCTATGGCGGAGTGAAAGGGGACTGAGTAGTGACTCATCGGTGTGTTGGGAGCGTTACAGCATTTAGGGCATGGTGGGCTTGATAGGAGCCTGAGTAGCTGAGTAAAAGCAGGACTGGAAGGGGCCATGTGGAGGCTTGAGGGCAGACAGTTCTAGATGTGGGGGAGGCGATATGAGAAGGCTTCTTGACCTGAGAGAGTGCAGGGGTAGGGGAGGTGGAAGGAACGCTGATCCCTGTGGCAAGAGGGTAATGGGTGAGGTCATTCTAGTGAGGCAGGAAGTGAGATAGGATGGGAGGATCCAACCAAAATTTAGCTAAGAAGGAGGCACAGTGGATGGTTCTCCGTGTGAGAGTGGGGACAGGGAGAGAGGAGCGTAGAGCAGGTGGTGGTGTGGGGGTGACAAAACAGCAGAAAGAGTTTAGGAGGATGTCCAGCCTGGAGAGGGAGGATGGGGCCATGCCATAGACAATGTCTGCATAGTCTATCACTGGTAGGATTGTTTTTATGTACTAGCTCACAGTGGTAGGGATCAGTAGGCAGGATTTGTGGTGATAGAGGACAGCAGCTTGGTCAGAGCTTAGTGCAGATCCCACATGGTTGGAGAAGTTAGGTGGCTGTCCAGCCATATGCCCAGGTACGTGAAGGCTGGGTAATACCATGGCTATGCTGACAATTTAGTCACTGTTGGCCTATAAATGGAAGTGTTTCCACAGCTACATACATATAAACATTTATGAAGGGATGGAAGTTCCACAGGCAAATAAGGAGACAATTATACTATCTCAAAAAGTAAGGAAATTAGTTGCAAAAAACTCAATTAATGCATCAGTCAGGGTTAAAGCAACAAAAGTAGGTAAATGTGATGTTAGGTTTCCAACCCTAACACCCCACCAGCAACCTCCATGCCAACAGGCATTGAGGATGTGCCTTGAGGTCATCAGCCCCAACGCTCACCCCATTCTCTTATATTGTACATCTCAGCTTATTTATTTATGGAATGGGGTGAGCATTAGGACTGATGACCCCAAGGCACATCTCCAATGACTGCTGGTGCATGGAGGGTGGGGGTGGGTTGTTAGAGTTTATTATTATTTCGAAGACATCCTTTGAGCCAAGGTCTTTACAAAGGTTCCACATCAGGGAAACAATACAGAACATAGTGAGGACAATAACAAGTATAGTAGTTTCAAGCAGCATAGACTTTGTCGGGTATATTAAAGCTTTCATTACTGTAATATGTGCAATGATTCACAGTATGTATGTTAAGTTACAATAATTTGTGTATATTCTTCAAGAACATAAGTACAATGAAAAACACAGTTGTAATGTGGTTCACTAGAATAAATTAGAAACTGCTAGAAGAGATGGTATATATATGTAGAGGAAGATATGGGGAGAGAATGTAGATAATAGTGGGGAAATAAAACGGGAGGAGATAGGAAATAGTGGGGGTAAAGGAGAGTAAGTTTAGTTAGCAGAAACATTCACAGGAGGCCATTGTGACAAGATGCTGATGCAGGTAGCACTTGAAAGTACCCAGGGTAGTGTCATTGGTAACAGCAGGTGGAAGTGAGTTATACCAGGATGAGACTCTGTATGTAAAGGAGTTGAAACCCTAATGTCACATTTCTATACTTTTGTCACTTTAACCCTAACTGATGCATTAACAGAGTTTTGCAACATATATATATATATATATACTGTATATATATATTGAAACTCTAAGGATAAAACCCACTTCTGAGGGCATTCTGCAATATGCAGCACAGTTACTACAGTAAACAATGTACTTCAATGGCAATTAATCCTTTTGACATGCAGGAAAATGTGATACTGCCAGGATGAAGTGAATGTCACAGTTTCCTGCATGACAAAGGGACTAATTGAAATTGAAATTACATTGTTTTCCACAGTAACTCTGCTGCAGCATGCTGCAGAGTGCTGCAAATGTCCAGAATTGGGTTTCATCCTGGTGAGCTTCACTGTATATGTGTATAAATATATATATATATATATTCCAAAGACAAAGAGGCAACTTCACAAATAACACAGGACCATAGCCAAAGCAAACAAGGAATACTCACAGATTGCTGGGAGCATGGCTTCATGGTCTCCATTCCTCCAGTAAAGACACTCAATTGCTGTGTCAGGATAAAATGATTTGTTATTCCAAAGAACAAACAACCAGCAGTAAGATTAACATTCACCAACCCTAAAAAACCTGCAGCCAAACATTCTTTGTGTGGTACTTGCACTTTTCAAGGCTTAGAACCCTCAGGCAGACCCCACCTGATTCGCCAACAGTCAGGACAGCAAACACCATAATATTTTTTCTTTTCCTGCTTGGGGCTGGGGTAGGGAGTTAGGGTTGGAAACCCTAATGCCACATTTCTTTACTTTTGTCACTTTAATCTGAACACTAACTGGTGCATTAACACATCTTTTAGTAAAGAATGTCCTTACTTCTGAAGATAGTAGATTCATATCCTCATTCACTTAAGTTCCTTCGGGACCTGCATGAACACAATCATCTGGCTAGGTAAGCACAGGGCTGTCCATCCCTTCATAGATGCACACATACATGTGGCTGTGGAAGCGCATGGCCCTCTGCTGCAGAAAAGCAGTTTATGTGCTTGATTGCAATTTTTTTGTGGGACTCACTTCAAGGCAAAACATACATTAAGTGTCCCTCTTAATTGCTAGTGTTGATTTTTTATGGGCAACATGTATGTTTTTATTTTTTTACCAATAAGTCAGTACATTTTTTTTGTTGTTGTGCAATTTACTATGGTTATAATAGAAGATGAGCTACACCTTTGGTGCATTTTTGTTGATGATCAGATTTTCATGGTGGATCTGGTACCGTGGTGAAGATTGGAGGTAATGTTTGGGTGCAATGAGTACCTCATTAATGTTTAAGGGTATTATGTATTAGTGCTGTAGTACTTATTGAAACCTTTTGTGTTTATATACAGTATATAGCTTGTTTTTTGTTTCTATTAGGTTCACCACAGCATAACCTAGACAGACCATCTTAGGGTAACTGGTTCATTCCACTGGGGTGTCAAACAGATGAGGCACACTGATGAGTCCTGGTAGGATGAAACACACGTATGTGTCTTCTGCTAGCACTCTTTGCAGACTGTGTGAGAGACCTTTTGGTACCATGCATTTCTGCTTAAAGATGAACCAATATAATAAACTGTGGTGATTTGCATATATTCAGCCCATGGTGCTTTGCATTATGGGGGTATGTGTGATTTTGTAGTTCTTTGAAACTTGGCTTCCTGGCCAGTGCCCTTTGGGGTAACCATTGCCTCAGTGCTTGTACGCTGAGGTTCTTTGTCTTTTAGCTTGTTTTTTACTTTTATTGTGTTCACCACAACCTAGAATAGACCATCTTAGGGTAGCTGGTTCATTCCACTGGGGTGTCAAACAGATGAGGCACACTGATGAGTCCTGGTAGGATGAAACACATGTATGTGTCTTCTGTTAGCACCGTTTGAAGACTGTGTGAGACCTTTTGGTACCATGCATTTCTGCTTAAAGTTGAACCAGCATAATATACTGTAGTGGTTTGCATATATACAGCCCATAGTGCTTTGCATTATGGGGGTATGTATGTTGTGTGTGTGTGTGTGTGTGTGTGTGTGTGTATATGTATATGCATTGATGAATTGCCCCTAACTTCAACTACTGATGGACTTATGCTTGTCAACATTGCAATGTTATCTTATGGGGATTTTCATATTTTATTTTTATGTTTTTGTATGTATGTTTCAATTGGTATTTTGTAGGGGCTTGGTCATGTAGTACTCATGTGCACCTTTCATTTGATATAGAGATTGTCCCTAAGAGCAAAAAGTGACATAGTTACAGCTTGTTTAAGTTGCAATATTATTCTATGTGAATTTTCATTTTTATGTTTTATGTTTTTATATGACCCCTGAACTTTTTTGGTTGGTATCATGTGTAAGTTCTGTACTACTCATTGAGGCCTTTTTTTATATATACCTTGTCCTTTAACTCCAAGTACTGACAGAGTTATAGCTTGTTAAGGTAGCAATATTATACTATGGGAATTTTCATTTTTTAATTTTTATTTTATATGTTTATTTTCAGTTGGTATTCCTTAGGGACTTAGTCTTGTAGTACTCATTGAGACCTTTCTTTTCATATGTATAGCTTTTCCCTAAACTGAAAATATTGATGGGGTTACAGCTTGTTAAATTAGCAATGTTATCCTATGGGAAGTTTCATTTTGTTATTTTTTATATGGCACCTAACATTTTGTTTTGGGAGGGTTATGTGTTACTACTGTAGTACTCATTGAGACCTCTTTTTTCAGTCATAGCTCGTCCCTTAACTCAAATATTGGCAAAGTTATGGCTTATTCAAGTTGCAATCTTATCCTATGGGAATTTTAATTTCTACATTTTATGTTTCTCTTTGGCCCTGAATGTTTTTGGAGGTATTATGTGTCGTATTGTAGTACTAACTGAGGTCTTCCTGTTGATATATAGAATGTCTCTTAATTCCAAATATTGACAAAGTTATGGCTTACTAAAGTTCAAATGTACAAAAATAGTAACTCCAAATTCTTGTTTCTTGTGATCCAGTCTTGTTTTGTAAGATTGTGTCATTCTCATGAAACAGAATTGGTTCATACAAAACAAGAATGTGAAAAAAACTAAGTCCAGATTCTTGTTTTCTAGGAACCCATCTTGTTTCATGAGATTGTTTCATTTTCATGAAATAGGATTGGTTCATACGAAACAACAATGTGAAGAAAAATAAGTCCAGATTCTTGTTTCATATGAAACCAATCTTATTTTATGAGATTGTGTTATTCACACAACACAATATTGGTTCATTTGAAACTAAGTCCAAATTCTTGCTTTGTATGAACCTAATCTTGTTTTGGATGACTCTATTCTCATTTCATGAGGCCATACAAAACAATAAAACCATCTCATGGAACAAGATTTTTTAAATGCTTAAAAACACATTTCTAGGCCATTTTTCAAAATACTAACTGCAGAATCCAGCTAATGGTGTCCCGTTTAGCAAAATACATGTGTTACAGTCTCTGTGGGATATGATTTCCATGGGGTTTCAAAAACATTAAAAAAAAACAGAAACAAGATGTCTGCCATATGAAACAAGAATGTTTTTCTCACTAAACAAGATTCCCCCATACAAGACAGAATCTTGTTTCATATGGCCAAATTCTTGTTTCGTATGAAACAACTATCCAAAAGAAAATACTGAGTATGCTCAGTACCAAAATTTCAAATCCTTATAACTCTAGAACATATTAATATTTTCTTACCAAACCAATAACAAGCATGCTTCTGAGGCAAGCCCTTTCTACCCTGAAAATTTCAGACCAACGGTCCAAACCATCTGGGTGCTAAGTGATGAAAAAACAAAACAGTGAAACCCCCAATGTTTTCAGTTTTTTCACCATCCATATCTCAAATCCACATATCCAAAAGGACCTTGTCCCTGAGACGATGCATGCAAAATGTCATGCAAATTCATTGAAGGAGGCAATACTGTTAAAGTGCAAAGTTATGAATTTAACATTAAACAGCGACTCAACCCTAACTATAGTGGCACTACCATGCCACTAAATTGATATATACATATTTATATGGGGAGGAGCTTGGGCATGTGTGACCATTAGCTACCAGGGTAAGGTGCCACCAGGGCATTTGGGGTCCACTGGACACCATGGGCATGGTACTACAGCATCACTTTATGTATTTCATGCTGTGTACCAGGACAGACTTACTGAGATGATGGAAGGTTGTACATGGGTGATCACAAATAGTGAGCTCTTGGCCAGTAATGAGGCCTTAATGAGATGCAAATGACCCCATATCCCCTTGCTAGTGCTGTGGGGTCATTTACATCTTAAGGTACCAATATGGTAGATTTCTCTAGAGAAGCAATCACCATTACTTGGCCCTAACAACTGGATTGTTATCCCAAACCACCATCATACTCTACTGGCCACATACCTCCTATGTCCAGTTGTGGGCTGGGAATTGCAATCACAATCAGAATAGTAATTGACTGCTATATTGTAACAAACCTTTAGTGTTCACAAAGTGCTCCAACAAGTTCCAATATACCTCTAGTTTTCTCCAGGCACTAAACTGCTCCTGGAGAAAATATTTAGTGGGCCCTAATCTGGATCTATGATTATCCTGGCCAGAAGGTATGCAATTACTATTAAAGGGGCAACACAGGAATATGAAAGCAGAATTGCTAAGGGAATGAAAAAGAATGATTGTTATGTTTAGTACCTTGGGGAAAGGAAACAGCAAGAGGAAGGAGATACTGTTAGAACTGTACTACTCCACTGGGACTAAAGAACTAGAACTCTACTACTGGGACTTTCAATTTAGGGTAAAAACAAACAAAACAAACAACAAAAAAAGAGTGTGTTTGAGTTTGGTGAAAAATTGTTATCTGTGCAGTTAAGCAGGTGAAGAAGGAAACTGTGAATTATGGGGAGTGGCTTAGGCAGAAGGAAGCCAGGTGTTTGGATTTAAAAACTGCCCTAGATAACTTTTGGCAGAGAACAGCAAGAGGAAGGAGGTGCTGTTAGAACTTTACTACTGTACTGGGACTAAAGAACTAGAACTCTACTACTGGGACCTTCAATTTAGGGTAAAAAACAAAACCAAAAAAGAGTTGGTGTGTTGGTCTGAGTTGGGTGAAGAGAATTGTTATCTGTGCAGTTAGGTGAAGACGGAAACTGTGAATTAGGGGGAGTGGCTTAGGCAGAAGGAAGTCAGGTGTTTGGTTTTAAAAACTGCCCTAGATAACTTTTGGCAGAGAACAGCAAGCGGAAAGAGTTGCTGTTAGATCTTTACTACTCTACTGGGACTAAAGAACTAGAACTCTTCTACTGCGATCTTCAATTTAGGGTAAAAACAAATAACAAAAGAGTTAGTACGTTTGTCTGAGTTGGGTGAAGGGAATTGTTATCTGTGCAGTTAGCTATGTGAAGAAGGAAACTGTGAATTTTGGGGAGTGGCTTAGGCAGAAGGAAGCCAGGTGTTTGGATTTAAAAACTGCCCTAGATAATTTTTGGCAAAGAACAGCAAGTGGAAGGAGATGCTGTTAGAATTTTACTACTGTACTGGGACTTAAGAACTAGAACTCTACTACTGGGACCTTCAATTTAGGGTAAAACAAACAAAACAAACAAAAACAGAGTTAGTATGTTTGAGTTGGGTGAAGGGAATTGTTATCTGTGCAGTTAGCTATGTAAGAAGGAAACTTTGAATTAGGGGTGGCTTAGGCAGAAGAAACCAGGTGTTTGGATTTAAAAATGCCCTAGATAACTTTTGGCAGAGAACAGCAAGAGGAAAAAGGTTCTGTTAGAACTTTACTATTCTACTGTGCCTATATTGTCCCCCATCCTTCCCCTCCACCCCCACCCTTAGCCAGTTCTACTTTTATAAGCACAGGATTTGACTGACAACAGGAACTTCCTATTTTGGAGCAGGAAGGGAGTGATCACAGAGGCACAAAAGACTCACCATCTTAGAAGGAAAAGAGTCGCTCTCTATACCCCCCAACTGCTGGAGGTCTGGTCTGAGCAAGTAAGAAGGAGACTACTGAGGAGTATAAGAACTCCTGTCCCAGAACAAGAATATCAGAAGCTTTAAGGACATACAGGCAGTAGGAAAGTAGGGAGGAAAAATGTATATAAAATAAAAAAATAAACAGAGAGAGGAAAGAGCAAGTATACAAAACAACAGTTAAGGGGCCACAAATAAGACATGATGGGAGTGGTGCAGTGCAGTGGCTGTGGAGCAGCAGTCCTCCAGGAGATGTTCTGGAGGATGCAGTATTGTCCCATCTGCAGACACCTCTCTGGGCTGAGGGAGGAGGTTGCTGAGGCTGAGTTGGCCAGGATCGTCAGACCTCCTCTCCCACCCAGGGACCACCAGTGCCACTGCTGCTGCCTCAGAGATTGCCAAGAAAGAGGGCGATTGGATCACAGTGGGCTCAGGGAGGGTGGGGTGGTGGAACAGGGGCACATCCCTCCAGTTGTACCTCTCCACAATTCATATGCCATTCTGGCAAAGTGTGGTTCCTCTATAGAGACACCTGCAGTGGAGACCAAGGAGGATGCTGGAAACCTCCATGAAGGAGACCCACAGGAGGGTGGCATGGGATGCTACTGGGGAAGGAAGTAACTCCTGATGGGGGACTGCATTGTTAGAAAGGTAGAACTGGGGGAGGAAGGGGAGAGCAAGATAAGGTGCCTGCCTGGTGCCACGGCTTGGAGGGACAAGGAGCAAATCCTCAGGATCACAGGAGAAGCTGCACAGGAGAGGGATCTAGATGCCATTGTCCACCTAGGGACAAATGACCTGGCTGGGAAAGGGATCAGAACAGTGCAGGAGGAATTTGTGGAATTGGGGAGGGGCCTTAGACAAGTAGCACCACGGTAACCTTCTCAGAGGTGCTGCCTGTCTATGGCATGGGTGAGGCTAAGGGTGCTCAGCATCATGGGATTCAATCAATGGTTGAAAAAGCAGTGCAGAGCTCAGGGTTTAGCTTCACTGGGGACAGGGGTCCACCTGGAGGAATTTAGGCCTACACTGGCATGATGGTCCGCATCTGTCCAGGAGGGAACCAGGATCCTAGGTGAAAGGTTTAAATGCTTCATTGGCAAGCATTTAAACTATCAAGGGGATTCACTGAAAAGGAGCAGGGAAATCCTAGCCCCCCCCAAACAAAATCAGGGTAGTTAGTAAGGTGAACACCAAGATAGAGAAGTTGATAGGGAGAAAGACAGGGGTAAATGGAGAAAAAGGCAAAGACAATAAGAACAGGTAAGAGGCAAAAAGAGATAGGGCCATCAAAAAATGGAGGGTAATGAGTACCAATGCCCATAGTCTAGGTAACAAGCTCCCTGAATTGGTGGCCTTGATAGAAGAGGGATACCTGCATATTGTGGCAGTCACAGAAACATGTTACACAAAGAACCATGACTAGGATGTCAACATACCAGGGTACACAATGAACAGGAGGGAAAGGGAGGGTAGAAGAGGAGGAGTAGCTTTCTATGTAAGGGAAGGGATCAAAGCAAAGGAACAAAAGGATAAACAGGGAGGAGAGGAGGCATTGTGGGTCACCCTGGAGACTGGAAATGGCACCATAATCTGCACATGGGTTGTATATAGACCCTGTCTCAGGGGAGGAAATGGACAAGGATGTGATAGAAGGCATCCTTAGGATGGGAAAGGGAAGATATTGTTGATGGGGACCTGAATATGCCAGATGTTAACTGGAGCACCTTTTCTGCAGTCACATCCAAGAGCAGGGCCATTCTCGATGCCCTACAGGGGGCATGCCTCAGACAGCTAGTGTTGGAACCCACTTGGGAGGGAGCAATCTTAGATCTGGCACTTTCAAATGGAGATGGAGAGAGGATCTCAGATCTAGAAGTGAGTAGCCATCTGGGAACAAATGACCACCAAACAGTGTGGTTCATGATAAACTCAGCTGCAGAGTCAAGCCATACAAAGTGAGGGCACTGGACTTCAGAAGGGCTGACTTTGTCAAAATGGGAAAGTGCCTCAGAAAAGCACTAGCAAGCATACAAGAAGGATGGGTGGAGCAACAATGGGGAACATCAAAACTGCCATCACAGAGGCAACGTCTTTGTGTGAAGCAGATAAATCAAAATTAAAGAAAAGGCAAGGCAAATTTAATTTCAAGGCACCCAATCCGGAGGCTCTAGGCGCCGTACATAAATTCAGATGAATAATAAAAGACATAGGTAAATAAAAAATGATAACAATTACAACAATTACTATCAAATAAAATACATAAAGCTCAGCTAAAACAAACTCTAGAGGCAATCCCATTATTAAAATCTAACAGACAGTGTCTGGAAAGGCCTTACTGAACAGGAGAGTCTTGAGGCAGGCCTGAAATACCTTAACTGAAGGAGCATCTCTAACAGATGGTGGTAGCGAGTTCCACAGGATGGGGCCAGTGACATTAAAAGCTCTGTTGCTGGCAATTTTAACCTCATCCTGGGAACAGCAAGGAGGCCCCTAGAGGAGGAAAGGAAGGAGTGAGCAGAGGTAGCAGGTGTAATAAGTTTATCAAGTATCCAGGGCCCAGTCCATGTAGGCCTTAAAGGTGAGCAAACCCACCTTGAAGAGGATCCTCCTTTTAATTGGCAGCCAGTGCAGTTCACGCAGCACCAGGGTGATGTGGCAGTATTTCAACTGCCCCATCAACAACCTGTCAGCTGCATTCTGCACTAGCTGCAGATGGTGAAGGGTACCTCCCGAGACCCCGAGGTAGAGTGCATTACAGTAGTCAAGCCTTGATGTCACAAAGGCATGCACTAAGGTGGGGATGTCCAGGGACGGAATAAGGGGCTTGATCCTGGTGATATTCCTAAGATGGTAAAAGTTGGTCTGGACAATGGATGACACCTGAGATTCAAAGATCAATCCACTGTCAAAGGTCACACCAAGATCATGCACCCTAGAGGAGGCCTCCAATGTCACAGCTCCAAGGAACAATCCTGTAGCTGTGCCAGATGCCATCCTATTACAACCTCTGTTCGCAGAGCAGAAGGAAGTGGGGAAGGCAATCAGAATAGCAAAGGCCCAAACCAAGGAAAAGATAGCCAACTTAGTTAAAAAGGGGGATAAAACCTTTTATAGGGACATTATGGAGCCAAGAAAGACAAGGGAGGGATAGTGAGGCTGAATAAAGGGTAGGGTGGGTGGGCAGAGAGGGACAGTGAAAAAGCAGGGATACTGAACACTTCTGCTCAGTATTCACAAAAGAAGAGGAGGGAGGTACCTAATCCAATCAATAGAAGCACTCTGGATAGAGGGTTGATACCAGTCCTTTCACGAAGAAAGGGTCTGAAAAACTCCTAAAACTAAAGGTGGACAAAGCAATGGGGCCTGATGGGATTTACCCCAGAATTCTAAAAGAACTAAGGGGAGAACTAGAGACACCACTGACTACCCTTTTTAACAAATCATGGGAGAATGGTGTGGTACCTGAGGACTGGAGGAGGGCAGATGTGACTCTCCTTCACAAAAGTGGGAGCAAGACCAAGCCAGAAAACTACAGACCTGTCAGTTTGACCTCAGTAGTAAGGAAAATGATGGAATCACTTCTGAAGGAAAGAATTGTTGAGCACCTAGAGGCCAGTGGGGCACAGGACCCAAGGCAGCATGGATTCACAGCGGGAAGGTCATGTCAGATGAATGTAATAGATTTCTTTGAGTGAGTGATCAAAGTAGTAGATCAGGGAAGGGCTGTGAAATGGCCTATCTAGACTTTAGCAAGGCATTTCAGACAGTCCCACACAAATAATTAAGAAATAAATTAGCCAGCCTGGGAGTGGTTCCCATGGTGGTAGCCTGGGTTAAACATTTGCTGGACAACAGACACAGAAAGTAATAGTAAACAGAGTCCACTCCAAAGAAAGTGGGGTTACTAGTGGGGTACTGCAGGATTCAGTACTGGGTCAAGTCCTATTTAATGTCTTTATAAGTGACATTGCAGAGGGACTGGAAGGAAACGTATGCCTCTTTGCAGACGACACAAAGATCTGCAACAGGGTTAATACGCAGGAGGGTGGAAAGGATGGGAAGGGACTTGGCAAAGTTGGAGGAATGGTCAGAAGTACGGCAGCTTAGATTCAATGCAAAGAAATGCAAAGTAATTCACCTGGGAAACAAAAACCCAGAGGAAGAAAGAGTATACAATGGGGGGGGGGTGGTAACAACAACAAAATTGGAAAGGGATCTGGGGGTAGTCATATTGAATGACTTAAAGGTTAGCAAGCAATGTGAGAAGGCAGTAGGGATGACTGGGGGGATACTTGGATGTATAGGAAGAGGCATCACCAGTAGAAAATAGGAAGATGTTATCCCTCTGTACAGACAGTTGGTGAGACCCTATCTGGAGTACTGCGTGAAGTTCTGGAGACCCCATCTCTGCAAGGGCATAGACTGAATGGAGGCAGTCCAGAGGAGGGAAACTAAAATGGTGCAGGGTCTGCAACAGAAGCCATATGAAGAGAGACTTAAGGAGCTTAATATGTACACCCTTGAGGAAAGGGGGGGGTCATGATAGAAACTTTTAAGTACCTCAAGGGAATTAACAAAGTCCAAGAGGGTAGCATCTTTCAGAAAAAGAGATGTGCAAGAACAAGGGGACACAATCTGAAGATAGAGGGGGGACAGCTCAGGGGCAATGTGAGGAAGTATTTTTTCATAGAGAGGGTGGTGGATGCATGGAACAGCCTTCCTGAGGAGGTCATGGGGTCAAAAACAGTGAAGGAATTCAAGAATGCATGGGACAGGCATAAGGCAATTCTTGTGGGGGATAGGAAGAAATAGGCTGTTGGTTAACTAGGATCTGCAGCTTATCCAGTAGGTATGGACACGGGCAGACTAGGTGGGCCAAGGGGTCCTTATCTGCTGTCAATGTCTAGGTTTCTGTTTCTAATCACACAGTGGATATAGTGTCATTGTTGCAGGGGCAGAAAGAGGCAAGATTAGTAAGGATGAGGATATAGCTTAAAAAGTAAACACTTTAGTTTGGTATTTATACTGTAAGTGAAAAGAATGGTAATTGAAAACAGTCACAATGGATGCTCCAATAAAAAGAGATTGTGGAGTGTAATAAAAGTATCATACCTTGGGGGCAATGCCCATGACGTAACATTAAATGCATTTACTTACTGTATCTTGCAAGGTATCCAAATACCAATGTGAACCAACAGAAGGATGACAAGAGAAGATTCCTTTATAAATTCCTCTCTAAATGCTTTGTGATGTCTGTTACTGTTTGGATGCCCCTGCTGGAGATGGTAATGAGGCAGAACTCTTCCTTCCACTACCCTCCAATATCTGTGAGTTTGAGGCAAGGCTGTGTAGAGGGTCCATGTCTTGTCCTAATACAATGACAATTACGTGGAGCTCTGGTGTCGTACTTGCCTCCCTAGCTAACCAAAACATAATATGTCTCTCCTTTGAAGGCTTACCTATCCCAAGGAAAGCAACATTTTAGGGAAAGCTGCAGGGCTAAATTTGCAGGAAGCAGGTTGTATACATTTAGAGGACACCCTGCAGCACAGGTACAGAGTTTTAGGAAGAGAAGTAATACTTTTTTACAGAAAGGGTGGTGGCTGGGTGGAATGCGTTACCTGCAGAAGTGGTATCCAGTAGAACAGTGGACTGCTTCAAAAGGGGATGGGACAGGACAAGGGGGAGGGTTAATGAAGGGGAAGGGTGGAAGGGAGGGGCAGCTGCAGAATAAGGGGTGCTAGCTGCACATTCGAGCAGACTTGATAGACCTCTAGGCCTTTATCTGCTGGCAAATTTCGTATGTTCATATGTTTGTAATGAGGGTGTTGCTGGGGATCTGGGACTATACGGGGGGGAAATGAGAAAAGAAATAAAAAAATAACATCACTGCAAAACTTGTAACATTGTACTTGGTTAAGGTAAAAGTCAGAAAATCACCTAAGACAAGACACACCCAAGAGTTCTCAAAGCACTCAAGGATGAACCAGCAGGGGGTGGAACAGGTGGGATGGAGAATGAAACATACTGTACCGTTAACTGTTTATTACTTATACAGGAAGGCAGGCTATGTCTAAGGACCTGTTTAAAGGTATGTACTGAGGAGGGTAATGGTACAGTATGATAAATAAACAATACATATGAACAGCACATAACTAAATTATTAGAACAGATGAGGGTGTTCAATTTTTAAAAAGGCAAAGTCATAGGCAATATGGGCAACTGTAGATCAGTACATCTAACATCACCACTAGGAATAAATTATGTAATTGGTTATCAAGAATGAGGAAGTGAAGCATTCAGAGAGCATATAAATTAATAGAAAAGAATAAGCATACTTCTTGTTTAGCATCTGCATTACGGGCAACTGAATATTAGTTTCCTTCCTTCCTTCCTTCCTTCCAAGGCTCATGAATATAAATGCCAATTTTTGTAGGTATCCTTCATCCACAAATACAAACATAAAAATACAGTACAGAGTATCGTGTTATTAATAAAATAGTGCAAAGCATTTTTAATATTTAAAACATTTAACAGCAAACACATAGCATCCCGTTTTAAAACAGTGGCATTCCATATCAGTTAGTAAGATGGATTTTTATTAATTTTTAAACTAATTGTAACCAGCTAATTGTCTCAAACTGCCAGAAACTGAGTTTCACGTGTTAGCAGTATGGAAGGAAAAGGTAAACGGCAAATATTCACTTTTCTAAGGGAAATATATTATTAAAACTCGTCTTAGATCTGGGAACATAAGAAAAAATTACTCACCTTAGTAATGTTGTTTCTTCTAATGGAGTCTTGCTGTATTATGACATATGCAGTATAACCCCAGGTTAGAACTGCTCGGAGGTGAAAGAGTTAACTTTCCATGCAGGGCATGGAATCTTATTGTGACTCGATTGAACACTCTGTCTTTTGTAGCTCAAACTTAAACTGTCAGATCTTTATGAGCAAAACTCACAAAGGTTCTGTGTGGAAGCCACGTAAACCTACACTAGCCACTGGCTACTAACTACAAAAACATTTTTGTTCTTGATCCCAAAACAAAGACTCAAGTCGAGGGTTCAAGAAAGAAAAATAAGCATAACACCTAAGCACCCTAGAAGGGTGAAAATAAAGTGGGCATCAATGAAGTGCCAACATTGCTGCCACCCACATCCCAAAATAGAGGTTCTGAGAGGGGCAGGCTGGAGGTCATAATATAGCAAGACTCCATTAGAAGAAACAACATTACTAAGGTGAGTAATTTTTCTTCAAACAACATGAAGTCTTGCTATATTATGACATCATCATTTACGGCAGTACCTCCATGGAGGAGGATAGAACCTACTTGGGAAATAGGCTCTAAGCACAGCTGTGCCAAATCGAGCATCACTCCTAGCCTGGATATCCAGGAGTAATGCTTAGTAAAAGTGTGAACTGTTTTCCAGGTAGCTGCTTGACATATCTCTAGGATAGGGATGTCCCTGGCAGCAGCCAGAGATGCAGCTGTACCTCTGGTAGAGTGAGCCTTCAGGCCTGAGGGAGGAACCTTACCCAGTTTTTCATAGCAGAATTGGATACAAGAGAAAATCCACCAGGCAATGGATCTTTTAGTGGCAGGTTTCCCTTTACCAACCTCACCATAAGTGAGGAACAATTGGAGGGATTCGAACCTGTGACCCTTGGTACTTTCTATATAGTAACTAAGGGCTCTTTTGACATCTAAACTGTGCAATCTCCTCTCACCAGAGGAGGAATGGTCAGTGAAGTACACAGGAAGAGACATGGATTGATTAAGGTGAAAGTCTGAAACCACCTTAGGCAAAAACTTCCTGTTAGTCCTGAGGACCACCTTATCTCTATGAAAGAAGATAAAATCAGGCTCCACTGACAAAGCTTGTAGCTCACTTATGTGCCTGGCAGAGGTGATGGCTACCAGAAACACAGTTTTCCAAGTCAAGTACTTAAGCTCTGCTGAAGACAATGGCTCAAAAGTGGGTTGCATAAGCTGAGCGATGCAAATATTAAGATCCCAAGCAGGGGCAGGGTCCCTGAACGAGGGGTTGGTGTGAAGCAACCCTTTAAAAAACTTGGAGAACACAGGGTCAGCTGATAAAGAAGAGGGCTTACCTGCTGATAAGAAGACAGACACAGCTGCCAAGTGCACTTTTAGGGTAGATGGTCTCAGCCCCAAGGAATTCAAATGCACCAAATAATCCAGGATCGTGGGCACACCAGCAGATTCTGGGGAAATATGTTTACCAGCACACCATATGGAAAATCTCTTCCATTTTGAATTATAGGTAGCCCTGGTGGAAGGCTTCCTAGAGGCCTTCAATATATATTCAATACACCTTGGGAAAGGTGTAGGTCAGCAGACTCTAACTCTTCAAGAGCCATGCCTTGAGATTGAGAGATTTGAGGTTCGGATACCAAACTCTCCCCTGGGCACAGGTTGACAGGTTGTGATTCCTGGGAAGACATAGGGGAGGGTGGACTGCTAAGGACATGAGGAGTGGGTACCAGGGCTGCCTGGCCCAATCTGGAGCAATCAGTATCATCTTGCAGGATTGAGATCTGATTCTGACTAGCACTTTGAAAAGAAGGGGAAGGGGGGAAAAGCATAGAGAAACTTCCCTTCCCAACTGAGGAGGAAGGCATCCAGAGGGACTGAGCCCAACACTGGGGGCCTGCAGCAAAAAAGGGGAAGTTGGTGATTGTCTGGGGCTGCAAAGAGATCTATTTAGGGTGCCCCATCTGGCAAATCTACCTCCAGTGCTAGGGGTCCAGTGCCCATTCGTGATGGCCCTGGGAAATCCTGCTGAGAGCATCCGCTAGGACATTGTCCTTGCCTGGGAGGTGAACTGCCATAAGAGAGGCGTTCAGAGAATAAGCCAGAGACCACAACTTCATTGCTTCGGTGCACAAGGCCGTAGACCGAGTGCCCCCTTGCTTGTTGATGTACCACATTGTAGTGGTATTGTCTGTTCTGACCTGAATAACCTTGTTCTGGACAGATGTGGAAAAAACCTGGAGTGCTAGAAAAACTGCTCTGAGTTCCAGCAAATTGATGTGGAGCAGAGATTCCTGAGGGGACCACAGCCCCTGAGTGGAAAGGTCGCCCATGTGAGCTCCCCACCCCAAGAGGGATGCATCTGTAGTAAGGGTCAAGGAATGAGACTGGGGAGTGAAGGGAACCCCCTGTCTCAGATTGTTCTGATCCTGCCACCACTGAAGGGCCTGGATCAGGGTTCGAGTCACTGGAATCAATTTGGTTGGGATCTGTCCTTTGAGACCAAAAGGCTCTCAAATGGAACTGAATGTCCCTCATCTGAAATCTCGCTCCCTGCACTACTGCTGTAGAAGCATCCATGTGCCCCAGGAGCTGTAGAAAATGCCTTGCTGGTCGAGAGACCTGCAGGGTGAAAGAGGCCAGAGACACCAGGGTCCTTGCTCTTTCCAGAGGAAGGAAGGCTCTGGCTTCTTTTGTGTTCAGTTCTGCGCCTATGAAGGTGAGAAGCTGGACAGGCTCCAGAACTGACTTTGGAAGATTGAGAAGGAAACCTAGAGATGTAAGAAGTTGCTGGGTTACTTGTAAGTGTAGTTTGACCTGTTCTGGAGACTGGCCTACAATGAGCCAGTCATCCAGAAAAGGAAAGATGGCAATCTTTTGCCTTCTTAAATGAGCAACTGCTACTGCCAGGCATTTTGTGAACACCCTCGGGGCCGAGGTGAGGCCGAAGGGCATTGCTCTGAACTGGTGATGGCCTGAGGGCAGTTCGAATCTGAGGTACTTTCGATGGGAGCTTCTGATGAGAACATGGAAGTAGGCATCCTTGAGGTCCAGGGAGGCTAGCCAGTCCCCTGGCCTTAGAGAGGGTAAAATAATCCCCAGGGTCACCATTTTGAACTTTGGTTTTAAAAGGTGCTTGTTTAGATACCTGAGATCCAGGATGGGCCGCCATTCTCCTGTCTTTTTTGGGGTAAGGAAGTACCTGGAGTAGAACCCTTTGCCCTGGTGTATGGGTGGAACCCTTTCCACGGCTCTGAGAGCCAGGAGGGAAGAAATTTCTGCTTCCAGGGCAAGTGCCTCTGATGGGTTTGCAGGTGGAAAAGACCTGGCTCTCATCTTCGGAAATTTTTTGAAGCTGAGAACCAGTCCCTGGCTTACTACTTCCAGGACCCACTTGTCTGATGTTAAAGACTTCCAGTCCTGGAAAAGTAAGCCAGCCTGCCCCCTACCGGTAGTGGAGAATCGGCCCTGGCCACCCCATCAGGGAGCCTGTTTTGCAGGGGCTTTGGGTTGAGGGGTAGAAGCAGGCTTACTAGAACCCCTTCTGCCCCTTCCTCTAAAGAACCCCCTCTGGGCATAAGCAGAAGAGGAGGCCTGGGCTTGGTAAAAAGGCCTATGAAAAGCCTGCCCCTGCCCCTGACATGCTGCCTTTGAGGGTGACTTGCCTTTCTTTGGCCTGTGCACTCCTATAGGGTGGTCCTATACTCATCCATTTTCTTCATAGAATTCTCTGTCTGCTCCCCAAACAGAGAATTTCCCACAACAGGAAAATCCATATCCTTAGACTGGGTATCCTGTGACAGGGCCGTACATCTGAGCCAGGCCATTCTGGAAGAGACACAGGCGTAGTCATGACTCTTGATGAAACATCATTAGAGTCTACTGCAGCGAAATTGCACCTTGGATGCCTCAATACCATCGCAGCCACCTGCTCCAGCTCCCTGGCAAGCTGGTCAGGGGCCTGTTTTGCTAGGGCCAGGACAGTATCCACCTGGTTTCTAGTACCTAGCTGCATAAGCCATATAATTTGCCTGTCTGAGTCCCAAAGTTGCTGCCATGTACTGTTTCTTTGCCATGGCATCCATCCTCCCTGGAATCCTTTTCAGGAGGGTGAGAGGCTAGAGGAATATTATATTATAATACTACCCCCACATGGCTGCACTGCTGGGATAGGAACTCCGTATCAGAGCCTGATAAAGCATACCTCTTGTCCATCCTTTTTGTCCACAGGGAGGATAGAATGAGGAGTTTTCAGAATTTTTACTGTCTGTTTCCTAAAAGATTTGTGCAAGGGAATAGACAGTCTCCGAGACTCTGGAATATCCATCATTTCCACAAAATCAGGCTCTTCTTGAACATCAACAGCTTCCTCAACAGGGAGTTGCAGAGTCTCAGCAACTTTCTTGTAAAACAAAAAATGAGAAGGGGACTCAGATAGCCTGGGAGGGGACACTCCTGAGGGTCTGTCTGGAGAAATGTCCGGTTCAATGGGCACATCCAGACTTTCAAAATCACACTCACTCTCCTCATACCCCTCCTCCCCTTCCTCTGGTTCATAAAAATCCTCAAAATCATAATCTTGAACCGGGGGAACCGTCCAAACCGAGCACTTCCCTAATGGTGTCGGTTCGGACGGAACTGGGGAAAGAGACTGGACAATTTGAATAGCTTTGGCTATTTCCTCAAGCATTGGAGAAAGAACTTTTGGCCCCAAACTAGCTGACCTTCTAGTCCTTTAGTTGGAACTGGCTCCTCAGAGCTGGCTCTTCATTGCCCGAGGAAGTATCACCCTGGTCAGAGGCACTCCCTCAGGTTCGGTTGGAACCCGAACCGGGCTGACCATCGGGTCAGCGGACTTTTAGCCTCCTTTCCTGAGCCTACCAACTCTCTTTTCCACGGTGGCAGCAGGAAAATTCTTACAAATCTGGCAGTCTGCATTGAGGTGGTCAAACCCCAGACAATATACACAAGTGGTTGTGGGTCAGCCTTAGCAAGAGCTTCCCCACAGAGCCACAGTGCTGAAACCCAGTGGGTCCGGTTTTTCTTTTGGGTTTCTCAGACATAGTGCCAGCCTAACCAAAACTTGCCCGCTAATGGCAATCCACCAAGCAAGACTCTCTTATCGGTTCCCAACCGTGTCACAGGTCGTGGAAAAAACTAATAAAATCCGTTTTTTTTAGAACCGTTAAGAACCGGGAACCGCACTCTAAAGGACTAGAAAGTAATTTTAAACCCAATCTGATCGGTTCAAACTGAACCGAAAAGACGTTTACAAGTTCCACACAGAAGAAAATAAACAAAAGCCTATCTATTACTTACAGTACCACAGACAGAGCTTGAACCGACGGTTGCGGTTAAATTTTGGTAAAATAAACTGAGAATTACACTTTAAAACCGACAAATGAACCGAGCAGCAGGAGGAATCTCTGGAGCAACTGTTCAGTGAGGTGGAGTAAAGAATCTGACAGTTTAAGTTTGAGCTACAACAGACAGAGTGTTCAACTGAGCTCGCGCTCAAGATTCCATGCCCTGCATGGAAAGTTAACTCTTTCACCTCCGGAGCAGTTCTAACCTGGGGTTATACTGCATATGTCATAATATAGCAAGACTTCATGTTGTTTGAACTAACATTATAAAATGGACTTCAGAATTCTAGCAACTTCATTGATCTAAATGCATCACCTGACAATTGATTACTCTCTGATATACACATTTCATAACTAACCTACTCTAACATACCTGGCAACAGCTTACCTAAGTAACCAATAAGACCGACTGGGTGTGGGGTGTTGTGGGACACCTGCAGCCCAGGGCCTAGTGAGATCCAGCACTAGAGGTAAAGGGTCTTACAGCCCTTGGATGTGCAGATATCCTCAATACCCCCCACCCTGAAGGATTTTATTGAGCTTAGAAAATGGGCCTTTATAGTAACAAAATAAAAAAGTATTTTAAAATGTTTAAAGAAAATGTTTTATATGTCAAATAGTCTTAATGAGGAACAGTACCAGCTATTTATGTTTTTAGAGGCTCTGTTGAATGATAAACATATGGCTTTTGAATGCTGTTAGCCAATCAGGTTACAGGATTTTCCTAACCCATTTTCGAAATGAAAATAGACTGTTTTTCAGTTTTTAAAAAATACATTGTATAAGTGCAATAACCCATTCGAGGGCATGGGTGTATGAGGCATTAATGCACTTCCTGGATGGCTGGGAGGACACTCAGTTTTCAACCTTATTCCTCACAACCACCTGAGGTGTGCATTAAAGCCTGATACTCCCGAGCCCTGGAGTGGATTATAGCTTACTCAATATTCCTGGATATCTTAAGTAGTTCCTTCCATCTAAATACGGAATATTTCTACCTCACACTGGAAATCCATGGTGAGCATCAAAGTACTGGGAGGAACAGGGAAGTTAGTATTCATTTTGTTATTTTTTTGAGCAAACATAAAATTGTTTGACACAGTTTCAGTTTGGATTCATGTTTCCATGAGGACTCAAGACAGAGTTAAATTCAGCCAGTTGTTAAAGCAATTTTGCAGTTGTGTGGCACAGACTAAGAGTGAGGAGTCTGTATGGAGATACTTTGTAGCAGGATATGGACTGAAATAACAAGAAACATGAAACAGATATAATCTTGGAGACATTTCCAGTGGTAACAGTATTGGAAAGAAACAGCGCAAAGGCACATTCTGTATTTATTTCTGTGAAATTAATTGATTCATTTATAATGGCGAACATTTGTTTAAACTAACACATGGTAAGGAATGCTTTTGGTATACTACTAGACATTGGTAAGCATCTAAAAGACAGTAGCAAGCCTGCAAAAGATCACTGCAGGTGGGGATTTGTCTGTGGTCACTGGCCCCCCTGATACTTGAGCTGGTAGATCAGGGAGGCAGGCAAGCAGACCCCAATTAAAGGAGGAACTAGACAGGCAGAGAGAGGGTTCCCAGTGTCAGGGGTCTTATGACCAGAGAGGAGAAGCAAGAGGGTATTTAACTAGGAGCACATCTGTGCAGAACCCTCTTGCTTCTCCACTCTAACTGGAATGGGATCTTCATCAGCAGAAGCAAGCTTCAGATATTCCTGGTAGGTGGAATGGCTTTTGGGCTCATTTCATTGTTAGGCCGTTTTAACCTTGTGGGTCTGAATGGGTTTTTGATTGTGTGTTGAAGCCAATTTGATTAAGGTTTGCTGCTGCTGGGGTTTTGAGCAGTTGTAGGTTTCAGTTGCTTCCCAAGAGACAGTCTGCTCAGATTGTGACTCTCACGTGGTGCGCTAGTGCTTCACTGGAGTGTATGGGAGCAGACACGTTTGGTATCCTTGTTTTCTTTTTTTTTAAAAAGAAGAAAAGTGGGAAGTGGATACAGGATTTATGGTAAAGGGCTGATGGCCGGGTCACTGGTGTGGGCCCTAGGTAAGGTGGGCCACATGACAGTGGTGTCCGGCCTTGAACTCCCCAATTCTTCTGTCATCCAGTCATGGTGGGCATAGTGGTTTGCTCAAAGAGCCCACCAATATGTAGAAGTGTTTTACAAGAGAATGCTTGGATGGTAGACCTTCTTTCCTGGTCTGCAAACAACAGACACTTTCAATTGCATGGTCATGACCAGTGGTCCATTGGAGCACAAATCATCCCCCCTGCCACAATGCAGATGGAAATAGAGCTGGTGTAGGCCTACCTGGTTATAGTGGTGTGACACGGGGCTGTCTCCTGCCTTTCACCTGGTTGCAGCTTACTGGCAATGGTGAGGGTCTGGAGGTCGGGAGGTATCATGGAGTTGGGCAGCAAGCTGACTGCATGAAGTCACGGTATATTACCACCTCAAGGGGTTGATATGAGGAGATCTGGGGCTGGCAGGCCATAGTTGCAGATGGAGGAAGGAGGACCTGGTGTGCTTCTGGTTGCCACTAGGTCATGGGTCCTGACACCCCTTTCATTGTGCAATCACCCATTTCATTAGGAGCACTTTAGATGTCCAGGAGGGTGCTCTACATTGGGTCCATCCCTGTAGATGCCTTGTCTGAGATTGTACTAGATGTGGGAGGATATTCGTGACCTGTTGTGGGTATCTATGTTCTCTGCTGGACTAACCCTTCTATGTAAAAGAAAAAAAGATACAAAAGCAGCATGTGGAACAGAGCTGTTTAAATGAATGGCAAATTTGAAGGGGGGTCTCAAGTGACTACGGGGGCAAGTAGGACCACCTCAGTGACTCTGCTTATGTGTGGATACAGGGAATGTGCAATGGGAGTACAACCACCATCTTTGTAGAGCAGCTACACATGTGCATTGCAGCTAGGTGGCCATGTTAGTAGGATGGTTGGGAGGTCTCATGGCTGCTAGTGCCCAACAGCATTGGTGCTTCAGTTTCAATTGCCAGTGGACATGTCTGTCAGCATGCTAAAATAAATAATTTAAAAAAATGGATCCCATGCTGGTTTGAAGAACTCAGGCCAAGGATCCTGTCTGCAATGCATTGATAAAATTAGCATGTGCTAAAATAAAAAATGAAATGTGCCTGTACAGAGGGAATAAGGAATAACTGGAGGTATAAAGTAGGTTCTTTTCATTTCAGATCATTGTCCGTGTTGCCATGGAATTAAATTGAATAAAATGATCCATTAATGTTGGTATGGTATTATCAGGAAAAGTGGGTTAAAGAAAAGAAAGGGAGGACATTAGTAGCAGTTGGGCTGCTACAGCAAGGCCCTCCTCACCCCATGATCCCAGGTTCAAGATTTCAGCATATAAAAAGGAGTTCCTTGATGTCTACATAGGTATTTTGGAATATTGATACTATTGTACAGTACTGGCCACAGGATGGCCAGCCAGTGACTTTGGGGAGTGAGCATTGGTGGGAAGTCAAGCTGCCTATGAGTCCTCCCCATGAGTCTGGGATCAAGGTCAGGAAATAAAAGAAAAAAGGACAAAATAAGTGTAACACCAATTTCTCTTACAGTGCAACCCTGTGGTGATGTAGCAAGTGCAGGCAGATATTACAGTTTTTTTAATGTGTATATTTTCATAGCTTGTGGTGATTCAGGATGCCCAGAAGGGGATAAGGAAAGAGGAGCATATGAGCAACAGTTGACAGCTTTGTCAAGGAAAGGAAGGTAAATAGGATGCCTGCTTCCAAGACCCAGGAAGTCCTGGACCATAGGGGTATCCACTCAACTGGTCTCATTACTGCAACATGTGACACAGAGCCAGATCCAATGGACCAACGATCAGCAGCCCTAGCCAAGAAGGAAAGACATGAAAACCCCAGCAGGCACCTGCTGCTCTGGTGAATCCGTTGCAAGGTAGGACAGATTTCAGAAACTGGGGTGTTGAGGAACTGGGGCTCTGTTGAGGCATACCTTTGAGGTCCCAGCCCATGGGGTGACCAGGCACCCAAGTGCCCCCATAAGGGCAGAGGGGCTCCTCCTCCTCCTCAGGACAGGCAGATAATGATCTCTCAGTACTAGCAAGGCCCCTGGAGCAGGAGGGGTCCCATGTCTTCTTGCTTCCCTGTGGGCCAACCCATCCAGCAGCCCAACCCCAGGGTCCAGTGCAGCTTATTCCCTTGGTATCAGTGGTTTCACCCCAGTTCAGTCCCTGCAGCAGGCAGATCTATTCCCAGCTCACCTGGTCCTTCCTCAGCCAGTCGCATCCTCTTGGTGAGTGTTGCTACTTGAACAAAAGCTTGATAAGGTGCTAGCTTTCATTGAGGTCCAGGAGCACAAGTAGACATAACCACAGCTGGTGGAGTTGGTACAAGTGCTGGTGTAGAGTGCTGTGGACTCACATCCTTTTCTGGTAGCACAAGGTTTGCACAACCAGTCGCCATGAGCTAAGTGAGACTGGAGGAGCCAGAGGGCTTGCAACTCTCTGACAAGGTTAGGCAGAATACAGGCAATGAGAAATACGTGGATGTGTTCACCTTGCTTAATAGGCCAAATGAGCTAGAGAAGGAGAAAGAAAAAAAGACCAGAACAAAGGGGTGGAAGTTAACAAAAAGCACTACTACATGCCAAACCTGGGAAAACTGGTCAGCAGATTTTGCAGTTTCTGCAGGCATATTGACTCAGGTTGGCCCAGTTAAGGTAGCTGGCTTATGGAGTTATTACAGTTGGTTGATGGCCATGCATCCTAGAAAACCAGGGGGTGGCTAGTTAGAGTATGAAGAAGAATTCTGTTGCAGAAAGCAAAATGATCCAGAAGGACCGGAAACATGTTGGACCTTCCATTGCTGTGGACCATTAATATCAGCAGAGGGGCTTCAACACATTGACAATGGATTTCCAGTCAGGTGGCTGCTGTCACCAGGAAAAGGGGGTAGTGCACTAGCAGGAAGTGTTAGACCCTTGTAAATACAAGCATAAGTGTATGGCTACTCCCACCCATTCACCCAGTGTAAACCAGGTAGCATGGCGCTGGGCCCTTTCAGAACTGGTGCAATAAGCCTCTCAATGCCAATGAGGACATATCACATTGAGGCTTAGTTGAGCATTTACCCAATCATGCAACTGCTTGCTTCTAAGAAGGTTTTAGAATACCATATAATGGCCCCCAAAAGTCTGCCAGGGATCAGCCAGAGGCAGTCTGGGCCAAGCTGGTGAAGGACATTACAACAGGGAGGATTAGAAGGCCATTTGCTGCACCACCCTGACCTCAGCTCAGTGTGTCATTTTTGACTTAGTCCCTAGAAGGTATTGATTGAGTTTGGGATGATTAATCATTTGTCTTACCCAGAGAGGGACTCAGTGAATGACCACATTGATCAGTACTACATGGCGATCTCTTATGCACTTTCCGTAGCACAGCAGAGGTGGTCCAGGTGGTTGGGTGGGAGGCCCTGTTAGGTAAGGCAGACATTGAGTCCATGTTCCTCCTTTTGCAGTGCATACAGAGGATAAGGATTTATTTGGGTATGATGTTTGGTGGTGAGTACTATGTTGACAGCTGTATGCTGTTGAGGTGTGCTGTGGCATGTGCTGTATTTGAACAGTTTAGCATGTTCCTGTACTGAGCAACCACACACATGAGGCAGGTCATGTAGAGGGTAGCACATGACTTTCTGTTCATGGGCAGGACAGGAATCAGAGACTGAAAGCACTTACTGGGATCTTTCCGGGCTGTGTGCGCTGACTTAGGGGTGCCTCTGCCCTAGGGCAAAACAGAGGAACCATGCGCCATACTGTCATTCCTGGCCATTGAAATCGATACAGTGGTCACTGAGTTTCACCTACCACACAATAAGGTGGCAGTACTGAGTGACTTGTTGGCTAGGGCAGCAAAGGCACACAAGATCACCTTGCGTGAACTACATCAGCTGCTGGGCTACCTCAGCTTTGCTTGCAAAGTAACTCCCATGTACAAGGACATTCCTGTACCATTTGATGAAGGCAGGCACAAAATGTCAAAAGTCTCACCACAGGATCCAAGTGACTGACAGCATGAAAGAGGACCTGAGGTGTGGCTGGCTTTCCTGAACGGTTTCAGTGGGATGTTGATCTGGCTGGAAGTAACCACCAGCCAAGAAGCGTGAGCTGTTCATGGATCCATGTGAAAGTGATTCTCATCGTACATGGAAGAAGGCCTAACCAAGCAGATTGCAATACTGTAATTTATCCCCATTGTGATCATATTGGTAGTGTGGGATAAGCACTGAGATAAAGTTAACCTTCTGGGGGATCACGTGATGCAGCAGGCCTGAGAGACGCTTTCCGTTCTCTCCTGCACCACCATTAACTACATACTTTTAACATCTCTAAACTAATCAAGAGCCTGATTTGTGTGGTATTTTGGTGTGGAAAGCCGTTAAGAGTTAATTTGGGGAGTTTGGTGAAGAATGGAAGCTGAAATGAAGAAACCTCCACTGAAGCATACTGAAGCATACGCCCCCAGTAACTCCAGAGAGGGCCCCTAAGAAGCCTCGGGCTGGAACGGCTGAATCAGTGCTGGCAACAGCTCCTTCTTCCTCTGAGAAAGAGCCCTTAACTCTTGCCAGATTTTTGGCCGAATTTAGGCCGTTTAAAGAAGAGCTAAGAAACCTAGCTTCAGATTTTAAGTCTATCTCTCAGGCTATCGAAGAAATAGTATTGAGAACGTCAGATGTTGAGACTCATCTTATTTCATTAGAAAAGAAGATGGATAAACAGGGTCCTGAGGTGGCTGCGCTCTGGCAGAAAATTACTAAGATGGAGGAAGCTTGAAGACCTTGAGGGCCATAGCCGCAGGAATAACGCAGTCATTATTGGCCCATCTTCTTCCAAGTTGTGTACAGGGTGTGCTTGGAAACAACTGAGAAGCTGCGTGGGATATACTATTTTGGACTAAATATCTGTAACTAATCTCTCTCTCTCTCTCTCTTGCTTACATCTGAGAGAAGTTTTCCTCACTTTTAAAGTGGTATTGCTTTGTGTTTGTTTTAGTTTTTAATTCAGGAAGGGGTTTTTTAAAACTGCTTATCTTGTCAGCATCCTCAGAAGGGCTGAAATAACTGCATATTTGATTTTCCTTTGTGGCTAACTGGACTGATTACTAGAATTCTGTGAGAATCTGCATCAATATATTTTGCAACTTTTGGTGGGGTTGTGTGATTCAAAACAACAAAGCTGCAGTTTTAATTGGATACCAGACATAGCCTGAGGTGGGGGAAATTGTCTTCACAAGTCAGAGGTCTGCATCACAGCCACTTGTCTAGCTAGACCATTTCAGCATTGTTCAATTACTATAAACTAGTGGTGTGATCCTGTTTGAGGCAGAAGTCCATCTTCTTCCAAGTTGTGTACAGGGTGTGCTTGGAAACAACTGAGAAGCTGTGTGGGATATACTATTTTGGACTAAATATCTGTAACTAATCTCTCTCTGTCTTGCTTACAGCTGAGAGAAGTTTTCCTCACTTTTAAAGTGGTATTGCTTTGTGTTTGTTTTAGTTTTTAATTCAAGAAGGGGGTTTTTAAAACTGCTTATCTTGTCAGCATCCTCAGAAGGGCTGAAATAACTGCATATTTGATTTTCCTTTGTGGCTAACAAACCACCAGGCTGTTTTGGGGCTGGAGAGGTTTACCTGTGTCTGACTTGGATGTCTGGATTTTTCTCTGTTTGATTAGCAGGTACTTTCTCTGTCAAATTGTTGTGTGGGGTATCTTGCTGACAGGAAGGCACTCATCACAGTGGTGGGTGAGAGCTTTTAGCTGATTGTTTTGTGAGGGAACAGTTTAGGCCCAACCCCTTCCACCCCTCACCCCACCCACCCCTAGAAATAGTTCCTTTATACCTGAGGTTCTGACATCATTTCCTCGAGTGCAAGGTGCATTTCACTGTCATATCCTCTCAGCACACTGCACTGACAATATAAGCATAACATTGTATAATATATATATTTCTATATAACAAATCACACACACACACACACACACACAAATACAAAAAAAACTAGATAAACATGTGGGGAGTAGTGTAATGTAATGGCTGTGGGCAGCAGTCTTCGGGAGTCTTTCTGGAGGCTGAGATGCTGCCCTATTTGCGAACAACTATCTGCCCTGAGGAGGAAGTTGCCCATCTTCAGGCCACACTGGACAGTAGTAGGAGAACCTTCTCCCAGGCCACACTGGACAGTAGGAGAGGAACCTCCCCATCCAGGGAGCACTAGCGCCACCACCACTACCTCAGAGGTTGCAAAGAAAGCACAGCAGTTGGACCACAGTGGGCTCAAGAGAGGGTGAGAAGGGTGGAACAGAGGCACACCCAGCCAATTGTTGCACTCCACAATCCATACCATTCTGGGGAGCATAGCTCCCCTATGGATCACCAAGAGAAGACTGATGACAACTGTCACAGGAGGCCCACAGGAAGGAGGCAGAGGACACCACAGGAAAGGAAGCAGCTCCTGGTGGGGACTCAATTATTAGGGGTATAGAACTGGGGAGCTGGGAAAACTGAGTAAGGTGCCTGCCTGGTGCCACGGCTTGGAGGGGACAGGAGCGCATCCTCAGGATCACGAGAACAGCTGCAAGGGATTCTGAGCTGGACGTAATTGTCCACCTAGGGACAAATGACTTGGCTCATCATGAGATTAGAGCAGTGCAGGAGGACATTGCAGAGTTGGGGAGGTATCTAAGACAAGTATCACACACAGTATCCTTCTTAGAGGTGCAGCCTGTCAAAGGCATGGGGGAGGTGAAGGTAATTGGCACCATGCAGTTTAATGAATGGTTGAAAAAATGGTGCGGAGCACAGGGGTTTGGCTTCATTGGGGACTGGGGTTCCACCTGGAGGGACACCAGCCTATACTGGCAGGATGGTCTGCATCTGTCCAGGAAGGGAACAAGTCTTTTGAGCAATCGGTTTAAATGCTTCATTTGCTAGCTTTTAAACTAGTCAAAGGGGGAGGCACTGACAAGCAGCAGGAAAATCCCAGCCTCTCCCTACAAAACAGGGTACTAAATGAGAAAAAGACCGAGGTAGAACAGTCAGTGGGGGATGCTGCAACAGAAGGTAAAGCCATCAAAAAATGGAGAGCAATGAGTACCAATGCCCGTAGTCTGGGTAACAAGCTTCCTGAATTAGTGGCCTTGATGGAGGAGGAATATCTGGATATCGTGGCAATCACAGAAACATGGTACACACAAAACCATGACTGGGACATAAACATACCAGGATACACTGTCTACAGGAGGGACAGGGAGGGTAAAAGAGAAGGAGGAGTAGTTCTTTACATAAGGGAAGGAATAAAAGCAACAGAACAAAAGGGTAAACAGGGAGGAGAAGAAGCACTGTGGGTAAATTTGGAGACAGGTAATGGCACCACAATACGCTAGAGGGTTGTATCTGAACCCCTTCTCAGGGAGGAAATGGACAGGAAATGATAGAAAGTATACTTAGAATGGCAGAAAAAGGGGAGATATTGCTGATGGGTGATCTGAATATGCCAGATGTTAACTGGAGTGCAGTTGCAGCTGCCACTTCGAAGAGTGCAGTTATTCTAGATGCCCTACAGGGTGCATGCCTTAGACAACTAGTACTGGAGCCCACTCGAGAGGGAGCAATATTAGACTTGATTCTCTCAAATGGAGATGGAGAGAGGATCACAGATGTAGAAGTGGGTAGCCATCTGGGAACTAGCGACCATCGAGACAGTATGGTTCACAATAAACACAGCAATAGAGTCAAGCCATACAAAGACAAAAGTACTGGACTTTAGGAGGGCTGACTTTGCCAAAATGGGTGAGTGCCTAAGAGAATGCACTAGCAAATGGGCAGGAAGGAGGGTGGAAGAACAATGAGGAATAATAAAACTGCCATCACAGAGGTAACAAGCCTTTGTGTGAAACAAATAAACAAAACAAGATGATGTAAGAAACCACTATGGTTCTCAAAGGAAGTGGCAGTGAAGGTTCAAGAGAAAAGAAAGCATTCAGGAAGTACAAGGAATTGCAGAAGGAGCAGGACAGAGAACTGTATCAGTTAAAGCAAAAGGAGGCTGGAAGGCAGTCAGAACAGCAAAGGCCCAAACCGAGGAAAAGATAGCCAACTCAGTTAAGAAGGATAAAACCTTTTATAGGTACATCAGGGAGCAAAGGAAGACCAAGGGAGGGATAGTGAGGCTTAATAAAGGGGAGGGAGGGTGGGCAGAGGGAGACTGTGAAAAGGCAGAGATACTAAACAAATATTTTTGCTCAGTATTTACAAATGAAGAGGGGGAGGTACATAAAACAAACAGTAGTAACACTTTGGATACAGAAGTTGATACCAGCCCATTTACAGAAGAAAGGGTTCTGAAAGAACTCTTAAAACTGAAGGTGGACAAAGCAATGGGGCCTGATGGGATTCATCCCAGAATTCTAAAAGAGCTAAGGGTAGAACTAGTGACACCACTGACTACCCTTTTTAACAAATCATGGGAGGATGGGGTGGTACCCGAGGACTGGAGGAGGGCAGATGTGATTCCCCTTCACAAAAGTGGGAGCAAGGCAGAAGCAGGAAACTACAGACCTGTTAGTTTAACCTCAGTGATAGGGAAAATGATGGAATCACTTCTGAAGGAAAGAATTGTCGAGTATCTAGAGGCCAGAGGAGCACAGGACCCTAGGCAGCATGGATTCACAGCGGGAAGGTCATGCCAGACAAATCTGATAGATTTCTTTGACTGGGTGACCAAAGTAGTAGATCAGGGAGGGGCTGTGGACATGGCCTACCTAGACTTTAGCAAGGCATTTGACACAGTCCCACACAAAAGATTAATATACAAGTTAGCCAGCCTGGGAGTGGGTCCCAAGATGACAGCCTGGGTAAAAGAATTGGCTGGAGAATAGGACCCAGAGGTAATAGTAAATGGAGTCCACTCAGAAGAAAGGAGGTTACTAGTGGGGTACTGCAGGGTTCAGTATTAGGACCGGTCCTCTTCAATGTCTTTATAAGCGACATTAGGAAGGACTGGAAGGAAAAGTATGTCTCTTTGCAGATGACACTAAGATCTGCAACAGAGTTGATGCACAGGGTGGGGTGGAAAAGATGCGAAGGGACTTGGCAAGGTTAGAAGAATGGTCAAATGTATGGCAGCTTACATTCAATGCTAAGAAGTGCAAGGTAATGCACCTGGGAAACAAAAACCCAGGGGAAGAGTACACAATGGGGGGTGAGATACTAACAACAACAAAATGGAAAGGGACCTGGGGTAGTCATATAAGATGACCTAAAGGTGGGCAAGCAATGTGAGAGGGTAGCAAGGAGGACTGGGGAATACTGGGATGCATAGGAGAGGCATCACCAGTAGAAAACAGAAGTTATTATCCTCTGTACAGACAGCTGGTGAGACCCCATCTGAGTTACTGTGTGCAGTTCTGGAGACCCAATCTCTGCAAAGACATAGACAGGATGGAAGCTGTCCAGGGGAGGCAACTAAAATGGTGCAGGGTCTGCACCGGAAGACATATGAGAGAGACTTAAGGAGCTTAATATGTATAGCCTCGAGGAAAGGAGGGAGAGGGGACATGATAGAAACTTTCAAGCACCTCAAGGGAATCAACAAAGTCCAAGAGGGTAGCATCTTTCAAAAAAGAGGTGTGCAAGAACAAGAGGGCACAATTTGAAGATAGAAGGGGGTGGCTCAGAGGTAATTTAAGAGTATTTTTCACAGAGAGGGTTGTGGATGCATGGAGCAGCCTTCCGGAGGAAGGTTGTGGAGTCAAAATCAGTGGTGGAATTCAAGCATGCATGGGACAGTCATAAGGCAATTCTGGGGGTGGGGGTAAGAAGAAGTAGGCTGCTGGTTAACTAGGATCTGCAGCTTATCCAGTAGGTGGGAAATGGGCAGACAGGGTGGGCCAAGCGGTCCTTATCTGCCATCAAATTCTATGTTTCTATGTTTCTACCTGAGATGGAAGAAGGGCAAGATGCGATTCTGTTTGTACAGAAGTTTATTGAGAGAATTATTGGACCTTCTACTTATGGCCCCATTACATTATAGAAAGGGCCCACAGAGCTCTAGTTCTAAGCCTCCGATGGGGCACCTCCCAGACCGTTAATCTTCGTTGTCTTAATTTTCTGGAGAAACAATATTTCTTTTCGAAGCTTAAGACCATACAAAATTGCAATGGAAGGAACCAAAATTAGAGTTACCCATGACGTAGCGTTCTCTGTAAGGCAGCGTAGAGCTGCTTTTCACCCAGTAGTGAAGAAGCTTCTATGGCTGGCTTAAAATTCAGAATGCGATATTCCTTGATATTACAAGTTCAGATATCTGGACAATGGCACTCCTATGAGAATTCTGATTCTGCTGTGGAAGAATTGAGAAAAGCCATGCCTGATCTCTTTAAGAACTCTTAATAGCAAGGGGGTTACTAGGGAGGACTGTTTACTCAGTCTGAGATATAACAGAATTTCTGGAAATGCTTAGTGTTTGACATTCTAGTTTACTGCTACTTATTCCTGATTGCTTAACTATTTTGGGTTTAAAAAATGAGGACTTGCTATATCTTTATACCTTAAGATTAATCAGTTACATTCTAGTTTGACTGGGCAGAGGATAAGGCGAATAGCGATGTTATCCCTGGCAAGATTGAAAGGGTGATAATGCTCATTTATGTGAGGATATCGCTTTGGAGAGCCACTAAGGTCCTTGTGGTCTAAAGGGGTAGCTTCTTGTGGGTCCACCCAGAGTGGTAATTTGGGTTCTGGGGAGGAGTTTTTGGGTCGGGGTGGTGTCTGCACCCTGTTTGTGAATGGCACTGGGCGGGCCTGTCTCTCCCCTCTCTTGCTTCTGAGCTGGGGTGCAAGAGTGCTCATGTCGGGCTGGCGACCCTCGGGGGGAGAGCTCTTAGTGCGGGTTGTGGGCGGCTTTGCAGGGGCGTGACAAATTTTGTGGTAGGCCGGCGAGGTGGAGGCCCTTTCAGGCTGGTGTTGCCTACCGCCCCCACGTGAAGGAGCCCAGAAGGAGTGTCTATAGGGTGGACAGTCTTCATGCAGTTTAGCTTGGAAACCTCTTGAGGGGAATGTTTCCTCTCCTTTTAGTGTGTCCCTCATAATATTGATGATGGGGAAAGGTGGAAGCTGTGGTAAACAAGACACAGGCCTGGCACTGCACCACGAGTATTGTTCTGGCATGGAGCTGGGACTCAGCTAACTTAGTGTTTCTCATTTTTATTATCTCAGGGGGAGTCCCCCAAGTCTGGGATTCTGGTCAGTATTACCGAATGATATTTTGTCTCTTTTTTGCATTTTACTTTTTATTTGCGGTGCAGATTGACTATTGGGGGTTTGTTCTCCCTGTTTGGGCCTATAAGTGCTGATTTTATCCTTTTCGTGTGTTCTTGCCCTGAGGCGAGGCAGAGGCTGGGAGATACATGGTTTTGGGCTGTCCCATATTAGGGGCAATCCCTATTTTGGCATGGAGTTTGTAGTTTAGATAGGGCTCTCTGAGTGGTGTTATTATCAATAATTGGTCTTTCTTTTACCGAGGATCTCATATACAGTTTAGGAGTTTGTGGGCTCCATATGTGGAGTGGGCTGGTATCATTTCTTATTCTTGTTTGGATCAGCCATTAAACTGACTTTCTGTACGGGGTGGGCGGGAGGATGGGGCGGCTGTTTTTGTAGGAGTGCTGTAGCGATGCACAGGAGATATGGGTGGGATGGGTGGACAGGGGGCGATGGGTACATTATTGGGGGTTAGTGTTATGTTGGGATAGTTTGGAGGATGGGGTCACTAGGGTGGGGAGGTTTGGGAGCGGAGAAGCGTTCTTGGGGACACAGTCCATTACAGATCGGGTGAGGTTTTATTCAATGGAGTCTGTTGCATCATTTATAGCATTGTTATAATATACAGTGGCGTGAAAAAGTATTTGCCCCCTTCCTGATTTTCTCTATTATTGCATATTTGTCACACTGGATGTTTTCAGGTCTTTAGACAAAATATAATATTAGATAAAGGGAACCTGAGTTAACAAATAACACTTTTTTACTTATTTCATTTATTTAATGAAAAAGTTAACCAACACCAACTGGCACTGTGTGAAAAGTAATTGCCCCTAGTTAAATCAACCCAATTAAAAGGATAATTAGAGTCAGCTGATTGAACACAGCCAGGCTTGATTACAGCCAGACCTGCTCAATATAAACCTCACTTATTTTGACCTTACCATCAGAGTCACGTTGCCAGCACAGAATTCAACCAGCACATTATGCCATGATCAAAGGAGTTCCTGAAAGATCAGAAAAAAATGTGTTGCCCTCTATCAGTCTGGAAAGGGTTACAAAGCTATTTCTAAGGCTCTGGGACTCCATCGAACCACAGTGAGAGCCATAATCTCCAAATGGAGAACACTTGGAACAGTAGTGAATCTTCCCAGGAGTGGGCGGCCTGCCAAAATTACTCCAAGGGCGCAGCGTAAAATCATCCAGGAAGTCTCAAAGGATCCTAAAATAACATCCAAAGAACTGCAGGCTTCTCTTGCCTCAGCTAAGGTCAGTGTTCATGACCCCACAATCAGAAAGAGACTGGGCAAAAATGGGCTTCATGTGAGAGTAGCAAGGCGGAAACCACTGCTAACCAAGAAGAACATAAATGCTCGTCTCTCATTTGCTAAGAAGCACCTGGATGATCCACAAGCCTTTTGGGAAAATGTTCTATGGACAGATGAGTCAAAGTGGAACTTTTGGATGACATGGATCCCATAATTCTCAAAGCAAACACAGCATTCCACAGTAAGAACACCATACTAACAGTCAAACATGGTGGTGGTAGTGTGATGGTGTGGGGATTCTTGCTGCCTAAGGACCTGGATGACTTGCCAAAATTAAAGGAACCATGAATTCTGCTCTGTACCAGAAAATTCTTAAGGAGAATGTCCGGTCATCCTTCCGTCAGCTGAAGCTGAAGTGTAGTTGGGTCATGCAAGCAAGACAATGATCCAAAACACAAAACAAGTCCACATCAGAATGGCTAAAAGAATAAAATTAAAGTTTTGGGTGGCCTAGTCAAAGTCCAGACTTAAACCCAATAGAGATGCTGTGGCAGAACCTGAAATGAGCAGTTCATGCTCGAAAACCTACCAAATGTTACTGAATTAAAGCAGTTCTGCAAGGAAGAGTGAGTTAAAATTCCTCCACAGCGATGTGAAAGACTGATATTGAATTATAGGAAGTGTTTGGTTGCAGTCATTGCAGCTAAATGTGGCATAACCAGTTATTAAGTGTAAGGGGGCAATTACTTTTTCACACAGTGCCAGTTGGTGTTGGTTAACTTTTTTCATTAAATAGGTGAAATAAAAAAAAAAACAAGTGTTATTTGTTCACTCAGGTTCCTTTATCTAATATTACATTTTCTCTAAAGACCTGAAAACATCCAGTGTGACAAATATGCAATAATAGAGAAAATCAGGAAGGGGGCAAATACTTTTTCACGCCACTGTACTTGTACAATGGCTAGAGAGCTTTGTTTCTCAACCTGGAATGTTAATGGGGCCCAGAAAAAAAGTAAGCAATATAAGGTATTGAAGCATTCAGATATTTTAGGTGTAAATGTTGTTTTTATCCAGGAATCTCATTTACTTGATTTGGAAGCCATTCAGAAGAGACAGATGCAGATTGGACAGGTCTTCTCAGCCAAGGAACTTCAAGCAGCTGTGGGTTTTAATTCTCATTAATAAGGCATTCCTTTTCAGGTTATCCAGAAATTAAAGACCCCCAGGGCAGATTTGTTCTGGTTAAGGGCACTTTTTTTCTCTAGATTTTGTGTTAGGCAGTATTTATAGGCCAACAAAGATGACCCTTTGTTTTTCATGAGATTACTTAAAATATTCTTCCACTATTGCCCTCTACCATTATTTTAGGGGGGGACTGGAATTTAGTGGTAGACTCAGGTAAGGACCGTACTGACTCTTAAATGATTTCTCCTTCCCCTGCACAATGTGCACTACAGGAATTAATGGATAAGTTGGGCCTGTGCGATATTTGGAGGGTCCTGCACCCTGCAGGCAGGGAATACACTTTTGTGTCCCCTGTTCACAGGTCTCTCTCTCGTATTGATTATTTACTAGTGTCTCAGGTTTTGTTACCGGGGGTGACAGGTTCCCACATCCTATCAGGTCCACCCTCCAATCACTCGTTAGTGCTTTGTAAGTTGGCCCTCAATTTTCTGCCTAAACGGCAAACTAGGTGGAAATTGAATGCCCAACTGCTTAAGGATTCCAAATGCAGAGAACAAATCAAAGAACATATTATGCAATTTTTTGATCTGAATGTTACCCAAGATACTAGACCAGATATGCTCAGGTGTGCCTTTAAGGCCTACCTTTGAGGCATTTTAATTGGGATGGTCGGGGCAAGGAAAAAGAGGGGAGAGGAGAGGCTGAGGGAGGTATTGGCCCAGATAAGAACATTAGAGATTAGTCTACACTCAACTCCATCGGAGGAGTTGGATCAACAGTTGGCTAAATTGAGGAACTCCTACATAGCTATGCTTAATGAGAAAGCAGAATTTGCTATTTTATGTACCAAAGCCTCTTATATAGAACACGGGGAAAAAGCAGGCAAGCTACTGGCCCAGCGAATTAAACAGTTGGAGTCCAATCGGTTTATCCCTCTGATTCGCTCCAAATCTGATGGTACTCTCAAATCTAATCCTCAGGAAATTGTCTCGGAGTTCGTATCTTATTACGAACATTTATACTGTGAAATACCTGATCCACCTCAGCCCTCACTCTCTCCTCCTATCTGGCGGAGACCCATCTGCTTCGACTCTCAGAATCTCAGGGTAGGAGGCTGATAACCCCTATTACAGAGTCTGAGATATTGGAGGCGATAAAGGACCTACCCTCAGATAAATCACCCGGATTAGATGGTTTCTCAGCAAATTTCTATAAGTGTTTTAGGGAACAAATTACTCCTTATCTCTTGTCTCTTTTTCATTATGTTCTGTCAGGGGTTCAGGTCAATTCCTCCTTATTTGAAGCCCTTATTGAGCTCCTTCCAAAACCAGGGAAAGATTTAGAGTTTCTTGAGAGTTACAGACCCATACCTTTGTTAAACCAAGACATTAAAATTCTAACGAAGAATTTGGCTGACAGACTTAGTCTGGTTCTTCACGATTTAATTGGCTCGCATCAAGTTGGATTTATGAAAGGCAGATTTTCCGCAGACCACCTCCGTACTCTCTTGTATGTGTCCTCGGAGTCCAGAGAGGCTTCTGTACCAATGGCATTGGTCTCTCTGGATGCTGAGAAGGCTTTTGACAGAGTTAATTGGAGTTTTTTACTTCAAACACTAAACTTCTTTGGTTTTCCTCAACAATTTCAATCCTGGATAAGGGCTTTGTATCAGCGACCAATGGCTAAGATATCAGGGAATGGTGTGTTCTCTAGGACCTTCACTTTGCATTCTGGTACTAGGCAGGGGTGTCCTCTTTCTCCCTTGCTTTTTAATCTTTACTTAGAGCCCATAATCCGTAGATTAATCTCTTGTCTGAAGGTACAGGGGGTCTCCATTCTCGGTACTGAACTGAAAGTAGCTGCTTTCGCAGACAATTTGCTTCTGTATCTCTCCCATCCAGAGACTTCTATTCCCGCCATGTTGGATATAATAGAACATTATAGTAAATTATCTAACTACAAATTAAATGTAGGGAAGTCGATTGTATTCCCCCTAAATCACTAAGTTTTTAAGAATGACATTATCTCCCTGGGTTTGGCCTGGTCTAAGGACTAATTGCGATATTTGGGTATTGTGTTAACTAGTGATATGCAGTCTTCCTTTAAATATAACTTAAAGGCCATATTGTCCATGGTGGCCTTGGACTTGGTGAGATGGTCAGCTTTACCTATTTCTTTTTGAGGGAGAGTCAGTCTGATTAAGATGAATATTCTCCCACGTATCTTATATCCTCTCCAATTGCTGGACATTTGTGTGCCAAGCAGCTGGTTCAAAAGGTTCAAAGTGTGATTGGAGATTTTATCTAGTCCAAAAAAAAAAAAAAGCCTCGGCTAGCTTTTTATAAACATGTGGCTCCTAAGTCCAAGGGAGGCCTACGTCTTCCATATATATGGCTGTACTTCTGGGCTTCTTGTGTGGCCAGATACTTAAAATGGATGGTCCCCTATCCCCTGGATTATTTGCCTGCCTGGCTTAAAATAGAGAGGGAAAAGATCCGGTTGAGCAATATTGCCCCTTCTGCCTTATTTTTTCTCAATGCAGTTTCGATACCTAAGGAGTTAAAAGGTACTACAATTGGAATTTCCTTGAAGATTCATTTACCGCTGTGTAGATTCCTAAAATATAAGAATTGGTTGAATGTGGAGCAGTCGATTTGGAACTCTCCTGCTTTTAAACTGGATAACAAAATGTTACCCCCTAGATGGTTACCTAGTTTAGGTGAGGGGAAGGTTCACTCATTTCTTAAGGAGGATGGTACTTGGTTATCAGCTGAGGATATTGTGGCAAAATTTGGACTCAAGGGAAGTGATTATTTCAGGGTATACCAACTTAGACATCTTCTTATCAAAAAATTTGGGGAAGGCTTCCCTGTATCTTATGATTTTGCTTTTCTCACAGATTTAGTCCCTTTGGCTAATTCTCCCCAAAGTATCTCTAAATTATACAATATTTTGTATGACTGGCGTTTCCCTACACCGTTTGGCCCTACAGAGTTCTGGGCAACCCACTTCCCAAACTGGGATAAAGACTGGACAACTATATGGAATAATTGCCATCGTTTTGTAACACAAGATAGGTTACGATTGATGCCATTTGTATTCTCCATAATCTCTACCACTATCCCCAGAAGCTGGCTAAATGGGGTTTAACCTCTTCTAGTCTTTGTACTAGGTGTGCTTAGGCAGAGGGCTCTCTACTTCACATTTTTTGTGAATGCCCTAAGACATTACCTCTTTAGGAGGCTATAAGGAACAAGGCTGACCCACTCCTTGGGCTGAGAGACCTGCTCATCCCAGAGGTTTGTATTTTTGGGGATTACTCACAGATTTCAGTTAATAAGCATAAGTTCCATATTGCTTTGATTTCTATGTCTGTTAAAAATGAGGGCTTAAGTATTGGTAGAGTCCTGAGGTTATCTCTTATTCTGAATGGCTAAATGAGTTATTATTTAACCTCTGAGTGGAGAAGACGATCTCAAGTATTAATAGCAACAATTCCAGATATGATCAGATCTGGGCCTCGCTTCATACATTGTACACTATCTAATTCCTCTCTTTTTTTTAATACATTTACTTTAAATGGATGGATGTCATGGGCTCCTAATCCTCAGGCACTGTGTCAGGGGTGGTTTTGGGGTGATCAGGGGAGGGGCAGGGTCAATCATGCTGTTTTGTATCAAAGAATACTCTTTGGATGTATGGACCCTGTCCTATCTGTATAGTGAAACTTTCAATAAAATTTTAAATTATCAAAAAAGAAGGTAACCTTCTGGCCAGACAATACTGGGGTGGTCCACTCCTAAATGGGCAGTCAGGGCCAAGGGCCTTCTGGGTGACTTCATGCATGGTTCTCCAAGGTTGCTGATCTGGAGGACAACACGTGGGCATTCTGATTCTGCTAAATGTTGGAAGGATGGTACTGCGATACTCCAAAAAGTGTCAAACAGACATTAGCCGATTAGTTTGGCCCTACTGAAACAGGTGTGGGGTGAATTGCGAAGGTGTGCTCTTCACCATCGGAGGCTTTGCTGTTCTGCACAGCATTCTCAGTGGCCTTCTGGGGAACTTTTAGGTGTCCAAACTGGTCTAGACAAGTAAGGCACAAGGAGTTGGTGGTGGCCTGAAGGATGAGGAGTGTGGAGTGATGCAGGAGAGGTGTTTGAAGGAGGAAGACAGACAGGATAGCTTGAGAGTCATGGAGCAGCCTGAGGCCACCCCCAGGGTGCAGTGGAACATGTACATCTAGGTCCCTGAATACATGGTCAAAATGGCCAATGAGGGGTCACATTCTAATGCCATGAAGACGAGACCCCACTGATCGCATTCCAGTGTCACCACATTCTACAAAGGCTGTAAGTGGGTTCGGGTTGGGTGTGGATTTAGTGTTTTTTAGCACTCATTCCTTCTGCATTAGGGCTGCCACATTATGCTAGGGTGGAGGGGTTGATAGATGATCCAATCCAGGCTCATAGCCAATGGAGGTTGCAGGCTTTTGAAGGGTACATGTGTCCACATTTGCTTTAACCTTCTTGTTTTTATTTTCTGGTATGTAATGTTTCCCAGATAAGGCAAGTTTTGGTTGTGTAGGCACTCCTTCATCTATTAGGTAGCTGTTCATGCTAGGTGGACCTCCAGGGGCAAGAACCTTTTCTGGGATCCTCGGAAACTACGTGTATGCTGGTTGGGATGTCAAGGGAAGAGATAGGATGACCCAATCTCATGGGTCATAGCCAAAGAGTGGCGAGGGTCCTCCCAGTATTTTGGTAGTACATCTGGGAGGAAATGACCTGGGATTGGTGAAATCACTGGAACTGTTGTGCTAGATAAAGGAGAACTGGTTTTTGCTAGGAAGCCTGGCCAGGGGTGCACATAGTCTGGTTGCACATTAGCCAATGGAGCATAGATGACATGCAAAGAGACCCAGCAATTGAGAAAGCCTGCAAAGTGATCAGCATGACCATGCCAAGTTTTATTGACACTATTGGTTCTATAGAGGGATGGTGTGCTCTTGTCAGACATAGGTTGTGATAGGTTTTTAGCAGATCTACAAAGTGCTGTGGAGAAATTTCTAGCATGAAGTTCTCAGAGGGATGAGCACCAGGAGCAGTGCTCATCCTGTACGCTGATAATTTCACAAAAAGTGTACTAAGGTGGTAATGGGAAACCTGCATCTCCTGCAGATGGTTCTCCTGTGGTTGGCAAGATGTGAGGGCCTGGATGGTTAAAGCAGAGGGAAGTGGGAAGGCAGTCAGATTGCAAAGGCCCAGACCTAAGAAAGATAGCCAGCTTGGTTAGGAGGATGAAACCTTTATAGATACATTAGGGAGTGAAGAAAGACCAAGGGAGGGATAGTGAGGCTTAATAAAGGGAGGGAGGGAGGTGGGCAGAGTGACAGTGAAAAGGCAGAGATACTGAACAAATACTTCTGCTCAGTATTCACAAAAAGAAGAGGGGAGGTACCTAAACCAAACAATAGAAGCACTTTGGGCAGAGGGGTCGATAAAGTCCATTCACAGAACAAAGGGCCCTGAAATAACTCTTAAAACTCAGGGTGGACAACACAATGGGACCTGATGGATTCACCCAGAATTCTAAAGAACTAAGGGAGCGTAGTGACACCACTGATCTACCCTTTTTAACAAATCATGGGAGGATGGTGTGGTACCTGAGGACTGGAGGAGGGCAGATGTGATTCCTCTTCACAACAGTGGGAGCAAGGCAGAGGCAGGAAACTACAGACCTGTTAGTTTGACCTCAGTGGTAGGGAAAATGATGGAATCACTTCTGAAAGAAAGAATTATTGAGTACCTAGAGGCCAGTGGGGCACAGGGACCCAAGGCAGCATGGATTCACTGCAGGAAGGTCATGTCAGATGAATCTAATAGATTTCTTTGATTGGGTGATCAAAGTAGTAGACCAGGAGGGACTGTTGATATGGCCTACTTAGACCTTAGCAAGGCATTTGTCTCAGTACACACAAAGATTAGTAAACAAGTTAGTCAGCCTGGGAGTGGGTCCCAGGGTGGTAAGCCTGAGAAACAAACTGGCTGGACAACAGGGCCAGAGGGTAATAGTAAATGGAGCACACTCTGGAGAAAGGGAGTTACTAGTGAGGCACCACAGGGTTCAGGACTGGGACTCTTTAATGTCTTTATAGGTGATATTGCAGAGGGTCTGAATGAAAAGTATGCCTCTTTACAGATGACACAAAGACCTGTAACAGGGTTGATACACAAGGGGGTGGAAAGGGACTTGGCAAAGTTGGAGGAATGGTCAGAGCTATGGCAGCTTAGATTCAATACAAAGAAGTGCAAAGTAATGCCCTGGGAAGCAAAACCCAGAGGAAGAGTACACAATGGGAGGGAGGTACTAACAATAACAAAATGGAAAGGACCTGGGGGTACTCATATCAGATGACCTAAAGGTAGGCAAGCAATGTGAGAAGGCAGTAAGGAGGGCTGGGGGATACTAGGATGTATAGGGAGGCATCACCATTAGAAAGCAGGAAGTTGTTATCCTCTGTACAGACAGTTGGTGAGACCCCATCTGGAGTACTGCATGCAGTTCTGGAGAACCCATCTCCGTAAGGACATAGACAGGATGGAGGCAGTCAGAGGAGGGCAACTAAAATGGTTCAGGGTCTGCACGAAGCCATATGGAGAGAGAGAGAGAGAGATGAGTGAGGAGAGAGGACTAAAAGAGATTAATATGTATACCCTTGAGGAAGAAGGGAGAAGAGGACATGATAGAAACTTTCAAGTACCTCAAGGGAATCAACAAAGTACAAAGAGGCTAGCATATTTCAAAAAGAGATCGCTAAGAACAAGGGGCACAATTTGAAGATAGAGGGGGACTGCTCAGAGGCAATGTGAGGAGTACTTTTTCATGGAGAGTGTGGTGGATGCATGGAACAGCCTTTCTGAAGAGGTTGTGGGGTCAAAAACAGTTGAGGAATTCAAGAATGCATTGGACAGACATAAGGCAATTATAGTGGTGAGTAGGAGGGTAGGAGGAGTAGGCTGTTTTTAGCTAGGATCTGCAGCTTATCCAATAGGTAGGAAATGGGCAGCTAGGTGGACCAAGTGGTCCTTATCTGCCATCAAAGTCTATGTTTCTATGTACTACCTGTGGGGCAATGGGGGATAGCCTCTTTGGGCATGGCCAGCATGTGTAGCACCATCCCATAGGAGATAAGGTACACATCATATGGCCCTGAGCCACCCCTTATAGCTTGGAGGCTGCAGTATCTCCGGTGGTCATACCCTTTATCAGATCCCCTTTAGGGTAAGGGGATGGCTGATGTTAATTTTGACCATCCAACACCTTGCTACTAATTCCTTGCTGCACATGTCATGTTATCAGTGTAACCTGAGTTACAATTCTGCTTCAGTAAACACATGGCTGTAACAAGTTTCTCCAAAGTATTTTGTACAGCTAAGTCAGTTTGGCTGAAAGTGGGGGGAAGAATGCTGCCTGCTAAGACAATAGAGAGCCTGCAAAGTATTGCTGCTGGGGGGGAGGATTTGTCTGTGGCTACTGCCCCTCATAACACCTGAGCTAGCAGGTCAGGGAGGTAGTTAGGTAGGTAGACTCTTGCTGGAGAGGGGCTAGGCAGGCTGGTAATGGGTTTCCAGGCAGATAAGGGCTTATGGCCAGAGGGGAGGAGCAAGAGGATATTTAACTGGGTGGACAGATCTGCAGAACCCTCTTGCTTTTCCACTCTGGTCCAAATTCTCACCCTCTCACCCTCAGAAAAGCAAGGCATGGGAATGGCGGGGCATATGGAACTCATTGTCCTACTATGGGGGACCACATTAGAGGTCAAGAAGGAATTTCCCCTTTTTTCCCATGAGATTTTCTGGGTTTTTCACCTTCTCCAGTGATAGGACACCATAGTCATTATACGTGATGGCATTGTATTCTCACAGGGTGTGCACAAAGTGGGAAAACTCACTTCTCCTGCAGATGGTTCTCCCTGAGGTTGGGAAGGGGTGTGGGCCCAGTTAGTTGGCTGTGCGAGAGGTTTGGGGGGGATAGGCTCTTGGGGCATGGCTTGTATGTATAACACTATTCTATGGGGAGCAGCACATGTCACACAGTCTAGGAGTCATCACTTATATCTCTGAGGCCAAAGTTCTTCCAGAGGCTGTATCCTTTGTCAGATCCCATTTGTGGTAAGGGGATGACTGGGGTCAAGTTTTTATAAGTTAATCTTTTTACTGTACAAAAAACATACAAAACTACATGGTGATATATAACAGACAATGGTGTTGTCTACCATGACCTGCATTAGCCAAAGACAACATTTAGGTGATGAAGGAGCCATGAACAAAATAAAGTACCCTGAAGAAAAATGATTTGATCCAGCCCCCAATATAGTATTAAGATCTGTGCTGTTACCCTAACACTAGATTCTGCTGGATAAGACAGTTATCTGCAAACCTGGATAAGTGCAATAAAAACCAAGATAACCAACAACAAACTATAACTTCAAAACAATTAATAGCTTCAGTTACATATTATATTTGAATCTTAGAAAATGGGCTTTTTATTTGCTGAGCTCTGATTGGATGGTACCCCTGCCGGAGGGGTACATTAACTTTCAATAGACGCCCAGCAAATAAAAAGTTCCAGCGGGGGACACGTGATGCAGAGCACCAGCTAGGTGTGTTCTCCGAGAGCTCCGACCACCCTTCCTCCTAAACTCTCCATAATTTCAACTTCAGCTCTTACTGTAATAGAATTGTGCTTTCTACCTACTCCAAGGACTGTACGGATTCTGTAGTACCCCGATGGAAGAAGAAATGCGTGAAGCATTGCCAAAACACACTCCACCGGCAACTCCGGAGAAGGCCTCGAAAAAATCTAGGGCCTCAATTATACACAACCCCAAACGTCCTCGACTGGGACCACGGTGGAGGAACCCCTAACACTAACAGATTTTTAGAGAATTTCGTCCTTTTAAAGCAGAAATGCAAGAATTAAGCGAGAACGAGATTAAAAGTATTACCTGCTCTTTAGAGATTTATGCATGAAGAACCTCTGACAACGAGGATGCGTATATGCTCACTGAAGCTCGAAGCGAAAAAATGGAACCTGTGCTGGGTCAGTTTAAACAACGTATATCCAAACTTGAGTTGAAAGTGGAGGACCTCGAGGGCAGGAGCCGCCAACAATGCCGTAATTATTGGTCTACCTGAAGGAGGAGGGTCCCTACCAGATCCGATTTGTTCAGAGGTTCATAGAAAATAGCAGGTCCTTCTCTGTTTGGACCCTGTTACACTATTGAGAGAGCACATCGTGCCCTACGCCCTGTACCAGCTCACGGAGCACCCCCTCGTACCCTCATCTTCAGGTTCCTTAATTTTCAAGAGAGGCAACTTTTTTTTAACTAAGGCTAAAGAAATGAAAGAGCTGCAGTGGGAAGGTTCAGTGATCAGAGTAGCGCCAAGACCTACCCTTGGTCCACCAAAAGAGCATGATTTCACCTTGTCAAAAGTTAATTGCTGCGAATTAAATTCAAAATGAGTTACCCGCTAAGTTTCAAATTCTGTTGGCTGATACTTGGAAATCCTATGAGAACATTGAGGTCGCCACCACATCTCCAAGTAGCCCTTCCGATCTCTTTAAACCCTCCTGGGGCATCTAAAGGGATTTCTATTCTCGTGTACTGTATGTCTCCTAAGGGTTCCGTTCTCATTTGTTTGTTTGGCGCCCCAGGTGAGGGCGTGTGAACTGCTTCGCAAGGCTCTTACTTTGCTATTTGAACCCCTGGTTGGAAAAGAATATCAGTTGGCTAAAGCGCAGCAGAGAAATCTTCGGCTCCCTCCCCCTCACTTCAGACTCCCTTTTTTTTTTTCAGTGTTTGCCTTGCCTTCCGATGTCATGCCTGCTTAGCTCAAGGAGGGACAGTTGTTCCGACCGGTTGCTGCAGAGGTGGAATGGTCTCCCAATGCAGTTTTCGGCCGGCTTGGTGTTTTTTCCTTTTCTCCCTGCCTCTCTTGCAATGGGGAAAGTTTTCTTCAATCAACATTGAAAAAGCAGTTTTGAATGGCAAAAATGGCAATCCGCCACTAGATGGAGCCAGAGACCGTCCAATGGTCTAGATACGCTACAGTAGTAGTAATAATTCATGCAAAGGCACACAGTTTTTCTTCCTTTATTTTTATTTCTTTTGTTTCTCATCTTTTATTTGTTTTTAATTTATTGTGCTGGTTATGCTGACATAATAACCTGTGGCTGGGAATTTACTTTAAGTTTGAGTACAAGAAAAGCTGGATATACAAAGATGTGAATGGCATTACTAGGTTTACCCATTATTGTTTATGTTCGTTTTAACAAACTGGTCAAAACAATTGCTTCACTCTGTATTCGTTTTGTTGGCCTGGGGTTTTATTTATAAATTATGCAATTAATGTTATAGTTTTGGGATAGGATAGAGATGTTTTGGAATACCACAGTTATTTCCTGGTTTCCTCATTCTGTACTATGTATCAGATTAAAATAACTAGTTTTCTCTCTGGTTTTATATAGGATTCGAGAGTTGTGTTGTTTAGTGGTTAGTGCATTCAGTGTATGTTTAATCCTTTATTATGTGGAGTAGTGATGGGGGAGGGGTTGGGGCGGTGGAGGACTGGTTGTGTGATCTGTTGTCATGGACCATGATAAATGGATTGGGTTGGGGTGGGGGGCTCAGATTGTTGTGTACATATTGTTGGGGTGGGAATGTTATAGGGTATTTAATCCTAGGGAGGGGGAAGGTGGGGTGGGAAGCACAATATACAAAAGAAGAGTGAAAAGGAAGAAGCAGATTTACCGCACGTGGATAGATAACCATAACTTTAAATAACAAAATGTCATTGTCCAGGACAATTAGATTAATCAGTTGGAATATAAAAGGGGCCCGTCAGAAAACCAAACAGTAAAAAATCCTGAAACATTTAAATCTTTGAAAGCTGATATAATGTTTGTACAGGAAACCCATCTACTCAACAATGAAGCTAATTATATGAGTCGCTTACAGATAGGGCAGATCTTGCTTCAGAAGGTACCACCCACAGTAGGGGAGTGATGGTGATGATTCATAGATCGGTGCCCTTCAAATCTCTTCAAGTAATACAAGACACTGCAGGTAGATTTATTTTGGTAAGAGGAAACCTACACACTCTGGAGATATTACTTGGTTCTGTTTATGGTCCAAATACAGATACTCCAGCCTTTTTTGTGCAGTTAATGGAAGCATTAACGCCATTCCTAGATATCCCTATAATAATAGGTGGGGATCTAAATTTGGTTTTGGATCCATCACAAGATAGATCCAGACCCTCTTGTAAGGGTCTTTCCCCAGCTCAAAGAGCAGTTAGAGAACTCCTAGACCAGACAGGTATTTCTGATGTGTGGAGAATTCTCCACCCAAAAACTCAGGAATTCACTTTTGTTCCTCAGGTTCATGGCACGGCATCCCGAATAGATTATATTCTCGTCTCGCATAATCTTCTGTCTGGGGTAGTGGATTCAGGCATTGTCGTAGGACCACTCTCAGATCATTCAATAGTTTCCTGTTTAATCTCCTTTTCACACCTCCCCAAAGGGGGTAACAGATGGAAACTTAACAATCAGTTACTAAGAGATGCTGTAATAGTAAAATACATTTCTTCCCAAATATCTGAGTTCATTTCAAATAATCTCAACTCTACCAAGCACCCGGATATGGTGTGGGGAGCACTCAAAGCATTTCTGAGAGGCATTTTAATAGGTGTGGCATCCAGGAGGAAAAGGAGAGGGAGTATCGAATGTCAGAACTTCTAATCCGGATATGGATATGGAGGCTGAACTTTCTCCTCATTCCTCCGAGGACGATAGAAATGAGTTATTTAAATTGCATGACTCATACCTAAACTTACTGGGGAGCAAGCCGAGCTTGCAATTATCAAAACAAATGCCAGGTATACGGATCAAGGGAGAAAGCCGCCGTATGTTGGCATGCATATTAAACAGTTAGAATCTACTAAATTAATAGCTGCTGTCAAATCTATTGAAAATGGGGTCATTAGAACTTCCCTAAAGAAATTGCTGTTGAGTTCAGGAACTATCTGGGCATCTATATGGGGCAATGGAAAATCCCCTCAGAGGAGAAATTGCATTCCTATTTAGAAGACTTGCACTTGCTCTCTCTCGGAGATACAACAAGCTCAACTCATCGCCCCAATCACCCATGGTGAAATAGAACAAGTTATTAAAAGCCTTCCCGATAAAACTCCAGGTCAGATGGATTCTCGTCTAATTTTATAAAGTTTTTCTAAAGAGTTATCTCCCTTACTTGTCACGTTATTCAATATATTCTCAATGGTCAGGCAACTGACTGCACGCTGTTTGAGGCACTTATTGTCTTATTACCTAAACAGGATAAACCTCCGGATTTGGTTTCAAGTTACAGACCATTTCACTGCTTAATTATGATATTAAAATCCTCATGAAGCTATTAGCTGACCGTATGAGCAAAGTTGTAACTGATTTAATTGGTGAAGCACAGGTTGGCTTCATGAGAGGAGATACATCCGATGACCATTTAAGGACACTTGCATGTCCTCTCTGTGTCCAGAGAATCGGACCAACCCATGGTGCTGGTGTCCCTGGACGAGAGAAGGCATTCGACAGGGTGTACTGGAACTATCTTCTAGTTACAATGAAGAAATTTGGCTTCCCCTGGTATTCATGAATTGGATTAGCTCTCTGTACAAGCTACCCTCTGCGAGAATCTCTTGTAATGGGGTTAGTTCTGATCCCTTTAGGCTATTTGTGGGCACCAGACAGGGTTGCCCGCTTTCCCCTCTCCTTTTTAATCTTTATCTAGAACCCCTCATTAGGCGAATTTTACATAGTCAGGAAGTGCAGGGTATTCAAGTCCATGGCCATATCATTAAAATAACTGCATATGCAGATGACCTTCTGCTACATATATCGCATCCAGCTGAATCAATACCTGCACTACTGGAAATTATACAGAAATTTAGTGAAGCTGCGAATTACAAACTTAATGTGGAGAAAACAGTGGTATTTCCCCTCAACAATAGAACCTTTAAGCATGAAATCACTGCATTGGGGCTAACTTGGAATATCAAGTCTATAAAATATTTAGGACTTACCTTAACAAGGAATCCAGATCGCATGCAACAGTTAAATTTGGACTCGCTAGTACATACAATCAAATTAGACCTTAAAGATGGGCAATGCTTTCACTATCCTTATGGGGAAGAATTAATTTAATCAAAATGAATGTTTTTCCTCGGCTATTTTACCCTTTGAACATGTTAAATATTTGGCTCCCGCTGTCATGGTTTAAGAGAATTCATGGTATGATTACTAATTTTATTTGGGATTACAAGAAATCCAGAATGGCCAATTACAAATTAGCTGCTCCTAAATTAACGGGTGGGCTGAGACTCCTTCACTTTGGTTTATATTACTGGGCTAGTCACACAAATAAATATCTCAGATGGTTACAAATAATAGATCCCCCAGTCCAAAGTGTCTACATACCTTTTTGGTTAAAGTTGGAATTATCCTGTATTAGGAATCAAGGTCTCACACCGAAAGCCATGTTGCACATTAACTCAAATTCTCTACCTAGAATGCTTTGAAATTCTCCCATAGGTGTATCCATTAGAATCCATTCCCAACTATGTGCTTTTCTAAAATACAATCATACTAAAGACCTATTTCAGCCTATAAGAGGTAATCCCCATTTTTTAATTGGAGGCAAGCCTATTAATACCTCTTGGCTTCCTCAACTCAGAGAGTGCCAATTATCTGATCTAGTCAAGGTGGACGGGCAGGTGCCCACAGCAGCTGAAATTTCTAATAAATTTCATCTTTCACATCGGATATATTCAAAGTGTTTCGACTCCGGCACCTTCTGTTAAAAGTGTTGGGTTCCTCTCGATAATGCCTGCAAAAGTGCATTTCCAAGAAATTAAGCCCTTAGCAGGTTTAGCACATGCTGTTTCTAAATTTTATTGCATTTCATTCAAGTGTGCCTACCCCAGAATTTCGCACCAACCTCTTTTTGGTCGTCGTTATTTCCTGACAAGGTGTTTAACTGGTCTTCACTATGGTACAGTTGCCATAAATATATCTTGCAGGATCGGCTCAGACTGATGCAATTTAAACTGTTACATAACATTTACTATTCTCCCCAGAAATTGGCAAAGTTAGGTATTGTATCCTCCTCTGTATGTATTAGATGTCACCAAGGTGAGGGAGACCTCCCCCACATTTTCTGGAATTGTCCCAAGGTGGCTTCGCTCCTGGTCCACAATAAAATGTAGGGTGGATCCTTGCTAGGATTTGAATGATCTTTCTGGAGGTATGTGTGCTAGGGGATGTTACAAATATCCGGTGCGGAACAGAAAATATCATATGGCCCTAATCGCGGCATCTGTTAAAAAGTGGTCCTCGAACACTGGACAGACACTTTAGAAATTTCTTATGTAGAGTGGTTACAAGAACTACTGGCCAATCTAAGAACGGAAAGAACCATAGCTAACCTCCAGAATAAAGTACTAAAGTTTAACACAATTTGGGGTCCCCTATATACACTATATTCCTTACAATCGTAAAGGCAGTTCTTCCTTGGGTTAATTATATAAGTGGTGGGAATTACCTATTGTGCTGGGTTGGTGGGTGGGGTGTTAGGGGTAGGGGAATAGGTGTAGGTTGGTAGAGAATGGATCCTGGTGTCATGTGATATATGTATATATCAAACAGTCTATGTACCGTTTACTTGGATGTATTCTCTGCTTTGCAAATTTCAATAAAATTTAAATGGAAAAAAAAAGTTCCAACTAAAGTGCCCCTTAACTCATTCAGTATCTTTGACACCTGCTTGCCATTAGTAAGAAACCACCCACTGAATTTGAAAATGCCGCCATTTTTGTCTTTAAGCTTAGCGAGATACTGCCTACCAGTACTGCAAGTTGCCACAAGAAACCACTCATCACTGCGACTTGCTGTATGTTTCTTTCTCTTGTGGTTACCTCACGATTGTGAAACCCTTGTGTCTCACTCCCAGCTCAAAGTTTCTAGCTGTCCCCTGTCATCATTTCCCCTGTTAATCAGCCCATGAATGAAGTAACGAAGATTCTACTCCCGCAGCACGACTACAAGTACAGGAAGCATTCTGAAAAGTCCCGTTTTACCCACGCACTGGAAAGCCGACCAGTACCGTAGAACATTACAGAAGTCATAACATGGCATTTCTTTCTGACTTCACTCGCTCCACACCCGGTAAAATACCATTATTTCATTACCGCATCTCTCAAAATACTCTTCTTTACACCTCTTCTCCTCACTCGCAAATGCAGCTCCTTGAGGTAAGCTCCATAAGTGAGCAATGCAAACTGATGGGTGGGGCGAGTAGCGAGCAAAACGCCAAAACCACATACCTGCAATAACTTTTCCTGTTTTTAACTTAACTCTACTCCCTTCACAACACCCGGGCACCAGAAAAAAAATGTTTGTTATTTTACTACATGTTAGCTCCAGTGCAAAACTAAGGTGAGGGACAAAATACAAACTGAAAGAAATGCTAATAGGAAACACAGAAAAACAGCAGTGCACACCTGTGACAATAAAAAAGTTTGTTATTTTAATACCGCATCATGTTAGCTCCATACAAAACTTGGGGGACAAAATACAAACTGAAAGAAATGCTAATAGCAAAGAGGAAAAACAGCAGTGCACACCTGTGGCAATTGTAATAATGCAGGGACTATTTAACCAGACAACTTAATTTCATTTTATTTTATATATATTCATATATTTTTTACTTTCATATTTGTTGTCAAAATTGCTGATTGCCCATTTCTAAGCGCAATAATGCCCTCCAGGGTGGGCGGTATGGGCCTCATTACACCCCTGGGCGGTCCGGTATTGCCCAATACAGCCCACCCTGTCGGGCATTATTGCTTACATAGACAAGGGTGTCAGTGAGAGTGCGTGGAATAATTATGAAGTAGTAGATACAACCCAGTTTTGGTAGTACCTTGAATGGAGGAAAGGGGTCCAGTATTTATCAAACTATATCATAGACCCGTTAGCAAAGTTGGAGATTCTTTCAAATATGGCTAGTTGACCCACTGCTAAAAGCAACTCTGTCAGAGTGGGGTGTTAGTGGTTCTCCATTCAAGAATCAATTGCTGGCTGCCACTCCTACAACTGTTAGCCACTGGTCCTAGAGAGACACTGGAAAATGGTTTCTGGACAACAACCCAGCAAAGGGACGTGAGCATCAACTTGGATCACAGTGCCAACCATCTCTTGGCAGACCTTCATCACCTGCTGCCAGAAGGCTTGGCTATGGGAACAGGTCCATAGGACATGTTGAAGGGTAGCCCTAGGTTGGCCGCACCACAACAGTTGTTGCTGTCCATTAGCCCCATCTTGCAGGGTGCGGTAGCACTGCAGCAATGTCTTGTGGAGAATAAAGCAGCTTCTACTATTTCTACAGGCTCTGTGCCACCTGTCCCAGCAGTGCTGCCATTGCCCCTCCAAGATGATTTGTCCCAGGTCTGACTGCCATTGATCTCTAGCCTTCTGAGGGGGGGTCAGGTTGGGTATCACAAGTAGCATGATAACTCTTGCTAGCCCCCCTTTTGGAAAGCTTGCTCTTTCCTACTGTAGAGGGGCTGGTGCAATGACCCTGCTCCTGGGAGGGCTTCAGAGGGTCTTTTAATCTGGAAGATTTTCCAGAGGTCATTCTGAGGTAAGTGATATTTCTGCATGAGAGCAGGGAAGGTGATGATGTGTTCTCTACTGGGTTGGTATAAATTGCTGACATATCTTATACCCTGTGATTCCCAATATTTATAGTGTATCATGGCTCCACCTATCTGTATCTTTGGATTATTCCAAGGTGGGACAAATTTGAATGGAAGTGGGGTCTTCCCTGAGCCAATGATGAATTTTGGACCAGCATTGTACTGATATTTTCACCATCAGGGATGAGAGCTGGATCTGCTTTGTGCAGGTGTACATAGCAGTGGCCAATGAGGTGCCACCCTAGGAAATTAGATAAAATATTCAGCCACTGGGGACTGGTCACTAATGGAGGAGTGAACCATTGGGAAGTTTTTGTGGACACAAATGCCATAGGATACCCTAGGTACCATAGAAGCCCCCAGCTTCCTCTGCTCCAATACCCTCTCAGCTTGGCTCTGCTGTATCTGGGGTTTATTGTCCCATGGAAATTTACTAAACATCTGATCAATTTCAGTAAACTATTTCAAGTGGATAGGGATTGGGAGGTGTGCCAAAAGATGGAGAAACTTGGGTGACACCATCAGTTTGGTCCCCTCAATCTCCCCCCCCCCCAAGGATAGGTTGAAGGCTTTCTGTCATTAGAGGTCATTTTTAGTGGATGCTGATAAGGGCTCCAGGTTCATGGGCACTATTGTTTCAATGTTCTGGTGAATACAGACCCCTACATACATAAAATCATTCTTCACTCATCGAAGGCTGAGGTCTGTTACATACAAGGAGGAACAAAAAACGAAATATGGAGAAAAAACAATGTGATCTCAAGCTGCATCTTTATGGAATGACCTGCAGTTTGCAATACAAACACTCTCTTCTCACTGCGCCTTTGCTAATGCCCTGGATGAATGTTTTTTATTCACTTGTAATTGTACATAGATATATGGTTTTAGATGATATTGTCTACTGTCCTGTCTAATGTGAATTTGTAGTGCATAATGACTTAATTTATGTATTTTAGAGTAACTAATGAGATTTGAACATTGGACTGTCTTGTAAACATGGTATAACATCCCTAATGACTTGTTTCTCTAGTATAAAAATAAAGATTTTACCTACCTACCTACCTACCTACATAGATTCTTAAGTGGTAGGAATTTAGTTTTAAATTAGTTAATCTTCAGCCCTGAGAGTTTTGTAAATTGTTGGAGTACAGGGAGCACAGACCTGATAGTCATGTGCATTAGAGATAATGATGAGGAGGTCATCTGCACAAAAAAGTGTTATACTCCTTCTTACCTATCTGTATCCCCAGATATGGTGGTGTTCACAGACAGCAATGACTAATGGCACTATAGCCATTACAAATGACAGAGGGGAGAGTGGACACACTTGCCGTATCCCTTTTTGTAGGGAGAAGTGGTGGATTTCAGGTCATTAGCTAGTACAGATGCCATGGGGATGTGGACTGATCCAGTGTCGAATGGCCGGGCATATGCCCATTTTAGTTAGCATTTCCATGAGATAGGACCATTTGACAGAGTCAAAGGCATCTCGAAGTTCACTGCCAACATGGCAACAGGACTTTTGTTGTTTTTGGAAACATGAATAAGGGTAAGCAGAGCCTTTAAGTAGTTGGTGCTGAGCCGGCTCTTGCTAAACCCCATCTGAGATGGATGAATAATGCTGGACACAATTGTTTCCAGCCGAGCTGCCAAGGCTTTTGCCAAAATGTTGGCATCAGTATTAATCAAAGAGATGGGATGGTAGAGGTTTTATGTGATAAAGGTGACTCCTAATAGCTGTTGACCTCTAAGAGCGAGCCAAAACTGCCCGACTGAAGAAGGGTGACAGATACTAGGCGGCACCACAAATAGAGCGGTCACTAAATCCATACAAAAACAAAGACAATATATGTATTTTTTTGCAGAGGGCTACACCCCTGCACCTCCTGTGTGAGGGCAAACCCCCATGCCCCCAAAATAAAGATTATCAACTCTGGGGATGCGGACTTAGGGAAATCACGAAGATTTTTTTTAAATTTCCTTTCCAGGCACTGGATCCGAACCCAGATCGCTGGCTTCCAGGTCAGTGACACATTTCACCATGCTACATGGCCAGCTCAGCTGTGCCAACCCAACCATCATGTTATATCCTGCTTCAGCGAGGGCAGCTCCCTGCTACACTTGCTCTACAGGATATAATGCCTTGTTTCACCACTCGCTCTAGATTCAAGTGCTATTATTGAGTCACTCAGATTGAATCACTCAATAATAGGTGCTCATATAGGGTGCTACCATGGTAGCTACTGGGATTGTATGGGTCCTTGACTTTCTTCAGAAGTATTGTGATCATGGCTTCCCTTAGAGTGGGAGGCAATGTATCATTTTGGAGAGGAGTCCTAGAAGGTCCTCCTTAACTATAGTGTGACCACATCCCCCATCAGTTTATACAGATCTACCAGGATGTCATCTCCCCAGGTGCCTTACAGGAGGTCATGGAGTTATGTCCTGCTGGATTTCATTTTGTGTTAAAGAGCATCCAGGATAGAGGTTTGGGTAGGGGTAATTGTAAGGATGGGCAGGGTATGCAAAAAGTCTAACTGTGTTAGGATCAGATGAGGAGGGTGATGCATGCAGGCCCTCATAAAACTTTTTCATAATAGAGTTAATAGCTTCCAGAGAGTGGTGGATTATGCCTACAGTATTCCTCAGCCTGGGTATAATCTGAGCAGCCTGGTTGCACCTTAGGCGGTATGCAAAGAGCTTACCCGACTTCTCTTCTTCCTTGCAAAAGGCATGGTGTACGTGGCAGAGAGCAAGTTCCACCTTCCTGTAGAGCAATGCATTCATTCTTGTACAGGTACTGAGAATCTCTGTTATCAGAGAGTGAGGAGACATCGGGGATACCCTTTTATATTGGTCCTCCAACTCCAGGAGCATTTGTTCAAGGCTGGCTTGTTCAGCCTCCTGTTCCATATGCTGATGTGCCGAATATATAATAATGTGCAAATTTATGGTGGCTTTGAATGCCTCCCACAGGGTGGAATCTGGCACATCTCCTAGGCAACTGAACTCCCAGAATGACTTAGCTTCCTGATTATTCAAACTTGTGGGAGTCCTCGAGGAGCAGAGGGTCCAGCCACCAGGATGGATTTCTGCTACATGGGATGACTGAGGTAAAGTTTGACTATCAAAAGCCCTGTACAACTTCCTTGCTGTGCATGTCGAGCTGTCAATATAACTTTGGTTACAATAATGTTTCAGTAAGCACATGGCTAGGACAATTTTCTCCAAAGCACTCTGTACGTCTCAGTCTGTTTATGTAGAAGTGGTGGAATGTGGCTTACTAAGATAATTAGTAATTACAATGTAAACTGACAGAACACTTACATAAACATAATGGCCTGGATATTCAAACTGCGCTCAAAACTGGCGCAACAGCAGGAGCAAGCGTAAACCAGTTGCGCAAATGCGCAACAGGTGCGATATTCAAACATGGAGCAGAGCAAATTGCGCAAGCAACCAACGTCTGAATATCGCACATACTGCGCCATCGCGCAACCAGGAAGGAGAAGCTGAGCCAAAATGTTGCGCTATGGCGCAACCATGGAAGCTCAGCTGAGCATTCCAGAGCTGCCATAGCGCAAGCACAGCCCCCCAGAGCAATGGAACTGCACATCCAGGGAGGCAGGCTGGGGCCCACCGCCAGCCATGCCACACATGGGCACAGGAACACACTGCAGAACCCACACCACACCAGCACACTCCAAGCACAGCATCACTGGGGGTGGTACGGATGATCCACGTGCCCATGGGGACAAGCCAACAAAGCATAGCAGAGCCCTGACACCCCAGCACAACCACTGGCAGGCGGAGAGTGCCACACACAGGGGGTTGACAACCACAGTGCACATCAGCCCCCCGTATGCACAGCGCACCCTGCACTGTGACCCCAAGACACCACCCATGTGCAGTGACTGGCACTGCAGGAAACCATGCAGCCCCCAGCACACGTCAGCCCCATGCAACACAGAAGCCTACAAGCCAGACACACCCTGTGCACCCAGCAGTGGGTGGCAGCAGATGGCAAGACCAACCGAAAGTCACTGCCATGCTGGAGATACCTCCCATGCACACACATGCACACACACACACACACACCCAGGACCATACCAGCCCAGATGGCATGTACACACCTGCAACTGAGCACCCATAGCCAGCTGCAAATCAGAGACCAACACAGTATTCATATATCAAAATAGAAATGTATATTAAACATAGTGCAACAAGAACAATAAAAACTATTTACAAGGGGGATGGGTACAAGGAAGGGGTGTTCAAGAGGGAGGGATTAAAAACTTGGAGATGGAAGGCAGGGTGCTAGGGATGGAAGAAGTGGGAAGGGTAATGCGGGCTACGGCCCAGCCGGCTCCAGGTCCTCCCCCTGCTGGCGCCCCATTCCAGTCTGCCCCTGATGGCGTCCATGCCTCTGTATTGCTCGGAGGATCCTGTGGCTTGCCACGCTGACCTCTGTGAGGTGACGGACATCCGCTGCATCCTCCTTAGAACCTCGAGGCCTAGGAAAATGGGAACACAGTCAATGGCTGTGACTGACCACAACCCTGAACACCACCCAACCTGCAAGCCATATAGCCTAATGTCCCGCACCTGTGATGGCATGCACCCACCCACAGTGAACATGCACATGGCCATCACAAGCAGGCAGCACCAGCTATGCACCACCGCCACACACACTGCCCATGTCAATCACAGTACAAACTAGGCTGGCAAGTGATGTGGCAACGTGGTGCGATGCCAGTTACACAGCTATGTGCCCAGTGCATGCCTGGACCACCAGTGATGCATACACAGACGTGCCGTGATACTGCACTGTGATGCAGGTCACCTGTGTCATGCCTACATACATGGATACATAGACAGTGTCGGCAGATAAGGGCCTATGGGACACCCAGTCTGTCCATTTGACCTTGTAAGTTCACTCTGTTGTCCTATAAGTCTGTTGCCCCTTACCCCTGACCTTCAGGATTCCTTTATGGCTAACCCATGCATTCATAAATCCCATGACCAAGTCAGCCCCCACCACCACTTCCTCTGGCAGGGTGTTCCACTTGTCCACCACCCGTTCTGTGAAGAAATACTTTCTCATGTTTCCTCTGAATCGTCCCCCCTCCAACTTCATCCCATGCCCTCTAGTCCTGGAACATCCTTTACACTTAAAAATACTGTTTTCCTGCACTCTGTTCCCCCCTGTAAGATACTTGTATGTCCCCATCATATCCCCACACCTCCTCCCCTCCAGGGAGTACATGTTCAGTTCCGTCAACCTGTCTGCATAGGACTTGTGATGCAATCCATGCACCATCCGTGTCGCCTCCTCTGAACCCTCTCCACCCAGTCCATGTCCATACGTAGGTATGGTCTCCGAACTGTACACTGTACTCCAGTGTGGGACTCACTAGTGTTTTGTATAGTGGAATTATGACCTCCTTTGGTTGTGCCCCGCATGCTGGTGGTCTTGCCCCCCAGCATGCAATAGCATCCATGAAGTAATGATACTCACACCTCCAGCAGCTGGGTCTGAGCGCTGCTGCCGCTGCTGCTGCTGGGGCACAATCACCCCCGCACCTGGGCCTTGGCACTGCCCACGCCACCCTGGCCCTGTGTCCTCACAATCCAGCCTGTGGGAGACATATGTTGAGACAAACATCAGTGTGACTCAAAAGCAGAGTGCCCCCTGCCCCGTGAGAGTGCCTGCCCACACAGCCATAACCATCCATCGCACAGCTGCACACACTGACACAGCCCACCGTGTCCGAGATGGCACCTATGCACAGCCACCCAAGCACACACACACCTACAGAGAATATAGGTGCATAGATGGTACACTCACCTGGCCCTAGGCACCACGCCCGCCTGCACGCGTGAGCAGCAGCGTCAGAGTTCGGCTCCCTCCAGCAGAGGTCACTGTACCGGTGCCGGCACTGCTCAGCAGACCGGCCCCAGCCAGTGACCTCCACCAGGTCAGTGGCCACTTGCTGCCACACGTGGGTCCTAGGCATGGTGAGGGGGGCCTCAAAATACAGTGCCTCACAGTGGGGCTCCACCAGGGCCACCAGGTTGGCCACTTCAAGCTGGCTCCAGGACACCATCCTCCTCCTAGCCATGGCACCAACTTTACAGCAGGCAATATGGCACCCCACTGCACCGTAACCCCGTGGAGTTGCTGTGCAATAGACCACACAGGCTCCAATCGTGCTGTTGAACAGCGCCATCACTTACATGGCACTGTCACCAGACAAGCGCAATAGGGACAGTACACGGCATGCCAACAGCGCCAGGTGGAGGTCGCTGGTTAGAGGGGCCACTAGACTACCAGGAAAGGCAACTGCTTATGGATTTCATTATGATGGGGAGCTGCTAGACTACCAGGATATGAGAATAATAATTATATACAGATCAGGGGGCCACTAGACCACCAGGAAGATAAACAACAAATATAGAAGCAAGACACATTCAGGAGGGGGCTCTAGACTACCAGGGATAAAAAAATATATATTTATTCAATACAGATTGGGAGGCCACTAGACAACCAGGGATACAATGATCATTATATATCTTATCATGATGGGAGGGTGCTAGACTACCAGGGATATAAAAAACTTATATTTCTTTATTCAGATGGGGCAGAACAAAGCCCCCTGAGCAAAACACACCCTCAGTTAACTGTCTAGGGCACCCCTGGGCTTGAAAAATGAGTTTTAAAATCTGGCCATCTCGTCCCTCGCTCTTTGGTCGTGACCCTGCAAATTATTTGATCGTGAGCCTGCAAATTCTTTGACCGCGAGATTCTTTGATGGTGATCGTGCATCGCGAGGGAGGGGGGGATGAGATATTACAGGGCAGAAAACTTACGGCACTATGAAGTTGATGCTTTTCCCCCATAAGATAACATTACGGCGTCCGCTGCATTACAGGAATTCTTTGTCGCTGTGCTGCAAAATAACGGTTTGGTCTTTTGGGCTGAAATTTGGAAGGAAGGAAGCCAACATCCCACAGATGTGCCTTTTGGTGGTTTGGTGAAAAAATATTACAGGGTGACAAACCGAAGTTGACACTTTTTCCCGTAGGATAACATTATGGCATCCGTCGTGTCTGTCAGAGCCCATATCTCGGAAACGTTGCGGGATACGGACTTTTCGTCACAAAAATGCTTTGCCCCCAAACAGCGGCTAAGTAGAAAACTATCCAGGAAACTCATAATTCATACTAATTTTTTTTTTCGTTGTACAGTTCCTGAGATATAAGCAATTTAGTATTCCAAGTCCTAATTTTGTGCTCCGAGGTCCATTATTATGCATACATTCTTTGTTTTCACTGTGTTTTTCAATACAGTTTTTGGGGAAAAGAAGGGTGTGCCCTTTCGTTACTGTGCCACTTAGCATTTCCAGTTGCGCTTCCGTTACAGTTTTTTGCACCTTTCCTGTCTATGCCACTATGTGCGTTATGGTTTGCGTTTTTGTTTGAGCTTGCGTTTCTGTTTCTGTTTCATTTGGCATTATTGCTGTTGTTACCATTACCATTTCTATTTGCAATTGTGGTACCGTGCCTGTGCGCGTTACGGTTTGCATTTCCATTCACGCTTGCGTTAGTGTTTGAGTTTCTGTTTCCTTTGACTTTATTGTTGCTGTTACCCTTACCATTTGCATTTACAATTGCGGTACCATGACCGTGTGTGTAACAGTTTGCGTTTCTGTATGTACTTGCGTTTGCATTTGCATTTCTCTTTCTTTTGGTGTTATTGTTGCTGTTACTGTTACCTTTTGCATTTACAATTGCGGTTCCATGACTGTGAGCCTTACAGTTTTCATTTTCCGATGCGCTTGCATTTCTGTTTACTTTGCCGTTATTGTTGCTGTCACCATTACCATTTGCATTTCCAATTGCAGTACCGTGAACGTGCGCATTACCAGTTGCGTTTCATATGAAATTCAGTTTGTGTCTCCGTTTCCATCACTGTTCGCTTTGGCGTCACTTTGCGCTTGCATTTCTATTTCCGTTTGTGTTACCATTTACATTTGCAGCACCATGTGTATAACCATTTGCACTTGCATTTGAATTGTGCTTACTGTTACTATGTCACACAAAATCATGTGATGGAAGTGCAGGGCCCCACAGGGCCCCGCGCTCCCACCAACTTGCGCAACTTTCTACTTTTTTATTCTTTCTTAAAAAGTAAGGAAACTCTATACAAAAAATTTCATTAATGCATCAGTTAGGGTTCTTCTACAGCTAATAAGTGAGGAAATTCAATTTTAGGGTTCCCACCCTTTTGCACCCCAGCCCACCCCGCAACAGGCATCGGGGTGTGCGTTGGGTTATTGGCCTAACTCTCACCCCATTCTCCTACACTGCACCACCTCAGCTTGTTTACACATGGGATGGGGTGAGAGTTAGCCAATGACCCCAACGCACACCCTGATGCCTGTTGGTGGGGAAGGGCTGGCGGTAAGGTAAGTGAGGGAACCTTAAAATCAAATTTCCTCACTTTTGTGCTGTAGAAGAACCAAACTGATGCATTAATGAAGTTTTGTATAGAATATATGTACTGTATATATGATATAACGTGCTACCTCACCAACTTTGGGGAACTTCTGCTCCTTGTGCTATATGATTATAATCTATGTAGAGGATTGAAACCACCAATCTGTAAAATACTTATATACTTCCCTACAATTTGGTCCAGGACGAGGGCTTTTTATTCTTAAGGCATAATAATGTCCCTTTAATTTCTTTCTCACTAATATAAATAGGTTTTGGATAGTAGCTATTATTAGTATAATTAGCCATTCTCAAGATTTCCATATTTGGGTAGTAAGATCCTTAAAATACATGGCCCAGACCTGTGAGTTATGGATCCTCTACAGTTGCTGTATAGCATCCAAACCTTGACTTACCATGGTCCACAATTGTTTGGTGTCCTTTTTATATGGCCATCCTGAGTTTACACTACAAAGATTGTTGATTTTTTAACTTCTGTATTTCTAATATATTCTTGTACTTATTTCTTTCCAAATTTAATGCATGGTAGTTTGACATAATAGGGTGTTTTTTGTCTTCTTTGGTTCTGAAAAAAGAGATCCAATAAGTATGTAAATTTCCTGTCATCTATCATAGATGTATTCAAACTGCCCTGGATGTGATAACATTTCTGTATATTTATCACATAAGTCTCCTATATAAAATATATCTTTAAATGTATCAGTAGTATTTGCTTTCCATCTGAATCTCTTTAGGTTTATTATCTCGAGATCATTCTGAAATTGGTTATTGTTTTCATTTATTCTATTCCCATGTAATGTCATCAGTTTTGATTTACTGGAAAATGGGCAGACTCCAGCCCTGTCAAGGGGTTGACATTGTTGAAACCTTTCTCATTGCTGTTATATTTGCCCTAACGAGATCTATTAGAGTAGCCATTAGATCCCATAAATGTGAATGCTTCCAACTCCCCTAGCAGCCTATCATTTAGAATACAGCATTTGTGCCCTCCATTGCTCTTAACAGATTCTTGCCCTGTTTACTAATTCTAGGATCCTTGGACTATCTCATTTGTCTTAATCCTGGATTTATGATATTCAAATTTTGTAAAAATGCCGAGTGTGTGTTTACCAATGTATTTTCATTAGCAACCCATGCATTAAAGTCACCCAATATTATTATGTCATAGACGGCATATTGATCTGTGATTCCCTCAATAAATTTAGTATATTCTTCCCAGTTATCTTGTGATGGCAGAGCTCATACTAATGGTGGGATGTAAACACTTATCAGAATCAGCTTTTGGGTGCTATTTTCTAAAACTAAAGGGAGGAGGGTCTTAAAGGGACAATTTAGCTGGGTGATCCTGAAATTTAAAGAGGTCTTGACATAGGTTATAATCCCTCCCTCTGGACGGCTACTTTTTGCATTTGATGCGCTTGTGCACCTAACACTTTGGGACAATAACAGGAAATGAGAGGTATGTCACTGCAACCCAATGCAACAGATGCTTTACTGGGTGCCTCCCACAGCCACCAATCAACAGGGAAGCTGCCTATGACAGCAGCTTCAAAGAGAGCCAAGGAGTTAAAAGAAACCTACTACTGCAATCATAAACAGTTTTGTAACTGCAGAGGCACCTCCCTCGCAACCAGGTCGGCTCCTGCCCACTTAGCATTCTGTCCCTGGGCCTTGCTCCATGAGCAACTTGTTTGCTCGGTGTGCTTTTCCTGGTGAAACATTTAAATAATGAAATGAGTGGGCAGTGGCTCCTGCCACGCACCACACACTCCAAAGAAAGCCAACATCAGGGTGCCCAATCCCCATGTTTGCATGTATCCCCCCTCCCCCCATTGATGTGGCACACTGGGAGCCCACCCCAGTGTGCCAAAGTAATTGTTTATTTTTTTCCAACACCGGAATGCCTACTCCCAGTGTCAGATGCACCCCTCCCCCCCAAAACCCATCAGTAATATTCGCCAACATCGGGGTGCCCAATCCCCATGTCGGCATGCTCCCCCACACATGCACACACTATTGTGGCACAATGGGAGCCCACCTCAGTGTGCTTAAATGTGTTTCTTTTTTTGCCAACATTGGGTTGCCCAATCCCCATATCTGCATGCCCTCTCCCCTTGTGGCACATTGGGAGCCCACCCCAGTGTGCCTAAATGTTTGGGGTTTTTCACCTGTAAAATAAAGAAACTGGTCCCTCAAAGTCTTTTTTTTCTTTCCCCCCGTAAAAAAGAAAACTATCCACCCTTGTCTCCCCAGTCCCCCTTCCCCATCCCTACCCTCCCACTGAGCACCCACCTCCTGCACCCCCTCACCCCATACTCACATCTGGATGCGGACAGTGATCTTCTGTGGAGCAGGACACGTTTGCACTCTTCAAAGGCGACTGGCAAAATGAAGATTTCAAGGTAAGCCGTATAATATGAGTCAGTGTGGGGTTTCAACTTAGGTTGATATCTCAGCCATTTTTAGGAATTTTGGCCCAAAATTTTCAACATGGGGTTCTTGGGAACCCACCTCATGAACTTGTTACTGCCATTTCGTTGCTCGGTCCGGAAAGGTGATTTCGTGGTCGCTGCATGGAATCACCTTTTGGGACCAATTAATGAAATGACACTCCACTGTTCACGAGGGGAGGTCCCAAAAGCCCATGTTGCAAGTTTGGTGAAAAAATTCCAACAAATGATTGCATTACGAGCGTGCATTGTGCAGTTTCTACACATGCTCAAAGCTTCACCAATTTTTTATATTTTCATTCCAGATTTTCAACATTGCCATTTTTTCACACCTTCTTATGAACAGTACAGCTGTCATTTTTCACATCCTGCCCAAAATGTGTTTTTCACACCTGTGACTTAGAATGGCACGGTCGCTGTGGAAAATCAACTTTGGGACAGATTAACAAAATCACTGTGCCACTGTTCATGAACAGAAGTTGAAAATGCCCATGTTGAAAATTTGGTGAAAAAAATTCCACAAAATGATTGTGTTACAGGCGTGTGTTGTGTAGTTTCTTTGCATGATCGAAACGTCACCAATTTTTCATATTTTCAGACCAGATTTTCAACATTGCCATTTTTTTACACCGCCCCATGAACAGTACAGCTGTCATTTTTTTCACATCCTGCCTGAAATGTGTTTTTGCATCTGTGGCGTTGAATGGCATGGCCGCTGTGCAAAATCACCTTTTGGGATTGAATAACAAAATAATAGTGCCACTGTTCATGAGGTGGGGTCCCAAAAAGCCCATGTTGAAAATCTGGAGAAAAAATACTAACAAATACTTGGGGCATTAGGGTTTCAAACCGTAACACCCCACCCCCCAACCCTGTAGAGACTGACAGGCGTCGGGGGTGTGACTTGCAGTCATTGGCCATAATGCTCATGACACTCCCCCCATCCCCACCTTGCAGCCAGTGGCAGGCACCAAGCTGTGTCTTGGGGTCTTTGGCCCTAATGTTCATCCCATTCTTCTATGCTGCACCCATCTCAGCTTATTTCCTTATGGAATGGGGTGAGTGTAATGGCCAGACCCAAGGCACACTGTGATGCCTGTCAATGTTTGCAGGGTGGGAGTGAGGTGGAATGGCATGAGCTGTTATGGCCGATGAACCAAAGACACACCCCCAATGCCTGTCAGTCTCTGCAGAGTAGGGTTGGTCTTAGGATTGAAACCCTAATGCCTCAGTAAGGAAGTAAATCAGGGAGGGGCAGTGGACATCACCTACCTTGATTTCTGGAAAGCCTTCAACACCGACCAGCATAGAAGGCTGATTAACAAGATGGGTAGTCTGGCACAGGGCACCAAATGTTCAAGTACCTCAAGGACATAAACAAGGTGCAGGAGCAGACATCTTCCAAAGCATCAAACATTTGGCATTGACAAATGCTTGTTTAATCTTTGTGGCTGGAATGGTATAGCTAGAGTAGCCCTGTAGAAGTGAAGCATTCTGGTCCATACACAAGTTTCTTGAAGACACATTAGGTCACGTGTCATCAGGAACTTCTTGGTGTCTTCATCTTCAAGTTTTAAGAACAGGCCCTCCAAATTCCAGGATATAATAGAAAGTTCATTGGCTTCCCTATGGCAGACTAAGTCTGACCCCTGATGCATAGATTATGAATTTGAACTGTCTTTTTTTCCAGACATGCATATTTATTTAAATTCTCGAATATGCAAGTTTCCTCTGCAGCTGATTTGCCCTTAATCAGGGTTCCAACCTCCACTATATATAAGCCTATTTGATCTAAAATGGGTACTCTATCAGCTATCAATCTGGTTATATTTGGATTCTTAAACATGACATCCAGTTGTGAGCAGGGAGTATTTAAGTTATCCGTTCAAACCCATTCTGTAGCACTCCTATTAATATTTACATCTAACATTCTTGATGGAAAGGTAGCCAATTCAATTGTAATCTTTCCTATAGTATCTCTTTCTGAAGTTTTCCAACCAAAAACTGATATAGATTTATTTTCTCAGGACAAAGTCTGTTCATTTGTATAATTCTGTATAACATCCAATGTCCTATCATACCAGTCTTTGGTGGCTTCAGTGGTGCCCTGTTCTTGTTCTGCCATGAAAGGAACAGCCTGAGATGGCCATATAGAGACCTCTTAACCTGAACTCTGTATCTTTCTGCTGTATTATGTCTGCTTCAGCTTGAGTTTACAGTAAATTAAGACACAGTCTTGATAGTTTTAGTTAGAAGGACAAGTAATGTAATATTTATCTGTGGCCTCATATCATTAACTGATTCTAATACCCAATCCGTCAACTTTATAGCTATTTCCTCATAAAGAGGATACAACCATAAAGTTTGATCAGGTATTCAAGCAGTACAGCTGAATTTCATCTTTCTTCAAGTGCATGTGGCCCAACATTTTCCTTTGGGTTGGTTAAGTGAACCTCAGACTCCTCCCAGACACTTCTAGCATCAATTTTCCTGTATTGGTGAAAAACAATAAAATACCTGTGCTCTCTCTAGATTTATTCCCACTTCATTATCTTCATATTAACAGATTTTGACATTTATCACCATCAACATTCTCTAAACTTATCCTCTCCCCATCTCTTTCCAAGTTTGTAGATTGTCTGTATTTATCATTTTCACTCAAGGTATTCTTTGTCATAAGGCTTGACACTGAACTGGCAACACTTGTTGGATTTTTAGATAGACTAGGAGAATCAGTATAATTTCCCGACAAATGCATACTCTCTTTTTCTTATTGGTTTTAGATTTTTCCCCTACTTCTTTTTATTTTTCTTTTCCTTTCTGACTAGTTTTTGATGTGTGTTTATGTCCTCTATGTATTTAAAAAGGAGGATGAATGTTTACCTGTAGCTCTTTATTTATCATTTTTGGGGAGACTCTAAGTTCCTCTGTCTCTGAATATACTGTTGTTGTTTTCTGTTTTAATTGATCCAAAATTACTTTGTTATAGAAGACATCTGCTATACGGTTCATATGCTCTTACTTTAAAGCCCATACATTTTCCAGTATGACTATGTTTGCATAGTAGGGATTATTTATCATTTCTAAGATTTGCTTAGAAAGTGAAGTGCTAGAAGTAAAATCCCCACCATTTGTAAAAAATTCTATTATAAATAATTTCTGTCTCACAAGCTACCTCTTTACTTGTCAGGGATATAATTAAATTATCTGCTGTGGCATGCAAGGGGAAAATTTCAGAGGTTCTTGGCTGGTTAATATCCTTTTTTTAGATACAGATGTTGATTGGAAATCGTCAGCCCATTTTTTTAGCCCTTCAATAGTGTAGTCAAGGTCATGAAGTACCGAAGTAAATTTTTCTTGTTTCTGACTTTCAGTAGTCCAGTTATAGAGTATAGGTTCACTATTATATTTTTTTATATTTTGCTCCTTTGACTCAGGCAGAAGGGGAGAAATTGAAGTGCTCTTGGGTGAGAAAAATTTTCAGTCCACATTCCAACAGCACTCACACAGAAGGGGTATGCCAATCCTACTACATAGGGACTCTCCATTTAAAGGCTACCTAAACACAATTATGATGGGGCACACTGTTCTGAAAACCCTCCCATGGAATTAGAGCAGACAGGGAGAGATTTTGAATAAAATTATTTATTACCTAAAATTCTGCCGATTAACACATTTTCAGTGACTTTTTTCAAACTGCCAAAACCAGGAAACATTTTTAGAACACCGTGCCGATCGGGAACTGAGGCTGCTGGGAACGTGCAATGCAATGATGTAATCCTAGCGAGTCTGATACTCCCCTGTATGCAGTCCCTATGGAGTCTTATGTACTACGCATAATATTAGTGTTATATGTGTACTTTGTTATCCTTATCATTATTTAACATGTACAGTACACTCTACTGTACATGTTAAATAATGATAAAGATAACAAAGCACACACATATAATGCTAATATTATGCATAGTACATAAGGTTCCATAGGGACTACATACTGAGGACTATCGGACTTGCTAAGATTACATCATTGCGTTGCACATTCCCAGCAGCCTCAGTCACCGATCGGCGCAGTGTACTAAAATGTTTCCTCGTTTCGGCAGTTTGAAAAAAGTCACCAAAAATGTGTTCAATGGCAGAATTTAAGGTAATAAATAATTTTATTCAAAACCTCTCCCTGTTTGCTCTAATTCCATGGGAAGGTTTTCAGAACAGTGTGCCCCATCATAATTGTGTTTAGGTAGCCTTTAAGATACAGGACAACTGTTAGGATCCAGAAGTAGATAGTAGTAGTAGTAGTAGATCAAATTTATTTATACAGTGATAACATCATTAGGGCTATAAATGCCCTTTTCTAAAGGTGCACCTGTTTAAAGTGTTCAGTTACAATGACATAAAAGACATGTACAAAAAAACACAACAAGCAATACATATCCAAGAGTACAAATTTCCAGCAATAAAGGGATATTACACACTTCACAAAAGAGATAGTAATAACAAACAGACAATTGAATACTCATATTAAATCATTGCAATTATGATTTTTATCAACATATACACTTATCCTTGATCTAATTTATCTATCTGTTGCAAGTCAATCAATCAATCAATCAAAATCTTAATTTATTCAGGTGATCATTCAGCGTGCCTTGACCAGGCTCCGGACCCCTAAATTTCGGGAACTTAAACAGTTTTTCAGAAATCCTCTGGACTGCAAGGGATCCAGCGTGCCTTGACTAGGCTCCGGACCCCTAAATTTCGGGAACCTAAACAGTTTTTCAGAAATCCTCTGTACTGCAAGGGATCCAGCGTGCCTTGACCAGGCTCCGGACCCCTCAATTTAGGAACCTAAACAGTTTTTCAGAAATCCTCTGTACTGCAAAGGGATCCAGCGTGCCTTGACCAGGCTCTGGACCCCTCAATTTCAGGAACCTAAACAGTTTTCAGAAATCCTCTGTACTGCAAGGGATCCAAGCGTGCCTTGACAGGCTCGGACCCCTCAATTTGAACCTAAACAGTTTTTCAGAAATCCTCTGTACTGCAAGGGATCCAGCGTGCCTTGACCAGGCTCCAGACCCCTCAATTTCAGGAACCTAAACAGTTTTTCAGAAATCCTCTGTACTGCAAGGGATCCAGCGTGCCTTGACCAGGCTCCGGACCCCTCAATTTCAGGAACCTAAACAGTTTTTCAGAAATCCTCTGTACTGCAAGGGATCCAGCGTGCCTTGACCAGGCTCCGGACCCCTCAATTTCGGGAACCTAAACAGTTTTTCAGAAATCCTCTGTACTGCAAGGGATCCAGCGTGCCTTGACCAGCCTCCGGACCCCTCAATTTCGGGAACCTAAACAGTTTTTCAGAAATCCTCTGTACTGCAAGGGATCCAGCATGCCATGACCAGGCTCGGACCCCTCAATTTGAGGAACCTAAACAGTTTTTCAGAAATCCTCTGTACTGCAAAGGGATCAGCGTGCCTTCACAGGCTCCGGACCCTCAATTTCGGAACCTAAACAGTTTTCAGAAATCCTCTGTGCAAAGGGATCCAGCGTGCCTTGACCAGGCTCCGGACCCTCAATTCTGGAACCTAAACAGTTTTTCAGAAATCCTCTGTACTACAAGGATCCAGCATGCCTTGACCAGGCTCCGGACCCCTCAATTTCAGGGAACCTAAACAGTTTTCAGAAATCCTCTGTACTGCAAGGGATCCAGCGTGCCTTGACCAGGCTCGGACCCTCAATTTCGAGGAACCTAAACAGTTTTCAGAAATCCTCTGTACTGCAAGGGATCCAGCGTGCCTTGACCAGGCTCTGGACCCCTCAATTTCGGGAACCTAAACAGTTTTTCAGAAATCCTCTGTACTGCAAGGGATCCAGCGTGCCTTGACCAGGCTCTGGACCCCTCAATTTCGGGAACCTAAACAGTTTTTCAGAAATCCTCTGTACTGCAAGGGATCCAGCATGCCTTGACCAGGCTCCAGACCCCTCAATTTCGGGAACCTAAACAGTTTTTCAGAAATCCTCTGTACTGCAAGGGATCCAGCGTGCCTTGACCAGGCTCCGGACCCCTCAATTTCGGGAACCTAAACAGTTTTTCAGAAATCCTCTGTACTGCAAGGGATCCAGCGTGCCTTGACCAGGCTCCGGACCCTCAATTTGGGAACCTAAACAGTTTTCAGAAATCCTCTGTACTGCAAGGGATCCAGCGTGCCTTGACCAGGCTCGGACCCCCAATTCGGGAACCTAAACAGTTTTTCAGAAATCCTCTGGACTGCAAGGGATCCAGCGTGCCTTGACCAGGCTCCGGACCCCTCAATTTCAGGAACCTAAACAGTTTTCAGAAATCCTCTGTACTGCAAGGGATCAGCGTGCCTTGACCAAGCTCCGGACCCCTCAATTTGAGAACCTAAACAGTTTTCAGAAATCCTCTGTATGCAAGGGATCCAGCGTGCCTTGACCTGGCTCGGACCCCTCAATTTCGGGAACCTAAACAGTTTTCAGAAATCCTCTCTACTGCAAGGGATCCAGCGTGCCTTGACCAGGCTCGGACCCCTCAATTTCGGGAACCTAAACAGTTTTCAGAAATCCTCTGTACTGCAAGGGATCCAGCGTCCCTTGACCAGGCTCGGACCCTCAATTCGGGAACCTAAACAGTTTTCAGAAATCCTCTGTACTGCAAGGGATCCAGCATGCCTTGACCAGGCTCGGACCCCTCAATTTCGGGAACCTAAACAGTTTTTCAGAAATCCTCTGTACTGCAAGGGATCCAGCATGCCTTGACCAGGCTCGGACCCTCAATTTGGGAACCTAAACAGTTTTCAGAAATCCTCTGTACTGCAAGGATCCAGCATGCCTTGACCAGGCTCCGGACCCCTCAATTTCGGGAACCTAAACAGTTTTCAGAAATCCTCTGTACTGCAAGGGATCCAGTGTGCCTTGACCAGGCTCCGGACCCTCAATTTCGGGAACCTAAACAGTTTTTCCAAAATCTTCTGTACTGCAAGGGATCCAGCGTGCCTTGACCAGTCTCCGGACCCCTCAATTTCGGGAACCTAAACAGTTTTTCAGAAATCCTCTGTACTGCAAGGGATCCAGCATGCCTTGACCAGGCTCCGGACCCCTCAATTTCGGGAACCTAAACAGTTTTTCAGAAATCCTCTGTACTGCAAGGGATCCAGCGTGCCTTGACCAGGCTCCGGACCCCTCAATTTCGGGAACCTAAACAGTTTTCAGAATCCTCTGTACTAAGGGATCCAGCGTGCCTTGACCAGGCTCCGGACCCCTCAATTTCGGGAACCTAAGCAGTTTTTCAGAAATCCTCTGTACTGCAAGGGATCCAGCGTGCCTTGACCAGGCTCCGGACCCCTCAATTTCGGGAACCTAAACAGTTTTTCAGAAATCCTCTGTACTGCAAGGGATCCAGCGTGCCTTGACCAGGCTCTGGACCCCTCAATTTCGGGAACCTAAACAGTTTTTCAGAAATCCTCTGTACTGCAAGGGATCCAGCGTGCCTTGACCAGGCTCTGGACCCCTCAATTTCGGGAACCTAAACAGTTTTTCAGAAATCCTCTGTACTGCAAGGGATCCAGCGTGCCTTGACCAGGCTCTGGACCCCTCAATTTCGGGAACCTAAACAGTTTTTCAGAAATCCTCTGTACTGCAAGGGATTCAGCGTGCCTTGACCAGGCTCTGGACCCCTCAATTTCGGGAACCTAAACAGTTTTTCAGAAATCCTCTATACTGCAAGGGATCCAGCATGCCTTGACCAGGCTCCAGACCCCTCAATTTCGGGATCCTAAACAGTTTTTCAGAAATCCTCTGTACTGCAAGGGATCCAGCATGCCTTGACCAGGCTCCGGACCCCTCAATTTCGGGAACCTAAACAGTTTTTCAGAAATCCTATGTACTGCAAGGGATCCAGCGTGCCTTGACCAGGCTCCGGACCCCTCAATTTCGGGAACCTAAACAGTTTTTCAGAAATCCTCTGTACTGCAAGGGATCCAGCGTGCCTTGACCAGGCCTCGGACCCTCAATTTCGGGAACCTAAACAGTTTTTCAGAAATCCTCTGTACTGCAAGGGATCCAACATGCCTTGACCAGGCTCCGGACCCCTCAATTTCGGGAACCTAAACAGTTTTTCAGAAATCCTCTGTACTGCAAGGGATCCAGTGTGCCTTGACCAGGCTCCGGACCCCTCAATTTTGGGAACCTAAACAGTTTTTCAGAAATCTTCTGTACTGCAAGGGATCCAGCGTGCCTTGACCAGGCTCTGGACCCCTCAATTTCGGGAACCTAAACAGTTTTTCAGAAATCCTCTGTACTGCAAGGGATCCAGCATGCCTTGACCAGGCTCCGGACCCCTCAATTTCGGGAACCTAAACAGTTTTTCAGAAATCCTCTGTACTGCAAGGGATCCAGCGTGCCTTGACCAGGCTCCGGACCCCTCAATTTCGGGAACCTAAACAGTTTTTCAGAAATCCTCTGTACTGCAAGGGATCCAGCGTGCCTTGACCAGGCTCCGGACCCCTCAATTTCGGGAACCTAAACAGTTTTCAGAAATCCTCTGTACTGCAAGGGATCCAGTGTGCCTTGACCAGGCCCGGACCCCTCAATTTGGGAACCTAAACAGTTTTCAGAAATCTTCTGTACTGCAAGGGATCCAGCATGCTTGACCAGTCTCCAGACCCTCAATTTCGGGAACCTAAACAGTTTTCAGAAATCCTCTGTACTGCAAGGATCCAGCATGCCTTGGCCAGGCTCTGGACCCCTCAATTTCGGGAACCTAAACAGTTTTTCAGAAATCCTCTGTACTGCAAGGGATCCAGCGTGCCTTGACCAGGCTCCGGACCCCTCAATTTGAGGAACCTAAACAGTTTTTCAGAAATCCTCTGTACTGCAAGGGATCCAGCATGCCTTGACCAGGCTCCGGACCCCTCAATTTCGGGAACCTAAGCAGTTTTCAGAAATCCTCTGTACTGCAGGATCCAGGCACCTGACCAGGCTCCGGACCCCCAATTTCGGGAACCTAAACAGTTTTTCAGAAATCCTCTGGACTGCAAGGGATCCAGCGTGCCTTGACCAGGCTCCGGACCCCTCAATTTCGGGAACCTAAACAGTTTTTCAGAAATCCTCTGTACTGCAAGGGATCCAGCGTGCCTTGACCAAGCTCCGGACCCCTCAATTTCGGGAACCTAAACAGTTTTTCAGAAATCCTCTGTACTGCAAGGGATCCAGCGTGCCTTGACCTGGCTCTGGACCCCTCAATTTCGGGAACCTAAACAGTTTTTCAGAAATCCTCTGTACTGCAAGGGATCCAGCGTGCCTTGACAGGCTCGGACCTCAATTTCAGGAACCTAAACAGTTTTCAGAAATCCTCTGTACTGCAAGGGATCCAGCGTCCCTTGACCAGGCTCCGGACCTCAATTTGGGAACCTAAACAGTTTTCAGAAATCCTCTGTACTGCAAGGGATCCAGCATCTTGACCAGGCTCCGGACCCTCAATTTGGGAACCTAAACAGTTTTCAAAATCCTCTGTACTGCAAGGGATCCAGCATGCCTTGACCAGGCTCCGGACCCTCAATTTCGGGAACCTAAACAGTTTTCAGAAATCCTCTGTACTGCAAAGGATCCAGCATGCCTTGACCAGGCTCCGGACCCTCAATTTCGGGAACCTAAACAGTTTTCAGAAATCCTCTGTACTGCAAGGGATCCAGTGTGCCTTGACCAGGCTCCGGACCCTCAATTTGGGAACCTACACAGTTTTCAGAAATCTCTGTACTGCAAGGGATCCAGCGTGACTTGACCAGGCTCCGGACCCCTCAATTCGAGAACCTAAACAGTTTTCAGAAATCCTCTGTACTGCAAGGGATCCAGCTGCCTTGACCAGGCTCCGGACCCCTCAATTTCGGAACCTAAACAGTTTTTCAGAAATCCTCTGTACTGCAAGGGATCCAGCATGCCTTGACCAGGCTCCGGACCCCTCAATTTGGGAACCTAAACAGTTTTCAGAAATCCTCTGTACTGCAAGGGATCCAGTGTGCCTTGACCAGGCTCCGGACCCCTCAATTTCGGGAACCTAAACAGTTTTCAGAAATCTTCTGTACTGCAAGGGATCCAGCGTGCCTTGACCAGGCTCTGGACCCCTCAATTTGAGGAACCTAAACAGTTTTCAGAAATCCTCTGTACTGCAAGGGATCCAGCATGCCTTGACCAGGCTCCGGACCCCTCAATTTCGAGACCTAAACAGTTTTCAGAAATCCTCTGTACTGCAAAGGGATCAGCGTGCCTTGATCAGGCTCGGACCCCTCAATTTTGGGAACCTAAACAGTTTTTCAGAAATCCTCTGTCTACAAGGGATCCAGCGATGCCTTGACCGAGGCTCCGGACCCCTCAATTTCGGGAACCTAAACAGTTTTCAGAAATCCTCTGTACTGCAAGGGATCCAGTGTGCCTTGACCAGGCTCCGGACCCCTCAATTTTGGGAACCTAAACAGTTTTTCAGAAATCTTCTGTACTGCAAGGGATCCAGCATGCCTTGACCAGTCTCCAGACCCCTCAATTTTGGGAACCTAAACAGTTTTTCAGAAATCCTCTGTACTGCAAGGGATCCAGCATGCCTTGACCAGTCTCCGGACCCCTCAATTTTGGGAACCTAAACAGTTTTTCAAAAATCTTCTGTACTGCAAGGGATCCAGCATGCCTTGACCAGGACTCTGGACCCCTCAATTTCGGGAACCTAAACAGTTTTCAGAAATCCTCTGTACTGCAAGGATCAGCGTGCCTTGACCAGGCTCGGACCCCTCAATTTGGGAACCTAAACAGTTTTCAGAAATCCTCTGTACTGCAAGGGATCCAGCGTGCCTTGACCAGGCTCGGACCCCTCAATTTCGGGAACCTAAGCAGTTTTCAGAAATCCTCTGTACTGCAAGGGATCCAGCGTGCCTTGACCAGGCTCGGACCCCTCAATTTCGGGAACCTAAACAGTTTTCAGAATCCTCTGTACTGCAGGGATTCAGCGTGCCTTGACCAGGCTCTGGACCCCTCAATTTCGAGAACCTAAACAGTTTTTCAGAAATCCTCTGTACTGCAAGGGATTCAGCGTGCCTTGACCAGGCTCTGGACCCCTCAATTTCGGGAACCTAAACAGTTTTTCAGAAATCCTCTATACTGCAAGGGATCCAGCATGCCTTGACCAGGCTCCAGACCCCTCAATTTCGGGAACCTAAACAGTTTTCAGAAATCCTCTGTACTGCAAGGGATCCAGCATGCCTTGACCAGGCTCGGACCCTCAATTTGGGAACCTAAACAGTTTTCAGAAATCCTCTGTACTGCAAGGGATCCAGCGTGCCTTGACCAGGCTCCGGACCCCTCAATTTCGGGAACCTAAACAGTTTTTCAGAAATCCTCTGTACTGCAAGGGATCCAGCGTGCCTTGACCAGGCTCCGGACCCCTCAATTTCGGGAACCTAAACAGTTTTTCAGAAATCCTCTGTACTGCAAGGGATCCAGCATGCCTTGACCAGGCTCCGGACCCCTCAATTTCGGGAACCTAAACAGTTTTTCAGAAATCTCTGTACTGCAAGGGATCCAGTGTGCCTTGACCAGGCTCCGGACCCTCAATTTGGGAACCTAAACAGTTTTTCAGAAATCTTCTGTACTGCAAGGGATCAGCGTGCCTTGACCAGCTCCTGGACCCCTCAATTCTGGAACCTAAACAGTTTTTCAGAAATCCTCTGTACTGCAAGGGATCCAGCATGCCTTGACCAGGCTCGGACCCCTCAATTTCGGGAACCTAAACAGTTTTTCAGAAATCCTCTGTACTACAAGGGATCCAGCGTGCCTTGACCAGGCTCCGGACCCCTCAATTTCGGGAACCTAAACAGTTTTTCAGAAATCCTCTGTACTGCAAGGGATCCAGCGTGCCTTGACCAGGCTCCGGACCCCTCAATTTCTGGGAACCTAAACAGTTTTTCAGAAATCCTCTGTACTGCAAGGGATCCAGTGTGCCTTGACCAGGCTCCGGACCCCTCAATTTTGGGAACCTAAACAGTTTTTCAGAAATCTTCTGTACTGCAAGGGATCCAGCATGCCTTGACCAGTCTCCAGACCCCTCAATTTCGGGAACCTAAACAGTTTTTCAGAAATCCTCTGTACTGCAAGGGATCCAGCATGCCTTGGCCAGGCTCTGGACCCCTCAATTTCGGGAACCTAAACAGTTTTTCAGAAATCCTCTGTACTGCAAGGGATCAGCGTGCCTTGACCAGGCTCCGGACCCCTCAATTTGGGAACCTAAACAGTTTTCAGAAATCCTCTGTACTGCAAGGGATCCAGCATGCCTTGACCAGGCTCGGACCCTCAATTTCGGGAACCTAAGCAGTTTTCAGAAATCCTCTGTACTGCAAGGGATCCAGCGTGCCTTGACCAGGCTCCGGACCCCTCAATTTGGGAACCTAAACAGTTTTCAGAAATCCTCTGTACTGCAAGGGATCCAGCGTGCCTTGACCAGGCTCTGGACCCCTCAATTTCGGGAACCTAAACAGTTTTTCAGAAATCCTCTGTACTGCAAGGGATTCAGCGTGCCTTGACCAGGCTCCAGACCCCTCAATTTCGGGAACCTAAACAGTTTTTCAGAAATCCTCTGTACTGCAAGGGATCCAGCATGCCTTGACCAGGCTCCGGACCCCTCAATTTCAGGAACCTAAACAGTTTTTCAGAAATCCTCTGTACTGCAAGGGATCCAGCATGCCTTGACCAGGCTCCGGACCCCTCAATTTCAGGAACCTAAACAGTTTTTCAGAAATCCTCTGTACTGCAAGGGATCCAGCGTGCCTTGACCAGGCTCCGGACTCCTCAATTTCGGGAACCTAAACAGTTTTTCAGAAATCCTCTGTACTGCAAGGGATCCAGCGTGCCTTGACCAGGCCTCGGACCCCTCAATTTTAGGAACCTAAACAGTTTTTCAGAAATCCTCTGTACTGCAAGGGATCCAGCATGCCTTGACCAGGCTCCGGACCCCTCAATTTGGGAACCTAAACAGTTTTCAGAAATCCTCTGTACTGCAAGGGATCCAGCATGCCTTGACCAGGCTCGGACCCCTCAATTTTGGGAACCTAAACAGTTTTCAGAAATCCTCTGTACTGCAAGGGATCCAGCATGCCTTGACCAGGCTCGGACCCCTCAATTTTGGGAACCTAAACAGTTTTCAAGAATCTTCTGTACTGCAAGGGATCCAGTGTGCCTTGACCAGGCTCGGACCCCTCAATTTTGGGAACCTAAACAGTTTTCAGAAATCTTCTGTACTGCAAGGGATCCAGCATGCCTTAACCAGGCTCTGGACCCCTCAATTTGAGAACCTAAACAGTTTTTCAGAAATCCTCTGTACTGCAAGGGATCCAGCGTGCCTTGACAGCTCCGGACCCCTCAATTTGGGAACTAAACAGTTTTCAGAAATCCTCTGTACTGCAAGGGATCCAGCATGCCTTGACCAGGCTCCGGACCCCTCAATTTCGGGAACCTAAACAGTTTTTCAGAAATCCTTTGTACTGCAAGGGATCCAGCGTGCCTTGACCAAGCTCCAGACCCCTCAATTTCGGGAACCTAAACAGTTTTTCAGAAATCCTCTGTACTGCAAGGGATCCAGCGTGCCTTGACCAAGCTCCAGACCCTCAATTTCTGGAACCTAAACAGTTTTCAGAAATCCTCTGTACTGCAAGGGATCCAGCGTGCCTTGACCAGGCTCGGACCCCTCAATTTCTGGAACCTAAACAGTTTTTCAGAAATCCTCTGTACTGCAAGGGATCCAGTGTGCCTTGACCAGGCTCTGGACCCCTCAATTTCTGGAACCTAAACAGTTTTTCAGAAATCCTCTGTACTGCAAGGGATCCAGCGTGCCTTGACCAGGCTCCAGACCCCTCAATTTCTGGAACCTAAACAGTTTTTCAGAAATCCTCTGTACTGCAAGGTACTAGCCCTGACTTTGGATTTGGTACCAGTGGAAGCTGATTTCCAAGTGGCCCCACTATCTCCTGCTGAACACATCTCTAACTACTGTATCTCCCTCTGTGTCTCTAGTTGAATTTATGTGCTAGTGTTTAATAATTTGTTTAATCCTTACAGTCATTTTAAGTTCTGAGGTGATATTAGAAGTGAATTTAGAGCTTTTTTTTAACTGTTGACTTTTCCATTAGCAGATTATATCCTCTCACCACTAGAGGGCTATATCTCTATCTCTTTATCTAGTACGTAAGCCATGTGGGCTCTCTCTGCCTTTCTCTTGCCTCTCCTCCTCCTCCTTGCTCTGGCCCCTCTTCTCTCTCCCTGGTCCTAGTCATCCCACCCCCCACCCCTCCCCGCCACCCTCTACTCTGGTTTCCACTGCTACTCAAGGAACTCTCCACTTCCACTTGAGTGTTGTGCTTGGTGCACCGATTGGATATTCCTGGTTACTTAACCCGACCACTACTCTCAATAAGTGTGGCCACCTCTCTACACTGTACCACCTTGTGGTCCATATGGGACACCGCCTGGAACCTTGCAACCTCTACTCCAGGAAAAACAACCAAAACTATCTTTCAAGAGCTGTGACTCTGCTCCTTAAAACTTCTACTCCTCCTCCTTCTCATCTCAGGCAGCATCCATCCTAATCCTGGCTCTGAAGCTCAGGCCACACACCAACTCCAGGTGCCCTTATCCTTGCAACTATTAATATCTGCAGCCTACTACCAAAGCTGGATGCGCTCCAAGCCTTCATGTGCCAACACAACCCTGACATCCTTGCAGTGGTGGAAACTTGGCTGACACCTAAAGTTCCTGACTCAGCAGTAACAATACAGGGTTACAATGTCCACAGGCTGGACCGGATATCCAAGAAAGGCGGTGGTTGCACAATCTATATCAAAGACTCCCTGTCTTGGCACCCTGTAGCAACTCCATCAGTTTCTGCCTCAGCCCAGATTCTGCCAATAAAAATCATCCTTGGTCCCAACCATAAAGTCCTGACTATTGTCTCTGTATACTTCCCACCCAGGGACCCTAAACATGGATTCAATGACGTCCTAAACTTTATCAACTCTCATCCTTCTGAAGCTGAACTTATTCTACTAGGGGATTTCAACATAAACTGGTTAGCATCGAGGTGCCAGTACCTATAAAGACTCCATCTCAGCTGCTAACCTCACGCAAATGGTAACTCCTCTACTAGGATTAACTACAAGACTGACTCCAGTACCCTCTTGGATTGGGTCCTCACCACTCACCCCACAAGGATTTCTCGTATGACCATTCTCCCAGAACTCACTCAGTGACCACTCCCCAGTCATGTGTGCATGGTCTAACAAATTTCTTAAGCCCCATCCCAAAATTATCACTAGCAGAGTCCTTCCTCATGGAAAACTTCCACATCTCAAACAACACCTGCTTCTACAAGACTGGCTACCAATTTATGAAGCAACAGATGTTAACTTGGCTCTTGATCACTTCATCTCCATTTTCAACAAAGCCTGCAACCTCTTTGCCCCTGCTAAAAGGCACAAAACAAAATCTCTCTCTAACCCATGGGTCACCGCGGCTCTTCTCTCACAGCTGAAACTAAGGGATCACCTCTGGGCAGTTGCCAGGGCCACTGGCAAACAACTGGACAGCCAAAATTACAAACAAGCACGAAATGCCTGCACAAAAGCCATACGGCTAATGAAATCCACCTATTACAAAGACGCTCTCACCAATACATGGGGAAATGGTCGTGCTTTCTGGGACAATATCAAGGATGTCACAGGGAAGCAGCCAAAAACCTCTCTGGCCATGTTAATGGTTGATGGATCCTCAACCCTTGACCCCAAGGTGATCGCAAACATCTTTAACACGGCTTTTTCAGACCTTAGTGCTGTCCTACCCCATGACTTTTTCGAAAATAGGGCCTACTCCCCAAAGACCTCAGCCCCTCAGTCTAACCATCCCCTCTTCTACTTCAGGAAGGTAAGGCTGAATGAAGCTCACCGCTATATTACTGCAGCTATCTCTAAATCTAGATCTAGTAGCAACACCCTGGACCTTAAGCTTCTGTTGCTCACCCTCGATGAGGTAATTCATCCATTAACAAAAATCCTAAACCTCTCTCTCAGCTGTGGAAAATTCCCAGACCTATGGAAAACAGCCACCGTGACACCTGTCCATAAAAGTGGGGACAAGACGATTCACTCAAATTATCGCCCTATCTCCATACTGCCCCCACTCTCTAAGGCACTTGAGCGCATCGTGGCTGATCAACTTACCGACCACTTGGATAAATACAATATACCTTGTCACAACAACCACGGCTTCCAGAAAGGTCACAGCACCACCACAGCCCTTCTTGAGTTCACTGGAGCTTTGCACAAATCCCTTGACAACGGCCTTCTCACAGGGGCCATTTTCGTCGACCTCTCCAAGGCCTTCGATACAGTACACCATGGACTACTAATACACCAACTACTGAATGCCGGGCTATCACCTGACTCTTCTCTCTGGTTTAAAAGCTACTTAGAAAACCGGTCACAGAGAGTAAAAATTGTGGACGCTCTTTCTAACACCCTGCCTGTTCGCTCAGGTGTCCCACAGGGATCCATACTAGGACCCATCCTTTTTAGCCTTTTCTTAAACTCCCTCCCTTACCACTGCTCAGAGAAGATCATACTATATGCTGATGATGCTGTTGTATTCTCCACTCACAAAGATCCTGCAACTCTTCAACACAACCTTCAACTTGGTTTCAGTTCTGTAGGGTCATGGTTTCTTAATCATAAACTGGTCCTCAATGACAAGAAAACCAAATCTATGCTCTTCTGCAGCTCTCATAACCCACACAAGCTACACCACTTGACTATCTCCACCACCCAGGAACACTCTAGATCAGGTGGTGTCCTTCAAAATACTCAGGGATTCAGCTTGACCTAATCTCTCCTATGGACTTCATGTAGATAATGTAGCTAGAGCTGCTAATACACGGCTTGGTCTCCTCTACAAACACAGACCACACCTCACGCCAGAAGCTTTGAAGGTTGCAGTTCTGAGCTCTGTGATCTCTGTAATAGACTATGGTCTCATCATTTATGGCTCGACCACAACCACAACCCTAGGCGCCTCTCAACTGCCTTAAATAAAGCATGTCGGCTCATCACTGGTGCTCACCGTCTCACCCACACACGTGACCTGTACACTTAGACTGGCTGGCTCCAACTATCAAACCGCATAAAGTTTCTCACCTGCTCCATGGTCAAAAAATCTACCTTGCCTTGCACCTTCTGGGGTCTCAACTCTGTTACAACACTGAATTAACAAACGGTGCCTTAGGAGATCCACTCTACAGCTACTGAAAGTTCCCCACTGTCACACTTCACAGGGACAATGCTCTTTTGCTTATCGAGCACCACTCTGGTTCAATGGCCTCAGCCCAACCATCTCCTCTGCCCCAACTATTGGTATGTTTAAAACTAGGCTCCGGGACTATCTCACTACCAACAGCTCCTGTGACTGCCCAACTTAACCTTGTTCTCCACTTCCCTTTCTGCTCTAGTTGTCCCCCCTCTCCTCCCCTCCTCACTGGATTCTACCCTCACATCTTGGTATACCCAATGCTGCACTTTTCACCCTCTTGACACTGTTCCTACATTCCTTCTCCCCCCTACCCTCTTCCCTCTCAATATGACTCTGGCACTTCTTATCTGTTGTCTGTTTTCTCTGACAAATGCCGCTGGCTGCCTTGTTACAATGCTACCCTTGAACTGTATTTAACTATACTAATCTGTACTCTGTTTGCAATGTCCACTTTGTTGTAATGCCTGTCTTGATGTTCCCCATAATTTGTATTTCTCTGACGTAGAACCTTTGTAAAAGAGCCATGGCTCAAAGGTATTTGTAATCCTAGACTTGATAAATAAATAAATCACCATTGAGCAAGCTCATTTACAAGATGGACCTGAAACAATACCCCATTTCCCTGTAAACAGCAGCTTTAAAAACATTTGAGTTTGTATGTATATCTTTAAGGTGCAAAGGCAGTTGGTTCCAGCAAGTAGCAGCCTTATACTGAACAGTCATAGCTGTAAATTTGTTTTTAAATGTTGCCATTATTATCTCTCTGGCCTTATTTTTCTTTGAGTTATGGCCATGTTTTGGTTTTTCTAACCTCTCTACCAGTTTGTGCATCAAATTATTTTTTTAAATCCCATGGACTTGTACGGCCCACACCCGCTTTTTTCTAATCTCCAGTGAGCTCCAGCCAAGACAGCCATACATAGTACAGTGGTGGGTGTTAAACTCACACTTCAAAACAAATATTGCCAACTTATTTAAAGCAAAATCCAATTTTGCCAGTTGCTGCCTGTTTGCATGACAGTAAATGTGACTTTCATAGTCCACGATAGGTAATATTAATTGATTCACCATGGTTTGGCTTACTTCCTTGGTTATACAATATGACAACCATTTTGCTGCCCAAATCTCATGTTTACTTTTTTTCTTAATTCATTTATATGGTATTCAAACGTTAAATGCTGGTCTATATAAACTCCCAGATATGCGTATACCTCGGTTTGTTTCAAGGTGTTATCTTCCCTGGTCTTAACCTCTATCTTAAAGTCAAAACTGTCTCTAACTCTATTTGATTTTGAAAAAAGCAGCATTATTTGAGCTTTTTATTATTTATTGCCAGCCCTATGCCAGAAAATAACTTTTGCATAACCAAAAAATCCTTTTGTAACCTCTCCTCTACTTCCTTTTGATGTTTCCCATCAGCAATGAGTACTGTATCGTCTGCATACTGTATAAGCAGACGGAAGTGTTAGTTAAACAGTTGGGCAGATTGTTTATGTAAGAAATAAATAAAAGTTGACCCAATATTGATCCCTGTGGGACCCCTCGAATTATAGGTAGTGAGTTAGAACTAATTCCGTTTACACTTTAGCGACCTGAAATCTATTTACTAGATAAGAATGAAACCACTGACTAGATTCAGTTGCCACCCCCAATTTTACCAATAAGTTTAACAGAATGTTATGATCAGCAAGATCAAAAGCTTTTGACAGGTCCGTGTACACCACATCCATGAACCTTGCATCCCCTAATGGGGTAGCAATCAGATCTAACAGGTCTGTGAGTGTGGTGACTGTGGACCCTGCCACTTCTAAAACCTGATTGAAAGGAGACAACTTCCTATACTTTTCAAAGTAGTCCATTTGTTGCCTATGGACTATGGACTATTCTTTCTAAAATTTTAGAAACGGTGGACGACAAAGCGATTGGGCAATAGTTTGAGGGCTTGGAGGAATCATCTCCTTTAGCTAGAGGGACAATTTTAGCTAGTTTCCAACTCTGGGGAAATATCCCCTCACTCAAACTCCAGTTAAACAAACCAGCCAAAATAGTTGATATGTCAGACACTGATTCTTTCAATAGACAATTTTCTATTCTATCGATGCCACTCGCTTTTTGAGTTTGTAGTTTATCTATCAGATGGGAGGTTTATACTCCTTAAGTGCAAAAACACAATTATACCCTGCACTCTCCTAAACATATATGTAACAACAACAGGGAGAATGCAGAGTTCACGAAGCAGGTGATTCTTAAAGCCACACCAGCCCCAGGGGAGCTCTTCATAGTGGGGGTGGGGAACTTTAATTCGGTACTAAATCCCTAGCTGGACAGATCAGGGAACATGATAGAACCACATAGTCAGGCTGCAACATGTCTAAGAGGGCTGGCTAAAGAATTGGGTGCAGTGGTGATGTGGCACCATCTTCATCTGAAGATTAGGGATTATTCTTGCTGGTCACCACCCCACTGGTGTATGCAAGGCTGGACCTCTTCCTAATGTCTTCCAACTGGATATATGCAGCTACTGTGCATTAACCCCATAATAATATCAGACCATTGCATTAACACCTCAATTCAAGATCTCATACTGGAGACTGTCTCCCTGCTGAACAAGTCAGAGTATAAAGAGATGGTGGAGCAGTGCTTGAACAATTCCATCTCCACAAATGCCCCAGGTGACACACCAGTAGCAATGTGGTGAGATGGTTTCAATGTTGTAGTAACAGGGAAAACAATCAGCCTGGCATCACACCAAAGAAAAGAGGCAGAGGAACAATTGTAGCTCAAGGGAAAAATGTCTGACCTTGAAGTAGAACACAAATAAGTACCAAATGAAGAGGTTAAAAGGGCTAGAGGAGGCAGAGCTCAGCTTAATAAAAATACCTGATGACAAAATTGAATGTTCCTTAAATACTCATGACAGTGATTTTACTAAGCAGGTAACCAGACTGGAGAATCCTTGCCTTTCAGCTGCAAAGAGTTGCCAGAAGAATGGTCCTATGCATTAAGACAAGGAACACCCTTTCTAATGCGTGACCAACACACAAAACTGCACAGAAATTTATAGCCTTCTACAAAAAAATTTATTACAGGACACTGTGGCTAACTATCAGGAAAAGCTAGACATCTTTTTGCCAGGGTGACAGTTAAAAGTTATAGGAAGAAACGAGGAAAGCCCTGGAGGCCCCAGTCAACATGGAGGAGATACAGGTCATGTTATGCTGCATCATGACAGGGAAAGCTCCAGGCCAAGATGGCCTGGCCCCTGAATTCTAAAAAACTTTTAAAGAAGTCCTCCCACATTTGAGCAGTGTTTTTAGGGCAGTGCAGGATGGAGAGGGGGCCCCCCCAACCTGGCAATATGCCCAGATCTCCATATCCCAAAACCAGGCCATGTGGCTCATACCAGTCTATCTCCCTCCTCGATGTAGATCAAATGATCTTCACTGCAATTCTGGCCACCAGACTACAGGGCTGTGTGGGAACCCTAGTCTACTCAAATCAAACAGGTTTCATAAATGGAAGTTTTATACATGATAATATAAGGCGCCTACTGAATTAAATATGTTGGTGGGGGAGGAGCTAGCTTCCAATCAAGAAAGACATGGTCTCCAGGGGCTCTGTGGACACACTGTTAAATATGTCTCCTTTATTGTTTTCAAGTCAATTCATGCTCAAACAAATGGTAGCATTTGATTGTCCAAGAGAAGAGACACATTTTGATACTAAAAACTTGGAACTGTACCTAAGAGAATGCCTCGTACAAAGCAACAAACCAACTCCTCAAGGTCAGAGCAATAGGCTGCAAGCACAGGAAGTGATAGTTAAAGTGGGAATGGACTGCCACTGGAAGGGAGCAGGAACTATCAAGCAAAATGACTCTACAAGCAGTCGGGATCTCAATAAAAGATGGGCAGTTTAATACTCACCTCACCTTGTAGAAACCAAAGTGGAAAGCCAAGCAGCAGAAACCTGGGAAGCAGTGAATACCACTATAAAAGCTATGGCTGCATCTTCTAGTATGGTGAAAGAAAACGCACTTTTGAGGCCCGTGTGAAGCATATAGAGAATGTGATTCAAGCCCTAATTTATGCTTAATGTGCCAGAAGGGAGGAAGGTCAGAATCCAGTATTGTTCCTAAGGACTTTTTAAGAAATATCCTGAACCTACACACAGAGAGAAGTCCAGCGAACCTACAGAATATCCTCGGGACAGCACCCATCAGATGACACCCTCCCTAGGACTCTGCTTATTGCAATTGAGGGAACTCATGAATGGGACAGAGTTCTTCAAGCCACAAGAGTGTAGCGAAGGTTGATGACTGCTTTGGGGGACCAGCTCATCTTATTCCTGGACTTGAGTTTTACCAGCAGGGAACGTAGGAGGAAATTTGATGTAGTCTGAGGAGATCTCCACAAGATGGGAATAGCACATTGACTGCAAGTACTAGCCCAACTATGCCTGTCTTATGTGGGGAAACAGTATCAGTTTACTGATACCGTTGATGTAGGGAAGCTAGTCAAGAAAATCAAACAAATCTTTGAAGCAGGTAGGTTGCACACAGCAATGAAATATTCCACAGAGGACTCAGTTACATGAATCAAGATCAAAGTGACTGCCACTTCAACTTTTACCACATGCTTCAATACATTTTAGGACAAGTATGAGTTTAAACAATCATTAAGATGGGTTTAGTTATGTTTTTAATACCTGTTTCTTCTACATGAAAAAGTTTTCAAAATGTGTCTTCAGAAATTTTGATGGCTGGACCTTGCCATGGGATGGGAGTGATGAAGCACATACAGCCAAGTGTTTAGGAGCAGTGTCTCCTGAGTTCATGCCTTCACTTGGCCTTTCACGCATGCAGGCTGTGTGGTTTTTGAAGTGGTAAGAGATGGGTTTAACACCCACAAAGCTAACTTTGGGTGCATGGTACTCAGCTTGGTGGCTAATGGTTTTCCTTGCAGGAGAGGCGGCAGGGAACATGGCAGTTGCCACCGAGACCATGCAAGAAATTAAACTGTTAAGGAGCTCTTCTAAACCACATTAACCCTGTGCAGGTTATATGCCTGGTTTACTAGTTTACTAGGTTTACTAGGTTTTGCATAGACATAAGAAGGCATATGCCAGTTAAAAATGCCTCCCTCAACTGTGTGGGTATTTTAGTTTGTTCCAGTAGCCCAGTTCAGACATTTGTCTAGCTGAGTTTTAAATGACAGAAATTCACTAGCTTCAGTCACTTCCTGCTGTAGCTTATTCCAAGCTTTGGTGACTCATATAGTGAAGCAATTGTCCCTTTTTTTAGAGTTTGCCCTTGGGACTAAAAAGTTGGGAAGAATGGCTCCTTTGTGTTCACTTTCTTTTCTGCAAATTGAAACCACACTGAGCTGTTCAGCAGTATATATCCCATCCTAGTATGACTCCCCTGAGGGTAAGTGTCTCAAGTCAGTATAACTGCATTATGTTTGACTGTGTACAGAGGTGTGATTTGGCATGTTCACACTTCGAATTAACTGGGAAGGAGGGAGTGACCCTTCCATTCTGTTTGCAAAGCAAGCATTAAAAGAGTTTGCAGATTATAGTGTTCATTATTTCTGTGCTCTGTTCTGCAAATGAAACTGGAAAATACTGAAATGCATATCATGGATGCCCACAATGCATTGTGGTGGATATTACCGCCACACTTGGTGGTTTGACTCTGAAATATGATGGACAATACAGTACAATGTTCTGTGTACTTCCACAGTCTTGCTGCACTGCAGCTCGGTTTGCGCTCTCCTGCTGGGACTATCATGACATAATGGACTGTCACTGCCTCCCAATGTAGTAACATTATGGACTATGGAACATCATATCCTGTAATAATTATTTGCAGATAGACATGTTTCCTATGATCTGTAGTTGCGGAATTTTTCTGCCTTTTTTTTTATTGTTGAAAGCGTAAAAAATAAAGTTTAAAAAAAATCTTGTGCAGATTCCTGGAGCCAGTATTCGCCATTTTTATGGATGCCAAAGGCATTTGACCAGGTGGACTAGAGGTTCTTACTAGAACCTTAGAGGAGATGGATCTGGGACAGAGCTTTTGTGACAGTGTAAGAACTTTATATGCATTCCCCGGGTTCACTTCAGATATTTATCTATGTGTGACATTGATCCACTGGGTATAAAAAGTAAGGGTCAAATGAAAAAAGGTATGGGTCATATTGTTCGGCCAAGCCCAGTTTCATAAAACAGCAGTTTAAAACCTATATAACAGTGAGCAGGTTGTCCCCAAGGTAGAAGAAAAGGTGAGTTAAAATTAAAAACTGTGTGCCAACTGTCCCAATCCCCCAACTAAAAATGAATCCCGCATTCCCACAAGCTAGACTGAAGGCAAATGCAATGCTGGTGAAGAGGTTTCATCTGACTTGGTGTGTGAGACAGGGCTGCCCCCTCTTTCCCTTGCTCTTCACAATGTGTATAGAGCCCTTGGCCCAAGCAGTCTGCCAAAACAAGGCATTAAAGGAATTACAGCAGGGGACAGATGACACTTTGGGTATCACCCTACATGGATGACTTCCTGTTGTTCATCACCTCTCCAGAGACTTAAATCCTAGCCCTGTTAAACAAACTATACATATATGGGTAGATCCTAAGGTATAAAATCAACCTGGAAAAATCAGAGGCTATCAAAATGGGGGGGCGTGCAGAACAGAATTCCTGGCCAATTTCCCCTTCAAATTGGCATCAAATAATACAGTTAGATATCTGGGGTGAGGGTATCATGTAACTTATCTTTTTTTCAGCTGAATTATGAAAAACTCCTGGGAGAAATCAGAGCAGATATAACTTGGTGGGCAATGTTATCCTTGGCCCTTGAGGGTAGGGTTGCCACAATAAAGATGAACATCCTGCCTCAGTTTCTATTTTTTTTCCCAGGGTCTATCCATTGGTATACCAGAAACTTGTTGGAGTAAGGTGCAGAAACATCTGTTGTCCTCTGTCTGGGCAAGAGCTACGTAGGCACAGGGTGAGTAGGAGAATGCTGTCCCCTGTCCCTCCCCATGGAAAAAGAGGCCTGGCAATGCCAGACCTGAAACTATGCAACCTTGCTGCACAATTAGCTCCCATTGTCATTTGGTGAAACAGAGAAAAGACACTGGATGGCTTGAAATAGAGGCACAGCAATTCCCTCCATCCCCTGTTTGCCCTCCCCATGCAAATCTCTCATCTAGGTTCTGGTTAAAGTCAGAACCCTGGACTAAACATACATTGAATGTTTTAGCAAAGCCAGATCCATTACAAACCTCCAAAATAAATCATTCAGAACCCTCAAACTAATTATTGGGGACCCAGGTTTCCCAACACCCTGTACTGATGTGGACTTCACCAGATGGAATTGGCTGTCCTTAACACAGGCTGCAGGCTCTAATTAGCAATAAAATGTAGTCATCTTCACAGAACTGAGGAAAAATATGGTCTCCACAAAGGTATTTCTTCAGACATTACTTACTCTCACAGAATTCCATACCCAAGATAGATAGAGACATCCTATCAATAGAACATTTTCTTTACTGAGTGACAATGCTAGCAGGGAGAGGGTGTAATATTTAGAACCTGCAAAATGCTGATGGGGAAGAGCACCCTGAATTGGCCAAGCTGAAGTCACAATTGAGGCTGACATAGATATCGGTATCACTGAGGAGGAGTGGAAAATACATGGGAGATGGTCTGAAGGTGACAGCTTCCCAGAGTGGAGATAATTCAGATAAAATGTATGATCTAGTTCTTCCACACATCAATAATAACATTGCATTTCCAAGCAGGAAATACTAACCTCTGCTGGAAAGGCTGGGGCCAGGTCAGGTCGCACTACCACATTTTTGGTTTCTGCCCAAAGACTGTCCCTTTCTAGTCTAGACTCCACTTTGAAGTGTAAGGTGGGAAGTCACACCTCCTTTGGACCTTGAAGCAAGAGTGAAACAGATTAGGGATCACAAACAACAATCTCTCCTCAGAGCACTCTGTACTGAAGCCTGGAAAGAGATAACAGCGAACTGGCTAAAAGAAATAATCCCACCTTTTGATTCTTGGATCAGAAGAGTAGAAGACATTAAAGGAATGGAAGAATAAACAGCCAAAGTTAGACTAAGTTGAGAAGCACACTGAGCGGTGAACCAGATGGAATTACAGGCTGGACAGGGACCAGCCAGACAATGCAGCCACTACAAACCAGGGTAGGGGTCCAGATTCATGGGTTAGGGTAATTCCATAGAAGCAGATCAATTTAGCAGAACTGGGTATTGCCCACATAGCTCCTAAAAATCTAGCCTTCCAGGAATCATTGACAGTGTCAGTTTGTGCTCTGCCAATGTTGGTTCAATTAAATTAAGTTGTTTCCTTCCTGTTTTCTTTTTCAACTTTATGCCTTTTGGTTTCAGGTGGGGATGTACCCCTCTTTCTACACCTGGACATACCACCCAGCATCCCCAGGTCTCCCAGTTTAGGAGGCCTGCAGCTTTTCACCCGAAGCATGGCCCCTAAAGAGAGTCTGAGATCCACCTGAAACACCAGCTTTACACCTCAAGCATCATTCAGGTGGAGGTCCAGGGCATCACTATGCACTGGACACAAGGGATTTTGCTTTCTGGTTTCCTCTGAAAGTGCGGACATGCAGTAATGTCAACAGGAGATCTGCACACTCTCACACATGTCGTGCAGATGTCCGCTATTGCCTCTGCCCATATTTGTGTGGTGCTGACCAGTGTGTTTGTTACTCATATGCCAGAAGTCACAACCCTCACCCCAGAGAGAAGAGCTGTCCATGAGATGCTTATCCTATCTCCCCTGACCCTCTGAATGAGGATCATCAGCATCGAGGTGGTAACACTACTGCTTTGCTAGCAGGACGGCAATTTCCTTCCTGGTTAAACCATTATTAAGCTGAAATGAGAAATCAGAACAAACGACACATCATCAAAAGATCCTTTACAAGTTCTGGACTTTTATTTTATTCTGTTGACAACATGGACAGTAGCACTTTACTGTTTGTAACAATAGTGTTTAATCTCTCTTGGCAACATCTGCTACTCAAAGTGTTCTCTAATCAGTTGTAGGTAAATCAGACACAGGAAAGTTCGAACACAAAAGTTAGCCACAAGAAAATTCAGCATAGGAAATGAAACAGCTGGAAATTGGTCCACGCCACCATGGATCACCACCACTACAGTGAAATTTCAGATTTAAGTATAGATTTACTATTACAACTCCACACCGCCATGGATCACCACTCCTGTGAAATTCGAGGTATAAACGTAGATTTACTATTACAACACCACACCACCATGGATCACCACTCCTGTGAAATTCGAGGTATAAACGTAGATTTACTATTACAACACACACCGCCATGGATCACCACTCCTGTGAAATTCGAGTATAAACGCAGATTTACTATTACAACACCACACCGCCATGGATCACCACTCCTGTGAAATTCGAGTATAAACGAGATTTACTATTACAACACCACACCAGCCATGGATCACCACTCCTGTGAAATTGAGGTATAACGTAGATTTACTATTATAACACCATACCACCATGGATCACCACTCCTGTGAAATATGTGACAAAAATTTCCAGCTGTTTAATTTTCCTATGGCAAACGTTCCTATGGTGAACTTTTCTGTTCCAAACTTTCCTGTCCTGTATTTGCCGTACCACCCATAATCAATGTACACTTGTAACACTGTGCAGACTCTCAATAAAGTGGAGTTTAAAAAAAATTGACATCTGGTGCTGAGGTTGGCAAACATTTGCTCCGTTCGACCTATGATGCCTCTGATGCCTCTGCCATGGCTGCAGCACCTGGCATTTGCATGAGGAGATATTCTTGGCACAGGGTTGCTGGTTTTGTAAATGATGTGCGACAAGCAGTTTTAAATGCCATTTTAGATTGGCAAACTGTTTGGTTATGATGTTGAAGAAGCCCTAAGAGGTCTTCAGATGTCAAAAATGACTCTAGTGCATATCAAATTCCTGTCCCACTCCAATCAAGGGTCATGGGAGGGCCCCTATCACCTGCCTGCTGCCAGAGGGCTATGCATACCATCAGCAAAGCAGAGATAGGAGTGGTGGTACCGCCAGGTTCCCTTCCCCCAGGTGCGCATACAAAAGCAACCAAAGCAGTCAGTACCAGTGGCACTAATACCACTGGTTCTACATAACTAGTTGCAGTATATACCCCCACTCCCAATGTTACATCAAGGAGTGGTTGTAGGGGACAGATTATACCTTCATCTGAAATAATAGCGGGAAATTACAACATTGAAAGCTATCATTCCATTGTCACAGACAGTGGACTGGCTTTGTTCCCTGGACCTGAAGGAGGCATACCTGCATGCCAAGATCAGAAAAGCTCACTGGCAATACTTCCACTTTGACCTGAAGGGAGAGTACTATCAGTTCAGAGTCTTGCCCTTTGACTTGGCTTCTGTACCAGGGATCTTCGCCAACTGCTTGGTAGTAGTGGCAGCAGCCCTTCACATGGAAGGCCTGTATGTCTTTCCCTAACTGACTGACTGGCTACTGGAAGACAGCTCCAGGGAAGCCCTCCTACACACTTTGTCTTGGACAAGGCAGTTGTGAACACAGAAGGTTTATGCTTTTCCACCACAAGACGGGGCAGAAAACCTGATTTCTTCAGCACAGTTTGTAGGAGTTGTTATGTCTCTGTGAGCACAATGTTACATCTCCTAAGTCTCCAGACTATGGCCACTGTGACGGTCCCACTGGACAGCCATCATATGAGAATCCCTCAGTGGATACTAAGGGTTCAGTGGGCAATGAGAGTATGGTATTGGATTCTGTCCCATGGATTATGACTGTCAACTGGGCATCTCTCGGGTATCTGAAACATCTTAGCAGACCAGTTAAGCAGGTCACAGTCCACGACTCACAAATAGGAACTGTTGACCTATGAGGTAAACTACCTCTTCACAAGATGGGGTCATCCAGAGTTGAACCTTTTGCATCCCACATGACACAGAACTGCAGTCTTTTTCTGGTTTGCTCCAGGCCATGGGGTTTTCAGGCGAGTTGAGTTGTCCCTATTTTGGAAAGAGAATTCCTCGTGCATTTCCCCAGTTCCACTAATACAGAGGGTGCTGTTCAGGCTGCAGAGGAGAAGGACACTCCCATCCTCATTGCTCTATTTGGCCTCACCAGATGTGATTTCCACATCTGCAATACATGACAGTGGAGCCTTCTGTCACCCTACCACTGTGCTGGGGCCTGTTATCATAGGACAATATTGTAACAATTTGTTGACTTGCCAATTTTTGGGGAAGGGGGAGGGTGTGCACTGGGTCTTTTGTTTTAACTTATGTGTGCCACAACCAGTAGCACCCCACTGAGAAAAGCAATTTAGAGATTGTGAAAGTGACTGGGTTGAGCTGCTAATTTTGGATTTGTTCATGTTTGGGAGATATGTGGCTGGCTGCAGTAGCTGCCTACCCACTAATTACCAAGTAGATTGGCTGGGGACTGCACTTTATTTTAAAGTGAGCCAATAAGGCACTGCACCACATTTTAAAAGGGAGCAACTGTGACCATTGCATTTTAGAATAGGGCCTCAGCCAAATGGAGGTACGCCTTGCCGACTGGTGGCTGAGCTTACTTTCACACCAGAACTCTGATTCAAAAAACTAAGAGACCCTCTGCTCCCCATTAGGATGTAATAAGTGAGTAGTCATTTGATGCAGAAAGCATATTGTAACAATTTATTGACGTGCCAATTTTGGGGGAGGGGGAAGGTGTGCACTGGAATTTTGTTTTCACTTACAGTATGTATGCCATAACCAGAAGCACCCAATGAGAAAAGCAATTTAGAGTCTATGAAAGTGATTGGGTTGAGCTAATTTTGGATTTGTTCTGCATAACTTAAGCACAGGTGTTTTGATGAAAAGGATCATTTGCTCTCTACATGCCTTATACAGTAAATCTCTGCTGGAAGCTGTCCTACCAAACTTTCATTAGATTTCAGTCTCATAATCACTGCACCAATCTCCAAGCTTTCTATAGGGACCAATAATCATGCATGGAATGTATCTGGGAGACCCACGAGGGGTAAGGCCTAAGCATAATTTTGCATCTGCTGTTACTGATGCAAAAAGTAGGTTAATAATACTTTTATGTATTTGACTTGCAGGAATGTATTATTTTATTTATTTATTTTAGTTTTTGTTGACCTGGTAAGTGCACTAGACAAATTCTGCCTATTTTCAGGCATGACCGGGAGAGGGATACAGATGAATGCCAACTGACTTTAAACCAGATTAAGCTGCTGGTATTTTAAACAAGCTTTTAAAGCCACGCCTCTTCATCGGGCCCTGTGATAAAACAGTTACATGCAGAGGACTTTAATATATGGAGAACTCAGTGCTGATTAGGATCATAAATTAAAGCACTTCAGATGTAAATAAACTTTACATGCAGTATGAATGGGGCAGTTCTTTTGATAAAAAGTATCATGGTAAAATAACTATGTTTGCAGCTGGGTTGGTCCCTGGAATACTAGAGTCACAACAGAAATTTTACATAGATGTTACAGTACAAAAGCTTGCTTAGCCACATAGGTCCCTTCTTCAGGTGTTTTAGACAACTGAGCAGAAGAAACAAGTTTTAGTCCAAGGTTGATGTTAAAGAATTGGCATAGGAAAGGGCAGGCAGAGATTTGACACCTCAAAACCTGGAGGTGTGTCGTGGTTAATTACAGAGATATGAAAAGAGTCAAAGGCAGGGAGAGACAAAAGTTTATAGTGAGAGACACAAGGTTTTACTAAGTAAGTAAACAGATCAAACTGACTGTATAAATTACGGTGTAATTAAATGGGTCAGAGTTCCCCAGTCATGAACTCATGGCTTGAAACTGTTCAGTTTATTTACTCACTTAGCAAAACCTTTCTCCCATAAACTTTAACATTTTTTCTTTCACTGACATCAGTGAAATAGGGTGCCTGAACATTACATAGACTAAAGGCATCCTCTTATAGAAATGTTGGGTATTATAGTCGCCAGGGCTACATTCTGCACTTAACTGGAAAGAATACATTTCTTCATTTTTATATGTATATTAGCAACATTTTGCTGTGGTCCACTGTCATGGGAGGAAAAGTCAGAGATTATATAATGTTATGGTACTATGCATCACTAATGTGAGAAGATCGGGCAAACAATGGCCGCGATTCACAAAGGCACAGAGAGCCTACGCGCCCCACTTCACATTGGAATGCCATGCAGCGGGGTCCTGTGGACCCCCTGGTGGCATTCATTACAGGTATGCAACCCCATGTGCACACAATCCCCTGCCCAATCCTGCAGCTACATGATACGGGCATTTTGGGGGCGTATCAGGGAGCTTGCCTGCACTCCATGCCATTCACTAAGGTGTGGAGCAGCACAGAATGCCTGGCAGGGGTACAAGAAATGCATCCTAATGTACAGTAATTGAGATGTTTTCCAATGCCACCACCCAACCAGACACCAGCCAGGGCAGACAGCTGTCGGACCTCTGCCATACAGCTGCCCCTGCCCACCAGGCCACCTGGGTGTGCTGGGGTGGCCAGTTGGGTGACTGCATGCCCCCAACCCCTCCCCCCTCACCAGAGCCCCGGCCCAGTCCCATATGCAAAGCTGAATATAAGTAGGCATCGCCCACCCAGCAGCAGTCGGATGGCAGGCAGCCGAGGTGGAATGAGTGGTGGGAAGTGTCGCCTGCCATCCAGTGACCGTGGCACTGACATACAGGTATGGGGGATGGAGGGTGGGAAGGGATGTCAGCACTGCAGGAGGGGGGAGGTCACTAACTACCACTAAGTGGGCTGGGAGGGTTGAAGTTCTGTACACTATGGGACAGGGACCGCTGGTCTCCCTGTGGGAGGTGAGACAGTCACTGACATTTGGGACAGGGCGGGGCTCTAGAAAGTGGGGATATACTTGCATATGGGACAAGGTCAGGTGTGGTGGATACCCATGTGTGCCATTCACCACCCCCGACCCACACCAAGGCACAGAGGATCCACTCTGGGTCACAGGATGGGCATCCAGTTGGATGCCTGCCTGGGTTCAGTACTCCAAACCTGCCCACCCTTCATGTACCTGCACGCCGTGGGGGACAGGACTACAGACAGACAGCTGACAATAATGAATACTGCCGGTGCATACTTGTCCATGGATGTGGAGCAGTGCGGTCACTCTACATGGTTCTGCAATGTGGGTACTGCACCTTAGTGAATCACGGCCATTGATAGTAAATATAAGGAACAACACATGAATATGCAGATCTTTTGTGAAGCATCAAGGTGACCAGTAACACAACAGAACAAAATTACCTAAAAGTACATTGAGATTGAGTCATGCCTTTTTCATCTTACTGCATAGACTAATTGTCATGAGACAGTGGACTCTATCACTCACTTAAACTAATTTTGTTTTCTCCAGAAATGAGGCAGGCTTAGATCTCATTGGCATCTGATTTTATCTACATGCTAGGCATTTGCGTACTTTTTAAATCTGATCACGTATATCACAGTCTTGGAGTCACAGCTATGCACACTTCTGGTATCATATTTTCCCAGTATGTGGGGAATATTAACTGTTGTATAGTGTATAGTGGAACACTCTTCTGCATGGAAATCCAAGCCTAGAATAACATTGTTGTGCTGCACTAGTAACATCATGATGTTGTTGTGCTGCACTAGTGACGTCACTACTGCAGCACAACAGATTAGAACACATTTGCACATACACAGTACATGAAAATACAAAATCACACATGCCACACAATGCAAAGCATCATGGGCTGCATATGCAAATCACCACAGAATGTTATGCTGGTCCAACTTTAAGTAGAATTGCATGGTGCCGAAAGGCCTCTCACACAGTTTGCAAAGGGTGCTAACAGAAGACATAGACACGTGTTTCGTCCTACCAGGACTCATCAGTATATTGAGCTGTGGCTGCCGTTATTGGCACTGTCAAGTCATCTTGTCAGTTTCAGTCAGCACCAACAAAATGACATTAGCTGCAGTTCACTCATAAATGGCATCAGAAATGGAAACATTCATCTCTACTATGGTTGCCCATAAACTCAAAAAGATTGTGTATGAGCAACCACACACATACAAGACTGAGTTTTAACCTCGAGGTTTCCATGGTTCCATGGCTGTGCCCTTGAGGTCTACTGTTACCACGGAAACCTCTCGACTAAAACAGAAGCCTTGTTGTGTATGGCTGCTCATTTACAATCCTCAATATTGTATGTGTATGCAGGTTTTGCATCATGAACTGTAGAAGCTTCTCATACCTGGTACTTCAGTGTTAGTTTTAAATAACACTACTGACAAGTTCCTGCTGTAAGTTTGGAGGCTGTCTGAATGCACCAGCACTAGTGGTTCAGTGGAGATTTCAGACAGAGAGAGAGAGAGAGAGAGCGAGAGAGAGAGAGAGATCGACAGATAGATAGCTACTGTAGATAGCTCAGATTTCCTCAGTGCCATCACTGTTGGCATTTAGACAGTCTCCAAACAAGTTTCTGTTAGTCAAATAAAAGGTATTATGGTCTACTTTTCTGCATCAGTGTGAGATGAAATGTTCTGAAATCCGTTCTGATTTGGTGGCAATATGCAATATTCTCAGATATGGGGTCTCAGAGTTTAGTGCTAATTGCTGCTGTCTGCATTTGCAAGTGAAAGGCAAATAATTTTATCACTTGGAGCCCCAACATAGTACCTTTGTTTACAAAATGACCTCCTCGGTCAACAATAGAGTTTGATATTACGATGCTCCCCTTTAATATTTTAAAGGTAACTTTCATGTACAATGCCCACACTATCTGAAAGACCATAACAACTTATTTTAACAATGTATTGAAGCTTACCTGTGACCAGAAGCAGTCCAGAGATGTAGCTAATTAAGTTTTCCATTTCTTGATACTACAGTGCCACCATTTTATGGAACCTTAATAATGGCATGGGGGAACAAGCTGTGCTTCACTACATGTGGTTAGGCACATCTTGTTCCTACATGACATCAGAAGGTTCCATACAATACAGTGGTAACAATGAGCTATCAATATATAGTAGACTTAGTCAATTATATCTCTGGACTGTTTCCAGCTATTGCTAAGCCCAATGATGCATTTGAATGTTCCCCTTTAAGCTCGCCCTCCCGTTGCAGACTATTCCTGTTCTTTATGTTGCATTTCCACAACTTTTACTTTAGATTATAATTCTTCTGCTTGCTTTCTCACCCTTTTTCCAGCAGTCACTCTAACAATAAGTTGTCCTCTCAAGACAGACTTCACCATATACAGTACCTCAAAATAGTAATAGTTTTATTTGGAGCTCTGTTATCTTGGACTGTTTTATCAATGACCTGGAGAAGTGATTATTTCACTATTTCATCCAAATTAGGAATGTCTTTAAGCACTAGATCATATTTTTCTTTGTTAGACCCAAATTAACCTCCACACAGATAGGTGCATGTTCAGAAACATCCATAGTCCACATATGCAGTCAAGGGCCCCAATAATTATTAGTTGTGACACAAAAACACAAGGAACATGAATGAGGTTCTTCATGATGGAACACCACTAGTATCTTCTAGTGCAGCAGGAAATATTATATCAAGTGTTTCCTACCTCCACAGAGAAGTTGTATACCTGCCTTTTATACTTCTTAAGTGTGCTGACTCCTTTAAAATTAAATAACATAATGGTTATAAATGCAGTGGTTACAATAAAATAATTTGTTTGTCAGTGCGACTTCTTATATTTAGAGCTGGCTGGAAAAGCCATACAGCTCTACTGTGATCACACTTCTCTGTGTGGGTTGCCATTAAACCACAGAGTTTCACGGGAAGCTGAGTGTAATAATACTATTTCTGTGCTCCATCTAAAAAAATAGGAAAAAACTTGGTGAACAGGATAATGTAAATCAAGCAAAGCAATACAAACTCCTAAATGTGTGATAGATGTATTTTTTCATTCATGCTTAGTGGTTAGGACTGAGAGTAAAATGTGACTAGCTTAGAAACATAGAAACACAGAAACATAGAATTTGATGGCAGATAGGATCACTTGGACCAACCAGTCTTCCCATTTCTCCTACCTTCATTATTACCTCGGACCGTCCTGGATTACAGCTCTTTCTCCCTCCCCACTTCCTTTCCACTAGGATTCCTTTGTTGCCCATCCCATGCATTCTTGAACTCCACCACTGTTTTCACCCCCACTACCTCAGCTGGAAGGCTGTTCCAGGAATCCACTCTTCTTTCTGTGAAGAAGTACTTAACTTCAGCATTGTCCTGAAGCTACCTTTTGCTCTTAGCTTCATAGCATGTCCCTTTGTTCCTAAGCACCTATTTTTCTGCAAAATACTTCCTTTTGTACCTTATTTACCCTCATGAGATCTTTAAAGGTCTCTATCATATCCCACCTCTCCCTTCTCTCTTCCAGGGTGTACATATTGAGGTCCTTTAGTCTCTCCCCATAGGGCTTTTGATGCAGAACCTGCACCATTTTAGCTGGCCTCCTCTGGACCACCTCCACTCTGTCTATGTCCTTCTGGAGATGTGGTCTCAGAACTGGAAAGCAATACTCTAGGTGGTGTCATTCCAGTGATCTATACAGAGGCAACATCACCACCCTTTTTCTGCTGGTGATACCCCTCCCTATGTGTCCCAGCATCCCACCAGCCCTCCTAACTGTCTTCTCATACTGTCTGACCACCTTTACATTATCAGATATGATTACCCCAGATCAGTTTCCTGCTTGGTAATCGTCAATACTATTCCACACATTTTGTTTTCCACCCCTGGGTTTCTGTACCCTTAAAGCATTATTTTGCACTTTTTCGCATTGAAACCCAGCTGCCATACCCTTGTCCACTCCTCATTTTTTTTCAGGTCTCTCTTTGCTCATCCTTTCTACCCCAGTGTCCGCCCTATTCCAAATGTTGATGTCATCCATAAAGAAGCAGTACTTTTCTAACAACTCTGCAATTTCACTTATAAAGACAATGAAGAGGACCAGTCCCAGCACTGATCTCTGTGGCACACCCACTGGTCACTCTCCCTTCCTCAGAGTGAACTCCATTATGGCCACCCTATCTCGCCTATCCCCTAAGCAATTTCTTATCTAATTTGCCACCTCTGGACCCATTTTTAAGCTACTCAGCTTGTTTACTAGTCTCCTATGTGGGACAGTGACAAAAGCCTTACTGAAATCTAGGTAGACTATGTCTGCCACTCCACCGTGATCTAATTCTTTTGTCACCCAGTCAAAGAAATCTATCAGATTCATTTGACATGAGCTCCCTCCTGTGAATCCATGATACCTCAGGTCTTGTAACCAGCCTCCACAATCCTTTCTTTCAGCAGTGATTCCATTAACTTTCCCACCACCAATGTCAGGCTGACTGGCCTATAATTGCCAGCCTCCTCCCCCCTACCACTTTTGTATAGTGAGACTACATCTGCCCTCCGCCAGTCCTCCAAAACCATTCCTATTTCCAGTGAGCTGTTAAATAGGACTGTCAGAGGTGCAGCCAGTACTTCTCTGAGCTCCTGTAATACCCTTGGATGCATCCCGTCTGGCCCTATTGCTTTTTCCATGTTCAGATTAGCGGGTTCCTTCAGAACTCTCTTCTCTGAAAATGGACTAGTATCCACCTCTCTCTGTCCAAAGCTTCTGTTACTTTTTTTGTGGCCCCTCCCCTTCTCCTTTCTTTGTGAAATCTGAACAAAGTATTTGTTCAGGATGTCTACCATTTCCTGGTCTTCCTCTGCACAGGTCCCCCCCCCTTCTCTTTTTAACCTTACAATGCCACCCCTGCTCTTCCTCTTTTCACTTACATACCTAAAAAAATGTCATGTCTGCTTTCATTACCTCCTGGGCTATGCTCTCTTCAGTTTGCACCCTTACACTCTGTACTGCTTTCCCTGCTTCCCTCTGTTTCAAAACAAAAAAAAGGCACCACGCTGCAAAGCTGGGTCAGGGTACGGGTGAGGGCTGTGTGCCCTAAGACCAAACAAACAAAAAAAAACAATTCACCTCGCACTCCAGAGCCAGGAGGAAGATATATCCCTCCAGTGAAGGTATTCAATTAACACCAAGTCCAGACTGCTTGAATGCAAAAATAGATGGGTTTATTCCATAATACAAAATAGGAGTTAGCAACAACTCAGTTAGTAACTGAGCTGTTGTTGCTAACTCCTCTTTTGTATTATGGAATAAACCCATCTATTTTTGCATTCAAGCAGTTTGGACTTGGTGTTATTTGAATACCTTCACTGGAGGGATATATCTTTTTATTTATTTTTTTTAATTTAGTTGTTTAACCAGGTATAGCACACTAAGCTGCAAGCTTTTTTACAGGAGCAACCTGGGAGCACAAGGAGGTTAAGTGACTTGCTCAGGGTCACACAGTATGCAAGTGGAAGCTGTGGGATTCAAACCCAGGTCTGGTCTGCTGGATGTCACCAGATTTGCAGCTCAGAGCCTTAGACCACTGAGCTATACTGCCTCTCTATCTTCCTCCTGGCTCTGGAGTGTGAGGTGAATTGTTTTTTTTGTTTGTTTTCCCTCTGTTTCCCCTGATAAACCCATCAATCCTGCTCCCTCTGCATCTCCTTATACCTTCTGAATGCTACCCTTTAGCCTTTGTATTTTCAGCCACCTCTTTTGAGAACCATAGCGGTCTCTTTTTCCTCTTGCTTTTGCTCACTTTTTTCACGCAGGGATCTGTTGCCTTTACTATGCTCCCTTTTAGCTTTTCCCACTGTTCCTCGACCCCACCCAGGCCATTTTCCCTGCCAGGTCTTCCCTGAGGCACGCACCCATCTTTATAAACTCTGCCTCCTGAAGTCCAGGACCCTTGCTCTTGTGTGGTTCAATTCCACAGCTGTCCTGATCTTGAACCACACTGTACAGTGATCGCTGGCTCCCAGATGGCCTCCCACCTTAATGTCTGCAACACTGTCCCTGTTAGTGACTACCAGGTCCAGTATTGCCCCAACACAAGTGGGTTCACTGACTAGTTGCCTGAGGAATGCCCCCGGCAGAGAGTTCAAAATGTCCCTGCTTCTAGCTGAAGATGCTGCTGGGAGGCTTCAATCTATATACAGCATCCCCCATCATCAGCACCTCCCCCTTTTCTGCCATCTACCAATAGCTCCCACCAGTACCTCTTCTAATTCCTCCCCTGGACTGAAGATCTGTAGATCACTCCATGCGCTTGGAAAGTAACTCATAACTGTAACCCAGCCCCATATTTGGGACACTTGGTTAAATATTCTCTGCACTCTTCTAGTTGGAGAAATGGGGCAAAGGAATGGGATGCAGTATGTAAGGGCATAAGGTTAAAGGCACCCAAGAAGTGGGGGGTGCTGAGAGTACAAGTGGTGTTAGAGTTCTAGGAGGGATATGAGGCCATGGTGTTTGTTAGTATTTTGACTGTTACTGAGTGTCGCAGGAGCTGGGGGTGATGTCTCAGGACTGCAGTCTGGGGCTCCTGCCATGGGCCAGTCTCTGAGGGCCCAGGCCCTAGGGAAGTAACTCAAGGGAATACCAGGTTAATATAAGCGCTGCCGAAATAGCACATGAATAACAGCGTGGTCTAAAGCACAGAATGAAGTACAGCAACAGGGTACAGTAGTAGTAGTAGGAAACTACCACGTGGTGGTAAGGACGCTGGGCTGTACTCTGCTCAGTGAATTGTAAATGCTAGAGAGTGTACCTGAATTAAGAGGACCTTCATTAACTCTAAACAGCTGTTGTGGACATTGTTTTATTTCCTCGTGTACAGCTGACTTTGGATTTGTTCTTCTATTCTGGGGTAGCCACCCTGCAGCTGCACCAACCTGAAAATAACAGGAGCACGGTCTCCCCATTTGGAACTACATGGATAAGAAATTGGTAAGGGGATAGGCGTCAGAGGGTGGTGGTAAATGGAGTTCACTCCAAAGAAGGGAGGGTGACCGGTGGGGTGCCTTAGTGATCAGTGCTGGGACTGGTCTCCTTTAATGTCTTTATAAGTGACATTGCAGAGGAGCTAGAAGGGAAGGTTCCCGCTTTGTGGATGACACCAAAATCTGCAATTAGACAGACACTTGGGGAGGAGTAGAAAGGATGAACAGAGACCTGAGAAAACTAGAGGAGCGGGCAAGGGTGATAGCAACTGGGTTTCAATGCAAAAAGTACAGCATAATGCACTTAGGGCACAGAAACCAAGGGCAAAGTACAAAATGGGAGGGGTGGTAATGATGACCACCAAGCAGGAATAAGACCTACCTGCAAGACCTCTTGGTTCCTCATCGCCCATCTCAGGTTCTCCAGTCCTCTGAGGATTGTCTCCTTATGGTTCCCAGGGCTAGGTTGCAGCATTCTGTGGACCGTGCATTCTCAGTTGCCGCACCAACCCTGTGGAACTCTTTGCCAGGACAGCTAAGGGAGGCATCCTCGGTGGAAACCTTCAAATCAGGATTGAAGATGTTTTTATTCAATCAGGCCTATAGCATGTATGGTTTATAATGAAGCTAATGATCTAAATGAACTGATTGATGCTTTATTTGTTATTTTAGTGAATGATAGAATTTTATATGGAACTCTGCACTATGTTATCTTGTTGTGTATGGTATCAATTGTTTTTTAACTATTGTTAAGCACTCTGAGCCCCTGGGAATGGGGTGCTATATAAATAAAGTTTATATCTATCTATCTACCTACCTACCTACCTATCTATCTATCTATCTAGATCTGAGGGTAATCATATCAGATGACCTAAAGGTGGCCAGGCAGTGTGTCAAGCAAGTAGAGAGGCTAGTGGGATGCTGGGGTGCACAGGAGGGTGTCACCAGCAGAAGAGGAGGTGGCATTGCAGCTGTATGGATCACTGGTAAGACCCCACCTAGACTACTGTGTTCAGTTCTGGTGACCACATCTCCAGAAGGACATAGACAGAGAGCAGGTGGTCCAGAAGAGGGCAACTAAAATGGTGCAGAGTCTGCATCAAAAGCCCTATGAGGAGAGACTAAAGGACCTCAATATGTGCACCCTGGAACAGAGGAGGGAGAGGGAGATACAATAGAGACCGTTAAATACCTCATGGGGTAAATAAGGTACTAGAGGGTATTTTTCAGAAGAAAAGATGCTCAAGAACAAAGGAGCATGCTATGAAGCTGGAGGGGTATATTCAGGAGAGATGTGAAGAAATACTTCTTCACAGAAAGAGTGGTGGATTCCTTGAACTGCCTTCAGTGGAGGTGGTGGGGGCAAAAACAGTAGTGAGGTTCAAGAATGCATGGAAAAAGCACAAAGGAATCATAGTGGAAAGGAAGGGAGGAGGGAGAAAGAGCTGTAGATCAGACACTGTCTGATGTAATATCGTAGATAGGGATAAATGGGCAGACTGGATAGGCCAAATGGTCCTTATCTGACGTCAAATTCTATGTTTCTAAGAGGTTTGCCCTGTTGTTTTTGTGTCTGAGATAGATGTGATCATGGAGAAGGAGGAAGACTGATGAAGGGCACTCAGTGGTCATACTGCCTGAGCTGCCAAGGAAGTACAAGATGGGAAGCCCTCTGAATGGACTATGGAGGCTAAGAGGAGGATGATCTTCTTCGAGGTATCTCAATCAGATCACACTGTAGGAACTTCACTACTGGTGAATCAGGATCCAAACAGAATACTTTTCCAGGAGTACAACAGGGTCAACCACAGTGGCGTCACCTGCCGATGTCATCAACCCTATAAAGGTGTGAGTGGCCTTGCTCCCTCCTCAGTTCTTTCCCACCATTGACTCCACTCACATGGGTCTCCACTGAAGCTCCGTCGCAGTTCATGCCTTTTTGCCTACGCATTTTTCTTTGCCTTTTTATTTGGAAATCTCTTTTAATAAAGAAATTCTTTTACCTCATTTATGTTGAAAGTCACTCCTTCAGTATCTCTCTTCCATCACTGCTGCTGCGGAAAGAAGATTGCTTCTCCAGATGACCATGATCTCTGCGTCTGCTGTCTTGGGCCTAACCATGACATTCCTGCCTATGAGCTCTGCCAAAAATGTAATCTTACAACCCAAAGGCATCAAAAAAAGCTCTGAAGAAATTCATGATGTAACAGCAGGTAGCCATTGCTGGGCAGGGGACCTCCAGGTCTCTCCTCCCAAATCGCTGGTGGAGTTCATTGAGCTCCCAGGCCTCAAAGGTCCAAGACAAGTACTTGGGGTAGAAAGGACAGGGACTGGGAGCACTCCCCCCCGGACGCGCTCCCACTCCCTGGTGGCTTCTTCCTCTTCTTGTAGGGGTACTCCATTGGCTGCTGCCGCACAGACAGCCTCGACTGTCCAATCCTCTGCTCCTATTGGGCCTATACCAACAGTCCCTCCTCCCTCTTTGCAGGGAGGCTGGCCTTCAACCATTGGTTCATCGGCTGCTCGGTCGTCAACCTTCAGGTCATTGACCCCCAACCTCCATCAAGGCCTGATGTCTTTCCGGGTCCTCAGACACTGGAGCAGTTGGGCTCTCAGAACCCAATGGATGGTTCATTGCACTCTGAGCCAATGTTTCCTCCTCCTTCACCACAGTCTGTGCCTGCCATTGACCTCAATTCTATTTTAACTCAACTGATGATGGCCTTGGTGCACCAGCTTGGTACTCATAGGCTGGTGTCTCCAGTGCCGCACACACCCCGTCAATGTCGATGCCTGTTCTGCCTCTTAGGGCTGCACCCTCCAGGGGGCCATCAGTCCCTTGTTCATTGGACCCTGTGCCAGAGCATCAAGGAGGACTACCATCCAGATCTCATCATAACTGAGAAAGAGGAGGAGAAGGTATTTTCCTCAGACAGGTCTACAGCCTCTTCAGTGAGCAAGAACTCTGTGAAGCATACTTCCAGGTCCCTCTTGAGGACCCCACCTTCTTCAATGTTATGTGGAGCACAGGGGTTTGGCTTCATTGGGGACTGGGGTTCCGCCTGGAGGGACACCAGCCTATACTGGCAGGATGGTCTGCATCTGTCCAGGAAGGGAGCAAGTCTTTTGGGCAGTCGGTTTAAATGCTCCATTGGCAAGCTTTTAAACTAGTCAAGGGGGGAAGCACTGATAAGCAGCAGGAAAATCCCAGCCTCCCCATACAAAACAGGGTACTAAATGAGAAAAAGACCAAGGTAGAAAGGTCAGTGGGGGATGCTGCTACAGAAGGTAAAGCCATCGAAAAATGGAGAATAATGAGTACCAATGCCTGTAGTCTGGGTAACAAGCTTCCTGAATTAGTGGCCTTGATGGAGGAGGAACATCTGGATATCACAGCAGTCACAGAAACATGGTACACACAGAACCATGACTGGGATGTAAGCATACCAGGATACATTATCTACAGGAGGGACAGGGAGGTAAAAGAGGAGGAGGAGTAGCTCTCTACATAGGGAAGGAATCAAAGCAACAGAACAAAAGGGTAAACAGGGAGGAGAAGAAGCACTGTGGGTCAATTTGAGGAGGCAATGGCACCACAATCAGCAAAGGGGTTTTATACAGACCCCCCTCTCAGGGGGAGGAAATAGACAAGGAAATGATAGAAAGTATACTTAGATTGGCAGATAAAGGGGAGATACTGCTGATGGATGATCTGAATATGCCAGATGTTAACTGGAGTGCAGTTGCAGCAGCCATTTCTAAGAGTGGGGTTATTCTAGATTCCCTACAGGGGGCATGCCTTAGACTACTAGTATTGGAACCCACTTGAGAGGGAGAAATCTTAGACCTAGTTCTCTCAAATGGAGATGGAGAGGATCACAGATGTAGAAAGTGGGTAGCCATCTGAGAACCAGCCACCATCTAACAGTATGGTTCACAATAAACACAGCAATAGAGTCAAGCCACTACAAAGGCAAAAGTATTGGACTTCAGGAGGGCTGACTTTGCCAAAATGGGTGAGTGCCTAAAGGAATGCACTAGCAAATGGGCAGGAAGGAGGGGTGGAAGAACAATGTGGAATAATAAAAACTGCCATCACAGAAGTAACAAGCCTTTGTGTGAAGCAAATAAACAAAACAAAACGATGTAAGAAACCACTATGGTTCTCAAAGGAGGTGGCAGTGAAGGTTCTAGAGAAAAAGAAAGCATTCAGAAAGTAGAAGGAATCACAGAAAGAGCAGGACAGAGAATTGTATCAGTTAAAGCAAAAGGAAGCTAGGAAGGCAGTCAGAACAGCAAAGGCCCGAACCAAGGAAAAGATAGCCAACTCAGTTAAGAAGGGATAAAACCTTTTTAGCTACATCAGGGAGTGAAGGAAGACTAAGGAGGGATAGTGAGGCTTAACAAAGGGAGGGGTGGGCAGAGGGTGACGTTGAAAAGGCAGAGATACCAAACAAATATTTTTGCTCAGTATTTAGAAATGAAGAGGGGGAGGTACCTAAAACAAACAATAGAAACACTCTGGATACAGAAGTTGATACTAGCCCATTTACAGAAGAAAGGGTTCTGAAAGGACTCTTAAAACTGAAGGTGGACAAAGCAATGGGGCCTGATGGGATTCATCCCAGAATTCTAAAAGAACTAAGGGTAGAACTAGTGACACCATTGACTACCCTCTTTAACAAATCATGGGAGGATGGGGTGGTACCTGAGGACTGGAGGAGGGAAGATGTGATTCCTCTTCACAAAAGTGGGAGCAGGGCAGAAGCAGGAAACTACAGACCTGTTAGTTTAACCTCAGTGATAGGGAAAATGATGGAATCACTTCTGAAGGAAAGAATTGTCGAGTACCTAGAGGCCAGAGGGGCACAGGACCCAAGGCAGCATGGATTCACAGCAGGAAGGTCATGCCAGACGAATCTAATAGATTTCTTTGACTGGGTGACCAAAGTAGTAGATCAGGGAGGGCTGTGGACATGGCCTACCTAGACTTTAGCAAGGCATTTGACTCAGTGCCACACAAAGAGTAATATACAAGTTAGCCAGCATTGGGAGTGGGTCCCAAGATGATAGCCTGGGTAAAGAATTGGCTGGAGAATAGGACACAGAGGGTAATAGTAAATGGGTCCACTCTGAAGAAGGGGGTTACTAGTTGGGTACCTGAGGGTTCAGTATTAGGACTGGTCCTCTTCAATGTCTTTATAGCGACATTGCAGAGGGACTGGAAGAAAAGTATATCTCTTGCAGATGACACAAAGATCTGCAACAGAGTTGATGCACAAGGTGGGGTGGAAAGGATGAGAAGGGACTTGGCAAGGTTAGAGGAATGGTCAAATGTATGGCAACTTAGATTCAATGCTAAGAAGTGCAGGTAATGCACCTGGGAAACAAAAACCAGGGAAGAGTACACAATGGGGGTGAGATACTAACAACAACAAAAATGGAAAGGGACCTGAGGGTAGTCATATCAGATGACTTAAAGGTGGGCAAGCAATGTGAAAGGGCAGTAAGGAGGGCTGGGGGGATACTGGGATGCATAGGGAGAGGCATCACCAGTAGAAAACAGAAAGTTGTTATCCCTCTGTACAGACAGCTGGTGAAACCCCATCTGAAGTACTATGTGCAGTTCTGGAGACCCAGTCTCCGCAAAGACATAGACAAGATGGAAGCTGTCCAGAGGAGGGCAGCTAAAATGGTGCAGGGTCTGCACCAGAAGACATATGAAGAGAGACTAAAGGAACTTAATATGTATAGCCTCGAGGAAAGGAGGGAGAGGGGGGACATGATAGAAACTTTCAAGTACCTCAAGGGAATCAACAAAGTCCAAGAGGGTAGCATCTTTCAAAAAAAGAGGTGTGCAAGAACAAGGGGGCACAATTTGACAGAGGGGCGGCTCAGAGGTAATGTAAGGAAGTATTTTTTCACAGAGAGGGTTGTGGATGCATGGAACGGCCTTCTGGAGGAGGTTGTGGAGTCAAAAACAGTGGTTGAATTCAAGCATGCATGGGACAGTCATAAGGCAATTCTAGGGTGGGGTAGAAAAAGTAGGCTGCTGGTTAACTAGGATCTGCAGCTTATCCATTAGGTAGGAAATGGGCAGACTGGGTGGGCCAAGTGGTCCTATCTGTCATCAATTCAAATTCAAATTCTATGGAAGCAGCTATCTGCTGCCATGGGGATCCACACTGAGGAAGAGGATGCCATAAGAAAGGACCTGGTGGACTTTTGAAGATCCCAAATCTCCATCAAAGGTCATTCTTCCCATTTTGCCAGCACTCAGGAATGCCACCACTGCTGCATGCAATCATCTGAACATGGTCTCTGTTATGCCTCAGAGGGCAGATAAGCTCTAACAGGCTCCCCAGGGCCTGCCCTGTTATGCTGCCCAGCCTGAGACCGATTCAGTAGTCATCAAAGCAGCTCATGATAGGTCCAAGTTACCAAAACACGTCAGCTCCCTCCCCCCTACAGGGAATCCAGGAGGATCGACCACTGGGTAAGAGGGTTTATGCCTCCTCTACTCTGGGACTCCTGATTGCAAATGATCCCTCTCATATGATCAAGTATCAAAACACCATATGGAAAAAGGGTAGGGCGGCTACCCAGTCCCTCCCTGAGGGTTCCCAGAAGTAGGAGGTCCTTAAGTCCCTACAGACCACTGAAGATATCAGTAAGCACCTCTTCAGGGCCTTGTATGATATGTTGGACACCATGATAGGGCTGCTGCCATCGACATTTTCCTGCATAGGCACAGCTGGTTGAGGGTATCTGGGTTTGCTGCAAAAGGTTCTGAATGCCCTTTCAATGGCTCAGAGCTCTGTGGGCCAGATGTCCAAGACATAATCAGTGATTTGTAGGCCTCCGGCAGGGCCATCAGATCTGTTCACTCACTTTACCATACCCATCCATGGAGCAGGCAGAGGCCACCCTTTCAAAACATGTCTCACAAATCTGGTATGGGCTCCAGGCTGCAGGGTAAAAGAAAAGCCAGTACTGCCTTGCCTACCCCTCCTCCTCCTCCTTCTCAGGTACTGCCACAAAACAGCCCAAAGGCAATGGGTCAGCTCCAGTGGCTGAATCCACTTCTGCCTAACTCCTTGCTAGATCCCCTTCTTCCAGTCCTTGACCAAGAGGTGGTGGTCGGAGGTTGGTTCTCCCTCGATCTCAGTCAATGGAGACATAACCTCAGATGTTTGGATTCTTCAGATAATAGAGAGGGGTCACACTCTGGAGCTTCTAGGTCAACTCACAGAGACACCTCCCTTGCTCTCCACCTACTTTCCAGACCATACTGTGGTCCTTCAGGAGGAGGCACACTCCTTTCTGCTAAAAAGGGCAATAGAACCTGAGCACAGATGGCAGCAGAACCAGGAGTTTTATTCCAGGTTCTTCCTGGTCCCCAAAAGAACCGGGAATCTGAGGCCTATTTTAGGTCTCAAGGACCTCAACCTTTACATCCAAGATCCAGAAATTTCACATGGTCACTCTGCCAGGTCTGTTACCCCTGCTCAAGCAGGGTGACTGGCTGTGCTTCCTCGATAAGCAGGATGCCTACCTGCATATTTCAGTGTGTCCCACGCACGGGAGGTTCCTCTGATTTCTCTTTCAAGGCGAGCACTACCAGTTCAGAGTCTTGCCATTTTGCTTGTCCTCTGCATTGTGGATTTTTACAAAATGTTTAGCTGCAGCGGCTGCTGCCCTTCGGAGGGAAGGCCTATATGTCTTTCCCTACCTGGACGACTGGCTACTTAAGGCCCCATCCAGGGCTCAGCTTCTAAGGACTCTGGAGAGGAACCTCCAGTTGTTCCATTACCTGAGTATTACAGTCAACCTGCTAAGTCCATTCTGAGTCCCGCTCAAAGATTGCAGTACATTGAAGTGGTCCTAGCCTCTGTGCAGGGCAAGGCCTTCCTGCCACCAGACAGAGCAGAGTGCCTCATATCTCAGATTGGACAGATTGGATAAACGGCCCACTCACCAAACATATAAAAATAAAGTTATTTTATTTTCTGTTTTTGAATTACATCCATAATTCATTTAGAAATTAATTCTTGCTGTAATTCAAAAACAGAAAATAAAATATCTTTATTTTTATATGTTTGGTGTGTGGGCCATTTATCCAATCTGTCCAATTTATTTACCATTGCTTGATTGGTACCAGGCCTCCACCTTTTTGAACTTTCCTCATTTCTCTTTTTTGAGGGTGGATGTGTCAGTTTTCTGGTTTCGTACTCCATATCTCAGGCATAGGTGGTGGCTCAGAGCCACTATGTCTCAAATTTACCTGGGGCTTTTGGGCCTCATTACATCAGCTATTTCTACCATCCCCAGCCCGCCTGCACATGCAAATGCTCCAATGAACCCTTCAGGTGCAATGGGACCAACACACCAATGACCTGGAGCAGCTGGTGTTGGTTTCCTCTCCAGTCCACAAAGTCCTTCAGTGTGCGGATGGAACCCCAAAATCTCTTAAGGGGTCCCCCCTCAGATCTTGTCCCCACAGCAGATTTTCACATAGATGCCTCGGATTGGTCTGGGGTGCATCTGAGTACCTTCTAGCCTCAAGGTACCTGGTCCCAGGCCAAGATATCCCCTATATAAATGTCCTAGAGATGAGGGCAGTTCTGTATCCCATACAGGCCTTCCAGAACTACCTCTCTCTGAGCCAGTTGTTGATTCAGTCAGACAATCTCAGTGTAGTCTACTACATCAACAAACAAGGGAATCATTTGAACCCCCTGTTCAGGGAAGCCATGAGGTATGATACTAGCTACTGGACTACAGCCTGGAACTATCTGCAGTACATGTCCCAGGCATGCTGAACACCCTGGCAGATAACCTCAGACAGCCTTATTCCAGGGTGCACGAATGGGACTTCTGTTATCTGTTCAGAAGACCTGTGTGACTGATGGGGTCATCCAGAGTTGGACCTTTTTAAGTCCCACACTTGCAACTAGAAACTGCCCAATTTTGCCCGCTAGATCCAGGGCCTGGAGTTTTCTGGCAGGATGCATTGTCCCTCTCTTTGAGTGAAGGGTTCCTGTATGTCTTTCCTCCATTTCCTCTGATTCAAAGGGTATTAATCAAGCTGTAAATGGAGGGGTCCAGCATTATCCTGGTAGTGCCCAACTGGCCATGGGAGATTTGGTTGCCATTACTGCAACAGTTAGCAGCAGAACCTCTGCTTCCCCTGTCTCTCTGCAGTAATTTGTTGACTTGGGCTCAGGGGACCCTGGTCCATCCATACCTCAAATCCCTTTGCTTGTGTGCCTGGCTCCTGAGGACATAGCCATTGCCCACTTTGGGTCTCACAGAAAGTGTCTGATGTCTTGGTGGCAGCTGGGAAGCCCTCCACTGGGGCCACCTATGCCATGAAGTGGATCATTTTTTAACAGTAAATGCAGTGTTATGCATTTTGGCCCCTGAAACCCAGAATATAATTACATCTTAAACAGCTAACAATTAAAAAAATCAGAATCTGAAAAGGACTTGGTGATTACTACACAAAAACAATTTCCCTTCGATAATCAAATGACAGAAAACATCAACAAAGCTAACAAAGTCTGGTGGGTCCATTAGGTGTAATAAAAAATCAAGAGACAAATCAAGTCTCCTTCCTTTATACAGAGCTTACATATGCCCCCTCCTAGACTACTCTTCCCAGCTATGGTGCCCCTATAAAAAGAAGGACATAGTACGCATAGAAAATACAAAGAAAAATCACAAAATATGTACGAGGAGCTGAAGATTTGAACTACGAACAAAGACTAATCAAATTTGGCCTTCTGTCTTTAGAAAGTCAAGATTGGGAGACCTTATGTTAGCAAGGGAGTAATTAATGATAATTACCTAATGATGGAAATGGGTTTAGAATTTATGCAGATCAATGTCAACACAAGGGGACATCCCTGCAGTTAAAACAAAATCATTTTTCTTCAAACAAACTAGCATACTTTTTTTCTTAAAGAATAATCAAACCTTGGAATTCTTTGCCCACAGAGGTGGTCATTAGTGATTCAAAGGATATTTTTAAAAACAGACTAAATAAGTTTATGCTCAGGGACCCTGGTTTTCCATTTTTACCGGTAACACTGGTAACAATCACAGAATCCTGCTTGGTTTGAGGATTTTGAATTCTTGTACTGGTCCCTCACGGAAATTGCATGTCACTGCACAGAATCTCTAAGATGTCAGTAACTTTTTAAATTTTTTTTATTTTCTCTTCCTATGTCCCCTTCTCACAGCATCAGTCTCCACTTTTCATAGATCCCTAGGCTGGGTATCCCCTAGCTTCACCCCCAGGTAATGCTCAGGAGCTCCTGTGGGCCTGTCCCTATCCTGCCTGGATTGTACCCCCCCAGGTGGGAAGGGAGGGTACCCCAGGTCACCACTCCACACTCCCTTAGTTTGTGTTGGGCAGCTCAGTGGGGCCCCCATGGATCCTGGTTATGAAGTCTGGGGCACCTGGGTCCTTTCTGCCAGTGGCCGATGTGGGGTGATTGTTCCTGGTTTTCTGGTCTCTGTCCCTGAGGGCACCGGCACTAGAGATCCAAGGAGGTAGGTCTCATAGAGACATGCCACTGCTCCAGATCCTGGCTAGCGTCCTCCCCTCCTGATCACTCTGCAGCACCATTGCACCACCACCCATGGTCACACAGGTGGTGGTAAAGAAGCAGGACCTGTAGCCCACCCTCCCTGGAGGAGGAGAGCAGTCCCCCAGGTGCTCGATCCTACTCCCCTGGCCAGACCTCCAGCAACCCGAGTTTGCTTCTGACCCAGGGTCGCTGGCATTGCAGCATAGTGCTACCAGACCCCAGCGGGCCGACCCAGATTTCAGCATCTTAAAATGAATGCTGCTGTGCTTTGCTGCACATAGAGTCAGTAAGAAAATCATCCGACTGCTTTGTTGTAATCAGCCATTCAGTTTAAGCACCCATGCCTAGTGGTTAGAGCAAAAACAGTGATTGAACTGGGTACATCCAGCAGACTTCGTTTGAGTCCCACAACCTCCTCTTGCATACTCTGTGACTCCAAGCAAGTCACTTAACCTCTACAGTGCTTCTAGGTCACTCCTTAAAATAGACAGTTCTGCCTAGTGGGCCTTACCTGCTTTACAAAGAATATAAAAAAAATATCAATACATGTTTACTACATCATATAATACTAGTCAGGGTAAAATGTAATTTACCTGCATTTCACTTGGGCTGCAATGATTTTGTATAGGTAAAGATAAATGTTCAGATACATTTTATCTGTTTTATAAGCTTGTTTTTAGATTTTAGTCAGGTTTTTATTGTATTCTTTGCATATAAGCATCTAGGTTGTAGATTGCAAAACGCAGGATTACTATTACCAATTAACTTATTCAAATTTATAATCAGTAGAGCCATCCAAAATCCTCAGTTGTTTGAATGAAAACTAGTCTGAATGAAATTATGTTCACAAAGAAGAAACTGCCTTATTACTTATGAAAAGACTTCACAGTTAGCACCCCATTTAGGTGAACTGGATCATTTGCACTTTTCCCACCTGCTGTTACAGTCTCTGTGACAACAAAAGTTTTCTGATAGACTGCTTCAACAAAAGCAGATGTAAAGTATTTAAGAGTACTTATGTTTGGCCAGTGGATTTTGAAAGCACAGTCAATGATATACAGAAGGTAAGACCCCCAGTGGCTGTATGATGCTGGTGGGCAGAGTAGTGCTCAATTCACATCTGAACAAAGACATGAAAACTGGGAGACACCCTTTTCGTGGATACCAAGTAAAAAAAAAAGCATCCCCATGTCTGGGAGATGCATGAAACCTTTCGAAGGTCCTCCACTAATCACTTGTGGATTTTTTAGGTGAAGACACTTTATTTCAAAGAAGCAAATTCAAGCATTTTTTTTTTGCTCCTCCTACCCCCTGGCCATCCACATCCTTCAGGCCTGCCAAGGCCCCTACCACTGCTGCTGAGTCCGACCACCATCCACTGCCCCTTACTGCTGTTCTACCAGGTAACCCAAAGTAACCCTTCATTGAGTGGGCCCCTACCCCATGGCAGGCTACCAGGGGAGGAGAATTGCCCCAAAGAGCTTCCTGTGTATCCTGGACATGGCAGGGGTCAGAACGGACACATGTCTGGGGCTTCCAACTTATGGAGAGACCAACAGCCATCCTTCAGTTGGCCAGTGGGTGTTTTACCATTTTCTTGACAGGCCACATGATGTCAAGGCACAAGCCAAAGTTCATCACGCTCCCTCCTGCAGTGAGGGCTGACATGTTGTTGTACCTCTGGCCTCCACCAGGGGCCAGCAAATGCTGAGCCATGAATTCACCCTCCCTCCCAGGGGAAGGAGAGTGGTCATTGAGCACTCAAGCCTTCACCCACCAGCTGGCTCTCCAACACCCAAGTCTGTTCCCTAACCCTGGTCAGTGGTGTCACAGGCAGAAATCCAATTCAGGCAGTTGAATTATAGATAGGAAAAAACAAAGGTAGTCCACCTTAGCGGTTATGGTTCAGATTAATTCACATCTGAGTTCTAACAAGCAAAGAGACCAAGTCATTTGTAACTTGTGCATGTGGGGTGTGGGTGTTGAAGAAAGGGGATCATAGTGCTGTCACTACTGCCATAACCTTGAGGGATATGATCTGCATTGTTGCTACTGCCATCACACTGAAGGGGTGGGGGCTGTAGTGCTTCTGCCATCACCACTGGTGGATGGGGAATGTAGTACTGCTGCCATCCCACCTGAGGGATGGGGGCCATAGTGCTGATACTGCCATCACACATGAGGAATGGTGAATGTAGTACTGCTATCATCATACCTAAGGGATGGGGGCCACAGTGCTGCCTCTTCTGTCACACCTGAGGGAGAAAGGTCATAGTGCTGTTGCTGCTGCCATCACACCAGAGGGATGGGGGCTGTAGTACTGCTTCCATCACACCTTAGGGATGGGGGCTGTAGTGTTGCTGCTGCCATCACATCTTGTACCTAAAATAACTTTAAATTGGTACAAGGATGGAAGGATGTGTAATAGTGGAGGTCAAAATTGCTAAAATGCATGTTAGCAGAGTTAAAAATTGTTAAATAAAGTACACAAAACCAAACAACGGTAAACCGATTTGGCTTAGCAGAACACCGTGACAATACCATTTTTTCAATGTGCAAAACAGAATATGCCCTTTCTCAATCCCGGTAAACCAGTGTCCCTGTTTATGCTCTCAGACCACTCCATATGTTATTACGGGTGAATGATAGGAGCTCTAATGGGCTCTCAGTCCTCTGCTCCTTCCCCTCTCTTAGTGAATCTTAGTGAAAAGTTGAAACAGTTCCCCATCTGGGCTGCCAAGCACCATATGGACCCTTTCTCCTATCCCATCAGTCAAATCCTGGACTACCTGATCTCAATGTTGGACTCGGGTCTCCAGTATTCACCCCACAAGGTGCACCTTTCAGCTATATTTGCCTTATACGAGCTGGTGGAGGGATGGATCTTTGCTCAAGTTAGCTGTGACCTCCACTTTTCTCAGAGGCATCCTGCATCTGAAACCTCCAATCTGCAGCCCTGTCCCGGCACAAGATATGAATTTTGTTTTGGAGAAACTGACCCTGTCTCCATTTGAGCCAGCAGTAACTTGTGAGCTATGTTTCCTTCATGGAAAGCATTGTGTTGTTTTTGGTTGCTATTACTTCTGCTTGAAGGATTTCCAAGCTTCAGACTTTCTGGTGTGAGGAGCCTTATTTGATTTTCACAAAGACAAGGTGTCTTTGCACATGAATTCTAAGTTCCTTCCTAAGGTGGTCTCTGAGTTTACCATGTACCAATCTATCCACTTACCTGTGTATTTCCAAGAGCGGCCAATCCAGGGGAAGCACTGCTCCATGCATTAGAGTTGTGCAGGATTTTGAAGTACTACCTGCTGCAAATTAAGGACTGCAGAAAGTCAAAGCAGCTGTTTGTTTCTTTCAACCAAAGAAGAAAGGACATTCAGGTTTCCAAACAATATTTGTCCAAATGATTGGTCAGTTGCATTGTTTTCTGTTCAATAATCATGGCAAAGAGTTGCCAGGGTCATTAAAAGGCCATTCCATGAGGGGCATGGCTGCCTCTGTGGTTTGCTTCAAGGGGGTCTCCTCAGATAACATCTGTGCCACTGCTACCGGAGTAGAGTTCATACTTTCACCATACACTACAGTCTGGACATTGCCTCTAGAGACCATGCAGGCTTTGGCTGTGCTGTACTTCAAGATCACAAGTTAGCCAGCTTTGGAGTGGGTCCCAAGGTGGTAGCCTGGATAAAAAATTGGCTAGACAACAGGGCGCAAAGGTAGTAGTAAATAGAGTCCACAGTGAAGAAAGGAGGGTTACTAGTGGGTATCACATGAGGTCAGTACTGGGACCGGTCCTTTTAATGTCTTTATAAGTGACATTGCAGAGGAACTGCAAGGAAAAGTATGTCTCTTTGCAGATGACACAAAGATCTGCTACAGGGTTGATACACAAGATGGAGTGGAAAGGATGAGAAGGGACTTGGCAAGATTGGAGGAATGGTCAGATGTATGGCAGCTCAGATTCAATGCAAAGAAGTGCAAGGTAATGCACCTGGGAAACAAAAACCCAGGGGAAGAGTACACAATGGGGGGTGAAATACTGACAACAGTAAAAATTGAAAGGGACCTGGGGGTAATTATATCAGATGACCGTAAGGTGGGCAAGCAATGTGAGAAGGCAGTAAGAAAGGCTGGGGATATTGGGATGCATAGGGAGGGGCATCAATAGTAGAAAACAGGAAGTTGTTATCCCTCTGTACAGACAGTTGGTGAGACCCCATCTGGAGTACCGTGTGCAGTTCTGGAGAGCCCATCTCTGCAAAGACATAGACAGAGTGGAGGCTGTCCAGAGGAGGGCAACCAAAAAGGTACAGGGTCTGCACCAGAAGACATACAAAGAAAGACTAAAGGAGCTTAATATGTATACCCTTGAGGAAAGGAGGGAGAGATGGGACATGATAGAAACTTTTAAGTACCTCAAGGGAATCAACAAAGTCCAAGAGGGTGGCATCTTTCAGAAAAAGAGATGTGCAAGAACAAGGGGGCACAATTTGAAAATAGAGGGGGGACAGCTCAGAGGTAATGTGAGGAAGTATTTTTTCACAGAGAGGGTTGTGGATGCATGGAACAGCCTCCCTGAGGAGGTCATGGAGTCAAGAACAGTGAGAGAATTCAAAAATGCATGGGACAGACATAAGGCAGTCCTAGTGGGGGGTAGGAGGAAGTAAGCTGTTGGTTGACTAGGATCTGCAGCTTATCTGTTAGGTAGGAAAATGGGCAGACTAGGTGGGCCAAGCGGTCCTTATCTGCCGTCAAATTCTATGTTTCTATGTTAAGGCCTTCTGTCTTAGGCCTCAGTCTGCCTGCCTCCCAGACTGTCCTCAAGTGCTTACAACTGCTTGGGACTAATTCCTACGGTGTGACCTGATGACTGAGATACTTCCAAAGAAGATAGAACAGTTGGGTTAGAACTTACCGTAGCAATAGATCTTTGAGGGGATCTGAGTCATCCGATCTGCCTTCCCTCCCACCATCCCCCCTTCTTGGGGTCCTCTGTTCGAAGTGGCTATCTGATGTCTCCAGCCTTTTATTTTGTCCTGGGCACCTCTCTCTCTCTCTCGCTCTCTCTCTCTCTCCCCTTGGTCACCCCATGGCAGGAGTTTGCTTTGTTTGTCTCCAGGGGAAAGAACTGAAGAGGGAGTGTGAAGGTTAGTGGGCAAGACAGATGCAACTAACAAAGGTAAAAAGTGTAGAATGCACTTTGCGGTATTTATTTTCTGCCAAAAAAAAATGAAAATAAAATAGCAAACGTACAGAAAGGAAACAGTTGGTTAGTCTTTCAGTTCAAAACAGTGTACAATTTCCTCAATGCACAACTTCCAGGCTTAGTTCTAGCCAAATAGATTCCTAGCACATAAAAACTTGCATGTACCTTGAGCTGCTTCCTCCACAACTGTCAGGTCTCTACTGACCTACTCATCTGACTCATCTGTTTTGCATCTCAGGAGGTAGGCTTTTATACCTACCTACTAATGATGTCAGCAACATGTGAGCTGTCTGACTCACATTTTTCCAAGTAAACACATGCAGGCTGACTCGTCCTAAACAAGCACAGACAGGCTGACTCATCTGACCTTTGCACACCTCTGCTTCTTCTAGGAAAGAATGTTTTGTGTTTGGCTTCTTGCAAACCCAAAGCAGTTTACACAGAATAAAACAGAGTGCAAAGCTCTGTGTTTCAAATCTTTTTCATTACTTACATTCCCTCTGTGTCTGCCTGGAGTATAGCACAGGAGAAGGCAAGCAACTTACTGCCTCTTGTCTTACGTATATGTTCCTTATACAGTACTTGGGAGAAGGGGTGGGGAAGAGACTACACAAAGTGGCCAGATTTCAGCCTGTAGCTAGAACAGTAAACTTACAGGAACAGGCCAGTGTAAAAGAAAATGCAGCGCAAACTCAGACAAGGACTCTGGCCATGTCACAGGGAACAGGGCTGCTCACGCCTTTATAGGGTTGATGGCGTTGGTAGGTAACATCGGTGTGGGCGGCCCCAGTTGTACTGCTGGAAAAGCCTTCCATGTGGATCCTGCTTCACTAACGGTGAAGTTCCTATGGTGTGACCTGATGACTGAGATCCCCCTCAAATATCTATTGTTATGGTAAGTTCTTATGTAACTGTTCTTTTCCTGGGACCAGGAGGCCTGCAATGACAAGCTTGAGTAGTTTAAGACTGAGCAAGCCCAGGAGGAGAGAGAAGAATCGGGAGAGGACACATAGACAGAGAATGCCACCACTTAACCATGGTTCAGCTGTGGTATTCTTGCCAGAGGTTGAGGTGCTCATTTTGATACAGAGAAGTCCATAATTCTTGCCTGCATTGCTCCGCAGTATAGTGTTGGGGCAGTGCTATCTCATTAATGCCAGGCGGGTCTGAAAGCAGAATGCCTTTGCTTCAAGGACACTAGCCCCTGCAGAAAAAAACAATTAACAGCTGGATGGGGCCCTAGCAATTATTTTGGGGAGTGAGAAGTCCCCCCCCATACTTGCAGGACTGCCAGTTTATAGTCTATTCTGTTCATAAGCCTCTGATTAACTTATTCAATGAGAATCAAGCAGTGTCACCCATGGCCTGCAGAAGAATTCATTATTTAGCTTTCATGCTGTCTGTATAGGAGTACACTTTTCAGGACAAAGCCAGAGGACCCCATGTCAATGTTCTCAGTTTGTTACCTTTTCCAGTGAGAACCGATGAAGTACCTTTACCAGGAGATACTGTACCATATCGTTACTGGAAAATCTTTCAACTAGGGATGGGCTACCCGTCATGCAGCTGGATTGGGTAGAACAGGTATTGGCAATTTTTTGCTGAGTAGGGTAGTTCGGGTAATTTACTACCCTACCTGACATAACAGTGTACTTCACAGGTCGGGTAGTTTTGATACAGGTAATGGGTCAGGTAACAGGTAATTTTTTTAAAAAACAGGCATTACAGGCAGCCTGTGGGGTCCTGGGACTCTTCTAAGGTTGTAAACAGGCATGAAAGGGCAGCCTGTGGGATCTTCACAGCAGAAAGGAGCACATGACACTGGGCTGACAATATGATTGGTCATTGCTGGTGTCTGTACTCCATGTCTGCTGTAGTCTTATGAATAGCCAATTACTTGAAGGAGAGGGAGGAATGGGTGCTTGCTTTGCATTAATTGCAGTGAAAAAAAAGCTAACATGAAACAAAAAGCCCACAAAGGAACAAGGAGTTGGGGACTGAAGTGGGGATCAGGGGATCATCCAGTGCGGTGCTCGGGAGAGAAGGAGAAGGGGGGGCTGGCAACAGCTGCTTTCTCTGCAGTATAGTGAAAGCCATTTTGGCTGTATTACACACTGGGCAGGATTTTTGAAAGCCTTAGATCACTGCAAGCCCCAGTGTGCTGATGATATGGTTCATGGGGCTTGCAGCCATTTAACAGGATTTTCTGTATCATGCTGCAATTGCCACATGTAACAGCCCTTTCACTCACCTTGGCTGCTCCAGAGCCCTTGGGTCCACACTGTACACACCTCCAAGGGGCCCAACCTGGGTTACATAGTGGACAAGGAGTTTGGCGTGGTGCCTCCACCTGGGAAAGTGGCAGGAGATACCTGTGGACAGAGAACAGGTTACTACCCCAAAGGAAAATACATAAGCTGCCCACCCAGACATTCACCTCAAAACAGCAATCTCCCCCCTCCCAAGCACGAGGAGGCACAATAACAAGATATAACATGCAACCAATAACAATGTTTATTTTGAGGAAAGGAAGATGAGGAGAATAAAGCAACAACAACAATAAATGTAAAGCAATGCAACCCCACACAACTCCCCGCCTCCCACCATTGGGTGCACCCAGTTCAAAGTCCCTTCTGAAGCGGTGGGTACCTCACTGAAGTAATGACATTGTTCGGGTTGGGATGCTTACATTGGGGTCCAATGCTTTAAACAGATACATTTGTTGAAATTCAGGTCTGGGCTCAAGTTTCTGACAGAGTCCTACCCAGGACCTAACCCCCTAATTGATATTTAGATAGATAGCTAAACAAAGACTCCCCAAAGCTGCAGCCTGGTGGTACTTATGGTTCAGAAGTTCACAGGGGAGGGTTTCAGCAGGCTGGATTTAGTATGGTACATTGAAGGTATCTTCTTGGTGGTGCACCACAAGGCCGCAGAACTGGATGACAGGTGAACTGAAGAACATTGATCTTCACCTGCCTGGCTTTGCCAACTTCACCTCAGAGGCCTTGTGGACACAGTTTACAAGACAGGCCTCTCACCATCTTCCTCCACTGGTCTTCTTCCTCTTCTTCTGTCTAGGGGCAGTGCAGGTGAAGTCCCCTAGACCCCTTTATTCTACACTCTGAACATACAGTTACATCTGGGCTTGTGCACAGTCTCTTTCTCCAACACTCTCACTTTTGGTTTCTCTATACACAGCTGTGCTTGGGCCCCACATAGTCTCTATCCATCCTTTCAGGTGTTCCCCAAGGCTCTATCCTTGGCCCCATCCTTTTCTCCCTTTTATAAACAACCTCCCTCCGCCTGCCTCTCTTCAAACATACATCCTCGCTGACAACACCATCATCTTTGCCTCAGGCCCTCCATGATGGACTGCTCCCCGACCTTCAAAATGACTTTAACAGGGTTCAATCCTGGCTTCAAAAAAAACAACTCAATCTAAACACCAAAAAAATGGTAACCATGGTATTCGGTACTAGACAAAAACTCGCCTCCCTACCCACACCACCACCAATCTGCATCCTAGAAGGCTCCCCCTCAAGATAGTGCCTGCTTTCAAGTACCTGGGAGTCTGGCTGGACAGTGACCTCAACTTTTCCACCCACATAGAGGCAGTCTGCACCAAACTCCGGCCCAAGCGGGCCTGTCTATCACCACAAAGCCAGCCTACCCCTCCCCTTCCCTCCCGTAGTGAACTAGTACTTAAAACTATCCTTCCAGTCAAGGACTATGCAGACATCATCTACGGTTCTGCCCCAGCCTCATCCCTCTCAAAACTCGACATCCTCCTCAACTCCTTCTGTCGGTTCACCACGGCCTCTCCCCCACTTACTCACCACTGCCTCCTCTACTCTTCTCTATCCTTGACCCCACTCTCGCACAGGAGGGCTATCCATAGTGCCTCCCTCTTAGCTAAATACTGACTAGGCTCCCTACTTCCCTACCTCTCCTCCCGCCTCTCACCAACCAGCTACTCTGGCTATCTGCTCCACCACAGAGGCACGCGCACCTTCCAACTCACACACCCCCTCTCCTCCTCAGGGCAGGCAGCCTTTTCTACTGACTCCTCCTCTGGAACAATCCCCCCAATCTCCATCAGGACCCCTCCTAGCAGCTGTTAAGCTACTACTCAGGCTCCTCCCGCCTCCTCTTGCCCCAGTTGCTCTCAAGGTCCCTCCCTGACTCAGGTCTAGCCTCCTATGGCTGGCCCCTTGGTAATCTCCTGCTGCAGACAGCCTCACCTTTCATTTCCCTGATACCCACAGTCCTATCCTGGTACTAGTCCACACCATCATGTTTCCAGCCCAAAGCTGCATATACTGTAGAATAGGAAAATAATGCACCAATTATATTTAATGCTAGCCACAAAGTGGCCATATTTGTGTAAATTTATTTTCACTCTAAACTAAAGTCTTCCATTCACTTTAATGGAAAAAGTGCTAATTAGCGTAATTTTATTTTCATGCTTCTAAGCGCTTCAGTGAATATAGTGAAAAATTATGTACAGTGAATATTTCCTATTCTACAGTATAACCTTCTGATTTATGCTGATTACTGTCCTTACTTATGGTGATTTAGGCAACTCAACTAGCAATGAAAGACCCAGATGATGCAATTAACTGCGCTGTCATGCACACCGCTGCTGTACTTTACGTCTGTAACTAGAACTGTCATGCACACTGCTGTAGTACTTTACGTCTGTAGCTAGAACTTCTTGTATTTTCTCTGCGTAGCTCTCAGTGTACACCTTGTACACGAGCCTTGGCTCAGTGTGCCTTTCCCAGTCACCAATTTTAAATAAATAAATAAAATAGCTGCTCTGTGTCTCTGCAGTATAGCGAAAGCCATTTAGGCTGTATTACACACTGTTAGGTGCCTCGAGCCCTGTCTGTGACATAGCTACTCTGTGTCTCTGCAGTATTCTAAAAGTCATTTAGGCTGTATTACACTGTCCATTAGGTGGCCCCAGCTTTGTCTGTGTGACATTAGCTACACTATGTGTGTCTCTTTCTGCAGCATAGTTTTGTTTTTTAAACTTATATTTATCAAATTTATATATATATATATATATATATATATATTATTTTGTATCTCCTTCCCACAGGCTCCACGGGGCTATGATCCCATCCTCAGAGGTGTACATCCTCCGTCCTGACCCCAGCTGGTCCACCCCAAGGTTCCCCTCGGAACTGTCTGTTAGTGCCCTGAGCCCTGTCTGTGACATAGCTAGTCTGTGTCTCTGCAGTATACTGAAAGTCATTTAGGCTATATTACACTGTTAGGTGCCCCAAGCCCTGGCTGTGACATAGCTACTCTGTGTCTCTCTGCAGTATAATGAAAGCTATTTAGGCTCTATTACACTGTCTGTTAGCCTGTTAGATGCCCTGAGCCCTATCACAGCTAGGCTGTGTGACATCTCTTTGCAGTATAGCGAAAGCCATTTAGGCTGTATTACAGTGTCTGTTAGGTGCCCTGAGCCCTGTCATAGCTACACTGTGTGTGACATCTCACTGCAGCATAGCAAAAGCCATGGCTGTGTCTACTATGTCTCATATTTCCCAGTCTAAGTCTACTAAGGAAGCACAGTGCTGCTGCATGTGCAACTGAAAATGATGTGGACAATATGAATCCTAGCACTAACGAAGAACATAGTGACAATAATAATAGCATCAAAGGACTGGCACTGAATGTCCTTCTGAACCAAAAAGCATGATAGCAATGAAATGATAGTAGACTTTTGGAAATAACTGACTGGAGTTACTTGTAGAGGTACTGAATGTTTTGCCACATGTGCCAGGATATGTTTAGCTGCTGAAGCAGCATGCAAGGACAAGGAGGCATCCTCCTCAACTATAAGCTCATATACTGAGGCAGTGAATGCTGATAAAGATGTTGGTGACAGTGGGACTGGGAATGGGTTAGCCCAGGTTATGTACCACCTGATGATGTTGGCACTTCCAGTTCTTCTGAATCCTGTGATGATGAAGTCTGTAGTTTCAATCAGGGGGTAGGAGAGGATGTTGCTGTAAGGCATGAGAGACAAGTGAAGAAAAAAAATCATACGCTAAACATATGAATAAGAAGATGAGCATGAATGAGAACAATTCATATCAATAAGGAAAGGGCAGTGTAGGGCTTCCTCACGGTCCCTTGACTGTACAAGAAATAATGACAGGCACTGTAGTACAAAGCACAAAAGGTAAATCTTTGGTGTGGAATTTGTTTTATATTAACCCTGCAGACAACTCTCAAGCTGTATACAGTCTGTGCAAAAAGAGTATCAGTCGTGGTGGCAAAGTAGGACATTTTGGAACATCAGTAATGATACCACATGCAAAGGCAAAACACCCAATTGAGTGGGTCAGTGCAATTAGGGACAGTGTGGTTGGTATGGGCTGTAGTGGAGGTGGTGGTGGCAGTGACAATGACCATAGTGACAATGAAATGGAAGTAGGAACTGACACTGAATCACTTGATGTGTCCTTGCAGTCTTGCCAGACAAAGACAAAGATTGTTCTCTTCTGACACCATTAAGTACTGCAAAATCCCAAAGTCATATTCCATGTGAAAAAGGTGTGAAAAATACAATCCCCAAAAAATTAAAAATATCTCATCATTCTCATCAAGCAACATTAAAAGAAAGTGTTGCGATGACATCAAAATTTACCCACAAACATCCAACATGCCAGCTGTCAAATAAGTCATTGCAGAGATGTTGGCCAGTTGTCAGCTCCCTTTTGCTTTTGTTGCCCAAAAAGGTTTCCTCAAGTTCATGAACCAGACTGAACCATGGAACACTGTTCCCTGTCAAACATATTTCTCAAAAAAGGCTGTTCAACAGTTGTATGACTTTGTGTGTAGTGCAGTCACTAAGCAGTTGAAACTCTCTGAGGTGAAGGAGGTTCACATTTCCACAGATACTGTATATGGACCAGCAACCAAACAATTGACTACATCACTGTTACAGCACATTGGGCAAGTTTTCAGTCAGAAAATAATAGTCCCTGCTCTACTGTAAGTAGCAGGAAGCAGGCTGTATTATGTGTCACCATTTCTGAGGAAAACTACACTGCTGTGAATATTTTGCAGGAGGTGCAAAATCAATTCCAAAAATGGCTTACTCCATATTCCTTATCTCCAGGGTTCATAGTGTCAGATAATGGTGCCAACATAGTCAAAGCTGTTAGAGCTGGCAACTACCAACACATATCTTGTTTTGCACATTGTTTATATTTTCTCATCCATAGTTTATTAAATGGAAACAGAAATGTTGAAAACCTGTTATTCCTTGCTAGGAAAATATGTGGACATTTCAGCCACTCTGTGAAAGCACAACAAATCCTGAAAGGGCTACAGAGGTCAAACAACATACCAATGCATACATTAAAGTAAAGTTTCAACCCACTGGAATTCAACATTTGACATGTTGGAAAGGCTTCTTGAACAGAAAAAAGTTGTACATGACTACACCATGTAGAATCATATAGGTAACGTAGACATCATGCTCAGTTCCAGAAGGTGGACTCTACTTGAATCTTTGATCACCTTATTGGAGCCATTCAAGGCTTCCACACATGCTGTCAGTGTGGATAGTGCAACTCTAAGTCAAATTCTTCCTCAAATCAGATTTCTTCACATTTTCCTTAGACTTTCAGTCAAAAGAAAACACCACTGCTGTTATGCCAGCAGATGACTTGAGTCTCAGACTGTTGACTGATCAGAGAATAAATGCCATGTTTAAGAATGACACCTACAGTATGTGCTGGATACATTGAAAGATCCTCACTTTAAGTGGAACATTGAAGCCATCCTTCCTGCAGTGGAAGACATTGAGTACTGGAGAGATCTTCTGCTAACCAAATGTAACATTTCCCTACCAACACCATTAACTGATGTACAGCAGTCAAACCCTGCCGAACCATTAGAGTGCACCTCTGGTGCAGACAATAGCACATCTATCAATTCTTCACAATCAGCAGTGTCATCAGCAAGGGAAAGAACATCTAGAGCTACTTCTTGAACATCCTATGGTCAGAGTCAAAAAGGCAAGTCACTTCTGAGTCACCAGCAACATCATGGATTAGTATCCTGTAAAGAAAGTGCAGCTGGTTCATCTGCCAGACTGGTAACCATCTCATGCAGCACAATGATCCTGGAGTATTTTGCAGACCACACTGTGACTGGTATGGAGGAAGATCCATGACTCTACTGGAAACAAAAGAGAACAATATGGCCAGATCTAGCAAATCTTGCAATAATGTACCTCAGTTCTCTACCTTCAAGTGTTTATTCAAAATGCATGTTTAGTGCAGCTGGAGGAATAGTCACTGACCACAGAACACTGCTAAGTCCTGCAAATGTGGAATGGCTTACATTTCTCAAAATGAATGCTGACAATTTCTCAATGGTCCCAAACACTGAATTATGTGAGTCTGACCCTGAACATTAACAACAGCCTGCAAACAGTGACACTAAATATGATGACTAGGTTGTATACAAAATGAATAGGATCATTACCACTGCCACCATGCCAGCCACATATGCCACACTACTCTTAGTTTTGTTTTGTGAATCATCAGTTTTATATTATGTAACTTTGATGCTCACCATGGGTATAATTTTTGGAAACAGCAGCAGGCTCACTAAGAGCAGCTGCATCTCTCATACCTACCTCAGCAATGCTCCCAATGGGTATACTTTTTGGAAACAGCAGCAGGCTCAATCACAGCAGCTGCGCCTCTTATATCTTCATCAGAAATGCCCCATGGGTATAATTTTTGGACACAGCAGTAGGCACACTAAGAGCAGCTGTGCCTCTCATACCTGCCTCAAGCAATCCCCCATGGGTGTAATGGCTCAGGGCACCTAACAAACAGTGTAATAGTCCAAAGATTTACAGTCTTTCACATGATTTTTGTTATGGGCAGGGTTGGGTAATTGGGCAGCAGAATGGGTCAGGTAGTAACTACCCAACCTGACCCAACCACTTGGCTTTCATCTGGATATTTTTAGGGTACTTTTGAGGTACCCTCTGGTAGTCTTGGGGGTCAGGTATTTTAATACCTTCCCATCACTACTTTCAACATGGCCAGGGATGGCTAGCAGCACAGAGAGGGAAACTTAGAAGGATTTCCAGAATGAAAAGCATTGCAAAGGGTATACAGTGGAGCCTGCCAGGATGTAACACAATACTGCAGCATTCTGCAGTAGAGTTACTGCAGGAAACAAGGCAATTTCAATGGAAGTTAGTCCTTTTGTCATTAGCATCTGTGACACTGTATGGCATCCTGGCAGACTCTACAGTAGTATAGTAGCCTAACACGGAAGACAATGTGGGAAAAAAAAGATCAAGTCCTGCAACATTTATCAAGGTGTAAAGGCCATCCACACAGGCCCCAGTACAGCCATAACAATGGTCTAATCAACCACTGGTGCAGGTACATATGAACTCTGTGGAGCTTTTTAAAGTGGATGTTCTCGATCATGGTAGGTGCACATTCTAAATGGTTTGAGGTACATCCCATGTATTCTGTAGCACCAAATGCTCCTATAGAATGGGCGAGGCAACATTTTCCATAAATAGACAGCCAGAAATTATTGTAACTGATAATGAACCAGCTTTTGTGCTTTGAGAGTTTCAGAACTTTATGAGATGTAATGGCATTAACCATAAACAAAATCTCCATACCATCCTGCTTCAGAAGCTTGGCTGAGTGGGCAGTATAAACAGTGAAACAGAGTTTTAAAACCATATTCAGTGTTATTGCTGAGGGTCATCTGTCAGGATTCTGGTTGGAATACCAGATTACTCACCAGCCCACAACAGGTGTGTCCACACCATGCAGGCCTCATACACTGGTACCTCCTAAGACGCTGCCTACAATCCACGAAGGCCAAAACAAGTTGAACAAAAGTAGGCACACTCATCAAGGTAAATTCATATTTATTTTATTGGTGCAGGTACAGCCACCAGAGTGAAAAGGAATGCCCCTATGTGTTGCCTTCTAACAAGGCTGCATCGGGGTGCCAACAGGAGTGTCAACAGCATAGCTGCTCATGGGCAAATGTTTTAGGTCACACATAAACCTGTTGTTACTGGATATCAAGGGCTGAGTATGTAAAATTCAGGCTAAGCAGAAAGACGTTTATGATCAACATGCTGAGTGTTGTTTTTTTTTAAATCATACAAACATACAAAGAAGCCAGCAGAATAAAGCCATTGATCTTTCTAGCCTGCTCACTTTGCAGGGTCAACAGCTTAAGCTACTGACCTTGTCCACCTTCCCAATCCTCCCATCTTTTCCTTCCACTCTTCCAATGACCCTTACTTTCCCCATGCCTTATTAATCCCCTTCATGTACTTCAGTCATGTCCCCTCTCCTTCTGGTCTCCAGCAGGTACAGATCCAGCTCTATCAGCCTCCTCATAGGGCTTCCCATTCAAGCCATGCACCATCTTAGTGGCCTTTTTCTGAACCCATTCAACCCCATCTATGTCCTTACGTGAGGTGAGGTGCCCAGAATTGGACCCTGCACTCTAGGTGAGGTCTCCCCCTGGATTTGTAAAGTGGCATCAACACCTCCCTCCTTCTGCTTGTTATACCCCTTCCTGTGCACACCAGCATTCTATTTGCTTTGCCCACTGCCTTGCTACATTGGGTCCCCACTTTAAGGTTATCAGAAATTATAATCCTCAGATCCCTCTCCTGCTCAGTTGTGTTAATTACATCCCCCCCCAGTGTGTGCTTTGCTTGCGGGTTGTTTCTCCCCATGTGCATTACTGAGCACTTTTTAGCACTGAATTTCAGCTGCCAGGTTTCCAACCACCCCTCCAGCAATCTTAGATCTTCCCTCATAGCTTCCAACCCTTCCAGGATGTTCACCCTATTACAGATCTTCATGTCATCTGCAAATAGGCAGAGCTTCCCCTGTAGCCCCTCTGCTATATTGCTGATATAGATGTTGAAATGGATGGGCCCCAACACTGACCCCTGGGGTATCCCTCTATCACCCCTTCCTCCCTGGAATGTACCCCATTTACCACCACCCTTTGGCTTCTTCCCATCGACCAGTTCTCTACCCACCTTATCTTCTGTCCCACCCCCAAACCCTCCAGCTTACTTTCCAGCCTTCTGTGAGGAACAGTGTTGAAGGCCTTTCTGAAGTCCAGATAGGCCACATCTATTGTCCCTTCCGATCTACCACCCTCATCACCTAATCAAAAAACTCAATCAGGCTCATCTGGCATGACCTCCCTTGTGTGAAGCCATGCTGAGGAACATCCTGTAGACCACTTTCCTCCAAGTAGCTGACCACCTTTTCTTTTAATATTGCCTCCATCACTTTGCCCATCATTGAGGTGAGGCTGACCAGGTGGTAGTTGCTTCCCTCTTCCCTGCTCCCACCCTTGTGTACTGGCACCACATCTGCCCTCTTCCAGTCCCTTGGCACCCACCTTATATCCAGTGACAAGTTAAAGAAACCCTGCTAGAGGTGCCGCCTGCTCCTCCCTTAGTTCTCAGAGTACCCTAGGATGTGGGGCATCCAGACTCATAGCCTTGTCCATGCTCAACCTACCTAATTCCTCTCTTACCCTGTCCTCACTGATCGGACTAGGATCCATCCCTATGCCGTCCCTTCCCCTCCCCTCTCCCTTAAAACCAGTCTCCTTCCTTCCTCTTCCACCATGAAGACTGAGCAGAAGTACCTATTTAGCACCCCCACCTTCTCAAAGTCCCATTACACTTGTACTCCACCCCACCCCTTCACCTGCCTTGCCTTCCTCTTCTCCCCTATATACCAAAAAAAAAGTTTTAGCCACCTCTTGGCCTAACTAGCAATTCTTTCCTCTGTTTCAGCTTTTGTCTTCCTAATCTTCCGCCCTGCCACCCTCAGCTTTTCCTGTAAGTATCCCTGTCCTCCTTGCCCTGTGTCCTCTTGTATGCTCTGACTGCCCTTTTTCTTTCTCCAGTTGCACCTTTACTTCCTGGTGAACCAGATCATCTTCCTCACCTTCCTTATGCAGATTTCCATGGTCTTTAGTAGCTCCCCCAATTGAGTTCCATAATTCCTCTACGTCCCCTAATCCCTCCTTCCCCTCCATTTCCTTCCTGAATATCTCCCTCATTTTGGCAAAATCTGCCTGCCTGAAGTCCAGGATCTCTGTGTTGGTCCGACTCACATTGCTCCCACTCCTAATCTTGAAGCTCACTGTATTATGGTCACTTGCATCTAAGATGACTCCTACTCCAACTCCTTCCACACCTATCCCCATTGGTGAGGACCATGTCTAGATGCTGCTACCCCTAGTGGGTTCCCTAACCAGCTGTTGCAGAAAGGGACTTGAGGATCTCCTTGCTCTGGCTGACCTAGCTGATGGAATATCCGGTCAACATCTGGGAGGTTAAGGTCCCCACCAGCAGAATCTCCCCAAGTGCCATCCTTTGAATTGCCTGCAACATCTGTCTATCCACTTCCTCCCCCTGTGTTGGAGGTCTGTAAGTAACCCCTGCCTACTGATCCCCAGTCCATTTTCTAGTGTGACCCATAAGATTTCTGCCTCCCCTTTCTCCTCCTGCCCTTCTGTCACCTTAATGTCATCTCTGATATACAATTCAATCCTCCCCCCTTTCTGCCAGCCCTGTCCTTCCTGAAGAGTCTGTACCTCGGGATACCTACGTCCCATGTGTGATGCTCAGTCCACCAGGTCTCTGTTATGGCTACAATATCCAGGCCGTTCTCCACCACTAAGGCCTCTAAGTCCACCATCTTGTTCTCCAAGCTCCTGGCATTTGCAGAAAGTCCCTTCACCATTTGTCCCTCCTCCCTGCCACCCCTCCTTCCATACCTGCTCCTTCACGCTCCCTTATGTGGGGAGTGCTAGCTAGTCCATTCACCCTTCCTGTCAAACTCTCTCCTTCCTAGCATTGTATTTCCTCACATGTTTAAGCACCCCTTAAGACCCTTATCTATATATCCCTGAAGACCCCCCTCAGCACTCTTGCTCCTCTCACTTAGATGTAGTCTATCCTTCCAATATAAATCCTCATCCTGCATCTAGATATGGAGTAGATGATGCATCCTGGTTGACACAATGAGACCTGAACTATGGGTTGTAATGACATAAAGCCATGAATTCCAAACTTTATCAATCAAATGCATTGCAGGAAATTCCAGAGCCCTGTGGCCCAGTGCCTCAGCACACACCTAAGAAGTGCCTATACCTCTCAATGAACACAAACCCTGTCATGTGTTTTTGCTCACACATTTAGTACAAATGAGTTCCATAGGAATAACCTTATTAAATGTACCCCCATGTAGCTAATGGTCTGAGTTACCCCACTGAGGGTGTTTAATATAACCGAACCCATGCTCTACTGTGTCCTGTTCCCTACTTGTGCAAAACCACTAGAAATAAATGCGCCATGATAATTCACCCAGATTAGGTATAACCAAACAAAGCCAAAAGTGTGATATGAAGGATATTTCCTCATTAGTAAGAGTAATTAGGAAACAAGATGAAACAGTGTGAATTAATCTTTATTTTTATTTATTTTAGCTTTTGTTGACCGGGTAAGTGCACTAGACAAATCCTGCCTATTTTCAGGCACGACCCGGGGGAGGGGGATACAGATGAATGCCAACTGACCTTGAACCAGATTAAGCTGTTGGAGGTATTTTTAGTGAATGAGGGAAATTTGGCCAGGACACCGGGGAAATTCCCCTACTCTTTTCGATAAGTGCCATGGGATCTTTAACATCCACCTGAATACCACCAATCCAGGCAGATGGGACCTCGGTTTAACGTCTCATCGAAATGGCCTCAATTTTTCTGCAGCACTTTGGACCAACTTCTGCAGCAGGATTATTTGCCACAAAACTTCTGCGGTGATGGTTTGTAATTTCTGCAGAAGTTCTGTGGCACCAATGAACTGGCACATAGCAGTGTCAGCTTGTCATCCTGACAATACATCCATGGCAATGGCTATAGCAACGGAATAGGGAATATACAATACCACTAGTTCAAACAATAAACCCACAGACTTTTAGAAATAATGTTTGTTTTAAGCTAAAAAATATATATTACTTAAGATCCAATCCAATTTCATAAATGAAATATGTAGAGGGACCTTCTGTGAGAAATTATTTATCTATACTCATGCTGTTTATCCCACTTGTGAGGTCCCACTGTGTATCACTAATATATTTATATGTTCTCAACAGAGTCAGGATGGTGCTAAATAAGGCCTGCCATTTTAGTCTTAGAGCAGATAGACTTACACACTTGTGTACGCTCTACTCATAAAACAGTTGACTCAAACTGCAGGACCATATCAAATAGCAGATTTGTTTACTGGGGATGATGGAACTCATTGGCCTCTCACATCTCTCCATCCAAAATCTCCTACTCCCTGTAAATAACCAATATGCTACCAGAAGCATGAACAGGAATCCACTATCTGTGCCATTCCTTAAAACAAACCAAGCACAATGCTCCTTTGCCTACAGGGCACCATATTGGTTAAATGAGCTGCCTGCCCCCTTCCCCTTGCAAATTACAGAATTAGTACCGTTCAAGAAAGAACTAAGAAACCTTCTCACACTCAGGTCCAGGTGTGACTGCCACCTCTAACAATACTTTTCTTCCTTCTTGCCCACAAGTTCCTTGTTGGTTTACCTTGCAATCCATAATTGTATTGAAAACTTCTGATTACCCTTCAAACTGAGTATTGTACAGAATTACTCTAAAGCTAAAAGGTGTTCTAAGTTATATCTGCTGTAAATATTTATGACAAAGCCCCACTGGAGCTGCTTACTGTACCCTGTAAATAATGGCTGTTGTATATATCACACTGATGAGGAGCCTTTGTAAATGAGCTCCTGCGCTCAAAGATGTTTATTCGAATGCATAAATAAATAAAAATAAAATAAAAAATATGTAATCTGTAACAGTTTTTTTTAAAATAAATTTCCTTTTTTATGATCTTGAAATGTTATCCTCATTTGTACATGTCCCTTTGGAAATGGAAAAACAGAATAGTGGAGATATTTCAAGACCCATTTTTCATGCCATCCTACTTCTCCTCATGCACTACATCACACCATCAGTCCATGACAGGCACATGAACTCTTGTGAGGAAGGCTCCCCAGCCTGTCACAAGCTGTCACCTGTGTGACAGAATACTGTGCCATACCTTCCCAAGCTCTAAGTGGTGGTGTGAGCACTGGCCTTCATCCTGAGGCTGCTCAGCCAGCTCCCTGAGCTCATCCCCAAACTCAAGCCACTGTGAGGGAACACAAATACTACCCTTGTTATCTGACTGAGCTCCTTATATCTGCCACCTCAGCCCATTCCCTACATTCTGTGACCAGGGGCCTCCTTAATGTTCCCAGGGGCAGGCTTAAGACATCCAGTGACAGGGCGTTTGGTGTCACCAGGCTGACCCTGTAGAACACGTTTCCATCTGCTGTCAGGGGGCCCCCTCCCCCGACAGTTGAGTCCATTAAAAAAGGACTAAAGGCATACCTATTTTCCTTGGCTTTCCCTGGTGAAGATGCCGGAGTGCACTGACCACCTGATGTTTTATATATTATGACTGGATTATTGTTCTAATTTTTTTGTTTGTGTATGGTTGTATAAAATTGTGTACTGTTTTTATTCATTTGCTTCCTATGTAAGCACCCAGAGCCTCCAGGATTGGGGGCCATAGAAATAAAATTTGCTTTGTCTTGCCTTACCCACTGGCTCAACAGCTTGCCATGCACACAATGTTTCTTCATAACTTTTAGGTAATTCTGTCAACCCATAATAACATGTAATCAATAACCCTGGCAAAAATGTATACAGCACAATTATTCATTTAACAGGTCTGTTCTTTCAACAGGACTACACAGCAGTATATTCCACCTTTCTCAGCATAATTTGTTTTTAAAGACTGGTTAATTCGTTTTGTCAGTTATTCATTTCAGAGAGATTCCCTATACCTTAAAGGCACAAAAACATCTGTACAAAGTAGGATATAAATTTTGTTTTTATTTATTTATTGTATAGAATCAGAATTACAATCCTTTGAGTCATACACTTGTTTGCAAAGGCTCCACATCAGTTAACAAGTCTATGCTGTTGTCAAGTATTTGTTTAAAGAACAAATGTACATATTTCATAAAAATCTTGAATTGGGGGGTCACGTGACTGCTTAATGGCGTAGAGACGTGTCTTCTACAGCGCCGACCCCAGTCCAACTTTAAAGATACTTTTACTGTGTTCTGGCTATTAAAAGAGTGTTTTGAGGGTTAATAGAGCGACAGAAGCATGGACGAATATATTGTGACTCCCGGAGGTAACCGCAATGTCCGGGCGCGAAAGGCAATAAAAAGCAGTCGGTGGTACTTCCCGAGGTAATGCCTATCTCACTGTCGGCTGCCGAGATGTCTGCCATTGGGAGAGAGCTTCGTGAACAGCTAACAGAGGTCCTTACCCCACAGCTAAATAGGGTAGAGGAGAAGATAGATTGCCGATTAGAGACTGTTGACACCCAGATTGCCCAGCAGCAGGAGAGAATAGAGGAAGCTAAGGGCCGTATCTCGGCTACTGAAGACCTCGTGGCCCCGCTCCCACGGCGCATAGAGAAACTGGAAAAGGAGGTGGCTGAGCTACGAGAGGCCCTCGATTATCAGGAGAATTACCACAGAAGGTCAAATCTCCGGTTAAAGGGCCTCCCTGAGGGAAGAGAAGGGGCTAATATACTGGATTTCTGTGCTAGCACCTTACCTGCTATTATGGGTCTGAAGCCTAAAGGAGGAAGATACAAGTTAGAGCGGGCCCATCGTGTAGTGCTACCGTGCCCACCACCAGGCCAGCCCCCGCGACAGATTATATTTATATTTCATAATTTTCAAGATCGCCAGGAAGTCTGGAATAAGTTTCGGGCAATGCAGGAGCTACAATATGAAGGCTGCAAGCTACAGTTGGCCCAGGACCACTCGCGCCCAGGATTGGAAGGAAGAGAAGGGCTTTCAATTATGTAATTCTGATGTGCCAACAACTGAAGCTGGAGTGGTTCATGGTTTTTCCAGCCACGCTACGGATCAAGCATGAAGCGGCCTCCTATAGTTTTTGGGAGGCAGAGAAAGTGGCTGGTTTTGTGGAGGAACTCAAGAAAAAGTTGGGCTGAGAGGGTAGAAATGTTCAAAAAGGCCTGAACAAGTCTGAAACACCGAACTGGAACTATCCCCTTTTTGTTGTTATGGGTTTAGGCCTGGATAGCGACCGGCTGATTTGTACATGAGAGACTTGGGAGATGGGATTTTTTCTGAAGCGACAGATGAGGTCCTGTGGCGAAGAGTTACTGAGATCTGGATTTTCCTTTGCTGTCCCCGCTTCTGAACCCCCTCTTGTCGCAGGAACCAAGTAGCTGTTGGACATAGAATTGAGACTTTGAACAATGATGCAGGCTATGTGGGGAAGATCCGGAGGAGAAAAGGAATCATAGCTGGAATCTCTACTGTGAAATGGTGCCATGAGTAGCGGCCTGCAAGAGGCCCAGGCATTGGATTTGACTCACTGGGCCTCTCGTGGTGCTGCTATGGGGGGTGGAATCTCTCTGATGTACTTAATGGCTTAATACGCTCGCACTGCCGTGTTTCTGCTGGCCTGACTACCAGGTTAAAAATGGAAGGCTGTTATGGGGAGGGAGGTGGGGGAGTTAGGCCAGGAATTGGGGCCTATAAAAGAGGAACAAGTTATTTAAATGCTTAAGGTGTGCCTAAGGAGGGAACCTGCATCCGGAGAAAAAGCGCCTCAAAAATAAGGCTCTGGGCACTTAAATTAAGGGAACTGGGAAGTTTGTTAGATGATTACTGATATTATAATGTGTAGGGTAATAAACCTCAAATGAGTTTAATAGAATTGACGGCGGGAAGAAATAATGGGCATAAAAGGTTGGACTGAGGGAGGAGAGGAGATTGGATTTTATTCCAAACCCAAAGGTAGCAACGTATGTTAAGTTGGGGTAGCACATAATTCATTTTTTTTTTGAGAATGGTGTGTGCGATCGGGGATGGGGCAAAACAACTGTAAATAGGTTATGTGAGTGTTATAGAGTTGTTTGTTATAGTTACTGTAGTTATTATACGCTACTACCAAGGTCTTAATGTTTGTGATGTGGTGGATGGAGAGGGATGGAAGGACAAAGGGACTGGGGTAAGCTAGGGCAGAAGGAAAAGAGCGGTTAAGAGGGACAATAAGTGATTGGAATGTCTAGGAGAAAGTGAACATCATATCCTGGAACATCAGGGATCTTCTCCTGCTAAAGAGCGGCTGTCCTGACTGCGTTACGGAGAGATGGGGCACAGGTGGCCCTCATACAGGAGACGCATCTCACGCAGTCGGAGCATCAGAAGCTGGTTCAGGGTTGGGTGGGGGCATGTTATGCTGCCTCCTATACATCCCATCAGAGAGGAGTAGCGGTTCTCCTGCACAAAGGGCTGCCATTTAAGGTTAACAGGGTGATCAGGGATGGAAGGGAGGGGAGATATATTTTTGTGGAGGGGACGTTATATGAGGAACCTATAACACTTGGGAGTGTGTATGCCCCAGCCATGTTTGACCCACTGTTTTATCAGAAGATTATGGATTTGCTGATCCAAGAGCAGTTTCAAGGTTTAGTGATGGGGGGAGGGACTTTAATTGCACCCTGGACTGAAACTTGGACCACTCTGAAGGCGGGGGGGCACTGTATGCGTAAATGGTGTGAGGGGCTAAGTGGGCTGGATATTTTAGATGCTTGGAGAACGGCGAATCCTCATAGAAGGAATTTACCTTCTACTCCCCCCCGCACAAAACATGGTCAGAATAGATCATATATATATATATATATATATTGGGGAATGGTACTCTAAACTGATAGGCATTAAACATGGTCCCATGTATGTCTCAGACCACACAATGGTTATTGCCTCCATAGAGCTGGCTACACAGCAGATGAGAACTAATAAATGGCGTTTCCCATCCTACCTCCTAGGCTCCCAGGATTTTAGGGAGTATCTGAAGACATAGTGGGAACTGTATACTTCTATGAATTTACCATCTGCTCCTTCCACTCAGGTGTTTTGGGATGTTGGGAAGGCATTGATAAGGTTGGCTATTACGGGATATGTTAGTAGGTACAAAAAAGCAAAGCTGAAGAAACAGGTAGAATTGTGAAACCGAGTCAGAGAACTAGAGCGACAGATGGTGAGACAAGGGGGAGAGGAGGTCTCCCAGCAGTTGGCAGCTAGCAGAGAAGCACTGAATAAATCATTAATGGATGAGGCCCGTACGCAATTGTTTTTTTGGAAGCATAAATTTTATGAGTGGGGTTATAAACCGGGACCCCTGCTGGTCAATTTGATTAGGGGGAGGAGAGGGTGTAAGAGAGTCAATGAGGTTAGAGATGGGAAGGGAGTGCTACACAGCGACACACAAGGTATCCTGCGTAGTTTTGCTGGCTTTTATCAGGAGTTATATACAGCAAATGGGAGAGATGTGAAGGACAAGATGAGACAGTTCTTGCAAAATGTAGAGGTACCCAAGATTTCAGAAACTTGGAGGATTAGGATTGACAAGGAGATTTCTAGGGAAGAGATTAATAGGGCCATAGCCTGCCTGAAATCGGGCAAAGCATGCGGGCTGGACGGGCTACCCGCTGAGTTCTATAAGATGATGGGGAAGGAGGTTGTTGAACACCCTTGGACCCTTTTCAGGGAAATCAGAGAGGGAGAGCCCCTGACTCATTCTGTGGGTGAGGCGAATATATGTGTTATCCCGAAGATGGGCAAGGACCAAAGGGACTGTGCTGCCTATAGACCTATATCTCTCCTCAATGCCGATGTAAAAATCTATGCTAAGATATTAGCCTCCAGATTAGATGAGCTTCTCCCTGACCTGATACATGTAGATCAGATGGGATTCATTTGAGGTAGACATTCCTACCATAATGTAAGGAAGGTTGTGAATGTGACACAGAATGCGTCAAAAACACCAGGGTTTACTGCAATTATTTCCCTAGATGCTGAGAAGGCCTTTGATCGTATTGAGTGGGAATATCTATTTGAGGTATTGGAGAGATATGGGTTGGGGAAGGAGTTCAGCAGGATGGTGCGGTCCCTGTACGTCTCTCCCCGGGCTTCAATTTTAGTGAATGGAGGTCTTTCAGATTGGGTCTCTTTACATAGGGGAATGAGGCAGGGTGCCCGCTGTCTCCCTTCTCTTGCTTTGGCAATTGAGCCACTTGCTATCGCAATTCGACAAAATCCTGAGATAAAGAGAGTAGAGGGGAAGGGGGGAGACAGCACAAGCCGTCCCTGTATGTGGATGACATGATTCTGTACCTCAGAGATCCAGGGAATTCTGTGCCGGCTTTGCTGTGGGTGATAGCTGGCTTCGCAGAGTTCTCAGGGTATAAGATTAATATAGAGATATCAGAAATGTTACTGGTGGGGAGCTTGGGGCTGCAGGTGAGGAGGGGTGAGTGGGGCCTACGGGTGGTGACCTCCTCATTTAAATATTTGGGAGTAGTGATTGGAAAGTAGCTGGAGGATCTGTATCGATTGAATTATACTCCTATGATTAAGGGGATGCTGGAGGAGATGAGAAGATGGTGTGCCCTACCCCTTTCTTGGCTAGGGCGTATCAACTTAATTAAAATGAACATCCTGCCCCGAATTCTGTATTTATTGCAGCTGTTACCAGTTGACCTTAATAACAGAGATACTGGAGACCCTGGAGAGAGGGTTTGGGAGTTTCTGTGGAAGGGAAGTGGGCGAGGATCTCCCTGAGGAGGTTGAAGGCATCCACTGAGAGTGGAGGTTTGAATTTCCCAGATCTGAAGCATTATTTCCTGGCGGTGCAGATCAGGATTATTAAAGACTGGCTCAGTGAGGCGGATATGGCCAGCTGGCTGGAGCTAGAGGAGAGAGGGGCGGGAGGTCAGCTGACGGCCTATTTAGCGGAAAGAGGCAGGAAGGGGTATGCTTCCCGGAGACACACTAGCCCCTTGGTGTGGGCAGTGTTAGACAGCTGGGCTAGAATAAAAGCTGTCTTGGGCTGCAGGGAAAAGGAGACACTGCTGCTGCCTATTGCGAGGACCCCCTTTTTTAGACCTAGCATAGAAGACCAGGGCTTTCAGGAGTGGGAGAAGAAAGGGGCACGTTGCTTAGGAGATGTGTGCAAGAAGGGCACTTTGCTGTCCTTCCAAGAGATTCAAGAGAGGCTAAGGATACCGACAACCCACCTTTATAGATATTTTCAGGTTAGGAATTTAATTAAGGAGGTGGATAGACAGCGGGAGGGGAGCCCGGGGCTGGAACAGCTGGAGGGGTTAATTGGAGTGGCAAGGAGGGACCCATCCAGGATTTTAAGGAAGGCGGTAAGCCTCCTAAGGCTAAGTCTTAAGGATTTGTCGGATAAGTCAAGACAACTATGGGAAAGGGATATGGGCCTGGCCATATCCCAGGATAATTGGAGATTAATTCTGGGATCGCATGTAGGGCTTCTGACTTGCAACAAATATAAGGAAAGCACATATAAATTTGTGCATAGACTCTTCTACCCTCCGGTGATGAGTCATAGGATGCACCCTGAAATATCTGAGGTTTGTGGAAGGTGTGGAAAGGAGAGCGGTACGTATTTCCACTGCTTCTGGGGTTGTCCCTCCTTGAAGGGGTGCTGGTTAGAGGTGGGGCGACAGCTAAGTGCCATGCAAGGCAGAAAGATCTCAGCTGTTCCCCTCAGCCTACTGTTTAGTATGGAAGAGGGGGATGGAGAAACATGGATGCCATATCAGAGATGGATCAGAATACTGTTGGTACAGACTAGGAAAGTGAACCTTAATACCTGGGTATCAGGAGAATCCCCTACTGTAGCACAGTGGCGCTTGTTATCTATCCGGGCGCTGGCATTGGAGCAAAGGTCGTATCAATTGCAGGATAAGTTAGATAAATTTACGAATCAATGGCTGCATTTTATGGGAACACTTTCGGTGGATGAGCTTATGATCCTGCATTCTGGATAGGATAGGAAATAGTGGTAGGGAGGAGGCGGGGTAGTTTGAGGGATTGGCTCCATTGGCTAGGGATGTTGATTAAGGGGAGGAATTAAATTAGGGAAGAGTATTAAAAGACCTTGGTATATATGTACATAGGTTAAATAATGTATTGAATTGAATGTTCTTTTATTTTTTATTATCGTGACGTCTTCTGTTTTTGGTTTAATCTGTAAATTGTATGGGTATATGTCTGTGAGTCTCTTTTTTTTCTTTTCTTCTCTCTTGTCTGGGGCTTTTTGTAGAAATCAGATGGAATGCTAAGACAGGTCATGGACTTATCAGGGTTTATGGAGTGTTTGAATGTATGATCTGTGATGCCTCTATCAAGTGACTGTATGTTGTTTTATTATGTCAGAAAATTCAATAAAAAAGTTAAACAAAAAAAAAAATCTTGAATTCACATCCCTGTGTCATGATTAGTGTTTCATGAAAATATCATGCTGTTTGGTTTTCTGGTTTTCTTTAAATCAGCATCTGTTAATGTGCTCTGCGGTAACTGAAAACAGGCAAGAAACAGTGAAGATGTTTCTGTCCCTGTCAGTGAGCAATGACATCATACCTGTCCAGCCTGCTGCTTCACCAATTAAGCCCCTGATTGACTGAATAAGTCATTGCAGTTCCTAGTTAGAGCAGTCTGTAGAGCTAATTGTTTTCACTCAAAGTTTATTACTAACCCATCTGGTTTGTGTTTAGAGAGTTTAGCTTAAAATCATTCTGTTCTCATAAACAGTTGATCATTTGTGGTTCAATGCTGAACTGAAGTGGTATGAATAAATGTCTGTGAGAAATGACCTTGTCTGTATCACGTATGTCAGTTCTCTGTCATCAAAACTATGCATTCTATTCTGGCTATATAACACAGGGTTGTTTAATGGATATAATATATATCTATGTTCCATTAATTCATAGAGGCAGTGTGTCTTTGATGTAGCCTCAAAAAATATGTTCATGTGATAATAATGTTGTTTACATGTCAGACTGACAAACCTGTGTCTGCCACATTCTATTTCAGGAACATGTAATATATGAACTCATAAAATTCAGTTCTTTGAGGGTTTATGTGTGAAAGTACATAATGTATGTGTTTATGTATGTGTATATATGGCATCCTGATGCCTCTGTCTCCTGTCCGACAGTTGAGGCAGCAGCTCTCTGCTTCCCCCTTTCCCCTGCCCCAAAATCCCCCTGTCTTCTGGCCTCATATGAGGCTGCTGAAACCCACTGTCCACTGTCTTCTCCATACAGTCAGGGCTGCTGCACCCTGCTGCCTCCTGCACAAACAGTTTAGGCTGCCACACCCTGATACCCTCTGTTGCCCACCTTATAACACAAGATGAAATTATTTTTTGTATTTTCTATTGGGTAGTTTTGAGCAGTGTACCAAAGGATCTTACTCTAGTGGCAGGGAGCAGCATGGTGCAACAACTCTAACTGTGGGGGAAAATTGCTCTATGGTGCAGCAGGGCACAGTGGTGTCAGGAGACAGAGGACAGCATAGTGCAGAAGCCTTGACTGTGGTGCAGGACACAGGGAGGAATCAGGGTACAACAGCCCTGATTGTGTGATGGGGTACATGTAGTGCAGCAGCCCTGCCCACTTGGGGCAATGGAAGTGGGTAGTAGGGTTCAGCAAAAGCCCCACCTTTGGTGGCCTGGAGCAGCATGGTGAAGTAGCCCAAACTATGAAGGCAGAGGCCCTGGGATTCTAGGACATAGCAGAACACAGCAGCCCTGTCTGTGGAGATAGGAAAAAGGGTAACAGTGTGCATTGCCCTGACTGTGGGGGTTGGGGACAGAGGGAAGTGGGGTGCAGCAGCCTCAACTGAGAGGCAGGATACAGGGCATTAGGATTCCATATAGTATTTCTAGTTATGCACATACATGATGGATTTTCACATACAGCCCCACAAAAAACTGAATTTTATGCATTCATACAGTACATGTTCCTGAAATAGCAGTGTGGTAGACACATGTTTGTCAATCTGACATAAAAACAAAATTGTTCTCACAAGAGCCTATTTATTGAGGCTACATCAAAGACACACTGCTTCTATGAATTAATGGAATGCAGATATATTTTATATCCATTAAACAACCCTGTGTTATAGCCAGAATAGAATGTAGAGTTTTGATGGCAGAGAACTGACATCTGTGATACAGACAAAGTACTTTCTCACAGACATTCATTCATATCACTAAAATTCAGCACTGAACCCCAAATGATCAACTTTTTATGAAAACAGAATGATAGATTTTAAGCATATCTCTCTAAACACAAGCCAGATGGGTTAATAACAAACTCTGAGTGAAAACAATTAGCTCTACAGACTGCTAACTATGAACTGCAACAACTTATTCAGTCAATCAGAGATTTAACTGGTGAAGCAGCAGACTGGACAGGTATGATGTAATTGCTCATTGACAGGGACAGAAACATCTTCACTGTTTCTTCATTGTTTCAGTTTCTGCAGAGCACATTAACAGATGTTGATTTAAAGAAAACCACAAAACCAAACAGCACACTATTTTTGGAAAAACACTAATCATGACACAGGGGCATGAATTCAAGTGAATTCAAGCTTTTTATGAAATACGTGTGCATTTGATCTTTAAGTTAGCACCAGTATATGAAAATTATGTTAGGTTGTAGCATAGGCTGAGCAAATGTCACAGTATCTGATGTGCTCTGCCACTTCCTCAGGGAGTAGAAGCAGTGGTTAACAAGCATTTGTCAATACCATGTTTCCTTGCATGGCGTATGTGGCAGGGGTGTATTGTGTTAGTTGTTCCATACTGCCTCTTCTTGCCAGTGTCACCACTCTCAGTTCTTTCAGCACAATACAGCTAAAATGTTTACATTCCCAAACTTTGCCACAAACCGTTGTAGCGAGCAGCAGCAGCTGACCTTGTTGAAAGCTAAAAACTGCAGGTTGTAACCAGTAGCTTATCGACTGCACAGTAAACTGAAGGAAACTTTTCATAGAACTTAACAGTATAAAAATATTAGCTGTTTAGCTACTCCTCTGCTTCAGTGCCTCAGTGCTTCTGGATTCTTCAGTTTTCATCACCAATTCTCCATTCCCTGCTGTAGCACCTATACACAGACAAGTGTAGAAATGCACTTCTCTAAGTGCAACACATTAAAGTGCCAAGTATAAATGTGTTACAAATCAGATCCCCTTAGGCAGCAATGGCATACCTGTAAGAAAATGCCGTCATGCCAAAGGTTTCAGTTCTGCAGCTTACTGCTCAACTCCATAGCAACTACCACCAAAAATAGTTGAAAACATAAAGCCACAGAAAATGTTGGGTTTTCAACACAGTCTACTGCTGCCACTCGCTACTGCTCCGTCACTGTATCACTGCATTACCAATTCAATGGTTTGTGGCAAAGTTTGGGAGTGTGAACATTTTAGTTGTATTGTACCAAAAGAACTGAAAGTGGGGATAGTGGCGAGAAGAGGCTAGAGTCAGTTCAGAATGGGGGAAGTTCAGTGACCAGCAGAAACTGGCTATTTTGACATGAGGGGGGTAAGTGGTGTGTTGAAGTGGAGAGCAGAAAGGAGCAGTGAGAGAGATGTAGAAAGAGTAAGTGATTATACCCATCACAGAAATAGCAGGTCTCCCGGTCACCAGAGAAGGTCGCGAGGGTGTGAGTTGAGCTGCCCTCCCTCCAGCAAGTCCGGTTTGCCCATTACACAGAGAGGCAGAGGTCGCGAGGGTATCCTGGGGTCACCCTCCCTCCAGCAGGTCTCCCGGTCACCAGAGAAGGTCGCGAGGGTGTGAGTTGAGCTGCCCTCCCTCCAGCAAGTCCGGTTTGCCCGTTACACAGAGAGGCAGAGGTCGCGAGGGTATCCTGGGGTCGCCCTCCCTCCAGCAGGTCTCCCGGTCACCAGAGAAGGTCGCGAGGGTGTGAGTTGAGCTGCCCCTCCAGCAAGTCCGGTTTGTCCGTTACACAGAGAGGCAGGTACGGAAAGAACATTGCTTGTGGCTACCGTGCTTACAGCCTGCCTTTCCCCACGAGGATACAGAGCGCAGTTTGGGACTGGGGAACGCTAGTTTTGGCGCCAATCGCCATTCTTTAAAAAGTTTTATTTTTTTTTGACTTCATATTAACTTAAGGGAATTACTCCTGTAAAACCAGTCACTAAGGAAAAAAAAATATATATATATAACAAAAAAAAAACCTCAATGCAATTTATTTACTGCTGCACTACAAGTATCATTTATTTTCCTTCTTTCTCTCCCCCACCTACCGCTGTCTCCAAATCAGGGTGACTCAGTTGAATTTAGAGCATTTACAGTAATTCATCTTCTTTGTTTCAGTGTGTGCCCTCCCATTTTAGCCTACCTTTAAATGCTCACTCTCTCCCTTGTCCACAGCAGAGGTCGCGAGGGTATCCTGGGGTCGCCCTCCCTCCAGCAGGTCTCCCGGTCACCAGAGAAGGTCGCGAGGGTGTGAGTTGAGCTGCCCTTCCTCCAGCAAGTCCGGTTTGCCCGTTACACAGAGAGGCAGGTATGGAAAGAACATTGCTTGTGGCTACCGCGCTTACAGCCTGCCTTTCCCCTACAAGGATACAGAGCGCAGTTTGGTCCCCGCCGGCGCCCGCACGCTCCCACCACCCCCACCACCACCCTTGGTCGACATTTGATTTTATAGCTAATAGCACGTGGTGGTGTGAAACCAATCAGCCCACTTTTACCATCTGCAGCTTATACTGCTGCACCACCAGAGGCCTCTCCTTTCTTACATTTGCAGACCTATATTTTCTTGACAATATGAACACCAACTCTTGCAGCTTACAACTTATCCTGATCCTTGTCTCTCACCCCCTGCTAACCTCTTGGGTGCTTAAAACTAATAGGGACCCCGCTGCTGGCTTCTCTACCTATCTCACTGGAACGGCACCTGGGTCATATCGCCTACAACCTCTCCCATTTGGTTTCCACAGCAGAAACTGTACCCCTAGTTTTAGCTGTACCACTAATGGCATCTGGCTTGCCCAAACACCCGCCCCCTCCTCCAGACCCCCACTGTCTTGTGCATACCTCATGGTAACCCTAACTCAACTAGTACCCGCACTCCCCATACCTACTAGCCCCACCAAATTACCCACGTATCCTGGTCCACGCTGCAATACAAATAAGCTGATGAGAATATACGTTCTCCGGCAAACGCTCCTTCTCCTCCTGCTAATATCCGGGAATGTCCATCCCAACCCAGGTCCACCTGTGCAATATGGAATTAAGAGGGACGCACACAGTGGCCTATTTCTGGCCACCCTCAATATCTGCAGTCTTCCAAAAAAATTTACCCTGCTGCAGGGTTGGCTTGCACAACACCCCACTGACATCCTTACTTTATCAGAAACCTGGCTCTCAAAAAAGGTCCCAGATGACTCGGTCTCTCTCAAGGGCTTTACCCTTTTCAGAACCGATAGGGCAGGAAAAAGGGGCGGGGGCTGTGCCATATATGCTAGAGCATCCCTCAAACCCCTATTAGTCCCACTTCCATGCCTGAACATGGTGCTCAGTCCACTACAATTAAAGTTACCATTGGCACTCCTGGTAAACCTCTTTATATTATGGCAGTCTCATCCCCCAACAAAACAGAAACTAGCATTTGACTCTGTTCTATCTGCAATAACATATCTACCCCCAAAAGCGAACTGGTTATTATGGGTGATTTTAATGTGAACTGGCTATCCACTACGCCGGATTCCTTCAAAGACGCAGCAAGAGCCTATGATCTTACCCAAGTAGTACCTCACCCACTAGACATGATCCTCGGACAGGCTCTTCCTCACTTATAGACCTTATCTTTACAAACTCCTGAACCACATCTCCAAAGTCAGTGTGTTTCCTGATGTACTTAGTGACCACTCTGTCGGGTGCTGGTGGTCAAATAAAATATGCCAATCAAACCTAAAATTTACCTACAAAGGCACCTCAAAAGGTGCCTCTCTCGCCTCAGATTGTTCCTCTCCACCTGTGACTGGGAGCCAGTGCATACTGCACAATCTCTAGATGCTGCACTCACTGCATTTATTGCTATCTTCAATACAGCCTGTGACATATTTTCCCTTCACAAAGAAAGTAATAAAACCTGGACACCCCTTGGATTACCCAGTCCCTCCTACAACTGATGCAGCACAGGGATAACCTCTGGCACAGGGCCATATCCTCTCAACTGCCCCGAGACAGACAGCTCTACAGAGAAGCAAGAAATAAATGCACAAGGGCTATTCGGCAAGCCAAGGCCACCTACTATCAACAAGCCTTTACCACCACATGGAGCTCTGGGAAATCTTTCTGGAACAATGTTAAAGAACTCTGTGGGAAAGACTCAAACACAGACCCAACCCAGCTCTTAGTCCAGGGTACCTCTCACATGACCCCACCACCATAGCCAATACCCTTAACACCACCTTCTCTGACCTTAGTCAAGTCCTCCCCAAAAACTTCTTTGATCCCATCTCCCACTCACCACTACCTCCCCATGTTCCCCTACACCCTCCTTTCAGGCTGCGTGTAATTTCATGCAATCAGGCTAAAAGCTACCTTCTCCAAGCACTGCATAACTGCGTATAGCAGTGACCTCGACCTTAAAATCCTTCGGCTCACCCTTAATGAGACTCTGCCACATCTCACCAAACTCCTCAACTACTCACTGTGTCATGGCCAAATCCTACACTATGGAAGAGGGGTATTATCACACCTATCCTGAAAAAGGGTGATCCAACCACCCTGCCAACTATAGGCCCATTACGATCCTTCCTCCCTTTCAAAAGCTCTAAAAAATTGTGTCTGACCAGCTCACAGAATACCTTGACAAGTATGGTCTCCTCTGCCATGAGCAACATGGTTTCAGAAAAGGGCACAGTACTACCACAGCACTCCTAGAATTTACATCATACATTCATGAAGCCCTGAAACAGGGGTCAGCAGTCGGTACAATCTATATTGATTTGACCAAGGCATTTGACACTGTCAATCATGAGCTTCTTTTCATGCCCTTGCAGCCCTCCATATTGCTCCTGAAACTATCTCCTGGTTCAAGAACTATCTGACTGACAGAATGCAGGAAGTAAAATTAGAAAACACTCTCCTCCAAACTACCAGTTCTTGCAGGTGTCCTCAAGGGTCAATACTTGGCCCGCTCTTGTTCTCTCTCTTTCTGAACTCACTCCCCTAGCATGTAGTGGAAAGCTATTACTATATGCGGACGATGCCGTACATACTGGAAACACTCCAACCTCTTACATCTCCAAAACACCCTTCAAGGCTGTTTTAGGGAACTTGAATACTGGTTCACTGACCACCACATAATACTTAACTATGACAAACTAAATCCATGTTGTTTGCCCATCGACAAAACCCCTCTATAACTCCCAGCTCTCAATTCAAACCTCCAGGGTAACCACATTGAGCAGGTCACCCATTTTAAATATCTAGGTATCACTCTGGATACGTCCCTTACCTACCACCATCACATTAAACTTCTCTCCCAGTTAACACCCGACTTGGCATTCTTTACAGACACAAACACTGCCTTCCTCCTCAGGCTCTACATTTAGTCAAGCATTAGCACAGTCCCTCTCATTGGTCGACTATGGAATAACTATGTACGGCACTGCTGACAAATCAGCCTTAAACAGCATTAATATAGACTAAACAAAGCCTGCCGCATGGTCACCGGCAGCAATAGACAAACGATACCTGTCTGCTCTATTATCAAGCCGGACTGGCTAACCTTGAAGGAGGCTCAAATACCAAACCTGCCTCCAAGCCAAGAAAATCCTTATGAAACTCGCACCTGTTTGTCTGCATCAATTATCCAACCAGCCCCCAATAGGGGCACCCCTAGACGATTGAAGGGACCTCCTACGCAGTCCCCATTGCAGAACCCTCTGGGGCAAAGATCTTTCCGCTACTGTGCTCCACTTTGGCTAAACAATCTACCATCTTCCATCTTACTTGCCCTCAGTCTAAGACTATTCAAAACAGAGATCAAGTATCTGCTTAACTCGAGACCTGTAGCTGCTTTCCATCTTTTCGTATAGGTTGTCAGGCACCAGGGCCACCACATCGCTAGAAACACTTCAACTCTCAGATATTATCTCAGTCTTGGCAATGCCCTATACTGTGATTGTTAAACTCTTGTAATGTCCGGCAATTTCTGTACAAGTTGTGTTCTCGTGTAAAATTCAATATTGCAACTGATGAAGCCTTTGACTTATGCTATGATTTTAAACGCTTGTCAATTTGTAAATTCTCTGTTTTGAGAACATTGTCCATACTGTCTTGTTGTAATTGTCCTGTCATGACTGACGTGGAGCCTTTGCAAAGGAGTCCTTGACTCAAAGGTTGTAATTCCGAAATTTTCAATAAATAAATAAATAAATAGCATCTGGAGCATAGACTCAGTGCTCTGCATTCTCGAGACTACCACTAGCCTTCTGTGATGATGTCACTCCATTTTTGACATCACAAGTGGTCTGAGTCAACACTGACTCACAGAAAAAAATCTCAAGAGTGCCATTTGAAATTTGGAAAGGTATAGTGGCATAAAGCTGAGATTAGGCTAGAAAATGAAAACAGTAGACAATTTAATTATTTAAAGAAAATCAGGTTTTGTTAAAGGGTCTGTAAGAAACTAAGAAAAAAGAAAATGTTATTATGTTTGCCATTGATCTTTAAGAATTGTTCATTCATTCAGAACTTTGGGAGACATCTGAGAGATCAAGACAACAGGCAGCTCAGTAGGTGCCCTACAGACAGGCAGCAGCACCACAACTGACCCGGCAAAGATATGAGAGGCAGGATTCAACTTGAGAGGCTTTTGCAGAAGAGAGGGATATCTCGGAGCATCTGGGGATGATCAGGACCATTGCAACAACGTTACTGAGCTGTGTGCAGGGGTAGACAGGAGAGGAGAATATATACCACGCTATCCATCATCTTTCAGAGCTACCATCCACCAGCCTTCTATCAGCAAGGTTGGGGCAGCTGCTGCATCTAAAGACATGAAAGGCAAAGGGTGAAATGGGGTAGGAAACTGCAGCACAGCCACCTGCCTCCCCTGTTAATGTAGCACACACCTGAAGCTTGCAAAAGTGACACCCAAATCCCCCGTCTCACTCACAGAAAGGATCCATGACCATGACATATTCTCACAGTGTTGGCTTTTCCAAAGTTCGAGCCCTTGGATAGCCTTGGATGCAGTGGTAGGCAGCAGCAGTACAGAGACTGGCCAGCATGGTGCTGGCTGGCGAGCTCAGTCCCGGATGGGGAGCCCAGATGGCCTCAGTGTTTGACAATGGTCGTCCAGCGGTGGATAGTGGCAGTTTTTTCCCAGTCTTGATCAGACCCCACACAACAAGCTCCAGGAGTGCAATATTGCACTATTAGTAAGCAAGAAATTGGGAAACTCCAAATCCGGTAAGAAAGCTATCCTGGGTAAATAAAGTGTGTACATTTTTTTAAGCCATGTTCCAAAAGTTGAAAACCACACAGCCTTCAAAGCCTCTCAGCTGCTTGCCAGCCGGCTTTTTGCAAATGAAAGTACTGAAGCGGTCTCTCATTGGAGCACTTCAGTCCTTTCAAGTACACAAAGTTTACACCCATGAAACTGTGACCACCATCATACTCTCCTTGCGTGGTCACTGGTCTGTCAGGGATGAGCCCAATGTAGATTGCTCTGCATTGGGCTGGTGCATAACACACTTCTGAAATGCCGTCCTCTGAAACAAAATTTTTCTTGCGCACGTGCAAGGAAACATAATAAATGACTATTCATTTCTGTGGCAGAATGCAGCCCTATCATTAGCTAAAATATGATGTGATGTCATTGATAATATCATATACTGAGCATAGAGGGGGTTTGGATATAAAAGAAGTGGAAAGTAACCAGGTGCTATGAAAAAACTGTAAATGTTAATAAAGAATCACCTAAAGCAGTGAACTCTGCACAACCACAGATATTCTGGGGTACCTTGCAAGTTCTGCACAAAATTCTGTGGCTGCAGAATTCTAAGGGCATTTATCTATGTATGTTAAAACACCTCTACGGCACTTTGGGTCTTTAACAACAGGGGGAGGGTTGCTTATGTACTTTAATCTGCAAACTCTGGAATATCATGTTCCACATATAAAATGGTTATCATTTTGCAAAAAAAAAATAGTCTTTTTATTTATGTTGAAAGGATTTACTGTTAACCCACCTCCATTTGACCATGCTTTTACTACCTAGGAAGACTGTATCGATATTCTTTGGTAAATATGATTACCCTGTTTCAGTCTATGTATGTCATGTACAGTACATGACATCATTTTAAAATGTACAACTTTTAATTTAGGCTTTTATATAATGATTTAATGGAGCTGTAGATCACTGCTGAAGTTTTCATACCATCATCAATGTAAAAATGCTCTCCCATTAATGAAGCATTCATTATGACACAATTAAATGGTGATAAAAGGTCTAGTGTGGAAATAAATGTATTATTCTCACAGTAGAGTCTTCATTAACCAAACTAACAAAATGTATCTTGCTAAATTTATTATCATAGGTGTTGTATAAATGGAGGATATATAATGACCTGACTCCAAATATGAAATGTTTCCATGAGTGAAGGTGGGGGACCATAATTCATGAGTGATCAAGCCACAAAGGAGTTATGAAAGTCCTGCCCCCTCCAAGAGGAAATAAATTTCATGTTTGGAGGTAGGCCATCATATGTCTTATGCATACAGCTTTTTTTTTTTTTAATGTTTGCATTTATTTTTAGTCCCCGGCATGGTTTTGTTATTTGGTTTTCAGGTGCATGTAGCCCGCCACCACCACTCCCTCACTGCTACAGTTGCTCTCCATTGTAGCAGTCAACCAATATATGGGTACTCCCTTCCAACAACACTAACTGCATGTATCTTTCTGTCTTCTGGGAGACAGATGTTACTGACTGATCGGTTATGTGCTCCGGATGGTGTACTAAGTAATGAAGACTGGAAGAACAGGGCTCTAAACAAGCAACAATTCTGTGGCAGTTGTTTACACATGTAAGCAGGATTAAGTGGGTTTGTGTAGTTTTGAAGTGCCACTGTTACTGTGTGCCATGAACAGTATTTCATAATTGTTTATGTGGTCAAAAAAAACTTCATTTTAAATAAGATTTGGCAAAACAGAAATAAAATATACATGGGTAGAAAAGTGGGAGATGCCAGGGGAAAAAAACTTGACAGTGAGCTTTTAGTTCTGAATAAAATGCTGTGATAGAATGTTCACATATCTAAGCACTTGATCAGTTTGCTTGTGTTGTCAATCACGCTAATTGACAGCTCAACACAGTGGTGACGTAGCCATGCGACAAATAAATAAACCATCGTGGAACTAAATTTGTTCCCATATTGGCTCTTTTATGTCCATGATAGGTCTGCAGCCATTCCAAATAACCGATTTATTTGGTACCCTTATGGTATACCTAAGTTGCATAAATACAAATACCACATGTAGATTTATAACAGGATATCGATAGTAGGATCTCCAAATGCAGAGATCTAGTCAATGATGTGGAACAGTGTAACCAAATCCAAATGATCTGCATGGCCTAGGAAATTGGGCCAGCAAGTGGCACATGCATTTCTGTGCAGACAAATGTTAAATATTAGCACATGGTACACAGAATTGCAGTTGGGAGTGTATGCTAAATGGCAAAACATTACAGCAAACTGATTGGGAGGATACAGAAGTTATACATAGTACCAGCAACAACAAGGAACCCATTGCTTGGCCAGTTGCAATAAAAAGGGCAAACAGTACTTGGTTGAGTCAGTAGGAAAAACAATACTAATCAAAGTAAGTTACATTATTTAGAAGAAAAACATTACAAAAAAACGAATACACTACATCATGGGTAATACAAGAAACCATCAAGAATCAGTAATGGCATGCTTACATTCAGGCAACAGACATATGTTTCATTCTATTTAGGACTCATCACTGGGACAGCTCTCATCTTGATGCAGCACAGAAGGTCAGCCAGTCAATAGTGATAGTATTTTGGCTCATGTTGAGCCCTAACCTGCTAAGCAATTTAGAATGAAAGAACCTCAATACAAAGTACTGAGGCAAGGGCTATACAAACGTCATATAGCCTGCAATGCCACTTTTTGAAAGAAGCATATAATTATACACATTTCCTTAATGCATGATATTCCCTGACCTTGTTTGCTGCTGACCCTGTCTCCTATTGTAATCCTAGTGTGTTTTACTTACATATTTGTTAGCTAATTTATTTTGCTCTGTGAGGACCTCTCATGACTTTACATGCTATTGTGCCAGAATTGTAGCCTTAATCCCATTTATGTATGCTTGTACTCATCACAATTGCTTGTAATGGTCACCTACTTATACGTGTTCCTTTCTCCTATTGCGCCTCCCCCAGGGTTGCACCTTGAAATGAGCCTTAACTCAGTGATCCTTTCCCAGTGACTATTTTCAATTTAACAAACAGTGCACTGCATAATGGGTAATATATGCAATCACTATTCAATAAACACACAAACAAACAAGCAAACTATTGATTAAATGAGATTATAAGATGGATAGAAAATTCTTGAAAGCTGATTGGTCACGAGGTGAGTCCAGCTGTGATGTTTTCTCAGTACAACATCACACTCTGAAGAAAAACCTAATAAACACACACTGCACCCAAGGCATGAATTTATCTCAGTGTAATACATGCCCCGTCATGCCTTATTGCTTAATTAAAAAATGGGTAAAGACATTCCTGAAGTGTGATTAGTTGAGACAGCATTCCAGGCATGACTTTTTTTAAATGTAAATGAGTCTCTGACTCAAAGGTTTGTAAATCTGATATATGAATTAAATAAATAAATAATAAACCATAGGTAAAAAAAGTCCCAGCACCTATGTCCTTTTAACTGTTGATATCCTTGTGCAGCGTCAAGGTTTAAAAAACTCTTATGGCCGCCATTTCTTCTGCACTACCCGCTCGCGTTCATGGAGAATATCTCCTTCCTGTCCTACCACAAATGAATAGCCTGATATCTCATCAGATCTTTCCCCTTTCTGTGCCTCTCAGTCCCTGATAGACCCATTTTATTTGCAGGGATCAAAAGGGGTCCCTCTTACAATAATTGTGGTTGTGTTTAAAGTTCTCAGATGTCACCCATGGTGTCAGCTCATGTCCTGCCTCTAGTTCCACTCATAGTACCCCCCCTGCAGAGACCCCACTTTCAGAGGGGAACCTGATTGGGCCATTCTGCCACCTCTGTGATGCAGAGACTGCTGCAATTTGGCATGAAGTAAAAAATTCACACTTTCTGGCATTCTACTAATTAGCGTATACATATTTCTCTGAATAAAAATTACACAGATATACATGCTGCAGTAACATTAAGCTTCCTAAAATGCACAACAAACTTTTCTCCTACTAAAATCCACAAGAATAAGATGCAAAGTGCCGGAGTGAGGAAACAAGCGGCACCACTCTGCGTCAGCTACAGGTGTCTGATGTGGCCAAGTGCATTACACTGCTTGAGGCAACATGTCTACAGTGCTGTTTTCACATCTTCAGCTTCAAGAAAGTAGTGAAATCTGGCAATGGTAAAAGCAGCCCCAATCACAGCCAACATCTAAGCTGCTAGAGTCAGACTGTTATGAAAAATTACTTCAGAACTGCAGTTAACACCTTGTTTTACCCCTACCCCCACCCCTACCCCCTACCCCTACCCCCAATAAATCCTATAAAGACTGGGTAGTCACTTTGACTTCCTGGGAACATAGAAGCAAATGTATTTGATCTCTTTTTATTGTTGATGTGAGTGAAAAAAGGTGAAGTGATTTAAGTGCTGATATGAAAGAACAACAATATCTAGCATACATAAATAACACAAGAAGGAAAACACTTTCCATTTCCACATTACTGGTGTGATCTGTGTAAACACACATACAATCACAAATCTCAAACCCAGCACCAAGTATTGTGGGTATGCAAATCCATGTGTGTTGTGGGGGATGGCAAGCTGACTAGGAGTCTGAACTAATTCCACTTTCTGCTTCATATGTCACTATTCAAGACCTTACCACAGATGACTCACACATGATAAATGAACAATAATCTTTAAAACCTGTTAGGGTGTGTGTGTGAGTACAGTAATAGTATTTCACTGAATACCACAAATAAGGCACTATTCATATTCCAATCAGAATAACAAAAAGTGGCAATATTCCAGTTCAGGAAATATTACTTTTTTATCTGATCTGCTGGTTTTACTACGTGCATGCATGGGAGCACTTTCATTCAGTAGAAGGTGGCTGGCCGTAAAGGAGGGCAGGCTGTGTCAGTTGCCTTGGCTTCTCCGTCACATTCTTCAGAGAAGAATTGGGTGCTAGGGGAGTGGAGGCATGAATGAAGGGTGCTGCTAGAAGGGAGGTGGGGGATAATCTTTATTTCACAGCAAAGGAGTGCTAAAGACTAAGGCTGGCTGTGGAGGTGGATAGGTTGTTCCACTCGCCCATCGTGGCAGTTTTTTAATATTAGAAAAAAAAACATGAAATTGTGAGTAATGTTGGAAGGAAGATGGGATTAGGATTCCAGCAGAGTGTTGGGGGGTGAAGTTGTATATATTAAAGAGTGTGCTGGGGAGGATGACGAATTACTCTTTTTCGTTCCTTTTTTAACAAGCACATGAACAACAAATAACAAATAACTGAATGTCTGGGGGCCTGAATATAATATTCAGCCCAAATTCCTGAAAAAAGATATTCACCCAGCCCTACAATCTGTGCAAAAGAGTATGTATGATTACCAGATATGCTGAAAGCTACTGCTTGCTGATTAAAAATATGCAATATTGTGCTTGCATATGGAATATGCTGCCTTCAGAGGCCATTGAAACAACATATATCTTTAAAGAGAGAGCTAGAGTCTGATTTGTGAAAAAAAGGTGTAAAGGGATATTAAGTTCAAGCAGTTGAAGCAGGTAGTTCAAGATAAAAAAAATCTGCCTGAAATGTATAGGCTTGTTGGGCCAGTTGCTCTTTTCCTGTTTCAATAATTTCTTATGTATGTTCTACTACATATTTCTGTTATAGACACAAGATTAGTCCCAGTTCTTTTCCACGTAAGAGAAAATGTTAATTGATTCAGTAATACACAGTGAACAAGCCTTAAAATAAAACGCCATAAAAAAGCTCATCAGACACACTCTTGTGACAACTGTTAATGACTATTCTCAGCTGTAGCTGGTCAGCTGCTAATCGCATGTGGATGTGATAACAACAGAGTATCTTTTCATGCCTAGCTCTTTAGACTTTCTAGTAAGCTTGCATGTGAAGTGTACTGTATTGAAAGTAACCATATGCACAGAAATACCAGTTTTTTACATAGGGTAAAAATAATTGTTTTGTCTTTCACTTGCTCAAAAACATCATTATATCAGCTGCATCAGAAATATCCTGCATGCAGTATCTCTCTCTCTCTCTCTCTCGACAAAGAACCTCAGTACAAAAGCACTGAGGCAAGGGTTACCCCAAAGGGCATTGGCACTAAAGCCAAGTTTAAAGAAATACAAAATCACACATACCCCCATAATGCAAAGCATCATGGAATGTATATGCAAATCACCATGAAAGTTTAGGCTGGTTCAGCTTTTTTTTCTTTTTTTTTTTTTTTTTATTTTATTTTTCCGCCCCCCCGTACTCACTGGTCCCCACATGTTCAGGGTCTGCAAGTTCCCCTTAGCCCCACTGTCCTTACCCAGCCCTCCTCTGGTTCCTCGTATTTTGCAGCCGATCCCCGGGATATCCCGGTGTATCCCTTCGCCAGGTGGGTCCCTCTCCTCTGAGGGGGAAGGCGCTGAGGGGAGAGGGATGGCCCCAGCACATACTTCTAGGGTCCGGGGATGCTACTGAGGAGAAGGAGGCCATGGGAAGGCACTGGATGCACTCGGGAGACAGAGAGCTGTCATCCGGCGGCCAGTGAGCAATGTTTTCCTGGTTTCTTGATGTACATGATGTCCAGATGTCAAGGCAAGAGCCAACGTCTGCCACACACCATCCAGCAGTGACCCCTGATGTGTTGCTCTACCCCTGGCTTCCACCAGCAGTCACCCAACTCCGGGTCGTTGCCCTCCCTCCTTTCCTGGAGACAACGAGCAGTCGTGGGATGCTCAAGTTGTCTCCCCCCAGCTGGCCCTCCAGCGACCCAAGCTTGTTCCCAAACCCAGGTCACTGGCATTGCAAGCGGAAATCCAACCTCTGTGCCGGTTGGCCAGACCACTGGTTCAGCTTTAAACAGGAATGTATGGTGCCCAAGGGGCCTCTCACACAATCTGCAAAGGGTGCAAACAGAAGACACAGAAATGTGTTTCTTCCTAACCAGAACACATCAGTGTGCCCCATCTGCATCACACACCACGGGAAATGAACCAGCCCTTTGGGGTAACCCTTGTTTCAGTGCTTTTGCACTGAGGTTCTTTGTCTTTTAGCTTGTTTTTTGGAGCTCAATATGACCCAAACCCATAAGACCAACTTAGCGGCTGGTTCATTTCCCCTAGGGTGTGATACAGATGAGGCACACTGATGAGTCCTGGATAGGATGAAACACATGTCTGTGTCTTCAGTTTGCACCCTTTGCAGATTGTGCAAGAGGTCCTTTGGCACCATGCGTTCCCGCTTAAAGCTGAACCAGCCTAAAATTTTATGGTGATTTGCAAATACATCCCATGATGCTTTGCATTATGGGGGTAAGTGTGATTTTGTATTTCTCACTAGATATATATATATATTCAGTGCTTGTGAGGATAAATTCTAGCAAATATGTGCAATACTTATGGGGGGGGGCAGACCTATAATAAGAATATTGTATTTATCCTCACTCTAGGTCCCCCCATGCCAGTATTCATCCACACAGTAAGATGTGATAGACTAGAGGCAGCAGTGCAAGCTCCTGACTACACCCAATCACTTTCAAACAGGAAATAACTTTTACTTTCATTCTGTTCTACACAGTATGGCCCAGCACACAAACAAACCCATTTCAAACTCATCTCACTCGTGCACCACACCCACAACATCCAGACCCCAAACAGCATTCTATTAATAATTAAAATAAAAAATCTTTTGGAGTGTAAGTGTTCTTAACATCCATCTTGCCCCCCATTGGTCACACTGTCACACTGCCAGCTGGATATGGACTCCAGGGCTCCACTAACATAAGTTATAGCAACACTCATTCATGCTTCATCTGCTCTTCTGAGGCCACCAACTTGCTCTCTCTCATCGTACTACATTTGGTGGCTTTTTTAGACAAAAGTAACTGAAGTTACTTTAAAACTACACAGCTTACATACTTTTTTGTACAAAACTTTGCTCCCTATAAAACTTTGCCAGCACTTTTTTTTTTTACCAGAATGAACATCACTCGGTCATGCCATGGTGCAGGAGACAAAAGTAAAAGTCATTATAGGTGAAACAGTGTACAAATGGCACAATCAACCAGGTAAGCTTTTTTTAATCACTTTTAACCTAAAATAATGTCAGGATCAAGCAGATAACTGTTTGCAGTGTGGGACAGCTACATAGATCTCCTTGGTCATGGTTGTGGCAGGCTGTATGTGCCAGATGTGTTTGTGGCAGTCTGTGTGTGCCAGGTTTGGAGTGATCTTCTTATCTAGGCTGCTAGTGAGAAGATTCTGAGGGATGGAAAGTATTGCAAGTGTGCAGCTGTAGTGGGAGGTGTACAGTAATTGTGGGATAATGCACGGTCATATGATGTTTTTTTTCCAGTTAGGGACCCTGAGTTTCACTGATTTTTCTTACCCATTTCATAAGTAAGTAAGAAGCTATAACAGGGCCTGCATTAAAGGATTTTAATGCACACCCCAGGGGCATGCTAAGGCATGAGGCCAAAGGCTAAGTGTCCTTACACCCCTGGGAAGTACATTAAAATCCTTTAATGCACACACTGGAGTGGCTTATTACACTTGTAAGATGGCTCACTTGTAATGCGATAGCAAAATTAAAAAAGATGTGTGTTTTTTCTGTTTAAATACTATAGTGCTTATTTTTAAAATATTGTTTAAAGTAAGTATTTGAAAGTAGTAAAAGTTGATAAAATAGTACACTGTGCAATATGTAGCCAGTAGGTAGAGCTCTGTGTAGCAGAAAAAGGGAAAGTGCAAGCAGCTTGTTCTTATTTTCAGTGTTTCAAGAACTGTGATTAACTATTGGTTCTGGAGCATGGGTAGAGCAAAGAACTTTTTCTGTAGTTACTTATTACCGACCGCAGTCAGTTGGTCTGTCGTGTGTCCCCCTCCCCCCAGTGCTGACAGTTGGTCTGTTGTTTGCCCCCCCCCCAGTGCTGACAGAAGATAAGGAAAGAAATCAGACTGAAAATAAGCAGTAAATTATTTACTGTCCTGGCTCTAACAATGTGTGTGGGTGAGGCCAGGGTGCTCAATAGTATACTCCAGCACTGCAGACCTTCCCCCCACCCACGCCCCACTAATCAGGTACATTTAAGCAGCAAATGCTCTTCCTTGCTGCCACCCCCAGACAACAGGATTGGACAACCAGGAGAGGTTATGACTCACTCTCCTGCCCCCCAACAAACTCTATAAATGGGGTGAGGAATGCAACAGCAAGAGCAGCCACATGTGCACCGACCAGGACAAGAAACACTACCAGGTACAGCCAGCAAATTTCACATTTTGGGGGTTGTAGATGGTGGTTGATCATGGAGTGGAGCCAGTTACCTGCAGTGCGTCTGTTCAGAAGAACGAGCATTCAGCTGCACAGTCATGTTACTGTTTCTCTTGGCTGGCACAGAGCTCAGTTGGCTGGTGAGATAGCCCACTTATTGTGTAATAAATGAGCTGTGGGTGAAGTTTGTGGTCCAGTACCAACTGAAAAAGAAGTGTTTTTAATGTTATCATACTGTGGGTGAGGACAATTGTGATTTAAACATATGCTTGAGGGAGCGAGCCACAAGCAGGTGGGTGGGGTGCTAAAAAGCAGAGAAACAACAGAGCAGAGCCAGGGTGGGGCCTATGATATGATGACAAAGGGAGATACTAAGGAGTACAGTTTTATTTTTTAAACTATGTAGGAAATAAAGAAAAAATTGATTTTTCTTTTTTAATGTATGAAGTACATGGCAGGCTGAATGTTAACTGCTGAAAATAACAGCATGGTAGTATGGCTGGCCCACCAGCACAGCAGTTGGATGTCTGTCTGTGCACCGACAACCCAGGTTCAGATGCGAGCCTGGGGAATCAGAGGGTCAGACAGGGGGAGGAGGATCAAGCATCCAATGGACTGCTCTCCTCCTCCAGGGGGAGGGTGGGGTAGCAGTCAGTGCTTAACTGAGCCCCAGCAGAGGACAGGTGTGTCTGAGGCTCGCAAGCTCTAAGAAGATTTTCCAGACATTGGTACATATGCGCCTCTATGTCATTGTACACCACACCTCCCAACAACTGGGGAAAAGGACTGGCTGAGGCATGGAGGATGCCCACTAGCCCCCACCACTGAGACCCATGCAACTGGCCGAAGCACTCTGCCACCAGATCACCACGTGGCACCATCAGGAGTAGCGGAGGTGGGTTTCCCGATGACTCCACCCTGGGGGGTAATTCAGGATACACTATGGTGAAGGCAGCAGGTAAGTCACAGGGGGTGGGGTGAGGTGGTGGGTTGGGGACGGTGGACCAATCAGAGAAGCCAGCCAGGGAGGGAAAACTGCATCATAGAAAAGAAAGGAATATTCAGCATAGTGGCAGTAGAGTTTTTCAAATCTTTGTGAGTGTAGTGATATGTGAAGTATAGGAAATGAGTTTTGTTTTGCCATGATAATTAAATCCGGCACCTGACCATGTGTTTAGAGATTTAATGCATGGTTAGGTTGCATCTCTTTACCAATGAAATTTCTTTATTTTTTCTTGCCACTGTATAAATATTTATACATACATGCGCGCGCACACACACACACACACACACACACACACACACACACACACACACACACATATATATACAAATATACGCATAAATATATATATTTTTGTAAAATGGCAAGACAAATTCTAGAAATGTCATTGGTTGAGACACATCACCTGACCGTGCATTACATCTCTTTAAAAGCGCAGTCAGCTTCCAAATCTTATTTTCCTCACCCAAAAACCTACTTATCCTTACATATCACTGCACCCTAAAACAAAAAAGCCACTGGCCACTATATTGAAAGTCTTAGGCATCATTAATTACTATTACTATATTTCAAACTAACTTTATGTAAACTGTTCTCAAGCTTAAAACACAACAAAATTCAATTACACACTCACAATACATTCTCAAACAGTTCCCCACTACATACATAAATACTGTATTAGTTAAACACCTCAAAGTAAACTCTTTGGCCTCAATGAAAAAACACCAGTTTTGCTGGACTCTTCTGCTTAGACACCTCCCTGAACCACGCAGTCATATGGCTGGCAAACAGTTTATACAATTAATTTGGGATTCTTTTTATTTTGTGAAATAACACCACAACATTTCATTGTCAAGTTCACCAAGATGTTCTGTGTTCCTGAATGTTCCCATCCATAACATTTATGTAGCAGTCGAGCACCGAGGAGTAAGGGAAGGACCCTCTAAAATCACTGAGCCACCATCCAATGCCACAGGACAGGTGGAGCAGAGCTATATAAACCCCTTTTAGATGCCTCAACATTCATCACGGCAACAAACTGAATAGAGCTATATGGAGTATAGCAGGGGAAAGAGAGAGAGCTCTTCAGCACACGAAGCAGGAGAAGAGGCCAAATCTGTTGCCGCTATCAACTGGAAAATGAGCAGCACTCTATAGAGGGGGGATTTCAAACAACCATGACAATGGGCACATGAGTGGCACTCTACAGAGTGTGGGGGGGGGCTATACAAACAATCTAAAAAGACAAACGACCAGTGCTCTGCATGGCGGACTCTACAACCATTTCAATTAGGTCTCCACATAAAAACGGAGCACTACTTCAAACAACAAAACAAATGTAAAACCAGAAAATGGCAGCACAAGTCAATATAAACAAAGTAGTAATAACATGCTAGACAGCATCACCTGCTGGACATCTGGTTGGACTATTTTCTTACATTACAATTTTGTGTAATAAAAAAAACTTATTTTCACAAAAAAACCTTTTCATTATTCTATTTTAATCAGAACATGCCATTTTTTAAATTTTCAATGAAACAAGCCATTTTATAAGTATGATAAGCCTCTCAAGGATGTGCATTAAAGGATTTAATGAACTTCCTGGAGTGTAAGGACACTCGGACTTCAGCCTCGTGCCTTCACATTCCACTGGGACGTGCATTAAAAATCCTTTAATGCACACCCCATCATGGCTTATTACTTAAATACACACAGACAGATAGAGATAGATAGACAGACAGACATACTGTGGGAAGGATGAATAACAGGGCTGAATAAAAATAGTTATTTAGCCCTGATATTCACCTCCAGGGTGATAAATATGTTATTTTCATTATCCCTATGTTATTTTCCTTGTAGCCTCATCTCAATGGCATTCAGTGTCCCTTGGTATAAATAGAACATTCCATAAGGCTTCCAGAAATAAGCTATCTATTTACCCTGGAATGTTGAAAACAGTGTTGACCTAGAACGTGGGTCACCACTTTGTGACTTGTTGCAAGGCAGCATTTTTGGCAACATTCCACAGTGAATAAAACTTTTTTTCTGCATGCTCCATGGAATATCCTGTATGGATAAAATGCAGATGAGTCAAACATTACAGATTATTTACTTTAGCCACTGAAACATTCCAAATGAAAATAATTAATTTCAATTTTAGGTGAGTCATTAGCATTTATTTCCACTTTAGGTCGGTCACAAAGGAGATGTTAACCAATGGGAGGGCAGCTTGAACAACACCCAATGACATCACGATGCCTCTGCTGCACTCAAAACAGAGCAGTGAAATGAAACAGAAACAGATAATCTGAATTAAAAGAACTAATCTGGCCAGCCCAGTGGCACTAAGGGATGAGGCACTGAATGCCATACCTCATGCCATGCCAGCGGCCCGGGTTTGGGAATGGACTCGGGCCACCAGGGGTCAGCAGGGAATGGAAGGGATTGAGCATCTGAAGGACTGCTCTCCCTTCCTAGGGAGGGATCTGGGCTTAGCACTGCTCCTTGGTGGCCCCTGATGGAGATTGGGGGCAGTGCATGGAACTTGTGGTGCCTTGACTTGGAGGTGGAGTGGCAGCAGGCGTCGGCATGCATGTGCCAGGACGTCATTGCACATCTGCTCCAGAGGGGAAACCACAAAAAGGCTAAATGCCACAAGGGGACAGGTAAGCGACAAGGGATCCAGGGACCAAGCCCACATCCTCAGCACTGGACCATCTCACCTCCGGTCCTCCAGGGCCTCTAACGGGATGGACCCTCTAATCTCAGATAGGCCACCAGGTAGGTGGGTGGAGGCGGGCCTCCCCGGGGGGGGTGATCCTGGGTGATCCCTCCCCTGAGGTGATCTGGGGGGGCTGAAAAGTCCTGATGGGGGTCCTGGATGAGGGAGGGAGGTCTCAGCAGGGAGTAGCGGCGTAGGTCGAGTGGGCACCTCTGAGAGATGCTCTGCCCCTTGGAGCATAAAGATAAAGTATACCAAAAAAAGAACTAATCTGAAAGCTCTACAATCTAAAATAAATGTTATAAATTGGTCACACAGTCCTCTCCCTCAGAATATGACAGTTATTACTTGTGAGAGGGCAGGACTTTTATAACCCGTGTGAGTTGTAGTCTTGCCCCTCACTCATGAAGATAAATGGCATATTCCAAGTTAGCTACATATATATATATATATATATATATATATATATATATATATACACACACACACACACATATACATTATGGCAACACGGTAGTGCTACCATAGTTAGGGTTGAGGAGCCATTTACATGTTAAACCTAAAATTTTGCACCTTAATAGCTTTGCAACCGTTCAACAGATTTGCCTGAAATTTGGAATACCTGATCAAGACCCACACTACTTGGGATATCCTGAACTTCAGCCGTCTCCTTATAATAAGCGAGTGCTCTTCTAGAGTCCAGAGTATGGAGCCATATTCGGCCTCCAAGGGTGTGATTGGGGTAGAACACCGCAGAGTCAACACCTGATTAAGGTGAAACTCCAACACCACCTTCCGGAAGGAATTTCAGGTGGGGGCGCAGGACAACCTTGTCCCTGTGGAAGACCAAAGAGGAGACTCAATGTGAGCGCCTCGAGCTCTCCCATCCTTCTGGCTGACGGATAGCCACCAAGAAGGCGGTCTTCCATGACAGATGAGAGATGTCACACCTGTGCATCGGTTCGAATGGCTTGCCCATGAGCTTAGCCAATACCAGCAGTAGATCCCATGGAGGTGGAGGTTCTCGCATCGAGGGATATGTGATCAAGGCCTTGAAAAAGTGCCCGACCACCTTCTCTCTCACACCGACTGCATCCCGCCCACGCCCGTAAGCAGAAATGCTGCCAGGTGCACCTTAAGGGTCATTGACCGAAGCCCAAGCTGAGAAAGGGACCACAGGTAGTCCAGAATGCTTGCCAAGGAGCAGGAGGAAGGGTCCAGGCCCTTGCCCTGACACCAAATGGAGAATCTCTTCCATTTAAAGGCATAGCATTTCCTGGTCGACTCCTTACGGGAAGCCTCAACAACGTTGAGGACCTCGTCGGAAAGACCCAAGGCCTGGATCTCTAGCCATTCAGGAACCAGGCCATCACGTGCAGGTATTGAAGGTCCAGATGGAATACTTCCCTGACTGAGGAGATCAGATCCGGGGGCTGGAAGCCGCCCGGGAGCCTGGAGCTGAGACTGAGAGATCTGGATACAAGCACTGGCGGGCCAGTCTAGGGCACCAGAATCACCTGTGCCTTGTCCTCCTCGCCTTGAGTAGCTACTCCTCTGTGGATCATGGGGAAATGGGAAAGGCGAAGAGGCCCGGGTCCACGGCCTCGAGAAGACATCCCTGCAGCGCAGCCCTGCTGAGAGGGGGGCAGGCATGAAAGAGTCTCAGTTTCTCATTCTCCCTGGAGGCAAACAGGTCCACCTGAGGCATGCTCCAATGGGAGAACAGATCTTCTATACTACCTCCGCAGGAGAGACCACTCGTGGACAGCTCCTATCTGGCTTGGGCATCAGCCAGAATGTTGGAGGCTCCTGCCACATGGATGGCAAGGAGATCCTCCCGAGTCTGGCGATGAGGGACCAAATGCGAGACTTCCTGCACAGGGGCATGAAGCCGTCCCGCCCTGGTGGTTTAGGTAGTACATGGCCGCGGTATTGTCCGTCTGGACCTGGACCACTTGACCCCACACAAGCAGGCCGAAGGCGGTGAGGGCTAGATGAACCGCTCGAAGCTCCATCAGGTTGATGTGGCATCGGGACTCCCGAGGGGACCAGAGGCCATGCGCTCTGTGCTCCCCCAGATGGGCACCCCAACCCATCAGAGAGGCATCAGTCGATAAAGAGACCGTTGGCTCGGGGCGGACAAACAGGATGCCCTCCTGCAGATGAGCTGGAACGGTCCACCACTGGAGAGCGTTCCACATCTCCTGGGTCACTGTCACTGGCTGATCCAAAGGATCGGAGCGCTGTAACCATTGGCTGGCCAGTCCCCATTGTAGGGGACGCATGTGCCAACAGGCTCAACGGACCATGCTGATGCAGGCCGCCATAAGGCCCAGGAGGCTGAGGAAGTCCCGGCAGGGCGCAATTGCCCAATCTGAAATGACTGCGCAAAGGAGGAAGTACCTCGGCCCTGTCCGCCGGGAGCCGTGCTTTGGCTCGCAGAGAGTCGAACTCTGCCCTGATGAATTGGATCACCTGCTTTGGCATGAGTTCCGACTTGGCCTCGTTGATAAGGAGGCCAACTTGAGAGCAAACCTGGAGGGCCAGATCCCTGGACCGCTCCACCTCCATTCTGGAGGAGGCCGCAATCAGCCAGTTGTCCAGGTAGGGGTACACCCGGACCCTTCGGCGCCACAGGAATCCTGTCACCACTGCCATGCATTTGGTGAAGACCCTGGGAGCTAGAGAAAGGCCGAAGGGCATGGCCAGGAACTCACAGAGGGACCCCTCTGCCCTGAAGTGGAGGGAATCTCTGGTGGGACGGACGGATTGGGATGTGGAAGAACGGCGTGGCTCTGAGGTCCAGAGAACAGAACCACATGCCTCGTTCCAAGGATGGAATGATCTGAGGCAGAGTGACCATCCTGAAGGTTCGAGACCTTAGGAACCTGTTCGGGTCGTACTGGTCTAGAATGGGGCGCCAGCCCCCCGTCTGTTTCGGGACCAGGAAGTACCTGAACACAAACCCTGGGTCTGGTGGAGGATCCGCCACCTTCTTGATCACCTCCTTTTCGAGGAGCAGGGCAATGTCGGCTCGATGAGCCGACAGAGAGGCTGTGGACCCCGTAGCCCCCCATGGAGTGACGGCTCGGAAGGGCGGGGCCTGCTCGAACTCCAGAGGCAGACCCTTTCCTACCACCTCCAACACCCAGTGGTCCGTGGTGATAGTGGACCAGGCGGAAAGGAAGTGGCGGAGCCGTCCCCCCATTGGGGGAACCCGGGGGGGAGCGACGAGGCTGGGGGCGACACCCCTCAACCCATCACCAGGCAGGCTTGGAGGAAGGACTGGCCGAGGGACCTCCAGGGCCTTTTCCTCCCTGCTTCCTGTTGGAGGAATCTTCAGGCTTGGCTTTGGGGTGCCAAGCACGAGCCTGCTGGCCCTGATGCTGTGCTGCTGGGCCGGACGTGCCGCAGGGGCAGAAGGTCGAAAGGACTTATGTTGCTGACGACGGCCCTTGTCCTTCTGAGCAGACGTGACCGAGTCCAAGGTGGCGTTGGACTTTTCGATCCTCTGGAGGTGGCCTTCCACTCCAGGGCCGAACAGGTCGGTCCCCAAGAAGGGGACGTCCACCAATTTGTGCTGGGTATCCGCCGTAAAGGTGGATATCCTCAGCCAGGCTCTGCGGCGCATGGCCACTGCGGCCACTACTGACCGGGCACAGGAGTCTCTGATATCTAGAGCCATCTGGAGCTGCTGTTTCACCACTGCCCTTCCCTGATCTCGCACCTGCTTGACCGTAGTCTGCAGGTCAGCCGGGAGATGAGGGATCACCTCATCCAGGGAGCCCATGAAGGCGTGGGAGAAGTGCGCCATCAGTACGGCTGAACTGGCCTGACGAAGGCCGAGGGAGGACGCAGCGTACACCTTGCACCCGGCATAGTCCAGCTTTTTGGACTCCTTGCTGGGGGGCTTATCCACATCCCTAGCGTTCCCGGAGTGCCGGAAAATACTATCGGTGACCAACCCCTCCACAGAGGGGTGTTCTGAAAAACCGGACAAAGAGCCGGTAGGGACCGCATACTTCCTGGCCATCCTCGGCTGAAGGTGCAGGACAGTAAGCCGGTTGCTGCCAAAGCTCCAAGGCTGGGCCAACAATGGCTTCAGCCACTGGAAAGGCCTCTGTGGGAGAATCCTCGGTCCAGTATCTCCGTGAGGGATACTTGGCCCGCTGGATACGGGCTCAAGCTGCATCCCGGTTGACTCCGAGATGAGCCAAAGCAGACCCATGAACGATGATGGACTCTCGTCTATCGACTGCCCCCCCGGAGGACTCCAGGTCAAGGGGCCTGGAAAACAGGGAGGAGTCGTCGTCAGACTCCGAGGAGTCTACGAAGAGCTGCCTGGGGCCTGAGCCACCCTCCACCTGCCGAGGACGGTCTGGAGTGAGGGTGACGACAACCGGTGGGGCAGACCCTGACCCAACCGAGAATCCTTGGTCGAAGCCTCCGATTTCGGTTGTGGAGGCGGAGGTTCCACCACAATCGGTGGGGCAGCTGGTTTTGCCGAACAACCGCCCAGGCTTAGCACCCTCAACCACCGCGTAGGCTGTTTCGCCTTTCGGGTGACAGACACTTAACGGCCGGGAAGGCGACGGCATCGGCTTGTTCCCGGACAAAGGAGCTGCTGCCACATTAAGTCCATGTAGCGTCCGACACAATTTGCTTCAAGCCTCTCCTATGAGGACAAGCGGCGCCGCCGCTTGGTTGGTGCTGAGACCAGACCCTCGGTGTTTCCAAGAGTGGGTCTGGGGGAGTAGGGGACACCTGCTCCTCCCTTGGCTTGGGAGCCTTGACGGGACTCCGCACAGGAGGTACAGGCAAGTCTTCAGTTTCCACCAGGGAAACCGTGATGAAGGGTTGTTGGCTTCACCAGTCGACAGTTCGTCCGACGGATCGAGAAAAATCTACGCACATGATGGGATGTCTCGCCAGCTGACCTGACGGGGACACCATGAAGCCAGCAGCCTTAGCCGCAACCTCGACAGAAGTCAAGTGTCGACTGTCCGGGGAAGGGGACCTCTCCCGCTCCCACGAACGTCGACGGTGGGACTTACCCTTCGAGTCCTTCTTTTGACCGAGAAGAGTGTCCCGATGGCCCCTCACCCTTCGTGGAGAGGGACTGGCAAAGCTCCTAAAAGAAGCTGTGTAGGAGGATCCCAAAGAGAGTGGGATAAATGCGCGACCGAGGAAGATGAGGATGCAGCCTGGGCGCCTCCTCCTCGAGGCGATCATCTGTTCGAGATTGCTCAGCGAGCCTAGCCAGCGGACACCGTAGCGGACCTCTTGAATTCACCGGCGGATACTTGGTTTCTCGGGGCGCCCAAGTTGTAGCCAGGCAGCGTGGTCTTCAAGGACGTTGGCTGAAAAAGACCTGCACAACTCACAGGCCTGCGGGTCGTGGTCAAGCCCGAGGCAGTAGACGCACGTGGAGTGCGGATCCGTCCTGGACATCTTCTACCCGCATGGGCACCACCGAAAACCGGGAATCGATTTGTCCATCGCAGCCGCGAAGGAAGAATTTGACCAAAGTCTTGAAAACTTTAAAATTATTTTTGGATGAACCGACGAGTTAGGATCCAGTCTGTACACAGAGCGTTAAGGAGGGAACCTGAGCTTCCAAGCAGTAAAGAAGATATGGTGTCATGGGGTGGAGCCGAGAGTTTTACCACCCGGGTGTGTGGGAGAAGCCAGCTTGAAGACCTTCCGGCAAGATTTAAAGCGGCAAGGAACCTGCCAGACAGTGTGGATGAACAACATATCCATGTCCCTAGAACAGTAGTTCTAGGAGTGGTATAAGTTGTTCATCCACACCGCATTTTCCCTTCCACTTTAAATCTGCCGGAAGTCTTCGTTGGCTCCTGCCACCACCCGTGGTATATACCGGCGCCGCCCAAGACGCCAGATCTTAGCCCACTGGAAGAAAGACTGTGTGCGTCCGCAGCCGGGGAGATCGGGTGGGTCCGTGTGGATGAACAACATATACCACTCCTAGAAAGTACAGTCACGTAAGAACTTACCGTAACAGTAGATCTTCGAGAGAGGCTCTTGCAGTAGGTAATTACAAATAGGACTGAAGCGGCAGGCATCAAGACCCCATGGAAAAATTTCTAGCTAGCAGTCTCTGGTGGGTGACCGCCCCACGTCAGGTGACCGATGTCATGCGACGCCAGTATAAAGGGGCAGTCCTCCATGCCCGTTTCCAGTTCTTTCCCGCCGTTAGCTCGTTCAGTGCCTCGCGGTTAAGTTCACTGCTTCGCCAGTCTATCGTCGGTAGTTTTACTGTCTATTCTCACTTTTTCTTAAAATTTTCGCCAGCTTTTACATCAGCTGCCATGTATGTCGTACCCAACTCCCTCCAAGCACAAAAACAAGTGTGATTCCTGCGGCGCCCAGTTCCCGCACAAGGACAGCCACTCCTAGTGCCTTTTTTGCCTAGGCCCCGACCACCCTGTGGAGAACTGCCAGCTCTGCCAGCAATTTAACACGCCACCCAAAAGTAGAGGCAGCAGTCCCTGGAGGCCCACGTCTCAAACTTAAATGACCTCCATGGAAAAGGAACTGAAAAATTCAGGCGGGCTTCTACTGTTACAGGTGAGTAACCTGTTCTTCTAGGAGCGGATATGTTGTTCATCCACACTGTTTGGCAGACTCCAAGCAGTTCTCTGGGAGAAGAGAGGCAAGCCACACACCCCCTACTTAGGGAACAGAGATTGCAGAACTAAAGCCCCAAAACCAGCATCCTGTTGTGAATCAAGGTCGATGTGGTAGTGGATGATAAAGGTGTTTGCAGACTCCTAGGTAGCAGCCCGACAGTTCTCCTGGATAGGGATGTCCCTGGAAGCAGCCACCGAAGCAGCACTATGACGGGTAGAATGAGCTCTTATCCCTCTGGGAGGCTCCTTGCCCACCAACTCATACCACAGACCTATGCATGATGTAATCCACCTTGCAATGGACCATTTGGCTGCAGGTCTGCCAGAAGCAGCTTCAGCGTAGGTGACAAACAGCTGGCGAACCTCTCCATTAATTTCCGCCATCCTCTCCTTGTAGTAGGAGAGAGCACGTCTCAGGTCCAAAGTATGGAGCCTGTACTCGACGTTCAAGGTGTAATTAGGGTAGCGTACCGGCAGAGTCAGTACCTGGTTAAGGTGAAACTTTGACACCACCTTCAGAAGGAATTTCGGGTGGGGCACAGGATAACTTTGTCCCTCTGAAAGACCAGATAAGGGAATGCACTGAAAGCGCCAGGAGCTCCCCTGTCCTCCTGGCTGACGATAGCCACCAGGAAGGCGTCATCCATGACAAGTGTGACAGCTCACACTTGTGCATGGGTTCAAATGGCTTGCCCATGAGCTTTGCCAAAACCAGCAGCAGATCCCATGGAGGTGGAGGTTCACGATCAAGTGGAAATGTGATCCAGGCCTTTGAAAAGTGCCCACCACTGTCTCCTGCGCCAAGGTAGACTGACTGGCCCGTGCTCGGTAAGCAGAAATGGCTGCCAGGTGCACCCTATGGCCTAAGACCGACCCCTTTGAAAGAGACCAAAGGTAGTCGAGAATGTTAGCCACAGAACAGGACAAGGGGTCCAGACCCTTACCCTGACACCAAATGGAAAATCTTTTCCATTTCAAGGCATAACATTTCCCGGTCGATTCCTTTCTAGATGCCTCCACCATGGTGTAGACATCTTCGGAAAGACCCAAATCCTGGATCTCTAGCCGCTCAGGTACCAGGCAGTGAGGTGCAGGGATTGAGGGTCTGGATGGAAGACCTTCCCCTGGTTGAGAGATATCAGGTCCAGGGCTTACAAAGCTGCTCTGGGGGCCTGCAGCTGAGGCTGAGGAGATCTGGATACCAGAACTGGCGCAGCCAGTCTAGGGCTACCAGAATCACCTTCGCCTTGTCCCTTCTCACCTTGAGTTATACCTTGGGGATCAAGGGAAATGGAGGGAAGGCGTGCAGAAGGCCTGGGGTCCATGGCCTCGAGAAGGCATCCCCTGCAGCGAGCCCTGCTGAGGGGGGTTGGCATGATACAACCTCAGCTTGGTGATTTCCCTTGAGGCAAACAGGTCCACCATCGGTTTGCCCCAACGGAAGAACAGGCTGTAAGCTACCTCTGGATGGAGAGACCACTCGTGGAACGTCTGGCCTATGCGGCTGATAGCATCCATCAGCTGGTTTGAGGCTCCTGCCACATAGATGGTTAGGAGATCTGCCTCTAACCGGCTTACGAGGGTCCAGATGCGGAGCGCCTCCTTGCACAGCAGACGGGAGAGCGTGCCGCCCTGTTTGTTGAGGTAGTACATGGTCATGATATTGTCCATCTGGATTTGAACCACTTGACCCCGGAGCTGAGGAGCGAAAGCTGACAGTGCCAGTCTGACTGCTCTGAGCTCCAACAGGTTGATGTGTCATTGGGACTCCTCGGGGTCCAGAACCCGTGGGCCCTGCTGTCCCCATGTGTGCTCCCAGCCCATGAGAGAGGCAGGAGTCATGAGGACGACACGCTGGCATGGGGCGAAAAACGGGATCCCTTCCTGCAACCGGTCTGGGGCGGTCCACCATTGAGAGCATCCCACATTTTCTGGATTACAGTGATCAGCTGGTCGAAATGACCATATCGCTGAGTCCACTGGGCGACAGCCCCACTGGAGAAGACGATGTGCCACTGGGCCCAACAGACTACTGAGGTGCACACCGCCATGTAACCCAGAAGTCGCAGAAAGTCCCGGACAGGGCGCAAGTGTCCAACCAAAAATGACTGGGCAAAGGAGGAGAGAACCTCTGCCCTGTCCACTGGGAGCAGATCTCTGGCTTGACAAGAGTTGAACTCGCCCTGATGAAGTCCATCACCTGGGAAGCTATGAGTTCCGACTTAGCCTCATTGACCAGGAGACCAAGTTAGAGCAGGTCTGAGGGCCAGATCCCTGATCTCTTCACCTCCTGCTGGGTGGAACCTGCCAGGAGCCAATCGGGTCAAGGTAAGGGTAGATTCTGACTCATCAACGCCGGAAGAAGGGCCGCCACCACTGCAATGCATTTGGTGAAGACCCGTGGGGCTGATGACAGGACAAACGGCATGGCTCGGAACTCATACAGGGTCCCCTCGACCCTGAAGCGGAGGAACAGCTGATGGGATGGATGGATTGAGACATGAAAGAACGCGTCCTGCAGATCCAGTGAACAGAACCACATGTTTGCTCCAAGGATGGTATGATCTGGGACACAGTGACCATCCGGAAGGTGCGAGACCTGAGAAACTGATTCAGGTCATGGAGATCTAGAGTCGGGCGCCAACCCCCCATCCGCTTGGGCACCAGAAAGTACCTGGAGACAAAGCCTGGGTCTGCTGGAGGATTTGGCACAGGAGCTACTGCCTCCTTGTGAAGGAGCTGAGCTACGTCGTCTCAAAGAGCCGACTGGGTGCACATGGAAATCCATTTCTCCCAAGGGGCGCGGGCTCGGCTGGGAGGGTACTGCTCAAACTCTAGAGGCAGTCCCTGACCGACCACTTCGAGAACCCACCTGTCCGGGTGATAGCGGACCAGGCTGAAAGGAAGTGGAGGAGCCAACCCCCACGTGAGGACCCAAAGCTATCATGACGGGACAGGGTGGCAACCCCATCCCGTCACTGGGCAAGCTTAGGGAGGAGGAGGCTCCAGGACCTGAGCCTCGACCCCGCTTTGGGGCCTGTTGGGGTCCAGGCTTAATGAGGGCACCAAGCTGAGCCTGCTGCTGTTCTCCTTGATAAGAGGGCTGCCGCACCAGTAGGGAAGAGTGCCAAAGGCTTCTTCTTCTTCTTCTGCTGTTTCTGCCTCAAGAACCCTTGGCAGAAGTGGCATCCAAGGAGGCATCGGACTGCTCTATGTGCTGTAGGTGACTCGCCACTCCTGGACTGAAAAAGTCAGTCCCCAGGAAAGGCACATCAGCAAGCTTATGCTGAGTATCTGCCGGGAAGGAGGAAAGCCTCAGACAAGCCCTGCGGCGAGAGGACATAGCGGCAGCCATCGAGTGGGCACAAGAATCCCTGATGTCCAGGGCCATCTGGAGCTGCTGTTTGGCAACAGCATGGCCCTGGTCGTGGACCTGTTTGACCGTGGTCTACATGTCTGCAGGAAGATGAGGGAGGACTTCGTCTACTGACCCAAGGAGGGCATGAGAGAAGTGTGCCATAATGACAGCCGAGCTGGCCTGACGAAGGCCCAAAGAAGAGGCCGCATAGACCTTTCGGGCAGTATGGTCCATATTTTTGGACTCTCTGTCTGGAGGTCGGTCAGTGTCAGACGAACTGCCAGTACGCCTGAACACAGAGGCGGTCACCAGGCTCTTGGCTGAAGGGTGATCTGAGAATCCCACAAGAAACCCTATGGGCACCGCATGTTTGCGGGCCATGCGGGCAGATGGTGCTGGGCAGGAAGCAGGGCACTGCCAAAGCTGAAGGGCCGGGCCAACAATGGCTTTGGCCACTGGAAAGGCCTAGGTCAGGGTCTCCCCTCTCTTTAGAATATCTGTGAGAGGGTACTCTGCCTTTTTCTGGATGGATTCCAGGGGCATTCTGGTGGAGTCAGAAATGAGACGGAGAATCTCTTGGAAGGATGAAGGGCCTTCCTCCATACCGTGCGTTAACGGATGACTCATCATCCCCAGGATGAGAGGAGCCCGTGACATCTGAGTTGGGATACAGCGGTTCACTGGTGAAAACCCGTGATCCAACGAGAGCGATCCGGATGACTGTAACCGACAGACGTTGGGGAAGTCCGTGTCCAGTCAGTCCTCTTCGAGGAAGCCCTCCTGCAGGCTGCTTAGAGGTGGTTCCACCCGAAGGGTGGAAAGATCGAATAGGCCGAACCAGGGATGGGTCGCCCCACGGGCAGAGGAACCAGAGTCTTCGTTCGAGGGGCTCGCCGGCCCGGGAGGTGAAAGCCTAGTAATGGCCGGGCTAGGCGGCGGAGCCGGCTTCTGCCTGGTCAAGATCAGCTGTTACCACATAAGGTCCTCATAGCACCACCGGAGCTTCCGCTGGAGCCCCTCCTCGTCCGAGGAGGATGAGGACGACCTGTGGCGTCACCTCTTCTTAGATCGCTTATGGCTCTTCCTCGGTTGGTCGGCCGACGGGGTCCTAGACCTCGACCGGGACCGGGGAGGCCGACTCAGTCGGTTGGGAGACTCCGGACGGATTGGTGAAACCTGAGGTCCAGAACTAGGTCCTTGATAGGAACACCAGCAGGCTGGGTCTCCTCATCAGGAAATACCAGGACCGGAGTCCGTTCTAGGGAGTCGGCAGCTATGACCGGCGACAAAGGGTCGATCGGCTTGAGGATAATTTTGAACTTGTCGGCCACTTCCTCGGTCCCCTGGTCAGACGGAAGATCCGTGAAGCCAGCAGCCGAGGATGCGATCTTGATCGAGGTCGAGACCGTGTGTTCTTGAGACTCGGACCTTTCTCGGTCCCAAGAACGTCTTCACCGAGACGGAGACGAAGGAGCCTTTTTCTCTCTTCCGAGAACGGGAGGACTACAAGCTCGAGGGCGCCTTACCCCAGGTGGGGAAAGACTGGCACAACTCCTTAAAAGATCCCGTAAAGGTGTAGCCTACTATCAGGGAACAAAGAAGCTTCACTTGGCAAAGCACAGTGGCTTTCTTCTTCGAACACCTGCATGCATTCCACCTGCTCAGCAGAGCCCGCAGCCATGGAAACCACCCACCTAGCCTCCTTCGACTTCACTGCAGGGTTCCTTTCTTCCGTCTCCCAGCTTCAGGCATGCCTTGCGGCGTCATCCAGGACATTGGGATGGAAGGCCGAGCAATAGCTGCACAACGAGGTGTCATGGCCCACACCTAGGCTGTAGACGCACGTGAGGTGGGGATCGAAAGCAACATCTTCTGGTCAAGAGACACTGGCATGCAAATCTCAGGGAAGATTTCTCCTCCATGACTGATGCCATAAAAGCGCGATCGCTAACTCGAACGAGTTTGAGTTTCAGTAAAACCAACAATTTGAAAGCCAGGGCCTACAAAATGTGAGAGCATGAGGAAGGCAACCTGTATCTTCCAGCAGAAAGGAAGATCTGCGCCATGGGGCGGAGCAGAGGGTATATACCACCCGGTGGGTGGGAGAGCCAGCTTGAAGACTTCTGGCAGATTTAAAGTGGAAGGGACAATGCCAAACAGTGTGGATGAACAACATATCCACGCTCCTAGAAGAAAAGGTTTTGAGCCAGGTGAAAAGTTTTGCTACTGTTACCCACAGCAGTAAATAAACTGTTAATGAAGTGGCAAGAGCCTTATAGAGTGCTTAGACGTACTGGCACCATTCACCACGAGCTTGAGACCCTGACAGGAAAAATCCACTACGTTATACCATGCTAACCTCCTCAAGAAATGGGTTGAAAAATGCCAAAGCTGCTTTGCTAGTTTTACCAGAAACTGATAAAGAAGATACTGATGTATCTTATGATAGACTGGAACAAACTGTAACTGCTGATGCTGTAAAGGTGAATGTTTCCTTAACCTCAGAACAAACTGCAGAAATTCTTAATGTGCTAAAGACATTAACAGTACTTTTACCACAGTTCCAGGCCGAGCAAAAGGAGGTGAGCACGTAATAGTGACAGGGAATGCTCGCCCTATTAGACAAATGACATACAGGTTACCAAAGAAGTTAAGAGCTGACGTGGTTAAGGAAATACAAAAAATGTAAGAACTGGGTATCACAGAAGAGTCGAGGAGTGCTTGGTCATCACCAATGGTGATTGTAAACAAAAAAGAAGGGGGTGTTAGACTATGCCTTGATTTTAGGAAACTTAATCAAGTGTCAGAATTTCAGTTATTCTATGCCCAGAATAGATGAATTGGTGGACGGACTGGGGAATGCCAAGTATATCAGTACCTTTGATCTTGCCAAGGGTTACTGGCAAATTTCCTTAGCAAAGAATCCAGAGACAAAACTGCATTTGCCACTCCTGTTGGATTCTATCAGTTCACCACCATGCCCTTTGGTTTGCATGGTGCACCCACTACATTCCAGCGGTACATAGATGTAATTTTATCACCTCACTGGTTATTGTGTTGCACACCTGTATGATGTTGTGGTGTACAGTCCATATTGAAAAGCCACCTGAACACCTACGAGCAGTTATCCAAGCTATTAAAAAGACAGGTCTGACAATTAATCCTACCAAGTGTGCACTGGGCATGCAGGAAACCAGATATATGGGCTATGTGTTTGGAAATGGAGAAGTTAAGCCAGAAATTTCTAAAATAGAAGCTGTGGCTAACAGCCCTGTCCCTAAAACCAAGACACATGTCAGGCAATTTTAGGGCTGGCTGTTTATAGAAACACAGATAAGTACCGTAAGGCCCATCCAGTCTGTCCATTTCTTTTCTACCTTATGAATGTGCCATCGGCCTTTGCTCTGTCAATGGCCTATTTATTCATACTCATCTGTATTTCTCCTTATGCCTATCCCATGCCTCTTGAAGCCCTGCACTGTATTCATATCCACCACTTCCTGAGGTAGGCCGCTCCATGCATCCACCACCTTTTCTGTGAAAAAGAACTTCCTCACATTCCCCCTTAATCAGCCTCCCTCTAATCTCATGCTGTGTCCTCTTGTCCTGCTATTTTTCTTATATTGAAACATGTTAGACTCTTTCACCTTGTTAATACCCTTAAGGTGTTTGAATATTTCGATAGTATCACCTCTCTCCCTCCTTTGCTCTAGGATACACATACTAAGCTCCATTAATCTGTAATCATATGTTTTCTGATGCAGTCCCTGCACCATTTTGGTTGCCCTTCTCTGGACTGCCTCAATTTGGTTAATGTCCTTGTGAAGGTGTGGCCTCCAGTACTGCACGCAATACTCCAGATGGGGCCTAACCAGTGTCTTGTAAAGAGGGATTATTACCTCCTCTTACGTACTTGTGATATCTCTACTATTACACTCCCCAACATCCTCTAGCGCTACTTACTGCTTTAGTGGTCTGCTTGGATGATTTCAGGTCATTTGTGATGATGATGCCCAAGTCTCTTTCTTCCCTTGTGACTGCCAGAAACTCCCTCCCAGCCTATATGTGGTTTCAGGGTTTCTTTTCCTATGTGCATGATCTTGCACTTCTTTATGCTTAAACCCCAGTTGCTACTCTTCCACTATTTTGCCAGTTTATCCAGATCTCTCTCATTCTGACCACCCCATCTGGATCATCTACTCTGTTGGAGATCTTGTGTCATCTGCAAACAGACAAACTTTACCCACCAGTCCACCTGCAATGTCACTGATGAAGATATTGAAGAGGTTATTACGAGATTTGTTCCCAACATTGTTGAGTTAGCTACTCCCTCACTGAACTTATGAAGAAGCAGTACCCAAATAATGTAATATGGACCCCATAGTGGGATGAAGCTTTTCAAGCATTATGTTCAGCCCGTTTCAAAATGCCCAGACTTTGAGAAACCATTTTTGTTACAAACAGATGCATGAGAGGGAGGTCTAGGTGCAGTCCTGAGTCAAAATATAGATAGAACAGCAAATCCTATTCTGTACATAAGTAGGAAGTTGCATGTTAAAGAGAAAAGGTACTCCACATTTGAAAAGGAATGTTTAGCAGCAAAGTGGGCCATGGAGTTCCTTAAGTTTTATTTGTTAGGAACTGACTTTGTTCTTGTAACAGATCACAGTCCTCTCTGTTGGCTTAACCAAATGAAAGATAAAAATTCCAGAATCACAAGGTGGTACCTGGCACTACAGCCATTTAAATTCAAGGTGATACACAAATCTGGTAAAGACAATAGCAATGCTGATTTTCTGTCAAGATATTGATTGTGAATTGAGGGTTCTGAAGGCTGAGAAACATATGTATGAATTTAAACTTTACTGTTTGCTGTACTGTTATAGAAAAAAAGGATACTGCACATGTGCTTAATTTCTGAAAGTTAGAAGCTAAAGTTAATAGAGAATTAATAGAAAGTTTTGGAAACCTGTTTGATAAACCAGGTTCCCTCTTAAGGAGGGTGGTGTATGTGACAGGGTTGAATAGGACCCTGTCCCAGTTGTTATGGAGAGTTTGAATGCAAGGATCTATTCTGTTCTTTCCTTTTCTGTCTCTTGTCTGTCTGGTCACGCAACCAAATGTTCTCGTGAAACCTCGGATTTGATCACCCCGATAGTCTCACAATTCTTTGCCTCTCACCATCTCTCAGTCTTCCCTCACTGTCCTGTCTTTTCACTTGTATCTGCTGGTGTAAAATATATGCAAATCATTATGTGGAAATGTAACTGATATTGGGATCACTTTGTTCAGAAATTATATAGTGTTACTGTTGAAATATATATATATAATTATAGTTTGAGATGATTATGAAAATTATCGGGAACTCAAGGGGTTAACCCGTGAGCTTGGGGATGGTGAGTGGGCATGTGAATGAGTTGTGGAGACTTCGCCCAAGAAGTTCAAGAATTATGGTAGGTACTGCACTTCCATATCTTCCTGGACATAAAGTCTCCACCACCCTTCACACTAATGGGAGAGTACCGAGCTAATAATCCCCCGAGAGGGTGGCAGGAGAGACCAAGAGCTCACAGATTTAGGACAGAAGTCCATTAAGGATGGTTCTGCCAAACAAAACATGTCATCTGGCATGGACATCCAGGGCACAGTGTTTGATGAAAGTAGGCACTGAGCTCCAGGTGGCCACATTGCAAATATCTGCAATGGGCATGTTGTGGATTTCTGCCAGGGATGCCGCGACTGCTCTAGTAGAGTGAGCGTACACTCTGCCTTCCAGCTTAACCTGCGCCATGGAATAACAGTGGCAAAGGCATGCCACCAGCCACACCGAAATGCATTTGATAGCGACAGGTTGATCCAGCCGGGCCTCACTGAAGGAAACAAACAGTTGTTGAGCTTTATGGAAATCTTTTGTCCTGTCTAAATAGAAACGCAAGCTCTTTTGACATCCAAAGAATGAAGAGAATGCTCCCTTCATTTTGGAAGTTCGCAGCAAGTAGCAAGGATAAAAGGTTGGTTTAGATGGAATTCTGAAACAACCTTAGGGAGAAACTTAGGATGGGTCCTAAGATCTACTTTGTCTTTATGAAACACAGTATTCGGAGGGTTCTGTGACCAAGCCATGTATCTCAGAGACTTATGGCCGAGGTAATGGCCACCAGTAAGGTCGTTTCCCAAGTGAGGAATTTCAACTCAAAGGTAGCTAGAGGCGCGAAAGGTTTTCAAGTGAGCATGTCTAGCACAAGATTAATGTCCCAGGTTGCGACCGGACGTCTGATAGGAGGTCTGGTATGCAGAATTCCCTTAAGGAACCTCTTAACCATGGGTAACTGAACCAGTGACAAGGAAAGTACTGGCTCATGATAAGCTGAAATGGCACAAAGGTGAACCTTGACTGTAGAGTATTGCAGACCTGAATTTGAGAGGTCCAAAAGGTATTCTAGAACTTTATTTGGTGGGCAGGAAAAAGGATTCAAAGAGAATTTTGCACATCAGAGCGAAAAATGCTTCCATTTGACTGTGTAAGTTTTCCTAGTGGCTGGCTTGCGCGCAGCCAGAAGAATATCTGAAACTCTGTGGGAGACATTGAACCTGTTCACTTCTATCTCTTCAGGAGCCAAGTGTGAAGGTGAATCTATCTCAGATTGGGATGGACCACAGGCTCCTGAGTCAGAAGGTTCATCTGAAGGGGAAGCGGTTTCGGAGGAGTTTCTGACATACTGTTGAGTAACGGAAAACATATCTGCCGAGGCCAGAAGGGAGCAGTGAGAATCATTTTGCTCCCCTGGGACTTGAACTTGAGAAGTACCCTCTGAATTAGAAGAAGAGGCGGAAAGGCGTATAGAAAGTGTTTTGTCCACTGCAGCCTGAACACATCCTGACAGAAAATACCAGGTCCTGGATTTCTGGAGCAGAAGAGAGGCAGTTTTGTGTTGAGTGGGGATGAAAAAAGGTCCAGGTCTGGAGTTCCCCAGTCTGCGAATAGTGACTGAACTACAGTAGAGTCGAGAGACCATTCGTGAGGATCTGTCTCCGTTCTGCTGAGATGGTCTGCCAGTTCATTCTATACTCCCAGCAGGTAGGCCGCTTGAATTAGAGCCTTGTGCTCCAAGCACCATTCCCACACTCTCATCGCTTCCCTGCATAAGGGGTAAGAGTGAGCCCAGCCTTGCCTGTTGATGTAATACATCACTGCTTTGTTGTCCATTTGAAGGAGAATGTTCTTGTGACACAGAATGTCCTTCAAAGCTCGGACTGCATAAAGGACGGCTCTCATTTCTAAGACATTTATGTGAAGCTGGGACTCCTCCTGAGCCCATGTACCTTGAGCATGGAGAGTCTGAAAGTGAGCTCCCCACCCCATCAGGAACGCGTCTGTGGTAATGGAAATCTGATGATCCAGAGGAGCAAAGGGATACCCTTCTAGAAGATTGTCCTCTTGCGACCACCAGGTGAGTGACTTCTTCAGAGGTTCTGTCACCTTGATGAGAAAGGACTGAGGGTGAGTGGTTGAGGACCACTGAGTACTGAGCATCCATTGAGAGGTTCTCATGTGAAGGCGTGCTAGGGGTACAGTGAACACCGAGGATGCCATGAGACCTAGCATCCGTTGCACTGAGATAGCTCACACCGAGCTGTTCTGTCTGATGTATCGGACCATCTGTAGGATATCGCTCCTTCTGTCCTCTGGTAGAAACGCTTTTGCACAGGAGGTGTCCAGAAGAGTTCCTATGAAAAGGATCCTCTGGGAGGGCTGCAGCTGCGATTTCTTGAGGTTTAGCAGGACTCCATGGATGTGAGAAAGTCTGAGGACGTAGCAACAGCGTCGAGCGGTTCCTTGCCTGGAAGGGCTCGCTAGAAGTCAGTCAGTCCAGATATGGGAACACTTGTATTCCGATTTTTTCTGAGATGCGCTACAGAATTGCACAACACTTTGTAAAAACTTGCAGCGCCGAAGATAGCCCAAAGGGCAGGACTCTGAACTGATAATACAGTCCCAAAGCCACAAACCTTACGTATTTGCGATGCTTTGGATGAATAGAAATATGTTGGTAAGCACCCTGCATGTCCAGGGAGGCTAACCAGTTGTATTGATGAAGCAAGGGTAACAGGGTCCCCAACGATATCATCCTGAATTTCTCTTTGGGAAGAAACTTGTTTAATTTTCTGAGGTCCAAAATGGGGCGCATGCCCCCAGTTTTCTTTGGAACTAGAAAGTAATGGGAGTAGAACCCCGTGTTCCATTGATCCAGCGGAACTACTTCCACTGCCCACTCGTTGGAGGCCTGGATGTGCCTCTATGACGCCCATAAAAGTAGGATTGTCCGGAGGCAAGCAAGGCTGGTCCTTCTCTCCCGTGGAGCGCTTGAGACTGAGAGAGGAAGAGGAGGTAGACGCTGGTGAGGAGGATCGACTATCCGACTTGGAATAGTCTGACCCTATCCTATGACCATGCCTTCGCTGGCGCCGGTAGCTGGGGACCGACGTTGGTCGAGGATCGCATCCGTCCCTGGACTCAGGACCGACGGGTCAGAGGACCGACGCCAGAAGCGCTTCACCGGCAGCAAGAAGGCTCCTGAAGCGTGACCCAGACCGACAATGACCCGAGTCCCAGAAGCGACGCCGGTGGTCCTGAGACCCTAAGCGGGAACGAGCCCTGAGGAGGTGTTGGCTGGCGCCCGCGACTTCCTCGGGAAGACTCACCTCCTGGCTGTGGTTTTTCTGCAGGGTCCGGTATCGGTGTCTGGGCCAGTGCGGGAGGATCTTATGGACCTGCCCCACCAAAAGGAAAAAGATCCTTGAGCTCATCCTTGGGAATATTTCAGCTGCTCATTTCGGAAGGAAGTCTCAGAGCGTCGGTCGCTGGAGAGCTCTCCTAAGGCCCAGTGGGAGAAAGGACTTGGGTGGCCAGGGATGTCGACTCCTCCTAACCGTTCCCGCGTTCTTAGCCCTCGACCCAGCGTCAGTGTAGGTACTGACAGCGGGGTGCCACCGGGGCGCGGAGAGTCGTTGGCTCTGGAGGCACGCCTTTGGCGGCGGCGTCGGTGCCTTTAGCAGGTGGGGTCAAGCAGGCCCCTCTAAGGGCTTAGCGATGACAATTAGTGGGGTTACTTTGCTTCGCCGGGCTTCTCCCCTGACGGGCCGGCCTTAGCCTGAGTAGTCTTCGGGAGCTCTCCAGAACCCGAGGGACGGGCCTTTTTAGGAGAGGGCCGCGAGCGCGACTGTGACCGGGACCAGTGTCGGGACCGACTACGGTCCTTGCTATGGTACTTTTTCTCTTTCCGCTTCCCCTCCGAGGAGTGCAGATCCATCTTCTGCTCCAACAGGTAGGCTTTAAGGGCCTTGAGGCAGTGGATGCGGGTCCGGCTGGTAAAGGCCTGGCAATCTGCACAGTTGGCGGTGTCGTCGTCCGGGCCAAGACAAAAAACGCACCGCCGATGGCCATCCTTCATTGGGATCTGCCTCCCACACTCACACTTGTTTGTGTGTTCAGGAAATACCGACGCCCGAGAAGACATCCGTCAATCTCGGCCGTGCAACGGCTGACATCGGACTTGGTAATGGAGCCAAGAGCGAGGAAAACAACGCTCAAAAGGTGGAAAAAACCAACCAATGGGCAGCAGAGTGACGTCGGGTACCTTAAGACGAGAAAACCCATCGAAAACGAGTGAAGAATCTTGATTGTAGAACGAAATCTACAAGTTTTTTAGCTGCAACTGCAAGCAGAAGCTGTTCCTTCGACTTCACATGCAGGACGTGGCAGGAAAGAACTGAGGTGGAGCTGGGTACGCCCCCTCTTGTACCCTGACCAACGTCGGGGTGGGGCCGGCATCGGGGGCGGTCCCTGCTGTGTACTGCTGGCAGAAGTTTCACCGGAGGGTCCTAGTGCCTGCAGCATAGTCCTGATTGTAATAGCTCTGCTGCAAGAGCTCCCACTCAAAGTAAGATTTGACAGCTTCGCTGCCGCTTGGAGACAATCCGAGGGTTCTCTGAAAACAGAGGGAATACTCCTCGCGGATTATCCGAAGGACCCATTTGTCCGAAACTATGACTTCACTGGTTGTAGAATTGAGTCAGATGACCTCCCACCACTAAAAAAGTCCCCTCGGTAGCTGAGGAGGGACTTGGGCAAGAAAACCAGAAGGCGACACTGGGCGCTTTGGGTCCTTGCGCCTTCTGTTGCATTTTCTTTTGAGGCTGAGGGGCTTGATTTTTATTAAAACCTCCTCCACCTTTGCCTCGAAAGGACTGACGGTTATGAAACTTGCATTTGTTAACACCCCCTCGAGAGGGGGTGGGAGGAGGTCAAGCTAATTTAATGGCTGACCTAGTCTTTTGTGTGGCCTCTAGAGCCTGTTCCACTTGAGGGCCGAAGAGATACACATCATCAAAGGGCAAGGCCATGACCTATTGCTGGGCATCATTTGTGAAACCTGAAGTGCGCAGCCAGGAATGGCAGCGGATACAAATGCCTGCTGCCGCCGCTCGGGAGGCAGTATCGAATGCATCCATAGCTGCTTTAACCTGTTGGTTGTAGGACTCGATGCCCTGGTTATGGTTTGAAGAAGCTCTGAATTAGTGTCTGACTCTGGTAGAGCTTCAACCATTTGTTTGAGCGAATGCCAAAGAATATACTCATATTGAGAGAAATAGCCCTGGTAGCTGGCGATACGCATATATGCAGCAAAGACTCTCCTACCTAAAGTATCTATCTTATGAGATTCTTCATTTATAGGTCAAGCTGTAGTAGTCTGAGGAAGGACGACCTTATTATTCTCTGTCAAGACTACAATAGGATCCGCAAAGGCTTGGGAGGCCAAAATGGGTCGATCCTTGGGAGCAGCATACTTCCTATCTATGGACTTAGCCACAGAAGGAATGAGAGCAGGATTATTCCACACCATTTGAGAAAGGGTCTCAAAGGAGGGTTGTACAGGGGGAGTTAAATCCATAGGGATGTCCGGAACATGAAAGTATTGGAGTCTTAAAAGCTTCCCAGCATCGACGTCCATAGTCTGGAGAGAAAGAATAGAACTCAAATTTTTTCAGCAGAGACTTAAATGACAGGTCCTCGAACACAGGCTCTGTAACAGGATTAGATCCTGCTCCTTCCACATCATCACCCAGTCTAAGATCTGGGTCAGGCTCAATATCATCTCCTGACAGTCCAGGAGGGACTGCATGGACAGGAAAGGATTGAAAATCAGCAGAAAAAGAGGAAGGAAAAGAAATCAGAGAGGGGACGCCCTGAAGATTGGTAGAAGAAAAGCCTGGCCTCTGTGCCGAAGAAGAGCACGGCGCCGAAAGGCCGCATGTCACCAACAAAGCAGACAGCTGAAGAACACGGTTGTGAAAAGACTGCACCGGGACGGTGCCGAAATCTCAACGGCGCCAGTGACCACCGACGACGATGGCGCCAAAACCAACCCAGGGCCCCAAAATTAGAATTTGAGGGAAAAGAAGGAAGAATACCAGGAGATAGAGGCATCGGTGTGCACCCGCGCTGCAGCCATGTGAGGGGGAAAACACCTGAGTGCGGAGTCGACGGCACTAAAGAGGGGGCGCTGTATGACTAGGGAGGCCTCAACGCCCTGCCCGATCCCCTCAAGAGCCTGAGGGCCCTGAGGATTGGGCGAGGCAGCTGGACCAGCCTCCAAGCCAACTGCTCCATAAGAGTGTCCCACTGATGAAACTGCTCATCGGAAGCCCTTCCATAAGGCGGGGAAGGGCTCCGCTGTCGAAGAGGTCAGAGACCAGAAACCGGCGACTCTGAATGAGGAGAACGGCAACTGACTCCAATGACTGATCGATCGTCAACATGCAGACATATCAGAGGGCGACCTCGAGTGATGCCTTCTATGTTTTGACCTAAGGGTTGAAGAAGAGCTCGAGGCCAAATGGTGCCGAGAATGGGACCATTTACTTTTATGCTTCCGGGGGGACCGACCATCCCCTCAGGCACTGGACCGTCCGTTGTCAGACCCCCCTTCTGGAGAAGGCGGAGGACTGGTCCCAGCCCGGCTGGCTGAACAGCTTTCAAATGAAGTCTTCCTACTGTCACCTGACTCGCTCATGGTCGATTCCGTCAATGTAGGCTGAGACTTCTTTCTTTGATAAGAATAAATTATCGTAAATGGTACTTTATTCGAAAAATACTACAAAATAATAAACTGAAAACTATGCTGCTGGTTTGAAGTTTGACTCCCGGCAGGCAAGCGACGTCGTCACTGAGCGCACTTCGACAGCGGGGAAAAAGGAACTGGCGGTTGGAGGGTCGGCGCCAGGACAGTCACTGCCGCATGAGCAGAGGCTCGAAGTGCCGCCTCCTCACAGCTCCATCTCTGCACCGCCCTCCTGCAAAGTTTGTTCCGCTGGTCCTAGCGCCTGTGACGTAGATCCCATTAGTGTGAATGAGTGATGGAGACTTTATGTCCAGGAAGATCTATTTGTTTAAACATGTGTACCAGTCTGCTAGGTCCATCTCTCCACTCATCATCAACGATAGACCACAGAAGCAAGCGACAGACCTAGCTGACTGGTATACATGTTGAAATAAAAATTGTTCTGTGCCACTTGGTTCAGCCCGCACTCCATCCACCATCAACCAGAGTTCAGAGCTATTTTTTTAATCAGGTGTGCCAGTCTGCTGGGCTCATCCATCCACCCACCATTGACAGACCACAGGAGCAACGGACACACCTAGCCAGTTGGTATATATGTTGAAAAATATTGTTCAGTGCCACATGATTCAGCCCACGCTCCATCCACCATCAACCAGAGGCCAGAACAATTTTTTAAAACATTTGTGCCAGTCTGCTAGGCCCATCCCACCACCCATAATCAATAACAGACCAAGGAGTGAGGGATGGACCTAGCTGACTGGTACACATGTTGAAAAAACTTATGTGCTACTCAGTACAGCCCATGTTCTGTCTACCATCAACCAGATGCAAGGACAATTGTTTGAAACATGTATGCCATTCTGCTAGGCCCATCCCACCACCCACCATCAGTAACAGATCACTGGAGCAATGGACAGACCTAGCTGATTGGTATACATGTTGAAAAATTTGTTCTGTGCCAGTCGGTCAGCCTAAGCTCCACCATCAACAAGAGATGAGAATATTTTCTAAATAAGTGCGCTTAGACTACTAGACCCGCCCTCCATCCACCATCAACAATAAACCACAGGAGTGAGGGACAGATCTAACTGACTGGCATACACGCTGAATAGAACTTTTCTGTGCCAGTCGACTTGGCTGCACCTCCCTCCTCCATTAATAAAATAGTCCACAACAATTTCTGCCCTCACCAACACATACCGTTTTTCTTTTAATTCCATTCAGCATGGGCATTCCTACCCTCCATCCACCTTCCTAGACATGCACAATTTTTTTCCACAAGGACATAGACAGTACTGAATATATGGATACTGCCATGGTCGAAGATTTTGAATAACTATAAACACAGATAACAATAAGAGCAACAAAAAGCTATATCTGGGAGCATATTACAGACCCCCTAATACAACAGACAAAGAACATCAAATTATGAACCAAGAAATAAATAGAATGTTGGAGAAAGGCAATGTAATAATCATGGGGGACTTTAACTTGCTGCATATTTTTTTTTTTGTGTTAACTATAGTAATCCTCCTGTGGTGGGTCGACTTCTGCGTCCGCTGAGCCTACCGAACTTGGTGTCCTTCAGGGACTTATAGCACCATGCGCGCCCCACCGGATCCCCAGAGTCGGTCCGGGAGCATCATCCTTGTCGGCCCCCATGATTTTCCTCCATTTCTCCGTGATTGCTACCGGGACCCTGGAAGCGGTACCGCATGCGCATGGAGGCGCAGATGTGTACCGCAGCTCCAGACTGGGTCCCTTCCACCCTCCCCATCGACCTAACGTTGGAGCTCCTCACGAGTGGCACCATCCCTCTGACCTCCACCAGGGGGAGGCCAAACTCCAAGAAAGCTGGAGATCTCCTGAGGCTGAGCGCTGCTAGCCGACAGTGACTCACATCCCCCCCCCCCACTGGCATCCAACGATCCTGGCTCGTTCCCGAACCCAGGTCGCCAGCGTGGCATGAGGTGTGGTGTCCAGTGCCTCAACCCTCAGCGCCACCAGGCGGTCAAACTTGCTGCATATTAACTGGTCAGATATGAAATCCACCTGTAATACAGAACAACAGATCATAAATGTCTATTAAACACAGGGTTACTTCAATTAGTGAATAAAGCAACAATGAATGACAACACATTGGATCTAATCATAACAAATATCCAGAGAGAATAAAAAAAAATCTAAATAAACTTGCAGTGACATCATGATTCACTGTCATGATAGCAGGGTAGCTCCATTAGCTCTGTGATCCAGCCTATACAATTGGATGAACTCCCATGCCAAACCGCTCATTCAGGCTTTTTTTCAGCATATACAGAAATCTCTGATGCCTAGCAAGCCGCTGCACTCAAAATTTGGGAAAATGCCTAGCAGCCTGCTAAGATGAAGCAACTTTCACCGATGCCGACATGGAGGGGTTTGCAGCCTCCTCTTCACGTGGTCATTTACCATCCGAATCGCCCATGGATTCAGATCTGGAAGGTGAACCCTTGCCTACCAGGTTGGAGCGAGTAATACAGAAAATCCTGAAAACTGTTAACAAAATTGAATTATCTATTGCTGACCTGCGTATGGACCTGCAGAGCATTGATAAGAAAGTAATGGCTAATGAGCAAAAGGTTACATAAGTCCTGGAGATGCAAGAGACTATAGACCATGTCCTTTTATATTTGCTAAAATGGGACAGAGAAACACATGCCTGACTAGAAGATGCTGAGAATTGTTCTTGAAGTAATAATTTTCAGATACATGGTGTATGTAAAAGATACTCCCCATGATTTGAGTGCTATGAGAAAAAGGCAGGCAGGCAGTTCAATAGACTGGTTCAACGTAGAATTCGCTATCACCTTAGGGAGAAACTTAGGATTGGTGCACAGGGCCACACGTTCCTTATGGAAAATCAAATATGGGATTTTGTACATCAAGGCTTGAAGCTCGGAAATTCTCCAGCGGAAGTAATGGCCACTAGGAAGAGAGCCTTCCACAGAAGGAACTTAAATTCTGCTGAGGCTGCCAGCTCAAAGGGAGGCAGCGTAAGCTTCTCGAGAATGAAATTCAAATCCCATGGAGGGGCAGGCACCCGAATGGGGGGTCTCAGATAAAGAACCCCCAGTAGAAAAGTCTTTGCGACCTCCAGCTGAGCGAAAGTTCTGTCCCCAAAGGGAATATGATAAGCGTCCAGAGCCGCCATGTGAACTTTCAAAGAGGAATGACTGAGAACTAGGTTGAAAAGATAATGCATGTAGTCTAGTAGCCACCCGACAGGGCAGGAGAAAGGCTCCAGATCTTTGGACGAGGCCCAAATGGAAAACCGTTTCCATTTCATGGCATAGGTGGAGCGAGTGGAGGGCTTCCTGGCTTCCACCAAGATCTACGCCACTTGAGGAGAAACCCCAAAATGGGATTTGAGGCCCAGATGGACCAGGGATCCCTGATTCTGGGTCAACAGAAGTCGCAAAAGTGGAAGAGGAATCGGAGGTTCCTCTGAGTACTGTTGCAGAAGAGAGAACCAAACTTGCCTGGGCCAGAAGGGAGTGATGAGAATCATACTGGCCCCTTCTAAGCGGAGCTTATGCAGGATCCTCGGAATCAACAGAATTGGGGGAAAAGCATAAACGAATCTACCCTTCCAGTCGAGAGACAGAGCGTCTCTCCAAAGTCGCCCGTGCCCTGGAGTGAGTGAGCAAAATATGGGCAGTATTGCGTTTAGTGGGGACGCGAACAGGTCGACCTGAGGGGTTCCCCAATGTAGGAAGATGCCGTCTGCTATTTCCTGGTCCAATCCCCACTCGTGAGGTTGTGCCAAAGATTGGCTCAAGTGATCTGCCAACAAATTCTCTATCCCCGGAACGTGGACTGCCGTGAGATGAAGGCTGTGTAGGTCACCCATTCCCAGACCTGCATCGCTTCCCGACCAGAGGGTAGGAATGAGTCCCCCCCCCCGTTTGTTGAGGTACCAGACTACACTCATGTTGCCAGTCTGGATAGCCAGGTGGCTGGGAAGCAGAAAGGGGTGTAGTGCTTGAAGAGCGTACAACACCGCTCTGAGCTCGAGCATGTTAATGTGAAGTGTCTGCTCAAGTATAGGCCATGAGCCCTGGGTCCGCTGGGATCCCAAATGAGCTCCCCAACCTTCCCCCGAGGCGTCCGTTGTCAGTGTTTGAGAGGGGGGAGGAAGGCAGAAGGGAACTCCCCGATAAAGAGTCTCCTGAACCAACCACCAGTGCAAATCCCCAAGCATCGGGGTCGAGACTAGCACCTCTTGTCCAAGTCATCGACCAACTGATCCCACTGAGACCAAAGAGTCCACTGAGAGATTCTCATGTGGAGCCAAGCGTGCAGAACTGTCAGAATTGCAGCCGCCATGAGCCCCAGGAGGCGAAGGACTGACCTGGCGGGAATCCGCCTGTGAGAAGACAAAAAGCTTGTCTGAGCCTGGAGTGTGGCCACCCTGTCTGGGGGTAGAAAGGCCATACCAGTGGTCATGTCCAGAATCGCCCCAATGAACTGGAGGCATTGAGATGGTATCAATGGGATTTGCCTGGCTGATGGTAATACCCAGGCTGGTAAAACCTGCCTGGTAAGGCTAAGAGAATGCAGGAGCTTCCCTGGACGGGGCCGCCAGGAGCCAATCATCCAGGTACGGGAAAACCTGCACTCCCTGAGTATGCAGGTGGGCCGCCACCACAGACAGACATTTGGTGAATACTCAGGGGCCAAGGAAAGACCAATTGGAGGGTCTTGAACTGGTAGTGGTCCCCCGGAAAGCAAACCGGAGGTATCTGCGATGGGAAGGGCAGATAAGGATATGCAGGTATGCGTCCTGCATGTCCAGAGCACAGAGCCACAGTCCCAGCCAAAGGAGGCGCAGGAGACTCTGTAGTGAGAGCATCCTGAACCTTTTGTACTCCACGAACAGACTAAGAAAGCCGAGGTCCGGAATGGGCCTCACATCTCCTGTCTTCCTGGGGATCAGGATGAAATGGGAGTAGAAGCTCATCCCCCGAAGAGGGGGAGGGACAGGTTCTATTGCCTCCTCCAACAGAACGGAGGAGATTTCTTCCTGAACCCTGAGAAGATATTCGGGGAGTAAGACGACTGGGGGTTCTGGAGGTTTCTGAAGAAACTCTATGGTATGGCCCTGCTATGAGCTGAAGGACCCAAGAGTCGGAAGTGATCTCTCCCAACCCGGTAGATGTAGGGAAAATCTCCTGTCTCACGGTTCCTCTGGATCGACCAGAGGCCATGGGAGAGGGAGGGAGTCAGGAGTTGTGGGGCAGCACTGTGGCTGGAGCTCCCACAGCCCATTTGGGTGGGAGGGTCTCGCAGCCGGAGGGGCCCGGCGTTTGTTGGCCTGCTTTCCTTGTGGTTTCGCCTCAGGCCGTGTGCGACGGCAAAAGGAATGACGCCGCGCTTGAGGGGCTCTGTACATGGAGTCAGCCTCCTTGAGAGCAGTGCCCTTCTCTCTCAGTCCGGTAATGATGTCCTTGACATCACCACGGAACAACACCGAACCTCGGAAGGGGGTGTCCTGGATGGCGGATTGCACTTCTGAGGCCAAACCTGACATCCGAAGCCAGGCATGTCGCCGCAGACTCACAGCTAATGCCGAACTTTGTCCAGAAGTGTGCCTACTGGCCGAATGTGCGAGCGACCAGGTCTGCTACTTCCTTTTAGTCTGGGACTGAGGAAGGGTGTCCAACTTGGCTTCCACCTCGCTAAGGATAGCCTCTGATAATCCCCCATGTGAGCCACGTAGTTCAAGGCTCTGATACCCAGAGTGGAAGAAGAAAAGATCTTCTTGCCATATTGGTCCAGAAGGTGGGATTCCTTATCGGGTGGGGACGAGCTCAGGTGTTTCAGGTTAGTCAAACGGCAGTGGGCAGCCTGATCATGACGGATTAGCCTTAGGGTGTGACAAAAGAAAGTCAATCCCTGGAAGCCTGATTACAGCCTATCTGCCTTCCGAGGAAGGGGGGGGCTAAAGCCGACAGTTGTTTCCAGATAGTGGAAACGAGGTCGGCGTGAGGCTCAATCCAGGGTGGAACTAACGTGGGTGCGACCATGGGCAAATCCAAATGGGCAGCTAGCTTCTGCCTCTTTGGATCCAGCTCCAGAGATTTCCACTGATGAACAGCCTGGATTTTTCTTAGCAACTCCGTAAATGAGGGATCCTCCAGAGGAGAATTCGGAGGAGTCCTGGGCCTGGGCTTGTCAGGAGTGCGAGGCTCGTCTGGATCGGAGCTGTCATTGGAGTCCTCCGATGAGTCCAAAGAAGAAGGAGACGCAGACCCCTCCCCACTTGGGGGAGGAACATGGCCCCTAGGGGGAAAGGTGCCACCCCTAGCCTTAGACCCCGTAGCAGTGTCTCTGGGGTTAGAGGGGAGAGGAGGGTCTCACCCCGCGACGGGGATCCGGGACCGGTCCATCATCGGGAGGAGCTCTCCACCTCCCTGGTGAGCTGAACCTGGCCTCAGCCCACCAAGAAGCCAGAGTTTCAGATCCACCAGCAGCTGAGGGGCAGTGCAGGAGGGGGATACGGATACTGGGGGTATCTGTAGGGCGAGTATCTGTAGCCCGACGGTGGAAGCCCGGCGCTGGGTACTAGCACCGGAACCGTGCCGGATACCGCGGCATCGTGTTCCGCGGTGCCAGATAAGACGGCGTAAGATCCGTGCCAGGGGCTCTACTGGGGTAGAAAGTCCTGGAAGAGGCCCTGCAGGTGGGCCAGGGACAGGTGGCCCAGCGGCATCAGGTCCGTAATCGGGTGACGTCCGCAAGGGGACATCGGTCAGCGACAGGGCGCTGTCCGAGGGCCCGACGCCAGCCATCCGGATCTACGGGAGGGAGGCCTGACGGAGGCGCCAAAGAGTCCCTAGTGGCATCCGGGGGAGGGCCAGAGGGATCCTCCGGGTCCAGCTGGGGAGACAGGGGGGCCTCGGACGGCAGCGGCGAAGGCTGCAGGGAGCCAGCGGCGTTGGATAAGACCAAAAGATCCGGCACAGGCTCCTTCACCGAGTGTCCGCCGGATGGGCCGGCGGGCGTCTGACCGGTGGGATCCAGTCGGACGTCGGAGGAGCCAATGTCCGACTGATCGGACCCTGCGCCCAAGAAGGTTGCACAGGGAGGTGACCTGACGGTGGCTTGACGGCCATGTGCTGCTCCCGGGCGGGTCGAGCCACTTAGCTGCTGGCCCGGTGGACGCCGGAGGAGTCACCACCACTTACTGGAGAGGCTTTGAACCAGAAGGCTGCGTGAGGGACGGCCTTTACTGGGATCGGATGCCCTTTGTCCTAGAGGGTTCTCGACTCGGCCCGAGCACCAACCAGCGGGGGACCGACGCCGCTCAGACACCACAAAAACGGCCGTTGGGGAAATGGTCCTCGGAGGGACGTTACCTGAAGGGCGGGCGACCCCAGCCGAGTCGCCGCAGCCACGGATGAGGAGTCCTGTCCCGGCTTCTCCTCCTCCTTAAGGCCCTCGGGAGGTGGAAGCCTGTCGGAGTTTTTCAGCTCCTTTCCATGGAGGACATAAAAAAAAAATGTGAGCCTCAGGGACTGCTGCCTTCTTTGTGGGTACCCACGTTGAACTTCAGGCAGTGCTGACAGGAATCCACAGGGTGGTCCGGGCCTAGGCAGATCAGACACCAAGAATGGCCGTCCTTGTGCGGGAGTTGGGTGCCGCACGAGTCACACTTCTTTTTGTGCTCAGACGTGGTAGAGGATGACATGCATGGCAGGTAAGAGAATCCTGACGAATATATTAGAAAAATCGGAAAAACCGACAATATAACTACTGGCGACGACTGACTAATGACCAGTGGAATTTAACCGCGAGGCGCTGTCTACAGCTAATGGCGGGAAAGAACTGGAATGCGGGCGTGAGGGACCTCCCCTTTTTACCGACATCGCCCGTCGCCGGTCACCTGACGTGGGGGCGGTCCCTCGCCAGAGACTGCTAGCTAGAAATTTTTCCGTGGGGTCCTGACGCCTGCTGGCTTCAGTCCTGTATGTAATTACCTACTGCAATAGCCCTCTCAAAGTAAGAGCTCAGATTATACAATGGCAAGAAAGAATCCTGGCTTCTGCTTGGTCAGTTGGCTGTCACAGCAGGGATGTTATCCTGGCATAACATCCTTGCTGATTGTTGGATTTGGATGATTTGGAGGAGGATGTTCTCCTCCTCCTCCTCTTAAGAAACAAAAATATTTGTACGCTAACAAAAACAATCTTTAAAATTATTTTTTTTATTATAAAACAACAAACCATTGTATAACAGGAATAATGCCTCCAGGGTGGTTGTTATGCTGGGATAACATCCTTCTAGTGTTGGACACCTTGGCCAGTGGCCTCGGCCTCAACTATCCGAGGTAGGATATCCCATAACACCCACCCTGTCAGGCATTAATCTTTAAGAGGCTTACATCCAATAAATTAAGTTTACTCATTGGCTAAACAATATACTGTACAAAGTATTAAAAGTATGGAAGCCATTACCAGGAAATTGCGTTTATAGCTTGATAAATTTAATTTGTGGTGACTACCCTATTACCACTTCAGGGAAAATCGGGAGGGTATATCAATCTTAGACCAACTCTTGGTGTGGTGTAGAGTTGTTGGTTGGCTCTATGGTTATATCTCGACCACATGGCTTTAGGGGGGACTTTGCCGGGTGGGTGGCCTCTTCTACATCCCCACTGCCGCAGTCTTTCTTTTGGAACACCAGGAAATGAGTGCAAGGGACAGCAAGTTTTTGTTCATTTTTAAATTGACTTTTTTTTTTTTTATCTTTTACGTTTTATTTTTGAATTTTAATGTTTGTGAACTATGGCAACAGGATTATTGCAGTTGGAATATGGGTGATGCCTATTTCCTACAGAACTTTAGTGGACAATAAAGACTCTTTGGTACAGGCACCACCTTGTAATTGATACTAAGACATCTGCATGTATTTCTTGGAATGATAGACTTTCACCCGTAAAAGGAGGACTGGACAGGTTTGGTCAGTTTTGCTTATAATAGCCATTGCTCTGGTCATGTTTTTTGGAGCCTCGTTGGTTCCATGATTTTTGAATGCAGTTTCTATTGTAACCCCATGTTCCCAGGGATTACTAGAATCCTAGTTAGAATCAGTGGTAGGCAGGAAGGCAGCTAGTGAAATGCCAGTTAAATAGACTTCACTCTGTCTCACTCTGTTCTCAGTCTTTGCTGAGCTCTGGAGGATGATGTCATTTAGAAATGTTGCAGCAGCATAAGCCACATTTGCTAGCAGCTGCTAGAGCTAGCTTTAGAATGTTGAGGGAGTAGTCTGCAGGAGTCCAGTGGAGGAGGCTGCAGAGTGTAGCTGTAGCTCTTCAGTCAGCTCTGGTATAGAGCTACCAGTTTCTTTTGACAGTTTTAGTTCTCACCCTAGTGGATGACAACTGTTCCAGTCTGTGGAAGTGGTGGAGACCTGTGCTCCATCCCAGGTGGGATCGGGTTGAACTCCAGGATGCAGGGGCAATCCCCTGGTCCATCTGGACTTTTGAAGCTGCCTTGGTACAACTTCTCTGAGTACTTTGTTGTTTTCTGTGTAAACCCAGGAATACCTGCATTCATGTTAATGGTGGATTCTCTGACAAAGGGACCCTGTCACCTGAGACTTTCATTTTAAAAGTTATCTGCCTACATTTGGAGTCCAGTATGTGACTGTCCATATACGGAACTTTTAATTTCTGACACCCCTGAGGTGTGTGTAGTATGTTAAGTGTGATATACATTTTCTACAGTTTCCGCAGCTGTGTGGTGTTATTAACCAGATGAATGGCTGAGTATAAGCTTAAACAAAGGTGGGAGACCCCCCATCTGGAGTAACCAGTTTACCTCTACGGGTTCTGAAGGGCACCTATTTCTTTTCATTCAGTGCATGTGGCCAATGCCCGAGGAAAGTGTTTACCCCCTGTATGTGAGTTTGTTTCTTCCAGTTTACCCCTGTAAGTGGATTTGTTTCTTCCAGTTTACCCCAGTACAGTGGGTTCTGAAAGTCCTGAGCCAGTATGTGCTCATTGTGGTCGTGTGTGCCACATTCATTCCTGTGTAATATGGGAACAGTACCAGTACCTGGCCGGATGTGCCAATTTACAGAGGGAACCAGTGTGTTCACAAGTATGTGTGTTTTCTTCATCCTATGCTAAATGGGAATTCAGGAATGTCTGTACCTCAGTAATCTGCATTACAAGTATGTGTAGCCCTATGGGGGTCCATCTTCACTTTGTGATTATTCCTACTCTTTTTACGTGAATAAAAGCCACACTCTAGAATCCCAATCTGGTTTGGATAGTCATGTTATTGCTTCCTATGGTCTGGAGTTACTTGGGTGCCCCTGTCCAGAAGTGCAAACCTGGCATAGCCCTGGGCAAATGTTTTCTCCCAGGGACCTAGGTTGTTGCCCATGGTAATTGGTCCCACCAAGTGTGTGCCAAGCAGTTGCCACACTTGGCTGTCTGTTCTGCATAACAGTCTTTTCCATCTGGCATATCCCACCTTGTATATGGTGGCTTGCTGTTGTCATTTTTTTTTACAATGTAAATCCCCAACCCCTCTTTACCCCTAGACGTTTGGGTGAGAGGTGCCTTCTAGTTAAATAAGGGGGTTACACTATGGTATGTTCCTGTCTGCTATTTTGAATAAAAATCTTCAAGTTAAAAAATCAAAATAAAAGAGACTTTAGGAATAGTGATCATAGAAGAATTCTCTTCATACTTAATTGAACTGTAGATTTAGTAGTTGCCGTATTGGTCCTTGAAGAATAGATCCAGAAGCAAATGCAAATCCATTTGCTTCTGGATCTCTTCATACTTAATGTAATTTCCTTTCCTGTTAGCTCCACTACTGTCAATAGGTAATAAGAACATATGGGTAATGTGCACCCCTACTAGGGAAATGGCACAGCCCAAGGCTGTAATCAGCACAGAATCTTGGGCACATGAACATTCCGGACATCAACAACTCCACAGTCACTTTTTTCCTTGCAGTGCCCTAACTATGTGAAGACAGACTTGAGTGATTGTACTGCTTGTCTTGTAATGAACCAATACACATAAACTGTTGCATACGCATACCTTTAACCAAAAGGAAGATACAGGAAACAATTCCCTACCTCATCCAGAGAGTGGGAGGACGAAAAGGGCTTGACGTCAGTTCTATGATATTGTGGAGCTTCTTTGAGGTACTGAACCAACAAGAAGAGACTTGCCAAAGGAATTAATGAAAAAGGTAACACTGGAAAGGACTGCAAACAGTGTAAGCACTAACCTGTAACAAGGGAGGCACCCTTAATAATCAGAAAAATCCAAACCTGTTAATCTACATACCAGTAACCAATATTTACATGTGAAACTGCTCCTCTTTTATATGTCCAGACAGACTTACAACCAGAAAACAATGGGCATCCCAGCGCTTGCATACCAGACAATATTCTCCCTCAGGAGCTAGGCTCCCATGAGGGCCCCACTGACAATGTTGGAGCTAACAGAAAAGAAAATTACGGCAAGTATGAATAAATTTCTTCTTTCTGTAGCTCTCCACATTGTCAATGGGTAATCAGAACATATGGGTTCTAATAAGCAGTACCCGATAAACAACCAGGTGGGGGAGAATATTGTCCCATACGCAAATTGCAAAAAGAAAAGGGAAAAGGAATTTACCTAACTGCTGCCTGCAAAACTCTGCAACCAAAGACAGCATCCCCAGAACTTTGAACATCCAATCTGTAGTGCTTGGTGAATGTATGGACAGAGGACCATGTTGCTGCCTTGCACAGTTCTGAGACAGATGCCTCCCTCCTCTGCCCAGGAGGTGGCCATAGCTCTGGTGGAATGAGCCTTGATGACAGTTAGAGCTCTCTTCTTTACTGCGACATAAGCCTTGGCAATCCATGCCCTCACCCACCTTGCCAGGGTGGCCTTGGAAGCTTGTTGTCCTTTTTTGATTGCCCCGAAAAGTGCAAATTATGTGATTTCCTGAACTCTACAGTCTGTCTAAGATATGTCCCACCTGCCCTGCGCAAATCTAGCTTGTGCAACTCTTTGTTTTTTGGATAAGTTGACAGCGGATAGAAGGATCGAAGACAGATTTCCTGGTCCACATGGAAGGCTGGAAGAACCTTCGGAATGAAAGATGAAACCATTCTCAGAACCACTTTGTCCATATACATGACAAGGTAAGGTTCTTTGTGGGACAAAGCCTGGAACTTGCCAATCCTCCTGGCTGAACAATTCATCTAGCGGTACTGATGAAAGGGGTTTGAAGGGTTCTTTACAAAGAGCATTCAAGACCAGATTCAGATCCCATGGAGGGACAGGAGGTCAGCTTCTGCAAACAGCTCGTAGAAAATGAATAACCTCCCGGTTAGTCCCCAAGGACAAGCTCAAGGAGACTCCAAGGGCCGACACCTGACTTTTTGACCAGAGGCTTTGTATGAAGGATACCTTTAAGGAATCTTTTCAACAGAGGCAACTGAGCTAGGGTCATGTTTTGGACTGGCTCACGACAGGAAGAAAGCGCAAAGAGGTGCACCTTTACAGACAAGTATTGCAGACCTGAGTCTGAAAGGTCTAGCAGGTACTCCAGAACTTTTTCTGGAGGACAATGAAATGGGTCTAAGAAGATCTTAGCACACCAGTCCAAGAAACACTTCTATTTAGCCATGTAAGTCTTTCTGGTGGAGACCTTATGAGCTGTCAGGAGGATCTGAGCGATTCTCTGAGACACTTGAAACCTGCTGACTTCTATCTCCTTAGCAGCCAGGCGTGGAAATGAAGGGAGCATGGGTTGGGGTGGATCAGGGGTCCTTATGTCAGGAGGTTCGTTTGAAGAGGCAATTATTTCGAGGGGACCTCTGACAACTTGTTGATCAGGGGAAACCAGATCTGTCGAGGCCAATATGGTGCAATTAGAATAATTTTGCCATCGTTGCCTCTAATTTGAGCAGCACCTCTGAATTAGTGGAAGAGGAGGAAATGCGTGCAGAAAACGTCTTGTCCACTGCAGCCCGAATGCATCCTGACAGAAAGTGCCAGGTTCTGGATTTCTGGAGCAGAATAGAGGCACTTTTGCGTTATGTGGGGATGCAAAAAAGTCCAGGTCTGGATGGTCCCACTCGTCGAAGAGCGACTGCACCACGTCTGGTGCAAGAGACCATTCGTGAGGATTTGCTTCTGTCCTGCTGAGGTGGTCTGCTAGATCGTTCTGGACTCCTGGTAGATAAACTGCCTGAATCAGGATATCATGATCTAGGCACCACTCCCATACCCTCATGGCTTCTCTGCATAGAGGGCAGGAGTGTGCTCCGCGTTGTTTGTTAATGTAGTACATCACAGATTTGTTGTCTGTCTGAAGAATTATCTTGTCACTGATCACTTCTTCTTGGACTCGTAGGGTGTACAAGACTGCCCTCATCTCCAGAACATTGATGTGAAGATGAAACTCCTCTTGGGTCCACACCCCTTGGGTGTGAAGGTCCTGGCAATGAGCTCCCCAGCCGAGGAAAGATGCATCTGTGGTGATGGTGATCTGAAATTCCAGCGTGGCAAAGGGCAGACCTTGTAGAAGGTTGTTCTCCTGTATCCACCATGCAAGTGACTGACGCAAGGGTTCTGTCACTTTAATGGAGTAAGACGGCGGCTGTGTAGTTTGGGACCACTGTGTGCTAAGCATCCACTGAGTGGTCCTCATGTGCAGATGGGCTAGAGGCACTGTGAAAATGGATGAAGTTACAAGGTCTAACATCTGCTGCATGGAATGGGTTACACTGGGATTGTTTTCTGGTGAAGCGAGCCATCCACAGAATGTCATTCCTCCTGTCCTCCGGGAGAAACGCACCCACTTTTGTTGTATTCAACAGGGCTTCTGTGAAGAGGAGCTGCTGAGAGGACTGAAGTTGTGACTTCTCCAAGTTCAGCAGAATCCCCAGGGCAGTGAGGAACTGAGGCTGAGGAAACCGCCTTTGTGTCTCCTGCCTTGACAGGCTTGCCAAAAGCCAGTCATCTAGGTAGGGGAAAACCTGAATGCTGAGCTTTCAGAGGCATGCAGTGAAGACTGAAAAGCTCTTGGTAAAGACTTGAGGCACCGATGAGAGCCCAAAGGGCTGGACCCTGAATTGGTAGTTTGGCCCAAGGCCACAAAGCAAAGGTACTTCTGGTGACTTGGGTGCACTAGAACGTGCTGATAGGCGTCCTATATGTCCAGGGATGCCAGCCAGTCGTGTTGTTGGAGGAATGGTAGTAGCTTTCCTAGGGATATCATCTTGAACTTCTCCTTGTACAAGAACTTGTTCAACTTTCTGAGGTCAAGAATGGGGCGCATGCCACCTGTCTTCTTTGGAACCATAAAGTAATAAGTGTAGAAACCTGTGTCCTCTCTGCCAAGGGAACTACTTCCACCTGCCCTGTTTTGAGAAGGCCCTGTATCTCAGAAGTGAGAAGGTCTGACTAAGCGGTTGACATACTGTGCTGTTGCTTGGGTGGAAGATCCGGGGGAATCTCTGCAAAGTTGAGAGTGTACCTCTCTCGAACAATCCTCAGGACCCAATTGTCCATGGTGATAGACTTCCACTGGTTGTAAAATTGAGTCAGACCTCCCACTGCTGTGGAAATGTCCACCTTGGGCAACTGAGATGACAACGGGGCCAGACTTTCAGAGGGTGACACTGGGCACTTTCGGGCCCTGTGCCTTGTGCTGCATTTTCTTTTGCAGATGAGGAGGCTGGTTCCTGTTAGGGGCTCCTCAGCCTCTTCCTCAAAAGAGTTGCCTGTTACAAAAAAAACTGATGGTTCCTGCCTCTTTGAAGGGCTGAAGGAGCCGGCCTGGCTGTTTTAATGGCATTCCTTGTTTTCAGAGAGGCCTCCAGGACTTGCTCTACCCATTGGCCAAACAGATAATGTACAATCAAAGGGGACATTTATCACCTGCTGTTGAATATCAGATGAAAACCCTGATGTCCGAAGGCAGGAATGTCTTCTGATACAGATTCCAGCAGTGGTCGCTCTAGAAGCTGTGTCATAAGCATCCATGGAAACTTTAAGTTGATGGCTACTACATTCGATCCCTCAGATAACAGTCTGTAGTATCTCCATTTTGGAGTCAGACTCCGGGAGACCTTCCATTATGGACTTCAGGGAAGACCAAAGGGCATATTCATACTGAGAGAAGTGTCCTTGATAGCTGGCAATATGCATGCCCAGGGCTGCGGCTGGGAATACTCTTTTTCCCCAATGAATCTACGTTACAAGACTTTTTATTGATAGGACGTGCTGATACTTCATTTGGAAGAACAACTTTGTCATTCTCAGCAAGGACAACCAGCACATCTGCGATGGGTTGTGATGCCAGAATGGGTCTCTCCATGGGAGGGACATATTTCCTGTCTATAGTTTTGCAGACAGAAGTAATAAGAGCTGGCCTTGCCCACACCACCTCCGACAAGGTCTCAAAAGATAGGGGTACTGGTGGCGTAATGTTTACTGGGATGTTAGGAACATGGAGCTACTCTAGGCACAAAAGCCTACCTGGGTCCACAGAAGCTGACTGTAGAGCCAGGGTTGCCGTCATATTTCTGAGTAGAGACTGGAAGGAAAGGTCCACTACTGGGCTTTCAGTTGGAAGCGAGGGCTTGTCTTCCAAACTATAGAACGAGTCATCACCAACTTAAGAAATTATAAGGTCCAGATTAGACTCATCTTGCTCCAAATCCCCTTCGGAAAGGGTGAGAGCTGCTCCAAAATAGGCCGTTGCCTGGCCTCGGTAAAGGACAACCAGGAGACACTAGAATCGGAATCAGACCTGGTGCTGCAGGTCCTGGCACCACACCTGGCACGGCACCACTAGGAGGCATTGCCAGACGTGGCACCGAAGCCGGCGCCAAACCATACGGCTCCGCCTGAAGATCCATAGAAAACCTAGAATAATTAGGAGAAAAAGATGGTACCTGTGCTGGCCCCTGTGAAGAAGCAGAGTGAGGGGGGAAGGGCACATGGACCCAGCGTTGGCGGCATGGACCCCCGCAAGGGAAGAAAATCTGTTGCCAACACCAGACGCTCAACCTTCCCCAAAAGTCCCTAGGTCTGATGGCCCCGAGACTGGATCCACCAGGAGAGGCAACCAAGACAGATGCTGTACCCACTGCTCCATGAGAGCTGCCCATTGGTGAAACTGCCCACCGGAAACCCTGCAAGAAGAACGAGAAGGGCTCTGATGTCAAGAGTCTGAGCCACCAGGAATGGAGGCCACTGGGGAGCCAGGGATGGCCTACCACTCCCGACCACTGAAAACCTCTTGGCAGAAATACCAGAGGGTGACCTCGAGTGGTAACTTTTCTTCCCCTTCTGACGAGAAGAGGAAGAGTTCAAGGTCGAGCAGTGCCAGTTCCCTGACCTAGATCGGGAAGAGGCCTGCTTCTTTTTTGTGATAACGGGAAGACTGTCCTCCGTCCTGAACATTGGACTGCCCGTGGTCGGAACACCCCCCCCCTGGAGAAAGCGGTGGACCAGGCACAGCCCAGCTGCTTGAGCAGCCTTCCAATGGAGAGTCCCTACTGTTGACATCACCATCCATGGTCAACTCCCTTGAACAGTAGAGCTGAGAGGAAAACAAGAAATTTCTCTTCTTTTTCTTTTTTTAAATAAAATAATAAACTAAGTAAATCTGAATGCTCTCATCATATAGACATGAAGATCTGACTCCCAGTGAGTGAGCGATGTCATCACTGAAGCACACTCGATGGCAGGAAAAAGGGAACTGAAGCAGTTGGAGGGTCGACGCTGAGATAGCCTACACAGGCGCGAGCCAGCCTCGCGGTGTCATGCATGCGTAGTCCTACCTCAGTGCCAGCCCTCCTAAAGATTTTTGGCTCCCGCAGTGTATCCGAAGCGCCTCCAGCTTACAACCCAACAGTATGAATAAATGGTAAAGACTTTAAGTCCAGGAAGATCAATTGCTCCGATCTGTTTGAGCTGATCAAACATTTAAGACACTGCTTGTTTGTTCATGGGGTCCTTTGGTACAGGGGACGGCAGAAAGCGGCCCCTTGAGGAAATGGCTGTAAACTCTATTGCGTAGCCTAAAGCCAGAATCTCCAGAACCCAAGCATCTGTTATCAGGGCTCACCTTGTGTAAAAAATTGCGCAGTCTTCCACCAAGGGAAGGGGGGCAGAGATGGGCCCAAGCACCCTCATTGTGATGTGCTATCTCTTCGCTCTGGACCTCTATTACGTTTTTCAGCAAGGGCTCCTCTGTTAGTATTGCCCTCGAAACCAGAGTAGGATCCATTACTTTTCTGGTTCCCAAAGTTCTGAAAGGGCCACAAACAACCTTGATACTAAATCTGTCAGCTGCCTCCCTGACCTTTTGAAGTTGAGCTGACCTTTTGCTGTTGTTTTGCTACCGGAAGGTGTCCCTTTTTATCCAGGATATCCTTCAAAATGTCATTCGGGTCTGAGCCGAACAATATAAGCCTCCCTCAAAGGCTAAATTAAACAACTTGGTCTTCAATGCCTGGTCCGTGAGCCAATGTGGTAGCCACACCCCTCGCATGGAGGACACAATGTGATAAGTGAAGCGAGCTGACATGTGTAAGTTCTCCACCGTGGCATCCCCTAGAAAGGTGGAAGCCATGGATAGCAGCTGTAAAATGCTCGCCCCCTCAGAATCCAGGGGAACGTAGCTTCCCAGCATCGTAACTCACAAGTTTAATGTTCTGGCAACAATAAAGAAGGCATAGGAGGCATGGAGGCTTGCGCCGTTGGAGGCAAAGGCTCTTCTGCATGAAGCATCCACTCGCTTATTGTGCATATCCGCTAAGGCCAGAGATCCCTCAACTGAGATAGTATTGTGCCTGATGGAGTTACATACAGCCTTATCGGACGGGGGTGGAGTTTCCCACTTGCAGGTATTTTTTTCCATAAAAGGGAAAATACCATACCCTGGGTTTTGGTTGATATTTCCTCTGGTGCGCACCTGTCCATTCTTGTTCAATCATCTGGTCACAATAAATAAAGTTTGGAAAATACTTAGTAGTGGAGGAGGACATGGACAGGATAGGATTCACATCTAAGGCCTCCAAGAATTGCACCTCCTTCAGCTGCAATATCCTACAAGCCTCAGTAATCAGACAGGACTGAGATTTGGTATCAAACAGTGGAGGGATTGGAACATACAAAACTGCCAGCAGATATATTCCATATGGTCTATCAAGTCTGCTCGAGTGTGCAGCTAGCAATCCATTACACTGCAGCTGCCCCTCATGGTGACCCTCCCCCTTCACTTTGTCCCATCCCTTTTTAAAACTGTCCACCATCTTATAGGACACCACCTCCTCAGGCAGCGCGTTCCACACAGATACCACCCTTTAAGTGAAAAAGTGCCTCTTCATTTCCCTCCTGAATCTTCCACCCTCCAATCTCAGACCATGCCCCCTCATGTTCCTTCCTCCCCTCAACTTAAAAATCCCCTCTGTATCAGTCTTGTTTATACTCGTCATGTACTTAAAGGCCTCAATCATATCTCCGCAATCCCTCCTCTCCTCCAGGAAGTACATGTTCAGCTCCCCCCAGCCTCCCTTCATAGTGTTTGTCTTCCAATCCCTGGATCATCCTTGTTGCTCTGTGCTGGACCCCCTCCAGTAATCTAATATCCTTCTTTAAGTGTGGGCATCAGTACTGCATGCAGTACTCCAGGTGCGGTTGCACTAACGACCTATACAGAGGCAGGATCTACACCTCAGCATCTTGCTGGCTTTAGCTGCTGCCTTCCTGCACTGTGTCGAGTGGTTCATTTATCCGTTATTATCACCCCACAGGGTTTTAAATAATTGATTAGCAGTTTTTTTTTCCTTGGGACAATACTAACTGTACAGAAAATATTTATATAGGTATCTAGAAGTGTTATGTTTGTTAAACACAGTGAGGCAAGTGATATGCATTTTCACAATATTATAGCACTTTTATAAGCAAAACGCTAATCAATTTGTAAGATTAAATAAAACCCTGCCCCAAGATCTTTCTCCTCCTCTGTAGTGGCTATCTGTACCACTCCCAACTGATAACACCTCCTTGAGTGCCTTGCTCCCAAGTGCATGACCTTACACTTCTTAGCATTGAACCCCAGCTGCTGTGTGTCTGACCAATCCAAGTTTAGCCAGATCATCCTACAGCCCCAGCCACCCTACTGTGTCATCCACCACCGCACCGATCTTGGTGTCATCAGCAAATAGACTAATTTTGTTTTTAATGCCATTCGAGATGTTGGCGATGAAAATGCCAAACACTGGGCCCAGTACCGAGCCCTGCGGTACCCCACTCGCTACAGCCCTTAGAGATGAAAGTTCCCCACCCACCATTACTCTCTGTTGTCTTCCCTGCAGTCAGTTCTTGATTCAGTTCACCATCTTTGTCTCTGCTCCCCGGTATCCCAACTTGCTAATCAGCCTCCCATGTGGCACTGAATCGAATGCCTTGCTGAAATCCAGATACAGGACATCCACCACATGGCCTTTGTCAAGTTCCCTAGTCACCCAGTCATAACAGTCAACAAGGTTGGTCTGGCAGGATCTGCCAGAGACAAAACCATGTTGCTCTACATCCTGAAGTCCATTACCTTCCAGAAAGGTTACCAACCTCTCCTTAAGGATTGTCTCCATTAACTTTTCCACAATGGATGTGAGGCTTACTGGTCTATAGTTGCCTGGCTCATCCTTGGGTCCACTTTCGTGGAGAAGCACCACGTGAGCCATCCTCCAGTCCTGTGGTATGCACCCTGTTTCCAGAGAGGTATTGAAAAAGTCTGCCAATGGCTCTGCCAGGACCTCCGCCAATTCCTTCAGTATCCAGGGGTGTACACCGTCTGATCCTGGCACCTTATCCACCCTCAGTGCCCTTAAACCACCTAATACTCTATCTGCAGTGATTTCCCCATCCGTCACCCCTCCCCCCTTTGTCTATCCTCCCTAACCCCTGTGGCAGTGACCCATGCTTCTCCTTAGTAAATACAGAAGTATTCATTTAGCACTTTTGCATGCTCTGCCCCTTTCTCTGCCCACCCCCATCCTTCCTGATCCTTATTATCTGGTCTTCACAGATCCTTCTCTCTTATATGTCCCTGAAGAAGTCCTTTTCTCCATTCTTGATACCCTGTGCCAGCCTAAGCTCTCTGGAAGCCTCGGCTGCCCTGACTGCTCTGGTCACCTCCCTTGATTTCTTCAGGTACTCCTCTCTATCCTCCCCCCGCCTGTATCTCTTGGAAGCTCCTGAAGGCCGCCCTTTCTGCCATCACCTTTTCCAATATCTCCCAGCTTAACCAACTTGGTTTCTTGGCCCCAGCTTTCTTGCTTTGTGTCTTGGAACAGGATCTAGTGGCCCCAGTGAACCCACTGTGTGGTTGGTCACTCTCTGCCAGCAGATTCTCCACCCCCAGCTCTCTGACATACTCCCCACTAGACAGCACGAGGTCCAGAGTGGGTTTTGGTTTTTTTCTATTTATTATTTTTCCAAGCTGCCATCCGCCTGATGTATCTCGGCCCGGTCACGGGCTTCCACTCCCCGAATTAGCCATGAGCCCCGACACCCGGGCTTGCCCCAGGCGGGCTGCGGCACCTCCCCTGCATGCCGCACTGGATCAGACCGGGGCTTGGCCCAGGGAGCTAATTGAAGCCGTTGAGAGCCTCATTAGCGGCGGTCGGCAGCTCCTTTTTTCTGTTTTTCTTGGGGAGGCGGGGTCGTGCAATGACGCCAGCATCTGCCCCGCCTCCTAGGTATGCGAGCGCCAGTAGTGGTACTCCTGGCCTCCACCAGGGGTCGCCGATGCTCTGGGCACTTCCCCACCCTTCCCCCAGAGAAGGAGAGCAGTCCCTAGGACGCTCCATCCTTCTCTCCCCAGCCGGCCCTCCAGTGACCCTGGTCCGTTCCCGAACCCGGGTCGCCAGCGTCCCATGCGGAAATCCAACCACTGTGCCGACGGGCCAGCTACGCGGTCCAGAGTGTTGCAGAACCTGGTTGGCCTGTTTACCATCTGTACCAAGAAGCTGTCCTGGAAAGCCTCAAGGAGGACATGCTCCCTTGCACCCAAGGTGGCTGCGGTGCTCCAATCCACCCCTGGCAGGTTGAAATCCCCCATGATCACAGTGTTACCCTTCCTGCTAACCCTCCTTATCAGCTCCGCTAGTTCTTTGTCCAAGTCCTCTGCTTGAGATGGTGGCCTATACACCATCCCCATCTTAAGTGTCCTGTTTCTCAAATCCCGGAATTGTATCCATAATGCCTCTGTTCTACCCTTCTCTCCCTCCTACCTGGCACACCTTATCCTCTCCCTCACATAAATTGCCACCCCACCCCCTTTCCCTTTATCCCTATCCCTGTGGTATATCATGTACCCCGAATCACCAAGTCCCAGTCCTGGTACTGGGTGGCCCATGTTTCAGTGATGGCAGCTATGTCCACCTCCCTTTCCACCATGACAGCTTGCAACTTGGCCATTTTGTTTCCCAGAATCCTTGCATTCAATGAGACCACCTCCAATACATGCCCTTTCCATCCTCCCCCCCACATCCCCTTTTGAACATTATTATTTACAATACTGTATGAACACTCCCTTGCTCCATCCCTACTGGTATGGGGGTAAGCCTGTTTGGCTCCCTGATCTGGAGACCTTGTTTGAATTCCACCCACTTGCCTCCCCCCATGCCTACTTTAAATCCACTCTGGTTGCTATGTATTTCCCCAGTCTCTGTTTTAATACCCCCCAAGCCCTCCTTGCTCAAGTGTAACCTGTCCTGGGCATACAGGGCATTGCTATCCCAAGTTCTACTCCGTTCCCCCACCAGCCCATACCCTTTGGTCGGACATCAGGCTCCCAGCCAAGTGTTACAATCCCTCTATTCTCAGTTTACTCACAGCACTTGCTCTAGGAACTGGGAGTACTTCCGAGAAAGCCACCAAGCTCCCTGCTTCCTCACACAACTTTCCCAGCTCCAAGAACCTCTCCTGTACCTCCTTGACAGTGTTACCCTCTAAATCATTTGTGCCCAAGTGCACCACAATATGAGGTTTCTCCCTTCCCCTCTTTGCATATGTAACCCCCCTGCAAATGGGGGTTCCCAAAAGTCTTCCAGGAGCTTGCCTGAATGCTCCAAGCCTGGGTGGTGTTCGACATCTGAGCTGCTTAACTGTGGTTGCAAGTGAGTGCTATTTGAGCCTCCATGTACTGTCTCTTTACGAGCTGTCTGCTTGCAGACTTAATTAGTTTGTATATTTAATGCTCGAAATCCGCCCGAGCTGCGAAGTAATCGCTCCATTTTGAGGTCGCTGAAGGTGTAAAGGGAGCCCATCTGAAAGCTGTAACTGTTTGCCTGTAATCATTTAAAGCACTAGCAAAATTGTAGTTCGTCTAACTTGCCTTTATTGCAGCTGGGACTCTGTGTGTGTTACCTCTCCATTTTTGGACCTAAACTGCTGTGCTGGGCCAGTTGGGTTAAGGGAGCCCTAAAATGGAGCCTGTGGATGAATCGGAACTTGGACTTTTAATTTGAGCCAGCCACAAGGGGATTGTATGGGCAGTGACTCTGGGAAATGTAGTTTTGACCTTGGCGCCTTTTTCTACCAACAGAGGGAGTCTTATTGTGAGTGACAGCTGAATCAGCCAACAGAATAGTGTGGAGCTAAAGGAAATGCCCTGCTCTGTGACTGGAAAGATAAGATCAGTTGTGGCAGTGGAGTGAGACGGAGCTGTGTGCTTCTGTGGTGTATAGTTTCGCGCGGGAAGCGCGTGTGAGGCCCTGAGTTTCGGTCTGCAGCCTTTGTGAGTGCCAGTTTGACTGAACTGAGTTGTGAGGAGAAAGAAGCACTAGAAGTGTGGAAACCAGGCTCACCCTGTAGAAGACTGGAGAAACTGCTGAATCGCGCTTGTTCTGTCAGGAACTGAAGCTGCTGTGTGTGCTCCCAGTTATTTTGCAGTAATTGCGATCAGGATCAAGGAGCAGCCTGCCTGGTATAGTACTTTCCTTTTACATATAAATGTGCGTACTGCTTGTGGGGAATCGCTATTTCAAATCCCCTGTAGAGTGAATTGTGTGCTGAAGCTGGAAGTAAATCCCAGCTTAATTTGGACTACATCCGTTTGCTATCAACTGCAATGGGGTCCAGTCACAAGGACCTTGTCCTCATGCCCTGCTCTTCTGGCAATCCAGAGGGGCATTCTCCATCCGATCCCCAGCTTGAGTGTTGTGAGTACAAATCAGGGTATTCCCCTGCAGCTTGTTTTTCAGTCACAAGTGTGTCACCTAATTCTTGTTGTTTCACTGTTTCATGGACTGAGCCCTCCAGCTCCGGATTACAATTGAGTGTTGTGCATATATTTTCTTTTACAGGGCCCTATCCATCAGCACCTGCCGGCCAACCCTGGGCAATGGACCTGGCTAGCCCCCCCCAACCTGGGTACCCAGAGTGTGACTTTTCAGACCCTATATGTGTGTACAGCACTGTGATTTAATGCCACTAATTAACCTGATTTCCCCCTTCCGTGTTACTGTCCCCTAAATAAATCAGATTTGTTGTTGTTATACTATGTACTGTCTGTGGTGGTGGTACTTATGGAAACAGTATTGTGTTTTGCTGTGTATGTTGACTAACCTTACTTTACAGGGGGTCCTCAGAGACGTGCTGCTGAATCAGTCTCGAGTGTAAGTGGTATCTATATGAGTGAACAGTGTGTAAACGTGGGGTATTGGGGCTGTAACTCCAGTGTACTGTGTGAGCCACTAGGGGGGATAAAAGGGGGTCTCAGTGTCCCAGAGGGCTGTGACCAAGTTAGTCTAACCACTACAAACCCTGACCTCTGGGTGGAGACACCCACCATAGGACCTAGGCCCCTCAACCTGTCCGCAGTAAAACAGGCAGGGGTAGTAGCCTTTGGGATAGCACCACCTAGGGGTTACACATACTTAAGAATAAACTGTCCCACCCTACCTGCTGTCATTCCTGGCATACACTCTACCCATTTGCGACTATGCTGTTCCTCTTTACTTCCCTGTCTCACCCCTTTTATTACTGATTCTCCCAGAATTAAGACCCCACCCCCTTTTTCGTACTTTAGCCCTAGCCTCCTCCCATTTTTCTGGTGCAAGTTCTGAATATTTACCCCATCTTGCATATCCCTGATGCGCCCTGCCCCACCTGCACCCTCCCCAGCCACTACCCTCATCCTGACTTGCCCCACCGTGTCTCTTAGCTGACTCAACTGTGGCACCCCCAATGCACTCCCTGCTTCAGCATCCTCATTCCCATCTCCACTTAACCCTTGCTTCCCTTCCCCCTCCTCAGCTTCAGTTCCCCTGCCCCCAGCCTAGCCATTTCCCTCTTCCCCATCACATCCTTGACCCCTCCATCTGCTGCACTGCTGCCCTCTGGGTTGTCAGTAACCCACTTTCTTCCTTCCCCATGCACTAGTTCCTCTTCCTTCTTATACTCCATCGTAGCTAGCACGGAGTACGTTTGACCCTTTACTCTGCCCTAAGCTACCCCTGGTAAACTGTTTCATGACTTCCATTTGCTGCCGGTTCTTGGGCCATTACTGCCCCCATTCCTGACCCTTTTCCAGTCCCCTGGTTCTGTACCCCTAGGTTCCTGAAAGGGTGGCAATATTGGACCTTTTACTCCACGTCCCTTCTCTCCCCTTGGTCTGGAATGTCTGCCAACCTCTGGGGCACTCCTATGTGCCCCAGTTCCTGGATGGTTTCCCCAAACTGTCCCCATCCCTTTCCTTAGCTCTGCCCTTAACCAACTATTCTCGACCCTAAGCTGCCTGCACACCAAGCACCCCCCACTCTCCATGCCACCCATAAAAAGATAGCTGCCCCGCAGCTGTGGCAGCCTACTACCCTCCCCCATCTCTACCAGTAGTCCAGCTCCCCCCGTGCCCACAGCTGATGGTTGCTGCCCCATCCCCTAGGCCCTTCCTCCCTTCTAGGTATATCCATGCTATTGAGCATCCCACCCTATTCTTCACTGACAGCTATCTATAGCCAGCGTAAATAATGTAAAACTTTTTTTTTCTTTCTTCTTTCCCCCTCTGAATTTTAGGGATGATCAGGACACATTAGTGGATGCACTTGGCTGTGCTATCCACCAATCTCAATGCAGTTACTACCCAATAAATGTGGAGGAGCATGGGATGGGAGGGATGGGGTGGGCCTACCCCAACTCGCATGAGAGCCCATCAGCCTCTAACACAATAGTGCCCCTCAGTCTCCTTTATGATCAGCTGCCTCCCAGCATGCTGTTGCTCCTCCCCAGAAACTCCCGATACTGGCCCTCCGGTTTGCAAGCCACGCTATTTAAAGCTCCCCTGCTTGGTGTGCTTTTTGGAAAAGAAACAAAACCCATTTGTCTGCGGGTAGACTGCCCATACTCTACATCACTGCTCTCCACAATCACACAGCCCAGTCTGAAGTCTGTCCCAGCATAGTTAAAACGAGCAGGTTGTTTGTCCAAAATTAAATCACTGCCTATTACCTGCCCTCAGCAGATGCCCAAACACACAGTTTAACACGTCAGACTGTTAAGAAAAATAGTGAGTTAAAGGTCCCTTCCGTACTCCCCATTTCAACAAATGTCCTGATTACTAATAGATCAATGCTGCTGCGATATCGTTCACTGTACTCCCTCCCTTCAGCAAAAGGCCCAAAAGCAAGTAAACACAGTAAATGTTACTAAATAACTGAAACACTTCCCTGCCCCTCCGTGATCACCCACCTCCCATCACGCTGCTGCTCCTCCCCAGGGACTCCCAAATCCTCCTCTTCGGCTCTGTCCACTCCCCTTCCTCCTCCTCATCAGAAGCCTTGTCCTCATCATCAAGTAACTTTTTTCGGTCAGGATTTTCCCCAAGATCCCTGATATCCTCCTCCTCCTCCTGACCCTCTAGATAGTCAAGGTCAGGGTCTGCCTGCAGATCTAAATTAGCAGACTTGTCCTGCTTTGGTGCACCTGGACATGCCTATGTGCCCCTCCCCCCGACCTGAGGGGCCTGGCTTGGGGTCAGGTGTGTCAAAAAGGATGTCCTGCATTAGGGCTCAAAAGCTCACCTAAGAGCAACCACAAAGATTTACGCAATTCTGCTTTGCCACTGCCAGCCGGTACAGCTGGTGCCCCCCCCCAGCTTGGAGTTCCAACTGGGAGGAACTATGAGAGACATATTAAATAGGGGCAACAGGAACGCAGCGGAGAGGTTGCATTACCCTTTTGCAAGTCTTACATTGTTTAAACCCTAGAGGTCTCTGATAAGCCATGGTGCCAATGCACTAGACCAACAAATGTGATTACAGCCCCCAAAAAGCCAAAAAAACTGTCTGGCGTTCTCTCTGTTTTTTCCTTTATAAATATAAATATATATATATATATACATATATATATATATACACACACATATATATGCTGTTTTGATCCCCACCCACCTACTGCATAGGAAAACACGATCAGAAGCGTTCCTACCAACCTATAGACCTAAAAAGGCAGTAGTGAGAACGATCATGCCCAGCAAACAAGCACCAAGCTGAGAGAAACATAGCCGCCACATCTAGTACTTGAAAAAAGTGCTCACATGTGCACGCTCACGTGAATGCGTGCATGCATGACGTCAGCACATCGATGGGCATTTGCCCAAGCCCAGAGGTGCAAAAACAGATGTGCTAAGGCTCAGGATAGCCTCTAATAATGAAAAAAGAGCACAAGCCCAACAAACAAGACTCTGAAAATGGTGGGAGACGCGTGGCTCAGGAAAGCCATTAACAACACACAATAATACTCTGAGAACAGACCCCACAGCCTGACAGAAGGCTAAAGATGGTCTCTGTTCCATTTCTTCTTTTTTTTTTGTATATTTCTGTACAACCAAAACAAAATCAGAAACAGTCACCAAGACAACCAAAATGATTTTCCACCAGACACAAAGTGCTCAGGGTACCTACTACCAAACTAAACAAACTCTGGTCAGAGCCGAAATGGCTGTGGAGAGCTTTTGGAATACTTTTACCCATTATTTCGAATGAATTTGCAGAATGCAGATCTGCTGAGAGGCAGTTTCAATATGTGCTTCCCTTTTGCACATTTTTACAATGTATTTTCCTAGAATATGCCTGCTGATTGCTATATATTTAGCCTGGATAGTTCACAGAAGACATGGCATCTTATTTTCAGTGGGGCTCTACATCTACACAATATTATGCTGCATTGCGTAAAATCAAAACACACTGAAAACAATATTTTACACCTGGACTAGGCTACCCTGAATAAATACATTATTAAAGTGGCAAAATCATGACCCCAGTGAAAACAAGATATTGCATCTAATCTGGGGCATCCTCAGTAAATACAGTGCAAAAATGTGTAAATGAAAATCCCTATGAAAATGAGATGTAGCATCTCCCTTGCGCTATCCAGGATATAAAATATAGGATATGAAATATTTAAAGGGAAATCTACTGTAAACAGAACTTCACTGTGTTCACTGACATACACAGTTTCTTTGTTTTATAACATGTTAGACTGCAGTATTTATTTTCAATGTTGTGGCCATGAGGATGGGGTGTACAGTGTGTGTGTGTGTTTGCTGTAGCTCAATATCTTTTTTCCCCAAAAAGCATAGTAAAAAATGCCTGCTAATTGCTATATATTTATCCTGAATAGTTCGCAGACGACCTGGCATATGTCTGAGACAGTTCTCATCAGACAGTGTCTTAACAAGTAACAAAAACAATGTAAATCTTTTTTGGAGATTCCTTGCTGAAAAGGGGTGACATTTATGAGGTATGAATCTTTCTTGAAAGAGAATACCTTCCCAACTGAAGCTAGTAGCAAGAAAATGTTTAAATGCTAAGTATTTAGATGTGCAAGTTGTTGCATTTTGAAGGGGATAAACAAATATCCAGTTTAATAGGAAACCAATATTTAACAAGCAGTTTCAGTTTCCTAATGTACATCTGATAAGCAGCTTGGAGTTATGTCTCCAACATTCTAAACAGAAAGAAGGGAGTATTTTATTTCAATTGGCATAGTTATTTGTAGATGTGGAAGGATACATTGAAAACTCAAAAAATGTGTTCCACGATACTCCAATTTTCCAGCTACAGACAGCAAGATGGCTGTAGGCTTCACCCACAGCCATAAAATCTAAAGTTCCCCTATAACAGGCCCTTGGGGAAGGGGGGAACTGACGCCAAAACAGACGGCAGGGAGGCACAGGGAAAGGACTAAGTACTAGATCCTAACAATTACCCCCAAAGAACAGGGTACTTATCTAAGGAACCATGAGATGACATGAAAAATATCGGAGACCTGCTAATATATAAACATCATTAGAATAGTGTGGCAAATGTGGCCCCCAATCCAAGCACAGACAGGCAGTGAAAATTGGGAAAAAAGGCAGATTAGCCAATTTGACAGTTGCAGCTTAACAGGCACGATTTTAAATTTAGGGGTACTTCCTGTCACCAGGAAGCCCCAACCTGTTCTGCAGAATTGCAGTCCTAAGGAGTAAGCACCTAAAAGAAAAAAATACTCACCTTAGTAATGTTTCTTCTAATGGAGTCTTGCTGTATTCTGACAATAGCAGTGAGTCCCAACCTTCGAACTGCCCCAGAGGTGAAAGAGTTAACTTTCTATGCCAGGCATGGAACGCTGAGCTCGAGCTCGGTTGAGACTCTGTCTGTTGTCCTTCAAACTCAAACCGTCAGATCTTTATGCGCTAAACTCACTAAGGCCCTGTGTGGAAGCTGTAAACCTACACTAGCCAACTGGCTACTAAACATAAAAACACATTTTTTGGTCCCAAAACAAAGACTCAAGTCAGGAGACCCAAAAAACGAAAACACAACACCTACTCACCCCAAGAAAAAAGGGGGTGAAGAGAACAAGGTGGGCACCTACTGAGTGTCAACACTGCACTGCCCACCCACATCCCAAAAACAGAGGTTCTGAGAGGGGCAGGCAGGGGGGGAGGTCAGAATACAGCAAGACTCCATTAGAAGAAACAACATTACTAAGGTGAGCAATTTTTTCTTCAAACGACATGAAGTCTTGCTGTATTCTGACAATAGCAGACTACAAAGCAGTACCTCCATGGAGGAGGGACAGAACCTACTTAGAAATAGGCTCTGAAGACGCTGAACCGAGCATCACTCCTAGCCTGGATATCCAGGAGTAATGCTTGTAAAAGTGTGAACTGTTTTCCAGGTAGCTGCTTGACATATCTCTAGAATAGGGATGTCCCTGGCAGCAGCCAGGGAAGCAGCTGTACCTCTGGTAGAGTGAGCCCTCAGGCCTGAGGGTGGAATCTTACCCAGTTTTTCATAACAAAATTGGATACAAGAGACAATCCACCTGGCAATGGATCTTTTAGTGGCAGGTTTCCCTTTACCAACCTTGCCATAAGTGAGGAAAGTACAGTTATGTAAGAACTTACCGTAACAGTAGATCTTCGAGAACAGCTTTTGCAGCAGGTAACACCATTAGGATTGAAGCCGGCAGGCGTCAGGACCCCACGGAATTCTTCTAGCTAGCTATCTTCAGCGGGGACCGCCCCCGATGTCGGTCCCGCCTCCGACGTCAGGCGAGTACATAAGGGGCGGTACCACCAGATTCCCAGTTCTCCGCCGGAGACTTCCGCCACAGGACGACATCAGAAGGGGAGACCGAGGATCCACCATCAGAAGGTAAAAGGCGAAACCCCTGCGAAGGCTCAGAAAGCCATGCCTCCCTCCAAGGAGGAAGGTGGAGGAACAGAGCTAGCGTAAGAGCTGTTCTCGAAGATCTACTGTTACGGTAAGTCTTCCACGCACAGTACTATCTTACTCGAGATACAGCTCTTGCAGCAGGTAACACCATTAGACTGATTTCCAAGCAATAACGCTTGTAAGCATTCTGGGAGGAGGAAACTAGGAAAGTCCATACCAAGTCCTGACTCTAGGACAGGGAGACCCTGTAGCACGGCCAGGTCAAACTGCTCTTCGCCAGGAAGAATGTCCAGGCTATAATGCCGATAAAAGTATGCACAGAGCTCCAAGTGGCTGCAGCACAGATGGCAGAGGAGGAGAAGCTTAAGTGCTGCAAAGGAGGTAGCCACCCTCTAGTGGAATGGCCCCGGACTGTACCCGGGAGGGGTTTCTGCTTTGTATCATAGCGGTATGATATACACTGGACAAGCCAGCGAGAAAGGGACTGCTTTGATACTGGTTGGCCCATCATCCTGTCAGCGATGGAAACGAAAAGTTGCTCCGACTTGCGAAGCTGTTTAGTTCTGTTCAGGTAATACCTAAGACAGCGGTGAACATCCAGGGTGTGGAGCAGCGCTTCCTCTATTAGCATATTTAGGAAATATACAGGCAGGTCAATGTCCTGATTGAGAGTGAGTGCAGAGACCACCTTAGGCAAGAACTTAGGATTCATCCTCAGGACACTCTCCTGGTGGAAAATCAAATAAGGTTCCTATACATGAGAGCGTGACGCTGAAATTCTCCTTGCTGATGTAACAGCAACTAAAAATAATGTTTCCATGACAGGAAACGCAGCTCGCAATCCGCTGCAGGTTCAAAAGGGGAAGTGGAGTTGTTCCAGGACAAAGAGTAAATCCCATGGAGGAACAGGATCCTTAATGGGTGGCCTAAGGTGTAACACCCCTCTCAGAAAATCTCGAGAGGCGTCAAGTTGTGCCACTGTGCGCTGTCCCACCGGGAAGTGGTAAGCAGAAATAGCGCAGAGGTGCACCTTATTAGAGGAGTAGGCGAGACCCAAATGGAAAAGGGAGAGCAGGTATTCTAACACCGCTTTCATCGGGCAACCTAAAGGGGAAAGGCCGCGTGCTTGCAACCACAGGCAAAAATGGCGCTATTTCATGGCGTACGTCGCATGCGTTGCCAGCTTTCTGGCCAAGGAAAGGACTTCCGCCACCTCTTGTGAGACCCCGTGTCGCAAAATGGCTATGTCTCTAGGAGCCAAGCATGCAGGTTCAGTGAGCGTAAGTCCGGGTGGACTAGAGAACCTTCCTCCTGAGACAAGAGATGGGAGCTGAAAGGCAACGGAATTGGAGGTTCCCGGGACAGCTGCGTTAGCAAGGGGAACCAGATCTGTCTGGGCCAGAATGGGGCTACCAGGATCATTGTTGCATGCTCCCTGCGTAGTTTGAGAAGAACTCTCTGGATCAACGGAAGGGAGGGAACGCAGAGAGAATCTGTCCGCCCAGGAGAGGGACAACGCTGCCTCGCCAGAAAACACCAGGCCCTGGATCTAGCGAGCAAAAATTGGGCAGTTTTTGCTGGATGGGAAGCTTAACAGGTCCAGTTCTGGAGTGCCCAATCGAAGAAACAGATCCTGCTACCCTTGAAGAAGTTCCCACTGTGGACTCTGGCCTGGGAACGACTCAGGCCGCCTGCAATTGTATTGTCCACCTCGGGAACGTGAACTGCAATCAGGCTAGCGCCATGTCGAATACCCAATCCCACACTCTCATCGCTTCCTACAAAGGGGTAAGAGTGCGCTCTTGTTTGTTGAGGTAATACATCACCACCGTATTGTCTGTTTGGAGTAAGAGAGTACTTGGTGGGATCTCTGACTGAAAGGCCTGCAGGGCATAAGGACCACCCTTACTCCAGAATGTTGATGTGGAGCTGAGCTTCTTGGGGTCCACGCCTCGGACCTCACCCCTGTTCAGGTGTGCTCCCACCCCAGCCCTGAGGCGTCTGTGGAGAGGATTACCTCCGGGATGGCGCTGTAAACGAACACCTGCAGAAAGTGTCCCTGGGTCTAGCCACCATTGCCAATCTCGAATCACGGCGTTGCGTGATCCTGACCGATGCTGCATGTGGTCTTGCCTTTGGTCCCACTGCACCTTGAGCATCCACTGAGTTACCCACATGTGAAGCCTTGCCAAAGGACGGTCGGAATGGCTGCAGCCATGTGTCCGAGCAGACGAAGGACCAGCCTGGCAGGGACAGTCTTCTTCGACGAGAGATCCCTGATGAGGGATCTGATGCATTCCGCTCTGTCATCTGGAAGAAATGCTCTCCCCTGAACGGTGTCCAGAACTGCGCCGATGAACTGCAGCTTCTGTGACAGTACAAGGAGAGACTTCTCGTAATTGATTATGATGCCCAGAGACCGAAACAGAGTCTGGGTGCTCTGGATAGCCATCAACAACGCCTCTCTGGAGGCAGCCATGAGAAGCCAATCATCCAAGTACGGAAACACATAGTGGCCCTGTCTCCTTAGAGACGCTGCCATGACTGCCATGCATTTGGTAAAGACCCTGGGGGCCGATGACAGTCCGAACAGGAGAGCTCGGAACTGGAAGTGGTGGCCGAGGAACTTGAAGCGCAGGAACCTCCTGTGCACTTGAGCTATGGGTATATGCAGGTATGCGTCCTGCATGTCCAGGGACGCTAAGAAGGCATCCTTCTTTAGCATGGGAATAAGACCCTGCAGGGTCACCATGTGAAATCATTTGTAGGCGACCGACATATTGAGGTCGCTGAGGTCCAGGATTGGACGGAGGTCCCCTGTTTTCTTAGGAACCAGAAAGAAGTGGAATAGTATCCGCACTCTCTGGTTCTCTGGAACATACTCTACCACTTCCTTTGCAGGAGCGTGTATTTCTTGCCTGATAAGCAATTTGTGCTGACCCGAGTAACGGAGAGCAGAGGAGGCCTCGAGGGTGGCTTGTCTGTGAATTCTATAAAGTGGCCTTTTTCGACCAACTGAAGAACCCACCTGTCGGTGGTTATGGACTGCCATCCTGGCAGGAAATTTGCAATATGACCTCCGACCTTGATATCCCGTTGATCCTGAGGGGCGGGGGCCGGAAAGAGTCAGGCAGTGGCGGCGGAGGGGCCCGCGGGCTGAGCCAGTTTAGCTGGACAATGACCTCGGCCCGCGGGCTGTCTTCCCTGGGCTCTGCGGGAACCGGAGCTCCTCTGCTGTGAACTGGTGCGGGACTGTTGTCTCTGTGTCTGTCCACGAAAACGGCTTTGGTTCCTACGAAAGGAACTAAGCCTCGGTTGGTACATTGCCTGGACCAACCTCACCGCCTTCCCGGCCTCTTGGAGCTTGGTGAGAACCTTCTCAGAGGGTGCACCAAAGAGAACTTCTCCTTCGGAAGACGCATCCATGATGCTTTTCTGGACGTCTGGGGTAAATCTGGAGACATGGAGCCATGAGTGCATCCGGAGGCATATGCCTGAAGCTGCCGCTCTGGCCGAGGAGTCCGAGGAATCGTACGCGGCTCTCAGCACCTGGGTTCCCACGTCCGAACCTCGCATAGAGGAGCTGTAACATCTCCTCCTCTGCTCACCTTCTGGCACTTCTTCGCCAGATCCAGTCCCTGTTCCCACAAGGCATTTTGGAACTGTACCATGTGGGTCAAGTAGTTCAGGGACCTGATGGGCTAAGTAGCGAAGCATCGTCGCCTGCCCATAGCGGCCCAGCTGTTTGGACTCTGGGTCTGGTGGCAGGGTGCTCAAATGTTGCGGTCTCTGGGACCGGTCATGAGAGGCTGTTATGACCAGAGAGTCGGCCAGAGGATGTTGAGCCAAGTACTGGTCCTCCTTAGGGGCCTTGTACAGGCGGTCAGCTTTCTTCAGCATCACCGGGAGCAAATGTGGATGCTTCCACGCTACCTTGGTAACGTCCACAAAAGTGTCCACCAAGGGTGGTACCACCACAGGCTTGGGATCCTTCTGCCGAAGATACCTAGCAAGGCGTAGTCTCTTGGGGTCTAATTCTTCCGCATCCCATCCCATGTTCTCTTGGATATGTCTCATGATTTCGGAGAACGATGGGTCATCCGGAGGAGATATAGGAAGCTCACGTGGGTCCAGAGAGGGGATGTGAAGAGGAGAGGGGGATCTGGATACTGTTGAGAACTCCGATCCCGTAACCTCCGTCGACGGTGAGCAACGGCGTCTTCTGGGTCTCTTAGGACTGGGTGACCCAGAAGAAGATCTAGACGGAGGTCTCCTTTTATCAGGTCTCCCCCTTTGAGGGTCCGTAGGCTCCTGGGGGAGAGGTACTCGGCCTGCAGCCCCGGATGGGGAAGGGGCGCAGGAGCCGGAGGGGTCACAGGTGGTGGAGGAGGAAGAGGAGGTGGTGTGGGAGCCATATCCCTTTTGATGGTATCCCACCAGTGAGAAAAGAGCTCCTTAACCTCTGAAAGGGAAAGGCCCGACGACGGACCGTGCACCGGTGGCCAGTCGTCGGGTTCCGGCGTTGGCTCCTCAGGTTGTGGAGAGGGCTCCCTGAGAGGTGTGACAGGACCGGGTTCGCCCGTCTGGTCCTCAGGCTGCGTCAACTCCTCCTCTGTGATAGTCTCCTTGACCAATGTCGGTAGGAGGCGCCGGGTCCTCTTCTTACATGTACGGTACGGACGCCGCCTCCTGCCGACGCACCGAGTGTAAGGCCTGACCAGCAACGGGCGTCTGGCGGTCGACGGCTCCTGGGACCTGTGATGGGTGGCCGACGTCGGACGGGCTGACGTTGGGTCCGACGGCTTCTTCAGAGAGGTGAGCTCCTTGGTCTTTCTCTGGGGAGGAGGAGGAGGCAAGGAGACAGACCTGACATCAGGTTCGGAATGGCGGGAACCAGACTTGTGAAGATGGTGACGGTCCCCAGACCTAACCAGGGCTTTGGAGGAAGACGACGAAGAGGGCCTGGAGGTCTTGGCCTGTGAAGAGGAAGAGGAGCCCGAAGGTTTCTTCACCGCAGCGGGGGGAGGCTGAGAACGGGCCCGGGAGGGCGAACAGTCGGACTGGGAGCCGGAACTACGGGAGTCAGAGGCCAATAGATGGGGACTTGGAAGGAACCCTCTCCCTGTGCTTCTCAGAGTGTTTCCGGGCCTTTTCTGCTGAATCCCCCTTGGAGGTGTCCATGGCCTTAATCTTCTCCTCGAGCAGGAACGCCTGCAGAGCCTTCTGGCGACGGATCCGGCTGTTGAACCCCTGGCAGAAATTGCAGGACCGGGTGTCATGGTCTGGGCCTAAGCACCGGACGCAGGCCGAATGCGGATCCTTAAATGGGATTTGCTTCCCACAGGCGCACTTCGAAGGATGGCCTTCAGCGGAGGTTGGAGAGGACATCAGACACCAACTGAGCCGTAGAAAACAGTGTTTTCCCGAAGGAAGAACTTGACCGTGTGTCGCGCGCTTAGAAACGATCCGAAGGGTCGAGACATGCAAGTCGACGGCGGGAAAGAACTGGGGAATCTGGTTGGACCGCCCCCTTATGTACTACGCCTGACGTCGGAGGCGGGACCGACGTCGGGGGCGGTCTCCGCTGAAGATAGCTAGCTAGAAGAATTCTGGGTCCTGACGCCTCGCCGCTTCAGTCCTAATGGTGTTACCTGCTGCAAGAGCTGTATCTCGAAGCAAGATCAGCTGGAGGAGTCAAACCTGTGACCCTTGGTACGCTCTATGTAGTAGCTAAGGGCCCTTCACATCTAATCTGTGCAGCCTCCTCTCCAGAGGAGGAATGGTCAGTGAAGTACACTGAAGAGACAAAGACTGATTAAGGTGGAAATCTGAAACCACCTTAGGCAAGAACTTCCTATTAGTCCTGAGGACCACCGTATCTCTATGAAAGGAGATAAAATCAGGTTCCACTGACAAAGCTTGTAATTCACTTATGCGTCTGGCAGAAGTGATGGCTACCAGAAACACAGTCTTCCAAGTCAAGTACTTAAGCTCTGATGAGGACAAAGGCTCAAAAGAGGGTTGCATAAGCTAAGCAATGCAAACATTAAGGTCCCAGGCAGGGGCAGGGTCCCTGAATGGAGGGTTGGTGTGAAGCAATCCCTTGAAAAACTTGGAGAATACAGGGTGAGCTGAAAGAGAAGAGGGCTTACCTGCTGAAATAAAGGCAGACACAGCTGCCAGATGCACTTTCAGTGTAGCTGGTCTCAGCCCCAAGCTATTTAAGTGGACCATATCATCAAGGACTGTGGGCAAATCAGCAGATTCTGGGGAAAACGCCTCTAGAGCAACTATATGGAAAACCTTTTCTATTTGGAATTATAAGTAGCCTGGTAAGGTTTTCTAGAAGCCTTCAGGATATCCATTACACCTTGGGAGAAGGTAAATCAACAAACTCTAACTCTTCAAGAGCCAGGCCGAGATTGAGAGATTTGAGGTTCAGGTACAAACCCTCCTGAGCACAGGTTAACAGGTTGTAATCCCTGGGAAGACACAGGGGAAGATGGACTGCTAAGGACAGTAGGAGTGGATACTCAGGCTGTCTGGCTCAGTCTGGAGCAATCAGGATCATCTTGCAGGGCTGAGATCTGATTTTGACTAGCACCTTGAACAGGAGAGGGAAGGGGGAAAGCATGAGAAACTTCCCTCCCAATTGAGAACTAAGGCATCCAGTGGACTGAGCCCAACACTGGGGCCTGCAGCAAAAAGGGAAGTTGGTGATTGTCTGGGGCTGCAAAAGATCTATCTGCGGGTGCCCCATCTGGAAAATATCGCCTAAGACCAGGGGGTCCAGTGACCATTCGTGATGGCCCTGGGAAATCCTGCTGAGAGCATCTGCCAGGACATTGTCCTTGCCTGGGAGGTGAACTGCCATGAGGGAGGTGTTCAGGAGTAAGCCAGAGACCACAACTTCATTGCTCTCGTGCACAAGGCCATAGACAGAGTGCCTCCTTGTTTGTTGATGTACCATCATTGTGGTGGTGGTGTCTGTTCTGACCTGTACAACTTTGATCTGAAACAGATGGAAAAGCTTGAAGTGCTAGAAATACTGCTCTGAGTTCCAACAGATTGATGTGGAGCAGAGATTCCTGAGGGGACCACAACCCCTGTGTGGTGAGGTCACCCATGTGAACCCCCCACCCCAAGAGGGAGGCATCTGTAGTAAGGATTAAAGAGTGAGACTGAGTGACAAAGGGAACCCCTTGCCTCAGATTGTTCTGATCCTGCCACCACTGTAGGGCCTGGATCAGGGTTCGAGTTACTGGGATCAATGTGATCAGAGGGTCCTTCCTTTGAGACCAAAATGCTCTCAAATGGAACTGAATGTCCCTCATCTGAAATCTTGCTCCCTGCACTACTGCTGTAGAAGCAGCCATGTGCCCCAGGAGCTGTAGAAAATGCCTTGCTGGTCGAGACACCTGCAGGGTGTATGAGGAGGCCAGAGAGACCAGGGTCCTTGCCCTGTCCAGGGGAAGGAAGGCTCTGGCCTTCTCTGTGTCTAGCTCTGCACCTATGAAGGTGAGGAGCTGGACAGGCTCTAGAACTGACTTTGGAAAAATTTAGAAGGAAACCCAAGGAAGTGAGAAGTTGCTGAGTTATCTGTAAGTGTAACTTGGATCTTGGTCTGGGACTGGCCTACTATGAGCTAGTCGTCCAGGTAAGGTAAGATAGCAATCTTCTGCCTTCTTAGAGCAGCAACTACCACTGCCAGGCATTTTGTGAATACTCTGAGCAGAGGTGAGGCCAAAGGGCATTGCTCTGAACTGGTAATGGCCTGAGGGCAGCTCGAACATGAGGTACTTTGATGGGGAGCTCTGACAAGAATATGGAAGTAGGCATCCTGAGGTCCAGGGACACTCGCAAGTCCCCTGGCCTTAGAGAGGGTAGAATAATTCCCAGAGTCACCATTTTGAATTTTGGTTTTAAAAGGTGCTTGTTTAAGTATCTGAGATCCAGGATGGGCCGCCATTCTCCTGTCCTTTTTGGGGTAAGGAAGTACCTGGAGTACAATCCTTTGCCCTGGTGTGGGGGGGAACCCTTTCCACAGCTCTGAGAGCTAGGAGGGAAGAGACCTCTGCCTCTAAGGCAAGTGCCTCTGATGGACTTGCAGATGGAAAGGATCTGGTTCTCATCTTTGGAAACTTTTTGAAGCTGAGAACCAGTCCCTGGCTTACTACTTCCAGGACCCATTTGTCTGATGTCAGAGACTCCCAGTCCTGGACAAAGTAAGCCAGCCTGCCCCCTACACGTAGCTGAGAATCGGCCCTGGCAACCCCATCAGGGTGCCTGTTTGGCAGGGGCTTTGGGCTGAGGGGTGGAAGCAGGCCTGCTTGTACCCCTTCTGCCTCTCCCTCTAAAGAACCCCCTCTGGGCATAAGCAGAAGAGGAGGCCTGGGCTTGGTAAAAAGGCCTATGAAAAGGCCTGCACCTGCCCCTGGGAAGCTGCCTTTGAGGAGTGGCTTGCCTTCCTTGGCCTGTGCACTCCTATAGGTGGTCCTATACTCATCCATTTTTCTATATATTTCTGTTTGCTCCCAAACAGAGAATTACCCACAACAGGAAAATCCATGGCCTTAGTCTGGGTATCCTGACAGGCTAGTACATCTGAGCCAAGCCATTCTGCTAAGTGCCACAGATGTAGCCATGACTCTAGACGACACATCATTGAGTCTACTGCAGCATGGAATTGCACCTTGATGCCTCAATACCATCAGCAGCCACCTGCTCCAGCTCCTTGGCAAGTGGCTAGGGACCTGTTTTGCTAGGGCCATAACAGTGTCCCATCTGGATTTTTGATACCTAGCGTATAGGCCATATAATTGGCCTGTCTGAGTCCTAAGGATGCTGCCATGTACTGCTCCTTGCCATGGCATTAATCCTCCTGGAGTCCTTATCCGGGAGTGTAGCCAAGGGAATGTTTGCCTATCACAGGCTGCAGCCTGCACACTCCCAACATGGCTGCATTGTTGTGTAAGGAACTCCATGTCAGAGCCTGACAATGTATACCTCTTGTCCATTCTCTTATCCACAGGAGGTATAGTGTTAGGAGTCTTTAAAATCTTAAATGTCTGTTTCCCAAAAGATTTGTGCAGGAATAGACAGCCTCCTAGACTCTGGGATATCCATCATTTCCACATAGTCAGGCTCCTCCTGGTCATCCACAGCTTCTTCCATAGGAAGCTGGAGGGTTTCAGCCACTTTTTTATAAAACATGAAATGGGTGGGGACTCAGAAAGCCTAGGAGGAGACACTCCTGAAGGTCTGTCTGGGGAGATGTCCGGGTCAATGGGCACATCCAGACTTTCAAATCCACATTCACTTTCCTCATACTCCTCTTCCTCCTCCTCCGGTTCATAAAATTCCTCTATCATACTCTTGAACCGGTGGAACCGGCTGAACCGGCGCCGCCTTGATGGTGCCGTTCGGTCGAACCGGGAAAGCGATCATGCTAATTTTGATCGCTGGCTATTTCTTCAGCGTTGAGAGGAAAGTTTTGGCTCACACCAGCTGATTTTTCTTTTCTAGTTCTTCTTAGCCGGAACCGACTCCTCAGAATCGGCTCTCCTTTGCCCGAAGAAGTCTCGCCCTGGTCAGAGGGCACTCCTTCTGGTTCGGTTTGGACCGAACCGGGCTGGCCATCCGGTTCAGCGGACTTTTTGGCCTCCCTATCCCTGAGCCTACCAGCTCTCTTTTCTAGGGTAGCTGCAGGGAAATTTTTGCAAATCTGGCAGTCTGCATTGAGGTGGTCAAACCCCAGACAATAAACACAGGTGGTGTGGGGGTCAGCCTTGGCAAAGACTTCCCCACACACACTGCAGTGTTGAAACCCAGTGGGTCCGGTTTTTCTTTCTTTTGGGTTTCTCAGACATAGTGCCAGTCCTAACCAAACTTACCCTTTTATGGCAATCCGCCAAGCAAGACCCTCTTATCGGTTCCCAACCGTGTCACGGGTCGTGGAGAAAAATGTAATAAAATCCGTTTTTTAGAACCGATAAGAACTGGTAACCACACTCTAAAAGCACAATTTAAGATTTTTAAACAACTTGATCGGTTCAAACGAACCGACAACCGCTATAAGTTCCACACAGAATAGAATAAAATAACCTATCAAGTACTCACGAATACTCACAGACAGAGACTGAACTGACAGGTTACGGTTTAAATTGGTCGAAAACCGAGAAAAGCGGTACTTTAACCGACAAATTGAACCGAGCAGCAGGAGAAATCTCCGGAGCGACTGTTCAGTGAGGCAGAGTAAAGAATCTGACGGTTTGAGTTTGAAGAACAACAGACAGAGTCTCAACGAGCTCGAGCTCAGCTGCCCATGCCTGGCATGGAAAGTTAACTCTTTCACCTCGGCGCAGTTCAAGGTTGGGACTCACTGCTATTGTCAGAATACAGCAAGACTTCATGTTGTTTGAAGACATGTTCTTCTCAGAGAATCTTCTATGTTGCTTCCCTACAATGGCACATGAAAGACTGGGAGTTGCTGCTGTCTGGAATATTTATGCCCAAGATTCTATGCTGATTACAGCCGTGGACAGTGCCATTTCCCTAGTAGGGGTGCACATTACATATATGTTCTGATTACACACTGACAATGTGAATCGCTCACAGAAAATATGGTTGAATTTATTATTTCAACAAGAACACAAAGCTACATAGGAAAAAATAAAACAAGCATTTGTCAATGCTGAATGTTGCTTGCTTCTATGTGCTGTTTAGGAATTTGGAAGTCATTGGAGTGCAAATATTGAAAATTAGCGAACTTCATTTAGCCAGCATGAGGAACTGGCGCGAATGCACGCCAGAAAACAATCATTTTAGGAATTTTTTCACCAAATTTTCAACATAGCCATTTTAAGACCTCTGCTCATGAACAGTGTCACTGTGTTTTTCTTAATGTGTCCCATACATTGATTTCGCACACCGACTGCACCATTGTGCACTACATGGGAGGAAACATGTTTTGGGTGAGATGTGAAAAATGACAGCTGTACTGCTCATAAGGAGGTGTGGTAAAATGGCAATGTTGAAAATCTGGAGTGAAAATATTGAAATTTCGAACTTCTACGAAAGCCGCAAGGAGGAACAGCGCAACGCATCATCAGAAACAGTCATTTTTAAGAATTTTTTCACCAAATTTTCAACATAGCCATTTTAAGACTCTGCTCATGAACAGTGTCACTGTGATTTTCTTAATGTTCCCATACATTGATTTCAGATAACGACCGCGCCATTGTGCACTACATGGGCGGAAACACATTTTGGGTGAGATGAAAAATGACATCTGTACTGCTCATAAGAAGGTGTGGTAAAATGGCAATGTTGAAAATCTGGAGTGAAAATATTGAAAATTCGCGAACTTACGAGAGCATGCGTAGGAACTGCTGCAATGCATCGCCAAACAGTCATTTTAGATTTGCCCACCAATTTAAAAATAGGCTTTTGAGAGCCCACCTTATGAACTCTGGCAGTGTCGTTTCGTTAATCATTCCGGAAAGGTGATTTCACGTAGTGGCTGCGAAATCACCCTTCGGGCCCAAGTAATGCCATGACAGTGCAAGAATTCATGAGGAGGGGTCCCAAAAACCCCATGTTGAAAATTTGGTGCAAAAATTCCAAACAATGCCTGAGATATGCAACAAAGTTGAAGAAACCCTATCTATCCCATTATACAGCTTACCGGCATTTCCTCAGTTCGTGGTCGGCTTTGAAGAGTGCAGACATGTTCCCGGTCCACCGAAGATCGTCGCGCCGGACTCCGGAGGAAGTATGGGGTGAGGGGGTGTGGGGAGGCGGGGTGCGCAGTGGGTGGGTTGCGGGTTGTGGGGGGGCAGGGAGACTCGTGGGACCGTTTTTTCTTTGCAGGTTTTCTTTTTTAATAGCGGACGTTTTGCCACGCTGGGGTGGGCTCCAGCGTGGCAGAAGGATGGTTGGGCGTGGAGTCACGGGATTGGGTACACCCCGCCGGCTATGAGATCTTGTTGCCACGCTGGGGTGGCTCAGGCACCCTGTACTGGGGTGGAGATAGTGGAGCCGACGGGGACTGGGCACCCCGCCGGCGACAGCATTGGGGAGAGACAGTGGAGCAGACGGGGATTGGGTACCCCAGTTGGCCATAACATGATTTTGCCATGCTGGGGTGGGCCTCAGCGTGGCAACTAGATGCTTGGGGGCATGGAGCTGACGGGGATGGGCACCCCCGTCGGCCATTTCAGTGAGGGAAGGCGCATGACACGCAGTGTGCGTGAGTGCTGCTGGCGTGTGTATGTGGGGGGGAGTTCTGCTCACTCAAGCAGAGCTCTCCTTTCAACCGTATGCCACTGCATTTTCAGCTTGTCATAGACAGCTGCAGCAGTGATTGGGGAACCGAAGCTGCGCCTGCAAAACACACTGACTGCATTGGAAGACGGCTGACACACCTCAAAACTCGATGATGGCACTATGTTTCTTGCACATGTGCAAGCAACATAAAATTACAATAAAGCTAATTATAATGATATAATAATACAGAGTAAAACCTTAAAAATATTTAAAAACAAGTTAGACAAAAACATTCTGCAGCACAGGGTACAACTGACCCACTGATGTGGGAAACAGCCTCGATGGGCAAACTGCCTTCTTCTGCCTCTTACCTAGTATAGTAATCTTTGCACAGGCCGTTGTATCGATGTTGAGTAGTGTGATTGGGCGATATCTGGAACAGGTACAGTGGTCTTTATTCAGTTTAGGTAACAGGGTAATAATTCCTGTAATCACTGTCTCAGTAAAGAACGTTGTTTGATTGCTTCAAGGTAGACTTTATGAAGTACTGGAGTCAGCAGGTCAGCAAATACAGCATAAAAGTCTGGTATTTACCACTCCCTGGTGCTTTTCCTCTTGGGAGAGCCAGTAGGACTTCCTCAATTTCTGACACTATTATATCCTTGCTGAGAAGCTATACTTGCTCTTGTGCTTGTGTGGAGAGTTGGATATCTGCCATGTAGTCCACTATGACAGTGTCTATGTCAGCTGCTTCCAAACTGTAAAGCTTGTAGAATTTGCAAAACTCAGTTTTAATCCTTTTTGGGGGTCTGTAAGTATTCTCTGGGTCCAATCTCCTTGATGGTTGTGATGGCAGATTTGGTTTGTTCTTGTTTGAGCCTAGGGCCAGACTTTTGAAGATTTAGGTCCACTTGCCACATTGTTGAGTTTGTTTTTCCTGTACAAGAATTTCATGGATGCCTGAGCTCTTCATTGTATTTCCTCCTGTTCTTAGTCCATTCCATCTACAGTACTTCAGTACTGTTCTTGTCGAGTTTTTCCTCTGCCTCCCTAATAGCATTCAGCAGCTGGTTCCTGCGTTCTCTTTATTTTTCTGTTCAGTGCACAGCAATATTAATTTGCCCCTTAGGTAAGTTTAAGGGAATCCCAAATGGCGCCCCACATTGTGACCAAGGGTTTGTTGTCAGCCACAAGTGTATAGAAAACCCTGCAATTTCTTTTTTGCATGTCTCCTGCATGAGTAGTATGTTATTAAACTTCCTGCTGGTGGCATGTGTTGTCCTCTATTCTGAAGGCAAGTTTAACCAGTGCGTGGTCAGATGCAGTCATGGGAAGGAGTGGCATATCTAGCAACCTGGTACGAGATCCTCTGATGCTTTCCAATAATCTGTTCTGGAACTGGAGAGGTGTACTGGGGAGTGAAAGGATTATGCCACTTAAGAAGGATGCAAAAGTCTCCACATATCAATGAGATTATGACCGTGCATCGTTTCTTGTAGCATTCTAGTCGCTTCTGAGCAAATTCTCCTCCTAACAAGCTGCAGTGTCAATATAATTAAGTAGGACAGCTTCCAGTTCCAAGTAGAATTCTGGGGAATCTACACTTAACAAGTAGACATTGAAGAGAGCAATTTTATGAGAAATGAAAATTACATACCTACCGTAATTCTTGATCTTCTTGGACAAAGTCTTCACCATTCAGTCACACTATTGGGACTACGCCGGAGGTGCTAGGACCCAGCAGGAGCCAAAAATCTTCAGGAGGTTTGGCTCTGAGATAGGGCCGTGCATGCGAGGCACTGCAAGACTGGCTTGCGCCTGTGTAGGCTATCTCGGCGCCTACCCTCCAACCACCTCAGTACCTTTTTGACTGAGGAAGTGCAGTGTAAACTAACCATAGGAACACCAAACCTAACCCGGGCATAAGATAGCCTAGGTGACCTGTGTAAAAAGGGTCAACTCAACAATATCTTCACAGCCCAGACAACAAGGGAGTGAAGATCAGAAATAGGATGCGTGAGCTTGGGGGATGATGGGTGGGCATGTGAATGAATGGTGAAGACTTCGACCAAGAAGATCAAGAACTATGGTAGGTACGTAATTTCCATACCCTCCTGGACTAAAAGTCTTCACCATTCATTCATTCACACTATTGGGAGAGTACCAAGCTAAGAACCAATCCCCCGAGTAAAGCGGCAGGAGACAGAGCTCACTCAGGACAGAAGTCCATTAAGGATTGTCTTGCAAAGGAAGTGTGCTGTCTGGCATGAACATCAAGAGTGTAGTGCTTCACAAAGGTATGCACTGAGCTCCAAGTAGCTGCTCTGGAGATCTCTGCGGTGGGCACATTGCGGATCTCTGCCAGGGATGCCACTACCGCACTGGTAGAGTGGGCGAGACCTGGCCTTCCAACTGACTTCTGCCATCGAGTAGCAATGGTGAAGGTATGCCACTAGCCATGCAGAAATGCATCTGATGGCAAATAGGTTGGCCTAACCGGCCATGCCAAAAGATACAAAGAGTTGCTTGGATTTGCAAATCTCCTTTGTTCTGTCTGTGTAGAATCTCAAAGTCCTCTTGACGTCCAGAGAGTGAAGGGTATGTTCCATTTCATTCTGGAAGTTCATAAATAAGTAGGGAGAGCAGGGATGATTGAGGTGAAAAATCGGGAGCTACCTGGAGTAGGAATTTAGGGTGAGTCTGAGAGTCCACCTTGTCCTTATGAAAGACAGTATGGTTGGGGGCTGTGACCAAGGCATGGATTTCAGAAACCCTGCAAGCAGAAGTAATGGCCACCACGAAAGCAGTCTTCCAGGTCAGAAACTTTAAGACACAAGTGGCTAGAGACTCAACAGGTTTACGGGTGAGAATATCTATAGAAACATAGACTTTGATGGCAGAAAAGGACCATTTGGCCCACCTAGTCTGCCCATTTCCCTAACTACTGGATAAGCTGCAGATCCTAGTTAACCCACACGAGGTTAATACCCCACACGGCCGAGGACTTCCGGTGACGTCACGCGAATGGCTGCAGCCTGAAGCAAGAGGCTCCATCGAGACCTAAACATTAAAACCTCCTACAACTGCTGATTTAATCAAAATCTCTAAAAATACATACCCAAGGAGGTTGGAAATGCCTAAAAAGAATGACCAAGGGCCAAACAGACCTTCAGACCTGACAGATGCAGAAGTATTACGAGAGGACGGGTCGGAGAGGAGGGCTTGCAGGCCTCAACCAGCTCCCATCAGGAAGTGCAGCCAGCGATCAAATTCCCACCAGAATACTTCAGAGGCAAATGACTCAAATGCTAACTGAGCTAAGAGATTTCTGCAAAGAAATGAGATCTACTGCTACAGCGCTCCGAACGGATATGAATAAAATGGAAAAGCGACAGGAGCAAACTGAATCCCAGGCCCAAAACATAGAACAAAGGGTAACGGAAATGGAGAGAGCTATAATTCAACTTAATACGATTAAAACCCTACAAGACTGAGCAGAAGACGCGGAGAGCAGAAACCGCAGAAAAAACATTACAATCTCGGGTATTCCAGAGGGAGTAGAAGGTGCCAATATGCTTCAATTTATACAAGCCACGCTCCGTGAAGTACTGACCTTGCCAAATACCCTAAGCCTAGAAATCAATAGAGCTCACCGCACCCTTGGGCCTAGGTCGCCTGCGGACTCCCGCCCTTAGGCCATCCTTGTCCGCGTCTTAAGATACCAGGATAAAGAGTGCGTCTTCCACTCTGCATAGAAAGCAGGCTCTGTGAGTTACTCCAGTAACAGGCTCTACTTTGAAAATGACAATTCCCCTGAAATAATGCTTAAACGGACAGCATACATTCCGATATTACGGGCATTGAAAACAAAAGGCATCAGGTTTAGGACCCCCTACCCAGCACAATTGATTGTCTTCTTCCCCGTGGGTCCTCTCACTTTTGAAAATCCGAGTATGGCACTGCAGGAGTTGAAAAGCAGGAAGATCGAGGTAGGTGCAACAACAACAAACAACTCAGGAACTCCATAGCCTCTAGACTTTCCCAAAATGTTTGATCGCCGGCAGAGAGCAGCCAGAAGATGCCAGGGAGCAGAGGCGATATGAAATATTGCTCAATCACTGAAGGCCGACAGCCACAATCTGGAGCAGGCTGGGTGGAGGAAGCTGGAGCGGAAGGCTGAACATCTGCAAGTAGCACTGGGTTATAACAATTAAGGATCTCTTGCATTAAAGACTCACTCTAAGAAATCTGAGGAAGGACCTTGAGTGGGGAATAATAATTAAATGTTTCTAATAATTACAGGGGTAAACGAGGGTGGGGGTGGGTTTCTTGCCTACAGCACTCTATGAATAGCAACTGAGATCTGACTTGTAACTAAAAGCTGGGGGTTGGGGGGATCTGTTGGGGGGGTAATAAAAAGGGGAAGCCCGGGACATAAATGGCATTGCTCTTGTATACCTGAGCTTAGGAGTTCCCTGGCTATTCAATTAATGGGAGTTCATTCAATGAAGCACCTCCCCTATGCAACCACCACTGAAGGAAGTCTCATGGGCCTGCCAAGGAAGCCCAATGCCAAAATAAGGCTAAGAGAATCCCAGGGCCTTCCCCGTGGTGAGGAAACAGGAACTGAGGGGTACTGAAAGGAATTTTTTTTGGGGGGGAACGGAGGGAGACCTGGTGCTTGTCCTTGGAATCAGCCTAAGGCGGCCATTTCTCGGATGCTACTATGGCAAACCAAGTTAAAATGAAACCGCGTCGGCGAGGCTGCTTCACAGGATTAGGCCTGGGAGAGGCTTGGAAAGGAGGGAAAAGGGCAGTAAAAAGGGGTGCAAAAAGAATTTACTAAACTAATACAGAATATTAAACATGAAGTTTATTTCCGGGCGAGTGCCATTTAAACTTCTGATAACGCAGATTAGTATGAAACGGATGTTTTGCTGCACCGAGTCCTAAGATGCGGGTACACGCCACCTATTAGAAAGTGGAATTGGGAATGGCTGAGTTCCATCCCATACAGATGAATCTCTCACCTGACTCACCCTAGTAAGTAGAGGGGGACGGGCCTAAAGAACAGTAAGGGGTATGAATCGTTAACTATGTGGCCCTCTTGGAAGGGGAAAACTGGGGGGTGGAGGGAGCTCTGAAGCTCCCATCAATTATTGGGGTAATGGTCACTAACAGAGTAGACTCAAGGAGTACTCTGGATTTAATCTACAGTCTACCTGAGTGGTTGAATCTGGCTGTAATGTCGAAGAACCTCCATGGTTCACCTCGTGGTTGAGGAAGCAGGAGATGGATGATGAACTAGGCCATCGGAGCTAGAACTCAGGCCTGCACTCCACATTTGAGAGCACCGCTGCAGCAACATACATTCCCTCTGCAGGACTACTGGAGGGGATTTTTCTTCCCAAATGAGGCCATTTATCACTGAGAGCACCAGATACACAGCCACAACTGAAGCCTCGTTCCATTTGTCCTTGGAAACCAACGATGGCTGCCATGTGCTCCTGCATAACGGGAGTCTGAGATAGCATCAGATGCCTTTCTGGTCTCTTCTCGAGGGCCTAGTCCTTAGCTGCTCACACCTATGATCATCAATCAGGTCCCAATGACAACCTAATTGGTCTAGGTCAAAGCACAACCGCAGGAAGAATGGTCTCGGTGGATCAGCTGAGACGTCACCTTATTCCCTTTCCCCCATACCTTAATAGACACTATAAGTGTCTGGAGGTGGCTCATTAAGAGCAGTAGCCTCAAGGTAAGGTTTGCACCTTACCATAGAATCTGGACTGGATTCTAATGATTGGAAGTCCTGACTTACCACCACCTGTTCTGAGTACCCAGTTGGACTCACTACAGCTTGAGTTTTGTTTAGGTCAGTTTACCTTCTGTTTTATACAGTAGTTATCTGCTATAATATGCAAAGCTATTGTTACAGTTATTGTTTGTTTAATATGACAGGGAAACTGTATCAGGCTTACAATGCAAATGAATCATGGCTGCATTGAGTGCTCCCACTGGAGATAGAAATATTTAATTATCTAAATGGCTAAACCCTCTATAAAGTTATTGTCCCGAACATAGCTGGTGGAAATGGCTGCCTAGCTCCTCGCTCCGATTCTCCAGTGCGACTTCAGAAGATAATCCAATATTCAGTGGCGACATCCCGGGGTTTTAAGTAGTGATATTGGCTTAGTATATGCCCTGCAATGGTTCGCACGAAGAAAAGAGGCTCCTTAATAGCCAAAACCATCCCTGAGAACCTACGAGGCAGACAGATGGCAGGCCTCAGCCCAGTCCCCTCGCGCTCCTCAGTGCTCTCTGTGTCTGGAGCCGATGATTCATGCTCTGACTCAGGATCGACCACTACGAGAGCAGAATCGAGAAAAATCATTAATTTACTGCACAAGATAGATGCAAAAGTTACAGACATCCAAAGGGACTTTAAGAAATTGGAATCAAGAACTACCTCTGTCGAACAACATTTAGAGGGGTTGCAGTCAGAACATATAGCCTTTGGAAGATCGTTATCGTATCTATATGCGAGGGAGAAAGTTTTAACTGCAAGGGCTGAGGATGCAGAGGCGCATTCCAGACGCAATAATATAAGGGTGGTTGGTATACCAGAGGGAGCCGAGCAAGCGGACATGGTGGCCTTTATGGACTGTTGGTTAAAGACAGAGCTGCAAATTGGAGAAGAACCTCCACTGGAGATCGAAAGAGCACACAGGGCCCTTGCTCCAAAGCCTAGACAAGGCACCCCCCCCAGAGCCATTATATTATTAAATCTTGAGATTCCCGACTAAGGAAAAGATATGACTGGCATGGGCGAAAAGGACTTGAACTTTGATGGTACTAAGGTATTTATGGACCAAGATTTTCCCTGCTTTGGCCCAATGTTGGAAGAGAGTGTTGGGAGTGGTGAAAACAGTTAAAGAGAAGGGCTGGAAGGCCCAACTGCGATATCCCGCCAGACTGTGGGTAGAGACACCTGAGGGTCCGAAAAGCTATGACTCCTTATTGATGGCTCCTGATTTTCTGGTTGCCAATGACATTTCGGTTCCTGACATCAAAGAAGAGATCGCTGAGAAAGAAATCGAACAACTACTTTGGGCGGTGGCTCCAGGCTCGAAAAATGCTAATCGATCTCATTCAAGAATGGACTCGGTGTTACCCCTACACGCGGACCTATCTAAATGGATTGCCAGAAGGAAAACTACTGAGGAGACTGGCTGAATTACAGCAAATGTTCATTTAATGTTCTACCCAGTTTACCAAGGCCTTGATGGTTGAAAGCATATCTTCCTTGACCCGACAACGTTTTTGTTCACATTTAAGCTTAATATGTTTAAAACAAAGAGAAAGGGTGGTTAGGGGGTTTACCACTAGTGGCTCTAGCCACAAATGGTTACCAGGGCACAGCTGGGGCACAACAGATGGCAGCCAGGGCACTGATATATTGTTACTATGGGGGAAGCTCTGCGCCATATGGGGCACCAACTGGGGCACAGCATTTTTTTACCAGGGCACGTGCCACTGGGGTTTACCTGTTGGCCTTTCTTGTGGTTTTGTGTCCCTGGTGGTTTCCCTGGTCTTGGATGGCGGGGGGGGCCTCTGGGCGGCGGGGTTTTGGCGTGCGGCGTGGGGGCCCGGGTGGGCGGACCTTTTGCTCTGGCTGCTGGTTACACACGACCACATTTCTGGGTGACCCTTCCTGAAGTCCGCTTTATAATTTTGGTCCTCTGATTACATGGAGGCTTTCGCCCTTTTTTCCCACCCCACCTCAGTGGTAGGTGTTATAGCAGGGGTTGAGGTAATAAGATGGTGAGCCATTGGAGGTTGACATAATAGTTTTGGTGGTGGGGTTTCCTCCATGATTAAGGGAGAGAGACGTTATTTTGGATGAATGGGGAGATTCTCACTACCTACTCCCACTACGTCTTCTAGGGCAACAAGGACCAGTTCGCTCTGGCTGGGGCTTTGGATATGTGAGATGGGAGCGCAAGGGTGATTCTGGGTGGACTGGCTCTCGTGTTTTCTCCCCCCTGGGTTCACGGGGAGGAGGAGTGCGAGAGAACGTCATTGTCTTGCAAAATGGATTAATGCCACTGGCTGTTCAAGGTGGGGAAGCTTATTCTGTCCTCCCACCCTGCCATAGGCTACATCTCTACATAGTCTCCTGCACCCCTGAGGTGCAACTGGAATTAGGAGTACAGGACCCCCTACATCGATGATGATGCCAACAGGGCTAGGTTTTTTGGCCTCTGGGAAGGAAATAGGAAAGGGACGGGGAGGAGGTGGTTTGGGGGTGGGTGGGTGGTTTTTTTTTTTTTTTTCTTCCCTCTCTCCCCTCCCACGGATTCAGTCGAACTGCATTCTCTATCAGGATTGACAAAAGGGGGAAAATGAAAAGAGTTTGCGATGGAGTTAACACTGGAGGATCGAGGGGTGCTTCTTTCTCTCAGCCCCTCCCGGAAGCTCTTCAACGCATAAACAGAGGGCACAGGCTAGCGACCCCCCTGATAAGGGGAGCCTTCTAACCCTTCCACTTTGTGTGGAGTGTTGTTCCCTCTAGGGAAAAAGTTTTGTTTCCCCCACAGTGCACCTGAGGGCTGACTGGGCCGAGATTTATCGGCACAGGTGGCGGCTTAGGTTGCTAAGGTTCTCATTAGCAACAACTGTTTGTTGTTGCACTCCCATAGGGGAGGTAGGCCCTGTGTGTTAGGTACTGGGCCAACAATCTCTTTAAATTAAGGTGTGTTAGAGTGGTTGCAATGTTGGATGCTTTGTTTGCTATCTATTTCTTCCTTCTTTTCTGTCTTTTTTGTTTTAGGAGAGTACCTCTTTGTATGTCTGGGTATCATAACCGTATGATTGGACATAAGATATGTAAATATGCTGAATTTTTTTACAAACAAAAACATGGCTGACCTGATAATAGGTTCCTGAATGTTAAAGGAATTAATAATGTTGTCAAAGCTAAGATATTAGCAGAATTCAAGAGGAAAGATGTGATACCGCTGTCTACAGGAGACAAAGCTTACTCTGGGAGAACATATGAAATTGCAGAGATTGTGTGGCACGGTTCACTCTGATGAGCACCCGCATTCCAAAAGGGGAGGAGTGGCAATCCTATTCCGGAGGGGCCTTCCGTTCCAGATTCAAACGGTAGCTAAATCAGGCTCTGGCCACCAGCTGACAGTCTCCGGTCTTTATAAAGGGTGGATAATCCACCTAGTGGGAGTGTACGCCCCCTACCCCACCCTTTGGAGAGTTTTTTCGATCTCTCTTCGACTCAGTAGCCAATTTACCTCCCGGACAGGTTATTTTAATGGGGGATTGGAACTGTGTCGAGGATGTGAGTATGGACAGAAGCTCTACTAAAACCCCAGGGTCTAAGTCCTGCTCTCGATTACTCCGTAACTTGATCACAGAAGCCGGATTAACAGATCCATGGAGGCAGTGTAATCCCTCCGTGAAAAATTTCACCTTTGTTTCCCCAGTTTCAAACACATATTCAAGACTGGATAGATTTTATACCCAGAGGAATGCTGTGCATTCTTTTAGAGATATAGTGTCTATCTTTCCTATTACGATTTCTGATCACGCAATGATCAAGGCAAAGCTTGCTTGGGACACGGCGGAGGGGGCAGGGTCTCTGGAGATTCGATCCGGGGGTTACTTAATGACAAACAATATATTGAATCTACTAGAAGAGTTGTCCAATGCTATTTAAACGAAAATACTGAGGCAGTCTCTAGACCCAAGTTCCTGTGGGATGCCCTAAAGCAGTGGTGAGAGGACATATGATAGCCTTCGGCCCCACAGAAACAAAACAGCATCAGGTCTCAGATGAGGAAACTCTCGCTGTATTGCAGATTTAGAAGCAGTCCATAAGTGCACGGGGTCCCAGAAAGTACTTAAGAAACTAAAGGAGGCCAGGAGATATATAACCTCTGTTACAAAGACGGGTGGAGAATTCTTAGATATGCCGGCAGCTGCTACTATGAGAGAGAGGGAGAGTCGTACTGCTGCGCCAGACTCAAAACAAGCTGCCGAAAGGTACATAGTTAAGGTTAGCTCTGACCCTCCAAATCTCCCTTGTAAGACCCTCCCAGGGGAAATTGCACAGGAGTTCGCAAAGTTCTATGAACAACTGTACAAGAAGGAACAAACACTAGATCATAGTAAAAAAATTGCGGACTTTTTACAAGGTATAGAGCTCCTCGTACTGTCTGACACTCAAAGGGATGCCTTGGAGGCCCCTTTTACTGAAGCTGAGGTGGGGGCAGCCATAAAGTCTCTTGATTCTGGGAAGGCTCCCGGGTTCACCTCTGAATTCTATAAGTTGTTTCGGGAAGATGGTTCCTTTACTTACTAGAGTTTGTAATGTGGCCCAGGAACTGGGTGCCTTGCCGGAGACATGGGGGGGAGGCCCTTATCTCAGTTTTGCCGAAAGCAGGGAAGGATCCCACCTCTTGTGCAGGGTATCGTCCCATCTCGTTACTTAACCAAGATGCAAAAATTTTTGCTAAAATTATTAGCTCACGGTTGCAGGGAGTAGTCCCTGTCCTGGTTCACCCAGACCAAACTGGGTTTATACCCGGGAGACACAACCAGGACAACATTAGATTACTTTTAAATGTAATTTCTTCAACCCAGCTCCCTATTGACTTCCCTCTTTCAGCAATATTATCGTTAGATGCTGAGAAAGCTTTTGATAATCTAAACTGGCAGTATTTGGATTCAGTATTGGGGGTTTTCGGGTTTGGAGAGAGATTTCGGGCTTGGATCTCCAATTTATATACTAAGCCAAGAGCAAAAGTCCAGGTGAATGGGACGATCTCCAGGCAATTTGGGATTGAACGTGGTACCAGGCAGGGCTGCCCTCTCTCCCCTCTCCTGTTTGCTCTTAGTTTGGAACCCATGGCTGCTTATATTCGGCAATCTGATTTTTTCCGGGGCTTGCAGGTCAGAGGGGTGGAAGTTAAGGTTTCGCTTTACGCGGATGACACCTTACTATATATTTCAGACCCGGCAGAAGCAGTACCCAAGATTTTCAGTTTCCTCTTGGAATTCAGAACCCTTTCCAGTTACAAGGTTAATCTGGATAAATCTGAGTTGTACCCACTGGGGGGGGCCAGGAATCAGCCCTTGCCAGGGGTGCAGCAAATTAAATGGTGTAAGGCGGGGTTTAGATACTTAGGGATATGGATACCCAGGGATTTTGAGGCCCTATACTCCACGAACCATTTAAAGATCCTTGGGGACATCAGGAGGATTGTAATAGGTGGAGGGAACTCCTCTCTCCATCTCAGGTAGGGGTGAATCCATCGCATGAATATTTCTCCCCAGCTATTATGTTTATACTGGGGCCATCCTCTGAGGCCCCCAGGAATTTCTGGAGAGACGAAAATCTACTCTTTCCAAGTTCTTATGGTCTGGGCGGAGGCCCCGGTGAAGTGGAAGATTATGGTGGCCCCAAGGAAAGGGGAGGTTTTGGGGTACCGATATCCAGAAATATTTCTGAGCACTCAATTGTTACCCTTAGTGACCATGGCTCTGGATTCCCCACCTAAGTGGGTTCAGATTGAAGTGGCTGACTCACCTCTGGGAAATATCACAGATCTTATTTTTCTGGACCTATCTGGGTTGAGCCAGCTGGATTTCAGAAACCCTTTTACAAGGTTGATTTCAAAGGTGGAAAGATATGAATTCAAAATTAGGTATTAGTTTAAAGCTTAATTCATATACGACCATTCGAGTTGTTTGGATTTTGGCCCACTCAGGTGGGACAAGGGCTTCATCGATGGGCCAGAATGGGGTTGGTTAACCTGGGTTAGCTTTAGACCAGAAAACATTTAAATCATTTCAGCAACTAAAGGCCAATTTAACCTTCAAGGTAGGTATTTCTTTGATTATCTTCAGTTAAGGCACTATGCCCATATAAATGAACAACAAATTGAGGTGGGTAGAGAGACCTTTGGGTAACCCAGTGCTGCTTACACCTTTCCTCCTGATCAGGCTGCCAGAGCAAAAGAAAAAAATTATTTCAAGTTTAGTTACAGAGATGAATTTTGCGGAAGGTGACTCCTTGCTACAGGTCAAGGATAGGTGGCATGGAAACCTGGGGACTGTTCTGTCGGACACTGATTGGACTTCCATTTGGAAGTCCGTTCACAATACCACATCCTCTCATTTCTGGCTGGAATTCCGTTGGAAGTTAGTTATTAGATTTTTTAGAGTTCCTATGATGACAAAACACTTTGGATTACACTACTCCGACCTCTGTTGGCGACACTGTCGGTTGGTTGGCACTTATTTATATATATTTTGGGAGTGTAAAGTTATACAAGAGTTTTGGAGGGAAGTAATAGACACTTTCAACAATATTTTCAAATTAACACTGCCGAGCTCCCCGCAGTACTGGTTATTAGGATTGCCACCCCTCCAGTTGATTTCCAGATCTTCCCACCTCCTGTTTGGAACCTTGGTGTCAGTGGCCCTTAAAGCTATTACTCTTTCATGGCTTACCCCAGATAAGCCCACAATCTCTACAAGGTATGGCATCTGCACCAAGATTGTAGACATGGAGTACTTGACGGCCAAATTGAGGTTGTCTGTAGATAATTTTAAAGTGAGATGGCTACCTTTTCTACACTTCATGGCCTCACAAGAGGGGAGGCCAGTAGTAGACTTGCTCGCCAGGTATGCCTAAGAAGAAACTCTGGGCCTCAATCGGGCGTACTTTTCCACGCTCGTCCATTGTAGCTGTCTTTTAATATCTACTACGGTAGCTGCTCATCTGATGTTCTCTTTAAGATACAATAATATAGGTAGAATGATTCTGTATATGGAAGCCTTCTGCTGCAATGGCTATGACCTCAAAGTATACCGGGGGTCAAAACTCAGTATTTGTATTAACAGCGCTACAGTCTTTCCCTCATTTTACTCTCTTATTCTTTTCTAACTGTTGTTTTTATACTTCTGATGGTACTCTCCCTTTATTGTATCTTATTTTACTTTATTCTCCTGTAGTCTATTTTTACTTTCTCCCTTCCGCTTTTATTTTATATTACTCCAACCTTTTCCTTTTTATCTAACTGCTAACTATTGTCTTTTTCTCTCTCTTCTCTTACATCTTTAGTCCTATTTCTTTATTTTCTCTTTATAGACATTAATAGTTGTAATGGCACTTAATGAGAGTGGTATTGTACTGTTGAAATGTCTGTTTATATGTACTCTATATGGAAAAAACTCTCCAATAAATTTCTATTTCAAAAAAAATAATTATCCCAAAATATAAATGGTATCTCCTCCCGTTAAGCGCTTGTGAGTCCTGTCATATCTGCACAAGAGCAGGGCAGACTTGATCTACCTCCAAGAGACTCATTTAAGTGTTGATGAACATCTCAAACTAGCTAAGTTGTGTCGAGGAACCCTGTACAGCTCATCCAGTGGGAGGGGCAGGAAGCGGGGAGTGGCTATAATTATACCATCTGGAACCCCCTTTCAACACAACTACACATTACAAGACCCCGAGGGTAGATTAATCCGGGTCCAAGGCACAATAAATGGAGGGAGATCACCTAGCTAATGCATACTTCCCACCTGCCTGCCTGTCTCCCCAGTTGAGGGCGCCCTGGACAAAATTGTACAAAACACAAAAGGTGTTCTCCCATTGGCAGTTGACTTTAATCTGACACAGGACCCCATATTGGACTCCTCCAGTCGGGAGAACCCCTAGGCAATCGCCAGCACAAAATTCTTCAGGCAATTAACGACAGAGGTGGGTTGGGCCATGTCTGGAGACACCAACACCCACATTCTAAAAACTATTCACACTATTCCATGGTGCATAGGACATACTCGCATATAGACCACACCTACACTCAGCAAGAAAACGTCAACCGACTTAAAGAGGCCCGACTGGGTGATATTACCCTCTCTGATCATTCCCCATTGGTTTTGTTGTGGGAAATCGGCTAACAGCCTAAAAACACCAGATGGAGGCTTAACCCATATTACCTGCGCTCTGAACTGTTTAGGGAGTTCATCTCAGATAAATTAATCGAGATCCAGGAACTTAACCCTCTTAATGATACAACCTCAGCTGTCCACTGGGATACAATAAAGGCAGTACTCAGAGGCCATATAATACAACACACCTCGGAGCTGAGTAGGCAGCGCAGGGAGGGCAGAGCCAGGGTGGAGGAGACTCTGCATTTCCTGAAGATGGCACACAATCAGGGGGATACCTCAGTTTTACATTTACTCCAGGAAACTAAAGCTGAACTGGATAATTTGGCACTACAACAAAATGAGATTGCACTGACCTTCTTGAGACAGAAGTATTATGAGGTTGGCCCTAGAGCCACCAGAATGCTGGCATACCAGGTGAGAAAACAAAAGAAGGCCTCAGTGATCACCACTCTCAGACATCCATTGGGAGGACATCCCTTAACTAACCTACACGATATTACAGAAGCCTTTATGGACTATTACTCTGCTCTCTATACCCCTGAGGTGGCCTCTAGTGAGCCAGTTATTTCTGCTACCTGCGGGGGATAACTTTGCCTCACCTCTCAGATGCTCAGGGTGAAACACTAACTGCTCCCATTACTGAACAAGAACTCGTGAGCGCGATAAGCTCCTTAAAAACGCTAAAAGCCCCAGGCCCAGATGGCTATGGAAATGAGTTCTACAAAGTAATGAAACAACAATCCATCATGGGTAAGCTAATGGAGACTATCCAGAAGGAGAGGCTGGTGGCCCTCCTAGAGGCCAAAGGACTACAGGACAGCAGACAGCATGGCTTCATACGTGGCAGATCCTGCCAAACCAACCTGGTCAAGTTCTATGACTGGGCAACTAGGCAACTGGACAGGGGCCATGCAGTGGATGTCCTGTATCTGGACTTCAGTAAGGCATTTGACTCAGTGCCACATGAAAGGCTGGGAAGGAAGTTAGTAGGCACAAGGGGGGGTGCAAAGCTGGTGAGATGGGTAGGAAACTGGCTGCAGGGAAGGCAACAGAGGGTGGTGGTGGGTGGGGAGCTCTCACACCCAAGGGCAGTGACGAGTGGTGTTCCACAGGGCTCAGTGTTGGGACCAGTGTTGTTTGGGATATTCATTGCAGACATATCATGGGACATCAAGAGCAAGATCAGTCTGTTTGCTGATGATACCAAGGTAGGCGCAGTGGTGGATGACCTAGGGGGATGGCAGGGGTTGCAGGATGATCTGGCAAAGCTTGAAACCTGGTCAGACACCTGGCAACTGGGCTTTAATGCCAAAAAGTGCAAGGTGCTGCATTTTGGGATGATGAACCCAAGGAGGAGTTACCAGCTAGGGGGAGTGCAGCTAGCCCAGACAGAGGAGGAGAAGGATCTGGGTGTGCTCATTACAGGGTCAACGAACAACTCGGCACAATGTAGGAAGGCAGCTGCAAAGACAAACAAAATGCTGGGTTATATTGCAAGGGGTATATCCTCGAGGAGGGAGGAGGTGATTCTGCCACTGTATAGGTCATTAGTTAGACCACACCTGGAGTACTGCGTGCAGTACTGGCGTCCGTATCTGAAGAGGGACTTGAAGTTACTGGAGGGGGTGCAGCGCAGAATGACAAAGATGATCAAGGGGCTGGGGGACTTATCATACGAGAGGAGGTTGAAGGAGTTGAACATGTACTCACTGGAGGACAGGAGAGGAGAGACAGGGGTGACATGATTGAAACCTTTAAATACATGAAAGGAATAAACAAGACAAGTACAGAGGGGCTGTTCAAAGTAAGAGAGGGGAGGGACACCTATGAGACTGGAGCGAGGAAGGTTCAGGGGGAGATGAGGAGACACTTTTTTACAGAGAGGGTGGTGGCTGGGTGGAATGCGTTACCTCCTGAAATGGTATGCAGTAGAACAGTGGACTGCTTCAAATGAGGATGGGACAGGACAAGGGGGAGGGTTAATGAAGGGGAAGGGTGGAAGGGAGGGGCAGCTGCAGAATAAGGGGTGCTAGCTGCACATTCAAGCAGACTTGATAGACCTCTAGGCCTTTATCTGCTGGCAAATTTCATATGTTCATAACAAATGGCACCTGGGCTCCTCGGGTTGTTTAACTCGATCTTGGAGGGGGACCACCCCCATCCTGGTCCTTTGCCACTATTTCAGTCATCCTGAAACCGGGGAAAAACACTCAACTATGCAGCTCTTACAGGCCAATCTCGGTCTTAAATACAGACTATAAGCTCTTTATGCATGTCTTGGCTAAATGCCTAGACCAAGTTATGCCCCAGCTAACTGATCAGGATCAAACTGGTTTCGTGAGGAACCAATCCACTACTGATAATATCAGACGGACACTTCACATCACCCATAAAATGCAAACATCGATTTCTCCTTCAATCTTAGTAAGTTTAGACACTGAAAAAGCATTCGATAGGGTGGCTTGGCCCTTTTTACATAAAACACTAGAAAAATTAGGCATCCCCAAACCCCTAATAACAGTTTTCCAGAAAGTATAGTTACGTAAGAACTTGCCGTAACAGTAGATCTTCGAGAACAGCTCTTGCAGCAGGTTATACCATTAGGACTGAAGCCGGCAGGCGCCAGGACCCCACGGAAATTTTCTAGCTAGCAGTCTTCAGCGGGGACCGCCTCCGACGTTGGTCCTGCCCCCGACGTCGGGCGTAATACATAAGGAGGCGGTCCCCCCATAATACTCAGTTCTCCCGCCGGAGACTCCCGGCCGCTGGATGACATCAGAAGAGGAAACCGAGGATCCGCCACCAGATGGCAAAGACTATTGAATAGGAATGTCCCATCCATAAGATGGGTGCTTGACTCGACCTACCTTCAAAAAGGGGATGGTGGGCGGAAGGTTCTTCCTTCAAGAGCTGTTCTCGAAGATCTGCTGAGTTCTTACGTAACTGTACTATCTTTCTTGAGATACAGCTCTTGCAGCAGGTTAGACCATTAGGACTGATTTCCAAGCAGTAGTGGCAATCATGCACCACTGGGAGGAGGAAAGGTAGAGACCTCGATACAACTCGAGCCTAGGACAGAATTCCCTGAAGGATGGCTAGACCGAACCCCGCTCTTTGCCTCGATGCAATGTCCAGACTGTAATGCCTGATAAACGTATGCACAGAGCTCCAAGTAGCTGCAGAGCAAATAGCTGAGGTGGAGACGCTTTTACGCCGCAAAAGAAGTAGCCACCCCTCTTGTGGAATGACCCTTGACCGCGCCTGGTAAGGGTTTATTGCGCTTCCTCAACAAAAAGTGATGCAGTGGATGAGCCACCTAGAGAGTGACTGGAGACAGGAGCTCCCACCATTCTGTGAGAGCGTGATGAAAGTGTTGGTCCGACTTCTGGAGCTGTTTGGTTCTCTGGTCAGGTAGTATCTGAGGCACCGATGCACATCAAGGGTGTGCAGAAGGGCCTCCTCGATTAGAGAACCTTGGGAAATACACTGGTAGATCGATATCCTGATTAAGGGTGAGAGCTGAAACCACCTTAGGCAAAAACTTTGGGTTTGTCCTTAGGGATACCCTGTCCTGGTGGAAAACCAAATAAGGCTCTTTGCACATAACAGCATGCAATTCCGAGATCCTTCTAGCAGAAGTAACAGCAACTAAAAATAACATTTTCCAAGAGAGAAAACGTAGCTCGCAATCTGCAGCTGGTTCAAAGGGTGGCAGCGTAAGCTGCTCCAGGACAAAAGGTAAGTCCCAAGGAGGGACTGGATCTTTGATGGGAGGCCCAAGGTGGAGGACACCCTTAAGAAGGCACGAGTAGTGTCCAGCTGGGCCACCGTCCGATAGGCTCAACGGGGCATGGTAAGGAAATTGCACAAAGGTGCACCTTAATCGAGGAGTAAGCCAGTCCGGAATGGAAAAGGGAAAGCAGGTAGTCCAGACCAGCTTTTCTAGACAGTCTAATGGCGCGAAGCCGCACGCTTGGGCCCACAAAGCAGAATCTACACCATTTCATGAGTGGTTGTCGGTAGCGGTTTTCTGGCGGCAGAGAGTACATCTGCCACTTCTTGCGAGACCCCGTATCGCATCATGGCTATGTCTCTAGGAGCCAAGCGTGCATGTTCAATGAGCGTAAGTCTGGATGGACCAATGAACCCGCCTCCTGAGACAATAGATGGGAGCTGATTGGCAAAGGAACTGGAGGTTCCCGGGATAGCTGGTGCAAAAGAGGGAACCAAATCTGTCTGGGCCAGAAGGGTGCGATCAGAATGATTGTCGCTTGCTCCCTGCGCGGTCTTAACAGAACTCTCTGGATCACCGGGACAGGAGGGAAGGCATAGATGAATCTGCCTGCCCAGGAGAGGGACAACGCATCTCGCCAGAAAACACCAGGTCCTGGATCTAGCGAGCAAAAATTGGGCAGTTTTGCATTGGATGGGGACGTGAAAAGGTCTAACTCTGGAGTGCCCCATCTGTGAAACAGATCCTCTACCACCTCCTGCAGAAGTTCCTACTTGTGGACTCTGGCCTGAGAGCAGCTCAGACTGTTCAGTAGGTGTTGTCCACTCCCGGACATGTACTACAATTAGGCTTGCGCGTGTTGCAATACCCACTCCCACACTCTCATGGCCTCCTGCAAAGCGGGTAGGAGTGCCTCCTTGTTTGTTGAGGTAATACATCACCCTGGTATTGTCTGTTTGAAACAGAAGTGTACCGGTGGAATCTCCGACTGGAAGGCTTGCAGAGCGTAAGGACTGCCTCATTTCCAAAATGTTGATGTGGAGATGAGACTCCTGGGCTGTCCACAGGCCCTGAGAGCAACACCGCCCAGGTGTGTTCCCCAACCGAGCCCTGAGGCGTCTGTGGAGAGGGCCACAGTCAGAGATGGCGCTGTGAAAGGAACCCCCGCAGAGAGGTTCCCTGGATTTAGCCACCATTCCCAATCCCGAATTACGGCTTTCATGATTTGGATTGGATGCTGCAGATGGTCTTGCTTTTGGTCCCATTGCACCCGAAGCATCCATTGGGTTACCCGCATGTGGAGACATGCCAACGGGACTGTCGCAATGGCCACAGCCATGTGTCCAAGCAGGCGAAGGACCAGTCTGGCTGGGACAGTCTTCTTCACCGACAAGTCCCTGATGAGGGATCTGATGTGTTCCACTCTGTCCGAGGGAAGAAAAGCTTTTCCTCTGATGGTGTCCAGAACTGATCCTATAAACTGCAGCTTCTGGGATGGCACCAGGAGTGACTTCTCGTAGTTGATGAGAATACCTAGTGATGGAAAAAGGGATTGGGTGAAGTGAATAGCCATCATCAGTGCCTCCCTGGAGGGTGCCATGAGAAGCCAGTCGTCCAGGTATGGGAACACGTGAGACCTTGTCTCCTCAGAGACGCCGCCACGACCGCCATGCACTTCATGAATACGCATGGTGCCGGTGACAGCCCGAAGGGAAGAGCCTGGAACTGATAATGGTGGCTCTGAAACTCGAAGTGCAGGAACTTCCGGTGCGCTTGAGCAATCGGAATATACAGGTAGGCGTCCTGCATGTCCAAAGACGCCAGAAAAGCGTCCTGCTTCAGCATGGGAATTAGGCCCGGAAGGGTCACCATGCAGAAGCGTTTGTAAATGACCGAAAGGTTGAGGTCGCTGAGGTCCAGTATTGGACGGAGGTCCCTGTTTTTGGAACCAGGAAGAAGTGAGAATAGTACCCTTGTCTCTCTGGTTCTCTGGGAGTGTTTCTAAGGCTTCCTTTTCCAGAAGCGCGAGCACTTCCTGCTGTATGAGCAGGGCATGCTGACCCAAATATCGAGAGAGAGGGAGGTCTTTTAGGTGGACTGCCTACAAATTCTATATAGTGGCCTTTTTGACCAGCTGCAGAACTCACCTGTCGGTGGTATCGATGCCACCCTGGCAAGTGGCATGTGATGCAACCCCCGACTTTCTTTTCCCATTGATCCTGAGGAGGGCGGGGCCGGAAGGAGTCATGCTTGGCAGCGTTTGATCCGGCAGGCTGGCCAACTTTGCAAATCGTTGGCCTCTGCCTGAGGATGACTTGGCCTGGGCCTTGAGGGTGAAAGTGCCCTCTGCTGCTGGCCGGAGCGTGGCTGTTGCCTTTGTAGCCGGCCACGGAAATGGCTCTGGTTCCTACGAAAGGAACTAGGCCGAGACCTGTACATAGCTTGTACAGATCGGACTGCCTTCCCTGCATCCTGAAGTTTGGTGAGTACTCTCACGGAGGCTTCACTAAATAGGACCTCGCCGTTATAAGGGACGTCTAAGATGTTCTTCTGGACACCCGGGGTAAAGTCGGAGACACGGAGCCAAGAGTGTCTCTGGAGACACATACCTGAGGCTGCAGCTCTGGCTGAAGAGTTCGCAGAATCATATGCGGCTCTGAGCACTTGGGTCCCCACATCCGAACCCGTGCGGAGGAGGTTCAAGAGCTCCTCCTTGTGGTCGCCATTGGGCATCTTCTCGAACAGGTCCTGTCCCTGCTCCCATAGTGCGTTCTGGAACTGAACCATGTGGGTGAGGTAATTCAGTGACTTGATGGCGCAAGTCACGGCCACGTACGTGCGCCTACCCAGGACATCCAATTGCTTGGATTCCTGGTCCGGTGGCTGTGTGCTCAAGTGCTGAGGTCTCTGAGACCGGTCATGTGAAGCAATGATGACCAGGGAGTCAGCCAGAGGATGGTTCGCCAGATACTGATCCTCCCTAGGGGCCTTGTATAGGCGGTCAGCCTTCTTCGGCACTGTGGGAGTGGAGTGCGGACGCTTCCAGGCAGCCTTGGTGATGTCCGCAAATGTATCCACCAAGGGCAGCACTACCACAGGCTTCGGATCTTTCTGCCGAAGGTAGCGAGCAAGGCGTTGTCTCTCGGGGTCGAGCTCTTCAGCATACCACCCCATGTCCTTCTGGATGTGCCTCATGATCTCCGCGAAAGAGGGATCATCCAGAGGAGACCTGGGTAGGTCGTGCGGATCTGGAGAGGGAATGCTGATAGGAGAAGGTGATCTGGAGCACTCTGAGGTGTCAGATCTGAATCCTCCCCAGATGGAGTGTACCGCGCCATCTTGGACTCTTGGGGCTGGGTGACCCTGAGGGGATCTAGAGAGGTATTCTCCTTTCTGAAGATCTGCCCGAGGCGGTGGTGTCTGCTCCTTGGGGGTTGGCGGTCGTCCCACGGGCCCCTTGGGTGGAAGAGGGGGCGTAGGCGGTGAAGGAGTAGGTGGAGGCAGAGTCGGAGTAGGAGGAGGACGTGTGGTGACATCTTTTTTGATGGTGTCCCACCAGAAGGTAAAAAGTTCTTTTTACCTCTGCCAGATTCGTACCTGACGACGGCTTGGCGCCGGTGGCCTGTCGCCGGGGTCGGACATCGGGTCCCCGGAGGTCTCCCGCTCCGGGGAAGGTTCCCATGGGAGCCCGGCGTCTCCGGTGTTGCCCGCCTGGTCCTCGGGCTGTGTGGCGTCCTCCTCAGACGAATCCTTCTGACCGGCGCCCACCAGCGATGGTGGTGCAGTTCTTCTCACGAAACCAACGCCGGTCCCCTGGCCGATGCCTCGAGGTGAACGCCTGGCCGGCGACGGGTGTTTAGATATCGCCAGCCCTGGGAGCGCCAGTGATGCTTGGCCAACGCCGGGTGGGCTGAGTGGGGTCCGGCGTCCGCTTGAGGGACGCCAGGTCCTGGTCTTACGGGAACCAGATTCGATCCACGCGGAGGCTGGGAAACTGACCTGGCGTCAGTGTCCCACCGGCAGGAAGAGGATTTGTGGTGAGATGGAGTGGAAGAGGCCGACGGCCTGGAAGTCCTCAGGGGCTGTAGAGAAGATGAGCCGCTGGAGGATCTGACCTGAACCGGGGGAGGTTGCGAACGAGCCCTGGAGGGAGAGCGGTCCGATTTCGAGCTGGAGCTTTGGGAGTCCGAGGCCCTCGCAGGGGACCTGGACCTTTCCTTTTCCCGGTGCTTGTCCCGGTGCTTGTGGGTTTTACTCGACGACTCCCTCCGGGAGGAAGGTTCTTTATCCATAGTTTTAAGTTTCTCCTCCAAGAGAAATGCATGAAGGGCCTTCTGGCGGCGGATCCTGGTGCGACTGTTGAAGCCCTGGCAGAAAGAGCAGGCCTTTGTATCGTGTTCTGGGCTCAGGCAGCGCACGTGAGGCCTAATGTGATCCTTGAAGGACTAATATCGCACACTTCAGATGGTGACCTCTACAGAAGTTGTTGGAGAGGACATCAGTTGATCCAAAGTCGAAAAAAAGACGAAAATTATCGTAGTTCTAAAGGTCGTTGCGCTAGAAGAAGAGACCGAGAGGCCGATACTGGCAATGCTGACGGCGGGAAAAGAACTGGGGATTATGGGGGGACCGCCTCCTTATGTATGACGCCCACATCGGGGGGTCTGACGTCGGAGGTGGTCCCCGCTGAACACTGCTAGCTAGAAAATTTCGGGGTCCTGCCCGCCGGCTTCAGTCCTAATGGTCTAACCTGCTGCAAGAGCTGTATCTCAGTAAGATCATCTATTCATCTCCCCAAGCACGCGCTAGGTGGGTGGTCATTATTCTAAATATTTCTCTCAAGTGGGTACCTGACAGGGATGCCACCTGTCCCCTCTCTATTTGCGGTATACATCAAACCATTAGCACAATACATAAGAGAATCTCAAAACATCAAGGGAGTGTCAGTGGAAGATGTAGAACACCGTACAGCACTATATGCTGCGATGTTCTTTCATATCTCTCAAACCTTGAAGAATCACTACCAGCCATAAAACAAGTTCTAGATGAGTTTGCCCGAGTGTCAGGATACAAATTAAACCTAACAAAACAGAGATTTTAACATTACATTACATCCCTCTGCCGAGATCCGTAACATGATACCCTGCAGATGGAATTTGACTAAACTAAAATACCTGCAGATATTTATCTCTCAGAGGAATGAAACAGCTTATAACAACAATTTCGAGAACTTCACATCACAGTTAAAGGCAGAACTGGCAGCTTGGGCTACTCTTCCTCTAAGCCTCAGTAAACGAATAGAGCTGATCCGAATGACCACCCTACCTAGAGCCCTATATGTATTCCAGAACTTTCCGACCTTTATACCTAATAAAGTGTTTAAGACCTGGAGTAGTATCATTTAAAATTCATATGGGCTGCTCAAAGACCCAGAGTCAGGCTGAAGGTGCTCTCCCTTCCTCGCCACTCCGGAAGGCTTTCTCTGCATGATCTGCAACTATACTACTTTGCAGCGAATCTAACCCACTTGATGGCAAGACAGAAGAGAACTACTACCCCGCACTGGCTCCAAATAGAACAGGCACTTATCCCAGATAGGGAATATTTTCAATACTTATACAATCAGGAGGACGGTCAGGGACAGACTCCAACTTTGAATTACTGGCTTAAATGTGGCTGGAGAACCTGGCAGAGCATTAAAAAGGTACAGCGGCTAACCCCATTCCTAACGCTGACATGCCCAATAGCAGACCTTAGTGAATTCCACCCGAACAGATTGGATCATGGTTATCGATCCTTGGAGAGACTTGGCTTGAAATATTTGCTACAAATTACCACTCAAGGCATGCTCTGGTCTTTTGACACCATACAGAGATGATTTGGTCTCACCCATCAAAACTTTTATAGGTACCTACAACTTCGGCATTTCTATCAAAGCTTACCTCAAGAGGTCAGAGCACCAGACAAGTACCCATCCCTGCTAAATGCCCAACATCACCTTAACATAAATCCTGACACCCCTCATTTGGTGTTTTGGTACTACCAAACTCTGAAGTCCCAGAAAGAAATAATTACAGACAGTGTGCGCATGCAATGGCAGAAGGAACTAGGCAGCCCCCTAAAACAAGAAACTTGGCATCAATGACAGGAGTACGCCTGGAGGCATTTAATAAGATATTTCAGGACCCCGGTGATAACAAGACACTACTCCCCTACAGGCTCAGCAGCCTGTTGGAGACACTGTAGAGAGGAAAGAGCCACCCACACCCATATTATGTGGTCCTGCACTGCTCTTAGCCCGTTCCTGAAACGACTGGAAGAACAGTTTAGGGAATTATTGGATCCCCGATTTCACCTAACCGAAAAAATGTGTATTTTCCTGATTCTTCCCAGAGAATATAGGAGTACAAATATAAAATACTTGGTTCATCTCCTGCTAACTGCAGTTAAGAAAGCAACCACGAAAAGTACAGTTACGTAAGAACTTACCGTAACAGTAGATCTTCGAGAGAGGCTCTTGCAGTAGGTAATTACATTTAGGACTGGCCTGCAGGCAGCAGGACCTCCGGAAAAATTTCTAGCTAGCAGTCCTGGCAGGGACCGCCTCACGCCAGGTGACCGCGCAGTAGATGTCAGTATAAAGGGCGGTCCAGACACCCACCTTCCACTTCTTTCCCGCCACAGGCCAAAAGAGGCCGAATGAGAGAGAAGCGGATATTTCCAATGGAAAAGGAGCTGAAAAAGCCTAGGGGGATGGAGGGTGGGAAGGTATTACCTACTGCAAGAGCCTCTCTCGAAGATCTGCTGTTACGGTAAGTTCTTACGTAACTGTACTATCGTACTTCAAGAGGGCTCTAGCAGTAGATAATTACATATAGGACTGAATCCCAAGCAGTCTGGAACAAAGAGAGGCACCGGGAGGAGGAAAACTACTCCAAAAGGTAGTTCTGGTTGTGCAAGTCTCAAGATAGGAGGCCTTGCAAAACAGCCAGCCCGAAGCCTGCTCTATGGCAAGAGGCAACATCCAAACTGTAGTGTTTCATAAAGGTATGGACGGAAGTCCAGGTGGCGGCAGCGCAGATGTCTGCCGCAGACACATTCTTGAAACAAGTCGAAGAGGCAGCTACTCCTCTTGTGGAGTGGCCTCTGACTTGACCCAGGAGGGTCTTGTTGTATTTGTCATAACAGAAAGTGATGCAATGAGCCAACCACTTAGACAGGCATTGCTTGGAAACAGCATTGCCTTCCCTTTTGTGAGCAAAAGAGACAAACAACTGATCAGTCTTTCTGAGATCCTTCGTCCTGTTGGTGTAGTATCTCAGAATCCGGTGAACATCCATAGAATGGAGTAAATACTTCCCTTGATTACAGTACTGAGAAAAGGCAGGGTAACTCTATGGACTGATTTAATGTAGACTCTGCTACTACTTTGGTAGAAAGCATTCGTTAATGCAGAGCAACTGCGTTCCTTGTGAAAAATCAAGAGGGATTTACTACATCAGGCCTGGAGCTCGGAGATTCTTGAGTCAAGTAATGGCCACCAAGAAGACTGCCTTCCACGAAAGGAACTTCAAATCAGCAGAAGCTGCAGGTTCAAGGAGGAAGAGTAAGTTTCTAGAACAAAGTTCAAGTCCCAAGGGGAGCAGAGTACGGATGGGGGCCTCAGATGGAGGACCCTCTGAGAAAGGTCTTGAGACCTTCAGTTGAGCAAAAGCCTTGTCTGTGAAGTGAACATGATAGGTCAAATGAACGCCATGTGTACCTTCAGAGAGGAATGGCTGAGACCCAGGTCAAACAAATGACGTAGATACTCTAGCAGAAACCCCGTTGAACAGGAGAAAGGTTCCACATTCTTGGAAGCGGCCCAAATAGTGAATCTTTTCCACTTCATGGCATAAGTGGATCTGGTGGAGGGTTTTCTGGCCTCCACTAAAATCTCCGCCACTTTGGGAGACACTCCAAAATGGGATTGGGCTAGGTCTGCAGGAGCCATGCATGCAGTTGAAGGGATTTGAGGCCTGGATAGACCAGGGTCCCCGATCCTGGGTCAACAAACCTCAAGACAGAGGAAGAGGAAGAGGAGGATCCTCTGAATATTGTTGTAGAAGAGAGAACCAGATTTGCCTGGGCCAGAAAGGAGCGATCAGAATCATTCTCACTCCTTCTGAAGCTAGTTTCTGCAAGACTCGTGGGATAAGTGAAATTGGGGGAAAGGCATAGACGAATCTGTCCTTCCAGTCTAGAGAGAGTGCCGCTCCAAAGCGCCTGGAAATCCAGCGAGCAGAAGATGGAAGTTTTATGCTTAGGAGGGATGCGAACAGGTTGACCTGTGGTGTTCCCCAAAGTTGGAAAATATTGTCTAGGACCCTTGGTCCAGTTCCCACTAGTGAGTCAGAGCAGAAAGCGACTTAGCTTGTCTGCCAGGGTGTTGTCGACTCCCGAACGTGAATCGCCGTGAGGTGAAGGTCGTGTTGTGTTGCCCAACCCCAAACCCTCATTGCCTCCCTCCATAGAGGGTAGGACCGAGTCCCTCCCTGCTTGTTGATGTACCACACCACACACATGTTGTCCTTCTGGACGGCTAGGTGGCTGGAAAGGATGTATTGGTGAAGAGCTTGGAGAGCGTACAACACTTCCCGAAGCTCAAGTACCATGATGTGGACAACTTGTTCTAGCTTGGACCAGGAGCCCTGGGTCCGATGAGGGCCTAGATAGGCTCCCCAACCTTCGCCTGAGGCGTCTGTGGTTAGAGTCTGGGAGGGGGAAGGACGAAAGAAAGGAACTCCCCGAAACAGGTTCTCTCGAACCATCCACCATTGCAAGTCTCGCATCATCGGTAAGGAGATCAGAACTGAGTGATCTAGGTCATCCACTAGCTGATCCCACTGAGAATGTAGAGTCCATTGAGAGATCCTCATGTGGAGTCAAGCACGAGATACCGTTGGTATAGCAGCCGCCATGAGCCCAAGAAGGCAAAGGACCGACCTCGCAGGGACCATCCTCGCGTCGGACAACAGACTTATTTGGGTCTGAAGGTGGCTGCCCTGTCCGGAGGCAGGAAGGCCTTGCCCATGGCTGTACTGAGGATCACCCCAATAAACTGTAGCCTCTGGGATGGGTCTAGATGAGACTTGGAATGGTTGATGGTAATACCCAGGCAGGCAAAAACCTGCTGGGTAAGGGAGAGGGAACGCAGGAGTTCCTCCGTGGACGAGGCCGCCAGGAGCCAGTCATCCAGGTATGGGAAAACCTGCACTTCCTTGGTACGCAGGTGGGCCACCACCACTGCCAGGCATTTGGTAAATACTCGGGGGGCCGAGGATAGACCAAACAGGAGTGCCTTGAACTGGTAGTGGTCCCCCTGGAACGCAAAACGAAGGTATTTGCGATGAGATGGGTGAATGGGAATGTGCAGATAAGCATCCTGCATATCCAGAGCACAAAGCCATTGACCCAGCCGAAGGAGGGGCAGAAGGCTCTGCAAAGAGAGCATCCTGAACCTTTTGTACTCTACGTAAAGATTCAGGGAACTGAGATCCAAAATTGGTCTGCGATCTCCTGTCTTCTTTGGGACCAGGAAGAAATGGGAATAGTAACCCGTCCCTTGCAGATGAAGGGAGATAGGCTCTATCGCTTGCTTCAGCAGAAGAGCCGAGATTTCCTCCTGGACCAAGAGAAGATGTTCCCGTGAATACGACAACTTTAGAGGGGGGTGGCGGGGTGGTTTCTGAAGAAACTCTATGGAGTGTCCTTCTGCTATGAGCTGGAGCACCCAAGAATCTGTGGTTATCCTCTCCCATCCTGGAAGGTGGAGGGAAAACCTCCCTCCTACTGGTTCCTCCGGGGATTCCGGAGGTGGTGGGAGAGGAAAGGAGTCAGGTGGTGTGGGGCAGCGCACGGCTGAAGCACCACTGCTTTTTTTTGAGTGGGGGCTTGGTAGCTGCGGGGAACCCGTGTTTAATGGCCTGCCTTCCTGGGATTTAAGCCTTTGGCTGATTTCCCTCTGAAAGGGATGGCGCTGCTGCTGATGGGGACGGTACATGGAATCAACTGACTTCAGAGCCATCCTCTTCTTCTTGCAAATGGGTGATGATGTCCTTGACATCACCCCGAAAAACTCGACCCGGAAGGTGCTTCCTGGATAGCAGATTGCACCTCGGGACCAAACCTGTACACGGAGCCAAGCATGACGCCCGTGAGCTACAGCCAAAGCTGAGCTCCTGCCCAGCAGTGTCCACTGCATCGTATGTCGCATGTAGCATGTGTCGACTGGCCGAACGAGCAGAGCGGACGAGATCAGCCAACTCCTGCTTGACTTGGGAGTCAGGCAAGGAGTCCAGTTTGGCTTCCGCCTGAGTCAGGATGGCCTTCTGGTAGTCCCCCAAATGGCCCACATAGTTCAGGGCCCTGATCCCCAGTGTGGAGGAAGCGTAAATCTTTCTCCCATACTGGTCCAGAAGGCATGATTCCTTATCAGGAGGTGACGAGCTAAGATGTTCAGGGTTCGCCGAGCGGCTGTGAGCGGCGCTAATCACGACCGAGTCAGCACGAGGGTGAGAATCCAGGAAATCAACACCCTCGGGAGCCTGATATAGCCAGTTCGACTTCCTAGGAAGTGGGGCTAAGGCCAACGGCTGCTTCCATATTGTGGTAACAAGGTCGGTGTGAGGCTCTATCCAGGGTGGCACCAAGGTAGGCGCTGTCACGGGCAGATCCAGATGTTCAGCGAGTTTCAGACGCTGAGGATCTGGTTCCAGGAGTGCCACTGATGAACCTCCTGGATTTTCCTAAGCAACTCAGTAAAGGAAGGATCCTCTGGAGGAGACTTGGAGGAGTCCTAGGCCTGGGCTTCGATGGAGAACGAGGCTCATCGTCTCTCTCAGAGCAACCATCAGAAGAGTCCGAGGAGTCCGAGGGTGAAGAAGAGGGTAAAGAAGAGAAAAGACTCCCTTTCCTGACCCGGGGGAGGAACAGACCCCTTGGGAAGTCCCCGGGGAAGCACGTCCTGCCCCTCCCTGGATCCAGACGGAAGAACCCTGGAGTCCGGAGGTGGTGAGGGAGTGTGCCGCTTCAGACATACGGGAACCTGGGACGGCACCATCGCCGGAAGGCGGCTCTCGACCTCTTTGGTGAGCTGAGCCTTGACCTCATCCCACCAGGAGGCCAGAGTCTCCTGCAGGTCCACTGGCGGCCGCGAGGGCGGTGGAAAAGGAGGAGGCGGGGGATAAGGATACGGGTTATAACCGTATGGAGCATATCCAAAACCCGGCTGCGGGTAGCCCGGTGTCGGGTATTGTGGCGTCGAGTATTGCAGTGAGGGGAAGCCCGGCGTCGGGTACTGTGGCGCCGGATACTGCGGTCCCGGGTACACCGGCGTCGAATAGGACGGAGGATACCCGGAAGCCAGGGGGGCTGCCGAGCAGACGGCCGGCCGGAGACCTCATGGGCAGGTCCATAGTGGAGAGCACGGAGGGCCCGATGGGAGCGGAATGTCTCCCGGGTCAGTAAGGCCGACGGCAGAGGCCCTGGTGCCTGAGGTACCGACGTCGGCGGTAGGGTCACCGACTGTCCTGATTTCAGCAGCTGTGTCCTGCAAAAAAACATGAAAAATACTAAATGTCCTGATATTATAGTAGAAAAAATATTTTCTGACTTTCTTCTAAATGTTGCAACAAACTATAATACCTTACCTAAAAGACCTTAAAATGATAAGAAACACTGGAAACAACTAAAAAACTATTACGTATAGTCTTAACTCTGATTATTTAGAGAAAACAAGTCTGATGCATTGGTCAAAGTTACATGTTGTCCTGCAAAAAATCATGTTTCAGTAGGAAATGTCCCACTTTGGGCTTCCTAAAAGGTGGTAACCCTAGTCGGAGGGGCCGGCGTTGGAGCCGGTGTCCGGGAAGCCAACGTCAGGTCCGGCGCTCCAGGTGGAGGAAGGACCGATGGAGGCAAAAGATCCCCATCTTCGCCCAGGGACGGAGGGGAAAAGTCCATGAGGTCGGGTTGGGGAGACTCTGGTTCCCCAGATGGCAGCGAAGGCTGTGGGGAACCGGGTACGACGGATGTCGGGGGGTCCGTCGTCGGTTCCTTCGCTGGCCGGACGTCGGATGAGCCGACGTGAGGCTTAGTGGTGAGCTCTCGGCGGGCGCCGGTGGAGCCGATGTCTGACTTACGAGAGCAATCACGAGGCAGGCGATAGCGTGGTCGACCTGGTTCGGTGGAGGGGGGGTCGCTCAAAGGGTCGGACGCCATCGCCCTATCCGGTGGGATATCAGAGGAGCCGAACGCCTGCTTACCGGAGTCGCCCCCAGTGGTAGGCCGCGAAGCTTGCAGCCAACCGGGCAGAGGCCTCCAACTGCCCGGAGGCGCCTCGCAAGGTCCGAGCGCGAGCCAGACGGGACCTGAGGCTCAGATGGACTCAGCCTGCCCTGTTCCTGGGTCAGAAGATCCTGGCAGAGGGTAGTGGAACCGGAGGCTCCACCGTCAACTGCAGAGGAACCAAACCTGGTGGGGCCAAGGGGCTATCAGGATCATGCGAGCCCCTTCTTGCTGCAGTTTTACAAGCACCCTCTGCAACAGCAAGTAGGGAGGGAAAGCGTACAAAAACCTCTATGTCCAGCAGAGAGACAGCACATCTCGCCAGAAGGCCCCGCGCCCGGGAACAAGCGAGCAGAAAATGGGTAGTTTTGCATTGGAAGAGGAGGTGAACAGATTGAGATCTGGATGACCCCAAAGACTGAAGATGCCTTCAACTACTGACTGCATCAGTTTCCACTCGTGTGCCCTTGCAGAAGTGCAGTAGAGGGTGTCCGCCAGGACATTCTGAATTCCTGGGACATGCACTGCTGTGAGCTGTAGGCTGTGCTGAATCGCCTATTGCCACACAAGCATCATTTCCCTGCATAGGGCATACGATCACATGCCTCCCTGTTTGTTGAGGTACCAAACCACACATATATTGTCCGTCCTTGTCGCTGTCCCATAGCTCAGTTATGATATCCTTGAAGTCACCCCCAAAGAGAACCGAACCTCAGAAGAGGGCATCCTGGATGGCCTCTTGAACATCCTGGGCCAAACCAGATACGCAACCAAGAGTACCTACAGGCAAACTACAGTGACGGTGCTCTGGGTAGAAGCATCTACTGCATCATATGTATCCCTAAGGGCATGGCAGGAAATTTATGCTGTCCTGACCATTTGGGCAATCTTAGTCTTTGCCCGAAGTCAGGCAAGGCCTCAGACTCTGACTTAAGCTGGCCTAGGATAGATTTTTAGTACATGATCATGTGTCCCAGTTAATTCAGGGTTCTGAGCCAAAGTGGAGGATGAGTAAACTTTATGTCCAAATTGGTCCAGCTGCCTCGACTCCTTATCAGGAGGAGAGGTACTCTATGCTCAGCTTGGCTGTATGGTCATGAGTCACATTAGTGACCACCGAGTCCCCTGAGATGGGAACTGAGGTGGTCTTTGCCCTCAGAGGCCTGATATAATATGTCAGCCTACTTGGTGACCACATAGCCACCGATTTAAGGCTGTTGGTTCAACTGTGGAGGCCAAATCCTCATGCGGCCTATCCACAAGGAATGAGAAGTGGCGACAGCTCTGGCATGTCAAGGTGTTCCACCAGTCTCTTGTGTTGAGGGTCTTAGTCCTCAGTCTTCCACCCTTTCACTTCTTGAATCTTTCCAAGGATCTCTGTGAAAGAAGGATCCTCCGGGGGGGGGGGACTTAGGAGAGTCCTTGGGCTTGGGATCCTCAGAGGGAGGAATCTCAAAACCCGAAGCAGAGGAGGAGGAAGAGTCCGAGTCTGAGTCCGACAAAGGACTTCTGTCTCGTGACAGAACTCGTGGAAGAGGGACCTCCTTAAAGATGACTGTGAGGCCCCTTTTGTTGCCAACTACCATGGTAGGGCGCAAGGTCTGGCTCAAGGTAGAAGGACGAGATTCCACCAGCAAAAGGGACCTATGCATAAGATTCAGGTGAACTGGCTTGGAGGCCGCAACCAGCTGAAGTGGGTCCAATTCTGAAACAAGCTGGGTCTTGGTCTCACTCCGCCAAGACTAAAGAGCTGCCCTAAAGTCCACCTGAGGCTGAGGAGAAGGGGGGGCAGGAGGCTGTTACCAGGAGTGTAGCCTGTAGGATGAGAACCCAGCATCAAATAACCTGGCGTTGGGTAATAATAGCCCGGTGTAACGTAGCTGGGCATAGAACAGCCTGATGACAGATACCCTGGGGGGTAGTGAGGCACAGAGACACTCGGAGTCGGAAGGCTGGGCGAAGGCCCTGACGGAGGAGCTGAGGGGCCTGATGGAGGCCCTGATGGCGGATAACCAGGCGTAGACCCCAACGGAGGGGCCGAGGGACCTGACTGAGGCCCTAACGGAGGGTAGAAAAGGCCCAGTAATGTCAAGTTTGGCGCAGGACCCTCCGTAGGGGTTTCTGGCATCAGCCCCGAAGGGACGGAGACTCCCACCGGAATCTGGGGCAGGGCAACAGGCCCAGACAGGTGAGACTGTGGTGCAGGAGTTGGCGGCTTCCAAGGGAGGTCCGGCGTAGGGTGTTTTACGGTCCCAGGATCAGGGTGGCATCTGGTGGATGCTCCTCCAGCTCTGGCTCAGGATGAACAGGGGAGCCCAGAGTCTCCATCTGAGGAGGCAGGGAAGGAGGATCCCAAGAGGTCCAGCCCTCTGGGGAAGACTGCGGCAGAAGGCGCTGATCCAGACGATCAATGTCAGGCCTGTTATCGGGGCCGATGCCAGAGGAGCTGGCATGCGACTTATCAGCCTAGGCTGGGTGTTCATCAGAGGAGCTGAGAACTGACTTATCAGCTGTGCCACAGAACTTAGACCTGGGAGTTTTGGGGGATCTAAGAGTGGCGGAGTTCTCTGCGACTCCAGAGACACCTGCCTTAACCGTAACCAGATCAGGTGGGGAGACGAAGGGCTGCTCCGTGGAAGAGGAAGCAGGCATTGCCAGTGGAGTGGTACCCGCGTTAACAGGAGGCTGCTCGACGACCACGGCTCCTGGAGGAGGCTGCGGGCAGGAAGGAGACCAAACCTGGTCACAGAGCTTCTCCTTATCCTTCTTTTTCTTCTTGTGGGAGTCAGAAGAATCCAAAGGTGATGAAGACGACCCCCGCAGCTTCTTCTCCATGGAAGCCATTTTTTGCTTGATAACGTGGGTTTCCAGGGCCTGTTGGCAGCATTTCTGTGTGGCCTGGTTGAATTTCTGACAGGCCGTACAGTCCTCGGTCTTATGCTCTGGTCCCAGGCAGAAGAGACAGAGGGAATGGCCATCATTATGAGGAAGCTGTGTGCCGCAAGATTCGCACTTGTTCTTATGCGACTCAGAAGGCGTTGGAGAAGACATGTACGAAATTATTTACTTTGAGAGAAAATAAAGAGAAATTGGAGAAATACTCATTCTCCGCAGGTCCGATGTACGCAGGTTGACAGCGGGAAAGAACTGGAGGGTGGGCATGGGGACCACCCACTATATAGGGTCACGCTGATGTTCACCACGTGACGTTGGGTGGACAGCACCCCCGCCAAACACTGCTAACTAAAGTTTTCGTGTGGTCCTAGTGCCTGACAGGCCCAAGTCCTTATGGTTAGTACCTACTGCAAGAGCCCTCTTGATGTTAGATCAAATTATATATATTACTTTCCTCCAAATGTTCCTCTGCAATATCACTAGTCTCCACCATCTCCTGTTCCGAGATAGCCACCACTGTATATGCAACAGCCAAGCTGAAGAACTACACTTTCTGGAGCAAATGGTGCTTTTGCTGCCTTTTAATTTCCAGCTGAAGCCATAACTCTTAGTAAGAACGATCTCGCTATGATTCAATAGTCTAGTCCTTGATTTCCCACCGCAGGTCACCATGGTTTGATGGTGACCTGAGAATGCTGAAGACTAAGGGGCAAAGGTTGGAGCATTGTTGGCAGAGATCCCACTCAAAAGAGGATAAATTGGTGACGAGGGCTCATTATGATGAGTACCAGTGGGCAATCACTCTGAAAAAGCCACTGTTTCTGTCATGGGTGACTGCTGCTAAAAAAAGAACTGACCAGCTCAGTTTTTCAATACTGGACAGATTAGTAAATCCTATGTGTCTGCAGTCTTGTAAAGCGTGTTCCACAGAAAAATGTGATGAGTTTAATCTGTTCTTTCTGAACAAGGTGTCCTCTATTCAAGCCGGGAGATCCCCAAGCAGCCTGTCATTAGCCAACAGTGTCCAGTCTTCAAACAGGGACAGTCCATCTTTATGGGTGGAGTTTGAGCCAGTTTTGGCAGAGAAAGTCCTCCAGGTAGTTTCCAGACTGTGCTCCACCTACTATACATCAGACCCTGTGTTGATCCAGCTTCTTTTACAGTGCTGGGGTATGGTCGGTCAAATTTTTGGGTGCTCTCTTAGGGAGGAGATTTTCCCTCCTCCTTGAAAAGTACAGTGGTGAGGCCCCTTCTTAAAAAAACATCACTGGACCCCAAAGATCACTCAAACTATAGACCTGTCTTGAGCCTTCCCTTTTTGGTGAAGTTGATCAAGAAGGTGGTGGCAGTGAATTTGGAATAACAACTGGAGAAATATGATATCTATGAGCCTTTCCAGTCTGGTTTCTGGCCTCGTCACAATATGGAAACAACTCTGGTCAGGGTGCACCATGATCTCCTCCTTGCAAGGGATAGTGTACGTTGTTCCGTCCTTGGTTCTGCCTGACTTTCTTTGCCATCTGACACGGTAAACCACAGGGTGCTGTTGGCCCATCTGAGGCAATATGTAGGACTTGCAAGGACAGTGTTACAGTGGTCTGAGTCCTACTTATCCAGCAGAGTGCAGCAGGTGGCACTTTGTTCTTTCATCTCTGATAGTGCTATGTTCTGTTGTGGTGTGTCTTACGGGTCGATCTTGGCTCCCATGCTGTTCTCCTTGTACACTTTGCCATTGAGGGAGATCATTAGATGCTATGGCTTTGGTTTTCTTTGTTATGCCAATGATATCCAGTTGTATGTGTCTTGTACCCCTGATGGTAGGGCAATTTTATTGGAACTGAGTGAGTGCCTTAGGGAAATTTAGGACCGGATCACAGCCAGCTGGCTTAGACGGAATCCTTTGAAGATGAAGATGGCATTGGTGGAGCCAGGTTGGTTTTGTTCATCAGCGCAGAGTTGTGGGACTGTCCTAACATCTTTGGATGGTGTTGCGCTCGAAGCTGTAGATGGGGTGAGGAATCTGGGGATCACTGTGGACACCAAGCTGACATTAAAATATCTGGTGTCGGCTGTTGTCTGCACTGGCCTTTGCCACCTCTGCAACATCTACCTGATCATGGCCTTTCTTGAACAGACTGAACTAGCAACACTATTGCACACCCTGGTTTTGTCAGGATTGAAATACTGTTACACTTTATACCTGGGGTTATCTGCAAAGTTACTGCATCATTTGCAGCTGGTTCAGAATGTGGTAGCCCGGCTAGTTGCTGGTACCTCCTGGTTCGAGCATATCATGCCAATTCTCTGTGCTCTGCACCAGCTGTCAGCATGGTGACACAACAACTTCAAGGTGTGCTTGTTAATTTACAAGGCCCTGCACAGTTTGGGTCTGGGCTATCTGAAAGACCTATTGACCCCTTATGTGTCTGAATATCCCCTTCAGTTGGTGGAGAAGGACCTCTTATCTGTTCCAAGAGCTTGTCTAAAGTCAGGGCTCGAAATATAGCCTTTCCGTATTTCCGTGGAAATACGAAAAGGCTGTTGGAAATGTAAAAGTGCAGCCAGCATTTCGTTTGGAAATGCTGCTGCTGGCAGCAGTACCTTTGTCTTGCCTGGTGATGGAGCGCTGTGAGTCCGCTATCTGGTCGTTTTGGCGGCTGTGCTGTCTTGCTGGGGAGTGCACTGAGCAGCATGGATGGAGCGCGAGATGTTCTGCGCGCGCCCAGCTCTTGATGGGGCTTCTTGAAATCACCTGACGTCGGAACCTGCAAGACAGTGACCAGCGTGACCTACAACAGCCTATTACGGATTGGCTGGTCGCGCTCTCTTCCCGCACTGCCACCACGATTTTCCCCATACAGCAGTTGGCAGCGAGAGAGGAAGGAACTGCGCTGAGTTTGGAGTCAGGGCGGCTAATAAACGTCATCAGAGGAGTCTTACTGTGGAAAAAAAAAAACACAACTGACAGTCGGGGGTACTGACTAATGAAACATTACTGTTGGGAGGGGTCGGGTTACAAAAAAAGGATTGAGGGAGTGCTGCTGGATTCCCAAACAAGACGCTGGAATGGCTTGTGAGTGGGGCCAAAACTTGGTGCTAATATATCGAAGTTGCTGATAAAAAATATATATATTAAGTGCATCCAGACAATATTTGCTGCAGTAAGGTCCCTTTTCTGTCTTTTGACACACAGTCTGCTGTTGGGGAGAAACGGAGCAGCCCAGTGCAGCTTAAAGCTTTAAACTTAAAAAAATGAAGTCTCACTCTCAAACATCTGTATAGAGGCAATTTGGGCAAATAATTAAAAAGGATCCTCTGAGTCTTAAGTCAGGCACTACACCCATATCATTGAACTGTAAAGGCTTGTGTTCTGTAGAGGAGTCTCTACTGGTCTGCCCTAATCTTGTATTAGCTGCACTGAGTAAAACTTCCTTGGGAAGGCTGCTGAAGGCAATCTAAGTAGTGGATTAGTGGCAGAACTTGACCTCTGGGGGCCTTAGAGTGACACAGTAGCCTGCTAGAAACTGTCAGAATAAACAAAATTTTTATCACATAATATTTAAAACAAAAAAGCAGTTTCTGAACATTCTTATTGGTTTAATTGAGGGATTTTCTGTCTGACCTCTTGGGGCTGCTGTCTGTGTGTAAAGCTCACTATCCTGCATTCTAAAGTGCTCCCTGACCTACACTAGGGGATCCTAGTTGCGTGGAACTATCTTGGGGCTTTCTGTGTGTTTTAAAAAAATAAAGACTCTAATTCCTGCATTCTAAAGTGCTCCCTGACCTACACTAGGGGATCCTAGTTGCGTGGAACTATTTTGGGGCTTTCTGTGTATTTAAAAAAATAAAGCTCCAGTTTCTGCATTCTAAAGTGCTCCCTGACCTACACTAGGGGATCCTAGTTTGTGGAACTATCTTGGGGCTTCCTGTGTGTTTAAAAAAAATAAAGCGCTAATTCCTGCATTCTAAAGTGCTCCCTGACCTACACTAGGGGATCCTAGTTGCGTGGAACTATCTTGGGGCTTTGTGTGTGTTTAAAAAAATAAAGCTCTAATTCCTGCATTCTAAAGTGCTCCCTGACCTACACTAGGGGATCCTAGTTTGTGGAACTATCCTGGGGCTTTGTGTGTGTTTAAAAAAAAAATAAAGCTCTAATTCCTGCACAGAAGTCTAAACTGCTCCCTGACCTACAATAGGGGATCCTAGTTTGGGGAACTATCTCGAAGCGTTGTGTTTGTTAAAAAAAAAAAATAAAGCTCTTAATTCCTGCATTCTAAAGTGCTCCCTCACCTACACTAGGGGATCCTAGTTTGTGGAACTATCTCAAAGCGTTCTGTGTGTTAAAAAAAAAAAAATAAAGCTCTAATTCCTGTAGTCTAAACTGCTCCCTGACCTACACTAGGGGATCCCAGTTTGTGGAACTATCTTGGGGCTTTCTGTGTGTTTAAAAAACAATAAAGCTCTAATTCCTGCTTTCTGCCTCCCTGCCCACACAGAATCATTGTGAAAACATGTGTCAGAGAAGCTAGTATCTGGATTTAAACAAACAAAAACATTGTTAACTGTGATGCCACGTTAATTTCTATAGTCCCCTGTGAGAGGTGACTGCTCTGACTGATCTAGTTGTGATCATTTGTTCTCACTAAAAGAAAGACACACACAAACTGGTTTAAAGAATCTTTATTAACAAATCAAGTTCTGTTTCACAGATCAAAAGCATGTCACTTCTTAGATTTGGTTCTACAAAGAAAAATACTGTGGAATTACCACTGCTAGGTCCACCATCTTCCTCCACCGAACCTGACAGCTGCAGATTCCCTGACATTGGTTCCATGCCTTTTGTGGAGGCAAGTACAGTGGAAACCCCTCCACCCACCAAAAAAATAATGCTTGGACACCCAAACCAAGGAAAAATGTCACAAAAAGAAAAAAAGTATGAAAAACAAAGAACCAGACACTTTCAAGAGTCACGGAAAAAAGACAGAGAATGGCTTTTAGTAAATAATGACTGAACTGAGATGTACTGTGAATACTGCAGAAAAATATTTCCAAATGACAAAGGTTCATTTGTGGTTGGCTGCAAAACCTTTATGCTGGGCACAATAAAAACACATGAAATGAGTCACATTCATCGCGAGTCAAGCAGCCATATTGCTGCTCAATGACACTCTAGCAAAAGCCCAATTGTCAGGGGGTTGCTATCAATGGATAAAGAGACAACAGAAATCATGACCCATAGGTTTCTGACCGCTTTTAAGGTTGCTAAAGCAGGGCTACCATTCACAAGTTTTGTACAAGACATGGAGCTACTGTCACGGATAGGGAAACAGGAAAAGACTGGGTTGAGGTACACCAGTGACAAGACCTGTGCCAGTTTTATTAAATTCATCAGTAAGGATATTAATGCACAACTTACAGAGGAGGTCAGGCAGTTCAAATATTTTTCAGTGTTGTGTGATGGTAGTACCGACTCAGCTGTAATAGAGGAAGAGCTAATTTATATACGCTATGTGAAGGATGGTGAACCTGTGACAAAATTTCTCACCATCGTAGACATAGGCAGGCATACTTCTGATAATATTTTCCATGCTGTTAAGAACAGCATAAAAGAAGATGCAAAAGTCGAGGATTACTCCTACATGGTAGGATTCTGCGCTGATGGTGCAGCAGTAAAATTTGGACTTAATAATGGGGTTGCCAAAGAAGTTCAGGATCAGGTTCCTCATACTGTCTCGGTCCACTGCTCAGCCCATCGCTTTGAATTGGCTTTGCGACATGCAGCCAAGCCTTGCTCTTTAGTACAGCAAATTGATGACCTGTTACAACTGATTTTCCAGTACTACCATTCATCAGCAGTGATGCATACTGGACTAAAACAAACATCTTCTGTTCTGGTCTCCAGTACCTTGTGCCTGTGAATGTGTTAGGAACCATATGGCTAGCCCACAGAGTTCAAGCATTAAATGTGCTCATTAAAATGTGGAAAAACATTGTTGTGCATGTGACACAGGTTAGTGATGGTCAGGTCAGTACTAGTGGCCATGTAGACACCCAAATGAAAGCTGCTAAGCTGATAAAAAGTCTCGTCTCACTTAAATACCTCATTGCAATTCATCTAATTCACAAACTTTTCAGATGATTGTGTCTGCATCTTTGGCATTTCAACAAGAAAAGCTGCTAATTTTCCAAATTGCAGAGAGAGTTGAGGCTGCTGTTCTTTCATTAGAACATTATGACATTCAGCAGACCTGTGAGCGCTTGCTTGCTGTCAACAACATTTCTGTGGACAGAATGGAATTCAAAGATGAGGTACTTGTGCTAGAACGGGGGCAACAGTTCACTGGCACTATACGTACTGTTACAAAGGAGGTGACCCATTTCAGAGATGAAGTTGTGAAGTCCATGAAACATTTCAGTAGCATGATAAGTCCGTCACCAGGGGAAGACTGTGATGAACAACTTAATGTTGTACAAGCTTATCAAATTTTCAATCCAAACAACTGACCAGCAGTGCATCCTGACAATGATGATGTTGTGTATGGCAGAAAAGATGTGACATTCCTAGCAGAACAGTTTTCTAAAGCACTTGAAGGCCAAGGCCTTAACCCAACATTATGTTTTGGGGAATTCTGTCTGCTAATAAAATATGCCCTTCGACTGCTTGCTCTTGAACCAGTACTGGCTAACAATCCTCATGCACTACTTAAAAAGGTTTTAGAAAACAGGATGACCTACCCAACATCATAACTCTGCTGAGCATTGTGTTAGTTTTAAGTTCCAGTTCGAGCATTGTTGAGTCTGGATTTTCAGTCATGAAACGCATTAAAACTGACTGGAGATCATGCTTGACTCCAGAGATGCTAGGACATTTAATGAATGTCAAACTAAGTCCAATACAAATCAAGGAGTTTGATGCAGCTGGTGCATTATCTCTGTGGGCACTGGAGAAGGAGAGGAGACCAGAGACTGTAAAGTACAAAAGAAAAGACAAAGTGTTACAAAAACACATGGAATGCAACTTATCAAGCAGTTCCTCTGAGGGAGACAGTGAAGGGGAGGCATGAATTATGTTCCCTGGACAACTCTGTTTTCGCTGTTAATTTAGTTGTTTCATTTTCTATTATTTTTAATGTGGAAATGCACAATTTGGTCAGGAAATGTATAGCGAACCATTCACATTTCCGGTGCAAATGTACCGTTCTGGACACTATTTCAACCCTTGAAAGTGTTCAAGGGATAGGGCATTCAGAGTGGCTGCTCTGATTCTCTGGAGTGCCCACTCCCAGAGGTAAGAGGGGCACCCTCCCTGAACATTTTCAAGTCCCATTTGAAAACACATTTCTTCACCTTGTGTTCTGGGACATGATGCTGCTGCTTAATGTTTTTGTTGGATTTATTTATTTCTTGATTATAATATATTGTTTTATTTGTATTGTGTTTTATCAAATTGTTTGTCACTGGGAGGCACCCAGAGCCACAGGAATTGGGCGTCATATAAATACAATTGCCTTGCCTACAGTCCTTATTCATATCTTTGCGTAGTGTGGAAATAATCCTTTTTTTTGTTTGGTAGATTTGGATAGTGCTGAGATTTAAATAAATGGAGTTAACAAGTCATCAGACCCAAAGCAGTTTGATTCTAGCAGAGGTGTCTCTGATTTAGGCAGAGGTGAAATAAAATTCACTGAAAACATATTACCATGTGCAGAGAAAATGGCTTTGTAAAGAATTATAAAAAAGATGTGATATTAGTAACCTAAATCCATATGTGCTTATTTTATTGTTACCATTACTCCTAGGATCACTATGTATTTTCTCACTATACTGTTTGTTTCTGTTCTTTGATATGACATGGAGCCTATGTAAAACAGCCTTTGGCTCAAAGGCATTAGTTACAAGACTGAAATAAATAAAACAAATAAAATCAATGGTCCGTACCACTTGACTGTCAAACTGCAAAAAGCTAATCAAGAGTGGGAGGAAGAGCACTGTGACCAAGTGCAGCGAGTTTCCAATTCTCAGCAGCTACACCTAGAAGGGTTTTCCCTTACCATCTCTGGTGCTGGGTCTTTGGGAAGAGAGCTTGCTACTTTTTAGCCAAGATTTTGTACAGTCTTCGGAGCAGGACAAAAAAGATGAAATAAGCATTCCGAAGAAGATAAAAAAACAGAAAAAAGATCTACCTGCACTGCAGAATGAAGACAAGATTGAAGGCTGCTAGGTAGGGAGGTGTGTCTAAACCTGAGCAGACAATCAAAGCTTCCACTGCTCTCTATCTATACTGCCAAATGAGTTACTTACTTGAAGATCTGAACTGCAATAAGGGAAAAATACCACAATGCCCATTTCAATGCATAACTGAAGTTAATGCAGCTTCTTGATTAACATTATGAGACACTGGTATATTGGGTGAACATCCTCCTCTACAAAGGATAAGCATGCCAGTTTAGCAATACGTAACCCTAATGCGTTGCCAGCTTTCTGGCCAAGGAAGGACTTCCGCCACCTCTTGTGAGACCCGTGTCGCAAAATGGCTATGTCTCTAGAGCCAAGCATGCAGGTTCAGTGAGCGTAAGTCCGGGTGGACTAGAGAACCTTCCTCCTGAGACAAGAGATGGAGACTGAAAGGCATGGAATTGGAGGTTCCGGGACAGCTGCGTTAGCAAGGGAACCAGATCTGTCTGGGCCAGAATGGGGCTACCAGGATCATTGTTGCATGCTCCCTAGTAATTTGAGAAGAACTCTCTGATCAACGGGAAGGGAGGGAACGTGAAGAGGAATCTGTCCACGGGGAGAGGAAGCAGCGTCTCGCCAGAAAACACCAGGCCCTGGATCTAGCGAGCAAAAATTGGGCAGTTTTGCGTTGGATGGGGAAGCGAATAGGTCCAGTTCTGGAGTGCCCCATCGAAGAAACAGATCCTCTGCTACCCCTTGAAGAAGTTCCCACTCGTGGACTCTGGCCTGGGAACGACTCAGGCCGTCTGCAATTGTATTGTCCACTCCGGGAACGTGAACTGCAATCAGGCTAGCGCCATGTCGAATTACCCAATCCCACACTCTCATCGCTTCCCTACAAAGGGGGTAAGAGTGTGCGCTTCCTTGTTTGTTGAGGTAATACATCACCACCGTATTGTCTGTTTGGAGTAAGAGAGTACTTGGTGGGATCTCTGACTGAAAGGCCTGCAGGGCATAAAGGACCACCCTCATCTCCAGAATGTTGATGTGGAGCTGAGCTTCTTGGGGGTCCACGTTCCCTCGGACCTCACCCCGTTCAGGTGTGCTCCCCACCCCAGCCCTGAGGCGTCTGTGGAGAGGATTACCTCCGGGGATGGCGCTGTAAACGGAACACCTGCAGAAAGTGTCCCTGGGTCTAGCCACCATTGCCAATCTCGAATCACGGCGTTACGTGATCCTGACGGATGCTGCATGTGTGTCTTGCCTTTGGTCCCACTGCACCTTGAGCATCCACTGAGTTACCCACATGTGAAGCCTTGCCAAAGGGACGGTCGGAATGGCTGCAGCCATGTGTCCGAGCAGACGAAGGACCAGCCTGGCAGGGACAGTCTTCTTCGACGAGAGATCCCTGATGAGGGATCTGATGCATTCCGCTCTGTCATCTGGAAGAAATGCTCTCCCCTGAACGGTGTCCAGAACTGCGCCGATGAACTGCAGCTTCTGTGACAGTACAAGGAGAGACTTCTCGTAATTGATTATGATGCCCAGAGACCGAAACAGAGTCTGGGTGCTCTGGATAGCCATCAACAACGCCTCTCTGGAGGCAGCCATGAGAAGCCAATCATCCAAGTACGGAAACACATAGTGGCCCTGTCTCCTTAGAGACTGCCATGACTGCCATGCATTTGGTAAAGACCCTGGGGCCGACGACAGTCCGAACAGGAGAGCTCGGAACTGGAAGTGGTGGCCGAGAACTTGAAGCGCAGGGAACCTCCTGTGCACTTGAGCTATGGGTATATGCAGGTGTCGTCCTGCATGTCCAGGGACGCTAAGAAGGCATCCTTCTTTAGCAGTGGAATAAGACCCTGCAGGGTCACCATGTGAAATCATTTGTAGGCGACACACATTTGAGGTCGCTGAGGTCCAGGATTGGACGGAGGTCCCCTGTTTTCTTAGGAACCAGAAAGAGAGTGGAATAGTATCCGCACTCTCTGGTTCTCTGGAACATACTCTACCACTTCCTTTTGCAGGAGCGTAAGTATTTCTTGCCTGATAAGCAATTTGTGCTGACCCGAGTAACGGAGAGCAGAGGGGCCTCGAGGTGGCTTGTCTGTGAATTCTATAAAGTGTCTTCTTTCGACCAACTGAAGAACCCACCTGTCGGTGGTTATGGACTGCCATCCTGGCAGGAAATTTAGCAATATGATCCGACCTTGATATCCCGCTGATCCTGAGGCGGGGCGGGAAAGAGTCAGGCAGTGGCAGGCGAGGGGCCCGCTGGCTGAGCCAGTTTAGCTGGACAATGACCTCGGCCCGCGGGCTGTCTTTCCTGGGCTCTGCGGAACCGGAGCTCCTCTGCTGTGAACTGGTGCGGACTGTTGTCTCTGTGTCTGTCCCTAAAACGGCTTTGGTTCCTACGAAAGGAACTAAGCCTCGGTTGGTACATTGCCTGGACCAACCTCACCGCCTTCCCGGCCTCTTGGAGCTTGGTGAGAACCTTCTCAGAGGGTGCACCAAAGAGAACTTCTCCTTCGGAAGACGCATCCATGATGCTTTTCTGGACGTCTGGGGTAAATCTGGAGACATGGAGCCATGAGTGCATCCGGAGGCATATGCCTGAAGCTGCCGCTCTGGCCGAGGAGTCCGCGGAATCGTACGCGGCTCTCAGCACCTGGGTTCCCACGTCCGAACCCGTACAGAGGAGCTGTAACATCTCCTCTTCTGCTCACCTTCTGGCAATTTCTTCGCCAGATCCAGTCCCTGTTCCCACAAGGCATTTTGGAACTGTACCATGTGGGTCAAGTAGTTCAGGGACCTGATGGCGCAAGTAGCGGAAGCATACGTGCGCCTGCCCATAGCGTCCAGCTGTTTGGACTCTGGGTCTGGTGGCAGGGTGCTCAAATGTTGCGGTCTCTGGGACCGGTCATGAGAGGCTGTTATGACCAGAGAGTCGGCCAGAGGATGTTGAGCCAAGTACTGGTCCTCCTTAGGGGCCTTGTACAGGCGGTCAGCTTTCTTCAGCATCACCGGGAGCAAATGTGGATGCTTCCACGCTACCTTGGTAGACGTCCACAAAAGTGTCCACAAGGGTGGTACCACCACGAGCTTGGGATCCTTCTGCGAAGATACCTAGCAAGGCGGTCTCTTGGGTCTCAATTCTTCCGCATCCCATCCCATGTTCTCTTGGATATGTCTCGATTTCGAGAACAATGGGTCATCCGGAGGAGATATAGGAAGCTCACGTGGGTCCAGAGAGGGATGTGGAAGAGGAGAGGGGATCTGGATACTGTTGAGAACTCCGATCCCGTAACCTCGTCGAAGGTGAGCAAGCGCTTCTGGGTCTCTCTAGGACTGGGTGACCCAGAAGAAGATCTAGACGGGTCTCCTTTATCAGGTCTCCCCTTGGAGGGTCCGTGAGCTCCTGGGGAGGGTACTCGCCTGCAGCCCCGGATGGGGAAGGCGCAGGAGCCGAGAGGTCACAGGTGGTGAGGAGGAAGAGGAGGTGGTGTGGAGCCATATCCCTTGATGGTATCCACCAGTGAGAAAAGAGCTCCTTAACCTCTGAAGGGAAAGGCCCGACGACGACCGCGGCACCGTGGGACAGTCGCCGGGTTCCTGCAGGCTCCTCAGGTTGTGGAGGGCTCCCTGAGAGGTGTGACAGGACCGGTTACGCCGATCTGGTCCCTCAGGCTAAGCAACTCCTCCTCTGTGATAGTCTCCTTGACCAATGTCGGTAGGAGCGTCGGGTCCTCTTCTACATGCAGGTACGGACGCCGCCCTCCTGCCGGACGCACCGAGTGTGAAGGCCTGACCAGCAACGGGCGCCTGGCGGTCGACGGCTCCTGGGACCTGTGATGGGTGGCCGACGCCGGACGGGCTGGACGCTGGGTCCCGACGGCCTCTTCAGAGAGGTGAGCTCTTGGTCTTCTCTGGGGAGGAGGAGGAGGCAAGGAGACAGACCTGACATCAGGTTCGGAATGGCGGAACCAGACTTGGCGAAGATGGTGACGGTCCCAGACCCAACCAGGGCTTTGGAGGAAGACAGAAGAGGGCCTGGAGGTCTTGGCTCAGAAGAGGAAGAGGAGCCAAGGTTTTCTTCACCCAGCGGGGAGGCTGAGAACGGGCCCGGAGGGCGTAACAGTCGGACTGGGAGCCAGAACTACAGGAGTCAGGAGGCCAATAGATGGGGACTTGGAAGGAACCCTCCCTGTGCTTCTCAGAGTGTTTCCGGCCTTTTCTGCTGAATCCCCCTTGAGGTGTCCATGGCCTTAATCTTCTCCTCAGAGGCGCATCGCAGAGCCTTCTGCGACGGATCCGCTGTTGAACCCTAGCAGAAATTGCAGGACGGGTGTCATGGTCTAGGCTTCAAGCATGCGGACCTAGGCGAATACGGATCCTTAAATGGGATTTGCTTCCACAGGCGCACTTGAAGGATGGCCTTCAGCGGAGGTTGAGAGGACATCAGACACCAACTGAGCCGTAGAAAACAGTGTTTTCCCGAAGGAAGAACTTGACCGTGTGTCGCGCGCTTAGAAACGATCCGAAGGGTCGAGACATGCAAGTCGACGGCGGGAAAGAACTGGGGAATCTGGTTGGACCGCCCCTTATGTACTACGCGTCGGACGCCGCGGGAACCGACGTCAGGCGGTCTCCGCTGAAGATAGCTAGAAGAATTCCATTGGGGTCCTGACGCCTGCCGGCTTCAGTCCTAATGGTGTTACCTGCTGCAAGAGCTGTATCTCGGCAAGATCAGTTGGAGGGTCAAACCTGTGACCTTGGTACGCTCTGTAGTAGCTAGGGGCCCTTTTCACATCTAGACTGTGCAGCCTCCTCTCGCCAGAGGAGGAATGGTCAGTGAAGTACACTGGAAGAGACAAGACTGATTAAGGTGGAAATCTGAAACCACCTTGAGGCAAGAACTTCCTATTAGTCCTGAGGACCACAGATTCTATGAAAGGAGATAAAATCAGGTTCCACTGACAAAGCTTGTAATTCACTTATGCGTCTGGCAGAAGTGATGGCTACCAGAAACACAGTCTTCCAAGTCAAGTACTTAAGCTCTGATGAGGACAAAGGCTCAAAAGAGGGTTGCATAAGCTAAGCAATGCAAACATTAAGGTCCCAGGCAGGGGCAGGGTCCCTGAATGGAGGGTTGGTGTGAAGCAATCCCTTGAAAAACTTGGAGAATACAGGGTGAGCTGAAAGAGAAGAGGGCTTACCTGCTGAAATAAAGGCAGACACAGCTGCCAGATGCACTTTCAGTGTAGCTGGTCTCAGCCCCAAGCTATTTAAGTGGACCATATCATCAAGGACTGTGGGCAAATCAGCAGATTCTGGGGAAAAACGCTTCCCAGAGCACCATATGGAAAACCTTTTCTATTTGGAATTATAAGTAGCCCTGGTGGAAGGTTTTCTAGAAGCCTTCAGGATATCCATTACACCTTGGGAGAAGTGTAAATCAACAAACTCTAACTCTTCAAGAGCCAGGCCTAGAGATTGAGAGATTTGAGGTTCAGGTACCAAACCCTCCCCTGAGCACAGGTTAACAGGTTGTAATTCCTGGGAAGACACAGGGGAAGATGGACTGCTAAGGACAGTAGGAGTGGATACCAGGGCTGTCTGGCCCAGTCTGGAGCAATCAGGATCATCTTGCAGGGCTGAGATCTGATTTTGACTAGCACTTTGAACAGGAGAGGGAAGGGGAAAGCATCGAGAACTTCCTTCCCATTGAGAACTAAGGCATCCAGTGGGACTGAGCCCAACACTGGGGGCCTGCAGCAAAAAGAGGATTGGTGATTGTCTGGGGCTGCAAAAGATATCTATCTGCGGGGTGCCCCATCTGGAAATATGCGCCTCAAGACCAGGGGGTCCAGTGACCGTTACGTGATGGCCCTGGGAAATCCTGCTGAGAGCATCTGCCAGGACATTGTCCTTGCCTGGGAGGTGAACTGCCATGAGGGAGGTGTTCAGGGAGTAAGCCAGAGACCACAACTTCATTGCTTCGTGCACAAGGCCACAGACAGAGTGCCTCCTTGCTTGTTGATGTACCACATTGTGGTGGTGGTGTCTGTTCTGACCTGTACAACTTTGATCTGAAACAGATTTGGAAAAAGCTCTGAAGTGCTAGAAATACTGCTCTGAGTTCCAAACAGATTGATGTGGAGCAGAGATTCTGAGGGGACCACAACCCTGTGTGCGGTGAGGTCACCCATGTGAACCCCACCCCAAGAGGGAGGCATCTGTAGTAAGGATTAAAGAGTGAGACTGAGGACAAAGGAACCCCTTGCTCAGATTGCCCTTGATCCTGCCACCACTGTAGGGCCTGGATCAGGTTCAAAGTTACTGGGATCAATGTGATCAGAGGGTCCTTCCCTTTGAGACCAAAATGCTTCAAATGGAACTGAATGTCCCTCATCTGAAATCTTGCTCCCTGCACTACTGCTGTAGAAGCAGCCATGTGCCCCAGGAGCTGTAGAAAATGCCTTGCTGGTCGAGACACCTGCAGGGGTGTATGAGGAGGCCAGAGAGACCAGGGTCCTTGCCCTGTCCAGGGAAGGAAGGCTCTGCTCCTCTCTGTGTCTAGCTCTGCACCTATGAAGGTGAGGAGCTGGACAGGCTCTAGAACTGACTTTGGAAAAATTTAGAAGGAAACCCAAGGAAGTGAGAAGTTGCTGAGTTATCTGTAAGTGTAACTTGGATTCTGGTCTGGGGACTGGCCTACTATGAGCTAGTCAGCCCAGGTAAGGTAAGATAGCAATCTTCTGCCTTCTTAGAGCAGCAACTACCACTGCCAGGCATTTTATGAATAATTCTGGAGCAGAGGTGAGGCCAAAGGGCATTGCTCTGAACTGGTAATGGCCTGAGGGCAGCTCAACATGAGGTACTTTCGCTGATGGGAGCTTGGACAAGAATATGGAAGTAGGCATCCTGAGGTCCAGGGACACAGCCAGTCCCCTGGCCTTAGAGAGGGTAGAATAATTCCCAGAGTCACCATTTTGAATTTTGGTTTAAAAGGTGCTTGTTTAAGTATCTGAGATCCAGGATGGGCCGCCATTCTCCTGTCCTTTTTGGGGTAAGGAAGTACCTGGAGTACAACTTTGCCCTGTGTGGGGGGAACCCTTCCACAGCCTCTGAGGAGCTAGGAGGGAAGAGACCTCTGCCTCAAGGCAAGTGCCTCTGATGGACTTGCAGATGGAAAGGATCTGGTTCTCATCTTTGGAAACTTTTGAAGCTGAGAACCAGTCCCTGGCTTTACTTCCAGGACCCATTTGTCTGATGTCAGAGACTCCCAGTCCTGGACAAAGTAAGCTCAGCCTGCCCCTACACGTAGCTGAGAATCGGCCCTGGCAACCCCATCAGGTGCCTGTTTGGCAGGGGCTTTGGGCTGAGGGGTGGAAGCAGGCCTGCTTGTACCCCTTCTGCCTCTCCTCTAAAGAACCCCTCTGGGCATAAGCAGAAGAGGAGGCCTGGCTTGGTAAAAGGCCCATGATGAAAGCCTGCACCTGCCCCTGGAAGCTGCCTTGAGGAGTGGCTTGCCTTCCTTGGCCTGTGCACTCCTATAGGTGGTCCTATACTCATCCATTTTTCATATAATCTCTGTTTGCTCCCAAACAGAGAATTACCCACAACAGGAAAATCCATGGCCTTAGTCTGGGTATCCTGTGACAGGCTAGTACATCTGAGCCAAGCCATTCTGCCAAGTGCCACAGATGTAGCCATGACTCTAGATCGACACATCATGGAGTCTACTGCAGCATGGAATTGCACCTTGGATGCCTCAATACCATCAGCAGCCACCTGCTCCAGCCTTGGCAAGCTGGCCAGGGACCTGTTGCTAGGCGACAGAACAGTGTCCCATCTGGATTTTTGATACCTAGCAGTATAGGCCATATAATTGGCCTGTCTGAGTCCTAAGGATGCTGCCATGTACTGCTCCTTTGCCATGGCATTAATCCTCCTGGAGTCCTTATCCGGGAGGTGTGAAGCCAAGGGAATGTTTGCCTTATCACAGGCTGCAGCCTGCACTACCCCAACATGGCTGCATTGTTGTGTAAGGAACTCCATGTCAGAGCCTGACAATGTATACCTCTTGTCCATTCTCTTATCCACAGGAGGTATAGTGTTAGGAGTCTTTAAAATCTTAAATGTCTGTTTCCCAAAAGATTTGTGCAAGGGAATAGACAGCCTCCTAGACTCTGGGATATCCATCATTTCCACATAGTCAGGCTCCTCCTGGTCATCCACAGCTTCTTCCATAGGAAGCTGGAGGGTTTCAGCCACTTTTTTATAAAACATGAAATGGGATGGGGACTCAGAAAGCCTAGGAGGAGACACTCCTGAAGGTCTGTCTGGGGAGATGTCCGGGTCAATGGGCACATCCAGACTTTCAAATCCACATTCACTTTCCTCATACTCCTCTTCCTCCTCCTCCGGTTCATAAAATTCCTCTATCATACTCTTGAACCGGTGGAACCGGCTGAACCGAGCGCCTGCCTGATGGTGCCAGTTCGGTCGAACCGGGAAAGCGATCATGCTAATTTTGATCGCTGGCTATTTCTTCAGCGTTGAGAGGAAAGTTTTGGCTCCACACCAGCTGATTTTTCTTTTCTAGTTCTTTTAGCCGGAACCGACTCCTCAGAATCGGCTCTCCTTTTGCCCGAAGAAGTCTCGCCCTGGTCAGAGGGCTCTCCTTCTGGTTCAGTTTGGACCGAACCGGACTGGCCATCTGGTTCAGCGGACTTTTTGGCCTCCCTATCCCTGAGCCTACCAGCTCTCTTTTCTAGGGTAGCTGCAGGGAAATTTTTGCAAATCTGGCAGTCTGCATTGAGGTGGTCAAACCCCAGACAATAAACACAGGTGGTGTGGGGGTCAGCCTTGGCAAAGACTTCCCCACACACACTGCAGTGTTGAAACCCAGTGGGTCCGGTTTTCTTTCTTTTGGGTTTCTCAGACATAGTGCCAGTCCTAACCAAACTTACCCTTTTATGGCAATCCGCCAAGCAAGACCCTCTTATCGGTTCCCAACCGTGTCACGGGTCGTGGAAAAAGTAATAAAATCCGGTTTTTAGAACCGATAAGAACTGGTAACCACACTCTAAAAGCACAATTTAAGATTTTTTAAACAACTTGATCGGTTCAAACCGAACCGACAACCGTTTACAAGTTCCACACAGAATAGAATAAAATAACCTATCAAGTACTCACGAATACCACAGACAGAGACTGAACTGACAGGTTACGGTTTAAATTCGGTCGAAAACCGAGAAAAGCGGTACTTTAACCGACAAATTGAACCGAGCAGCAGGAGAAATCTCCGGAGCGACTGTTCAGTGAGGCAGAGTAAAGAATCTGACGGTTTGAGTTTGAAGAACAACAGACAGAGTCTCAACCGAGCTCGAGCTCAGCGTTCCATGCCTGGCATGGAAAGTTAACTCTTTCACCTCCGGGGCAGTTCGAAGGTTGGGACTCACTGCTATTGTCAGAATACAGCAAGACTTCATGTTGTTTGAAGACATGTTCTTCTCCAGAGAATCTTCTATGTTGCTTCCCCTACAATGGCACATGAAAGACTGGGGAGTTGCTGCTGTCTGGAATATTTATGTGCCCAAGATTCTATGCTGATTACAGCCGTGGACAGTGCCATTTCCCCTAGTAGGGGTGCACATTACATATATGTTCTGATTACACACTGACAATGTGAATCGCTACAGAAAATATGGTTGAATTTATTATTTCAACAAGAACACAAAGCGACATAGGAAAAAAATAAAACAAGCATTTGTCAATGCTGAATGTTGCTTGCTTCTATGTGCTGTTTAGGAATTTGGAAGTCATTGGAGTGCAAATATTGAAATTAGCGAACTTCATTTAGCCAGCATGAGGAACTGGCGCGAACGCACGCTCGTAAAACAGTCATTTTAGGAATTTTTTCACCAAATTTTCAACATAGCCATTTTAAGACCTCTGCTCATGAACAGTGTCACTGTGTTTTTCTTAATGTGTCCCATACATTGCTTTCGCACACCGACTGCACCATTGTGCACTACATGGGCGGAAACACGTTTTGGTGAGATGTGAAAAATGACAGCTGTACTGCTCATAAGGAGGTGTGGTAAAATGGCAATGTTGAAAATCTGGAGTGAAAATATTGAAATTTTCAAGAATCTTACGAAAGCCGCAAGGAGGAACAGCGCAACGCATCATCAGAAACAGTCATTTTTAAGAATTTTTTCACCAAATTTTCAACATAGCCATTTTAAGACCTCTGCTCATGAACAGTGTCACTGTGATTTTCTTAATGTGTCCCATACATTGATTTCGCACACCGACTGCGCCATTGTGCACTACATGGGCGGAAACACATTTTGGGTGAGATGTGAAAAATGACATCTGTACTGCTCATAAGAAGGTGTGGTAAAATGGCAATGTTGAAAATCTGGAGTGAAAATATTGAAAATTCGCGAACTTACGAGCATGCGTAGGAACTGCGCAATGCACGCTCGTAAAACAGTCATTTTTAAGAATTTTTCCACCAAATTTCAAAATAGGCTTTTTGAGAGCCCACCTTATGAACTCTGGCAGTGTCGTTTGTTAATCATTCCGGAAAGGTGATTTCAGTGGCTATGGAAATCACCCTTCGGCCCAAGTAATGCCATGACAGTGCAAGAATTCATGAGAGGGGTCCAAAACCCATGTTGAAAATTTGGTGCAAAAATTCCAAACAATGCCTGAGATATGCAACAAAGTTGAAGAAACCCTATCTATCCATTATACAGCTTACCGGCATTTCCTCAGTTACGTGGTCGGCTTTGAAGAGTGCAGACATGTTCCGGTCCACGAAGATCGCCGCACCGGACTGGAGGTAAGTATGGGGTGAGGGGGTGTGGGAGGCGGGGTGCGCAGGGTGGGTGCGGGTTGTGGGGGGGCAGGGAGACTCGTGGGACCGTTTTTTCTTTGCAGGTTTTCTTTTTTAATAGCGGACGTTTTGCCACGCTGGGGTGGGCTCCCAGCGTGGCAGAAGGATGGCTGGGGGGCGTGGAGCCACGGGATTGGGCACACCCCGCCGGCTATGAGATCTGTTGCCACGCTGGGGTGGCTCAGCGTGGCACCCTGTACTGGGGTGGGAGTAGTGGAGCCGACGGGGACTGGGCACCCCGCCGGCGACAGCATTGGGGGAGAGACAGTGGAGCAGACGGGGATTGGGTACCCAGTTGGCCATAACATGATTTTGCCATGCTGGGGTGGGCTCCAGCGTGGCAACTAGATGCTTTGGGGGGCATGGAGCTGACGGGGATGGGCACCCCGTCGGCCACGTACAGTGAGGGGAAGGCGCATGACACGCAGTGTGCGTGAGTGCGTGGCGCGTGCATGTGTGGGGGAGAGTTCTGCTACTCAAGCAGAGCTCTCCTTTCAACTGTATGCCACTGCATTTTCAGCTTGTCATAGACAGCTGCAGCAGTGATTGGGGAACTGGGGCTGCGCCTGCAAACACACTGACTGCATTGGAAGACGGGCTGACACACCTCCGAAAACTCGGATGATGGCACTATGTTTCTTGCACATGTGTGCAAGCAACATAAAAATTACAATAAAGCTAATTATAATGATATAATAATACAGAGTAAAACCTTAAAAATATTTAAAAACAAGTTAGACAAAAACATTCTGCAGCACAGGGTACAACTGACCCACTGATGTGGGAAACAGCCTCGATGGGCAAACTGCCTTCTTCTGCCTCTTACCTAGTATAGTAATCTTTGCACAGGCCGTTGTATCGATGTTGAGTAGTGTGATTGGGCGATATCTGGAACAGGTACAGTGGTCTTTATTCAGTTTAGGTAACAGGGTAATAATTCCTGTAATCACTGTCTGCGGTAAAGAACGTTGTTTGATTGCTTCAAGGTAGACTTTATGAAGTACTGGAGTCAGCAGGTCAGCAAATACAGCATAAAAGTCTGGTATTTACCACTCCCTGGTGCTTTTCCTCTTGGGAGAGCCAGTAGGACTTCCTCAATTTCTGACACTATTATATCCTTGCTGAGAAGCTATACTTGCTCTTGTGCTTGTGTGGAGAGTTGGATATCTGCCATGTAGTCCACTATGACAGTGTCTATGTCAGCTGCTTCCAAACTGTAAAGCTTGTAGAATTTGCAAAACTCAGTTTTAATCTTTTTTGGGGGGGTCTGTAAGTATTCTCTGGGTCCCAATCTCCTTGATGGTTGTGATGGCAGATTTGGTTTGTTCTTGTTTGAGCCTAGGGGCCAGACTTTTGAAGATTTAGGTCCACTTGCCACATTGTTGAGTTTGTTTTTCCTGTACAAGAATTTCATGGATGCCTGAGCTCTTCATTGTATTTCCTCCTGTTCTTAGTCCATTCCATCTACAGTACTTCAGTACTGTTCTTGTCGAGTTTTTCCTCTGCCTCCCTAATAGCATTCAGCAGCTGGTTCCTGCGTTCTCTTTATTTTTCTGTTCAGTGCACAGCAATATTAATTTGCCCCTTAGGTAAGTTTAAGGAATCCCAAATGGCCCACATTGTGACCAAGGGTTTGTTGTCAGCCACAAGTGTATAGAAAACCCTGCAATTTCTTTTTGCATGTCTCCTGCATGAGTAGTATGTTATTAAACTTCCTGCTGGTGGCATGTGTTGTCCTCTATTCTGAAGGCAAGTTTAACCAGTGCGTGGTCAGATGCAGTCATGGGAAGGAGTGGCATATCTAGCAACCTGGTACGAGATCCTCTGATGCTTTCCAATAATCTGTTCTGGAACTGGAGAGGTGTACTGGGGAGTGAAATTATGCCACTTAAGAAGGATGCAAAAGTCTCCACATATCAATGAGATTATGACCGTGCATCGTTTCTTGTAGCATTCTAGTCGCTTCTGAGCAAATTCTCCTCCTAACAAGCTGCAGTGTCAATATAATTAAGTAGGACAGCTTCCAGTTCCAAGTAGAATTCTGGGGAATCTACACTTAACAAGTAGACATTGAAGAGAGCAATTTTATGAGAAATGAAAATTACATACCTACCGTAATTCTTGATCTTCTTGGACAAAGTCTTCACCATTCAGTCACACTATTGGGACTACGCCGGAGGTGCTAGGACCCAGCAGGAGCCAAAAATCTTCAGGAGGTTTGGCTCTGAGATAGGGCCGTGCATGCGAGGCACTGCAAGACTGGCTTGCGCCTGTGTAGAGCTATCTCGGCACCTCCAACCACCACCTCAGTACCTTTTGACTGAGGAAGTGCAGTGTAAACTAACCATAGGAACACCAAACCTAACCCGGGCATAAGATAGCCTAGGTGACCTGTAAAAAGGGTCAACTCAACAATATCTTCACAGCCCAGACAACAAGGAGTGAAGATCAGAAATAGGATGCGTGAGCTTGGGGGATGATGGGTGGGCGTGTGAATGAATGGTGAAGACTTCGACCAAGAAGATCAAGAACTATGGTAGGTACGTAATTTCCATACCCTCCTGGACTAAAAGTCTTCACCATTCATTCATTCACACTATTGGGAGAGTACCAAGCTAAGAACCAATCCCCCGAGTAAAGCGGCAGGAGACAGAGCTCACTCAGGACAGAAGTCCATTAAGGATTGTCTTGCAAAAGGAAGTGTGCTGTCTGGCATGAACATCAAGAGTGTAGTGCTTCACAAAGGTATGCACTGAGCTCCAAGTAGCTGCTCTGGAGATCTCTGCGGTGGGCACATTGCGGATCTCTGCCAGGGATGCCACTACCGCACTGGTAGAGTGGGCGTAGACCTGGCCTTCCAACTTGACTTGCGCCATCGAGTAGCAATGGTGAAGGCATGCCACTAGCCATGCAGAAATGCATCTGATGGCAACAGGCTGGCCCAACCGGGCCATGCCAAAAGATACAAAGAGTTGCTTGGATTTGCAAATCTCCTTTGTTCTGTCTGTGTAGAATCTCAAAGTCCTCTTGACGTCCAGAGAGTGAAGGGTATGTTCCATTTCATTCTGGAAGTTCGTAAAATAAGTAGGGAGAGCAGGGGATGATTGAGGTGAAAAATCGGAAACTACCTTGAGTAGGAATTTAGGTGAGTGCGAAGTACCACCTTGTCCTTGTGAAAGACAGTATGGTGTTGGGGGGGGGGGGCTGTGACCAAGGCATGGATTTCAGAAACCCTGCAAGCAGAAGTAATGGCCACCACGAAAGCAGTCTTCCAGGTCAGAAACTTTAAGACACAAGTGGCTAGAGACTCAACAGGTTTACGGGTGAGAATATCTATAGAAACATAGACTTTGATGGCAGAAAAGGACCATTTGGCCCACCTAGTCTGCCCATTTCCCTAACTACTGGATAAGCTGCAGATCCTAGTTAACCCTACGAGGTTAATACCCCACGGCCGAGGACTTCGGTGGCGTCACGAATGGCTGCAGCCTGAAGCAAGAGGCTCCATCGAGACCTAAACATTAAAACCTCCTACAACTGCTGATTTAATCAAAATCTCTAAAAATACATACCCAAGGAGGTTGGAAATGCCTAAAAAGAATGACCAAGGGCAAAACAGACCTTCAGACCTGACAGATGCAGAAGTATTACGAGAGGACGGGTCGGAGAGTGAGGGCTTGCAGGCCTCAACCAGCTCCCATCAGGGAAGTGCAGCCAGCGATCAAATTCCCACCAGAATACTTCAGAGGCAAATGACTCAAATGCTAACTGAGCTAAGAGATTTCTGCAAAGAAATGAGATCTACTGCTACAGCGCTCCGAACGGATATGAATAAAATGGAAAAGCGACAGGAGCAAACTGAATCCCAGGCCCAAAACATAGAACAAAGGGTAACGGAAATGGAGAGAGCTATAATTCAACTTAATACGATTAAAACCCTACAAGACTGAGCAGAAGACGCTGAGAGCAGAAACCGCAGAAAAACATTACAATCTCGGTATTCCAGAGGGAGTAGAAGGTGCCAATATGCTTCAATTTATACAAGCCACGCTCCGTGAAGTACTGACCTTGCCAAATACCCTAAGCCTAGAAATCAATAGAGCTCACCGCTCTTGGGCCTAGGTCGCCATGACTACTCTTAGGGCCATCCTTGTCCCGCCCCTAAGATACCAGGATAGAGTGCTGCCTTCCACTCTGCATAGAAAGCAGGCTCTGTGAGTTACTCCAGTAACAGGCTCTACTTTGAAAATGACAATTCCCCTGAAATAATGCTTAAACGGACAGCATACATTCCGATATTACGGGCATTGAAAACAAAAGGCATCAGGTTTAGGACCCCCTACCCAGCACAATTGATTGTCTTCTTCCCCGTGGGTCCTCTCACTTTTGAAAATCCGAGTATGGCACTGCAGGAGTTGAAAAGCAGGAAGATCGAGGTGCAGGTGCAACAACAACGAAACAACTCAGGAACTTCCATAGCCTCTAGACTTTCCCAAAATGTTTGGATCGCCGGGCAGAGAGCAGCCAGAAGATGCCAGGGAGCAGAGGCGATATGAAATATTGCTCAATCACTGAAGGCCGCACAGCCACAATCTGGAGCAGGCTGGGTGGAGGAAGCTGGAGCGGAAGGCTGAACATCTGCAAGTAGCACTGGGTTATAACAATTAAGGATCTCTTGCATTAAAGACTCACTCTAAGAAATCTGAGGAAGGACCTTGAGTGGGAATAATAATTAAATGTTTCTAATAATTACAGGGGTAAACGAGGGTGGGGTGGGTTTCTTGCCTACAGCACTCTATGAATAGCAACTGAGATCTGACTTGTAACTAAAGCTGGGGTTGGGGGATCTGTTGGGGGTAAAAAAAAGGGGAAGCCCGGGACATAAATGGCATTGCTCTTGTATACCTGAGCTTAGGAGTTCCCTGGCTATTCAATTAATGGGAGTTCATTCAATGAAGCACCTCCCTAGCAACCACCACTGAAGGAAGTCTCATGGGCCTGCCAAGGAAGCCCAATGCCAAAATAAGGCTAAGAGAATCCCAGGCCTTCCGTGGTGAGGAAACAGGAACTGAGGGGTACTGAAAGGAATTTTTTGGGGAACGGAGGAGACCTGGTGCTTGTCCTTGAATCAGCCTAAGGCGGTATTTCTGATGCTACTATGGCAAACCAAGTTAAAATGAAACTGCTGGCCAAGCAGGCTGCTTCACAGGATTAGGCCTGGGAGAGGCTTGGAAAGGAGGGGAAAAAGGGGCAGTAAAAAAGGGGGGGGTGCGAAAAAGAATTTACTAAACTAATACAGAATATTAAACATGACAAGTTTATTTCCCGGGGGCGGAGTGCCATTTAAACTTCTGATAACGCAGATTAGTATGAAACGGATGTTTTGCTGCACCGAGTCCTAAGATGCGGGTACACGCCACCTATTAGAAAGTGGAATTGGGAATGGCTGAGTTCCATCCCCATACAGATGAATCTCTCACCTGGACTCACTCCTAGTAAGTAGAGGGGGACGGGCCTAAAGAACAGTAAGGGGTATGAATCGTTAACTATGTGGCCCTCTTGGAAGGGGAAAACTGGGGGGTGGAGGGAGCTCTGAAGCTCCCATCAATTATTGGGGTAATGGTCACTAACAGAGTAGACTCAAGGAGTACTCCTCGGATTTAATCTACAGTCTACCTGAGTGGTTGAATCTGGCTGTAATGTCGAAGAACCTCCATGGTTCACCTCGTGGTTGAGGAAGCAGGAGATGCGATGATGAACTAAGGGGCCATCGGAGCTAGGACTCAGGCCTGCACTCCACATTTGAGAGCACCGCTGCAGCAACATACATTCCCTCTGCAGGACTACTGGAGGGGGGGATTTTTTCTTCCCAAATGAGGCCATTTATCACTGAGAGCACCAGATACACAGCCACAACTGAAGCCTCGGTTCCCCCTTGTCCTTGGAAACCAACGATGGCTGCCATGTGCTCCTGCATAACGGGAGCCCTGAGATAGCATCAGATGCCTTTCTGGTCTCTTCTCGTAGGGCCTAGTCCTTTAGCGGCTCACACCTATGATCATCAATCAGGTCCCAATGACAACCTTAATTGGTCTAGGTCAAAGCACAACCGCAGGAAGAATGGTCTCGGTGGATCAGCTGAGACGTCACCTTATTCCCTTTCCCCCATACCTTAATAGACACTATAAGTGTCTGGAGGTGGCTCATTAAGAGCAGTAGCCTCAAGGTAAGGTTTGCACCTTACCATAGAATCTGGACTGGATTCTAATGATTGAAGTCCTGACTTACCACCACCTGTTCTGAGTACCCAGTTGGACTCACTACAGCTTGAGTTTTGTTTAGGTCAGTTTACCTTCTGTTTTATACAGTAGTTATCTGCTATAATATGCAAAGTTATTGTTACAGTTATTGTTTGTTTAATATGACAGGAAACTGTATCAGGCTTACAATGCAAATGAATCATGGCTGCATTGAGTGCTCCCACTGGAGATAGAAATATTTAATTATCTAAATGGCTAAACCCTCTATAAAGTTATTGTCCCGAACATAGCTGGTGGAAATGGCTGCCTAGCTCCTCGCTCCGATTCTCCAGTGCGACTTCAGAAGATAATCCAATATTCAGTGGCGACATCCCGGGGTTTTAAGTAGTGATATTGGCTTAGTATATGCCCTGCAATGGTTCGCACGAAGAAAAGAGGCTCCTTAATAGCCAAAACCATCCCTGAGAACCTACGAGGCAGACAGATGGCAGGCTCAGCCCAGTCCTCGCTGCCCTCCAGTGCTCTCTGTGTCTGGAGCCATGATTACTCTGACTCAGGATCGACCACTACGAGAGCAGAATCGAGAAAAATCATTAATTTACTGCACAAGATAGATGCAAAAGTTACAGACATCCAAAGGGACTTTAAGAAATTGGAATCAAGAACTACCTCTGTGAACAACATTTAGAGGGTTGCAGTCAGAACATATAGCCTTTGAGAAGATCGTTATCGTATCTATATCTGAGGGAGAAAGTTTTAACTGCAAGGGCTGAGGATGCAGAGGCGCATTCCAGGCCTTAATAATATAAGGGTGGTTGGTATACCAGAGGGAGCCGAGCAAGCGGACATGGTGGCCTTTATGGACTGTTGGTTAAAGACAGAGCTGCAAATTGGAGAAGAACCTCCACTGGAGATCGAAGAGGCACACAGGCCTTTGCTCCAAAAGCCTAGACAAGGCACCCCCCCCAGAGCCATTATTATTAAATTCTTGAGATTCCCGACTAAGGAAAAGATACTGTGACTGGCATGGGCGAAAAAGGACTTGAACTTTGATGGTACTAAGGTATTTGTGGACCAAGATTTTCCCCCGGCTTTGGCCCAATGTTGGAAGAGAGTGTTGGGAGTGGTGAAACAGTTAAAAGAGAAGGGCTGGAAGGCCCAACTGCGATATCCCGCCAGACTGTGGGTAGAGACACCTGAGGGTCCGAAAAGCTATGACTCCTTATTGATGGCTCCTGATTTTCTGGTTGCCAATGACATTTCGGTTCCTGACATCAAAGAAGAGATCGCTGAGAAAGAAATCGAACAACTACTTTGGGCGGTGGCTCCAGGCTCGAAAAATGCTAATCGATCTCATTCAAGAATGGACTCGGTGTTACCCCTACACGCGGACCTATCTAAATGGATTGCCAGAAGGAAAACTACTGAGGAGACTGGCTGAATTACAGCAAATGTTCATTTAATGTTCTACCCAGTTTACCAAGGCCTTGATGGTTGAAAGCATATCTTCCTTGACCCGACAACGTTTTTGTTCACATTTAAGCTTAATATGTTTAAAACAAAGAGAAAGGGTGGTTAGGGGGTTTACCACTAGTGGCTCTAGCCACAAATGGTTACCAGGGCACAGCTGGGGCACAACAGATGGCAGCCAGGGCACTGATATATTGTTACTATGGGGGAAGCTCTGCGCCATATGGGGCACCAACTGGGGCACAGCATTTTTTTACCAGGAGCACGTGCCACTGGGGTTTACCTGTTGGCCTTTCTTGTGGTTTTGTCCCTGGTGGTTTCCCTGGTCTTGGATGGCGGGGGGGGCCTCTGGGCGGCGGCGGGTTTTGGCGTGCGGCGTGGGGGCCCGGGTGGGCGGACCTTTTGCTCTGGCTGCTGGTTACACACGACCACATTTCTGGGTGACCCCTTCCTGAAGTCCGTTTATAATTTTGGTCCTCTTGATTACATGGAGGCTTTTCGGCCCTTTTTTCCCCACCCCACCTCAGTGGTAGGTGTTTATAGCAGGGGTTGAGGTAATAAGATGGTGAAGCCATTGGAGGTTGACATAATAGTTTTGGTGGTGGGGTTTCCTTCATGATTAAGGGAGAGGAGACGTTATTTTTGGATGAATGGGGAGATTCTCACTACCTACTCCCACTACGTCTTCTAGGGCAACAAGGACCAGTTCGCTCTGGCTGGGGCTTTGGATATGTGAGATGGGAGCGCAAGGGGTGATTCTGGGTGGACTGGCTCTCGTGTTTTCTCCCCCCTGGGTTCACGGGGAGGAGGAGTGCGAGAGAACGTCATTGTCTTGCAAAATGGATTAATGCCACTGGCTGTTCGCGGTGGGGAAGCTTATTCTGTCCTCCCACCCTGCCATAGGCTACATCTTGCCATAGGCCCCCCTGCACCCCTGAGGTGCAACTGGAATTAGGAGTACAGGACCCCCTACATCGATGATGATGCCAACAGGGCTAGGTTTTTTGGCCTCTGGGAAGGAAATAGGAAAGGGACGGAGGAGGGTGGTTTGGGGGTGGGTGGGTGGTTTTTTTTTTTTTTTCTTCCCTCTCCCCTCCCAGTTCAGTCGAACTGCATTCTCTATCAGGATTGACAAAGGGGGAAAATGAAAAGAGTTTGCGATGGAGTTAACACTGGAGGATCGAGGGGTGCTTCTTTCTCTCAGCCCCTCCCGGAAGCTCTTCAACGCATAAACAGAGGGCACAGGCTAGCGACCCCCTGATAAGGGGAGCCTTCTAACCCTTCCACTTTGTGTGGAGTGTTGTTCCCTCTAGGGGGAAAAAAGTTTTGTTTCCCCCACAGTGCACCTGAGGGCTGACTGGGCCGAGATTTATCGGCACAGGTGGCGGCTTAGGTTGCTAAGGTTCTCATTAGCAACAACTGTTTGTTGTTGCACTCCCGTAGGGGAGGTAGGCCCTGTGTGTTAGGTACTGGGCCAACAATCTCTTTAAATTAAGGGTGTGTTAGAGTGGTTGCAATGTTGGATGCTTTGTTTGCTATCTATTTCTTCCTTCTTTTCTGTCTTTTTTTTGTTTTAGGGAGAGTACCTCTTTGTATGTCTGGGTATCATAACCGTATGATTGGACATAAGATATGTAAATATGCTGAATTTTTTTTACAAACAAAAAACATGGCTGACCTGATAATAGGTTCCCTGAATGTTAAAGGAATTAATAATGTTGTCAAACGCGTTAAGATATTAGCAGAATTCAAGAGGGAAAGATGTGATACCGCCTGTCTACAGGAGACAAAGCTTACTCTGGGAGAACATATGAAATTGCAGAGATTGTGTGGGCACGGTTCACTCTGATGAGCACCACGCATTCCAAAGGGGAGGAGTGGCAATCCTATTCGGAGGGCCTTCCGCTCCAGATTCAAACGGTAGCTAAATCCAGGCTCTGCCACCAGCTGACAGTCTCGGTCTTTATAAAGGGTGGATAATCCACCTAGTGGGAGTGTCACTCTTACCCCACCCTTTGGAGAGTTTTTTCGATCTCTCTCTCGACTCAGTAGCCAATTTACCTCCGGACAGGTTATTTTAATGGGGGATTGGAACTGTGTCGAGGATGTGAGTATGGACAGAAGCTCTACTAAAACCCCAGGGTCTAAGTCCTGCTCCGATTACTCCGTAGCTTGATCACAGAAGCCGGATTAACAGATCCATGGAGGCAGTGTAATCCCTCCGTGAAAAATTTCACCTTTGTTTCCCAGTTTCAAACACATATTCAAGACTGGATAGATTTTATACCCAGAGGAATGCTGTGCATTCTTTTAGAGATATAGTGTCTATCTTTCCTATTACGATTTCTGATCACGCAATGATCAAGGCAAAGCTTGCTTGGGACACGGCGGAGGGGGCAGGGTCTCTGGAGATTCGATCCGGGGTTACTTAATGACAAACAATATATTGAATCTACTAGAAGAGTTGTCCAATGCTATTTAAACGAAAATACTGAGGCAGTCTCTAGACCCAAGTTCCTGTGGGATGCCCTTAAAGCAGTGGTGAGAGGACATATGATAGCCTTCGCCTCCCACAGAAACAAACAGCATCAGGCTCGTATGAGGGAAACTCTCGCCTGTATTGCAGATTTAGAAGCAGTCCATAAGTGCACGGGGTCCCAGAAAGTACTTAAGAAACTAAAGGAGGCCAGGGAGATATATAACTCTCTGTTACAAAGACGGGTGGAGAATTCCCTTAGATATGCCGGCAGCTACTATGAGAGAGAGGGAGAGGCGACAAGTTGCTGGCGCAGACTCAGCAAACAAGCTGCCGAAAGGTACATAGTTAAGGTTAGCTCTGACCTCCAAATCTCCCTTGTAAGACCCTCCCAGGGGAAATTGCACAGGAGTTCGCAAAGTTCTATGAACAACTGTACAAGAAGGAACAAACACTAGATCATAGTAAAAAAATTGCGGACTTTTTACAAGGTATAGAGCTCCTCGTACTGTCTGACACTCAAAGGGATGCCTTGGAGGCCCCTTTTACTGAAGCTGAGGTGGGGGCAGCCATAAAGTCTCTTGATTCTGGGAAGGCTCCCGGGGTTCACCTCTGAATTCTATAAGTTGTTTCGGGAAGATTTGGTTCCTTTACTTACTAGAGTTTGTAATGTGGCCCAGGAACTGGGTGCCTTGCCGGAGACATGGGGGGGAGGCCCTTATCTCAGTTTTGCCGAAAGCAGGGAAGGATCCCACCTCTTGTGCAGGGTATCGTCCCATCTCGTTACTTAACCAAGATGCAAAAATTTTTGCTAAAATTATTAGCTCACGGTTGCAGGGAGTAGTCCCTGTCCTGGTTCACCCAGACCAAACTGGGTTTATACCGGAGACACAACCAGGACAACATTAGATTACTTTTAAATGTAATTTCTTCAACCCAGCTCCTATTGACTTCCTCTTTCAGCAATATTATCGTTAGATGCTGAGAAAGCTTTTGATAATCTAAACTGGCAGTATTTGGATTCAGTATTGGGGGTTTTCGGGTTTGGAGAGAGATTTCGGGCTTGGATCTCCAATTTATATACTAAGCCAAGAGCAAAAGTCCAGGTGAATGGGACGATCTCCAGGCAATTTGGGATTGAACGGTACCAGGCAGGGCTGCCCTCTCTCCCCTCTCCTGTTTGCTCTTAGTTTGGAACCCATGGCTGCTTATATTCGGCAATCTGATTTTTTCCGGGGCTTGCAGGTCAGAGGGGTGGAAGTTAAGGTTTCACTTTACGCGGATGACACCTTACTATATATTTCAGACCCGGCAGAAGCAGTACCCAAGATTTTCAGTTTCCTCTTGGAATTCAGAACCCTTTCCAGTTACAAGGTTAATCTGGATAAATCTGAGTTGTACCCACTGGGGGGGGCCAGGAATCAGCCCTTGCCAGGGGTGCAGCAAATTAAATGGTGTAAGGCGGGTTAGATACTTAGGGATATGGATACCAGGATTTTGAGGCCCTATACTCCACGAACCATTTAAAGATCCTTGGGGACATCAGGAGGATTGTAATAGGTGGAGGAACTCCCTCTCTCCATCTCAGGTAGGGGTGAATCCATTCGCATGAATATTCTCCCCCAGCTATTGTTTATACTGGGGCCATCCCTCTGAGGCCCCCCAGGAATTTCTGGAGAGACGTAAAATCTACTCTTTCCAAGTTCTTATGGTCTGGGCGGAGGCCCCGAGTGAAGTGGAAGATTATGGTGGCCCCAAGGGAAAGGGGAGGTTTTGGGGTACCGGATATCCAGAAATATTTCTGAGCATCGCAATTGTTACCCTTAGTGACCATGGCCTGCGATTCCCCACCTAAGTGGGTTCAGATTGAAGTGGCTGACTCACCTCTGGGAAATATCACAGATCTTATTTTTCTGGACGCACCCAGGTTGAGCCAGCTGGATTTCAGAAACCCTTTTACAAGGTTGATTTCAAAGGTGTGGAAAGATATGAATTCAAAATTAGGTATTAGTTTAAAGCTTAATTCATATACGACCATTCGGAGCTGTTTGGATTTTGGCCCACTCAGGTGGGACAAGGGCTTTCATCGATGGGCCAGAATGGGGTTGGTTAACCTGGGTTAGCTTTTCGACCAGAAAACATTTAAATCATTTCAGCAACTAAAGGCCGAATTTAACCTTCAAGGTAGGTATTTCTTTCGTTATCTTCAGTTAAGGCACTATGCCCATATAAATGAACAACAAATTGAGGTGGGTAGAGAACCTTTGGGTAACCCAGTGCTGCTTACCCTTTCCTCCCTGATCAGGCTGCCAGAGCAAAAGAAAAAAATTATTTCAAGTTTAGTTACAGAGATGAATTTTGTGGAAGGTGACTCCTTGCTACAGGTCAAGGATAGGTGGCATGGAAACCTGGGGACTGTTCTGTCGGACACTGATTGGACTTCCATTTGGAAGTCCGTTCCTATACTCACATCCTCTCATTTCTGGCGGAATTCCGTTGGAAGTTAGTTATTAGATTTTTTAGAGTTCCTATGATGACAAAACACTTTGGATTACACTACTCCGACCTCTGTTGGCGACACTGTCGGTTGGTTGGCACTTATTTATATATATTTTGGGAGTGTAAAGTTATACAAGAGTTTTGGAGGGAAGTAATAGACACTTTCAACAATATTTTCAAATTAACACTGCCGAGCTCCCCGCAGTACTGGTTATTAGGATTGCCACCCCTCCAGTTGATTTCCAGATCTTCCCACCTCCTGTTTGGAACCTTGGTGTCAGTGGCCCTTAAAGCTATTACTCTTTCATGGCTTACCCCAGATAAGCCCACAATCTCTACAAGGTATGGCATCTGCACCAAGATTGTAGACATGGAGTACTTGACGGCCAAATTGAGGTTGTCTGTAGATAATTTTAAAGAGATGGCTACCTTTTCTACACTTCATGGCCTCACAAGAGGGAGGCCAGTAGTAGACTGCTACGCCAGGTATGCCTAAGAAGAAACTCTGGGCCTCAATGGGCGTGCATTTTCCACGTCATCCATTGTAGCTGTCTTTTAATATCTACTACGGTAGCTGCTCATCTGATGTTCTCTTTAAGATACAATAATATAGGTAGAATGATTCTGTATATGGAAGCCTTCTGCTGCAATGGCTATGACCTCAAAGTATACCGGGGTCAAAACTCAGTATTTGTATTAACAGCGCCTACAGTCTTTTCCTCATTTTACTCTCTTATTCTTTTCTAACTGTTGTTTTTATACTTCTGATGGTACTCTCCCTTTATTGTATCTTATTTTACTTTATTCTCCTGTAGTCTATTTTTACTTTCTCCCTTCCGCTTTTATTTTATATTACTCCAACCTTTTCCTTTTTATCTAACTGCTAACTATTGTCTTTTTCTCTCTCTTCTCTTACATCTTTAGTCCTATTTCTTTATTTTCTCTTTATAGACATTAATAGTTGTAATGGCACTTAATGAGAGTGGTATTGTACTGTTGAAATGTCTGTTTTTATGTGTACTCTATATGGAAAAAACTCTCCAATAAATTTCTATTTCAAAAAAAAAATAATTATCCCAAAATATAAATGGTATCTCCTCCCGTTAAGCGCTTGTGAGTCCTGTCATATCTGCACAAGAGCAGGGCAGACTTGATCTACCTCCAAGAGACTCATTTAAGTGTTGATGAACATCTCAAACTAGCTAAGTTGTGTCGAGGAACCCTGTACAGCTCATCCAGTGGGAGGGGCAGGAAGCGGGGAGTGGCTATAATTATACCATCTGGAACCCCCTTTCAACACAACTACACATTACAAGACCCCGAGGGTAGATTAATCCGGGTCCAAGGCACAATAAATGGAGGGGAGATCACCCTAGCTAATGCATACTTCCCACCTGCTCTGCCTGTTCCCCAGTTGAGGGCGCTCCTGGACAAAATTGTACAAAACACAAAAGGTGTTCTCCCATTGGCAGTTGACTTTAATCTGACACAGGACCCCATATTGGACTCCTCCAGTCGGAGAACCCCTAGGCAATCGCCAGCACAAAAATTCTTCAGGCAATTAACGACAGAGGTGGGTTGGGTCGATGTCTGGAGACACCAACACCCACATTCTAAAAACTATTCACACTATTCCATGGTGCATAGGACATACTCGCATATAGACCACACCTACACTCAGCAAGAAAACGTCAACCGACTTAAAGAGGCCCGACTGGGTGATATTACCCTCTCTGATCATTCCCCATTGGTTTTGTTGTGGGAAATCGCTAACAGCCTAAAAACACCAGATGGAGGCTTAACCCATATTACCTAGCTCTGAACTGTTTAGGAGTTCATCTCAGATAAATTAATCGAGATCCAGGAACTTAACCTCTTAATGATACAACCTCAGCTGTCCACTGGGATACAATAAAGGCAGTACTCAGAGGCCATATAATACAACACACCTCGGAGCTGAGTAGGCAGCGCAGGAGGGCAGAAACCAGGGTGGAGGAGACTCTGCATTTCCTGAAGATGGCACACAATCAGGGGGATACCTCAGTTTTACATTTACTCCAGGAAACTAAAGCTGAACTGGATAATTGGCACTACAACAAAATGAGATTGCACTGACCTTCTTGAGACAGAAGTATTATGAGGTTGGCCCTAGAGCCACCAGAATGCTGGCATACCAGGTGAGAAAACAAAAGAAGGCCTCAGTGATCACCACTCTCAGACATCCATTGGGAGGACATCCCTTAACTAACCTACACAGATATTACAGAAGCCTTTATGGACTATTACTCTGCTCTCTATACCCCTGAGGTGGCCTCTAGTGAGCCAGTTATTTCTGCTACCTGCGGGGATAACTTTGCCTCACCTCTCAGATGCTCAGGGTGAAACACTAACTGCTCCCATTACTGAACAAGAACCGTGAGCGATAAGCTCCTTAAAACGCTTAAAAGCCCCAGGCCCAGATGGCTATGGAAATGAGTTCTCAAGTAATGAAACAACAATCCATCATGGGTAAGCTAATGGAGACTATCCAGAAGGAGAGCTGGTGGCCCTCCCAGAGGCCAAAGGACTACAGGACAGCAGACAGCATGGCTTCATACGTGGCAGATCCTGCCAAACCAACCTGGTAGAGTTCTATGACTGGGCAACTAGGCAACTGGACAGGGGCCATGCAGTGGATGTCCTGTATCTGGACTTCAGTAAGACATTCGACTCAGTGCCACATGGAAGGCTGGGAAGGAAGTTAGTAGGCACAGGGCGGGTGCAAAGCTGGTGAGATGGGTAGGAAACGGCTGCAGGGAAGGCAACAGAGGGTGGTGGTGGGTGGGGAGCTCACACCCAAGGGCAGTGACGAGTGGTGTTCCACAGGGCTCAGTGTTGGGACCAGTGTTGTTTGGGATATTCATTGCAGACATATCATGGGACATCAAGAGCAAGATCAGTCTGTTTGCTGATGATACCAAGGTAGGCGCAGTGGTGATGACCTAGGGGATGGCAGGGTTGCAGGATGATCTGGCAAAGCTTGAAACCTGGTCAGACACCCGGCAACTGGGCTTTAATGCCAAAAAGTGCAAGGTGCTGCATTTTGGGATGATGAACCCAAGGAGGAGTTACCAGCTAGGGGGAGTGCAGCTAGCCCAGACAGAGGAGGAGAAGGATCTGGGTGTGCTCATTACAGGGTCAACGAACAACTCGGCACAATGTAGGAAGGCAGCTGCAAAGACAAACAAAATGCTGGGTTATATTGCAAGGGGTATATCCTCGAGGAGGGAGGAGGTGATTCTGCCACTGTATAGGTCATTAGTTAGACCACACCTGGAGTACTGCGTGCAGTACTGGCGTCCGTATCTGAAGAGGGACTTGAAGTTACTGGAGGGGGGTGCAGGAAATGACAAAGATGATCAAGGGGCTGGGGGACTTATCATACGAGAGGAGGTTGAAGGAGTTGAACATGTACTCACTGAGGACAGGAGAGGAGAGACAGGGTGACATGATTGAAACCTTTAAATACATGAAAGGAATAAACAAGACAAGTACAGAGGGCTGTTCAAAGTAAGAGAGGAGGGACACCTATGAGACTGGAGCGAGAAGGTTCAGGGGAGATGAGGAGACACTTTTTACAGAGAGGGTGGTGGCTGGGTGGAATGCGTTACCTCCTGAAATGGTATGCAGTAGAACAGTGGACTGCTTCAAATGAGGATGGGACAGGACAAGGGAGGGTTAATGAAGGGAAGGTGGAAGGGAGGGCAGCTGCAGAATAAGGGTGCTAGCTGCACATTCAAGCAGACTTGATAGACCCTAGGCCTTTATCTGCTGGCAAATTTCATATGTTCATAACAAATGGCACCTGGGCTCCTCGGTTGTTTAACTCGATCTTGGAGGGGACCCCCATCCTGGTTCTTTGCCACTATTTCAGTCATCCTGAAACCGGGGAAAACACTCAACTATGCAGCTCTTACAGGCCAATCTCGGTCTTAAATACAGACTATAAGCTCTTTATGCATGTCTTGGCTAAATGCCTAGACCAAGTTATGCCCCAGCTAACTGATCAGGATCAAACTGGTTTCGTGAGGAACCAATCCACTACTGATAATATCAGACGGACACTTCACATCACCCATAAAATGCAAACATCGATTTCTCCTTCAATCTTAGTAAGTTTAGACACTGAAAAGCATTCGATAGGGTGGCTTGGCCCTTTTACATAAAACACTAGAAAAATTAGGCATCCCCAAACCCTAATAACAGTTTTCCAGAAAGTATAGTTACGTAGAACTTGCCGTAACAGTAGATCTTCGAGAACAGCTCTTGCAGCAGGTTATACCATTAGGACTGAAGCCGGCAGGCGCCAGGACCCCACGAAAATTTTCTAGCTAGCAGTCTTCAGCGGGGACCGCCTCCGACGTTGGTCCTGCCCCCGACGTCGGGCGGTATACATAAGGAGGCGGTCCCCCCCATAATACTCAGTTCTCCCGCCGGAGACTCCCGGCCGTTGGATGACATCAGAAGAGGAAACCGAGGATCCGCCACCAGATGGCAAAGACTATTGAATAGGAATGTCCCATCCCATAAGATGGGTGCTTGACTACGACCTACCTTCAAAAAGGGGGATGGTGGGCGGGAAGGTACCTCCTTCAAGAGCTGTTCTCGAAGATCTGCTGAGTTCTTACGTAACTGTACTATCTTTCTTCGAGATACAGCTCTTGCAGCAGGTTAGACCATTAGGACTGATTTCCAAGCAGTAGTGGCAATCATGCACCACTGGGAGGAGGAAAGGTAGAGACCTCGATACAACTCGAGCCTAGGACAGAATTCCCTGAAGGATGGCTAGACCGAACCCCGCTCTTTGCCTCGATGCAATGTCCAGACTGTAATGCCTGATAAACGTATGCACAGAGCTCCAAGTAGCTGCAGAGCAAATAGCTGAGGTGGAGACGTTCTTTAACGCCGCAAAAGAAGTAGCCACCCCTCTTGTGGAATGACCCTTGACCGCGCCTGGTAAGGGTTTATTGCGCTTCTCACAACAAAAAGTGATGCAGTGGATGAGCCACCTAGAGAGTGACTGGAGACAGGAGCTCCTACCATTCTGTGAGCGAAGGAGATGAAAAGTTGGTCCGACTTCTGGAGCTGTTTGGTTCTGGTCAGGTAGTATCTGAGGCACCGATGCACATCAAGGGTGTGCAGAAGGGCCTCTCCTCGATTAGAGAACCTTGGGAAATACACTGGTAGATCGATATCCTGATTAAGGGTGAGAGCTGAAACCACCTTAGGCAAAAACTTTGGGTTTGTCCTTAGGGATACCCTGTCCTGGTGGAAAACCAAATAAGGCTCTTTGCACATAACAGCATGCAATTCCGAGATCCTTCTAGCAGAAGTAACAGCAACTAAAAATAACATTTCCAAGAGAGAAAACGTAGCTCGCAATCTGCAGCTGGTTCAAAGGGTGGCAGCGTAAGCTGCTCCAGGACAAAAGGTAAGTCCCAAGGAGGGACTGGATCCTTGATGGAGGCCTAAGGTGGAGGACACCCTTAAGAAGGCACGAGTAGTGTCCAGCTGGGCCACCGTCCGATGGCCTACGGGGGCATGGTAAGCAAAATGCACAAAGGTGCACCTTAATCGAGGAGTAAGCCAGTCCGAATGGAAAAGGGAAAGCAGGTAGTCCAGACCAGCTTTTCTAGACAGTCTAATGGCCGAGGCTTACATGCCTTTGAGCCCACAAAGCAGAATCTACACCATTTCATGAGTGGTTGTCGGTAGCAGTTTTCTGGCTGCAGAGAGTACATCTGCCACTTGCGAGACCCCGTATCGCATCATGGCGTCTCTAGGAGCCAAGCGTGCATGTTCAATGAGCGTAAGTCTGATGGACCAATGAACCCGCCTCCTGGAGACAATAGATGGGAGCTGATTGGCAAGGAACTGAGGTTCCCGGATAGCTGGTGCAAAGAGGGAACCAAATCTGTCTGGGCCAGAAGGGTGCGATCAGAATGATTGTCGCTGCTCCCCTGCGCGGTCTTAACAGAACTCTCTGGATCACCGGGACAGGAGGGAAGGCATAGATGAATCTGCCTGCCCAGGAGAGGGACAACGCATCTCGCCAGAAAACACCAGGTCCTGGATCTAGCGAGCAAAAATTGGGCAGTTTTGCATTGGATGGGGACGTGAAAAGGTCTAACTCTGGAGTGCCCCATCTGTGAAACAGATCCTCTACCACCTCCTGCAGAAGTTCCTACTTGTGGACTCTGGCCTGAGAGCAGCTCAGACTGTCTACGAAGGTGTTGTCCACTCCCGGGACATGTACTACAATTAGGCTTGCGCCGTGTTGCAATACCCACTCCCACACTCTCATGGCCTCCCTGCAAAGCGGGTTGGAGTGAGTGCCTCCTTGTTTGTTGAGGTAATACATCACCGCGGTATTGTCTGTTTGAAACAGAAGTGTACCCGGTGGAATCTCCGACTGGAAGGCTTGCAGAGCGTAAAGGACTGCCCTCATTTCCAAAATGTTGATGTGGAGATGAGACTCCTGGGCTGTCCACAGGCCCTGAGAGCGAACACCGTCCAGGTGTGTTCCCCAACCGAGCCCTGAGGCGTCTGTGGAGAGGGCCACAGTCAGAGATGGCGCTGTGAAAGGAACCCCCGCAGAGAGGTTCCCTGGATTTAGCCACCATTCCCAATCCCGAATTACGGCTTTCATGATTTGGATTGGATGCTGCAGATGGTCTTGCTTTTGGTCCCATTGCACCCGAAGCATCCATTGGGTTACCCGCATGTGAGACATGCCAGCAGGACTGTCGCAATGGCCACAGCCATGTGTCCAAGCAGGCGAAGGACCAGTCTGGCTGGGACAGTCTCTTCACCGACAAGTCCCTGATGAGGGATCTGATGTGTTCCACTCTGTCCGAGGGAAGAAAAGCTTTTCCTCTGATGGTGTCCAGAACTGATCCTATAAACTGCAGCTTCTGGGATGGCACCAGGAGTGACTTCTCGTAGTTGATGAGAATACCTAGTGATGGAAAAAGGGATTGGGTGAAGTGAATAGCCATCATCAGTGCCTCCCTGGAGGGTGCCATGAGAAGCCAGTCGTCCAGGTATGGGAACACGTAGTGACCTTGTCTCCTCAGAGACGCCGCTACGACCGCCATGCACTTCATGAATACGCAAGGTGCCGATGACAGCCCGAAGGGAAGAGCCTGGAACTGATAATGGTGGCTCTGAAACTCGAAGTGCAGGAACTTCCGGTGCGCTTGAGCAATCGGAATATACAGGTAGGCGTCCTGCATGTCCAAAGACGCCAGAAAAGCGTCCTGCTTCAGCATGGGAATTAGGCCCGGAAGGGTCACCATGCAGAAGCGTTTGTAAATGACCGAAAGGTTGAGGTCGCTGAGGTCCAGTATTGGACGGAGGTCCCCTGTTTTCTTTGGAACCAGGAAGAAGTGAGAATAGTACCCTTGTCCTCTCTGGTTCTCTGGGACGTGCTCTAAGGCTTCCTTTTCCAGAAGCGCGAGCACTTCCTGCTGTATGAGCAGGGCATGCTGACCCAAATATCGAGAGAGCAGGGGAGGTCTTTTAGGTGGACTGCCTACAAATTCTATATAGTGGCCTTTTTTGACCAGCTGCAGAACTCACCTGTCGGTGGTGATCGAGTGCCACCCTGGCAAGTGGCATGTGATGCAACCCCCGACTTTCTTTTCCCATTGATCCTGAGGAGGGGCGGGGGCCGGGAAGGAGTCATGCTTTGGCAGCGTTTGATCCGGCAGGCTGGGCCAACTTTGCAAATCGTTGGCCTCTGCCTGAGGATGACTTGGCCTGGGCCTTGAGGGTGAAAGTGCCCCTCTGCTGCTGGCCGGAACGTGGCTGTTGCCTTTGTAGCCGGCCACGGAAATGGCTCTGGTTCCTACGAAAGGAACTAGGCCGAGACCTGTACATAGCTTGTACAGATCGGACTGCCTTCCCTGCATCCTGAAGTTTGGTGAGTACTCTCACGGAGGCTTCACTAAATAGGACCTCGCCGTTATAAGGGGCGTCTAAGATGTTCTTCTGGACACCGGTAAAGTCGGAGACAAGCAGTGTCTCTGGAGACACATACCTGAGGCTGCAGCTCTAGCTGAAGAGTTCGTGAGAATCATATGCGTGCTCTGAGCACTTGGGTCCCATGATCCGAATCCGCAAGGGAGGAGGTTCAAGAGCTCCTCCTTGTGGTCGCCATTGGGCATCTTCTCGAACAGGTCCTGTCCCTGCTCCCATAGTGCGTTCTGGAACTGAACCATGTGGGTGAGGTAATTCAGTGACTTGATGGCGCAAGTCACGGCCCACGTTGCGCCTACCCAGGACATCCAATTGCTTGGATTCCTGGTCCGGTGGCTGTGTGCTCAAGTGCTGAGGTCTCTGAGACCGGTCATGTGAAGCAATGATGACCAGGGAGTCAGCCAGAGGATGGTTCGCCAGATACTGATCCTCCCTAGGGGCCTTGTATAGGCGGTCAGCCTTCTTCGGCACTGTGGGAGTGGAGTGCGGACTTCCAGGCAGCCTTGGTGATGTCCGCAAATGTATCCACCAAGGGCAGCACTACCACAGGCTTCGGATCTTTCTGCCGAAGGTAGCGAGCAAGGCGTTGTCTCTCGGGTCAGACTCTTCAGCATACCACCCCATGTCCTTCTGGATGTGCCTCATGATCTCCGCGAAAGAGGGATCATCCAGAGGAGACCTGGGTAGGTCGTGCGGATCTGGAGAGGGAATGCTGATAGGAGAAGGTGATCTGGAGCACTCTGAGGTGTCAGATCTGGAATCCTCCCCAGATGGAGTGTACCGGCGTCATCTTGGACTCTTGGGGCTGGGTGACCCTGAGGGGGATCTAGAGAGAGGTATTCTCCTTTCTGAAGATCTGCCCCGAGGCGGTGGTGTCTGCTCCTTGGGGGTTGGCGGTCGTCCCACGGGCCCCTTGGGTGGAAGAGGGGGCGTAGGCGGTGAAGGAGTAGGTGGAGGCAGAGTCGGAGTAGGAGGAGGACGTGTGGTGACATCTTTTTTGATGGTGTCCCACCAGAAGGTAAAAAGTTCTTTTTACCTCTGCCAGATTCGTACCTGACGACGGCTTGGCGCCGGTGGCCTGTCGCCGGGGTCGGACATCGGGTCCCCGGAGGTCTCCCGCTCCGGGGAAGGTTCCCATGGGAGCCCGGCGTCTCCGGTGTTGCCCGCCTGGTCCTCGGGCTGTGTGGCGTCCTCCTCAGACGAATCCTTCTGACCGGCGTCCACCAGCGATGGTGGTGCAGTTCTCTTCTCACGAGAAACCAACGTCGGTCCCCTGGCCGATGCCCTCGGAGGTGAACGCCTGGCCGGCGACGGGTGTTTAGATATCGCCAGCTCCTGGGAGCGCCAGTGATGCTTGGCCAACGTCGGGTGGGCTGACGTGGGGTCCGACGTCCGTTTGAGGGACGTCAGGTCCTTGGTCTTACGGGGAACCAGATTCGATCCACGCGGAGGCTGGGAAACTGACCTGGCGTCAGTGTCCCACCGGCAGGAAGAGGATTTGTGGTGAGATGGAGTGGAAGAGGCCGACGGCCTGGAAGTCCTCAGGGGCTGTAGAGAAGATGAGCCGCTGGAGGATCTGACCTGAACCGGGGGAGGTTGCGAACGAGCCCTGGAGGGAGAGCGGTTCGATTTCGAGCTGGAGCTTTGGGAGTCCGAGGCCCTCGCAGGGGACCTGGACCTTTCCTTTTCCGGTGCTTGTCCCGGTGCTTGTGGGTTTTACTCGACGACTCCCCCCGGGAGGAAGGTTCTTTATCCATAGTTTTAAGTTTCTCCTCCAAGAGAAATGCATGAAGGGCCTTCTGGCGGCGGATCCTGGTGCGACTGTTGAAGCCCTGGCAGAAAGAGCAGGCCTTGGTATCGTGTTCTGGGCCTAGGCAGCGCACGCAGGCCGAATGTGGATCCTTGAAGGGGATCAGTTTGTCGCAGGCACACTTCGTATGGTGACCCTCTACAGAAGTTGTTGGAGAGGACATCAGTTGATCCAAAGTCGAAAAAAAGACGAAAATTATCGTAGTTCTAAAGGTCGTTGCACGCTAGAAGAAGAGACCGAGAGGCCGATACTGGCAATGCTGACGGCGGGAAAAGAACTGGATTATGGGGACCGCCTTATGTATGACGCCCACATCGGGGGGTGGGTCTGACGTCGGAGGTGGTCCCCGCTGAACACTGCTAGCTAGAAAATTTCCGTGGGGTCCTGGCGCCTGCCGGCTTCAGTCCTAATGGTCTAACCTGCTGCAAGAGCTGTATCTCGAAGTAAGATCATCTATTCATCTCCCCAAGCACGCGTTAAGGTGGGTGGTCATTATTCTAAATATTTCCCTCTCAAGTGGGGTACCTGACAGGGATGCCACCTGTCCCCCCTTCTATTTGCGGCATACATCAAACCATTAGCACAATACATAAGAGAATCTCAAAACATCAAGGGAGTGTCAGTGGAAGATGTAGAACACCGTACAGCACTATATGCTGACGATGTTCTTTCATATCTCTCAAACCTTGAAGAATCACTACCAGCCATAAAACAAGTTCTAGATGAGTTTGCCCGAGTGTCAGGATACAAATTAAACCTAACAAAAACAGAGATTTTAACATTACATTACATCCCCTCTGCCGAGATCCGTAACATGATACCCTGCAGATGGAATTTGACTAAACTAAAATACCTGCAGATATTTATCTCTCAGAGGAATGAAACAGCTTATAACAACAATTTCGAGAACTTCACATCACAGTTAAAGGCAGAACTGGCAGCTTGGGCTACTCTTCCTCTAAGCCTCAGTAAACGAATAGAGCTGATCCGAATGACCACCCTACCTAGAGCCCTATATGTATTCCAGAACTTTCCGACCTTTATACCTAATAAAGTGTTTAAGACCTGGAGTAGTATCATTTAAAAATTCATATGGGCTGCTCAAAGACCCAGAGTCAGGCTGAAGGTGCTCTCCCTTCCTCGCCACTCCGGAAGGCTTTCTCTGCATGATCTGCAACTATACTACTTTGCAGCGAATCTAACCCACTTGATGGCAAGACAGAAGAGAACTACTACCCCGCACTGGCTCCAAATAGAACAGGCACTTATCCCAGATAGGGAATATTTTCAATACTTATACAATCAGGAGGACGGTCAGGGACAGACTCCAACTTTGAATTACTGGCTTAAATGTGGCTGGAGAACCTGGCAGAGCATTAAAAAGGTACAGCGGCTAACCCCATTCCTAACGCTGACATGCCCAATAGCAGACCTTAGTGAATTCCACCCTAACAGATTGGATCATGGTTATCGATCCTTGAGAGACTTGCTTTGAAATATTTGCTACAAATTACCACTCAAGGCATGCTCTGGTCTTTGACACCATACAGAGATGATTTGGTCTCACCCATCAAAACTTTTATAGGTACCTACAACTCGCATTTCTATCAAAGCTTACCTCAAGAGGTCAGAGCACCAGACAAGTACCCATCCCTGCTAAATGCCCAACATCACCTTAACATAAATCCTGACACCCCTCATTTGGTGTTTTGGTACTACCAAACTCTGAAGTCCCAGAAAGAAATAATTACAGACAGAAGCGATGCAATGGCAGAAGGAACTAGGCAGCCCCTAAAACAAGAAACTTGGCATCGACAGGATATGCCTGGAGGCATTTAATAAGATATTTCAGGACCCCGGTGATAACAAGACACTACTCCCCTACAGGCTCAGCAGCCTGTTGGAGACACTGTAGAGAGGAAAGAGCCACCCACACCCATATTATGTGGTCCTGCACTGCTCTTAGCCCGTTCCTGAAACGACTGGAAGAACAGTTTAGGGAATTATTGGATCCCCGATTTCACCTAACCGAAAAAATGTGTATTTTCCTGATTCTTCCCAGAGAATATAGGAGTACAAATATAAAATACTTGGTTCATCTCCTGCTAACTGCAGTTAAGAAAGCAACCACGAAAAGTACAGTTACGTAAGAACTTACCGTAACAGTAGATCTTCGAGAGAGGCTCTTGCAGTAGGTAATTACATTTAGGACTGACGCCGGCAGGCAGCAGGACCTCCGGAAAAATTTCTAGCTAGCAGTCCCTGGCGAGGACCGCCCCCACGCCAGGTGACGCGCCAGTAGATGTCAGTATAAAGGCGGTCCAGACACCACCTTCCACTTTTCCCGCACAGGCCAAAAGAGGCCGAATGAGAGAGCGGATATTTCCAATGGAAAAGGAGCTGAAAAAGCCTAGGGGGATGGAGGGTGGGAAGGTATTACCTACTGCAAGAGCCTCTCTCGAAGATCTGCTGTTACGGTAAGTTCTTACGTAACTGTACTATCGTACTTCAAGAGGGCTCTAGCAGTAGATAATTACATATAGGACTGAATCCCAAGCAGTCTGGAACAAAGAGAGGCACCGGGAGGAGGAAAACTACTCCAAAAGGTAGTTCTGGTTGTGCAAGTCTCAAGATAGGAGGCCTTGCAAAACAGCCAGCCCGAAGCCTGCTCTATGGCAGAGGCAACATCCAAACTGTAGTGTTTCATAAAGGTATGGACGGAAGTCCAGGTGGCGGCAGCGCAGATGTCTGCCGCAGACACATTCTTGAAACAAGTCGAAGAGGCAGCTACTCCTCTTGTGGAGTGGCTTCTGACTTGACCCAGGAGGGTCTTGTTGTATTGTCATAACAGAAAGTGATGCAATGAGCCAACCACTTAGACAGGCATTGCTTGGAAACAGCATTGCCTTCCTTTGTGAGCAAAAGAGACAAACAACTGATCAGTCTTTCTGAGATCCTTCGTCCTGTTGGTGTAGTATCTCAGAATCCGGTGAACATCCATAGAATGGAGTAAATACTTCCTTGATTACAGTACTGAGTAAAAAAGGCAGGTAACTCTATGGACTGATTTAATGTGACTCTGCTACTACTTTAGGTAGAAAGCATTAGGTTAAATGCGAGCAACTGCGTTCCTTGTGAAAAAATCAAGGAGGATTTTACACATCAGGCCTGGAGCTCGGAGATTCTTGAGTCAAGTAATGGCCACCCAAGAAGCTGCTTCCACGAAAGGAACTTTCAAATCAGCAGAAGCTGCAGGTTCAAGGAGGAAGAGTAAGTTTCTGAGAACAAAGTTCAAGTCCCAAGGGGAGCAGGAGTACGGATGGGGGCCTCAGATGGAGGCCCTCTGAGAAAGGTCTTGAGACCTTCAGTTGAGCAAAAGCCTTGTCTGTGAAGTGAACATGATAGCGCAAATGAACGCCATGTGTACCTTCAGAGAGGAATGGCTGAGACCCAGGTCAAACAAATGACGAGATACTCTAGCAGAAACCCCGTTGAACAGGAGAAAGGTTCCACATTCTTGGAAGCGCCCAAATAGTGAATCTTTCCACTTCATGGCATAAGTGGATCTGGTGGAGGGTTTTCTGGCCTCCACTAAAATCTCCGCCACTTTGGGAGACACTCCAAAATGGGATTGGGCTAGGTCTGCAGGAGCCATGCATGCAGTTGAAGGGATTTGAGGCCTGGATGGACCAGGGTCCCCTGATCCTGGGTCAACAAACCTCAAGACAGAGGAAGAGGAAGAGGAGGATCCTCTGAATATTGTTGTAGAAGAGAGAACCAGATTTGCCTGGGCCAGAAAGGAGCGATCAGAATCATTCTCGCTCCTTCTGAAGCTAGTTTCTGCAAGACTCGTGGGATAAGTGAAATTGGGGAAAGGCATAGACAGATCTGTCCTTCCAGTCCTAGAGACAGCGTCGCTCCAAAGCGCCTCGCTCTGGAACCAGCGAGCAGAAGATGGGAAGTTTTGCGTTTAGGAGGGATGCGAACAGGTCGACCTGTGGTGTTCCCCAAAGTTGGAAAATATTGTCTAGGACCCCTTGGTCCAGTTCCCACTAGTGAGTCAGAGCAGAAGAGCGACTTAGCTTGTCTGCCAGGGTGTTGTCGACTCCCGAAACGTGAATCGCCGTGAGGTGAAGGTCGTGTTGTGTTGCCCAACCCCAAACCCTCATTGCCTCCCTTCATAGAGGGTAGGACCGAGTCCCTCCCTGCTTGTTGATGTACCACACCACACACATGTTGTCCTTCTGGACGGCTAGGTGGCTGGAAAGGATGTATTGGTGAAGAGCTTGGAGAGCGTACAACACTTCCCGAAGCTCAAGTACCATGATGTGGACAACTTGTTCTAGCTTGGACCAGGAGCCCTGGGTCCGATGAGGGCCTAGATAGGCTCCCCAACCTTCGCCTGAGGCGTCTGTGGTTAGAGTCTGGAGGGGAAGGACGAAGAAAGGAACTCCCCGAAACAGGTTCTCTCGAACCATCCACCATTGCAAGTCTCGCATCATCGGTAAGGAGATCAGAACTGAGTGATCTAGGTCATCCACTAGCTGATCCCACTGAGAATGTAGAGTCCATTGAGAGATCCTCATGTGGAGTCAAGCACGAGATACCGTTGGTATAGCAGCCGCCATGAGCCCAAGAAGGCAAAGGACCGACCTCGCAGGGACCATCCTGCGGTCGGACAACAGACTTATTTGGGTCTGAAGGGTGGCTGCCCTGTCCGGAGGCAGGAAGGCCTTGCCCATGGCTGTACTGAGGATCACCCCAATAAACTGTAGCCTCTGGGATGGGTCTAGATGAGACTTGGAATGGTTGATGGTAATACCCAGGCAGGCAAAAACCTGCTGGGTAAGGGAGAGGAAACGCAGGAGTTCCTCCGTGGACGAGGCCGCCAGGAGCCAGTCATCCAGGTATGGGAAAACCTGCACTTCCTTGGTACGCAGGTGGGCCACCACCACTGCCAGGCATTTGGTAAATACTCGGGGGGCCGAGGATAGACCAAACAGGAGTGCCTTGAACTGGTAGTGGTCCCCCTGGAACGCAAAACGAAGGTATTTGCGATGAGATGGGTGAATGGGAATGTGCAGATAAGCATCCTGCATATCCAGAGCACAAAGCCATTGACCCAGCCGAAGGAGGGGCAGAAGGCTCTGCAAAGAGAGCATCCTGAACCTTTTGTACTCTACGTAAAGATTCAGGGAACTGAGATCCAAAATTGGTCTCAGATCTCCAGTCTTCTTTGGGATCAGGAAGAAATGGGAATAGTAACCCGTCCCCTGAAGATGAAGGAGATAGGCTCTATCGCTTGCTTCAGCAGAAGAGCAGAGATTTCCTCCTGGACAGAGAAGATGTTCCGTGAATACGACAACTTTAGAGGGGGTGGCGGGGTGGTTTCTGAAGAAACTCTATGGAGTGTCCTTCTGCTATGAGCTGGAGCACCCAAGAATCTGTGGTTATCCTCTCCCATCCTGGAAGGTGGAGGAAAACCTCCTCCTACTATGGTTCCTCCGGGATTCCGGAGGTGGTGGGAGAGGAAAGGAGTCAGGTGGTGTGGGGCAGCGCACGGCTGAAGCACCACTGCTTTTTTTTGAGTGGGGGCTTGGTAGCTGCGGGGAACCCGTGTTTAATGGCCTGCCTTCCTGGGATTTCGCCTTTGGCTGATTCCGTCTGCGAAAGGGATGGCGCTGCTGCTGATGGGGACGGTACATGGAATCAACTGACTTCAGAGCCATCCTCTTCTCTTGCAAATGGGTGATGATGTCCTTGACATCACCCCCGAAAAGCCCGACCCCCGGAAGGGTGCTTCCTGGATAGCAGATTGCACCTCCGGGACCAAACCTGACACACGGAGCCAAGCATGACGCCGTAGGCCTACAGCGCAAGCTGAGCTCCGCCCAGCAGTGTCCACTGCATCGTATGTCGCATGTAGCATGTGTCGACTGGCCGAACGAGCAGAGCGGACGAGATCAGCCAACTCCTGCTTGACTTGGGAGTCAGGCAAGGAGTCCAGTTTGGCTTCCGCCTGAGTCAGGATGGCCTTCTGGTAGTCCCCCAAATGGCCCACATAGTTCAGGGCCCTGATCCCCAGTGTGGAGGAAGCGTAAATCTTTCTCCCATACTGGTCCAGAAGGCATGATTCCTTATCAGGAGGTGACGAGCTAAGATGTTCAGGGTTACGAGCGGCTGTGAGCGCGCTAATCACGACCGAGTCAGCACGGAGGGTGAGAATCCAGGAAATCAACACCCTCGGGAGCCTGATATAGCCAGTTCGACTTCCTAGGAAGTGGGGCTAAGGCCAACGGCTGCTTCCATATTGTGGTAACAAGGTCGGTGTGAGGCTCTATCCAGGGTGGCACCAAGGTAGGCGCTGTCACGGGCAGATCCAGATGTTCAGCGAGTTTCAGACGCTGAGGATCTGGTTCCAGGGAGTGCCACTGATGAACCTCCTGGATTTTCCTAAGCAACTCAGTAAAGGAAGGATCCTCTGGAGGAGACTTCGGAGGAGTCCTAGGCCTGGGCTTCGATGGAGAACGAGGCTCATCGTCTCTCTCAGAGCAACCATCAGAAGAGTCCGAGGAGTCCGAGGGTGAAGAAGAGGGTAAAGAAGAGAAAAGACTCCCTTTCCTGACCCGGGGGAGGAACAGACCCCTTGGGAAGTCCCCGGGGAAGCACGTCCTGCTCCCTCCTGGATCCAGACGGAAGAACCCTGGAGTCCGGAGGTGGTGAGGAGGTGCCGCTCAGACATACGGAACCTGGGGACGGCACCATCGCCGGAAGGCGGCTCGACCTCTTTGGTGAGCTGAGCCTTGACCTCATCCCACCAGGAGGCCAGAGTCTCCTGCAGGTCCACACTGGCGGTCATGGTGGGCGGTGGAAAAGGAGGGCGGGGATAAGGATACGGTTATAACCGATGGAGTATATCCAAAACCCGGCTGCGGGTAGCCCGGTGTCGGGTATTGTGGCGTCGAGTATTGCAGTGAGGGGAAGCCCGGCGTCGGGTACTGTGGCGCCGGATACTGCGGTCCCGGGTACACCGGCGTCGAATAGGACGGAGGATACCCGGAAGCCAGGGGGGCTGCCGAAGCAGACGGCCCGGCCGGAGACCTCATGGGCAGGTCCATAGTGGAGAGCACGGAGGGCCCGATGGGAGCGGAATGTCTCCCGGAGTCAGTAAGGCCGACGGCAGAGGCCCTGGTGCCTGAGGTACCGACGTCGGCGGTAGGGTCACCGACTGTCCTGATTTCAGCAGCTGTGTCCTGCAAAAAAACATGAAAAATACTAAATGTCCTGATATTATAGTAGAAAAAATATTTTCTGACTTTCTTCTAAATGTTGCAACAAACTATAATACCTTACCTAAAAGACCTTAAAATGATAAGAAACACTGGAAACAACTAAAAAACTATTACGTATAGTCTTAACTCTGATTATTTAGAGAAAACAAGTCTGATGCATTGGTCAAAGTTACATGTTGTCCTGCAAAAAATCATGTTTCAGTAGGAAATGTCCCACTTTGGGCTTCCTAAAAGGTGGTAACCCTAGTCGGAGGGGCCGGCGTTGGAGCCGGTGTCCGGGAAGCCAACGTCAGGTCCGGCGCTCCAGGTGGAGGAAGGACCGATGGAGGCAAAAGATCCCCATCTTCGCCCAGGGACGGAGGGGAAAAGTCCATGAGGTCGGGTTGGGGAGACTCTGGTTCCCCAGATGGCAGCGAAGGCTGTGGGGAACCGGGTACGACGGATGTCGGGGGGTTCGTCGTCGGTTCCTTCGCTGGCCGGACGTCGGATGAGCCGACGTGAGGCTTAGTGGTGAGCTCGGCGGGCGCGGTGGAGCCGATGTCTGACTACGAGCAATCACGAGGCAGGCGATAGCGTGGTCGACCTGGTTCGGTGGAGGGGGGGGTCGCTCAAAGGGTCGGACGCCATCGCCCTATCCGGTGGGATATCAGAGGAGCCGAACGCCTGCTTACCGGAGTCGCCCCCAGTGGTAGGCCGCGAGCTTGCAGCCGAACCGGGGCAGAGGCCTCCAACTGCCCGGAGGCGCCCGCAAGGTCCGACCGCGAGCCAGACGGGACCTGAGGCTCAGATGGATCAGCCTGCCCTGTTCCTGGGTCAGAAGATCCTGGCAGAGGGGTAGTGGAACCGGAGGCTCCACCGTCAACTGCAGAGGGAACCAAACCTGGTGGGGCCAATAAGGGGCTATCAGGATCATGCGAGCCCCCTTCTTGCTGCAGTTTTACAAGCACCCTCTGCAACAGCAAGTAGGGAAGGAAAGCGTACAAAAACCTCTATGTCCAGCAGAGAGACAGCACATCTCGCCAGAAGGCCCCGCGCCCGGGAACAAGCGAGCAGAAAATGGGTAGTTTTGCATTGGAAGAGGAGGTGAACAGATTGAGATCTGGATGACCCCAAAGACTGAAGATGCCTTCAACTACTGACTGCATCAGTTTCCACTCGTGTGCCCTTGCAGAAGTGCAGTAGAGGGTGTCCGCCAGGACATTCTGAATTCCTGGGACATGCACTGCTGTGAGCTGTAGGCTGTGCTGAATCGCCTATTGCCACACAAGCATCATTTCCCTGCATAGGGCATACGATCACATGCCTCCCTGTTTGTTGAGGTACCAAACCACACATATATTGTCCGTCCTTGTCGCTGTCCCATAGCTCAGTTATGATATCCTTGAAGTCACCCCCAAAGAGAACCGAACCTCAGAAGAGGGCATCCTGGATGGCCTCTTGAACATCCTGGGCCAAACCAGATACCCGCAACCAAGAGTACCTACACAGGCAAACTACAGTGACGGTGCTCTGGGTAGAAGCATCTACTGCATCATATGTATCCCTAAGGGCATGGCAGGAAATTTATGCTGTCCTGACCATTTGGGCAATCTTAGTCTTTGCCCCGAAGTCAGGCAAGGCCTCAGACTCTGACTTAAGCTGGCCTAGGATAGATTTTTAGTACATGATCATGTGTCCCAGTTAATTCAGGGTTCTGAGCGCCAAAGTGGAGGATGAGTAAACTTTATGTCCAAATTGGTCCAGCTGCCTCGACTCCTTATCAGGAGGAGAGGTACTCTGTGCTTCGGCTTGGCTGTATGGTCATGAGCCACATTAGTGACCACCGAGTCCGCCTTGAGATGGGAACTGAGGTGGTCTTTGCCCTCAGAGGCCTGATACAATATGTCAGCCTACTTGGTGACCATAGCCACCGACGAAGGCTGCTGTCTAACTGTGGAGGCCAAATCCTCATGCGGGCCTATCCACGAAGGAATGAGAAGTGGCGACAGCTCTGGCATGTCAAGGTGTTCCACCAGTCTCTTGTGTTGAGGGTCTTAGTCCTCAGTCTTCCACCCTTTCACTTCTTGAATCTTTCCAAGGATCTCTGTGAAAGAAGGATCCTCCGGGGGGGGGGACTTAGGAGAGTCCTTGGGCTTGGGATCCTCAGAGGGAGGAATCTCAAAACCCGAAGCAGAGGAGGAGGAAGAGTCCGAGTCTGAGTCCGACAAAGGACTTCTGTCTCGTGACAGAACTCGTGGAAGAGGGACCTCCTTAAAGATGACTGTGAGGCCCCTTTTGTTGCCAACTACCATGGTAGGGCGCAAGGTCTGGCTCAAGGTAGAAGGACGAGATTCCACCAGCAAAAGGGACCTATGCATAAGATTCAGGTGAACTGGCTTGGAGGCCGCAACCAGCTGAAGTGGGTCCAATTCTGAAACAAGCTGGGTCTTGGTCTCACTCCGCCAAGACTAAAGAGCTGCCCTAAAGTCCACCTGAGGCTGAGGAGAAGGGGGCAGGAGAGGCTGTTACCCGGGAGTGTAGCCTGTAGGATGAGAACCCAGCATCAAATAACCTGGCGTTGGGTAATAATAGCCCGGTGTAACGTAGCTGGGCATAGAACAGCCTGATGACAGATACCCTGGGGGGTAGTGAGGCACAGAGACACTCGGAGTCGGAAGGCTGGGCGAAGGCCCTGACGGAGGAGCTGAGGGGCCTGATGGAGGCCCTGATGGCGGATAACCAGGCGTAGACCCCAACGGAGGGGCCGAGGGACCTGACTGAGGCCCTAACGGAGGGTAGAAAAGGCCCAGTAATGTCAAGTTTGGCGCAGGACCCTCCGTAGGGGTTTCTGGCATCAGCCCCGAAGGGACGGAGACTCCCACCGGAATCTGGGGCAGGGCAACAGGCCCAGACAGGTGAGACTGTGGTGCAGGAGTTGGCGGCTTCCAAGGGAGGTCCGGCGTAGGGTGTTTTACGGTCCCAGGATCAGGGTGGCATCTGGTGGATGCTCCTCCAGCTCTGGCTCAGGATGAACAGGGGAGCCCAGAGTCTCCATCTGAGGAGGCAGGGAAGGAGGATCCCAAGAGGTCCAGCCCTCTGGGGAAGACTGCGGCAGAAGGCGCTGATCCAGACGATCAATGTCAGGCCTGTTATCGGGGCCGATGCCAGAGGAGCTGGCATGCGACTTATCAGCCTAGGCTGGGTGTTCATCAGAGGAGCTGAGAACTGACTTATCAGCTGTGCCACAGAACTTAGACCTGGGAGTTTTGGGGGATCTAAGAGTGGCGGAGTTCTCTGCGACTCCAGAGACACCTGCCTTAACCGTAACCAGATCAGGTGGGGAGACGAAGGGCTGCTCCGTGGAAGAGGAAGCAGGCATTGCCAGTGGAGTGGTACCCGCGTTAACAGGAGGCTGCTCGACGACCACGGCTCCTGGAGGAGGCTGCGGGCAGGAAGGAGACCAAACCTGGTCACAGAGCTTCTCCTTATCCTTCTTTTTCTTCTTGTGGGAGTCAGAAGAATCCAAAGGTGATGAAGACGACCCCCGCAGCTTCTTCTCCATGGAAGCCATTTTTTGCTTGATAACGTGGGTTTCCAGGGCCTGTTGGCAGCATTTCTGTGTGGCCTGGTTGAATTTCTGACAGGCCGTACAGTCCTCGGTCTTATGCTCTGGTCCCAGGCAGAAGAGACAGAGGGAATGGCCATCATTATGAGGAAGCTGTGTGCCGCAAGATTCGCACTTGTTCTTATGCGACTCAGAAGGCGTTGGAGAAGACATGTACGAAATTATTTACTTTGAGAGAAAATAAAGAGAAATTGGAGAAATACTCATTCTCCGCAGGTCCGATGTACGCAGGTTGACAGCGGGAAAGAACTGGAGGGTGGGCATGGGGACCACCCACTATATAGGGTCACGCTGATGTTCACCACGTGACGTTGGGTGGACAGCACCCCCGCCAAACACTGCTAACTAAAGTTTTCGTGTGGTCCTAGTGCCTGACAGGCCCAAGTCCTTATGGTTAGTACCTACTGCAAGAGCCCTCTTGATGTTAGATCAAATTATATATATTACTTTCCTCCAAATGTTCCTCTGCAATATCACTAGTCTCCACCATCTCCTGTTCCGAGATAGCCACCACTGTATATGCAACAGCCAAGCTGAAGAACTACACTTTCTGGAGCAAATGGTGCTTTTGCTGCCTTTTAATTTCCAGCTGAAGCCATAACTCTTAGTAAGAACGATCTCGCTATGATTCAATAGTCTAGTCCTTGATTTCCCACCGCAGGTCACCATGGTTTGATGGTGACCTGAGAATGCTGAAGACTAAGGGGCAAAGGTTGGAGCATTGTTGGCAGAGATCCCACTCAAAAGAGGATAAATTGGTGACGAGGGCTCATTATGATGAGTACCAGTGGGCAATCACTCTGAAAAAGCCACTGTTTCTGTCATGGGTGACTGCTGCTAAAAAAAGAACTGACCAGCTCAGTTTTTCAATACTGGACAGATTAGTAAATCCTATGTGTCTGCAGTCTTGTAAAGCGTGTTCCACAGAAAAATGTGATGAGTTTAATCTGTTCTTTCTGAACAAGGTGTCCTCTATTCAAGCCGGGAGATCCCCAAGCAGCCTGTCATTAGCCAACAGTGTCCAGTCTTCAAACAGGGACAGTCCATCTTTATGGGTGGAGTTTGAGCCAGTTTTGGCAGAGAAAGTCCTCCAGGTAGTTTCCAGACTGTGCTCCACCTACTATACATCAGACCCTGTGTTGATCCAGCTTCTTTTACAGTGCTGGGGTATGGTCGGTCAAATTTTTGGGTGCTCTCTTAGGGAGGAGATTTTCCCTCCTCCTTGAAAAGTACAGTGGTGAGGCCCCTTCTTAAAAAAACATCACTGGACCCCAAAGATCACTCAAACTATAGACCTGTCTTGAGCCTTCCCTTTTTGGTGAAGTTGATCAAGAAGGTGGTGGCAGTGAATTTGGAATAACAACTGGAGAAATATGATATCTATGAGCCTTTCCAGTCTGGTTTCTGGCCTCGTCACAATATGGAAACAACTCTGGTCAGGGTGCACCATGATCTCCTCCTTGCAAGGGATAGTGTACGTTGTTCCGTCTTGGTTCTGCCTGACTTTCTTTGCCATCTGACACGGTAAACCACAGGGTGCTGTTGGCCCATCTGAGGCAATATGTAGGACTTGCAAGGACAGTGTTACAGTGGTCTGAGTCCTACTTATCCAGCAGAGTGCAGCAGGTGGCACTTTGTTCTTTCATCTCTGATAGTGCTATGTTCTGTTGTGGTGTGTCTTACGGGTCGATCTTGGCTCCCATGCTGTTCTCCTTGTACACTTTGCCATTGAGGGAGATCATTAGATGCTATGGCTTTGGTTTTCTTTGTTATGCCAATGATATCCAGTTGTATGTGTCTTGTACCCCTGATGGTAGGGCAATTTTATTGGAACTGAGTGAGTGCCTTAGGGAAATTTAGGACCGGATCACAGCCAGCTGGCTTAGACGGAATCCTTTGAAGATGAAGATGGCATTGGTGGAGCCAGGTTGGTTTTGTTCATCAGCGCAGAGTTGTGGGACTGTCCTAACATCTTTGGATGGTGTTGCGCTCGAAGCTGTAGATGGGGTGAGGAATCTGGGGATCACTGTGGACACCAAGCTGACATTAAAATATCTGGTGTCGGCTGTTGTCTGCACTGGCCTTTGCCACCTCTGCAACATCTACCTGATCATGGCCTTTCTTGAACAGACTGAACTAGCAACACTATTGCACACCCTGGTTTTGTCAGGATTGAAATACTGTTACACTTTATACCTGGGGTTATCTGCAAAGTTACTGCATCATTTGCAGCTGGTTCAGAATGTGGTAGCCCGGCTAGTTGCTGGTACCTCCTGGTTCGAGCATATCATGCCAATTCTCTGTGCTCTGCACCAGCTGTCAGCATGGTGACACAACAACTTCAAGGTGTGCTTGTTAATTTACAAGGCCCTGCACAGTTTGGGTCTGGGCTATCTGAAAGACCTATTGACCCCTTATGTGTCTGAATATCCCCTTCAGTTGGTGGAGAAGGACCTCTTATCTGTTCCAAGAGCTTGTCTAAAGTCAGGGCTCGAAATATAGCCTTTCCGTATTTCCGTGGAAATACGAAAAGGCTGTTGGAAATGTAAAAGTGCAGCCAGCATTTCCGTTTGGAAATGCTGCTGCTGGCAGCAGTACCTTTGTCTTGCCTGGTGATGGAGCGCTGTGAGTCCGCTATCTGGTCGTTTTGGCGGCTGTGCTGTCTTGCTGGGGAGTGCACTGAGCAGCATGGATGGAGCGCGAGATGTTCTGCGCGCGCCCAGCTCTTGAGGGGGGGGGGGGCTCTCCTTGAAATCACCTGACGTCGGAACCTGCAAGACAGTGACCAGCGTGACCTACAACAGCCTATTACGGATTGGCTGGTCGCGCTCTCTTCCCGCACTGCCACCACGATTTTCCCCATACAGCAGTTGGCAGCGAGAGAGGAAGGAACTGCGCTGAGTTTGGAGTCAGGGCGGCTAATAAACGTCATCAGAGGAGTCTTACTGTGGAAAAAAAAAAACACAACTGACAGTCGGGGGTACTGACTAATGAAACATTACTGTTGGGAGGGGTCGGGTTACAAAAAAAGGATTGAGGGGAGTGCTGCTGGATTCCCAAACAAGACGCGGGAATGGCTTGTGAGTGGGGCCAAAACTTGGTGCTAATATATCGAGTTGCTGATAAAAAAATATATATATTAAGTGCATCCAGACAATATTTGCTGCAGTAAGGTCCCTTTTCTGTCTTTTGACACACAGTCTGCTGTTGGGGAGAAACGGAGCAGCCCAGTGCAGCTTAAAGCTTTAAACTTAAAAAAATGAAGTCTCACTCTCAAACATCTGTATAGAGGCAATTTGGGCAAATAATTAAAAAGGATCCTCTGAGTCTTAAGTCAGGCACTACACCCATATCATTGAACTGTAAAGGCTTGTGTTCTGTAGAGGAGTCTCTACTGGTCTGCCCTAATCTTGTATTAGCTGCACTGAGTAAAACTTCCTTGGGAAGGCTGCTGAAGGCAATCTAAGTAGTGGATTAGTGGCAGAACTTGACCTCTGGGGGCCTTAGAGTGACACAGTAGCCTGCTAGAAACTGTCAGAATAAACAAAAAGTTTTGTTTTATCACATAATATTTAAAACAAAAAAGCAGTTTCTGAACATTCTTATTGGTTTAATTGAGGGATTTTCTGTCTGACCTCTTGGGGCTGCTGTCTGTGTGTAAAGCTCACTATCCTGCATTCTAAAGTGCTCCCTGACCTACACTAGGGGATCCTAGTTGCGTGGAACTATCTTGGGGCTTTCTGTGTGTTTTAAAAAAATAAAGACTCTAATTCCTGCATTCTAAAGTGCTCCCTGACCTACACTAGGGGATCCTAGTTGCGTGGAACTATTTTGGGGCTTTCTGTGTATTTAAAAAAATAAAGCTCCAGTTTCTGCATTCTAAAGTGCTCCCTGACCTACACTAGGGGATCCTAGTTTGTGGAACTATCTTGGGGCTTCCTGTGTGTTTAAAAAAAATAAAGCGCTAATTCCTGCATTCTAAAGTGCTCCTGACCTACACTAGGGGATCCTAGTTGCGTGGAACTATCTTGGGGCTTTGTGTGTGTTTAAAAAAATAAAGCTCTAATTCCTGCATTCTAAAGTGCTCCCTGACCTACACTAGGGGATCCTAGTTTGTGGAACTATCCTGGGGCTTTGTGTGTGTTTAAAAAAAAAATAAAGCTCTAATTCCTGCACAGAAGTCTAAACTGCTCCCTGACCTACAATAGGGGATCCTAGTTTGGGGAACTATCTCGAAGCGTTGTGTTTGTTAAAAAAAAAAAATAAAGCTCTTAATTCCTGCATTCTAAAGTGCTCCCTCACCTACACTAGGGGATCCTAGTTTGTGGAACTATCTCAAAGCGTTCTGTGTGTTAAAAAAAAAAAATAAAGCTCTAATTCCTGTAGTCTAAACTGCTCCCTGACCTACACTAGGGGATCCCAGTTTGTGGAACTATCTTGGGGCTTTCTGTGTGTTTAAAAAACAATAAAGCTCTAATTCCTGCTTTCTGCCTCCCTGCCCACACAGAATCATTGTGAAAACATGTGTCAGAGAAGCTAGTATCTGGATTTAAACAAACAAAAACATTGTTAACTGTGATGCCACGTTAATTTCTATAGTCCCCTGTGAGAGGTGACTGCTCTGACTGATCTAGTTGTGATCATTTGTTCTCACTAAAAGAAAGACACACACAAACTGGTTTAAAGAATCTTTATTAACAAATCAAGTTCTGTTTCACAGATCAAAAGCATGTCACTTCTTAGATTTGGTTCTACAAAGAAAAATACTGTGGAATTACCACTGCTAGGTCCACCATCTTCCTCCACCGAACCTGACAGCTGCAGATTCCCTGACATTGGTTCCATGCCTTTTGTGGAGGCAAGTACAGTGGAAACCCCTCCACCCACCAAAAAAATAATGCTTGGACACCCAAACCAAGGAAAAATGTCACAAAAAGAAAAAAAGTATGAAAAACAAAGAACCAGACACTTTCAAGAGTCACGGAAAAAAGACAGAGAATGGCTTTTAGTAAATAATGACTGAACTGAGATGTACTGTGAATACTGCAGAAAAATATTTCCAAATGACAAAGGTTCATTTGTGGTTGGCTGCAAAACCTTTATGCTGGGCACAATAAAAACACATGAAATGAGTCACATTCATCGCGAGTCAAGCAGCCATATTGCTGCTCAATGACACTCTAGCAAAAGCCCAATTGTCAGGGGGTTGCTATCAATGGATAAAGAGACAACAGAAATCATGACCCATAGGTTTCTGACCGCTTTTAAGGTTGCTAAAGCAGGGCTACCATTCACAAGTTTTGTACAAGACATGGAGCTACTGTCACGGATAGGGAAACAGGAAAAGACTGGGTTGAGGTACACCAGTGACAAGACCTGTGCCAGTTTTATTAAATTCATCAGTAAGGATATTAATGCACAACTTACAGAGGAGGTCAGGCAGTTCAAATATTTTTCAGTGTTGTGTGATGGTAGTACCGACTCAGCTGTAATAGAGGAAGAGCTAATTTATATACGCTATGTGAAGGATGGTGAACCTGTGACAAAATTTCTCACCATCGTAGACATAGGCAGGCATACTTCTGATAATATTTTCCATGCTGTTAAGAACAGCATAAAAGAAGATGCAAAAGTCGAGGATTACTCCTACATGGTAGGATTCTGCGCTGATGGTGCAGCAGTAAAATTTGGACTTAATAATGGGGTTGCCAAAGAAGTTCAGGATCAGGTTCCTCATACTGTCTCGGTCCACTGCTCAGCCCATCGCTTTGAATTGGCTTTGCGACATGCAGCCAAGCCTTGCTCTTTAGTACAGCAAATTGATGACCTGTTACAACTGATTTTCCAGTACTACCATTCATCAGCAGTGATGCATACTGGACTAAAACAAACATCTTCTGTTCTGGTCTCCAGTACCTTGTGCCTGTGAATGTGTTAGGAACCATATGGCTAGCCCACAGAGTTCAAGCATTAAATGTGCTCATTAAAATGTGGAAAAACATTGTTGTGCATGTGACACAGGTTAGTGATGGTCAGGTCAGTACTAGTGGCCATGTAGACACCCAAATGAAAGCTGCTAAGCTGATAAAAAGTCTCGTCTCACTTAAATACCTCATTGCAATTCATCTAATTCACAAACTTTTCAGATGATTGTGTCTGCATCTTTGGCATTTCAACAAGAAAAGCTGCTAATTTTCCAAATTGCAGAGAGAGTTGAGGCTGCTGTTCTTTCATTAGAACATTATGACATTCAGCAGACCTGTGAGCGCTTGCTTGCTGTCAACAACATTTCTGTGGACAGAATGGAATTCAAAGATGAGGTACTTGTGCTAGAACGGGGGCAACAGTTCACTGGCACTATACGTACTGTTACAAAGGAGGTGACCCATTTCAGAGATGAAGTTGTGAAGTCCATGAAACATTTCAGTAGCATGATAAGTCCGTCACCAGGGGAAGACTGTGATGAACAACTTAATGTTGTACAAGCTTATCAAATTTTCAATCCAAACAACTGACCAGCAGTGCATCCTGACAATGATGATGTTGTGTATGGCAGAAAAGATGTGACATTCCTAGCAGAACAGTTTTCTAAGGCACTTGAAGGCCAAGGCCTTAACCCAACATTATGTTTTGGGGAATTCTGTCTGCTAATAAAATATGCCCTTCGACTGCTTGCTCTTGAACCAGTACTGGCTAACAATCCTCATGCACTACTTAAAAAGGTTTTAGAAAACAGGATGACCTACCCAACATCATAACTCTGCTGAGCATTGTGTTAGTTTTAAGTTCCAGTTCGAGCATTGTTGAGTCTGGATTTTCAGTCATGAAACGCATTAAAACTGACTGGAGATCATGCTTGACTCCAGAGATGCTAGGACATTTAATGAATGTCAAACTAAGTCCAATACAAATCAAGGAGTTTGATGCAGCTGGTGCATTATCTCTGTGGGCACTGGAGAAGGAGAGGAGACCAGAGACTGTAAAGTACAAAAGAAAAGACAAAGTGTTACAAAAACACATGGAATGCAACTTATCAAGCAGTTCCTCTGAGGGAGACAGTGAAGGGGAGGCATGAATTATGTTCCCTGGACAACTCTGTTTTCGCTGTTAATTTAGTTGTTTCATTTTCTATTATTTTTAATGTGGAAATGCACAATTTGGTCAGGAAATGTATAGCGAACCATTCACATTTCCGGTGCAAATGTACCGTTCTGGACACTATTTCAACCCTTGAAAGTGTTCAAGGGATAGGGCATTCAGAGTGGCTGCTCTGATTCTCTGGAGTGCCCACTCCCAGAGGTAAGAGGGGCACCCTCCCTGAACATTTTCAAGTCCCATTTGAAAACACATTTCTTCACCTTGTGTTCTGGGACATGATGCTGCTGCTTAATGTTTTTGTTGGATTTATTTATTTCTTGATTATAATATATTGTTTTATTTGTATTGTGTTTTATCAAATTGTTTGTCACTGGGAGGCACCCAGAGCCACAGGAATTGGGCGTCATATAAATACAATTGCCTTGCCTACAGTCCTTATTCATATCTTTGCGTAGTGTGGAAATAATCCTTTTTTTTGTTTGGTAGATTTGGATAGTGCTGAGATTTAAATAAATGGAGTTAACAAGTCATCAGACCCAAAGCAGTTTGATTCTAGCAGAGGTGTCTCTGATTTAGGCAGAGGTGAAATAAAATTCACTGAAAACATATTACCATGTGCAGAGAAAATGGCTTTGTAAAGAATTATAAAAAAGATGTGATATTAGTAACCTAAATCCATATGTGCTTATTTTATTGTTACCATTACTCCTAGGATCACTATGTATTTTCTCACTATACTGTTTGTTTCTGTTCTTTGATATGACATGGAGCCTATGTAAAACAGCCTTTGGCTCAAAGGCATTAGTTACAAGACTGAAATAAATAAAACAAATAAAATCAATGGTCCGTACCACTTGACTGTCAAACTGCAAAAAGCTAATCAAGAGTGGGAGGAAGAGCACTGTGACCAAGTGCAGCGAGTTTCCAATTCTCAGCAGCTACACCTAGAAGGGTTTTCCCTTACCATCTCTGGTGCTGGGTCTTTGGGAAGAGAGCTTGCTACTTTTTAGCCAAGATTTTGTACAGTCTTCGGAGCAGGACAAAAAAGATGAAATAAGCATTCCGAAGAAGATAAAAAAACAGAAAAAAGATCTACCTGCACTGCAGAATGAAGACAAGATTGAAGGCTGCTAGGTAGGGAGGTGTGTCTAAACCTGAGCAGACAATCAAAGCTTCCACTGCTCTCTATCTATACTGCCAAATGAGTTACTTACTTGAAGATCTGAACTGCAATAAGGGAAAAATACCACAATGCCCATTTCAATGCATAACTGAAGTTAATGCAGCTTCTTGATTAACATTATGAGACACTGGTATATTGGGTGAACATCCTCCCTCTACAAAGGATAAGCATGCCAGTTTTGAACTACTGCTTGTAACCCCTCCGCCCCCACCCCCGGACTGAGGTGTAAGATTTAGAATCTGGGTCTTCTGCTGCATTACTGGGTCAGTCTCATGTATTTTTTTCCGTGACTGACAACTAATCCTCTAAGATGGTGAAAGCAATTTTGAAACAGGTAACACTAAACTTAACATGTTCATCTTGGAGAAAAGGAGGGTAACAGGGGACAGAATTTCAGCCTTCCACATCTTCAAGGATGTTGACAATACTGAACAGAATGTCTAGTATGGTGTCCTCCAGTAGGACAAAAGAACATGGCTAAAGCTCATAGGTGGCAAATTCAGGGGTTATTTAAGGAAGCACTTCTCCCCCCAGAGAGTGGTGAACCTATGGAACAGCCTACCAGTGGACACAGAGGACATGAAGATAGAACTGAAAATTGTATACTTACTGTAATTCTTGATCTTCTTGGACAAGTCTTCACTATTCATTCATATTACTGGGGTACTATGCTGGAGGCGCTAGGACACAGAGGGAGCCAAAAAACTTCAAGAGGATTGGAGCCAAGGTAGGACTTCACATGCATGGTACCGCGAAACTGGCTTGCGCCTGTGTAGGCTATCTCGGCATCAACCCTCCAACTGCCTCAGTAATTTTTTGACCAAGGAGGTGCAGCATAAACTAATTTAGGAAACACCCAACCTAATCCGGGAATAAGATAGCCCGGTTGACAAGTATAAGAAGGGTCCAGAAACAAAGTCTTCACAGCCCAACACACGAGGGAGTGGAGACCAGAAACAGGATGAGTGGGCTCAAGGGATGGTGGGCGGGCAAATGAATGAATGATGAAGACTTGTCCAAGAAAATCAAGAATTACGGTAGGTGTGTAATTTTCATATCTTCCTGGATTTAAAGTCTTCACCATTCATTCATACTGCTGGGTTAGTACCAAGCTAAAAAACAATCCCCCGAGCAGGGCGGCGGGAGACAGAGCTCACGCAGGACAAAAGTCTATTAAGGATTGTCCTGCCAAAGGAAGTGTGCTGTCTGGCATGGACATCTAGAGCATAGTGCTTCACAAAGGTATGCACTGAGCTTCAAGCAGCCACTTTGTAAATTTCTGCAATGGGTACAGAGCGAATCTCCGCCAGGGATGCCGCCACCGCTCTGGTAGACTGGGCGTACAACTGGCCTTCCAACTTGACCTGCGTCACAGAGTAACAATGGCAAAGGCATGCCACTATCCAAGCAGAAATGCATCTAATGGCCACTGGCTGGCCAGGCTGGGCCATGCTGAACAATACAAGAGCTGCTTGGCTTTACAGATCTCCCCTGTTCTATCGATGTAGAATCGTAGAGCCTTCTTGATATCGAGAGAGTGAAGGGTGCATTCCCCCACATTCTGGAAGTTAGCAATATAAGTATGGAGAACCAAGGGATGATTAAGGTGAAAGTTCGAAAACGCTTTGGGCAGGAACTTAGGGTGAGTGTGCAGTAACACCTTATCTTTGTGAAAGACAGTATAAGGACGGTCTGTGACCAAGGCATGTATTTCAGAGACCCTGTGAGTGGAAGTGATGGCCACCAGAAAGGTGGTCTTCCAGGTCAGAAACTTTAAGTCACAGGTGACTAGAGGCTCAAAAGGTTTACGAGTGAGCACGTCTAGCATGAGGTTAACATCTCACGTGGCCAACGGTTTCCTGACTGGGTGTTTAGTGTGCAGGATGCCCTTGGGGAGCCTCTTGATTAGCAGCAATTGAGCCAGCGTCATGTTCTGCACTGGCTCATGATAGTCAGAAATTGCATAGAGATGTACCTTTACTGTTGAATACTGCAGTCCTGCATTTGACAAGTCTAAGAAGTACTCCAACACCTTATTCAGTGGGCAATGGAATGGATCCAGATAGGACTTTGCACACCAAATAGAGAAGCGCTTCCATTTAGCTGTGTAAGTCTTCCTAGTGGAGGGCTTGCGTGTTGTCAAGAGGATCGGCAAGAATCTCTGAGAAACTTTAAACCTACCCACTTCTATCGCCTCAGAAGCCAGGCATAGAGCTGAAGGGAGTGCAGGCTGGGATGGACCAGGGACCCCTGTGTCAGGAAGTCCGTTCACAAAAGAAGTTGTCTCAGAGGGACTTCTGACAATGTGTTGATAAATGGAAACCATATCTGTCAAGGCTAGTATGGGTCAATTAGAAATCATCCTGCCCCCTTGTGCCTTCAGTCTGAGCAACACCCTCTGAACTAACGGAACAGGAGGAAATGCATACAGAAAGCATCTTGTCCACCGCAGTCTGAATTCATCCTGACAGAAAATGCCAGGTTCTGGATTTCTGAAGCAGAATAGAGGCAGTTTTCTGTTAAGTGGGGATGCAAAAAGGTCCAAGTGTGGACTGCCCAACTCTTTGAATAGCAACTGCATGACATCTGGTGCGAGCGACCCTTCGTATGGATCTGGCTGTGTCGTGCTGATGCGATCTGCCAGGTCGTCCCGAGTTCCTGACAGGCAGACTGCCTGAATCAGAGCATTGTGCTCAAGGCACCACTCCCCTACCCTCATGTCCTCCCTGCACAGAGGGTAGGAGTGTGCTCCACCCTGCTTGTTGATGTAGTACATCACAGCCTTGTTGTCCATCCGAAGAAGAATTACCTTGCAGCAGACAACATCCTTTAAGGCTCGGACAGTGCAAATGAGATGCCTCCTGACTCCATGCCCTTTGAGTGTGGAGATCTTGGCAGTGAACTCCCCAACCGATCAGAGATGCAACCATGTTGATGGTGATCTGACATTCCGGTGGGGCAAAGGATAGACCCTGCAGGAGCTTGTCTTCCTGAATCCACCATGCAAGTGATCTCGTCAAAGGGTCTTTCACTTTTATATGGTAAGACTGCATATGTGTGGTCATTGACCTCTGTGTGTGCTGAGCATCCATTAGGTAGTCCTCCTGTGCAGAAGAGACAGAGGTACCATGAACACAGATGAGGCCATGAGGCCCAACATCCGCTGCATGGAGAGAACTTGTAAAGAAGTGTTCCCCCAAAGAAGAGAACCATCTGGAGAACGTCATTCCTCCTGTCCTCTGGAAGAAAAGCCCTCACCCTGGAGTTATCCAGGAGGGTTCCTATGAAGAGGAGCTGTTGAGAGGTTTGAAGCTGGGATTATTCCAGATTCAGCAGAACTCCCATGGAGGTGAGGAACTGAGAAGCCGTGGTGACTGCTTCCTGTGTCTTCTGACTGGAAGGGCTTGCTATAAGCCAATCATCCAAGTAGGGGAAGACTTGGACACCGAGATTTTGGAGGTTTTGCCTCGAGAACTGCAAAACACTTTGTAAAGATTCAAGGTGCCGAAGACAGCCCAAAGGGCAGGACTCTGATCTGGTAGTGTTGATCCAAGGTCATGAAGAAGAGACACTTGTGGTGACTTGGGTGTACTGGGACATGCTGGTAGGCATCCTACATATCCAAGGATGCCAGCCAGTCATACTGAAGGAGGAGTGGAAGAAAGGTTCCCAGGGAGATCATCTTGAACTTCTCCCTGAACAGATACTTGATTAACTTTCTGAGGTCAAGAATTGGGTGCATGCTGCCTGTCTTATCTGGAACCAGAAAGTAATGAGAGTAGAAACGCCATGTTCCTTTCTGCCCAGGGAACAACTTCTACTGCCCTGTTTCTGAGAAGACGCTGTATCTCGGAAGTGAGAAGGTCTGACTGAGCGGCAGACAGGCTGTGCTGCCGTTTGGGTGGAAGATCTGGGGGGATCTCTGTGAAGTTGAGAGTAACCCTCTCGAATAATCCTGAGTACCCATTTGTCCATGGTGATGGGCCTCCACTGGTTGTAAAACTAAGTCACCTTCAAATGCCATGGTAATGTCCACCTCAGGCAGTTGAGGTGAGACAGAGGGCAGATATTCAGAGGGTGGCACTGGGCGGTTTCGGGACCTGTGCCTTCTGCTGCGTTTTCTTTTGTGGATGAGGAGGCTGGTTTCTGTTAGGAGCTTCTCGGCCTCTTCTTTGAAACGGCTGCCTATTGCAAACCAAACTGATGGTTCTTGCCCCTCTTGGCTGTTTTTTTTTTTTTTTCTTTATCATTGGCACATTTTCTTCCCTGCTGGTTGGCCCCCATCCGACAGACACCCTCCCCCAGCCGCGTCCCCTGGAATCACTGTCTCTTACCTGCTCGGCCCGGCACCTGCGGGGGGGGGGGGGTCGGTCTTCACCCTGCCGACTGGCATTATTTCTCTCTGTTTTTTTCTTTCCCGAAGAGCCCAGGAGCCAGCGTTCATGTGCGTGGAGGCATACATGCACCGGACAGCCCTAGTCACAGCCTCCTTCCCCAACCCCCTGGCCTACTACCTAGGCCCCCTCTGGCCCGAGCTTCCTCCAGCCTCCACTGGGGGTTGCCCACCAGCCGAGGGATGCCACGCTTCCTCCCCGGACAGGAGAGCCTGCCTGTTGACAGCTCCATCCAGTTCCACCCTCCCCCCGTGCCACCCTTTGATGCCCCGGGCTCATTCCCAAACCCAGGTTGCCGGCATAGGTAGAGGTAAGGTACCAGCGCCTTAGCCCTCAATGCCACCGGGCCGGCCAGCCTGGCTGTTATAATGGCAGTCCTGGTTTTCTGGGTGGCCTCTAGCGCTTGCTCAACTAGAGGGCCGAACAGATAAGCAACATCAAAGGGGCATTTATAACCTGCTGTTGAGCATCGGGTGAGACACCTGATGTTCTGAGCCAGGAGTGCCATCTGATACTGCTCCTGGCAGCTGCCACCCTAGCTGCAGTGTCACAGACATCTATAGAAGCTTTCAGGTGATGACTATTGGACTCTATGCCCCTGGTGATAGTCTGGAGAAGCTCCATGTTAACATCAGATTCCGTGAGGTTCCCAACTATTGACTTAAGAGAATTCCAAAGGATGTACTCATATTGAGAGAAGTAGCCCTGATAACTGGCAATACACATGCCCAAGTTTGCAGCTGCGAAAGCACATTTCCCCAAATTGTCAGTCTTGCGACATTCACTACTGATAGGCCGTGCTGAAGTCTCCTGGGTGAGAACAGCCTTGTCATTCTCTGCAAGAACAGCCAAAGCATCTGTAATAGGTTGTGATGCTAGGAAGGGTCTTTCTTTAGGATGGGCATATTTCCTATCTATGGACTTTGCCACAGAAGGGATTAGAGCCGGCCTGCCCCACACTGCTTGCGACAAGGTCTCAAAAGAGGGGAGCACAGGAGAAACTTGAGGCGTAAAAACCTACCTGGGTCTACTGAGGAGATCTGTAAGACCAGGGCTGACCCCATGTTCTTGAGGAGGGACTGGAAGGAAAGGTCCTCGACCAGAGTTTCAGCCAAGATAGAAGGCTTCGCTTCCAAGCCATAGACAGAGTCATCCTCGATGTCATCAGACAAAAGCAAGTCAGGATCAAACTCCTCATGTTCCACCTCCACCTCTGAAAAGTCAGGAGCTAGTCCTGCAAGGCCAAAGCCTGGCCTAGGTAAAGGGTACACAGGTGACACTGGAACCCATATTGGTGTTGAGGACCCCGACATCATAAGCGGCACCTAGGAACCCGGCACTAAATGCGGCATTGAAGAATTCGTCGAGGCATGAAGCATGAGGAACCTGACACCACACATGGCACTGAGGAACCCAGCACAGAACGTGGCACTGGAGCACCCGGCACCACACATGGCACCAAAGAACCCGACGCTGCACATGGCACCAAATAACTCAGTGACAAATACGGCACTGAAGAACAGGGCGCTGCTTGTGGCACCGAAGCAGCAGAACCCCTCTCAGACCTAGATGAAAAGGGGGAAGGAAGTGGTACCTGTGCCGGTCCCTGCATGGAAACATAGTGAGGGGGTAAGGCATGTGGAACTGGCGTTGGTGGCGCTGATACCGGAGGTGAAAAAAATTCCATCGCCAGCACCGAAGGCACATCCTGTCCCAAATGCCCCCACTGCAGCCCAGCGGCTCCAAGACCCGAGGGCCTGAGAACCGGGTCCACTGGCAAGGGCAACCAAGACAGACGCCATATTCAACACAGTCCCACACAAACGATTAATAAACAAGTTAGCTAGGGTGGTAATCTGGGTAAAAAAACTGGCTGGATAACAGGATGCTGAGGGTAATAGTAAACGGAGTCCACTCCGAAGAAAGGGGGGTTTCTAGTGGGGTACCAAAGGGATCAGTACTAGGACCGGTCCTCTTTAATGTCTTTATAGGTGATATTGTGGATGGACTGGAAGGAAAAGTATGCCTCTTTGCAGACGGCACAAAGATCTGCAACAGGGTTGATACACAAGGGGGGATGGAAAAGATGAGAAGGGACTTGGCAAGGTTAGAGGAATGCTCAAAAGTATGGCAGCTTAGATTCAATGCAAAGAAGTGCAAAGTAATGCTCCTGAGAAACAAAAACCCAAGGGAAGAGTAGACAATGTGGGGGGAGATATTAACAACAACAAAAATGGAACGGGAGCTGGGGGTAGTCATAACAGATGACCTATAGGTAGGCAAGCAATGTGAGAAGGCAGTAAGGAGGGCTGTGGGATACTGAGATGCACAGGGAGAGGCAGCACCAGTAGAAAACAAGATGTTGTTATCCCTCTGTACACAGTTGGAGAGACCCCATCTGGAGCACTGCGTGCAGTTCTGGAGACTCCATCTCCACAAGGATATAGACAGGATGGAGGGAGTCCAGAGGAGGGTAACTAAAATGGTGCAGGGTCTGCACCAAAAGCCATATGAAGACAGACTAAAAGAGCTTAATATGTATACCCGCGAGGAAAGGTGGGAGACTGAGGACATGATAGAAACTTTCAAGTACCTCAAGGGAATCAATAAAGTCCAAGAGGGTAGCATCTTTCAGAAAAAGTGATGTTCAAGAACAAGGGAGCACAATTTGAAGATAGAGAGGGGACGACTCAGGGGCAATGTCAGGAAGAATTTTTTCACGGAGAGGGTGGTGAACGCATGGAACGGCCTTCCTGAGGAGGTCGTTGGGTCAAAAACAGTGGGGGAATTTAAGAGTGCATGAGACAGACATAAGACAATTCTAGTGAGAGGTAGGAGGAAGTAGGCTGTTGGTAAAACTAGGATCTGCAGCTTATCCAATAGGTAGGAAAATGGGCAGACTGGGTTGACCAAGTGGTCCTTATCTGCCATCAAGGTCTATGTTTCTATGTTTAATATCCACTGCTCCATAAGAGCGGCCCAGTGATGAAACTGCTTACTGGAAACCCCGTCAGAGGACAGAGAGGGGCTCTGGTGTCGGGAATCCCCTGCGCTCAAGAAGAGATCACCGAGGACCCCGGAGTGGGTCTACCGCTCCCCACTACCAAAGACTCCCCCGCAGACCTATCAGAGAGGGACCTCGAGTGGTACCACTTCTTCTTCTTCTTCCTCCTCCACTGAGAAGGAGAAGAACTTGAGGCCGAGCGTCACCAGGTCCTCGACTGTGATCGGGAAGGGGCTTCTTCTTTTTGTGCTTGAGGGAGGACTGTCCATCCTCCCAAGCACCGGACTGCCCGTGGATGGACCCCCCCCGTAAAGGGTGGCGGACTGGACAGAGCCTCACTGCCAGAACAGCTTTCCAGTGAAGTGTCCCTACTGTCACCGATACTGTCACCGACATCACCTACAAAGGCGCAAGCCAGTCTCATGGTACCGCATATGCCCGGTCCTACCTTGGTGTTGACCCTCCTGAAGATTTTTGGCTCCCGCTGGGTCCTAGTGCCTCCATCGTAGTACCCCAGCAATATGAATGAATGGTGAAGACTTTGCATCCAGTAAGATCAGACCTTCACAATAAGCCTGGACAAATTTCTGCTTACTAAGGGAATCACTAGATATCCTCAGTGGTAGAGAAGGTAGGCAGCACCTTTAAGTTAGTCGTTTACACAGCATATTTATTTATACCTGCTGTAGACATGAGGGGTCTAGAGTCCCTTCTAATTGTAAATTGCTGTTACCACTATATAAAAACAACCTGCTTATGACAAAAAAATAATTCATTTTGAATAAAAATGTGGCAAATACAGTTCTAAAAGTTTTAAGACAAAATTTCTAAGACGTGCTCACTCTAAATCTGTTAAAAATGCTTACAGAGAACTGGGACAATACTTTTCATGTTAACTGGAAGTTATACCATATAAACTTAACAAAAACAGGCATTCCTTTTGCTTAGTTTCTTAAATAACAAAGTAGCAAAGCATTAGCCCTCCCCTACAAAGTATTCCTTATGAATGTGTGATTAGCTTTATTCTAATTAATTCTAAATTATTTTTTTTTTGTAAACCAAAACCAAGGCATTTGAAGTTTGCATTATTCCTTGCGTAATTTCTGGCTGAGATTCTTAGGGGTGCGTATAGAGCTTTTTGCTACCTTGCCAACACCTTGCTCCTTTCATTGGGTTTTGTTACCTGGCCACCCCCAGGCCCAACTGCTGCTCTCCCAACTGTCCAGCCCGTGGGGATCTGCACAATGCAGAGCTTAGGAGAGCCTGAGGCTATCACATTTGGTAGCAGGGAGATATGTGTCTTGCCTTTTTTCCCTCCTTGACCAGACGTCCTGTGGAAACGCATGTGTCTTGATGCACAGGCTCTCACACATAAGTAGTGACACCATGCGAGGGAAACAGGCTCCCTTGGCCCATGGCAGGGTTCGCAACAGCGGTGGAACCTGAATACCACCCTCCCCTGGCTGGGAGCAGTGCCGTGCTGCAGTGACACCTCAGCCCCCCGACCTGATTGACAGGCTCACTCCTGAACCTGGGTCACCAGTGCAGCGGCACATAATGCTTCCACTAGGCCATCAAGCGACCCTAGGGATTTATGGGTTTTTAGAGCAGTATCACACAACAATAATTCAAATGTAACATATTTAATTGTAACATGGCACAGGACAAGCAGAGGAGAACACAGCAGAATAAGTAAAATCAATTGGAGGAACAGCAGCATGTGACCACGAAGCAACCATGGATTAATTCCCCTTATTATGTTAGAATTGGACAGGGAGAGAGAGACACAGACACACACGTGGAAGAGTCACTCCCTGTCCCACACAGGGTATCAAGGGAAAGTTGGCAGAGTGCTATCTCTTTTTTTTGTCCACTCTGCACACAGAGAGCAGACAGAGAGAAAGTCAGCAGAAGTGCTGTCTGTTTTGAGAGAGAGAGAGAGAGAGAGAGAAAGTCAGCTGAAGTGCTGTCTGTTTTGTTTGCCATCCTTTCTGCTCTGTTCTTTGCTGAATGCTGGGTCCCTTCCCATCCACGCGCCCCTTGGAACTCCAGGACTGAAGCGGTCACTGTTCCCCTCGGAAAACAGAGACAGAGAGTAGGGGAAGGGGGACAGAGACAGAGACAAACACAGACACACAACGCAGCAGTGATCGGTGTGTGTCTCTCTTTCTCCCCATCACTGTGAAGAACAGAGTTTCTCAATGTTTCGACATTGGCATTGCCAATACAACAGTACAATTAGGCACTGTAAATGTACTACAAGCCAGTACACTGCAAAAAGAGCTGCAGAGTTATATTTTGTATAGTAACAGAGACAAAGACCCCCAAAAAGTTACCTGCGTTGATAAAACCAGTGTTCCATGAAGTCGTCGCCTCCGTCTTTTGTTGCCATTCAGTAATCAGGGCTCGAAATTCCCATTGAAATGGTGTTCGGTGCATACCAAAAAACTAGCACAGAAAGTACAGTTACGTAAGAACTTACCATAACAGTAGATCTTCGAGAGAGGCTCTTGCAGTAAGTAATTATATATAGGACTGACGCCAGCAGGCGGCAGGACCCCACGGAAAAATTTCTAGCTAGCAGTCCCTGGTGAGGGACCGCCTCACGCCAGGTGACCGTGGTCAGGAGGCCGGTATAAAGGGCGGTCCTGACGCCCGCCTTTCCACCTCTTTCCCGCCACAGGTCAAAAGAGGCCGGACGAGAGAGAAGCGGATATTTCCTCAATGGAAAAGGAGCTGAAAAGCCTAGGGGATGAAGGGATAGACATTTACTGCGCCGCCTCTCAAGATCTATTGTTACGGTAAGTTCTTAAATAACTGTACTATCTTTTACTGAGAGGGCTCTTGCAGTAGGTAATTACATATAGGACTGAATCCCAAGCAGTCTGGAACAAAGAGAGGCACCGGGAGGAGGAAAACTACTCCAAAAGGTAGTTCTGGTTGTGCAGATCTCAAGATAGGAGGCCTTGCAAAACAGCCAGCCCGAAGCCTGCTCTACGGCGAGAGACAACATCCAAACTGTAGCGTTTCGTAAAGGTATGGACGGAAGTCCAGGTGGCGGCAGCGCAGATGTCTGCCGCAGACACATTCTTGAAACAAGCTGCAGAGGCAGCTACTCTTCTAGTGGAGTGGCCTCTGACTTGACCCGGGAGGGTCTTGTTGTAGTTGTCATAACAGAAAGTGATGCAATGACCCAAACACTTAGGCATTGCTTGGAAACAGCATTGCCTTCCCTTTTGTGAGCAAAAGAGACGAACAACTGATCAGTCTTTCTGAGATCCTTCATCCTGTTGGTGTAGTATCTCAGAATCCGGTGAACATCCCTAGAATGGAGTAAATACTCCCATTGATTAGAGTACTGCGTAAAAAAGGCAGGTAACTCTATGGACTGATTTAGGGTAGACTCGGCTACTACTTTAGGGAGAAACTTAGGATTCATGCGAAGAGCAACTCGTTCCTTGTGAAAAATCAAGTACGGGATTTTACACATCAGGGCCTGGAACTCGGAGATTCTCCGAGCCAAAGTAATGGCCACCAAGAAGAGAGTCTTCCACGAAAGGAACTTCAAATCAGCAGAAGCTGCAGGTTTGAAGGGAGGAAGAGTAAGTTTCTCGAGAACAAAGTTCAAGTCCCAAGGGGAAGCAGAAGTACGGATGGGGGGCCTCAGATGGAGGACCCCTCTGAGAAAGGTCTTGGAGACCTCCAGTTGATCAAAAGCCTTGTTTGCGAAGGGAACATGATAGGCCGAAATGGCCGCCGTGTGTACCTTCAAAGAGGAATGGCTGAGACCCAGGTCAAACAGATGACGTAGATACTCCAGCAGAAGCCCCACTGAACAGCAGAAAGGTTCCACATTCTTGGAAGCAGCCCAAATAGTGAATCTTTTCCACTTCATGGCATAAGTGGATCTGGTGGAGGGTTTTCTGGCCTCCACTAAAATCTCCGCCACTTTGGGAGACACTCCAAAACGGGACTGGGCTAGGTCTGCAGGAGCCATGCATGCAGTTGAAGGGATTTGAGGCCTGGATGGACCAGGGTCCCCTGATCCTGGGTCAACAAACCTCAAGATAGAGGAAGAGGAGGATCCTCTGAATATTGTTGTAGAAGAGAGAACCAGATTTGCCTGGGCCTGAAAGGAGCGATCAGAATCATTCTCGCTCCTTCTGAAGCTAGTTTCTGCAATACTTGTGGGATAAGTGGAATTGGGGGAAAGGCATAGGTGAATCTGTCCTTCCAGTCTAGAGACAGAGTGTCGCTTCACAAAGTGCCTCGCTCTGGAACGAGCGAGCAGAAGATGGGAAGTTTTGCGTTTCGGGGGGATGTGAACAGGTAGACCTGTGGTGTTCCCCAAAGTTGGAAGATATTGTCTAGGACCCCTTGGTCCAGTTCCCACTCGTGAGTCAGAGCAGAAGAGCTACTTAGCTTGTCTGCCAGGGCGTTGTCGACTCCCAGAACGTGAATTGCTGTGAGGTGAAGGTCGTACTGTGTTGCCCAATCCCAAACCCTCATTGCCTCCCTGCATAGAGGGTAGGACCAAGTTCCTCCCTGCTTGTTGATGTACCACACCACGCACATGTTGTCCGTCTGGATGGCTAGGTGGCCAGGAAGGATGTATTGGTGAAGGGCTTGGAGAGCGTACAACACTGCCCGAAGCTCGAGCACACTGATGTGGAGAGCTTGTTCTAGCTTGGACCAGGAGCCCTGGGTCCGATGAGGGCCTAGATGGGCTCCCCAACCTTCGACTGAGGCATCTGTGGTTAGAGTCTGGGAGGGGGGGAGGATGAAAGAAAGGAACTCCCCGAAACAGGTTCTCTCGAACTATCCACCATTGCAAGTCTCGCATCATTGGCGAGGAGATCAGAACTGAGTGATCTAGGTCGTCCACTAGCTGATCCCACTGAAAGCGTAGAGTCCACTGAGAGATCCTCATGTGGAGTTGAGCGCGCGGTATCATCAGGATAGCAGCCGCCATGAGCCCGAGAAGGAGAAGGACCGGCCTCGCAGAGACCATCCTGCAGTCGGACAACAGACTTATTTGGGTCTGAAGGGTGGCCGCCCTGTCCGGAGGCAGGAAGGCCTTGCCCATGCTTGTGTCGAGGATCGCCCCAATAAACTGTAGCCTCTGGGATGGGTCCAGATGAGACTTGGAATGGCTGATGGTAATACCCAGGCAGGCAAAAATCTGCTTGGTAAGTGAGAGGAAACGCAGGAGTTCCTCCCTGGATGAGGCTGCCAGGAGCCAGTCATCCAGGTACGGGAAAACCTGCACTCCCTTGGTACGCAGGTGCGCCGCCACCACTGCCAGGCATTTGGTAAATACTTGGGGTCCGAGGATAGACCAAACGGGAGCGCCTTGAACTGGTAGTGGTCCCCCTGGAATGCAAAACGGAGGTATCTGCGATGAGATGGGCGAATGGGAATGTGCAGATAAGCATCCTGCATATCCAGAGCACAAAGCCATTGACCCGGCCGGAGGAGGGGCAGAAGGCTCTGCAAAGAGAGCATCCTGAACCTTTTGAACTCTACGTAGAGATTCAGGGAACTGAGGTCCAAAATTGGTCTGAGATCTCCTGTCTTCTTTGGGACCAGGAAGAAATGGGAATAGTAACCCGTACTTTGTAGATGAAAGGGGATAGGCTCTATCGCTTGCTTCAGCAGAAGAGCCGAGATTTCCTCCTGGACCAAGAGAAGATGTTCCCGTGAATACGACGACTTCAGAGGGGGGTGGCAGGGTGGTTTCTGAAGAAACTCTATGGAGTGTCCTTCTGCTATGAGCTGAAGCACCCAAGAATCTGTGGTTATCCTCTCCCATCGCGGAAGGTGGAGGGAAACCTCCCTCCTACCGGTTCCTCCGAGGAGTCCGGAGGCAGTGGGAGAGGAAAGGTGGTGTGGGACAGCGCCACAGCTGAAGCGCCCGCTGCTTTTTTGGGCAGAGGGGCTTAGCACCTGCGGGGACCCGCTGTGGCCCGCCTTCCTGGGTTTCCTTGGTCGATCTGCCTGCGAAAGGGATGGCGCTGCTGCTGATGGGGACGGTACATGGAATCAACTGACTTCAGAGCCGTCCCCTTCTCTTGCAAATTGGTGACGATATCCTTGACATCACCCCTGAAAAGCACCGACCCCCGGAAGGGTGCTTCCTGGATAGCAGATTGCACCTCCGGGACCAAACCTGACACGCGGAGCCAAGCATGACGCTGTAGGCCTACAGCGAAAGCTGAGCTCCGCCCAGCAGTGTCCACTGCATCGTATGTCGCACGTAGCATGTTCCGACTGGCCGAACGAGCAGAGCGGACGAGATCAGCCAACTCCTGCTTGACTTGGGAGTCAGGCAAGGAGTCCAGTTTGGCTTCCATCTGAGTCAGGATGGCCTTCTGGTAGTCCCCCATGTGGCCGACATAGTTCAGGGCCCTGATCCCCAGTATGGAGGAAGCATAAAGCTTTCTCCCATACTGGTCCAGAAGGCGAGATTCCTTATCAGAAGGTGACGAGCTAAGATGTTTAGGGTTCGCTGACCGGCCGTGAGCGGCGCTAATCACGACCGAGTCGGCAAGAGGGTGAGAATCCAGGAAATCAACACCTTCTGGAGCCTGATATAGCCGTTTCGACTTCCTAGGAAGTGGGGCTAAGGCCGACGATTGTTTCCATATTGTGGTAACAAGGTCGGCGTGAGGCTCTATCCAGGGTGGCACCAAGGTAGGAGCTGTCACGGGCAGATCCAGATGTTCAGCGAGTTTCAGACACTGAGGATCTGGTTCCAGGGAGTGCCACTGATAAACCTCCTGGATTTTTCTAAGCAACTCCGTAAAAGAAGGATCCTCCGGAGGAGACTTCGGAGAAGTCCTTGGCCTGGGCTTCGATGGAGAGCGAGGCTTGTCGTCCCTCTTGGAGCAGCCGTCGGAAGAGTCCAAGAGTGAAGAGGAGGATGAATAAGAGAAAGACTCCCTTTCCCAACCCGTGGGAGGAACGGACCCCTTGGGAAGTCCCCGGGGAAGCATGTCCTGCCCTTCACTGGATCCAGACGGAAGAACCCTGGAGTCCGGAGGTGGTGAGGGAGTGTGCCGCCTCAGGCGTATGGGAACCTGGCACAGCACCATCACCAGAAGGCAGCTCTCGACCTCTGTGGTGAGCTGAGTTTTGGCCTCAGCCCACCAGGAGGCCAGAGTCTCCTGCAGGTCCACCGGCGGCTGCGAGGGCGGTGGAGGAGGAGGAGGCGGGGGATAAGGATACGGGCTATAACTGTATGGAGTGTATCCAAAACCCGGCTGCGGGTAGCCTGGCGTTGGGTATTGTGGCGTCGAGTGCTGCGGTGTCTGGTACTGTGGCACTGGATACTGCGGTCCCAGGTACACTGGCGTTGAATAGGACGGAGGATACCCGGGAGCGGGGGGGGCTGCTGAAGCAGGCAGCCCGGCCAGAGGCCTCACAGGCGGGTCCATAGTGGAGAGCCCGGAGGGCCCGATGGGAGCAGAATGTCTCCCGAAGTTGGTAAGACCAACGGCGGAGGCCCTGGCGCCGGAGGTACCGACGTCGGAGGGGCCAGCGTCGGAGCCAGCGTCCGGGGACCCGACGTCAGGTCCGGCGCTCCAGGTGGAGGAAGGGCTGACGGAGGCAAAAGATCCCCAGCTTCGCCCAGGGATGGAGGGGAAAAGTCCCCGGGGTCGAGTGGGGGAGACTCTGGTTCCCCAGACGCAGCGAAGGCCGCGGAAACCGTACATGGACGGGGGTCCGCCGGTTCCTTCGCCGCCGGACGCCAGACGCCGACGTGAGGTTTAGCAGCGAGCTCTGGGCGGGCGCCGGAGGAGCCGACGTCCGGCTTACGAGAGCCATCACTGGAGGCAGGCCGAGTAGCGTGATCAGCCTGGTCCGGTGGAGAAGAGGCCACGCGTCGCCCCAGAGGGTCGGACGCCTTACCGGCCCTCTCCGGGCGGATGTCAGAGGAGCCGACGCCCGACTTACCGGAGTCGCCCACAGTGGTAGGCCGCGAGCCTGCGGCCGAACCAGGGGCAGAGGCCTTCAACTGCCCGGTGGCACCCGCAAGGCCCGAGCACAAGCCAGACAGGCGGGCCGACGCCCCCTCAGAAACCTCTGAGGCAGCCGCCGAGGAGCGGTCCCCCGGAGGGGCTACCTGCATCCCAGCGACTCGAGGAGACGCGGTGGAGGAGGCCCTGTCCCAGTGTTCTGCTTCTCCTTCTTCTTCTTCTTCCGATGGCCTTCGGGGGAAGTGGATGCTTGCCTCAGTTTTTTGAGCTCCTTCTCCATAGAACTCATTTTCTTCTTTAGAATATTGGCTTCCAGGGATTGCTGCCACCTTTTCTGGGTAGCCTCGTTGAAACTGAGGCAGTGCTGGCACTTCTCGACCGGGTGATCGGGGCCTAGGCAGAACAGGCACAGGGAGTGGCCATCCTTGTGCGGTAGTTGGGTGCCACATGAATCGCACTTATTCTTGTGCTCGGAGGGTGTAGGGGACGACATACACCGATGCTAGTATCGATGTTAGTCGAAAAAATAAAGATTTTTCGGTAAAAAATCGACAAAGGTAGGGCTGACGAAGCACAAACTTTTCCGCGAGGCGCTGCACGAGCTAACGGCGAGAAAGAACTGGAAGGCGGGCGGCCGGGACCGCCCCTTTATACCGACGCCTCCTGACGCAGGTCACCTGACGTGAGGGCAGTCCCTCGCCAGGGACTGCTAGCTAGAAATTTTTCCGTGGGGTCCTGCTGCCTGCCGGCGTCAGTCCTATATGTAATTACCTACTGCAAACGCCCTCTCGAAGTAAGATCACCCGATTCTGCCCCCTGGTAAACCACGGTGTATACCGCTTTAAGGAGCGAGGTTCGAGCCAGCTGCTATTTTGATTTGTGTTCACTTTGCCTGCGTGTTTTTATTTTCCCTGCTCCCATTTCAGCTCCGGAGACTGTTTGGTGCCTTCTAAGATGCTCCAGCCTTTGACACTTGGATGCTTTTTGTAATATAAAAAAAAGGGTAGTGTGATTGTCTGTTATGAGAAATCCTGTGCTCCTGGGATGACCCTCCCCCACCCCCGGTATCACTTCAAAGGACAGGATATGTTAAACAACAGATGTCTGTAATGTGATTGTGACACTTGGACAGCTGGTTCTGATCACTCTATGCTTTTTGTAATATAAAAACATGTAGTGTGATTGTCTGTCATGAGAAATCCTGTGCTCCTGGGATGACCCCCCCCACAAGGTATCACTTCAAAGGACAGGCTATGTTAAACAGCAGATCTCTGTAATGTGAATAACTTCCAAAGACTCACATTTTATGGTCTTGTTGTTGAGCTGTGCTTCTTTGAAGGCCACAAACTAAAATATCCATTTTATGACGTCTTCAGAGAAAAGAACAGTTAATTTCAACTGGTGCTAAAAGAAGTTATATGTCAGCTAAGTGAGAAACTGAAGAGTTGTAAAAGTTCTTTGATGTCTTTGAAAAGCAGGAAAACACACTAGATCAAAGAGGAGCAGGAAACCACCCCAGATCAAAGAGTCATATGGAAAGGAGTTTTTGCTTATGTCATCTTATTTAAAATACCTCCTGAGTGATAAGACATCCTGGCTGTATAATTTTTAATAAACAGAAGAGGAGCTAGGTGACATCGTGGAGGAGGCAGGTTCAAAGACAGTTTTTTAACTATGCTGTGGCTGACCTTAAGTGACATTCTTGTTTGGACTCTCTGAAGCAACAACGTCTACTTCAAGCACTGTTAGAAGACAGACAAGTCTAATTGTCTGGTGGTAGGAATTTGTTTGCACTTTTTAAACCTTGTTCTTTTAAGTGATTGTATGCGTTGTGATGTATTGTTCTGTATTTACATTTTACATTTTTATCTATTTTAAAGTAAACCTCTATTTTAAAGAGACTGCTTGGTGTGCCTTCGAAATTCTTTCTCTGACAAGTGAAGCATGTATGGTTAAAGTTGACACTGTGCATAAGCTAAATGGTATACCAAACTGGGAAAAGTTTATCCGAGGTCTTTCATAGAGTTTTTAAGGGTTAATTTTGTACACCTGGTTAGGTGTCACAGGCGAAAGATATCTGGCATCCCCCGAAGAGCAGAATTATCTGAGCCTGTACATTGGGTACACTAGCAAGAGGTTCACAGTTTGAATCCCTCCAGAACTTGAGACCAAAGGTGATTCGAACCCACAAAACAGACAGGAGGGTTGCTCTATTTTGCTCCTGTTCACAATACTGCGCTCGAAGGTTGGCACTGTGGGAGCAGAAGGCCTGACCTGCTGAGTGGGGTTATGACATAGCCAACCAGAATGCTGCATTTTGTCTGCCCAGCCCAAGACCGATCGAAATCTTGCGTTCACTGGCAAGATTTCAGTCTTAGGCTGAGCCACTGCGCACTTGCTTTCCCTCACTCCCGGGGCGGCAACCACACTGACAGGACTCTCTTGCTCCAGGCTCCTCTCTCCAGACATCTCTGCTGCTCCAAATGGTCTGGTAAATTGGGGGGGGGGGAGCTGACTGAAATGGGAGGGTGCAGGGAACGAACAGTACAGTCAGGATATCGGGAGGAAGGGTGGATAAGTTGGGAGACTCAGATTTTCTACGACTGAATGAGCATTGGTGAGCTTAGGAAACAGTCAAGGGGGGTCTGGAATAACGGAGGGCAAATATGCCATTTGCTGTGTTTTGCAGACTAACCAGTTTTCAAAAAAAGGAGAAATAACATGAAAAAGGCCAACAAGGGAAAACTTTTACAGGGAGGGCACTGTCAGAAAAAAACAAAGGCAGCAACAAGCCCAAAAAAAAAATTTAGCCTTTTTGGGCACAGAATCCCTGGCACAGAACAAGGGAAAACCAACTTTGCCTTACAGTACTCAGGGCATATGTTCCAGCCCAGAGATAGATTAATTGCCCAGTTTCACTCAGGGAGGGGCACTGTGCCACAAAATAACAGACAATCATGCCCTAATCTTCCTGATTTGGTGAGGCAAAAAAGGCTGTTTTCCCTTGTTTTCGTACCCCCCAAAAAAAGATAAACATTTCTTTTAAATTTTTGTACTGAAAAAAAAAAACACAGTAGGCTGTAACATTTCATTGGAGCAGCTTTATTTTGTGCAGCTCATTTTCTTTTCTGGGCAGACTTCACCCTGTGGGGGAAGGGAATTAGATTCTGGGCAGTTAATAAATTTGCAATTGGCCAACAATAAATGTTCTTACCTGGAATTGAGGACGAATAACAAAACCTCGACACTCACTCCCCTCTACAGTTGAATCTGCAACACAGCAAAAACATTTTAGCAACGCCCCCAGGGCTAAAAATAAATTGTAATCATAAGTCTGCTTGACACTCACCTTGCATAGAAAATTATCTCGATTGCTGCAGGGACCCATTCTCTCTGGGGTGTCACGGGGTGGATTTATCCCAGTTAGTTCTGCATCCACTGGCCCTTGCCTGTTTGGTCAGGGCGTGCTTCTTTGCTGGCAAATTATAAGAAATTGCCAGAACTGCCAAGATGTGGTGTTTTTGGAATGGAGAAAAGAACCCTAAGACCATAGCAACAGAGAAGGAGGCTCTTAGAAAAAAAAAGAGAGATGCTGCTTATGACAAAAGTAAACGAATGCATACTTTTCAAGAACACTGGGTAATGAAGTACGCTTGGGTTAAGCTTGACCCTGAGAAAAATGTAATGTTTTGTAAAGCATGTAGGAAATTCCCCGACATTGCAGACATAACATCTGCATATTATGAACGAGGATGCAATAATTTCACTGAGCAGTCTTTACAAAAAATGGAAATGACTTACCTACTGTAATTCTTGATCTTCTTGGATGAAGACTCCACCACTCATTCACACTAATGGGATCTACGCCACAAGTACTAGGAGCGTAGGAATAAACTTTTCCAAGAGGCGGTGCCAGAGATGGAGCCGCTGAGAAAGGCACCGCTAAGCCCTGGCTCGTGCGGTAAAGACTATCTCGGTGTCCACCCTCCAACCGCTTCAGTACCTTTTTTTCCCAAGGAGGTGCAGCATAACTAACATAGAGGGACTAACCTAACAAAATCAGACATAAGATAATCCGAACAACCCGTATAAGAAGGGTCAACAATGAAGTCTTTACAGCCCAGCCATTGAGGGAGTGAAGACCAAAAACAGAAAAGTGAGCTCGAGGGATGGTGGGTGGGCGTGTGAATGAGTGGTGGAGACTTTATTCAAGAAGATCAAGAATTATGGTAGGTACGTAATTTCCATATCTTCCTGGACATAAAGTCTCCACCACTAATTCACACTAATGGGAGAGTACCGAGATAATAATCCCCCCGAGACGGGTGGCAGCAAAAACTAAGAGCTCACATATTTAGGACAGAAGTCCGTTAAGGATAGTCCTGCCAAATGACAGATGTCGTCTGGCGTGGACATCCAAGGCATAGTGCTTAACGAAAGTGTGCACTGAGCTCCAGGTAGCAGCATTGCAAATGTCTGCAATGGGCACATTGCGGATTTCCACCAGAGATGCCGTGACTGCTCTAGTAGAGTGAGCATACCCTTTGCCTTCCAGCTTAATCTGTGCCATAGAATAGCAGTGGCGGAGGCATGCTACCAGCCATGCTGAAATGCACATAATAGCAACAGGCTGACCCAGCTGGGTCTCGCTGAAGGAAAAAACAGTTGTTAAGGCTTGTGAATGTCTTTTGTTCTATCCAGATAGAATCGTAGTGCTCTCTTAACATCCAAAGAATGAAGGGCATGTTCCCCTTCATTCTGAAAGTTAGCAAAGTAGGTAGGCAAGACTGAAGGTTGGTTTAGATGAAATTCTGAGACAACCTTAGGGAGAAAATGAAAATTATGTACCTACTGTAATTCTTGATCTTCTCTTGTATCTTCACCATTCATTACTGATGGGTGTAAGCCAGTAGCGCCGCCACCACAGGAAGATTTTTTTTTTTTTAGAGTCAGCGCTGACGGTGCCGCCTCTGAGGAGACGACCGCGGATGTGAGGGCAGCCAAGTACGCCTACAGACCTCCTTCATCCCAGTTCTGTTAGCAAGAGAGGAAAATAAGGATAAGAAAAAGAGAGCTAGGCAAGAGAGCCGAGGGATAGAAAAAAGGAAAGGATATAAACTGAAAAAGGCATAAGCCGGGAAAGAACTGAAAAAGAAGAAATGCCTACCCTAAGGGACCGCAGGGCCTCACTTCTGGGGTGGCTCTAAGGGAGGAACAGATGAAGAAAAGGAGAAAAAGGAAGAAGAAGAAGAGAGGGAGAGAACAAGAGATGTTGGGAGGGGAGAACACTGCCCACTGATATATCGGTTTAAGGCTTATAAGTTCGGAACCAAAAACAAGAGAGCAAGGATCCCGCTTTATAGGACTGAAAAGAAGGTTCAACCGAACTGCGTGCACAGACTGGACACAGAGGGCAGATCCTCTGTTCTCCTGTCATCCCAACCCCTTAAACTCTAGCTGAGAGCTCACAGACTGCCGAGGCAGAAATTCTGTTCCAGAAGAGAGCGCCCAAGCAGGAAGAGGTCTTGTAGCACCTTGTTAGGTACTAACACAGATGTGTGTGGGGAGGGGGTGAGCTCTACAGAGGGCACCCCTTTACGAAAAGGATAGAGTGGGAACTCAATCGGACTCCCTGAAGGAAAGGCAATAGTATCATCTCAAGGTAATTGAAGTGCCAGGAAAGCACCAACCAGAAGAAACTGATACAAGAGAAAATAAAGACCTGCCAGAGGGACCAGGACAAAAAGGACCAAGCCATAAAGGGATGGTCCTTTAACTGTGAATTGCACAACATGGTTAAGAAAACCAAGAGGTCACCCCTAAGGGCAATCAGAAAGAGTTCCCTCAGGATAGAACAAAATTCCACTCGTTACCCCTTTATCTTGAGGAAACAGGATCCATTCAGAAAGGAATGGAAAAATCAAGATAGGGTTTTTTTTTTTGGCTAAAAGGCCAACGAGGAAGAAGGAGGAGGAACGAGCAGGGAGGGGAAGACGCCAAAGAAGGAGGCCCGTGAGGGGAAGGTGGGCAGAAATCAGTAATGAATGGTGAAGATACAAGAGAAGATCAAGAATTATGGTAGGTACGTAATTTTCATATCTTCCCATGTCAATCTTCACCATTCATTACTGCTGGGTGAGTACCAAACTCCTCCGAAGGGGGTGTGGACAGACCCTGAGAGAACAGATCCCTCAGCCTAATGCTGGTGAAAAGTGGGAAAGGGGACACCCTAACCAATAGACTAAGAAGTCTAAGGTGGATGAGGAGGAGGAGGTGTCCCCCGTGGGCTGGGGGAAGGAGGTTCCCCTTGAAGAAGCCTCCTCGCCTTGTGGGAAAAAAGGCGGGTCCCCCGGAAGGCAGAGTTAGTCATCCTACACCAGGCAATGGATGACAGTCTGGAGAGACGAAGCCATGCCGTCCGCCTAATGCAGATCACTGTCCCTACTAGTCTGGACGCCACCTCACTGGCATCGTAAGATACCCTTGCTTGGTGCCTTGCAAGCTCCAGACCCTGCGCAGAGAGGATAATGGCTTGTCTAGACTGGCAAAGAGGCTAAGACCTGAGCCAGCATCGACCACAGAAGCCTGCTGTAAGCAGTATGGTGAGCCTCATGAGATGAGATGAGATGCATAAGAACGCACAACTGGAAGAGAAAACCCTTCGTCCCCACCAGTCGAATTCAGCAGAATCCGAATCCGGAGGTCTGTCATGCACCAGGCGCTGAGGCCCGGAAGGAGTGTCTAGGTACGTCAAACCTGAAGGCAGGTGAGGCAGAGAACCTAGAGATTTGTGGGGGACACAATACCATCTCCTGCAGTCTCCCGGGGCTGGAGGAGGAGTGGCTGGAGACTGCTAGGTGCGGATAGATGCCTCCTGGAAGGGAATCAGCCAGGAAGGCACCACCAGACGGCGAGCGCTGAATTCAGTAAGGAAAGCATGCATCTGCCGCTCGGTATTGTCCCTAAGTATGTAGGAGATACGAAGCTCCGAAACCATCCTCAAAAGGAAACGCTGATAGTCAGTGAAATCAGCATCAGAGGAAAGGTGGACTGAAGGTTCCTCTTCCTCAGAGGATGAAGACAAGGAGGAAGTGGAGCTCGAATGCTCAGAAGACTCCTGCGGCAGGGGGGGGGACAGGTGGAAAACCTGTTCGTCCATGGAACTGACATAGGACGGGAAGGCTGCCGCAGTAGCTCTGAACGTCTCCCAAGCTCATGGCCCAGCAGGCCCTACACGGCCTGGGAGAGAGGGAGGTGGCTGCAGAAGGATGGGCGAGGGGCACCTAACAGCATGTGCCTGGCCTCTGCCAGGGCTCTGGCATCCAGGTAGCGATGCCGCCAAGACTGGGGACCCTGAGATCATGTTTGTGTAGTAGAGAGGGAAAGAGGCAACTAGGGGAAGAGCCCTGAAGGGGGATCTCCCCTGTGACGCGCCTGGGATTGCATGAGTCCAGAAGGGCAACCCTCACCACCAGAAGGTGCTGAGAGACCTTAGAGAAAGGCGGAGATCAGCTGCACTCCTCCCCATGCACCCGCAGGGGGGGATCGTCGCCACTCCTGACCTCTACCCCTCAATCCCTCGGACTCTGAAGCAGCCCTCTTCCTCGTAACCAGTGGTGGAGGTCCCTGCTGAGCGAGACCCTGAAGGGAACTTGCCAAGGCAGAGTCCTCTCTCCTCTGCCGAAGGACTCCAGCAGCACCGGGGACGGTAGCTGCCTGGGACTCCCGAGAAGAGGGCATCCTCTCCAGAACTCCTGAAGGGTCCAACGCAGAAGACTCAAAGCCACCCCAACCATGGAATCATCCTGGTTAACCAACTCCAGGGACTCAGGGAGAGGAACACTGGAAAGTCTAGCCCTGCAGCCTACAGGAGGCTCCGAGTCAGAAGAATCCAGTCGCTGGTCTGGGTCTTCTCCTGAATCATCCTCCTCTGAGGAGGGGACGACAAGAGAAGACTCTATTGCAACAACCGCAGGAACCTCCCCAGAGGCAGCACCAGGCATGGTACCGCCGAAGGCCACGACGCCAATGACCCCAGTGGAGTCAGCTGCACCTCCGTCAGCGCCAGGAACCTAGGCCGCACTGCGGATGGTGCCTCCCAAGTCCCCGGCGCCGCAGACGGTGCCGAGACACAGAACGGCATTGCCGATGGTGCTGAGACCCAGAACCGCCCAAATCCCCAGCGCCGCGAACGGTTCAGAGACCCAAAACGGCACCGCCAACAACCCCGCCCGAGTCACCGGCACCGCATGTTGCACCAGACTCCATGGCGACGAGGGCAGATGAGAATGAGGGTCCACCAGAGCCGGGCCCCGTGACACCGGGGGAGCCTGCACCTCCATGGAGATGACTGCCAGGATGGCGCCAACGCCATAACCCCGGAAGGGATCACACCGTTCCTCCTGAGCCGAAGAAGAAACCACCTCCTCAGCAAGGCTAGAAGTGGAGGAGGTTCCCTCCTCGCCAGGCCGTATAGACCCAGAAGGGGACCTGGAGGAAGGGTCAAGAAATCTGGACTGGGAGGCCCATGGGCAACGTCGTCCTCTGAAAGTCGGAGGAGCTCTTCAGACTTTAAATGCGCAGACTTCTAACAAACGGCAATCCATGGAGAAGCAGATGTGTGATAGGAGGTCTAGTATGCAGAATACCCTTAAGAAACCTCTTAACTACAGGTAACTGAGCCAGAGACAAGGACTGTACTGGCTCATGATAAGCTGAAATAGCACAGAGATGGACCTTGACTGTAGAGTACTGCAGACCTGAATTGGAGAGGTCTAAAAGATACTCCTAAACTTTATTTGGTGTGCAGGAAAAAGGGTTCAAAGAGGATTTTGCACATCAGAGAGAGAAACACTTCCATTTGGCTGTGTAGGTTTTTCCTAGAGGCTGGCTTACGAGCAGCCAAGAGAATATGTGCTCTAAGGTGGCCAAGGAGCAGAAGCTGCTGGATGGCTTCCAGGATGTGTTCTTAACACAGCACGTGATGGAGCCCACAAGGGAGGGGCATGTCCTGTACATGATTCTGGCGGATGGGGATCTGGTAAGGGACCTGGTTGTAGAGGATCCCCTGACTGGTAGCGACCACAATACTGTCTGGTTTCAAATAAGCATGGGGGGAGTGGGGCAGAGAGATCTAGGACACTGGCAGTGGACTTCAGGAGGGCAGACTTTGTGGGCATGGGAAATATTCTCAAGGATCACTTGAAGAGGATTACAACAATGACAAATGTGGAAAAGAGATGGGAGGTCATAAAATGGGGACTTCATGAGGCAGTCAGAACCTGTGCTAAGATGAAGCGTAAGGGAGCAAGGTCACATAAACCTTGCTGGTGGTCCAGTGAGGTTCAGGTAGTGGTCAGAGAAAAGAAGGCTGCCTATAAAAAATATAAAACAACGAGAGGGGATAGGGAAAAGGAAATGTACCATCTTGCATCTAGAAAAGTCACCCGGATGGTGCAAGGGGCAAAGTCCAGTAAAGAGCAGCGGCTGGTACAGGGGATATGGGGAGGGAAAAAGGGGTTCTTCCAGTACATTGGGGAGCGGAGAAAAACTAAGGGCCATCTCGGCAGGTTGAGATCAGAAGGGGGGTGGTTGGAAGAGGCGAGGGACCAGGTAGAGGTATTAAATGAGTACTTCGCCTCTGTGTTCACTAGGGAGAGGGACGGGATATCTACAAAGCAAGGCACGATGGGGATAGAAGCGGTAGTGAGTGGGATCAGGGGAGCAGCAGAAATGGAGCAAGAGGGAGGGACAGGTACCCTAGGGTGTCACATCAGGATAAAGATAAAAAGGCCACTAAGTTGGATGATGCTGTCTCCACCGAAAGGGTGTGGTTAGCCCTTAAGGACCTAAAGAAAGATAAATCTCCTGGGCCGGATGGCATTCATCCAAGAGTGCTATGGGAATTGGCGGACATACTGGCTGCACCCCTGGTGGAGCTCTTCAACAGGTCGCTTGAGACAGAGAGGGTACCTAGTGATTGGCGAGAGGCACATATGGTGCCAATCCATAAGAGGGTCGAGGAAGTACCAGGTAACTATAGACCCATCAGTTTGACCTCGTGGTGGGAAAATTAATGGAGAGTATACTAAAGGAACAATTGGGGGTGTACTTGGAGGAGGTGGGAGGTCTGGATAGTCAGCAACATGGGTTTGTGCCAGGTAGATCATGTCAAACCAATCTTGTAGAGTTCTACGAGGGTAACATCAGAACTGGACAGGGAAAGCCTGTGGATGTATTATTCTTGGACTTCAGCAAGGTGTTCGACTCTGTCCCCCACAAATGGTCTGGTGGAGAAACTGACGGGGTTGAGAGTAGGCCCTTTGATGGTCAGATGGATTGAAAACTGGCTAGCTGGACGCACTCAGAGAGTAGTGGTTGGTGGGGAGCCTCGAACCCCAGAGAGGTTGGTAGTGGGGTACCGCAGGGCTCGGTCCTGGGTCCAATCCTGTTTAATGCATACATTTTGGACATCAGGAGGGTATAGGGTGTGAAATGAGTCTCTTTGCTGACGAATCCAAGATGGGAGCAGTAGTTGAGGGGAAGAGGGGAGGTTGGCCCTGCAATGGGACCTGGACACCATGGAAAGGTGGGCTCACACATGGAAATTAAATTTCAATATCACCAAGTGCAAGGTGTTACATCTTGGGCGGGGAAACCCTAAACACAGGTATACCCTGGGAGGGGAGGCGCTGGAGGCCTCAACAGGGGAAAAAGACCTAGGGGCCATGGTGGATGCATGTATGAATAACTCTGAGCAGTGCCGGAGAGCAGCTAGCAAAGCAAACAGGATGCTGGGATGCATCGTAAGGGGGATCACCTCTAGGAGCAGGGAAGTGATTCTGTCACTGTACAATGGATTGGTTAGACCACACCTTGAGTACTGTGTACAGTACTGGAGACCACACTTGAAGAGGGACATACAGCTCCTGGAGAAGGTACAGAGGAGGGCAACGAAGATGATACGAGGACTAGGGGATTTAACGTATGAGGACAGACTTGAGGAGCTCTACCTGTTTTCACTGGAGGAGAGGAGAGACGGGGACATGATTGAGGTCTTCAGCACTTCAAGGAATAAATAGGGTAAACACGGAGGGATCCTTAGACTAAAGCAGGGAGGTATCACCAGAGGGCATGGTTTGAAGTTGGAAGGTGGAAGGGTGAGGGGAAAGGAGGAGGTTTTTCACTGAGAGGGTGGTGGATCCTTGGAACGTGCTGCCTGGCGAGCTGGTTCAGAGATCCACAGTGGAGGGCTTCAAGAGAGGGTGGGACAGACACAGAAAGCAGATGTATCAGATGATGGCCTGGCCCTGGGTGGTGGGGATGGATGATAGGGGTTTCTGGAACACGGGGTGGGGGGGGAGAGGGCCTCAGTACCCAACTAGGGATCTGAGGTTCGAGCAGACTCGATAGACCGTAAGGCCTAATCTGATGGCAATTAGTATGCTAGTATGTTAATATCTGAAACCTTATGGGAAACATTGGACCTACTCACCTCTATCTCTTCAGGAGCCAAGCGTGAAGGTGAAGTGCCCCACGACTGGATGGACCACAGGACCTTGGGTCAGCAGGTTTGTCTGAAGGGAAGTGCTTCGGGGTTCTGACAGACTATTGAGCAGCAGGAACCATATCTGCCGAGGCCAGAAGGGAGCAAAGAGAATCATTTTGTCCCCCATGACTTCAATTTGAGAAGTAACCTCTGAACTAGGGGAAGAGGAGGAAACGCGTATAGAAAGCGTTCTGCCACTGCAGCCTGAATGCATTCTGACAGAAAATGCCAGGTCCTGGATTTCTGGAGCAGAAGGGAGGCAGTTTTGCATTGAGTGGGGTTGCAAAAAGGTCCAGGTCTGGAGTTCCCAACTCTTCGAAGAGTGACTAAGCGACAGTTGAGTCGAGAGACCACTCGTGAGGATCTGTCTCCATTCTGCTGAGATGGTCTGCCAGTTCATTCTGCACTCCTGGCAGGTAAACCGTGTGGATTAGACCTTGTGCTCTAGGCACCATTCCCACACTCTCATAGCTTACCTGCATAATGGGTAAGAGTGTGCACCGCCCTGCTTGTTGATGTAATGCATCTCTGCTTTGTTGTCCGTTTAAAGGAGAATGTTCTTGTGACAGAGTATATCCTTCAAGGCTCGGACTGTATAGAGGACGGCTCTCATTTCCAGTATGTTTACATGAAGCTGGGACTCGGCCTGAGTCCACATACCTTGGGTGTGGAGATTCTGGCAGTGAGTTCCCCACCCCATCAGGGACGCGTCCGTGGTAATGGAGATCTGATGATCCAGAGGGGCAAAGGGATATCCTTCCAGAAGATTGTCCTCCTCTGACCACCAGGTGAGTGACCTCTTCAGAGGTTCTGTCACCTTGATGGAAAAGGGCTGAGGATGAGTGGTTGGGGACCACTGAGTGCTGAACATCCACTGAGAGGTTCTCATGTGGAGATGAGCTAAGGGTACAGTGAACACCGAGGATGCCATGAGGCCCAGCATCCGTTGCACTGAGATAGCTGGGACCGAGCTGTGTTCTCTGATGAATCAGGCCATCTGAAGGATGTCGCTCCTTCTGTCCTCTGGGAGAAAAGCCCTCACACAGGAGGTGTGCAGAAGAGTTCCTATGAAGAGGAGTTTCTGAGAAGGTAGCAACTGCTATTTGTTGAGATTTAGCAGGACTCCCATGGACGTGAGCAAGTCTGACCTTGTGGCCACGATGTCCAGGGTTTCCTGTCTGGAGGGGCTTGCTAGAAGCCAGTCATCCAGATATAGGAAAGTACAGTTACGTAAGAACTTACCGTAACAGTAGATCTTCGAGAACAGCTCTTGCAGCAGGTTACACCATTAGGACTGAAGCCGGCAGGCGCCAGGACCCCACGGAAAATTTCTAGCTAGCTATCTTCAGAGGGACCGCCCCTGGACGCCGGGTCCCGGGTCCGACGCCAGATGTGGTACATAAGGGGGCGGTCCCGCCAGAATCCCCAGTTCTCCCGCCGGAGACTCCCGGCCGCAGGATGACATCAGAAGGGGAGACCAAGGATCCGCCGTCAGAAGGCAATAAAGGAGAAAATCCGAGCCAAGGCGCTTCTTTCTTTTTCCTCCGTCTCAATCGTATTCATATTGATATTGTTGTTTTTTGTTTTTTTTTTTTTTTTTAAGGCAGAGCCGAATCTCCTCTAAGGGGGAAGGTGGGCGGGAAGGTACCTGCTGCAAGAGCTGTTCTCGAAGATCTACTGTTACGGTAAGTTCTTACGTAACTGTACTATCTTACTTCGAGATACAGCTCTTGCAGCAGGTTACACCATTAGGACTGATTCCCAAGCAGTAACGCTGCCAGAAGATCCAGGAGGAGGCATTAGAGAAAAAAGGAAACCAATCCAAGTCCTGACTCAGGACAAGAGGCCTTGCAACACTGCTTAGCCGAAACCGGCCCTACGCCTAGAGGCTATGTCCAGACTGTAATGCCTGATAAAGGTATGTACGGAGCTCCAAGTAGCAGCAGCACAAATAGCCAAAATGGAGACATTTCTAAGTGCTGCAAAAGAAGTGGCCACACCCCTGGTAGAATGACCCTGGATAGAACCCGGGAGGGGTTTTTGTTTAATCTGGTAGCAGTGCGAGCTACACTGGACAAGCCAGCGTGACAAGGTCTGTTTGGACACCGGCTGGCCTTCCATTCTCTGAGAAAAAGAGACGAAAAGCTGGTCAGAAGCCCGCAAGTGCTTAGTTCTGTTAAGGTAATACCTCAGGCTGCGGTGAACATCCAGGGTATGAAGCAAAGCCTCTCCTCTGTTGGAGTAACTCGGGAAGTAGACCGGAAGGTCAATATCCTGATTTAAAGTAAGTGTCGAAACCACCTTAGGCAAAAACTTTGGGTTTGTCCGTAGAGATACTCTGTCCCGGTGTAAAACCAAATAAGGCTCTTTACACATAAGAGCATGGAGCTCAGAAATCCTTCTGGCTGAAGTAACGGCAACTAAAAACAACGTTTTCCACGACAGAAAACGTAGCTCGCAATCCACGGCAGGCTCAAAGGGAGGGAGCGTAAGTTGTTCCAGGACAAAGAGTAGATCCCACGGAGGCACAGGGTCCCTAATGGGAGGCCTAAGGTGCAACACTCCTCTAAGTAACTCCCGAGAAGCGTCAAGCTGAGCAATAGTACAGTGCCCCACCGGAAGATGGTAGGCCGAAATAGCACAAAGGTGCACCTTAATAGAGGAGTAGGCTAGCCCAGAATTGAAAGAGAAAGGAGGTAGTCTAGAACCGCTCCAACGGGGCAACCTAAAGGGGAAAGGTCACGAGCCCGTGACCATAGACAAAAACGACGCCATTTCATGGCAGCAGAGCGTTGCCGGCTTTCTGGCTGCGGAGAGAACCTCAGCAACCTCTTGCGAGACCCCGTGGCGCAAAATGGCTATGTCTCTAGGAGCCATGCATGCAGGTTCAAAGAGCGTAGATTGGGATGAAGCAATGAACCTCTCTCCTGAGACAGTAAGTGGGAGTTGAGCGGCAACGGGAGCGGGGGTTCCCGAGATAGCTGTGCCAGCAAGGGGAACCAAATCTGTCTGGGCCAAAACGGGGCCACCAGAATCATTCTTGCGTGCTCCCTGCGCAGCTTTAGAAGAACTCTCTGGATCAACGGGAAGGGAGGGAAGGCATAAAGGAATCTGTTCACCCAGGAGAGGGACAACGCGTCTCGCCAGAAAACACCAGACCCTGGATCTAGCGAGCAAAAATTGGGCAGTTTTGCGTTGGATGGGGATGCGAACAAGTCCAGTTCTGGAGTTCCCCATCGAAGGAACAGATCTTCTGCCACCTCCTGAAGAAGTTCCCACTCGTGGACTCTGGCCTGGGAGCGACTCAGGCCGTCTGCTAACGTGTTGTCCACTCCGGGAACATGTACAGCGATCAGGTTTGCACCGTGTCCGATTACCCAATCCCACACCCTCATGGCTTCCCTGCAAAGGGGGTAAGAGTGTGCGCCTCCTTGTTTGTTGAGGTAATACATCACCGCCGTGTTGTCCGTCTGGAGCAGGATCGTGCACGGCGGGATTATGGACTGAAAGGCCTGGAGTGCATAGAGGACCGCCCTCATCTCTAGGACGTTGATATGGAGATGAGCCTCCAACGGGGTCCATACACCCTGAGACCTCACCCCGTCTAAGTGCGCTCCCCACCCGAGACCCGAAGCATCCGTGGTGAGGGTTATCTCTGGGGACGGCGCTGCAAATGGGACACCCTTGGAGAGCGACCCGGGGGCTAACCACCACTGCCAGTCTCGAATCACGGATTTCGTGATCCTGACCGGATGCTGCAAATGGTCTTGCCTCTGATCCCATTGCGCTTTGAGCATCCACTGCGTTATTCGCATGTGGAGTCGTGCGAGAGGGACAGTGGGAATGGCCGCAGCCATGTGTCTGAGCAGACGAAGGACCGACCTGGCTGGCACGGTCTGGTTCGTCGATAAGTCCTCTATGAGGGACTTTATGCGTTCCGCCCTGTCGGCTGGAAGAAAAGCTCTTCCCTGGATCGTGTCCAGCACTGCTCCTATGAACTGCAGGTTTTGCGACGGTACCAAGATGGACTTCTCCTGATTTATGAGAATGCCCAGCGATCCAAATAGGTCTTGGGTGTCCTGGATCGCGAGCAGAAGCACCTCGCTGGAGACGGCCATGAGAAGCCAATCGTCGAGGTACGGGAACACATAGTGGCCCTTTCTCCTCAGAGACGCTGCCACGACTGCCATGCATTTGGTAAAGACCCTTGGTGCGGATGACAGTCCGAAAGGGAGAGCCCGGAACTGGAAGTGGTGGCCTTAGAACTCGAAGCGCAGGAACCTCTGATGCGCTTGAGCTATGAGGATATGCAGGTAGGCGTTCTGCATGTCTAAGGACGCTAAATAGGCGCCCTGCTTTAGCATGGGGATCAGGCCCGGGAGGGTCACCATGCGGAATCTTTTGTATGCGACCGACATGTTGAGGTCGCTCAGGTCCAGAATTGGACGGAGGTCCCCTGTTTTCTTGGGAACCAGGAAGAAGTGAGAATAATACCCTAGTCCTCTCTGGTTCCCGGGACGGACTCTACTGCCCCCTTGTTCAGGAGCGTGAGTATTTCTTGCCAAACTATGGCGCCGTGCTGACCCGAATATCGGGAGAGCAGAGGAGGCCTCGAGGGTGGCTTTTCCGCGAACTCTAAAGAGTGGCCGATGCTGACCAACTGAAGAACCCACCTGTCGGTGGTGATTGCCTGCCATCCCGGCAGGAAGTTCACAATGCGACCCCCGACCATAACATCCCGTTGATCCCGAGGGGCGGGGGCCGGAAAGGAGTCATGCTGTGGCGGCAGACGGGCCCGCTGGCTGGGTCGCTCTAGGGGTACCTTGACCTCTGCTGGCGGGCTGCTTCCCTGGTTCTCTGCGGAACCAGAGCCCTCTGTTGTGCGGCGGAGCGAGGTTGCTGCCTCTGTGTCCACCCACGAAAACGGCCTTGGTACCTACGAAAGGACCCAGGCCTAGGCCGGTACATTGCCTGGACCGACCTCACTGCCTTTCCAGCCTCTTGCAGTTTGGTAATAATTTTTTCTACGGGATTACCAAACAACACATCTCCCTCAAAAGGAGCATCCATAATGTTCTTCTGGACGTCCGGGGTGAAGCCGGAGACACGGAGCCAGGAGTGTCTCTGGAGACAAAAGCCTGAAGCTGCTGCTCTGGCCGATGAGTCCGCGGAATCATACGCGGCTCTAAGCACTTGGGTCCCCACGTCTGAACCCGTACGGAGGAGTTGGAGCATCTCCTCCTTCTGACCACCTTCAGGAAGCTTCTCAGCTGCCTCCAGACCCTGCTCCCACAGTGCGTTCTGGAACTGAATCATGTGGGTAAGACAATTCAGGGATCTGATGGCGCAGGTCGCCGAAGCGTACGTGCGCCTGCCCAGGGAATCCAACTGCTTGAATTCTGGATCCGGTTGTAGGGTTCTCAAATGCTGTGGCCTTTGAGACCGGTCATGTGAGGCTGTTATGACCAGAGAATCGGCCAGAGGTTGGTGCGTCAAATACTGGTCCTCCCTAGGGGCCCTGTATAGACGATCAGCCTTCTTCGGCACCGCCGGTAACGAATGTGGATGCTTCCACGCGGCCTTGGTGACGTCCACAAAAGTGTCCACCAAGGGTGGCACCACCACAGGCTTGGGGTCCTTCTGCCGAAGATATTTAGCCAGGCGCAATCTCTCGGGGTCTAATTCCTCAGATTCCCAACCCATGTTCTCCTGGATATGGCGCATGATATCCATGAACGAGGGATCATCCGGAGGAGACCGTGGGGTCTCACGTGGGTCCGGAGAAGGGACTGAGATTGGAGATGGAGATCTGGAAGTGGAATACACTGATCCCTTGTCCTCCGTCGACGGCGAACGTCGGCATCTCCTGGATCTCTTTGGGCTAGGTGATCCGGAAGACGAGGATCTAGACGGAGGTCTCCTCTTTGTACTTCGAGCCCTGGGAGGGGATCTGGACTCCCTGGGGACAGTAGAGCGGCCAGCCGACCCCGCAGGCGAAGGGGGGGCCGGAGGAGGAGGAGGAGGAAGAGCGGTGGGCGCCTCGTCCTTCTTGATGGTGTCCCACCAGTATGTAAAGAGATCCTTTACATCCGCAATAGATAATCCCGACGCCGGCTCCGACGTCGGGTCCCGGCGATGGCTCCACAGGGACCTCGGGCGCGTGAGGAGCCCTGGAGACTGCGCGAGGCCGGGATCGCCCGTCTGGTCTTCGGGCTGCGTCAAGTCTTCCTCCGTGAGGGACTCCTGCCCGATGACGGTCGGAGACGCAGGAGCACTCTTCTCAGGCACTGCGGACGTCGGTCCCCCTGCCGACGTCCGATGGGTGGATTTGACCGACGACGGTCTGACAGCCGACGACGGCTCCGAGGAGCGGTGATGAACGGCCGACGGAGGTCGAACCGCGCCGAGTCTGCCGCCTTCAGAGGGGTAGCTCCAGGGTCTTCCTCGGCTGCACTGAAGAGGACCGGACGTCGGGTACCGACGAGCGGGAGCCCGACTTGTGGCAATGGTGATGACGCTCCCCGGACTTCGCCCCGGCCTTAGGGGTGGAGGATGATGACGGCCTGGCAGAAGGGGCCTGAGAAGATCTCGAAACAACCACCGCAGCCGGGGGGAAGGAAGAGGCCCTGGATGGGGATCGGTCCGACTTAGAACCAGAGCTGCGGGACTCGGAGGCCCGAGTCGGGGACCTGGAAGGGTCCTTCTCCCTTCGCTTCTTTTCGGCGTGCTTGTACGAGGATTCCCCTTTAGAGGACATGGCTCTAAGTTTTTCTTCCAGGAGGAATGCCTGCAGAGCCTTCTGTCGCTGGATCCTGGTACGACTGTTAAATCCCTGGCAGAGGGAGCAGGCCTGGGTGTCGTGCTCTGGGCCCAGGCACCGAACACAAACCGCATGACGGTCCTTAAAGGGAATTTGTTTCCCACAAGCACACTTCGACGTATGCCCGGAGGTCGGTGAGGACATCAGAGAAGCAAAATCTTCGGAATGAAGCAGTTTCCCGTAGGAAGTTCAAAGACCACACGTCGCGCGCTAGACTGAGGCATCAAGGGTCGGATGCAAGTTCATCAGGCGGAAAGAACTGGGATTCGCGGACCGCCTCTTATGTACCACACGCCTGACGCCGGAGGCGGAACGGCGCTCGGGGCGGTCCTCGCGAAGATAGCTAGCTAGAAATTCTTCCGTGGGGTCCTGGCGCCTGCCGGCTTCAGTCCTAATGGTGTAACCTGCTGCAAGAGCTGTATCTCGAAGTAAGATCACTTGAATTCCGATTCTCCTGAGATGTGCTGCGGGAACTGCACAACACTCTGTAAAAACTTGTGGCGCCGAGGATAGCCCAAAGGGCAGGACTCTGAATTGACAATGTTTACCCAACACCGCAAACCTTAGGTATTTGTGGTGCTTTAGGTATATAAGAATGTGTTGGTAGGCATCCTGCATATCCAGGGAGGCTAGCCAATCGTGCTGATGAATCAAAGTTAGAAGGGTACCTAGAGATATCATCTTGAACTTTTCCTTGTGAAGGAATTTAAACTTTCTGAGATCCAGAATGGTACACATGCCACCAGTTTTCTTTGGAACCAGAAAGTAATGAGAGTAGAATCCTGTGTTTCATTAGTCCGGCGGAACTACTTCTACTGCCCTGTTGTTCAGAAGGCCTTGTACCTCGGAAGCAAGAAGGTCTGACTGTACTGTTGACAGCCTGGGCTGCCGTTTGGGGGGGATGATCCGGGGGGGGGGGTTCTGAAAGACTGAGCGAATATCCCTCACGGATTATCCAGAGGACCCATTTGTCTCATGTTATGGACTTCCACTGGTCGTAGATCTGAGTCAGACGTCCTCCCACTGGTGAGGAAGAGTCCCACTCAGGCAGTTGAGGTGGCACTTGGACCAGGAACTCAGAAGGTGGCACTGGGCGCTTTGGGGCCTTGTGCCTTCTGCTGTGTTTTCTTCTGTGGCTGAGGGATGTGGTTTTCGTTAAAACCTCCTCTGCCTTTGCCCCAAAAGGACTGACAGTTGTGAAATTGATGGTTGTTGGCAACTCCCCAAGAGGGGGTGGGTGCAAGTTGAGCTGTCTTAATGGCTGACCTAGTCTTCTGTGTGGCCTCCAGAGCTTGTTCCACCTGGGGTCTGAACAGATATATACCGTCAGAGGGTAAGGCCATGACCTGCTGCTTGGCATCATTCGTGAAGCCTGAAGTACACAGCCAAGAGTGGCAACAGGTACAAATGCCCGCTGCCTCCGCTGGAGAAGCAGTATCGAAAGCATCCATTGCAGCTTTAACCTGCTGGTTATTGGACTCAATACCCCGGTTATGGTCGGAAGTAACTCTGAATTAGCTTCCGACTCAGGCAGAGCTTCAGCCATTTGCTTGAGCAAATGCCAAAGGATATACTCATATTGAGAAAAACAGCCCTGGTACCTGGCAATACACATAGCCAGGGTGGAAGCAGCAAAGACTCTCTTACCTAAGGTGCCGTTCTTACGAGATTCTTTATTTATAGGCTGGGCTGTAGATGCCTGAGGAAAGATGGCCTTGTCATTCTCTGCTAAGACTACAATAGAATCAGCAAAGGTTTGTGAGGCCAATATGGGTTGATCCTTGAGAGTAGCATACTTCCTGTCTATGGACTTAGCCACGGAAGGGATAAGAGCAGGGTTGTTCCATACCATCTGAGAGAGGGTCTCAAAAGATGATTGTACCCGAGGAGCTAAATCCATAGAGATCTCCGGGACATGTAGGTACTGGGGTCTTAAAAGCTTCCCGGGATTTATCTCTGTAGTCTGTAGAGAAAGAGTGGAATTAAAATTTTTCAGCAGAGACTTAAAGGAAAGGTCTTTGACCACAGACTCTGCAATAGGATTGATCCCTGTTCCTTCCACATCATCACCCAGCTGAAGATCTGGGTCAGGCTCAAAATTATTTCCTGACAGTCCAGTGGGGACTGTATGGATAAGAAAGGAGTGAAAATCAGAATGAAAAATAGAAGAGGAAAGAATCAGAGTAGAAAAGCCCTGGAGGCTGGACAGCACCGCACCAAGCATCGGTGCAGACGAAGAACATGGTGCCAAAGAAGAGGATGTCTGCGCCATCAGAAACAGCCCAGCACACAGTGCCTAAAGAGGCCACGGTGCCGAAAGAGCCTGCGGATGGCGCCGACAGAGCGTGTGGTGCCGCAGACCGAGCTAAAAGAGGCCCCCAGTGCTGTGGATGGCACCGACAGAGCACCCGGCGCCGACAGACTCCCCGACACCTCGGACGGCGCCAAGAGAGTCCTCAACATCACGGATGGCGCTGAGAGTGTCCCAAGGTTCTGAAAACTGTGATTTGAGGGAAAAGAAGGAAAATTAGCAGGAGATACAGGCATCGGTGTGGACCCCTGTGCCACAGCCATGTGAGGAAACATCCAAGCATGGTGTGGCGACGCAGCGGCGCACCCATGACAGGGAAGGTCTATCACTTACCCGGTCCCTCGAATGGCCCGAGGCCTCGGAGTGACCGGGCCAGGTAGCTGGACCAACCTCAGAGCCCACTGCTCCATAACAGCAGCCCACTGGTGAAACTGCTCATCGGAAGTCCCTCCAATAGGCGGGGACAGACCCTGATGTTGAAGAGGTCGGCCACTGGAGCCAGAATCCGGTGACTCCGAGAGAAGAGGAGACCGGTGTCTGGCCCCAATGTCCGAATGTCGATGCGCAGACATACCAGAAGGTGACCTCAAGTGATGCCTTCTCTTTCTTGACTTGTGTGCTGAAGAACTCAAGGCCGAACGGTGCCGAGAATGGGACCATTTCCTTTTATGCTTTTGGGGGGACTGCCCATCTCCCTGAGCATTGGACCATCTGTTGTCAGACCCACCCTCTGGGGAGGGCGGTGGACCGGACCCAGCCTGGCTGACTGAACAGCTTTCATAAAAAGTCTCCCTACTGTCACCTGACTCACTCATGGTTGACTCCGTCAATGGAGGGCTGAAGACTTCTTTATTATAACAATAAAATTAATTCTAATCGGTACTTGTTTCGAAGATAAATTACAAAACAATAAACTGAAAACTATGCTGCTAGTTTGAAGTTTGACTCCTGGCAGGCGAACAATGTAGTCACTGAAGCGCACTCGAAGACGGGGAAAAAAGGAACGGAGGCAGTTGGAGGGTCGACGCCAACATAGTCTTTACCACATGAGCCGGGGCTCGCAGTGCCGCTTCCTCGTGGCTTCATCTCTGGCACCGGCCCTCTTGGGAAAAAGTTTGTTCCCGCTGGGTCCTAGCACCTCCAGTGTAGATCCCATTAGTATGAATGGGTGGTGGAGACTTTATGTCCAAGAAGATCATGCCAAGTCAAAGAAGCACTCCCTTGCTGATGCCAGATTTGTAGCCGAATCTCAGCAGGCATCTGCTGCTGACAGAGCAATCGAAATGCTCAATTCCAATCTGGAACATCGTGTGCAGATCTTAATTCGAAATGCACATGCCTTGGCCAAACACGCTAGGCCATATACAGACTTCCAGTGGATATGTGAACTTGACAAATGTAAAGGGGTTGATATTGGGGAAACCTATCACAATGACAAATCATGCCACATGTTCATTAGTAATATCGCTGATGTGGAACATAAGAAGTTGGTGGATGTGGTGAAGAATGCGGACTTCATGTCCATAATGACAGATAGTGCAACAGATTCCAGTATAAATGAACAGGAAATACTTTACATAAGAACAGTAAACAAGGGGGTGTCAGGTGTTTTTTTGTGTCCCTGGAAAATCCACACAAAGTTGATGCAGCATCAATCACGGCATGCATCGATCAGGCCATGCTGTCACAGACAGAGTCAGCAGAGTGGAAAAACAAATTGGTAGGGCTTACCACCGATGGGGCAGCAGTGATGACTGGTAGAAGGGGGGGTGGCTGCACTACTGAAATAGGATCATCCTCATCTAGTCACAATCCACTGCAATGCACATAGGCTGGAGTTAGCCCTGAAGGATGTCTTAAAAAACATCAGGTACCACAAAAAAATAGACCTATTACTGCTGGTGATCTATCTGTTTTATCATTTTTCACCTCTAAACCGTAAAAATCTAAGAGAGTCCTGTCAGGCAGCGGGAGTAAGATGCCTTATTCCAACCAGAGTGAGAGGAACGAGATGGGTACAACACATATTAACAGCACTGAAAGTGCTCATCACAGAGTACCCCAGAATCCTGCTGCACTTCCAACAGGTATGTACTGTCCCAGACTTCATTTTAAGCACAGTCTAGATTTGTTTTAAAATTGGAACTACTAAAGCAACAACTTGTGCCATTTTGTGTCTTCTCAGATGCAACTTGGCGGATCCCGAGGGGACCAAGCAGCGAAGGTCAAGGGCTACCTGAAGACCATGCAGACCTGGAGATGTCTACGCTACATTCACCTGATGGCAGACATCCTGGAAGAGTTCACAAAAGTCAGCCTGCTTCTTCAAGCAAATGATACTTCAGTGGGAGAGGTGTTTGAATCACTTCAGGACCTGAAGGACTGCCTTGTAAAGCTGAAAACAAGGTCATTTTTGTTTTCCAGATTGGTTTTAGCTAGACTATAATATTTCCCTCCACCCTAGCCAGAAAAAAAAAGACTATCTCTGTCAGGACAAGTTAGGTCAGGCCAGAAGGATAAGTCTGTTTTTTTTCCTTTTGTTCTTGTTTTCTAGACCTGGAAAACACTTGCAAAATCTGGATGCCTTGGAGGGACCTGAATTCCACGGAAACACCCTATCTATTGACGAAGCAGACCAGTTTTCCGTTAACAGAGAGACACCACTGACAGTCATGATCTTAAATGTCACAAATAGGTTTGAAGACATACACCAGCCGGACTCCATTATGGTGGCCATGAACCACATTGTGAATTTTAAACCATGGCCAACAAGCCACGTGGACTTGACAGGTGTGTTAGGGTGGGAAAATAACTGACTGGGTGGCACTGGGAGGATCTTCTTTAGCTTAGCGAGGTGGAGGTGAGACAGTTTTTCTTCCAATTTGTTTCAGATTATGCAGAGGATGCAGTTGTTGGTATTGTAGAGGAGTTCAGATCAGTCCACACAGAACAGAACATAGATCTAGACATGTGTAGCAGAGTAGACCAAACTAAAAAATCACATAAAGAGAAGGTGAATGTCTTCTTCTAGCACTAAGAATCAGCAAATTATCAATACTGTCAGGCTGCAGATCAGGTCAGGGTATTACATGTTTGTCTCCCCCCCCCCCCCCAAGGTACGCCAATGCTGTAGAATCAAAGTGGCCAGATATTCATCAGGCTTGCCAAGACAAATGCCACAACATTTTGGGACTAGTAACCTTAATTCGTACTCTACCAGCAAGTACAGCTGTTTGTGAATGTAGGTTTAGCCTAACGAAAAGAATAAAATCCGATTGACAAAGTTCTTTAGGAAAGGACAGTCTCATAGACTTAATAAGGATCTCTTTACATACACCATGTGAATAGGAATTTGATCCAGTTCCAGTTGTTAAGTACTGTTAAAAAGTGGTAGACAGAAAAAAAGGCCTTCTTTGCGGCCATATGGTCCACAGAACAAAAAACAAAGCAATAAGCAGGAGGAAGAAGAGGCAGACAGCTCAAACTCAGAAGTAGATTTAGATGAATCTTTCATATCTGAAACTTATTCTGAAAAACTTTTGTCTGATGATTCTCATGTTATATCTGATGAAGAACTTGAATGTACTCCCATGTCAGTGTTGTGCCCCAGTGCTACTAGTTCGCAGGAAACTGTTAACTGTGGGGAGGGGGGATTCTTGCATCACTGAGTACTCTTGTGATGATGACATGAACCTGTTATGATCATGTCCTCCACATTTAAGGTTTGGCCTTTCTTTGCCACCTAACTGTTGAGTCCTGCTTGGACTGTCTTCATTTTTCCTACAAATCAGTTAATATTGCTAAATTTGTTGTCCACTAGTGTCACTCCAGGTTTTTGGTGGCAAAAATAATTTTGCCTGGTCACAGTGCCAGATTTACAAGTCACGTGTAGGTTGATCAGTACAGTCTAATTTGTCAAATCTCATTCTGTGAACTCTCTCAGTCCTTGTTCTACTAATTTCAGTTTTGTTATAACAGACATGGCTGAGTAGTAGACTAATGCTAACTTGTCAAGCAGCAGTCCTAGCACAGTCCATCAGTCAAGTACAAGTCGGTGAGGCAGGAGCTGAAAATAATGCACCAATCAGCTACTGTTTTATCTTACAATTTATTTATTTTTTATTTAGTTTTTGTTGACCGGGTAAGTGCACTAGACAAATCCTGCCTATTTTCAGGCACGACTCGGAGGAGGGGGATACAGATGAATTCCAACTGACCTTGAACCAGATTAAGTTGTTGGTGGTATTTTTAGTGAATGAGAGAAATTTGGCCAGGACACTGGGGAAATTCCCCTACTCTGCTTCCTGTGAGCAGAGGGGCCCTTTTGCTGGTGACTCCAAGATGGCTGCTGTTAAAGATGGAGATTCGGTGGAACTGATAAGTATGGATGTATCAGCAGAGGTATCCGGGAATACAGAAGTGGCGGCTGAAGAGCACCCGTGGGGTGGCCAGCTTATCGCCTGTGAAGATATTACTAGCATGAATCACAGAGAAATGCTTAATTTGGAACAAAAAAAAACAGTGTCTTGAGGAAGAATTAGGGAGAATCAATCAGCAACTTGATACTGCGCTGGTACAGCGCGAGGAAGACCGAAAAAGAAAACGTTCAGCAGTTTCCTCTATGTCAGACACCTCTTTGGGTCCTATGGAGGTTCTGGCTTCTGCAGAGCCTGCCCCTCTACTTCCTGATCAGGAAGAAAGGCCCCCATGACGTGACTGGAGTGAGGGAGATGACTTTGTTTGGTCGCCGGAGAAAGCGCTCCTTTCAGCAGGATGGACGTCCCCCTCCAGTGGAGTATGGCAACCAGACCCGGTTTGTTTACCAGTTGCAGCAGCAAATTCATCAGTTTCTCCCGTTTTGGCTTCAGGACGGTCTCTAGTTCTTTCAGGTACTGTTTGCACAGGGGACTCGATGCTGCAGCAAGGGGAAGGGGTAGAAATGGAACTTCCACAACCTGAACTGGGGTTTTCTCCAGATGGAAGGGCAGTTTCGGATACAGGACCCCCAACCTATGCGAGTCACTTTCATAAAACCATTGATCTAGCAAAACGTAGGAATGCAGTGAGATTACGATATGTGGGTCATAAGGAGCTGGTACCAGATCGCTTTCATGTGGGGAAAGTTTTACTTAAACAGTCTTTGGGTTTTTCCCCTTCAGAGGTCTATGCTTTGATTCATGCACCAGGAGAAAGTACTTTTGACATTAGTTTCCGGACTCTGGCTTTGCTGGAAAAATTCTGGTGTAGATTTTCTAATTTAAAAACCAACCCACTATGGGTAGACTTTATTGTAATACCCTTAACTAAACAACCTTTTCGGGTTATTACTATTCTTTTTCGTAATGAAGGGGTAAATATAACTGACGTGGTATACTGGCTGGAAAAATGGTGTACTATTCAGGGGAATCCTTCCCCCATTATGGATGATGAAGGATTTTGGACTGGGGGTTGGAAGTTTAAAATTAAGTTACACCATACTAATCAGGATGTTATCCATTTGCCTAACTGTTTTTTCATAGGTCGTGATAAAGGTTTTTTGTTTTATTCTGGGCAACCTAGGATGTGTTTTAAATGTGGGTCTACCAGGCACATTAGCACAACATGTGAGGTGTTGAAATGTACTTATTGTGGGGAATTGGGTCATGTCAGTGCACATTGTTTCCAAGACCCTAAATGTAATCTTTACATGAGGTAGGTCACGTTTTACTGATTGTCCCTATGGCCAGAAATACAGAAAATGCAGATTTTGGGGTCCAAGATTATTATATTAAAGAAGCTATCTCCCCTACAGTCTTTTCTGGGCGAAAACCCCTGGTAGTAGACAAATGCAGCAGGTACTGGAGATGGCCTCCATTTCATCAGATACCTTGCCTGTTTTTTTTTAGCTCAGTTCACTTCCCAGATAGGTATAGATGGGCCTCTCCTTCCAGTAGATCCTTTACCTAGTTCCCAAGAATTTGTAGTGGTTTGTCCCAAGAGAGGAAAGGGTTCTAGGCCAAAGGTTCCGAAAAAAACAACAGAACCCTTGAAGGATATAAATAATTATGAGGTTTTAAAGGATGTCTCCTCTGATCAGGACACAGAAAATGCTATAGTGGAAGGGAGTCAGCCTCTGGATGGAGATTTGTTGGATCCCGTGGATTGCTGGTTGGTACTCCAGGGCCTAAAGCTAGTGGCAGGGTTACTTGAGCCTCTAGCAAAGTAAAGGAAGCATCCATCCCTGGGTTTAGGATTTTATGACTACTTTCGGTATCAGTTTCAAATTGCATCACTGAATGTGAATAGCATCCAGTCTGAATTTAAAGACTTGCTACATATGGGCTTTTTAAGATCTGAGTTGGATTGTGGTTTTTTCAGGACATTCGTTTGCATTCCCATGTCTTCTGGAGGCAGCCTCTGGAGGTTGGTTATGGGGGATAGTTATTGGTCTCAGGGTCTGAGCAGTGTTCCGGGTGGGATTTGTTTTTTTCCCGTTAAAATAATTGGCATTTAGAAATTTTGGAAGGCGGGCCTTATAGTTAGACATTGTATGGAAGAATTTACCCATAAGGCTAGTGAACATTTATGCACCCCAATTAAAGTATGACAGGGTAAGGCTTTTTCGTACTATACAACCTTTTTTATTTACAAGTATGCCGGTCATTTTGTGGGGATTTCAATTGTACCTTCCATGAATTGGAAGTAATGTGTGGGGAAAAACAATATTGTGATGTCTCCTGTTTACTGAAGGTTATTTCGGATGTAGGTCTCATTGACGTATTTGGGTATGGTGGTGCAAGGGCTCCCCATACATATGCCTGTGGTCCTTGTACATCACGGATTATTTTTTTATTTCAGCCTGCTTTTGTATTAAAAAGGCCATAGTACTCGATGTAGCAACTTCTGATCATTGAATGTTGGTTTTAACAATAGGGAATATACCTGAACAAAGAAGGGGTCCAGGGTTCTGGAAGCTAAATATTTCTTTTGATTTACCTATGGTACAGGAAGGGTTTCAACATGTTATGAAAGCACGGAAATCTGTGTTTTTTCTTTATGATGATAAAAATCAATGGTGGGAGGATTCTAAACGTGATTTTTGGTTTTATTTTCAGTCTGTAGGGAGGCTTAATGGGTCCTTTAAATGGCATACCTTGTGGAATTTAAGGGCACAACTGAGGGTTCTAGTTGCTCAACACTATGAGAATGGCGCTGGGGATATTGGCGCTATTAAGATTCTTAAAAATAGATTAACAGTCTTACAAAAATAAATGATGCAGGGGGTGGTCAAACAACAACGGTATCGGGTTTTTGGGAAAAAATCTGATACCATTTGTTTTGATACCCTGGCCCAGGCTCGGGAGCAGAGAATTATGGATACCTTACGGTTACTTAATGGTACTTTAATAACAGATAACTCTGCCATTTTGACTGAAATTGGTAGGTATTTTACAAATGTTTTCACCAGTGCTAATTTACCAGAGGATGTAATGACCTCTTGGTTAAAGAGCTGTGACCTCCCTCATATTTCGGAGGAATGTGGGCATAGTTTAGTTACACCTATTTCTGGTGTAGAACTTAAGCAGGTTATTTGGTCTCTTTCTAAAGGGACGTCCCCAGGGTCTGATGGCTTATCACATGCCATCTATAAAGTAATCTGGGAAGTACAAGGGGACGAATTGGTGGTGGTACTGAATAATGCTCTCCTTACAGGACGTTTACCAATTAGTACGTATGAAGGAGTTCTAGTTCTATTATTTAAGGATGGGAATAAGGAAGATTTAAAGAACTGGCGACCTATCACCTTGTTAAACACTAATAGTAAAATTCTGATGCAGATAATAGGGAACAGATTGGTGACTGCACTGGATGTTATAATTCACCCCACACAGTTTAGTGGGGTACCCTTGTGGAAGATACAAGATGCTCTAATTCTTATTAGAGAAATTTTGAACAAAGGTACTACCCAGGAATTATTAGGGCATTTGGTTAGTCTAGATCAATCCAAGGCTTTTGATAGGGTTGAATATACCTATATATGGGCAGTTCTCTCTCCAGTTATGGGTTTCCGGGAAAGTTTATTTCTTGATTAAAAATTTGCTATAATAGCATTTGTTTATTACCTAGTATGAACGGATGGATGGGGGTAAGATTTTAGTTGGTAGAGAGGTGCAGCAGGGATGTCCTCTGAGCCCTCTCTTACATATATTATCTCTGGATCCCTTGCTATATAGATTGCATAAACAGGATGATATTATGGGTCTCTCTGTGAGTAGTGTAGACCCACAGATAAAAACAGTTACTTATGCAGATGATCTTTGTCTATTATTAGCAGATAGAATGTCAGCAATTTTGGCCCAGGGAGAACTGAGACAGTTCTCGGATGTAACTGGTTCTATTATTAACTACCAGAAATGTAGTATTTTACCCATAGGTTGTGAGGGTGCAGTATGGACTTCGATATGGCACTTCCCAGTAGTTACCTCTTATATTAGAATTTTGGGCATCTTTTGGTATCCTAACCCCAGTTTTATAACTGGGAAGAGAAACGTGCTGCACAAGGGTTGGTAATTATGGAATACCCATGATGTCCAAACGCAAAAGGATATATATGATAAAAATCACACTCATTGCCACTGTTTTTATTTTTATCGGCAGTTTTCCCCATTCCGAAAGCACTGGAAACCTCTGTTTATAGTGTTTTTTTTCCAGTGTCTCTATCAAGAGAGGTATTACCTATTTACCTATAACCCAGGGGGGCCTAGGAATGATTAATCCGATAATTTTTTTCCATGTTACCTTTCTTTTTCATAATGTTGTCCCGTTGATTCATAATAAATTAAGAATTTGGAGCCCATGGGTACTGGACGAATCTGGACCCCTACTAACACAATGGGCCCTTCTAGGCCATCTATCTAAACAAGTGAAAATTTCCTTTTTGGCACATTATTGGAAGGATGTGGTAGGTAAAATTAAATTATGGGAACTGCCTTATCATTACTTAACCATTGGTTCTCGGAAAACAGTGTATGAATGGTTGCTGACAACCTGGTTTCATGAGGACCCTTGGTTTATGGTACTCCCCTCAGTTGAAATAAAGTATATGACGGGGTTTCTACGTTGTTCTCGGATCCCAGCCTTATGTGGGATTTTGTATGGCTTTGTACTCATCAAAAATTAGGGGTCAAAGGGAATATGAAGCATAAAGGTGTAGTGGAACGAACATGTGCTAGAATTATTACTTGTTCTGGAACAATTGAGACTATGCAACATTTGTTTATAGACTGTCCTTATGCTGTACAATTTTGGTTCCATTTTCATCAATATTGGGCCTCCGGCCTTTTCAGGTGGTGGATCCTGATGTGGGTTAGAAATATTTTACCTGGTGCGTGGGTTCAGTTTGATTCTGGGACACTACTATTATTTATGGGATATGTTAAGTTCCAATTATGGCAAGCTCTGCGCATTGGACGTTACTGACAGCAATCAGTATCTAGTGCTCACGTGTTCTCTGTAGTTCAGAGAGAGATCTTTAGATGGAGGGATTATGAGCACAATACAGCCTCTCCTGACCTTTATAAGTTATGGTGGAGACATATGTCTTGGTTGGATACGGTTGATTCTGGTACTCCTTTTACATAAGCCTTTTGAAGGAGGGGGGATGTATGGCATGAGTTGTTTTTTAGTTTTAGTAGAATTAAAATGATGTACTGCTCATATAGGGGCTAGGTTTTTTATGCCTTTGTATGATACAATATATTTCTGCTTGTTTTTCCTTGCAGGTGTTCTACCCATTAGTATGGCGAAGGGACACATACTGGAATGTGTTTATAATCATGGGTTTCTTTATTATAATGTTGTCTTCTGTTATGATTTTGTGATGACTTTATTCATAAACACAAAGAGAAGAAGTAGGGGGGATGGGGAGACAGAGTTATATCTGACTATTTATCTTTACTCTTAGGAGTAAAATATAGTTTTGACTTATACCTTTCTTTGGTTCTGGGTTTTTCTTTACATTGTTTATGTATTCACTTATATACCTATTGTATGGTTTGCTTGGTTGTTAGTCAATTTTCTGTGCTCTTTTTTGATGGGAATGGAATGGGGTTTTCTTGTAAAATTTTCCTTTGTATACTGTAATAATTTTTTTTCTTCCCTTTTGTTTTCTGATTTCATTATGTTTCTGTATGAGGTAATATCTTTTTTGCTTTCATGTGTTTGAAGTTCTCAATAAAAAATTCCCCTACTCTTTTCGATAAGTGCCATGGGATCTTTAACATCCACCTGAACTAACACCAATCCAGGCAGACGGGACCTCGGTTTAACATCTCATCCGAAAGACGGCACCTCAGAAGTGCAGCACCCCCTCATGCTGCACTACAGTGTCAGTACTGGGATATTAACCCATGTGCCAGCTGTGGGAACTGAACCCACAGCCCTCTGATCTCCCGGCCTCAGAGGTGAGTGTGCTACCTACTGAGCCACTGACACTGACAATTAAATGTGCCTGGAATTTATCTGAGGGAAGCAGCTGAGCACCAAGTAGTCCAGATTTGGGTACGCGAACAGAGTATCTTTCAGTCTTCATAATTTTTCTTCCCTTCTTAGTAGCCCTGACTCCCTACAATAAAATAATCATGGAGTCAGTCGCACCAACATAAGATGTGGCTTATGGACCATTCTAGCACAGCAAAATATCATATAACGGGAACGGTACAGTAACATTCTGGCCAAATTGGATTTCATGTAAAAATTACAAAAATCTATCATGAATCTAGGAGCGGGGTGTTTTAAATTTGTAACATCTTGCCAAATGGTCATGTCATGGTAATAAAATTATCACGTACTGTCACGGTGCTGTAACAAATCATGTCGGATTAACTGAATCCAAAGCTTCTGTTTGCACTGGCCAGATTCATGTTTTTGTAGTGACTCGTCTTGATGGGGTAGACAAAAAAGAAGACAAAAAGATACTCAATCATCAATGAATGTCAGTTGCTGCTTGAACATTCCACTGTGCATAAGCTCACTGAAAGCAAACTGACTGTCCAGGGTTTTGTGCTGCATTTTTGGGTTAAATTGCAGTGTGAGCGTCTACTCCAGTCTGTCATGAATTTTAGACAGACTTTCTGTTTTTCGCTGCTTCTGAAATTACTGTGATGAGATTTGCTGTCAGTCACTGCTGCAAAAGCACTTTTTCATTCTGCGCATCACTCTTTCTGTACACATACAGAATAAAGTGGAAGTTCAACACCTTATCTACCAGGTAAAAAAAAAAAAATGAATGGAGAATTTTTAGAACTTGTTTTTTGCCTTTTATTACCTTTTATTTAGTCAAACAAAAATGTGCTGATGGTTGGTGACATTTTCTAGCAGGTATACAAAAAAAGGGTGTGGCATACCACTTTCTGGAACGGAATACTAAATCTGAGGAACTGGTAATCCGTGCAGTACACCACTTTTTAAAATTAATTTTTAGCCCTGGTAATGCATTGTGGGTACAGTAGGAGCATTTGCATTATCTCTGTAAATCACAAAACATTTGCATGCACAACTGAGACACCGTGTGTCACTTCTTAGTTCTTAGGCATTAGTTATATATTTAGTGGACTGGAGTTAACAATTACATACCATAGTTTAGTCTATTAAACCATGTTTTCAAATACAGAGATATGCAAATATTCGAACTTTACCTATAATGCAGTACTGAATGGGAAGTAAAAATAAAGGGGACGAGCTTACAGAAGACTGTTTTTATAAATGGAAGTAAACTGTTTTTTCCCCCTTTGTGTCTGTTATTATAAAAACATAATGCTGCAAACTGTGTTAAACTGCACTCACAACGTTAATGTATAGACTATTCAACATGCACAGTTGCACATCTACATAGCCTGTACAACCTTTACAGTTGAGCACCATAAACAGTTCTGTGAACCAATACTCTGACTTTGTGTGCCACACTTAATTTAGTGAAAACAGTGTTTGGCTTGTGCTTACCATGTTACAAGTGCATTAAACCACAACAGAAAGCTGGCCCGTCGGCGCAGCGGTTGGATTTCCACTTGCGACGCCAGCGACCTGGGTTTGGGAACGGACTCGGGTGCTGGAGGGCCGGCCAGGGAGAGAAGGCTCGAGCATCGTCTGACAGCTCGCCTTCTCTCGGGGGGCAGGCGGGGACACGACCTAGCGATTGCTGACCCCTAGCAGAGGCTGGAGGCACGCATATGCACGGGGTCCCATTCACTAAGGGCGCGTAGTGAACGTTGGCATCAGCCTTACGTTAGTGGCACACCACGCCCCCCAGAGAACAAACAGGAAAAAAGACCCGTAGCTGACTGGATGACAGTCGCCAGCTCCCGTTGCGATGAGTCCGAGGGCAGTGCATGCACCATCCCCAGCAGCACCCGGGGCAAGTTTAATGCTGGCTGCCCCACCAGTGCCGTGCCCCTCGGTGGAGAGGGACCCACCTGGCGAAGGGTTTACTTCCAGGGGTTACCTGGGGGGGGAAGGCTACAATATGGGGGTGAAGAGGTGGCTGATCCGAGGCAGTGCAGCATGGACGGCATAGGTGGCCTGAGGAAGAGCCGGCCCAGTGCTGGGAGGGCGAAAAAAAAAAACACGACAGAACATGGTTCTACTGGGAATAATCCATGGTCGGTGGTTGGAGGCCCATGCCCCCCAAAACCATGGATTAATTGTACAGTAGAACCATGCCTGTCGTGGTTTAATGCTTCTTACAAGTTACTTAGTTTTAATCAGTTTATTTACATATCCACATTTGTTTTTCATCATTAAGCTTTAGTTTACACTCACCAATTTTCTCAAGTTCCTTGGATACATATGGAGAGTTCTCCCACAGCTTAGCTCTAAAACACTTAGCTAGAATTTGAGCATTTAGCAATGCAGAGAAATTCTTCTTGTCTTCTTGTAAAAGAAATTCAGACAAGCCTAAACAATGTTTATTGAGGAATTTATAAGTTAATTTCAGTAACTAAAATATGTAAATAGCTTGTGTGTACTATTTAATAAAACATAAAGAAAACAAATATACTTTCCCTTACACTTAGTGACTCTTGTACCATTTCTGAAAATTTTAGCTGTGTCTTGTACCAAACCAAAGTCTTGAACTGGAATACATCCCAGCTGGGCTTGAATCAAACTGTGGTAGGAAAATGGTATATTACTGTAACTCTGTCCTAAAGCAGATTACAAGCAGAATTAACAAAACACTTCATAATATATTTATTCCTATATTACTTAAATTAAGGCATGCATGCACTAGGGAATGCAACATTAAACAGAGAACATCTAGTGCAAAAGAAGATGATAAAAACAAGGTAAGACTAATTTCAACATTAAAGAGCAACTCTATTACAATAAAAAAAACTTGAAAACTAGATTTACACCATTTTGATTTTAACGTTATTGTTTTCTAGTTATCTGTTATTTTTCTTACTGCCTCTGCAGTTGGTCTACTAAATATTCTAGATAATGCAGTACTTCTTGCACTGAGTCTTTTAACTGTACCTGACTCTCCCCTGCTAACCACACAATTGCTGTTTGTGACACTGCAGCCAAAAGCCTCTCTCCACTGAAATATGCATGTCAGTTTAAAACAAAAACAATAAAAAAACTACAAAAATGGCACCACACACAACTCCAAGCATTACAAACTTTAATTATTATGTAAGCATTAATCCCCGACAGAGGAGGGCTCTCTGACTAGTGGATTAATGCCTGGTTGTGGGGGTTGGTGCACAGGGCTGCAGGCCAAGTGCTTCCAACCACCAACCAGGCATTAATCCACTAGTAGAGCCCGACTCTGGAGGGGATTAATGCGCTTGTAACATGGCAAGTGCAAGGCAGATAATGTGCAAAAATAGTTTCTGTTCACAGTACACTGCTGTTCTGGAGAATTATAATCATTCTTCCAAACTGTCTTGCATTTTCTTGGTTGCTACAGAGTGTCATGGTCGAGAAACGTGCAAGTTCCCATTACACGCTACACTACTATTTATATAGTGCGGGCTTTTTTTAGATAAACTGAGCACAAGAAGGTTTCTGTGTGAAACACACAATCACATTTACCTTTTCTGATTCCTACTGACAGTTTCTGTGGTTTGTCCCTCGAGCTGCTATCCCGATGCTGCATTACAGTGGTGCATCGTGGGACACTTTTACAAGTAGCGAGTCAGATTAACACATATACAGACACTGATTTCTGTTCGTTTTCCTGTCTGTCTGTGTGTGGATGGCAACAATGATCGCTGCAGTGTGCAAGTTACTTTTCAACTACTGCTGCACTTACAGAGCTCACGTACCGTCTCTAAGGTTGCCCGTGCCGCTGGATGGGTGCGCTGGATACCACCGAGGATTGTTGTGCTGTTGCAGCACCACCGCTATCTACAGGCACCAAAACACAGCAACAGAAACAAATGTGCACAGATACAGTCTGTCTGTATTTTGCGCATTCACAATACCAAGTGGGCTCTATTGCTGCAACATGCACTAGCGAGTTGGCTCTACTGCTGGATTAATACTCGCTGGCTTTTGGTCACCTGATGCCTTTCGACAAATCTGCTTTCTGCATTTTTGCATCATGTTTAGTGTCATGTTACAAAGTTAATTATTACATATCGCTAGGCAGACTACTGATCCAAGACAACCCCAACCGGTTTCACTATCACAGTGTCATCAGGGGAGGGGGAGTGCTCAGAAAGAAATCATTTTAAAGATAGCACTTAAAGCTGTACACCACAAAGGGCATACAAAGTGTAATACAAATAGAACAACAAACATAACTGTGCAAATTATGTGATTATATTAACATCAAAAAGATCCAAATGTTAAAAACATCTTTGCTGGGAAGATATGATTTTAATTCTTTCTGGTGCTGGATCCCAGTAGCACAAGACATTCTGGAGACATGCAGTACAAAACTTTCAGGTGTTGGGGTGGCTCAAATTCTTAACTCCTCTTTTCTCCTCTCTCTGTTTCTGAGTGTGGAGGACAAGAGAATTTGAGTCACCTCAAGCACCTGAAAGTTTTGTGCTTCATGCATCCAGAATGTCTTGTGCTACTGGGGGATACACCACCAGAGAGAATTAAGAATTGTATCTTCCCAGCAACGGTGTTTTTAATATTTGGATCTTTATGATGGTACAATAATTACATAATTGCATGATTACATTTGTTGTTATATTTATATTACTCTTTGTATGCCTTTTGTGGTGTACAGCTTTAAGTGCTACCTTTAAAAGAATCACTTTCTGAGCTTTCCCCCTTCCCCTGATGATGCTGTGATAGCGAAACCATTCAGGGTTTTCATGGACTCATAGTCTGCCCGGTGCTATATGTAGTACTTACATACAACTAGTCTGTTACGCTGATTTCCAGTGATTTCATGCACCTGTAAACAGCAGCGCTCATCAGATCCAAGGGAATTTAATTAAAAAAACAAACACCTTTATATATTGCCTATCTTCTTCAAAACTTCTTTTCTACTCTGGGAAAGGTGAATATCCAGCATGCAAAGATCCAAGTAGAGCTTCCTCCCCGCAGAGTTATTGGATGGTAGCAGATATGCTTGAGGGGAATCTGACAGTGAAGGTTTACTACCTCCTCGAACCACAAGCTCTACTAGCTGGAACTCCACTTCCTCATCAACCAGAACATTGCAACACTAGATCGATGTAATGTTCAATAAAATTTGTGGATTTCAGCAGGAGATGAAGTTCACTACTGCCGCTCTCCATATGGACATGATTAAACTACAGAATAGGCTTACAACTGTATACTCCCAATTAACTCACCAGGACTCCTGTATTGATGTAACGGAGCGCATGGCCCTTCAGCTACACCACTCCCTTCAGGCCCTACAGAAACGGGGCAAGGATGCAGAATGCTGCGCAAGACACAATAACTTAAATCTCTACAATATTCCAGAGGGTGCCAATGAATTAGACATGTTACAATTCATTAATGACTTCTTTAAATACTCTTCAAATTTACCTCAAGACCCTCCATTTGAGTGTGATTGTGCAAACTGTACACTGGGCTCCAAGCCAGCTTCAGGTAACCACCCATGCTCTATTGTTGTGTGGTTCTTAAGATTTCTAGATAAAGAAAAGTTCCTTCACACAGTATGGAATCAGAAGAAAAAATTACTCACCATAGTAATCTTGTTTCTTCCAAGGAGTCGTTTAGCATCAGTAACAATAGCAGTAAGCTGGCTAGGTGAGCCACCTCGGAGTTGGAGTTTATGGTAATGAGTAAAATAAATTAGCCAATCAGGACAGAGTTGGAGGGTGTGCAAAGTGAAGCTTCCCCCGAGGGCACCAGAATTTTTTCGAAGCTATGATGGGAACATGCCCATGTGAAGACTGGCCTAAGAGGCTTTAAAAATCATGCCAGAACACGAAACTGGTAATAAATTCTAACAAGAAAAAAACTTTGCTATAAATGCAAGCCAAAAAAACTAGAACAAATTTAGCAGTAATAAAAGAAGCAGAGTCCGCTTCAGTTAGGTTGCCAGGGGAGGAAGGGTGGGAGGTTACTGATGCTAAAGGACACCTTGGAAGTAACAAAATTACTATGGTGAGTAATTTTTTATTCTCACCCCAGGGGTCCTTTAGCATCAGTAATAGCAGCAGACTACAAAGCAGTGCAGTTGGGAGGAGGGTACAGAACCTACTTAGGGAAGAGGATCTCCAGGACCGCTCTGTCAAATTTGGCGTCAGATCTGTACTGTACATTCAAGCAGTAATGCTTTGAATGTGTGTATAGTCTTCCAGTGGCTGCTTTGCAGATATCCAGCAAGGGAACGTCCCTAGAAGCTGCCACTGTAGCAGCAGTAGCCCTCGTGGAGTGGGCTCTGAGGCCTTGAGGGGGCTGTTTACCAGCCTTATCATAACAAAACTGAATGCAGGAGACTATCCAGCGGGAAGTAGTTCTCTTCATGGCTGGTTTTCCCCTGCCCACCTCACCATAGGTGAGGAACAGCTGGGTAGTACAGCCTCCGAACTGCTTAGTGTACTCCAAGTAGTAGGGCAGAGCTCCCTTAACATCCAGGCTATGAAGCCTTCGTTCCCCTGGAGTGGATTTGTCAGTGAAGAAGACAGGAAGGGTAATGGACTGGTTAAGGTGGAACTCAGAGACCACCTTGGGCAGAAACGTCCTGTTTGTTCTGAGCTCTACTTTGTCCTTATGAGGAATAATACAGTTAGGCTCAGTGCAGAGTGCTTGGAGTTCAGAAATCCTTCTTGCAGAAGTGAAGGCAACTAGAATAACTGTTTTCTAGGTGACATATTTCAAATGGGCCATGGCCATGGGCTCGAAAGGAGGCTCCATGAGCATGGCAATACAGAAGTTGAGATCCCAAGGGGGACTAGGTTCTTGGAGTGGAGGTTGAAGATGAAGTAGGCCTTTGAAAAACTTTTTGAAAATGGACAGAGATAATAGACTTATCCTTTCCGATGGAAAGGTAAGCTGAGATTGCAGCTAGGTGAAGCTTTAGGGATGAGGCCTTTGGGCCTAAGGCTTGTAGGTGAACCAGATGGTCCAGAAGGTTGGGAATCAAGGCCTTTAGAGGATCTATTTGTTTCCCTTTGCAGCAAACAGAAAATCTTTTTCACTTAGCTGCATAGGTTTTCTTGGTGCTCGGTTTTTTGGACATACAAAGGATCTTCAGAACTTGTCCCAAATACTGAGTATCTGGGAATTCTAACTCCACAAAAACCAGGCTTTGAGGTGAAGAGATTCCAGATATGGATAGGTTATCCCTGCCACTGGCAGGGATAGGAGAGTGTGGCTCAGAGGAAGTCAAATAGGCTTCTTGTAAGACAGGGCTAGCAAAAGAAGATACCAAGGCTGCCTTGGCCAATCTGGAGCTTTTAGGATCATGGTTGCTGATTGATCCCTGAACTTCAGCAGGAGTCTGTGAATGAGAGGAAAGGGAGGAAAGGCATAGAGGAACTTCCCTGTCCAGTCCAAGGTTAAGGCATCTGCTGGAAGAGTGCATACTGCTGGGGGGCCTGCAGCAGTACAGAGGAAGCTGATGGTTGAGGTGAGATGCAAGCAGGTCTATTTCTGGTGTGCCCCACCTCCTAAACACTGTGGCAAGGATATGCTTGTTCAGAGTCCATTCATTGTGGCCTTGACCGATGTGACTCAAGGCATCTGCCAAGGTACTGTCTTTGCCTGGTAAGTATATGGCCAAGAGGCTCACATCTAGGGAGTAGGCCAGGAATAACATTTTCATGGCCTCTGTGCAAAGCACAGTCGACCTCGTGCCACCCTGCTTGTTTATATAAAACATGGCAGTGGTGTTGTCTGTTCTGACCTGCACTGCATGTCCTTTGACTTTGGGGGGGGGGGGCAAAGGCATCAAGGTGAGGTACACTGCTCTGAGTTCCAGAAGACTAATGTGGCTTGCAGATTCTTTGGGAGTCCAATTGCCACTTAAGGAGTGGTTGCCCAGATGAGCTCCCCAGCCCAGAAGAGAGGCATCTGTGGCAATGATTTTTGTTGGGCAAGGCAGACAGAAGGAAACACCCAATGACAGATTGTCTGTTTCCTTCCACTGATCTAAGGCTTGGAGCAGGGTCTTTGTTACTGGAACGAGCTTGGATAAGAAATGCCTTTTTTGGGACCAATGTGCCTGCAAGTGGTACTATATGGCCCTCATTTGGAATCTGATGCCTGGGACAACAGCTGTCATGAAGGCCATATGTCCCAGGAGTCCTAGAAAATGTCTGGCTGGCCTGGGCTGGCCTAGGACAAAGGAGTTAGCCAGTGACAGGAAGTTTTGAATCCTGTCTTCAGGGAGGAAGGCTTTGCCATGCTGTGTATCCAGTTGCGCTCCTATAAAATTCAGGAGCTGAGTTGACTCTAAGTGGGATTTCTTTTCGATGATAAGAAAGCCCACAGAGTGCAAGCTTTGTTTTGTACAGTTGAGAGCCTCTCTGATCTGCTAAGGGGTCTTGCCCACCAGGAGCCATTCATCCAGGTATGGATAGACTGAAATGCCTTGTTTTCTTAAATAAGCTGCCACAACAGCTAGGCACTTGGTGAACACTGGGGGCCGAAGTCAGGCCGAATGGCATGGCTGCAAACTGGTAGTGCCCTGATTGCAGCCTGAATCTTAGAACCTTTCTGTGGGACTGCCTTATTGGTATATGAAAGTAGGCGTCACTGAGACCTAGGGAGGCTAGCCAGTTTCCCTGTTGCAGAGAATGGATCACAGTTGAGAGAGTGACCATTTTGAACTTTGGTTTCAGTAAGTGCCTGTTTGAGTACCTGGGGTCAAGAATAGGTCGCCACTCCCCATTTTTCTTTTGTGTTAGAAAGTGTCTGGAGTACAGGCCTTTTCCTTGCTGTGAAAAGTGAACTCTCTCCCCTACTTCTGCTGACAACAATGTTCTGACCTCCAGCTCCAACAGGAGTCTTTCTGTTGGAGTTATGGGTTTTGGCATTGAGGGACCCCGGAGGGACATAAACTTCTTGAATTGGAGGGACATGCCCTTTTCCACTAACTCCAGGACCCACCTGTCTGTAGTAATGAGGTTCCAGTAATGGAGGTAGTGGGACAGCCTGCTCCCTACTGGGAGAGGGAAGGCAACCTGGTTGCTGGAGTCAGGGTTTAAGCTGAGTGGCAGTGCAGCAGTGGTATCAGCTTTTCTCTGTCCTCTCCTGCCTCTTCCTCTGAAAAAAAACTCTCATTTGAGAGTAGTCTATGGGCACTGGCATAGGAAACAGACATTTGTCATTGCCGAATGTTGCTTGCTTGTATGTGTTGTTTCGGTATTTGGAAGTGATAGTTCCATGCCTTCCTCCCAAGACATCCACTGTGTCTTTCCGTTCAGTATTCACAGAAGAGTGGGAGGGGCAAGGGCCACAGCAGTTGGCAAGGGGGTGAAGATGTGGACAAAAGTCCATTCAAAGGCAAAAAAGTCCTGCAGGAGCTCACTAAATTGAAGGTGGACAAAGCGATGGAACCAGATGGCATACACCCAAGGATATTAAGAGAACTGTGAAGGGAGATAGCGGTACCTCTGGCAGCCATGTTCACTGAGTCATTCAACACAAGTGAATTGCAGGAGGGCACATGTGGTCCCTCTACACAAGTCTGGCAGCAGGGAGGAGGTGGGGAACAATAGGCCATTCAGCCTCACCTCAGTAGTGGGGAAGATCATGGAAACATTGCTTAAAGAAAGGATAGTGGGCATCTAGAAGTCATTGGAGCCCAGGACCATAGACAACACGGATTCACAGTGGGGACACCATGTCAGAGAAATCTGGTTGATTTCTTTGACTGGGTGACAAAGGAAGTGAATCAGGGTGGGGCAGTGAACAACGCTTACCGTGATTTCAGCAAAGCCTTTGACACCATCACACATAGGAGGCTGATAAACTAGCTGGGTAGGCTGGGCATGGGGGAAAGGGTGGTAAACTGGGTTAGAAACTGGCTAACAGACTGGAGGCAGAGAGTGGTGGTAAATGGGGTGCAGTTTAGGGAGAGAGGGTGACCAGTGGGGTGCTGCAGGGATCGGTCCTGGGGCCAGTCCTATTCAATGTCTTCATTAGTAACATTGCAGAACGGCTGAAGGGAATTTTTTCACCAAATGTTCAACACAGCCATTTTAAGACCTCTGCTCAAGAACACTGTCACTGTGATTTTCTTAATCTGTCCCAAACATTGATTGCGCTTACCGACTAGCCATTGTGCTTCTACACGCGGAAACACATTTTGGGTGACATGTGAAATGACAGCTGTACTGCTCATAAGGAGGTGTGGTAAAATGGCAATGTTGAAAAATCTGGAGCGCAAATATTAAAATAATGTGAACTTAGGCGTGCGTGGAACTGCATAGCGCGTACTCCTCAAAACAGTCATTTTAAGAATTTTTCACCAAATTTTCAACATAGCCATTTTAAGACCTCTGCTAATGAACAGTGTCACTGTGATTTTCTTAGTGTGTCCCATACATTGATTTCGCACACCGACTACGCCATTGTGCGCCACATGGGCGGAAACATGTTTTGGGCAAGATGTGAAAAATGACAGCTGCACTGCTCATAAGGAGGTGTGGTAAAATGGCAATGTTGAAAATCTGGAGTGAAAATATTGAAAATTCACGAACTTACGAACGTGCATAGGAACAACGCAACACATGCTCGTAAAACAGTCATTTTTGGGAATTTTTTCACCAAATCTTTAACATAGCCATTTGAACTCCTCTGCTCATGAACAGTGTCACTGTGATTTTCTTATTCTGTCCCAAACATTGATTTCGCACATCGACTGCGCCAGTGTGCGCTACATGCGCGGAAACACATTTTGGGTGAGACGTGAGAAATGACAGCTGTACTGCTCATAAGGAGGTGTGGTAAAATGGCAATGTTGAAAATCTGGAGTGAACATATTGAAAATTTGCGAACTTACGAGCGTGCGTAGGAACAGCGCAACACATGCTCGTAAAACAGTCATTTTTGGGAATTTTTTCACCAAATTTTTAATACAGGGTTTTTGGGGGCCTACATCATGAACTGTGACACTGTCGTTTCATAAATCAATCCCAAAAGGTGGTTCCACGCAGTGACCGCGAAATCACTTTTCGGGGCAGATTAACGCCATGACAGTGACAGAATTCATGAGGTGAGGTCCCAAAAACCCCATGTTGAAAATCTGGTGAAAAAATTCCCCAAAATGCCTGAGATATGCAGTAAAGTTGAAAAAACCCTATTTAGTCCATTATACAGCTTACCGGCATTTCCTCAGTTCGCGGTCGGCTTTGAAGAGTGCGGACGTGTTCCCGGTCCACCAAAGATAAAGCTACCAACAGTCCCTATTTTCCCAGGACAGTCCCTATTTTAGGCAGCATGTCCCAGTGTCCCCACAAGTTTTGCAAAATATCACTTTTGTCCTTTTTTTTGCATACTTGTTCCAGTTTTGTCCCTTTTATTTTGCTGACTGCTAATCCGTGAGTGACAGTTATTTCAGCACCACTGTGGCGCTACTCAGGCTGGACAGCAGTTTACAACTTTAACCCCTGCACCTGTGTTGCCCTGCAAGCATGTCAGTGGGAGCACAGTAAAGCATGTTCCTTCCTATTAGATTAGACTGAGTAGTAGTGCAAACAGGCATATGTGCACGTCTGCCTGCCAGCAGCTGAGAGGGACTCCAGACAGAGAACAGACTGGCAACAGGGAACTAAGGTACCCAAACCTGATCAGCTGTAGCGAGGTGTGTGAAAACAATCTGGTGAGGTAGTAGGAGTCACTGAAGTGAAGTTTGCTCAGCAAATAAGGTGAGTGTAATCGGGTTGGATGGGACTGTCAAGAGGAGCAATACATGCAGCTCAAATGTCTGATCACAGTTTAACGCAGGTTTGCTTCTAATGAACTTTCTGTACATCATGATTTGGAACTTGATGTAGCATAATGATGTATTGTTTTAATCTGAATAATTGCTACTGGTGTTACTGTGGTGCGGCATGGCCAGAGCAAGCATCAAAATGTAATTGATTGTGCTCTGCGTTGTCTGCGGAGGTGCCCATGGGAGTGACATGGTGGGGGGGCTGATCATGGTCAGAATGGACAGTCAAGTTTTAGGCCTAGGAAAGTTGGTAGCTTTAACAGAAGATCATTCGCCGAGCTCCAGAGGTAAGTATGGGGTGAGGTGGGGTGTGAGGAGGTGGATGCACAGAGGGTGGGCGCGGGAGGGGTCAGGACAGTCAGCGAGGGAAGGATTTTTCTTTTAGGTTTTTTTTTACTTAGATGACGCTGGACTTGTGCCATGCTGGGGTGGCTCCCAGCGTGGCAGCTGTAAGGCTGTTTGGGGGCAGTGGAGCCGACAGGGAGGCGCACCCTGCTGGCCATAAGAACTGTTGCCATGCTGGGGTGGGCTCCCAGCGTGGTGCCCGATAATCTGGGGGGGACAGTGGAGCCGACGGGGATTGGGCACCCCAGTCAGCCATACAGACTGCTGCCACACTAGGGTGGGCTCCCAGCGTGGCACCTGGAACTCTGTTGGGGGGGAGCGCAGCACAGCCGACGGGGGATTGGGCACCCCCATTGGCTATACAGTGTGTGCATGGGGGGAGCATGAGCATGCAGTATGCGTGCATGTGTGTGTGGGGGGGAGCACGCATGAGTACGCAATCTCATCGCTGCTCACTGAAGCGTAGCTCTCCCTTTCAACTGTACAGCCACTGCATTTTCAGCTGCTGTCATAGACTGCTGCAGCATTCATTGGAGAAATGCGGCTGCACCTGCAAACACACTGACTGAATTGGAAGACGGGTGCCACACCTCCGAAAACTCGGATTATGGCACTATGTTTCTTGCACATGCGTGCAAGCAACATAAAAACTCAGATGATGGCACTACGTGTCTTGCACATGCATGCAAGCAACATAATAAGCCTGGTTGAAACGGAAAGGGAAGCAGACAGGCTGCGTTTAAAAAATGCTCCTATTCAATATGCAGAGAGAATCCAGACAACAGAAAGTGTAATTCTGGAAACAAATGCTACATTTTTTTTTACAGTTGAGCGAGCTGCACTATATAGTTATCTGGGCTTCACTGCCTTTTTCAAAACTCTCTAGAAGTTGCTCATCTTGACCCCGTTCTAGTCTGATTTTCATAAAATAAAGTTATGTGAATAGATAATTGATTATTATGACATATTTGTGAATTCCTTGGGATAATAAAAAGCCAGGTAACTAAAGAACAGTCAAGAACGCAACTGTTTTCCCAGTGACTTGAGCTAAAGTGCGACATGGGTTCTCTTCCCGGTACTTGGCAGATCCGATCCCAAGTTTTTGGCAGACTCCACCGCCCCTGGTTCCGAAAAAAATTTCTGCCACAGCGACCTGCTAAATGCCGGCGTGCAGTACCCCCAAAATTTAACCCAGCCTGGAGGCTGCGGGGACCTGCTGAGCCAAAGTGCAGCTAGAAGGGACAATCCACTGAACAGAGCAGCTCTGCATGAAAGTTGAAAAGCCAAGCTTGGAAACCGAAGTAAAAGTCCCTTACAAATCCGCCCCCTGTATTGGGACCGCATAAGTTGAGATGCATTCTGCAAGCACTCACACCAGTTCCGCAACGTGTGTTCTTGCTAATGCTAAAGTAACGTCCCACGATACAATACACAACCCCAACAAGTAATAGTATGTGCTTAAATACACATAGGTCTTGATCTTACAGCATAAAAGGAGTGGAAGGTGGCGGCTTCAGGTCTCACGGCTGCGCTCCAAGGTGCTCTGAGGTCTCGGGTGGCGCAGCAGCACCCAGCAAACCTTGATGCAATGGCCGAGGAGCCCCAGTCGCCCGCTGCCGCTGCTACCGCTGCACAGGGAATGCAACACTAATTCATTAATTAAATTGTCTACTTACTTCAGAGTGGGTTGTGCACCCTTAGAACAGCTTGCGAAGCAGCCCGAGTTTCTCCTTCTCTCGCCCCATGTAGCTGACGATTTAACTCAGGTTGCACTGCCTGTCGGATGCGGGAGCTGCTGCTGCTCCAACGAGTTTAATTTCTTGCTTATTTATTAGGCTGCTGTGTGCATTGCAGTGTCGGTGACTGTGGCTAGCTCCTTCCCATCCCTTTCTCCTGTCTGAATGCACTAACTGCAGGCACTTGCTGGGTGCTTCAGTACCCTGATCCTTCCATCATTAATGGTGCCCGGACCTGGCTGTTGCACGTTGTGTTGTCTGGCTGGACTTCCACCATATGCTCGCAGCGCCTCGGCACTTAGAAACCAGCAGCCAGCAAAATGTGTGTGTGTGTGTGTGTGGTTGTGGCGGGCTGCCTGCCTCCCCATTCACAACTAACTACTCTAAGTAGTGGAGCCTTGTTCTTTCTCTCTCTCTCTCCCCAACTAGCATCTAATACTTGTTCTCTATCTGCCCATCCCCACTCAATAACCGCTAATCCTTTACCCAGGTGGGTATACTATACCTCTTAAATGTCCCCTATTATGAGGGACGACTCTCCCACATTGGTCCCTCATGGAAAAAGTGCTGCCTTCATACAGGTTCTGAGTGTAACTCTGCGGTGGGGGGGAGCCCAGCACAGCTGACGGGGGATTGGGCACTCCGTCGACTATACAGTGTGTGCCTGGGGGCATCAGGCGCAGTATGCGGCGGCGGCGTGTGGGGGGAGCGCGCATGAGCATGCGATCTTATCGCTGCTCACTGAAGCGTAGCTCTCCCTTTCAACTGTACGGCCACTGCATTTTCAACTGCTGTCATAGACAGCTGCAGCATTCATTGGAGAAATGCGGCCGCGCCTGCAAACACACTGACTGAATTGGAAGAGGGGTGCCACACCTCCAAAAACTCGGATGATGGCACTATGTTTCTTGCACATGCGTGCAAGCAACATAAAAATGGCCTAGGATAGTAAGCCCTGCCTCTCTTTCCTTTGTACTGAGTCTTCTGGGAGGTAGAGGCCTTCTCTTTGGCAGCATTGCTCTCATAGGTGGTTTTGTATTCTTCCACCTTTTTCATGTAGGCTTCAGTTCTGTCAACAAAAAGGGAGTTCTCTTCACAGGGGAAGTCCATGGCTTTGGACTGAGTGTCCTGCGAAAGGTTTGTGGTTCTCAACCATGCCATACATCTAAGGGCTATAGCCTGAGCCACGACTCTGGAAGCTGTATCATTATTATCAACCGCCATATGAAACTGGTACTTGGTGGCCTCAGGATCAGTTCTGAAGATTTCAGTAATGTCCTGTACCATTTTGTCTGATTTTTGATTCAAAACGGCCAGGACTGAATTACAAAAGACTTTTCTGTTATTTTGCAGAATATGCTAAATAAGTGGACAAACGAAGCAGAAGAGAGGCTGTAGTGTAGGATTTTTTTGCCACGGAGTAAGGTTTTCTGGACTGTTTCTGAGGAGGCTGGGGGGAAAGTGGGAATTTAGTTTTATCACAAGTGGCAGCCTGCACCACTCCCTCATGACTGGGATGAACAAACAGAAATTCAGCATCATTTCTTGCGAGCTGGTACTTTCTGTCAATCTTTTTGTCTACTCCAGGGACAGAGGTAAGGGTCTGGAGTAGCTTCGTTTCATTCTTCTTTAAAGATTTATAGATAGACAAAACAATCTTTTTTGGAGGTGGGAGAACCACGTCTCTATAGTCTCATCCTTATCCTCAGTGGCCTCCTGGGTAGGAAGGTCCAGGGTGTCTACCATAAGTTGCAGAGAGGTAAATAGGGAGCAAAAATCCTCCTAGCCATTTGGGGAGGTGCCAAACTCCTGGGCCAGTGATGCATCAGGCTCCAGGGGCTGGCTCTCTGCTTCATCATCATCCTTATCATCTCCATCCCCATAATAATATTCTGGCCCAAAAGTTGGAGCAAGACTGGAGGGGTGAAGAGGAGTAGAGGGGGCAATGAAAATGGTACCCATACTATGTATAGTTTGATAAAGGTACCAAGCCATGACCATTTTCTCAACAGAGGGTAAGTCTTTCTCCATGTCAGATTGTTTTTTCTTTTTCTTTTTGACTCACTGGTGTCTCCCTCTGCCTCAACGCGGGAAGGGCTTGTTGTATATTTTTCTTTAAATTTCTTTTTGGCAGGCACTGACTCAGTGACCTGCTCTTCTGCCCTCTTGGTAAAGAACCGCGATTTACTAAAGTGAAAAAACGTTTAAAAATAGAAAAAAACTTGGTTGCAGCTTAAAAACGGGAACCAATAACTAAATAAAATACTGTCAAAATTACCAAGATGCTAAAAGTTTTACCTCAGAAAATAAAAAGGGAATCGTGGGAGAAATGGCGGTAAAGATAGAAAAATGTGGTTCCTGGGAACCGATGGGAACTGCTAAAAAACTAGAAAAAACAATAAAGAAGTATAAAATACTCACAAACTCAGCACCAAAATAACAAATAAAGAAAAACTTTTGGTTTAAAGTTCTTTTCAGCCAAGAGTGAGAGAGCACCTCAGAGGCAGTGCTGCTTAGTCAGGCGGAGAAAAAATTCTGGTGCCCTCTGAGCAGCCTCCACTCAGCACACCCTCCAACTCTCTTCTGATTGGCTAATTCATTTTACTTATTACCATGAACCCACTTTTGAGGTAGCTCAACCTAGCCAGCTTACTTCTATTGCTACTGATGCTAAAGGACCCCTGGGGTGAGAAGACAGTAAAATTCCAGAACACTCAAATATTTTTTGACGACTACTCCCTGGTTGTCACATCGCAGAGAAGGGCATATATCCCAGTCTTGAGCGCCCTTAAACATCATAACATCCACTTCTGGACCCCATATCTGGCTCGACTAGTGGTTTTTCTCAAAGAAGGAATTACATCCTATGATTCTGCGAATGCTGCTATCCTGAACTTACTCAAACTCAGCATCAAGCTGGATATAGCTCCTAAACAAACTACTCAGAATTCTCTAGCTGCCAAACTAGCACGCAAAGCCTGAACAGTCCAGGGACCTCCTAAACTTTTGGCAGCTCAGCGCCATCAACAGACAGTGGATGCCATTCAAGAGGTTGTCAACCACCTGAAGTCAGCCCAAACCACTTCTGCACCTCAGCCTGAAGATCAAAACCCCAGAATTGATATGGTCAGTTGTACCCAAATATCAGGTATGTTTGTACCATTCCATGGCTGTCCCCCTGGGTATAAGTGACTTCTCTCTGGCAGTCTGGGGTGCCCTCCTGCTTCCATCTGTAGCCCGATTATTAATATAATTTCATTATTATTGCTACTCTTCTTAACTAACTGCTGTTGGATTATTCTGGTCCTCCCCTCCCCGCGTGGCTGACTAGATAAGCTGATAATTGAGGAAGGCATCACTTTGGTGTTCACCCGTGCCTTGAGTGGCCCTGTTGCCCCCCCCCCCCAAACTCAGGCTGCTGTCAGCACTGGAGCTAGGCTTGTTAATTTCTTTGAGGCAGCCCCTCTGAATTTGCCATCAGGCAAGAGGCCAAGCGTCAGGACACTCCTAACTCACTTAAATAGTAGCACTGCATGGATTTGGGACAATCTAGCCCAATGGAGTGCCCAATTAGTGTGCATCGACCTTGCCTGCCCTTCTGCAACTGTATAAGTCTTTTTAGTTCCAGAAGACCGCACAAAAACTAAAGAGTATATCTGAAGGCTCTCCGCTCTCTGAGCGATTTGAGAAGGCCTTGACATGAAGTGTGGCCTCAGGGGTGGGGGCGTAGTCATTCTCCCACAAGATCTTTTCTTTTCTTTTGGGGGGCAGAAGATGCATGGGAGACACTTATTGTATTGTTTGCTTGGCAGGTGGGGCAGATGCCAGCAGCTTTTACCAAGGCTTCGAGGGGGGAATCCTGGTTACCATGTGGGGGGTGGGCTTCCTCAACTCGCTCAGACACAGACTCATTCTCCTTTATCCTGGATTCCCAATCTGCACATGGCGTCAGGTAGGAGTGATCATTTCCTGCTGATGTTACAGACGATAAGTACTGCTTTACTGCAACAATCACTGAGTATAATTCAGAGTCTGAACTTATTGGTACTGGTAAGTGTTTTTGCTACCTGTCAATGGTGTTACACTTATTCTAACAAGTTCTGGTCAGAGCCGATATGGCTGTGTAGAACTTCAGGAGTGGCAAAAGCGTGGAAAAGAATATGCGGTGCTTTTGCTGCATCGGAGTCAGCCGTAAGTAATACTGCAGCAATTACACTATTGCGCATGTGTGATACTCGCACATGTGAAGTTTGCCATGTAGTCAGCCCTGCACAACATGGCAATGCTGATATAACTATGCATGCATGATAGCCATGCATGTGCAGTTTAATTCAACATCACCATGTTGCACACGGTGGCCGTCAGTACTACAGTTGCAGAACAGAAAAGTAGTGCGCCAGGAAGTGGGTATGTTGATGCGGCCTGTGGAGGGGAAGGGCTGCATAAACAGAATCACTGGAAAATATGTCGGAGCACTGTGGCAGCACATAAGACAGCGGTCCGGTTACGTGCTTCCACAGTGCTGTTATACAAATCTGATGATGGCATAACATCCATGGAACTTGGCCCATGCAGCCATACAAATCAGACTCATCAGGAGTCTATTAACAAACTAGAGATCTGGTCTGGGACTTGCTCGTCATCACCGTCACTTTCTCATTCTTTTCTAAGGAGTAATTTCAGGCAAATGTGCCTTAACCACAGTGATCTCAGTGCTGGTAGACTACTTCAGGTTTTCCACAGATTGTATTAGGCAGGGGTAGTAGCAGTCTTGAAGTGGTAGCTGCCGGTGGTGGCATGCTCTGGAAAAAAGTGGTCCCCATGCTCATCTGCACATTTTAGAAATGGTGCCTTTCCTTGTTTTTGCTGTAGAAAAACTGACCCCTTTAACACAAAAACAAGGAGTCAATTATGGCCTCCTCCCCCACTTTTTGCTTCAAGTGAGGAACGTCATTATGCATTTACAACAGATGCACAGTGGCAGCCATAGATGCAAAATATTGTTAAACAGTAATCAGCTGTATGTAAAAGCTCTTTTTGTTTTTGGAATGTGTGCTTTCTTAATGTTGTCAATAATGTTGTCCACCCATGTGTACTCTGCCCCTGGATTTCTGTATCACAAGTGCATTATTTTACATTTTTGTATTCAACACAAAAATGCCTTCCAGATGAGGGTAGTCACTAATCTAAATTGTTTATAGTTTTTTATGTTTCCTTCTGCATGTGCAAGATACATCTTGTGGTAGAATGACATTTCAGAGGTGTGTCGGGGTGAGTCCAATGCACAGCAGTCTACAGTGGGCTTGTCCCTGGCAGACCAATGCGCATGCAACCAGACTGTGACACTAGTCACAGTTTCGCATCTGGAATCTGTTCTCTAGTTCAAAGAAATAAAGTGCTGGAATGAGAGCGCTTCATTCCTTTCATTCATGCCCTTACTGATCTTGCTCGTCTCCTCACCCATCCTGCAGATGTCCGGGTACACAGCCATGCACTGCATCTCCCACTCTCTGTGCCATAAGCAGTAAACAGTCCTAGCAGTAAAGAACAAATTATTTATCCTTCCCCAGGCAGATGTCCGCATTGAACTTGTTTGTGTCTCTCTGTGTGAATGACAGTGCATGTTCTTGTCCCTGAGCTCCTCTCTCCAGTGCTTCATGTGTGCCACAATGCCTAGCCTGAGCATTGCTCTCTGTGATGGTACCCAACCTGCCCCATGGATCTCCTAGTGTACATACTGCCTCAGTGTTCCCCCCACCCCACCACACAATACAGGGGGCAAGAGTGCTGAGAAGTGAGGCAGCATTGCCTGCAGAACTGTAGCTTAATCCTGGATGGTGGAGAGAGAGGGAGACACAGGCTGCAGGGACAGCCACCGAGGACAGCCAGCAGCGCCCCCTCGAAACAGAGTGCAGGATCCAAAGAGGTGGTGAGTGGCACCAGTGTCAGGGACAGAGCAGACAGAGAGAGCCCCCAAACAGTGACAGCAACATGCTGAGATGTGGCGAGTAAGCGGAATGAGAGTGATAGCCAGGTGACAGGTTCTCACTATTGCAGCACCACCTTGGCAGTGTGAAATTGGGGGCATACGAACATACAAACATATGAAAAAGCCAGCAGAAAAAGGCCATTTGGTCTATCAAGTTTGCTGGCAGCGCATTCCAAGTGTCCACCACCCTCTCTGTGAAGAAGTGCTTCTTGACCTTCCTCCTAAACCTTCCACCCTCTAGCTTAAGACTGTGCCCCCTCGTGTTATGGTTGCCACTTACCTTAAAGAGACTCTCCTTATCAACCTTATTTATTTATTTATTTGCTTTTGTTAACCAACTAAGTCACACTAGACAGCCAAGTGCCTATTTTCAGGTAACTGTACAAGTACCTGAAGGTCCCAATCATGTCTCCGCTCTCTCTACTGTCTTCCAGGGAGTACATGTTCAGTGCCTGTGTTCTTGTGGGCAGTGCAATGTAGTGACCATAACCATGATGACTGATGGCTCCAGGACCTGCGCCTGAACGCCTGAACAAACATTCATTTAAATAGGTGGCCTATCCCCTAGCAGTGTCTACTCCCTCCCACCCCACCCCTCGAGAGAGACAGACACAGCGATAGCCACTTCCAGTGTGGCATATATATGCAGGTCCAATCTGTTCCACTCAGAAACAATGTCAAACCCCCAAAACAAGAGAACTGGAGTACAGTGCGCGCACGAGGTCAGCTGCCATCCATTTTATTTCCGCTCACTCTTCTGGCACCTTGCTGTTGGTATTACTCTCTGTTTGTCTTTCTGAAGCTCAGTGGAGTAGATAGCACATACAGAGAGGCAGAGAAAGAGGCAGCAAGAGTGCCGTGATCAGGACAGAGAGCAGTGCTGTGGAGTTTTCTTTTCGCCGTGGGGGAGCAGACATTATATATAGAGAGAAAGAGAGAGAGTGAGAGACCAGAAGAGAGACAGTGTAAAACAAACTTAGTGGCCCAGATATTCAAACTGCGCCATTTTGTGGCGCAAGCCCCAGTGCCGCTCAAAATAGTTGCGCAGGGGTGTGGCCAGGGCAATATTCAATGGAGCTGCGCTATGGCGCAACTGCTTTGAATATCGCCCCCTAGCCATCCCCAGTGTGCATGGCACAGTGGAACTGCGCCAGCACAAGTTGTCAGAATGGAGCATTGAGATGCGGTGGCGCAAGTTCCATTGCGCCATGCACAGAACCTGCGATATTCAAAGGGTGACATGCAAATGGGGCCATAATTTATGCAAGGCGCACGGGGGGGCCATTTGCATCTGATTACAGCCCCACTTACATGCCATTAGCATGCAGGTGCGCCGATCCCCAACGACTTGCGCCTGGCGCCCTGCCAGGCAGCAGCCATCGGGGACCGACGCCCCCTGCAGCCCGATCATGGGACGTCCCGTAAGGGACAATGAAGGGCTCCAATCCCTGGGGGTTCAGTGGACCGCGAGTAGCCTGATCAGGGCAGAAATGTACCAATCCCCTCCGAGTAGCCCGATCAGGCAGACATGTACCAATTCCTCCTCCCTGAGTAGCCCGATCGCTGGCAGTAATATACCCCACCCCCGAGTAGCCCGATCGCGTCATCAGATCCCTCCCCAAAGTCCAATATCTCTGGTGGTCCAGTGGACATGAGTAGCCCGATCGCTGGCGGCATTCCTCACCCCAAGTCCGAGCCCTGGTGATCTAGTGGCCCCACCCACCCATGCGGGCCCCACCACCCGCTCCCCGTCAGGCGGCAGCACCACCACACCTGCCGCCCGCCACCGCCCAACAAGCGATCATTCACATATCTGGACTGACTTGTATGGTATGTTGCACGCCCATTGGCTCATGCTCTGAACCAATGGGCGCAGCCCGCCTGCCGTCAGTCGGCGGCGGTGAGGGCTCCGCGGGTGGGTGGGGTAAGCCCACCAGATCACCAGGGCTTCCGGACTGGGGTGAGGAATGTCACTCATTTATCAGGCTACTAGCTGGTCCACTGACCACCAGGGATATTGGACTTGGGGGTCTGATGCCCATGATCGGGCTACCGGGGTGGGGACATTACCGCCCACGACATCGGGCTACTCGGGGTGGGGGTACATTACTGCCCACGATCGGGGAATGGGGGGGCGCCGCCAGGTGCGGTGGGAACAGGTCGAGGGCCACCCACAGGTGGCAGCTGATGTGTTGCGCCCTGCAATGCGACAGCTTACCTGTCGGTGGCCCTCGACTTGTTCCTTTTTTTTCAGCTCAGCTTTGTGCAGGCGCAGGTAGGGGTTGCGCCTGCATAACTCTGCATGGCCCAGGCTGAATATTGGACTGTGCAGTTTATGCATGGTTCCTCCCCCTTTGGTTGCGCATGCCTTCATTATCATTGCGCTGTTGCTCAGCATGATTTCGGGGACGCAACTGCCTCCTGCTGAATATCGCAGATTGGCACATTTTGGACTTGCGCAGGCGCAACCCTATTGCGCATAGCTCAACTGTTTTGAATATCTTGGCCAGTGTATCTATTCCACCACTGCACATAAGGAGCACCCAGACAGAGCCAGAGACGATATGTGGGTCACATCTGCTCCTTCACATTGACTAGCACAGTGTAGGGTTGGCATTGGATGGGCACCCCTGGCTAGTTGCTGCCCTCTACACCTCCAGCTTCCATCAGCACATATGGAAAATCTGCAGTAGCCACAGACTGATGTAGGTTATTCATCTTCCCCTCCACACCCATCCCATTCCACACAGGTTGGCACAGTGACAAGGTGACCTCCAGGTGGGCAGCCCAAGGTAAATAGTGGACTGTGACCTGGCAGAAGTTGGTGATTGGTGCCCCCTTCATAACTGTTCCACCACTGCACACTGGCTGCCCCAGCCAGAGACGGAAGATGAAAATTATGTACCTACCGTAATTCTTGATCTTCTCTTGTATCTTCACCATTCATTACTGCTTGGGTTAGTGCCGGAGGCGTGCACCTACTACGGGAGATTTTTTTTTTGAGTCAGCTCCAGCGGCGCTGCAGGCTCGCGCCATGCGTCATGCGCAGGCGGCCATAGGTGCTGCAGACTCTACTCCATCTCAGTTCTGGTAGCCGGGAGGCAAAATAAAGGGTAAAGGAAAAAAGGGAGCAAGGCAAGAGAGCCGAGGACGGAAAAGGAAAGGATATAAACTGAAGAAGGAAAAAGCCAGTAGAAGACAGATAGAAGAGGGAGAATACCTACCCTAAGGGACCACAGTGCCTCCCTTCTGGGGCGGCTCTAAGGGAGGAACAGATAAAGAGAAAAAGAAGAAGAAGAAGAAGAAAAAGAAGGGATGCTGAGAGGGGAGAACACTGCCCATAAATACATTGGTTAGGAGGGTTATAAGCTCGGAACCAAAAACAAGGGAGCAAGAATCCCTCCTGATAGGACTGAGAAAAGGTTCAACTGAACCGCTTGTATCGATTGGACACAAAGGGCAGATTCTCTAACTTCTCATCATCCCAACCCCCTACACTCTAGCTAAGAGCTCACAGACTGCCAGGCAGAAATTTGTTCCGGAAGGAGAGCGCCCAACAAAGAGGGGGATAAGCCCCATAGCACCTTGTTAGGTGCTAACACCAAAGAGTGTGGGTTGCAGTTAAGCCCTACAAAAGGCAGCTTTGTATAAAGGATAGAGTGGGAACTCAATTGGACTCCCTGAAGGCAAGGCAAGGACAACAGTTCAAGGTTAAAGAAGTGCAGAAGCACCAACCAGAAGAAGCTGACAATTAATAATGCCTGCCAGAGGGAACCTGAAATTTGAGGCCGAGCCCAGAGGGACGGTCTCTTCAGCTGTGAACTGAACACCATGGCTAAGGAGCCAAGAAGTCACCCTTAGGGGCAGTCAGAAAGAGTACCCCCAGGATAGGAAAAAAGTCCTACTTGTTCCCCTTTACCTTGAGGAAAAAAGATCCGTCCATAGAAGAACGGAAACCAGGATAGTTTTTTTTTTTTTTTATTGGCATAAAGGCCAAAGGAAAGGAGAGGAACGAGAAGGGAGGGGGAGACGCCGCAGTAGGAGGCCACTGAGGGGAAGGTAGGCAGGTATCAGTAATGAATGGTGAAGACACAAGAGAAGATCAAGAATTACGTTAGGTACGTAATTTTCATATCTTCCCTTGGGGTAAGCAAAACACCTGCTCATGCACATAACTAACGTAAGAGGGGAAGGCCGCCGCAGAGCCTCTGAACGTCTCCCAGGATAACAGTAGGACCAACATGGCCTGGGAGAGAGGGGGGTGGCTGCAGAGGAATGGGAGAGGGGCACCTACGGTGAGGCAACTGTCCTCTGCTGAGGCTCTGAAATCCAGAAAATGGGGCCCAAGCTGGCAGGATTCCGGACAACAAACCAGGTTGCAGAACGGAACCCTGGGGACATGAAGCCTGGAAGAGCCTAATAGGGGCTCCTCCCCTGTGATGAACCTGGGGCTGCATGGGTCCGGAAGGGCCGCCCACAGCAACACCACCAGAAGGGTCCCTGGGGCTCGAGAGGGAAAGACAGAGCCCGGCATTATGGCTCCTACCCGCCCCCCTGAAGGGTGGCGGGTGAAGACCGAGGCACCTCAACCCGGTCTCTCGACCCCCCCAGACTCCAAGAATGCCCTCCTCCTCGACCCCAGCGACACCCCACCCCGAGGAGGTGCAGCAGCACCAGGATCGGCAGCTGCTACAACACCCCCAGGAGGGAGAGCCCCTCCCTCCGCCTCCACGCCATCCCCCTCCAGGGACTCCAGACCACCCCCAGCCTGGGAGGCCTCAGGGGAAGACAGCAGAGGAGACAGAGGAATAGGCACGCTGGGCCACCTAGCACCTCGTCTCACTGGAGACCCTGACTCCGAAGAGTCAGGGTGCCAGGATGGGTCCACATCTTACTCAGGAGGAGGAAGAGACCAGCTGGACCACAATACTGGCCACCCGGGGGTCTCCAGTGAAATGGTACCGCGAACGGCGCCAGTGCCAGTGGCGGCGCTGGACGCCCCCAGACCACCCGCAATGCTGAAACCCAGCCCTGACTCCCCAACGGTGTTGGCCAGACCTGCAGCACCACCCTCGGCGCCGGGATCCGACTCGGCACCGCTAGAAGAGCTGATCGGGCCGACAGCGCTGTGGGTGGCGCCGCGAGCCAACACAGCGCCGCAAACGACGGTGCCAGGATCCGAAACGGTGCCAGAAGGCAGTGTCGAGGGTCCACCGATGCCGGGCCCAGCAGACCTGGGCCTCGACACTGGGGGAGCCCGCACCTCCGAGGAGGTGACTGCCGAGGCGGTGTCTCCACAGCAGCCCCGGGAGGGACCCTGGCATTCCTCAGAAACCGCAAAAGAGGCCTCCTCTTCAGCAAGAGAAGATGAGGAGGCCCCCTCCTCTCCAGACCATATAGGCCTGAGAGGGGACCCGGAGGAAGGGTCTAGAGACCTTACCTGGGAATCCCTGGAGTGGCGCTGTCCCCCTAAAGTCGGCGGAGCCTTGCTGATCTTGAACGCGCGGACTTCCAGGATGCGACGGTACATCGAGAAACAGGTGTCACACACATCCATATTATGGTTGGGTCCCAGGCAATTGAGACAAACATCATGCCGGTCCATGATGGAAACATGCCGGCCACAGGAGCACCGACGCATAGGGTGCAGCCCGCCTTCGACTTACATTTTGCCCCCGAACCTAACATGATGCGAAACAATTAAAGCAAAAAAAAAAAAAAAGGCACAGCTCTCGGCGTCATTCAAAAACAGAGAAAAAACAGAACGGTCTTACTAGTGACGACATAGAGAAAAGGGCAGGATGAGAAGAAGTCTGAATATCGACCAATGACAACTAGGCCTAGAAACTGTAATACTACCGCGCAGCAGGTGCAGCCTTGATGGTGGGAGAAACAGAACTGAGATGGAGGAGAAGTCTACAGCACTAACAGCCACCACACAAGATGACACACGGGCCGCCTCGGAGGCGCCTGAGCGACCCAAAAAAAAAAATCTCCCGTAGCAGGTGCGCGCCTCTGGCACTAACCCAAGCAGTAATGAATGGTGAAGACTGACAAGGGAAGATTGTGAGTTGCACATTTGCCATGCTACACCTGTTTCTATCTAGCCTGTTAGGCACCAGGGAGGTGGAAATGGGGTTACGGTGCAGAACCACTGGGTGGCCCGAGGTCTTTGGCACCCAACACATTGTTCTGCATTACTGCACATGTGAAACATTTTCTCCTTCCATTCCACCTCCTGCACACTAGGAGCACTCTGCAGGGGCCAATGACAGATATTGTCACACATCTCTCCATATTCACTCATCCGAGTTCCATGAAAGCTGGCACTCGCATTGAGTGGGCTCTGGGAGAACGATACCCCATCCCACATCCACACAAGGGTAGCACCCTGTAGCAGCCAGGGATAGAGATGCAAGTTGCACATTTGCCCCTTCATACCCGTCCCTGCTCCACCAGAGCTAGCATAAAGGTTGGAGTGGGTTTTGGGGGACTGGCACTTCCTCACCCTATGCCACACCTCTACACTTGCAGAACACTCTGCTTCAGCCAGAGGCTCTCCGCCTAACGTGCTCTAACCATGAAGGGCACTCTGACGTACTGAGATATAAAAATATGGGTCTTGTATCCCCCTCCACAACTGTTCCCACTACGCTGGCTGGGTGGGGGGTAGGATACAGTGGGTGCTCCTGAGTGACTGGTGCCCCCTCTTGCACCCCCACCTATCAACCCAATACTTTACAGCAGGAAGAGATGTGGATTGCACATCTGCCCCATCATAAACTGTGCCCATTCCAAAAAGTTTCACACACAGGCTGGAGTGGGGTCTAGGACGGTGGCCATTAAGTGACTGTCCCTTCCCCCCATCCCACCTCCACACATGAGAAGCACTCTTCCCCCTCCATTACACATCAGCACATAGAGAGCACTCCTTCACCTCCATGCCTCCTTTGCATATGGGAAGCAATTCTCCTTCTCCAGTTCTCTTCCACATGGTGGACATAGTGTCTTATGTAATAATATTTGGTCTCAGTCCTTGTTGAATAAAACATTGTACATATTGTAAATACTACTGTAAAGAAAATTGCTTTATTTTAATTTATATTATGTGTCCTTACTTTCTGTATCTCACACCATGTATTTATCATTGCTTGTACATGGGACCTCCTTACAAATGAGCTTGCTCAGTGGATTTTATCCCTTCACAATAAACTTGAACATGGAAAGCACTCTTCCCTCCATTCCATCTCCACACATAGGTATCATTGCTCCACCTCCATACACTGTGAGCACTCATTCCCTGACCCCTCCAGTGTTTCTCCCACTACATTTCATCTCCCCCATATGGAGAGCACTTCTCCCACTGCATCACACCTCCTGCACATAGGGAGCACCCCTCCCCCTCCATTCAACTTTCACACATGGGGAGCTTTCCTCCCGCTTCGTATCAGCTCTGTACATGGGAAGCACTCCACCCTTTCATCCCACTGCCCCTACATGGGGAGCACTGCTCCACATCCATCCCACCCCTATACAAGGGCTTGACAAATTTTTAAATTAGGTACTTGTCCACGGATAAGTGGCTTGTCAAAAAGTAGTTGTCCTGGTGCTTGAGTTGGTAGTACAGGCATAAAATGGCATATTTTTAGGAGAAAGTATAAAAATACAGAAAACTTAAACAGATTTATTATAGTATCAGTTATTTAGTGTTGTAATGGACAGTAAGGAGAATAATATGATTTTGTTTTTATTTTTTTTTGTCAGGTTGGAGAAGATTGTGTTATTGTGACAGAGTTAGCATCAGCAGTAGTGAGCAGCAGCAGCACAGTCAGTGAGAACATCACGCAGCAAGACAGTACAGCATCAGGAAAAGTTATAGTAGGAAGCCTGTACTTGCTCCAGCCAGAGCATCATCATATTCAGTGTCATCATCATCATATACTGAAATATAGTTGTGTACACAATAAAATTCTATTTTATGTTATCTTGGTGTGTGTTGTGTAATTTTTTATCTGAAGCTGTTGTGCTTATACTTACACCAAACGAGGGCAGGCAGGCGGCAGGGCAGAGTAGGTGGCTAGGCTAGCTAGGAGGAAAGTATGGTGCTTATTTTTATGTTTGCTTGCACGCATGTGCAAGAAACATAGTGCCATGATCCCCAAATGCAGTGGCGTACAGTTGAAAGGGAGAGCTACGCTTCAGTGAGCATCGATAAGATATTGCCTACTCATGCACGCTCCCTCCCCCACACAGACACACGCATACTGTGTGCTCGCCCCTCCCCCACGCACACAGTGTATAGCCAATAGGGGTGCCCAATCCCACATCGGCTGTGCTGCGCTTCCCCCCAAGAGTTCCAGATGCCACACTGGGTGCCCACCACAGCGCGGCAACACATCGTATAGCCAACAGGGGTGCCTAATCCCCCGCCGGCCCACTGTCCCCCTAGAGAGTACAGTGTGCCATGCTGGGAGCCCACCCCAGTGTGGCAACATATCGTATGGCCGACGGGGTGCCCAATCCCCATCAGCCCCACGCCCCCCAAACAGCTTTCCTTGTGCACGCTGGGAGCCCACCCCAGAGTGGCAAACGCCCCACGCCGCCTAAGTTTGAAAAAAAAACCTGAAAGGAAAAACCTTCCTCGCTGAGTGTCCTGCCCCGCCTCCCCCCACCTGTGCCCACCCTCTGCGCATTCCTGCCTCCCCACAACCCCACCTCACGCCATACTTACCTCTGGAGTCCAGTGTGATGATCATCGGTGGACCGAGAACACGTCTGCACTCTTCAAAGCCGACCGCGAACTGAGGAAGTGCCAGTAAGCTGTATAATGTAATAAATAGGTTTTTTTTTTCAACTTTAATGCATTTCTCAGGCATTTTGGGGAATTTTAGCACCAAATTTTCAACATGGAGTTTTTGGGACCCCTTCTCATGAATTCTCTCACTGTCATGGCGTTAATCGGGCCCGAAGGGTGATTTCGCAGTCACTGCATGAAATCACCTTTCGGGACTGACTAATGAAACAACAGTGTCACAGTTAATGAGGTAAGCCCCCAAAAACCCTATGTTGAAAATTTGGTGAAAAAAATTCCCAAAAATGACTGTTTTATGAGCATGTGTTGCGCAGTTCCTATGCACACTCCGTAAGTTCGTAAATTTTGAATATTTTCACTCCAGATTTTCAACATTGCCATTTTACCACACCTCCTTATGAGCAGTACAGCTGTCATTTCTCACATCTTGCCCAAAATGTGTTTCCGCGCATGTAGTGCACAATGGCGCAGTTGGTGTGTGAAATCTATGTTCAGGACAGATTAGGAAAATCACAGTGACACTGTTCATGAGCAAAGGTGTTAAAATGGCTATGTTAAAAATTTGGTGAACAAATTCCCAAAAATGACTGTTTTACGAGCGAGCGTTGTGCAGCTCCTACGCACGCTCGTAATTTCGTGATTTTTTTAATGTAACCACCCTGTTACCCAGGGTTACTAGAATCCCAGTAAGACCTAGTGGTATGCAGGGCAGGCAGCTTGTGAAACTCCAGTTAAATGGATTTAACACTGTCTCACTCTGTTCTCAGTCTCAGCTGAGACTGAGGGATGACATCATTTTAGAACTGTCGCAGCTGCATAAGCCATACTGGAATGTTGCAGTTGGAGGTTAGAGTAGAATGCTGGGGAATTTGAAGTCAGTCTATAGAGTTCAGCAGAGTCTGTTGCAGTCTGAAAGAGATCCTCTGCTGTAAGCAGGCCCTCAGAGCTCTAAGCTCTGTCAAAGAGCTATTTTTTTGGTATAGGTGTGAGTTCTCACCTGAAGAGGAACACAAGAAGAACCCAGTGAAGTGGTAGAGACCGCTTTCAGTGGTTCAGGGCCCCATCCCTGTGGGGATGGGGGGAAGGAATCAGCCTGCTTCCAGGGGCAACTCTCCTGGTCCGGCTAGGGAAAAAGAAGCTGCCTGATTCAAGTTTGTGCTAAGGCACCACAAATTCTGGATGAGATTCCTTTGAGGAGAAAACGCCCGTGGGGCACCTGAAACCAAGGGGTGAGTTCGCTCTGCTAAAGGGCCAATGTGTTTTCACCTGAATTAAGATGAAACTAAAGTGACTGTTACTGTGGGGTCAGGAAAAGACAGCCAAGTACAGTTTGGAAGATGTGGGGATTGGACTGCTTAAATCTGTGGGGGGTCTAGAGTAATGGACACAGCCACTTATTAAGTATGTTCAAGTTCAGCACAAATGGGATGTAAAGACAGTAGACTGAATGTGAATACATTTAAAAAGAATCTACACAGCAAAGTGTTTTAAAGGACGAGGTGTTACAGCCCAGAGAAATGGCCGGGTATGAATTATGGGAGCGAGAGGTGAGAGACCCCCATCAGTAGTAACCAAATTCACCTCTACAGGTTTACTTTGGGACACCTGTTGCTTTCTCTCAGGTACTTGGGCAGTGCCTGAGGAAAGTACCCAGACGTGGGATTGATGAGGAAGATTCCCTGATGGAGCCAGAAGTGCTCATATTGTAGGTGGTTAAGGGAGCCACCAGTAATTGTTTCCATGCTATATGGAAAGTGTCCAAAGGGCTGGCAAGGGAGCCGAGCCAGGGAAAACCCAGAGCAGCGTACAAGTTCGGGCTGTGTGCCCAGTGTGTTTCAGAGCCTGAGGGCTAAAGTGAATGAGGATGTGTTCTGCTCTCCATAAATCTACATTACCAGGAGTGTAGCCCCGTGGGGCTCCATCTATGCTTTGTTTATTCTGTTGGATGTGAATAAAAGCCACACTTTAGAATCCCACTTCTGGTATTGGACATTACAGTTATTGCTTCCTGTGTCCGGAGTTACTTGGGTGCCCCTGCTGCAGAGTAGCCAAACCTAGCCAATGTGCCGAGTAACACATTCCTCCCCGAACTCAGCCCACCTGGTATTGCTGTCAAGATGGAAACAGCATACCTGGGAGGGAGTTACATTAATATTTGCACTCCAGATTTTCAACATTGCCATTTTACCACACCTCCTTATGAGCAGTACAGCTGTCATTTTTCACGTCGCCCAAAACATGTTTCTGCCCATGTAGCGCACAATGGCGCATTCGGTTTGCGAAATCAATGTTCTGGACAGATTAAGAAAGTCACAGTGACACAGTTCATGAGCAGAGGTGTTAAAATGGCTGTGTTAAAAATCTGGTGGAAAAAGTCCATAAAATGACAGTTACGAGTGACCATTGCGTAGTTTCCACGCACCCTCGTAACTTCATGGATTTCTAATATTTTCAGTTCAGATTTTCAACACTGCCATTTTTCCACACTTCCTTATGAACAGTACGGCTGTAATTTTTCACACCATGGCCAAAAAGCGTTTTCGCACTTCCAGCACAGAAATGCGTGGTCGCTGTGGGAAATCACTGTTCAGGATAGATTAAGAAAATCACAGTGACACTGTTCATGAGCGGAGGTTCCAAAATCGCTGTGTTGACAATCTGCTGTAAAAAATCCCAAAACTAATTGCATTAGGGTGTGCGTTGTGCATTTTCTATGCACGCTCGTGACTTCACCAGTTTTTTTAACATTTTCACTGAAGAATTTCAACATTGCCATTTTTTGTACCTCCCCATGAACAGTACAGCTGTCATTTTTCACATCCTGTTCGACATGTGTTTTCGCACCTGTGGTGCCAAATGGTGCAGTCGCTGTGTGAAATCAGCTTTCGACTAACAAACTGATACTGCCATTGTTCATAAGGTGGGGGTCACAAAAAAACCATGTTGAAAATTTGGAGTTAAAATGCCAACGAACGCCTGAGGCATTAGGGTTTCCGACCATAACACCTAAGCCTGTAGAGATTGACAGGCATCAGGGGTGTGACTTGGGATTCTCGCCTGTAATGCTTATACCATTCCACACCCTGCAGCCAGTGAGAGGCATCGAGGTGTGCCTTGGACTCTTTGGCCCCAAAGTTCACCCTATTCTCCTATACAGGACCCATCTCACCGTATTTCCTGATGGAATGGGGTAAGCATATGGGCCAAAGACCCCAAGGCACACCATGACACTTCTCAGTGTCTGCAGTGTAGGGTGTGGTGAAATGGCGTGGCCATTATGCCTGATGACCCAAAGACACACCCCAATGCCTGGCAGTCTCTGCAGGGTGGTGGTGGGGTTGGCTTCAGTTCAATACTTCACTGCAATTCCTATATGCAGCTCTCTAACTCCTACACTACTAATGCCAATGCCAGCAAGCAAACATTCGGCATTGACAAATGCTTGTTTATTTCTGTATCAAGTCAAGCTGCACTCAAAAATGTTTTTTCCTTTTCCAGCTTCCTCTACCCTCTCAGGGCAGGTTAGGTCACACACACACACACACACACACACACACACACACACACACCCCTCTTCCACCAAAGTAGGTAGGTAGCAACTAGCTGCTAGGTTTTTTTTTTTCAGTAGCTCAAAAAATGTTTTTCCCCCTTGTATAGTTTATTTCTAATAAGTCTGCAATTGTTCCCAAGTTCCTCTACCCTCACAGGGCAGAATGACAGGTTAGGTCAGGTCTCACCCCCAAAACACACCTCCACCAAAGTAGGTAGGTACAGTAGCTACTAGCTAGGTTTATTATTTTTTTTCTGTAGCTCAAAAAATGTTTCCCCTCTGTATGTTTTATTTCTAATAAGTCCGCAGTTGTTCCACATGTTTCTCTACCCTCTCAGGGCAGGACGGCAGGTGGTCAAGTCTCACAATCACATACACACACACACCTCCTCCAGAGTACTAGGTGGTAGCTAGCTACTATGTTTATTTTCTGTAGCACAATAAACGTTTTTCCCCTTCGTATAGTTAATTTCTAATAAGTCCGCAGTTGTTCCCCAAGTTCCTCTACCCTCTCAGGGCAGATTAGGGCTCATAGCTATACACACACACACACACACACACACACACACACACCTCTAGCAAAGTCGGTGGCACTGGTAGATAGGTTTATTTATTTTTTTCTGTAATTTGTAGCACAAACAAACAGGTTACTCACCAGTAACAGTAGTTCTAGGAGTGGTATATGTTGTTCATCCACACTTATTGGCATGTCCCTTTCCCCTTTAAATCTTGCTGGAAATCTTCAAGCTGGCACCTCCCACCCACCCAGGTGGTATATACCTTGGCTCCATCCCATGACAGCAGATCTTAGGCCGCTGGAAGCCACGTTGTGTGCGTCTGCAGCCGGGGAGGTCGGGTGGGTCCGTGAGGATGAACAACATATACCACTCCTAGAACTACTGTTACAGGTGAGTAACCTGTTTATCTAGGATCGTGGAAATGTTGTTCATCCACACTTATTGGCAGACTCCTAGCAGTTCTCTTGAAGGAGGGAGGGAAGACGCACACCCCCTACTTAGGGAACAGAGAATGGAAAACTAAGGTCCCAAAACCAGCATGTATCATTGGAAAAAAATTACCTTTAGTAAATTATCTATTACAAATACTTAGACAGGAGACGAACGGAGATGAGGCTGAAGGCGGAAGAATTTAATGATTATAACAATAATCACAGCGAGAGATTACAAGTGGTACATCCTTCATTCTTCAAACTAACAGTGTATAGTGGCTTACTTATATAGTGGAAGATAGTACTATGGTTGTCTATGATTGGTACAAAACAAATACAAACATTAACTTAAAAGGCAATTCTCCTTTTAGTTCATGCATGACAAGGCAATTCTCCTTTTAGTACATGCATGAGCTAATCTCTTGTCAGCATAAATGTATTGATAGTGTAAATTATACTACTATATAAGGATAATAATAATTGTCATTACCAGTTACTAAGGTCTTAGGAGGAAGAAATAGGTTTGCACTTAGGAATGTGCACACAGGCACTCTGTCATCTAATAATAAACACTAAAAATAGTCTGAAGGGATAATTTGAACTCTCTCCTGTATTTCTGTTTGTGCAGACACTTAAGACACCTGTTTTCTATTACTCACATGATTAGTACAAATATCAAAAGACACTTTAATATTACAAGTTGTGGCTCAGTTAAACTTGTAACTTTGCAAGTTTTGATATGATTCAGCTTTATAGATCAATATTTGTTACACAAACACCTTATGTTTTAGACCAAAATGAGGTTTAGGCTATAATATTGGGACACATTTCTTTATCCCTTATTACACAGCATCACGGCGTGACTCAAGGTCGATGTCATAGTGGGTGATGAAGGTGTTTGCTGACTTCCAGGTAGCAGCCCAACAGATTTCCTGGATAGGGATGTCCCTGGAAGCAGCCACCGATGCAGCAGTATGGCGGGTAGAATGAGCTCTTATTCCTCTGGGAGGCTCCATGCCCACCAACTCATAGCATAGACCTATGCATGATGTAATCCATCTTGTTATGGTCTGTTTGGCTGCAAGTCTGCCGGAAGTGGCTTCAGCATAGGTGACAAACAGCTGGCGAACCGCTCCATGAATTTCTGCCGTCCTCTCCTTGTAATAGGAGGGAGCACGTCTTGGGTCCAAAGCATGGAGCCTGTACTCAGCCTTCGAGGTGTAATTAGGGTAGTATACTGGCAGAGTCAACACCTGGTTAAGGTGAAACTCTGACACCACCTTTGGAAGGAATTTCGAGTGGGGGCGCAGGACAACTTTGTCCCTGTGGAAGACCAGATAAGGGGAGTCCACCGAAAGCGCCTGGAGCTTCCCTGTCCTTCTGGCAGAGTTGACAGCCACCAGGAAGGTCGTCTTCCATGACAAGTGTGACAACTCACACTTGTGCATTGGTTGGAATGGCTTGCCCATGAGCCTTGCCAGTACTAGCAGTAGATCCCACAGAAGTGGAGGTACACGCATCAGAGGGGATATGTGATCCAGGCCTTTGAAAAAGTGCCCAATCGCAGTCTCCTGCGCCAGTGTTGGCTGACTGGCCCGCACCCGGTAAGCAGAAATGGCTGCCAGGTGCACACTAAGGGTAGATGACCATAGACCCCCTTTGGAGAGAGACCAAAGGTAGTCAAGAATGTTAGCCACAGAGCAGGATAAGGGGTCCAGACCCTTATCCTGACACCAAATGGAAAATCTTTTCCATTTGAAGGCGTAACAATTCCTGGTCGATTCCTTTCTAGATGCCTCCACCACGTGTAGACATCTTCGAAAGACCCAAAGCCTGAAACTCTAGCCGCTCAGATACCAGGCTGTGAGGTGCAGGGATTGAAGGTCTGGATGGAAGACCTTCCCCTGGTTGAGAGATATCAGGTCTGGGCATGTACAAAGCCGCTCCGGGGCCCTGCAGCTGAGGCTGAGGAGATCTGGATACCAGAACTGGCGTGGCCAGTCAGGGGCTACCAGAATCACCTTCGCCTTGTCCCTCCTCACCTTGAGTAACACCTTGTGGATCAAAGGAAATGGAGGGAAGGTGTAGAGGAGGCCTGGGGTCCACGGTCTCAAGAAGGTATCCCTCTGCAATAAGCCCTGCTGGGGGGGGGCAGGCATGAAACAGCCTCAGCTTGGTGTTTTCCCTTGAGGCAAACAGGTCAACCATCAGTTTGCCCCAATGGAAGAACAGGCTGTAAGCTACCTCTGGATGGAGAGATTGTTCGTGGGATGTCTGGCCTATGCAGCTAAGAGCATCCGCCAGCTGGTCCGAGACTCCTGCCACATGAATGGCTAGGAGATCCACCTCCAGCCGGCTCACAAGGGTCCAGATGTGAAGTGCCTCCTTGCACAGCAGATGGGAGTGCGTGCCGCCCTGTTTGTTGAGGTAGTACATGGTCATGGTATTGTCTGTCTGGACTTGAACCACTTGACCCCGGAGCTGAGGAGAGAAAGCTGACAATGCCAGTCTGACTGCTCTGAGCTCCAACTGGTTGATGTGGCATTGGGACTCCTCAGGGGTCCAGAGTCCATGGGCCCTGTTGTCCCCCATGTGGGCTCCCTAGCCCATGAGAGAGGCATCAGTCACAAGGATGACCGTCAGCACGGGGTGGACAAATGGGATCCCTTCCTGCAACCGGTTTGGGGCAGTCCACCATTGGAGAGCGTCCCACATCTTCTGGGTTACAGTGATCAGCTGGTCAAAATGACCATGGTGCTGAGTCCACTGGGTGGCCAGCTCCCATTGGAGGGGGCGCATGTGCAACAGGGCCCAACTGACCACTGAGGTGCATGCCACCATGTAACCCAGAAGGTGAAGAAAGTCCCAGGCAGGGCGCAGGTGCCCAACCGGAAATGATTGGGCAAAGGAGGAGAGAACCTCCGCCCTGTCCACCGGGAGCCGAGCTCTGTCTTGTCAAGGGTCAAGCTCTACCCCGATGAAGCCCATCACCTGAGAAGGCATGAATTCCAACTTGGCCTCGTTGATCAGGAGGCCGAGATGGGAGCAGGTTTGCAGGGCCAGATCCCTGGACCTCTCCACCTCCTGTTGGGTGGAACCTGCAAGGAGCCAATCATCGAGGTATGGTAAATTCTGACCCCCCCCCGACGCCGGAGATGGGCCGCCACCACTGCAATGCATTTGGTGAAGACCCGTGGGACCGATGACAGGCCGAACGGCATGGCTTGGAACTCGTACAGGGTTCCCTCAACCCAAAGTGGAGGAACCGCTGATGGGGCAGAAGGATTGGGACGTGAAAGAACGCGTCCTGCAGATCCAGTGAACAGAACCACATGTTTCACTCCAAGGATGGTATGATCTGAGACAGAGAGACCATCCGAAAGGTGTGACACCTGAAATATTGATTCAGGTCGTGGAGATCTAGAATGGGGCGCCAGCCCCTCGTCCGCTTGGGCACCAGGAAGTACCTGGAGACAAAGCCTGGGTCTGCACACGGATCCGCCACAAGAGCTACTGCCTCCTTGAGGAGGAATTGAGCGATGTTGTCTCAAAGAGCCGACTGGGTGCATGTGGAAATCCGTTCTTCCCGAGGGGTGTGGGTTTGGCTGGGAGGGTACTGCTCGAATTCTAGAGGCAGTCCCTGACCAACCACTTCAAGAACTCACCTGTCCAAAGTGGTAGTGGACCAGGCGGAAAGGAAGCGGCAGAGCCGGCCCCCCACGGGAAGACCCAGAGCTGGCATGACGGGAATAGGGGTGGCAGCCCCTACCCCATCACTGAGCAGGCTTGGAGGAGGAGAAAGCTCCAAAACCTGAGCCTCGGCCTCCTCTGCGGGCCTGTTGGGGTCCAGGCTTGGGCCGAGGGTGCCAAGCTTGGGCCTGCTGCTGATGCTGCTGTCCTTCCTGGAAGGAGGACTGCTGAACCGCAGGGGAAGAGTGCCGAAAAAGCTTCTTCTTTTTCTTCTGCTGGTTCTTGCCCAAAGAACTTTTAGCAGAAGTGGTGTCCAAGTTGGCATTGGACTGCTCCACGCGTTGTAGGTGACCGGCCACTCCTGGGCTGAACAAGTCGGTCCCAAGGAAATGCACATCAGCTAACCTGTGCTGAGTATCTGCTGGGAAGGAGAGCCTCAGCCAAGCCCTGCGGCGAGAGGCAACTGCGGCGGCCATCAAGCGAGCACAAGAGTCCCCGATGTCCAGGGCCATCTGGAGCTGCTGTTTGTCGACAGCACGGCTCTGATCTCGGACCGGCTTGACCATGGTCTGCACGTCCGTGGGGAGATGTGGGAGGACTTCATCCAATGACCCGGGAAGGGTATGAGAGAAGTGTGCCATGATGACAGTGACACAGACCTTCCACCCCGAGTGGTCCAAATACTTGGACTCCTTGTCAGGAGGTCAGTCAGTGTCGGCAGAACTGCCAGTACGCCTTAACACAGAGGCAGTCACCAGGCTCTCAGCCAAAGGGTGCTCTGTGAACCCCGCAAGGGACCCCACTGGCACCACATACTTGCGGGCCATGTGGTCAGACGATGCTGGACATGAGGCAGGACGCTGCCATAGTTCGAAAGCTGGATCAACCATGGCATCGGCCACAGGAAAGGCCTCCCTCGGGGTACCCCCTCTCTTGAGGATGTCCGTGAGCGGGTACTCTGCCATTTTCTGGATGGGTTCCAATGGGTTCCAGGGGCATCCCTGTGGAATCAGAGATGAGATGAAGGATCTTTTGGAAAGAGGAAGGACCTTCCTCCATCCCTGTGCCAACGGACTACTCATCATCCTCAGGATGAGAGTGAATCCCGGTGACATCCAAGTCCGAAGAGTCGGGTTACAGCAGCCTGCCACCCAAATCACCCTCAACCCACCAAGGGCGGTCCGGGGTGACCATGACCGACAGACTTCTGGGAAGCCCGGTATCTGGTCGGTCTTCTATGGAAGGAGCCCCCTTCCACAGGCTGCTTAGGCAGTGGCTCCTTCACTATCGGTGGAGAGACCGGTATAGGCTGAACCGAAATACGGGCCAGCCCCGCGGGCGGAGGAACCAAAGGCTTTGGTTCCGAGGGGGTCAGCTTCGGTCTAGGAGGTGAAAGCCAAGTAATGGCCGGGGTAGGAGTCAAAGTCGGCTTGTGCCCGGACAAATTCAACTGTTGCCACATGATGTCCTTGCAGCACCGAGAGAGTTTCCATCGGAGCCTCTTCTCATCCGAGAAGGATGAGGACGACTAGTGGCATCGCCTCTTTTTCGAGCTCTTGTGGCTCTTCCTTGGCCGTCTGGATGAGGAGATTCTAGATCTTGACCAAGACTGGACAGGCCGACTTGGTCGCTCAGGAGACACCAGCGGGACTGGTGATACCTGGGGATCCGGAACCAGGTCCTCGAAGGGGACACCAGCAGGCTGTGTCTCCTCATCGGGGAAGACAAGGACCGGAGTCCTTTCCAAAGAGTCGTCGACTGGGGCTGGTGACAGTGGATCAATGGGGTCAAGGACAATCTCGACCTCATCGGTCGCATCCACGGTTGGCTGGCCTGACGGAAGGTCCGTGAAGCCTGCGGCCGAGGAAGCAATCTCGACCGAGGTCGAGACCGCATTCTCCTGAGACTGAGACCTCTCTCAGTCCCAAGAGCGTCTTCACCGAGACGAAGATGTGCTCAGTTCCTTATCTCTCTTATGGGATTGGGAGGAGTGCGAGCCCGCGGGCACCTCTCCTCAGACGATGGGGAGAGACTGGCACAGCTCCTTGAAGTAACCTGAAAAGGTGGAGCCTAGGTTGAGTGGAACGAAAAAGCTTTGATTGTCCTAAGCGCGAGCAGCTTCTTCTTCGAATGCCTTCATGCATTCCAGCTGATCGGTGGAACCCATGGCTGCGGAAACCCCCCACCTAGCCTCCTTGAACTTCACCGGAGGATTCCTTTTCTCCGGTCTCCCCAACTTTAAATGTGCCAGGCGGTAGTCCAGAACGTTGGAATGGAAGGCCAAGCAAAAGCTGCAGGATGAGGTGTCATGGCCGACACCTAGGCAGTAGATGCACGTGAGATGGGGATCAGTGCGCAACATCTTCTGGCCGCAAGGACACCGGCGAAATCCTGGGGAAGATTTCTCTTCCATGATCGAGGATGCAAAAGCGCGATTGCTAAGTTATTGAAAGCCAGGGCCTATGAAATGCGTGAGCACGAGGGAGGCAACCTGTATCTTCCAGTGGAAAGGAAGATCTGGTGTAATGGGGTGGAGCCAAGGTATATACCACCCGGATAGGTGGGAGGAGCCAGCTTGAAGACTTCCGGCAAGATTTAAAGGGGAAAGGGACATGCCAATAAGTGCGGATGAGCAACATATCCCGATCCTAGAAAAATGTTGTTTCAAATTCCCCCCTTTGCATAGTTTATTTCTAATAAGTCAGCAGTAATGTTCCCTTTACCCAAGTTCCTCTACCCCCCTCAGCAGGGCAGATTAGGTCTCACAGCAGCGACACACAGTCACCTCCACCAAAGTAGTTAAGTTCACCTAACATATATGTAGATCTTTTTCCTTTTAATTTATGTATTTTCTCCTCACTCCCTTTGTAATTTGTTCACCCATTCAGCAAGTCAGTAAAAAGAAACAGAAATACTTAAGACAAGTTCTTCGTAGACAAGGTACTTGTTTTACTTTAGATCATCTAGCCTAAACTTTCAAGGTTGGATATTCATACTGCGCCGGGCAGGGGTGCAAGCCCAAGCGCAGCGCAACTGGGCTGTGCCAGGGCATGGACCAGGCGATATGCAATGGTGCTGCGCCATTGCACAGCACCGATGAATATGGCACTGATGGCGCAAGCACTGCGCACAGTGCAGTGGCACTGCATCAGCGTAAGTGGCAGAACAAGAGCGGGGGATGCACCAGCGCAAGTGCAGTTGCGCTAGATGCATCAACTGCTATATTCAGCTCTGGGCATGCAAATGAGGCCAATATGCATGCAAGGCGCAAATGGGGCAATTTGAATGTCATTATGGCCCCATTTGCATGAGGTGAGCCGATCCCCAGCAACTTGCACCTGGCACCTGTTGGGGGACTGACGTCCTGCAGCCCCATGGCGGTCCCCGGCTCCTGAGCATAAGTGCATAAGTAATGTTAAAGTCCCTGGTGGTCCAGTGGAAAACCCCACCATCGCCCGATCGCGGGCGGACAATGCACTAGATACCCCGGTGGTCCAGTGGTACCCCCCTCCCCACCAGCCCACTGAGGACCCCCGCCACCCAGCACCCCCACGTCATCGGCAGGCGGCAGCACCCCGCCCATATTCCACCCGACAAATGACAGTGTACAGTACGGTCTGTACGTCTATTGATCCACTGCATAGACCGATGGGCATGCAGACCATACTTACGCACAGGCCCGAAATGGGAATGAACGTGTTCATGCAATATCGAAGCCTGTAGTAGTACAGTATGGTCTGCACGCCCATTGGTCCACACAGTGGACCAATAGGCATACAGACCGTACTGTACGCTGTCATTTGGCAGGTGGCTGGGCAGCATGTGGGCAGGGTGCTGCCACCTGCCGATGATGGGGGGGGTGCTGGGTAGCAGAGGTCCTCAGTGTGCAGATGGGTACCACTGGACCACCAGAGTGTATAGTGCACTGTCCGCTCATGATAGGGGGGTCTACACTGGACCACTAGGTACTTTATTTTACTTATGCCCGCTATCGGGCGATGGGGGGTTTCCACTGGACCACCAGGTAATTTATTTTACTTATGCCTGCGATCAGGCGATGGGGGTGTTTCCACTGGACCACCAGGGAGGCCTTTAATACAGCTGTCCACGATCAGGCGATGGGGGGCACAATGCTCCCAGGGCAGGGGGCTTGTGGTCAGTGTACTGGGTGAGTGGGTGGCCACCCACAGCTGGCGGCTACCGTGTTGCACCCTGCAATATGGCAGCTTGCCTGTGGGTGGTCAGGACATGTTCCTGGTTTTCCCAGGCACATCTTTGCACCCCCCTTAGCGGCGTAAGGTGGAGTTGTGCAAGCATATGCGCCGCACATCCCGGGCTGAATATCAGGATGTGCCGCGTATGCATGGGCACACCCCCAACACTTGCGCCGCATAGATTACCGATGCGCCCTGGCGCATTGGGAGTTGCGCATTGGTAACTTTCCCCTTTGAATATTGCACCAGGGCGCATTAGTGGGCTGCACATGGCGCATCCCTGTTGCGCCATGCGCAACCCTTTTGAATATCCAGGCCTCAGAGTTCCTCAGTACTCCCTCAAGTCCCCAACTCAACTCAGTCAGTCACAAGAACCCACTGCCCCCTGGCCTGTATCTACCTATTAAATCTTCTTATCTGAAATCTATTTTTTTTTTTTTTATTGCCAACTTGTTTCAGACGCTTACTTTAGTGCCTTTGTGATGTCTGTCTTCCCTCCTGTATCTACTATTCAAGCAATCTTTGAATCTTTCTTTTTTTTAGCTGAAATCTTTTTTTGGTTATTTTATTTTAGTTTTTGCTGCACGCATCTTTCAGACGTCTTTTTTTATGGTCCTTGACGTCTGTGTGCCCCCGCCGGGAGCCTTTCAGTTGCCCTGCCGTCCTCCCCACGATATCTACTTCACCCCTTCCCCCAATTCTGATTCCTAAGTTTCTTTCCCGGCTTTTTCCTAATTTCCTGCTCTATTTCCCCAGAGTGTTCTCCTTCAGTTAGGTACTGGTAATAATAGTAAATAAAGTAAAAATGAGCAGCTTCTGGCAAAAGCATGCCACGCACACAAGTCAGTCACGATCAGTGAACAGACAGAACATCCGTTCTCTACTGAGTAAGCTGTGAAATGGCGCTTACACCAACTGTCGTCAGGCCGAACAGTCCCGTTCTGCTCCACCCCCACCACTGCATCTTCCTATAGCCAGTACTGACAGGCAGGCACAGTTCAGCAATTGGCTGCCTAACCTGTCAGTCTGGCTGGATCAGGCAAATCATCTCTGTGACCGTGGGAGCTTGTTCCTGTATCCTGTTCTGCTCCCACTGGTCACTGAGTGCCTGTGCTTGCCTGCTGCCTCCTCATGGGAGCGAGTGCCATCGGAACTCATCAAGCAAGTGCAGCACCACATGACAAATTATGTGGCCATCAGATGACTGCTGACCGGGTCCTGACAGTTGGCGCACCATCTGGAGGTCCAGGAACAAACTGCAGCACAGCAGGTACATTTAAAAATTGTTTTAAAGGAACAGCAATGTGGTTGTCCATGGGACAAGCAGGGCATAAAGTACAGTTACGTAAGAACTTACCGTAACAGTAGATCTTCAAGAACAGCTCTTGCAGCAGGTTACACCATAAGGACTGAAGCCGGCAGGCGCCAGGACCCCACGGAAAAATTCTAGCTAGCAATACCCAGTGGGGGACCGCCCCTGATGTCGGCCCTGCCCCCGACGTCCGATGTCACATAAAAGAGGCGGTCCCCCAGCATCCCTCAGTTCTCCCGCCAGAGACTCCCGGCATATGGAACAATTCTGAAGGAAATAGCGAGGATCTGCTTCCAAAGGAAGACAAAAGGATAATTTGTTTGCATCAGAGACGTCATACATAAGAACCAAACCTCCTGAGGGGAAGGTGGGAGGGAAACTACCTGCTACAAGAGCTGTTCTCAAAGATCTACTGTTACGGTAAGTGCTTACGTAACTGTACTATCTTATTTCGAGAAACAGCTCTTGTAGCAGCTTACACCATAAGGACCGATTCCCAAGCAGTAAGGGTGCAGATTACCCTTTTCGGGAGGAGAATAAGAGGGACCCAGAGTGGACCATTTAGGACAAGAGTCCCTGAAGGACTGCTAGGCCAAAGCCTGCTCTATGCCTAGAGGCGATGTCCAAACTGTAGTGCCTAATGAAGGTATGCACTGTATTCCAAGTAGCAGCCACACAAATGGCAGATGTTGAAACATTCTTAAGCGCAGCAAAGGAGGTAGCCACCCCCCTTGTAGAATGTCCTTTCATCGATCCCGGTAAAGGCTTATTGTGCTTCTGGTAACAGAATTTGATGCATTTAACCAGCCAATTGGAGAATGTCTGTTTTGATACAGGTGCTCCGAGCATCCTGTGCGCAAAAGACAGAAACAGCTGATTGGATTGACGATATGGTCTGGTTCTGGTCAAATAAAACCTGAGGATCCTATGCACATCTAGGGCATGCAAGAGAGCTTCCCCTCTATTAGAGTGGTTAGAAAAATACACCAGAAGGTCAATGTCCTGGTTGAGAGTTAAGGCTGAGACCACCTTGGGAAGAAACTTAGGATTTGTCCTTAAGGACACCCGGTCCTTATGAAAAACCAAATAAGGCTCTTCACACGAGCTCTTGAAACTCTGAAATTCTTCTTGCTGAGGTAACAGCAACTAAAAATAGCGTCTTCCAAGAGAGAAGATGTAGCTTGCAGTCCATGCTGGTTCAAAAGGAGGCAGTGTAAGCTGCTCTAGGACAAAAAGAAGATCCCAAGGAGGAATTGGGTCCTTTATAGGGGGTCTCAAATGAAGGATGCTGTTCAAAAAGGCGCGGGAAGCCTCTAGCTGTGCCAGTGACCTTTGACCTACCAGAGAATGGTATGCCGAGATGGCACACAGGTGTACCTTTACGGAGGAATATGCTAGACCTGCATCATAAAGGGACAAGAGGTAGTCCAGGACTGACTTCTCAGGACAGTAAATAGGATCAAAGCCGTGAGCCCAGGCCCAAAGACAAAACCTCCTCCATTTCATGGCATAGGTAGCATGAGTAGATGGTTTCCTAGCTGCTACCAGTATGTCAGCCACTCCCTGTGAAACTCCATGTCTAAGGACTGCTACGTCCTTAGGAGCCAAGTGTGCAGGTTTAATGACCTGAGGTTCGGGTGAACCATGGAGCCGGCTTCCTGGGACAGCAAGAGTGATCTGACTGGCAAGGGCAAGGGAGGTTCTTGGGCTAGTTGATGGAGAAGCGGGAACCAAATTTGTCTGGGCCAAAAGGACGCCACCAAGATCATTGACGCACCATCTGATCGGAGTTTTAGAAGAACACTCTGGATCAAAGGGAAGGGCGGGAAAGCATAGAGGAACCTGCCCATCAAAGAGAGGGACAATGCGTCTCATCAGAAAACACCAGGCCCTGGAACTAGCGAGCAGAAATTGGGCAGCTGTGCGTTGTATGGGGACATGAATAGGTCTATGTCTGGTGTCCTCCATCTGCAGAACAGGTCCTCTGCTACCTCCTGCAGCAGTTCCCATGCATAAGCCCTGACCTGTGACTGGCTCAGGTGATCTGCGACAGTGTTGTCTACACCGGGAACATGCACTGCAGTAATTTCGGCACTGTGCTGTAATACCCAGTCCCACACACTCTTTGCCTCTCTGCAAAGCAGACAGGAGTGAGTGCCTCCTTGCTTGTTGATGTAATACATGAGCGAGGTGTTGTCTGTCTGTATTAACAGATAACCTGGTGGAATCTCTGACTGTAAAGCCTGTAAGGTGTAAAGGACTGCTCTCATCCCCAAAATATTGATGTGGAGGTGGGCTTCCAGGGTCGACCAAGATCCCTGGGTCCTGATCCCATCCAGGTGAGCTCCCCAACCAGACCCCGAAGCTTCCGCGGTGAGAGTCAGAGTTGGAGCAGGTGCTAAGAAGGGGACTCCCTTGGAAAGATGCTCCGGGACGAGCCACCATTGCCAGTCCTGGATGACTGGCTTTGTGATCCAGACAAGCTGATCCAAGTGATCTTGTCTCTGGTCCCACTGAGCTCTGAGCATCCACTGAGAAACTCTCATATGGAGACGAGCCAGGGGAACCGTGGCAATGGCTGATGCCATGTGACCGAGCAGGCGAAGTATAGTCCTTGCAGGGACCAGCTTCTTCGCTGTGATGTCCCGTATGAGGGATTGGATGCGTTCTGCCCTGTCTTCGGGCAGGAAAGCTTTCCCTCGGCCAGTGTCCAAAACCACGCCGATGAACTGCAATCTTTGTGAGGGTACGAGGAACAACTTCTCCTGATTGATGGTGATGCCCAGAGACCCAAAAAGGGAATGGGCGTCCTGAATTGCTGTCATCAGGGCCTCTCGAGAGGAGGCCATGAGACATCAGTCGGCCGGATACCGGAATACATAGTGGCCCTGTCTTCTGAGGGCCACTGCCACGACAGCCAAACATTTGCTGAATACGTGAGGCGCCGAGGACAGACCGAATGGAAGTGCTTGGAACTGATAATGGCGTCCTAAGAACTCGAAGAGCAGGAACTTTCGGTGTGTCCGAGTGATAGGGAGATGGAGATATGCGTCCTGCATGTCCAGTGATGCTAACCATGCGCCTTGCTCGAACATGGGGATGAGACCCGGAAGGGTGAACATGCGGAAGCATTTGTACAACACAAAGGTGTTGAGATCGCTGAGATCCAGGATCGGGTGCAGGTCGCCTGCTTTCTTTGGAACCAGGAAGAAGTGGGAATAGTAGCCATCTCCTCTCTGGTCCTGTGAGATGATCTCGATGGCATCCTTGTCCAGGAGTGCTGAGATCTCCTGCTGGATGAGCAGGGCATGCTGACCTGAATAACGGGAGTGCAGAGGAGGTCTTGTTGGTGGGAGGCCAAGGAACTCTATAGAGTGCCCTCGATCTACCAGTTTAAGAACCCACCAGTCAGAGGTTGTCCTCTGCCACACAGACAGGTGGTAAGTGACATGCCCTCCAACCCACCTTTCCCTGGGATCCACAGGTGGGGCAGGGGCCAGGAAGGAGTCATGCTGTGGTGGTGTTGGTTGCGGCGGGCTGGATCAATTTTAGATTTCTCTGACCCTGACCCCCGGAGTATTTGGGTTGGATTTTCCAACTGTAATTGCCCCTGGGTTGCTGGCCGGAACGAGGTTGTTGTTTGTGTTGCCAGCCGCAAAAACAGTTCTGGCCCCTGAGAAAGGAGCCAGACTTAGGTATGTATATGGCCTGTACTGTCCTGACTGCCTTCCCGGCATCTTGTAATTTGGTGACGACTCTTTCGGAGTCCTCACCGAACAACACCGAGCCATTTTGCGGGACATCCAGAATGTTTTTCTGGACGTCCAGGGTGAAACTGAAAACCCTCAACCAGGAGTGCCTCCGGAGGCAAACACTTGTAGCGGCACCTCTGGCAACTGAGTCCACTGAGTCGTAAGCGGCTTGAAGGACTTGAGTCCCAACATCTGACCCCGTGCGAAGGAGATTCAGTAACTCCTCCTTATTTTCGCCCTCCGGATAGTCCTTTAACAGGCCTTGGCCCTGGTCCCACAGAGCGTTCTGAAATTGCACCATGTGCGCAAGATAATTGAGGGACCTGATGGAGCATGTAGCAGCTGCGTACATGCGCCTACCCAAGGAATCCAGCTGTTTAGATTCCCGGTCCAGTGGCTGGGTACTAAGATGTTGAGGCCTTTGTGAACGGTCGTGGAAGGCTGTAATAACCAAAGAATTAGCCACAGGCTGCTGGACCAGATATGGGTCCTCCATGGGTGTCCTACAGAGGCGGTCTGATTTCTTGGGCACCGCCGGAGTGGAATAAGGACGTTTCCATGCGGCTTTAGTAACGTCCAAGAATGTATCCACCAATGGTGGGACCACCACAGGCTTGGGGTCTTTCTGCCTGAGGTACTTTGCCAGGCGCTGCTGTTCTGGGTCTAAGTCCTCCGTCTCCCACCCCATATTCTCTTGGATATGTCTCATTATGTCCAAGAAAGAGGGGTAATCCGGTGGAGACCTAGGAAGGTCCCGTGGATCTGGAGAAGGGAGGCTAACTGGAGAAGGTGACCTCGAAGTGTTCGAGGAATCCGGATGTGCGTCGTCTCCTGATAGAGTGCGGGATCTCCATCTGGGACATTTAGGACTGTGGTCACTAGGAGACCTTGAAGGAGTCCTGGAGAAATGTGCTCTCTTTGTCTCGATCTTCTCTCCTTTGATCTGCCCCCTAGGGAGCGGGGTAAGTACTCTGGGTTCAGGGGGTATCGTCGTCTCAGGTTCCTTGGGAGGAATTTCTTGAGGAGGCTTTGTGGGCACCACATCCTTTTTAATGGTGTCCCACCAGAAGATGAAAATCTCTTTAACCTCCTGAATACTGAGGCCTGACGATGGACCTGGCGTCCGCACCTGCCCATCTTTTGGCTCGGGCGTCGGCACCTGGGGCGTAGTTGGGTTGGGCATTGGTTCCTGGGGCAACCCAATGTCCTCGATACCCCCCCCCGACATCTGGTTGTCCATGGTGTGGGCCCCGATGGCCCCCTCTGACGACCCCCGGTGTCCGTGGGCGGAGGTGGGGGGGGTGGCGTCGGGTCTTTCACTCGTTTTGCGGGTGTCGGGTCTGACGCCCGCTTGTTATCCGAGGTCAACTTAAGGGACATCAGTTCGGACATTTTCCTCGGAGGGGCTTCCGACCACCTCAGAGGCTGGTAGACCGAGCGTTGGCCAGTGTCCCGTTGTCAGTCTGACGTATCGGCATCCGATTTTGGTGCCGACTTATGCTTTTGCTGGTCTGAAGCCTCAGGCCTGGCGGACGAGCCAGACGACCAGCTATCCTTATGCTTGGTCTTGAGTGGCTGGAGGGAGACTGAGCTGGAACCCCCAGAAGCCCGTACCTTTACTGGAGGGGGCTGGGGCTGAGACTGAGCCAGGGAGGGAGATCTCTCTCCGACCGAATGGAGCTGGAGCTGGCCTGGGAGTCCGAGGCCCGACTTGGGGATCTAACCCTATCCCTGTCCCAGTGCTTCTCTCGATGTTTCCCTGCCTTATGACGGAAGGATTCCCCTCTGGAGGAAGGATCTTTTTCCCTGGCCTTCAATTTTTCTTCCAGAAGAAACCCCTGGAGTGCTTTTGGGTGGCGGATCCTGTTCCTGCTGTTAAACTGCTGGCAGATGGGGCATGCCTTGGTGTCATGTTCTTGGCCTAGCTACCGAACACAGGTAGAATGCCTGTCTTTGAAAGGACTTTGCTTGCCGAAAGCGCACTTCAAGGGGTGTCCTTCTGTAGGAGTCGGGGAATTAGACATGTACTTATCTAATTTTTTAGCCAAAAAAGTAAAAGTTCTGGCATCATTCGTCTGATAGATGTGTCCGTGGAGCCGATGCTGTTGAGTCAACGGCGTGAAAAGAACTGAGAGATGCTGGGGAACCGCCCCTTTTATGTGACATTAGATGTCAGGGGTGGGGCCGACGTCAGGGGCGGTCCCCTGCTGGGTACTGCTAGCAAAATTTTTCCATGGGGTCCTGGCGCCTGCCGGCTTCAGTCCTGATGGTGTAACCTGTTGCAAGAGATGTTTCTTAAAGTAAGATCAGAATGCTTGTCCCACGGTAAAATCTTGTTGCTCGAGACATCAGGCTATAGGATTGGTCAAGCCCTGCCCTACACATGGGGATACTTCCACACATTTGCATCATTCCTCCTCTACCACAATCCACCTCTGCATATAGAGAGTACTCCTAACCCCATTCCACCTTTGCACATGGGAGCACTTTGCAACAGCCAGAGACAAATATGTCAGTCAGGCATCTGCCTTTCCACACCTATTCCCACTTCACGTGGTAAGCTCTACGTTGGGCGGAATATCGGTGGGGTTGAGACGTACTGAGTAGGTTGTCCTGGGAGATAGTGCCAATACCCCTCACCACTTCTCTGAATGAGAGGAGTCCCCTCCCCCCAAATCAATCTTTATTCTTTTCTCCACTCACCACTTTTCTGCTGATTATCCTCCAGTCAGTTTGCCTTACCAGTTGCTCCCCTCCCAAGACAGGGCCTCGACCTCTCCTGCCTTCTCTTCCAACCACACCATCAGTCCAGCCAGAGTCCAGCACAGTCAAAAAGATGCGCCACACACTACTCGCAGCTCGGCACTGGACGGATCAGTTCTTTCTCTAGTAGACCATACTTCAAGTTCTTCCACAGTTCAACTGAGGCTGGAGAAGAGCAGCACACAGTCCCACTCTACCACCACGACAGCCGACAGGACACCACAACTTGCTCGGTGCTGTACAGACGATGCAGCATAGCAGCACGCTCACTAATCTGTCTCACCAGGCTTCTCCTGCTCTCTCTGTTGATGATGTATCCATCTCTCCTGGCCATCAATGGTCCCGCACATGCACATTGTGTTGCAGCTAGCTCCCACTGCTATGGAGACTGCTGAGACACTGATTTTTTTTTAGCAGCTGAGCCTGAGCCAACCCCAAAATAAAATACAGAAATTTGACATTTTCTGAGTCAATTTCCGGGAGGGGGGGTTGCTTTAACACACTGGACACTCCCCCCTGCCTACACCCATGCAATCCACAACCGTTCGGACACATGCAATGCTTACATTTAAAGGCAGTCCTCCCAGTCCAGCCAGTCCCCCGGCACACAAATGAACACCAACCACGACCAATCCCACTTCCTCTGCAAGCAGCGAGGATCCCTCACTCTCAAGCAATCAGTCCTGTACAAGTAGCAGAGTTGGGGGTCCGGGGTTCCAGTCGGACCTGTTGCTGTAATGGAGCTCAGGCCTGCTTGAATACAACAGAACAGCTAAACTGAGTCCCCTTAATCCCTACAGATGGAGGGCTGCTGCACAGATGATTGCTACAGCCACCAACAGGGATTTAAAACAAGAGCTGGACTCTTGCAGGCAGCCAGCCATCCGCCTCCTCCTCCTCCTCCTGTAGTGACTGCTTGCAGCACTTGCCCAGCTCCTCCTCTACTACCAGTGTCCACCAACGGTCAGTAGTGTTGGTGGGTGGCCCCCGTTGGAGTGGTCAAGCGAGCTACTCAACTTGTTACTAGCCCCCGCAACCAATACTCTCTTTTGACTTCCTTCTGTGTCTAGTTGCATTTGCCTGTTTTCAAACACCCAATAAACTTTTTTTTCTAGTGCCTACTTAGATACAGAATATTACATATATCAAAATAAAATACAATTGCTTTGAAGAAGATAGAAGCCTTTATTATGGCTTGGCTTCAATGTATGGCTGGAGAACACTGAAATCTTACCTTGATTGTTTTACTTCCTTATTGCTATTTTGTATTTTCAGGTTAATAAGATAGAAGCTTTTATTATGTTTTTTTTTTGTTTGATCCACGCACACTTAAGCATTGAAGCAGTGAGACCACAATTTTGACAGCCATGCACCATTCCTCACATCCTAAAAATATGTATCACAATGGTTGTATAATTGTAGGTCTATATTCAAATGGCTTTAATTCATTATTTATTTTATTTATTGATCTTGGATTACCACCTTTGAGAACAAGCTCATTACATAGGTTTCACGTCAGAATTACATTAACAGTGATTTAAAAAAAAAAACATTTAGGTATACAGTAGAACTGTAAGTGCAGGCTAATAACAAATAGGAGTCTAAGTATAAACATAAATATAAACAGGAAGACAAAGACAGCGGACTAAGTCAACAGGCTATTATAAGCACAAAGAGTATTTGAGAGGGTTAAGGGAGATAGGACAACTCAGACTAGGGTGTCTGAAAGGCAGATAGAGAGAGGTGCTGCAGCAGTCTGTGTTGTCAGAATGGAGGGCGTTGCACAGGGATTATAGCAGCCCAGGGCAGCCACACCCGCTCAAGAAGTAGAGAAACATCAGCCCATGAAGGCCTTGTCGAAGTCTTTTTGGAGGGTTGGGCTGAAGGCAGATGGAGAGGATTGTAGGATAAAAGAGAGTGTGGGGGTAAGAGGGGAGTTTGATGGAGGAAGGATTAAGATAGGGTCGCCACCTTTTAAGAAGCCCAAAGTGAGACATTTCTTACTGAAACAAGATTTTTCGCAGGACAGTACGTAACCTCGACCAATACAACAGACATGTTTTCTCTATATAATCAGAATTAAGGCTACGTATTGTAGTTTCTTAGTTGCTTCTATTGTTTCTTGTCATTTTAAAGTATTTTAGTTAAGATATGATAGTTTTCTGCAACATTTAGTGGAAAATTAGAAAATATTTTTACTACTACAAAGTCAAGACATGTAGTATTTTTCATGTTTTTTTTTGCAAGACACAGCTGCCCAAATCAAGACTGTCCTGCGAAAATAAGGACAGGTGGCAACCCTTGATTAAGACACAGGATGGGAGAGATAGAAGTGCAGGATACTAGGGGCTATTTGGTCACGAGGGAGTGCTGAATAGGCACGAGGTAAAACAGCAATTGAGGGGCTAAGGGAAGCAGTCACAGCTGGCATTAGCATTGAGATATTTTCGGAGCTCAAGTTTGAAGCGGAATGATGCTGTTATAGAGGAGATGGCAGGACGAAGATTATTAATCTATTTGGGAGCACGGTGGGCAATAGCTCTTTGACCAAGGGAGGTGTGACATCTAGGAATTTTAAAGACCGTGTTATCTGCCTGGATTAGTGGTAGTTCAGGTGGATGTTAAAGATCCCATGGCACTTATCAAAAAGAGTAGGGGAATTTTTTATTCAAAACTTGAAAGTAAAATACATACTTAATAGTGTTACTGCACACAAAATCATAAGACAAAAATAAAAGTAAACAGAAATAAGCAATTCATCAGACATGCAATACAAAATTTCATTTTTAGAGTCCCAAAACGGAAAAGCTGAAACCCCCCCCCCAACTAAAAGAGCAGGGGAATGTATTATTGTAAACAAATAATACAAGTACAGTATTACAGCATACCAAATAATAATAAGGAAAATTGAAAAGAACATAAAGAAGTATTGCATTATACAGGAACCCCAAATATAAACAACCCCCACCACCAAAAAAACAGATGTTAGTCGCAAAACCGCAAAACAAATCATTCAAACAGTGTAAAAAGCCATACAAAGCATAAGAAGAGAAATCCTAACCATAATGAAGGATTACATCCAACATAAAACCTCAAACTAAGCAATCCAAAGAAGTAGAAAAAACCCAGTCCCGACCCTACAAAATGAACAGGGAAATTCCGTATACAAACCAAAAATATAATGTACATATGCATGGTACAGCAGATAAAGGATAATGCAAAATAAAGCATAAAACAGCAAACAAAACAATGCATATAAAGTCCATAACAAAATGAGCTTAACATGTGGAGAACCCCCATCCCTCCCCACTTTAGGAAAAAATCCATGAACATAAGTCCCAATAGCGCCGAAAAACCCCAGTCGATGTGGAGGTTTTCTCGGAACTATAAATAGCCTGTAAACCCTGTAAAATCTGAGTGACAATCTGAGGAAGACTACACACTTTCAGTTGTAATAAAAATGTACATCTAGCCTGCCACAAATAGAAGTGACAAAATGCAAAAATTAAACGTAAAGTGCTAGGATGATAATGAACCAAACTAGGGGGATAAATACCGTAAATCAAAATATCATACCTGAGGAAAGGAAGGGTCTTTTCCTTCCACTTATTTAGGAGAAGGGTCCAAACCAGTTGTGAATAGGGGCAATTAATAAAATGCATCATGGTCTCAGGAATGAAAGGGCACATATCCCGGGGACAAGTCCTTTCCTCATGAGCCTTATGCTTCATATTACTGTGAACACCTAGCCTGCCATGACAAGATAGCCAGGTAACATCCCAAACCCGCTGGGGGATTCGTGGATCAGTCAGTTGGCGAAAAACTCCAGAGGAGTCCAACTGAATGCCAAAGGAATCCTGTAGCACAGGAAGGTCCAAAAGAAAAAATTACTCACCTTAGTAATGTTGTTTCTTCCAATGGAGTCTTGCTGTATTCTGACAATAGCAGTGAGTCCCAACCTTCGAACTGCCCTGGAGGTGAAAGAGTTAACTTTCCATGCCAGGCATGGAATGCTGAGCTCAAGCTCGGTTGAGACTCCGTCTGTTGTTGTTTAAACTCAAACCGTCAGATCTTTACGAGCTAAACTCACTAAGGTCCTGTGTGGAAGCTGTAAACCTACACTAGCCAACTGGCTACTAAACATAAAACACATTTTTTGGTCCCAAAACAAAGACTCAAGTCAGGAGACCCAAAAAATGAAAAACACAACACCCAGTCACCCCAAAGAAAAAGGGGTGAACACAACAAGGTGGGCACCTACTGAGTGCCAATACTGCACTGCCCACCCACATCCCAAAAACAGAGGTTCTGAGAGGGGCAGGCGGGGGGGAGGTCAGAATACAGCAAGACTCCATTAGAAGAAACAACATTACTAAGGTGAGTAATTTTTTCTTCAAACAACATGAAGTCTTGCTGTATGCTGACAATATCAGACTACAAAGCAGCACCTCCATGGAGGAGGGACAGAACCTACTTAGGGAATAGGCTCTGAAGCACAGCTGTGCCAAACCGAGCATCACTCCTAGCCTGGATATCCAGGGAGTAATGCTTGGTAAAAGTGTGAACTGTTTTCCAGGTAGCTGATTGACATATCTCTAGAATAGGGATGTCCCTGGCAGCAGCCAGGGAAGGAGCTGTACCTCTGGTAGAGTGAGCCCTCAGGCCTGAGGGTGGAACCTTACCCAGTTTTTCATAACAAAATTGGATACAAGAGACAATCCACCTGGCAATGGATCTTTTAGTGGCAGGTTACCTTTACCAACCTCACCATAAGTGAGGAACAGTTGGAGGGAGTCAAACCTGTGACCCTTGGTACGCTCTATGTAGTAGCTAAGGGCTCTTTTCACATCTAAACTGTGCAGCCTCCTCTCGCCAGAGGAGGAATGGTCAGTGAAGTACACAGGAAGAGACATAGATTGATTAAGGTGGAAATCTGAAACCACCTTAGGCAAGAAATACAGGTTACTCATCTGTAACAGGAGTTCTAGGAATGGTATATGTTGTTCATCCACACCGTCTGGCAGGTTCCTTGCCGCTTTAAATCTTGCCGGAAGGTCTTCAAGCTGGCTCCTCCCACCCACCCGGGTGGTAAAACTCTTGGCTCCGCCCCATGACGCCAGATCTAGCCCGCTGGAAGCTCAGGTTGTGCTGCCGAGGTCGGTGGGTCGTGTGGATGAACAACATATACCATTCCTAGAACTCCTGTTACAGGTGAGTAACCTGTATTTCTAGGGACATGGATATGTTGTTCATCCACACTGTCTGGCAGACTCCTAGCAGTTCTCCGGGAGGAGGGAGGCAAGGCGCACACCCCCTACTTAGGGAATAAAGACTGGAGAACTGAGGCCCCAAAACCAGCATCTCGGCGTGACTCAAGGTCGATGTGGTAATGGGTAATGAAGGTGTGTGCTGACTTCCAGGTAGCAGCCCTGCAGATTTCCTGGATAGGGACGTCCCTGGAAGCAGCCACCGATGCAGCAGTATGATGGGCAGAATGAGCTCTTATCCCTCTGGGAGGCTCCATGCCCGCCAACTTGTAGCAGAGATCTATGCAGGAGGTGACCCACCTGCTTATCGTCCACTTGGCTGCAGGTCTGCCAGATGCGGCTTCAGCGTAGGTGACAAACAGCTGGCGAACCTCTCCCCGAATTTCAGCCGTGCGCTCCTTATAATAAGCGAGCGCCCTTCTAGGGTCCAAAGTATGGAGCCTGTATTCGGCCTCCGAGGTGTGACTGGGATAGAACACCGGCAGAGTCAACACCTGGTTAAGGTGAAACTCCGACACCACCTTCCGGAAGGAATTTCAGGTGGGGGCGCAGGACAACCTTGTCCCTGTGGAAGACCAGGTAAGGAGACTCAATGCAGAGCGCCTGGAGTTCTCCCATCCTTCTGGCTGACGTGATAGCCACCAAGAAGGCGGTCTTCCACGACAGGTGAGAGATCACACCTGTGCATTGGTTCGAATGGCTTGCCCATGAGCTTTGCCAGTACCAGCAGTAAATCCCACGGAGGTGGAGGTTCTCGCACCGGAGGGGAAATGTGATCAAGGCCTTTGGAAAAGCGCCAGACCACCTTCTCCTGCGCCACCGACTGCTCCCCGGCCCGCGCCCGGTAAGCAGAGATGGCTGCTGGGTACACCCTTAGGGTCGTCGACCTAAGCCCTTGACTAGAAAGGGACCATAAATAGTCCAAGATGCTTGCCAAAGAACAGGAGGAAGGGTCCATGCCCTTGCCCTGACACCAAATGGAAAATCTCTTCCATTTGAAGGCATAGCATTTCCTGGTCGACTCCTTACGGGATGCCTCAACAACATTGAGGACCTTATCGGAAAGACCCAAGGCCTGGAACTCTAGCCAGCCAGGAACCAGGCCGTCAGGTGCAGGGATTGAAGGTCCGGATGGAACACCTTCCCCTGATTGACTGAGAGCAGGTCCGGGCGAGCTGGAAGCTGCCTCGGGAGCCTGGAGCTGAGGCTGAGGAGATCTGGGTACCAGAACTGGCGGGGCCAGTCTGGGGCTATCAGAATCACCTGCACCTTGTCCCTCCTTGCTTTGAGAAGCAGCTTGTGAATCAAGGGAAATGGGGGAAAGGCGTAGAAGAGGCCCGGGGTCCACAGCCTCGAGAAGGCATCCCCCTGCAGTGAGCCCTGCTGAGGGGGGCCGGCATGAAACAGCCTCAGCTTTGTTCTCCCTGGAGGCAAACAGGTCCACCTGAGGTGTGCCCCAGTGGGAGAACAGATCTTGTACTACCTCCGGCAGGAGAGACCACTCGTGAGATGCAGCCCCTATCCGGCTTAGGGCATCGGCCAGGGTGTTGGAGGCTCCTGCCACATGAATGGCTAGGAGATCCATCTCCAGGCTGCGCACGAGTGACCAAATGCGGAGAGCTTCCTTGCATAGAAGCATGGAACGCGTCCCGCCCTGGTGGTTTAGGTAGTACATGGTCGTGGTATTGTCCGTTTGGACTCGGACCACTTGACCCCGGAGAAACGGAGCAAAGGCGGTGAGAGCTAGGCGGACCGCTCGGAGCTCCAGCAGGTTGATGTGGCATCGGGACTCCCGCGGGGACCAGAGGCCGTGGCCGTGTTCCCCCAGATGGGCACCCCAACCCATCAGAGAGGCATCGGTCGATAGAGAGACCGTCGGCTCGGGGCGGACAAACGGGATGCCGTCCTGCAGATGAGATGGAACGGTCCACCACCGGAGGGTTCCACATCTCCTGGGTCACTATCACTAGCTGGTCCAATGGATCGCAGCGTTGAGACCACTGGCTGGCCAGTCCCCACTGAAGGGGGCGCATGTGCCAGCGTGCCCAACGGACCATGCTGGTACAGGCCGCCTTGAGACCCAGGAGGCGCAGGAAGTCCCGGACAGGGCGCGATTGCCCAACCAGAAATGATTGGGCAAAGGAGGTAAGAACCTCGGCCCTGTCCGCCAGGAGCCGTGCTCTGGCTCGAAGAGAGTCGAGCTCTGCCCCGATAAACAGAATCACCTGCTTCGGCTCAAGTTCCGACTTGGCCTCGTTGATGAGAAGGCCGATTTGAGAGCAAACCTGAGGCCAGATCTCTGGACCGCTCCACCTCCTGTCTGGAGGGGGCTGCTATCAGCCAATCATCCAGGTAAGGGTACACCCGGACCCCTCGGCGCCGCAGGAAGGCTGTCACCACTGCAATGCATTTGGTGAAGACCCTGGGAGCTGGAGACAGGCCGAAGAGCATGGCTCGGAACTCGAAGAGGGATCCCTCCGCTCAAAAGCGAAGGAATCTCCAATGTGACGGACGGATAGGGACATGAAAGAACGCATCCTGCAGGTCCAGAGAGCAGAACCACACGCCATGTTCCAAGGATGGTATTATCTGAGCCAGAGTGACCATCCTGAAGGTTTGAGACCTTAGGAACTTGTTCAGGTCGTGTAGGTCGAGAATGGGGCGCCAGCCCCCCATCTGTTTCGGAACCAGGAAGTACCTGGACACAAACCCCGGGTCTGAGGGAGGGTCCGCTACCTCCCTGATCGCCTCCTTTTGGAGGAGGAGAGCGATGTCGGCCCGAAAAGCCGACAGTGAGGCTGCGGGCCCCGAGGCCCCCCGAGGTGCAACGGCTCTGAAGGGCGGAGCCTGCTCAAATCTAGAGGCAGGCCTTTTCCCACCACCTCCAGTACCCACCTGTCCGTGGTAATAACGGACCAGGCAGAAAGGAAGTGCCAGAGCCGTCCCCCCACGGGGGGAATCTGGGGTAAGGTGACGGGGTTGGGGGCGACACCCCTCAGCCCGTCACTGGGCAGGCTTGGAGGAGGGACCGGCCGAGGGACCTCCTGGGCCTTTACCTCCCTGCTTCCTGTTGGAGGAAGCTCTGGGCTTGGGTTTGGGATGCCAAGCCCGAGCCTGCTGGCCCTGGCGTTGTTACCGGACGCGCGGGCGAGAAGCGACGAAGGCTTAGGCTGTGGTTTCTGGCCTTTGTCCTTCTGAGCGGAAGAGACCGAGTCCAAGGTAGCATTGGACTTCTAGATCCTCTGCAGGTGACCTTCCACCCCAGGGCCGAAGAGGTCAGTCCCCAAAAAGGGAACATCCACCAACTTGTGCTGGGTATCCGAAGTAAAGGTGGATATCCTCAGCCAAGCCCGACGATGCATAGCCACTGCGGCCGCCACAGACCTGGCACGAGAGTCCCCAATGCCTAAAGCAGTCTGGAGCTGCTGTTTGGCCACTGCCCTGCCCTGGTCCCGCACCTGCCTGACCGTAGTCTGCAGATCCGCGGGAAGATGAGGGACGACCTTATCCAGGGAGCCCAACAGGGCATGAGAAAATGTGCTATGAGGACGGCCGAACTGGCCTGACGGAAGACCGAGAGGGGCTTATACAGACTTTTACGCCTGCATAGTCCAATTTCTTGGACTCCTTGTCGGGAGGTTTGTCCCACATCCCTTAGCGCTGTCGCACTGAAAACGCTGTCAGTAACCAACCTCAGCCGAGGGGTGTTCAAAAACAAGATAGGAACCTGGGAGGGGACTGTGATATTTCTGCCATCCTGGCCAAGGCGCAGGACAGGGCAGGGCACTGCCAGAGCTCCAAGGCTGGACCCACTATGGCCTCGGCCACCGGAAAGGCCTCCGTAGGGGAATCCCCTCGGTCCAGATTCTCCGTGAGGGGATAACTGGCCCGTTTAGAAACGGGGTTCGAGCTTCATCCCAGTGGACTCTGAGATGAGCCGAAGCAATCCTAGGAAGGACGAAGGGCTATCGTCCACCGACTGTCCTCCTGAGGACTCCAAGTCCATTCACTTGGAGCAAAGGGAGGAATCATCCTTGGACTCGGAAGAGTCCTCAAAGAGCTGCCTCGGGCCTGAGCCACCCTCCACCTGCCGAGGTCTATCGGGAGTGAGGGTGACAGACAGCCTATGGGGCAGTCCTTGGAGCCGACCGAATTTTGGTGGAGCCCCAACTAACGGCCGTGGAGGCGGAGGTTCCACGGAATCGGTGGGGCAGCTGGAACTGGTGCAACAACCAGCCTGGGAACAGCGCCTCGGCTAAAACGAGGGGTTGTTTCGGCGCTCAGTGACAGCCACTTAATGGCCGGGGACGGACGGCATCGGCTTATTCCCGGTCAGAAGGAGCTGTTGCCCATGAGTTCCTCATACCTCTGGCGTAACTTGCGCGAAGCCTCCCTCGTCGAGGAGGAGGAAGAGGATGACCCGGTGCCCGCTTCCATATGCCGAGACCACCTATGATGGCGGGATCGGCTGGACGCGAAGACTCAAAAGACCGAGACCGAGAACCTCGGCTAGGCCGAGGCGGTGCGGGGAGATGTTGCGGGGAATCGCATCCCTCGGTTCAGGCGATTCCACCGAGCTCCGGAACCGGAGGCACAGATGAGCCAGCCGGGATCATCAAATCCACGGAAGCAGAGAGGTTCTCAGCTTCTTCAGCCGACAACCCGTCCAGCGGGTGAGAAAAAATCTTGACCACGTGGACGGGGTCTCGATCAACTGGCCTGGCGGGGACACCGTGAAACCAGTGGCGAAGCGGTGGGCCGAGAGTGGGCTGCCGACAACTAAGGGAGAGGGATCTTTCCCGCTCCCAAGAGCGTCGACGGTGAGACTTACTCTTGTCCCTCTTTTTGGACCAAGAAAATGGTCCAGAAGAAGTTGGACCCTCACCTTTTGTCGAGATGGTCAGACAGAGCTCCTTAAAAGAAGCCGAATAAGAGGCACCGAGAGATAGCGGGACAAATGCCGCAGCTGAGGTAGAAGCGGCTCGCGCCGCCTCCTCTTGCGGCGATCATCTGCTGAACTGATCCGCCGAGCCACCGGCCGCGGACACCGCTGACGGGCCTCTTTTGACTTAACTGGGAAATCTTTCGGGGACGCCCCAGTTGTAAGCGGGCAGCATGGTCTTCGAGGCGTGGGCGAAAGGAAGAGCACAGGTGGCAGGCCTGCGGGTCGCGCTCAAGGCCCAAACAGTAGCGCTGCGTGGAGTGCGGATCCGTCCAAGACACATCTTCTGCCCGCCAGGGCATCTCCGAGAACTTGAGTCGATTGTCCATCGCGGCCGAGGAGAGAAGACCAAGTCTTTTTAGCAAAAACGTTAATTTTGAAAATCTGAAGATTAGGAACCAGTCTTACACGAGCGCATAAGGGAACCTGAGCTTCCAAGCGGTAAGGAAGATCTGGCGTCATGGGGCGGAGCCGAGAGTTTTACCACCCGGGTGGGTGGGAGGAGCCAGCTTGAAGACCTTCCGGCAAGATTTAAAGCGGCAAGGAACCTGCCAGACAGTGTGGATGAACAACATATCCATGTCCCTAGAACTTCCTGTTAGTCCTGAGGACCACCTTATCTCTATGAAAGGAGATAAAATCAGGCTCCACTGACAAAGCTTGTAATTCACGTATGCATCTGGCAGAAGTGATGGCTACCAGAAACACAGTTTTCCAAGTCAAGTACTTAAGCTCTGCTGAAGACAAAGGCTCAAAAGAGGGTTGCATAAGCTGAGCAATGCAAACATTAAGGTCCCAAGCAGGGCAGGGTCCCTGAATGGAGGGTTGGTGTGAAGCAATCCCTTGAAAACTTGGAGAATACAGGGTGAGCTGAAAGAGAGGGCTTACCTGCTGAAATAAAGCAGAAACAGCTGCCAGGTGCACCTTCAGTGTAGCTGGTCTCAGCCCAAGCTATTTAAATGGACCATATAATCAAGGGCTGTGGGCAGATCAGCAGACTCTGGGGAAATATGCTTCCCAGAGCACCATATGGAAAATCTTTTCCATTTGGAATTATAAGTAGCCCTGGTAGAAGGTTTCCTAGAAGCCTTCAGAATGTCCATTACACCTTGAGAGAGGTGTAAATCAGCAAACTCTAACTCTCCAAGAGCCAGGCCTTGAGATTGAGAGATTTGAGATTCGGGTACCAAACCCTCCCCTGAGCACAGGTTAACAGGTTGTAATTCCTGGGAAGACACAGGGGAAGATGGACTGCTAAGGACAGTAGGAGTGGATACCAGGGCTGTCTGGCCCAGTCTGGAGCAATCAGGATCATCTTGCACGGTTGAGATCTGATTGTGACTAGCACTTTTTGAACAGGCGAGGGAAGGGGGGAAAAGCATACAGGAACTTCCCTTCCCAACTGAGAACTAAGGCATCCAGGGGGACTGAGCCCAACACTGCGGACCTGCAGCAAAAAAGGGGAAGTTGGTGATTGTCTGGGGCTGCAAAAAGATCTATCTGCGGGGTGCCCCATCTGGAAAATATCATCTGCAAGACCAGGGGATCCAGTGACCATTCGTGATGGCCCTGGAATATCCTGCTGAGAGCATCTGCCAGGACATTGTCCTTGCCTGGGAGGTGAACTGCCGTGAGGGGAGGTGTTCAGGGAGTAAGCCAGAGACCACAACTTCATTGCCTCTGTGCACAAGGCTGTAGACTGAGTGCCTCCTTGCCTGTTGATGTACCACACTGTGGTGGTGTTGTCTGTTCTGACCTGGATAACTTTGCTCTGAACAGATTTGGAAAAAGCTTGAAGTGCTAGAAATACTGCTCTGAGTTCCAACAGATTGATGTGAAGCAGAGATTCCTGAGGGGACCACAACCCCTGAGTGTTCAGGTCGCCCATGTGAGCCCCCCCACCCCAAGAGGGAGGCATCTGTAGTAAGGATTAAAGAGTGAGACTGAGTGACAAAGGGAACCCCTTGTCTCAGATTGTTCTGATCCTGCCACCACTGTAGGGCCTGGATCGGGGTTCGAGTTACTGGGATCAATTTGGTCAGAGGGTCCTTCCTTTGAGACCAGAAGGCTCTCAAATGGAACTGAATGTCCCTCGTCTGAAATCTTGCTCCCTGCACTACTGCTGTGGAAGCAGCCATGTGCCCCAGGAGCTGTAGAAAATGCCTTGCTGGTCGAGACACCTGCAGGGTGAATGAGGAGGCCAGAGAGACAAGGGTCCTTGCCCTGTCCAGGGGAAGGAAAGCTCTGGCCTTTTCTGTGTCTAGCTCTGCGCCTATGAAGGTGAGGAGCTGGACAGGCTCTAGAACTTACTTTGAAAGATTCAGAAGGAAACCCAAAGAGGTGAGCAGTTGCTGAGTTATCTGTAAGTGTAACTTGACTTGGTCTGGGCACTGGCCTACTATAAGCCAGTCGTCCAGGTGAGGGAAGATGGCAATCCTTTGCCTTCTCAGAGAAGCAACTACCACTGCCAGGCATTTTGTGAATACCCTTGGAGCAGAGGTCAGACCAAAGGGCATTGCTCTGAATTGGTAATGGCCTGAGGGCAGCTCAGACCTGAGGTACTTTCGATGGGAGCTTCTGATGAGAATATGGAAGTAGGCATCCTTGAGGTCCAGGGACGCTAGCCAGTCCCCTGGCCTTAGAGAGGGTAGAATAATTCCCAGAGTCACCATTTTGAATTTTGGTTTTAAAAGGTGCTTGTTTAAGTATCTGATACCCAGGATGGGCCGCCATTCTTCTGTCTTTATTGGGGTAAGGAAGTACCTGGAGTACAACCCTTTGCCCTGGTGTAGGGGTGGAACCCTTTCCACAGCTCTGAGAGCTAGGAGGGAAGAGACCTCTGCCTCTAGGGCAAGTGTCTCTGAGGGATTTGCAGGTGGAAAGGATCTGGTTCTCATCTTTGGAAACTTTTTGAAGCTGAGAACCAGTCCCTGGCTTACTACTTCCAGGACCCATTTGTCTGATGTCAGAGACTCCCAGTCCTGGACAAAATAAGCCAGCCTGCCCCCTACAGGTAGTTGAGAATCGGCCCTGGAAACCCCATCAGGGTGCCTGTCTGGCAGGGGCTTTGGGCTGAAGGGTGGAAGCAGGCTTGCCTGTACCCCGTCTGCCTCTCCCTCTAAAGAACCCCCTCTGGGCATAAGCAGAAGAGGAGGCCTGGGCTTGGTAGAAAGGCCTATGGAAAGGCCTGCTCTTGCGATGCTGCCTTTGAGGAGTGGCCTGCCTTTCCTTGGCCTGTGCACTCCTATAGGTGGTCCTATATTCATCCATTTTCTTCATGTAATTCTCTGTCTGCTCCCCAAACAGAGAATTACCCACAACAGGAAAATCCATGGCCTTAGTCTGGGTATCCTGTGACAGGCTAGTACATCTGAGCCAAGCCATTCTTCAAATGCCACAGATGTAGCCATGACTCTAGATGGCACATCATTGGAGTCCACTGCAGCATGGAACTGCACCTTGGATGCCTCAATACCATCAGCAGCCACCTGCTCCAGCTCCTTGGCAAGCTGTCCAGGGACCTGTTTTGCTAAAGCCATAACAGTGTCCCATCTGGATTTTTGATACCTAGCAGTATAGGCCATATAATTGGCCTGTCTGAGTCCCAAGGATGCTGCCATGTACTGTTTAATTGCCATGGCATCAATCCTCCTGGAGTCCTTGTCCGGAGGGTGTAAAGCCAAGGGAATATTTGCCTTATCACAGGCTGCAGCCTGCACTACCATAACATGGCTGCATTGTTGTGTAAGGAACTCCGTATCTGAGCCTGACAATGTATACTTCTTGTCTATTCTTTTATCCACAGGAGGTGTAGTGTTACGAGTCTTTAAAATCTTAAATGTCTGTTTCCCAAAAGATTTGTGTAAGGGAATAGACAGCCTCCTAGACTCTGGGATATCCATCATTTCTACATAGTCAGGCTCCTCCTGGTCATCCACAGCTTCCTCCATAGGAAGCTGGAGGGTTTTAGCCACTTTTTTATAAAACATGAAATGGGAGGGGGACTCAGAAAGCCTAGGAGGAGACACTCCTGAAGGTCTGTCTGGGGAGATGTCCGGGTCAATAGGCACATCCAGACTTTCAAAACCACATTCACTTTCCTCATACTCCTCTTCCTCCTCCTCTTCCTCCGGTTCATAAAATTCCTCTAAATCATACTCTTGAACCGGTGAAACCAGCCGAACCGAGCGCCTGCCTGATGGTGCCGGTTCGGTCGGAACCGGGAGAAGCGACTGCACAATTTTGATCGCTGGCTATTTCTCCAGCGGTTGGAGAGGAAAGTTTTGGCTCCACACCAGCTGATTTTCTTTTCTAATTCTCTTAGCGGAACCGACTCCTCAGAATCGGCTCCTTTTGCCCTTGAAGAAGTCTCGCCCTGGTCAGGCGGCACTCCTTCTGGTTCGGTTTGAACCGAACCGGGCTGGCCATCCGGTTCAGCGGACTTTTGGCCTCCCTTTCCTGAGCCTACCAGCTCTCTTTTCCAGGGTAGCTGTGGGAAATTTTAGAAATCTGGCAGTCTCTGCATTGAGGTGGTCAACCCCAGACAATAAACACAGGTGGTGTGGGGGTCAGCCTTAGCAAAGACTTCCCCACACACACTACAGTGTTGAAACCCAGTGGGCCCGGTTTTTCTTTTGGGTTTCTCAGACATTGTGCCAGTCCTAACCAAACTTACCCTTTTAATAGCAATCCACCAGGCAAGACCCTCTTATCGGTTCCTGACCGTGTCACGGGGTCGTGGAAAAAAACGTAATAAAATCCGTTTGTTTTAGAACCGATAAGAACCGGTAACCACACTCTAAAAGTACAATTCAAGATTTTTTAACAACTTGATTGGTTCAAACCGAACCAATGAACCATTTACAAGTTCCACACAGAATAGAATAAAATATTACCTATCTAGTACTCACAAATACCACAGACAGAGACTGAACCGACAGGTTACGGTTTAAATTCAGTCGAAAAATGAGAAAAGCGGTACTTTAACCAACAAATTGAACCGAGCAGAAGGAGAAATCTCCAGACTGACTGTTCAGTGAGGCGGAGTAAAGAATCTGATGGTTTGAGTTTAAACAACAACAGACAGAGTCTCAACCGAGCTCAAGCTCAGCGTTCCATGCCTGGCATGGAAAGTTAACTCTTTCACCTCCGGGGCAGTTCGGAAGGTTGGGACTCACTGCTATTGTCAGAATACAGCAAGACTTCATGTTGTTTGAAAGGATGTTCCCAAAACAGACCGATATAAGTGCTTCCTCGAGGAAGAGATAATCACTGTAAGGGTCAAAGACCACTGACGAATCTTTAAAAAGGTGGGGATAATAAAATGGGGGAGCTTACACTTACAAAAGTTATGAGGAATTGCCAAAGGGGGGAGACACCAGGCAGCGCACAATGGAACAAGATGATGATGAAGAAGAGAAATCCAAAAGACCAGAGTGGCATGCAACAGGTAGGGAATAGTAGTCTTAAAAAACAAACAGTGAAAAAACACCAAGGGGTTCAACATCCAAACCCCGCCGTGGCAGTAATCAAGATATGTGTAAGAACGTTTCACCGGATTCAAATAGCCGCCCCAGAATCCCTGAAAGAATACATTATACAAGCGAGCTTCCAAGGAAAAGGGGACTGGAAAAACCAAAGCCACATGAAGAAATAAGGGAAGAACTAAAGTTTTCAGCAACAAAACCCGCTTCCTCTTTGCAATAGTATGACCCTTCCAGGACGCAGCCAAATGAAAAGCCTTGTCCAAAACAACAGTCCAGTTTGAGAGGGAATCATCAGGGGCACCAAAGGTCAATCCTAAAACTTTGATCGGGGAAAACTGCAAAGGCACCCCTGCAACGTAGCGAAGAGAATGGGAGGGGGGGTGGAATTGGGAGGTACAATGCTGAACTCTTGTTATAATTAAGCTTAGAACCAGACACACGTTCGAAATCCGTTAGAAGGAGGAGTAAGTCCGCCTCTCGTAGGTGCAGGGTGGTGAGAATGCAGAGATTGCCCGCATAAGCTAACATCGTAGGGATAGAGCACCCAGAAGGAAAGGACAATTGAGGGATCGATGGTGGCATAAAAGTCTACGAAGCAATGGATTGATATGAAAAACATAAAGAAGAGGACTGAGAGGGTAGCCCTGCCGAACCCCGGTACGATTCAAAAAGGGGGGCAAGAGGCACCATTCACATAAGGATGGATCCAGGCAGTGGAATAGAGCAATCTAATCCATTGAATAAATCGCTGTGGAATACCGTAATGAGACAGGACATGAAAGAGGTAGTCATGATTTACTCTATCAAATGCCTTTTCCTGATCGAGTGAAAAAAGAAGTGAAGGAGGAGAAGAAGAAGAGCTAAAGCCAGAGACATCTCTAAGTAAGGAAAGATTGGAAACAATAGTGCGATGAGGAATAGCGCAGGTCTGTACCTCTGAAATTACTTGGGACGTAACAGGAAGAAGACGGTGAAGCAGGACAGATGTAAAAATCTTATAGTCTACATTCAAGAGACTCAAAGGCCTCCAATTCCTTATGTCTGCCCTATCTCCTTTCTTAAACAATAGAAATACGATAGCATCTGAAAAATTCCAAGGTACAGAGTGAGAATCAATGATAGTATTAAAGAGCAAGGTAAGGACTGGCCCGGTGGCGCTGAGGGTTGAGGTGCTGGACGTCACACCTCGCTCCACGCCAGCGGCCCGGGTTCGGGAACGAGCCCGGCTGCTGGGGGTTGGCAGGGAGGAGTAGGATCGAGAGTCCGTGGGACGCTCTCCCTCCTGGGGGGATCCAGGGGCATCCCGGTGCAGTGGGGACCCCCGGTGGGGAGCCGGAGGTACTACTGCTGCCAGGAGCACGCAAAGCACAGAGCGAGGCTGGCAGCCAGAGCGTGGGCGGACGCTGCCAAGACGCCAGTATACTGGCGTCACTGCACACCTGCTGGCTCAGGGGAAGGGAAAAGCAGAAAAACTGGGGCACTAGACGTGGCGGCATGATGGCCGTCTCCCATAGAGGACTCTCTCGGCGCCCGAGGGTGCGCGGCAGTATCGGATCCTGATTCGGGTGGGTTGAGCTCCGGAGGGAGTGCTCCCCACCACCCCGCCGTAGGGGGCAAGCCGCGGGGGTCGCTCCGAGGCCCGAATGTGGACGCCGGAGGCAGCCCAAGGAGATGGCAGCTGGATGAACCTGGGGAGATGCCAGACGTGGGAAAAAAGTAAGGCAGACTGGTGGCCCCTGGGGGGATAAAGAAAATAAGAAAAAAAAAAAAAAGAAAAAAAAAGAGCAAGGTAAGAATAGGAGAAAAAAGGTCAGAAAAAGCTTGATAAAGTTCAGCCATAAGGCCATCCAGCCCCGGAGAAGTACATCGCTTTTGCTTTTTAATAGCCGCCTGCACCTCTAACAAAGAAATTGGGGCTGTCATCTTGGTAAAAAGATCAAGAGAGGGAGAAGGGGTCTGGAAATCAAAAAAGGAAGCGGCAGCGGATGTAGCCAGTGAAGGAGTCCCAAAAACACTGGTTAGATGGGAAGAGACCTTTAACTGGAGAGAGACGATATAGTGTCATAAACCGTAGAAGAGTCCGCATCGAGTAAGGCGATCAATGTGCGTGGCAACCACCTGTCAGAACCAGCTTGTAAATATCAAAAGAGGCCTTAGAAGAGTGGGTGCCACAAGTAGCCTCAAGACGCATTGAGCGTGCCCTATTATATTGACACTCTTCCATCTGAGTCTTCAAGGAAGCAATAAGGGGGGAACAATCTTGAGCCATCACAGAAGCCCTAGAGATCACGTCCTGTAAATGCCGCTGCAATTGCAAATACTTACGATAAGAGGAAACAGATTTACTCCTAGCATACCTAAGAAAGAGATGTTTTAGATCAGATTTGTTATCGTCCCACCAATGTAAAGGGAAAGTAGAAGCATCCAGAACCAAAATGTGGGCCAACAGAAATTCCCGACAAGCTCGAACTATGCAGCCATCAGACAATAATGAGCTATTCAACTTCCAGCGCGAAGAAACAAGAGGAGGATGGGAAGCCTTAGAAGGAAAACAAAGTAATGAGGTGGCCATGTGATCCGAGGTCTCGCAAGGAATAACCTTCGCCTGTCGTACCATAACATTCTGGTAGAGAAAGATAAAATCAATACGAGTGGCCAGAAGACCTCTGTGATAGTTCATTGTTCCCTTAGGATGCACCTCACAATAACCGTCCTTAAGAGAGGTGAACTGAAGTATAGTACATAATGCAGTGGAGTTACCAAAAAGCTTCTGTGTGGAGCCTCCTCTGTCAGCCAGGGTAAGACCACAACTGAAGTCCCCTTCCCCATACAGAGATGTCTAGAGGTGTGTAAATAAGGCTGCAATAACCAAAACAAGTCTGAACAAGCAGCAATACCCTGAGGTGCATAAACATTTAGAATCCTGAGCTGTAGACGACGGAAGGTGCAATCAAGCAATAAGGCGCGGCCAGGGACAATATCAACCAGTCTCGTAACAGTACAGTCAAAACCAGAAAACAAAATACCCAACCCATCACATTTATCCTCACCTGAGGACCAATAAGAAGAGCCTCTAGTCCAGCCAGTGGAAGCCCGGGTCAGCTCGTATCGAGTCTTCAGCCTAGTATCCTGAAGTAAGTAGAAATCATGTGGGCGATCCAATAGAAACTGCAAAGAGGTAAGAAGTTTTCTATGGGATTTCATGCTGCACACGTTAAGTGTGAGGCAGCGAAGACCCAAACCGATAGGCATAAGAAGAAAGAAAAAGATCGAAAGACAGCAGAAAAAAACAAAGAAGAATTATTCAAAGAGGCGTCAAGTAACCACCGATTGCAGCCTGGTGTCTGGATTAGTAAGGGGGGGGATCCCGTTGGGAATCAGAGTAGTAGTCTAAATGGAGAGAAGAGGCTTGTGAAGCGTCAGAGTCATTTTCCTCGTCCATTATGTCACTCCACTGCTTCCGTTTGGTCAGGGCTTGGTAGTGATTCCTGGTCAGAATGGATGTCTGGGGGAAGGGCTGGGAGCCTTACGCTTACCCTTGGACTTACCCTTTTTTCCCTGAGAAACCTCTGTGAAGGGGTCCAATTCAGGAGGGGGAAGAGGAGGTGGCATGGGGTCAGAGGGGGCAACAACCCCCGGTGCCGGGTCCATGCCAGGAGGGATCAGGTCTTGTAACACAGGATCCGCCACTCAGAGAGTGGGAAGAGCAGAGGGAAGAACATCACTGGGGGGGGGGGGTACTACGTCCTGGACGTCCTCATCACGCTGGCGAAGAACCTGAGTCTGAGAGTCCGTGATGAGGGCTACCTGATCCTGAGGGGGACTGTCCAACTGATTATGGTCAACCCATGGACACTGATGGTAAGTATGGCCAGTCTCATCACAGAGATTACACCTCCGTGGGTCAGGGCAACCGAGGCTCACATGACCATAGGCTAAGCATATACTGCACCGTGGCTCGTTGCACATATGGCTCAAATGCGTTCGAGCACCGCATTTATGACAGGTGCAAGGTTGACCAGGATAGAAACACAGACCTCTGTCCCTACCTGTATAAAAACTACCTGGCAAATGAGCTATATATACCTCGGTCATTCTGCTTCAATTGCACCTTAACCTTCCAACCCCCAGTCCAAAAAAGGACGAGGAGTCTCGAGAACGTCGCAGAGCTGCTTAAGCCAGTATTGGACATCCGCTATACTCACTCCTTCATTACGAAAGAGAAGAGTAATTATTTTCACCGTAGGTTTAGTAAGAGGAATGAGCATATAGGGGGTCCATAAAGGCTGTAATTTTACCACTTCATATTTGATCAAAAATTTTTCTAGAGTAGAAACATTCTTAAAACTTAAATCATAAACTGATTCCCCTCTAACATGTATGAAAGCAAACAATTCACTCGCTGAAATACCCAGAGAATCACATAACAGGGAATGCAACACAGTTTTCCTATCAGGTGCAGTAGAAAGGTCACCAAAATATTTCAGACGAACTGCATTTCTACATTGGGCTGGCTCGCCCAAGTTCTGAAACAGGTCACTGAGGCGAAAGGGATGGTCAGTCAAAGCCTCATCTGTATGTAGAGAAGGCAAAGAAGGGTTATCCAAGTGGTGTATCGAAACAGCTGTCGAACAGGAGTGCACTGCCGGCGAAGGATGCGGTACCCAAGCAGAATCTTGAGCATGCAAAGGGCCCGGAGTCTCAGGAGTTGGTTGGCCAACAACAGAATGTCGTGTCAAAGTGGCAGGGCGTTGTGGAAAGGAAGCCGCCGAGGATGAATGAAGGAAGGAAGTGGATTCGTCAGGCAGTTCAGGGACTATGTGTCCCCGTATAATGTCCTGTGCGCTTACCACTCAGGGAGAAGACCAGGGTGCTCCAGGAAGCGGTCGAGTCCAACCCGCAGCACGTAGAACGGAAGCAGGAGCCACACACTTTCTGGAAATGAAGTACCGCCGTGGGTGTCCGTAGAGGATAGCGTGCCTGCAGTAGCTGAAGCAGCACAGGTAGGAGCCGTAAGCAAGTCCATCGTCGTAGCACGTGATGACCAATAGTGTATAGCAGCCTGGTCAGAGACATTAGGCATGGCGGAGTGCAGGGTGTCGTCCTCCTGCACGAAGTGCCGTAAGAGAGAGTGGTGCTGTTCATATAACACTCGTAAATGCGATGGAGACATAGCATGAGTACTGGTCCCAAGGACTGTAGGAGAATGCTGGTCCAAAATCAGGGTGGTAGCTCCAAACTCAAGAGGAGATTCAGGAGGTGTACGAATCACTAGTCATGGCGCAGTGTCAGGTTGACTATTACCGCAGGCACTAGGCAAAACAACAGGCATAGCAGGCTGTAGAGCCAGAGCAGAAACCACAAAACTGAGAGCAGCATCACCTCCACCTCCTCCAGGGTCCGGGATGGGAGCCATCTTGGTCCCGCAGGAAAAAGGGTCCCCCCTGCTCACAGGAAGCAAGAGTAGGGGAATTTCCCCGATGACCTGGCCAAATTTCCCTCATTCACTAAAAATGCCACTAACAGCTTAATCTGGTTCAAGGTCAGTTGGCATTCATCTGTATCCCCTTCCCCCCCCGGGTCGTGCCTGAAAATATTCAGGATTTGTCTAGTGCACTTACCCGGTCAACAAAAACTAAATAAAAATAAATAAATCTGAGCTTCTGGTGGAACAGTTGTTTTCATAGGGAATAAGGAGCTTCTGGATGCCCATTGGCATGAGGCCCAGACACACTTTCTTGGCCAGGAGGCACGTTTGGAACTTGAGCCTATCTGTGAACTGGAGCCAGTTAGCCTGGTCATATAGGTCACATGTATGTGTGAGCCATGCGGAGCCAGGTAAGAGTCAACAGGCTTTATTTAGAGTGACTTTTATATGGTGGAGGGCTGTGTCCATAGCTGAGCCGTAGACTACTATGCCATAATCAACAAGAGAGACCACTGTACTCTGGATAGCAAGTTTCAGGGCCTCCGGGGTAAGACTTTGCTTATGTCTATGAAGCAAACTAATACTGATGTTCACAGCCTTTACAACATTTTCAATATGGCATGCATACGACATAGTGCTATCTATAGTGACCCCCAAATATCAGAAATGCTGGACGAATTCCAATGTAGTTCCAGACTTGTTTGTTATATTGAGTGGGTGTGAACGATGCCTATTCTGGGGACAGGAAAACAGCAAGGTCTTGTTTTTTTTGTAGTTCATAATGAGTTTTTGTTCTCTGAACCATCTTTCAACTGCATTAAAGCTATCTTGGACCTTGCATTCCAAGGCAAAGGGATCGGGGTCACTTGTATAAAGGACTGCATCATCTGCATAGAGCAGAACTGGACAGCTATTGGCAAGCGGGAGCCTGTTTAGAAACAAACTGAATAAAATGGGGCCCAGGATGGAGACCTGGGGTACACAAGAGCGAAAGGGTCTACTGTCAGATAGGACATTATCAATCCTAACTTGTTGAGAGCGATTTGTGAGGTAGCTCTTATAATTACACACCAAGAAGAACGGTCTTAATGAGTTCATTTAAGATTTCATAATTTGACCGTTTGCAATTTTTATGACCTCCCAATCCTGGAGTCTTCAATTTGTTTTATCTAAACATTTCTTTGTTCAGTTCATCAATAGTCTAATAAGATTATGAATAAAATTACTTTAGGACAAAAACTGTATAAACTTTGGGTTTGATTTTGCGTAAATATTAACTTCTCTCTGAGTTGAAAATGCATAGGAGATTAGTTGTACATATGTTTGTATTTCTCCATACTTTCACTTTGGAAACTTGTAAAAAAAAAAAAAAAATATCAAAAACAACACTCAACAGTCCAATGAGATTTAGAATAAAATAACTTTTGAACAAAACGGCATAAACATTGGGTTTAATTTTGCATAAATATTAACTTCTTTCTGAGTTGAAAATGCATAGGAGATTAGTTATACATACTTTTCTATTTTCCACACTTTTATTGTGGAAATTTGTAAAAAAAAATATGAAAAAATAACACTTGACCTTTTGCACATGTCTTGACCTCCCGTAAAGGGAATGGCTTAAAACTTATTTAGGAGTCATTCAAGAGTTATTCCAAGGCCAAGATTTAGAAAACTATGCATTTAATGCATTTTAACAATAGAAGTTGCCAAAGAGGACATAATAAATGAAAAAATCAGTGTTGCAGCATAGATGCGTAAAGGTTTTACAGACAGCCACTGTTTTTCTTCTCTGTCTTCCTTCAATTTGGTCAGCGTCAGCTTCACATATAGATCTCATAGGATATTGCTGGCTAATAATTACTAAAATTAATCTGCTGCTTTTGTTCTGAAAAGATTTAACATGATCCCATCTTGAAAATATCTAATGTGATGCCAGTAAGCAGATCATTTTGTTTCAAGCTGGTAAGTACTAAAGAATTCCATTGAAATAATAGTAAGTCATGATGATCTACTGTTAAATTAGGCATGACAAAATGCTCTGGTCTCACTGCACTTAAAGTGGTGAAATGCTTTACAGAAATGAAGCTGTCATAAGTTTAATAGGAGTTATGGCAAACAAATGTAAATATCTCTAAAAGTATACAAATTACGCATAAACCATCAGTATGAAAGTTGTTCATGACGAAACAACCTTTCAAATGACCTTATTCATTAAGCTGCACTAATTATATTTTTTAAACTATGGCCATCAGATTACCTGAATTTTCATTTTTCTTCACAATTTTCACCTTTCGGATGGCTATATTTAAAAAAATCTAATGAATTCAGACTAGTGACTACCCTCATTTGAAAGGTCATTTTGTCCTGAACAACGTTCATGTTGGTTGTATATTGGTAACCTGTATACTTTCGGAGATATCTGCATTTGTTTGCAATGACTCCTACTGTGTTCACTCAGAAAAAAAATAAGGTTGTTTGGAAGACCATATTTTACAAAATATAAATAATTCAGATTAGTGACTACCCTCATGTGAAAGGTCTTTTTACCCTGAACAACTTTCACATGGTTGTTTTTGTGCAGCTTGAATAGTTTTAAAGATAGTTAGACTTGTTTGGAAAGTGTGCACATTTGCTCGCAGAGAAAAGCAGCTTTGAGTTCTGTGTCCATCATTCTAAACAGAATAAAGGGAGTATTTTTTTTTAATTGCCATAGGGATTTGCAGTGTTCCGGAAGAATACACTGAAAACTACTAAAAAAATGAGTTCCACTGAAACTCTTTTCAAGGTAAAGTGATATGGCTGAAGGCTTCGCCCACAGCCATAAAAATGATAGGTTTCCTGCAATTGCTTTATCTGCCTGATATTCAGTTGCTCACTTTGCATTGTTTGGGGGAGGGTTTTTGCACTTACTTTACTTCACATGCTATACTTTTTAAACTAGGCATTTAAATTAAGAAAACTGTCCTCCTTTGCCAGCTAACACTGCTGTGCATATGTTAGCCAATCTGTAATGTCATGTTTAGCTTTACAATTGGCCAGGTTATATGTGTGTATGTGTGTGTGTGTGTGGGGGGGGGTTATCTGTCACTATGTCATGTGGGCATTCCTACACAAGTACTCTCTGGTTTTCCATTTCGGCCCCCAAACTTAAGATGGCTTCCCCCCCTTCACTTCCTTGCTCTCTATGGTAGTGGTCCTTGATATCACATTCACAGAACAGTGAGGTTTTGGAAAGTACGGTGATCATGATCCCGCCCCCATATCCCTTAATACAATGGAGAATACAGCAGGGGATGGGTGATGCGATTATTACTCCCACAATCCCCTTAACTCCCTGGGTTCAGATGCAAATGTGACCCCCCTCATGTAACTTTAATTTAGGCCCTGCCAGTCACCCAGAGGTGAAGCAGCATGTCATCCTCATAACAGTCCCATCACTGGGGCCCTCTGGTACTGGCAGTCAATTTCCTTTTTGCTGCTATCTTCCCAGTTAGTGCTGCCTTCCAGTCCCACCTGACCACTCAATTTATGCCTCCACTTGCCTTCTGGACCCCTAGAAGCACATGACATCCATTCCTTCTTTCACACCTTTCCTATAGTCCTCCCCAAAGACATTATGGCTGGAGGCCCCTCCCACTGGGAGACTTGCCACCACACAGACCACTTCTGCACAAGGGCCCCAACAGGCCCCTACCTTGGAAGCTCATAGTTAGATCCCAGTTGGACCCTCAGTTTAGGCCTGCACAGCCAGCTGTTTGTGTGGCCATCATTACACTGTTTACTGGTTCTGTTTTCAGAACCACAGGAAATGGTTAATACCCCTCACCTGGTATTCCCAGTTATACACAATGTTGTCTACCCCATCTCTTTCCAGATATCTATTAGTTCAGCATGGGTTTCTTTATGATTTTACTAGTGTACAGCATGGCTCAGGTTGGGGGGGAGGACCCGGACCTTGCTCAATTTAATGCTGTGTACTGGGTCCCCCATCATACATCTCTGCTCATGGAACGTGAATGGCCTTACTAGCCCAGTTAAAAAGGCAAAGATTTTAAGACAAGTTAACAAACTAAAGCCAGACCTGGTATATCTCCAGGAGTAGCATCTTACACCAGCAGAACACACCAAACTAACTAAATTTGGTTTTGTGGCAGAATATTTATCCTCCTCCCCATCACGTCAGTGACACGGGGTAGTTATATTAATCCCATGACATAATAATTTTGATGTGTGGCAGGTCTGGTGAGACCCTGACAGCTGTTTGGTAATAGCACATGGCACTTTACATGAGCTTGCGGTAACTCTGGCCAACATTTATGTGGCCCCAGGTAAAAATACCCCAGATATTAAATCTCTAATGGATAAGGTGGTATTCAAACAAGAAAGGCGCGCACTGGGATAGTGGTGCTCACGGCAAGAACACCACAAACTGGAAGCCGGGCACTCACAAAATCAATTATTCTAGATACTGCAGCATATGAAAAAAGGAAAAATTACTCACCTTAGTAATTGTGTTTCTTCTAATGGAGTCTTGCTGTATTCTGCCATTAAGCCGTTAGCCCCAGCACTTGAACTGCTCCAGAGATGAAAGAGTTAACTCTATACCAGAGCATAGAACGTTGAGCTCGAACTCGGTTCAAACCTCTGTCTGCTGCACTTTGAAGTGTAACTGTCAGATTCTTACGAGCTAATACTAACTCCACTATGTGGAAATTGTAACATTTTTACTAGCCAAAAAGGCAACCAAGTATTTTGGATCCCCAAAAGACTCAAGTCGAGAAATCCAAAACAAAAACTAGGTAGTGAACATACTAATTATCAAACCATAACAATAACCCACTCCCCCTAGGTAAAAAGGGAGAGTGCCAAGTACACCCCTGAGGTGCAACACTGCACCTACCATCCCACTTCCCAAAAACCAGGTTCTGAGAGAGAAGGCAGGGAGGAAAGTCAGAATACAGCAAGACTCCATTAGAAGAAACACAATTACTAAGGTGAGTAATTTTTTCTTCATACAACATGAAGTCTTGCTGTATTCTGTTTGTCTCTAACTACACGCGGTACCTCCATGGAGGAGGAATCAAACCTATTTTGGGAATAGGCTCTGCAGTACTGTTGTACTAAACCTAGCATCACTCCTAACCTGGATATCCAGGGAGTAATGCTTGGTGAATGTATGGACTGTTTTCCAGGTGGCTGCTTTGCATATCTCTAATAAAGGTATATCTCTGGCAGCAGCCAGAGAAGCAGCTGTACCTCTACCCGAATGAGCCCTCAGGCCTGAGAGGGGTATTTTGCCTAGCTTTTCATAGCAGAATTGTACTGTATACAAGAGACAATCCACCTGGCAATAGTTCTCTTAGTAGCAGGTTTGCCCTTTCCCATATCACCATAAGTGAGGTACAACTGGAGGGAGTCAATGTAGTAGCTAAGAGCCATTTTAACATCCAAACTGTGTAATTTTCTCTCTCCTGAAGAAGAATGATCAGTGAAGAATACAGGAAGAGACATGGATTGGTTCAGATGAAAATCTGAGACCACCTTGGGTAGGAACCTTCTGTTGGTTCTGAGGACCATCTTATCTCTATGGAATGAGATCAAATCAGACTCCACTGACACAGCCTACAATTCACTGATACGCTTGGCAGAGATAATAGCTACCAGAAACACAGTTTTCCAAGTCAAGTACTTAAGCTCTGCAGAAGACAAAGGCTCGAAAGGGGGTTGCATAAGCTGAGCAATGCAAACATTAAGGTCCCATGCAGGAGGAGGATCCCTAAAGGGAGGATTGGTATGAAGCAATCCCTTGAAAAATTTACAGAAAACAGGATGAAATGCCAGTGAGGAGGGCTTTCCCACTGACAGAAAAGCAGACACAGCTGACAAGTGCACTTTGAGGGTAGCTGGTCTGAGGCCTAGGCCATTAAGATAGACCATGAAATCCAGAACTGTAGACAAATCAGCAGTCTCTGAAGGTATATGTTTCTTGGAACACCAAATGCTGAATCTTTTACATTTGGAGTTATAAGTTTTCCTGGTGGCAGGTTTTCAAGATGCTTTGAGAATGTCCAGAACCCCTTGAGACAGATGCAAATTTGCATACTCTAACTCTTCAAGAGCCATGCCTTAAGATTGAGAGACTGAATGTTGGGATACCAGATCCTTCCGAGAGGAGGTTAACAGGTTGTGATTCCTGGGAAGTGATAGGGGAAGACAGGCTGCTAGAGACAGCAGCAGGGGATACCAAGGTTGCCTGGCCCAATCTGGAGCAATCAGGATCACTTTGCAAGATTGTGACCTTATCTTGACCAGGACCTTGAACAGTAGGGGAAAAGGAGGGAAGGCATACAGAAATTTTCCTTCCCAAACCAGAATCAGAGCATCCAGAAGGACTGAACCCAAGACTGGGGGTCTACTACAGAAGAGAGGAAGTTGGTGATTGTCTGGGGCTGCAAAGAGATCTATCTCTGCAGTGCCCCACCTTGAAAAAATAACTTTTAACACTAGGGGATCCAGGGACCATTCGTGATGGCCCTGGGAAATGCTGCTCAATGCATCTGCTAGCACATTATCCTTCCCCGGGAGGTGGATTGCTACCAAAGAGGTCTGTAGAGAATAAGCCAGAGACCATAACTTCATGGCTTCCGTGCATAAGGCCATAGACCGAGTGTCTTCCTGCTTGTTGATGTACCACATGGTGGTGGTGGTGGTGTCTGTCCTGACCTGAACCACCTTGTTCTGCACCGATTCCGAGAAGGCTTGCAGGGCCAGGTACACTGCCCTGAGCTCCAGAAGACTGATGTGGAGAAGAGACTCCTGAGGGGACCACACTCCCTGAGCTGTGAGAGCACCCAGGTGAACTCCCCAACCCAGGAGAGAAGCATCCGTAGTAAGAACCACAGAATGAGATTGACTGATGAATGGGACTCCTTGCCTGAGATTGTCCTGATCCTGCCACCATTGGAGAGCTTGGATCAGGGCCTGAGTCACTGGAATAAGCTTGGTTAGAGGATCTTTTTTCTGAGACCAAAAAACCCTCAAGTGAAACTGGATGTCCCTTATCTGAAATCTGGCCCCTTGGACCACTGCAGTGGAAGCTTCCATGTGGCCCAGAAGTTGAAGGAACTGCCTTCCTGTTCGAGACACCAGAAGGTGGAAAGAGGAAGCCAGCTCTATAATAGCCCTTACCCTTGCCAAGGGGGAGAAATGCACTTGCCTTGACAGTATCCAGTTCTACCCCTATGAAGGTCAAAAGTTGTACTGGCTCGAGAACTGACTTGGGAAGATTGAGGAGGAATCCTAGAGAGGTGAGCACTTGCTGGGTCACTGGCAAATCTGACTTGACTTGGTCTGCAGACTGACCCACTATGAGCCAGTGGTCCAGGTATGGAAATATGGAGATGTTTTTTCTCCTCAGAAAGGCCACTACTACTGCTAGGCACTTTGTGAATACTCTTGGAGCTGATGTTAAACCAAAGGGCATTGCTCTGAACTGGTAATGACCTGAAGGCAGTTCGAACCTGAGGTACTTTCTGTGAGAGCACCTGATGGGAATGTGAAAGTAGGCATCCTTTAGGTCCAGGGATGCTAGCCAGTCCCCTGGCCTTACAGAGGGAAGAATTATTCCCAGAGTCACCATTTTGAACTTTGGCTTTGGTAGATGTTTGTTTAAGTATCTTAAGTCTAGGATGGGCAGCCACTCCCATTTTTTAGGGGTAAGGAAGTATCTGGAATACAGACCTTTGCCCCTGTGAATTGTAGGAACTTTCTCTATGGCTCTGAGAGCCAGCAGAGATGAAACCTCTGCCTCTAGGGCAATAGTTTCGGAGATGTTTGCAGGTGGAAAGGACCTGACCCTCAGTTTTGGAAATCTTTTGAAGCTGAGGGCCAGTTCCTGGCTTACTACTTCCAGGACCCACTTGTCTGAGGTAACAGACTTCCAGTCTTTGAAGTAATAAGCCAGCCTGCTTTCTACAGGGATTGGGGAGTCGACCCAGGCTGACACATCAGGGGTCTGCTTGGCAGGAGCCTTGGGCTGAGAGGTGGATGCAGCCCTGCTCAACCCCCTTCTGACTCTCCCTCTGAAGAACCCCCTCTGGGAAAAGGAGAGGAGGCCTGTGCCCAGTAGAAAGGCCTGTGAAAAGGCCTGCCCCTGCCCCTAGCTTGCTGCCTCTGAGGAGTTACCTGCCTTTTCTTGGCCTGTGCACTCCTGTAGGTGGTCCAGTACTCATCCATCTTTTTCATATAATTCTCTGTATGCTCCCCAAACAGAGAATTATTGACAACAGGGAACTCCACAGCCTTAGCCTGGGTATCCTGCAATAGGCTAGCACATCTGAGCCAAGCTAGTCTCCGAATAGCCACAGATGTAGCCATGACTCTTGATGACACATCATTGGAGTCCACAGCAGCATGAAATTGGATTTTTGATGCCTCAATCCCATCAGCAGCCACTTCCTCCAGCTCCTTGGTAAGCTGGGGGGAGGCCTGTTTAGCCAGTTCCAGTACAGTGCCCCATCTGGACTTCTGGTACCTGGCTGTATAGACCATGTAATTAGCCTGCCTGAGTCCCAAAGAAGATGCCATGTATTGTTTGTGTGCCATGGCATCCAGCTTTCTGGAGTCTTTATCTGGGGGGTGTGAAGCCAAGGGTATGTTAGCTTTATCATAGGCTGCAGCCTGCACAGCCCAACATGGCTGCATTGCTGGTACAAGTATTCCGTACCTGAGCCTGACAACATGTACCTCTTGTCCATTCTTCTGTCTACAGGAGGTAAGCAATTTGGAGTTTTAAGCAACTTTTGTGTCTGTTTCCCAAAAGATTTGTGAGGGGGGATAGACAACCTCTTGGACTCTGGGATGTCCATCATCTCCACAGTCAGGCTCCTCTTGCTCCTCGACAGCTTCTTCGAAAGGGAGCTGGAGGGTTTCTGCCACTTTCCTGTAAAACATAAAGTGGGAGGGAGACTCAGAAAGCCTAGGAGGGGAAACACCAGAAGGCCTGTCTGCGGAGATGTCCGGTTCTATGGGCTCATCCAGACCTTCCACACCATTATCATCATCATCACCATCATAATCATAATCATAATCCTCGTCCAAATCCGGTTCATAAAAGTCTTCAGGGGAGTAATCTTGAACTGGAGGAATTGACCGAACCGAATGCCTGCCCAAACGTGTCAGATCAGTCGGAACCGGACGGAGCGATTCAACTATGCTAATCGCCCGGGCAATTTCTTCGGCAGTCGGATGATGCGGTTCTGGATCTGAACCGGCCGATTTATCTTTTCTTTGTCTTTTTGTCGGAACCGACCCCTCAGGATCGGCTCTCCGCTTGCCCGAGGGAGTCTCGCCCAGGTCAGTGGGCACTCCCTCAGGTTCAGCTGGAACCAAACCAGGCTGGCCATCCGGGTCAGCGGACTTCTCTGCCTCCTTCTCCCTAAGCCTGCCCAATCTTTTGTCCAGGGTGGCTTTAGGGACATTTTTACAAATTTGGCAGTCTGACTCTAGGTGACTAAAACCTAGACAGCAAACACAAGTAGTGTGGGGATCGGCCTTAACAAAGGCCTCACAACACTCACTGCAGTGCTGAAACCCAGTGGGCCCGGTTTTTCTCTTGGGTTTCTCAGACAAAGCCATAACTTAACACTTACCTTTTTTATGGCAACCGCCAGGCAAGACCCCTTTATTGGTTTCTAACTGTGTTACGGGTATTCGAAAAAAAATGATAAACATTTTTTTTTTTAAACCGATAAAGACCACTGCCCCACACTAAATCTCCTGAAAGAAAAACAAATACACACACACACACTATGTAGAACCGGTTCAGTCGATCCGGTCGAAAAATCTACTTTTACAGTTTCCACCACAATATTCTAATCAAGTCCACTACCTATGCACTTACTGTACCACAGACAGGGATATGAACCGTAAAACAAATAGAAGTATCGATAAAACCGACTAATTTTAAACCGACCGAACTGTGAGCAAAGGAGAAATCTCCGGAGCGACTGTTCAGTAAGACAGAGTAAAGAATCTGACGGTTACACTTCAAAGTGCAGCAGACAGAGGTTTGAACCGAGCTCGAGCTCAACGTTCTATGCTCTGGCATAGAGTTAACTCTTTCATCTCCGGAGCAGTTCAAGTGCTGGGGCTAACTGCTTAATGTCAGAATACAGCAAGACTTCATGTTGTTTGCAAAAATAAATATTTATTAAAATCCCATGTCGGGAATGAAACAGAACAAAGTCTGCACACACCTTGCATCACGTACCTTTTTCACTGAAACATGCAGAAGATACAGTATCAGGGGTTTACTTAGCAGCTGACTCATTTCTGTTTTTTTAAATATAACTACATACCACTTTCACAAAACGTGACACAGGACTTTCAAAAGAATGGATCAACACCTCCAGGTCTATTGGGGTGCTCTCTGTAAACAAAAGGTGTTCCTCTGCTTCTTTTGGGTCTGGGCCACCACCCTAGCTCCTTGAGTGCCCCCCTATGCCTTAAAGCAGAGCCATGCCTAGGACTGGGAAATGACTACTGAATATATGAATAATGATAGCTAATTGACATCTCAAACAGTTATAGTCTAGTTAATACTAAATATGCTCTCTCCCTGTGGTATAACAAAGGAGAGACACTGTTTCTAAATATTGCTATTACAGTAGCTCCTCAACCTTGCTAAACTCCTGTCTTATGTACTAATAATGTATTATGTATGCATTCAGAATAATAAACCATGCTGTACCTGGAAAAAAGTTTGATAAACATTATTTACAAAACAAAGTGTGCTACACTTGGAGTTGTGTGTGGTGCTGTTTGAGACATCACAGTCTGTTATCATAGTGAGCACTATGATGTCATACACAACAGCACTGTGAGGTTAACAGGGTGGAGGCAAATGTTTTCAAATGGTTTCTATACAGACTTTTTAGACGGACCAGCAATATGTGCTATCAATCTTTGAAAGGAACACTGAAAATGAAAAAATGTATTAGAAATATGGAAACACAGACTTTGACGGCAGATAAGGACTGCTTGGCCCACCCAGTCTGCCCATTTCCCTACCTATTAGATAAGCTACAGATCCCAGTTAACCAACAGCCTATTTCCTCCCACCCCCCACTATAATTGCCTTATGTCTGTCAAATACATTCTTGAATTCCCCCACTATTTCTGACCCCAGGGCCTCCTCAGGAAGGTCGTTCCATGCGTCCACCACCCTCTCTGTGAAAAAATACTTCCTCATGTTGCCCCTGAGCCGTCTCCTCTCTATCTTCAAACTGTGCTCCCTTGTTCTTGCACATCTCTTTTTCTGAAAGATGCTACCCTCTTGGACATTGTTGATTCCCTGGAGGTACTTGAAAGTTTCTATCATGTCCTCCCCTTCCTCCCTTCCTCGAGGGTATCCACATTAAGCTTCTTTAGTATGGTTTCTGGTGCAGACCCAACACCATTTTAGTTGCCCTCCTCTGGACTGCCTCCATCCTGTCTATGCCCTTGCGGAGATGAGGTCTCCAGAACTGCACGCAGTACTCCAGATGAGGTCTCACCAACTGTCTGTACAAACGGATAACAACTTCCTGCTTTCTACTGGTGATGCCTCTCCCTATGCATCCTAGTATCCCCCAGCCCTCCTTACTGCCTTCTCACATTGCTTGCCTACCTTTAGGTCATCTGATATGACTACCCCAGGTCCCTTTCCATTTTTGTTGTTGTCAGTACCCCCATTGTGCACTCTTCCATTGGTTTTTGTTTCCCAGGTGTATTCTCTAGTAAATTTTAACATCGAAACACCTTATTTAAGAAAGCACATGCTGAAGTGCAGAGGTCATTTCAGCTCCTCATCATAGAATATATTATATGGGCGCTTTCTGCTTCTAAAGACAAGAGAAAGCAAAATAACAAGATGTAAAAAGATACATTTGAACATTCTCAAAACCTTACCAGTTCACCTTCATTTCACTTGTTTTTATCTTCCCATCAATGGAAAACCTGAAATTATGTTAAAATTCATTTTTTACTTAGTTTCCATTAAAAAAAACTCTTCATACATTTGTAAACAAAAATCTTGGCAAGCTTAGGTCCAAAATATATAAACAAGATTTGGCTGGTGACAAGAAGGCTGGTCTTGCCTTTATAATGTTATTATATTTGTTTATTTTTGTGGCAGGCCTTACTGTCTTACAAGTTTCACTATAATAATTGTAATTATATAAGGACCACATTCAGTTTTACAGATTTTTTGCATACACTGCCTACAAAGAGAGTTCTGACACAGTGGCACTGTGTAAGCCACCCCTCTTGGGGGCTGGCTTACTGAGCCACATTCTCCCCCTCTGGTTAGGTTCCCTTTAATGGGCCCTCCCCCCTCCCATGTTCCGCCCCCAAGGGGACGTTGCTCCTGGCCTGGGTTTAAAAAGGGGGGGGCTTCTGGAAGGGAGGAGAGCCAGCCAGTTGAATGACGGGCACGTTGGGCTGGGGTTGCAAACTCCCAGCTTGGAAGGTACTATCTGCTTCTAGCGTTGATGGTTACACGATTTTAACTCCAACAGGGAAGGTGATACGAGTATGGCGTCCATTGGGGACTGGGGTCTGGGTTATATCAGCGGCTGGGAGGACAGCAGCTTAGAGGTAAACCCATTTACATCTGGGATCGAGAGACCTGGTGCCCTTAAGAAAGGTATGGCAGTGGGGCTGTCATGACAGTGGCAGGGCCGCAGCAGGGCCCCTTGCAGGTGGCAGCTCTAAGTTGGTCATTTTTCCGATGTGGCACGTTGCCAAGGTGAGTTGGGAGGATTACATTTCGGGATCTTATTTTACCAGGCCTGCCATGCCCGTGTCTGGGGCAGGTCCTGTGTTAGGCCCATTAAAGAAATGCAAAGAAAGAACAACTGCAAGGAAGGAGCCGAGTTGCACATGCTCTAGTTTAAGCAAGCATCCTGTCTCTGTTTGGAAGAGGGTTACAGACTGGTTGGTTCTTTGGCAAGGTTTTTCAGGGCGGCCACAGTGGGCTTAAAGGCTGCATCCCCAGTATTGTTTAATCTGGAGTGGGGAGTAAGGCACTCTCCAAGTACTGGTTTAGGATATGTATCATACCCTCTTAGGCTGAGTTTCACTTCGGCTCAAGTCATATGTGTGGAGTCTGCACCTAGTCTATTACTTTAGGCCTATTTAAAGCATCTGTATCAGCCCGGTGCTGTTTGTACCTCCCATGAATGCCCCCTGGCCCGTGCGCACTCAATTTATTTATTACCTTTAAATAAAAAACAAATTAAATTACTTATTTGTTCTTTTACTTCGTGTGTGCTGGGATTACTTGAATGAACTAATGATATTCTTCCTCCAAAGACCACCATTTCCAGCCTTTGTCCACCCCGGCCTGGCCTGAAGTCGCAGCTATTGGTAAGCTATAGCCTGTTGGGTGAGAAAACACTCTGCACTACGCAGCTTCAGATCTGCAGGTGAGGTAAGGTCTTGTATTTCTTTGAGTTGTAGGCCTTATGCCTGGAAGGTTTCTAGTTTTGTACCCCCCTCCCAATACTACCATCAGGACCCCTAGACATACAGTAAAAGGGGTTAAAGGGGAGTCACAACTGCTTTTCAGTAATGCTCCCAACACTGTATATAGTGTTGTAAGTCCATCCAACACCAAGTAATTAGTTTCGTCCCCCCAGCACCAAACTCACTTATAGCATCCTCCCCCCATACCACCATGCTTATTTTTTATTCTATGATGGACTGAGTTGGACACTAGACCCGTCAGGTTGGTAGAGGGGGGAGAGAGACAGATTTTCTTTATTCTCAAGTGCCAGGTTGTGGGCATCAGACCTGTCAGGCAGTTTGTTAGAAGAAGATAGATTTATTTTTATTCTCTAACCATCTGCGTTTGGCCCTGGACTCATCAAGCAGTTGGGTGGAGGATGAGGGACATTTTTTTTTTTTAATTCTCTAACAGATCATGTTGGGCACTGGAACTGTTAGGTAGTTGGGGGAAGGGGTCCAGATTTGTTTTTATTTCCTGGTGAGCTGGGTTGGACACTGGACCCATCAGTTAGTCTGTTGGGGGGGGGCAGATTTTGGTTTATTCCCTGATTGGCCAAGTTGGGCACCAGACCATTCTTAACAGCAGGCTGGGATGGAGCATGCATGGCAGCGGCAGGAGCAAGCAGCAGTGCGCAGCAGTCCCAAACCTCCCTTGCAGTGTCTGAGCTCCTCACTGTGACCTGAGTGGTCAGGAAGTTGGAGGGGGAGAAGGCCAGCTTTGTTTTTGTACTACTATAGGTCAGGATAGGAACTGGATCTGCCAGGTTGTTGGGGGTGAGGGATAGATTGTTTTTATTCCTTGACAGCTTGTGCACTGGACCCATCAGGTAGTGGATCCGTCTCGTTGTTTGGGGAGGGAGGAATATTTTTCCCTGACAGGCAAGGTTGCATACCAGATCCACCAGGTAGTTTGGGGTGGGGGGGGGAGAGAGACAGAGAGAGAGAGAGAGAGATAAGAAATTCTATCAGACTTACCATAATTTCTTTTTCTGTTAGCTCCAGTGTTGGCAATGGGCAATACTTACATATGGGTATATATGCACCCTGACCAAGGGTCACTGTTACAGCTATAGCTTTGTGTTTCAATAGTTTTATTAAATGTTAAAAATACTCAAATACAGAACACAAGAATTACAACACAAAACAATACAAGGGTTCACCAATACCAAATGTATACATCAAAGAATATTTGCATAATGTCAATGACAGCTATAGCTTTTAAAGGTTGTGCCTGCAGCTCAGAATGTTGGAGTCCTCAGTGTTTCAAGGTTCTGAGTTCCTCAGTCAACATATATTGCAATGCAGTAAATACTGGCTACCTACCTGAAACATTTTCAAACTATTAACACCACCAAACTGCTCTCAAACATTGTAAGAGAAGTAAAGAAAATACCTGTCTCACCTTGCTATAGGGTGAGCCACCTTTTCCCCCACAGTTTTGTCTGGAAGATGTATTCTGATCTACATACATGTTCCATCATATCATCTAGCATCTGGTCCCAAACAGGGACATGGAGACCTTCATAATTTTACCTCTACTAGATTTTCTTCCTCAGAAAAGAACAGAGTGGTTTTCTACACGCCAATGTCAAATAACTGGACTAGGTCTGTTAGTTGTGACTAGTAACAAATTAGAGAAATACCATAATATCAAATTTCTGGTGCGCTCCCATTGCTTAGATAAACATAAATATCTGACAATATTGTCCAGGAGAGTAACAACTACTCTATGAAGTGGTCCCACTGACAATGTTGGAGCCAACAGAAAAAGAAATTATGGTAAGTCTGACAGAATTTCTTCTTTCTGTGTCACTCTATGTTGCCAATGGGTAATACTCACATATGGGTTCTGAGAAGCAGTACCCATCAGGAAAACCCTGGGAGGAGGAGAATACTTGTTCATAAATGACCTCACAAGGAAAAATGTTCCATAACAGAAAATTATATACTCACCATAATTCTTGATCATCTAGGGATATCTTCAACATTGGTTCACGTTAATCGGTCTGAGTCAGAGGCACTAGGGCCCTGCGGGAGTCAGAACGCTTCAGGAGGGCAGGCGAGAGGTAAGCTGTGTGTGTACGGCACCGCGAGACTGAGGCACACTGCATGATTTACCTGGGCACCAGGCTTCAACCGACTCAGTACCCTTTTACCAAGGAGGTGCAGTATAACCTAACTAGTACTTAAGCACTAACCTTAGGGCACCATGTAAGAAGGGTCAGCAAACAGTAACACAGTGTCTTCAAAACTCAAACCAAAACACAAAGGGTGAAAATCAACAAACGGACTGGAATTAGCCTGGGGGATGGCAGGTGAACATGTGAATCAACGGTGAAGATATTCCTAGAAGATCAAAAGTTAACGGTGAATACATAATTTTCATATCCTCACATCAGGCACTTGGGTTAAATTCCAATACTGACACTGTAGTGCAGCATGAGGGCGGTGCTGCACTTCTGAGGTGCCGTCTTTTGGATGAGATGGTAAACCAAGGTCCCATATGCCTGTTCTGGTGGTTGTTCAGGTGGACGTTAAAGATCCCATGGCACTTCTCGAAAAGAGATGGGGAATTTGTTTTTTATTGAAAATCATCAAAAATCCATCAAATAAACATTTAGTCATACTTCAAACAAGAAACATAACAGATTTCATTAGTGTTTATATATTTTACCCTTATCCCTTAATAAATAAACATCCTAGGTAACTGGTATATGAGTCAGTAACCCAAGGTAAATTTCTCCACATCCTTGTCATATACCATTCAGCTTGTACAGCTTTTTCAGCATAATAAATGGCTTGTATTTCCTTTGTAATTTCTTTTACAGGTTCTATGTGAGAAATCTGTTTCTGTTGTAGTGTAAACAAGACACCGAGTATTCCAAATATACCATTTGATAACTGCAAATACTACATTTAAGGTACTCTTTTCCCATCTTTTACTATATACATCATGGCCCAGATATTCAAAAGAGTTGAGCCATGCGCAATTGGGTTGCGCCTGCGCAAGTCCGAAATGCGCCATTCTGCAATATTCAGCAGGAGGCAGTTGTGCCCCCCAAATCATGCTGAGCAACAGCGCAATGATAATGAAGGCATGCGCAACTGAAGGGGGAGCAACCATGCATAAACTGCACAGCCCGATATTCAGCCCGGTCCGCAGAGTTATGCAGGCGAACTTCACCTGCGCCTCGCATAAAGTTACGCCGAAAGGAACAAGTCGAGGGCTACTCACAGGTGAGCTGCCGCATTGCAGAGCAACACTGCAGCTGCCACCTGTGGGTGGCCCCGACTTGTTCCTGCCGCACCTGGCGGGCGCCCATGCCCGTCACGGGCATAACTGTGGCCTCCGCAGCCGATCGCGGGCATAAGTATCCCTCTGCAGCCTGAGATCAAGGGCATAACCTAACCTGCCCCCATTAGCCCATCGCAGGCATATTAGTCTCTTCCCCATTAGCCCAATCACGGGTATAATAGTATTCTCCCCAGCCCGATCACGGGCATAATAGTATTCTTCCCCAGCCTGATTGCGGGCATCTGTCCCCCAAAGTCCAATATCCCTGGTGGTCCAGTGGATCGAACGGAGTCTCGTCACGGGCGGCATTCTCACTCCCCACGCCCAAAATCCCTCAGTGATTCAGTGGCCCCCACCCACGGAGCCCCATCACCTCGCTTCTCCCGCCAGCTGATGGAGTGGCAGCACCCACCGCTCCGCCGCCAGCCACCGCCGACTGACAGCTGATGATGCCATTGCTCAGAGCATGAGCCAATGGGCGAAGTCCATACTGTCATAAGGCAGTTCAGACACGGAATGAATGAATTCATTCACATACCTGACGACTTGTATGGCTGCACGCCCATTGGCTCATGCTTCTGAACCAATGGGCATGCAGCCCTATTGAGCTGTCAGGGCGGGCAGCAGGCAGGTGGGCGCTGCCGCCCGCCGGTTGGACGGGAGGGGAGCGGGTGGGGCTCCGTATGGGGCCACCAGATCACCAGGGATTTCGGACGGGGTGAGGATGCCGCCCACAATCGGCTACCGCGTCCACTGGACCACTGGGGATATTGGACTCTGGGGAGGGGAGGTCTGATGCCCACGATCGGGCTAATGGGGAGAATACTGTTCTGCCCGCGATCGGGCTGCTGGGGGATGACTACTGTTCTGCCCGCTATCAGGCTGCAGGGGGCGTCGGTCCCCGATGGCTGCTGCCTGGCAGGGCGCCAGGCGCAAGTCGTCGGGGATCGGCACACCTGCATGCTAATGGCATGCAAACGGGGCCATAATCAGATGCAAATGCCCCCCCCATGCACCTTGCATAAATTATGGCCCAATTTGCATGTCACCCTTTGAATATCGCAGGTGCTGTGCATGGCGCAATGGAACTTGCGCCACCGCATCTCAATGCTCCACTCTGACCACTTGTGTTAAGCGCAGTTCCACTGCGCCGTACAGTGGTGTAATAGAGGCGATATCAAAGAAGTTGCGCCATAGCGCAACTCCATTGAATATCGCCCTGGCCACACCCCTGCGCAACTATTTTGAGCGGCACAGGGGCTTGCGCCACAAAATGGCGCAGTTTGAATATCTGGGCCCATATATTAAATTTTCGTAAGAAACATGAGAAAATATATCAAATCCCCACTGAAGTGCCACATATTTCCAAAACCCCTTCATATAAGAACATGTAAAAAATAAGTGAGCCATACAGTAGTTTCCAATTCTGCTATACAATGTGGTCTTGAACAATTTCTCTCATCAACCATTTTATGTTTTTGATTTGCCTTTATGCTTAATTTTTCATGGCAACATAACCATTGAATATCTTTAAATTTCATAGGTACTCCTCTTTCTGCATTTAAAGCTTGTAGAGTTGAAACATATTCTTTTGGAAAAGCTGGAAATGTTTCTGGATCAGTAAAGTGTGAACCCAGAACCTGCTGATAGATTTGCTTTTTTGTTCTGCTGATGAGATCCATACTAATAATGTTCCACTGCTTTAATCTCACAAAAGTTTCCCTGATATATTGTGTGGCATGTATTACAGACTTAAATGCTTTTTGTGTACCAGCTACTCACCCTGGATGCCATGCTGATACTGTGTGCAATAGCATATCTGTCTAGCATTTATTTTGCTGCGTACATAACGGCCTAATGTTAACATATAAAAAATGACATAGAAGGAACAGAAGAAAAAATTACTCACCTTAGTAATTATGTTTCTTCTAATGGAGTCTTGCTGTATTGTGACAATTGCAGTGATTCCCAACCTTTGAACTGCCCCGGAGAACAAAGAGTTAACTTTCTATGCAGTGCATAGAATGTATTTATTTATTTATTGTTTATTGAAAATGTTTCACCAGGAAAGGCACACTGAGCAAAAAGATGCTCATCTCACGGTGCGACCAGGGGGGAGGGGTTACAGTGGTGGCAAGTATACATACAATAGTTGAATTAGAAGTAGAGCAATACAGATAATGTACATTGTTGGGTGGGATTACAGAACATGTTACATAAGGAGAACAGTACAGTGCATGATCTACAGGACAGCGAATACATAACATTAGAACTTGCTACATCAGGAGAACAGTACAGTGCATGAACTACAAGGACAGGGTATACATAACATGTGTACACATCGAGGGCAATACATGATTACATATGTGCCAGAACAGAACTTGAGTGCCAGTAGCAGGACATGAGCTGAGCGAGACGCAACAAGCTGACAGCAGGAGGTGGATAGTGAAGATAGGGGGTAGCGGAGGAGAGGGTTAGTAAACACTGGGTGTGTAGGGGGGTGGTAAAGGTGCTGAAAGGGGGAAGGAGAGGGGAATTAGTAGCTGTGAGGAAAGCTGAGAGTGTAATTTATGTGGGAGGGAGGGGCAGGGAGGAAGTGTTAGGAGTGAATAACAGTGAGTAAGAGTGAGAGTGTAACTGTGTAGGGCAGTGTATAAGCCAGACAATTAGGCGATGGCCGAGCCGCTGGTCAGGCGAGGGGGGACAGGGTAAATAAGCTATCGGGGGGGAGGTCAGGCAGTTGCAATTAGGTGCATGGAAGTTAGAGAGGGCAGAGGATAGGGAGAGTTTGGATGAGGAATGGCTGATACTGCTGAGCTCGAGCTCGGTTGAAGTCTCTGTCTGGAGTGATTCAAACCTAAACTGTCAGATTCTTACGAGCCCAACTAAACTAAAAATTCTGTGTGACAATTGTAAAAATTCTTACTACCCAACTGGCTGAAAAAAGTTTTGGATTCCCAAGGAAGACTCAAGTCAGGAAACCCAAAAACCCCAAAACCAATCTATAAATAACAATAATAAATCCGCACCGAAACAAAAAGGAGGAGGGGGAAAGCAAAAACACCCCTGGGGTGCAACACTGCACCTGCCCACCCACTTCCCAAAAACAGGTTCCGAGAGGGGAGGCAGGGAGGGAGGTCAGAATACAGCAAGACTCCATTAGAAGAAACATAATTACTAAGGTGAATAATTTTTTCTTCAAACAACATGAAGTCTTGCTGTATTCTGACAATTGCAGACTACCAAGCAGTACCTCCAAGGAGGAGGGACAGAACCTACTTTGGGAATAGGCTCTGAAGTACTAATGTGCCAAACCGAGCATCACTCCTAGCCTGGAAATCCAGAGAGTAATGCTTGGTAAAGGTATGGACTGTTTTCCAGGTGGCTGCTTGACAAATTTCTAAGAGAGGGATATCCCTGTGGAATGAGCCCTCAGGCCTGACGGTAGAGTTTTTCCAACTTTTTTATAGCAGAATCCTATACAAGACACAATCCACCTGGCAATAGATCTTTTGGTGGCAGGTTTGCCCTTTCCCACTTCTCCATAAGTAAGGAACAACTGGTGGGAGTCAAACCTGTGACCCTTGGTTCACTCTATGTAGTAACTAAGGGCTCTTTTGACATCTAAACTGTGTAGCCTCCTCTCTCCTGAGGAAGAACAATCAGTGAAGAAAACAGGGAGACACACAGAATGGTTGAAATGGAAGTATGAAATCACTTTGGGCAAGAACCTTCTATTGGTTCTAAGGACCACTTTATCCCTGTGAAATGAGATAAAATAAGGTTCCACTGACAGGGCTTGCAATTCACTGATATGCCTGGCAGAGGTAATGGCTACCAGGAACACAGTTTTCCAAGTCAAGTACTTAAGCTCTGCCGAAGGAAGACATAGGCTCAAAAGGGGGTTGCATAAATTGAGCAATGCAAACATTCAAATCCCAGGCAGAGGCAGGGTCTCCAAAAGGAGGATTGGTGTGAAGCAATCCTTTAAAAAATTTACAGAACACAGGATGGGAAGATAGTGAGGAAGACTTCCACAAAGACAGAAACGCAGAAACAGCTGACAAGTGTACTTTGAGAGTAGCTGGTCTGAGGCTTAGGCCATTAAGATGGACCATATAATCCAGAACCGTAGGCAATCCAGCAGTGTCTGGAGAAATATGTTTCTTAGAACACCAAATGCTGAATCTTTTCCATTTGGAGTTGTAAGTCTTCCTAGTAGAGGGCTTTCGTGAAACCTTGAGGATATCCAGAACCGCCTGGGAAAGGTGCAGATCTGAAAACTCTAACTCTTCAAGAGCCATGCTTTGAGATTGAGAGACTGAAGACTGGGGTACCAAATCCTTCCCTGAGAGGATGTTAACAGGTTGTAATTCCTGGGAAGGGACAGGGGAAGATGGACTGCTAGGGCTGTCTGGCCCAATATGGAGCAATCAGAATCACCTTGCAAGGCTGAGACCTTATTTTCACCAAAACTTTGAACAGGACTGGGAAGGGGGGAAAGGCATACAGAAACTTCCCTTCCCAATTCAGGATCAGGGTGTCCAGAGGGACTGAGCCCAAGACTGGAGGTCTGCAACAAAAGAGAGGGAGTTGGTGATTGTCTGGGGCTCAAAGAGATCTATCTCTGGAGTGCTCCACCTTGAAAAAATCACTTTCAACACCTGAGGGTCCAGGGACCATTCGTGATGGCCCTAAGAGATCCTGCTCAGTGCATCTGCTAGCATATTGTCCTTGCCTGGAAGATGAACTGCTACAAGAGAGGTTTGCAGGGAATAAGCCAGGGACCACAACTTCATGGCTTCTGTGCACAAGGCCGTGGACTGAGTGCCTCCCTGCTTGTTGATGTACCACAAGGTGGTGGTGTTGTCTGTTCTGACTTGAACCACCTTGTTCTGTACTGACTGTGAGAAAGCTTTTAGAGCCAGAAAAACTGCTCTGAGCTCTAGAAGACTGATGTGGAGAAGGGATTCTTGGGGGGACCACAGCCCATGGGCAGTGAGGGACCCCAGATGGGCTACCCAGCCCAGGAGAGAAGCATCCGTGGTAAGGACCACCAAACAAGGCTGAGTAACAAAGGGAACACCTCGTCTTAAATTGTCCTGATCCTGCCACCATTGGAGGGCTTGGATCAAGGTCAGAGTCACTGGGATCAGTTTGGTAAGGGAATCCTTCCTCTGAGACAAGAAAGCTCTCAGGTGGAACTGAATATCCCTCATCTGGAATCTTGCCCCTTGGACCACTGCTGTTGAAGCTGCCATGTGGACCAAGGGCTGGAGGAAATGCTTGCTGGTTGAGATACCCGAAGGCTGAAGGAAGAAGCTAGTTCCATAAGAACCCCTGCCCTTTCTAAAGGAAGAAAGGCTCTTGCTCTGTGTCCAGTTCTGCCCCTATAAAGGTAAGAAGCAGGACTGGTTCGAGAACTGACTTCGGAGGGTTGAGAAGAAATCCTAGAGAAGTGAGCACTTGCTGGGTCACTTGTAGGTGAGACTTGACTTGGTCTGGAGACTGACCCACTATTAACCAATCGTCCAGATATGGAAAAATGGCAATCTTTTGCCTTCTTAGAAAGGCAACTACTATTGCCAGGCACTTTGTGAAAGCCCTTGGGACTGAGGATAGGCCAAAGGGCATTGCTCTAAACTGATAATGGCCTGAGGGCAACTCGAACCTGAGGTACTTTCTGTGGGAGCACCTGATGAGAATGTGAAAGTAGGCATCTTTGAGGTCCAGGGAGGCTAGCCAGCCCACTGGCCTTAGAGAGAGAAGGATTATTCCCAGAGTTATCATATTGAACTTTGGTTTTAAAAGATGTTTGTTTAGATATCTTAGGTCTAGGATGGGTCGCCACTCCCCTGTTTTTTGGGGGGGGGTCAGGACGTACCTGGAGTACAGTCCTTTGCCCCAGTGTAGGGTAGGTACTCTCTCTATAGCTCTTAAAGCTAGGAGAGAAAAAACCTCTGCCTCTAGGGCAAGGTTTCCGAGAGATGTGCAGGTGGAAAGATCTGGCTCTCATCTTTGGAAATTTTTGAAGCTGAGAAACAGTCCCTGGCTTACTACCCAGGACCCACTTGTCTGATGTAATAGACATCCAGTCCTGGACAAAGTAAGCCAGCCTGCCCCCTACTGGAATAAGAGAGTTGACCCGGGCAGGCCCATCAGGGTGTCTGCTTGGCAGGGGCTTTAGGCTGAGGAGTGGATGCAGCCCTGCTCATCCCCCTTCTGCCTCTCCCTCTGAAGAACCCCCTCTGAGAAAAGGAAGAAGAGGCCTGTGCTTGGTAAAAAGGCCTTTGAAAAGGCCTGCCCCTGCCCCTAGACTGCTGCCTTTGAGGAGTTGCCTGCCTTTCCTTGGCCTGAGCACTCCTGTAAGTGGTCCTGTACTCATCCATTTTTTCATGTAATTCTCTGTCTGCTCCCCAAACAGAGAATTACCCACTACAGGAAAATCCATGGCCTTAGCCTGGGTGTCCTGCGAGAGGCTAGTACATCTGAGCCAAGTCATCCTCTGAAGAGCCATAGATGTAGCCATGACTCTTGATGACACATCATTAGAGTCCACAGCAGCATGAAACAGAACCTTAGATGCCTCAATCCCATCTGCAGCCACCGCCTCCAGCTCCTTGGCTAGCTGGGGGGAGGCCTGTTTAGCCAGTGCCAGTACAGTGTCCCACCTGGACTTCTAGTACCTGGCTGTAAAGCCATGTAATTCGCCTGCCTGAGTCCCAAAGAAGATGCCTTGTACTGCTTCTTTGCCATGGCATCAGTCTTCCTGGAGTTCTTGTCAGGGGGGTGTGAAGCCAAAGGAATATTTGCCTTGTCACAGGCAGCAGCCTGCACTACCCCAACATGGCTGCACTGTTGATATAAGAACTTCGTGTCTGAGCCTGAAAGTGTATACCTCTTGTCCATTCTTCTATCCACAGGAGGTATAGTGTTAGGAGACTTTAAGATTTTTTGTGTCTGTTTCCCAAAGATTTATTGAGGGGAATAGACAGTTTCCTGGTCTCTGGGATGTCCATCATCTCTCCATAATCAGGCTCCTCTTAATCTTCCACAGCCTCCTCCATAGGAAGCTGGAGGGTTTCAGCCACCTTTCTGTAAAACATAAATTGAGAAGGGGACTCAGAAAGCCTAGGAGGGGAAACACCTGAAGGTCTGTCTGGGGAGATGTCTGGTTCCACAGGCACATCCAGACCTTCGCTCACATCATCATCCTCAAATTTCCCTTCCTCTTCAAATTCCGGTTCATAAAAATCTTCAAGGATATACTCTTGAACCGGGGGAACCAACCGAACCGAACCCCTGCCAGAAGGAGCCGGATCGGTCGGAACCGGATGGAGCGATTCCATAATCTGAATCACCCTGGCTATCTCTTCGGCGGTCGGAACATGGAACCTCTGGATCTGAACCGGTCGATTTATCTTTGCGCTTTCTTTTTGTCGGAACTGATCCCTTGGAATCGGCTCTCCTTTTGCCTGAAGAAGTATCGCCCTGGTCAGAGGGCACTCCTTCTAGTTCGGTTGGAACCAAACCGGGCTGGCCATCCGGGTCAGTGGACTTCTCGGCCTCCTTTTCCCTCAGTCTACCTAATCTCTTCTCAAGGGTAGATGTGGGAAAGTTTTTACATATTTGGCAGTCTGAATCGAGGTAGTCAAACCCCACACAATAAACACAGGTGGTGTGGGGATCAGCCTTAGCAAAGACCTCCCCACACTCACTGCAGTGTTGAAACCCAGTGGGTCCGGTTTTTTTCTTGGGTTTCTCAGACATGGCCAACCTAACCAAACTTGCCCTTTTTTCGGCAACCGCCAGGCAAGACTCTCTTATCGGTTCCTAACCGTGTCACAGGTATTGGAAAAAAATGGTTCAAAACACGTCTTTTTTAGAACCGATAAGAACCGGTAACCACACACTAAGTAAACAAACAAATTTCACTATCAAATGGGCGGTTTAGCCGAACCGAGCTGCACTTTTACAAGTTCCACACAGAAAAACAGAACAATTCCTATCTACTACTCACGGTACCACAGACAGAGACTGAACCGACTATGCGGATACTTTTTTCGGTTTAAAAACCGACGAAAACTGAAAACTTTAACCGACTTTTGAACCTAGCTGAAGGAGAGATCTCGGAGCGACTGCTCGGTGAGGCGGAGTAAAGAATCTGACGGTTTAGGTTTGAATCACTCCAGACAGAGACTTCAACCGAGCTCGAGCTCAGCATTCTATGCCCTGCATAGAAAGTTAACTCTTTGTTCTCCGGAGCAGTTCAAAGGTTGGGAATCACTGCAATTGCCAGAATACAGCAAGACTTCATGTTGTTTGAAATCCACTCTGCCTCACCCTATGGTAGAAAATTGGTGGACAGCTCTTGCAATAATTTTATTTGAAGGAGTAACGTGATGAGTATAATGGTATATCCTTAGTTTCTCTTTTTCTTTACTGATGTGTTTTTTTTGTATTTTCTGTTTTTGACAATGTTTTCTGATTTTCCCTTATGGTTTGTTTTCATTTTGGATTCTCTTGAGTATTATTTTTGTTATATATCTCCTAATAAAAAATTCCCCTACTCTTTTCGATAAGTGTCATGGGATCTTTAACATCCACCTGAACTACCACCAATCCAGGCAGATGGGACCTCGGGTTAACGTCTCATCCGAAAGACGGCACCTCAGAAGTGCAGCACCCCTCTCATGCTGCACTACAGTGTCAGTACTGGGATACTAACCCAAGTGCCAGATGTGAGAACTGAACCCACAGTCCTCTGATCTCCCGGCCTCAGAGGCGAGAGTGCTACCTACTGAGCCACTTACACTATGCCTCAATGAGGACTTGAGCAACTCTGGAGGAAACCCTGAAACGGGAGATCGCTATGTCTGCAGGAGACATGCACGTAGATGCAGGGTCCTGAGCCCTGGATGCAACAGACGACCTTGATCCTGGGTCAGGAGGTCATGACTCACTGGAAGTGGAACCAGTGGTTCCCTGGAAAGCTGCTGCAGCAGCGGGAACCAGATCTGTCTCGGCCAGAGAGGAGCGATGAGTATCATCCTTGCCTTCTCCACTTGAAGCTTGAGAAGAACCCTCTGCAGAATGGGAAATGGAGGGAATGAGTACAAAAATGTCCCTGTCCAAGATAGAGACAATGTGTTGTTCCAGAAAGCACTATGCCCTGGAACGAGCAAGCAAAAGCTGGGAAAACTTGCACTGGATTCGGAGGCAAAGAGGTCGATCTACGGACGCCCCCAACGTTGGAAGATGGATTCCGCCACTTCCTGATGCAGTTCTCACTCGTGATCTAGGGCTCGAAATCTGCTGAGACTGTCCACCGGGACGTTTAAAATGCCCAGAATGTGCACGGCCATGAGGACCAGATGGTGCTGGACTGCCCAGTTCCACACCCGTGTCATCTCCCTGCACGGGGGTACGACCGGGTACCTCCTTGTTTGTTGATATACCAAACTACCGACCTGTTGTCCATTTGGATTAGCAGTGATCCCTTTGGAAGCAGGGTCTGAAAGGCCTGTAAGGCGTACAGGACCGCCCTCAACTCCAGAACATTGATGTGCAAAGGAGTCTCCACACTGGTCCATAGTCCCTGGCTTGGTGCTCCCCAAGATGAGCTACCCCAATTTGCTATTCGAGGCATCCGTGGTGAGGGTAGCTAGTGTGCAGGGCCCGAAGGGAAGTCCAACAGAAGGATTGTGAGAATCCATCCACCACTGCAATTCTTTCTGAATCGCAGAGGAGACCAGAATTGGATGGTCCAGGAGCTGATCCCACTGCACCCGCAATGACCACTGAGTGACCCTCACGTGAAGTCTTGCTAAAGGAACGGTTGTGATGGCAGCTGCTATCAGGCACAGAAGGCGTAGGACCTCCTGAGCTGGGATGGTTCTGCGAGAAGCCACTTTGGAGGCCTGACAGATGAGGGTCTCCACACTGTCTGGAGGCAGGAAGGCTCTTCACTGGACCGTATCCAGGACTGCCCCAATGAATTGAAGTCTCTGGACAGGGATAAGGGATGACTTGGGAACACTGACTATGATCCCTAGTCTGCTGAAATGGTCTAGTGTAAAGGTAAGAGCCTCCAAAAAAGAATCCCTGGACAGGGCTAAAAATCAACCAATCATCCAGGTAAGGGAAAACTGCAATGCCCCTGCAGCGTAGGAATGCTGCGACCACCGCCAGGCACTTGGTAAAAACCTGTGGTGCCAAAGACAGACCAAAAGGGAGCACTCGGAACTGAAAGTGTTCCCCTTGGAAGTGAAAGCACAGGAATCGGAGGTGGCTGGGGAAGATGGGGATGTGCAGGTAGGCATCCTGCATATCCAGTACACAGAGCCAGTAGTTCTCCACGAGGAGAGGGAGGAGGCTCTAGAGTGTCAGCATTCGAAATTTTTTGTACTCGGAAAACTGATTTAGTTGACTTAGGTCAGGTATGGGTCTGAAGTCCCCGCTTTTTTTGGAACCAGGAAAAAGTGGGAGTAAAATCCCTTTCCCCTTTGCCTGAAGGGGACCTGCTTGATTGCTTCTTTGAGTTTACCTCTTTGTGAACTAGAAGAGCCTGGTCCCGAGAATAGGAGGACTTCTGTGGTAGAGTTTCCAGAGGGATTTCCAAATTTCCATGGTGTGTCTGATGGACACTAGTTGCAGGACCCATTTGTCGGAGGTGATCGCTCTCCACTCCTCCAATGGCGGGCGAACCTCCCCTCACCCCTGCCAGGAGACTGAGGAGGCAGCTGGGCCGGGGAGTCAAGAAATGATGGGACGTTCGAGGGAGGGCTCCCTGAACGTCTCAGATTTTTGGAGGCAGGAGGGATGGCTGTACCCTTGGCCTTATGCTTCCCTTGGCGGCGCGCCTGAGCGTTCTTTCTCTGCCTCCAGGTCCTTTTCCAAAAAGGCTGCTGCTGCTGTTGTTCACAGCCCGATTGGTACATTGACCTCACAGACCTAAGAGCAAGGCCCTTGTCCTGTAGGTCTGTGATAATGTCTTTGGTGTCCCCACCAAAAAGTACAGAGCCCCTAAAAGGGGCATCCTGAATCGTCGATTGGACTTCGTTGGCAAGTCCAGAAAGGCGAACCCAGGAATGCCATCTAAGGGCAACAGTAGTTGCCGAGGTGTGAGCCACCGAGTCGACGGAGTCACAGGTGGCGTGTAAGGCATGCCTACATGAAACTTTGGAGAGGCGGAGATCCTTGGCAAGTTCCTCCTTCAAAGGCGACGGGTCCATGGACTGGACTCGCGCTTCTAGCCTGGCCAAGGTAGCCTTCTGATGGGACACCATGTGGGCCACGTAATTGAGGGACCGAAAGGCGCACGTGGCCAACGAGTATATCTTCTTTCCAAACTGGTCCATCTGCCTCGACTCTTTATCAGGAGGAGAGGTGCTCATGTGCTTTGGTGTTGAGGAGCGATCATGAGCAACAGAGATGATCACAGAGTCAGCCTTGGGATGAACCTTCAAGAACGGGGCATCCATTGGTGCCTGGTAAAGCCTGTCCGCCCATTTGGGGACAGCCGTGAAGGTATGAGGCATCTGCCAGATGGTAGTGGTGAGATCTTAGTGAGGTGCCATACAGGGAGGAATGGGGACCGGAGACAGAAATTATAGGTCGAGATGCTCCGCAAATCTCTGTCTCATGGGGTCCTGTTCCTCTGGCTCCCAGTCGAAGTAATCCTTCATGAACCTCAACAAATCTGAAAAGGCAGGGTCCTCTGGTAGGGACTTCGGAGACTTCTTGCCTTTTGTGTCTTCGGGGTCCTCCGGAACCTCCTCAGAAGAATCGTCCGCCCCCTCTGAACTATCGTCGTCCTCTTCCTCGACAGGACGACGTCTGGTATCCGGGAGGGAAACGTGCTGCCGAGTCTTCCCCGTGATATGGACCATGGTAATGGAAGAGCTGATCGAGGAAGGAGACCTGGGAGACCGAGGTTGTGGAAGCCTAGTCTCCAGGTCCAAGACCAACTCCGACCGTGTCCCCTGCCACCAACACTGGATTAAGGCCTTAAAATCCGGGGTGACCGGAGTTGGGGGGTGGTGGAGTAGGCAGAGGCTGAGGGGGAGGAGGAGGAGGAGCAAGAACTGGTGGAGGGTAATAACCCTGGAATCCCTGAAAGTTCAAGTAGGGATTGGATCCAGGGTAGAACTACTCAAAATTATTCCAGTCAGGAGTGGGGCCCCCAGGATACACTTGCAGGTAATGCGGGACAGTTTGGGGTCTTGTATAAATCCCCGTTGTCAGATCTGGCATCGGGGGTACCCACGTCGGGCCTGCTGTTGTATAAATTGGCAAAGGGTCCGGTGTCGGGACAGCTCATGTCAGGGGAACCGATGTCGGAACTGGCACCAACTGATCCAGCACCAGAAGGGGGTCTAGCGTTGGAGGGGCCGGCGTCAGATCCAGACAAAGGGGCCCTGGCGGCGGGACCTGATCAGGTATCGGGGCTAGAGACAGAGGCCAGACAACCGGTCCTGGCTGCGAAACTGTCGTCGGAACAACTGGAGTCGAAGGCGCCGGGAGCCTACCAGAAGGTGGAGGCGGGGCCTCTACAGTGAGGTCAGATAGCCAAAGAGGAGCCTCCTTCTCCTTGACTCTGAGAGGGGAAAGCAGAGCAGAACTCAAGGCATCGACTGAGTCGAGGGGCTCTCCGTTGTCATTGCTGGAGGTACCCGACGGAGAATTGGAGGGTACGGGCGAGGAAGGAGGAGGAGGGAGAGGGGCTTTCTCCCTCTGGTTCCGTCGGATGTCGGGTGAGGTGCCGTCAGGCCCCGACGGGGGAACCGCACTTCGGGATGGCCGAATTTTCAGGTGGAGTCGGGCGGGCGGGGGAGGAGCCCCCAGCCGGCTTATTGACTGGTGCAGGGCGAGTACCCACAGCCTGGGTAGTCATCTTACCGGCCACGGCGCAGTCCCCGGAGGAGCTGGGGGCCGACTTATCAGCCGAGGCAGTGTGGTCACCAGAGGAGCCGACAGCTGACTGACCTGCCGTATATTTGCCAGACTTACCGTCCTTGCTGGGCGGCAGTTGGCCTTGCTCGTCAAGGCCTGGTATCAGTCTGGTGAGTGCTCCTACCCCTAGATTTCTCCATATGTTTTTAGAAAGAGAAGCCTTTCGATGAAGAATGTGTGTTTATCCATCTTCTTCTCGAGAGAAGCCAGGCGGGCTTTTTGCAGATGGGCCTCCGAAGCCTGCTGTCTCCTCTTTTTTGTGGGCTGATTAAAGGTCTGGCACTCAGAGCAGGAGGAGACCGGATGGTCCAGGCCTAAACAGAGGATGCACTTGAGGTGACTGTTTTTGTGCGGGATCTGCGTGCCACAGGACGAGCACCACTTCTTTGGTGAAGACATCAATAATAAACACGAAATAGATGGAAAAAGATAGTGAGGGATATTCCGACGCAAGACACTTTCTCGACGATAGCTGTATGGAAGTCTGCAATGCGACTGACACGAGGCGGAAGGCGGGAAAGAACTGGAGGGCAGACATGGGGACTGCCCACTACATACAGTCACACTGACGTCAGTCCCGTGACTTTGGGTGGGCGGTCCCCCATCAGGTATTGCTAGAAAAGTCTGCCGTGCGGCCCGACGCCAGGTGGCACCAGTTCTATATGTGATGACCTACTGAAGGAACCCTCACGAAGTAAGATCAACATATCCACATCCCTAAAACCACATGTTCTGCTCTAGAGATGGTATGATCTGAGACAGAGTTACCATCCTGAAGGTGCGCAACCTGAGGAACTTGTTCAGGTCGTACAGATCTAGAATGGGGCGTCAGCCCCCCCCATCCACTTTGGCACCAGGAAGTACCTGGAGACAAACCCTGGGTGTTCTGGAGGATCCGCGACAGGAACCACGACCTCCTTGCAGAGGAGCTGGGCTATGTCGTCTCTGATAGCTGACAGAATGTCTTTGGATATCAAGTCCTCCCATGGGGCGTGGATTCGGCAAGGAGGGTGCTGCTCGAATTCTAGAGGCAGACCCTGACCCACCACCTCAAGGACCCACCTGTCCATGGTGACAGCGGACCAGGTGGAAAGAAAGTGCCAGAGCCGGGCCCTACAGGAAGACCTAGGGGAGATGTGACGGGCATGAGGGAGGCAACCCTCATCCCATCACAGCGCAAGCTTAGAGGAGGAGGAGAAGGGTCCGACTGAAGGACCACTGGAGCCTCTCTCCCCAGGCTTACGGATGACCAAGGCCACTGACTTCGGCTAAGGTCGCCAGGCCTGGGCCTGAAGATCAGCAAAGAGATGAGTTGGTTTGGCCGAAGGAGTAGAGGTGGACTGAAAGGGCTTCCTTTTCTGCTGTTGCTTGGAGCCCTTGGGGTCCTTTTGGGCAGATCTCACGGAGTCCAAGGTGGCAAAGGACTTCTCAATGCGGGTGAGATGACCCTTGACCCCGGTCCCGGACAAGTCCACGCCAGGAAAGGAACATCTGCTAGCTTGTGCTGCGTGTCAGCCATAAAGGTCGAGATCCTCAGCAAAGCACTGCACCACATGGCCACTGTGGCCACCACGGAGTGGGCACAAGTCCCCAATGTCCATGGCTGTCTGGACTGCTGCTTAGCCACATCCTGGCCCTGGTCCCACAACTGTTTGACTGTGGTCCTGAGGTCTGCCAGCAGATGAGAAAGCACCTCATCCCGGGTGCCCAGCAGGGCATGGGAGAAGTGGTCCATGAGGAGGGCCGAGTTTGCCTGGTGAAGACCAAGCAAGGAGGCAGTGTAGACCGTTTCAGCTGCATGGTACAATTTCTTGGACTCTGACAGGTGGCTTCTCAACATCCCCAATATTGGCGTGGCACCCAAACACAGAATCAGACTTTCGGTTCCGTCACGGCCCGCACAGCAGCTTAGGTTAAGAGCTCCCACACACACGGGTAATAAAATCCTTCCAATAGATTTTTGCTTCTCAAACCCTCCAATATGCCTTCGAAAGGGAAGGGGGATGCTAAAATATCTAAGAACTAGATGGAGAAAGGTCAGACTATGCTGGATGGCTTTAGAATATTTGCCCAGGATCGCAGCCGCAGTCACTCGCTGACTTGCCAAACACAGCAGGACTCAGATATAGATGGGGACGCTGAAAGATCAAATACCTCTCACCTGGATACAATATTACAGGAAATATAGAAACTCCATAAACAAAATAAATTGGAGTTTCAGAAATTGCACCACATACTGTCTGATTTAGATGCGTCTATCAGAGAAGTGGATACACAGGTCACTGACCTAGAGGTACAATCAGGCTCCCACTCTGATGCTCTGCAAACCCTGATGAAATATACAGACTCACTCCACCCAAAGTGCATAGATCTGGAAGCCAGATCTCAAAGGGACAATTTGAGGGTCTCAGGCCTTCCCGAGGGCACAGACACTGGCAATATGGCACACTTCATCATGACCAGCTGAGGGATGTTCTGGGCCTACCTAATACATTGGAAGTTCGCATAGGGCCCTTGCGCTGCAACCCACAGATACCACAGCTAGACCATGCCAGATACTAATGAAATTCTCCAGTTATGCAGTGAAATAGGAAGGGTTGTGATGTGCTTGGCAGAAGGGGGAAATCAAGTATAATGGAGCCAGATTATATATTGATCAAGACTATCCCCCAGAAATCCAATGGTTGAGACTCATGTCTCGCCGATTATGAAGGCATTGAAAAATAAGCAAATACATTTCCAGACCCCTTACCCAGCAAAGATGAGGGTCTATTTGGAGGAGGGCCCGCAATCATACACTACACCAGGAGAAGTGAAGGAGGCACTAAAGAGTCGAGGGATCTCACTAGTAAAATGAGCCATTTCATCCTCTACGATGGATAGGAACCCTTCATCTTCGAGCAGACAATTCCTAGGGGGACTAGATGGTCTGACACGCAACGTGCGCACATAGAAGTCTCTCGCAGATCTTCACCGCAGACTCCAGGCGAAAGGGTGAAACCTCCAGATGGCAGAGCAGAGTGAAGCAACTACATGAAGAGGGACATTCACTCAACATGGCTCTGAATTTTATTGTAGGGACATTTCTGCATACAAATCCCAGAGATCTTTCTGCTGAGAATGGGTAAGCCACTTTGATGGTCATGACCATACTTCAGAGGGAATAGGTTTCATTTTGGGGTTAGTTTAATTTTAGTTTAATGCCACCTATGCTGGAGGTTCAAGTAGTGTAACTATGGAAAAGGAGTAGGGGCCTGACCATTTTAAACATTTACAGTGAACCCAACTCTATTTTCTGGGACACAAGTCAGGGTCTTGAAATACTAGACTGCATATGGAGGCTGGATATATAGAAACATAGAAGTTGATGGCAGATAAGGACCTCAAGACCCATCCAGTCTGCCCATTTCTTTTTCTACCTTATGAATGTGCCATTGGCTTTGCTCTGTCAATGGCCTATCTATTCATATTCATATGTATTGCTCCATTATGCCTATCCCATGCCTCTTTGATACGGTATACCATTATCAACCAGGACCTTGCTTTTCTTTATTTTTTATGTGGACTTTTAACGGTTTAGTATATAGCCTTCTTCCCCACCAACAATGAATAATCGGACCTTATCTGGGAACGCCCTGTTATGGTGAATATTTTTATTTAGCAACTGTCACATAATTTCCTGGATTTACGATATATTATCTGGTGATATACCCTGGCCCCTTTCCTTTGTTGGGGGGGAGGTGAGGTCTGTGCATCACCTGGTAAATATACGAAAGCAATTTATGTATATAAACGAGTTCCACAGAAACACAGAGAAGTGTTGAATACAGTCTATCGAAATAGGTCTAATCCACCACCAGGGTATTTAAAAGTGAAGTGAGCTGGCCAGCGAAAGCGACCTGAGACCACATAAAGGTATCCAGCATACCTAGTTGGGATTATTGCAAATGGTGTATCACTAGGATTTGGCTTCGAAAAGTTCTAAGGATAGCCCACCTCATATGGAAAGTAAGGGGGCCATGATAAACCATCTCAATTATATTGAGCAAGGTGGCTTTTTTCTAACATACACTCTGAATGTCAGTCTAAAACTGTGCCTGGGAAGGGGGAACAAACAAGAGTGTTGGGGAATTTCCAGTAACACCCTCGGTATAGAGGTGCCAGAAGGACCCTCGAGTCAGTTAGTTGTGCATGCTCTGACCCCCTCAACCTTTCAAAATGTATGGAGGGGGAAAGGGAACATATACGAAGGGCTGAGATAAATGATGCGAAATAATAAAAAGCCACAAATCAATATAGATAAAACACAGTGCTGTTTGTACACTATGGGATGGGATACCCATTTGTGTAGAGGGAGGGAGACAGACAGGAGGAAATACAGAAACAGAGAAGTTGATGGCAGATAAGAAAAAATTACTCACCTTAGTAATGTTGTTTCTTCTAATGGAGTCTTGCTGTATTCTGACTATGTGCAGTGATCTCCAACCTTTGAACTGCCCCGGAGAGGAAAGAGTTAATTTTCCATGCAAGGCATGGAACGCTGAGCTCGAGCTCGGTTGAGCCTCTGTCTGCTGTTGTTTGAACCCCAACCGCCAGATCTTTACGAGCTATACTCACTGGGTGTCCTGTGTGGAAACTGTAAACTCACACTAGCCACCTGGCAACTAAATTTAATAAAAAGGGTTTTTTGGTTCCAAAGCAAAGACTCAAGTCAGGAAACCCCAAAAAACCAAAACACAACACACACCCAAAAATTAAGAGGGTGAGAAAAAGGAGGCAACTCTAGGGTGCCAACACTGCTCCTGCCCACCCACCAGGTTCTGAGAGGGAGGGGGGTCAGAATACAGCAAGACTCCATTAGAAGAAACAACATTACTAAGGTGAGTAATTTTTTCTTCAAACACCATGAAGTCTTGCTGTATTCTGACTATGTGCAGACTACTAGCAGTACCTCCATGGAGGAGGGACAGAACCTACTTTGGGAACAGGCTCTGAAGTACTGCTGTGCCAAACTGAGCATCACTCCTAGTCTGGATATCCAGAGAGTAATGCTTGGTAAAAGTACGGACTGTTTTCCAGGTGGCTGCTTGACATATCTCTGAGATAGGAATATCCCTGGCAGCAGCCAGGGAAGCAGCTGTACCTCTAGTAGAGTGAGCCCTCAGGCCTGAGGGTGGAGTCCTACCCAATTTTTCATAGCACAATTGTATACAAGAGCCAATCCACCTGGCAAAAGATCTTTTAGTGGCAGGTTTTCCCTTACCGACTTCACCATAAGTGAGGAACAATTGGAGGGAGTCAAACCTGTGACCCTTGGTGCGCTCTATGTAGTAGCTAAGGGCCCTTTTCACGTCCAGGCTGTGCAGCCTCCTCTCTCCAGAGGAGGAATGGTCAGTGAAGAAAACAGGAAGAGACATAGACTGGTTAAGGTGGAAATCTGAGACAACCTTAGGCAAAAACTTCCTATTAGTTCTTAGGACCACTTTATCCCTATGAAAAGAGATAAAATCAGGCTCCACTGACAGGGCCTGTAACTCACTGATGCATCTGGCAGAAGTAATGGCTACCAAGAACACAGTTTTCCAAGTCAAGTACTTAAGCTCTGCTGAGGACAAAGGCTCAAAAGGGGGTTGCATAAGCTTAGCAATGAAGGGAGGATTGGTATGCAACAAACCCTTGAAGAACTTACAAAAAACAGGATGAGCTGAAAGAGAAGAGGGCTTGCCTATTGACAAAAAAGCAGAAACAGCTGCTAAATGTACTTTGAGTGTAGCTGGTCTGAGCTCCAAGCTATTGAGCTGAACCATATAGTCCAGAACTGCAGGCAACCCAGCAGACTCTGGAGAAATATGCTTACCAGAGCACCAAATAGAGAACCTTTTCCACTTGGAATTGTAAGTCTTTCTGGTGGAAGGTTTTCGAGAGGCCTTTAGAATATCCAGAACACCTTGAGAGAGATGCAGATCAGCAAACTCTAACTCTTCAATAGCCAAGCCTTGAGATAGAGAGATTTGAGATTCGGATACAAAACTCTCCCCTGAGAGGATGTCAACAGGTTGTAATTCCTGGGAAGAGACAGGGGAAGGTAGACTGCTAAGGACAGCAACAGTGGGTACCAGGGCTGTCTGGCCCAGTCTGGAGCAATCAGAATCACTTTGCAGGGTTGGGACCTGATTTTGACCAGTACCTTGAACAGGAGAGGGAAGGGGGGAAGGCAAACAAAAACTTCCCTTCCCAGTTGAGAAGTAGAGCATCCAGGGGGACTGAGCCCAATACTGGGGGTCTGCAGCAAAAAAGGGGAAGTTGGTGATTGTCTGGGGCTGCAAAAAGATCTGTCTGTGGAGTGCCCCATCTGAAAAAAATCACCTTCAAAACTAGGGGGTCTAGGGACCATTCATGATGACCCTGAGATATCCTGCTGAGAGCATCTGCCAGGACATTGTCCTTCCCTGGGAGGTGAACTGCTATCAGAGAAGTTTGCAGGGAATAGGCCAGAGACTACAACTTCATTGCATCTGTGCACAAGGCCGTAGACTGAGTGCCCCCTTGTTTGTTGATGTACCACATTGTGGTGGTATTGTCTGTTCTGATCTGGACTACTTTGTTCTGAACAGACTTGGAAAAAACTTGCAGTGCCAGAAACACTGCTCTGAGTTCCAAGAGATTGATGTGAAGCAGAGATTCTTGAGGTGACCATAGTCCTTGGGTGGTCAGATCCCCCAAGTGGGCTCCCCAGCCCAAGAGGGAGGCATCTGTAGAAGGATTAGGGAATGAGGCTGAGTTACAAAAGGAACTCCTTGCCTTAGATTGATCTGATCCTGCCACCATTGCAAAGCCTGGATCAGGGTTCGAGTCACAGGGACTAGTTTGGTCAGAGAATCCTTTCTCTGGGACCAGAAGGCTCTTAAGTGGAACTGAATGTCCATCATCTGAAACCTTGCTCCCTGGACCACGTGTGACCCAGGAGCTGCAGAAAGTGCCTTGCTGGTCGAGACACCTGAAGGGTGAATGAAGAGGCCAGTTTCGAAAAGGTCCTTGCCCTGTCCAGGGGAAGGAAGGCTCTTGCCCTTATTGTATCCAGTTCTGCCCCTATAAAGGTGAGGAGCTGTACTGGCTCCAGAACTGACTTTGAAAGATTTAGGAGGAATCCTAAGGAAGTGAGCAATTGCTGAGTTATCTGGAAGTGTGACTTAACTTGGTCTGGAGACTGACCCACTATGAGCCAGTCGTCCAGGTATGGAAAGACGGAGATCTTCTTTCTCCTTAAGAAAGCAACCACTACTGCCAGGCATTTTATGAACACCCTTGGGGCTGATGTTAGGCCAAAGGGCATTGCTCTGAATTGATAGTGGCATGAGGGCAACTCGAACCTGAGGTACTTTCTGTGGGAGCACCTGATGGGAATGTGAAAATAGGCATCCTTGAGGTCCAGGGAGACTAGCCAGTCCCCTGGCCTTAGAGAGGGCAGAATTATTCCCAGAGTCACCATTTCGAATTTTGGCTTTAAAAGGTGCTTGTTTAAATATCTTAGATTCAGGGTGGGCCACCATTCTCCTGTCTTTTTGGGGGTTAGGAAGTACCTGGAGTACAATCCCTTTCCCAAGTGTAAGGGTGGAACCCTTTCTATGGCTCTGAGAGGCAAAAGGGAAGAGACCTCTGCCTCTAGGGCAAGGGCAGCTGAAGGATTTGCAGGTGGAAAAGATCTGGTTCTCATCTTGGGGAATTCTTTGAAGCTGAGAACCAGTCCCTGGCTTACTACTTCCAGGACCCACTTGTCTGATGTTATAGACTTCCAGTCCTGGACAAAGTAAGCCAGCCTGCCCCCTACAGGTAGTGGAGAATCGGCCCGGGCAGACACATCAGGGTGTCTGCTTGGCAGGGGCTTTAGGCTGAGGGGTGGAAGCAGGCCTGCTCATACCCCGTCTGCCTCTCCCTCTAAAGAACCCCCTCTAAGCAAAGGCAGAAGAGGAGGCCTGGGCTTGGTAAAAAGGCCTATGAAAAGGCCTGCCCCTGGAATGCTGCCACTGAGGAGTGGCTTGCCTTTCTTTGGCCTGAGCACTCCTGTAGGTGGTCCTGTACTCATCCATTTTCTTCATGTAGTTCTCTGTCTGCTCCCCAAAGAGAGAATTACCAATGACAGGAAAATCCATGGCCTTAGCCTGGGTATCCTGGGACAGGCTAGTACATCTGAGCCAAGCCATCCTTCGAAGGGACACAGATGTAGCCATGACTCTAGATGAAACATCACTGGAGTCCACTGCAGCATGAAATTGCACCTTGGATGCCTCAATCCCATCTGCAGCCACCTGCCCAGCTCCTTGGCAAGCTGGTCAGGGGCCTGTTTAGCTAGAGCCATCACAGTGTCCCACCTGGACTTCTGGTATCTAGCTGTATAGGCCATATAATTAGCCTGCCTGAGTCCCAAAGATGCTGCCATGTACTGTTTCTTTTGCCATGGCATTAATCCTCCTGGAGTCCTTATCTGGGGGTGTGAAGCCAAGGTATATTTGCCTTATCACAGGCAGCAGCCTGCACTACCCCAACATGGCTGCATTGCTGGGAAAGGAACTCCATATCTGAGCCTGAAAGAGTATACCTCTTGTTCATTCTTCTGTCCACAGGAAGTATGGAATTAGGAGTTTTTAAAATTTTTAAAGTCTGTTTCCCAAAAGACTTATGGAGGGGAATAGACAATCTCCTGGACTCTGGGATGTCCATCATCTCAATGTAATCAGGCTCCTCCTGATCCTCTACTGCTTCTTCCATAGGGAGCTGTAGGGTTTCAGCCACTTTTTTGTAAAACATAAATTGGGAAGGGGACTCAGAAAGCCTAGGAGGAGAAACACCTGAAGGTCAGTCTGGGGAGATGTCTGGGTCAATGGGCACATCCATACTTTCATAATCACCATCACTATCTTCATAATCTTCCTCCTCCTCCTCCTCCGGTTCATAAAATTCTTCTAAATTATAATCCGGAACCCGGGGAACCGACCGAACCGAGCCCCTAACCGATGGTGCCGGTTCAGTCAGAACCGAGGTTATCGCTTGAACAATCCTTATCGCTTTGGCTATTTCATCAATGGTCGGAGAAAGAACTTGTGGATCCGAACCGACTGACTTATCCCTTCTTTTTCTTTTAACCGGAACCGACTCTCAGAGTCGGCTCTCTGCCTCGAAGAAGTCTTGCCCTGGTCAGAGGGTACTCCTTCTGGTTCGGTCGAACCGAACCGGCTGGCCATCCGGGTCAGCGGACTTCTCGGCCTCCCTTTCCCTCAGTCTACCTACTCTCTTATCCAGGGTAGCTTTGGGAAAACTTTTGCAAATCTGGCAGTTTGAATCGAGATGGTCAAACCCCAGACAATAAACACAGGTGGTGTGGGGATCAGCCTTAGCAAAGGCTTCCCCATACACACTACAGTGTTGAAATCCAGTGGGCCCGTTTTTTTTCTTGGGTTTTTCAGACATGGCCAGTCCTAACCAAACTTACCCTTTTTTCGGCAATCCGCGAGGCAAGACACCCTTATCGGTTCCTGACCGTGTTACTGGTCTTGGAAAAAAACGTAAATGAAATCCAGTTTTTTTAGAACCGATACAGACCGGTTACCACTCTCTAATAAATCAGAAAAACTTTTTCACAAACCTGATCGGTTCAAACCGAACCGATCCAAAGTTTACAAGTTCCACACAGAAAACTAATATAGAAACCTATCTAGTACTCACGGTACCACAGACAGAGACTTAACCGACAGGTTAGATTGTAGAAATTCGGTTGAAACAGAGAGAAAAAACGACACTTTAACCGATTTTTTTGAACCGAGCGAAGGAGAAATCTCCGGAGCGACTGTTCAGTGAGGTGAGTAAAGAATTCATGGTTGGGGTTCAAACAACAGCAGACAGAGGCTCAACCGAGCTCTGAGCTCAGCGTTCCATGCCTTGCATGGAAAGTTAACTCTTTCCTCTCCGGGGCAGTTCAAAGGTTGGAGATCACTGCACATAGTCAGAATACAGCAAGACTTCATGGTGTTTGAAGGACCGCAGGGCCCATCCAATCTGCCCATTTCTTTTTCTACTTTATGAATGTGCCATTGGCATTTGCTCTGTCAATGGCCTATCTATTCCATACCCATCTGTATTGCTCCCTTATGCCTATCCCATGCCTGTTTGAAGCTCTGCACTGTATTCATATCCACCACTTCCTGAGGTAGGCCGTTCTATGCATCCACCACCCTTTCTGTGAAAAAGAACTTCCTCACATTACCCCTTAATCGGCCTCCCTCTAATCTCATGCTGTGTCCTATTGTCCTGCTACTTTTCTTATATTGAAACATGTCAGACTCTTTCACCTTGTTAATGCCCTTAAGGTGTTTAAATGTTTCAGTCATATCACCCCTCTCTCTCCTGTGCTCTAGGGTATACATATTGAGCTCAGTTAATCTGTCCTCATATGTTTTCTGATGCAGTACCTGCACCATTTTGGTTGCCCTTCTCTGGACTGCCTCAATTTGGTTTATGTCCTTGTGAAGGTGTGGCCTCCAGTACTGCACGCAGTACTCCAGATGGTGCCTAACCAGTGACTTGTAAAGAGGGATTATTACCTCCCTCTTCCCACTTGTGATACCCCTACTAATACACCCCAACATCCCCTAGCCTTACCTACTGCTTTAGAGGTCTGCTTGGATGATTTCAGGTCATCGGTGATGATGATGCCCAAGTCTCTTTCTTCCTTGTGACTGCTAGCAACTCCTCCCAGCCTATAGGTGGCTTCAGGGTTTTCTTCCCTATGTGCATGATCTTGCACTTCTTTGCATTAAACCCCAGTTGCCACTCTTCCTGACCATTTTGCTAGTTTATCCAGATCTCTTCTCATTCTGCCCACCCCATCTGGATCATCTACTCTGTTGCAGATCTTGGTGTCATCTGCAAACAGACAAGCCTTACCCTCTAGTCCATCTGCAAGGTTACTAATGAAGATGTTGAAGATGACTGGCCCCAGGACTGATCCCTGAGGTACCCCACTTGTGACTTGCATCTCTTCTGACTGTATACCATTTACCACCACTTCTGTTTTCTGCCCGTCAACCAGTTTGCACCCAGTTGACCAACTTGACCCACCCTCAGCCTACCCAGCTTATTTATCAATCTTCTATGTGGAACAGTGTCAAAAGCTTTGCTGAAGTCAAGGTAGGCAACATCAACTGCTCCCCCTGTGTCCACCACTCTGGTTACCCAGTCAAAGAAATCTATGAGATTAGTTTGACAGGACCTTCCTTTGTAAACCCATGCTGTCTTGGATCCCAGCCCCTATGGATTCCAGGTGTTGCACTATCCTTTCCTTAAGGAGTGCCTCCATAATCTTGCCCACTACTGAGGTAAGACTGACTGGTCTGTAGTTCCCTGCCTCCTCCCTGCTACCACTCTTGTGGAGCGGGATCACATGAGCCCTTCTCCAGTCTTCTGGGACCTCTCCTGTGCTCAGAGACTCACTAAACAGTTCTGCTAATGGCTCTGCTAGTTCCACCGTTAGCTCCTTAAGTACCCTGGGATGTATGCCATCAGGTCCCATTGCCTTATCCACCCTGAGCTTAGCAAGCTCTTGTAGGACCCTTTCTTTTGTGAAGGGAGTAGTGCTCACCTCCCTCCCCCCTGTGTCCATGATGCTGAGCTGTGGGCCTGCCTTACCTTCTCTTCAGTAAATACTGAGCAAAAGCATCTATTTAGGATAGATGCTTTACAGGGTCCTCCTCCTCACATGCTCCTCTTTTCTCCATTGAGCTTAGCAATACACCTCTGGACTTTCTCCTTTCACTAATGTATCTATAGAAAGTCTTTTACCTTCTTTACTGTTCGTGCTAGTGTTTCCTCAGTTTGGGACTTTGCCTGCCTTACTGCCTTCCTGCTTCCCTTAGGCAGTTTGGTATGCCTCCTATCTTCATCCCGCTGTGTTCCTCTTATATTTCCTGAAGGCCAGCCTTTTGGCTTTGACCTTTTCTGCTACTGTATTTGAGAACCAAAGTGGTTTCCTTCTTTTTGCACTTCCTTTTCTGTCTAACACAATGGGATGTTGCTTCAAGTATTGCATCCTTAATGCTTGCCCACTTTGCCTGTACCCCCTCACCTGTGTTTCTTTTTGCCAGGGCTAGCTTAACTCTGTTGGCCATCTTATCAAAGTCAGCTCCTCTGAAGTCCCATATTTTTGTCTTGGAATGGGATGATTCAGATGTAGTAGCCAAACTGAACCATACCATGTGATGGTCACTGGCCCCCAGGTGACCTTCTACCTGGAGATCTGTGATCCCTTCCTGTTAGTCAGTACTAGATCTAGGATAGCCTCTGTCTCTTGTGGGTTGTTGTACCAGTTGTTTGAGGCCCTCCCTGCAGGGAATCCACCATGTGTCTAGTTCTGGCAGATGTTCCTGCTGGTATTGACCAATCTGTATCCGGCATGTTGAAGTCTCCCATTATCAGAACCTCCCCTTTAGCTGTCATGTTTTATATATCTTCTAACAGTAATGTGTCTATGTCCTCCCCCTGGTCTGGGGCCCTGTAGACAACCCTGGTTCTTATGGCTGTCCCATTTCCTGTTTCCAGGGTAACCCACAGTTCTTCTGGCTCCTTATGTGTATTCTGAATTTCTGTAGCTTTGATATATTTTCATTGACATACAGGCACCCTCCCCCTTTTGCACCTCGGTCTCTTCTGAACAATACATAGCCAGGTACTGAAGTCTCCCAAGTGTGGTTACTGGTAAACCACGCCTCACTAATTGCTACTATGTCCAGTTTAGCCTCTGACATTATTGCCTGAAGGTCTGGGATCTTATTTCCCAGGCTGTGAGCATTTGTGTACATGATTTTCCATTGGCCAGTTTGTGTTAGTTGTTGGGTGAGGTTTGGCATTTCCCTGCGTCGTATGGGGAGACGGACCTTTTTTCTTACCTGGTGATGCAAATGAACTGCAAACATGCTGAATCCCTGTTTGACCACTAGCTGAAGGGGAGGGGTGTTCTTCCCATTCGACGTATGGGGTGCTGCACCCCTCTCCCCATTTGCTAGTTTAAATATTCTGCAAATACGTCAAACCTCTGACCCAATGCACTGACTCCCTCCTTAGTCAGATGCAGTCCATCAAATTTAAAGAACTTTCGCTCCCAGAACTGTTGCCAGTTCCCTACAAATCTGTGTCCTTTTTCCTGGCACCAGCCCTTGAGCCACATGTTTAGCTCCCCTATCTCCCCTTCTCTGACCTTCCGTCCATCTGCCCCCCTTTCCCAGACTGGCAGGACCTCAGAGAAGGAGATCCCGGACGAAATGGATGATAGTTTGTCACCCAGCCTGGTCAGGTGTGCCCTGGTCTCCATAACTGACTGGCTGGCGAGATCATTAGTCCCTATGTGTACCAGGACGTCAATGTTTTCTCCTGCTTTGTGAACAATTTTAGCAATGTGGTCAGTGTCTCTCCACACTGATCTACCTGGGAGACATCTGACCATTACCCCTGGCTGGAGATGGGCATCAACTCCCCGAATCATGGAGTCTCCTATGATCAGAAGTTTTTTGGATTTCCTTTTTGCTTTTTTTGCTTTGGTTCCTGATTTGGGTGAGTTTTGTTGTGCTAGCTCCTGTGCTCCAGTGTCCTGCTCTGCAGTGTTCTCTACCCCTTTGTTTGATTTCAGAGATAAAGGCAGATACCTGTTTGTAGTGTTTATATGGTTTTTGGAGGTAAAATGTTGGAGTGCAGAGAGTGATGGGGCACCCGATTTTCCCCTCCTAACCACCTGCCAACCTCCTGGACCAACTACCCTCTCCGGTCGAGGTTTTTCTGTTGGATGTTGGGGAAATGGCAGGTGGTTCTTATAATGTATTTCCTCTTGAATATGAAATTTGAGGCGCGCAATCTCTGCCCATGCTGCCTGGAGCTGAGCCCTAAGATCTCCAATGGCCCAGCATGTAGGACGTCCCTAGAAGCAGCCACCGAAGCAGCGGTATGGCAGGTAGATTGAGCTCTTATCCCTTTGGGAGGCTCCATGCCCGCCAACCAATAGCAGAGATCTATGCAGGAGGTGACTCACCTGCTTATCGTCCGCTTGGCTGCAGGTCTGCCAGGTGCGTCTTCAGCATAGGTGACAAACAGCTGGCGAACCTCTCCCCGAACTTCAGCCATCCGCTCCTTATAATAAGAGAGCGCTCTTCAGGGTCCAGAGTATGGAGCCTATATTCGGCCTCCGAGGTGTGATTGGGGTAGAACGCCGGCAGAGTCAACACCTGGTTAAGGTGAAACTCTGACACCACCTTCGGAAGGAATTTCGGGTGGGGGCGCAGGACAACCTTGTCCCTGTGGAAGACCAGATAAGGAGACTCGATGGAAAGTGCCTGGAGCTCTCCCATCCTTCTAGCTGACGTTATAGCCACCAAGAAGGCGGTCTTCCACGACAGGTGGGAGATATCGCACCTGTGCTCGGTTTGAATGGCTTGCCCATGAGCTTAGCCAATACCAGTAGTAGATCCCACGAAGGTGGAGGTTCTCGCACCAGATGGGATATGTGATCAAGGCCTTTGAAAAAGTGCCCGACCACCTTCTCCTGCGCCACCGACTGCTTGCCAGCCTATGCCCAGTAAGCAGAGATGGCTGCCAGGTGCACCTTAAGGGTCGTCGACCGAAGCCCTAGCTGAGAAAGGGACCATAGGTAGTCCAAAATGCTAGCCAATGGACAGGAAGAAGGGTCCAACCCCTTGTCCTGACCCCAAATGGAGAATATCTTCCATTTAAAGGCACAGCATTTTCTGGTCGACTCCTTACGGGACGCCTCAATGACGCTGAGGACCTCGTTGGAAAGACCCAAGGCCTAGAACTCTAGCTGCTCAGGAACCAGGCCATCAGGTGCAGGGATTGAAGGTCCGGATGGAGAACTTTCCCCTTGCTGACTGAGATCAGGTCCAGGCAGGCTGGAAGCCGCCTTGGGAACCTGGAGCTGAGGCTGAGGAGATCTGGGTACCAGAACTGGCAGGGCCAGTCTGGGGCTACCAGAATCACCTGCGCCTTGTCCCTCTTCACTTTGAGAAGCACCTTGTGGATCAAGGGAAATGGAGGGAAGGCGCAGAAGTGGCCCGGGGTATATGGCCTCCAGAAGGCATTCCCCTGCAGCGAGCCCTGCTGCGGGGGGCGGGCATGAAACAGCCTCAGCTTCGCATTCTCCCTTGAGAAGAACAGGTCCACCTGAGGGGTGCCCTAATGGGAGAACAGATCTTGTATTACCTCTGGCAGTAGAGACCACTCGTGAGATGTAGCGCCTATCTGGCTGAGGGCATCGGCCAGACTGTTAGAGGCTCCTGCCACATGGATGGCTAGGAGATCCGCCTCCAGGCTGATCACGAGAGACTAAGTGCGGAGAGCCTTCTTGCACAGAGGCAAGGAGTGTGTCCCGCCCTGTCGGTTGAGGTAGTACACGGTCGTGGTGTTGTCCGTCTGGACCTGAACCACTTGACCCCATACACACGGAGCGAAGGCGGTGAGGGCTAGATGCACCGCTCAGAGCTCCAGCAGGTTGATGTGGCACTGAGACTCCTGAGGGGACCAGCTCCCCCAGATGGGCACCCCAACCTATCAGATAGGTGTCAGTTGTCAGAGTGACTGTCGGCTTGAGGCCGACAAACGGGATACCCTCCTGCAGATGAGCTGGAACGAGCCACCACTGTAGGCTGTCCCACATCTCCTGGGTCACCGTCAATGGCTGGTCCAGAGGACTGGAGAGCTGTGATCATTGGCGGGCCAGCCCCCATTGCAAGGGACGCATATGCCAGCGGACCCAGCAGACTACGCTGGTGCAGGCCGCCATGAGGCCCAGAAGGCAGGGGAAGTCTCAGGCAGGGCGCAATTGCCCAACCAGAAATGATTGGGCAAAGAAGGACCTCAGCCCTGTCCACCGGGAGCCTGGCTCTGGCTCGAAGAAAGTCGAGCTCTGCCCCGATGAACTGAATCACCTGCGATGGCACGAGTTCCGACTTGGCCTCATTGATGAGAAGGCCAATCTGAGAGCAGACCAAGAGGGCCAGATCCCTGGGCCGCTCCACCTCCAACCTGGAGGGGGCTGCAATCAGCCAGTCGCCTAGGTAAGGGTACACATCGACCTCTGAAGGCCAGTAGGGAATGCTGTTACCACTGCCATGCATTTGCTGAAGACCCTGGGAGCTGGAGAGAGAGGCCAAAGGGCATGGCCCGGAACTCGAAAAGAGATCCCTCTGCTCGGAAGCAGAGGAATCACTGATGAGACGGACAGATTGGGACTTGAAAGAACGCGTCCCGAAGGTCCAGAGAACAAAACCACAAGCCTAGTTCCAAGGATGGAATGATCTGAGCCAGAATGACCTTCCTGAAGGTGCGCGGCCTTAGGAACTTGTTTAGGTCGTGCATGTCGAGAATGGGGCGCCAGCCCCCCATCCGTTTTAGGACCAGGAAGTACCTGGACACAAACCCTGGGTCTGGAGGAGGGTCCGCCACCTCGCTGATCACCTCCTTCTGGAGGAGCAGGGCAACATCAGCTCAACGAGCCGACAGAGAGGTTGTGGAACCTGTTGCCCCTCGTGGGACGACGGTTCGATAGGGAGGGAACTGCTTGAATTCCAGAGGCAGACCCCGCCTACCACTTCTAGCACCCAGCGGTCCGTGGTGATAGCGGACAAGGTGGAAAAGAAGTGGCGGAGCCGTCCCCCCACAGGGGAACCCGTGGAGGAGTGATGAGGTTGGGGGCGACACCCCTCAACCCGTCACTGGGCAGACTTGGAGGAAGGGCCTGCTGAGGGACCTCCTGGACCCTTGCCTCCAAGCTTCCTACTGGAGGAAGCGGCAGACTTGGCCTTAGGGAGCCAAGTGTGTGCCTGCTGACCCTGGTGCTGGTGCTGCTGAGCCGGACGTGCCACAGGGGTGGAAGGGCGAAAGGGCTTATACTGCTGCTGGCGGCCTTTGTCCTTCTGGGCAGACGTGACCGAGTCCAAGGTGGCACTGGACTTCTCAACCCTCTGGAGATGGCCTTCCACCCCCGGCCCGAACAATTTGGTGCCCATGAAGGGAACGTCTGCCAGCTTGTGCTGGGTGTTTTTTTTTTTTTAAGTTGTGTTTAACCAGGATTAGCACACTAAGCTGAAAGCTTTTTTACAGGCACGATCTGTCAGCACAGGGAAGTTAAGTGACTTGCTCAGGGTCACACAGTATGTAAGTGGAAGCTGTGGGATTCAAACCCAGGTCTGGTCTGCTGGATGTCACCAGATTTGCAGCTCAGAGCCTTAAACCACTGCACTATACTGCCTCCCAATACTGTGCTATACACAATGCCTATACTGTCCGCTCTGAAGGTGGAGATCCGCAGACAAGCTCTGCTGCGCATGGCCACTGCGGCCGCTACTGATCGGACACAAGAATCACCAATGTCCAACGAAGTTTGAAGCTGCTGTTTTGCCACCACCCTTCCCTGATCCCACACCTGCTTGACCGTCGTCTGAAGGTCAGCCGGGAGATGAGGAGGTGATAATATTTACAAATGGATGCTAAAATATTGATCTTTAATGTAAACATTCTGACAAATCCTATAAAGAAGAAAAATATTTTTAGCTATATAAAACAAACCAAAGCTGATTTTGATTTCTACAGGAAACCCATTTGTCAGATGAGGAACATCAGAAATTATGAAACTCTGGGTATGAGGTTTGCTACTCATCCTATGAAAGGGGTAGACACCATGGGGTGGCAATATTGATCCCTAGTAGGGTCCCATTTGAAGTAACTGAAAAGGTACAAGATGAAGAGGAAAGGTATGTGCTGGTGAAAGGCACCATGAGTGGACAAATGATTACCTTGGCTGCAGTGGTGCCCACAAACTCCCCTATGAAGTATATAGAAAATCTTGTTACTTATTGTAGAAAAGGCTGAAGGACCCTTATTACGGGGAGACCAATGGATGTACTGTTACTGGACTTCAGCAAGACATTTGATTCGGTCCTCACACTGGCCTAAGGGAGAAGTTGGAGGGGATGGGGGTAGGCCCATTGATGGTTAGGTGGATTGGAAACTGGCTTTCAGGTTGCACTTAGTGGGTGGTGGTCGGAGGGGAGGTCTCATCTCCTAGGGAGGTCATAAGTGGGATCCCACAGGGATCAGTCCTGGTGCCACTCCTGTATAATGCCTACATCTCTGATATCAGGGAAGGTATCGAGTGTGAAATGAGTCTCTTTGCGGACGACTCTAAGCTGGGGGCAGTGGCGGAGGGGGAGGTGGGGAGATTGGCCCTGCAAGAGGACCTGGATATTCTGGATAGGTGGGCCTGCACCTGGAAATTGAAATTGAACTCCTCCAAGTTCAAGGTGTTACACCTAGGGTGGGAAAACCCCAACTATGTGTACACCTGGGGGGGGGGTGAGTTGCAGGCCACGGCAGGGGAAAGAGACCTACGAGTCTTGGTGGATATTAACATGAATAATTCAGAGCAGTGCAGGAGGGTTGCAGTCAGAGCAAATAGGATGCTGGGATGCATCGCTAGGGGGATTACCTCAAGGAACAGGGAGGTGATTCTGCCACTGAACAACAGCCTGGTTAGACCACATCTTGAGTACTGTGTGCAGTTCTGGAGGCCGCACCTAAGGAGGGACATCCAACTCCTGGAGAGGAGAGCAACCAGAATGATCCGAGGCCTGGGGGATATGACATATAAGGAACGACTAGGGGAGCTCAACCTGTTCCCGCAGAAGGAGAGGAGGGACTGGGGGGACATGATTGAGGTCTTCAAGTACCTCATGGGAGTAAATAAGGTAAGCCGAGATAGGATCTTTCGATTGAAGGAGGGTGGAATCACCAGAGGACACAGTTGGAAGACTGAGGGTGGAAGGATTAGGGGGGAAAAGAGGAGAGGGGACTTCACAGAGAGAGAGTGGTAGAACCGTGGAATGCGCTGCCCGAGGAGCTGGTACAGGCAAGCTATGGTGGAGGGATTCAATAGAGGGTGGGACAGGTATAGGCAAGGGGTGAAGCAGAGGCTGGTTTGCCGGGGGGGGGCAGGACTGGGGGGATGGAGTAACAGTGGAAAGAGACAGATAGAGGGCTACGGTACCCAATCAGGGTGCTGAAGCACAAGCAGACTTGACAGACCAACAGGCCTACTCTGCTGGCATCTAGTATGATAGTATGATATAATAGAAAAGTGGGAACAGGATGCAGGGTTTTACTTGTCTAGAGTGGAATGGAAAAAGATTTGGGGAAGTTTCAATAAGGTGACGGCCTCTCCATTGTGGCAAGAATATTTCTGGAAATTAAAGGTAAGTTTTTTTTTGACACCCAATAGGGTCACCAAGTGGAATCCAGGGGTGTCTTCTGCCTGCTCGCATCTCTGTGGTGAGAGGAAGGCCTCTCCCTTTCATGTATTCTTCGCTGTCCGATCCTAGAACCTTATAAAAGAAGGGTTACAGAGACCCTAGCAAACTTATTCCACATGACAGGACCACTTGCTTTTTAGGACTGTGGGTGGAGCCTACGGCCCTTCTGTCATCGATCAGATTGTAGCTCTAAAACGGCTTTTCGTGGAACTCCCTTTTTAAGACATTTGGAAGTATTCCTCCACAGCTGCAAAGTAGTGCACTCCCCTTCTGATTTTTGCTATTTGCTGCTCTATGTTAAAGGCATCTGAAGGGAGGGGGGATGCTACTGTATTGTGCCTCAGAACTTCTCAGGATATTAACAAAAAAAAAAACCTTTTAATCTACTGTTTCTATCATCCGTCCAGCTCAGTCTAATAGATGTATTGTATTTCTTTCAGCAACCTAGCGGTTAACTCATTATATGATGTCTGTAAAACACCAAACCTCTACAGTGTCAGATTACAGACAGTGGACCTGTAGTCTGTGAGCTATTTCATTCCTATGGGCACACATACGAACTGCAGGGCAGGGCAGGGGAAGGGAGCTGTAGCCCTATCACTTTTTTGGCTGGAAGGATCTTGCCCTCTAAACAAACAAACATAAAAAAGTAAACAGAAACTAGCGTGACAGAGTTAATGAAGTCCAGCTGCCCAGGCACACACAGAACAAAAGAGGTGATTTGTGCTTGTTTGCTGTTTCTGGAGCCAGAAGTGTCAAGTGGAAAGTGCTTTTAAGTGAGTGTGTGTGTGTGTATGTATGTAGAATCCTGCTTTGGGATGGGCCATGTGACGCAGACTGCTCATTTGTTATCTAGGATTTACAGTGTGAGGCACAGCTACACTGTTTAAGTGAGCATTCCCTCCCGCGCAGCAGATGGTCAGTGTGTAAAAGTGTTTATTATGTTTCCATCCTCCTCCAGACAGACAGTTTCTGAACTAAACTAAAAGGAAAAAAAAAAACAGATTTACACACAGGGACAGAGCAGTTAAATGGACTCCATTAAGAGTAGGGAGGTTGGTTATTGCATGGATCTGGGATCTGTTTACTGGAGTTTAATGTGCGTTTACAGTTCATAAATGTAATTTAATAAATATATATATTTTTTCCTTTAGTAACCAGGTAAGGCCAACTAGGCATAGGTGCTTGTTCCTAGGGACAACCCAGGAACACTGGGGAGATTAAGTTACTTAATCAGAGCCACACAGTATGGAAATGGAGGGTGTGGGAATCAAACCCATATCTGAATTCTGGTTGTAAAAAGCTCATATATAGCTCATTACTCCAGCCTCTAAGCTATACTGCCAGCCCCATAAATAGTGAACAATTTAGACTGGGCTATAATATATCAAAGGAGACCTGCCTTGAATCAGCAAACATGCATTTTTGTAGAAGTAGATGTTATTTTTTAAAATACCAGTTCTCATTTTATTACTGCTTAATCTTAACTGTACTTTTGGTAAATTCAGTGAGTGTTTCTGATTTACATACTGCTGGCATTGACCATTTTAGAACAGTATGATCTTGTCAAGAACTTACATTGTTAGTACAATGCATCTGTGTTCTAATTTAAAATTCTTAGGTTCATGGGGACAAAAACATCATACAATTCTTAGATTGCATTTTGCAGCAGTGTGAAACCCATAAATATCCAATAGGTTAACTAAAAGGCCAGCAAAAATGGAGCAGAAACAGAAGGGGACCCACAATATGAAAAAAAGCTTCTACAGGAAACATTACTCACAGGTTCAGTGCAGTTCTCCTTTAACTAAGCTTGTAGGGAATGTCAGGCATTTTATCTAAATGGTAAGGAATTCTGTTTACAGGGATTTGGCGCCATCTACAGGGAAATTCTTCCCATAGACTCGCATTCGTTATATGGGAAAACAGAGGAATTTGGCTTCTATTGGAAATGATTTAATCTACAAGAAAACATAGGAAAATTGTCCTGTAGTTACAGGAAAAAGACAAACTTAATCTGGGAGCACTGACACACACACACCCCAGCAGCATTTACTCTCACTAAATAAATTCAAGAGGACTGATTTAGCAGCATGGCAGTTTTTGATCATTGTGACTAAACAGCACTATATGACACCAACAAGAAAACAAGCATTTGTCAATACCGAATGTTTGCTTGCTGGCATTGGTAGTGTAGAAGTTACAGAGCTGCATAATAGGAATGGCAGTGAAGTATTGAACTGAAACCAACCCCACCACCACCCTGCAGAGAGTAACAGGCATTGGGGTGTGCCTTTGGGTCGTCAGGCATAACGGCCACGCCATTTCACCACACCCTACCCTGCAGACACTGTCAAGTGTCACGGTGTGCCTTGGGGTCTTTGGCCCTTATGCGCACCCCATTCCATCAGGAAATACGGTGAGATGGGTGCAGTATAGGAGAATGGGGTGAACTTTGGGGCCGAAGAGTCCAAGGCATACCTCGATGCCTCTCACTGGCTGCAGGGTGTGGAATGGTATGAGCATTACAGGCAAGAATCCCAAGTCACACCCCTGATGCCCGTCATTCTCTGCAGGGTGGGGCGTTATGGTTGGAAACCCTAACACCTCAGGCATTCGTTGGTATTTTCACTCCAAATTTTCAACATGTTTTTTTTGTGACCCTACCTCGTTGAACAGTGGCAATAACAGTTTGTTAGCTGAAAGCTGCTTATGCACAGCGACTATGACATTTAGCACCAGAGGTGCAAAAACACATTCCGAACAGGATGTGAAAAATGACAGCTGTACTGTTCATGGGGAAGTGTAAAAAATGGCAATGTTGCAAATCTGCAGTAAAAATAAAAAAAAATGGTGAAGTCACGAGCATGCATAGAAACTGTGCAACGCACACCCGTAATGTAATTAATTTGGGATTTTTACAGCAGATTGTCAACACAGGCATTTTGGGACCTCCGATCATGAACAGTGTCACTGTGATTTTCTTTATCTGTCCCGAACAATGATTTCCCACAGCGACCACGCATCTCTGCTGAAAGTGTGAAAACACATTTCGGCCATGTTGTGAAAAATGACAGCTGTACTGTTCATAAGGAAGTGTGAAAAATGCCACTGGTGAAAAATCTGGACTGAAAATATTACAAAGTCATGAACTTACGAGGTGCGTGGAAACTGCGCAATGCTCACTGTAACACAGTCATTTTATGGACTTTGTCACCAAATTTTCAACATAGCCATTTTAAGACCTCTGCTCATGAACAGTATAACTGTGATTTTCTTAATCTGTCCCAAGCGTTGCTTTCGCACACGACTGCGCCATTGTGCGCTCAGGAGCAGAAACAAGTTTTGGGCAAGATGTGAAAAATGACAGCTGTACTGCTCATAAGGAAGTGTAATAAAATGGCAATGCTGAAAATTTGGAGTGAAAATATTGAAAATTCGCGAACTTACGAGCATGCGTAGGAACTGCGCAACGCACGCTTCTAAAACAGTAATTTTTAAGAATTTTTTCACCAAATTTTCAACATAGCCATTTTAAGACCTCTGCTCATGAACAGTGTCACTGTGATTTTCTTAATGTGTCCCATACATTGATTTCGCACACCGACTGCGCCATTGTGCACTACATGGCGGAAACACATTTTGGGCAAGATGTGAAAAATGACAGCTGTACTGCTCATAAGGAGGTGTGGTAAAATGGCAACGTTGAAAATCTGGAGTGAAAATATTGAAAATTCGCGAACTTACAAGCATGCGTAGGAACTGCGCAACGCACGCTCATAAAACAGTCATTTTTAGGAATTTTTCCACCAAATTTTCAACATAGGCTTTTTGAGAGCCCACCTTATGAACAGTGGAAGTGTCATTTCGTTACTCTGTCCCGAAAGGTGATTTCGCGCAGTGACTGGGAAATCACCCTTCGGGCCCGATTAACGCCATGATAGTGAGAGTATTCATGAGAAGGGTCCCAAAACCCCATATTGAAAATTTGGTGAAAATTCCAAAAAATGCCTGAGATATGCAGCAAAGTTGAAAAAACCCTATCTATCCCATTATACAGCTTACTGGCATTTCCTCAGTTCGAGTTCGGCTTTGAAGAGTGCAGACGTATTCCCGGTCCACTGAAGACCATCGTGCGAGTCATGTATGGGGTGAGGTGTGTGTGGGGAGGCAGGGTGCGCAGTGAGGGCGCGGATGGGGGCAGAGACAGCGAGGACCGCTTTTGTGTTTCAGGTTGTTTTTTTTTTTTTTAAAAGACGACGATTGCGGACGCTTGCCATGCTGGGGTGGGCTCCCAGCGTGGCACAAGGACGCGCTGTTTTGGGGGCGGAGCCGACGGGAGATTGGGCACCCCGTCAGTGATAGAGTCTGTTGCCACGCTGGGGTGGGCCCCAGCGTGGCACCCTGTACCTCAGGGGAGGGAGAACAGTGGAGCCGATGGGGATTGGGCACCCCTGTCGGCTATATGATGGTGTAGCCACGCCGTGGGCACCCAGCGCGCATGTGGAACCTGTTTGGGGAAGCAGCACAGTCGACGGGGGATTGGGCACCCCATCGGCTATACAGTGTGCGTGGGGGCGACACGCACATATGTGTAGTGTGTAGGGAGTGCGCATGAGCAGGTATATCTTATCGCTGCTCACCGAAGCGTAGCCCCCTTCAACTGTACTCCACTGTATTTTCAACTGCTGTCATAGACAGCTCCAGCAGCCATTGGAGAACTGCGGCCGCGCCTGCAAACACACTGACTGAATTGGAAGAGGGCTGCCATACCTCCGAAAACTCGGATGATGGCACTGTTTCTTGGACATGCGTGAAAGCAAACATAATAACTTTGGTCATTTGGTAGCTCTTCACAGACCTATTGGCTCTGGCTAGATCCTATTATAATATAATGCTAGGTCTGCCTCCTGAGGGGGTAAAGGGAAGTAGCTCTCTGTACTTATGGTACATCTGAATAGCAGCTTATAATAAAGCTATCAACTGAAACTGGTTAAAGTCGCTTACAGCAACTCTGGAAGAGTGGAAGCAGATAATTATAAATGTACAGAACATAGAAGAAATGACATACCAGATACAAAATACAAGGGAGAAATTCAATGAAAGATGTACATGATGGGCTGTATTACATGGCCCATAGCAAATTAGGGAGACTGGGGAGAAAGGAGGGGGGATGTGTGGCCACATGAGCTCACGGTGATCTATAACACTATGGGAATGGGATGATGCTGGTCCGGAATTATCTAAATACAAAGAGAACAGGAAGCCCTTATGCTTCCTAAGCATGAGAACTGTATGGGTGTATGAGAGGAGTGCCCCTATTAAACAGCGCCCAACCTGATGAGCCAAAAAAAATGTATTTCTAGTTTGAGAGCCCCACATTTTTCTTTTGTTTTTTCCCATATGTTATTTTGTTATGTTAATGTAAGCATATCAGCAACTAAATATGTTCTCATCATCCAGTAACATGCAAAGGAAAAAATCTAGAAAAATTCTGTCTTAAAGGATATAAGAATAATATGATGATATATATATATGTATTAAATAAGAAATAATGGATGTTTTTATTATGTCACATGTAATATGTCCAAACTGATAAAGGAAATATAAAAAAAATAAATAAACACAGAAGCCGAGGGGTGTTCTGTGAATCCCAAGAGGGAGCAGGTAGGTACTGCATACTTGTGGGCCATCCAGGAAGAGGGCGCAGAGTGCATCCAAAGCTCCAGGGCAGGGCCAAGAATAGCCTCCACCACCGGGAAGGCCTCCTTAGGAGTATCTCCCCGGTCGAGGATCTCAGTCAACAGGTAACGAGCCTGTTTCTGGACAGGTTCCATTTTCATACCTGTGGACACAGAGATCAGGTGGAGAAGGCCCATAAAAGAGGAAGGGCCTTCATCTGTCGAGAGATCCCCCACCGACTCCACATCAACAAGAAGGGAGTGCAGGGAGGAATCCTCTGACTCTGAGGAGTCGTTAAAGAGAGGTCTGTCGTCGAGGCACAGGTCAGGAAGCACAGGAAAAACCCAGGAACAGTTGTAAAATTCACCAAAACTTTATTTATAGTAGGAGTAACATAAAAAAAATATGAACTTGCTCATAATAACTATGTACACAAATCTTTCTTGTAATAAAACCTCTTGCAGTAGCAGCTTAGCCTTTTTATAAGTCTTTTTCAACCCCCCACCTGTAGTAAACATCTTGTTTTTGCCAAAATGTTCTGTTCTCGTAAATATCAGGCAGGATGTTTCTGAGGCCCCTTTTGCAAAAAGGCCTCAAGCATTTGCACTCAAGTAATCTCTAGTTTTCTACAATTAATATACATTTCAACAGTAATACTAAATATTTTCTAAACAAAAGAGATTCCAATATCAGCTATATTTCCATACATTGATTTGCATATATTCTATTAGCAGATATGCAAGGGAGAAAAACAGGCAGCAAGAGAAAACTGAGAGACAGTGACAGGCAAAGACTTGTGAGACTGTTCGGGTTGATCAAGTCCGAAGTCTCACAGGAAAATTTGGTTGCGTAACCAGACAGAGAAGAGACAGAAAAGGAAAGAATACATCCTTGCATTTAAACCCTTTCTCCATAACAAATGGGACCGGGTCCTATTCTACCCTGTCACAAGGTCGACTGCCCAAGCCCCCACTAACCCTTCGCGGATGGTCAGGGATGACAGTGACCAACAACCACTGGGGAAGTCCCTTTGGTCGGCTGAGACTCCTTGGTCGGAGCATCGGTCGGTGGCTGTTTAGGCGGTGGCTCAACCAGAATCGGTGAAGAAGCTGGGGTCGACCAAGCCAGGACTGTCTTGGTTGGCTCCTTAGGTGGAGAAGGCGTCAGCCTGTGGGGTGAAAGCCAGGTGATGGGTGGCGTAGTAGCTGGAGCCGGTGTCATGCCAGTGCGCACCAGCTGTTGCCATATGAGATCCTAGTGGCATCGACGCAACTTGCGCCAAAGTCTCTCCTCACCCGAGGAGGAAAAAGATGAAGAGTAGCGGCAGTGCTGCTTTCCGTGGTGTCGAGAGCAGGAGCGCCGATGATGGCAGGAACCTTGACCAACGAGATAAAGACATCGACCGACAGGGGGACCAGTGGTGGAGCTTGGAAGGAGCCGTTCAAATGCTGAGGCTCCTCCGGGTCTTGGTCCTCGATCAGAGGCAGTGGGTCAGCGGACTGATCCGTCCCAATGGTCTGAGTCAGGACTGGAATCCTGGATAAGGAAGTGTCAGCCTCTCCAGTTGACAACTGGTCAACTGGTTTGAGAAAAATCTTGGCGGGAAGATCAACCCGCATCTCGTCTAACTGACCTGACAGGGTTACCATGGAGCCGGTGACCTGGGCCAAAGATTCGACCGAAGTCGGATCTGGAGAAGCGGGGGAATCCGAAGCTCTCAACCAAGAGCACTCCCAATTCCACAAACGTTGATGAGACCGTTTTTTGGACTCTTTCTTTGACTTGGATTTGTGCCCGGAGGGTCCCTGACTGAGAGTCGGCAAGGACTGGCACAATTCTTTGAAGGATCCTGTGAAAGTTGAATCTAGCTGGAGTGGCACGAAGGCAGCCACCGAAGAGGAGTGGGAAGCAGCCTGGGCTGCAGCCTCCTCAGACGCCGCAAGCTGTTCAGCGGACCCTGCAGCCGTGGAGACCACCCAACGGACATCCCTGGATTTGACCGACAGGTTCCGTTTGTTCGGTCGGCCAAATCTGAGTCGGGCGAGATGGTCCTCATGAACGGTAGGATGGAAAGTTTGATAAATGTCGCAGGTCTGGGGATTATGCTCATGCCTCAAGCAGTAGACACACGTGGTGTACAGATCAGAGAGGCCGAAGTAAAGGGATCCCTCTGCTCTGAAGCGGAGGAATCGCTGGTGAGACTGATGGATTGGTATGTGAAAGAATGCATCCTGAAGGTCCAGAGAACAGAACCACATGCCTCATTCCAAGGATGGAATGATCTGAGCCACAGTGACCATCCTGAAGGTGCGAGAACTTAGGAACTTGCTCAGGTCATGTAGGTCGAGAATGGGGCGCCAGTCCCCCCGTCCGTTTTGGGACCAGGAAATACCTGGACACAAACCATGGGTCTGGAGGGGGGTCTGCCACCTCCCTGATCACCTCCTTCTGGAGGAGCAAGGCAGTGTTGGCTCGATGAGCCGACAGAGAGGCTGCGGAACCCGTAGCCCCCCCGTCGGGTGACGGCTCGATAGGAGGGGAACTGCTTGAATTATAAAGGCAGACCCCTGCCTACCACTTCCAACACCCAGAGGTCCATGGTGATAACAGACCAGGCGGAAGGAAAGTGATGGAGCCATCCCCCCACAGGGGGGAACCTGGGGAGGAGTGACGAGGTTGGGGGCGACACCCCTCAACCCGTCACTGGCCAATCTTGAAAGCAAGGGCCGGCCGAGGAGCCGCCTGGGCCTTTTCCTCCAGGCTTCCTGCTGGAGGAAGCAGCAGGCTTGGCTTTGGGGTGCCAAGCACGAGCCTGCTGGCCCTGATGCTGGTGTTACATCAAAGCACAAATACTGATCCCTTCGTGCCTCTGTTTGCACCTGGACTCTGACCCAAAAACCTTTAACACCCTATCAGAGGCATTGTCCCTCCTGAAAGAATGGGGAATAAGCGTACCTGACCTCGGTGTAGAAATTCTGGAGCAAAGCCTGCAGAAGAATGTTTGGCAACCGGTAAATAAAGATCTGAAGCGCCCACTTCACAGAGCCCTATCACAGAGCCTACTAAAAGATGCTATGAAGCTCTCTCAACGTGTGAGCGCTGGACGGATCCATGATCTGAATTCTACAGCACAGACCTGAGGTACAGTACGCAGAGCACCAGCGTGGGATGATGAAGTGATGCGCGGGGAAAAATAAAGAAGGGAGATCAAGCCATGAATACTGCGGACAGCTAAAGAGACTGTAAATGACATAAACCTTTTAAACAGTACATCAGTTCGCCTTTGACTGTTTCCCACGTAGTTAAAAACTCCTGACTGAGCTGCAATGCTGAATATCCTTTTGGAGTAGTGCAACTTGAACGTAAGCGGGAGATCTTTAATTCCCTGATAGACATGGCGGGGTTCATGTGGAGGGGAGCCGTGAGGGAAATATAATCCCTTGGCGATTTTCCTCCATTCAGCTTCCTCCCCTTTAAACGTGGGGATTAGCGTTTTACAGAGGATGGAAGAAGAACCCCGATGACGGCCACTCGGGGGCTCCTGCCTTTGAGGGGAGAGATCGGGGGTTATGGATGCTCTGATAAAACCATTATAATAGTGAAGGGAATACAAGAATCATATAAAGAAGGCAAGTCTTGATAAAACTAAAGATATGAGGTAAGGATCATAATGTTCCAATACAGATGCCTGAAAGGGACGTGATCTAGGACGGTTTAACTTTGAGTCTCTCATCCTCCGTGACGATCTTTTTTTTTTAGAGCAGCTTTTAGTGTGGCTCTCGATCTCTTTGTTAAGAGACCATCAGTGTTCAAGAGTTAACACATACCACCATGAGTGGAAGCAGGCTCCCTCTTGAGGTACACCTAGGAAGCAAGGAAGTTTACCTGAAGGGTTTTTTTCTTCGCAGGGATTGTTTCATTCATTATAAAAATCTTTCTTGTAGTTTATGCAAAGTGACATATTTCGAATACTATTGTTTACTTTTTTACACAAAGTATTATACAAGTTTGTTCCTGTTCTAAAAATTTAATCTCTGTTAATTCAATAAGGGAAATTGCCCAGTGTTAAGGGCAATGGTTCTAATAACAAAATTTCTAGATCTTGCTAAATGTTTTCAGACAAGGGTACAATCAATCAGTGATAAAACATTATGTTTGAATAAGGGTACACAGCGAAGAGTAGAGGAGAGGAGAGTTGAGAAGGGCACTGAACTAGGGAGTATTGGCTTAATATATAAACCTTATATTATTTCAAAGGTTCAATTATGGCCAATCTAAAAGTTTGCTCATATAATGTTAAAGGGATAAACTCCCCAATAAAACGCACAAGGCTGCTGCAAGAAATTAAAAAACTTAAAGTGGATGTGGCTTTTATCCAAGAAACGCATCTGTCAACAGAGGAACATTTGAAATTACGTAGAGCATGTAATAGCGGTTTCGCATCCCAAGACTAAAAAGCATGAGTGGCGTGTTGCTACGCAGGGGGCTAAGCCTTTCTATTAACTCCACCGAAATAGGCCTGCAGGGCAGATATGTGAGGGTCTGAGTTCGTACTCAAGGTCAATTACTGCACCTAGTTAATATATATGCCCCAAACTCCAAACAGGAAAGCTTTTTTGAGACAATTTTTTTAAAAAGTAGCAGAGCTCCCTACGGGTCTACTACTCCTTGGGGGAGATTTTAACACAGCCCCACATCCACAGAGGGACCGTTCCTCTGGAGCCACCACTACAAACAGAGCAGCTTCCAAATCATTGGTGACCTTGATGGGTGAGTTGGGCCTCATAGATATCTGGCATGCCCAACACCCCAATGATAAGGACTTTACATTCTATTCTCATGTACAACAGTCATACTCATGTATTGACTTATTTTATACTTATGCGACCACCCTCCACCTAATTAAGGACTCCAACATTCATAATATTACGCTATCAGGCCATTCGCCGGTTTCTTTGTAGCTGGCCCTCTCACCTCAAAATAAACAATCCTTATGGAGACTAAATGTCTTGCTTTTAAATAACGAAGGCTTTATTTCTAAATTGAAGCAGCAGATAGAAGAATTTTCCCTAACCCATCAATCTACAGATTACTCCCCTCTACTTAAATGGGATACACTGAAAGCGGTCCTCCGGGGAGAAGTTATTAGTTTTGACACTGCTCAAAAAAAGACCATCACAACTCACGCATAACAAAATATTGACAGAATTATCAGAGCTGGAAAAGAAACATAAAATCAAGCCTCTAGATAAACAGACCTAATAAAACTGAATAAAGCCAAAAGGACCCTACAAGACTTGGAAAATAAAAAAGCTGAAGGCCTGCTTTGATTTACTAATCAAAAATATCATGAATTGCGAGGGGGGGGGAAGCTTCCAGATTACTAGCTTTCCACTTAAGAAAGGCACAAGCCGATAGGTATATCCCTTATATTCAAGAGCAGGGCCCAAAAGGGAAGAAATGGACCTCCCCAGAAAGCATAGCCCGGCAATTTTGGGTATACTATCAGAATCTACAGTATATGGGGAAGATAAAGATGAAGAAAAGGTGAGGGTGGAGACACAAACCTTTCTAGACACTCTTAAACTACCCAAGCTGTCGAAATCAATAAGTAAAGAGCTGAACCAACCCATCACAATCAAAGAAACTATAGAAGTAATAAATCGCTTACCAACAGGGAAAACACCGGGTCCTGATGGGTTTAGTGGTGAAATATATAAAAAAAGTACAGTTACATAAGAACTTACTGTAACAGTAGATCTTCGAGAACAGCTCTTGCAGCAGGTTACACCATTAGGACTGAAGCTGGCAGGAGTCAGGACCCCACGGAAATTTTCTAGCTAGCGGTCTTCAGCGGGGACCGCCTCCAACGTCAGTCCCGCCCCCGACATCAGGCGTAGTACATAGGGAGGCGGTCCCGCCAGAATCCCCAGTTCTCCCGCCAGAGACTCCCGGCCGCTGGATGACATCAGAAAGGGAGACCGAGGACCCGCCATCAGGTGGCCAAGACTAAGAATCGACTTTTCCAAGTGTAGGTTGGAACCTACTTCCTCCAAGGGGGAATGGTGGGCGGGAAGGTACCTGCTGCAAGAGCTGTTCTCGAAGATCTACTGTTACAGTAAGTTCTTACATAACTGTACTATCTTCTTCGAGGTACAGCTCTTGCAGCAGGTTACACCATTAGGACTGATTCCCAAGCAATGGCGCCTTGAAAGCCATCGGGAGGAGGCAATACTGGAGTTCCAACCCATCCTGAGCCTAGGACAGGAGGCCTTGTAGGACAGCAAGGCCGAAACCCGCTCTTCGCCGTGAAGCGATATCCAGGCTGTAATGCCTGATAAAGGTGGACACCGAGCTCCAGGTGGCTGCAGCACATATGGCCGATGTGGATACGTTCTTGAGTGCCGCAAAGGATGTAGCCACTCCCCTTGTCGAATGGCCCTTGACCACACCTGGTAAGGGTTTCTTGCGTTTGTTGTAGCAAAAGGAAATGCACTGAATGAGCCAGCGCGAAAGGGTCTGTTTCGAGACTGGAACCCCCATCATCCTCTCAGCGAATGAGACGAACAGCTGTTCCGCTTTGTGGTGCTGTTTGGTCCTGGTCAAATAGTATCTAAGGCATCGGTGAACATCCAGGGTATGAAACAGTGCTTCTCCTCGATTAGCGTACCTAGGGAAGTACAATGGTAAATCAATGTCCTGGTTAAGAGTGAGGGCTGAGATCACCTTAGGCAGAAACTTGGGATTCATCCTCAGGGACACCCTGTCCTGATGAAAAATTAAATAAGGCTCCTTGTACATGAGAGCGTGTAGTTCAGAGATTCTTCTCGACGAAGTAACAGCAACTAAAAACAACGTTTTCCATGACAGAAAAACGCAGCTCCAATCTGCGGCAGGTTCAAATGGTGGCAGCGAAACTGCTCCAGGACGAAAGGTAAATCCCAAGGAGGGACGGGATCCCTAATAGGCAGCCTAAGGTGGAGGACCCCTCTTAAGAAGGCACGGGAGGTATCCAGCTGTGCCACCGTGCGTTGGACTATGGGGGCATGGTAGGCTGAGATTGCACACAGGTGCACTTTGATCGAGGAGTAAGTTAACCCAGATTGAAAGAGGGAAAGCAAGTATTCCAGAACTAGTTTCTCTGGGCAGTCTAAGGGTGAGAAGCCGCGTGCCTGAGACCACAAGCAAAACCTACGCCATTTCATGGCGTCTGTAGCGTGTGTCGCCGGTTTTCTGGCAGCAGAAAGAACTTCCGCCACCTCCTGCGAGACCCCGTGTCGCAAAATGGCTATGTCTCTAGGAGCCAGGCGTGCAGGTTCAGAGAAAGCAAGTCAGGGTGGACTAGCGAACCCTCCTCCTGAGCAGCAGGTGGGAGCTGATTGGCAAAGGAAGCGGAGGTTCCCGGGCCAACTGACTCAGAAGCAGGAACCAAATCTGTCTGGGCCAAAAGGGCGCTATTAAGATAAGCGTCACATGCTCCCTGCGAAGTTTGAGAAGGGCTCTCTGGATCAACGGGAAGGGAGGGAAGACGTAGAGGAATCTGCCCGCCCAGGAGAGGGACAACACGTCTCGCCAGAAAACACCAGGCCCTGGATCTAGCAAGCAAAAATTGGGCAGTTTTGCGTTGGATGGGGATGCGAACAAATCCAATTCTGGAGTGCCCCATCCGAGAAACAGATCCTCTGCCACCTCCTGTAGAAGTTCCCATTCGTGGACTCTGGCCTGGGAACGACTCAGGCTGTCTGCAACGGTATTGTCCACACCAGAACGTGAACTGCAATGAGGTTCGCGCTGTGTCGTATTACCCAATCCCACACCCTCATGGCCTCCCTGCAGAGGGGGTAAGAGTGTGTGCCTCCTTATTTGTTGAGGTAATACATCACCGCTGTATTGTCTGTTTGCAACAGGAGAGTACTCGGTGGGATGTCCGACTGGAAGGCTTGCAGGGCATAAAGGACCGCCCTCATCTCCAATATGTTGATATGGAGATGAGATTCCTGAGTGGTCCAAGTTCCTGAGACCTCACCTGCTCAAGTGAGCTCCCACCCCAGCCCTGAGGCATCTGTGGAGAGTGTTACCACCGGGACGGCGGCAGAATGGAACCCCACAGAGAGGGTTCCGGTCTAGCCACCATTGCCAGTCTCGAACCACGGACTTCGTGATTCTTACTGGATGCTGCATATGGTCTTGCCTTTGGTCCCATTGCACTCTTAACATCCACTGGGTTACCCGCATGTGGAGCCTTGCCATCGGGACAGTAGGAATGGTCACAGCCATGTGTCCAAGCAGGCAAAGGACCAGTCTGGCTGGGACGGTCTTCTTCACAGATAGGTCCCTGATGAGGGATCGAATGCGTTCCGCTCTGTCTTTGGGAAGAAAGGCTTTCCCTGCGATGGTGTCCAGAACTGCCCCTATGAATTGCAGTTTCTGGGACGGTACCAGGAGAGACTTCTCATGGTTGATTAGGATGCCCAGGGACTGAAAAAGGGCCTCTGTATGCTGGATCGCTATCAACAGCTCCTCCTTGGAAGAGGCCATGAGAAGCCAATCGTCCAGGTACGGGAACACATAGTGGTCGTCTCCTCAGAGACACTGCCACGACTGCCATGCACTTGGCAAAGACCTTGGGGGCCGATGACAGCCCGAAGGGGAGCGCTCGGAACTGAAAGTGGTGGCCGAGAAACTCGAAGCGCAGGAACCTCCTGTGCGCTTGAGCGATGGGGATGTGCAGTTAATCGTCCTGCATGTCCAAGGACGCCAAGAATGCGCCCTTCTTCAGCATGGGGATTAGAGCCGGAAGGGTCACGATGCGGAAGCGTCTGTAGGCGACCGACATATTGAGGTCGCTGAGGTCCAAGATTGGACGGAGGTCCCCTGTTTTCTTTGCAACCAGGAAGAAGTGGGAATAATATCCTGTTCCTCTCTGATTCCCTGGGATGTACTCCAAAGCTTCTTTCTGTAGAAGCGTGAGCGCTTCTTCCCTGATGAGCAGGGCATGCTGACCCGAATAACGGGAGAGCAGAGGAGGCCTTGTCGGGGGCTTGTCTAAGAATTCTATAAAGTGTCCTTTTATGACCAACTGTAACATCCACCTGTTGGTGGTGATCGACTGCCACCCCGGCAGGTGATCTGCGATGCGACCCCCGACCTTTGTTTCCCGTTGATCCAGAGGAGGGGCGGGGGCCGGGAAGGAGTCATGCTGTGGTGGCAGAGGGTCCCGCAGGTTGGGCCGACTTGGTGGAACATTGGCCCCTACCTGAGGACGCCTTGACCTGGGCTTTCCAGGAGAAGGAGCCCCTCTTTTGTTGGCCGGGACGAGGTTGTTGCCTCCGAAACCGGCTACGAAAACGACTCTGGTTCCTACAAAAGGAACTGAGTCTAGATCTGTACATTGCTTGGACAGATCTAACAGCCTTCCCAGCCTCTTGCAGTTTGGTGATGACCTTTCAGATGCCTCACCGAACAAAACCTCGCCATGGAGGGGGCGCCCAGAATGTTCTTCTGGACGTCCTGCAAATCTGGAGACACGGAGCCATGAGTGCCTCCAAGGCATACGCCTGAGGCTGCCGCCTGGCCGAGGAGTCCGCTGGAGTCATACGCTGCTCGGAGCACCTGGTCCCCACGTTGAACCCTGCATGGAGGAACTGGAGAAGCTTCTCCTCTGGTCACCGCCTGGCAATTTCTCTACCAGTTCCTGTCCCTGCTCCCACAATGCATTCTGAAACTGAACCATGTGGGTTAGGTAGTTCAGGGATCTGATGGCGCAGGTCGCAGCTGCGTAAGTGCGCCTACCCAGCGTGCCCAGTTGCTTGACTCCGGGTCCGGTGGCTGCATGCTCAGAAGTTGCGGCCTCTGGGACCGGTCATGAGAGGCTGTAATGACCAGGGAGTCGGCCAGAGGATGATTAGCCAAGTACTGGTCCTCCTTGGGGCCTTGTACAGGCGGGTCAGCCTTCTTGGCATAGCCGGGAGCGAATGTGGACATTTCCACGCTGCCTTGGTGACGTCCACGAAGGTGTCCACCAAGGGTGGTACCACCACAGGCTTAGGGTCTTTCTGCCAAAGATAGCAGGCAAGGCGTAGCCTTTCGGGGTCGAGTTCCTCTGCATCCCATCCCATGTTCTCTTGGATATGCCTCATGATCTCAGAGAACGAAGGGTCGTCCGGAGGAGACCTAGGAAGTTCACATGGGTCCGGAGAAGGGATGCTGATTGGTGACGGAGATCTGGCGCATACCGAGATGTCAGATCGTGAATCCTCCGTAGACGGTGAATAGCGACGTCTTCTGGGTCTCTTGGGGCTAGGTGACCCTGAAGAGGATCTGGACAGAGGTCTTCTCTTGTCTGTAGGTCTGCCCCTAGGAGGTCCCACTGGCTCCTGGGGGGAAGGTGCTCGACCTGCTGCCCCTTTTGGTGAAGGAGGAGGGGTCGGTGGTGCCACGGGTGCGGGAGGAGGGTGCTTGGTGACCACATCCTTTTTGATGGTGTCCTACCAGAAAGTGAATAGCTTCTTCACTTCTGCTATGTTAAGGCCCGACGACGGGCCGGGCGCCGGTGGCCTGTCGGGTCCCGGCGTCAGTTCCCTGGGGGTCTCCAGTTCTGGGGAGGGTTCCCGCGGGAGCTCGACGGGACCGGGGTCGCCCACCTGGTCCTCGGGCTGAGTGGACTCCTCCTCCGTCAACGCCTCCTGGTCGACATCGGTAGGTGGCGGTGTGGTTCTTCTAGCTGCTGTGTTGGATGTCGGTCCCCCGCCCGGCGTCCTGGGAGGTGAGTGCCTGGCCAGCGACGGGTGGCGAACTGCCGCCGGCCCCCGGGAGTGTCTGTGAAGTTTAGCCGACGTCGAGTCCGACGTCCGCTTCAGGGAGGTCAGCTCCTTGGTCTTACGTTGGGGAGGTGGCGGCAGGGAGACTGACTGGATGTCGGAGGCCAAGTGCCAGGATGAGGACTTGTGGTGCTCCCCTGACCTGGACGAGGCCTTGGAAGAAGAAGTAGGCCTGGAGGTCTTAGTAGGCCGCAGGGTAGAAGAACCGCTGGCTGACTTAACCACGACCGTGGGAGGCTGAGAATGGGCCCGAGATGGAGAGCGGTCGGACCTGGAGCTGGAGCTGCGGGAGTCCAAGGCCCTAGAGGGGGATCTAGGTTTTACCTTCTCCCGGTGCTTCTCATGGTGACTGCGGGATTTCTCCGAAAATTCCCCCTTGGAGGAAGGATCCATGGCCTTGAGCTTTTCTTCTAAGAGGAAAGCCTGGAGAGCCTTCTGACGGCGGATCTGGGTCTGGCTGTTAAAGCCCTGACAAAAGGAGCAAGCCTGGGTATCGTGATCCGGGCCCAGGCACCGGACGCAGGCCGAGTGGGGGTCTTTGAACGGAATCTGCTTCCCACAGGCGCACTTGGAAGAATGGCCCTCCACAGAAGTTGGGGAGGATATCAGATAGAAAAGTAGATCTTGAAGAAGGTATTCTTGAACAAATTCTGATTTCCAGAAGAAATTCCTGGTTGTCGCGCGCTAGAACTGACCGAAGGGTTGAGACATGCAAGTCGACAGCGAAAGAACTGAGATTCTATGGGACCGCCTCTTATGTACTACTATGCCTGACATCGGGCAGGACCGACGTCAGAGGAAGTCCCCGCTGAAGACTGATAGCTAGAAAATTTCCATGGGGTCCTGACGCCTGCCGGCTTCAGTCCTAATGGTGTAACCTGCTGCAAGAGATGTACCTTGAAGAAGATCTATCCTCTTCACCAGCCCCCCCTGCTTACCGAGGTATTTAACCAATGTATAGAGGCAGATGGAGTCCCGGAGAGATGGTCCCACTCTATAATAACAACAATTCTCAAACCCGGCAAAGATTTATCCAAATGCGAATCATTTAGGCCTATAGCCCTCCTCAATCAAGACAAAAAAATCTTCATAAAAACGTTATCAATTCGGCTCCAAAAATACACAGAATTGCTAATTCACCCGGACCAAACAGGCTTTATCCCGCACAGACATCTGAGTCATAATATTAGACGACTTTTAAATATTTTGCAACACAAGAAACACAATCCGAACCCAGCCTTGGCAATTTTTCTAGATGCAGTAAAAGCCTTTGGTAGGCTAAACTGGACCTATCTTTTTATGGTCCTGGAAAAGATGGGTTTTGAGGTGAACTTCTTAGCTTGGATTAAACTTTGTTACCAGAATCCCCAAGCCAGAGTCCAGGTGGACGGGACTATTTCTCCCACATTTAAAATTGGGAGGTGCACGAGGCAAGGATGCCTCTTGTCCCCACTCCTTTTTGCAATCAGCATGGAACCCCTAGCACAAGCCATTAGGCAGCATGATAACATTGAGGGCACTGAAATCCAAAACTCATGTCATAAAATATCCCTTTACGCAGACGGCACGTTAATTTACTTGGATAATCCCGGAGCTGCTTATACACATTTAACCACTCTTCTCTCAAACTTTGAGGACATCTCAGGCTTTAAAGTTAACACCTCTAAATCGGAGGTGCTCGCAGTGGGAAAGGAACCAGATGCAGAACGAAGACCTAAATTTCCCTTCAAATGGGTCAAAAATAAATTAAAATATCTGGGAATTCAAATTCCCAAACAATTAACCCTGTTATATAAACTTAATTATGAAACTTTAAATCAACAAATAAGGGCTGATTTAAGTAGATGGAGACTTCTTCCCCTTACACTTTCAAATAGAATAGAAACAATCAAAATGAACGTCCTTCCAAGATTCCACTTTCTTTATTCCAACCTCCCCATTCCGATCCCCAAAAAAGATTGGAAAGATCTCAAAAAAAAGGCTTGCAAATTTTATTTGATTGGGTAAACCCCCAAGAATTCGGTGGGAAATATTAACAGAGGAAAAAAACCAAAGGGGGAATGGGGTTGCCTGACTTCCCCAAATATTACCTAGCAGCACAGTTAATACCAATCATTAAAATGTTAAGGACAGGGAAGGCACATGGTTGGCTAGAGATCGAGCAACCAGAGAGAGAAATGGCCCCATTGCATATCCTGCCCTGGCTAGTCCAACCTAAAGATTTGAAAAATATAACTAATAATTTTATTAGACATACGCTGTCGAAATGGTTGGAAGCAAGGCAGGAATGGGAGACAGTACGTCCCATATGGAACTACTTTCCTCTGTCACCTCTTCCTGACTTCCCCATCTCAGGATGGGATAATTGTTTTTTCAGGTGGGTAACATCTGGGCTTATATACCCACAACAATTCTTGGTGGGGGACCGGGTAAAATATTTCCCACAAATGCAAGCAGCATTTAAACTAACCCAAAATGACCTATTTAAATACTATCAATGCATATACTATATTACCACCACTATCGGCCTTACAGATTTATCACAGGGACCGTCAGCTCCTGCACAACTAACACATTTTAGAGGTAAAACAAGAGATACCAGATCTTATACATCACAGATATATAAAGTTCTAATGGAAGACGGAGGAGCACTAGCAATACAGAGGTTCGAACAAAAATGGGAAAGAGAAGCAGAGCTTCATATCCCACATAAGACATGGCAGAATATCTGGAAGGGCATTCACAAGACTACCAATTCACCCATGTGGAGAGAATTCCGTTGGAAAATTAATACCCGATTTTTCATAACCCCAAATATAACACATCATTACTCTCCTCTAATCTCTAACAAATGCTGGAGAGGATGCGGACACATGGGTACACATTATCATGTTTTGTGGGACTGTCCCAAGATTACCATGTTTTGGCAAGAGGTTTCATATCATATTGCTGAGATTCTGACACTCTCTAACCAATTACAGTTCTTAAATTTAGTCCTGGGACTTCCCCCGGAGGAAATTACAACCTCAACAGGAAAATACCTTTTTTATATCCCAATTACAGCAGCACTTAAGGCGCTAACTTCACATTGGTTGAAGGCATCTCTCTCCTCTCTATAGACAATTGGTATAGGAACGTTAGACAAATCAGGGAGATGGAGGAAATCATGGCATCATTAAGATTAAAGACAGACAAATTCAACTCCAGATGGCTTCCCTTCTTTAGTCATATTGAAAAAAGGGAGGGAATACAAGTCCTGGAACAGCTCCCTCATGCATAAAGTGCTGATATGGAGATGTCCATGCTCCTGTGTGTCTAAAGAATTAACCTTTTTGGAATAAGCAAGAATGGAGCTCATTCCTTAGCCATATTAAATCTACATATCACACTCTGGGTTTAGTCCAAAGATCAGCTATAACTGCTAGAAAAAAAAGGGGAAAAAAGGAAAAGATATCACACAGTGGTAGGTTCGGTGTCGAAATAGTTTACTGAGTGGGAGCATATAAGTGAAGCCTTTATAGAGACATGTCGAAGAGGAGGGAAGTCTCTGGAGAGGATAGAGACTCTCTTGGGACTGAGGTGATGTTTGTATGGTGCTAGGCCATGCGCTGTATTGGCGCAATTTTAGACAGCTCTTCCACCAATGTCTTCTTCCTAATTTCTTCTTAGACCGGGGATCTGAAAGATAATTACTGTAATTAACTAATGCCCTTCTATTATGATACCAGATGTATTATATGCTTTTAAACCATCACTATTCCTTTGTAGACCTATGCATGATACTATTGTATTGTACCTTTTTTACCTTGTACCCAATAAAATAATTTTGAAGTTAAAAAAAAAAACGTCTTGAATATTGGCTTTGAAGCCAAAGAAGATGCCTCACCTGCTGATAAATAAGCTGAAACAGCTGCCAGATGCACTCTCAAGGTGGAAATACTTAAACCTGTGGAATGCAAATGGGTCATATAGTCCAGAGCTGTAGAGAGATTGGCTTGGGTATGGTCTAACCCCTTACCCTGACACCAAATCGAAAATCTCTTCCATTTGGAAGCATAGGTTTTCTTGGTAGAAGGCTTCATTTCCAAAGTCATTGTCTCCATAAGGATCCCCACCTTGGTCTATTAAATCGGGGATAACATTTGAACCAGGAGTTTGTGGAAATGGTTGATTGTCAACCAGAACCAGGGGACTGTAATGACTGAATAATCCTGATCACATTAGTGATCTCCTTGGCAGAAGGAACTGTGGGTTGTTTCGGTTGCAGTTCCTGGTGCTTTTCCTTCTTCTAATTCTTGACCGCAACGGCCGGGTTCAGCAGCCTTATCTGCGGTTTGTTTTTTTGAAATAGAACTATCACCCCTTTCAGAAGGCAGCTCTCCCGGTTCATCCGGTTGGTCTGCAGCTGGGTTAGCAGCCTTATCAGCCATTCTTTCCGACAGTCTTTTAAACCATCTATCCAAGGTAGACTGCTGAAAGTTAGCACAAATCTCACAATCTGTCTGTAAGTGGTCAGACCCCAGACAGATTAAACAAATTAAGTGTGGATCTGCTTTTGCAAAAAGTTCCCCGCACTCGTTACAGTGCTGGAAACCTGTGGGTCCTGTTCTCGTTTTAGTTTTCTGAGACATAACCCAGATCACCACACCAAAGTAAAATCTTTTTTTTTTTCCAGTTACGCGAACCAACAGAAAAAAACAGGAGTTACCCCGGAATGAAAATAGAATAGAATACCAGGAGTTAGCCCAGTTGAATTCAAATACAAATGAAACCAGAAGTTACCCCGGTTAAAACACAGATAAATGAAAAAAAAAAAAATGACTATACCGAGTCAGAACAGAAAAGTTAACTTTAATTTAATTAGTAAAATAAATAGGAAGACTGTCGATTCCCCCTCGATTGAAGAACTGAGAGGAAAGCAACTACTTACCCCTACTTGACTAAAATCTAAACAATTACTACCTGAAAGCTAAGAACAGTGAAAAGAATACCAATAAAATAAATTTTACTAGTGAATAAACCGAGACAATAAAGTTTTTTCAAGCAATGAAGGAGAGCTCTCTAGATACGTCTTACTGAGGCAAGCGGAGTAAAGAATCTGATGGTTTAAAACTGTTCACCAGGGACAGTGATACAAAAACCGAGCTCAAGCCTAGCATACCATCATTTGCATAGCTTCTATTAACCATTTCGGCTCCAGGGCAGTCCTATGGTGAGACCATATTGCATAAATCAGAATGCAGTAAGATTTCCTGGGGTTTGAATGAATGGCAGTGTCTGGAATCTTGAACTGGCTTGATAGCAGAACTTAGTGTCCTGTGGGCAACCACTTTTCACCACTGCAGGCTGCCAGAGGTTAATGTCATCTGCCTAGATGCTCCAAATGTTAAGGGGAAAGTGGCATGTTTGCTTGATTTGTGTCTGTCCCTTTGATGGCACAGAGAACAAAGTGAAGCAACTTGCAGAAGGAAGATGAACATCTTCAGATGCAACACCGGTACATTTTGCGTCTCGTTTGGAGCATACTTTGCTTGCACTGTTGCTGGATTGCAGTGTGAAAAGACAAAAGCAAGAGATGCAGGATGTCAAATGTACAGTTAAGAGTCTCAATACTGTAGTGCCCTTTGTCCTACTCTGGCCTGCATTTGTTTGAGCTGCAAATGATATATACTTCTTAATGACCGGCACAAGTCATTGTGGATGATGTAAAAAGTAAAGGTTCGCTGGTACATGGACGTCTCCTAAAAAAATTAAGACGGGGCATCTCATGCCTAGGGAATGAATGGCTTTTCTTAACAGGTTACCAATGCATCAATGAAATCTCTGAGATACAGCTATTTATTATCCTTTGGGGAGTCAGGGCAATGATTTTTGGTTGGAGGGCAGTATCTAGACTGGGGTATGGGGGGGTGTCAGTGCTATGACTGTTGAGGGGGTAATCAGTGCAATGACTGTTGTGGTGGGGGTCACTGCGTGTCTTTGGAGATGGGGCAGTTTTGTAAATGGTGGGGGTAAGTGACATGACTGTTGGGTGGGGGGCAGTACTGTGTCAGGGTGGGAGTCACTGCAATGACTGTTGGGGGTTCAGTGCTGTAACTGTTAAGAGATGAGGAGTCAGTGCAATGACTGTCTGGGTGGATGATCAGTGCTGTGACTGTGGGGGTGGAGGGGTCACTGCTGTGACTGTCAAGGGTGTGGGATCACTGCTGTCGATGTTGGGGTGGGAGTCAGTGCTATGTCTTTGGGGGTAAACATAACGACACTGGGGGTGCCCAATCTCCCAGTGTCCCACCTAAAATTCTCGCATTTCTTTTTTAAACATCCTGCAAAATATAAAACCGTCCATCGATGTCTGTTGCAGCTGCCACTGTAACTGCAACCCCCCAAGCCCAACACATGTTAATCTTTGCTGTGCTGCCATAACTGCCACCCCCACACCCCCAAGTCCAACTCATGCTTTGCTGTACCATGGACAGATATATCTCTCCAAAATTCCTATATGTTCTAATTCTGTAGACAGTCTAATTCTGGTTTCCTCGTAGTTTTTTTTTTTAGTACACCCTGCAAAACCCACGCCACGCCGGCGACCCGGGTTCGGCAACGGACTCAGGTCATCGGGGGTCGGCCGGGGGGGGAGGACGATTGAGCATCCCTGGGACTGCTCTCCTCCTCCTCCAGGGAGGGTGGGGAAGGATACTCATGAACGTGCTGGCTCCTGGCAGTGGCTAGGAGTTAGGGCGAGTTGCGGTACAAGAAAGGATCAGCGCGGGCAGATGCTTGACATGCGGTGCGCAGGGGCACATACCACAGCGTCATTGGTGTCCTTGCATGCCCATGCTGTGTGAGACTCAGGGGATGGGAAAAACAACGGAATCCTCCGGCGCTCGTGAAGGTCTCACTGCGGCGCTGCACAGGGTCACTCCCAGGAGCTCCCTCTGGCCCTGACTATTTGGTCTTCCACGATGGGGTCCGCGACATGGCCTAAGAGAGGGTGAAGGTGAGAAGATAGTAGCTCGTGCATGGTGCCCGATGCAGGAGCCGCCAGCCAGTGACCTGAGTGGGGAACCATAGGACCACCCCCCAGCCAAGGAGGTAAGGAACTCAAAAAGAAATAATCAAAAAAACAAAAGTACACCCTGCAAAAGAGAATACTGCCCATCAATGTCTTTTACAGCTGTCACTGTAACTGCCACCACCCCAAGCCCAACCCATGTTAACCCTTGCTGTACTGCCATAACTGCCACTCATACCTCCACCCCCACCAAGCCCCACCTATGCCTTGCTGCGGTACAACAGCAATACCAGCGGTGAACATCTGGCATTGACAAATGCTTGTTATTAACCTGCAGTATTCCTGGCTGCTTTGGACAGCTTTTCATCTCTCTCAAAAAGTCCACAATGTTCTGTACAGTTTTGAGAACAGAACCTTTTATCTACAGTCAGTATGCCCTCAGTAACCACCACATGGTTTCCTGTGTGAGCAAAATTCACCACCCCAAAGTTCTCCCTAAAACTATCCTAATCTGTTCTTACTGGTCTCTAGACCTATCATCTCTCAACGCAGACCTTCAGGCCACTGACTGGTTCCCTATTTTGAATGCCACTGACATTGACACTGCCCTTGATCATTTCCACTCCAAATTTTTACAAATATGGGATTAGCATGCCACCCTAAGAAAAACCAGAGTCTGAGGCTCCCATGTCCCCTGGATCGCAGCTGAACTTCTGACTTTCCACTGTGCACATGACCTGGCTTGGAAGTCCTACTAGATCTCAGGCTCTCTTCAAGACCTACACAGGTATCGCTCCCTGAGAAATTCTTGCACCAGAGCCACTAGGCCTGCAAAAGCTGAGTTTTTCTCCTCATCTTTCCAGCAGAACTTAAGTCACCCCTCTAAGTTCTAGAAAGTTATTCAAGCCCTTTTCTGCCCTCCTACCCAGTCTGCCCCCCCCGACACTAAAAATAGGAGCCTCCACAGCCTCTGACCCACCTTCTGTGGCTGATGCATTTAATTCTTACTTCACTCTGTGCAACTACCTCCTGTACTCCTCCCTCCTTGTGTCCTTCCCCTCCCCTTTCCTCTCTCCTCTTTTCTTCTTCTTTTCATCTGTTTCCCTTTCTGCTTCTCTGAAAGCCCTTCTGGCCCTCAACCCCTCCCAGAGCAGCAACCCTGACAGTCCTGACCCTAAACTTCTGCACCTCTCTGCCCCTGCCAATCCCACTCATCTGGCCTCTTTACTCAGCATCTCCTTTTCTCTGGCCTCTGTTCCAGCATCTTGGAAACACAATTGTCATCCCACTTCACAAAGGTGCCGACCCCTCCTCTCCTGGGAACTACCCCCTATCTGCCTACTCTCTCCATACTCCAAGGACATATCGTTCTATCCCAGCTCTCTCCCTTCCTAGACTCCTCTTCCTTCTTCACCCTTTTCCAGTCTGGCTTTCGTAAACTCCACTCCACCACTCCTTCCCTCCTTAGGATAACAGAGTTCGTACACACAGCTATGGATCAGGACCTTCTTACAGCCACCATTTATGTCAATCTTGCAAAAGCATTCAACACAATCTTTCATGTGCTCCTACTCCTTAAACTCAGCTCTGCTGGGCTTTTTTGTTCCTGCTACGAATTGGTTCAGCTCCTATCCCACCAGTAGAACTCAATCAGTGAGGACTAGTGGTACCACTCCCCCTGACCTCCCTATCAACACTGGTGTCCCCCAAGGCTCCGTACTTGGACCACTCTTGTTTTCCATTTTTCTAAATGACTTCCCCTCTGTATGCTCTTCTGCGTCCTTACACATGTATGCAGACCACACAGCTCTCTGTCTCTGGTGCATCAACAACCGAGCTGATGGCAAAACTTCAACCTGATTTTAACTCTGAACAGAAAAGGTTCCAGTCTAATCGGCCATCGCTTAATGCCAAAAAGACAGTTTCCATGTGCTTTGGCACAAGACCTAGGCTATACGAATTCTCGGCCCTCCCTTCCTTCCACACCCTGGAAGGAGTCCCAATTGAAGATGTTCCATCTTTCAAGTACCTTGGAGTCTGGCTTGACCATCATCTCAATTTCTCCCAACACACTGACGCTATTCACAAAAAGCTTCATCCAAAACATGGTGCCCTCTATAGGCATAGAAGCTGCATTCCTCTTCCTGCCAGCCATGACATCCTCATCAAAATGATTCTCCCCATCTTCAGTTACGGTGACCTAGACTATGGCACCGTCCCTAAGTCCAACCTGGCTAGATTGAATACTCTCTTCTACTCTTTCTGCTGTTTTGCCCTTAACTCCCCTCCTCGCACTCATCACTGCACTCTCTACTTCACTCTCTCTCCCCCTTCCCTCCCTAGCGAATCATTGTATGACCCACTCTACCTCCTTCACCTCTAAATTTTGGCTATCAACTCTACCCCCTTACCATGACTCCCTTATCTCTCCCTCCACCCCCTCCACCTACTCCCTTTGAATCTCTGGGTTTTGCTCACTCATGCTCCCTCCTCGAAAAACTCTAGCAGGCAATCAGCCTTCTCCTTCCACTTTCCTAAACTCTGGAACTCTCTTCCCTTAAACATTCACTCTGCTCCATCTAAACCCGCCCTTATTTCTCTTCTCCACTCTTTTACCTCCCCTCCTGCCACTGTCATTAGGTTTACCTAGCCTCAATCTAATTCCTCAGTCTACCTCACTGGACCAGCTGTTGTTGTAAACTGCACTTTTATATATATTTAACCGCTGACACTGTATAATACACTGGAGTTCCTCATTGCACTTTGTATTGTTGCTAACATATTGCACTTGTATCGTTCATCACCCTTGCTGCTATCCTATGACATTATATGTATTGTATAAAAGACAAAGAACCTTAGTGCGCATATACTGTGTGTCTATTTACTATTTCTCTGCCGACAATCTGTATAATGCCTCCTACTTTATTGTTTACTCATTTGTACCATTTTATGCTTCTGTTTATATAACTGTGTCCCAAATTTCCCCTCCCCCCAGGACACATCTGGAAACAAGCTATCTGAGCAGAGTATGTTTTTCCTGGTTTAACGCTTTAATAAATAAATAATAAAATAAATAAATAAAATGTACCTGATAGTAACTCTGTTCTTGTCTTTGTTTAGGGTGTTAAGTATTTTCTTCTCATTGACTCTCAACTGCACATCTGCAAATTCCTGGCAACTAGATATCATTGTGATCTACAGACAACAACAAAATTGTTAAAAATGCAACTGTGAACTTTAATAACGTCACTTTCTATTGATAGTGAAATGCTTTTTATTTCCTTTATAATTCAACGTGTTTGGAATTTATCCTGAAAACTAAAATAGTGTTCAACTGTACTTACTAAAGTTAAAGTACGTTTTAAAATAAATGTTTTCATGGTGAAGTCAAAATATAGAAAACTTGGAAAAATTTGCTCCAAGAGAATCAATTTTTGTAAAATACAGAAAAAGGTAATGAGTATTTTTTCTGCTGGTTAAGAAAATACAGAACACTGGGAAAATCTACCAGTGATTGATAAGTTTTTTTTTTATCTGTTTATTATTTTTTCAATCAAGAATAGACAAGACAACAATGGAAAATACAACTTGGAGAAAAAATTACAGTTAACCAAATCATACTGACATAACATATGAACACTGGACAGATCAATTCATTGCTTTCCTTTCTTATGCATGCACTGAGCTTATTTCAAATACAAAAAAAAGTTAATAGACATTACAATACATATAAAAGTTAATTCCATTTCAACTATTTAGCCCAGTAGATTCCAATTCCCCTTAGTGTTTCGCTCTAGCTCCTCAACAATAACTCCTCCCTCAGGTTATATGTCAGTCTTTCAAGGGCCTGTGTTTGGAGCACTAGGGTCCTCCATTGTGTTATGGTTGGTGTGACACAGGACAGTCAGGTGCTCTGTATGCACTGGTGGGTGAGCATTAGCAAGAACCATTTTCCTGTTGGATATGGATCCAAGCCCTCCTCCCCTACAGCCTCCACTGCAAATAAAAGTGACACTGGAGTGTATGCCACCCCCTCCCCCTGCATAAATTCTACAGAGTTCCTGTACATCCCCCCCCCCCTTTCAGAAAGGCTACAGCTCTGTGCATTCCCCAAAATAATGCAGGTAATTGCCCCTGGCAATGCTGCATCTCCCACAAGTCGGAAAGATGGTAGGGTTGAATTTGTGCATTGCGTCAGGGGGCAGGAAAGCAAATGTATAAACGTAAATTTTGACTGTTTGTACTGATCACATATCAATAATCCCATGTGTGTTTGCATTACTGTTTTCTAGTTTTCATCAGAAATTTCACTCCCCGGGTCCCTGGCTCATTGCCCTTTGACTTTGCTGGGCAGATCTGGGAAACAAGCTCCGTTTTGCCTGACCACATTCACTTTGTACCCTTTTGGGGATCTCCTGGCCTCCAGCGCAACCTGCTCCAGTGGATAAAATAGGGATGCAGCTATCAGGTCCCTACTTATGCTCCTTCTATATGCCCTTGCCTGCATATATCTGTATAGATGCCCTGATGATATGGGGCACTGTTGCTGCACTTCTGCCATACTTTTCACCCCCTCATTGGTATACATGTTCCCTACACAAACATTCAGTTCCCTTTCCATTCTCAAAAGCCATCATCCTCCAATCTAGATAGGAGTGCTTGATCCCTAGCCACTGGCAGCAGCAAGGTGTGGTTTTCTCCTGCCTCACCTTTTCCTTACCTACTTCAGGGCCCCATTTTTTGTCATCAAAGGGTTAATGCCTACCCCGCCGCCTCATACGTCCTATCTCCTGGTATATCTCAGCACCAGATATACCAAAAGACTACTTAGCATGGACTCCTCTTCCAATTCAGTTTATCTTGCTGCTTCTCCATTATTCACCCAGTCTTGTACACAGCAGTGCTAGATATATAAGTAATGGCCCTTAAGATCCAGGAAAGCAAGCCCCCCGATCCATTTCTCCTTTTAGGAATAAATGCTTATACGTGGCCTCTTAGTTTGCCATATAAATTGAGCAAAGCCTCTCTCCAGCTTTTTGATATCTTCCTTAATAAGACCAACAGGGAGCAATTGCACAGCACAGAGCACCCTACGCAACACGTTTATGGTTTGTTTGTTTTTTTACAATCACATTTTATTGCTGTTTAAAACAACAACACAAAACAGTCAACCATACAAAAAAATTACAAACAGACATAAGAAACAAGATGCCAGTCCCTAGGTCTGGCACCAGTCACCAAGTCAAGGTCTTGATATAAAGGAGGTAGCCCAGTATAAGTACCTAGGGTGACGACTAGACTGTAACCTCACTTGGTCTTTTCATACAGAAAATATTCTCATGGGAATGAATAGGAAATTGGGGGCTCTTTATAGATTTAAAAACTTTTTGACTAGAGATGTCCGATTAAATGTAGTTAATGCTTTATTAATGCCTGTATTAGACTATGGGAAATTGCAGTTACGTAAGAACTTACTGTAACAGTAGATCTTCAAGAGAGGTTCCTGCAGTAGGACTTCACATATAGGACTGCGTCCCCTGGCGTCAGGTTCTAACGGCAAACTTGTAGCTAGCAATCATCAGCGGGGACTGCCCACGACGTCAGGTGACGCGACGTCAGGCCGACTATAAAAGGGGGTGGTCCCGCACCCACCCTCCAGTTCTTTGCCACCGGAGACCTAAAGAAAGGTAAGTAGAAAGGAAGGAGTGATGACTCCTAGGACCACGCTTCCTCTCTAGACCCAAGGGCTAGGCAAGATGAAAAATAAAGGAAACATTGCAGGAGTTGGGGGAAGGTGGGTGGGAAACTAGACCTACTGCAGGAACCTCTCTCGAAGATCTACTGTTACGGTAAGTTCTTACATAACTGCAATATCTTACTTCGAGAAGGTTCCTGCAGTAGGTCTTCATGTATAGGACTGAATATCTAGCAGTCCAAAAGAAAAATTTGGAGATAAGTTATGGGAGGAGGAGTTGAGAGCCAATTGATTAGTTTAAAATTTTCTGGGGCTCATGCATTTATGCACATCGCCCCCACCCTTTGGAATTCTCTACCCCGTCAGCTACGTGAGTGCACGACTGTGGAGGGTTTTAAAAAAGCCTTAAAAACTTTTTTATGGATTCAAGTGTTTGGGGAATAACTGGAATACCGTTTTATTTTCCCCTTTTTATACTATTTATAATGTATGTGATTTACGCTGTAACTGTTTTAATTGTTCTGTGCGGCGCCTTGATAATTTGAAAGGCGCCATATAAATAAACTGATTTAATTTGAGTACTGTCTTATGACAAGAGACTCTGCAGGACCGCAAGACCGAAACTGGTCCTGCGCATAGAGGCAATGTCCGGACTGTAGTGCTTAGTGAAGGTGTGGGCAGACGACCACGTGGCCGCTATACAAATCTCTGCCATGGACACATTCCTGAAAAAGGAGGTAGAGGTAGCAACACTCCGAGAGGAGTGGCCTTTAACCACCCCCGGAAGAGACTTCCCATGTTTTTGGTAAGTGAAGTGGATGCAGTTAGCCAACCACCTAGATATGGTCTGTTTTGAGATGGCCTTACCCTGGCACTGGGGGGCAAAGTCCACGAACAGCTGATTGGACTTACGGACCTCTTTAGTCCAGTTTGTGTAATACCTCAAGATCCAGTGCACATCTAAGGTGTGCAAAAGATATTCCCCCATTAGAATGCTTGGGATAATAGACCGGCAATTCCACACTCTGATTGAGAGTGGTTTCCGAAACCACCTTTGTAATGAAGGATGGGTTAGTCCTAAGGACAACTCTGTTCCTATGAAAAATCAAATAGGGTTCCTTGCAGACGAACGCCTGAAGTTCTGAAACCCTTCGGGCCGAAGTGACGGCAACTAGAAACAAAGTCTTCCAAGAAAGGAAGTGTCTGTCACAATTTGAAGCTGGTTCAAAGGGGGACAAGGTGAGTTTTTCTAACATAAAGTTAAGGACCCAGGGAGGACAGGGGTTCAGGACTGGAGGTTTTAAATGGAGGATACCTTTTAAAAAGGTTTTGGTGACCTCCAGTCGAGCCAGAGTTTTGCCCTCCACTGGGAGGTGGTAGGCCGACACCGCAGAGAGAGGGACCTTGATGGAGGAATAACTAAGGCCCATCTCCGATAAATGTACGAGATACTCTAACACCTGGGTGGCAAGCACGAAAAGGGATCCAAGCTCCTGGCTAGGGCCCAGATCGAAAATCTTTTCCACTTCATGGTGTCGGTGGATCTGGTAGATGGTTTTCTGGCTTCCAGCAAGATATGAGCAACCTGGGAGGAAACTCCATAGCGGGAAGCTGCTATGCCCACAGGAGCCATTCATGAAGGTGGAGGGATTGAAGACTCAGATGCACCAGGGTGCCCTGCTCCTGTGTCACATAGTCGTGGGACAATGGCAAGAGAATTGGAGGTTCTAGTGCCAACTGTTGCAACAGTGGAAACCAAATCTGATGGGGCCACAAAGGTGCAATCCGAATCAAATGTGCACCTTCCTCCTGAAGTTTCACCAGAACCTTCTGAGAGGAAAGGGAGGAAAAGCATAAAGAAACCTCCCTATCCAAGTGAGAGACAATGCGTCTCGCCAAAAAGCACCATGCCCGGGAACGAGCGAGCAAAAGCTGGGTAGTTTTGTGTTGAATGGGGAGGTGAACAGATCTACATCCGGCCGACACCATCGAAGAAAAAGGTCTTCGACCACCTCCTGCTTTAACTCCCACTCATGCGCCCGGGCCACTGATCAACTGAGACTGTCCGCCAGGATGTTGCTTTTGCCTGGAACATGGACTGCTGTCAAGAAAAAGCTGTGCTGAATCATCCAGTACCAAACCCTCATTGCTTCCCTGCAGAGAAGGTACGAGCGAGTTCCTCCCCGTTTGTTGATATACCAGACTGTGGACATGTTGTCCGTCTGGATGAGAAGTGATCCCGGTAGAAGAAGTGACTGGAATGCCTGGCGAGCATACAAGACTGCTCTTGTCTCCAGAATGTTGATGTGGAGCAGAAGCTCCTGATCGGACCAAGACCCTTGTGTCTTGTGGTCCCCCAGATGGGGTCCACAGCCCGTGTCTGAGGCGTCCGTGGTGAGGATCTGGGTGGGGTTTTGGGGACTGAAAGGGAGCTGCCCCCAGTACATTGGAAAGATCCTGCAACCAGCAAAGATCTTTCTGAAGGCTGTTGGAGATCATGACTCGTTGGTTCATGTTGTCCGTCCTCTGGTCCCATTGGACTCGAAGAGACCACTGGGTGACCCTTATACGAAGTCTGGCCAGGGGAACCATCGAAATGGCCGCTGCCATCAGTCCCAGAACACGGAGCACAGCATGTGCTGGAATCCATCGAGCCTGGGCCACAAGGGTGACTTGAGAAACTAAAGTCTCAGCTTGATCTAATGGCAGAAAAGCCTTGCTCTGAACTGTGTCTAGTACTGCTCCAATGAATTGGAGGCCCTGGGAAGGTACTAGCTGGTATTTGGGCAGACTGACTGTGATACCCAGTTGGACAAACAAGTTCAGAGTGAAAGAGAGAGACTCTTTCAGGCTGTCTGGAGAGGGTGTTGCGAGGAGCCAGTCATCCAGAGATGGGAACACGTAAATGCCCTGGCAGTGTAGAAAAGCTGCAACCACCGCTAAGCATTTGGTGAACACCCGGGGAGCCGAGGAAAGGCCAAAGGGTAGTGCTCGGAATTTAAAATGGTTCTCCTGGAAGGAGAAATGAAGGAAGCAGCGGCGGGCCGGGAGGATGGGGATATGCAGGTAGGCATCCTGCATATCCAGGGAGCACAGCCAAGATCTTGGTTGGAGCAGGGGAAGAAGACCCTGAAGGGTCAGGATGCGAAACCTCTTGTATTCGAAGAGGTTGAGCATGCTGAGATCCAGGATCGGCCTCAGATCTCCTGTCTTCCATGGTACTAGGAAGAAGTGGGAGTAAAATCCCCTTCCTATTTGGTCTTGAGGGATGGGTTCTATGGCCACTTTTTGCAGGAGGGCTTGAATCTCCTGGAAGACTATCGGGATCTGATCCCTTGGATAAAAAGACCGTTCCAGATGGTGAGGGGCAGGGATCTCCGTAAACTCTATCGAGTGACCTCACTGGATGAGCTGCAGAACCCCCAGATCTGCGGTGATGACCCTCCACCCCACCTGGTGAAGGTCGAACCTCCCTCCTACTGGTTCCTCCTTGTCGACTGGAGGTAGCGGAAGGAGGGGGAAGGAGTCAGGACGCCGAGGGGAGGGGAGCTTTAGCCTCGGAGGCCAGCTTGGGAAATTTGGCCTGGGGGGGGTTTGGGCTCCAGAACCAGGGGCTTGTCATTTGCCCTGATGCTTTCCCTCATCTTTAACGGTGAAACGGCTTCTTCTTCTGCCCCGTCCTATACATAGAGCGTACGTCCCGCAAGGAACGTCTGCTCTACTGCAGCCCAGTTATTATATCCTCGGCATCGCCACCAAAAAGGACAGAACCCCTAAAAGGGGCATCCAGGAGGGGAGACTGGACGTCCTGTGCCAAACCTGCAATCCTGAGCCACGAAAGCCGTCAGATGCAGAGCCCCGTAGCTGCCGCCCTAGCCATCGAGTCTACCAAATCGTACGTTGCTCGAAGAGCATAACAACATGAAGACTTGCCCATACGGACCTTGTCCAGTAACTTGTTTCTGAGCATCTCATCCTGGAGGTCACTCTCGAGCTCTGAGAGGGAAGCCTTCTAGAAGGCCACCATATGTGACACACACTTAAGGGACCGGATGGCACAGAAGTAGAGGAATATACCTTTCTGCCAAACTAGTCCAATTGCCTTGAGTCCTTGTTGGGAGGCGAGGAGCTCAAATGCCTGGGTTGTGCTGACCGGTCATGAACGGCCATAATGACCATTGAGTCAGCCTTCAGATGAATCATTGGATGTTGAATCCCTTCCAGGGAAAGTATGGACAATCGGCCTTTCTGGATACAGCAGGGCTAGAGTAAGGCTGCTGCCAGATGGTGGTAACCAGATCCTCATGAGGACCCATCCAGGGAAGGATGGGTAGTGGATCTGTAGTGGTCAGACCTAAGTGTTCCACTAGTCTTTTGCGCTGGGGGTCCACTTCTTTAGAAAGCCAGCCTCCTGCTGCCTGAATAGTCCTCAGAAGGTCCCCAAAGGAGGGATCTTCTTGGGGGGATTTAGGAGATTCCTTAGGTGGGGCCTCAACTGGAGACCGAGTGTCCAAAGGGTCAGAATCGATGTCCGAGTCAGAAGGTTCTGAACCGCTGGGAATGGACGGGTTCACCCCAGAAGAACCCACCAGTAGAGAACCTGAAGCTCATCCAGAGGGGATCGGTGGGGGAGGTGCCCTAGGCAGTGGAATATCACCCACCGGATGCCGTAGGTCCGAGAGAAGCAGGGTCCTGACATCCTGTCACGAAACCGGGATCTTATCCCGATCAATCGGCGGTGGAGGAGGAGAAGGCTGGTAGCCTGGGTATTGTGGGTGTTGCCAAGGAGGATACTGGAATCCTGGCGATCCCGAGTAATAGCCATACGGAGAGTACCCAGTGTATCCCAGCGTCGGTGGCACAGGGCCCGGCGTCGGGTAATGAGGTGCCAAAGGAGGCCTTTCCGGTTGCGTAAAATGGGGGTCTGGCCCTGGAAAACCGCCTGGAGGTTCTACTGGATTTACCGTGGGGAATGCCTGTGGGCACAAGGTGGCGTGGGATCAGGAAGGGCCCCTGAAGGTCCCGAGGGACGAGGCTCCATAACAAGATCCCGGGCCGGCGAAGGACTCCTGTCAGGAGGCGGCAAAAGACCAGGTGATGGGGGTAACTCAGGTATCAACCCCAGTGAAAGGTCCAAAAACGACCCTGATGGAAGAGACAAAGCAGGATCGGGTGGCAAATCCATGGGATGAAGGACCCGAAGGGATGAAGGGTCTCCAGGCAGCACACTCAAGCCAGCGTTGGGGTCCTCACGGGAGCCCGATAGGTGAGACTGAGGATCTGGACAGATGGCAGAAGATCCGTCGCCCGACTTATCGGACCTGACAGTAGCCGAGAGGCCGCCGTTAGGCTAAACGGTCGTAGCCGCACACCCGTCGACAGGGTCAAGGGGCGACTTATCGACAGTGCTGGAAGGAGGAGACACAACAGACACCTTGATAGAGGCTATCTCAGGCTGCCCGCTCGCCTCGGCAGGAGGGGGAGAAGGTGGACGGCCCAAAGAAGCAGATGGGGTACCTGGAGAAGTACTCACAGTTTCAGGAGCAGGCCTTCAACGTGGCAACGGACTCCTCTCCTGGTGCTTCTCCTTAACTTTCTTCTTTTTTCTCGGAGCTGGCGACGACGCCCTTTCCCTTTACTCCTGAAGCTCCTTTTCCATCGACACCAGCTGTCGGGTAAGAAGGTGGGCCTCAAGGATCCGCTTGCATCTGGTCCAGGTGGCTTGATTAAAGGCCAGACAAATGGCACAATCGTCCGAGTTGTGCTTGGGGCGTAGACACAGAAAGCAGCGGGAATGGTCGTCCCCATGTGGGATTTGAGCTCCGCACCTATAGCACTTCTTTTCAGGGTGAGCCGACATACAATCAGTCAGATGCTGAAGATAAAAAAAGTTAGAGAAGTAGAAAAAACTTCGACTGACACACAGGCGTTTGATCGTTGTTCTAACAAGAGAGACGAATGAACTAAGGCGACAGCGGGAAAGAACTAGAGGGAGTGCGCAGGACCACCCCCTTTTATAGTAGGCCTGACGTCGAGGGCGGTCCTAACTGATGACTGCTAGTTACAAGTTTGCCATTGGAACCCGACGCCAGGGGGCGCAGTCCTATATGTGAAGACCTACTGCAGGAACCCTCTCGAAGTAAGATCATTCTTTATGGTGGAGCTTCCAGCACCTTGCTGAATGGAGTGGATTTAATGTTCCACAGAATGATGCTTTTTTTTTTTGTTGAAAATACCCTACAGAACCCATAGATGTATATTATTTAATAATCTGAATTGGCCAAACCCTTGTTCACGTAGGAGTTTACATCTTCTCAGATTTATGTATAAAATTCGGAAATCAGAGGCCCCTACTTACAACCCTTGAGTTGCTCCCCAAGAGAAGTGTGAAAGATAATTTGAGGTTAGCTTCAGGGGTACAGTATTTTACTGTTAAATGTAACTTGAATATTGACAGGTCTTCTGTTTCTCACAGGAGAGCTGCACTGTGGAACAAAATTCTATTAAGTTTCCGTGGCATTAATCAAATGACTCATCTCTCATATCTGAACAATTGGTGCCTATATTGGTCTAATAGTATTTCTTGTAATGAATGTGGTGTTGGCTGAGTCTCACTGTTTGTATGTTTGACATTTTATACTGTACTATTTATAGATTACTGATTTGTGTATTTTTTTTTATACTGTAACTGATGTTCGTGCCATAAAACCTGGGATTTCATTGAAAATGAGCTATGCTCAATTGAATGTTTTTCCCTTATTCTTTTTTTCCAATTGTTTAACCAGGTGAGACACACTAAGCTGAAAGCTTGTTTACAGGTGCAACCTTGGAGCACAGGGAAGTTCAGTGACTTGCCCAGGGTCACACAGTATGCAAGTGGGGCCTATGGGATTCAAACCCAGGTCTCCAGATTTGCAGCTCAGAGCCTTAAACCACTGCGCTATACAGCCTCCAATTATTCTGATGAATAAAAAAGATTTACTACTATTACTTGTACATGTATTCAATAATTTACTGTCAAATGGAATTCCGATATACAGCATTGAAGTCTGAGGAGAGACAGTGCAGGGCCCAGTTTGCTAGCCTGAGTATTTTTCTGACCCAGACTTCTCCTATCTATCCTGCAAACAGAGTCCTCCCACTACCCCATCAATGAACAAAGCTGGGGTCTCTAACCATAGCAGACAGCAGCCATCTATTCCACCTATTCTTCCCCCATCCTCCAGCTGGCGTATGGTATATGTTAGCACGTCCATCGCATAACTGTTATTCACTAATGCAATCCACTCCTCCAAGATTGGCACAGACCCTTTAAGTCATTGTTTAGTTATAGACTTCTTAGCCATAAGTAGCAGAATCCCTGTCAAGTATCGTGTTGGGTCTTTTATGTTATGTGGAAGCAGCATGAAAAGGAAGAAAGCACTACTCACCGTGGTAATATTGTTTCTTCCAAGGTGTCCTTTAGTATGCGTGAGAAGTGCAGAATGCCAGCTGGGTTCAGCTGCCCCAGAGGTGGAGTTAATGTTAATGAATAAAATGAATTGGTCAATCTGGAGAGAGACAGAGGTTGTGCAGCCTGTAGTGTGGCTAGAGGGCACCAGAATTATTTCAAAACTATAAACGGCAAAACTAGGCCCACAGGTATGAACTGTCACAACAGGACTAAAAATTACTAAAAGCTATATAACAACAACATACTGTGAAGAACCTTGGCAGTCAAAAACAATAAAAACAGGACAAACAGTTAAAAATTTGGCAAAAGAAGAAGAATGCAGAGCCATCCTCAGTCAGGTTATGTAGGGGAGGATGAGTGGGAGGTCCAGCATACTAAAGGACACCTTGGAAGAAACAGTATTACTACCATCATTTTTTCTTCTCACCCCAGGTGTCCTTTAGTATGCTTGACAAGTGCAGACTATAAAGCAGTACAGTTGGGAGGCGGGTACAGAACCTACTTAGTTAGGAAAGAGGCTCTGCAGAACTGCTCTTGCCAAACTTGGCATTTTTATTTTAATTTAGTATGCTTTGTTCCATGCCACCACCAAGGCTCAGCCCCAGCCCATCCCAGACCCCGTCACTTCCCAGGACTCCTCCAGGCAAAGGATATCCCTTGGATTGCCCCCCAGAGCAGGGCCAATGCACCCAGTGCAAGCCATACAATGACGGAGGAAGGATTCCGGCAGGGGAGCCTACCAGTATTGCCTCCCTGGTTTACCCCTCCCAAGGCGGGGTGTCGGCCAGCTATACCGGTAGCTGTAACAGGTCAACGGCCCAGAGTGCCACCGCATTGATCAAAGCCGGGAGAGCGGGGGCCTCATAGATGTGGCAGCTATTTTTTGTTTTTGTGAATAGGGGGCGTAGCATGCAGTGATCATCAGCGTCCGGCACGTTCCCAGGAGACTCCAGGCACTGGATGTGACACAACCCCCAGCCCAGCCCTCCTCAGGAAATGAGAGCTGCCATATGGCGACTCAATCTAACTCCCTGCCCCCCCAGGCTGACCCCCAACAACCCTGGTCTGTTTCTAAACCCAGGTTGCAGGTGCAGCGCGAGGTGTGGCGTTCAGTGCCTCAACCCTCAGCACCACGGGGCCAGCACACCAAATCTGGCATCTGGTCTGGATTGTATATCCAGGCAGTAATGCTTTGTGAAGATGTGTACAGTCTTCCATGTGGCTGCTTTGTAGACATCAAGCAAGGGAATATCCCTTGCAGCTGCCTCTGTGGCAGCAGTGCCCCTCGTGGAGTGTGCTCTGAGGCCCTAAGGGGGCTGTTTGCTAGATTTGCTGTAACAGAACTGAATGCAAGAAACTACTCAGAAAGAAACAGTCCTCTTGGTGGCTGGTCCCCCCCTGCCAACCTCACTATACAGTAGGTGAGGAATAGCTGAGTATTAGTCTCTGAAGTGCTTGGTATGTTCCAGGTAGTAGGTCAGAGCTCTTTTGACATCCAGGCTGTGACGCTTGCATTTGCCCGGTGTGGATTTTTCGGTGAAAAAGACAGGGAGTGTGATGGACTGGTTGAGGTGAAAGTCAGAGACTACCTTCGGCAGGAATCTCCTATTTGTCCTCAGGACTACCTTGTCCCTGTGGGCAGTGATGTAGTTTGGTTCTGTACAAAGGGCCTGCAGCTCTGAAATCCTTCTGGTAGACGTGATGGCAACTAGAAAGACAGTTTTCCAGGTGACAGATTTTAAGTGAGCAGTAGCCATGGGCTCAAAAGGAGGCTCCATGAGCTTGGCTGTGTAAAGGTTCAAATCCCAGGGAGGGACAGGTTCCCTTAATGGGGGTTGAAGTAGTAGCAAACCTTTGAAAAACTTTTTGAAAATGAATGTTATACAACCATTATAGGTGACCTATGCCCCCTTAGTCTCTGGTGTCCCACAAGAATCTTCTGACACCTAAGTAACACTCTGCTCCCACCTTCCCTAATGGGGGGGCCCATGCACTTTGCAACCTCTTTTCTCAACCCCCCGGCCCTTGACACCCTACCTCCCCCTCCCAAGTCCAATATTAGAATACCTACCGGTCTCCATATACTAGTGAGTGTCCGGGGTCAAACCATTCTAAGTTTTGACCTACTTGCTTGCTTGTTTAGTGTGCTACAATTAGTATTTGTGTTAGTATTAGTATTAGTGTTTATCCATGAATGTATAGGCCTGACGTATCTCTTCGTATGTACAATGTTTTGTTTTGCCTGCCCCATACCTGCCTGTAATTTGTTTGATGTCCAGGACCACTTTGAAAATGAGCTTGCTCAATGGTGTAATGCCTGGTTAAATAAAGTTTTATTGATTGATTGATTGAGTGGGAAATAAAAACAGGTTACTCACCTGTAACAGTAGTTCTAGGAGTGGTATATGTTGTTCATCCACACTCTTTGGCATCTCCCTTTTGACTTTAAATCTTGCCAGAAGTCTTCAAGCTGGCTCCTCCCACCCACCCGGGTGGTATATACCTCGGCTCCGCCCCATGACGCCTGATCTTAGCCCGCTGGAAGCAAGGTGATACGCCTAAAGCTGGGGAGGTCGGGTGGGTGCATGTGGATGAACAACATATACCACTCCTAGAACTACTGTTACAGGTGAGTAACCTGTTTTTCTAGGAGCATGGATATGTTGTTCATCTACGCTCTTTGGCAGACTCCAAGCAGTTCTCCGGGAGGAGGGAGGCAAGGTGCACACCCCCTACTTGGGAAATAGAGATTGGAGAACTGAGGCCCCAAAATCAGCATCCCGGCGTGACTCAAGGTCGATGTGGTAGTGGGTAATTAAGGTGTTTGCTAACTTCCAGGTAGCAGCCCAAAAGATTTCCTGGATAGGGATGTCCCTGGAAGCAGCCACCGATGCAGCAGTATGGCGGGCAGAATGAGCTCTTATCCCTCTGGGAGGCTCCTTGCTCGCCAACTCACAGCACAGACCTATGCATGATGTAATCCATCTTGCAATGGTCCATTTGGCTGCAGGTCTGCCAGAAGCGGCTTCAGCGTAGGTGACAAACAGCTGGCGAACCTCTCCCCAAATTTCCGCCATCCTCTCCTTGTAGTAGGAGAGAGCACGCTTTAAGGTTCAGGGTATGGAACCTGTACTCGCGCCCAAGGTGTAATTAGGGTAATATACTGGCAGAGTCAACACCTGGTTAAGGTGAAACTCTGAGACCACCTTCAGAAGGAATTTCGGGTTGGGGTGTAGGACAACTTTGTCCCTGTGAAAGACCAGATAAGGGGAGTCCACTGAGAGCGTCTGGAGCTCCCCTGTCCTTCTGGCTGACGTGATAGCCACCAGGAAGGCAGTCTTCCACGACAAGTGTGAGAGCTCACTCTTCTGCATGGGTTCGAATGGCTTGCCCATGAGCTTTGACAAAACCAGCAGGAGATCCCACGGAGGTGGAGGTTCATGCACCGGAGGGGATATGTGATCCAGGCCTTTGAAAAAGCGCCCGACCACAGTCTTCTGTGCCAATGTCAACTGACCGGCCCACGCCCGACAAGCAGAAATGGCTGCCAGGTGCACCCTAAGGGTCGATGAAGGAAGACCCCATTTGGAGAGGGACCAAAGGTAGTCTAAAATGTTAGCCACAGAGCAGGACAAGGGGTCCAGACTCTTACCCTGACACCAAATGGAAAACCTTTTCCATTTCAAAGCATAACATTTCCTGGTCGATTCCTTACGAGATGCCTCCACCAAAGTGTAGACATCTTCGGAAAGACCCAGAGCCTGGAACTCTAGCCGCTCAGGTACCAGGCTGTGAGGTGCAGGGACTGAAGGTCCAGGTGGAATACCTTCCCCTGGTTCAATGATGTCAGGTCCGGGCGTGTACAAAGCCGCCCCGGGGCCCTGCAGCTGAGGCTGAGGAGATCTGGATACCAGTACTTGCGGGGCCAATCTGGGGCTACCAGGATCACCTTCACCTTGTCCCTCCTCATCTTGAGAAGCACCTTGTGGATCAAGGGAAATGGAGGGAAGGCGTAGAGGAGGCCTGCCGCCCTGTTTGTTGAGGTAGTACATGGTCGTGGTATTGTCCATCTGGACTTGAACCACTTGACCCCGGAGCTGAGAAGCGAAAGCTGACAGTGCCAGTCTGACTGCTCTGAGCTCCAACAGGTTGATGTGGCAACAGGACTCCTCGGGGGTCCAGAACCCATGGGCTCTGAGGTCCCCCATGTGGGCTCCAACGCCCATGAGAGAGGCATCGGTCGTCAGGACGACCATTGGCTCGGGGCAGACAAACGGGATCCCTTCCTGCAGACGACTTGGGACAGTCCACCATTGGAGAGTGTCCCACATATTCTGAGTGACAGTGACCAGCTGGTCGAAAACACCTTGACGCAGAGTCCACTGAGCGGCCAGCTCCCACTGGAGGGGACGCATATGCAACCTGGCCCAACAGACCACTGAGGCGCATGCCGCCATGTAACTCAGAAGGTGCAGGTAGTCCCGGGCAGGGCGCAAGTGCCCAACCAGAAATGATTGGGCAAAGGAGGAAAGAACCTCCACCCTGTCCGCCGGAAGCGGAGCCCTGGCTTGACGAGAGTCGAGCTCTGCCCCAATAAAGCCCATCACCTGAGAGGGCACGAGTTCCGACTTGGCCTCGTTGATCAGGAGGCCTAATCGGGAACAGGTTCAGAGGGCCAGGTCCCTGGACCTCTCCATCTCCAGGAGCCAATCGTTGAGGTAGGGATATATGCGAATCCCTTGTATCCGAGTCTGAGGAGTCAATGCGCCTAGGACGATCAGAAACCACAGTGATGGACAGACGACGGGGCAAGCCCGTATCTGCCCGATCCTCCTTAGAGGGAGCCACTCCCTGAGGCTGCTTAGGCGGTGATTCCACCAGAATTGGTGGGGAGACCGGAACAGGCCGAGCAGGAATGTGTGTCGGTCCTGCCAGAGGGAGAACCGGAATCCTCGATACCGGAGGAGTCGGTGTCGGCCTAAGAGGCTGGGGCCAAGTAATGGCCAGTGTAGCCGGCTTCTGACTGGTCAGAATTAGCTGCTGCCACGGGAGGTCCTCATAACGTCGACGGAGCTTCCGTCTAAGTCTCTCCTTGTCAGAGGAGGATGAGGAACGGCGGCGGCGCCTCTTCCAGGAGTGTTTATGACCCTTTTTTGGTTTCTCGACCGATGGGGTCCTATTCCTCGATTGAGACCGATGGTGTCGGCACTGTCAATTGGGAGAGACTGGATTCGGTGAAAACCGAGGATCTGGCTCCTGTCCCTCGATCAGGATGCCCGCAGGAAGGGTCTCCTCATCGGGGAAAGAAAGGATGGGTGTCCTTTCCAAAGAGTCGTCGATCGGGGTTGGCGACAACGGCTCGATCGGGTCGAGAGAAATCTCGGCCGGTTCTGCCATATCCTCAGCCTCGGTGCCTTGGCCTGACGGAAGGTCCGAAAAGCCTGGGCCTGTGAATCAGACCACTCTCGGTCCCAGGAACGTCTCCTTCGGCCAGAAGAAGATGATTTAGGGTCCTTGTCCCTGGGCGGGAAGAGTGCGAGCCCGAGGGCGCCTCACCCTTGGTAGGGAGAGACTGGCACAGCTCCTGAAAGGACCCAGCAAAGGTGGAGCCCAGGTTGAGCAGCACAAAAAAACTTCGGCTGGCTGAAGCTTGGGCAGCTTCCTCTTCGAAAGCTGCCATCTGTTCGAGCTGCTCGGCGGATCCTGCGGCCGTGGAAACCGCCCACCTGGCCTCCTTCGATTTCACCAAAGGATTGTGAAGCTCCGGTCTCCCTAGCTGTAGGCGCACCTTGCGATCGTCCAGGATGTTAGGATGGAAGGCCAGACAGATGGTGCAAGCAATGGTGTCATGCACGACACCCAAGCAATAAACGCATGAGAGGTGGGGATCGGTGCGAGACATTTTTTGTCCGCAAGGACACCGGCGAAAACCGGGAGACGACTTGTCCTCCATGTCCGATGCGCTCAGATCAGATTCGTAAACTCTTACAAGTTTTAAAGAAAGCAAATGCGGCGAAAACAGTCTATTAGACTCCAGGGCCTACGGTACTTGAGAAAGTAGCACGAGGGAACCTAAATCTTCCAGTGGAAAGGAAGATCTGGCGTCATGGGGCGGAACCAAGGTATATACCACCCGGGTGGGTGGGAGGAGCCAGTTTGAAGACTTCTGGCAAGATTTAAAGGGGAAAGGGACATGCCAAAGAGTGTGGATGAACAACATATCCACAATCCTAGAACAGATTTCTCCTTCCCAGCAGAGAGATTGGCTGATATTTATTTATTTATTGAACAGTATCGGAATTACAATCGTTTGAGTCAGAGACTCGTTTACAAAGGCTCCACATTACTGTGAACAATACAAATACAGGCAACATGATAATTTTACATACAGTAATATGTTCAGAGTTAAGTAATAATAAGTAAAGTTGCAAGCTAATTTTACATACATTAAGATGGCAATATATTCAGAGTCAAGTAACAATAGGAAAAAATTGCAAGTAGGGTGAAGATGTATCAGCTGTTGGGGCAGAGCTGAAGAAACGAAAGCAGGACAAGAGTTCTCAGTACTAAGCTATGTGCACCCTGAAGGATGAGGCCCTAAGGCCTGATGACTGCAAGTGTACCACGTAGTCCAGTATTTCTACACCATAAGGAAAACCTTTTCCACTTGGAAGCATAGATTTTCTTTTCACTAGTTTTTTTTAGCCATACAAAGGGTTTCAAGAACCTGTTAAGAATCCTGAGAATCAGGGCCTAGCAGGTCATAAGGTCGTACCACAGTTAAAGGGTCACTCTATTCAAGTCAGAATGCCTGGAGTTCCCCTGTCCTTCTGGCTGATGTGACAGCCACCAGGAAGGCTGTCTTCTATGATAAGTGTGAGAGCTCACACTTCTGCATGGGTTCGAATGGCTTGCCTATGAGCTTTGCCAAAACCAGCAAGAGATCCCACAGAGGTGGAGGTTCACGCACGGGAGGGGATATGTGATCCAAGCCTTTGGAAAAGCACCCGACCACTGTCTCCTGTGCCAATGTCGGCTGACTGGCCCGCGCGCAGTAAGCAGAAATGGCTGACAGGTGCACCCTAAGGGTCGATGACCGAGACCCCTTTGGAGAGAGACCAAAGGTAGTCTAAAATGATTAGCCACACAGCAGGATAAGGGGTCCAGACTTTAATTCGACACCAAATGGAAAACCTTTTCCATTTAAAGGCATAGCATTTTCTGGTTGATTCTTTAGAGATGCCTCCACCACCGTAGACATCCTCGGAAAACCCAGAGCCTGGAACTCTAGCCACCAGGTGCCAGGGCTGTGAGGTGCAGGGATTGAAGGTCCGGATGGAAGACCTTCCCCTGGTTCAACAATATCAGGTCCGGGTGTGTACAAAGCCACTCTGGGGCTCTGCAGCTGAGGCTGAGGAGATCTGGGTACCAGAACTGGCAGGGCCAATCTGGGGCTACCAGAATCACCTTCGCCTTGTCCCTCCTCACCTTGAGAAGCACCTTGTGGATCAGGGGAAATGGAGGGAAGATGTAGAGGAGGCCTGGGGTCCACGGCCTCGAGAAGGCATCCCCTTGCAGCGAGCCCTGCTGAGGGGGGCGGGCATGGTACAGTCTCAGCATGGCATTCTCCCTGGAGGCAAACAGGTCCACCAACGGTTTGCCCCAACAGGAGAACAGATTGTAAGCTACCTCTGGATGGAGAGACCACTCGTGGGATGTCTGGCCTAAGCGGCTGAGAGCATCCTCCAGTTGGTTCGAGACTCCTGCCACATGGATGGCAAGGAGATCCGCCTCCAACCGGTTGACGAGGGTCCAGATCCGGAGCGCCTCCTTGCACAGCAGACGGGAGTGCGTGCCGCCCTATTTGTTGAGGTAGTACATGGTCGTGGTATTGTCCATCTGGACTTGAACCACTTGACCCCGGAGCTGAGGAACGAAAACTGATAGGGCCAGTCTGACTGCTGTGAGCTCCAACAGGTTGATGTGGCATCAGGACTCCTCAGGGGTCCAGAACCCGTGGGCCCTGTGGTCCCCCATGTGGGCTCCCCAGCCCAAGAGAGAGGCATCGGTCGTCAGGACGACCGTTGGCTCGGGGCCGACAAACAGGATTCCTTCCTGCAATCGATCCAGGACGGTCCACCATTGGAGAGCGTCCCACATCTTCTGGGTTACAGTGATCAGCTGGTCGAAGTGACCATATCGCTGAGTCCACTGGGTGGCCAGCTCCCATTGGAGGGGGCGCATGTGCCACCTGGCCCAACGGACCACCGAGGTGCACGCCGCCATGTAACCCAGAAGGCACAGAAAGTCCCAGGCAGGGTGCAAGTGCCCAACCAGAAATGATTGGGCAAAGGAGGAGAGAACCTCCACCCTGTCCGCCGGGAGCCGAGCTCCGGCTTGACAAGAGTCGAGCTCTGCCCCAATAAAGCCCATCATCTGAGAGGGCACGAGTTCTGATTTGGCCTCGTTGATCAGGAGGCCTAGATGGGAGCAGGTTCGAAGGGCCAGATTCCTGGACCTCTCCACCTCCTGAAGGGAGGAACCCGCCAGGAGCCAGTCATCAAGTTAGGGGTATATTCGTACTTCTCGACGCCGAAGATGGGCTGTCACCACTGCAATGCACTTGGTGAAGACCCAAGGGGCCGATGACAGGCCAACGGCATGGCTCGAACTCACAGGGTCCTTTGACCCTGAAGGGAGGAACCGCTGGTGGATGGACGATTGTGACGTGAAAGAACGCGTCCTGTAGATCCAGTGAACAGAACCACATGTTTCACTCCAGGGATGGTATGATCTGGTTCAGAGTTACCATCTGGAAGGTGCGAGACCTGAGATATTGATTCAGGTCATGGAGATCTAGGATGGGGCGCCAACCCCCCCCCCGTCCACTTGGGCACCAGGAAGTACCTGGACATGAAGCCTGGGTCTATAGGAGGATCCAGCACTGGAGCTACCACCTCCTTGCGGAGAAGCTGAGCAATGTCGTCCTGAAGGGCTGACTGAGTGCGAACGGAGGTCCTTTCCTCCCGAGGGGCACAGGCTCAGCTGGGAGGGTACTGCTCGAATTCTAGAGGAAGACCCTGGCCGACCACTTCCAGAACCCACCTGTCTGAAGTGATACCGGACCAGGTGGGAAAAAAGTGATGAAGCCAGCCCCCCACGGGAGGACCCAGAGCTGGTGTGACGGGTGTAGGGGTGGCAACCCTTGACCCGTCACTGAGCAGGCTTGGAGGAGGAGGAGGAGGCTCCTAGACCGGCACCTCGGCCTCCTTTACGGGGCTGTTGAGGACCCTGCTTGGGCCTGGGGCACCAGGCTTGAGCATGCTGTTGCTGCTGACCTCCTTGATAGGAGGGCTATCTAACCGCAGAGGAAGAGTGCCGAAAGGGCTTCTTCTTGCTCTTCTGCTGGTTCTTGCTAGAAGAACCCTTTGCAGAGGTAGCATCCAAGAGTGCACTGGACTGCTCTATATGCTGGAGGTGACCTGCCACTCCCGGACTGAAGAGGTCTGTGCCAAGGAAGGGCACGTCAGCTAACTTGTGCTGAGTATCTGCAGGAAAGAAGGATAACCACAGCCAGGCCCTGCGGCGAGTGGCCACTGCGGCTGCTAAGGAGCAGGCACAGGAATCTCCAATGTCCAGGGCTGTCTGGAGCTGCTGTTTGGCAACAGCACAGTCTTGGTCACGGACCTGCTTCACCGTGGTCTGCATGTCCACTGGGAGATGAGGGAGGACTTCATCTAGTGACCCCAAAAGGGCATGAGAGAAGTGTGCCATGATCACAGCCGAGCTGGCCTGATGAAGGCCCGGGGATGAGGCCGCATAAACCTTCCGGGCAGAATGGTCCATATTCTTGGAGTCCTTGTCTGGAGGGCGGTCAGTGTCAGCTGTGCCACCCGTGTGTCTAAACACAGAAGAAGTCACAAAGCTCTCGGCTGAGGGATGCTCTGTGAAACCCGCCAGGGACCCCATGGGTACCGTATACTTGTGGGCCATGCAGGCAGACGGAGCTGGGCAGGAGGCAGGGCATTGCCATAGCTCAAGGGCTGGGCCAACAATGGCTTCAGCCAGTGGAAAGGCCTCCGTCGGGGTATTCTCCCTCTTGAGGATATCCATGAGGGGGTATTCCGCCTTCTTTTGGATAGGCTCCAAGAGCATTCCAGTTGATTTCAGAAATGAGGCGGACGGTGCCCTGAAAAGAGGAAGGACCTTCCTCCAAGCCTGCCACTGACGACTCATCATCCACTGGATGCAAGTGCAGACTGGTGGCATCCGAGTCCGAAGAGTCGGGATATAAAGGTCTCCACCTATGTCTCCCTCAATACGCCGAGGGCGAACGGGGACCACAGTAATGGGGAAGGCCGGTGTCTGTCCTATCCTCTTTTGAGGGAGCCCCTCCCTGAGGCTGCTTAGGCGGTGGCTCCACCAAAATCAGTGGGAAGACCGAAACAGGCCAACCTAGAATGCGTGTTGGCCCTACGGGTGCAAGAACTGGGATCTTCGTTTCCAGAGGGGTCGGCGTCGGCCTATGAGGCTGGGGCCAAGTAATGTCCGGTGTTACCGGCAAAGCCGGCTTCTGTCCGGTCAGAATCAGCTGTTGCCACATGAGATCCTCATAACGTCGACAGAGCTTCCATCGAAGTCTCTCCTCATCCGATGAGGATCGGTGGCGACACCTCTTCCTAGAGTGCTTGTGACCTTTCTTCGTTTTCTCAACCAAAGGGGTCCTGGTCCTCGATCGAGACCAACGGGTCGGCTTGTTCGATCCAGAGAACCCGGAATCGGGGAAAACCGAGGTTCCTGCACCTTTCCCTCGATCAGGACACGCCAGGGCTGGGTCTCCTCGTCGGGGAGCGAAAGGATAGGTGTCCTTTCCAAGGAGTCGGCGACTGGAGTCCGCAACAACGGCTCAATCGGATCGAGAGAAATCTCAGCCGGTTCAGCCATTTCCTCAGCCTCAGTGCCCTGGCCTGATGTAAGGTCCAAGAAGCCGGCGGCCAAGGAAGCTATCTCGACTGAGGTCGAGACCGCAAGGTCCTGAGAATTGGACCGCTCTCGGTCCCAGGAACGTCCTCTTCTGGAAGAAGAAGATTTAGAGCCCATGTCCCTGTTCCTAGGGCAGGAACTGTGCGAGCCCGATGGCACCTCACCCCTGCTGGGGAGAGACTGGCACAACTCCCGAAAGGACCCAGTGAAGGTAGAACCCAGGTTAAGTGGCACGAAAAAACTTCAGCTGGCCGAAGCTTGAGCAGCTTCCTCTTCGAAAGCCACCATCTGGTTGAGCTGCTCGGCGGATCCCACGGCCGCGGAAACCGCCCACCTGGCCTCCTTCGATTTCACCGGTGGATTGCGAAGTTCCAGTCTCCCCAGTTTTAGATGCGACTTGCAGTCATCCAGGACATTGGGATGGAAGGCCAGACAGATGGTGCAAGAGGTGGTGTCATGTATGACACCCAAGCAGTAGACACACGAGAGGTGGGGATCAGTGCGCAACATTTTCTGTCTGTAGGGACACTGGCGAAATCCGGGGGACAACTTGTCCTCCATGTCCGATGCACTCGGATTGCTATCGTAAACTCTGATGAGTTTTAAAGAAAGCGATTGTGGTGAAAACCATCGTTGAGAATCCAGGGCCTACGAACTGCAGAAGCAGCATGAGGGAACCTGAATCTTCCAGTGGAAAGGAAGATCTGGCGTCATGGGGCGGAGCTGAGGTATTTACCACCTGGGTGGGTGGGAGGAGCCAGCTTGAAGACTTTCCGGTGAATTTAAAGGGTAAAGGGACATGCCAGAGTGTGGATGAACAACATATCCACGCTCTTAGAATGAAAATTACGCACCTACCATAATTCTTGATCTTCCTGTGTATCTTCATCATTCATCACTGTCTGGGTGTCAGTCGAGGCGCAGCACTTAGGCGGGTTTTATTTCAAGGGGAGGCCAGCACCACATACAGTGATGCCGCCCCAAAACCCGACATACAGCGTGGTGCTGTAGGTTGGCCAGTAACGGCTGTCGGCTCCTTTGCCACCCCAGTTCTGCTCGCCAGAGAGAGAGAGAGGGAGGGGAAAAAAGAGGGATAGAGAAAACCAAGGGTGGGGCAAGGAAGCCCGAGAGATAGGATAAGGACAGATATAAAACTGAAAAAGGAATTAGCTGGCCAGAGGACAGAGGAGGAGGGCCTGGGAGTATGGACTTTTGGCCCCAGCCCCTGGACAGCTACTCAGAAGATAGGAGAGGAAAGGAGATGAAAGACAAAAAAGAGAGAGAGAGAGAGAGAGAGAAAAGAACGAAAGACAGGAGAAGGGCGAGAGGGGCCCATTCTCCCCACCCTGCAATCGAAGTTCAGTGGTTCTGAGTGGAGATGTAACCTTCTAGAGGCAGAACAGGGCAACCTAGGCAGGTTGAAGCAGCTGAGGAACATAGATTCAAGCAGCTTGGCCCCACTGCAACTCGAAAAGGGGGCAAATCCCAGAAAACGTTCTTATATTGGAAGTGCGGAGAAGGGCCCTTATCCCTTTCACCCTGAGTGGAAAAAACACTGAGCAGGATCACCCCCACCCCGGCTACCGATTCCCAGATTGAGAAACCACAGGGTTCGGGTGGGGGGAGATCCTGTCCAATTGAAAAGACCCTCTCCACGAGAGAGGATAGGACTAAAGTGTTATGACAAACGAGACAAAAAAAAGGGAAGGGAAGTCCCTGCCAACCCCATTTTCTCCCCCCACCTCTAGGAGACTACCACCACCTGGAGTCAGCCCCGAACCACCAGGTCTGGACCGATCCCAGAGAGATCCCCCAGAATGAGAGGAGATGAACCCACAGGGACGCGCTACTTGCCCTCCCCCTACCTTTGGACCCTCCTCCACCTTACAAAGGAAACAGAGGGCCCGAAGACCAGAGGGAGCTCGCCCATCATTGGCCTCGAGGAGGAGGAGAAGAAAAAATTACTCACCTTAGTAATTTATATTTCTTCTAATGGAGTCTTGCTGTATTCTGACAATTGCAGTGATTCCCAACCTTTGAACTGCCCCGGAGAACAAGGGGTTAACTTTCTATGCAGGGCATAGAATGCTGAGCTCGAGCTCGGTTGAAGTCTATGTCTGGAGTGTTTTGAACTTAAACCGTCAGATTCTTACGAGCCCAACTAAACTAAAAATTCCATGTGGAAGTTGTAAAAATTCTTACTAGCCAACTGGCTGAAAAAAGTTTTGGATTCCCAAGGAAGACTCAAGTCAGGAAACCCAAAACAAAACAAAACCCAAAGTACTAAAAATAACAATAATAAATAAGCACGCAACAAAAAGGAGGAGGTGTAAGCAAAAAACACCCCTTGGGTGCAACACTGCACCTGCCCACCCACTTCCCAAAAACAGGTTCTGAGAGGGGAGGCAGGGAGGGAGGCAGAATACAGCAAGACTCCATTAGAAGAAATATAATTACTAAGGTGAGTAATTTTTTCTTCAAACAACATGAAGTCTTGCTGTATTCTGACAATTGCAGACTACCAAGCAGTACCTCCAAGGAGTAGGGACAGAACCTACTTTGGGAATAGGCTCTAGTACTGCTGTGCCAAACCGAGCATCACTCCTAGCCTGGATATCCAGAGAGTAATGCTTGGTAAAGGTACGGACTGTTTTCCAGGTGGCTGCTTGACAAATTTCTAAGAGAGGGATATCCCTGGCAGCAGCCAGGGAAGCAGCTGTACCTCTTGTGGAATGAGCCCTCAGGCCTGAGGGTGGAGTTTTTCCCAGTTTTTCATAGCAGAATTGTATACAAGACACAATCCACCTGGCAATAGATCTTTTGGTGGCAGGTTTGCCCTTTCCCCCTTCTCCATAAGTGAGGAACAACTGGAGGGAGTCAAACCTGTGACCCTTGGTACGCTCTATGTAGTAACTAAGGGCTCTTTTGACATCTAAACTGTGTAGCCTCCTCTCTCCTGAGGAAGAATGATCAGTGAAGAAAACAGGGAGAGACACAGACTGGTTTCTATTGGTTCTAAGGACCACTTTATTCCTGTGAAATGAGATAAAATCAGGTTCCACTGACAGGGCTTGCAATTCACTGATACGCCTGGCAGAGGTAATGGCTACCAGGAACACAGTTTTCCAAGTCAAGTACTTAAGCTCTGCTGAAGACATAGGCTCAAGGGGAGGGGGTTGCATAAGTTGAGCAATGCAAACATTCAAATCCCAGGCAGGGGCAGGGTCTCTAAAAGTAGGATTGGTGCGAAGCAATCCTTTAAAAAATGTACAGAACACAGGATGGGAAGATAGTGAGGAAGGCTTCCCCACAGACAAAAAAGCAGAAACAGCTGACAAGTGTACCTTGAGAGTAGGTGGTCTGAGGCCTAGGCCATTAAGATGGACCATATAATCCAGAACCGTAGGCAATTCAGCAGTGTCTGTTGAAATATGCTTCTTGGAACACCAAATGCTGAATCTTTTCCATTTGGAATTGTAAGTCTTTCTGGTGGAGGGCTTCCGAGAAGCCTTGAGGATATCCAGAACCCCTTGGGAAAGATGCAGATTTGCAAACTCTAACTCTTCAAGAGCCATGCTTTGAGATTGAGAGACTGAAGATTGGGGTACCAAATCCTTCCCTGAGAGGATATTAGCAGGCTGTAATTCCTGGGAAGAGACAGGGGAAGATGGGCTGCTAGAGACAGCAACAGGGGGTACCAGGGCTGTCTGGCCCAATCTGGAGCAATCAGAATCGCCTTGCATGGTTGAGACCTTACTTTTACCAAAACTCTGAACAGGAGTGGGAAGGGGGGAAAGGCATACAGAAACTTCCCCTCCCAATTGAGGATCAGGGCGTCCAGAGGGACTGAGCCCAGGACTGGAGGTCTGCAACAAAAGAGAGGGAGTTGGTGATTGTCTGGGGCTGCAAAGAGATCTATCTCTGGAGTGCCCCACCTTGAAAAAAATCACTTTCAACACCTGAGGGTCCAGGGACCATTCGTGATGGCCCTGAGAAATCCTGCTCAGTGCATCTGCTAGCACATTGTCCTTGCCTGGAAGGTGAACTGCTACAAGAGAGGTTTGCAGGGAATAAGCCTGGGACCACAACTTCATGGCTTCCGTGCACAAGGCAGTGGACCGAGTGCCTCCCTGCTTGTTGATGTACCACATGGTGGTGGTGTTGTCTGTTCTGACTTGAACCATCTTGTTCTGTACTGACTGTGAGAACACTTTTAGAGCTAGAAAAACTGCCCTGAGCTCTAGAAGATTGATGTGGAGAAGGGATTCTTGGGGGGACCACAGCCCCTGGGCAGTAAGGGACCCTAGGTGGGCTCCCCAGCCCAGGAGAGAAGCACCCATGGTAAGGACCACTGAACAAGGCTGAGCAACAAAAGGAACACCTTGTCTTAAATTGTCCTGATCCAGTCACCACTGGAGGGCTTGGATCAAGGTCAGAGTCACTGGGATCAGTTTGGTAAGGGAATCCTTTTTCTGAGACCAGAAAGTTCTCAGGTGGAACTGAATATCCCTCATCTGGAATCTTGCCCCTTGGACCACTGCTGTTGAAGCTGCCATGTGGCCCAATAGCTGGAGGAAATGCCTTGCTGGTCGAGATACCTGAAGGCTGAAGGAAGACGCTAGTTCCATAAGAACCCTTGCCCTTTGTGGAGGAAGAAAGGCTCTTGCTTTGAGTGTGTCCAGTTCTGCCTCTATAAAGGTAAGAAGCTGGACTGGTTCGAGAACTGACTTGGGAAGGTTGAGAAGAAATCCTAGAGAAGTGAACACTTGCTGGGTCACTTGTAGGTGAGACTTGACTTGGTCTGGACACTGACCCACTATTAGCTAATCATCCAGATAAGGAAAAAATGGAAATCTTTTGCCTTCTTAGAAGGGCAACTACTACTGCCAGGCACTTTGTGAAAACCCTTGGGGCTGAGGTTAGGCCAAAGGGCATTGCTCTGAACGGATAGTGGCCTGAAGGCAACTCGAACCTGAGGTACTTTCTGTGGGAGCACCTGATGGGAATGTGAAAGTAGGCATCTTTGAGGTCCAGGGAGGCTAGCCAGTCCCCTGGCCTTAGAGAGGGAAGGATTATTCCCAGAGTTATCATCTTGAACTTTGGTTTTAAAAGATGTTTGTTTAGATATCTTAGGTCTAGGATGGGTCACCACTCCCCTGACTTTTTTGGGGGTCAGAAAGTACCTGGAGTACAGTCCTTTGCTCCAGTGTAGGGTAGGTACTCTCTCTATAGCTTTTAAAGCTAAGAAAGAAAAAACCTCTGCCTCTAGGGCATGGGTTTCCGAGAGATTTGCAGGTGGAAAAGATCTGGCTCTCATCTTTGGAAATTTTTTGAAGCTGAGAAACAGTCCCTGGCTTACTACTTCCAGGACCCACTTGGCTGATGTAATAGACATACAGTCCTGGACAAAGTAAGCCAGCCTGCCCCCTACTGGAATAGGAGAGTTGACCCGGACAGACCCATCAGGGTGTCTGCTTTGCAGGGGCTTTAGGCTGAGGAGTGGATGCAGCCCTGCTCATCCCCCTTCTGCCTCTCCCTCTGAAGAACCCCCTCTGAGAAAAGGAAGAAGAGGCCTGTGATTGGTAAAAAGGCCTTTGAAAAGGCCTGCCATTGCCCATAGACTGCTGCCTTTGAGGAGTTGCTTGCCTTTCCTTGGCCTGAGCACTCCTGTAAGTGGTCCTGTACTCATCCATTTTCTTCATGTAATTCTCGGTCTGCTCCCCAAATAGAGAATTACCCACTACAGGAAAATCCATGGCCTTAGCCTGGGTGTCCTGCGAGAGGCTAGTACATCTGAGCCAAGCCATCCTCTGAAGAGCCACAGATGTAGCCATGACTCTTGATGACACATCATTAGAGTATACAGCAGCATGAAACTGAACTTTAGATGCCTCAATCCCATCTGCAGCCACTGCCTCCAGCTCCTTGGCTAGCTTGGGGGGGGGGCTGTTTAGCCAGTGCCAGTACAGTGTCCCACCTGGACTTCTGCTACCTGGCTGTATAGGCCATGTAATTCACCTGCCTGAGTCCCAAAGAAGATGCCATGTACTGCTTCTTTGCCATGGCATCAATCTTCCTGGAGTCCTTGTCAGGGGGGGTGTGAAGCCAAGAGAATATTTGCCTTGTCACAGGCAGCAGCCTGCACTACCCCAACATGGCTGCATTGCTGATATAAGAACTCCGTATCTGAGCCTGAAAGTGCATACTTCTTGTCCATTCTTCTATCCACAGCAGGTATAGTGTTAGGAGACTTTAAGATTTTTTGTGTCTGTTTCCCAAAAGATTTATGGAGGGGAATAGTCTGCTGGACTCTGGGATGTCCATCATCTCTACATAATCAGGCTCCTCTTGATCTTCCACAGCCTCTTCCATAGGGAGCTGGAGGGTTTCAGCCACCTTTCTGTAAAACATAAAGTGAGAAGGGGACTCAGAAAGCCTAGGAGGGGAAACACCTGAAGGTCTGTCTGGGGAGATGTCTGGTTCCACAGGCACATCCAGACCCTCACTTACATCATCATCCTCAAATTTCCCTTCCTCTTCAAATTCCGGTTCATAAAAATCTTCAAGGGCATAATCTTGAACCGGGGGAACCAACTGAACCGTAACCCTGCCCGAAGGAGCCGGATCAGTTGGAACCGGATGGAGCGATTCCACAATCTGAGTCGCTCTGGCTATCTCTTCGGCTGTCAGAACATGAACCTCTGGATCTGAACCGGTCGATTTATCTTTGCGTTTTCATTTTTTCGGAGCCGATCCCTCGGAATCGGCTCTCCTTTTGCCCGAAGAAGTGTCGCCCTGGTCAGAGGGCACTCCTTCTGGTTCGTTCGAAACCAAACCGGGCTGGCCATCCGGGTCAGCGGACTTCTCGGCCTCCTTTTTCCTCAGTCTACCTAATCTCTTCTCAAGGGTAGATGTGGGAAAGTTTTTACATATTTGGCAGTCTGAATCGAGCTGGTCAAACCCCAGACAATAAACACAAGTGGTGTGGGGATCGACCTTAGCAATGACTTCCCCACACTCGCTGCAGTGTTGAAACCCAGTGGGCCCATTATTTTTTCTTGGGTTTCTCAGACATGGCCAACCTAACCAAACTTATCCTTTTTTCGGCAACCACCAGGCAAGACTCCCTTATCGGTTCCTAACCGTGTCACGGGTATTGGAAAAAAACAGTTCAAAACACGCTTTTTAGAACCGTAACCACACACCAGCAAACACACAAATTTCCTTCAACAAATGGCCGGTTCAGCCAACCAAGCCGCACTTTTACAAGTTCCACACAGAAAAACAGAACAATTCCTATCTAGTACTCACGGTACCACAGACAGAGACTGAACCGACTATGCGGATACTTTTTTCGGTTTAAAAACTGACGAAAACTGAAAACTTTAACTGACTTTTGAACCGAGCAGAAGGAGAGATCTCCGGAGCAACCGTTCAGTGAGGTGGAGTAAAGAATCTGATGGTTTAAGTTCAAAACACTCCAGACAGAGACTTCAACCGAGCTCGAGCTCAGCATTCTATGCCCTGCATAGAAAGTAATCTCCTTGTTCGCTGGGGCAGTTCAAAGGTTGGGAATCACTGCAATTGTCAGAATACAGCAAGACTTCATGTTGTTTGAAGGAGGAGGGCAAACAGGGAGCAGGGATCGCTCAGGGACTGAGGACTTCTGAGAGGAAGGTGGAAGGGTGCCAGTGATGAATGGTGAAGATACACAGGAAGATCAAGAATAACGGTAGGTATGTAATATTCATATCTTACCAGTGTCATTCTTCACCATTCATCACTGTCTGGGTGAGTACCGAGCCCCCTGAAGGGGGTTCAGCACTTCCCTGGGGGGGAGAAGTCCCTCAGCCTCTCGTGGGGGAGGACCACTTAAGGAGAAGACCCACTCAAGGCCAGTTAGGGCTGTGACTGGTCAGGGTGAGGCGGGGTTCCCCATTCCCTGAGGGAAGGAAGTCACCTCTGCAGATCTTGCCTCCCCCTGTGGGAGAAATGACGGGTCCCCTGGAATGCGGAGACAAGCTGCCTACGCTGGGCCAGGGGTGATAACCTTGATAGGCGAAGCCACGCCATCCGTCTGATGCAGATCGAAGTCCCCGCTAGCCATGAAGCTACCTCACTGGTATCATAAGACGCCCTTGCCTGCTGCCTTCTTAACTCCAGGCCCTGAGCGGAGAGGGTGGTGGCCTGCCTGGTTGCCTCCAAATCACGCAGCAATGCCAGCAGCTGACCCAACATTGCCCACAGATGCCTGTCGTAGGCAGCGTGGTGTGCCTGATGAGAAGCAATGCACTACATGACCTGCACCAAGGAGAACACTCTACGCCCCAAGTGGTCGAACTCTGTAGAGTCTGCATCTGGGGATAGGTTGTAGGCTGGGCGTCTATGCTTAGAAGGGGTGACCAGTAGAGTCATTCTCACCGAGGGGTGATGTAGGGTACCTGGAGACCCCTGGGGTGTGCAATACATGTGCTTGCAGTCCGGAAGGGCTGGAACTGGGGTGGACGAAATCTGCCAGGTGTGGTACGATGCTTCCTGGAAACATATGAGCCAGGAAGGGACCGCCAAGTGATCACACTGTATTCGCCCAGGAAGGTGTGCAATGTCCACTCGGTGTTGCATCTTGCTATATGGGACAGGTGAAGGTTTCCGACCAACCTCGCAAGGAAGCACTGATACTCCGTTTGATCAGAGTCGGAGGACAGATGGGCAGAAGCATCCTCTTCCTCAACGGGGAAGATGAGAAGGCAGAAGAACCCGAGGATTCAGACTCCGGCTGCGATGGGGGAGACAGGTGGAAGACCTGCTCATCGATGGCCCTAACATATCTGGGGAACTCTGCAGCCTGAGTGCTGAACTGTTCCCAGGTCAAGGACCTCAAAGGACCCACATGGCCTGGGAGGAGAGGGGGTGGGCACAGAGGCGGGGGGAGAGACATCTTTCACTTTAACTGAGCCACCTCTGCCAGGGCTGGGAGACCTAGCAGGCAATCCCGGATGATGATGACGGGATCCACAGGTCAAGTTTGGTCAGTGGTCGCCCAACCAGCCTAAAGCGGTCAGGACTGAGCTCTGAAGGGGAAACTCCACTGTGAGGAGACCGGGGCAGCATGTGTCCAGAAGGGCGGACCTCAACCCCACCCAGAAAGGACTCCCTCGAAGTAGACGAGGGAGAGAATGTGGACTCAGCACTGCAACTCCTCTCCAAACCCCGAAGAGCTCCAGAGGAGGGTCACAGCCCCTCACCCGTTCCCCCCTCCCACCGCCGATTCTGAGAAAGACCTTTTCCTCGTTCCTAGTGCTAGGGAGTATACCAATCCCGCAGGCTCCCAGAGAAGAGCTGCAGAAGAGGAGGTCCTTGTTCCAGTCTCGGGGTGGGGGGTACAGCACTGGGGACGGCAGCCGTCCCCACCCCCAAGACCCGAAGCACTGCCCCCTCAGACTGAGGGCCACTATCAGACACTCCGCTCCAGGCGCCGACTGCTACCACCAGAGAAGGGGAAGGGGTCTCAGGAAGGCGCAGTGGTACTGGGCACCAGAGAGCCCTCTGACTCCGAGAAGTTGAGCTGCCAGTCAGGATCAGCCCCCTGATCATCCTGCTCTGGAGAGGAGAAGATCCAGAAGACCTCCAGCTTGGCGACACCAGAGGCTCTCCCCCCCTCGGCACCACGAGAGGGCCCAGTACCCCTCGTGGCACTGCTCCGATCACCGGTGCTGTGAACGGCCCCAGGATCCAGAATGGCACCAGCGGGCAATGTTGAGGAACCACCCATGCTAGGCCCAGCAGCCATGGGCTGACACACCGGGGTAGCCTGCACCTCCAAGGAGATGACTGCCTGGGCGGTGCTCCTGGCCTGGCTCCCAGAGGAGCCAAACCAGCCATCCGGCACCGCGGAAGACGCCTCCTCTCTGGCAAGGCTAGCAGAGTAGGAGGACCCCTCCTCACCGGTCCGTACAGAACAGTGAGGGAACCCGGAGGAAGGGAGGAGAGACCTATGCTTAGAGTCTCTTGAGTGACACCATCCCCCGAATGTCGGCGGAGCCCTGCCGACTTTAAACACGCGGTACTCTAGAATGCGGTGGTCCATGGAGAAACAGACATCACAGTTGTCCTTGTTGTGTTGAGGTCCAAGGCAGGTTAGACAAGCATGCCAGTCCAAAATGGAAATTTGCCGGTCGCAGGGACATCAACACATTGGAGGCCGGCCCACTTTGGATAAATGCTTCTTGTCCCCCAAACCTGGCATGATGTAGTAGCAAATATTAAAACAGTAAAAGACTCAGCGCCATTAAAATAAGAAAAGGAAAGGTCTTACCGTAATCCTACACTAAATGGCACCGAGTGACCAAGCGGCAGAACCAGAAGCGAAGGCGGAATACGGCATTGAGTTCGGCGTCAAGTATGGCATTGCATCAAACTAGGCCACAGTGCTAGGCCGCAGTGCGCAGCAGAATTTTCCAAACTGAGGCGAGGTGCTGTGCTCTTGACAGCAGGAGAAGCAGAACTGGGGCGGAGGAGGAGCCAACCACCGTTACTGGCCAACCTGCAAGTGCCATGTTGCACGTCGGCCTCAGGGGTGGCGCCGGCTCCCCCCATTGGGGGGGAGGGGAAGCTCCTGCGGGGTGCTGCACTTCTGGCTGACACCGAGACAGTGATGTTTGGTGAAGATTGACACGGAAGATCAAGTGTTCTGTCAAGAGAACCTGCAGAGACAAAATTTCTTGTAATGCAGTTTCTACCAAGTCCAGAAAGGGTTATAACATGGAGCAAGGCCAAAAGATACGATAATGCTCAGCTGTCATTTCTCTGCAGTGCCTCCAGCAGTGACTACTTTGAGCCATCCCCCAATGCACCTGTTGTACTGGTGTTAGGAAATATCTTAAACACTTCCAACTAAACTCTTGCCATTCCAACAAAAGCTATAGTCTTGTAGACTTCCCTACAGGCTACTTGCCACTGTTCTGGGTGGCTGATAAATCACCCTATTCCATCCTACCATAGACATATGGGAGCAAGGCTTGAAGCTGGGTAAGGATTGTGTAAAGATTGAAGATCGAGTGGGTCATGGATTCTCCTCTTAACACCGACATGATCAGGCGTACCAGTGGGTTATTTGGATCTAATGGCAGGCTTTGCCTGATCCAGGAGGTGAGATAACCTCTCATCTGAAAATAGTGAAATATGTCCTTTTGTGGGAGTCCCAGACTCTCCCTCAGAGACTGAGAAGTTTTAATGGCGTTGCCATCTAGCAGCTAATAAGGGAAAAGCACACCACTTTGCTACCAGTTTCTATACCCAATATCCTATCTGGCAGGCAGATTTTTTTTTTTTTAATTCTTTGGTAACCAGGTAAGGCCCACTAGGCATGGGTCCCTGTTTTCAGGGGGGATTTGGGAGCACTGGAGGATGTTAAGTGACTTGCTCAGAGTCACACGGTATGCAAGCGGAGGTTGTGGGAATCAAACCCAAGTCAGTCTGCTGGATGTACCAAGCTCATTCACAGCTCGTTATCCTAACCTCTAGGCTATACAGGAGAAGCCAAGACATCTGCTCATGGAGACCCGTTCTTACCATCCAGGCCCTCCAGTGCCTAAGGAAGGTAATTACAAAGGGGGAGTTACTGTCCGACAAAGTGGGCCACTGGTTATAATCTAAGATGTCAGTTTCAGGGTGTATCGGCAGGAGAGAAGCCTGCTCTAACTGTACCCATGGTTGCTGTGGTGGGTTACTCAACCAGAAAAGCGCCAGCATAATCTGTGTGGCCTCGTAGTACAGTGTAAGATCTGGCAGAACAAGTCCTCCCTGCTCCTTAGGCCTACACTGCTTCACCCTTGACATGGTTGCCTCTGCTGCTGTAAGCAGCCGGGCAGGCCTCTTCTGTCACCGGCTGCCTTCCTCACTGTACTGCCCTCCAATCACCAGACCAAAGGTACACTGCTGAAACTTGACTGGGAGGAACCATCGTCTCTGCCTGCTGCAGTTCTTTAATTGTTTGCTACTCCGTCTCCTTCTGGACTTTAAGCTAATTTTACTGGTTGTGGTACTGGTTAAGCCTCTCTAAATTGTTCTGTGAATCCTAATCTATATGTGAACCTAAGCCTGTTTACAGCAATTTTGCACTGCAAGGGTAGTCTGAAGTGCAAGTTCTTTTAGGCTGCAGGTTTGTAGATTTAAAAGTATTACAGCTCTCTTTGTTTTAAGGTCCAGTGCTAATCTACCCTGGAGCAGAAACTAACTTTAAAGTGATGTAGTTTTTTCTGTTTAGATTAGATTTCATTTGGGTCACAGTTGTAAACTTTGCCCTGCAAATAATCCAATTTCTTCTTCACTTTCTCTCCTACTGTCTCCTTGCTTGAATGTTTACATCCACCCCACCTCCAGCCTTTATTAAATACTCCCCCCCCCACCCGTGGCACCACCCCTATGCAATCTTCCTTCCTTCTCACTAACACTGCAGCTACACTTAAAGATACAGAGTGCAGTTATTAGGCCTAACACTTGTCCTGTCCTCCCCTTAAAGACATCTTCCTTGTTAGGTCACTGCCAAACTGTGTTGGTGTAGGTTATAAACCGCCTCCCCTTTTAAAATGATACTCCTCCCCCAGTACTTGAATGGCACCACATGCCCATCCTCCCTGCCCACTGCTTCACCTCTAATCTAATGGCTCCAGTGATAACTATTCTTGTCCTCAGCTGCTTCCTACTCCTCCCTTATGACCTCATTGTTAAACGTACTGAGAATACAGTCCTGCAAGACATGACCAAGTACCAAGAGCTACATGGTACCGTGTTAGCTCACTATCTGTGCTACTCCAAAGGTACTGACCCCCACACACACTCACTGTATCTCCCCTCCAGCCCAGATCTTCCATCCATACCCACTTATCGTTCCTCCTCCCAGTTAGAGTGGCGCTCTATGCCCTGCCCCTCTCTCACTGTTTTGCTACCCCCAGCAATGCAAACCACAAAACCTTGCACACTAAGTGTCAGAAACGACTATAAACTGCCTTAGGAAACTATTAGTTCTTCTACTCTGCTCAGGGAGTGTGGAATTTAAACCTGGTCCACCCCTTTTTGTAGATGCACCCTTGGACTTCCCTCTGCTAAAAGGTCTTAGCTTTCTACGTATCAATATTGGTAGCTTGCATAAAATATTCGACATGGTCCAAGCCTGGGTACTACATACGGCTCCAGATATCGCTTTGTTTTTGGAAACATGGTTCACAAATAACATTCCCGACAAAACTGTTAATATCCACAGTTACAATTTATTCAGGTGTGACACGCCAACAAGGGGCGGTGGAGTTGCCATCTACACCAAAACCAATTTCTCTGTCTCTGATATCGTTTGCACCTCTATACCGAAGGAATCTGACCGCCTATATGTGAAATTGACCTCATCTTCTGGAGTAGCCCTCTTAATATCTGCTTGTTATAGGCCCCCTTCTGCGGGGTTTGGCATACTGGATCACCTTCACTCCCTGTTGGAAAAAACAAACTCAGAATGCATAATAATGGGGGGACTTTAATCTCAATTGGAATGATGCCTGCTCCAACAAAATTAAGGAGTTCTGCGATGAGCGTAGCCTAACCCAGATTACCCCGGAGAATACCTGTCCTAACAAGAAATCCCCTGACCGCAGCTCATTACTGGATCTTATGCTGGTTAATAAGCCACACAATATCTCTCACACATGGGTTTTCCACAGTGACCTGAGTGACCACTGTGCTACTGCCTGTATTAGACACTCCCCTTTCCGGCCTCCTACCTCCACTTTTAAACTAAAACGAAGACTAAAACACTTCTGCCAACCTGCCTTCCTGGCAGACTTAGGGAATACTAACTGGCAGGATTTTTACCTGGCACCCTCTGTCTCAGAAGCCTATAATATCTTCCAAAACCTGGTACTGAAGGTAATTGATAAACATGCACTGCTTAGAAAAATCAGATCTAGGAAAAGGTCACCCGGAGTGGTTTACACCCACCCTAAAGAAAGCTCTGAGGGACAGGGATGTACTGTGCAAAAGGGCACGGAAAACAAAATTGGATTCTGACTGTCTGGCCTTTCAGGTTGACAGGAATGCCTGCACCAAACTTGTTAGAACTTGAAAAATCACATTATTTCCAGGCCGCTCTCGAAGAAAATAAAAATTGTTCCATTAAATTCTGGAACGTAGGTCACTCGTCAGCCTCACCTTTGCCTGCCAAGAGTGTGGTAGGAGACATTTCCTATATAGACAGGGTGGACATCCTAGAAAAGCTAAATAGCCACTTTGCCACCGCAGGCCTTGCATTTGATGCCTCACCCGCCAGTAAAGTGAGTGTCTACAGTGATGACGACAACGGCCCTAGCCCTGTCACCACAGCTATCCCGGGGCGCTCCTCCTTTAGCTTTCATCCAGTAACCTTTAAACAGGTGGAGGACCTCCTGCTAGCCTTGGACACTAAAAAGTGTGCTGGTGCTGACCTCTCAGAACCATTCTTCTTGAAACTTGGCTGCTATCACCTGACAGCTCCAATCGTTCACCTTTTTAATGGTTCCTTGGCTCATGGTGAGTTGCCACCACTTTGGAAAATAACGCACATTATTCCTCTTCTTAAATCTGGTGACCCAACTGACCTGAACAACTACCGCCCAATTTCCCTTCTCCCAATCCTATCAAAGACCCTGGAAAAAATTGTTAATGCTCAACTCAGAGAGTCCTTGACACCGAAAACATCCTAAACCCCGTCCAATCAGGATTTAGGCCCAAGCACAGTACTGTATCGGCCCTTGCCAAAGTGTCCAACGAATGGCAAACTGCCCTGGATACTAAGCAATACATCTATGCCCCCTTTCTAGATCTTAGCAAGGCCTTCGATACAGTGGATCATCATATTCTACTTAACGTCTTGAGCAGCATCAGGGTAAACAACACTGCCTTAAAGTGGTTTGATTGTTACCTCACCAACCGAATGCAACAAATCAAAGATCAAGGGGAACTGTCTCAGTTAAAGTCCCTGCCGCGTGGTGTGCCACAAGGCTCCATCCTGAGCCCTATTCTCTTTGCTATTTATATAAACCATATAGACTCCTATATACGCACAAGTAACATTCATCTATTCGCTGATGATACCGTGCTCTATACTACTAACACCTCCCTAGACGTAGCCCACAAGCAGCTTCAGTTAGACTTTGACATCCTTCAACGCAACTTAATAAGGCTCAAGCTTCTGATTAATGCCAAAAAGACCAAAGCTATGATTATCTCGCCTTGTGCTGCCCACTACACAGGACCATCTTCGAACCTCCAGATTTATACCTTGCTTGGTGAAGCCTTGGAACTAGTAGAAAAATTCAAGTACCTGGGTGTTAGGCTGGATAACAGGCTCAACTACTTGGCTCACCTTAATGAACTATCTAAAAAGCTAAGACTTATTTTATTGGATAAGACACCTCCTTACCCTTGAAGCAAGGAAACGACTTGTCCAAACAACTTTTCTACTGCTGCTTGATTATGCTGACTTTCTCTATAGTCACTGTCCTACTCAGGTGCTATGTAAACTTGACACCCTCTACCATCGCGTGCTGAGATTTATCTTAAACATGCCATTATGCACTCACCACTGCCTGCTCTATCAGGCACTAGACTGGCCCTCCCTCACTCTGAGGAGGCAAAAAAATGCCCTCATGTGGACATACTGGGCCCTAACCGATAAACTACTGACCTATATTTCTACACTGTTTCTGCGTACTGAGGGAACGTATGGTCTAAGGGGATTGTCTCTTGTCTCTCTTAAAGTATCCAAAATAAGGACATGACATGGCTCAGTGGCTATAATCTTTTCTCTGTCCACCCTTTGGAATGTCATGCAAAAATGTCTTAGGCTGTCCTCCCTTCCAGGGCCTCACTCTTTCAAGAGGCTGCTCGCTCTCAAACTGAAAGCCCTGTGTGTATGCCGCAAATAACCACCTCCTCCATCTCCTGTGGCTCCTCAAACTCTTGGCACTTACATGTATTCCCCTAGCACTTCTCTTCTTCTTTCCACCTTAGGATCATTCTGCCGACTCCCACCTGTTTGTTTAACTACATCTATTTCCACCCCTCACTGACCTTTTCCTTTGTTTTTTCCACGCCCATAAACTTTCAGTTGTTGTTCCCTTACTTACCCTACCTGGTATCCTTCGTCTTCTTGAAACATTGTGACCTCTGTCTGAATAATCCCACATCTTGAGGGAATCCTTTATATACACAGTCAATTATCAACCCGGATAGTGTTCAACATATGTACTCCCCAGCAGGGCCTGATCTTATTCGTTTCTCTGTAACTGTCTTTTATTTACTCATTGTGTGTACACTGCTTATCTGGTAATTTTGCTGTAGTTGTATATGTCCTACTTGTCCAGGACCATCTTGCAAATGAACTTGCTCAAGGATGATTTTGCCTGGTTAAATAAAGTTTGATTGATTGATCATAAGTTATTTGGGTTGCTGGCCTGGTGGCGCTGAGGGTTGAGGCACTGGACGCCATACCTCACGCCATGCTGGTGACCCGTGTTTTGGAATGAGCTCGGGCCGCCGTGGGGTGGAGATGAATCAAGTGTCCGACGGACAGCTCTCCATCTCCAGGAAGTGGGGTATCGTTGGTCGGTGCTCGCCTGACCCCTTGCAGAGGCTGGAGCTCGGCGCTTCACTGCCAAAACACTAGTGGGGCAGGAGTAGTTAGATGCTTGGCAGTGCTGCGCACAGGTGTGTGCGTGAGCCCACCGCAGGCATTACTGCATGTCTGGCTCCCACAGGTGAAAACAGAAAAAGAGGAAAAGACCCTGGTGGCTGGTCACTGTGGCTTGATGACCATCCCCGTCGCGCTCCGTTCCCGAGGTAATGCCCCAAAACTGGATCCTTGTCGGCAGGCAGGGGTCGCCGCTGCCCCGCCACGGGGGGTAATCCATGGGAGTTACAGGAGTGAGGGCCTGAAGGAATGGAGGCGCTGGACGGCAGACGGACGAGAGCTGACTTGGGACAGGGTAGGGGAGAAAAATTAGCAGCAGTAAGTTATTCAGGAGGGCCTGTGCCACGATATAAAACGACTAATAATTTTATGCTAATTTACCCCAATGGTTCTTATCTAGCGATAGCAAGGACTGAAACAGATAAAGGAACTTAGAGAGTACCATCATCTTAATGGTAGCACTCTCCATTCCAGAGACAGTGGTATCACATTCCACTTATCCAAGTCAGTCTGCATTTGAGTTTGCAAGGGGATAAAATTAGCTTGAAACAGTTCAAATGCTGATCCGGTTAAGTTAATTCCCAAATATCGCACCCAGAGAAGATCCCACTAAAAGGGAAATTGCTCTCTGAGTTCTGAGGTAGGCTTGAAATTAATGTAACATATTCATGTTTATCAAATTAATGCACCCTAGCCAGGAAATGGGTAATGCTTTCCAGCTCTCAAAGTCCGATAACAGCTTTTGGAAAGTACAGTTACGCAAGAACTTACCATAACAGTAGAACTTTGAGAGGAGCTCTTGCAGCAGGCTATTACCATTAGGACTATGCCACCAGGCACTAGGATACCACGGAAACATTCTAGCTAGCAGTCTCCAGCGGGGACCGCCCCCCTCCCGACGCCGGCTCCACCCCAACATCGGCCAATGATATATTAGAGAGACAAGCTCAGTTCACCCGCCGGAGACTCGCTGGTAAGGCCAGCAGGCAGACCAGGTGGAAGCTTGCATAAATAAAAATATGCAGAACAGCTCACCAGGGGGAAGGAGGGAGGGAAAGGAGCGCCTGCTTCAAAAGCTCCTCTTGAAGATCTACTGTTATTGTAAGTTCTTACGTAACTGTACTATCTTACTTTGAGTGGGAGCTCTTGAAGCAGGCTATTACCATTAGGACTGAGTCCCAAGCAGTCCCGAAAAAAAGAAGAGGTAGATCCAGGAGGAGGCTGAAGTGCAATGGTGCTAGGAAGGCACTTAAGATAGAAGGCCTTGGAGGACCACCAGGCCGAAGCCTTTTTCCTAGAGGCAATATCCAGGATGTAGTGCTTAATGAAAGTATACACTGAGTTCCAGGCAGCCGCTAAACAGATGTCTCCAATGGAGACATTACGCAAGGATGCAAAGGAAGCAGACACTTCCCTAGTGGAATGACCCCTAACCAAGCTCGGTCGGGGTTTGTCATATTTGCTGTAACAGAAGACGATGCAATTTACCAGCCACTTGGATAATGTCTGCTTAGACACCAGAGCACCTTGATAGCGGGGTGCAAAAGCGACAAACAACTGCTCCATCTTACGGTGTGGAGCAGTGCACTTAAGATAATACCATAGCGCCCTGTGGACATCCAAAGTATGCAGGAGTACTTCCCCTCTGTTCGAGTGATGAGGGTAGTACACTGGAAGATTGATGTCCTGATTCAGCGTGAGCTCAGACACCACCTTGGGCAAAAACTTAGGATTGGTCTGTAAGGACACCCTGTCCCTATGGAAAACTAAATAAGGCTCCTTACACATCAGGGACTGAAGCAGCTCAGAAACTTTCCAGGCAGAAATAACGGCAACTAAAAATAACGCTTTCCAAGAAAGGAAGTGAAGCTTGCATTCCACGGCAGGCTCGAATGGAGGAAGTGTCAACTTTTCGAGCATAAAACGGAGATCCCAGGGTGATACCGGATCTCTGATGGGAGGCTTAATATGCAGTATACCTGCAAAAATGTGCGGGACACATCCAGCTGGGTGAGGGTTTTTCCCTCCGTAGGTACGTGGTAAGTAGAAATTGTGGAAAGATGTACCTTAATGGAGTAGTAGCTCAAGCCTTGATTTAATAAGGAGAGGAGATACTCTAAAATCAAGTTCACTGGACAGGTAAGCGGGTCCAAGTGACGGGGTGAAGCCCACAGGCAAAATCTTTTCCACTTAATGGCATAACTGGATCTAGTTGAGGGCTTTCTCGCTGCTACGTGAACGTCCGCCACTCCCTGGGAGACCCCATACATAGATGTGACTAAGTCTGCAGGAGCCAGGCATGAAAATGCAGGGATTTGAGGTCCGGGTGGACCAGGGTTCCTTGATCCTGTGATAGCAAGTGCAAGGTCATCGGCAGCTGTACCAGAGGCTCCACTGCCAACTGTTGAAGTAGTGGGAACCAAATCTGCTGAGGTCAAAAAGGAGCGATGAGGAACATCTCTGCTCCTTCGGCCTGTAACTTCAGAAGAGCACTCTGAAGAAAGAGAAAGGGAGGGAAGGCATACAGAAACCTCCCTGTCCAACAAAGGGACAAAGCGTTTGGCCAGAAAACACCAAGCGCGGGCTCTAGTGAGCAGAAACTGGGCAGTTTGGCGTTGAGCGGAGATGCAAAGATGTCCAACTCTTGGTGGCTCCACCTGTCAAATAGCTGATCTGCTACCAACTGGAGGAGCTCCCACTCAAGCCTTGGACCGAGACCAGCTTAGGCTGTCAACCAAGACATTTTGGATGCCTGGAACATGCACAGCAGTGAGTTCTAGGCGGTGTTCTAGTACCCAATACCAGACCCTCATCGCCTCCTGGCAAAGGGGGTAAGAATGTGTAACCCCTTGCTTGTTGACGTAAAACACTACCGACATGTTGTCCAGCTGGATGAGAAGAGAGCCTGGCGAAAGGTCCATCTGAAACAGCCGCAAGGCATTCAGGACCACTCGAATCTCGAGGACATTGATGTGGAGCAGTTCCTCATCTGGAGACTATGTCCCCTGGGTCTGTTTGTCTTCCAGATGAGCACTCCAACCGAGACCAGATGAGTCCATAGTTAGAATCTGCCTTGGGGGCTCCTGACGAAAAGGGACCCCTCATACAAGGTTTGAAGGGTCTAGCCACCAGGAAAGAGTCCTTCATACGGGGTCGGAGACCTTGACCGACTGGTCCAGGTCATCTGACCTTTGGTCCCACTGCACCCTGAGCATCCATTGTGGGACTCTCATGTGGAGGCGGGCCAAGGCAACTGTGGGGATGGCCATCGCCATGTGCCCCAGAAGTCTGAGGAAGGTCCTGGCTGGGATCTGTGGAGCCATGGATATCATCCGGGCAACGCCCATTAGACGATTCCCCCTGTCTTGTGGGAGGAAGGCCACACCCTGAACTGTGTTCAGGACCGCTCCGATAAAAAGAAGTCGCTGGCTGGGCCATGGGGATGACTTTGGAAGGTTCAGGGTGATCCCCAGCTCTGGGAAGAGAATACATGTGTCTCTTGAGTGTGCGAAGTAGCTGAGCTATGGAAGGAGCTGCTAGGAGCCAATCGTCTACGTAGGGGAAGAACGAATCACCCTCGCGTCTGAGAGTCGCAGCCACCATCGGTAGGCACTTGGTGAAGACTCGAGGAGCGGAGGAGAGGCTGAACGGTAAGGCTCAAAACTGGTAATGTCTCCCCTAGAAGTGGAACCTCAGGAACTTCCGATGGGGAGAAAAAACCCTTATGTGCAAGAAGGAGTCCTGCATATCCAGGCAGCAAAGCCAGTCCCCTTGGTGCAAGAGGGGCATGAGACCTGGCAGAGTGACCATTCTCAACCACTTGTACTCTATAAAGATATTTAGGAAGCTGACTTCCAGAATGGGCTGAAGGTCTCCGGTCTTTTTCGGGACCAGGAAAAAGTGAGAATAGTAGCCCTGCTCCTGTTGATCCGGGGAGACCGGCTCTATTGGTCTTTTCTGTAAAAGGGCCTGGAACTCTCCTTCTATTAGAGGAATGTGTGACGGAGGATAATGGGAGGACCCTGGAGGCTTGTCCAGAGGGATCTGAAGGAACTCGAGAGTATATCCTCTCCTTATAAGGTCTAACACCCAGAGGTCTGTGCTGATGCTGCTCCATCTCTCTAGCTACAGGGAGAAGCGATCCCCTATTACCACCCCCTATTGTCTCCGCCGAGAAAGGGGGGGAAGGTAGCGAGTCACTGGGCAGATTCGGGAACAGGCAGAGAGGGCTTGGAGTTTCTGGAGGTGGAGCTCCCAGGAGTTTGGGTTGATGCTTTCCTCTTGAAGCCTCCCCTCTGCTGAAACTGGCCACAGGTGTTTTGTCCTGAGGTCTTGCGAAAAGGCCATTTATGAAAGGGTTTCTTGTTCCCCTTATACATCTTTTGGACAGGCCAGATAGATTTCCCGGAATCTTGGAGGCGAGAGATCAATTTCTCCATCTCTTCCCCAAAAAGGACGTAATCCTGGAAGGGAAGGTCCAGGATCCTGGACTGCAGATCCTGGGAGAATCTCGAGACTCTGAGCCATGCGTCGCGTCTAAGGCAAACACCGGATGCTGCTGCCTTAGAGGCCATATCTGTAGTGTCGTACGAGGCCCTCAGGACATGAGTGCCTATGTCTGAACCTGACTTCAGGATATCCAGAAGCTTGGTCTTTTGTGCCGGGTCTGGCAATGCCTGAGAAACCTCTAAGCCTTTCTCCCACATCGCATTCTGGTACTGGACCATATGTGTGAGGAAGTTCAAGGATCGAATAGAGCAGGTGGAGGCAGAATACACTTTCTTGCCCACCTGATCTAAAAATCTGGACTCTACGTCCGGAGGCTGCGAACTGAGGTGTTTCGGCTTCTTCAATTTGTCATGGGCAGCCATAATCACCAAGGAGTCCAACTGAGGGTGTTCCACCAAAAAAGGATCCTCCATCGGTGCTTGGTACAGCCTATCTGATTTCTTAGAGACTGCTGGAGTGGGGGAGGGATGCTTTCAAGTGATCCGAGTGAGATCTTGCAAAAGTATCCACTAGAGGAGGACCGACCAAGGACTTTGGCTCCTTCTGCCTCAAGTACTCAGCCAGCTTCCTGCGCTCTGGATCCAGATCCTCCGTCTCCCATCCGTTGGAGGACTGGATGTGCCTCATGACGTCCATAAATGTAGGACTGTCAGGACGAGATCTGGGGGTGTCCTTTTCATCTGGGGACACATGCCTTTCTCTTAAAGGAGAACGGTTGGAGCCCGATGTGCTGGAGTCTGAACCGTGTCCTCTGGAAGAGAGGGAAACCGATCAAGACCCTGAGGAAGATCTGCTGCTCTTAGATGAATGCTACCCACTAGAGGACTGGTGACGGCTATTGGAATAGCAATGGTTGTGGGACCGGCGACAGCTGGTAGAGCGCCAGCTGACTGACCGCCCTTCTGCTAGGGAAACAACAGTGGGTAGTGCTGGGCGAAGGTGAGCGATGTCAGTGACGACGCTCTTTATATAAAGTCTGGCCACAGGAGTCAGTAGATCTGCGTGAGTGGGACTTAGGTTTAGGCACGGGAAAAGAAGGTTTGTCTCCCCGTCCTTGGTCCTTATTCGTACCCGGAGTAGCATCTGGCTGTGGTGGAAGGATGTTTTTCTTTACTTGTCCCCACCGAAACTGAAAGAGTTCTGTCAACTCTTCCTTAAAGAACTGAGGAGCCGCTGGCCCCACCAGGGGGCAAGGTTTCACAGGCGTAGGTGGAGCAATAGAGGAGGAGGAGAGTTCCGGTGGGTCCCCAGGAGAGGGAGTACACCGATCCGCTAGGTTGTTGGGCGTAGAGACCCTATGGACTGGTGAAATTTGGGGATCCGGAGGAGCTTTGTCCGACGTACACCCCTTGTCAGGTATCGTCGACGGTTTGGAGCTGTCAAGCTTGGAGACTGTTGTCGGTTTGGCCATAGGCGCTTGAGCAGCCAAGGAATGGTGAGCTGAGACCGGCTTATAGACCGACTCACGATCTCGGTGCTCAGTGGTCTTACCCAAAGCACTGGGACAGACCAACATCGGGACCTTGTGCAATGGGACCAAGGTCCCCGTGGCTGACAAGGATGAGATCCCGACCCCTGAGGCGGAGAGTGACTGCAAGGGTGTGGCCTTCACCTTCAGGTTAGTCAAGGCCAGTGTAGAACCCAAGCCCTGCTTACTACTCCCCGACGTCGGTGTTTTGGCGGCAGTGGAGGAATCCTACCACCCAATGGAGTGCTGCGAATGGCGGAAGGAGTGGTCAGAACGCCCTGCGTTGGAGCTGAGGAGGTCTTCTTATACTGCGGGGACCAGGAGTGTGAATACCCCTTGGACCAACAGTCCACAGTATGTTCTTTCAGAACTCAGTTGGTGGCTGGCAATGGAGGTGGGCCAAGCCATTTGCCAGCTTTGTTCCAGGATGGGGGGAAGGGTGGTAGGTACTGCAGGGTGGGGGATCCACTAGACCACCAGGTATGTTGGGGGGTGCACTTTACCAGGGAATAGGGCTGCAGCGGCCCACTGGACCACCAGGGGAACATATAATTGTTGATATCGGGATGGGGTGGAAGACGCCGGAAATGTATATTATGGGGCATAATGTGCTACCTGTGATGGCAATTGGTGTTCGGGAGTTGCATGGGGGAGGCCATTAGAATACCAGGGACAGGGATAATTTACTGTTTCCTTGTGTCGCGGATCTGTGGGGAGGGGGGGCACTAGACTACTAGGGCAAATTCGAGACATACAAAATTAGTTTTTATATATATATATATATATATATACACCTACACGTATATATATATATCACAAAAAAACTTCTTTAGGTACGCTGGAGAAAGGAGGAGGGCACAGCATGGGATTGGGAGGATAAGGGGGGGAAGTGGAACATTACTGGAAGGGGATTTTGAAAAAGCAGAGGCATTAAATACAGGTTACTCACCAGTAACAAGAGTTCTAGGAGTGGTATATATTGTTCATCCACACTTATTGGCAGGTTCCTTGCCGCTTTAAATCTTGCCGGAAGGTCTTCAAGCTGGCTCCTCCCACCCACCCAGGTGGTAAAACTCTTGGCTCCGCCACATGACCCCAGATCTAGCCCACTGGAAGCCAGGTTTCGCGTCGAAGCCGGGGAGGTCGGGTGGGTTGTGTGGATGAACAACATATACCACTCCTAGAACTCCTGTTACAGGTGAGTAACCTGTATTTCTAGGGACGAGATATGTTGTTCAATCCACACTTATTGGCAGACTCCTAGCAGTTCTCCAGGAGGAGGGAGGCAAGGCGCGCACCCCCTACTTAGGGAATAAGGACTGGAGAACCGAACTCCCAAAACCAGCATCTCAGCATGACTCTAGGTCGATGTGGTAATGGGTAATGAAGGTGTGTGCTGACTTCCAGGTGGCAGCCCTGCAGATTTCCTGGATAGGGACGGCCCTAGAAGCAGCCACCGAAGCAGCGGCATGGCGGGTAGAATGAGCTCTTATACCTCTAGGAGGCTCCATGCCCACCAACCTACAGCAGAGATCAATGCAGGAGGTGACCCACCTGCCTATCGTCTGCTTTGCTGCAGGTCTGCCAGGTGCGGCTTCAGCGTAGGTGACAAACAGCTGGCAAACCTCTCCCCGAACTTCAGCCGTCCGCTCCTTATAATAAGAGAGCGCTCTTCTTGGGTCCAGAGTATGGAGCCTATATTCCGCCTCCGAGGTGTGACTGGGGTAGAACACCAGCAGAGTCAACACTTGGTTAAGGTGAAACTCCGACACCACCTTCAGAAGGAATTTCGGGTGGAGGCACAGGACAACCTTGTCCCTGTGGAAGACCAGATAAGGAGACTCGATGGAAAGCACCTGGAGCTCTCCCATCCTTCTGGCTGACGTAATAGCCACCAAGAAGGCGGTCTTCCTCGACAGGTGAGAGATGTCACACCTGTGCATCGGTTCGAAGGGCTTGCCCATGAGCTTAGCCAATACCAGCAGTAGATCCCACGGAGGTGGAGGTTCCCGCACTGGAGGGGATATGTGATCAAGGCCTTTGAAAAAGCGCCCGACCACCTTCTCCTGCGCCACCGACTGCTTGCCAGACCACGCCCGGTAAGCAGAGATGGCTGCCAGGTGCACCTTGAGGGTCGTCGACTGAAGCCCTAGCTGAGAAAGGGACTACAGGTAGTCCAGAATGCTAGCCAAGGAACAGGAGGAAGGGTCCAACCCCTTGTCCTGACACCAAATGGAGAATCTCTTCCATTTGAAGGCATAGCATTTTCTGGTCGGCTCCTTACGGGATGCCTCAACGACTTTGAGGACCTTGTCGGAAAGACCCAAGGCCTGGAACTCTAGCCGCTCAGGAATCAGGCCGTCAGGTGCAGAGATTGAAGGTCTGGATGGAGTAACTTCCCCTTGTTGACTGAGATCAGATCCGGGAGGGCTGGAAGCCGCCTCGGGAGCCTGGAGCTGAGGCTGAGGAGATCTGGATACCAGAACTGGCAGGGCCAGTCTGGGGCTACCAGAATCACCTGTGCCTGGTCCCTCTTCACCTTGAGAAGCACCTTGTGGATCAAGGGAAAAAGAGGGAAGCCGGAGAAGAGGCCCGGGGTCCACGGCCTCGAGTAGGCATCCCCCTGCAGCGAGCCCTGCTGAGGGGGGTGGGCATGAAACAGCCTCAGCTTTGCATTCTCCCTGGAGGTGAACAGGTCCACCTGAGGGGTGCCCCAGTGGGAGAACAGATCTTGTACTACCTCCAGCTGGAGAGACCACTCGTGAGATGCAGCGCCTACCTGGCTGAGGGCATCAGTCGGACTGTTGGAGGCTCCTGCCACATGGATGGCTAGGAGATCCGCCTCCAGGCTGATCAAGAGACCAAGTGCAGAGAGCCTTCTTGCACAGGGTCAAGGAGTGTGTCCCGCCCTGACGGTTGAGGTAGTACATGGTCTTGGTGTTGTCCATCTGGACCTGGACCACTTGACCCCATACAAACGGAGCGAAGGCGGTAAGGGCTAGTCGGACCGCTCAAAGTTCCAGCAGGTTGATGTGGCATCGAGACTCCTGAGGGGACCAGAGGCCGTGGGCTCTGAGCTCCCCCAGATGGGCACCCTAACCCATTAGAGAGGCGTCGGTCATCAGAGTGACCGTCGGCTTGGGGTGGACAAACGGGATACCCTCCTGCAGATGAGCTGGAACGAGCCACCACTGGAGGCCATTCCACATCTCCTGGATCACTGTCACTGGCTGGTCCACAGGACCAGAGCGCTGTTACCATTGGCGGGCCAGCCCCCATTGCAGGGGACGCATATGCCAGCGGGCCTAACAGACCACACTGGTGCAGGCCGCCATGAGGCCCAGAAGGTACAGAAAGTCCCGGGCAGGGCACAATTGCCCAACTAGAAATGATTCGGCAAAGGAGGAAAGGACCTTGGCCCTGTCCGCCGGGAGCCGTGCTCTGGCTTGAAGAAAGTCAAGCTCTGCACCGATGAACTGAATCACCTGCGATGGCACAAGTTCTGACTTGGCCTCGTTGATGAGGAGGCCAATCTGAGAGCAGACCTGGAGGGCCAGATCCCTGGACCACTCCACCTTCAACCTGAAGGGGGCTGCAATCAGCCAGTCATCCAGGTAAGGGTACACCCAGACCCCTTGGCGCCGCAAGAATGCTGTCACCACTACCATGCATTTGGTGAAGACCCTGGGAGCTGTGAAATGGGCCGAAGGGCATGGCCCGGAACTCGAAAAGGGATCCCTCTGCTCTGAAGTGGAGGAATCGCTGGTGAGACGGACGGATTGGGACGTGAAAGAACGCGTCCTGAAGGTCCAGAGAACAGAACCACATGCCTCGTTCCAAGGATGGAATGATCTGATCCAGACTGACCATCCTGAAGGTGCGAGACCTTAGGAACTTGTTCAGGTCGTGTAGGTCGAGAATGGGGCACCAGCCCCCCGACCATTTTGGGACCAGGAAGTACCTGGACACAAACCCTGGGTCTGGAGGGGGGGTCCGCCACCTCCCTGATCACCTCCTTCTGGAGGCGCAAGGCAATGTCAGCTTGATGAGCCGACAGAGAGGCTCAGAACCCGTAGTCTTTCCCGTGGGGCGACAGCTCTATAGGAGGGAACTGCTCAATTCCAGAAGCAGACCCTCGCCTACCACTTCCAACATCCAGCGGTCCGTGGTGATAGCAGACCAGGTGGAAAGGATGTAGCTGAGCTGTTTCCCCACGGGGAACTCGGGAGGAGTGGACGAGGTTGGGGGCGACACCCCTCAACCCGTCACTGGGCAGGCTTGGAGGAAGGGCTGGCCGAGGAGCCACCTGGGCCTTTTCCTCCAAGCTTCCTGCTGGAGGAAGCAGCAGGCTTGGCTTTGGGGTGCCAAGCACGAGCCTGCTGGCCCTAATGCTGGTGTTGCTGGGCCGGACATGCTGCAGGGACAGAAGGACGAAAGGGCTTACCCTGCTGCTGGCGGCCTTTGTCCTTCTGGGCAGACATGACCGAGTCCAAGGTGGCACTGGACTTCTCGATCCATTGGAGATGACCCTCCACCCCGGGCCCGAACAAGTCGGTACCCAGGAAGGGGACGTCTGCCAGCTTGTGCTGGGTATCAGTCATAAAGGTGGAGATCCGCAGCCAAGCTCTGCGGCACATGGGCACTGCGGCCACTACTGATCGGGCACACAAATCAGCAATGTCCAACGAAGTTTGGAGCTGCTGTTTAGCTACTGCCCTTCCCTAATCCCGCACCTGCTTGACCATTGTCTGAAGGTCAGCCAGGAGATGAGGAATCACCTCATCCAAGGAGCCCAAAAGGACGTGTGAAAAGTGTGTCATCAGAACAGCCAAGCTAGCCTGACGAAGGCCTAGGGAGGAAGCAGCGTATACCTTCCACCTGAGTAGTCCAATTTCTTGGACTCCTTATTGGGTGGTTTGTCCACATCCGGCGTTCCCAGAGCGGCTGGAAAAGCATATGGTCACTAACCCCTCCATGAGAGGTGCTCCCGAAAACCGGAGGAACCGTAGGGACAGATACTTCTGAGCCATTCTGGACGAAGGTGTGGGACAAGATGCTGGCCGCTGCCACAGCTCCAGGGCTGGGCCAACAATGGCTTCGGCCACTGGAAAGACCCCCATAGGAGAATCCCCTCAGTCCAGTATCTCCGTGAGGGGATACTTGGCCAGTTTTGAAACGGGTTCGAGCTTCATCCCAGTGGACTGTAAGATGAGTCGAAGCATTCCCAAAAACGAGGATGGGCTCTCGACCACCGACTGATGACTCCAGGTCGAGCGGCCTGGAGAACAAGGAATCGACATCGTCAGACTCCGAGGAGTCTGTGAACAGCTGCCGAGCGCCTGAGCCACCCTCCACATGCCGAGGTCAATCGGGAGTGGGGTGACCGACAACCTATGAGGCAAGCCCTGACCTGACCAAGAATCCTTGGTCAGGGCCCCAGTCTTCGGTTGTGGAGGCAGAGGTTCCACCACAGTGGGTAGAGCAGCCGGTTTTGGCCGAACAACCAGCGCCGGTTTCGGCTCCTCGACTACTACGAGTGGTTGTTTCCGCCACTCAGATGACAGCCATTTAATGGCCGGAGAAGGCGACGGAGTCGGCTTATTCCCAGATAATAAGAGCTGCTGCCAAATTAAATCCTCGTAGCGCCGACGCAACTTGCGCCAGAGCCTATCCTCCAAAGAGGACGATGAAAATGAGCGGCGACGCCGCTTTCCATAGTGCTGAGACCGAGACTGCCGATGTCGGTGGGACCAACTGAACCTGAAAGAGGTCCGAGACCGAGACCTTCGGGGGTTCCGAGGGTGGGTCAGAGAGGGGATGGGGGAAACCCGCTCCTTCCTAGATACAGGGACCTTAACCGTGGACTCTGGCACAGGAGGCATAGGCAAGTCCTCGGTTTCCACCGAGGGAACCGGTGAAGTAGGGTTGTCAGCATCACCAGTCGACAAACTGTCCGACGGGTCGAGAAAAATCTCGACTGCGTCGGCGGGTGTCTTGGCCGGCTGACCTGACAGGGACACCGTGAAGCTAGCGGCCTTAGCCGCAACCTCAACCGAAGTCGGAAGTCGACCATCCGGTGAAAAGGATCTCTCCCGCTCCCACGAACGTCGATGGTGGGACTTAAAACCTTTTGAGTCCTTCTTCTTGGACCAACTGGAATGTCCTGATGGTCCTTCTCCCTTGGTGGATAGGGATTGGCAAAGCTCCTTAAAAGAAGCTGTATATGAAGAGCCCAAGGAGAGTGGGATAAATGCTGTGACCGAGGAGGAAGAAGATGCGGCCTGGGCCGTCTCCTCCTCGAGGGCGATCATCTGCTCCAACTGTTCCACGGAGCCCGTCGCCGCAGACACCGCCCAACGGGTCTCCTTCAACTTGACCAGCGGATACCATTTTTCAGGGTGCCCCAGAAGAAGTCGAGCAATGTGGTCCTCCAAGATCAAAGCCGAAAAGGATTTTCACAAGTCGCAAGCCTGCGAATCGTGGCCAAGCCCCAGGCAGTAGACACACGTGGAGTGCGGATCGGTCCGGGACATCTTCTGCCCACAGGGGCACCGACGAAAGCCGGGAGTTGATTTGTCTATCACAGCCATGAGGGAAAAAGAAGAATGAAGTCTTGTAAATCTCAGAATTAGTTTTGGGTTAACCGAAGAGTGTGGATCCAGGCCTAAAATGCAGAGCGCTAAGGAGGGAACCTGAGCTTCCAAGCCGTAAGGAAGATCTGGTGTCATGGGGCGGAGCCGAGAGTTTTACCACCCGGGTGGGTGGGAGGAGCCAGCTTGAAGACCTTCCGGCAAGATTTAAAGCGGCAAGGAACCTGCCAATAAGTGTGGATTGAACAACATATCCACATCCCTAGAAATAGCCATTTTGCCTCAATCTTTACAGAGGAAAGAGAGGGCAGGGGACCAGGACAGACTGGGGAGGGTGACAGCCACAGGCAGGTGGATGTGGCAGAATTCACATGCTGAAGGAGTAAGGGAAGAGCTGGGTAGACTCAAGGAGGACAAGGCAATGGAGCCTGATGGAATACACCCAAGGGTTCTCAAGGAGGTGAAGGATGAACTGGCACTGCATCTGGCGAGGCTGTTTAACTTGTCCTTGGTCACAGGGGTGGTACCAATGGACTGGAAGAGAGCAGAGGTGGTCGCACTACATAAGGGGGGGGGGCGTGGAAGGACAAGGTCAAAAACTACCATCCCATTAGTCTTACCTCGGTGGTGGGGAAGGTAATGGAAACACTACTTAAGATCAGGTTGATAGAATACTTGGAGATGAATGGCATGCAGGATGACAGGCACCAAGGGAAGGTCCTGTTAGACTAACCTGATAAAGTTTTTCGATGGGGTGACACAGACAGTGGACCAAGGAGGAGCGGTGGATGTGGCCTATCTGGATTTCAGTAAGGCCTTCGATGCCATTCCGCATCGTGGGATGGTGCAAAAGCTGGACAGACTACGGATGGACCTCAGGATCACCAGGTGGGTGGAAAACTGGTTGAAGGGAAGGAGTCAGACGGTGGTGGTAAATGGAACACATTCCAGGGAATGGGCGGTGACCAGTGGGGTGCCACAGGAGTCAGTGCTAGGACCAATACTTTTTAACATCTATATTAGTGACCTAGCGGAAGGTCTGGAGGGATGGGTGTGCCTGTCCGCAGATGATACAAAGGCCTGCAATAGGGTGGATTCACCTAGTGGGGTGCAAGCCATGAGGTGGGACCTGAAGAGGCTGGAGAGGTGGTCTGACACCTGGAAATTGAAGTTTAATGCGCAAAAGTGCTCGCTGATGCACCTGGGGAGGAGGAATAGGAGGGAAACTTACTCCCTTAGGGGGGTGGTGATTAAGGAGAAGGAAACAGAAAAGGACCTGGAGGATTATGGTATTGCGTGACCTCAAGGTGGGCAGCCAGTGTAGCAGAGCAGTGGGAAAGGCAAAAGGAATGTTGGCCTGCATTACGAGGGGTTTTAATAGCAGGAAGAGGGAGGTGCTAATTCTGTTATACAGAACCATGGTCAGGCTGCATCTGGAGTATGGGGTGCAGTTCTGGAGGCCTCACCTACGAAGAGATGTTGAGTTGATGGAAAGGGTACAGAGAAGTGCAACCAAAATGGTACGAGGGATGCAGGATGTACCCTATGAGAGAAGATTGAAAGGGCTGAATTTGTACCCTCTGGAGACTGGGGGGTGGGGACATGAGTGAGACCTTTAAGTATCTGAAGGGAATAAATAAGGTGGAGGGTGATAGCTTGTTCAAATTGAAGAAGGGAGCGAACATGAGGGGACATAGCCTCAAACTGGAAGGTGGGCAATACATAGGTAATGTCAGGGGTAGTTTTTCACTGAGAGGGTGGTGGAGGCCTGGAACAAGCTACCAGAGGAGGTAGTGGCAGCTGAAATAGTGGAGGGGTTCAAGAGTACTTGGGATAGATTTAAGGGGTTGGGAAAAGAGGGTGGAAGCATAACAGAAGGGAGGGGGTAGGGTGTTGGGCAGACTAGATGGGCCGTGGGGCCTTTCTCTGCTGTCACATTTCTGTGTATTCTGTGTATTTTGAATATGTCCATATTTGCTCTGGTAGCTAGTGCCCCCCACCCAGGCATGCTATATATATTTTATATACTGGCCCGGTAGGGCCAGTATAGTTAGGGTTGCATAGCAACTTCTATATTAAACCCCAAATTTTGCACTTTAGTAACTTTGTAACTGTTTGCTCGATCTGCTTGAAATTTTGCATACACGGCGTGATACCATTGATCACTAGATCTGGAAACTCCAGTCAGATTTTTGCTTGCAGAGATATGGAGCGTTGAAAAGTGTGAAAAATCCTCAACCTTTCTGAATTCTTTTTTAGTCTCTACAACTCAGACGGTTTGTCTGACTGGTCTAAAATGTTCAGGGGATATGGAGTCTGGGGTCAAGGATGTGCCTTTTGAAGATTTGATGAAAAAATATTAATCCATTCAAAAGTTATTAAACTTTAAAGTTTACCATGATAGCCTATGGGAAAAAATATATGTTGAGCTCAAAAGCTTTTAAAAGCTTTCGCGAAAGCAATTTTGCTTTTAAAAGCTTTCGAGCTATGCCAATTTGTTTTCGAGTAGCTGCCGCCATCTTGTTTTCAGTTAGTGGCAGACAAAAACGGCCGAAATTCAATAATTATTGCCCCTAGTTTTTGTTCCTCCTCCCTTGGCTTACCTGGTTTGCTCCCTACTTCTGGCAGCCACCTTGGGACATACAGCTGCCATCCCTCATCTGCACTCCTAATCAGGGTAGCGCCTGCATTCCCCTGCGGTTTACCGCCCACAGCGGGGCGGCCGGGAGCCCCCAACTTCCCACCTCGAATCGGATCCAGACACCAAGCGCCCCCCCCAGAGCCAAGAACGTTGGACCGCCTTCAAGCCGCTCGACCCAGGAAGCCACTCCAATTTTTCTAGGTTTCCTACCCTGGAGCTGAGGCCGTATAATGACACTAAGCGGAGGGGAGACACGCACGTCATACGCACTCCCTTCAAGTGTCAGCCCCAGCTCCACCCACGCTGCAGAGCAGTACCCTGTCCCCAGCCTCCACCAGGGCGAGCAAGCGCCGACTCTAGGGACCCTCTCTCGGAGAAGGAGGCTGTCTGACAAGCTCTATCCTTCTCCTCCCTAGAACCCCATGGCGTCCCATGCTTGTTCCCGAAACACAGGTCGCTTGGCGCAGCGCGAGGTGGGCATCCAGCACCTCAGCCCTCAGCGCCACCAGGCCGGCTATTACTACCCCTAGTGAAACACTGTCAGTTTTTGTTTATCTAATCAGGGGCTGAGGAACACACTGGGGGCATCAGATTTTCAATCTGACCCCCAGAAATGCCATTTTCACGATCAGGCCCCCATAGTGTTGGAAATTGCATAAGAAACAGATGCAGCACTTTTACGAAAGTGTCACACTTTCATAAAAGTGTTGCACCCACTTCTTCCACAATTCCCGACACTAGGATCCTGAAAATGGCATTTACATAGAAACATAGAATTTGACAGCAGATTAGGACCGCTTGGCCCACCCAGTCTGCCCATTTCCCTACCTGATGGATAAGCTGCAGATTCTAGTTAATCAACAGCTTACTTCTGGGGGGTAGATTGAAAATCTGATGTCCCCAGTGTGTTCCTCAGCCCCCGATTAGGTAAACACAACTGACGGTGTTTACCTAGGGTCAGTAAATAAAGAAAACTGTCCCCCGAAGTGTTTCAGCTTTGATGCAAAATCCTGCATTGAAATTTTCAATGCAGGATCCTGCATCAAATTTGTGTCACAGTCACTGACACAGAGTGCTCAATCCTCATGTCGGTATGCCTCCCCCTCCCCCCATCCCACACATTTATGTGGCACACTGGGAGCCCACCCCAGTGTGCCCAGATTGATTTCAATATTTTTATCTTTCCAACACCGGGATGCCCACTCCGGTGTGGATCTCCCTCACTTCTTTGACAATGGGGGGGTGCACAATCCCCCTGTCGGCAGCATGTATCCCCCCCGCCAAAAAGAAGTCTTGTGGCACACTGGGAGCCCAGCCCACTGTGCCAAAAAACATAAATTTTTTGTGTACCTGTGAAATAAAGAAAACTGTCCCACTATATCTTTTTTTTTTTTTTTTAGCCTGTAAAGAAGAAAACGGTCCCTCATCATCTCCCCAGTCCCCCATCTCCACCCTCCTACTGAGCACCCACCTCCCCGCACCCCCCTTACCCATACTTACCTCCGGAGGTAAGGAGCAGTGATCTTCTCTGGACCGGGGACATGTCTGCACTCTTCAAAGCCGAACTGCAATCTGAGGAATCAAGGTAAGCCATATAATGGGAGTCAATGGTGGGGGGGTTCAACTTATGTTGATATCACGGTCAATTTTTGGAATTTTGGCCCCACATTTCCAACATAGGGTTCTTGGGACCCCACCTTGTGGACACAGTCACTGTCATTTCGTTACTCAGTCCCGAAAGGAGATTTTGCAGCTGCTGTACGGAATCACCTTTTGGGACCAATTAACGAAACGACAGTGCCACTGTTCATGAGGTGGGGTCCCAAAAAACCCATGTTCAAAATATGGTGCAAAAATTCCACAAAATGACTGCATTACGAGCGCACATTGCGCAGTTTCTACACACTCTCATAACTTCGCCAATTTTTTATATTTTCACTCCAGATTTTCAGCATTGTCATTTTTTCACACCTCCTTATGAACAGTACAGCTGTCGTTTTTCACATCCTGCCCAAAATGTGTTTTCACACCTGTGGCGCAGAATGGCACAGTCGCTGTATGAAATTAACTTTCAAGATGGACTAACAAAATCCCAGTGCCACTGTTCATGAGGGGAGGTCCCAAAAAGCCCATGTTGAAAATTTGGTAAAAAAAAAAATCCTCAGAATGACTGTATTATGAGCGTGTGTTGCGCTGTTTCTATGCACGCTCATAGCTTCACCAATTTCTAGTATTTTCACTCCAGATTTTCAACATTGCCATTTTTTCACACCTCCTTATGAACAGTATAGTTGCCATTTTTTACATCCTGCCCAAAACATGTTTTCGTACCTGTGCCGCAGAATGGCGCTGCCGCTGTGCGAAATCAACTTTTGGGATGGATTAATGAAATCACAGTGCCAGTGTTCATGAGTGGAGGTCTCAAAAAGCCCATGTTGAAAATCTGGTTCAAAAATTCAAACAATTCACTGCGTTACGAGTGTTCATTGTGCAATTTTCTTGTGAAATTCCCCATAGGATAACAATGCAACACCCATGGCACCTTTCGACGCCCACATCTCGAAAACGGTTCGTGATACGGATTTATAGATACTCATAGCTAAGCACAGGTGGAGGTTTCAAAGTCATGAATACCACCGATCTGTAATTTCTTCATAGCTGCTACGGTTACTGAGATATTGGCAAATTAGTGTTCCGAAGGTTCATTTTCATGTCTGTAGGCCTGTGTTATGTCCCCGTACTTATGTGTAAGTGGTAGCACAGGACCCGTGCTCCCACATCTGCATACCATTACACAAACATTTTCAGCGTTAGGGGAGCTCAGGGCCCGGAGGGCCCGTGCTCCCACAACCATATACCAGTTACATTGCACTACATTTACAATGGAACTGGTGTTAATTTTTCCAGTAAACCAGCAAAAAGCATCTATGGAAAACATTACTGAAATATCGGCATCCGCACCACCTTTCAGCGCCCACATCTCAAAAGTGGGTCAGGAAAGTGCCAGTAGTGTTGCGACACTACCTTTGGTTTCGTGAAAGTACCAGTAGTGTTGCGACACTACCTTTAGTTTAACTAAAGTACCAGTAGTGCTGCAACACTACTTTTTAGTTTTGTGAAAGTATCCTATATTGACCTATGGGAGTTTTGCAAAAGTTGCAGAATTTCACAGAATTAAAGCCCCAAATGAGCCAGTTTCTTTGCCATTTCACAGCAAAATAACTGTTTGGGACTTTTTGGCTGAAGTTTGCAATGAAGCAAGCCCTGGCCTCACATATGTGCCTTTTGGTGGTTTGGTCACAAAATTGATGATGGTTCCATGTTACAGTGCTCTGAAGTTGCCAAATTTCCCATGGGATAACACTGCGGTGCCCGCTGCGCCTTTTGGCACTTGTATCTCGAAAACGGTTCAAAACATGGATTTTTCGCTGTGGTGACCTCAGTACACCTTTAGGTGGACTGAGCCCCCATGGAGGTTTTGAAGCCATGATTACAACTGCAGTGTGATGTTTTCCTTGGTTTCTATGGTGAGATATTGCCAAATTAGTGGTGCAAGGGTTCCTTTTCATGACTATAGGGGTGCAGTATGTCTCTGTACATATGTGTAAGTGACAGTGCAGGGCCCAGAGGACCCTTGCTCCCACATATGCATATCATTATGCAAAAAATAGGCAGTGTGTGGGGAGCACAGGTCCCCAGTGGGAGCACAGGACATATGGATATCGGTACGCAAAAATGGGCAGTGTGAGGGAAGCGCAGGGCTCAGACGACCTATGCTCCCACAACCACATACCAGTTACATTACGCTTTCTCAAAAAGAAGGGAAATTCATTGCAAAAACTTTGTTAATGCATCAGTTAGGGTTGATAGTACACCGACAAAAGTTTGGAAATTCGGTGTTAGGGTTACCAACCCCTACCACCCCATCCAGACCCCCACACACACACACCAACAGGCACTGGGGTGTGCATTGCATTTGTTGGGCTTACTCTCAGCCCATTCTCCTTTACTGTAGCATGTCAACATGTTTACACATGGAATGGGGTAAGAGTTGGGCCTCGCAACCCCATGGCACACCCCGGGGTCTGTCGGTCTGTGGAGGATGGGGGTGGGGGGTTAGGAGCTTGACCCTAACATCTCATTTCCCCACTTTTGTCACTTTAACCCTAACTGATGCATTAAACAAAGTTTTTTGCAATAAATTTCCTTATTTTTTGAAAAAGTGTAATATAACTAGTAAATAGCATGTTTTGGGGGGCCCCGCGCTCCCACCAAGCTGCCCATTTCTGCGTAACAATGTGCGTCTATGGGAACGTGGTCCATCTGGGCCCTGTGCTCCCACTTACACATAGCTACAGAGCCATAAAGCAGCCCTATAGGGCAAGGAACCCTTGTAACACTAATCTGCCAATATCTCGGGGACTGTAGCAGCTAGGAAAAAAATTCAAGTGTTGTTGTAATCATGACATTGAAACATCCATGCAAGATAAACTGACCAAATCCATATTTCGCATCGTTTACGAGCTACGGTCACTCAAAAGCGCTGACACCCTTAGAACCCTTGTAGCATGTTTTTGCCATTATCTCCGTAACCGTAGCAAGTAGGAAAAAAATTCCCCTTCTGGTGCAATCTATGATTTCCAAACTTGTTTCTGCAGATTAGTTCACCTAAAGGTGATCTAAGCTGTAGGTAGCGGAAAATCCGTATCTCGCTTAGTTTTCGCGAGATACGGGTGCTGAAAGTCGCTATGGGCGCTGCAATGCTATCCTATGGGAAAAATAAAAACTTTGTGCTACCATATCTATGGAACCGATTAAGTTTTCAACACCTAAATAGCATAATTGACATCTCTGGGGCATCCCCTTAATACCCTGCAAATTTCAAGTCAAAATACCAAACTGTTTATTTACAGTGCAAAGGCCAAGTTTTTAAAATCCTAGTTCAAGAGGTAGCAAAATCCCCGACTGTGAGATCAATGCCCTTTTCGCGAGCTGTCAAAATCTCTGACCATCAGATTTTGCCTATCTGGTCACAAAGTGACAGTCAAGGATTTTGTCACCTCACGAAAGGAGATTCAAAAACCCAATCCCCCTTCGTGAGCTGACAAAATCCCAGTCCGTGAGCCAATCCTCTTTTGTGAGGCAGCAAAATCCTTGACAGTCCTCGTCCGCGAGAAGGGCCACCTGATCACAAAGTGACAGTCAAGGATTTTGCTACCTGCACGAAAGGGGATTTCTATGGACTGGGATTTTGATGTTTGACTAGGATTTTGTCAGCTCATGAAAGAGGATTCAAAACCAAATCTCTTTCGTGAGCTGACAAAATCCCAGTCCGAAAGCTGAACCTCTTTTGTGAGGCTGCAAAATCCTTGACCGTGAGTCAATCCTCATCCACGAGAAGGGCCATCTGTTCACAAAGTGATGGTCAAGGATTTTACTGCCTCACGAAAGGGTTTTGGCTCGCGGACTGGGATTTTGTCAGCTCGCAAAAGAGGATCAGAAGCGAGTCGTGAAAGAAGAATTTCAGAATTTGAAATGGTCTTTCTTTGGCTAAAATGAAGCGAACCAAAGGTATAGGTTTGTAGAGGGTGTCATCCTGAACAGAACTCATGCCTTATTGCAACAAGAAGTCACCCGTGGAGGAACTACAAAATTTTGTTTGGGGAAAAAAATGAAAACAAGATGTCGGCTTGCGGACAAGGAATTTTTCCTCACAGACTAGGATTTTTTAAATCCCCTTTCGTGAGCTAACAAAATCCTTGAACGTGAGCCCAATCCTCTTTCACAAAACATAGATATAAATCTTGGAGTGAACTGAGCATGCTCAGAACCCAAAAATTAAAAATTAAATAACTTTTGAAAGAATTAATATTTTTACACCAAACCAATGCTAGATTGTTCTTTGACCCAAACTCTTTCTACATTCCAAATTTCAGACCAAAACACCAAATGGTGTGATTGCAGCGTGATGGGCAAAAAATGCGTCAAAAGTAGCGATAAATGCATTTTTCCACGCTTCGCTGCGCAGAAACCGTAAGTTCATCCAAGACGCAACTTGGCAAATCAAGAGACCTAGCACACCAGACTGTGCAGTCCAAATTTCATGCAAATCTGTTGAACAACTGCAAAGTTATTAACGTGCAGGATCCGGTCCAGAGAAGATTGCAGCCGCCGACCTCCGGAGGTAAGTATGGAGTAAGGGGGGTGCGGGGAGGTGGGTACGCAGAGAGAGGGTGGGGATGGGGGAAGGGGACGAGGAAGATGATGAGGGACCATTTTCTTTGTTACAGGATTTAAAAAAAAATAAGATGTCAGGGGACTGTTTTCTTTGTTGTAGGTATACAGTATAGAAACCATTTTGTGACATTGGGGGTGGGCCCTCTAGTGTCACTCAGTATTGGTGGTGGTGGTAGGGATATAATATAACTGGGGACACTGGGGTAGGCTCCCAGTGTCCCCACCGAAGTGGCTGCTGGCGTGAGGATTAGGCACCCTGTTGTCGGAAATGTAGGGAATGGTTTTCTTCTGTTGGGGACACTGGGAGTGGGCTCCCCAGTGTCACTTACTTGCATGAGGGCGTCTATTGCCGACACAGAGATTAGGCACTCTGATGTCAGCATAAACATTTATTTATGGGATATTCGACTCACGACCTAGGATCCTCCGTTGTATCTTGGTATATGAAGTAGGATCTTAAGTTGTACTACACCGATATGACCTAGGATTTAAATGATGAAATAAAGCATATTTTCCGGGCATATTTCATCCGGTACAGTACAAAATGCACCTAATGGGGTCCCAATAAGCAAGCTACATGTGTTGGTTCCGCACCAAAATATCATTTTGTGCAGTTTCAAACTTTTTTTTTTCAGGCAAAACTGAAAACAAGATGGCGGCCATATGAAGTAGGATTTTCTCTATACGAAGTAGGATTCGTACTTTGTTTCATACAAGTATTTTGAAGTGCTTACTGAGCATGCTTAGAAACTGTTTTTTTTTTTCAAATTTTTAAATTGCAATATCTTGAAAACTGCTAATTATTTTTTCATTTCACCAGAGTAGCAAAAGGCCCATCTGTGGGGTAGCCCCTTTCAGTCCTCAACATTTCAAATCCAAAAACCAAACCCTCTGGACTGTAGGCTAATTCAAAGAAAAATCCCAGCAAAGTCAATGAGAGAAAAAATGTTTTCTTCACCTCTCCATAACTCGGAGACCGCACATCCGACTGGAATGTAACTTGCCAGATCAAGAGATCTACCCGATAGGATGGTGCATACCAAATTTTGTGCAAATCCGTTGAACGGTTGGAAAGTTATTCAACTGCAAGATTTTGAGTTTAACATTGAACTGCCTACTCAACCTTAACTACAGTGGCACGACCGGGCCTATATATATATATGTGTGTGTGTGTGTGTGTGTGTGTGTGTGTGTGTGTATAGATATATATATAGTTAGGGTTGAGCGGCCAGTTACATACTAAAGTCAAAAGTTTGGACATTAATAACTGTGGACCCGTTCAATGGATTTACTTGAAATTTGGTACAAGCGTTGGGGCATACTAGATCTCTTGATTTGCCAAATTGTGTTTGTGTCGGACTGCTGGTCTTCATGTACGAAAGCCATGAAAAATGCTAAATTATCCATTTTTGGAGGCACCTTTTGGCATTCTTAACGTGGTTCTGCACGGCCGTCGTGTGGTGTGGCGCTCTGCAAGATGGCTCGTTTGAAAGAGCTTTGATGGCCGAACATGCCACTTTTTGTTTGGTGAAAAAATATTAAGGCATTCAAAAGTTATGCCACTTTTAAGTTCCCATTATAAGTTAATGGGAAAATGTATATATCTATCTTGCGATCAAAGAATGAGGGTTCTGGCCATCTGGTCTCACCTGGCGATCAAAGAATTTGCAGTCTCACAGTTCAAGAATCTTTGTTCCTGAGGAATTTTCAAAATTCTTTGACCACGAGGTCCGCCATCTTGTTTTCAGTTTTCCAATCACACAAACACAAATATCTTGGCTCAGAGGTCACTTCTGAAGTAAAACTTTGATGGATTTTACGCAGGGGACCCTGATCTATCAAGCCATGGCTTTGGTTCCATCCAAATTGGTCAAAAAATAGAGTTACAAGCTTTGCTTTTAAAATCTTAATTCGCGGCTCGCTAATGATCTTCGATCGCGAGCCTGTAAATTCTTTGATCGTGATCTTGCATTGTGTCCTACAACACTAATATATCGGCTCAGGGGTGGGCTAGGGACACAAATGAGGGCTTGTTTTGCTGAGGAGGGTCCGTTCTGTCGAACCATGCCATTGGTTTGGTTCAAATTGGTGAATAAATCATGTTTCACCCTTTTTTTATTCTTTGATCGTGAGACTGCAAATTCTTTGATCGTGAGGCTGTAAATTCTTTGATCGTGAGATTCTTTGATCGCGATCTTGCATCGTCAGCGAGGGACGAGATGGCCGAATTTAAAAATTATTTTTCTCAGCCCATGGGTGCCCTAGGAAGTCAAATAAGGGTGGGTTTTACTCAGGGGTCTTCGTTCTGTCAAACTGAGGTGGTGGTTTACTGCAATTGCTCCAATTCTTTGATTTATTACATTTTTTATTCTTTGTTTGTAAGCCTGCAAATTCTTTGCTCGTGAGGCTGCAAATTCTTTGATCGTGAGATTCTTTGATCGCGATCTTGCATCGCGAGCGAAGGACAAGATGGCCCAATTTAAAGTTCAATTTTCTTAGTCCAGGGGTGTCCTAGGAAGTCAAATGAGGGTAGGTTTTACTCATGGGGCTCTGTTCTGTTGAACCATGGCAGTGGTTTACTGAAATTACTTCTATTTTTTGATTTATTACATTTTTTATTCTTTGTTCGTGAGCCTGCAAATTCTTTGATCGTGAGATTCTTTGATCGTGATCTTTGATCGCAAAATAGGGACAAGATGGCCAGATTTTTTATAATGGAATAGATAGGGAAATTTTGCCAATCTTTTATTTATTTTATTTAGTTTTTGTTGACCGGGTAAGTGCACTAGACAAATCCTGCCTATTTTCAAACACGACCCGGGGGAGGGGGATACAGATGAATGCCAACTGATCTTGAACCAGATAAAGCTGTTGGTGGTATTTTTAGTGAATGAGGAAAATTTGGTCAGGACACCGGGGAAATTCCCCTACTCTCCAGTAGGGGGACCCTTTGCTGGTGAGCATGGAGAGTCTCAGTAGTCTCCAGGAGAGTGAGGAGAGACGTTGGTCTCCAGGAGCTCCAGTATTACCTACAAGAGATACTGAAGGAAATGTTGGTGGAGAAATAAGACAGGCTGAGGAAGACTGTTCCCCACAAGCAGAGGTTCTCGTAGAATCAATGGAAGAGGATTGTATTTTTCAAACTGAGGAATTAAAGCTCCAGCTTGATATGGAAGAGAAAAAAAGACAACTCTTGGACATGATTTCAGCTGCAGAGCAAGAATTTCAATTAAGTCAATCAAAACTGGATGAAGAAAGGAAGAAAAGGAAACAGACTGGTGTTAGCCCCTTACAAGGTCACGGTAGACGACTACCAGTAATTCAGATACCTGATCTAAGTTATGGTCCGGAGAACAATGGGGAACATGTTGAGGGGCAGGAGAACTTGGCAGGACAAATGCCTGCTACTCCAGAAAACTGGTCTCCTGAAGATGCTTTACAGCAGGCTGGATGGTTTTACAATGGAATAAAATGGATCCTGACCCTAAAATACCGATTACTGGAGCTTCTAATAATCCAGCTTTACTTTCACAAGACGATTTACCTTCACCACAATTACACCCAATGGCAACACAAGATAGGGTTTCACCTATGGTCTCAGACACTGATGCAGTCACGCATAGTGAAGACGAGGCTGGCGTTCAGGTTAGCGCAACAGACACGGAGAAGATTTCATGGCCTGTTTCAAGTGAGAAGGCAACCTCAAACTCAAAGATTGGATCTTGTAAAACAGGACTTTACTATGTAACTCTGCCAGAAGAGGTAAGAGAGAATCTTGAACTTTCAGGGCGGAGGCCACCTACAAATCCACCCACACATTTGATACGAGAACCTGCTTCTCATTTAATTCAGCCTGCTTCTTCACCTTCTCAGCGGGTTATTCCTCCTTCTGGGGATCGTAGGTCAGTCTCCTATGCCGGGTTGTTTCATAAACCAGCTGAAGCAGCCAAACGCCATTTTCTAGTAAGACTCAGATATAAGGGGCTAGCACCTATTCCCCCAGATAGACTATGGGTAGGAAAGACTCTAATAAAAGATTCAATGGGTTTTTCTCCTTCAGAAATTTATGCATTTATCCATGCACCAGGTGATCGGGTATATGACATTAGCTTCTGTTCTATTAATCTTTTGGACAAATTTTGGAAACTTTATTATGAAGTTAAGGATCCTGACTGTTGGACTGAATTTATTGCCATTCCTATTACCAAGCCGACAATTAAAACAATAACAGTTCTTTTCCGGAATGAAGGGGTGAATGTGACAAACATTGTTTTCTAGTTGGAAAAGAGCTGCACAATCTTTGAGCACCCCATGCCCATTATGGATGATAATAAGTTTTGGATCGGGGGGTGGAATTTCAGAATACAGCTGAAGCAAACAGAGGAAGGAATTCAACATTTACCGAGTTCATTTTTTGGGGGACGTGATAAGGGTATATTGTTTTACCCAGGCCAGCCCAAGAGTTGTTATAGGTGTGGTTCCTTGTCCCACCTGAACACTGATTGTGATAGTGTGAAGTGTTTTCAGTGTGGAATTTTGGAGAATTCTGCAATGCAATGTACAGCCCCTCCAATTTGTAATTTATGTGGGGAAGAGGATCATGCGTTTTCAGAATGTCCTTGGGCGGCACATCATTCAGAAGATGTTTCAGAGCATGATTTTTTTCTTTCTCAGGCTAGGTGTATGGATAGGAATCCTTCCAGTTCGGATGGGGTGCCACCATTTCCTCCCAGACGTCGAGGTAGGGGTCGTGGTAACCCTACTGGTAGGGGAATGGAGGATAGAAACCAAAAAGGACAAAATGTAGGATCCTGGCAGGCTCCCCTTGCACAAAACTGATGTAGAGATAGATAGGGAGGTGGTCTTACACAACAGAAGTAATGAAAACTACACCCAGATAAGGAACAACAGTCTTTAGATCCAAAAGCTCCACCTGTTTTGCATAGTCGGAGAATGTCTATAGACGTAGTCCCCCCCACCCCAGCCTTCTAGGCAGGTAGAACCAACTTAAGTGATAGTGAACATATCTGTTCCTTTATCCTCTTTGCCACTTTCAAACAGGTACTCGGTTCTTCCAACATGGGGAGACCAAGTTGATATGGAAACACCCTTAGAAGGGGAGGCATCGCCAGTATTACAAAGTGTTCCACTTCTTGTGGACACAGGGCACCAGGGGAAACAAAAAAGAGAAGATGTGGGGAAAAGAATAACAAGATCAAGTGCAAAGGTATTTAATCCTCCTCCTTGAGCAACATCAGCTGAAAATAGCAAGCATCAATGTAAACAGTATTAAATCTGATTATAAGCGGCTTACAACTTTTAGTATTTTACAGCAATTAGATTTTGATGTCTTTTTTTGCAGGATGTTAGACTGCATACCATATCGGACATAGCCCAGGCACAAAAAGATTGGTGTTGGGGCAAGTCTTTCTGGTCAGTGGGGGAAGATCTTTGTTCTGGACTGGGTTTTTGTTTTTGTTCTCCTGATACTGAAGTACTACGCTTAGTAGATATAGAACCAGGGCAGGCTTTCATGATAGATGTCCAGATTAATTCATTTCCGTGTAGACTTATAAATATTTATGGACCCCAGATGAAAGCTTTACGTATCGAACTGCTGAAAAAAGTACAACCTTACCTACACACTAGTAGGCAAATTTTTTTGGGGGGGCGACTTTAACATTAATTTTCAATTAAATAAACAGAGTACTAAACAGTATTGTGACAAATCTTTTCTAAAACAGATAATTCATTGTGCAGGGTTAAAAGATATTTATGAGGGAGGGAAAAATGGGGCGCCTTCTACCTTTTTTAAGGGCCGCTTATCTTCACATATAGATTTCATTTTTGTTAAACATACAGTATACTCCCGGTGGCTCGGACATTTACTATACCAATGGAAACGTCGGATCATATTCTTATAGGTGTCCATATAGTTACCCCTCCTCCTAGATTGACAGGCAAAGGTTTTTGGAGGCTAAATCGCTCCCTGTTAGAAGACCAAACTATATTAAATTGTCTAAAAACTTTACTTGTTGATAAAGCTTCGGCGCTTTTTCTCTATGATAATATAGAGGATTGGCGGATGGATTTAAAGGAAATAATGATTACTTTTTTGAAACGACAAGGGAGAGAGGTGGCTGCAACTTCTTATAACAATTATTTACAATTAAGGGGAGAATTAGGTCAGTTACTTTCCATACAATGTACGGAAGGAATTGAATTAAAGGAGGAGATTGACAGGATAAAAAATGAAATGAGGAATTTCCAATATGACAGGCTTAAATCCTTGCAAAGAGAACAAGCTTATGGGACACAAAGAAAGGCGGTGGATGTTAACCCCTTTATAAGCAGCCAAAAGAGGAGGGAACAAAAACAATTTTTAAGTTTACTTTCCACTAAAGGGATTTTGGCTATGAGTAATCAGACAATAATGGAGATATTAGAATCCCATATAGATAGCTTATTTGGGGAACCAGTAGCTGAATCTAACTATACACATCAGTTGTTACAAGCAGCCGAAGTCCTGAAGGTAGCCTTGATACCAGCTGACTGAAAGAACCTTTTACGGTACGAAATGGCTAGAGCCATTCAAAGCCTTTCAAATGGTATTTCACCAGGTTCAGATGGCCGCCAGGGAAATTTATAAACTTTTATGGAGGTTATTCCAGTAGAACTATTGGTAGTTTATAATTTTTTCTTGAAGAAGTTTTTTACCCACTTCCATGTATGAAGGGCTTATGATTTTTCTTTTTAAATCAGGAGACCCAGCAGAAATAAATAATTGGTGGCCGATTTCGTTGTTGAATACAGATTTTAAACTGTTTGCCAAATTACTGGGAAATAGACTGGCTCGTATAATGGGGCAGCTCATTAGCCCAATGCAATATAGTTCAGTGCCGGGTAGGAGGATTACAGATATATTGCTTCTCCTTAGACAATTAGAAGAAAACGCTAGGAGGCAGCATGATGTGTGTTTTCTGGTCAGTCTAGATCAGGCAAAAGCTTTCGACAGTGTTTCACACTCTTTTTTGTGGCATTGTTTAGTGGCATATGGTTTGCCAGATAAATTTATAACTTGGATCAAGTTATGTTATGATTTGGCTTATGTATGCCCTTATGAAAATGGCTATAAAGGCTCAAAATGTAGTATAAAGTGTGGGGTTCGACAGGGTTGTCCCCCTGAGCCCCCTTCTCTATGTGTTTATGATAGACTCGGTTTTGAGAATTTTACAACGTTCCCCTTTGATATTTGGTTTAACAGGAGGGTTTATGTTAGAAAACAAAATTCTTGCCTATGCGGACGATTTGTGTCTCATAATAAAAGTTAAAAAGTAATTTGAAAGAGCAAATTGCTTACTGCAAGGGGTGGGCATAGTTACGGGAGCACATATGAATATTGTGAAATCTAACTGTTTAAATTTACAAGGGATAGATACCACCCAGGAGGTTATAGGGGATATTCCGGTAGCAAGTGAACCCTTAAAAATTTTGGGTATTTATTATGGGGGAGAAGATATGGCTAGTTATAATTGGGAAAAGGCACTCTGTAAAGGGAAGGAACTGGTAGGTAACTGGAATCATTGGAAACTGTCAAAAAAGAAAGAGAGTTTATTTAATACATACCATACTGATTCCTGTTTTTTTGTATATAAGTTCAGTTTTTTATATCCCGAATCAGTTAGAGGTACCTTTGATGGGCTGTTTTTTTTCATGCTTTTGGGGTAGTAGATTGAACCCTGTTAAAAGGAATATTCTATATTTAGAAATAGGGAAGGGGGGCATGAATATGTTAAATCCTTTTTTTTTTTTTTACTATTTTTCTTTATTCTAATTTGCTTCCCCTTATGAAAGGTTTGACCAGAGGATGGGGGATAAAGAGTATGAATTTGGTGCAGGGATTGTTATTAAAATGGAAAGAAAACTGTTTTCAACATAAAAATAAACGAAATCCTCGTTTGGTTAAACGCTGGACTGGTGTTTTTGAATACATTATAAAATGGGGAATTAGTTTTAAAACAGTCCTTCATTTACCAAGTCAGTTGTTATATGAGGAGGTCTTGTCCATTCATTTTATAGAACATCCTTTTTCCGGTTTTACACAAAGAGATCAAACTCATATTACCCAGTATATTAAAGATAAGAGAATTCCAGAACATATATGGGATACTGTCTGGTTAGGACTTCATTCTAAGATTAATGTCAGGGGTAATCATAAGCAGAAGCCCATTACTCATAGATACTGTACTAGGCAAGGCTGTTTTAAAATAATTGAAACAATAAATCATCTATATTATCAGTGCCCCTATGCTATTCAATTTTGGGACGTGGTAAAAAATAGATGGAAAAAAGGCTTGTCTATACCTCCTGATCCATCTCTGCTGTTTTTTGGCATCATACCAGTGACTAATCCTGTCTTAAATGACAGCACTTTACGTGTATTATGTGCTTATTTAGTTTACTGGTTATGGATTAGCCGTTGCAGACTAGCATTGCAACAACAACAAATATCAAGTCAAGAATTGTTTGTGATGTTTAGTACTGATTTAAGGTGATGGAAAGGGGAAGAATTCAGAAGGACAGATAAAATGGAATTTCAAACATGGTGGGTAAATTTTGATTTTGTATAAAATTCAGTCCTTTACCAAGGGGTTGCTTTAATCTGGTTATCATTTATTATTATAACAATTATGTTAATAGATTTGGCGGTCCTGTAAGGGAATTTATGGTAGATGAGTTATTTGTCTATGGCAATATTTGGTTATGTTTTTATTGCCTTTCTTATTTTTTTTTTTTTTCTATAACATATTACTGATCCCCAGATAAATGTTCCTGATGATGGTTTGAATGGGAAATTTTCCCTATCTTCATGACAGGTCATGGGGGGGAGGGGGAATTTTTCAATTTTTCATTTTTTTCTGTCTTTCTTTTTCAAGTTTATTGACATGATCTGTATTTTCTTACATGTTAGGATTAGTATGAGATATTTTTCATTTATGTTTGATTTTTTTTATGTATAATATAATATTGATGTGTACAACTTTGTTATGATTTGTTGAAATTTAAATGAAAATTCCTTGTTTTTTAGAGAGAGGTGAGGGGGGTTAATTCAAAGTTGTGTATATTGTTTATAATGATTTTATTACATGTATGAATTAATACTTATTTATGTTTCTTTTTCTTTCATTGCTTTTGTATGACATAATACTGATCTGTTTATATTTTGTTATGATTTAATAAAAAATTCCCCTACTCTTTTCAATAAGTGCCATGGGATCTTTAACAGCCACCTGAACTACCACCAATCCAGGCAGATGGGACCTCAGTTTAACGTCTCATCTGAAAGACGGCACCTCAGAAGTGCAGCACCCCTCTCATGCTGCACTACAGTGTCAGTACTGGGATATTAACACAAGTGCCAGATGTGGGAACTGAACCCAAAGCCCTCTGATCTCCCGGCCTCAGAGGCGAGTGTGCTACCTACTGAGCCACTGACACTGACAATCTGGTCTCTGTTCATTCAGAAATGGTTTGGTCTTTTTACTTGAAATTTGGAGGGAAGAAAGGCAACATCCCACAGATGTGCCTTTTAGTGGATTGGTCAAGAAATATTACAGGGCGGCAAAGTTACGGCACTACGAAGTTGGCGCTTTTCCCCATAGGATAATATTACGGCGTCCACCATATTACAGGAATTCTTTGCCGCTCTGCTAGAAAATAACAGTTTGGTCTTTTGGGCTGAAATTTGGAGGGAGGGAGGGAAGAAAGCCAACATCCTACAAATGTGCCTTTTGGTGGTTTGGAGAAAAAATATTACAGGGTGGTAAAGTGACAGCACTCCGAAGTTGACAATTTTTCCCACAGGATAACATTACGGCGTCAGTCGCGTCTTTCAGGGCCCATATCTCAGAAACAGTGCGAGATACGGACTTTTTGTCAAAAAAATGCTTAGCCCCCCAATTGGGGGCTAAGCATAAAACTAGCCAGGAAAGTAATAATTCATACAAAATTTTTATTTTTTTCCTACGTCATACAGTTCCTGAGATATAAGAAATTTAGTATTCCAAGTCATACTTTTCTGCTCCGAAGTCAATTATAATACATACATTCTTTGTTTTCAATTAGTTTTTTCAATGCAGTTTTTGGGGACAAGAAGGGTGTGCCCTTTTGTTACTGTGATAGTTAGCGTTTCCAGTTGCGCTTCTGTTACCATTCGAATCACCGTTCCCGTCTACGCCACCATGTGCATAACAGTTTGCGTTTTCGTATGCGCTTGCATTTCTGTTTCTGTTGTCTTTACTGTTACTGTTACCATTTACGTTTACTATTGCGGTACCATGACCTAATGTGTAACAGTTTGCGTTTTCGTATGTGCTTGCGTTTCTGTTTTTATTGGCTTTACTGTTGCTGCTACCATAACCATTTGCATTTACAATTGTAGTTCCATGAGAGTGTGCGTTACGGTTTGCGTTTTTGTACGTGCTTGCATTTCTGTTTACTTTGGTGTTACTGTTACCATTTGCGTTTACAATTGTGGTACCGTGAATGTGTGTGTTACCAGTTGTGTTCTGTATGCACTTCGGTTTGATGTCTCCGTTTACGTAACTGTTTGCTTCAGCGTCACTTTAAGCTTGTGTTTCTATTAAGGCTCACTTTGCAGTTCCTGTTACTGTGTAACAAGACATCACGTGGCGGGAGCACGGGCCCAAGGGCCCCGCGCTGCCACCACTGCATTCCTTTCATTATTTATCATCCTCATTCTCAAAAAAGAAGAGAAATTAGAGGCAAAAAAACTCCATCTAATGCATCAGTTAGGGTTGTTCCACAGCAAAAAAAAAAAAGAGCTAGGAAATTCGGGGTTAGGGTTGAAAGCGCCCCCTTTGACCCCAGCCCACCCCCAACCGGCATCCAAGTGCGTGTTGAAGTTGTCAATCTAACTCTCACCCCATTCTCCCTATACCTCAGCTTCTTTACACATGTGATGGGGTGAGAGTTAGGAGCCGACAACAACATACACCCTGATGCCGGAAGCAGCCCAAATAGTGAATCTTTTCCATTTCATGGCGTAAGTGGATCTAGTGGAGGGTTTTCTGGCCTCCACCAAAATCTCCGCCACTTGGGGAGACACCCCAAAATGGGATTGAGCTAAGTCTGTAGGAGCCATGCGTGCAGCTGAAGGGATTTGAGGCCTGGATGGACCAGGGTCCCCTGATCCTGGGTCAGTAAACCTCGAGACAGAGGAAGAGGATGATCCTCTGCATACTGTTGTAGAAGAGAGAACCAAACTTGCCTGGGCCAGAAAGGAGCAATCAGAATCATTTGCGCTCCTTCTGTGGCTAGTTTCTGCAAGACTCGTGGGATAAGTGGAATTGGGAGAAAGGCATAGACGAATCTGTCCTTCCAGTCTAGAGACAGAGTGTCTCTCCAGAAAGCACCTCGCTCTGGAACGAGCGAGCAGAAGACGGGAAGCTTTCTGTTTAGAGGGGATACAAACAGGTCGACCTGTGGTGTTCCCCAAAGTCGGAAGATATTGTCTAGGACCCCTTGGTCCAGTTCCCACTCGAGAGTCAGAGCAGAAGAGCGACTTAGCTTGTCTGCTAGGGTGTTGTCGACTCCCAGAACGTGAATTGCTGTGAGGTGAAGGTCGTGATGTGTTGCCCAATCCCAAACCCTCATTGCCTCCCTGCACAGAGGGTAGGACCGAGTCCCTCCCTGTTTGTTGATGTACCAAACCACGCACATGTTGTCCATCTGGATGGCTAGGTGGCTGGGAAGGATGTATTGGTGAAGGGCTTGGAAAGCATACAACACTGCCTGGCGCTCAAGAATACTGATGTGTAGAGCTTGTTCGAGCTTGGACCAGGAGCCCTGGGTCTGATGAGACCCTAGATGGGCTCCCCAACCTTCGCCTGAGGCGTCTGTGGTTAGAGTCTGGGAGGGGGAGGATGAAAGAAAGGAACTCCCTGAAACAGGTTCTCTCGAACCATCCACCATTGCAAGTCTCGAAGCATCGGTGAGGAGACCAGAACGGGGTGATCTAGGTCACCCACTAACTGATCCCATTGGGAGCGTAGAGTCCACTGAGATATTCTCATGTGGATTCGAGTGCGAGGAACTGTCAGGATAGCAGCCGCCATGAGTCCAAGAAGGCGAAGGACTGACCTTGCAGAGACCCGCCTACGGCCGGACAGCAGACCTATTTGAGTCTGGAGGGTGGATGTCCTGTCCGGTGGCAGAAAGGCCCTGCCCGTGGTCATATCGAGAATCGCCCCAATAAACTGTAGTCTCTGGGATGGGATCAGGTGAGACTTGGAATGGTTGATGGTAATACCTAGGCAGGCAAAAATCTGCTGGGTAAGGGAGAGGCAGCGCACGAGTTTCTCCCTGGATGAGGCTGCCAGGAGCCAATCGTCCAGGTAGGGGAAAACCTGCACCCCCCGGTACGCAGGTGGGCCGCCACCACAGCCAGGCATTTGATGCATACTCGGGGTTCCGAGGATAGACCAAACGGAAGCGCCTTGAATTGGTAGTGGTCCTCCTGGAACGCAAAACGAAGGTATTTGCAGTGAGACAGGCAAATGGAAATGTACAGGTAAGCATCCTGCATATCCAGAGCACACAGCCACTGACCCGGCCGGAGGAGGGGCAGAAGGCTCTGCAAAGAGAGCATCCTGAACCTTTTGTATTCCACAAAAAGATTCAGGGAACTGAGATCCAGAATTGGGTTGAGATCTCCTGTCTTCTTTGGGACCAGGAAGAAATGGGAATAGTAACCCGTCCCTTGCAGATGAAAGGGGGATGGGTTTTGTGCATGTTTCAACAGTAGAGCTGAAATTTCCTCCTGGACCAAGAGAAGATGTTCCCTTGAATACGACGACTTCAGAGGGGGGTGGCGAGGTGGTTTCTGAAGAAACTCTATCGAGTGTCCTTCTGCGATGAGCTGGAGCACCCAAGAATCTGTTGTTATCCTCTCCCAGCCTGGAAGGTGGAGGGAAAATCTCCCTCCTACCACTTCCTCCGGGGAGTCCAGAGGCTGTGGGAGAGGGAAGAAGTCAGGTGGTGTGGAGCAGCACCGCAGCTGAAGCACCCGCTGCTTTTTTGGGCGGGGGGGCTTAGCAGCTGTGGGGGCCCGCGTTTTGTGGCCCGCCTTCCCCGGGGTTTCGGCTTGGCCCGATTCCGTCTGCGAAAGGGATGGCGCTGCTGCTGATGGGGGCGGTACATGGAATCGACAGACTTCAGTGCCATCCCCTTCTCTTGCAAATCGGTGATGATGTCCTTGACATCACCCCCGAAAAGCACTGACCCCCAGAAGGGCACTTCCTGGATAGCGGATTGCACCTCTGGAACCAACCCTGACACACGGAGCCAAGCATGACGTCGTAGGCCTATGGCAAAAGCTGAGCTCCGTCCAGCAGTGTCCACTGCATCGTATGTCGCACGAAGCACGTGTCAACTGGCCGAACGTGCAGAGCGGACAAGATCAGCCAACTCCTGCTTGACTTGGGAATCTGGCAGGGAGTCCAATTTGGCTTCTACCTGAGTCAGAATGGCCTTCTGGTAGTCCCCCATATGGCCGACATAATTCAGGGCCCTAATCCCCAGCGTGGAGGAAGCAAAGATCTTCTTCCCATACTGGTCCAGAAGGCGGGATTCCTTGTCAGGTGGCGATGAGCTGAGGTGTTTTGGGTTGGCCGACCAGACGTGAGCGGCGCTAATCACAACCGAGTTGGCATGAGGGTGAGAATCTAGGAAATCAACACCCTCAGGAGCCTGATATAGCCTATTTAACTTCCTTGGAAGAGGGGCTAAAGCCGACAGCTGTTTCCATATGGTGGTGACTAGGCCAGCATGAGGCTCTATCCAGGGTGGCACCAAGGTAGGAGATGTCACGGGCAGATCCAGATGTTCAGCAAGTTTCAGACGCTGAGGAGTGCCACTGATGAACCTCCTGGATTTTCCTTAGCAACTCCGTAAAAGAAGGATCTTCCGGAGGAAACTTCGGAGGAGTCTTTGGCCTGGGCTTCGACGGAGAGTGTGGCTCGTCGTCCCTCTTGGAGCAACCGTTGGAGGAATCCGAGGAGTCTGAGGATGAAGAGGAGAAGGAAGAGGAAAAAGCCTCCCTTTCCCGAACAGGGAGAGGAATGGACCCCTTGGGAAGCGTGTACTGCCCCTCTCTAGACCCACACGGAAGAGCCCTGGAGTCCGGAGGTGCTGAGGGAGTGTGCCGCCTTGGACGTACGGGAACCTGAGACGGCACCGTTGTCAGTAGGCGGCTCTCGACCTCCCTGATGAGCTGAGCCTTGGCCTCAGCCCACCAGGAGGCCAGAGTCTCCTGCAGGTCCACCGGCGGCTGTGGGGGCGGTGGAGGAGGAGGAGGCGGGGGATAAGGATATGGGTTGTACCCCTATGGAGAGTATCCAAAACCTGGCCGAGGAAAGCCCAGCATCGGGTATTGTGGCGTCGGGCACTGCAGCGTCGGATACTGCGGCGCCAGATGCTGTGGTCCCAGGTACGTCGGCGTCAGATAGGACGGAGGATACCCGGGAGAGCTGCCGGAGCAGACGGCCCAGCTGGCGGCCTAACGGGCGGATCCACGTTGGAGGGCCGGAGGAGGACCCAGCGAGGGAGACATCCTGAGCGGGATGTCGCCGGAGTTAGTAGAACCGGCATCGGGGCGGCATCCGGGGAGCCGACGTCAGATCCCACACCTACCGGGGACAGTCTGGACGGAGGAGGTCCCCAGCGTGCGCCCGTGGATGGAGGGGAAAAATCCTCAGGGTCGGGCTGGGGGGACTCTGGGTCCCTGGATGGCAGCAAAGGCTGTGGAGAACCGGATATGACGGATGTGGGGGGGTCCGTCATTGGTTCTGTCGACTGGATGTCGGACGAGCTGACGTGCGGCTTTACGGCGAGCTCCTGGCAGGCGCCGGAGGAGCCGGTGTCCGGCTTATGGGAGCCTTCACCAGAGGCAGGCCGAGGAGAAGGATTGGCCTGGTCCAATGGAAGGAGAGGCAGCGCGCCTCAAAGGGTCGTCGTCTTACCGGGCCTTCTCCGGCGCGGATGTCGGAGGAGCCGACGCCTGACTTACCAGAGTCGCCCACACCAGTAGGCCATGAGCCTGCGGCCGAACCGGGGCGGAGGCCTCAGTGCCCGGAGGCACCGAAAGGCCCGAGCCGCGAGCCAGGCGGGCGGGCGCGCCCTCAGAAACCTTGAGGCGGCCATCAGGAAGCGGTCCCCGGAGAGACGTTACCTGTGTCCGCGGCTCCCAAGGGAGGCACGGTAGAGGAGCCCTTGTCCGGTGCCTCTCCTCTCCTTCTTCCAACGGCCTTCGGGAAGTGGACGCCTGCCTCAGTTTTTGAGCTCCTTCTCCATTGAACTCTCCTTCTTCAAGATGTGGGCTTCCAGGGATTGCTGCCGCCTTTTCCGGGTAGCGGCGTTGAAGCTGAGGCAGTGCTGGCACTTCTCGACTGGGTGATCGGGGCCTAGGCAGAACAGGCACAGGGAATGGCGTTCCTGTGCGGTAGTTGGGTGCCGCACAAATCGCACTTATTTTTGTGCTCGGAGGGTGTAGGGGACGACATACATCGACGATGGTACCTGATGTTAGTCGAAAAAACAAATTACTTCGGTAAAACCGACGAAGACTGCGCTGTCGAAGCACAAGCTTTTCCGCGAAGCGCTGCATGAGCTAACGGCGGGAAAGAACTGGAAGGCAGGCATCAAGGACCGCCCCTTTATACCGACGTCTCCTGACGCCGGTCACCTGACATGGGGGTGGTCCCTTGCCAGGGACTGCTAGCTAGAAATTTTTCCATGGGGTCCTGCCGCCTGCCGACGTCAGTCCTATATGTAATTACCTACTGCAAGAGCCCTCTCAAAGTAAGATCTCAAGTTTCTGATGTGTTGATTTTATAATTTTATCAGTATGGGTCTCACAGGATAGGTTTTCGTCTAAGGTGATGCCCAGGTATTTGAAGCTATTGACACTTTCCAGAGCCACCCCCACTGATGTATTAACTACCATAGGTGGTTGGTTATCTAGTTTAAAGGAGGTGTGGTGAAATAGCATGGTTTAAGTTTTTGTAATGTTAAGTACCAACAGGTTGGCTTTGAATCAGGCCTCCAAGGCCTTAAAATCACTTTCAAGGTTGGTGTTTATGACAGTGACATCTTTAGAAGACCTGTATAGGACGACTTCATCAGCATATAGTGGAACCGCTGCAGCCGCACTGTTGAGTGGGAGCTCATTGATGAAAATAGAGAATAAGAGTGGTCCTAATATGGAGCCCTGTGTGACACCGTCGGTTATGGGAGAGAGTGGGGGGGACATGGCACCAGACCATTTTATGCATTGTAGCCGGTTGGTTAGGTAGTTGGCTAGCCAGGAGTGGGACACAGGGTCGAGCCCTATATGATGGAGTTTAGTAAGGAGAAGTTGGTGGTTGACAAGGTCGAAGGCTTTGGTCAGATCTACAAAGATTGCCCCTCTTGCCTCACCCAATTTAATTATTAACAGACATAAAATTATGCATATTACCTCACTGGAGTCCAGTGTTACTGTACTAAGGTATGTGAGAACCGCAGCTGACTCAAGTAAACAACTGCAATCACCTTTAACCCTCCCCTTCTTGTGACCCCCTTGTCTCTCTGTGTATCATATCTCCAATATGAACCACAGGAAGTGAACAAGATACCTGCCCAGCAGTTAACAACTAAGAGCTAGGAACCAGGGGAGGCCAGTCAGCTTAGGGTGCATGTAGAAGGAATGCCAGTAGTGAAACAACAACAAGTGAGTTAAGCAATATACCACTCCAGGGTGTGGGTATATGGTGGGATTTACCACACCTGGTGTGGTTTGGTCTTGAGGCCACAGGCTGAGTAAGTAAATCACACTAGGTATGGTCAATCCCACCATATACCCACACCTTGGAGTGGTATATTGTGATTATACAATGGCATTCTGTATTTTGCTTTGGGTTAAAAAATAAACAAATTGTTTTTCTTTGGATTTTGTATTATTTATAATGCATTTAGTGCTGCACCTGAAAAAATAGTTCTTGGTTGGTGGGAACTCCATTGTGCTGCTCATGCGCAGTATTGTTTTCCCATACACAACCCTCATGCTTTCTTTGGAGTTGGGAAATCTTTTATTCTGTGACCAATGCCATAAGTTTAGTGTGTTCAGGCTCCATTTTTCTGTTAGGAGCTTGGACTGCTTTCATTAGTTGGTATGCAGCAGATTTCAGCTACGGAGGACTGCTTCCAAAGTTGATGCATTGTGTGCATGCGCAGGATCGTATTTTGTTGCCATGGTTTGCTGAAGTTGATCGTGGTCCTTTTTTGTTTCCATGCCACGGTAATCATGGGAAAAAGTGATGGTGCTTTTATTTCAGAGCCATGTGCCTCGGCAAAATCAACAGGCGAGGGTCAGACAGTGCGGCAGGGAATGGTCAGGCGTTGAAACTGTGGAAGCTGTGACAGCCCCAGTCCCTATCTTCGGCAGTCGTGGGACCAAAGGGTGAAGATGTTGGAAGAGAGCTGTCTTGAAATACATTTAGGTGAGCCCCAAATGGAAGGTACAGTAATTTGATATACAACAGGGCATCTGTGTGTTGAGTGTTGTTGGCATTCTCGACAGCTACAGGGCAGGACTTAGAAGAACATGGTTTAGCGCTGTCATGTTCAGGGTCAGAGTTCCATGTGGTGACTGGCACTAGGTTTGCCAGTGTTGAGTTTGACATGGTTGGAGTGATTTCAAAGTGGGGTTCTGCTGCAGTTGACTGGCAGCTCGCACCTTTTCCCATTGGTATATCGCAGGATTTACAACAGGGAAAAGGTGCCAGTCAGCCAATCAGAAAGCAGGTGTTTTAAGACCCATTGTATAATAACTGTTTTACAACTACTGTATTTGGATTCTTTCTATGCAGACACATTTCTGCAGATTATAAACAGCACCTGGGTTGGAGAAGCTAAGCCCTTAGCTTAGCTGAAAAGAGAGACTTTAGGACGGAGGAGCCAAAATGGCATTCCTGCAAGCATGGAGGTCTCAGCTGTGATGGCTCATTAAAGTGGTGGCAGATCCCCAGGTGGCAGTACTGCAAATCTCACTGATAAGAGATGAAACTGGAACAGGGTAAAAGTTGCTATACGATGGGTTGAGTGGGCTCAGATGCTCACAGTCAGCATACGAGAGGTCAGAACATAATAATATTCAATACATAAACTATCCATGGAGAGATAATCTGCTTGGTAACCAGACAGCCCTGGGACTGTTTAACATAAATTATGAACAACTAGGTAGTGGTGCCTCTAAACTTCTCCATTCTCTGATGATGGCAGTACAGGAGAATATGCCAGATGTCCAGTTGCTGCACCTGTTCTTCAGTAGGGCAACCATGTAACCTAAGAAAGTACAACATCAGCTCCAAAGTCTGGTTTAAATGGAACTCAGAAGTCACCTTGTGCAAAAATGTCTTACTGGTGTGCAGCACAGTCTTGTTCTTGAAGAAAATTGGACAGGCAGAGTAAATCAACAGGGCTTGTAGCTCGCTGACTCTTCTGGCAGAGGTAACAACCACCAGAAAAGCCACCTCCCAGGACAGGTACCCGAGATCATATGTTACCAAGGGCATCTCCATGAGCTTGGCCAGTATCAAGTTCAGGTCTCATTTTAGAGGAGGCTAGCAAAGAGGGGGAACAATGGTCAAGGACTTCAAAAAAGCAACTGACCACCCACTTCAAAGTCAAAGAGGAAGAAACCTGTTTTAGCTTAAAATGCTGAGATGGCAGCCAAAGGTACCTTCAGAGATAGTGTGTGGAGATCCGTCTTACAGAGTCCACATAAAGTTGAGGATAGAACCAACAGTGCACTCCATAGGCATCAAGCCTTGATCCAGGCACCATTATCAAGAACCTCTTCAACTTACTAAGCATAGACCTGTAGAGCGGAGGATTTAAGTGATGTCTCCAACAGTGTGAGAACCTCATTTGAAGGTCGAAGGATGTAATCTCCAGCCCCTCAGGAACCACGCTGTCAGATGCAGGGACTCGAGGTCCGTGTGCGGAATTCTGCTCTTAGACCAAGTGAGAAGGTCTGGCCTGAGCAGGAGCTTCATCGGACACTTGGCACTGAGGCGAAGCTGATCTTGAAAAACTTGCAATTGCAAACTTCACTGTACATGCATTATTGCTAAAGGTTAAATTGTGATAATTAATTAGTTGTATTACAGTGTTAAAAAAACTGTATGATTTCTTTTGGGACCACCTTCCACTGAAGAAGCCCAACTGGGTGAAACTTTGGGCTGGGAGTTGCTGCCAAGTGAAATGTATTAAAATCTGAAACTGTCTGATAACTTCTTTGGGGTGGCTGATATGAAAAAATTACTCACCTTAGAAATTATGTTTCTTCTAGTGGAGTCTCGCTGTATTCTGACATATGCAATTAGGTCCTGCCTTTCAAATGCCTCGGAGAACAAAGGGTAAACTTTTCTATGCCTTGCATAGAACGTTCATCACGAGCTCAGTTGAAGCCCCTGTCTGCTGCTGTTTAAACTGCAACCGTCAGATCTTTATGAGCAAAGACTAACTAGGTGTTCTGTGTGGAAACTGTAAAATTCTTACTAGCCAACTGGCAAATATGTAAAATGTTTTTTGGTTTCAAAGGAACACTCAAGTCAGGAAACCCAAAAAATGAAAAGTACGTACCTACCGTAATTCTTGATCTTCTTGGACGAGTCTCCACCACTCATTCACTCTATTGGGATCTGCGTCGGAGGCACTAGGACCCATCGGGAGCAAACTTTTTGCTGGAGGGTCGGCGCATGAGATGGCGCCGCGGTGCTCAACACCATGAGCCTCAGCTCGCGGTGTAATATCTATCTCAGCGTCAACCTCCAACCGCATCAGTACTTTTTACCAAGGAAGTGCAGCTTAACTAACCTAGAAGGGTAGCTCTAACCTAAAAACTGGACATAAGATAGTCCAGACGACCCGTATAAGAAGGGTCAACAAAGAAGTCTTCACAGCCTAAAGATTTGAGGGTGAAGACCAACAAAGTTGAGCTCGGGGGCGGAGGGTGGGCGTGTGAATGAGTGGTGGAGACTCGTCCAAGAAGATCAAGAATTACGGTAGTTATGCGTAATTTTCATATCTTTCTGGACATAAGTCTCCACCACTCATTCACACTATTGGGAGAGTATCGAGCTAATAATCCCCCGAGAGGGCGGCAGGAGAGACCAAGAGCTCACATTTCTAAGACAGAAGTCCATTAAGGATGGCTCTGCCAAAGGAAGAATGTCATCTGGCATGGACATCTAGTGCATAATGTTTAACAAAAGTATGCACTGAGCTCCAGGTGGCCGCGTTGCAAATATCTGCAATGGGCACGTTGCGAATTTCCGCTAGGGATGCCGCGACCGCTCTAGTAGAGTGAGCGTAAACCCTACCCTCCAACTTAACCTGCGCCATGGAATAGCAGTGGCGAAGGCATGCCACTAGCCATGCTGAGATACATCTGATAGCGACAGGTTGACCCAGCCGGGTCTCGCTGAAGGAAACGAACAGTTGCTGGGCTTTGCGAAAGTCCTTGGTTCTATCCAGATATAAACGCAAGGCCCTCTTAACGTCCAAAGAATGAAGAGAACGCTCTCCTTCATTTTGGAAGTTCACAAAGTAAGAGGGAAGGACCAAAGGTTGGTTTAGATGAAATTTTGACACAACCTTAGGAAGAAATTTAGGATGAGTACGAAGAACTACTTTGTCCCTATGGAACACAGTATACGGAGGGTCTGTGACTAGGGCAAGTATCTCAGAGACCCTGCGGGCTGAGGTAATGGCCACTAGGAAGGCAGTCTTCCAGGTGAGAAATTTTAGCTCACAGGTAGCCAGAGGTTCGAAAGGTTTCTGAGTGAGCATATCTAGCACAAGATTGATGTCCCAGGCTGCAACTGGACGTCTTGTAGGAGGTCTGGTATGCAGAATTCCTTTAAGAAATCTCTTAACCACAGGTAACTGAGCCAGAGATAAGGAAAAAATCAGCTCATGATATGCTGAAATGGCACTAAGGTGAACTTTGACTGTAGAGAACTGTAGGCCTGAATTTGAGAGGTCTAAGAGGTACTCCAGAACTTTATCTGGTGGGCAGGAAAAAGGATTCAAAGAGGACTATGCACACCAGAGCGAGAAACGCTTCCATTTGGCTCTGTAAGTTTTCCTAGTGGCTGGTTTCCGTGCAGCCAGAAGAATATCTGAAACTCTTCGAGACACATTGAACCGGTTTACTTCTACCTCCTCAGGAGCCAAGCGTGAAGGTGAAGCAATCTCAGGTTGGGATGGACCACAGGCCCCTGAGTCAAAAGGTTCATCTGTAGGGGAAGTGGTCTTGGAGGAACTGCCAACATATTGCTGAGTAGTGGAAACCACAGCTGCAGAGGCCAAAAGGGAGCAATGAGAATCATCTAGTCCCCCTGGGATTCGAACTTGAGGAGTACTCTCTGAATTAGAGGAAGAGGTGGAAAGGCGTAAAGAAAGCGTTTTGTCCACCGCAGCCTGAACGCATCCTGACAGAAAATGCCAGGCCCTGGATTTCTGGAGCAGAAGAGAGGCAGTTTTGTGTCGAGTGGGGATGCCAAAATGTCCAGGTCTGGAGTTCCCCACTCTTCGAATAGTGACTGAACTATGGTTGAGTCGAGAGACCACTCGTGAGGATCTGTCTCTGTTCTGCTGAGACGGTCTGCCAGTTCGTTCTGAATACCTGGCAGGTAGACCGCTTGAATTAGAGCCTTGTGCTCCAAGCACCATTCCCATACCCTCATTGCTTCCCTGCATAAGGGGTAAGAATGAGCACCGCCCTGCTTGTTGATGTAATACATCACTGATTTGTTGTCCGTTTGAAGGAGAATGTTCTTGTGACACAGAATGTCCTTCAACGCTCGGACCGCATAAAGGACGGCTCTCATTTCTAGGACGTTTATGTGAAGCTGGGACTCGACTTGAGTCCACGCACCTTGAGTGTGGAGAGCCTGACAGTGAGCTCCCCACCCCATCAGGGATGCGTCCGTGGTAATGGAGATCTGATGGTCCAGAGGAGCAAAGGGATATCCTTCCAGGAGATTGCTCTCTTGAGACCACCAGGTGAGTGACCTCTTTAAAGGTTCCGTCACCTTGATGAGATAGGACTGCGGGTGAGTGGTTGGGGACCACTGAGTACTGAGCATCCACTGAGTGGTTCTCATGTGCAGACATGCTAGGGGTACACTGAACACTGAGGAAGCCATGAGGCCTAGCATCCGTTGCATCGAGAGAGCTGTAACTGAGGTGTTCTCCCCGATGTGACGGGCCATTTGAAGGATATTGTTCCTTCTCTCTTCCGGAAGAAAAGCCTTCGCATAGGAGGTGTCCAGAAGAGTCCCTATAAAGAGGAGCCTCTGGGAGGGCTGCAGTTGCGACTTCTTGAGGTTCAGCAGAACTCCCATGGACGTAAGGAGGCGAGAAGCTGTCTCTATGGCGTCCAGGGTCCCTTGCCTGGAAGGGCTTGCTAGAAGCCAATTGTCCAGATAAGGGAACACCTGTATCCCAACCTTTCTGAGGTGCGCTGCGAGAACTGCACACTTTGTAAAAACACGCAGCGCCGAGGATAGCCCAAAGGGCAGGACTCTGAACTGATAATGCTGTCCCAGAGCCACAAACCTCAGGAATTTGTGGTGCCTCGGGTGAATAGGAATGTGCTGGTAAGCATCCTGCATGTCTAGGAAGGCTAGCCAGTCGTGTTGATGAAGCAAAGGTAACAGGGTCCCCAGAGAAATCATTTTGAATTTCTTCTTGGGGAGAAATTTGTTTAGCTTTCTGAGATCCAGAATGGGGCGTATACCCCTGGACTTCTTCGGAACCAGAAAGTAATGGGAGTAGAAACCCATGTTCCGTTGATCCAGCGGCACCACTTGTACTGCCCTGTTGTTCAGAAGTCCCTGAATCTCGGCGGCGAGAAAGTCTGACTGAAGGGTTGACAGCCTGGGCTGCCGTTTGGGAGGACGATCCGGAGGGGTCTCCAGAAGATTGAGTGAATACCCCTTGCGAATTATCCGAAGGACCCATTTGTCTGAGGTTATGGACTTCCACTGGTTGTAGAAGTGCATCAGATGACCTCCAACCAGAGAGGAAAAGTCCACCTCGGGCAGCTGAGATGGGACTTGGGCCAGGCATTCATAAGGTAGCGCTGGGCGCTTTGGGCCCTTGCGCTTTCTGTTGCGTCTTCTTTTGAGGTTGGGCAGGTTGGTTTTTATGGAAACCTCCTCTGCCTCGAAAGGACTGACAATTATGAAACTGATGTTTATTGACATGCCCTCGAGAGGGGGCAGGAGGGGGTCGAGCCAACTTAATGGCTGACCTAGTCTTTTGAGTAGCTTCTAGAGCTTGCTCTACCTGAGGACCAAAAAGATACGCACCATCAAAGGGCAACGCCATTACCTGCTGCTGTGCATCATTCGTGAAGCCCGAAGTACGCAGCCAGGAATGACGGCGGGTGCAAATACCAGCAGCCGCTGAACTCGAAGCAGTGTTGAAAGCATCCATGGCTGATTTAACCTGCTGGTTGTTAGATTCGATACCTCTGGTAATGGTTTGAAAAAGCGCTGGCTTTGCATCCGACTCCGGAAGAGCTTCAACCATCTGCTTGATAGAGTGCCACAGGATATACTCATACTGTGAGAAATAGCCCTGGTAGCTGGCAATACGCATACTTAGGGTAGAAGCAGCAAAGACTCTCTTACCTAAGGTGTCTATCTTATGAGATTCTTTGTTAATAGGTCGAGCTGTAGTAGTTTGAGGAAGAACGACCTTATCATTCTCTGCCAGGACTACAATAGGATCCGCAAAGGCTTGAGATGCCAAAATGGGATGATCCTTGGGGTCTGAATATTTTCTATCTATGGATTTAGCCACTGAAGGGGTGAGAGCAGGATTATTCCATACCATTTGAGACAGCGTCTCGAAGGAAGGCTGAACCAGAGGAGTCAAATCCGTAGGGATCTCCGGAACATGAAGGTACTGGAGTCTTAACAATTTCCCAGGATCGATGTCTGTAGTCTGGAGAGAAAGAGTGGAACTCAGATTTTTCAGCAGAGACTTAAATGACAGGTCCTCGACCACAGGCTCTGTAGCAGTGATAGATCCTGCTTCGTCCACTTCATCACCCAACCGAAGGTCTGGGTCAGGCTCAATGTCATCTCCTGACAGTCCAGGAGGGACTGTATGGACAGGAAAGGAATGAAAATCAGAAGAGAGGGAAGAAGGAAATGAGTGAAAAGAGGAGTCCTGAAAGGCAGAGGGAGCCCCGAGAGCCCCCGGCGCCGAGGAGGCGCACGGCACCGAGAACGATGCCGAGGGACCACGCGGCACAGAAAACGACGCAGAGGGACCACGCGGAGCCGAAGACAGCGCCGAGAAGCCACACGGCACCGAGGACGCCGAAAACACCCCCAGACTCCGAAAAACAGGTTTTGAAGGAAGAAGAGCAGGAGATAAAGGCATTGGTGTGGCCCCCTGCGCCACAGCCATGTGAGGGGGGGAACTCCTAAGCACGGAGTCGATGGCACCGAAGAAGATGCCGGGCTAACAGGAAAATCCAACCGCCCTACCTGGTCTCTCAATGAGCCCGAAAGCCCACGAGTGACCGAACCAGGTAGCTGAACTAACCTCCGAGCCCACTGCTCCATAAGAGCGGCCCACTGATGAAACTGCTCATCTGAAGACCTACCTGCGGGCGGGGTAGGACTTTGATGTCGAAGCCGTTGGCTACCAGAAGCAGAGGTTGCGACTCAAGGAGGAGTCCAGCAACTAGCTCGATAACCGAACGCCTACGCACAGACATATCAGAGGACGACTCGAGTGATGCCTTCTTTTATACCTGTGGGTCAAGAAGAGTTTGAGGCGAACGGTGCCGAGAATGCGACCGTTTATTTTTATGCTTCTGTGGGGACCGCCCATCCCACCGGGCATTGGACTGACCATTGTCAGACCCTCCTCCGGAGAAGGCGACGGACCGGACCCAGCCCGACTGACTGAACAGCTTTCATACGAAGTCTCCCTACCGTCACCTGACCTGCTCATGGTCGACTCCGTCAAAGTAGGCTGAGATTTCTTTATTTTTATAATAAGACTAAGCGATACTGTATCGAGATAATACTACAAAATAACAAAAACTGAAAATTATGCTGCTAGTTTGAAGTTTGACTCCCGGCGGGCGAGCGACGTCGTCACTGAAGTGCACTCGACGGCGGGAAAAAAGGAACTGAGGCGGTTGGAGGGTCGACGCTGAGATAGTCATTACAGCGTGAGCTGAGGCTCGCGGTGCGGTGCTTCGCGGCGCCATCTCTGGCGCCGACCCTTCAGCAAAAAGTTTGCTCCCGATGGGTCCTATTGCCTCCGGCGCAGATCCCAATAGAGTGATTGAGTGGTGGAGACTTATGTCCAGGAAGATCAAAAACACATCCAAAACACAACGTCCCACCCAAACAAAAAAGAGGGTGTAAAAAGGACACCCCTAGGGTGCCAACACTGCTCCTGCCCACCCACATTCCAAAAACTAGGTTCTGAGAGGGGAGGCGGGGGGGGAGGCCAGAATACAGCAAGACTCCATTAGAAGAAACATAATTACTAAGGTGAGTAATTTTTCCTTCAAACAACATGAAGTCTTGCTGTATTCTGACATATGCAGACTACCAAGCAGTACCTCCATGGAGGAGGGACAGAACCTACTTTGGGAATAGGCTCTGAAGTACTGCTGTGCCAAACCGAGCATCACTCCTAGCCTGGATATCCAGAGAGTAATGCTTGGTGAAAGTATGGATTGTTTTCCAGGAGGCTGCTTGACAAATTTCTAAGAGAGGAGTATACCTGGCAGCAGCCAGGGAAGCAGCTGTACCTCTTGTGGAATGAGCCCTCAAGCCTGAGGGTGGAATTCTACCCAGTTTTTCACAGCAGAATTGTATACAAGAAACAATCCAAACACCTGGCAATAGATCTCTTAGTGGCAGGTTTGCCTTTACCAACTTCTCCATAAGTAAGGAACAACTGGAGTGATTCAAACCTGTGACCCTTGGAATGCTCTATGTAGTAGCTAAGGGCTCTTTTAACATCCAAACTATGTAGCCTCCTCTCTCCCGAGGAGGAATGGTCACTGAAGAAAACAGGGAGAGATATAGTCTGGTTGAGGTGGAAATCTGAAACCACTTTAGGTAAGAACTTTCTGTTAGTTCTAAGGACCACTTTATCTCTGTGAAAAGAGATGAAATCAGATTCCTTGCAATTCACTGATACATCTGGCAGAAGTAATGGCTACCAAAAACACAGTTTTCCAAGTCAAGTACTTAAGCTCTGCTGAGGACAAAGGCTCAAAGTGGGGTTGCATAAACTGAGCAATGCAAACATTAAGGTCCCAAGCAGGAGCAGGATCCCTAAAGGGCAGGTTGGTGTGAAGCAATCCCTTGAAAAACTTACAGAATACAGGATGGGATGACAGAGAGGAAGACTTGTCTACTGACAGGAAAGCAGAAACAGTTGACAAGTGTACTTTGAGGGTAGCTGGTCTGAGGCCTAGGCCATTAAGATGGACCATATAATCCAGAACCGTAGGCAATTCAGCAGAGTCTGGAGAAATATTCTTCTTAGAACACCAAATGCTGAATCTTTTCCATTTGGAGTTGTAAGCCTTCCTGGTGGAAGACTTTCGAGAAGCCTTAAGGATATTCAGAACCCCTTGGGAAAGATGCAGATATGCAAACTCTAACACTTCAAGAGCCAAGCCTTGAGATTGAGAGACTGAAGATTCCGGTACCAAATCCTCCCGAGAGGATGTTAACAGGTTGTAATTCCTGGGAAGAGACAGGGGAAGGTGGACTGCTAGGGACAGCAACACAGGATTCCATGGCTGTCTGGCCCAGTCTGGAACAATCAGAATCACTTTGCATGGTTGTGACCTTATCGTGACTAACACCCTGAACAGGAGAGGGAAGGGGGGAAAAGCATACAGAAATTTCCCTTCCCAGTTCAGAATCAGAGCATCCAGGGGGACTGAGCCCAAGACTGGGGGTCTGCAACAAAAGAGAGGAAGTTGGTGATTGTCTGGGGCTGCAAAAAGATCCATCTCTGGAGTGCCCCATCTCGAGAAAATCACTTTCAAAACCAGAGGATCCAGGGCCCATTCGGAATGGCCCTGGGATATTCTGCTCAGTGCATCTGCTAGGACATTGTCCTTCCCTGGAAGGTGAACTGCTATCAGAGAGGTCTGCAGGGAATAGGCCAGGGACCACAACGTCATTGCTTCTGTGCACAAGGCCGTAGACCGAGTGCCTGCTTGCTTGTTGATGTACCACATGGTGGTGGTGGTGGTGTTGTCTGTTCTGACCTGAACCATGTTCTGTACAGAGTTGGAAAAAGCTTGCAGTGCCAGAAACACTGCTCTGAGTTCCAAGAGATTGATGTGAAGCAGAGATTCCTGAGGTGACCACAGTCCTTGGGTGGTAAGATCCCCCAAATGGGCTCCCCAGCCCAGCAGGGAAGCATCTGTGGTGAGTATCACTGAATGAGACTGAGTGACAAATGAAACCCCTTGTCTCAAATTGTCCTGATCCCACCACCATTGCAAGGCTTGGATCAGGGTTCGAGTCACTGGGATTAGTTTGGTAAGGGAATCCTTTCTTTGGGACCAAAAGGCTCTTAAGTGGAACTGAATGTCCCTCATTTGGAATCTTGCTCCCTGGACCACTGCTGTGGAGGCTGCCATGTGGTCCAGTAGCTGAAGGAAATGCCTTGCTGGTCGAGACACCTGAAGGGTGAATGAAGAGGCCAGTTCCATAAGGGTCCTTGCCATTTCCAGGGGAAGGAAGGCTCTTGCCTTTACTGTATCCAGTTCTGCACCTATGAAGGTGAGGAGCTGCACTGGTTCGAGAACTGACTTTGGTAGGTTGAAAAGGAATCCTAAGGAAGTGAGCACTTGCTGGGTCACTTGCAGATGTGACTTGACTTGGTCTGGAGACTGACCTACTATGAGCCAGTCATCCAAGTATGGGAAAATGGAGATCTTTTGTCTTCTTAGGAAGGCAACAACTACTGCCAGGCACTTTGTGAAAACTCTTGGGGCTGATGTTAGGCCAAAGGGCATTGCTCTGAATTGATAGTGGCCTGAGGGCAACTCGAACCTGAGGTACTTTCTGTGGGAGCACCTGATAAGAATGTGAAAGTAGGCATCTTTGAGGTCCAGGGAGCCTAGCCAGTCCCCTAGCCTTAGAGAGGGAAGGATAATTCCCAGAGTTACCATTCTGAACTTTGGCTTTAAAAGATGTTTGTTCAGATATCTTAGGTCCAGGATGGGTCGCCACTCTCCTGTCTTTTTGGGGGTTAGGAAGTACCTGGAGTACAATCCTTTGCCCCTGTGTAGGGTGGGAACTCTCTCTATGGCTCTGAGAGCTAGGAGAGAAGAAACCTCTGCCTCTAGGGCAAGGGTCTCTTGAGAGATTTGCAGGTGGAAAAGATCTGGTTGTCATCTTGGGAAATTTTTTGAAGCTGAGAACCAGTCCCTGGCTTACTACTTCCAGGACCCACTTGTCTGATGTAAGAGACATCCAGTCCCAGACAAAGTAAGCCAGCCTGCCCCCTACTCGTCTAGGAGAATCGACCCGGGCAGACCCATCAGGGTGTCTGCTTGGCAGGGGCTTTAGGCTGAGGGGTGGATGCAGGCCTGTTCATCCCCCTTCTGCCTCTCCCTCTAAAGAATCCCCTCTGTGAAAAGGAAGAAGAGGAGGCCTAAGCTTGGTAAAAAGGCCTTTGGAAAGGCCTGCCCCTGCCCCTGGACTCCTGCCTTTGAGGAGTTGCTTGCTTTTCTTTGGCCTGAGCACTCCTGTAAGTGGTCCTGTACTAGTCCATCTTCTTCATGTAATTCTCTGTCTGCTCCCCAAACAGAGAATTACCAATTACAGGAAAATCCATGGCCTTAGCCTGGGTATCCTGTGAGAGACTAGTACATCTGAGCCAAGCCATCCTCCAAAAAGCCACAGATGTAGTCATGACTCTTGATGATACATCATTGAAGTCTACAGCAGCATGAAACTGTACTTTCGATGCCTCAATCCCATCTGTAGCCACCTGCTCCAGCTCCTTGGCAAGCTGGTCGGGAGCCTGTTTAGCCAGTGCCAGTACAGTGTCCCACCTGGACTTCTAGTACCTGGCTGTATAGGCCATATAGTTAGCCTGCCTGAGTCCCAAAGATGCTGCCATGTATTGTTTCTTTGCCATGGCATCACTCTTCCTGGAGTCCTTGTCTGGGGGGGTGTGATGCCAAGGGAATGTTTACCTTATCACAGGCAGCAGCCTGCACACCCCCAACATGGCCACATTACTGAAAAAGGAACTCGATGTCTGAGCCTGAGAGAATGTACCTCTTGTCCATTCCTCTGTCCACAGGAGGTATAGAATTAGGAGACTTAAGAATTTTTTGTGTCTGTTTCCCAAAGGATTTGTGGAGGGGAATAAACAGTCTCCTGGACTCTGGGATGTCCATCATCTCAACATAATCAGGCTCTTCCTGATCCTCTACTGCTTCCTCCACAGGAAGCTGGAGGGTATCAGCCACTTTTTTGTAGAACATGTAGCGTGAAGGGGACTCAGAAAGCCTAGGAGGAGAAACACCTGAAGGTCTGTCTGGGCAGATGTCCGGGTCAATAGGCACATCCATACTTTCACCATCACCATAATCATCCTCATACTCTCCCTCCTCCTCCTCCAGTTCATAAAATTCTTCCAAAGTATAATCCAGAACCGGGGGAACCGACAGAACCAAGCCCCTGCCAGATGGTGCTGGTTCGGTTGGAACCGAACTAAGCGACTGCACAATCCTAATTGCCTTGGCTATCTCATCGGTAGTCGAAGTATGAAATTCTGGGTCCAAACCGGTCGATTTGTCTTGTCTTTTTCCTTTTGTCGGAACCGACGCCTCGGAATCGGCTCTCCTTTTGCCCGAAGAAGTATCGCCCTGGTCAGAGGGCACTCCTTCTGGTTCGGTCGGAACTGAATTGGGCTGGCCATCCAGGTCAGCGGACTTCTCGGCCTCCCTTTTCCTCAGTCTACCTAATCTCTTTTTCAGGGTAGATTCGGGAAAATTCTTGCAAATTTGGCAGTCTGAATCGAGGTGGTCAAACCCCAGACAATTAACACAGGTGGTGTGGGGATCAGCCTTAGCAAAGACCTCCCCACACACACTGCAGTGTTGAAACCCAGTGGGCCCGTTTTTTCGCTTGGGTTTCTCAGACATGGGCAACCTAACCAAAAACTTACACTTTTCTCGGCAATCCGCCAGGCAAGACTCCTCCATCGGTTCCTGACCGTGTCACGGGTCTTGGAAAAAAACGTAATTAAATCCATTTTTTTAGAACCGATACGGACCGGTAACCACACTCTAAAGTAAGCACAAGTTTTTTAACTCAATTTGATCGGTTCAGCCGAACCGATCCACAGTTTACAAGTTCCATACAGAAAACAGAACAAAAACCTATCTAGTACTCACGGTACCAAAGACAGAGACTTAAACCGACTATGCGGAAACAACAATTCGGTAGAAACCGACACTTCAACCGACTTTTGAACTGAGCAGCAGGAGAAATCTCTGGAGCGACTGTTCAGTGAGGCGGAGTAAAGAATCTGACGGTTGCAATTTAAACAACAGCAGGCAGGGGCTTCAACCGAGCTCGTGATGAACGTTCTATGCAAGGCATAGAAAAGCTAACCCTTTGTTCTCCGGGGCAGTTGAAAGGCAGGACCTAACTGCATATGTCAGAATACAGCAAAACTTCATGTTGCTTGAATTCTGGTTTCTCTAATCTGGACTTCATTGTCATCAGCCCTGTGCAAGGTTTCTAAGAAGACCTTAAGGAAGATGGGACTACCCAGGGACCCTCTTTGCTGTCATTGATATGTCAATACCACACCCTTTCCCATGTGTCCACAATGGCCTTTGCAGGTTAACACTGAAGGAGCTATGACCACCGCTGAGCATGGCAACCACTTAGCTCCGAAACTTACATTAGAGAACCCAGTTAATTCTTTTGAGGCATGGATGTACAAGAAGACATGAACAATAAATGCTTCATTGAGTCATCTGATGACCCAGCACTGATTTACTGCTAAGTGCTGCCATGCAGATGACATAGGTTTGAGAATGAAGCTGGGTGCCTGCATATCAAGACAGCCCTGGGATGGCAGTACTGCCAAATGCAGAACTTGCTATACTAGTAAAGAGAGTGCAGTCATTCGATTTCTGTGGCTTGACCAAGATATGGTCCCTGATGCATGCATCACGTTCTTCCTTTGCAGGAGGATGCACAAATACAGAGAGGATGATGTGCTAGTGGGCAGAGTGAAAGGGGTAATGGGAGAGAGTCACATTAAACCTGCGAGTGACCATATAGTTCAAATAGCTCCAGAACAGAGCAAGGTAAATGAGAAAGAAGGTGACTGCAAATTACATGGACACTCTTCCCACTGGACCCATGTTCCTCTAGTTGCCTTCCCCAGAGGGTCCCATCATAAAGGGAAAGTCATGAGGAAATATTGGTGTACTGTTCTGGGACAGTGAATCGAGTGGAGGAAATGGGGCACCCTGTCCAGTGGTAAAAAGTGTTAGTCTGAAAAATAAAATGAATGCTTTATTACAACTCTGTGGCTGTATTTGGGAGAGATGCACAAAGTTCAGGCCCCAGATCTTGTTTTAAGGGGGCAGTAGGGTGAAGTACATGAAACTCTTGGTGTTCTAAGCCTGGAATGTGTAAATGTGGGGTTGGGCAGCAAAGTAATGTATTAAAGTACAGGTGAAGGAATATGCCCTATTTATTATTCCTGTTAATACTTCTTTTAGAGTAGATTTAATTTTCAATACTGTGCAGTTAGGACATGCCAGGGGAGGAGACAGGGGGCTGCTTTGCTGTGATTTTGGGTCCTATTACAACTGTTGAGCTATGTCCAAGAGATACATATATTTTTTTATTTTATTCTAGGACCTAGAACACTTCTCTAGCAAGTCTCAATAGATATATTGGGTTTTTATTTGAATTTGTTTTTATGCATAGATTGAAAAATGGACGTAGAGTATCTTTTGTCAACTAAAATAAAATAAAAATGATATACTTCATTAAATAAATATGTTTTGTTAAATGTTTTAAAGAATTGTTCTGCATATGGCTAGTAAGGGGTGCCCTCTTTTGTATTTACTGCAGAACAGGAAAATGATATTATTTATACGTTTGTATAGTATAACAACACATTCTTTATCCAAGGGTTGACATGTCAGTTTACCAATTCAGGCAAAGTCTCTGTTCCAGTAGCTAAGGAAAATCGTTTCATTGTATCATAAGCAATGTAGAATCGAGCCATTAGTTTTCCAGTCTCTGTTAAAAAAAAAAAAAAAGATATATATCAACTTAGTAGCATTTTATTGAAACTTAAATTTTTATTGACACTGTAATATACCACTTAACAGACGATTCTGCCATATACCAATTATGTATGTTATGAAATTAAATTATTTCCATAGTGTTAATCACCACTAGTATCCCCCATTATCTGGGGAAATGAGTATCAAAGGTTCAACTATTTCGTAAACACAAATAATAACCAAAGGCATCACCTTTAGAAACATTATCACATATATAATGACCAATGTGTTGGACAGCACCTTAACATGACATGAGAAAAGGAACAACAGAGTTCTAATGCTTTACCCTGCACTAAACCACCTGTGCAATTTCTTTCAGCACCAGATAAGACAATATATGAGATTATTCTCCAAGGGTACCCACAGATCACTTCATCTACACAGCCTCATACATGATAACCGTTAATGGGGATGTGTTTTATAACTAAGCATATAAGGAAATTGCTAGAGCAGATTCTCAAGGGTAGGAGTTATCTCTGTTTCCTCTGTGTAATCAAAGTATGGGAGTCATCTGGTATTATATTTATCCTTACATAGTCTTAAAAGGGCTGTAATAGCTTCCATTCTGCGTATAGATTTTATGTTCTAGTCCTACTGAGCAAAAGATGGGAGTATGGGATTCATCCACCACTGTGTAACTGCCTGGAGAGCTGCTGCTATCAATATCAAAAATATTGTAAGTACTTTTTGTCTGCTCTGCACACCCCGGGGGGGGGGGGGACATCATAGTCAGGGGTAGGGATAATTCTAGAGGGTTATCTCTTGAGAGACAGCACTCCAGAATAGCTGTAGTATACAGCACCCCCAGAAAATATGTGCGTGGGTACCCATTTTGCCACACTGCCTCCAGCACAAATTACAGGAAACAGTGTCAAAATGGCAGGTTCACGCTGGGATGATAAAAAAAAGTGCTTACTTTCCATCGAAACTCTCTACAAGTACCAGATGCTGTGGTTTTGTGACTCTTAGTAGTATTTTAAATAACTTTCTTTAAATCATGGCTCTTAAAGCAGCAGTGCTAAAAAGTAAATTATTTAGGGCCCAATGTTCAAACATTTTGCATGTGCTACAAAGATTTAGGACGTACAAAAAAGTGATTTGCATGTCCTAAACCCTGTTAGCATCGCAAGTGCTTAACTGGAAGGTACAGTTAGCAGTGCACAGCGCAAACCTGTTTGTGCACGTGCACAAACTGGTGCAAGTGCTTATGCAAATGTATGACAGTGCACTGCATATATGTACACTGCCAAAATCAACTCCCATCGCAAGTGCAAACTGGATGATAGCACGGAGTTAGTTAACACCCCAACTATAAGCATCAACAGTGCTGCTTGTTTAAAATACATAACCATTGTTCAGTAACCTCCACCCATCCGATCCCCGTTAGTGCTGTATCAGTTTCAACAATCCTTCCCTGAAAGTCTAGTGGATCCCCCCCCCCCCCAACACACACCCTCACCCGATCCCCACTGGTGTTTTCTGAATTGTATTATAAACTCCCTGGTAGACTAATATACCCTTATCCCTGTCCTACCATCAGATGCCCACCCCCTTACCTAGCCCTGTCCCAGCAATGGCAACTGGCACAGACACCCACTCACTTTCATGGCTGGCTACTGTCTGTCTCACATAAGTATTGATATCGCTACAAAGCTCTATATAGCAATACAGTAATGTATCACAATACAGAGCTGTATAACGGTAGCAGTACATGCTTGAGACAGATAGCGGCTGACCAGGAAGGTAAGTGGTGGGTCTGTGCCAGTTGTTATTGCTGGAACAGGGCTGTAGGGGACAGAGGTAGTGGACACCTGATGTTAGGATGGGAGGGGGCACTAGACTACTATGCATGGGCAAATAGGTCATTTGCATGTGAACATTCATATAAAGCAAATTACTGCAAGATCACTAACAGCTTTGGGAGTCAAAATTCGGCACAAACAGTACCTCTCTATAGCCAGCAGGGGGCTGCATTTTGTACCATGAACCCCAGCTGGGTCTTTCATTAGGGCTGCACTCTTATTCAAACAAGTTCAATGCACTCATACTAAGCTCCAAACTTCATTAAATATGGGTGTGATAGGATGGCGATAGGGAAGGAGGGGGTCTGGTGAAGGGAGTCCTTGGCTGCCCAAAGGAGTGGTGGGCCAGGAGGGCTGAGGGAAAAAAAACAAAACAAAAATATAGCAAATTTAGGGCACTGCATCGTCTTCCACTCAGGTTAGGACCATTGTAAGGAGCAAATGGGCCCCGGTCAGCAGAGTGAATCAGAAAAGTACAGTTACGTAAGAACTTACTGTAATAGTAGATCTTCGAGAGAGGTTCCTGCAGTAAGTCAGAACATGTAGGACTGGGCCTTCTGGTGTCAGGACCGCATTGCAAACTTTTGCTAGCAATGTCTGGCGGGGGACTGTCCACCCGACGTCACATGATTGACGTCAGCATGATCCTATCAGTGGGAAGTCCCCATGCCCGCCTTCCAGTTCTCCCGCCAAAGACCCAAAAGAGTGCGACAGGAGAAAAGGATATAGTCCCTGGAGCCCAATCCAGACAGGCCTGCAAGAACAAACAGAAAACTGGGGGAAGGAGGGAGGGAGGGAAAAAGATGACCTACTGCAGGAACCTCTCTCGAAGATCTATTGTTATGGTAAGTTCTTACGTAACTGTACTGTCTTACTACGGGAGGGTACCTGCAGTAGGTCATAACATGTAGGACTGAGTCCGAAGCAGTCAACTGATCAGGACAAACTGAAGCATGGGAAGAAGGAAGGAAGGTCTGCAGAAAGACCAGAGCAGGTCTATGACAGAAGGCCCTGCAGGACAGCTAGGCCAAAACTCGCCCTATGCCTAGAGGCAATGTCCAGACTGTAATGTTTAGCGAAGGTGTGGACTGAACTCCAAGTTGCAGCAGCACAAATCTCTGCTGCGGACACATTCCTGAAAGAGACAGCCACACCTCTGGTGGAATGACCTTTGACCTCTCCGGAAGAGGCTTTTCTTTTTTTTTTTTTTTAAATTTAGCTTTTTCCTCCTTCAGAGCCTCCACGCCTATCCTTCTGCCGGTCATGGGGTGCTGACTTCTGCCTTCAAATCGGCCGCTGCCACATGCCCTGGCTTACCCCCACCGTGGGGCCCACGACAACACGGCTCCCCTATATGCTGGCACTGTAACAGGTCGGGGGCCCGCCCAAGGAAGGCAAATTCAGCCGTACAGCTTCATTCACGACGGGCGGACGGCTCATCCATTTTCCTATTTTCTCCCGGGAGGCGGGTCGCACAATGCCCGGCGTCCGCCCTGCCTCCATGTGCTTGAGCTCGGCAGTGCAGGGTGCTCCTTGCCTCCGCTTAGGAGTCCCCATCACCCCGGATGCTGCCCCAACCCTCCCCCCGGAGAAGGAGAGCAGTCCCACGGACGCTCGATCCTTCTCCCCTGGCCAGCCCTCCGACGACTCGGGTCCGTTCCCGAGCCCGGGTCGCCGGCGTCGCAAGCGGAAATCCAACCGCTGCGCCGACGGGCCGGCTCCTCTCTGGAAGAGGCTTGCCATACTTCTGTAACAGAAATGAATGCAGTTAGCCAACCATTTGGACAAGCACTGCTTAGGGACTGCTGACCTCAGAGTCTTGGGGTGAGGGAAACAAAAAGCTGGTCATCTTTACGGACATCCTCAGTCCTATTAATGTAGTAGTGCAATATCCTGTGCACATCTAAAGTGTGCAGGAGCACCTCACCCCTATTAGTGTAAGCTGGATAATAAATTGGCAGTTCAGCGGTTTGATTCAGAGTGAACTCAGAAACCACCTTGGGAAGAAAGAAAAAATTACTCACCTTAGTAATGTTGTTTCTTCTAATGGAGTCTTGCTATATTATGAAAATTGCAGTATGATCCAATCTTGGAACTGCCCCGGAGATGAAATAGTTAACTTTTCATGAAGCATGGAACTCTGAGCACGAGCTCGGTTAGGAAGCTCTGTCTGTTGTGCTTCAAACATAAACTGTCAGATCTTCTGAGGCTAAAACTCACTAAGGTTCTGTGTGGAAGCTGTAAACCTACACTAGCCAACTGGCTACTAACCTAAACACACATTTCCTGGTCTCAGACAAAGACTCAAGTCAGGAGACCCAGAAAATGAAAAACACAACACCAATTCACCCCAAAATAGAGGGTGTAAAAACAACAAGGTGGGCATAAATGAAGTGCCAACCCTGTAAAGCCCAGCCACATCCCAAAACGGAGGTTCTGAGAGGGGCAGGCAGGGAGGGAGGTCATAATATAGCAAGACTCCATTAGAAGAAACAACATTACTAAGGTGAGTAATTTTTTCTTCAAACAACTTGAAGTCTTGCTATATTATGACAATTGCAGACTACACAGCAGTACCCCCATGGAGGAGGGACAGAACCTACTTAGGGAATAGGCTCTGAAGAACAGCTGTGCCAAACCGAGCATCACTCCTAGCCTGGATGTCCACGGAGTAATGCTTAGTAAAAGTGTGAACTGTTTTCCAGGTAGCTGCTTGACATATTTCTAGAATAGGAATGTCTCTGGCAGCAGCCAGAGAAGCAGCTGTACCTCTGGTAGAGTGAGCCCTCAGGCCTGAGGGGGGAATTTTACCCAACTTTTCGTAGCGGAATTGGATACAAGAGACAATCCACCTGGCAATGGATCTTTTAGTGGCTGGCTTCCCTTTACCGACCTCGCCATAAGTGAGGAACAGTTGGAGGGAGTCAAACCTGTGACCCTTGGTACGCTCTATGTAGTAACTAAGGGCTCTCTTCACATCTAGGCTGTGCAGCCTCCTCTCACCAGAGGAGGACTGGTCAGTGAAGTACACTGGAAGAGAAATAGATTGATTAAGGTGGAAATCTGAAACCACCTTAGGTAGGAACTTCCTGTTAGTCCGGAGGACCACCTTATCTCTGTGAAAGGAGATAAAATCCGGCTCCACTGACAACGCTTGTAATTCACTTATGCGTCTGGCAGAGGTGATGGCTACCAGAAACACAGTCTTCCAGTTCAAGTACTTAAGCTCAGCTGAAGACAAGGGCTCGAAGGGGGGTTGCATAAGCTGAGCAATGCAAACATTAAGATCCCAGGCAGGGGCAGGATCCCTGAATGGAGGGTTGGTGTGAAGCAACCCCTTAAAAAACTTGGAAAATACAGGATGAGCTGAAAGAGAAGAGGATTTACCTGCAGAAATAAAAGCAGACACAGCTGCCAAATGCACCTTCAGGGTAGCTGGTCTCAGCCCCAGAGAATTCAGATGGACCATATAATCCAGAATTGTGGGTAGATCAGCAGAGTCTGGGGAAATATGCTTTTCCGAGCACCATATGGAAAACCTTTTCCATTTGGAATTGTAAGTAGCCCTGGTGGAAGGCTTCCTTGAGGCCTTCAATATATCCATTACACCTTGGAAAAGGTGTAAATCAGCAAACTCTAACTCTTCAAGAACCAAGCCTTGAGATTGAGAGATTTGAGATTCGGATACCAAACCCGTCCCTGGGCACAGGTTAACAGATTGTGATTCCTGGGAAGGCACAGGGGAGGATGGACTGCTAAGGACAGTAGGAGTGGATACCAGGGTTGTCTGGCCCAATCTGGAGCTATCAGAATGACTTTGAAGGATTGGGATCTGATTTTGACTAGCACTTTGAACAGGAGAGGAAGGGAGGAAGGCATAGAGGAACTTCCTTTCCCAACTGAGGGCTAAGACATCCAGGGGGAGTGAGCCCAACACTGGGGGCCTGCAGCAAAAAAGAGGAAGTTGGTGATTGTCTGGGGCTGCAAAAAGATCTATCTGCGGGGTGCCCCATCTGGCAAATACTACTCCCAAGACCAGGGGATCCAGTGACCATTCGTGATGGCCCTGAGAAATCCTGCTGAGAGCATCTGCCAGGACATTGTCCTTGCCTGGGAGGTGGACTGCCATAAGGGAGGTGTTCAGGGAGAAGCCAGAGACCATAACTTCATCGCTTCAGCACAAGGCCAGAGACCGAGTGCCCCTTGCTTTGTTGATGTACCACATTGTAGTGGTGCTGTCTGTTCTGACCTGTACAATCTTGTTCTGAACAGATTTGGAAAAAGCTTGAAGTGCTAGAAAAACTGCTCTGAGCTCCAACAGGTTGATGTGGAGCAGAGATTCCTGGGGAGACCACAGACCCTGGGTGGTGAGCTCCCCAACCCAAGAGGGATGCATCTGTAGTAAGGATTAGGGAGCGAGACTGAGTGACAAAAGGAACTCCTTGTCTCAGGTTGCTCTGATCCTGCCACCACTGTGGGGCTTGGATCAGGGTTCGAGTTACTGGGATCAACTTGGTAAGAGGATCCTTTCTTTGAGACCAAAAAGCTCTCAAATGGAACTGGATGTCCCTCATCTGAAATCTTGCTCCTGCACAACTGCTGTGGAAGCAGCCATGTGTCCTAGGAGCTGCAGAAAATGCCTTGCTGGTCGAGAGACCTGCAGGGTGAATAGAGGAGGCCAGGAGACTAGGGTCTTTGCCTGTCCAGAGGAAGGAAGGCCCTGGCCTCCTGTGTGTTCAGTTCTGCGCCTATGAAGGTAAGAAGCTGGACAGGTTCTAGAACTGACTTCGAGAGATTCAGAAGGAAACCTAGAGAGGTAAGCAGTTGCTGCGTTATTTGAAGATGTAAATTGACCTGGTCTGGGGACTGACCTACTATGAGCCAATCGTCCAGGTAAGGAAAGATGGCAATCTTTTGCCTTCTTAGGTAGGCAACTGCTACTGCCAGGCATTTGGTGAATACCCTTGGAGCAGAAGTGAGGCCGAAGGGCATTGCTCTGAACTGGTAGTGGCCTGAGGGCAGCTCGAACCTGAGGTACTTTCGATGGGAGCTTCTGATGGGAATACGGAAGTAGTCATCCTTGAGGTCCAGGGAAGCTAGCCAGTCCCCTGGCCTTAGAGAGGGTAGGATAATTCCCAGAGTCACCATTTTGAACTTTGGTTTTAAAAGGTGCTTGTTTAAGTATCTGAGATCCAGGATGGGCCGCCATTCTCCTGTCTTTTTTGGGGTAAGGAAGTACCTGGAGTACAAACCTTTGCCCTGGTGTAGGGGAGGAACCCTTTCCACGGCTCTGAGAGCCAGGAGGTAGAGACCTCTGCCTCTAGGGCAGAGTGCCGCTGATGGAGTTGCAGTGAAAAGATCTGGTTCTCAGCTTTGGAAATTTTTTGACACTGAGAACCAGTCCCTGTCTTACTACTTCCAGGACCCACTTGTCTGATGTTAAAGACTTCCAGTCCTGGACAAAGTAAGCCAGCCTGCCCCCTACAGGTAGAGAAGAATCGGCCCTGGCAACCCCATCAGGGTGCCTGCTTGGCAGGGGCTTTGGGCTGAGGGGTGGAAGCAGGCCTGCTTGCACCCCGTCTGCCTCTCCCTCTAAAGAACCCCCTCTGGGCATGAGGAGAGGAAGCTTGGGTTTGGTATAAAGGCCTATGAAAAGGCCTGCCCCTGCCTTTAGGAAGCTGCTTTTGAGGAGTGGCCTGCCTTTCCTTGGCCTGTGCACTCCTATAGGTGGTCCTATATTCATCCATTTTCTTCATGTAATTCTCTGTTTGCTCCCCAAACAGAGAATTGCCCACAACAGGAAAATCCATGGCCTTAGACTGGGTATCCTGAGACAGGGTAGTACATCTGAGCCAGGCCATCCTGCGAAGAGCCACAGATGTAGCCATGACTCTTGATGAAACATCATTAGAGTCCACTGCAGCATGAAATTGTACCTTGATGCCTCAATCCATCCGTAGCCACCTGTTCCAGTTCCCTGGCAAGCTGGTCAGGGACTTGTTTTGTAGAGCCAGCACAGTATCCCATCTGGATTTCTGGTACCTAGCAGCATAAGCCATATAATTTGCCTGTCTGAGTCCCAAAGATGCTGCCATGTACTGTTTCTTTGCCATAGCATCAATCTTCCTGGAGTCCTTCTCAGGGTGTGAGCTAGGGGAATATTAGCTCTGTCTGCGGCTGCAGCCTGCACTACCCCACATGGCTGCATTGTTGAGTGAGGAAATCAGTGTCGGAACCTGATAAGGTATACCTCTTGTCCATCCTTTTATCCACAGGAGGTATAGTGTGAGGAGTTTTTAAAACTTTTACTGTCTGTTTCCGAAAAGATTTATGTAAAGGAATAGACAGTCTCCTAGACTCTGGAATATTCATCATTTCTACATAGTCAGGCTCCTCTTGGTCATCAACAGCTTCCTCAACAGGGAGCTGCAGAATTTCAGCAACTTTCTTATAAAAAATGAAATGAGAAGAGGACTCAGAAAGCCTGGGAGGAGAAACCCCTAAGGGTCTATCTGGAGAGATGTCCGGTTCAATGGGCACATCCAGATCTTCAAAACCATATTCACTCTCCTCATGTTCCCCTTCCCCTTCCTCTGGTTCATAAAAATCCTCAAAATCATAATCTTGAACCGATGGAACCGGCCGAACCGAATGCTTCCCTGATGGTGTCAGTTCGTGGATGGGAAAGAGACTGGACAATTTGAATTGCTTTAGCTATTTCTTCAGCAGTTGGGGAGAGAACTTTTGGCTCTACGCTAGCTGACTTTCTAGTCCTTTTTGCTGTAACCAGCTCCTCAGAACCGGCTCTTCGTTTGCCCGAGGAAGTATCACCCTGGTCAGAGGGCACTCCCTCCGGTTCGGTTGGTACCGAACCGGGCTGGCCAACCGGGTCAGCGGACTTTTTGGCCTCCCTTTCCCTGAGCCTACCAACTCTCTTTTCTATGGTGGCAGCAGAAATTCTACAAATCTGGCAATCTGAATTGAGGTGGTCAAACCCCAGACAATAGACACATGTGGTGTGTGGGTCAGCCTTAGCAAAAGCTTCCCCACAAACACTACAGTGCTGAAACCCAGTGGGTCCGGTTTTCTTTTAGGTTTCTCAGACATAATGCCAGCCTAACCAAACTTGCCCGTCCTATGGCAATCCGCCAAGAAGACACTCTTATCGTTCCCAACCGTGACACGGGTCGTGGAAAAACATAATGAAACTGCTTTTAGAACCGATAAGAACCGGGAACCGCACTCTAAAAAAGTACTAGTAATTTTACAAACAACCTGATCGGTTCAAACCGAACCGATAAATGTGTACAAGTTCCACACAGAAAATTCAATGTAAAACCTATCTATTACTTAAGTTACCACAGACAGAGCTTGAACCGACCAGTTGTGGTTTAATTTCGGTTAATTTTCAGTTGAAAACCGATAAAATAACACTTTTTAAACCGACAAATGAACCGAGCAGAACGAGAAATCTCCGGAGCGACTGTTCAGTGAGGCGGAGTAAAGAATCTGACAGTTTATGTTTGAAGCACAACAGACAGAGCTTCCTAACCGAGCTCGTGCTCAGAGTTCCATGCTTCACAGAAAGTTAACTATTTCATCTCCAGGGCAGTTCCAAGATTGGATCATACTACAATTGTCATAATATAGCAAGACTTCATGTTGTTTGAACTTAGGATTTGTACACGGAGCCACCTGGTCTCTGTGGAAAATCAGATAAGGCTCCTTACACATCAGGGCGTGAAGCTCGGAGATCCATTGAGCACAAGTAATGGCAACTCAAAAGAGTGCCTTCCAAGACAAATAGCGAATCGCACAGCTTACTGTTGGTTCAAAGGGAGGTAAAGTAAGCTTTTCCAAAATAAAATTCAAATCCCAAGGGGGTCAGGGTTATGTATAGGGGGTTTCAGATGGAGGATCCCTCTCAGAGATGTTTTGGATACCTCCAACTGAGCAATCGTCTTCCCATCCACCAGGGAGTGGTGGACAGAGATAGCAGATAGGTGGACCTTTAATGTAAACCGAGTCCTGAGTCAGACAGGTGCAAGAGGTACTCCATCACCTGGTGCACCGGGCAAGAAAGAGGGTGCCGCCCTTTTGAGGCCGCTCAAATGGAAAACCATTTCCATTTCATAGCGTAAGTAGCTCTAGTGGAAGACTTTCTGCCCTCCACCAAAACTTGGGCGACCCTGTAGGAGACTCCATAACAGTTCGCAATTATGTCTGAAGGAACCACGCATGGAGGTGTAGGGACCTGAGGACCGGATGCACCAATCTGCCCTGATCTTGCATCAACAGATCATACCGAAGAGGCAGAGGTACTGGGATTTTCACAGCCAACTGCTGTAGGAGTAGAAACCAAATCTGCCTGGGTCAGAGGGGGGCGATCAGCAACAGTTGTGCCCCCTGACTGAAGTTTCATCAGAACCTTCTGCAGAATGGGAAAGAGAGGGACGGCATACAAGTATCTTCCTGTCCAACAGAGAGATAACACAACTAGCCAGATAACACCAAGCCCTTGAACAAGTGAGCAAAGCTTGGGAAGTTTTGAGTTGGATGGGGAGGTGAATAGGTCTACCTCTGGACACCCCCAGCGGCTGAACAGCTTTTCTGCCACTTCCTGGTATAGTTCCTATTCGTGAGCGAGGGATAAGGTACGGCTGAGGCTGTCTGTCAGGACACTGTGAATGCCTGGAACGTGCACGGCCGTGAGATGAAGACTATGCTGGACTGCCCAGTACCAGACCCGCATCGCCTCCCTGCATAGGGGATATGATTGGGTGTCTCCTTGCTTGTTGATGGACCAGACCACGCACATATTGCCAGCCTGTACCAAAATTGCTCCCGCTGTCAGAAGGGACTGGAAGGCCTGAAGGGCATACAAGACCGCCCTCATCTCCAGAATGTTTATGTAGAGCAAGGATTCCAAATGGGACCATTTTCACTGGGTTTGGTGGTCCCCCAGGTGAGCTCCCCAATCCAGACCTGATGTGTCTGTGGTGAGGGTCCACGAGGGCGAGGAGGGCCTGAACGGTGTCCCCCGAGACATGTTCAGAGGCTCCTGCCACCATAAGAGGTCCTTCCTCAGTGCACTGGACACCAGAATAGGGTGAGCCAGATCGTCTGTACCCTGATCCTACTGGACCTGTAAGGTCCATTGGGTGATCCTCATAAGCAGCCTGGCCAGAGATATGGTCGGAATGGCTGCAGCCATCAAGCTGAAGAGGCGTAAAAACACCCTGGCTGGGGCACGGCTGGAAGAGGCCACTAGCTTTTCATGCTCCTGCAAAGTATCCGCTCTGTCCGACGCGAGGAAGGCCTTGCCCTGGACCGTGTCCAATATCGCCCCAATGAATTGGAGGCACTGGGATTGGACCAGAGATGACTTGGGATAACTGACAGTAATACCCAGTCGTGCAAAAAGGTCCAGGGTGGAGGACAGGGAATCCTCCAGGATGCTGCTGGACAGGGCTGCTATGAGCCAATCGTCCAGGTATGGGAACATATAAATTCCTGGCAACGAAGTGCCACTGCCACCACCACCACTAGGCACTTGGTGAAGACTCTGGGTGCCGAGGAAAGGCTGAAAGGGAGGGCTTTGAACTAGTAGTGCTCCCCTCGGAAGAAAAAACGCAGGAAGTGGCAGTGGCCCAGGAAAACCAGGATGTGCAGGTACGTGTCCTGCATACCCAGTGCACAGAGCCAATGGTCTGTCTGGAGCAAGGGCAGGAGTCCCTGGAGAGTCAACATGCAGAACCTTTTGTACTCTACATAAAGGTTCAGCTGACTGAAGTCCAAGATGGGCCTGAGATCGCCCATCTTTCTGGGAATGAGGAAGAAATGGGAGTAAAGTACAGTTACGTAAGAACTTACTGTAACAGTAGATCTTTGAGAGAAGCTCTTGCAGCAGGTAACACATATGTAGGACTGACACCACCTGGCGGCAGATCTCGGCATTTCTTTTTCTCTAGCAGTACCGACGTGGGGGACTACCTACCCGGCGTCGGCCCCGCCTCAACGCCACATAGTATAAAGGGCATAGGTGGTCCCCATGTGCTCCAGTTCTTGCATGCCAAAGCCAGGCCAATGAACAACAAACTCTGTGGCAGAAAATTTTCCACAGCAACACACATTTGCGAGGCCTGTCAAGGGGAGCTGAACTTATCCAGAGCAGAAATTCTCATTCCCGGGGGAAGGAGGAAGGTAAATCATACCTGCTACAAGAGCTTCTCTCAAAGATGTACTGTTACGGTAAGTTCTTATGTAACTGTACTATCTTACTTCAAGAGGAAGCTCTTGCAGCAGGTAACACATATGTAGGACTGATTCCCAAGCAGTATAAACTGAAGACAACCGCTGGGAAAGGGTGGGGGAAAGGAAAAAATAGAAACATCTCCCAGAGGTATAAACTTAAGACAACCCCTGGGAAGGAGAGTCAACAAACACATACCCATTTAAGGTCTAAACTTAAGACAACCATGAATGAGTAGGATAGGAGAGGCAGGAAACCCTCAGGAGACAAGACCTCTCAAGAAAGAAGGCCCTGGAGGACTGCCAGGCCAAAACCTGCGTGACATCTGGAAACAATGTCCAGACTGTAATGTCTGATAAAGGTATGCGCCAAGTGCCAGGTGGCAGCAGCACAAATGTCAGCCGCTGACACTCTCTTAAGGGCTGAGAAAGAAGTAGCCACAGCTCTTGTAGAATGAGCCCGAACTGAGCCCAGAGGGGTCTTGTTAGCCTGCTGATAACAGAGGAAGACACAATTGACCAGCCAACACAAAAGTGTTTATTTTGTAACCGGGTGGCCCAAGGATCTATCCGCAAAGGATACAAACAATTGGTCCGATTTCCCGAAACCCTTTGTTCTGGACAAAAAACACCGGAGAGCATGATGCACATCAAGGGTGTACAAGAGAGCTTCTCCCCTATTAGAATGCTCCGGAAAATAAACTGGGAGCTGAACAGATTGATTAAGTGTGATCTCTTAAGACTACCTTAGGAAGAAATTTAGGATTAGTGCGGAGGTCCACCATATCCTTATAGAAAATAAGGTAGGGCTCCCGACACATAACAACATGAAGCTCCAAGATGCGTCCAGCTGAAGTGACTGCCACCAGGAGCAGAGTCTTCCAGGATAGATAGCAGAGCTCACAAGACATGGTCGGCTCGAAAGGGGGGAGCATAAGCCTCTCCAGCACAAACAACAAACCCCAAGGAGGAACAGAGTCCCGGACCGGAGGATGGAAATGTAAAATCCCCTTCAGAAAAGTCTTTACCACCTCCAATTGAGCCACTGTTCTGTTTTGAATACAGTGATGATAGGCAGAAACAGCAGCCAGGTATACTTTGATGGAGCAGTAAGAGACCTGACTCCAACAGGGATAGCAGGTACCGAAGACCGTGACACCGGACAGATCTCAGAGGGTCGTTTTCTGGCTGCGGCCCACATGCAAAAGCGTTTTCACTTCATGGCATAAGTGGCCCTGGTAGTGGGCTTCCGGGCCTCAACCAAAATCCAGGCAATATCATCAGAAACTCCAAAACGCAGCATTGTTAGGTCCTGAGGAACCAAGCATGTAGGTGCAGGGATCGCAGGTTGGGATAAACCAAAGTCCCCTGCTGCTGGGAAAGTAAGTGACCCGAAATGGGAAGAGGCCACAGAGCTTGCACCGACAGACACCTGAGAAGTGGGAACCAGATCTGTCTGGGCCACAGAGGGGCAATCAAGATCATGGAGACCCTCTCCGATTGTGCTTTGAGGAGAACCCAGTGCAAGAGAGGAAAGGGAGGGAAGGTGTAAAGAAACCTCCCGCTCCAAGACAGGGACAACGTGTCTTGCCGAAAAGCTCTAGGCTCGGGATTGAGCGAGCAAAAACAGGGCAGTTTTGCGTTGTAGCGAGATGCAAAGAGGTCCAAATCCAGCGTTCCCCATCTTGTGAATAGCTCATCTGCCACAGACTGAATCAGGGACCAGCCGTGACAGAGCGGTTTCGCCCTGCTGAGGGCGTCTGGGACTACATTCAAGGAGCCCGGAACATGGGCTGCCAAAAGATGGAGATGATGCTCCACCACCCAGTCCCACACCCTCATAGCTTCCCGACAGAGGGGGTTAGAGTGTGTGCCTCCCTGCTTGTTGATGTAAAATACCACCGACATGTTGTCCATCTGAATAAGGAGGTGGCCAGGTTTGAGAAATAGAGCCAGAGCCTGTAGGGCGTACAGGACTGCTCTGAGTTCGAGCACACTGATATGCAGATTCTCTTCTAATGGAGACCACAGCCCTTGAGTCCTGTGGATCCCCAAGTGAGCCCCCCATCCCGTCCCGGATGCGTCTGTGGTGAGCATCTGGACAGGACTTTCCGGCTGGAAGGGGAGTCCTCGGCAGAGATGCTAGGGAGATGCCCACCAGCGGAGTTCGCAACAAATTGGTTCCAAGATTCTGACCGGCAAGTCCAAGTCGTCCCTGGTCTGGTCCCACTGGACCCGAAGTGCACACTGGATGGTGCGCATTCATAGTCTGGAGAAGGGGGCCGAGACTATGGCAGCAGCCATGTGCCCCAGAAGCCTGAGAACGGACCTGGCTGGAACCATAGAGGCTGAAAAACCTTGTGACGCCAGAGCCTGGATGCACTCTGCCCTGTCTGCAGGGAGACAAGCTTTCCCCAAAGTAGTATCCAACAGAGCGCCTATAAATTGAAGGCACTGAGAGGGGAAAAAGCTGAGATTTTTCTGGATTTACAGTGATCCCCAGATGCTGACAGAGGGGGAGCATGGCCAGGATGGTCTCCCACAAGCGAAACCTGGACGGGGCCAAGAGGAGCCAATCGTCGAGATAAGGGAACAGAAAGTGACTGTCTCAATGCAGGGCCACTGCAACAATGGCAAGGTTCTTGGTGAAGACTCTGGGAGCGGAGGAAAGGCCGAAGGGAAGAATCATGAACTGATAGGCCCGACTCTCGAACTTGAGCCTCAGGAATCTCTGATGACTGAGGCAAATAGGAATGTGAAGGCAGGCATCCTGCATGTCCAGAGATGCCAGCCAATCCCCGACCAATAGGAAAGAGAGGAGATTTGGAAGCAACACCATACGGAATCTGTCGTAAGCGACCAATTGGTTGAGGTCGCTGAGGTCCAAGATTGGCCGCAAGTCCGGAACAGGAAGATGCGGATGTAAAACCCAGAGTCCTCTTCTGCCTCCAGGACACACTCTATGGCATCCTTGTCTAGGATAGACTGGATTTCCAGTCTGATGGGAGGCCTGTTGTCTCTCAGATAGTAGGCAGGGGATGGAGGTCTGTCCGATGGCAGAGACTCGAACTCTATGGAGTGCCCGAACTCCACGAGGTCGAGGACCCATCTGTTGGAGGTCATTTCTCTCCAGGCAGGATGGTGCAGAAAGAAACGTCCTCCCACCCGCTCTCCCGACAACAGGTCTGGGAGGGGAGAGTCGTTTGTTTAGTCAGGTGGAAGGAGGGGGCGGGAGGGCGGCTGCTGGAGGTCTAGCCCATCTAGAAGGGGCGGAGGCAGAGCCTCGCTGACCCCCTCGTCAACCAAAACCACCCCGCTGTGCGTGATGCTGAGCACAGAGTTGCGGAGGCTGGTGTCCCCCTCTGCCATGAAAACGGGGCCAACGAAAACACTCCTGTTTCGGGCGATACATAGACTGCACCATACGGACTGCTTTGCCAGAGTCCTGCAGTCTAACAATAACCTTCTCTGTGTCTTCACCGAAGAGCACAGAGCCCTTGAAAGGGGTGTCCAGAAGTGTAGTCTGCACCTCTGGGTCGAACCTGGAGACCCAGAGCTAGGAGTGGCACCAAAGGCAAATTCCAGTGGTAGCCACCCTCACCGATGTGTCTGCAGAGTCATACGCAGCTCGAAGAACATGGGTACCCACATCCAAGCCCATCTGTAACAGTTTCGCAAGCTCTGTCCTTTGAGGACAGTCAGGCAAACCTTGCAGAATGCCCAATTCTTGGTCCCAAAGGGTGTTCTGGAATTGGACCATATGAGTCAAAAAATTTAGACTTCGAATACTGCAGGTGGCAGATGAGTATACCCTGCAACCTAAAGAGTCCAGCTGCTTAGACTTCCTGTCTGGCGGCTGGGTACTTAGGTGCTTCCGCCTCTGCAAACAATCATGCACAGCTGAAATGACCACAGAATCAGCCGTGGGGTGTTCGGCCAGGTAAGAATGATCCTTGGGGGCCTGGTACAAGCGGTTAGCCTTCTTGGGCACCACTGAGGACATGTGTGGATGCCTCCAGGTAGCTAGGGTAACGTCCCAGAAAGTGTCCACTAGGGGCGGGATGACAACCGGCTTGGGATCCTTCTGGCGTAGGTATTTTGCCAGGCACAAGAGTTCAGGGTCCAGGGCCTCTGTATCCCAGACCATGTTCTCCTGAATATGCCGCATAACCTCCAGAAAACTGGGGTCATCGAGGAGACTTAGGTTGGTCCTCAGTGTCATCAAGGAGCGAGCCCGGGTCTGAATCAAGGTACGAGTCCGATTCGCCATAGGCAGAGGAAGAGGAGGAGGACGAAACCCTCCGACATCTCCTCTTGTGCCTGGGCCATGAAGGTGAAGGAGAACGAGAGGAGGAAGGAGTCCTAGTCCTCTTGCGCTTGTCCTTGCGCTTTCTGGGGCTGGTAGGTGATTTGTCACCCTCATTTCCTGAAGGGACAGGTGTGGTCTTCCTGTCAGGCTGAGGCACAGGGGAAGCAGGGCCAACAACATCCTGTTTTATTGTCTCCCATCAATCACAATCAGCAAAGAGCTCCTTGACCTGGGACATCCCCAGTTTAGGGGATTCTGGTCTGAGAGGCGACGTCGGTCAGCTGGCAGAAGGACCGGCATCGGTATGATAGGTGATGCCGGACTAACCTCGTCAGCAACACCAGGCAAGTCTGGCGTTGGGTGGACCAGTGAACAGTCCCGAGGCGACGTCGGAGAGACCGACGACAGCTGCGGGGCAGCCTTGTCCCATACAGGTGTAGGTGGGGGAAGAGACCTGTGTCGGTACTGAAGTCACCTCAGACGCAAGCCCTTTAGCCAAAAGCGGCGGAGGGCAGGTGGAGGAAGAGGCCTTAGAAGGCAGATCAGCCTTGTGCTTCTCGGGGCATCGTCGGTCCGACTCCACTGACGGACGCCGGTCATGCTTATGTTTTGGCAGCAAGGAAGAGGCCAGAGAAGCAGAGTGGCCTGATGGTAGCTTAGCCTCCCGGGGGTCGACCGAAGCTGAGCGGGAGGACTACTTACCTGAGGGAGCCACGAAACTGGAGTCGGAGTGCCTCTTGTGTCCAGAGGAGCCCGAACTGGTAGGCTTCTTAGAAGAACCAGCATCTGCGGACTTAGATGCCGGCGTGGAACCCGAATCAGACGTCCGGATCTGGATAGGCTGCAAGGCAGGCGCCTTGGAAAGAGAGGCAGGAGGCTTGAGGGAAGTAAGCTAGGCCTCACGTCCGGAGGAGCTGGAACGACCAGCGGAGCTGGAAGACCTAGGCCTGGACGGCGAGCGGTCACGCTCCTGATGGTGTTGCTTCTCCTTTCCTTTTTGAGGAGTCGGGGAGCGAGACTCCCTCCTAGAGGACGAATCCTGCTGCATCTGGGCCAGTTGCTGCTGTGCTAGATGGGCCTGGAGCGACTTCTGTCTGCGGATCCTAGTGCAACTGTTGAAGGCCTGGCAATGGGTACAGGCATCAGTATCATGGTCTGGGCTCAGGTAAAAGAGGCAGGAAGAATGACCGTCCTTGGCAGGAATCTGCCATCCACAAGAGCACTTGTTACAGTGCCCGGTTGAGATGGAGGACATACGTCATCGAAATTAAGAAAAATTAGGCTGAGGAACCCATAAGCGAGCCGAGAACTGACTAGCGAGTTCCCGCGGCAGGAAAGAACTGGAGCACGTGGGGACTGCCTACGCCCTTTATACTATGTGACGTCGGGGTGGGGCTGATTGGTAGACGGTCCTATCACGGTACTGCTAGAGAAAAGAAATGCTGAGATCTGCCGCCAGGTGGCATCAGTCCTACATATGCGTTACCTGCTGCAAGAGCTTCCTCTTGAAGTAAGATTACCCTTTTCCCCTCTGTGCCTAAGGAACTGGCTCTATCGCCGATTTTTGGTGTACAGCCTGGATGTCGTCCCTTACCAGTGTTACATGGTTTGAGGGATAATGAGATCATCTTGGAGGAGAGTCTGGAGGTTTTTCCAGAAACTCAATGGTGTGCCCTCTTGCTATGAGCTGAATGACCCAGGAATCCGAAGCGATGCCCTGCTACTCTGCTAGGTGGAGGGCAAATCTTCCTCCCCACTGGCTCCACACTGTTTGGAGGTGAAGGCGGAGGGGGGCAGAAGGAGTCTGGTGTTGAGGAATGGGTGGGGAAGGTGCCGCCTGTGGCTCACTGGGTCTTGGAGGCAGTGGGAGAGGTAACAGCAGGTCCCGATGCTCTCCTTTTGGTTTGATGCCTGTTAAAAGGCTGTTTGCCTACGATTCCATACCACAAAAAGTTGAAGCAAAATAGCTTCATACAGTTTCTGTTCTTGGAACATTAAAGGTGCACAATCTCCTACTAAGAGAGTTAAAATTTTACTCCATTTGCACAAGTTGCAAGTAGACATCGACTTCTTGCAGGAGATACATTTACTTGCATCCCAGGCCCTCCTCCTTAGAAGATTTTGGGTGGTGCAAGCCTTCGGAGCAGGCTCCAATTCCCGCAAGAGGGGTGTCTCAATTTTTATAGCTAGAAGGATCCCCTTCCTTTTTTGCAAGAAACAGCAGACCCTTCGGGTCAATTTCTTGTCATTTGGGCCCAGATTGGCCACCAGGAAGTGCTGTTGGGATCTGTTTATGCCCCTAATTTGGATGACCCACAATTTTTCACTTCTCTTATGTCCCTGATAGCACCGTGGTCCTCCCTTCCCATTATCCTAGGAGGATACTGGAATCTGGTATACTGCAATAAAATGGATAGATCAGGTGGACTCCAGCAAACTCTCTCACCAGCACAGTTAGCCCTCCATGAATTTATGGACTTCCTGGGGCTGGCAGACCCCTGGAGAGTTCTATTCCCTGACTCGTGAATACTCATTTCATTCCCTCCATCACAATACACTTTCTAGATTGGACTTTTTCTTAATCAATACAGAACATCTCCTCGGGGTTAACACTTGACACTATTCAGTGAAGGTAATTTCAGACCATCACCATACTCTTATGCTGCTTAACCTTAACCCTTCCTTGGTAAATGATAAAGTATGGTGGTTTAATAACCAGCTACTCAAGTCGATGATATCAAGAGCCGTATACATTCTTTCATTGATACTTTCATGGAAACAAACTCCCCATCCATGACTAAAGCCCTGTCCACACTACACCACTTACAATCTGTAACGGTTCCAAACCGTTACAGACCGGAACCGTTACAGTGTATCCACACTGCCAGCAAACAGTCTCGATAACGGTTTGGAACCGTTACAGCCCATCCACATTGTGGGTGTCGTGTAACTGTTACGGCTGTAGCCTATCCCACAATGCAGTTCGTGCTGCACTGGGAAAATGCTGGAGCTACACGTCACGCATCCACACTATGGCTGGTAACGTTATTAGGGTTTGATTGTAATCGTTGTTCAAACCACCTCAGTGTTTCATCAACGTTAAAACGCCTTTCTGTAACGTTAAGTGTAACGCAAACCGTTGAGGTAACGGTTTGAGCCCTCTGTACCGACAGAGGCATAGTGTGACAGGGCCCCAGTTAGATCTGCTATGGGAAGCACTGAAGTGTGCTCTCTGCTGGGAGCTCATACGCCTTGCCGCCAGACGTAAAAAACAGCTAATGGATAGGACTTCCTCCCTTTTGGCCGACATTAGAAAATAAGAAGAGAAAATTTCCTCAACATCCCCCCCAGTGGAGTGGGAATGACTGAAAGACCTCAGACATCAATACAATATTATATTAGGGGAAAAGACAGAACACTTACTGCTCCATTCTGAAGTGAAATATTTTGACCAAGGGGGCAGGGAAATTACTGGCCTTCCAACTGCGGTCGCAGGCAGCGGACAAAATTGTGTCTTCCATTCATTCTAGCTCTGGTCAGCTTTTGACCTCACCACAGGATATAGTCACCACATTTCAAAGCTTTTACCAAGAGCTATACCTGCCCTCTCTACCATGCTCTTTAAGGCCTTTTTCTTCAGGATATCCCTTTACCCCACCTGGACGACATTGTGGCCACCAGCCTAAAAATCCCTTTTGCGCTTGTTGAATTTTCTCAAGCTGTCGATTCATTGGCCCCAGATAGATCCCGTGGCCCCGGATGGGTTTTCTACAAATTTTTATAAGACCTTTAAACCCCAGTTAGTACCTATACTTTGGGATACTTTTAACTACATTTTCAAGGAAGGCCTGACTGATACATTGCTTACAGAAACCACAATTGTAATACTTCCTAAACCGGGTCGAGACCCCTTAATGGTCTCTAATTATAGGCCGATCTCCTTAATTAATGTGGACTTTAAAATCCTCTCAAAAGTATTGGCTCTCCGGTTAAGCCACGTTTGGGACTCTCTTCTGAGTAAGGAACAAGTGGGGTTCGTCAAAGGCAGAATATCGGCCGATAATCTCCGAAAATTAATTATTTATTTATTGGGAACTCGGAATTACAAACCTTTGAGCTAAGAGCTCATTTACAAAGGATCCTCGTCAGCACTTAAGGAGATACATTTTGTTGCAACAGCATAATTACAGCAGACAAATTGACACTGGGGTTGTACTACTAACATAGAGTTCACATAGGAAGGGGTAGCAAATACATTTACGGTTTACACAAGTCAAGACATGAATGAAGTGGGGGGGAGGGGAGACACTGTGGAGCCCAAGCAAGATGGAGCTTTTCTGATAAGCCTGTTCAGCTTGGGCTGACAACTTCCACGAAGTAGACATTCTAAGCAGAGATAATTATACAAAGGAGATAAGAAATTGTTGAGGAAAGCCTCCTGCTTAATATGGGCAACGCACGTAAAGATCAGCACTCTGGAGCGGGAGCAAAAAGTAAAAATGCTCCGTCAGCCTCGGCGACTCGCTCCACACAAGGTAGGCCGGAAGAGAGCACCAGGGAAGTGGCAGAGGAAACTCTTCAGACTATCTGGGCAAAGCTGTCAAAATTGATTAAGTCGGTAACCGTGCTCTCAGATAAATTTGATAGCCTAACCACTAGGGTCACTACACTGGAAGTGACAATGGAAGGAACGCAGATGACAGACATAGATGCCTCCAAGAGAGCAGATGCAGCCACCGGAGCAGTGAAGGTCCCTGATTAAAGAAAGTGGGCACTGAAAAGCCCGCATCGAAACCCTGGAAAACCAAATCAGAGCCGCAAACATAAGAATTTTGGGCATGCCGGAGGGCAGTGAAGGGGACAGCCTTCTATTGTTTCTTCAGGACTAGTTTGGGCAGCAGATGGGGGATGAAGCACAACTGAAAATCCAGTTGTTCCAATCAGCCTACAGAGTCACGCCACATGGGTGATTGGAAGATCAAGATCTCCCCAGAACTATCATTTTGGTTACCGACGGAGCTGGGATCAGGGACTACTTCTTGGCGATGGCCAGACGAAAAGGGACCCTCCTTCAGGACAGATACAGAGTTAGCCTCTTTCCGGACATCAGTTACGCCACCCACCAGAAGCGGCGACGATTTGATGGAGTTCAGATGATGTTGAGGGAGGCCTCGATTTCTCATGGAATGACCTTCCCAGCGCGACATCGTATCACACATTGTGGGAAGGTTTACTTATTTTCTGACCCGGTTGAGTACTTGAAGTGAGGCCGTAAGAATGCTATCTCACCAGCTCACCAGTCCAAGTTGGACCACAGTCCTCGGAGGATGAAAAATTCTGAACCCCCAACAGCATTCAATAACAAGTGGTGGGTAAAGCTAAATCAGGTACTTTTAGCAACCTTTAGCTAATTCCATTTAAGTACAATATTTCTAATGGACAGTAATTTCACCTGAAGGCTCACCGCCTCATGTTAAGGGGTAAAGAAGAGATGTGTTCAGGACATTGTTTCTCTTATTCCCATTTCTACCAGATTGAACTTTGGACTGTTTCCTCTAATATTAGAGACTGTCATTTTTCCAGAGCGATTAATAATAGATTAGACGATAATGGGACTATTGTTTTCCTCTGATAATCTCGTTTGGCAGGTTATTAAAGTTTGTCAACTAAGCGCCTAAATACTTACTTTAAGTACAATCAAAAATGCTTTGCACATTATTAGTGCTCTTACTAGTGAATGCATGGCATCCAGTACCACACTGTGTGGTGAAGGACTTTGGACAATAATTTTATGTTTAATCATATGATAATTTCCATGCAGCTCATGGGCTTCATTACAGCAATGGTATTATACAGCTTTAGTATTTCAAGAGGGGGAAAACATTTTTAATTTTTCTTCTCATTACGGATTCCCTCCAGATGTTGCATCTTTAAAGCACTAAATGGTTCATATTGATTTTATTAAGAGGAGTGGCACCCCCTATGGATGCAAATAATGATATATGTTATATTTGTGCTCGGTATAAAACTGTATGTTTGCTTTACCACAAAATAAAACAAAGTTTAACAAAAAAAGACATGAATGAAGCAGCTGGTAGCATTGTCAATTTCCCACTGGAGGTAAGCAATGTGCAGCTATTTGAGAGAAGATAAGTGCAGAGAGACACGCTGGGGTTTGGCAAGTGCAGGTAGGTGGTGGGGGGAGTGGGAAGGGGAAGAGGAGGTCAGGAAATGGGCTAGAGGTAGTGTGGGTGTACTGGACAGAGGGCAGGTGGAAGAGAGGAGTGGGGGGGCAGAGGAAGTGACAGGGACCAGGCAGTAGACAGTGTGGGTGTACTGGACAGAGGGCAGGTGGAGGAGAGGAGTGGGGGGCAGAGGAAGTGGACAGGGACCAGGCAGCAGACAGTGTGGGTGTACTGGACAGAGGGCAGGTGGAGGAGAGGAGGGGCAGAGGAAGTGGACAGGGGACCAGGCAGCAGACAGTGTGGTGTACTGGACAGAGGGCAGGTGGAGGAGAGGAGTGGGGGCAGAGGAAGTGGACAGGGACCAGGCAGCAGACAGTGTGGGTGTACTGGACAGAGGGCAGGTGGAGGAGAGGAGTGGGGGCAGAGGAAGTGGACAGGGACCAGGCAGCAGACAGTGGGTGTACTGGACAGAGGGCAGGTGGAGGAGAGGAGGGGGGGCAGAGAAGTGGACAGGGACCAGGCAGCAGACAGTGTGGGTGTACTGGACAGAGGGCAGGTGGAGGAGGAGTGGGGGGAGGAGTGGACAGGGACCAGGCAGCAGACAGTGTGGGTGTACTGGACAGAGAGCAGGTGGAGGAGAGGGTGGGGGCAGAGGAAGTGGACAGGGACCAGGCAGCAGACAGTGGGTGTACTGGACAGAGGCAGGTGGAGGAGAGGAGTGGGGGCAGAGGAGTGGACAGGGACCAGGCAGCAGACAGTGTGGGTGTACTGGACAGAGGGCAGGTGGAGGAGAGGAGTGGGGGGGAGGAAGGGACAGGGGACCAGGCAGCAGACAGTGTGGGTGTACTGGACAGAGGGCAGGTGGAGGAGAGGAGTGGGGGGCAGAGGAAGTGGACAGGGACCAGGCAGCAGACAGTGTGGGTGTACTGGACAGAGGGCAGGTGGAGGAGAGGAGTGGGGGGGCAGAGGAAGTGGACAGGGGACCAGGCAGCAGACAGTGTGGGTGTACTGGACAGAGGGCAGGTGGAGGAGAGGAGTGGGGGCAGAGGAAGTGGACAGGGGACCAGGCAGCAGACAGTGTGGGTGTACTGGACAGAGGGCAGGTGGAGGAGAGAGGAGGGGGCAGAGGAAGTGGACTAGGGACCAGGCAGCAGACAGTGTGGGTGTACTGGACAGAGGGCAGGTGGAGGAGAGGAGTGGGGGCAGAGGAAGTGGACAGGGACCAGGCAGCAGACAGGTGGGTGTACTGGACAGAGGGCAGGTGGAGGAGAGGAGTGGGGGCAGAGGAAGTGGACAGGACCAGGCAGCAGACAGTGTGGGTGTACTGGACAGAGGGCAGGTGGAGGGAGAGGAGTGGGGGCAGAGGAAGTGGACAGGGGACCAGGCAGCAGACAGTGTGGGTGTACTGGACAGAGGCAGGTGGAGGAGAGGAGTGGGGGGGCAGAGGAAGTGGACAGGGGACCAGGCAGCAGACAGTGTGGTGTACTGGACAGAGGGCAGGTGGAGGAGAGGAGTGGGGGGCAGAGGAAGTGGACAGGGGACCAGCAGACAGTGTGGGTGTACTGGACAGAGGGCAGGTGGAGGAGAGGAGTGGGGCAGAGGAAGTGGACAGGGGACCAGGCAGCACAGGTGGGTGTATGGACAGAGGGCAGGTGGAGGAGAGGAGTGGGGGCAGAGGAAGTGGACAGGGACCAGGCAGCAGACAGTGTGGGTGTACTGGACAGAGGGCAGGTGGAGGAGAGGAGTGGGGGCAGAGGAAGTGACAGGGGACCAGGCAGCAGACAGTGTGTGGGGTACTGGACAGAGGGCAGGTGGAGGAGAGGAGTGGGGGGCAGAGGAAGTGGACAGGGACCAGGCAGCAGACAGTGTGGGTGTACTGGACAGAGGGCAGGTGGAGGAGAGGAGTGGGGGGGCAGAGGAAGTGGACAGGGACCAGGCAGCAGACAGTGGGTGTACTGGACAGAGGGCAGGTGGAGGAGAGGAGTGGGGGCAGAGGAAGTGGACAGGGACAGGCAGCAGACAGTGTGGGTGTACTGGACAGAGGGCAGGTGGAGGAGAGGATGGGGGGCAGAGGAAGTGGACAGGGACCAGGCAGCAGACAGTGTGGGTGTACTGGACAGAGGGCAGGTGGAGGAGAGGAGTGGGGGCAGAGGAAGTGGACAGGGGACCAGGCAGCAGACAGTGTGGGTGTACTGGACAGAGGGCAGGTGGAGGAGAGGGTGGGGGCAGAGGAAGTGGACAGGGGACCAGGCAGCAGACAGTGTGGGTGTACTGGACAGAGGGCAGGTGGAGGAGAGGAGTGGGGGGGCAGAGGAAGTGGACAGGGGACCAGGCAGCAGACAGTGTGGGTGTACTGGACAGAGGGCAGGTGGAGGAGAGGAGTGGGGGGGCAGAGGAAGTGGACAGGGGACCAGGCAGCAGACAGTGTGGGTGTACTGGACAGAGGGCAGGTGGAGGAGGGGGGGGGGCAGAGGAAGTGGACAGGGGACCAGGCAGCAGACAGTGTGGGTGTACTGGACAGAGGGCAGGTGGAGGAGAGGAGTGGGGGGGCAGAGGAAGTGGACAGGGGACCAGGCAGCAGACAGTGTGGGTGTACTGGACAGAGGGCAGGTGGAGGAGAGGAGTGGGGGGGCAGAGGAAGTGGACAGGGGACCAGGCAGCAGACAGTGTGTGTACTGGACAGAGGGCAGGTGGAGGAGAGGAGTGGGGGCAGAGGAAGTGGACAGGGACCAGGCAGCAGACAGTGTGGGTGTACTGGACAGGGCAGGTGGAGGAGAGGAGTGGGGGCAGAGGAAGTGGACAGGGGACCAGGCAGCAGACAGTGTGGGTGTACTGGACAGAGGGCAGGTGGAGGAGAGGAGGGGGGCAGAGGAAGTGGACAGGGGACCAGGCAGCAGACAGTGTGGGTGTACTGGACAGAGGGCAGGTGGAGGAGAGGAGTGGGGGGCAGAGGAAGTGGACAGGGACCAGGCAGCAGACAGTGTGGTGTACTGGACAGAGGGCAGGTGGAGGAGAGGAGTGGGGGCAGAGGAAGTGGACAGGGACCAGGCAGCAGACAGTGTGGGTGTACTGGACAGAGGGCAGGTGGAGGAGAGGAGTGGGGGCAGAGGAAGTGGACAGGGACCAGGCAGACAGTGTGGTGTACTGGACAGAGGGCAGGTGGAGGAGAGGAGTGGGGCAGAGGAAGTGGACAGGGACCAGGCAGCAGACAGTGTGGTGTACTGGACAGAGGGCAGGTGGAGGAGGAGTGGGGGGGCAGAGGAAGTGGACAGGGGACCAGGCAGCAGACAGTGTGGGTGTACTGGACAGAGGGCAGGTGGAGGAGAGGAGTGGGGGGGCAGAGGAAGTGGACAGGGGACCAGGCAGCAGACAGTGTGGGTGTACTGGACAGAGGGCAGGTGGAGGAGAGGAGTGGGGGGCAGAGGAAGTGGACAGGGGACCAGGCAGCAGACAGTGTGGGTGTACTGGACAGAGGGCAGGTGGAGGAGAGGAGTGGGGGGGCAGAGGAAGTGGACAGGGGACCAGGCAGCAGACAGTGTGGGTGTACTGGACAGAGGGCAGGTGGAGGAGAGGAGTGGGGGGGCAGAGGAAGTGGACAGGGACCAGGCAGCAGACAGTGTGGGTGTACTGGACAGAGGGCAGGTGGAGGAGAGGAGTGGGGGCAGAGGAAGTGGACAGGGACCAGGCAGCAGACAGTGTGGGTGTGACTGGACAGAGGGCAGGTGGAGGAGAGGAGGGGGGCAGAGGAAGTGGACAGGGACCAGGCAGCAGACAGTGTGGGTGTACTGGACAGAGGGCAGGTGGAGGAGAGGAGTGGGGGCAGAGGAAGTGGACAGGGACCAGGCAGCAGACAGTGTGGGTGTACTGGACAGAGGGCAGGTGGAGGAGGAGGAGGGGGCAGAGGAAGTGGACAGGGACCAGGCAGCAGACAGTGGGTGTACTGGACAGAGGGCAGGTGGAGGAGAGGAGTGGGGGCAGAGGAAGTGGACAGGGACCAGGCAGCAGACAGTGTGGTGTACTGGACAGAGGGCAGGTGGAGGAGAGGAGTGGGGGCAGAGGAAGTGGACAGGGGACCAGGCAGCAGACAGTGTGGGTGTACTGGACAGAGGGCAGGTGGAGAAGAGGAGTGGGGGCAGAGGAAGTGGACAGGGGACCAGGCAGCAGACAGTGTGGGTGTACTGGACAGAGGGGCAGGTGGAGGAGAGGAGTGGGGGGCAGAGGAAGTGGACAGGGGACCAGGCAGCAGACAGTGTGGGTGTACTGGACAGAGGGCAGGTGGAGGAGAGGAGTGGGGGCAGAGGAAGTGGACAGGGACCAGGCAGCAGACAGTGTGGGTGTACTGGACAGAGGGCAGGTGGAGAGAGGAGTGGGGGCAGAGGAAGTGGACAGGGACCAGGCAGCAGACAGTGTGGGTGAACTGGACAGAAGGCAGGTGCGGGGAGGTAGTGAGGGGGTACTGGACAATGGGCAATTGGGGGAGTTGGTAGGGGGAAGGGGTGGGGGAGGGGAAAGGCATCCTGGCCAGAGCAGGTGGGTAGTTGAGTGGTGGCTGGATGCTGGGATTATGTTTGACACAGGCAGCGGACTGGAGGAGTGATGGATTTCTGAGTTCGGTTTGAAGTGCCCTAGACGCTAAGGCTGGTGATGTACTTGAAGCCTGCTTAGCCAGGGGAGCCCCACGCGGCTGCTGCATCGCCTCCCCGGGCTGATTTCTGAAGGGAACAGCTATGGGCCTGAGATGCTTCTTGTGACATGCTCACCTGGGGCAGGTCTGAATAACCCCTGCAGGGAGACGGGTGCCAGTCCCAATAAGGCCTTCTTTCCTAGTAAGCAGGTCTGGGGCTTTATTCTATCCCAGAGGGGGAGCCACTTTGTCCTTATGCAGAGCTCGCAGGTGTGTGTGATGCGATTCGCATCCAGGACAAATCTGCATGCTTTATTGAGGGTAAGGTTGACTTTGTGTAGGCTAGTGTCCCTGGCAGCACCATGAACCACATTTCCATTGTCCAGGATTGGCAAGATTGTGCCACTGACCGTATGGAGCCTGGCTTCAGGGGTGAGACAGAAGCAGAGTCTGTAGAGTGTCCCCAACTTCCTGTTTGCAGCTTTAGTGATATTACTTAAGTGTTCATCGAAAGAGAGGGACTCATCGCCTGTGACCCCCCCAGGTACCGGAAAAAGTGAATCTGTTCAAAGGTGGAGTCCATACTGAATGCTATTTTAAATGGTGTGGTTGATTTCCTTTTCTGGCAACTTGCAAAGAGCATAGTCTTAGTCTTTTTACAACTGAGTACTAGGAGGCTGGTGTTAAACCATTCCTGTAACAGGTCGAAGTTGCACTGTAGATTCCTGGTCAGAGTGTCTTGGCAGGAGCCTCTAAGGAATAGCACCATGTCATCTGCACAGATTAAAAGTAGTTCATCTTATTTCCACGTCCAGGGATTCCCACATTCCTGTGGTCTTGGTATCCCAGGACGTGGAAAAGACCTTTGACAGGGTCTCGTGGGACTATTTATTTGCCTTGTTGCCTAAATATCATATCCCCCCAGGAATACATAAAATGGGTTAGGATATTATACTCTTTTCCATCAACTCATATTCTTTGTAATGGTGTTTTATCGACCTCATCCCCTCTTCAGCAGGGCACCAGGCAGGGATGCCCCCTTTCACCATATCGTTTTAACCTTTTCTTGGAACCGTTGCTCCGTAAGCTCAACTCCGCCAAATAAGTACATGGTATTTCTATTGGTTCAAGCTTACAAGCTTTCAGTACATGCCGATGATATTTTGTTACATATCTCCTCTCCTACTACATCCCTGCCTGCCACCTGAAGTATTATTTCTCAGTTTGGACCTATTTCTAATTATAACTTGAATTTATCGGAAGACTGAGGTAATGACGCTTAATAATCACATCTCTAAAAGCTGACCTTGCCCATCTTGATCTAATCTGGGTACGTGATAAACTAAAATATCTACGGATTTACCTTAGTACATCGCCCACTAAAATGAAACAATATAATCTTGACTCTACTATTTCCCAAATTAAGATGGTTTTGGCCTGCTGGGATCTGTTGCCTAGTTCTATGTGGGGCCGGCTCTACATCATAAAAATGAATGTTCTACCCAGGTTATTATACCGCCTGCAAATGTTTAACTTTGCCCTGCCTCAGTCATGGTTTAACCAAATTCACAAGCTCTTAACTTCATTCCTGTGGCAGAGTAAAATGTCTCGTCGGGCTTTGTTTAAGCTAATGCGGGTTAAACAAGATAGGGGTGGGGGGGTCTACATGTTCCTAACTTTTTCCTCTATTATTTGGCTTTGCACTGTACCAGATTCCCTTACTGGTTTAGATCGTCCACCGAGGCCCTTCATAGGCCTTATGTTCCACACTGGGTCGAGATAGAACATTATCTCTGTTCAAGTGCTGGTATAGGTATTCGATCACTCCCATACCTCTCCAGTAGGAAACTCCCCCGTGCACTACGGACCTCTCCGTTGGAAGCATCCCTCCAAATTCACTCTCAATTATGTTCCTTTTTAAAAATTCAACCTTATAAAGATACCTCCCAACCTTTATTTGGGAACCCCAATCTACAAATAGCTGGATGGGCGCATTCTGAACAGTTCTGGCCTAACATGGGTGTTGTCACAGCAGCAAACCTGGTGTGTTCTCAAAAATTACTCCCATTTCAAGAAGCCGGTTGGTTGCACCACTGGCCATGATCCTATTGCTTCCGTTATTTTCTGGTGTCACATATGCTCCTTCAGTTTTTTGTTTCGGGACCCTGGTGCAGCCCTCTGAGAGGCATTGTTTTTCCTATGACTGCTGCAGCCCCCGCATCCCACTATATTTCATATTACTACCATTTCTTGAGGGATCACTGGCTCAATCCTGACTGCCCTAGGTTCTACTACTGGGATCAAGCACTCCCCGCTGTTAATATATCACGGAACCAGACGGAGATATGGACACAAGTATACAAATACATAAAGTGGGATAAATATTGGTTTATGCAGTTTCAGATTTTACATAATTTATATTACACTCCCGTTAAGCTGCATAAGATGGGGAAATTACCCTCAGATACCTGTTCCAAATGCAGCAAAGAGCCTGGTACCCTACTTCACATCCTCTGGGCTTATGAAACTGTAACTCCCTTTTGGCAGTCAATAAAAGCCTGATTGGATCCCCTGCTTGGACTGTCTGAAGTATTTCTCCCAGAGATTTGTCTGTTGGGAGACTATACTAATACACTGATTGACATCCAGAGGTCAAACATGGCCCTGATTACGACATGTGCCAAAAAAGTTATTCTTCGCCATTGGCTCGATAGGAACCCACCCCAACTTACTGAATGGTATAGAGAGATATTGTTTGCCCTTCAAGCTGAGCACCTTATAGCTAATATGACAAAGTTTACAAATATTAAAATATTTGGGAACCCTTATATGTTTTGCTAACTATATGACTGTAGAATCCTTTCTTCCTATTGGTTCCCCTTAAGCATACTGTGTCCTTGGATTGTCATAGGTTACTTTTTATAATACTACGGGAAAAGTATTATTATACAGTTCTGGTAGCAAGGGGAGGGAGGGTGGAGGGCTAAGAGGGTTTATGGGGGGGTGTTAAAGTTGCATAGTTGTATAGTTGTTCAACTCCCTACAGGAAGATCTTGTGTGTATGCCTACGTTGGGTGCTTTCAAAGTCCACCTCAAGCAACTCTTGCTAAATGTAGCCCATTGCGACTGTCACCCATAGCTTTGCCACCCCTTCTCCTCACTGTTACTCTCTTGCTCACCCTTCCCCCTCACCCTGCCCCCTTCCCATTCCCCAAACCCCCACCTTACCCTCAACCTCTTGGAGCCCTCCATTCCTACCTCTCACCTCTTATCCCCGCCCCTACCTCCTCCTGAGTCTGTTCCTCCTCCTACCTTCCCTCTCCCTCACCTGTTTCATACCTCCCCCCCCACCAGTTTAATTAGTCGCAATATCACTTGCTCGTTTTGGCACTTGGGGCTCCTCCTCTCCTCATCTTGTACTTATCTAACCTCTACTAACCCTATTCACTGCAGACAAATGATTGGTTTTCACCATCAGGCATCTTATACCTGTAAGCGTGTTGGTTAGCCCCTGCTTCCCCTATCCTAACTTGTTTGTTGTTTCCAGTATATAATTCCCCCTCCATTCCTCTGTAAAGTACAGGTACGTAAGAACTTACCGTAACAGTAGATCTTCGAGAACAGCTCTTGCAGCAGGTTACACCATTAGGACTGAAGCCGGCAGGCATCAGGACCCCACGGAAAAATTCTAGCTAGCTATCTTCAGCGGGGACCGCCCCCGACGTCGGTCCCGCCTCCGACGTCAGGCGTAGTACATAAGGGGGCGGTCCCGCCAGATTCCCCAATTCTCCCGCCGGAGACTTCCGGCCGCAGGCTGACATCAAAATGGGAGACCGAGGATCCACCGTCAGAAGACAAACGGGAAAATTCCTGTAAACAAAGGCTTAAGCCATGCCTCCTCCAAGGGGAAGGTATGGAGATTTGTCAAAGAGCTGTTCTCGAAGATCTACTGTTACGTAAGTTCTTACGTAACTATACTATCTTACTGAGACACAGCTCTTGCAGCAGGTTACACCACTAGACCGATTCCTGCCAATAGTGCTTGCAAACACCTGGGAGGAGGAAATAAGAAAGAATGTTCCAGGTCCTAAATCTAGGACAGGAAACCTCAGCACTGAGCAGGCGAAGCCTGCTCTCGCCATGAAGCGATGTCCAGGCTATAATGCCTGATAAAGGTATGAACAGAGCTCCAAGTGGCTGCAGCACAAATGGCAGAAGTGGAGATGTTTCAGTGCTGCAAAGATGTGGCCACGCCCTAGTGGAATGACCCGGACTGCTCCTGGTAGGGGCTTTCCTGATATCATAACAGTAAGAGATGCACCGACAAGCCAGCGAGACAGGGACTGTTTGGATACTGGTTGGCCCTTCATCCTTTCTCAAAAGGAGACTAAAAGCTGTTCAAGTGTGAAGCTGCTTAGTTCTGCTCAGGTAGTACCTCAAGCTGCGGAACATCCAGGGTGTGAAGCAGTGCCTCCTCTGTTAGAGTAATTAGGAAGTAGACCGGCAGGTCAATATCCTGTTGAGAGTGAGTGTGGAAATCACCTTAGGCAAGAATTTAGGATTCGTCCTCAGGGATACTCTGCCCCGGTGGAAAATTAAATAGGGCTCTTTGCACATGAGAGCCTGAAGCTTCTCGCTGATGTAACAGCAACCAAAAATAACGTCTTCCACGACAGAAAACGCAGCTCGCAATCCGAGGCAGGTTCAAAAGGGGGGGGCGTGAGTTGCTCCAGGACAAAGAGCAAGTCCCAAGGAAGCACTGGGTCCTTAATGGGCGGCCTAAGGTGTAACAACCCCTCTTAAGAATTCTCAACAGGCATCTAATTGTGCCACTGTGCGCTGTCCCATCGGGAGGTGATAAGCTGAAATGGCACAGAGGTGCACTTTAATCGAGGAGTAGGCGAGACCCGAACGGAAAAGGGAGAGCAGGTACTCTAACACCGCTTTCACCAGACAACCTAAAGGGGAAAGGCCGCGTGCTTGTGACCAAAGACAGAAACGGCGCCATTTCATGGCATACGTCGCATGCGTTGCCGGCTTTCTGGCTGCAGAAAGGACTTCCGCAACCTCTTGCGAGACCCCGTGACGCAAGATGGCTATGTCTCTAGGAGCCATGCGTGCAGGTTCAGTGAGCGTAAGTCCGGGTTGACCAGTGAACCCTTCTCCTGAGACAAGAGGTGGGAGCTGAATGGCAATGGGAGCGGAGGTTCCCGGGACAACTGAATTAGCAAAGGGAACCAGATCTGCCAGGGCCAGAATGGGGCCACCAAGATCATTGTTGCATGCTCCCTGCGCAGTTTGAGAAGAACTCTCTGGATCAACGGGAAGGGAGGGAAAGCGTAGAGGAATCTGTCCGCCCAGGAGAGGGACAACGTGTCTCGCCAGAAAACACCAGGCCCTGGATCTAGCGAGCAAAAATTGGGCAGTTTTGCGTTGGATGGGGAGGCGAACAAGTCATGGCATACGTCGCATGCGTTGCCGGCTTTCTGGCTGCAGAAAGGACTTCCGCAACCTCTTGCGAGACCCCGTGATGCAAGATGGCTATGTCTCTAGGAGCCATGCGTGCAGGTTCAGTGAGCGTAAGTCCGGGTGGACCAGTGAACCCTTCTCCTGAGACAAGAGGTGGGAGCTGAATGGCAATGGGAGCGGAGGTTCCCGGGACAACTGAATTAGCAAAGGGAACCAGATCTGCCAGGGCCAGAATGGGGCCACCAAGATCATTGTTGCTTGCTCCCTGCGCAGTTTGAGAAGAACTCTCTGGATCAACGGGAAGGGAGGGAAAGCGTAGAGGAATCTGTCCGCCCAGGAGAGGGACAACGTGTCTCGCCAGAAAACACCAGGCCCTGATCTAGCGTAGCAAAAATTGGGCAGTTTTATGTTGGATGGGGAGGCGAACAAGTCCAATTCTGGAGTTCCCCATCGAAGAAACAGATCCTGTGCTACCTCCTGGAGAAGTTCCCACTCGTGGACTCCGGCCTGGGAGCGACTCAGGCCGTCTGCAATCGTGTTGTCCACCCCGGGAACATGTACTGTGATCAGGTTTGCGCCGTGTCAGATTACCCAATCCCACACCCTCATGGCCTCCCGGCAAAGGGGGTAAGAGTGTGCGCCTCTTTGTTTGTTGAGGTAATACATCACTGCCGTGTTGTCTGTCTGAAGGAGGAGAGTACTCAGCGGGATTTCTGACTGAAAGGCCTGCAGGGCATAAAGGACCGCCCTCATCTCTAGGACGTTGATATGGAGGTGGGCTTCCAGAGGGGTCCACGTACCCTGGGACTTCACCCCGTCCAGGTGTGCTCCCCACCCTAGGCCTGAGGCGTCTGTGGTGAGGATTACCTCCGGGGACGGCGCTATGAACGGGACGCCCATAGAGAGTGTCCCTGGGTCTAGCCACCACTGCCAGTCTCGAATCGCGGTATCCGTGATTCTGACCGGATGCTGCATGTGGTCTTACCTTTGGTCCCATTGCACCTTGAGCATCCACTGAGTTACCCGCATGTGGAGCCTTGCAAAAGGGACAGTAGGAATGGCTGCAGCCATGTGTCCGAACAAGCGAAGGACCGACCTGGCTGGGGCGGTCTTGTTCGACGAAAGCTCCCTGATGAGGGATCTGATGCGCTCCGCTCTGTCGCCTGGAAGAAATGCTCTTCCTGAACGGTGTCCAGTACTGCGCCTATGAACTGCAGTTTCATGCGACGGTACCAGGAGAGACTTCGTGGTTGATTAGGATACCCAGAGATCGAACAGGACCTGGGTGCTCTGGATCACCGAACAACGCCTCTCTGGAGGCGGCCATGAGAAGCCAATCGTCCAGGTACGGAACACATAATGGCCCTGTCTCCTAGGAGACGCTGCCATGACTGCCATGCATTTGGTAAAGACCCTAGGTGCCATGACAGCCCGAATGGAAGGGCTCGAACTGAAGATGATGGCCGAGAAACTCAGGCGGGAACCTCTTGTGCGCTTGAGCTATAGGGATGTGCAGGTAAGCATCCTGCATATCTAGAGACGCTAAAAAGCATCTTGCTTCAGCATGGAATAAGACCCGGAAGAGTTACCATGCGGAATCTTTTGTGGCGATCACAAATTGAGGTCACTGAGGTCCAGAATCGGACAGAGGTCCCCTGTTTTCTTGGAACCAGGAAGAAGTGGAATAGTATCCATGTCTCTGGTTCTCTGGGACGATTTCATCGCCTCCTTTGCAGGAGCGCAAGCACTCTTGCCTGATCAATGACTTGTGCTGACCCGGGTATCGGGAGAGCAACGGAGGCCTCGAGGGTGGCTTTTCCGCGAATTCTATAAAGTGGCCTCTTCCGACCAACTGTAGAACCCACCTGTCGGTGGTTATAGTCTGCCATCCCGGCAGGAAATTCGCAATGCGACCCTGACCATGATGTCCCGTTGATCCTGAGGGGTGGGGGCCGGGAAGGAGTCAGGCTGTGGCAGCTGAGGGTCCCACTGGCAGGACCGGCTTAGGAGCGCGCTGGCTCCGACCTGCGGGTTGTTTTCCCTGGGATCTGTGAAAACCGGAGCCCCTCTGCTGTGGAACGGGGTGGGACTGTTGTCTCTGCATCCGTCCATGAAATCGGCTTTGGTTCCTACGAAAGGAACTAAGCTTGGGTGGGTACATGGCCTGAACCGACCTCACCGCCTTCCCGGCCTCTTGGAGTCTGGTAATTATCTTCTCTGAGGGTTTACCAAACAAAACTTCTCCTCGAATGGGGCGCCCATGATGTTTTTCTGGACGTCCGGTAAACCGGAGATACGGAGCCAAGAGTGCCTCCGAGGCATACGCCTGAAGTTGCTGTCCGAGAGGAGTCCGCTGGAGTCGCACGCGCTCGTAGCACCTGGGTTCCCACGCCCGAACCCGCACGGAGGAGCTGTAACATCTCCTCCTTCTGCTCACCTTCCAGCAATTTTCAGCCGATCCAGACTCCTGCTCCCACAGGGCATTTTGAACTGCACCATGGGTCAAATAATTCAGGGATCTGATGGCGCAGGTAGCGGAAGCATACGCGGCGCTACCCATGGAGTCCAGCTGCTTGACTCTGGGTCCGTGGCAGGGTGCTCAGATGTTGCAGTCTCTGGGACCGGCTGCAGAGGCTGTTATGACCAGAGAGTCGGCCTGAGGATGCTGGGTGCAAGTACTGGTCTTCTCTGAGCCTTGGTACAAGCGGTCAGCTTTCGCATCGCCGGAGCGAAGTGGACGCCTCCACGCTGCCTTGGTGACGTCCACGAAAGTATCTACCAAGGGTGGCACCACCACAGGCTTGGGGTCTTTCTGCCGAAGATACTTCGAGAGGCGTAGCCTTTCAGGGTCTAACTCTTCCGCATCCCATCCCATGTTCTTCTGGATGTGTCTCATGATATCCGAGAATGAAGAGTCATCCGGAGGAGGCTTTGGCAGCTCACGTGGGTCTGGAGAAGGGATGGAGAGGGGAGATGGGGATTTGGATGTAGAAAACTCTGATCCCGTGTCCTTCATCGAAGGCGAACGGCGGCATCTTCTGGGTCTCTTGGGACTGGGTGACCTAGAAGAGGATCTGGACAGAGGTCTCCTTTTATCCAGTCTCCCCCTTGGAGGGATCCTGGGCTCCCGGGGAGGAGGTAACCGGCCTGCAGACCCAGACGGGGACGGGGGCGCAGGAACCGGAGGAGCAACCGGTGTAGGAGGAGGAGGAAGCGGAGGTGGAGTGGGGACCATGTCCTTTTGATGGTATCCCATCAGTAAGTGAAAAGCTCCTTCACCTCTGAAAAGGAAAGGCCCGACGACGGTCCGGGCGCCGGTGGACGGTCGTCGGGCCCGGGCGTCGGCTCCACAGGGGACTAGGGTTCCCTGGGAGTCTCAACAGGACCGAGGTCGCCCGTCTGGTCTTCGGGCTGGGTTAACTCCTCCTCAGTGATGGTCTCCTGACCGACGTCGGTCGGAGGCATCGGGGTCCTCTTCTCGACTGGAGCGGGCGCCTGTCCCCCTACCGGCGTCTGGTGATGAGTAGGCCTGGCCGGTGATGGCCTTCTGGCAGACAGCGGCTCTGGGGACCTGTGGCAAGAGGCCGATGTCGGACGAACCGGCGTCGGGTCCTGCGGCCTCTTGAGTGAGGTGAGCTCCTTGGTTTTCCGAGGAGGCAAGGAAGAGATTCTGACGCTGGTTCCAATGGCGGAACCCGACTTGTGGTGATGGTGGTGATCCCCTGACTTAGCCAGGGCCTTGGAAGATGAGGAAGGCCTGGGAGTCTTGGCCTGAGAAGAGGAAGAAGATTTTCTCACCGCAGCGGGGGGAGGCTGTGAGCTGGCCCAGGAAGGAGAGCGGTCGGACCTGGAGCCAGAGCTGCGCGAGTCGGAGGCCCTAGAAGGGGACCTGGAAGGGGCCCTCTCTCTGTGCTTCTCAGCATGCTTGCGGGCCTTCTGCGATGAATCCCCCTTGGAAGCCATGGACTTGAGTTGCTCCTCTAACAGGAATGCCTGTAGGGCCTTCTGGCGATGGATCCAGGTTCTGCTGTTGAACCCCTGGCAAAAGAGAGCAGGACCGGGTGTATGGTCTGGGCCTGGGCACGGACACAGGCAGTCTGGATCATAAGCAGGATCTGGATTCCACAGGCGCACTTCAAAGGAGTGACCGGAGGTCGGGAGGACATCAGAGAGAAAACTGAACTCGGAGAACAAATTTCCAGAGAAAAACTTTACCACGCTGCCGCGCTGCCAGAAACCAACCAAGGGTCGGCCATGCAAGTCGACGCAGCGGAAAGAACTGGAGAATCTGGCAGGACCGCCTCTTATGTACTACGCCTGATCGTCGGAGGCGGACCGACGCCGGGGCGGTCCCTGCTGAAGATAGCTAGCTAGAATTTTTCCGTGTGGTCCTGACGCCTGCCGGCTTCAGTCCTAATGGTGTAACCTGCTGCAAGAGCTGTGTCTCGAAGTAAGATCATGTACTACTCTGTTGTATCCACTTCCACTATAATATTGTACTACTCTGTTTGTATTGTGATCATGACATGGAACCTATGTAAAGAGCTCTGAGCTCAAGTGGTGTTAATCCGAGACTGTAATAAATAAATACATTTTCTTGTTTGTTAGAAATTGTTTGTTCCTTTACTACAGATATGCATCACATTCCACTGGAACTTGTTCTGTTCTGACTTTTCCTAATAAAGTTTATTAAATTTGAAAAAAGAAAAAAAAAAGGCTGTTTGCCTTGGCACTTTTGCTAGCACCGAAAGGGCTGCTTAGGCTTGAAGCCTGCCTTGTACATGGACTTAACTGATCTGAGGGCCTGACCGCTGTCCTGGAGGCCCCTGATGATGTCCTTGGTATCGCTCTGAAGAGGACGGAGCCTCAGAAGGAGCAAACTGTATGGCTGCCTGAACATCCTGGGAGAGCCCAGAAATACAAAGCCAAGCATGGCGCCTGAGAAAGACTGCTGTTGCCAAAGAGCGAGCCACGGCATCTACAGAGCTGTAGGTTGCTCTCAATGCATGCCTACAAGAGATCTTAGACAGCCTCAGGGCCTTGGTAAGCTCCGACTTAAGGTCCGAGTCCTCCAACGTTTCTACCCTAGCCTCGAGCTGAGCCATGGTAGCTTTTTAGTATGAAATCATATGTACTACATAGTTCAAGGAACGCAAAGCACATGTAGAGGAGGAGGAGGAGCAGATCTTATGCTGAACTGAACCAACTGCCTCAACTCCTTGTCAGGCGGGGAGGTACTCGTATGTTTAGGTTTGGCAGTACGGTCGTGAGCCACGGCAATCACGATGGAGTCTGCTTTGGGGTGAGAGCATAGATAATGAGTGCTCTCAGGAGAATGGTAGGTCCGGTCCGCCTTCTTGGGGATGGCCAGGATGGAATAAGGCATCTGCCAAATAGTGGAGGTGAGATCCTCAAGGGGCTCCGTCCACAGGGGGATCAGAATGGGTGATGCCTCCACTAAATCCAAGTGCTCTGCTAAGCGCTTGTGTTTCGGGTCTTGCTCCTCTGCATTCCAACTGTTAGCTTGTTGGAGGATGTGGAGGAGTTTGGTGAAGGAGGGGTCTTCAGGAGGAGACTTGGGAGACTCCTTACCCTTGGAATCCGTAGCTCCCAAAAGGTTTCTGGAGGAGTAAGCCTCTGAGTCCGAGGATTCCCCCGTCAGAGATCTTAGGTTCAGACAGAGTGACCTCTGGAGTAGCGCCCCCAGAAATATGCGCCGTGGTGGAATGGCCTGATCCATATGAACCCATGGGAGATGAGGAGCGTGAGTCGTCACCGGGACTGGCAGTCTCTTGTCTAAATCCGCCACCAACTGGGATCTGGCCTCCTGCCATCAGGTCTGGAACATGGCCTGGAGGTCCTGCTGAGGAGGAGGCAGGAAATACCGGCAACCCGCCTCTGGATAATGAGGGGAAGGGTAACCTGGGGCCTGAGAAGTGGGGCCATAGTCCAGCGCCTGATATCCAGGGTAAAAACCGTGGGTGAAAGGAGCTGACGTCGGGCCTGAAAGTGGGTAGCATGTGAACAGCCCAAGGGCGGACCATAGAGAATATCCTGATGGTCCAAGGGGTCCTAGAGGGCCCAAAAGGAGGTGGAGCAGAAGGACCTGGCAAGTTATCCGGTGTCAGGAGTCCCGACATCAAGATATCTGGCATTGGGGCCGGTGCTGGGATGCCAAGCGTCTGGTTTTCATGTGTTGAAAAAGATAGCATCAGGCACAGGGGGCGTGATGGAGGCTCCGACAGGAGGTGGCCCAAGGAGTCATACGAGGCACCTGAGGTCACAGGCCTGGAGCCCGGAGGAGGGACCCCTGGCATCAGGGTTGAGGAAGCACCTGACAGGATAGGAAGGTCTCTGAGAGACAGTGGAGGAACCGACTCCAACATAAGAGCCCCAGGAGAGTAATCCATGGGGTTCTGGAGGGTAACCAGCGCTGGAGTGGATGAAGAAAAGACCATGTACAGGGGACCCACTTTCCCTTCCATCCCGGGTAGAGGGTCGGGCACAGGAGGTTCCACCAGCAAAGGTGGAGGGTAAGGCTCCTGGTCAGGGGAATCCTGATGGGAGGGCTGGCGTTGGGAGGTCAGCGAGCTCAGCCGGACATTGGGTGTGTCAGCGTCAGCCCCCGATGGGCGAACCTTGACCAGGCGGATGCCAGAGTCCCCTGCATTTGACTTATAGGTCGGTGGAGAAGGAGCTGGGTGGGCGGAGGAGGAGCCCCCAACCGGCTTATCGGCTGATGTCGAGCAGCTTCCCTCTGGGCGAGAACCCAACTAACGGAGGACTGGGTGGACTCCAGAAGATCCGGAGTCCAGGTGACCGGGCATCCGCCGGAAGGCCTGGCGGGTGGCTTATCGGTCGAGGATACCTGTTTGGAGCCCGTCTTAATGGGCTTAAGAGAAGAGGTGGCACCGGGAGAACTGGGCGATGAAGCCTGGACAGTCACCAGGGGAGGTGGTGGAGTGGTTTTGCCCCCGACGGCCTTACTGGATGAGGGCCGCTCTCGGTCCTCCAGGTGCTCCTGCTCCCGGTGCTTCTCTTTGTCTTTCTTCTTCTTCTTTTTGTGCTCCAAAGAAGGGGAAGAAGTGGAGTTCCTCAGCTTCTGCATCTTTTGCTCTAAAGTAGCCACTCTGGACTTCAAAAGATGGGCTTCTAGGGCCTGCTGCCTGTATTTGTGTATGGCCTGACTGAAGGGCTTGCAATCCGGGCAGGCCTCAATGACATGGGCCAGGCCTATGCAGAAGAGGCAGAACTTATGGTTGTCTTTGTGAGGGATCTGCATGCCACACTTCTCACACTTCTTCTTGGTCTTTGGAATATTTGGAGGAGACATAAAATAAAGAAGAACAAACTATAATCAAAGAAAAGAAAGAAATACTTAGCAAAATGGCGATCGACTAGAGAAATATTCACCACGAGGTCCTTGTACAGGTCGACAGTGGAAAAGAACTGGAAGGTGGGCACAGGGGCCACCCACTTATAGGATCACGCTGACAGTCACGTGACGTCGGGTGGGCGGTCCGCCACCAGACATTGCTAGCAAAAGTTTGCCATGCAGTCCTGACGCCAGAGGGTGCAGTCCTACATGTTATGACCTACTGCAGGAACCCTCTCAAAGTAAGAGCAAGGTTTCTCTGATTGCCTTTCAGTCTTGATGCCAAATACAGTATATGGCTTTGAACTTGTTAAAATCTCCTACACCGACTGTCAGGCCTATAATTACAAGTCTAAGCAACCAGGACTGGATGGTGCTTTACTGCTGGTCATCAGAAACACAAACTAGCTCAATACTGACACACCTTTAGTTAGGATTCATTATGCATTCCTGAAAGGAAACCTCAGGGGAGAAGCCTGCTTTAACCTGCTGTGAACCAACATCTTTATTAACTTGAGACACTAATTAAGAAACCAATCAAAATGGTTTACAAACTGGTTGAATTAATTAAAAATACAATTGCAGAGATGCTAAGAATAAAGTCACAAATGTTGGGAAGGATAACAACTGCACAAATAAGTTTTATATTCCTTTTCAGTGGTGCTGGTATCTCCAGGGACAAATACAGTTTAAGCAGAGCTTGAATTTTACATTCATTTGATGTTCTGAGCTTACCAAAAACTGGGAGCACAATATCATAAGTAAGCAATAAGACACAACGGTGTGCTAGTTGTCATGGGTTAATGCAGGCCCAGGTCTGTAGTAAGGCGTGAGGTGCTTGTGCTGAGTGCCTTCAGCACCTGGAAGTGCATTAACCCATGACAACCACCACCCTGAAGTGTCTTATTGCACTTATAAAATGGGTCCCCCGTGCCAACAAACTGAATTTAAAAAAGAAAAAAAATTACATATTATCAGTAGAAAAGAAAAAATAGTGCCTGTATTTAGCTTTTTGTGTGCCGTTGTTGTTTCAATCTACCACTATGTGGCGCGGTTTTATTCTGTGATTGCAAGACAGGATTTGTTATTTTATAGTTAAGATTTTTTTTTTCATTTTGTATTTTTGAAGGCAACAGGCCAGCACTTCATTATTGCTAAACACCACTGGACTAGGACTGTTACAGAGACTGAGGGAGCGCTGTGCACCAGTCCCCTGGAGCAAGAAAGAGAGAGAGAGAGCACACTGTGTCAGCAGTCAGTAAGAGATTAGGAGGGTTTATGCAGCATATAAGCACTGAGCAGCCACTCACTGCAGTTGGGGGGGGGGGAGTCAACTGAGCAAGTCAGGGATCGGTAATGGCACTTCAGTTTGGCTTTTTATTTTTTTTGTGGCTGGTCAAGTTAAATCTGTTTTTATACTCCCTCACCCCCCACCCCAAAAAAAATGTTGCTGATGTTGCTAAACTCAACTTAATTGTAAACAAGCTGCACAACTGTGCGAGCTAAAAAACTTTAATTCCTTCACGATCATGCAGCGATCATCGCACTCTTGTGAAGGAATTGCCATGGTAAACTTGCACATCTTCGTGCAGCTGCTTAGCTTTTTGGTTAAACGTCCCCACAAGACGACAATGGGAGATAATAATTTTTTGGGGGGTTATTTTTATTTTAAAGAATTTTTGCTTCTACTTTAAATCACCCCCCATTTCTAGTATTGTGCACTGTTTCCTGTCGCCTCATCCTCAGCTTCGTGTCGTTTCAAGCAATGTTCAGTGTTTTGTCAATACCTCTTTACCACCTGAGGAATATCACCCGGGTGAAGCACCTGGTTCCTTCAGACGATCTTCCAATTTTGGTCCACGCCTTTGTTACCTCCCACCTTGACTACTACAATGCCCTTTACCTAGGGCTACCGGTGGTTGATATCCGCTGCTTGCAGCAAGTGCAGAATGCAGCGGCCAGGCTTCTGACTGGTACTTCTAGGACCAGTCATATAACGCCTGTCCTCCGTGGACTGCACTGGCTGCCAGTACAGTGGCGGATCACCTTCAAGGTTGGTTTGCTGACCTATAAGGCCCTACATGACCAGGGACCTAGTTACCTGCAAGATTTTCTTCACCCCCACTGCCCCCCGCCTCTTTCTGATCCACCGATGAGGGATTGCTAGAGATTCCCAGGGTCCATTTGAAGACATCAGGGGCCAGGTCATTTAGTTTCATGTACCCGACCCTGTGGAATTCTCTACCTCATCGGGTGCGAGATTGCCTGACTGTCCAAAGTTTTAAAGCAACCTTGAAAACTTATTTATATAGCCTAACTTACCCTGATTTTTAATGATGTTATATTAATTAGTTTTATCATTTTGTCTTACTTTTTGTGCATTTTAATTATTTATTGTGCAGGTGCCTTGGTTTTGGAAAGGCGCTTTTTATTTTTTTTGTATTATCTATTTTTCTGTCCCCCCCCCCCCGTGCTCGCTGATCCTCCACTCCTTCAGGCTCTGCCAAGTTCCCCTGACCTCTTCTGTCCTTGCCCGGCACTCCTCTAGTCCCCAGATCGTAGCTGATCCCCGGGAAATCCCGTGTATCCCTTCACTGGCGGGTCCCTCTTCCGAGGGGAAGGCACTGGGTAGCCCCAGCACATCCTTCTAGGGCCCAGGGATGCTGCTGGGGAACAGGAGGCACCGGGAAGGCGCTGGAGGCTCCTAGGAACAGAGAGCTGTCATCTGGAGGGCCAGCAAGCGATTTTCCTGGCTTTCTGTTGGGGACAGCGTAGTGACGTCATGGCATACGCCGACGTCCGCTCCTCCCCCAGTTAGTATTGGGCCGTGCGTCCTGTGATGCCCAGCCTCAGCTGGGCGCCAGCGAGCGCCGGACCAGTCCCCTACCCCTTCCCCCGGAGAAGGAGAGCTGTCCCTGGGATGCACAATCCTTCTCCCCAGGCTGCCCTCCAGTGCCTCGGCTCATTCCCCCGAACTCGGTCGCTGGTGTCGCATGGAACCAATCATATGGCCATGGGCTGGCCGTGGAAAGGTGCTTTTATAAATAAAGTATGATTTGATTTGAGAAACACTTATGAGCATACTAACTTTTAACTCTGCAGGATGCCGGTACAGAGAAAGGAGCAGACACTGCAATGCAGCCCATCCCTATGAGAAAGAGGGAGTGAGAGGAAACATTTCTTTGCTGTCAGGCAATGGTAAGGAGAATGACAGTGCGGTAGTGTTGCCAAAGGTCACTGTATTTCTTTTGTGCTGCCATGGTGGTGGGATGGTGAGGACATTACAATTTCACCAGAATGGTGGGGCAGGAGGCCCCCGGGTGTTGTAGAGAAGAAAAAAACAGGTTACTCACTTGAAACACTAGTTTTAGGAATGGTTTATGTTGTTCATCCACACTTGTTGGCATGTCCCTTTCCCCTTTAAATCTTGCCGAAGTCTTAAAGCTGGCTCCTCCCACCCACCCGGGTGGCATATGCCTCAGCTGTGCCACTTGATGCCAGATCTTGCCCGCTGGAAGCAGAGGTTGTGCGTCCAAGCTGGGGAGGTCGGGTTGGTTTGTGTGGATGAACATCATATACCACTCCTAGAACTGCTGTTACAGGTGAGTAACCTGTTTTTCTAGGATCATGGATATATTGTTCTATCCACACTTGTTGGCAGATTCCTAGCAGTTCTCCAGGAGGAGGAAGGGAGGCAAGGCACACACCCCCCACTTAAGGAACAGAGACTGGAGAACGGAGGCCCCAAAACCAGCATCCCTTCGTGACTCTAGTCCGATGTGGTAGTGGGTAATGAAGGTGTTTGTGTGGTAGTGGGTAATGAAGGTGTTTGCTGACTTCCAGGTAGCAGCCCTGCAGATATCCTGAATAGGGACGTCCCTAGAAGCAGCCACCGATGCAGCAGTATGGTGGGTAGAATGAGCTCTTATCCCTACGGGAGGCTCCTTGCCCACCAACTGGTAGCAGAGTTCAATGCAGGATGTTATCCATCAGCCAATCGTCCACTTTGCTGCAGGTGCGTTTTCAGCATAGGTGACAAACAGCTGGTGAACCTCTCCGTGAACTTAAGCCATTCATTCCTTATAATAAGAGAACGCTTGTCTCAGGTCCGAAGCATGGAGCCTGTACTCAGCCTCCGAGGTGTAATTGGGGAAGTACACCAGCAGAGTCAACACCTGGTTCAGGTGAAACTCCGACACAACCTTCAGAAAGAACTTTGGGTTAGTGCGCAGGACAACCTCATCCCTGTGGAAGACCAGATAGGGAGACTCGATAGACAGCGCCTGTAGCTCCTCAGTCCTTCTGGCTGATGTGATAGCCACCAAGAAGGGGGTCTTCCACAACAGATATAGCATCTCACGCCTGTGCACTGGTTCGAATGGCTTGCCCATGAGCTTTGCCAACACCAGCAGTATATCCCACGGAGGTGGTGGTTCATGCACCAAAGGGGAAATGTGGTCAAGGCCTTTAAAGAAACGCCAGACCACCTTTTCCTGTGCCACCGTCTGCTGACTGACCCACATCCAGTAAGCAGAGATGGCTACCAGATGCACCTTAAGAGTCATAGATTGAAGGCCTCCTTTGCAGAAAGACCAAAGGTAGTCGAGGATGCTGGCCACTGGACAGAACGAAGGGTCCAGGCCCTTGCCCGGACACCAAATGCAGAATCTCTTGAATTTGAAGGCACAGCACCTCCTGGTTGACTCCTTCCTAGATGTCCCAACTACACTGAGTACATTGTCGGAGAGTCCCAAAGCCTAGAACTCTAGCCGCTCAGGAACCAGGCTGTCAGCTGCAGGGATTGAAGGTCCGGATGGAATACCTTCCCCTCATTGATGGAGAGCAAGTCTCAGCATGCTGGAAGACGCCTCAAGAGCCTGATGCTGAGGCTGAGGAGATCTTGATACCAGAACTGGTGAGGCCAGTCTGGGGCTACCAGGATCACTTCTGCCTTGTCCCTCCTGACCTTGAGAAGCACCTTGTGGACCAAGGGACATGGAGGGAAGGGACAGAAGAGGCCTGGGGTCCATGGCCTCGAGAAGGCATCACCCTGCAGCGAACCCTGCTGAGGGGGGCAGGCATGGAACAGCCTAATCTTTGTGTTCTCCCTGGAGGTGAACAGGTCCACCTGAGGGGTTCCCCACTAGGAGAACAGGCTATGAACTACCTCGGGATGGCAAGACCACTCTTGGGATGCCTCACCCACTTGGCTGAGGGTGTCCGATAACTGATTCTAGACTCCTGCCACATGGATGGCTAGGAGATCTGCCTTCAGTTGGCTCATGAGGGTCCAGATGCGAAGCGCTTCCCTGCACAGAGGCCGGGAGTGCGTGCCGCCCTGTTTGTTGAGGTAGTACACAGTCATGGTGTTGTCCGTCTGGACTAGAACCACCTGACACCGAAGGACCGGAACAAATGGAGTCAGCGCCAGTCAAACTGCTCAGAGCTCCAGCAGGTTGATGTGACATCAGGATTCCTCGGGGGTCCAGAGCCCATGGATTCTGTGACTCCCCATGTGGGCACCCCAGCCTGGGAGAGAGGCTTTGGTCATCAGGATAACCGTCGGCTCAGGGCACACAAATGGGATCCGTCCCTGCAGATGTTCCAGGACAGTCCACCACTGGAGGGTGTCCGACAGCTTCTGGGTCACAGTGACCAGCTGGTCGAAATAACCGTGTCACTAAGACCACTGGCTGGCCAGCTCCTATTGATGGGGCGCATATGTCACCGGGCTAATCGGACCATGGAGGTGAAGGCCACCATGTAACCCACAAGTCACAGAAAGTCCTGGGCAGGGCACAATTGCCCAACCAGAAATGATCGGGCAAAGGAGGAGAGAACTGCCACCCTGTCCGCCGGGAGCCTGGCTCTGGCTCAGCAAGAGTCGAGCTCTGCCGCAGTGAACGAGTTTCAACTTAGCCTCATTGATCAGGAGGCCAAGGCTGAGGCAACTTTGGAGGGCCAGATCCCTGGACCTCTCCACCTCCAGTCTGGAGCGACCCGCTATCAGCCAATCGTTAAGACAGGGGTACACTCTGACCCCTTGACACCGAAGATGGGCCGCCACCACTGCTATGCATTTGGTGAAGACCCTGGGGGCCGATAACAGGCTTGGAACTCGTAGAGGGTTCCCTCCATCCGGAAGTGGAGGAACCTTCGGTGGGATGGACGGATCGGGACATGGAAGAACGCATCCTGCAGATCCAGTCAGCAGAACCACATGTTCTGCTTGAGGGATGGTATGATCTGGTACAGAGTTACCATCAGAAAGGTGAGAGACCTGAGAAACTGATCCAGGTCATGCAGATCTAGAATAGGGCGCTAGCCCCCTGTCCGTTTCAGAACCAGGAAGTACCTGGAAATGAACCCTGGGTTGACAGGGGGATCGGCAACTCTGACCACTACCTCCTTGCGAAGGAGTTGTGAAATGTCGTCCCTGAGAGTCGACCGAGTATGGGAAGATACCTTTTCCTCCCGTGGGGCATGGGCTCGGCTTGGAGGGTACTGCTCGAATTCCAGAGGCAGACCCTGGCCAACCATTTCCAAGACTCACCTGTCCGTTGTGACAGCAGACCAGGCAGAAAGGTAGTGCAGTAGCAGGCCCCTCATTGGAGGACCCAGAGTGGTCATGACAGGCATGGGGTTGGCTGCCCCTATTCCGTCACTGTGCAGGCTTGGAGGATGAAGGGCCAGAAGCAGGGCCGCCAGGACCTCTCCCTCCAGGCTTATGGTTTGCCGAAGCCCTGGACTTGGGCCAAGGGTGCCAAGATTAAGCCTGTTGCTGCTGCCCAGTTTGATACTGGGGCTGCTTGTCTGCAGGGGCAGAAGGCTGAAATGGCTTCTTCTTCTCCTGTTTCATAGAACCCTGGGGTTCTTTCTGGGTGGAAGTAATGGAGTCCAAGGTGGCACTGGACTTCTCGATCTGCTGGAGGTGTTCGTTGACTCCTGGACTGAACAAGTTGGTGCACAGGAAAGGAACTTCCACCAGTTTGTACTGGGTATCTGCCGTAAAGGTCGAGACCCTCAGCCAGGCCATGTTTTGAATGCTGACTGCAGCTGCCACTGAGCAGGCACAAGAATCCGTGATGTCCAGGGACATCTGGAGTTGCTGTTTAGCAACAGCTCAACCTTGGTCATGGACCTACTTGACCATGGTCTTAAGGTCCGCGGGGAGATAAGGAAGCACCTTATCCAGAGAGCCCAAAAGAGCGTGGGAGAAGTGTGCCATAATGACAGCCAAGCTCGCCTATCGGAGACCAGGCGAGGAGGCAGCATAGACCTTTCTGGCCAAGTGGTCCAACTTTTTGGACTCTTTGTCCAGAGGTCTATCCCTACTTCTTGAGTTGCCCGAGCACCGATTCTGTCACCAGTCTCTCAGCCAAGGGATGCTGTGTAAACCTCAAGAGGGAGCCGATGGGAACCGCAAACTTGTGGGCCATACAAGCAGAAGGCGCAAGGCAGGAGGCTGGGTACTGCCAAAGCTCCAAGGCCAGGCCAACTATGGCCTCGGCCACTGGGAAGGCCTCAGATGGAGAATCCCCTTTCCTGAGGATATCAGTCGGGGTATTCGGCCCGTTTTTCGACAGGCTCCAAAGGCATCCCCGTTGATTTGGAGATGAGACAGAGGATGCCCAGGAAGGACATGGGATCTTCCTCCATTGACAGACTCATGGAATCGTCATCACATGGATGCGAATGCAGTTCTAAATCCTTGGACCCTGAGTCTGCATAAAGTGGCCGACCACCAGAGTCATTCTCAACCCGCCGCAGGTGGTCGGGAGTAAGGGTGACTGACAGCCTGCGCGGGAGACCCTGAACAGGCCTAGACTCCTTGGCAGGAGCCCCTGACAGAGGCTATTTAGGTGGCAACTCCACCAAAATAGGTGGAGAGATCAGCTTCGGCTGAGCCAGGAGGGTCTTCACCGGCTCCGCGGGCGGAGGAACGGTGTCGACCGACTATGGAGGAGTCGATGTCGGCCTGGAGGGCGACTGCCAAGTGATGGCTGGAGTGGAAGCTGGGGTCGACTTTGGACCAGACAGCATGAGCTGTTGCCACATGAGGTCCTCGTAGCAACGACGCAGCTTGTGTAGAAGCTTCTCCTCGTCCGAGGAGGATGATGATGAATGGCAGTGGCGCCACTTCTGGGAGTGCCGTATGTGAGACTTCCTCAGCCTACTGGTCTGGGGGGTACGAGATCTCGAAGATGACCATTGTGGGGACGGACGGAGCTTCTCAGAAGGGGCCGGGGAGAACCACTGCTCCTCCAGATTGGGGACGGTGACCACGGGTGAAGCCCCAGCAGACTGGGTCTCCTCCTTGGTCGGTAGGACCGGAGTCCTAAATAAAGAATTGTCAGCCTCATCAGTCAACAATGGATTGACGGGGTCAGTTACTATTTCGACCTGTTCATTGTCCCGTGTCTGCGACATCTGGCCTGATGTGGTAATGTGAAGCCAGCGGCCGAGGTCACAATTTCGACCGAAGTCGAGAAAGGAGACTCCTGGGACCGAGATCTCACTCTGTCCCAAGAGCATCGATGTTGGGAAGACTCTCCTCTTGATCCTTTGTCCTTATTGCAGGACTGGGAAGTGTGCTAACCAGACAGGCACTCTCCTTTCACAGGGAGAGACTGACACTTTTCCTTGAAGGATCCGGAGAAGGAAGTGCCCAGTTTGAGTGGAACAAAAACCGATACTGAAGGGGATTGCTCAGCGGCATGAGCCTCCTCCTCCTTGAAGGCTTTCATCTGCTCCAGCTGGTCAGTGGATCCCGCAGCCACAGAGACCACACAACGGGCATCTTTAGATTTGACCGGTGGGTGCCGTCCTCTGGTCGTCCAAGCTGCAAGCTTGAGAGACGATCATCCAAACCTGCCAGATGAAAGGCACGACAAAAATCGCAGGCCTGGGGGTCATGTGCATGACATGCGGATCAGACGGGACATTTTCTGCCCGCAAGAACACCGGCGGAACCCGTCCTCCATCGCGATCATGAATTTACGTGGAGAAACTCGAATGAGTTTTATTTTCAGTAAACTATCCGAAGTATTACGTGCTAGGGCCTACTCAACGCAGAGCGGTAAGGAGGGAACTTGACTTTTCCAAGCGGAAAGGAAGATCTAGGGTCAAGGGGTGGAGCCGAGGCATATACCACCCGGGTGGGTAGGAGGAGCCAGCTTAAAGGGGAAAGGGAAATGCCAACAAGTGTGGCTAGAACAACATATCCATGATCCTAGACAAGATGATTGTCGCTGGCAGCGGAACTCTGATGCGACTGGAGATTGCGGGGCTGGCGGGCACTTAGTCAGCTGTGGTTGGGTTGGGCAGATATGCTGACAGGATCTTCTGTGATGCCGAGAATCAGTGGCCTACAATTTTTAATTCATTATTACATTACATTTATGTCAATGGACACCAGAAAATGAAATTTGTTCATCACTGTGTAGCAGTCTATGTTTAATGCTGTGGTTATGAATGCTGTAAAAACAATGCATCCACTTTTTATGTTTGCTTGCACGCATGTGCAAGAAACATAGTGCCATCATCGGAGTTTTCGGAGGTGTGTCAGCCCTCTTCCATTTCAGTCAGTGTGTTTGCAGGCGTGGCCGCAGTTCTCCAATGCCTGCTGGAGCTGTCTATGACAGCTCCAAAATGCAGTGGCATACAGTTGAAAGGGGGAGCTACGCTTCAGTGAGCAGCGATCAGATATCGCCGGCTCATACGCGCTCCCCCCACACACACACACACATGCTACTGCTGCTGCCCCCCCCCCCAATGCACACACTGTATAGCCGACGGGGGTGCCTAATCCCCGTCAGCTGTGCTGCATCCCCCAAAACACAGTTTCATATGCCACGCCAGCCCACCGCGTGGCTACACCTATAGAAGACGGGGTGCCCAATCCTCACCGGCTCCACGCCCACCCCAGTCACGTCCTTCTGCCATGCTGGGGCCCACCCAGTGTGGCAAATGTCCCGCGCCATCTTTTAGAAGAAAAACCTGTAAAGAAAAACGGTCCTCGCAGTCTCCTTGCCCCCCACAACCACCCACCGCGCACCCTGCCTTCCACACACCCCCCCATACTTACTCCCGGAGTCCGGGCAAGAACGTATCTTCGGTGGACCGGGAACACGTCTGCACTCTTCAAAGCCGACCGCGAACTGAGGAAATGCCGGTAAACTCTCCTATAAAATGTACCTGGTCAAATAAGTTCAGAAAACCACCTCCAAAAATCATCTGAAGTAGAGTACTACCTTATGGCAACCTTACTCATCTCAAGGAAAATCTTAGGCAGAAAGACTGGTCACTTATTTACAATACTCAAGATGTCGACGTAGCCCTTGATCACTTTATTACCACATTCAACGCTGCCTGTGACTCCTATGCACCTGAAAAAAAGCGCAAAATTAAAGTGCTCTCAAATCCCTGGCTCACGGCTAAGCTATTGGCACAACTCAAAGGTAGGGGCCACCTCTGGGCTATTGCGAGAGCCATTGGCTCACTGATTGACATTCAAAAGTACAAACAGGCCCGAAACCACTGTACTACAGAAATCCGCCAGGTGAAGAGTTCCTATTTCAAGAATCCTTCTGGGACAATTTAAGAAATATTACGGGTAAGCAGTCCAAGTCCTCTCCTACTATAATGAATGTGGATGGCACCACTGCCCTTGACCCCATGGTCATTGCAAACACCCTTAATGAAACCTTCACAGACCTTAGCGGTGTCCTCTCATCTGACTTCTTCGCTGATGCTGACCCTCCAAGTTCTATATCTCCCACTGCCTCTCCACTCATACCACCCTTCCATCTCAAAATAGTTAAGGCACATAAAGTCTATAAATACATAAAGAAGGCTATATCTAAGTCCCGGGCAAGCAGTGACACTATTGACCTTAAACTACTGTCCCTCACCTTGGAGGAAGTACTGCTTCCCTCACCAAAATATTCAATCTCTCCCTCTGCTCCAGCCAATTCCCTAGTAAATGGAAGGCTGCAATTGTCATTCCTGTGCACAAAAGTGGTGACAAGTCACTGCCTGGTAACTATAGACCTATTTCAATACTACCTCCCCTCTCAAAGGCTCTTGAACGCATAGTGGCGGACCAACTTACAGACTACCTGCAGAAATATAACATCCTCTGTGCCCAGCAACATGTATTTAGGAAAGGGCACAGCACATCGACAGCCCTACTCGAGTTCTCAGGAACAATCCACAAGGCTATGGACAAAGGACTCCTAACTGGAGCTGTGTACATTGATCTAAATAAGGCATTTCAAACAGTACATCATGGTCTACTCATCAATCAACTACAGTCTCTTGGGCTCTCCCAGGGTCCTGGTGACTGGAAAAAAAGTTACCTCGCCCAGCGCTCTCAAGTTGTAAAAATAGCTGGAGTTCTCTCAGACCCGAAGCCTGTTCTCTCAGGAGTTCTGCAGGGATCCATCTTAGGCCCTCTCCTCTTCAGCCTTTTCCTAAACTCCCTTCCTAAATCCTGCCCGGAGCAAATTATCCTCTATGCCGATGATGCCGTGATTCTTTCCTCTCATAAAGACCCAAACCCCTTATGCCTTAGCCTTCAGCATGCATTTGCCAGAGTCGAGACGTGGTTCCTTGAACATAAGCTGGTTCTAAACCACAAAAAAACTAAATCCATGCTCTTCTCTAGCCAGCAAAACAAGAAAAGACAAGTACCACTCACTATCAACACGTACCTGGGAATCACCTTTGAACAGGTTGTTACATACAAATATCTTGGAATCACCTTTGATCAAGGCCTAACCTTTGCAACTCATATTGATAGTACAGCAAAAACTATTAATCAGCGGATTGGGATACTGTACCGGAACCGATAGCTCCTTACCCTACCAGCACTGAAGATTGCTATTCAATCCTCAATCATTGACTATGGCTTAATTGTCTATGGGTCTGCCTCTACTAACGCACTTAGACGCATTACAACATCCCTTAACAAGGCCTGTCGGCTGCTCACTGGTGCTCATTGACGTACTCACACTTGTGAGCTCTACGCTGAAACTGGGTGGTTACAACTCTCTAACCGCTTAAAGTACCTTACCTGCCTTATGGCTAAAAAATCCATCATGGGCCTCACTCCACCATGCATCCAAGACCTGTTATGCCAGAACACAAGTATCCGACTCACCAGAAGATCAGAAAATCAGCCTCTTCAGGTCCCCTGATGCCGGACTACCCAGGGTCAAAGATCATTTGCCTATCGTGCCCCCAACTGGCTAAATGCCCTTAGCACCTCTATTACCTCCTCTACCTCTCTAGGTGCATTTAAATCTAGCCTATACTCTTACCTTGCCACCTCCAACTCCAGTGACTGCCTCGATTAAATCCTTATCTATTTCATTTCTCCACCCTGTCCATTTACTAGACAAAGGCTTGTAAGCGGATCCTTTTCTCTTGCTATGGTCTGCTCGTCTCACTCTTTCTCTCACCCACTCTATCTATACACTTCCCTAACTTGATTCTTCCCTCTCCTCACTTGATTTTTTTTTATTGATGAAAAGAATTCACTGGTATTACCTGTCCTTGCACAAATGTTTCGATACTTGACTGTCTATGTTATTTTTTTTTGTCTATTACCACAACGCAAGTTGTTGTGCCACTCTATGTAACCTTTTGTTTGTACTTAATTTGACGTGGAACCTTTGTAAAAGAGCCTTTGGCTCAAAGGTAATAATTCCTAGAACAATAAACTAAACTAAACTAAACTAATGGGATAGATAGGGTTTTTTCAATTTTGTTGCATATCTCAGGCATTTTTTGGAATTTTTGCACCAAATTTTCAACATGGGGTTTTTGGGACGCCTCCTCATGAATTATTGCACTGTCATGGCGTTACTCGGGCCCGAAGGGTGATTTCGCAGCCACTGCGCGAAATCACCTTTCCAGAATGATTAACGAGACGACACTGCCAGTGTTCATAAGGTGGGCTCTCAAAAAGCCTATTTTGAAAATTTGGTGGAAAAATTCCTAAAAATGACTGTTTTACAAGCGTGTGTTGCGAAGTTCCTACGTACGCTTGTAAGTTCGCGAATTTTCAATATTTTCACTCCAGATTTTCAACATTGCCATTTTACCCACCTTCTTGTAGGCAGTACAGCTGTCATTTTCACTTCTCACCCAAAATGTGTTTCGCCATGTAGCACGCATGTGCAGATCGGTAAAGCGAAATCAATGTACGGGACACATTAAGAAAACTCAGTGACACGGTTCATGAGCAGAGGTCTTAAAATGGCTATGTTGAAAATTTGGTGAAAATTCTAAAATGACTGTTTTACGAGCATGTGTTGCGCAGTTCCTACGCACTGTAAGTTTGCTAAATTTCAATATTTTACTCCAGATTTTCAACAGTGCCATTTTATCACACTTCCTTATGAGCAATACAGCTACCATTTTCATCATCTCGCCAAAATGTGTTTCCGCACATGTAAGCAATGGTACATTCGTGTGCGAAAACAATGTTTGGGACAGATTAAGAAAATCACAGTGACACTGGTCATGAGCAGAGGTCTTAAATGGCTATGTTGAAAATTTGGTGACAAAACTCATAAAATGACTGTGTTACAGTGAGCATTGGCGCAATATCCACGCACCTCGTAAGTTCATGAATTTGTAATATTTTCAGCCCAGATTTTCACCAGTGGCATTTTCCACACCTCCTTATGAACAGTACAGCTGTCATTTTCCACAACATGCGAAATGTGTTTTCACACTTTCAGCACAGAAATGTGTGGTCGCTGTGGGAAATCATTGTTCGGGACAGATAAAGAAAATCACACTGACACTGTTCATGATCGGAGGTCCCAAAATGCCTGTGTGTTAACAATCTGCTGTAAAAATCCACAAACTAGTTACATTACCCAGACATTAAGCTGCACAGTTTCTATCACACTCGTGACTTCACCAGTTTTTAAGATTTTCACAGCAGATTTTCAACATTGCCATTTTTTACACCTCCTATGAACAGTACCGCTGTCATTTTTCACATCCTGTTCGGAATGTGTTTTTGCACCTGTGGTGCCAAATGCCGTAGTCACTGTGCAAAAGCAGTTTTCGGCTAACAAACTGATATTGCCACTGTTCATGAGGTGGGGGGTCACAAAAAAAAATGTTGAAAATTTGGAGTGAAAATACCAACGAATGCCTGAGGCGTTAGGGTTTCCGACCATAACGCCCCACCCTGTAGAGAATGACAGCCATCAGGGGTGTGACTTAGGATTCTTGCCTGTCATGCTCATACCATTCCACCCCCACCCACACCCTGCAGCCAGTGAGAGGCATCAAGGTGTGCCTCGGACTCTTCGGGCCCAAACTTCACCCCATTCTCCTATACCGCACCCATCTCACTGTATTTCCTGATGGAATGGGGTGCGCATAAGGGCCAAAGACCCCAAGGCACACCGTGACACTTGTCAGTGTCTGCAGGGTAGGGTGTGGTGAAATGGCATGGTCGTTATGCCTGACGACCCAAAGGCACACCCCAATGCCTGTCACTCTCTGCAGGGTGGTGGTGGGGTTGGCTTCAGTTCAATACTTCACTGCCATTCCTATAATGCAGCTCTGTAACTTCTACACTACCAATGCCAATGCCAGCAAGAAACCATTCGGCATTGACAAATGCTTGTTAAACTAATGGCACTTCAGGGTACTTGTGTATTTTTAGTACTACTAAGAAGGCTGTTAAGCATTCTATTTAAGAATTCCTGAAAAGCATTAAAACATGACGTCCCTACCTACTAGATGCTGAAAGGTTTCCTTAGCCAGTGGTTGTTACTCCTTAATGAACCAGATTCCAGAGCCTCTCAGTCAATCAGGACACCGCTTTTTACCTACCCATTTTATAATACATTTTAAATATCTGGTTTTGAGAAAACATTTTTTTGCAATGTACATAAAAGCACAGAGAAATTCTATTTAGCCTGACACAGTATACCCGATTTTTGGACCAAATACCAAAATTCAAACACCAAATTTAAAACAAAATTTCTAGTCCTGTTAAGTATAAATCTGAGTGATTATATTTGATCACATTTAGCCCCACTTAAGATAAATATTTAAGATAAATCTTCACAATGAAAACAGTGGGCCCGATATTCAGATTTTAGAGTGCCTGTCACTTAGCACATGCAGTGCTAAATTCAAAGGCACGGTTAGCATGGCACTAACTGGTTAGTGTGAGATGCAAAGGACAAACAGGCTCCCCATGAAAAGGAGAGATGCCAGCATGACAATGCTTTCAATTGTTCAAGACAGTGCTCCTGATAAACAGGTTACTCACCAGTAACAGTAGTTCTACGAGTGGTATATGATGTTCATCCACACTTCTTGGCAGTGTCTTTTCCCCCTTTAAGAGCTGATGGAAAGTCTTCAAGTTGGCTCTTCCCACCCACCTGGGTGGTAACTACCCTGACACCGCCCTGTGACGCCAGTTCTTGTCCACTGGAAGAAGTACTGTGAACCACTGCCAGGGGAGGTCGGGTGGGTCCCTGTGGATGAACATCATTGCTAGCATGAGCATGTTGCTAGCCTTGCTTGTAGAGCAGAAAGCAGCTAACTAAAAGAAGCTACATTTTCTTGTTAATTTAAAACTTATATCTCAGCAGGAGTCGGTGCCTGTTAAGATTAAGTAGACAGATAACTTTATTAGAAGTAGAAGGGGTATTATTTAGGGGTAAAAAAAAAGGAAAAAAAGAAAGAAAGTCAGTGTGTGTTCTGTGCTGGGAAGGGTACTGTATCAGCTGACTTTGCTAAACCAGAAGGAGGAAAGAGAGCTTAATTGGGGGTGTGGTTTAGACACTATAAAAGCAGGTGAGTCAAATTACAACTTCCTGTTGCTAGCCTTGCTTATAGAGCAGAAAGCAGCTAACTAAAAGAAGCTACATTTTCTTGTTAATTTAAAACGTATATCTCAGCAGGAGTCAGTGTCTGTTAAGATTAAGTAGACAGATAACTTTATTAGAAGTAGAAGGGGTCTTATTTAGGGTTAAAAAAGAAAGAAAAGAAAGAAAGTCAGTGTGTGTTCTGTGCTGGGAAGGGTACTGTATCAGCTGACTTTGCTAAATCAGTAGGAGGAAAGAGAGCTTAATTGGGGTGTGGTTTAGACACTATGAAAGCAGGTGAGTCAAATTACAACTTCCTGTTGCTAGCCTTTTTTCTTACTAATTGCCCCCCATCCCACCCCTCCACCCAAAGCTAGTTCTACTTTTATAGCCACTGGATTTGACTGTCAACAGGAACTTCCTGTTTGGCAGTAGGAAGGGTAGGATCATAGAGAAACATTGGTTTTGTCAACCCTAAAGGAAAAAAGTAGCTCACTCTCCCCCAGCTGCTGGTGGTCTGATATTGAGCAAGGAAGAAGGAGGCTACTGAAGAAGATAGGACGTTGCTGTCCCAGAACAGGAAGGGTGAGAGTTGTAAGGAGAGGAAAGAGTAATCATACAGAGAAACAGTAGAGGGGACACAAAATAAGACATGATAGGAGTGGTGCAGTGCAATGGCTGTGGGGCAGCAGTGTTCCGGGAGACATTCTGGAGGCTGTGATGCTGCCCTATTTGCAGGCACCTCTCTGGTCTGAGAGAGGAGGTTGCCCGTCTCCAGACCGACCTGGCTAGGATTCGTGAAACCTCCTCCCCCACCCAGGGACCACCAGGGCCAATGCCACTATCTCAGAGGTTGCCAAGAAAGAGGAGAGACTAGACCAGGGTGGGCTCAGGGAGGGAGAGGGTGGTGGAACAGAGTTGCATCCCTCCAGCTGTACCTCTCCACAATTCATTCGCTCTTCTGGTGGACAGTGGTTCCTCTATGGAGGCACCTGCAGTGGAGACCAAGGAGGATGCTGGGAACCTTCACAAAGGAGACTGACAGGAGGGTGGCATGGGACCCCACAGGGGAAGGAAACAACTCCTGGTGGGGGACTCAATCATTGGGGGTAGAAATGGGTGAGGAAGGGGAGAGGGAGGTAAGGTGCCTTCCTGGCGCCACGGCTTGGAGGGACAGGAATCGAATCCTCAGGATCGTGGGAGAAGCTGCACGAGGGAGGGAGCTGGATGTCATTGTCCACCTAGGGACAAATGACCTGGCTAGGAATGGGATCAGAGCAATGCAAGAGGAGTTTGTAGAGTTGGGAAGGGCCTTAGACAAGTAAGCGACACGGTAACCTTCTTGGAGGTGCTGCCTGTCTATGGCAAGGAGATGCTAGGCACCTCACCAGGAATCAATCAAGGGTTAACAAACTGGTGTGGGAGCTCAGGGTTTTGGCTTCATTGGGGACTGGGGAGCCACCTGGAGGGATGCAGACCTATACTGGTGCGATGGTCTGCATCTGTCCGGGGGGGAACCAGGATCCTAGGTGAGAGGTTTAAATGCTTCATTGGCAAGCATTTAAACTAGCCAAGGGGGGAGGCACTGAAAAGGAGGAGGGAAATCCCAGCCTCCCCCAACAAAACATGGTGATTAGTGAGGTAAACAACACAGTACAGAAGTTATTAGGGAGCAGAACAGATTTAAATGTAAAAAAAGGCAAAGGCAGTAAGGACAGAAATGGGGCTAAAAGGTAACATGCTATCAAAAAGTGGAGGTGATGAGTATCAATGCCTGTAGTCTGTGTAACAAGCTCCTGAACTAGTGGCCTTGATGGAAGAGGGTTGCCTGGATATTGTGGCAGTCACAGAAACATGGTACACAGAGAACCATGACTGGGATGTCAACATACCAGGATACAAAATCTACAGGAGGGACAGGGAGGGTAAAAGAGGAGGAGAAGTAGCTTTTTGTACAGGAAGGGATCAAAGCAACAGAACTAAAGAGTAAACAGGGAGCAGATGAGGCACTTTGGGTCACCCTGGAGACAGGAAATGGCACCACAATCCGCATGGGGGTTGTATACAGACCCCCATCTCAGGGGGAGGGAACGGACAAGGAAATGATAGAAGGCTTTCTTAGAATGGCAGAAAAAGGGGAGATATTGTTGATGGGGGCCCTGAATATGCCAGATGTTAACTGGAGCACCTTTGCTGCAGGCACATCCAAGAGCAGGGTCATTCTTGATGCCCTACAGGGGCATGCCTCAGACAGCTAGTATTGGAACTCACTCAGGAGGGAGCAATCTTAGACCTGGTACTCTCAAATGGGGATGGAGAAAGAATCTCAGATTTAGAAGTGGGTAGCCATCTGGGAACAAGCGACCACCAAACAGTGTGGTTCACGATAAACACAGCCATACAATCAAGCCATACAAAAGCAAGAGTACTGGACTTTAGGAGGGCTGACTTTGGGAAAATGAGAGAGTGCCTCAGAAAAGCACTAGCAAACAGGCAAGAAAGAGGGGTGGAGGAACAATGGGGAGTGATCAAAACAGCCATCACAGAGGCAACAAGCCTTTGTGTAAAGCAAATCAATAAAACACAACGAAGGAAAAAAACGCTATGGTTCTCAAAAGAGGTGGCAGGAAGGTTAAGGAGAAAAGGACAGCATTCAGGAAATATAAGGAAACACAGAAGGAGCAGGACAGAGAACTTTATCAGTTAAAGCAGAAAGAGGCTGGGAAGGCAGTCAGAATAGCAAAGGCCCAAACCGAGGAAAGGATAGCCAATTCTGTTAAGAAGGGTGATAAGACCTTTTATAGGTACATTAGGGAGCGAAGAAAGACCAAAGGAGGGATACTGAAGCTTAACAAAGGGGAGGGAATGTGGGTAGAGGGTGACAGTGAAAAAGCAGGGATACTGAATGAATATTACTGCTCAGTATTCACAAAGGAAGAGGAGGGGGAGTTACCTAAACCAAACAAGAGAACACTCTGAAGACGGGGGTCAATACCAGTCCATTTACAGAAGAAAGGGTTCTGAAAGAACTAATAAAATTGAAGGTGGACAAAGCAATGGGGCCTGATGGGATTCACCCAAGAATTCTAAAAGAACTAAGGGTAGAATTAGTGACACGCTGACTACTCTCTTTAACAAATCATGGGAGGATGGGTGGTACCCGAGGACTGGAGGAGGCAGATGTGATTCCTCTTCACAAAAGTGGGAGCAAGACAGAGGCAGGAAACTACAGACCAGTTAGTTTGACCTCAGTGGTAGGGAAAATAATGGAATCACTTCTGAAGGAAAGAATTGTTGAGTACCTAGAGGCCAGTGGGGCACAGGACCCAAGGCAGCATGGATTCACGATGGGAAGGTCGTGTCAGACGAATCTAATAGATTTCTTTGACTGGGTGACCAAAGTAGTAGACCAGGGAGGGACTGTGGACATGGCCTACCTAGATTTTAGCAAGGCATTTGATACAGTCCCACACAAAAGATTAATACACAAGATAGCCAGCCTTGGAGTGGGTCCCAAGGTGGTAGCCTGGATAAAAAATTGTCAAGACAACAGGACATAAAGGGTAGTAGTAAATGGAGTACAGTGAAGAAAGGAGGTTACTAGCGGGTACCGCATGAGGTTCAGTACTGGGACCGGTCCTTTTAATGTCTTTATAAGTGACATTGCAGAGGAACTGGAAGGAAAAGTATGTCTCTTTGCAGATGACACAAAGATCTGCAACAGGGTTGATACACAAGATGGAGTGAAAAGGATGAGAAGGGACTTGGTAAGGTTGGAGGAATGGTCAAATGTATGGCAGCTCAGATTCAATGCAAAAGAAGTGCAAGGTAATGCACATGAAACAAAAACTCAGGGGAAGCGTACACAATGTGGGGTGAGATACTGACAACAGTAAAAATAGAAAGGGACCTGGGGGTACTTATATCAGATGAGCTAAAGGTGGGCAAGCAATGTGAGAAGGCAGTAAGGAAGGCTGGGGGGATACTGGTATGCATAGGAAGAGGCATCAATAGTAGAAAACAGGAAGTTATTATCCCTCTGTACAGACAGTTGGTGAGACCCCATCTGGAGTACTGTGTGCAGTTCTGGAGACCCCATCTCCACAAAGACATAGACAGAGTGGAGGCTGTCCAGAGGAGGGCAACCAAAATGGTGCAGGGTCTGCACCAGAAGACATACAAAGAAAGACTAAAGGAGCTTAATATGTATAGCCTTGAGGAAAGAAGGAGAGAGGGGACATGATAGAAACTTTTAAGTACCTCAAGGAATCAACAAAGTCCAAGAGGGTAGCATCTTCAGAAAAGAGATGTGCAAGAACAAGGGGCACAATTTGAAGATAGAGGGGCGGCTCAGAGGTAATGTGAGGAAGTATTTTTCACAGAGAGGTTGTGGATGCATGGAACAGCCTCCCTGAGGAGGTCGTGGAGTCAAGAACAGTGGGGGAATTCAAGAATGCATGGGACAGGCATAAGGCAGTCCTAGTGGGGGGTAGGAGGAAGTAAGCTGTTGGTTAACTAGGATCTGCAGCTTATCTGTTAGGTAGGAAAATGGGCAGACTAGATGGGCCAAGCGGTCCTTATCTGCCATCAAATTCTATGTTTCTATGTTTCTATCATATACCACTCCTAAAAAGTACAGTTACGTAAGGACTTACCATACCAGTAGATTTTCGAGAAAGGCTCTTGCTGTAGGTAATTACATATAGGACTGACACCGGCAGGCGGCAGGATCCCACGGAAAAATTTCTAGCTAGCAGTCCCTGGCAAGGGACCGCCCCCACGTCAGGTGACCGGCATCAGGAGACGTCGGTATAAAGGGGCGGTCCCGGACGCCCGCATTCCAGTTCTTTCCCGACACAGGCCGAAAGAGGCCAGACGAAAGAGGAGCAGATATTTCCCTCAATGGAAAGGAGCTGAAAAAGCCTAAGGGGATGGAGGCGGGGAGGTATTACCTGCAAGAGCCTCTCTCGAAGATCTACTGTTACGGTAAGTTCTTACGTAACTGTACTATCTTACTTCGAGAGGGCTCTTGCAGTAGGTAATTACATATAGGACTGAATCCCAAGCAGTCTGGAACAAAGAAAGGCACCAGGAGCAGGAAAGCTACTCCAAGAAGCAGTTCTAGACGTGCAAGCCTCAAGATAGGAGGCCTTGCAAAACAGCTAGCCCGAAGCCTGCTCTATGGCAAGAGGCAACATCCAAACTGTAGTGTTTCATAAAGGTATGGACAGAAGTCCAGGTGGCGGCAGCGCAGATAACTGCCACAGACACATTCTTGAAACAAGCCGCAGAGGCAGCTACTCCTCTTGTGGAGTGGCCTCTGACTTGACCCGGGAGGGTCTTGTGGTATTTGTCATAACAGAAAGAGATGCAATGAGCCAACCACTTGGGACAGGCATTGCTTGGAAACAGCACTGCCTTTCCTTTTGTGAGCAAAAGAGATGAACAACTGATCAGTCTTTCTGAGATCCTTCGTCCTGTTGGTGTAGTATCTCAGAATCCAGTGAACATCCATAGCATGGAGTAAATATTCCCCTTGATTAGAGTACTGCGTAAAAAAGGCACGTATCTCTAAGGACTGATTTAAGGTAGACTCTTCTACTACTTTAGGTAGAAACTTAGGATTCGTGTGAAGAGCAACTCGTTCCTTGTGAAAAATCAAGTAGAGGATTTTACACATCAGGGCCTGGAGCTCGGAGATTCTTTGCGAGTAATGGCTACCAAGAAGAGCGCTCTTCCACGAAAGAAATCAAATCCACAGAAGCTGCAGGTTAAGGAGGAAGGTAAGTTTCTCGAGAACAAAATTCAAGTCCCAAGGGGGCAGGAGTATGGATGGGGGCCTCAGATGGAGGACCCCTCTGAAAAGGTCTTGAGACCTCCAGTTGAGCAAAAGCCTTGTCCGCGAAGGGAACATGATAGGCCGAAATGGCCGCCATGTGTACCTTCAGAGAGGAATGGTTGAGATCCAGGTCAAACAGATGACGTAGATACTCCAGCAGAAGCCCCACTGAACAGGAGAAAGGTTCCACGTTCTTGGAAGCGGCCCAAATAGTGAATCTTTTCCACTTCATGGCATAAGTGGATCTGGTGGAGGGTTTTCTGGCCTCCACTAAAATCTCCGCCACTTTGGGAGACACTCCAAAACGGGATTGGGCAAGGTCTGCAGGAGCCATGCATACAGTTGAAGGGATTTGAGGCCTGGATGGACCAGGGTCCCCTGATCCTGGGTCAACAAACCTCGAGATAGAGGAAGAGGAGGATCCTCTGAATATTGTTGTAGAAGAGAGAACCAGATTTGCCTGGGCCAGAAAGGAGCGATCAGAATCATTCTCGCTCCTTCTGAAGCTAGTTTCCCAAGACTCATGGGATAAGTGGAATTGGGGGAAAGGCATAGACGAATCTGTCCTTCCAGTCTAGAGACAGAGCGTCGCTCCAAAAAGCGCCTTGCTCTGGAACGAGCGAGCATAAGATGGGAAGTTTTGGGTTTAGGGGGGATGCGAACAGGTCGACCTGTGGTGTTCACCAAAGTTGGAAGATATTGTCTAGAATCCCTTGGTCCAGTTCCCACTCGTGAGTCAGAGCAGAAGAGCGACTTAGCTTGTCTGCCAGGGTGTTGTCGACTCCCGGAATGTGAATCGCCGTGAGGTGAAGGTCGTGTTGTGTTGCACAATCCCAAACCCTCATTGCCTCCCTGCATAGAGGGTAGGACCGACTCCCTCCCTGCTTGTTGATGTACCACATCATGCACATGTTGTCCATCTGGATGGCTAGGTGGCCGAGAAGGATGTATTGGTGAAGGGCTTGGAGAGCGTACAACACTGCCCGAAGCTCAAGCACATTGATGTGGAGAGCTTGTTCTAGCCTGGACCAGGAGCCCTGGGTCCGATGAGGGCCTAGATGGGTTCCCCAACCTTCGCCTGAGGCATCTCTGGTTAGAGTCTGGGAGGGGGGAGGATGAAAGAAAGGAACCCCACGAAACAGGTTCTCTCGAACCATCCACCACTGCAAGTCTCGCATCATCGGCGAGGAGATCAGAACTGAGTGATCTAGGTCGTCCACTAGCTGATCTCACTGAGAGCGTACAGTCCACTGAGAGATCCTCATGTGGAGTCGAGCGCGGGGGACCGCCGGGATAGCAGCCGCCATGAGCCCGAGAAGGCGAAGCACCGACCTCGCAGAGACCATCCTGCGGTCGGACAACAGATTTATCTGGGTCTGAAGGGTGGCCGCCCTGTCCGGAGGCAGGAAGGCCTTGCCCACGGTCATATCGAGGATCGCCCCAATAAACTGTAGCCTCTGGGATGGGTCCAGATGAGACTTGGAATGGTTGATGGTAATACCCAGGCAGGCAAAAACCTGCTGGGTAAGGGAGAGGAAACGCAGGAGTTCCTCCCTGGATGAGGCCGCCAGGAGCCAGTCATCGAGGTAAGGGAAAACCTGTACTCCCTTGGTACGCAGGTGGGCCGCCACCACTGCCAGGCATTTGGTAAATACTGGGGCCGGTGATGACCAAACGAGAGCTTGAACTGGTAGTGGTCCCCTGAACGCAAAACGTATATTTTATGATGAGATACACGGCGAACAGTGTGCATAAGCATCCTGCATATCCAGAGCACAAAGCCATTGACCCGGCCGGAGGAGGGCAGATGGCTCTGCAAAAGCATCCTGAACCTTTGTACTCTACATAAAGATTCAGGGAACTGAGATCTAAAATTGGTCTGAGATCTCCTCTTCTTTGGGACCAGGAAGAAATGGGAATAGTAACCCGTCCCCTGAAGATGAAGGGGGACAGGCTCTATCGCTTGCTTCAGCAGAAGAGCTGAGATTTCCTCCTGGACCAAAGGAAGATGTTCCCGTGAATACAACGACTTCAGAGGGGGGTGGCGGGGTGGTTTCTGAAGAAACTCTATGGAGTGTCCTTCTGCTATGAGCTGGAGCACCCAAGAATCCGTGGTTATCCTCTCCCATCCCGGATGGTGGAGGGAAAACCTCCCTCCTATCAGTTCCTCCGGAGGCAGTGGGAGAGGAAAGGAGTCAGGTGGTGTGGAGCAGCGCCGCAGCTGAAGCACCCACTGCTTTTTTGGGCGGGGGGGCTTAGCAGTCGCGTGAGCCCGGCGTTATGTGGCCCGCCTTCCCTGGGGTTTCGCCTTTGGCCGATTCTGTCTGCGAACTGGACGGCGCTGCTGCTGATGGGGACGGTACATGGAATCAACTGACTTCAGAGCCGTCCCCTTCTCTTGCAAATCGGTAATGATGTCCTCCACATCACCCCGAAGCACCAACCCGGAAGGGTGCTTCCTGGATAGCAGATGCACTCAGGACCAAACCTGACCGCAGCAGACCAAGCATAACGCCATAGGCCTACAGCGAAAGCTGAGCTCTGCCCAGCAGTGTCCACTGCGTCATATGTCGCACGTAGCATGTGTCGAGTGGCTGAACGAGCAGAGTGGACGAGATTAGCCAACTCCTGCTTGACTTGGGAGTCAGGCGAGGAGTCCAGTTTGGTTTCCGCCTGAGTAAGGATGGCCTTCTGGTAGTCCCCCATGTGGCCGACATAGTTCAGGGCCCTAATCCCCAGTGTGGAGGAAGCGTAAATCTTTCTCCCATACTGGTTCAGAAGGCGAGATTCCTTATCAGGAGGTGACGAGCTAAGATGTTTTGGGTTCACCGACCAGCCGTGAGCGGCCCTAAGCACGACCGAGTCGGCACAAGGGTGAGAATCCAGGAAATCAACACCCTCTGGAGCCTGATATAGCCTGTTCGACTTCCTAGGAAGTGTAGCTAAGGCCGACGGCTGTTTCCATATTGTGGTAACAAGGTCGGCGTGAGGCTCTATCCAGGGTGGCACCAAGGGAGGAGCTGTCACGGGCAGATCCAGATGTTCAGCGAGTTTCAGATGCTGAGGATCTGGTTCCAGGGAGTGCCACTGATGAACCTCCTGGATTTTCCTAAGCAACTCCATAAAAGAAGGATCCTCCGGAGGAGACTTCGGAGGAGTCTGTGTGGGGCCTCGACGAAGAGCGAGGTTAGGCTGCTCTCTCGGAGCAGTGCCGGAAGAGTCCGAGGACTCCGAGAGTGAAGAGGAGGAAGAAGAAGAGAAAGACTCCCTTTCCCGATCCGCTGGAGGAATGGACCCCTTGGGGAGTCCCCGGGGAAGCGTGTCCTGCCTCTCTCTCTGGATCCAGTCGGAAGAACCCTGGAGTCCTGAGGTGGTGAGGGAGTGTGCCGCCTGGGGTGTACGGGACCCTGGGACAGCACCGTCGCTGAAAGGCGGCTCTCGACCTCTTTGGTGAGCTGAGCCTTGGCCTCAGCCCATCAGGAGGCCACAGTCTCCTGCAGGCCCACCGGCGGCCGCGAGGGCGGTGGTGGAGAAGGAGGAGGTGGGGGATAAGGATACGGGTTATACCCATATGGAGCGTATCCAAAACCCGGCTGCGGGTAGCCCAGCGTCGGGTATTGAGGCGTCGAGTACTGTGGCGTCGGGAAGCCCGGAGTCGGGTACTGTGGCGCCAGATACTGCGTTCCCGGATACACTGGTGTTGAATAAGACGGAGGATACCCGGGAGCAGGGGGCTGCAGACAGGCGGCCGGCCGAGACTCACAGGCGGGTCCGTGATGCTGGAGGCCGGAGGGCCCAGATGGGAGCATAATTATCTCCCGGAGTCGGTAAGGCCGAGCGCCAGGGCCGACGGCGGAGGCCTGGGCCCCGGAGGTACCGACGTCAGAGAGGCTGGCGTCGGAGCTGGCATACGGGAAGCCGACGTCAGGTCCAGTGCTTCAGATGGAGGAAGGACTGATGGAGGCAAAAGATCCCCAGCTTCGCCTGGGGACGGAGGGGAAAAGTCCCCAGGGTCAGGTTGGGGAGACTCTGGTTCCCCAGACGGCAGCGAAGGCTGCGGGGAACCAGGAGCAGACGGATGTTGGGGGCGTCGTCGGTTCCCGCCGCCGACGAGCTGACGGAGGCTTACAGGCGAGCCTCAGTGGGCGCCAGAGGAACCGACGTCCGCCCCTACGAGCTGGGCCACCGGAGACAGGCTGAAGAGTGATCGGCCTGGTCCGGTGGAGAGGAGGCCACGCTTCGCCCCGGAGGGTCGGACATCTTACCAGCCTCTCCAGGCAGACGTCAGAGGAGCTGACGCCCGGCTTACCGGAGCCACCCACAGTGGTAGTCCGCGAGCCTGCGGCCGAACCAGGAGCGAGCCAGACGGGCGGGCCGACGCCACCTCAGAAACCTCCGAGGCGGCCGTCGAGGAGCGATCCCCCAGAGAAGATGTTACCTGCGTCCCAGCGACTCCCAAGGGAGACGCGCTGGAGGAGCCTCTGTCCAGGTTCCTCTCCTTGTCCTTCTTCTTCCGATGGCCTTCGGGGGAAGTGGACGACTGCCTCAGTTTTTTAAGCTCCTTCTCCATAGAACTCATTTTCTTCTTTAGAATATGGGCTTCCAGGGATTGCTGCTGCCTTTTTCGGGTAGCCGCATTAAAACTGAGGCAATGCTGGCACTTCTCAACCGGGTGATCGGGGCCTAGGCAGAACAGGCACAGGGACTGGCCGTCCTTCTACGGTAGTTGGGCGCAGCACAAATCGCACTTATTCTTGTGTGCGGAGGGTGTAGGAGACGACATACACTGACGCTAGTACTGATGTTAGTCGAAAAAATAAAGAGTTTTTCAGTAAAAAAACGATGAAAGAAGGGCTGACAAAGCACAAACTTTTCCGTGAGGCGCTGCACGAGCTAACGGCGGGAAAGAACTGGAAGACGGGCGTCCGGGACGGCCCCTTTATACCGACGTCTCCTGGGGGCGGTCCCTCGCCAGGGACTGCTAGCTAGAAATTTTTCCGTGGGGTCCAGCCACCTACCGGCGTCAGTCCTATATGTAATTGCCTAGTACAAGAGCTCTCTCGAAGTAAGATCTACTGTTACACGTGAGTTATATGTTTTTCTAGAGACGTGGATATGATGTTCTATCCACACTTCTTGGCAGACTCCTAGCAGTTCTCTTGGAAGAGGGAGGCAAGGCGCACACCCACTACTTGGGAAATAAAGACTGGAGAACTGCGGCCCCAAAACCAGCATCCAGGCGTGACTCAAGGTCAATGTGGTAATGGGAAAAGAAGGTGTGTGCCGACTTCCAGGTAGCAGCCTGAAGATATCCTGGATAGGGACATCCCTGGAACCAGCCAGCGAGGCAACAGTATGATGGGTGGAATGAGCCCTTAGCCCTACAGGAGGCCCCTTACCCGCCAACCTATAGCAGAGGTTGCTGCAGTAAACAATCCACCTGCCAATCATCTGCTTAGCTGCCGATCTGCCAGGTGCAGCTTCAACGTAGGTGACAAACAGCTGGTGAACCTTTCCCCGAACACCAGCCATGCGCTTCTTATAACAGGCTAGCGTTCGCTGCAGGTCTAATGTATGGAGACTGCACTCGGCCTCCGAGGTGTGGTTGGTGAAGTACACCGGGAGATCAATCACCTGATTAAGGTGGAAATCCAACACAACCTTCGGGAGGAATTTCAGGTTGGGGTGCAGGTCAATCTTGTCCCTCTGGAAGACCAGGTAAGGAGACTCCACCGAGAGTGCCTGGAGCTTGCTGATTCTTCTGGCTGATGTGATAGCCACCAGGAAGGCGGTCTTCCATGACAGGTGTGACATCTCACACCTATGCATCAGTTCGAAGGGCTTGCCCATAAGCTTTGCCAAAACCAGGAACAGATTCTAAGGTGGTGGTGGTTCACACACCAGACCACCTTCTCCTGTGCCACTAACTGCTGACCGGTCCGCGCCCAGTAGGCAGAGATGGCTGCCAGGTGCACCTTAAGGGTCGTCAACCTAAGGCCCAATTGAGAGAGGGAGCAGAGGTAGTCAAAGATGCTAGCCACTGAACATGACAAGGGGTCCAGCCCCTTTCCTTGACACCAAATGGAGAACCTATTCCATTTGAAGGTGTAGAATTTCCTGTTCGACTTCTTCTGAGAAGCCTCTACTACACTGAGGACATCTTCGGAGTGACCCAAAGCCTGAAACTCTAGCCGCTCTGGAACCAGGCTGTCAAGTGCAGGGATTGAAGATCCAGGTGGAGTACCTTCCCCTGATGGATCCAGAGCAGGTCTGGGTGAAGAGGAAGATGCCTCGGGAGCCTGCTGCTGAGGCTAAGGAGATCGGGATACCAGAACTGGCAGGGCAGTCCGGAGCCACCAGGATCACCTGTGCCTTGTCCCTCTGCACCTTGTGCAGCACCTTGTGGATCAAAGGGAATGAAAGGAAGGCATAGAGGAGACCTGGTGTCCGGGGTCTTGAGTAGGGATCCCCCTGCAGCGTTCTCTGCTGAGGGGGGTGGTCACAATACAGCCTTGACTGTGCATTCTCCCTGGAGGCAAACAGGTCTACCAGAAGGGTGCCCCATTGGAAGAACAGACTGTGCACTACCTCGGGATGGAGAGACCACTCATGAGATGCCTCGCCCACCCGGTTGAGAGCGTCCGCCAGCTGGTTGGAGACACTGGCTACATGTATGGCCAGGATATCGACTTCCAGGCTGCGCACGAGGGTCCAGATGCAGAGAGCTTCCCTGCACAGTGGAAACGGAGTACGTGCCGCCCTGCTTGTTCAGGTAGTACATGGTCATAGTGTTGTCTGTCTGGACCTGAACCACCTGACCCGAGATGTGGAGCAAATGCAGTCAGCGCCAGCTGAACCACCCTGAACTCCAGCAGGCTGATATGGCATTGTGACTCCTCGGGGGGGGTCCATAGCCCGTAGACTCTGTGGTCCGCTAGGTGGGATCCCCAGCCCATGAGAGAGGCATCAGTCATCAGGATGACCATCGACTCTGGGCAGACAAACGGTGTACTTTCCTGCAGATGCTCTGGGACTACTGGCTGTCGGTATAGCCTAGAGGTTAGAGTAAAGAGATGTGAATGAGTTTGGTACATCCAGTAAACCAGACCTTGGTTAGATTCTCACAACCTCCACTTGCTTACTGTGCAACTCTGAGCAAGTCACTTAACTGCCCAGTGCTTCCACGTTGCCCCTGAAAACAGGCACTTGTGTCTATTGGGCCTTACCCAGTTACCAAAGACTAAAATAAAATAAATAAAACAAAAAACAACCACTGGAAGGCATCCCACATCCACTGGGTCACAGTGACCAACTGGTCAAAGTGACCCCTGCACTGGGACCACTCTCTGGCCAGCTCTCACTGCAAGGAGTGCATTCTCCAGCAAGTCCAACAGACCACACTGGTGCTGGCTGCCATGTATCCCAACAGGTGGAGGAAGTCCCATGCAGGGTGCAACTGCCCAACCAGAAATGATCCACTCTGTCCATTGGAAGCCAAGCCCTGGCTCTGCCCCGATGAAGTGAATCACCTGCGAGGACATGAGTTCTGATTTGGCCTTGTTGATCAGGAAGCCAAGAGAGATGCAGGTTTGGAGGGCCAGGTCCCTGGACTGCTCCACTTCCTGCCTGGAGGGACCTGCGACGAGCCAGTTGTTCAGGTAGGGGTATACCTGGACTCCCCGGTGCCTCATGTGGGCAGCCATCACTGCTACGCATTTGGTGAAAACCCTGGGGGCTGAGGATAGGCCGAAAGGCAAGGCCTGGAACTCGTAGAGGGTCCCTTCTGCTTGAAAGTGGAGGAACTGCAGGTGAAAAGGACAGATCCGAACGTGGAAAAACATGTCCTGGAGAGCCAGTGAGCAGAACTACATGTTTTGCTTGAGGGATGGTATGATATGGGACAGAGTTACCATCCTGAAGGTGCGGGACCTGAGAAATTTGTTCAGGTCATACAGTTTTAAGATGGGACACCAGCCCCCCATCAATTTTGGTACCAGGAAGTACCTGGAGACGATCCTTGGTTGAGGTGGAGGGTCCGGGACAGGAGCCACTACCTCTTTGTGCATGAGCTCGGCAATGTCATTCCGAAGGGCCGACTAAATGTCAACTGACACCATGTCCTTCCATGGGACATGGGCTCAGCTGGGTGTGTAAGCCTCGAATTCTAGAGACAGACCCTAGCCGACCACCTCTAGAACCCACCTATCCGTGGTAACAACGGACCAGGTGGAAAGGAAGTAGTAGAGCTGATAAACCACAGGAGGACCCAGGGAGTTCAGGATGGAAGTGGGGAGGGCACCCCCCGCCACTGGGCAGGCTTGGAAGCAGAGGAGGGGCTGGCTAAGGGACCACAGGGACCCTGACCTCCAGGCGTCCTGATGACCAAGGCCATGGACTTGGGCCATGGGCACCAGACCTGCTGCTGACCTGCCTGGGGTTGGGCAGGTTTGGCCACAGGGGCAGAGGCAGGCCGAAAGGGCTTCTTCTTAGAGGGCTTAGAGCCCTTAGAGTTCTTCTGGGCAGAAGTCACTGAGTCCAAGGTGGGGTTGGACTTTTTAATCCTGGTGAGGTGCTCCTCCACCCCAGGCTAAAACAGGTCAGTCCCCAAGAAGAGCATATCTGCTGTGAAGGTGGAGATGTGCAGCCAAGCCTTGTGGTGCATGGCAACTGCCTCAGCCACAGACTGGGCGAAAGCGTCCCAAAGGTCCATGGCCATTTGGAACTGTTGCTTCACCATGGAGTGGCCCTGGTCCCATACCTGCTAAATGGTGTTTTGCAGGTCAGCAGTGAGGTAGGGGAGCACCTCATCCAGGAACCCCAGGAGGGCAGGAGAGAAATGGGCAATAAAAAGGGCTGAACTCGTTTGTCGAAGGCCGAGCGAAGAGGCAGCATACACTTTTTACGTCATACAGTCCAATTTCTTGGACTGTTTGTTGGGGGGGTTTGTTCACGTCCCTGACATTGCCCATACATTGACAAACAGAGTCGGTTATGAGCCCCTCAGCTGAGGGATGCTCCGTGAATCCCAACAGGGATCCAGTAGGGACTGCACTCTTGCAGGCTATCCAGGTCGACGGCGCAGGACAAGACGTCAGATGCTGCCACAGCTCCAGGGCAGGACCGAGAATGGTGTCCTGGACCGGAAGGCCTCCATAATGAGTGTCCCTCCAGTCAAGGATCTCGGTAAGTGGGTACCGCTCCCAATTTTGGACAGGCTCCAGCTTGAGACCCGTCGACTCAAAAATCAAACGGAGCTGGCCCATGAAGGAAGTGGGACCCTGATCCATAGACAAGTCCCCCACCAACTCCATGTCCAACGGGCAGGAGTGAAGACAGAACCCCTCAGATTCTGAGGAATCATAGAAAAGAGGTTGCCCACTCGAGTCCCCACTCACAGCGGGGGATGTGGCTATTGCAGAAGGGGACAATGAAACTATGGAGACCTAGGTAGGAGACTGCACAACAGATGAAATGACTGAACAAATATTTATCCTGGGAGATTCACAAAATATACTGAGAGGTTCTCAACTCGGGGAAAGAAAGAGAACATAGCAAGTTGTAGCCATAGTGGAGCAACAGTTGAAGACATAACACAGATGTTACCAAACATTTTGCAGAATATAAAAGGTCCCAAAACTGTCCTTTTGCATGCTGGAACAAATGACCTTAGTCAACAGGGGGTAGAGGAGACTGTACAGGGTATGAAACAAGCCCTCAAAAGCCTGAGGGAGCTGAATGCCAAGATTATTATATCTGAGATCTACCTGTCCCCAAGGCAGGAAAGAGAAAAACAAGAAACATCAAAGGCTACAAGAAAAATTACTCACCTTAGTAATTATGTCTCTTCTAATGGAGTCTTGCTGTATTCAGACAATTGCAGTGATTCCCAACCTTTGAACTGCCCCCGAGAAGAAAGAGTTAACTTTCTATGCAAGGCATAGAATGCTGAGCTCGAGTTGAGTCTCTGTCTGGAGTGATTCAAACCTAAACCATCAGATTCTTACAAGCCCAACTAAACTAAAAATTCTATGTGGAAATTGTAAAAAATCTTACTACACAACTGGCTGAAAAAAGTTTTGGATTCCCAAGGAAGACTCAAGTCAAGAAACCCAAAAAACAATCTACTACAAATAATAATAAATCAGCACCCAAACAAAAAAGGAGGAGGGTGCAAACAAAAAACACCCCTGGGGTGCAACACTGCACCTGCCCACCCACTTCCCAAAACAGGTTCTGAGAGGGGAGGCAGGGAGGGAGGTCAGAATACAGCAAGACTCTATTAGAAGAAACATAATTACTAAGGTGAGTAATTTTTTCTTCAAACAACATGAAGTATTGCTGTATTCTGACAACTGCAGACTACCAAGCAGTACCTCAAGGAGGATGGACAGAAACTACTTTGAGAATAGGCTCTGAAGTACTGCTGTGCCAAGCGAAACATCACTCCTAGCCTGGATATCCAGAGAGTAATGCTTGGTAAAGGTATGGACTGTTTTCCAGGTGGCTGCTTGACACATTTCTAAAAGAGGGATATCCCTTGCAGCAGCCAGGGAAGCAGCTGTACCTCTTGTGGAATGAGCCCACAGGCCTGAGGGTAGAGAGTTTTTCCTAGTTTTTCACAGCAGAATTGCATACAAGACACAATCCACCTGGCAATAGATCTTTTGGTGGCAGGTTTGCCCTTTCCCACTTCTCCATAAGTGAGGAACAACTGGAGGGAGTCAAATCTGTGACCTCGGTACGCTCTGTGTAGTAACTAAGGGCTCTTTTGACATCTAAACTGTGTAGCCTCCTCTCTTCTGAAGAAGAATGATCAGTAAAGAAAACAGGGAGACATAGACTGGTTTAAATGGAAGTCTGAAACCACTTTGGGCAAGAACTTTCTATTGGTTCTAAGGACCACTTTAGCCCTGTAAAATGAGATAAAATCAGGTTCCACTGACAGGGCTTGCAATTCACTGATACGCCTGGCAGAGGTAAGGGCTACCAGGAACACATTTTTCCAAGTCAAGTACTTAAGATCTGCTGAAGACATAGGCTCAAAGGGGGGTTGCATAAGTTGAGCAATGCAAACATTCAAATCCCAGGCAGGAGCAGGGTCTCTAAAAGGAGGATTGGTGTGAAGCAATCCTTTAAAAAATGTACAGAACACAGGATGGGAAGATAGTGAGGAAGACTTCCCCACAGACAAAAACGCAGAAACAGCTGGCAAGTGTACTTTGAGAGTAGCTGGTCTGAGGCCTAGGCCATTAAGATGGACCATATAATCCAGAACCGTAGGCAATCCAGCAGTGTCTGGAGAAATATGCTTTTTAGAACACCAAATGCTGAATCTTTTCCATTTGGAGTTGTCTTTCTGGTGGAGGGCTTTTGAGAAGCCTTGAGGATATCCAGAATCCCTTGGGAAAGATGCATATCTGCAAACTCTAACTCTTCAAGAGCCATGCTTTGAGACTGAGAGACTGAAGATTGGGGTACCAAATCCTTCCTTGAGAGGATGTTAACAGGCTGTAATTCCTGGGAAGAGACAGGGGAAGATGGACTGCTAGGGACAGCAACAGGGGGTACCAGGGCTGTCTGGCCCAATCTGGAGCAATCAGAATCACTTTGCAAGGTTGAGACCTTATTTTTACCAAAACTTTGAACAGGAGTGGGAAGGGGGAAAGGCATACAGAAACTTCCCTTCCCAATTCAGGATCAGGGCGTCCAGAGGGACTGAATCCAAGACTGGAGGTCTGCAACAAAAGAGAGGGAGTTGGTGATTGTCTGGGGCTGCAAAGAGATCCATCTCTGGAGTGCTCCACCTTGAAAAAATCACTTTCAACACCTGAGGGTCTAGGGACTATTCGTGATGGCCCCGAGAAATCCTGCTCAGTACATCTGCTAGCACATTGTCCTTGCCTGGAAGATGAACTGCTACAAGAGAGGTTTGCAGGGAATAAGCCAGGGACCACAACTTCATGGCGTCTGTGCACAAGGCCGTGGTCCAAGTGCCTCCCTGCTTGTTGATGTACCACATGGTGGTGGTGATGTTGTCTGTTCTGACTTGAACCACCTTGTTCTGTACTGACTGTGAGAAAGCTTTTAGAGCCAGAAAAACTGCTCTGAGCTCTAGAAGATTGATGTGGAGAAGGGATTCTTGGGGGGACCACAGCTCCTGGGCAGTAAGGGACCCCAGATGGGCCCCCCAGCCCAGGAGAGAAGCATCCGTGGTAAGGACCACTGAACAAGGCTGAGTAACAAAAGGAACACCTTGTCTTAAATTGTCCTGATCCTGCCACCATTGGAGGGCTTGGATCAAGGTCAGAGTCACTGGGATCAGTTTGATAAGGGAATCCTTCCTCTGAGACCAGAAAGCTCTCAGGTGGAACTGAATATCCCTCATCTGGAATCTTGCCCCTTGGACCACTGCTGTTGAAGCTGCCATGTGGCTCAAGAGCAGGAGGAAATGCCTTGCTGGTCGAGATACCCGAAGGCTGAAGGAAGAAGCTAATTCCATAAGAACCCTTGCCCTTTCTAGAGGAAGAAAGGCTCTTGCTCTAAGTGTGTCCAGTTCTGCCCTTATAAAGTTAAGAAGCTGGACTGGTTCGAGAACTGACTTGGGAAGGTTGAGAAGATATCCTAGAGAAGTGAGCACTTGCTGGGTCACTTGCAGGTCTGACTTGACTTGATCTGGAGACTGACCCACTATTAGCCAATCGTCCAGATGTGGAAAAATGGAAATCTTTTGCCTTCTTAGAAAGGCAACTACTACTGCCAGGCACTTTGTGAAAACCCTTGGGGCTGAGGTTAGGCCAAAGGGCATTGCTCTGAACTGATAATGTGGCCTGAGGGCAACTCGAACCTGAGGTACTTTCTGTGGGAGCACCTGATGGGAATGTGAAAGTAGGCATCTTTGAGGTCCAGGGAGGCTAGCCAGTCCCCTGGCCTTAGAGAGGGAATGATTATTCCCAGAGTTATCATCTTGAACTTTGGTTTTAAAAGATATTTGTTTGGATATCTTAGGTCTAGGATGGATCACCACTCCACTATCTTTTTGGGGGTCAGGAAGTACCTGGAGTATAGTCCTTTGCCCCAGTGTAGGGTAGGTACTCTCTCTCTATGGCTCTTAGAGCTACGAGAGAAGAAACCGCTGCCTCTAGGGCAAGGGTTTCCAAGAGATTTGCAGGTGGAAAAGATCTGGCTCTCATCTTTGGAATTTTTTTGAAGCTGAGAACCAGTCCTGGCTTACTACTTCCAGGAACCACTTGTCTGATGTAATAAACATCCAGTCCTGGACAAAATGCATCAGCCTGCCTACTGGAATAGGAGAGTTGACCGGGCAGGCCCATCAGGGTGTCTGCTTGGCAGGGGCTTCAGGCTGAGGAGTGGATGCAGCCCTGCTCATTCCTCTTCTGCCTCTCCCTCTGAAGAACCCCCTCTAAGAAAAGGAAGAAGAGGCCTGTGCTTGGTAAAAAGGCCTTTGAAAAGGCCTGCCCCTGCCCCTAGACTGCTGCATTTGAGGAGCTGCCTACCTTTCCTTGGCCTGAGCACTCCCTTAAGTGGTCCTGTACTCATCCATTTTCTTCATGTAATTCTCTGTCTGTTCCCCAAACAGAGAATTACCCACTACAGGAAAATCCATGGCCTTAGCCTGGGTGTCCTGCGAGAGGCTAGTACATCTGAGCCAAGCCATCCTCTGAAGAGCCACAGGTGTAGCCATGACTCTTGAAGACACATCATTAGAGTCCACAGCAGCATGAAACTGAACCTTAGATGCCTCAGTCCCATCTGCAGCCACCGCCTCCAGCTCCTTGGCTAGCTGGGGGGAGGCCTGTTTAGCCAGTGCCAGTACAGTGTCCCACTAGACTTCTGGTACCTGGCTGTATAGGCCATGTAATTCACCTGCCTGAGTCCCAAAGAAGATGCCATGTACTGCTTCTTTGCCACGGTATCAATCTTCCTGGAGTCCTTGTCAGGGGGGTGTGAAGCCAAGGGAATATTTGCCTCATCACAGGCAGCAGCCTGCACTACCCCAACATGGCTGCATTGCTGATATAAGAGCTCCGTGTCTGAGCCTGAAAGTGTATACCTCTTGTCCATTTTTCTATCCACAGGAGGTATAGTGTTAGGAGACTTTAAGATTTTTTGTGTCTGTTTCCCAAAAGATTTATGGAGGGGAATAGACAGTCTCCAGGACTCTGGGATGTCCATCATCTCTACATAATCATGCTCTTCTTGATCTTCCACAGCCTCCTCCATAGGAAGCTGGAGGGTTTCAGCCACCTTTCTGTAAAACGTAAAGTGAGAAGGGGACTCAGAAAGCCTAGGAGGGGAAACACCTGAAGGTCTGTCTGGGGAGATGTCCGGTTCCACAGGCACATCCAGACCCTCACTTACATCATCATCCTCAAATTCCCTTCCTCTTCAAATTCGGTTCATAAAAATCTTCAAGGGCATAATCTTGAACGGAGGAATCAACGAACCGAACCCCTGCCAGAAGGAGCTGGATCGGTCGGAACCAGACAGAAGCAATTCCACAATCTGAATCGCTCTGGCTATGCTTCAACAGTTGGAACATGAACCTCTGGATCTGAACGGTCGATTTATCTTTTGCGTTTCTTTTGTCAGAACCGATCCTCAGAATCAGCTCTCCTTTTGCCCGAAGTATCACCCTGGTCAGAGGGCACTCCTTCTAGTTCGGTCAGAAACCGAACTGGGCTGGCTCATCAGGTCAGGGACTTCTCAGCCTCCTTTTCCCTCAGTCTACCTAATCTCTTCTCAAGGGTAGATTTGGGAGCGTTTACATATTTGGCAGTCTGAATCGAGGTGGTCAAACCCCAGACAATAGCACAGGTGGTGTGAGGATCGGCCTTAGCAAAGACCTCCCACACTCACGCAGCAAGTTGAAACCCAGTTGGCCCGGTTTTTCTTGGGTTTCTCAGACATGGCCAGCCTAACCAAACTTACCCTTTTTCGGGCAACCACCAAGCAAGACTCCCTTATCGGTTCCTAACCGTGTCACGGGTGTTGGAAAAAAACATTTAAAACACGTTTTTTTTAGAACCGATAAGAACCGGTAACCACACACTAAGTAAAACACACAAATTTCACTAACAAATAGCTGGTCCAGCCGAACCGAGCCGCACTTTTACAAGTTCCACACAGAAAAAACAGAACAATTCCTATCTAGTACTCACGGCACCACAGACAGAGACTGAACCGACTATGCGGAAACTTTTTCGGTTTAATAACCGATGAAAACTGATACTTTAACTTACTTTTGAACCGAGCTGAAAGAGAAATCGAGTGACCGTTCAGTGAGGCGGAGTAAAGAATCTGATGGTTTAGGTTTGAATCACTCCAGACAAAGACTTCAACCGAGCTCGAACTCAGCATTCTATGCCTTGCACAGAAAGTTAACTCTCTGTTCTCCGGGGCAGTTCAAAGGCTGGGAATCACTGCAATTGTCAGAATACAGCAAGACTGCAATTGTCAGAATACAGCAAGACTTCATGTTTTTTGAATAATTGGTTACGGAGGTGGTGCCATATGAATGAAATCACCTGCATTAAAACTTGAGAAAAATATTTGTGGAAAATCACGGTCTCTTTTTTCCAGATGGTTTGCACTTAAGCAAAAGGCGAACTAGGCTTTTGGAAAACATGATCCATGATGCCTTTTATGCTAACACAGACAAACAAAAAAAGTAATAAAACGAGGTTGTGAGGTGAGTATTATTAGGGGAAAACAGAACAGTGGAGGAAGGAAGAAAACACAATCGAACAAAAAAGACCTTAGCTTTCTATTGACTAATGCTAGAAGCCTAAATACAATCAAAAAAGATGAGCTCGAACTCATAATAAGCCACAAAAACATTGATGATGCAGCAGTCACTGAAACTTGGTGGTCAGAGATCTCAGAATGGATCATTACAATAACAGGATATAAGGTATATCACAAGGATAGACATGGAAGGAAAGGTGGGGGTGTGGCCATATATGTAAGAGAAAATATACAATGTAGACAGATTAGTGATGAAGACGTTTATGATAAAAACGAGTTAATATGGATTGAAATCCTGAGGAAGAATCACAAAAAACTAACACTAGGATTGTGTTATAGAACACCTGACTTGAATATAAATGAACATCGACTCCTAATGAGTGGTATTGAAAAGAGAATAAATAGCAAGGAGGTTATTGTATTAGGTGACCTTAGTACACCTGGAATCGACTAGGAAATGAGTACTGCAAATACCAATAAAGAACAGGTATTATTAAACTTATGCTCAGATTATGGACTACAGCAAATGGTTAACAAACCAACTAGGAACACAAATATTTTAGATTTAGTACTGACAGATATATCCGAGGCAGTGTTTAATTTGGAAATTCATGAGCTACTGATTAACAGTGATCATAACATCATAACCGTCACAATGGACACTGTCATTAAAAGACTGGACTGCATAACAATAGTTAAAAATTACAAGCTAGCAAATCTCAGTCAAATAAATCAGGAACTAAAACAGTGGAGATGAGACAATGACTCAAAATCATCTGAACAAATATGGACCAGGATTAAAGATAAATTACTTGAATTAGAAAACAAATATGTACCAAAGTACTTTATAATAAAAAAAAGGGAAGGTACCGATGTGGTTCACAGCTAGGATCAAACAACTTCTGGCCAAGAAAAGAAGGGCATTCAGGGCACTTAAAAGAGAGAATAGCAGCCGGCCTGGTGGCGCTGAGGGTTGAGGCGCAGGATGTCACACCTCGTGCCATGCCGGCGACCTGGGTTCGGGAATGAGCCTGGATCACCAGGGGTTAGCAGGGGAGGGGAGGGGAAGGATTGAGCGTCCGGAGGGCAGTTCTCCCTCCTCAGGGGGGCCAGGGACGATGCCCGGCACCGCGGCGAAGGCACCGCAACGCTACAGGGCCAGAGAAGAGGGTTGCGGAGCAACGGCAAGATGTTCCCTGGCGTCATTGCACGTCGGGGCTCCGTTGGGGGAGGGAGAGGGAGTACTAAGAGGGGGAAAAAACCTCCGTAGCTGATAGGCGATGGCGCCTTCCCCCGCAATCCACACTCCCGTTGTCGGCTTGGTCCTCTCCGCTTCCCCTGCCCTCTCCGGCCCAGTTAGCTCAATACTGGAAGAAAAAGCACCCTGGGCAGGGGTGACCCTTCCCCGGAGGGCAGACTCGGGGGATGCCTGGGGCCAAAAGTAGTGGAGGAGGACGCAGTGCCACGCAGGGAGGTAGAGATGGTGGAAAGGAAACTCGTCTGAGAGAGTTCAGCTGTGGTGGATGAAAAATAGAGTTATAAAAAAAAAAAAGAGAGAGAATAGCGATTACAATAAGTACAAGTACAAACAAATTCTCAGAAAATGTAAACACACCATTAAAAATGAAAAAAATAAATTAGAATTCGTTTTAACTCATATCAAGGATGGTGGCAAAAGCTTTTATGCCTACGTCAATAATAATAGTGTAGAAAGAACCAATGGTCCCCTAAAAATAACAGAGAGGTCACAGTACCAACAGTAATGGCTCAAGAATTTAATGATTGCTTTTGCTCTGTTTATGGAAAAGGAGATTTGGTAAATAAGACAATTAACATTGGTAGACAAGAAACCAGTTTGCCAGAAATAACCAAGAAATATGGGGCAAATTAAAGCAAATCAAAACAACAAAATCTGCAGGGCCAGACAAACTACACCCCAGATTATTAAAAGAATTGAGTCCATGGTTGATAGACCCATTAGTTAATAGATTTAATATGTCCATTACTTCAAGTAAAATCCCACAGGACTGGAAATCTGCCATTGTTGTACCAATCTTTAAAAAGGGTGACCGAGCAAATATGGCAAATTATAGACCCATAAGTCTAGCCAGCATACTGGGAAAGATCCTAGAATCTCTGATTAAAGACAGATTTGAAAAAGAAATCTTAAAGAAAAAACTTGAGGACAATACACAACACAGGTTTAAGAGACATAGATCCTGTCTCACTATTAACCTAGTATTCTGAGAAAGCCAGTGCTAGTTTGGATAAGAGAATCCCAGTTGACTTGATACATCTTGACCTCTGGAAAGCCTTCGATAATATCCTGCATTCAATACTGATTGAAAAAATGTACCATATGGGAATTAATAACACACTAGTAAATTGGGTAGAGTCATGGCTAACTAACAGAACACAATGTGTAAGAATCAGAGGTGAGGGACCAGTGACCAGTGGAGTGCCACAGGGCTCGGTCCTGGGTCTGGTTTTATTTTCCATATTCCTTTCGGACATGACAAATAATATTAAAAAGCATTCTGTAAAGTTTGCTGATGACATGAAAATATCAGCAGACGTTGCCACAGAACAGCAGACGGAGTCCGTAAGAAAAGATTTAACAATTCTGAAAGATTGGGCCAAGGCATATGGTAAGAACTTCAACACAGAAAAGTGTGTTGTTATGCACCTGGGGAAGGCAAACAGATATAGTAGTCAAACCATAAATGGAAATCTACTCAAGGCAGTGAATAACGAAAAAGACCTTGGTATTATAATTTCCAATTACTTCAAATTCAGCAACCAGTGTAGCGAGGTAATTAAAAAAAAAAAAAAAACAACAAGGTCATAGGGTGTATTAAAAGGACTTTTACATCTAGAAACAGATCATGTATTCTACCACTGTTCAGGGTGCACGTGAGACCCCATTTAGATTACTGTTTGCCACTCTGGAACCCATACCTTAGAAGAGATATCTCAAGGTTGGAAGGTGTGTAGAGGAGAGTAACCAAACTCATTGATGGACTACAAGATAAGAGTTATGAACAAAGATTATCAGAACTAAAGTTATATTCATTAGAACTCAGGCGAACTAGAGGGGATCTTTTACAGATGTACCATATATCAGGGGATAAAGAACTAATGGCAGATCTAGACCTAATCTACAATCAAAGAGGCTTCACTCTGAGAAGCCACGTCTATCAGTTAATGTTGACATACCCTAAAAGGAGGACTAGAAGATTCTTTTTTACCCAGAGAATTATTCCAATCTGGAACACGCTGCCAAAGGAAGTGGCTGAAGCTGAATCATTCCCTGTCTTTAAATATAAGCTGGATGATTATTTATTAACTCCATTGGTCATCAAATAACCCGCTTGTGCAGGAGATGGACATTATAGGCTAAAGCCTTCTGTTCATCTAATAACTCCTAGTATAGACCCTGCAAGGGCAATCTGGGGTGACAGTGACCGACAGACAACAGGGCAACCTTTTGCCTGGCCAGGCGTCCTTAGTCGGGGTGCTGGTCATCGGTTGTTTGGGTGGCAGCTCCACCAGGATCGGCGGAGAGGCTGGCGGGGGCCGAGCTGGGACCCAACAAACTGGCTCCTGTTGGGGTGGGGTCTGTTGAGGCTCCAGTAGTGGCACCTAAGGAAGGGCCGGGGAAGCTGGGATCGGCTTAATCCAAGTCAGCCAGAGCTACTGCCACATGAGATTTTAGTAGCACCAATGCATTTTGTGCTGGTGCCTCTCCGCGCCCGATAAGGAATAGCAGCGGGCAGCCCAAATCCAGGCTTCTGGAGCGGGACCTCAACCGAGATCACCGAGGGGACCAGAGGCAGGTCTCAGAGGGGGGCGGTGAAGACCGAGCCCTCTCCAGGTCCTGAAACTCTGGAGTGGAGAGCAGCGGAATAGGAAACTACACCACCACCCCCCTTCCCGAGAAGGTCAGAACTGGAGTCTTGGACAAGAAGACATCAACATCCTCGGTAGACAAAGTGTCGACCGGGTCAAGAAAAATCTAGGCCGGAACGTTGAGCTGAGTCTTGGCCAACTGGCCTGATGGGGAAACCATGGAGCCGGCGGCCAAATCCGGAGCACCGGCCAAAGCCAAGTGTTCTGGCGAGTTGTAGGACTCGGAGGCCCTGGGTGCTCGATCCCACAGACGTGCTTAGACCAATTTTTGGTCTCTTACTCCTTGTCGTCTTTCAGTTTCTTGGACTTAGTGCCCTTAGGGCCCTGCCCAAGGGTGGGCAGAGACTGGCACAGGTCCTTGAATGCTCCCGTGAAGGAAACATAGAATCTGAGGGCAGATAAGGACCATATGGCCAATCTAGTCTGCCCATTTCCCTACTCACTGCTGTAGCCCCAGATCCTATTTGATCTACAGCTGTCCTCCTCTGCACATTTCCAGGGTATCATTATGTCTATCCCATGCACTCTTGAACCCCTGTATTGTTTTTGCATCCACCACTTCTGCTGGAAGGCTGTTCCACAGCTCCAACACCCTTTCAGTGAAAAAGTATTTCCTAACATTACCCCAAGCCTTCCACCCTTCAGATTCATATCATGCCCCCTTGTTCTTGTGCAGAGTTTTCTCTGAAATATGCTTTCCACCTGTACCATGTTTATTCCCCGAAGGTACTTGAAAGTCTCTATCATATCTCCCCTCTCCCTTCTTTCCTCCAGTGAACAGATATTAATGTCATAGATACATACATACATAGATACATAGTCAGTGTCGGCAGATAAGGGCCTATGGCCCACCCAGTCTGCCTATTTGAGCTTGTAAGTTCAGTTTATGTCTTCCAAGAAGTCTGTTGCCCCTTACCCCTGACCTACAGAATTCCTTTATGTCTATCCCATGCATTCTTAAATCCCGTGATTTGTCCTTAAGTCTTTCCTCATAGGGCTTCTGGTGCACTCCATGTACCATCTTCGTTGCCCTTCTCTGGACTGCCTCTATTTTGCCAATGTCCTTCCGGATATGTGGTCTCCAGAACTGGGCACAGTACTCCAGCTGAGGCCTTACCAGTGATCTGTACTGTGGCATCACCACCTCATTCCTCCTGCTTGTTATGCCCCTCCCAATACACCCCAACATTCTGCTTGCTTTCCCCACTGCTTTTTCACACTGTTTGGTCACCTTCAGGTCGTCAGATATGCAATGCCTAGTTATCGTTGTACTGTCTTAAACTGATGTGGAACCTTTGTAAAAGAGCCTTGACTCAAAGGTATTTGTAATCTTAGATATAAATAAATAAATAAATAAAATAACCCGCAGGTCTCTCTCCTGATTTGTGATGGCCAGAATTTTCCCACCCATCCTGTACTCCTCCCTTGGATTCCTGTGACCCAGGTGCATGATCTTGCACTTTTTAGCACTAAAACACGACTGCCAGACACCCAACCACTCCTCTATCAGGCTTAGGTCCTTTCTCATTTTTTCCACCCCCTCCGGTGTGTCCACTCTTGTAGATCTTGGTGTCAACTGCGAAGAGGCACACCTTTCCCTCCAGATGCTCTGCAATATTACTAATGAAGACATCGAATAGGACTGGCCCCAGTACCAATCCCTGTGGCACCCTGCTGGTCATCTCCCTCTCCTCAGTTTCATGCCATTTTCCACCACCCTCTGAGTCCTGTCCCTTAGCCAGTTCACCACCCATTTTACCACCGTAGGACCCACTCCCAGGCTCCCCAATTTATTTAGCAATCTCCTGTGCGGGACGGTGTCAAAGGCCTTGCTGAAATCCATGTAGGCGCCATCCACCGCCACTCTCCGATCTACCACACTGGTTACCCAGTCAAAGAAATCTATAAGATTTGTCTGATAGAACCTTCCCACTGAGAATCCATGCTGCCTTGGATCCTGTGCCCTGCTATCTTCCAGAAACTTCACAGTCCTCTCCTTAAGTAAGGACTCCATTAGTTTCCTCGACTATTGAGGTCAGGCTTACAGGCCTGTAATTGCCTGCCTCCTTTCTGCTATCACTCTTGTGAAGAGGGACCACATTCGCCCTCCTCCAGTCCTCAGATACTGTTTCTGTCTCTAGTGATGTGTTGAAAAGGGCAGCCACTGGTTCTACCAGCACTTCCCAGAGTTCCTTTAGTACTCTGGGGTGGATCTGGCCCCATTGCCTTGTCTGCTTTTATTTTCCAGAGTTCTTCTAGGGCTCTTTCCGCCATGAATGGGCTGGTGTCTGCCTCCCTCCCCTGAATACCTCTCTTACTGAGTCTCGGTCCCTCACCCTCCCTTTCCCTGGTGAATACTGAGCAAAAGGACTCGTTCAGCATCTCAGCCTTTTCTAGGTCATCCTCCACCCTTTCTCCTCCTTCCTTCTTCAGCTCAACGATCCCATATCTGGTCTTTTTCCTCTCACTAATGTATCTGAAGAAGGTCTTAGTGCCTTTCTTAATAGCCTGGGCTATATGGTACAGTCTACTCCATTTATATCGCCCGCGGTTAAAACGGGCAATCGTCTATTTCGGGCAAAAGTGAAAAAACAATTGTCAAGTCTCAGAGTCAAGTGTTACAGCAATTGGTTATATTGATCGTTATCTGCCTTCTATAGCGGGCTGATTCAGAGGCTTATCTATCTGCCCCCGAAGTGCTGGAAATAGAAACAGTAGCTGTTCCGGATGGACTGTCAGAGGAGCAGTTTCAAGAGCTGTGTCACCCTGGTGATAGCGACTCTCTACCTGAAGGAGAGCAAGATGACATCCAGGAGGTGGGTGAATGCGGCTCAGAGGTGGCGTGAGCGAGGGCGAGGACCCGGAAGCTAGTCGGGTGGAAGGAGGCTATTGTAACCGCCCTTGATGTTAGGAGCCCTATTAACATTACGTCGTGCCATGGAACAGAGTGCTGATGCGAGCCGAACAGGATATGGCTAAAAACCCGAGACATAGGCGTCCATACAGCTGAAACAGAATATCCAGACTCGGATCACAGAGTTTTCATGGGACATAAGTAGCGTAGCATCACAGTTTCTGTTGCACTGTTACTGTGCTGTAGTTTTACTTTTTTTTTTCACTCAATTAATTAAAGTAAAGAAATAAGAAAATAACGAAGATTAGTATATTAAAGTACTATTGTATTATACTGTCTTTACTAAGTGCTTTCGTTTACATTACTGTAGTGCTTTTGATATCGACAGCAGCATCATTATTGGGTTCAAACCGCTAATATGTGGTAGCATTTGGATACATCGTCCATCTCCTATAATGGGCAAAAAGGCTTGACACAAACATGCCCATTATAAGCGGTGGGCACTGTATATTTTTGGGGTTCTAGTTCAATTCTGGTTCTACAATGTGGGGTTCTGGTCTGGTTCAGTTCTGCTTAAAAATTACATGTTTGGGTTCTGTTTCAGTTCGGTTCTAGGTTTTTGGTTTATTTTCTAGTTCTGGATCAAGTTAAGTGTTATTAAATTCACTTTATATTGCCAAATAATATGTGTGTGTGGGTGTGTGTGTGTGTGTGTGTGTGTATATATATATATATATATGTATATAAAATATAAAACATGGAAACAAGACACCTGATTTCACATTGTTAACGTTATTAAAATCAATATTACTTTGAGTAAAAGAAACTAAAAAACAGGCAAGTACAAGTTCAATTGTAAAGTATAAATGCTCAAAAATTAAACAAATACAGAACAAGCAAGTGTGTTAACTGATAGGCAAGATCTTCAGTCATCTAAAACTTGCTTGCACAATGAGAACACTCTCTCACTGCTACTGCTGCCAACTGGGAAGCATAGGTACTTCTGTGCAAGCTTCGCTAGTTTTGGGAACACAGAAACATAGACTCTGACGGCACATAAGGACCGCTTGGCCCACCTAGACTGCCCATTTCCCTACCTACTGGATAAGCTGCAGATCTTTGTTAATCAACAGCCTACTTCTTCCTACCCCACACCAGAATTGCCTTATGTCTGTCTCACGCATTCTTGAATTCGCCTGCTGTTTTTCACCTCACGACCTCCTCAGGAAGGCCGTTCCATGCATCCACCACCCTCTCTGTGAAAAAATACCTCACATTGACCCTGAGCCATCTCCCCTCTTTCTTCAAATTGTGACTCCTTGTTCTTGTACATCTCTTTTTCTGAAAGATGTTACCCTCTTGGACTGTGCTGATTCCCTTGAGGTACTTGAAAGTTTCTATCATGTCCCCCCTCTCCTCAAGGGTATACATATTAAGCTCCTTTAGTCTCTCTTCATATGGCTTCTCTTGCAGACCCTGCACCATTTTAGTTGCCCTTCTCTGGACTGTCTCCATCCTGTCTATGTCTTTGCGAAGATGGGGCCTCCAGAACTGCACGCAGTACTCCAGATGGGGTCTCATCAACTGTCTGTACAAAGGGATAACAACTTCCTGTTTTCTACTGGTGATGCCTCTCCCTATACAGGTGTCTTCCCATCTTATTCCATAATTCAAGACAGCTGTCAGTAAAACTGCCATGTTCTAAATATATTTTTAGTTTACTGGATGACAGTGATCTGACTACTGTTGAAAAAGGACCACCTAGACTGTATAGCATGTCCTTGACATCAGTTTTTGGCCTTTTTGCTGGCGGCTCATCATTATTAGATTTTGCTTTGATATTGGACAGTCATTACTGACTTAAGTGAAGAACTCATTTCACAGTCTGTAGGCAATACTTCACACAGCTGGAGAAGTGTAGAATAGCATGGATAGACTACTGCCCCCACATGTGTTCTCCTCATCTCACATGGTCTGGGTGCGGGTTCGTCATTTTTTTTTAATTTTAGGATTCTAATTCGGTTTGAGTTACCACCTGGGTTGGTGGGAGGAGCCAGCTTGAAGACTTTCTGGCAGCTCTTAAAGGGGAAAGGACACTGCCAAGAAGTGTAGGTAGAACATCATATCCACGTCCCTAGAAAAGATTTTGCTAAGTATTGTACTTACCATTTTTAATGTGAGATGAGCAAAATCAAATCTGCAAGTGTACAAATTTCGAAATCGTAGACTGAAATGTAATTGTTTCCACTGTATTTTTGCATTCATCATGTACTAATCCAAATTTGGCTTCACTCACCTCTTTATAAATCGTGAGTTACTTACTGTAGTCTTTTACTCCATATAAAAATGACTTGACAGGGACTGTTTCATTAATCTTTGTAAATTTTTCTCTTATCTTTCTCTCTGGGGAATCTTTTTTCTCCATTTGGTGATTCTAGCTTTGCCTACGTGCTAACTCAACTATGCCATACACTGCTACCACATCTTTTCAAATGACTGTGAGCCTCTGCTGCTGCCACATTGTCAGGCCACTCCCATGCAAGACCCATCCAAGATACTCTCTCATTCCCCCTACTATCAGGGCCCTCCATGAAGAATCCAGTTCTGATTCGAAGCACTGGGGTTTACCTAGTTTGTGTTCTCAACTGATGTCATTTTGCAATAAAGCATTTGCATTACCACTTTTGATTGTGAACCATGACCTGGAGGTGATCATAACGGGGAACAGGAATAACTCCATTCAGTGCAGGAGGGCAGCAGCTAAGGCTAACAGGATGATAGGGTGTATATCATGAGGTATCTCATCTAGGCATAAGGATGTACTCATGCCACTGTACAGGTCATTGGTCAGGCCACACCAGGAATATTGTGTACAGTACTGGTGCCCATATGTGAAAAAAGGATATCAGGCTGCTGGAGGGGGTGCAGGGCAGTGAGAATGCTCCAGGGGCTGGAGAGTAAAACCTACATAGACAGACTGAATGTATTGGGACTGTACACGCTGGAGAAGAGGAGGGATCGGGGGGATATGATTGAGACATTCAAGTACCTGAAGGGGATCAACAGGATCGGCAAAGAAGGGTTGTTGACACTGAAGAAGGGAAGGGAGACAAGAGGACATGGGTGCAAGTTGGAGGGTAGTAGATTTAGGAGAGAGATGAGGAAGCATTATTTTAAAGAGAGAGTGGTGGCAAAAATGGAACACACTGCCACAGTAGGTGGTTTCCTGCAGGACAGTGAGCAGCTTCAAAAGGGCATGGGACAGGGTGTGTGGGGGGGGGGCAAGGCGATAGGGGGAAGGCGGGGCAGCTGCAGTCTAGGGGTGCTAGCTGCATAATCAAGCTGACTTGATAGACCTAGTGGCCTGTTCTGCTGGCAGATTCACATGTTCGTATGTCTGTCTTTTCTTTTGCATGCCACTTTTGCTGCTTCCATCAAGGCAAGATGAGCATGTGACTGAGACACATATGCTGGCTCAGTATTCTGCCCTGCACGACACTAATTGTCCTCTCATGCTAACTACATTCATGCTTCCTCTGGGCCTTGTAGACCCTCCAATGCATACTGCCAACTACGTGCACATGCTGACCATGTTTGGGTTTCCCCTGGTCCCATACAGCCCCTGCTCACATTGGTGACTCCCCTGGGTCCGGTAGAGACTCTGCCATACACTGTAGACCGCATGCTTATGCAGATGTTTGAGCTTTCCCTGGGCCCTGTAGCCCTACCTAATCAGCATCTTGGGAGCCAGCCTGATTAGCATATGTGATACGTTACAGAAGTGACAAATGGTGTATATACAGTATGCTATTTCTGGGTGAGTAATTAAGCCCTGTAAGCACCTTATCTAGAGCACTAGTTCATTTATTTATTTATTGGAGTCTCAGATTATAACCTATGAGCTAATAGCTCATTTACATAGGTTCCACATCAAGTACATAGGAACAATGACAAACATGGGTTTACTAACAAATAAGCATTAGCATAAGTGGGGCAACACTGGTATCAAGGAACATTACACATTTTACATATTGTTGATTAGGTAACATACATCGATTTGTACAATTTGACAATGTGAAAAATCCAGTAGACACAGTTTTAACAGCTGAGAAAGTACCATAACTCGAGTCAATACACTGAAGTGACATAATTCGGGTTAAGCAGCAGGGGATACTCATGGACAAGGAGAGACTGAGTTGATGAGGCGCAGAGGGTAGAGTGGGGAAGGATGGTTTGTAGATACTGGGGGAGTGGAGAGCATTGTAGAGAGGGTTACAGGTAGAAGAAGGGGGAGGTAAATTGGGGCATGAGTCACTGAGCAAGAAAGGGTTTGTGAAGGGGGTGGAGTGAGGACAGCAGTGAGGAAAAGTGGGTGGGAGGCAGTACAGGGAAGAGGAGGGTGCGGAAACTGACGTAGTTAGGTACCATAATTGATGAAGCTATAACAAAGTGCAAGCTGGGGTAGGGCTAGGCCTTCGGAGTGGTTGCTAGCTTAAATGAAGCATTCTGTGGCTAGTTATGTGGCAGTGGAGTTTTAACTTAAATAGGCCAATGCTGGGGATCTCTAGCAGGTCCAGGGGAAGAGAGTTCATGGCGAGCGGGGCTGGTATCCAAAAAGATCTCTGGCCCTGCGAGGTTTTGTGGAATGGGACTTTGAAGTTGCTTCTATTATTAGCTCTGGTTGGACTGGTTGTTGTTGCTGGGCAGAGCATGTTCTGGGCCACCGGAGGTTAACCCAAGGGTTGCTTTTCCAGCCTGGATACATGTTTGGTACTGAATTAGATTGTTAAGGTCCAGCCACTCAGTCTGTGCATAACGGTCAAATGTATGGGTTAGTATAGGGGCACCAAGCTGAAGTCTGCACACCTTATTTAGTGTGGTGGCAAGATTTTTTAGGGTTGTATTGGAGGCTGCACTGTATATGATAAGTCCATAGTCAACAGATGAGAAGACCGAGCTGGTAATTACTAGGTTGAGGGCAGCATAATTTAGGTAGTGCCTATGCCTGTAGAGTTTTCCAAGTTTCCTGTTGGTATTTTTTGCAATTTGGTCGATATGGAGGGAGTAGGAGAGTGTGCTATCGAGCAAGATGCCAAGGTATTTGAAGTGTTTGACCATCTCAAGCAATTCCCGCTATTTATTTGTTATTGTTAATCTTGCAGATTTGTGTTTGTTATGCGTGGAGGCAAATAACATGGTCTTGTTTTTTTTCTGATTTAGTAGCAACTTTGCATTCAGGAGCCAGTCTTCTATGTTTCTGAATTGTGACTGTAGCTGTTCTTCAATAATGCCAGGGTCATGCTGACTTATGTGGAGGACCGCATCATCAGCATACAGAAGGATTTCTTCATTACATACTTGGGGGAATTGATTCAGGAATAAACTAAAAAGCAGAAGCCCTAGGATGGAGCCCTGTGGCACTCCAGTTGTGATACTTTTTGGCTGTCAGTTACAGTTTTGCCTATTTTTACTTTTTCCTCCCTCCCAGTTACGTAGTTACTGAACCATGGCAGTGAGTCAGCTGATATGCCAATACTGCTTAGTTGTGTAAGGAGGAGACAATGGTTGACTGTATCAACGAAAAGGTCTTGGTGAGGTCAATATATACTGAACCCACAAAGTGCCCTCGATCCAGTGAGTGATGTATGTAGCCCGTAAACTCTAGCAGCGCTGTTGTAGAGCTTTGATTTTTACAAAATCCGCGTTGCTGAGCACACTGTAGCTGGTGTTTGTCTAGGTAGTCAATCAGCTGGTGATAGACTATTCATTCCAGCGCTTTGGAGATGGGCAGTAAAACAGAAATGGGCCTGTAGCTGGTATGCAGTAGTTTACCCCCGCTTTTGAAAATCATGGTTACCACTGCTTCTTTCCAAATCTCAGGGAATATACCTGATGTCAGGGAGAGGTTAATTATTCTGGTCTGGAGTTCAAGACCACTTTTATTCAGAGACAAGAGAGCAATATTAACAAGGCGGAGAGACATTTCAGGATGGACAACTCATCTGTGCAGAAAAATTCTCCACACCAGTGATCCACAGACATATGCTATTTTTACCAGATTCTCCACTGGGGCACCAATTTCATTGCTTTGTGCACATGCTACACCTGCTCATACGAGTCATAGCATGTCTGTGGAAAATGACACAAGTTATCATAAAGTAGGGGACAAGGATGCAAAATGGCACTGCTAGAAAATCATGTACATGCAGAAGGATGAAGAAGTGCAATGGGACCTCCGATGCGCAAATTATCCTACAGCACGAAAGTGATTTTCAGGTCTTTGATAATCGTGACCCAGAGATACAGGACAGTGACCTGCCTGCTCTGAGTGAACTCTACTGACCACTTGCAAAGTTATGGTCTTTCTCAAAAGGGGCATTGGAGGTAGCAGAAAGAGTATTTTCAAATGGCAAACAGCAAGTGATCTTTTTTTCATATAGGTGTTTCTCCTCCAAGCAGCCCTGCCTTCCCCCTTCCATCTGCATCCTCCAACCTCATCGCCCGCCTTCTCTAGGGCTTACCTCACCACTTACTTAGGACGGACTTCTACTGGGTGAGTGCTTCAGTCAGTGGCACTGGGAGGATCCCAGTTTCACTGTGCCATTGGGGGAAGGGGGGGCTCCACCTGTTTTTCTGACCAGAGAGCTGCCATCAAAGACACATGCTTGCACATACAGAGACATGCACCAGTGTGCTAGCAGCATGGGAGAGGTCTTTACTAAGGGTGTGCGTTCCTACTAGGAAGAGTTTGCCCCGCAGCCCCCTTATCATGGTCATCTAAGCTGAACTATAGCAATAGTGATGGCAACTGGCAAAGCCCACCCCTCACCACCTTTGCCAGCCACTGTCTGTCAATGAGCGATCTTAAGCACTTTAGAAAACCCATCTGACTCTCAATAAATGATCTTGAGTACTATAGAAACAGCTGTATATACAATACTTGTGATTGTTCACTCAGAGTGATGGCGGATGGCCAATGTGGTGAGTGGAGGACTGTGCCCGTCGCCATCTCTACTGCAGTAGTTTCGATTATTTGACGGGGTGAAGGGGGTGCGGGGAGGACAGCCCTGAGCAGGCAGGTTACGTACCATTACTGGGTTGGGAGGAACCACTAGGCTGGCAAAAATATTCTAGACAGAGACAGGATGAGCGATCAGGGTGCTTTTACAATGTGTTTTTCTTGAACACATCAGCTTAGCTACAACATTACCTTTTGTATTGAGGTTCTGCTTTTTTGCAGTTTTCTGATATTTACCCAGAACGTCCCAGATGAGATGCAGTATTTTGTTTTAAGTGGGGTCCCACTTTGACCCATTTTTACACTGTATTTTCCCTATTTTTAAAATGTATTGAACCAAGATAGCCTAGTTGAGATACAACATCTAATTTTCAATGGGTCCTCCTTTAACACATTTTAACACTGTATTTACCCTGGACAATATAGTTAAGATGCAATATCTCGTTTTCAGTCTGGTTCTTCTTTTACCCATTTTTACAGTGTATTTGCCCAGGATGGCACAGCAGAGATGCAATATTTCATTTTCAGTAGGGACTCCGCTTTTACCCATTTTTACAATGCACTTACCCAGGACAGCCCAGCTGAGATTCAATTTCTCATTTTAGTGGGGTAGCCCAGCTGAGATTCAATTTCTCATTTTAGTGGGGTCCAGCTTTTACAATGTATTATTCTCAGGATGGACCAGTATAAAAGTACCTCTTTCAGTGGGGTTCTTCTGTACTTGGGTCCCTCTTTTACACATTTTCACTATGTATTAATCCAGGATAGACCAGATGATATGCAACATCTCATCTGCAACTGGGTCCAGCTTTTACACATTTTTATACTGTATTTATCCAAGATAGTGAGGTGAAACGTAATATCTTATTTTCTGGGGATTCTGCTTTCACAGTATACTTTTCCAGGACAGATCATCTTAGATGCAATATCTCTTTTTCAGTAGTGTTCCACTGTAGGGTCCAGCTTTTACACAATTTTTAATATATTTACCCAAGATAGATCGGCTCAGATGCCATATTTTGTTTTCAGTGGAGTCCTGCTTTGACCCATTTTAACCAGGATAGCACAGCTGAGATAAAATATCTTGTTTTCAATCAGGTCCTGCTTTTATCTATTCATACAGTGTATTTAGCAAGGATAGTTCGGCTGAGGCAATATCTCATTTTCAGTGGGTCCAGCTTTTACAGTGTAGTTAGGAAGTGGGGCATCATCATTGGGGGGGGGCAGCATTTTGCATGCCTTTTGTCCATGGGAGGTGTGGCGTGCAATAAGAAAAGGTTACTCACCTGTAACAGTAGTTCTAGAAGTGGTATATGTTGTTCATCCACACTCTTTGGCATGTCCCCTTCCACTTTAAATCTTGCCAGAAGTCTTCAAACTGCCTCCTCCAACCCACCCAGGTGGTAAAACCCTTGGCTCCGCCCCATGATGCCAGATCCGAACCCGCTGGAAGTCAGGTGTTGTGTGTACGCAGCCGAGGGCGGTGGGTCCGTGTGGATGAACAACATATATTACTTCTAGAACTACTGTTACAGGTGAGTAACCTGTTCTTCTAGGATCGTGGATATGTTGTTCATCCACACTCTTTGGCAGACTCCTAGAAGGCCTCCGGGAGGAGGAAGGCAAGGTGCACAGCCCCTACTTGGAAAACAGAGATTGAAGAACTGAGGCCCCAAAACCAGCATCTCGGCGTGACTCAAGGTCGATGTGTTAATGGGTAATGAAGGTGTTTGCTGACTTCCAGGTAGCAGCCCAGCAGATTTCCTGGATAGGGATGTCCCTGGAAGCAGCCATCGATGCAGCGGTATGGCAGGTATAATGAGCTCTTATCCCTCTAGGAGGCTCCTTGCCTGCCTACTCATAACACAGACCCATCTTGCAATAGTCCGCTCTGCTGCAGGTCTGCCAGAGGCAGCTTCAGCGTAGGTGACAAACAGCTGGCGAACCTCTACCCGAATTTCCGCCGTCCTCTCTTTGTAATAGGAGAGAGAATGTCTCAGGTCCAAAGTATGGAGCCTGTACTCGGCCTCCGAGGTGTAGTTAGGGTAATAAACCGGCAGAGTTAACACCTGGTTAAGGTGAAACTCTGACACCACCTTCGGAAGGAATTTGAGGTGGGAGCGTAGGACAGCCTTGTCTCTGTGGAAGACCAGATAAGGGGAGTCCACCGAACGCGCCTGGAGCTCCCCTGTCCTTTTGGCAGATGTGATAGCCACCAGAAAGGCCGTCTTCAATGACAAGTGCAATAAGGCACACTTGTGCACTGGTTCGAATGGCTTGCCCATGAGTTTTGCCAATACCAGCAGAAAATCCCACAGAGGTGGAGGTTCACGCACCGGAGGGGATATGTAATCCAGGCCTTTGAAAAAGTGCCTGACCACTGTCTCCTGTGCCAATGTCAGCTGACCGGCCCGCGCCCGGTAAGCAGGGATGGCTGCCAGGTGCACCCTTAGGGTCGATGACCGCAGACCCTCTTTGGAGAGAGAGAGACCAAAGGTAGTCAAGAATGTTAGCCACTGAACAGGACACAGGGTCCAGGCCCTTGCCCTGACACCAAATGGAAAACCTTTTCCATTTGAAGGCGTAACATTTCCTGGTCGATTCCGTTCTGGATGCTTCCACCACGGTGAAGACATCCTCGGAGAGACCCAAAGCCTGGAACTCTAGCCACTCAGGTACCAGGCTGTGAGGTGCAGGGATTGAAGGTCCGGATGGAATACCTTCCTCTGGTTGAGTGAGATCAGGTCTGGGCATGCTGGAAATCGCTCCGGGGGCCTGCAGCTGAGGCTGAGGAGATCTGGATACCAGAACTGGAGCGGCCAGTCTGGGGCTACCAGGATCACCTTCACCTTCTCCCTCCTCACATTAAGAAGCACCTTGTGGATCAAGGGAAATGGAGGGAAGGCGTACAGGAGGCCTGGGGTCTATGGCTTTGAGAAGGCATCCCCTTGCAGCGAACCCTGCTGAGGGGGGGAGGACATGGAACAGCCTCAGCTTGGTGTTGTCCCTGGAGGCAAACAGGTCCACCATCAGTTTTTCCCAGTGGGAGAACAGGCTGTAACCTACCTCTGGATGGAGAGACCACTTGTGGGATGTCTCGCCTAAGTGACTGAGAGCATCCGCCAGATGATTTGAGGCTCTTGCCACATGGATGGCTGGGAGATCTGGCTACAACTGGCTCACAAGGGTCCAGATGCAGAGTACCTCTCTGCACAGCAGATGGGAGTGCGTGCCACCCTGTTTGTTGCTGAGGTAGTACATGGTCGTGGTATTGTCCGTCTGGATTTGAACCACTTGACCCTGGAGCTGAGTAGCGCAAGCTGACAGCGCCAGTCTGACTGCTCTAAGCTCCAACACGTTGATGTGGCATCGGGACTCCTCAGGGGTCCAGAGCCCGTGGGCCCTTTTGTCCTTCATATGGGCTCCCCAGCCCATGAGAGAGGCATCGGTCATGAGAACGACCGTCGGCTCAGGTGGACAAACGGGATCCCTTCCTGCAACTGGTCTGGGGAGGTCCACCAGTAGAGAGCGTCCCACATCTTCTGGGTTACAGTGATCAGCTGGTCGAAATGACCATGGTGCTGAGTCCACTGGGCGGCCAGCTCCCACTGAAGGGGGTGCATGTGCAACCGAGCCCAACAGACCACTGAGGTGCACACCGCCATGTAAGTCAGAAGGCACAGAAAGTCCTTGGCAGGGCGCAGGGGCCGAGCTTTGGCTTGACGAGAGTCGAGCTCTGCCCCGATGAAACCCATCACCTGAGAAGGCAAGCGTTCCAACTTAGCCTCATTAATAAAGAGGCCGAGTTGGGAGCAGGTCTGGAGGGCCAGGTCCTTGGACATCTCCACCTCCTGTTATGTGGAACCTGCTAGGATCCAATCATCAAGGTAAGGATAAATTCTGACCCCCCCCCGATGCCTGAGATAGGCCTCCACCACAGCAATGCATTTGGTGAACACCCGTGGGGCTGAAGACAGGCAGAACGGCATGGCTCGGAACTCGTACAAGGTCCCCTCGACCCTGAAGCGGAAGAACCACTGATGAGATGGACGGACTGGGACGTGAAAGAACGTGTCCAGCATATCCAGTGAACAGAACCACACGTTTTGTTCCAAGGATGGTATGAACTGGGACAGAGTGACCATCCAAAAGGTGCGTGTCCTGAGATATTGATTCAGGTCATGCAGATCTAGAATAGGGTGCCAGCCCCCCATCCGCTTGGGCACCAGGAGGTACCTGGAGACAAAGCCTGGGTCTCCTGGAGGATCTGCCACAGGAGCTACTGCCTCCTTGAGGAGGAGCTGAGCAATGTCGTCTCAAAGAGCCGACTGAGTCTCGGCGGATACTCATTCCTCCCGAGGGGCACGGGTTCGGCTTGGAGGGTACTGTTCAAATTCCAGAGGCAGTCCCTGACCGACCACTTCGAGAACCCACCTGTCTGAAGTGATAGCGGGCAAGGCTGAAAGGAAGTGGCAGAGCTGGCCCCCCATGGGAGGACCCAGAGCTGGCGTGACGGGAGAGCTGGGAGGCAGCCCCTGCCCCATCACTGAGCAGGCTTGGAGGAGGAGAAGGATCCAGGACCCGAACCTCGGCCTCCTTTACGGGCCTGGGAGGGCCAGGGATTGGGCCGGGGGAGCCAAGCTTGAGCCTACTGCTGTTGCTGATGCTGCTGTACTCCTTGAAAGGAGGGCTGCTGTGCCACAGGGGAAGAGTGCCGAAAAGGCTTCTTCTTTTTCTTCTGCTGGTTCTTGCCCGAAGAACCCTTGGCAGAAGTAGCATCCAAGGTGGCACTGGACTGCTCACTGCGCTGAAGGTGACCAGCCACACTAGGGCCAAAAAGGTCGGTCCCCAGGAAAGGCACTTCAGCCAGTTTGTGCTGAGTATCCACCAGGAAGGAGAAGAGTCTCAGCCAAGCCCTGCGACGAGAGGCAACTGCGGCTGCCATCAAACGGGCACAAGAATCCCCAATGTCCAGGGCTGTCTGAAGCTGTTGTGGCAACAGCTTGGCTCTGATCCCGGGCCTCCTTGACCGTGGTCTGCATGTCCGCGGGGGAGATGTGGGAGGACTTCATCCAAAGACCTCAAGAGGGCATCGGAGAAGTGCGCCATGATGACAGCTGAACTTGCCTGACGAAGGCCCAAGGAAGAAGCCGCACAGACCTTCCTGGCTGAATGGTCCAAAAGCTTGGATTCCTTTCTTGTGAGGTTGGTCAGTGTCAGCAGAACTGCCAGTAAGCCTGAACACAGAGGCGGTCATCAGGCTCTCAGCCGAAGGATGCTCTGTGAACCCCACAAGGGACCCCATGGGCATCGCATACTTGCTGGACATGTGGGCAGACGGTGCTGGACAAGAGGCAGGGCACTGCCAGAGTTCTAAGGCCAGGCCAACAATGGCCTTGGCCACAGGAAAAGACCCCATCAGGGTAATCCCTCTCCTGAGGATGTTCATGAGAGGGTAATCTGCTTTTTTCTGGATTGGCTGCAGGGGCATCCCTGTGGACTCAGAAATCAGGCGAAGAATGCCCTGAAAAGATGAAGGACCTTCCTCTATCTCTAATCCACTGTCTGATTCATCATCCCCAGGATGAGAATGCAGGCCGGTCATATCTAAATCCGAGGAATCCAGATACAAGGGTCGACCGCTCAGGTGACCTTTGACCTGCCGAAGATGGACCGGGGTGACAGTGAACAAGAGACGCTGGGGAAGACCAGCATCTGGTCTATATTCTTTAAAAGGGGCCCCTCCCACACTATCGGTAGAGAGACCGGTTTAGGCCGAACCAGAGGCTCTGCTGGCGGGGGAACCGACTTGATCGGCTCTGAAGGAGTCGGCTTCAGCTCAATACTATCCCACCACCCAAGTGAATCTGACCATTAAGGGTGTGTCGCACCAAATGAAAGTGGGGGTAGTACCTAAGTTACCTGTACCTGTGATTATCGGAAATGACTGTACAGGATTTACTGAGTTGCTCTCAGAGGAACTGAATCTTGCAGTTTCAGCAGCAGTGGCAACAAGAGCTCAGGCAAAAAACATCTCAGATGGTGGGATACTTTTCCTTTCATTGATTTTGATTCAGACTTGTTTGAGCACAGCTCCAAGGTCTGGAAATTCAGAAAAGAAAGACAATGCCTGAAGAAACTCTGGCAACAAATGACTGATGGACATAAGGGGTTAACATATGAAAATGCTGATACTAAACTGATTACAAATTGTGATTTTCTTTCAGAACAAAGCTAACAATGTTTCTCTGCAAGGTTATTTTAAGCAGTTAGGGGTGAAAAAACAGGGTAGACAAATGTTTAAAAAACATAATGGGTTACTGTACATGTAACCCCTAGATGGCGCTATCCCAGGGGCTACTACCCCTGCCTGATTTGCCACTAACAGGTTGAGGGGCCTGGATCCAATGGCTGGTGCCTCCACCCAGAGGTCAGGGTTTGCAATAGTTAAACTTACTTGGTCACAGCCCTCTGGGACACTGCAACCCCCCTTTCTTCCCACTAGTGGCCCACACAATATATCAGAATTACCTTCAAGTATACACTTACCCCCAGGACTAGTTCCGCACTGGGACCTCCTGTGAAATAAGATACAGTGCAACAATCACAGTACAGTACTTTAACATAGACAAATACCTCAGGCAGTATAACTTTGCTGAAACAAGCAGCTCTGATTTATTTAGGGGGATATAACAAGGACAGGGGGAAATCAGGTTAATTAGCTTATCACTTTACTATCTACCTATGGCTCTGTGCACAGGCCTATCCCTACCAGGTACTGTCCCTGGGTACCCAAGCCCTAGTGGCTAGTCCAAACCGTGGCAGCTGGTAGGGGCCCTTTCACACAGTGAAAAGAAAAATTAGTTTAAACAGTCAGCAGTACAGTGATTCCATTTGGATTTAATGTGGCAATTCAACAGGGAGCGACCCTGAATTAGTACTCATGACCTCCAAACAAGATAGGGTCCTTCAACGTCAGCAGGGCTACTCTTGAGCTCCACGAGACTCTTCACACATTTATATGGTAAAAAAAAGAAAGTACTATACCAGGCAGGCTGCTTCTCTATCCCGATCGCAATTACTGCACAATACCCAGTAGAACACACAGCAGATTCAGTTCCTGACAGATCGAGTGCAATTCAACAATTTCTCCAGTCTTCTACAGGGTGAGCCTGGTTTCTACTCTTCAGAGATCCTTTGATTCTTTTCACAGGACGGATTCAGTCCTAAAAAGCAGTTACACAAGCTGCAGACCGGAACTCTGGGCCTTACACACGTGTTTTGACTGAAACTTGCACTGAAGGAGCACAGGGTTTCTTTCCCTTCACTGCCAGATCTAAACTGAAACTCCAACAGACAAAACCGGCACTTCCTTTGAGTTCCTCCCAGTTCTTGACTGGATTGGCTGTCACTCACAATAGACTGCTGCTGTTGGTCAAAAAGGCGAAGTCTAAACTACATCTCCCAGAGTCACTGCCCATACAATCCTCTTGTGGCTGGCTCAGATTATGAGTCCAAGTTCTGATTCGTCCAAGGCACCATTTTAGAGCTAGCTTACCCCACACTGATTGGTCCAGTTCAGCAGTTCAAAACCAGAATGGGGAACTAGGCAGACACAGTTCTGACTGCAAAGAAAGCAGGTTAGACAAACTGTAATTTCATTATTACTGTAAATGATTTCTGCAAACAGTTACATCTTTCAGATAGGTTCCCTTTGCACACTCCTAGTGACTGCAAAATGGAGTGAATTGGCAGCAGCTCGAGTGGTACTCAAACAGAGAAGCACACAGTCCCCCCATACAAACTAATTATGTCTGCAAGCAGACAGCTCTTAAAGAGACAGTACCAGAGGCTCTAAAAACACTCACTGATAAATGGCTTAAACGCCAAACACCATTCAGGCTTGGAGCATTCAAGCAAGCTCCTGGAAGTCTTTTGGGAACCCCCATTTGCAGGGGGGTTACAGTACATAGTTTGGATTAAATCTCAGACACAGGAACAGACAGAAGAAAAAATTACTCACCATGGTTATCTTGTTTCTTCTAAGGGAATCTTACTGTATTCTGACTTATGCAGTATCGTCTCACCATAGGACTGCCCTGGAGCCGAAATGGTTAATAGAACCAATGCAAATGATGGAATGCTAGGCTCGAGCTCGGTTTTCAAATCACTGTCTCTGGTAAACAGTTCTAAACCATCAAGATTCTTATGAAGCCAGCACTAAGCAGTTTCCTACTACTAAAATGATAATGATGATAATAATAATAATAATAATAGTAATAATAATAACAACCCTCCTCAACAAACAGTAGGGTATGAATAAGGGATTTACCCCCTCTTTGAAAAACAAAACTTTAAAGTGGCATTACTAAAACTCAAGTCACAGATGCCCAAAACAGAACATAATATACCCCAAGGTTTGCAACATCTCTACCACAGCTGTAGTGCAGTGACCATAGGTTTTGAGTAGGGGAGGAAGGGAGGGAGCTCAGAATACAGTAAGATTCCCCTTAGAAGAAACAAGATTACTATAATGAGTAATTTTTTCTTCAAACCCCAGGAAATCTTACTGTATTCTGATTTATGCAGATTACCAAGCAGTGCCTTTGGATGAGGGCATATAACCTATTTAGGAAACAGGATCTGCAGAACTGCTGCACCAAACCTGGCATCACCTCTGGCCTGGACATCCAAACAGTAATGCTTGGTGAATGTGTGGAATGATTTCCAAGTTGCAGCTTTGCAAATGTTCACTAAGGGGCTATCTCTAGCAGCTGCTAGAGAAGCTGCAGTACCCCTAGTTGTATGGGCCCTGAGGCCTGCAGGTGGTTGCTTGCCCACCTTGCTATAGCAAAACTGAATACAGGCTACATTCCATCGTCCAATAGATTGTTTTGTGGCAGGTTTCCCTTTTCCTACCTCTCCATAAGTGAGGAAGAACTGGGTTTGATCCTGTCTGTGACCTTTGGTGTGGTCAAGATAGTACCTGACTGCCCTTTTCACATCCAGACTGTGCAGCCTGAGCTCACTTGAGGAGGAATGGTCTGTGAAGAAGACTGGCAAAGTAATAGACTAGTTGAGGTGAAACTCTGATACCATTTCAGGCAGAAATCTGTTAGTTCTCAGAACTGTTTTGTCTCTATGGACAGCAAAGTACCCATGCTCTGTGGACAGTGCCTGAAGCTCGCTGATCCGTCTAGCAGAGGTAATGGCTACCAGGAACAAGAGAAAAAAACTCGGTAAAATAACTGACGAAAGGTCCCGACAAGCAGGGAACTTTTCCACGAGACGCTGGCATAAGCTAACGGCGGGAAAGAACTGGAAGGCACCTGATGTGGGGGCGGTCCCTCGTCAGGGACTGCTAGCTAGAAATGTTTCTGTGGGGTCCTGCTGCCTGCCGGCGTCAGTCCTATATGTAATTACCTACTGCAAGAGCCATCTCGAAGTAAGATCACTGTTTTCCAAGTCACATATTTGAGGTCTGCAGTAGACATGGGCTCAAGGGGAGACTGCATTAGCTGGGCAATACAAATGTTCAAACCCCTCATGGGAGTAGACTCCCTGTGTGGTGGGGGCAAATGCAGTAATCCCTTAAAAAACTTCTTGAATACTGGCTTCGAAGCCAAAGAAGATGCCTTACCTGTTGATAAATAAGCTGAAACAGCTGCCAGATGCATTCTCAAGGTGGAAATACTTAAACTTGTGGAATGCAAATGGGTCATATAGTCCAGAACCGTAGAGAGATTGACTTGGGTATGGTCTAACCCCTTAACCTGACACCAAATCGAAAATTTCTTCCATTTGGAAGCATAGGTTTTTTTGGTAGCAGGCTTCCGGGAGACTCTCAGTATATCCATGACACCTTCTGAAAGGTGCAAATCTGCATACTCTAAGTCTTCAAGAGCCATGCTTTGAGTCTGAAGGATAGCAGATTGGGATACATGATCCTGCCCTGTGAGGATGACAACAGATTGTACCTCCTGGGGAGAGTGATTAGCTTGGCTACGGACAATGATAGGATCATGGAGTACCAAGGCTGTCTGGCCCAGTCTGGGCAATGAGGAACACTGAGGTTGGTTGAAGCCTAAGTTTGTTTAACACTTTCAGTAAGAGAGGAAAGGGAGGTAAGGCATACAGGAACTTCCCCGTCCAATCCAGCAGAAGTGCATCCAGAGGAATTGTGCCCTTGATGGGGGGCTTGCAGTAATATTGTGGGAGTTGGTGGTTGTCTGGGGCTGTGAACAGATCCACCTTTAGGGTGCCCCACCTCCTGAAAATGGTCTCCAAGACCTGCCTGTTCAGTGACCACTCGTGATGGTTCTGATTTATTCTGCTGAGGGCATCTGCCAAGATATTGTCCTTGCCTGGAAGGTGGACAGCTGAGAGGGAAACATTCAGAGAGTAAGCAAATGCCCAGATTCTCATTGCCTCTGTGCAGAGGAGAGTTGACCTTGTGCCCCCTTGCTTGTTTATGTAGTACATGGTGGTTGTGTTGTCTGTTCTGACCTGGACCACCTTTCCTTCTGTCAGACTGTGAAATGACTGAAGAGCCAGAAGAACTGTTCTGAGCTTCAAGAGGTTGACGTGCAGGAGGGATTCCTGCTTTTCCCATGTGCCATGTGCAGTGTGATCCCCCACATGTGCTCTCCACCCTAGGAGGGAGGCATCTGTCGTGAGTACCACAGAGGGAACCTGCTGCAAGAAAGGTACATCTTGCCTGAGATTGCCCTTTTCCTGCCACCACTGAAGGGCTTGGAGAAAAGTGACTGTTACTGGAACTAGCTTTGAGAGAGAATCCCTTCTCTGGAGCCAGTGATCTCTTAAATGAAACTGAATGTTTCTCATCAGGAACCTGGCCCCTGACACGGATGTTGTGGAAGCTGCCATATGGCTTACCAACTGCAGGAAGTGCCTTGCTGACCTGGAGACGTGAAGTATAAAGGAATTGGCCACCTGGATAAGGTTGTCCGCCCTGTCCTGAGGCAGGTAAGCCATCTCTTTTTTTTGTATCCAGTTCTGCCCCTATGATTCTGAGCAGCTGAACTGGCTCCAAAACAGACTTTTCGTGGTTCACCAAGAACCCTGGTGAGTAGAGAGTATCTTGTGTTGTTGACAGGGTCTCCCTAACTTGCTGGTGTGACTGGCCCACTACGAGTCAGTCGTCTAGGTAGGGGAACACTGACACCCCTTGTCACTTCATGTGTGCCACTACCACAGCTAGACATTTTATGAACACCCCTGGAGCAGATGTCAGTCTGAAAGGCATTGCCCTGAATTGGTAATGACCTGATGCCAACCTGAACCTGAGGTACTTTCAGTGTGACCTTCTGATTGGGATGTGAAAGTAGGCGTCCTTCAGACCCAGGGATGCTAACCAGTCTCCCTGTCTTAGGGTGGATAGTATGGTAGCTAGAGTAACCATCTTGAATTTTGGTTTTCACAGATGCTTGTTTAAGTATCTGAGATCCAGAATGGGTCACCACTACCCTGTTTTCTTTATTGTGAGGAAGTACCTTGAATACTGGCCTTTTCCCATCTGGCTGGAATGGACTGGTTTCACTGGCTTTTGTAGCAGAAGGCTTGAAACTTCCTTTTCCAGCAGGGCTGTTTCTGATGGGGAAGAGGGTTTGAAAACTCTTGACCTCAGCTTTGGCATAGCTTTGAAGCTGAGGACAAGTCTCTGGCCCACTACTTCCCAGAACCCAATTGTCTGTGGTGATATTTATCCACTCCTCGAAGTAGTGGGCCAGCCTGCCCCCTACTGGAGTTGGAGAGGTGACCCGAACGGTCACTTCAAGGTGTCTGTTTGGACTGTGCTACTGGCTGAATACTGCTGCAGTGCGGCCACTGCCCCTTCTGTCCCTGCCTCTGAAGTATCCCCTGGGCTTATACTGGAGAAAAATCTGAGGCTGGAAGAAAGGCCTATAAGTAGGCCTGCCTCTGCCACCCCTTGCATGATGCTTCTGGGTGGTAGCAGCTCTTTCTTTGGCTGCTGCACTTTTGTATGCAGCCTTGTATTAATCCATTTTCTTCATATATGCCTCTGTTTGCTCCCCAAACAGAGACACCGGGGTCACATGGAAAATCCACGGCCTTAGTCTGGGTATCTTGTGTCAAGTTAGTGGTTCTAAGCCAGGAAAACCTTCTGAGGGACACAGCAGATGCCATCTGCCTGGATGCAGTGTCTTTCGAGTCCACTGCCATCCTGAACTGCGTCTTAGCAGCTTCAATACCCCTTTTTGCAGTCTCCCCCAGGTCAGCAGCCATAGGAGGGGGGCTGCCTTAGCAATCTGCAATATTATGGTCCACATATTTTTCTGATATCTGGCTGTATAGGCCATGTAAGATGCCTGCTTAACAGCCAGAGAAGAACCCAAGTACACTCTTTTAGCTATGGAATCCACCCTCCTAGAATCCTTGTCTGGAGGGTGAAAGACCAGAGGGATGCCAGCTTTGTCACAAGCTGCAGCCTGTACCACACCTTCTTGGCCGAGGTGCACAAAGAGGAATTCAGCCCCAGACTTAGCCACCCAGTATTTCCTATCCACCTTCCTGTCTGTGAGTGGGATAGAAGTGGGGTTTTGCAGAACTTTCATAGTCTGCTTTCTTAGACACTTATGGAGAGGGAGGAGTAGCCTCTTTGATGGGAGCACATCCATCACTTCCTTATAATCCTCTTCCTCCTCATCCTCCACAGATTCCTGGGATAGGAGGTCGAGGGATTGAGCCTCTTGCTTCATAAAAGCAAAATAGGAGCTAAAATCCTCTGTTCCCTTGTCAGGGGAATCTGGTCTGTGAGGATCAGGGGAAATGTCTGGATCAATAGGGTCCCCAAAATCCTCATCATCTTCAGGCTCATTTCCAAAGTCATTGTCCCCATAAAGATCCCCACCTTGGTCTATTAAACCGGGGATAACATTTGAACCGGGAGTTTGTGGAAACGGCTGCTTGTCAACCGGAACCAGGGACTGTAATGACTGAATAATCCTGATCGCATTAACGATCTCCTTGGCAGAAGAAACCGTGGGTTGTTTCAGTTGCGGTTCCTGGTGCTTTTCCTTCTTCTTTTTCTTGACCGCAACGGCCAGTTCAGCACCTTATCTGCAGTTTGTTTTTTTGAAATAGAGCTATCGCCCCTTTCAGAGGGCAGCTCTCCCGGTTCATCCAGTTGGTCTGCGACTGGGTTAGCAGCCGTATCAGCCATTCTTTCTGACAGTCTTTTAAACCGTCTATCCAAAGTGGACTGCGGAAAGTCAGCACAAATCTCACAATCTGTCTAAGTGGTCAGACCCCAGACAGAATAAATAAATTAAGTGTGAATCTGCCTTTGCATAAAGTTCACCGTACTCGGTACAGTGCTGGAAACCTGTGGTTCCTGTTCTCTTTTTAGTTTTCTGTGACATAACCCAGATCACCACACCACCTCACTGTTATCTCAGTTTACCTACCCCCAAAGGACCAGGCCACTAGCTTCTACAACATCATGGAATACCTTAGGAACCAGCATCCTAACTCTGAAACAATAATTCTAGGCGATTTTAATATTAACTGGCTCTCCACTGAGGCCTCTGTCTATAAGGATGCAGTCACGGCCCAGAACCTTACACAACTTGTCCACGCCCCCACCAGATGCAACTATAGGACCGGTACTCTCACACTACTGGATTGGATTCTGTCTAACCGCCCTGAATGAATCTCAAATGTTTCAGTTCTCCCTGATACCATAAGTGACCACTCACCTGTCACCTGCTCTTGGGCCAACAAATTCCACAAACACCCTCCCAAACTAACTTACACAAGGGTAATTAAACAAGGACATGTACAGCTGCTAAAATCCCACCTAACCAGGCTTGACTGGGCTGTGCTTGACACACTCAGTGACATTAACAAAGCCTTGGACCTGTTCATCAAACCCTTTAATACTGTATGTGATATCGATGCTCGACTGAAAAAGATGAAGGTCAAAGGATGGTCTAACCCCTGGATTTCTACAGAACTTGTAACTCTACTTAAGCACACGGACCATCTCTGGCACTGTGCTCGTGATACTCCAAGGCAAGGTAATATACAAAAATACAAAGCAGCCAGAAATGACTTCACTCGACAAATCCAGAACGCTAAAAACAAATATTACAAGGAGGAAATAACCAACTCCTGGGGGGATGGGAAAAACTTCTGGAACAACCTGAAAGAATCGACAGGTAAGGATCCTAAAGTACCTCCCACCATGCTCAATATTCTTGGCATTCCAACGCTCGATCTTGGCACCATTATCAATATCTTTAATAATGCATTCTCCAACCTAGACAGTGTCCTTCGTCCTGATTTCTTTGACTACTCTCTCTCCAATACCCCCCACATCACCTCCCAACATGTTCATACAGTTCCACAATTCTTCTTCAAAGAGGTTCCTCCACAACTGGCCTATAATTATATCGGCAAGGCCATACGCAAGTCTGGGTACAGTGGAGACTCCTTTGACCTAAAACCATTGTCACAAGTTCTGGACGAAACTCTTGAACCCCCTGACAAAGATCCTTAACCTCTCTCTAAGACTGGGACAATTCTCTTCTCTCTGGAAACAGGCAACTGTCACACTGGTGCACAAAAGTGGAGACCGGTCTCTTCACACCAACTACAGACCCATCTCACTCCTCCCCCCATTATCCAAGGTGTTGGAACGAATAGTTTCAGACCAATTAGTTAAATACCTGGAGAAGTACGAAGTCCAATGCCCAGAACAACATGGCTTCAGAAAAGGGTACAGCACCACCACGGCCCTACTGGAATTCACTAGCTTCATCCACAACACGCTCGACAAAGGAAACTGTGGGGGAGCAGTATTCATAGACCTGACGAAGGCCTTCGACACTGTTAACCACCCTCTACTTATCAGGCAGCTATCCTCCATCAGGCTCTCCAGTGATGCTATTCCATGGTTTGATAGCTACCTTGGGAATCAGGTCCAATGTGTCAGGAATGCAGGTGTTACGTCTGATCTAAAGCCAGTCCTCTCCGGAGTCCCCCAGGGGTTCATTCTTGGCCCACTACTCTTCTCCCTATTCCTCAACAGTCTCCCTAGTGTCTGCCAGCAAAAAATACTACTTTACGCGGACGATGCTGACTCGTTTTCTAGCCACCATGACTCCAAAATCCTTGAAACCCAACTGCAGCTTGACTTCCAACATGTTGAAAACAGGTCCAGAACGCATAAGCTCATCCTGAACTACAGTAAGACCAAAGTTATGACCTTCTGTACTCCATGGAGCAGGCATAAGACTCTGTCCCTCACTATCAAGAACAACACCAGGTACTTGCATGAACATGTTCCTGAGTTCAAGTAGCTTGGAATCACACTGGATAGTACCCTCTCTTACACTAAGCATACTGACTCTGTTGCCAAGGCCACCAAGATCCAGATTGGTCTATTGCACAAGCACTGTATGACTGAGAATGCCCTTAGGCTGGCCATCTACAGTTCTGTCACCTCTATTATTGACTACGGTTTGGCCATTTATGGCTCTGCTCCTACAACTGCCCTACGCAGGATCTCAATCTCTCTCAATAAACCCTGCAGGCTCTTAACAGGCGCTGCCCAACTTACACATACCTGTGACCTCTACGCACAGACTGGCTGGCTTACACTCCTCAACAGAATACAATACCAGACCTGCCTACTATCCAAAAAGGTTCTCCTTGGACTTATGCCTCCTGGTGTTAATAAGCTCCTCACTGCCTTCAGTGGTAAACAGCATACACATAGTGCCCAATACCAAACCTTCCTGGTTCCCAGAAGTCGCATCTCCATGGGTCAGCGGTCCTTCACTCATAGGGCTCCACAGTGGTTCAATACCCTCAACAAAGAAGCACTCTCCTCTGCAACGCTTGGACCCTTTAAATGGAATCTCCGAAACTACCTCACCTCTACCACTCAGTGTGATTGCTTCTCCTAAAGGCCTGAGCCAACCACCGTCTAATTGCTCAAAACTTGTAACCCGCCTCTGCCCTGAACATTACCCTCTATGACTCCTGCTTCTCTTGGTTACCCTTTTCCTTATCCGTCCCTCCCTTCCCCCCCACACCCCTACACCTACCCACAAACCTATTACCTCATTCCCCTCCTAGTCCCCCTCCCTCTCTCCCTCCCTTTGACTAATGCCCATATTCCACTGTCCTAGACTACCCTCCCCCTTGACAACGGCCTCACAGCCGGAGTACTTTTTTCTTTCCCCTTTTTCACTATCTCTCACTGTTAGTCCATCTGCTTCTTAATTCCTTTCTTTCTCAACTCATCTAGCTGCCAATATTAAGTTGTCTCTAGTAACATCTTTTACTTTTAAATGTGTTACAATTGTAAAACGATGTCAACCATGCCTGTGTTTTGACTGTATACCATTGCTTTGATTGCACACCACTGTTTTGATTGTTTACCATTTTCAACCACTGTTTGTATGTTCCCCCCTCTTTTGATGTGGAACCTTTGTAAATGAGCAGATCCTGCTCAAAGGTACTTGTAATCCTAGGGCTGGATATTCAAACTGCACTATTCTGTGGCGCAAGCCCTTGAGCTGCACAAAATAGTTGCACTGGGGTGTGGCTTGGGCGATATTCAAAGTAGTTGCGCTATTGAGCAACTCCTTTGAATATCACCCCCCGGCCACAGTCACTGTGCATGGCGCAGTGGAACTTGCGCCACCGCAAGTGGTCAGAGTGGAGCATTCAAGTTGCGGTGGCGCAAGTACCATTGCGCCATGTGCAAATTTCCCATATTCAAAAGGTGACATGCAAATGGAGTCATAATTCATGCAAGGTGCAGCGGGGGTCATTTGCATCTATTTATGGACCCATTTGCATGCCATTAGCATGCAGGTGCGCCGATCCCCGAGGACTTGCGCCTGGCGCCCTGCTAGGCAGCAGCCATTGGGGACCGACGCCCCCTGCAGGCCCATCGCGGGCATAAGTTAAAAAATTCCCCCACCCCCCCGAATGGCCGGATCGCTGGCATATGTTGAAACACCCTCTCCCCCCAACTGGCCCAATCGCGGCATGTTGAAAACACCCTCCCCCGACTGGCCCGATCAGGGCATATGTGTAAACAGCCCCCCACCTCGACTGGCCCGATCGCGGGCAAAAGTGAAAAATAAAACCCACCCCACCAGCCCGATCGCTGCACCAAAGTGTCCAACCCCCAAGACCATATCCTGGAGGTCCAGTGGACCTCGAAGCCAGATCATGGCACCAAAGTGTCCAATCCCCCAAGAACATATCCCTGGTGGTCCAGTGGACCGTGAAGCCTGATCGCAGCACCAAAGTGTTCAAACCCCACCCCAAGGACCACCTACCCTGGTGATCTAGTGTCCCCCCACCCCACCCACCCTAAGCCCACCTACCCTGGTGATCTAGTGTCCCCACCCACCCACCACGTGCCACCACCCCGCTCCACCCGCCTGCCGCCCGGCCCATCGACTGACTGCCTGGTGAGGGCTGCTGGCCCATTGGTGCAGAGCAAGAGCCAATGGGCGGCGGCCCCTGCAGTGCTCTAGGTGACTGCCTTTAGCGGAGTGGGCTGCACGCCCACTGGCTCTTGCCCGCACCAATGGCGGCAGGCTCTCCGGGCAGTCCAGTCAGCGGCGCGCAGGCGGGTGGATGCTGCCAGCGACGGGGGAGGAGCAGGGTGGTGGGGCTTCGTGGGGTGGGGGACACCTGATCACCAGGGTAGGTGGTCCTTGGGGGTTTGAACACTTTGGTGCCGCTGATCGGCGCTGTCCACTGGACCACCAGGATATGTTCTTGGAGGGGGTTGATACTTGGTGCCGCGATCGGGCTGGTGGGGGGCGGGTTTATTTTTTCACTTTTGCCCAGCGATCGGGCCAGTCGGGGCTGTTTTGATACATATGCCCGCGATCGGCCAGTTGGGGAGGGGGTGTTTTCAACATATGCCCGCGATCGGGCCAGTCAGGGGAGGGGTGTTTCAACATATGCCCGCGATCGGGCCAGTCAGAGGAGGGGGGGTGCCAACATATGCCCGCTAATCGGCCAGTCGGGGAGGGGTTACTATATGTCCGATTACGCGGGCACAGGGAGAGTTGAGGGCCACCCACAGTGGCAGCCGCTGTGTTGTGCCCTGCAATGCGGCAGCTCACCTGTGGTGGCCCTCGACTTACTCCTTTTTTCTTGGCTCAAAGTTGTGCAGGCGCAGGTTGGGGGTTAGCTGCAACTCTGCACAGCCCACTGAATATTGGGCTGTGCAGTTTATGCATGGTTTCTCCCCCTCCGGTTCAGCATGCCTTCATTAGCATTGTGTTGTTGCTCAGCTTGACATGGGGGGTGCAACTGCCTCCTGCTAAATATGGCAGGATGGCGCAATTTCGGACTTGCGCAGGTGCAACCCTATTGCGCATGGCACAACCCTTTTGAATATCCAGCCCCTAGAGTTTAATAAATAAATAACAAAGAAAAAAAAGTAAAATGTTTTTTTCAGTTACGCGAACCGACAGAAAAAAACAGGAGTTACCCCGGAATGAAAATAGAATAGAATACCAGGAGTTACCCCGGTTGAATTTAAATATAAATGAAACCAGGAGTTACCCCGGTTAAAACACAGATAAATTAAAAAAAAAAAAAAAAAAAAGACTATACCGAGTTGGAACAGAAAAGTTAACTTTAATTTAATTAGTAAAATAAATAGGAAGACTGTCGATTCCCCCTCGAATGAAGAACCGGGAGGAGAGCGACTACTTACCCCTACTTGACTAAAATCTAAACAATTACTACCTGAAAACCATGGACAGTGAAAAGAATACCAATAAAATAAATTTTACGAGTGAATAAACCGAGAAAATAAAGTTTCTTCAAGCGATGAAGGAGCTCTCTTTGGAGATGTCTTACTGAGGCAAGCGGAGTAGAGAATCTGACGGTTTAGAACTGTTTACCAGGGACAATGATTTGAAAACTGAGCTCGAGCCTAGCATTCCATCATTTGCATAGGTTCTATTAACCATTTCAGCTCCGGGGCAGTCCTATGATGAGACCATACTGCATAAGTCAAGATTACAGTAAGATTTCCTGGGGTTTGAACAATTGGTTATACCACAGAAGTACAGAACAGAGTTGTTACAGATAGCACATGACAGTCCAATGGCTGGTCACCCGGGGAAACATAGAATTTGACGACAGATAAGGACCGCTTGGCCCACCCAGTCTGCCCATTTCCCTATCTAATGGATAAGCTGCAGATCCTAGTCAAAGAAATCTATTAAATTCGTCTGGCATGACCTTCCCACTGTGAATCCTAAGGGAGGGATCGCACACTTGCCAGATTGCTGTATAGATTTTACTGGCCTGGAATTCATGAAGATGTTGCTACCTATTGTAATTCCTGTGCTGAGTGTCAGAAAGTAGCCCCAGTCACTAGAAAAGACAAGGTGCCCATGGTGCCCGTACCCTTTACAGATGTGCCTTTTGAGAGAATTGCAATGGATGTGGTTGGTCCTTTAGACAAAAGTAAAAAGGGGTTGAGCATGTAATAGTGCCAAGGAAAGTTCACCCTATAAGGCAAACGACATACAGGTTACCGGAGTGGTTAAGAGCTGATTTGGTTAAGGAAATACAAAAAATGAAAGAACTAGGTATCATAGAGGAGTCAAGAAGTGCATGGTCATCTCCAATGGTAATTATAAACAAAAAAGAAGGGGGTGTTAGAATCTGCCTTGATATTAGGAAACTTAATCAAGTGTCAGAATTTGACAGTTATTCTATGCCCAGAATAGTTGATTTGGTGGACAGACTGGGAAGTGCAAAGTATATCAGTACCCTCGATATCACCAAGGGTAACTGGCAAATACCGTTAGCTAAAGAATCCAAAGACAAAACTGCACTTGCCACTCGTGTTGGATTCTATCAGTTCACCACCATGCCATTTGGTTTACATGGTGCGCCAGCTACATTCCAGGGGTACATGGATATAATTTTATCCCCGCACACTGGTTATTGTGCTGCATACCTGGATGATGTCATGGTATACAGTCCAGACTGGAAAAGCCACATGGAACACCTATGAGCAGTTATCCAATCGATCAAAAAGGCAGATCTGACTATTAATCCTACCAAATGTGCATTGGGCATGCAGGAAACCAGATATTTGGGCTATGTGTTGGGAAATGGAGAAGTTAAGCTAGAGGTTTCTATAACAGAAGCTGTAGCTAACAGCTCGGTCCCTAATACAAATAAACATGTCATTTTTAGCGCTGGCTAGTTATTATTGGAGATTTGTTCCCAACTTTGCTAAGTTAGCTACTCCCCTCACTGAACTCACAAAGAAACGGTTCCCAAATAATCTGAAATGGACTCCAGAATGTGATGAAGCTTTTCAAGCCATTAAGGCTGCATTATGTTCAGCCCCTGTTTTAAGGAGCCCAGACTCTGAGAAACCATTCTTGTTACAAATAGATGCATCACAGGTAGGCCTAGGTGCAGTCCTGAGTCAAAATATAGATGGGAAAGAACATCCTATTCTGTACATAAGTAGGAAGTTGCATGACAGGGAGAAAAGGTACTCCACTATTGAAAAGGTATGTTTAGCAGCAAAGTAGGCCATGGAGTCCCTTAAGTTTTATTTGCTAGGAACTAACTTTGTTCTTGTAACAGACCACAATCCTCTCTGTTGGCTTAACCAAATGAAAGATAAAAATTCCAGAATCACAAGGTGGTACCTGGCACTACAGCCATTTAAATTCAAGGTGATACACAAATCTGGTAAAGAGAACAGAAATGCTGATTTTTTGTCAAGATATGGATCAGGAATTGAGGGTTCTGAATGTTGAAAAACAAATGTATGAGTTTGAAAGTTACTGTTTGCTGTACTGTTATAATAAAAAAATGGATAATGCATATGTGCCTAATTTCTGAAAGCAACAAATGTTAGTAGAGAATTAATAGAACGTTTTGGAAACCTGTCTGATAAAACAGGTTCCCTCTTGGGGGGGGTGTGGCAGGGTGGAACAGGACCCTGGCCCAGTTGTTATGGAGAAAGTGTTTAAATGTAAGGATCTATTCTTTCCTTTCCCTGTCTCTTGTCTGGCTGGTTGTGCAACTAAATTTTCCTGTGAGATCTAGGATTTGATCACCCTGACAGTCTCGCAATATTTTTTGCCTTTTGCGATCTCTCAGGCTTCCCTTGCTGTTTGTCTTTTTCTCCCTAAGATATCTGCTGATATAAAAATACATAAAATCATTATGTGGAAATGTAACTGAGATTGGGATCCCTTTGTTTAGAAATTATATGGTGGCAATTTTTAAAATGTGCATAATTATAGTTTGAGATTACTGCAAAGAGCTATTAGAAACTCAAGGGGTTACCTGAGTGCAATTTTTAAGCCTTTTGCAGAAGAGCTATGGAAAAGGAGCCTCAGCTCAGGCAATTGCTACAGGTAGGTGCTGGCAGGAAGGTAATAAAGCCTGGCAGGTGCTGGCAGGCACATTGTGTTCCTCCCAGCACCTGCCTGAAATATACAGTACAAGAACACTTTGGAACATGCTTGTTAAGAATGGGAGTTGGAAGGACTTATAAGAGAGCTGAGTTGCAACTGTCTTGAAGGTGAAAAGGAACACACACAGATTGAAGGAAAACTCTGATGAATCTGCTGTTTATTCTTCCTTTGTAAATAGTTATTCTGAACAAGTTTATTTTTTTATGTTACTGTTAGTGTTAATAAATATTTTTTGCGAATTTTACAACTGCTTCTGGTTTTTCCTATGCTTCCTGACCTGTGCCCCAACAACAACCGGCATGCCTCCCCAACAGCTCAGCTCCAGAAGTTGCTCCCCCTGCCCTCCTCCAGGGGTCGATCAAGCACCTATCGCTAACCCACCCTCCCTCTGGAGGAGGAGAGTAGTCTGTGGGATGCTCAGTCCTCCTGCCCCAACCAGCCCTCTGACTCCTGGGGTCCGTTCCCAAACTCGAGGCGTTGACGTCGCACGCGGAAGCCCTACCTCTGTGCCGGTGGACCAACTTTAGGATAGCCCAGCTTAGATGCATACTTTCAATGGGGGGGTCTGTACTGGGTCCACCTTTTACATGTTTTTACTATACATTTACCCAGGAAAGATTAGATGAGATGTAGTATTTAATTTTCAATGGGGAATTACTTTTACAAATTTTTACGCTATATTTACCTCAGACAGCAGAGCCATGATGCAGTATTTCATTTTCAGTGGGGGTTATAATTTTACCCGTTTTTACACTGTATTTACCATGGAAAGCACAGCTGAGGTGCGATATCTTCTTTTCAGTTAGGGTCCTGCTTTTACACATTTTTACAATGTATTTAGCCAGGATAGCATAGATAAGATTTCAGTGGCTTAGCAGATAGCACACTCCCCTCTGAGGCCGGGAGATCAGAAGGCTGTGGGCTCTAGCCCCACGCCAGGCACTTTGGTTAATATCCCAGCACTGACACTGTAGTGCAGCATGAGGGGGTGCTGCACTCCTGAGGTGCTGTCTTTCGGATGAGATGTTAAACCGAGGTCCCATCTGCCTGTTCCGGTGGTACTTCTCGAAAAGAGCAGGGGAAAATGTATTAAACACAAAAACTACATAAGAAAACAATAATAATACAGTCCAAAACAGAAAAAAAAAAACAACTGAAGGCAACACTCAAAAGTAAAACACTAATACAGAAAATACCTGTCCATAATATACAAAGGAAAAACTGCAGTTAACAGAACGGAAAAAAGTAGAAAAAGAAAAAGGGAAAAAAACACAATCAAATACAGCATACAAAAAGCAGCAGGACTGACAGTAACCTACTGTGTCCCTGAGGCCCAGAAACAACCCTCATTTAATGGGGACATTCGAATCTGTAATCCAAGGTAAATCATACCATTTCCTAAGCCAGAGTTCCTCCTGCAATAATCTTCTTTCCGTCACACAAAGAGCTTTAAGGTCCTTCGTTATTCTCCCTACCAGTTCAGAGTAAGTACATTGTTTTTGCTGTAAGGAAAATAAACAGCAAGCATTCCAAATATGCCATTTACAAATGGTAAAAATCAAACTAATCGTGTCTCCCTCCCACACCTGCCAAGATCCACGGGTCTCCCCATACATAAGATTCTCCCTAGACACACTAGCAAAAATGGGAGCCCCCCCCCCCAGCAACAGCTAATAAAGACCAAAAATGTTTAATAAATGAACAGAAAAAAAACCAATGATCAGTAGTCTCAAGCTGAGACATACATTCTGCTACAAGCTCTCTCCTCCATCTGCTTATGCTTGTGGTTGTCCTTAACATTAATCCTATCATGGCAACTGAGCCAATGAAGATCCCAGACAAGAGGAGGAATCCTGGGGTTACGTAACAATGTAAGCAGAGCCGGTTTATTACCATCCGGACAATGAGTAAAAATCTGGGTAACAGGATACACCATACCCAGCAAGGCATTATACAAACCTTTCCTTTGTAAAGTAATAATCCCATGGGTGGTGACCTTCCACTGCCTAAGTCTAGTAAAAGTATCCCGCCAATAAGGAGGGGCAAATGACGGTTGTTTGACAATTTTCAAAACATTACTCTCCCATAACCGAAACCAGCAGTGTACAGTATCGAAAACCCACAGTTCCCACCCCTTATTCATATGAACCAAAAGAGGGCATAAATTGGCCATAAAAAAACACGACTAAAAAACAATACAGGGTGGACCATATTCAAGCCTCCCTGACTGATCGGGAGATACAAGATATTTCGTTTTATTTGGTTAAGTCGACTCCCTGACACAGCCTGGAAAAAAATGCCCAATAAGCGAGTTTCCAATGATTTGGGTTGTGGAAAAATATAGCTGAGAAATAAAAAAAACTGGAATCAGGAATGTTTTAATCAAATAGACCCTTTTCTTTTTCCCCATCTTCCAACGATTCCAGCCAGAAACCTTGCAGTGAGCAATAGCCAATTTGTTTTCCCAATTATAAACATCCGGGTGTTCCACACCAAATTGAATACCCAAAATCCTAATAGGGCCTGTCGGCAGCATAATCCCACCCACCGAAGGAAGGGCACCACCATGCGAACCCAAAGTCTTCCCTATGCATTTCTGCATGTTAAACCTAGCCCCTGCCACAGACCCAAAAAGAGAGCATAAGAGTAAGGCTTCCAATACAGAGGCTTCATTTTTCAACAAAAGGCACATATCATCTGCATAAGCCAATACTGTAGGCGCTTGGAGCGCCATTATAGTACCCAGAGGGAACAGGAGAGGAGAATGCTGAAGCAGCCTTAATAAGGGATAAAAAAAAACAACAATAATATAGGATAGAACTAAGGGGGCACGCCTGCCGCACCCCTTGTTTAATCCCAACCAGGGGACCTCTCACCATTAACTACAGGGAAAATAGTTGCAGTTTTATAGAGCAGTTGGAGCCAATGAATAAACAAAGAAGGAATCTGAAATTTTCCCAAGACAAACCACAAGAAATCACAACTGACTGCATCAAATGCTTGTTGTTGATCCAAAGAAATAACTAACCCCTCCAGAAGATCCAAACTGCCTTTATCAAATACCTCCCTCAATAAAATTAAATGATCCTGAATGCAGCGGCCAGGGAGAGAAGAAGTTTGAGCTTCTGAAATAACCCCTTTGCAATGGACAGCAATCGTTTAGCCAGCATTTTAGATAATATTTTAAAATCAGTATTCAATAAGCTAATCGGCCTCCAGTTGGATAAAGCCTTCCTGTCTCCTTTCTTATATAAATAAAGCAAAGACCCCATATTAAACAGTAGGGGAATGTTCGGACTTTGTAACAAACAATTAAACATCACAGTCAATTCATCCCCCAGTTCAGTAGCCAGAAATGTATACACCTCAGAAGGCAGGCCATCAGGGCCCGGAGCTGTATTATTGTTCAGGGTACGGATCACATCCATGACCTCAGACACCTGAATAGCTTGTCCCATCAAATTACTCTCAACATCCGAAATCCCTGGAAAAGCAACCTGGGAAAGTAAAACCTCGGCCTGGGCCATGTCAAAAGCCAGAGGCCCATACTTCACACCAGAATATATAGCAACCACGTCCATATCATCAGATTTAGTGTCAACCGTGCGACCATATTGATCATACAAAGCCAAAATTTATTTCTTCCCTACCTGCAAATGGCATGATTCATATGGACAAACTGACTCCACAGATCCAGATGTTCTGAATTGCTATTGACGTTGCAAAGAAAGTACAGTTACGTAAGAACTTACCGTAACAGTAGATCTTCGAGAGAGGCTCCTGCAGTAGGTAATTACACATAGAACTGACGCTGGCAGGTGGCAGGACTCCACGGAAAAATGTCTAGCTAGCAGTCCCTGGCGAGGGACCGCCCCCACGTCAGGTGACCGGCGTCAGGAGACGTCGGTATAAAGGGGCGGTCCCTGACGCCCACCTTCCAGTCCTTTCCCGACATGGGCCAGAAAGGCTGGACAAGAGAGGAGCGGATATTTCCATCACTGGAAAAGGAGCTGAAAAAGCCTAGGGGGATGGAGGGTGGGAAGGTATTACTTACTGCAAGAGCCTCTCTCGAAGATCTACTGTTACGGTAAGTTCTTACGTAACTGTACTATCTTACTTCGAGAGGGCTCTTGCAGTAGGTAATTACATATAGGACAGAATCCCAAGCAGTCTGGAACAAAGAGAGACACCGGGAGGAGGAAAACTACTCTAAGAAGCAGTTCTAGCTGTGAAAGCCTCAAGATAGGAGGCCTTGCAGAACAGCCAGTCCGAAGCCTGCTCTACGGCGGGAGGCAACATCCAAACTGTAGTGTTTAGTAAAGGTATGAACGGAAGTCCAGGTGGTGGCAGCACAGATGTCTGCCGCAAACACATTCTTGAAACAAGACACTGAGGCAGCTAGTCCTCTTGTTGAGTGGCCTCTTACTTGACCCGGGAGGGTCTTGTTGTATTTATCATAACAGAAAGTGGTGCAATGAGCCAACCACTTAGATAGGCACTGCTTGGAGACAGCATTGCCTTCCCTTTTATGAGCAAAAGAGACGAACAATTGATCAGTCTTTCTGAGATCCTTCATCCTGTTGGTGTACTATCTCAGAATCTGGTGAACATCCATAGTATGGAGTAAATACTCCCCTTGATTAGAGTACTGCGTGAAAAAGGCAGGTAACTCTATGGACTGATTTAGCGTAGACTCAGCTACTACTTTAGGAAGAAACTTAGGATTTGTGCGAAGAGCAACACGTTCCTTGTGAAAAATCAAGTATGGGATTTTACACATCAGGGTCTGGAGCTCGGAAATTCTCCAAGCGGAAGTAATGGCCACCAGGAAGAGAGTCTTCCATGAAAGGAACTCCAAATCTGCAGAAGCTGCAGGTTCGAAGGCAGGGAGAGTAAGTTTCTCGAGAACAAAGTTCAAGTCCCAAGGAGGAGCAGGAGTACGGATGGGGGGTCTCAGATGGAGGACCCCTCTGAGAAAGGTCTTAGAGACCTCCAATTGAGTGAAAGTTTTGTCTGCAAAGGGAACATGATAGGCCGAGATGGCCGCCATGTGTACCTTCAGAGAAGAATGACTGAGACCCAGGTCAAACAGATGACGTAGATACTCCAGCAGAAGCCCTGCTGAGCAGGAAAAAGGTTCCGCGTTCTTAGAAGCGGCCCAGATAGTGAACCTTTTCCACTTCATGGCGTAAGTGGATCTGGTGGAGGGTTTTCTGGCCTCCACCAAAATCTCTGCCACTTGGGGAGACACACCAAAACGGGATTGAGCTAAGTCTGCAGGAGCCATGCATGCAGCTGAAGGGATCTGAGGCCTGGATGGACCACGGTCCCCTGATCCTGGGTCAGTAAACCTCGAGATAGAGGAAGAGGAGGATCCTCTGAGTATTGTTGTAGAAGAGAGAACCAAACTTGCCTGAGCCAGAAAACAGCAATCAGAATCATTTGTGCTCCTTCTGAAGCTAATTTCTCCAAGACTCGTGGGATAAGTGGAATTGGGGGAAAGGCATAGACGAATCTGTCCTTCCAGTCTAGAGACAGAGCGTCTCTCCAAAAAGCGCCTCGCTCTGGAACGAGCGAGCAGAAGATGGGAAGCTTTGCGTTTAGAGGGGATGCGAGCAGGTCGACCTGTGGTGTTCCCTAAAGTCGGAAGATATTGTCTAGGACCCCTTGGTCCAGTTCCCACTCATGAGTCAGAGCAAAAGAGTGACTTAGCTTGTCTGCCAGGGTGTTGTCGACTCCCCGGAACGTGAACTGCCATGAGGTGAAGGTCGTGTTGTGTTGCCCAATCCCAAACCCTCATTACCTCCCTGCAAAGAGGGTAGGACCGAGTCCCTCCCTGTTTGTTGATGTACCAAACCATGCACATGTTGTCCATCTGGACGGCTAGGTGGCCGAGAAAGATGTATTGGTGAAGGGCTTGGAAAGCATACAACACTGTCCGAAGCTCAAGCACACTGATGTGGAGAGCTTGTTCGAGCTTGGACCAGGAGCCCTGGGTCCGATGAGGGCCTAGATGGGCTCCCCAACCTTCGCCCGAGGCGTCTGTGGTTAGAGTCTGGGAGGGGGGAGGACGAAAGAATGGAACTCCCTGAAACAGGTTCTCTCTCCAACTATCCACCATTGCAAGTCTAGAAGCATCGGTGAGGAGACCAGAACTGGGTGATCCAGGTCGTCCACTAACTGACCCCATTGGGAGCAGAGAGTCCACTGAGAAATTCTCATGTTTAGTTGAGTGCGAGGAATTGTCAGGATAGCAGCCGCAATGAGCCCGAGAAGGCGAAGGGCCGACCTTGCAGAGACCCTCCTGAGGCTGGACAGCAGACTTATTTGGGTCTGGAGGGTGGACGCCCTGTCCGGGCTGACGAAGCACGAACTTCTCCACGAGGCACTGCACGAGCTAACGGCGGGAAAGTACTGGAAGGCGGGCGTCAGGGACCGCACCTTTATACCGACATCTCCTGACGCTGGTCACCTGACATGGGGGCGGTCCCTCGCCAGGGACTGCTAGCTAGAAATTTTTCTGTGGGGTCCTGCCGCCTACCGGTGTCAGTCCTATATGTAATTATCTACTGCAAGAGCCCTGTCGAAGTAAGATTGGGCTTTTTCCAAATGAAACACACATAACTGATGTTTCATAACCTGAATCTGGGAAACATAATCCTGTCTCGACAACATAGATAAAGACATTAGCCTCTGTAACCGAGTCCTAGTAGCCAAATAATCCTTGTAGGCAGACTGAGAAATTCCTACTGTAGCCTTTAAAAAATGATCCCAACTCTCATTTGGTATCTAATCACCACTGCACAGACTCATCATAAAGAATAAAAACTGACTTCCAGGCTTTTAAAAGATCAAGAAAAGAAGCTTGAAAGAGGGAGTCCAGTAACAAGGAAGCATTCATCTTCCAGGTCCCCGGGCCCTTCTTAATGGAGGACACTGCCCCCAGCATGACAGACAACCTACTGTGGTCCGAAAATTCAGCCACTGTCACCTTAGCTTCCTGAATGGGCAACCGCTGGGAAATAAAAGAAAATCAATCCTCATTGCCAAGGAACCTTTGTGAAAAGTGGGTGCATGCAGACCAGTATGAGCTCGATACACATCTACCAGGCGTGCAGTTCCCAGCATGGAGGACAAAAAATTAGAATCAGAAAAAAATTTTGTAGTACAAGAAGTCACAGTTTTGTCCTTCAGGGAAAGGACACAGTTCAGGTCTCCACCAAAGATGACAAAATGTGAAGTGTGTAAAAAAGGTTGGATCAACCTAAAAAGATCCACTCTCAAAGCCTTAGTGTGAGGGGCACAGACATTAATTAAGCGATATAAAACATTGCCAAACTTAACATCTAAAATCAGAACCCTCCCCGGTGCCAAATCATATAGCTTTACCAGGGCAACATTTGGGCAATTGAACAAGATACCAACCCCAGAACAGGCTTCCTGACCAACAGACCAAAGTGAGGGGCTGGGGTACCATGCCCTAGAGGCTAGTGCAAGCTCATGTAAAGAATGATAGCAAACATCCTGAAGAAACACAATCCCCACAGCATGCATAATCAAATAGGAAAAAAACAAATCCCGTTTATCTGGGTTCTTAATACTAACATTTACAGTATGGCATACAAAATGTGTAGAAAAAATTCAGAAAGAGAAGGAAAAGGGAAAAAAAAAAGAATCCAACATCATTTCAGGCGACCGTGTCGAACGACCGACTGTTTGTGCTTAGTCTTGGCCTTGCGCTTTTGAGGACCAGAGTGATCCCACGGTACCTCCGTATCCGTCGTTTGATCAGGGATTGAATATTGTAAAGAAGAAGAATTTGAGTCGCTGCCCGTGTGGTCAATGTCCGTCTGCAAAAGTTCATACCGATTATGAGTGGGAACTGCCCCGACGCTCGGAGAAGCAACCCGAGAGAAGTCACTGAAACGTCTACTACAAGTGATCCTGGTTGTTAGAAACGGTTGTCCAGTGAAGCATGGGGGGGTAATCACCTCCACATCAGAAGGTCCCAGAGAAACCTGTGCAATAGGAGACCGAGGTGTAGCCGTCATGACAATAGTGGAGGTTTGCAAAGGCAGAGAAGGACTTTCAGTCCCTGACATCTCCACCCCAAGTGGCAACACTGGGGCAATTCCTCCGTAGGTTGCAGGGGAGTCAAAGGTAAGGTGCTCTCCTGACTAGGTGGTACTAACACTGACAAACCACCATTGGAAAGGCTGCACCTCTCCTGTTCCACACAATGGAAGCTGGAATGACCTAGAGAACCACAGATCGTGCATTTTACCTGGTCGCATGCACTATTCAGATGGGCCACAGAACCACATCTGTAGCAAGCCTTGGGTTGTCCAGAATAGAACAGGACACCTCGGTCTCTACCCAGAAAAGAACTATTCAGGAGGTGAAGCAGACCAGTATCAGACATTTTCAACATCACTCTCACCCGCTATCCCCCAGTCCATAAATGTTTAGAATCAAAGATAGCCTCAGGGTCTGAAAGAACCGTGCAACAAGCCTTAAGCCAGTGTGTCAAATCATTCATATTAACACCCTCACTTCGTAAAAGAACAGTAATAGTCTTTTGAGTCGGCCGTGACAAGGGCAATACAGAAAAGGGGGTCCAGAGAGGGGATGTCTTCAATCTTTGATACTTCAGCCAAAAACGTTCCAGCCCTGTTGAGTCTTAAAACTAATGTCAAAAATGGTTTCTCCTGAGACATGAATCAAAGCATGTATCTCACTTGCAAAGAACTTGGGGGAATCTTTAAGAAGAACTCTAACCACATATTATCTATCAGGTGCTTCTACCATGCCTCTGTAATAGTGCAAGCGAATGGCATTTCAGCGTTTAGCAGGGTGCATGGGGGAAATGTGGCTGAGATCTGTTAACATTCTGGGCAGCCACTGCTGAGTAAGAAAGTCAAGGAGCAGAAGCCCCGGTAGAGGCTGCTTGTGGAACCATAGGCCTAGAAACAACAGAAGGAAAAGGAGTCTCAGTATGTGGCAAAAGCAAAATCAGATTTTGTGTCAGTTCCAACTCAGAAGGAAGGGCCAAGTTCTGGCAATCCCCAGGCAAAGGGTCAACAGACAAGTGTTCCACCTGCACATCATGATGTGCCCCAGGAATATGAATGGGGATGACCCTGAACCCACTGCCCATTAGTAGCATCCTGTTCCCATCCTGCTGCCAGCAGAGCTTTCTCAGCAGACCAGGAGGCATCCAAAATAGGGTCAGTGACTATTTTATCAAGGATCTGCAAATCCGGCTGCAAAACATCCTGCATCTCGTCAGACACCACACCAGCGGCTCTAAGCTGAGTCCCATCAGTGGCAACAGTACTCTCAGAGGTCGTGGGGCATCGGAGGCCCATATCAGCCAGTCCAGACTCAGTCCCCACAATCAGACCCTCAGTAGGAACACAGCAAGAAAAAGTTCCATCACCAACCTGTAAGTCCAGCACAGGAGAGCTTTGCTCTGTAGTCTGGTATGGTGCAAACATCTCAGGGTCAGCGGTCATGTCCAAAGGAACCGCTCGACAAGCAGTAGTAACCCGATCACACATAGAGGATGCAGACATGAAAGTTGTGTGATTAAATCGCATCGAGCAGCCAAATGTCGTTCATCTTCAGCTTTAAGTAAATCCTCCATGGTCGGGCTAGAAAGAACAAGATCACTGGCAACATCAGGTCGCACTAATCCAGTCTGCTCCCAATATAAATTCTGAACCATAGAGCCATCCACACGACCAGTCATCTCCTCATTCACCAAGATTCCATCACTTAGTTCCATAGGGGTCTCAAGCAGAGACGAGGCAGGGGAGGAGACTGTCTCCCCTATCTCCACAGCTTCCAGCCAAACTCCATCCACACTGGATGCCATCTTGGGTCAGAAGACCAGGATGATAGGTTCCCCTACCTGTGAGTAGGGGAATTTTTATTAAATACAGAAACATAAAAAAAAACACAAAAGAAAATTTACAAGACTAATCTGTTCCTAACATACAATACTAAACATAATCATGCTCTATAGTATAAATTAAATATTAATTTATACTTAATGATATGAGAAAACCCTTTCCACCAATTTTTGACCTTATTTGAATTATACATCTGTGTTTCTTTTAAATATACTTTCAACAATTCTTTTATAACCATTTGACAATAACCCTCATAAGAGATTTTTTTATATATAACCCATTGGCACCTAACCTGCCATAAATAGAATCGTAAACATCCAAAAAAAAAAAAAAAACAGTTAAAGTGCTATGATCAAGTGATACAAAACAGGAAGGATAAATACCTTTTACTAAAATTTCGTAGTTTAAATTAGCTAACCAGGAAAAATTCAATTGTTTTGCAACATATCCCCACATTTTTTTTTGAATAGGAGCATTGTAATAAAAAAATTCTATTGTTTCTTCTTGGTTAATACATTCAGGGTATGGACAATTCCTTTCTTCTTTTGCTTTATATTTAGCATTTCCTCTAAGATTTAATTTACCATACATTATAAGCCATTGTGTTTCCCACATAAAGACCGGAATCCTAGGATTATTAAGTTGTTTTAGTATATATGAATTGTGGGCTGAAGGACAGTTTTTAAAGCTAGGTTCTGTTGTGTATATCTGACTCATGATGTTATTACATAATGCCTTAATGGTATTTGCAGCTATCATTGCCTTAGTCATCTGCCATTTATACAGTTTTTGAACTGCTGGTCTGAAATAGACAGGAATATGAGTATGCGGGTTAAGTTTTGGGGCCAAGTGTTGCCATGTCTTAAAGTAATGTCTCAAAGCCATCCCAATCCAAATACCCTCTCTACTATCTGGTCATAATAGCCCACTTTTAATTGTTTGTGTCAATGAAAGAAAACAATAGGGCTTAACATTCCGAGTCCACCTTTCTTTTTCTCTAGGTCAGTAAAACATCTTCTAACCGGATTTAATCTATTACCCCATAACATCAGGAAGAAAATGCTGTACAGCTGAGTCTCATACTGGGTCAGTAAAGGATATATCATGGCCACTTATTGTTAGCAGGGCACTAAAAATTGTTTAAGGGCATGAATACGTTTCAACTTAGAAAATTTCCACTGCCTCCATTGGGATACTTTTATTTCAACTTTTTTTAATACAATGTCCCAATTTTCCTCTGAAAGGTTATGTGAACCAAAAAGGATTCCTAAACTACGAACTGGTTCAGTAGTTATTGAAATATTATTTTGAGTAAACTCATTAAGATGTCCTGCGCCTATAGTTAGGCCTCAAGTTTTTTCCATATAGTTTTGCATTTGACACTCTTGAAAATAATTAAAATTCATTGAAAAACTCTTGTAGTTGTTCAATTTGTGTAAAAAATAGGCAGACATCATCTACATATGCTTGTACAAATAACTACGTTCTTTGATCTGGACCAAAAATCCCTGTCCACTTAAGAAGAACTGATAATGACTGTAAAAGAAGTTCTAAGGAAAAATATATAATAGGGTACTTAAAGGGCAACCCTGATGAACACCAGTTTTTAGTGTGATACCTTCAGTTTGAGTACCTTTAATAAAAGGAAAACCCAGGGCAGATCTGAATAAGGACTGAATAATAGTTATAATCTGAGAGGGGATCCCAAAGTATTGTAAAACTATAAACAAGTAAGGGAGGTATACTCTATCAAAGGCTTTCTCCAAATCTGCAGAGATTAAATACCAAGTCTTTCCTTCTAAAGATAAATGCTCTATTATGTCCCTTATTACCATAATGGCAGATTGACTCTGTCTGTCCTGCAACCCACAGTATTGGTAAGGTGATATCACTTTAGTAGCATACTTTTTAAGCCTATTGTTGAGAAGCATTGTAAAAATCTTATAATCTGAATTTAAAATTGTAATGGGTCTCCAGTTTTTAATGTCACCTTTGTCCCGATTTAAAAATATGGATTATGAATCCTTCCGAAAAGGAGGGAGGCGGAGTCTTTCCTATCATGAATGATTGATATACTAAATACAAACTTTTAGCTATTTCTGCTTTGAAAGTTTTATAAAATAGGTTTGGGAGACCATCAAGTCCTGGTGAAACTTCATTTTTTAAAGTATGAATAACTGATTCCAGTTCATCTGTGGAAAATGGCCCTAGCAGCTTAGTAGCCTCCAGTGGCAAAGAAGGGGCTGGAAAAGCACCTAGATAGTCATAAATATCTTTTTTCACAATGGGAGAACTAGGATATAAAGATTCATGGTGAGTTTTTATAATTTCACCTATTTCTGTTGTATTGACAACTGTTTTTGCATTAGCCACAAGATAGTCTAATTTAGTTGTTTCTCTCAATGTTCTAAAAATCTCAAAAGGATCACCAATCAAAGTTTTTTGAGTACTACTAGTGAGCAAGGCTTGAAGTGTTTGTGCTCTATCATATTGAAATTGCTTCACTTCTTCATTTATGTTTTCAATTTGTTTAGAATAATCTATCCAAGAGGTATAGGCAATAGATATTAACTGTTGTAGCTGCTTCCTAAGTTTTAGGTATGTAAAAAATTTGGTGTTTCTATTTTGGGTCCCATATTTTTAAACCACTTACTTAAATCAGATTTTGTATCCATCCACCATTCCCCCAAATCAGAATATAAAAAGGCAACTGACAGTTGGGCTTTAAGAATGGCCAGAATAGTGTTTTTAACTTGCAGATTAGTAAGAATGGGAAGTGTTCAATTTCCATCCATTTTTCCTATTGGGTGTCAAAGTCATTTGTGCCAATGAGCAGGTTAAAAGAAGATGGTCTGAAAACTCCACCAGTATTATCTGAAAGGCTCCAATCAGAACAGATGGGGATACAAACATGTAATCAATTGTGGTTTGGAATTTACCTCTTATAAAAGTGCATTGGGGCCCTGAATTATACTTAAAACAATTGATAAGGCCTGCTAATCTAATGATTGTTTCCAAAGCATTGGAATCACAATACATTTTTTTTATTCAATTGCCCTTTAGTTAACAAACTACAATTAAAATCTCCCCCAAAGAAAATCCTATATGAAGTCACCAGAAAGGGTTGTATAGCTCTCATACAATTCACTCTATCAGCATATTGGGGATTATAAATATTGATAAATCTACTGTCAATATTTTTCCATTTTCCATCAAGGATTAATACTCTTCCTGGAATCAAATCAATCAACTTATAAAGTGAGAATTGGTAGGAATTAAACAAAATCAGCACTATCCATGCCAAAAGACCAGTAAGAGGGGCCCCAAGGCCAATCCCTTTTAAAGGATGATACTTGCTCGATAGAAAACATCCAAGTCTCTTGCAGAAAGCAAACAGACATATGTACATCATGCATATACTGAAACAAAGCCTGTCTTTTTACTGTATTTAAAATACTATGTACATTCAAATATCCCCATTTCTGCAATGCCATTTCCTAGTTGGAGAAAAAATAACTAATTTTTTCCCTTTTTTTTTTCTCTTTATATTCCTCCGTAGTTAATCCTTCCAAATCTTGTATAGATTTTTGGGAATTTGAGTCACCAACATCCATTTCAGAATCCCCCCATTTCGTGAATAATGCAGCATAAGAATTTTGAGTTTCTAGAGAAGCAGGAATAGGAAAAGGTTTAAAGTTTCTTAAGGACCTTCTACGAGGTAAAGGTGAGAAAGGAGCTTCATCAACTGAAATTTTATCTAGGCTAGCTGGATCCACATAACATACAGGTTCCAGGAGCACAGAATCAGAAGGGTCTGCTCCTAAATCTTCTTTTTTAACCTCACCAAAAATAGTCTCTGTAGTTTCAATTTTAAGAGGGACCAAGGGGGGGGGGTACAGTCCTCTCTTCCTGTTGTTGGGGACTATTAGATTCAGTAGAGACAGGGGGCAGTTCTGAAGATGCCTCCTGTGCCTGTTGTATCAGTAAATCAGGACTAATACAAGAAGCTTTATTTTGAGTTGCCCAGGGACATTCCTGAAATACATGGCCAAAACCTTTGCATAGATCACATTTGGTGTGATTAGCACACTGCATAGTTACATGCCCAATTTCTCCATAGTTGTCACATCTGGGTTGATCACACACACTAGAGAGGTGTGTCTTAGAGCCACATTTATAACAGGCTCTCGGTTGGCCCCCCATAAAAACAACCCCCCCCCATCTCTGCCTAGCAGAAAAGAATTAGGTATGTGTTCAATCCCCAAATCAGACTGCCTCAGTTTAACTTTATTATTTCCATCCCCCTGTCCGAAAGTGTTCTGAGTCTAGAATGGGTTCAGGTTCACTGAGAATTTCAAATTTTTGTGACAACCACTAAGTTATGTCCTCTACATGGATCCCCTCATTCCGAAACATCACAGTAACAAACTTAATTAGAGGTTTCATAAGTGGAATGACCAAAAAGGGGGTCCATGTAGGGGAAAAACTTCACTTGCCCACAGCATTCCCAGGATAAGTCTAATGCGCACAAAGTTCTAAAGCTCACATCGTAATTGTCTTCTCCTGAAATGTTAATAAATACGAAAACATCTTTTGGGGAGAAATGCAGAGAGTCTTTCAACAAACATTTCCCAACATAATATCTGTCAGGACAATCAGTCAATCCTCCTTTATAGCAGATTCGTACAGCGTTCTGCCTTGGAGCAGCTTCTCTCAGATTTAGGAAAAAGTTCAGACATTAAGGGTTTTTTATTTTCTGTAATGGGCACCTCACTGTCTACAGGAGGATCAATAGACAAAGATAAGAGTTTTTTTCATTTCAGGAGTATCATCATCTTTTTTTATTTTAGCAGAAAATGCTGTTTTATCAGAAGACAAAGCTGTCGTTAAGGGAGATTTCTGTAATAAAGTATTATTACTCTCAACAATATTGGTTTCTTTAGGTTTCCAGTCAGGTACAGAGTGCTGCAAGTTAAAGGCTGTGTCCCATATTGAGTCAGGAGACCAAGACCCGGATGCTGTCTTCTCCCAACCGGCCCCTAGGAGAGCTTTTTGAAGTGATCACGTCTCGTCATGAAAAAAAGCCTCTTTCCCTTTAATTTGTGCAGGGTTCGTCTTAATCTTATCTGAGAGAGTTTCTCCCATCATCACCCCAGAGTTTCTGAGCTCCGACTGGAGTTTTTTTACTTTTAGTAGCCTGAGCAAAACTAAATTCAGTAACCACTGTTTGCCATGAGGTTTCTGTTTGAAATGCTATAGCAGCAGTCTTTTCCGTCGGCTTTTCTAGCAGCACAGGTGGGTTAAACACAAATCCAGACAGTTTAGTCATCTGGTGCTTTTGGTCAGAAATGGAAAGTTTAACCTTCATGGGCTGTTCTATTTTTGAAGTACTCTGATTAACTGATAAGTTCACAGCAAGGTTATCAGCTACCGACATTGCGGCAGTGATTTCAGGCTTTTGGCACTCGCTCCTTCTAGCGTTTTTACTGCTAGCCTTCAAAACTTCCATTTTGCCTTGCGGTATATTTAAACGGGTGATACAAGAATCACTGACTCACCCTTGGTCGGCAGGCTTTCAGCTTTCTCTGCGTCATCTTCTCTACTGTCAGGCCTTTCCATCATCTTGTCAAAGGAAATAACTGATGATTTAGCAGGCAGCAGGACTGAATCCTGCGAAGGTTCTTTCTGATGTAAAGTATTTGATCCAGCTTGGATACCAGTAATTAAAGCACCTTTCTTTGTTTTAAATAAAATATCAACAGAATCCAGATGCTTACTTGATATTCCAAAATCGTCTGCAGAATTAAAAGTCTCGTGGAAGATTTCTTCTAAATCCATCTCTAGGCTTTCAGCCTGAATAGCCTCTGTAGACTGAACCGTGGGAGAGGAGGCCTTCTCTCTCACCAAGCAAATGTCCTCCTCCTTCTGAGTCTCTCCCGAAGTGGCCATCATGCAGTCAGCCAGCCAGTCTACCTAGAGGACAGCAGGGGAATTTCCCTGGTGCCCTGGCAAAATTTCCCCCCCCAATCAGTAAAATTACCACCAACAGCTTAATCTGGTTCAATGTCAGCTGGCTTTCATCTGTATTCCCCTCCCCGGGGTTGTGCCTGAAAACATGCAGAATTTGTCTAGTGCAGTTACCCGATCAACAAAAACTAAATAAAAAGATGCAATATCTTGTTTTCAGTGGAACCCTATTTTACCAGGATAGCCTAGCTGAGATGCAGTATCTAATTTACAATGGAGTCCTCTGTTGGAACATTTCTACACAACATTTAGCCAGGACAGTACAGTACAAATGCAGTATCTCGTTTTTCAGTGGGGGCTCAGCTTTTACTTATTTTTACAATGTATTTACCCCAGAATACTCCATCTGAAAGACAATTACTCATATCAGTGGGGTCCAGCTTTTACAATGTATTTTTCCCAGGACAGAGCAGCACAGATGCACACTTCAGTGGGGTACTGCTGTACTGCGGTCAAGCTTTTACACATTTTTACTATATATTTACCCTAGATAGACCACATGTAATGCAATATCTTATTTTCAATGGTGTCCCACATTTACACATTTTTAGACTGCATTTTTCCAGGATAGCACAGTGGAGGTGCAATATTTTATTTTCAGTGGGGGTCATGCATTTACTTGTTTTTACAATGTATTTAGCAAGGATAGTGCAGCAGAGAGACAATATGTTATGTTCAGTGGGTTCTGACATTTTGACCCCACATTTTAAGTCTTTTACAACCTCATGTTATGATCAAGACAGGTGGAATTTTTTAAATCCCATCTGAAAAGTGATCTGCGGAGCAACTGCAAAAAACATGTTTCAGAGCTGATTTGATACCTGTCACGTTCACAGAATAGGGTAACACAAGGGCTATGTTGAAAATTTGAGGCCCAAATCTGCAAAAAAAAAATTAGGAGTACACATTGGAAAAAATTCAACAATTCTTCGTAAGTTGGTTGTCTTTCTCATATTTTGACCCCAAACTCTCAACATAGTTTTTTGCATTGAAGGGCTGTGCATTTCTGTTTGTGACTGAAACTTGAAGCAACAGGAACTGGTGGCCTGTGACATCATACAGTACCTGATGTCTGCATACACACACAGTTAGCAGGACTGGACACACACTGGACTGTATGTGTTTGTGAGACTTGGGAACATTATTGGTGGGGTTGAAACTGGGTTTGTAAACGACTGCAGTCAGTATAGAGAGAGACTGTATTCCGGGGGAAGGGACTGAGAAAGGGGGGGATGTGCCCATTATGAATAGAGAGGGACAAACAGGGTGGCCTCATTCCACCATGGCAGGCATCTTCGGAAAGGTTGTAGGCTGCACAGGGTGTGGGGTGGCAATAATTCTCAACTGGGCCTGGAGAGAGGGAGGCTGCCCACTCTGTAGACAGCTATCTCATATCAGGAGTGAAGTATATTGGTTAAGGAGTAAGTTGGGGAGTTGGGTGTGTGTCCAAGGATAAGTGGCGTGGATATGGGTGACAAGACGGGTGGGGTTCAGGGGAGGGTGGGGCAAGGCTCAGAAATTACAGGAGGTTATGTTACAGCAAGCAGGAGGGGGGATATTAGGGACAGAGGACCCTTAGATATGGATGTTGATGATAAGGGGAAAACTTATGGGGAAAATGTTCCAAATATAAAGAGAGTGGAGGGGGAAGAGTCAGGGGGATTGTCATGAGGAAGCCTAGAACAGCAGACAGTGGGAAGAGAGGGGCTGTTGTGGGGAAGCCTAAAATGGCAAACTGTAGTAAGGGAGCTCCTAAGGAGGACAGGGCAAGAGGGAAGGAAGAGGGGCAGCTTAGAGGGGCAGTCGGGGGAAAATCAAGTCACTTGATGGAGCCTGGCATAGAGTGTTACAATAAATTTGAGCTACTAAGCAACCTAGAGGGGGAGGAAGGGGTTGGTGGAAATGAGGAAACTGATACAGAGGCCAGGGGGAGGGAGTCGGATACCCATAGGGCATCACAGACCGGTAATGGAAAGGATAGAAATAGTCCCAGAGGGAGAATAGGAAACTTAAATGTTAAGCAGATGGGGAGATGCAACATATTGCAGACATGAGGGAGGACACTATGACTGAGAGAAACTGGAACACAAGGAGGCGGGAGGGCCATCTCAGGAGAGGGGTCATACTTCAAGGATGGGGGGCCCCAGGGAAAAGGACCCGTAGAGGGCCTGGAGGTAGGGATACCATTACAAGGGGGAGGATGGCAGTATGGGGGAAGGGAAACGATCAGGGCCAGGATAAATGGCTCGGATAAGAGAAGGTTAAAGGAACACCTATTCGGGGAGTCTGAGTTAAGTGGGCAAATAATAAGGAGGCGAAGGAGGGTGACAAGGGGTCTCTCATAAGGCAGGAAGACTCCCATGGAATTGAGATCACAGATAGGGGGAGGGGTTGAAGCATACAGTGGAGGTAACCATAAGGATGATGACAGTGTTAAAGTTCTGTTATTGGGACACTCGATGATTAGGGGTATCCATTAGGAGGAACGGGGGGGGGGGGATGTCATAGCCAGGTGAAGGTAGTGAGTATCTCTGGGCTGACGGTACACAGAGCAAAGTTCATGGTGTACGAACCGGTTAGGGATTGTGGAAGGAAACTGGATTTTCTATTGCATTTAGGGACTAACGATATAGAGGGAAATAGCATTTTGGAAATCCAAGCAAGGTTCTGAGAACTTGCCAGAGTCTGTCGGGATAATGGATGCAACATTTCCTTTTTGGAAATATTGCCGGTACCAAAGGCCTTAATGGAGAACAAAATGAAGATCACAGAGATTAATGACTGGTTCAGGAAGTGGGGTGAATAAAGTGGGTTGGGGGTGTTAGGGAACTGGGAAGGAGTTTGGGAGGATAAGGGACTTTATGCCAAGGACATGCTTCATTTTGCCCCATTAGGGAAGGAAGTCCTTAAACAGGAGGTGGCAGACTGCATTCAAGAAAGGTGGGGTTTAAACTTGTGAGAGGGGAGAGATACTGGAGGGGCTGACCAGAAGCCCTCTCCTCTAGATGAGGGGAGTAGCCTTCAAACCCAAGGAGGGGAGGGGGAAACAGATTGGGAGAGGAGGTTTCAGGATGAGCAGAGGGAGGATGGAAGTATAAGGAACCCGGGTGGGGTCTGACAAAGGGGATAAGGGGTTGGGGGTGGTGTTAATAAATGCCAGGAGCTTAGGAAACAAGTTGCCAGATTTCCAGGACATGCTGTTCGAGGGAGGGGTGGATGTGGTGGCAGTCAATGAAACGTGGGCCAACAAAAACCATGACTGGGACCTAAACGTGAGGGGAGTACACTATGCTTAGGAAGGATAGAAAGGAGGGCAGAGGGGGTGGAGTGGCTATGTTCATTAGAGATTACATAGAAATTGCTAGGGTAGAAGAGGCAGAGGGAAAAGTGGATGCCTTATGGGTCACCTTATGAACCCCGGCAAAAGGTAAGGTCAAGCTGGGTGTAGTATATAGGCCCCCCGGGATGGGTGATGTTCTGGAGGATGGTTTGCTGGACAACATCATTGCCCAGTGTGGACCAAAAGGGAAGGGAGTGGTGTTGATGGGGGACCTTAATATGCCAGGTACAAACTGGGGAACCATGTCCTCTAAGGTGGTCAAGGAGCAGAGGTTGGCATGGGGGGAGGGGAGAGAGATCGAGGACACTGGCTGTGGACTTCAGGGGGGCAGGCTTTTTGGGCATAGAAAATATTCTCAAGAATCACTTGAAGGGGATTACAACAATGACAGATGTGGAAAAGAGATGGGAAGTCATAAAATGGGGACTTCATGAGGCAGTCAGGACCTGCGCTAAGCTGAAGCGTAAGGGAGCAAGGTCACATAAACCATGCTGGTGGTCCAGTGAGGTTCAGGTAGCGGTCAGGGAAAAGAAGGCTGCCTACAAAAAATACAAGACAATGAGAGGGGATAGGAAAAATGAAATGTAACGTCTTGCATCTAGAAAAGTCACCTGGATGGTGCGGGGGGCAAAGTCCAGTGAAGAGCAGTGGCTGGCATGCACGGGGGATACAGGGAGAGTTAGACCACACCTTGAGTACTGTGTACAGTACTGGAGACCACACTGGAAGAGGGACATACAGCTGCAGTAGAGGATACAGAGGAGGGTTACTAAGATGATATGAGGACTACGGGATTTAATGTATGAGGACAGACTTGAGGAGCTTGGCCTGTTTTCATTGGAGGAGAGGAGAGGAGAGGAGAGGAGAGATGGGGGGACATAACTGAGGTCTTCAAGTACCTCAAGGGAATAAATAGGGTAAACATGGAGGGGATCTTTAAACTAAAGCAGGAGGTATCACCAGAGGGCATGGTTTGAATTTGGAAGGTGGAAGGATGAGGGGGGAAAAGAGGAGGAGGTTTTTCACTGACATGGTGGTGGTTTCTTGGAACGTGCTGCCTGGCGAGCTGGTTCAGAGATCCACAGTGGAGTGCTTCAAGAGAGGGTGGGACAGATACAGAAAGCGCATGTATCAGATGATGGCCTGGCCCAAGGGGGTGAGGATGGATGACAGGGGTTTCTGGAACACGGGGAGCTCGGTGCCCAACTGGGGATCTGAGGTTTCGGCAGAATTGATGAGACAATGAGCCTAATCTGCTTGCAATTAGTATGTTAGTATGGCCCTTCCTTATGATCAAGATAGGTGGAATTTTTAAATCCCATCCCGAAAAGTGACCCCCCCTTCAGACCAGCCCCTCATTGGCCCACCCCTGTGCCCAGCCCTATCTGCCACTGTTCTGAGGACTTACCTTCCTCGATGTTCCTCCTGGCTTATCCTCCTCCCAGGGCAGAGCCTTCAGAGGGGGCAGCTTCCCCATCAGATCTTGCTTGGTGTCTGGGGTGCCACAGGCCCAAGTGGTGCAGGGACCAACTTTTCTTCTTTCTTCCCGGGAGGTGGCATGCATGACGCCAAAGGCACAACACGCTTACATCTGCCCCTGCCTCCTGAAGGTATGAAGCCTCGGATGTCGGACCCCGGCTTCCACCAAAGGTCAGGAGCTTTCCCCCTCGGAGGAGAGCAGTCTGTATGAAGCTCAATCCTCCTCCCCCAGCCGGCCCTCCAACACCCAGACTTGCTTCCAAACCTGGGTCACTGGCATTGCAGAAATGATTTTGTGGATCAACTGCATAAACACATTTGGACTGGATTTGAAAAATGACACCTGTCTTATTCATCAGGTGGGTTAACACAAGGGCTATGTCCCCTCTCTGTCTTCTGGACTCTGGTTGCTACATGTTCAAACTGGTCAGATGGTCCTCTTATAATTTACCCTACAGACACTGCAACATCTTTTTAGCAATCCTGTCAACAGATTCTGTGTGATCATTTTCCTTTTTCAGGTGCAGGCTTCAGAACTGGACATAGTACTCCAGGTTCAGCCTCACCAGTGACCCCCAGTGTCACAATTGAAATGTAATATATTTAAGCAATAATGACTGAAGAGCTGGTCATTTCCTAGAGATTAACAACTGGTTGGGGAGGGGCAGCCCGAGGCGCAGGCAATGCGTCTCGGGCCACCCCCACCCAGCCGGCAATCAATTGAAAGGAAATGACTGCCTCTGAGGTCATTATTGGGACTATAAGACTAATCGCAACAATGATTTATTTTATTTCTATTTTACTTTCTTTTTTTTTTTTTGTGGTGGCATGAGTGGAGTTGTGATTAGATAGGTAGGCATTTCTGTGGCAGCTAGTCTTCCACTTCAACGCCGAAAAAGATATCGAAGTTGGATGCAGGTAGTGCCATTTTGTTGTTTTTTGGTAGTTGCTGTTTGTGTTTTTTTGAGTCAATAGTCAGTTTTCTGTGAGATTTTGAAATAGTACAGCTGCTCGGTATAGCACTAGACAAACAGCTGCAGTAGCGGGAAGATCTGAGCGGGTGCCACGCCAGTCGCTTCTAAGAGACTTCAGACCGGCGCGGCAGCCAATCAGAGGCAGCGGTACCATCATGAATAATTAATTAGACATATAATGTTTTTTAGTGCAGTCCAACTTTCACACAATTTTATAGATGCAAGGCCAGAATTATGGGGAGATCACATAACTTACTCAAAGTCACATTCTGAGCAAGTGGCAGTGGCGGGATTCAAATCTGTGATCTTATTTAATAATTCAGTGTGCCAATTATTTTATTGTATTACGTAACAGTACATTCAAAGATGCTTCTTGTCCTTCAAACTGGAATCAAATCAGTGCTTAAGCAGAACACGAGTGAGTAAACAGCTGTCACAATTATAGTGCTCTACAGGATAAAAGGAACATACCTGTTGGTTTAAAGTTAAAATCTTCATCCATTTTGATCAAGCCAACGGAAGACAGTGCATTCAGATTCTTCAAGCATAGTTCTGTTTAATTGTTAAAACATATTATTTGTGCTCAATATTTTAACAGCAACAAGCAGAATTTAAACTAACTGAATGTGTATGTGAAACAGAAATGAAAACAAATTTTGATATAAGGGATTATTTTCCATTTCAGTGCAAGACTATATAATTCGTACTAGAAAATTACACTTAAAGGGCTCAATTTTCAAAGGGTAATGCAGGGCTTGCGACAAGCCCTACGTCAACCCTGTTCCTTGGCGCAGTGGTGCCAAATGCCTTTGATGTAACTGCTCCCAATTATAGTACATTGGGCGCAGTTCCAAGACTTTCTACAGTTTACGGTAGCTTCCACCAGATATTTGGTGCAAGCCTCGTAGAAATGGTCTGCAGCATGCTGAAAGTTAGACCAGGGGGAGCTGGTTTAACTTGCAGTATGCGGCGCACAGGAGTGAAAATCCCAATCGGTACCAGAATGCCACAAGCCCCATACGCCATATAATCGGTGCACCAGGGGCTTGTGACATTCTTGGGCTTTTGAAAATCGAGCCCAAAATGTTTTAATACGGTTGATCCAATATTCAAGGAGTTTACATGCATGTAATATAATCAAATTAACATGCTATACAATAACATATATGTCACACAGAGGTACTGAAATTCTAATTACCTATAAATTATGTATTTAATAAAGGCAAGACAAAGGGCCAAATTCACAAAAGGCAACTCAGGACGCAAGGCAACTTTCTTCCGAAAAAATGGGCATGTAGCACTTGCATCTTGGGTTGTGTCATGCTGGGATTCAAGAAGGCGGCCTGCGACATGCTGCAGGCTTCCTGTGCCCAAGTGGACCAATGTGCTAGAAACCCCCTTGTGACATGGCGTAAAGGGGTTTATGGCAGCAGTTGCATCCTGTTCACAATGGGTGGCTGCCACGTCCTCACATCAGGATTCAGAAACAACCCCTGGTGGACATCAGTCAAAGACCACTTACGTCAGCTATGAGCTGGCATAAGTGTTCTTTGCCATCCACAGGGGGTTGCCACTGTGCCCCAGCTCTACAGCCCCAAAACAGCCCTGGTCCCCAAGTAAGGCACCCACTGTGCCTAGATGGGTGTGTGGAACACTCCCCTATGCCCACACACCCCCACACATGGCTGGATCCTCCCCAAATGCCCACTCCCCCCACATGCCCTGAATCCAGATCCCCCTCCATAGCATGTCCAGTATAGTCCTGGTAGTCTAGTAGCTCCCACCCCCCTTCCCAGCAGTGCCAGCACCCCACCCCCTTTACCCACACCTGGCTGGCGACTGGCACAGCCCATCTCTCCCACCATTGTTAGCCGCCGACTGAGCACCACTGAGCTGCATTATAATTATAAGCACTCTGTGAATGACAGCCTCTGTCAGTCACAGAGTGCATATAATTACTGTACGTGATCTCGGCACAGCTCAGTCAGTGGTTGGCCATAGTGGTGAGAGGTGGGCTGTGCCAGTGCTGACTCACCCGCCAGGTGTGTGTGGGGAGTAGGGTGGACTGGCACTGTTGAGAGGGGGGTGGGGGGGACACTGGACCAGCAGGGAATTATCCTGTAATGCCTTGAGGGACGAGGATGCCGTTGGGGGGCACAGACACATGCCATGCTTCCTTCTGCAGGCGCGTTGGTCTCCCACCTGTCCCGCATCTTGCGGCATTCCTAGGGCTGCATCCTTCCTGGGACAGATGCCACAAGACGCAGGATGCAGGTACCGGAACCCTGTCAGATACTGAATCGGGCACAGGGTCCCGGACGCTGGGGCCATTTCCGCAAGCTGCCATTGTTGCAGTTTGCGGCAAATATTTGTGAATCCAGCCCAAAGTTTTTAAGAGACGATGGAATTTTTTTGTGATGTGCAGTGGCTTGCATTGTTCAAATTTTCAGAAATGATATTTCTACCTCAAATAATTTATATATTTTTTGCATTATAAAAGTGTTTATCATTTCAGGCCTGAGCAGGCAGACAAGCTGCCGTTTCTGCCTCCCCCAACCGCCAACCACCTCCCACAAGGACTTACCTAGCCTAGAGAATCCCCCACAGACTGACCCCCAAGGTGGGGCCAAGAGGGGGAGGGCCATCTACCCTCCCCAGAGACACAGATCCAGATTGTGAACTGGCATCCTGAGGTAGGGTACAGGTCAGGAGTTGAAGACAGGGCTTCACAAAGCCCACTCAGCCATTTTCCGCTTTTTTGCCTAGACCCATGCTGTGGCATGGATGTCAGCTCATGCCATGTGGAGGCAGACACATGCTGCATCAAACTGGCAGATCCCAACCATTTCATCCTCTAGCCTATACTACCACCAGATCTCTACCTGGTGGCAATCAATGACAAACCCTCCCCAGGAGAGCACAGCACTCCTTCAGTTGCTTAATCAACCCCTGTCATAGAGGCATAAGTCATGAAGCATACAAGAACCAGGAGCAGTTATAAAATTTGCAAGTAGTGTTTTATTATTCTCAACAACAATAGAATAAAAGTAAAGAAATGTGTGCAGAATGTTTTTTTTAACATAGGTAGTTCAAACAGAACAAGTCCTTCCTCTGAGGGTATCTCTAATTCTAAGTTTCAGTCTCTCTCTCTCTAACAAAAGATTGCTATTTTTATAAGATGTCTTTGCCTGGCAATTCATTTCTACATCCTGAGTTCATTAAGAGATATCTTGTTTTCACACAATGCGTATCAGAGTTCTTATCAGTTTCTTTCCTGCAAGTGAACAAAATAGAATATGGTGTACTAAAACTAATCTCCTGTCAACAACTCTGAAAATGACCTTGTGCTGCATCTCAGGGTTAACCCCCTGAGTTCCAAATAGCTTTTTGAAATCATTTCAACAGTACAGTTATATACACTGGCAAACAAAGGGATCACAGTTTCGCATACAGATTCACATATATTTTTACAACCACAGATGAGCAAGGAGGAAATAAAGACAGAAACAGCAAGTGAAGGCAGGGAGATACGAGAGGAGGGAGTCACAAGACCGACATAGCGATCAGTTCCTAGGTCTCACAAGAAAATGTAACTTCACAATCAGATAGACAAGAGACACAAAAGGAGAGAACAGAACAGATCCTTGCTTTTAAACTCTTTCTGTGTAACAAATGGGACAGGGTCTTATTCAACCCTGTCCCACCCTCCCTGTGCTGACACCCAGCAACTTGAGTCCACTTCCAAATCAGAGTTGCTGGCGTGGTAGGCAGTAGCACTACTGCTGAGCCACTGGTCTGCGTTTATTTATTGAAAGAGAAAGTTTTACCAGAAAAGACCTACTAAGCTTAAATACCTAGTTTCCGGAGGTGTCTTGGAAACAGGAGGTATAAGGGAGTAAACAGTATGGTAGCACTTATAAAACAATAACACCACTCCAGGTGAGTAGGCGTGGACAAGGAGTTGAACAGCAAGAAATATACACTGTGCAGAATTGCAAGTTACAGTATACATAAATTTAAAGTATTCAGTGCAGATCCAAATAAGGTGATTTGGGAGAATAAGGGAAGGCAAACAAGGTATACTTGAGCAAGTAACAATTTAGTATACATAAATTTATAGGTCCATGGGCATAATAGAGATTAAGTACCAGGTGTAGGTGTCTTGTGAGTGGTGTGCGTGTGGAGAAGAGCATTCAGGGCAGGTGCAGAGGCAGCACGAATGGTGAATAGGAGGAGGACCAGAGTAGAGGGAGTCAGTAAGAGAAAGCAGATTGCCTAGCAGCGGTCTTGGCATGGCTTTAAAGGATTCATATGTAACTGTGCCTGAATAAAAGAGTTTTCTACTGTTTTCTTTATGTGAGCAACATTCTGAACAGTTTAAAAGTCACAAACCTGGGTGCTCGCACATCTTAAACCATTGTGTGTACATACCTTGGAGCGTAGAAATCTTGCAAAAAAAACAGAGACCACACAAACATAGGGTACTGATCAGCACCACTTAAACAAAAAGTACCAACAGGTCTCCAAAAGAGTACAAAAAACTTTTATTGCATGAATCACAAAATGAAAACGCTCACACATATTTCAGCACATCAAAGGCAGCAGCAATGCAGCGTGTGCTAAAGGCTGTGCTGTTGGCTATCTATATTCATTCACTGCCTCATGCTTCATTTTCAGCTAAACTAATGCATCGGGGATAGAAATAGTGGTCGGCTTCTGCAATTGCTTTGAGGAAACGGAAAGCATCCAAGCTGATTCCCAGGGATGAACTAATGGAAATTCCCAGGGCTGTCTGGAGCTCAGAGACCAGGCCTTGCAGGGTGTTCAAAGCTAGCCTTTGCCTACCCATGTCTGCAAGAACTCCAGTATCTGCGGGACTGTAGCTTCAGAGGGTCCAATACCTCTCCCTCTCTTTGGTCCAAGTAGAGAAGTTATGCCACAAGCGGTCGTAAGCTGCAGATGTAGACACCTTCCGAGAGACCTTTAAGGTATCCACCACTTTCTTGGAGAAACCTTGTCTTAACACTCTCCTCCTCTCAGGAGCAGGCCATGAGCTGCATCGCTTCTGGTTTCAGATGCAGAATGGGACCTTGGATGAGAAGGTCCTCCTGAACAGAGAGACAAAATGGGGCCTACTGAATTAGATTCATGAGGTTTGAGACCCACGGTCTTCTTGGCCACTCTGGGGCTATCAGGAGGAAGCTTCCTCTTGAGTGCCTTGTCTTCAGAATCACCTTGGGAAGTAGCAGTGGAAACACGTAAGCTCTGAAAAAATCCCATGTCTGGGACACAGAATCTACCATCTCTGCCTAAGGACACCAGTACCGACTGAAGAACCTTGGTACCTGAGCATTTTCCCTTGACGTGAAGAGGTCAGTAAGAGGTCGACCAAACCTTCTGCACTGAAGCTTGAAAACCTCTGGGTTCAATACCCATTCCCCTGGATGGACTATCTCTCTCGACTCAACCACAGCCTGGATGTTCAGTTCCCTTGCCAGATAAACTGCCAAGAGGGTCAGCAGGTTGTTCTCTGCCTACGGTAGCACCTCGGTTACTTCTGCTATCATTCCCTTGCTTTTTGTGCCTCCTTGATTGTTTATGTACGCCATGGTGATGGTGTTGTCTGACCTTATCTTCACAGTCTTGGACTGCACTTGATCATGAAAATGAAGGAGGGCAAGAAACACTGCCCTAATCTCCAAAACATTTATGTGTAGCTGCTACTCTTGGGGGGGTCCAGACCCCCTGGAACGGGACATGGTCGAGAATCATTCCCCAGCTCGATAGACTGGTGTCAGTTGTCAAAATTAGTTTTGTTGAGATTTCCAAAAGAGATCCCTTGCTGAAGTTCTCGAGATTCTCCCACATGACTAATGACTGCAGAACCGACTGCGGTAGTGATATCAAGGCTTGGTGGTCTTCAGAGGCAGGGTTCCAAGCCTCCAGCATCCTGTTATGGAGTGGTCACATATGTAATCGAGCCCACAGTACATACTCTATTGCTGCAGTCATCAGTCCTAGAATGCAGAGATGTTTGTGAGCAGAGACTGATGACTGGCTTCTCAGCCACTGAAAATCTCATGCCAGGGTCTCCTTCCTGGATGAGGAGAGGAACATTTTCCCCATGTCCATCCAGAACACCACCCCCAAGTGTTCCAACCTCTGAGATGGGATCAGGGAGCTCTTCTCCCAACTGATGACCCAACCATGTGTCTCCAGCACCTCCAGGGTCCTTGAAACCTACCTTTCCACCATCTGAGCAGTCGGTGCAGGGATGAGCAGGTTGTCGAGGTAGGATATATGTGGTGTCCATCCTGCCTCATTTGCGCCACTAATTTGATCAGAATCTTCGAAAATACCCTGGGTGCTGTCACCAGACCAAAGGGAAGAGTCCGGTATTGGAAATGCTGTCCCTGAATCACAAACCTCAGAAACTTTGGTATGACTGATAAATGGAAATGTGGAAATTGGCATCCTTCAGATCTATGAATGCTAAATAATAATATAAAAATACAGTTGGTTGTACAGCTAAATGATTGACAATAGGGATTCCATCTTGAAGGTTGTGTGGTGGACAAACTTGTTTAGATGCTTTAGGTCCAGAAGCATTTGGAAGTCCCCAACTTCTTGGGAACCGCAAAATAAATTGAGTAGAATCCCAGACCCTCCTCACTGGGGGCACTGCCCCAACCTGTACCAAGTGATCTAAGGTCCAAGTCACCGCCTGCCTTGCCAAGGGGTTTCGTGGCACAGGAGATTACAGGAAATGGCTTTTCATAGGAACTGTTGCAAACTCTATGGCATAGCCTACAGCCAGCATTTCCAGCACCCACGTGTCTGACGTTATTGAGGCCCATCGGTGGTAAAAGTTCTGCAGTTGTCCACCAGGGGAAGTGGGCAGAGATGGGCCCATGTACCTTCATTGTGAGTTACCTCCTCTTCGTCCTGCACCTCCATTATGTCTGCAGGTGACAGATCCTCTGTTACTGTTGCCCTTAAATCCAGACTAGTCTCCCCTATTCCTCTGGTTTCCAAAATTCCAATAGGCATGAAAACCTCCTCTGGGTTGCCACTGTTGTGCACCTCCTCACCCCTTGATGCTGAGTTTGCCTTCTGTTGTTGTTCTGACAGAGAAACATAGACGTTGATGGCAGATAAGGACCGCAAGGCCATCCAGTCTGCCCATTTTTCTACCTTATGAATGTGCCATACGCCTTTACTCTGTCAATGGCCTATCTATTCATACTCATCTGTATTGCTCCCTTATGTCTATACCATGCCTGTTTGAAGCCCTGCATTGTATTCATATCCACCACTTCCTGAGGTAGGCCATTCCATGCATCCACCACCCTTTCTGTGAAAAAGAACTTCCTCACATTACCCCTTAATCAGCCTCCCTCTAATCTCATGGGGTTCTCTTGTCCTGCTGTTTTTCTTATATTGAAACATGTTAAACTCTTTCACCTTGTTAATGCCCTTAAAATGTTTGAATGTTTCAATTATATCACCTCTCTCCCTACTTTGCTCTAGGGTATACATATTGAGCTCCATTAATCTGTCCTCATATGTTTTCTGATGCAGTCCCTGCACCATTTTGGTAGTCCTTCTCTGGACTGCCTCCATTTGGTTAATGTCCTTGTGCAGGTGTGGCCTCCAATACTGCACGCAGTACTCCAGATGGGGCCTAACCAGTGTTCTGTAAAGAGGGATTATTACCTCCCTCTTACGACTTGCAATACTCCTACTAATACACCCCAACATCCCTCTAGCCTTACCTACTGCTTTACTGGTCTACTTGGATGATTTCAGATCATCTGTGATGATGATGCTGCCTAAGTCTCTTTCTTCCCTTGTGATTGCCAGCAACTCCCCTCCCAACCTATAGGTGGCTTCAGGGTTTCTCTTCCCTATGTGCATGATCTTGCACTTCTTTGCGTTAAACCCTAGTTGCCACTCTTCCAACCATTTTGCCAGTTTACCCAGATCTCTTCTCATTCTGCCCACCCCATCTGGATCATCTACTCTGTTGCAGATCTTGGTGTCATCTGCAAACAGACAAACATTACCCTCCAGTCCACCTGCAATGTCACTGATGAAGATATTGAAGAGGACTGGCCCCAAGACTGATCCATGAGGTACCCCACTTGTAACCTGCATCTCTTCTGACTGTATATTGTTTACCACCACTCTCTGTTTTCTGCCCGCCAGCAGTTTGCCACCCAGTTGACCAACTTCTGACCCACCCGAGCCTACCCAGCTTATTAATCAATCTTCTATGTGGAACAGTATCGAAAGCTTTGCTGAAGTCAAGGTAGGCAACATCAACTGCACCCCCTTGGTCCATCACTCTGGTTACCTAGTCAAAGAAATCTATGAGATTAGTTTGACAGGACCTTCCTGTTGTAAACCCATGCTGTCTTGGATCCTGTGCTTCTATGGATTCCAGGTGTTGTACTTTTCCTTTCCTTAAGGAGTGTCTCCATAATCTTGCCCACTACTGAGGTAACACTGACTGGTCTGTAGTTCCCTGCCTCCTCCCTGCTACCACTCTTGTGGAGCGGGATCACATGAGCCCTTCTCCAGTCTTCTGGGACCTCTCCTGTGCTCACAGACTCACTAAACAGTTCTGCTAATGGCTTTTCTAGTTCCACCCTTAGCTCCTGTAGTACCCTGGGATGTATGCCATCAGGTCCCATTGCCTTGTCCACCCCGAGCTTAGCGAGCTCTTATAAGACCCTTTCTTTTGTGACACCAGAAGTTGTCCCTTCTTATCCTGAATATCCTTCAAAATGTCATCCAGACCAGATCTAAGTAATAGTCCTGCTTCAAAGGACAAGCTGAACAGCTTTGCCTTCTGTGCGTGATCTGCAACCCAGTGCCTGAGCCAGATACCCTACAGTGCTGCAATAACATGATAAGCAAAGCATGCTGCAATCTGTAAATTGTCCACTGTGGCCTCCCCAAAAAGGCGGAGGCCATGGACTAAGCTACAAAATGTTTGTTCCTTCGAAGTCTGGAGGACCAAAACTATCCAGGGCCATGAACCATGAGTTCAAGGTTCTGGATACAGTAAAAATGGAAATGAGGTATTAAGATTTACACCATTCGAGGCAAGAGCCCTTCTGCACGAGGTGCCCAACTGCTTATCGTCGGTGTCGTTTAGGGCCAGCGAACCTTTAACAGGTATGGTTGTGTGCTTCACAGAAGTATGTATGGCCTTAAATACCAAAGGAGGGACCTCCCACTTCTGGAAGCTCTTTTCCAGGAACTGATATCATCTTACCATTGGCTAGGGAGCTGCTTGCACTTATCCATCCCAGACCATTCCTGTCCAGTAATCTGGTCGCTGTACACAAAGTCTGGAAAACTATTCGGTGCAGAGGAAGAAGCGGACAGAATGGGATTCATGTCCAGAGACTCCATGACTTGCACTACCTTCAGATGCAATGTCCAACAAGCTTCCATTATAAGACAGGTTAAAGACAAGGGAGGAGTAATAATCTTTCTCTTGGGATCCATCCACTCCCCCTCCTCCTCTTCACAGGACTTCTCTTCGTCATCTGATAGTGCTGAAGGGTCAGGATTTTCCCCTTGTCACCCTGTATTCTCATCTTGACTTTCCATGTCATCAGGATTGAGGGCTGCCTGCAAATCTGGGTGAGCAGAATTACTCTGCTCCAGTGCACCTAGACATGCCTATAAGGGCCCCCCAAACCTGAGGGGCCTAGCTTTGGTTCAGGTGTTTTGGTGGGGATGTGCTGCAGAATATCAGAAGTCAGCAGCTAATTTAAGACCAGCAAAAAGGATCTGCACAGCTCAGCTTTACCACGGTCAGTCGGTACCCCAGGTGCCTCCCCCAGCTTAGGGGTTTGGCTAGGGGGAGACAAAAATAAACATGTTAGATTGCATTACACAGTTAGGGAAGTAAGAAACTACTGGGGAGGGTCTCATCATCCTTCTGCAGGTCTATGGTGCCAAAATCAGAACACCAAATAAAGACAATGCAAATACAAAAAAATCCAACTGCCAACTCTATACACAGCCTCCTAGGCACAGGGTCATAATGTCGCAGACAAAACTGCACACATCAAGACCATGCGGCATGATACAGCGTCTGGCAACACTCGACTGTTTTTCTTGGGCTTTGCCCCCCCCGTGCCTCCAGAACTAGTATAATCAGCTCCAAGTGGTTGTGGACATGGGGCAAGAAATATAATTAAAACAAAGATTCCCTAGAAGGGAATCAGACCACTTCCCCCCAACCCAATCCACTGTTGGGTCAGGTACTCTAGCCACTTCACCATGGGAGTGGCTCGACCGAGCACCCAACCGGCAGTGACTACATTCACTTCCTTGTTGCTGGTGAGCGTCGGGTGGTAGCAGTACTTCCTATCACTGTAATTCCCCAGTCACCGTAAACCCACACATGGTAGTAGCAGCACAGTCTTTCTGTACGTGGTATCGTCCACGATATTATGACCCAGTAGGTCTCCCATAGGTTGCTGTTGCTCTATGACTGCACAAAATCAAGGGGGAAGGCTCCTATTGCAAACTTGCACTGTAGTTAGCTCTTAACAGAGAACCCAACACCTGAGAGCAGTTTGAAGCTGCTTATGGAGAAAAGACACTGTAACTTTAAGAGCACTGCTGTCTGTGAGTCACTTCTGCCTCCTATGAAGTGCAGCTGTCCAAAAAACTCCAGAAACAACTACTTGTCTCAGGAAAAACTGCTCTGCCTCAGCTACTGTGATGGGTGAGCGATAAAGAGGGTGCCTGGCTGTGTGCTAGTGTGATGCCATCACGCCGAGGTACACGCCCGACCTCTACATACGCTTTTAATTAAACAGAGCACAAGAGAACTGAGGAGTAGACATGCCTCCAAATTGAAAAGGTGTGAAAACATGCTGGCAGCTAGCCAACAATGGCGAACAACTGACACGGCTCAACACCACAGGCAGATGTACAGTGAGGCACTGTCCTGCCCAGTATCAGCCAAACAATCAGCAACCAGCTAAACAGGAGGAAAACATGTGGGGAAAAACACCAAATATCAATTCCCAAAAGCACAAGGAAATATTCAACATCTGTTTCGGAGTCACAACACACACTAGGGCTGCCTGAGAGATTTTACTTGTCCCACACATAAAAACAGAGAACAGGCAGCCCAGTAAAACAATTGCATTAAAACTTCTAAGAAAGCTCTCCCACGCTGTTCTACGCCTCTAGTGGCACAGTAAAGACTGGAAAATCAGTGATCTCAGAATGCTTTTGTGCCCAAGGTTCTATTCTGATTGACAGGTTTGAGCTGTATCACTATGCCTGAGGGGTGTTCATATATTAAAGAACAGTTACGTGCTTACCGTGACAGTAGATCTTCGAGAGAATCTCTTTCATCTATGTTTCTATGAGTGCCAAGCAGTACTGACAGTGAACAGTGTGGGTGGCTGGAGCCTAGGAGGCCATCTAATACAGCTAGGCCAAAGCCAGCCCGTCTACGAGAGACAATGTCCAGACTATAGTATTTAGTGAAGGTGCGGACAGTACTCCAGGTAGTAGCTGCACAGATGTCTGCAGCAGAGACATTTTTATGGCTGTGGGCACAGCCTACAGCCCTTATGTCATCAGTCAGACTGTAGCTCTAAAATGGCTGATTGTGGAACTCCCTTTTTGGGCATTTAGACGTATTCCACCACAGCTGCACAATAGTGCACTCCCCCTCTGATTTTTTGCTATTTGCTGCTTTATGTTAAAGGCAACTGAAGGGAGGGGGGATGCTACTGTACTGTACCTCAGAACTTCTCAGGATATTAACAAAAAAAACTTTTTAAACTGCTGTTTCTATCATCTGTCCATCTCAATCTAACAGATTTATTCCATTTCTTTCAGCAACCTAGGGGTTAACTTATTTTCTCTGGCTTTTGTGAAAGCGAAAGTCAGACTCAGTGTCAGATTACAGACAGTGCAATTGCAGTCTGTTAGCTGTCATATCTAGGGCAGGACAGGTTGCACACAAGCACACACACACACAATACTCTGACTAAATAAATTCAAGAGGACTGATTTAGCAGGATGACAGTTTTTGATGATTGTGACTAAATAGCACTATATGGCACCAACAAGAAAATAACTTTGGTCATTAGGTAGCTCTTCACAGCCCAAGCACACACACACACACTGGCTCCCAGATCTACAGGGATTCCTGTATTTTATAGGGATTTGGAGCCATCTACAGGGTATTCTTCCCATAAACTTGCATTAGTTATATGGGAAAAACAGAGGAATTTGGCTTCCATTGGAAATAATGTAATCTACAGGAAAACATAGAAAAATTGCCCTGCAGTTACAGGAAAAAGGCAAACTTAATCAGGGAGCACTGACACAAACACATACACACACCAGCAGCATTTACTCTGACTAAATAAATTCAACAGGACTGATTTAGCAGTATGGCAGATTTTGATGATTGTGACTAAACAGCACTACATGGCACCAACAAGAAAATAACGTTGGTCATTTGGTGGCTCTTCATAGCCCAATTGGCTCTGGCTAGATCTTGTTAAAACAGGCAACAGAGGTGGCCATGCCTCTAGTGGATTGACCACAAACAACCCCAGGAAGTTTCTTACCGTACTTCCTGTTACAAAAAGTAATATGGTTGGCTATTTGGGCAAGCACTGTTTGGAAACTGGGGAGCCCTCTTTTCCGGGGGCAAATGAAACAGAAAGCTGCGAGGACTTTTTACAGTCCTTCATGCGGTATATATAGTGCTTGAGTATTCTATGTACATCTAGAGTATGGTGCAATGCTTCCCCTGGATTGGCATGCTCCGGATAATAAACTGGCAGGTGGATGGTTTGATCTAAAGTAAACTCAGACACCACCTTTGGTAGAAACTTAGGACTGGTACACAAATACACCATGTTTTTGTGGAAAATCAAATAAGAAGGCTACATTGTAGAGCCTGTAGCTCTGAAATCCTTTCTGCAGAAGTGACTGCACCTAAAAATAACACTTTCCAATAAAGAAAGCGAAGGTCACAACTCATGGCTGTCTCAAAAGGAGCCAAAGTAAGCTTTTCCAAAACAAAGTACAAGTCCTGGATTACAGATGGGGGGCTTCAGAATGCCATTCAAGAACATATAGGCCACCTCCAGCTGAGCAACCATATGGCCCTCTATAGGCACATGGAAAGTGGATATAGCAGCCAGGTGCACTCTGATAGAGGAATACTGCAGGCCTGAATCCAATAAGGAAAGCAGGTACTCTAGAACCTGATTAACCGAACAGGTGAAAATTCTAGGCAGTGAGAAGCAGCCTATAAAGCAAACTACTTCCACTTCGTGGAATAAGAGGACTTGGCAGAAAGCTTTCTAGCAGCCACCAGAAGAAAAAATTACTCACCATAGTAATGTTGTTTCTTCTAATGGAGTCTTGCTGTATTCTGACTATACCGAGTTAGCCCCAGCACTTGAACTGCTCCAGAGAAGAAAGGGTTAACTCTATGCAAAGACATAGAACGTTGAACTCGAGCTCCGTTTTCAAACTCCTGTCCCAGGTACTCCAGAGTGTAACCATCAGATTCTTACGAGCACTAAACTAACTAACAACCCAGAAATTGTTTTAAAATTTTCTGCCCAAAGGCAATGAACATAAATTTAGGGTCCAAAGACTCAAGTCAAGACCCCCCCCAAAAAAAGAATCCCAGTAGGTAAAAAAGTATATAACAATAAAATATATAATAACAACAAATCTCATTCAAAGAAGAGGTAACCAAGTACAACCCTGAGGTGCAGCACTGCAGCTGCCCACCCAAATCCCAAAACAACTCGGTTCCAGGAGGGGAGGCAGGGAAGGAGGTCAGAATACAGCAAGACTCCATTAGAAGAAACAACATTACTATGGTGAGTATTTTTTTCTTCAAACAACATGAAGTCTTGCTGTATTCTGACTATATGCAGACTACCAAGCAGTATCCCCAAGGAGGAGGGATCTACAGAACCTATTTTGGGAACAGACTCTGCTGTACTGCTGTGCCAAACCTAGCATCACTTTTTGACTGGATGTCAAGGGAGTAATGCTTGGTAAATGTGTGAATAGGCTTCCAGGTGGCTGCTTTACAGATTTCCACTAAGGGTATATCCCTGGCAGCTGCAAACGAAGCAGCTGTACCTCTGGTGGAGTAAGCCCTCAGACCTGATGGAGGCTCCCTCCCCAATTTTGAATAGCAGAACTGTATGCAAGAGACAATCCATCTAGCAATAGTTCTCTTAGTGGCAGGTTTACCTTTACCCACCTCCCCATAAGTAAGAAAACAGCTGGGAGCAGTAGTCTCCATGGGGTTTAGTGGATTCTATGTAGTAATTCAGAACCTTCTTTACATCAAGACTGTGTAATCTCCTCTCGCCAGAGGAGGAGTGATCAGTAAAAAATACAGGCAGTGTCACAGATTGATTCAGATGAAAATCTGATACCACTTTTGGAAGGAATTTCCTATTTTTGCGAAGGACCATCTTATCCTTGTGAAATTAAATGAAATCAGGTTCCACTGATAAGGCATGTAGCTCATTGATTCTCCTGGCAAAGATGATAGCAAACCAGAAACACAGTTTTCCAAGTCAGGTATTTGAGCTCAGCTGAGCAAAGTGGTTCGAAGGGAGGCTACAACAGCTGTGCAATACAGATATTCAGGTCCCATGAGGAGTAGGATCCCTGAAGGAAAGGTTGATATGGATCAAACCTTTAAAACATTTCTTGAAAACTGGGTGGAATGCTAGAGAAAAGACTTTCCCAGATGAAATAAAAGCAGAAATAGCTGCCAAATGCACCTTGAGGGTGGTAAGCTGAAGGCCTAAGCTATTAAATAATACAAAGCAGTGGCAATGTCAGTTGAGTCCAGCTGAATATGCCTCTGGGAGCACCAGAACCCAAACCTCTTCCATTTAGAACTATAGGTTTTTCTAGTGGAAGGCTTTTTACTAGCCTTAAGGATATCCAGAGCTGATTGAGAGAGAGATGCAGACCTGCATATTCTAGCTCATCAAGAGCCAGGCCTTGAGCCTGAGTGAGAGAAGGTTGGGGTAAAGAATCCTCCCCTGAGAAGAGGTGAGGAGGTTAAACGGCCTGGGAAGGAACAGAGGTATTGTCACTGATAGTGACAATAGTAGAGAATACCAAGGTTGTCTGGCCCAGTCCGGGGCTACTAGAATCAGTCTGCAAGGTTGGGATCTGATCTTGACCAGAACTCTGAATATCAGAGGAAAGGGAGGAAAAGCATAGAGAAACCTGTTGGTCCAATCCAACGGGAGAGCATCTAGAGGAACTGACCCCAGGAGAGGGAGTTGGCAGCAAAACAGAGGGAGCTGATGGTTGTCCGAGGCTGCAAAGAGATCTACCTCTGGAGTGCCCCATCTCTTGAAAATGATATGAAGAATGAGAGGATTCGGGGCCCATTCGTGGTGACCTTGGGAAATCCTGCTAAGAGCATCTGCAAGTACATTGTCCTTCCCTGAGAGATGTACAGCAATCAGGGAAACCTGCAGGGAATATGCTAGTTATCATATTTTCATGGCATCAGTGCACAAGGCCAAGGACCGAGTGCACCCTGCTTGTTGATGTACCACATGGCTGTGGTGTTGTCTGTCCTGATCTGCACCACTTTCCCCTGAATTAAGTTCCAGAATGTCTGAAGTGCCAGAAAGACAGCCCTGAGTTCGAGGAGGTTTATGTGTAGAAGAGACTCCTTATGGGACCAAGTTCCCTGAGAGTATGCTGATCCAGGTGGGCTCCCCATCCCAGCAGGGAGACATCTGTGGTGAGAATCACTGTGGGAACCTGAATGAGGAAAGGAACCCCTTGCCTCAAGTTGTCATCTTCCAGTCACCGCTGGAGGGCCTGAACCAAAGTTAGAAACACTGGAACCAACTTGGAGAGGGGATCTTTTCTCTGAGACCAAAAGGCTCTTAGATGAAACTGAATATCTCTCATCTGAAACCTTGCCCTTGCACTACTGCAGTGCAGGCTGCCATGTGGCCTAGCAACTGCAAGAAGTGTCTGGCTGACCAAGACACAAGTGGACAAAAAGAGGAAGCCAGAGTGATGAGGGATTGGACCCTTAAGAGAGGAGGAAATGCCTTGGCCTAAACAGCGTCCAGCTCCACTCCTATAAATCTGAGAAGCTGGGTTGGATCCAAAACAGACTTTTCCAGATTTAGAATGAATCCTAAGGAGTCTAGAAGGTTTTGAGTGACCCCTAGAGCTTACCTGACTTGGTCTGGGGACTGGCCTTCTATGAGCCAATCGTGCACATAAGGGAACAGTAAGATACCTTGTTTCCTGAGGAAGGCCACCACTACTGCTAGACACTTGGTGAATACCCTTGGAGCAGATGTTAGGCTGAAAGGCATTGCTCTGAACTGATAATGGCCTGAGGGCAGTTCAGACCTGAGGTACTTTCTGTGGAACTGCCTGATGGGTATGTGGAAATAGGCATCCTTGAGATCCAGTGAGGCTAGCCAGTCCCCTGGTCTCAGAGAGGGAAGAATTAATCCCAGAGTCACCATCTTGAACTTTGGCTTTAAGAAATTTTTGATTAGGTATCGTAGTTCTAGGATGGGTTGCCACTCTCCTGTCTTTTTAGGGTAAGGAAGTACCTAGAGTACAATCCCTTTCCCCTGTGAATGAAAGGTACCTTTTCCACTGCTTGCAGAAGCAGTAGAGGTGAGACCTCCGTCTCTAAAGCCTGTGTTTCCTCTGGAGAAGAACAACAAAAAGCCTTTTCTCTCAGCCTTGGGAACCTGCTGAAGCTGAGAGCAAGGCCCTGGCACACTACTTCCAGGACCCACTTTTCTGAAGTGATAGACTCCAAGTCCTGGAAAAAGTGAGCCAGTCTGCCCCCTACAGGGATTGGGGAGGTGACCCTGACTGACCCATCAGGGTATTTGTTTGCCAGGGAGCTTAGACTGAGAGGATGATGCAGCTCTCGTCATCTGCCTTCTGCCTCTTCCCCTAAAGAACCCCCTCTGCTGAAAAAAGGAGGAGGCCTGGGCCTGGTAAAAATGCTTTTGAAAAGGCCTGCCCTTGCCAGCCCTAGATTGCTGCCTTTGAGGAGTGGTCTGCTTTTCTTTGGCTGCAGCACTCCTATATGTGGTCCTGTATTCATCCATTTCTTTCATGTACATTTCTATTTGTTCCCCAAACAGAGAGTTACCGGTGTCAGGAAAATCAGTGGCCTTGATTTGGGTATCCTGAGACAAACTGGTACCTGAGCCAGGCAAATCTCCTCATGGAAATAGAATGTAGCCGTAACTCTAGAATGAACATCATTCAAATTCACAGCAGCAGGAAACTGGACCTTAGAAGCTTCGATGCCATCCACAGCCACCTGTTTCAGCTCCTTGGCCAGCTAGGGAAGGGCATTTTTAGCCAGCTCCAGAATCGTATCCCACCTAGACTTCTGGTATCTGGCTATATATGCATGTAGTTAGATTGCTTGAGTACCAAAGAGGATGCCAAGTACTGTTTCTTAGCCATGGCATCCACTTTCCTGGAATCCTTATCTGGAGGGTAAGATGCCAGGGGAATATTAGCCTTGTCACAGGCTGCAGCTTGCACTACCCCAACATGGCTGCAATAACTGGTAAGGAACTCCATCCCAGGGCCTGACAGGGCATACCTCCTGTCCATCTTCTTATCCACAGGAGGTATGGATGCTGGAAATTGTAGTATTTTGGGGGTCTGTTTCCCCAGGTACTTGTGCAGAGGGATAGACACCCTTTTGGACTCTGGGACATCCATCATCTCAACATAGTCAGGCTCCTCCTGATCCCGTTCAGCTTCTTCCACACAGAACTGAAGAATTTCAGCCACCTTCTTGTAAAACAAGAAGTGGGAAGGGGACTGGGAGGACACACATTGGAAGGCCTGTCTGGTGAGATGTCAGGCTCAATAGGTTCATCTAGGCCTTCATAATCTTCATCTTCATCATCTTCGTCTCCTTCCCATTTGCCCTCATAAAATGCCTTAGGGTTATATTCAGAAGCAGGTAAGTATGACTGAACCGACCGTCCCTGAGACGGTGCCGGTTTGGTCGGAACCAGGCGGGTTTAATGCACAATAGCGATCTCTATATATCTTGACATGCTGGAACATGGAGACCAGATCCAACCGCCAACTTGTGTTTTCTTTTGCAGGAACCGATTCCGAGAATCGCCTCCTCTTGGCTGAGGGGTATCGTCCAGGTCAGTGGGCACCCCCTCAGGTTCAGTCGGGACTGAACCGGGCTGGCCACCAGGGTCAACGGATTTTTCAGCCTCCCTTTCCTTCAGCCTACTTAAATGTTTTTCAGCAGTGGCTTTTGGAAAGTTTTTCCAGATCTGGCAGTCTTCGATGAGGTGGTCAAACCTCACACAATACACACAGATGAGGTGGGGTCAGCCCTGGCAAAGGCCTCCCCACACTCAGTGCAGTGCTGAAACCCAGTGGGCCTGGTTTTCTTTTTGGGATTCTCAGACATGCCTCAAAGAACCAAGTTACCCTTACCAGCGTTCAAGCCAGGCAACTAACAAAACCTATCGGTTCCAACTGTGTCACGGGTCGGTTGAAAAAACTCCAAACTTAATCATTTTTTTCAGGAACTGATAAATACCAGAAACCACACACAAGATATTTTTTTTTTTACAACTTAAAACTAATAGACAAATTACTTTGATTCCCAACTGGACCAACCGGGAAGAAACTGAACAGAAAACAATTTCTTCACAAAAAAACACTCTACTACCTACTAATACACTTACTGTACTGGGACAGAGATGTGAACACTGAAAATAAAGAAACGGTTTGGAAAAACCAACCAATCTGACTGTGACCGAACCGAACTGAAGGAGAGGATCTCCAGAGCGACTTCTCAGTTAGGCGGAGTAAAGAATCTGACGGTTACTCTCAGCAGTACCTGGGACAGAGATTTGAAAACCGAGCTCAAGCTCAACATTCTATGCCTTTGCATATTGTTAACCTTTCCTCTCCAGAGCAGTTCAAGTGCAGGGGCTAACTGCACATAATCAAAATATAGCAAGACTTCGTGTTGTTTGAACATTAACTACTTTTTGGGAAACCCCAAAATGAGCAATGGCTATGTCTTCAGGAGCCATGCATGCAGATGGAGAAACTTCAGATCTGGATGAACAAGGGTTCCCTGTTCCTGTGACTGTAGACCACTGCACAGGGGCAGAGGCACCAAGGGTTTCACCATTAGCTGTTGCAGCAGGGGAAACCAGATCTGTCGAGGCCATAGGGAAGCAATGAGTATCAGAGCTGCTCCCTCCATTTGGAGCTTAAGTAGCACCCTCTGAATCAGACAGAAGGGAAGGAAGGCATACAGGAACCTCGCTTTCCAGAAGAGGTACAACGCGTCTTGCCAGAAAACTCCAGGACCTGCAGCGAGTAAGCAGAAAATACAGGTTACTCACCTGCAACAGGAGTTCTAGGAGTGGTATATGTTGTTCATCCACACTTATTGGCAAGTTCCATGCCACTTTAAATGTTGCCGGAAGGTCTTCAAGCTGGCTCCTCCAAGCCACTCGGGTGGCTAAAACCCTCAGCTCTGCCCCATGATGCCAGATCTAGCCCTCTGGAAGCCAGGTTGCGCGTCGAAGCCTGGGAGGTCGGGTGGGTTGTGTGGATGAACAACATATACCACTCCTAGAACTCATGTTACAGGTTAGTAACCTGTATTTCTAGGGACATGGATATGTTGTTCAATCCACACTTATAGGCAGACTCCTAGCAGTTCTCCAGGAAGAGGGAGGCAAGGCGCGCACCCCCTACTTAGGGAATAAGGACTGGAGAACCGAGGTCCCAAAACCAGCATCCAGGCATGACTCTAGGTCAATGCAGTAATGGGAAATAAAGGTGTGTGCTGACTTCCAGATGGCAACCCTGTAGATTTCCTGGACAGAGACGTCCATAGAAGCAGCAACCGAAGCAGCGGTATGGCGGGTAGAATAAGCTCTTATCCCTTTGGGAGGCTCCATACCCGCCAACCTATAGCAGAGATCTATGCAGGAGGTGACCCACCTGCCTACTGTCCGCTTGGCTGCAGGTCTGCCAGGTGCGGCTTCAGCGTAGGTGATAAACAGCTGGCTAACCTCTCCCCGAACTTCAGCCGTCGCCCATATAAAAAAAAAAAAAGACAGTTTCTTCTAGGTCCAAGGTATGAAGCCTAGGGCGAACAGGTCCACCTGAGATTTGCCCCAATGGGAGAAACAGATCTAAATACTACCTCCGGCAGGAGAGACCACTAGTGAGATGCAGCACCTATCCAAGCTGAAGGCATCAGCCCAGACTGTTGGGCTTCCGCCACATGGATGGTAGGATCCAGCCTCAGGCTGATCACGAGAGACCAAGTCTTGGAAGCACTCTTGCTTGCAGGGGCACAGGGTAAATCCCGCCCTGGCAGATGGGATTAGTACATGGTCGTGGTGCTGTCCGTCTGGACCTGGACCATAGACCCAAGTACAAATGGGCCGAAGGCTAGTCGGACGCTCAAAGCTCCAGCAGGCTGATGTGACCATCGAGACACCTGAGGGACCAGAGGCGAGGCTCAGGCTTCCCCAGATGGGCACCCGAACCCATCAGAGGCGCGATCATCAAGTGACCGTCGGCTCCAGGGCGGACAAGCAGGATACCCTCCTGCAGATAGCTGGAATGAGCCACCACTGTAGGCATTCACATCCCTGGGTCCACCCGTCACTGGCTGGTCCAGAGGACTGGAGCACTGTGACCATTGGCAGCCAACCCCCATTGGGAAACACATATGTAGCGGGCCCAATGTAACCACGCTGGTGCAGGCCACGAGACCAGAAGGTGCAGGAAGTCCGGGCAGGTGCAACTGCCCAACCAGAAATGACAGGGCAAAGAGGAAAGGACCTCGGCCTGCCCATGAGATCTGGCTCAAAGAGAGTCGAGCTCTGCCCCAATAGACTGAAATAACCTGCGATAACACGAGAGTTCAACAGCCTCTCATTGATGAGGAAGCCAATCTGAGAGCAAGAACTGAAGGCCAGATCCTGGACCAGCTCACACCAACCTGGAGGGCTGCAATCAGCCAGCCATCCAGGTAAGGGTACACCCGAAACCCTCGCGCGCCAGGAATGCTATCACCACTCTCCTTACGTTTATTGAAGACCCTGGGGAGCTGGAGGAGGCGAAGAGGCATGGCGGAACTCATGAGGATCCTCTGTCCTGAAGTGGAGGAATCGCTGATGAGCCGGATGGATTAGGACATAGAAATTGTGTCCTTAAGGTCCAGGGAACAGAACCACATGCCTGGCTCCAAGTGGAATGATCTGAGCCAAGTGACCATCCTGAAGAGTGCTGAGGACCTTAGGAACTTGTTCAGATCATGGAGTCGAGAATGGGGCGCCATTTAAATCGTTGGAACCAGAAAGTACCTGGACACAAACCCTGGGTCTGGAGAGGGTCCACCACCTCCCTGATCACCTCCTTCTGGAAGCAGGCAATGTCGACTCGACAAGCTGACAGAGGGGCTACAGATACTAGCCCCCGTGGGGTGTGACTCGAGAAGGGGACTGCTCAGATTCAAGAGGCAGACCCTGCCTACCACTTCCAACACCCAGCAGTCCGTGGTGATAGCGGACCAGCGGAAGGAAGTGGAGCGTACCCGGCACCAGGGAGCAACCCGGGAGGAAGTGACAAGGTTAGAGGCAGACCCCTCAACCCCGTCACTGCGGCAGGCTTGGAGGAAAGACCCGCTAAAGGAGCCACCTGGGCTGTTTCCTCCAGGCTTCCTGCTGGAGGAAGCAGCAGGCTTGGCTTTCAGGATACCTGCATGAGCCTGGCCCTGATGCTGAGTGTTGCTGGGCCGGGCGTGCCGTGAGGGCTGAGGGCGAAGGGCTTACGCTGCTGCTGCAGCCCTTGTCCTTTGGGCAGGCGTGACCCGAGTCAGGTGGCACTGGACTTCTCGATCTGTAGAATGACCCTCCACCTGGGCCCCGAACAAGTCAGTAGCCAGGAAGGAACGTCTGCAGCTTGTGCTGGGTATCAGCGTGAGGTGGAGATCTGCGGCCAAACTCTGCAGCGCATAGCCACTCGTACCATACTGAGCACAGGCATGAATCAGCAATGTCCAACGAGATTTAAGACTGTTCTTAGCTACCGCCTTCCCTGATCCCCTGCCTGGCTTGACCGTCATCTGAAGGTCAGCGGAGATAAGTAATCCACCTCATCCAAGGAGCCAAAAGGGCGTGTTGAAAGTGTGTACCATCAGAACGGCTGAGCTAGCCTGATGAAGGCCTAGGGAGCAAGCAAGCGATACCTTCTGCCCTAGGTAATCCAACTTTTGGATTGCTTATCCAGGCCAGTTGTCTACCCTAGAGCATTCCGGAACACCGGAAACGCTACGGTCACTAACCCTTCACAGAGAGGGTGCTCTGAGAAACAGAGTGAACCCGGTAGGAGACTGCACATTTCGAGCCATCCTGGCCCAAAGTGAGGGACAGATGTGCTGTGCTGGCAGCTGCCACGACTCAGAGCCGGGCCAAAATGGCTTCCAGCCACTGGAAAGGCCTCCGTAGGAGAATCCCCTTGGTCCAGTATCTCTGTAAGGGGATACTTGGCCCATTTCTGAACTGGTTCAAGCTGCATCCCAGTAGACTCTGAGATGAGTCAAAGCATTCCCAAAAACGAGGATGGGCTCTCGTTCACCGACTGACCCCCTGCAGATTTCAGGTCAACCAGCCTGGAGAACAGGGAGGAGTCATCATGAGACTGAGGAGTCTGCAAACAGCTGCCGAGTGCCTGAACCACCCTCCACCTGCCGAGGTCGATCAGGAGTGAGGTTGACCAACAACCTACGGGGCAAGCCCTGACCCAACCAAGAATCCTTGGTCAGGGCCCCAATCTTAGGTTGTGGAGGCGGAGGTTTCACCACAATGGGTGGAGCAGCCGGTTTTGGCTGAACAAATGGCACTGGTGGCAGTTCCTCGACTACTACAAGGGGTTGTTTCGGTCACTCCGGTGACAGCCACTTAATGGTCGAAGAAGGCGTCGGAGACGGCTTGTTACCAGACAGTAAGGGCTGCTGCCACATGAAGTGCTCATAGCACCGACACAACTTGCGCCTGAGCCTATCCTCCGAAGAGGACGAAGAGGATGAGTGGCACTGCCACTTTCCATGGTGCCGAGGCTGCCGACGTCAGCGGGACTGGCTGGAACTGAAAGAGGACCGAGACCTTTGGGGATTCCAAGGATGGGTCAGAGAGGGAACGGGGGAAACCTGCCCTTCCTTCGGTACAGGGACCTTAACCAGAAACTCAGGCACAGGAAGGTCCTCTGTAATCACCGGGGAAACTGGTGAAGTAGGGTTGTCGGCATCACCAGTAGACAAACCATCTGATGGGTCGAGAAAAATATCGACCGCGTCGACGGTTCTCTCGGCCTGCTGACCTGACAGGGGCACCGTGAAGCCAGCAGCCTTAGCCACAACCTCGATCAAAGTCGACAGTCCGGTGAAGGGAATCTCTCCCGCTCTCATGAACGTTGACGGTGGGACTTACCTTTTGAGTCCCTTCTTCTTGGACCGACTGGAATGTCCCGATGGTCCTTCTCCCTTGGTGGAGAGGGACTGACAAAGCTCCGTAAAGGAAGCTGTATAGGAAGAGCCCAAGGAGAGCGGGATAAATGCAGTGGCCGAGGAGGAAGAAGAAGCGGCCTGAACCGCCTCCTCCTCAAGGGCGATCATCTGCTCCAGCTGTTCCACGGAGCCCACCACCGGACACCGCCCAATGGGCCTCCTTCGACTTGACCGGCAGATACCGTTTTTCAGGGCGCCCAAGAAGAAGTCGAGCAGCACGGTCCTCAAGACTGAAGCCAAGGAAGGAGTTGCACAGTCAAGCCTGCAGTCGTGGTAAACCCCAGGCAGTGAGACGGTGGAGGCGGATCAGTCTGGGACATCTTCTGCCCCACAAGGGCACCGGTGAAAGCCGGGAGTCGCTTTGTCCATTGCAGCCACGAGGGAAGACGAAGACCGGAGTCTTGTAAACTTCAGAATTAGTTTCAGGTTAACCAAAGAGTGTGGATCCAGGCCTAAAACGCAGAGAGCTAAGGAGGGAACCTGAGCTTCCAAGCGGCAAGGAAGATCTGGCATCATGGGGCAGAGCTGAGGGTTTTACCACCCGGGTGGGTGGGAAGAGCCAGCTTGAAGACCTTCCGGCAACATTTAAAGTTGCAAGGAACCTGTCAATAAGTGTGGATTGAACAACATATCCACGTCCCTAGGAAGTGGCAGTTTTGCAATGCGTGGGGATGCAAAAAGGTCCAACCCTGGATGTCACCATCATTCGAACAGGTCATCAATCACCGAGGTCAGAAGCTCCCACTCATACATCTTGGACTGTAACCTGCTTAGTTTACCTGCCAAGATGTTTTGGGCACCTGAAACATGTACTGCTGATAGTTCTAGACTGTGGTCCACAGCCCAATACCAAACCCTCATTGCTTCCCTGCACAGTGAATAGGAATGAGTCCTCCCTTGTATGTTGATGTAGTGCATCACCCTAACATTGCCCATATAGAAACATAAAATGTAACAGCGGATAAGGACTGCTTGGCCCACCCAGTCTGCCCATTTCCCTACCTACTGCATAAACTCCAGATCCTAATTGATCTGCAGCTTACCTTCTCCTTCTTACCACTAGGGTTGCCTTCTGTCTATCCCATGCATTCTTGAATTCACCTATTCTTTTTGCCTATACGACTTCCACAGGGAGGCTGTCCCATGCATCCACCACCCTTTCTGTGAATAAATACTTCCTAAAATTGCCCCTGAGTCCCCCCCCCCACTAGCCTCATACTGTGACCCCTTGTTCTTCCACATCTCTTTTTTTCAAAGATGCTGCCTTCTTGTACTTTGTCTAGCCCTTTTTTGCATATGCATATGCTTTAGCAGAGGACCTGGGGTCAAGTTCACATTCAAGTTTATTGCAGGAAAACTCCATTGAGCAAGCTCATTCACAATGAGGTCCTGGTACATGTACACAGATAATGAAATCAATACATGGGTTACAAAAAGAACATCACTGTAGATAAAATAAAATACAGTTTAGGTTCATATTGTACATCCTGCTTGACTTAAGGCATAACACGGTAGATGTAAACTACATTTTCTTGTGCAACATTAGTAGTTGAGGGTTAGATTCAAGGGGAGAGAGTAACTGCATAGTAGCAAGAATTTGCAGAAAAAAGCAGCCAAGAGAATAGAAAAGGGATAAAAGGGAGTGAGGAGGTAAGATGTAGCTGGAGAACAGAAGTGTAACGTGTTTTTTATTTTGGAGAATAGAGAGGGGAGGTCAGGTGAGATAGGTAATAAGTGTAGGGGTAGAGGAGCGTCCTCAGTCAGCTGAAGAGATTGTTGTGGTTTGCCAAAACTAGTAGGATGCCAATAGGATTATGGCAGATACAAGTGGTTCTGGAAGACACAGAACAGCTCGCATTTTTAGAACATTTATGTTTAATGTGACCTCCACTGGAGTCCATGTGCCCTGTGTTTGATGGGATAACCAAGTGCGCTCCCCAGCCCATCCCCGAAGCATCTGCGGTGAGAATCTGTAGAGGGGAGGGGATCCAAAATGGAACCCCTTTAACAGGTTGCTAGGTTCCATCCACGACTTGAGAACTTTGCGTACAGGGGATTTGACTAGAACCATCTGTTCTAGGTCATCTGTGAGCTGATCCCACTGGACTCATAGGGTCCACTGCGGAATCCGCATGTCTATAGTCTGGCCAGCGGTACTGTGACAATGGCTGCTGTCATGAGTCCCAGCAGGCGTAGGAACATCTTTGCTGAGACATAATGGCTGTCATGCACTACTTGTGCTTGGGCAACCAGGCAGTCGGCTCTGTCCACAGGTAGAAAAGCTGAGCACTGGGCCATGTCCAAGACTGCTCCTATGTACTGCAGTCATTGGCATGGTGTCAGCACTGATTCTGGTATGTTGACAGTCATCCAGAGAACATCGAACAGCTGTCTGGTTCAAATTAATGTCTTCAAGAGCTGGTCTCTGGAGTGGGCTTTCAGTAGCCAGTCGTCCAGCTCAGGGAAAACACAGAGGTCTTCCCTGTGTAGGGCTGCTGCCACTACTGCTAAACTTTTGGTAAAGACCCATGGTACAGAAGACAAGCCAAAGGGCAATACTCTGAATAGGCAATGTTCTTCTTGAAACAGGAACCTCAAATATTTTCTGTGAGGTTTCCAGATTTTGATATGGAGGTATGCATCCTTCATATCGAGGGAATATACCCAGTCTCTTAATTGCAGCAGTAGAAAAAGGTCTTGCAGGGTAGCCATTCTGAATTTCATATACTCTGTGAAGAAGCTGAGCTCCGAGATCCAGAATAGGCCTTAGGTCGCCTCTCCACTTTGGGACAAGGAAGTACAGAGGGTAAAAACCTGTGTTTCTTTGTTCTAATGGTACAGGTTATATGACCTGCTTCTGAAGCAAAGTCAGCACCTCCTCCAGTAGCAGAGTGAGGTGCTCTGGAGAACAGTTTGTCACAAGTGGAAGATGATCTGGAGGTGTGTCCAGAAGTTCCAGAGCATGACTCTGTTCTGTGATCTCCTGAACCCATGCCTCTGTAGTCACCTCCTTCCACTGATTTAAGTGGTTGGAGAGGTGATCCCCTACAACCACCCCTGGAGGTAAAGGTGGTTGGTGGGTGTGGAAGGAGTCAGGTGCAGCCGACTGGGGTGGCTCTCCCTGTGCCACTACCTCTAGGGGCTTTTGAATGGGCACCTGGGGTAGTATGGGGACGGCAAGGCTCCTGCTCCCTTGTCACTGCCTTGCTATCTAGTTGCTGGATACTGTCTGACAAACTGGATCCCTGCTCCAACTCCTAGGCTGGATATGGTAGAGGGAATGCACAGACTTCAGAGTCCTGTCTGAGGCTTGAAGAGTCGGTAGAATATCTTGGACCTCAGGACCAAACAACTTGTGCTGTCTAAATGGGGCATTGAGAATGGACTTTTGCACATCATTCGCAATGCTTGCCACTATAAGCCAAGAATATATCCTGAGACAGATACCAGAGGCTGTAGCCTTAGCAAAAGAATCTGAGTCATCATAGGCTGTGCGGAGCAAATGTTTTCCCATATCAGCCCCAGCAATAAGAGAGCTTTTAGGAGTTCTTGTTTTGGGATACCCAAAGGCAAGGCTTGTACAGCTGCTTTGGTTTTCCTCCAGAGGGTGTTCTGGTACTTCATCGTGTGGGCTTGGTAGTTGACAATATGACGGCTCAATGCTGCTGACACAAATGTCATTTTGCCTAAGAATCCAACCTCCCGGACTTTTTATCAGGAGGAAGGGAGCTAAGGTGCTTAGGTGCCCTAGAACTATCATGGGCAGCATTAATCACCACTGAATCTGGCGGCCATGTGGGCACAGAAAAGCTTGCCAGAAGGTGCCCTATACATTTTGTCTGGTTTCCTGGGGAAAGCACGAATGATGTTTGGTCTGTACCAAACAGCAAAGGTGGCATCCTTTAAAGCAGGAAGCAGAGGTGGCACCATAATGGCAAGAGATTCTGGAAGTTCCAAGAACTCTATTAAGCCCTTTTTATTTTTTTGTGTAATCTATTTTCCCGCCCCGTGCTCGCTGGTCCACCACTTCTTCAGGCTCTACAAAGTTCCCCTACTGTCCTTACCCAGCCCTCCTCTGATCCTCATATTGCAGCCGACCCCCGGGATATCCCGGCGTATTCCCTTCGCCGGGTGGGTCCCCCTCCTCTGAGGGGGAAGGCAATGGGGGGAGAGGTGTGACCCCAGCACATACTTCTAGGGCCCGGGGATGCTGCTGAGGAACAGGAGGCCCTGGGAAGGCACTGGAGGCCCTCAGGGAACAGAGAGCCGTCATCCGCCGGCCAGAGAGCTATTTTCCTGGCTTTCTTAAGGTGTGTGATGTCCGGACGTCAAGGCGTGAGCCGACGTCTGTCACGCACCACTCCAAATGATCCTGACATGTTGCTCTACCCCGGCCTCCACCAGTGGTTGCTTCAACACTGAGTCGAAGCCCCTTCCCTCCCTGAAGACAGCAAGCAGTCGTGGGACACTCAAGCTGCCTCCCCCCGGCCAGCCCTCCAGCGACCCGAGCTTGCTCTCGAACCCAGGTTGCTGGCGTCGCAAGCGGAAATCCAACCGCTGCACCAATGGGCTGGCTCTATAAAGTTCTTTTTAGTAGTGTCCTGTTCCACCAGATCAAAACCCATGGCACCTTGCAACTGCTGAATCATGGTGAGGAAAGAGGGATCCCCTTGAAGGGACTGCGGTGTGTTTACCACAGAGTCCTCACTGGAGGTTGAGACAATGGAGCTGGTGCCACAGTCATAGTGGCTTTTGGCATAGTTCTCAGCCTCCTCCTTCTCCTCATCCTGAATTATTAAGTCAGGACTGTATTCGTACTCATCGTCGAGCAGGTCAGTGGGGAGAAAGGAGCATGCCGGCGACATCAGCAGTGCACTACGAGGAGGCTGCGGCAATAGTGAACCTTGCGGTGTTGATAGGGGAGGGGGTAGTGGTAGACCATGTCGATGGACCCCCTGGAACTGGGAAGCCAGGTAACAGGCATGTAATCATGTCTGAAAATGATGATATGATCGCCTGAGGATCGACACCCATATACTCGACAGGTGTGATTAGAGGAGTCGACGGGGAGGCTGAGTCCTCCACATCAACCTCGACATACCAGCTGTGCTAGGCTTGGCAGTGCCTATGCCAAGCCCCAACCTTGGTGTCAGGTCAATGGTTGGGGAGATGAGTGGTGTTGCCACCAAAGCAGATGACGGCGCTGAAGCAAATGTTAATTCCGGTACTTGATTATGGAGTGTCAGTATATACGAATGCTTCACAGAAAGTGTTAAAAAAAGTTAATCAAACAATTTATAGATTAGGCAAATTTATTATTAAGGGCGAATATAAAATGCATCATTGTAAATTATATGAAAGATTAAATTGGCTGCATCCTGAAGCACAGAGAAATTATACCTGGCTACTAAATTGTCATAAGTTAATATATGCCAAAAATAATCATCCATTACTTAAGTATATTAAGTTGCAGACCCTGGATAGTTATAATTTATGTACAAGAAATTCTGAAAATAGGGTACCATTGCTCAAATATTGTAGTAATGTAGGAGAAATGAAGTTACAAAATAGACTTGCTTTATCATGGAATAAATTACCCAAGCACTTGCAGAATATAGTTAGCCTTGCTAGTTTTAAAAGTAAATTATTTGAATATTTGCAGAATGAATGCGTGTGTGTATGTTATGGATAATGTTATATATGTTATTATTTTGTGAAGTAATTTGTAGTTTGAGTATTTTGATGTTAATGTTATTTATGTATCATCTATACAGGACTTGATTGTAAATAGTGTTTTTGCACTAATCAAATATTCCTGTATAAAAATAAAGTTTTAATCAATCAATCAATGAAGAGGTCATACCTGCAGATTGAAGGGGCAACATGAAGCACACGGGGAGGTTCTCTCCTTGTCCTTATCTCAGTGCTTGCATTTTTGACTCCGTGATGTCTTGTCCCAGGATCTGGATGGCCTGGATTCGGTCGAGTGGGCCTGTCCTTCCCCACTCTGGCTACTTTTTGCTCGAGGAGATGCTTTCAAGAGCCCCTTTACAGCACTGCCTGGTTGCAGAATTGAAATCCCAGCAGATTTTGCAGGGTTTCATGTTGTGGCCCGGGCCTAGGCAGCAGACACAGACATCCTGGGGTTTGCCGGTGTAGATCTCGTCTCCACACTCCCAACACCAAAATTAGTTTGATGGTTCTTTCAACAACATACATGTTGTCAAAAATCACCGTAAAAGTGATTACTTTGTATACGAGAAAAGAAGAATGGCAGTAATTTCAGTGGTGTTTCCATCAGTCTGACGAGTCTGTTCAATGGCAGGAAAAGAACCAAGGAGAGGAGGGGTTGCCCACGTTTATATATGAGCCGATGTCTGATGTTGTCATGGGCGACCCCTGGTTGACTGCTTGTGTAACCCCCCTACAAATGGGGGTTCCCAAAAGTCTTCCTTGATCTTGCTTAAATGCTCACTGCCAGGCTGGTGTCCTGCATTTTAGCAGTTTAAATGTGATTACCAGAGTCTACGAACATACGAAATTTGCCAGCAGATAAAGGCCTAGAGGTCTATCAAGTCTGCTGGAATGTGCAACTAGCACCGCTTATTCTGCAGCTGCCCTGTGTGCTTCTGTGTACTGTTTCTTTAAGAGCTGCTTGACTGCAGCATAAGTAATCTGAGATGGAGCTCTGTTGAAAGATGTAACTATTTGCTGAAAATCATTTAGAATGATAATAGTAATGTAGTTTGTCTAACCTGCTTTCTTTGTAGCAAGGACTGTTTTGTTTGTCTCCACTATCTTGGTCCTGGACTACAAATTGGATCAATCAGTTCTGGTGGAACCTAAAATGTAGCCCGACTACAGGAGCTGTCTGAATTCAAAATCTGTAGGAACTGTAGTTTGGGGCTTTTTTGCAACTGAAGGGGGAGCTCTTGCTTTGATTGACAGCCAGATCAGCTAACCAAATCTTTTGGATCTTGGAGAAGTCCTGGGCTGCTTGCAGTTTTCAGTTAGAACTACACTGGAAGCTGAGCAAGAAGGAGCTGAAGTGTTTCTGAACAGCTATCCTCAGTGGATTCGCATGGGAGAACTCTGAAAAGGCTTAAGTTTTTGGCCTGCATGCCGGGGTGCTGCTCCTGAGAGGAAGAGAAAATAATTATTTTGGACTAAATCCAAGTTTGTGTGACTAAAGTAAGCTACTGAAGTGGGCCAGGCTCAACCTGAAGAACAACGAATATTTTTGCTGAATGCGATCGGTCTGTCAGGAGTTCCAGCTACCCCTAAGTTCCCGGTGTGTGCAGAGACTTTGTGATTGTGCCCGGGGAGCACTTTGCTTGGTACAGTAGTATTCCCTTACATGTAAATGTGCTATGAGCTGTTAGTGGGTTGTGATTTAGTTCCCCACTGTGTGAATTGTGTTCTGCTTGCTGGAAGCTGTATCCAGCCCAAAACAGACTGCTTCCGAACTTGTCTCCATGCGGTCTGGGCTTTGCCAGACTGGCCCAGCCAGACTACCCACTGCACAGAGAAGCCATCGATGAGAGACCTGCCTGGGGATCAGCCCCCTGCTCCACGCTTGAACAGGAACAGCGATGCCTCTGTGACTTGTGTGGGCCCTGCTTCTCCTGGCATTCCAGATCAACCACTGCAGTCTTGATTTTTGTCCAGCCTTTGTCTAGTCTTTGGTATTGTGAGTAAATACCAGGGTAGCTCCCTACAACAACAGCTTAATCTGAGTGTGTCATCTGATTGTCTTGTTGTTTCATTTCCTTTTCGAACTGAACCCTCTGGCTCCGGATTACAAATATTGTGTATTGTGCATGTTGTGTTTTCCATCACAGGGCCCCAACCAGCTGCAACCCTGGGCAACTGTCCTGGCTAGCCCATCTCTTCTCTACCTGGGTACCCAGCGGTGGACTGTGTGGGGGGACTCAAAGCACATGCATAACTGCTTGATTGATATAACCTTTAAGCTAATTACCCTGATTTTGCCCCTCCCTTGTTCAAGTCCCCTGAATAAATCAGATCTAACTTTTTCTGCATGTAATCTGACTGTGGTTCCAGTTTGTGCTCAAAGTACTGTACTGTTGCTATTTGCTGTGCTTAACCTTATTTTACAGGAGGTCCCCAGGGTCGAGCCAGAGGAAGCAGCACTGGTGGTAAGCAAACAGTGTGGGTACTTATGTGGTATACCAGGGGTATTGTGAAAGTGATTACTGTACAGTGTTCAGGCCACTAGAGGGGGGTTACAATGTCCTGGAGAGCTGTGCCCAGGTTAACGTGACCACTACCAACTCTGACATCTGGGTGGAGGCACCCGTTTCAGAACTCAGGCCCCTTAACCTGCTACTAGCCAAGTAGGCAGGGGTAGTAGCCCTTGGGATAGCGCCACCTAGGGGTTACACTTACAAAAGTTTCCATGTGGTCCTAGCACCTGGCAGCTATAAGCGCCATAGGTGTGGCCTGATGAAAAAGATCTCCCCACTGACAATGTGGGGCGATACAGAAAGTTCTCCCAAGATACAAACGGGTCTACATTGGGAGTGCCCCACCTTCTAAACACTGTGCCACAACCAGCTGGTTTAAGGCCCATTTGTGATTTCCCTGGCCGATTCTGCTTAGGGAATCTACCAGCACATTGTCTTTGCCTGGCAAATGCACTGCAAATATGTTTGCTTCTGAACAATATGCCAGGTCCCAGATCCTCACTGACTTTGTACACAGTTTTGAGGATCTTGTTCCTCCCTGCTTCTTTATGTAGTACATCACTGCAGTGTTTTCTGCCCTGATTTGGACAGACTGACCCTGTAGCTGGGAGGAGAAAGACTGCATTGCTAGCAATACCACTCTGAGCTCCAGGAGATTTATGTGTTGTAATGACTCCTGTGGGCTCCATGTGCCACTCACTGTGAGGTCCTGGAGGTGGAGGCCCCACCCCAGAAGAAAGGCATCTGTGGTATGAATACTTGTTGGTGATTTCTGAAGGAAGGGAATGCCACCTCTGAGGCTGCTTCCTTCCTTTCACCACTCTAACAATTCCACTAGTGCTTTTGTCACTGGCACTAGCTTTGCAAGAGAATCCCATCTCTGAGACTAGTTGTCTCTTAAGTGGTACTGGATATCTCTCATTTGGAAACTGGCCCATGCAACCCCAGCTGTGGATGTGGCCATGTGCCCTAGTAACTGTAGGAAGTATCTTGCAGGTGTTGGTTGATCTGCTGTGAGAGACCCTGCTGTTGTTGTCAAAGCTGCAACTCTGGCTTGCAAGAGGAAAGCTTTCTATTGCAGGTTGTTTAGCTCTGCTCCTATGAAGTCCAGTACTTGATGAGGCTCTGTCTGGGACTTCTGCAAGTTTATCAAGAATCCCAGGTTCTCCAAGGTACTTTTTACCAACTGAATTGAACACCTTGGTTCTTGCTCCGTTTTCCCCGAGACTAGCCAGCCATCTAGGTAGGGGAAACCATCACACCTTGTTTTCTCACATGTGCTGCCACCATGACCAAGCACTCTGTGAAAACCCTTTGGAGTGGAGGCGAAACCAAATGGGAGAGCTCTGAACTGGTACAGGTAGTTACCTAGCCTGCATCGGAGATATTTTCTGTGGGACAGCCTGACTAGAATATGAAAATAGGCATCTTTTAGATTCAGGGATCCCAGCCAATGACCTGCCTGCAAAGACGGTATCACTGGCCTTAGTGTAACCATCTTGAATTTTTCTTTTTCCAAATTTTTGTTCAGAAACCTGAGATCCAAACTGGGTCACCACTCCCCAGTTTTCTTGTGGGTCAGGAAGTATCTTTTGAATAAGCCTCTGCCCTATTGGAAGGCAGGGACTTTTTCTATGGCGTTAAAAGTCTTTTTTACTTTCAGTTCCAGCAGACATTTTTCTGTGAGACACCTGGCTGTAAAACTTGTGTTTCTGCAGGTTTGGAAAGTGTCTGAACTGCAAACAACATCGGCCCACTACTTCCAGTACCCACTTTTCTGTCATAATGTTTAACCATTCCTGGAAGTAGTGTGCCAGTCTTCCTCCCACTGGCAATGGTTGGGCTACCTGGACAAAAACTGACAGTTTTGTTTTGGCTGGAGCTTAGGCACTGGAACTGCAGCTTTACACCTGGAAGCCTTTTTTGCCCTTCCCCTATAGTACCCTCTTTGTGACTGGTACTCATAGGAGGCATAAGAGACATAGGGTTGGATTTTCACAGGGTGACACAGGGCTTGCATCAAGCCCCGTGTCAAGCCCTTTTTATGGCACAGCTGCACCAAACACCTTTGCCAAAACTGTGCCTGATTTTAGTAGGTTGGGCGCAGTTATAACACTTTACCCAATTTACGTCAGTTTGCACCAAATATTTCATCATCATCAATCTTTATTGATTAGAGCACACTTTATCAATTGGGACTCAAGGCGCTTTACAATAATGAAATCATAAAAATATTAAAACATAATGTAACATAGCCGGCCCGGTGGCACTGAGGGCTGAGGCACTGGTCGCCTGCCTGCGCTGGCGACCCATGTTTGAGATGAGTGCGCAGGGATGCCAGGGGGCTGGAGGGCAGGAGAAGGATCGGCGTCTGTTGGGCTGCTCTCCTCCGAGGAGGTGGGGTCCAAAACAGTCGGTGCCTGGTTTGTCTAAGCGGAGGCTGGGGACACGGCATGGCTGCACAATGGGGTGGAGTCTGCATGCCCAGAAGGAGCGATGCGACATGGGCACACTGCCTTCCGCCAGAGTCCTTGCATGCCCTTAGCTCCAGGGAGTAAACAGCAAATATGGAGGAAGAAGTGTGTGTCTTGGGTAGTGCAGCTTGATGGCCATCCACGGGTGCCGGCTCCAGAGGGTGCCTATCTGGATCCGTGACAGGTGGGTGAGTAAGGGGGCTCCCGGCCACCCTGCTTCGGGGGGCACGCTGAAGGGGAACAGGCGTGACCTCTGGGGAGTGCGGACACCCGGATGGCGGCTGGATCCCAACGTGGCTGCCAGAACATGGGTGTAGCAGCCTGGGTACACACACACACGCAGGAAGCAAAAAAAGTCTACGCAAAAAAAAATAAAATAATAAAATAAACATGATTATAAATTACTTACTAACAGATCAGGGAACTCATTAGATGAAAAAGCCTGATTAAACAAAAAGATTTTCAGCTCCAGTTTTAAAAATTTCTAAAGACTGACACTCTCTAACATAACAAGGGAGGGAGTTCCACAGGGTTGGTGCGCTGAAAGAAAATGCCCGAGCGCCCAATGTCTTAAAGCGAACCCTGTGAATATCCAGGAAACCCTAATCAGTAGAACGGAGCCAGACCCATAAAAGGGTATCCGGGATTGCTGCAAGCTAAACCAGAAAAATCTGGTATAACTTGCGTCAACTGGCACATGGGATCGAAAAGTCCCAATTGCCAGTGGGGAGGATGCCACAAGCCCCATGCGTGATATGTTGCAGCATTCTCAACCCTTTGAAAATCTGGCGGCCCATAGGCTCTGGGGAAGTATCCCGTGCCTCTGACCCCCCCCCCCCCCCCCCCGTAGGAGGTAGAGACCCTTTTTTTCTCATTGTTACTTTTAAAAGTGGCCTTGTATACATCATCTTTTTTCATGCAGACCTCTGTTTTGAAAACAAATAATGAATTTCCCTCAAAGAAGAAATCCATGGCCTTGTTTTGAGTATCCTGAGAAAGGACAGTAGTCCTCAGTGAGGAAAACCTTCTTAAGGACACTGCATGAGCCATAACTCGAGCATCAGTGCCACTAGTGTCCACCACAGTGTGGAAATTACATTTTGTGGCATCCTGGGCTGATCTTGCTGTGGCAATCATGTCCTGTATCAATTCACCATCCGCCCCTTCTGCCAGTGCCAAAACTGTGTTCCAAACTGCTTTCTGGTACTGTGCTATAGGTGCTAAGTAAGCTGCCTGCCTGCCTGATAATCAGGGAAGCTGCAGTATAAACCCGTCTGGCCATAGTATCCAATGTTTTAGAGTCCTTTCCATGAGGCTGCACAAATACAGTGATTTTTGCTCTCTTACAAGCAGCAGCCTGAACTACTCTGTGATGACCATGATGGGCGAACAGGTATTCCACTCATTGTTTGTCCACCTGATATTTTCTTTCAATTTTCTTAATTATGGCTGCAGCTGAGGTGGCTGCAGACATGATTTTTGCCATGGCCTTAAGTGGTTTATGTATGTGAAGTAGTATTCTTTTTGGTAGAGCTACGCTTAGCTTGTTTATAAAATCAGCATAATCTTCATCCTCCTCTGTCTCTAGTGGGGGAATGTTGAGAGTATTAACCAGATGTCTGACAAATGAGGAGAAAGATGAGTGGTCCACATTATGCCTTGGAGGAGGTTCCAAATCTTGTTCAGGGGTGCCTTCTAATTCCATAGTGTTACCTTTTTCCATTTGTACATAATATTCTTCCTCCTCCTTCGCGGGCAAATAGTCTGCAGCCTGAGAGTGGGGATGAGGAGTGGCAGGTATTTTATAAAAATTTCCCATGGCCTGGATCATCTGGAAAAATTGCCACATTTTTGATATATCCTCTGATGAGGGCATTTTGTCTGTGCCATCTGCCTGCTCCTTTGTCCATTCCGAAGGCATGGCAGTGAAATTCTTTTCTTCAAATTTCTTTCTGGAAGACACCATTTCCAGTGTCTGCTATGAGGCTCTTTTATTTATATTTTTGCTATCACTGGATTTAGAGTTCCCCATTTTGGACACCCGGATGTCTGAACCATCTTTACCTACCCTATCTGATGGCTGTGCAGCTTTATCTGTTCTTGTCACCTTTAACATTATTTACTGCTGAGCATGAGGGGATGGATCCTTCAAATGCATGCTTTCCACCATTGTTGGGAACACCCTCAGAGCCTTTTTTTTTATTTTTAGGTGACACAGAGGCAGCCTGAGAAGGCATGCATTTTTTTAATTTTTTTTTTACCCTTCTGATGAGGTTTTTGGGCACAAAATACGATAGGACTTATACTTTAAAAAGTCATGTTGTGGGCCTCGACACTTTAAACAAAGCTCATGGCAGTCTGCCCTTGCCAGGAGCTAGAAACAGAGTTTTTACAATTTTTGAAGGTCCACAATATCTGACATGCCAATATGACAGAATCTGAAATAATAAAAATAATAATAAAAAATAAATAATAATAATAATAAAAAAAATAAAAAACAATTCCCAAAACGCTGCAGTGCAAGAGGCAAAAAAGCAAAAACAGCTCTTGTACTAAGAAAAACTGTGCCAAAGGTCAAATCATGACTCCTGTAATAGGAACCGATTAGTTCAGGTGAAAGGGCACAGTCAGAAATGGAAAGTGAAAACAATCTGTTTTCTGTAAATTGAATAGTATAAAAACAGTAAACCACTAGTTGCAAAAAAAAAAGTGGTTTAGTAGCTGAATTAGATAAAAATTAAAACTACAAAATAAGAAACCTGACTGGAGACCAGCCAATACCCGAGTTCACTAAAGGGCAACTGCTCTCTTCAGGCAGAGAAACAGATCTGAGCAACAGCCAGAGTGGAGCGTGGATGAACTTGCATTCAAAATTCTAACATTTGCATAGGTTCTAATCTCCGGAATGTCACTCTTGGACGATATGGCTGCATGCAGTATAAACATTTAAGTGAGGGATTCCTGGGGTTAGAAAAACTGAAACATTACAGATTAAGAATAGTTATTTTAGATGTTGTTCAATATTCTTGCTTAGTCTATTCATTCAAGGGAGCAATCCCGGCTAGGTACTTTGTTAACATCCATGTGTGTTCCATTTGGAGGAACTATTATTGTAAAGAACAGAAAAATGGAAACGTTTAATAACTTTGTAACCCCCCTGCAAATGGGGGTTCCCAAAAGACTTCCAGGAGCTTGCTTGAATGCTCCAAGCCTGAATGGTGTTTGGCATTTAAGCCATTTATCAGTGAGTGTTTTTAGAGCCTCTGGTACTGTCTCTTTAAGAGCTGTCTGCTTGCAGACATAATTAGTTTGTATGGGGGGACTGTGTGCTTCTCTGAGTACCACTCGAGCTGCTGCCAATTCACTTCATTTTGCAGTCACTAGGAGTGCAAAGGGAACCTATCTGAAAGATGTAACTGTTTGCCAGAAATATTTAGAGTAATAATGAAATTACAGTTTGTCTAACCTGCTTTCTTTGCAGTCAGAACTGTGTCTGCTAGTTCCCCATTCTAGTTTTGAACTGCTGAACTGGACCAATCAGTGTGGGGTAGCTAGCTCTAAATGATGCCTTGGACTCATAATCTGAGCCAGCCACAAGAGGATTGTATGGGCAGTGACTCTGGGAGATGTAGTTTAGACTTCAGTGCCTTTTGGACCAACAGCAGCAGTCTATTGTGAGTGACAGCCAATCCAGTCAAGAACTGGGAGGAACTCAAAGGAAGTGCCCAGTTCGTCAGTTGGAGTTCAGTTGAGCTTTGGCAGTGAAGAAGGAAGGAGCCTGTGTTTTTCAGTGTGCAGTTTTAGTCAAAAACGTGTAAGGCCCAGAGTTCCGGTCTGCAGCTTGTGTAACAGCTTGTTAGGACTGAACTCCGTCCTGTGAAAGAATCAAAGGATCTCTGAAGAGTAGAAACCAGGCTCACCCTGTAGAAGACTGGAAGAATTGCTGAAAATTGCACTCGGTCTGTCAGGAACTGAATCTGCTGTGTGTTCTCCGGGTATTGTGCAGTAATTGCGATCGGATACAGATGCAGCCTGCCTGGTATAGTACTTTTCTTTATATGGATGTGTAAGAGGTTTGTGTACCTCAAGTGAGCCCTGCTGACATTGAAGGACCCTATCTTATTTGGAGGTCGTGAGTACTAATTCAGGGTTGCTCCCTGTTGAATTGCACATTAAATCCAAATGGAATTACTGTACTGCTGACTGTTTAATTCTCCTTTCTCTGTGTGAAAGGGCCCCTACCAGCTGCCACGGTTTGGACTAGCCACTAGGGCTTGGGTACCCAGGGACAGTAACTGATAGGGATAGGCCTGTGCACAGAGCCATAATGTAGATTATTAGAGTGATAAGCTAATTAACCTGATTTCCCCTGTCCTTGTTATATCCCCTAAATAAATCAGAGCTGCTTGTTTCAGCAAAGTTATACTGCCTGAGGTATTTGTCTATGTTAAAGTACTGTACTGTGATTGTTGCACTGTATCTCATTTCACAGGAGGTCCCAGTGCCGGAACCAGACCTGGGGGTAAGTGTATACCGTGAAGGTAATTCTGATATATTGTGTGGGCCACTAGTGGGAAGAAAGGGGGGTTGCAGTGTCCCAGAGGGCTGTGACCAAGTTAGTTTAACTATTGCAAACCCTGACCTCTGGGTGGAGGCACCCGCCATTGGATCCAGGCCCCTCAACCTGTTAGTGGCAAATCAGGCAGGGTAGTAGCCCTGGGATAGCGCCATCTAGGGGTTACATCTTGGAGGCTCACGCTGGGTTGTGTGTCCTCTAGTGGCCATATTCTGAACCACTGTTAAGGAAAAATGGGTACCCGACAGAAGTGGCTGTGCACGGCTGGTGGGTATGGTGTATGGGGAGAGATCGACCCCAAATGCTATGCTTATCCTGGACATCCCTCTGGTATCAATACGGACACTGTGCAGGGAGTACTTTCCAAGGTGGAAGGTTTACAAACCCTGTGGTGGTGGGTCGGCATGCTAATCTGCTCACCCACACTTTCCTGGCCCTAGTAGAGTTTAAGGATCCCATAGATAGCTCCAAAGTGCCACAGACCATTACCCCAGAGGAGCCCTCACTGCTTGGAGAGTGATAACTAAGGACAGTAAGACCGGGGGAATCAGCCCCACCACTATCTGAAACTTTTGAGGAGAAATTTGCTGAATGGTTGCTGGAGAGGGAAAACTGTGGAGGACTTGAAGAAACTATTCTTGCCACCTGGGTGTTCCTCCCCAACACCCTCTCCTGCTCCAGTGCCCGTAATGGTGGCTGAACCAATGCAGACTCCTATTTCTGCACCTGCCATTAGTCACGACTCTTACCGAAGGTTGAGGATCTTCTCTGGCACCCTCCCCACCCCCCAAGGGGAGGATGACTGGGAGACCTGGATAGACTATGTTGCCCCCCAAGTGCTAGAATGGCAATGCTCGGAAGGTGAAAAGCGAAAGAGGGTTAGTGAGAGCCTCCGGGTCCTGCCCTGGCTACCATCCGTGCTAAACGGGCCAGTAACCCTGAAGCGACTGCACAGGCCTATCTTGAGGCCTTGGAGAATTGTATGGAGCCCAGATTCTGATGAGGACCTATGGTGGAGAGTAAGAGATGCACAACAGTATCAAGGGAGTTGTTGTCTGTTGTATGTATCTCGGCTGGAAAAATTGTTGCAAGAATGCCTCAGAAAAGGTAGTTTGCCAGCGATTGAACTGGACCAACCAGGCTGGACAGGATCCTTAAGTCTGCCCCCTTCTCAGAACTGCTGTTGCTTCAGTTACACCTGGCAGATCGACTGGAATCCCCACCCTCCTATGATGAGTTAATGAGAGAAATTCGAGGAGTTGAGAAAAGACGACCTCGGGAGGGACCTGCACCAATAGCTGCGGCTACGACCCGAGTGACTGAGGGTGACCCATCAAGTGAAGTTCAGGGGCAGAGGTTGGCAGTCAATGAGTGCTCTGACAAGGAAAAAGATATGTCACAATGGGGCGAACTGTTGAGAGAGATCCGAATTCAAAACAGTCCTTTATGAAGGCCACGCCTGCAAGTACGGGCCCTGACCTATATCCGACTGCATCTGCTATGGGGGTGGGGGTACCCACCCATGTATCTCCTGCTGATAACAGTCGAACTCGATTCTCTTGACCATGGAAGTGGAGAAACTGACGAGATGTCTCCAAATGCTTATCACGCAGACAGAGATGGCACCAAGGTTTCCAGTTAGTTGTACCCGCCCTGGCTCCCAGTGTGGCGCCTCGCCAGCTCAAACTCCAGAAAGTATGTTTTGCTATAATTGTGGGAAAGATGGGCACATGAAAAGGGAATGCCAGTCCCCAAAGACACTGACAAAGTTGCATATAGGCTACAAGGAGAGCGGAGAAGAAATCAGTGTTAAGAGGTGCACGACATGATCCCAGTGAGGCACCAAAAATGCTAATTCACGTCCTTTGTGGCAAGGTCAGTTGCCCAGGCCCCACGCCTCTCCAGACTGGTCCAGAATAGTGGGTCCCTCCATGAGACCACTGTAAAGGTGAACGGAGTGTCTACAAGAGCTATATTAGACAGTGGCTCCCAAGTGACAATTATGTTCCAAGATTGGTATCAGAAGCATTTGTCAGACGTACCCTTACAACCATTAGAAGGACTGCATGTATGGGGTTAAGTGAGAAGGCTACCCTATTCGGTATATCCGAATTTGACATCTTTCCCCACCTCCGTGCTGGAGTGGCCGAACAAGTAGAGACCCTAGCCTTAGTGTGTCCCCCACTGGACTGTATGAGGATGTCCCTTTGTTGATTGGAACAAATGCTCATATGTTCGGAAGGCTGGCACAGTTGTGTTATGAAAAACAGGGTCAAAGACTAGTAGAGCTTTTAAGAGTTCCGGCTTTAATTAAGAAGGCCTATGAGGCACAGAGAGATGCTGAAAAACAGAACCAGAGGAACCGGTCGGAATTGTATGGAAGAAGGATCCTGAGTCTCTGATCCTGGCGCCAAATGCCCAGTGTACCTTACAGGAGAGGTCCATATCAGAAAGGATGTTAAGAATAAAATATTAATGTTGGATGCACCAGCGATGGAAAATTGCCAGAGGGACTGCTGGTCAAGCCTAGTATTTTGCCCGCTAGAGCCCATGCTTATGCCAGAAGGGTAATGGTCCAAGTTCATAATGTGTCTGAAAGAGACATTCAGTAAACAGAGGTTGCATCCTGGCTAATGTGCATTGTGCAGACACTGCAGTGCTACCCAGCAGCAAGAGTTCAAGGAAGAATGACAGAGTAACGCCTGACTTGTTTGATTGTGAACTCCCGCTGCCAGCTGAATGGAAAGTGAAGATCAGTGAGAAGCTTGCCCAGAGAGACCAGGTGTTTTCTTTAAAGGAATGGGATGTAGGATGCGTGCAAGGAGCTGAGCACAATATCCGGCTGCATGACGAAAGACCATTTCGTGAGAGGTCTCGACGCCTGGCACCTGCTGACATAGATGATGTGAGACGGCATCTGCAAGAGATGTTAGCTGCTGGTGTAATACAAGAATCCAGAAGCCCTTATGCTTCCCCCATTGTGGTAGTGAGGAAAAAGAATGGAACAGTAAGGATGTGTGGATTATCGCATCTTAAACCGCGGACTATCCCTGATCAGTACACAATGCCCCGATTCATGATGCTTTGACTGCCTAAACGGGAGCAAGTGGTTCTCTGTGCTGGATCTCCGTGGGTACTATCAGATCCCGATGGCCCCAGAGGACCGTGAAAAAGACAGCCTTTATCTGTCCGCTTGGCTTCTATGAATTCATGAGGATGCCTCAAGGATTTCAGGTGCCCCAGCCACTTTTCAACGATTGATGGAGCGTGCAGTGGGGACATGAACTTACTAGAGTGCCTGGTATACCTAGATGATGTTATTGTGTTTGGCAGCTCACTGGAGGAACATGAGAGCAGATTATTTAAGGTATTGGACCGACTGGGACTTTGGCCTTAAACTGTCCATTGATAAGTGTCAATTTTTTCAAACATCAGTAAAGTATGTGGGACACATAGTATCCACCGAGGAATAGAGACCAACCCAAGTAAAGTTGAGGCCTTGACCACCTGGCCACAGCCCAAAAATCTAAAGAACTGCAAAGATTCCTGGGATTCTGTGGTTATTATCGGCTTCATCAAGGACTATTTCAAGAGTGATCCCCTTTACTTAACCTTACTCAAGGGTATCCCCAACCCACAAAAATACTAAAAGTCAGCATCCCTCAAGACTGAAAAGAGTGTATTTTCATCCGAGTGAAGTATTTGGGGCCCGCTGGACTCCTGATTGTGAGACTGCTTTTCATGAGATCATATATCAACTTACCCATGCTCCAGTGCTGGCCTATGCCGATCCAAGAAAACCTTACGTCCTGCACACTGATGCTAGCTTGCAAGGGTTGGGGGCTGTGTTGTACCAAGAGCACGAGAATGACCTGAGACCAGTGGCCTTTGCCAGTAGAAGCCTGACCCCATCCGAAAAGAACTATCCTGTACATAAGTTAGAGTTCCTAGCTTTGAAGTGGGCTATTGTTGACCAATTCCATGAGTACTTGTATGGGGCTAAAATACTAGTAAAACTGACAATAATCCTTTGACCTATGTGCAGACCTCAGCTAAGTTGGATGCCACTGGCCATAGGTGGCTTTCTGCATTATCTACATATGACTATACTCTCGAATACCGAGCAGGTCTGAACCACATAGATGCTGATGCTCTCTCCCGAGGCCTGTTCCCAGAATGATTGGGTCCGACTGGCAGAACCTGACATTCGGGCACTCTGCCGAAGTTTGACAGGGAGGAACAAATGTCCACGGACGCAGTGGACTGCATGGTGGATTGCTTGGGAGCCTCTGAGAATTGCATACCTGCTGCTTATTGCCACTTTTCTGCAATAGACATTGGTGCACTGCCTCAGCTGGACAATGACAGTAGTCAGTGAGGCTCAATCCAGCGATCCCATGATCAAAGCAGCTTCAGAGCCCTCTATGCAGGAAAAGATGTGTCCAAATTACACTCCACTGATTTGAGAACTGCACTGTTATACAAAGAAGGTCCTAAGTTGAAACTGATCAATAAACTGTTATACAGAGAAACAGTAGACAGAGGGGACAAGTAGACAAACAACAACTAGTGCTGCCCACTGCCTTTCGAGACTCAGTATTGAGGTCCTTGCACAACCACATGGGCACCTTGGTATAGACAGAACACTTGACTTGGTGAGATCCAGATTCTATTGGCCTAAGATGGGGCTGATGTGGAGCAACACATTCGAACTTGTAGTCGCTGCTTACAGAGGAAAGCTTTGCCCCAGAGGGCTGCCCCTTGTTAACATAACCACCAGTGCACCCATGGAGCTGGTCTGTATTGATTTTCTAAGTTTGGAGTCAGATCAAAGAAATATCAGTAATGTGCTGGTGGTCACTGACCATTTCACGAGATATGCCCAAGCTTTCCACCAAAGACCAGAAAGCATCCACTGTAGCCAAAGTACTTGTAGAAAACTTTTTGTTCACTATGGGGCTCCACAAAGAATCCATTCTGATCAAGGGAGACTTTGAGAGTCGTCTGATCAAAGAGATGCTTTCTCTGTGGGGAGTGCGAAAGTCCAGAACCACTCTCACCACCCCAGGGGACCCACAGCCTGAACGTTTCAACCGCACTTTGCTAGATATGCTAGGCACCCTGCACCCAAAGGACAAGCCTAGATGGAGCCAACAAATTAGCACCCTGGTACATGCTTATAACTGCACTAAAAGTGATGCCACTGGATTCTCCCCACCGCTCTGATGTTTGGAAGAGAAGCTCGACTACCAGTAGATGTGTGTTTTGGGGTCTCTCCTGATGGGGTTCAAGCTGACAACTATTTACAGTATGTGCAAAAGTTAAAGGCCCAGCTAACTCATGCGTACTAACTGGCTCAAACCATGGCTGCCAAAAGAAATCTGGCCAACAAAGAAAGGTATGATAAAGGTGAAAGCACAGGAACTCCAGGAGGAGATCGGTATTGCTAAGAAATCTGGGACTGCATGGCAAGCACAAGATTGCTGACAGATGGCACCATCTCCCTCACATTGTAGTGGGCAAACTAGATGATCTGCCAGTGTACAAAGTAAGGCCTGAGAATAATTCAAAAGATGTAAAACAATGCATAGAAATCATTTACTGCCCATTGGACAAATCTTAATTGAGTCTGAGCCCCTAGAAGATGCCCTCTGGACCAGTGACTAGAGCTGCTGCAAGAAAAGATCAAAAAGTCTGCACCTACAGAAGCAAAGTTAAAGTGTTCCCTCCACAAGTCCCAGTTGAGCATGACTGTCAGTCCATATCGGAAGAAAGTGAGAGTGACTTGAATACTATCCTTCTTACGAACTGAGTCAATTGTTTCGGGCAATCCCTAGTCAATACTGGAGACAAAGCTGGGCCTTCTGGACTGTCTAAGCCCCAGCTTCATCCCTGGAGCCAATGCTCCCAGAAAGTGAAGTGCAAAGCATCAGATCAGATGAAATGGAATCATTGTGCATGGTTGAACTGTTTGAGCTTTCAGGGAGGAAAATGATAGATTGGGCAGACTGGTGATACACCCGAACAAGAAGAGTATTTTGAGTGCCCTGACAGTCCACTGCCAGTGTCCAAAAGCTCTCCATGCGAGCCAAATGTTGTGGACTCCAGAAACTGTAACTCCTGGAGCTGAAAGTGCCCCAGTTCTAGCCTCTCTACCCCCATGGAGACTCCTGACAAGTGAGGACAATGCTGAAAATGAGGCTCAGAGTGCAGAGACTATAACAGTTCCCCTAGAAAGACTGGTCGAGCTGTAAAGCCTGTGGTGCACCTCAGTTATGATTCACTTGGGAGGCCTGTGGACTTGCCTCTCAATGTTGTCCATAAGGAGTGTATGTGTCCCCGAGCTCATTGCCCAAACTGAGCATCAGTGCTAACTCCAAGTTACTTGTGTTGCCCTCTATATGGTGCCCTTGCCCCATCCAGCCCCAAGGTAACTGATAGGAAGGGCCCTCTTCAGGTTTCATGTACAAGAGGTAATAACTTGAGTTATGGTACAATGTGTATGTAATACTGTGTAAAGAGTGACGTACTGCAATGTTTCAGAAATGTGTTCTTGGTAAAATGATATATTGACTGATGATTACATGTGCAGAGCCTAATGCAAATGATATGGTTGCAGTTGAAACTTATGGGTACTGCTTGACGCGGACGTCAAGCTTTCCAAACCAGGAAGGGTGTAACCTCTGCAAATGGGGGTTCCCAAAAGACTTCCAGGAGCTTGCTTGAATGCTCCAAGCCTGAATGGTGTTTGGCATTTAAGCCATTTATCAGTGAGTGTTTTTAGAGCCTCTGGTACTGTCTCTTTAAGAGCTGTCTGCTTGCAGACATAATTAGTTTGTATGGGGGACTGTGTGCTTCTCTGAGTACCACTCGAGCTGCTGCCAATTCACTTCATTTTGCAGTCACTAGGAGTGCAAAGGAACCTATCTGAAAGATGTAACTGTTTGCCAGAAATTATTTAGAGTAATAATGAAATTACAGTTTGTCTAACCTGCTTCTTTGCAGTCAGAACTGTGTCTGCTAGTTCCCCATTCTAGTTTTGAACTGCTGAACTGGACCAATCAGTGTGGGGTAAGCTAGCTCTAAAATGATGCCTTGACTCATAATCTGAGCCAGCCACAAGAGGATTGTATGGGCAGTGACTCTGGGAGATGTAGTTTAGACTTCAGTGCCTTTTGGACCAACAGCAGCAGTCTATTGTGAGTGACAGCCAATCCAGTCAAGAACTGGGAGGAACTCAAAGGAAGTGCCGTTTCCAGTTGGAGTTCAGTTGAGCTTTGGCAGTGAAGAAGGAAGGAGCCCTGTGCTTTTCAGTGTGCAGTTTTAGTCAAAAACGTGTGTAAGGCCCAGAGTTCCGGTCTGCAGCTTGTGTAACAGCTGTTAGGACTGAATCCGTCCTGTGAAAAGAATCAAAGGATCTCTGAAGAGTAGAAACCAGGCTCACCCTGTAGAAGACTGGAAGAATTGCTGAAAATTGACTCGGTCTGTCAGGAACTGAATCTGCTGTGTGTTCTCCCGGTATTGTGCAGTAATTGCGATCGGATACAGATGCAGCCTGCCTGGTATAGTACTTCTTTTATATGGATGTGTGAAGAGGTTTGTGTACCTCAAGTGAGCCCTGCTGACATTGAAGGACCCTATCTTATTTGGAGGTCGTGAGTACTAATTCAGGGTTGCTCCTGTTGAATTGCACATTAAATCAAATGGAATTACTGTACTGCTGACTGTTTAATTCTCCTTTTCTCTGTGGAAAGGGCCCCTACCAGCTGCCACGGTTTGGACTAGCCACTAGGGCTTGGGTACCCAGGGACAGTAACTGATAGGGATAGGCCTGTGCACAGAGCCACAGGTAGATTATTAGAGTGATAAGCTAATTAACCTGATTTCCCCTGTCCTTGTTATATCCCCTAAACAAATCAGAGCTGCTTGTTTCAGCAAAGTTATACTGCCTGAGGTATTTGTCTATGTTAAAGTACTGTACTGTGATTGTTGCACTGTATCTCATTTCACAGGAGGTCCCAGTGCCGGAACCAGACCTGGGGTAAGTGTATACAGTGAAGGTAATTTGATATATTGTGTGGCCACTAGTGGGAAGAAAGGGGGGTTGCAGTGTCCCAGAGGGCTGTGACCAAGTTAGTTTAACTATTGCAAACCCTGACCTCTGGGTGGAGGCACCCGCCATTGGATCCAGGCCCCTCAACCTGTTAGTGGCAAATCAGGCAGGGGTAGTAGCCCCTGGGATAGCGCCATCTAGGGGTTACAACTTATTTTTTTTTTTTTTTACAAAAGAATAGTTATTTTGGTGGTTGGACTACCGGAGACTTCAGAAGAGGACAATCCTGTTAAATTTATCCAGAACTGTCTTGATGAAAACTATGGCCTTTCCCCAGCGCCTCCTGTAAGTCATCTCAAATAACACCATGCAGGGCATTGGAGCATTTGGAAGGTGCAAAAACTTTGTTGGTGGTGCTTAACCAGTCAGCAGACCTCAATCGCATACTGGAGGCAGCTCTTTAGCAAGGACCTGTCACCTCGGAGGATGGCCAGAAAGAAACAATTACTCACCGAAGTAATATTACTTCTTCCAGGGTATTCTTTTGCAATATTGACAGAAGCAGTATGCCAGCTGGGTTCAGCTGGCCCGGAGAGGAGGAGTCAATGCAGGTGAGAAAGGCATTGGCCAATCAGGACAGAGATAGAGTGCTGCCTGCAATAGCCTGAGGGACCTCAGAACGAATTTCGGAGCTCAAAAAGAGCAAAAACTGTGCCCAACAGGGGCAAAAACTGTCAACAATACACAAACTATCTGTTCTAATCCACTATTGTGAAAACATTTCATCACTCAGATCACTATCTGTTAGCAAGTTTCGCTAAATCCCCCAACAGAGCCCTTTAGACAAGGTTTCCGGGGAGGAAAGGTGGGAGTGTCAATAATGCTAAAGAATACCCTGGAAGAAGTAATATTACTTGGGTGAGTAATTGTTTCTTCTCACCCCAGGAATTCTTTGGCATCTACTGAAAGAAGCAGATGTCAAAGCAGTGCAGTTGGGAGGAGGGCACAGAAACCTATTTAGGAAAAAGGCTCTGTAGCACTGCCCCACCGAACTTCGCATCTGAACAGGACTGCACGTCCTAACAATAATGCTTGGTGAAAGTGTGGACCGATTTCCGAGTAGCTGCTCTGCAAACTTCCAGCAAAGGGATATCCCTGGAAGCTGCCACTGAGGCAGCTGTTCCTCTGGAAGAGTGAGCTCTGAGCCCAATAGGGGGCTGTTTGCCCACCTTGCAATAACAGAACTGAATACAGGACATGATCCAATGGGAAATGGTCCTCTTGGTCATCGTTTTTTCCCTGCCCACCTCACTGAAGGTGAGAAAAAGCTGGGATTGTGCTTCTCAGAACTGCTTGGTTTGCTCCAAGTAGAAAGAAAGGGCTCTCTTCACATCCAGGCTGTACAATATGCGCTCACCTGGGGATGACTTATCTGAGAACAACACTGGCAGAGAGACTGACTAATTAAGGTGGAACTCCGAGACCACCTTGGGAAGGAACTTCCTATTCGTCCTCAGGACAACCTTGTCCTTATGGGGAATAATGTAGTTAGAATCTGTACACAGGGCCTGCAACTCTGAAATCCATCTGGCAGAGGTAAAGGCCACTAGGAAGACAATCTTCCAGGTAACGTATTTCAAGTCAGCCGTAGCCATAGGCTCAAAAGGAGGATCCATGAGCTTGGCTATACAGAAGTTAAGGTCCCATGGGGGAACCGATTCCCTTACTGGGGGGTGCAAGTGAAGAAGTCCCTTAAAAACCTTCTTGAAAATGGGTTGAGAAATAAGTGACTTTTCTTTACCTGCAGAAAAGTAGGCCAAAATGTCCACTAAGTGAACTCTTAAGGAAGATTCCTTTAGACCTCCCGCCGGAAGATGAACCAAGTAATCCAATAAGGAAGGAGGAGAGGCCCTCAAAGGGTCCAAGCCCTTATCCCTACACCAAAAAGAAAAACGTCTCCACCTGGAGGCGTAAGTTTTCCTTGTGCTGGGTTTTTTGCCCATCCATAAAACATTCAGTACTTGCTCAGAATACAAAGAGTCTGGGAATTCTAACACCTCAAGTACCAGGCTTTGAGATGAAGAGACCGGATGTTGGGAAACACCACTCCGGTCTGAGAAAGAGTCAGAAGGCTGAGACACAAAGGAAGTCTGATGGGTTTTTTGACCGACAAGGAGAGCAGCAGAGAATACCATGGCTGTCTCGCCCAATCAGGGGCCACTAAAATCATGGTGGCCGGTTGTTCCCTTAACTTGAGAAGTACTCTGTACAGCAGAGGAAAAGGGAGGGGGGGGAATGCATAGAGGAACCTCCCCGTCCAATCTAAGGTCAACGCATCTGTGGGGATCATCCCCAGAATTGGGGGCCTGCAACAGTACAGGAGTAATTGATGGATCAGACTGGATGCGAACAGATCCAGATCTGGGACGCCCCATCTTCTGAACACCGTGTGAAGGACTTGCTTGTTGAGGGTCCACTCGTGGTGGCCCTGACTGATGCGACTTAAGGCATCTGCCGAAATGTTGTCCTTGCCCGGGAGATAGATAGCCGACAGACACATGTCCAGGGAATAGGCAAGGGACCAAATCCTCATGGCTTCTGTGTAGAGTTTGGCTGATCGAGTCCCTCCCTGTTTGTTGATGTAGAACATGGCTGTTGTATTGTCTGTCCTTACTTGCACAGACTGACCCCTGAGCTGAGAAGCAAAGACCTTGATGGTGAGGAGCATAGCTCTGAGTTCCAGAAGATTGATGTGAAGGGAGGATTCCTTTGGAGTCCAAGTCCCGCTTATGGACACATCCCCTAGTTGGGCCCCCCATCCAAGGAGGGAAGCATCGGTAATCAAAATTTGGGATGGTTGGGGAGTTAAAAAAGATACCCCGACCCAGAGATTGTCTGTGTCTTTCCACCAGTCCATGGATCGAAGAAACGTCTCTGTGACTGGGACGAATTTTGTAAAGGGGTCTCTTCTCTGGGACCAATGAGACCTGAGGCAAAACTGAATGTCCCTCATCTGAAATCTGGCAACTGGCACTACCGCGGTCATTGAGGCCATATGACCGAAGTCTGAGGAAATGTCTGTCTGGTCTTGGTTGGCCTGGACTGAATGAGTTTAGCAGAGAAAGGAAAGAGTCGACTCTGTCCGAAGGGAGGAAGGCCTTGCCCTGCAGAGTGTTGAACTCTGCCCCTATGAAGTGTAGAATTTGGGCAGGCTGAAAATGTGACTTTTTTTTCGTTGATAAGGAAGCCAAGGGACTCTAGGATATGCCCTGTCTGGAGTTAGACCTCTGAAATAGACTGGGACGAATTGACAACAATCGGCCAATCGTCCAGATAGGGATAGACTGAGATTCCCTGTCTACTGAGATGAGCTGCAACCACTGCCAGGCACTTGGTGAATACTCTGGGAGCAGAAGTGAGCCTGAAAGGCATGGCTGCGAGCTGATAATGCCCGGAGGGCAGACGGAATCTGAGGAACTTTCTGTGGGATTGCCTTACTGGTACATGAAAGTAGGCATCCTTCAGATCCAGGGAGACTAGTCAGTCCCCTTGCTTTAGTGAGTGTATAACCTGAATCAAGATAACCATTTTGAACTTTGGTTTTGTCAGGTGCTTGTTCAGTTGCTGTAGGTCCAGAATAGGTCGTCATTCCCCCCGTTTTCTTTAGGGTCAGGAAATATCTGGAATAAAGACCCTTTCCCCATTGGGGAAGCGGCACTCGTTCCACGGGTTTGGACCTCATGAGATTCTTGACCGTTACCTCCAGCAGTAATCATTCTGCAGGGGAGGAAGGTCTTGGTTGTGAGGGTCTGTGGAGAAGGGGGAATCTTTCGAACTGAAGGGATAGGCCCTGCTTCACTACCTCCAAAACCCACTTGTCTGATGTGATCTGATGCCAACAATGGAGGTAGTGCGAGAGCCTTTACCCCACGGGGGAAAGGGAAGGAAACCAGCAAGGAGTCAGGAAGACTGCTGTCTAGACTGAGTAGAAGTAGCAGGAGTGAGGTTAGTTCTTCTTCTTTGACCCCTCCTGCCCTTTCCTCAGAAAAAAACTCTCATCTGAGAGAAATCCATGTTATATGGCATGGGGAAGAATGTCCTAGGGAAATAACCCCTGCCTCTACCCCCTCTATGGTGAGCTCTCTGAGAGGGAAGGGGGGCTTTTCTTTCACTGAATTACTCTTATATGTGTGTTTGAACTTGCCCATGCTTTTCATACAGACTTCAGTATGATCCCCGAAGAGAGAGTTATTCTCAAAGGGGGAGTCTAACACTTGGGTTTGGACATCCTGGATAAGACTAGTAGTTCTCACCCAAGCAAAACGTCTGCTAGAAATAGTCTGAGCCATGACCCTTGAGGCTGTATCATTATTATCTATGGCAATGTGAAACTGGTGCTTTGTGGCTTCCACGGCTCATTTAACAGTTTCAGAAACATCCCTGAGCATGGAGTCCCCCCATGTTGCACTATGGCCAGTACTGTTTTTAACAGAGCCCTCTGATATCTGGTTGTGTATGCCATGAAAGAAGACATGCGCAGCAAGAGAGAGGCGGTAGTACAAGATTTCTTACCCATAAGATCTACTTTTCTAGAATCTTTCTCTGGTGGAAGCACAGACAGCAACACATTGGCTTTGTCACAGGCCACTGTCTGAACTACCCCGCTGTGATCTGGATGTGTATAAAGAAAATCAGCAGTAGACTTACCAAGCTGGTATTTCTTCTCAATCCTTCTGTCTTCCCTGGTAGAGGTTGAGGGGGTTTCCAGAACCTTAAACGTACTTCTCTTCAAAGTGTTGTGTACAGGGAGGATGAGCCTTTAACGAGGAGAAATGCCCATCATCTCTACGTAGTCATCGTCCATCTCCTGATCGGTATCATCCTGGATAGGCAGGTCCAGGGTGTCCACCATCTGTTTCAAAAATGTAAAAAAGGAAGAGACTTCTTCACTTGTATCAGTGTCATCATTAACATCAACCCCAGGGTGGCCGTCAGGAATAAGAGGGTCCCCATGAGGTGATTCACCACCATGATCCTCTCCTGCACCAAAATAAAAACCCCAGGCGTAGGGGTCCTCAAGGAGAGAATCACCGGTCCCGCAGGAACCGAGAAAATATCGCCCTTAGATTGTAAAGTCTGATATAAATGCCAAGCTTTTGCTAAATCATCTGCAGAGGGCCCATTTTTATCAGCTACTGTAGTCTCTGAATGCCTTTCAGGAGGAGGGACAGTAGTGATATTATCTTTCTTAGACTTTTTTGTAGGGCCAGGCTCAGAAACCTGCTCTGAAGCTATTTTAGAGGCTTGGCTAGAATTTTTACTTCTACCAGACTTAGTTTCACTGGAGTCCCTAGAGGACTTGTCATTACTTTTGTGTTGACTTGAGGTACCCTCCTCAGTGCTTTTAGAGGAGGAGGAGGTAGACTGAGAGGCCATGGTAAAGGGACAGGCCAAAGCTAACCAAATCAAAATTAACCTTACTAGAGGTAAAAGTTTTTGTTTGTTTTTCACAACAGTGGAAAAGAACAGAAACCACCTCCACACCTCTTGTCAACAGCAGCCCACTGCACAGTCACACAAAAGGTATCTCCCCAGAAAAAAGGGGGACTACCCTTCAAATATATATAAAACTTACATAAGGAAGAAAAAAGAGGGTTCCAGAAATTCTTGCAGGTGCGCAACGAAAATTAGCGCACACGCACGAAAAACCAATTAGATGATTTTGACAGAAAAGTGGTACAAAAAACCACTGCAAAATACTGAAAACTAACTATTTAATTAAAAACGATGCAATTTATTGCATACGCAGGTGACTTTAACTTCAGAAAAAAACGCCGAAGTGGAAAAAATATGAAAAAAAACCCACAACTGCACGGAACCTATCGCAGCTGCGGTAAAAATAGGTTAAATGAGAAAAATATACAAAATACCTTGAACGCAGCACTCAAAAAGGAAGAAAATGGCACAGGAAGGTCTCTGAAGAGGAGCGCTCCAGGGCAATGTTGCCAGTTCAACGGAGAAATAGGTCTGAGGGCCCTCAGGCTATTGCAGACAGCACTGTACTCTATCTCTATCCTGACTGGCCAATGCCTTTCTCATCTGCATTGACTCCACCTCTCAGGGGCAGCTGAACCCAGCTGGCATACTGCTTCTGTCAATAGATGCTAAATAATTCCTGGGGTGAGAAGTCTCCATATTCTCAGATCTTAGTTTTGCTACCAGAGCTACCGGTAGTGCCTTTGATAACATTAGGCCCATCATGAAGGAGCTGGGGGTCTTGCATAACCTACAATTCCCACCTAAACTCAAGGTAACATACAAGTAATATGTACATTTTAAATGACCCCAAGGAGGCTGGAGCACTTCTGGTTAAGATTAAAAAAGACACTGATTCACAAACAGGTATCTGGTGAGGACTGATTTTTTGGACACTGCAGAAGAGAGTTTCACTCAGCAGCAGGTAGGGGGGGAAGGGGGAAGTAAAGTCAGAGGTTCAGCGATCCTTGTAATATCATTCTTACTGGATGTTGTATCACATATTTTGCAGTCACTCTTTCATATTGTTTTGGAGACTAGTAATCCAAGAGTCTGCTCACTGGCTTTTAATATGCTGCAAAATGGTGCTGACCTACATCTCCCCCCCACTCTCCTCTGTTTCTTTCAAACTCTGTTGGCACAGAAAGTTTCTTCTTTCTTAGTCTGTATATTTTACCCTATATTGCAACTGGTACTGTATGAAAAGGGTAGAAACTTTCAATGAGTTCCAGTGCTTGTCATTGCTTATATCTTATGAGTAGTATTTCGTCAGCTGACAATATATTATGCAGGAATTAAGTTATTCATTAGTTTACTGCACAGTGGGAGCAGACTTCAGTAATGTGCGGCAAACAACTGTAAGAATTTGCACAATGCTGGAAATGGACACTTTGTTTATTTTGCCCTAATATTGTTGCATAGTCCTTTATCATGTAACATGATGGCTGTGTTGAGTTATGTATCCTGCTGTAATGTGTAGCATATAACAGTGAATTTGCTCTTGCACTGTACATCAAGGGCCCCATATTCTGAGCCGGCCAAATGCGTGCACAAATGGATGCGCTGCACAAAAAATTGGGACAGCCAGCTCTGATGGGATATTCAAAGAGACTGTGCGACTGGAACAGATTGTGCATTCTGTTTGCATATCAGACCCTGGATGAGCTGCACATAGCGGGAAGCTGCCATGTTTGACGCAGTGCATCCAGGATTCGGGGCTGAAGACTGCCAATGGGAGAATGCGTGGCACATATCTGGATGTGCCATTTTCCCCAAGCGCAATATTCAGCCAAAATATGCTAATGAGCTAATTGGGCAAGCATGGTGTAAAGGGGCCTGATTGATAGATAGATAGATAAGATAGATAGATAGATAGATAGATAGATAGATATTTTATTTTTATAGCGCTCCTTCCCGGAGGTTCAGAACGCTGCACAAATTCATAACAATAGTTAGAAAAATATCAGCAAACCCATTGCAGAGTAGATAAATAACCACAATAAAATCAAAATAGAATAAAACACTAGTACGTCACAGATCTATCAATACGATAAATAGCACAAAATTTCAGCTGTGAAGGCCAAAGGCCTGACCAAACAGAAAAGTTTTTAGGCCCTTTTTAAAGGTTTTCACTGAGGGAGCCTCCCTCAAACAATTAGGCAGTGAATTCCACAGGGCTGGCACGGCGACTGAAAAAGCCCTGTCACCTGACTGCCTCAGCCCAGCCCTGGGAACCACTAGGAGGCAACCCTTGGAGGAACGAGGCGATCGAGATAGGCACTGAGGAACCAGGAGGTCTTGCAGGTAGCCTGGTCCCTGACCATATAGAGCTTTATAGGTCAGTAACCCGAGCTTGAAGAAAATCCTCCACCTAATCGTCAGCCAGTGCAATCCATGGAGCACAAGCATAATAGGCAGTATAGCGCAGTGGTTTAAGGATCTGAGCTGCAAATCTGGTGACATCCAGCAGACCAGACCTGGGTTTGAATCCCACAGCTTCCACTTGCATACTGTGCGACCCTGAGCAAGTCACTTAACTTCCCTGTGCTCCCAGGTCGCTCCTGTAAAAATCTTTCAGCTTAGTGTGCTACTTCTGGTTAAACAACTAAATAAAAAAAAATGATATGCTCAGATCTTAATGCACCAGTCCGTAGCCTGGCTGCCGCATTCAACACCAGCTGCACATGGCGGAAGTTGCCTCCAGATAGCCCTAGGTAGACAGCATTGTAGTAATCTTTGTTTGTTTGTTTTTATTTTTAACCAGGAGGTAACTGGGACCAGCCCTTTTTCAGCTACGCCTGACAAATACATACAGTATACTAACATACAAAAGACTTAAGATTACACATACAGCATAAAATGTTTCAGGTACTTCATACAAAACAGTTACATTTGATATTTTTGTTATGATGTTCAAAAAGCAAAGCTTTAAACTGATTAACATTCTTTGCAATTTTAACTGCTAGAAAAAACGTTTAGTAATGTTGGTTCACAGTAAGAAAAAGAACGATTACAAATCTGCAATTTTACCAGAGGTGGTGAAAAAAAAAAAAAAGAGTATCTCACTGCTTTCTAGTTATATATGAACTGTTACACCGAATTAATTTGTTACATAATTCACATGGTGTTGAGTTATTATAAAAAGAAAAGGCAAATATTGCAGCCAAATAATCAATGTGTTGTAAGGGAGGAAAAATATTCATCTGATTGTACAAATGACAATGATGCATCCGTGGTGGGGCCCTCAAACCAAATCTGCAAATACTATTTTGAATAAGCTGGTATCTGTTAACAAATAACTTGTCCTGGTTTACATAAAGAACTGCCCCATATTCCAATATTGGTAACAGTATTTGTTTTGCTATAATCATGTGGGCCTTGTCTGTCAAGAAATTGATGTTCCTATATAGGAAACCTAACTTCTGGTGAATCTTTTTACCCAAGTTCACCAGATGACCCATAAAACTTAACGTTGGGTCTAGGTTTATCCCTAAGTATTTAACCAGTTGAACTCTTGAAATATCTACACCATCAGTTCCGCTGATAGACAGGTCTCCCTCAGCCCGGGCCAACCTCTGCGATGTACCAAACAAGATCATATTTGTTTTCTTCTCATTCAACCTCAGTTTATTTTGAACTATCCACTTTACAAGTTTGTTATAATCTCCCTGTAATGACCTTTGGATCTCAATAATTGAGTGGCTCGAGCTGAGAAGGACCGTGTCATCTGCGTACTGTATACACTCTGTTTCATCGAGTGCCTTGGACAAATCAGCCACAAAAACAGAAAACAGCAGAGGGCCCAACACAGATCCCTACGGATCTCCTGACCTCACCTGCAGAGATTCTGACAGAGAGTCTCCAATCCTAACCATTTGCACTGTGCCACCTAGACAGCACCTAAACCATTCCAAACCAGTTACCATTACTCCACAAAAGCTGAGCTTTGTCAATAATATTTGATGGTCGACACCGTCGAAGGCCCTGGTTGGGCTGGCAAACACCGCACTAGTCATCCTCCCTCAATCACAGGCATCAAGCACGGTGCCTGCTGACCCAACCAGGGCCGTCGACGTGCCATAACCCTATCTAAATCCATGCTGCTGTTCAGACAGCAGCCCCTTGGAGTCCAAATGAGATACCAATTGTTTGTAAACACATTTCTCCAACAACTTTCCTAGGGTGGGCAACAAGGATATACGTCTATAGTTGTTAACATTTGTCCTGTCCCCTGATTTAAAAATTGGGACTATTATTTTTTTAAACTTTTTTTTATTTATAGTTTTAGTTCAGCAGAACGGAACAGACATGTTACAGACAAACAATTAACAAATATAATGTTTTCATGGGCAATTCAATTAACTTATTTCATGACCAAGACATTTGACATACAATATTCAAAGGGATAGCAGCAAGATAACTAAAGGTACTCCCAAGCCAGTTTACTATATGCTACAAATAGGGCAAATTCCATTGTTTAACAATCATGTTACAGAGATATATTTAGTAAATAAACTGTATTCATAAGCATTTCATTTGACTTGTGACATGTCCGGGGCATGTTGAGCTGGTCACCACAGGTCACTCACTTCTTTATGCGGATGACCTGGTAATTTATTATCACTCTGATAAGGTCCTGGATCTAAATGCTGCCCTCACTGCAGATTTTCGTGCTGTACAACACTGGCTGAACTCTCAACGTCTGGTTTTAAATACAAATAAAACAAAAGTTATGATGTTTGGCTCCAATCACAAGCTTAGATCCTGTCCTCTGACCATCTCTGTCTCTGATATCGATGGGGACCCTATAGAAACTGTCACTTCCTTTCGTTACCTTGGCATCCACCTGGATCAAACCTTGGACCTGAAAGCATATACAGGAAACTTGCAAGTCAATTAACTGCAAATTGGGGGCTGCCTACAGAATCAAATACCTGCTCACCCCTGCTGCTAAATTGGCGATAGCCAGAGGCATTCTATTGCCAACCCTTACATATGGGTGTCCCATCCTGTCCTTGGCCACCAAATCTTCACTGCAACTATGGGATACTACCTTCAATAATGTGTGCAGGTATGCAACCAAAACACCTCGGCTGCAGCATCATTGTCTCTTATATCAGGACCTTGGTTGGCTCTCTCCTTCCTCTACCAGGCAGTACTACTTGTACAATTTAGTTGATTCCATCCTAAGGACGTCCAAGCCTGCTATCCTGTCTGATCTCCTCAGGCCGGCCATTCCCACAAGGAATCTTAGATCGGCTGATCAGACCTTACTATCCATCCCCTTTTGTCGGACTAAAAAGGGCATGGGCTCCTTCCATCATGCTGCCCCCACCTATGGAACTCTACTACCTCAGGATCTAAGAGATGTCTCCACTATGTGACTTTAAGAGCAAACTCAGGACTTTCCTCACTACTATGGACACATGTGTTTGCTTTGACCCTACCTGATCCGCTGCATTTGTACTGTTTCCTCATTGCTAGCACTTTTGCCTGTCCAAATGGGTGTTCTATACTGTGCCTTGTAATTAATGTTTTATTTTGTGCCTTGTAATTAATGTTGCCTTAACCTGTTTCTTTATAAGCCTAATGTTAGCTGTTGACAATTGTAAGTCGCTATTCTACTCCATGACATTCTTATCTTCACTTCACAGCCTCTCCTCACTTAACCCCACTGCTGCTCTCCCCTTCTTCTGTTATATCCTCTTCCCCCCTTTTTGCCACTCCCCACCAAACTCACCTTTACCTGTTCCTACCTCATCCATGCCCCTCCTTAGTCCCCACCCTCCTGGCTGTGCTTAGTCACCTCTCTCCACCTACTACCGCCTACTCCCACCATCTACCGACCCCCCTCTGCCCTGCTGTCTCTTGGTTCCACTGGCTCGGCTTGACTTTGACACTTTTGCCGCTATTGCCGTAACTCCTCCGCCTCTATCCCCCTCTCACCGGCATCCTCACTCTCGCCCTGCCGTCCATCAGTTCCACCAGCCCGGCTGTATTTTCCTACCTCCTACCGCTGTTGTCGTCTACTGCCGCTCCCCCCTACCACCCTCTCTTCTCCTGCCATCTTTTGGCTCCATAGGCCCGGCCGCAGGTTGGTACCTCACCCGCTGTTGCCGTATCTGACGGCACCTCCTTTCCACTTACTCTCTCCCTCCCATCCTTTTGCCAGTTTTCCTTCCTTGTGTCTTTTCTACTGATGCCTATCCTCTCTTATTTTCTGCCTTCTACTATTCACATTTTTGAGTATGTTCCATGATCAAGTGCTAAAGTATATTTTTGTTTACTAATGTATGTTACATTGCCATATGTATTTCTCTCTGCATTTTTTGTACTCGTTGTCTTAATAATCTGGTGTACTCTTTGTGTGTTGTAATTGTACCTCCCGGGTCGTGCCTGAAAACAGTCACTTGCTGACTAGCGCACTTACCCGGTTAACAAAAACTAAATAAATAAATGTGGCATACCAACTTAAAAGGGGGTAGCAGCAGGACATCTACTAGTTCTCTCATGCCAGTTTGCCCTAATCTACGGCTAGGGCAATTTCCCATGTATAACAGCTTATATAAAAGACAGGAGGAGGAAAAAATTATTATCCATCAACATATCAGTAGGGAGAAATCAGAAAGATTTTATATACTATGCTGATTTCTGTTACACATCATATATCCTAGTTTCTAGGTTAGAGATCCTAACCTAATACCCTGTGCACCAAACTCATCAGGGAATGAAATCGGGTCTCACCTCCGCCATGTATAGAACCCAACGCCTCCACAGAATCTCAAATTGAGGAACCCTTTTATTAATAGAGACCGTTTATGCTTCCATTCTATATATATACTGATCATAAGCTCTTACCACATGTTTAAAGTGATAGGTTTTTGAGATAACCAATTATTAGCTACTGCCTTCTGAACCGCTAGAATTAATATTTCCAGGAACTTAATTGTAAGGGGGTCCCTGTGTTCCTTTGGTAATTCCAAGAAAAAGTAACAAGAGGGGGTTAAATTCAGACCAGGGTCTACTACTGCCCATAAGGCCTGATGCAAATCTTGAAAAAAGGGGGTCAATACAGGGCAACTCCACATTATATGTACTAATGCTGCTGGAGAGTGCCCACAATTTCTCCAACAAGTTGAGAACCACTACCCTGAAATTTCATCTGAATTGCTGGGGTCTGGAAGTATCTAACAAAGATCTTCCAAGAAAACTCCTGCTAGCTAACTGCTGACAGGCCCCAATGAATCCTTGTTTGGGTCCAAGCCCAAAATTCCTCTGAAATCTGAACCCCCAGAACACCTTCCCAGGCCTTTTTTATAGAAGAGGAAGTATCCTCTTTCCACGCAAGAAGAGCTTGATATAGATTAGAAATAATTTGTGATCTGACAGGAGCACCTTCTATTGCCTTCTTAAGTAAGATTGCAATCTGTGGAGGCGTTGAACTCCCAACGCCCAGGCATGCAAGAAGGTTTCTAATATAGTTTCTAATTTGAAAGTATCTAAATCAGTCCCGCCAAGGAATTCCATGTTTATTGACTAGTGTTTCAAAAGACATAATCTCACTTCCCTCTAGAAAATGCCATATCAGGTGTAAACCCCTCTCTTCCCACCTCCTGAATCCCGCATCCCATTTGGCAGGGAAGAAAGTATCCAAGTACGGGATAGAGAATAAGAGACCCCTCCACCCAACAGCCTTCCTGTCCCTCAAGGTTCCAAACCATATGCTCAAGGTGGAGGTTGTGTACGGGTTGTCTTCTTGACATGAATTTAATCTCTCCCTCTGCCCTATAAGCGTGTCATTCAAATTTGTAAGGGCCCCTTCCCTTAATTCCAAGTTCTTCCATTTGGACAGAAAAGCTTGGTCCAACCAATACAAGATTGTCCGTAACTGTGCTGCCCGATGATTTAAAGTTTGGTAATGATAAGCCTCCTTTTTTCTTTGGAATTTGGAGAGCTGAGAGACGGACTCTAGGTCTTTGTGACCCCCACAAAAAGCAGAAGATCACTCTATTAAGTGAGTTGAAGTAGAAGTCCGGAATAAGAATAGGGATTGTTTGGACCAAGTATAAAAACTTAGGGAGGATTACCATTTTTATCGCCTCCACTCTCTGCACCAAGGGAATGGGGATAGGGGCCCACTCCTCTAATTCCAATTTAATGCTTTTTAGAATTGGAGTAAAATTAGGAGAAAACAGTTGGTCTGCCTGAAAATCCATCTGAACTCCCAGGTATTTAATATGGGTAAGATTCCACCTAAACGGGAATCTCTGTCGAATCCATTCCAAGGGCTCATATTGTATTTTTAAGACCTCAGTCTTAGACGTGTTCACTTTATATCCGGCCAGGAGACTAAATTCTGTCAGGTGTGCCCACAGGTGTTCCAATGACTGTTCTGGATTTTGAAGATAAACCAGCAGATCATCCGCATATAAGGCTAACTTATGTGTTTCCCCACCAAAATCCCGTCCCTGTATTGTCTCGTCTCAATGCCTGAGCTAAAGGTTCAAGGTACAGGGCGAAAAGAAGTGGGGGAAGGGGGCATCCCTGCCTGGTGCCACGTTGCAGGGAAATTGGGTGGGAAAGTCGGCCACTGATCTTTACATAAGCTTTAGGGCTGGTGTAAATATTATTAATGATTTTAATAAAGGATTCTGAGAAACCAAACCCATGCAGGGCTAGGACAAAGAAATTCCATGCCACCCGATTGAAGGCCTTCTCAGCATCCAGGCTCAGTAACATGCAAGGTACCCCTGACTGGGCGACATGGAATAACACATGCAATGATCTTTTAATATTATCCTGGGTTTGTCTACCTAGGATAAAGCCTGTGTGATCACAGTTAATTAGCCTAGACAGAACCACCTCCAGGCGTTTTGCCAGGATTGAGGCATACAGTTTATAGTCAATGTTCAGAATGGATATAGGGCGGAAGGAACTGCACTGTGTGATATCCTTCCCCAGTCTGGGGATATTTGAAATAACTGCGTAGTTCCAAGTGTCTGGAAACGCTACCTCTAGTTGTGCCACCCTATAGGCCTTCAACAAAGGACTTTTTATCTCCTTTATAAAAAACGTTAAAAATTCTGGGGCGTACCCATCAGGGCCAGGGAATTTTTTTGTTTTCAATCTTTTAATCACGGATGCCAGTTCTATAGGAGTTACAGGGGTATCTAGGGAGTCTCTAATTTCCTGTGTCAGTTTCGGTAATCTTATCTTAGCTAAATATGATTCTATTTGTTCTCTGTCTGGTGAGTGTTCTGACCCTTTAGTGTCGGTGGCTCAGTAGGTAGCACACTCACCACTAAGGCCAGGCGATCAGAGGGCTGTGGGTTCAGTTCCCACATCTGGCACTTGGGTTAATATCCCAGTACTGACACTGTAGTGCAGCATGACAGGGGTGCTGCACTTCTGAGGTGCCGTCTTTCGGATGAGACGTTAAACTGAGGTCCCATCTGCCTGGATTGGTGGTAGTTCAGGTGGATGTTAAAGATCCCAAGGCACTTATCGAAAAGAGTAGGGGAATTATTTATTTACAGAAAACCAAAAACATCCATACAATGATCTCAAAGAAAGTGAAAGAAAAACATGTTACATACAACAAAAATAAATAATTAGACAATCAAGAAAAAAAAAGGGAACTGCTCCCATCAAATCCAATAAACATGCTTCCAATATTCATAAAATAAATGCACCATCAGGTGTTGCAATTCGTAGTCTTTCTAGGTTCTCAAAGCTGATTCAATATGATGTAAAACAACTGTAGATAAAGTGTCAGTATGTTGTAAAGAACATAAATACCGTGTCTGCCACATATAAAATTTAATACAGGCAAAAAATCATGGAGAGAGTACTTGGATGATATCTGAAAAAAAAAAAAAACAGAATAATCCTCCAGGATCAAACATTCATAAGAAACATGACAAGAGGAACCCCACCCCACGTAGTAAGCAGAACCGACCAAAATTGCTGAGCATACTGTAAATACAAGTGAAAAAAAAAACGAGACAAAGTTGCTTCCAAAGCAGCACATTCCATACGAATACAATGTCTTTCGGACACAGCCTTGTGCTTGAGGTTACCCTAATCTACCATGACAACTGAGCCATGTCACATCCCACATCCGATCAGGTATCCTTCTATCTGTAAGCATTTTTAAAGCTAAAGGTACTTTAGTGGGAAAACACCTAGGGAAATCCACCTGAACTAAAAAGTAAGAAGACATTATTTTTTGATATAAACCCTTTCGGGACTAGCTGATGAACCTCGTTCTGAACCAGGTGCCACTGATGTAGCTTGATGACTACTAAAAGTAGAAATAAGGGTGCCCCATAATTAGACTTAACAATGGGTGCTTCGGTCGACCACCGCTTCAAGAAATCCTTGAGTAAAAAAAATATCCAGGAGTCCCAAGGATGGTACTGATATTGTGCAGATTCTTTAAATGTAGCCTTAATGAAAAAGGAAAAGTTAAAAACCAGCAGATTTATCATTCCCAATCCACCCGCCTTAACCGGTAAATAAGTAAAATCACACTTGATCGGATTCAATCGGCTCCCCCACAACATTTGAAAGAAAACACTATACAAGCGGGTTTCATAGGCCCTGGGCAAAGGAAATACTGAACTTAAGTATAAAAAAATTAGGCAGTAAGAATTTTTTAATAATCAAAATACGCTTCTTTTTAGAAAAAGACCAAAACTTCCATAGCTGGACCTTTCCCTTGCCTAGTTCAATGCAGGGCTTCCAATTAAGGTCTGCTAAATCACCCAGCCCAAACAGACATCCCAATATCTTAACTGGCCTCAAAGAAATAGCAATTTGTCTAATATAAGGTTCAAAAGAGCCTCCCCTCAAAAAACTCCTGTGCTCTTATCATATTTATTGAAGTCCTTGAAATAGAACCAAACTGTGCTAACATGGACAAAGCTAAGCTACCTGAAACGGAATCTTGTAACATAAGACACATATCATCTGCATAAACTGCCAAAACCTGACAAGTAACATCTAATGCAGGAGACAAACCCAGAATGCGTGGATGATGAAGGAGTTCCCGTGTTAAAGGATCTAGCACAAAGGTATATAGTAGTGGGCTAAGTGGACAGCCCTGACGGACCCCTCTACAAAAGGCAACCCCCTCCCTATCAGACCATTAACCAGGGGAAAATTCTGAACATTTGTATATAAAAGCCCCACCCAAGATCTAAGCCTATTCAAAAAAATATATCTTTGTAGGACTTGAAAATTCATGAGACACCTTGTCAAATGCTTTAGCTTGATCCAAAGAAAGTAAATATCCTGACAGATTCCCCAACTGACTACACTCACAGATATTACATAATAGAATCAAATTCTGATGAATATGTCTGCCAGGGATAGAACAGGTTTGAACAGGATGTATCAGGGAAGGAGCCACACGTTGAAGCCGAGAACACAAAATAGAAAAAATCTTATAGTCCGTATTGAGCAGACTAATTGGTCGCCAGTTCCCAATAATATTTTTGTTACCTTTTTTGAACAAAAAAATCATAAAAGCATCTGCAAAACCTGTAGGTAGGGTGTTAAGAGTGAGTATTTCATTAAACACCTGTGGTAAGATATCATCTAAAAAAAATTTGTATAACTAATTAATAAGGCCATTAGGGCCAGGAGAAATCCCAGTTTTTAAACGGCTAATTCCTAGCCGGACTTCATCCTGAGTAATGGGCTTATCTACAGTTTTAGAATCCATGAATGATACTGTAGGGAGCTGAAAAGAAAACAACTCTTCCCAAATACCTGTAGGTTGGAAAGCCTGACCGTGTTCAGCCTTCAAAAAACACTGAATAATATGCAAGATTTCTATAACAGTAGACCTTAAAGCCCCCATCGAATCATAAAGGCCAGTCATGAGTTTCTTTTCCAAAGCTTTTCTACAGGCCGAAAAAGGATCCCAAACAGGGGATGACTTCATCCCATAGGACAATTCATCATGTATGCTACAAGCCTTACCATAATGAAATTGCCTCATTTTAGTTTTGAGTATAACAATTTGTTTTTGTATCCGAACATCTGATGAATTAGGTAAAGAAAGTAATTTGTAAAACTGAGAACGATAACCTAAATAAGAAATATACTCCTCTGTTTGAGTAGCATTTCGAAAGAGGGTGCAAGTGTGTTGAAATTCAAGCTTGGTGTCTATCCACCATTCTCCCCATGAATCATATAACCTGGCCACTGATCGGCACTGGTCAAATGCCTGAGATAGGGTTAACTGAAACCGTTCCTGAGACAATAAAATGGGGTTCAGCTTCCATCTTACAGAAGTAGCAGGGAAGCGGTGTGGAATACTAGATAGTGAAAAACACACTAATAATACCATGTGATCTGAGAATTCACACGGACGCAAATAAAATGAAAACGGTAACAAAAAACGGGAAGCAAATACAAAATCTATTCTAGTAGAAAAACTGCTCCTTCTATAAGTTGTCCCAGGATCTGAAAAAAGCGCTCTATAGGAATCTCTCAAGGAAGCTTTCAAAATGATGGTCTGTAGGACATGAGAATCACAGTAAACCTTTTGCTGTATCTGATTTTTGAATTTGAGATCTAAGCTGCAATTAAATTCCACCCCCTATATGATATGTCTAGGGGTAAAATGGTAATGTTCAATCTCCCGGAAAAGATCCATCCTGCCTGACTTTACCTGGGGAGCATAAGTACTTATGAGGCGAAAGAAATAACCATGGAAAGAACAATCTAGAAGCAAAGCCCTACCTGGAACTAAGTCCACCATTCTGTGAACTTGTACCTTGGTATGATAAAAAAGTATGCCAACCCCGTCAGCAGCATCAGAGCCATAGGACCAAAATGAAGGCCCATGAAACCACAGCTTCTTTGCCTGATGTATATCAGACAAGGAAGCAAAACGCATCTCCTGCAGGAACAAAATGTCCGCAGTTAAGGATTTACAAAAATGTAAGCGCCCAAGACGCTTCTTAGAATTCTTGATGCTACAAGCATTTAGGGAAACTACAGTTAAAGAAGCCAGAAAACAATATTAAAATTTGTCTTTTTTCCCACTTTCTACCCGACTTCTTCTTAGACTCCAATAAAAGGGGTCCCCCCTCATCATCACATTCCATACCTGAAAGAACCCCAGATGTAACCAACATGTCAGACTCAGAATCCCCATCCTGATCTTGCAACATCTGGAAGGAGTTGTGCATAGGGGGAGTAGTGGGTTGGAGAAGTTGTTTGGTATGAGATCTGGTCACACATCTAAGAGGAGGTTTTTGAAACGCTGGGTCCAGGGGAGCAGGAGGTAAAAGTCCTGGAACCATGGACGGCTGTGGGGTAGAAGATCCTGCAGCATTTTATGGGTTTATCAGTGGACTGAGGTACTGCACCCTCAGGAGGTGCCGTGGGAGAAGGGCCTGAGGCAGAAGGATCTGAAGCAGAAGGAGTAGGCTCCTCACTGGTAGGCCTGAAGCGGCCTTGGGCTTCTGAAATTAGGGTTTCTTTATCACGACCCCCTGAATTATTTTGACCTGCATATGGACACCGAAGGTAAGCATGGCCCTGGGCATCGCAGAGGTTACAACAAAAGATATTATGACATGTACTACTGTTGAGGTCCAACTCACCACACAAAGCACATTTGATCTCATCACAAGCACTACTTAAATAGCGAGCACTACCACACTTATAACAAGCCTTGGGCTGGCCAGGATAAAAGCACACTCCCCTATCCTTACCCCCCCAAAAAAAAACTGTTAGGAACATGCTGAACCGTATCCCCTGTAATATGCAATTTAATCTTAAATTTCTAACTTCCTGTCCAAATGCCCTCCCCATCAATAACAGGCTCAGGAGGTCCCAGCACAGTACATTTAGTCTCCAACCAGTATAAAATATCCCCATTAACCCTCTCATTATGAAACATAATGTGGATGGTTTTGAACAAAGGCTTAGTAATGGGAATAGCCCAAAATGGAGACCATAAAGGAGTGGATTTTAAAGATTCATACTTCTGCCAAAACCTATCTAGGCCAGTAAAGGACCTAAAACTAATATCAAACGTGTCCTCCCCTCGTATATTAATAAGTGCATATAAGTCCGAAGCCTGAAAAGCCATGGAATTCTTCAGTAGCCATCTAGCACTATAAAACTGGTCAGAATGGTCCTGCAACCCCCCTGGGGCTTGGTCTAGTCTGTTATTTCAGAAAAGATCTCAAAAACGGGAACCATCATGAAAATGGTCCCGACGGGGTGAAGCATCTGATAAGCCTGTAGATGACTGTTCTGCACCACCTACAGCTGAATCAATCAAAGTCTTACCCACTGTAGCCAAAAGAGCTTGTTCCGAAGGTTGTGGATCTGTGGACTTTTCAGTCGCAATAAAGCTATGCGTGGTCGTTGGGGTAAAAGTAACCCAATCCGAGTCTGGTAGCCATTTCCCATCCTTAAGCATCCAGCCGGCATCAAGCAAAGCCAATTCCTTGCTCCAGTCCGTTGCAGGAAAGGAGCCGGCCAAGAAACCCGACTTCCGCATTCCAGGACGCTGAGCCTCCAACATAGGAGCCAGCAGTTCCCTCTGTACATTGCCGTCAAAAACAGCTGCTGTCACAGCAATTGAATCAGCAGGTAACGCTGCAGCTGCCATAAACTCAGAATAGATATCCTGCATCGAAGAAGCGTTTGAATAGGAAACTTTACCCAGCGAGCCTTGGTCAGGTAATAAATCTCCCGCTGCACGGATCACACCGTGCATATCACCGGACGGCTCTACAGATGTAAAAGGCTCAGAAATCCCATCTCGACATCGGTCTAGCTCAGATTCTCCATGCAGATCCTCCAGGCCCATAGTAGAAAGGACATCCTTCTCCATCAAGAGGTCAGCACAAACTGCCATTCCAAACGCAGTACCAGCAGCTCCCCCTACCGCCAGCAATGCAGTAGGGGAATTTCCCCAGTGTCCTGGCCAAATTTCCCTTATTCACTAAAAATACCACCAACAGCTTAATCTGGTTCAAGGTCAGTTGGCATTCATCTGTATCCCCCTCCCCCGGGTCGTGCCTGAAAATAGGATTTGTCTAGTGCACTTACCTGGTCAACAAAAACAAAATTAAAAAAATATAGAGACTTGTTCAGAAGTCCCTAAAGCCAGATATAATTTTTTCTGGAGATTTTAAAAAGTGATCAGTCCTGGGATCTCAGATCTGCGTAACCGTAGTCTGAGCAGTTTGCTGTCTCAGACGATGGGCTAAGAGGCAGGAAGCCCAGGGTCCGGACTCATGATACCTCTGGCGTAGGTGTTGTAATGCCTGCTCCATCTTTACATCGATTAATTTTTGGATCTTTTGTTTAATAGTTTGAATATACAGCAGTACAGAACTGTCCCCCTTAACATGTTGACCCTGTAAGGCATGCAATTTTCTTTGGAGATCTTCTAGTTGTTGTTTTTGCTGTCATTTAAAATGGGCAGCATATTTGATACAATCCCCCATAAAAATATTGTCTTGACAGTATCCCACAGCACAGTGTCAGAAACCAGGGGACTCATTGTCCTGCTGAATTTGAGCCAGTCTAGCGGTAGCCATATCGTAAATTCCTTTAAATTTAGGAAATAGTTATTGAATTTCCAGAGGGACTGACCTTTCTTGACCTTCCAATTCAACCTCAATAACAGTTGTGTATGATCGGAGAGAACAGACGGAACATGTCTACATTCTAACACCTGATCTTGGTGTTCTAGAGAGATCAGCATGTAGTCAATTCTGGCATATGAACTGTGTGGAAATGAATAGTGTGTGTATTCTTTTTTATTCTTATTCTGCCTTCTCCAGGCATCTACCCAGAAAGCCCCCTTTAAATGGTCTCTAATTAGTCTGCTAGCCGGGTTCTGCCGGAAGGACTTAATTTTAGAGGTATCTTTTTTGCTCCCAAACCTGATTTAAGTCCCCACCTACTTTTAACAGTCCCTCCCTTGTGACGTTCGATGATTTTGTGTAGTAAAGAACAGATGACTTCCTTTGTAGAGCCTGGGTGGGGGGCATACAAGGAGGCCAATGTGATAGGAGCACCCTCCAAATTGCCTGAAAGTATAGCCAGGCAGCCCTCTGGATCCATGTAGCTGGCTGTCTTTTGAAACTGGGTTCCTCTGGAGACCAGTACAGCAGAGCCTCTTCTTTTTCCCTTCCCAAGTGAGGCTGCTACCACCTGGTCATAACCAAATTTCCCCAGCTTCTGGTGTTTGGATTTATTAAGATGGGTTTCTTGTAATAAAACAAATGAGGGGCTTTGTCTTTTTATGGTAGACATAACCTTGTATCGTTTTACAGGATTGTTTAACCCATTAACATTATGGGAAACAATTTTAATAATATTATTATCCCCCATTTATGAACAGAAAACTATATTCCCTCAAATATACGAGATCAAGCCCTCCGATCCTCAGCATCTTCCCTAAGAATCTACACAATCCCTTCCCCCTTCCTCCCCAGTGTTATTCCAGGTACCCCTAAAAAGTTGTAATAAACCGTGCCATCCCCTTTGACGTTCATACGTAAACTGCCAATGAAGGTTTTTGTCTGAAACTTTAACAAATAACCAAACACCAACATAGACATAACACATAAACTTTAAACCTCTGTGGGGAGGTGCTAACTGAGCAGTCCTCACCCAGGAGAAAAAATTATTTACAAAGCGACTCCCAAGGTAGGGGAACAAAAGATGATGTTCCCTAAGTGTTAAGAGTAATCAGAACTCGAAAGGGAGAAGAAGGGGCCAAAAAGATGGCTCGTTCCTCCTGGACCCTGAAACTAATGGGTCCTTGCCAGATAACGGGGCTCGTTGTCACCAAAACCATACCTGACAGGATACATGATGCAAGGAGCACCACATGACTCCACAACATCTGCAGTAATTCTGAAGATCTGTCCCACGCCCCCCCAACCAAACCCATCAATATTTTATACTGTGACCCTGAAGTTCTCAAGTCCCTGGAGACCCAGTAATAATCCATAGGTTATAGCCTTCCTCTCTGAAATTGGTGAAGGAGTGAGAATTTTCTATTCCTCCACTAGAGGGCATCTAGTAGCCGGTTTATGGATTTATAAGCATTTGCATAGACTATACAATCAATAACATTCTAAATCACTGTAAAAACTGCAGCATTAGCCTGAAAGTACAACAAACAGAGTTTCAACTCAGGGGTGATCCCCAGCTGCAACTGTTTGTGATCACTCAAATACAACCCCACCCCAGTAACGAGTATCATCATGGGAAAGCAAAAATAAGGGTTAAAAAAGGACCCGGAGCTCCCTGCATCTCGCTGTAACTTGGTGCAGGATCCTATTCAGAAAAAAATTGTCCCTCCATACGGACCACCCGCTTTGCTGCCATGTTCTCTATAAAAGCACACATCAACACAGAGCCTCAGCAGCGCAGCCCACCCTCTCATTCCATGCCGAAGGGAGAGGAAATATCTAAGGGATCAAAGGAACCCCGACACATGGAGAGATCTTCCCTAATGCAAGGGGTGTTATTAATACCCAGAAAGGCTGCAGCATTGCTTTTCGTTGCAAGCCAATGGTTTGCATTGGGGTAACTTAAAACCTTTCAGTTCTGTGCATGTTTTTCAGCATCAAATCAGCAGTACGCCCAACTAGACATAGGGCGGGTGTTGTTACTCATATAGTACGCTGTGGGGAGGTTTATAGCACCTGAGCGATCCACAGCTGCAACAGTAGGTGATCTCTCCAACAGGCATGTTTATCCCTCCAAGCAAAAGCCCACCCCGCTGCCACGATCCCTGCGAGTACATATATCAGCTCGGAGCCGCAGCAGCACCGCCCGCCCACTTAATCCACAACGGGGGGGGGGGTGGAATCACTAAGGGAGACCCAACATACGGAGCAACTTTTCCTTATGCCGGCTGTGTTATTAATACAGGGAAGCTACAGCTCCGCATTTAATCATGCATCTTTAGCTTGCGCTGGATTAGCCTAACACCATCAGATCAACACTGGCATTTCAGCATCGGTGCAATAGTACACCCAACCCAGCACAGAACGGGGAATATTACCTGTAGATTAGGATGGGAGAAGGTTCACAGCGTATGGGCGATCCCCTATTGCAGCTGTTAGTGCACTCACAGGAGTAATCCCACATCCGCAGAAGGCGTCCTCTCAAGAGGAGCATATTAAATACCAGGGGCCCCCAGCGATCCTTGGAAAATATTGTATTTTGGCCCAAGCTACTATTCAAAGAGGGATTATCCCTCCATGCAAAACGCCCACTCCACTGTAGTGTTCCCTGCAGATTTAGGCTTCAGCATAGGGTTTTAGCCTTAAAGCCTATCCCTTCCATCCGCTCTAATGGGAGTGGAAACCCCGGGGAAGCCACAATGTACAGGACGCACCGCCACTGTGTGAGGGGGCAGCGCGTCAAGGTCCCCCCTTCCCCGCCAAAGCTTTTACCATGTACTAGTAGATCCCAGTTCACTGTACTCTGCATTCAGCGACATGAGTCCCATTGAGTTAAATGATTAGTGCATAGATCAGTACTCCCTCACGGAGAAGGAGATGTAGGAGGGAAGGTTAGCATAACGATTACAGTCTCTAACAGTTGGTCTCCACTCTCAGGTGCCATCTACTCTTTCTGACAGTGTCTCCCCAGAACTTTGGGAATGGGCAGGCTTATACAGCATATTCTTGATGTCTTGGAGTGTGGTGGTAACCGTCTTCTTCCCTGTTTGGTTAGGATTCTGGTGCTTAGCTGGACGCCAGGGATTCTGTGGGGTGGCGGGTTGTTCGCTACGACGGGAGGCTTCTGGAACTTCATGCCCTTTGTTTCTCAAACCCTGGCGGGCCTCTTTGAAGGAGTGATACATTTTGGTGCCTGTTTCCCAATATACCCACAGGCGAGAGGGGTAAGGCATCTGGAATTTGACTTTTAGTGCTTTCAGCTTCCGGAGTAGTAAAGCATAAGCCAGGTGCTGTTGTTGCATCACAGTGGGGTAGTCCTGATCAAAAAGCAGTCGGGCACCATTATATTCTACATGGCCCTGCTTCCAAACCACTTGGAGGATTCTCTCTTTCTCACAGAAGCTCGAGAATTTGGTCACTATTGATCGGGGACTGGTAGTCATCAATGTGGGCTTACGCACCAACGTATGGTGTGCTCTTTCAATTTTAAACAGAAAGGCCTGTGGCAGGTCGAGCACATGGCACAGCAGATCCTCTAGGAACTCATTCATGTCCCCGACCTCAGCTGACTCAAGTAGGCCATAAATTCTTAGGTTGTCTCGGCACGATCGGGCTTCTTAGTCCAGGCATTTGGCCGACATGATTTCTTGTTGCTGCACCAAGCATTCAATCGCTTTTGAGATTTGTACAAGGTCATCTTCAGCAGTTGATGTATGGCCCTCCATACTGGATACTCTAGTCTCCAGTTTGTTCAAATCTGAATGCAATTTATTGAATTCAAGCTTCACCTCCATCCTAAATTGTCTAATATCTGAGAGTAATGTCTCGAATCTGGATCTTGACAGGGTGTTCATTTCTGACTCGGTGTCTCCTCCCACCATACTCGCAGATGACTCTCTCCCACTTGCAGCCGAGCCTGCAGGACTCAGTCCGGGCTGATCACGCTTAGATTTCAGGTTTTTCGATCAGGATCTTCTCACAGGTGTGTTTCCACTTTGCGATTTATGCATATTTGAATGAATTGTCATTGTCAGTGCTGAGTGGAACAGAAATCTGTTGCTGGTGAAGAGGAGAGCTCCCCGATTAGGCAGCCATGATGCTGGTGACGTCACCGGAAGTCCAAAAATTGGCACTATTATTGATTCTTTCCATATCTTGGGGACAATGCCCCTAGAGATGGAAAGATTAAACACATATGTTATAGGACCAGACATCTCTACTGCCACTGATTTCAATATTTTTGGAGTGAGCAAGTCAGACCCTCCACCCTTCTTTTCATCCAAGGCCAATAAAAGACTCAACACATCCTTTTGAGGTATTGTAACAAATTTAAAATTGTCACCCATCTTTCCCTCACCATGTGCTTCCTGCTGATCAGAAAAATATGGAACTTTTATACTACCAAACAAATCTTCACCTGTCTGACTTGTTAAAAACCTATTGATAAACTCAGCTATTTCTTTCTGTTCATTTTTAACTTGGTCATCTTCAATCAAGAAGTTAATCTCTTTACTTTCCTTTGGCTTACAAATATTTTTAAATGAGAACCAGAACTGACGTGAGTTCTTTAAGTTTTTCAGTTGTTGCTCCTCAAAATACTTGTTTATAACCAACTAAATGTTTTGTATCCCCTGATATCAAATACAATTTCTTAATTTTGTCCCTGAATTTCATTTGTTATCGCAAGTCTTTATTAAGCCAGAGCAAGTATTTTTCCTTGACACTTTTGCCCAGATATTCAAAAGTGCTGTGCATAAGCGCAACAGTGTTGCACCATGCACCCACTGATGCACCTCCCGGCTAACATTCAAAAAGGGAATTGCGCCTGAACAACCCGATGTGCTGGAGCCGCATCAGTAATATATGCAGTGCAGGTGGGGGAGGGTGCACATGGCTACCTACACATCCCGATATTCAGCCCGAGATGTGCTGAGTCCATGCATGCGCAACCCCTACTTGCGCTGCACAAAGTTGATCCAAAAAACAAAGGAACAATGGCTGGCCACAGGTGAGCTGCCGAGCTCCGGTTGCACTTGGCGGCGCCCCCCCCCATGCCCAGTCGCGAGCATACATGCAAAAATGACCCTCCAAACTCCCTCGTGGTCCAGTGGATTGCTGTACGCCCAATCGTGGACATTTGTAAAATAAAAATGAATCTAATATCCATGGTGGTCCAGTGGACCACTGTCACCCTGATCGCGGGCATTTGTAAAATAAAGACGAATCCAATATCCTTGGTGTTCCAGTGGACCGCTGTTAGCCTGATTGCAGGAATTTGTAAAATAAAAATGAATCCAATATCCCTGGTGGTCCAGTGGACTGCTGTCAGCCCGATCACGGGCATTTGTAAAACAAAATTAAATCCAATATCCCTGGTGGTCCAGCGGACCCTCTTCCACTGACCCTCCGCCCCGCTCTCCCAGGTCAGCAGTGGGTGGCAGCACCCCGCCTGCCGAATGACACCGGGGCAGAGTTGCACGCCCATTGGTCCACAGCGTGAGCTAATGGGTGTGCAGCACGTATTGCATTACACTCTTTCCAGATATGTGAATGGATCCATTCACATATCTGGAATGTGTACGTATGAAGTTGCATGCCCACTGGCTCACGCCGGACCAGTGGGCGACAACCCACCGATGGTGTCAGTCGACAGGCGGAGGGGTGGCAGGTGGGTGGGGTGCTGCCGCCCGCCGCTGACCGGGAGGGGGAGCAGGGCGGTGGGGTTCAGTGGGCAGGTGGGGAGAGGGGTCCATTGTACCACCAGGGATATTGGATTCATTTTTATTTTACAAATGCAGGCAATTGTGCTGACAGTGGTCCACTGGACCACCAAGGATATTGGATTAGTTGTTATTTTTACTTAAGCCTGCAATCGGTCTGACAGCGGTCCACTGGACCACCAGGAATATTGGAGTTCTTTTCTTTTACAAATGCCGCGATCGGGCTGTGGGGCACATTGCTGCGCTGCAGGGGGTGTCAGTCCCCAACGGCTGCTACCTGGCAGGGCGCCAGGCGCAAGTCGCCAGGGATCGGCGCACATGCATGCAAATGGGGCCATAATGACATGCAAATGGCCCCATTTGCACCTTGCATACATTATGGCCTATTTACAAGTGCACTTTTGAATATCGCAGTTGTTGCGCATAGTGCAATGGCACTTGCGCTAGCGCAACCCTCTGCTCCACTCTGGCCACTTGCACTGGTGCAGTGCCATTGCGCCATGTGCACTGCGGGTGGCCAGGGTGCGATATTCAACTATGCTGTGCCATGGCGCAGCTCCATTGAATATCGCCCAGTCAACACCCCTGCGCAGCCAAGTTGCGCTGTGCCCAGGCTTGCACCACAGCTTGGCGCAGTTTGAATATCCAGGCCTTTGTGTTATTTTTGATGTTTTCTCAGGGCCCCTGATGTTCTGCAGCAGAATTTTCTGATTTCTGCGGCAGGGCTCCTGGACTTCTGTGGCAGCATTTTCTGATTTCTTCGGCATGATTTATTCATTTCTCTGGCAGAATGCAGTCCTGTCATTAGCTAAATATGATGTGATGCCATCGATGACATCATATGCTGAGCATAAAGCAGGGGCTTCAGGATAAACGAGGTGGGAAAGAAAGCCTGACTCTATGGAAAAACAGTATATTTAAATGAAAATTCACCAAAAAATGAAAATTACGTACCTACCATAATTCTTGATCTTCTTGGACGAGTCTCCACCACTCATTCACACTATCGGGATCTGCGCCGGAGGCACTAGGACCCATCGGGAGCAAACTTTTTTTGCTGGAGGGTCGGCGCTGGAGATGGCACCGCGAGGCATGGCACCGCGAGCCACAGCTCACGCTGAAATGACTGTCTCGGCGTCGACCCTCCAACCGCCTCAGTACCTTTTTCACCAAGGAGGTGCAGCGTAACTAACCCAGAAGGGTAGCTCTACGAAAACCGGACATAAGATAGTCCGGACCACCTCGTATAAGAAGGGTCATCAAAGAAGTCTTCACAGCCTAAAGATTTGAGGGAGGAAGACCAACAACAGAGGTGAGCTCGGGGACGGAGGGAGAGGATGAGTGGTGAGACTTGTCCAAGAAGATCAAGAATTACGGTAGGTACGTAATTTTCATATCTTCCTGGACATAAGTCTCCACCACTCATTCACACTATTGGGAGAGTACCGAACTAATAATCCCCCGAGAGGGTGGCAGAAGAGACCAAGAGCTCACGTTTCTAAGACAGAAGTCCATTAAGGATGGCTCTGCCAAAGGAAGAATGTCGTCTGGCATGGACATCTAGTGCATAATGTTTAACAAAAGTATGCACTGAGCTCCAGGTGGCCGCGTTGCAAATATCTGCAATGGGCATGTTGCAAATTTCAGCTAGGGATGCCGCGACCGCTCTAGTAGAGTGAGCGTAAACCCTGCCCTCCAACTTAACCTGTGCCATGGAATAGCAGTGGCGAAGGCATGCCACTAGCCATGCTGAGATGCATCTGATAGCGACAGGTTGACCCAGCCGGGTCTCGCTGAAGGAAACGGACAGTTGCTGGGCTTTGCAAAAGTCCTTGGTTCTATCCAGATAGAAACGCAAGGCCCTCTTAATGTCCAAAGAATGAAGAGAATGCTCTCCTTCATTTTGGAAGTTCGCAAAGTAAGAGGCAAGGACCAAAGGTTGGTTTAGATGAAATTCTGACACAACCTTAGGAAGAAATTTAGGATGAGTACGGAGAACTACTTTGTCCTTATGGAACACAGTATACGGAGGGTCTGTGACCAGGGCATGTATCTCAGAGACCCTATGGGCTGAGGTAATAGCCACTAGGAAGGCAGTCTTCCAGGTTAGAAATTTTAGCTCACAGGTAGCCAGAGGTTCAAAAGGTTTCCGAGTGAGCATATCTAGCACAAGATTGATGTCCCAGGCTGCAACTGGATGTCTTGTATGAGGTCTGGTATGCAGAATTCCTTTAAGAAACCTCTTAACCACAGGTAACTGAGCCAGAGATAAGGAAAAAACTGCCTCATGATATGCTGAAATGGCGCTAAGGTGAACTTTGACTGTAGAGTACTGTAGACCTGAATTTGAGAGGTCTAAGAGGTACTCCATAACTTTATCTGGTGGGCAGGAAAAAGGATTCAAAGAGGACTTTGCACACCAGAGCGAGAAACGCTTCTATTTGGCTGTGTAAGTTTTCCTAGTGGCTGGTTTCCGTGCAGCCAGAAGAATATCTGAAACTCTTCGAGACACATTGAACCGGTTTACTTCTACCTCTTCAGGAGCCAAGCGTGAAGGTGAAGTGATCTCAGGTTGGGCTGGACCACAGGCCCCTGAGTCAAAAGGTTCATCTGTAGGGGATGTGGTCTCGGAGGAACTGCCAACATATTGTTGAGTAGTGGAAACCACAGCTGTCGAGGCCAGAAGGGAGCAATGAGGATCATTTTGTCCCCCTGGGATTCGAACTTGAGGAGTACCCTCTGAATTAGAGGAAGAGGTGGAAAGGTGTAAAGAAAGCGTTTTGTCCACCGCAGCCTGAACGCATCCTGACAGAAAATGCCAGGCCCTGGATTTCTGGAGCAGAAGAGAGGCAGTTTTGCATTGAGTGGGGATGCAAAAGGTCCAGGTCTGAGTTCCCACCTTCAAATAGTGACTGAACTATGGTTGAGTCGAGAGACCACTGTGAGGATCTGTCTCTGTTCTGCTGAGACGGTCTGCCAGTTCGCTCTGAATACCTGGCAGGTAGACCGCTTGAATTAGAGCCTCGGTGCTCCAAGCACCATTCCCATACCCTCATTGCTTCCCTGCATAAAGGGTAAGAATGAGCACCGCCTGCTTGTTGATGTAATACATCACTGCTTTGTTGTCCGCTTGAAGGAGAATGTTCTTGTGACACAGAATGTCCTTCAACGCCGGACCGCATAAAGGACGGCCTCATTTCTAGGACGCTTATGTGGAGCTGGTACTGACTTGAGTCCACGCACCTTGAGTGTGGAGAGCCTGACAGTGAGCTCCCCACCCCATTAGGGATGCGCCTGTGGTAATGGAGATCTGATGGTCCAGAGGAGCAAAGGGATATCCTCCAGGAGATTGTTCCTCTTGAGACCACCAGGTGAGTGACCTCTTTAAAGGTTCTGTCACCTTGATGAGATAGGACTGCGGGTGAGTGGTTGGGGACCACTGAGTACTGAGCATCCATTGAGTGGTTCTCATGTGCAGACGTGCTAGGGGAACAGTGAACGCTGAGGAAGCCATGAGGCCTAGCATCCATTGCATTGAGAGAGCAGTAACTGAGGTGTTCTCCCCGATGTGACGGGCCATTTGAAGGATATCGTTCCTTCTGTCTTCTGGAAGAAAAGCCTTCGCACAGGAGGTGTCCAGAAGAGTCCCTATAAAGAGGAGCCTCTGGGAGGGCTGCAATTGCGATTTCTTGAGGTTCCGCAGAACTCCCATGGACGTAAAGAGGCGAGAAGCCGTCTCTATGGTGTCCAGGGTCCCTTGTCTGGAAGGGCTTGCTAGAAGCCAATCGTCCAGATAAGGGAACACCTGTATTCCGACCTTTCTGAGGTGCGCTGTGAGAACTGCACAACACTTTGTAAAAACCCGCGGCACCGAGGATAGCCCAAAGGGCAGGACTCTGAACTGATAATGCTGTCCCAGAGCCACAAACCTCAGGAATTTGTGATGCCTTGGGTGAATAGGAATGTGCTGGTAAGCATCCTGCATGTCTAGGGAGGCTAGCCAGTCGTGTTGATGAAGCAGAGGTAACAGGGTTCCTAGAGAAATCATTTTGAATTTCTCCTCGGGGAGAAATTTGTTTAGCTTTCTGAGATCCATAATGGGGCGCATACCCCCGGACTTCTTTGGAACCAGAAAGTAATGGGAGAAGAAACCCGTGTTCTGTTGATGCAGCGGCACCACATCTACTGCCCTGTTGTTCAGAAGGCCCTGAATCTCAGCGGCGAGAAGGTCTGACTGAAGGGTCGACAGCCTGGGCTGCCGTTTGGGGGGTCGATCCGGAGGGGTTCTCCACCAGATTGAGTGAATACCCTGCGAATTATCCGAAGGACCCATTTGTCTGAGGTTATGGACTTCCACTGGTTGTAGAAGTGCATCAGACAACCTCCCACCGGAGAGGAAAAGTCCACCTCGGGCAGCTGAGATGGGACTTGGGCCAGACATTCATAAGGTAGCACTGGGCTGGGCCCTTGCGCTTTCTGTTGCATCTTCTTTTGAGGTTGGGCAGGTTGTTTTTATGGAAACCGCCTCTGCCTCGAAAGGACTGACGATTATGAAACTGACGTTTATTGACATGCCCTCGAGAGGGGGCAGGAGGGGGTCGAGCCAACTTAATGGCTGAACTAGTCTTTTGAGTAGCTTCTAGAGCTTGCTCTACCTGAGGACCAAAAAGATACGCACCATCAAAGGGCAACGCCATTACCTGCTTCTGCGCATCATTCGTGAAACCCAAAGTGCGCAGCCAGGAATGACGTCGGGTGCAAATACCAGCAGCCGCTGAACGGGAAGCAGTGTTGAAAGCATCCATGGCTGCTTTAACCTGCTGGTTGTTAGATTAGATACCTCTGGTAATGGTCTGAAGAAGCTCCAGCCTTGCATCAGACTCCGGAAGAGCTTCAACCATCTGCTTGATAGAGTGCCACGGGATATATTCATACTGTGAGAAATAGCCCTGGTAGCTGGCAATACGCATACTTAGGGTAAAAGCAGCAAAGACTCTCTTACCTAAGGTGTCTACCTTACGAGATTCTTTGTTAATAGGTTGAGCTGTAGTAGTTTGAGGAAGAAAGGAAAATTACGTACCTACTGTAATTCTTGATCTTCTCTTGTATCTTCACCATTCATTACTTCCTGGGTGTAAGCCAGAGGCGCACCCGCTTAAAGGGAGCTTTTTTTTTGAAAGTTTGCCTAACGGCACCGCCCCCGAGAGTGACGTCATGCGTCATGCGCGAGGGGCGGCCGTTAGTAGCGACCGACTCCTCCTCCAACTCAGTTCTGTGAGCCGGAGAGGCAAAAGTGAAAGCAGAGAATATAGATAGCGAGGCAAGATAGCCGAGGGATAGCAAAGCAAGGAAGAATGAACTGAAAAAGGAATAAGCCGATGGAGGAAGGACAGAGGAGATAAGAGTATCCCTAGCCTAGGGACTGTAGGGCCTCCTTACCTGGGCGATTCTAGGAGGAGAGATAAGTAAGGAAATGAGAAATTAGAAGAAGAAGAAGAAGAAGAAAGAGAAGAGAGAGATGGGATGTTGAAGAGACCAGAATGCACAACGAGCATAGTTAGCTTACAGCTGAAGGCTCGACTAAAGGGGAAGCAAGAATCCCCGGAGATATAGCTGAAGAGAAGGTTCACCAAACCCGCTAGACAGACTCAGGAGGGCATAGTCCTCATCCTCAACATGCCATTGTTCTTGATACCCACTTGGGCTCCTGGCATGGAAGGCCTTTAACTGAGGACACCCGAGGAGGGAAGAATAAACCCCGGCAGCATGAGAGCGCTGCTCAGGGTTTAGAAATGGAGAATGTAAGCCTTTCAGGCATTTTAAGATAGAAAAGGACTCAGACTGACTGGCCAAGGCTTAGGCTGGCTGGGATTGATATGGTCAGCACTGTTTTCTGTAAAATTGTCCAGGAGGACACTTAAAGGAGAAACCAATATGTAAACTAGCAGAAGGATAGCCTACCTTCTCATTTCTCTTCTAGTTTGTTTTTCCCCCTTTTTTTTTTTTTTACACATAAAATTTTTTAGACTAGATGCATGACCCCAATACCAAGATGCCTATAGCAGTCGAAGAGAGTTCCCTCAGCATTTTTCCCTTTGCAAAAGAAAAAGGAATAGACGTGCGTCTCCTCTGCTCTGCAAGGCAAGAATGGGGGATTTGATTTCAGGGCAACTATCTGGAACACGGGATTGCAGGATCAAAACTGAATAGCCTGAGCCAGGCCAAAACCCCAGAGCTATCTCTGCCAGAAGAATGGCAAGAGATAGTTGTGCAGTCTGATCGCCAATGCAATCCACTAGATGGCCTATGAATCTTAGAGTAAGTAATTTTCTGGAAAATTAGAGCCCCCCCCAAGAAGATGTTTTTTGAAAAAATTAAGAATTTTCCCTATATTTTAAGAAAAATTTTTTTTTTTGCAGAGAGAGGATGGAGACGGGAGGTGGAGAAGCCACAGGAAGAGGCCACTGAGGGGATGTGGGTGGTAATGAATGAGAAGATACAAGAGAAGATCAAGAATTACGGTAGGCACGCATTTTCCTATCTTCCCTTGTCAATCTTCACCATTCATTACTTCCTGGGTGAGTACCAAGCTCCTCTTCCCCTGGAGGGGGAAGAGGCCATACCCTGAGGGAACAAGACCCCCAGCCTTCTGTTGGTGAGAAACAGAAGGAGAAGACCCTGGCTTATTCAGAAAGCCAAAGTGGGAGAAGAGCTAGGAGGTGCCTCCCGAGGACGAGGAGACAGATGGAGCCCCTGTAAAAGTCTCCTAGCTCTGGATGAGAAAAGACGGGTCCCCCGGAAGGTGGAGCGCATCACCCTACGCCGGGCCAGGGGTGACAACCTGGAAAGATGAAGCCATGCCGTCCGCCTGATGCAGATCGCTGTCCCCGCAAGCCTGGAAGCCACCTCATTGGCGTCATAAGATGCTCTTGCTTGGTGTCTTGCCAGCTCCAGGCCTACCACAGAGAGGGCAACGGCTTGTCTGGTTTGCTCCGTGTCAGGCATAGATGCCAACAGCTGGGACATCATCGACCACAGATGCCGGTTGTAGGCAGCGTGGTGAGCCTGATGTGATGCAATACATGCACTCGCACGAGAAGAAGAGAACACTCTTCGCCCCCAATGGTCGAACTGGAGAGAGTCCGAATCCGGTGGGCGGTCGTGCGCCAGGCAACGGCGCCCAGAAGGAGTATCCAGGTATACCAAACCTGAGGACGGGTTGGGAAGGGAACCTAGAGACTCAGAGGGGGCACAATACCTACGCTGGCAGTCCGCCGGGGCTGGGGAAGAAGCGGCAGGGAACTGCCAGGACCGGATAGACGCCTCCTGGAAGGGGATAGGCCAGGAAGGTACCACCAGATGCTGGGCACTGAATTCACCAAGGAATTCACGCGCCTCTGCTCGGGTATTGTCTCTCCCGAACGTAGGAAACTGAGATCCTCACCATCCTCGAGAAGAAACGCTGATATTCTGTGAAATCAGCATCGGAGGACAGATGAGCAGGGGGTTCCTCTCCCTCAGAGGAGGGAGACGAGGATGATGGGGAATTGGAATGTCCAGAGGATTCCTGCGGCGGTGGGGAGAGTCGAAAGACCCGCTCATGCATGTATCTAACATATGAGGGGAAGGCCGCCGCAGAACCTCTGAACTGCTCCCAGGATAACGGACCCGTAGGACCGACATGGCCCGGGAGCGGAGGTGGTGAAGGCAGAGAGATGGGAGAGGGGCACCTCCGAGGAGGCAACTGCTCTCTGCGAGGGCTCTGGAATCCGGGGAAAGGAGCCCTAGTAGGAGGGATCCCGGATATCAAACCAGGCCGCAGAACGGAACTCTGGGGAAGCGGAGCCTGGAAGAGCCCTGGGGGAGAAACTCCCCTGTGACGACGCCGGGACTGCATGGATCCAGAAGGGCAGTTCGCACAAACGCCGCCAGAGGACACCCTAGAACCCTGGGGGGAGGGGTGGGGCTCTGCACTACGGCTCCTGGCCACCCCTGAGGTGGCTAAAGAAGACCGGCAGCAGGCCGCCTGCCTCAACCCTCGGATTCGAGAGGCCTCCACCTCGACTGCAACGCCCCCTGTCCCTAGAGGAGGCAACAGCACCCTCGGGGTAGCTGTCACTGGCCTCCAGAGAGGGAGCCCTCCGTCACCCCCACGCCTGCCCCCGGGCCCTCGGCCACCCCAGCCAAGGAACCCTCAGGAGACGGCACGGGGACAGAGGGAGGGGCCCGCTGCGCCGCTGGTACCCCTAGCCACCGAGGACCCAGATTCCAAGAATGGGGTGCCAGGATGGGTCCACATCTGAGTCATCATCCTCCCGAGGAGGACGAGACCAGCAGGACTCGATGTTGGCCACCCCAGGGGTCCTCGAGGCCACCGGGCCGCGAACGCCCCGGTACCAGCGCGACGCCGCCGCCCACACCGCAGCAGGGAAGGTTTACCACACCCCAGCGCTTCCGCAGGCCCGCACCGCCGGAGGAAGGCTGACGCTGCCGGGCGCGTGGAGGTGAAGCGGCACCGCTGGCGCGCCGCCGGCGTCCATCGGCACCGCGAACGGTGCCGAGGCTAAACGGCACCAACGGTGCCGCCCGATCACCGGGCGCCGGCGAACGGCACCGGGATCCAAAGCCGTGCTGCAACGCCGCCGCTGGAATACCGGGCGCCACAGCCGCGCTGATTAACGGCGCTGCTGATCACCGGCACCGCGAACGGCGCCAGATTCAAACAGTGCCTGCGAGGCGGGCGGCCGAGGGTCCACCCGAGCCAGGCCCAGCCAAGGGCCTCGGCACGGGGGAGCCTGCACCTCAAGAGGTGACTGCCGAGGCGGTGTCAGCGCCATGCCCCGGAGGGGCTACAACGCCCCCCAACACCGCGGAAGGGTCCTCTCTGCAAGATAGGATGAGGAGACCCTCCTCGGATCAGAGCAGGCCCGGGAGGGACCCGGGAAAGGCCTAGAGATCTCGCCCGAGATTCCCCGTGAGAGTGACGCCGCCCCGAAAGTCGGCGGGGCCTTGCCGAGCTTGAACGCGCGGACTTCGAGGACGCGACGGTCCATCGAGAAACAGGCGTCGCACAAATCCATATCATGGTTGGGTCCCAGGCAACGAAGACAAACGTCATGCCGGTCCGAGACGGAGAAATGCCGGCCACAGGAGCACCGACGCATAGGGGCGCGGCCCGTCTTCGACGAACGCTTAGCTCCAGAACCGGACATAACGCGAAAATAACGAGATCAAAACACAGTAGGAAATACACCCGGCGCCGAAAGAAAGAAAAAGAACAGTCTTACCGTATCGGCGTCGAGTGTCAGGAAAAACGGGAGTCGGTAACTACTACGCAGATAAGTACTGGAGCGCTTCGCGAGACAGGTGCTGCTCGACGGCGGAGAAACAGAACTGAGTTGGAGGAGGAGTCGGTCGCTACTAACGGCCGCCTCAGATGACGTCACTCGAGGGCGGTGCCGTAAGGCAAACTTTTAAAAAAAAAAAGCCCCCGTGGCGGGTGCGCGCCTTCCGCTTACACCCAGGAAGTAATGAATGGTGAAGATTGACAAGGGAAGATCGATCTTATCATTCACTGCCAGGACTACAATAGGATCCGCAAAGGCTTGAGATGCCAAAATGGGACGATTCTTGGGGGCTGAATATTTCCTATCTATGGATTTAGCCACCGAAGAGGTGAGAGCAGGATTATTCCATACCATTTTAGACAGTGTCTCGAAGGAAGGCTGAACCGGAGGAGTCAAATCCGTAGGGATCTCTGGAACATGAAGGTATTGGAGTCTTAACAATTTCCCAGGATCGATGTCTGTAGTCTGGAGAGAAAGAGTGGAACTCAGATTCTTCAGCAGAGACTTAAAAGACAGGTCCTCGACCACAGGCTCTGCAGCAGAGATAGATATTGCTTCGTCCACTTCATCACCCAACCGAAGGTCTGGGTCAGGCTCAATGTCATCTCCTGACAGTCCAGGAGGGACCATATGGACAGGAAAGAAACGAAAATCAGAAGAGAGGGAAGAAGGAAACGAGTGAAAAGAGGAGTCCTGAAAAGCAGAGGGAGCCCCGAGAGCCCCCGGCGCCGAGGAGGCGCACGGCACCGAGAATGATGCCAAGGGAGCACGCGGCTCCGAAAACGCCACAGAGGGACCAGGCAGCGCTGAAAACGGCGCTGAGAAGCTGCACGGCGCCGAGAATCCGCACAGCACCAAGCAGGGTGCCGAGAACCCGCACGGCACCGACGATGGTGCCGAGAAGCCACAAGGTGCCGAGGACGGCGCTGAGAAGCCGCACGGTGCCGAGGCTTCGCACTGCGCCAAGGATGCCGAAAACACCCCCAGACTCCGAAAAACAGGTTTTGAAGGAAGAAGAGCAGGAGATAAAGGCATCGGTGTGGCCCCCTGCACCGCAGCCATGTGAGGGGGGGAAACACCTAAGTGCGGAGTCGATGGCATCAAGAAGGTGTCACACACCAGGAGAGAGTCCAACTCGTCTACCTGGCCCTCAATGAGCCCGAAAGCCCACGAGTGACCGAGCTAGGTAGCTGAACTAACCTCCGAGCCCACTGCTCCATAAGAGCGCCCACTGATGGAACTGCTCACCTGAAGACCTACCTCGCGGGCGGGTAGGACTGGCGTCGAGTCGCTGGCTACCAGAAGCGAGGTTGGCAACTCCGAAGGAGGAGACCGCAACTAGCCCCGATAACCGAACGTCCGCGCAGACATATCAGAGGGTGACCTCGAGTGATGCCTTCTTTAGACCTGTGGGTCAAGAAGAGCTCGAGGTCGAACGGTACGAACGCGACCGCTTATTTTATGCTTCCGCTGGGACCGCCCATCCTCCCGGGCACTGACTGACCGTTGTCAGACCCCCCCTCAGGAGAAGGTGGTGGACCGGACCCAGCCCGACTGACTGAACAGCTTTGATACGAAGTCTCCCTACCTTCACCTGACCTGCTCATGGTCGACTCCATCAAAGTAGGCTGAGACTTCTTTATTTTTAAAATAAGACTAAGCGATACTGTTATCAAGATAATATTACAAAATAACAAACTAAAAACTATGCTGCTAGTTGAAGTTTGACTCCCGGCGGGCGAGCGACATCATCACTGAAGCGCACTCGACGGCGGGAAAAAAGGAACTGAGGCGGTTGGAGGGTCAATGCCGAAGTACATAACGCAAGCTTATTCGAAAGCCGTGTCAAGGTGCCATCTCCGCCTCAATTTCTCCAGCAAAAAGAGTTTGCTCCCGATGGGTCCTAATGCCTCCGGCACAGATCCCAATAGTGTGAATGAGTGGTGGAGACTTATGTCCAGGAAGATCAATGAATTCTGCGGCACTATATACATTCTGCAGCATGATGCAAATTCTGCAGCAAACTCCGCAACCGCAGAACTGCAGAATTCCAGGGGCCTTGTGTATTCTGTTCTATCAAAGTTAATATTGTCCTGGTTAACCAATCTACTGCCGTGTCTGGATGATCAAATTGTTCTTTAATTCTACTTTCCCTAAAGCAGACTTGAATTTGTTCTGATCCAACCTTCCAACACTTTTCCTTTTAATCGGATTCAAAACAATCTTCTCCTTCATATGTTTTCTTATACACATCAGAGGACAATGATTCGAAATTGAATCCATTTGGACCTCCCATTTCATTATCTTATCCGGCCAATTTGAAATCAACCAATCAATTACTATATGTTTCCCTGTTTTGTAGTTAAAATGCGTTGGACAAGTCACTAGCTGATTAAGTCCATATGTGGCCAGTCTGTTTTTGTAATCTGCTTTCCCTTGACTTGTCCAATCCAGATTCTGGTCCCCCATCATGATATGTTCCCTCCTAACGTCGTGGAGTGAGACCAGATGCTGGAATAGTTTTAACTCGTTATCCATACATTTTGGTGGTCGACAGAAGCAGGCAAGGTATAAATGCTTACCCTCTGGGCCCCCAAATGTCAACTTTGTTGTTATATAATCTATTTGATCCATAAATGGTCCCTTTTTTACCTCCTGAACCACAAACTTATCTTTGATATATAATAACCCCCCCCTTCCCTAACCTGTCTTGTCTAAATAACCTATACCCACTTATTTGCAGTTGCGCATCACTTACTTGTGGCTTCAACCACGTTTCGCTCAGACCAATTATGTCTAACCTAGATGTGATGAAAGCATGCACTAGCTTCTCAGTCTCCTCAGATGGTACCAGGACTTGTATCTGGGCAAAGTTCCTCAGATGGTAAAACCCACTTTGGATGATAGCAGACACTTGAGGATCAAGTGTCAAACTGTCATCAAAGAACATGCCCAGATCTCTAACCTGAGAGTAGGGGATCAAAGGGATATGGCCCCAGCTTCAAGCCAGGATCATTCCCCAATCCTCCTCCATCCCATCGATGACCAGGATCAACCACCAGTACTTCCATCTTACCTGGGTTGAGTCGTAGCCAATTGCAAGTCATCCAGTTCTGGATCTCGACCAGGCAGGTGTTAAATACAGAGGACGCCATCTGATTTCCAGGTACGCAGGACAGGTAGAGCTGGGTACCATCTGCATAGCAGTGAAAACCCAGCTCATACCGCCTGATAAAGTCTCCCAACGGTAGCATGTACACTGTGAACAAAAGAGTTGCCAGGACCAAGCCTTGCGGAACTCCACAGTGCAGAGGCATCAGGTTAGATGAGGATAACCCCAACTGCCACTCTTTGCACTCTGCCCGTGAGGTAGGATCTAAACTAGCTGATGACAAATACAGGTTACTCACCTGTAAAAGACGTTCTAGGAGTGGTAGATGTAGTTCATCCACACTGTCTGGCAGGTTCCTTGCCACTTTAAGATGGGCCAGAAAGTCTTCAAACTGGCCCCTCCCACCCACCCGTGTGGTAAAACCACTGGCTCTGCCCATGATGCTAGATCTAGCCCGCTGGAAGCCAGGGAGGTCAGGTGGGTTGTGTGGATGAACAATATATACCACTCCTAGAACTCCTGTTACAAGTGAGTAATCTGTATTTTTAGGGACGTGGATATGTTGTTCAATTCACACTGTCTGGCAGACTCCTAGCAGTTCTCCGGGAGGAGGGAGGCAAGGCACGTACCCCTGATAATACTTGGAGAATAAAGACTGGAGAACTGAGGTCCTAAAACCAGCATCCCGGCGTGACTCTAGGTCAATGTGGTAATGGGAAATAAAGGTGTGTGCTGACAGATGTTGAGGACCTCGTCGGAAAGACCCAAAGCCTGGAACTCTAGCCGCTCAGGAACCAGGCCATCAGGTGCAGAGATTGAAGGTCTGGATGGAGCACCTTCCTCTTGTTGACTGAGATCAGGTCCAGGTGGGCTGGAATCGCCTCGGGAGCCTGGAGCTGAGGCTGAGGAGATCTGGGTACTAGAACTGGCGAGGCCAGTCTGGGGCTACCAGAATCACCTGCGCCTTGTCCCTCTTCACCTTGAGAAGCGCCTTGTGGATCAAGGGAAATCGAGAGAAGACGTAGAAGAGGCCTGGGGTCCACGGCCTTGAGCAGGCATCCCCCTGCAGCAAGCCCTGCTGAGGGGACGGGCATGAAACAGCCTCTGCTTCGTGTTCTCCCAGGAGGTGAACAGGTCCAGCTGAGGGGTGCCCAATGGGAGAACAGGTTTTGAACTACCTCCGGCAGGAGAGACCACTCATGAGATGCAGCGCCTATCTGGCTGAGGGCATCAGCCAGACTGTTTGAGGCTCCTGCCCCATGGATGGCTAGGAGATCCACCTCCAGGCTGATCACGAGAGGCCAAATGCAGAGAGCTTCCTTGCACAGAGGTAAGGAGTGCATCCCGCCCTGACAGTTGAGATAGTACATGGTCGTGGTGTTGTCCGTCTGGACCCGAACCACTTGACCCCGTACAAACGGAGCGAAGGTGGTGAGGGCTGGTCGTACCGCTTGAAGCTCCAGCAGGTTGATGTGGCATTGAGACTCCTGAGGGGACCAGAGGCCGTGGGCATGGAGCTTCCCCAGATGGACACCCCAACCTATCAAAGAGGCATCAGTCGTAAGTATGACCGTCGGCTCGGGGCGGACAAACGGGACACCCTCCTGCAGATGAGCTGGGATGAGCCACCACTGTAGGCCATCCCATATCCTCTGGGTCATGGTTACTGGCTGGTCCAAAGGACCAGAGTGCTCAGACCACTGGTGAGCCAGCCCCCATTGCAGGGGGTGCATATGCCAGCAGGCCCAATGGACCACGCTGGTGCAAGCCACCATGAGACCCAGAAGGCGCAGGAAGTCCCAGGCAGGGTGCAACTGCCCAACCTGAAATGACTGGGCAAAGGAGGAAAGGAGCTCGGCCCTATCTGCCGGGAACCAGGCTCTGGCTCGAAGTGAGTCAAGCTCTGCCCCGATGAACTGAATCACCTGCGATAGTACAAGTTCCGCTTTGGCCTTGTTGATCAGGAGGCCAATTTGAAAGTAGACCTGGAGGGCCAGATCTCTGGACCGCTTCACCTCCAACCTGGAGGGGACTACTATCAGCCAGTCGTCCAGGTAAGGGTACACCCAGGCCCCTCGGTGTCACAGGAAGGTTGTCACAACTGCCATCCATTTAGTGAAGACCCTGGGAGCTGGAGAAAGACCGAAGGGCATGGCCCGGAAATCGTAGCGGGATCCCTCTGCTCTGAAGCGGAGTAATTGCCGATGTGATGGACAGACTGGGACGTGAAAGAACGCGTCCTGGAGATCCAGAGAACAAAACCACATGCCTAGTTCCAAGGATGGTATGATTTGAGCCAGAGTGACCATCCTGAAGGTGCGTGGCCTTAGGAACCTGTTCAGGTCGTGCAGATCGAGAATGGGGTGCCAGCCTCCCATCGGTTTTGGGACCAGGAAGTACCTGGACACAAACCCTGGGCTTGGAGGAGGATCCGCCACCTTGCTGATCACCTCCATTTGGAGGAGCAGAGCTGTGTCGGCTCGAGAAGCTGCGGAACAGGTAGCCCCCAGAGGGGCGACGGCTCGATAGGGAGGGGTCCACTCGAATTCCAGTGGCAGACCCCTGCCGACCACTTCCAGCACCCAATGGTTCGTGGTGATAGCGGACAAGGCGGAAAGGAAGTGGCTGAGCCATCCCCCCACAGGGGGAGCCAGGGGAGGAGTGACGAGGTTGGAGGCGGAACCCGTCACTGGGCAGGCTTGGAGGAAGGGCCGGCTGAGGAGCTGCCTGGACCTGTCCCTCCAGACTTCCTGCTGGAGGAAGCAGCAGGCTTGGCCTTGGGGTGCCAAGCGTAAGCCTGCTGGACCTGTTGCTGGTGATGCTGGGACGGACCTGCCGCAGAGGAGGAAGGGCTTACACTGCTGCTGGTGGCCTTTGTCCTTCTGGGCAGAAGTGACTGAGTCCAAGGTGGGGTTGGACTTCTCAATCCTCTGGAGATGGCCCTCCACACCAGGCCCGAACATGTCGGTGCCCAAGAGGGGGATGTCTGCCAACTTGTGCTGGGTATCCGCCGTGAAGGTGGAGATCCGCAGCCAAGCTCTGCAGCGCATGGCTACTGCGGCCACTACTGACCGGGCACAAGAGTCTCCGATGTCCAACAAGGCAGTCTGGAGCTGTTGCTTGGCCACCGCCCTTCCCTGATCCCGCACTTGCTTGTCCATCCTTGGAAGGTCAGCCAGAGATGAAGAAGCACCTCAGCCAGGGAGCCCATAGGGGCGTGTGCCATCAGTAGAGCCGAGCTAGCCAGTCGAAGGCCTAGGGAGAAGGCAGCATAAACTTTGCACCCGGAGTAGTCCAGCTTTTTGGACTCCTTATCCGGGGGCTTCACTACGTCCCTAGCATTTCTGGAGCACCGGAAGACGCTATTGGTTACCAGCCCTTCAGCCGAAGGGTGCTCCGAAAAAACAGAGAGGGAACCGGTGGAGACGTGTACTAGCGGGCCATCCTGGCTGAAGGCACAGGACAGGATGCAGGCTGCTGCCACAACTCCAAGGCTGGACCAACAATGGCCTTGGCCACAGGGAAGGCCTCTGTGGGGGAATCCCCTCAGTCCAAAATCTCCGTGAAAGGATATCTGGCCCGTTTCTGCACAGGTTCGAGCTGCATCCCAGTGGACTCTGAGATGAGCCGAAGGATACCCAGGAACGAGGAACGGCTCTCATCCACCGACAGACCCCTCCCTGAGGATTCCAGATCAAGGGGCCTGGAATACATGGAGGAGTTGTCGGACTCAGAGAAGTCTGCGAACAGCTGCCAAGCACCTGAGCCACCCTCCACTTGCTGAGGCCAATCGGGGGGGGGTGAGGGTGACTGACAACATGTGGGGCAAGCCCTGACCTGACCGAGAATCCTTGGTCGGGGCCCCAGTCTTCAGTTGCGGGGGCGGAGGTTCCACCACAATGGGTGGAGTAGTCGGTTTCGGCCGAGCAATTGGTGTCGGAGTCGACTCCTCGACCAAGGAGCCGATGGCGAGAGGTTGCTTCAGCCGTTCAGGTGACAGCCACTTAACTGCCGGGGAAGGCGACGGAGTCGGCTTGTTGCCAGCCAATAAAAGCTACTGCCACATCATGTCCTCGCAGCACCTACGCAACTTGCGCCGGAGCCTATCCCCTGAAGAAGACGAGTGACGATGCCGCTTTCTGTGATGCCAGGACTGAGACCGCCGATGTCAGCGGAACCTACCAGACATGGAGGAGGTCCGAGACCATCGGGGTCACAGATGGTGGGTCGAGGAGGGGGCGTGGGAAACCCGTTCATCCCCTGGTTCAGGGTCCGTGACCAGAGACGTCAGCTTGGGAGGCCGAGGCAAGTCCTCGGTAACCACCAGGAGTACCGGTGAAAGAGGGTTATCGGCTTCTCCAGTCAACAACCTATCCAACGGGTCGAGAAAAATCTCGATCACATTGACAGGTGTCTCGGCCGGCTGACCTGACGGGGACACCGAAAAGCCAGCAGCCTTAGCCACAACTTCGACCAAAGTGGATGGAAGACACTCCGGGAAGCGAGACCTCTCCCACTCCCACGAACACCGACGGTGGAACTTACCTTTAGGTTCCTTTTTCTTCTACCTACTGAAATAAGTCCCTGAGGGCCCTTCTCCTTAGGTGGAGAGGGACTGACAAAGCTCCTTAAAGGAAGCACTATAGGAGGAACCCAAGGAGAGCAGGATAAATGCAGATGCCCAGGAAGAAGGAGCGGCCTGGGCCACCTCCTCCTCAAGAGCAATTAACTACTCCAGCGGCTCTGCGAAGTCCACAGCCGCGTACATAGCCCAATGGGCCTCCTTTGACTTCACCGGTGGAAACAGTTTTTCAGGGCGCCCCAGTTGGAGTCAGGCAGCGCAGTCTTCCAAAATCGAAGCCGAAAAAGACTTACAGAGATCGCAGGCCTGCGGATCATGGGCAAGTCCCAGGCAGTGAACGCACATGGCGTGCATGTCGGTCCAAGACATCTTCTGCCCACAAGGGCACCAATGGAAGCCGGGAGTAGATTTCGAATCCATCGTAGCCGCAAAGGAAGAGGAAGACTTAAGTCTTGTAAATTTTAAGATGATTTTCGGTAAAATCAAAGGTTTAGGATCCAGGCCTAAAGTCGCAAGAGTGCTAAGGAGGGAACCTGAACTTCCAAGCAGTAAGGGAGATCTGGGGTCATGGGGCAGATCCAAGGGTTTTACCACCCAGGTGGGTGGGAGGAGCCAGCTTGAAGACTTTCTGGTCCATCTTAATGAGGCAAGGAACCTGCCAGACAGTGTGGATTGAACAACATATCCACGTCCCTAGAATGCTGGTCAGTCCACACCAGTTCCACAGGCAGTCCAATAGCACCTCATGGTACCACAGTTTCAAAAGCTGCACAGAGATCAAGATGGTCCACTCTCCCCGGTCTCTCGCTATTAGAAGATTGTTAAGCACCTTCACCAGGGCAGTCTCCATACTATGCCCAGGCCTGAATCCTGATCGGAAGCACTCAGAAGTGGCTGAGGAAGCGAGACGAGCCTCAAGCTGAGCAGCCACCACTTTTTCTAAAACCTTTTCTAAAAATGGGAGTTTATAGTTGGTGAGACAGTACGGGTCCAGTGAGGGTTTCTACAAAAGGGGTCTAACCAAGGTCGCTTTCAAGGCCACAGGGAGGACCCCACTCCTCAAAGAACACTGGATGATCTCAGCCACCACAGGTCCAATCAAGTCCACACTTCCAACCAAAAGTAGGGTTGGACCTGGGTCTAGATCACAGCCTCAGAACTATCTCCACCACCTCCTCCACTCCTACTGGATCAAACTCATCCCAGGCAAGAGGGATGACCCGACACATCTCTGGCTCGATCCCATAAGCTCCATGAGCGGCACTGGAGGAAATCTCAGTCCTGACAGAGGACACTTTTCAGCAAAGAATAGAGCACACCCACTGCACCCCGTGCTAGAACTAGCTCCCCCAGTACGGAGACAGGCTGGGTGCAGCAGCCCGTCCACTTTATGGAAGAACTGTGCCAGTCTATTCCTTGCCTCAGCAATCTCACTTAATGGAAAATTCACCTTTTCCCAAGAGACTGCCCACTAATAGTCACCATAATGTGACTTCAGAGTCAATTTGTCCTCAATCAATTTGGATCTCCTCCAGAGACACTCCAACCTCCTGCCCTTTTTCTTTAACTCTCTGAGCTCCCCATCAAACCAGGGGGACCTCCAGCGAGTAGATAAGGGTTGGACATGGGCAGGAGCGATGGAGTCAAAGGTCGCAGCAACAGCCCTGTTATAGGCTGCCACCACCTCCTCCGAACCCACCGCACAAATAACTTCCACACCCAATAGGTTCAGTACCGTCTGGAGTCCTGTTGGGGACAATCCCTGTAAAGGGCGATACCGGATCATCTCCACAGAGGACGGACCTTCAGGGGGGGCCCCAAACATGAACCTCATGGTGCTATGATCCGACCAAATGACCGATCAATCCTGAGGTCGTCGACCCCAAGACCCAGTGTGAACACCAGGTCCAGAGTGTGCCCATGTGAGTGGGTTGCTGAGGTGTCAATTTGCTACAGGCCCAGAGCTTCCATGCTCTAGAGGAGATCCTGTCCAAATGGTGAGAGTACATCATCGACCCAAGTGCTGAAATCCCCTAGAACTAGCCATCTGGGGTATTCCAACATCAGCCGGCAATGAACTCCCCGATCTCCTGCAGAAACTCCCTCTCATCACCCAATGGTTGGTAAATAAGGAGGATTCTGTAGCCTGCGCCAGAACCCCGCATGGCAACACTCTTGAAAGACCTGGTAGAATCCACTGGTAGCACCACAAGGTCCAAGCTGGCTTTAAAACAAATGGCACTCCCTCATCTCTGCAATCATTCCTTGGGGAATGTACCAGAGAGTACTCGGCTGGAACTGCTGCCTCCAAAATGGGTGCAGCATTTCCACCCAGCTAGGTCTCTGTAATGCAAGCCAGGCCAACCAAGGAAATCAACTCCACCATAATAGCGGTCTTACTCCTCATCGCCATAGTACTGCAAAGCACAGCCCGGGTCAGATGAGTGGGAGCTGCTGGACCACTGGCCACCTGCCCCCTATCCAGAGTGGAGCCCTTGGGTACGGGAACCAGACAGGGAGAACCCCTTTCCAGTACCCAATTCGCCCCTGGGCCTCAACACCTGAATCGCAAACTCCCCTGCCTGTCCGCACAGACCTTCAACCCTTCGCCATCCCTGCAGCCATACACCTCGCATATGTATCAGTGGGCAAAAGGGTGTTAAAAGGTTGGAGGTTGTGCAGACAAGAGGGAGAGTAACTGTACCTTAGGTGCATCTTCCATTGACACATTCTGTCACTAAAGTAAAAGATTTAAAATATTAAAATCTGTATTCCTCCCAATAAATAATCCACCTCCCAACTACTAAATCAAATTAACTACTTAAAAACATCCAATTCTACCAAAAATCACACTAATGAGCATGTACTATTTACTGTTCTGTGACCGATCAGTCAGCGGCTGGCCATGACAGAGTGCAGAGGGGTGTGTCAGTCGCTGGGGCGGGTCGGGATGGAGGGGTGGTGGGGTACTGCCAACTGGGGTGGGGGAGTGGGAGGACACTACACTATGGAAAAGGAATGTAGTACTTATATTTCTTACTGTGATCAGGACCGGGGGTGGTCCCTACACTATGGAAAGTATGGGATCAAGCTGACTGTAATTTAATCAAGTGTCGGGGATGGGGTGGGGGGACCCTACATTATGGAAACAGAGGGATTGGACACAATACTGTTTACAGGCATCCAGGATGGGGTGGGGGGTCCTTACGCTATGGAAAATATGGGATCGGGCTGATTGTCATTTCATCAGGCATCGGGGATGAGGTGGGTGGACCCTACACTATGGAAACAGGGGGATTGGGCACAGTACTGTTTACAGGCATCCAGGATGGGGTGGGGGGACCCCACACTATGGAAACAGGGTAATTTAATGGTCTGATACACTGTGGTCGGGGCAGGGAAGGGGGACCCCACCCTATGGAAACAAGGTAATTTATTTAATGTTCTGACACAATGTGATCAGGAAGGGGGGGAACCACTAGACTACTAGAGAACAGCTGGCATTTCCTTGCGTCATGGACATGGATTGGGGCTGGGGGGGAATCAGGTGACCGGCCCTAGACTGTGCATGGGGCACCACCCTGCCCCGCCCAAAGTTAGGACAAGGTTGTGGTTGCCTATCTTTGCATGGGCGCATCCAGCCGTGTCTTTGCCGGGGGGGGGGGTGTTGAATGCTGCAATGCAGGGAATATGCATAAGGGACCCTTCATTTGCATGCCGGCATCACAATATTCTGCACTGCAGCGCAGTTGGGTTTGCATGGCACATCGGGGGTTTCTGAATATTGCCATGCCCCCGACATCCATCACAAGTCCGGAGATATGCAGGTGCATCTAGGGATGCACCACGCATCGCCTTTTAATATGTAGGCCCAAATTTTTAAGTCTTACTTATAAAAAGCAATAAACATAAAGTTGAAAAAAAAAAGTTATTTTGAAAATAGTTCAACTCTTACATTATTTAATCCCATTGTCGTTTAGAACTTTACAGCTGCACAACTGTTCAAGTCCAATAATTAAATAACAGTTCAGTCAATTCCAGTTGGTGAATGAAACAGAAAGTCAGTAAAGCCTGTATTACTGAAATTTCTGTGTCAGTCGGCTGAAATAAACAGCTTACCAGTTCAGGAGTCAACAGCCTGTGTGCAGCTGCAAAGAAACTAAAGGTGCCAAAATAACTGTAGTGGAATGAAGAGCTGTAAATGAGTTATGTTAAGTGCACCTCATTGCGACACCATCTTAAGCAAAGATCTCTGGTTGCACCCCCATCCCCATTATACAAAATTAAAACTTCTGCTACAGCAAGTCCAAAGTCCGAAATAAGTTGAATATGCAAAGGGTTGTGAGTACCCAAATTATACACCACAGTTTGCAGTGTCTCTCTCCCCTTTTATAAAGTATGTCCTTGTTCAGTACTCTACCTCATGCATCTCCGTCTGTATCCAACTCAAATTCATCATCTCTTGTCTAGAACTCCCTCAATATCTTCTGCACCACTTTTGAAACGTCTCCTGCCTCCAAATACTGGTAGAGCTATTCACACACACTACTTTCATGCTGGCAGGCATCAATGCAAGATGGTGAACCCCAAGTTGTGTGTGACATGCCTTGATATCATCAAAGCTTTTTCGACATTGGCAGGTCATGCAGCTTAGATCTTTGTCATTCCACTGGGCAGTGTTGTTTAGCATTCTGTAATGTAAGGCCCCATTCCAACACTGAGCCCAGAACCAAGAGTAGCATATGAGGAGGCAACTCACTTGTGGCAGTACAAGATCTCACACCACACGGCGTGATGCAGTATACTGTTAGGATGGTGAATCTGCTAGTTATAAGTTAGAAAGGAGCCACTCTTTCATACATTCTGTAGGAGATTCTCACTCTCTGATCCCTCTGACATACCCAGAACTCTCACATGAATCACCCTGGAGGCATTTTCCAATTGTTTCCATAATAGCACGTTTTCTTTTGTAAGGTCGGAGGTTACCATGAAGGCCACTCAGCTGTTTTCAGCATTTGCTTAGTCTCCTTTTAAAATCCCCACTTTAATGTCAGCATTTGTAGTTCCGAGGTGGTCCTCCACTTTACAGCGCAGGGAATGGACAGCCTTTACCAAAGCTGCATTCGAAGGTTGCTGTGGGTCACTTTCTCCAGCAACTGCATGGCATCTTTGCTTGTGCCGTGTAGCTCCTGGGCTCCATCTCCTCCAGCCCCAGGCTTGTTTCCCCAGACCATATTTATCTTCTCGACAGTCTCTGAGCAACAAAATTGGAATCCTTCAAATCAGTACCTCAAGCTCTACATGATTCTGTCCTTTTGAATGAAGTCTGGAGAATCTGCAAAACAATTTTTGCAGTTTAAAATCCTGTAACTAGCCAGCCCAGTGGCACTGAGGGTTGAGGCACTGGATGCCTTAACTCGCGTTACGTCGGCGACCTGGGTTTGGGAATGACAGCGGGTTGTCAGGGAGCCAGCTTGGGAGGGAGCAGGATTGAGCCGCCTAATGGCAACTCTCCTCTCCGGGGCAGGTCGTCACCCCTCTGTAGTTCCATCATCACCGGATGGATGTCTGGCGATGGTGCATGTGGGAGGGGACGACGCGAAGGGAGTGTGTCTCGTAGCACAACATGCACATGCCTCCACATGTGCAGGTCCGCACCAAGACAAGGGGATGGGAACGGGGAGAAAAAACTAGAGAAACCCTACAAACTATGTAAAGAAACAAAATAAATGAAATCGTGTAACTACAGAGCTCTGTGAAAATGCTGCTTTAAGCTCAGTAGAAGGCCACACTCCATGAAAATACATTTTTAAAACTAAGCTGCAGACTAAGGTAAGAAATATGCCCACAATGAGTTCAGGAGATCCTTGGCCAGGACGGGTACTGGTGCTGCTGCCTCTGGCAGAGGCTGGTTCGGCTGCCAGCTGCTGCCAGCAGGCAGGTTAGAATATGCACTGCTGCACTGTGCCCAGCTCACCTAGTGAGTGAGGAGAAGCTGATGTGAGATGCTGAGCACAGGGGTGGCCCGGACTGGCACGAAACAGTGGCCCTCAAGATCAGGAAACTCCTAAATGCCCATCAGTGAACCAAAGTCTGAGAGTGAGAAGTCCCTGCAGCAATGATGCCTCCTGCATTACTCACTGACATGAATAAAAGTGTAAACTGAAATCTTATAGCTCAGAGGGAGAAACTGATAAAGTTATGCAGAATAGAACATACTTTGACCCGAGGTATATCCTCACCCGCAGGTGTGAGAATAAAAGGAACAGGAGGAGTTGTGTGGCTCCTATTGTGATTAGAAAGAGACAACCTTTATGAACCTTAAGGTTCTGACTCGAGTCTGGGATAAGTATTGACTTGTATGTACAATGCAAACCTGGAGAGCTTTCAGGGACTGGGGTTTCCGTGAGTTTACCTGAATATACTGTATCAGGTACGCATGACTACTGCTTAAACCATGCTTGTAGTGTGACACTGTTTCTGTCAGAACAGAGGTCTGAGCTGAGCTCACCCCACTACCATGGAAAGTGTGTGCAGTGTGTAGGTTTGAATGTGGGGACCCTTCTGGCAAGTAGTCCATCATACCCCTAGATACAGACATCTCTGAGTTATGCCCGACCCCTACAGACACCAAGACAGGGTTATCATGTGGTACCATCCTCAGCTGAATAATACAGTACAACAGTAGCTGAGAGCGTTGCAAGAGAGTAAAGCCATAGAAGGAGTTGCAGTTTGGGGGGCGACTGTCCAGAATAGAACAGCTGGAAGAATGAGGAAGCCTTTCCTGGTGACAAAACCTTCTCTAGGATGTACATCTTTGGGAAGGTCATCTTCTTCTGGACCTCCTCTAGTGCAGTGGCCTGCACTGAAGACATTCTGTCCAAGAGCGAGCTGAAAGATGAGTAGTTTCCTGCTGAGGCAGTGGTACCGTGGCACACAGTTGTGTTCTTAAGTCTCCTGGGTTGATCACAACGATGACTCATCAGAGTTTGAGTCTGGATAGAAGGGAAGGCACAGATGTAGACGAGCCAGGGAGGAAGGCTGTTTCCAAACTGCTGTGACCTAATCCTCATGTGGCTCTATCCAGGACGGAATGAGGGTTGGTGAGGTATCTGCCAAATCCAGGTGTGCAGCCAATCTCTGTCTCAGTGGATCCTGGGCGACCGAACGCCAGTCATATGCTGCTTGGATCTTCCTGAGCAGCTCCAAAAATGAAGGGTCCTCAGGTGGGGATTAGGAAGATTCTTTTGGTCCATAGTCTTCTGGCACAGGGGACTCAAAGTCAGAGCTCATGGCAACCAAATCACTGTCAGAGTCTGACGATCAGCCATCGTCAGGTGAGCTGATGGTCAGAGGCGCAATGTCCATTGGCCTCGAGAATTCATATGGTCGGGAAATTTCCACAGGCTGCAGATTAGGTGGCAATGACTCCCTTTGTCTGTCCGACATCTGGATCCGAGGGTCCAGCGGCGGAGGTGGCAACAGAGAAAGAGGCGTAGGGAGCGGTGTAGGAACCATCAGTTGCTGGCGTCTCTCGAGTTCCAATGTGTGCTGCGACTTGGCTTTCATCTGCCAAGACTTAAGGACCGCCTGCAAATCCACTTGCAGTTGTGGGGGTGGTGGGTGAAATACATAGTTCGCGTACCCATAGTAAGGGTAATTAAACCCCGATGGAGGATAACCCGGCGTCTGAAGACCCAGTGTCAGGCACCCCGGCATGGAGTGGTGTTGCATCGGACAGCCCGGTGTCGGGAGCCCAAAGGGGTTGCCAGATGATCCCGGTGTAGGACCTGACGGAGGGGCCCAGAGTCGGTCCGGACAGCGGGACTGAATAGTCTGGAAAATGCCCTGCCAGGGGTGCAGAGGGCATCAACGGGGGATCCAGAAGCATAATAGGAAACCCTGAGGGTCCTAACAGTTCAGGCGTCATGCCCAACAGCGGTCCTTGAGGAACCGACAGGCCTGAGGGAGTCAGAGGGACCGATGTCTGGTTCGACATCGTCTCAGACGTTTGAAGCTCCGGCGTAGTGGGTGGTGATGCCGATGGCAGGCGATCTCCGTGATCCATTTCCACTGCAGGGGGAGCTGGAGGTACTGTCTCAATTGGCGGAAAAGGAGAAGTCTGAGTGATCTCCGTAGTCAGCTGCGTATTCAACGTCAGCTGGTCTGTCATCCCATCGTCAGGCCTGTTATTAGGGCCTGGCGGGGGATCTGGGGCTGTGAGTCCATCGGATGAGCCAGCGGATAACTTAGCAGCCATAACCATGCGTGACACAGAGGAGCCGGAACTAGACTTATCGGTCCCACTCGTATCGCTAGGCCTCTGAAATTTTGAGGCTTTAGAGGAGGTAGATGCCTCCTGATCCCCAGAGGCTCTCATCGGGCCCAAGCCTGGGCCAGATGGGGGGACTGACGGGCGTTTGGTAGCCACTGAAACAGTCATCGAAGATTGATCACCTGGAGGGGAAGTTACCTTCAGGGCCGCGACTCTGGCGAGAGATGGCTTTGATGGGGACCCTTGCCAGTCCCTATGTCTCTTCTTGTCCTTTTTCTTCTTGTGATTGCCCTCCGGACAGGAAGAAGAGTGCCTGAGTTTCTTCAGCTCCTTTTCCATATTGGCCATCTTTTGTTTCAAAAGATGAGCTTCCAGGGACTGCTGACTGCGCTTTCGTGTGTCCAGATTAAATTCTTGGCAATGCTCACACCCCTCGATCTCATGGCCTGGGCCCAGGCAAAGAAGACAGAGGGAATGGCTGTCCTTGTGAGAGAGCTGAGTTCTACAGGAGTCGCACTTGTTCTTATGCAATTCTGAAGGCGTCGGAGACTACATGCATGATTGATTGATCATATAATACCTTTTTAACAAGAAAAAACAATGAGAAACAGTCATTTAAACGGTTTCAGTTTACAAGATACTCATCCAAAGATGGCGTCGACGGTAACGGTCTGCTGCGAGGTCTGACATGCATAGTCGTGATGAGGAAGAACTGGAGGCGGCGTGGGACCGCTCTATATAGCGCCACACGGATGTCAGTCACGGGACATCGGGGCCAGTCCCCCGCCAGACACTACTAGCTAAAAGTTTTCCCTTGTGGTCCTAGCGCCTGGTGGCTTAGTCCTACACGTGTGTACCTACTGCAAAAGCCATCTCGAAGTAAGATCTTGGAATCTGTATGCAGAGTCACTCTGTCTCCGTGAAAAATCAATTAAGAGCCCTTATACATGAGGGCCTGAAGCTCGGAAATCCTTCGAGCAGTGGTAATGGCAACTAAAAAGAGAGCTTTCCAAGAAAGACAGCGCATGTCACAACTCATAGTTGGTTCAAAAGGAGGCAAAGTCAGTTTCTCAAGAATGAAATTCAGGTCCCACGGGGGAACAGGGTTCCTAACCGGGGGTTTCAAATGGAGAATTCCTTACAAAAAGATTTTGGAAACCTCCAGCTGAGCCAATGATTTGCCATCCACTGGAGCGTGGTAGGCAGAAATGGCAGACAAATGGACCTTCAAGGATGAATAGCCAAGGCAAAGGTCAGAGAGGTGCAAAAGGTACTCCATGACCTATAAGGCAGGGCAAACAAAAGGGTCCCAACCCTTACAGGATGCCCAAATGGAGAACCTCTTCCATTTCATAGCATAGGTAGTCCTTGTGGATGGCTTTCTAGCCTCCACAAGGACCTGTATGACTCTAGAGGAGACCCCAAAGCATGTAGCAGCTATATCTCAGAAGAAGCCAGAAGGGGAAGGAAGGAAACATATTCAATTCAGTGCTTTAGAGTAACTGGTAATTGCTATTTTTCTTTTAAACTTAGAGTGTGGGCTTTTACAGACACTATACTTTCTTTCTTGTCTTTACTTATAATTGTTTTTGGGCTGTTGAGAATTTAAAACATAGTGGTGGGGTAATTCTGTGCTGTCTTTAATTGCTGCAAATTCCTCCCCTTCCCCAACTCTTAATTATGCCCTGTTAAATCTGATTGACAGGAGCTAAACACAGGGTATAGTAAGGGTGTAGTAGGAGGGCATAAGGAGGAAGAAGCCCACCCTCAGCACAAGTGTTTTGACTCATTTATTTATTTATTGGTTTCTTTTTCTTTAAAAAAAAAATATTATCTGAGGATCAGGGGCAGGATTTTTAGTGCAGTAAATTAATAAAAAGGGAACTAGGAGAGCTTCAGTAGCAGACAAGTAGTGGAAGTGCAGTATAGTGTGGGGAGTGGTGCAATGCAGTGGCTGTGGGGCACCCATATTCAGGCAGACCTTCTGGACACTGAGGTGCTGCCCTATCTGCATCATCTCTGGACTGCGGGATGAGGTAGCCAGACTCAGAGCGAAGTAAACTGGGTCAGGAGTACCATCACCCTATCCAGGGACCACCCAGTCCAATGCAACTGCCTCAAAGGATGCCGAGAACGAGGTGCACTTGGATGACAGTGGGCTCAGGGAGGGTTAGAGCAGTCAGGCAGAGGCACATCCCAGATCCTATTCCACTCAAGAACTCATATGCCACACTGGCAAATGAGGACAACCAAATAGAGGTACCCAAAGAAGTGGAAGGAAAGGATGTGGAGGTTAGCCAAGGAGGTGACCTCAGCGGGGAAAGCAGTGGACCCCAGAGGAGGAGGAGGAGGAAGCGAATCCTGGTGGGGGACTCCATCATAAGAGGGATCCAGCTAGGAACACAGGAGGGGGAGGACAGGGAGGTGAGGTGCCTACCAGGTGCCACAGCATGGAGAGATGGAAGAAAGATCCTGGGGCTCACTGGGAAGGCAAGACAGGAGGGTGAGCTGGATGTCATTATCCACCTAGGTACTAATGACCTGGCAAATGGGAGCCAAGGAAGTTCAGGAAGAGTTTAGGAAACTGGGAGGGGTCTCAAGCAAGTAGCTACTTCTGTCACTTTCTCAGAGTACTACCTGTGAGAAGCAGGGAGAGATAGAGTGCATGCACCAGGAACTTTAACTCATGGTTGAAGAACTGGTGCTGTGAGGAAGGGTTTGGATTCATTGGTGACTGGGGACCCACCTGGAGGATGGAGGTTTGTTCAAGCCTGACGGCCTGCATCCATCCTGGAGGAATCAAGCACTCAATGATAGTTTAAATGCTATATTGACAAGCATTTAAACTAGCAAAGGGGTGGCAGACCAGCAAGGAGGGTACCTGCTTGCTCACCCCACAGCTAGCAGTGGAACCAGTGAACCAGAGGGTGGCTATCTCTGCAAAGCAGTGTGCAGAAGATGGAGATTAGTGCCCAAGAGGTGGATAAGCAGAAAAGGGCAAAATTCAGCAGAAGGGCAGACAGCAAGGAGAACCAGGATAAATGACAACCAAGGAAGGGGCTGGAGTAGAACAGTGAAACAGTCTAGGAGGTCAAATCATGGAAAGCCATGTGTGCAAATGCCAGGAGCCTTAGCAACAAGATGGAAGATCTGGAGGCTGTCATGGTACAGTCAGACCTGGACATTATGGCCATCACTGAAACCTGGTGTAATCATAACCACGACTGGGAGATGGCCACACTGGCTCAACATATTCAGAAGAGACAGAGCAGGCAGGAAGGGAGGAGGGTGGCACTGTATGTGAAAAATGACATAAGGCCACAGAGATCCAGGAGGAACAAAATGGGGAGAGATACTGTGGGTTAAGCTGGAAAGAAAAATGGGGACAGCCATCCGCACAGGTGTGGTCTATAGACCACCAGCCCAGGAAGGAAGAAACAGATAGGGAGCTGATGCTAGCTATCAAAGGATGGCAGACAAGGGTGAGGTAGTACTGGTTGGAGACTTCAATATTCCTGGCGTGGACTGGAGCATCCCAGCAGCAGCATCAACTGAGAGCAGATTTATCCTGGACTCCTTCAGGGTGCCTTCCTCAAGCAACTGGTCATGGAACCAACTCGGCAGAGGCAATACTGGACCTTGTGCTCACAAACAGGGACAGTGTGATGGGGGTAACAGTGGGGAGCACCTGGAAACAGTGACCACCAGTCATTGTGGTTTGAAATCACAGAAAGAGCAGAACCAACCACACAAAAACACGTATCCTGGATTTTAGGGGCAGACTTTGGGAAAATGGGAGATACTTGAAAGAGGCATTAAGGGAATGGGACAGGAATCAGGGTTGAGGAACAGTGGGCAGTATTTAAAATGGGGATTACAAGAACAACAGAATTATGCATTAAGCAGGTTAGCAAGAGAAAAGGAAGAGAGACCATTATGGTTTTCCAAAGAGGCAGCAAAGAAAGTGAAAGCCAAAAGATTGCATTCAGGCAATACAAAAGACACAGGCAGAAGGGGATAGGGAGAAGTACCAGGAGAAGCAAAGGGAGGCAGGGAGGTCAGTAAGGAAGCCAAAGCTCAGACAGAAGAACACATTGCAAAATCAGTGGGTAGAGGACAAAACCTTTTACAGGTACATAAGTGAAAAAGAAAGACAAAGGGAGGGATAGTGAGACTGAAGGGGAGGATGGGGCTGCGTGGAGGATGACAACAGTAAAGCTGACATATTGAACAGGTATTTCTGCTCAGTCTTTACTGAAGAAGGAGGGTAATGGGTCTGAAGGGAGTACAAGGGTGAGAATGGTGCAGAAATGGACACAAGTCCCTTTACGAGAAAGGGTCCTGAAGGAACTGGAAGTAATAGGAGTTGATAAAGCAATGGGGCCAGATGGGGTGCACCCAGGGTCCTAAAGAACTAAGAGAGGTGGTGGCTGAAGCTCTGGCTATCCTGTTTAGCCGATCACTGGAAACAGGGGAGGTACCCAAAGACTGAAGGACAGCAGATGTAGTCCCCTTATACAAAAGTGGGAACAAAGAGGAAGCAGGGAACTACAGACCAGTCAGCCTCACCTCGGTAGTGGGGAAGATCATGGAAGCACTACTGAAGGAGAGATTGGTGGAACATCTGGTTGTCAATGGACTACAGGACCCAAGGCAGCATGGTTTCACCAGGGGGAGGTCATGTCAGACCAACCTCATTGAATGTTTTGACTGGGTGACTAGGGAGGTGGATCAAACAATCAATCAATCAATCAAGTCTTTATTTAACCAGGCGTTCATTGTTGAGCAGAAGCTCATTTGCAAGATGGACCTGGGTGGAGCATGAACAATTGTATATACAGGTCAACACAGGTATTTACAAGGCAATACAGATAATACCTACAGGTATTTACAAGGCAATACAGATAATACTCTTTACAGAGAGGAAGAAAAAGAAGTTCATATGTACATAGAATTATACAGATATTGTACAGATTACACGGTATTTACATACATAGAAGTGTCTATAGGAAGATGAAGCAGGTTATCTAAGGTTGCAGGAGGAATGTGGAAGAAAAATAAAAATAAAATATACACCAGGTAGAGGTGAAGGTGGGGAAGAGAGGGAGGGAGTAGGGAGAAGGCTAGGAGGCACGGTGCACAGAAAGGAGTTGGTAAAGCTGGATGTAGAGAGGTGGATGGAGAAAAGGGTATGTGTAGCCCGGATTGAATACTATAAGCACGGGCATGGTAGGATGTCACAACCCAGGGTAGTGAGCTCCTATCCGAGGTTGGGAAAGGAAGAATAAGGGGATGGATGGGCCTAGTGTTGATAAGACAGGGGATAAGAGAGAACAATTAGGCTGGTGAGGAGCAAGCTGGGGGTCAGTACTTAAAATTGGGTCTAGGCGTGGCTATATACCAGTGCAGACACCGGTACTGGGTCTGAGTGGGTGAAAGCAGTTACATACTTCTCTGATTGTATGGAAATAAAGCATCTTGAAAGCATTTATACCGATTAGAGTGCTTAATTTGAGGGTTTTTGTAGATGGTTCCATAAGGTAGGTAGCATGAAGCTATGGCTGCCTGCGAAGCGGGATTTTGCTTTGGGTACTTTAAGTGTAATAAGCTGAGTAACTGTAGCAGTATTTCCCAATTATACTCAGGGAAGACAGCAGGAGATATAGTAAGGCAGCTTAATAGAGATGGCTCTATAGGTCCAGAGGCTGCGTTTCTGTGGCGCCTGAACTTTAGTGATGTCCATCCCACTGCTGCATATAGGGTGCAGTGATGTGTGTCGAAGGGGAGTCCCGTTATAAACCTCAGTGCTCGATGGTAGAATGTGTCCAGTTTAGCCATGTAAGAGTTGGGGCATTGGCTGTAGAGGAAGTCAGCATAATCAACCAGTGATAGGAAAATGGATTGGACCAGTTGTTTCTTGGCATCTCTGGTGAGAAATTGGCTGATTCTAAAAAACAGTCCAAGCCTTTGCCGAAGTCGTTTTAGCAAGTCCTTGATATGTTCAATGAAGGAGAGTCTTTGGTCTATCAAACTCCCAGATACTTGAATTTTGTAACAAATTCTAGTTTTCACCTAGAACTGTGGTAATTTGGGGAACTGTCCACTGGACACAGGGTTAGCTGTACGGATAAAAGAGAGAGGACCATCGCTTTAGTTTTTGGCATTAAGGGTAGCTTTTTTGGAGGAGTTGGCTTTGCAAAGGTTGAATTCTGACTGTAGGTCATTGCAGGCAGCTTCAGGTGTTGGGCGACTCACAGAGAACTGTATCATCTGCAAACAGATGGATGTTGGCTTCTTTATACAGTAGTCGATGTTATTAATGTAGATTGCAAAAGTAAGGGCCTAATATAGAACCTGAGGTACCCCTCTTGCAGAGTTTTAAGGACAGGCCTCTTCGGCTTTAACTTGTTGAAGCGCCCTGTAAGATAGTCAGTGAACCAACGCAGAGGAGGGGTCCACACCTATGGTTTGAAGGGCGGAGAGGAGCAGACTATGGTCGGACGGTGTCGAAAGCCTTGCTTAGATCAAGGAAAACAACACAAATAAAGTTTTACTCTCAAGATTACGCTGCCAGTCGTTAGTAACTTTGGCGAGGGCTGAGATAGTGCTATGTTTAGCTCTGAATCCGGACTGCATGGGTTTAGCAGTTCCCTAGACTCAAGGTGAGTCCTCAGCTGTGCATTTACAATTTTCTCTAGGAGCTTGGACAGGACGGAAGGAGGGAAATTGGCCTGTAGTTATTGAGATGCTACGGTCACCTGATTTGAACAGTGGTATGACATGTGCTGTCTTCCATATGGGTGGTAAGGTGCCTTGAGACAGGGATAAGTTAAAAGGTGGGTGGCGGGTATTGCTAGTGCGTGGTAGGCCATTTTAGGAAGTAAGGGTCAAGGAGTCGGCCCAGCACTTTTCTAGTATCCAACTGAAGCAAGAGGTCCTCTACCTCTTTCAGTGTGACAGGTTGAAGTGAGAAAGGCGTGAGCTATCGGAGTTTCAGGCAGTTGGCTGGCAGTCTGGGAACGAAGTATGTTTGCAGGGGAGTTATCAAATGCCATGCCTGCAGTAGCAAAGTGGTTATTGAGGCGTCAAGTATATCCATCTTTTCGGTTATAGTCAAGTTGCCAGAGGTAATCTTGGTGAGGAGTGAATTTCCTGGGAGTGGCCTAGCAGATCACTGATTGTGTTCCAGAGCTTGATTGGGCTCTTTGTGGCAGAGTCGAGTTCGGATTTGAAGAAGGTGGCCTTGATTCTCTGATTGTTTTGGTACATAAATTTCGTAGTCTCCTGAACTGGTTCCAATCCTCTGCAGTGTTCAGTCTGTGTTTTTTCCAGAGCTTATCTCTTTCTAGAAGCAAGGACTTGATCTGAGGGTGAACCATTTACAGGTTTTGGTCCTAGTTCGAACTTTAATAAGGGAGCATACTTATTAAGGGCCCTTGATAGAATGTTGTGGAAGATATTGTAAGCTGGCGTGTCGTTTTGGCCAGGTAGAAATCTTGCCACTCAGGGGAGTACTTAAGCTCATTTAGGTAGGCATGTTCATTGAAGTTGCGCCTGGATCTCTTCATAGAGAACTTGCTGATGGGTGCTGGGTTGTTGGTGGATCTTACTCCCGCAATAAAACAATGGTCGCTGGCGTCTGAGAAGAAGACATCAGCGTGGGAGAAGAGATGAGGTTTGCTCACCATTAGCACATCCAAAAGTGTACTTTTACTGGGGTTCTTCACGTTTGGGCGTGTTGGTTCAGTAATAAGTTGCGTCAGCCCATGTTCATCACAGAAGGATGCAAGGGGGGCAGCTGTGTTAGAGAGCCAGTCAAAGTTGAGGTCTCCTAAAACAATAGTTTCTGGCAGCCCCTGTCCCAACTTGTCACTTAGATATGACACAAGCTGTAGGCCAGCAGACGGTGGTCTGTAGCATCCTATTACGCAGAGTGCAGTAGTCTGTGTAATTTCCACTTTGAGAATTAGGCATTCGAATTCGCTGGCGACAGATGCTGAGGATAAGCAGGAGGCAGAAAATTTGTTGTTAACGTAAATAGCTACCCCTCCTCCTCTGGCATGCCTATCAGCTCTGAACAAGGCATAGTTGGGTATGTTTACTTCTCTATCAGTGGTGCTGGGTCTAAGCCAAGTTGGAAATCACAAGTATGTCAGGAGGTATGGATTACCCAGGTTTGTATTAAGGTTATCTTTTTAAGGAGGCTACATACGTTAATATGCAAGAAGCTTATTCCTTTTAAATTTGCTAGTTCTGCTGGCAAAGCAATAGCTTCTGGGGGGCCAGGGTTGAGTTCTACGTTACCTGAACAAAGCAGGAGGATAAGTAGGATTTTTCTAAAAGCGCTAATTATAAGCTTGTAATTCCTGCCTTTCTCCCATCTAGTAGAGCTGATGTTTTTAGGGACTGGAAAGTAGCCACCATAGAAGAGCTGATCTGTTGTAGCAAGAGCTAGTACCCCTACCAATAGGCGGGAGGAGATAGAAGTCTGCGTGGTGGGAGGTGGGCCTTGTGTGGGGGGTGTTATAAGTACTACTGGTATGTGTGGTCCAAGAGCAGGGTTCGAGGTATTGGTACTTGGAATTGCGGAGGCAATTAAAGGATAAGTTGCCATGTGGTATACAGAACAAGGTGCCGTTGTAGACCAAACATGATGGTAGTTCAGGTGTCCAATGCTGGGCAGCTGGTATCAGCAGAAGAAGGGGCAGTGAAAGGAGCCATATAGGGCCCGACATGATGGTACCTCAAAAAGGAGCCACTCACTTAGCCCAGGGGCCAGTGGGGTTGCTGGATTAATGCAGCTTATCAGTAGCTTTCCGATCCAGGTCGACCCAAATTTGATAGCATTAAAGATATTTAGTGGTGAAGGCACAGCCAAGGAGAGCCTATGCGTTTTAGTAAGGCGAGGCCCTGAGAGTTGGATCCCGTAGGCTGGATAGAGAAGAGGGGGATCACGAGCTAAGTCTCTATTGGTGGGGCACTGCGCCAGGGGACGTGGACTAATATTTTGGCAGGAGCTACTGTATTTAATAATCAGCGGAGGTGGGGGAGGGGGGCGGTAGAAAAAGTTGCGGCAGTTGCCGTACCTTGTAGGGCCTTGGGTCCGTGTCTGCAGTCTCGAGCATCGGCTAGAGGGGCGCCGACCGCCCGGTGGCCGGGAATCCCGCGGCTTAGGAGCTGGGAGCCTGGGCGACAGTTTCTCGGCTGAGGGAGAGAAGGAGAGTGAGGGTTAACAAAGTGGATTCACATAAAGGGTTAGACAGAACAGCGGGAGTCCAAAATTTGCAGAACAAAAGGACGTGTATGGTACCAGCAATGCCAAAAGAGGTAGTGACGGTAGTAGTAGGTGGTTGCACCCCAAGGTAGTTTGTTTGGTGTTGCTGGCCTGCTTAACTGCAAGCTGGTTTATAGTTGAAAGGGTACATAGTCGAATTAGGGTGAGGTCCCTAACAATAGGGCAGGTAGAGCAGTAATTGGGAGGAGTTAGATGGAGTGGCTGGAGAAAAGGTTGAGAGGAAATGTGGGTGGGACTGCTTTAAAAAGGGGCAGTAAGAAAGTGGGTCAAGTCAGGTATTGAAGACAGGGAGGCCAATAGCATGAAAATGTGCAGCAGTGGAGTGACCAATCTGCTGCTAGGCTGAGGAAGGGGTGGAGTAAGGGTCTATTTAATACTGTGAGGAGGAGGGGAGGGGTGGACGAAAAATTCAGTCCAGAACAAAGCACAGAAAGAGATTTCCTGAGACCAGGAAGCACCAGGCGTTGGAAAATCAGCCAAGGAGTACAGCTGCCAGTCAGTGCCTGGTTCCTCCACTGGGCATCCAGTCAAAACAGTGGCATTCAAACCACGAGTTTCGGAGGTCCGTGGCGTGCCTGAATCTGTCCGGTGTCAGTCGGGTGGTCTGTTAGCTGTGGCCTGCTCGGAGAGAGCCAAGGCCACAGGAGCAGCTGGGAAGCCCACAGATGGGCTGTCTGTGGAACAAGGAGGAAACACAGAGGATTAAATACAGCTAGAGTACAATAGCAAGCTCAGTGGGGGCAGGCAATGGGAAAGACAAAGCATGAGGTAAAGAGGTGGTAAATGCAGGGCAATTATTTGGAGCTAGAAGAGGAGTTAATGGGGGGTCGTCTGTGCTTTGGCACGGGATGTCTGAGGAGGACAGCAGCAGCAGCAGGGGGTGTAAGGAAAGGGTTTGTAGGTAAGGCAGAGAAGAAAGTAAGGTGTTTAGAGAGACAGCATTACAAGTGGGGCAGAGAAATTAATAACTGGCAGAGTGACCAGTGTGGGGAAGGGGCAGAGTTCGTCAGTAGGGCAGAAATGGAAAACTGCAGCAGTCTTGCTCAGTAGCTAGGTCAAGCAGTCAAACATTGGCTACTACAAATACAGTTTGTCAAGCACTAAGTAACACTGAGAGGCTAGACTAGTGGCTTGTAATAGACTAGCTAAGCTGGCAGGTAAAGTAAGACCAATTGGCGCGCAAAAATATGAGATTACATTAACAAAAATTCAGTCCAGAACAAAGCACAGAAAGAGATTTCCCTGAGACCAGGAAGCACCAGGCGTTGGAAAATCAGCCAAGGAGTACAGCTGCCAGTCAGTGCCTGGTTCCTCCACTGGGCATCCAGTCAAAACAGTGGCATTCAAAACCACGAGTTTCGGAGGTCCGGTGCGTACCTGAATCTGTCAGGGGTCAGTCGGGTGGTCTGTTAGCTGTGGCCTGCTCGGAGAGAGCCAAGGCCACAGGAGCAGCATGGGAAGCCCACAGATGGGCTGTCTGAATCTGTCCAGGTGTCAGTTGGGTGGTCTGTTAGCTGTGGCCTGCTCGGAGAGAGCCAAGGCCACAGGAGCAGCTTGGGAAGCCCACAGATGGGCTGTCTGAATCTGTCCGGGGGTCAGTCGGGTGGTCTGTTAGCTGTGGCCTGCTCGGAGAGGCCAAGGCCACAGGAGCAACAGGAAGCCCACAGATGGGCTGTCTGAATCTGTCAGGGGTCAGTCGGTGGTCTGTTAGCTGTGGCCTGTCGGAGAGAATAAGGCCACAGGAGCAACTGGGAAGCCCACAGATGGGCTGTCTGAATCTGTCGGGGGTCAGTCGAGTGGTCTGTTGCTGTGGCCTGCTTGAAGAGAGCCAAGGCCACAGGAGCAGCTTGGGAAGCCCACAGATGGGTCGGGGAGGGCAGTGGACATGGCCTATCTGGACTTCAGCAAGGCCTTTGACACTGTGCCACACAGAAGATTATTACACAAACTGGGGAATATGGGTGTGGGCAGGACAGTAGTGTGGTGGGTAGGTAACTGGCTGGGTGGCAGGACACAGAGGGTGGTGGTAAATGGCTGTCACTCCACAGAGGAAGAGTGACCAGTGGGGTACCACAGGGATCAGTGCTGGGACGGTCCTATTCAACATCTTCATCAGTGACATTGCACGGGACCTAGAAGGCAGAATTTCACTGCTCGCTGATGACACAAAGCTCTGTCACAGAGTAGACACACCAGAGGGTGTAGACAGAATGAGAAGTGACCTGCAGAAACTTGAAGAATGGTCAGGGTTTGGCAGCTGAAATTCAATGCAAAGTGCAAGATAATGCATATGGGGCACAAAACCCTGGCACAATATATCAGTTGGGGGTGAGGATATAGCATGCACCAAGCAGGAAAGGGATCTTGGGGTTGTCATCTCTGATGACCTCAAGGTAGGAAACAGTGTGACAAGGCAGCAGGTAAAGCAAATAGGATGCTGGGATGTATAGGCAGGGGCATCACCAGCAGGAAAAGGAGGTCATAATTCACTTTATACAAGACACTATGTGAGGCCCACCTGGAGTACAGTGTACAGTTCTGGAGACCATACCTACGTGAGGATCAAGACAGGGTAGAGAAGGTTCAGAGGAGGGCAACAAAGATGGTGCATGGATTGCATCACAAGTCCTATGAAGACAGGTTGAAGGAACTGAACATGTACTCCCTGGAGGAGAGGAGGGAGAGAGGGGATATGATAGAGACATACAAGTATCTTACAGGGAGGAACAGGGGGTGCAGAAGCTATTTTTAAGCGAAAAAGATGTTCCAGAACTAGAGGGCATGGGATGAAGTTGGAGGGAGGACGATTCAGAGGAAACATGAGAAAGAATTTCTTCACAGAACGGGTGGTGGACAAGTGGAACACCCTGCCAGAGGAAGTGATGGGGGCTGAAACAATCACGGGATTTAAGAATGCATGGCATAGACATAAAGGAATTCTGGAGGTCAGGGGTAAGGGGCAACAGACTTCTAGGAAAACAAACTGAACTTACAAGCTCAAATGGGCAGACTGGGTGGGCCATAGGCCCTTATCTGCTGACACTGTCTATGTATCTATGTCAGAAGGTGCCAAGCATGAAGGTGAAGGGACTTGAGGCTTGGATGGAACAGCCTGCCCTGCTCCTGGGTCAGAAGATCCTAACAGAGAGGTAGAGGAACTGGAGGCTCCACCGTCAACTGTTGGAGTAGCACGAACCAAACTTGGCGGGGCCAGTAAGGGGCTATCAGGATCATCCGAGCCTCTTCTTGCTGCAGTTTCTGAAGCACCCTCTGCAATAGCGGGAAGGGAGGGAAGGCGTTCAAAAACCTCCCTGTCCAGCAGAGAGACAGCGAGTCTCACCAGAAAGCACCATGCCCAGGAACAAGCAAGCAGAAACCGGGTAGTTTTGCATTGGAAGAGGAGGTGAACAAATCGAGATCTGGATGACCCACAGATTGAAGATGCCTTTGACTACTGACTGCCTCAGTTCCCACTCATGTGCCCTTACCTAAGAGTGGCTGACAGTGTCTGCCAGGACATTTTGAACTCCTGGGACATGCACTGCCGTAAGCTGTAGGCTGTGCTGAATCGCCTATTGCCACACATGCATCGCTTCACTGCACAGGGGATACGAGAGCGTGTCTCCCCGTTTGTTCAGGTACCAAACCAAACACACATTGTTTGTCTGAACAAGGAGTGATCTAGGGAGGAGAAGGGGCTAGAATGCCTGAAGGGCGTATAGCACAGCCCACATCTTTAGCACACTGATGTGCAGAGAGGGCTCCCACTGAGACCAAGATCTGTGCCCTGTGGTCCCCCAGGTGAGCGCCCCAGCCCTGACTGGAAGTGTCCGTTGTCAGGGTCTGAGCCAGAAGAGGTGCCTGAAAGGTATCACCTCGGGTGAGGCTAGACAGATTCTGCCACCAAAGAATGTCTTGACACATGGGGAAGGACACCAGGATTCTGTGATCCAGGTCGTCTGATCCCTGATGCCACTGGACCCTTAGGGTCCACTGCGTAACCTATATGTGGAGCCTGGCTAAGGGGACAGTGGGGATAGCCATAGACAAAAGACCCAGGAGTTGCAAGACAGAATGGGCTGTGGTCCACTGGCTGGTTGTCACTTGGTTGACAAGGTTTCTGCCCTGTCCAATGGGAGGAAGGCCTGACCGTGAACAGTATCCAGTATTACTCCAATAAATTGAAGGTGGTGGGATGGGATGAGGTGGGATCTGGGGTAATTCACCATAATTCCCACGTGCCGAGAAAGGTCCAGGGTAGCAGTCAAAGAGGCTACTAGGCTGTCCCTCGGCGGTGCCAACAGAAGCCAGTCGTCAAGGTATAGGAACACATACAGGCCCAGGTGGTGTAAAACTGCTGCCACCACTGCTAGGCACTTGATGAATACCCTGGGTGCCCAGGAAAGGCCAAAGGGGAGTGCCTTGAACTGAAAATGTTCCCCCTGGAAGGTAAACCGGAAGAAGCAGCAGAGGGATTGAAAGATTGGGATATGCAGGTAAGCATCCTGCATGTCCAGTGCACAGAGCCAGTATCCCTGGTGAGGCAGTGGCAACGGACCCGGCAGGGTCAGCATGCAAAATCTTTTATACTCTACATACAGATTAAGCGTGCTGTGGTTCAGAATCAGAAGAAAGTATCCTGCCTTTCTGGGGAACAGGAAGAAGTTGGAGTAATATCCCCTACCCACCCGGGTCCGAGGAACAGGGTCTATGGTGGATTTTTGCAGAAGAGCCTGTATTTCCTCTCTGATGAGAGGAATGTGACGTTTTGGGTAGTGAGAGAGACCTGGGGGATTTTCTGGTGGTCTTCCTGTGAACTCTATGGTGTGGCCTTGAACTATTAGCTGAAGGACCCACGAGTCTGTCATGATCACCTCCCACCTGGCCAGATGTTTGGCAAATCTGCCCCCTATCGGTTCCTCTAGAGCTGGCGGTAGAGTCGGGGGACCCTTCCATGAGTCAGGAGGCAGGGGGGTGGGGGGAGCGGCACGCCGGAAACCCGCTGGGACTTGGCTGGAGGGGTGGCCGCTGCTGAAGGACCCTGACGTTTAGTCTGATGTCTGGCAGGCTGTTATTTGGTCTGGTGCCTTTGCTAGTGGTGAAAAGGCTGTTTAGGCTTAGAGCTGCAGCGATACGTGGACTGGACTGAGCGCAAGGCCTTGCCACTGTCCTGTAGCTCAGTTATGATGTCCTTGACGTCACCCCCAAAGAGAACTGAACCTCAGAAGGGGGCATCCTGGATGGCCGCTTGAACATCCTGGGCCAAACCAGATACCCACAACCAGGAGTACCTACACAGGCAAACTGCGGTGGCGGTGCTCTGGGTAGAAATGTCTGCTGCGTCATATGTAGTCCTAAAGGCATGGCAGCAGGAAATTTCTGTTGTCCTAACCATTTGGGCAATCTTAGTCTTTGACTTGGAGTCAGGTAAGGCCTTGAACTCCAACTTGAGCTGGCCTAGGACAGATTTTTGGTACACGATCATGTGTCCCAGATAATTCAGGGCTCTGACGGCCAAAGTGGAGGACAGGTAAACATTACATCCAAATTGGTCCACATGCCTTGACTCCTTATCAGAAGGAGAGGTACTCATGTGCTTTGGCTTGGCTGTACGGTCATGAACCGCATTAATAACCGCTGAGTCCACCTTGGGATGGGAACTGAGGTGGTCTTTGCCCACAGGGGCCCGATATAATCTGTCAGCCTTCTTGTCAACTGCGGCCACTGACGAAGGCTGCTGCCAAACTGTGGAGGCCAAATCCTAATATGGGCCTTTCCACAGAAGAATGTTAAGTGGCAACAGCTCTGGTATTTCAAGGTGTTCTGTCAGTCTCTTGTGTTGAGGGTCTTGGTCCTCAGTCTTCCACCCATTTGCTTCTTTAATCGTTCTGAGGATCTCTCTGAAGGAAGGATCCTCTGGGGGGACTTAGGAGAGTCCTTGGGCTTGGGGTCCTTCGTGGAGGAGTCTCAAAGCCCAAAGCAGAGGAGGAAGACATCCGAGTCTGAGTCCCACGAAGAACTTCTGCCTGGTGACACAGCTCGTGGAAGAAGGACCTCCTCAGGTGACTGTGAGGCCCCTTTCGTTGCCACCTACCGTGGTTGGGCACAAGGCCTGGCAGAGGTAGAAGGACGAGATTCTGCCGGCGAAAGGGACCTGGGAGTAGGATCCAGGTGGACCATTTTGGAGGACGCAAACGGCTCACATAGGTCCAATTCTGAAACAAGCTGGGTCCTGGTCTCACTCCATCAAGACTGTCGCGCCGCCCTAAAGTCCACCTGAGGCTGAGGAGGAGAAGGGGGTGGGAGAGGCTGATACCCGAGCATGTAGCCTGTAGAATGATGGTCCAGAATCAAATAACTCGGCGTCAGGTAATGATAGCCCAGCGTAACATAGCTGGGCATAGAACAGCCCGACGACAGATACCATGGCGTGGGATATCCTGGCGTTTGGTACCCTGGCGGCAGATACCCTGAGGGGGCTAGTGAGGCACAGGGAAGCCTAGCGTTTGGCAGGCGAGGGCCCCAATGGAGGACACAAGGGGCCAGACGGAGGCCCTGATGGCGGATAATAATCAGGCATAGGCTCCGACGGAGGGGCCGAGTGACCTGACGGGGGCCCTGATGGAGGGTAGGAATTGCCTGATAATGTAAAGTCTGGCACCGGACCCTCTGGGAGGAGTTCTGATGTCGGTCCCAAAGGGGCAGAGGGTCCCACTGGGGCGGGGCAACGAGCCCAAATGGGGAAGCCTATGGCGCAGGAGTGTGGGGCTCCCAAGGGAGGTCCGGCATAGGGCGATCCGGCCCCGGCTCCAGGGTGGTGTTGGGCTGACACTCCTCCAACTCTGGCACAGGATGAACAGGAGAGCCCAGAGTCTCTACCCGAGAAGGCAGGGAAGGATGATCTTAAGAAGGAAAGACCTCTAGGGAAGGCCACAGTGGCAGCAGGCGCTGATCCAAAGGATCAATGTCAGGCCTGTTATCGTAGCCCAACAAAAGCACAGTGACTGGACAGACACCAGAGGAGCTGGCGTGTCACTCATCAGCCTGGGCTGGGTGTTTGTCAGAGGAGGTGACGACCGATTTATCAGTCGCGCCACAGGACTTCGACCCGGAAATTTTGAGGGGGTCTAAGAATGGCGGAGTTCTCTGGAACTACGGAGACGCCAGACTGAACCGTAACCAGCTCAGGCAGGGGGACCAAGGGCTGCTCTGTGGAAGAGGGAGTAGGCTTGGCCGGTGGAGCAGTACTCATGCTAATGGGAGGCCACTCGACGTCAGCGGCTCCCAGAGCAAGCCGCAGGCAGGAAGGAGACCGATCTTGGTCCCGGTGCTTCTCCATATCCTTGTTTTCCTTTTTGTGGGAGTAAGAAGAACACACCTGGTGATAAAGATGACCCCCGCAGATTCTGTAGCTCCTTCTCCATGCAGCTCCTTCTCCATGGAAGCCATTTTGCTCGATAACGTGGGCTTCCAGGGCCTGTTGGCAGCGGTTCCATGTGGCTTGGTTAAATTTTTGTCAGGCTGCACCGTCCTCTGTTTTATGCTCTAGTCCCAGGCAGAAGAGACAGAGGGAATGGCCATCCTTATAAGGGAGCTATGTGCCTCAAGATTCACACTTGTTCTTATGCGACTCTGAAGGTTTCGGAGAAGACATGCACAAAATTATTTACTTTGCGAGAAAATAAAAAAATAAAGAGAAATTGGAGGAATGCTCATCCAAAAAAGGCAGTTGACTGAAGCAGCATTCTCTGTGAGGTCCGACATGCACAGGTCGATGGTGGAACAGAAATGGAGGGCGGGTGTGGGGACCCCACCAGACACTGCTAGCTAGAGTTTTCCATGCGGTCCTAGTGTCTGACAGTCCAAGTCCTTATGGTTAGTACCTACTGCAATAGCCCTCTCAATGTAAGATACATCTGGACAAAACAAGTTCAGATGATGCAGATTGATGCTGCCAGACTCAGTTTCTAGCTCTGGCAGGGGATCGGCCACCTCTGGCACTCAGATCAAAAAGAAGGACTCCATGGAAAAACTGGAGCCTTGGAATACACGCAAAAAAAACTACTTTCAGGAAACTGAGAGTGTTTGACAAAAAAATGAAATTTTTTTTAAATTAGTGTTTCTTTTACTGTCAGAACTGCCCCCTTCTGCTGCCTCCCAGCCCCATCACTTGCCTTCACCCAGTCTTACCCCTGCCTCATTCTTCCACGGGCTGCCCTCCACAGTGGGGCGAACGGGTGTGGGCCAGATCCCCCCAGCCAGAGACCCAATCCAAGTGGAGAGGGAGCCAAAGTCTATGATGTGTACATAGTGACATCCTGCAGTACTCTGGGCTATTCATGTTTTTCTCTACCAGCCCCGTGGATACAGGTAACGAGAGTGCACAAGCTCACACATGCAAGTGTGAAGCATGGGGCACCAGTTGATGTCTCACTGTCCCGGCATCACCACTGTGCAATTTCGTATCCTGTCTCCACAGCAGAAAAGTCAACAGCGAACGACACTACAGCAACAATTCATTGTTGCCACAGTAATGTTGCCTTGGGACCCCAGCACTGCTTTCTTGGGGTCTTGCACCCCCTCCTCAAATCAAGTGTAACCCCCTACAAATAGGGGTTCCTTTAATGTCTTCCTGGGCTTGCCTAATGCCCACTGTCAGGATGGTGTCCTGTGTCCAGCCACTTAAAACTGCCTGCATGAGAGTGCTATAGTAAGCCTCCGTGCCTGTCTCTTTAAGAGAACTATTATTCTGTGTGTGAAAATTAGTCTGGGCTGGGTCAGAGTAATTAAGGCTTGTGACCAGCCAGACAGTCCGTATTTCTGCTCCATTCTGCAGTCGCTATTTGCGCATAGGAAGCTCTGTTAGGGAAAATATTTATTTACTGCTTATCTGCTTTAATAATAATTCTGTATGACTTTGTCTAACCTACCTCAATTTGCAGCACGAACATCTGGACTGCAGCCACCATTTTGGTTCTGAAACTGCCAGTGCTGGACCAATCGGAACCTCAGGGGACCTAAAATAGAGACCATCCCCAGAGGTCTTGTGGGATTGAAATTCTGCAGGAATTGTAGTTTTTAGGTTGGCGCCCTAATGGACCCGGGGAGCCCTTTCTGTGACAGACAGTTCCATCAGCCAACAGAACCTTTTGGATCCTTGGGAAAGCCCAGAGCTGCCTGCAACAGTGTGTCAGTTCAGCATCAGAATTTGGAGAGCAAACAGCTTGAGTCATCAAGCAGTTGTTCCTGCATAGGAGCACAGCAGAATCGGTGGGAAGGCTCTGCTGGCCTGCCTGCTACATCTTCCAGTGGAAGAACTTCTGAGTGTGAAGGACGGACTTTATCCAATTTCCTACTGAGAACTGAAACCTGGAGAGGAAAGTGTGTTATAACTGCCTGTAAGTGGACCGAACACTTACTCCAGAAGTGATCGGTCTAGCAGGTACCGAAGAGAGCCTCAGATCGAAAGGTTTGCATAGATATCCTGTATTACAGCAAACGGAATTCTATCCGAACTGTGGCCAAATATTCACTGTGTGTATAAGTGTTCTGAAAGTGTTGTGTGAGTTGCGATTTGGTTCCCCACACCAAGTTCTACTACGCCAGCTGGAGGCTGTTTCAGCACTTGCAAATGGACTTCATCCAAACTGCTTACTCTGCCTGGGCCCTGCCATCTCGACCTAGGCCGCTGCTCCTGAATCAGAGTCATTTCCAGCGAAAGACCCACTCGGGGATTCGGCCCTGCTCAACTCCACCAAACAGGTGGCGACCACCACAGTGAGTCGCATAGGCCCTGCTTCCCCTGGCAATCCAGTACAACATCCAGAGGTCTTCATTTTGTCTGTCCTGCATCCTGGTCTGGGTAGCATGAGTACAAAACAGTGTAGCTCCCTGCAACAAAGTTGCAATCATTTGTGTGTTCATCTGATTTTCTTGTTCTGGGTTTATTTGCAACAGACAGCCATCCAGCTCCGGATTACAAATATTTGGGTTGAGTGCATGTTAACTGTGTTTTTCCTTCCTAAGGGCCCCAACAACAACTGCAACGCCGGCCTACCCCAGGCAACACTTCAGGCTAGCCTGTTTTCCAACTGGGTACCCAGGGTTGCAGGACCTGGTCAGAGGGACTTACAGTGCATGCTTTACCAACCTGAATATAATCAGATTTGCCAATTACTGCTAGAAGTATGCTCCACCCTTGTTCACATCCCCCTGAATAAATCCAATTCTGGTTGTTCACATTTAACCTGGCTAGAGTGTACATTGTCAGTGGGGATATTGCACTGCCTTTGAATTGTTTAATCACTGGTCTTGTTTTTCAGGGGGTCTCCAGGACAATTGCAGCTGATCCAGCCCAGGTGATAAGTGCAAGAGTTGTGAGCATGTTATTATTGTCATATGGTATATGTGATTGTCTTATTGCTGAACGATCTAGGCCACTAGAAGGGTTGGGGGGTGGTTATAGCATTCTGGAGGGCTATACCAATAGCAGTTATGCTACCACAAAATCACTCCTCGCGGTGGAGGCACCCGTTCACCAAGCTCAGGCCCCTCAACCTGTACATAGTCATGCAGGCGGGGTAGTAGCCCATATGATAGCGCCACCTAGGGGTTACACAACTCCAAAGTTTTCTTGGAGGGGTTTATGACAATCGCAATTGCGGTCGACATAAATCCCTTGCTTTAAGGTTGTGCCACCCTCCCTCCTGAAGGAGACTGGCAGCTAAGATGCTCAATCTCTCTCCCGGCCAACCCCCCCCAACCGACCCTAGCTCATTCCAAAACCTGGGTCACAAGCATTATAAATGGTAGTTTTATCGCTGCTCGATGGTCCAGCCTAAACACACTGAATTTAAAGAAAAAATTAACTGAATGGGACAAAAATCAAAGTTAAAATTTCATACATTGCCTGGGAGGGAAACTGCACATAGAGGAATTCCCCTCCCCCCCCCAAAAAAAAATAACGTACCTTGGACACCAATGCAGAGGAGGAAACCAGAAATATCTAATTTAATATACATCTGATCGTCTTAACTTGACAGAGAACAGTTTACAGAGGTTCAGCTATGGGCAACTAGCTAACATTTGGCAACCAAAGAGGCTGAGATTATAGAAACTGCAGATGCAGATGGAATTAAAATAGGCATATTTTACATGTAGACAAACAAGTGTTTGTGTACACAGAAGTTTCACTACTATGAGTTTTATAAAATTGTTTTTGGGATTTGGTGAGGCAGCTGGTAATGTATGCCATGCCACCATGAGCAGTATTCATACTGTGACATCTGTTTTCATTGCTGGACCCATGCTTGCAAGCAGACTGTGCTTCCCGTCTTACCTCTGGTGCATTTAGACAGTCTTTTCCCTCTCCTCCGTGGGTAGTGTCCCATTCTGGAGGTTTGCTGGCTGGTTCTCATTGTCTGCCAATTTACCTCCTCCTCCTGGCTCTCCTTACTAGCTTCCCCTACTCATAGTATTGTTCTTCCTGGACTTAGTGGGGACGTCACTGTCAGGACATTTGAACTGTAACGGTAGCAAGGTTTGCTATTTCTTGATTGCATAATAGGCCATGGCAATTTTTATTTATTACTAAAGATATTTTCGTTATTGTCTGCCAATTTACTGCCTCCTCCTGGCGTCGGGCATTTGGAACAGCTAGGAGGCGGAGGAAATGGTGAGAAATTGGGCCTGGGCCTGGTGAGGTTGTGGAGCGGAGTGGGTGGATTGGAGTGGTAGGGATGAGGAGATGTCCTGGGGCGAAATGGGTCCAAGAAACTGGACCTCCTTGCCTGGTTCCCATGCCCAATGGTTCCACCTTGAGTGGGCAAGTTGCCTGGTCTACCTTGCCTAGCTAAGTATCCTACTTGGGCGGTGTTGTGCAATGCCAGGTCAATTAAAAACAAGACAGCGATTATTGCTGATATTGTTGATTCGGCTGACCTGGCTTGCATCACCGAGACCTGGATGGATGAGAATGCTGGCCCAGTATTGGAATCAGCAATTCCAACCGGGTACTTGGTGATATACCGCCCGAGAGAGGATCGCAGAGCAGGAGGGGGGGTAGCCATTTGTTTTAAATCAGATCTGGGCCCTATTAGACACCCCAGTGGGAACAAACAGATCCTTTGAATGTATTGTGCGTGCAGGCGCAGGTTGCAGGATACTTCTCATCTACTGTCCACCCGGTGGATGAGAAGGAATTGCTGCAGGAAGTTGCGGACTTCATCATCGACCTGGTGTTGGAATCCCCTAGACAGATAATCCTGGGGGATTTCAATGCCTGGGTTGAAGATGAACTCTCGTATTTTGGGCAAGACTTCCTCCAACTCATGAGTTTGTTGGGCCTAACACAGGTAGTTATCTCTGCTACCCATACTCATGGACATTAACTGGACCTCGACTTCCTTCTGGGGATGGAGATCTCTGATTTGTCGGTGGAACCAGTCCGGTGGTCGGACCATCACATTGTAAGATTCAGATTCGAGCCTCCCCCCAATAGACCTGCCCCTACAGAGATGGTCCAGTACCACCCTTTAAGGGGCTTGCCTCCAGATGGTCTTATGGCGGTGCTGGACCTATCAGGTATGTCGAGTGTAAGGAGGAAGTCAGGGAAAAGTACAGTTACATAAGAACTTACCGTAACAGTAGATCTTCGAGAGAGGCTCTTTCAGTAGGTAATTACATATAGGACTGACGCTGGCCGGTGGCAGGACCCCACGGAAAAATTTCTAGCTAGCAGTACCTGGCGAGGGACCGCCCCCATGTCAGGTGACCGGCGTCATACGACGTCAGTATAAAGGGGCGGTCCCGGACACCCACCTTCCAGTTCTTTCCCGCCACAGGCACAAAGAGGCCGGATGAGAGAGAAGCGGATATTTCTGTATATGGAAAAGGAGCTGAAAAAGCCTAGGGGGATGGAGGGTGGGAAGGTATTACCTACTGCAAGAGCCTCTCTCGAAGATCTACTGTTATGGTAAGTTCTTACGTAACTGTACTATCTTACTTCAAGAGGGCTCTTGCAGTAGGTAATTACATATAGGACTGAATCCCAAGCAGTCTGGAACAAAGAAAAGGCACCGGGAAGAGGAAACTACTCCAAAAAGTAGCACTAGCACTGCAAGCCTCAAGACAGGAGGCCTTGCAAAACAGCCAGCCCAAAGCCTGCTCTACGGCCAGAGGCAATGTCCAAACTGTAGTGTTTCATAAACATATGGACAGAAGTCCAGGTGGCGGCATCGCATATGTCTGCTGCAGACACATTCTTGAAACAAGCCACAGAGGCAGCTACTCCTCTTGTGGAGTGGCCTCTAACCTGACCTGGAAGGGTCTTGTTGCACTCGTCATAACAGAAAGTGATGCAATGAGCCAACCACTTCGACAGGCATTGCTTGGAAACAGCGTTGCCTTCCCTTTTGTGAACAAAAGAGATGAACAACTGATCAGTCTTTCTGAGATCCTTCATCCTGTTGGTGTAGCATCTCAGAATCCAGTGAACAACCATGGTATGGAGTAAATATTCCCCTTGATTAGAGTACTGCATGAAAAGGCAGGTAGCTCTATGGACTGATTTAAAGTAGACTCTGCTACTACTTTAGGTAGAAACTTAGGATTCGTGCGAAGAGCAACTCGTTCTTTGTGAAAAATCAAATAGGGGATTTTACACATAAGGGCCTGGAGCTCGGAAATTCTTCAAGCTGAAGTAATGGCCACCAAGAAGAGCATCTTCCATGAAAGAAACTTCAGATCTGCAGAAGCTGCAGGTTCAAAGGGAGGGAGAGTAAGTTTCTCAAGAACAAAATTCAAGTCCCAAGGGGGAGCAGGGGTACGGATGGGGGGCCTTAGATGAAGGACCCCTCTGAGAAAGGTCTTAGAGATCTCTAGCTGAGCGAAAGCTTTATCTGCAAAGGGAACATGGTAGGCTGAAATAGCAGCCATGTTAACCTTCAAGGAGGAATGGCTGAAACCCAGGTCGAAGAGATGACATAAGTACTCCAGCAGAAAAGCTACTGAACAGGAAAAAGGCTCCACGTTCTTGAAGGCTGCCCAAATAGAGAATCTCTTCCACTTCATGGCATAAGTGGACCTGGTGGAGGGTTTTCTAGCATCCACTAAAATTTCCACCACTTTTGGAGAGATGCCAAAACGGGATTGGGCTAGGTCTGCAGGAGCCACGCATGTAATTGAAGGGATTTGAGGCCTGGGGGGACCAGGGTCCCCTGATCCTGGGTCAGCAAATCTCGAGATAGAGGAAGAGGAAGAGGAGGAACCTCTAAATATTGTTGTAGAAGAGAGAACCAGATTTGCCTGGGCCAGAAAGGAGCGATCAGAATCATTCTCGCTCCTTCCATGGCTAGTTTCTGCAATACTCGTGGGATCAGAGGAATTGGGGCAAAAGCATAGACGAATCTGTCCTTCCAGTCTAGAGACAGAGTGTCGCTCCAGAAAGCGCCTCGCCCTGGAACGAGCGAGCAAAAGGTGGGAAGTTTTGCATTTTGGGGAGAGGCGAAGAGGTCTACCTGTGGAGTCCCCCAAAGCTGAAAGATATCGTCCAGCACCCCTTGGTCCAATTCCCACTCATATGCCAGAGCAGAGGAGCGGCATAGCATGAGTGCCAGAGTGTTGTCGACTCCTAGAACATGAATCGCCGTGAGGTGAAGGTCGTGATGAGTTCCCCAATCCCAAACCCTCATTGCTTCCCTGCACAGAGGGTAGGAGTGAGTTCCTCCCTGTTTGTTGATGTACCACACTACGCACATGTTGTCCGTCTGGACGGCTAGGTGGCCAGGAAGAATGTATTGGTGAAGGGTTTGGAGAGCATATAGCACAGCTCCAAGCTCGAGCACGTTGATGTGGAGAGCTTGTTCCAGTCTGGACCATAAGCCCTGCGTCCGATGAGGGCCTAGATGGGCTCCTCAACCTTCGCCTGATGCGTCTGTAGTCAGAGTCTGGGAGGGGACAGGATGAAGGAAGGGGACCCCAGAAACAGGTTCTCTTGAACCATCCACCATTGCAAGTCTCGTACCATCGGCGATGAGATCAGAACTAATTGATCTAGGTCGTCCACAAGTTGATCCCACTGGGAGCGAAGAGTCCACTGAGAGATCCTCATGTGGACTTGAGCTCGGGGGACCGTCGGAATAGCAGCCGCCATGAGCCCCAGAAGATGGAGGACCAACCTCGCCGAAACCCTCCTGCGTTCTGATGGCAGGGAAATCTGGGATTGAAGAGGGGCCACCCTGTCTGGAGGCAGGAAGGCCTTGCTCACAGTCGTATCGAGGATAGCCCCGATGAACTGTAGCCTCTGGGAAGGGTCCAGATGAGATTTGGAATGGTTGATGGTAATACCCAGGCAAGTAAAAACCTGCTGGGTGAGGGAGAGAAAATGCAGGAGTTTCTCCCTGGACGAGGCTGCCAGGAGCCAGTCGTCCAGGTAAGGGAACACCTGTACTCCCACTGTACGCAGGTGTGCCGCTACCACAGCCAGGCATTTGGTAAATACTCAGGGGGCTGAGGATAGACCAAAGGGGGAGCGCCTTGAATTGGTAGTGGTTCCCCTGAAACGCAAAACGAAGATACTTGTGATGGGAAAGGCGAATGGGAATGTGCAGATAGGCATCCTGCATATCCAGGGCACAAAGCCAGTGACCCGGCCGAAGGAGGGGCAGATGGCTCTGCAGAGACAGCATCCTGAACTTTTTGTATTCCACATAAAGATTCAGGGAACTGAGATCTAGAATGGGTCTGAGATCTCCAGTCTTCTTTGGGAACAGGAAGAAATGGGAATAGTAACCCATCCCTTGAAGATGAAGGGGGACGGGTTCTATCGCCTGCTTCATGAGAGGAGCCGAGATTTCTTCCCGGACCAAAGGAAGGTGTTCCCTTGAATAGGACGACTTCAGAGCGGGGTGGCGGGGTGGTTTCTGAAGAAACTCTATAGAGTGTCCTTCTGCTATAAGCTGGAGTACCCAAGAATCCATGGTTATCCTCTCCCATCCCAGAAGGTGAAGGGAAAACCTCCCTCCTACCGGTTCCTCTGGGGGGGGGGGTCCGGAGGCTGTGGGAGAGGAAAGGAGTCAGGTGGTGTGGGGCAGCGCCGCACCTAAGGCACCCACTGCTTTTTTAGGCGGAGGGGGGCCTGGCAGCTGAAGGGGCCCGATGTTTAGTGGCCCGCCTTCCCTGGGGTTTTGCTTGTGGCTGATTCCGTCTGCGAAAGGGATGGCGCTGCTGGTGTTGAAACATAGAAACATAGAAGTTGACGGCAGATAAGGACCGCAAGGCCCATCCAGTCTGCCCATTTCTTTTTCTACCTTATAAATGTGCCATCGGCCTTTGCTCTGTCAGTGGCCTATCTATTCATAGTCATTTGTATTGCTCCCTTATGCCTATCCCATGCCTGTTTGAAGCCCTGCACTGTATTCATAGCCACCACTTCTTGTGGTAAGCATTCCATGCATCCACCACCCGTTCTGTGAAAAAGAATTTCCTCACATTCCCCCTTAATCGGCCTCCTCTAATCTCATGTTGTGTCCTCTTGTCCTGCTATTTTTCTTATATTTAAACATGTTAGACTCTTTCACCGTGTTTATGCCCTTAAGGTGTTTGAATGCCTCGATCATATCACCTCTCTCCCTCCTTTGCTCAAGAGTATACATATTGAGCTCCGTTAATCTGTCCTCATATGTCTTCTGATGCAGTCCCTGCACCATTTTGGTTGCCCTTCTCTGGACTGCCTCAATTTGGTTAATGTCCTTGTGAAGGTGTGGCCTCCAATACTGCACACAGTACTCCAGATGGGGCCTAACCAGTGTCTTGTACAGAGGGATTATTACCTCCCTCTTACGACTTGTGATACCCCTACTAATACACCCTAACACCCCCCTAGCCTTACCTACTGCTTTAGAGGTCTGCTTGGATGATTTTAGGTCATCAGTGATGATGATGCCCAAGTCTCTTTCTTCCTTTGTGACTGCTAGCAACTCCCCTCCCAGCCTATAGGTGGCTTCAGGGTTTCTCTTCCCTATATGCATGATTTTGCACTTCTTTGCATTAAATCCCAATTGCCACTCTTCTGACCATTCTGCTAGTTTATCCAGATCTCTTCTCATTCTGCCCACCCCATCTGGATCATCTACTCTGTTGCAGATCTTGGTGTCATCTGCAAACAGACAAGCCTTACCCTCTAGTCCATCTGCAAGGTCACTAATGAAGATGTTGAAGGACTGGCCCCAGGACTGATCCCTGGGGTACCCACTTGTGACTTGCATCTCTTCTGACTGTATACCATTTACCACCACTCTCTGTTTTCTGCCCGTCAACCAGTTTGCCACCCAGTTGACCAACTTCGACCACCCCGAGCCTACTCAGCTTATTTATCAATCTTCTATGTGGAACAGTGTCAAAAGCTTTGCTGAAGTCAAGGTAGGCGACATCAACTGCTCCCCTTGGTCCACCACTCTGGTTACCCAGTCAAAGAAATCTATGAGATTAGTTTGACAGGACCTTCCTTTGTAAACCCATGCTGTCTTGGATCCTGTGCCCTATGGATTCCAGGTGTTGCACTATCCTTTCCTTAAGGTGCCTCCATAATCTTGCCCACTACTGAGGTAAGACTGACAGGTCTGTAGTTCCCGCCTCCTCCCTGCTACCACTCTTGTGAGCGGATCACATGAGCCCTTCTCCAGTCTTCTGGGACCTCTCCTGTGCTCAGAGACTCACTAAACAATTCTGCTAATGGCTCTGCTAGTTCCTCCTTTAGCTCCTTAAGTACCCTGGGATGTATGCCATCAGGTCCCATTGCCTTATCCACCCTGAGCTTAGCAAGCTCTTGTAGGACCCTTTCTTTTGTGAAGGGAGTAGTGCTCCCTCCCCCACTGTGTCCATGATGCTGAGCTGTGGGCCCTGCCCTACCTTCTCTTCAGTAAATACTGAGCAAAAGTATCTATTTAGGATAGATGCCTTTACAGGGTCCTCCTCCTCACATGCTCCCTTTTCTCCATTAAGCTTAGCAATACCCCTCTGGATTTTCTCCTTTCACTAATGTATCTATAGAAAGTCTTGTCACCTTCTTTTACTGTTCGGTGCTAGTGTTTCCTCAGTTTGGGACTTTGCCTGCCTTACTGCCTTACCTGCTTCCCTTAGGGCAGTTTGGTATGCCTCCTATCTTCATCCCGCTGTGTTCCTTTATATTTCCTGAAGGCCAGCCTTTGGCTCTGACCTTTTCTGCTACTGTATTTGAGAACCAAAGTGGTTTCCTTCTTCTTTGCACTTCCTTTTCTGTCTAACACAATGGGATGTTGCTTCAAGTACTGCATCCTTAATGCTTGCCCACTTTGCCTGTACCCCTCACCTGTGTTTCTTTTGCCAGGGCTAGCTTAACTCTGTTGGCCATCTCATCAAAGTCAGCTCCTCTGAAGTCCCATATTTTGCCTTGGAATGGGATGATTTAGATGTAGTAGCCAAATTGAACCATACCATGTGATGGTCACTGGCCCCCAGGTGACCTTCTACCTGGAGATCTGTGATCCTTCTTTGTTAGTCAGTACTAGATCTAGGATAGCCCTGTCTCTTGTGGGTTGCTGTACCAGTTGTTTGAGGCCTTCCCTGCAGGGAATCCACTATGAGTCTAGTTCTGGCAGATGTTCCTGCTGGTATTGACCAATCTGTATCTGGCATGTTGAAGTCTCCCATTATCAGAACCTCCCTTTAGCTGTCATATTTTGTATATCTTCTAACAGTAATGTGTCTATGTCCTCCCTCTGGTCTGGGGGCCTGTAGACAACCCCAGTTCTTATGGCTGTCCCATTTCCTGTTTCCAGGGTGACCCACAGTTCTTCTGGCTCCTTATGTGTATTCTGAATTTCTGTAGCTTTGATATTTTCATTAACATACAGGGCCACTCCTCCCCCCCTTTTTGCACCTCGGTCTCTTCTGAACAATACATGGACGGTGTTGGGGACGGTACATGGAATCCACTGATTTCAGAGCCGTCCTCTTCTCTTGCAAGTCGGTGATGATGTCTTTGACATCACTGCCGAAAAGCAACAACCCCCTGAAAGGTGCCTTCTGAATAGCGGATTGCACCTCCGGGACCAAACCTGACACGCAGAGCCAGGTGTGACACCGTTGACTCACGGCAAAAGCGGAGATCCGCCCAGCAGTGTCCACTGCATCGTACGTTGCCGCAAGATGTGGCGACTTGCCGAACGAGCAGAAAGGACGAGGTCGGCTAACTCCTGTTTGACTTGGGAGTCAGGTAAGGAGTCCAGCTTAGAATCCACCTGGGTAAGGAGGGCCTTCTGGTAATCCACCATATGGGTGACGTAATTCAGGGCCCAAATTCTCAGTGAGGAGAAGGTGTAAATCTTTCTTCCATACTGGTCTAGGAGGCAAGATTCCTTATCCAGAGGAGATGAGCTCAAATGTTATGGATGTGCCGACAGGCCGTAAGCAGTGCTAATCACAACTGAGTTGGCACAAGGGTGAGAGTCAAGGTAGTCTACACCCTCGGGAGCCTGGTATAGCCTGATAGACTTCCTGGGAAGTGGGGCTAACGCCGATGGTTGTTTCCAAATCGTGGTAACAAGGTGGGCGTGAGGCTCGATCCAGGGTGGCACTAAAGTTGGAGCTGTGACGGGCAGATCCAGATGTTCAGTGAGTTTAAGTCGCTGAGGATCTGGTTCCAAAGAGTGCCACTGGTGGACTTCCTGGATTTTTCTAAGCAACTCTGTGAAAATGGATTCTCCGGGAGACTTGAGGGTCGTCGCGTCGGGATTAGACGGAGAGCGGGCCGTCGCTTCTCGAGCATCCCTCGAAGAGTCCGAGGAATCCAAGAGGAAGAAGAATAAGGCTCTCTAACGCGACTTGGGGAAGGAACAGATTCCTTGGGTGGTACCTGTAAACGCGTGTCCTGCCCCTCTCTGGACCCAGTGGGAAGAGCCCTGGAGTCCGGAGGCAGTGAGGGAGTGTGCCGTCTCGGACATACGGGAGCCGGTGGCGGCACCGTCGTCATAAGGTGGCTCTCTACCTCAGTGGTGAGTTGAGCCTTGGCCTCGGCCCACCAAGAGGCCAGAGTCTCCTGCAGATCCACCGGCGGCTGTGGGAGCGGTGGAGGAGGAGGGGGAAAGATGTACGGGTTTGTACCCGTAAGGCGAGTATCCAAAACCCAACTGCGGGAAACCCGGCGTCGGGTACTGCGGCGCTGGATACTGCGGTCCCGGTGCACGGGCGTCCGGATAAGACAGAGGGTATCCGGGAGCCAGGAGCTGCAGACACGCCCAGTCGGGCGGAGTGCCCGATGGAAGGGGACATCCCCGCCGGCATCTGAGGTACCAGCGCTGGCGGGCGTCCGGGGGCCGACGCAGATCCAGTTCTGTCGGAGGAGGGTCTGGCGGAGGAAGATCCCCGCAATGCCCGGGGATGGAGGTGAAAATCCCGGGGTCAGGCTGGGTGACTCAGCTCCACAGGCGGCAACAAAATGAGGGGAGCGAATCACAGCGGATGTGGGTGGTCCATCTTCCGGTTCCGTTGCTCGGCGCATGTCAGAGGAGCCGACATGTGGCTTGAGGCGAGTTCCTGGCGGTCGCTGGAGAAGCCGGAGTCCGCCTTACGAGCGCCCTCACCGGAGGCGGGCCGAGGAGGAGGGACGGCCCGGTCTGAGGGGAAAGTGGTCGTATGCCGCCCTGAAGGGTCGGGCGTCTTATCGACCCTCTCCATGCAGACGTCGGAGGAGCCGACGTCGGACTTAGAGGAGTCGCCCACGCCAGTAGGCCATGCTAAGCCTGCGGGTCAAACTGGGGCGGAGGCCTCCATTCGCCCAGAGGCGCCCACAAGGCCCGGGAGCGAGACAGATATGGCAGACGCCACCTCCAAACCCTGAGGCGGCCGCCGAACGGCCCCTCGGGGCGTTACTTGTCTGCGCTTCCAGCGGGAGACGTGGTAGAGGAGGACTTCTCCTGGTGCCTCTCCTTGTCCTTCTTTTTCCGATGTCCTTCTGGGGAAGTGGACGCCTGCCTCAACTTTTTCAACTCTTTTTCCATAGAAGACATCTTTTTCTTGAGGAGATGGGCTTCCAGGGACTGTTGGCGCCATTTACGGGTAGCCGCGTTGAAGTTGAGGCAATGCTGGCACTTCTCGACCAGGTGATCGGGGCCTAGGCAGAAAAGGCAGAGGGAATTGTCATCCTTGTGTGGCAGTTGGGCGCCGCACAAGTCGCACTTGTTTTTGTGCTCGGAGGGTGTAGGGGACGACGTACGCCGACAGTATACCTGACGATTGAAAAAAGAATAACTATTTTTCGGTAAAAACAGACGAAAGGCAGGGCTGACGAAGCACAAACATTACCACGAGGCGCTGCACAAGCTAACGGCGGGAAAGAACTGGAAGGCGGGTGTCCGGGACCACCCTTTATACCGACGATATATGACTTGGTCACCTGACGTGGGGTGGTCGCCAGGACTGCTAGCTAGAAATTTTTCCGTGGGGTGCTGCCGCCGGCCGGCGTCAGTCCTATATGTAATTACCTACTGCAAGAGCCCTCTCGAAGTAAGATCTGGTACTTGCCTATAATGAGGCAGTGACAGATACCCTTGACTCTTTGGTTCCTGTTTATGTTCGACGTCTCAATCTTCGCCTGAAGTCCCACTGGTTTGATGGGAGTTTGAAGGAGTTGAGGTGTAGGGATCGAGGGTTGGAGCAGCGCTGGTGGACAAATGGCCTGGTTGTTGATTAACTTAAATTGATAGTCCATTACAAAGACTACCAATCGGCAATCTCTCATAAGAAGGCAGAATTCCTGTCCAAAGAGATTGCTGCGGCAAGGAATTTACCTGCTCAGCTCTTCTGGACTGTTGACAGGTTTTGCAATCCAACCTGTCTTCAGCCGTGGGGAGCATTTTCACAAGTTAAGTGTGATGAGTGTGCTTGATTCTTCGCCAATAAGATTGTCACTATCCGGTCGGAAATCTGTTCAGCACCCTCAAATGGGTACTGCAGTGATCGGCAAGAGGTTGTAGGCCCTCAGCCTGACTGGTCCAACTTTGCCCAGTTGGCAATCATGAACATTGTGCAGGTCATCCAGTTCATGTACCCAACCTACTGTAGCTTGGACCCGAGCTCAACATTCCTCCTAGTGGGGTGCATTGAAGTCACTGACCCAGTCCTTGCTGAGTTAGTCCAGTGCTAGTTGGATTCAGGGGGTTTTCTGAACCCCTTGAAGTAGGCGGCAGTAATACCCCTCCTCAAGAAAGCTTAATCCGACCCAGACTGCTTAACTAACTACAGACACGTCTCTAACCTGCCCTTTCTGGGTAAGGTTATTGAGAAGGTGGCTGCGGTGCAGCTGGATGACCATCTAACATCTCATGAGGTCTACGATCCTCTCCAATCCAGATTTAGGAAGAGGCACAGTACCGAGACTGCTCTGGTTCAGGTACTTAGTGATCTCTTGATAGCAAGGGATCAGGGGAGCTGCTCTATCTTGGTTCTCCTTGATCTCTCTGCAGTGTTTGACACTGTAGACCACGGGGTGCTGTTGGAGCACCTGCAGACACTCTGTGGACTGTCTGGTACAATCCTCAGATGATTCTGATCATTCCTCACTGGCAGGACTCAGAGACTGGTGTCAGAAATTTGCTCCTCTGCCCCTCTTCCCATCATGTGGGGTTCCGCAGGGCTCTGTGCCATCCCCCATGCCATTTGTAATATATATGTTGCCGTTGGGAGACATTATAAGGCGGTATGAACTGAGTTTTCACTACTACGCAGATGACACGCAGCTCTACATGTCAACTGTGCCCAGGTGGAGCGGTCATGGTTTTTAACAGCTGGCTCAGGTGGAGCGGTCTTGGTTTTTAACAGCTGGCTCTCCGAGATACAGGGTTGGAGGAGAGCTAACCGGCTGGGGTTGAACTTGGGTAAACTCGAGGTGCTGGTGGTAGATCCAGGTCACTAAGGTGTTAGGTTGCCGGCACGCCTTCCTTCTGGGCTTTGACTCGGGACTGACCAGCTGCTTACCTCCGACCAGGTGCAAAATCTGGGCGTCATGTTCGACAGTGGCCTGACATTAAAATCTCAGGTGTCTGCTGTCATTAAAACCTCTTTTTCCATCTGAAGAACATGGCTTGGATTAAGCGCCTGGTCTCACCTGGCGATCTTCCAACGTTGGTCCACACCTTTGTAACATCGCACCTTAATTACTGCAATGCCCTATACCTAGAGTAGGGCTACCGGGAGTTGATATTTGCTGCTTGCAGTTAGTGCAGAATGTGGCGGCTAGGTTGTTGACTGGAGTATCGAGATCTAGCCATGTCACTCCTGTGCTCCGTGATCTGCACTGACTGCCTGTGCATTGGTGGATCACCTTCAAGATCGGGTTATTGACTTATATAGCCCTACACAAGCAAGATCTTCTCCATCCCTATTGCCCACCCCCGTCCAATCCGTTCCTCCAGTGAGGGATTGCTAGAGGTTCCCATGGTTCAATTGAAGACTTCTGGGGCCTGTACCTTTGCTTTTGTGGCCCCTAACCTATGGAGTTCTCTACCTTGTCGGATCAGAGAGTGCCTGACCACTGGGTGTTTAAATCGACCTTAAAAACTTAATTATTTTCTTTAACATTCCCTGATGCAAGTTTTGATTAGTCTACTGTTATCTGCGATATTAGGATCTGTTTTTTAAATTTTAGATCTGCTGTTTTTGTTGATTTGTTTTATGATTCTCTGCACAGCGGTATGATCTACTGGAATAGTGCTTAAAAAATAAAGATTGATTGATTGATATCGTCATTCTTTAGTTAAAGGAGAGCTGTGCTGAATCTGTCAGTCATTTTTCCCAGTAAAAGCAGTGTCTTAAATACTGGTTCAAATTCTGTTATTGCACTAACTATACATGCTTTTCAGTTATCCTACTGGGTGTTTACCATTTACATACTGCTGGAAAGAACCATTTTAGAAATGTATGATGTAGTTTATGTCCCTGTTCTGCTCTTCTATTGCAGGAACAATGCATCCACGTGGAAGGGGTCCTGTCTACCTGCAAGATCTCCTTGTTCCATACCGCCCATCTCAGACACGCTGTTCGGCCGAGGGAGGCCTCCTTGGTGTTCCCAGGGTTAGGCTGTGGCATTCTGGAGAAAGAGCGTTTGCGGTGGCCACACATACCCTGTGGAACTCCTTACCAGAGTATTTGAGGAGGGCTCCTTCAGCGGAAGCCTTCAAAAGGGGGTTAAAAAGGAATCTGTTCCAAAAGGAGTTCTTAAACTGATTATTAATTATGAAGTATAGTTGGAAAGATAATTTTGTATTTGTAATGATTTGTTATATTGTTTGTGTTTCTATTTGTATGATTTTAACATTTGGATTGTTGTACTGCTGTTTCGTATACAGCGCTCAAGAGTCCTAGGAATTGGGTGCTTAATAAATAAAATATCTATCTATGTATGTATGTATGTTCTACTAGAGAACTCTGTGGTTGTTAGGGATATAATATGCATAATACAGTTCTAAAACGGTACTTAACACCAGATTGTAAAGAAGAAGCACTCACTGAGGCTACTAAAAGACCTGAACAGATAGAACAATAACATAATTTCAACCAATACATAAAAAACAGCTTCTATTGAGAAAAATGACTGATCAGTTCAGCGTAGTTCTACTTTAAGTCTAAAATCAGAAGACTCTCATGGCAAAAGTTATTAACGTACAAAATGTACTTTTCCTCACATCTACTGTACATGCAAACAATATTTTCATTCATTTCTTCATGGCAAAAACAAAACATATCCTTTTAAAAACATTTTTATATGCTGTATTCTGCAGTTACAAACAGTGACATAGCAACATTGATGATCTGAAGTAAATACCTTGTAGCTTAGCTTCAGTGCCTGCCCTGTCCAGTCCAGCTGGGAAACCTAATCAAACAGCAGAAAAGCAGCATACAAAGGTTGAAAATAAAACACAGTTCCCATGAAAAAAGTCAGAGCTACTGAAATGAAATAATGGCACCAACTTATAGCAATGGAGTACTGTAATAAAACCGTGAACGTGGAAAAACTTTAATGGAATAAGTTTCTAAATAAACCAAATACTGTAACATACAGTAGACTTAAAATAAAAATAAAAAAAAGTTAACATTTTGAACTGGCAACAACAAATATTTAAATGGTTCTAAGTTTATGTATCCTGCTAATTACAAAGCATTTGTCAATGCTGAAAGTTTGCCGCGTCACTAAAGTAACAGCGTGGGGACGCATTTCACAGAATTTAATGAGGCAATTTGTAAAAGCTTGTTTTTATACTTTCCAGTGATGATTCCGTCGAAGAAAGGCAGTCGCTTAACTAACAAGGACCCTCTAAGGTAAGCAAAGTACAGTTATGTAAGAACTTACCGTAACAGTAGATCTTCGAGAGAGGCTCTTGCAGTAGGTAATTACATACAGGACTGACGCCGGCAGGCGGCAGGACCCCACAGAAAAATTTCAGCTAGCAGTACCTCAAGTAGGGACCGCTTCATCGCCAGGGTGACCGCGCCAGAGACGTCGGTATAAAGGAGTGGTCCCTGACGCCCGCCTTCCAGTTCTTTCCTGCCACGGGCCAGAAAGGCCGGATGAGAGAGAAGTGGATATTTTCCTCACTGGAAAAGGATTTGAAAAAGCCTAGGGGGATGGAGGGCGGAAAGGTATTACCTACTGCAAGAGCCTCTCTCGAAGATCTACTTTTACGGTAAGTTCTTAGGTAACTGTACTATCTTACTTCGAGAGGGCTCTTGCAGTAGGTAATTACATATAGGACTGAATCCCAAGCAGTCTGGAACAAAGAGAGGCACCGGGAGGAGGAAACTATTCCAAAAAGCAGTTCTAGCTGTGCAAGCCTCAAGATAAGAGGCCTTGCAGAACAGCCAGCCCGAAGCCTGCTCTACGGCAAGAGGCAACATCCAAACTGTAGTGTTTAGTGAAAGCATGGACGGAAGTCCAGGTGGCGGCAGCACAGATGTCTGCCGCAGACACATTTTGGAAACAAGCCGCTGAGGCAGCTACTCCTCTGGTGGAGTGGCCTCTAACTTGACCTGGGAGGGTCTTGTTATATTTGTCATAACAGAAAGTGATGCAAAGAGCCAATCACTTAGATAGGCATTGCTTGGAAACAGCATTGCCTTCCCTTTTATGAGCAAAAGAGACAAACAATTGATCTGGCTTTCTGAGATCCTTCGTCCTGTTGTGTTGTGTGTAGTATCTCAGAATCCAGTGAACATCCATAGTAGGGAGAAAATACTCCCCTTGATTAGAGTACTGCGTAAAAAAGGCAGGTAACTCTATGGACAGATTTAGAGTAGACTCAGCTACTACTTTAGGGAGAAACTTAGGATTTGTGCGAAGAGCAACCTGTTCCTTGTGAAAAATCAAGTAAGGGATTTTACACATCAGGGCCTGGAGCTCGGAAATTCTCTGAGCAGAAGTAATGGCCACAAAGAAGAGAGTCTTCCACGAAAGGAACTTCGAATCCGCAAAAGCTGCAGGTTCGAAGGGAGGGAGAGTAAGTTTCTCGAGAACAAGTTCAAGTCCCAAGGGGGAGCAGGAGTACGAATGGGGGGCCTCAGATGGAGGACCCTTCTGAGAAAGGTCTTAGAGACCTCCAATTGAGCGAAAGTTTTGTCCATGAAGGGAACATGATAGGCCGAAATGGCCACCATGTGTACTTTCAGAGAAGAATGACCGAGACCCAGGTCAAACAGATGACGTAGATACTCCAGCAGAAGCCCCGCTGAACAGGAGAAGGGTTCCGCGTTCTTGGAAGCAGCCCAGATAGTGAATCTTTTCCACTTCATGGCATATGTGGATCTGGTAGAGGGTTTTCTGGCCTCCACCAAAATCTCCGCCACTTTGGGAGACACTCCAAAACGGGATTGGGCTAAGTCTGCAGGAGCCATGCATGCAGTTGAAGGGATTTGAGGCCTGGATGGACCAGGGTTCCCAGATCTTGGGTCAATAAACCTCGAGACAGAGGAAGAGGAAGAGGAGGATCCTCTGATTATTGTTGTAGAAGAGAGAACTAAACTTGCCTGGGCCAGAAAGAAGCGATCAGAATCATTCATGCTCCTTCTGAAGCTAGTTTCTGCAAGACTCGTGGGATGAGTGGAATTGGGGGAAAGGCATAGACAAATCTCTCCTTCCAGTCTTGAGATAGAGCGTCGTTCCAAAAAGCGCCTCACTCTGGAACGAGCGAGCAGAAGACGGGAAGTTTTGCGTTTAGAGGGGATGTGAACAGGTCGATCTGTGGCGTTCCCCAAAATCGGAAGATGTTGTCTAGAACCCCTTGGTCCAGTCCCCACTCGTGAGTCAGAGCAGAAGAGTGACTTAGCTTGTCTGCCAGGGTGTTGTCGACTCCAGGAACGTGAATTGCCGTAGGCGAAGGTCGTGTTGTGTTGCCCAATCCCAAACCCTCATTGCCTCCCTGCAAAGAGGGTAGGACAGAGTCCCTCCCTGTTTGTCGATGTACCACACCAAGCATGTGTTGTCCGTCTGGACGGCTAGGTGGCCGGGAAGGATGTATTGCTTAAGGGCTTGAAGTGCGTACAACACAGCTCAAAGATCGAGCACATTGATGTGGAGGGCTTGTTCTAGCTTGGACCAGGAGCCCTGGGTCCGATGAGGGCCTAGATGGGCTCCCCAACCTTCGCACGATGCGTCTGTGGTTAGAGTCTGGGAGGGGGGAGGACGAAAGAGAGGAACTCCCTGAAACAGGTTCTCTGGAACCATCCACCACTGCAAGCATCGGCGAGGAGACCAGAACTGGGTGATCTAGGTCGTCCTCTAGCTGGTCCCATTGGGAGCACAGAGTCTACTGAGAAATTCTCATGTGGAGTCGAGCGCGAGAAACCGTCGGAATAGCAGCCGCCATGAGCCCGAGAAGGCGAAGGACCAACCTCGCAGAGACCGACCTGCAGTCAGACAGCAGACTTATTTGGGTCCGGAGGGTGGACGCCCTGTCCGGAGGCAGGAAGGCCTTGCCCGTGGTTGTATCGAGAATCGCCCCAATAAACTGTAGGCTCTGGGATGGGACCAGATGAGACTTGGAATGGTTGATGGTAATACCCAGGCAGGCAAAAACCTGCTGGGTAAGGAAGAGGCAACGCAGGAGTTCCTCCCTGGACGAGGCCGCCAGGAGCCAATCGTCCAGGTATGGGAAAACCTGCACTCCCTTGGTACGCAGGTCGGCAGCCACCACTGCCAGGCATTTGGTAAACACTCGGGGATCCGAGGATAGACCAAACGGGAGCGCCTTGAACTGGTACTGGTCCCCCTGGAATGCAGAACGAAGGTATTTGCTATGGGATGGGCAAATGGGAATGTGCAGATAAGCATCCTGCATATCCAGGGCACAAAGCCATTGACCCGGCCATAGGAGGGACAGAAGGATCTGCAAAGAGAGCATCCTAAACCTTTAGTATTCTACGAAAAGATTCAGGGAACGGAGATCCAAAATCGGTCTGAGATCTCCTGTCTTCTTTGGGACCAGGAAGAAATGGGAACAGTAACCCGTCCCGTGCAGATGCAGTGGGATGGGTTCTATTGCTTGTTTCAGCAGGAGAGCCGAAATATCCTCCTGGACCAAGAGAAGATGTTCCCTTGAATACGACGACTTCAGAGGGGGGTGGCGAGGTGGTTTCTGAAAAAACTCTATCAAGTGTCCTTCTGCTATGAGCTGGAGCACCTAAGAATCTGTGGTTATCCTCTCTCAGCCCAGAAGGTGGAGGGAAAACCTCCCTCCTACCAGTTCCTCCGGGGATTCCAGAGGCTGTGGGAGAGGAGAGGAGTCAGGGGGTGTGGGGCAGCGCCGTAGCTGAAGCATGCGCTGCATTTTTGGATGGGGGGGCTTAGCAGCTGTGGGGGCTCGGTGTTTTGTGGCCCGCCTTCCCTGGGGTTTTGCCTTCGGTTGATTCCATCCGCGAAAGGGACGGCGCTGCTGCTGATGGGGATGGTACATGGAATCAACTGACTTCAGTGTCGTCCCCTTCTCTTGCAAATCGGTGATGATGTCCTTGACATCACCCCCGAAAAGCACTGACCCCTCGTCTCTCTTGGAGCAACTGTCGGAAGAATCTGAGGAGTTCAAGGGTGAAGAGGAGGATGAAGAGGAAAAAGACTCCCTTTCCTGACCTGTGGGAGGAACGGATCCCTTGGGAAGCCCCCGGGGAAGCATGTCTTGCCCCTCTCTGGATCCAGACAGAAGAACCCTGGAATCCAGAGGTGGTGAGGGAGTGTGCCACCTTGGACGTATGGGAACCAGGAATGGCACTGCCGTCGGAAGGTGGCTCTCACACTCTTTGGTGAGCTGAGCCTTGGCTTCAGCCCACCGGGAAGCCAAAGTCTCCTGCAGGTCCACCGGCGGCTGTGAGGGTGGCGGAGGAGGAGGAGGAGGTGGGGGATAAGGATACGGGTTATACTCGTATGGAGCGTATCCAAAACCCGGTTGAGTGTGGCCCGGTGTCGGGTATTGTGGCGTTGGGTACTGCGGTGTTGGAAAAAATGGCATTGGGTACTGTGGCGCTGGATAGGATGGAGGGTACTCGGGAGGGGGGCTGCTGGAGCATACGGCCCGGCCGATGCCTCACGGGCGGGTCCGTATTGAAAGGCCCGACGGAGTGGGATGTCTCCTGGAGTCGGCAGAACCGGCATCGGAGGTACCAACGTCGGAGCCGGCATCTGGGGAGCCGAAGTCAGATCCGGTGCACCAAGTGGAGGAAGGTCTGACGGAGGAGGAAGATCCCCAGTGTCGCCCGGGGATGGAGGGAAGAAATCCCCAGGGTCAGGCTGGGGAGACTCTGGGTCCTCAGAGAGCAGCAGAAGGCTGTGGGGCAGATGCAGCCGGACGTGGGAGGGTCCGTCATCGGTTCCTTTGCCAGCTGGATGTGGGACGAGCCGACGTGTGGCTTGAGGGCAAGCTCCCAGCGGGCGCCGGAGGAGCCGACATCCGGCTTATGGGAGCCATCACCGGAGGCAGGTCGAGTAGAGGGATCAGCCTGGTCTGGTGGAGTGGAGGCCGCGTGTCACACCAAATGGTCGGGCGTCTTACTGGCCCTCTCCGGGCAGACTTCAGAGGAGCCGACGCCCGACTTACCACAGTCACCCACAGTGGTAGGCCGCAAGCCTGCAGCCGAACCAGGGGCGGAGGCCTCCAATTGCTCGGAGGCGCCCGCAAGGCCTGAGCGCGAGACGGGCGGGCCGACACCCCCCTCGGAAACCTCCGAGGTGGCCGTCGAGAAGTGGTCCCCCGGAGGGGACGTTACATGTGTCCCAGTGACTCCTGAGGGAGACGCAGTAGGGGAGCCCTTGTCCTGGTGCCTCTCTTTCTCCTTTTTCTTCCGATGGCCTTCGGCGAAAGTGGACGCTTGCCTTAGTTTTTTGAGCTCCTTTTCCATTGAACTCATTTTCTTCTTCAGAATATGGGCTTCCAGGGATTGCTGCCACCTTTTCCATGTAGCCGTGTTGAAGCTGAGGCACTGCTAGCACTTCTTGACCAGGTGATCGGGGCCTAGGCAGAACAGGCACAGGGAATGGCTGTCCTTGTGCGGTAGTTGGGCACCGCACGAATCACACCTATTTTTGTGCTCGGAGGGTGTAGGGGCCGACACACACAGACGATGGTATCTGATGTTAGTCAAAAAAAACCAAATTATTTCGGTAGAAACCAACGAAGATAGGGCTGACGAAGCACAAACTTTTCCGCGAGGCGCTGCACGAGCTAACGGCGGGAAAGAAATGGAAGGCGGGCGTCAGGGACCACCCGTTTATACCGACGTCTCCTGACGCCGGTCACCTGACATGGGGGCGGTCCCTCACCAGGGACTGCTAGCTAGAAATTTTTCCATGGGGTCCTGACGCCTGCCGGCGTCAGTCCTATATGTAATTACCTACTGCAAGAGCCCTCTCGAAGTAAGATCTGCCTTTCTTTGCAAAATCGTCACTGGAAAGTATAAAAACAACCTTTTAAGAAGCATTTGTCAATGCCAAATGTTGGCTTCCTGGCACTGGTAGTGCAGGAGTGAGAGAGATGCATAATAGGAATGGCAGTGAAGTATTGATCTAATGCCAGCCCCATGAGACTGAAAAGTGTTTGGGGGGGTATTTCAGTCATCAGCTATAGCAGCAAAGCCATTCCACCTCACCCCACCTGCAGACAGCAACAGATGTCACAGTGTGCCTGGGGTCTTGGTCCCTTCGCCCACCCATTCCATAAGGAAATAAGCTGAGATGGGTGCAGTATAGGAGAATGGGGAGAACGTTAGGGCCGAAGACCCCAAGGCACACTTCAATGCGTGCAGGGTGGGGGTGGAATGCCGTAAGCATTACGTCTGATGAACCCAAATCACATCCCCTGACACCTGTCAGTCTCCACAAGGTGGGGTGTTATAGTTGAAAACCCTAACACCGCTGGCATTGTTGGTATTTTCACTCCAAATTTTCAACATGAGCTTTTTGGGACCCCACCTCATCAACAGTGGCACTATAATTCCGTTACTCAATCCCAAAAGGTGATTTCACACAGCGACTGTGCGATTTGGCGCCATAGGTGCAAAAACACATTTTGGGCAGGATGTGAAAAATGACAGCTGTACTGTTCATGAGGAGGTATGAAAAAATGGCAATGTTGAAAATCTGGAGTGAAAATATGAAAAATTGACAAAGTTACAAGCGTGCGTCGAACCTGTACAACACACGCCCGTAACGCAATCAATTGTTGGAATTGTTTCACCAAATTTTCAACATGGGCATCTTGGGACCTCCCCTCATGAACAGTGGCACTGTGATTTTTGTTAATCTGTCCCAAAAGTTGGTTTGCCACAGCGACTGCATCATTCTGCACAACAGGTGCGAAAACACGTTTCAGGCAGGAAGTGAACAATGACGGCTGTACTGTTTATAAGGAGGTGTGAAAAAATGGCAATGTTAAACATCTGTAGTGAAAATATTAAAAACTGGTGAAGTTATGAGCGTGCATAGAAACTGAGCAATGCACGCTCATAACGTAGTCATTTCTTGGAGTTTTTTCACCAAATTTGCAACATGTGCTTTTTGGAACCCCATCTCATGAACAGTGGTGCTGTCATTTCATTACTCGGTCCCAAAAGGTGATTCTGCACAGTGAACGCAAAATCACCTTTCGGGACTGAGTAACAAAATGACAGGGACAAGTTCAAGATGTGGGGTACCAAGCACCTTATGTTGAAAAGTTGGGGCCAAAACTCCTAAAAATGGCTGACATATCAACATAAGTTGAAACTCCCATTGACAGCCATTATATGCGCTTACCTTTGATTCTTCAGTTTGCTGGTTGGCTTTGAAGAGTGCAGCCATGTCCCGCTCCACAGAACATTGCTGATCTCAACCTCCAGAGGTAAGTATGGGGTAATGGGGAGTGCGAGGAGGTGGGTGCTCAGTGGGAGGGTGGGGATGGGGCAGTGGGGAGACTACAGGAACCATTTTCTTTTTTGCAGATTAAAACAAGCGCCAGGGAGGCGTTTTCTTAATTTACAGGTTTAAAAAAAAAAAAAAACTTTTGGGCACACTGGGATCGGCTCCCAATGTGCCATATGAGTTTAGGAGGCGGGACATGATACCGACGGGGATTGGACACCCCTGTCAGCAAAGACAGTGAGCTTGGCGGGGGGTGGTGGGCATCCGACAAGGGAAGTAGTATCCCAGTGTCAGAAAAATAAATATATAAAAAAATTATCGGGGCACACTGGGGTGGACTCCCAGTGTGCCACAATGTGTGCGTGGGAGGAATACATGCAGACTCAGGAATTGGGTACCTTGATGTCGGCTTTCTGGGGAGTCTGTGGCATGAACTACCATTGTGGAAAGGTGCACAGGGACTGATTTATTTATGGAAATGTTTCACCAGGAAAGGCACAGTGAACAGACAAGATGTTCTCATACGGCAAGGCTCAGGGACAAAGTGCTCGGTGCACGTCAGGAGCCGACGAGGTTGCGGGGAAGGGGGAGGTGCCGCTGCAATGACGAAACTGTGACTGCAGCAGCACATTCCTTCCAACTCCTAGGCTCTCTTTGAACCTGCTGTCATCGCCAGCATGCTCACTAATTGGCGGCTGAGGGACGCACCCACTAAAGCATCCTCTGCATTCGCCACAACAGTGACATAGCTCTAAAATGTGCTACTACCATAAAATGTTGCTTGCACATGCACACAAGCCAACATAAAAACTGCCCCCATTAAACTCCATGGAGCATGTCGCCGTGCTGTTCGTTTCCGCACATGCGTAGAAGCAGTTTTTATATTGGAGATTGAAACTTCTAATGTGTTTACCTTTCCACAAAACAGCAGCATGGTTTGCTATCTCTAACTCTGACTAATAGCAGCAGGTGTAAGCTGGTACTCTCTCTTTTACGCATGGCCAGGGGGTGGAGTGCGCCGACAGATGACACAGGCAGATGTGATGACATCACGCCATTGCCGAGGCAACCACCCACCCAAGTGGTAAACTACTTCTTGCCTGGCCGCTGGTATATATACACGCACTGAACTCTCAGATAACTGGCAAAGCCATCTCACTTTAGTAAATCACTTTTTTTGCTCATAGAAAAGGCAGTATATGTTATCTTTGAAACATAAACTGCTATGCTGTCATATGAAGAGACGGATATACTTATCCTGTCATAAGGTTTTATATAAAGTGAGCATACATAGCATGTCACTGGGTGTTTATACTAGACACAAGAAAAGTTAGCATGCCTGTGCAAATTGTTTATTCCTGTCCACAACATTATGCCTATCGTGGCGGCAGTGTCACATGACCAGAAGCATGAAAGATGTTTTGACAATATTCTACTTAGACACACAATCTAAACATGTATTTCTGTCCCAGTATTCCTTAGCCTGATAATTCAAATAACTGAAACATTCTCCCATGTACAAATAAATAAATCCATACACTGCTTACACCTTCCTAAATAAAAGGTTTTCATACTTTCCAGTGACAATTTTGTCAAAGAAAGGCAGTCACTTAACTAACAAGGACCTTCTTAGTTAAGCGACTGCCTTTCTTTGACAAAATCGTCACTGGGAAGTATAAAAACAACTTTTCAAAAATTGCCCCCATTAAACTCCATGAAGCATGTCCCCGCGCTGCTTGTTTCTGCACATGCACAGAAGCAGTGGCGCTATTGAGCATGTGCAGAATCGGCTACATTCTACACATATTTGCTCCGTGACTGAACAGCGGTCAGCTGTTCTGCGGCTCGTTCTTTTGAAGTTGTCGCGCACACACCACTCATACCAATAAGTTTGCAGTGCACAGGTGCAGCGAACTTAAAAATGACTTTGAAGCTATCAGGGGCAGAATGGTGAGCTGTAAACTGATCTTGGGTCATTCACTCCCGAGACTAGCAAAGAATGGACACATTGTAGAGCTGATTTGGTCAAGCTTTGGGGATGGAGCTACAAGCAGTACAGACAGAACAGAATAGTAAGGTACAGAGGATACACGAGAAGAAGAAATTACTCACCTTAGTAGTGTTGTTTCTTCTAATGGAGTCTTGCTGTATTCTGACAAATTGCAGTGAGGTCCAACCTTCGAACTGCCCCGGAGATGAAAGAGTTAACTTTCCATGCCAGGCATGGAGCGCTGAGCTCGAGCTTGGTTTAGACTCTGTCTGTTGCTGTTTGAACTCAAACCATCAGATCTTTACGAGCTATACTCACTGAGTGTCCTGTGTGGAAACTGTAAACTTACACTAGCCAACTGGCTACTAAATATAATAAATAGATTTTTTGGTCCCAAAACAAAGACTCAAGTCAGGAAACCCCAAAAATTAAACAAACACAACACCCACCCACCCAAACTAAAGGGGTGAGAAATAAGAGGTGGGGCACCTCTCGAGTGCCAACACTACTACTGCCCACCCACATCCCAAAAACAAGAGTTCTGGGGGGGGGATCAGAATACAGCAAGACTCCGTTAGAAGAAACATTACTAAGGTGAGTAATTTTTTCTTCAAACAACATGACGTCATGCTGTATTCTGACAAATTGCAGACTACCAAGCAGTACCTCCATGGAGGAGGGACAGAACCTACTTAGGAAATAGGCTCTGAAGCACTGCTGTGCCAAACCGAGCATCACTCCTAGCCTGGATATCCAGAGAGTAATGCTTGGTAAAAGTGTGTACTGTTTTCCAGGTGGCTGCTTGACAAATCTCTAAGATAGGAATATCCCTGGCAGCAGCCAGGGAAGCAGCTGTACCTCTGGTAGAGTGAGCCCTCAGGCCTGAGGGTGGAGTCCTACCTAGTTTTTCATAACAAAATTGAATGCAAGAGACAATCTACCTGTCAATAGATCTCTTAGTGGCAGGTCTTCCCTTACCAACTTCACCATAAGTGAGGAATAGTTGGAGGGAGTCAAACCTGTGACCCTTGGAATGCTCTATGTAGTAGCTAAGGGCCCTTTTCACATCCAAGCTGTGCAGCCTCCTCTCCCCAGAGGAGGAATGGTCAGTGAAGAAAACATGGAGAGAAATAGACTGGTTAAGGTGGAAGTCTGAAACCACCTTAGGCAAAAATTTTCTATTAGTTCTGAGGACCACCTTATCTCTATGGAATGAGAAAAAAAATCAGGCTCCACTGACAGGGCTTGTAACTCACTTATGTGCCTGGCAGAAGTGATGGCCACCAAGAAAACAGTTTTCCAAGTTAAGTACTTAAGCTCTGCTGAGGACAAAGGCTCAAAAAGGGGTTGCATAAGCTGGGCAATGCAAACATTAAGGTCCCAAACAGGGGCAGGGTCCCTGAATGGAGGATTGGCATGAAGCAATCCCTTGAAAAATTTAGAGAATACAGGATGGGCTGAAAGGAAAGAAGGCTTGCCTGCTGAAAGGAAGGCACAGACAGCTGCCAGATGCACTCTTATTGTAGCTGGTCTGAGCCCCAAGCTATTAAGATGAACCATATAGTCCAGGACCGTGGACAGGCTAGCAGACTCTGGGGAAATACGTTTCCCAGAGCACCATATAGAAAATCTTTTCCACTTGGAGCTGTAAGTGTTTCTGGTGGAAATTTAGAATATCCATAACACCTTGATAGAGGTGCAAATCAGCAAACTCTAACTCTTCAAGAGCCAGGCCTTGAGATTGAGAGATTTGAGATTCGGATACCAAACCCTCCCCAGAGCACATGTTAATAAGTTGTAATTCCTGGGAAGAGATAGGGGAAGGTGGACTGCTAAGGACAACAAGAGAGGGTACCAGGGCTGCCTGGCCCAGTCTGGAGCAATCAGAATCACCTTGCAGGGTTGAAACCTGATTTTGACTAACACCTTGAACAGGAGAAGGAAGGGAGGAAAAGCATACAGGAACTTCCCTTCCCAATTGAGAACTAGGGCATCCAGGGGGACTGAGCCCAACACTGGTGGTCTGCAGCAGGAGAGAGGAAGTTGGTGATTGTCTGGGGCTGCAAAAAGATCTGTGGGGTGCCCCATCTGGAGAAGATCACCTTCAAAAACAGGGGATCCAAGGACCATTCATGATGGCCCTGAGATATCCTGCTGAGAGCATCTGCCAGGGCATTGTCCTTGCCTGGGAAGTGTATTGCTGTAAGAGAGGTGTTCAGGGAATAGGCCAGCGACCATAACTTCATTGCCTCTGTGCACAAGGCCGTAGACCGAGTGCCCCCTTGCTTGTTGATATACCACATTGTGGTGGTATTGTCTGTCCTGATCTGAACTACTTTGTTCTGAACAGACTTGGAAAAAGCTTGAAATGCTAGAAACACTGCTCTGAGTTCTAATAAATTGATGTGAAGCAGAGATTCCTGAGGAGACCACAACCCCTGGGTGGTCAGGGGTCCCAAGTGTGCTCCCCACCCCAAGAGGGAGGCATCTGTAGTAAGGATTAGAGAATGAGACTGAGTGACAAAAGGAAAGTACAGTTACGTAAGAACTTATCGTAACAGTAGATCTTCGAGAACAGCTCTTGCAGCAGGTAACACCACTAGGATTGAAGCTGGCAGGTGTCAGGACCCCACGGAAATCTTCTAGCTAGCAGTCTTCAGCGGGGACCGCCTCTCACGTCAGTCCCGCCTCCAACGTCAGGCGTAGTACATAAGGAGGCGGTCCCGCCAGAATCCCCAGTTCTTTCCCGCCGGAGACTCCCGGCCGCTGGATGACATAAGAAGAGGAGACCGAGGATCCGCCATCAGAAGAAGAAAGAGCGTTAGCTCCTGCCAAGGCCTGGATAGGCAATACCTCCTCCAAGGGGGAATGGTGGTCGGAAAGGTACCTGCTGCAAGAGCTGTTCTCGAAGATCTACTGTTACGGTAAGTTCTTACATAACTGTACTATCTTACTTCGAGATACAGCTCTTGCAGCAGGTAACACCATTAGGACTGATTCCCAAGCAATAGCGTCTCTAAATATTCTGGGAGGAGGCATAACGGAAAGACAGTGAACAAATCCTGACTCTAGGACAGGAGACCCTGTAGAACGGCAAGGCCGAAACCGGCTGTCTGCCGTGAGGTAATATCCAGGCTATAGTGCCTAATGAAGGTGTGCACTGAGCTCCATGTAGCCGTGGCACAAATGGCCGAGGTGGAGACGTTGCGCAGCGCTGCAAAGGAGGCAGCCACCCCCCCTAGTCGAGTGGCCCCAGACTGTGCCCAGAAGGGGCTTCTGTTTGTTGTTGTAGCAAAGGAAATGCACTGGACAAGCCAGCGAGAAAGGGTCTGCTTTGAGACTGGTTGGCCCAACATCCTCTCAGCGAAGGATACAAACAGCTGCTCAGACGTCACGGCTTGTTTAGTCCTGTTCAAGTAGTACCTTAAGGAGCGGTGAACATCCAGGGTGTGAAGCAATGCCTGTCGTCTATTAGTGTACTTGGGAAAGTACACAGGCAGATCGATGTCCTGGTTAAGAGTAAGGGCAGAGACCACCTTAGATAGGAATTTAGGATTCGTCCTCAAAGACACTCTGTCCTGGTGGAAAATTAAATAAGGTTCCTTACACATGAGAGCATGTAGCTCAGAAATTCTCCTTGCTGACGTGACAGCAACTAAAAATAACGTTTTCCACGACAGAAAACGCAGCTCGCAATCTGCGGCAGGTTCAAAGGGGGGGAGCGTGAGCTGTTCCAGGACAAAGAGTAGGTCCCAAGGAGGAACGGGATCCTTGATGGGTGGCCTAAGGTGTAACACCCCCCCCTTCAGGAAGTCCCGAGAGGCGAGTTGTGCCACTGTGCGCTGACGTATCGGGAAATGGTAGGCCAAAATCGCACAGAGGTGAACTTTAACAGAGGAGTAGACGAGACCTGAGTGGAAGAGGGAAAGCAGGTATTCCAGAACTGATTTCTCTGGGCATTCTAAAGGGGAGAGGCTGCGTGCCTGAGACCACAGGCAAAATCGGCGCCATTTCATGGCGTACGTTGCATGCGTTGCTGGCTTTCTGGCAGCGGAAAGAACTTCCGCCACCCCTTGCGAGACCCCGTGTCGCATAATGGCTATGTCTCGAGGAGTCAGGCATGCAGGTTCAGTGAGCGTAAGTCCGGGTGGACTAGTGAACCCTCCTCTTGAGACAGTAGATGGGAGCTGAAAGGCAACGGGACTGGAGTTTCCGGGACAATTGCGTCAGCATGGGGAACCAGATCTGCCTGGGCCAGAAAGGCGCTACCAGGATCATTGTTCGTGCTCCTCGTGGTTGAGAAGAACTCTCTGGATCAATGCGAAGGGAGGGAAAGCGTAGAGGAATCTGTCCGCCCAGGAGAGGGACAACGCGTCTCGCCAGAAAACACCAGGCCCTGGATCTAGCGAGCAAAAATTGGGCAGTTTTGCGTTGGATGGGGAAATGAATAAGTCCAACTCTGGAGTGCCCCATCGAAGAAACAGACCCTCTGCTACTTCCTGAAGGAGTTCCCATTCATGTACTCTGGCCTGGGAACGACTCAGGCCATCTGCGATTGTGTTGTCCACACCGGGAACATGAACTGCAATCAGGCTCGCGCCGTGTCGGATTACCCAATCCCACACTCTCATAGCTTCCCTGCACAGGGGGTAAGTGTGTGCGCCTCCTTGTTTGTTGAGGTAATACATTACCGCCGTATTGTCTGTCTGAAGCAGAAGAGTACTCGACAGGATTTCTGACTGAAAGTCCTGCAGGGCATAAAGGACCGCCCTCATCTCCAGAATGTTGATGTGGAGGTGAGCTTCTTGAGGGGTCCACGTTCCCTGGGACCTCACCCCATTCAGGTGTGCTCCCCACCCCAGCCCTGAGGCATCTGTGGAGAGGATTACCTCCGGGGATGGCGCTGTAAATGGAACACCTGCAGAGAGTGTCCCTGGGTCTAGCCACCACTGCCAGTCCCGAATCACTGCGTTCGTGATTCTGACTGGCTGCTGCATGTGGTCTTGCCTTTGGTCCCACTGCACTTTGAGCATCCACTGAGTTACCCGCATGTGGAGCCTTGCCATAGGGATGGTTGGAATGGTCGCAGCCATGTGTCTGAGCAGGCGAAGGACCAGCCTGGCGGGGACAGTCTTCTTCGCTGAGAGATCCCTAATGAGGGATCTGATGCGTTCCGCTCTTTCCTCGGGAAGAAAGGCTTTCCCTTGGACGGTGTCCAGAACTGCACCTATGAACTGCAGCTTCTGGGACGGTACCAGGAGAGACTTCTCATAGTTGATAAGAATGCCCAAAGACTGGAAGAGAGCTTGGGTGTTCTGGATAGCCAACAACAGCACCTCTCTCTGGAGGCGGCCATGAGAAGCCAGTCGTCCAGGTATGGGAACACGTAGTGGCCCTGTCTCCTTAGAGACGCTGCCACGACTGCCATGCACTTGGTAAAGACCCTGGGGGCCAATGACAGTCCGAAAGGAAGAGCCTGGAACTGAAAGTGGTGGCCGAGAAACTCGAAGCGCAGGAACCTCCTGTGCGCTTGAGCTACGGGGATGTGCAGGTAGGCATCCTGCATGTCCAGGGACGCTAGGAAGGCGTCCTTTCTCAGCATGGGAATGAGTCCTTGGAGGGTCACCATGCGAAAACGTTTGTAGGTGACTGACATGTTGAGGTCGCTGAGGTCCAATACTGGATGGAGGTCCCCTGTTTTCTTTGGAACCAGAAAGAAATGGGAATAGTAACCGGATCCTTTCTGGTTCTCCGGGACGTACTCCATCGCTCCCTTTTTGAAGGAGCGCGGTACTTCTTGCCGGATGAGTGATCTGTGCTGACCTGAGTAACAGGAGAGCACAGGAGGCCTTGTGGGTGGCTTGTCCATGAATTATATAAAGTGGCCTTGTTTGACCAATTGAAGAACCCACCTGTCGGTGGTTATAGACTGCCACCCTGGCAGATGGTCTGCACTACGACCCCCGACCTTGGTGTCCCATTGATCCTGAGAGGCAGGGGCCGGGAAGGAGTCATGCTGCGGCAGCTGAGGGTCCTGCAGGCTGGGCCGACTTGGCAGGGCATTGGCCTCAGCCTGCGGACGACTTCCCCTGTGCTCTGTGGGAAGAGGAGCCCCTCCGTTGTGGACTGGTGTGGGACTGCTGTCTCTGCATCCGGCCTCGAAAACGGCTCTGGTTCCTGCGAAAGTAACTGAGCTTGGGTCTGTACATGGCTTGGACAGACCGCACCGCCTTCCCGGCCTCTTGAAGTTTGGTGAGAACCTTCTCCGAGGACTCACCAAAAAGAACTTCTCCATGGAACGAGGCATCCAGAATGTTCTTCTGGACGTCGGGGGTAAATCCGGAGACATGGAGCCAAGAGTGTCTCCGGAGGCACACGCCTGAGGCTGCCGCTCTGGCCGAGGAGTCCGCGGAATCGTACGCGGCTCGCAGCAACTGGGTTCCCACGTCTGAACCCGTGCGGAGGAGTTGCAGCAACTCCTCCTTCTGCTCAGCTTCTGGCATCTTTTCCGCCAGATCCAGTCCCTGCACCCACAAGGCATTCTGAAACTGGACCATGTGGGTTACATAGTTGAGAGACCTAATGGCGCAGGTAGCGGCTGCATATGTGCGCCTGCCCATAGCGTCCAGTTGCTTGGACTCTGGGTCCGGTGGCAGGGTGCTCAAATGTTGCGGCCTCTGGGACCGGTCATGTGAGGCTGTAATGACCAGAGAATCAGCCAGAGGATGTGATGCCAAGTACTGGTCCTCCCTAGGGGCCTTGTACAGGCGGTCAGCCTTCTTCGGCATCGCTGGGAGCGAGTGTGGATGTTTCCATGCTGCCATGGTGATGTCCACGAAGGTGTCCACCAAGGGTGGCACCACCACAGGCTTTGGATCTTTTTGCCGAAGATACCGGGCAAGGCGTAGCCTCTCGGGGTCAAGTTCCTCTGCGTCCCAGCCCATGTTCTCCTGGATATGCCTCATAATGTCTGAGAATGATGGGTCATCCAGAGGAGATCTTGGGAGCTCATGTGGGTCCGGAGAGGGGACGCTGATGGGAGAAGGGGATCTGGATCTGTCTGAGAAGTCCGATCCCGTGTCCTCCGTCGAAGGCGAATGGCGGCGTCTTCTGGGTCTCTTGGGGCTGGGTGACCCTGAAGAAGATCTGGATGGAGGTCTCCTCTTGTCTGGTCTGCCCCTAGGAGGTTCCTCAGGCTCCTGGGGGAAAGGTACTTGGCCTGCTGCCCCAGATGGGGTGGGGGCGCTGGGGCCGGTGGAGTCACGGGTAGAGGAGGAGGAGGAAGAGAAGGAGGTGTGGGAACCAAGTCCTTCTTTATGGTATCCCACCAGTAGGTGAATAGCTCTTTAACGTCTGAAATACTGAGGCCCGACGACAGACCGGGCGCAGGTGGTCGGTCGTCGGGTTCCAGCGTCGGGTCCCCAGGGATCTCTAGTTCTGGAGAGGATTCCTTGGGGGGTGCGACAGGACCGGGTTCGCCCATCTGGTCCTCGGGCTGGGTCAGCTCCTCCTCCTCCATAAGCGCCTCCTGGCCGACGTCGGTAGGTGGCGTAGGTATTCTCCTCTCTACAGGAATGGGCGTCGGTCCCCAGGCCGGCGTCCGGGGTGGAGAAGGCCTGACCGGCGACGGGCGTCTGGCGGTCGTCGGGTCTCGGGACCGGTGATGCTTAGCCGACGTCGAATCCGACGTCCTTTTGAGCGAAGTCAGCTCCTTGGTCTTCCGCTGGGGTGGAGGGGGCAAGGAGACCGACCGGGCGTCGGGGTCTGCGTGACGGGAGCTGGACTTGTGGTGGTGGCGGCGGTCCCCTGACCTCGGCGAGGCCTTGGAAGCAGAAGAAGAAGGCCTGGAGGTCTTGGCCGGAGGTAGAGAAGAAGAACCCGAAGAAGACTTCACCGCAGCCAGGGGAGGCTGAGAGCGGGCCTGGGAAGGGGAGCGGTTGGACCGGGAGCCGGATCTACGGGAGTCGGAAGCCCTAGAAGGGGATTTTGATCTCACCCTCTCCCTATGCTTTTTGAGGTGTCGCCGGGCTTTCTCAGACAAGTCCCCCTTGGAGGCAGAATCCATGGCCTTTACTTTTTCTTCGAGAAGGTACGCTTGCAGGGCCTTCTGGCGACGGATCCGGGTCCGGCTATTGAATCCCTGACAGAAGGTACAGGCCTGGGTGTCGTGGTCTGGGCCTAGGCACCGAACGCAGGCCAAATGCGGGTCTTTAAAAGGGATTTGCTTCCCACAGGTGCACTTCGATGGATGGCCTTCCGCGGAGGTTGGAGAGGACATCAGATGGCAGATTTTGAGAAAAAAGGGTTTTCCAAGTTGGAAAGAACTTTTCCAGGCGTCGCACGCTAGAAACAGACTGAAGGGTCGAGACATGCAAGTCGACGGCGGGAAAGAACTGGGGATTCTGGTGGGACCGCCTCCTTATGTACTACGCCTGACGTCAGGGGCGGGACCGACGTCGGAGGTGGTCCTCGCTGAAGACTGCTAGCTAGAAGATCTCCGTGGGGTCCTGACGCCTGCCAGCTTCAGTCCTAATGGTGTTACCTGCTGCAAGAGCTGTATCTCGAAGTAAGATCTCCCCGTCTTAGATTGTCCTGATCCAGCCACCACTGTAATGCCTGGACCAGGGTTCGAATCACTGGAATTAGTTTGGTCAGAGGGTCCCTTTTCTGAGACCAAAAGACTCTCAACTGGAACTGAATATCCCTCATTTGAAATCTTGCTCCCTGCACCACTGCTGTAGAGGCAGCCATGTGTCCTAGGAGTTGCAGAAAATGCCTTGCTGGCCGAGACACCTGAGGGGTGAATGAAGAGGCCAGTGAAATAAGTGTCCTTGCCCTGTACAGGGGGAAGGAATGCTCTTGCTTTTACTGTATCCAGCTCTGCCCCTATGAAGGTGAGGAGCTGCACAGGCTCTAGAACTGACTTTGAAAGATTCAGCAGGAAACCTAGAGAAGTGAGCAGTTGCTGAGTTATCTGTAGGTGTAACTTGACTTGGTCTGGTGACTGGCCTACTATGAGCCAGTCGTCCAGGTATGGAAATATGGAGATCCTTTTTCTCCTTAGGAAGGCAACTACTACTGCCATGCATTTTGTAAACACCCTTGGAGCAGAAGTTCGGCCGAAGGGCATTGCTCTGAATTGGTAGTGGCCTGAGGGCAGCTGGAACCTGAGGTACTTTCGATGGGAGCTTCTGATGAGAATATGGAAATAGGCATCCTTGAGGTCCAGGGAGACTAGCCAGTCCCCTGGCCTTAGAGAGGGTAGAATTATTCCCAGAGTCACCATTTTGAACTTTGGCTTTAAAAGGTGCTTGTTTAAATAACTGAGATCCAGGATGGGCCGCCATTCTCCTGTCTTTTTGGGGGTGAGGAAGTACCTGGAGTACAATCCTTTCCCTTTGTGTAGGGGTGGAACCCTCTCTATGGCTCTGAGAGCCAAGAGGGAAGAGACCTCTGCCTCTAGGGCAAGTGCCTCTGAAGGATTTGCAGGTGGAAAGGATCTGGTTCTCATCTTTGGAAATTTTTTGAAGCTGAGAACCAGTCCCTGGCTTACTACTTCCAGGACCCATTTGTCTGATGTTAAAGACATCCAGTCCTGGACAAAGTAAGCCAGCCTGCCCCCTACAGGTAGTGGAGAATCGGCCCTGGCAAACCCATCAGGGTGCCTGTTTGGCAGGGGCTTTAGGCTGAGGGGTGGAAGCAGGCCTGCTTGTACCCCGTCTGCCTCTCCCTCTAAAGAACCCCCTATGAGCATAAGCAGAAGAGGAGGCCTGGGCTTGGTAGAAAGGCCTATGAAAAGGCCTGCCCCTGCCCCTGGGATGCTGCCTCTGAGGAGTGGCTTGCCTTTCCTTGGCCTGAGCACTCCTGTAGGTGGTCCTATACTCATCCATTTTTTTCATGTAGTTCTCTGTTTGCTCCCCAAACAGAGAATTACCCACAACAGGAAAATCCATGGCCTTTTAGTCTGGGTATCCTAAGACAGGCTAGTACATCTGAGCCAAGCCATCCTACGAAGGGTCACAGATGTAACCATGACTCTAGAAGAAACATCATTGGAGTTCACTGCAGCATGGAATTGTACCTTGGATGCCTCAATACCATCCGCAACCACCTGCTCCAGCTCCTTGGCAAGCTGGCCAGGGACCTGTTTAGCTAAAGCCATTACAGTGTCCCATCTAGATTTCTGATATCTAGCTGTATAGGCCATATAATTAGCCTGCCTGAGTCCCAAGGATGCTGCCATGTACTGTTTCTTTGCCATGGCATCAATCCTCCTGGAGTCCTTATCTTGGGGGTGAAGCCAAGGGTATATTTGCCTTATCACAGGCTGCAGCCTGCACTACCCCAACAAGGCTGCATTGCTGTGTAAGGAACTCTGTATCTGAGCCTGGAGAGAGTATACCTCTTGTCCATTCTCTTATCCACAGGAGGTATAGAATTAGTCTTTAACATTTTTATTGCCTGTTTCCCAAAGGACTTATGAAGGGGAATAGACAGCCTCCTGGACTCTGGGATATCCATCATTTCAACATAGTCAGGCTCCTCCTGGTCATCCACAGCTTCTTCCATAGGAAGCTGAAGAGTTTCAGCCACTTTTTTGTAAAACATAAAATGGGAAGGGGACTCAGAAAGCCTAGGAGGAGAAACTCCTGAAGGTCTGTCTGGGGAGATGTCCGGGTCAATGGGCACATCCAGACTTTCGTAATCACACTCACTTTCCTCATACTCTCCTTCCTCCTCCTCCGGTTCATAAAATTCCTCTAAATTATAATCCAGAACCGGTGGAACCGACCGAACCGAGCGCCTTCCTAATGGTGCCGGTTCGGTCGGAACCGGGGATAGCGACTGAACAATCTTTATCGCTTTGGCTATTTCATCAGCGGTCGGAGAAAGAACTTGTGGATCCGCACCGGCTGATTTATCCCTTCTTGTTCTTTTAACCGGAACCGACTCCTCGGTTCTCCTTTTGCCCGAAGAAGTTTCGCCCTGGTCAGAGGACACTCCTTCTGGTTCAGTTGGAACCGAACCGGGCTGGCCATCCGGGTCAGTGGACTTCTTGGCCTCCCTTTCCCTGAGCCTACCAACTCTTTTTTCCAGGGTAGCTGCAGGAAAATTTTTACAAATCTGGCAGTCTGAATCGAGGTGGTCAAACCCCAGACAATAAACACAGGTGGTGTGGGGATCAGCCTTAGCAAAGACTTCCCCACACACACTACAGTGTTGAAACCCAGTGGGCCCGGTTTTTCTTTTGGGTTTCTCAGACATGGCCAGTCCTAACAAAAACGTACTCTTTTTTCGGCAATCCACCAGGCAAGACACTCTTATCGGTGCCTGACTGTGTTACGGGTCGTGGAAAAAAACGTAATAAAATCCGGTTTTTTTTAGAACCGATAAGAACCGGTTACCATACTCTAAAAGCAGAATAAAGTTTTTTTAAACAACCTGATTGGTTCAAACTGAACCGATCCCACGTTTACAAGTTCCACACAGAATAATATCAAAAAATAATCCTATCTAGTACTCACGAAACCACAGACAAGAGACTGAACCGATAGGTTACGGTTTAAATTCGGTCGACAACCAAGAAAAATGGTACTTTAACCGACAAACTGAACCGAGCAAAGGAGAAAATCTCTGGAGCGACTGTTCAGTGAGGCAGAGTAAAGAATCTGACGGCTTGAGTTCAAACAGCAACAGACAGAGTCTCAACCGAACTCCAGCTCAGCGTTCCATGCCTGGCATGGAAAGTTAACTCTTTCATCTCCGGGGCAGTTCGAAGGTTGGACCTCACTGCAATTTGTCAGAATACAGCAAGACTTCATGTTGTTTGAAAAAAGAGTGGTTGAGAAATAAGGGTCCTATTTTTTATCTTGATTGCGCGTATGCTCAAGAAACATGTTGTGGCAGCTTTCCAGAAGCAGGTTGTGTAGGCGCGGCACTGCCAATGCCCCCACAGCCTTTATAGGCTTGACCCACTTTCCCCAATGCCGTGTCACGCTGCTCCTGACACTTGTTCAGCCAGCATGCCACAACCTTGTAAGGTTTCAGCCGCTGCAATCAGTGTTCGACTCGTCATTGCAGCGTAAGCCATTAGCTACAATGAGGAAGTGACCAGTCATTGCTGGGCGGAACCTTGCTACAGTGATACTGTTTGTGAACATTGCGGCAGCTTGCCGCCGTGTTCACAAACAATATTAAGCCCTCCCCCTGCCAAGGGCGGCCCAATCCCCCATGGCAGCATGTGCCCCCCACCATGTTTGTTTGCCGACGGGGGCCCCAATCCCTGTCAGCTTCAGAGCCCCAAGGTTGATGTTGCTGATGGGGGAGCCCACTCCCCATTGGCATTATGTAACCCCCCAACACTTTTGTTGTGTGCCGATGGGGTGCCCAATCCCTGTTGGCATAATGTAACCCCCTCCTTTTGTTGTGTGCCGACGAGGGTGTCCAATCCCCTGTCGGCTACAGCTGCCCCCCCAAAAAAAGACTCCGTTGACACGCTGGGAGCCCACCCCAGTGTGCCACATGCCCCTGTAAAACAAAACGGTCCCACAATGTTTTTTTTCCCTGTGAAAAAGGAAACATTCCTCAGCAATCTCCCTGCCCCACAACCCACGCCCACCCACTGCACACCCTGCCCCCACAACCCCTCACCCCATACTTACCTCAGAGTCCAGCGCGACCATCTTCGGTGGACCGGGAACACGTCTGCATTCTTCAAAGCCAACTGTAAACTGAGGAAATGCCAGTAAGCTGTATATGGAATAAACAGTGTTTTTTTCAACTTTGATGCATGTCTCAAGCATTTTTTGGAATTTTGGCACCAAATTTTCAACATGGGGCTTATGGGCTTATGGGACCCCTCCTCATGAATTCTGGCACTGTCATGGCGTTATTCAGCCCTGAAAGGTGATTTCGCCTTCACTGCGCGTAATCCCCTTTCGGGACCGATTAACGAAACAACAGTGCCAGTGTTCATGAGGTGGGCTCTCAAAAAGCCTATGTTGCAAATTTGTTGGGAAAAATCAAAAAAATGACTGTTTTACAAGCGTGCGTTGCGCAGTTGCCACGCACGTTCATAACTTTGTGAATTTGCAATATGTTCACGCCAGATTTTCAACACTGGCATTTTTTCAGACCTCCTTGTGAAAAGTACAGCTGTCATTTTCCACATCCTGGCCGAAATGTGTTTTCGCACTTCTGGCGCAGAATTTTATTGATTTATTAAAGTGAGGAGGCTTCCTGCACTAGGGGTGGGAGTTTGTTCCACAAGTAGGGGGCTGAGTAGGAGAACGACCTGCCACCAGCGTTAGTCCTGACTCTGGGAACTTCAAGCGGTGTACGTCCAGATGCCCGTAGGCTCCTGGGGTTATGTTTGAGTGAGATAGTTCCAGCGATGCTAGGTGGAGCTGAAGGGCTGAGTAGCTTGAAGGTCAAGCAGAGCAGGGGGTAGTGGAGACGAGAGGTCAGCGAGGGCCAGCGTAGCTGGGCAAGTGTGTCACAATGGTGTCTTTGCGAGTGGTCCTGGGTAGCAAACCAGGCTACCTTGTTATACAGGATTTGCATCTTGGTGACCTCCTGCTTGGCCATGCCCTGTAAGATCAGGGCAGCGTAAGTCAGGGTGGGGAGGAGGACACTTGTGGCAATTGAGGTCCTGGCCTCAGGGATGAGCTGGTCTTTTAGCTGGTACAGAGTATCAAGTTTGCGGTGTATGGTCTTGGTGACCAGATCCACGTGGTACTGAAGGTAAGGCAATGGTCCAATGTTAGACCTGAGTATTTTAAGGAGGGCACAACCTCGATGTCATTTCCTGAGACAGCAGTGAGTTGCAGAGATTTAGACCTGTTGTGTCCAAGGGCGTTGCATCCAAATAGCATCGCCTTAGTTTTGCCTGCATTTAGGACCATTCCATTTGCTCTCAGCCAGGCCTTGAGAGATGCTAGGTCGGCTTGGAAAAGGAGACCTAGAGCTGCAATGTTATCCAGGGATCGGTAGATGACGGTATCATCCACGTACTGAACGACCGAGCTTCCCCCACAGTGGAGGCTTAGGTTGTTAGCAACTACGGAGAAAAGAAGTGGGCCGAGGATCGAGCCCTGCGGTACTCCCTCTGTAAGAGGTAGAGGACCTGAGGTGGCACCCTTCCAGATGACCCTCTGGGATTGGCCCGATAGGTAACTCCCAAACCATTTGAGGGCGATGGGGTCTAGGCCAATTTTATCCAGTGTCAGTAGCAGGAGTTTGTGATCCACAAGGTCGAAAGCCTTGGACAGGTCTATAAAGACGGCGCCAGTGCGTGTCCCATTATCCATTGCTCTGGGTAAGTCATTCGAGAGATGGAGTAGTGCTGTGTCAGTCCCATGGTTAGTTCTAAAACCATGCTGTGAACGTGCAGTTAGCTGATGGACCTCCAGGTAGTCACGGAGTTGGCCATAGACTAACCTTTCTGTTAGCTTTGCAAGTGAACTGAGCAGGGAAATAGGCCTGTAATTGCTTGTTTTCCCTGGAGCCACCCTTGTGAATGGGGACCACGTTGGCCTGTTTCCACTGGTCCAGAACAGTCCCTTCAAGTAGGGATCTGTTTATGAGCCAGATCAAGGGTCTGGTGAGTGATGGGGCGCCAGCCTTAAGTGGCCGAGGGTTTAACCCATCAGGACCTCCTGAGCCTTTGTCTTTCACAGCCCTTAGGAGGGATTGGACCTCTTTTATCTTCACCAGTCTTAGATGGAAGGAGGGATGGTCAAGGCAAGTAGGCTCGATAACATTAGGAATCGAGGTCGGCGAGAGCAGGCCGACCTTGTAGGCATCAAGGTTACCAAAGTGATTGTTTTGGGCAGTAGCAATTTCAAGGGAGTCGCTCACTGGCTGACCACTGACCTCAATGGGGCCAGGTTCAGACTTAGTGTTACCCCTGATCAGGTTATTGATGTGATACCAGAATTGTTTAGGGTTGCCCAAATGGTTTTTTTGTAGGTGAGCGACATACTCCCTTTTTGCAAATTTGATGGCTCTCCTGCATTTGTTTCTTAAGACCTTGTATGACATGAGGCCGACAGGAAGGGAAGGGAGCTTGAACTTCTTCCAGTCCTTGTCTCGACTGACCATAAGGTTTTTTAAGGATGGAGAGATCCACTTGTAGCAGCTACCCTTTGTTCTACGTTTTTTCAAGGGGGCGAAGAGGTTAGCTGCTGTACATACTGAGCTGTGGAAATGCTCCAGCGCCTCAGCCAAGGTGGGGAGGAGGTTAATTGGGCTCCAGTCTAGACTGTGTAGGTAGTCATTAAACTGCACTGCTGAGAAGTTTGTGTAGTCACGTGCAGTGAGTATTCTGGGTTGGATCTTTGGTGCTCTGTTCTTCCAGATACAGAATATGGGGGAGTGGTCACTTAAGGAGTCCGCCAATATAGAAACATAGAATTTGACGGCAGATAAGGACCGCTTGGCCCACCCAGTCTGCCCATTTCCCTACCTAATGGATAAGCTGCAGATCCTAGTTAACCAGCAGCCTACTTCTTTCTACCCCACCCCCTAGAATTGCCTTATGACTGTCCCATGCATGCTTGAATTCAACCACTGTTTTTGACTCCACAACCTCCTCCGGAAGGCCGTTCCATGCATCCACAACCCTCTCTGTGAAAAAATACTTCCTTACATTACCTCTGAGCCACCCTCCCATCTTCAAATTGTGCCCCCTTGTTCTTGCACACCCTTTTTTTTGAAAGATGCTACCCTCTAAGACTTTGCTGATTCCCTTGAGGTACTTGAAATTTTCTATCATGTCTCCCCTCTCCCTACTTTCCTCAAGGCTATACATATTAAGCTCCTTTAGTCTCTCTTCATATGTCTTCTGGTGCAGACCCTGCACCATTTTAGTTGCCCTCCTCTGGACAGCTTCCATCTTGTCTATGTCCTTGCAGAGATTGGGTCTCTAGAACTGCACACAGTGCTCTACATGGGGTCTCACCACCTGTCTGTACAGAGGGATAACAACTTCCTGTTTTCTATGTCGGCTTTCTGGATGTTGGCGGGACTGGACACCAGAGCCCAATCAAGGGTGATGTGGTTCCCCGATTTGTAGTTAAGTCTGGTTGGTTCTAAGATGACCTCTACCAGGTTTGCTTCTTGGGTCAGTGCCATAAGGGCATTGTTAGGGTCCTGGGCCCAGTTTAGGTTGAAGTCACCCAGAATAAGGAGCTCCAAAGAAACAAATTGGGCTGTGATTTTTGTTATTGCTTCTAAGGATTGAAGAGACGATTTGGGTGGGTGGTAAACGCAGCCAATAGCGAGTTGCTTGTTGTGCCCTAGGGTGACTTGGATAAATATAGATTCACCATCAGGGGAGGTGTGTTGCTGCAAAGTGAAGAGCGATACGGTTAGGGCTATGTTGGCGTAAATGAGTACACTGCCCCCTCTTTTGGTCAACCTGTCCTTACGGTACATACTATAACCTTGGGCCAGTATCTCGTGATCGGGGATGTGTGCCTTAAGCCATGTCTCTGAGATGGCAAGGATAACAGGCTTGTAGAGATCAAGCCAGGCTTGTACCTCTTGCATTTTTGATCTTAGGCTGCATACATTCATATGTGCTATCTTTAGCCCCTTTGTGGACGCCCAGTGGGGATCATGAGGGGATGTTACTGAGAAGCTGGTGGTGTTAGGGCCAGGGTTAGGTTGTATGCCACCTACCAGGAGCAGTAACGCAGCTAGAAAGCAGAGTAATTTTGGGCTGGCCGATGGGATTCGGTTGCCTCGGCACACCCTGCTCGCAAAGTGGAAGATATCGTAGCATATCCCCTTTCTTATGAGCTTGTGGGCTGAGAAGAGGGCAAGTAAGCTGGTGTGGGGCATTCCACTGTAGAGGCTGACAGGAGGGGTGTCACTGTACCTTCGTCCCCTTATTTCTGGTTGCCCTAGGCCTATGAGCCTGACCGCCCAGAGAAGGGACAGTATATAGACTGTCACCGGTAGTAACCCCCTATTGGAGAGAGGGGCCAAAGGGTTGTGTGCCCCACATGGTACGTGATCGTGGATAAACTTCTGGAGAGGCATGCTATGCTAGCAGAGGTGCCACTAACAAGCTCTTTTGTCCTGTCTTAGGCAGTTATTCAGACATAGGATAGCGCGGTTGCTGTGGGAAATCAGTGTTCGGGACAGATTAAGAAAATGACAGTTGACACTGTTCATAAACAGAGGTCCTAAAATGCCTATGTTGAAAATTTGGTGACAATACTCCATAAAATGACAAGTGTTATGAACATGCATTGTTCAGTTTGCAGGCACGCTCGTCACTTCGTGAATTAATAATATTTTCACTCCAGATTTTCAACATTGCCATTCTTCTGCACCTCCTTATGAACAGTACAGCTGTCATTTTTCACATCCTGGCCGAAATGTGTTTTCGCAGTTCCAGCGCAGAATAACGCAGTTGCTGTGGGAAATCCGTGTTTGGGACACATTATGAAAATGACAGTGACACTGTTCATTAGCAGAGGTCATAAAATGCCTATGCTGAAAATTTGGTGATTAAAGTCCATAAAATGAGTATATTATGAATGTGCATTGTGCACTTTCAACGCACGCTCATACCTTCGCAACTTTGCAATATTTTCACTCCAGATTTTCAACACTGCCATTTTTCCACAGCTCTTTATGAACAGTGCAGCTGTCATTTTTCACATCCTGGCCGAAATGTGGTTTCGCTCTTCCAGCGCCAATAGTGCGGTCGCTGTAGGAAATCAGTGTTTGGGACACCTTAAGAAAATCACACTGACACTGTTCATGAGCAGAGGTCCTAAAATGCCTATGTTGAAAATGTTATGAAACTCCATAAAATGACTGTAGTATGAGCGTGTGTAGTGCAGTTTCCATGCACCCTTGTAAGTTCACAAATTAGTAATATTTTCATGCCAGATTTTCAACCACTGGCATTTGTTCACACCTCCTTATGAACAGCACAGCTGTCATTTTTCACATCCTGGCTGAAATGTGTTTCTGCGCTTCCTGCGCAGAATACCATAGTCGCTCTCAGAAATCAGTGTTTCGGACAGATTAGGATCGAGCGGCTGAGAAGGGGGGGAGTGACCAAACCCAACTGAGCTCTGTCGGGACTGCTACAGATTTCTTTGTGGGCAGGAAAAGGTGCCAATGCAGGCAGAAGCCCAGTACAAAAGGGCAGCCTGCAGCGCCGGGAGACACAGAACGAGTGAGTGAGAGAGGTGGAGGGAGTGAGTGAGCTCAAAAGAGCTCTACTGGGACTGCTGCGGATTTCTTTGTGGGCAGGAAAAGGCAGCAATGTATGCAGGGGCCCAGTACAAAAGGGAAGCCTGCAGCGATGGGAGAAACAAGACGAGCGACTGAGAGGGGGGGAGTGAGCGAGCTCAACAGAGCTCTATCGTGACTGCTGCAGATTTCTTTGTGGGCAGAAAGGGGTGGCAATGCCGGCAGGAGCCCAGTACAGATGGGCAACCTGCAGTACCAGCAGAAATGGAACGAGCGAGTGAGACAGGGGAGTGAGTGAGGCCAACGGAGCTCTGTCAGGACTGCTGCAGATTTCTTTGTGGGCAGAAAAAGATACCAACAGAGGCAGGAGACCAGTACAAAAGGGTAGCCTGCAGCACCAGGAGAAAGAGAATGAGTGACCTCAACGGAGCTCTGTCGGGACAGCTGCGGATTTCTTTGTGGGCAGAAAAAGGTACCAATGCAGGCAAGAGTCCAGTACAAAAGGGCAGCCTGCAGCGCCAGGAGAAAAAGAAAGAGCGAGTGAGAGCGGGTGAGTGAACGACCTCAGCAGCGCTGTGTCGGGACTGCTGCAGATGTCTTTGTAGGCAGAAAAAGCCGCCAACTAAGGCAGGAACCCAATACAAAAGGGCAGCCTGCAGCAGTGGGAGAGACAGAACAAGGGAGTGAGGGAGGAAGAGTGAGTGAGCTCAACGGAGCTCTGTTAGGACTGCTGCGGATTTCTTAGTGGGAAGAAAAAGGCAGTAATGCACACAGGGGCCCGGTACAAAAGGGCAGCCTGCAGCGCCGGGAGAAACAGAATGAACGAGTGAGAGAGGGGGAGTGAGTGAGCAAGCTCAACGGAGCTCTATCGTGGCTGCTGCAGATTTCTTTGTGGCCAGAAGGCAGCGGCAATGCAGGCAGGGGCCTAGTACAAAACGGCAGCCAGCAGTTCCGACAGAAATGGAACAAGCAAGTGAGGGAGGCAGTGTGAGTGAGCTCAACGGAGCTCTGTCGGGACTGTGATTTCTTTGTGGGCAGAAAAAGGCGCCAACAGAGGCAGAAGCCCACTACAAAACGGCAGCCTGCATCGCCAGGAAAAACAGGATAAGCGAGTGAGACAGGCGGAGTGAGCAACCTCAACGGAGCTCTGTTGGGACAGCTGCAGATTTCTTTGTGGGCAGAAGAAGCCGCCAACAAAGGAAGAGGCCCAGTACAAAAGGGCATCCTGCAGCGCCAGCAGAAACAGAATGAGTGAGAGAGGGGGAGTGACTCATCTCAATGGAGCTCTATCGGGACAGCTGCAGATTTCTTTCTGGGCAGGAAAAACGTGCCAACGCAGACAGGAGCCCAGTACAAAAGAGCAGCCTGCAGCACCAGAAGAAAAGGAACGAGCGAGTGACACAGGGGCAGTGAGTGAGCTCAACGGACCAACACAATCAACATACGGCTTTGACAAATGCTTGTTTATATCCCTGGTTTAGTGAAAACAGTTCCAACTTTTAGCCACACATTAACTACATTCTGACTTTCTGGATGTCACATGTACAATGCTTCATTTAAAACCAACTTACCATAATAATTTGGATTCTTGAGAGCTCTAATATAAAGAAACGTTGAGCGTATCCATTCCAAAGCTACACTGACATCTGTAATAGTGTGTAGTACGATTTCTGCATTTAAATGTTCAACAAGATGCTTGTGCAAACTAATAAAACAGGAAAGGATAACATGTTAGAAGTTGCAAAGATGATGACAGCTTCAGTACTTTTATTATTTCTTGCCCATAAAACAATTCCCAGATCGCGGCTCAGATTCTACTTTCTGTAGAAAGAGGAAAACTTTTTCTGGGAGTAGTCAGTTCCAATATTTCCTACAGAACAGACAGACAGCTACAGGAAAAGGAACTCGCTCAACCAAAATTTAACGTTTTCAAAACGATTATTATAATCTTGATGAAAGTACATCATTCCTGTAAGCCCACCTATGTTTTGGGGGTACTTACTGATCCCCTCCTCAGGGTGAACAGCTCATGTCTAGTGATAGAAAATATATATAAAAAGTTGTGGTGTAATATTATTCTCATTTTATACTCTGAAATTATTTCAAATGTCAACTTACACTACACCTTTATTTTTTATTTATTTATTTGAAAATTGGTGACCGGGAGAAAGGCACACTGAGCCAAGGCTCATTTCCACGTGCGACCCAGGGGAGGGGAGCAAAAGATAAAAATGATACATCACATAAACAAATTCCGTATTACAAAAAAAAGTGCAGTTTCAAAGCACACAAAGACAATATAAAGCGCACAATGAGCAAACAAGTCAGGATTAGGCAGCAGAACATTACAGTAAAATGTATGAGGGACTGTTATGGGGGAAATGGGAGCAGTGGGTAGGGAAGGAGTCTCCACTGACATCCGAAGGAGGCAGAGAAGAGGGGGAGCAGGTTCCAAAGTGAGGGGGGGATGATAGGCAAATGCTGATTGGCCAGCCAAGGTGCAGGGACATGGCAAAGCAAAGGTGCGATGGTCCCTGGGGCAGAGGAAGCAGAGGGTACAATGGAGGGGCGTGATGAGAGGTAGGAGGGAAGGGGACCCAAACCAGAATTTAGATACAAAGGAGGCACAGTGCATCTGGTGATGTGATGGTAGTGGAAGAATGGATAGAGATGCGTAAAGTGAGAAGTGATGGGTTTGAGAGGTTGAGTTGTTTGTAAACTAACAGAAGGATTTACAGAGGGTATCCAATATGGCCAAGGAATTTGAGGGGGAAGAACCATAGACCACATTCGCAGAGTCAAAACCTGGGAGTACCATAATGGTAACAAGCTCTTGGCAAACCTGAAGGGAAAGACCATCTTTATTATGGTACAAGGCACAAAGTTTAGGTCAGAGTTTAGCATGGACGGTGTCGATGTGGGCAGTGAAGTCTAGCTTGCTGTCAAGCCACAGAGCAACATACCTGAAGAAAAAAAACACTTCAAGTGGGGAACCATCCAAGGTGGAGAAGACAGACGATGAGAGTTTGGGCAGTTTTTGGCTGGCACCAAAGGTTATGGACACCGAGGTTTTTTTCAGTGTTTATCCGAAACTGGTTTGACAGGAACCAATGTAGGACACTGTAGAAATCTTGTTGCAGACCTTTCACATCTGAGGTGGATGGACCAGAAGTGTAGATGACTGTGTCATCTGCATATATGTGAATATGCGAAGTGACACAGACTGAGGGGAAGTCACTGAGGAAGATACACCTGGCAAACTTTGTCCCCTTGGGACTGTAATGTTACTGTGTGTAGATAACCCTGGTTGTAAATACTGCTGCCTGTACCTGACCAGGCTCCACTTGAGTTGGTGACTGCATGTTGTCATTTTCATTCTCTGTCCTTGTCAGATGTGGGATCTTTGAAAAAGAGCCCTTGTGCTCAAAGGTGTTATCTGAATTATAAAATCAATCAATAAATAAATAAAGATGGACAGGAGTATGGGACACAGGAAGGACCCCTGCCTGGATGGGAAGAGGAGGTGACAGGGCACTACCAACCTGTACTGACTGTATATGATCTGTCAGGTAAGAAAGGAACTAGTCGACAGCAGCAGGTGAGAGGCCAGTAGAACCCAGCTTATTCAGGAGGAGAGGGTGAGACACCAAGTCAAAGACCTTAGCCAGATCAATAAAGATGGGTGCCATGATAAGACCCTGATCCATCCTTCAGAGAATATAATCAGTTACATGCAGCAGGGAGGACACGGTGAAGTGATCCTTCCTGAAACCACACTGAAACTGGGAGAGGAATTCAGAGGAAAGGAAGTTGCCGAGTCTATTGTAGACATGCTTCTGTTTCTATTCTGACAAAATGACTCTCTGTACTATTTAGGAGAGTTCACATTCCAAAATTGTGCCAAAAGTAAAAATGCCATTTAGAATCTAACCCCCTTTTATTAAATCTGTTCATAATACAGCTTCATGCTTTTATTTTCATGCATTTAATTTATTACATGAAATATGAATGTATATTTGATGTATGATAGTTACAGATTACCACATCACTGCTGGTGTGTCAAAGGAAAAAATTACTCACCTTAGTAATGTTGTTTCTTCTAATGGAGTCTTGCTATATTATAGACATTAGCAGTTTGTTCCAGCTCTAGAACTGCCCCGGAGTGAAATGGTTAAAACCATTCCAAAATAGAATTTTGGCACGAGAGCAGCTCTATCTGTGTCATTTCAAACTTGAACTGTCAGATCTTTACGAGCCAAACTCACTAAGGTCTGTGTGGAAGCTGTAACCTACACTAGCCAAATGGCTACCTAAATAATAACAACCATTGATGGTCCCAACACCCAAGAATCAAGTCAGGGGACCAGAAATACTAACACCATTCTAATAATATGAAAATGGAATATAAGTATAATAAAACACACACACGCGTACACATACACACCCCCAAAGTCCCAAAGGGGACAAAATGCTAACAGGACATAAGTAGTGCCCACATAAGTTGCCGCACCCCACCAAGTAGAGGTTCTGAGAGGGCAGGTTGGGAGGTCTATAATATAGCAAGACTCCATTAGAAGAAACAACATTACTAAGGTGAGTAATTTTTCTTCAAACAACATGAAGTCTTGCTATATTATAGACATTAGCAGAATACAGCAGTACCTCCATGGAGGAGGCAAACCACTTAGGGAATAGGCTCTGAAGAACAGCTGAGCCAAACCGAGCATCTCTCCGGGCCTGGACATCCAGGGAGTAATGCTTGGTAAAAGTGTGTACCGTTTTCCAAGTAGCAGCCTGGCAAATCTCTAATAAAGGGATATCTCTGGCAGCAGCTAGAGACACAGCTGTACCCCTGGTAGAATGAACCCTCAAACCAGGGGAGGGGCTCTGCCCACTTTCTGATAACAAAATTGGATACAAGAGACAATCCACCTGGCTACTGATCTCTTAGTGGCAGGTTTGCCTTTCCCAACTTCACCATAGGTAAGGAAAAGTTGGAGGGATTCGAACCTGTGACCTTTGTACGCCTATATAATAACTAAGAGCCTCTTAACATCCAGGCTGTGCAACCTCCTCCCACCCAAAGAGGAGTGATCAGTGAAAATACTGGAAGGGAGACAGATTGATTAAGATGCAAATCTGAAACCACCTTAGGCAAAACTTCTTATTAGTCCTAAGGACTACCTTATCCCTGTGGAAAGAAATAAAGTCAGTCTCCACTGACAAGGCTTGCAATTCACTTATGCGCCTGGCAGAAGTGATAGCCACTAGAAAACAGTTTTCCAAGTTAGGTACTTCAAGCTCTGCAGAAGACAGAGGTCTAGTAAGGGGCTGTATTAACTGGGCAATGCAAACATTAAGGTCCCAAGCAGGGGCCGGTTCCCTAAAGGGAGGATTAGTATGGAGTAATCCCTAAAAACTTGGAAAACACAGGATGAGAGGAAAGAGGGGATGACTTTTCCTGTTGACACAAAAGCAGACACAGCTGCCAAATGAACTCTCAGGGTAGCTGGTCTGAGACCCAAGGAATTAAGATGTACCATGTAATCTAACAAAATGGGCAATTCAGCAGATTCTGGGGAAATATTTTCCCAGCACACCAAATGGAAAACCTTTTCCATTTAGAACTATAAGTAGCTCTAGTGGAAGGCTTTCTGGAAGCCTTAGGATCTCAAGAACACCCTGAGAGAGGTGTAAATCAGCAACTCTAACTCCTCAAGAGCCAGGCCTTGAGGTTGAGGGATTTGAGGTCCGATACCAAACCTTCCCTGGGCACAAGTCAACAGATTGTGATTCCTGGGGAGGCACAGGGGAGATGGACTGTCAGAGACAGAAGGAGTGGGTACCAGGGCTGCCTGGCTCAATCTGGGCAATCAGAATCACCCTGCAAGGCTGAGATCTGATTTTGACTAGTACTTTGAATAGGAGAGAAAGGGGGAAGCATAGAGGAACTTCCTCCCAATCCAGAAGAAGGGCATCCAGGGGAACTGAGCCCAGCACTGGAGGCCTGCAACAGAACAGAGGAAGTTTGTGATTGTCTGGGGCTGCAAAAGATCTATCTGAGGATGCCCCACCTGGCAAAAACTATCCCCAGCACTTGAGGATCCAGGGACCATCTGCGGATGGCCCTGGGAAATCCTGCTGAGGGCATCCGCTAGACATTGTCCTTCCCTGGAAGATGAACTGCTATGAGGGAAGTGTTCAGGAATAGGCCAGAGACCACAACTTCATTGCCTCGGGTGCACAAGGCCGAAGACCGAGTGCCCCCTGTTTGTTGATGTACCACATTGTTGTGGTGTTGTCTGTTCTGACTTGTATCACCTTGTCGTGGACAGATGCAGAAAAGCTTGAAGAGCTAAAAGACAGCTCTGAGTTCCAGCAAATTGATGTGGAGCAGAGATTCCTGGGGGACCAAACTCCCTGAGTGGAAAGGTCGCTCATGTGGGCCTCCCAACCCAGAAGGAAGCATTGTAGTGAGAGTCAAGTCATGAGAAGGGGAAATGAAGGGGACCCCCGCTCTTAAATTGCTCTGATCCTGCCACCACTGGAGAGCTAGGATCAAGGTTCGAGTCACTGGGACCAACTTGGAAAGGGGGTCTCTTCTCTGAGACCAAAAGGTTCTCAAGTGAAATTGAATGTCTCTCATCTGAAATCTGGCTCCCTGCACAACAGCTGTGGATGCAGCCATGTGCCCCAGGAGCTGCAGAAAGTGTCTTGCTGGTCGAGAGACCTGCAGAGTGAAGGAAGAGGCCAGAGCCACTAAATTCCTTACCCTTTCTGGGGGAAGAAAGGCTCTGGCTAGCTTTGTGTCCAATTCTGCCCCTATAAAGTGAGTACCTGGACTGGTTCCAGAACCGACTTTGTAGGTTTAGCAGAAAACCCAGGGAGGTGAGAAGCTGCTGGTGACCTGCAGGTGAATTTTACCTGTTCTGGGGACTGGCCTACAATGAGCCAGTCGTTCAGATAGGGAAAAACAGCAATCCTCTGCCTCCTTAAGTGGGCCACTGCCACTGCTAGACACTTTGTGAATACCCTTGAGCAGAGGTAAGGCGAACGGCATTGCTCTGAACTGGTAATGACCTGAGGGCAGTTCAATCTGAGGTACTTTCGATGGGATCTTCTGATTAGGATATGGAAATAGGCATCCTTGAGGTCCAGGGAGGCTAGCCAGTCCCCTGGCCTTAGGGAAGGTAAAATCATTGCCAGAGTTACCATTTTGAACTTTGGTTTCAAAAGATGCTTGTTCAGATATCTGAGATCTAAAATGGGCCGCCATTCTCCTGTCTTTGGGGTAAGGAAGTATCTGAATACAGACCCCTGCCCTGATGCAGGGAGGAACCCTTCTACTGCTCTGAGAGCTAACAGGGATGAGACCTCTGTTTCCAGAGCGAGGTCTCTGAAGCACTTGCAGTAGAAAAGTCTGCTTCTCAACTTGGGAAACTTTTGAAGCTGAGAACCAGACCCTGACTTACTACTTCCAGAACCCACTTGTCTGAGGTTAAAGAAGCCCAATTCTGACTGAAGTAAGTCAGCCTGCCCCCCACTGGTACAGGAGAATCGGCCCTGGGCACCCCATCAGGGTGCCTGTTTCGCAGGAACTTTAGGCTGGGGGGTGGGAGCAGGTCTGCCCACCCCTCGTCTGCCCCTGCCTCTGAAGAAGCCCCTCTGAGCATAGGCAGAGGAGGCCTGAGTCTGGTAGAAAGGCCTGTGAAAAGGCCTACCCCTACCCCTAGGGCATGCCTTTGAGAGTGGCTTGCCGCCCTTAGCCTGGGCACTCTTGTAAGTAGTCCTATATTCATCCATCTTCTTCATGTAATTCTCTGTCTGCTCTCCAAACAGAGAATTTCCCACCACAGGAAAATCCATAGCCTTAGTCTGGGTATCCTGTGACAACTAGTACACCTGAGCCAGGCCAACCTACGAAAAGCTACAGATGTGGCCATGACCCTAGAGGAAACATTAACATCCACAGCAGCATGAAACTGAACCTTAGAGGCTTCAATGCCATCAGCAGCCACCTGTTCTAGTTCACTAGCCAGCTAGCCATGGGCCTGCTTGACAACTGCATAACAGTATCCCATCTAGATTTCTGATACCTAGCTACATAAGCCATATAATTTGCTTGCCTGAGTCCCAGAGAGGCTGCCATATACTGTTTTTTTTTTTTTTTTGCCATGGCATCAATCTTCCTGGAATCCTTGTCAGGAGGATATGAAGCCAAGTGAATATTAGCGTTATCACAGGCAGTATCCTGAACTACCGCAACATGACTGCATTGCTGAGAAAGGAATTCTGTATCAGGGCCTGACAATGTATACCTTCTGTCCATCTTTTTATCTACAGGAGGCACAGAATTAGGAGCTTTTAAAATTGTAATTGTTTGTTTCCTAAAAGACTTATGTAAAGGAATAGACAATCTCCTAGACTCTGGAATATCCATCATTTCTATAAAATCAGGCTCTCTTGCTCATCCACAGCCTCTTCTAAAGGAAGCTGGAGGGTTTCAGCAACTTTTTATAAAACATAAAATGAGATGGGGACTCAGACAGCATAGGGGAGATTCTAAAGGTCTGTCTGGGAGATGTCCGTTCAATGGGCACACCCAGACCTTCCCAGCCACATTCATACTGTTCATAATCCTTCTCCCTCCTCTGGTTCATAAAATTCCTCAATATCAAAATCCTGAACCACTGGGACCGGACGAACTGACCTTTTACCAGATAGTGGTGGTTCGGATGGACCCTGAGACAGTGACTGGACAATTTGTATGGCTTTTTGTTATCTCTGCAGCAGTTGGAGAAGGAATTTTGGACTCCAGACCTGCTGATTTTCTTGTTTTCTTTACTGGAATTGGTTCCTCAGAACCAGCTTTTCTTTGCCGAGGAAGTCTGGCCCTGGTCAGAGGGCACTCCCTCTGTTCGGTTGGCACCGAACCGGCTGGCCATCCGTTCAGCGGACCTTTTGCCCTCGTCCCTGAGCCTGCCCAATCTTTTTCCAGGGTGGCTGCAGGAAATTCTTACATACCTGGCAGTCTGACTGAGGTGGTCAAACCCCAGACAATAAACACTAGGGTGTGTGGGTCAGCCTTGGCAAAGACTTCCCACAAACATCACAGTATTGAAACCCAGTGGGCCCGGTTTTTCTTTTGGGTTTCTCAGACATAATGCCAGCCTAACCAAAAACTTGCCCTTTTAACGGTAGTGCCAGGCAAGACACCCTTATCGGTTCCTAACCGTGTCACGGGTATTGGAAAACCGTAATAAATCCGTTTTTTTTAGAACCGATAAGAACCGGGAACCGCACTCTAAAATAGTAACTTTTAGTTTTAAATGAGTTTTAAACCCACTGATCGGTTCAAAACCGAACCGATAACTACAAGTTCCACACAGACAAAACCTTCATTTACTTATGTTACCTATAGATAGAGCTTGAACGAACGGTTTTGCGGTTAAAATAAAACTATTCTTGGTTAAATCCAACCGAGAAAACACTTTTTAAACCGAGAAATGAACCGAGCAGAAGGAGAAATCTCCGGAGCGACTGTTCACTGAGGCGGAGTAAAGAATCTGACGGTTCAAGTTTGAAATGACACAGATAGAGCTGCTCTCGTGCCAAAATTCTATTTTGGAATGGTTTTAACCATTTCACTCCGGGGCAGTTATAGAGCTGGAACAAACTGCTAATGTCTATAATATAGCAAGACTTCATGTTGTTTGAATGGCTTTTGCAGCTTTCTCTTCATAACAGCAAGGTTTGTCAATCTGAAATGTCTTTCATTTGGAACATGGCAAGGCAATGCGCATTTTATTTAAGAGACGCCCATCCTGGAGGCTCTGGGTGCCATACATCAATCAATAAATACAATACATAAATAAAATACAATATTCTAAACAGAATAAAACAGAATTTTTCTATTCAATAACTCCTCTCAATTTCAGCTGCCTTTAGTGTCTCAAACTAAAATATCAGATTTATCTTAATTAAAAAAAGACAGGTAAGGGACTAAATAACACAGTCCAGGAAGGCCTGACTGTACAAAAAGGCCTTGAGGCAGGCCTTAAAAACCTCAACAGATGGGGCCTCCCTAAAAGCTAAAGGAAACAAATTCCACAGGACAGGAGCGGCAACACTGAATGCTCTGTCACCAGCAGTTCTTAACCTCGTCCTGGGAATCACTAGGAGGCCCCTAGAGGAAGAGTGGAGGGTGTGGACTGAGACAGCAGGTGCAAGAAGGTCCTTCAGGTAGCCAGGGCCCAGGCCGTGTAGGACCTTAAAGGTGAGCAAACCCACCTTAAAGAGGACCCTCCACCTAACCGGCAGCCAGTGCAGTTGACGCAGCACTGGGGTGATGTGCCAGTATTTTGACTGCTCTGTCAGCAGCCTTGCTGCTGAGTTCTGCACCAGCTGCAGTCAGCGCAGGGTACCCCCAGAGCCCCCGAGATAGAGTTCCTTACAGTAGTCAAGCCTGGATGTCACGAAGGCATGTACCAAAGTAGGGAGGTCCAGTTGCGGAACTAGGGGCTTTATCCCGGTGATATTCCTCAGATGACAGAAACTGGTACGGACAATGGATGCCACCTGAAACTCCAGTGTCAGCCTGCTGTCAAGAATAACACCAAGATTACGCACCCTAGAGGAGGCCTTCAATGGTATAGATCCAAGCCAAAGACCTGTCTCTGCACCACAGGCCAACCTATCACGCCCCCTGTTTGACTCCACCACCAGTACCTCTGTCTTACTGAGGTTCATTCGCAACCAGCTGGAGGCCATTCAGTTCTTGATTTCAGCTAGGTAGCTGTTAAGCACTTCTACTGCACAAGATGTTCCAGGGGCAAAGGAGAGGTACAGCTGGGTATCATCAGCATAGCAATGAAAACCCAGACTGTACTTTCTAATGATCTCTTCCAGGGGTAGCATGTACACTGCAAACAACATCGGCGACAAGACCGAGCCCTGGGGAACTCCACACAACAGGTTGACAGAGGCAGAGGAGAAATTCCCTATCACTACCCTCTGCCTCCTGTTGGATAAAAAAGACTCAAATCAACAGATAACGGTGCCGACGAGTCCACAGAATTCCCCAAGGCGGTCAAGTAACACTTGATGGTCCACCGTGTCAAAAGCTGAGGAGAGATCAAGGGGAACAAGAATTGTCCCTTCCCCCCGATCTCTCACCCTAAGGAGATCATTATGCACCCAAACTAGCGCAGTTTCTGTGCTATGCCTTGCACGAAACCCAGACTGGAGAGGCTCATACAGATCATGGGCTGTGAAATGCTCCTCAAGCTGAAGCACCACCACCTTCTCAACAATCTTACCTAAAAATGGGTGATTGGAGACAGGACGGTAATTTGCCTTGACATCAGGATCCAATGATGTTTTTTTCAGAAGGGATCTCACCAATGCCTCCTTCAAGACATCAGGGAAGACCCCCTCCGACAAGAAACACTGGACAATCAAGGCAAACACTGGGCCAACAGAGTCAACACATCTCATTAAGAAACAGGTTGGCACTGGGTCCAGTTCACAAAAGGTGTGCCGCAGCTTGGAAGCAATCTCACTGACCTCAGCCACCTCCACCAGTCTAAACTCACCCAACCAGGCGGAGTGCTCTTCGGTTGCCCATGGCGACCACTGTCGTCCAAATTCTGGTCCACTGACGGAACCTCCTGCCTGATGGCAGACACCCTGTCCGAGAAGAACTGAGCAAACTCCTCGCATAACGTGCTTGACAAAGCTACCTTCGGCTGTAGACAGGAAGGATGAAGAAGCCTGTCCACAGTCTGAAAGAGCACAGTTGGTCGGTTCTTCCCGGCAGCAATCTCCCTGGACAGGAATTCTGCCTTCTTATGGTTGATTGCCCCATGGTATGCACAATAATGCACATGCAGGGTCAGTTTGTTTACCTCCAGGCCAGACCTCCGCCAGCAGTGCTCTAATCTCCAACCCACGATCTTCATCACCTTGAGCTCCCCGTCATACCAAGGAGACCTCAAGTGAGAAGACCAGGGTCATACACGGACTGGTGTGAGGGAGTCGACCGCACCAGAAAATGCCTTATTATAGGCATCAACTGCTGCACACACACCCCCCGACACATGCACTGTCCACACTAGATAGGTCAGTTACCGCCAAAAAAACCTCAGGGGTCAACTGACCATCTCTGCAGGGGAGGGCTCCCGGGAGGGGGCCCTCCCAAACCGGAACTTCACCGTGCAATGATTGGACCAAACGACCCTATCAATGCCAAGCCTATTTCTCTCCAGCCCCAGTGAGAACACCAAATCCAACATGTGGCTGCCCTGATGGGTCAAGGAGGAAACTTCCTGCACAAAGCCCAGACATGACTTGAATTGGGCTGGCAGTCATGCACCAGGCATTTAAGACTGACAAAATTCTCTCACAGAGAGGAAGCAGCGGAAGTAATTTTTGACAAACCACCAGTGATGAGGTTAAGTACATTTAAACCCAACTCCACATTGTGCTATGCACTATGACCCCAAACAGAAGCAAATAATCTTAATCTTCCACACCTCTCCTTTCATTTCCTAACGATGCAGGAGAAGCTAATATGCAACTACTATAAGGGGAAGAAATCTAACAAAGCAAAAGGCATGCAGCAAATATATGTTCCTATTTCATGTAATGAATTAAATTCATGGAAATACAACACTAGCTGCATTATGAACAGATTTGATCAAATAAAAGCAGCTTAATAAAAGGGGTTTAGATTCAAAACAGTGATTTTACTTTTAGCACAACTGCAAAATATTAACACTTCTAAAGAATGTCTCTAATAGAAACTGAGGCACCCGCCATCCACTACACCGCGTGTATAGTTAGTATAAACAAGCATTTGTCAATACTGAACATTGGCTGCTAGTTATACAATTTGTTGTTTTGTGATTCTGAGCCCAAATTTTGAAGATACAGTACTTGTTTTAGGATTTGCCTTATAGGCTTGACGTGCGCCATTTCTAGTATGTTGGGCAAAATGTTATTTCCCACCAGAGGTGCGAAAACCCATCTCATCCAGGATTTTAAAAATGACACGTCACATTTAGGAGGTAGTGTGGAAAAATGGCTATGTTGAAAGGTTGGAGTCAAAATATTGAAAATGAGTGAAGTTATGAGTGAACGTTGAAATGGTAAAACGTTCAGTCATATCCTGGGCGTTTGATCGTATTTGTATACCAAATGTTCCGCTTAGCCTTCCTATTAGCCCACCTAATGAATGCAATAGGTGAAAATTTTCACATCCCCAACAAAACATCATTTCATGCCACAGGTACAAAAACGCATTTTGGCCGGCACGGGGTCATGTAGCCACACGTCAAAACTGCGCAGCTAAAAATGCTGCAGCGAAAAAAGCGCAGGGCAATAACATGGGTCGGGCAAAAGAACGACCTGTTCCGCACACCACGCCCATTGACTACAATGGTTTTTCATGTGCTTGGGGTCTTTTCACGGAACTTAAGTAACTAAGACTGGGGTGGGCCTTGGGATGGGGAGAAACTCAGGATTTTTTTGCTTTTAAATAAAAACGTCCAAAACGTTTTAGCAGGGGAGACTGGGGAGGGGGGATTGAACCACGGTCCCAGGTCTCCCCACTGAGCCGTGTGCTGGTGCCCCAGCCACTCCTCCACGGGAGCGGCTCGACCAGGCACCCAGCACATGGCAACTTGTCCAGCCTCCCATTCTGTGTGCAGCGACAGGGGTAGTGGTATTCCCCTACCGCTATTCTACCCAAGTCGCTGTAAGGTCAAGCGCTGTATAGACAGCATGGTTAATACCGCACTGTCTTACATGTGCGGTAATCACCCAGTACCATTTAGACCCGGATTTGAATAACATCATCTGTCACACTCATAAGGTGCTGTGGAGAAATGTCTATGTTGAAAATTTGGGGTCAAAAAATTAAAAATTACCAAAGTTACAAGACTGCATTCACAAAGTTTAATATAGGCTCATAATTTTGTTTTTTAACATTTTTACACCAATTTTTCAACATAGCCTTAATATGATCCCACCTCGTGAACATAGTGGGTAAAATTTTCAACTCCTGCCCAAATGGTGATTTCTCACAGCGGCTATGAAATCACATTTTCACCAGGATTTGAAAAATGACAGCTGTCACATTCATGAGGTGCTGTGAAGAAATGGCAAACCAAAAGAGTCACGGCGCTCACCAGTGCAGGCAGGGTGCAAGCACAGAGCTAGGTAAGCTCTCTTGGTCATCCAAACACAACAAGCAGAGCTGCACTACAGAAGTAATAGTGGGGAACCAGTGAAAACATCCAATGTCAGTAATGAAGTAGTCCAGACAAGAATTTGTAAATTCCAAAGATATTTATTCGTTATGGAGCAGTAGAATGTTCACACAAACAGGTCCTCTGTGTTGAGACATTCACCAACCATGTACAACTGTTACCCAACAGCCTCGGCACTTCACTTGTATCAGCTTCATCAGGAGGCCTATTAAGTTCAAAACTTCACTGAAATACACTGAACTTGATTTCCTCAGTTCGCAGTCCAGCGTTGAAGAGTGAAGACGTCTCTGTGATCTGGAGAAGATGACAGCGTCAACCCCCGGTGGGTAATTAAGGGCTTGATGGTGTGTGGGGTGATGTGTGCTGAACTGGAGGGTCAGGTGGGGGGGAGTAACGGGGGGGGGAGTAACGGCACGACAGACAATGATCGATGGCTTTCTGTTTTACAGGGATTAAAGAAAACAAAACCCACAACAAAACAACGATGGGTGGTTTTCTATATTACAAGTGATGACACTGAGGGATTGGGCACCCCCAGTGTCAAGTGTTACAGTTACAGGAAGGGTGCTTGGAGGGAGGGTTGGATGGAGGGAAACAGTTACAAGTGCACCAGCTACCGACATCAAGGAATGTTTTTCTTTGTTACAGGCAATATGTAAATAAAATTAAACAAAGAACGAAAAAAGCTATGAGGAGGTGACACTGGGGGAGTTGGACACCCCAGTGTTATGTTTGGGAGGGGGGCGGTAGGTGCTGAGAGGGAGGTCAGGTGGAGGGCCAGTTACTGGGGGCAGAAACAGACATCGATGGACGTTTTTTTTTTTTTTAACAAAACTAAAGATAAGCCACCCAGTTGTTTGCTGATGGTGTTATGTAAATCAAAGGACAGAAGCCCTCTCTGAACGAAGCAGCTTGGTCCTTTGAAATATACAAAGTTTCAGCCCACCAAGCAGAGAGTGATGTCAGGATCACAGCTTGTGGTCACTGGTGTAGACTGCCAAGCCCTTGCTTTTGTGAACGGCAATGGGCTTGGCAGTGACACCCCCCACCCCCCGAAATCCCTATCATTGGCACTAAACTTTGGGTGAGCAAGCGCAGCCAATGTAAAATGTACGTATGCTGACCACTGCATACAGCAAACAACTGACATTTCTTGCTTTCTCTCTGGAGAGCTACCTAGAGAGAGAGAGAGAGAGAGAGAGAGAGAGAGAGAGAGAGAGAGAGAGAGAACACTGTCAGTTCTGGTCCACACATTTTTAGTGGATTGCTCCCAAATTGCTTAGCCTGCTGCAGATAAGTGTAGTCTCCTGTTACTTTGTATGTATTTGCTGTTTTGAAGAATATATGTCTACCTTTTTTAAAGCAAGAATAAAGTCTTTTTTTGTATTTTGCTATATGCAGTGGTCAGTGCACATACATTTGTGTATTAAGCATACACCAGAAGTAGTGGAGGCCGAGTACTGAAATCTCTATTTGGCACGCTTGTAATTTGTTTTGTCAGCACCACTAGATCCCTGGTACAGAGCAAAACAATAGTACTTGGACTTCTAAATAACACTGAAAATCATGTTGATTGACGAAATGAAGATAAAGCATACTTATTAATCATAGGTGTAATCAAATGTCATTTTAAATGATTTCAGTGTATAAAATGAGAAGAAAACTACAACAAAACATTTTCTACATATTTGTATATATGTTGTATTAATAGAAATGACCTCTTAACCATGAGAAAGATGTCAGTAAGCACCCCAAAACTGGTGGACTGATAGGCATGATGTGCATTTTATCAACATTAAAAGAAGTATTTTGGGGAAGGAACTGATGGACGTTGCCAGGGACAGTACAACACTTCCTGGAATGGAACAGGCCAGTCAGGCACCATCAAGTGGTCTGCACTGAATTCATTTAAAAAAGTGCGTGTTGGCTGTTCAGGATTGCATCTTGCCACCCTGGAGAAATGGAGCTTGTCGACCAGCCTCGAAAGGAAACACTGATAAGAGGTCTGGTCAGCGTCCGAGGACAGGTGGAGAGAAGAATCCTTTTCCTCGGGGAACAAGACATTGAGGCCGATGAGTCCGAAGACTCAGAGCCCAGCTGGTGCTGGGGCGATAGCTGGAAGACCCAATTTTCCATGGCTCTGACATAATGGGGGAAAGCAGCAGCTGTAGCCCTGAACTGCTCCCAGGTTAGAGGCCCTGAAGGACCCAAGTGGCCCAGGAAGTGTGGAGAAGAAGGCAGAGGTAGGGGTGAGAGACATTTCAACAAGTGAGAGCACCCTCTGCCAGGGCTAGGGGACTGTGCAGGTGATCCAGTGCCCAGGAAGGATCCGCCAGTCTCTCCAATAACCGGCCGCTCAACCAACCTGAAGCGGTCAGGACTAAGCCTGAAGGGGATTCCCCCTTTTGAGGTGACTGGGGTTGTATAGGTCCAGAAGGGCGGGCCCTAGTCCAATGCAACAAGACCTCCCTTGAAGTAGACGAGGGAGAGAAGGAAGGTTCGGCATTGCGGCTCCTCATCGAGCCCCGGAGGGCTCCAAGAGGAGGCCGCTGCTCCTCACCTCGCCCCCTTACCCCCACTGACTCCAAGAGGGACCTCTTCCTCGTTTCCAGTCACAAGGGCTCCTCCACTCCCACTGCATACATGGGAGAGGCCGCTAGCAAGGGAGCCCCCTTCCCAGCCCTGGGGAACTAAGCAGCGCTGGGGCCGGGACACTCACTTCCCACCGGCCACGAGTCACTACCAACAGGAGCCCCTGCAGCACTGCTGTTGGCACCAGACAGACTCCCATAGCTGTGGACAGTGCCGGGACCTGCGCCGATTACAACAATTGGCCCCAAAGGAAGAGGGGATTGGGAGAGCCTCGGCACTCTGAGCAGTCAGGTTGCCAGTCTGGATTGATCTCCAGATCATCCTCTTCCAAAGGAGGAGATCCAGAACACCTCCAGAGAGGCAACCCCCAAGGCCCTCCTAACCTCGGCACCACGGGTAGGCCCTGTACTGCCCACAGCACCACCCTGATCATTAGAGGTACAAGCGGCTCCAGCATCCAGAGCGGTCCCAATGGGCGGCACCAAGGAAACCACCAGGCCCAGCAAGCGTAGGCCATGACACCGGGGGAGCCTGCCCCTCCAAGGAGGTGACTGTTAAAATGGTGCCCTCAACCCGGCCCCTGGGAGGTCTGACAGTGCCTCCAGTACCATAGAAGAGGTTTCTGCCCTGGCAAAGCTCAAAGAGGTGGAGGCCCCCTCCTCCCCGGTCCATCTACAACAGGGAGGTGACCCAGAGGAATGGTCGAAAACCTGCATCAGCGTTCTGAGTGTGATGTCACCCACCGAAGGTCAGTAGAGCATGGTCGACTTAAATGTGAGATATTACAGGACTCTGCAGTCCATGGAGAAGCAGGCGTCGCAATGGTCCATATCGTAGTTTGGACCCAGACAGGTGAGATAACGGTCATGCTGGTATAAAACAAAATTTGGCGGCCACAGGGATACCGACACATTGGGGACTGGCCCGCTTTCGAAGATTTCTTTTGGCCCCTCAAACCTGGCATGACTCACGAACAAATGAACACAAAACTAAAGCAAAAGACTCAGCACTGAATAAAAGAAAAGGAAAGATCTTACCAGTACTGAAGATCACAAAAATGGCGCCAAGTAATGGATGCGGCGACAGCAGAACTGAAGCAGCGTTGATGAATTGAGTAGGCCCAAGAAGGCTGAAACGGCATATATTCTTTTTCAGCTCGCCCGTGAGGTAGCTGCACACTCTATGGTGGGAAAAGCAGAACTGAAGTGGAGGAGGAGTTGATGTCAGTTAGTGGCCAATCCTCGAGCGCCACGCAGCACGTCGGCCTCGAGGGCAGTGGGACTCCTCCCTTTTGGAAAAAAATAATTGCTCCCATGGGGTATTGTGCCTCCGGCTTATACCCTCACCAGTGATGAATGGTGAATACTGATACAGGAAAGATCACTGTATACTAGTTTTGACCAGTTAAAAGTCATAGGAAAAGCATGCAAGATATGTTTTATGAGAAAAGCTTGACAAGCATATTTTTGTTCCATGGAAGTAACTGTTTAAAGCTCTTGCATTAGTAGAGATATGCTTAATTTCGTAAGTTCAGCACAGTGATATTATTTACAGCACTTACAGGTTTAGCACCGCTACGTAATTAAATCTGAACCTAACTTAGATTAATTTACTACAATAAGTAATTTAAAAATTCTAAATTTTGGGTCAGTGAGTCACCTTTTCAATACTATTTGGTTTGCCCATATAAAAGGCAACTAGTTTTTTTTTTTTATGTTGGGTTTAATGTTTTAATCATTGCTGTGCTGTGGACTGATATCAGTCCAAAAATCCTGTACATTCTAATTCTGTCAACAGCCTAAGGGTTAAACTGCTGTTCAAAGAGCTTTCCAATTTTCTTTAATAAAAAAAAAAAAAAAAATAGATGACGAAACAGTATAAATATGCAGTTTTGCAGGCAGGGTGTTTCAATGTAGGAGTATGTTGGGAAATCCTCACCAGTCTACATTAAGCAGTCATGATTCTTTCTAGTAATCTGGGGGTGGTCTGTGTCCTCCCTTCCTCTCCCTACTTGCTAATCCGGGTCCCCTGGGTTCTTGGCATTATGTGCAACAGCAGAAGCTCTGTTGTGGGATCACAGCATGACTATTTATTTGAAACGTTACTGCATAACTTTGTGGCTCTCAAGCTACAACCTCTTTCATTTTATTTAAATATATATGTTGTCAGAACATCTGGAACTGAGGGTCTATTTCAATGCACACAGTCTTTGAAAAAAAACGTATACCAGTCGAGAGGATTTTGCTGTGAAGGAGTATCGGAAGCAGTATAAAGACATTCAGAACACACAGAAACAGAAACCAATCAGTCTTAGTTCTTTGTTTTAGCCTTGGATTCCACTCAAACTGGGAGATTAGGCAATAAGACACTCCGCAACAGACAGTGGTGGAAATTACACTGCAGCTGATTATGCCCCAATCCTCCTAATAAAGTTAAAGTATAGAAATAAAAATTACGTACCTATCGTAATTCTTGATCTTCCTGTATATCTTCAACATTCATCACTGGTGGGGGTATAAGCTGGAGGTGCAGTACCCAACGGGAGCATTTTTTTTTCTCAAAAAGGGAAGGAGCCAGTGCCAGTCCCACTCTCAAGGCCGACGCACTACGTGGCGCTCGAGGGTTGGCCAGCAACCGACATCGATTCTTCCTCCACCTCAGTTCTGCACGCCAGACAGTGAAAGAAAGGCATAGAGAAATTACAACGGGCGGGGCAAGGGAGTCCAAGAGATAAACAAAAGGAAAGGTTATCAACAGAAAAGAGTATAAAGCTGGCCAGAGGACAGAGGAAAGAAACCTATGGTCTGGAAAATGGGCCCCAACCTCTGGGCGACAAGGAAGGGAAGAGTGAGAAGAAAGGAGAGAAAGAGAGAAAAGGAAAGAGAGGGAAGGAGGTGATACACCCCACCACACCCCAACAGAGGTCCAAGACTTCCGGAGGACCAAGGAGAGAGGCACTCCTACCCAATGCCAATCCCCCAACTGAGATTTTAGAAAGAAGAGTGCCACATGCAATCCTTGATATGGATCAGCAGGCAGGGGAGGCCAGACTGGGCAGGACAGAATCATTCAGGTGCCACGCTTGAAAAACACCCTCTCCTGGAGAGAAAAGATGGAGGGGTGTGGCAGAAGTCTCCCCTCCCTATCCTTGATACTCAGGGGTGGGAAGAGAACCAACCGGGGGCAGAGTCTCCTTACACTACAGATTCCTCTCGAGAGGAGACTTAATGTGCCCCCTGCAGAAAAGCAGAATCTACACAGAAGAAAGTCACTCTCTCAAGAGATCTACTAGATCTAGGAGGAGACTCTGCTCCAGAAGGACTCGTCCGGATGAGAACGGAAGGGTCACAACCCCAGAGGAAAAAAAGGAGGATTGGGGATCCCCAGGGGTTCTCTTGAACCCCTTAACCACGACAGGGATCCTGCCAGGCAGGAAAACTTGAGTTGGTCAGTCACACCCCAAAAAGGGTCCAGACTGAGTCAAAGGGAGGATCCCCATCAGGGTCTGCAGAAGAGGACCCAGTGAAGCCCCAATCTCAGAATGAGGGGCAAGTAGCCCTACTTGCCCTCCTATATAGGAAGGTCTCTCTCTCTCTCTCTCCATGGAAGGAGCAGAGAACCTGGAAGTACCAGTGGGACCACGCCCACAAATGGCCTCAGTGGGGGAGGGCAAGCAGGGAGGAGGCTTAGCCGAGAGACTGAGGCCCAAAAGGGGATGGTGGGCAGGAAGCAGTGAAGAATGGTGAAGATATACAGGAAGATCAAGAATTACAATAGGTAAGTAATTCTCATATCTTCCCTGATCAGTCTTCACCATTTATCACTGGTGGGTGAATACCAAGCTCCCCCGAAGGAGACCTGGCACCTCCCCGAGGGAGTTCTTCCTTGGGGCCCCCTGTGGGGGAAACATAAGAGGAGGAGACCCTCACAGGCAAGTGACTGGTCAGAGTGAGATGGGGTCTCCCTTTGCCTAGGAGAAGGAAGTCACCCCTGAATTTCCCACCTCACCCCATGGGAGAAAAGGTGGATTCCCCAGGAGGAGGAGGCAAGCACCCTTCGCCATGCCATGGCTGTTAACTGGGAAAAGTGATGCTACACCATCTGCCTAATGCAGATTGCTGTCCCCGCTAGCCTGGATCCCACCTCACTGGTGTCATACGATGCCTTTGCCTGGTACCTCGCAAGCTCCAGGCCACGCGTGGAGAAGGCGATGGCTTGCCTGGTTACCTTCATATCAGGCATTGATGCTAGCACTTGGCCTAGATTTTACCATAGGTGCCTGTTCTAGGCAGCATGACAGGCCTGATGAAATGTAATGGAAAGCATAAAGCACGCCAAGGAGAAGACTCTCCTCCCCCATTTGTCAAACTCCGCAGAGTCCACCTCCAGGGGCCAGTCGTGCCTTGGGCTTCTATGCCCAGTAGGGGTATCCAAGAGACTCACTCCAAACATGGGGTGAGGCAAAGCCACTGGAGAACCCTGGGGTGTGCAATACCTGCACTGGCGGTCCATCGGGGCTGGGGAAGGGATTAATAGATGTTGCCAGGTACGGTACGACACTCCCTGGAATGGAATAGGCCAGGCAGGCACCATCAGGTGGTCTGCACTAAATTCATTCAAAAAAGAGTGTGTCAGCCATTCAGGTTTGCGTCTTGCTACCCTGGGGACATGGAGTTCGTCGACCAGCCTCAAAAGGAAATGCTGATAAGAGGTCTGGTCAGCATCTGAGGACAGGTGGATGAAAGGATCCTCTTCCTCGGGAAAGAAAACAAGGAGGCCGATGAGTCCGAAGACTCAGAGCCCAGCTGCCTCTGGAGCAACAGGTGGAAGACCTGCTCGTCCATGGCTCTGACATAACAGGGGAAAGCAGCAGCTGTGGCCCTGAACTGCTCCCAGGTTAGAGGCCCAGAAGGACACAAGTGGCCCCAGAAGTGTGGAGGAGAAGGCAGAGGTAGGGGAGAAAGACATCTCAATGAGTGAGAGCGCCCTCTGCCAGGGCTAGGAGACCATGCAGGCGATCCAGTGCCCAGGAAGCATCCACCAGTCTCTCCAGTAACTGACCGCTCAAACAACCTGAAGTGGTCAGGACTGAGCCCTGAAGGGGATTCCCCTTGTGAGGTGACCGGGGCCGCATATGTCCAGAAGGGCGGGCCCCAACCCCACACAACAAGGCCTCCCTTTAAGTAGATGAGGGAGAGAAGCAAGGCTTGGCACTGCAGCTCCTCCCTGAGCCCAGAAGGGCTCCAAGGGGAGGTCTCTGCTCCTCACCTCACTCCATCACCCCCACTGACTCCAAGAGAGACCTCTTTCTCGTTTCCAGTCGCAAGGGCTCTTCCACTCCCACCTCATCCATGGGGGAGGCGGCTAGCACAGGAGCCCCCTTCCTGGCCCTGGGGGACCGAGTGGCGCCGGGGCTGGATGACTCAATTCCCACTGGCCGGGAGTCACTACCAACACAAGGAGCCCCTCCGGCACTGCTAGCAGCACCAGAGAGACGCCCAGAGCCATGGATGGTGCCGGGGTCTGCAACAATAACAATCTGCCCTGAAGGAAGAGGGGATTGGAAGAGTACAGTGGTATTGGGTGGAGGAGAGCCCTGGAACTCCGAGGAGTTGGGTTGCCAGTCTGGATCCACCTCCGGATCATCCTAATCCAAAGAAGAAACTCCACAAGACCTTTAAAAAGGCAACCCCTAAGACCCTCCTAACCTCGGCACTGCGGGTAGCCCCAGTACAGCCCATGGCACCACCCTGATCACCGAAGCCACGAGCAGCTCCAGGACAGTCCCAACGGGTGGCACTGAGGAAACCACCGGGTTGGGCCCAGCAAGCGTAAGCCACGACACCGGGGGAGCCTGCCCCTCCAAGGAGTTGACTGCTAAAACGGTGCCCCCAGCCCAGCCCCCCGGAGGCCTGACCATGCCTCTGGCACCATAGAAGAAGCCTCCATCCTGGCGAGGCTCGTAGAGACACCCTCGTCCGTGGTCCATGTAGAACCAGGAGGTGATCAAGAGGAAGGGTCAAAAGACCTGCATCTGGTGTCCCCAGTGCGACATCACCCCCCCCCCGAGGTTGGCAGAGTGTAGCTGACCTTAAAAGCGCAATATTCTAGTACTCTCCGGTACATGGAGAAGCAGGCATTGCAATGGTCCATATCGTGGTTTGGACCTAGGCAGGTGAGACAACGGTCATGCCAGTCTGAAACAAAAATTTGTTGGCCACAGTGACACCGATGCATTGGGGGCCAGCCCACTTTCGAAGATTTCTTTTTATCCCTCGAACCTGGCATGACTCACAAACAAATTAACTCAAAACTAAAGCAACAGACTCAGCACCAAACAAAAGAAAAGGAAAGATTATACCAGTACTGAAGATCACAAAAATGGTGCCGAGTAACGGATACGGTGACGGCAGAACTGAAGCAGCATCGATGAATTGACTAGGCTCAAGTAGGCTGCAATGGTGTATCTTCTTTTTCAGCTCGCATGTGAGGTAGCTGCACACTCTACAGAAGGAGAAGCAGAACTGAGTGGAGGAGGTCACGTCAGTTGCTGGCCAACCCTCCCGGAGTGCTCATGTGGTACGTCCGGCCTCGAGGGGATGCAGTTCTTCCCTTTGAAGAAAAAATAAAATGTCTAGTGGGGTACTGCGCCTGGCTTATACCCCACCAGTGATGGAATGGTGAAGATTGATACAGGGAAGATCACTGTATAATAGTTTTGACTAGTTAAAAGTCATAGGGAAAGCACGCAAGGTATATTTTATGAGAAAAGTTTGACAAGCATATTTTTGTTTCATGGAAGTGACTGTTTAAAGCTCTTGCATTAGTACAGATACACTTAATTTCGTGAGTTCAGCCTGGTGATATTATTTACAGTGCTTACAGGTTTAGCATCCCAGCTACATTATTAAATCTGAACCTAACTAAGCTTAATTTACTATTATAGAGAATACTTCAAGTTGCTCCTAACAGTATGGAAAAGGGAAGTTCACTGCCGGAATTTAATTCCGGACATTAGTAGGTCAGGGCAGGTACCAAGGTCTCTATAAAATACATGTACTAGGGGAGGTATCTGGGCCACTATTCTACACCTCCGTATTCTGGATTTAGTTTAGTAGCCTAAAAGAAGCTTCCCCTCTCTTTTTGACCTTTTGGGACTAGAAGCTGCACTGTTCCCTTGTAGTAGGAAGCCAAAGAGACAAGTACAGAGTAGTTTATTGAGAATAAGGGAAATACCTCTCTCAGGGAAGATCTAAGATCCCCCCTCATTTAATTTATTTAAACAGGACCTGCACACAAAAGATATAGGATGCAGGCTTATGGTTTAAATTGAATAATATCTAGCTTAGCATTATGCTCTCTTCTAAGTTATTGCTGGAGCTAATATTGAACGCTGGGTCGTTCCATATGATCCATTATATCTTCTAATAAGTAATCCTTACTGAAATGGAATGGAAAATACTAAGATTACAATGAAGATATTTTATATTAAGGGCATAGAGTGACATAAAAGTACAATGGCACAGAATAGAGACAGGTAAAATTAACTGGCTCTATGGACCCCTTAGAGGGAAGGCCAAAGGGCTTAATAAGGTGTTCCTTTTCTAGTACAGACCCAAGGAGCTTGTTATAGAGAAAGATCTGGCTTCCCAGATATACAGTTTGTTAATACTGGGTCATCAAGCTGGGGTTATCATCGAAAACAGTAACTGGATCACATGAATAAGTGCACCTTCCAGAGGGGAGAGGTGAAATTATTGTACATATGTTATGGTTAGACGGTACAATGTTGTTGACCCTTATCCTTTATTTTCTTTTATTGCCCCTTAGCATGGTCAGGGGAGAACTAGTACCACCTTAGACATGCATCACCTTACGTTGGGACACCATGGTTCTTATGGAGGGTGGGGAAGGTTTATCCCTTGGGAACTCTTCCAGATCGGTAACTACCTCCAGTTTAGGGATAGTTATAACTGGGCAAAAGAAGTTTCTGTCCCAAATGATGGAAGTCAATGTGTATATAGTTTTAGCACTTTGGAATAAAGTTAATAAGGGGCAGAGCTAATTTTTTCCTCTGAAGTATCCCTGGCAAAACTTTTGTGGGTCCTATGGCCCTTTTTGGGCCAACATACCCTACTTGAAAAAAAAAAACAACTGTATTTTCTGTTATGCTAAAGAAAGACATTTTTCTTTTTAGAAAAAAAGAGGCAGACACAACATAGAAAGAAGATAACCTTTAATAATACAGCAGTCTGTATGGTACGTATGTTTAGGTACATGTGGATGGGGAGCTCGGGGGGGGGCGGTCGTTTGGTTGCCATACTGCATTGGGACTGATGGCTGGATGGGCGGATTCTCCCAGAGGTTCTTTTTCTGTGATGTTACTCAATGGGGGCTCCCTCTTCCATAGCAACCCTTGAAAACCTGGGGAAAATCACAACAAAATTATCTCACCACCAGTTAAATTTTTCTCTCAAAACATCAATGGGGTACATAATTCCAGAAAAACATTGAGGCTTATGCAGCACCTGACACGACACCTTGCAGACATTTATTTTTTTCAAGAGATGCACCTCTCTCAACAGGAACATTTAAAACTGGGGTGGAGGAAATATGAAGTGTATGCCTCCTCATACCACAATGGTAGGAAGAGGGGAACAGACATACTGGTCCCAGCTTCTATGCCACTGGAGATAAAACAAACAGGTAACTGGTTAGAATAGCGCTACAAATATAGCGCAAGGAAAAAGCACGCTGTCCGAACAGCGTATCACAGACAGCGACAGGGATTAGACAGCGTTATGCAATAAGCTCTTCCCAGGTCGCTGTCCATGGTACTAGGGCAGAAGACAAGGGCTGAGAAATTGGGAAGGCTGGCCGAGCTGCTCCCACAGCGAAGAGGACTGAGACATGGAGCAGTTTGGCCAGAATGGTAGTGGAGACCAGGGTTCTAATCCGGGTTTCCGAAATTTTTTTTCTTCTCATAATTCAACTGCGACTCAGAGTTCATTATTTCAGTTATGGGAGGCACAGCCCCTATGATAAAATATGTGTTTGGACTGGTAGCGGTCCTCAGTGTGCTTTGCAACTGCTAGCAGTGGAGCTGGTTTTACCTGAGGCATTTGTTCCTGCCGCTGTTCTGAATAGCATTGTATGGGTGGCGCTGTTATTGACAGCGCTGTTCATACATGTGCTATTCAGATCTAGTGCCAAACAAACATGTACCAATACACAGGGCCGATGCACCATAGTAAAGGGACGACTTTACCAACAAGAAGTTACCCTGGTAAACATGTACTTCCCTCCAAATACAGATACCCCAGTTGTGAGGACATTCCTAAACCACTTAATTGACTACCTTGAGGGACATTTGATACTGGGTGGGCGCCTAAACGTGGTCCTATCGCAACAACTTGACACAACAAACTCTACGGGATATAGAGCTTCACTGAACCACTGTTACATAAAGATGAATTTTAATCCTCTGGGTATAGTAGATATTTGGTGTAAACATTTTCCCACACAGAAAACATACACTTTTCTATCAAATCGACATAGAACATACTCAGGGCTAGATTACTTTTGTACTACAAGCGAACACCTTCACATAGTACAAGACTTATCCTAAGTCCCCAGAATACCATCCAATCATCGTTCCTGCCTTCTAAAATTACAACTGGGAAAAATACAAAAAAATTATATCTGGCAACTGAATCTCTCCCACCCTTTTTTTTGTGAACCCTGTTTATGCCACCTCAGTGCTGGTCCCTTAGACCTCTCTCAGGCGTGGATTACGGGGCAACGGCATTTCTCCCACTCTGCTGAGGTCTTCCAACCTGACCTCTGTCCAGGATACTCTCTTCCCCTCGCTCTGCTCTGAGCCCAAGGTAAGGCCACCACTCCTCCGGCACTCTATCTAGAATCTTGTAAGTGGCTGGAGGAGAGGAGAGAGTCGGAGGCTGGTTGGAGGGGCCCAGCATTGAGCATGGGTGCCGTGCAGCAGGATCACACCATTGCCTGTCCGGATGCCAGGGATTTTCCACTTTTTCCAGTGGGGGGGGTGTGGACATGCAATGATGCCCTGCACACGACAGGTGCGCTCCCACACCCGTGCGTAAGGTGTCTGCCAACTCTCCAATTCCCTGTTTGAGCGTGCCGAAAGTTGCGCTGCCCCAGCCTCCACTGGGAGCCGCTGGTACTGCGGCGTGTGTTACCCACCCACCTCCAGGAGAGGAGAGCAGTCCTCTGGACGCTCAATCCTCTCCTGCCACTGCCGACCACCAATGACCCATGCTTGTTTCCGAACCCAGGTCGACGGCATTCCACGAGGTGTGGCATCCAGTGCCTCAACCCTCAGTGCCACCAGGCTGATGAATCTCTCCCTTTTGAAGGACAAACAGTTCTGCACAATAATTTCCGAAAGAATCCCTGTAATTATTTAGGAGAATATGACGCAGCCAGCACCTCTCTCCATCATGTGGGACACGTTAAAAATAGTCTTTCAGGGAGATATTGACTCTTCTATTCATCAAAAGAGAGGGAAAATAAATATAACACTCTTAGGGAACAGCTAACCACATATCACTTATTATATACTGAGAAAGACCAGGCAGTAATTGATAGAATTAAAGAAATGAAAAAACAATTACAAGAATTGATGGACGTAAAAGTTCAGCAAACATTTGCCTTCTTAAAACAGTCTCTTCATGAAGGTGGCTCCAGGAACCTGGCCCATAAACTTTTAGTGCACTGTCACAAAGCCTGTATTTTAAAACTTACGGACCCATTAACAAAACAAACTATGCACGACGAAATGAAAAAACAACATATTTCAAAAGTATTATCAATCCCCATACACAGCTTCTCCAAAGTCAGATACAGATACTCTTCAATCCTTTTTCCAGGGACTGAATCTTCCACAACACACAAGCACAGAAGACACACATGGAAGCCCCAATACTAACAGAAGAAACAGAACACCAAATCAAGAAAGCAAAAATTTTAAAATGTCCCTGCCCTGATGGGTTTCCAGCAGAATGGTAAAAGAAATTTATCTCACTGCTGTTACCACCTCTACAACAGACTTATAAAGATGTGACAGAAGGTAAACCCCATCCCCCCATTGTGGGACTATACCACTATAGTAGCAATACCAAAACCAAATAAAGATCCAGTTTACCCCTCCTCCTATCATCCAATTTCCATATTAAATGTGGATTATAAAATGTATATGGCCATCTTGGCCAAGAGACTTGAGAACATCCTCCCTACATTGATCCACCCAGATCAATCCGGATTTGTCTGCCAGCACATTGGATAATATCAGGTGAACTTTGTTTTTAGTGGAATGGGTCCAAACCAGATAAATCTCAGCCATTTTCTTGGGCTTGGATGCAGAGAAGGCCTTTGATAGGGACTCCTGGGAATTTCTCTGGGGCACTCTGTTGGCCTTCAACTTTCCAAAGCCTTTTATACAGTAAAATGGCTACAGAATTCATATACCCACCCAAAGGTGTATAAAAGAATAAATGGTGTATTATCTTCCCCTGTTAACCTACAAGGAGGATCTCATCTCCACCACTATTCGCCACTCTATATGAAGCCACTGGCTCAAGCAATTCAAATGAAGGATAAGAGAGAAGGGATTTCAATTGTACAACATGACTATAAAATAATGCTCTATGCTGGTGATGTCCTACGTACCCTCACCAACAATGAACACTCCATACCAGCAGTGTGGCAAACTCTAAATAGATATGGCAACTGGCGGGATTCAAACTGAACCTCCAAAAGATCAAGGTACTCCTCAATCACTATTCGCCCACTCTCGAATTGAAAAAAACCTTACTGAGGAAATGGCACAGCACAAAGCTAAAATATTTAGGCATACACATTCCAAAAGAATTGGGAAATATGGTGTTAATAAACTATTAGCCATTAGCCAATGTTACTGAGGAGGATCTGAAAAAATGGGGACTACTACCACTTTCTTTTTTTGTCCGAATTTAAAATAACTGATATGAATATACTCCCCTGACTTTTATACTTATTTCAGATCCTCTCCCTGTTCCCAGCATCATTCTACTTCCACTCTTGGAATAAAATAATGTCAAAATTTATATGATCTGGACAGTGCCTGAGAATTAGTCTCTTGATATTACAACTGCCACAAGCACGGGGAAGTAAATCTCCCTCACTTGTTAAATTTTGCGACAACAGCACATTCAGAAATTACATTAGCATGGTTATCCTCTCAGAACACTACACCTTGGAAAAATATTGAATTTAATCTAAACGATATGTATGACACAGGCCATATGCTCTTTGCCACCCCCTCAAACACTCTTCCTCTCACACATTTTACAGCACTCACTAGGAATACTCTCAGGGTCTGGTACAATATTAAAAAACATGTGGCTTGCTGGCCTGCCAGTGCAGCAGCAAGGCGTCCACTTGCGGTGCCGACATCGCCGGTTTAGTGACGGACTCAAAAGTCAGAGGGCAGGCTGGAGGGAGAAGAATTGAGTGTCCTGAGGGACTGTTCTCCTTCTCCAGGAGGGGGAAAGAGAGTCCGGCACTTTACGGACCCCTGGCGGAGCCTGGGGGTACTGCTGCAGCCTGCGCTGTCACCATAGGGGGGAAGGTCGTACACAGACATCATTGCACATCTCTGCCCCCAGGGGTCCAAAAGAAAAAATAGCAGCTGCCATACATGATGGCCCACTTCTCCTGGCTCCCCCCATCATCCTCCATGGCACTCCTTGAAACGACGACCTATTCCGATGTCTGTTGTATCTGGGCCAACTCCACACCCCACCCTGGGGGGCAATCCAGGGAGGTGATTCCGGTAGGCACCCCCTATCAGCAACCTTCTCCCGTAGTCGTGTGGGTTTGCACTTAGTGTGGCAGCCCCGCCTGGGGGGAAATCCAGGAGGTACCAACCTGGAAGAAGATAAGTTCCAGGGATGAAGAGGGGAACCGGAGTGGGTTGGGGCTGATTCCTAGGTGGAGTTGACCAGAAAAAGCATACTAAAAAAAAACAAAAATAAAAAACGTGGCTTTTGCTCAAAGTATTTATTTTTGTAGAGTTTTAGACGCTGATGAGGAATTTCTCCTGTCTCAGATGGACCCAGTGTTCCATTGGTGGAGACAGCTTGGACTGACATAAAAACTACAAGATTTTGGACTAACAGGAATACAGCATTACTGCTATTTTCAGTCCAAACTTACCTGCTCCATAGGCAAAACTCTTATACCAAACTCCCAGAGCAGTTCCACATGCTAATGGCAATGATACTGGATGCCCAGAGAGGTGTTCTGTGGGGGTATTTAATAGGAAATATTTACAAAGATTTCTAGCATTTCTTAGGAGCTACAACTCAGTCTATCTTAGTAAGCTGGAATAAGGACATTAATACTACAACCAAATATGACAGATGGACTTAAATATGCTGTTCCGACAATAAAAATTACCTCCTCAACCCTGTGGAGGGAATTTGCATGGAAAAGTAGATGCTGTTTCTTCCGAACCCCAGCTGTGCTAGTGAAATACATGCCAAGTGCCTTTGGGAACTGCTGGAGAAACTGTGGTTCCAACCCAGTCGACCACAGACATATCTTCTGGTACTGTCCAGCACTGACCAAATTTTGGGAAGAGGTCCTACTCCAGATTGAGGAGTTGCTAGGCGGTCCCCTCCATCTGACACGTGAATTAGCCCTGTTGTTGGCTCCTCCTAGTGAGATGCGCCTTTCGGCTAAGTCCCCTATCTGCTTCACCTATTGGCCCCCCCAAAAAAAAACATAACCAGGCCCCGGATAAAACCAGAGCACCACACAGTGGAAACTTGTTGTAGTATAATGAATGATATTTATAATATGGAAAAACTAATTGCAACTGTCCACGACAGAACAGAACAGTTTTATGCTAAATGGCAGTGGTGGGTGATGCATGTCTTGGTTGCTGACTCTGCCTTTGCTCCCTAGGGAGTACTTAAGACACAAAACACAAGTTCTCCGCCCCAACCCGTTTATGGTAAGGAGTAACAGCAGACAAATGGCTGTCTTCCAAAAAAAAAAAAAACAATCATTTGTCAATGCCAAATGTTGCTTGCTTGTATGTGCTGTTTAGGTATTTGGAAGTGATAGTTCCATGCCTTCCTCACAAGACATGCACTGTGCCTATCCGTTCAGTATTCACAGAAGAGTGGGAGGGGCAAGGGCCACAGCAGTTGCCAAGGGGGTGAAGAGTTGGACAATAGTCCATTCAAAGGCAAAAGAGTGCTGCAGGACCTCACTAAATTGAAGGTGGACAAAGCGATGGAACCAGATGGCATATACCCAAGGATATTAAGAGAACGGCGAAGGGAGATAGCAGCACCTCTGGCAGCCATGTTCACCGAGTCATTCACCATGACTGAATTATAGGAGGGCACATGTGGTCCCTCTACTCAAGTATGGCAGCAGGGAGGAGGTAGGGAACAATAGGCCGTTCTGCCTCACCTCAGTAGTGGGGAAGAACATGGAGACATTGTTTAAAGAAAGGATAGTGGGGCATCTAGAAGCCAACAGAGCCCAGGACCATAGACAACATGAATTCACAGTGGGGACATCATGTCAGACAAATCTGGTTGATTTCTTTGACTGGGTGACAAAGGAAATGAGTCAGGGTGGGGCAGTGGACAACGCTAACCTTGATTTCAGCAAAGCCTTTGACACCATCCCACATAGGAGGCTAATAAACTAGCTGGGTAGGCTGGGCATGGAGGAAAGGGTGGTAAACTGGTTTAGAAACTGACTAACAGACAGGAGGCAGAGAGTGATGGTAAATGGGGTGCAGTCTAGCGAGAGGGGGTGACCAGTGGTGTGTTGTAGGGATCGGGCCTGGGGCTAGTCCTGTTCAATGTCTTCATTAGTAACAATGCAGAACGGCAGAAGGGAATTTTTTCACCAAATTTTCAACATAGCCATTTTAAGACCTCTGCTCATGAACAGAGTCACTGTGATTTTCTTTATGTGTCCCATACATTGAGTTTGCACACCGACTGTGCCACTGTGCGCTACATGCGTGGACACACATTTTGGGCGAGATGTGAGAAATTATAGCTGTACTGCTTATAAGGAGGTGTGGTAAAATGGCAATGTTGAAAATCTGGAGTGAAAATATTGAAAATTTGCGAACTTACGAGCAGTGTAACGCATGCTACAGTAAAACAGTCATTTTTGGGAGTTTTTTCACCAAATTTTCAACATAGATTTTGGGGACCTACCTCATAAACTGTGACACTGTCATTTCGTAAATCGGTCCCAAAAGGTGGTTCCACGCAGTGACCGCGAAATCACCTTTTGAGACCGATTAATGCCATGACAGTGACGGAATTCATGAGGTGGGATCCCAAAAAAAAACCCATGTTGAAAATTTGGTGAAAAAATTCCCCAAAATGCCAGAGATATGCAGTAAAGTTGAAAAAACTCTATTTATTCCATTATACTAACTGGCCAGCAATTTGTTCCATAGGCTGAGCAAGTTATAATTTGCCGTTATAACAGCAAACATGCGCCACGTCAATCAAGAACAGCCACTCCCTGATTGGCAGTTAATGTCCTACTGGGCGGGCTTCCACTCGTGAGCAAACATGGCAGCTCCTTATCTGCACAGTGAGGAGCCGCCAGACCGAAAGCCCTCATCCTCTTTTTTTAAAATAAAAATAAAACAACAGTCATGTGAACCATATTTCAAAAGTATCTGGTTGATCATGCCATTCGAAAGCCGTAGAGGACAACTGCCATGAACAACGGCTCATACCTTGCTCCTTGAGGTAAGACGATCGCGATTTCAACACAGAACTTTGGCCAAATTAAAAAAATAAAAATAAAACAGCAACGGTTAAAAAGGACACTGGAAGAAGAAAAAAAAAAGACAAATGGGAAGACAGACAGGATATGTGTGTGTGTGTGTATATGTATGTGAGACATAGAGTCAAAGTGCGTGTGTGTGTGAGAGAGATTCAGACACAGGGCTGGAAAAAATTGCTGCCCAGCAATTATAAATAATAAACTATGGGAAAGTGTGCTTAAATTATTGTATATATACTGCTTACCGGCATTTCCTCAGTTTGCGGTCGGCTTTGAAGAGTGCAGATGTGTTCCGGTCCACGGAAGATCATCGTGCCAGACTCCGGAGGTAAGTGTAGGAGTGAGGTAGGGGTGTGTAGGGAAGATTAGGCGCGGGTGGGGGAGGAGTCAGGACAGTCTAAGGAAGTTTTTTCCTTTTAGGTTTTTTTTTTTTTTTTACTTGGACAACGCTGGAGTTGTGCCACGCTGGGTTGGGCTCCCAGTGTGGCAGCTGGAAGGCTGTTTGGGAGAGGGCAGTGGAGCAGACAGGGTATTGGGCACCCCGCCTGCCAAGGGATCTGTTGCCACACTGGGGTGGGCTCCAGTGTGGCACCAATAGTCTTGGGGACAGCCATACAGACTGCTGACACGCTGGGTGGGCTCCCAGCGTGGCACCTGGAACTCTGTTGGGGGGCGCAGCACGGCCGACGAGGATTGGGCACCCCTGTCGGTTATGCAGTGTGTGCATGGGAGGAGCAAAGCACGCAGGTATGCGCGCGTGCGTGGGGAGGAAGCGTGCATCGCTGCTCACCGGAAGCGGCTCTCCCTTTCATCTGTACGGCATTGCATTTTCAACTGCTGTCACAGACAGCTGCAGTGTTTACTGGAGCACTGTGGCCGTGCCGGCAAACACACTGACTGAATTGGAAGAGGAATGCCACATCTCCGAAAACTCAGATGATGGCATTATGTTTCTTGCACATGCGTGCAAGCAACATGAAAAAGAGAGAGAATGGGGGAAAGGGATATGTTGCTGTGGGGAGGGAGATGGGCTTGCCCTAAAGAGGGTTATAGACCAGTTACACAGACTTTTCAGACTATCAGAATTATACAGACTGGCAAACAAGAAGAAATATCAGACTGACTAATAATATGATTTTGGTGAAAGAAAAAGATAACTTTTTTTTTCTTTTTTATTCTCAGATTTATTTATAACCTTGCTGTCCAAGTTGTTAATACCCTGTCAAAGTATGAAAGCAATGTAATACACATGTATGCCCCAATAAAAAGATAAAGTGTAAAAAAAATAAAAATACAACAATTAATTTCAAGACATATCCAAAGCATAAATTGCTATTTGTGAGATGTTTTGATTATATGTACGAGGGCTTACATAAAGCATTGCCTTTGTTTTTTTTTTGGTGTTCAGGATGAGATGATGATCTTTAATCCAGGTCTGGAAAGAAAGAAAATCTTTCTGTAAACATTCTACCCATTAGCTGAATCTTTAGCTGCAGTGCAAATTACAGCATTGTCTACGCATAATAATACAGACGACTCAGTGTGTGTATCCGGCAGATCATTAATAAACAGACTGAACAGCATGGGGCCCAGGACTGAGCCCTGTCATACCCCAATACTGGGCATTCAATATGCTGAGAACACATCTCAAGTTGTTCAAGCTGAGAAAATAAAACAAAATTGTCACTATTATCCTAGAAAGGTAGTACGATTATAGATTATTCTTCTGTATTATTATAGTGTTTTATATTTATATGTAGATATACTGTGTGTATATTTTATGAAATCATTAGTTATATTGAATATTGTCTATTTGTATGTTGTCATGAAGTTCTGTGTATGTTAAGTGTTTGATGTAAGTGTAACTGGATTGTGCAATGGACCTCACTGAAAATGAGCTTCAGCTCAGTTGAGCTATCCAATTCATTTGCATGAAAATGAAAAAAAGTTTTACTACTAGTATCACTACTACATCTCCTACCTTTGCTCTATACTTTCATCTGTCCAGATAGTTTGAAAACCAGTTCAGGACAGGTTCACACAGCCCCACAATCAATCAATTTAGTAAGTAATAATTTAAGATTAACTTAATAGCTTTACAAAAATTAACAAAAACTGAAGCAACAGAAAAAAAGGAATCAACAGAAGAGAGCAAATAACCAGTAAACGTCAATAAAGTCATACTGGTGCTGTCTGAACCTGTACTGTTGGGGAGTCAAAAGGTTTTATTATGAAAATAATTCTGCAGTTGCTCATGTGTTACTCTTTCGAGCAACTTGGAGTAGAAGGGAGCAATGACTAGACCTAAAGTTTACTACAGACATCCTAGGTCTTTATTTATGAACTGTGACAATGTCAGCCCTTTCCCATAAAGCTGGTATTGTGCCAGTGCAAAGGGACAAATAAAATGATTTTTGTCAAAGGGATGGCAATTTCCTCCTTAGATAAATTTACAATACCCATTTCAATTCCATCTGGCCCCATTTTAGTACTATAGTTCAGTTTTTGTAAATACTTCAATGTGGAATTATGGAAATCCTTTAAAAATGAAAACTAGGGACAGTTTTATTTGGACATTTCTGAACTGATGAGGCTCAAAGTCTAGTAGATCTTTCAACAGATGCTCATAATCACCAACATAGATTTTAAAACTATTAGCAATGTCAATTTTCTTAAGAGTTTCTGAATTTTTTACTATGGTTTTAGAAATAATTTTATTATCTACATTTGCTAAATTTCTTATTAGTTTCCAAAAATTGACAAACCTCCTCTTTATTGTCTGTTTATTCGTAAAATACTTTATTTCAGTCATTTTAACTATGGATTTACATAGATTTATTTAGGTCTTACATAGAAGCAGAGAATTGTCAGCAGAAAAATACTGCTTGGTCCACCAAGTCTGCTGACATGATCCCTGCCTAGTCTGCCTCCACAGACCCTAACTGGTCTCCAGCAACCCTCCCTCCTCCCTGACTATTCACTAATATTCCCTTATGTATATCTCACAAATGCTTGAAGCCCCCACTGTTTTCTAACACGCCACTTACACTGGCAGTCTGTTCCAGGCATTTACCACTCTCTCAGTCAAGTAGTACTTTCTCACATCCCTCTTTAATGTCCCCACTCCAGCTTCATCACATGCCCTCTAGGCTTGGTACTCTTCCTCCTTTGAAAGAGATGCCCTTCCTGCACCCTGTTAACCCCTGTGAGGTACCTGGAGGTCTCTATCATGTTCCCTCTTGCTCTCCTCTCTTCCAGGGTGTACATGTTGAGATCCTTTAGTCTCTCTTCACAGGGCTTCCGATGCAACCCCGGCAACATTTTAGCCTCCTCTGCACTGCCTTCACCCAGTCTACGTCCTTTTAGAATTACAGCCTCCAGAACTGGACACAATACACCGGTGGGGTCTCACCAGTGAGCGATACAGTGGCAACACCACCTCCCTCCTCCTGCTAGAGATCTCTCCCAATGTACTGCAGCATTGCACTGGCCCTACCCACTGTTTCGTCACACTGTCCTGCCACTTTAAGGTCATCAGATATGATAACCCCAATGTCCCGTTCCTTCTTACTGGCTGACAGTACCCCTCCCCCCATATCTTATACTCAGTTCCTGGGTTCCTATGCCCTAAGTGTATAATTTTGTACTTTTTAGCATTCAACCCCAACTGCCATGTTTTTGACCAATCCCCGAGATTCCCAAGAACCTCACGTATTCCTTCTACCCCATCCTGGTTGTCCATCCTATTACAGATTTTGGTATCACCTGCAAAAAGGCACACATTCCCTTCCAGTTCATCTGCAATGTCACTTATGAAGGCACTAAAGAGGACTGGTCCCAGTACTGAGCCCTGCAGCACCCTGGTATTCACTCTTCTATTTTTTAAGTGAGTGCCATTAACCACCGCCCTATGTCCCCTATACGTTAACCAATTTTTAACCCAGTTCATTATTTTGGATCCCACCCCTAGGTTGCTCAATTTCCTAATCAGTCTCCTGTGTGGCACAGTGTCAAAAGTCTTGCTAAAGTCCAGATAGGCCATGTCCACTGCCATCCCCTGATCTAGTTTCCTGGTCAATCAGGTTCTTCTGGCATGAATCCCCCCCACACCCCCGTGAATCCATTCTGACTTTCATCTTGCAGCCCATTTGATTCAAGATACCCTACCAACTTTTCCTGTAACAGTGTTTCCATTAATTTCCCCACCACCAAGGTGGAAGTCACCAGCTTGTGGTTGCCAGCATCTTCCTTGCTGCCGCTCTTATGTAGAGGGACCACGTCTGCTCTCCTCCAGTACTCCAAAATCATGCCCAGTTCCTGTGAGCTGTTGGATAAGGCCATCAGTGGGGCAGCCGGCATCTTCCCAAGTCCTTTTAGGGCCCTTGGATGCATCTCATCCAGTCCTATAGCTCTGTCCACTTTCAGAGATGCAAGTCCCTGGGGGCTGGCCCAATGGCTCAGAGGCGCTATGCATGCCTTACCTTTTCCCATGCTTGCAACCTGGGTTGGGGAACAAATTCAGGTTGCAAGGATCGGCCGCAAGGGGGAGAAGAGGATCGAGCATCCAAGGGAGGTAGGGAGGGCCGCCATCTTGGTCTTTAGCTGCCAACAGGTGGTGGTCAGGTGACAGAGATAGAATTATGAGCAACGTGCAAAGGGCGGGTCTGCAGTTCCGTAAATACAGGTTATTCACCAGTAACAGGAGTTCAAGGAATGGTATATGTTGTTCATCCACACTTATTGGCAGGTTCCTTGCTGCTTTAAATCTTGCCGGAAGGTCTTCAAGCTGGCTCCTCCCACCCACCCGGGTGGTAAAACTCTCGGCTCCGCCCCATGACGCCAGATCTAGCCCACTGGAAGCTCAGGTTGTACGGCCAGCCAGGAGGTCGAGGGTAGGATGAACAACATATACCATTCCTAGAATTCCTGTTACAGGTGAGTAACCTGTATTTCTTGGGACATGGATATGTTGTTCATCCACACTTATTGGCAGACTCCTAGCAGTTCTCCGGGAGGAGGGAGGCAAGGTGCACACCCCCTACTTAGGGAATAAAGACTGGAGAACCGAGGCCCCAAACCAGCATCCCGGCGTGACCCAAGGTCGATGTGGTAGGGGGTAAATAAGGTATGTGCCGACTTCCAGGTAGGAGCCCTGCAGATATCCTGGATAGGGACATCCCCGGAAGCAGCCACCGATGCAGCGGTATGGAGGGTAAAATGAGCTCTTATCCCTCTGGGAGGCTCCATGCCCGCCCACCTAAAGCGGAGATCTATGCAGGAGGTGACCCACCCAGTCATCGTCTGTGTGGCTGCAGGTCTGCCAGTTGCGGCTTCAGCGTAGAAGACAAACAGCTGGCGAATCTCTCTCGAACTTCAGCCTTACGCTCCTTGAGAAGGCGAGCGCTCAACTAGGGTCCAAATGGAGCCTATATTCGCCTCCGAGGTGTAAATGGGGTAGAACACCGGCAGAGTCAACACCCGGTTAAGGTGAAGCTCTGACACCACCTTCAGAAGGAACTTCGGGTGGGGCTCAGGACAACCTTGTCCCTGTGGAAGACCAGATAGGGAGACTCGAAGGAAGTGCCTGAAGCTCTCCCATCCTTCTGGTTGATGTGGTAGCCACCAAGAAGGTGTTCTTCCACAACAGGTGGGAGAATTGCACCTGTGCATTGGTTCAAATGGCATGCCTATGAGCTAAGCCAGTACCAGCGGTAGATCCCATGGAGATGAAGATTCTTGCACCGGAGGGGAAGTGTGATCAAGGCCTTGGAAAAGCACCAGACCACCTTTCCTGCGCCACCGACTGCCTTCCGGCCCACGGCTGGAGGGCAGAGGTGGCTGCCAGGAGCACCTTAAAGGTCGTTGACCAAAGCCCTTGCTAAAGAAGAAGAAAGGACCACAGGTAGTCCGGAATGCTCGCCGAGGAACAGGAGAAGGGACCAGACCCTACCCTAACACCAAATGGAAAAACTCTTCCATTTGAAGGCGAGCATTATCCGTCGACTCTGACGGGACGCCTAACAACGCTGGAGGACCTCACTGGAAGACCCAAGGCCTGGCAAGTAGCCGCACAGGAACCAGGCCGTCAGGTGCAGGGATTGAAGGTCCGGATGGAATACCTTCCCCTGATAACAGAGATCAGGTCCGGGAGGGCTGGAAGCCACCTCAGGAGCCTGGAGCTGAGACTGAGGAGAGCTGGATACCAGAGCTGGTGGAACCAGTCTGGGGCTACCAGAATCACCTGCGCCTTGTCCCTCCTCGCCTTGAGAAGCACCTTGTGGATCAAGGGAAATGGGGGAAAGGCGTAGAAGAGGCCTGGGGTCCACGGCCTCAAAAGGCATCACCTTACAGCGAGCCCTGCTGAGGGGGTGGGCATGAAACAGTCTCAGCATCGCATTCTCCCTGGAGGGAAAAAGGTCAGCCCGAGGCGTGACACAGTGGGAGAAAGATCTTGTGCTACCTCCGGCAGGAGAGAACTCCTCGTGAGACGCAGCCCCTATCCGGCTTAGGACATCGGCCTGGGTGTTGGAGGCTCCTGCCATCGAAATGGCTAGGAAAACCACCTCCTGGCTGCGCACGAGACCAAATGCGGAGAACCTCCTCACATACGGCAAGGAGCGTGTCCAGTCCTGGGGGGTTAGGTAGCACATGGTCATGGTATTGTCCGCCTGGACCTGAACCGCTTGACCCCATATAAACGGAGCGAAGGCTGTGCAAGCTAGGCAGACAGCATGAAGCTCCAGCAGGTTGAAATGGCATCGGGACTCCTGAGGGGACCAGAGGCAGTGCACTCTGTGCTCCCCTTAATGGGCACCCCAACCAATCAGAGATGCATCGGTCGAAGAAGACCGTCGACTCAGGGCGGATGAACGGGATGCTCTCCTGTGGATGTGCTGGAACGGTCCACCATTGGAGAGTGTTCCACATCTCCTGGGTCACTGTCACGGGCTGGTCCAAAGGATCGCAGCGTTGTAACCACTGGCTGGCCAGCCCCCACTGAAGGGGACGCATGTACCAACGGGCCCAACACACCACGCTGGTGCAGGCAGCCACGAGGCCCAGGAGGTGCAGGAAGTCCCGGGCAGGGCGCGATTGCCCAATCAGACATGACTGGGTAAAGGAGGAAGAACCTCGGCCCTGTCCGCCGGGAGCCGAGCTCTGGCTCGAAGAGTCGAGCTCTGCCCCGATGAAAACAATCACCTGCTTTGGCACGAGTTTTGACTTGGTTCCGTTGAAGAAGAGGCCCATCTGAGAGCAACCTAGAGGGCCAGAACTCCGGACCGCTCCACTTCCGCTCTGGAGGGGGTTGCAATCAGCCAGCCATCCAGGTAGGGGTACACCCGGACCCTTTGGCGCCGCAGGAATGCTGTCACCACTGCTATGCATTGGAGAAGACCCTGGGAGCTGGGAAGAGGCCGAAGGGTATGGCTCGGAACTCGTAAAGAAATCCCTCCGTTCTGAAGCGGAGAAGTCTCCGAAGAAACAGACGGATCGGAACATGAAGAATGCGTCCTGGAGGTCGAGGGGGAAGAGCCACACTCCTCATTCCAAGGATGGGATATCTGAGTCAGAGTGACCATCCAGAAGGTCCGAGACCTTAGGAAGTTGTGCAGTTTGAGAATGGGGCACCAGCCCCCTGTCCATTGGGGGACCATGAAGTACCTGGACACAAACCCCGGGTCTGGAGGAGGCTCTGCCACCTTCCTGATTACCTCTTTTTCAAGGAGCAGGGCAATATCGGCTCGGCAGGCTGACAGAGAGGCTGCGGACCCCGTGGCCCCCCGAAGGGCGACGGCTCGGAAGGGTGGGGCCTGCTCGAACTCCAGAGGCAGGCCCTTTCCTACCACCTCCAACACCCAGCAGTCCATGGTGATAGCGGACCAGGCAGAAAGGAAGTGGTGAAGCCGTTCCCCCTCGGGAAGGGGACCCAGGCAGGGGTGACGAGGCCGGGGCGACGCCCCTCAGCCTGTCGCTGAGCAGGCTTGGAGGAGGGACTGGCCGAGGAAGCTCCTGGGCCTTTACCTCCTTGCTTCCCCTTAGAGGAAGCCGCTGGCTTGGTTTCAGGATGCCAAGCGCAAGCCTGCTGGCCCTCTTGCTGGTGCTGATAGGCCGGATGTGCCGCAGGTGCCGAAGAACAAAAGGGCTTACACAGAGATTGCCGGCGGCCCTTGTCCCTCTGGGCGGGGGTGGACCGAGTCCGGAGTGACATTGGACTTCTCTGTCCCCTGGAGGTGTCCCTCTGTTCCAGGGCCGAAGAGGTCAGTCCCCAAGAAGGGGATGTCTGCCAACTTGTGCTGGGTATCCGCCGAGAAGGTGGATATCCTCAGCCATGCCCTGCGGTGCAAGGCCACCGCGGCCGCTACTGACTTGGCACAGGAATCACCTATGTCCAGAGAAGTCTGAAGCTGCTGCTTAGCTACCGCCCCACCCTGGTCCCGCACCTGCCGGACCGTGGTCCGCAGGTCGGCCGGGAGATGAGGGATCACCTCATCCAGGGAGCCCAAGAGGGCATGGGAGAAGTGTGCCATCAGCGCGGCCGAGCTTGCCTGTCAGAGGCCTAGCGAGGACGCGGCGTAAACATTGCGCCCGACATAGTCCATCCTTTTGGACTCTTTGTCGGGAGGCCTATCCACATCCCAAGCATTTACGGAACGCTGGAAGACGTTATCAGTAACTAACCCCTCAGCAGAGGGGTGCTCCGAGAAACCGAGCAAAGAACTGATAGGAACTGCATACTTCCTGGCCATCCTAACCGAGGGTGCAGGACAGGAAGTAGGCCGCTGCCAAAGCTCCAAGGCTGGGCCGACAATGGCCTCAGCCACAGGGAAGGCCTCCAAGGGTGAATCCCCTTGGTCTAGGATCTCCGTTAGGGGATAATACGCCTGTTTGGACACAGGCTCGAGCGCATCCCGGTGAACTCCGAGATGACCCTAGGCAGACCCAGGAAGGACGATGGTCTGTCATCCAAAGATCAGTCCAGGGAGGACTCCAGGCCCACCTACCTGGGGAACACAGAGGAGTCATCGTCGGACTCTGAAGGGTCTGCAAAGAGCTGCCTCAGGCCTGAACCTGTCTTCACCTGCTGAGGCCGGGCGGGAGTGAGGGTGACCGACAACCGGCGGGACAGGCCGTGACCCGACCGAGGTTCCACCACAATCGGTGGGGCAGCAAGATTTGGTCAAACAACTGCTCGAAGTGGGCACTCGACTGCAGCGGTGGTTGACACGGACTGCTTGAAGGCAGCCGCCTGATAGACGGGGAATGAATTGAGTCAATTGATTACCGGACAACAGCAACTGCTGCCACATAAACTCCTCGTAACGTCGATGCCATCTGCATCGAAGCCTCCCCTCATCCGAGGAGGAACGGTGTTGCCACATAACCCGGTGCCGAAGTCGGTGGGAGTGGCTTGACCGAGAAGAAGACCGAGACCAAGATCCTCGGTGAAACCGAGGGCAGGTCTGGGAAGAAGCGGGGGACACCCGCTCTTCCCTCAGCTCAGACACTTTGACCAAGGACTGCCGCCCTGAAGGCGTAGGCAGAACCTCGGCCTCCACTGGGGAAACGTGAAGGGTTGACGGCTCTCCAGACGACCACCCGGTGACAGGTCAAGAGAAAATCTGACCGCGCCGATGGGGAGTCTCGCCAGCTGGCCTGACGGGACACCGCGGAATTAACGGCCTGAGCTGCAACCTTGACCGGTCGACGGTCAGCAGTCCGGGGAAGGAGACCTCTCTTGCTCCCACAAACGCAGACGATGGGACTTACCCTGCAATTCCCTCGACTGGGCCAAGAGGCAAGTCCCGATGGCCCCTCTCCCTTCGTTGAGAGGGACTGGCGAAGTTCCTTGAACGAAGCCGGATGAAAGGAACTCAGAGAAAGCGGGATAAATGCCGCAACCGAGGAGGAGGGAGATGCGACCTTGGCCGCTGTCTCCTCCAGGGCGATAGAGTGTTCGAACTGCTCAGCCGAGTCAGCCATCGCGGACACCGCCCGATGAGCCTCTATGGATTTTACCGCCGGGGAAAATTCCTCGGGGCACCCAAGCCTCAATCAGGCCGCACGATCCTCCAGGATGTTGGTCGAAGAGGCGCGGCGCAACTCGCAGACTTGCGGGTCGTGGTCCAAGTCGAAGCAGCATACGCACGTGGAGTGCAGATCAGTCCTGGAAATATTCCACCCACCAGGGCGCCCCCGAGAGCCGGAAAACGAACTGTCCATGGCAGCCGCGAGGGAAAAGTAGACCAAAGTTTAGAAAACTTCAAAACTAAATTCGGACGAACCGAAGAATCAGGAACCAGTCAAAAAACGCAGAGCGCTAAGGAGGTAACCTAAGCTTCCAAGCGGTAAGGAAGATCTGGCATAATGGGGCAGAGCTGAGAGTTTTACCACCTGGGTGGGTGGGAGAAGCCAGCTTGAAGACCTTCCGGCAAGAATTAAAGCGGCAAGGAACCTGCCAATAAGAGTGGTTGAACAACATATCCATGTCCCTAGAACATGTGTGCTTCTCCACGTGCACACACTTACATACTGCCACAGCAGGGGGAACAAGGGAGAAAATGAAAAACGGTTGACACCAGCTTAATGAAGCCCTGCCTGCCTACCTACACCTGTTCCTGCATCTCCACCTGGATCACCAGCCCCCTGTTCTGGATTAGAGACACCAGGCTGGGAGGAGGAAAGCCATCCCCTTGCTGGCCCTGTCACTGGGGTCAATCCGTGGGAGAAACTACAGGGCAAGGTGAGTCTAGGAGAGAGAGGTGGATGCCAGGTGGGAAAGGTACGGACAGGGATGAAAAGCCTGCCAGAGCCAACCATAGAGAAGAAAAGCTCTATGGGAGAAAAAGAGATGCAAGTCCCGTCAGGACTCTTTCCTCTGAAAATGAACTTGGGTCCACCTCCCCTTGTTTCTGTCGCTCTCTAGCAGTCCACCCCCCACCCCACTGTAACAACTGAGCAGAAGCACCTACATAGCTAGTCTGCTTTTTTTGTCCCCATATGCATAGTCTCGTTCTGCCATCCTCCTTATACTCACTATCTTTCTCCTTGCTGTCCCCTTCTGACTTATGTACCTGAAGAAAGTCTTTTCCCCATTTGATACCTCTTTAGCTATCCTTTCCTTTGTCTGTGCTTTTGCCCGCCGCACTCCACTACCTGCTTCCCTTTGTTTTATGTGTTACACCTCCCTGCTTTAATTCCTCTGCATTTCCTTATACCTCCTGAATGCCACCTTCTTTTTTTCCTTCACTACTGTGTCCACTTTAGTACCATAACGCTCTCTTTTTCCGTTTGCTTTTACTCAGTTCTTTCACACAGAGATTGTGTGCCTTAATTATGCCCTTTATTTATCTCCACTATTCCTCTACCCCTTCCCGGCAATCCCCCTATTAAGCAGTTTCTGAGGCAGTCTCCCACTTCTTTAAAATCTGACTTCATAGAGTGCAAGACCCTCATCATCATGTGGTTTACCTCTGATCACATCTTAATATTAAACCATACTGTATGGTGATCACTGATACCCAGGGGATTGACCACTGTGACGTCTGCAGTGCTGTCCCTGTTTGCAAGCACCAGGTCCAGCACGGCCCTATCACTGGTGGGTTCGAAGACTAACTGCCTGAGAAAAGCCCCTTGTAGTGAATCAAGGATGGCCCTGTTCCTTCCCAAAGCTGTATCTGGAAGGCTCCAATTCACATCTGGCAGACTGAAGTCCCACTAGCAGCACCTCCCCCTTATTTACCATCCGGGTGATGTCTTCCCCAAGTGCCTTATCCAACTCTTCTCTCTGTACACAGCCTGTATACAACCCCTGTATGGATAGCAGCCTCAACTTCTGTCTCCAGAGCGACTTACAGCACCTTCATCCCCTCCTTTTCTTCTGAGTGCTCTTGTATTTCCATAGCCATGATTCCTTCCCTCCCTCACATATAGTACAACCCCTCCTCCCTCTCTTCCTTGTCTCTCCTGAACAGAGGGAATGGATAGGATGAAGTTAGACAGATTTCTGGCTAGGCTCTCCACAAATTATACAGGCAGTGATAAAATCTACCATAGAACCAATTGTCTATTCTGACCATGCTCCTGTATCCCTGTTAATGGTATGGGGACCCACATTACCCAAAGCATCCTCCTGCTGACTGGATCTGCTTTTACTGCAAAATCTTTCTTTCCTGGATCACCACTGAGTCAGCTGAGTATTTCCACATTAATTATACATAAGAAGTATCCATGGTGACCCTTTAGGAGGCCTACAAGACTAACATAAAGGGGCAGAGCATGCAATATGCTGCCTGACGTAGGAAAGGGAGACAGGAAGAGACTGCCACTCTTCACAGCAAGGTTGAAGGATTCAGAAAACTCCTATAAGGAAGACCCATCCTCAAAATGAAAGAAAGCACCAGCCTGCCAGCACAGCGGTAGAGCTACCACTCACGACACCGATAACATGAGTTCGGGAACGAGCCAGAGCCACGGGAGAGCTGACTGGGAGGAAGAGGACTGAGGATCTCAGAGGACACTCTCCTCCACTATGGAGGACGGACTTGTTGCTCTGCTGCTATACCACCACCTGGGTGACCACAGCTGGTGGTGCAGGTAACAGCATCAGCACCGGAGCCTGGAATGAGCATTGGCTAATGCGGATATGTTGGCTTGCTGGTATTTAATGATGTAGTAGCTGCTACTGGGGGTAAGATTAAACAGAGAACAAAACTCAGGAATGGAGGCAGGACAGATGAAGCCCCTACCCACCACATTCAATACTGGGTCCACATTAACACTGACCAGGGATCCTCCAAGTCTTCACCTCCACTGCAGGTGGCCAAAGACAGTGGTGCAGTAAGCCACAGTGGCAGAAGGCGGCCTTGGCCCTGGGAGGGCATGCCAGTGGGGCAGCACAGCAGTGTGTCACTGATAAGCCTTGGAGGCCTAGCTAGGTGAGTGGTTGGATCTCAGTGAACAGGAATTGGGTTTGGCAGGGGTGGAAGACAGACCCTACCAGTGCCCTGTGGGGAAAATAAGAAAGGAAAGAAGCAATAAATGCAGACACAGTAGGAATCACACTTCAGCTCAATACACTGGAGTACTGCAAAAACAGAAATGACGTATCTACTGTAATTCTTCATCTTCTTGGATGGAGTCTTCACCATTCATTCACACTGATGGGACTAAGTTGTAAGCGCTAGAACGCAGCAGGAGCCGAAAATCTTCAGGAGGGGTGGCGCTGAGGAAGGACTGAGCATGCGTGGCAACGGGAGACTGGCTCATGCTGTACAGGCTATCTCAGCATGGACCCTCCAACCGCCTCACTATCTTTTTGACTGAGGAGGTGCAGTGTAAACTATCCTATGAAAACCTAATCTAAACCAGGCATAAAATAGCCCAGATGACCTGTGTAAGAAGGGTCAACACAACAGCATCCTCACAGCCCAGCCAGCAAGGGAGTGAAGACCAAAAACAGACTGAGTGAGCTCGGGGGATGGTGGATGTGTGTGTGTGAATGAATGGTGAAGACTACATCCAAGCAGATCAAGAATTATGGTAGGTACAGTATTTCCATATCTTCCTGGACTTAAAGTCTTCACCATTCATTCACACTAGTGGGAGAGTACTGAGCTAAAAAAAGAATCCTGCAAGAAAGGTAGCAGGAGATTGACTTCGCTCAAGACAGAAGTCCATTAAGGATGGATCTGCCGAAGGATGTGGGCTCTCTGGCATGAACGTCGACAGCACAGTGCCTTACGAAGGTATGCACTGAACTCCAAGTAGCCGCTCTGCAGATGTCTGCAATGAGTATGTAATGAATCTCTGCCAGGGAAGCCGCAGCCGCTCTAGTAGAGTGGGCATAAACCCGTCCTTCCAGCTTGACCCGCGCCATCAAGTAGCAAAGTCGGAGACAGGCTACTAGCCACACAGAAATGCACCAGATGGAGACAGGCTGACCCAGCCAGGCTGCACTGAAGGAGACGAAGTGCTGTTTAGACTGGCGGATTTCTTGTGTTCTATTAATACAGAACTGCAAAGCTTTTTTCACATCCAGAGAGTGAAGGGCGTGTTCCCCTTCATTCTGGAAGTTTACGAAATAAGTCGGAAGCACCAAAGGTTAGTTAAGATGGAATTCCGAAACCATCTTTGGAAGAAATTTTAAGTGGTTGCAAAGAACCACCTTATCCTTGTGAAATACTGTATATGGAGGGTCTGTGGCAAACGTATGAATCTCAGAGACCCTACGAGCGAAAGTAATAGCCACCAGGAAGGCAGTCTTCCAGGTCAGAAACTTCAAATCACAAGTGGCTAGAGGTTCAAATGGCTTGTGAGTGAGCATGTCTAGCATGAGGTTAATATCCCATGCAGCCACCGGTCTCTTGACTGGTGGCCTGGTGTGAAGGAGCCTGGAATGCAGGAAAATAGGGGGAGCAGTGAATCAGAGCAGGAGGGGCAGGGGGAAGAGGAAGAGGAAGGAAAGCACAAGGAGAAGGACCAGCTGGGAGGAAAGGGCAAGGAGAAGGACTAGAAGTACAAGGAGGATACAGTAAAGGGAGCTGAGGGTTCAGGCCAGGGGAGCACAACAAGCAAGGAGGGACTAAACAGAGACAGGAAGGGAGGATGAGCCAGGCTAGTTTAGCAGATGGGGAGAAAAAACAGTCGCGAGCAGTGAGGGGGGAACTAGCGAGGTACAGAAGGATACTCGGGAGGAGAGGCATAGAATCGGAGGAAATGGAGGAAAAAGAGCAGTCAGAGTGCCCCTGTTGGGGGATTCTATGATCAGGGGTATATAATGGGATGGGGGGAGGGAGAAGCCTGGCCAATTAGAATAAAATGCTTCCCTGGACTAATGGTGCACAGGGCCAAGCACGAGGTATATCAGCTGGCAAAGGACTGTGGGGGTTCCCGGACATACCGGTCTACCTGGGTACAAATGACATTGAGGGAAATAGCGAGCTAGAGATACAGGCAAGATTCAGGGAGCTTGCCAGGGTCTGTCATGACATAGGATGCACAGTTTCCTTCTCAGAAATCCTGCCGGTGCCAAGGGCTAGTGGGGAACACAAAAGGAAGATTAGGGAGATAAACCAGTGGCTCAGGGAGTGGTGCGAGGCCAGAGGGTATGGGTTGATGGGGGGAGACCTGGGAGGATAAGGAGCTGTATGCTAGAGATAGGCTCCATCTCAATTTGGAGGGGAGGGGAATCCTTAAGTTGAAAATAGAGGGGTTCATTGGTGAAAAGTGGGGTTTAAACTTGTGAAGGGGGGGATGGGAGAAAAGGCTGTCGAGGGGGTGCCGATAAAGGAGGGACTCTGTCTCCACCCCCCTGGGGAGCTGGAGGAATGCGGGAAAAGGCCGACTGGTAAAGTGCAGACCAGGGAAAAATGGAATCCTCATGGGAACATGAGCAGGGGAACTGGAAGTAAAGGAAAAGGGTGGAAGGTAGTCCTGCTAAATGTCAGGAGCTTGGGCAATAAAATGCCTGAGCTCCAAGCGATGCTAACTGAGGGAGCGGTAGATGTGGCAGCGGTCACTGAGACCTGTGCCACCACAGGACAAGACTGGGACCTGAATCTGGAGGGTTACACTATGTTCAGGGGAGGGAGGGAAGGGAGGAGGAGGAGGGGTAGCAATGATAGTCAAAACTGCATTGGCATAGAGGAGTAGAGGAGGTGGAGGGAACTGTGGAGGTGATTTGGGTCACCTTGATAACAAGGGGAAGGCAAGAGAGTAAAAATGGGAGTGGTGTATAGACCCCTGCACTGGTGGAGGAGCTGGAGGAGAGTCTGGTGGCAGATGTTGGGAGACAATGCAGATTAGGCAGGGGAAGGGTGGTGGTGGTGTTGGGGACTTAAACATGCCAGGAACAGACTGGGACACTATGACATCCCTTGGTGGCCAGGAACAGAGGTTGTTGGATGTCTTTCAAGACGCGTTCTAACTCAGCAGGTGAGGACAGCGGGTACTGGATGTGGTCTTGCGGACAGTGACCAGATTGGGGCCTGGAGGTAAGGGACCCGCTTCAAGGGAGTGACCATGCCATGGTCTAGTTCTGCTGACCTAGGAGGGGTAGAAGGCTGCACAAAGACGGAGGTAACTGACTTCAGGAGGCAGATTTTAAGGAAATGGAAGGATCCTTAAGGAGCATTTGATGTGATTGGGTCAGACATGGACGCTGATAGTAGGTGAGAAATCATCAGGAGAGGGGTGCAGGATACTACCAGCACCTGTGCAAGAGTGAGACGAAAATGCGGTAGGGCCTGAAAACCCTGCTGGTGGACCAGGGAGGTCCAGGAGGTGGTGCGGGGAAAGAAAGCAGTCTATAAGCAATTCAAGTGCTCAAGGAGTGAAATGGATCGAGGGGAGTACGAGCTGATGGCTAGAAGGGCCACTAGGGTGGTGAGGGCAGCTAAGGCAAGGAAGGAGCAGAACCTGGCCAGGGAAATTAGGAGAGGGAACAAGGGTTCTTTAGATACATTGGGGAAAACAAGGGTGAAGGGCAGATTAGCAGGATTAAAACAGGGAGAGATGGGCACAAGACCCGGGGAGCAGGCTGAGGTAAATGAGTACTTCCACCAGGTTTCACCAAGGAAAATGGGGTGCTGCATCATACATGGGAGGAGACAGTGATACTGAGGAGGGGGGACCCTTACAGATCGGTGGTTCAGGGGAGAGGGAGAGGCATCACTGGCAGGAGGGGAGAAGGCTAAGCAGGGAGAAGAGGTAGCAGAAATGGAAATCACAGCAGAGAGAGTGAGGGAAGCCCTCAGGTCCCTTAAGATGGAGAAAGCATCAGGACCGGATAAATTACATCCCCGAGTGCTGAAGGAAAGTAAAGTTACGTAAGAACTTACCGTAACAGTAGATCTTCGAGAACAGCTCTTGCAGCAGGTTACACCTTAAGGACTGAAGACGTCAGGCGCTAGGACCCCACAGAAATTTTCTAGCTAGCAGTCTTCAGGGGGGACTGCCTCCGACGTCTGTCCAGCCCCCGATGTCAGGCGTAGTTCATAAGGAGACGGTACCCCCACAATCCTCAGTTCTCCTGCCGGAGACTCCCGGCCGCTGGATGACATCAGAAGAGGAGCCCGAGGATCCACCACCAGATGGCCAAGACTAAAAACAGAACGTCCCATCTTGTAAGATGGATGTTTGGTTACGACCTACCTCCACAAGAAGGGGAATGGTGGGTGGGAAGGTACCTGCTGCAAGAGCTGTTCTTGAAGATCTACTGTTATGGTAAGTTTTTATGTAACAGTACTATCTTACTTCGAGATACAGCTCTTGCAGCAGGTTATACCATTAGGACTGATTTCCAAGCAATAGTGGCAATCTTAATGTCACAGGGAGGAGGAAAGGTAGAAGTCTCAATGCAACTCGAACCTAGGAGAAAAGACCCTGAAGGATGGCTAGACCGAACCCTGCTCTTCACCTCGAAGCAATGCTGAGGCTGTAATGCCTGATAAAGGTATGCACAGAGCTCCAAGTGGCTGCAGCGCAAATAGCTGAGGTGGAGACGTTCCTTAACGCCGCAAAGGAAGTGGCCACCCCTCTCGTGGAATGACTCTTAACCGCATCAGGTAAGGGTTTATTGTGCTTATCATAACAGAAAGTGATGCACTGACTGAGCTACTTCAAGAGAGACTATTTAGAGACAGGAGCTCCTTTCATTCTAACAGCAAATGAGACAAAAGTACAGTTACGTAAGAACTTACCGTAACAGTAGATCTTCGAGAACAGCTCTTGCAGCAGGTTACACCATTAGGACTGAAGCCAGCAGGCGCCAGGATGTCACGGAAATTTTTTAGCTAGCAGCTCTCAGCGGGATCTCCGTCCCTCATGCCGGTCCCGCCGACGGCCAGGCATAGTACATAAGGAGGCGGTCCCGCCAGAATCCCCAGTTGTCCCGCCGGAGACTTCCGGCTGCTGGATGACATCAGAAGAGGAGACCGAGGACCCGCCATCAGATGGCCAAGACTAAGGACAGACCTTTCCGATCTTAAGGATGGTGTTAAGTTAGAACCTATTTCCTCCAAGGGGAAATGGTGGGCGGGAAGGTACCTGCTGCAAGAGCTGTTCTCGAAGATCTACTGTTACGGTAAGTTGTTACGTAACTGTACTATCTTCTTTGAGATACAGCTCTGGCAGCAGGTTACACCACTAGGACTGATTCCCAAGCAATGGCGCCTTTGTAAAGCCATCGGGAGGAGGCAAGATGTAAATTAAGGCCCCTTCGGAGCCTAAGACAGAAGTTCCTGGAGAATGGCTAGGCCAAAACTAGCTCTTCGCCTTGAGGCAATGTCCAGGCTATAATGCCTGATAAAAGTGTGCACCGAACTCCAGGTGGCTGCAGCACAGATAGCTGAAGTGGACACGTTCTTCAGTGCTGTGAAGGAGGTAGCCACTCCTCTGGTGGAATGGCCCTTGACCACTCCTGGTAAGAGTTTTCTGCGTTTGTCATAACAAAATGAGATACACTGAATGAACCAGCGAGAAACGGTCTGCTTCGAAACGGGAGCCCTTTTCATCCTCTCAGCGAAGGATACGAACAGCTGCTCCACTTTCCAGTGCTGTTTGGTTCTGGTCAAATAATATGTGAGACACCTGTGAACATCCAGGGTGTGAAGCAGTGCTTCTCCTCGACTGGTGTACTTAGGAAAGTACACTGGTAAATCAATGTCCTGATTAAGAGTAAGGGCTGAAACCACCTTAGGCAGAAACTTAGGATTTGTCCTCAGGGATACCCTGTCCTGATGGAAAATTAAATAAGGCTCCTTGCGCATGAGAGCATGTAATTCGGAGATTCTTCTCACCGAAGTAACAGCAACTAAAAACAACGTTTTCCATGACAGAAAACGTAGCTCGCAATCCGCAGCTGGATCAAAAGGTGGCAGTGTGAGCTGCTCCAGGACGAAGGGTAAATCCCAAGGAGGGACGGGATCCTTAATGGGTGGCCTAAGGTGGAGGACCCCCTTAGAAAGTCACAAGTAGCATCTAACTGGGCCACCATGCAATGGCCTATGGGGGCATGATAAGCTGAGATTGCACAAAGGTGCACTTTGATCGAGGAGTAAGCTAGCCCGGATTGAAAAAGAGAAAGCAGGTACTCCAGAACCAGCTTCTCGGGACAGTCTAAGGCCGAGAAACCGCATGCTTGAGTCCACAGGCAAAACCTGCGCCACTTCATGGCATATGTTGCGTGTGTTGCCGGTTTTCTGGTGGCAGAAAGTACGTCTGCCACACCTTGCAGACCCCATGTCGCACATGGCTATGTCTCTAGGAGCCAAGCATGGTAGGTTCAATGAATGCAAGTCCGGTGGACTAGTGAACCCTCCTCCTGAGACAATAGGTGGGAGCTGACTGGCAAGGGAAGCAGAGGTTCCCGGGACAACTGTTCCAGAAGCGGGAACCAAATTTGTCTGGGCCAAAAGGGCGCTATCAAAATAAGCATCGCGTGCTCCCTGCAAAGTTCAAGAAGGACTCCATGGATCAACGGAAAAGGAGGGAAGGCATAGAGGAATCTGCCTGCCCAGGAGAGGAACAATGCGTCTCGCCAGAAAACACTAGGTCCTGGATCTAGCAAACAAAAACTGGGCAGTTTCGCGTTGGATGGGGATGTGAATAGTTCCAATTCTGGAGTGCCTCATCTGTGAAACAGGTCCTCTGCCACCTCCTGCAGAAGTTCCCACTCATGGACTCTGTCCTGGGAACGACTCAGGCTGTCTGCGACAGTGTTGTCCACCCTGGGAATGTGAACTGCAATGAGGTTTGCGCCGTGTCGTATAACCCATTCCCACACTCTCATGGCCTCCGTGCAAAGGGAGTAGGAGTGTGTGCCTCCTTGTTTGTTGGGGTAATACATCACCGCAGTATTGTCTGTTTGTAACAGGAGAGTACTCGGTGGAATCTCCGACTGGAAGACTTGCAGGGCATAAAGGACCGCCCTCATCTCCAAAATGTTGATATGGAGATGAGATTCCTGAGTAGTCCATATCCCCTGAGACCTCACCCCGTTCAAGTGCGCTCTCCACCCCAGCCCTGAGGCATCTGTGGAGAGAGTTGTCACTGAGGACGGCGCCGAGAAAAGAACCCCCATAGAGAGGGTTCCTGGATCTAGCCACCATTGCCAGTCCTGAACCATGACCCTCGTGATTCTGACAGAGTGCTGCAGATGGTCTTGCCTTTGGTCCCACTGCACTCTTAACATCCACTGGGTTACCCGCATGTGGAGTCTCACCATCGGGACTGTTGGAATGGCCGGAGCCATGTGTCCGAGTAGGCGAAGGACCAGTCTGGCCAGGACGGTCTTCTTCGCTGATAGGTCCTAATGAGGGATCGTATGCGTTCCGCTCTGTCTTCAGGAAGAAAAGCTTTCCCCTTGTTGGTGTCCAGAACTGCCCCTATGAACTGCAGTTTCTGGGACGGTACCAGGAGAGACTTCTCGTAGTTGATTAAGATGCCCAGAGACTGAAAGAAAGCCTGAGTATGCTGAATGGCCAACAGCAATGCCTCCTTGGAGGAAGCCATGAGAAGCCAGTCGTCCAGGTACGGGAACATGTAGTGGCCCTGTCTCCTCAGAGACACTGCCACGACTGCCATGCACTTGGTGAATACTCTCGGTGCTGATGACAGCCCAAAAGGAAGTGCTCGGAACTGATAGTGGCGACCGAGAAACTTGAAGCGCAGGAACCTCCTGTGTGCTTGAGCAATAGGGATGTGCAGGTAAGCCTCCTGCATGTCCAAGGACGCCAAGAAAGCACCCTTCTTCAGCATGAGTATTAGTCCCGGGAGGGTCACCATGTGGAAGCGCTTGTAAACGACCGACATATTGAGGTCGCTGAGGTCCAAGATCGGACGGAGGTCCCCAGTTTTCTTAGGAACCAGGAAGAAGTGTGAATAATAACCTGCTCCTCTCTGGTTCCCTGGAACATGCTCCAAAGCTTCTTTCTGTAGAAGCGTGAGCACCTCTTGTCTTATGAGCAGAGCGTGCTGACCCGAATAACGGGACAGCAGAGGAGGCCTTGTGGGGGGCTTGTCTACGAATTCTATATAGTGGCCTTTTTCGACTAACTGTAGCACCCACCTGTCAGTGGTGATCGACCGCCACCCTGGCAGGTGGTCTGCGATGCGACCCCCGACCTTTGTTTCCCGTTGATCCTGAGGAGGGGCGAGGACCGGGAAGGAGTCATGCTGTGGCAGCAGTGGGTCCCGCAGGTTGGGCCGACTTGGTAGTATGTTGCCCCCTACCTGAGGACGTCTTGGCCTGGGCTTTCCGAGAGAATAAGCCCCTCTGTTGCTGGCCGGAATGAGGTTGTTGCCTCTGGGTCCGGCTGCGAAAGCGACTCTGGTTCCTATGAAAGGAACTAAGTCTAGATCTGTACAAGGCATGGACAGATCTAACAGCCTTCCCAGCTTCCTGCAATTTGGTGATGACCTTTTCCGAGGCTTCACCAAACAAAACTTCGCCATGAAAAGAAGTGTCCATAATATTTTTCTGGATGTCCAGGGTAAACCCAGAGACATGGAGCCATGAGTACCTCCGGAGACATACGCCTGAGGCTGCCGCTCTGTCCATAGAGTCCGCAGAGTCATATGCAGCTTGGAGCACCTGGGTCCCCACGTCTGAACCCGTATGGAGGAGCTGTAGGAGTTCCTCCTTTTGGCCACTGTCTGGCAGTTTCTCTGCCAGATCCTGACCCTGTTCCCACAGTGCATTCTGGAACTGAACCATGTGGGTCAGGTAATTCAATGATCTAATGGCGCAAGTCGCGGCCGTGTAAGTGCGCTTGCCTAGCACGTCCAATTGCTTGGACTCTGGGTCCAGTGGCTGCATGCTCAAATGTTGCGATATCTGAGACCGGTCATGAGAGGCTGTAATGACCAGGGAGTCACCAGAGGATGGTTAGCCAGGTACTGGTCCTCCCTTGAGGCCTTGTACAGGTGGTCAGCCTTCTTCGGCATTGCCGGGGTCGAATGTGGACGCTTCCACGCTGCCTTGGTGACATCCACGAAGGTGTCCAAGGGTGGCACTACCACAGGCTTGGGGTCATTTTGCCGAAGGTAGCAGGCAAGGCATAGTCTTCCGGGGTCAAGTTCCTCCGCATCCCATCCCATGTTCTCTTGGATGTGTCTCATTATCTCGGAGGATGAGGGGGGTCATCCGGAGGAGACCTGGGGAGGTCACGTGGGTCCGGCGAGGGGATGATGATTGGTGAAGGAGACCTGGAGCATCCAGAGATGTCAGATCTGGAATCCTCCGTGGACGGTGAATACCGGCGTCTTCCTGGTCTCCTGGGGCTGGGTGACCCTGAAGAGGATCTTGATGGAGGCCTTCCCTTTTCTGCAGATCTGCCCCTAGGAGGTGCTGCTGCCTCCTGGGGGGAAGGTGCTCTGCCTGCTGACCCCTTAGGAGAAAGAGGGGGTGCAGGCGCGGTGGTGCCGCAGGTGCAGGAGGAGGGTGCGTGGTGACCGCATCCTTTTTGATGGTGTCCCACCAGAAGGTGAAGAGCTCCTTCACTTCCGACAAGTTTAAACCTGACGACGGCTCCCCAGGGTTCTCTGGTTCAGGAGAGGGCTCCCGTGGGAGTTAGACGGCTCTGGAATCACCCGCCTGGTCTTCGGGCTGGGTAGACTCCTCCTCAGACAGCGCCTCCTGACCGATGTCAGTAAGCGGTGGTGTGGTCTTCCTAACTGCGGTATCTGACGCCGGTCCCCCCGCCGGCGTCCTGGGGGGTGAATGCCTGACCGGCGATGGGTTGTGGACTGCCGCCAGTTCCCCGGAGTGCTTATGTGCCTTGGCTGACGTCGGGTCCGATGTCCGCTTGAGGGAGGTCAGCTCCTTGGTCTTGCATTGGGAAGGCGGCGGCAGGGAAACTGACCGGATGTCGGAGGCCGAGTGCCGGGAAGATGACTTGTGGTACTCCCCAGACCTGGAAGAGGCCTTAGCCAAAGAAGCGGGCCTGGAGGTCTTGGCAGGCCGCAGAGTAGAAGAACCACTAGCCGATTTAACCACAACCGGAGGAGGCTGAGAGTGGGCTCTTGACGGGGAGCAGTCCGACCTGGAGCCGGAGCTGCGGGAGTCCGAGGCCCTGGAGGGGGACCTGGGTCTCACCTTCTCCTGTTGCCTGTGTGAATTCCCTGCAGATTCCCCTCTGGAGGAAGGTTCCATGGCCTTAAGCTTTTCTTCAAGGAGGAAAGCCTGGAGGGCCTTCTGTCAGCAGATTCTCGTTCAGCTGTTAAAACCCTGACAGAAGGAGCAGGCCTGGGTGTCGAGGTCCGGGCCCAAGCACCGAACGCAGGCCGAATGAGGGTCTTTGAAAGGAATCTGCTTCCCACGGGCACACTCCGAAGAATGGCCCTCCACTGAAGTTGGGGAGGACATCAGACGAAAAAATGGATGAAAGGTAGGTTTTTCCGAAGTTTGGAAAGTTTTCCTAGTCATTGCACACTAGACTTAACCGTAGAGGTCGAGACATGCAAAGTCGACGGCGGGAAATAACTGGGGATTCTGGCGGAACCGCCTCCTTATGTACTGCGCCTGACGTCGGGGGCAGGACCGACATCGGAGGCGGTCCCCATTGAAGACTGCAAGCTAGAAAATTTCCATGGGGTCCTGACGCCTGCCGGCTTCAGTCCTAATGGTGTAACCTGCTGCAAGGGCTGTATCTCGAAGAAGATCAGTTGATCCGCCTTTCGGAACTGTTTGGTTCGGTCAGATAATATCTGAGGCAACGATGTACATCAAGGATGTGAAGAAGGGCTTCTCCTCGGTCGGTGTACCTTGGGAAATACACTGGTAAGTCGATATCCTGATTAAGGGTGAGGGTTGAAACCACCTTAGGCAGAAACTTTGGGTTTGTCCTCAGAGATACCTTGTTCTGAAGGAAAACTAAATAAGGCTCTTTGCACATTAGTGCATGTAATTCGGGTATCCTTCCTGCCGAAGTAACCACAACTAAAAATAATGTTTTCCACGACAGAAAACGTAGCTCGCAATCCACGGCTGGTTCAAAAGGTGGCAGCGTAAGCTGCTCCAGGACGAAGGGTAAGTCCCAAGGAGGAATCGGATCCTTGATGGGTGGCCTAAGGTGGAGGACTCCCCTTAAAAAGGCACAAGTACTGCCCAATTGGGCCACCATCTGATGGCCTATGAAGGCATGGTAAGCCGAAATTGCACAAAGGTGCACCTTAAACGAGGAGTAAGCCAGTCCGGAATGAAAAAGGGAAAGCAGGTAATCCAGAACCAGCTTTTCGGGGCATTCTAACAAATCTGTGCCATTTCATGGCGTACGTTGCATGGGACGCCAGTTAACTGGCGGCAGAGAGTACATCTGCCACTTCTTTCGAGACCCCGTATAGCAACATGGCTATGTCTCTAGCAGCCAAGTGTGCAGGTTCAATGAACGTAAGTCTGGATGGACTAATGAACCCCCCTCCTGAGACAGCAGATGGGAGCTGATTGGCAAAGGAAGTGGAGGTTCCCGGGATAGCTGATGCAGAAGAGGGAACCAAATTTGTCTGGGCCAGAAAGGCGCTATCAAAATGAGTGTTGCCTGCTCCCTGCGAAATTTTAAGAGAACAATCTGGATCAACGGGAAAGGAGGGAAGGCATAGAGGAATCTGCCCGCCCAGGAGAGGGACAACGCGTCTCACCAGAAAACACCAGGCCCTGGATCTAGCGAGCAAAAATTGGGCAGTTTTGCGTTGGATGGGCACGCGAAAAGGTCTAACTCTGGAGTGCCCCATCTGTGAAACAGATCCTCTGCCACCTCCTGTAGAAGTTTCCACTCGTGGACTCTGGCCTGAGAGCGACTCAGACTGTCCGCGACGGTGTTGTCCACTCCCAGGACATGTACTGCAATTAGGTTTGTGCTGTGTTGCACTATCCACTCCCACACTCTCAGCCTCCTGCAAAGCGGTAGGAGTGAGTGCTCTTGTTTGTTGAGGTAATACATCACCAAGGTATTGGTTCGGTTTGCAATACAGGAGGTACCTGTGGAATCTCCAACACCGTCTAGGTGTGCTCCCCACCCAAGACCAGAGGCGTCCATGGAGAGAGTCACAGTCAGAGACGGCGCTGTGAAGGGAACCCCCGCAGAGAGATTCTCCGGATCCAGCCACCACTGCCAACCCCGAATCACAGCAGTCGCGATTCGAATTGGTTGCTGCAGATGGTCTTGCCTTTGGTCCCATTGCATCCTTAGCACCCACTGGGTTACCCGCATGTGGAGCCGTGCCATCGGGACTGTTGCAATGGCCGCAGCCATATGTCCAAGCAGGTGAAGGACCAGTCTGGCCGGGAAGGTCTTCCTCACTGACAGGTCCCTGCTGAGGGATCTGATGTGTTCCGCTCTGTCTGAGGGGAAAAAAAGGCTTTCCCTCTGACAGTGTCCAGAATTGATCCTATGAACTGCAGTTTCTGGGACAGTACCAGGAGAGACTTCTCGTAATTGATGAGGATACCCAGTGATTGAAAAAGGGACTGGGTGCGGTGAATGGCCGTCATCAGTGCCTCCTTGGAGGGAGCCAGGAGAAGCCAGTTGTCCACATATGGGAACATGTAGTGACCTTGTCTCCTCGGAGATGCCGCTACGACCGCCATGCACTTCGTAAAAACGCGAGGTGCCGATGACAGCCCGAAAGGAAGTGCTTGGAACTGATAATGGCAGCTCTGAAACTTGAAGCGCAGGAACCTCCTGTGCGCTTGAGCAATGGGAATGTGCAGGTAGGCGTCCTGCATATCCAAAGATGCCAGAAAGGTGTCCCGCTTCAGCATGGGAATTGGGCCCGGAAGGGTCACCATGCGGAAGTGTTTGTAAACGACCGACAGACTGAGGTCGCTGAGGTCCAGAATTGGACGGAGGTCCCCTGTTTTCTTTGGAAGCAGGAAGAAATGAGAACAGTACCCTAGCCCTCTCTGGTTCTCTGGAACGTGCTCTAAAGCTTCCTTGTCCAGAAGAGTGAGCACCTCCTGCTGTATGAGCAGGGCATGCTGACCCGAGTAGCAGGAAAGCAGGGGAGGTCTTGTAGGTGGGCTGCCTACAAATTCTATATAGTGGCCTTTTTCGACCAGTTGCAGCATCCACCTGTCGGTGGTGATTGACTGCCACACTGGCAGGTGGCGTGCGATGCGACCCCCGACCTTCATTTCTCATTGATCCTAAGGAGGGGGGGCCGGGAAGGAGTCATGTTGTAGCAGCGTTAGATCCCGCAGGCTGGGACGACTTTGCAACTCGTTGGCCTCTGCCTGGGGATGACTTGGCCTGGGCTTTTCAGGTAAAGGAGCCCCTCTGCTGTTGGCCGGAACGTGGTTGTGGCCTTTGCGTCTGGCCATGAAAGCGACTCTGGTTCCTATGAAAGGAACTAGATCGGGATCTGTACATGGCCTGGACAGATCTAACTGCCTTCCCTGCATCCTGAAGTTTGGTGATCACCTACTCGGAGACTTCACCAAAAAGGACTTCCCCATTGTAAGGGACGTCTAGGATATTCTTCTGGATGTCCAAGGTAAAACTGGAGACGCGGAGCCAATAGTGTCTCCGGAGACACATGCCTGAGGCTGCAGCTCTGGCCGATGAGTCTGCAGAGTCGTATGCAGCTCTGCGCACCTGGGTCCCCACATCCGAACCCGTATGGAGGAGGTTAAAAAGCTCCTCCTTTTGACCACCATCGGGCATCTTCTCAACCAGGTCCTGTCCCTGTTCCCACAGTGCGTTCTGGAATTGAACCATGTGAGTGAGGTAATTCAGAGACCTGATGGCGCAAGTCGCGGCCGCATACGTGCGCCTACCCAGGACATCCAATTGCTTGGATTCCGGATCCGGTGGCTGTGTGCTCAAGTGCTGAGGTCTCTAAGACTGGTCATGCGAGGCAGTGATGACCAGAGAATCGGCCAGAGGATGGTTTGCCTGATACTGGTCCTCCCTCGGGGCCTTGTATAGGCGGTCAGCCTTCTTCAGCACTGCTGGAGTCGAATGCGGACATTTCCACACAGCCTTGGTGATGTCCGCAAAGGTGTCCACCAAGGGTGGCACTATCACAGGCTTTGGGTCTTTCTGCCGAAGGTAGCGGGCAAAGCGCTGTCTCGCGGGGTCTAGCTCTTCAGCATCCCACCCCATATTCCCTGAATGTGCCTCATGATCTCCGGGAAGGAGGAATCATCTGGAGGAGACCTGGATAGGTCATGTGGGTCTGGGGAGGGAATGCTGATGAGAGAAGGAGATCTGGAGAACCCTGAGGTGTCAGATCTAGAGTCCTCTGCAGACGTGGTGTACCGGTGTCGTCTCAGTCTCTTAGGGCTAGGTGACCTTGAAGTGGATCTTGAGGGAGGTCTTCTCCTATCTGAGGATCTGCTCCTAGGAGGAGGAGGTGTTGGCTCCTTGGGGGTTGGTGACCATCCTACGAGCCCCTTGGATGGAGGAGGGGCCTTAGGCGGTGAAGGAGTGGGTGGAGGCGGAGCCGGAGTAGGATGTGTGGCAACCGCATCCTTCCTGATGGTGTCCCACCAGAAGGTAAAGAGCTCCTTTACCTCTGCCAAATTCAAGCGACAAAGGGCCAGGCGCGGTGGCCTGTCGCCGTGGTCGAGCGTCGGATCCCCGGGGGTCTCCCTCTCCAGGGAGGGTCCCCGTGTCGCCCGCCTGGTCCTCGGGCTGAGTGGTATCCTCCTCCGATAATTCTTACCGACCGACGGCAGCCGGCGATGGTGGTGCAGTCCTCCTCTCTGGGGTAGCTGATGTCGGTCCCCTGGCCGACGCCCTGGGAGGCAAACGCCTGGCCAGCGACGGATGTCTTGCTGTCACCAGCTCCTGGGAGTGCCTGTGATGCTTGGCTGACGTCGGGTGGGCCGACTTCGGGTCTGGCGTCTGTTTTAGGGACGTCAGGTCCTTGGTCTTACGTGGGACCAGGTCCGACCCATGTAGAGGCTGGAACATCGACCTAGCGTCGGACTCCTGATGGCGGGAGGAAGATTTGTGGTGCTCCCCAGACTTAGACGAGGCCTTAGAAGGAGTGGATGAAGCAGACGGCCTGGAAGTCTTCAGAGGCTGCAGGGAGGAGGAGCCGCTGGAGGATCTGACCTGAACTGGGGGAGGCTGAGATTGAGCCCTGGAAGGAGAGTGGTCTGACCGCGAGCCGGAGCTTCGGGAGTCCGAGGCCCTCACCGGGGACCTGGATCTTTCCTTCTCCCGGTGTTTTTCCCAGTGTTTGTGGGTCTTCCCTGATGACTCCCCACTGGAGGAAGGTTCCCTATCCATGGTCTTTAGTTTCTCCTCCAAGAGAAACGTTTGAAGGGCCTTCTGGCGGCGGATCCTGGTGCGACTGTTGAAGCCCTGGCAGAAGGAGCAGGCCTTGGTGTCATGTTCCAGGCCTAGACAACGCACGCAGGCTGAGTAAGGATCGTTGAAGGGGATCTGTTTGCCGCAGGCACACTTTGATGGGTGACCTTCCAGAGAGGTGTTTGGAGAGGACATCAGATGAATCCAAATTCGTATAAGAAAGAGAGAATGTCGTAGTTCTGAGTTGTCGCACGCTAGAAAGTGACAGACAGGACGATGCTTGTGATGTCGACGGCGAGAAAAGAACTGAGGATTGTGGGGGGGGGGGGGCTGCCTCTTTATGTACTATGCCCGACGTCGGACGCAGTCCCCGCTGAAGACTGCTAGCTAGAAAATTTCTGTCGGGTCCTGGCGCCTGATGGCTTCAGTCCTAATGGTGTAACCTGCTGCAAGAGCTGTATCTCAAAGTAAGATCTTGCGGATGTCCTGGCGAAACCCCTGGTGGAGCTTTTCACCATCTCTCTGAGGACAGGGTGGGTGCCCCAGTACTGGAAGGTGGCGCATATAGTGCCTATCCACAAGGGGGGGATCAAGGAAGGTGGCAGGCAACTACAGGCCTGTCAGCCTGACATCAGTGGTGGGCAAGGTGATGGAGGGCATTGTCAAGGAGAGGCTGGGGGGGGCCTGGAAAAGTCAAGGTGCCTGGATGATAGACAGCATGGACTCGTCTCGGGGAAATCGTGTCAGACAAACCTTGTGAATTCTATTACTGGGTGACGAGTGCCTTGGACCTGGGTAGACCAGTGGACGTCCTCTTTCTAGACTTCAGCAAGGCATTTGACTGTTCCTCACAAGGGTCTGTTGGATAAGCTGGGAGGAATGGGGGTGGGGAACCAGATGATCAGATGGATAGGCAATTGGCTCCAGGACCTGACCCAGAGGGCCGTAGTTGGTGGGATAATCTCATTCCTAAGGAGGGTCATTAGTGGGGTCCCACATGGATCAGTCCTTGGGCCCCTCCTGTTCAACGCCTACATCTCTGATATAAGGATAGGAATCAGGAGTGAGATGAGTCTCTTTGCAGATGACTCAAAACTGGGGGCAATGGTGGATGGGGAGATGGGCACTAAAGGGGGACCTGAAGGCTCTGGAAAGATAGTCTAGAATGTAGAAGTTGAGGTTCAATGCAGGGAAATGCAAGGTACTGCGCCTGGGGACCAGAAACCCAGGCCAAGTGTACATCCTGGGAGGGGAAATGCTACAAGTCTCGATGGCTGAGAGGGACCTGAAGGTGGTGGCGGATGTCAAGATGAACAATTAGGAGGCTTGTAGGAGGGCAGCAGCCAAGGCCAACAGGATGCTGGGATACATCACTAGGGGGATCACCTCCAGGAGGAGAAAAGTGATACTCCCTTTGTAGAACTACTTGGTGAGGTCGCACTTCGAGTACTGCGTGTAGTTTTGGAGGCCACACTTAAAGAGGGACATTAAACTCCTGGAGAGGGTCCAGGGGAGGGCAACCAAAATGATTTGGGGCTTGGGGGACAGGACCTATGAGGAGAGGCTCGAAGAGCTAAATATGTACACATTGGAAGAGAGAAGGGACCGGGGGGACGTGATAGAGGTCTTCAGGTACATGAAGGGGGTAAATAGGGAAGAGCAGTCAGGGTGCTTCGAAGGAAGGAGGAGGGGGCCACTAGAGGGCATGGGTGAAAGCTGGAGGGGGAAGATTCAGGGGAGAAAGGAGGAGGTGCTACTTCACTGAGAGGGTGGTGGAGCCATGGAATGCGCTGCCTAGGAGGCTGGTGGAGGCAGAGATGGTGGAGGGGTTCAAGAGGGCGTGGGACAGGTACAGGGGAAGGGTTCTGGAAGCAAAATCCAATGCAGCGAGACTATCCAGAACTGGGAAGAGAGAAGCCAGAGAAGGCGAGGGGGCAGCAAGGTCAGCTCCCAGGGTGGGGGCTGACCAAATGAGCAGGCATGAAAGACAGTTAGGCCTATTCTGCTGGCATTTTGGTATGTTAGTAAGGATTCCTTTAAGGAACCTTTTGACCAGAGGAAGCTGAGCCAGTGCCAGGTTATGTACTGGCTCATGGCAGGCAGAAATCATGCAGAGGTATACCTTTACTGTGGAATACTGCAGCCCTGCATTCAACAGGTCTAGAAGGTACTCCAACACCCTGCTTGGTGGGCAAAAGAAAGGATCCAGGTGGGACTTTGCACACCAAATCGAGAAACACTTCCACTTTGCTGTGTAAGTCTTTTTAATGGAAGGTTTACGGGCTGCTAACAGGATTTCCAAGATCCACTGGGAAACCGTGAATCTACTCACTTCTATCTCCTCAGAAGCCAGACATGGAGATGGAGTGAGCGCAGGTTGGGATGGACCTGGGGTCCATGTGTCAGGAGGTCCATTCGCAGGGGCAGTTGTTTCGGAGGGATCTCTGATAATCGGTTGATCACCGGGAACCATATCTGCCGGGGCCAGTATGGGGCGATCAGAATCATCCTGTCCCCTTGTGTTTCCAATTTGAGAAGCACCCTCTGAACCAATGGAAGAGGAGGAAATGCATACAGAAAGCGTCTTGTCCACTGCAGTCTGAATGAATCCCGACAGAAAACACAATGTTCTGGATTTCTGGAGCAGAATCGATGCAGTTTTGTGTTGAGTGGGGACACAAAAAGTCCAGGTCTGGAGTGTCACACTCGTCGAATAACAACAGCACGAGGTCTACTGCGAGCAACCATTCGTGGGGATCCGTCTCCGTTCTACTGAGGTGGTCTGCTAGGTTGTTCTGGACTCCTGGGAGGTAAACTGTTTGGATGGATGCTTCATTCTCGAGACACCATTCCCACACCTCATTGCCTCCCTGCATAGGGAGGTAGGAGTGTGCTCTGCCCTGCGTGATGATGTAGTACATCATTGCCTTGTTGTCCATCTGAAGTAGAATTACTTTCTGACAGAGGGCATCCCTCAGGGCTTGGACAGCATACACGATCGCCCTCATCTCCAGAACATGTGAAGGTGAGACTCATCCTTGGTCCACACTTCCTGAGTGCAAAGGTCCTGACAGTGATTTCCCAACCCACCATAGATACATAGACAGTGTCGGCAGATAAGGGCCTATGGCCCACCCAGTCTGCCCATTTGAGCTTGTAAGTTCAGTTTGTTTTCCTAGAAGTCTGTTGCCCCTTACCCCTGACCTCCAGAATTCCTTTATGTCTATCCCATGCATTCTTAAATCCCGTGATTGTTTCAGCCCCCACCACTTCCTCTGGCAGGGTGTTCCACTTGTCCACCACCTGTTCTGTGAAGAAATTCTTCTCATGTTTCCTCTGAATCGTCCCTCCTCCAACTTCATCCCATGCCCCTAGTCCTGGAACATCTTTTTCGCTTAAAAATAGTGTTTTCCTGCACCCTGTTCCTCCCTGTAAGATACTTGTATGTCTCTATCATATCCCCTCTCTCCCTCCTCTCCTCCAGGGAGTACATGTTCAGTTCCTTCAACCTGTCTTCATAGGACTTGTGATGCAATTCATGCACCATCTTTGTTGCCCTCCTCTGAACCTTCTCTACCCTGTCTATGTCCTTACGTAGGTATGGTCTCCAGAACTGTACACTGTACTCCAGGTGGGGCCTCACTAGTGTCTTGTATAGCAGAATTATGACCTCCCTTTTCCTGCTGGTGATGCCCCTGCCTATACATCCCAGCATCCTATTTGCTTTACCTGCTGCCTTGTCACACTGTTTCCCTACCTTGAGGTCATCAGAGATGATAACCCCAAGATCCCTTTCCTGCTTGGTGCATGCTATATCCTCACCCCCCAACTGATATATTGTGCCAGGGTTTTTGTGCCCCATATGCATTATCTTGCACTTCTTTGCATTGAATTTCAACTGCCAAACCCGTGACCATTCTTCAAGTTTCTGCAGGTCGCTTCTCATTCTGTCTACACCCTCTGGTGTGTCTACTCTGTTACAGAACCTAGTTCCCTGGTTCCAAACAAAACAGGCGGGATGCGCCTGACTCTCGACCTCAGAAAGTTAAACAAGCATCTTTTCAGGTAGAAATTCTAGATGGTCTCCCTGGGATTGATACTTCGAATGATTCATCAGTTCGACTGGCTCACCAGGGAAGCATCTGTGGTGACAGTGATCTATGGCTCCAGCGAGACAAAAGGAAGACCCTGTTGCGGGTTGATTTCCTGTGTCCACCACAGAAGGGACCATGCTAGAGGCTGTGTCACCCTTATGTGAAAGGACTGCTGAAGCGTGGTCGGAGACCGCTGCACAATGAGCATCCACTGAGAGGTCCTTATGTGCAATCGTGCCAGGGGTACCGTAAAGACGACTGATGCCATGAGGCCCAACATCCACCACATCGTAATGGCCTGAACTGTGTTCTTCCTGATGAAGCGAGCCATCTTAAGAATAGAGTCCTTCCTGTCCTCTGGGAGGAAGGCTCTCGCCTGGGTGGTATCCAGTAGCGCTCCTATGAAGAGGAGCTGCTGGGAAGGCTGAAGCTGAGACTTCTCTAGGTTCAAGAGGATTCCTATGGATGCAAGGAACTGGGAGGCTTCGGCCACCGCCTTCCTTGTCCCATCTTTGGAGGGGCTTGCCAGGAGTCAGTCGTCCAGATAGGGTAAGACTTGAATACCTAGCTTTCTGAGATGCGCAGCGAGTGCTGCGAAGCACTTTGTGAAGACTTGAGGTGCCAAGGACAGCCCAAAGGGTAATACTTGAAACTGGTAGTGCTGTTCCAGAACCACAAAGCAGAGGTATTTGCAGTGATTTGGGTGCACTGGAACATGCTGGTAAGCATCCTGCATGTCGAGGGACGCAAGCCAGTCGAACTGATGAATCATTCGAAGTATCAATCCCAGGGAGACCATCTAGAATTTCTCCCTGAAAAGATGCTTGTTTAACTTTCTGAGGTCGAGAGTCAGGCGCATCCCGCCTGTTTTATTTGGAACCAGAAAGTAATGGTAATAGAGACCAGTGTTTCTCTCTGCGAGAGAAATGTCTTCTATTGCCCTGTTCTTTAAGAGGCCCTGGGATCTTGGCAGAAAGGTCTGACTGAGCAGCGGACAGGCTGGACTGCCGTTTAGGTGGAAGGTCTGAGGAGTGTCCACAAGATTGAGGGAACAGCCCTTCCTTACAATTCTGAGGACCCATTTGTCTGATGTGGCTTGCTTCCTCTGCTTGTAGAAGAGAGACAGACGACCTTCCACTGCCAAGGAAGAGTCTCCTCGGGCAACAGAGGAGGGACCTTGGCCGAATTCTTTGAGTGGCACTAGCAGCCTTTGGGGCCTGCATCTTTTGCTGCCTTTTCTTCTGTGGCTGGGTAGCTGTGTTTTTATTACCAGCTCCCCGCCCCTTACCCTGAAACGACTGTTGGCTGTGAAATCGCCGGCTGTTCCCATTTTTCTGAGGAGCAGGGGGCGCCGGCCTGGCTGTTTTCAGGGCAGACCTAGTCTCCTCTGCGGCCTCTAGTGCTTTCTCTACTTGACAGCTGAAGAGGTAGGCACCATCAAAAGAGACATTCATAATCCTCTGCTGGGCATCAGCTGGAAAACCCGATGTCCTGAGCCAGGAGTGACGCCATATACAAATCCCCGTGGCAGCAGCTCTGGAAGCAGTATCATAAGCATCCACTGTAGCCTTCAGCTGCTCAAGGTGATGTCAGACTCCAGGAGCTTCTCGGTCAAAGCCTTTGGTGAGTGCCACAGAGTATACTCATACTGTGAGAAATTACCTTGGTAGCTAGCAATATGCATACCCAAGGTTGCGGCTGTGAATGTCCGCTTGCCCAGAGTGTTGATCTTGCGAGACTCCTTAATGACAGGTCGAACGGAAGATTCCTAAGGAAGGACAACCTTGTCATTTTCGGCAAGCACCATCAAAGCATCCACAAAAGCATATTGGTCTATCCTTGGGCGGAGCGTATTTCCTATCGATGACTTTAGACACTGAGGGAATTAAGAGCTGGCTTGTCCCCAATCATCTCCGATAAAGTTTCAAAGAAGGGGGAAAGTACAGTTACATAAGAACATACCATAACAATAGATCTTCGAGAACAGCTCTTGCAGCAGGTTACACCATTAGGACTGAAGCCGGCAGGCGCCAGGACCCCACGGAAATTTTCTAGCTAGCAGTCTTCAGCGGGGACCGCCTCGAGTGTTGGTCTTGCCCCCGACGTCGGGCATAGTACATAAGGAGGCGGTCCCCCCATAATCCTCAGTTCTCCCGCCGGAGACACCTGGCCGCTGGATGACATCAGAAGGGGAGACCGAGGATCCGCCATCAGATGGCAAAGAAGGCAACAGTAAATGTCCCATCCTATGAGATGGATGCTTGACTGTGACTTACCTCCAGCAGGGATGGTGGGAGGGAATGTACCTGCTGCAAGAGCTGTTCTCGAAGATCTACTGTTACGGTAAGTTCTTACGTAACTGTACTATCTTACTTTGAGAAACAGCTCTTGCAGCAAGTTACACCATTAGGACTGATTTCCAAGCAGGAATGGCAATCATGCACCATCGGGAGCAGGAAAGGTAGAGACCTCGAGATACCTCGAGCCTAGGACAGAAGTCCTTAAAGGACAGCTAGACCGAACCCTGCTCTTCACCTCGATGCAATGTCCAGGCTGTAATGCCTAATAAAGGTATGCACAGAGCTCCAAGTAGCTGCTGCGCAAATAGCCGAGGTGGAAATGTTCTTCAACGCCGCAAAGGGAGTAGCCACCCCTCTAGTGGAATGACCCTTAACCGCACCCAGTAAGGGTTTATTGCACTTCTGGTAACAGAATTTAATGCACTGGATGAGCCACCTAGACAGCGACTGCTTCGAGACAGGAGCTCCCTTCATCCTATGGGCAAAGGAGACGAAAAGTTGGTCCGACTTTCGGTGTTGTTTGGTTCTGGTCAGGTAGTAACTGAGGCACCTATGCACATCAAGGGTGTGCAGAAGGGCTTCTCCTCAATTGGAGTATTTTGGAAATACACTGGTAGATCGATGTCCTGATTAAGGGTGAGAGCTGAGACCACCTTAGGCAGAAATTTTGGGTTAGTCCTTAGGGATACCCTGTCCTGTTGGAAAACTAAATAAGGCTCTTTGCACATAAGTGTGTGCATTTCAGAAATTCTTCTGGCAGAAGTAACTGCAACTAAAAACAACGTTTTCCAAGAGATAAAACATACCTCGCAATCCACGGCTGGTTCAAAAGGTGGCAGCATGAGCTGCTCCAAGACGAAGAGTAAGTCCCATGGAGGGATTGGATCCTTAATTGGAGGCCTAAGGTGGATGACGCCCCTCAAAAAGGCACATGTCATGTCCAGCTGGGCCACAGTGCATTGGCCTACGGGGGCATGGTAGGCTGAAATGGCACAAAGGTGCACTTTAATCGAGGAGTAAGCCAGGCCGGAGTGGAAAAGGGATAGCAGGTCATCCAGTACCAGCTTCTCTGGACAGTCCAAAGGCGGAAAGCCGACACTTGAGCCCACAAGCAGAACCTGTGCCATTTCATGGTGTAGGTAATGTGGGTAGCCGTTTTTCTAGCGGCAGAAAGCACATCTGCCACTTCTTGCAAGACCCCGTATCGCATCATGGCTATGTGTCTAGGAGCTAAGCGTGCAGGTTCAGAGAACGTAGGTCTGGATGGACTAAGGAACCAGCCTCCTGAGACAGTAAATTGGAGCTGACTGGCAAAGGCACTGGAGGTTCCCGAGATAGCTGATGCAAGAGAGGGAACCAAATCTGTCTGAGCCAGAAGGGTGCGATCAGAATGAGCATCGCTTGCTCCCTGCGAAGTTTTAAAAACTCTCTGGATCAACAGAAAAGGAGGAAAGGCATAGAGGAATCTGTCTGCCCAGAAGAGGGACAACGCGTCTCACCAGTAAACACCAGGCCCTGGATCTAGCGAACAAAAATTGGGCAGTTTTGTGTTGTATGGGGGACGCGAAGAAGTCTAGCTCTGGAGTACCCCATCTGCGAAACAGACCTTCTGCCACCTCTTGGAGTACATAGAAACATATACAGTGTCGGCAGATAAGGGCCTATGGCCCACCCAGTCTGCCCATTTGAGCTTGTAAGTTCAGTTTGTTTTCCTAGAAGTCTGTTGCCCCTTACCCCTGACCTCCAGAATTCCTTTATGTCTATCCCATACATTCTTAAATCCCGTGATTGTTTCAGCCCCCACCACTTCCTCTGGCAGGTGTTCCACTTGTCCACCACCGCTCTGTGAAGAAATTCTTTCTCATGTTTCCTCTGAATCATCCTCCTCCAACTTCATCCCATGCCCTCTAGTCCTGGAACATCTTTTCGCTTAAAAATAGTGTTTTCCTGCACCTGTTCCTCCTGTAAGATACTTGTATGTCTCTATCATATCCCTCTCTCCTCCTCTCCTCCAGGGAGTACATGTTCAGTTCCTTCAACCTGTCTTCATAGGACTTGTGATGCAATCCATGCACCATCTTTGTTGCCCTCCTCTGAACCTTCTCTACCCTGTCTATGTCCTACGTAGGTATGGTCTCCAGAACTGTACACTGTACTCCAGGTGGGGCCTCACTAGTGTCTTGTATAGCGGAATTATGACCTCCTTTTCCTGCTGGTGATGCCCTGCCTATACATCCCAGCATCCTATTTGCTTTACCTGCCGCCTTGTCACACTGTTTCCTACCTTGAGGTCATCAGAGATGACAACCCCAAGATCCCTTCCTGCTTGGTGCATGCTATATTCTCACCCCCAACTGATATATTGTGCCAGGGTTTTTGTGCCCCATATGCATTATCTTGCACTTCTTTGCATTGAATTTCAACTGCCAAACCCCTGACCATTCTTCAAGTTTCTGCAGGTCCCTTCTCATTCTGTCTACACCCTCTGGTGTGTCTACTCTGTTACAGAGCTTTGTGTCATCAGCGAACAGTGAAATTCTGCCTTCTAGGTCCTGCGCAATGTCACTGATGAAGATGTTAAATAGGACCGGTCCCAGCACTGATCCCTGTGGTACCCCACTGGTCACTCTTCCTTCTGTGGAGTGACAGCCATTTACCACCACCCTCTGTGTCCTGCCACCCAGCCAGTTACCTACCCACCACACTACTGTCCTGCCCACACCCATATTCCCCAGTTTGTGTAATAGTCTTCTATGTGGCACAGTGTCAAAGGCCTTGCTGAAGTCCAGATAGGCCATGTCCACTGCCCTCCCCTGATCCACCTCCCTAGTCACCCAGTCAAAAAATTCAACGAGGTTGGTCTGACATGACCTCCCCCTGGTGAAACCATGCTGCCTTGGGTCCTGTAGTCCATTGACAACCAGATGTTCCACCAATCTCTCCTTCAGTAGTGCTTCCATGATCTTCCCCACTACCGAGGTGAGGCTGACTGGTCTGTAGTTCCCTGCTTCCTCTTGTTCCCACTTTTGTATAAGGGGACTACATCTGCTGTCCTCCAGTCTTTGGGTACCTCCTGTTTCCAGTGATCGGCTAAACAGGATAGCCAGAGGTTCAGCCACCACCTCTCTTAGTTCTTTAAGGACCCTGGAATTCCCCATCTGGCCCCATTGCTTTATCAACTCTTATTACTTCCAGTTCCTTCAGGACCCTTTCTTGTGTAAAGGGACTTGTGTCCATTTCTGCACCATTCTCACCCCTTGTACTCCCTTCAGACCCATTACCCTCCTCTTCCTCAGTAAAGACTGAGCAGAAATACCTGTTCAATATGTCAGCTTTACTGTTGTCATCCTCCACGCCCCCATCCTCCCCTTCAGTCTCACTATCCCTCCCTTGTCTTTTCTTTTTTCACTTATGTACCTGTAAAAGATTTTGTCCCTCTACCCACTAATTTTGCAATGTGTTCTTCTGTCTGAGCTTTGGCTTCCCTTACTGACCTCCCTGCCTCCCTTTGCTTCTCCTGGTACTTCCTATCCCTTCTGCCTGTGTCTTTTGTATTGCCTGAATGCAACCTTTTGGCTTTCACTTTCTTTGCTACCTCTTTGGAAACCATAATGGTCTCCTCTTCCTTTCCTCTTGCTAACCTGCTTAATGCATAATTCTGTTGTTCTTGTAATCCCCATTTTAAATACTGCCCACTGTTCCTCAACCCCTGATTCCTGTCCCATTCCCTTAATGCCTCTTTTCAAGTATCTCCCATTTTCCCAAAGTCTGCCCCCTAAAATCCAGGATACGTGTTTTTGTGTGGTTTGGTTCTGCTCTTCTGTGATTTCAAACCACAATGACTGGTGGTCACTGTTTCCCAGGTGCTCCCCACTGTTACTCCCCCATCACACTGTCCCTGTTTGTGAGCACAAGGTCCAGTATTGCCTTCTGCGAGTTGGTTCCATGACCAGTTGCTTGAGGAAGGCACCCTGAAGGGAGTCCAGGATAAATCTGCTCCTAGTTGATGCTGCTGCTGGGATGCTCCAGTCCACGCCTGGAATATTGAAGTCTCCAACCAGTACTACTCCTTTTGTCTGCCATCCTTGATGGCTAGCATCAGCTCCCTATCTGTTTCTTCCTCCTGAGCTGGTGGTCTATAGACCACACCTGTGCGGATGGCTGTCCTCATTTTCCTTTCCAGCTTAACCCACAGTATCTCTCCCCCATTTTGTTTCTCCTGGATCTCTGTGGCCCTTATGTTATTTTTCACATACAGTGCCACTCCTCCTCCCTTCCTGCCTGCTCTGGCAGTAGTTTGCATTTGTGGACTCTGGCATGAGTGCGGCTCAGGCTGCCTGCGATAATGTTGTCCACTCGTGGAACATGAACTGCAATAAGATTTGCGCCGTGTTGCAAGACCAAATCCCACACTCTCATGGCCTCCCTGCAAAGTGGGTAGGAGTGGGTGCCTCCTTGTTTGTTGAGGTAATACATCACCGAGGAATTGTCTGTTTGTAACAGAAGTGTACCCAGTGTAATCTCCGACTGGAAGGCCTGCAGAGCGTAAATAACTGCCCTCATTTCTAGTATGTTTATGTGGAGATGAGACTCCTGGGCTGTCCACAGGCACTGAGACCGAACACCATCGAGGTGTGCTTCCCACCTGAGCCCTGAGGCGTCTGTGGAGAGTGTCACAGTTGGGGACGGCGCTGTGAAGGGCAATCCTGCCAAGAGGTTCCCTGGATGTAGCCACCATTGCCAATCTCGAATTACGGTCTTCGTGATTCAGATTGGATGCTGCAGATGGTCTTGCCTTTGGTCCCACTGTACCCGAAACATCCACTGGGTTACCCGCATGTGGAGACGGGCTAGCGGGACTGTTGCAATGGCCACAGCCATGTGTCCGAGCAGGCAAAGGACCAGTCTGGCAGTGACGGTCTTCTTCGCTGATAGCTCCCTGATGAGGGATCTGATGTGTTCCGCTCTGTCCGTGGGAAGGAAAGCTTTCCCTCTGATGGTGTCCAGAACTGCTCCGATGAACTGCAGCATCTGGGACGGAACCAGGCGTGACTTCTCGTAATTGATGAGAATGCCCACAGTCTCGAACAGAGACTGGGTGCATTGAATGGCAGACATCAAGGCCTCCCGGGAGGGCACCATGAGAAGCCAATCATCCAGGTAAGGGAACACGTAGTGGCTCTGTCTCCTCAAAGACGCAGCTACAGCCGCCATGCACTTCGTGAATACCTGAGGTGCTGATGACAGCCCGAAGGGAAGAGCTCGGAACTGATAATGGCAACCCTGAAACTTGAAGCGCAGGAACCTCCTGTGTGCCTGGGCGATAGGAATATGCAGATAGGCATCCTGCATGTCTAGGGATGCAAGAAAAATGCCCTGCTTCAGCATGGGAATCAGGCCCGGGAGGGTCACCATGCAGAAGCGCTTGTAAGCGACCGAAAGACTGAGATCGCTGAGGTCCAGTATTGGACGGAGGTTCCCTGTTTTCTTTGGAACCAGGAAGAAGTGAGAATAGTACCCTAGTCCTCTCTGGTTCCCTGGTACGTGCGCTAAGGCTTCCTTTTCCAGAAGTGCAAGCACTTCCTGCTGTATGAGCAGGGCATGCTGACCCGAATAACGGGAAAGCAGGGGAGGTCTTGTAGGTGGGCTGCCTACAAACTCTATGTAATTGCCATTTCTGACCAACTGTAGAACCCACCTGTCGGCGGTGACTGATTGCCATCCTGAAAGGTGGTGTGCGATGCGACCCCCGACTTTCTTTGCCCGTTGATCCTGAAGAGGGCCGGGAGCCAGGAAGAAGTCATGTTGTGGCAGCGTTTGTCCCTGCGGGCTGGGCCGACTTTGAGAATCGTTGGCCTCTGCCTGGGGACGACTTGGCCTGGGCCTTGCGTGAGAAAGTGCCCCTCTGCTGCTGGCTGGAACGTTGCTGTTGCCTTTGTAGCTGGCCGTGAAAACGTCTCTGGTTCCTACGAAAGGAACTAGGCCTAGATCTGTACATAGCCTATACAGATCAGACTGCCTTCCCTGCGTCTTGGAGCTTGGTGATAACCCTCTCAGAGGCTTCACCAAACAGCATCTCGCCATTACATGGGACATCTAGAATGTTCTTCTGAAGTCTGGGGTAAATCCAGAGACAGAGAGCCAAGAATATCTTCGGAGACAAATGCCTGAGGCTGCAGCTCTGCCCGAAGAGTCCGCAGAATCATATGTGGCTCTGAGCACTTGGGTCCCCACATCTGACTCAGTGCGGAGGAGGTTTAAGACCTCCACTTTCTGGTCACCATCAGGAAGTTTTCAACCAGGTCCTGGCCCTGTTTCCAAAGGGGGTTCTGGAACTGAACCATATGGGTAAGATAGTTCAGTGACCTGATGGTGCAGTAGCCGCGTACGTGTGCATCCCCAGGGCATCCAATTGCTTGGATTCCTAGTCCGGTGGCTGACTGCTCATATGCTGTGGTCTCTGAGACCGGTCATGTGAAGCAGTGATGACCAGGGAATCAGCCAGAGGGTGGTTCGCCAAATACTGGTCCTCCCTAGGGACCTTGTATAGGCAGTCAGCCTTCTTCGGGCACCGTGGGAGTGGAATGCGTATGTTTCCACGCAGCCTTGGTGACGTCCGCGAAAGTATCCAGCAAGGGCGGCACTACCACGGGCTTTGGGTCCTTTTGCTGAAGGTAGCGGGCAAGGTGCTGTCACTCGGGGTTAAGCTCCTCAGGATCCCACCCCATGTTCTCCAGGATGTGACTCATGATCTCGATGAAGGAGGGATCATCTGGAGGAGACCTGGGTAGGTCGTGTGGGTCAGGAGAGGGAATGCTGAGAGGAGAAGTAGATCTGGAATACTCAGATGTATCCAAAATAGAATCCTCCCCCGACGGAGTGTACTGGTGCTGTCTGGGTCTTTTGGAGCTGGGTGACACTGAGGGGGATCTGGAGGGAGGCCTTCTCCTGTCGGTAGATCTACCCCCTAGGAGGTGGAGTTTGCTCCTTGGGGGATGGAGGTCGTCCTACTGGCCCCTTAGGTGAAGAAGGGGGCGTAGTCGGTGAAGGAGTAGGAGGAAGAGGAGTAGTAGGAGGACGTGCGGGGACCACATCCTTCTTGATGGTGTCCCACCAAAAGGTAAAGAGCTCCTTTACCTCTGCAAGGTTCATACCTGACGACGGACCTGGCACTGGTGGCCTGTCGCCGGGGTCAGGCGTCGGGTCCCCGGGGGTCTCCCGCTCCAGGGAGGGTTCCCGTGGGAGCCCAGTGTCCTCGATGTCACCCGTCTGGTGTTCGGGCTGTGTGGCATCCTCCTCTATAGAGTCCCTTTGACCGGCGTCTGCCGGTGACAGGGGTGCGGTCTTCTGCTCCGGGGTAGCCGACGTCGGTCCCCTGGCCGACATCTTCAGACCTGGTGAACACCAGGCCGGTGACGGGTGTATAGCCGGTGTCGTCGGCTCCGGTGAGCGCCGAGGGTGCTTGGCCGACGTCGCATCCGACGTCCATTTGAGGGACGTCAGGTCCTTAGTTTTCCTGGGCGCCGGATCAGAACCTCAAGGTGGCTGAGAGACTGACCTGGAGTCGGTATCCCAGCGATGGGAGGAAGAAGATTTGTGGCGCCCACCCGACTTCGAAGAGGCCTTGGAAGGTGTTGAAGAAGCTGAGGGCCTCGAAGTCTTCAGAGGCTGGAGCGATGAAGAACCGCTGGAGGACGTGACCTGGATCGGGGGAGGTTGCGACCGAGCTCTGGAGGGACAGCAGTCCGATTTAGAGCCAGAGCTTTGGGAGTCCGAGGCCCGTGTAGGAGACCTGGACCTCGCCCTTTACCGGTGCTTGTCCCGGTGTTTATGGGGTTTGCTTGAAGATTCTCCCCAGGAGGAAGGTTCCTGGTCCATGCTTTTCAGCTTTTCTTCCAAAGAAATGCTTGAAGTGCCTTCTGACGGCAGATCCTGGTGCAGCTGTTTAAACCCTGGCAAAAGGAGCAGGATTTGGTGTCATGGTCTGGGCCTAGGCAGTGCATGCAGGATGAATGGGGATCCTTGAAGGGATGTTTGCCTCAAGCACACTACAAATGGTGACCCTCTAGAGATGGAGTTGGAGAGGACATCGGTTGAGCAGAGCCAAAAAAGGACGAAAATATTCATAGTTCTGTAGTCGTCGTACACTAGAAAGAAGACTGAGAGGCCGATACTGGCGAGTCGACGGCAGGAAAAGAACTGAGGATTATGGGGGGACCGCCTCCTTATCTACTACGCCCCATGTTGGGGGCGGGACCAACATCGGAGGCAGTCCTCGCTGAAGACTGCTAGCTAGAAAATTTCCGTGAGGTCCTGGCGCCTGCCGGCTCCAGTCCTAATGGTGTAACCTGCTGCAAGAGCTGTTTCTCAAAGTAAGATCTGGAGGAGTGAAATCCACTTGGATTTCAGGGACATGCAGAAAATGTGAACGCAACAGCTTACCTGGGTCCATTGAAGATGTTTGTAAAGCCAAGGCGGATCCCATATTCTTGAGTAAAGACTGGAAAGAAAGATCTTCTACTATGGATTCAGCAGAGATTGAAGGCTTCCTCTCCAGTCCAAAAACTGAGTCATCCGCATTGTTCTCAGAAAGGATCATGTCTGGATCCGACTCATCAAGATCTCCCTCTGTGCCAGATGGGCCACCAATGACAGGCTTGGGACAGGAAAAATGAGGAACTGATGTTTGTCACCAGCGTCAAGAACCTCAGCATCGGCTGTGGCACCATGGAGAACGCCATGAGAACAGCTGAACACTCTGCTCTGAAGCGGCCTGCGCCATCCCTCGAAAACTCCTGACAGACCTAGAACAGAAGGGAGAAGTTGTTGTAAGTACCTGTGCCGAACCCTGCTTGGAAAACAGTTGAGGGGAGTAGGCCCGAGGAGTGGACAAGGAGGACGCTAGTGCCTCAGGAGCAGCCCGCACCTCTTGACCCGAACACCCAGGCCTCGGCTCCATGGTTCTGAATCCCAAAGGATCCAGAGTCGACGCTCCCGAGACAAACATCGCACCCACTGCTCCATAATAGCAGCCCAATGATGGAACTGCTCACCGGAAGTCCCAACAGAGGACAACAAGGGGCTCCTGGGTTGAGAATTGCAGCCGCCAGGAATGGAGGCCGCCGGGGACCCAATCAGAGTCCAGTCATGCCCAGCGCTCCTAGCCACCTATGACCCCCACGCAGACATATCAGAGGGCGATGTTGAGCAGTACCTCTTCCTCTTTGACTGTCAGAACGAAGAAGAGCTCGAAGCCGAGTGGTGCCGGGTCCCCAACCTGGATCGAGAACAAGTCAGTTTCTTTTTGTGTTTATGGGGGGGGACTGTCCTCCTTCTCGAGCACCGGACTGCCATGGTCGGACCCCCCCCTTTCGAAAAGGGCAGCGGACCGGACACAGCCCCACTGCCAGAACAACTTTCAAGCAAAGTCTCCCTACTGTCACTAACACCGTCCGTGGTCGACTCCATTGAAGGAATGACTGTGATAAAAATTTAAACATTTAAAAAAATAAATAAATAATAGTTAACTCGCAAAACTAAACTAGTGAACTAAACGAAATGCTGCTGTCGTATACACTTGAAGACTTGACTCCCACTGGCGAGTGACACTGAACTGAAGTGCACTCAACAGTGGGGAAAAAAGGAACTGAGGCAGTTGGAGAGTCGACGCCGAGATAGCCTGTATGGAATGAGGCAATGTCACGCATGCATAGTCTTACATCGGCACTGTCCTTCCTGAAGATCTTTGGCTCCTGCTGGGTCCTAGCACCTCCGGTGTAGTCCCACTAGTGTGAATGAATGGTGAATACTTTCAGTCCAGGAATATCTGAACTGGTGTCACTGTGCTCAAAGCACCAGTTCTGGAAAGGACGTAAGAAGACATCTAGGTTGCTCAAGCGTCAGGCAGAGCAGCATATTGCGGCCCTGCATGACCCTTTGGGTAACATACTTAACAAGAGATGTGAACAACATTATGAAGGGCTTTTACCACACTTTATATTCATCCATTGGCCCGAGAGATACTGAAAAGCTGGACTCCTTTGTATCCCCCTCCCAATCCAATATCTTACTTCAAAGCAACTATGTGCTCTGGAGGTCCCACTTAGCACAGAGGAGATCTGCAAGGCCATCTCAGCAATGAACAAGCACAAGGCTCTGGGTGGGGATGGAATCCCCCTGGACCAATACCAGCACCTATCTCCTCAGATCAGACCAATTCTATGTAGACAGAGGTGGCAGATAGACTTCAGAAGCCCATTCCCAGTGACTCCTCTCCCAACACTTAATGAAGCAGTAATTACAACACTACCAAAAGAAGGGAAGAATCCCTTGTCACTAGTGAGCTACTGCCCCAATTCACTTATTAATGCAGATGAAAAAATTTTTGTGAAGGCACTAGCTATCAGGATGGACAATATTCTCTGAGATCTGATTACCCAGCACAAGTTGGCTTTGTAAAAGGCTGACTTAGTTTGGATCATCTTAGTTCTCTCACAGCTAGCTTTCATTGTGGTTAGCTCTAACTCCCACTCGTGCAGTAGTGGTAGCCATTAATTTTGAAAATGTTTTTGATTTGGTGGCATGGGGTACCTCACCTGCATGCTTGAGAGAATAGGATTCGGCCCGCTGTTCACATCTTGGATCCATACTTTGTATGTCAGACCTTCTGCCAAAGGTCTAACCAATAACACTATGTTGAACCCATTTCTGTTTCATAGGGACACACAACAGAGGTGCCCTCTGTCCCCAATTCTTTTTGTGCTGACTCTAGAACCACTGGCCACAGCTATGAGTATTCAGGTGGGCGGGGGTTAAAGAATATGCCACCAGCCTGTATGCAGATGACCTGCTGGTCCTCTTATCAGATGCCCCCACAGAATTCAGAATTCAAGCCATCAGATACTTGGGCATACAGTTAACTACAGATTTTTCCCAGTTCTGCAAACTGAACATGGCGCCATTGTTGGCGGCGATACAAGGTGAATTTGTCCAGTGGACCAAACTCCAACTGTCAATGCTGGACAAGGTCTAAGTTATCAAAATGATCTCGACACCAAAACTGCTCCATAGACTATCCCACATACTCATTAACATCCCTGTCACCTGGTTTAACAAAACTGATGCCGTGATGGGAAATTTCCTTTGGGAAGGAAATCCTCCGCAAAACAGCAAGGCAAAGCTGTGCTCTCATTGAAAGGGGAAGGGCTGATCTTGCCATTTTCATACCATTTAGCATTCCTGAGTGCACAGAAAATAAAACAGTTTCAGTCTCCCACAGCCAAACCACCTTTATGGTTATCAGTGGAATGAGACCTCTGTGGCAGGACCTCAACCTCCCAGTTATAAGCTGCCCTCCTGTCAATATCCAGCACTGGCCCACTTTTCGCGCTGCAATTATGGTGCAGAGAAGGCTCACCAGACTCGCCAAAAGCTCTCTCACATCACCAGAATGGCCCCCCCAATGGGGGTAATCTGCATAGATGAAAAACTAGTCCAATGGCACCTATGGCAAGAGATGGGTATTCATATGGTACGGGATCTCTTTGAGTCAGGGTCTGTACACCAAGACATCTACACTCTTTTGAGAACCTTGGGGCTAGATATAACTTTCTGAAACAGGATTTCTGGAAGTTTTTCCAAATTTGTAGTGTGCTGACCTCCCCCCCCAGCTATAACTCCAGATCCCTACTACCAAGGTGGCTCTGTCCTTCTTCCCTACCTCATGCAAGTGTGTCAGAGGTAAGGCCAGTAAAAATGCATAGAACAGTTATGTACCCACTGTAACAGTAAATCTTCAAGAGAATCTCTTTCAACAAGCCATACCTATAGAACTATAAGCTGCCAGCCACTAGAACCATATGGAAACTTTTGCAAGCAGTCCACTAGGGGCCACCTATGATGATATCAGACATTGGCACTCCCATATAAACTTGGGCGGCCCCTTCTCTCCTCAGTTCTCTGACCGGAGATCATATTTGGAGGATCTCACTGTAGGGAACCAGGAGAGAACCTAGGGCTCTGCTGACCAAGCGAGGCAGAGAGCAGCAGATAGATCATCATGGAAAAGGAGACAGCACTCATCAGAGTCTCAGGATCGGACAGGAACTACAGGGTGGGACAGAGGTGATGAAAAGAGTCTCTCGGAGATCTGTTGTTATGGTAAGCATGTAACCGTTTTATCTTTTTTGAGGATATATCTTTCATCAAGCCACACCTCTGGAAGAAGTATCAAGCAGTACTAACCATAAATAGTCTGGGTGGCAGGTGCCTGCAAACCTAAGAAAGCAGGTCTTGTAGCACAGCAAGGCCAAAGCTAGCCCTTTTTCGAAAGGCAATATCCAGAGTGTAGTGCTTAGTACAGGTGTGGACTGTACTCCAGGTGGCAGTTGCACAGATTTCAGCAGCAGGCACATTTTTTGAATTCTGCAACAGATGTGACCATGCCTCTAGTGGAATGACCACAAACAATCCCAGGAAGTTCCTTACCATACTTCCAATAACAAAAAGTAATACAGTTTGCTAACCATTTGGACAGGCACTGTTTGGAAACTGGAGCACCCTCTTTCACAGGGGTGAATGAAACAAAAACCTTTTTCAAAACAAAATTCGGGTCCAAGCCATAAGGATAGGAGGCTTCAAGTGCAGAATGCCTCTTAAAAATGTATGGGCCACCTTCCGCTAGGCAACTGTATGACCCTCAATAGGCACATGGAAAGCTGAAATAGCAGCCAAGTGCACTTTAATAGAGGAATACTGTAGGCCTGCATCTGACAAGGACAGCAGATACTCTAGAATCAGATTTATTGGATAGGTAAATTGGTCTAAGTGATGAGAAGCAGCCCACACAGCAAACCGCTTGCACTTCATGGATTAAGTGGCCTGGTAGAAGGCCTTCTATCAGCCATCAAGACATCAGACACCTTTTGGAAAACCCCAAATCTAGCAATGGCTATGTTTTCAGGATCCATGCATGGAAGTGAAGCGATGAGGTCCAGATGGACCAGAGTTCCATGCTCCTGTGACAGAAGTCTCCAACATAAGCGCAGGAGTACTAGTGGTTCCACTGCCAGTTGCTATAGAAAGGGGAACCAGACCTGTCAAAGCCATAGGGAAGCAATGAGGATTAGAGTTTCCCCTCCATCTGAAGTTTGAGTAACACCCTCTGAATTAGAGGGAAGGGAGGGAAGGCATACTAAATGGAAGCTCCCCTTCCAAGAGAGGGACAACGAGTCTTGCCAGAAAACTCCAGGCCCTGGAATGAGCAAGCAGAAAAGCGTCAGTTTTGCATTGTGTGAGGACGCAAAAAGGACCAACTCAGGATGACGCCATCTCTCTAACAGGTCTTCCACTACTGAGGTCAGCAGTTCCCATTCATACATTCTGGACTATGACCGGTTAAGTCTGTCTGCCAAGACATTTTGGGCACCTGGAACATGTAAATGCTGACAGTTCCAGACCATGTTCTAGAGCCCAATATCATGCTCTCATTGCTTCACTACACGAGGGTAAGAATGAGTTCCCTCTTGTTTGTTGATGTAATGCATCATACTGACATTGTCCATCTGTATTAACAGAGGACCTGGGGATAGGTGAGCCTGGAAGGCTTGCAGGCCATGCAGAACAGCTCTCATTCCTAGAACATTTATATGCACGGTGCTCACCACCTTGGTCCACACACCCTGCGCTTGATGGGGCCTCAAATGTGCCACCCAACCCATCCCTGAGGCATCTATGGTTAAATCCGGTGAGGGGAAGGGATCAAGAAGGAACCCCTTTAGCAGGTTGCTGGGTTCCATCCACCACTTGAGCACCTTGTGTACAGGAGAGGTTACTAGAACCTTCTGTTCCAGAAGGTCTGTGCGTTGGTCCCACTGGGCTCTAAGCATCCACTGATAGAGTCTCATATGTAGTCTGGCCAGAGGTACAGTGAATATAGCCACTGCCATTACACCCAGAAGCAGAAAGAATGTTCTGGCTGTGACATATTGGCCGTTATGGACCATCTGGGCATGGGCAATCAGACATTTGGCCCTGTCCAGAGGCTGGAAGGCTGAGCCTAGGGCTGTGTCCAGAACCGCACGTATGTACTTTAGATGTTGCAACGGATAAGGACAGATCTTAGTACACTGACCAGGGCATCGAACAGCTGTCTTGTTTGGACTAGGGTGTGCACCAGTTGGTCCCTGGAGTGAGCTTTAAGTAGTCAGTTGTCCAGATAGGGAAATACATAAAGGCCTTTCCTGCGAAGGGCTGCTGCTACTACGGCCAAGCATTTGGTAAAGACCTGTGGCACAGATGACAAGCCAAAGGGCAGTACTCTGAACTGGTAGTGTTCCCCTTGAAACAGGAACCTAAGAAATTTCCTGTGAGGTTGCAGAATTTTGATATGAAGGTAGGCATCCTTCATGTCTAGGGAACAGATCCAATACCCTATAGGCAGTAGTGGAAGTAGGCGCTGCAGGTAACCATTCTGAACTTTCTGTACTCTATAAAAATAAAGTTCAGACTCCTGAGATCCAAAATAGGCCTCAGATCTCCTGTCCATTTTGGAACTAGTAAATATCGAGAATAGAACCCTTTGGTTCTCTGTCCCACAGGTACAGGTTCTATTCCTCTTTTCTGAAGTAAGGTGTGGACTTCCACCAGAAGCAGCGGAACGTGATCTGGAAGACAATGTGTAGACACTGGCGGATGGTCTGCAGGTAGTTCTAGAAGTTCCTGAGCATGTCCTTGAGCAACTGTTTACAGGACTCAGCCAACTGAGGTCATCTCCTTCCACTGGTCCAGGTGGAGGAGGAGACAACCCCAATAACCACCCAAACGAGCAGAAAAGTGGCAGTTTTGCATTGTGTGGGGATGCAAAAAGGTCTAACTCTAGATTCCCCCATCTATCGAACAGGTCTTCTATGACTGAGGTCAGCAGTTCCCACTTGTGCACCTGGGACTGCAACCTGCTGATCCTGTCTGCCAAGGCGTTTTGGACACCTAGAAAATAGACGGCACACCGTTCTAGGCCATGGTCCGGACTCCAGTACCAAACCATCATCACCTCCTTGCAAAGGGCACAAGAGTGGGTGCCCCCCTCCTAGTTGATGTAGTGCACCACACCGATGCTGTCTGTCTTCGCTAGCAGATGGCCTGGGGACAGATAGCACTGGGAGGCCTGCAGGCCATTCAGGACAGCTCTGATATCTAGGACATTGATATGGAGAGAAGTCTTGAAACAGAGCCCACGTCCCTTGAGTCTAGTAAGGACCCACATGCGAGCCACAGCCTGTCCCCAAGGCATCTGTAGTGATGATCTGATTAGGGGAGGGGATGAGGAAAGGCACCCCCTTGAGCAAATGGCTAGGTTCCATCCAGCACAGGAGAACCTTCTTTACTGGTGATACCAGAATTTTCTGCTGCAAGTCATCGGTTTTCTGATCCCACTGTACCCTCAAAGCTCATTGAGGGATGCGCATGTGCAGCCAGACCAGAGGAACCATTGCAATGGCCACTGCCATCAGGCCCAGCAGCCAGAGATATGTGGCTGTGACACAGCAGCTGTTGTAGGGGTCCTGGGCCTGAACTATCAGGTGCTCCACCCGATCTGTGGCAGGAAGGCAAAGCTCTGGGCCGTGTCCAGTATAGCTCTTACGTATTGGAGACACTGGCTGAGAGTCAACACCAGCTTAGAGAGGTTCACTGTGATCCCCAAATTGTTGAACAAATGCAGGGTACGTGCCAGGGTAAAAAAACAGCTGCTCCCAGAACTGGTCTTTGAGTAACCAATAATACAGGTAGGGGACGACGTAAAGAACTTCCCTTCTAGGGCTGCTGCCACCACAGCTAGGTATTTGGTGAAAACCCATTGTGCTGAAGACAAGCCAAAGGGAAGGACCCTGAACTGGTAGTGCCCCTAGTGAAACAGGAAAGTATAGTTACGGAAGAACTTACCGTAACAGTAGATCTTCGAGAGGAGCTCTTGCAGGAGGCTATAAGGACTAATGCCGCAGTCATTAGGACCCACCGGAAAACTCAGCCAGCAGTACCCAGCAGGGCCCCCGACGTCAGCTCCACCTCAACATCAGCATTGGTATAAAAGGGAGCAGACCCAGCTCCACCCCAGTTCCCCCGCCAAGATCTGCGAACAGGCCCTGCAAGAGAAGGAGGCGAAGCCCAAAGATGAAGATCTGCACACCTCAGTTAGGGGATGGAGGGTGGGAAAGCAACGCCTGCTGCAAGAGCTCCTCTCAAGGATCTACTGTTACAGTAAGTTCTTATGTAACGGTACTATCCTACTTTGAGTGGGAGCTCTTGCAAGTAGGCTATTACAATAAGGACTGAATCCCAAGCAGTCCCTCGCCAAGGAGGTATCCGATCCTGGGAGGTGGAAGGTAATAAGCTGGACACAGCAAGTCAAGACAAGAGTACCTGAAGGACTGCCAGGCCGAAGCTGGCACGGCATCTGGATGCAATGTCTAAACTATAGTGCTTTACGAAAGTATGCACCGAATTCCAGGTAGTAGCCGCGCATATGTCCTTAATAGACATTCCACAGAGGCGAAAGAAGCAGACACTCCCCTGGTGGAGTGACCCCTAACCAGTCCCGGAAGGGGTTTACTGTGCTTCTCATAGCAAAATGTAACGCAGTGGATAATCCACTTAGAAGTGGTCTGCTTGGACACCGGTTTACCCAAGTGCTGTGGCGCAAATGCCACAAACAGTTGCTCCTATTTACGGCGAGTAGCCGTGCGTTTGAGGTAATACCTTAGCATCCTGAGGACATCCAAAGTGTGAAGGAGAGCTTCTCCTCTATTAGACGGAGAAGGGAAATAAACTGGAAAGTCAACCGACTGGTTGAGGGTCAACTCCGAGACCACTTAGGAAGGAACTTAGGATTTGTTCTTAGGGAAACCCTTTCCCTATGGAAAATTAAATATGGCTCTTTACACATCAGAGCCTGAAGCTTGGAAACACTTTGAGCTGACGTAATGTCAACTAAAAAAGCAAACCTTCCAGGAAAGGTAATGCAGCTTACAGTCTGCTGCAGGTTCAAACGGAGGAAGAGTAAGCTTCTCCAACACAAATACGAGGTCCCAGGGAGGGACAGGATCCCGAATGGGAGGTCTCATGTGTATAAAGGTGCGGACCACATCCAATTGAGCTAAGATTCTGTCTCCCAAAATGGCGTGATAAGCAGAGATGGCCCACATATGCACCCTTACGGAGGAGTAGCTCAAGCCTTGTTGGTATAAAGAGAGGAGATACTGCAATGCTGAGTTCACTGGACAGGTAAGGGGGTCCAGATGGTGAGAGGACGCCCACAAGCAAAAACGCTTTCACTTCATACCATAAGTAGAGCGCGAAGAGGGCTTAATTGTTGAAACGAGCATGTCCGCCACCTCTTGGGATACCCCATACCTGGACTTTGTGAAGGAGCCAAGCATGAAGGTGCAAAGACCTGAGATCGGGATGGACCAGCGAGCCATGATCCTGGGACAGCAACTTCGAGCATATTGGCAGCGGGATTGGAGGGTCCATGGACAACCGCTGAAGTAATGGGAACCAAATCTGCCAAGGCCACAGAGGGGTGGTAAGAATCATCCGAGCCCCTTCAGCCTGAAGCTTCAAGAGAACTCTCTGTACAAAAGGAAAGGGAGGGAAGGCGTAAAGAAACCTCCCTGCCCAACAAAGGGACAACGCGTCTGGCCAGAAAACACCAGGCGTGGGCTCTTGCGAGCAGAAAACTGGCAGTTTGGTGTTGCATGGTGACGCAAAGAGGTCCAGCTCTGGATGACACCATGTGTCGAAGAGCTGGTCTCCTACTGATTGCAGCAGCTCCAACTTGTGCACCTTGGACTGAGACCTGCTTAGACTGTTGGTCAAGTAGTTTAGGATGCAGAGAATGTGCACTGTGAACAGGGAGATGTGCCACTCCAGTGCCCACTACCAGACTCTCATTGCCTCCCTGCATGGGGGTAAGAGTGAGCGCCCTCTTGCTTGTTGATATAAAAGACGACCGCCATATTGTCCATTTGAACAAGAAGAGAGCCTGGCACGAGGTCCTCTTGAAAGGCATGTAGTGCACTGAGGACCACTCGCATCTCCAAGGCACTGATGTGGAGTTCACGCTCCATGAGTGTCCAGGTACCCTGCGTTTGGTGTGCCCCCAGATGCGCCCCCCCAACCCAAATCTGAGGCATCTGTTGTAAGAGTCTGATTCGGGGGCTCCGGATGGAAGGGGACCCCTATTTCCAAATTTAGCGGGTCCAACCACCAAAGAAGTGTCCTCTTTATTAGCTCCGTGACTCTGACCATGTGGTCTAAGTCGTCTAAGCATTGATCCCACTGCACCCTGAGCATCCACTGTGGGATTCTTATGTGGAGGTGAGCCAGAAGAGTGTCAGGAATGGCTGCCGCCATGTGCCCCTGAAGTCTAAGGAAGGTCCTGGCCTGGACCTGAGGGGTTACTAGGACTGAGCTGGCAATCTCCCGCAAGTGATCATCCCTCTCTCGGGGTAGAAAGGCCATGCCCAGAACTGAATCCGGGACCGCTCCTATAAAGACAAGTCTTTGGCTGGGTTCTGGGGAAGACTTTGGAAGGTTCAGGGTGATCCCCAAATCTCGGAACAGAGTACAGGTGTCTCAGAGAGCTTGTACGTGACCTTGATGGGGACACAAGCAGCCAATCATCCAGGTAATGGAAGACATAATGTCCCTGGCGCCTTACAGCCGCAGCTGCCAAGCATTCTGTGAAGACTCAAGGAGTGGAGGAGAGGCCGAATGGGAGAACCCGAAACTGATAATGCTCCCCCTGGAAGTGGAACCTCAGGTACTTCCCGTGGGGGGAAAGACCCCAATGTGCATGTATGCATCTTGCATGTCTAGGGAACAGAGCCAGTCCCCCTGGTGCAGCAGAGGAAGCAGTCCTGGAAGAGTCACCATCCAGAACCTTCTGTACTCTATATAAAGATTTAAAGAGCTGAGGTCCAGAATAGGACGAAGGTCCTGTGTCTTTTTTGGGATCAGGAAGAAGTGGGAATAATATCCTTTCCCCGGTTGCTGCAGGGGGACTGTTTTTATTGCCTTTTTTCACAAGAGGGTCTGTATCTCTCCTTCTATGAGTGGAATGTGAGAAGGAGGATATCTGGAGGAATCTCTGTGAACTCTAGAGTATGTCCTCTCCTTATGATATCTAGGACCCACTGGTCCGCAGTAATAGGGCTCCATCCTTTTAGATAAAGGGAGAAGCGACCCCCTACTGCCTCTCCTGAAGCCTCCACCAGACGAGGAGGAAGGGAGTCATTGGGCAGAGCTGGGAGTGGGCACAGAGGCCTGGGAGGACTTGTGGCCACGGGAAGGAGCGCCTCCAGGATGCTGGTTGCCGGCTCTCCTTCGATAGCCACCTCTCTGGCCCTGCTGGTTGCCACGAGCTTGGGGACCTGAGGGCTTACGAAATGGCCACTTTCTTGATCTCCTCTGGTCTGCTCTGTACATCTGACGGACAGACCAGATGGATTTCCCCTGACTCCTGGAGATGAGCGACTCTGTCTGCTGCCCAAACAAAATGGTACCCTGGAACGGTAAGTCCTGGATCCCAGACTACAGGTCTTGGTGAAAGCCTGAGACCCTCAACCAAGCGTGGCGCCGGAGACAGACCCCTGACGCTGACGCTCTGGCCACCGTATCTGCAGTGTCGTACGAGGCACTCAAAATATGTGTGCCTACGTCCGAGCCTGACTTAAGGACATCCAGAATTTCAGTCTTCTTTTTTGGAGTCTGGCAAGGCATTCACTAGCTCTTGTCCCCACTCCCAGAGTGCATTCTGGTACTGAACCATATGCGTCAGGAAATTTAGGGACCTAATGGAGCAGGTGGAGGCAGAATAGACCTTCTTGCCCACCTGATCCAAATAGCGAGACTCAGGGTCGGAAGGCTGTGAGCTAAGGTGCTTGGGCTGCTTAGATTTATCATGGGCAGCCGTAATCATGGAAGAGTCCACCTGAAGGTGTTCAGCCAGAAAAGGTTCATTCCTCGGGGTCCTGTACAGCCTATCCGATTTTTTCGGAACCACTGGAACCGAAGCTGGATGCTTCCAGGTGATCCGGGTGAGATCCTTGAAGGTGTCCACCTATGGAGGCACCACAAGAGGTTTGGGCTCTTTCTGCCTCAGGTAGTTGGCCAGTCGATGGCGTTCCGGATGCAGGTCCTTCATATCCCGTTCATTAGAGGCCTGGATGTGCCTCGTGACGTCCATGAAGGTAGGAACATCAGGAGGTGAGCGGGGCTGGTACTCTTCTTCTGGAGATCCCCCGATTCCCAAGATGAAGGAAGAAGAGGAAGAGGTGGACCAGCTACTAGGTGTTGAGTAGCCGGACCTATCCCTGTGACTAGCCCCACTCGAGCATCGGTGGCTCACCGACTGACAACGGTCTGAAGACCGAGGTCGGTCACAGGAACGGTGACTGACGTCGGTCAGGGGACTGATGTCGGGAGCGGGCCCACCTATCAGAACGGAATCGGCTCCAGGTGTGAGACCTGACCCGGTGTCGGCTACCAGACTGTGGTGAGCACCGGCGTCGGTCTGCAGACCGAGATCAGGAACAGGCCTTGGAGGGTGGTCGAGGTGGCGGCCTCTCGGGGGTCTTCTTCGGTGAAGGGACACCCTCCGTCTGTGGTTTACCCGATGGGTCTGGTACCGGGGCCAGCTTTTGGGGGGGGGGGGTCTGCTTCTGGACCTGACCCCACCAAAAGGAAAAAAGATCCTGTAGCTCATACTTCGAGAACAGAGGCCACTGTCCCCGGGAAAGGGACCTCCGAAATATCTGGCTGGGAAGAGGAGCCACCTGGAGAGCTTGGTTGGGAGGACGACTTGGGGGTAGAGACTCTGTCCCTTCGCCAGCAGCATCAGGATCCTTCACTCCTTCTACCAGCGTCAGTACCGGGACCTGTGTCGGACTAACATGGGGGGGGGGGCGCGCTGGAGTGTCCGTGGACTCCAGGGGCTTGCCCTTATCAGGTGACACCATGGCCTTGGAAGGCAGGGCCAAAACTTGTGCCTCTGAGGATTTGGAGGTGACCCTTATCCGGCCTGGAAGAGGAGCCACCTGGAGAGCTTGGTGGGGAGGATGACTTGGAGGATAGATACTCTGTCCCTTCGCCAGCAGTATTAGGATCCTTCACCCCTTCTACCAGCGTCAGTACCGGGACCTGTGTCGGACTAACATGGGGGGGGGGCGCGCTGGAGTGTCTGTGGACTCCAGGGGCTTGCCCTTTTGTCAGGTGACACCATGGCCTTGGAAGGCAGGGCCAAAGCTTGTGCCTCCAAGGACTTGGAGGTGACCCTTAGCGGAGTCACCTTAGGCTTGGCTGGTTTCTCCCCCAATGGCCCAGCTTAGCCTGTTTAGATTTGGAGTGCTCACCTGAGCCCACAGAGGAGCAGGCCTTCTTGGGAGAGGGCTGTGAGGGGTACCTGGACCGATGCCAGGACAGACTACGGTCCTTGTTGTGGGACCGCTTCAATTTCTTCTTACCTTGGTCTTCTCCCAGGAGGTGTGAAGGTCCATCTTCTGTTCAAGCAGGTATGCCTTAAGAGCCTTTAAGCAGCGGATCCTGGTCCTACTCGTAAAGCCCTAGCAGGTAGAACAGGCTGCGGTGTTGTGCTTAGGCCCCAGGTAGAAGACACATCTGGTGTGGCCGTCTTTGGCTAGAATTTGACAGTCGCAGCTACACTTGTTGCGATGGGGTCCCGATGAGGAGACTGAGGACAGGGAAAACATACGTTGGTGCTTAAGACAAAAAACGTCAAAAAAGTTGAAGAATGGGTGAAAAAACGAGGTTTTTGCTGAAGGCTGGCAAGCCAAGAACTCTTCGCGTGTGCGGGTCGTGGCAAGAAAAGAACTGGGGTGGAGCTGGGTCTGCCCCCTTTTATACGAGGGCTGCCGTCGGGGTGGAGCCGACGTCGGGGAGGGGGGGGTCCCTGCTGGGTACTGCTGGTTGAGAAGCTTTCCGGTGGGTGCTAATGCCTGCGGCATTAGTCCTTATTGTAATAGCCTGCTGCAAGAGCTCCCACCCGAAGTAAGATCCAGAAGTATTTACCGTGGTGAAGGTAGACCTTGATTTGCAGGTATGCATCCTGCATATCCAAGGAACAGGTACAGTCTCCCTTGTGGAGCAAAGGCAATAGGCCCAGGAGTGTGATCATTCTGAACATTTTGCACAGAATGTAGTAGATCAAGTTTCGTAAGTCCAGGATGGGCCTCAAGTCCCGTGTGGACTTGAGGACAAGGAAGAAGTGGGAGTACAACCCCAGGTTCCACTGACTCTCAGGAACAGGCCCTTTTTCACAGCAGCGTATGGGACCTGCTCCAGCGGTGCAGGTACGTGGCCTGGAGGGTAAGTCGAAGGTCTTTGGGGAAGATCTGGAGGCATTTCTACAAACTCTAGAGTGTGTCCTTGTTCTATGAGCCGCAGCACCTAGGTGTCTGATGTGATCTCCAACCACCTGTCCAAAAGGACTGAAAAGTGACCCCCCACCACCACATCCTGGGGAACCAGATGGAGGGAGTCAGGCAAGGAGTCAGTCTGAGGCTGAGCCCATGGCCGGACCCACTCCACCACCTCTTGAGTGCTTCCAGGTGGTGGAAGGGGGGTAGGCTGGGCAGTGGCAGCTTTGTCCTTGCTGGGCTGCTTGGTGCCAGTCCTAGGTCAATGAGTGCCATATCGAAAGGGCACCCTCTGTCCACTCTTCTGGTGTGTGTGGTAGAGGGAGTGGATAGAAGGCAGGATTCTCCCCAAGGCCTGCAGGTCATTGAGAATGTCCTGCATGTCTCCCCCAAAGAGCTTGTAGGCCCTGAAAGGAGCATTCAGGATGGACTGCTGGACATCAGTAGCAAAGCCTGACACCCTGAGCCAGGAGTTCCTCCTCAGGAAAATTCCCACCATGAAGGCCCTGGCTGAGGCATCTAAGGCCTCACAGGCAACCCTCAAGAGATGCCTGCCTATGTCAGCACCAGCCTGGAGGGCTTTGAGCAACTCCTGCATCTGAGGACCCTCATGGAGTGACTGGGTGGCAAATTTGGCCATTTCCCGGAGGTCATTCTGGTACTTGAGCATACAGACCACATCATTTATTTAGTTTTTGTTGACCGGGTAAGTGCGCTAGACAAATCCTGCCTATTTTCATGCATGACCCAGGGAAGGGGGGTACAGATGAATGCCAACTGAGCTTGAACCAGATAAACCTATTGGTGGTAGTTTTAGTGAATGAGGGAAATTTGGCCAGGACACCAGGGAAATTCCCCTACTCTGAGTAGGTGGAGCCTTGCTGCTGGTCGCGCGATGGCCAGTCCGCACAATCCCTCGGAGGAGATGGACGTCGGTAGTCCTGGGGAGTGGGCCTCCTCCCCAGCGCATATCTCACTAGAGGCCATTGAAGAGCGTCTTGTTGTAGCTTCTGACAGTGTGGATACCGTGCATGTATCGGATTTGGAGAATATTCCTAAACCGTCCTCGAGAATAGCTAATGATCTTACCGGTATGGATGGTGGCTTTTCTATTTCGGAGCTAATTGAGCAGCGTTCTGCATTATCTTCTCATCTGAAACGACTTGATGCTACTTTTCAGGCACTTACTCAGACAACCTCAGATAGTCATGTTTCGGGAGACGCTACGCTTGCAAAGCCCCCTAGCAGCGTCTTACTCACGACCAACGCAACGTTTACTTCCGCATCTAAGGCTCTCCTGAACTCGGCTGGCAGTTTCGGGGACCGCCTGTTGTGCCACAGCCAGAACTTTCTCCCCGAAAGTAGGAAGTTTGGGGACCGTCGGACGCTGCTACTAAAGAGTTTGTAAGTGTTGGATCCGTTCAGTCTTCCTCTGAACCTGAGGTTTTTTTTTTCTGCTGATAAATCTTCCGGATGGTCAAAAAGGGGATCTTTTCCACCTGTATCTAAAAAACTGTTTCTTGTGCTTCTAAAAGAATTGGTCACCTGAGTCAGCACTTTTGAATGCAGGTTGGGAAAGAGGGGACGGGGTGTCTGGTCCCTGATTCTCAGGACCCATCATATATTAATATGTTGAAAAGGCATCCATTCTACAGTCTTCATTCAATGAAATGAGTCTAACGTGCCCGGGTGAAAAATCTTCACCTTATTCTTCTGGACTAGATATGAACAATATTGTTAATCAAGGTTCTGATGCCATTGTTTCCATAGATTCTGCTTCCAAAGTTCCTACTACTTCTTCCTCAGTACTGCTTGGTTCTTCTATACCTTCTGTTTCTGATTCTACTTCTTCTCCACATGCTCCCACGACTGTGAATTTGAGTCGCCCTGCACACTTTAAATTGTCTGATTTGTTTAATTCCAAAGGGGAACCTGCCCTAGAAGGAACGCAGTACGATTACTTTATAAAAGTGGGTTAGAAGAACCTCCTGATAGGTTATATATTGCTAGAACCTTGCTAAAAGGTTCTATGAAGTTTTCCTCTTCTGAGATATTTGCCTTGATAAATATAGGAAATTCTAATTTTGACATAAGTTTTAAGCAGATTGCAGGGTTAGACAAATTTTGGGCTCAGTATACATCTCTTCAGTCTTCTCTATCTGGTCTCCTTTCAGGCTGTACCACTCACCAGGCCAGCCATAATGGAATGTCACTATCATTTTAAAAATGAGGGTGTTAATGTGGAGGACATTCTTTTTGGTTAAACAAACGATGTGAGGTTTTAAACCGCCCAATACCAACACTAGATAGTGAGCAGATATGGGATGGCAGCTGGAAAGTTCGAGTTAAACTCTTTCCCTAACACTGGGCCTAAGCATTTACCGAATACCCTTTATTTAGGTAAAGATAAGGGGTATATTTTCTATGCTGGACAGCCCAAGTCTTGTTTCAAATGTGGTTCACGCACACATTTTAGCTCAGCATGTAACAAGTTAAGATGTAGTCATTGTTTTGAGTATGGTCACACTTCAGCTACTTGTTCAAACTCCTTTAAATGTAATTTGTGTGAAGGTATCGGTCATGCCTATGGCCGATGCCCTTGGGCTTCCCACAATAGAGACAATTGCCCTTCTCATGAAGGTTTAATTACTTATGCCCAGCATTTGCAAGCAGATAAAGTAGTTTCTCAGGATTTGGTATCTAGCTCTCCCTGTCCTTCTACTGTTGCTAATATTAAAGAACCCACTAATGCCCTTGAGAAGCATTCTGTCTCCCCCTTAATTGAAGTTTCTCCTCTTGAATCCATGCCCCCTTCTCAGGATGGTAGTCTTTCTACCTCTGAGGCTATAATGCCTCCTCCCCCTCCTCCCTCTTCAGTTTCTGAAGACAATGCCTCTGTCTTTACTATTGTGACTCATAAACGGACCAGGAAAGGGCTTGCAGTAAACCGACTTCAGGAACTTACTACAGGCAATTGGCAATCTCATAACAAATTTGCTGTTTTATCTACTGAATTGTCAGACAAAGATTCTGGTGAGGAGGAAACAGATACTTCCTCAGTTCGCTCCACTCAGGATATAGAAGGAGGTACAGATGCAGACCCTATTGCTAAACGCACTAGACAAAGTCAAAAAGGTAAATCTCCTAGAGGTTCTTAATGGCTTCCTTATCAATATGTTCATTAAATGCGAACAGTATTAAAAGTAATAAAAAGTTGGAGGTCTTTTCTGACTCTTAAAGACCTCAGGAATGATATTGTTTGTCTCGTGGACACTAGATTGAAAACTCATAGCGAGCTTTGTCAGGCTTCCAGAGCCTGGACTAATGGTCCTTCCTTTTGGTCGATAGGGCGAGATACCTGTGATGGTATTGGTATTCTATTTTCTTCTACAGAATTTCAGGTTTCCAGATTAATCGAGATTTTTCCAGGTAGAGCTTTATTATTAGACTTTACTTACAAAAGGGAAAGATTTCGTCTTATAGGGGATTTATGCACCTCAAACCAAGGCGCAATGAGTTTCTCTTTTTAAGTTGATTAGACCTTTTTTATATACTTCAAGATTACTAATGTGGGTAGGTGACTTTAATTGTGGCCTTCACCAGTCTGATAGAGGTTTAAAAACCTCTAAACTTTTTTGTGACTCTATAGCTTTAAAAGATATTGTGTCTACAGCACAACTTGTGGACTCTTATAGGCATTTCCATAAATCAGGTGGCTTTACGTTTTTTAAAGGTCCTTTAAGGACTAGAATTGATTTCATTTTTTTGTCTAAAGTATTGGTACTTCGTTCATGTCGCACTGTGGGGATAGAATTTTCAGACCACGTTGCTCTTTGCGCTTCATTTACATGGAGTTCTGCCCCCTCGTTGTAAAAAGAATAGTTGGCGCCTTAACGATACTTTATTAAATGACCCTTCCTTTTTAAAATCTTGGCAAAAGGAATTTAAATCTCGGTTGTTGGTTACTGAATTTTATGATACTGGTATAGATTGGTGGGAAGAGTCTAAAATATGCTGGAAAAACTTTTCAAAAAAGGCTGCTGATGTACAGAATCGTAAATATTTAAATTATTTACAGCTCGTCATCAGTTGCAGCATTTAATTTCCTAGCCAATACCACTTGTAATGATTATAGCAATCAGATAGATTTGATTTGTGCTAAGATGAGACAACTTCAATATGATCGGGCCTGTTCTCTAAATCAAGAAGCCTGCTTTGGTACCAAGCTTAAAGGAAATCTTGACCCTTTTAAGTCTTGCAAAGATAGAGTGAATTCTAAATTTATTTGGTATTTACAAAATTCATCTGGAGAAATAGTTTCTTCTCCTGAGGCTCTTGTTGCCACAGTAGAGCAACATGTTTTTAACACATTAGGCATTTTGCCTGACTGCAACAAAGCCGAAAGTTTTTAAGCTCTTTACATTTGCCTCAGCTCTCTAAGGTGGAGCAAGATATGTTAACTGCTGAAATAATGGAACCTGAGTAAAACAAGCCATTTTACCTTGAATTTACATTCTGCCCCTGGCTCAGATGGGCTTACAGCAAAATTTTACAAAACCTTTTCATCAGATCTGATACCTATTTTGACTTCATTATTTAATGAAATGTTGATTTCTGATAAAATGACTAAATCCATGAAGGAAGCTATTCTACTCTTAATTTTTAAAAAAGGTGATGCTACAGATCTTGATAATTGGAGGCCCATTAGTTTATTAAATGTCGATTATAAGATTCTAGCAAAAGTCTTGTTAGCTAGGGTTCTGAAAGTGTCTGCTTATATTAGTCCTGTCCAAGCATGTAGTGTCCCTGGACGGTATCCACATGATAATCTAGTATTACTGCGTGAACTGTTTTTCTTGGGGAATAGGAAAGTTGTCTCAGGATGGGTGTTGGGCTTAGATCAGGAGAAAGCATTTGACAGGGTCTCTCATGATTACCTATTTCAAGTCCTGAAAGCATTTGGCTTCCCTGTTTTATTTCTTTCCTGGCTACATACCTTGTACAAAGGTGCAGTAATTGTTCCTAATGTTAATGGATGGTTAGGGAATCTCTGTTCCACTTGCAGTGGGGTAAGGCAAGGATGTCCCTTGAGCCCACTGCTTTATGTTTTTATATCAATACTTTAATAAGAGCAATTTTGCTTTGTCCCCAGATAAAAGGTTTAGGAGTGGACCTCTTTTTCACCTCCAATTAAATTATTGGCATATGCGGACGATTTAGTTCTATTGACAGATTTAACCACTAGGCATAATGATTTGGTTCATGTGTTAAAAAAATTCTCTGATGTTTCTGGATCTAAGATTAATTTTAACAAAAGTAAAGGTGTTCCAATTGGACACGCCTCCCTTCCTGAAAATGAATGTTATGCTGGGATTTCTATCAAAATGAGGAGTTTAAGTATTTGGGGATTTTTGGGGCCAGGGACATGTCCTCCCATAACTGGAAAATAGCTTTGGATAAAGCAGAAGCCTTATTAGCAGGCTGGAAACATGCCTTGATCGGAAAAAAAAGAGGATTGTCTTAATTAAATCTTTACTTGTTCCCTTTTTTGTACCTTAGTTATGTTTTTCCTCCTCCTAAACTTTTTTTCAAGACTATTTGAGTATTCTTTAAAGCGCTATGGGGTCTAGATTAAATCCTATAAACGTAATATTACTTATAGACCAATAAAGGAAGGTGGTGTGAATATGATCCACCCTGTCGGTTTTTTATAGTTTATTTTTACCTTCAATTTTGGCAAAGCCCTTAAACCAGGTTACGTTATATGGAAACCTTTTTTTATGTCTTGGTTTTCTTTTTGTCTTGATAAATGGGATTCCAGACACAGAACTATTGTTTGTTGGTCTCCAGACATTCCTTCTTATGGGAAAGAAAGTTTCAAAATGTCCCTGTCTTGGAATCTTTTTCCTCAGGATTTCTGTATCTCTTCTAGACACACGCTTTATGATAAAATTTGAGGCAGGAGGCCCAGGAAGAAGTTGTTTTCCCTTCTGTCCTTCAGTTCATCTTCCCTGGGTTCTCCTACAACTACGTAGTCCCCGATTACCTCCATATGTTTGGGATATGGTGTGGCTCAGTAATTACAACAGGCTAGGAGTCAAACATAACCATAAACATAAAGCTTTAGATTCTCGCTATTGTCCTAGAGACTCTTGCTCACTAACCTTTGAAACTCAGCAACATCTGTTCCTTGACTGTCCGTTTTCTCAGAATATTTGGGATAGCCTTGCTGTGTTTGATGATGGATTTATTGTAATGAAGCCCACTTTCTCTAATAAAATTCCCCTACTCTGTTGGAGGCAGAGGGCGCTATGCAACTGAGAGACGGATCTACTCAGTAGCGTGTGGAGCGCTGAACGTGGAGGTTGTGTGGGACGCTAAGGAGAGAGTCTCCTCCTTAGCTCCCTTTGTTTCAGTCTGAATGGAAGCCCAGATGGAAGAGGAGTTACAACGGGAGTCGGAAATAGGAATCGTTTCACATACCAAGGAAGATGTATTGAGACCCGCGATAAACCAGGAGCTGGCTGTGGGTCCAAGTAGTGATGGAAAATGGCAAGATCTGGATTTTATTTCGAAATCTTCTTTGAAGGAAGCGGAACACCAACAGCGGGAGAGGAGGAGGAAGAGTTTTCAAGACGGACAAGAGAGTAGGAACGTTCCTTCGCAGGTACAGGAAGCTGAAGTAATCTTTTAATTTGAGGACAAGGAAATGGAGACGGGAGATGCGGAAAGAGACGAAGGAGAGTATCAGGAAATTGTGGAGAGAACAGGAGACGCTGTGAATACGAACGTATTTTTTCCAAGGAAAGAAGAGGAGGCTACAGATATACAGAAAGATGTTACAGGAATTGGTGCTTTGCATCCCGAAGAACACCGGAGAGAATTAACAGACACAGGTACTGTTACACCGCAAACTGTTGTTTTACTTACAGACTCCATTTTGTTGCAATCCTCTGTAGGAGATTCATGTAGCCGACCTTTTTCCGAAGGGGAAACAAAGGACTTACAGGACAAGGTTATGGATGGGCAAAAGCAGCAACAAACACATTTGCAAGTAGGAATTTCTGAAGCTGACTGGGTAGCTACGGCACTAACAGCTGCAGGATGAGTTAAAAACCCTTTGGGACATGGCTGGGATGCTAACGTTAGCAAAGATAAGGCCTTTTCATTTTTGGGGAGTCCCATCTCGTTTCCGGGGGGGGGGGGCAACACGATCTCTCCTTACCCCCAGGGCAAATTTCTCCTGTACTTGACACAGCCATACAACAACATGATGACTCTCATCCCTTATTACAACATATAAGAGAACAGGAAGGTGATGTTTCCATGGATTTGGTATCAGGAGAGAGAAAGAGGGACAATATAAATCAGGTTAATGTTTCCAAAAACTTGCAGACGAATTCTTCTGGGAAGGGAACTACAAACAAACCATGGCATGGGAAAGTAACAGAACATTTATTCCCGACTGAGGAAGGCCGGCTGTTTGAACCTGCAGAAAGAAGAAATGCAGTTCATTTAAAATTTAGGGGCACAATGGAGGACCTTCCAGATAGGAAGTTTGTGGGGTGGGTTCTGTTGAAAGATAGCATGAAATTTTATGCTTATGAAATTTATGCTTTAATACATGTACCGGGGGATGTTATTTTTGATATTAGTTTTAAGCATCCAGCCGGTCTTGAATGATTTTGGAAGCAATATCTTTTAATGAAGCTGTCATCTTTATGGAAACCTTTTTTGGCCATTCCACTCACTAAGCCTCTAACAAAAAAAAATAACAGTGCTATTTAGAAATGAGGGATTAAACGTAGCTGACATAACTTATTGGCTACGACAGCACTGCACGGTTCAAGGTCCTCCTGAACCAATTCTAGATGAAGAACAGTTATGGACGGGGGAATGGAAATACCAAATAGATTTGAAATTGGTAAATGGCCAAACAAAGCATCTACTGAACTGTTTTTTTGGGGGGCAGGGATGGGGGGTAGTATTCTATCCTGGCCAACCTAGGGCGTGTTATAAATGTGGAGATGTGGGTCACTTAAGTAATATATGTGACAAACAAAAATGCGGATTATGTGGGGATTTTTGTCACATATGGGCTCATTGTAGGCAACCTTTAAGATGTAACTTGTGTGAGGAGAAAGGTCACTCTTTCCGCACTTGTTCTTGGGCCTCCCATAATAATGTAGACAGTTCAGTAAGGGCAGAACAAGATGTATATGTAGCTTCCGCACAAAGGGAGAAAATGAGAATGGTGGAACTAATTATGAAAGGGCCCTTACCTGCTCCACTACTTCTTGGAGACTCGAAGACAGCAGGGGTAACTGTAGAATTGGAGAATGTCAAAGGGAATGAACAGGAGGGGGTAGTAAAGCATAGACAAAAAGTGGGAGAGGATGGTATGGAGAGAGATGAAGTATTAGGAATGGAGAACTCTCAAGAGCCAGGTCAGGTAGGGAAAGAAGGGAACGAAGGGATTTCAATGCCCCCCCCCCTCGCTCAAGGCGAGACAGTTTTCCAAAGAGTCACTAGGTCCAAGGCAGGAAAACTGACTGATACTACAGCAAAACAAGTAAAACCTGCAGAAGAAGTGGTGGTGCACAATTCTTATGCACTATTATTTGAAGAAGGCCAGGATGAGGAGGGTGGTGATTCTGATATGTCCTCCGTAACATACTCTCAGGCTGATGGTAACTCTGAAGTTACTTTCCCAGAGAAACAAAAAACTAGGAAAAGGAAAAAAAAAAGATGATAGGGTTTTTGGTAGTTTTTCTTTCTTCATGCTCTTTGCTATACTCCTTGTGGTAATGGCCATCGCTATTTGCACTGTTAACGTAAATAGTATAAAGGCGCATGGAAAAAGGCAAAGTACTTTTTTAAGCCTTAGTCTTGGAAGTGAAACAATCTTATTATTGCAAGATACCAGGCTTCATTCACTATATGAAATCCAAATAGCACAACAAGATTAGAGGTGGGGGGTCTCTTTTTGGTCAATAGGGGAAGAGAGGTGTTCAGGAGTTGGGATACTTTTTAAAGACACGGTCCAAATATTACATGTCTATGACTTGGTGCCTGGAAGAGTATTGATTATGGATGTAGTCTTGAAATATGAAGTTTTCCGACTTATTAACATTTATGCACCACAAACTAATGCAGAACGGTCAGAGATGTTTCGATGTATTGACCCTTATCTGCACACCTCAAAGTTAGTTTTGTGGGGGAGGGATTTTAATTGTGGACTGTCACATAGAGATTGGAGGAAAAATACAAATAAAATTTATAGTGACACTAATGCAATAAAATTAATAATGCAAAGGAATGATATAAAAGACATATATAACATCTTACAAAAAGAACCTAGTCATACTTTCTTTAAAGGGACCTTATCTACACGGATTGACTTGTGGTTAGTATCTGCCAGACTCACCTGTCAGATAGTGGGAGTTAGGCCTCTGGAAACTCCTGACCACCTTATGGTGATTATAACGTTAGGTGAAAGGCAACGACTACTTATAGGGAGAGGATACTAGAAAATGAACATTTCTCTGTTGCAGGATGCTACAACAGAAAAAGAAGTTAAACGAGTTATTCAAGCCAGAAAAGATTTATGTTTTATGTATCCTAGTCCAATAGAATGGTGGGAAGATCTGAAAAGAGACTTGCAGGATTGGTATGGGATGTTCACTAAAACGAAAGCGAGGAATGAATATATTCAATATCTTGGCCTACGGGCACAATACTTACGTTCCTTAGCTGAAGGAGATCTTGAGGAGGATGACAGGAAGAGGATGTTACACATTAAGAATCAAATGAAACAATACTTAGAAAAATCAGTTAAAAAAATGGCATTTAATCAGAAATATAACACTAAAGGTATTAGAGCAGACATAAATCCCTATGAGGAGGATTTGCAGGGGCCGGGAAAGAGAATTTTGGTTAGTCTTCGTGACAAACAGGGATGTATAAAATCTCAGAACCAAGATATTATGCTTATAGTACAACAATACATGGTAGACATTTTTCAGAGAACTAGAGCAGGCGACTTAAACTGGAAAATGGACTTTGAGATACCAGCTTTAAGTACATAGGATCAGATAAGTTTAGTTGCCCCCATTTCAGAGTTAGATATTTTGGAAGCAATTTCTCAGTTATCTAATAAAACAACACCAGGACAAGATGGGATAGCGAATGATTTTTACAAACAGTACAGTGAAGTTTTGGTTCCGTGCCTAGAGGTACTTTTTAATGCTATTTGGGAAGAGGAAAGATTGGCCCCCTCAATGCAGAAAGGCATACTGTTTTTTTCTCTTCAAAAAAGGGGGTCACCTTGAGATTAAGAATTGGAGACCATTAACACTATTAAACTCTGATTATAAAATATTAGCAAAAATTCTCACGAAACGACTAGCAAAAGTAACACAAACAGTGACTGCACAGGAACAGACTTGTGTGACACCGGGACAGAATATACTACAGAATTTAGTATTGATAAGAGAGATTGTGGAACAAAGTTTAGGGAAACATTTAGGAGGCTATTTAATGACTATGGATCAGGAAACTGCTTTTGACTCAGTATACCAAGAATACCACTGGGAAGTTTTAGGTTACTATGGGGTTCCTTCAAAGTTCATAGAAATAGTGAAAGTCCTATATAAAGAGGCCCAAGCCATACCTTTGGTAAATGTTTTTTTAGGAGTTCAAATTTTTTTAAAGAATGGTGTCAAACAAGGTAGTCCAATGAGCCCTTTATTGTATGTATTTGGTCTAGATCCTATATTACGGAACATGGGTCAATGTTTTGAAATTGAAGCAATAAGCAACAAAGATGGGCATGTTTTTTCAAAATTCACAGCTTATGCGAACGACTGTGTTTTTGCAGTAGCAGATGGAACTTCAGGTCACAAGGTCTTAAGTATAATACAAAATGTATATCAGGCCACAGGTATTAAAATTAATATAAACAAAAGTAAAGTTCTAATTTTAGAAGATAGTGTGGACATAAAAAATTTTCCAATCTTGATGACAAAAGATCAAGTAAACATTCTAGGTGTGTATTTTGGCACAAAAGACGAGGAGATCCAAAACTAGAATGAAGTTTATGATAAAGCCCACAGCAAAGTTCAAGCTTGGTTGTCTTGGAAAATGTCTAAAAGGAAGAAAGTATATCTTCTTAGGGCCTATACAGCACCTATTTTTTTGTATATAAGTTTATGCACACTAAAGTTCTGGGCTTATTTTTTCACTTTTTATGGGGAAGCAGGTTAAACCCTGTCAAAAGGAATCATACGTATAGACTAAGGAAAGACGGAGGTTTAAACATGTTACAACCCATAGTATACTTGTTCAGTAATTTCTTCTTTAGCTCCATACTCCCTTTAATAAAGCTGACACCAGGGATTGGGCAGACCTGTATGCAGCTATGGGGCAAGCCTTTTTTTACGGCATGGGGTAAGGGGAAATGGACTCCAGCAGAGCGTAAATTACCTGGATATGTTCAAAGTACACTTAAATATATTAGGACTTGGAAATTAGACTTAGCATGGTGTGCGGGGAATGGGAGGAAAGTCTTTTATAAAACAATTTTGATACATGGTATCATGAAAATCCTGTATTTCAGGTGCCTACTAGCATTAATGTTAGTTTATTATTGGAGAACATGTTAGAAGCAAGGATACCTTGGAAAATGCAAGATTTTGCATGGCTTTGTGGTCACCAGAAACTGCAGGTGAAACATAATCAGAAGCATAAGCAATTACAGGACAGGGAATGTGGGGAAAAATCATGTGCTGGGGTTGTGGAGACAATGCAGCACCTTTTTTTCGAATGTGTTCATATGCAGGGATTTTGGAAATTATTATCAGATATGTCAGGAGGGTGGGTGGAAGAGGCGAGGGACCAGGCAGAGGTATTTAACGAGTACTTTGCCTCTGTGTTCACTAGGGAGGGGGATGGGATATCTACAAAGCAAGGCATGAAGGGGATAGAAGTGGAAGGGAGTGGGGTCAGGGGAGCAACAGAAATGGAGCAAGAGGGAGGGAAAGGTACCCCAGGGGTGTCACATCTGGATAAGGATAAAAAGACCAGTAAGGGGGAGGGGACGGATGATGCTATCTCCAGCAAAGGGTGTGGTTGCCCCTAAGGCCTAAAGAAAAACAAATCTCTGGGCAGGATGGCATTATCTTCGAGTACTATGGGAATTGGCGGACATACTGGCTGCACCCTCATGGAGCTTTTCAGCAGGTCACTTGAGACACGGAGGGTACCTAGGGATTGGCGAGGCACATGTGGTACCAATCCATAAAGGGGGGTCGAGGGAAGTACCGGGTAACTATAGACCCATCAGTTTGACCTCGGTGGTGGGAAAATTAATGGAGAGTATACTAAAGAAAGGGTTGGGGGAGTACTTGGAGGAGGTGGGAGGTCTGGACAGTCGGCAACATGGGTTTGTGCCAGGTAGATCATGTCAAACCAACCTTGTGGAGTTCTATGAATGGGTAACATCAGAACTGGACAGGGGTAAGCCTTTGGATGTATTATTCTTGGACTTCAGCAAGGCGTTTGACTCTGTCCCCCACAATGGTCTGGTGGAGAAACTGATAGGGTTAGGAGTAGGCCCTTTGATGGTCAGATGGATTGAAAATTGGCTAGCTGGACGCACTCAGAGAGTAGTGGTCTGTGGGGAGCTCTCGAACCCTAGAGAGGTTGGTAGTGGGGTACCACAGGGCTCAGTCCTGGGTCCGATCCTGTTTAATGCATACATATCGGACATCAGGGAGGGTATAGGGTGTGAAATGAGTCTCTTCGCGGATGACTCCAAGATGGGAGCAGTAGTTGAGGGAGAAGAGGGGAGGTTGGCCCTGCAAGGGGACCTGGACACCCTGGAAAGCAGGGCTCACACATGGAAATTAAATTTCAATATCACCAAGTGCAAGGTGTTGCATCTTGGTCAGGAAACCCAAACACAGGTACACCCTGGGAGGGAGGCGCTGGAGGCCTCAATAGGGAAAAAGACCTGGGGTCATGGTGGATACATGTATGAATAACTCTGAGCAGTGCAGGAGAGCAGCTAGCAAGGCAAACAGGATGTTGGGATGCATCGTAAGGGGATCACCTCTAGGAGCAAGGAAGTGATTCTGCCGCTGTACAATGGACTGGTTAGACCACACCTTGAGTACTGTGTACAGTACTGGAGACCACACCTGAAGAGGGACATACAGCCCTGGAGAGGGTACAGAGGAGGGCAACAAAGATGATACTGAAGGCTAGGGATTTGACTTATGAGGACAGACTTGAGGAGCTCTGCCTTTTTCATTGGAGGAGAGGAGAGACAGGGGGACATGATTGAGGTCCTGAGTACCTCAAGGGAATAAATAGGGTAAACATGGAGGATCTTAGACTAAAGCAGGGAGGTATCACCAGAGGGCATGGTTTGAAGTTGGAAGGTGGAAGGGTGAGGGGGGAAAAGAGGAGGTTTTTCACCGAGAGGGTGGTGGACCCCTTGGAATGCACTGCCTGGTGAGCTGGTTTAGAGATCCACAGTGGAGGGCTTCAAGAGAGGGTGGGACAGACACAGAAAGTGGATGTATCAGATGATGGCCTGTCCCGGGGGGGTGGGGATGGATGATAGGGGTTTCTGGAGATCAAGGGATGGGAGGGTCTCGGCATCCAACTAAGGATCTAGGTTCGAGCAGACTCAATAGACCGTAAGGCCTAATCTGCTGGCAAATAGTATGTTAGTATGTTAGTATGTGGGGTGAAAAACTAATTTTATTAATAAATTACAATATCTTGGTTTTAGGGCAAATTCCGGCCACCTGGGCAAAGTGGGCACACAGTACAATTCATGTCATGCTGGTATGTATTAAATGGTCCATATGGCAGACAAGATGCCAAAGATCTTTGCAAGGTAAGGTAATTTTGCAACAAGATGTTTTGTTTAATATTCAAAGGGAATTGGATAGCATACATACATACATACGATAAACGTACGCTTGGAACAGATGTGGTTACAAAATTATGGAAAAACTTTGATTGGGTGGGATAAATTTTCTAAACAGAGAGGATTATGTTTTCAGTTTTTTTTTTTACATAATTACTTTTGTTTATTTCCCTTTGTTTAATTATAATTTTTGATCTGTGGATAAGTTTTCTGTTATGAGATTTCATAATATGTGTTTTTGTTGGATTGTTTTTGAATATGAATAAAAATTTCCCCTACTCTTTTCGATAAGTGCCATGGGATCTTTAACATCCACCTGAACTACCACCAATCCAGGCAGATGGGACCTCGGTTTAACATCTCATCCGAAATACGGCACCTCAGAAGTGCAACACCCCTCTCATGCTGCACTATAGTGTCAGTACTGGAATATTAACCCAAGTGACAGATGTGGGAACTGAACCCACAGCCCTCTGATCTCCCGGCCTCAGAGGCGAGTGTGCTGCCTACTGAGCCACTGACAAATTAAGGACCCTGGTAGCCAGGGTGGAGGAGGCAAAAACCCTCTGGCCCATATGGTCCGGCTTCTTGCACTCCTTTTCCAGAGGGAGGGAGGGAGGGAGCAGAGGTGTTGGGATCACCTGGAGCAATCATGGGCTGCGTTCAAAAATGAAAATTACATACTCACCGTAATTCTTGATCTTCTTGGACAAGTCTTCACTATTCATTCATATTGCTGGGTTCGAACCAGAGGCACTAGGATCCCACAGGACCTAAAAATCTTCAGGACCTGTCTAAACATCTAGCCCTATTAAGTGCTTCTTCTAACAAACTTGTAGAGTAGCCCCTGTCCATAAATAGTTTTTTAAGATCTAATACTTGTAGTTCAAACATTTTTAAATTGGAGGTCTAATTTATTTACCCCAAAATCTAAATAAGATGGAGACCGACCGGCTACATTAATAACAACAAATAACCGCCTATCAAGTAACATTTTGACAACTGTGAAAAAACATTGGCATGTTTTAAGTGGAGATACAGTTCTTTACAAAGAGATTGGGGAAGCACCTTGCATCACCTTTCGTAGAGGTCAAAACTTCAGAGAGAGTCTGACTAGTAGCTTTTTTGTTAAAGACTGATCAAACATTAAACCATCTCGGATGCCTCCTCCACTGGTAGGCTGTTTTACAAGTGGAAGGTGCAAAATTTTTTGTAGTCTGATCAAATATTTCAGTCATCCTGTCTTAAAGAAAGAGGTAACCACTGGACAATTCAAAAGCTGCACTACACCATTTCTGATTTATGCTTTAAATTGCACCTGCACAAAAGTTATGTAGGATGTACCACATGTCCATTAAAAGAGAAGATGCAGGAGCATGTTCACTCTATCCTAAATGGGTATCTTGATAATCCAGTTGGACTACATTTTGCAGAAATGAATAGCAGTCATTTGGAAGGTTTTTCTTTTACAGGTATTGAGCATGTTTGGCTCAATCCAAGAGGGGGCAACAGACAAACAACTTTGTTAGAACAAGAAGCAAGATGGAAAATATAGAAACAAAACCAAAAAAACAGGGTTGTCTTGAGGACTGCAGTGTCTGTTGGGCTCTCAGCAACTGCTTGAGGGGCTGAGGAGTGGATCTTGGTCACCCTTAGGTTTTCAGTGAAGGGGACAGAATTATTCAAAACAAAAAAATATTTTTCAGTGATCTTGTGGGGGGGGGAAATAAATAAATAACAGAACAGCTCTGCCAGGGCTGCCTGCCTGAGTGGGCTCTTGGCAACTGCTGGAGGGGGCCACTGAGCTGGGGGTGTTATTCTGAGGTACCTCTGAGTGAGGGGGGGCAGTAAGACATTTACAAAAAAAAACAACACAGCCCTTAGCAGGACTCTTTCTTGTGAAAAAAAAAATACAGAAATAAACACAGACAACAGGACTCTCTTTAGGACTGCAGTGTCAGCTGGGATCTCAGCAAGTGCTTGAGGGGCAAAGGGGTGGCTCTTGGTAACCCTTACATTGAGGGGTACAGACACATTTAGTAAAGAAAAAAAACAGCCCTTTGCAGGGATCTTTTGAAAACAATACAGAAACAAAAAGTCAGATAACTGGACTGTGGAGGGCCGCAGTATTGGCTGGCTAGGTTCTCAGCTAGTGCTGGAGGGGCCGGGTCAAGATTAAGTGCTAGAGGGGGGAATGACTAGTTTAAGTAGGGTACAAAAGAAAACTTGTGACCTTTTATCTATCTTTATTTTCCTGTAACACGTTTTTACAAGGGTATCTGTACAGCTATGTCTATGAAGAGGAAATTGGTGCAGAGTTTCACAAGGTCAGATCACAACAATTATTGGAACAGTCTGCATATAACAGAAAAGTATCTGATTTCTTCAAAAGAGACAGTTCGCAACTCTCCATTGAGCAGCAACATAGACTCTCTCAGTCAGTTTCAGTGGATCAATACGAAACAATTAATGAGCAACCCAAACTTCCCTGCTCTGAGAACACTTAAAGAAAAATTGCTCTTCTGGAAGTGCTGCAACCCTCTGGTAAGCAAAAAAACATGGCAGATGTGGTACCATCTGCATCACCTATGAAGTCATCATTGTCCACATCAACTGAGCATATTGAAAGCATAGAATATAAGACCACAGAGACTGATTCATTGTCTGTGACCAGCCATTTGCCTGACTGTTGGACAGCTGATCAGGGCGAGTAATTCAAGAATGCACACAATTGGTTGTTCATCCTCAGCAAGAAACTCGGCTGCTCAATCTGCAAGGAAGCAAACCTAGTTTCTGATATGACATTCGCCAAGGAATTGGCTGCTGGTGAAATCTCACCATTTGGCACAGTGTGACAGGGTTGAATAGGACCCTCTTCCAGTTGTTATGGAGAGTTTGAATGCAGGGATCTGTTCTGTTCTTTCCTTTCCTGTCTCTTTTCTGTCTAGTTGCGCAACCAAATTTTGTTGTGAAACCTAGGATTTAATCACCCCAACAGTCTCGCAATTATTTGCCTCCTGCTAACTCTCAGTCTTCCCTTGCTGTTCTGTCTTTTCCTCCCTTGCATATCTGCTGGTATAAAAATATATGCAAATCATGACGTGGAAATGTAACTGATATTGGGATCCCCTTGTTTAGAAATGATATGGTGTTACTGTTGAAATGAATATAATTATAGTTTGAGATGCTTGCAAAAAGCTATTTGGAACTCAAGGGGTTAACTTGAAATGCAATTTTGAAGCCTTTTGCAGAAAAGCTGTGGACAAGGAGCCTCAGTTCTGAGACATTGTGTTCCTACCTGCACCTGCCTGGAATATACAAGAACATTTTAGAAAAAAACAGGATGCTTGTTAAGAAGGGGGGGTTGCAAGGACTTGTAAAGACAGAGCTGCAATTTCTCTCAAAAAAGAGACACAGACACACAGAGATTGAAGGAAAACTCAGAAGGATCTTCTCTGTTTATTCTGCCTTTGTAAATAGTTATTCTGAACAATTTTATTTCTTTATGTTACTGCTAGTACTAATAAACACTTTTTGCGAATTCTACAACTCTCTAATCTCTATGCTGCTGAACTCAGCAGGTTACACCTGTCTCAACTGGTCACTTTCCTGACCAGACAGGCTAGTAACAGCAGTCTCCAGTCTTTTCTAGACTGGGTTGTCTCCAACAGGCCTGATAGGATCACTGCTGTTGGAGTTTTACCAGGCTCAGTCAGCGACCACTCCCCAGTTTACTGTGTTTGGAAGGCTAGGGCCCCAAAACACCCCACAGAGAAATTATTTTCAGGGATTTTTCAAAAATGGATAAGAGAGCCCTATCTTGGAGCTACAGAACATGGACTGGGCACCTCTGTATAATACTTGTAATACCGAACGTGCTGCTCAACACCCCCTTGCCACGCTTTTGAACCTTCAACACAAATATATCCCAGTAAAAAGGCGCCATATCTGGGGATCTGCTGCCCGCTGGTTAAATTCTTCACTCCTGGCCTCTCTCAAAAAGAAGGCTAAAGCCTGGAACAAAGCTAAGCTAACTCAGTCCCCATCAGATTGGCCAGAGTACAGAAGACTCCGAAACCTATTTAAGGTTTCCATCAGATATGCTAAGGGCAATTACTACTGTCAGCTCCTCCGTACCTCTGTCAGTGAGTCTCGTGGTTTTTGGAGTCATGTTAACACCATCATGGGAAAAAAACAAGTGCAATACCATCTCTGACATGGTTGTAATTGCAATAACCTGCTCACTATCGCCAAGGCTCTTAACTCCAGATTCACTGACCTCTCCTCCTATACTGCACCTCCTGGGCCTTTACCTGTCACTCTGCAGGATAACTTTAAACCTTCCAACCCATCTTTCACCCTTCGCTCAGTCTCTATGACTGAAATCTTACACTTACTTAAGTCTATCTCTCCTGCTGGATCGGCAAGGGCAGATGGACTCTTACCAAAATTCCTAAGAACCGTTGCACCGTCTGTAGTCTCTCCAGTGACTAGACGTTTCAACCTGTCTCTTCTTACAGGACATGTCCCTTCCCTCTGTAAGACTGCTCGAGCTGTACCGGTCCACAAAATGGGGGACACCACTAACCTAGATAACTACCGCCCTATTGCCATTCACTCCACCCTCACTAAAATACTGGAGAAAATTGTTGCTACCCAGGTCTTGGATTACCTCTACTCCTTCAAACTCCTCACCCCTGACTAATATGGCTTCCAATGTGGGCACAGTACATCTACTGCTCTCATACAGTTTACAAATTATGTTAGACTCATTATGGACAAAGGTTCTCTCACTGGGGCTACTTTTGTTGATCCTACAAAAGCGTTTGATTTAGTTGACCACCCACAGCACCTATTAAAGTTGTTATCCTTAGGCTTCTCTACCTCCGTCACTGCCTGGTTCCAATATTATCTTTCGAAGCATCAACAATTTGTCCTGATCAAAGGTGCCAAGTCCCCTCTTGCTCCTACTTGGATCAGAGTGCCCCAGGGTTCGATTATTGGTCCTCTCCGGTTTACAGTCTTCATAAACGACATTCCACCACTCAATGGTGCTTGCTCAGGTCTGTTATATGCCAACGATCTTGTTCTTTACTCATCCTCCTCAAACCTCTCAGATATCAACCTGAATCTCAATAGTAACTTCAATACTTTTCAGAGCAGCCTATTGAAAAACAAGCTTGTCTTAAAAATAAAATGGCGACTATCCTCCTCGGTTCAGGTTAAAAAATGCAGTCCTGCACCCAGCCATTAAGTATCAGAGCACTTGATGGTTCTCCTCTTAACACAGCTACCTCTTTCAAATACCTAGGAGTAACCCTTGATCCCGCTTTGGATTTTGACCTGCACATAGCCTCAGTCATTAAATCTGTCAATATTCAACTTGGACTGGCATATAAGGTGAGACATAGCCTAACATCCATAGCAAGGATGGCCATTGCACAGGGGATCCTGAGACCAAAATAGGCGTATGGGTTAATAGCCTTTCTGGCAACTACCGGAGGGTTCCTCCGAAAGTGGGATGTCTGCTACAACAGCATTTGCTGTTTTGCTCTGTCTTTACCCAGACTTACTCATTGATGCACACTATACTCCACTCTGGGATGGTTTACCCCCTCAGCCTTCCGTCAGTTTACTTCCTACTGTTTTATAAAGAATATAATCTCCTCCCAGATACCTGACAAATTGTCTTTACTGCGCAAACCTGTGACCTCTTCCTACCCACTGAGATCAACTGACAAATTCCTTCTTGTCCAACCAAGATATAAAACCAAAATGGGGGAGAATGCTTTCCCTAGCTGAGCCCCTAAACTATGGACCTCCCTTCCACTGAGTCTCAGAATCTCCCCTTCTTCACGCAGCTTCAAACAGGAGCTTCATGTGGCTCTTCTCAGCTCTGAACCCTGCTCCTGTTCTCTATCCACCCACTCCTGTACTGGTTCCTCCTAGTTGCCTACGGCTCCAACTTCTACTACTCTCAAACCTGCCTTGAAATCTTGCTATTTCCTCTCTTCTAGCAGTTACTCACTAGCTAAATGACTTATGACTGTTAGTTATTTGCACTTATATTCCTGTTTTGTTACTACATATAGATTCCTGCAAATGTACTGTCATTGCTGAAAATTTTGTATAAGTGTACTATGTCTGACTTTCACTTGTTCCCATGATGTTTTCTTGTATCTACTATTGTCTACATACCCTTTGTTATAATTTCCCGGGTCTTACCTGAAAATGGGCAGCTATGCTGTCCAGTGTACCTACCCAGTAAACAAAAAATAAATAAATAAATAAACTGCTCCTGGTTTTTCTTATGCTTCCTGACCTGTGCCTTGACAACACAGAGACAAAACGAGGCAGCTACTCTCGTTCCAAAAGAAGATCTCAAAACATGAGAAGTCACTAGAACACCAAAACGCTGATGAACTCTTAAAGAAATGTGATGAAAAAGCGACTGAGAAGGCTGCTGAAAGGTTGCCAGGTGAACATCTGGAAGCCACTGTATGAGTCATGAGAACAGCATATTACGTAGCCAAGCAGAACTGGCCATTTACTAACCATCCCAAACTACTTGAGCTCCAAACAACAAATGGAGCTTCTGCTGGCTCATGTCTGCAGTCTAACGTAACATGTTCTAAAATGATTGACACAATTTCAGAAGAAATGAGGAGGAACCTAATGAGATACATAGTACAGACCAGATGCCCCATATTGGTTCTGGTTGATGAAAGTACAACGGTCAGCAACAGATCGATTTTGATCATTTACATATATGTATACATGGAAAAGAAATCAACTCATTTTACATTCTTCCTTCAACTGGTACAGTTGTCTGACACAACTGTACAGGGAATTCACAATGTGCTTTTATCCATGTTGTCATGATATGGCTTGGGAGACGAAGAGCTGAGAACAATGTGGGTGTGTCTTGCATGTGATGATGCGAATGTGATGCTTGGTAAGAGAGGGGGCCTTGGAGAATTGCTACACCTCGAATATCCTAATCTCTTTGTGCGGCACTGCCTTAATCATCGATTGGAACTTTCAGCTGCTGATGCCATTGACTGCTGCAATCCTGTGAATCACTTCAAGAGATTTCCAGATAAATTGTATTAATTTTACAGCTGTTTGCCTAAGAACCCATAAGAATTACAAGCGACTGCCAAGGCTTTCTCCATTCAAGTGGCTGAACTTGGTAGGTTGTCGACTCGGTGGGTTGCTAGTAGCTACCATGCTGTTTATGCTGTATGGAAGTCCTTCGCCACACTAAGTCAACACTTCCAATCAGTTTGTGATGATGCTAAGAGAAGCTGCAACAATAAGCAGCACTATCATGGTCAGCTGAACAAGATGACATCCACTACCTTCATCCTCACCATGGGCATAATACTGAATGCTCTTGACGCACTACGGTTCCTGTCAGAATGTCTCCGGAATCAGGGTGTGACAGTGTTTGATGCTGACAGATACATTAAACGTTGCATACAGGTATTCAGCAAGCTGACGGATCAACCTGGCACATACACAACAGAAGTTGAAGATGCAGTTAAACGCAAGGAGTTCCATGGTGTTATGTTGGTAGAGGACAGGAGGGGTAATGCCATTTGTCATCTGCAGCTCTACCAGACCTTGATAGACATGATGGCAACAAGACAGACGTCAGAGGAAGTATTAGTGAAGTGTGTTGCTATGCTCCAGCCTGACTCATGGCCTGAGGATGTAGAGGAAGGCTTTGAAGAAGTGGAGTTACGGATACTGGTCAATAGATTTTGGCACCTAGAGCAACTATCAGAATGGAATGCTGTAAGAAGCGACTCTGATGACTTCGTATTGTTCAGAGGTTGCAAGAAGGGACAGTCCCTATGCAAGTTGCTGTCTGTGATTAACAAAATCCCTGTGAGTACGGCAGACTGCAAGTGAGATTTCAGCACAATGAACATTATTGCCAGCCCGATGCGTAACAAACTTACAGTTGCACATCTAACATGATGTTTATTAGCCTCCCTGCCCACCAGTGAACATATCTGATGCCATCATATTTGCCAAAATGTGGCTCAGAACACATCATTCTGCAATACACCAGCACAAGAGGAACAGAGAGTTTGCCACTGATCTGCATATCTGCCTGTTTAAATACATGATACAACAGTATACACTCGGGCCTAGATATTCAAAAGAGTTCAGCCATGCACAATAGGGTTGCGCCTGTGCAAGTCCGAAATTGCGCCATTCTGCAATATTCAGCAGGAGGCAGTTGCGCCCTCGAAATCATGCTGAGCAACAGCGCAATGATAATGAAGGCATGCGCAACCGAAGGGGGAGGAACCATGCATAAATGGCACAGTGTGATATTCGAAGACTTGCGCAATGTGTAACAGTGGAGCAAGCGGAAGTGGTGCCACAGTGGAAATGGGCCAAAATAAAAAGGAGCAAGGAAGAGGCGCAAGAACGCTACAGGGAAGCCACATGAGGCAGAGGCACACAGACAGGGCAAGTGGCAGGAACAGGGCAGGCCAGGGAAAGGCCACAGTCAACAGCAAGGCACAGGGAAGGTGTGGGGAGCCACACAGCACAGAGGCCAGCACAGGCAGGTGTACCCGGTGCAGGGGAGGTAGCAGCCAGGACAGCGGGGGGAATAAAGTAACAGCTGCTGGGGGCGGTGAACGTAAGCCAGGGACATGGCCAGTGCCACCTTCCACATGAAGGCCATAATGAGGGGGGTGAGAAGGCAGGCGGCAGGGGCCCGTCGCCGGTATGCCCCCAGCAGACAGTACCGAGCCTGCACCAGCTTTGCGCTGTACACAGATACTGAGATTGTGGGCCGGTACCGCCTGAACAGGGCAATACTGAGGCGGCTCTGTGAGCTGTGTAGTGAACTGATGAAGGCACCCACACGACAGAGCCATGCCCTGTCAGTGGAGACCAAGGTAACAGCCTACATGTGCCTGCTTGCCATGGGTTCCTTCCAGAAACCAACTGGGGACACCACAGGCATAACCCAGTCGGCCCCGTCACACCACTTCACCCAATTCCTCAGCACACTGCTGCCACATGCTGAGGAGTACATCCATTTCCCCAGCACAGCGGCGGAGCGCACAGCAAACATACATGAGTTCCACAGGGTAGCATGTATGCCTGGCATGCTAGGGGCAATAGACTGCAACCATGTGGCTATACGCACACCACCTGGTCCCGAGGGGGCCGCATACACAAATCGCAAGGGCTATGCCAGCATCAACTGCCAGGTGGTGTGCGATGCCAGGGGTTGCATCATCAATGTCTGTGCCACGCAACTTGGGGGAGCACATGATTCTTACATCTGGCACCTGTCGGCACTGTGCCACAGATTCGAGAGTAGGGACATCCCCACTGGACACCTAGTGGGTGAGTGTGCAAACCAAATGGACAAATATAGTGTCTGGGGTGGGGCATGGCCAGAGGTGCCATGGGTAGTGGCCTACATGGCTTGGGGAAGGGCGATGCTGATCACCAAACTAACCTCCACCCTCTACACACAGGTGACAGTGGATACCCACTCCGTCCCTGCACCGTACCGGCGGCCCATGACCCCATCGCAGCAACACTACAATGAGGCACACGCCACCACACGCAATGTCATCGAGCGGGTGTTCGGGATGCTGAAGGCACGTTTCCGTTGCCTGGACACCTCTGGCGGTGCCCTACAGTACAGCCCCTCAAAAGCCTGTGGGATATTCATGGCCTGTTGCATCCTGCACAACATGGCCAACAAATGTGGGATAGCCATACAGGTCGAAGAGGGGGACAGTGATGGGGACGATGGGGACGCCGGTGACGATGGTGATGGGCAGCACCCCTTTGGCCGACGGGACCCCAACTGCTCCGGCTGGCACAGCTGCACCGGGACACCATCATGGAGGAGCACTTCAGCCAACCCAGGTAAGTCATGGGGCCATGTGCAAACACCAGTGGCCAAGGCACAACCCACAAACACGCAGGAACCCACACTGGGGGTGCATGCCATTGAGGGAAGTGGCAGGGCACAGAGGCACACACACAGCCATGGATGGGTGAGGATTAACATGCCACGCCGAAGGACACACACACACACACACACACACACACACACACACACACAATGCAACAAACGTGCACAGAGGGCAGAAGGCACACAGACCCAGAATGCACACCCTTGCAACACACATGTCCACAGGCCACCATGGCCACTGTTTGTCCATGTGTGTGCATCAGATACTGAGTACCACTGCACTTTGGTGTACAGCGCAATGCAGGCATCATCATGCACACGTAACTGAGGACAGCAGCCGGGAAGGTGTGCAGGTGGACTGTGTGTCCGCGTGCAGGGCCGGGTACCCACCCGTGCACTGCCCACTGAAACACACAATGCACACAGGGCAGCACCAGACAGTAGCCACGCTGGGAGACAGGTCAGTCCTGTGACACAGTGCCACGGCCGCCACAGATACATGGGCGGCCCGCCAGACCCGCCAGCACTGGCAGGCTGACCACTGGCCTTATGGAGTGGCACCAATGGTCCCCCAGGGGTCCCACTGCGTGAACGTGACCCTGCAGGGGTCTGCAGCACACCGAACATGCCTGCACCAGGAGTGCTCGGGATGCCCACAGCTGAACCCGGCGTCGACAGGCTGGGAGTCGCACGACACCGGGAATGGGGGGTGGATAGTGCACTGCGTGGTGTCTGCGACGCATGGGCACCTGACTATGTGTCCATTGTGGCCATGACAGCAATGAACGCCTGTGCATGCCTGTCAATGGCAGCGGTCACATCCTCCCGCAAACGATCCATCCGTGCCAGGATCCGTTCGGTGTCCCTGCTGCGATGCTCCTCTGCCCACTCCAGAGCCACACATAGTGCTTCCACAGACGTCGCAAGCCGCATCTGCTGCTGGATCGATGCTCGTTGTAGGCGGGTGTGCTCGTCCAAAAGGTCATCAGCCTCCTCAGCATCCTGTCCCTCAGGGTGTGCAAGGGCCTGATGTTCAGCACCCCTTGAGGGTGGATGCTGTGCACCAGGACCAGGACTGGGCATGTCCACAGGTGGTGCACAGACATCACCGCTGAACCCTGTACCCCCAAGCCCAGTGGATGACTGCTGATTCTGCCCCTCCAGCTGCCGCACCCCAGGGCTCACTGGTGCAGCCGCAGTGGCCACAACAGTCCCACTGTCCTGAACAGACACCAGTGCTGCCCCACTGGTGCTGACAGGCACAGTCTGGGACTGTGCTGACATGCAGGCCCCCACGGCGGCACCACCCACAGCCATGAGCACGAATTGCCCCGTTGTGTCCATCCTGTGGCACACACGTGTCACTGCCCATGATGGTCATGTCATCACTGGTGCCGGACTCTGCCCCGGCCACAGCCACAGCGTGCTGACATCCGTGGATGCCAGCACGCTGGGACACAGGCAGGGCTTCCTCCACACTTTTCTCAACGACATCAGTGTGGACAGCCAGGCGCCACTGTCGCACAGATCCACATATGCCTGTGGAGGTGGATGGTCCCACCTCTGACTCCATCCAACTGTCCGCAGGGACAGGCCCACCACCGCTGACCCATGCAGATGCTCAGGATCTGTAAGGAAAGCAAAGTCGACATTAGCTGTAGACCTACCCTGCCCCCCCCGGACAGACAGTACAGTTACATAAGAACTACCGTAACAGTAGATCTTCGAGAGAGGCTCTTGCAGTAGGTAATTACATATGGGACTGACGCCGGCCGGCGGCAGGACCCCACGAAAAAATTTCTAGCTGGCAGTCCCTGGCGAGGGACCGCCCCCACGTCAGGTGACCAGCGTCATGTGACATCGGTATAAAGGGGCGGTCCCAGATGCCCGCCTTCCAGTTCTTTCCCGCCACAGGCCCAGAAGACCTGGACGAGAGAGAAGCAGATGTTTCCATTCCTGGAAAAAGAGCTGAAAAGCCTAGGGGATGGAGGGCGGAGAGAGATATTTCCTGTGAAGAGCTCTCTCAAGATCTACTGTTACGTGTAAGTTCTTACATAACTGTACTATCTTACTTGAGAGGGCTCTTGCAGTAGGTAATTACATACAGGACTGAATCCCAAGCAGTCTGGAACAAACGAAAGGCACCAGGAGGAGGAAACTACTCCTGAAAGTAGCAGTAGCCTTGCAAGCCTCAAGACAGGAGGCCTTGCAAAATAGCTAGCCCGAAGCCTGCTCTATGGCAAGAGGCGATGTCCAAACTGTAGTGTTTCGTAAAGGTATGAACAGAAGTCAAGGTGGCGGCAGTGCATATGTCTGCCGCAGACACATTCCTGAAACAAGCTGCGGAGGCCGCTACTCCTCGTGTGGAGTGACCTCTGACCTGACCCGGGAGGATCTTGTTGTACTTGTCATAACAGAAAGTGATGCAATGAGCTAACCACTTCGACAGGCATTGCTTGGAAACAGCATTGCCTTCCCTTCTGTGAGCAAAAGAGACGAACAACTGATCAGTCTTTCTGAGATCCTTCGTCCTGTCGGTGTAGTATCTCAGAATCCGGTGAACATCCATGGTATGGAGTAAACAGTCTCCTTGGTTGGAGTACTGCGTGAAAAAGGCAGGTAACTCTATAGACTGATTTAAGGTAGATTCTGCTACCACTTTAGGTAGAAACTTAGGGTTCAAGAAGCGACTCATCTTCTTTTGTGAAAAATCAGGTATGGGATTTTACACAAAAGGCCTGGAGCTCAGAAATTCTTCGAGCGATAATGGCTACCAAGAAGAGCCGCTCTTCCACGAAAGAAACTTCAAATCTGCGGAGGCCACAGGTTCGAAGGGAGGAAGGGTAAGTTTCTCGAGAACAAAGTTCAAGTCCCAAGGGGAAGTGGGGGACCGAACGGGGAGCCTCAGATGAAGGACCCCACTAAGAAAGGTCTTAGAGACCTCCAATTGGGCAAAGGCTTTATCTGTGAAAGGAACATGGTATGCTGAAATAGCGGCCATGTGCACTTTCAAGGAGGAATGACTGAAACCCAGGTCGAAGAGGTGACGTAAATATTCCAGCAGAACGGCCACTGAACAGGAGAAAGGCTCCACGTTCCTAGAGGTGGCACAAATAGAAAATCTCTTCCATTTCATGGCATAAGTGTACCTAGTGGAGGGTTTCCTAGCCTCCACCAGAATCTCCGCCACCTTTGGAGAGACACCAAAGCAGGATTGAGCTAGGTCTGCAGGAGTCATGCATGAAGATTGAGTCCCGGATGGACCAGGGTCCCCGATCCTGGGTCAGCAAACCTCGAGATAAAGGAAGAGAAAGAGGAGGAACCTCTGAATATTGTTGTAGAAGAGAGAACCAGATTTGCCTGGGCCAGAAAGGAGTGATCAGAATCATTCTCACTCCTTCTGTTGTCAGTTTCAGCAATACACGAGGAACCAGAGGAATTGAGGGAAAAGCATAGACGAATCTGCCCTTCCAGCTTAGAGACAGAGCGTCGTCCCAGAAAGCGCCTCACTCTGGAACGAGCAAGCAAAAGTTGGGAAGCTTTGCGTTTTGAGAAGAGGTGAACAGGTCTACCTGTGGAGTCCCCCAAAGGTGGAAGATGTGGTCTAGCACCTTTTGGTCCAACTCCTCCTCGTGTGGCAGGGCAGAGGAGCAACTTAGCTTGTCTGCCAGGGTATTGTCGACTCCTGGAACATGAATCGCAGTGAGGTGAAGGTTGTGTTGAGTTGCCCAGTCCCAAACCCTCATTGCTTCCCTGCATAGAGGGTAGGATTGAGTCTCTCCCTGCTTGTTGATGTACCACACCACGCACATGTTGTCCATCTGGACGGCTAGGTGACCAGGAAGAATGTATTGGTGAAGGGCTTGGAGAGCATATAGTACTGCTCGAAGCTCGAGCACATTGATGTGGAGAGCTGGTTCCAATCTGGACCATAATCCCTGGGTTCGGTGAGGACCCAGATGGGCTCCCCAACCTTCGCCTGATGCATCTGTGGTCAGAGTCTGGGAAGGGGGAAGATGACAGAAGGGGACCCCCCGAAACAGGTTCTCTCGAACCATCCACCATTGCAAGTCTCGTGCCATCGGCGAGGAGATCAGAACTAGATGATCTAGGTCGTCTATAAGTTGATCCCACTGGGAGCGAAGGGTCCACTGAGAGATCCTCATGTGGATCCGAGCCCGGGGAACTGTCGGGATGGTGGCCGCTATGAGCCCCAGGAGATGGAGAACCTACCTCGCCAGAACCTTCCTGCTTTCTATTAGCAGGGAAATCTGTGACTGAAGAGAGACCGCCCTGTCCGGAGGCAGGAAGGCCTTGCTCACCGTCGTATCGAGGATAGCCCCGATAAACTGTAGTCTCTGGGAGGGATCCAGATGAGACTCGGAATGGTTGATGGTAATACCCAAGCAAGTAAAAACCTGCTGGGTGAGGGAGAGAAAATGCAGGAGCTCCTCCCTGGACGGGGCTGCCAGGAGACAGTCATCCAGGTAAGAGAACATATGAACTCCCATCGTACGCAGGTGGGCCGCTACCACAGCCAGGCATTTGGTAAAGACTCGGGGTGCCGAGGAAAGACCAAACGGGAGTGCCTGGAACTGGTAATGGTCCCCCTGAAAAGCAAACCGAAGGTACTTGCAATGAGAAGGGCGAATGGGGATGTGCAGATATGCATCCTGCATATCCAGTGCACAAAGCCATTGACCCAGCCGAAGGAGGGGCAGAAGGGTCTGTAGGGAGAGCATCCTGAACCTTTTGTATTCCATGTAAAGGTTCGAAGAGCTGTGATCGAGAATGGGTCTGAGATCTCCCGTCTTCTTTGGGACCATGAAGAAATGAGAATAGTAACCCGTCCCTTGAGGGTGAGGGGGAACGGGTTCTATGGCCTGCTTAGCGAGGAGAGCAGAGATTTCTTCCCGGACCAAAGGAAGATGGTCCCTTGCGTAGGACTACTTCAGAGGGGGGTGGCGGGGTGGTTTCTGTAGAAACTCTATAGAGTGCCCTTCTGCTATAATCTGAAGCACCCATGAATTCGTTGTTATCCTCTCCCAACCTGGAAGGTGGAGGGAGAACCTCCCTTCTACCAGTTCCTCCGGTGTGTCCAGAGGCGGTGGGAGAGAGGAGTCTGGTGGTTTGGGGCAGGCCGCAGCTGGGGCCCCGCTTGCTTTTTGGGCAGGGGGGCCTGGCAGCTGCGGGGCCCGACGCTTAGGCCCGCGCTCCTTGGGTTTTGTTTGTGGTCGACTGCCTGGCGAAAAGGACGGCGCTGCGGGTGATGGGGACGGTACATGGAATCCACGGATTTCAGAGCCATCCTCTTCTCCTGCAAGTCAGTGATGATGTACTTGACATCACCGCCGAAAAGCACAGAACCCCTGAAAGGTGCTTCCTGGATCACGGACTGCACCTCCGGGACCAAACCTGACACGCGGAGCCAGGCATGACGCCGAAGACTCACGGCGAAAGCGGAGCTCCGCCCGGCAGTATCCACTGCATCGTATGTCGTCCGCAGAATGTGACGACTGGACGAACGAGCAGAATGGACTAAATCGGCTAACTCCTGCTTGACTTGAGTGTCAGGTAAGGAGTCAATCTTAAGATTCCGCCTGCGTAAGGATGGCCTTCTGGTAATCCCCCATATGAGCAACGTAATTCAGGGCCCGAATTCCCAGTGTGGAAGAGGCGTAAATTTTTCTTCCATACTGGTCCAGGAGGCGAGATTCCGTATCCGGAGGAAACAAGCTTAGATGTTTGGGATGCGCTGACCAGCCGTGAGCGGCGCTAATCACAACCGAATCTGCACGAGGGTGAGAGTCCAAAAAATCTACACCCTCAGGAGCCTAGTATAGCCTGTTAGACTTCCTAGGAAGCGGGGCTAAAGCCGATGGTTGTTTCCAAATGGTGGAAACAAGGTGGGCATGACGCTCGATCCAGGGTGGCACTAAAGTAGGAGCTGTCAGGGGCAGGTCCAGATGTTCGGCGAGTTTAACCCGCTGAGGATCTGGTTCCAAGAAGCGCCACTTATGTACTTCCTGGATTTTTCTGAGCAACTCCGTGAAGGAAGGGTCCTCCGGAGGGGACTTCGGAGGGGTCCTCGGCCGGGGCTTGGATGGAGAGCGAGGCTTGTTGTCTCTCTCGGAGCATCCGTCGGAGGAATCCGAGAGGGAAGAAGAAGAATAAGACTCCATAACACTGCTAGGGGGAGGAACGGGTTCCTTGGGGGTGATCCCTGGACACGTGTCCTGCCCCTCTCGGGATCCAGAGGGAAGGACTCTGGAGTCCGGAGGCGGTGAGGGAATGTGCCGTCTTGGGCGTACGGGAGCCGGGGCGGCACCGTCGCCGTAAGGTGGCTCTCTACTTCCTTGGTGAGCTGAGCCTTGGCCTCAGCCCACCAGGAAGCCAGAGTCTCCTGCAGATCCACCGGCGGCTGAGGGGCGGTGGAGGTGGAGGGGAAGAATACAGGTTGTATCTGTAAGGCGAGTATCCGAAACCCGGCTGCGGGAAAACCGGTGCTGGGTATTGAGGCGTCGGGTACTGCGGCGTCGAAGGGACCAGCATCGGGTACTGCGGCTCTGGATACTGCGGTCCCGAGTACGACGGCATTGGATAAGACGGTGGGTACCCGGGCGCCGGAGGAGCTGCTGGAGCAGACGGCCCGGAAGGTGGCCCCATGGGCGGGTCAACATTGAGAGGCCCGGGGAGCAGGGCCTGATGGAAGGAGAAACCCTCCGCCGGGCGCCGGTGGGGCCGTGTCGCAGGACCGCGCCGGGACGTGTCCAGAGGGGCCGCGTCGCGATCCGTTCCTTAGAGGAGGGTCTGACGGAGGTGGAACATCCTCGCAGATCGCCGGGACGGGGAATCTACGGGGTCAGGCTGGGTGACTCAGGCTCCCAGACGGCAGCGAAGGCTGCGGGAACGGGTCACGACGGGAGTTGGAGGGTCCGCTATAGGTTCCGCTGCTCGAGCACGCTGGGGAGCTTGGTATGCAGCTTAGGCTGGTTCCCGCGGGCCAGAGGAGCAGGTGTCTGTCTTATGGGGTCTCTCATCGAGGCGGCCGAGAAGGAGGAGGAGAAGCGCCGGTCCGAGGGGACGATGTCATGCGTCCCCCGCGAAGGGTCGGGCGTCTTATCGACCTTCCCCCGGCGGACGTCGGAGGAGCCAACGTCCGACTTATGGGAGTCACCCGCACCAGTAGGCCGCAAGCCTGCAGCTGAACTGGGGGCAGAGGCCTCCTTTTGCCCGGAGGCGCCCGCAAGGCCCGAGCCAGACGGGCGGGCCGAAGCCTCCTCCAAACCCTTGGAGGCTGCTGTTGAACGGTCCCCTGGAGGGGTTGTTACCTGGGCCACGACTCCGGCCAGAGTCGCGGGCGAGGAGGCCTTCTCCTGGTGCCTCTCCTTGTCCCGCTTTTTACGATGTCCTTCTGGAGAAGTCGACGCCTGCCTGAGCTTCTTCAATTCTTTCTCCATCGAAGACATCTTTTTCTTTAGAAGATGGGCTTCCAGGGACTGTTGGCGTCGTCTGCGGGTAGCCGCGTTGAAGTGAAGGCAATGCGGGCACTTGTCGACCGGGTGGTCGGGGCCTAGGCAGAAGAGGCAGAGGGAATGGCTGTACTTGTTTGGCAGTTGGGCACCGCACAAGTCGCACTCGTTTTTGTGCTCAGAGGGTGTAAGGGACGACATACACCGACGATGACCCGACGATAGGAGGAAAAAATACTTATAATTTTCGGTAAAACTGATGAAAGAGCAGGGCTGACTAAGCACGAACTTTACCGCTAGGCGCTGCACGAGCTAACGGTGGGAAAGAACTGGAAGGCGGGCGTCTGGGACCGCCCCTTTATACCAACGTCACATGATGCTGGTCACACGACGTGGGGGCGGTCCCTCGCCAGGGACTGCTAGCTAGAAATTTTTTCGTGGGGTCCTGCCACCGGCCGGCATCAGTCCCATATGTAATTACCTACTGCAAGAGCCCTCTCGAAGTAAGATAATGACTTACCATGCAGTGATGGGCCACCACCCATCTGGAAGCCACGGCCCGGAACTCCCTCTATGGCACTTCGGTGCATGCTTGCAGCAAGCCTGTCCTCTGCTGGGGTGAGCTGTACCACCTCCAGCTGTCCCCCACCTGTTGCAGCACATGCTGCCCTGATGGCAGCCACCTTCTCCTTTACCATCCTCCTGTCTGTGCCCATCTTCTTCTTACACTCCTGCACGGAGCGCTGGTGGCTGCCATGCAGGTTCACGGCACGTGCCACCTCCTCCCATGCAGCACCACGGGCCTGAGTGGTGCCCCAACGTCCACTGAGCAGTGGCTCCTGATCCAGGTAGGCCTCGAAAAAGGCCTCGGTTTCGGCCTTAGTAAAATTCGGCCTCCTCCTCCTCCCACCACTGTTGTCCTCCTCTCCAAGAACGTGCTCGGTCATTATGTAGCCTGTAAGAATGGCAGTTGTTACCTGTGACTCTGCAGTCCCATGCATGTCCCTGAATCCACAGTCCACACTCCTACACTGCATGCAACTCACCAATAAACTGCAGTAACCGACTATGGCCACTGCAGTACATTGTCGCACCTTTATAGTGCAATCCATGCAAATGAGGTGAGGAGCAACTTTAATTAGATGCAAATTGCAGTGCTGCGCCATTGAATGGCTGATCGTATGATTTGCATATGACGGCTGAATATCGCACTGTTGCACTTTGTGCAATTGTGTTGAACGTGCTGAGCCAATGGCGCAGTTCTGTGGCATGCGTAGTACACCTCACTGCACATGCCCAGGTTGCTGACACAGGCATCTGCTGCGCTGATGATGTGCTGTGCGCAGTAGGCAATGCAGGGTACAGCCACCATTGTGCTAGTGGCGCTATAGCGAAGGTCACTACATGGCACTGTGGCAATGGGCCTTCATAGGCGCAACGGCCCAACTGCCCGATAGTCCGCTGTTGCGCTGGCACACAGGCAGCCAATCGCGCTACACGCATTGTCATCCGATGGCGCTGTGCGTGGCCCTGCGCCAGAGTCACTTGACCCTGTGCCCGACCTTTGCCTCCTTGGCACCATGCGTCAGGCATACTGTAGGTGCACCTCTATCGCGCTGTTCGGTAACAGCGCGGTAGGAAATGGCAGCGCTGTACCGTGCAGCATCTGCACCTGGGGTACCGTGCTGCAGAGCGCTATATTGCCTACTATAGCTATTGCAATGGCGCGGAGAAGAGCTGCTCCTTGGACGGCCATCGAGCTTGCAAATCTGGTGGCCATAATCGAGCCACACCATGGGCCTCTCTTTGGGGAGGCCCCCCTGGATAGGGCAAGAACCCAGGTGTGGCAGGAGGTGGCTACAGCCCTTGAGGAGGCAACAGGCAGGGGCCGTAGTGCTGAGCAGTGCAGGCACCGATATGGTGACCTACAGAGGAGGGAGCCAGAGCTACTGGCCCGACTGAGGTCACATGCCAGGAGGGGCATGGTCCCACGTACAGGTAGGGGTTCTGTCAACACACTTTTATCGTCCATATGAGTCACAGTGTTGTATGTGTCCAACACATAGGGGAGGGACTCTATGGGGTTGTCCGTGGCGGTGTTCACAGGGTGTGGGGCGGGTGAGTCTGTCTGGGTGGGACGGCACACTCCTTGGGGCAGGGGGACTTTGCTTCAGGAATGTACTGATGTTCTTCTCCCCTTTTTGTCCCCACAGGCCCAGAAGAACTGCACCAAGTGCGTGCAGAGCGGAGGGGAGTGGAAACCGCAGCCAGGTGGGCAGAGGACCAGCAATGGCCACCTGACCGGCCCGATGTGGGTGAGTGCCAGACATCCATGATTAGTACTGCATGCTGTGTGACAAGGTGGGCAGCAGGGCATGGCCACCATTCATTGACATCACTGCCATGCACGCCACTTGTTACAGTCAACACTGTCCAGTGGCAATGCATGTCTGGGTGTGCGTCACTGGTGGTCCATGCGTGCACCATGTGCATGGCTGTACCACTGCCTTTGCACTACATAGCCATGTCACTAGACAGCCATGGTGGTGCTGTGCGTGACTTGGCCGGTGGATGTGTGCAGCGTTCCACATGCTGTATGCACCTGGGTGGGCAGGTCCTGTGGACGTGATCACTGCAGCTGGTCACACACCATCACAGTGGTATGTCCTATGGCCATATGCCATGCACAGTGGGCGGGCTGTATGGGGTTGTGCATTCATACCTGTTGACTGTGCTCCCTTGTCCTAGGTGCGAGACATCTGAGGGAGATCAGAGACACCATGCAGGAGCTCCTGATTCTGGCCCTCGAAATGGTGGCAATTCTGCGGAGGATAGACGAGTTGGGGGTTCTGCAGAGACACACAGCCAGAGCCAGGACCGGCAGAGCCTTCAATAGTCCCTTGGTCCCTGACTTCCCCTACCCCCCTGGATCCACCTTCACAACCCTCCTATCCCATCCCATTTGTCCACCTCTTCTCCTGTCCACCCCCACCTTTTTTGTGTCCCCCACCACAAACCTGTAAATAGTTATTATTCATGTACATAGTTGAGTTTTCTATTTTTATAATACAAAATTCATATGAATACCGTGGTGGTCTCTGATTTGCAGCGAGCTATAGGTGCTCAGCTGCAGTGGTGTGCATGGCATCGGGGGTGGTGCAGTCATGGGTATGTGTGTGTCCATGTGGAGGTGTCTATGGTGTGGTGGTAGATATCAGTCAGTGTCTGTGTCGTGTGTGTTGTTCTCTGTGCACTGGATGACTGTGTGCAGTGGTCCATGGCGCATGCTCTGTGTCCATGGTGCACCCATCTGCCTGTCCATGGCCTGTGCAGCCAACACACATGCCTGTCTGTGACCTGCATGGTCCACTGGCATGTCAGTGGTGGCATTCCCTGCAGGGTGGACACTGTACCCATCGCTTTGCTGGGTTGCTCATGTCACTGGTGTGGTGCATGCCTGGCTCAGGTGGCACTGTGGGCGACATGGTCATTGTTCCACCTCCATGCTGTGGCTTGTGTGTGTTGCAGGGGATGTGCCCCACTGTCTGTGGCTTGTGCTCCGGGTGACTACTGGTGGTGTATTGGTCCGTGGTGCCTGCACAGGGTGGTTGGCACTCCAGTGCCATGGTGGACTGCGGGTCATGTGTACACGGCTTACATGGGCCCACAATGGGGGAGTGGTTGCCCCACCACTGCATCCCTGTGTTGTTGTGCCCTTGGGTATGGGTGGGTGTCTGTCCAGACCCAGTGGCTTCTGGTGTGGTGCATGCTTCCACGCACCACTGTGGGTGTCTGTGCTGGCTGTTGTGGCCAGTGGTGGGCCGTGGTGTGTCACTGGAATGCTGTGCAGAGCACTGTACCACTGGTGGTGGCGTCAAGGACACGACCGTCCCATATGGGGTAACTCTTGTGCCAATGCATGGTCGGTCTCTCGGCAGTACTTCGGGGGACCGTGTGTGGTGGCACTGTGTCTGCCGTTGTTGCATTGCCGTGTGCTGCAGCCTGCTGATGGGTGCTCGTGGTGGGGCTGGCTTGCATGGTTCTGTGGTGCACAGGGTTGCATTGACACAGTGGGGGTGGTGGCATGCATGGGGTTTCCTGCTGTGGTGGTCACTGCTCATGGGGGGTGTCTGGGGCTATGGTGCAGGTGTGCTGTGCACTGGGGTGGTGTGGCACAGGTGGTCTGCCCTCCTTGTGTGACAGTCACAGCTTGTCGGTAGGTGTGATGGGGCACCATGGCCAGGCTATGGGTTGGTTGCTTGTCTCCATGGACCAGTGGTTATTCAGCCTCCCTGGTTGTGATGTGCTTGGGTGTGGGGGACAATGTCTGTTCTGCTGTGTGTTCCTGTGCCCATCTGTGGCATGGGTGGTGAGCCCCTACCCCTGATTGTGCAGTTACATTGCTCTGCAGCTGGGGGGTTCCCTGCTTGCGCTACAGCGCCTCTGGACAGCTCAGCTGAACATCCCTTGTTGTGCTATGGCGCATCAGATCTGCTCAGCTTCCCCCCCCAGTTGCGCTATGGTGCAGGTGGTGCGATATTCAGTCCCTGGCTGTAGGTGCAATTTGGCCTGCTCCTTTTTTGAATATCGCGTCTCTTGCGCATGGGCGCAATAGACTTGCGCTTGCTCCTGCTATTGCGCACTTTTTGGGCACAGTTTGAATATCTGGGCCTCTGTCTTTACTGAGAGACTTGAAAAATATCAATATGTTATACACGGACATATCCTGCCTAATTCCAGATAGAAATCACGTCACCCGACTGCCTCATTTAACTTTACTTAGGTTTTTTTTTTTAATACTTCTTTTATTGAGCAAGGCTTATTATACAAGGAAACAGAGTCATTATCCATGTGCAATATACAATCACTTTACCAATGTCTACTGTTTAACATTACTTTCTGCACAGATTTTCATTATGCTTTATGTATTATTTCCACAATCGCCCAATTTTAACAAATAAAGTGTATCTTGTATAGTCAAGGCAACCAAGAAAAGAGTTAAAACATTTTAAAATAATAAATTATTAACCAAACTCTCTGGTCTCAAGTTTCTTTCTTTCTTTGTTTTTTTTTCTTTAAAATTTCCATTTTTTCTTTTTATGGTCATTAGTCTGCTTATTAATGGTACATTCTAGTGTTCAATTTATGTACTGTAAATAGCCTCCTGTACCTTTGTTATACCCCTTTCATTTTTTCTCAGCTTGACCCTCCAGTTTTCCCCCTTCTCCCTTATACCTTGTGGCCTCCATGTGCAACTTCTCGCTACTCTCCCCCGACTCTTAATGCCCCAAGTTGTCCATCTTAGGTTATCTGTTCAACATATATGCTCCATCTGGTCTGCCTATTCTGAAATTTCTGTGTTTGTTGTTGTAAATCAAATGTTAATTTCTCAAGCCTCTGAATAGTGTGCATCACCTCCACCCATTCTAGAATTGATGGGGGGGGGGCCTGGTTTCATCCACTTCTTCGTCAGCGATTTTAAAGTAGCGGCTATTAGTATAGCCCAGAGGTACCTTTCTTCCTTACCCTTCATTCCTAAGGGGTATATACCCAACAACAAGTGCTCCGGACCTAGTTGTGGTGGGATGATGTACAATCTAGAAAGATGCAAGATTATTTATCCCCAGAAGTTCTCTATCTTCAAGCACTGCCAGAAAATGTGTGCCTGAGTGGCTTGTGTCTCCCCACACTCCCTCCAACATTCCAAGTAAGCCCCTGGGCATACATCTGCCATCTGTGCTGGTACCAGGAAAAACCTGGTTTGTATTTTCCATCCGAATTCCCTCCAAGTGGTGAGGAAGAGGTACTCCATGTATCTCTCCATACCAAGTTAAACTGCACTTCTGAGAGGGATACATTAAGATCCCTCTCCCACTTTTCTTTAAGATATGCTGCAGAGGCTTGTAAATCTGTTATATAGTTCACATAAAGAAGTGAAATAGCCCTTTCCCCACTCAGTGAGGACCAGATTCTCTGGAATGGTGTCTGATTTCCATCCCCCCCTTATTCGGGCCTGCATGTAGTCTCTAACCTGGTAAAATCACAGTCGATCCCTACTGCTCCAGCCAAATTTCTGTTGTGCTGCTTCAAAGGATAACATTGTTGATCCTGATAACAGTTGTATAGGAGATGTTAGACCTCGTCTGGCTTACTTTGCAAACCAATCATCTTGCACGGGAGGAGGGAACTGTGTATCATGTATCAGCCATTTATATTTTCACAACTGTTTTTTGGTGTGCCCCCTCTGCGTCCCCCTTCTCCAGCCCTCTAGGACAGCTCTCATGTTGGTGTAGTCCATCTTTAATGCTTTCCTGTTACTTCCCATAAAAAGATCCACGCACAATGGTGGGTCTGAATTTCCCACCATAGCTATCCATTTCCACAATGAGTCATATTGTTGGTTGCCCCACAAAAGGGCTACTCTCATATGTGTAGTCATCCAGTAACCATGTAGATTCGGGAATGCTAATTCTCCCTGAGACTTGGGGAGATATAATAAACTCCTCCTAACTCTGGGGTGTCTCTTGTCCCAAAGGAAGGCAAGGAAAATCTTCTGCCATTGCTCGAGTTCCTTCTCAGGTACCCTGCAAGGGACACACTGGAATAAGCAAAGCAACCTTGGTAAGGCATTCATATTTCAGGCCTGTACTTTAGCATATACTGTGAGGGCCAAAAGAGACCACCTCTTTCAAGTCTACTTTTAGTTGGTTTATCAATCGTGGATAATTTAGGTCATAAAGCTGTGCATTAGATGTTCCCAGTTTTATGCTCAAGTACTTCATGGACCGCATATCCCAATTCATAGAATATCGTCCTCTTATTTGGGTGGGGACTTCATAGTTGTAGCTCAAAACCTCTTAGTTCTGTTTAGGGTGTAGCCTGAGAGAGCCAAGTAATGATCAATTAACTCAAATACTGCCCCTAATGTTGTGTCTGGATTTGTTAGATATAGGAGTATGTCATCCGCATAAAGTGCTAACTTATGCTCCTGACCCACTATACTAATGCCCCTTACATCTCCATTTTGGCGTATAGCCTGAGCCAATGGTTCTATATAAAGGGTGAATAATAATGGGGAGAGGGGACACCCCTGCCTAGTCCCTCTCCCTAGTTTAAGACCAGACAATATATGCTCATTAGCCCTTATATAGGCGGTTGCCCCCAGATAACGTCTGAAAAGTCCATCTAAAAATTCGACTGGTAGCCCAAACCGGGAAAGGACCCCCTGAAGAAAGAACCAGGATACCTTGTCAAAAGCTTTCTCTGCATCTAAACTGAGTAAAAGAGCAGGGGTCTTTGTTTTAGTAATAAGATCAATTATATGGGCCGTTCTTCTGAATTGTCCTGGGCTTGCCGTCCCGGGACAAACCCTGTTTGGTCAAGCTGTATAAGACCTGGCAGCAGTCGTTGAAGTCTTCGTGCCCGAATGGCTGTTAATATTTGATAATCATTATTCAGAAGAGAAACTAGGCGATAGGAAGCACATTTAGTGAGGTCCTTTCCTGGCTTGGGCAACACCAATATGATTGCTCTAAACCACGAAAGTGGTGCTAACCCCTCCTCTCCTAACACCCCTGCATATACCCTTAACAGTAGGGGTTGAATCAGGTCCCTAAAAGATTTATAGAATTCCAGATGCAGACCATCTGTCCCCGGACATTTCCCAGTTTTAAGTGTACCCACTACCTCCTTAAGCTCATCCCCTCTAAGGGGGGCCAGCAAACGTTCTCGCTGTTCACGCGTCAGAATCGGCAGTGAACTGGCCCAGGAGCTCATTTACCTTTTCTTCTTCTGGATCTGGGTCTGGGGTATATACGCCTGAATAGAATTCCCGGAAGGCCTCACCTATGTTAGGTATCTGGTGCTTCATTTGAGCCGTTCTTGGATGTTGAATAGAAGTTATACTGGCCCTTGCCCTCTGCACCCTCAACAGGCTAGCTAATAATCTCAAGGCTCTCGGCCCCCCTCATAATTTCTTTGCCTCAGAATGATTAGTTTCTAATCCATTTGATAATCTAACAGGATGCCCTGCTCTCTTGTAAGTACCTTCAGTTCCTTTCTATGTTCTTATTTTCTCCTTTTATAGTGCCTCACTCAGCCCCATAGCGCGTATATGCGTCACCAGGAAAATGCCTCTAGTCCCCATAGCGCATATGTGCGTCAGGTATTCACTTCCTCTCATCCCCAGAGTGCATATGTGCATCCTGCACTTCTTATGCACTTTCTGGATCAACCAATCAGGGATAAGGTTATTGGAAAGTGCAGGTCAGTAGGAAACATTCCTACCTACCAGAATACCGAATTTATATTGGATACATTTGCTACCTTTCAGGTTTTTTTTTAGTTTTAATTTTGGTTAAAAAGTGAAGAAAATGCTATTTTTCTCCATTGCAGGTACCATTAAAAAAATAAAGTGAAAATGCTAGAAATGTGTGATCCCTGATTTGAAAGCTCTTTTCATTGTTATAAATTAGTATGCTGGTGTCTGGGAGCTAGGAGATGTACTTTTTTGTTTTAGTTTTTTTGGGATAAAAAAAGTGTAAAAATTTGATTTTCCTCCGTTTCAGGTACGGTACAAAAAAAACTGTAAATGTTAGAAACGTGTGATCCATCATTTGAAAGGTCTCTTTAATGTGGACAATTATCATGCTGGTGGACTGGGGTCTGGGAAGTGTACATTTTATGATGTAGTTTATTACTTGGGAACAAAGGGCCAGATATTCAAAAGGGTTGCTCCATGCTCAACAGGGTTGCGCATGCTCAAGTCCTACATTGCGCCATTCTGCGATATTCAGCAGGAGGCAGTTGTGCCACTGAAAACAGGCTGAGCAACAGCGCAATGCAAATGAATGCATGCTCAACAGGAGGGGGAGGAACCATGCATAAACTGCACAGCCCGATATTCAGCTGGGCTGTGCAGAGTTGTGCAGGCGCAACCCCCAACCTGAGCCTGCAGGACCTTGAGCCAAAAAAAAGGCTTAAGTAAAGGGCCACCCACAGGTGAGCTGCTGTATTGCAGGGCGCAACACAGCAGCTGCCACCTGTGGCTGGCCCCCAACTCAGTCCCTGTGCCCCCCAGCCCGATCGCGGGCATAGTGTACTCCCCCACCAGGCCAATCGCGGGCATCAATGTGGCTCCCCCCCTCCCGTTCACATCCCTGGTGGTCCAGTGGACTGAAATGCCCGATCGCGGGCAGTAAGTAAAGTGAACCCCCGAACTATCTCCTGGTGGTCAGTGGACGTAATGCCCGATCAGAGGGCAGAATGTAAATGAACCCCCAAACATGTTCCTAGTGCCCGATCGCTGGGCAGTAAGTAAAAGTGCCCCCACCGAACATCTCCCGGTGGTCCAGTGGACCGTAATGCCCGATCGTGGGCAGAATGTAATTGACACCCCCCGCCCAAACATCTCCCTGGGGTTAGTGGTGTCCCCCACCCCACCCACCCACGAAGCCCCACCACCAGCCCCCGCAGCATCCCACCTCGCCCGCCGCCACGACTGACAGCCTGGTAGGGCTGCACGATTCATTCACAAATCTGACTGTCATAGATGGGAGGGCTGCACGCCCAGTGGTTCTTGCTCTACACCACGGGCTGCAGAGTCTCACCGGCAGTCAGTCGGTGGGCGCGGGCGGTGGATGCTGCCGCCTCGCCGCCGCCGGGGACGGGTGGTGGGGCTTCGTGGGTGGGTGGGGGACACTAGCCACCAGGGAGATGTTTGGGCGGGGTGTGAATTTACATTCTGCCCGCGATCGGGCATTACGGTCCACTGGACCACCAGGGAGATGTTCGGGGCACTTTACTTACTGCCCGGGCATCGGGCACTAGGAACATGTCTGGGGTTCATTTTACATTCTGCCCGCTGATCGGGCATTACGGTCCACTGACCACCAGGAGATGTTCGGTGGGCACTTTAGTTACTGCCCGCAATCGGCACTAGGAACATGTTTGGGGGTTCATTTTACATTCTGCCCGCGATCGGGCATTACGGTCCACTGGACCACCAGGGAGATGTTCGGGTGGGGGGCACTTTACTTACTGCCTGCGATCGGGCACTAGGAACATGTTCGGGGGTTCATTTTACATTCTGCCCGCGATCGGGCATTACGGTCCACTGGACCACCAGGGAGATGTACGGGAGGAGGTGGGGGAGCCACATTGCTGCCCGCGATCGGGCTGCAGGGTGCGTCGGTCCCCGACGGCTGCTGCCTGGCAGGGCGGCCAGGCGCAAGTCCTCGGGGATCGGCGCATCTACATGCTAATGGAATGCAAATGGGGCCATAATCAGATGCAAATGGCCCCCCCTGCGCCTTGCATGAATTATGGCCCCATTTGCATGTCACCTTTTGAATATCGTGATTTTGCGCATGGCGCAATGGTACTTGGCCACCGCAAGTTGAATGCTCCACTCTGACAACTTGCGGTGGCGCAAGTTTCACTGCGCCATGCACAGTGGCTGTGGCTGGGGGGTGATATTCAAAGGAGTTGCTCAATAGCGCAACTCCTTTGAATATCGCCTGGGCCACACCCCTGCTCAACTATTTTGCGCAGCGCAAGGGCTTGCACCTCAGAATGGCGCAGTTTGAATATCCAGCCCAAAATGTAAAAAAAATGCTCTATCATTTCAGGAACTGTAAAAAAAAAAAAATCTGCAAATGTTACTAACATGAGTGACCCATCATTAAAAAGTCCTTGTTATTGTGAACATTTTTCCGTGCAGCTGTCTAGGGGCTAGGAGGCATACTTTTCAGTTATTGTGGTTTGTGCGTCATGTGGGAAGTTGTGCAGAGCATTTTTCCGAATTCAGTCGGTTTACTGGCATTATATGTTGGCACATGGCGTAGTTTATGGTCCATTTTATTATGTAAAATGGCTCAGAAATACTCTGAACTATGGCAGTTTAATGCACAGATGTTGGTGTGATGGAAAACCATCATACAGCAGACATTTGCCTCTTCTATGGTGTTTTTTTGTTGTTTTTTTTTTAAAGAAAAAAACTTACATTTTCATCATTACATGCTCTGTAAAAAAACTAAAGTTAATGCTAACATGTGTAACCCCTCATTTTAAAGATTTTTTTATTGTGAGTAAACTTCGCGCTGTAAGTTTTGTGATAGGAGTTATACTTTTTTAATAATTACCGGCTCTGCCTTTTTCCCATAGGGAAAACGTGGCGTAATTTGCCGTTATAAAGGAGTGTTTATAACAGCAAACACGCGCACAATTTCCCTTCCTCTGCACATGCTCACGCAGTAGCGCTACCAGCCAAGAGCACTCATCGCTTCCATGTTACCGAAACCGAACCGCCAGAACAACTCGGTGGTAAGTCCTCTTCTTTTCTCCCCTGTTTATACCCTGCACAGACAGACCTGAAGAAATGGGGGTGGGGTGGGGGGACAATTTAAAATACAAAAATCTCAGCACCGGAGTAAAAGGACCGACCTTGGCATACACTGGCAGGATACACAGACCTCTTTATTTTATATAATTGCTGAGGCAAAAAAGACAAACCCAGCAATTATATAAAATAAAAAATGGGTCGGGGTATCAAACTCGATTTTACACATACCCTCGTTGTGGGATGTTTTTCACAAACCCCGAGGGCGAAGTTTTGTAGCATCCCACAACTCGGGTATGTGTAAAATCTTGTTACACACCCCGACCCATACTTTATTCTATATGTTATTCATACTCCAAGTCGGAGTGTTACCATTTAAGTTCCAAACATTCTAACTGCTCTGGAAAACAGCCATTTTTACACAGGAATACAGCACTCAGTCAAGATTCTGTTCTAGAGCTGAGTGAGTTAAGGCCTGAATTTGGGTTGTTAGTTCAACTCTTCCGGCTTCCCTATCTCTCTTCTTAGTTGATGAAATCTCTATAAACTTACCCCGAATGACCACTCTGGCTGTGTCCCACAGTAGAGCTAGGGAGATTTCCGGTGCAGAGTTCTCCTCCAAAAAGAACAGGTTACTCACCTGCAACAGTAGTTTTAGGAGTGGTATATGTTGTTCATCCACACTTATTGGCATGTCCCTTTCCCCTTTAAGGATCACCGGAAGTCTTCAAGCTGGCTCCTCCCACCCACCCGGGTGGTATATACCTCGGCTCCACCCCATGACGCCAGATCTTAACCTGCTGGAAGCCAGGTGTTGTGAGTCCGCAGCTAGGGAGGTCGGGTGGGTCCGTGTGGATGAACAACATATACCACTCCTAGAACTACTGTTGCAGGTGAGTAACCTGTTCTTCTAGGACTGTGGATATGATGTTTCTCCACACTCATTGGCAGACTCCTAGCAGTTCTCCCGGAGAAGGGAGGCAAGGCGCACACCCTCTACGTAGGGAACAGAGATTGGAGAACTGAGGCCCCAAAACCAGCATTTCGGCGTGACTCAAAGTTGATGTGGTAGTGGCCGATGAAGGTGTTTGCTGACTTCCAGGTCGGCCCGACAGATTTCCTGGATAGGGATGTCCCTGGAAGCAGCTAACAATGCAGCAGTATGGTAGGTAGAATGAGCTCTTATCCTTCTGGGAGGCTTCTTGCCAGCCAATTTGTAGCACAGACCTATGCATGATGTAACCCATCTTGCAATAGTCCGCTTCGCTGCAGGTCTGCCAGAAGCGGCTTCAGCATAGGTGACAAACAGCTGGCGAACCTCTCCCCAAATTTCCACTGTCCTCTCCTTACAATAGGAGAGTGCACATCTCAGGTCCAAGGTATAGAGCCTGTACTCGAGGTATAATTAGGGTAGTGTACCGGTAGAGTCAACACCTGGTTACGGTGAAACTCTGACACCACCTTCGGAAGGAATTTCGGGTGGGGGCGGAGGACAACTTTGTCCCTGTGGAAGACCAGATAAGGGGAGTCCACCAAAAGCACCTGGAGCTTCCCTGTCCTTCTGGCTGATGTGATAGCCACCAAGAAGGTCATCTTCCACGACATGTGCGACAACTCACACTTGTGCATGGGTTCGAATGGGCTGCCCACGAGCTTTGCCAGTACCAGCAGTAGATCCCACAAGGTGGAGGTTCACGCTCTGGAGGGGATATGTGATCCAAGCCTTTGAAAAAGCATCCAACCAATGTCTCCTGCACCAACGCTGGCTGACTGGCCCACGCCCGGTAAGCAGAGATGGCTGCCAGGTGCACCCTAAGGGTCGATGACCGTACACGCCCTTTGGAGAGAGACGAAAGATAGTCGAGAATGTTAGCCATGGGACAGGACAGAGGGTCTAGGCACTTGTCCTGACACCAAATGGAAAACTGCTTCCATTTGAAGGCATAACACTTCCTGGTAGATTCCTTTCTAGATGTCTCCACCACAGTGTAGACAACTTCGGAAAGCCCCAAAGCCTAGGACTCTAGCCACTCAGGTACCAGACTATAAGGTGCAGGGATTGATGGTCCGGATGGAATACCTTGCCCTGATTGAGTGATATCAGGTCCGGGCATATACAAAGCCACTTGGGGGGCCTGCAGCTGAGGCTGAGGAGATCTGGATACCAGAACTGGCTCGGCCAATCTGGAGCTACCAGGATCACCTTCACCTTGTCCCTCCTCACCTTGAGAAGCACCTTGTGGATCAGAGGAAATGGAGGGAAGGCGTAGAGGAGGCCTGGGGTCCATGGCTTTGAGAAGGCATCCCCCTGCAGCGAGCCCTGCTGAGGGGGTCGGGCATGAAACAGCTTCAGCTTGGTGTTTTCCCTCGAGGCAAACAGGTCTACCATCGGTGTGCCCCAATACGAGAACAGACTGTAAGCTACCTCTGGATGAAGGGACCACTCATGGGATGTCTGGCCTAAGCAGCTGAGAGCATCCGCCAGATGGTTCAAGGCTCCTGCCACACGGATGGCTAGGAGATCCACCTCCAACCGGCTCATGAGGGTCCAGATGTGCAGCGCCTACTTGCACAGCAAACGGAAGTGCGTGCCATCCTACCTGTTGAGACAGTACATGGTCGTGGTATTGTCCATCTGGACTTGAACCACTTGACTCCAGAGCTGAGGATCGAAAGCTGACAGTGCCAGTCTGACTGCTCTGAGCTCCAACAGGTTGATATGGCATTGGGACTCCTCGGCGGTCTAGAGTCCGTAGGCCCTGTTGTCCCCCATGTGGGCTCCACAGCCCATGAGAGAGGCATCGGTTGTGAGAACGACCATCAGCTCAGGGCGCACAAGTTCAAGTTCAAGATTATTGCAGAAAAACTCCATTGAGCAAGCTCATTCACAAGGAGGTCCTGTGACATAAACACTTTGGGCCAGATATTCAAAAGGGTTGCGCCATGCGCAATAGGGTTGCGCCTGCGGAAGTACGAACTTGCTCCATTCTGCGATATTCAGCAGGAGGCAGTTGCGCCACAGAAAACATGCTGAGCAACAGCGCAATGCAAATGAATGCATGCTGAACTGGAGGGGGAGGAACCATGCATAAACTGCACAGCCCGATATTCAGCGGGCTGTGCAGAGACCAACAGGCAACTCAACCTGCGCCACAACTCTGAGCCAAAAAAAAGGCTCAAGTCGAGGGCCCACCCACAGGTGAGCTGCTGCATTGCAGGGCGCAACACAGCAGCTGCCTGCTGGCCCTCAACCCTCCTGTGCCCCTCTGCAGCCCGATCGCGGGCAAAAGAGTGAAAAATCCCCTACCACTCCCCACTGGCCCGATCTACGGCATAGCTGAAATCCCCACCAGCCCGATCGCGGGCAGCAAAGATTCACCCCGAACATATCCTGGTGGTCAGACAAGCCCGATCGCCAGGCTGAGATATATAAACCCCCGAACATATCCCGGTGGTCTGATAAGCCCGATCGCAGGCTTCAGATATAAAAATACACCCCAACATATCCCTGGTGATCTAGGTTCACCACCCACCCACCACGAAGCCCCACCACCCGCCCCCCGCGGCGGCAGGCGGCAACGTCCCACTCGCCTGCCGCCCGCCGACTGACTGCCAATAGGGCTGCCGCCCGTTGGTGCAGAGCAAGAGCCAATGAGTGCAGCCCACATAAGGCAGTTCAGATTTGTCGAATGAATGGATTCATTCACAAATCTGGATATATTATGCGGTATAAACTACGCCCATGGCTCTTGCTCTGCAATGGCGTGCAGCCTGGTCGTCGGCTCGGCCGGCCCCGGCAACAGCAGTGAGACTCCGCTCCGCCCGGCTGCGGCGCGGTAGTGAGGCACCGTGGTGAGCAGAATAGGCAAACCTAGTCACCCGAAGACAGTGAGAGTGTATTACGTATCTCGAGCCAGCGATCGAACTATCGGTACCACCCAGATATGTTAGAGGGACCTCTGCTGCCAGCGATCGGGCTGGTGTGGGGGGGGACAGCTATGCCCACGATCCAGCCAGTCGAGGAAGGGGACTTTCGCTGTTGCCCACGATCGGGCCCGAGTGGGGAGTGGTGGGAGATTTTTTCACTCTTTTGCCCGCGATCGGGCTACAGGGGGCGTCGGTCCCCGACGGCTGCTGTCTGGCAGGACGCCAGGCGCAAGTCCTCGGGGATCGGCGCACCTGCATGCTAATGGCATGCAAATGGGGCCATAATCAGATGCAAATGACCCCCTGCGCCTTGCTTGAATTATGGCCCCATTTGCATGTCACCTTTTGAATATCGGGATTTTGCGCATGGCGCAATGATACTTGCGCCACCGCAAGTTGAATGCTCCACTCTGACAACTTGCGTGGCGCAAGTTCCATTGTGTTACGCGCAGTGGCTCGGTCAAGGAGATTCAAAGGAGTTGCTCAGGCTTAACTCCTTTGAATAATCGCTTGACACACCCCTGCGCAACTATTTTGTGCAGCGCAAGGGCTTGCACCACAAAATAGCGCAATTTGAATATCTGGCCCTTAAAGTACAAACATAGATAGGTAATAACAGTATATACATGAAATGCACGTTACAAGATACAGGCTGGATATACATACAAGGGTACCACATAGGGTGACCGCAGGTGGTAAACATTAATATGACACAGGGAAGCGACTTACAGGTTGCATACTGATAAATGAAACATGATGACTGGTATGTGCAATACATATATTTTGACAGCTAGAACAAACAACAGACGACAACTGATATGGGGGGGATTTGATAGAGTAGCAGTGGAGCATAAGCATAGATAAAGCCAGGAGTAGAAGGGGAAGGGAAAGCAGTTAATATGACAAAGCAATTCTACCGTACCAGTGGATAAATATGGCACACATGGGGAAGGAAGAGAGTTAATGACAGTTACAGGTGTCTTTTATTTTGGCTGAACTTAGCGATTTGTAGAAGTTTATTGAAACTGTGCTAGTTAGTTTCAGTACGGTTTGTAATTGGTTCCAAATGGAGGGAAGGGCATATGCAATAGCACGTTTACCAAAGGAGGTCCGCGTCCTTGGTATGTCAAGCATAATAAAGTCAGATTTTCTTAACGAGTATGCACTATGTGAGATACTAATAAGGGAAGAGAGATATCTTGGCAATTTCTGCAGGAGCAGTTTAAGAGTCCATAGCCCAGCATGGAGCAGGCGTCTAGTAGTAAGGGATGCCCAACCAACAGCTGCATATAAGTCACAGTGATGCGAACAGTAAGGGGAGTTGGTAATGAACCGCACAAATGGCATCCCTTCCTGCAATCGGTCTGGGGTGGTCCACCATTGGAGAGGGTCCCATGTCTTCTGGGTTACAGTGATCAGCTGGTCGAATTGACTGTGGTGCTAAGTCCATTGGGTGGCCAGCTCCCACTGGAGGGGGCGCATGTGCCACCGGGCCCAACGAACCACCAAGGTGCACACCGCCATGTAACCCAAAAGGCGGAGAAAGTCCCAGGCAGGGCACAACTGCACAACTAGAAATGACTGAGCAAAGGAGGAAAGAACCTCTGCTCCAATAAAGCCCATCACCTGAGAAAGCACAGGTTCTGACTTGGTCTCATTGATTAGGAGGCCGAGTTGGGAGCAGGTCTGGTGGGCCAGATCCCCAGCTCTCTTCATCTCCTGTAAGGAGTGACCTGCCAGAAGCCAGTCATCGAGGTAAGGGTAAATTCTGATCCCCCGACACCGTAGATGGGCCACCACCACTGCAATACATTTGGTAAAGACCCATGAGGCTGATGACAGGCCGAACGGCATGGCTCGGAACTCGTATAGGGTCCCCTCGACCCTGAACAGGAGGAACCACTGATGGGACGGACGGATTGGGACATGAAAGAATGCGTCCTGCAGATCCAGTGAACAAAACCACATGTTTCGCTCCAAGGATGGAATGATCTGGGACAAAGTGACCATCTGAAAGGTGCGAGACCTGAGATATTGATTCAGGTCATGGAGGTCTAGAATGGGGCGCCAGCCCCCCATCCGCTTGGGCACCAGGAAGTACCTGGAGACAAAGCCTGGGTCTGCTGGAGGATCTGCCATAGGAGCTAATGCCTCCTTGAGGAGGAGCTGAGCAACGTCGTCTCAAAGTGCTGACTGGATGTAAGTGGATATCCGTTACTACTGAGGGGCGCGGGCTCGGCTGGGAGGGTAATGCTTGAACTCTAGGGGCAGTCCCTGCCCGACCACTTAAGAATCCACTTGTCGGAAGTGACAGTGGACCAGGCAGAAAGGAAGTGGCGGAACTGGCCCCCCACGGGAGGACCCAGAGCTGTTGTGATGGGAGATGGGGAGGCAGCCCCCACCCAGTCACTGAGCAGGCTTGGAGTAGGAGGAGGAGGCTCTAGGACCTCAATCTCGGCATCCTTTATGGGCCTGTTGGGGTCCAGGCTTGGGCCGATGGCCGCCAAGCTTGAGCCTGCTGCTGATGCTGGTGCTGCTGTCCCCCTTGGAAGGAGGACTGCTGAGCCGGAGGGGAAGAATGCCGAAAGGGCTTCTTCTTCTTCTGCTGGTTCTTGCCTGAAGAACCCTTGGCAGAAGTGGCGTCCAAGGTGGCACTGGACTGCTCTATGTGCTGAAGGTGACCGGCCACTCCTGGGCTGAACAAGTTGGCTCCAAGGAAGGGCACATCAGCTAATTTGTGCTGAGTATCTGGTGGGAAGGAGGAGTGCCTCAGCCAAGCCCTGTGACGAGAGGCAACTGCGGTGGCTATCGAGCAGGCACAAGAATCCCCAATGTCCAGGGCCGTCTGGAGCTGCTGTTTGGCACCAGCTCGGTCCTGGTCTCAGACCAGCTTGACTGTAGTCAGCATGTCCACGGGAGATGTGGGACGACTCTGTCTAATGACCCAAGAAGGGCATGAGAGAAGTGTGCCATGATGACAGCCGAACTTGCCTGACGAAGGCCCAAGGAGGCCCAATAGACCTTCCTTGCCGAATGGTCCAAAAGCTTAGACTCTTTGTTGGGAGGTCGGTCAGTATCAGTAGAACTGCCAGTATGCCTCAACATAGAGGAGGTCTTCAAGCCCTCCAGAACATATACTCTGCTCCACAAGCTTGTGTGAAGGTGAACGGGCATCATTCAGAGTATTTCCGACTTCATAGAGGCACCAGACAGGGATGCCCTCTATCACCCTTATTATTTGCCATGGTCATCGAACCTTTAGCACAGCAACTTCGGGAGTCCCAACGAATCCAGGGCATCAAGATAGGAAACGTTGAACATCGCACCGCCTTATATGCAGATGATATACTCCTATATCTCCAGAACCCTGACCAAACTATTCCTGCCGTGAGACGGGTCTTAGACTCTTATAGTTTGGTGTCAGGCTATAAGCTGAACTTTACTAAGATGGAAATTCTTACCTTCCACTACACCCCTACGCAAAAGATCCGAGATATCCTGCCGGGTAGATGGGACCTACAGAAGCTGAAGTACCTGGGCATTTATATACCACAGGACGCCACAAAATATTATAAGCAAAACTATGAGCCATTTGTCACACAACTGAAGCAGGATCTACAGACTTGGACAACTATGCCGTTAAACCTCTCCAGGAGAGTAGATTTAATCAGAATGATAACCTTGCCGAGGGCTTTATATCTGTTCCAAAGCATCCCTCTATATATACCACTAAAAACCTTTCAATATATAGACCGCCTGATAAGGAACTATATATGGGCACGTCAAAAACCTTGGGTTCGCCTAAAGGTACTCTCCCTCCCCCGTCAATATGGAGGCATAGCACTCCCTGACCTAAAAGCAGCCTACCAGCAGGCGATTACCCTTATACAAGTAATGTGACAGACTAGAACCTCCACCCCACTGGCTTGAAATAGAAAGGGCTTTGATACATGATCAAGCCTTTCTGGGGCTATGATAACCGCAAGAACCAGGAGAGAGCCTCTACTGACCACCAATCCTTGGTTAATGGCGCAATTTAAAATTGGTATTTGCTTAAAATACAAAGGCTAACGCTTACCAAGCTCTCATTTGCCGATCTCAAGCCTAACTGACTCCCCCCCCAACAACATAGATAATGGCTTCCTTAAATGGGAAGGACACGGGCTAAAGTACCTGTTGCAGGTGGTGACACATGGTAATATCTGGTCCTATGCAGAAATGCAAAGAAAGTTTCACCTCCCACACAGAGATTTTTATCGCTACCTCCAACTGCGACATTATGTGGAGAGTCTCCCGAGAATGCTCTGGAACACACAGGGATACCCGCATTGATTCAATGTCAAATACAACTAAACACATCAGGGAGGCAAGATCACCTGATCTCATTATATTATCAAACCCTTAACTCACAAAGGGAATCCCTCACAGATGGTATCCGCACACAGTGGTTCCAGGAAACGGGATATCAACTTTCTCCAGAAGAATGGAAGCAGGCGTGTAACCTCTCGGCCCGGGTGACTAGCTCGCATCAGTGGCGAGAATTCGCTTGGAAGGTCCAAGCCATTACTCCCCAGATAACACTGCCAAGTGCTGGAGGGGATGTGGGGAATCACAGGCCAACCTGGCCCACATTATGTGGGTATGCCCGACCCTCCGGGTATTCATCACGCAGCTGGAGGCCCAACTGCAAGAATTTATAGATCCACAGCTCCAGCTGACCCTAGAGATGTTTCTATTTCTCAATTTCCCCAAAATACATAGAAGACCTAATACTAGATATCTACTCTCTTTGCTCCTGACTGCAGCAAAGAAGGCAATTACTAGACAATGGTTAACAACAAAAATCCCCACAATTCAGGACTGGTGGGATATTACAAAACAGATTTACAACATGGAGAAAATTACGCATAGCTTAAATGAACAGGGAGAGAAATTTACTGATAGATGGATACGCTGGCAAATATACTACATGTTGAAAGACACCACCTTTATACCCTAAAATACCTTAAATGGGGAACTGCTAAGAAGCACAGATAAGAAAGGTGGAAAATCAGAACTGGAGCCCCTGGTCTTGCCTCTCTGGTCCCTTGCGGGAAAGCAAGGTAATAATATATGCATAAAATGGCTTGTAGACATTAGATGGGGCAAAGCGAGACTAGGGGAGGGCATAATTATTTGGAAATGAGAAGCATGTGAAACTAAATAATTATTGCAACTAGAATGTAACCCGAGACGGGAGGGGATATAAAAATAAACAAACCGTGTGTTATCTCCCTGCACCACCTTTCTGGAGAGGAGGAGACTATGGGGAGGAACAGACAGGGACAACAGGATACCAGAAGGATCTGTCTGACACACAAAACCAGTGTCTAACTTCATGGGGACTAGGACCCCCTCTTTGAGTAACATAGGAAGAGGGTCAGGCCATTAGAGGCTTACGGCGCCTCAAACCCAAAAGGAGAATCTTAAATATTAACTCCCCAGGCCTAGTGGCTGAAGACACAGACCTATAATACAGTGCAATACCAGACAGGAACTGTAAAGGTGAAGGACAAAATCTTGCTATGAATGTATATTATAATGGTCTGACAAATAACCATACAGTATGGGAATTATGAATGTCTTTATAAGTATGTGAATGTTGGTGACTTATATGTATATAAGTTGAAAACTCAATAAAAAGAAGAATTATAAAAAAAAAAAAAAAAAACGTAGAGGAGGTCACCAGGCTCTCAGCTGAAGGGTGCTCTGTGAACCCCACAAGGGACCCATGGGCACCGCGTACTTGTGGGCCATGCGGGCAGATGGAGCTGGACAAGAGGCAGAACACTGCACGAGTTCGAGTGCCGGACCAACAATGGCCTCGGCCACAGGAAAGACCTCAGTCAGGGTATCCCCTCTTTTAAGGAAGCCCATATGAGGGTAGTCTTCCTTTTTCTGGATGGGTTCTAGGAGCATCCCTGTAGACTCAGAGATGAGACGAAGGACCCCTTGGAAGGAGGAAGGACATTCCTCCATCCCTAGGCCAACGGACGACTCATCATCCCCAGGGTGACAGTGAAGCCCAGTGACGTTGAAGTCTGAGAAGTCGGGATACAGCAGCTTGCAGCTCAAATCACCCTCGACACACCGAGGGCGGTCAGGGGTGACTGTGTCCGATAAACACTGGGGAAGCCCAGAGTCCGGTCTGTCTTCCTTCAAAGGAGCCCCTCCCATAGGCTGCTTAGGCAGCGTTTCCACCATTACAGGTGGAGAAGCCGGTTTAGGCCAAAAAGGTGGATTTGCCGGCCCTGCAGGCAGGGGAACCTAAGATTTCAGCTCCAGGGGGGTCGGCTTCAGCCTCGGAGGTGAAAGCCAAGTAATGGCCGTGGAGGGAGTCGTTGTTGGCTTGTGCCCAGACAAGATCAGCTGTTGCCACATGAGGTCCTCGTAGCGCCGGAGTTTCCATCGGAGCCTCTCCTCATCTGAGGAGGACGTGGACAACCGATGTCATCGCCTCTTTTTATTGAGTGCTTATGGCTTTTCCTTGGCCTGTCGGTCGAGGAGGTTCTAGACCTTGACCGAGATCGGGCGGACCAACTCGGTCGCTCCGGAGACAACAGCAGAACCGGTGATGTCTGGGGGTCCAGAACCGGATCCTTGATGGCAACACCAGCAGGCTGGGTCTCCTCATCAGGGAAGACAAGGACCAGAGTCCTTTTCAAGGAGTCACCATCCGGACCCGGCGACAGAGGTTTCATGGGGTCAATAACAATCTCAACCTCGTCGGCCGGATCTTCAGTCATCTAGCCTGACGGATGGTCCGAAAAGCCAGCGGCCGAAGAAGCGATCTCAACCGAGGTCGAGACCGCATGCTTCTGGGACTGAGACCTCTCTCGGTCACAACAGCGTCTTCGCCGAGATGAAGACTTACTCGGTTCCTTCTCCTGCTTATGGGATCTGCAGGAGTGCAAGCCTGCAGGCGCCTATCCCCGGGTGGGGCGAGACTGGCACAACTCCCGGAAGGCGCCCGAGAAGATGGAGCCTAGGTTGAGCGGAACGAAGAAGCTCCGAGAGTTGACTGCACAAGCCGCTTCTTCCTCGAACACCTGCATGCATTCCACTTGTGCAGCAGAGCCTACAGCCATGGAAACCGCCCACCTAGCCTCCTTGGACTTCACCGAAGGGTTCCTTTTCTCTGGTCTCCCCAATTTCAAACGTGCCAGGCGGTCGTCCAGAACGACAGAATGAAGGCCAAGCAAAAGCTGCAGGACGAGATGTCATGGTCAACACCTAGGCAGTAGACGAACATGAGGTGGGGATTGGTGCTCAATATCTTCTGGCAGCCAGGACACCAGCGAAATCCAGTGGAAGATTTTTTTTCCATAGTCAAAGATGCAAAGGCGCGATTGCTAACTCAAACGAGTTTTAATTTAGCTAAAACTGAGGTTTTAAAAGCCAGGGCCTACAAAATGCGAGAGCATGAGGGAGGCAACCTGAATCTTCCAGCGGAAAGGAAGATCTGGCATAATGGGGCGGAGCCGAGGAATATATCATCCGGGTGGGAGGGAGGAGCCAGCTTGAAGACTTCCAGTGATCCTTAAAGGGGAAAGGGACATGCCAACAAATGTGGATGAACAACATATCCACAATCCTAGAACTGTTTATATTTATCTCTCATAGCCTCTTTCACCTCTGGATCCCTCAGAAGGCAGACATTCAGTCTCCAGAATGTATTCTTCCTACATTCCCCTATGTTCACGTTCATGAATATAAGTGCACGGTCTGATAAGATGAAATCCCCTATTCCCTATCCACACCTCCTGGACTCTAGCCACATCCTCTTTTGGGATAAGCTAACAGTCCAGTCTAGAGTGCATCTGATGAGTCGCAGAGTAGTACGTTTACTCCCTCCTCCGCCATTCAACTGTCTCCAGACATCCACCATGCCAGACTCCCAAAGGAGCTTGTTAACTTCTCTAGCTACCTTATGTTCCCTCAAGATCCAAGATGTAGTATCCAGCTGTGAGCCTAATGTTAAATTAAGGTTCCCTCTGCAGATAACTGTACCCTCCCTCCAGGCCAGCAGTGTTACCAATAAGGACCTATAATCTGCAAATTTTGACGCTACGGGAAAGTAAACTGACAAGTACAGTTATATAAGAACTTACCGTAACAGTAGATCTTCAAGAGAGGCTTTTGCAGTAGGTATTCACATATAGGACTACACTCTCAGGCATCGGAAAAATTTCTAGCTAGCAGTCTCTGGCGGGGGACCGCTCCCATGCGACGTCAGTATAAAGGGGTGGTCCCCAACACCCACCTTCCAGTTCTTTCCCGCCAAAGGCCAAAAGAGGCAAGACAAGAGAGAAATGAAAATTACGTACCTACCGTAATTCTAGATCTTCTCTTGTATCTTCACCATTCCTTACTGCTTGGGTAGTGCCGGAGGCATGCACCAGCTATGGGACTTTTTTTTTTTTTTAGAGTCAGCTCCAACTTCACTGCCCACGAGCAACGTATACAGGGCGAGGGCAGCTGTCAGCCGTAGAATCCTCCTCCATCTCAGTTCTGGTAATCGGAGAGGCTCAAAAAAGGGTAAAGGAAACAAGGGAAGAGCAAGGCAAGAGAGCCAAAGGATAGAAAAAGGAAAGGATAAAAACTAAAGAAGGAATAAGCTGGTAGAGGACGGATGGAAGAGGGAGAATACCTACCCTAAGGGACTGCAGGGCCTCCCATTTGGGGCGGCTCTAAGGGAGGAACACATAAAGAGAAAAGGAAGAAGAAAGAAGGGATGTTGAGAGGGGAGAACACTGCCCATAGGTATACTGTTTGAGAGGGTTATAAGCTCGGAACCAAAAACCAAGGGAGCAAGAATCCTTCCTAAAAGGAATGAGAAAAGGTTCAACTGAAAGGCTTGTATAGATTGGACACAAAGGGCAGGTTCTCTATAATCTCATCATCCCAACCCCCTACACTCTAGCTGAGAGCTTACAGACTGCCCGGACAGAAAAACTGTTATGGAAAGAGAGCCTAACTATTGGGGAAATTTATAACCCTGTTAAGTGCTAACACCAGTAGTGTGGGTAGGGTTTAGGCCCTACAAAAGGGAACTTTGTATGAAGGATAGAGTGGGAACTCAGTTGGACTGCCTGAAGGCAAGGCAAGGGCAGCAGTTCAAGGTTAAGAAGTGCAGAAGCACCAACCAGAAGAAGCTGACAATTAAATAATGCTCACCAGGGGGGAACCTTAATTTTGAGGCCGAGCCAAGAGGGATGGTCTTTTCAGCTTTGAACTGAACATCGTGGCTAAGGAGCCCAGAGGTCACCCCTAGGGGCAGTCAGAAACAGTTCCCTCAGGATAGGAGAAAAGACCTACTTGTTCCCCTTCACCTTGAGGAAAAAAGATCAGTCCAAAGAAGAACGGAAACCAGGATAGTTTGTCAGTGGGAGGCCACTGAGGGGAAGGTGGGTGGGTATCAGTAATGAATGGTGAAGATACAAGAGAAGATCAAGAATTATGGTAGGTATGTAATTTTCATATCTTCCCTGGTCAGTCTTCACCATTCATTACTGCTTGGGTGAGTACCAAGCTCCCCCCCCCGGGGGGGGGGATAAAGAAGCCCTGAGGGAGCAAAACCCCCAGCCTCCTGTTGGTGGGAAACAGAAGGGGAAGACCGTGGGCTAATAAAGCGAGAAGCCTATGGTGGAAGAGAGCTAGGAGGTGTCCCCTGAGGATGGGCATATGGAGGAAGCCCCTGTACAAGTCTCCTAGCTCTGGAGGAAAAGAGATGGGGTCCCCCAGAAAGTGGAGTGAACCACCCTACGCCGGGCCAGGGGTGACAACCTTGATAGACGAAGCCATGCCATCCGTCTAATACAGATTACTGCCCCTGGAAGCCACCTCACTGCCATCATAAGATGTCCTTGCTTGGTGTCTTGTCAGCTCCAGGCCTATAGAAGAGAGGGGCAACAGCTTGTCTGGTTTGCTCTGTATCAGGCATTGATGATAAGATTTGGGAAAGCATCAACCACAAATGCCAACTGTGGGCAGCATGGTGAGCCTGATGTGATGCAATACATAACACTGCTGAGAGGAAGAGAACACTCTTCACCCCCAAGGGTCAAACTGTAGGGAATCTGAGTCCGGTGGACGGTCGTGCGCCAGGCAGCAGCACCCAGGGGAAGTTTCTAGGTATGCCAATCCCAAAGGTGGGTTGGGGAGAGTACCTAGAGATTCCAATGGGGCACAATACCTTCTTTCGCAGTCTGCCGGGGATGGAGAAAGGGTGGCTGGCGACTGCCAGGAATGGATAGATGCCTCCTGGAAGGGAACAGGCCAGGATAGTACCACCAAATGCTGGGCACTGAATTCACTGAGGAATTCACACGTCTCCCGTTCGGTATTGTCTCGCCTAACAAAGGAGATACGAAGATCCCTCACCATCCTCAAAGGGAATCGCTGATATTCAGTGAAATCAGCATCGGAGGAGAGATGAGCAATGGGTTCCTCTCCCTCCGAGGAGAGAGATGAGGATGATGGAGAGTTTCAATGTCCAGAGGACTCCTGCGGTAGTAGGGATAGGTGAAACACCCGTTTAAGCATGTAACTAACATATGACGGGAAGGCCGCCGCAGAGCCTCTGAATGTCTCCCAGGATAACGGGCCTGTAGGATCAACATAGCCTGGGGAGGGAGGGGTGGCTGCAGAGGAATGGGAGAAGGGCACCTACGGCAAGGCAACTGTCCTCTGCTGAGGTTCTGAAATCCGGGGAATGAAGCCAGAGCTGCCAGGATCCCCGACAACAAACCAGGTCGCAGAACGGAACCCTGGGGATGCGAAGCCTGGAAGAGCCAAGAAGGGGATCCTCCCCTGTGATGAACCCAGGGTTGCATGGATCCAGAAGGGCAGCCCACAGCAACTTCACCAGAGGGGTCCCTGGGGCTCGAGAGGGAAAGATGGGGCCCGGCACTACTGCTCCTACCTGCTCCGAGAGTGGTGGCAGGTGAAGACTGAGGTCCCTGATCCCTATCTCGCCCCCCAGACTCCAAAAGCCTCTCCTCCTCGACCCCAGCGGCCCCCAAGAGGGGTGTAGCAGCACAGAATCGGCAGGTGCCACAACCCCGAGAGGAGAGCCTCCCTCCACCTCTGCTCCATCCCCAGGGCCCCAGACCACCCCAGTCTGGTAGGCCTCAGGGAGGACAGCAGCGGAGACAGAGGAATAGGCGCTGGGCCGTCTAGCACCTTGTCCCACCAGAGACCCTGACTCAGAAGAGTCAGGGTGCCAGGACGGGTCTACATTTGAATCATCCTCCGAGGAGGAGGAAGAGACAAGCTGGACCACACTACTGGCCAGTGGCCACCCCCAGAGGTCTCCAGTGAAACGGCACAGCGAACGGCTCCGGTGCCAGCGGCGGCGCCGGATGACCCTGGACCCCCCACAATGCTTAGACACGGACCTGACTCCCCAACAGCGCCAGCCAGACCCATGGCACCACCCTCGGCACCAGGATCCAACTCGGCACCGCTAGAATAACTGACCGGGCCCACGGCGCCTCTCAATCACCAGCGCTGCGAACAGTGCCAGGATCTGAAACAGCACCGGAAGGCGGCGTCAACAGTCCACCAATGCTGGGCCCAGCAGACCAGGGCCTCAGCACTGGGGGAGTCTGCACCTCCAAGGAGGCGACTAACGAGGTGGTGTCCCCGCCGCGGCCTTGGGAGGGACATCGGTGTTCATCTGACACTGCAAAAGAGGCCTCCTCTTCAGCAAGAGAAGATGAGGAGGCCTCCTCCTAACCCCTGAAGCAGTGCCATCCCCCAAAAGTCAGAGGAGCCTTGCCAATCTTGAAAGCGACGGTACATCGAGAAACAGGCGTTGCATGCATCCATACTGTGGTTGGGTTCCAGGCAACGGAGACAAACATCATGCCAGTCCATGACGGAAAAATGCCGGCCACAGGAGCACCGACCCATGGGGCGTGGCCCGCCTTCGACTTATGTTTGGCCCCCAAACCTGACATGATGCAAAAAAATTAAGACAAAAACAAGCACAGCTCTTGGCGGAGTCGAAAAAAAAGAAGACAAAGAATGGTCTTACCGGTGACGACGTCGAGAAAAGCAAGAAGGAGGACTCTGGAATGGTCGATAATGACAACTAGGACTAGATTTGAATTCTAACTGCGTAGCAGGTGCAGCCACGACGGCAGGAGAAACAGAAGTGAGATGGAGGAGGAGTCTGCGGCACCTAATGGCCGCCTCTCAAGCATGCGCAGTGCGTCGCTCTTGAGGCTGCGCCGTTGGAGCCAACTCCAAAAGTAAAATTAAAAAAATCTCCCATATCGGGTGCGTGCCTCCGGCACTACCCAAGCAGTAATGAATGGTGAAGACTGACAAGGGAAGATGAGGATATTTCCCACCATGGAAATGAAGAAAAGAAAACTTAGAGGGACGGCGGCAAGGCAATACCTACTGCAAGAGCCTCTCTCGAAGATCTACTGTTACGGTAAGTTCTTATGTAACTGTACTATCTTACTTTGAGAGGGCTCTTCCAGTAGGTATTCACATACAAGACTGAGTCCCAAGCAGTCTGAAACAAGGAAAAGCACTCAGGAGGAGGATTGTTATCCACAGCATGGAACCTCAGGGCTCACGAAAGGAGACCTTAAAGGACAGCCAACCCGAAGCCTGCACAACAGCGAGAGGCAATGTCCAAACTGTAGTGTTTCATGAAAGTATGGACAGAAGTACAAGCTGCGGCTGCACAGGTGTCTGCCGTTGACACATTTTTGAAATAAGCTGCAGAGGCAGCTACTGCTCTGGTGGAGTGAACTCTGACTTGACCTGGAAGGGACTTGTATTTGTCGTAACAGAAAGTGATACAATGTGCCAACCATTTTGATAGGCATTGCTTAGAGACAGCATTGCCTTCTCTTTTGTGAGCAAAAGAGACAAAAAACTAATCAGTCTTCCCGAGATCCTTAGTCCGAGTGGTGTAGTATCTCAGGATTCTGTGAACATCCAAAGTATGCAAGAGGTACTCCCCTTGATTGGAGTGCTGCGTAAAGAAAGCGGGTAGCTCAATAGATTGATTCAGCCACAACCTTAGGGTTGGTGCATAGAGCCAAACGTTCCTTGTGAAATATCAAGTATGGGATTTTACATATTAAGGCCTGCAGCTCGGAAATTTGCCGGGCAGAAGGAATGGCCACTAGGAAGAGTTTCTTCCAAGAAAGGCACTTCAAATCAGCAGCTGCTGCTGGCTCGAAGGGAAGCAGAGTAAGCTTCCCCAGGATGAAATTCAAGTCCCATGGAGAGGCAGAAATGCAGATGGGGGGGTCTCAAATGGAGAACCCTTCTGAGTAAAGTCTCAGACTTCCAACTGAGCAAAAGTCCTGTCTCCAAAGGGGGAAATGGTAGGCTGAGATAGCTGACATGTGGACTTTCAACGAGGAATGGCTCAGACCCAGACTGAAGAGGTGACGCATGTAGTCCAGGACTTTATTCACTGGGCACGAGAAAAGCTCGAAGTCTTTCAAATCTGCCCAAACAGAAAACCGTTTCCACTTCATGGTATAGGTGGACCTGGTGGAAAGCTTCCTGGCCTCCACCAAAATGTCCGCTACTAGAGGAGAGACTCCAAAGCGGGCTTTGGCTACTTCTTCAAGAGCCATGCATGGAGATTAAGGGATTTGAGACCTGGATGAACAAGGGTCCCCTGATCCTGGGCCAATAAGAAAAAATTACTCACCTTAGTAATTATGTTTCTTCTATTGGAGTCTTGCTGTATTCTGACAAGTGCAGTTATCCCCAGCCTTTAAACTGCCCCAGAGAACAAAGAGTTAACTTTTCTATGCAGAGCACAGAATGCTGAGCTCGAGCTTGGTTGATGTCTCTGTCTGTTTCCCTTTGAAAGCTAACCATCAGATTCTTACAAGCAACAATCTAATAGCATTCTATGTGGAAACTGTAAAACAAAATTTTTAATAGCCAACTGGCAACAAAAAGTTTTGGACTACCAAATGAAGACTCAAGTCAGGAAACCCAAAACTCAAAACCCAAACCAAACAGGAATATGACAAAATAAACACCCACACAAAAAGAAGGTTTAAAAAGAGCACCCCTGAGGTGCAACACTGCAAATGCCGACCCACTTCCCAAAACCAGGTTCTGAGAGGGTAGGCAGTGAGGGAGGGAGGTCAGAATACAGCAAGACTCCAATAGAAGAAACATAATTACTAAGGTGAGTAATTTTTTTCTTCAAACAACTTGAAGTCTTGCTGTATTCTGACAGGTGCAGACTACCAAGCAGTACCTCCATGGAGGAGAGACAGAACCTACTTTGGGAATAGCCTCTGAAGTACTGCTGTGCCAAACCGAGCATCATTCCTAGCCTGGATTTCTAGAGAATAATGCTTGGTAAAGGAATGGACTGTTTTCCAGGTGGCTGCTTGACAAATTTCTAAGAGAGGGATATCCCTGGCCGCAGCCAAGGAAGCAGCTGTACCTCTTGTGGAATGAGCCCTCAGGCCTGAGGGTGGAGTTTTAACCCAGTTTTTCATAGCAGAATTGTATACAAGACACAATCCACCTGGCAATAGATCTCTTGGTGGCAGGTTTGCCCTTTCCCCCTTCTCCATAAGTGAGGAACAACTGGAGGAAGTCAAACCTGTGACTCTTGGTACGCTCTATGTAGTAACTAAGGGCTCTTTTAACATCTCAACTGTGTAGCCTCCTCTCTCCTGAGGAAGAATGATCAGTGAAGAAGATAGGAAGAGACAAAGACTGGTTTAAATGGAAGTCTGAAACCACTTTGGGCAAGAACCTCCTTTTGGTTCTAAGGACCACTTTATCCCTGTGAAAGGAGATAAAATCAGGTTCCAATGACAGGGCTTGCAATTCACTGATATGCCTGGCAGAGGTAATGGCTACCAAGAACACAGTTTTCCAAGTCAAGTACTTAAGTTCTGCTGAAGACATAGGCTCAAAGGGGGGTTGCATAAGTTGAGCAATGCAAACATTCAAATCCCAGGCAGGGGCAGGGTGTCTAAAAGGAGGATTGGTGTGAAGCAATCCTTTAAAAAATTTACAGAACACAGATTGAGAAGATAGTGAGGAAGACTTCCAAACAGACAGAAATAGCTGACGAGTGTACCTTGAGAGTAGCTGGTCTGAGGCCTAGGCCATTAAGATGGACCATATAATCCAGAACCGTAGGCAATCCAGCAGTATCAGGAGAAATATGCTTCTAAGAACACCAAATGCTGAATCTCTTCCATTTGAAGTTATAAGTCTTTCTGGTGGAGGGCTTTTGAGAAGCTCTGAGAGTATCCAGAACCCCTTGGGAAAGATGCAGATCTGCAAACTCTAACTGTTCAAGAGCCATGCCTTGAGATTGAGAGACTGAAGATTTGGGTACCAAATCCTCCCGAGAGGATGTTAACAGGTTGTAATTCCTGGGAAGAGATGGGAAAATGCACTGCTAGGGACAGCAACATGGGGTACCAGGGCTGTCTGGCCCAATCTGGAGCAATCAGAATCACTCTGCAAGGCTGAGACCTTATTTTGACTAAAACTTTGAACAGGAGTGGGACGGGAGGGAAGACATAGAGAAACTTCCCTTCCCAATTCAGAATCAGGGCGTCCAGGGGGACTGAGCCCAAGACTGGAGGTCTGCAACAAAAGAGAGGGAGTTGGTGACTGTCTGGGGCTGCAAAGAGATCTATCTCTGGAGTGCCCAGCCTTGAAACAATCACTTTCAACACCTAAGGGTCCAGGGACCATTCGTGATGGACTTGAGAGATCCTGCTCCGTGCATCTGCTAGCACATTGTCCTTCCCTGGAAGGTGAACTGCTACCAGAGAGGTTTGCTGGGAATAAGCCAGGGACCACAATTTCATGGCTTCCATGCACAAGACTGTGGACAGAGTGCCTCCCTGCCTGTTGATGTACCACATGGTGGTGGTGTTGTCCGTTCTGACCTGAACCACCCTGTTCTGTACTGACTGAGAGAAAGCTTTCAGGGCCAGAAAAACTGCCCTGAGCTCTAGGAGATTGATATGGAGAAGGGATTCTTGGAGGGACCACAGCCTCTGAACAGTGAGGGACCTCAGATGGGCTCCCCAGCCCAGAAGAGAAGCATCCATGGTAAGGACCACTGAACAAGGCTGAGTAACAAAAGGAACACCTTGTCTTAAATTGTCTTGATCCTGCCACCACTGGAGGGCTTGGATCAAGGTCAGAGTCACTGGGATCAGTTTAGTAAGGGAATCCTTCCGTTGAGACCAAAAAGCTCTCAGATGGAACTGAATATCCATCATCTGGAATCTTGCCCCTTGGACCACTGCTGTTGAAGCTGCCATGTGGCCCAAGAGCTGGAGGAAATGCCTTGCTGGTCGAGATACCCGAAGGCTGAAGGAAGAGGCTAGTTCCATAAGAACCCTTGCCCTTTCTAGAGGAAGAAAGTCTCTTGCTCTGAGTGTGTCCAGTTCTGCCCCTATAAAGGTAAGAAGCTGGACTGGCTCAAGAACTGACTTGGGAAGGTTGAGAAGAAATCCTAGAGAAGTGAGCACTTGTTGGGTCACTTGCAGGTGAGACCTGAATTGGTCTGGAGACTGACCCACTATTAGCCAATCGTCCAGACATGGAAAAATGGAAATCTTTTGTCTTCTTAGAAAGGCAACTACTACTCCCAGGAACTTTGTGAAAACCCTTGGGGCTGAGGTTAGGCCAAAGGGCATTGCTTTGAACTGATAGTGGCCTGAGGGCAACTCGAACCTGAACTACTTTCTATGGGAGCACCTGAGGGGAATGTGAAAGTAGGCATCTTTGAGGTCCAGGGAGGCTAACCAGTCCCCTGGCCTTAGAGAGGGAAGGATTATTACCAGACTTACCATCTTGAACTTTAGTTTTAAAAGATGTTTGTTTAGATATCTTAGGTCGAGGATGGGTCGCCACTCCCCTGTCTTTTTTGGGCTCAGGAAGTACCTGGAGTACAGCCCTCTGCCCCAGTGTAAGGTAGGTACTCTCCCTATAGCTCTTAAGGCTAGAAGAGAAGAAACCTCTGCCTCTAGGGCAAGGGTTTCTGAGAGATTTGCAGCTGGAAAAGATCTGGCTCTCATCTTTGGAAAATTTTTGAAGCTGAGAGCCAGTCCATGGCTTACTACTTCCAGGATCCACTTGTCTGATGTAATAGACATCCAGTCCTGGACAAAGTAAGCCAGCCTGCCCCCTACTGGAATAGGAGACTCGACCCGGGCAGGCCCATCAGGGTGTCTGCTTGGCAGGGGCTTTAGGCTGAGGAGTGGATGTAGCCCTGCTCATCCCCCTTTTGCCTGTCCCTCTGAAGAACCCCTCTGTGAAAAGGGAAAAAAAGGCCTGTGCTTGGTAAAAAGGCCTTGGAAAAGGCCTGCCCCTGCCCCTAGACTGCTGCCTTTGAGGAGTTGCCTGCCTCTCCTTGGCCTGAGCACTCCTGCAGGTGGTACTGTACTCATCCATTTTCTTCATGTAATTCTCTGCTCCCCAAACAGAAAATTATCCACTACAGGAAAATCCATAGCCTTAGCCTGGGTATCCTGCGAGAGGCTAGTACATCTGAGCCAAGCCATTCTCCGAAGAGCCACAGATGTAGCCATGACTACTGATGACACATTATTAGAGTCCACAGCAGCATGAAAATGAACTTTAGATGCCTCAATCCCATCTGCAGCCACCACCTCCAGCTCTTTGGCTAGCTGGGGGGAGGCCTGTTTAGCCAGTGCCAGTACAGTGTCCCAGCTGGACTTCTGGTACCTAGCCGTATAGCCCATATAATTTGCCTGAGTCCCAGGCAAGATGCCATGTACAGCTTTTTTGCCATGGCATCAACCTTCCTAAAGTCTTTGTCTGGGGGGTGTGAAGCCAAGGGAATGCTTGCCTTATCACAGGCAGCTGCCTGCACAACCTGAACATGGCTGCATTGGTGGAATAAAAATACAGGTTACTCACCTGTAACAGGAGTTCTAGGAATGGTATATGTTGTTCATCCACACTATCTGGCAGGTTCCTTGCCACTTTAAATCTTGCCGGAAGGTCTTCAAGCTGGCTCCTCCCACCCACCTGGGTGGTAAAACTCTTGGCTCCACCCCATGACACCAGATCTAGCCCGCTGGAAGCCAGGTTGTGCGTCAAAGCCGGTGAGGTCGGTTGGGTCATGTTGATGAACAACATATACTATTCCTAGAACTACTGTTACAGGTGAGTAACCTGTATTTCTAGGGACATGGATATGTTGTTTATCCACACTATCTGGCACACTCCTAGCAGTTCTCTGGGAGGAGGGAGGCAAGGCGCACACCCCCTACTTAGGGAATAAAGACTGGAGAACCGAGGCCCCAAAACCAGCATCCCGGTGCGACTCAAGGTCAATGTGGTAATGGGTGATGAAGGTATGTGCTGACTTCCAGGTAGCAGCCCTGCAGATTTCCTGGATAGGGACGTCCCTGGAACCAGCTACCGATGCAGCGGTATGGCGGGAAGAATGAGCTCTTATCCCTCTGAGGGGGATCCATGCTCGCCAACCTATAGCAGAGATCTATGCAGGAGGTGACCCACCTGCCTATCGTCCACTTGGCTGCAGGTCTGCCAGGTTCGGCTTCAGCGTAGGTGACAAACAGCTGGCGAACCTCTCCCCAAAATTCAGCAGTCCACTCCTTGTAATAAGTGAGCGCCCTTCTAGAGTCCAAAGTATGGAGCCTATATCGGCCTCCGAGGTGTGACTGGGGTAGAACACCGGCTGAGTCAAACACCTGGTTAAGATGAAACTCCGATACCACCTTCGGAAGGAATTTCAGGTGAGGGCGTAGGACAACCTTGTCTCTGTAGAAGACCAGAGAAGGAGACTCGATGGAAAGTGCCTGGAGCTCTCCCATCCTTCTGACTGACGTGATAGCCACCAAGAAGGTGGTCTTCCATGACAGGTGAGAGATGTCACACCTGTGCATCGGTTCGAATGGCCTGCCCAAAAGCTTAGCCAATACCCGCAGTAGTTCCCACGGAGGTAGAGGTTCTCGCACCGGAGGGGATATGTGATCAAGGCCTTTGAAAAAGTGCCCGACCACCTTCTCCTGCGCACCCGACTGCTTTCCCGGCCCGTGCTCGGTAAGCAGAAATGGCTGCCGGGTGCACCTTAAGTGTCGTGACCGAAGCCCTAGCTGAGAAAGGGACCACAGGTAGTCCAAAATGCTTACCAAGGAACAGGAGAAACGGTCCAGGCCCTTGTCCTGACACCAAAAGGAGTATCTCTTCCTTTTGAAGGCGTAGCATTTTTCTGGTCGACTCCTTACGGGATGCTTCAATGATGCTGACGACCTCGTTGGAAAGACCCAAGGCCTGGAACTCTAGCCACTCAGGAACGAGGCCGTCAGGTGCAGGGATTGAAGCTCCGGATGGAATACCTTCCCCTGATAGACTGAGATCAGGTCTGGGTGGGCTGGAAGTCGCCTCGGGAGCCTGGAGCTTAGACTGAGGAGATCTGGATACCAGAATTGACGGGGCCAGTCTGGGGCTACCAGAATCACCTGCGCCTTGTCCCTCCTCTCCTTGAGAAGCACCTTGTGGATCAAGGGAAATGGGGGAAAGGCATAGAAGAGGCCCAGGGTCCACGGCCTCGAGAAGGTATCCCCCTGCAGCGAGCCCTGCTGAGGGGGGCGGGCATGAAACAGTCTCAGCTTCGCATTCTCCCTGGAGGCAAACAGGTCCGCCTGAGGCTTGCCCCAGTGGCAGAAGAGATCTTGTACTACCTCCGGCAGGAGACAGCACTCGTGAGATGCAGCCCCTATCCGGTTTTGGGCATCGGCCAGGGTGTTGGAGGCTCCTGCCGCGTGAACGGCAAGGAGATCCGCCTCCAGGTTGCGCACGACAGACCAAATGTGGAGAGCTTTCCTGAACAGAGGCATGGAGCACGTCCCGCGCTGGCTGTTTAGGTAGTACATGGTCGTGGTATTGTCCGTCTGGTCCTGAACCACTTGACCCCGTAGAAACAGAGCGAAGGCGGTGAGGGCTAGACGAACCACTCGAAACTCCAGCAGGTTGATGTGGCATCGGGACTCCCGAGAGGACCAGAGGCCGTACGCTCTGTGCTCCCCCAGATGGGCATCCCAACCCAACAGAGAGGCATCGGTCGATAGAGAGACCGTCGGCTCGGGGCGGACAAACGGGATGCCCTCCTGCAGATGTGCTGGAATGGTCCACCACTTGAGAGCGTTCCCCATCCCCTGGGTCACTGTCACTAGTTGATCCAATGGATCGAAGCGCTGTGACCATGGGCTGGCCAGTCCCCATTGAAGGGGATTCATGTACCAGCGGGCCCAACGGACCACGCTGGTGCAGGCCGCCATGAGGCCCAGGAGGCACAGGAAGTCCCCGGCAGGGCATGACTGCCCAACCTGAAATGATTGGGAAAAGGAGGAAAGAACCTCAGCCCTGTTCACTGGGAGCCATGCTCTGGCTCGAAGAGAGTCAAGCTCTGCCCCAATGAAATGTATCGCCTGCTTTGGCACGATTTCCGACTTGGCCTCGTTGATGAGGAGGCCAATCTGAGAGCAAACCTGGAGGGCCAGATCTCTGGACCACTCCACCTCCGCTCTGGAGGGGGCTGCAATCAGCCAGTCATCCAGGTAAGGGTACACCCGGACCCTTCAACGCCGCAGGAATGCTGTCACCACTGCCATGCATTTGGTGAAGACTCTGGGAGCTAGGGAGAGGCCGAAGGGCATGGCCTGGAACTCGTAAATGGATCCCTTCACTCTGAAGCAGAAGAATCTCTGATGAGACGGACGGATTGGGATGTGAAAGAACGCGTCCTGGAAGTCCAGGGAACAGAAACACATGCCTCGTTCCAAGGATGGGATTATCTGAGCCAGAGTGACCATCCTGAAGGTCCGAGACCTTAGGAACCTGTTCAGGTCGTGCAGGTCGAGAATGGGGCGCCAGCCCCCCCATCCGTTTTGGGACCAGGAAATACCTGGACACAAATCCCAGGTCTGGAGGAGGATCCGCCACCTTCCTGATTACTTCTTTCTTGAGGAGCTGGGCAATATCAGCTCGGTGGGCCGACAGCAAGGCTGCGGACCCCCCCCAGAGGCAGGCCCTTTCCTACCACCTCCAACACCCAGCAGTCCGTGGTGATAGCAGACCAGGCAGAAAAGAAGTGGTGGAGCCGTCCCCCCATGGGGGGAACCCAGGGGGAGTGACGAGGCTGGGGGTGACACCCCTCAACCCGTCACTGGGCAGGCTTGGAGGAGGGACCGGCTGAGGGACCTCCTGGGCCTTTACCGCCCTGCTTCCTGTTGGAGGAAGCCGTGGGCTTGGGTATGGGATGCCAAGCTCGAGCCTGCTGGCTCTGGTGCTGTTGGGCCGGACGTGCCGCAGGTGCAGGACGACGAAAGGGCTTGTGCTGCTGCTGTCGGCGGCCTTTGTCCTTCTGGGCGGAGGTGACCAAGTCCAGAGTGGCATTGGACTTTTCGATCCGTTGGAGGTGACCTTCCACTCCAGGGCCGAAGAGGTCAGTCCCCAAGAAGGGGACATCGGCCAACTTGTGCTGGGTATCCGCCATGAAGGTGGATATCCTCAGCCATGCTCAGCGGCGCATGGCCACCGCGGCCGCAACTGGTCTGGCACAGGAGTCCCCTATGTCCAGAGCTGTTTGGAGCTGCTGCTTCGCCACCACCCTACCCTGGTCCTGAACCTGCCGGACTGTGGTCTGCATTTCGGCTGGGAGATGAGGGATCACCTCATCCAGGGAGCCCATGAGGGTGTGGGAGAAGTGTGCCATCAGCACAGCCGAGCTGGCCTGGCGGAGGCCAAGAGAGGATGCAGCGTACACCTTGCGCCCGGCGTAGTCCAGCTTTTTGGACTCCTTGTCAGGGGGCTTGTCCACGTCCCTAGCATTCCCAGAATGCCGTAAAACGCTGTCGATGACCACCCCTCGGCAGAGGGGTGTTCCGAAAACCTGGGCAAAGAGCCAGTGGGGACCGCATACTTCCTGGCCGAGGGCACAGGACAGGAAGCAGGCTGCCACCAAAGCTCCAAGGCTGGGCCAACAATGGCCTCGGCCACCGGAAAGGCCTCCGTGGGTGAATCCCCTCAGTCCAGTATCTCCGCCAGGGTATACTTGACCCGTTTGGATACGGGCACGAGCTGCATCCTGGTGGACTCCGAGATGAGCCAAAGCAGACCCATAAAGGACGATGGGCTTTCGTCCAGTGACTAGCCCCCGGAGGACTTCAGGTCAACCGGCCTGGAGAACCGGGAGGAGTCGTCGTCGGACTCTGAGCTGTCTGCGAAGAGCTGCCTAGGGCCTGAGCCACCCTCCACCTGCTGAGGACGGTCGGGAGTGAGGGTGACCGACAACCTGTGGGGCAGTCCTTGACCCGAACAAGAGTCCTTGGTTGGTGCCCCTGATTTCGGTTGTGGAGGCAGAGGTTCCACTACAAATCGGTGGGGCAGCAGGTTTCAGCCGAACAACCGGCCTAGGCTTGGGCATCTCGACTGCAGCGAGAGGCTGTTTCGGCCGTTTGGGTGACAGCCACTTGATGGCCGGGGAAGGAGTCGATGTCGACTTGCTCCCGGACAAAAGTAACTGCTGCCACATCAGTTCCTCATAGCACCGACACAATTTGCACGGAAGCCTCTCCTCTTCCGAGGAGGAAGATGAGAACAAGCGGCGTTGCTGCTTACCTCGGTGCTGAGGCCGAGACCGCCGATGTCGGCGGGATCGGCTGGACCGAGAAGAGGTCCAAGACCATGATCCTCGGTGTGTCCCACGACGGGCCTGGGAGGGAGCAGGGGACACCCGCTCTTCCCTCGGCTTGGACACCTTAACTGGGGACTGCTGCACCGAGGGCGCAGGCAGATCCTCGGTTTCCACTGGGGGAACTGGCGAAGAAAGGTTGTCAGTTTCAGCAGTCGACAATCCGTCCGACGGGTCGAGAAAAATCTCAACCGCGTCAACAGGTGTCTCGGCCGGCTGACCTGACGGGGATGCCGTGAAGCCAGTGGCCTTAGCCGCAACCTCGACCGAAGCTGACAATCGGCTGTCCAGGGAAGGGGACCTCTCCCACTAACGCCAACGATGGGACTTACCCTTGGAATCCTTCTTTTTGGACCAAGAGGAATGTCCCGATGGCCCCTCTCCCTTCATGGAAAGGGATTGGCAAAGCTCCTTGAACAAAGCAGAATACGAGGTACCCGAAGAGTGCGGGATAAATGCTGCGACTGAGGAGGAGGATGATGCAGCCTGGGCCGCCTCCTCCTCGAGGGCAATCAGCTGCTCAGCCGAGCCAGCCGCCGTGGTAACTGCCCAATGGGCCTCTTTCGACTTTACCAGCAGACAGCGCTTCTCGGGGTGCCCAAGCTTCATCCGGGCAGCGCAGTCCTCCAAGACGTTGGCCGAGAACGAACAGTATGACTCGCAGGCCTGCGGGTCGTGTTCTAGGCCGAGGCAGTAGACGCACGTGGAGTGCAGATTCATCCTGGACATCTTCTGCCCAGAAAGGCACCACCAAAAACCGGGAGTCGATTTGTCCATTGCAGCCACGAGGTGAAAAGGAAGACCGAAGTCTTAAAAATTTTAAAATGAGTTTCAGACGCACCGAAGAGTTAGGATCCAGTCTATCATGCACAGTGTTAAGGAAAGAACCCGAGCTTCCAAGCGGTAAGGAAGATCTGGCGTCATGGGGCGGAGCCGAGAGTTTTACCACCCGGGAAGGTAGGAAGAGCCAGCTTGAAGACCTTCCGGCAAGATTTATAGCGGCAAGGAACCTGCCAGATAGTGTGGATGAACAACATATCCATGTCCCTAGAAACTCCGTTTCTGAGCCTGACAGTGTATACCTCTTGTCCATTCTTGTGTCCACAGGAGGTATAGAATTGGGAGACTTCAGAATTTTTTGTGTCTGTTTCCCAAAAGATTTGTGGAGGGGAATAGACAGTCTCCTGGACTCTGGGATGTCCATCATTTCTACATTATCAGGCTCCTCCTGATCCTCCATTGCCTCTTCCATAGGAAGCTGGAGGGTCTCAGCCACCTTTCTGTGGAACATAAAGTGGGAAGGGGACTCAGAAAACCTAGGAGGGGATACACCTGAAGGTCTGTCTGGGGAGATGTCCAGTTCCACAGGCACATCTAGACTTTCACCATCACCATCATTATCTTCAAACTCCCCTTCCTCCTCAAACTCTGGTTCATAAAATTCTTCCAAAGTATAATCGTGAACCGGGGGAACTGACCGAACCGAGCTCCTGCCAAAAGGTGCCGGATTGGTCGGAACCGGCCAAAGCGATTCCACAATCCAAATCGTTCTGGCTATTACTTTGGTGGTCGGAACATGAACTTCTGGATCCGAACCGGACGATTTTGCTTTGCGCTTTCTTTTAGTCAGAACCGACCCCTAGGGATCAGCTCTCCTTTTGCCCGAAGAAGTATCACCCTGGTCAGAGGGCACGCCTTCAGGTTCGGTCGGAACCGAACCGGGCTGGCCATCTGGGTCAGTGGACTTCTCAGCCTCCTTTTCCCTCAGTCTACCTAATCTCTTTTCCACGGTAGATTTGGAAAAATGTTTGCAAATTTGGCAGTCTGATTCGAGGTGGTCAAACCCCAGACAATAAACACAGGTGGTGTAGGGATCAGCCTTAGCAAAGACCTTCCCACACTCACTGCAGTGTTGAAACCCAGTGGGCCAGGTTTTTTTCTTGGGTTTTTCAGACATGGCCAACCTAACCAAACTTACCCTTTTTTCGGCAACTGCCATGCAAGACTCCCTTATCGGTTCCTAACCATGCTATGAGTCTTGGAAAAAAACTTTTCAAAACACGGTTTGTTTAGAACCGATAAGAACCGGTAACCACACACTAAAGTTACACAAGAATTATACAAATGATCGGTTTGGGCAAACCGATCCATACTTTTTACAAGTTCCACACAGAAACACAGTACAAAACCTATCTAGTACTCACAGTAACACAGAGACTGAACCAACTATGCCGGAAAGTTTTTCGGTTAGAAACCAACGAAAAAATGACACTTAAACCAACTTTCAAACCGAGCTGCAGGAGAAATCTCCAGAGCAACTGTTCAGTTAGGCAGAGTAAAGAATCTGACGGTTAGCTTTCAAAGGGAAACAGACAGAGACAACAGCCGAGCTAGAGCTCTGCATTCTATGTTCTGCATAGAAAGGTTAACCCTTTGTTCTCCAGGGCAGTTTAAAGGCTGGGGCTAACTGCATTAGTCAGAATACAGCAGGACTCCAATAGAAGAAACATAATTACTAAGGTGAGTAATTTTTTCTTCCTGTAAAATGGCAAACTCCACCTTAGATTTTTTAAGGATGCTAATTACTTTACTCCTTTTTCCTGGATTTGTGAGGCCACATACATTATATGAGCATACACATGTGCTTTGCTAAGCCATTCTGTAAATATGTAAAGGTAATTAACATAAAAGACAGTGTAACCCCCCTGCAAATGGGGGTTCCCAAAAGACTTCCAGGAGCTTGCTTGAATGCTCCAAGCCTGAATGGTGTTTGGCATTTAAGCCATTTATCAGTGAGTGTTTTTAGAGCCTCTGGTACTGTCTCTTTAAGAGCTGTCTGCTTGCAGACATAATTAGTTTGTATGGGGGGACTGTGTGCTTCTCTGAGTACCACTCGAGCTGCTGCCAATTCACTTCATTTTTGCAGTCACTAGGAGTGCAAAGGAACCTATCTGAAAGATGTAACTGTTTGCCAGAAATTATTTAGAGTAATAATGAAATTACAGTTTGTCTAACCTGCTTTCTTTGCAGTCAGAACTGTGTCTGCTAGTTCCCATTCTAGTTTTGAACTGCTGAACTGGACCAATCAGTGTGGGGTAAGCTAGCTCTAAAATGATGCCTTGGACGAATCAGAACTTGGACTCATAATCTGAGCCAGCCACAAGAGGATTGTATGGGCAGTGACTCTGGGAGATGTAGTTTAGACTTCAGTGCCTTTTGGACCAACAGCAGCAGTCTATTGTGAGTGACAGCCAATCCAGTCAAGAACTGGGAGGAACTCAAAGGAAGTGCCGGTTTTTGTCGGTTGGAGTTCAGTTGAGCTTTGGCAGTGAAGAAGGAAGGAGCCTGTGCTTTTTCAGTGTGCGTTTTAGTCAAAAAGCGTGTGTAAGGCCCAGAGTTCCGGTCTGCAGCTTGTGTAACAGCTTGTTAGGACTGAATCTGGTCCTGTGAAAAGAATCAAAGGATCTCTGAAGAGTAGAAACCAGGCTCACCCGTAGAAGACTGGAGGAATTGCTGAAAATTACACCGGTCTGTCAGGAACTGAATCTGCTGTGTGTTCTCCGGTGTATTGTGCAGTAATGCGATCGGGATACAGATGCAGCCTGCCTGGTATAGTACTTTTTTATATGGATGTGTGAAGAGGTTTGTGTACCTCAAGTGAGCCCTGCTGACATTGAAGGACCCTATCTTATTTGGAGGTCGTGAGTACTAATTCAGGGTTGCTCCCTGTTGAATTGCCACATTAAATCCAAATGGAATTACTGTACTGCTGACTGTTTAATTCTCCTTTTTCTCTCTGTGTGAAGGGCCCTACCAGCTGCCACGGTTTGGACTAGCCACTAGGGCTTGGGTACCTAGGACAGTAACTGATAGGGATAGGCCTGTGCACAGAGCCATAGGTAGATTATTAGAGTGATAAGCTAATTAACCTGATTTCCCCTGTCCTTGTTATATCCCCTAAATAAATCAGAGCTGCTTGTTTCAGCAAAAGTTATACTGCCTGAGGTATTTGTCTATGTTAAAGTACTGTACTGTGATTGTTGCACTGTATCATATTTCTACAGGAGGTCCCAGTGCCGGAACCAGACCTGGGGTAAGTGTATACTGTGAAGGTAATTCTGATATATTGTGTGGGCCACTAGTGGGAAGAAAGGGGTTGCAGTGTCCCAGAGGGCTGTGACCAAGTTAGTTTAACTATTGCAAACCCTGACCTCTGGGTGGAGGCACCCGCCATTGGATCCAGGCCCCTCAACCTGTTAGTGGCAAATCAGGCAGGGGTAGTAGCCCTGGGATAGCGCCATCTAGGGGTTACATCTTGGAGGCTCACCGCTGGGATTGTGTGTCCTCTAGTGGCCATATTTACGAACCACTGTTAAGAAAAATGGGTACCCGACAGAAGTGGCTGTGCACCGGCTGGTGGAGTGGTGTACTGGGGAGGAGATCGACCCCCAAATGCTATGCTTATCCTGGACATCCCCTGGGTATCAATACGGACACTGTGCAGGGAGTACTTTCCAAGGTGGAAGGTTTACAAAACCCTGTGGTGGTGGGTCGGCATGCTAATCTGCTCACCCACACTTTCCTGGCCCTAGTAGAGTTTAAGGATCCATAGATAGCTCCAAAGTGCCACAGACTATTACCCCAGAGGGAGCCTCACTGCTTGGAGAGTGATAACTAGGACAGTAAAGACCCGGGGAATCAGCCCCACCATCTGAAACCTTTGAGGAGAAATTTGCTGAATGGTTGCTGGGAGGGAAAACTGTGGAGGACTTGAAGAAACTATTCTTGCCACCTAGGGGTGTTCCTCCCCAACACCTCTCCTGCTCCAGTGCCCGTAATGGTGGCTGAACCAATGCAGACTCCTATTTCTGCACCTGCCATTAGTCACGACTCTTACCGAAGGTTGAGGATCTTCTCTGGCACCCTCCCCACCCCCCAGGGGAGGATGACTGGGAGACTTGGATGAACTATGTTGCCCCCAAGTGCTAGAATGGCAGTATCCCGGAAGGAAGCGAGAAGAAGAGGGTTAGTGAGAGCCTCCGGGTCCTGCCCTGGCTACCATCCATTGCTAAGCGGGCCAGTAACCCTGAAGGCGACTGCACAGGCCTATCTTGAGGCCTTGGAGAATGTGTATGGAGCCCAGATTCTGATGAGGACCTATGGTGGAGAGTAGAAATGACAACAGCAGTAAGGGAGTTGTTGTCTGTGTATGTCTCGGCTGGAAAAATTGTTGCAAGAATGCCTCAGAAAGGGTAGTTTGCCAGCGATTGAACTGGACCGAACCAAGACTGGACAGAATCCTTAAGTCTGCCCCTTCTCAGAACTGCTGTTGCTTCAGTTCACCCTGGCAAATCGACTGGAATCCCCACCTCTATGATGAGTTAATGAGAGAAATTCGAGGAGTTGAGAAAAGCGACCTCGGGAGGTACCTGCACCAACAGCTGTGGCTACGACCGAGTGACTGAGGGTGACCCATCAAGTGAAGTTCAGGGGCAGAGGTTGACAGTCAATGAGTGCTCTGACAAGGAAAAGATATGCCACAATGGGGCGAACTGTTGAGAGAGATCAGAATTCAAAAACAGTCCCTTTATGAAGGCCACGCCTGCAAGTACGGGCCCTGACCTATATCCGACTGCATCTGCTATGGGGTGGGGTACCCACCCATGTATCTCCTGCTGATAACAGCTCCAAACTCAATTCCTTGACCATGGAAGTGGAGAAACTGACGAGATGTCTCCAAATGCTTATCACGCCGCAGACAGAGATGGCACCAGGTTTCCAGTTAGTAATACCCCCGCCTGGCTCCCAGTGTGGCGCCGCCAGCTCAAACCCAGAAAGTATGTTTTGCTATAATTGTGGGAAGATGGGCACATGAAAAGGGAATGCCAGTCCCAAAAGACACTGACAAAGTTGCATATAGGCTGCAAGGAGAGCTTCGGAGAAGAAATCAGTGGTTAAGAGGTGCACGACATGATCCCAGTGAGGGCACCAAAATGCTAATTCACGTCCTTTGTGGCAAGGTCAGTTGCCCAGGCCCCCACTACCGCCTCTCCAGACTGGTCCAGAATAGTGGGTCCTCCATGGAGACCACTGTAAAGGTGAATGGAGTGTCTACAAGAGCTGTATTAGACAGTGGCTCCCAAGTGACAATTATGTTCCAGGATTGGTATCAGAAGCATTTGTCAGACGTCACTTACAACCATTAGAAGGACTGCATGATGGGGGTTAAGTGGAGAAGGCCTACCCCTATTCGGTATATCCGAATTTGGCTGTCTTTCCCCACCTCCGTGGCTGGAGTGGCCGAACAAGTAGAGACCCTAGCCTTAGTGTGTCCCCCACTGGACTGTATGATGGTGTCCTTTGCTGATTGGAACAAATGCTCATATGTTCGGAAGGCTGGCACAGTTGTGTTATGGAAAACAGGGTCAAAGACTAGTAGAGCTTTAAGAGTTCCGGCTTTAATTAAGAAGGCCTATGAGGCACAGAGAGATGCTGAAAACAGAACCAGAGGAACCGGTCGGAATTGTATGGAAGAAGGATCCTGAGTCTCTGATCCTGGCGCCAAATGCCCAGTGTACCTTACAGGAGAGGTCCGTATCAGAAAGGATGTTAAGAATAAAATATTAATGTTGGATGCACCAGGCGATGGAAAATTGCCAGAGGGACTGCTGGTCAAGCTCTAGTATTTTGCCCGCTAGAGCCCATGCTATGCCAGAAGGGTAATGGTCCAAGTTCATAATGTGTCTGAAGAGACATTCGAGTAAACAGAGGTTGCATCCTGGCTAATGTGCATTGTGCAGACACTGCAGTGCTACCCAGCAGCAAGAGTTCAAGGAAGAATGACAGAGTAGCTCTGACTTGTTTGATTTGGCGACTCCCGCTGCCAGCTGAATGGAAAGTTAGGATCAGTGAGAAGCTTGCCCAGAGAGACCAGGTGTTTTCTTTAAAGGAATGGGATGTAGGATGCGTGCAAGGAGCTGAGCACAATATCCGGCTGCATGACGTAAAGACCATTTCGTGAGAGGTCTCGACGCCTGGCACCTGCTGACATAGATGATGTGAGAGGCATCTGCAAGAGATGTTAGCTGCTGGTGTAATACAAGAATCAAGCCCTTATGCTTCCCCATTGTGGTAGTGAGGAAAAGAATGGAACAGTAAGGATGTGTGTGGATTATCGCACCTTAAACGGCGGACTATCCTGATCAGACACAATGCCCGCATTCAGGATGCTTTGGACTGCCTAAGCGGGAGCAAGTGGTTCTCTGTGCTGGATCTCCGCAGTGGGTACTACCAGATCCGATGGCCCCAGAGGACCGTGAGAAGACGGCCTTTATCTGTCCGCTTGGCTTCTATGAATTCATGAGGATGCCTCAAGGGTTCCAGGTGCCCCAGCCACTTTTCAACGATTGATGGAGCGTGCAGTGGGGACATGAACTTACTAGAGTGCCTGGTATACCTAGATGATGTTATTGTGTTTGGCAGCTCACTGGAGGAACATGAGAGCAGATTATTTAAGGTATTGGACCGACTGGAGGACTTTGGCCTTAAACTGTCCATTGATAAGTGTCAATTCTTTCAAACATCAGTAAAGTATGTGGGACATAGTATCCACCGAGGAATAGAGACCGACCCAAGTAAAGTTGAGGCCTTGACCACCTGGCCACAGCCCAAAATCTAAAAGAACTGCAAAGATTCCTGGATTCTGTGGTTATTATCGGCGCTCATCAAGGACTATTCAAGAGTGATCCGCCCTTTACTTAACCTTACTCAAGGGTATCCCCAACCCACAAAAATACCAAAGTCCAGCGTCCTCAAGACTGAAAGAGTGTATTTCATCCGAGTGAAGTATTTGGGGCCCGCTGGACTCCTGATTGTGAGACTGCTTTTCATGAGATCATATATCAACTTACCCATGCTCCAGTGCTGGCCTATGCCGATCCAAGAAAACCTTACGTCCTGCACACTGATGCTAGCTTGCAAGGGTTGGGGCTGTGTTGTACCAAGAGCACGAGAATGGCCTGAGACCAGTGGCTCTTTGCCAGTAGAAGCCTGACCCCATCCGAAAAGAACTATCCTGTACATAAGTTAGAGTTCCTAGCTTTGAAGTGGGCTATTGTTGACCAATTCCATGAGTACTTGTATGGGGCTAAAATACTAGTAAAACTGACATAATCCTTTGACCTATGTGCAGACCTCAGCTAGTTGGATGCCACTGGCCATAGGTGGCTTTCTGCATTATCTACATATGACTATGCTCTCGAATACCGAGCAGGTCTGAACCACATAGATGCTGATGCTCTCTCCGGAGGCCTGTTCCCCAGAATGATTGGGTCCGATTAGCAGAACCTGACATTCGGGCACTCTGCCGAAGTTTGACAGGAGGAACAAATGTCCACGGACGCAGTGGACTGCATGGTGGATTGCTTGGGAGCCTCTGAGAATTGCATACCTGCTGCTTATTGCCACTTTTCTGCAATAGACATTGGTGCACCGCCTCAGCTGGACAATGACAGTATTCATGGGCTCAATCCCGCGATCCCATGATCAAAGCAGCTTTAGAAGCCCTCTATGCAGGAAAAGATGTGTCCAAATTACGCTCCACTGATTTGAGAACTGCACTGTTATACAAAGAAGGTCCTAAGTTGAAACTGATCAATAAACTGTTATACAGAGAAACAGTAGACAGAGGGGACAAGTAGACAAACAACAACTAGTGCTGCCCACTGCCTTTCGAGACTCAGTACTGAGGTCCTTGCACAACCACATGGGGCACCTTGGTATAGACAGAACACTTGACTTGGTGAGATCCAGATTCTATTGGCCTAAGATGGGGGCTGATGTGGAGCAACATTCGAACCTTGTAGTCGCTATTACAGAGGAAAGCTTCACCCAGAGGGCTGCCCCCTTGTTAACATCACCACCAGTGCACCCATGGAGCTGGTCTGTATTGATTTTCTAAGTTTGAGTCAGATCAAAGAAATATCAGTAATGTGCTGGTGGTCACTGACCATTTCACGAGATATGCCCAAGCTTTCCCACCAAAGACCAGAAAGCATCCACTGTGGCCAAAGTACTTGTAGAAAACTTTTTGTTCACTATGGGGCTCCACAAGGATCCATTCTGATCAAGGGAGAGACTTTGAGAGTCGTCTGATCAAAGAGATGCTTTCTCTGTGGGAGTGCGAAGTCCAGAACCACTCCTTACCACCCCAGGGGGACCACAGCCTGAACGTTTCAACTGCACTTTGCTAGATATATGCTAGGCACCCTGCACCCAAAGGACAAGCCTAGATGGAGCCAACAAATTAGCACCCTGGTACATGCTTATAACTGCACCAAAGTGATGCCACTGGATTCTCCCCTACCGCCTGATGTTTGGAAGAAGCTCGACTACCAGTAGATGTGTGTTTGGGGTCTCTCCTGATGGGGTTCAGGCTGACAACTATTTACAGTATGTGCAAAGTTAAAGGCCCAGCTAACTCATGCGTACCAACTGGCTCAAACCATGGCTGCCAAAAGAAATCTGGCCAACAAAGAAAGGTATGATAAAAGGTGAAAGCACAGGAACTCCAGGAGGGAGATCGGTATTGCTAAGAAATCTGGGATTGCATGGCAAGCACAAGATTGCTGACAGATGGCACCATCTCCCTCACATTGTAGTGGGCAAACTAGATGATCTGCCAGTGTACAAAGTAAGGCCTGAGAATAATTCAAAAGATGTAAAAACAATGCATAGAAATCATTTACTGCCCATTGGACAAATCTTAATTGAGTCTGAGCCCTAGAAGATGCCCTCTGGACCAGTGACTAGAGCTGCTGCTAAGAAAAGATCAAGAAAGTCTGCACCACAGAAGCAAAGTTAAAGTGTTCCCCTCCACAAGTCCCAGTTGAGCATGACTGTCAGTCCATATCGGAAGAAAGTGAGAGTGACTTTGAATACTATCCTTCTTACGAACTGAGTCAATTGTTTCGGGGCAATCCCTAGTCAATACTGGAGACAAAGCTGGGCCTTCTGGACTGTTTAAGCCCCTAGTTTCATCCCTGGAGCCAATGCTCCCAGAAAGTGAAGTGCAAAGCATCAGATCAGATGAAATGGAATCATTGTGCATGGTTGAACTGTTTGAGCTTTCAGGGAGGAAAATGATAGATTGGGGCAGACTGTGATACACCAACAAGAAGAGTATTTTGAGTGCCCTGACAGTCCACTGCCAGTGTCCAAAGCTCTCTATGCGAGCCAAATGTTGTGGACTCAGAAACTGTAACTCCTGGAGCTGAAAGTGCCCCAGGTTCTAGCCTCTCTACCCCATGGAGACTCCCTGACAAGTGAGGACAATGCTGAAAATGAGGCTCAGAGTGCAGAGACTATAACAGTTCCCCTAGAAAGACTGGTCGAGCTGTAAAGCCTGTGGTGCACCTCAGTTATGATTCACTTGGGAGGCCTGTGGACTTGCCTCTCAATGTTGTCCATAAAGGAGTGTATGTGTCCCGAGCTCATTGCCCAAACTGAGCATCAGTGCTAACTCCAAGTTACTTGTGTTGCTCTCTAAGTATGGTGCCCTTGCCCCATCCAGCCCCAAGGTAACTGATAGGGAAGGGCCCCCTCTCTTCAGGTTTCATGTACAAGAGGTAATAACTTGAGTTATGGTACAATGTGTATGTAATACTGTGTAAAGAGTGACGTACTGCAATGTTTCAGAAATGTGTTCTTGGTAAAATGATATATTGACTGATGATTACATGTGCGAGCCTAATGCAAATGTATATGGTTGCAGTTGAAACTTATGGGGTACTTGCTTGACGCGGACGCCAAGCTTTCCAGGCCAGGAAGGGTGTAACCCCTGCAAATGGGGTTCCCAAAAGACTTCCAGGAGCTTGCTTGAATGCTCCAAGCCTGAATGGTGTTTGGCATTTAAGCCATTTATCAGTGAGTGTTTTAGAGCCTCTGGTACTGTCTCTTTAAGAGCTGTCTGCTTGCAGACATAATTTTTGTATGGGGGACTGTGTGCTTCTCTGAGTACCACTCGAGCTGCTGCCAATTCACTTCATTTTGCAGTCACTAGGAGTGCAAAGGAACCTATCTGAAAGATGTAACTGTTTGCCAGAAATTATTTAGAGTAATAATGAAATTACAGTTTGTCTAACCTGCTTTCTTTGCAGTCAGAACTGTGTCTGCTAGTTCCCCATTCTAGTTTTGAACTGCTGAACTGGACCAATCAGTGTGGGGTAAGCTAGCTCTAAAATGATGCCTTGGACGAATCAGAACTTGGACTCATAATCTGAGCCAGCCACAAGAGGATTGTATGGGCAGTGACTCTGGGAGATGTAGTTTAGACTTCAGTGCCTTTTGGACCAACAGCAGCAGTCTATTGTGAGTGACAGCCAATCCAGTCAAGAACTGGGAGGAACTCAAAGGAAGTGCCCGGTTTTTGTCGGTTGGAGTTCAGTTGAGCTTTGGCAGTGAAGAAGGAAGGAGCCCTGTGCTTTTTCAGTGTGCCGTTTAGTCAAAAACGTGTGTAAGGCCCAGAGTTCCGGTCTGCAGCTTGTGTAACAGCTTGTTAGGACTGAACTGTCCTGTGAAAAGAATCAAAGGATCTCTGAAGAGTAGAAACCAGGCTCACCCGTAGAAGACTGGAGGAATTGCTGAAAATTACACCGGTCTGTCAGGAACTGAATCTGCTGTGTGTTCTCCCGGTATTGTGCAGTAATGCGATCGGATACAGATGCAGCCTGCCTGGTATAGTACTTTCTTTATATGGATGTGTGAAGAGGTTTGTGTACCTCAAGTGAGCCCTGCTGACATTGAAGGACCCTATCTTATTTGGAGGTCGTGAGTACTAATTCAGGTTGCTCCCTGTTGAATTGCCACATTAAATCCAAATGGAATTACTGTACTGCTGACTGTTTAATTCTCCTTTTCTCTGTGTGAAGGGCCCCTACCAGCTGCCACGGTTTGGACTAGCCACTAGGGCTTGGGTACCCAGGACAGTAACTGATAGGGATAGGCCTGTGCACAGAGCCATAGGTAGATTATTAGAGTGATAAGCTAATTAACCTGATTTCCGTCCTTGTTATATCCCCTAAATAAATCAGAGCTGCTTGTTTCAGCAAAGTTATACTGCCTGAGGTATTTGTCTATGTTAAAGTACTGTACTGTGATTGTTGCACTGTATCATATTTCACAGGAGGTCCCAGTGCCGGAACCAGACCTGGGGGTAAGTGTATACTGTGAAGGTAATTCTGATATATTGTGTGGGCCACTAGTGGGAAGAAAGGAGTTGCAGTGTCCCAGAGGGCTGTGACCAAGTTAGTTTAACTATTGCAAACCCTGACCTCTGGGTGGAGGCACCCGCCATTGGATCCAGGCCCCTCAACCTGTTAGTGGCAAATCAGGCAGGGGTAGTAGCCCCTGGGATAGCGCCATCTAGGGGTTACAACAGCATCTCCCTCCTTCCGCCATTGTACCAGATCTTAAAGCTCGTGCACAGAAACTGATTTGTAAGAAGTACATTGAGACCATGTACTTAGTCAGCTCATCCAAAAACAAAACCATGTAGTAAGCCAACTGGGCTACTAAGTAACAACTTTGAATTTTGTGTCTCCCCCAAGGTGGGAAATCCATGACCATGGGTTCCTATTCCCTTCCTTCTGCGAGTTTGTTAATTAGAAGGGAAGGAGAGGGTTTAGATTTCAGCCCCTACTTAAAGTTGCCCCCCTTCCTGAGTCAGTTTCAATTGGGACTGGCCCTAACAGTATATCAAAGGCCCCGCTGTTATGAGGGAATTATTACAAACACCTGAACTACTCCAGGCCTAAACGAGCAACTACGATCGCTTATATTATCTCTTCAACAGAAAATTTGTGCTCCCTCAAGCCCCTGGCCCCCATTTCTATAATATCCATTGATTAATTCAAATTGCTCTCCCCAAGGAGTAACCAGGCACCCAGGCCAACAAGGGCTGGGGTATTTAGCCCACCCCATTGGCGCCTTGTACTACAAAGGGAGCCCATGGACGGGCCAGACACAACCCACAGCTTTATTCAGAGCAATCACTCTTATATGTGCCCTTTTTATGTTTTTTGCTCTTTTATAATCTTTTGCTAGTGCCACATGTGGAGTCCAGACCTGATTTAAATATGTTGGAAGTCTAGCACCAGTGGAAGGGCTTCATCAATCCCCTCAATCTGGTTTCCTGGGCCATCTTAGACATTTTCTGTTGATATTGTGAGAAATTTAAGGTGTGCTCCTCTTCCCCCAGTTGGCCTCAGCCCCCTGAGACGGCCACCTAAGCTCACTTCTCTCACTTTTAATCTGCATTAAAATCGCTTTCTAGGTGTAGACTCCACCACAGAACCACCTTATACCATCTCTAACTATATTCATCTATTGCTGCAGGGCTGTGCCCAGCCCCATCTCCGCGCCAACGCACCCGCCGCAGCCACTCACTCGTAGGCCAGAGGATAAGTGCAGCAGAAGCCCTCCCAACACCCCTACACAGCCCTCATAACCTCCCCCCCCCCCAGGAAAGAGCAATCTCCATACCTGTATCCATTGCAAAGTATATTTGTAAATCATTACAGGTCTCTAAATATCTTTTGATCAAGGATGTTCTTCCCATCAGGGAGAAGTATCATGTCTGTTTCGCCCACTGCTCAGGGTGCTTCAAAGAAAGGACATCTGCATTTCCCCCATCAGTACAGAGCTAAGGCTAACTTGCTTTCACTTCCTACCCTTCCAGTGTCCTCAAGTCGGGGTACTTTCTGGCTCTCTCTTGATGGGTGTTGTCCCAGGGTCTCCTCCTCTTCCCCAGAGCCTTCTGCGCCACTGTTCACTTTTCTTGCCTGCTGTGATCCATTTACCTTGTCCCAGTAAGCGGAAGTAGTCGCTTTGCCACCGATTCCCCTTTTTTTCGGTCCCACCATGTTTCAGGCCCTATTTTTCAGCTCCTCAGCTGTCCTACTTGAATTGTCCCTCGGGTGGGATATCTCCATGGATCTTAAGAATTCTTCAGCTGCTGCTAGGTCCGGGACTCTTTTCGTGCCCTTGTCAGTGACATTCCTCAGTCTTGCTGGATATTCTAAAAATGCTTTGCAACCCTTTTGTTGAAGCTGCCTGACCGCTGCTAGGACCTGTCTTCTTCAGGTTAAGAGTTGTGGGGTATAATCCTGGTCGAAATATAAATGTACATCCCCAAAGAAGATGGTCTTTTTCGCCCAAGCCAGGTCAAGGATCTCTTCCTTCACCCTAAAGTTCAGAAAGGTGAGGACTATTGAGTGTGGACAAGCTTTCGGGTCCCTCGGGCAGGGTACATGGGATTGGTGCATCCGGATTATGTTCAGTTCCTTATCTGCTTGCAGGTTTAATATTCCTTTTATAAAGGACTCAGTGAAAGTTATCACGTTTCCGGCTTCTGTATCTTCAGGTACCTCATGTATGCGCATATTATTGCACTGGTTTCTATTCTCCAATTCTTCTAGTCTCTGCTCAAAACCCTTTGCTCTAAGGTGCAAGTCCAATAAGGTGGTATTATGCATGTCTGTAGTCGTAATATACTCCGAGAGAGTCTGCTCTTTTTCCTGTTTTTTTAGTCAGCATTTCCAACTCTGCCCGATCTTCGATTGCCCTTGCCTCTAGGTGCTGGAGAGTCATATTCCTCTGTTGAAGAGCGTCACATAATTGTTCTGAAGTGATAGTGCATTCCGTTTCTCCCACCAGGTCTGGAGCATCTGCCTGAGTGCATGTTGGGGATTTAGTTTAGGCCGCAGGTGGCGCAACCAAGGTCAGTTTATTTTTTAGACCTTTTCCCACCATTCCAAGTTGATTGTCTTTATTCCTTTGTTCGGGAGGCATCCAGTAATCAGTTATTTTTCTTGTCGAAGGCAGGATGGTTTAGTATTCCATGCGATTGCAACAGATTGTTAGGGAACCCAATCGGAGCTTGCTGGTTAAGCTGCCATTAGGCTGAAGTCCAAACCGGAAGTCATCGACTTTACTGGTTTTAAGCATACCATGACAGAGCTGGATACTGTTAGAGTTTCTTTTAAAGGGACACATTCATGTATAATGGCAGGCATAGTTTGAAAGCCCATGAAAAGTTATTTTGATCGAGGTACTGGGGTACTGGGCATACCTGTAGCTGGAAGCAGTCCAGAGATATAGATGACTGAGTCTGTGCAATATAAATACTACATTAGAGCCATTCTTAGTACCTTGTGATGTCAGTTAACTCAATGCAGTTAAACGCTGCTTGATCGTCACTGACATCACAAGGTTCTAAGAATGGCTCTAATATAGTATTTATATTGCACAGACTCAGTCATCTATATTTCTGGACTGCTTCCAGCTACAGGTATGCCCAGTACCTCAATCAAAAGAACTTTCCATGGGCTTTCAAACTATGCCTGCCACTGTACGTGAATGTGTCCCTTTAAATGTACATTTAAAAAAAAAATTTACAGGATGAAAACTTGTAGGGGAGGGAGAGACTTTTACAATTAATCATGCAATGCAAACATTGCTGTTTTGTTTACCATACATCACCATTCTGCTGCCTTTTAGTAGGCTGTAATGAATCTGCTCCACGGCCTGCTAAAAGTCACCAAAATGCAACATTTGACATCAATTTTTAAAAATATTTTCTGGGAGACATGCACCCCAGAACTGCCTACACAGGTTAGGATTTTGTGCCTCCTCAAAACTTTCTGCCTGCATGACACCCTGTCACGCTGGCACCCTTACTTTTACCTGTACTTTAAAAAAAAATATTTCAACAAGGCGAAAACTTGCAGGACAGAGAGTTACTTTTACTATTAATCATACAAACAAACATTGCTGTTTACTATACCCCAGCATTCTGCTGCCTTTCAGTAGGCTGTTATGAATCTGTTTAACTGCCTACTAAAAGCCACCAAAATGCACCACTTTGCGTCAAGATTAAAAAAGTTTCTGGGGGGATGGGGCATGCCTCCAGACCTCCATAAAGAGGTTAGGAATTGGTGCCCCTTGGCACCCCTCTGCCTATAGAGTTCCCCCTCTTCTGAATGTCTGCTTTAACCACTGCTCCACACCACCATAGTTGCCTCTCCCAGAGCAGAATACAAGGAAGGGATCACTACTGGTTCTGCACTGGGTACCCCAAGGAAGTCCAGCAACACAGTGTTGTGGTTCCAGTCTGCCAACTAGGGTCAGCCCAAAGCTTCTGACATCTCTTTCAAGAATAGCTGATCCAGAAAGTATTCAGCTGCTGAGAAGAGGTGAGGGAATGACTTGTTATCCTTTAAACAGGACATCAAGGAAGAAGACGCAGACAAGACACCTGCAGTTGGAACTCGGAGAAGTGCTTCAAAAACTGTTGGATCTGTCTACATGAACTACCGCTTCACATTCTCCTTTAGCGGTACTGCTGCTAAGACAATGGGCCTGGAGACATAATGGTCTAAGCCATCCTATGAAATGGGGACTGAGCAACGTTTAAGCTGCCACTCACCAAATCACATTTTGGTAGTCATTTCTAGATTTGGCTATTTTTTTCTGGGCTCCAAATTACTAAACTGTGATGATGAAATCTGCTGTGTGTGTATATGTGTCCAACTAAATGAAATGTTTGGGTTTAGCTACAGATTTGGGAATTTCACTACGAAAGATCAGTAGCAACTTGCCAATAAAACTACAACTTATAAATTTTCAGCTTGGTCCCTGCACTGGCACTTGAAGCGACAGCATAAGAAGGAGGTTCCCCTTGCCTGGTTCTCCAACTACCTCTCTGCTAGATCCCAACATGTGAAGATAAATGGCTCCCTGTCCAATACCCGGCCCGTTCGTTCCGGGGTAACCAGGGCTCCATTTTGAGCCCTGTACTTTTCAGCCTCTACCTCAACACTCTCTCTAGCTCCTGTATAGGAAAAATGCTCCTCTATGCCGACAATGCTGTTCTCTTTGCATCCCACCCCGATCCCTCTTCTCTCCAGGTATCCCTCCAGCACACCTACAACCAAGCTAAAAAGTGGTTTCTTGACCACCGACTTGTCATTAACCTAAAGCACATTAAGTCAATGCTCTTCTCCCGTCACCAAGACAAGGCCAAGAATACCCCCCTCTTCATTCTCCCCAGCACTCTGCGCCCGCTGGAGCAAGGGACCTCTTACAAATATCTAGGCATCACTTTCAACTTGGCTCTCACCTTCCACACCCACATCAATGCCCTATCCTCCACCATAAATTCTCGGATAGGCCTACTATACTGTCATAGAGTTGCCTCCCCCAAGTTGCCCTCTGGCTGGCCATCACCTCTTCCATCCTGTCGCTAGTGGACTATGGCTTGCCCATTTATGCTGCAGCAGACAATACCGTCATGATCAAAATCCAGTTCTCAATCAATGAGGCCTGCAGACTCCTGACCAGAGCCCCTAGCCACCTCTGAGACTCTGAAATAACCCCAACTTGATGGGGGGGGGGGAAGAAGAGCTTAATGCCTCTTCCAACTCCAAGGAGCAGAGAGGGGAACAGGGGAATGGTCCACGGACCTACCTTGTGGCCGTATAGTCCAAGGCCTGCTGCTGAAGGTTGGAACCAGCTGATTCAGTCTTAGGCAGTGATTCTCCAATGTCCGAAATCCAAAGAAGGAGCAAGTGCCACAGGGGTCCATATTGTGGCTATGTCCAAGGCAGGTGAGACATGTCATATGCTGGTCAGACATTGGCAATACCTCACCTGCATCCACAATGTTGGACAAGTAGCCCAGTGAGCTTTGGTTTTCACTTTTGGTACCTGGCATATCAATAAAAAAAAAAGCACAATAAAAAAACAGCTGCACAAACTGAGGTATGAAGTGCACTCTGCGCTGTCTACTCATCCTTGACTATGGAAAAGGCAGAATTGAGGTAGTTAATGCATCAGCAACAGACAACAAACATGGTGCATGGTGCCATGCATGTACCACTGTCAGCCTAAGATCAAGAATGGTGCTCTATAAAGAAGATATTCATAAAAGATTTGGAGGGATGACCAGCCACTTCGGAGCTGAACAAGAATGGCCAAGGCCAAGACTGCCACTCTCACTACATTTGACCACGTGATATGGGTTGTAAGACTCCTTTCTATGTTGTCAATGAGATCATTAGCTGGTATGGTTTGGGTTTTCATCACTACGGAATGACACCTAGCTGCACATCCCTTGCGCACCAAACGGGACTGATGCAGCCTCAGTGCTGATCAGCTGTCTGAGTGACATCAATGACTGGATGGTCTCCAGCTGGCTTAGCCTCATTCAGGGAGAGAGGGACATGTTGCTGATTGAATCAGGTCCTCATGGATCAGTAAGGAAGGCTGACACTGTCACTTTACCATATTTAAGTGGTAAGACACTCAGAGCTGTGGATAGAGTAAGACACCTGGGGTCTTTGTGGACTGCAAGTTAACCTTTGAACATCATGTGGTAGCAGTAGTCTTCAGTGGCTATTTTCATCTACAGGACATTGCCTGAATAAAACTACAGTATCTAGTGCCAAGGGTTGCTGGAGGAGTTTCATCACAAATTTACTTTAAATATTTGGGAAGGGGGAGACGAGGAGGAGCCAGAGCAAGACAGACACGAACTGATAAGAGCTCTGCTGCTTGCTTCACTTTTATTAATTTATAACTGCTGAAATTCCTGATGAAGACCCACTGATTTTTAAGAATACCAAAGCAGACCATTTACTTTTTAAGATGGGGAACCCTCGAAAAGAAAAAAACTCAGGGGACAAAGCTAGAGCAAAAACAGTTCCCGGGGCTCGTAACACGAGGGCCACGAGCCAGAACATGAGGACAGAACTCCTGAACAAACAATGCAAACACTAGGGGCCAAATGAACCACCTATTAGCATCAGCATTAGCAACAGGACTATCAAATAAATTTGATGCTCTTACTAACAGAGTGGCCACTGTAGAATCAACGATGGAGACGCTCAACATTACTTCAGCTGAACTAAATAAAAATGCTGATACAGCCACGGGAGCTGTCACCACAGTTATCAAAGAAAACATGCATCTCCGCTCTCATTTGAAGATGTTGGAAAATCAAGTGAGGGCCCAATAACTTAGGCTGTTGTGGTTCTCAGAAGGGTGTGAAAGTGACCACCTCATGTTGTATTTACAGGACTGGTTGGTACAGTAGTTGGGGGAAGAAGCAACCCTGACTGCTCAAAAATTTCAAAAAACATACCGAGTCACCCCTCGGGGCCACATGGATAACTCCCATGCCCCTAGAATGACTGTGATCGTCGCAGATGCCGTAGGATCCAGAGATTACCTGCTTGCTCTTGCCAGATGCAAAAAGGTATTACTTTATGATGGCCAGCAGACCCGAATGTTCCCTGATCTCTTGTATGCAACTAGGCAGAAAAGGAAGAGGTTCGATGGCTCACGAGCGATGTTGAGGGAGGCAGGAGTTTCACATGGTTTGGTTTTCCCAGCCTACCGATGCATTGTGCACCGGAGTAAAGTGTACATCTTTTCCGATCCTTCAGAAGCTCACAAATGGTGCCAGAAGAACGTTCCATCCCGTCCCCTTGCAGCACCAGAAGAAGAGTCCTCTTCAAATGAAGATAACCCTTGAATATGAACTTCTTGAATGCCTGTCCGCCCGTTTCTCCTGTTTGTGGGGTGTAGATGGACTTGGAATTAGAGCCTAAAGGTAAGCTTTCTTACTATGTTTTGTTTGTGGGATGAGTCACCTAAAATCAACTGGATTTGAGACTTTGGGCATTCTTCTTGTCCCATTCCCTGAACTCCCTGCCCCTATTACAATGTTTAGAATGGCTTTTATATAAGCTAGGATATTAATACTGCTGCCAGTGTATGCAGAGTTAAGCACCATTTTTGTTATAATTAATGCCAGATATTGAGCTGTGGCATTACAGGCACTACAGGGTCGTTTCTCAGAACAGTTCATGTAAAAGTTCAGTTCATATAATAGTTGCCGCTTAGTTTCTTGCACTTTAAGTCAGGCAGAGAGCGTTTATCTTTATTTGACTAGCACTATTTAGTGCCACCTCATGGGTAAAGCATGGTGGAAATACCTTTTCCCAGTAGTTGGGAAGGATATTGGATTTACTGAGACTTTGCATATCTTACTTTAGGTACCATGCAGCTCATGGGCTCCTTACACAGCAAAATCGTTAAGTTACTTCGATGTATTAATTTCTGGACCCCTTAAAGACGTATCTTTAAACATTTAATAGTTTACCTGAAAGTGTTAAGAGGAGTGGTGTCGTCCTGGTTTTATAAAATGCACATTTGTATATTAAATGTTCAACTGTATGTTTGATTGTATAACCAATAAACATAAAGTTTAAAAAAATATATTTGGGAAATAAAACTTCTTGAAAAATGACAGACCAGCTCAGTTGTGCAGTAGTTTAAGATGGGTTTTAGGTGTGCACTAGAACTAATGCTAGTGATACAATTTATATAGGCCTTCAAATTACTGCACATTACAGAATTCTGTTGCTTGTTAGCCATGTTTCACAGAACATAAGATACGCATAATGTTACCTCAGACAACAAAGTACATCAAATAAACTTCATCATACACAAGAGAATTCTATTATTTTTAAATATTCAATAACTGGAATATTGAACAGTTTTAAGTACCTGCTCTCTATGGTGTCTGCCCCATCTAACATCTGTGTGTACTTTTCTTTCGTTTGGGACCTAGTCATGATAACTGCTGTAGCTGTAGAGTCAAACTAAATAGAAACACAATGTTAATATATATCCCTGTCCATTACTTAAATAAAAATACAAACTGCACCTTACTTGCAAAGAATCCATGAACGAAATGAGTAAAAACATGCTGTAGCCCTCCCACGCCAGACAGCATGCACACCACCTCCTAGACTAGTTACCCTCCACACCCAAGATCATTAATCCAGGTCTTCTGTGTGGCAGCAGAGCACTCAGCTGCCAAACCAGTAGGAATACAGCACAATTTCTTTGCATATTTAAACAATGTTTACTACTTTAAAGAATGTTTAAAGAACTTACAGTACTTTTGATTGTAAAATGGTTGAGAGAACACAGTTGAAATCCAGTTACCTTATTTCTCCAATCATGCTATATGACTGCTACTTAACTCCGAGTAACCTCCACACATTTGTTGCAAGATCAAATAAGTCAGTAAAATATTAAAACCCCTATACTACTAATTATCTATCTGATTGGAAACACCCTGATATGAAATATTCTTGTAAAAAATTCTGTATGCATATATGCTGTTTTACTTTCTATTTATTATCTTCTGATGCTTTTACAGGTTTATGCAAAGAATGGTATGGAGTCACTAGACTGAAATACAGGTAACTCACCTGTAATTGTAGTTCTACAAAGGATGTTTGGTGCACATCCACACTGTGGCAGTTAGAGACACCTAAGTCACTAGATATCTTCAAGGTAAGCTCCTTCCACCACGGGCTTGATACACCTTTCGGCTCAGCCCTGTGACATCAGATCTTGCATAGTGGAAACAGGGATCCAGGTACCACTTGCCACGGGAACTTGGGAGGGTTGTATGGATGTGCAATTAATACCCTTAGTAGAACATTGGTTACAGGAAAGTAACCTATATTTCTACCAATAGGAATTCAGTGCATTATCCACACTCTGGAAGAACCCAGCAGTCCTCCGGAAGGAGGGGGCAAGGCGCACACACCTATCTGGTGAACAGAGACTGGAGGACTGAGGCCCCAAAAGCTGCTAATCGATGGCTCAGCATGTCGATGCTGTAGCAGGAGATGAAGGTGTATGCTTTAACCAAGGTTGTAGCCCTGCATAACTCCTCAATGGGGACATCCCTGGAAGCAGCCACTGAGGCAGTGGTATGTCTGGTGAAATGAGCCTTAGTAAAGGTCAGTGCAAGATGTGATCCACCTGGCAATCATCTGCTTAGCTGCTGGTCTGCCAGGAGCGACTTCTGTGCAAGTGACAAGCAGCAGATGAGATTGACTGCGAACTCCCACTGTGGATGCCTTATAATAGGATAGCACCATCCGCAGGTCAAAGGTATGAAGCCAACGATCGATGTCCAAGGTCAGATTGGTGAATTACAGTGTGAGCTTAAGCACCTGGTTGAGGGAACTCTGAAACAACCTTCAGGAGGAATTTTATTTATTTGTTTAAAAGGTGATAACCAGGAAAGGTGCGGCCCAGGGATATGGGGTTCAGGGGAATAAATAAAAATCACATCATATAAGCAGCTGAAGACAGCAGAGACATCACTATAACAGACAGCAGTAGCGAGGACTAATGCAATACTAATATACTAAGTTTGACCTAAACACAATGAGGATCTAAGCGTGGGTGAATCAATACAGCTATACAGTAACGTGCAAAGCAGCTGGACTAGACAGAAACAGCTTCAGAATTATGCTCGGGGGGGAGAGGGGAGGCAGGAGCAGGGTGGGGGAAGGATAAGTTTTATTTGCTGCTTGAGGGATAGGAATGAGGGGGAGTCTCGAAGCAGAGAGGGTAGTTGGTTCCAGAGGTGGGGGAGATGGGATGAGAAGGCAGAGAGGCCTGAAGAGGACCGGCTACGAGGGATGGAGAAGGTGCTGGGGTGAAGGAGCACAGGCAGTAGGAAGGTAAAATAATTTCACACTAGGGCGAAGGACAACCCTGTTCGTGTGGAAGACCAGGTAGGGAAACTTAATCGAGAGCACCTGGAGCTCACTCACCCTCCTAGCTGATGTGATGATAACCAAGAAGGCGGTCTTCCACTACAAGTAGGACATCTCACAAATGCGCACTGACTTGAAGGGTTTACTCATAAGCACTGCCAGAACCTAGGTCCCATGGAGGTGGTGGCTAGTGCACCAGAGGGACAAGTAATCCAGGCGACTGAAAAAGCACCCCGTCATGGCCTCCTGTACCACTGTCAGCATACCAGCCTGTGCACAGTATGCAGAGATGGCTACCAGGTGCACCTTCAGGGTCATGGTTCGCAGTTTCAACTGAGACAGGGACCAAAGGCAGTCCAGAATCACAGCTACTTGGCTGGCAAGGGGATCAAACTTCTTCCAATACCAGAGCGAGAATCTCTTCCAGTTCATGCATATGTTCTGCAAGATGACTCCTTTCAGGACACCTCCATGACAAGGAGGACGTCTTCCAAGAGGCCCAAGGCCTGAAACTCTGGCCTTTCAGGAACCAAGCCTAGAGTTGCAGGGCTGAAGCCCTGGATTCAGGACCATCCCCAGCAGGTTGGGATGGAGAGGCAACCACACAGCAGTCTGTTCCTAAGACTGAGGAAATCTAGGTACCAGAACTATCTGGGCTAGTCTGGTGCTATTAGGATCATCCTGAACCAAGGGGAAGGTGTACATAAGGCTCTGGGCCCAGGACCAACAGGAGGATCCCCCTGCAGTGTCCCAGAATGTGAGGAGCACAGAACAGCCTTATTTTTCTGTTCTCACACAAGGCAATAGATCCACCAGAGGGGTGCCCCACTGGAAGAATAGATGATCTACCACCTCCTGACACACAAACCACTCATGCAATGCCTCTCCGACCAGGCTGACAGTGTCAACTAGCTAGCTGTTGTCTCCTGTGACATGGATCGCAAGAAGCTCAGCCTGCAGGCTGTGTATGAGGGTCCAGATGTGGACAGCCTCCTTAAACAACAGAAAGGAGTGTGTTCAGCCCTGCCTGTCCAGGTAGAACATTGTCGTACTGCTGTCTGTCTGGACCTAAACAATCTGACTGTGAATCAACAAAGCAAATTCTGTAAGAGCTAGATGAACTGAATGGAGCTCCTCTAGGCTGATGTGGCGTAAGGACTTCCAGGGTGACCACAACCTGTGGGCTCTGTGGTTTCCCAGGTGAACTCCCCACCCCACCCCACCACAGACACCACCATCAGGAGCATGACATATGGCTCTGGAGAAATGAATGAGATTCCTTCCTCCAAGTTCTGGGGGCATAGCCATCATTCAATGGTGTCCCACATCAGCTGGGTAACCAGGACTGAATGGTCCATGTAACCTAGACACTGGTAACATTGGTAGCCCAACTTCTACCACAGGGGGCACATCCGCCAGTGAGCCCAACAGACTACGTTAGTATAAGCCACCATAAGCCCCAGCGACCACTAGAAATCCTGGGACAGGTGCAAGTGCCAAACCAGAAATGATCGGCAAAAAAGGTAAAGTCCGATGCATTGCCTGCAGGTAGGTGGGCACAAAGCAGTACAGTTCCACCCTGATGACTTTATCACCTGCATGGGAAACAGTTCTGACTTGACCAGAAGGCTCAGACAGACCGGTTGTCACAGCACCAAGTCACGTACAACTGAGTCTTTACATTGTTTAGTTCAAGAGTGGGATGCCAGCTAAGACAGGCGGTATGCCCAAAATAAAGGCACAGTAGTGTAATCTATAAATTCTCCTCCCACATTCTCTACATCATCAAATGCTTGCAGCATACATGCGTGGCATATGAAATGTCAGGGAAAGAAGATTTTATATTTGTTACATAATATGGGTCCTTCAGGTATCACCGCACCTAGGACAGAATTGCTTTCACTCAGTAAAGCTACAACCATCAGCAGCGCTCTAGGGGTTTCTTGACTGGGCCTCGTCTGCCAAGGCGTGATCCTGTAGGCTTTCTTGACTGAAAAATGAGGGTTACTCAACTGTAACCATAGTTATAGGAGTGGTATATGCTACACATCCACATTTCTAGCAGTCTTCGTTTCAACGGTAAACTTTTTTTGTAAACGAATTTTATTAGGAAGAGCTTCATACTTACTAACAGTGTACACACATATTTTGATACAATACAGTCTAATATGTCATGCTACATAAATTGATTCATCCATTACATGACAATACATTCAGTCAAAAAGATCTGAGAAATGGTTAATAACCGTGACAGGTCAGTGAGATTGACAACAGTACGATGTAAGAAACCACTATGGTTCTCAAAGGAGGTGGCAGTGAAGGTGCAAGAGGAAAAAGAAAGCATTCAGAAAGTACAAGGAATCACAGAAGGAGCAGGACAGAGAAGTGTACCAGTTAAAGCAAAAGGAAGCTGGGAAGGCAGTCATAACAGAAAAGGCCCGAACTGAGGAAAAGATAGCCAACTCAGTTAAGAAGGGGGATAAAACCTTTTTTAGGTACATCAGGGAGCGAAAGAAGACTAAGGGAGGATAGTGAGGCTTAATAAAGGGAGGGGTGGGCAGAGTGTGACTGTGAAAGGCAGATACACTAAACAAATATTTTGTTCAGTATTTACAAATGAAGAGGAGGTACCTAAACAAACAATAGAAACACTCTGGATACAGAAGTTGATACCAGCCCATTTACAGAAGAAAGGGTTCTGAAAGAACTCTAAAACTGAAGGTGGACAAAGCAATGGGCCTGATGGGATTCATCCCAGAATTCTAAAAGAACTAAGGGTAGAACTAGTGACACCACTGACTACCCTCTTTAACAAATCATGGGAGGATGGGGTGGTACCTGAGGACTGGAGGAGGGCAGATGTGATTCCCCTTCACAAAAGTGGGAGCAGGGCAGAAGCAGGAAACTACAGACCTGTTAGTTTAACCTCAGTGATAGGGAAAATGATGGAATCACTTCTGAAAGAAAGAATTGTCGAGTACCTAGAGGCCAGAGGGGCACAGAACCCAAGGCAGCATGGATTCACAGCGGAAGGTCATGCCAGACGAATCTAATAGATTTCTTTGACTGGGTGACCAAAGTAGAAGATCAGGGAGGGGTTGTGGACATGGCCTACCTAGACTTTAGCAAGGCATTTGACTCAGTCCCACACAAAAGAGTAATATACAAGTTAGCCAGCCTGAGAGTGGGTCCCAAGATGATAGCCTGGGTAAAGAATTGGCTGGAGAATAGGACACAGAGGGTAATAGTAAATGGAGTCCACTCTGAAGAAAGGGGGGTTACTAGTGGGGTGCCGCAGGGTTCAGTATTAGGATCGGTCCTCTTCAATGTCTTTGTAAGCGACATTGCAGAGGGACTGGAAGGATGTCTCTTTGCAGATGACACAAAGATCTGCAACAGAGTTGATGCACAAGGTGGGGTGGAAAGGATGAGAAGGGACTTGCCAAGGTTAGAGGAATGGTCAAATGTATGGCAGCTTAGATTTAATGCTAAGAAGTGTGAGGCCAAGCGGTCCTTATCTACCTTCAAATTCTATGTTTCTATGTAGTAATACACCTGGGAAATAAAAACCCAGGGGAAGAGTACACAATGGGGGGTGAGATACTAACAACAACAAAAATGGAAAGGGACCTGGGGGTAGTCATATCAGATGACTTAAAGGTGGGCAAGCAATGTGAGAGGACAGTAAGGAGGGCTGGGGGATACTGGGATGCATAGGGAGAGGCATCACCAGTAGAAAACAGGAAGTTGTTATCCCTCTGTACAGACAGCTGGTGAGACCCCATCTGGAGTACTGTGTGCAGTTCTGGAGACCCAATCTCCGCAAGAACATAGACAAGATGGAAGCCATCCAGAGGAGGGCAACTAAAATGGTGCAGGGTCTGCACCGGAAGACATATGAAGAGAGGCTAAAGGAGCTTAATATGTATAGCCTCGAGGAAAGTAGGGGAAGGGGGGACATGACAGAAACTTTCAAGTAACTCAAGGGAATCAACAAAGTCCAAGAGGGTAGCATCTTTCAAAAAAGAGTGCAAGAACAAGGGGCACAATTTGAAGATGGGGGGGCGGCTCAGAGGTAATGTAAGGAAGTATTTTTTCAGAGAGGGTTGTGGATGCATGGAACGCCTTGGAGAAGGCTGTGGAGTCAAAAACAGTGGTTGAAGTCAAGCATGCATCGGACAGCCATAAGGCAATTCTAGGGGGTGGGGGTAGAAAGAAGTAGGCTGCTGGTTAACTAGGATCTGCAGCTTATCCATTAGGTAGGGAAATGGGCAGACTGGTTGGGTCAAGCGGTCCTTATCTGCCGTCAAATTCTGTGTTTCTATGTTTATTTTACCATTTTCTTTTGCATACAAAAGAGGATTCCAGGTACTGTGAAACACATCTTCCTGGTCATTTGCTATAAGTTGGCATTTTTCTAATCTCATACTGAGGACTAGGTTATTTAACCATTGTGCAGTGTTGGGCGGCATGTCACTGATCCAGTGTTGCGCAATCGTCTTCTTAGCATTCACTAGTGCTAGATCCCAGAGTCTATATACCACTTGTTTGCCAGGCAGTCTTGGTTTCGCTCCAAGCATAAATTCTAAGAAGGTGCAATGTAAAGGAATGTTGAGCACTTTTTGCATTGTGCTATGTATACCCATCCAAAAGGGAGCAACCTTGGTGCAGGATAAGACCATACAGATGAAATAACTCGTTCAGCAGTTAACTTGTCGGATGTCTTTATGCGAAGTTCCTCCCACCCAGTGGTATACTCCTCGGCTCTGCTCTGTGACCTCAGATCCTGCAAGCTGGAAGCAGGGATCCTTGTGCAACTTGCCAGGGGAGGTCGGGCGGGTTATGTGGATGTGCACTATATACCACTCCTACAAGCCAGGCAAGCTCTGAGCGGGCTTCTACGCTGACTGCGGCACCAGCTCAGTTCTTTTCTCTGCCGGACACATATTTTCACTGACCAGCCCGCCCCAAGCCAAGCATACAAGGCAAGCCCTCAGTGTGCTTCTATGCTGACTGCGGCACCGGCTTGGCTCCTTCCTCAGCCGGCCACAAACCGAACATACCAGGCAAGCCCTGAGCAGGCTTCTACACTGATCGCGGCACCAGCTCAGCTCCTTCCTCAGCTGGCCACATATCTTCACTGACCCGCCCGCCCCAAGCCGAGCATACCAGGCAAGCCCTGAGTGGGCTTCTATGCTGATGGCGGCACTGGCTCGGCTATTTCCTCAGCCGGCTGCATATCTTCACTGACCCACCCACCTCAAACTGAGCATACCAGGTACGCTAAAAGAACTTGGATCCCCATGGTTTCAGAGCTGCAATTTCGATTGGACTCCCCAGGCTGCAGCAAGCCTGCCATTGGCTGGCTCAGGATTTCACGCTCCCTGCCTCCTATAGCACTTGGCGCTTGCTGCTCCTGTTTGTTGCTGCTTTGCTGCTCTTTAGTTTTGTCCCACCCTCCCTACCTTGCCCCGACCACTATTAAACGCTCTTTTTTAGTGCTTGACTCCACCTCTGGCCACCCGTTTGGTGAGTCCCATTGTCAGCAGTTGGTTCTGTCCTCTCCTCCCATTCTGTGGGTTCTGTCCTCTCCTCCCATTACTGGCCTGAGCCTGAGCCTCTCCTCACCTCTCTCTGCCATCTTCCAGTCAGGCCTCAGCAAAGAGAAAGCGGCGGTGTCTGAAACCCAGCCCTTTTCCAAATCCCTTCCCTGCATTTCTTCTACAGACCTCCCACCAACTCAGCCTAATCCTTGTAATGTTTCCTAAATCACTAGTCCCCCGGGGAAGCCCAGACTCTGCTACCCCAGACCCGCCTGCCCTATCTGAACTTTCTCTTATATAGTGGCCCATGATCACATGACTGGTAGCAAAAATTACTAAGTGCCCGTTTCCTCCTTATACGGCTCTAAAGCTAGAGGAAGCCTAATAGTTCGAACTTAGTTTCTGCTAAAGAGTGGTCCAGCTAACTTCAAAGGGCCACCTACTTCACTTTAAAAATCCACACTATTGCCTCACAATGTCATTCACAGCCTCTGAGACAATACTGTGCTTCGTCATACTTGCTTTGATATCACAAATGGGACCTTCTTGCATCAGGTTGCCTCCAATCTCCCAACTAACCCTCCAGGAGCCTGTCCTTGATGTGTATATCTCAATAACCTCCCCCTACCTGTTGACAATAACCTACACCATACATGGGCACCCTACAGCATGGCCACAGTGCTGTCAACCAAAAGATTCCTCATTGGTTCTGCCCATTCCTGGATTTGTTGCCAAAAGTAGCCCCACTAAAATATTTGTGTCCAGCAAAAGTCAACGGTCAAGAAGTTATAATCTCTTACTGAACCACATTACTCGCCTGCTGCTTCTGCTACTACTACTCTCGGGCAATATACACCAAAATCCTGGCTCACCTCGTACCTGGAACTTGTAGTCTCCAAAAGCAGTAGGGCTGACGCTGGCTGCACTAAATATCTGCAGCCTACTTCCCAAATTGGACAATCTTAGAGTATGGGTTACCCGACACAACCCTGACATCCTCTCGGTTGTGGAAACATGGCTATCACCTAACATACCAGATGCTGCCATCACATTGCCTGAGTACGCCCTATTCAGGCAAGAACAAATCTTGAAAAGAGAAGGTGGCTGTATCATCTATATAAAGGATTCTCTCCAGGGGGATGTCCTACCCCTTACCGTCCGTAGCGCCAAACTGCAAATCCTGCTCATCAAACTCCTGCTGGGAGCTCACAACAAGGCATTTATGATACTCACAGTCTACATCCCACCCAAAACTACAGCGGCAGGAACCAGTGACCTGATGGACTTTATCAGTACCCTGAGCCAAACTCTGAAATTGTGCTACTTGGGGACTTCAACATCAGCTGGCTCTCCCCTGCTGCTGCCACTGTAAGGGACACATTAACTGCTATCCACTTCTCCCAAATGGTTGAGACTCCAACAAGAGTCAACTATAAAACGGTTACCGGCACACTACTGGACTGGGTCCTTTCGAACCGACCTGCACATATATCAAACACCGCCATCCTCCCCAACTCCCTGAGTGATCACTCCCCCGTGATATGCACCAGGAACAATAACTTCTGCAAACCCCCACCCATAACTATAACCAACCATGTACTTCTTAAAGGGCACCTGCCTAAACTGAAAGCAGGCCTGCAATGTCTAGACTGGTCTGACCTACATGAAGCCAAGGATATGGACGATGCCCTCGACCACTTCATTATGAAATTCAATGCTGCTTGTGATAAACACACCCCTATGAAAACAAGAAAAACAAAAGGACCCTACAACCCCTGGATTACACCGGACTTCCTACTTCAGCTCACTGCTAGAGACCAACTTTGGCAAAAGGTGCGAGCACATGGTACACCTGCCAACATCTAACAGTATAAAAAAGCCAGGAACGAGTGTACAAAGGCCATCTGACTCGCCAAAAGCTTTTACTATAAAAAAAAGTCCTTTCCAACTCCTGGAACTGCAGCAAGTCCTTCTGGGCCAACCTCAGCGACATAACGGACAAAGACCCTAAAACTGCCCCTACTATGCTCATGGTCAATGGTGTACCTTCCTTGGACCCACTACACATAGCGAACTCACTGAACAATGCTTTCATGGATCTAAGTGGAGTACTCCCGGCAGACTATTTCAATCCCCCCAAACCAGAAAGATCCTAATGGTAAACTAACTCCAGCAACCTTCCATTATTTTACTTCAAAGAAGTGTCCACAACCGAAGCCAGAAAATAGCTGGAGAAGGTACTGGGGAAATCAAGGCACAGCTGGGACACCCTGGCCCTTAAATGTGTAGCCCTGACCCTCCAAGAAGTCCTGAGCCCAATGACTTCAATAATCGACCTGTCCCTCCACCTCTCACAATTCCCCCAGCGATGGAAATCGGCGATTGTAACCCCAGCCCACAAAAGTGGGGACAAGGCATTGCCTAACAAATACAGGCCGATCTGCATACTCCCGCCACTCTCCAAAGCACTTGAGTGGATTATGGCAGATCAGCTTGTGGCATACCTCAGCCTGCATCAACTCCTATGCCTGGAACAACATGGGTTTCAGGCGGGGCACAGCACCACCATGGCTCTACTGGAATTTACGGGCTACATCCACCAAGCCTTAGATCAAGGCCAGCTGGTTGGGCCTGCATTTATCAACCTTTCAAAAGCATTTGATACGGTTCATCACTCACTCTTCCTCAAGCAGCTGACACCGGACTCTCTCCAGATACAGTTCAATGGTTCAACAGCTACCTCTGCAATCGCTCACAGTGGGTCAAGATTGGGGATGTCATCTCCGATAGCAGGCCAGTCTACTCAGGGGTCCGGAGGGGTCAATCCTGGGGCCCCTAATGTTCAGTATCTTCCTAAATAAACTCCCAGGCTCCTGCTCCAGTTGTATGCTTCTATTAGCTGACTATGCGGTAATTTTTACCAGCAATCCTCACCCTGGGCAACTACTCGCGGACCTCCAACAAGGATTCTCCGTCACTGAAACTTAGTTTAAAGAACATAGACTAGTACTCAACTATAAAAAAAACAAAGACCTACTGGCCCAGTGGTGCTGAGGGCTGAGGCACTGGTCGCCTGCACCTTGCGCCATGCCAGCGACCGGTGTTCAGGAGCGAGCACGGGTCACCGGGGGTTGGCAGGGGAGGAGAGGGATCGAGCATCCAATGGACTGCTCTTCCTCTCCGGGATGGGGGGGTTCCAAGACAGTCGGTGCCTGACTGCTCCCTGGCGGAAATGGGGGACAAGGACACACGCTGTACATTGGGGAGGAGTCGGGGGCAGACACCAGGAAGGGGGCGCGTGAGGATGCACGTGTGCTCCTGGCCACCGGCATCATTGCATGCCCGACTCAGGGAAAAAGAAAAAGCAAGGAAAATAGGGCTTCCTGGTCGGGTGGCTTGATGGACATCCTACGGTGCGCTGGCTCTGGACTTGCCGATCTGGATCCAGATGGTGGGTGAGTTCAGGGGCTCCCCACCACCCCGCTGCGGGGGAGTAGGCTGCAGGGGATAATGGGAAGGTCCTAGGGGTGAGATGCACATGGACAGTGGAAGAAGTCCCAGAGGTTGCCTGGAAGGAGAGCAGACTAGGTAAGACAGTAGAATTAAGGAGCAAAAAAAAACAAACACAAAGACCATGATCTACTCCAGCTCCCTCAATAAGCACAAGTCCTTCTTCTTAACCATCATGAACAACAGTGGCGACACGTTGGAACTGATGCAGCACTATAAGTATCTGGGTATCACAATTGACTCCATCCTGTCCTATGCCCAGCACATAGATAACACAGCAAAGGCTATCAATTCCAGAATCGGGATACTCTACCGCCAGCCGCCACAAGCACAGCCTAACATATGGAGCCCCAGACAAGGCCATCCATAGTTCAATTGTCTCTCTCATTGATTACGGCCTGGCCATATATGGGTCGGCAATGGATACTGCCCTCTGACGCATCTCCCTACCCTTAATAAGGCCTGCCACCTCCTCACTGATGCTTCAAGACTCATGCACACCTGTGAGCTCTATGCTCGGGCAGGCTGGCTCCAGCTGAAAACAGAATTAAATACCAAACCTGCCTACTTGACAAAAAAACCTCACTAAATCTGCTGCCACCAGGAGTTCAGAGCCTGCTCATGCTCCAAGTGAGTGCTAGACTTACCTGAAATTCCAACAGTCAAATTTTCAGCGAGCCTAGATGCTGCACTGCACTCGCACAATGTGCGTTCTCCTACCACACACCCCACTGGACCAATGCACTACCACCAGCCATCTCCGGAGTTGCAACCATTGGTGCCTTCAAGCATAACCTCTGTCAGCACCTCACTGCCAAGGACATCTGCAACTGTTTCAGCTAACCTTTGGCACATGCAAACATTACCTAAGTCTACACCTCACTACTAAGGGCACCTGTGACAGATACTGCTACCCATCTCTGTAAGCCAACCTCAGCACCTTGACGTTTCTCTTGTCCTAAGGAACACCTACCAACCCAGCACTTCATTGGTCCCCAGCTTGTCCCACCCCTCCCTCCCCTCCTAACCTCCACTACATCACCTTTGTCTGTTACTCTGTATCTATCTTCTCAGAGTATGTTATAACTCATGGACGCTGGCATACATTGTACAATGCCTCAGCTGTGTCTACATGTGTCTATCTCCTGTAAATTACTGAACCATCACTGCAAATGCATAATTTTCTGTAACTCTCCATTTTCTGTTAACTGATGTGGAACCTACAAAAGAGCATCCGCTCACAGGTGTCATCCTAGAACTTAATAAATAATAAATAAATAAACTATGGTTACAGATGAGTGACCCTTATTTCTAGGGACATGGATATGGTTCACTTATCCACACTTCTGGCAGACTCCTAGCACTTCTCGGGAAGGAGGGAGGGAGGAAGGCGCACACCCCTACTTAGCAAACAGAGACTGGAGAACAAAGGTCCCAAAAGCAGAATCCTGGTGTGACTCAAGGTCGATGCTGTAACGAGAGATGAAAGTATGTGCTGACTTCCAGGTAGCAGCCCCACAGATCTCCTGGATAGGGATGCCCCTGGAAGCATTCACCAAGGTAGCAGTATGTCTGGTGGAATGAGCTCTTAGCCTTACGGGAGGCTCCCTACCAGTCAATCTATAGTAGAGATCGACTCAGAAGACTACCCACCTGCCAAATGTCCACTTAGCTGCCAGTCTGCCAGGTGCGGCTTCAACATATCTCAAAAAGATCTGGCAAACCTCTCACTGAACTCCAGCCATGCGCTCCTTGCAGTAAACAAGCACTCGCCTCAGGTTCAATCAGTGAAGCCTGTGCTAGACCTCTGAAGTTGGACTGGTGAAGTACACTGGGAGGTTCATCACCTGATTAAGGTGGACTCCAAAACAACCTTCAGGAAGAGCATCAGGTGGGAGCGGAGGACTACCTAGTCCTTGTGGAACACCAAGTATGGAGACTCCACCAAGAGCACCTGGAGCTCACTAACCCTTCTGACGAAGGGGATAGCCACCAAGAAGGCAGTTTTCCATGATAGGTGTGACATCTCACACCTGTGCATTGGCTCAAATGGCTTGCCCATGAGCACTGCCAACACCAGCAACAAGCCCCAAGGTGGTGGCGGTTCACATACTGGCAGGGACAGATGGTCCAGACCTTTGAAAAAGCACCCAGCCACCTTCTCCTGCACCACCGTCAGCATACCAACCCATAACCGGCATGCAGAGATGGCTGCTAGGTGCACCTTCAGGGTCGCTGAGTGCAGCACCGACTGGAAGAAGGTCCACAAGTAGTCCAAAATGCTGGCAAAAGGGCAGGCCAGGGGGTCATGCTCCCTGCCCTGGCACCAAATGGAAAAGATCTTCCATTTAAAGGCATAGCATTGGCTGGTTGACTCTTTTCAGGAAGCCTCCACATCTTCCGAGAGACCCAAAGCCTGGAACTCTAACTGCTCAGGAACCAGGCTGTGAGGTGCAGGGATTGAAGATCCACATGCAGGACCTTCCCCTTGTGACAACAGAGCATACCTGGGTGCAGAGGCAAACGCCGCAGAGTCTCGCTGCTGACTGAGGAGATCCAGGTACTAACACTGGGGGGGGGGCGCACTGTGGAGCCCAAGCTGAGTAGACACAGCTTTTACAGTTCTTGCAAATACCTCCTAAAAGCCAATTAAATCTTTCCATGTTTGGCTGCCTAAATAGAAAGCCTCCACTTACTAGTGAACAGAGCACCTCTTGTTTGGTTGAGATGGGTAATCCCAAGCATGAAAAAGCAACCAGAGGTACTGAAAAGAGCAAAGGATATGGTGGAGCTCAGACCTCACAGTCTGGTGCGGAGGCCCAGGCCGTGGCTGAACAGAGTTCAGAAGAAACACTTGCTTCCTTTGGGTCTGAAGCGCCAAAGGCTTATACTGGTCGGTAACCGACCTTTCCTAAAAGGTGGATCGTTTCAATAGTGGAGTGCTAATCTTGGAAACGGCTCTGGATGGCCTGAAAGGAGACAAAGCAGAGGTCCGCAAGCAGGCTGATGCTTCCACGGAGGCGACAGTGTTGATGGCGAAAGAAATTCAGTATCCACGAGCCAGATTAGAGACCCTCAAGAATCGGGCTCATTCTGCCAATGTAAGGCTGTTGGGATTACTAGAAGGATGCGAGGGGGATCACCCTGTCTTGTTAAGGAATGGCTGACAGAGAAGCTGCTGCCGGAGGGAAGAGGTGCCATGACTGGTATCCAAAAAGTCTATTGTAAAACCCCCTCCACATGGCAGGCAACACGAGCCTCATACTCTCTTGGTTGTGACGGTGGGAGTTGGGATCCGGGATCGCATACTGCAACTGGCCCGTTGGGCAGGTCCCATCATGCAGGACAATCAATAAATCTACATTTTCCCTGATATAAGCTACACAACAAGGCAGTATTGGAAGAAGTTTGATGGGGTCTGATGTACCTTCAAAGATGTTAGGCTTCCACACTCCATGACTTATTCAGCGCGGCTCCAACTTGTGGTTTAAAGTAAGATGCATCTTTTCGCCGATCCAGTGGAGGCTGACAAATGGAACTCTCAGCATGCCACTATATATAGGGCTCGCTCTGAAGATGATGATTTGATTGTAAACTCTGAGGACACTTGAACAGGTTTCATTACTATTGTCTGCTTCTGTGACTTTAAATACTGAGAGGAGATTTCCTGCAGGAGGTCACGGACTTTGTCGTTGACAAGGTTTTGGAGTCCCCCAGATGGTTGATTCTGGGGCATTTCAATGCTTGAATCGACGACGAATCCTCACAATTTGGTCATGTTCTCCTCCAGTTGATGTCATCACTGTGCCTGACTCAAGTAGTTACGTCTGCGACCCAACACCATGGCCACATACTGGACTTGGTTTTCTCACAGTGGCTTGAGGAGAAGAATCTCAAGATCAGGTCACATGGTCTGATCATTGTGCGCTGAAGTTCTTGTTTGGTGCCCCCTCTGAAAGGCCCTCCCTTGTTGAGATGATTAGCTATCGCCCTTTAAGGGGATTGTCCCCAGAGGGACTGCTGGAGGTAGCTGATTTATCTAGTGTAGAAGCTGCATACGTGGTAGGCACGGGCAAGGTGGTGGCCACCTATAACAAGATGGTATCCAAGGCACTCGATGTCATCGCACCAGTCCGTATACTACCCAGATCCTCTCACTTGAGATTCTCTTGGTTTGATAGGGATCTCAAAGCGATGAAGACCATTGGTCGGAAGTTGGAATGCTGCTGGCAGAAGAGCCAATCGGGGGAGGACAAACTGGTCTTGCGTGCTCATTATTATGAGTACCAAAGGGCAATCAACCATAAGAAGGCAGAGTTCCTGTCCATGGAAGATTGCCACAGGGAAGAACAGACCATCTCAGCTTTTTCAGACTGTGGACAGACTTTTACATCCAGTCTGTCTACAGTCAAAAAAAGCTTTTTCAACGAGTTTGCACAGTTTTTCTCTGACAGGGTATCCTCTATCCGGTGAGAGATCCCATCAGTTTAAGTTTTGCCTCTCAGTGGCTGGCCTGGGAGGAGCAGAGGCACTCTGGTTGTCTGGGGTGAGTTTAGACCATTGGAGGTGGCCGAGGTCATTGAGGTGATCTGAAGCTGAAGCACACTTATTGTGAACTGGACCTGGCCCTAACCCGTTTCTTAATGGGATGTGTCGGAACCGATGGCCCGGTGTTCGTTGGGATTTGTCCGGTGTTCATTGTTGAAGTGAGTCTTTCCAGATGCCTTCAAAGAGGCTCTGGTGAGGCCCCCCTTGAAGAAGCCATCTCCTGACCCTGGTGTCCAGGCAAATTACCGTCCAATCTCCAACTTTCCATTTTTAGGAAAGGTTGCTGAGAAAATAGTGGCGCAGCAGCTCAAGGAGCACCTCATGACCTTTGATATCTATGAAATATTCCAGTTGGGTTTCAGAGCCAGGCATATCACCGAAATGGTGTTAGGGTGCAAAATGACCTACTTAGGGCTAGAGATAGAAAAGACAGGTCGATTCTTGTACTCCTTGATCTCTCATCAGCATTTGACACCACGGATCATGTTGTGCTTCCTGATTGCCTTAGACAATACTGTGGACTCACCAGTACTGTCATCAATGGGTCTGAATCCTACCTCTCTGGCAGGAAGCGATGGGTAGTGATGGGGAATTTCTCCTCCTCCCCAGAGCTCCTGCCATGTGGAGTGCTTCAGGGCTTGTTGTCAGCAATGTTCTTTGCGATGTACATGCTGCCTCTGGGACAGCTCATTAGGTGTTACAGTGTGGGTTTTCACTGCTATCCAGATGATACCCAACTGTATATGTCTTTTGCCCCGGAACACAGGACGCTATGGAAGTGCTTACCAACTGCCTGGCTGAGATTAATGATTGGATGTCCTTCAATTGGTTGTGCCTGAATCCCAACAAGACAGAAGTCTTGGTGATTGAGCAGGGTTGTGGGCATGATGGGAGTGCCTCCGGAGATTGTTCCTGGGTTCCACTCTGTTGATGGCCTCCCCTAGGGTGCAGGATCTTGGCGCTACCCTGGATGACAGATTGACACTTGAAGCTCAGGTGTCATCTGTGGTCCAAAGTGGGTTTTACCATTTAAGGAATATCACCAGGATTAAACCCCTACTTCTGCCCAAATACTTGCCATCACTGGTACATGCCTTTGTTACAACCAGGCTTGAGTACTGTAATGCTCTATACTTTGGGGTCACTGGAGGGACCCTCCATCGGCTGCGGCTGGTGCAGAATGCAGCGGCCAGGTTGCTGACTGGACAGTCTAGGTCTAGTCATGTGACCCCCAGTCCTGCGAGCTCTGCACAGGCTGCCTGACAGGTGAAGGATCATCTTCAGCATTGGCTTGCTCACATTTTTTTATTTTTATTCTTTTACTTATTTTGTTTCTTCCCCTGGACGACTGGCTCTTCCACCACTGGTCCCCCCGGCCCCGTCATCCCAGTGTCCACTAGTGTTTACCTCTGTTGCTGTTTCTCAAGGTGTCCAGCTGGTTGGGTGCAGTGCCTGCGAGGGACTGGATTCATACTGCCGGTTGCCATGATTTTTCCTGGTTTCTTCCTCCCCGAATACAGCACGGAGCATGCACTGGCAGCAATGGCCGAGCTGTGCATGCTTCTGAACGCCGCGTGTCTATTCCGCGACCATCCCCTCTGTCTGTGAATACATGGTGCCAGCCCCCAGCTACTCTTAGGGGCCAGGTAAACAGCGGACTCTGTCCCCACCCCTCCCCAGGAGAGGAGAGCTGTCCTTCCTGATGCTCGATCCTCTCCCTCCCCAGCCGACCCCTGGTGGCCTGCTCACATTGCAAACACAGGTCGCTGGCATTGCAGGAGGTAAGGCAGTGATGCCTCAGCCCTCCGCACCACTGTGCCGGCTGGCTTGTTCACCTTTAAGGCCCTATACGGATTGGGCCCTGGCTATCTGGCTGATCTCCTGACACCTCAGTTCACTCCCTCCACTCCTCGACCAGGGGTCTCCTCGCTGTTCCAAGGGCCAGATTAAAAACCTCCGGCGACCATGTCTTTATTGTCACTTGACCGGCCTTTGGAACTCTTTTCCAGGTTTTATGAGGGAGGCCCCGATGGTCGAGATGTTTAAAAGGGGTCTAAAGGGTCATTTATTTGGTTTGACCTTCCCTGATGAACCTCACTGACCAGAACTGATTTAATTGTAGCTAAAGCTCGCAAACCACTAGGAAAAACCCAAAGAAGCAACCGCCGGCCTCGTAGATGGAAAATGCAGGCCACATCTCCCCCTTGGCCGCAGAAGTCAACGCATTAGGCCACGAGGTCACCCAGCAAGTTCTGGCAGCACTGGAGCCCAAGCTCATGAGTTTGGCTACTAATTTCAATCGCAAACTGCAGGAACTTGTGGATTTGCATGCTACACATGCTACCAGGCTGAATGAGGCTGAGCAGCACATCTCTCATGCCAGAACAAATTACAGCCCTACAAAGGGAACTGGAGGAATTTAAAGAATTTTTCAACTACCAGGAGAATTATCAGCAGCACCTCAATTTGCGGCTCCAAGGGCTGCCAGAGGGAATGGAAGGACTGAATGTGATTTTTTTTATTTATTTTTTCTCAGAAGAAGCCAGAAGGGGAAGAAAACATATTCAATTCAGTGCCTTACAGTAAATACAGGATACTCACCTGTAACAGGAGTTCTAGGAATGGTATATGTTGTTCATCCACACTGTCTGGCAGGTTTCTTGCCGCTTTAAATCTTGCCGGAAGATCTTCAAGCTGGCTCCTCCCACCCACCCGGGTGGTAAAACTCTTGGCTCCGCCCCATGATGCCAGATCTAGCCTGCTGGAAAGCCAGGTTGTGCGTCGAAGCCGTGGAGGTCGGGTGGGTCGTGTGGATGAACAACATATACCATTCCTAGAACTCCTGTTACAGGTGAGTAACCTGTATTACTAGGGACATGGATATGTTGTTCATCCACACTGTCTGGCAGACTCCTAGCAGTTCTCCGGGAGGAGGGAGGCAAGGCGCATACCCCCTACTTGGGAAATAAAGACTAGAGAACTGAAGCCCCAAAACCAGCATCCCGGCGTGACTCAAGGTCGATGTGGTAGTGGGTAATGAAGGTGTGTGCTGACTTCCAGGTAGCAGCCCTGCAGATTTCCTGAATAGGCACTTCCCTGGAAGCAGCCACCGATGCAGCGGTATGGAGGGTAGAATGAGCTCTTATCCCTCTGGGAGGCTACATGCCCGCCAGCCTATAGCAGAGATCTATGCAGGAGGTGACCAACCTGCCTATCGTCCGCTTGGCTGCAGGTCTGCCAGGTGCGGCTTCAGCGTAGGTGACAAACAGCTGGCGAACCTCTCCCCGAACTTCAGCCGTCCGCTCCTTATAATAAGCAAGCGCTCTTCTAGGGTCCAAAGTAGGGAGCCTATATTCGGCCTTGGAGGTGTGATTGGGGTAGAACACCGGCAGAGTCAACACCTGGTTAAGGTGAAACTCCGACACCACCTTCGAAAGGAATTTCGGTTGGGGGCGCAGGACAACCTTGTCCCTGTGGAAGACAAGATAAGGAGACTCGATGGAAAGCGCCTGGAGCTGTCCCATTCTTCTGGCTGGCGTATAGCCACCAGAAAGCGGTCTCCCACGACAGGTGAGAAATGTCACACCTGTGCATCGGTTCGAATCGCTTGCCCATGAGCTTAGCCAATACCAGCAGTAGATCCACGGAGGTGGGAGGTTCTCACACCGAGGATATGTGATCAAAGCCTTGAAAAAGCGCCCTGACCACCTACTCCTCATGCCACCAACTGCTTCCCGGCCCACGCCCAGCAAGCAGAGATGGCTACTAGGTGCACCTTCAGGTCGCTTCGACAAGCCCTCAGCTGAGAAAGGGACCACAGGTAGTCCAGAATGCTTGCCAAGGAACAGGAGGAAGGGTCCAGGCCCTTGCCCTGACACCAAATGGAGAATCTCTTCCATTTGAAGGCATAGCATTTTCAGTGCGACTCACTTACAGGATGCCTCAGCGACGTCGGGGACCTCGTCGGGAAAGACCCAAGGCCTGGAACTCTAGCACTCAGAAACCAGGCCATCAGGTGCAGGGATTGAAGGTCCGGATGGAATACCTTCCCCTGATTGACTGAGATCAGGTCCGGGCGGGCTGGAAGCCGCCTCGGGAGCCTGGAGCTGAGACTGAGGAGATCTGGATACCAGAACTGGCGGGCCAGTCTGGGGCTACCAGAATCACCTGCGCCTTGTCCCTCCTCGCTTTGAGAAGCACCTTGTGGATCAAGGGAAATGGGGGAAAGGTGAAGAAGAGGCCCGGGGTCCATGGCCTCAAGAAGGCATCCCTCTGCAGCGAGCCCTGCTGAGGGGGGCGGACATGAAACAGTCTCAGCTTCGCATTCTCCCTGGAGGCAAACAGATCTGCCTGAGGCGTGCCCCAGTGGGAGAAGAGATCTTGTACTACCTCCAGCAGGAGAGACCACTTGTGAGACGCAGCCCCTATCTGGCTTACGACATCGGCCAGGGTGTTGGAGGCTCCTGCCACATGAATGGCGAGAAGATCTGCCTCCAGGCTGCGCGCGAGTGACCAAATGCGGAGGGCTTCCCTGCACAGTGCATGGAGCGTGTCCCGCCCTGGCGGTTTAGATAGTACATGGTTGTGGTATTGTCCATCTGGACCTGAACCACTTGACCCCGTAGAAACGGAGCGAAGGCGGTGAGGGCTAGACGGACCGCTCGAAGCTCCAGCAGGTTGATATGGCATCGGGACTCCCGAAGGAACCAGAGGCCGTGCGCTGTGTACTCCCCCAGATGGGCACCCCAACCCATCAGAGAGGCATCGGTCGATAGGGAGACCGTCGGCTCGGGGCGGACAAACGGGATGCCCTCCTTCAGATGTGCTGGAACGGTCCACCACTGGAGAGCGTTCCACATCCCCTGGGTCACTGTCACTAGCTGATCCAGAGGATCGAAGTGCTGTGACCACTGGCTGGCCAGTCCCCACTGAAGGAGACGCATGTACCAGCAGGCCCAACGGACCACGCTGGTGCAGGCCGCCATAAGGCCCAGGAGGCGCAGGAAGTCCCAGTCAGGGCGCGATTGCCCAACCTGAAATGATTGGGCAAAGGAGGAAAGAACCTCGGCCCTGTCCACCGGGAGCCGTGCTCTGGCTCGTAGAGAGTCGAGCTCTGCCCCGATGAATTGTATCACCTGCTTTGGCACGAGTTCCGACTTGGCCTCGTTGATGAGGAGGCCAACCTGAGAGCAAACCTGGAGGGCCAGATCTCTGGACAGCTCCACCTCCACTCTGGAGGGGCTGCAATCAGCCAGTCGTCCAGGTAGGGGTACACCTGGACCCTTCAGCGCCGCAGGAATGCTGTCACCACTGCCATGCATTTGGTGAAGACCCTGGGAGCTAGGGAAAGGCCGAAGAGCATGGCCCGGAACTCTAAAAGGGATCTCTCCACTCTGAAGTGGAGGAATCTCTCGTGGGACGGACGGATTGGGACGTGAAAGAATGCGTCCTGAAAGTCCATGGAACAGAACCACATGCCTTGTTCCAAGGATGGGATTATCTGAGCCAGACTGACCATCCTGAAGGTCCGAGACCTTAGGAACCTGTTCAGGTCGTGCAGGTCGAGAATGGGGCGCCAGCCCCCAAGACCGTTTTGGGACCAGGAAGTACCTGGACACAAACCCCAGGTCTGGAGGAGGATCTGCCACCTTTCTGATCACCTCTTCTTCGAGGAGCAGGGCAATATCAGCTTGGCGGGCCAACAGAAAGGCTGCAGACCCCGTGGCCCCCCGAGGGGCGATGGCTCGGAAGGGTGGGACCTGCTCGAACTCCAGAGGCAGGCCCTTTCCTACCACCTCCAACACCACGCAGTCCGTGGTGATAGCGGACCAGGCGGAAAGGAAGTGGCGCAGCCGTCCCCCCATGGGGGAACCCGGGGGGGGGTGACGAGGCTGGGAGTGACACCCCTCAACCCGTCACTGGGCAGGCTTGGAGGAGGGACCGGCCAAGGGACCTCCTGGGCCTTTATCTCCCGGCTTCCTATTAGAGGAAGCTGCGGGCTTGGGTTTGGGATGCCAAGCACGAGCCTGCTGGCCCTGGTGCTGGTACTGTTGGGCCAGACGTGGCGCAGGCGCAGAAGGGTGAAAGGACTTGTGCTGCTGCTGTCGGCGGCCTTTGCCCTTCTGGGCGGAGGTGACAGAGTCCAAAGTGGCATTGGACTTTTCGATCCGTTGGAGGTGACTTTCCACTCCAGGGCCGAATAGATCGGTCCCCAGGAAGGGGACATCCGCCAATTTGTGCTAGGTATCCGCCGTGAAGGTGGATATCCTCAGCCATGCTCTGCAGCGCATGGCCACCGTGGCCGCAACTGATCTGGCACAGGAGTCTCCTATGTTCAGAACCGTTTGGAGCTGCTGCTTAGCCACTGCCCTACCCTGGTCCCGCACTTGCCGGACCGTGGTCTGCAGATCAGCCAGGAGATGAGGGATCACCTCATCCAGAGAGCCCATGAGGGCGTGGAAGAAGTGTGCCATCAGCACGGCCGAGCTGGCCTGGCGGAGGCCAAGGGAGGACGCAGCGTACACCTTGCGGCCGGCGTAGTCCAGCTTTTTGGACTCCTTGTCAGGAGGCTTGTCCACGTCCCTAGTGTTCCCGGAACGCCGGAAAATGCTGTTGGTGACCAACCCCTCAGCATAGGGGTGTTCCGAAAACCCGGGCAAAGAGCCGGTAGGGACCGCATACTTCATGGCCATCCTGGCCGAAGGCGCAGGGCAGGATGCAGGCAGCTGCCAAAGCTCAAGGCTGGGCCAACAATGGCTTCAACCACGGAAGGCCTCCGTGGGGAATCCTCAGTCAGTATCTCCATCAGGATACTTGGCCCATTGGATACTGAGCTCAGGCTGCATCCCAGTGGACTCTGAGATGAGCCAGCAAACTCATGAAGGACGATGGGCTTTGGTCAACGACTAGCCCACGGAGAACTCCAGGTCAACAGGCCTGGAGAACAGGGAGGAGTCATTGTCGGACTCGGAGGAGTCCGCGAAGAGTTGTCTGGGGCCTGAGCCACCCTCCACCTGCCAAGGACGGTCGGGAGTGAGGGTGACCGACAACCTGTAGGGCAGGCCTTGACCCGATCGAGAGTCCTTGGTCGGCGCCCCCAATTTCGGTTGTGGAGGCAGAGGTTCCACCACAATTGGTCGGGGCAGCTGGTTTCAGCCAAACAACCTGGAGCTTGCAGCACCTCAACTTCTAGCGAGGGGTTGTTTGAGCCGCTCGGGTGACAGCCACTTGATGGCCGGGGAAAGCGACGGCGTCGACTTCTTCCCGGACAGAAGCAACTGCTGCCATATCAGGTCCTCGTAGCATCGACACAATTTGGGCTGAAGCCTCTCCTCTTCTAAGGAGGAAGCCGAGGACAAGGGGCGGTGCCGCTTACTTCGGTGCCGAGACAGAGACTGCCGATGTTGGCGGGATCGGCTGGACTGAGACAAAGTCTGAGACCAAGATTCACGGTGTTTCTGAGGACGGGTCTGTGAAGGAGCGGGAGACACCCACTCTTCCCTCGGCTCGGAAGCCTTAATTGGGGACTGCTGCACCGGGGGCACAGGCAGATCCTTGGTCTCCACCGGGGGAACCGGTGAAGAAGGGTTGTTGGCATCACCAGGCAACAGCCCGTCCGACGGGTCGAGAAAAAATCTCGACCGCGTTGGCAGATGTCTCGGCCAACTGGCCTGTGAGGGGCAGCTATGAAGCCAGAGCCGTATAGCCATAATCTCGACCAAAAGTCGACAGTCGGCTGTCCAGGGAAGGAGACCTCTAACACTCCCGAAGCGACCGACGATGGAACTTACCCTTAGAGTCCTTCTTTTGGACCGAGGGGAATATCCATGGCCCCATCTCCCTTGGTTAGAAAGGATTGGCAAAGCTCCTGAACGAAGCTGAACTACAGGTACCAGAGAGCGGGATAAATGCCGCGACCGAGGAAGATGGATGATGCAGCCTGGGCCTCCTCCTCGAGAGCGATCATCTGCTCGAGTTGCTCAGACTAGCCAGCCACCACGGTAACTGCCCAACGGCCCTTCGACTTAACTGACGGGTAGAGCTTCTCGGGGCACCCAAGCTGTAACTGGGTAGCGCGGTCCTCCAGGATGTTGGCTGAAAAGGAACGGCATGACTCACAGGCATGCAGGTTGTGTTCTAGGCCGAAGCAGTAGACGCACGTGGAGTGCGAGTCTGTCCTGGACATCTTCTGCCCACAAGGGCAGGCCGAAATCCGGAGTCGATTGGTCCATCGCAGCCAGCAGGGAGAAGATGACCGAAGTCTTGAAAATTTTAAAATGAGTTTCGGTCGAACCAAAAAATTAGGATCCGGTCTATCACGCAGAGTGCTAAGCAGGGAACCTGAGCTTCCAAGCGGTAAGGAAGATCTGGCGTCATGGGGCGGAGCCGAGAGTTTTACCAGCCGGTTGGGTGGGAGAAGCCAGCTTGAAGACCTCCCGGCAAGATTTAAAGCGGCAAAGAACCAGCCAGACAGTGTGATGAACAACATATTCATGTCCCTAGAACTGGTAATTGCTATTTTTCTTTTAAACTTAGATTGTGGGCTTTTAGTGACACTGTACTTTCTTTGTTGTCTTTACTTTGAATTGTTTTTGGGCTGTTGAAAATTTAAACCGTAGTGGTGGTGTATTTCTTTGCTGTCTTTAATTGCTGCAAATTTTCGCCCCCCTTCCCCCAACTCTTAATTATATGCCCTTTTAAATCTGATTGACAGGAGCTAAACACAGGGTATAGAAAACGGTGTGGAGAAGGAGGGGCATAAGGGTGAAGAAGCCCATCCTCAGCACGACAAGTGTTTTGACTCATTTATTTATTTCTTGGTTTATCTGAGGATCAGTGGCAGGATTTTTATGACAGTAAATTAATAAAAAGGCAACTAGGAGAGCTTCAGTAGCAGACAAGTAGTGGAATAGCAGTATAATGTGGGGAGTAGTGCAATGCAGTGACTGTGGGGCAGCCATATTCAGGCAGACCTTCTGGAAACTGAGGTGCTGCCCTATCTGCATGCATCTCTCTGGACTGCGGGATGAGGTAGCCAGACTCAGAGCGGAAGTAAACTGGGTCAGGAGTACCATCACCCCTATCAAGAGACCACCCAGTCCAATGCAACTGCCTCAAAGGATGCCGAGAACGAGGAGCACTTGGATGACAGTGGCTCAGGGAGGATTAGAGCGGTCAGGCAGAGGCACATCCCAAATCCTATTCCACTCAAGAACTCATATGCCACACTGGCAAATGGGGACAACAATAGAGGTACCCAGAGAAGTGGAAGGAAAGGATGTGGAGGTTAGGAGGGAGGTGACCTCAGCAGGGAAAGCAGTGGACCCCAGAGGAGGAGAGGCGAATCTTGGTGGGGGACTCCATCATAAGAGGGATCCAGCTACGAACACAGGAGGGGTAGGACAGGGAGGTGAGGTGCCTACCAGGGGCTACGGCATGGAGGGATGGAAGGAAGATTCTGGGGATCACTGGGAAGGCAAGACAGGAGGGTGAGCTGGATGTCATTATCCACCTAGGTACTAATGACCTGGCAAATGAGGAGCCAAAGGAAGTTCAGGAAGAGTTTGGGAAATTGGGGAGGGTCCCAACAAGTAGCTATATGTCACTTTCTCAGAGTACTACCTCACGAGAGGCAAGGAGAGCATGGGGTGTATGCCAAGACTTTAACTCATGGTTGAAGAACTGGTGCTGTGAGAAGAGTTTGGATTCATTGGTGACTGGGGACCCACCTGGAGGGATGGAGGTTTGTTCAAGCCCGACGGACTGCATCCATCCTGGAGGGAATCAAGCACTCAATGATAAGTTTAAATGCTACATTGACAAGCATTTAAACTAGCAAAGGGGGGTGGCAGGCCAGCAAGGAGGGTACCTACTTGCTCACCCACCACAGCTAGCAGTGGAACCAGTGAACCAGAGGAGTGGCCATCTCTACAAAGCAGAGTGCAAAAGATGGAGATTAGCGTCCAAGAGGTGGATAGACAGAAAAGGGGCAGAAGGGCAGACAGTAAGGAGAACCAGGGATAAAGGACAACCAAGGAAGGGGCTGGAGTAGAACAGCGAAACAGTCCAGGGAGGTCAAATCATGGGAGCCATGTGTGCAAATGCCAGGAGCCTTAGCAACAAGATGGAAGATTTGGAGGCTGTCATGGTGCAGTCAGACCTGGACATTGTGGCCATCACTGAAACCTGGCGTAATGATAACCATGACTGGGAGATGGCCACACCTGGCTACAACATATTCAGAAGAGACAGGGCAGGCAGGAAGGGAGGAGGAGTGGCACTGTATGTGAAAAATGACATAAGGGCCACAGAGATCCAGGAGGAACAAAATGGGGAAGAGATACTGTGGGTTAAGCTGGAAAGGAAAATGGGGCCATCCATCCGCACAGGTGTGGTCTATAGATCACCAGCCCAGGAGGAAGAAACAGATAGGGAGCAGATGCTAGCCATCCAAAGGATGGCAGACAAGGGTGAGGTAGTACTGGTTGGAGACTTCAATATTCCAGACGTGGACTGGAACATCCCAGCAGCAGCATCAACTAGGAGCAGATTTATCCTGGACTCCCTTCAGGGTGCCTTCCTCAAGCAACTGGTCATGGAACCAACTGGGCAGAAGGCAATACTGGACCATGTGCTCACAAACAGGCACAGTGTGATGGGGGGTAACAGTGGGGAGCACCTGGGGAACAGTGACCACCAGTCATTGTGGTTTGAAATCACAGAAAGAGCAGAACCAAACCACACAAAAACACGTATCCTGGATTTTAGGGGGCAGACTTTGGGAAAATGGGGAGATACTAGAAAGAGGTATTAAGGGGAATGGAGCAGGAATCAGGGATTGAGGAACAGTGGGCAGTATTTAAAATGGGGATTACAAGAGCAACAGAATTATGCATTAAGCAGGTTAGCAAGAGGAAAAGGAAGAGGAGACTATTAAGGTTTTCCAAAGAGGTAGCAAAGAAAGTGAAAGCCAAAAAGATTACATTCAGGCAATACAAAAAGACACAGGCAGAAGGGGATAGAGAGAAGTACCAGGAGAAGCAAAGGAAGGCAAGGCGGTCAGTAAGGAAGCCAAAGCTCAGACAGAAGAACACATTGCAAAATCAGTGGGTAGAGGAGACAAAACCTTTACAGGTACATAGTGAAAAAGAAAGGCAAAGGGAGGGATAGTGAGACTGAAGGGGAGGATGGGGGCCGCGTGGAGGATGACAACAGTAAAGCTGACATATTGAACAGGTATTTCTGCCAGTCTTTACTGAGGAAGAGGAGGTAATGGGTCTGAAGGGTACAAGGGGTGAGAATGCTGCAGAATGGACACAAGTCCCTTTACAGAGAAAGGGTCTTGAAGGAACTGGAAGTAATAAGAGTTGATAAAGCAATGGGGCCAGATGGGTGCACCCCAGGGTCCTTAAAGAACTAAGAGAGGTGGTGGCTGAACTCTGGCTATCCTGTTTAGCCGATCACTGAAACAGGAGAGGTACCCAAAGACTGGAGGATAGCAGATGTAGTCCCCTTATACAAAAGTGGGAACAAAGAGGAAGGGGAACTACAGACCAGTCAGCCTTACCCGGTAGTGGGGAAGATCATGGAAGCACTACTGAAGGAGAGATTGGTGGAACATCTGGTTGTCAATGGACTACAGGACCCAAGGCAGCATGGTTTCACCAGGGGGAGGTCATGTCAGACCAACCTCGTTGAATTTTGTGACTGGACTACTAGGGAGGTGGATCAGGGCAGGGCAGTGGACATGGCCTACTTTGGACTTCAGCAGGCCTTGACACTGCACCACATAGAAGACTATGACACAAACTGGGAATATGGTGCGGGCAGGACAGTAGTGTGGTGGGTAGGTAACTGGCTGGGCGGCAGGACACAGAGGGTGGTGGTAAATGGCTGTCACTCCACAGAGGGAAGAGTGACCAGTGGGGTACCACAGGGATCAGTGCTGGGACTGGTCCTATTCAACATCTTCATAAGTGACATTGCATGGGACCTAGAAAGCAGAATTTCACTGTTCGCTGATGACACAAAGCTCTGCAACAGAGTAGACACACCAGAGGGTGTAGACAGAATGAGAGCGACCTGCAGAAACTTGAAGAATGGTCAGGGGTTTGGCAGTTGAAATTCAATGCAAAGAAGTGCAAGATAATGCACATGGGGCACAAAAACCCTGACACAATATATCAGTTGGGGGGTGAGGATATAGCATGCACCAAGCAGGAAAAGGATTTTGGGGTTATCATCTCTGATGACCTCAAGGTAGGGAAACAGTGTGACAAGGTAGCAGGTAGAGCAAATAGGATACTGGGATGCATAGGTAGGAGCATCACCTGCAGGAAAAGGGAGGTCATAATTCCACTATACAAGACACTAGTGAGGCTCACCTGGAGTACAGTGTACAGTTCTGGAGACCTTACCTATGTAAGGACAGACAGAGTAGAGAAGGTTCAGAGGAGGGCAACAAAGATGGTGCATGGATTGCATCACAAGTCCTATGAGGACAGGTTGAAGGAACTGAACATGTACTCCCTGGAGGAGAGGAGGAGAGAGGGGAATGATAGAGACATACAAGTATCCTACAGGGAGGAACAGGGTGCAGGAATACACTATTTTAAGCAAAAAGATGTTCCAGGAATAGAGGCATGGGATGACGTTGGAGGAGGGGCGAGTCAGAGGAAATGTGAGGAAGAATTTCTTCACAGAATGGGTGGTGGACAAGTGGAACACCCTGCCAGAGGAAGTGGTGGGGGCTGAAACAATCACAGCATTTAAGAATGCATGGGATAGACATAAAGGAATTCTGGAGGTCAGGGGTAAGGGGCAACAGACTTCTAGGAAAACAAACTGAACTTACAAGCTCAAATGGGCAGACTGGGTGGGCCATAGGCCCTTATCTGCCGACACTGTCTATGTATCTATGATTGATTTTTGTGCCAAAACCCTTCCTGAGCTCCTTGGACTCTCACCAAAAAATGGCCATTTCCAAAATTGTGAGGGCTCATAGGGCAGTCATGCCCAAACCTGCACCAAATCAGCCTCTGTGACAAATAATTATGAGATTTCATAATTACCCTGATAGGGAGAATCTTCTGAAAGCTTATAGGGAAAATCCTGGGCTACAATATGAAGGGCACAAATTGTTCCTCTCTCAAGATTATTCTGCTCGACTGTTGAAACGACGTTGGGCCTTAAATCCTGTGATGGCGCAGCTACGAGAGGCTAAGGTGGAGTGTTATATGCTGTATCCAGCAACTCTCAAAATCAAGCATGAAGGGGCTGTTTTTACATTCTAGGAGGTACCGAAGGTGGAGGTGTTTGTCCAAGACCTTAAAAAGAAAATGGGGTGATACTGTTTAACCCTGATCTCTGTGGAAATTTATTTTCTGCAGACCTGGCTCAATCACATGGACCTAGCTGGAATTTGGGACATTATATCTGATTAATGTACTTTTATATGGTGGATGGATCAGAAACATTGGGATTATTTGCTGTGCAAGCTGGGGTTTTCTGTTTTTTTTTTTTTTTTTGGATGAATGGCAACTGATGGGGCTGGACTGACTTGAGACACTTGGAAGGCTGGGGGAGATTGTAGAGTCCTGAGCAGGCCCAAAGTTATTTGTCATCATGGGCCTGAGAAGTTTCATTATTTGTTTTTTTTTTTGTTGTTGTTATTTCTTTCTCCCTTTCCTTTTTTTTTTCTTCTTCTCCCTCAGTCTGCTTGCCTCTCCTCCTTCAAAAATTGAAGTAATAGATATGAGGAGGGAAACTCTCGGAGTCTCCTGCTCCTGCTGCAAGACTAAAAAGTTTTGGGTGTTTTTTTTTTCTTTCTTCCATCTTTTTTTTATTGATGGACACATATTGCCAGTTTAGGGAGATATATAGTTTCATTTCGGATGGCTCCCTTTATATATAAGGCAAGAAAATTAAAGAGGAGGGAGAACTGGTATATGGAGGAGCGGTTGGGGAGGGGGCGGCTGTGAGGGAGAGGGTGCAGCGCCTTTCAGTAATCTGCACTGTGCGCTCTCCCTCGGACATGCTCTGCCCTGACCCATTCTGAATATCATGGACATGATTTGCCCTCTCTCTGGTTGCCCTGCTGAATAAGCTTGGTTAATTAGCATTTGTTGAAGAGGACTGCAGAGCTGAACGATTTTTCTTACTCTCCCCTTTCTCCTTTTGTGTGTTAGCTTGCTCTGTTTATCTACTCCCTAGGTGGCCTGGAGGCAGGGGAACGTTTCTGCATTATAGTATTATATTTTATAAATATCTACTGCGGGAGGGGGGTGAGGGAGGTGTCTCAGTCTTACAGTGGGGAAGGGGTGTAAAATCCCTGCTTTTTGGAGCTACTATTACAATGGGGTGGGGGCGGTGGAAAGGAGGGATGGAGGAGGAAGACTTGTATATAGTTCTTGTTTGTTTGTTATTCTGTAGTTTGTTACTAGTGTTAAGATCCAAATGTATAGCCAATCTGAAAGCCTTTTTGGAGACAAGGGATGGGTAGTCGGGGAATGTTCGTAATGGATACTGGCTGGGGAAGCTACATGGTCTGAATCATGGCTAGTTTGAAGAACCTGACAATAGTTTCATGGAATGTCAGGGGAATAGCAACCCCAGTTAAGCGCACAATGTTGCTGACTGCCCTGAAGCGGCAAAATACTCAGGTGGCCTTCCCTCAGGAGACCCACCTTACAGAGAAAGAACATGTTAAATTAAAGAGGAATTGGGTTGGGGAATGCTACACGGCTTCCTTTAATTCTCACAAATGAGGGGCGGCTGTTCTCCTGCACAGGAAATTGCCCTTTTAGATGGAGCAGGTGGTGAAGGACCCAGCTGAGGGGCACTATGTATTTGTTGTGGGCAGCAGGTAAAGCAAATAGGATGCTGGGATGCATAGGCGGGGCATCACCAGCAGGAAAAGGGAGGTCATAATTCCACTATACAAGACACTAGTGAGGCCGCACCTGGAGTACACTGTGCAGTTCTGGAGACCTTACCTATGTAAGGACACAGACAGGGTAGAGAAGGTTCAGAGGAGGGCAACAAAGATGGTGCATGGATTGCATCACAAGTCCTATGAGGACAGGTTGAAGGCACTGAACATGTACTCCCTGGAGGAGAGAGGAGAGAGAGGGGATATGATAGAGACATACAAGTATCTTAGGGAGGAACAGGGTGCAGGAATGCACTATTTTAAGCGAAAAAGATGTTCCAGGACTAGAGGGCATGGGATGAAGTTGGAGGAGGACGATTCAGAGAAGCGTGAGGAAGAATTTCTTCACAGAACGGGTGGTGGACAAATGGAACACCCTGCCAGAGGAAGTGGTGGGGGCTGAAACAATCACGGGATTTAAGAATGCATGGGATAGACATAAAGGAATTCTGGAGGTCAGGGGTAAGGGGCAACAGACTTCCTGGAAAACATAAACTGAACTTACAAACTTAAATGGGCAGACTGGGTGGGCCATAGGCCCTTATCTGCCAACATTGTCTATGTATCTATGTAATACATAAGGGGAAAAGGTCATATTTGGGAGTATATATGCACCTGCTGTCCATGACCCACTATATTATAGAGCTCTCCTGGATCTGTTAACTGAAGAACAATTTCCAAACTTAATAATGGAAAGAGATATGAATTGCTTGCTCAACCCAACGTTAGATCACTCTGAGGGTAAGGGAACCCCAAAAGGGGCCATTCGGGGCTGTCTAGAAGGTATGACTGATTTAGATATTATTGATGGGTGGCAAACAGCCCATCCCACTGCTAGGGAATATACCTTTTTTTCGCATCCTCACCACACCTGGTCCAGATTGGACTATCTGTTCCTACTGCGAGACTGGTATTTTCATCTTACATGCATTAAACATAACCCAGTCCACATCTCCGACCAAGCTATGGTCATAATGACCTTGCAATGGGGAAGGGAAGAATGACCATATATAGAATGGAGATTTCCTAACTATCTGTTAGAAAACAAAGAATTTAAAGAGCATTTGCAGAACAATGGAATCAGTATGTGCAGGCTAATTTAGAGACAGCCCCTTCTAGGGCTGCCTTTTGGGATACTGGAAAAGCGTTTATGAGAGGGGCCATAATCAGTTACGTAGCACATCACAAAAGGAAAGTTAAGGAACGTAGGATGAATCTGGAGCAGAGACTTACAGTATTAGAGAGAAGAGTGACTCGAGGGGAGGGGGAGATAATGTGTACCAATTATTGGCAGGGACCCGGGAGGCATTAAATAGTTTATTGATGGGAGAAGTGAAAAAAAAAAAAGGCCTTTCAGGTGACAGCCACTTAATGGCCGGGGAAGGCGACGGGGTTGGCTTGTTCCCGGTCAGAAGGAGCTGCTGCCACATTAAGTCCTCGTAGCGTCGATGCAATTTGTGCCGAAGCCTTTCCTCCGAAGAGGAAGAAGACGAGGACGAGCGGCACCACCGCTTTCCTCGGTGCCGAGACCGCTGGTGTCGGCTGGACCGAGAAGAGGTCAGAGACCGTCGGTGTTTCCGAGGGTGGATCTGAGAGGGAGCAGGGGAAACCAGTTCCTCCCTCGCTCGGGATCCTTAACCGGGACTCCGCACAGGAGGCGCAGGCATGTCCTCGATTTCCACCGGGGACCGGACTGGTGAAGCAGGGTTGTCGGCTTCTCCAGTCGACAGCCCATCTGACAGGGTCGAGAAAGATCTCCGACCGCATCGACGGGTGTCTCGGCGGCTGATCTGACGGGACATCGTGAAGCCAGCAGCCTTAGCTGCAACCTCGACCGAAGTCGAGTGTCAACTGTCCGGGGAAGGGGATCTCTCCCACGAACGCTGACGGTGGGACTTACCCTTCGAGTCCTTCTTCTTGGACCAAGAGGAGTGTCCTGATGGACCCTCACCTTTCGTGGAGAGGGACTGACAAAGCTCCTTAAAAGAAGCCGCACAGGAGGAGCCCAAGGAGAGCGGGATAAATGCCGCGACCAAGGAGGATGAAGATGCAGCCTGGGCCGCCTCCTCCTCGAGGGCGATCATCTGTTCAAGTTGCTCAGCTGAGCCTGCTGCTGCGGAAACCGCCCAACGGGCCTCCTTTGATTTCACCGGCGGAATACGTCTCTCGGGGGCGCCCAAGTTGAAGCCTGGCAGCATGGTCTTCGAGGACATTGGCCAAGAAGGATTTACACAAATTGCAGGCCTGCGGATCGTGGTCAAGCCTGAGGCAGTAGACGCACGTGGAGTGCGGATTGGTCCGAGACATCTTCTGCCCGCATGGGCACCGCCGAAAACCGGGAGTCGATTTATCCATCGCAGCCGCGAAGGAGGAAACAGACCGAAGTCTTGTAAACTTTAAAGTTTGTTTTGGGTTAACCGAAGAGTTTGGATCCAGTCTAAATGCAGAACGCTAAGGAGGGAACCTGAGCTTCCAAGTGGTAAGGAAGATCTGGCGTCATGGGGCAGAGCCGAGAGTTTTATCACCCGAGTGGGTGGGGGGGAGCCAGCTTGAAGACCTTCTGGCAAGATTTAAAGCGGCAAGGAACCTGCCAGACAGTGTGGATTGAACAACATATCCATGTCCCTAGAAACTTGCCTTTTTGTGTGGAAACATTTTTATGAATGGGGAAATATGTCTGGAAATATGTTGGCTAATTTAATAAGGGGAAAGTGTGGAACAAATTTAATACATGCCATTAAGGGAGAAGATGGCACGCTCCAGAAAGATAAAAAATCTATCGGAGAGAGATTTATAAGGTTTTATAAAGAACTACACCGCTCTCAAACTGGGACAGGGGAACACGGAATGTCTGAGTTTTTGAATAAGCTAAAACTGCCTCAGATTACAGAGGCCCAGAGAACTTGGCTAGGCTCCATAATAACCAGAGAAGAAATAGCTAAAGCCATTGCAGCCCTTAAGAGAGGGAAGACTAGTGGACCAGAAGGCTTTCCAGACGAATATTATAAGGTTATGCAAACTCACCTGGTCGAGCACTTGGAGGCAGTGTTTAGGGAGGTCAGAGAGGAGTTGGGAGAGTTGCCACACTCCTGGGGGGGGGGGAAGCAGCTATTTGCCTAATTCTGAAGAGGGGGAAGAATCTATATGAGTGTGCTTCATTTAGACCAACATCCCTTTTAAACTGTGATTCTAAAATCATGGCCAAGATCATAGCTACTAGGTGGGAAAAATTGTTACCGGAAATAATCCATCCAGACCAGACTGGGTTTATCTGAGACAGACATTCCTATCATAACATGAGAACCCTTCTAAATGTGATATGGTGGGCTGGAAATGGGTGGGAGCCGGTGAACATCCTATCAATGGACACAGAAAAAGCGTTTGATAGAGTGGAATGGACATACTAGATGGAAGTCTTGGCCCGGTTTGGTCTGGGTGGAGAATTTATTGGCCTGGTCCGAAAGATGTACAGGAACCCCAAGGCTAGGGTTTTAATTAATGGTACTTTCTTGTATAGCTTTGCACTAGGTAGGGGTACTCGAAAAGGCTGCCCGCTCTCACCCATCCTATTTGCTCTGGTGCTTGAACCTCAGGCTATTGCCATTCGAGCCAGCCCAGACATTTCCGGAGTTGTAGGTAAGATGGAAGGGGAGTGCAAATTATCGTTATACGCTGACGATATGTTACTATATGTAACTAAGCCATCTCAGTCCATGCCCCAACTATTAACACTGATTGATAACTTTTCTAAGTTTTCTGGTTATAAATTAAATTTAGAGAAATCGGAGGAGATGAGAATTGGTGAGTCCGTAGACCTAGAAACAAGACAGGGGTCAGAGTGGAGTTTTTAAACAGTCCGGGGGCATTTACTTATTTGGGCATAAAAGTGGGGAGCAATATTGGAAGTTTATATGGTCTTAGTTACACCCCACTCCTACAAATTATAATAGCAGATTTGACCAGGTGGGACAAACTCCCTATCTCATGGTTCGGGAGAATAAATTTGATTAAAATGAATGTCCTTCCCAGAGAACTCTACGCTCTCCAGATGTTACCTGTAGGGCTATGGAAGACTGACATTAAGAGATTAGAGAGCCCCTTCTCGGATCTTATCTGGCAGGGTAGACACCCACAGTTGGGCTTAGCTCAGCTAAAATCCTCTACGGAAAAGGGAGGGCTCCAATTTCCAGACCTGGGGGTTTATCACATGGCTATACAATGTTGTTATATACAAGACTAGATTGGTAGACCCAGAGAAGATGGCTCAATTTAGAAGAGAGGGGATGCCCGGGTAGGATATCAGCATATCTATCTATCAGAGGCTGGCAGGCATATCTTAACTTGCCAGATTCAAACCCCTTGATCAGGACTGTAATAGAAAGCTGGAAAAGACTGAGTAAACAAAAAGGTTTGGGACAGGATGATACATTGCTCCTACTCCTGGGGGGAAACCCTTTTTTCTTGCCAGGTCTAGAGTATGCGTGATATTGAGATTGGGGGGAGAGGGGTATCCTGTGTCTAAAACATCTCTTTACCCAGACAGAGTCAGATTCTTTTGAGAATCTGCAGGCTAGGACAGGCTTGGGACATTGACATTATTTTTTATATCTCCAAGTTAGGGCATATTGTACATCTCTTGGTAGACTCCATGGGGTGGACTCCACATGGGTCCAATTAGAACGTTCTATTCTGGTGGGACAGAAAAACCCAAAGGGTACAATTCGCAGAATGGCCAAGGAGGGGAAAGCTTTGCTCCCAGATGAAACAGAGAAAACCAGACAGTTATGGGAGAGAGATCTTGGTCTCTCTATATCAGAAGAGAACTGGAGACTGATATCCCAACTCCATCAGCATGTCCTGCTGTGTAATAAATATAAGGAATCTTATTATAGATGTTGTCAACGATTGTATTGTCCGTAAATTGTGGTTCACAAATATAACCCTGCAGTGTCCCCAGTCTGTCCTAGATGTAATAATAACCCAGCAACTTATTACCATTACTTCTGGACTTGCCCTGTTTTACAAAACTTCTGGAGGGATGTGATAAATGAATTGCAGGGCATTGTGGGATGGCAGCTCTCAATGTCTCCCTTGTTGCTCTTATTTGAAGTTGAAGATGCTGGGGAGGAGGAATGGACCCCTGTTCAGAGGTGGCTCCATGTGGTACTGTTTATAGCTAGACAATGTATTCTTAATACATGGGTGTCTGCTATACAACCCACTATATCCCAGTGGAAAGTCCTAATATTGCAGGCACTCACTCTGGAATGTTTCACCTATGTCATAAAAGATAAAGAGGAGCTCTTTCATAAGACATGACAGCCCTACCTGGCGTCCTTGTCGGTGGCAGACAATATAATGTTGAGTGAAGGATGGGTCTGAGACTATACCAGTCTCCCTCCGCTGGCCCACTGATCTTTGTATAAGAATGGGAATGACTCCATCCCTCAGATAACCTGGACTATAATGGGAATAATTTTATGTGTGATCTTTTACAACTGACTTTTTGTTTCAATCTGTAATCAAATGATGGAAATGGATCTTGATGTATACAAGTTGTGGATCTATCTTTATGTATGTTTTGTATGTCCCACACAAAAGATTAGTAATCAAATTAACCAGCCTTGGAGTGGTTCCCAGGGTGGTAGCCTGGGTAAAACATTGGCTGAACAACAGGACACAAAAGGTAATTGTAAATGGAGTCCACTCTGAAGAAAGGGGGTTACTAATCGGGTACCGCAGGGTTCAGTACTGGGTCCAGTCCTTCTTAATGTCTTTATAAGTGACACTGCAGAGGGACTGGAAGGAAAAGTATGCCTCTTGCAGATGACACAAAGATCTGCAACAGGGTTGATACACAAGGAGTGTGGAAAGGATGAGAAGGGACTTGGCAAGGTTGGAGGAATGGTCAGAAGTATGGCAGCTTGGATTCAATGCAAAGAAGTGCAAAGTAATGCACCTGGGAAACAAAACCCAGCGGAAGATTACACAATGGGGGTAGTAACAACAACAAAAATGGAAAGGGACCTGGGGTAATCATATCAGATGACCTTAAGGTTGGCAAGCAATGTGAGAAGGCAGTAGGAAAGGCTGGGGGATACCGGGATGTATAGGGAGAGGCATCACCAGCAGAAAAATACAGGTTACTCACCTGTAACAGGAGTTCTAGGAATGGTATATGTTGTTCATCCACACTCATTGGCAGGTATCCTTGCCGCTTTAAATCTTGCCGGAAGGTCTTCAAGCTTGCTCCTCCCACCCACCCGGTGGTATAACTCAGCTCCGCCCCATGACGCCAGATCTGGCCCGCTGGAAGCTCAGGTTGTGCGTCCGCCGGGAGGTCGGGTAGCGTGTGGATGAACAACATATACCATTCCTAGAACTCCTGTTACAGGTGAGTAACCTGTATTTCTAGGACATGGATATGTTGTTCATCCACACTCATTGGCAGACTCTAGCAGTTCTCCAGGAGGAGGAGGCAAGACGCACACCCAATACTTACTTGGGAAAGAGAGACTGAGAACCGAGGCCCCAAAACCAGCATCCCGGCGTGACTCAAGGTCGATGTGGTAATGGGTAATGAAGGTGTTTGCTGACTTCAGGTAGCAGCCCTGCAGATTTCCTGGATAGGGACGTCCCTGGAAGCAGCCACCGTTACAGCAGTATGGCGGGTAGAATGAGCTCTTATCCCTCTGGGAGCTCCATGCCCGCCAACTTATACAGAGATCTATGCGGGAGGTTACCACCTGCTTATCAGTCCGCTGGCTGCAGGTCTGCCAGATGCGGCTTCAGCGTAGGTGACAAACAGCTGGCGAACCTCTCCCAATTTCAGCCGTGGCTCCTTATAATAAGCGGCGCCCTTCTAGAGGTCAGAGTATGGAGCCTATATTCGGCCTCCGAGGTGTGATTGGGGTAGAACACCAGCAGAGTCAACACTTGGTTAAGGTGAAACTCCGACACCACCTTCGGAAGGAATTTCGGGTGGGGGCGCAGGACAACCTTGTCCCTGTGGAAGACCAGGTAAGGAGACTCGATGGAAAGCGCCTGGAGCTCTCCCATCCTTCTGGCTGGCGTGATAGCCACCAAGAAGCGGTCTTCCACGACGGGTGAAGAGAGCACACCTGTGCATAGGTTCGAATGGCTTGCCCATGAGCTTTGCCAGTACCAGCAGTAGATCCCCTGGAGGTGGGGTTCCCGCACTGGAGGAAATGTGATCAAGGCCTTTGAAAAGCGCCAGACCACCTTCTCCGCGCACATGACTGCTTCCGCCCGCGCGTAAGCACAGATGGCTGCCAGGTGCACTTAAGGTCGTCGACCTAAGCCCTTGACTAGAAAGGGACCATAAATAGTCCAAGATGCTTGCCAGGAACAGGAGGAAGGGTCCAAGCCCTTGCCCTGACACCAAATGGAAAACCTTTTCCATCTGAAGGCATAGCATTTTCTGGTCGACTCCTCGGGACGCCTCAACTACATTGAGGACCTCGTCGGAAAGACCCAAGGCCTGGAACTCTAGCCGCTCAGGAACCAGGCCGTCAGGTGCAGGGATTGAAGGTCCGGATGGAACACCTTCCCCTGATTGACTGAGAGCAGGTCCGGGCGAGCTGGAAGCTGCCGCGGAGTCCTGGAGCTGAGACTGAGGAGATCTGGGTACCAGAACTGGCGAGGCCAGTCTGGGGCTATCAGAATCACCTGCGCCTTGTCCCTCCTCGCCTTGAGAAGCACCTTGTGGATCAAGGGAAATGGGGGAAAGGCGTAAAAGAGCCCGGGTCCACTGCCTCGAGAGGCATCACCCTGCAGCGAGCCCTGCTGAGGGGGGCATGGAACAGACTCAGCTGCGTTCTCCCTGGAGGCAAACAGGTCCACCTGAGGTGTGCCCCAATGGGAGAACAGATGCTGTACCTCCAGCAGGAGAGACCACTCGTGGGATGCACCCCTATCCGGCTCAGGGCATCGGCCAGGGTGTTGGAGGCTCCTGCCACGTGAATGGCTAGGAGATCCGCCTCCAGGCTGCCACCAGTGACCAAATGCGGAGACTTCCTTGCATAGAAGCATGGAGCGCGTCCGCCCTGGCGGTTTAGATAGTACATAGTCGTGGTATTGTCCGTCCTGGACTCGGACCACTTGACCCGGAGGAACGGAGCAAAGGCGGTGAGAGCTAGGCGGACCGCTCGGAGCTCCAGCAGGTTGATGTGGCATAGGGACTCCCCAGGGACCAGAGGCCATGAGCCGTGTTCCCCAGATGGGCACCCCAACCCATCAGAGAGGCATCGGTCGAGAGAGACCGCTGCTCGGGCGGACGGACGGGATGCCCTCCTGCAAATGATCTGGAACGGTCCACCACTGGAGCGTTCCCACATCCCCTGTGTCACCGACAAGCTGGTCAAAGGATCGCAGCATTGTGACCACTGGCTGGCCAGTCCCACTGAGGGGACGCATGTTCCAGCGGGCCCAACGGACCATGCTGGTGCAGGCCGCCATGAGACCCAGGAGGCGCAGGAAGTCCCGGAAGGGCGCAGTGCCCAACCAGAAATGATCGGGCAAAGGAGGAAGAACCTCGGCCCTGTCCGGGAGCACGCTCTGGCTCGAGAGAGTCGAGGCGCCCGATGAATAGAATCACCTGCTTTGGCCGGAGTTCGACTTGGCCTCGTTGATAAGGAGGCCCAGTTGAAAGCAGACCGGAGGGCCAGATCTCTGGACCACTCAGCCTCCTTCCTGGAGGGAGCTGCTATCAGCCAGTCGTCCAGGTAAGGGTACCCGGACCCCTCGGCGCAGAGAATGCTGTCACCACTGCCATGCATTTAGTGAAGACCCTGGGAGCTGGAGACAAGCCGAAGGGCATGGCTTGGAACTCGAAGAGGGATCCTTCCTTTCGGAAGCGAAGGAATCTCTGGTGGGAGCAGACGGATAGGATGATGGCAAATAGCCCCTGCAAGTCCAGAGAGCAGAACCACACGCTGCTCCAAGGATGGTATTATCTGAGCCAGAGTGACCATCCTGAAGGTTCGAGACCTTAGGAACTTGTTTAGGTCGGTAGGTCGAGAATGGGAGCCAGCCCCCGTCCGTTCGGAACCAGGAGTACCTGGACACAAACCCTGGGTCTGAAGGAGGTCCACCACCTCTCTTATCACCTCCTTCTGGAGGAGGAGGCGATGTCGGCTCCGGCCGCCAGTGAGGCTGGGGATCCCGAGCCCCCCGAGGGGCGACGGCTCTGAAGGGTGGTGCCTGCTCGAATTCCAGAGGCAGGCCTCTTCCCACCACCTCCAAGACCCACCTGTCCGTGGTAACAGCGGACCAGGTGGAACGGAAGTGCCGGAGCCGTCCCCCCACGGGGGGACCCAGGGGTAAGGTGACGGGAATGGGGGCGACACCCCTCAGCCCGTCACTGGGCAGGCTTGGAGGAGGGACCGGCCGAGGGACCTCCTGGGCCTTTCCTCCCTGCCTCCTGTTAGAGGAAGCCGGCGGCTTGGGTTTGGGATGCCAAGGCCGAGCCTGCTGGCCCTGACGTTGCTGGGCCGGGCGCGCCGGGGACAGAAGAAGGAGGGCTTAGGCTGTGGTTTGCGGCCTTTGTCCTTCTGCAGGAAGAGACCGAGTCAAGGTAGCATTGGACTCTCGATCCTCTGCAGGTGACCTTCCACCCCAGGGCTGAAGAGTCAGTCCCCAAAAAGGAACATCCGCCAACTTGTGCTGGGTATCCGAGTAAAGGTGGATATCCTCAGCCAAGCCTGACAGCATAGCCACTGTGGCCGCCACCGATCTGGCACATGAGTCCCCTATATCCAAAGCAGTCTGGAGCTGCTGTTTGGCCACTGCCCTGCCCTGGTCCCGCACCTGCTTAACCGTAGTCTGCAGATCGGCGGGAAGATGAGGGATGACCTTATCCAGGGAGCCCAACAGGGCATGAGAAAAATGTGCCATGAGGACGGCCGAACTGGCCTGACGAAGGCCGAGAGAGGACGCAGCGTAGACTTTTCGCCCGACATAGTCCAATTTCTTGGACTCCTTGTCAGGAGGTTTGTCCATCCTCGGGCGTTGCAGGGCGCACGGAAAACGCTGTCGGTAACCAACCCCTCAGCAGAGGGTGTTCCGAAAAAACTGGACAAGGAACCGTAGGGACCGCATACTTCCTGGCCATCCTGGCCGAGGCGCAGGGCAGGAAGCAGGCGCTGCCAAAGCTCCAGTGCCGGACCCACTATGGCCTCGGCCACGGAAAGGCCTCCGTCGGAGAATCCCTCGGTCCAGAATCTCCGTGAGGATACCTGGCCCGCTTGGAACGGGTTCGAGCTCATCCCGGTGGACTCCGAGATGAGCCAAGCAGTCCCAGGAAGGACGACGGGCTATCGCCCATTGACTGACCTCCTGAAGACCCAAGTCCAGTCGCTTGGAGAAAAGGAGGAATCATCTTCGGACTCGGAAGAGTCCTCGAAGAGCTGCCTCTGGCCTGAGCCACCCTTCACCTGCCGAGGTCGGTCGGGAGTGAGGGTAACTGACAGCCGATGGGTAGACCCTGAGCGACCGAGAATCCTTGGTCGGAGCCCCAGTTGGTGGCTGTGAGGCGGAGGTTCCACCGAACCGGTGGAGCAGCTGGTTTGGCCGAACAACCGGCCTGGGTATAGGCCCTCGGATAAGTCGAGGGGTTGTGTGCGGCCGCTCGGTGACAGCCACTTAATGGCAGGGAAGGCGCGGGTGGCTTACTCCCGGCCAGGAGGAGCTGTTGCAACATAAAGTCCTCATACCGTCGGCGTAATTTCGCCAAAGCCTCCTAGTCCGAGGAGGAGGACAGGCAATGACCGGCGCCAGCTACATGGTGCCGAGACCGAGACCGCCTATGATGGTGGGATCGGCTGGACCGCGAAGAGGTCGAGACCGAGACCGAGAGTCCCGGAATTTCCGAGGTCGGTGCGGGGAGGTGTCGGCCGGAACCGGCACTCCCTTCGGCTCGGATGGTCCATCCGAGGGCTCCGGAACCGGAGGCACAGGCGAGCCCACGGGATCCTCAACTCCTCCCGGGGGAACCGGGGAGAGGGGAATCTCGGCTGCTAAAGGCGACAGCCCGTCCAACGGGTCGAGAAAAATCTCGACTTCATCGGTGGGAGTCTCGGTCAACTGACCTGACGGGGACACCGTGAGGCCAGTGGCCGAAGCCGAGCGGTCGACCGAAGCCGACGGTCGACGACCCGGGGAGAGGGACCTTTCCCGCTCCCAAGAGCGTCGGACGGAGGGACACCCTGTCCCTCTTTGGACCGAGAATAAGGTCCCGCAGGCGTAGGCCCTTCTCCTTTAGTGGAGGGACAGACAAAGCTCCTTAAAAGAAGCCGTGTAAGAAGAGCCCAGAGAGCGGGATAAATGCGCGGCCGAGAAGATATAGCCGCGCCGCCTCCTCTTCGAGGCGACCATCCGCTCGAGCTGATCCATGACCCGCGCCGCGGACACCTAACGGGCCTCCTGGACTTCACGGAGGGAACGCTTCTCTCGGGACGGCCCAGTTGCAATCGGGCAGCACGGTCTTCGAGGACGAGGGGCCGAGAAAGATGAGCACAGGTCGCAAGCCTGCGGGTCGTGCTCAAGGCCTAAGCAGTAGACACACGTGGAGTGTGGATCCGTCCGAGACATCTTCTGCCCGCATGGGCATCTCCGAAATCCGGGAGTCGATTTGTCCATCGCAGCCGCGAGGGATAGAAGACTGAAGTCTTTTTGCAAATTTATTTTTAAATCCGCAAATGGAGAAATAGGAACCAGTCTCAAACGCAGAGCGTTAAGGAGGGAACCTGAGCTTCCAAGCGGTAAGGAAGATCTAGCGTCATGGGGCGGAGCCGAGAGTTATACCACCCGGGTGGGTGGGAGGAGTAAGCTTGAAGACCTTCCGGCAAGATTTAAAGCGGCAAGGATACCTGCCAATGAGTGTGGATGAACAACATATCCATGTCCCTAGAACAGGAAGTTGTCATCCCCCTGTACAGACAGTTGGCGACACCCCATCTGGAGTACTGCGTCCAGTTCTGGAGACCCCATCTCCGCAAGGACATAGGATGGAGGCAGTTCAGAGGAGGGCAACTAAAATGGTGCAGGGTCTACAAGAGAAGCCACACAAGGAAAGGCTAAAGGAGCTTAATATGTATACCCTTGAGGAAAGGAGGGAGAGGAGGGACATGATAGAAATGTTTAAGTACCTCAGTGGAATCAACAAAGTCCAAGAGGGTAGCATTTTTCAGAAAAACAGATGTGCAAGAACAAGGGGACACAATTTGAAGATAGAGGGGGGACGCTCAGGGGCAATGTGAGGAAGTATTTTTTCACAGAGAGGGTGGTGGATGCATGGAACAGCCTTCCTGAGGAGGTTGTGGGGTCTAAAACTGTGGGAGAATTCAAGAATGCATGGGACAGACATAAGGCAATTTTTGTGGGGGTAGGAAGAAATAAGCGGTTGGTTAAATAGGATCTGCAGCTTATCCTCTAGGTAGGGAAATGGGCAGACTAGGTGGGCCAAGCGGTCCTTATCTGCCGTCAAAGTCTTTGTATGTCTGCAATGTATATTGGAAAAAATTCAATAAACAAATGATGCAAAAAAAAATGTATACTGTACAGAATGTGTTTTTGTAATTTTGTATTTCCCTACCTACTTTTATGTAAGGCGCCTAGGGCCTCAGGGTTTAGAAGCCATATAAATAAACGTGCCTTGCCTTGCTTTAATGTGGGCTTGTTCATTTTAGTCATAACAATTTGTCACCATTTCCTTAAGGCAGCTTCTGCCACCACAGTTTTGCTAATGTTCATTATGGTTCCTTGTTCTAATTTGTATACTCTGCAATCTTGCAACAAAGGTTGGTGTAAATATTTAAGCTATGGACCAAGGTGAGATTCAAATTTGGGAGGAAGGGGAATTTATTTTCCTATTTCTGTAGTACCTGTATGCTGCTTAAATGTCTATTTCAGAAATTTTATTAACTTTAGAGACACAACATGGTGCCATAAGTCCCACTTTAGGACATGAAGTATTTTGGACTTTGCTGGACAATTATTTACTTTTTGAATTAGCCATGTTGCTCTTGGACTCAGTAACACAGCATAACATTTCTTGTCTAATGGATTTATAATAAGGTGAGGGTTCCCTTCCATGCGGTATCATTATATCGAAAATACTTGGGGGGCAGTCCAGGACTACCAGGATCATCCATGCCTTGTCACTCCGCACCTGGACAAACACCTTGTGGATCAGGGGAAGGGAGAGTTCAAGTTTCAAGTTCAAGTTTATTGCAGGAAAACTCCATTGAGCAAGCTCATTCACAAGGAGGTCCTGTGAGAGAAGGTGTAAAGGAAGCCTGGGGTCTAGGGCCTCACAAAGATATTCCCCATCAGTGTCCCGAACTCTGGGGGGGGCGGGCACAGAACAGCTTCAGCTTTGCATTCTCCCAGGAGGCAAAGAGATCGACTAGAGGAGTGCCCCACAGGGGAAACAGGTGCTTCACCACCTTCTGATACAGAGACCACTCATGTGACACCTCGCCCACCAGGCTGAGGGGGTCCGATAGCTGGCTACATGCTCTTGCAACATGGATAGCCAGGAGATTCACATCCAAGCTGCGCAAGAGGGTCAGGTGTGGATGGGTCTCCCGAAACAGATGATGCCTACCAAGAGCTTTGGAAAAAAAATGGAAATAATACAAATATACAAATAAAGCAAACAATGACACGAGGAAATGATGGTGGAAATAAGGAATTACTCATGGATTCTGAGTTTAACAATTTGAACACAAGTGGGGGTAACAGTCAAAATGAGGATGTTAACAGCTGTGAAAAAACTGTCTATATTTTAGGAGATTCTATCACTAAATATACTGATAGATACACAACATTTATGAATAAAGAAGCTGAAACCTCGAGCTATTTTTCTGAGGCAAAGATTGAGGACATTAAGGTAATGCTGAAAGATATGTAAGTAGTAAGCAGTAGTAGTAGTAAAAAATGTTTATTCATACAAAAAATGAATAAGGATATCTCCACTGAGCCGAAGCTCCTTTACAGTGAGATCCAGGTGTCATTTCCAGTTACTCTTATAAGTTAACAATATATAACGAAGGAAAACACATATACACTATAATTATACATCAATAAATATAACACAGTTCCAAATCATAAAACAAACTAGGACAAGAAGAACATACAAAAAACAATGATTAATTCACAGTATACATTTAATGCAAGTTACAATCTACCATCCTAAGATTCAAACTATTTCCCATCATAACTAATATTTTCGATAAGCCATTGTTTAATTTGGTGCAACTGGAAATTTCCCTCAAGGGGTCTAAGCTTCCCAGGCAATTTATTCCATATAGAAGGTCCAATATTAAAAAAATGCTTATCCCCCCAAGCCGTTCTACGACTTGGGACTGCACAGTCCAAGTAATTAGCAGAGCGCAGACCCTCAATAGGTCTTTTTATTTTAATGGACTCAGCCATATATTTAGGGACTTTTCCTGAGATACATTTTAACATTAACATAATTGTACTAAGAGCCCGCCTTTGAGACAAAGTATGCCAGTCTAATTCTTTATACATATCTACTCTATGTGCCCTCTTTGCAGCTCGGTATAAATCTAATTAATTTATTATACATAACATCAAGCTTATATAGTTGCTCTTTAGGCGCACCCATATATATCAAATTACCATACTCAATATGGGTAGTACAACAACAGTTACAACTAATTTTCTAATTTCCAAAGACATACTATTTCTTACTCTATATAATGACCCACACTTACCAACTTTAGTTAAGGTACTATCTATATGACTGTCCCATTTAAATTTTGTATCTAAATACACCCCAGATATTTATAACTAACAACTTGTTGCAAGATTCTTCCTGAAAATGTTTTAATTTGTAACCCTCATATTCAGTTTTAGACCGTAACCCCTATGAAACACCATTACCTGAGATTTTTTTTCATTCAAAACCAATTTAGATCTAAGCAAAAATTCCTGTAACTGATCAAAAGCCTGTTGTAATACTATTTGAATAGTTCTCACTGATGAATCAGCAAAATATACAACTGTATCATCAGCATAAAGATGGTATTGTAGCTTTGGTTGTTCAAACCCCAAATCATTCATATATAAATTATATAGTATAGGACCCAATATAAAGATATAATTAAAGAAATGGTACTGCAACCATAATACTGCACACTGGCGTTAACAATGCTCAATGGCAAAGTGTAGCCAAAGTGATTTCTGAATTCAAAGATATATATATAAAGAAGCAAAAAACCTGAACTGTGACATAGTGTTTTTGGAAATATTGCCAGTCCCTAGAGCAGGACACAAACACATGGAAAATTTCAAGCAGATCAACAACTGCATATGACAATGGGCCCTACAAGAAAATATTGCATGTATAAAATATTGGGAGGACTACATGGATATAATGGAATATTATAGCATTGTCGGTTTGCACCCGAGTAAACAAGTGAGTAGAAAACTAGGTGTGACCTTAAGAGAACGTCATGAAATGTTTAAAATTGGTGGGGAGAGGGGTTATGATGTCTACCAATATCAAGAAATATAATAATAATTCAACAGTAAAGAGGCAGGATGGAACAAAAATATGGTCCTTGAATGCAAGGAGCTTAAACAATAGTAAAAAATTTGAATTGGAGGTCCTGTTGTGTAAAGAAAATGTTGATATCTGTATAACTACCGAGACGTGGTGGGATAAGGATATAAAATGGGATAGAGAAATAAGTGGTTACAGCTTGTTTTACAAGGATAAGCAACATAAAAAGGTGGGGGTGTAGCTGTTTACGCAAGAAATAATGTTAACATAGCCATATGGATTAAGTTACCCGAGTCTCAGGTTGAAGCCATATGGCTTACAGTTCAGAGACTTCTTGAAAAACTATTTGTGGGAGTCTACTATAGACCCCCTTCAGTTACAAAAGACAGATAACACCATCGAATCTGAAATTTCGGAAATAATGGGGAATGTACTACTGTAATTACAGGAGATTTTAATTACCCAAATATAAACTGGGGTCAGCAGAGTGGGGAAGACACTAACCAGCATCACTTTAAGGATATGATAAAAAATGCTGGGCTTCATCAATTAATCTATGTGCCTACAAGAGGTAATAACATTCTGGATTTGGTCATAACAAATTGTAAAAAGGTTAGTAAAATAAAAGCTAGAGAACAACTTAGCAATAGTGACCATAATATTACTGAATTCATAGTTTCAAAAGGGCTACAGCAGAGAGTTAAAGCCACGACCATAATAAAAAATTATGGAAGAGACGATTTTGTAGGTATAAAAAAAGAGCTGGCGGAGTAGGATTGGCAAACCGAACTTGAAGGTAAAAATATAAATGATATAGAGAACAAAGGATGGGGTGGTGTATGTAATGAGAAGTTTACACACACACCCGAAGGGTTTATGTTAGCATCTAACCTCGATGGTGTGTGTAAATTTCAAGTTTACACACACCATCCCATATTTCATTTTATATAATTGCTGGGTTTCCCTTTTTTGCCTCAGCAATTCTATAAAATAAAGACTTTCCAGGGTGGCCACAGTTCGACTTACTTTCAGTTCGAGCCCAGATTTGACTTGCCATGGATTAAAAATGGTTGCTCCTTTTTTTCCAAGATTCCAAAGTTTCTACACCAGTTTCTACTCCATAGTGGGGGAAAAATAACAAGAAAACTTACCGTCGAGTTCTTCTGGTGGTGCTGTTTCAGGTGACATGGAAGCGGTGAGCGGTTACGCTGCTGTGTGTGCATGCGCACATCAAGGGAAACCATGTGCATGTTTGCCGTAATAAACACTCCTTTATAATGGCAAATTATGCCACAGTTTCCCTATGGAAAAAAAGAGGAAGCCAGTTATTATATGTGGTTAATATTTAAAAGCAAACTTCAAACGCTAAAAGATAAATGCCCTGTATGCTGTACCAGCAGGATTTTAAAGCAGAGTACCTTAAAAAAGAAGGCACATGCAAAAATGAAGGAAATTAACTCAGAGGTTAATATCACTAAATATAAAGCATATTTAAAAGCACTAAAGAAAGAAAAAAGGCCAAATGTAAAACAGAATTCAAAATACTGCATACTAAAGATGGAGGTAAGGGCTTTTATGCATACCTAAACAACATGAGAAGAAGTGGGTGCAAACTAGGGCCAATACAATGCAATGACAAAGAAATAAAGATCCAAAGGAAATGGCTGCAGTATTTAATGAATACTTTAGCACAGTATATGATAATAAAATAAATAAAAGGGGAGTCAGAGTAAAACATACTATTGTCTGAGGCTAGAAACTTCGGCTGATGAGATATATGATTTATTGATAAAACTCAAGGTAAATAAAGCAGCAGGAGCAGACGAGCTCAGCTCAAAGTTAAAGAGACGGTTAGCTTTATCAAGTATCCAGCATCTTATCTGACAAACATATCTTTTGAAACCGGCAAGGTTCTTGAGGATTGGAAAAAGTGATAGTTATACCATTGTTTAAGAAAGGGAATAAGAATGCAACATCTAATTATAGACCTATCAGCTTAACGCCTATACTGTGTAAAGCAGCTGAGACAGTCTTAAAAAACAGAATCGAGGAGAACTTGGCAATATTAGGGTTTGAGGATAGTTGCCAACGTGGATTTAAGCAGAACAGAGGCTGTGATAAAAACCTAATGAGTTTTTATGATTAAATCCACAAGGAGATGAACAACAACATACCTGTAGAAATAATCTTCCTAGATTTTGAAAAAGCCTTCGACAAGGTACCCCATAATGGTTTGATACAAACAAATTAGTAATTTAAAAATCGACAGTAGGATTACTACATGGATAAATGACTGGTTAGAGGGTAGAAGCCAGAGGGTAAGAGTAGTGGGAAAATTGTCGGGACCCCATCGATGTGACCAGTGGCGTGCCCCAGGGCTCGGTGCTAGGGCCAGCTCTGTTTTGTATTTTTATAAGCGATGTAAACAGATATGTAAAGAGCAGATTAGTAAAATTTGCTGATGACATTAAATTTGGGGGACCAGTGTCAACTACTGATTAGCAGGATAACTTGAGATTGGATCTGGAACATACAGAAAAATGGTCAAAGGAAAATAACATGCCCTTGAGTGTGAACAAGTGTAGAGTGATGCATGTGGAGAAGATAAACAAAAAACAAAAATATAACCTATATAATAAAGAACTACTAACGTCTAAATTGGAGAAGGATTGTGGGATTTGGGTGAATGAACACTTAAATTTCAAATCTCAGATAACAGCTGTTATAAAGAGAACCAATTATATGATGAGAAACATCAGAAGAGGGTTTATAAATAAAAGTAAACCGTGTCTAATACCATTATATAGGTTATTTGTCAGACTCTATTTGGACTATGATTCACAGCTTTGGAATCCATATAGACAGGGTGACATAGACAGGATTGAGAGAATTCAAAGAAGATACACAAAACTAATAAAACCTATCAGGAATCTAAGCTATCGTGAAAGACTTAGACAAACAGGTTTGTTTACACTACAGGAAAGGAGACTGAGAGGTGACTTATTGATGTTACATAAGATAATGAAAGATGACCAATTGAGAATGGAACTGGGGATTGAGCTACAACCAAAACCGATAGGATTGAGGACACATAAACAACAAATAATATTAAGTACTGTAAAAAAGAATTTGATCCATCATTTCTTTATAAATAGAACAGGTAGACAATGGAATGTCCTACCGACAAGTGTAATAGAAAGAAAATCTTTGGAGAACTTTAAAAAAGATCTTGATAAAATATACTTGCAGAATCAGGGAAATGTGTCCCACTAATGTGGAGAATGGTGTAAAAGGGAAGTATGTCTTCTACCGCTCTAAACACCAAGTATAAGGGAGTGCATGCCACCCTGCTTGTTCAGGTAACACATGGCCATGGTATTGTCCATTTGGACCTGCAAAACCTGACCCTGGACAAGTGGAGATACATCTATCAGAGCAAGGTGTACTGCATGGAGCTCCAGCAGGTTGATATGGAGACGTGACTCCCTGGCGGTCCAGAACCGGAGGATCCTGTTGGCCCCCAGGTGCACTTACCATCCCACCAGAGACGCATCGGTTGTCAGGGTGACTGTCGGCTCTGGCCAGACAAACAGGACTCTGTTCTCCAGATGTTCTGCGATCAGTCACCACTGGATGGCATCCCACAATGGCTAGGTCACTGTGACCAGCTGGTCCAGAGGTGACCTAGGTGCTGAGACCACAGGTGGTCCAGCACCCGCTGCAGGTGGTGCATCCACCAGCAGGCCCATCTGACCACACTGGTGCAGGATGCCATATACACCAGCAGCTGCATGAAGACCGGGGCAGGATGCAAGCACCCTACCTGAAATGATCAGCAAAGGAGATAAGATCTGATGCCCTGTCCGCAGGGAGTTGGGCCTTGGCCCGAAGGGAGTCTTGCTCTGCCTGGATGAAGTGAATCACCTGTGAGGGGTTAAGTTCAGACTTCACTGGGTTGACAAGAAGACCCAAGTCTCTGCAGGTCTGGAGGGTCAGGTCCCTGGACCGCTCCACAGCCTCCCTGAATGGCTCAGCTATCAGCCAGTCAGCAGATCGGGGTAGACTCTGACCACTCAGTGCCTCAGGCATGCAGCCACGACTGTCATGCACTGGATAAAGATTCAGGGAGCTGATGAGAAGCCAAAATCCATGACCTGGAACTTGTATATAACCCTTTCTGCATGAAATTGGAGGTGAAGCCAGTGAGATAGACAGACTGGAATGTGGAAGAAGGTGTCCTGGAGGTCCAGGGGGCAGAAAGTACAGTTATGTAAGAACTTACCATAACAGTAGATCTTCGAGAACAGCTCTTGCAGCAGGTTACACCATTAGGACTGAAGCCGGCAGGCGCCAGGACCCCAGGGAAAAACTCTAGCTAGCAGTATCCAGTCGGCCCCTCCCTGACATCAGGCATCACATAAAAGGGGGCAGTCCCCCAGCATCCCCAGTTCTCCCGCAGGAGACTCCTGGCCCAAGAATGACATCTGAAGGGGAGACCGAGGATCTGCTTCCAAAGGAAGGTTTGCAGAAGGCATCGAAAGACGCTGTAGCCTAGAAACTAGGTCAGAAGACTCAACCTCCAGAGGGGAAGGTGGGAGGGAAACTACCTGCTGCAAAAGCTGTTCTCAAAGATCTACTGTTACGGTAAATTCTTACGTAACTGTACTATCCTACTTCAAGAAACATCTCTTGCAGCAGTTTACACCATTAGGACTGATTCCCAAGCAGTAAGGGACCAAGCAGTTATCGGGAGGAGGACAGGAGGAATGCTCCAAGCTTCAGGACAAAAGTCCCTGAAGGGCCGCCAAGCCAAAACCAGTTCTGTGCCTAGAGGCAATATCCAAACTGTAGTGCCTGATGAATGTGTGTACAGTGCTCCAGGTCGCTGCTGCACAGATGGCTTAAGTGAAGACATTTTTAAGTGCTGCAAAGGAGGTAGCCACCCCCCTAGTAGAATGACCCTTCACCGGTCCTGGTAAGGGTTTATTGCGCTTCTGATAAAACATACTGCACGTTACCAGCCATCTAGAAAGCGACTGTTTAGAAACAGGAGCACCGATCATCCTCTGTGCATAGGAAACAAAGAGATGGTCTGATGTACGATGGGCTTTGGTTCTGGTCAGATAATATCTGAGGCACCTATACACATCTAAAGTGTGCAACAGGGCTTCCCCCCTGTTACCGTGATTCGGGTAATACACCGGTAGGTCTATATCCTGGTTGAGTGTGACAGTCTAGACCACCTTGGCAAGGAACTTATAATTTGTTCTTAAGGACACCCTGTCCTTGTGAAAAACCAAATAAGGATCCTTGCACATGAGTGCATGAAGCTCAGAAACTCTTCTGGCAGAAGTAACAGCAACTAAAAGGAGCGTCTTCCAACTGAGGAGACGCAGTTTGCAATCCGCGGCTGGTTCAAAAGGAGGTAGCATAAGCTGCTCTAGAACAAAAGGAAGATCCCAAGGTGGAACCGGGTCTTTGATGGGAGGTCTCAAGTGCAGGATGCCACGCAAAAAGGCGCGGGAAACCTCTAGTTGAGCTACAGACCTGTGACCTATCCGTGAATGGTATGCTGAAATAGCGCACAGATTGACCTTAATGGAGGAATAGGCAAGTCCTGCCTCATAGGGGGATAGGAGGTAGTCTAAAACAGACCTTACCGAACATTCCAGTGGGGACAATGTTCGAGCCTGTGGCCAAATACATAATCTACGCCACTTCATGGCGTAAGTAGTATGAGTAGAGGGTTTTCTGGCTGCCATCAGAACAGCCACAACTTCCTGAGAGACCACGTATCTCAGGACTGCTATTTTAGGAGCCAAGCATGCAGGTTCAGAGACCGAAGATCCGGATGGACCAAGCAGCCTGTCTCATGGGATAGAAGGTGAGAGCAAAATGGCAGAGGCACCGGAGGTTCCTGGGCCAGCTGATATAAGAGACGGAACCAAATCTGCCTGGGCCAAAAGGGTGCTACTAGAATAAGGCACGCTTGCTCTTGATGGAGCTTCAATAGAACCCTCTGGATCAAAGGAAAGGCCGGGAAAGCGTAGAGGAACCTGCCCGTCCAAGAGAGGGTCAACGCATCTCGCCAGAAAATACCAGGCCCTGGATCTAGCGAGCAGAAACTGGGCACTTTTGCATTGAATGGGGATGAGAAGAGGTCTAATTCTAGTGTCCTCGATCTGTGAAACAGGTCCTCTGTGACTTCCTGAAGCAGTTCCCATTCGTGGACCCAGGCCTGTGATCAGCTTAGGCTGTCCGCAATAGTGTTGTGCACACCAGGAACATGTACTGCAATAATGTGTGCGCCGTGTTGCAATACCCAATTCCAAACCCTCTGAGCCTCCCTGCAAAGGGGGTAGGAATGAGTGCCTCCTTGTTTGTTGAGATAGTACATCACCGCGGTATTGTCTGTTTGAACCAGAAGAGTACCTGGCGGAATCTCCATCTGGAATGCCTGTAGGGCATATAGGACGGCTCTCATCTCCAAAATATTTATGTGAAGATGGGACTCCAGAGACGTCCAGGAGCCTTGAGTCCTGACCCCGTTGAAGTGAGCTCCCCATCCGGAACCCGAGGCGTCTGTGGAGAGAGTCACTGAAGGAGGTGGCGCAGTGAAGGGGACTCCCATCGAGAGGTGGTCTGGGACGAGCCACCAATGCCAGTCTCGGATGACTGCGTTCGTGATCCTGACTGGATGCTGCAGATGATCCCGCTTTTGATCCCATTGTGCTCTCAGCATCCACTGGGTAACCCGCATATGGAGTCGAGCTAGGGGGAACCGTAGCAATGGCAGCTGCCATGTGTCCAAGCAGGCAAAGGACAATGCGGGCTGGTACCGTCCTCTTTTCCCTTATGTCCCTTATGAGGGATCTGATGCGTTCTGCCCTGTCCTGGGGAAGGAATGCCCTTCCCTGAATTGTGTCCAGAACCACTCCTATAAAGTGCAAGTTCTGAGACAGGACAAGGCACAACTTCTCCTGATTGATGGTGATGCCCAGTGATAGGAAGAGAGAACAGGTATTCTGTATTGCGGACATCAGGGCCTCCTGTGATGGTGCCATGAGGACCCAGTCGTCTAGGTACGGAAACACGTAGTGGCCCCCTCTCCTGAAAGCTGCTGCCACGACTGCCATACAGTTCGTGAACACCCGAGGTGCCGAAGACAGTCCGAAGGGGAAAGCTCGGAACTGGTAGTGGTATCCCAGAAACTCGAAGCGCAGAAATCTGCGGTGCGCTCAAGCGATGTAGGTAAGCATCCTGCATATCCAGTGACGCCAGCCATGTGTCCTCTTTGAGCACTGGAATGAGACCCAGCAGGGTCACCATGCAGAAATGCTTGTACAGCACAAAGTTGTTGAGATCGCTGAGATCCAAAATCGGGCGCAAATCCCCTGATTTCTCTGGAACCAAGAAGAAGTGAGAATAGTAACCGTCTCCTCTCTGGTTCAGTGCAACATGTTCTATGGCCTCCTTGTGTAGGAGGGCCAAGATCTCTTGCTGAATAAGCAGAGCATGCTGACCCGAGTTAATGGGAGAGCAGGGGAGGTCTGGATGGTGGGTGATCGAGGAACTCTATAGAGTGACCTCGTTCGACCAACTGTAACAGCCACCGGTCGGAAGTGATCCTCTGCCATCCTGAAAGGCGATGAAAGATGCGACCCCTGACCTTCTCGACCCTTTGATCCAGAGGAGGGCCAGGAAGGAGTCATGCTGTGGTGGTGTTGGCCCGAGGGGAACCTGACTTGATTCTTATGGCCAAAGTTGTCCCTGGGTTGCTGGCCGGAATGTGGCTGTTGCCTTTGTTGGCGGCCGGGAAAACTATTCTGGTTCCTACGAAAGGAACCAGATTTTGGTCTGTACATGGCTTGCACAGTCCTGACTGCCCTCGGAGCGTCCTGCAATTTGGTGATAACCTTCTTGGACTCTTCACCAAAGAGGACCGCTCCATTATAAGAGACGTCCAGGAGATTCTTCTGGACGTCCGGGGTAAATCCGGAGACCCTCAGCCACAAGTGTCTCTGGAGACAAACGCCTGTAGCTGCTCTCCTGGCTGCCGAGTCCGCTGAGTCGCAAGCAGCTCAGAGAACCTGGGTCCTCATGTCAGACCCAGTTTGGAGGAGGTTTAGCAGCTCCTCCTTCTTCTCGCCATACGGTAGATCTTTAAGAAGGTCTTGGCCCTGATCCCAGAGGGCGTTCTGTAATTATACCATGTGTGTCAGATAGTTCAAAGACCGAATAGAGCATGTAGCAGCTGTATACATGCGTCTTCCCATGGAATCTAACTGCTTAGATTCCTGGTCCGAAGGCTGGGTGCTCAAATGTTGAGGCCGCTGGGACCGGTCATGAGATGCAGTAATGACCAGGGAGTCGGCCAGGGGTTGTTGCGCCAAATACTGGTCCTCCGCAGGAGTCCTGTAAAGACGGTCAGCCTCCTCTGAAATAGCCGGTGTGGAATGTGGACGCTTCCAAGCTGCCTTGGTGACATCCATAAAAGTGTCCACCAAAGGTGGGACCACCACAGGCTTCTGATCTTTCTGCCTGAGGTAACAGGCAAGGCATTGTCTCTCGGGGTCTAGCTCTTTAGTCTCCCATCCCATACTGTCCTGGATGTGCCTCATGATTTCCGAAAAGGAGGGATCATCTGGAGGCGACCTTGGGAGGTCCCGTGGGTCTGGTGTTGGGGGACTGAAAGGAAAGCGAGACCTGGAGATGTCGGACGTATCTGGTCTGGAGTCATCTCCCGATGATCGACGTCTGCCCCTGGGTCGCTTCGGGCTCGGAGACCTTGAGGGGGAGAGAGTGATGGGGGTTTCCTGTCTCTCGAATGGCCCAGAGGAGGTGGAGTTGGCTCCTTTGGGGTCGGGGGTCTGTCACCTTTGGCACCCCTAGGAGGAGGAGGAGGTGGAGGTGGTGGAGCAGGCTGAGGCTTAGGAGGAACCACGTCTTTCTTGATGGTTTCCCACCAGAAGGTGAACAAATCCTTCACCTCCTGGATGTTCATACCTGAAGACAGACCCGGCGTTGGTGTGGGTCTGTCGTCGGGTCCCAGGGAAGCACTGGATCTGGCTCCCCGAGCAAGCTGGCGTCCTCCGTGTCGCCCGTCTGGTCATCTGGCGGCGCAGTAGCCTCTTCGCCTGAGGACCCCTAACGTCCGGTGTCCACCGGCGTCAGTGTAGTAGTCAGTCGTTTGTTGGGTGCTGGGTCGGACACGTTCTTAGACTCCGTCATCTGCTAAAGGGACGTCAGCTCGGAAGTCTTCCTTGCAGGAACTTTAGGAGGTTGGAAGACGGACCTGAAGTCGGTGTCCCGGCGTCAGTCACACGCACCTCGCGATTTGGAGGAAGACTTTTTGTGCCTGTTCGAAGGAGCAGGCTTAGAGGCATCCAATGCCCAAGAGGTCTTGGGCGGGTGCAGGGAGGTGGAGGAGCCCCCTGAAGACCTTACCTTTACCGGGGGAGGCTGGGAGCGAGCCCGGGAAGGAGATCTATCGGACCGGGCAGAGCTGGAGCTCATGCTTGGGGATTTTGCTCTGTCCGAGTCCCGATGCTTCTCAGATTTATGAGAAGATTCCCCTTTGGAGGAAGGTCTTTTCTCCATCTTTTTTAATTTCTCCTCAAGGAGGAATCCCTGAAGGGCCTTTTGGCGGCAGATCCAGGCCCTGCTATTAAACTGTTGGCAAACTGAGCAGGCCTGGGTATCGTGCTCTGGGCCCAGACACCTGAAACAGGCAGAATGATGGTCTGCAAAGGGGATCTGCTTGCCGCAAGCGCACTTAGAGGGACATCCGTCGGGAGAAGGAGTAGAAGAAGCAGACATAGAGTAAAGTTTTAATTAAATAGAAGATTTCACACATCGTAAGAGTAGAGCAGGCTTCTGTGAGGCTGATGCTGGCGAGTTGATGGCAGGAAAAGAACTGGGGATGCTGATGGACCGCCCCCTTTCATGAGATGCCTGACGTGGAGGGGCCGACGTCGGGGGCGATCCCCCACTGGATACTGCTAGCTAGAATTTTTCCGTGGGGTCCTGGCACCTGCCAGCTTCAGTCCTAATGGTGTAACCTGCTGCAAGAGCTGTTTCTCGAAGTAAGATCCACGTGAACTGCTCCAGAGATGGTATTATTTTTATTACTTCTTTTATTTTTCCTCCTGCAGCCACAGTCCCTACCTACCTCCAGCCACCGCTCCTCCTCACTGACGACCCCAGAGTTTTTGTGTGTGCCCAGCTGGCATACTTAGCTGTACCATCAAGAAGGGCCCCTTCCGATGCCCCCACACCCGGCCTGGATCCATTATCGGTATATGCCTCTGTCCAGGCATTTGCCGGCCGATGAAGTTGCCGCTATCAAGCTGCCGTGGGCTTTGTGCTGCCATTTTTCCTCCTTATGTGGTCCCCTGGAGTGCGAGCATGCAATGACGTTGCAATGCACCGACATCTGCCGCACTCCACCGCTTTGCTGCACCACTCTAGTAGTGCCCCTGGTCATCACTGAGGCCGCTACAAAGCAGTGATTCCTGGATCCCTCTCCGGGATGAGAGAGCAGTCCTCAGATGCTCAATCCCATCCCTCACCGACCCCCCCCAACACGGTCTTATCTGAACCGGGTCTCCAGCGTGGCACAAGGTGTGGCGTCCAGCGCCTCACCCTCAGCGCCACCGGGCCAGCCAGAGATGGTATTATTTGTTTAAGACTGACCATCCTGAACTTTTGCTTCCTCAGAAATTGGTTCGGATAGTGAAGATCCAGTATGCACCCCCCCACCCCAAAACATACATCCGTTTCAGAACCAGGAAGTACCTGGACATGAAACTCTGACATGCCATGAAGTCTGGGACATGGGTTATGGCTTCTTTCTCGAGGAGCTGAGCAATGTTCTCCCTGAGGCCTGCAACATCACGGACTTCCTTGGTGCATAGGGTTGTACAGTGGGACAGCCTCAAAGTTGAGAGGCAACCCTATGCCCACCACTTTAAGCACCCATTTGTCTGACGTAATGACAGACCACTTGCTCCAGTAATGGCGAAGCTGACCACCCACAGGGAGCTGACGCAGGGACTGGACAGGCAGGAAGCAGACACCCCCAACTCATCACTGGGTAGCATTGGGAGGGGGCACTGGCACCTGCTGCTGGATGGGCACCACTACTCCTACCACTGCTCCTTCTGGTGCCCTGACCAGTGAACTTGGACGTGGGGTGCCAAACCTGAGATTGTAGCTGCTGGGGCTGCTTTAGCTGCTGGGACTGAAAGGGCTTCTTTTTTGGCTTCTGTCCTTTCTGGTTCTTCTGTGAGGAAGTCACAGAATCTAAGATGACTCCGGACTTCTCAATCCTTGTGAGATGCCCTCCATCCCTGGGCGGAAAAGGTTGGTGCCCATGAAGGGAATATCAGACAATTTGTGCTCGGTGTTCATCATGAAGAGGGAGATCTGCAGCCAGGACCTGTGATGCACTGTGATCGCTGCTGCCATGTAATGGCTGCAAGAGTCACAGATATCCAAGGCCATCTGGAGCTGGTGTTTAGCCAGCGCTTGACTCTGCTCTCTGACCATCTTTACCACCATGTGCAAGACAACATGTAGGTGAGGGAGGACATAGTCTAGCACTTCCATCAGGGAGTGATTGAAGCTGGTCATCATCAGGGCATAGCTTGCCTGACCAAGTCCTAGGGAGGATGCACCTTTTCCACTGCGTGGTCAAGCTTTTTGAACTTCCTGTAAGGGGGCTTGTCCATGTCCCCAAATATTTTTCTAAAAATGGAGTTGGCCACCAAAACCTCAGGAGAAGGGTTAGTCCAAGAAACTGGACAAGGTGCCAGTAGGGACTGCATACTTGTGGACCATACGGGCCAAGGGTGCTGCACAGGATGAAGGATGTTGCCAATGTTCCAGAGCTGATCACTGGATGGCCTTGGCAATTGGGAAGTCGACCCCTGAGGATTTGTCCCTGTCCAAAATTTCAGTGAAGGGATACTTAGCCCTTTTCTGAACTGGCTCAGGAGGGCACTCCATGGACTCTGAGATCAATATTAGAACAGTCCCAAAAGATATCAGCCCATGGTCGGTAGCCAGTTCCTTCACTGATTCAAGGTCGAACTCAAGGGTCCTCATCGAACATACGAATGTGCCAGCAGAAACAGACTACCTGGTCTATCTAAGTCTACTCGAGTGTGCAGCTAGTGCCCCAATTTACAGCTGCCCCACCCCCCTTCCTCTTTGTCATCCCACTGCCACCCCCACCCTCACTCTCCCCTGTTCCGTGTCCCATGCCCTTCTGAACCTGTTCACAGATATACATGATACCACCCATTCTGGTAAGGCGTTCCATTTTGCTACCACCCTCTCTGTGAAATAGTGTCTCCTCATTTCCTTCCTAAATCTTCCCCCCTCTATTATTAGCCCATGCCACCTGGTGACCTTCCCCCTCCTTAACTTAAAGACCCCATCTGCCCCTTCCTTATTGATTCTCCTCAGATACTTGAATGTCTCTATCATGCCCCTCCCCATCCCTTCTATCCTTCAGTGTGTATGTATTCAGTTCTCCCAGCCTGCTGTCATAGTCTCTCCCCCCCATTCCACATATCATCTTTGTTGCCTTCCTCTGCACCCTTCCCCAGTAGCCTGATATCACGCTTTAGGTATGCCCTCCAAAACCGCACACAATATTCTAAATGCGGCCTTACCAGTGACCTGTAAAAGGGCAAGATCACATCTCTTTGCCTGAATGAAATGCCCCTCGGTATGCACCCCAGCATTTTACTCACTTTTGCAGCCACTCTCCTGCACTGGGCAGTGGTGTTCATGGTCTCTGTTATCACTACCCCTAGGTCCTTCTCCTCCTCAGTAATCCCCAACTAAACCCCTCCCTCCTTGGGTTCTTCACCCCAAAGTGCATAACAGTTTTGCAGTGTCAGTGGCTCAGTAGGTAGCACACTCGCCTCTGATGCTGGGAGATCAGAGGGCTGTGGGTTCAGTTCCCACATCTGGCACTTGGGTTAATATCCCAGTACTGACACTGTAGTGCAGCATGAGAGGGGTGCTGCACTTCTGAGGTGTCGTCTTTTGGATGAGATGTTAAACCGAGGTCCCATCTGCCTGGACTGGTGGTAGTTCAGGTGGATGTTAAATATCCCATGGCACTTATCGAAAAGATTAGGGGAAATTCCCTGGTGTCCTGGCCAAATTTCCCTCATTCACTAAAAATACCACCAACAGCTTAATCTGGTTCAAGGTCAGTTCTTGGCATTCATCTGTATCCCCTTCCCCAGGGTCATGCCTGAAAATAGGCAGGATTTGTCTAGTGCATTTAACCCGGTCAACAAAAAATAAATAAATAAAAATAAACTTATACTTCTTTGCATTCAACCCAAGCTGCCATCTCTCTGACCACTCCTCTAGCTTGCTTAGGTCCCCCTGCAGTTGCTTCCATCCCTCCTCTCCATCCACCACTGCTTCGATTTTGGTGTCATCAGCGAACAGACTTATCTTGCTCACCACCCCATGTGCAATGTCTGATATGAAGAGCCCAAACAATACTGGCCCCATCACAGAGCCCTGTCGCACCCCACTCGTCACCGGCCATGGAGTTCCCCTCTCACCACCACCCATTGCAGCCTCCCACTCAGCCAGCTTGTAATCCAGTTCATCATTTTTGCCCCATCCCTACACCAGTCAGCTTCCCCACAAGCCGCCCATGAGGCACAGAATCGAAGGCCTTGTTGAAGTCCAACTAAAGAACAGCCACCGCATGACCCTTATCCAGCTCACCTACCACCCAGTCATAATACTGTATCAGATTGGTTTGACAAGACTTTCCTGAAATGAACCCATGCTGCCTCACATCCTGGAGGCTGTTGTCCTCCAGGTACAACACCAGTCTTTCCTTTAGTACTGTTTCCATGAGTTTGCAGACTATGGAGGTGAGTCTTACCAGGCGATAATTACCCAGTTCATCCCTTGGTCTGCTCTTGTGTAATGGTACTGCATGTGCCATCCTCCAGTCCAGTGACACACATCCTGACTCCAGTGAGGTGCTGTACAGCTCCACCAACACCTCCGCCATCTCCCTCAGCACCATGGGGTGGATACCATCTGGCCCTGGTGCCTTTTCTACCTTCAGTGCCCTCAGTCTCTCTGGGACTCTACTTGCCTCAATTCTTCCATCTGTTGACTCCTCTCCCCTGTCCGCACCCTCCCAGCCCATGGTGGTAACGGTCCCCCCTTTTCTTCTGTGAACACTGAGCAAACGTATTCATTCAGTGCTTCTGCCTGCTCCTCACCCTTTTCCTTCCACTCCCCACCCCTTTTTATCTTCACTACTGTCTCCTTGCACTTTGTTTTCTCCCTGATGTATCTGAAAAAGTATCTCCCCCCCCCCCCCCGTTAATTCAGTGCACTAATCTCAGCTCCCTCTGGGCCTTGGCTTCTCTCAATTTTCTGGTCACCTCTCTGGACCATCTTGCATACTCCTCCCTGTCCACTTCCTTCCCTGTCCTCCTATACTTCTGGTGCACCTCTCGTTTTGCTCTCACCACCTCCAGTACCTCACTGTTCAACCAGCATGGTTTTCTTGCTCTGCTCCTCTTACTCTGTCTCTTGGTGCAGGCTTCTGTTGCCTCTGTAATCCCGTTTAATAATATTCCATTTCTGCTCTGCATCCATCTCCAGCTTATGCCCTCTAGTTTCCCTTTCAATACTTCCTGCATCCTCCCAAAGTCTACCCCCCTGATGTTTACCACCTGAGTAACTGATTTCTCTGGCTCCCCGCACATCGTGATATTAAACCACAATGTTTGGTGATCGCTGTCGGCTAGTGGGTCCTCCACCTTTATTTCCCTTACTGCCTCCCCATTCAACAACACCAGATCTAAAGTGTTCTTCAGCCTAGTAGGTACACTAACCAACTGTGTCAGGAGACCCTCCTGGGTCACGTCCAGGAGCACTTGCTCCCTAGCACTGGAGGTGACCGGAATGCTCCAGTCAACCCCTGGCAAGGTGAAATCCCCCACGATGACCACCTTCCCTTTTCTACATACCTTTCTGATTTGTCCCACTAATTCCCTATCAAGCTCCTCAGACTGGGACGGTGGCCTGTATACCACCGCAAACCTCAGTTTCCTACCCCTTGAGTCTAGGAACTACAGTCAGATTGCCTCTGTTCTCCTTTCTTCCCCCTCATCCCTTGTGCATTTGATCCTGTCCCTCAGATAGACTGCCACCCCACCGCCCCTCCCTTCCTTACAGTCCTTCCTGTATACTTTGTATGCTGGGATTGCCAGATCCCAGTCCCGGTGCTCAGTTGCCCATGTTTCTGCGGCAGCTGCAATATCCACCCTCCACACTGCTAAAGAGTGCCTGTAGCTCAGTTTATTTGTTGCCTAAGCTTCTTGCATTCAGTGAGATCACCCTCCATCCTGCCCCCTTCCCTTCATTGGCCTCCATTTCCTTCCTTCTACTCCCTCCTTTTTCGGCCGACCTGAGTCCTTCCCTGCTAGCCTGGGGGGTAGGCTGTGACTCCACTCTAATGGATCCCTGCCTACCTGCTGACCACTTGCCACCCCCCTTATGTAGTTTAAATCCACCTTTGTTGCAATATACCTCCCCAGTCTTTGCTTTAATACCTCCTTCCCCTCCCCACTCAGGTGTAGCCTATCCCTTGCAAACAGATTGTTATTATCCCAGGTACAGCCCCAGTCGCCTACAACCCCATATCCCTTAGCTCGACACCATTCTACCAACCATGTGTTCAACTCCCTAATCCTCTCCTTTCTCAATGTGCTTGGGCAGCGTATTGGGAGCACCTCAGAGAATGCCACAGACTCCCCAGTATCCTCACACAACCTTCCTACTTCCTCAGTCCTCTCCTTTGTTACCTCCACTGTTTCCCCTGCTAGGTCATTTGTCCCCACATGTACCACAATGTGGGGTTTCCTCCTACCCTCCTTAAGCACCTTAGAACTGCCTGTCCTGCCTTGTCTGCCTTTAATCCTGGTATGGACTCCACAAACAACTGCATAGAGGACCCATCAGAGTCATCTGAAAACTCTTCAAACATGGCCCTCAGCTGTTTCTCGCTGCACACCACTTGGGGTTCCTCCGAGTGAATGATCTCCATGGAAATCTGGCCTGGCAAGCTGGTAGCTGAACAGGAGTCCTTTAGGGGCTCCCTGCAACATCTGTAGTGGTGGCAGTTCCACCTGGATCGGGGGGAGAGGTGGGTGTTGGTGGCACCTGTCTCAGTGGGACCACAATGGGTTAGACTGCTGGCAACCAGGGGATCGCCAGGGTCATGGATAGAGTCCTACCCTGCCCAAGCAAGGCCCACTGCTGCCACAGCATGTCCTTCTAGTGCTGTCTCATTCTGTGATGGAGTCTGTCTTCATCAGATGACAAAGAGAATGAGGAGCGCCAGCTGTGGCACCTCCCAGATCATCAAGATCGTAAGTATGAGGAGCCTCTTGACAGTGACCAGGACCTCAACTGATGGCACGGTCATTGAAGGTGAGGAAAGGCAAGGGGGGGCATGTAGCTAACACAGATCGGCTCCTTCTGTGTGATCATAGAGAGAGACATCTCCTAGGAGGAGATGTCATTGAGGCACAGGTCAGGAAGCAAAGGAAAACCAGGAGCAGTTATAAAATTTGCAAGTAGCATTTCATTATTATAAAGAACAGTGAAATAAAAAAATTAAAATTGTTCAGTATAACTATTTCCAAAAATACAGACAAAGAAAGCAAAGTCCTTCGTCTGAGGGTATCTCTAATTCCACGTTTCAGTCTCTCCAGCAAAAATATTGCTGCTCTTTTTATAACAAGTCTTTGCCAGGTAATTAACTTCTTTATCCTGAGCTCTTTAAGGAAACATCCTGTTTCTCACAAAATGTTCTTCTCAGTTTCTTTGCAGGTGCATCAAACTGAATATGGTGACCTAGAACTGACCTCTTGCTGACAGCTCTGCCAAAGTTTGCCAACAAGCCTGAGAGGAGCTTAAACTGCATCTCAGGTTAACCCCCTAAATTCCAAATAGCTTTTTGCAATCATTTCAACAGTATAACTATAAATAGTTTAAAGCAAAGCTTCACATATATTTTTATAACTGCAGATACACAAGGGAAAAGAGAAAACAGAAACACCAAGGGAAGGCAGACAGATAGCGAGAGGCGGAGAATCGCAAGACCGTTAGAGAGATCATTTCCTAGGTCTCACGAGAACATCTGGTTGCGCAACCAGACAGACAAGAGACAAATAAAAAAAGAGTATAGAACAGATCCCTGCATTAAACTCTTTCTGCATAACAAATGGGACAGAGCCTTATTCAACCCTGTCACCCCCCCAAGAGGGAACCTGTTTTAAAAAATAGGTTTCCAAAACTTTCTACTAATTCTCTTCTAATATGAACTTATAACCATTACAGTTCAGTGCATATGCAGTATAGCAAACAGAAGTTTAAACCTCCCACATTTTTTTTTCAACCTTCAGAAGTCTCAATTCCTGATCCATATCTTAACAGAAAATCAGCATTGACATTCTCTTTCCCAGATTTGTGCATCACTTTAAATTTAAACGGTTGTGGTACCAGGTACTACAGTGTGATTCTGGCATTTTAATCCTTCATTTGGTTAAGCCAACAGTGAGGATTGTGATCTGTTTTAAGTACAAATTCAGCTCCTAGCAAATAAAACTTAAGGGACTCCATGGCCTACTTTGTTGCAAAGTATTCCTTTTCAGAGGTGGAGTACCTCTTCTCTGTCGTGCAGCTTCCTACTGATATATAGAATGGGATATTCCTTCCCATGTACATGCTGACTCAAGACAGCACCTAGGCCTACCTCTGGTGCATCTGTCTGTAACAAAAAAATGTTCTCAAACTCTGGGCTTCTTAAAACGGGCTAAACATAATGCAGCCTTGATGGCCTGAAGAGCCTCATCACACTGTAGCCTCATCACACTGTGGGGTCCATTTCACATTATTCGGGAACTTTCTTTGTAAGTTCAGTGAGGGGAGTAGCAAGCTGGGCAAAGTTGGAACAAATCTCCAATAATAACCAGCCAGCCCTAAAAATGATCTGACATGTTTCTTTGTTTTAGGGATAGGACTGTTAGCTACAGCTTCTGTCTTAGAAATGTCTGGCTTTACTTCTCCATTTCCCAAAATATATCCCAAATATCTGGTTTCCTGCATGCCCAATGCAAATTTCAGCCCCTTCAAGATGACAATAGTTGAAGCGCAGGGGTTTGCTGTGGAGGATTATTCAAACCCCATTTGATCTGCCAGTGTACCAATGGTGAAACTGTGGATTAAACTTGAATTTTTCAACTACATTTTGGACTTGGCTGAGTCTGTACATGCAGGTACCAGTGAGTGCTTCCTGTTTTTTTTTTTTTTTTTTTTTTTTTTTAAATATATTTTTATTAGAATTTTTTCTTTTCTTTTGGATCAGGAGACATTGTACAATCAAATCATTTTCTGTACTTACTTCAGATTTGTTGTGATACAAATATACAGTACATAAAGATCTTTTATGTTTGATACAGGTTAGTATTAATTACAAATAATTCCATAATATCATTCTATTCTCATTTCTTCTCTACTCCGGTTCCCATCCGCTATGGACAATAGTCAGGATCAACCCTGGCCTGATTAAGTGACCATCTCTGCCAGAGAGTGGCGAATCTATCCACCTGATTATTTAGTTTTGCTGTTATATTCTCCATCTGATATATGGAATACACTATTCATCTCCATTCTTGGATGCTCGGTATTGTTTTGGTCATCCATTTCTTTGTTAAAGATTTTTTTGCAGCCAACAGCAAAACAGGAAGTAGGGTTTTTGACCAGGGGTGGGGATCCAGGTAAACAGCCATGAGCACCATTTCAGTTGTGAGCTCAACACACTCCCCGAGACCCTAACTGGTTTCTTTTTGTATGCATAGTCAAAAAGGCATTAAACATGGACACTGCCACATTATATGTGCTAAGTCAGCCATCTCAGCTCCACACTCCCTCCAACAAACACCAAATTCAATCGGAAGATATTTAGTCAGACTAGCCGGGGACCTGAAAAACCCTGATCTGCATTTCCAGGAATATTCTCTCCAAATATAAGACTGGGTGATTTTGACCACTTGCAAGGATGAAGAGGACCATTTTGCATTAGATGCAACGAGGTCTAAGTCTTTGTTCCAACTTGCTAGTATTGAGTTTGTGGATTCTTTAGATTGATCTCGCATCACTTTATATAGATGTCCAATTAAATGGTTCCAGTGTTGTCCCCGAGAGTGGTCTAGGAATAATTTTAGAAGGGGGTCAGTTTGACCTGAATTATTCTATTACAAAGTAGGTGGTTTCTTATTGAGTGCTTCCCGTTCTTGACTGCTTCTGTATAGTATTTGGGATCAGCAACCCCGTTGGAAAGCACCAGACTCCATTACAGCTGTGCACACCTATGTTCTTGATTTGTTTGCCAATGCAAATTTGGTAGGATTAACTGTCAGACCTGCCTTTTTGATAGATTGGATAACTGCTCGTAGGTGTTCCAGGTGGCTTTTCCAGTTGGACTGTATACTATGACATTATCTCGGTATGCAGCACAATAACCAGTGAGAGGGGATAAAATTACATCCATGCATCACTGGAATTTGGCAGGTGCAATATATAAACCAAGCAGCATGGTGATGAACTGATAGAATCCAATAGGAGTGACAAATGCAGTTTTGGGTCTGGCTTCTTTAGCTAGGGAGATCTGCTAGTAAACCGTGGTGAGATCGATGGTACTGATGTACTTGGCTCTCCCTAATCTGTTCACCATATAATCTACCATGAGACAAGCATTAAGTTGCTCAGTGTATCTTTCCTGGTGAAGCAATTCAATAAATAAATAAAATCTATCCTGGGCATAGGAGAACTGTCAAATTCTGACACTTAGGTTTCCTAAAAACAAGGCAGATTCTTACATCCCCTTCTTTTTTATTTACAATCACCATTGGTGATGACCAAGCACTTCTCAACTCTTCTATGATACCCAATTCTTTAATTTTTTGTATTTCCTTAACCACACAGGTTTTTAAATGCTCTGGTAATCTGTATGACTTTTGCCTGACAGGGCGTGCATTCCCTGTCACTATTAAGTGCTTGACCCCTTTTGCTTTGCCTGGCACTGTGGTAAAAGTACTGTTAAATGTCTTTACCAGTTACAAATTTCTGCAGCTTGTTCAGAGGTTAAGGAAACATTTACCTTTACAGCATCAGCAGTTACAGTTTGTTCCAATCTGTCATAAGCTATATCAATATCTTCTGTAGAGGTTTCTGGTAAAATCAACAAAGTAGCCTTTGGTGTTTTTTCAACCGACTTCTTCAGGAGGTTAGCATAGAATATCTGAGGAGGATTTTTCCTATCAGGGGTCTCAATCTCGTAGTTAACTATGCCAGTATGTCTAAGCACCTTATAGGGCTCTTGCCATTTCATTAACAACTTAAATGTCTGTAGTGGGTAACAGTAGCAAGACCTTTTCACCTGGTTCAAAAATGTTTTCTTTTACCCCATGGTCATAATATGCCTTCTGCTGGTTTGGGGCGTCTTCCTGATTACTATGGGCAATTTCAACATATTTTGCCAGCTTCTTTCTGAGGGCACGCATATAAGATGTAATAGATTTTTTCTGAGTGAGATTATCTTCCCTTGTTTCTTTTATTACATCTAGTGGCCCTCTAGGTTATCCACCATACAACATTTCAAATAGCGAATAACCTGCTGATCCCTGCAACACTTCACTGTAAGTAAAAAGCAGGTAAGGTAAGTACTGGTCCCAATCTTTCCCTTCCCCTTATACAAACCTTTTTAACATGCATTTTAGGGTTTGATTAAAATGCTCAGCAAGATAGTCTGTCTGAGGGTGATAAGGGGAGGTTCTTATGGCTATGATACCTAGTAGTCGGTACAGCTCCTTCAGTAATCCAGCACCAAAATTACTACCCTGATCAGTAATAATCTCTTTAGGTATGCCCACCCTGTTGAAAATTTTGGCAAGCTCTGCTGCTACTTTTGGGGCTGTGACAGTACACACAGTAACTGCCTCTGGGTATTGAGTAGCATAGTCACATACTACCAAAATGAATTGATTACCCTTTCTAGTTTTGTCTGAGGGGCCAGCCACATCCATTACAATTCTCTCAAAAGGCATATCTATCAAGGGTAGGGGCACCATATCTTTTTTAGTCACTGGGGCTACTTTCTGATACTCAGCACAGGAACTGCAATAGGTAGCAACATCTTCATGAATTCCAAGCCAGTAAAATCTGTACAGCAATCTGGCAAGGGTGTAATCCTTCCCCAAGTGACCAGCCATAGGACTATCATGTGCTATCTGTAACAACTTAACTTTATACTTTTGTCGAATCACCAATTGTTCTATCTGTTCCTGTGTCAGAGGTTTAACCCAAACTCCGTACAGTAACCCATTACATTTTTTAAACATTGGTTCACCCTGTTTTTGTTTTACCCCCAGCTGCTTAAAATATCCTTGGAGAGAAGCATCATTAGTTTGCTCTGAAACAAAATCACAATCAGTTATCAGTTTAGTTTCAGCATTTTCATATATTAACCCCTTGTGTTCCTCAGTCTTTTGTTGCCACTGTTTCTTCAGGCGTCTTCTTTCTTTCCTGGACTTCCGGATTTTGGAGCTATGCTCAAACAAGTTTGAATCAAAATCACTGAAAGGAAAGGAGTCCCCATCATCTGAGATTTTCTGTGCCTGAGATCTTGTGATCAAGGCTGCTGAAACATCAAGATATATTCCCTCTGTGATTAACTCACTAAATCCTGGAAAGTCTTTTCCAATAATCACAGGTACAAGTAACTTAGGTGCTACTCCCACTTTCATTTGGTGTGACACCCCATTAATATTCACAGTCACTTGGTTGGTGGGATAGTACTGAATGCCCCATGGATGCAGATCACACCAGTACCTGGTCCTTTTGCACAGTGTTTTCCCAGCATTTCAACATGCACTAGGGCCTGTCTGCTTCTCAAATCAGTAAGTCCCTTCAACAGTCTTATCTCCTACCTTGACATCTGTTAAGTACTTGCCCCAGTTTGCGAAGGACAAATCTGCTCTAGTGTTATCCTCCTTACTATGGCAGTTTCTTGCAGTATGGCCTGGCTCATTACAGTTATAGCAAGTAAAGTCTTTGGGTGCAGATTTTTTACCCCCATTAGAGTTCTTATCTGATATGGAGTTAAATATGGAAAAAGAGGGTCTTACCATTCCTTGGCTGCTACTTCACTGCTGCAGTGTCTGCCTGGCCATCTGATACTCCTCCGTTAAAGAAACAGCCTTTTCCTCACTTTCTGGTCGGAGTTCTTTTACCCAGAGCCGCATGTCTGTGGGAAGAATACTTATGAATTGCTCTATTGCAAATATATCAGTGATCTGTAGGACTGTTTTGCCTTCTGGTTGGAGCCATTTAATCAGGAGTTCTCTGAGTCATGCCCCGAGGATTGTCGACTAAGTGGTACTTCAGGGACTGGAATCTCTGACTGTAGGTCTCTCTTGCAATGTCATCTTTTAAGGATTTCTGTTTTCACAACATCATAGTTTTCTGACTGCACAGTGCTCATATTGCTGTAGGGATGCTGGGCTTTACCTGTTAGATATGGTACCAGTCTGATTGCCCATTGCTGTTTTGATCATCAGCAGGCTCCGGTAACCCTTTCAAAAGTCATTAGGTATGCTTCTTTATCATCCAAGGGACACAACTTTGTAAGTTTAATGCCTTTCAAGTTGTTTGTGTTTTGGTGATCTGCTGGACCTGTGCCAGATTCTCCAGCTTTTATAGCTTGCAAGCCATCCAGCCATTCCCACATTTCTTCTGTTCTCTGCTGCTCCTGTTGCTGCATCTCTTCTTTTCCCTGCTTCTCTATCCCTCTTTGTTGTATAGCCCATCATTTGAAAAAGGCAGACATGCTTTCAGATTCTGTCCCTGTATGTTGTTCTTCTTCCATCATTGGTTCCAGCTGTACAGTCTCAGTTTGAACGTTTGTTTCTGCTTCTAGTTTGGCTGCCATTCTTCTGGTAATCACTTCTGGACTTGCTGTTGCAGGATCCACATCTTTTTTCTGTGCTTCCCTGGTACCGAATCTAGTACTCATGCACAAAACTCCCAGCTTAGAATATGAACGGTGAAAATCCCACTTCACATACCAACTGTCGTTGAGGCATAAGTCAGGAAGCATATGCAAACCAGGAAAAGTTACAACATTTCTAAGTAACATTTTATTATCAATAACAATAAAATAAAAAAATAAAATTGTGCAGGATAGCTGTTTTACAGGCAGTTCAAACAAAACAAAGTCCTTCATCTGAAGATATATCTAAATCTAAACCTCTCTCTCTCTCTCTCTCTGCAAACAAACATTGCTCTTTTATAAGATGTTTCACCTGGCAATTATATTCTGCATCCTGTTCTCGTTAAGCTATATCTCCTGTTTTAACACACAGTACCAAACGTTGTCAGTTTCTTTCCTGTGACCACTACATGCAGTCTTCTCAACAGGTACAGCCAATTAAGACATTTCGGACAGTGCTGGGTTTCCTGCTGGCAGCTCTGCAAACAAGCTTGTGGAAGGTCAAACGGTTTCTCAGAGTCAACCACCTGTGTTCCAGCTTGCTATCTTTTCTAACAAACCCCAAACAGCTTTCTGCAATCCATTTCAACAATACTACATACATTTACAAACCAAGGGATCCCAGTTTTACATAAAGATTCACATATTTTTTAACCACAGAGAAGCAAGGAGAGAAAGAAAGACTAGAAACAGTAAGTGAAAGAAGGGAGATAACGGGGAAATTGTGCGACCATTGGCGCAGCCAGTTCCGAGGTTCCACAAGACAAACCTGATTGCACAATCAGACAGACAACAGATAGACAAGTGACAGAATAGGAGAGGCCAGAAAAATAGATCCTTGCTTTTAACTCTCTTTGTTAACAAAAGAGACAGGGTCTTATACAACCCTGTCACAGTATAGGTTCTTAATAAACCCTGAGGTGTTTTTGGGGGCATGTACATTTAGGCATGTAATGGGGTTATTCCAATATCCAAAATTGACAAATACTTATCTCCCCTCATCAGCACAATGGTAAGAGGTAACTTGGATAGGGGAATGTCTACTGATAAGAACAGCCACTCCACATGTTTTAACCCCCCTCCCATGAGTGTGAGGCTGCAAATGCCTGACTCATCCATGCTTGTCTCAACTTTAGGTGTTCAGCCAAGTGAATGAAGGTGCGTCTCCAGCAGCATGGCTACTTTATCATTTAATCTGTGGAGCTAAACAGGTAGTTGTCTTCTTTTGATTTGAAATATAAGATGAAATGTAACTCGCTTAAACTGGACATATTTAAGAAATAAAACAAGGAGGTCCCCTCTTCAAAAATGTAATAATTGTAGATTGTCTCTGGTGTTATTCATATCTCCAGCCAAATCATCCCAACTGTAATAGGAAACGGTATAAAACCACATGAACTGGAAATGCATTCTCTTGAACAACAAACAGTAAAATATGTTTTATAACTTCCAGATACCTCTTCTCATATCACAAGGATGAGGTGAACTCAAATGAGCTCCAATGGTGAGAAGCCCCATCTGGACCTAAGGTGTGTATACCCTGTTAAAATCGTACCATATGCTAGTGCACTCACTTGTCCAGCAAATCTTGTTTGGGGCTTTGATGCACGTCCCTCCACAGGCATATAGAATGCTGATATACCAGCCATGTGCACTTTGATGAAGGAATACTGCAATCCTGAATCTGAGAAGGACAGCAAATACTCCAGAAACTGATTGACTTGACAGGTAAACAGATCCAAGGTATGTGAAGTGGCCTATAAAGCAAACTGATTCCACTTCATGTAGTAGGTATGTTTGGTGGACAGCTTCCTAGCAACCACCAGAACACCTGCCACTTTCTGTGATACTCCAGTGCAAGCTATGGTTATGTCTTCAGCAGTAATGCATGCAGATAGGTTCATAGGCTCACAGATAAGATTTACAGGCCCATTATCTTTAAGAGTCATATATGGGCCTGACACTTTTCAGTGGTCATATTCCCATTTCTTCTCTCCCATGTGTTTGTCCAGTGCAATTTTGAAGTCTGACAAACTATTTATACACACCACTTCAGTGGGGAGTGCATTCCAGGTGTTTACCACCCGTTGGTTGAACCACCTTCCCCTTTTGGTGGTGATATACCTTTCCCCTTTTAGTTGCCACTGATGCCCCCATGTTTGCATACCAGATCTTGCGTTCCAACATAAGCCTGCTGATTCATATAAAGTACAGTTACGTAGGAACTTCCGTAACAGTAGATGTTCGAGAGAGGTTCCTTCAGTAGGTCATCACATATGGGACTGGCGCCAACTGGCGTGTCAGGCCACATGGTAGACTTTTCTAGCAATACCTGACGGTGGACCGCCCACCTGATGTCACGTGACTGACATAAGCGTGACTGTATACAGTGGGTGGTCCCATTGCCTGCCCTCCAGTTCTCCCATTGGAGCCAGGAAGAGGCCTGACAGCAGGAGCGAACAGGATTTAGAGTCCCTGTAAAACAGAAAATAAGGGGAAGGTGGGAGGGAAAATTATGATCTACTGAAGGAACCTCTCTCGAAGATCTACTGTTACGGTAAGTTCCTACGTAACTGTACTATCATACTTTGAGAGGGTTCCTTCAGTAGGTCATCACATATAGGACAGAATCCCAAGTAGTCCCTCTAAGGAGAGACTGAGAGATACTAGGGAGGAGGAAAACTAACTCCAATGGAAAAAAGTGGAATCCAAAAATGGACCTAGTCTTAGGACAGAAGGCCTGTGTAATGGGCCTGTATAGTACAGTATGGACTGCATGCCCATTGGTCCATGCAGTGGACCAATACGCATACAGACCATACTGTAAGCAGTCAGGTGGCATGCGGGTGGGGTGCTGCCATCCGCCACTGACTGAGGGGGTGCTGGGTGGCAGGGGACCGCAGTGGGTGGGTGGGGAGGGGGTTCCACTGGACCACCAGGGACATTTCTTTACTGATGCCAGTGATCGGGCGCTGGGGGGGGTCCACTGGACCACCAGGGATTCATTTTACAGATGCCCGCGATCGGGCGGTGGGAGGAGGGTTCCACTGGACCACCAGGAATTTCATTTACAGATGCCCGCGATTGGGTGATGGGGAGCAGTCCACTGGACCACAAGGGAGTTATTATACAGATGCCAGCGAACGGGAGCGGGGACTGCAGGACACTGGTCCCCCGACGGCTGCAGCCTGACAGGGCACAAGGCACAAGTTGCCGGGGGTCGGCGCACCGCATGCAAATGGGGCCATAATGACATGCAAATGGCCCCATTTGCACCTTGCATGCATAATGGCCTCATTTGCATGTCCAGTGCTGAATATTGCGGGTGATGCGCCTAGCGCAAGTGCACTTGTGCATCCCCCTGCTCCCTTTCTGCCACTTGCGCAGTGCCACGCGCCATGCGCAGTGTGTGCATCCACAGTGCCAGAATATCACCAGGTCCATGCCCTGGCGCAACCCAGTTGCGCTGCACATGGGCTTGCGCCCCTGCCCAGCACAGCTTGAATATCCAGGCCAGTATGTATTGTGCATGTTTGTTATTCAGGCCAAAATGCATCACCTTACATTTGACTACGTTAAAGTCTAATTTGTCTTCAACAGCCCATTCCCCCAGCTTATGCAACTGTGTCTGAAAGTTATTTATAGACCCTATATCATTTACAACTGCACCAGCTTTGGAGTGATCTGCGTATTTGCAGATCCATACTCCATTTGATACCTGCATTGTGGAGATCATGATATGAAACAGCTTAGGACCCAATATGGATCCCTGAGGCACTCCACTGGTGACTCTTCCCTCACTAGACAAGTAACCCTTTATCTGAACTTTCTGGAGTATATTTGTAAGCCATGATGAAATCCATCTTATTAAGTATGTTTCTACCCCAGTTCCTGTAACGTTTTTAGTAATATATCATGTGTCACAGAGTGGAAAGGTTTTGTAAAGTCCAAATACACTACGTCCAGTGGCAGGCCCACATCCAAGGCCTCACTCACTGGTTCAAAGGAACTCATCAGATTACATATACAGGATCTACCGGATTCAAACCCGTGCTGTGAGACATCAATATGATTTAGTTGTTTTAGGCTTGTTTTCAAAAATTCATTTACAAAACTTTCCCTAATTTTTCCAGTTATCGATGTGAAACTAATTGGATGATAATTCCTTACATCTGTAGTATCTCCAAATTTGAGTTTTGGGGGTTATATGGGTAATCCTGCACTCATCCAACACTTTGCCCTCTCTTAGTGATTTACTAAACAGTATTGACAAGGGTCCTGATAACTCTTCTGCCTGTTCTACCAGGAATCTCGGATGGCATCCATCAGGTCCCACTGATTTAAACTTTTAATTTTCTTAATTATCTCCTTAACTTGCCTGGCTGTTATTCCTGGAAGTTCCACCTGCCCCATTTCTATTCTCTTCCTTTGGGTAATTACCACAATCACTCTGACACACATACTCAGAAAGTAGTTGCTAAACATATTGGCCAAGGTTTCCTCTCCTTTTATTTCTATGTCCCCATCTTTCAACACATGTACTTGTTTTTTCCTGTGCCTTAAGCTCCCAACATAATTAAAAAGGTTTTTTTCCATTATCTTTAGTTACTGTGGCTAAGCCAAGTTCGGCCTTAGCCCTTGCCTGTCTTATGGCCTTATTACAATTCTTTACTTGTCTTTTATGTCTCCTTCCTGTGGGGTGTTGGATTATTCTTAAGTTTCTTATAAGCCTTTGCTTTTTTATTTATCAACCTACGAATTTTCTTGGAAAACTTTTTCATAACCCTTCCTTTTTTATTATAGTTCCCTGACTGTGGAACATATATTGTTATACATGTCTGGAGTATGTTGTTTATTTAGTATTTAGTAGCAAGCAGAGTTTTATTTTCTCAGAAGAAGCCAGAAGGGGGAGGAAGGAAACATATTCAATTCAGTGCTTTAGAGTAACTGGTAATTGCTATTTTTCTTTTAAACTTAGATTGTGGGCTTTTAGTGACACTATACTTTCTTTGTTGTCTTTACTTATAATTGTTTTTGGGCTGTTGAAAATTTAAAACATAGTGGTGGTGTAATTCTGTGCTGTTTTAATTGCTGCAAATTTTATCTTGGCTTGTCTGACTGCCCTGTAGTTGGGTGAAGGGTGTTAATTGTCTGGCCTCTGACCTCAGCTACGTGATAACTGGAGGTGGGGCTTAGTCAGAGTTAAAGTAGCAAGCAGAGTTTTATTTTCTCAGAAGAAGCCAGAAGGGGAAGGAAGGAAACATATTCAATTCAGTGCTTTAGAGTAACTGGTAATTGCTATTTTTCTTTTAAACTTAGATTGCAGGCTTTTAGTGACACTATACTTTCTTTGTTGTCTTTACTTATAATTGTTTTTGGGCTGTTGAAAATTTAAAACATAGTGGTGGTGTAATTCTGTGCTGTCTTTAATTGCTGCAAATTTTCGCCTCCCCTTCCCCCAACTCTTAATTATATGCCCTGTTAAATCTGATTGACAGGAGCTAAACACAGGGTATAGTAAGGGGTGTGAAGTAGGAGGCGCATAAGGGGGAAGAAGCCCACCCTCAGCACGACAAGTGTTTTGACTCATTTATTTATTTATTGGTTTCTTTTTCTTTAAAAAAAAAAAATCTGAGGATTATTGGCAGGATTTTTAGTACAGTAAATTAATAAAAAGGGAACTAGGAGAGCTTCAGTAGCAGACAAGTAGTGGAATTGCAGTATAATGTGGGGTGGTGCAATGCGGTGGCTGTGGGGCAGCCATATTCAGGCAGACCTTCTGGACACTGAGGTGCTGCCTATCTGCATGCATCTCTCTGGACTGCGGATGAGGTAGCCAGACTCAGAGCGAAGTAAACTGGGTCAGGAGTACCATCACCCCTATCCAGGGACCACCCAGTCCAATGCAACCGCCTCAAAGGATGCCGAGAACGAGGAGCACTTGGATGACAGTGGGCTCAGGGAGGGTTAGAGCAGTCAGGCAGAGGCACATACCAGAGCCTAGTCCACTCAAGAACTCATATGCCACACTGGCAAATGAGGACAACCAAACAGAGGTACCCAGAGAAGTGGAAGGAAAGGATGTGGAGGTTAGCCAAGGAGGTGACCTCAGCGGGGAAAGCAGTGGACCCCAGAAGAGGAGGAAGCGAATCCTGGTGGGGGACTCCATCATAAGAGGGATCCAGCTAGGAACACAGGAGGGGGAGGACAGGGAGGTGAGGTGCCTACCAGGTGCCACGGCATGGAGGGATGGAAGGAAGATCCTGGGGATTACTGGGAAGGCAAGACGGGAGGGTGAGCTGGATGTCATTATCCACCTAGGTACTAATGACCTGGCAAATGGGGAGCCAAAGGAAGTTCAGGAAGAGTTTAGGAAACTGGGGAGGGGTCTCAAGCAAGTAGCTACTTCTGTCACTTTCTCAGAAGTACTACCTGTGAGAGGCAAGGGAGAGCATAGGAGTGCATGCACCAGGAACTTTAACTCATGGTTGAAGAACTGGTGCTGTGAGGAAGGTTTGGATTCATTGGTGACTGGGGACCCACCTGGAGGGATGGAGGTTTGTTCAAGCCTGACGGCCTGCATCCATCCTGGAGGGGAATCCAAGCACTCAATGATAAGTGTAAATGCTACATTGACAAGCATTTAAACTAGCAAAGGGGGGTGGCAGGACAGCAAGGAGGGTACCTACTTGCTCACCCCCACAGCTAGCAGTGGAACCAGTGAACCAGAGGAGTGGATATCTCTGCAAAGCAGTGTGCAAAAAATGGAGATTAGTGCCCAAGAGGTGGATAAGCAGAAAAGGGGCAAAATTCAGCAGAAGGGCAGACAGCAAGGAGAACCAGGGATAAATGACAACCAAGGAAGGGGCTGGAGTAGAACAGTGAAACAGTCTAGGGAGGTCAAATCATGGAAAGCCATGTGTGCAAATGCCAGGAGCCTTAGCTAGGAAGATCTGGAGGCTGTCATGGCACAGTCAGACCTGGACATTGTGGCCATCACTGAAACCTGGTGTAATGATAACCACGACTGGGAGATGGCCATACCTGGCTACAACATATTCAGAAGAGACAGAGCAGGCAGGAAGGGAGGAGGAGTGGCACTGTATGTGAAAAACGACATAAGGGCCACAGAGATCCAGGAGGAACAAAATGGGGGAGAGATACTGTGGGTTAAGCTGGAAATGAAAATGGGGACAGCCATCCGCACAGGTGTGGTCTATAGACCACCAGCCCAGGAGGAAGAAACAGATAGGAGTTGATGCTAGCCATCCAAAGGATGGCAGACAAGGTAGATAGTACTGGTTGGAGACTTCAATATTCCAGACGTGGACTGGAGCATCCCAGCAGCAGCATCAACTAGAGCAGATTTATCCTGGACTCCTTCAGGTGCCTTCCTCAGCAACTGGTCATGGAACCAACTCGGCAGAAGGCAATACTGGACCTTGTGCTCACAAACAGGGACAGTGTGATGGGGTAACAGTGGGGAGCACCTGGGAAACAGTGACCACCAGTCATTGTGGTTTGAAATCACAGAAAGAGCAGAACCAAACCACACAAAAACACGATCCTGGATTTTAGGGGGCAGACTTTGGGAAGATGGGGAGATACTTGAAAGAGGCATTAAGGGAATGGGACAGGAATCAGGGGTTGAGGAACAGTGGGCAGTATTTAAATGGGATTACAAGAACAACAGAATTATGCATTAAGCAGGTTAGCAAGAGGAAAAGGAAGAGGAGACCATTATGGTTTTCCAAAGAGGTAGCAAAGAAAGTGAAAGTCAAAAAGATTGCATTCAGGCAATACAAAAAGACACAGGCAGAAGGGGATAGGAGAAGTACCAGGAGAAGCAAAGGGAGGCAGGGAGGTCAGTAAGGGAAGCCAAAGCTCAGACAGAAGAACACATTGCAAAATCAGTGGGTAGAGGGACAAAACCTTTATAGATACATAAGTGAAAAAGAAAGACAAAGGGAGGGATAGTGAGACTGAAGGGGAGGATGGAGGCAGCTGGAGGATGACAACAGTAAAGCTGACATATTGAACAGGTATTTCTGCTCAGTCTTTACTGAGGAAGAGGAGGTAATGGGTCTGAAGGAGTACGAGGGTGAGAATGGTGCAGAAATGGACACAAGTCCCTTTACACGAGAAAGGGTCCTAAAGGAACTGGAAGCAATAAGAGTTGATAAAACAATGGGGCCAGATGGGGTGCACCCTAGGGTCCTTAAAGAACTAAGACAGGTGGTGGCTGAACCTCTGGCTATCCTGTTTAGCCGATCACTGGAAACAGGGGAGGTACCCAAAGACTGGAGGACAGCAGATGTAGTCCCCTTATACAAAAGTGGGAACAAAGAGGAAGCAGGGAACTACAGACCAGTCAGCCTCACCTCGGTAGTGGGGAAGATCATGGAAGCACTACTGAAGGAAAGACTGGTGGAACATCTGGTTGTCAATGGACTACAGGACCCAAGGCAGCATGGTTTCACCAGGGGGAGGTCACATCAGACCAACCTCGTTGAATTTTTTGACTGGGTGACTAGGGAGGTGGATCAGGGGAGCGCAGTGGACATGGCCTATTTGGACTTCAGCAAGGCCTTTGACACTGTGCCACATAGAAGACTATTACACAAACTGGGGAATATGGGTTGGGGCAGGACAGTAGTGTGGTGGGTAGGTAACTGGCTGGGTGGCAGGACACAGAGGGTGGTGGTAAATGGCTGTCACTCCACAGAGGGAAGAGTGACCAGTGGGGTACCACAGGGATCAGTGCTGGGACCGGTCCTATTCAACATCTTCATCAGTGACATTGTGCAGGACCTAGAAGGCAGAATTTCACTGCTCGCTGATGACACAAAGCTCTGTAACAGAGTAGAACACACCAGAGGGTGTAGACAGAATGAGAAGCGACCTGCAGAAACTTGAAGAATGGTCAGGGGTTTGGCAGTTGAAATTCAATGCAAAGAAGTGCAAGATAATGCATATGGGGCACAAAAACCCTGGCACAATATATCAGTTGGAGGGTGAGGCTATAGCATGCACCAAGCAGGAAAGGGATCTTGGGGTTGTCATCTCTGATGACCTCAAGGTAGAAACAGTGTGACAAGGCAGCAGGTAAAGCAAATAGGATGCTGGGATGTATAGGCAGGGGCATCACCAGCAGGAAAAGGAGGTCATAATTCTGCTATACAAGACACTAGTGAGGCCCCACCTGAGTACAGTGTACAGTTCTGGAGACCATACCTACGTAAGGACACAGACAGGGTAGAGAAGGTTCAGAGGAGGGCAACAAAGATGGTGCATGGATTGCATCACAAGTCCTATGAAGACAGGTTGAAGGAACTGAACATGTACTCCTGGAGGAGAGGAGGGAGAGGATATGATAGAAACATACAAGTATCTTACAGGGAGCAACAGGGTGCAGGAAAACACTATTTTAAGCAAAAAGATGTTCCAGGAATAGAGGGCATGGGATGAAGTTGGAGGAGGACGATTCAGAGGAAACATGAGAAAGAATTTCTTCACAGAACGGGTGGTGGACAAGTGGAACACCCTGCCAGAGGAAGTGGTGGGGGCTGAAACAATCACGGGATTTAAGAATATATGGGATAGACATAAAGGAATTCTGGAGGTCAGGGGTAAGGGGCAATAGACTTCTAGGAAAACAAACTGAACTTACAAGCTCAAATGGGCAGACTGGGTGGGCCATAGGCCCTTATCTGCCGACACTGTCTATGTATCTATGTATTTTCCCCCATGCTTCCACAAGTGTCAAGTTTTCAATCTCTCTCCAGTCATATGCTGACAGTAACTGTCTGATTCAAGTATAGTCGGCTTTATCATTTTTTATTTAGTTCTTCCAAATACCTTTCGTGTGTCCTCAGATAGTATGCATTTGACCATATTGTGGTCACTGCTTCCTAAGGAATGCATAACCTCGATGCTGCCTATTGGATCCTCCATATTACATAAAATTAAATCTAACACATGGTTATCTCTTGTGTTCTCCTTGACTAGTTGGGTCAAACCATTATTCACACATATAACTAGGAATCTACTCTCCGCAGGTGTTTTACTCCGATATGATTCCCAGCAAATATTTGGAAAATTAAAATCACCTATCACAATAGTATTTTATGTAATCAGACCACCATCAATCTCCTCTAAAAATTCCATGTTTTCCATTTCGTTTAGGTTTGGGGATCTATAGCACACTCCCAGGTTAATACTTTTCCTCTGAGTTTTTATATTTAACCACAGATGTATGGACTTTCAAGTCAAGATGGACTAGGGTTCCCTGGTCCTGTAACAGTAGATTCTTGCAGAGGAGCAGAGGGACTGGGAGTTCCACTGCCAGCTGTTGTAGCAGGGGATACCATATCTGCCAAGGCTATTGGGGAGCAATGAGTATTAGAGTTGCCTCCTCCATCTTCAGCTTGAGTAGCACTCTCTGAATTAGTGGGAAGGGAGGAAAGGCATATAGAATCTTCCCTTTCCAAGAGAGAGACAACACAACTCACCAGAAAACTCCAGGCCCTAGAGCGAGCGAGCAGAAACAAGACAGTTCTGCGTTGTGTGCGGACGCGAAAAGGTCCAACTCTGGACGGCCTCATCTTTTGAATAGGTCATCTACTACTGAAGTCAGCAGTTCCCGCTCCGGCATCCTGGACTGTGACATGCACTGCTGGTAGTTCTAGACTGTGTTTCAGAGCCCAGTGTCGAACTCTCATTGCTTCCCTGCACAGTGGTAGGAATGAGTCCCGTCCCCCCTTACTTAATGTAATGCATTACACTGACACTGTCCATCTGTATTAACAGAGGACCTGGAAATAAGTGGTTCTTAATGGCCTGGAGTCCATATAGGACTGTTCTCATTTCCAGAACATTGATATGCAAAGCACGCTCCACCTGGTTCCACCTGCCTTGTGTCTGCAGAGTTCCCAGGTGGGCTCCCCATCCTCAGCCCAAAGCACCTGTGGTGAGGAGCTGATGTGCAGGAAGGAATTAAGAATGGAATGCCTTTGAGCAGTTTGTATCATTCCATCCACCAGCTGAGCACTTAGCACAAGGGGGACATAACTAGAACCATCTGTTGTAGCTCATCTGTCAGCCGGTCCCACTGGACTTTCAGGGTCCATTATGTGATCTGCATATGCAATCTGGCCAATGGCATGGTAACAATGGCTGTCACCATTAGTCAGAGAGGTGTAGAAATGGGCTCAGTTTTGGGACCAGTCTTGTTTAAGATATTAATTTCCGACTTATCAGAAAATTTGACTTGCTGGGTGCCAAAATATGCGGACAATACCAAAACAGGTGGACTACCTGAAGCTATACCTCATGCAGAATCAATACAATATAATTTTGACAAAATCTCGGACAGGACACTAAAATGGGGCATGCAACTCAACAAGAGTAAATGCAAGCTAACGCTTTTGGGTAGGGAGAAAACCCCCCTGAATATGTACGCCACCGGGCATGGGTTTAGGATAACACAATTTCAGGCAGACCACAAATCAGGTGCATAAAAAAATGCATGGTTGTGTTTATCATTTTAAATTTCATCAAGTAAAATATACAGAAAGAAAAATGGTAAGTCAGACAACTGCTTAGCTTCAACAGTTTCCAAGGCTTTTTCTTCAGCCTAAGAGTGCGAAAGCACACACTACCAGGAAGACTTTCAGCTTCCTCATTCACTATTCAACTGACCACCCTATCTCTTCTCTCTCAGCATTGACGTAGGACTTTTTATAAGCTCACTAGTAGTTGGAAAAACTATTTCCCCAGCCTTTTGATTAACAGCAGACATAACATAAAACTAGCCACTAGGGGCCACTGTTGCACTACATAAGAACTTACCGTAACAGTAGATCTTCAAGAGGAGCTCTTGCAGCAGGTAATACCGTTAAGACTGAAGCCGGCAGGCGTGAGGACCCCACAGAAAACTTGTAGCTAGCAATCTGAGGCAGGGTACTGCCCCCGACATCTGCTCCACCTGACGTCCTACGTGGTACAAAGGGGGTGGCCCCCTGCAGCCGCCACAGTTCTCCTGCCGGAGACCCGGCTAGATAGAATTTGGAGAACCAGGTAGAAAAACTTCCGCACCCTGGTTGGATGGAAGTCAAGAATAATGATAATAATAATCCCCTAAGCTATCCTGGTGGAAGGAGGATGGGAAAGCCACCTGCTGCAAGAGCTCCTCTCAAAGATCTACTGTTACGGTAAGTTCTTACTTAACTGTACTATCTGTCTTCGAGGATGGACCTCTTGCAGCAGGTAATACCATTAGGACTGAGTATCAAGCAGTACCCAAAGATAGGCCCAGGTCTGATAGGGCGGAAGGGGATGTATATAAAAAATGGAGCAGACATCTAAGAGAGACGGCCCTGCAAGACTGCTAGTCCAAAACCTGCTCTCCTTCCGGAGGCAATGTCCAGGCTATAATGCCTGATGAATGTGTGGACGGAGGACCACGTGGCAGCCACACAAGTATCGGCTGAAGAGACCTTCTTCAGGGCCGCGAAAGAAGATACCACCACTCTGGTGGAATGACCCTTAACAGCACCTGGGAGAGGTCTGTCGTGGTGTTGACAACAGAATGTAATGCAATGTATTAGCCAATGGGCTAGTGTCTGTCTGGAGACAGGAGCAACAACATTCACTTTGTAAAAGAAACTAACAACTGGTCCGATTTCCTAGAAGAGCGAGTCCTATAAAGATAGTACCGCAAAATGCGATTAGCATCCAGGGTGTGCAACAGTGCTTCGCCCTGGTTTGAAGAATTTGGATAGTATACCGGAAGGCTGATATCCTGATTCAAAGTCAGGACAGATACCACCTTCGGCATGAATTTGGGTTTTGTGCACAAATTTACCCTGTCCCTGTGTAAGACAATGTAAGGTTCTTTACACATCAGAGCATGGAGTTCCGAAACCCTTTGAGCGGAGGTGATGGCTACCAAGAGAAGAGCCTTGCAAGAGAGAAAGCGCAGCTCACAAGAAGCTGCCGGTTCAAAGGGGGGAAGTGTAAGTTTCTCCAGAACAAAAAGGAGGTCCCAAGGAAGAATGATGTCCCTCTTGGGAGGTCTGATGTGTAATACCCCTTGCAGGAAGGTCTTGCAGGCATTCAATTGAGCTAGAGTTTTGTCTCCGATAGGGTTATGATATGCGGAGACTGCACACACATATGCACCCTGATTGAGGAATAACTCAATCCCAAGTCCAAGTGGTGTCGGAGGTACTCTAACACGTGCCTGACCGTGCAACCCAAGGAGTCTAGGGAACAGGCAGTAGCTCATAAGCAGAAGCGTTTCCATTTCAGAGCATACGTGGCTCTGGTAGAAGACTTCCTGGCTGCTACCAGAATTTCAGCCACTCTGCTTGACACTCCTAATCTCTCTTCCTCTAAGACTGCAGGAGCCAAAAATGCAAGTAAAGAGTGAAAGAGCAGGATGGACGAGGGTCCCCTGTTCCTGAGAGAGCAAGTGAGTGGAGAGTGGCAACTGAACTGGGGGTTCCGGAGGCAGTTGCTGGAGCAGCGGATACCAAATTTGACAAGGCCATAGAGGAGCCACCAGAATCATTCTGGCTGCCTCTGACTGCAATTTGAGCAGTATTCTCTGAATGAGGAGAAACAGAGGGAAGGCATAAAGGAACTTCTCCCGGTCCAGGAGAGGGGCAATGCGTCTCGCCAGGAAACACCAGGCCCTGGAGCAAGCGAGCAAAAATTGTACAGTTTGGCATTGCACGGGGAGGTCCACCTCTGACTGGCCCCACCTATCGAAGAGGTCATCTGCGACTTCTTGGAGTAATTCCCACTCGTGATTCTGAGAGGAAGAGCGACTGAGACTGTTGGTGAGAACATTCTGGACCCCTGGCAGATGAACTGCGGTGAGGTCCAGGCTACGTTCTACTGCCCAGTCCCAAACTCTCATGTCTTCTCTGCAAAGGGGGTACAAGCGAGTTCCCCCTTGTTTGTTGATGTAGAAGACCACGTATCTGACATTCGAGCTGTCAACTGCAGAGAGAGGTGTCCATGGAGCCGAACTACATGGGTTGACGGTGGGAAAGAACTGGAGTTCCTCCAGGGGACAGCCCCTTTATACCACGTAGGACGTCAGGCGGAGCCGACGTCGGGGGCGGTCCCCTACCTCAGACTGCTACCTACAAGTTTTCCATGGGGTCCTTGCGCCTGCTGGCTTCAGTCCTAATGGTATTACCTGCTGCAAGAGCTCCACCCTCGAAGACAGATCAGTTATTTGGCACCTGGAGCACATTACATAACTTGTTTGCAATATTGTTAAAGGTCAGAGCCGAGGTCAGAACATTCTGTGCTCTCAACTCTCGTGCAGGGTCAAATTACATCATGCTGTCTGCTGCAAAATATATTTTAGAAGGGGGCTGCTAACATCTAGAAAAAGCAGACACAAATGTCTGTTATTCTTATATTAAAACTGCCCTCTCATTTTGCAACTGTACTCTTAGTTTTGTTTTAGGTTAATATGCACAGAAAACTTTATGACCACATCAGCAATTAATTTATAACCAGCCAACCAACATGTTGGACATTATACAAAACAAACTGCTTGGGGAAGGGGTTTCAGTTTATCCCAGGGGTGTCCACTATGACAGGGGTCACCCAGTCACAATGTATTCTTTGGGTGGTGTACCTTTGGAGTCATCTGCATGTGAAAAACATCTTGGAACTTTAATGACTGATGACTTTAGCAGTGTAAAACAGACATCTGAAGCACTATTAAAGGCAAACAAAATAATCTGGGCAATCAAAAAATATATAATATCGAGGGACTGTAAGGTCTTAGTCCTCCTATATAAAGCCTATGAATGACCACAACTTGAATATTCTTCCCAGTTATGGAATCCTTTTAGAAAGGAAGAGCGTATTAGTATGGAAAGAATACAAAGAGGATATATATTAAAATAATAAAGGGACAAAATGGAAAAGAATATGAGGAGAGATTGAGTTTGCTAAACTTGATGTCCTTGGAGACAAGACGTACCAAAGGCAATATTTTTTTTTATGTATGACATAGTGCAGGACCGGATATTTTTAACAGAGCTAGAAACTGAGTTTAGATCAGGCAAAATTTAAACCAGAGGGCAGCCACTGCAAAGAAAAAGAAATATTCAAAAGTAACAAGACAAAGTAATTTTCATATCCAGTTGTCAATGTGTGGAACACTCTACCCACAGAGCTGGCGATAAGCAGAACAAAGTCAGAATTTAAAATAAAACTTGACAAATATATTCAATCAGGAGCAGTTTTAAGATATTATTTGTGAACATAGTATAGGAGCACAAATGGGCTCAATGCCTTTATGCTTCTCACATGCCATAGTATGATAGCATGAAAAGTCCTTGCTGAGATATAATGGCTGTCGCACACCAATTGTGCTTGGGCAATCAAGTGGTCTGCCCTGTCTAGAGGTAGGAACACTGAACCCTGAGGAGTACCCAGAACTGCACCTGTGTAAGCTGTTAGTAGAGACTTTGGTATGCTGACTGTCACCCCCAAAGCACTGAACATCTATCTGGTTTGAGCTAAGTTCTGGAGCAGTCGGTTTCTGGATTAGGCTTTTTATAGCCAATTGCCCAGGTAAGGAAACACATACAGACCTTCTCTGTGATGGGCTGCTCCCACCACAGCCAAGCATTTGGTAAAAAACTCATGGCGCAGAAGACAAGCCAAAGGGCAACACTCCAAACTGGTAATGTTCCCCCGAAACAAGAATGTCAGATGTACATATCCTTCATATCAAGGGAACAAATCCAATCCCCTGTTTGCAACAGGGGGAGGAGACCCTGCAGAGTGACCATTCTGAATTTCTTGTATTCTTTGAAGAAGTTCAGATCTCTTAGATCCAGAATAGGCCTCAGGTTCCCTGTTCCCTTTGGGATGAGGAAATATCTGGAGTAAAAAATCTGTGTTCTTCTGTTCTAAAGGGACAAATTCTATGGTCCACTTCTGGAGCAGAATCTGCACTTCCTCTAGCAATGGGGCATGTGCCATGGAAGTATGTTGACAGACCTGCTGGGTGATCTGGAGGGCTGCCGAGAACCTCCACAGCATGACCCTTTTCTATGATCTCCACTCCAGAACCCAGGCATCTGTAGTTACCTTCCTCCATTGATCCAAGTGGAGGGATAGGCCACCCCTATAACGACCCCCGAAATAAAGGTGGTTAAGGGGTACAGAAGGTGTCAGGGCGGAGCCAGCAACTCCACCACCTTTAGGTGCTTTTGGATGGGCACCTGGGAGGGGAGGACTGGCAACACCTCTACACTCTTGCCTCTCCCTAGCTGTCTGTAGGCTGGATGCTACCCCCTGACACCAGCTGGGTGAAAAGTACCTATCCTCCTACCTCTGTTTTGGGTATGGTGCAGGGAATGTACTGATTTTAGGGTCTTGCCAGAAGACCGAAGATCTTTTAAAACATCTTCTACCTCATGACCAAACAATTTCTGCCCACTAAATAGGGGATTGAGAAAGGTCTGCTGCACATCAGTGGCAAACCGTTACTCTGAGCCAGAAGTAGCGCCTGAGACAGATACAAGAGGATGCAGGCCTGGCACAGACATCAGCAAAGTCATATGCTGTGCAGAGCAAATGCTTTCCCACATCAGCACCAGCAGTAAAAATTTTCATTAACTCCTGCTTGGCAGAACCCTCAGGCAAAGCATGTGCAGCAGCCTTTGCCTTCCTCCAGTGAGTGTTCTGATACCACATCATATGGTCCTGGTAGTTACCAATACAGAGGCCCAGGGAGGCAGAGGCATACGTACGCTTGCCTAGAACATCCAGCCTTCTGAATTCTTTATCAGGAGGGAAGCAACTCAGGTGCTTAGGTGCCCTAGACCTGTCATGGGCAGCTGAGATAACCACCAAGTCAGTCTCAGGCTGGCTAGCATAAAAAGGCTTCCCAGAGGAGCAGAACACATTCTGTCTGCATTTCGGGGCACAGCTGGTATTCTGTTTGGCCTATACCAGGCTGCATAAGTGGCATCCTCCAAGGCTGGAAATGGGAGGAACCACAGCAGAGGGAGAGACTCTGGCATCTCCAGGAACTCCAGCAGGTTCTTTATGGTGGAATCATGCTCTTCTATAGTAAAGCCCATGGCAGTCTGCATTTGCTGTATCACGGTAAAAAATGAGAGAGCCTCTGGAGGTGATCTAGGTGTGTTCACTACAGAGTACTCACTACAGAAGGAGACTGTGGAGGTGGCGCCATTTTCATAGTGGCTCTCAGCACAGCCTTCCTCCTCCTCATCTTCCTGAATCAACAGCTCAGAGACATAATTTTGCAATCTACAGCAAACTAACCTCGGGGACCCTAAACAATTCTGGGCATCCATTGGCTCTAAACTCCCCATCCAGTAAGCCTGTCCCACAGCTACACACTAATGCAGGCTTCATTACCGATCCCCAAGAAGTTACCAAGTCCCTCAACAACAAATTCTCTGACCTCACTATGTACCTGAGCAAACTCCCAAACTATCTGCAAAAAAACCCTGTCCCCCTGCACGGACCCACAATATCACCTGCTGAGCCCACCTCTCAACCTTCACCTCCCCCCTTTTTCTTCAAAATACTCTCACACACTCACAAAGCTAAACTCCTAAAGTGCCTCCCAACCCACAGCTCCCCTGAAACAGATGGATTATCCCGTGTTTTCCTTAGACTTATCTTCCCTGCCATCGTCGCCCCCCCATGTTCATTTTCAACCTCACCCTGACCACTTCCTCCATACCCGATACATGGAAAACCGCAAAGGTCATTTCCATTCATAAAGCCGGGGACCCACAATCCACAGACAACTATCGCCCAATCTCTATCCTTCCTCACCTAAGCAAGCTACTGGAAAAAGCCGTCCACCACCAACTTGCTGACTACATAGGTAAATATGACCTATTATGTAGCCAACAACACAGCTTCCACAAGAATCACTCCACAACCACTACCTTCGCACTCCTAACTGACCACATCCTCACAAACATGAACCGTGGAAATGCAACTGGCACAGTCTTCACTGACCTCTCCAAAGCCTTCGACCTGGTCAATCACTCGCTCCTCCTCTCCAAACTGCATCACCTTGGCTTCTCTCTGAAGGTCACCACCTGGTTCAGAAGCTACCTTACAGAGTGCTCCCAGTTGTGTGCATTGGCCCAACCCGCTCGCCCACCCTGCCTGTCTCTACTAGGTTCCCCCAAGGCTCTATCCAAGGATCCCTCCTTTTCTCCTTATTCATTAACTCCCTTCCAGCAGATAGTCTCAACTGCCACTCAATCCTCTACGCCAACGACCTTGTGCTCTTCTCCAGCAGAAAGTCTCCTACTCTCATCTCTGCAGACCTCTCACAAAACTACACCGCAGCCCACAACTGGTTTTCTGACAACCTCCTTCTCGTCAATGCCAAAAAAACAAAAACAATGTTGTTTGGATCTAAGTCCTTCCTAATGAAATGCAAATCTAACCCACTTCAATCATCACATCCCCTGATGGCCATGCCTTAGAGGACGTCAAACACTTCAAATATCTAGGAGTTGTGCTTGATCCCTCCCTTTCTTTTACAGAGCACATAAACTCCCTGGTTCTAAGATTTCACCAAAAACTAGGGGTTGCCTACAAGATATCAGCAATACCTCACCCCTAAGGCCCGCCATGCCATCATCCAGGGAAACCCGCTACCTATCCTGGACTACTGCTCTTCTGTCTACTCCAGGACCTCCGCATCCACCATGGCAAAACTATCAGTAGCATACAACAGTGCCTGCTGCTTCTCCCTACTGGCCCCTTTCTCCACATACCACTGTACACTCTACACTACACTGGGGTGGCTCCCACTACAAGCCCACTTTCACCTTGCACCATACAGTTTCATTGATTCTGCCTTCCGTATTGGCCAGAAATCCTCTCTTGCTCCCCATCACACCTTCCAAACCTCACACTGCTGCTGCCTACGCTCCTCCAGTATCCTCACCAAGAAAACCCCCAGGGTAGCCACGAGCATAAGCACTAGAGCCTTGTCTGTAGCAGCCCCCACACGATGGAACAAGCTGCCCACTGAAATGCGCATCATAAACACTCACCGCCAGTTCAAGACTCACCTCAAAGACTGGCTCCTGTTGGCATCCGCCTGCCACTGCTTTAAGGACTAGCCCCCCCCATAGGTTCCAGGGGTGGGCTAAATAGGCTCTTTTATTTACTGAAACTGTACCACCATGAGCTTTACTTTGCTTTATTTGATGTCCCTCAACTACTGCCACCATGTATTGCCAAATATAACAACTGTAACCTTTCACTATGTATTACCTGCTCTCGTTATGTTCTTGTTATTCTGATGTTTCTACTGTGTGCCACCTTATGTGGCCTGGGTCGTGCCTAAAAAAGGTCCCTGGGATCAGTGCACCTACCTGGTTAACAAAGTCATGAATAAATAAGGTATTCGTATTCATCGTCGGCTGTATCATCAACAGGAATCAAAGACCGTGCTGGCAACGGCTGAGGAGGTCCATGCGGCAAGGGAGTACATTGTGGGATTGAGGGCACAGGCATAGAGGTCCCCACTGACAGGCCCCCTGGAACAGAGAGGTTAGACTCTAAACATCATATCATATCTGAGAAGATGATAAGGACTGCCTAAGCATAGGTGCCACTTTGGTTAGCAGGCATGACAGGAGAAGTCGACAGTGGAGGTTGTGTCTTCATCGATGAAAGCAACGTATTGGCTATAACAGGCCTGGTAGTGCCTACACCAAGCCCTGACCTGTGTATGTGGTCGATGGTCAGGGAGGTGATAGTCAGCATCACCGCCAGAGCGGACAATGTCAAAGTAGGGTATCAACATGAACAGGGAGAGCCAGCCTGGTGGTGCTGAGGGTTGAGGTGCTGGACGCCACACCTCGTGCCACACCGGCGACCCAGGTTCGGGAGCGAGCCCGGGCGGCTGGGGTTCAGCAGGGGAAGGAGAGGATTGAGCATCCAGAGGACAGCTCTCCTCTCCAGGGAGGGGGTTGTATCCCATGCTGACAGTGACACCCGATGGAGACAAGGAGTGTCACTACTGACATCAAGATCACGCACGGGGGGAGGACATTGGGCGGCTGCCTTTTGGACGCGAGGAAAAAAATTACTATAGTAATGTTGTTTCTTCTATTGGAGTCTTGCTGTATTCTGACTATATGCGGTTAGTCCCAGGACTTGAACTGCCCCAGAGAGTAAAGGGTTAACTCTATGCAAAGGCATAGATCATTGAGCTCGAGCTTGGTTTTCAAACCCCTGTCTGTGGTATTCTGAAGTTTAACCGTCAGATTCTTGTGAGCGCTAAACTAACTAACTCAAAGGAAGAAATTATTTCTAAAATGTTGTGCCAAATGGCAAAACAAAGCTTTAGGGTCAGAAGACTCAAGTCGAGAACACCCAAAAAGAACACAACAGGTAGTGGTTTACCAAAATGCTTAGTAACGAACAAAACAGAAATCCCCCTAAGAGATGGGGGCATGACCAGTACACCTCTGGGGTGCAGCACGGTGCCTGCCCCACCACATCCCAAAACTACTACGTTCCAGGAGGGGAGGCAGGGAGGGAGGTCATAATACAGGAAGACTCCATTAGGACATTACTACGGTGAGTAATTTTTTCTCCACACAACATGAAGTCTTGCTGTATTCTGACTATATGCAGACTACCAAGCAGTACCCCCTTGGAGGAGGGAGCTAGAGAACCTATTTTGGGAACAAGATCTGCAGCACAGCTGTGCCAAACCTAGCATCACTTCATGGCAGAATGTCCAAAGAGTAATGCTTGGTAAAGGTGTGAAGAGATTTCCAGACAGCTGCTTTACATATCTCCACTAATAGTATATCTCTATTTCCTGCAATAGAAGCAGCTGTACCTCTGGTAGAGTGAGCCCTCAGGCCTGAGAGAGGCTCTTTCCCAAGTTTCGAATAGCAGAACTGAATGCAACAGACAATCCACCTGGCAACAGACCTCTTGGTAGCAGGCTTGCCCTTTCCCACCTCACCATAAGTGAGAAATAATTGAGAACAATCTTTCCTATGGGCTTTAGTGTGCTCAATATAGCAACTAAGAGCCCTTTCCACATCTAAACTGTGTAGCCTCCTCTCACCAGAGGAAGAATGATCAGTGAAAAAGACAGGCAGAGACATAGACAGGTTCAGATGAAAGTTTGACACCACCTTGGGAAGAAACTTTCTATTGGTGCGAAGGACCACCTTATCCCTATGAAAGGAAATGAAATCAGGTTCCACTGATAAGGCCTGTAGTTCACTGATCCTCCTAGCTTAGGTAATGGCTACCAGAAATACAGTTTTCCAAGTCAAATATTTCAGCTCAGCTGAAGATAAAGGTTCAAAAAGGGGGCTGCATAAGCTGTGCAATACAGATGTTCAGATCCCAAGGAGTAGGCTCCCGGAAGAGAGGATTGACATGGACCAAGCCTTTGAAGAACTTCTTGAACACTGGATGTGGTAGGGAAAAGGCCTTACCAGCCGAGAGAAAAGAAGACACAGCTGCCAAGTGTACTTTAAGAGAAGTAGGCCGGAGGCCTAAACTGTTAAGATGTACCAAACAGTCCAGAACAGTGGCAATGTCAGCTAGCTCCGGTTTAATATGCCTACTGAAAAAAACAGAAACCAAACCTCTTCAATTTGGAGTTGTATGTCTTCCTAGTGGCAGGTTTCCTGCTAACTTTTAAAATATCCAAGACTGATTGGGACAGACGTAAACTTGCATATTCTAGCTCTTCAAGAGTCAGGCCTTGAGCCTGAGAGTCTGAAGGCTGAGGTACAGAATCCTCCCCAAGAGGAGGTGAGGAGATTGTACTGCCTGGGAAGACACAAGGGCAGTGTTACTGACAGAGACAAGAGAAGAGGATACCAAGGCTGTCTGGCACAGTCTGAAGCCACCAGAATCACTTTGCAAGGCTGGGACCTGATTTTTAACAGGACCCTGAATATCAGAGGAAAAGGAGGAAATGCATACAGAAACTTGTTTGTCCAATCTAGTAGAAGAGCATCCTGAGGAACAGAACCCAGACAGGGTGGTCTGCAGCAATACAGAGGGAGCTGATGATTGTCTGGGGCTGCAAAGAGATCTATCTCTGGGGTGCCCCATCTCCTGAAAATGACTTGAAGAATGACAGGATTCAGGGCCCATTCATGGTGACCCTGAGAAATCCTGCTCAGAGCATCTGCTAGAATGTTGTCCTTCCCTGGGAGGTGCACAGCCATCAGGGGAGCCTGAAGGGAATAAGCTAGAGACCACATTTTCATGGCCTCTGTGCACAAGGCCGAGGACCGAGTGCCTCCCTCTTTGTTGATGTACCACAAGGTTGTGGTATTGTCCATTCTGATCTGCACCACTTTCCCTTGGACAACTGCTGAGAATGTCTGAAGTGCCAAAAAGACAGCTCTTAACTCGAGAAGATTTATATGCAGAAGGGACTCCTGGTGTGACCAAGGTCCCTGAGCTGTGAGACAATCTAGGTGGGCCCCCCACTTCAAGAGAGAGGCGTCTGTAGTGAGAATCACAGAAGGGACCTTTGACTTATGAAGGGAACCCCTTGACGAAGACTGTCCTCATCCAACCACCACTGAAGGGCCTGGACCAGGGTTTTGGAGACTGGAACCAGTTTGGAGCGGATCCATTTTCTAAGACCAGAAAGATCTGAGATGAACTTGAATATCCCTCATTTGAAATCTTGTTCCCTGAACTACTGCTATGGAAGCTGCCATGTGTCCCAGCAGCTGCAGAAAGTGTCTAGCTGGACGAGACACCAGAGGATGAAAAGAGGAGGCCAGAGTGACCAGAGAATGAACCCTTGAGAGGGGAAGAAATGCTCTTTCTTGAACTGCATCTATTTCCACTCTTATGAAGGTGAGAAGCTGGGCTGGCTCTAGAACAGATTTTTCTAAGTTCAGAATAAAGCCCAAGGATTCTAGAAGTCTTTGCGTGCCCTCTAAAGCTGAGTTGACTTGGTCTGAGGACTGGCCCAATAGAAGCCAGTCGTCCAGATATGGGAACAGAAGGATGCCCTGCCTCCTGAGGAATGCCATCACCACTACGAGACACTTGGTGAACACCTTTGCAGCAGATGTTAGGCCGAAGGGCATGGCCCTGAATTGGTAATGGCCTGAGGGCAACTCGAACCTGAGGTACTTTCTGTGGGATTGTCTGATAGGAATGTGGAAGTAGGCACCTTTGAGATCCAGGGAAGCTAGCCAGTCTCCTGGTCTCAGAGAGGGAAGAATTACTCCCAGAGTCACCATTTTGAACTTTGGTTTTGTTAAATGCTTGTTCAGGTACCTTAAATCCAATATGGGTCGCCACTCCCCTGTCTTTTTTGGGGTAAGAAAGTATCTTGAATACAGTCCTTTTCCCCTGTGACAAAGAGGTACCTTCTCCACTGCTTGCAGGAGCAGAAAAGAAGAGACGTCTACCTCTAGGGCCTTTGTCTCCAAGGGAGAGGGAGGACTGAAAGACTTTGCTCTCATTTTTGGAAACCTTTTGAAATTGAGAGCAAGTCCCTGGCTCACTACTTCCAGGACCCATTTGTCTGAAGTAGTAGACTCCCAGGCCTGGGAGTAGTGAGCCAGACTGCCCCCTACTAGGATTAGGGAGGAGACCCTGACTGACACCTCAGGGTGTCTGCTTGGCAGGGGGCTTGGACTGAGTAGCTGATGGGGTCCAGGTCATCCCACGTCTACCTCTTCCCCTAAAGAACCCCCTCTGCTGCAAAGAGGAGGAGGCCTGAGCTTGGTAAAAATGCCTATAAAAAGACCTGCCTCTGCCCCTAATCTGCTGCCTCTGAGGAGTGGTCTGCTTCTCTTTGGCTGCAGCACTCCTATAGGTGGTCCTGTACAAGTCCATTTTCTTCATGTAATTCTGTTTGCTCCCAAAACAGAGAATTACCCATTACAGGAAAGTCTATGGCCTTAGCCTGGGTATCCTGAGAGAGGTTGGTACACCTAAGCCAAGCAAATCTCCTCATGGAGATAGATGTAGCCATGACCCTGGAATGAACATCATTGAAATCAACAGCAGCGTGGAATTACACCTTGGATGCCTGTATACCATTTGCAACCACCTGCTCCAGCTCCTTGGCCAGCTGGGGAGGGGCACCCTTAGCCAGTTCCAGAACAGTATCCCACATAGATTTCTGGTACCTGGCAGTGTATGCCATGTAATTAGATTGCCTGAGTCCCAAAGATGATACCAAGTAATGCTTTTTTGCCATGGCATCAACTTTCCTGGAATCCTTATCTGGGGGTGAGATGCCAAAGGAATATTAGCCTTGTCACAGGCTGCAGCTTGCACTACCCCGACATGGCTGCTATGAGATGAAAGGGATTCCGTCCCAGGACCTGATAAAGCATACCTCCTGTCCATTCTTTTTTCCACAGGAAGAACGGATGTAGGAAATTGTAAAATTTTCTATGTCGGTTTCCCCAAGGATTTGTGTAAAGGAACAGACACCCTCCTAGACTCTGGGACATCCATAATTTCCAGACAGTCAGGTTCTTCCTGATCCTGTTCAGCCTCTTTCACAGGAAGCTGAAGAGTCTCAGCCACTTTCTTGTAAAACAAGAAATGAGAAGGGGGCTCAGAAAGCCTGGAAGGAGAAGCCTGGAAGGAGAAGCCTGAGAAGGCCTGTCTGGGGAGATGTCAGGCTCTACTGGCTCATCTAGACCTTCACATTGTTCCTCTTCGTAATCTTCATCCTCCTCCCAGTCGCCCTCATAGTATGCCTCAGGATCCAATTCTGAAGAAAGTACCTCCGACCGAACCGATCAGCTCTGAACCGAGACCGGTTCAGTCGGAACCGGGCAAAGCCACTGGACGATTGAAATCGCTTTTGCTATTTCATCAGCAGTTGGACCATGGGAAGCCGAATCAGAAGTGGCTGATTTTCTTTTTCTTTTACTTGGAACCGATTCCGCAGAATTGGCTCTCTGTTTTCCCGAAGAGGTATCGCCCAGGTCAGTGGGCACCTCCTCAGGTTCGGCCGCAACCGAACAGGGCTGGCCATTCGGGTCAGCGGACTTCTCGGCCTCCCTCCCCCTTAGCCTACTGGAAAGTTCTTACATATTTGGCAGTCTTCCTTGAGGTAGTCAAACCCCAGAAAATACATATACGAGGTGAGGGTCGGCCTTAGCAAAGGCCTCCTTACACTCGGTGCAGTGCTGAAACACAGTGGGTCTGGTTTTCTTTTAGGGTTTCTCAGACATGCCTTCCAATATAAAGTCACCCAAAAACAGTGGCTAAGCCAGGTGACTGTAACTTATCGGTTCCAACCGTGTCACAGGTCGGTTAAAAAAATCCTAAAAGTCGGATTTTTTTTTAGGAATCGATATGTACTGGAAAAACCACACAAAGTATACAGAAACAGAATAACAGAATAGTTTTCTGTTCCAAACCGGACTGACTGGCAAAGAACCGAAAATAAAAATTTCTTTCTGAAAACTATCACTACCTATACTACCACTTACTGGTACCGAGACAGAGGCAAGAATACCGATTTTCTACCAAACGGTTTGACAGACCGACCGATTCGAACTTTTACCGAACCAAAGTGCAGTAGAGATCTCCGGAGCGACTTCACAGTTAGGCGGAGTAAGAAATCTGATGGCTACACTTCAGAGTACCACAAACAGAGGTTTGAAAACCGAGCTCGAGCTCAACATTCTATGCCTTTGCATAGAGTTAACCCTTTACTCTCCAGGGCAGTTCAAGTGCTGGGGCTAACTGCATATAATCAGAATACAGCAAGACTTCATGTTGTTTGAATGGGAGCACTCACGTCACGAGTTAGGCAGCACTGCATAACCCACGTCTGGGGGAGGGTTTACAAAGAAGGAAAAACCCTTCCGGCCCAGACAGGTGACAGCTCTCATTGCTCGCCGCCACATGCCCAATGCTGGACCTCTGCCTCTGCCCCCTTCATTCTGCTCATGGACCCTGGGGCCGGGGGGGGGGGGTTCGACAAGGAGAAAGTAACACCCTTGAGGAGGTAGGGTCATAGCAGGCGGTAGAAGCGGCGGGTTAGCTGATTAGCCCAAGAGAGTTCTGGGTCTGGAGGTGATAAAAACAGAATTAACAAAACAAAACATGAACAGGGAGGCTGGCAGCAAAGGAAAACCTCACGTCAGGAGGATCGAATCTTGGCACCAAGGTGAATTGGATACAGAGAATAGGTTTGAAGTATTGTCTGCTGTCAGTTATCACCTGTAGTTCACAGTGGTTTCTACCACTTGCGGAACATCGCCAGGATCAAACCCCTCGTTCCGCCCAAGGATCTGCCAACCCTGGTACATGTCTTTGTTACCTCTAGGATCGACCTACTGTAACTCTCTATACTTCGGGGTCACAGGAGGGACCCTCCGCAGACTGCAACTGGTGCAGAATGTGGTGGCCTAGTTGCTGACAGGCCTATCCAGGTCCTGCCATGTGACCCCGGTCCTGCGTGTTCTGCACTGGCAAGAGGAGGGTCCTATTCAAGGTGGGCTTGCTCACCTATAAGGCCCTATACGGACTGGGTCCTGGCTACCTGTTGGAGCTCCTGACACCTGTGACCTCTGCTCACTCCCTCTGCTCCTCTTTGAGGGGCCTCCTGGATGTTCCCAGGGTTCCGCTCAAGACATCGGGTGATCAGGCTTTTTAGTCTCTCTTTGCCGACCCTGTGAAACTCACCTCCATCTGCATTCCGGGAGGCCTCCTCGGTGTTTTCAAGCTGAGGCTGAAGGCCCACCTCTTTAGCCTGGCTTTTATGTAGTGATCTCCCATCCCAACCAACTGCTCTAGTTAGCAGAAGCTAATCTTAATAGCTGTCATTCTGATTTTTATTTATTCTGATAATTTTATTGTGCTTTTATTCGTACTTTATCTTTGTTATGCTTTGTTAGGTGCCCAGAGCCTCAGGGATTGGGTACCTTAAAAATAAAATTTGCCTTGCCTTCTATGGTGGGTGAGAAGGGTATGGATATTCAAAGCTGAGATGGAAGAGATAAGGGTAGTAAACAACAAGGGGACTGCTCCCAGATGGAGGATATTGGCATAGTTTTGGGTGAGAGGGGTCAGGGTGAAAGTGAGAGCATGAGGAATATAGTGGAGCAGTTGCACAAGAAGCCTGGGCCCAGTATGCAGGGGAAGGGTGGTTTTGGGGTAGCAGGTACTCTGAGGGAGAAGAAGGATGATTTTAACACAGGGAGTTTAAGGGAAGGGGACTTAACAAGGGTTGAGACTGGAGCGAGTGTGGTTGGTATAGTTAGTGACAGAGGTAGGGTGGATAGTCAGAGCGGGTGCAGGGATAGAGGGAGTGTAGAAAGGGAAAGGTATTAATGAGGGTGGTGTACTAGTATTTGGGGATTCCATACTAAAAGGGGTCAGATGGGGGAGTAAAGGGGAGACATAGTAGAATATGGGTGGAGTGGTAGAGTCTGTACCTGGGTTGACAGCGGATAAGGCAGGACAAGCTACTCTCAAATGTGTGAGGAGGGGACGGCACAAACCACATGTGGTGGTTCACTTGGGCACTAACGACTTGGCAGGTGAAACGGTAGAGGTGGTAATGACGAGGTTCGAGGAGATGGGGAAGTTGTGTGAGGAGGTTGGGGGTTCTGTAGCCTTCTCTGAAGTTCTATCAGTGCCTAGGGCTGGCACAGCGAGGAAAAAAGGATAGAGTGTCACCAGGTGTGGGTATAGGATAACACAATTTCAGGCAGACCACAAGTCAGGTGCATAAAAAAATGTATGGTTATATTAATCATTTTATTTTCATCAAGTAAAATATACAGAAAGCAAAATGGCAAGTCAGACAACTGCTTAGCTTCAACAGTTTCTAAGAATTTTCTTCAGCCTAGCATGAATCAAACAGTGTGAAAGCACACACTACTACAAGGTCTTCCACCTTCCTCAGTCAGTATTCAACTGACTACCCTATCTATCCTCTCTCAGTACTGAGGTAGGGCTTTTCATAAGCTCACTAGAAGCTGGAAGAATTTTCCACGCCTTTTGATTAACAGCAGCTATAATACAAAACTAGCTACTAGGGGCCACTGTTGCTCCATAGGGAACAGTTATTTGGTACATGGAGCACATTACATAACTTGTTTACAACATTAGAAAAGGTCACAGCCAAGATCAGAACATTCTGCACTCTCCTAACTAAACTCTCCTGCAGGGTCAAACTACTGCATGCTGTCTGCAGCAAAATATATCTTAGAAGGAGTCTGCTAACATCTAGAAAAAGCAGACACAAGCTTTTATTATTCTTACATTAAACTGCTCTCTTATTTTGTATCCATACTCTTAGTTTTGTTTTAGATTATGCACAGAAAGCTTTATAAGCACTTCAGCACTTAATTTATAACCAATCAACCAACATGTTGGACATTATACAAAACATATAAACTGCTTGGGGAAGGGGTTTCAATTTATCCCAGAGTGTTCACTGTAACAGGGGTCATCCTGTCACCCCCCCCCCCCCGCATAAGGCGGCAACCATCCTACTGTTGTCCAAATCTCAACTAACACCCTGGAAGGGTGTGGACCTTCAGTTCACCCTCACCTGAAGCTTTGTCTCAGGGCCCCTTTCAAAAAACAACATTTGAAAAGTACCTGTTCTTAACAATACAAAATACCCTGAGACATCTTAAATTATTCTGAAATTAGTTTCTCAATTAGTAGACTACAAGAAAAAAATACTCACCTTAGTAATTATGTTTCTTCTAATGGAGTCCTGCTGTATTCTGACAATTGCAGTGATTCCCAACCTTTGAATTGCCCCGGAGAACTAAGAGTTCTATGCAGGGCATAGAATGCTGAGCTCGAGCTCGGTTGAAGTCTCTGTCTGGAGTGTTACAAACTCAAACTGTCAGATTCTTACGAGTCCAACTAACTAAAAATTCTATGTGGAAATTGTAAAGATTCCTACTAGCCAACTGGCAGAAAAAAGTTTTGGATTCCCAAGAAAGACTTTCAAGTCAGGAAACCCAAAAACCAAAAACCAATCTAATACAAATAACAGTAATAAATCAGCATGCAAACAAAAAGGAGGAAGGTGCAAACAAAAAACACTCCTGGGGTGCAACACTGCACCTGCCCACTCACTTCCCCAAAACAGGTTCTGAGAGGGGAGGCAGGGAGGGAGGTCAGAATACAGCAAGACTCCATTAGAAGAAACATAATTACTAAGGTGAGTAATTTTTTCTCCAAACAACATGAACTCTTGCTGTATTATGACATATTGCAGACTACCAGGAAGTACCTCCTTGGAGGAGGGACAGAACCTACTTTGGGAATAGGCTCTGAAGTACTGCTGTGCCAAACCGAGCATCACTCCTAGCCTGGATATCCAGAGAGTAATGCTTGATAAAGGTATGGACTGTTTTCCAGGTGGCTGCTTGACAAATTTCTAGGAGAGGGATATCCCTGGCAGCAGCCAGGGAAGCAGCTGTACCTCTTGTGGAATGAGCCCACAGGCCTGAGGGTGGAGTTTTTCATAGCAGAATTGTATACAAGAGACAATCCAACTGGCAATAGATCTCTGGGTGGCAGGTTTGCCCTTACCCACTTCTCCATAAGTGAGGAACAACTGGAGGGAGTCAAACCTGTGACCCTTGGTATGCTCTATGTAGTAACTAAGGGCTCTTTTAACATCTAAACTGTGTAGCCTCCTCTCTCTTGAGGAAGAATGATCATTGAAGAAAACAGGAAGAGACATAGACTGGTTTAAATGGAAGTCTGAAACCACTTTGGGCAAGAACCTTCTATTGGTTCTAAGGACCACTTTATCCCTGTGAAATGAGATAAAAATCAGGTTCCACTGACAGGGCTTGCAATTCACTGATACGCCTGGCAGAGGTAATGGCTACCAAGAATGCAGTTTTCGAAGTCAAGTACTTAAGCTCTTCTGAAGACATAGGCTCAAAAGGGGGTTGCAAAAGTTGAGCAATGCAAACATTCAAATCCCAGGCAGGGGCAGGGTCTCTAAAAGGAGGACTGATGTGAAGCGATCCTTTAAAAAATTTACAGAATACAGAATGAGAAGATAGTGAGGAAGACTTCCCCACAGACAAAAACGCAGAAACAGCTGACAAGTGTACCTTGAGAATAGCTGGTCTGAGGCCTAGGCTATTAAGATGGAGCACATAATCCAGAACCGTAGGCAATCCAGCAGTATCTGGAGAAATATGCTTCTTAGAACACCAAATCCTGAATCTCTTCCATTTGGAGTTATAAGTCTTTCTGGCGGAGGGCTTTCGAGAAGCCTTGAGGATATCCAGAACTCCTTGGGAAAGATGCAGGTCTGCAAACTCTAACTCTTCAAGAGTCATGCCTTGAGACTGAAGATTGGGGTACCAAATCCTTCCCTGAGAGGATGTTAACAGGCTGTAATTCCTGGGGAGAGACAGGGGAAGATGGACTGCTAGGGACAGCAACAGGGGGTACCAGGGCTGTCTGGCCCAATCTGGAGCAATCAGAATCACTTTGCAAGGTTGAGACCTTATTTTGACTAAGACTTTGAACAGGAGTGGGAAGGGGGGTGGAGGCATACAGAAACTTCCCTTTTCAATTCAGAATCAGGGCGTCCAGGGGGACTGAGCCCAAGACTGGAGGTCTGTTACAAAAGAGAGGGAGTTGGCGATTGTCTGAGGCTGCAAAGAGATCCATCTCTGGAGTGCCCCACCTGGAAAAAAATCACTTTCAACACCTGAGGGTCCAGGGACCATTCATGATGGCCCTGAGAGATCCTGCTCAGTGCCTCTGCTGGCACATTGTCCTTCCCTGGAAGGTGAACTGCTACCAGAGAGGTTTGCAGGGAATAAGCCTGGGACCACAACTTCATGGCTTCTGTGCACAAGGCCGTGAACCGTGTGCCTCCCTACTTGTTGATGTACCACATGGTGGTGGTGGTGTTGTCCGTTCTGACCAGAACCACCTTGTTCTCTACTGACTGAGAGAAAGCTTTTAGGACCAGAAAAACTGCCCTGAGCTCTAGGAGATTGATATGGAGAAGGGATTCTTGGGGGGGGACCACAGCCCCTGGGCAGTGAGGGACCCCAGATGGGCTCCCCAGCCCAGAAGAGAAGCGTCCGTGGTAAGGACCACTGAACAAGGCTGAGTAACAAAAGGAACACCTTGTCGTAAATTGTCCTGATCCTGCCACCACTGGAGGGCTTGGATCAAGGTCAGAGTCACTGGGATCAGTTTGGTAAGAGAATCCTTCCTCTGAGACCAAAAAGCTCTCAGGTGGAACTGAATATCCCTCGTCACAAATCTTGCCCCCTTGGACCACTGCTGTTGAAGCTGCCATGTGGCCCAAGAGCTGGAGGAAATGCCTTGCTGGTCGAGATACCCGAAGGCTGAAGGAAGAAGCTAGTTCCATAACAAACCTTGCCCTTTCTAGAGGAAGAAAGGCTCTTGCTCTGAGTGTGTCCATTTCTGCCCCTATAAAGGTAAGAAGCTGCACTGGTTCGAGAACTGACTTGGGAAGGCTGAGAAGAAATCCTAGAGAAGTGAGCACTTGCTGGGTCACTTGCAGGTGAGGCTTGACTTGGTCTGGAGACTGACCCGCTATTAGCCAATCATCCAGATACGGAAAAATGGAAATCTTTTGCCTTCTTAGACAGGCAGCTACTACTGCCAGGCTCTTTGTGAAAACCCTTGGGGCTGAAGTTAGGCCAAAGGGCATTGCTCTGAACTGATAGTGGCCTGAGGGCAACTCGAACCTGAGGTACTTTCTGCGGCAGCACCTGATGGGAATGTGAAAGTAGGCATCTTTGAGGTCCAGGGAGGCTAGCCAGTCCCTTGGCCTTAGAGAGGGAAGGATTATTCCCACAGTTACCATCTTGAACTCTGGTTTTAAAAGATGTTTGTTTAGATATCTTAGGTCTAGGATGGGTCGCCACTCCCCTGTCTTTTGTGGGCTCAGAAAGTACCTGGAGTACAGTCCTTTGCCCCAGTGTAGGGTAGGTACTCTCTCTATGGCTCTTAAGGCTAGAAGAGAAGAAACCTCTGCCTCTAGGGCAAGGGTTTCCAAGAGATTTGCAGCTGGAAAAGATCTGGCTCTCATCTTTGGAAATTTTCTGAAGCTGAGAACCAGTCCCTGACTTACTACGTCCAGGACCCACTTGTCTGATGTAACAGACATCCAGTCCTGGACAAAGTAAACCAGCCTGCCCCCTACTGGAATAGGAGAGTCGACCCGGGCAGGCCCATCAGGGTATCTGCTTGGCAGGGGTTTTAGGTTGAGGAGTGGATGCAGCCCTGCTCATCCCCCTTCTGCCTCTCCCTCTGAAGAACCCCCTCTGAGAAAAGGAAGAAGAGGCCTATGCTTGGTAAAAAGGCCTTTGAAAAGGCCTGCTCCTGGCCTGCTGCCTTTGAGGAGTTGCCTGCCTTTCCTTGGCCTGAGCACTCCTGTAAGTGGTCCTGTACTCATCCATTTTCTTCATGTAATTGTCTGTCTGCTCCCCAAACAGAGAATTACCCACTACAGGAAAATCCATGGCCTTAGCCTGGGTGTCCTACGAAAGGCTAGTACATCTGAGCCGAGCCATCCTCCGAAGAGCCACAGATGTAGCCATGACTCTTGATGACACATCATTAGAGTCCACAGCAGCACGAAACTGAACCTTAGATGCCTCAATCCCATCTGCAGCCACCACCTCCAGCTCCTTGGCTAGCTGGGGGGAGACCTGTTTAGCCAGTGACAGTACAGTGTCCCACCTGGACTTCTGGTACCTGGCTGAATAGGCCATGTAATTCGCCTGCCTAAGTCCCAAGGAAGATGACATGTACTGTTTCTTTGCCATGGCATCAATCTTCCTGGAGTTCTTGTCTGGGGGGTGTGAAGCCAAGGGAATATTTGTCTTGTCACAGGCAGCAGCCTGCACTACCCCAACATGGCTGCACTGCTGGTATAAGAACTCCGTGTCTGAGCCTGAAAGTGTATACCTCTTGTCCATTCTTCTATCCACAGGAGGTATAGTGTTAGGAGACTTTAGGATTTTTTGTGTCTGTTTCCCAAAGGATTTGTGGAGGGGAATAGACAGTCTCCTGGACTTTGGGATGTCCATCATTTCTACATAATCAGGCTCCTCTTGATCTTCCATAGCCTCCACCACAGGAAGCTGAAGGGTTTCAGCCACCTTTCTGTAGAATATAAAGTAAGACGGGACTCAGAAAGCCTAGGAGGGGAAACACTTGAAGGTCTGTCTGGGGAGATGTCCGGTTCCACAGGCACATCCAGACCCTCACTTTCACCATCATCATCCTCAAATTCCCCTTCCTCTTCAAATTCCGGTTCATAAAAATCTTCGAGGGTATAATCTTGAACCGGGGGAACCAACTGAACCGAACCCTGCCAGAAGGAGCCAGATTGGTAGGAACCGGGTGGAGAGATTCCACAACCTGAATCGCTCTGGCTATCTCTTCGGTGGTCGGAACATGAACCTCTGGATCCGAACCAGTCGATTTGTCTTTCAGTTTTCTTTTTGTCAGAACCGATCCCTCGGAATCGGCTCTCCTTTTGCCTGAAGAAGTATCGCCCTGGTCAGAGGGCACTCCTTCTGGTTCGGTCGGAACCAAACTGGGCTGGCCATCCAGGTCAGCGGACTTCTCGGCCTTCTTTTCCCTCAGTCTACCTCATCTCTTCTCAAGGGTAGATTTGGGAAAGTTTTTACATATCTGGCAGTCTGAATCAAGGTGGTCAAACCCCAGGCAATAAACACAGGTGGTGTGGGGTTCGGCCTTAGCAAGGACCTCCCCACACTCACTGCAGTGTTGAAACCCAGTGGGCCCAGTTTTTTCTTGGGTTTCTCAGACATGGCCAACCTAACCAACTTACCCCTTTTATGGCAACCGCCAGGCAAGACTCCCTTATCGGTTCCTAACTGTGTCATGGGTATTGGAAAAAAAAGTACTAAAACACTTTTTTTTTTTTTTTTAGAACCGATAAGAACTGATAACCACACACTAAGTAAAAACACAAAACACAAGATTTCACTATCAAATGGCCGGTTCAGTCGAACCGAGCTGCACTTTTACAAGTTCCACACAGAAAAACAGAACAATTCCTATCTAGTACTCACGGCACCACCGACAGAGACTGAATCGACTATGCGGATAACTTTTTCGGTTTAAAAAAAGGACGAAAACTGAAACTTTAACCGACTTTCGAACCGAGCCGAAGGAGAAATCTCCAGAGCGACTGTTCAGTGAGGCGGAGTAAAGAATCTGACAGTTTGGGTTTGAAACACTCCAGATAGAGACTTCAACCGAGCTCGAGCTCAGCATTCTATGCCATGCATAGAAAGTTAACTCTTTGTTCTCCGGGGCAGCTCAAAGGTTGGGATTCACTGCAATATGTCAGAATACAGCAAGACTTCATGTTGTTTGAATATCATCACATACATTTAGGAAAAAGAACCACTAATGGCAGTTTTATGCCATCTACTGACTTTCCCTGACCAGATACATTTCAACATTTGAATGGCTGAACCATCCAGCACCCAGTATAACTGCCTTCGGGGAAGAGGGAGAACTACCTTGCTCCGTCCCCACTTAAAAATTTAAAGGTAGGCTCGTAACATACCACGCTGTATGCCTAACAGCCTGTCCCTAACCTTTGGGATTTCGTATCGACTCTTTTACACCACTAATAGTGCTGGCAACCACCTAGTCTCTTTTGTACTATGTGGGAGTCACCCCCTCTTTCAAGGGTGCCATCTCTTGCCCTTCACCCTCTGGGTTACTCCTTCCCTATCCCTATCAGGGTTCGCTATCTGTCTGCCCCTATAACAGGTCTTATGGTATGCTGCCACCTGCCTGTACATGCCTAGCCAATAGAAATATGGTGTTAGTCTAGCCTAAACCTTCCCATGGCTCACATGCCCAGAGTAGCTGGAGTGTGCATCCTCCATCACCTTATTCCTATATGCCACGGGCACCACTACCTGGGCATCCACTTGCTTCGTCCGGGGGTTGGGCCTCATATGACAGAGAACTTCCTTCCTAAGTTCAAACCACCATATCCTGTCCCCCACACCACCATTAACCTGTTTCCCATCCTTGATATTTACATACTCTCTTAACTGGGTTACTTTAGGATCCCCCACCTGCAACTTTCCCCAATCAGCACCAGGAGAACAATCATTTTTCATACAAGGAGGTTTAAAACAAGAAAAAAGTCCCTTCAGCGAAAATGGCTCCTTCAATGTTGCTTGATGTCTTCTGCCTCAGTAATACACTGCCAGTCAAAGTCTTACCTGGGGTCTCCTCTTCTCGTTTGCTGTCCTCCTCCAAATAACAGCCCGAAAAATGGGCAACAGTGGGATCACCACAAACGTTTGTTGCAAATGCTCCATCAGGGGGTCCTCCTCCAGAGCCCATGGATCCTGCTCCACCGATACTTCCTCAACATCCTCCGAGTGAAACTTCTCAAGTAGCTCCTGGCATCTGCGCTCCGCTTCTCTCTCTCTGGCATCGATCAGCCTCCAGCCATCTCCCGTTCATCCAGTGAAGAAGCTGTATCAGAGTCTCCATTTGGCCATTGGGTCTGTCTCTTCCCATCCATGGTGCCTTGCCCAAGTCACCATCTCCATCAGGCGCTGTCCTCATCTCACCTGGCACCATGCACCTCTGCCGTATATCCTTGGTACCAGGTCTGGCACCAACTGACTGGACTCCTCGTTTCCTCACATGTCCAATCCAATCCCATGACTGACACCATATGTCTGGGTATAGGGTAAAACAATTTCAGGCAGACCACAAGTCAGGTGCATGAAAAAAACATGGTTGCATTTATCATTTTATTTTCATCAAGTAAAATATACAGAAAGCAAAATGGTAAGTCAGACAACTGCTTAGCATCAACAGTTTCTAAGGATTTTCTTCAGCCTAGCATGAATCAAACAGTGTGAAAGCACACACTACCAGGAGGTTGTCCACCTTCCTCAGTCAGTATTCAACTGACCACCCTATCTATCCTCTCTCAGCACTGAGGAAGGCCTTTTTATAAGCTCACTAGAAGCTGGAAAAATGTTCCACTGCTTTTTGATTAACAGCAGACATAACATAAAACTAGCCACTAGGGGCCACTGTTGCTCCATACGGAACAGTTATTTGACACCTGGAGCACATTACATAACTTGTTTACAACAAAGGAAAAGCTCAGAGCCGAGGTCAGAACATTCTGTGCTCTCCTAAACTCTCCTGCAGTTTCAAATTACCCCATGCTGTCTGCTGCAAAATATATCTTAGAAGGGGGCTGCTAACATCTAGAAAAAGCTGTTAAAATGACTGTTATTCTTATATTAAAACTGCCCTCTCATTTTGTAACTGTACTCTTAGTTTTGTTTTAGGTTAATATGCACAGAAAACTTTATAAGCGCTTCAGCACTTAATTTATAACCAGCCCACCAGCATGTTGCACATTATACAGAACATATAAACTGCTTGGGGAAGGGGTTTCAATTTATCCCAGGGGTGGCCACTATGACAGGGGTCACCCTGTCACAAGAAGTTTAATAATTGGCCAAGAGAATGGAGTCAATCCAAGGAGTATGGATTAGTGGGTAACTGGGGTAAGGTCTGGGATAGTAAAGAGTTGTATGCAGCAGATACATTACATTTAAGCAGGGAAGGGCAAGAGGTCTTAAAAAGTAGATTAGGAGGGTATATAGCAACAAAGGTAAGTTTAAACTAGGTAGGGGGGTGGTGAGTGTGTTGCTGGAATGAGGAGTCTCTGGTGTGGGAAGACAAGTGTGCTTAACGCCCCCCCATTTTAACAGAGAAAGGGTCGAGGGGTGGGGTGAAGAAGGGTAATAAATTGTATGGGAATAGCAGGGGTAACTCTTGGAGGGTAGTGTTCTTAAAGGCAAGAAGTCTGGGGACCAAAACTGCTGAACTACAGACTCTTTTAGTGGAGGGGATGGTAGACATAGCAGCCATCGCAGAAACATGAGCCAATAAATACCAGGACTGGGATCTATTGATCCCAGGGTACAGGATTTACAGGAGGGACAGAGACAATGGGAAAAGGGTGGGGGAGGTGGCGATATACGTGAGGGAAGGGATAATGCATGAGAGGGAAGGAGTGTAGGAGTGTAGGACAGATGCCTTGTGGATGCAATTCCGAGACACAAGGAATAGAATTCTCAGGTTGGGAGTAGTATATAGACCACCATCTCAAGGGGAAGATCCTGAGACGGAGCTTGCAGGGCAAATCAGTAAAATGTGCAGAACAGGTAACACTGTGATAGTGGGGGACTTCAACATTCTGGGGGTGGATTGGGGTACATCAGCCACATCGAGTGCTAGGCAGCAAATTCTCATGGATGCGTTCCAGGACTGTTTCCTGGCACAGTTGGTCACTGAGCCAACTAGGTTGGGGAATATACTAGATCTACTACTGACCAACGGGGAGGCTGTTAGAGAGGTGAGGGCAGAGGAACCACTGGCTGGGAGTGACCACCACTCTGTGTGGTTCTCAATTAGCATAAGTAGAGAGGTAGTGGGTACGGTGACCAGGGTGATTGACTTCAGACATGTTGACTTTGGCATGATGATGGAAGTAGTAGAGGGTCACCTGAAAGGAATTCATCCTCAATAGGAGGCAAACCAGAAATGGGAAAAAATCAAATTAGGGCTGGTGGAGGGCACTAAGACATATGTCAAGATAAAGAGCAAAAAGGGAAAGGCTAAGAAACCAAGTTGGTTGAGCAAGGAGGTTTTAGAAATGGTGAGGACTAAAAAAGGAGCATTCAGGAGATATAGGAAATCAGTAAATAAGGAGAATTGGGATGAGTATGTGCAGAAGTCCAGGGTAGTCACCAGGGGAGTCAGGGTTGCTAAAGCTTCCAGGGAACTGAGGCTGGCGCAGGGTATCAGAGAAGGAGAAAAATACTTTTTCAAATACATACAGGAGAAAAGGAACTGTAAGGACCAGATTGTGAGGATCAGGAGGGAAGGGGGGTGGGCTGAAAGTGGGGTGGAACAAGCAGTGGCTCTGAATAAGTGCTTCTGTTCTGTGCTCATGAAGGAAAAGGGCAAGCTACTTCCAAAGGGGGTGTGGATGGTGGGAAAGGGGGGTGAGGAGTTAACAGATGGTGTGATTACTGAAGGCAGGGTATTGGATGGTCTAAGGGCTCTGAGGATGGATAAAGCACTGGGTGAGGACGGCATACATCTGTGGGTGCTTACAGAAATGGTGGAGGTATTGGCAGGACTACTGATGGATCTGTTCAATACTTCCATGAAAACAGGGTGTGTGCCACAAGACTGGGAGATGGCCCACATGGTGCCTCTTCATAAAAGTGGTCCAAAGGATGAGCCAGGTAATTGCAAACTAGTAAGCCTAACATCTATTGTGGGAAGCTGATGGAGACAATACTTAAGGAGAGGCTAGTCTCTTTTTTGGATGTCAATGGGCTCCAAGATGCTCATCAGCATGGGTTTATCTCTGGAAGATCCTGTCTGACTAACCTTGTTGAGTATTATGACTGAGTTACGAGGGAGCGGGACAAGGGTCATGCTGAGGATGTCATTCATCTGGACTTCAGCAAGGCCTTTGATTCAGTTCCTCATGGGAGACTGAGTGATAAGCTAAGTAATTTGGGGGTGGACGCTAAATTGGTTTTAACTGGATTGTAAACTGGCTGCAAGACAGTCAGTAGAGAATAATAGTGAGGGCAAACTCTCATCTCCGAGAGCTGTGATGAGTGGAGTGCCGCAGGGATCAGTGTTGGGGCCAGTGTTGTTTAGGATTTTCATTGAGGACATCTCACATGGTGTCAAGAATAAAATCGGTCTGTTTGCTGATGACACCAAGTTGGGGGCGTTGGTGGTTGATACAGAAGGTTGGCAGGCATTGCAGAATGATCTGACTAAGCTGGCGGAGTGGTCAGAGGTATGGCAGTTGGGGTTTAATGTGAAAAAGTGAAAAGTGATACACTTTGGTGCAAAGAATCCTAGAAAGGGCTACCAACTTGGGGAAGGGGGTGTAGTTATCTACCACTGAAGAGGACATGGATCTTGGGGTGGTGATAATGGCGAATATGACCAATTCAGAGCAGTGCAGGAGGGTGGCAGCAAAGGCCAACAGGATGCTGCTTTCTACAGTGAGGGGCATCTCCTCCAGAAGCAAAGATGTCATTCTGCCACTCTACAAGTCACTAGTCAGATCGCACCTGGAATACTGTGTGCACTTTTGGTGCCCTTATCTGAAGAAAGATGTGAGATTATTGGAGGGGGTACAATGAAGAGCAACAAAGTTGATTCAGGGATTACAGGATATGTTCTACAAGGAGAGATTAAGGGAACTGAACATGTATTCCCTGGAGGATAGAAGGGATCGGGGGGATATAACTGAGACCTTTAAGTACTTAAAGGGGATAAATAAGTTTGGTACTGAAGAGATATTCAAGCTCTGGAAAGGGAGGGACACGTGAGGGCACAAACTTAGATTGGAAGGAGGTAGGTATAAGAAGGAAATAAGGAGGCACTTTTTCACAGAGAGAGTAGTGGCAGTTCGGAACGCTTCGCTGGAGATGGTGGTATCCTATAGGATGGTGGGTAGTTTCAAGAGGGGATGGGACAGGGTGAGGGGGGGGGTTTGGGAAGGTGGTGGAAGGGCAGCTGCAAAGTAGGATGTTAGCTGCACATTCGAGCAGGGTAGATAGACCTAGAGACCTAATTTCTGCTGGCAATTTTTATATGCTTGTATACTTGTAGACCACAGGGGCGACCTTGAGATGGCCAGGGAAGTGTTACCTTGTCCCAGTACTTGTGTCTGTGACTCCCTAAAGATTTTTCCAGGAACTTCAAGGACTGCAATTTAGTTGACAGGGCTGGCAACGCGGATTTTTCTTGGAGCTGCTTCTCTAGTCTGGTTGTGGTCTTTTGGAGTAGAAATTTCTCCAAAGCCCCTTTCTGCATTGCCTGTCATGGAACTGAACCCCTAGCAGATTTTGCAGGCTTTCACGCTGTGTTCAAGGCCTAAGCAGCAGACACAGATATCGTAGAAGTCTCCTGTGTAGATTTAGTCTCCACACTCACAGTACTGGAAGAATTTAGATGGTGCTTTCAATGACATACAAGTCGCCAAAAATCACTATAAAAGTGATTACTTAAATATGTAAAGAAATTAAATGGTGGCTATGAGCAGAAACATTACTGATGGCGGTCTGATGAGTCTGATCGATGGCAGGAAAAGAACTGAGGAGAGGAGGGGAGGGGATGCCTATGTTTATGTATACGATGATGTCTGACACTGCTGTGGGACACCCCTGGCTGACTGCTTGCAAAGGTATCTGTATTGTTCTACTGCCTGGAAGCTACATGTTCCAAAAGCATGGCCTGATGAAAAATATATCCTCAAACATCTTTATTTACAAGTGAATGCCAATGTTGCAAAACTTGAACAAGGTCTCTGCTATCAAACAGCGTCTTCTGTCAGAGTCCACCACCCTCAGTTCCTCCACTCTTACTAAACAAAAAAAGCAAAACCTCAGGTGCACCCCACTCTGGGACTTTCTCAACCTGGTCTGCCACTTCAGCTAAACCGTACACCTGACATAGGGTCTTTCTCATCCGGCTTCATCTCCAGGTTCTATGACGCCATCTCTGCCTAATCCATTCCTTCAGGAGCTCCAAATTAAGGTACATTTTTTTTATAATCCTGCCAAGCTGCAGCTTCCAGATAATCCTACAAATAAAAATTACCTACTCACTGTCATTCTTGAACAAGCCTTCACCATTTATTCACACTTCTGGGTAGCAAGCTGGAGGCGCTGGGATCCTGCAGAAGCCAAAAATCTTCAAGAGGGCCAGCACCAAGGCAGGACAGCGCATGCGCTACACCGCAAGACTGTCTCACCCCTGTGTAGGTTACCTCGACGTCGACCCTCCAAATACCTCAGTACATTTTTTACCAAGAAGGTACAATGTAAAGTAACCTAAGAAACACCTAACCTAACAAGGGCACAAGATAGCCAGATTGACCTATATAAGAAGGGTCAGTCTATACAATGTCTTCACAGCCCAAACCAAATGAGGGAGTGAAGACCAGGAACAGATTGAGTGGGGATGGTGGATGGACGTATGAATAAATGGTGAAGACTTGTCCAAGATCATCAGGAATTACGACGAGTATGTAATTTTCATACCTTTCTGGACTTAAAGTCTTCACCATTTACTCATACTTCTGGGTTAGAGTACCAAGTCAAAACCAATCCCCAAGCAGGGCGGTAGGAGACGGAGCTCACTCAGGACAGAAGTCCATTAAGGATTGTCCTGCCAAGGGAAGCATGCTGTCTGGCATGGACATCCAGAGCGTAGTGCTTCACAAAACTGTGCACTGAGCTCCAAGTAGCCACTCTGCAAATGTCATCACTGGCAACAGAGCGGATTTCCAAGGATGCAGCAACAACTCTGGTAGAGTGGGTGTGCACTCAGCTCTACAACTTGACCTGCGCCACAGAGTAACAATGGCGAAGACATGCCACTATCCAAGCAGAGATACATTTAATGGACATGGGCTGACCCAGCCAGGCCGTGCTGAAGGACACAAAGAGTTGTTTGGCCTGATGGATATCCCCGGTTCTATCAATATAGAATCATAGAGCCCTCTTAACATCCAGGAAATGAAGGGCACATTCCCTTTCATTTTGGAAGTTAGAGAAATAAGTGGGAAGACCCAAAGGCTAGTTGAGGTGGAAATCCGAAACCACTTTTGATAGGACCTTAGAGTGAGTACGGACGGTATATGGAGGGTCTGTGATCAAGACATGTATTTCAGAGACCCTGCAAACAGAAGTGATGGCCACCAGAAAGGCGGTCTTTCAGATCAGAAAATTCAAATCACATGTGGCTAGAGGCTCAAAAGGTTTACGAGTGAGCACGTCTAGCATGAGATTAATATCCCAGGGGGCAACTGACTTCCTAACTGGGGGCATTGTGTGAAGAATCTTTTAAACAGTGGTAACTGAGTCAGAGTCATATTGTGGACTGGCTCATGATAGGCGGAGAGCACACAGAGGAGTACTTTGACAAACGAGTAATGCAACCCTGCATCTGAAAAGTCTAGCAGGTACTCCAACACTTTGTCTGGAAGACACTGAAAGGGATCTAAGCAGATCTTAGTACACATTCTAAGAAACGCTTCTATTTAGCAGTGTAAGTCTTCCTGGTGGAGGGCTCACACGCTGCCAAGAGGATCTGTGAGACTGTCTGAGAACCTTTAAACCTGCCCACTTCTGTCTCCTCAGGAGCCAGGTGTGGAGATGAATGGAATGAGGATTAGAATGAACCAAAGGTCCCTGTGTCAGGAGGGCCATTCATAAGGGTAGCTGCTTCGGAGGAACCTCTGACAATTTGTTGATCAATGGAAACCAGATTTATCAAGGCCAGTATGCTGCAATGAGAATCATCTTCCCTCCATGCACCTCCAATCTGAGCAGCACCCTCTGAATTAGCAGAAGAGGGGGAAAATGCATACAGAAAGTGTCTTGTCCACCACAGCCTAAATGCACCCTAACATAAAATGCTAGGTTCTGGATTTTTGGAGCAGAATAGAGGCAATCTTGCGTTAAGTGGGGATGTAAAAAGGTCCAGGTCCAGACTGCTCCATTTGTCGAAGAGCGACTGCGCAACATCTGGTGCAAGAGAACACTCGTGAGGACCTGCTTCTGTCCTGCTCAGGTGGTCTGCCAGATCGTTCTGAGTCCCTGGCAGATAGACTACCTGAACCAGAGCATTGTGTTCTAAGCACCACTCCCATGCAGTCATTGCTTCCCTGCATAGAGGGTAGGAATACACCCCGCCTTGCTTGTTGATGTGATACATCATGGCCTTGTTGTCCATCTGAAGAATTACTTTGTAACTAACAACTTCCTCAAGGGTTCGGATGGTGTACAGGACTGCTCTCATTTCTAGAAAACTGATATGGAGATGAGACACCTCCTGGGTCCACACTCCTTGAGAGTGGAGATCCTAACAGTGAGCTTCCCAGGCGAACAGAAATGCATCCATGTTGATGGTGATCTGAGATTCCGGTGGGGCAAAAGTCAGACCTTGGAAAAGGTTGTCCTCCTATGTCCACTATGCAAGTGATCCCTGCAGAGGTTCCATCACTTGGATTGGGTAAGACTGCAGATGTGTCATTGGGGACCACTGTGTGCTAAGCATCCACTGGGTAGTTCTCATGTGCAATCGAGCTAGAGGCCCTGTGAAAACGGAAGAGGCCATAAGACCTAACATCCGTTGCATTGAGTGAGCTCGCACAGGGTTGTTCTCTCTGATGAAGCGAGCCATCTGAAGTATGTCATTCCTCCTGTCCTTCGGGAGAAAAGCCCTCACCTTTGTAGTGTCTGAGAGGGCTCCTATAAAGAGGAGCTGCTGGGAGGCTTGAAGCTGTGACTTCTCTTGGTTCATCAGGACCGCCTTGGAGGTGAAGAACTAAGATGATGTGGACACTGCTTTCTGTGTCTCCTGCCTTGATGGGCTTGCCAAAAGCCAATCGTCTAGGTAGGGAAAGACTTGCATGCTGAGCTTTTGAAGGGTTGCAGCAAAGACTGCAAAACAACTGGTAAGGACTTGAGGCACCAAGAAGAGCCCAAAGGGCAAGTATCTGAACTGGAAATGATGACCCAAGGCCACAAAGCAAAGGTACTTGTAGTGATTTGGGTGTACTAGAATGTGCTGGTAGGCATCTTGCATGCATAGGGATGCCAGCCAGTCATGCTGTCGGAAAACTGGTAGGAGGGTTCCTAAGGCGACCATCTTGAACGTCTCCTGGAACAAGAACTTGTTTAGCTCTCTGAGGTCGAGAATGGGGTGCATGCCGCCTGTCTTCAATGGAACCAAAAATAATGGGAGTAGAAACCTGTGTTCTGCTCTGCCCAGGGAACTACTTCCACTGCCCTGTTTTTGAGAAGGCCCTGTATTTCTGAAGTGAGAAGGTCTAACTGGATGGCTGACAAACTGTGTTGTCACTTGGGTGGAAGGTCTGGGGGAACCTCTGAAAACTTGAGAGAGCACCCCCACCCTGGATAAGCCAGAGAACCCACTTGTCCACTGTGATAGACTTCCATTGACTGTAAAACTGAGTCAGACGTCCCCCCATTGCCGAGGAAAAGTCCATCTCGGGCAGCTGAGGTGAGTCCGGGGCTGGACTTTCAGAGGGTGGTATGGGTGCATTTGAGCTTTGTGCCTTCTGCTGCATTTTCTTTTGTGGCTGAGGAAGCTGGTGCCTGTTTGGGGCTCCTCGGCCTCTTCCTTGAAAGGGCTACCTGTTATGAAAAAATTGACAGTTCCTATCTCTCTGATGGGCAGAAAGAGCCACCCCTGGCTGTTTTAATGGCAGTCCTGGTTTTCTGAGAGGCCTCTAACGGTTGTTCTACCTGTTGGCCAAACAGATACATGCCATTGAAGGGGACATTCATTACCAGCTGCTGAGGATCAGAGGAAAACCTTGACATCCTAAACTAGGAATATCTCCTAATACAGATTCCAGCAGCGGCCACCGTGGAAGCCGTATCACATGCATCCATGGAAGCTTTCAGCTTATGGCTATTACATTCTGTACCCTGGGTAGCAATCTGTAAAATCTCCATTTTAGAGTCGGACTCCAAGAGACCTTCCAGAAGGGACTTAAGGGAAGTCCAGAGGGCATATTCATATTGGGAGAAATGCCCTTGATACCTGGCAATACATATGCCCAGAGTTGGGGCTGAAAATGCTCTTTTTCCCATGGTATCTATCTTGTGAGATTCCTTGTTGATAGGACACACCGACACTTCCTGAGGAAGAAAAGCTTTGTCATTTTCAGTGAGGACAACGAGTTCATCTGTGATGGGCTGCAAAGCTAAAATCTGTCTCTCCTTGGGTGGGACATACTTCCTCTCTATGGACTTGCAGATGGAGGGAGTAAGAGCCGGCCTCACCCAGATAGCCTCAGACAAAGTCTCGAAAGGTGGGGAAACAGGAGGCGTATGGTTCACTGGGATATTCGGAACATGGAGCCACCCCAGTGGTAAAAGCATAACTGGGTTCACAGATATGGCCTGTAGAGCGAGAGTTGCCCTCATATTTTTAAGTAAAGACAGGGACGAAAGGTCCTCTACTGGAATTTCAGCTGGAAGCGAGGGCTTATCGTCCAAACTGTAGAACAAATCTTCATCACCTTCTTCAGAAATTAAAAGTTCGGGCACAGTCTCATCCTGCTCTATGTTCCCTTCAGAGGGAGTGGCGAGCTGCCCCCAACATGCCTCTGCCTGGTCTGGGCAAAGGAAAAACAGGACATACCAGAATTGGCACCAGACCCAGCACTGCGGACCCAGACACCGAATCCAGCACCATGGGTCCTGGCACCAGATGCAGCACCCTTTGCCAACCCACTGGGAATCAGCACCAGAGGGGGATGGTACCTGGGTTGGCCACTGCAGGAAAACAAAGTGGGAGGGGGCACATGGAACTAGCGTCAGCAGAGTGAGGACCAGCAATGGAGAAAACTCTGTTGCCGGCACCGAACGCTCAACCTGCCCCAAAGACCCCAATTGGGGTCACGAAATACAAAGGCCCGACTGCCATGATCAGAACCAGCCCCCCAGAGAGGGCGGCGGACCAGACACAGCCCAGCTGTCAGAGCAATCTTCCAACGAAGAGTCCCTACCATCACTGTCTCCATCCATGGTCAACTCCTTTGATCAGCAGGGCTCAGAGAAAAAATAATGAAATAATTTTCTTTTTTTTTTCTCAGAAAAAAAAAATCAAACTAAAAACTGAACAACTAGATGCTCTTGCCATACAGACGTGAAGATTTGACTCCCAGCAGGCAAGCAACATCGTCACTGAAGCGCACTCACTGACGGAAAAAAAGGAACTATGGCAGTCAGAGGGTAGATGCCGAGGTAGCCTACACAGACACGAGACAGTCTCGCGGTGCCGCACATGTGAGGTCCTACCTCGGCTCCATTCCTCCTGAAGATTTTTGGCTCTCTCAGGGTCACAGCACCTCCAGCTTGCAACCCAGAAGTATCAATAAATGGTGAAGACTTGAAGTCCAGGAAGATCTACTATGTCTTCACTGTCTGTATGTCCGATGCACTTAGTACCATTGCATCTGAGGAAAGACATTATAGTAGGGAAAGATGTCAACTTGTCACACTTATAGTACACGATTATGGGTACAGTAAAGTGTATTTCTTACTGTTTTACAAGGTACTCTCATGCTGGTTGGGTAAGAGGACTGCAAAGGGAAGCTGAGCGGTTACACAGACTTCGACTCTGACGGCAGATAAGGACCACTTGGCCCACCCAGTCTGCCCATTTCCCTACCTATTGGATAAGCTGCAGATTCTAGTTAACCAACAGCCTACTTCCTGCAACCCCCACTATAATTGCCTTATGTCTGTCCCATGCATGCACTGTTTTAGACCCCTCAACCTCTCCAGGAAGGTGGTTCCATGCGTCCACCACTCTCTCCGTGAAAAAGAATTTCCTCACATTACCCCTGAGCCATCCCCCCCTCTAACCTTAAATTGTGCCCCCTTATTCTTACACATCTCTTTTTCTGAAAGGTGCTACCCTCCTGGACTTTGTTGATTCCCTTGAGGTACTTAAAAGTTTCTATCATGTCCCCCTGTCACTCCCTTTCATCAAGGGTATACATATTAAGCTCTCTCAGCTCTCTTCATATGGTTTCTGATGTAGACCCTGCACCATTTTAGTTGCCCTCCTCTGGACTGCTTCCATCCTGTCTATGTCCTTGCGTAGATGAGGTCTCCAAAACTGCACGAGTACTCCAGATGGGGTCTCACCAACTGTCTGTATAGAGGGATAACCACTTCCTTTTTCTACTTGTGATGCCCCTCCTATGCATCCCAGTATCCCTTGGCTCTCCTTACTGACTTCTCACATTGCTTACCCACCTTTGGGTCATCTGATATGACTACACCAGATCCCTTTCCATTATTGTTGTCGTTAGTACCTCCCTGCTATTATGTACTCTTCTCCTGGATTTTTATTTCCCAGGTGCATTACTTTGCACTTCTTTGCATTGAATCTAAGTTGCCATATGTCTGACCATTCCTCCAACCTTGCCAAGTCCCTTCTCATCATTTCTACCCCCGTGTATCAACTCCTGTTACAGATCTTTGTGTCATCTGCAAAGAGGCATACCTTTCCTTCCAGACCCTCTGCAATGTCACCTATAAAGACGTTAAAGAGGACTGGACCCAGTACTGAGCCCTGAGGTACTCCACTAGTAACCCCTTCTTCAGAATGTGTTCCATTCACTATTACCTTCTGTGTCCTGTTGTGCAGCCAGTTTGTTACCTAGGCTACCACCCTGGGACCCACTCCCAGGCTGGCTAACTTGATTATTAATCATTTGTGCGGACTGTGACAAATGCCTTCCTAAAGTCTAGGTAGGCCATATCCACAGCCCCTCCCTGGTCTATTGCTTTGGTCACCCAGTCAAAGAAATTGATTAGATTCATCTGACATGACCTTCCTGCTGTGAATCCATGCTGCTTTGGGTCCTGTGCCCCGCTGGCCTCTAGGTACTCAACAATTCTTTCTTTCAGAAGTGATTCCATCATTTTCCCCAACACTGAGGTTAAACAAACAGGTCTGTAGTTTCCTGCTTCTGCCTTGCTCCCACTTTTGTGAAGGGGAATCACATCTGCCCTCCTCCAGTCCTCAGGTACCACCCCATCTTCCCATGATTTGTTAAAAAGTGTGGTTAGTGGTGTCACTAGGTCCTCCCTTAGCTCTTTTAGGATTCTAGGGTGAATCCTGTCAGGCCCCATTGCTTTGTCCACCTTGAGTTTTAGGAGTTATTTCAGTACTCTTTCTTCTGTAAATGGACTGGTGTCAACCCCACTATCCAGAGTGCTTCTACTGTTTGGTTTAGGTAACTCCTCCTCCTCTTCTTCTTTTGTGAATACCGAGCAAAAGTATTCATTCAGTATCTCTGCCTTTTCACTGTCTCCCTCTGCCCACCTCCCCTCTCCTTTATTAATCTTCACTATCCCTCTCTTAACCTTTCTATGCTCCCTAATGTACCTATAAAAGGTTTTATCCCCCTTCTTGACTGAGTTGGCTATCTTTTCCTCGGTTTGGGCCTTTGTTTTCTGACTGCCTTCCCCATTTCTTTCTGCTTTAATTGATACAGTTCCCTGTCGTGCTCCGTCTGTGATTCCTTAGACTTTTTGAATGCAGCCTTTTTCTCCTTAACCTTCCCTAACACCTCTTTTGAGAGCCATAGTGTTTTTTTATTCCACTTTGTTTCCTTCGTTTCACACAAAGGTTTGTTGCCTCCACAATGGCAGTTTTGCTTTTTCTCCATTGTTCCACCCCTCCTTTCTGGCCACTTGCTAATGCATTCCTCAGGTATTCACCCATTATGCTAAAGTCAGCCCTTCTAAAGTCCAGTATCCTTGTCTTTGTATGGCTTGTCTCTATGATTGTGTTTATTGTGAAGCACACTGTGCAGTGGTTGCTTGTTCCCAGATGTCTACTGACTTCTAAGTTTGTGATCCTCTCTCCATTTGAGAGTACCAGGTCTAATATTGCTCCCTCCCGAGTGGGTTCCACCACTAGCTGTCTAAGGCATGCTCCCTGTAGGGCATCAAGAATGACCCTGCTCTTGGATGTGGCTGCAGTCCATGTCGCCCAGTTAACATCTAGCATATTCGGGTCCCTCATCAACAGTATCTCCCCTTTTTCAGCCATTTTGAGAATGCCATCTATCATTTTCTTGTCCATTTCCTCCCCTTGAGACAGGGGTCTGTATACAACCCCTGTGCAGATTGTGATGCCATTCCCTGTCTCCAAGGTGACCCAGAGTTCTGTCCACCCAACCTATAAGAGAGACAGTAATGGAGCAGTAAGAAAATACAGGTTACTCACCTGTAAAAGGAGTTCTAGGAATGGTATATGTTGTTCATCCACATTTATTGGCAGGTTCCTTTCCGCTTTAAATCTTGCCGGAAGGTCTTCAAGCTGGCTCCTCCCACCCACCCTGGTGGTAAAACCCTCAGTTTCGCCCCCATGACACCAGATCTAGCTTGCTGGAAGCCAGGTTGTGCATCAAAGCCAGGGAGGTCGGGTGGGTTGTGTGGATGAACAAAATATACCACTCCTAGAACTCCTGTTACAGGTGAGTAACCTGTATTTCTAGGGACGTGGATATGTTGGTCAATTCACACTTATTGACAGACTCCTAGCAGTTCTCCGGGAGGAGGGAGGCAAGGTGCGCACCCCCTACTTAGGGAATAAGGACTGGAGAACTGAGGTCCCAAAACGAGCATCCCGGCGTGACTCTGGATCGATGTGGTAATGAGTAATGAAGGTGTGTGCTGACTTCCAGGTAGCAGCCCTGCAGATTTCCTGGATAGGGACGTCCCTGGAAGCAGCCACCAAAGCAGCAGTATGGCGGGTAGAATGAGCTCTTATCCCTTTGGGAGGCTCCATGCCCACCAACCTTTAGCAGAGATCTATGCAGGAGGTGACCCACCTACCTATCATTCACTTGGCTGCAGGTCTGCCAGGTGCGGCTTCAGCGTAGGTGACAAACAGCTGGCAAACCTCTCCCCGAACTTCAGCCGTCCGCTCCGTAAAAAAAAGAGTGCTCTTCTAGCATCCAGAGTATGCAGCCTATATTCGGCCTCCGAGGTGTGACTGGGGTAGAACACCAGCAGAGTCAACACTTGGTTAAGGTGAAACTCCGACACCACCTTCGGAAGGAATTTCGGGTTGGGGTGCAGGACAACCTTGTCTCTGTGGAAGACCAGATAAGGAGACTCGATGGAAAGCACCTGGAACTCTCCCATCCTTCTGGCTGACATAATAGCCACCAAGAAGGTGGTCTTCCACGACAGATGAGAGATGTCACACCTGTGCATCGGTTCGAATGGCTTGCCCATGAGCTTAGCCAATACCAGCAGTAGATACCACGGAGGTGGAGGTTCTTGCACTGGAGGGGGATATGTGATCAAGGCCTTTGAAAAGGCGCCTGACCACCTTCTCCTGCACCACAGACTGCTTGCCGGCCCGCGCCCGATAAGCAGAGATGGCTGCCAGGTACACCTTGAGGGTCGTCGACTGAAGCTCTAGCTGAGAAAGGGACCACAGGTAGTCCAGAATGCTAGCCAAGGAACAGGAGGAAGAGTCTAACCCCTTGTTCTGACACCAAATGGAGAATCTCTTCCATTTGAAGGCATAGCATTTTCTGGTCGACTCCGTACGGGATGCCTCAACAACGTTGAGGACCTCGTTGGAAAGACCCAAGGCCTGGAACTCTAGCCACTCAGGAACCAGACCGTCAGGTGCAGGGATTGAAGGTCCGGATGGAGTACCTTCCCCCTTGTTGACTGAGATCAGATCCGGGCGGGCTGGAAGCCGCCTCGGGAGCCTGGAGCTGAGGCTGAGGAGATCTGGATACCAGAACTGGTGGGGCCAGTCTGGGGCTACCAGAACCACCTGCGCATGGTCCCTCTTCACCTTGAGAAGCACCTTGTGGATCAAGGGGAATGGAGAGAAGGCATAGAAGAGGCCCAGGGTCCACGGCCTTGAGAAGGCATCCCCCCTGCAGCGAGCCCTGCTGAGAGGGGCGGGCATGAAACAGCCTCAGCTTCGTATTCTCCCTGAAGATGAACAGGTCCATCTGAGGGGTGCCCCACTGGGAGAACAGATCTTGTACTACCTCTGGCAGGAGAGACCACTCATGAGATGCAGCACATATCCAGCTGAGGGCATCGGCCAGACTGTTGGAGGCTCCTGCCACATGGATGGCTAGGAGATCCGCCTCCACGCTTATCACGAGACACCAAGTGCGGAAAGCCTCCTTGCACAGGGGCAAGGAGTGCGTCCCTCCCCTGTCAGTTGAGGTAGTACATGGTCATGGTGTTGTCTGTCTGGACCTGGACCATTTGACCCCGTACAAATGGAGCGAAGGCGGTGAGGGCTAGTCGGACTGCTCGAAGCTCCAGCAGGTTGACGTGGCATCGAGACTCCTGAAGGGATCAGAGGCCATGGGTTCTGAGAACCCCAACCCAACAGAGAGGCATCGGTCGTCAGAATGACCGTCAACTTGGGGCGGACAAACGGAATACCCTCCTGCAGATGAGCTGGAATGAGCCACCACTGGAGGCTGTTCCACATCTCCTGGGTCACTGTCACTGGCTGGTCCAGAGTACTGGAGCACTGTGACCATTGGCGGCCAGCCCCCATTGCAGGGGATGCATATGCCAGTGGGCCCAATGGACCACACTGGTGCAGGCCGCCATGAGGCCCAGGAGGTGCAGGAAGTCTCAGGCAGCACACAATTGCCTAACCAGAAATGATTGGGCAAAGGAGGAAAGGACCGTGGCCCTGTCCGCAGAGAGCCGTGCTCTGGCTCAAAGAGAGTAGAGCTCTGCCCTGATAAACTGAATCACCTGCGATGGCACGAGTACCGATTTGGCCTTGTTGATGAGTAGTCCAATCTGAGAGCAGGCATGGAGGGCCAGATCCCTGGACTTTTCCACCTCCAACCTGAAGGGGGCTGCAATCAGCCAGTTGTCCAGGTAAGGGTACACCCGGACCCCTCGGTGCTGCAGGAATGCTGTCGCCACTGCCATGCATTTGGTGAAGACCCTGGGAGCTGGAGAGAGAGGCCGAAGGGCATGGCCCGGAACTCGTAAAGGGATCCCTCTGCTCAGAAGCGGAGGAATCGCTGGTGAGACGGATTGGGACGTTAAAGAACATGTTGTGAAGGTCCAGAGAACAGAACCACATGCCTCGTTCCAAGGATGTAATGATCTGAGCCAGAGTGACCATCCTGAAGGTGTGAGACCACAGGAACTTGTTCAGGTCATGTAGGTCGAGAATGGGGTTCCAGCCCACTGTCCGTTTTGGGACCAGGAAGTACCTGGACACAAACCCTGGGTCTGGAGGGGGGTCCGCCACCTCCCTGATCACCTCCTTCTGGAGGAGCAAGGCAATGATGGCTCAATGAGCCAACAGAGAGGCTGTGGAGCCCGTAGTCCCCCATGGGGTGACGGCTCGACAGGAGGGGAACTGCTCGAATTCCAGAGGCAGACCCCTGCCTACCAGTTAAAGCATCCAGCGGTCCATGGTGATAGCGGACCAGGCGGAAAAGAAGGGGCAGAACCGTCCCCCATGGGGGGAAATGGGGGAGGAGTTACGAGGTTGGGGGCGACACCCCTCAACCCGTCACTAGGCAGGCTTGGAGGAAGGACCAGCCGAGGAGCCGCCTGGGCCTTTTCCTCCAGGCTTTCTGCTGGAGGAAGTCGAAGGCTTGGCTTTGGGGTGCCAAGCACAAGCCTGCTGGCCCTGATGCTGGTGTTCCTGGGCCGGACATGCCACAGGGGCTTAAAGACGAAAGGGGTTACGCTGCTGCTGGCGGCTTTTGTCCTTCTGGGCAGACATGACTGAGTCCAAGGTGGCGCTGGACTTCTCGATCCGTTGGAGATGACCCTCCACTCCTGGCCTGAACAAGTCAGTACCCAGGAAGGGAACGTCTGCCAGCTTGTGCTGGTTATCAGCTGTAAAGGTGGAGATATGCAGCCAAGCTCTGCGGCGCATGGCCACTGCGGCTGCTACTGACCAGGCACACAAATCAGCAATGTCCAAGGAGTTTTGAATGCCTTGACGACTTGTTGTGCCTTATCTATTAACTCTCTGTGAAAAAATAATTTCATGAAGTATTTTTTCACAGAGAGGGTTGTGGATGCATGGAACAGCCTTCCAGAGGAGGTTGTGGAGTCAAAAACAGTGGTGGAATTCAAGCATGCATGGGACAGTCATAAGGCAATTCTAGGGGGTCGTGGTAGGAAGAAGTAGGCTGCTGGGTAACTAGGATCTGCAGCTTATCCATCAGGTAGGGAAATGGGCAGACTGGGTGGGCCAAGCGGTCCTTATCTGCTGTCAAATTCTATGTTTCTATGTTGGAGCTCTTTTGCTACTGCCCTTCCCTGATCCTGCACCTCCTGCTTGACCGTCATCTGAAGATCAGCCAGGAGATGAGGAATCACCTCATCCAGGGAGCCCAAAAGGGCGTATGAAAAGTGTGCCATCAGAACGGCCGAGCTAGCCTGATGAAGGCTTAGGGAGGAAGCAGTGTATACCTTCTGCCCTGAGTAATCCAACTTCTTGGATTCCTTATCAGGCAGTTTGTCCACATCCTGAGCGGATGCTGGCCACTGCCACAACTCCAGGGCCTGGCCAACAATGGCTTCAGCCGCTGGAAAGGCCTCCGTAGGGGAATCCACTCAGTCCAGTATCTCTGTAAGGGGATACTTGGCCCGTTTCTGAACTGGTTCAAGCTGCACCCCAGCAGACTCTGAGATGAGTCGAAGCATTCCCAAAAACGAGGATGGGCTCTCGTCAACCCCTGTAGACTCCAGGTCAAGCGGCCTGGAAAACAAGGAAGAGTTGTGGTCAAACTCCGAGGAGTCTGCGAACAGCTGCCAAGCGCCTGAGCCACGCTCCACGTGTCGAAGTCAATCGGGGGTAAGGGTGACCGACAACCTATGGGGCAAGCCCTAACCCGATCGAGAATCCTTGGTCGGGGCACCAGTATTCAGTTGTGGAGGCACAGGTTCCACCACAATGGGTGGAGCAGCCAGATTTGGCCGAACAACCAGCGCCAGTTCCGGCTCCTTGACTACTACGAGAGGTTGTTTCGGCCGTCAGGTGACAGCCACTTAATGGGCAGAGAAGGCGACGGAGTCGGCTTATTCCTAGACAGTAAGAGCTGCTGCCACATTAAATCCTCATAGCGCAGACGCAACTTGCGCTGGAGCCTATCCTCCGAAGAGTACAAAGAGGATGAGCGGCACCGCCGCTTTCCATGATGCCGGGACCGAGACCGCTGACATCGGCAGGACGGCTGGACCTGAAAGAGGTCCGAGACCGAGACCTTCAGGGATTCTGAGGCTGGGTCAGAGAGGGGACAGGGGAAACCCGCTCCTCCCTCGGTACAGGGACCTTAACTGGGGACTCCGGCACAGGAGGCACAGGCAAGGCCTCAGTTTCCACCAGGGGAACCGGTGAAGTAGGGCTTTCAGCATCACCAGTCGACAAACTGTCCAACAGGTCGAGAAAAATCTCGACTGTGTCGACGGGTGTCTCAACCGGCTGACCTGACGGGGACACCATGAAGCCAGCGGCCTTAGCTGCAACCTTGACCGAAGTCGAAAGTCCACCATCCGTGAAGGGATCTCCCGCCCACGAACGCCGACAGTGGGACTTACCTTTTGAGTCCTTCTTCTTGGACCGACTAAAATGTCCCGATGGTCCTTCTCCCTTGGTGGAAAGGGACTGACAAAACTCCTTAAAAGAAGCTGTATATGAAGAGTCCAAGAAGAGCGGGATAAATGCCGCGACGGAGGAGGACGAAGAAGACGCGGCCTGGGCTGCCTCCCAACTGTTCCGCAGAGTCTGCCGCTGTGGACACCGCCCAACCGGCCTCCTTTGACTTGACCGGCGGATACCGTTTTTCAGGGCGGCCCAGAAGAAGTCGAGCAGTGCGGTCCTCCAAGACCGAAGCCGAAAAGGATTTGCACAAGTCACAAGCCTGCAAATCGTGGCCAAGCCCCAGACAGTAGACACACAGGAAGTGCGGATCGGTCCGGGACATCTTCTGCCCACAGGGGTACCGATGAAAGCCGGGAGTCTATTTGTCCATCACAGCCGCAAGGAAAAAAGAAGACCAAAGTCTTGTAAATTTTAGAATTAGTTTCAGGTTAACCAAATGAGTGTGGATCCAGGCCTAAAACGCAGAGTACTAAGGAGGGAACCTGACCTTCCAAGCGGCAAGGAAGATCTGGCGTCATGGGGCGGAGCCGAGAGTTTTACCACCCGGGTGGGTGGGAGAAGCCAGCTTGAAGACCTTCCGGCAAGATTTAAAGCAGCAAGGAACCTGCCAATAAGTGTGGATTGAACAACATATCCACGTTCCTAGAAAGTACAGTTATGTAACAACTTACCGTAACAGTAGATCTTCGAGAGAGGCTCTTGCAGTAGATAACTACATACAGGACTGAAGCTGGCAGGCGTCAGGACCCCACGGAAAAATTTCTAGCTAGCAGTCTCTGGCAAGGTACCGCCCTCATGTTAGGTGACTGACGTCAGTATAAAGGGGCGGTCCCCCACGCCCGCCTTCCAGTTCTTTCCCGCCAAAGGCCAAAAAGGCGAGACGAGAGAGAAGCGGATAATTCCCACCCTGGAAAAGGAGCTGAAAAAGCTGAGGGGGATGGAGGTCGGGAAGGTATTACCTATTGCAAGAGCCTTTCTCGAAGATCTACTGTTACGGTAAGTTCTGACATAACTGTACTATCTTTCTTCGAGAGGGCTCTTGCAGTAGGTAATTACATATAGGACTGAGTCCCAAGCAGTCTGGAACAAAGAGAAGCTCATGGGAGGAGGAGGAAACTACTCATACACAGATCCTCTGGCTGTGAAGGAAAGGAGACCTTGCAGAACAGCCAACCTGAAGCCAGCTCTATGGCGACAGGCAATGTCCAAACTGTAATGTTTCGTAAAGGTATGGACAGAAGTCCAAGTTGCGGCTGCACAAATGTCAGCTGCCGACACATTCTTGAAACAAGCAGCAGAGGCAGCTACACCCCTAGTGGAGTGACCCTGACCTGACCTGGCAAGGTCTTGTGATACTTGTCATAACAGAAAGAGATACAATGAGCCAACCATTTTGAAAGGCATTGTTTGGAGACAGCATTGCCCTCTCTTTTGCGAGCAAGAGAGACAAACAGTTGATCACTCTCTCTGAGATCCTTTGTCCTGTTGGTGTAGTATCTCAGAATCTGGTGAACATCCAGAGTATGTAAGAGATACTCCCCTTGATTGGAATGTTGCGTAAAGAACGCAGGCAGTTCCATGGACTGATTCAGCGTAGATTCTACTACCACCTTAGGGAGAAACTTAGGGTTAGTATGCAGAGCCACACGTTCCTTGTGGAAAATCAAGTACAGGATTTTGCACATTAAGGCCTGAAGCTCGGAAATTCGTCGAGCGGAGGTAATGGCCACCAGGAAGAGAGCCTTCCAGGAAAGGAACTGAAGGTCTGCAGATGCTTCCGGCTTAAAGGGAGGCAGGGTAAGCTTCTCGAGAATGAAATTCAAGTCCCAAGGAGGGGCAGGTGCGTGAATGGGGGTCTCAAGTGGAGGACCCCTCTAAGGAAAGTGTTAGTGACTTCCAGCTGCGCAGAAGACCTGTACTCAAAGGGAACATGGTAAATGGAAATAGCCACCATGTGAACCTTCAAAGAGGAGTGACTGAGACTCAGGTCAAAGACGTGACGCATGTAATCCAGGAGCCTTCCAACAGAGCAGGAGAATGGCTCGAAAGCTCTGGAAGAGGCCCAAATAGAGAAACATTTCCATTTCATGGTGTAAGTGGAACGAGTGGAGGGCTTTCTGGCCTCCACTAGAATCTCCACCACCTGTGAAGAAACCCCAAACGGGGTTTGACTCACGTTTGCAGGAGCCATGTATGCAGCTGAAGGGATTTGAGTCCTGGATGGACCAATGTCCCCTGATCCTGGGTCAACAAGAGTTGCGACAGAGGAAGAGGAGGTTCCTCTGAGTACTGCTGCAGAAGAGAGAACCAAACTTGCCTGGGCCAGAACAGAGCAATGAGAGTCATACATGCTCCTTCTGAGCAGAGTTTGTGTAGGACCCTCAGAATCAATGGGATCGGGGGAGCATAGACGAATCTGCCTTCCAGTTTAGTGACAGAGGGTCTCCCCAAAAAACTCCACGCCCTGGAGCAAGCGAGCCGAAGACAGGAGGTTTTGCATTGAGAGGAGAGGCAAACAGGTCTACCTGAGGGGTTCCCCAGTGTAGGAAGACGTCTTCTACTACGCCCTGATTCAGTTCCCATTTGTGCGCTTGGGCGGACGACCGGCTGAGGTGGTCTGCTAAAGTGTTCTCAACCACCAGAACATGAACCGCCGTAAGGTCAAGGTTGTGAAGTATTGCCCAATCCCAAACCCACATCGCTTCCCTGCAAAGAGGATAGGAACGGGTTCCTCCCTGTTTGTTGATGTAACACACTATGCACATGTTGTCAGTCTGAACAGCCAGATGACCGAGAAGCAGATACAGATGCAGAGCTTGTAAGGTGTACAGGATGACCCTTAGCTCGAGTACATTGATGAGAAGAGTCTGCTCGAGCCTGGACCAAGAGCCATGGGTCTGTTGAGATCCCAGGTGGGCTCCCCAACCCTCGCCTGAGGCGTCTGTTGTTACAATTTGGGAGGTGGAAAAAGACAGAAGGGAACTCCCCGGTAAAGGTTCTCCTGAACCATCCACCATTGCAAGTCCTGAACCATCGCAGAGGAGACCAGGATCTCGTGATCCAAGTCGTCCACCAATTGATCCCATTGAGACCGAAGCGTCCACTGAGAGATTCTCATGTGGAGCCCAGCGCGAGGCACCATCGGGATGGCAGCCACCATGAGCCCGAGGAGGTGAAGGACCGACCTGGCAATGACCCGCCTGCGGCTGGACAAAAGGCGTGCCTGAGCCTGAACGGTGGCCACCCTGTCCAGGGGCAGGAAGGTCATACTGGAAGTCATATCCAGGATCGCCTCGATAAACTGAAGTGTTTGAGACGGGATCAAATGGGACTTGGCCTGGTTGATGGCAATACCCAAGCTGGTGAAAACCTGCAGGGTAAGGGAAAGACAACGCAGGAGATCCTCCCTGGATGGTGCCGCCAGGAGCCAATTATCCACGTAAGGAAAAACCTGAACCCCTGGGTACGTAGGTGGGCCGCCACCACAGCAAGGCATTTGGTAAACACTCGGGGGCCGAGGAGAGGCCAAATGGGAGGGCCTTGAACTGGTAGTGGTCCCCCTGAAAAGAAAACCAGAGGTATTTGCAGTGGGACGGGCGGATAGGGATATGCAGGTAGGAATCCTGCATGTCCAAGCCACACAGCCACTGTCCCGGCCGAAGGAGGGGCAGAAGGCTCTGCAGAGAGAGCATTCGGAACCTCTTGTACTCCACGAACAGGTTCAGGGAACTGAGGTCCAGGATGGGCCTCACGTCGCCTGACTTCTTCGGAACCAGGAAGAAATGAGAATAGTAACCCATCCCCCTGCGATGGAGTGGGACAGGCTCCGAGGAAGGGCGGAGATTTCTTCCTGAACCAGAAGAAGGTGTTCCGGGGAGTAAGACGACCTTAGAGGGGGTTTTCTGGGAGGTTTCTGAAGAAACACTATTGAGTGTCCTTCCGCTATCAGCTGGAGCACCCAAGCGTCTGATGTGATCCTCTCCCAACCCAGTAGATGCAGGGAGAACCTCCCCCCCCACCGGTTCCTCTGGAAGGGCCAGAGGCTGTGGGAGAAGAAAGGAGTCAGGTGGTGTGAGGCAGCACCATGGCTAGAGCTCCCGCTGCCCGCTTGGGCGGGGGGGGGAGAGGGCCTTCGCAGCCTGAGGGGCCTGGCATTAATTGGCCCGCTTCCCTTGTGGTTTCGCCTTGGCCCATGCCCACTTGCGAAAGGGACGGCGCTGCTGTTGAGGGGATCTGTACAAGTCATCGACCTCCTTGAGAGCAGTGCCCTTCTCTCGCAGTCCGGTGATGATATCTTTGACATCACCACCGAACAGCACCAAACCCCGAAGGGCAAGTCCTGGATGGCAGACTGCACTTCACAGACCAAACCAGACACTCGGAGCCAGGCGTGACACCGCAAACCTATGGCAAACGCTGCTCTCCTATCAGCAGCATCCACTGCATCCTATGAAGCACAAAGCATGTGCCTACTGGCCGAATGAGCATATCGGACCAGGTCTGCCACTTCATGTTTGGTCAGTGACTCAGAAAGAGAGTCCAGTTTAGTTTCTACCTCGCTAAGGACGGCTTTCTGGTAATCCCTCATATGGGCGACGTAGATCAAGGCCCTAATACCCAGAGTGGAAGAAGCGAAGACCTTCTTCCCATACTGGTTCAAAAGGCGAGATTCCTTATCGGGGGCTGACGAGCTAAAATGCTTTGGATTGGCTGTCCGGCCATGGGCGGCGCTAATCACGACCGAGTCAACCTTGGGGTGAGTGGTAAGAAACTCAACACCCACAGGAGCCTGATCTAGCCTGTCCACCTTCCTCAGAAGGACGGCTATGGCGGAGGGTGGTTTCCAGATAGTGGAAACAAGGTCCGCGTGAGGCTCGATCCAGGGTGGAACCAAAGTAGGAGCGACCTCGGGCAGGTCCAAATGGGCAACTAGCTTCTGCCACTGTGGATCTGGCTCCAAAGAGTGCAACTGATGGATAGCCTGAATTTTGCGCAGCAACTCCATAAAGGAAGGATTCTCCGGCAGAGACTTTGGAGGAGTCCTCCGCCTGGGCTTATCCGGAGAGTGGGGCTCATCGTCCAAGTCGGAGCGCCCATCGGAGTCATCCGAAGCCTCTGAGGAGGAAGAAGAGGAAGACACCACCTCCTGACGCTAGGGAGGAACGGACCCCTTGGGAAGCCCTCAGGGAAGCGTATCCAACCACGCTGTGGAACTGGAGGGCTCACCTCTGGTATCCGGAGTAGGGGAGGGAGTCTCTCCTCTCCAACGTAGGGAGTCCGGAACCGGGACCAGCGTCAGAACACGACTCTCCGCCTCCCTAGTGAGCTGAGCCTTGGCCTCTGCCCACCAGGAAGTCAGAGTCTCCTTCAAATCCACTGGCAGCTGAGGGGTCGGTGGAGGAGGAGGAGGATACGGATACTGAGTGTATCTGTAAGGAGTGTATCCGTAACCGGACGGTGAGTAACCCAGCATCGGGTAATGAAGCACCATGTACTGCGGCGACGGATAGGCCGACGTCGGGCACTGGGGCAACGGATACTGCGGAGCCGGGTATGACGGCGCGGGTACGACGGGGTCTGATACCCAGGAACCGGGGGCTCTGTCGGGCAGATGGCCCAGCAGGCGGGCCTGGAACAGGAGGCCCAGCAGGCAATGGGCCCGGCTTGGGGGCAGCATCCGGGAGGGGGATGTCACCTGCTGTAAGTAGGACCGGCATCAGGTCCGGCGAACTAACATCAGGTCATCCAGCCCAGCAGGAGGGAGACCTGATGCGGGTGCGGGAAAATCCTCAGCATCACCCAGGGAAGGAGGGGAATAATCCCTGGGGTCAGGCTGAGGAGACCCAGGGTCCCTGGAGGGCAGTGAAGACTGTGGAGAGCGGGAACAGCGGACGAAGTAAGGTCCGGCGTCGGCTCGGCCGCCGCATGGGCGTCGGGCAGCCCGACGTCCGACTTATTGGTGGAGTCTGGGCGGGCGTCAGAGGAGCCGACGTCCGACTTAGCGGACCCTTTGCTGAGGCAGGCCGTGAAGGTGGGGTGGTCTGGTCAGGCGAAACAGGGTCTGTGCGCCACCCCGAAGGGTTGGGCGACTTAGTGGCCGATTCCGGGCGGCTGTCAGAGGAGCTAACGCCCGGTGTACTGGAGCCACTCGCACCAGTAGGTCGCACGGCGATGACCTTACTGGGAGTGGGGGCCTCCAAAAGCCTGAAGGTGCCTGAAGAACCCGAGCGTGAGCCAAACGGGCGGGCCAACACCGTCTTGGAAGCCTCCAAGACAGCTGTCGTGGAGCGGCCTCGGGGGGGGGGGGATGTTACCTGCAACACGGTGACTCCAGCCAAAGTCGAGGTGGAAGAGGAGCCCCAGTCCGATGCTTCTCCTTGTCCTTCTTCTTACGATGGCCTTTGAGAGGGGAAGTAGAAGCCTGATAGAGCTTTTTCAACTCCTTCTCCATGGAGGTCATTTCCTTTTTTAGGATGTGGGCCTCCAGGGACTGCTGCCTCCGTCTGCAGGTGGTGGTGCTAAATTTCAGGCAATGCTAGCACTTCTCCACCTGATGATCCGGACCCAGACAGAAGAAACATTGGGAATGGCTGTCCTTGTGCGGGAGTTGGCGCTGCACGAGTTGCACTTATTCTTGTGCTTGGAGGGTGTAGAGGATGACATACACCACCAAAAAAGAAAAGTATCTATCGAATAAATCGAGAAAAAAAACGGTAGAACTACCGATGACAGGCTGACGAGCGTTGAACTTTACCATGAGGCGCTGACACGAGCTAACGGTGGGAAAGAACTGGAAGGTGGGCGTGGGGCACCACCCCTTTATATTGACGTGCATGACGCAGTTCACCTGATTTGGGGGCGGTCCCCCGCCAGAGACTGCTAGCTAGAAATTTTTCCGTGGGGTCCTGACGCTTGCCGGCTTCAGTCCTATATGTAATTACCTACTGCAAGAGCCCTCTCAAAGTAAGATCACACTTTACTGTACCCATAATCATATTACTGTATATGGCAGTGGAATACTATTATATGATTATGGGTTCAGTCAAAAAAAATGTTTGTGTCTGAATTTTCACTCTGATGCTTTTTGTGCTCCCCGTTGTGTATAAATGGTTTGGCCGATGTCACATGATCTTTGACACTGGCTGCTGTGCCAGACCTCAGCACACCGGTGTGGAGACTGCAGGACTCTTGTAGACAGTGTATGGCTATAGTAAAGCTAAGAAAATGTTACTTTAGGGTATGTTGTTTATTTTGGATTTTTTTTGTTCTGTGATTTATAGTAGTGGCTCTGGTGGAGGCTGTAGTGTGTAAGTCTGCGAAATCGGAGATAACAATGCTGGATACAGTGCAAGGAGACAGCAGTATGGAAAACAAGATGTACAGCCATTATTCTCCTTGATTGGCTAGAACCATTCCACTGCCATATTATATCCTCACACGATACCTTCAAAAACAGAATCATAAGCCGGCCCGCTGCCACTGAAGGTTGAGGCACTGGATGCCACACCTTGCGGCATGTCAGCGACCCATGTTTGGAGGCCAGCTCGGGCCAACAGGCGGTCAGCTGGGGGGGGGCCTGAGAGATGATTGTAGTAGCCACTGGGCAGCTCTTATCTCCCAGATTGGGGAGGCTACTTTCCTCACTCACGGCTGATACCCAGTGGAGGCTGGATGTCAGATCAAGGGAGGTCTGGGAGACTGATGAATGTCAGGACGGTGGAATGAGCACGCAGCTTCCTGAAGCAAGGGCACCTCAATGTACACGTGCTCGCCTGTGCGCCGCTGCTCCAAGCGAGATGGGAGAAAAAACAGAAGATCCTATATCTCCCCATGGCTGATTGTGACAGCCCCTGTTCCCCTCAAATCCTGCCCCTCGTCGATTCCAGAGTTGGGGGGCAGACAGGGTAGGAACAAGAGGGGGGCCAGACGGCAGGTGTAGGTGGCCACGGGGAACAAATGACACAAAAAAAACAGAATCATTTCCTGCAGTGATATCTCTGTTATCATGAAGTTTTTGCTTCTCTTCCACAAGCCGTGTGCTCTACCAGATCTGTGGTGCTGCTGTTGTGGGACAGTTTCCATTATCTTGAAGGCCAATGATCTCAATCTCCTCAAGAAACTAACAATGCGGGATTCCTTGCAGCATTCAGTATGCAGAGAAATATCTGTTCTGAAGCAGTTTCTCCTCACTGGGATGACATGGACTCTTATTATCCAGACATGGATCTGTACACTTATCACTCCATTAAATTCCTTTAGAGATATATGCAGCATATTGAAAAAAGATCTGCATATTTAATTAAAAAAATAAACATACTATCTTGTGGTCAATGTTGTAAACAGCAAACATTTCATGTTCTGGTGGCTAGTCACAATTTTATTTGCCACTGACCAACAGACACTAGGAAATAGATGCTCTATATATTTTATACACATATACCTTTGTGGGCCAGATAGCATATTCTGCAGCAAAATTAGGTATCTTGTAGTGTGTCGAGTTGCAACCCTATTTCAGGTGCAGACAGAAGCAGTGCACTCTGTCTGCAGGAGAATGGGTTACATGACTTACTGCTTGACTTCCTCTTTCAGGAGGAACTTGGGGCAGCATTTGGACACCATGGTTAACCACACTGTGACCTGCCCTTCTCCTCCAACTCAGAAAACATAGAATTTGACAGCAGATAAGGACCGCTGGACCCACCCAGTCTGCCCATTTCCCTACCTGATGGATAAGTTGCAGATTCTAGTTAATCAACAGCTTACTTCCTCCTACCCCCCCACTAGAATTGCCTTATGCTTGTCCCATGCATTCTTGAATTCTCCCACTGTTCCTGACTCCACAATCTCCTCAGGAAGGCTGTTCCATGCATCCACAACCCTCTCTGTGAAAAAATACTTTCTAACATTACCTCTGAGCCGTCCCTCCTCAATCTTCAAATTGTGCCCCCTTGTTCTTGCACACCTCTTCTTCTGAAAGATACTACCCTCTTGTACTTTATTAATTCCCTTGAGATACTTTAAAGTTTCTATCATGTCCCCCCCTCCCCCTCGTTTCCTCAAGGATATACATATTAAGCTGCTTTAGTCTCTCCTCGTATGTCTTCTGGTGCAGACCTTGCACCATTTTGGTTGCCCTCCTGTGAACAGCCTCCACTCCGTCCATGTCTTTGCAGAGATGGGGTCTCCAGAACTGCACGCAGTACTCCAGATGGGGTCTCACTAACTGTCTGTACAGAGGGATAACAACTTCCTGTTTTCTATGGTTGATGCCTCTCCCTATGCATCCCAGTAACATAGAAACATAGACTTTGACGGCAGATAAGGACCGCTAGGCCCATCTAGTCTGCCCATTTCCCTACCTACAGGATAGGCCGCAGATCCTAGTTAACCAACAGCCTATATCTTCCTGCCCCCCACAAGAATTGCCTTATGTCTGTCCCATGCATTCTTGAATTCTCCCACAGTTTTATACCCAGGAAGGCTTCCTTACTGCCTTCTCATATTGCTTGCCCACCTTTAGGTCATCTGATACAATAACTCCTAAGTCTCTTTCGATTTTTGTTGTTGTTATTAACTCACCCCCACTGTGTACGCTTCCCCTGGGCTTTTGTTTCCCAGATGCATTACCTTGCACTTCTTTGCATTGAATCTGAGCTGCCACATATTTGACCTTTCCACCAACCTTGCCAAGTCCCTTTTCATTCTTTCCACCCCACCTTGTGTATCAACCCTGTTGCAGATCTTTGTGTCATCTGCAAAGAGACATACCTTTCCTTCCAGGTACTCTCCAATGTCACTTATAAAGATATTAAAGAGGACCGGTCCCAATACCAAACCCTGCGGTACCCCGTTAGTTACCCTCCTTTCTTCACTGTGGACTCCATTTACTATTACCCTTTGCGTCCTGCTGTCCAGCCAGTTTTTTATCCTGGCTACCACCTTGAGACCCACTCCAAGGCTGGCTAACTTGTATATTAATCTTTGTGTGAGACTGTGTCAAATGCCTTGCTAAAATCTAGGTAGGCCATATCCACAGCCCTCCCTGGTCTACTACTTTGGTCACCCAGTCAAAGAAATCTATTAGGTTCATCTGACATGACCATCCTGCTGTGAAACCATGCTGCCTTGGGTCCTATGCCCCACTGGCCTCTAGGTGCTCAACAATTCTTTCCTTCAGAAGTGATTCCATCATTTTCCCTATCACTGAAGTCAAACTAACTGGTCTGTAGTTTCCTGCCTCTGCCCTGCTCCCACGTTTGTGAAGTGGAATCGCATTTGCCCTCCTCCAGTCCTCAGGTACCACTCCATCCTCCCATGATTTGTTAAAGAGAGTAGTCAGTGGTGTTACTAGTTCTACCTTTAGTTCTTTTAGTATTCTTGGGTGAATCCCATCAGGCCCCATTGCTTTGTCCACTCTCAGTTTCAAGAGTTCTTTCAAAACCCTTTCTTCTGTGAATGGACCATGAATGGGCAATTGACCCCCCCCCATTCAGAGTTTCTCCCTTGTTTGGTTTAGGTACCTCCCGCTCCTGTAAGATATATATTAGGGAACTCAAGCAAGAAATTTGGGATAGAAACAGTTGGGATACGCAAGATGATGCCTGAGGCCTACTCATGCTCCAATGGCCTGCCCTTGCGCCTGGCATACCCCTCCCAGGTGCAAGGGATACTGGAAGCTGGAAGATGACACCCAACTGCAGGAGAGAAGCAGCACGGATGCAGGCAGTCAGTCAGAGATCTTGCCTGGAGGGATTCAGGCTTTTGTAGTGTCAGAGCAGGGGAAGGACTCAGGATTTCTCAGAGCAAGAGAAGGTAGCTGGAAGCACATGGCATAGGTACAGCAGACTCATTGAGAGATTATATTTATTAAAGAAAAGTTTTGTCACTTACTTGTGGTCTACCTGCTCTTCCAATCATTTGTAAAATATCTGTTTCACTGTACTCCTGAAACATGCCTCCTGCGTAATGCATTGTTGATTTTACAACCACCAAGTGGGCTGGTAAATTTACACCCATAGCTAGGGTGCTAGTAGTAACTGCATAAAAATATAATTTGAATGAACAGATTAGAGACTTCAAATGTGGCATAAATGAAAGAAACTCTAACATCAACAATAGTAACAAGAAAAGCTGAACTTATGAATAGTATACTTTAGAAAACACTTTGTACAAAGCAGAAACAGTAGTGAAGAAAAGAAGCCCAACTCTGAGTCACAAGGGCTTGGTGCAAATGAGTGTGCATGGCTTATATGCCAGTCCCTGCCCGCGCCCGAGATATACTCAGACTCTTCTGTGTATTTGCAAACCACTTTGTGAATGTGGGGCAGAAGGGGTCCACCATGCAAATGGCCCAAAGGGCGACTCAGAAACCATGGTGTTCCTTGCTTCTACAGATGCAGTAGTTCTATGAGCCTGCCACATCTCAGCCAGTAAGGAATGGAGATGGGCAAGGGATCTGCATACAGAAAGGATGCAGATAGGGCTAGAGAGGAGGTACATTACATGCCAGGGACTGTACTTGGGCTCTGGTTAGGGAGGTGTGCCAATGGACCACCAGCAGGACCAAGACATGGCAACGGGCAGTGAGGACACCTCGGCCCAGAAGCGAGCCTAAAGGAGAGGGGCAGTGGGTGGGGATGATGACAACTGCAGTAGCACCTGTGCCATGATGCTCACAGTAGGGCAGAGGGCCATGAGACAGGTGTACTGCCATAAACAGATAAAACATGGGTGTCAATTCAAGTGTTCGCATGTGTAAATCCCATTTGGACACACTAACATCAGGCACAACTCATATGCATTTCGATAGGCACAGGGGAAATTTCTCCCCCTGACATGTAGTCCAGTATTTTCTAGATAACCACAGAAACATAGAAATTGACAGCAGATGGGGACCAAAAATCCATCTAGTCTGCTCTGAGCCCTACCCCCTCTTTAGGATTTCTGTGAGACAATCTTCTTGTGTCTGTCCCAAGCTGCTTTGAATTCCCCTACTGTTCTAGAGTCAATGACTCCTGCCGGTAGACCATTCCATGGGTCTACCACCCTCTCTGTGAAGAAAAACCTTTGCATGTTGCCCCTGAATCTTCCTCCCCTCAATTTCATCTCATGTCCTTTTGCCCCACTGGAGCTATTGACCATAAAGAGCTCCTGGGTGGAGACTCTGTTTATACCCTCAGAAACTTGAATGTCTCAATCATGTTTCCTCTATCCCTGTGTTGTTCCAGGGAGTACATGTTGAGTTCCTGTAGTCTGCTTTCGTATGGCAACTTATGGAGACTGCGTATCATTTTTCTCACCTTCCCATGTACTGTCTTTGATCTATCTATGTCCTTCCTGAAAGAAGGTCTCCAGAACTGGACGCAGTACTCAAGGTGGGGTCTCACCAGGGACCTGTGCAGTGGCAGGATCACCACCTTTTTTCTACTTGTGATGCCCTTTCCTATACATTCCAGCATCCTGCTGGCCTTCTTTGTGGCCTTTTTGTATTGTCCGCCTACCTTCAAACAGTCTGATATGATAACCTAAAGATCCCTTTCCTGATGGGTGGTTGCTAGTTTCTCCCCTCCCAGGTAGTAGTTGTCTCTGGATTGCTTCTGCCCAGATGCATAACTTTGCACTTTTTTGTCTTGAATTTTAACTGCCACAAGTTGCACCAAAGTTCCAGCCTGAGTAGGTCACTTTTCATTTGCTCTACCCCCTGTGCAGTGCCCAGTGGAAACCATATGTGGTAGCACACTAGGGAGGTTGTTTGCACCTCCTCAAGTTGCTACTTAGAATCAAGCTCCAAGTACCCAAAAACTGAAAATCATTTTCTATAGGGTCTGATACTGAGACTCACACATAAGGCCTACAGTATTTTATAATACAAACACAGCTACTCTATTTTAATAGATAAGACTGAAACAAGGCAGAGGTGACTTTTCCCTTTGCCACCAAAGTCAAAAATATAGGTTACTCACCTGTAACCGTAGGTCTAATAATGGTATTCGGTTCCCATCCACAGTCTGGCAGTTCTGCTGGAGATAGCAGAGTCATCGGAAGTCATCAAAACAAGATCCTCCCACCACTCACGTGGCATATCCACTGTCTTTGTCCTGTGACATCAGATCTCTGCATGTTAGAAGCAGGGGTCCAGATGCCACTTTTTTTTTTTTTTACAAATTCTGCAGCCCCAGAATTCCAGGGGCCCAGAGTCTCATACTATTGTCACAAACACAATACTATGCTAGTTCCCTCAAATAGTTTAAATTAAATTCATAATGTATTATTTTTTTTAACTTTTTATTGAGTTTACAGAGACAACTCATAACAACTGACAAAGGTCAACCTATAAGATGCACAACAAAATATTTTCACATCACTGTGTTGCAGCATTCTAGCGAACTCTATCAAAATAAGTGTCCAGTGTTTGTTAGCATAAGGTTTTCTATGAATTAACATATAGTTTCTGTATTAGACTGACATATTTATGCTGCACTCCAGCTGGTCTTAAAACTGACCGAAACCTGCAGAAAAATAAAACATTCTAAACATATATAATTAGAAGCAGGGCAAATATATTATGCATTATGTTTCAAAACTAAAAAATGGGTTTTAAAAATTGTGAAACCTGATTGGCTAAGGGCCATTTCTGCCAGTGCTGCTATCTCAGCATAAAAGCACTGGATAAAGATCCAGCAGCCTCTTCACAATAAAATCAATACAACCACACATTCCTGATTGCCATAACAAACATTGTTGTCACCTTTGATCACTAAAAACCTTCAACTAGATACTAAAAAATAAAACCGGCTTACATTTAAAAACATAATAATCAATATTATTTGCCCTCATATTCCTCTTCTTACACACACATACATAACTTCAAAAATGAAGTACTACAGTACTTACAATTTTAATGTATGGTATTTGCACCCCCCTCCTATCCTCACCTGCTTACTGAGGAAATCTTGTAAGCAATAAGACACGATGGGACGTACATGGAACAGATTTGACTGCATGCCCAAGCTCGTAGTGAGGTACGAGGCCACAGGCTGAGTGCCTTCAGCCCCAGGACGTGTGGTAAAATCTGTTTCATGCACACCCCCACAGCGTCTTACTGCACTAATAAAATGGGCTCTTTTTTTTTTTTTTTTTTTTTTACAGTTGGGAAAAGCATGTTTATATGTAGAAACAATAGATTTATTTGTGTGCATGTATGATAAAATAGTCCTTCCACTCCCTGCAAATTATGTCATCGTATTACTGCTGGACAAAGTTTGTCCTTTGCTGGCACCAAGATTCAAGATATGAAATGTTTATCATGGAAAGCTTACCATGGAATACATGGATTCAAAATTCTGCTCAGTTCCACTGGCAGAATGTTCCTCCCCTAACATACTGTATACACACACACACAGAGCAAATGCCTCATCTACAGCCAGAGACTCAATTATCTCACTGTCAGGTCAAGCAGAAGATATTTCCCTGATGAGCATGTAAAGACAGAAGGGGGATGTTTCATTGTCAGCAGAGAAGCAGTTGTCATAAAAACTATAAACAATACTTAATGTTTCTAATTTGCTTATATGTGTAAGGAGAGTATGATCATCAGGGTAACAACATTTAATTAATTTGTTTTATTTTGTATTTAAGGTAGTTTTATTTTTAGGGCACAGTTGAAGTTTTTTTACAGTGTAAAGGCAGCAGACATGTTTTTGATGGAAGATCAATTCTGGTTGTAGGGGGACTGATGGAAGATAGTTCTGGTGGTAGGAGGACTGATTTGCTCATTGTGTGATGTGATTTAGGACCAGGATGACTGTGCATGAAACAGATTTCATGTACGGTCACATTATATATTTAATTTAAATATAATATAATTTAAATTTAAAATAATTTAATATAAAATGAATGTGAGTAAAATAAAATGTATGATATTTGGTGCTACTGTGAAACTTAGAACTTGCACTAAACTACCAGTGTTTGATCCTGAGGGAAAAAATTAGATCAAGTAATGACTTATAAGTACTTGGGTTTTTGTTTGGACCCCATAGCTACTGGTAACTCGCGTGCTGACGAGTTAGTTGGACGAGTGGGGAAAAAGGGTGGGTTTATTATATCGAAATAAAAATTGTTTGGGTGGATACATGATAGAGAAAATTGTTGAATCATAGATTTTTCCTCTTTTTGACTATGGAAACACACTTTATGATTATTCTCACTCTGGTAAATTATATAGATTAGACGTATTGTATAATCGATTGGCGAGACTGATTTTACAATGTTCCAGGGATACCCATCATTGCCAGATGTATCATAGATTAGGATGGATTTCTTTGTCAGATAGAAGACAGTTACATAAATATCTTTTGGCATTTAAAAGCATTACAGCAGTGATTCTGGAATATCTGGCCAAAAGGTTAGAATTTAGGGATGTTAATCCCTCTTTAAGGAATACGGCCTATCAAGAGTTGGTAATACCTAGATCAAAAACTAAATGTTCTGACTTTTTTTTCAGCCAGTTAGTCCCTAAATTTTGGAATATGCTGCCCTTGAAATTTTGTTTGTATAATAGTAAAATCCCATCACGAAAAATTGTTAAAACCTGGTTCTTGGATTTTTTTACTCAAACAAAGGCTTGCTGTGGTTAACTGGTTAGAGTAATATTATTACAGTATGTAATTGCATGTACTTGGCGTGTTATATATTGAAAAGACAAAGAACCTCTGTGCGCAAACACTGAGGCAAGGGTTACCCCAAAGGGCATTTGGCTGGGAAGCCAAGTTTCAAGAAAATACAAAATATGAAAATTACGTACCTAACGTAATTCTTGATCTTCTTGGACGACTCTCCACCACTCATTCACACTATTGGGATCTGCGCCGGAGGCACTAGGACCCATCGGGAGCAAACTTTCTGGAGGGTCGGCACCAGAGATGGCGCTGTGAGCCCTAGCTCGCAGCGTGTAATGACTATTCAAGGCCGACCTCCAACCGCTCCCCAGTACCTTTTACCAAGGAGGTGCAGCGTAACTAACCTAGAAGAGTAGCTAACCTAAAAACCAGACATAAGATAGTCCGGCGACCCGTAAGAAGGGTCAATAAAGAAGTCTTCACGGCCTAAAGATTTGAGGGAGTGAAGACCAACAAGAAAGGTGAGCTCGGGGGATGGAGGGTGGGCGTGTGAATGAGTGGAGGAGAGTCGTCCAAGAAGATCAAGAATTACGGTAGGTACGTAATTTTCATATCTTCCTGGACATAAGTCTCCACCACTCATTCACACTATTGGGAGAGTACCGAGCTAATAATCCCCCGAGAGGACGGCAGAAGAGACCAAGAGCTCACGTTTCTAGGACAGAAGTCCATTGAGGATGGCTCTGCCAAAGGAAGAATGTCGTCTGGCATGGACATCTAGTGCATAATGTTTAACGAAAGTATGCACTGAGCTCCAGGTGGCCGCATTGCAGATCTCTGCAATGGGCACGTTGCGGATTTCCGCTAGGGATGCCACGACCGCTCTGGTAGAGTGAGCATAAACCCTACCCTCCAACTTAACCTGCGCCATGGAATAGCAGTGATGAAGGCACGCCACTAGCCATGATGAGATACATCTGATAGCGACAGGGTGACCCAGCCGGGTCTCACTGAAGGAAACGAACAGTTGCTGAGCTTTGCGAAAATCCTTGGTGCTATCTAGATAGAAACGCAAAGCCCTCTTAACATCCAAAGAATGAAGAGAACATTCCCCTTCATTTTGGAAGTCCGCAAAATAAGAGGGAAGGACCAAAGGTTGGTTTAGATGAAATTCTGACACAACCTTAGGAAGAAATTTAGGATGAGTACGAAGAACTACTTTGTCCTTATGGAACACAGTATACGGAGGGTCTGTGACTAGGGCATGTATCTCAGAGGCCCTGCGGGCTGAGGTAATGGCCACTAGGAAGGCAATCTTCCAAGTGAGAAATTTTAGCTCACAGGTAGCCAGAGGTTCGAAAGGTTTCCGAGTGAGCATGTCTAGCACAAGATCAATGTCCCAGGCTGCGACTGGACGTCTTGTAGGAGGTCTGGTATGCAGAATCCCCTTAACAAACCTCTTAACCATAGGTAACCAAGCTAGAGTTAAGGAAATAACGGGCTCATGATATGCTGAAATGGCACTACGATTAACTTTGACTGTAGAGTACTGCAGACCCGAATTTGAGAGGTCCAAAAGGTACTCCAAAACCTTATCTGGTGGACAGGAAAAGGGATTCAAAGAGGACTTTGCACACCAGAGCGAAAAACGCTTCCACTTGGCTGTGTAAGTTTTCCGAGTGGCTGGCTTCCGTGCAGCCAGAAGAATATCTGAAACTCTTCGAGAGACATTGAACCGGTTTACTTCGACCACTTCAGGAGCCAAGCATGAAGGTGAAGTGATCTCAGGTTGGGATGGACCACCAGTCCCTGAGTCAAAAGGTTCATCTGCAGGGGAAGTGGTCTCGGATGTACTGCCAACATATTGTTGAGCAGTGGAAACCACAGCTGCCGAGGCCAAAAGGGAGCAATGAGAATCATTTTGTCCCCCTGGGATTCGAACTTGAGGAGTACCCTCTGAATTAGAGGAAGAGGCGGAAAGGCATAAAGAAAGCGTTTTGTCCACCGCAGCCTGAACACATCCTGACAGAAGATGCCAGGCCCTGGATTTCTGGAGCAGAAGAGAGGCAGTTTTGCGTTGAGTGGGGATGCAGAAAGGTCCAGGTCTGGAGTTCCCCACTCTTCGAATACTGACTGAACTATGGTTGAGTCGAGACCACTCGTGAGGTCTGTCTCTGTTCTGTTGAAACGGTCTGCCAGATCGCTCTGAACACCTGGCAGGTAGACCGCTTGAATTAGAGCCTCGTGCTCCAAGCACCATTCCATACCCTCATTGCTTCTCTGCAAAGGGGTAAGAGTGAGCACCCCCTGCTTGTTGATGTAATACATCACTGCTTTGTTGTCCGTTTGAAGGAGAATGTTCTTGTGACACAGAATGTCCTTCAAAGCTCGGACTGCATAAAGGACGGCTCTCATTTCTAGGACGTTTATGTGGAGCTGGGACTCGACTTGAGTCCACGCACCTTGAGTGTGGAGAGCCTGACAGTGAGCTCCCCACCCTATTAGAGATGCGTCCATGGTACTGGAGATCTGATGGTCCAGAGAAGCAAAGGGATACCCCTCCAGGAGATTGCTCTCTTGAGACCACCAGGTGAGTGACCTCCTTAAAGGTTCTGTCACCTTGATGAGATAGGACTGCGGGTGAGTGGTTGGGGACCACTGAGTACTGAGCATCCATTGGGTGGTTCTCATGTGCAGACATGCTAGGGGTACAGTGAACACTGAGGATGCCATGAGGCCTAGCATCCGTTGCATCGAGAGAGCTGTGACTGAGCTGTTCTCCCCTGATGTAACGGGCCATCTGAGATATCGTTCCTCCTGTCTTCTGGAAGAAAAGCCTTCGCACAGGAGGTGTCCAGAAGAGTCCCTATGAAAAAGAGCCTCTGGGAGGGCTGCAGTTGCGATTTCTTGAGGTTAAGCAGAACTCCCATGGACGTAAGGAAGCACGAGGCCGTCTCCACGGCGTCCAGAGTCTCTTGCCTGGAAGGGCTTGCTAGAAGCCAATCGTCCAGATAAGGAAACACCTGAATTCCGACCTTTCTGAGGTGCACTGCGAGAACTGCACAACATTTTGTAAAAACCTGCGGCGCCTAGGATAGCCCAAAGGGCAGGACTCTGAACTGATAGTGCTGTCCCAGAGCCACAAACCTCAGGAATTTGTGATGCCTCGGGTGAACAGGTATGTGGTGGTAAGCGTCCTGCATATCTAGGGAGGCTAACCAGTCATGTTGGTGGAGCAGAGGTAACAGGGTTCCCAGAGAAATCATTTTGAATTTCTCCCTGAGGAGAAATTTGTTTAGCTTTCTGAGATCTAGAATGGGGCGCATTCCGCCGGACTTCTTTGGAATCAGAAAGTAATGGGAGTAGAACCCCGTGTTTCGTTGGTGCCGTGGCACCACTTCTACTGCCCTGTTGTTCAGAAGGCCCTGAATCTCGGCGGCGAGAAGGTCTGACTGAAGGGTTGACAGCCTGGGCTGCCGTTTGGGGGGACGATCCGGAGGTGTCTCCACAAGATTGAGTGAATACCCCATGTGAATTATCCGAAGGACCCATTTGTCTGAGGTTACGGACTTCCACTGGTTGTAGAAGTGCATCAGATGACCTCCCACCGGAGAGGAAAAGTCCACCTCGGGCAGCTGAGATGGAACTTGGGCTGGCAATTCATAAGGTAGCGCTGGGCGCTTTGGGCCCTTGCACTTTCTGTTGCGCCTTCTTTTGAGGTTGGGCAGGTTGGTTCTTATGGAAACTTCCTCTGCCTCGAAAGGACTGGCGATTATTAAACTACCATTTACTGGCATGCCCTCGAGAGGGGGCAGGCGGGGGCCGAGCCAACTTAATGGCTGACCTAGCCTTTTGTGTAGCTTCTAGAGCTTGCTCTACCTGAGGACCAAAAAGATATGCACCATCAAAGGGCAATGCCATCACCTGCTGCTGCGTGTCATTCGTAAAGCCCGAAGTGCACAGCCAGGAATGACGCCGGCTGCAAATACCAGCAGCCGCTGAACGGGAAGCAGTGTCAAAAGCATCCATGGCTGCTTTAGCCAGCTGGTTATTGGATTCAATACCTCTGGTAATGGTTTGAAGAAGCTCTGGCTTTGAATCCGACTCCGGTAGGGCTTCAACCATCTGTTTAATAGAATGCCACAGGATATACTCATACTGAGAAAAATAGCCTTGGTAACTGTGTCACACGCATACTTAGGGTAGAAGCAGCAATGACTCTCTTACCTAAGGTGTCTAATCTTCTGAGATTCTTTGTTAATAGGTCGAGCCGTAGTAGCTTGAGGAAGAAACGACTTATCATTCTCTGCCAGGACTACAATAGGATCCGCAAAGGCTTGAGATGCCAAAATGGGACGATCCTTGGGGGCTGAATATTTCCTATCAATGGATTTAGCCACCAAAGGGGTAAGAGCAGGATTATTCCATACCATTTGAGACAGCATCTCGAAGGAAGGCTGAATCGGAGGAGTCAAATCCGTAGAGATCTCCGAGGCATGAAGATATTGGAGTCTCAACAATTTCCCAGGATCGATGTCTGTAGTCTGGAGAGAAAGTGTGGAACTCAGATTTTTCAATAGAGACTTAAAGGATAGGTCCTCGACCACAGGCTCTGTAGCAGTAATAGATCCTGCTTCGTCCACTACATCACCCAACCGAAGGTCTGGGTCAGGCTCAACGTCATCTCCTGACAGTCCAGGAGGGACTGTATGGACAGGAAAGGAATGAAATTCAGAAGAGGAGGAAGAAGGAAACAAGTGAAAAGAGGTCCCGAGGCCGGCGGCAGGAGCAGCCTTGAGGCCAGGGGCGCGAGCCTGACGCATGGCGCATGGCGGCGTCAAGTGCAGCCATCGACACCGAGAGGCCACATGGCCCGGGCGCGGCGCTCCAGACTCTGAAAACAGGTTTTGAAGGAAGAAGAGCAGGAGATAAAGGCATCGGTGTAGCCCCCTGCGCTGCAGCCATGTGGGGGGGACACCTAGCGGCGGAGTCGACGGCACCTGGTCACCCAGAGAGCCCGAAGCCCCACGAGCGACCGAGCCAGGTAGCCAAACCAACCTCTGAGCCCATTGCTCCATAAGAGCGGCCCACTGATGAAACTGCTCATCTGAAGACCTAACTGCGGGCGGGGTAGGGCTCCGATGTCGAAGCCGTCGGCTACCAGAAGCAGAGGTTGGTGACTCTGAAGGAGGAGACCAGCAACTAGCCCCGATAACCGAGCGTCTACGCGCAGACATATCAGAGGGCGACCTCGAGTGATGCCTTCCCTTTTAGACCTGTGGGCCGAAGAAGCTCGAGGTCGAACGGTGCCAAGAGTGCGACTGTTTATTTTTATGCTTCCAGGGGACCGCCCATCCCCCCAGCATTGGACTGACCATTGTCAGACCCTCCCGCTGGAGAAGGCGGCGGATCGGACCCAGCCCGACTGACTGAACAGCATTCATACGAAGTCTCCCTACCGTCACCTGACCTGCTCATGGTCGACGCCGTCAAGGTAGGCTGAGACTTCTTTATTGTATTTATTTTAAAAATAAGAATAAATTTAAGCGATACTGTATCGAGATAATATTACAAAATAATAAAAACTGAAAACTATGCTGCTAGTTTGAAGTTTGACTCCCGACAGTCGAGCGACGTCGTCACTGAAGTGCACTCGACGGCGGGAAAAAAGGAACTGAGGCGGTTGGAGGGTCGACGCCGAGATAGTCGTTACCGCTTGAGCTAGGGCTCGCGGTGCCGTTCCTCACGGCGCCATCTCTGGCGCCGACCCTCCAGCAAAAAGTTTGCTCCCGATGGGTCCTAGTGCCTCCGGCGCAGATCCCAATAGTGTGAATGAGTGGTGGAGACTTATGTCCAGGAAGATCACACATGCCCACACAATGTAAAGCATCATGGGCTGCACAAGCAAATCACCACAGAATGTTATGCTGGTCCCAACTTTAAGCAGAATTGTATGGTGCCGAAAGGCCTCTCACACAGTTTGCAAAGGGTGCTAACAGATGACATAGACACATGTTTCGTCCTACCAGGACTCATCAGTACGCCTCGTCTGTTTGACACCCCAGTGGAAAGGACCAGCTACCCTAAGACAGTGTGTCTTGGAAATGTTGTGGTGAACCCATTAAAATAAAAAACTATTTAAAAGACAAGGAACCTCTGTGCGCAAACACTGAGGCAAGGGTTACCCCAAAGGGCATTTGGCTGGGAAGCCAAGTTTCAAGAAAATACAAGATCACACATGCCCACACAATGCAAAGCATCATGGGCTGCATATGCAAATCACCACAGAATGTTATGCTGGTCCAACTTATATATTGTATGTCTGTATTTATTGTAATTGTTGTAACTTTATTTTTTATATAACCAAGGGTCACCATTTTAAATGAGTCTGACTCAACGGTCTAACCCATTTAATAAAATGAAATGAAGTGAAATATATTTTGACCAATGAGACTTCTTTATTTTGGATGTCCATTTTATAATTAAGCAATAATGCACAGCAGGGTGTGGTATATCATGAGATATCGCCACGCCTCGAGTGGTTGGGCACGAGCCACAGGCCAAGTGCATCCAACAACCCGAGAAGTGACGATATCCATGATATACCACACCCTGGAGTGCATTATTGCTATTATGAACTGGCTTAGAAGTTTTATCAGTAAAAAAAAAATAATGATAATAATTAAAAAAAAAAAACTTAAATCAGTCTGAAATGCCTTTTTTTTTTTAAGGGTGTTGGAGGAGTATCTTTTAATAAAATAGTTCCTGGAGGGCCCTAGGCAGTAGGTGGCACTGTTGTAAATCGAGTTTGTGGAGAAGGTACACTGTGACTCTGTTGCTCTCCTTCCAAGCACTACTCGAGGAAGTGAACTGTTCTCCCTGCATTTGACCCAGTCCCCTGCGCGGATGAAGATGTGTGTGTTTTTTTTTTTTTCAAAACTCAATCATGTGAGAGGTGCGAAGTGCAATGTGAATGGGAATAATGGCAATTGCTGGGTAAGTCGCCTGGAGTGATTGTTGAAAGCTGAAGCCACCGGCCAGCCAATAAAACTATTTTTGAAACAAAAAACAGGCACACAGTGTGGCTGATATGGGGGTACATTTGTCTTGTTTGTTTTGAACAGTCGCGCAAGTTGCGCCAGCCCGCCTGATATGGAGAGTGGCCATTGTTGTTTTTTGCTTGGCATGGCAGTGTTGTGCCATGTTTTTGTGTATGGTCAGTTGGTGGGTTGTGAGGATTTGCTGTGCTTTACTATGTTTTGTTTTTTTTTCTTTTTAACAGCAGCCCTTTGGATTTCTGACTCCCTCCAACAGCAGAATCTGGGCAACCTTGTGCTCAGAGGAACTTGGTTGTGAGTGAAGAGGCTGGTGGACAGAAGTTTTTTTGAAGCCATGAGGATGTAGCCCGATATCATCACGACATTCAAAGAACTCTCGACCAATCAGATTTCACCATTTATGGCAACCAGTTCATAATGCTCTTTAACCTGCTACAGATAAAACAAAATCCCTGCTTCCATCTGAGGCCTTCTGTTGTGGGATAGTGGAGGTGAACATTCTGCTAGTAGAACTGAGCAGAGATTTCAATTCATGTATTTTATACCTAGTAAGCATTCCATCTCTTGAATGTAGACAAGACAGAAAATAAACAAGATAGAGAAAGGGAGAAGATAATATACAGAAAAAGAAACAAAGGTGAGGAAACAGATAAATGGTGGAGGGTTGGGGAAAATAGTGGGTTTAAAACCTAATTAAAAATACATGTATTGTGTTGTGCATAATATTTGAACATGAGATGGCATGTCAATGCTGGGATGTGCTGGGACTATTTTGTTGAATTGGATGAACTTTTTGTTAAAAAGTCATAAAAATGTTTGATTTTTTAATTGTGGTGCATTTCTTCACCCCACCAAAAAAAAAAAAACTTGGACCCATTTTATAATCACAATATGACACTCCAGGGTGTGCACTGTGATGGGATAATGGCACTTCTCAGGTGGTAGAAGACACTCGGTGATGCCTTGTGCCTTACAACACACCCTAGGTGTGCTGTTTTCCCATCACAATGCACACCCTGTCATGTCTTATTGCTTAATCACGCATTCCATCTCAGAATTAATCATAAAGCAGTAGTTCCAGAACCGGTGTCCCTTTCATATCCTCTATCATATGCATGAAAATGAGACATCTAGTGTTAAAGCAGTCCACTTCAAGGTTCAGCCTAGCTGTAATTTCTTTCATTAGTGTAATTCTCATACAGATATTTAACCAGTTTTCCCTAGATGGAGGAGTAGCAACCAGCCATCTTTGGGTGATGGCTTTTAGTGCTGCAGCAATTAATATGTTAAGTAAATATTTCTGAGCCTTTCCACCTAGACCCACTGGATAAAGGCCACAAATTGTAGAAGAACCATTGACATCTTCAGTAAATTCCAGTAATTTACTAATCCGCATCTGGATTTCCGTCCCAAATCCCTGAAGAACACAAGTTCAATAAATATGTAGTGGGGTCCTGTTTCCCCACAACCTCTCCAACATAAATCTGTGTTACACATACATATATGTTTTGTACTGTCAGGTGTTAGAAAGTATCTACTGAGCAATTTCCATTTAAAGTTCCTCCAACTCCCCAATGAAGTTGTTTTATATGTTGCCTGCCAGATCTGTGCTCAATCAACCTGTGTCACAGAGATGTTCAATTGCTTCTCCCATTGACTCTGTATATGTTCTACATTCTTACTTCCCATGTCCTAGTTAAGTTCTGAATATAGCTGGCCCGGTGGCACTGAGAGTTGAGGTGCTGGACACCACAACTCACGCCATGCCAGCGACACAGTTTTGGAAGCAAGTTCAGGTCGCCGAGGATCAGTCGGGGAGGAGAGGATTGAGCATCTGAGGAACTGCTCTGCTCTCCTCTCCTGGGAGGAAGGGGGAACTTAAATTCATGATACTGGTGGCTCCTAGCGATGGCTGGGAGCACAACAACCAGATCCTTCGACTCTGGAGGAGGCATAAGTGGACGTCTTCTGGGCGGGTGCAGGAGCGCGCTTGCAAAAGGCTGGACATCATTGCATGTCCAAGCCTCATGGGAAAGACCAGAAAAAAGAAAAACCCCGGTACGTAGCAAGGACGACGGTGGCCCCTAGGACCAGGCCACACGCCCACCACCGGACTTTCCTGTCTAGCTCTCCCAGACCCTCTCGCCACCCCAAGGATCCCGGCACTCTAGCTTCTGAGGAAGGGCAACCAGGAAAGGAGCACAGGGTGGCCCCACCCTGGGATGTGTGGAAGCCGGGGCCTCAGTGAGGTGGAGTAGGGGGGTTCCTGTCCCCATTTCCCTGGTCGGGTGGTCTCAGGTCCTGCATCAGAGGGTTTCACTTGAGGGAGATTCTGCGGGCCGGTGACTGGAGGGAAAAAAAGTTAAAAAAAAAAAAAAGGAAAAAAGTTCTGACTATAATTCAGAAATTACATGTTTGGCATTACCTTGCCAGGAGAATATTCTAATGTTTTCAACTAAAGGATTTTGCTCTATCCCAATCTCTTGTAGAATTTCAGGTTTATTGATAAAAGATCTGACCAGAAAGAACCTGTAGCGGTCCTTACTGGGTAAGCAAAATTCGAACTGAAGTTGTTGAAAGCATTTAAATGTTCTGCCTCAGAAAAACTGTGTAATAAATTGCAAACCCTGCCTAGCCCATCTTTTAAAAGTGGCATCTACTTGTGCTGGGACAAAAACACAGGTTACTCACCTGTAACAGCAGTTCTAGGAGTGGTCTATGATGTTCATCCACACTGTCTGGCATTGTCAATTCCCCTTTAAATCTTGCCGGAAGTCAAGCTGGCTCTTCCCACCCACCCGGGTTGTATAACCCTCGGCTCTGCCCCATGATGCCAGATCTTTGCCCACTGGAAGCAGAGGCTGTGCGCCTGAGCCTGGGGAGGTTAGGTGGGTCCGTGTGGATGATCATCATATACCACTCCTAGAACTACTGTTACAGGTGAGTAACCTGTGTTTCTAGGGACATGGATATGACGTTCTAGCCACACTGTCTAGCAGACTCCTATCAGCTCTCCGGGAGAAGGGAGGCAAGGTGCACACCCCCTACTTAAGCAATAAGGACTGGAGAACTGAGGCCCCAAAACCTTCATCCCGGCGTGACTCCAAGTCAGTGTGCTAATAGGAAATGAAGGTGTGTGCTGACTTCCAGGCAGCAGCCCTGCAGATTTCTTGGACAGGAACGTCCCTAGAAGCAGCCACTGATGCAGCGCTATGGCGGGAGGAATGAGCACTAAGACCTCTGGGCAGCTCCCTACCTGCTAACCTATAGCAGAGATAAATGCAGGAAGTGATCCACCTGCCAATCATCTACTTGGCAGCAGGTCTGCTTGGTGTGGCTTCAGCGTAGGTGACGAACAGCTGGCGAACCTCTCCCTGAACTCCAGCTATGCACTCTTTGTAATAAGTGAGTGCTCACCTCAGGTCCGGAGTATGGAGCCTATGTTTGGCCTCCGAGGTGAGATTCAGAAAGAACACTGGAAGAGTAATCGCCTAGTTCAGGTGAAACTCCGACACAACTTCAGGAGGAACTTTGGGTTGGGACTGAGGACAACCTTGTTCCTATGGAAAACCAGGTAAGGAGATTCCACCGAGAGCATCTTATCAGTTTAAGTTTTGGAAGCAAATTTGAAGATTTGACTGCCAGGGCCTACTCAATGCGGGACCTGTAAGGAGGGAACCTGCTTCTTCCAGCGGAAAGGAAGATCTGGCATCATGGGGTGGAGCCAAGGGTTATATCACACAGGTGGGTGGGAGGAGCCAGCTTAAAGACTTCTGGCAAGATTTAAAGGGGAAAGGACAATGCCAGACAGTGTGGATAGAACATCATATCCACGTCCCTAGAATTACTGTTCTTCTACAAAGGTTCATAGCAGAATACAAGTCCTTTTAGATAATTTGCTTTTTAGTGAACTCACCACCTTGTTGTCTTCAAGGGTGGAACTTGTATTTTCTATCTCCCATGGAAAGATGTAATCTGTTTTTGAAGGTACGTACGAACATACAAAATTTGCCAGCAGATAAAGGCCTAGAGGTCTATCAAGTCTGCTCGAATGTGCAGCTAGCACCCCTTATTCTGCAGCTGCCCCTCCCTTCCACCCTTCCCCTTCATTGACTCTCCCCCTTCTCCTGTCCCATCCCCTTTTGAAGCAGTCCACTGTTCTACTGGATATCACTTCTGCAGGTAACGCATTCCACCCAGCCACCACCCTCTCTGTGCAGAAGTCTCTCCTCATCTCCCTCCTTCCAGTCTCATATCATGGCCCCTGGTGTCCCTCCAGTCTCTTACTTTGAACAGCCCCTCTGTACCTGTCTTATTTATTCCTTTCATGTATTTAAAGGTTTCAATCATGTCCCCCCCGTCCCTCCTCTCCTCCAGTGAGTACATGGTCAACTCCCTCAACCTCCTCTCATATGATAAGTCCCCCAGTCCCTTGATCATTTTTTTCGCCCTGCGCTGCACCCCTCCAGTAACAATGTCCCTCTTCATATATGGGTGCCAGTAATGCATGCAATACTCCAGGTGCGGTCTAACTAATGATGACTTATACAGTGGCAGAATCACCTCCTCCCTCCTCGAGGATATACCCCTTGCAATACGACCCAGCATTTTATTGGCCTTTGCAGCTGCCTTCCTACATTGTGCCGAGTTGTTCATTGACCCTGTAATGAGCACCCCCAGATCCTTCTCCTCCTCTGTCAGGGCTAGCTGCACTCCCCCCAGCTGGTAACTCCTCCTTGGGTTCTTCACCCCAAAATGCAGCACCTTGCACTTTTGGCATTAAACCCCAGTTGCCAGGTGTCTGACCAGGTTTCAAGCTTTACCAGATCATCCTGCAACCCTGTCATCCCCCTAGGTCATCCACCACCACTCCTACCTTGGTATCATCAGCAAACAGACTGATCTTGCTCTTCATGTCCCATGATATGTCTGCAATGAATATCCCAAACAACACTGGTCCCAACACTGAGCCCTATGGAACACTGCTCATCACTACCCTTGGGTGTAAGAGCTCCCCACCCACCACCACCCTCTGTTGCCTTCCCTGAAGCCAGTTTCCCACCCATCTACCAGCTTTGCACCCGCCCCTGTGCCTACTAACTTCTTCCCAGCCTTCCATGCGGCACCGAGTCGAATGCCTTACTGAAGTCCAGATACAGGACATCCACTGCATGGCCCCTGTCCAGCTGCCTAGTTACCCAGTCATAGAACTCCACCAGGTTGGTTTGGCAGGATCTGCCTCATATGAAGCCATGCTGACTGCTGCCCTGTAGTCCTCTGGCCTCTAGGAGGGCCACCAGCCTCTCCTTCAGGATAGTCTCCATTAGCTTACCCACGATGGATGTGAGGCTCACTGGTCTGTAGTTTCCCGGGTCATCCTTGGGGCCACTCTTGTGGAGGGGCACCACATGAGCCATCCTCCAGTCCTGAGGTACACACCCTGAATGTAGTGAGGCATTAAATAGATCTGCCAAAGGTCCTGCAAGGACCTCTGCCAGCTCTTTCAGTACCCTGGGGTGGATGCCATCTGGGCATGGCGCCTTGTCCACCCTCAGTGCCTTCAAACCCTCCCGAACTCTGCCGTCCATGATTTCCCCATCTACCCCCCCGTTTCTGCCATTTCTCCCCTTGGGTGTCACCCCTCTTCTCTTTAGTAAATACTGCACAGAAGAAAAAATTACTCACATTAGTAATGTTGTTTCTTCTAATGGAGTTTTGCCATATTCTGACAGTAGCAGTGAGTCCCAACCTTCGAACTGTCCCGGAGATGAAAGAGTTAACTTTCCATGCCAGGCATGGAATGCTGAACTCGAGCATGGTTGAAACTCTGTCTGTTGCTGTTTAAACTCAAACTGTCAGATCTTTACGAGCAAACTCACTAAGGCCCTGTGTGGAAGCTGTAAACCTACACTAGCCAACTGGCTACTAAACATAAAAACACATTTTTTGGTCCTAAAACAAAGACTCAAGTCAGGAGACCCAAAAATGAAAAACAACAAATTCACCCAAGAAAAGGGTGAAACAACAAGGTGGGCATCTACTGAGTGCCAACACTGCCACTGCCCACCCACATCCCAAAAGAAAAATTACTCACCTTAGTAATGTTGTTTTCTAATGGAGTCTTGCTATATTATGACAATTGCAGTATGACCGCCTTGAGTTAGAACTGCTCGGAGGTGGTATTGCGCGTCATGCAAGGCATGTGGAATCTTATTGTGACTCGGTTAAGGAAGCTCTGTCTGCTTGCTTTCAAACCAAAACCGTCAGATCTTTCTGAGCTAAAACTCACTAATGTTCTGTGTGGAAGCTGTAAACCTACACTAGCCAACTGGCTACACCCAACAACACACTTGTTGGTCTCGAAAAAGACTCAAGTCAGGAGACCCAAAAATGAAATAAAAACACACTCACCCTAAGGAGGGTGAATTAAAACAACAAAGTGGCAAGAAAAACAGAGTGCCAACACTGTGATGCCCACCCAAAGCGCAAAAACAAGGTTCTGAGAGGGGCAGGCAGGGAGGGAGGTCATAATATAGCAAGACTCCATTAGAAGAAACAACATTACTAAGGTGAGTCATTTTTTCTTCAAACAACATGAAGTCTTGCTATATTATGACAATTGCAGACTACACAGCAGTACCCCCATGGAGGAGGGACAGAACCTACTTAGGGAATAGGCTCTGAAGGACAGCTGTGCCAAACCGAGCATCACTCCTAGTTTGAATGTCCTAATGCTTGGTAAAAGAGTGTACCGTTTTCCAGGTAGCTGCTTGACATTTCTCTAGAAAAGGGATGTCCCTGGCAGCAGCCAGAGAAGCAGCTGTACCTCTGGTAGAGTGAGCCCTCAGGTCTGGGGGGGGGGGGTCTTACCCAACTTTTCATAACAGAATTGGATACAAGAGACAATCTACCTGGCGGTGGATCTTTTAGTGGCAGGTTTCCCTTTCCCAACCTCACCATAAGTGAGGAACAGTTGGAGGGAGTCAAACCTGTGACCCTTGGTACGCTCTATGTAGTAGCTAAGGGCCCTCTTTACATCTAAGCTGTGCAGCCTTCTCTCACCTGAGGAAGAATGATCAGTGAAGTAAACAGGAAGAGAAATAGATTGATTAAGGTGGAAATCCAAAACCACCTTAGGTAGGAACTTCCTATTAGTCCCAAGGACTACCTTATCTCTGTGAAAGGAGATAAAGCCTGGCTCCACTGACAATGCTTGTAATTCACTTATGCATTTGGCAGAGGTGATAGCTACCAGAAACACAGTTTTCCAAGTCAGGAACTTGAGCTCAGCTGAAGACAAGGGCTCAAAAGGAGGTTGCATGAGTTGAGCAATGCAAACATTGAGGTCCCAGGCAGGGGCAGGGTCCCTGAATGGAGGGTTAGTGTGAAGCAAACCCTTAAAAAACCTGGTAAATACAGGGTGAGATGAAAGAAAAGAGGGTTTACCTGCTGAAAGAAAACAAAGACAGCTGCCAAATGTACCTTCAGGGTAGCTGGTCTCAGCCCTAAAGTGTTTAGATGGACCATATAATCTAGGACTGTGGGCAAATCAGCTGTGTCTGGGAAATATTCTTTCCGAACACTATGGAAAATCTTTCCATTTGGAGTTATAAGTAGCCCTGGTAGAAGGCTTCCTAGAAGCCTTAGTATATCATTACACCTTGAGAAGTGTAGGCCAGCAAACTCTAGCTCTTCAAGAACCAGGCCTTGAGTTTGAGAGACTTGAGATTCGGGTACCAAACCCTTCCCTGGGCACATGTTAACAGATTGTGGTTCTTGGGAAGGCACAGGGGAGGATGGAATGTTAAGGACAGGAGGAGAGGATACCAGGGTTGCCTGGCCCAATCTGGGGCAATCAGAATGACCCTGCAGGATTGGGCTCTGATTTTGACCAGCACTTTGAACAGGAGAGGGAAAGGAGGGAAGGCATAGAGGAACTTCCCTTCCCAGCTGAGGGCTAAGGTGTCCAGAGGGACTGAGCCCAAGACTGGGGGCCTGCAACAAAAGAGAGGAAGTTGATGACTGTCTGGAGCTGCAAAGAGATCTATTTGCGGAGTGCCCCATTTGGCAAATACCACTCCCAGAACCAGGGGATCCAGGGACCACTCGTGATGGCCCTGAGAGATCCTTCTGAGAGCATCTGCCAGGACATTGTCTTTGCCTGGGAGATGAACTGCCGAAAGGGAGGTGTTCAGGGAGTACGCATGAGACCACAACTTCATGGCTTCGTGCACAAGGCCGTGAACCCGAGTGCCCCTGCTTGTTGATGTACCACATTGTAGTGGTGTTGTCTGTTCTGACCTGCACGGTCTTGTTCTGAACAGATTCTGAGAAAGCTTGAAGTGATAGAAAAACTGCTCTGAGCTCCAACAGGTTGATGTGGAGTAGAGATTCCTGTGGGGACCACAGTCCCTGGGTAGTGAGGTTGCCCATGTGGGCCCCCCACCCCAAGGGGGATGCATCTCTAGTAAGGATTAATGAGTGAGGCTGAGTGACAAAGGGAACTCCTTGTCTCAGATTGCTCTGATCCTGCCACCACTGAAGGGCTTGGATCAGGCTTCGAGTAACTGGGATCAGTTTGGTAGAGGATCCTTTCTTTGTGACCAAAAGACCCTCAAATGGAACTGAATGTCTCTCATTTGAAACCTTGCTCCTTGCACTACTGCTGTAGAAGCAGCCATGTGCCCTAGGAGCTGCAGAAAATGCCTCTGGTCGAGAGACCTGCAGGGTGAATGAAGAGGCCAGGGAGACAAGGCGTTTGCCCTGTCTAGAGGGAGGAAGGCCCTGGCTTCCTGGGTGTTCAGCTCCGCGCCTATGAAGGTTAGGAGCTGGACAGGCTCCAGTACTGACTTTGAGAGATTCAGAAGGAAACCTAGTGACATAAGCAGTTGCTGGGTTATCTGAAGATGTAGGTTGACCTGATCTGGGGATTGTCCTACAATGAGCCAATCGTCCAAATAAGGAAAGATGGAAATCTTTTGCCTTCTTAGGCAAGCAACTGCTACTGCCAGGCACTTGGTGAATACCCTTGGAGCCGAAGTAAGTCCGAAGGGCATTGCCCTGAACTGGTAATGGCCTGAGGGCAGCTGGAACCTGAGGTACTTTCGGTGGGAGCTTCTGATGAGAATATGAAAGTAGGCATACTTGAGGTCCAGGGATGCTAGCCAGTCCCCTGGCCTTAGAGAAGGTAAAATGATTGCCAGAGTCACCATTTTGAACTTTGGTTTAAAAGGTGCTTGTTTAGGAATCTGAGATCCAGGATGGGCCGCCATTCTCCTGTCTTTTTTGGGGTAAGGAAGTACCTGGAGCACAACCCCTTGCCCTGGTGTAGAGGGTGGAACCCTTTCCACGGCTCTGAGAGCGAGGAAGGTGGAGACCTCTGACTCTGAGGCAAGTGCCTCCGATGGAGATGCAGGAGGAAAAGATCTGGCCCTCAGCTTCGGAAATTTTTTGAAGCTGAGGACCAGTCCCTGGCTTACTACTTCCAGGACCCACTTGTCTGATGTGAGAGACTTCCAGTCCTGGACAAAGTAAGCCAGTCTGCCCCCTACTGGTAGAGGAGAAGCGGCCCTGGCTACCCCATCAGGGTGCCTGCTTGGCAGGGGCTTTGGGCTGAGGAGTGGAAGCAGGCCTGCTTGAACCCCTCCTGCCCCTTCCCTTAAAGAATCCCCTCTGCATATAGGCGGAAGAGGAGGCTTGAGCCTGATAAAAAGGCCTATGAAAAGGCCTGCCTCTGCTGCTTCTGAGGAGTGGCCTGCCTTTCCTTAGCCTGTGCACTCCGTTAGGTGGTCCTGTATTCATCCATTTTCTTCATATAATTCTCTGTTTGCTCCCCAAACAGAATTGCCAATCACAGGAAAATCAATGGCTTTTGACTGGGTATCCTGCGACAATGTGGTGCATCTGAGCCAGGCCATTCTGTGAAGAGCCACAGAAGTAGCCATAACTCTGGAAGATACATCATTAGAGTCCACTGCAGCTTGAAATTGCATTTTTCATGCCTATATACCATCTAAAGCTAGCTGTTCCAGATCCCTGGCAAACTTGTCAGGAAGTTGTTTGACTAGAGCCAGAACAGAATCCGATCTGGATCTTGTCTGAGCCCCAAGGATGCTGCCATGTACTGTTTCTTAGCCATAGCATCAATCTTCCTGGAGTCCTTTTCAGGAGGATGTGAAGCTAGGGGGATATTTGCCTTGTCACAAGCTGCAGCCTGCATGACACCCACATGGCTGCATTGCTGTGTGAGAAATTCTATGTCAGAACCTGATAAGGTATACCTTCTGTCCATCCTTTTATCCACAGGAGGTATAGAATGAGGAGTTTTTAAAACTTTTACTGTCTGTTTCCTGAAAGATTTATGAAGGGGAATAGACAGTCTCTTAGATTCTGGAATATCCATCATTTCCACATAATCAAGCTCTTCCTGATCATCCACAGCTTCCTCAACAGGAAGCTGAAGGGTTGCAGCAACCTTCTTGTAAAAAATAAAATGAGCAGGGGACTCAGAAAGCCTAGGGGGGGAACCCCTAAAGATCTGTCTGGAGAGGTATCTGGCTCAATAGGAGCATCCAGATCTCTTTGGCCATAATTACTCTCTTCATACTCTCTCCCCCCCCCCCCATGGTTCATAAAATTCCTCAAAATCATAATCTTGAACCGATGGGACATGATGAACGAACGTCTCCCAGATGGAGTACGGTTCAGGAACCCGAAAAAGACTGAACAATTTGATTGCTTTGGCTATCTCTTCAGCTGTTGAGGAAAGGACTTTCCACAGCAGCAGACTTTCTAGTCCTTTTGCAGGAACTGGCTCCTGGAGCCAGCTCTTCGTTGCCGGGAAGTATGGCCCTGGTCAGAGGGCACTCCCTCAGGTTCGGTTGGCACCGAACCAGGCTGGCCATCCGGGTCAGCGGACTTTTTGGCCTCTCTTTCCCTGAGCCTACCAACTCTCTTTTCAACGGTGGCAGCAGGGAAATTTTTGCAAATCTGGCAGTCTGAATCGAGGTGGTCAAACCTCAGGCAATAAACACAGGAGGTGTGAGGGTCAGCCTTGGCAAAGGCTTCCCCACAAACCTCAGAGTGCTGAAACCCAGTGAGCCCGGTTTTTCTTTTGGGTTAATCAGACATTATGCCAGCCTAACCAAAGAACTGCCCATTTATGGCAATCTGCCAAGCAAGAGTCTCCTATCGGTTCCCAACCGTGTCACGGGTCGTGGAAAAAAACGTAAGGAAATCCGTTTTTTTTAGAACCGATAGGAACCGGGAACCGCACTCTAAAAAGGACTAGCAATTTAAAAATGCAACCTAATCGGTTCAAACCGAACCGATAAATGTTTTACAAGTTCCACACAGAATTCGTATGTAAAACCTAACTACTACTTACGTTACCACAGACAGAGCTTGAACCGAACGGTTGTGGTTAAATAAAGACGAATTTTAAACTTTAAAACTGTTTTAAACCGCGAAATGAACCGAGCAAAAGGAGAAACTCTCCGGAGCGACTGTTCAGTGAGGCGGAGTAAAGAATCTGACGATTTTGGTTTGAAAGCAAGCAGACAGAGCTTCCGTAACTGAGCTCGCGCTCAAGATTCCATGCCTTGCATGGAAGTTAACTATTTCACCTCCGGAGCAGTTCTAACCTGCGGTCATACTGCAATTGTCATAATATAGCAAGACTTCATGTTGTTTGAAACACAGCTTCTGAGAGGGGCAGGCGGGGGGGGGGAGGTCAGAATACAGCAAGACTCCATTGGAAGAAACAACATTACTAAGGTGAGTAATTTTTTCTTCAAACAACATGAAGTCTTGCTGTATTCTGACAGTAGCAGACTACCAAGCAGTACCTCCATAGGTTCTGAAGCACAGCTGTGCCAAACCGAGCATCACTCCTAGCCTGGATATCCAAGGAGTAATGCTTGGTAAAAGTGTGAACTGTCTTCCAGGTAGCTGCTTGACATATCTCTAAGATAGGAATATCCCTGGCAGCAGCCAGGGAAGCAGCTGTACCTCTGGTAGAGTGAGCCCTCAGGCCTGAGGGTGGAACCTTACCCAGTTTTCCATAACAAAATTGGATACAAGAGACAATCCACCTGGCAATGGATGTTTTAGTGGCAGGTTTCCCTTATCAACCTCACCATAAGTGAGGAACAGTTGGAGGAGTCAAACCTGTGACCTTAGTGGAATTCTATGTAGTAGCTAAGGGCTCTTTTCACATCTAAACTGTGGAGCCTCCTCTCGCCAGAGGAGGAATGGTCAGTGAAGTACACAGGAAGAGACATAGAGTGATTAAGGCGGAAATCTGAAACCACCTTAGGCAAAAATTTCCTGTTAGTCCTGAGGACCACCTTATCTCTATGAAAGGAGATAAAATCAGGCTAGACTAACAAAGCTTGTAACTCACTTATGCGTCTGACACAGGTGATGGCTACCAGAAACACAGTTTTCCAAGTCAAGTACTTAAGCTCTGCTGAAGACAAAGGCTCAAAAGGGGGTTGCATAAACTGAGCAATGCAAACATTAAGGTCCCAAGCAGGGGCAGGGTCCCTGAAAGGAGGTTGGTGTGAAGCAATCCCTGAAAACTTGGAGAATACAGGTTGAGCTGAAAGAGAGAGGGCTTACCTGCTGAGATAAAAGCAGAAACAGCGGCCAGATGCACCTTCAGTGTAGCTGGTCTAAGCCCTAAGCTATTTAAATGGACCATATAATCAAGGACTGTGGGCAGATCAGCAGACTCTGGAGAAGTATGCTTTCCAGAGCACCATATTGAAAATCTTTTCCACTTGGAATTATAAGTAGCCCTGGTGGAAGGTTTCCTAGAAGCCTTCAGAATGTCCATTATGCCTTGGAAGAGGTGTAAATCAGCAAACTCTAACTCTTCAAGAGCCAGGCCTTGAGATTGAGAGATTTGGGTACCAAACCCTCCCCTGAGCACAGGTTAACAGGTTGTGATTCCTGGGAAGACACAGGGGAAGATGGACTGCTAAGGACAGTAGGAGTGGATATCAAGGCTGTCTGGTCCAGTCTGCAGCAATCAGGATCATCTTGCAGGGTTGAGATCTGATTTTGACTAGCACTTTGAACAGGAGAGGGAAGGGGGGAAGGCATACAGGAACTTCCCTTCCCAACTGAGAACTAAGGCATCCAGGGGGACTGAGCCCAACACTGGGGGCCTGCAGCAAAAAAGGGGAAGTTGGTGATTGTCTGGGGCTGCAAAGATCTATCTGTGGGTGCCCCATCTGGAAAAATCACCTCCAAGACCGGGATCCAGTGACCATTCGTGATGGTCCTGGGATAGCTGCTGAGAGCATCTGCCAGGACATTGTCCTTGCCTGGAAGGTGAACCGTTAGCGAGGAGGTGTTCAGGAAATAAGCCAGAGACCACAACTTCATTGCTTCTGTGCACAAGGCCGTGACCGAGTGCCCCTTATGATGATGTACCACATTGCAGATGGTATTGTCTGTTCTGGCATGGATACTTGTTCTGAACAGATTTGGAAAAACTTCAAGTGCTAGAAACACTGCTCTGAGTTCCAACAGACTGAAGTGAGCAGAGATTCCTGGGGGACCACAAGCCCTGGGTGGTCAGGTCACCCAAGTGAGCCCCCACCCAAGAGAGAGCATCTGTAGTAAGGATTAAGAAGTGGGATTGAGAGACAAGGGGACTCCTTGTCTCAGATTGCTCTGATCCTGCCACCACTGTGGGAGCCTGGATCAGGGTTCGAGTCACTAGGATCAATTTGGTCAAAGGTCCTTCCTTTGAGACAAAAGGCTCTCAAATGGAACTGAATGTCCCTCATCTGAAATCTTGCTCCCTGCACCACTGCTGTGGAAGCAGCCATGTGCCCCAGGAGCTGTAGGAAATGCCTTGCTGGTCGAGATACCTGCAGGGTGAATAAGGAGGCCAGAGAGATAAGGGTCCTTGCCCTGTCCAGGGGAAGGAAAGCTCTGGCCTTTTCTGTGTCTAGCTCTGCGCCTGTGAAGGTGAGGAGCTGGACAGGCTCCAGAACTGACTTGAAAGATTCAGGAGGAAACCTAACGAGGTGAGCAGTTGCTGAGTTATCTGTAAGTGCAACTTGACTTGGTCTGGGGACGGGCCTACTATAAGCCAGTCGTCTAGGTAAGGGAAGATGGCAATCCTTTGCCTTCTTAGAGAAGCAACTACTACTGCCAGGCATTTTGTGAACACCCTTGGAACAGAGGTTAGTCCGAAGGGCATTGCTCTGAAGTGGTAATGGCCTGAGGGCAGCTCGAACCTGAGGTACTTTCGATGGGAGCTTCTGATGAGAATATAGAGTAAGCATCCTTGAGGTCAGGGATACTAATGATCCTCTGTGTAGGAGGTAAAATTATTTCCAGAGCCACCATTTTAAATTTGAAAGCACAACAAATTTAGCATTTAAGTATCTGAGATCCAGGATGGGCCATGACCATTCTCCTGTCTTTTGGGGTAAGGAAGTACCTGGACCAACCTTTGCCCTGGTGTGGGGTGGAACCCTTTCCACAGCTCTGAGAGCTAGCAGGGAAGAGACCTCTGCCTCTAGGGCAGAAGTGCCTCGGAGGGTTTGCAAGTGAAAGGATCTGGTTCTCAGCTTTGGAAATCTTTTGAAGCGAGAACCAGTCCCTGACCTACTTCCAGGACCCACTTGTCTGATGTCAGAGACTTCCAGTCCTGGACAAAGTAAGCCAGCCTGCCCCTACAGGTGGTGGAGTATCGCCCAGGCAAACCCATCAGGGTGCCTGTTTGGCAGGGTTTTTGGCTGAGGGTGGGAAGCAGGTCTGCTGGTACCCTTCTGCCTCTCCCTCTAAAGAACCCCCTCTGAGCATAAGCAGAGAGAGGCCTGGAAAAAGCAGTAGAAGGCCTATGAAAGGCCTGCCCTGGGATGCTGCCTTTGGTGGCCTGCCTTTTTCCTTGGTCTGGGCACTCCTGTAGTTGGTCCTATACTCGTCCATTTTCTTCATGTAATTCTCTGTTTGCTCCCCAAACATAGAATTACCAACAACAGGAAAACCCATGGCCTTGGTCTGGGTATCCTGTGACAGGCTAGTACATCTGAGCCAAGCCATTCTGCGAAGTGCCACAGATGCTTAGCCATGACTCTTGATGACACGTCATTTGACTCCACTGCAGCATGGAATTGCACCTTGGATGCCTCAATACCATCAGCAGACCTGCTCAAGCTCCTTGGCAAGCTGGCCAGGGACCCTGTTTTGCTAAAGCCATGACAGTGTCCCATCTGGTTCTGATACCTAGCAACATAGCCATATAATTGGCCTGCCTGAGTCCAAGGATGCTGCCATGTACTGTTTCTTTGCCATGGCATCAATCCTCCTGGAGTCCTTGTCTGGGGGTGAAAAGCCAGGAATATTTGCCTTGTCACAGGCTGCAGCCTGCACTACTAACATGGCTGCACTGTTAAATGAGGAACTCCGTATCTGAGCCTGACAATGCATACCTCTTGTCCATTCTCTTATCCACAGGAGGTATCGTGTTAGAGTCTTTAAAATTTTAAATGTCTGTTTCCCAAAGATTTATGCAAGGGAATAGACAGCCTCCTGAACTCTGGGATATCATCATTTCCACAAAGTCAGGCTCCTCTTGGTCATCCACAGCTTCTTCCATAGGAAGCTGGAGGTTTCAACCACTTTTTTTTTATAAAACATGAAATGAGAAGGGGACTCAGAAAGCCTAGGAGAGACCTCCTGAAGAGTCTGTCTGGGGAGATGTCCGGGTCAATAGGCACATCCAGACTTTCAAATCCCACATTCACTTTCCTCATACTCCTCTTCCTCCTCCTCCGTTCATAATACTCCTCTAAATCATAATCTTGAACCGGTGGAACCGACCAAACCGAGCGCCTCCCTGATGGTGCCGGTTCGGTCGGAACCGGGGAAAAACGACAATTTTGATCGCTTTGGCTATTTCTTCAGCGGTTGGAGAAGAAAGTTTTAGCTCCACACCAGCTGATTTTTCTTTTCTAGTTCTCTTTGCTGGAACAGACTCCTCAGAGTTGGATCTCCTTTTGCCCGAGGAAGTCTCGCCCTGGTCAGAGGGCACTCCTTCTGGTTTGCTTTGAACCGAACCAGGCTGGCCATCCAGTTCAGCGGACTTTTTGGCCTCCCTTTCCCTGAGCCTACCAACTCTCTTTTCTAGGAGTAGCTGCAGGAAAATTTTTACAAATCTGGCAGTCTGCATTGAGGTGGTCAAACCCCAGACAATAAACACAGGTGGTGTGGGGGTCAGCCTTAGCAAAGACTACCCCACACACACTACAGTGTTGAAACCCAGTGGGACCGATTTTTCTTTTGGGTTTCTCAGACATTGTGCCAGTCCTAACCAAACTTACCCTTTTAATGGCAATCCAACAGGCAAGACCCTCTTATCGGTTCCTGACCGTGTCATGGGTCGTGGAAAAAAACTTAATAAAATCATTTTTTTTTAGAACCGATAAGAACCGGTAACCACACTCTAAAAGTATAATTTAAGATTTTTAAACAACTTGATCGGTTCAAACCGAACCGATAAACCGTTTACAAGTTCCACACAGAATAGAATTAATATATAACCTATCTAGTACTCACGAATACCACAGACAGAGACTGAACCAACAGGTTGTGGTTTAAATTCGGTCGAAAACCGAGAAAAACGGTACTTTAACCGACAAATTGAACCGAGCAGGAGAAATCTCCGGAGCGACTGTTCAGTGAGCCGGAGTAAAAAATCTGATGGTTTGAGTTTAAACAGCAACAGACAGAGTCTAAACCGGGCTCGAGCTCAGTGTTCCATGCCTGGCATGGAAAGTTAACTCTTTCATCTCCAGGGCAGTTCGAAGGTTGGGACTCACTGCTACTGTCAGAATACAGCAAGACTTCATGTTGTTTGAAGTACTCATTTAGTGCTTCTGCCTTATAGCACCTTGCTTCCACCCAACCCCCCCTCCTTCCTAATCCTTACTATGTGGTCCTTACAGCTCCTTTTCTCCCTGATGTACCTAAAGAAGTCCTTCTCCCCCTTCTTAATGCCTTGTGCCAGCCTGGAGTTCCGTGGAGTGCTTTGGCTCCCTTACTGCCCTTGTCACCTCCTTCGATTCTGTCAGAATACTCCTCCCTGTCCTCTTGTGCTTCCTAAAGGCAGCTCTTTCCTCCTTACCTTTTCCATTACCTCCTTGCTCAACCAGCTCGGTTTCTTAGCCTAACCTTCTTGCTCTGGGCCTTGCAGCAGGTTTTGGTTGCCTCCACTATCCCCAGCTTTATGACTCCACCTCTGGTTAGTGTCCATACTAGACTGAATTCTAGCCATATGCCCTTTACCACTTCCCCATCCTCCCAAAGTCGGCCCTCCTGAGTCCAGCACTCTTGTGCCAGATTCCCTCCTTCCTTGCCAAATCAATGTGAGCCATACTGAGTGGTGATCACTCCTGACAGCAGTTCCTCCACTGTAAGTTCTCTCACAAAGTCCCCATTTGCCAGCACAAGGGCAGGGTATTCCCTAACCTGGTTGGTTCACTGACCATTTCAAGCAGGAAGCTGTCTGGAAGGCATCCAGCAGTACCTCCTCCCTTCTGTTCCTGGTTGTTGGGATACTCCAGTCCACTCCTGGCATGTTGGCGTCCCCACAATCACCACTACCCTTCTCCAAGGTCCTCCTGATCTGTCCCTCTAGCTCCCTGTCTAGCTCCTCCGTCTGAGATGGTGTCCTGTACACCACTCCCATTCTAGAATCCTATTCTTGGAATCCTGGATTTGCATCAAAGTGACTCCGTACTACCCTCCTCCTTCCTCCCTTACACTTTCAGTCCTTCCTTTTGCGCAGCAGTGCCACACACCCTCCTTTCCCATCCCCTGTCCCTATGAAATAACCTGTACCCTGATACAGCCAGGTCCCAGTCATTGTATTGGGTGGCCCATGTTTCTGTGATGGCTGCAATGTCCACCTCTCCCTCTGCCATGAGCACCTGTAACTCTGCAGTTTTCCTCCCAAGGCTCCTAGCATTAAGGGTAACCACCTGCCATACCCCCCCTCCATCCTGCCCTCCTTTACTTGCATCACCAATAGTACCTGCCATTTGTCCCTTGTCACTGTTATGGGGGGTAAGTGCATATGGTTTCCCAACTTGTGGTCTCTGCATATCTCTTGCCCAATTGCCACCCCCACTCCTAGTTTAAATTCCCAACTTCCTCTATGTACTCCTCCATCCTCTATTTCAACACTTTCTTTCCCTCCTCACTCAAGTGTAGTCTGTCCTTGGCATAGAGACTACTGTCCTCCCAGGCCCCTCTCCCCCCCAACAGCCCATACCCTTTAGCACAACACCAGGTTCTTAGCCATCCGTTAAATTCCTCTATTCTCAGCTTTCTTGTTGTGCTTGCCTTGGGCACTGGCAGCATCTCTGAAAAAGTTACTGATCTTCCTGCCCCCTCACATAATTGTACTGGTTCCTCAAACCTCCTCTGGACTATATCTACTGTCTTGTCAGCCAGGTCGTTTGTCCCAAGATGTATAACTAAATGAGGCTTGTCCCTACCCTTTCTAGCATATTTCAGAACAGACTGTCCCAGTCTTTCCGCTGTAATTCCTGGCATGGCCTCCACCCAAATGCGACTATGCCTCTGCCCTGCTACCCCACATGCTCCTCTTAATATTGAGTCCCCAGCACAAAGATTCCACACTCTTACTCCTTCTTGCTTCCATTCATCTCCTCTCCATTTCCACCTCCTCTTCTTCCTCCTGCACATTATTTACCCCTTTTGCCCTATTGCACTTCTCCACAGAACTCCCCCCGCTCCAGTTTGGTCCAGGCATTTATCAATTACTCCTCTAATTTCATAATTTCCCTCCTCTCTAGCAGTGCAAAACTATTTTCTGAAGACCCTTCACAAATGTCTGCTCCCTCTCTCTGCATAGTAACCGGTTCTGTCCTTTCCACTCCATGACTTTTGCCATTTCTTCGCCTCCACTCACAAGTCCCTATCTCCTCCTTCCCTTTCTCTTTTGTCCCCTGTCCTGGTTTCCCCCAGCAATCGTTCTTCCTGGCCTGGGCCCCTTTGTCTCTGCTTCCCTTCTTCTGACCCTCTCCTCACCATTCTTGGCTGAAATCGCCCTCCCTCATCTCCCCTTCTTCCTCCCTCCAGTATTGAGCTAAACCCACCCCCAATCTGCCTTGCCTGTCTTAGTTCCTCCTGCAGACCCTCAATCTCCTTTCTAAGTTTCTCTATGTGGTTTGCACACTAAACATCCTCCCACCTCCAGGCAATTTTAGAAATATCAGTGCACACAGTTGTTTGCAGCCTACCACCTACCCATTGCTGTCGTTGCCCACCAGCGACCCCCACCTTCCAGATGCAGGATGCAAACACTCCCCCAAGTCTCCCCTCTCCCTCCTCTATTAGTGCAAAACATTCTTTTATTTCCCTTACCCCCTTTGTTGCTCACGTTTAGACAGACTGAGCAACTGCTTTTTATATTCCTATCCATACTCAAAAAGAGACTTTAAGTAGCTATTGCACAACCTTCTTCAAACTCCTACTCCTCCTTTCACCAATGCAATAGCAATGCAAAGAAGTAACAATGAAAGCTCCTAGATTTGCAGTTACTTCCCTTCCACTGAGACAGCAGTCACCTCTTCACTTGCTGCTGTTCCTTTCCTGGAAGTCTGCTTCTGCTATGACAGGTGCATGTCCTTTGCCCGTTTAAGGAAGTGATGTCAGAACCCCTGGTATAAAGGAAATAATGGACATGGGGCAGGTGGGACCAGCCCAAGTCTTCCAGAAACAATCAGGTACCTGAGGCCTCTGGTCAGACCATTAGCACCCTTCCCCCACTCTGCACTAAACTTTGCAGCCAGTGAAGCCTGCAACAATGAATCACAATTCTACTCAAAGCCCCCAAAATAGGTTTGCTACCCAAAGAAACATGACTCCAATTCAAACAGCTTCACCAACTACACATCAAAATAGGCTTGAAATTAGAAGATATAGGTCTCCAATTCAAAAGAAACAGATCCAGTTAAATCACACAAATAGGTTTTAAATCAGAAGAAATAGGCCTCTACAAATGCAGCCTGCTACGGTGAAACATCAAAAACAAGCATTTGTCAATGCCGAATGTTTGCTTACAGGCATTGGCAGTCATGTGTAAGTTACAGATCTCGTAATAGGAATGGCGGTGAAGTATTGAACTGAAGCCAACCCCACCACCACCCTGCAGAGAGTGACAGGCATTGGGGTGTGCGTTTGGGTCGTCAGGCATAACGGCCACGCCATTTCACCACACCCCACCCTGCACACACTGACAAGTGTCACGGTGTTCCTTGTGGTCTTTGGCCCTTATGCTCACCCAATTCCAGCAGGAAATATGGTGAGATGGGTGCGATATAGGAGAATGGGGTGAAGTTTGGGGCCGAAGACTCCAAGGCATACCTCGATGCCTCTTACTGACTGCATGGTGTGGAATGGAATGAGCATCACAGGCAAGAATCCCAAGTCACACCCCTGATGCCTGTCATTCTCTACAGGGTTGGGCGTTATAGTTGGAAACCCTAATACCTCAGGCATTCGTTGGTATTTTCACTCCAAATTTTCAACATGTTTGTTTTTGACCCCACCTCATGAACAGGGGAATATCAGTTTGTTAACTGAGCTGCTTATGCACAGTGACTTCGACATTTAGCACCACAGGTGCAAAACATTCGAACAGGATGTAAAAATGACAGCTGTACTCTTTCATGGGAGGTGTAAAAATGGCAATGTTGCAAATCTGTAGTAAATATTTTTAAAAATGGTGAAGTCACCGCAGTACATAGAAACTGTACAGCACTTTACCGTAATATAATTAGGTTGAGGATTTTTAAAGCAGATTGTCAACTCAGGCATTTTGGTGCCTCCGATCATGAACAAGTGCCACTGTGATTTTCTTTATCTGTGCCGAACAATGATTTCCCACAGCGACCACATCTCTGCACTGAAAGTGTGAAAACACACTTCAGCCATGTTGTAAAAATGACAGCTGTACTGTTCATAAGGAAGTGTGGAAAAATGTCACTGGTGAAAATCTGGACTGAAAATATTAGAAAGTCATGAACTAACGAGGTGCGTGACTAACTGCGAATGCTCACTCGTAACACAGTCATTTATGGACTTTGTCACCAAATTTTCAACATAGCCATTTAAGACCTCTGCTCATGAACAGTGCAACTGTGATTTTCTTAATCTGTCCTAAACATTGCTTTCGCACCAACAGCATCATTGTGCGCTACCGTGCGAAAACACGTTCTGGCCATATGAAAAATTGCAGCTGTACTGTTCATGAGAAAGTTAATAAAATGGCAATGTTGAAAATCTGGAGTGAAAATATTAAATTTGCAAACTTAAGAGCATGCACGGAACTGTGCAGCATGCGCTGTAAAGTAATTTTAGGAATTTTTCACCAAATTTTCAACATAGCCATTTTAAGACCTCTGCTCATGAACAGTGTCACTGTGATTTTCTTAATTTGTCCGTACATTGATTTCGCTTTACCGACTGCGCCATTATAGTTAAGATACTGCGTTTTGGGTGAGATGTGAAAAATGGCAGCTGTACTACTCATAAGAAGGTGTGGTAAAATGGCAATGTTGAAAATCTGGAGTGAAAATATTGAAAATTCACGACCTTCTGACATCGTGTAAGAACTGCATGATGCAGCTAATAAAACAATCATTTTAGAATTTTATCGCAAATTTTCAACATAGCCATTTTAAGATGTCTGCTCATGAAAAGTGTTACTGTGATTTTCTTAATTTGTCCGTACATTGATTTGCACACCGACTGCGCCATTATAGCTACATGGCGGAAACACATTTTAGGTGAGATGTGAAAAATGACAGCTGTACTACTCATAGAAGGTGTGGTAAAATGGCAATGTTGAAAATCTGAGTGAAAATATTGAAAATTTGCGAACTTCCGAGCCTGTGTAGGAACTGCATAGCATGCGCCATAAAACAGTAATTTTTGGGAATTTTACACAAATTTTCAACATGGGGTTTGGGACCCTTCTCATGAATGATGTCATTGTCATGGCGTTATTCAGGCCGAAGGGTGATTCGCGCAGTGACTGCAAATCACCCGTGGACCAGAATCGCCATGAACAGTGTTATCATTCGATAGGAAGTCTAAAACCCATGTTAAATATTAAAGCTAAAAATGCCTGAAGATATGGAATATCGTTGAAAACCCCATCTAGCCCATTATACAGCTTACGGCATTTCCTCAGTTCGTAGTCGGCTTTGAAGAGTGAAGACATGTCCCGGTCCACGAAGATCGTCGCGCCGAGGTCAGAGGTAAGTATGGGCTGGGGGTAATGAGGGAGGCAGGTGCACAGTGGGTGGGTGCGGGTTGTGGGAGGGTCAGTGAGACTACGTTGGACCGTTTTCTTTCCAGGTAAAAACAACAAAAAGACGACGTGGGACGTTTGCCACGCTGGGGTGGGCTCCAGCGTGGCACAAGAATAGTTGGGGGGCGTTCAGCCGTCGGGGACTCCGGCACCCCGTCGCCTGAGATCAATTGCCACGCTGAGATGGGCTCCCAGCGTGGCACTTACTACTCGGGGGTGGGGAGGACAGTGGAGCCGACGGAGATTGGGCACCCCGTCGGCTATATTATGAGTTGCCACGCTTGGGTGGGCACCCAGCATGGCATTTTGGAAGCCTTTGGGGGAGGCGGGGGGCAGCAGCACAGCCGGCGGAGAGTTGGGCACCTCCGTCGGCTATACAGTGTGTGCGGGGTCGCGCCGCGCCTGCATGGGCACTGCGATGTGTGCGTGTGTGTGTGTGTGTGGGGCTGTGAGCAGGCGATATCTTATCGCTGCTCACTCAAGCGTAGCTCCCCCTTTCAACTGTATGCCACTGCATTTTGGAGCTTGTCATAGACAGCTCCAGCATGCATTGGCTTACAGGGGCCGCGCCTGCCAGCACACTGACTGAATTGGAGGAGGAGGTGACACGCCTCCGAAATCTCCGATGATGGCACTATGTTTCTTGCACATGCATGCAAGCAAACATAATGAGCCCACTTATAGCTACCAAAACAGGTTTCGAAATTCCAGCAGCCCAAACACTACCCTGCTAGCCCCTTAGAAGTAATAAGAAAGAAAAGAAATAACCTTCTACCAAGTAGAGTCCACAAGAAACAATGTAAAAACAAGAAGAAGAAGCTACTATACTGTAACAGATCTGATCCTATCCCCCTTCTAGTTCCTTCCTAGGTAATAATATTATTGCTTTCTACTATGTGCTTAGGCAGTGTGTTCCAGCTTGTGATAATCCTTTGGGTGAAAAAAATCACAGCGCTTTTTTGATAAGTTGGTTTCTCCTTTTAATCTGTAGTTGTGAGACCTTGTCTTTTCATTGTGTTCATTTAGTTTCATTAATCCAGTAGTCTCCATGAGACTAGGATCTGTTACTGCCTCGAAAACTAGGCAAAGATCACCTCTAAGCTGCCTATACTCTGTGGAGTATAACCCCAGATGTTTCAATCTTTCGTTATAGCTACAATGTTGTAGACCTTTAACAATGGCATCGGCCACAGGAAAGGCCTCCATCAGGGTATCCCCTCTTTCAGGGATATCCGTAAGAGGGTACCCCACCTTTTTCTGGATGGGATCCAGGGGCATCCCTGTGGACTCAGAGATGAGACAAAGGATCCCTTGGAAGGAAGAAGGACCTTCCTCCATCTCCAGGCCAACGGACAACTCATCATCCCCAAGATGAGAGTGAAGCCCGGTGATGTCCGAATCCGGAGAGTCAGGATACAGCAACATGCCGCCCAAATCACCCTCAACATGCCAAGGGCGGTCCAGGGTGACTGTGACTGACAAATGTTGGAAAAGCCCGGTGTCTGGTCGGTCTTCTTTGGAAGGAGCCCCTCGCACAGGCTGTTTAGGCGGCGGTTCCACCACAATGGGTGGAGAGACTGGTTAGGCCGAACAGGTAGTGGCACCGGCCCCGTGGGCGGGGGAACTGAAGGTTTCAGCTCCGGAGGGGTCGGCATCGGCCTAGGAGGCGAAAATCAAGTAATGGCCGGAGTAGGAGTCGAAGTCAGCTTGTGCCCAGACAAGATCAGCTGTTACTACATGAGGTCCTCGTAGTGCCGACGGGAGTTTCTGCCGGAGCCTCTCCTCATCCGAGGAGCATGAGGACAATCGATGACGTCACCTCTTTTTGGGGCGCTTATGGCTCTTCCTTGGCCTTCCGGACAAGGAGGTTCTAGACCTCGACCGAGATCGGACAGGCCGATTTGGACACTCTAGAGACACCGGCGGGACCGGTGACTTCTGGGGTTCCGGAACCTGGGTCCTCAATGGGGACACCAGCAGGCTGGGTCTCCTCATCGGGGAAGACAAGGACCAGAGTCCTATCTAAGGAGTCGTCAACTGTGGTCGGCGACAGCGGGTCGATTGGGCTGAGAACAATTTCGACCTCATCGGCCGCATCCTCGGACGGCTGGCCGATGGAAGATCCGTGAAGCCGGCATCCGAAAAAGTGATCTCGACCGAGGTTGAGACCGCATGCTCCTGGGACTAAGACCTCTCTAGGTCACAAGAGCGCCTTTGCCGAGACGAAGACTTGCTCGGTTCCTTCTCCCGCTTACGGAATCAGGAGAAGTGCGCGCCCATGGGCGCCTCTCCCCGGGTGGGAAGAGACTGGCACAACTCCTTCAAGGAGCCCGAGAAGGTGGAGCCGAGGTTGAGTGGAACAAAGAAGCTTCGAGTGTCTGGAGCATGAGCGGCTTTTTCCTCGAAAGCTAGCATGCGTTCCAATTGCTCAGCGGATCCTGCAGCCGTGGAAACCGCCCACCTAGCCTCCTTGGACTTAACCGGAGGGTTCCCCTTCTCCAATCTCCCCAGTTTCAACTGTGCAAGACGGTCATCCAAGACGTTGGGATGGAAGGCCAAGCAGAAGCTGCAGCATGAGGTGTCATGGCTGACACCGAGGCACTAGATGCACGTGAGGTGGGGATCAGTGCGCAATATCTTTTGGCCGCAAGGACACTGGCAAAATCCGGGAAGATTTTCTTCCATGATCGAAGATGCAAAGAGTCGATCGTAACTCAAACAATTTTAATCTAGAGTGAAACTGAAGTTTTTGAAAGCCAGGGCCCATGAAATGTGTGACCGCAGTGACAAGCTGAATCTTCTAGCAGAAAAGAAGATCTGGCATCACGGGGCGCAGCCAAGGTATATACCACCTGGGTGGTTGAGAGGAGCCAGCTTGAAGACTTTCGGCAATTCTTAAAAGGGAAAGAGACATGCCAATAAGTGTGGATGAACAACATATCCACGATCCTAGAATGTACCTTACACGAGGTAGTAAGTATGATGGGACCCTGCCCCATAAGCATTCCAGGCTGTACACCCACTGGCAAGTATGAAAAGCCATGCCTGGCCCCAGAGCCATTTGGATAAAAGAAAAGAGAAGAGAATTAAGGGGAGAAAGGGGGGATCCCCAGAGCCCCATTGACCATGCCAGGGACCCAATGAGGAGGCAAGAAGGGCCCTTAAGAAAAGGGGAGGGCAAAATCAAGAGGTTCTGGGGAGTTGCCATCCCCAGAGTGTGCTGGCTTGGCCGTAGAGGGCTTCAAGGAGCCCCAGGCCAAAGAGGGAAAATACTCCTGCTTGCCCTCCCCCAACGGTGGGTCCCTGCTGCTTCACAGAAGGATCGGTGGACCCAAAGGTGCCAGCGGGACTATGCTCAGAATTGGCCTCAACTGGGGAGAAGGGAAGCAGGCAGGAGGCACTGTCCAGGAAGCTGAGACCCAAGAGAAGATGGTGGGTGGGAAGTAGTGATGAATGGTGAAGGTATACAGTAAGATCAAGAATTATGGTATGTATGTAATTTTCATATCTTACCTGTATCAATCTTCACTATTCATCACTGGTGGGTGAATACCAAGCACCACGACTGTGGCGCTGGTACCTCCCTGAGGGCTAAACTTTCCCTCAGCCTCTTGTGGTTAGACCCACTACTGGTCAGGGTCAGGTCAAGGCTCCTGACCTGTAGGAGAAGGACGCCGCCCCAACTCTCACCTGGCCCTGTGGGAGAAAAATCGGGCCCCCCGAATGGCAAGTCAGTCACCCTACGCCGGACCAGGGGTGACAACCGGGTGAGGTGGAAACATGCCATCCACCTAACGCAGACTGCTGTTCTACAATCCTAGAGGCTATCGCGTTGACATCATAAGATGCCCTCATGTGGTGTCTTGCCAGTTCCACACCTCATGTAGAAATGACGATGGCTTGCCTGGTTGCCTCGCTATCAGGCATGGCCACCAGGATCTGACCCAGCGTAGCCCACAGGCACCTTTCACAGGCCACCATGTGTGCCCGATGTGCTGAGATGGAGAGCAAGAACAGCACTGAAGAGAAAACCCTTCTGCCCCAGCAATCGAACTCCGCAGAGTCAGTCTCTGGGGGGGTGGTCTCTTGATAGGCATAGACACCCTGAATGGGGTATCCAGCCACTCCAACCCCAACTCAGGATGAGGCATAGCTCCTGGAGACCCGGGTGGAGTGCAACACCTGCGCTGGCAGTCCCAAGGAGCTGGAGAAAGGACGGGGCCATGGAGGGATCATGATGTATTCTTGGCTGTATTCCCCAAGGAATGCCAGCGTCGCACGCACAAGGGGAAGATGGAGCTCCTCCAACATCGTCAACTTGTGAGGAACCGCTGATACTCAGTGAAGTCAGCATCAGTGGAAAGGTAAGATGGAGAGTCTTCTTCCTCAGAAGAGGAAGCCGGTGATGTGGAAGGGCTCTACATAGGGTGCGACAACGCCAAGGGAGGAGGTGGAAAGACCATCTCATCTTTGACCCTAAAATAAACAGGAAACACACTTGCCGCCACCGTATACTGTTCCCAGGTGAGGGGAAGGCAGACAGGAAGGAGGGGGAGCAGAATGGTCCTGGGAGACCAAAACTTTTCTGCCAGGGCTGTGGGGGCAAGCAGGGCACCCCTCCCTGGGAAGGGGGCTGCACTGCCCAGCCACCAACTGCTGCTCAATCCTCTACAAGTCAACAGGGTGGAATCCTAAGGGGGAAGACCCCGATGAAGAGAACAGAGTTGTACAGACCCAGAAGGGAGGCTCCTATCCCCACCCATAGCAGGGCTCCAGCCCCTAGCCAGAAAGGGGGAGCCTGGGTCAGTGCTCTGACTCTGTCCAGGGGAAGGCCAAGACCTCCGGGACAGAGCGGGATGCCACACAGAGCTCCACCCAACCCAGAGGACTGGGACCTGCACCTCAAGAGAAGCCCTACCTTGGCCACTGCTCTGAGGGAAGGGGAAAGAGAAAAGCTGGCACTTGGGTTGGCTTCCAACTCCACCTCAAACTCCGTGTCGGCACCAACTATTGACATGGCGCTGAAGATGGAATCCGCGATGGAGACTGCCCTGGAAGCGGTGCTATCATCCAAAGAGGCACGAAACATGACACCATCATTGGCCGCAGTACCAATCACTGTGCCACCACCACAGCCGGCACCCACATTCAAGGCAGTGCAGACCACAGCACCGACCGTGGCACTGACTTCAGAGGTTGCACTTACTGCAGCACCATCACTCAGGATGGCACCAAATATCTTCATGGCACCAAGAGCGGCACTGGCACAGAGATGGGCAGTGCTGAGACCGGTGTCAGCCCCAGAACCTGTACCAGAAAAAGACCTCCTGCTGAGTCCGGGGTGCGTCTGTAGCTCTGGGGAACTCGGTTGCAGTTCGGGTCACCCTGGTCATTCCCCGATTCCTGGGAGGAGATCATATAGACCACAAGGAAGGCAACTCTGGACACTCTACCTGTTCCGGCACCGAGGATGGTGTCAGGGGGGACTCGGTGGGAGCGGCGGAGCTGTCTTGCTCACTGGCACTGGAGTTGGTGCCAGGAGCCAAGGCCGCACTCACCGGAGCCTCCAAGGGAACCACCAGTGTAGCCCTGCATGTAGCTGAGACCTCAGCACCGGGGTGGCCTGGTTCCCTGAAGGGGTTCACGACTGGTCCCTTAGAGAGGGCCAACCGTCCACCTGACCCTTTGCCCAGGTGTCCGGTCTCAGTGAGACCTGAGACAATGGGGGCCTGCTCTCCCCCGGTGGGTACAGCAGCAGGGGAGGCCTGGGGGAAGGGCCCCGAGACCTTACCTTTGCGGTCCTCGTGTGACACTGACTGTCTAAGGTTTGGGGGCCGCGGCCCAGTCTAGCTGCGCGGATGACCAGTGTGTGAAAGTCCATGGAAAAGCAGGCATTGCAGCGATCCATGTCGTGGTTTGGCCTCTGGCAGGAGAAACAACGGTCATGAGGGTCCTTTATGGAGAAACAACTACCACAGGGGCACTGATGCATTGGGTAGTCCCCGCCTTGGAACGTTTTTGCCTCGAACCCGACATGATCCGCCACACATAAAAACAATAAAACAAAGAAACAGACTTGACTCTACAACTTCTTTAAAATAAAAAAACAACAATGCTGGAAAACGTCGAGGAGATGGCGTTGAATGAGCAGAACTGAGTGAGAGCCTCTGGAAGATTCCAAGAGATGAATCACTGTCCCAAGGAGTCATGCTGTCCTCGAAGGCAGGAAAAACAGAACTGAGGTAATGGAAGGATCAGTGTCCATTACTGGCCAACCCAGGAGTGCCAAGTAGTACATCAGCCTCGAAGGCGGTGCTGTCTCTGATGTCGATCCCTCCTCCAGATAGCAAGAAAGCTTTTTAAGCTGAAAAGCTTCCTGTGGGATCCTAGCGCCTCCGGCTTGAACCCACCAGTGGTGAACTGTGAAGACTGAGGCAGGTAAGTTCTGCCATGCGTGGTTTAGTACATGATGAAGGACTTGGCACCATAGACAGGGCCCTCAAACTAACATTTTCCCAATATGTGCTGTACTAAAGGCCTGACTAGAGTCTCTTGCCAAACAAGCGTCCTCGGGAATTTTTGCTAGACAATGCAGTTGATTGGGTTACTAAAGGGTTGCTTTAAAAAAGCAAGCATTTTTGGATGAGCGAAACATGCAAAGGAGCACTCAAAGTGTAGGCTTTGAAAGCTGGCCTCATGTAAAAACAACTGTGTAAACTGCATGAAGGAAATTGCTGTTCCATTAAAATTGCACGAGTCATAACCTTAGAAACACCATTATCAAGTACCATGTTACGTTATTACTTACAAAGTACAGGCAAGTCTCCTGTAGTAAAGGCTCCTTCAATTACTTTTCTATCAGCCACATCCACACCAGCATGGTGATAACCAACTCCATATATCAAGATATCTAAAATTAAAATACCAACATACTTGTCAGTCCAATCTGTACTGGAAAGTGATATTTTTTAGTTTGTTAGATAAGACTATAAAATACACAGACCTCTGAGTTTTGAGTCTTTCACCGAATTTGCATATTTCTGCAGTCTGTCAAGAGAAAGAAAAAAGTAATTTTTAAAATAATAATAGTAATCCTAATAAAATGGGCAGAAACAGGCTAATTGAACAGAAAGAAAAGCTGAAGTCTACGCGTGTAAAATTTATGATATAAACCTTAATGATTTTTAGTGTTACTGGCATCTTACGAGCATGCAGTAAATGCAACTCATGCACCCCCTCCTCCCGTGTGGGCCTCACTAGTGGGCTCCTCAGGTCCCACCCATTACTACCAACATTCTTCACCCAGTCCCTGTCCTAGGACTTGCTCGTGGGGATAAGAAGCAGAAGGAGGTGTGGCGCAGTTTCTTCAGTGCTGCAGAGCCCACAGCTGATCACAGTCACAACTGAGCATAGAGGGGCCATGATGACTGGGCCATCTGCCAGCAAAGAGAGAGTGGAATTTGTGACTGTTCTACCGGGTGCATATTTGGAAAGCCTTCAGAAGCTGCCTCAGTGGGACCAAAGAAAATATAAACAAACATGACCACAGCTAAGGGAGTAGCTACATGAACTCACAGACAACAGAAACAAGGGGTCCAGTTGCAGTCAATGAGGGCAGTAGTGCAAGACCACTACATTTGCCCAGGTCTTTCACTGCCAATCACAACAGAGGATTTACTGATCATTTCACCTTTTTGAAAGGACTGTTCAATCTAGGGGCTGGGGTAGCAGACTACATAACTTGCTGCAGGATCAACACTGCTCATATCCGTCTGAGATTACAGTAAGACTTGCAGAGACTGTTGGTGATAGGGGGCTTAGCAGACAGACTTTGTGTGTGCACATACGAAAAGGAGGGACAGTTCCAGTCCAGGGCTGCATACCTCTCAAGTGTCCCTGATTTTCAGGGACGTCCCTGATTTTGCCTCAGAATTTTACTTTGTCCCTCCTAAAATTTGTGTTTTTGTGGTTAAACAGTGTGGACTGTAAGCACAAAACAATGTCAAGCATTACAGTTACAGACTACTTCTTTTCTAGAAAATGCATTATGCACTAAGCCCCATATTCTACCAGCTTTCTGGGTAGATATCTTTAATTTTGAAGATGTGTCCCTGATTTTGGTCTTTTGTCCCTGATTTTTTTAAGCCTTGTCCCTGATTTACGAGGCAGGAGGTTGAGAGGTATGCAGGGCTGGTAAAGAGAAAGACCAGAAAATCTGGAACTGGGCAGCTGCTCCAGAGACTTTCCTTATGTAGGGTATAAAATCCAAACCAAATAAGTGAGCACATTTAAGCCTATGCTTGCTTAAAGTGTGTTCCAGCTGGAGACAAACCAACTGAGCGAAGAGACTGTGTGAGTACAGACTGACATCAGGAAAAAAGATCCCAAGGGTGTAGTATGCAGTGGGGGTGAGGTAGGTACTAGGAACATAGTAAAGGAAAAGGGCCTTGAAATCATAATTTTAGATACCCTAAAATCCACAGCACAATGCAGTAAAGCTATAGAAAGGCGAACAGAACGCTGGGGAGCATAGAGAGGGGAATCAGCAGCAGAAGCTGGGAGGTAATCCTCCCACTGTACAGATCATTGGTGAGACTACACCTGAAATACTGTGCATGTTGCTGGAGATCATACCTGAGAAAGAACTGTGAAAGGGCAAAGGTAGAACATATGGTGACCAAGATGATCCAGGTTATGGGAGGTATGACTTATGAGGAGAGGTTGCAGGACCTCAACATGTCCGTCCTAGATATGAGGAGTGGCGGAAGGTGACAGAACCTTACAAGTACCTGCATGGGGTAAACAAGGTGGACTACAAGGTCATATTTGCCTTGAACACAAACACAGGTAAAAGGGGAAACTCAATGAAACTGTCTGAAGGGAGATATAAGAAGAATGCCTGCAAGTACTTTTTCACCTAGAGTGGTGGACTGGTGAAACAAACTGTCTGAGTGAGTTGCAAAGGCAAAAATCCGTGGATTGTTTCAAACCAGGGTGGAAAGACACGTGGCCTCAGTAAGAAGTGGGGGGCAGGGACAAAGGGGTAGGATGGCCACTAAGGTCTATGCAGTGTAATCAGGCAGGATGGGCAGAGTAGATGGTCCGGTAGGCCTTTATCTGCGGTTACTTTCTATGTTTCTATGACTCAGCCATATCAGAATTTCTTGTGGAAGTCCCCATGCAGGACAGAAGAGGAAAATATTTCCCACCGAAGGGTGAAGGCAGAAGTCCCCACATGGGCAGAAGAAAAGCAAGGCTGAGATGTCACTGTCACAGCTCACTCTTCTATGCCACTGGAAGCCTTGCAATGACTACCATGCCACCTGCAAACAGATACAGCATCAGAGTAGTAGCAGCAGTGTGAGTCTTGTGTGTTTACAGTTAAGGCCTTCAGGGGGCCTATGTGATCTATAAACTATGAATAACAGATCAGGGCTTCATTCCTGCAACACTGCATTAGCAAGTTAAGTATTCAGATAAGGATGGTAGGGCATCAGAAACCCTGTGCTAGGACTATGCCACGTGGACTGCCTGGAGAGAAGACCTGCGTTTAGGCCAATGGCCTTGGATTTCAAATAATGTTGCTTGCTTTTTGAACTGATTGATATCTCCAGTGTGCTGTACATACAGTAGCTCCTCAATCCAAGCATCAGACCTCCAATATCTCAACTTAAGACTGTGTGGTACCACTTAATTAAATGGAGCTCCCTAGGGCCTTTTGGGATAGACAGGTGAATAAAAACTTGTCAGAATTGTTGTGGAACTGATGGAGGAGGTAAATGTTTCTGATTGCAACGGTTATTATTTTATAGCCTTAACTGACCCTTACCCTTCCTTCCCAGAGCTTTTTTCCCCCGATTCCCTGTCCTTCATTTGCCCTTTACCTATATGTACTATTGCCTTACTGAATTGTTACTATAAATGTATTGAGGGGTGGGACTATGTGGGATTAGTAAAACTCTACATGTTTCTGGGGGGTGGGGGGAGGCAACTTCTTGTGTACAACTGTCAGAGAATGGGCTTTGCTAAGTGGAGGCACAGTCATGTAAACTTTCCCCAACCAGTTACACATGAATCCAGGCCCCAATGCCCAAAGGTTAAAAGCTCCACTTCTTACTTTGCCCAAGAGGATGATGCCACATATCTTATGGAAGTGGATGGCTCACATGAGCTTTCCAGCTTAATATTTTATAGCTGTGATATGCTATAGCAGAACTACATAGATTCACAATTACTGGCTATTGTTTAAATATATCTTATTATACATAAAAAATAAATTTACCTTTGCTTATGCTCAACGCTCAAGATAAATTTGGCATCCTTTGCAAGAACAGATGCAGCCTGTTGCACACCCTTTCTTGTAGCACAAAACTACAGATACAAAAGAGTGATTTGTGTATACTTATGTGTTATATATGGGATAGCACTGAACAACATTAATCAAAAATGTAAAAACTGGAATATAAAATAAATGTTGTAATATACCACAAGTGCTGGTTTTTGTTCTGAGTATGTTTGTATAATACCGGCCATTTTGTAGTTAAGGGTTAAATCAAACTTGAATTCTGTCTGGTTGTTACTGCATTGAAATCCGAGAACTACTTTGCGAAGTTTCACTGGTCTATGACTTTCATCCATTTCCAAGCAAGTAGCAGGCCCATGTCCATCTGAAAGCCATTCTGCAATCTTCACAATATAAAAGAATGCATGTTAAACTAATGTTTCCAAAACCATAAATGTGCAGAAACTAGAATATATTTCACTTTCCTATATATCCTAAATGCTTCAATTTGTTTTTGAAAATGATCATTCAAAACGTGCAGTAAAACATTTAAATGATTTTCTGGAAAAATACATCCACAGTATGTATTTTAAAAATCTTGAAAAATATGGACACAAACTTTTTCTTTTAGGGAACAAAATGGCATTTAAATGCTGCAAAACCATCACTGTGACATCAGAAATTATTACTATCTGTCACAAATATATACAAAAGTATACATAAATTTCCCCCCCCACCACCACCAAGTGGAGAACAATCTGGGGAGGGTTGGACAGGTTGAGAGCCAGAGAGTGCAGTGCCTTAATCCATGGTGGCTATTCCTTCCCCCCCTGCAATTTTCTTCCATATCACCCTCCACAAACTGGCATGTGCACAGAGTCAACCCACTAGAAGAGAGAGAAAAAAACAGGTTGCTCACCTGTAACAGTAGTTCTAGGAGTGGTATATGTTGTTCATCCATACTTCTTGGCAGGTACCTTGCCGCTTTAAGATGTGCCGGAAAGTCTTCAAGCTGGCTCCTCCCACCCACCCGGGTGGTATAACCCTCAACTCCACCCCATGACGCCAGATCTTGGCCTGCTGGAAGCCAGATCTATGTGTCAAAGCCAGGGAGGTAAGGTGGGTCAGTGTGGATGAGCAACATATACCACTCCTAGAACTACTGTTACAGGTGAGTAACCTGCTTTTCTAGAATCGTGGATATGTTTTTCTAGCCACACTTCGTGGCAGACTCCTAGCAGTTCTCTGGGAGAAGGGAGGCAAGACGCACACCCCCTACTTGGGAAAGAGGGCTTGGAGAACTAAGGCTCCAAAGATGGAAATTACGTACCTACAGTAATTCTTGATCTTCTTGGACGAGTCTCCACCACTCATTCACACTAATGGGATCTGCGCCGGAGGCACTAGGACCCAGCGGCAGCAAACTTTTGCTAGAGGGTCAGGCGTCAGATATGGAGCCGCAAGAGCAGCACCAGCCCTCAGCCTGCAAGGGTAATGACTGTCCCGAAGGCCGACCTCCAACCGCCTCAGTACCTTCTTCAGAGGAAGTGCAGCGTAACTAACCTAGGACAGCTTAACCAAAAACCGGACATAAGATAGTCCGGACGACCAGTATAAGAAGGGTCAACAAAGAAGTCTTCACAGCCTAAAGATTGAGGGAGTGAAGACCAACAACAGAGGTGAGCTCGGGGAATGGAGGGTTGGCGTGTGAATGAGTGGTGGAGACTCATCCAAGAAGATCAAAAATTATGGTACGTACGTAATTTCTATATCTTCCTGGACATAAAGTCTCCACCACTCATTCACACTAATGGGAGAGAACCGAGTTAATAATCCCCCGAGAGGGCGTCAGGAGAGACCAAGAGCTCACAGTTTTAGGACAGGAGTACATTAAGGATGGTTCTGCCAGAAGAAAGATGTCGTCTGGCATGGACATCCAGGGCATAGTGTTTGACGAAAGTAGGCACTGAGCTCCAGATAGACGCATTGCAAATATCTGCAATGGGCACGTTGCAGATTTCCGCAAGGGATGCAGTGACCGCTTCTAGTAGAGTGAGCATATACTCTGCCCTCCAGCTTAACCTGCACCATGGAATTACAGTGGCGAAGGCATGCCACCAGCCATGCTGAAATACATCTGATAGTGACAGGTTGACGCAGCCAGGTCTCGCTGAAGGAAACAAACAGTTATTGACTTTGCGAAAGTCTTTTGTTCTATCTAGATAGAAACGCAAAGCTCTTTTGACGTCCAAGGAATGAAGAGAATGCTCTCCTTCATTTTGGAAGTTCGGAAAGTAAGTAGGAAGGACCAAAGGTTGATTTAGATGGAATTCTGAAACAACCTTAGGGAGAGACTTAGGATGGGTTCTAAGAACTACTTTATCTTTATGAAACACAGTATACGGAGGGTCTGTGACCAGGGCATGTATCTCAGAGACCCTGCAGGCTGAGGTAATGGCCACTAGGAAGGCCATTTTCCAAGTGAGAAATTTTAACTCACAGGTAGCTAGAGGCTCGAAAGGTTTTCGAGAGAGCATGTCTAGCACAAGATTAATGTCTCAGGCTGCGACTGGACATCTTATAGGAGGTCTGTTATGCAGAATTCCCTTAAGAAACCTCTTAACCACAGGTAACTGAGCCAGTGACAAGGAAAGTACTGGCTCACAATGAGCCGAAATAGCACAGAGGTGAACCTTAACTGTAGAGTATTGCAGACCCGAATTTGAGAGGTCTAAGATGTACTCTAAAACTTTATCTGGTGGGCAGGAAAAAGGATTCAAAGAGGATTTTGCACACCAGAGCGAAAAACGTTTCCATTTGGCTGTGTAAGTTTTCCTAGTGGCTGGCTTGCATGCAGCCAGAAGAATATCTGAAACCCTGCGAGAGACGTTGAACCTGTTCACTTCTATCTCTTCAGGAGCCAAGCGTGAAGGTGAAACGACTTCAGGTTGGGATGGACCACAGGCCCGAGTCAGAAGGTTTGTCTGAAGGGGAAGCGGTTTCGGAGAAGCTTCCAACATACTGTTGAGTAGTGGAAACCATATCTGACGAGGCCAGAAGGGAGCAATGAGAATCATTTTGTCCCCCTGGGACTCGAATTTGCGAAATACTCTCTGAATTAGAGGAACAGGCAGAAAGGCATATAGAAACAGTTTTGTCCACAGCAGCCTGAACGCATCCTGACAGAAAATGCCAGGCCCTGGATTTCTGGAGCAGAAGAGAAGCAGTTTTGTGTTGAGTGGGGATGCAAAAAGGTCCAGGTCTGGAGTTCCACAGTCTGCGAATAGTGACTGAGCTATGGCTGAGTCGAGAGACCATTCATGAGGATCTGCCTCTGGTCTGCACAGACGGTCTGAAAGTTTGTTCTGCACCCCCGGCAGATACACCGCATGAATTAGAGCCTTGTGCTCCAAGCACCTTTCCCACACCCTCATCGCTTCCCTGCATAAGGGGCAAGAATGAGCACCGCCCTGCTTGTTGATGTAATACATCACTGCTCTGTTGTCCATATGAAGGAGAATGTTCTTGTGACAGAGAATGTCTTTCAAAGCCCAGACTGCATAAAGGACGACCCTCATTTCCAAGACATTTATGTGAAGCTGGGACTCATCCTGAGTCCACGTACCTTGAATGTGGAGAGTCTGACAATGAGCTCCCCACCCCATCGGGGACGCGTCTGTGGTAATGGAAATCTGATGATCCAGAGGAGCAAAGGGGTACCCTTCCAGATGATTGTCCTCTTGTGACCACCAGGTGAGTGATCTCTTCAGAGGTTCTGTCAGCTTAATGAGAAAGGACTGAGGGTGAGTGGTCGAGGACCACTGAGTACTGAGCATCCACTGAGAGGTTCTCATGTGAAGGCATGCTAGGTGTACAGTGAACACCGAAGAAGCCATGAGACCTAGCATCCGTTGCATTGAGAGAGCTGAAACTGAGCTGCTCTCTCCGATGTATCAGGCCATCTGAAGGATATCACTCCTCCTGTCCTCTGGAAGAAATGCTTTTGCACAGGAGGTGTCCAGAAGAGTTCTTATGAAAAGGAGCCTGTGGGAGGGCTGCAGCTGCGATTTTTTGAGGTTTAGCAGGACTCCCATTGATGTGAGAAAGTGTGAAGCCGTGGCTACGGCATCTAGAGTCCCCTGACTGGAAGAACTTGCTAGAAGCCAATCGTCCAGATATGGGAACACCTGAATTTTGATTTTTCTGAGATGCGCTATGAGAATTGCACAACACTTCGTAAAAACTTGCGGCGCCAAGGATAGCCCAAAGGGCAGAACTCTGAACTGATAATGCTGTCCCAAAGCTACGAACCTTAGGAATTTGTGATGCTTTGGGTGAACAGGAATGTGCTGGTAGGCATCCTGCATGTCCAGGGAGGCTAACCAGTCGTGCTGATGGAGTAAGGTAACAGAGTTCCTAGTGATATCATTTTAAATTTCTCTATGGGAAGGAATTTGTTTAGTTTTCTGATGTCCAAAATGGGGCGCATGCCCCTGGTTTTCTTCGGAACCAGAAAATAATGGGAGTAGAACCCTGTGTTCCATTGATCCAGCGGAACTACTTCCACTGCCCTGTTGCTCAGAAGGCCCAGTATCTCGGAGGCGAGAAGATCTGACTGAAGAGCTGACAGCCTGGGCTGTCGTCTGGGGGGACAATCCAGAGGGTTCTCCAAAAGATTAAGGGAATACCCCTCGCGGATTATCCGGAGGACCCATTTGTCCGAGGTTACGGACTTCCATTGATTGTAGACATGAGTCAGATGACCTCCCACTGCTGAGGAAGAGTCCACCTCGGACAGCTGAGGTGGGACTTGGGCCAACAAATCAGAAGGCGGCACTAGGCACTTTGGGTTCTCGTGCCTTCTGTTGCGTTTTCTTTTGAGGCTGGGGGGCTGGGTTTTTATTAAAACTTCCCCTGCCTTTGCCTTGAAAGGACTGACGGTTATGAAACTGGCATTTATTAACACCCCCTCGAGAGGGGGGGACAGGAGGAGGTCGAGCCAATTTAATGGCTGACCTAGTCTTTTGTGTAGCCTCTAGAGCCTGTTCTACTTGAGGGCCGAAGAGGTACACACCATCAAAAGGCAACACCATTACCTGTTGTTGTGCATCATTCGTGAAACCTGAAGTGTGCAGCCAGGAATGACGGCGGGTACAAATGCCCGCCGCCGCTGCTCGGGAGGCATAGCTGCTTTAACCTGCTGGTTGTTGGACTCCATACCCCTGGTTATGGTTTGAAGAAGCTCTGAATTAGTATCCGACCCCGGTAGCACTTCAACCATTTGTTTGAGCGAATGCCAAAGGACAGACTCATATTAAGAGAAATAGCCTTGGTAGCTGGCAATGCGCATACCTAGAGTGGAAGCAGCAAAGACTCTCTTACCCAAAGTGTCTATCTTACGAGATTCTTTGTTAATAGGTCAAGCTGCAGTAGTCTGGGAAAGGACGACCTTATCATTCTCTGCCAAGGCTACAATAGGATCAGCAAAGGCTTGGGATGCCAAAATGGGTCGATCCTTGGGAGCAGCATATTTCCTATCTATGGACTTAGCTACCGAAGGAATGACAGCAGGATTATTCCATACCATTTGAGACAGCGTCTCAAAGGAGGGCTGTACTGGAGGAGTCAAATCCATAGGGATCTCCGGAACATGGCGGTACTGTAGTCTTAACAGTTTCCAGGATTGATATCTGTAGTTTGGAGAGAAAGAGTGGAATTCAAGTTTTTAAGCAGAGACTTAAAAGACAGGTCCTTGACCACAGGCTCTGCAGCAGGAAAGATCCTGTTCCTTCCACATCATCACCCAGCCTAAAGTCTGGGTCAGGCTCAATGTCATCTCCTGACAGTCCAGGAGGGACTGTACGAACAGGAAAGGAGTGAAAATCAGAAGGAAATGAGGAAGGAAAAGGATTAAAAGAGGAGGAGTCCTGAAGGCTGGATGATGTCCTAACAGGTCTCAGCGCCGAAGAAGAGCATGGCGCTGAAAACACGCATGTCGCCAAGGAGCCGCACGGTGCTGAAGATGGCACCGAGAGGCCACACGGCACTGAAAACCAGATGGTGCGTAAGACGCGCCGAGAAGCTAAGGTGTTAGAAGGACGACCCCGACAAATGCATCAAAGTTAAAGACGGCGCTACATGCAATCGACGCCCAAGGGCATCGAAAACATCCCAAGACTCCGAAAAACAAGATTTGAGGAGAAAGAAGGATGAATACCAGGAGATAGAGGCATCAGTGTGGCCCTCTGCGCCGCAGCCGTGTGAGAGGGGAAAACACCTAAGTGCGGAGTTGACGGCACCGAAGACAGAGCCGTGCGACTAGGGAGGCTCAACCGCCCTTCCTGATCTCCCAAAAGGCCCGAAGGCCCCTGAGTGACCGGGCCAAGCAGCTGGACCAACCTCCAAGCCCATTGCTCCATAAGAGCAGCCCACTGATGAAACTGCTCATCTGAAGACCTACCAGAGGGTGGGGTAGGGCTCTGATGTCGAAGATGTCGGCTATCAGAAACAGAAACCGACAACTCCGAAGGAGGACGACAACAACCCAATAACTGACCGTCTACGGCGCAGACATATCGAGGCGCTCGGTGATGCCTTCTCTTTCTTGACCAGTGGGCCGAAGGAACAGCTCGAGGCCGAATGGTGGCGAGAGTGCGACCGTTTACTTTTATGCTTTCAGGGGGACCGCCCACCCCCTCGGGCATCGGACTGTCCATTGTCAGACCCCCTTCTGGAGAAGGTGGCGGACCGGACCCAGCCCGGCTGACTGAACAGCTTTCATACGAAGTCTCCCTACCGTCACCTGACCCACTCATGGTCAACTCTGTCAATGTAGGCTGAGACTTCTTCTTTAAATAAGAATAAACAAACTAAGCAATACTTATTGGAGATATTACTACAAAACAATAAAACTGAAAAACTAAGCTGGAAGTTTGACTCCTGTCAGGCGAGCGACGTCGTCACTGAAGTGCACTTGACGGCGGGGAAAAAAGGAACTGAGGTGGTTGGAGGGTCGACGCCGAGACAGTCATTACGGCAACCCTCTAGCAAAAAAGTTTGCTCCTGCTGGGTCCTAGTGCCTCCGGCACAGATCCCATTAGTGTGAATGAGTGGTGGAGACTTTACATCCAGGAAGATCCAGTATCCCGGCTTGACTCGTGATCGACGTGGTAATGGGAAATTAAGGAGTGTGCTGACTTCCAGGTAGCAGTCCTGCAGATCTCCTGGACAGGGACATCCCTAGGAGCAGCCACCGACGCAGTGGTATGGTGGGTGAAATGAGCCTTAAGCCCTACGGGAGGCTCCCTACCCGCCAACCTACAGCAGAGGTCAATGCAAGATGTAATCCATCAAGCTAGTGTCTGCTTGGCTGCAGGTCTGCCAGGTGCAGCTTCAGCATAGGTGACAAACAGCTGGCAAACCTCTCCCCAAACTTCCACAATTCGCTCTTTGTAGTAGGTGAGTGTTCGTCTCAGGTCCAAAGTATGGAGCCTGTACTCGGCCTCCAAGGTATGACTGGGGTAGAACACTGGCAGAGTAATCACCTGGTTAAGGTGAAACTCCGACACCACCTTCGGAAGGAATTTCAGGTGGGGGCGCAGGACATCTTTGTCCCTGTGGAAGACCAGGTAAGGAGACTTGATAGAGAGTGTCTGTAACTCCCCAGTCTTTCTGGCTGATGAGATAGCCACCAAGATGGCAGTCTTCCACGACAAATGTGAGATGTCACATTTGTGCATCAGTTTGAATGGCTTGCCCATGAGCTTTGCCAAAACCAGCAGTAGATCCCACGGAGGTGCAGGTTCACGCACCGGAGGGGATCTGTGATTTAGGCCTTTGAAGAAATGCCAGACCACCTTCTCCTGTGCAAGTGACCGCTGATCAGCCCACGCCCAGCAAGCAGAGATGGCTGCTAGGTGCAGCTTTAGGGTCATTGACCTAAGTCCCTGCTGGGAAAGGGACCAAAGATAGTCCAAAATGCTAGCCACTGGACAGGACGATGGGTCCAACTCTTTGCCCTGACACCAGATGGAAAACCTCTTCCATTTAAAGACATAGCATTTTCTGGTCAATTCATTACAGGAAGACTCAACAACATTGAGGACCTCGTCGGAGAGACCCAATGCCTGGAACTCTTAGCCACTCAGGAACCAGGCCACCAGGTGCAGGGATTGCAGGTCCAGGTGGAGTGCTTTCCCCTGATTGACAGACAGCAGGTCTGGGTGTGCTGGAAGCCGCCATGGGAGCCTGGAGCTGAGGCTGAGGAGACCTGGATACCAGAACTGGCGTGGCCAGTCTGGGGCTACCAGGATCACCTGCCCCCTGTCCCTCCTGACCTTGATGAGCACTTTGTGAATCAAGGAAAGGCTTAGAATATGCCTGGGGTCCACGGCCTCGAGAAGGCATCCCCCTGCAGCAAACCCTGCTGAGGGGGACAAGCATGATACAGCCTCAGCTTCGCATTCTCCCTGGATGAGAACAGGTCCACCTGAGGAGTGCCCCAGTGGGAGAACAGATCTTGTACTACCTCCTGGTGGAGAGACCACTCATGACATGCCCCATCCATCCAGCTGAGGACATCGGCCAGCTGATTCGAGGCTCCTGCCACGTGAATGGCTAGGAGATCTGCCTCCAGGCTGAGCATGAGAAACCAAATGCGGAGAGCTTCCTTGCAGAGGGGCAAGGAGCGTGTCCTGCCCTGCCTGTTGAGATAATACATGATCGTGGTGTTGACCATCTGGACCTGGACGACTTAACCCCGAACAAATTGACCGAATGCGGTCAGGGCTAGCCGAACCACTCGAAGCTCCAGCAGGTTGATGTGGTATTGGGACTTAGGGGGAACCAGAGCCCATGGACTCTGTGCTCCCCCAGATGGGCACCCTAACCCATCAGAGAGGCGTCAGTCGTCAGGATAACCGTCGGCCAGGGGTGGTCAAACAGGATCCCTTCCTGCAGGTGGGATGGGATGAGCCACCACTGGAGGCCGTCCCACATCCTCTGGGTCACAGAGACCAGCTGGTCGAGATGATCTGAGCACTGAGACCACTGGCTGGCCAGTTCCCACTGGAGGGAACGGATATGCCAGTGCGCCCATTGGACCACGCTGGTGCAGGCCACCATGTAGTCCAGAAGACGCAGGAAGTCCCAGGCAGGGCACGATTGCCCAACCAGAAATGACTGGGCAAAGGAGGAGAGACCCACTGCCCTGTCCACCGGGAGTTGAGTCCTGGCTCAGCAGGAGTCGAGCTCTGCCCCGATGAACTGAATCACCTGCGAAGGCACACGTTCCAACTTGGCGTCGTTGATCAGGAGGCCAAGGTCGAGGCAAGTCTGGAGAGCCAGATCCCGCCTAGAAGGATCTGCTATCAGCCAGTCATCCAGATAAGGGTACACCCGGACTCCTCGGCACCTCAGGTAAGCCGCCACCACTGCCATGCATTTGCTGCAGACCCTGGGGGCTGAAGACAGGCCAAAGGGCATGGCTTGGAACTTGTTAAGGGTTCCCTCAGCTCGAAAGCGGAGGAACCGTTGATGAGAAGGACGAATCAGGACGTGAAAGAATGCGTCCCGAAGATCCAGGGAGCAGAACTACATGCCTTGCTCCAGGGATGGTATGATCTGAGCCAGAGTTACCATCCGGAAGGTGCAGGACCTGAGGAACTTGTTCAGGTAATGCAGATCTAGAATGGTGCACCAGCCCCCCATCTGCTTCAGTACCAGGAAGTACATGGAAATGAACCCTGGGTCTGATAGCGGGTCCACTACTCTGCGCACCACCTCCTTGAGGAGGAGGAGCTGAGCTAAGTCATCTCAGAGAGCTGACTGAGAGGCTGCGGACACCAGATCCCCCCGTGGGGTGTGGGATCGAAATGGAGGCGCCTGCTCAAATTCCAGAGGCAGGCCTCGACCGACCACTTCCAGAACCCAATGGTCCATGGTGATAGCGGACCAGACAGAAAAGAAGTGCCCACAGGAAGTCCCAGGGGAGGTGTGACGGGGTTGAGGAAGGCACCCCCAACCCATCATTGGGCAGGCTTGGAAGAGGGTCCGGCGGAGGAGCCGCCAGGACCTTTCCCCCCGGCATCCTGAACAAGGAGGCCACGGACATGGCCCGAGGACATCAAGATTGAGCCTGCTGGCCCTGCTGCTGCTGCTCAGCCAGTCTGGCCGCAGGAGTGGAGGAACGAAAGGGCCTGCAGTTCTGATGCTTGGGGCCCTTGTCCTTCTGGGCAGATGTGGTGGAGTCTAAGGTGGCACTGGACTTCTCTATATGTTGGAGGTGGTCCTCCACGCCGGGCCTGAACAGATCGGTGCCCAAGAAGGGGAAATCTGCCAGCTTGTGTTGCATATCAGCTGTAAAGGTCGAGATGTGCAGCCATGCCCTGAGGCGCATGGCCACTGCAGCCGCTACCGAACGGGCACAAGAGTTACCAATGTTCCGAGCCGTCTGGAGTTGTTGCTTTGCCACAGCCTTACCCTGGTCCCGGACCTGCTTGACCGTAGTCTGGAGGTCCGCTGGGAGATGAGGGATGGCCTCGGTCAGGGAGCCCAAGAGGGCGTGGGAGAAATGTGCCATGATAACAAACTGGCCTGACGAAGGCCAAGGGAGGAGGCTGTATAGACCTTCTTCCCGTAATGGTCCAGTTGTTTGGACTCCTTGTCCGGGGGTCTGTCCACATCCCCTTTGTTGCCTGAACGCTGAAAGAAAGAGTTGGCCACCAACCTCACCGCAGAGGGGTGCTCCATAAACCCGGAAAGGGACCGCATACTTGCGGGCCATTCGAGCAGAAGGCATACGGCAAGATGCAGGATGCTGCCACAGCTCCAAGGCTGGACCCACAATGGCCTCAGTCACCAGAAAGGCCTCCATCAGAGTATCCCCTTTGTCCAGAATCTCTGTGAGGGGATACTTGGCCCACTTCTGCTCAGGTTCGAGCTACATTCCCAAGGACTCGTAAATGAGTCAACAAATACCCATCAGCGAGGTAGGGCCTTTGTCAACGGAGAGACCCCCAAAAGACTCAGTGTCGACAGGACGGGAGACCATGGAGGAATCTTCGAACTCCAGCGAGTCCTCATAAAGCAGGTGACCACCCGTGTCACTCTCAACCCGCATTGGGCGGTTGTGAGTAAGAGTGACCAACAACCGATGGGGCAGGCCTTGGGCCGACTGAGATTCCTTGGTCGGAACCCCGGACTTCGGTTGCTCGGGTGACTGTTCCACCCGGATCGGTGGAGTAGCCGGATTCAGATGAGCCGGCGGGGTTTTAATCGGCACCTTGGTGATGGTGGCCGATGTTGGTCGCTCAGGCCGAAAGCCACTTAATGGCCGGGGTAGAAACCGGAATCTGTTTCGACCCAGACAAGACCAACTGCTGCCATGTTAGGTCTTCGTAGCACTGATGCAACTGGCACCGGAGCCTCTCCTCACCCGAGGAGAATGAAGACGAGGAACTGCGCTGCCGTTTACCATGGCATCGGGAGCGAGATCACCGATGACAGCAAGTCTTGTCCGACGTCGAAGTCGAGGAACGAGACCAAGACCTCGATCGTCAACGGGGCCGATGGGGGACCTCAGAATGAGTCGGTGAAACCCACGGCTCCTCCTGGTCAGGTTCCTTGGTGGGCGGGTCCTGCTAAGTGGGCTGAGTTGACCCGTCTGATGACACCGGGAGCACCGGAGACCGAAATAAAGAGTCGTCAGCTGCATCAGGCGACAACCCGATGATCGGATCAAGAAAAATCTCGGCCGCGTCAACAGGCTTCTCAGCTGACTCGTCTGAAGGGGTTACCGTGAAACCAGCGGTCTTGGCCGCAATTTCGATCAAACAGGGGTTTCCTGTGAGCGGGACCGCTCCTGGTCCCAAGAGCATCAACGTTGTGACTTGTCCTTTTTCAACTCCTTCTTCCGAGCGCGCGAAACATGCGACCCCAAAGGGCCCCTTTTCTTGGTAGAGAGAGACTGGCACAACTCCTTGAATGAAGTCAAACAGGAGGATCCCAATTGTAGTGGAATGAAGGCTGAAGCTAAAGAGGAGCCTGCTGCGGCCTGAGCTGCCTCCTCCTCGAAGGCCTTAAGCTGTTCCAGCTGCTTGGAGGACCCCGCAGCCGTGAAGATCACCCAATGGGCATCCTTGGATTTATCCGGCAGGTAACGCTTTTCTGGTTGCCCCAGATGAAGTCTTGCAGCACAGTCTTCCAGAACCGAAGGTGAAAAGGACCAACAGAGATCGCAAGCCTACGGATTGTGGTCTCGTCCCAGACAGTAGACGCATGTGGCGTGTGGATCGGTGCGAGACATCTTCTGCCCGCAGGGTCACTGGCGAAACCCAGGACCCGATTTGTCTTCCATCGCAGTAGCAAGAGAAGAATGTGAAGACAAAACTCGAGAGAGTTTTAAAAAAAGTTTTGGAAGCAAATCCGAAGATTCTAGAGCCAGGGCCTACTACACGCGAGGGCGCTAAGGAGGAAACTGGAATCTTCCAGCGGAAAGGAAGATCTGGCGTCATAGGGAGGAGCTGAGGGTTATACCACCTGGGTGGGTGGGAGGAACCAGCATAAAGATTTCCGGTACATCTTAAAGTGGCCAGGTACCTGCCAAGAAGAGCGGATAGAACAACATATCCACGACCCTAGAACTCCCAAGTCAAACATGGGGTGGTTGCTGGGCTGGAGCCAACCAGCAGAACATATGTGGCATATGTAGCCACTGAAACCACCACCTCAAGCTTACTCTTATTTCCAAACTGAGGCTACTGGCTTGGTAGCTGCGCTACCTTTGGACCCAGGGCAGCCCTATGTATAATTTCCTATGTATTTTTCTATTTTTAAAGTCACAATAAACTGTATTTTATATTGGTTAACACAGACTTATTTAAATTATTCTGATATCATTTAGATTTGATTACTGGTATATGATACTATTGACAATCATAATCCTGACACTAAATCGAGAACCACTTCTACTTAAAAGTATAGGGCCATTGGATGGAAGGCTTACAGAATGCTTCCAACACCATAAGAACCTCCTCGAAGAGGTAGAAGGATGTAAACTCTAACCTCTAAATAATCATGCATTCAGATGCCAAGACTTGAGGTCTGAGTGCTAAATTCTCCTTTGGATCGCATGAAATGATCCTGCCTGAGTGGGAGCTGGACTGAAAACTTGCCATTGAGGCAAACCAGGTCCATCTATAAGAACTGGCTAGATCAACACCTAGGCCATCAGAATCAGTTGTAACCTCTCAAGGCATGCCTAACAGGATTTTGTGCACCAGGGAAATAGGCGAGAAAACAAAAAGGAACTTGCTGGTGCAGTTCAGGACAAGAGCCTCATCCTAGATTGTGCCCAGAGTCAGGAGTCGGGTACAAAACAGTGACAGTTTGCAACTCTTCCAGGATACAAATCAGTTGATGTGTGGGGTCCACCTTTGTCGAAAAATATCGGCAACTGCCTACTTGTTGTTTGTGCCAGCAAAATGTGTGGTGAACTGTTGAGTATTAAGACTTACAGTAGCTGCTGGTCCGATGAGGATCACAGTCCATTTGCCCATAGGTGTGTACCTCATCCCAAGAGGGAGGCATGCATCAGACATGGATACAATAAAAACCCCAGAGGAAGCCTTGTTTAGAGTGCTACATTGGGGTGTTCATTGGGTGCTATAAACTTCCTACATTTATTTGAGCTTCTCAACCAATTGGGTCAATATTTTCTTCCCTTTCAGTTGGACTAAGGATACACCCTGAAGAAACTGCCCCAGAATTAGCCACCAAGAGATAGCTTCAAACACGGACTGGGGATCATGATTGGCTGGGACAAGGGTGCCAAACTTTGAGATTACTCAGCTTTCAGTTCCCATTAAAGACAGTGCATTTGAAGTCAGGCCCAGAGAATGACAAAGGCTGCTGATGTCATCAAGCTGAGTAGGCAGTGGAAATCTCTTCCAATAACCTTCCTTCTTGTGACCAGCACTTATTCTAACCTTATGCTATCCTGACCTTATGCATAACTGTTCTCAGCATGTAAATAACTCTTCTAAGTTGCTAATCATTCTCCTTCACATTTCCTTGATTCTTTCCACTCTTTCTCCTCACCCCTCTATGGCTTTCCCCCAACCACCCCCCTCCCCCGTTATACCTCCTGAGCTCCCTTGCTCACTTTAAAATGCTTTGTCCCATACCTTCTCAACTCTGATGAGGCCCCTGGGCTGATGCCATCCCTTACCTTGTTGATTATTAGATATTAGGCTGAGTCTATTCTCATTTTCCAGTAAAGGTTCATTTCATAAGACCCCATCCCCTCTAACATGACCCTTTGAATTCCAGGTTTTAATCAAATATGCACCATAACATACATTGTACAATGCCACATGTATTGGAACTTCTCTAGTTACACACTCTTGTAATGTCTTGTATAATTCCTTGTTTTGTTTGTTCTCATACTTTCCCAATATGTATTGTTCGTCTGACATGGAACCTAGGAAATTATCTTGTTCTCAAAGGTGTTATCTAAAATTTCAATAAATAAATAAAAATCTCATGCAGAATGTCCCTTCAGAATCAGGAAGAAGCAGAAACATTCCATCAGAACCAGATCCTGTTACTGTGATACCCAAACTTGAGATTTCCAAGAGTCAAGTTCTGCCCCCATAAATTTCACACATACTGAGTTGGGCGAGATGGAACGCCCACATGTTCAGAATGAACTGCAGAATGGAAAAAGTCTTCACAGCCATTTGAAGAGCAGACTGAATCTATGAGTTTCAGTAGCCTTAAATCACACAAATCATCTGCATAGGGGAAAATATAAATCCCCTACCTACTTAAGGAGGCTGCCACCACTACCAAGCACCCAGGAAGTGGGTGTGAAATGTTGGTCTGTTTGTGAGTCCTCCCTCTTGAGACAGTCTGTGATGTGTAGTCCTTTTTTATTTTTATATTTTCATGATTTTATAACGGATTCAGGTGCTGACACCCACGAATTATTGGAACACTAACCAGAAGAGGGAAGGTAAACCAAATCGGACTCTTTTGAATGAACCTGACCATCTGAGGACAATGAAGTCTAACCTCCCTGTTATTAAGCTCTTTCAAATAACTGAAATCCTTGTGTATTAAGATCAGATGGACTTCTGTAAGTATCCATTAATCAATTTCTTACTCTTATTTTGTTCACAATTGACTATAAGTAAAAAATTGCAATAAAGATGATATTAAAAAAACCAAAAAACAAAGCCGAACGGCATTGCTCTGAACTGGCACTACCCATCCAAAAACAAAGAAACTATCAACTGGAATGACTGACCAGGATGTGAAAATTCACATTCTGCCGGCTCAGGATGTAGAACCAATGTCCCAGTAGGCGCCACCATGTCGGTGTGACAACATTTTTCTCAACACCGACATGAGTGCAGTGAATCCGCCACCTGCCTTTACAGTGCCAGGCAGTGCAGCTCCCTGACGGCAGAGCGCCAAACCACTCTGCAAGGAACATTTTTTTTTTAGGTGGGCTATGCACCCCACATCCCCTGGACTTTATATAACAAACTCTAGGGGGGTGCATGTCGGGGGAAAGAGGAAAACCCGCTGCGGGGTTGGGGGCAAAAGTAGACCTGACAGTGGGTGATCAGAAATCAAGATCACCTCTCTCAGTGTCGGCAAAAGTGAGTTGCTGTAAATGTCGCAACATAAATATGTTGCTGCTGTAGCGGTATACAGTTCCAGTAAGGGTATGATTTGCCCTAATGTCACTATCATTAATTCCTTGCATCTGATGAACTAGTTCAGACCACAAAGTTTGAGGATTGGCACCATAGCTTCAGGTCTCAAGAACTCATTAGTCATGGTGATCCCTTCCCTCTGAGGGAGAATTTGTGTCAGGTAGCCCCTGACCGGAATGTCAAGAAAGAACCGGGAAGGGGGTGATTGTACCCTGTTTCATTTTTGAAGGACCAGTTTCTTCCCCATCTGTGCCTGTGCTGGGGCCACCATGGGTAATGCCCTTGCCTTGGCTATAGCAGCTGTCCTAAGACTTGTTCCTCTGTTTCTGCTATGAACAGAAGATGAAGAAGAAGGCTGTCCCTGCAGTTGGGGGTGCTTCCTGCTAGAGAAAGCGGTCACAAAGAGAACAGACTTCATGGTCTTATCAGAGGTTTCATACACCTAAGGATGTCCTCCGCCTGTTACTCAAGGAAAGGCAACCTGTCGCAGGAAGATCCAAAGCCATGTGTTGGATCCCCTCAGTAATGACACAAGAACGCAGTCAACTCTACCTCCTGAGCATGACTCCCCCCTCCCCCCTTTGGTCACACATAAAAGTCATCTACTTAATCCACGGCTAACTGAAAATGGTGCCTGGCTGAAGTCATGCTACTGTTCATGAGCCAAGACACCCTCCCTCAGTGTTCTTAGAGAAGGATGTACCCAAGTATCAGTGGTGGCTTCTAGTGGGCATGGGAGTAATGGGTAAAATACAATGAGCAGCTAGCTGGAGACATACTGAGGATGTACAACACTTAGATACGAACATACGAAATAGCCTGCAGAAGAAGGCCTTATGGTCTATTGAGTCTGCTCAATTACGGTGCCCCCCATCCAGTGATTACAGCGGGTCCTGCCCCATCGTCAACCCTGACCCTCAACCTGTTCCACCTTCTCTTGAACCCACCATCTTTTAAGCGACAACCTTAGCTGGGTGTTCATTCAATCCTAACACCACCTGCTCTGTAAAGAAGTGTCTTCTGACTTCCTTGTACCCTCTCTCACCAGCTTATAACAGTGCCCCTTGTGATCTTGTTTTCACTGAAACAGAAAAGTTCCCCGATAACCACCTCGTTTATACCATTCAGGTACCTGAAGGCTTCAATTACGTCCTCCCTATCCCTCCTCTCCTAGAATGAGAAAATGCTGAGGTCTCTTGACCTGTTCTCATATGCCCTTGTGTCTCTGGCCCATCTTTTTCACCCTCCTATGAACTGCTTCAAACTGGTAGATATCCTTTTTCAGGTAGAAGCTCCAGTATTCCACGCCATACTCCAGGTGTGATCGCACCAAGGACCTGAACAGCAGTATAACCACCTCCCTTCTGCTCGTGAATCCTTGAGAATACAGCCTAGCTTTCTGTTTGCCTTGGCCACTGCCTTCCTACACTGCGTAGCCTGCTTAAGGTCACTGATGATGGCTATTCTCAAGTCCTTTGCCTCCTCTGATTCAAACACCTTGACCCCCTCCAGAGAGTACTCAGCCCATGGGTTCTTCTTTCCTACATGTATGATCTTGCATTTCTTTGCATTGAACCCCAGCTGCCAGACATCTGACCACCTCTCCAGCTTCGCTAGGTCCTCCTTTAGATCCTGCACCCACTTTGGCTGTGTCCACCCTCCTACAAAACTTGGTGTCATCCGCTAAGAGGCAGATCTTACCTTTAATGCCATTCCCAGTATCATTAATTAACACACTGGACAGCATTAGGCTGCATGCTGACCCCTGAGAAACACATAACGTCTCTTGTACCCGAGCGTCCCATCCCTCCACCTACCTTGTACCCGAGAGCACCCCCACCTCACCTTTTGGACCCTACCACTGAGCCAATTTGCCACCCATCTGGTTAATTTGCTCCCAGTCCCTTTTGTTTCCTGATCAGCCTCTTGCAGGGCACAGAGTCGAAGGCCTTGTTGAAATCCAAATATAGAATGTCAACCGCCTTCATTACCCAGTTCAAGATGCTGATCAGGCTGGTTCGACAGGACCTCCATGACATAAACTCATGCTGTCTCTCATCCTGTAGCCCACTAGCTTCGAGGAACTCAATTAGTCTCCCCTTCAGAAGGGTCTTCATTAGTTTACTCACAATGGCGGTCAGACTGACCAGCCTGTAGTTTCCAGGGTCATCCCTAAGCCCACTGTTGTGTGGTGCTACCACATGTATGGTTCTCCATTCCTGCAGTACCACCCCAGTATCTGAAGAGCTGTTGAACAGATCCACTTGCACCGCCACCAGTTCCCTTGACACTCTTGGGTGCATGCCGTCATCGAGACACAGGTCAGAAAGCATAGAGAAAATCCAGGAGCAGTTGTAAAATTCCACAAAACTGTTTATTTGTAGTTGCAGTAACATAAAATAAACCTGTTCAGAATAACTACATACAGAAGCAAAATAAAATCTCTTGTAAAAAATCTCCTTTGCAGCTCAGACATTTGCACCCAAGTAACCTTTAGCTTTTTACAGTGATCTCAAATTATAAATATAGATACATTTCAACAGTAACACCATATTTTCTAAACAAAAGTGATCCCATTATCAGTTTCATTTCCATTTATTGATTTTCATACATTTTATATTAGCAGATACAGAAATGCAATGAAGAAAGACAGTAAGAGAAAACTGAGACAGTGAAGCAAAGGATTGCAAGACTGGTCGGGTTGATCAAGTCCGAAGTCTCACAGGAATATTTAGTTGTGCAACCAGACAGAAGAGAGAGAAAACGAAAGAATACCGATCCTTGCATTTACACACGTTCTCAAATCAAATGGGTCAGGGTCCTATTCTGCCCTGTCACATAGACCCCCCTCTTTAAGATGGTACCTATTTTATTAAACAGGTTTCCAAAACTTCTGTTCTCTACTAACATTTTCTACTTTCAGAAATTAAGCACATTTGCATCCATTTTCTTTCACAGTACAGTAAAAAGTACAGTTCAAACCCATACATTTGTTGTTGTTTTTTCTTTCAACCATCAGAACCCTCAATTCCTGATCCATATCTTGACAGAAAATCAGCATTATTATTCTCTTTACCAGATTTGTGAATCACAAAGAATTTAAATGGCTGCAGTGTCAGGTACCATCGTGTGATTCTGGAATTTTTATCTTTCTTCTGGTTAAGCAAACAGAGAGGACTGTGATCAGTTACAAGAACAAATTCAGTTCCTAGTAAGTAAAATTTGAGGGACTCCATGGACCACATTGCTGCTAAACACTCCTTTTCAATAGCGGAGCACCTTTTCTCTCTGTCATGCAATTTCCTACTTATATACAGAATAGGATGTTCTTTCCCATCTATATTTTGGCTTAGGACTGCACCTAGGCCTACCTCGGATGCATCTGTTTGAAGCAGAAATGGTTTCTCAAAGAATGGGCTTCTTAAAACAGGTGCTGAACATAATGTAGCCTTTATGGCTTGAAAAGCTTCATCACACTCTGGGGTCCATTTCACATTATTTTGGTACTGTTTCTTTGTGAGTTCAGTGAGGAGAGTAGCTAACTCAGCAAGGCTGGAAACAAATCTCCGATAATAACCTGCCACCCCTAAAAATTACCTGACATGTTTCTTTGTTTTAGGTACAGGGCTGTTAGGTACAGCTTCTATTTTAGAAACCTCTGATTTGACTTCTCCATTTCCCAATACATAGCCGAAATATCTAGCTTCCTGCATTCCCAATGCACATTTGGTAGGATTAATAGTCAGACCTGCATTTCAGATAGCTTGGATAACTGCTCATAGGTGTTCCAGGTGACCTTTCCAGTCGGGACTGTACACCACGACATCATCCAGGTACGCAGCACAATAACCAGTGTGAGGGGATAAAATGACATGCATGTACCGCAGAAATGAGGTTGGTGCACCATGTAAACCAAAGGGCATGGAGGACTGATAGAATCCAACAGGAGTGGCAAATGCAGTTTTATCTCTGGATTCTTTAGCCTAAAGGTATTTGCCAATAACCCTTGGTGAGATCGAGGGAACTGATATACTTTGAACTCCCCAGTCTGTCCACCAAATCATCTGTCCTGGGCGTAGGGTAATTGTCAAATTCTGACACTTGATTAAGTTTCCTAAAATCAAGGCAGATTCTAACACCTCCTTTTTGGTTTGCAATTACCATGGGAGATGACCAAGCACTCCTCGACTCCTCAATGATACCCAATTCTTTCATTTTTTTGTATTTCCTTAACCACATCAGCTTTTAACCTCTCTGGCAACCTGTATGACTTTTGCCTAACAGAACAAGCATTCGTTGTCACTATCATGTGCTCAACCCCTTTTGCTCGGCCTGGTACCATGGTAAAAGTAGTGTTAAATGTCTTTAGCACATTACAAATGTCTGCAGTTTGTTCTGAGGTTAAGTAAACATTCACCTGCAAAGCATCAACATTTACAGTTTGTTCCAGTCTCTCATAAGCTACATCAATATCTTCCTTATCAGTTTCTGGTAAAACTAGTAAGGCAGCCTTCGGCATTTTTTCAACCCATTTCTTGAGCAGATTAGCATGGTATATCTTAGAAGGATTTTTCTTATCAGGGGTTTCAATCTCATAGTTAACGGTACCAGTACGTATAAGAACTTTATAAGGTCCTTGCCACTTCATTAACAACTTATTTTCTGAGGTGGGTAACAGTAGCAAAACCTTTTCACCTGGCTCGAAAACTTTTTCTTTTACCCCATAGTCATAAATACAGCTTACTCACCTGTAACAGGAGTTCTAGGAGTGGTGTGTGTTGTCCATCCACACTTTGTGGCAGGTTCCTTGTCACTTTAAATCTTGCCGGAAGGTCTTCAAGCTGGCTCCTCCCACCCACCCGGGTGGTAAAACTCTCGGCTCCGCCCCATGAAGCCAGATCTAGCCCGCTGGAAGCCAGGTTGTGTGTCGAAGCCGGGGAGGTCAGGTGGGTTGTGTGGATGAACAACATATACCACTGCTAGAACTCCTGCTACAGGTGAGTAACCTGTATTTCTAGGGACGTGGATGTGTTGTTTAATCCATACTTTGTGGCAGACTCCTAGCAGTCCTCCGGGAGAAGGAAGGCAAGGCACGCACCCCCTTCTTGGGAAAGAAGGACTAGAGAACTGAGGTCCCAAAACCAGCATCCCGGCGTGACTCAAGGTTGAAGTGGTAGTGGGTAATGAAGGTGTGTGTTGACTTCCAGGTAGCAGCCCTGCAGATTTTCTGGATAGGGACGTCCCTGGAAGCAGCCAACGAAGCAGCGGTATGGCGGGTAGATTGAGCTCTTATCCCTCTGGGAGGCTCCATGCCCGCCAACCTATAGCAGAGATCTGTGCAGGAGGTGACCCACCTGCCTATCGTCTACTTGGCTGCAGGTCTGCCAGGTGCGGCTTCAGCGTAGGTGACAAACAGCTGGCGAACCCCTCCCCGAACTTCAGTCATCTGCTCCTTATAATAAGAGTGCGTTCTTCTAGGGTCCAAAGTATGGAGCCTATATTCGGCCTCCGAGGTGTGGATGGGGTAGAATACTGGCAGAGTCAACACCTGGTCAAGGTGAAACTCCAACACCACCTTCGGAAGGAATTTCGGGTGGGGGCACAGGACAACCTTGTCCCTGTGGAAGACCAGATAAGGAGACTTGATGGAAAGTGCTTGGAGCTCTCCAATCATTCTGGCTGATGTGATAGCCACCACAAAGGCAGTCTTCCAAGATAGATGAGAGATGTCACACCTGTGCATCGGTTCGAACAGCTTGCCCATGAGCTTAGCAAATACCTGCAGTAGATCCCACGGAGGTGGAGGTTCTCGCACCGGAGGGGATATGTGATCAAGGCCTTTGAAAAAGCGCCCGACCACCTTCTCCTGCGCCACCGACTGCTTTCTGGCCCACGCCTGCTAAGCAGAGATGGCTGCCAGGTGCACCTTAAGGGTCGTTGACCGAAGCCCTAGCTAAGAAAGGGACCATAGGTAGTCCAGAATGCTGGCCAAGGAACAGGAGGAAGGGTCCAACCCCTTATCCTGACATCAAATGGAGAATCTCTTCCATCTGAAGGCATAGCATTTTCTGGCCGACTCCTTACGGGATGCCTCAACAACGCTGAGGACCTTGTCAGCTCAGGAACCAGGCCGTCAGGTGCAGGGATTGAAGGTCCGGGTGGAATACCTTCCCCTGGTTGACTGAGATCAGGTCCAGGCAGGCTGAAAGCCATCTCGGGAGCCTGGAGCTGAGGCTGAGGAGATCTGGATACCAGAACTGGCTGGGCCAGTCTGGGGCTACCAGAATCACCTGCACCTTGTCCCTCCTCGCCTTGAGAAGCACCTTGTGGATCAAGGGAAAAGGGGGAAAGGTGTAGAAGAGGCCCGGGGTCCACGGCCTCGAGAAGGCATCCCCCTGCAGCGAGCACTGCTGAGGGGGGCGGGCATGAAACAGGCTCAGCTTCACATTCTCCCTGGAGGCAAACAGGTCCACCTGAGGTGTGCCCCAGTGGGAGAACAGATCGTGTACTACCTCCAGCAGGAGAGACCACTCGTGAGATGCAGCACCTATCCGGCTTAGGGCATCGGCCAGAGTATTGGAGGCTCCGACCACATGAATAGCTAGGAGATCCGCCTCCAGTCTGCTCACGAGAGACCAAGTGCGGAGAGCTTCCTTGCATAGAGGCAAGGAGCGCGTCCTGCCCTGGTGGTTTAGGTAGTACATGGTCGTGGTGTTGTCTGTCTGGACCTGGAGCACTTGACCCTGTACAAACAGAACGAAGGCGGTGAGGGCTAGCCAGACCACTCGAAGCTCAAGAAGGTTGATGTGGCATCGAGACTCCTGAGGGGACCAGAGGCCGTGCACTCTGAGCTCCCCCAGATGGGCACACCAACCCATCAGAGAGGCGTCGGTCGTTAGAGTGACCGTCGGCTCTGGGCAGACAAACTGGATACACTCCTGCAGATGAGTCGGAACGATCCACCACTGGACAGCGTTCCCCATCTCCTGGGTCACTATCACTGGCTGGTCCAGAGGACTGGAGCGCTGTGACCATTGGCACGCCAGTCCCCACTGCAGGGGACGCAATGTGCCAGCGGGCCCAATGGACCACAATGGTGCAGGCCACCATGAAGGCCAGGAGGCACAGGAAGTCCCAGGCAGGGCGCAACTGCCCAACCAGAAATGACTGGGCAAAGGAGGAAGGAACCTCGGCCCTGTCTGCCGGAAGCCATGCTCTGGCTCGAAGAGAGTCTAGCTCTACCCCGATGAACTGAATCACCTGCGTTGGTACGAGTTCTGATTTGGCCTCGTTGATGAGGAGGCCAATCTGAGAGCAAACTGGGAGGGCCAGGCCCCTGGACCGCTCTACCTCCGACTTGGGAAGGGGCTGCAATCAGCCAGTCATCCAGGTAAGGGTACACCCGGACCCTTCGGCGCCGCAGGAATGCTGTCACCACTGCCATGCATTTGGTGAAGACCCTGGGAGCTGGAGAGAGGCCGAAGGGCATGACCCGGAATTCGTAAAGGGATCCCTCCGTTCTGAAGTGGAGGAATAGCTGGTGAGACAGACAGATTGGGACATGAAAGAACGCGTCCTGAAGGTCCAGAGAACAGAAAACACCTCATTCCAAGGATGAGATGATCTGAGCCAGAGTGACCATCCTGAAGGTTCAAGACCTTAGGAACTTGTTCAGGTCATGTAGGTCTAGAATGGGGCACCAGCCCCCCATCTGTTTTGGGACCAGGAAGTACCTGAACACAAACGCTGGGTCTGATGGAGAATCCGCCACCTCTCTGATCACCTTCTTCAGGAGGAGCAGGGCAACGCCAGCTCGACGGGCCAACAGAGAGGCCATGGACCTTCGTGAGAGACCGTGGGGCTTACTGCCCATAGGGTGGGGGACTGCTCGAATTCCAGCGGCACACCCTTTCCTACTCACTTCCAGCACCCAGTGGTCCATGGTGATATCGGACCAGGTGGAAATGAAGTGGCGGAGCCGCCCCCCCATGGGGGGAACCCGGAGAGGAGTGATGAGGTTGGGGCCGACACCCCTCAACCCATCACTGGGCAGGCTTGGAGGAAGGACCGGCTGAGGAGCCTCCTGGACCTTTTCCTCCTGGCTTAGAAACATAGAAACATAGAAGTTGACGGCAGATAAGGACCGCAAGGCCCATCCAGTCTGCCCATTTCTTTTTCTACCTTATAAATGTACCATCGGCCTTTGCTCTGTCAGTGACCTATCTATTCATAGTCATTTGTATTGCTCCCTTATGCCTATCCCATGCCTGTTTGAAGCCCTGCACTGTATTCATAGCCACCACTTCTTGTGGTAAGCCATTCCATGCATCTACCACCCTTTCTGTGAAAAAGAATTTCTCACATTCCCCTTAATCGGCCTCCTCTAATCTCATGCTGTGTCCTCTTGTCCTGCTATTTTTCATATTTAAACATGTTAGACTCTTTCACCTTGTTTATGCCCTTAAGGTGTTTAAATGTCTCGATCATATCCCTCTCCTCCTTTGCTCAAGGGTATACATATTGAGCTCCGTTAATCTGTCCTTATATGTCTTCTGATGCAGTCCCTGCACCATTTGGCTGCCCTTCTCTGGACTGCCTCAATTTGGTTAATGTCCTTGTGAAGGTGTGGCTCCAATACTGCACGCAGTACTCCAGATGGGGCCTAACCAATGTCTTGTACAGAGGGATTATTACCTCCCTCTTACGACTTGTGATACCCCTACTAATACACCCTAACACCCCCTAGCCTTACCTACTGCTTTAGAGGTCTGCTTGATGATTTTAGGTCATCAGTGATGATGATGCCCAAGTCTCTTTCTTCCTTTGTGACTGCTAGCAACTCCTCCCAGCCTATAAGTGGCTTCAGGGTTTCTCTTCCTATGTGCATGATTTTGCACTTCTTTGCATTAAATCCCAGTTGCCACTCTTCTGACCATTCTGCTAGTTTATCCAGATCTCTTCTCATTCTGCCCACCCATCTGGATCATCTACTCTGTTGCAGATCTTGGTGTTATCTGCAAACAGACAAGCCTACCCTCTAGTCCATCTGCGAGGTCACTAATGAAGATGTTGAATAGGACTGGCCCCAGGACTGATCCCTGAGGTACCACTTGTGACTTGCATCTCTTCTGACTGTATACCATTTACCACCACTCTGTTTTCTGCCAGTCAACCAGTTTGCCACCCAGTTGACCAACTTCTGACCCACCTCAGCCTACCTAGCTTATTTATCAATCTTCTATGTGGAACAGTGTCAAAAGCTTTGCTGAAGTCAAGGTAGGCGACATCAACTGCTCCCCTTGGTCCACCACTCTGGTTACCCAGTCAAAGAAATCTATGAGATTAGTTTGACAGGACCTTCCTTTGTAAACCCATGCTGTCTTGGATCCTGTGCCCCTATGGATTCCAGGTGTTGCACTATCCTTTCCTTAAGGAGTGCCTCCATAATCTTGCCCACTACTGAGGTAAGATTGACCGTCCTGTAGTTCCCTCCTCCCTGCTACCACTCTTGTGGAGTGGGATCACATGAGCCTTTCTCCAGTCTTCTGGGACCTCTCCTGTGCTCAGAGACTCACTAAACAATTCTGCTAATGGCTCTGCTAGTTCCTCCTTTAGCTCCTTAAGTACCCTGGGATGTATGCCATCAGGTCCCATTGCCTTATCCACCTGAGCTTAGCAAGCTCTTGTAGGACCCTTCTTTTGTGAAGGGAGTGGTGCTCACCTCCCCCCTGTGTCCATGATGCTGAGCTGTGGGCCCTGCCCTACCTTCTCTTCAGTAAATACTGAGCAAAAGTATCTATTTAGGATAGATGCCTTTACAGGGTCCTCCTCCTCACATGCTCCCTTTTCTCCATTAGCTTAGCACACCTCTGGACTTTCTCCTTTCACTAATGTATCTATAGAAAGTCTTGTCACCTTCTTTACTGTTCGTGCTAGTGTTTCCTCAGTTTGGGACTTTGCCTGCCTACTGCCTTACCTGCTTCCCTTAGGGCAGTTTGGTATGCCTCCTATCTTCATCCCTTTGTGTTCCCTTATATTTTCTGAAGGCCAGCCTTTTGGCTCTGACCTTTTCTGCTACTATATTTGAGAACCAAAGTGGTTTCTTCTTCTTTTGCACTTCCTTTTCTGTCTAACACAATGGGATGTTGCTTCAAGTATTGTATCCTTAATGCTTGCCCACTTTGCCTGTACCTCCTCACCTGTGTTTCTTTTGCCAGGGCTAGCTTAACTCTGTTGGCCATCTTATCAAAGTCAGCTCCTCTGAAGTCCCATATTTTGCCTTGGAATGGGATGATTTAGATGTAGTAGCCAAATTGAACCATACCATGTGATGGTCACTGGCCCCAGGTGACCTTCTACCTGGAGATCTGTGATCCCTTCTTTGTTAGTCAGTACTAGATCTAGGATAGCCCTGTCTCTTGTGGGTTGCTGTACCAGTTGTTTGAGGCCCTCCTGCAGGAATCCACTATGAGTCTAGTTCTGGCAGATGTTCCTGCTGGTATTGACCAATCTGTATCTGGCATGTTGAAGTCTCCCATTATCAGAACCTCCCTTTAGCTGTCATGTTTTGTATATCTTCTAACAGTAATGTGTCTATGTCCTCCCTCTGGTCTGGGGCCTGTAGACAACCCCAGTTCTTATGGCTGTCCCATTACCTGTTTCCAGGGTGACCACAGTTCTTCTGGCTCCTTATGTGTATTCTGAATTTCTGTAGCTTTGATATTTTCATTAACATACAGGGCCACCTCCCCCCTTTTGCACCTCGGTCTCTTCTGAACAATACATATCCAGGTACTGAAGTCTCCAAGTGTGGTTACTGGTAAACCACGTCTCACTAATTGCTACTATGTCCAGTTTAGCCTCTGACATTATTGCCTGCAGGTCTGGGATCTTATTTCCCAGGCTGTGAGCATTTGTACATGATTTTCCATTGGCCAGATTTTGGTGTGTTAGTTGTTGGGTGAAGTTTGGCATTACCCTGTGCATCGTATGGGGAGACAAACCTTTTTTCTTACCTGGTGTTGCAAATGAATGGCAAACACGCTGAATTCTGTTTGACCACTAGCTGAGGGGAGGGTGTTCTTCCCATTCGCGATGGGGTGCTGCACCCTCTCCCCATTTGCTAGTTTAAATATTCTGCAAAGACGCCAAACTTCTGCCCCAATGCACTGACTCCTCTTTAGTCAGATGCAGTCCATCAAATTTAAAGAATCTCCCAGAACTGTTGCCAGTTCCTACAAATCTGTGTCCTTTTCCTGGCACCAGTCCTTGAGCCACGTGTTTAGCTCCCCTATCTCCTTTTCTGACCTTCCGTCCATCTGCTCCCTTCTCCCAGACTGGCAGGATCTCAGAGAAGGAGATGCCGGATGAAATAGATGATAGTTTGTCACCCAGCCTAGTCAGGTGTTCCTTGGTCTCCACAACTGACCGGCTGGCGAGATCATTAGTCCCTATGTGTACTAGGACATCAATGTTTCTCCTGCTTTGTGAACAATTTTGTAATGCGTCAGTGTCTCTCCATGCTGATGTACCTGGGAGACATCTGACCATCACCCCTGGCTGGAGATGGGTATCAACTCCCGAATCATGGAGTCTCCTATGATCAGAAGTTTTTGGATTTCCTTTCTGCTTGTTTAGTTTTGGTTCCTGATTTGGGTGAGTATTGTTGTGTTAGCTCCTGTGCCGCAGTGTCCTGCTTCTGCAGTGTCTTCTGCCTCTTTATTTGATTTCAGAGATAGAGGCAGATACCTGTTTGTAGTGTTTATATGGTTTTGGAGGTAATGTGTTGGAGAGCAGAGAGTGATGGGGCACCTGATTTGCTCCTCCTAACCACCTGCCAACCTCCTGGACCAACTACCCTCTGCGGTCGAGGTTTTCTGTTGGATGCTGGGGAAATGGTGGGTGGTTCTTATAATGTATTTCTCTTCAATATGAAATTTGAGGCGTGCAATCTCTGCCCATGCTGCCCGGAGCTGAGACCTAAGATCTCCAAAGGCCCAGCATGTAGGACAGTGTCCCAAATCCTGTAAGACTGTCCTTCTGAAAATTGTTCCACAGTACCTACAGTTAATGAAATCCATTCCAAATAAGTTGCTGGGTTTGTAACCTAGTCAGAGTAATTAGAAGAAAAAAAATGCAAGTAATGGTTTAATTGTGCTTTGTTTAACTTGTTATAACAAGTTAAATTACTAGTGCCCTGTAAATGAGATCACTTTGTGGAGGCCCCACTGATCCGCCTCTTCTGTTCTGCCACAGGAAATGTTACAACTGTGGTACCCTATAAAAGGAGTAGTGTGGGTGGTTGGGGATGGGGTGGTGGCTGGGCCTTCCTGCCAAAAAGAAGAACCACGGACGAAGAACAAGGAGGTAAGAGCAGAAACAATCAGTCAACAACAAATGCAGTAACCCTGAAAGCTTATCCTAATGTTAGATAAAACTGTAAAACCTGTAAAGCACCACCTGTAATAATTTCAGAGAAGATATACCCTGTAAGAAACACTTTGCTCCAGAGAAAAATAAAGCAGTAACAGAAGATATACCTTGCAAAAGACAATTTGAATCAGAAGATTACAGCAGTAATCTGTTAGCACATACCTGTAGGCACACCTTGTAATAATGCAGAAGAAGGTATACCAGCAACAACAATTTGAATCAGAGAAAAATAAAGCAATGAAATGTTAGCAACAAACAGTAGCAATCCTGTGAGTAAAAATAAAAACACCACCACACAGTAAATCTGCTTAGCCAAACTAAGTCTTAATCCTTCTCCCTTGCTCTGGTAAGTTTTTCTACTCTGCCTTTCAAGCAGTCTTAGAAGGAAAGAGCTCAGGTGAAGCTAGGTGCCTTGGCCAGCAAACCAAGTCTTCTCTTCCTGTTGGAGGAAGCAGCAGGCTTGGCTTTGGGGTGCCAAGTGCGAGCCTGCTGGCCCTGATGCTGGTGTTGCTGGACCGGACGTGCCACAGAGGCTGAAAGACGAAAGGGCTTACGCTGCTGCTGGTGGCCTTTGTCCTTCTTGGCAGACGTGACCGAGTCCAAGGTGGCACTGGACTTCTCAGTCCGCTGAAGATGCCCCTCAACCCTGGGACCGAACAAGTTGGTACTCAGGAAGGGAACGTCTGCTAGCTTCTGCTTGGTATCTGCCGTTAAAGTGGAGATCCGCAGCCAAGCTCTGCGGAGCATGACCACTAAGGCAGCTACTGACCGGGCACACGAGTCAGTGATGTCCAGGGACATCTGGAGCTGTTTGGCCACCACCCTTCCCTGATCCCGCACCTGCTTGACCGTAGTTTGGAGGTCAGCTGGGAGATGAGGAATCACCTCATCCAGGGAGCCAAAAGGGCGTGTGAAAAGTGTGCCACCAGGATGGCCGAGCTGGCCAGACAAAGGCCTAGGAAGGAAGCAGTGTAAACTTTCCGCCTGGAGTAGTCCAACTTCTTGGACTCCTTGTCAGGAGGCTTGTCCATGTCCCAAGCATTCCCGGAATGCCGGAAAATGCTATTGGTCACAAGCCCCTCCGCAGAGGGGTGCTCCAAGAAACTGGAGAGTGAACCCGTTGGGAACAGCATACTTCTGAGCCATCCTGGCCAAAGGTGCTGGACAAGAAGCTGGCCGCTGCCACAGCTTCAGGGCTGGGCCAACAATGGCTTCGGCCACCGGGAAGGCCTCCATGGGGGAATCCCCTCGGTCCAGTATCTCCATGAGCGGATACTTGGCTCGTTTTGAAACGGGTTCGAGCTTCATCCTAGTGGACTCTGAGATGAGCCGAAGCATTCCCAGAAACGAGGATGGGCTCTCGTCCACCGATTGACCCCCAATGGACTCCAAGTCAAGAAGCCTGGAGAACGAGGAGGAGTCGTCATTAGACTCTGAGAAGTCTGCGAACAGCTGCCGAGCGCCTCAGCCACCCTCCACCTGCCGAGGTCAATCAGGAGGGTGATCGACAACCTATGGGGCAAACCCTGACCCGACCGAGTATCCTTGGTCGGGGCCCCAGTCTTCGGTTGTGGAAGCGGAGGTTCCACTGTGGCGCAGCCAGTTTCGGATGACAACTGGTGCCGGCTTCAGGTCCTCGACCACTATGAGGGGTTGTTTCAGCCGTTCTGGTGACAGCCACTTTATGGCCGGGGAAGGCGATGGAGTTGGCTTATTACCGGTCAAAATGAGCTGCTGCCACATTAGCTCCTCATAGCGCTGACGAAATTTGCGCTGCAGCCTATCCTCCGAAGACGAGAATGAGCGGCGCCACTTTCCACGGTGCCGAGACTGAGACTGCCGATGTCGGCGGGATCGACTGGACCGAGAAGAGGTCAGAGACCGAGACCTTCGGTGTTTCCGAGGGTGGGTCTGAGACGGGGCAGTGGAAACCCGCTCCTCCCTCGGTTCAGGGACCTTAACTGGGAACTCCGGCACAGGAGGTACAGGCAAGTCCTCGGTTTCCACTGGGGAGACCGGTGAAGAAGGGTTGTCGGCTTCTCCTGTCGACAGCCTGTCCGACGGCTCAAGAAAAATCTCAACTGCGTCAACAGGTGCCTCGGCCGGCTGACCTGACGGGGACACCGTAAAGCCAGTGGCCTTAGCCGCAACCTCGACCGAAGCAGAGTGTCGACTATCCGGGGAAGGGGACCTCTCCCGCTCCCACGAACATCAACGGTGGGACTTACCTTTGGGATCCTTCTTTTTGGACCAAGAGGAATGTCCCGAAGGGTCTTCTCCCTTGGTGGAGAGGGATTGGCAAAGCTCCTTGAAAGAAGCTGTGTAGGAGGATTCCAAGGAGAGCGGGATAAATACCACGACCGAGGATGATGATGATGATGTGGCCTGGGCCTCCTCCTCCTCGAGGTCGATCATCTGCTCCAGCTGTTCCGCCCAACCGGCCTCCTTAGACTGAACCGGAGGATAACGTTTATCTGGTCGCCCCAACAGTAACCGGGCAGCGCGGTCCTCCAAAACCAAAGCCGAAAAGGATTTGCACAACTCACAAGCCTGGGAGTCATGGCCGAGTCCAAGGCAATAAACACACATGGCGTTCAGACTGGTCCGGGACATCTTCTGCCCACAGGGGCACCGACGAAATCCGTGAGTCAATTTGTCCATCGCAGCAGCGAGGGAAGATAAAGACCGAAGTCTTGAAAATGTTAAAATAAGTTTCAGGTGAACTGAAGAATTAGGATCCAGTCAACACGCAGAGCGTTAAGGAGGGAACCTGAGCTTCCAAGCGGTAAGGAAGATCTGGCGTCATGGGGCGAAGAGTTTTACCACCCGGTGGGTGGGAGGAGCCAGCTTGAAGATCTTCCGGCAAGATTTAAAGCGGCAAGGAACCTGCCAGACAGTGTGGATGAACAAATATCCATGTCCCTAGAAGTATTATTTTACAGAGAGGGTAGTGGATGCATGGAACAGCCTTCCTGAGGAGGTTGTGGGGTCTAAAACTGTGGGAGAATTCAAGAATGCATGGGACAGACATAAGGCAATTCTTGTGGGGGTTAGGAAGAAATAGGCTGTTGGTTAACTAGGATCTGCGGCCTATCCTGTAGGTAGGGAAGTGGGCAGACTAGATGAGCCAAGCGGTCCTTATCTGCCGTCAAAGTCTATGTTTCTATGCATTTCAGCTGCTCAGCGGAACCCGCAGCCGAGGAAACCACCCACCTAGCCTCCTTAGACTTCACCAGAGGATTCCTCTCCTCCGGTATCCCCAACTTCAAACGTGCCAGGCGGCCGTTCAGGACATTGGGATGGGAGGCAAAGCAAACACTGTAGGACGAGGTGTCATGGCCGACACCTAGGCAGTAGATGCACGTGAGATGGGGATCGGTGCACATCTTCTTGCCGCAAGGACTCCAGCGAAATCCTGGAGAAGATTTTTCTTCCATGATCGAGGACACAAAAGCGCGATCGCTAACTTGAACGAGTTTTAATCTCGGTAAAACCAAAGGTTTGAAAGCCAGGGCCTACGAAATACGTGAGCGCGAGGGAGACAAACTGTACCTTCCAGTGAAAAGGAAGATCTGGCGTCATGGGGTGGAGCTGAGGTATATATCACCCGGGTGAGTGGGAGGAGCCAGCTTGAAGATTTCTGGCAAGATTTAAAGGGGAAAGGGACATGCCAAACAGTGTGGATGAACAACATATCCACGATCCTAGAACATACCTTCTGCTGATTTTGTGCCTCTTCTTGATTACTATGAGCAATTTCAACATATTTTGCCAGGTTTCTTTCTTAGGGCACTCATATAAGAAGATATAGATTGCTTCTGAGTGGGGTCATCTTCCCACATTTCTTTTATCACATCCAGTGGCCCTCTTGGCTGCCTACCATACAGCATTTCAAATGATGAAAACCCTGTTAATGCCTGTGGCACTTCTCTTTAAGCAAAAGGCAAGCAAGGCAAATAATGGTCCCAAGCTTTCCCTTCCCCTTTTACAAACCTTTTTAACATGCATTTTAGGGTTTGGTTAAAACGCTCAACAAGACCGTCTGTCTGAGGGTGATAGGGGGAGGTTCTTATGGCAGTGATACCCAGCAGTCTGTACAGCTCTTTAAGCAGTGCAGCACCAAAATTACTACCCTGATCAGTAATAATTTCTTTAGGTATGCCCACTCTGCTGAAAATTTTGGCTAACTTTGCTGCAACTTTTGGGGCTGCAACAGTACGAATTGGAACTGCTTCTGGGTATCAAGTAGCATGGTAGCTTACTACCAGGATACATCTATTACCCTTTTTACTTTTATCTAAAGGACCAACCACATCCATTGCAAGTCTCTCAAAAGGCACATCTATTAATGGTAGGGGTACCAGGGGCACCTTGTCTTTTCTAGTGACTGGGGCTACTTACTGACACTCAGCACAGGAATTACAATAGGTAGCAACATCATCATGAATTCCCAGCCAGTAAAATTTATGCAGCAATCTGGCAAGGGTGCGATCCCTCCCTGAGTGATCAGCCATAGGACTATCATGTGCTATCTATAACAATTCTGTTCTACACTTCTGTGGTATAACCAATTGTTCTGTCTGTTCCTGTGTCTGAGGTTTAACCCAAACTCTGTACAGTAATATATTACATTTTTTAAACATTGGTCCACCCTGTTTTGGTTATTTATTTAGTTATTTAAGAGTTTCACCAGGGAGGCATACTGAGCAGAGTACCGCTCGATTCCAGATGCGCCCTGTGGGTAGAAGGGGAGGAGATGTATACAATAACAAATAGTACACAGTACCAACAGTGCATAGCAACAATGACACAGGTATTAAAAGAAGAAAAAAATTACACATGTACAATAACATCATGAATGGGGAAAAGTTAGTACATAGAGTTCAGAAGTAAGATAGTTAGCAAGCAAGTCTTGCTTTCAACAACTCAGCAACACAGCTATGCCATAAAGGAGCCTATATGACATGATGGTCACACCCTTAGAATACAGGAAGAAATACAATGGCAATGTGGCGAGGGTAGGTCTACGTAAGCCAGGGAATACACTGAAGGCCTGGGTGAGCACTTAGGGCATCAGGTGTGAGACGTGGGATATAAGGTATCACAGGGGGACTGTCAGAGGAGCAGATGGGAGGGAAATGCACCTTGAGTAGCAGGTTGCACTGCTGTGAGTTGTCTGTGTGCCTAATGCCCGCGGTAGGGAGTTCCAAAGTTTAGGCATGAGATACTTGAAGGTGGCCTGCCCTTTGGCTGTAGCCATGTGTGGGACATGTAGGAGCTATGAGTCAGTGTTCCTGACGGAGTACACTGAGGGTGGTTGAGCTTGGAGGGTGGACCCAAGGTAGGAGGGGAGGGTCTGCACCCAGAATTAAGTTGCAGTTAACCTCTCACCATGGAGCTCTCTCCGATCCTGGAGTGATGGTAGGTCTAGAGTCTTATAGAGTTCACAGTGGTACATAGAGTGAGGGCAGTCTAGGGCAAACCGGCAAAAGGAGTGGAAGAGGGGGTCGAGTCTTGCTAGGTTGGATTTGGGGGCGGCGGTGTATACTACGTCACCGTAGTCCAGTATCAAGAGGATCATTTTCTGCAGGATAGCCTTGCGAGTTTCCAAAGGGATGCAACCCCTGTTGCGATATAAGGCACCAAGCTTGGGATACAGTTTCTTGTGGATTGAGTCGATGATTCCCGAGAAGTTGAGGTGCTGGTCAAGCCAGGCCCCAAGGTACCGGAAGGAGGTGCGGGCCTCCAAAGGTGTTCCATCTAAGGTGTGGAAAGAGGGGGCGGTGGGGAGACGGGAGAGTCTCTGCCTGGTACTGAAGGTTATGGAGATGGTTTTTTGGGGGTTTAGGAAGAGCTTTACCCCTAGCTGCTTGAAATAACCCTGAGAGAAACATTGTTAGCTTGCTCCGAAAGAAAATCACAATCAGTTATCAATTTAGTTTCAGCATTTTCATATTTTAACCCTTCATGTCCATACTGCTGTAGGCAAACTAGGCTTTCCCTGTCAGGTAGGGTACAAGTCTGATTGTCCATTGCTACTTTGGCCACTTGCAGGCTGTGGCAACTCTCTCAAAGGTTGTCAGGTATGCCTCAATATCATCTTAGAGACACAACTTTATAAGTTTAATGGTCTTTAGGTTGCTTGCATTCTGTTGCTCGTCTGGATCTGTGCCGGATCCTCTGCCTTCAATAACTTGTAAGGCATCCAGACATCACTGCTCCGGTTGCTGCATCTCTTCTCTCATCTGTTATTTCTGTCGCTACATCTCTTCTCTCCTCAATGCTTCTAACCGTTGAATTTCTTTTTCTCTCTGCGTCTCAGTCTCTTTTTGTTGTATAGCACACCATTTCAAAAAGTCTATCAGGCTTTCAGGTTCTGTCACTGCCTGTTCTTTTTCCATGACTTGTGCTGGCTGTACAATCTCAAACTGGACTTGAGCTGCAGAATCCATACCTTCCTCTGTGCTTCCCTGGTATTAGGTCCAGTACCCATGCACAAATCTCCTGTTTTAGGGCATGCACAGCTTAAATCCCACTTAGGCTGACACTATCTGTCGTCGAGGCACAGGTCAGGAAGCATAGAGAAAACCCAGAAGTTGTAAAATTCCACATAACTGTTTATTTGTAGTTGCAGTAACATAAAATAAAATAAACCTGTTCAGAATAACTATATACAGAAGCAAAATAAAATCTCTTGAAAACAATTTCCCTTGCAGCTCAGATATCTGCACCCAAGTTAACTTCTAGCTTTTTAGTTATCTCAAATAATAAATATATATACATTTCAACAGTAAATGAAAATTACGTACCTACCGTAATTCTTGATCTTCTCTTTTATCTTCACCATTCATTACTGCTTGGGTTGGTGCGGGCCAGCACCTGCTACGAGGAGTTGTTTTTTAAATGGCTCCAACGGTGCCACCTCGAGTGACATATTGCGTCATGCGAGAGGGGCAGCCGTTAGGTGCCGCAGACTCCTCCTCTATCTCAGTTCTGGTAGCCAGAGAGGCGAAATAAAGGGTAAGAAAAAAGGAAAGCGAGGCAAGAGAGCTGAGGGACAGAAAAAGGAAAGGATATAAACTGAAAAAGGAATAGGCCGGTAGAGAATAGACAGAGAAGAAGGATTCCTACCCTAAGGGACCGCAGGGCCTCCTTTCTGGGGCGGCTCTAGGGGAGGAACAGAGAGAAGGAAGAGAAAGTAGAAGAAGAAGAAAAAGAGGCATGTTGAGAGGGAGAACAGTGCCCATCGAGCATTGGTTGAGAGGCTTATAGGCTCGAGAGTAACAAGGGAGCAAGAATCCCAGTTGCTAGGACTGAGGGGAGGTTCAACCAAACCACCTGAACAGATCCGAATGAGGACAGACTCTCTGAACTCTCAACATGCCAAGTCCCTTCATCCTAGCTGAGGGCTCGTAGACTGCCTGGGCAGAACGCCAACCAGGAAGGGGACTAAGTCCCTTAGCACCCTGTTAAGTGCTAACACAGTAGTGTATGGGAAAGACTATGCCTTCTTGAAGGCAGTTTTGTATGAAAGATAGAGTGGAACTCGATCAGACTCCCTAAGGCAAGGCAAGCAGACGCTCAGAGCTGACAAGTCCAATCAGCAGCTAGAAGAGCTCAAAATAATACCTGCCAGGAGGATTCTAGACTTCGCCGAGGCAAAGTCAGAGCATGGCCTCTTAGGCTGTGAAACTACATAACCTGAAGAAGGTATTTTAGGAATCGCACCCTAAGGGCGGTCAGAAAGAGTTCCCTCAGAATTTAAAGGAACACCGTGTTCGTTCCTCTTTACCTTGAGGAAAAAAGGGAGACCATTCATTAAGAATGGAAAACAGAAAGTTTTTTTTTTTTTTGCATAAAGGCCAAAAGAAGGAAGAGGAACGAGATGGGAGGGGGGAAGACGCCACAGAAGGAGGCCACTGAGGGGAAGGTGGTTGGGTATCAGTAATGAATGGTGAAGATACAAGAGAAGATCAAGAATTACGGTAGGTACGTAATTTTCATATCTTCCCTTGTCAATCTTCACCATTCATTACTGCTTGGGTGAGTACCAAGCCCCCCCCCCCCAAAAAAGGGGGGGGTAGAATGCTGAGGGAACAAGACCCCCAGCCTTCTGCTGGTGAGAAACAGAAGGGGAAGACCCTGGGCTAATCCAGAGAGAAGCCTATGTGGAAGAAGAGCTAGGAGGTGCCCCCGAGGACGGGAGACGGAGGAAGCCCCGCAGTAATCTCCAGCTCTGAGGAAAAAGACGGTCCCCCGGAAGCGAGCGAATCACCCCACGCCGGCCAGGGTGACAACCTTGATAGACGGCATGCTGTCCGCCTAATGCAGATCGCTGTCCCCGCAAGCCTGGAAGCCACCTCATTGGCGTCATAAGATGCCCTTGCTTGGTGTCTTGCCAGCTCCAGGCCTATAGCGGAGAGGGCAATAGCCTGTCTGGTTTGCTCCATATCAGGCATTGATGCTAAGAGAGCATCGACCACAGATGCCTACTGTAGGCAGCGTGGTGAGCCTGATGTGATGCAATGCATGCCATCGCATGAGAGGAAGAGAACACTCTTCACCCCCACTGGTCGAATTGTAGGGAATCCGAATCCGGTGGACGGTTGTGTGCCAGGCGGCAGCGCCCGGAAAGAGTCTCTAGGTATACCAAACCCGAGAACGGGCTGGGAAGAGTACCCAGGGATTCCGAAGGGGCACAATACCTACGTCGACAGTCTGCCGGGGCTGGAGAAGGAGCGGCTGGCGACTGCCAGAAACGGATAGACACCTCCTGGAAGGGGATAGGCCAGGAAGGTACCACCAGGTGCTGGGCACTGAATTCTCCAAGGAATTCGCGTGTCTCCCGTTCGGTATTGTCTCGCATAACGTAGGAGATTCGAAGATCACTCACCATCCTCGAAAGGAATCGCTGATATTCAGTGAAATCAGCATCGGAGGAGATATGAGCAAGGGGTTCCTTTCCCTCAGAGGAGGGAGACGAGGATGATGGACAGTTCGAGTGTCCAGAAGATTCCTGCGGCGGTGGGGAGAGGCGAAAGATCCGCTCATGCATATACCTGACATATGAGGGGAAGGCCGCGGCAGAACCTCTGAACTGCTCCCAGGATAACAGGCCCGTAGGACCGACATGGCCTGGAAGAGCAGGGGGGTGGTGGTGGCTGCAGAGGCACTGGAGATGGGCACCTACGAAGAGGCAGCTGACCTCTGCTAGGGCTCTGAAATCCGGAGAATGGAGCCCGAGCTGGCGGGATTCTGGACAACAGACCAGGTCGCAAAACGGAACCCTGGGGATGCGAAACCTGGAAGAGCCCAGAAGGGGATTCTCCCCTGTGATGAACCTGGGACTGCATGGATCCAGAAGGGCAGTCCGCAGCAACGCCACTAGAGGGGACCCCAGGGTCCAAGAGGGAAAGGCGGGGCCCAGCACTACGGCTCCTAGCCACCCCACGAGGGATGGCAGAGACCGCGACGACCGTCCCCCGCCCCTCAACCCCTCGGACTCCGAGAGCGCCCTCCTCCTCGACTCCAGCGTTCTCCCACCCCGAGAGTCGGTAACAGCACCCGGAAGGGTAGCTGTCACGGGCCCCCAGGAGGGAGAGCCTCCCTCCGCCCCTCACTCCATTGCCCCCGGGATCCGGGCCACCCCAGCCCGAGGGGCCCTCGGGAGGATGGGATCGTAGCGCTAGGGGCCCGCCAGCCGCCCAGCACCACGTGCCACCAGGAACCCCGACCAAGAGTCAGGTTGCCAGGATGGGTCCACGCCTGAGTCATCAACCTCCGAAAAGGAAGAGACCAGCTGAACCACGATGCTGGCAACCCGGGGTCCCAGAGAAATGGCGCCGTGCCAGAGACGGTGCCGGACGACCTGGCCCACCCGCTAGGCCCAGCCCGCCCCGCGGGCGGCGCCAGTTAGGCTCCCGCGCCACCCCCGTGTCGAACCCAACCCTGCTCCACCGAGGCGCAACTATTCTCGCGGCGCTGCTCGGGCACAGCGCGCTGCCTGATCAACGGCGCCGGCAAGCGCGCCCGAGGGCGGTATCAATGGTCCACCGGTGCCGGGCCCAGTAGGTGCGGGCCTCAACACTGGGGGAGCCTGCACCTCCGAGGAGGTGACTGCAGAGGCAGGGACCACGACGTTCCTCTGACACCGCGAAAGAAGCTTCCTCTTCGGCAAGAGAAGAGGAGGAAGCCTTCTCCTCCTCCACGGACCGTATAGGCCCGGGAAGGGACCCAGAGGAAGGGCCTAGAGACCTTACCTGGGAATCCCTGGAGTGACGCCGTCCCCAAAGGTTGGCGGGGCCTTGCCGATCTTGAACTCGCGGACTTCAAGGACACGACGGTCCATGGAGAAACAGGCGTCGCACGCGTCCATGTCGTGGTTGGGTCCCAGGCAACGGAGACAGACATCATGCCAGTCCGAGATGGAGAAATGCTGGCCACAGGAGCACCAACGCATAGGGGTACGGCCCACCTTCGACTTACGCTTTGCCCCTGAACCTGACATGATGCGAACTAAACAAGGCAAAAAACAGCAATAAAGCACTCGGCGCCATCGATAGAAAATAAAGAACGGCCTTACCGGTATACGGCGTTGAGCGAGTCACTGAAGAAAACGAGGAGTCTTGAACGAACACGAATAACCGTTATGACTATCGCCATCACAAGAGCAGGTGCAGCCTCGACGGCGGGAGAAACAGAACTGAGATAGAGGAGGTCTGCGCACTACACGGCCGCCGCGCATGATGCAACACGTCACTCGAGGTGGTGGCTTGGAGCCGATTAAAAACTCCTGTAGCGAAGCACTGCACTCAACTCAAGCAGTAATGAATGGTGAAGATTGACAAGGGAAGATCACCATATTTTCTAAACAAAAGTGATCCCATTATCAGTTTCATTTCCATATATTGATTTTTCATATATTTTATATTAGAAGACATAGATATGCAAGGAAGAAAGACAGCAAGAGAAAACTGAGAGACAGTGAGGCAAATGATTGCGAGACTGGTCGGGATGATCAAGTCCTACATCTCGCAGGAAAGCTTGGTTGTGCAACCAGACAGAAGAGACAGAAAAGGAAAGAATATACAGCAGATCCTTGCATTTACACACTTTCTCGAAACAAATGTGATAGGGTCCTATTCTACCCTGTCACACATGCCATCCGAGCCAAGGGATTTTTTTTTTTTACCTCTAGGGACTTGAGCCCCTTCCTAATTCCTGTCTTCAGGTACCCTGTCCACAGCCATGTTCTCACCTCCTCCCCTCCCCCATCCTTTTCTTTAGTAAAGACAAAGCAGAAGTATTTGTTCATTACTTCTGCGTTCTCTTTCCTCCAGATCCTGAGTCCAAGTTTCAAGGTGCTTAGGTTCCTTCTGAGAAGGGTACAAAGAAAGCACACCAACTGGTTTACTTTTGTGCTGCACTGCACCCTCCACATTCCCAGTGGGCTCTGGGTGTTTGGTAAAGGTCTTCAACCTGTCGAATGGCACAGCACAGTGGCAGTCCAATCGCTAACTGGAAACTGACCGAGGCAGGAAAAGACCACGTCACCTTCACCAGATTCAACATGGTTTCATACCACATAGGAAAACCATGAGGGTCTCCCCCCTGAAAAACTCTCCAAATATTTGTACTTTCCATGTCTGCCTCCTTAAGGAGTACATCAAGGAAGATAGAAATACACCTAAGGAGATGAAAGAATTACTCCAGATTCTTGCCTGGGCCTGTTGGGTCTTCATATTCACTACAAGACATAGTGTAATCACTGGGCAACTCCCTATGGGGTGCTTTAAGGTGGTGTTTAAGCACCTCAACCACTCAAGTGTGGGTGAGGTGCCTTGAATGGGTCACAGGGATCAGCTAACTGGTGTTGAGAGTCACAAGCCAAATCAATTGGTATATGGTACCCCATCAGCTGAGGGGGGCATAACTGGTTGAACTGGAGTAGCAGGGATGTCACTGGCATAGCATGGATTGGATTGGACTGGAGCCAAGGGCAAAACAGGTAATGCCCAAGGACGGGATACAATAGGGGAAGCAGACAGGATTTTGGCTGATAGCCCTTTGAGGCCTGCTGCTTCTCAGGATGCTGGAAAAATGAAAAGAACATACTCCCCGTAATTGTTGATCTTCCAGAATATCTTCACCATTCATTCACACTTAAGGGTCTAAGCTGGAGGTGCTAGGACCCAGCAGGAGCAAAGTCTTTTTGCAGCCTATTGGACCAGTGTTGGTGCTGGCACCGCTCATGAGGCAGAAGTGGTGACACTGCACTCATGGGTTGGCCAGTAACCGAAGCTGGTCCCCTCCCGTCCTCAGTTTTGTTTGCCAAGAGAGAAACTAGAAGGAGAGAAAAAGAGAGCGCGAGGGCTACAGACTTCTATCCCAAGGGGATAGGAAAAGAATATAAGATATAAAATCATAAATATAATAAAACCTGACTACCAAGTTAGAGAAAGTAAGGGATGGGCCCAAGTGACACAGGGGTAGTTTGTGTAAGAGCAAGAACCTACTAACAACCTGGACGTGGAGGGAGGGCAGCAGCCCTGATATATAACTCTTGCTGGTCCAGGAGAGATCCAAAGGAATTTCTGTGGATAAGATGGCAGAAGTCAGTTTAGGAAAGGGGTCTTGCGCTCACGGAGAACAAGAACCCAGGAATTAAAACAAAATCCAGATGATAGTAGAAAGGTTGGAGAAGAACAACAGCAGTGCTACTATCCTCTTGCCACTCCAGAGAGTGAAGAGAAAGAAAAGAAAAAGACCCAGCACCAAGGTGTGGGGCAGTATACAGCTTGACAGGCTAAGAAAATAGAAAAATGGTACAAAAGCTCCCTAGCATCTTCCCCTCCTTGGCACCATGGGTGAAGGCTATGCTTTGTGGCGAGGCTTTATAGGCTGTGCTACCAGTTGGTAGAGGCTGGAGGTACCAGCAAGGTGAAGGACAGAGGTACTACAGCTTTATGGGGTATCAATAACCTCCTTGGAGAGGAAGAGAGTGGGAGACAAAAAATATATGGAAACAAAGTAAAATGGGGGACACTTATCTCAGTTTTTTTCTGTTTGTTCAAAAATCAGGAAAGTGGAAAAAAGCAAGTAAGCCCACTTTTAGCAAGGATAGGCAGGGCTACCTAACCACGGAAGGGAAGAGCCCTGAAGATGTGGCTAGAACATGCCATGTGCCCATCATCACAGATGAGCTGCTCAAAAGGCCCTGACTCTTACATGAGTGGGGGGATGGTGGGCAGGCGTGTGAATGAAGATATCCTGGGACATCAACAATTACAGTAAGTATGTAATTTTCATATTTTCCAAGAGTCAATCTTCACCATTCATTCCCACTTATAGGTCAGAGTACCAAGCTTTCTCCAAAACAGTGGGGAGTTCCCTCACCCAGAGGGAAACAAATCTTCACCCAGCCCTCTGTGGATAACCAGTGGAGGGCATAGACTCCTCATAGGTTCAGTGGGACCTGACATTGGTCAGGGGCAGGCAGAGACGCCCATGGCCTTGGAGCAGGAGGGCACCCTGACATCTCATGCCAGACCCTATCGTAGAAAAAAGGAGCCCCCCAGGAAATGTGAGTTGAGCACCCTATACAGGAGCAGGGCTGACAACCTGGACAGACGGAGCCATGCCGTCCACCAAATGCAGACTGCTATTCCCAACAGCCTGGAAGCTACCTCACTGGTATCACAGGACATCCTTGCTTGGTGCCTCATCAGCTCCAAGCCCTGGGTGGAAAGGCAAATGGCCTGACTGATTGCCTCGCAATCTGGCAGGGATGCAAAAAGCTCAATCAGCGTCATTGACAGACGCTTGCAATAAGCTGCCTGGTGTTCCTGATGTGCAGAAATGCACATCATGGTGCATGCCACCACATACTCTCTTCCACCCCAAGCATCGAGTTCCACAGAGTCAGTGTCAGGACAAAGGTCATGCACCGGGTGCCTAGGCCCGGACGGCGTCCTTTAGCACCAAAATCCCTGAGGTGAGATGAGGGATAGAGTCTGGACACCCCGTGAGAGTGCAATATTTGCACTAAGCATCCTTAGGGGCAGGAGGGAGAGCAAAAGGATGAAGCAAGACATTCCTGGATGCCTTTGTAAATGGCCGGGGCCATGGAGGAATGACAGAAGTGTCATCACAATATTCCCTGAAGAATGACAGCACTAGAGTTAGTAATACTGCAACCTACAAAGTGGCGAACACTTGGCTTCTCCATGATCTCCAAAAGGAACTGCTGGAGCCGGAAGTACTCAATGTCAGATGAGAGACAGAGACCAAAAAAATCTTCCTCAGAAGAGGAAGTGGGAGAGGAGGAACTGGATTTAGGTAATGGAGCGACAGGGACCTCAGCAGTATTACAGTTCAAAGGAAACTTCACCTCCTTCAGCTGATTAGTGATCCCACTTGGCTATAAACAACAGGTGATAATCACTCCCTTCTAGACTGGGTCCTATCAAACAGAAAGGACAGGATAAAAGCGCTAGCACCCTTGCAGATGTAAGTGACTATTCTCCCATCTTCTGTATCTGAGATGCCCGCATTCCCACCCTTCCACCCAAGGTCTTTTGTGATTTCTCCAGGTTTGATCCCTCAGCCTTCTTTGATGATCTTGAACAAGTCGATTGGTCTCCACTATACAGTAGAGATAATTTAAATGTTGCCCCAGATTATTTTACCACCTCTTTCCTGTCTCTTCAAGGTAAGCATGTCCCCACTATCAGATGTAGGGTAAGAGGTCAGTCCACTCGGTGGTTACACAGAGGTCTTCTATCCCTGCTCAAAACCAGAAACATTTGCTGGAAAAAATATAAAGCCTCTTCATTGCACAAAGACTGGCTTGAATACCGGGCTTTATGTAATGCCTGAAAGCGAGAAATTCACTTAGCCAAAGACACTTACCATAAGGAGTTGTTACAACCATCAACCAAGGACTCAAAAGGTTTTTAGGTCCACATCAATGGCCTCATAGGCCCTTGCAAGGGCTCCAAACAAGCACTGTCTGACACGACAATCAACGGGGTTAATCGCAACAACTCAGTTACAATTGATAATGTTTTTAATACTCACTTTGCCAACCTTCTTTGCCATGGTGAACAATCCTAACCAGCTCAAGAGCTAAATCTGACTCTATCCCATCACCCCCATCCCCTTTTCTATCTCCGCGATGTCTCATGAAGGAATGTCTTAAAACACCTAAACTCGTTTTCTTTCTCCTAACAGTTTTCTCTGTTGTAATGTACTGTTGTTCTATGTGTTTTCATTTATTAAAACAATAACGCTTTTTCAATTTTAAAATACCTAAACTCCATCTCTTCTAGTGGGAGTATTGGACCTGATGAAACTGAACCCAGATTACTTAAGTTTGCAGCCCCATTCATTGCACCTCCAGTAACCAGATTATTCAACTTGTCACTAACCTCTGGTTCTATTCCCAGAACTGGAAGACTGCCAAAACTGTCTCTGTCTTTAAAAGAGGTGACACTAAGAATATTTCAAACTACTGCCATATTGCCATTCTACCTGTTCTCAGTAAAATATTTGAGAAAATCGTCGCCCTCCAAGTTACTGACCACCTTAAAAAATATGACCTGCAATCCGCAGCCCAACATGGTTTCAAAACCACCCACAGCGCCACTACAGCACTAACACAACAAAACTACAGTTACGTAGTAACTTACCATAACAGTAGATCTTCGAGAGAGGTTCCTTCAGTAGGTCATCACATATAGGACTAGCGCCACCTGGCATCGGGCCGCATGGCAGACTTTCTAGCAGTATCTGATGGGGGACCGCCCACCCGATGTAACGTGACTAACGTCAGCGTGACTGTGTATAATGGGCGGTCCCCACACCCGCCCTCCAGTTCTCTCGCAGGAGCCAGGAAGAGGCCTGACAGCAGGAGCAAACAGGATTTGGAGTCCCTGCAAAACACAAATGAGGGGAAGGAGGGAGGGGAAAAATATGACCTACTAAAGGGACCTCTCTCTAACATCGACTGTTATGGTAAGTTCCTACGTAACTGGACTATCTTACTTCGAGAGGGTTCCTTCACTAGGTCATCACATATAGGAGAGAGTCCCAAGCAATCCCTCCAAGGAGAGACCGAGAGAAACTAGGAAGGGGAGGACTAACTCCAACAGAAAAAAATGGAATCCAGAATGGACCCAGCCTAGGACAGAAGACCCTGCAAGACGGCTAGGCCAAAGTCAGCCCTCTGCCTAGAAGCAATGTCCAGACTGTAATGTTTGGTAAAGGTATGGACAGAACTCCAAGTAGCAGTGGTACAAATATCTGCCTCAGAAACATTACGCAAGAAAGCAGCGGAGGCGGCCATACCCCTAGTAGAATGACCTCTAATGGGACCCGGCAGAGGTTTTTCGTACTTCTGGTAACAGAATCTAATGCAGCTGCTTAACCATTTGGACAAGCCCTGCTTAGAAACCGGTTTGCCCTTCGATCTAGGGGCAAAGGAAACGAACAGCTGGTCGCAGGTACGGAATTCTTTGGTCCGGTGAGTGTAGCACCAGAGAATCCAATGAACATCCATCGTATCAAGGAGTGCCTCACCTCTATTACAGGGGGACGGGTAATACACAGGAAGCTCTACTGATTGGTTCAGTGTGACTTCTGACACCACCTTGGGAAGAAAAGTACAGTTACGTAAGAACTTACCGTAACAGTAGATCTTCGAGAGGAGCTCTTGCAGCAGGCTATAACAATTAGGACTATGCAGCAGGCACTAGGACCCTCAGGAAACCTTTTCAGCCAGCAGTATACAGCAGGAACCGCCCCTCGATGTCATCCCCACCCGACATCAGCCCTGGTACAAAAGGGGGCAGACCCAGCTCCACCTCAGTTCCCCCGCCAAGGCCCGCGAACAAACCCTGACAAGAGAAGGAGACGAAGCACTCGATGGAGATGTAAATGAAGATGGATCTGTACACCTCGAGGGGGAAGGTGGGTGAGAAAGTAACGCTTGCTGCAAGAGTTCCTCTCGAAGATCTACTGTTACGGTAAGTTCTTACGCAACTGTACTATCTTATTTCAAGTGGGAGCTTTTGCAGCAGGTTATAACAATTAGGACTAAATACCAAGCAGTCCCTCACCAAAGAGGCAGACGACCCCGGGAGGTGGAATATGCGGACTCCAAAGGCCTAGGACAAAAGTCCCTGCAAAACAGCCAGACCAAAACCGGCATGACGTCTGGAGACGATATCCAAGCTATAATGCTTGACAAAGGTATGCACCGAATTCAAGGTAGCGGCCGCACATATGTCCCTGATAGAGACATTTCTCAGGGTGGCAAAAGAAGCAGACACTCCCCTGATGGAGTGACCCCTGACCGGACCCGGTAGGGGCTTATTGTGGTTTTCATAGCAGAAGGATACGCAGTGGATGATCCACTCAAAATCATCTGCTTGGTTACCGGCTTGCCCAAGCATTGTGGTGCAAAGTCCACAAAGAGTTGCTCCGACTGACGGTGCATAGCCGTCTGTTTGAGGTAATACCTCAAAGTCCTGTGGACATCCAATGTGTGAAGGAGAGCCTCCCCTCTATTAGATGGGGAAGGCAAATAGACTGGAAGGTCAACCGACTGGTTGAGGGTCAACTCCGAGACCACTTTTGGAAGAAACTTAGGATATGTTCTAAGGGAAACCCTTTCCTTGTGGAAAACCAAATACGTCTCTTTACACATCAGAGCTTGAAGCTCGGAAACTCTTCAAGCTGAGGTAATAGCAACCAAAAAAAAAACACCTTCCAATAAAGATAACACAGCTCACAATCTGCTGCCGGCTCAAAGGGAGGGAGGGTGAGCTTCTCCAACACAAAAAGGAGATCCCATGGTGGGATAGGGTCACGAATGGGAGGTCTCATATGTAAAATTCCTCTCAAAAAGGTGTGGGCTACATCCAACTGTGCTAACGCCTTGTCTCCAATCAGAGCATGATAGGCAGAGACAGCCCACATGTGCATCTTAATAGAGGAGTAACTCAGGCCATGTTGGTACAAGGAGAGGAGGTACTGTAACGCTGAGTTCACTGAACAGGTGATGGGGTCCAAACGTTGTGACAAGGCCCACAAACAAAACCGCTTCCATTTCATAGCATAGGTGGAGCGGGTAGAGGGTTACCTCGCCGACACTAGGACTGCCGCCACTTCCGGGGAAACCCGTATCTCTGTTGAGCTACATCTGAAGGAGCCAAGCATGCAGATGTAAGGAACGAAGATCCGGATGGACCAGCGTTCTGAATCCAAACATGGAGGAAGGAGACTACTGAAGACTACAGGAAGTTCCTGTCCCAGAACAGGAAGGGTGAGAGTTGTAAAGGCACATAGGCAGTAGGAAAGTAAGTGTAAAAATGCATAGAGGGAGGAAACAATAAGCATACAAAGCAACAGGAGAGGGGACACAAAATAAGTCAAGATGGGAGTGGTGCAGTGCAATGGCTATGGAGTAGCAGTATTCCGGGAGACATTCTGGAGGCTGTGATGCTGCCCTGTTTGCAGGCACCTCTCTGGTCTGAGGGAGGAGGTTGCCTGTCTCCAGGCTGACCTGGCTAGGATTCGTGAAACCTCTTCCCCCACCCAGGGACCACCAGGGCCACCACCGTTACCTCAGAGGTTGCCAAGAAAGAGGAGCGGTTGGACCAAGGTGGGCTCAGGGAGGGAGGGAGAGGGTGGTGGAAGAGAGGTGCATCCCTCCAGCTGTAGCTCTCCACAATTCATATACTATTCTGGCAAAGAGTGGTTCCTCTATGGAGGCACCTGCAGTGAAGACCAAGGAGGATGCTGGGAACCTCCACAAAGGAGACCCACAGGGGAAGGAAACAACTCCTGGTGGGGGACTCAGTCATTAGGGGAGTAGACATGGGGGAGGAAAGGGATAGGGAGGTAAGGTGCCTGCCTGGCGCCAAGGCTTGGAGGGACAGGAAGTGAATCCTCAGGATCGCAGAAGCAGCTACACGAGGGAGGGAGCTAGATGTCATTGTCCACCCAGAGACAAATGACCTGTCTGTAAATGGGATCAGAGTGGTGCAAGAAGAGTTTGTGGAGTTGGGGTGGGGCCTTCGACAAGTAGCATGTATGGTAACCTTCTCGGAGGTGCTGCATGTCTATGGCAAGGATGATGCTAGGGTATTCTGCAACATGGGATTCAATGAATGGTTGAAAAACTGGTGTGGAGCTCAGGGTTTTGGCTTCATTGGGGACTGGGGAGCCACCTGGAGGGATGCAGGCTTATACTGGCACGATGGTCTGCATCTGTCCGGGGGGGGGGAGGGGTCCAGGATCTTAGGTGACAGGTTTAAATGCTTCATTGGCAAGCATTTAAACTAGCCAAGGGGGGAGGCACTGAAAAGGAAAAGGGACATCCCAGCCTCCCCCACAAAGCACAGTAGTTAGAGAGCTAAACACCAAGGCACAGAAGTCAGTAGTGAGCAGGACAGGGATAAATGAAGAAAAAGGTGTTAAGGACAGAGATGGGGCTAAAAGGGGTAAGGCCATAAAAAAATGGAAGGTGATGAATACCAATGCCCGTAGTCTGTGCAACAAGCTCCCTGAACTAGTGGCCTTAATGGAAGAGGGATGCCTGGATATTGTGGCAGTCACTGAAACGTGGTACACAGAGAACCATGAGTAGGAAGTCAGCATACCAGGATACACAGTCTACAGGAGGGACAGGGTGGGTAAAAGAGGAGGAGGAGTAGCTCTCTATATAAGGGAAGGGATTAAAGCAACAGAACTAAAGAGTAAACAGGAAGTTGATGAGTCACTATGGGTCACCCTGGAGACAGGAAATGGCACCACAATCCGCATGGGGGTTGTGTACAGACCCCCATCTCAGGGGGAAGAAATGGACAAGGAAATGATAGAAGGCATCCTTAAAATGGCAGAAAAAGGGGAGATATTGTTGATGGGGGACCTGAATATGCCAGATGTTAACTGGAGTACCTTTGCTGCAGACACATCCAAGAGCAGGGTCATTCTTGATGCCCTACAGGGGGCATGCCTCAGACAGCTAGTGTTGGAACCCACTCAGGAGGGAGCAATCTTAGACCTGGTACTCTCAAATGGGTAAGGAGAAAGGATCTCAGATTTAGAAGTGGGTAGCCATCTGGGAACAACTGACCACCAAACAGTGTGGTTCACAATAAACACAGCCATAGAGTCAAGCCATACAAAAACAAGAGTATTGGACTTTAGGAAGGCTGACTTTTTAGAAAAGCACTAGCAAATAGGCAAGAAGGAGGGGTGGAGGAACAATGAGGAATAATTAAAACAGCCATCGCAGAGGCAACAAGCTTTTGTGTGAAGTAAGTCAATAAAACAAAATGAAGGAAAAAAACACTATGGTTCTCAAAAGAGGTGGCAGGGACGGTTAAGGAGAAAAGGACAGTATTAAGAAAATATAAGGAAACACAGAAGGAGCAGAACAGAGAACTTTATCAGTTAAAGGAGGAGGAGGCAGGGAAGGCAATCAGAATAGCAAAGGCACAAACTGAGGAAAAGATAGCCAACTCTGTTAAGAAGGGGGATAAAACCTTTTATAGCTACATTAGGGAGCAAAGAAAGACCAAGGGAGGGATACAGAGACTTAATAAAGGGGAGGGAATGTGTGCAAAGGGTGACAGTGAAAAAGCAGGGATACTGAATGAATATTTCTGCTCAGTATTCACAACAGATGAGGAGGGGGAGGTGCCTAAACCAAAACAAGAGAGAAACTCTGAACAGGGGGGTCGATACCAGTCCATTCACAGAAGAAAGGGTTTTGAAAGAAATCCTGACACTAAGGGTGGACAAAGCAATGGGGCCTGATGGGATTCACCCAATAATACTAAAAGAACTAAGGGTAGAACTACTAACACCACTGACTGCTCTCTTTAACAAATCATGGGAGGACAGAGTGGTACCTGAGGACTGGAGGAGGGCAAATATGATTCTACTTCACAAAAGTGGAAGCAGGGCAGAGGCAGGAAACTACAGACCAGTTAGTTTGACTTCAGTGGTAGGGAAAATGATGGAATCACTTCTGAAGGAAAGAACTGTTGAGTACCTAGAGGCCAGTGGGGCACAGGACCCAAGGCAGCATGGTTTCACAGCAGGAAGGTCATGTCAGACAAACTTAATAGATTTCTTTGACTGGGTGACCAAAGTAGTAGACCAGGGAGGGGCTGTGGATATGGCCTACCTAGATTTTAGCAAGGCATTCGACACAGTCTCACAAAAAAGATTAATATCAGCCTTGGAGTGGGTCCCAAGGTGGAAGCCTGGATAAAAAACTGGCTTGACAACAGGACGCAAAAGGTAATAGTAAACGGAGTCCACAGTGAAGAAGGGAGGGTAACTAACGGGGTACCGCAGGGTTCGGTACTGGGACCGGTCCTCTTTAATATCTTTATAAGTGACATTGGAGAGCACCTGGAAGGAAAGGTATGCCTCTTTGCAGATGACACAAAGATCTGCAACAGTGTTGATACACAAGGTGGGGTGGAAAGAATGAAAGGTTGGAGGAATGGTCAAATACGTGGCAGCTCAGATTCAATGCAAAGAAGTGCAAGGTAATGTATCTGGGAAACAAAAACCCAGGGGAAGAGTACACAATGGGGGGGCGAGTTAATAACAACAATAACAATCGAAAGAGACCTAGGAATAATTATATCAGATGACCTAAAGGTGGGCAAGCAATGTGAGAAGGCAGTAAGGAGGGCTGGGGGAAGACTGGAATGCATACAGAGAGGCATCAACAGTAGAAAACAGGAAGTTGTTATCCCTCTCCACAGACAGTGAGACCCCATCTGGAGTACCGCGTGCAATTCTGGAGACCCCATCTCCGCAAAGACATAGACAGAGTGGAGGCTCTTCAGAGGAGGGCAACCAAAATGGTGAAAGGTCTGCACCAGAAGACATACGAGGTGAGACTAAAGGAGCTTAATATGTATATCCTTGAGGAAAGGAGGGAGAAGGGGGACATGATAGAAACTTTCAAGTATCTCAAGGGAATTAACAAGGTACAAGAGGGTAGTATCTTTCAGAAGACGAGATGTGCAAGAACAAGGGGGAACAATTTGAAGATAGACGGGGGACGGCTCAGAGGTAATGTTAGAAAGTATTTTTTCACAGAGAGAGTTATGGATGCATGGAACAGCCTTCTTGAGGAGGCTGTGGAGTCAGGAATAGTGGGAGAATTCAAGAATGCATGGGACAGGCATAAGGCAATTCTAGTGGGGGGCAGGAGGAAGTAAGCTGTTGATTAACTAGAATCTGCAGCTTATCCATCAGGTAGGGAAATGGGCAGACTGGGTGGGCCAAGCGGTCCTAATCTGCCGTCAAATTCTATGATCCTTGTTCCTGGGATAGCAACTGCGAGCATAAGGGCAGCGGAGTTGGAGGATCTATGGATAAGCGCTGCAGGAGTGGTAACCAAATCTGCCGAAGCCATCAGGGGGCTACTAGAATCATTCGAGCCCCTTCTGCCTGTAACTTCAGCAGGACTCTCTGAATGAGAGGGAAGGGCGGGAAGGCATAGAGAAACCTTCCTGCCCAGCAAAGGGATAACGCGTCTGGCCAGAAAACTCCAGGCACATGCTCTCACGAGCAAAAAATTGGCAATTTGGCGTTGCGTGGTGACGCAAATAGGTCCAGCTCTGGATGACCCCACTTGTCGAAGAGCTGATCTGCTACGGACTGTAGCAGCTCCCACTCATGTGCTCTGGAATGAGACCTGCTTAGGCTGTCGGCCAGATTGTTCAGGACGCCTGGAACGTGCACTGCGGACAACAGAATGTGTCTTTCCAGAGCCCAGTGCCAGACTCTCATCGCCTCCCTGCAAAGGGGATACGAGTGAGTACCCCCTTGCTTGTTGATGTAGAAGATGACTGCCATATTGTCTGCCTGAATTAGAAGAGAGCCCAGCACAAGGTTCTCTTGAAAGGCCTGTAAGACATAGAGAACCGCTCGCATCTCCAAAACATTGATATGGAGAGATCGCTCCTCGGGTGTCCAAACCCCTTGCGTTTGACAAGCACCCAGGTGCACTCCCCATCCCAGATCCGACGCATCTGTCGTAAGAGTCTGACCTGGTTGCTCCAGATGAAACTTGACCCCTTTCTCCAAATTCCGGGGGTCCATCCACCAAAGCAAAGTTCTCCTGACCATGTCGGTGATCCTAACAATAAAGTCTAGATCATCGTAGCCCTGGTCCCACTGTACCCTGAGCATCCACTGTGGGTCCCACATGTGGAGGCGGGCCAGAGGAGTGACTGGAATGGCCGCCGCCATGTGCCCCAGTAGCCTGAGGAAGTTCCACGCTGGAACTTGAGGAGTTACTGAGATCCACTCGGGAATCTCTTGCAGGCGATCGCCCCTGTCCGGGGGTAGGTAAGCCATGCCTTGGATAGAATCCAGGACCGCTCCAATGAAGACGAGTCTTCAACTGGGCTCGGGGGACTATTTCCGAAGGTTCAGGATGATCCTCAGCTCTCGGAACAGAGTACAGGTGTCTCCGAGGGCGTAAAGTAGGCATGACCTTGACGGGGCTGTAAGCAGCCAATCGTCAAGGTATGGGAAAACGTAGTGCCCCATGCGCCTTAGAGACGCAGCCACCACTGCCAAGCATTTTGTAAAGACTCGTGGAGCGGAGGAGAGGCCGAACAGAAGAACTCGGAATTGGTAGTGCTCCCCTTGGAAGTGGAACCTCAGAAACTTCCTGTGGGAGGGAAGACCCAGATATGCATATATGCATCTTGCATGTCCAGGGAGCACAGCCAGTCTCCTTGGTGCAGAAGGGGAAGTAGACCTGAAAGGGTCACCATCCTGAGCCTTTTGTACTCTACAAAGAGATTGAGAGAGCTGAGGTCCAGAATGGGTCAAAGATCCTGTGTCTTTTTTGGGACCAGGAAGAAGTGGGAATAAAACCCTTTTCCCCGCTGATGCAAGGGGACTACCTCTATTGCCTTTTTCTGCAAGAGGGTCTGAATTTCGCCTTCTATCAATGGGATGTGAGAAGGAGGATATGGGGAGTATTTTGGTGGAGTATATTTGGAGGAAACTCAGTGAACTCTATCGTGTGTCCTCTCCTGATGATGTCCAAGACCCATTGGTCCGCAGTTATCGACCTCCACCCTTCGAGATGAAGGGAGAAGCGGCCCCTCTGGAAGGGGGGGTGGAAGGGAGTCATTGGGCTGAGCCGGGCGTAGGCAGAGAGGCCTGGGAGGACTTGGGCCCACAGGTAGGAGCGCCTCCAGGTTGCTGGTTACTGGCTCTCCTACGAAAGCTGCCTCTCTGATCCTGCTGATTACCAAGGGCATGTCCACCTTGACCACCTGAGGGCTTGCAAAATGGCCGTTTCCGTTGCCAGTCGCCGTGGTACATTTGGCGGACCAACCAGATGGACTTGCCCGACTCCAGTAGACGAGAAATCAAAGCTTCCGTCTCCTGCTCAAACAACACGGTACCTTGGAATGGCAAATCCTTGATACCGGACTGCAGATCCTGGTGGAAACACGAAACTCTCAACCAGGCATGGTGCTGAAGACACAGCCCGGAAGCAGCTGCCCTGGCTGCCGTATCTGCAGTATCGTACGAGGCTCTCAGGACATGGGAACCTACGTCGGAGCCCGATTTCATAATATCCAGAAGTTCCGACTTCTGATCGGAATCTGGCATGGCTTTCAGTAGCTCTTGTCCCCTCTCCTACAGAGCATTCTGGTACTGGACCATATGCGTCAGGAAGTTAAGGGGCCAGATGGAGCAGGTGGAGGCAGAGTAAACTTTCTTGCCCACCTGGTCCAAATACCGAGTCTCTGGATGGGGAGGCTGCGAGCTAAGGTGCTTCGGCTGCCTGGACTTGTCATGGGCAGCCATGATGTCCGAAGAATCTGCCTGAGGGTTCTCTGCTAGAAAAGCTTCTGCCCTCGGGGCCTTATATAGCCTGTCCGATTTCTTGGGAACAGCTGGGATGGAAGCTGGACGCCTCCAGGTAGTCTGAGTCAGGTCCTGGAAAGTGTCCACTAAAGGAGGGACCATCAATGGTTTCGGCTCCTTTTGCCTCAGGTATTTTGCCAATCTTCGGCATTCCGGATTCAGGTCCTCCGTTTCCCACTCATTGGAGGCCTGGATGTACCTCATGACGTCCATAAAGGTTAGATCGTTGGGAGGCGAGCGAGGCTGGTTCTTCTCTCTCGGGGACCGCACTAAGCTGAGAGAGGAAGAAGATGAGGATGAAGAAGAGGGATATTGACTACAAGATCTGGAATAGTCCGATCTCTCCTTATGACCAGACCCCCTGTTGTCGGTAACTGGGGGACCAACGTCGTTCCGAAGACCGGCGGCGGAGCGAAGACCGACATCCATCAGAGGACTGGCGTCAAGAGTGCTCTCATCTAGGAAACGAGAGGGCTGTGCGTCTGAGACCTGGACGGTGGCAGTCTCCAGAGTCCTGGGCGTTGGAGCGGTCTTTAGACCGGCGCGGAAAGAGCCCTGGAAGGAGGGTGTGGTGGTCGCTCTGGGGACTTCCGGGAAGGCTCACCTCCCGCCTGTGGTTTGCCCGCTGGGTCCGGTACCGGCGTCTGGGCCGGCGACGGGGGGTCCACTTCTGGACCTGTCCCCACCAAAAGGAGAACAACTCCTGCAGCTTGTCCTTCGAGAAAAGTTCGGCAGCTCGGCCCGGAAAGGGAGTATCCGGGACGTCGGCCCGCGAAGGACAGCCCTCTTGGGAGCCAAGGGGAAGTGGAGGACTTGGGAGATGGGGACATCAGCTCTTCCATGGCCGCTCCCACACCCTTAGCCCCTTCAACCGGCGTCGGTGGTGGGACAGAGGACGGGGGGTGCCAGAGAATCCTTCGGCTCCGAAGGCGTGCCTTTAGCAGGCAGCACCGGTGACTTGAGAGGTGGGGCCACAGCTTTCACCTCCAAGGGCTTGGTGGTAACCCTTAGTGCGGTTACCTTCAGCTTGACTGGCTTCTACCCCGATGGGCCAGCCTTGGCCTGGGAAGACTTTGGGCGCTCTCCTGAGCCCAGGGAAATATGGGCCTTCTTGGGAGAGGGCCGCGAACGAGAACGGGACCGGTGCCAGGACCGACTATGGTCTTTTCCGTGGCACTTGCTTTTCTCCTTACGCTTTCCCTCGGAGGAGTGCAGATCCATCTTCTTTTCTAACAGAAATGCCTTCAGGGCCTTAAGACGTCAGATCCGGGTCCGGCTGGTGAACGCCTGGCAGGCTGAGCAGGTCAGGGTATCGTGGTCCGACCCGAGGCAAAAGACACAGCTCTTGTGCCAGTCTTTGGCAGGGATCTGCCTCCCACAGTCGCACTTGTTTTGGTGTGGCTCTGGAGAGACCGACAACGGCGAAGACATCCGTTGACCAAACTAAAAAAATGTCAAAAATGGCCCGTCGATGACACTGGAAAAAAAACGTCAAAAACGGTACAAAAAATGGATTGATAACAGTAGAATATTGCTGTTCCTGGCAAGCTGGAACTGAAGTCCTTCTTCTCATGTGCTGGACGCGGCGGGAAATGAACGGAGGTGGAGCTGGGTCCGCCCCCTTTTGTACCAGGGCTGACGTCGGGGGACGGTCCCTGTTGTATACTGCTGACTGAAAAGGTTTCCGGAAGGTCCTAGTGCCTGTGGCATAGTCCTAATTGTTATAGCCTGCTGCAAGAGCTCCCACTCGAAGTACGATCTTCGGATACATTCTGAGGACCGCCCGGTCCCTATGGAAAATCAGATAGGGCTCCTTGCAGACTACAGCATGGAGCTCCGAAATCCTTCTGGCTGAGGTGATGGCCATGAGAAACAGCGCCTTCCAGGAAAGGAAGCACAAATCACAGCTCATAGCCAGCTCGAAAGGCGGAAGGGTGAGCTTTTCCAAGATGAAGTTCAAGTCCCAAGGAGGAGTTGGGCTGCAGATGGGGGGTTTCAGATGGAGAATCCCTTTCAGAAAGGTTTTTGAGACCTCCAACTGAGCCACAGGTTTACCATCCACACACTCGTGGTACGCAGAGATAGCTGAAATGTGGACCTTCAAGGAAGAGTATGAAAGACCAGAGTCTGACAAGTGCAGGAGGTATTCCATGACTTGCGGGGCAGAACAAGAGAAGGGGTTCCAACCATTAGCGGTCTCCCAGATGGGAACCTGTTTCCACTTCACGGCATAAGTGGTAAAAGTAGAAGGTCTTCTGGCCTCAATGAGGACTTATCAACCCGGGAGGAGACCCTGAAGCGAGAGATCGCTGTGTTTGCAGGAGCCATGCATGAAGATGCAGGGTCCTGAGCCCCAGATTTAACAATCGACCCTGATCTTGAATCAGGTCATCATGAGTCACTGGAAGTGGAACCGGTGGTTCCCTGGAGAGCTGCTGCAGCAGCGGGAACCAGATCTGTCTCGGACAGAGAGGAGCGACGAGGATCATCATTGCTCTCTCTGCCTGAAGGTTGAGAAGGACCCTCTGTAGAATGGGAAATGGAGGGAAGGCGTACAAAAATTTCCCTGTCCAAGAGAGAGACAATGCATCGTTCCAAAAAGTACTGTGCCCAGGAACAAGCAAGCAAAAGTTAGGAAGTTTTGCGTTGGATTCGGAGGCGAAGTAGTCGATTTCCGGATGCCCCCAATGTAGGAAGATGGATTCTGTCACTTTCTGATGCAGTTCCCACTCGTGAGCTAGGGTCCGAGACCTGCTGAGACTGTCTGCCAGGACATTTAAAAAGCCCGGAACGTGCACAGCCACGAGGACCAGATGGTGCTGGACTGCCCAGTTCCACACCCACATAGCTTCCCGGCACAGGGGATACAACCAGGTTCCTCCTTGTTTGTTGATATACCAAACCACTGACATGTTGTCCGTTTGGATTAGCAGTGGTCCCTCGGGAAGGAGGGACTGGAAGGCCTGTAAAGCGTGCAGTACTGCCCTCATCTCCAGAACACTGATATGCAAGGAAGTCTCCTAGCTGGACCATAGTCCTTAGGCATGGTGCTCCCCACCCCATGTTCGAGGCATCCATGGTGAGGGAAGCTAAGAGTGCCGGGCTCCAGAAGGGAAGCCCTAAAGAAAGATTGTGAGAATCCATCCACCAATGCAACTCCTTCTGAACCGCTGAGGAAACCAGTACCGAATGGTCCAGGTCATCCAGGAGCTGATCCCACTGCACCAGCAAGGACCACTGAATGACTCTCATGTGGTGCCTTGCCAAGGAACAGTCATGAAGGAGGCCGCCATCAGACCCAGAAGGCGCAGGACCTCTCCAGTCAGGATGGTCCTGAGAGAAGCCACTTTGGAGGCCTGGACAGAGAATGGTCGCCACCCTGTCTGGAGGAAGAAAGGTTCCGCACTGGACTGTATCCAAGATGTCCAATGACCTGGAATCTCTGGGCAGGGATAAGGGAGGACTTGGGAACGCTGACTGTGATCTCTAGTCTGATGAAGAGGTCCAGGGTGAAGGGAAGAGCCTCTAGCAAAGAATCCCTGGACGGGGCTGAAATCAGCCAGTTGTCTAAATAAGGGAAAACCATAACACCCCTGCGGCGCAAAAAGGCCGCGATCACCACCAAGCACTTGGTAAAGACCTGTGGTGCCGAAGACAGACCAAAAGGGAGTGCTCAAAACTGAACTTGCTCCCTGGAACTGAAAGCGCAGGAACCAGTGGTGGCTGGGGAAGATAGGGATGTGCAGGTAGGCATCCTGCATATCCAGAGCACAGAGCCAGTGGTTCTCCATAAGTAGTGGAAGGAGGCTCTGGAGGGACAGCATCTGAAATTTTTTGTACTCAACAAACTGATTTAGCTGGCTTAAGTCGAGTATGGGTCTGAAGTCCCCTGATTTTTCTGGAACTAGGAAAAAGCAGAAGTAAAACCCCTTTCCCCTTTGCCCGAGGGGAACATGCTCTATTGCTTCCTTGAGCAAGAGCAAGTCTACCTCTTCGCGAACGAGGAGGGCCTGGTCCCGTGAGTAGGAGGACTTCTTTGGTGGAGTTTCAAGGGAATTCCCAGAAACTCTGTGGTGTGTCCGATGGACACTAGCTGCAGGATCCATTCGTCGGAGGTAATTGCCCTCCACTCCTGCACATGGTGGGCGAACCCCCCCCCATCTGCTCCCTGTCGAGAGACTGAGGAGGCAGTAGGGATGGGAAGTCAAGAAGTGGTGGGGCGTTCAGGGGAAGGACCCCATGAACGTCTCTGGTTTTTTGAGGCAGGAGGGGTGGCTGTACCCAGGGCCTTACACTTCCCTTGATGGCGTGCCGGGGCATTCTTTCTCTGCCTCCAGATCCTCTTCCGAAAGGGCTGTTGCTGCTGAGAGCACGAATGGTACATTGACTGCACAGACCTAAGAGCAAGGCCCCATGTCCTGTAGGTCTGTGATAATGTCCTTGGTGTCCCCACCAAAGAGCACCGAGCCCCTAAATGGGGCGTCTTGAATCGCCAACTGGACCTTGTTGGCAAGTCCAAAGAGGCGAAGCCAGGAGTGCCGTCTAAGGGCAATGGCAGTTGCCGAGGTACGTGCCACCGAATCGGCGGAGTCATAAGTGGCGCGTAAGGCATGCCTACATGAGACTTTAGAGAGGCAAACATCCTTGGCAAGTTCCTCCTTCAAGGGCAAGGGATCCATGAAGTAGACTCGCGCGTCTAGCCTGGCCAAGGCAGCCTTTTGTTGGGACACCATGTGGGCCACATAATTCAGGGACCAGAGGGTGCATGTGGCCAACGAATAAATCTTTTCCCCGAACTGGTCCATCTGGATTTACTGGATAATGTGGGACAAAAGAAGGCCTAGGCCCATCGAGACTGTCCCCCTCAATAGTGGATCATTAGTTATTTATATTGGTTTAACCAGATATCCAACTTTGATTTAAACATATCAAAGTTATCTGAATTAATTTTGTCCCGCCTCGACTCTTTGTCCGGAGGAGAAGTGCTCATGCGCTTCGGCGCTGAGGAGTGGTCATGAGACACAAAGATGACCACAGAGTCAGCCTTGGGATGTGCCTTCAGGAACGGGGTATCCTTTGGCGCCCGGTAAAGTCTGTCCGCTTGTTTGGGGACACCGGGAGAGAATGAGGCATCTGCCAGATGGTAATGGTGAGATACTGGTGAGGGACAGAGACTCTAGGTCGAGGTGTTCCGTGAGCCTCTGTCTCAATAGGGTCCTGACTTCAGACTGCCAGTCAAAGTAATCCTTCATGGACCTCAGAAGGTCCAAAAAGGCGGGGTCCTCTGGTAGAGATTTCGGGGAAACATTGCCTTTCGGGCCCTCAGGCTCCTCTGGAACCTCCTCTGAAGAATTGTCAGCCCCCTCTAAGCTATTGTCATTGTCCGTCTCCTCGACAGGATAGTGTCGGGTAACAGGAAGGGAAACATCCCAACGAGTCTTCCCCGAGACATGGAGAGTAGCAAAGGAAGAACTGCTTGGGGAAGGGGACCCGGGAGGCCGAGGGAGTGGGATCCTAGTCTCCAGGTCCGAGACCAGCTCCGACCATGCCCCCTGCCACCAAGACTGAATTAGAGCCTTGAAATCCGGAGCAACCGTTGGGGGGGGGGTAGGCAGAGGCTAAGGAGGGGGAAGGAGGAGGAGGTGGAATTACCGGTGGAGGGAAATAACCCTGGAATCCCTGATAAGCAGAGTAGGGATTAAACCCAGGGTAAAACTGTCTGAAATTACTCCAGTCCGGAGGGGGACCCATCGGGTAGTGGTCCCCAGGAAACCCCTGTGGGTAATTTGGGACAGTTCGGGGTCGAGAGTAAATCCCCATCATCAGATCTGGTGATGGGGATACCCATGTCGGCCCGCACGTAATGTATATATTGACTGGGGTCCAGCGTTGGGCGCACGCACGTCAGGAAACTGATGTCTGAACTGCACGACTGATCCGGTGCCAGAAGGATCTGGCATCGGAGGGGCCGGCGGCGGGACCTGATCTGGCATCGGGGCCGGAGGCTGTGGCTGGTCGAAAGGTCCAGGCTGCGGGACTGTCGTCAGGACGTCCGGTGTCGAAGAGGCACCGAAATCCCACCCGAAGGCGGAGGAGGGGCCTCCACGGTAAGGCCTGCTGGCTGAGGAGGAGTCTCCTTCTCCTTGACCCCGAGAGGGGAGCACAGAGATGAACCTGAAGCGTCGACAATGTTGAGGGGTTCTCCGCTATCATCGCCAGAGGTACCCGCCGGAGAGGGGGAGGGTACGAGTGAAGGAAGAGGAGAGAGAGAGGGGCTTTCTCCCTCTGGTTCCACCGGACGTCAGGTGAAGCGCCGTTAGGCCCCGACAGGGGAACTACACCGCAGGACCATCAGGAACGGTCATTTAGCGAGTGGAATTGGGCGGCATGCAGGGAGAAGTCTCTAATCGCTTATCGACCGGTGCCGGATGAGTACCCACAACCGGGATAGCCGACTTACTGGCCGCCGCGCGATCCCCAGAGGAGCTGGGGGATGACTTGTTGGCTGTGGCGGTGCAGTTGGAGGAGGAGCAGACAACCGGCTGACCTGCTACAGTCTTACCAGACTTAACGTCCAATTTTCTGGGTGGCGGCTGGGCCTTGCTCGCCGAGGGTCGCGAGTCATCCGCGGGGTGCTCCCGCTCCCCGGATTTCTGCTTATGCTTCTTGGAAAGAGAAGATTTTTCAGTCGAGGACTCTTTTAACCGGTCCATCTTCTTTTCAAGGGAAGCCAGGCAGGCTTTTAAAAGATGGGCCTCCAAAGCCTGCTGTCTCCTTTTCTTTGTGGCCTGGTTGACGGTCTGGCACTCAGGGCAGGAGGAAACAGGATGGTTTGGGCCTAAACAGGGGACGCACTTGAGGTGATCATCTTTGTGCGGGATCTGCATGCCACAAGACGAGCACTTCTTCTTGGGTGAAGACATTAAGGAATAAAGACACAAAGAGGCGAGGAAAAGGCCCCCAAGCAACTTTCACGACGATCGCTAATGGAAGTCTGCAATGCAACTGACACAAGGTGACGGCGGGAAAGAACTGAAGGGCTGGCGTGGGGACCGCCCACTGTATACAGTCACGCTGACGTCAGTCACGTGATGTCGGTTGGGTGGTCCCCCATCATATATTGCTAGAAAAGTCTGCCGTGCGACCCGACGCCAGGTGGCGCCAGTCCTATACGTGATGACCTACTGAAGGAATCCTCTCAAAGTAAGATCAAATGATATTAAGCTGGCGATGGATAATGGTAAACTAACAGGTGCTATATTTCTTGTCTTAACAAAAGCCTTTGATCTAGTCAATCATCCAATATTGGCATCCAAACATTCCGTGCTAGAGATGTCCAAATCAGCACTCAAATGGTCCTCCATCTACCACCTGAACAGTCAACAATATGTTAAAGTGAACCAGGAAATAGCTACGCTCACCACCATCAACGCTGGAGTGCCCCAGGGCTCTGTCCTTGGACCACTGCTTTTTTTATTATTTATAAATTACGTTCTTAACACTTCACTACACTGCAACACCTTCCTCTACGCCGACAATCTGGTTCTGTACACCAGCTCCAAGGAGATAGCTGAAATCAACTGAAAATTTAATTCTGATTTTGAAAGACTTCAGACCTGGCTAACTAATAACAGTGTTATCCTACATGTCAGCAAGACACAGGCTATGCTATTCAGGATCCAGCCTACGCTCAGGACCTGCCCTACGGGATTAAATGTCCAATGTTTCGACGGCTCTCCCCTCGCGTCCATAAACCATTTCAAATACTTAGGAATTACTCTGGGCCCTGCCCTGGATTTCAACTTGCACATCTCTAGCATCTGCAACACTGTTAACTCCAAACTCGGGCTGGCATACAAAATTAAATACTCTCCAACGCCTTCTGCCAGACTAGCAATAGCTAGAGGTATCCTAATTCCCAACCTAATATACGGACTCACCCCCTACTACCTGACTAGCTCTGGTAACCTGGACAAATGGAATATTACCTACAATATTTGCCGGTTTGCCCTGTCCACTGACAGATTAATGCACTACTGCTTACTGTACACCAAGCTAGGATGGCTATCCAGTCCCTCCTGTCGATTATTTGCTCTCGGATGCATCACAGACAACATTCTCAGGTCTGCTAAACCTGCAGCCCTCACATCCTTATTAACTCCTCAAGTAAAGCCATACTCCCATGCTCCTGTGACCAGTCTCTCTTGGAGGTCCCTCACTTTTCCACAAGAATAGGTGAGCAGGCTTTTGCCACCTTTGCCCCCACAATCTGGAATGCCCTCCCATCCCACCTCCAAGCAGCACAGTCTCATTTCAATTTCAAGTGAGCACTTTTCAAGTACTTAAGAGAGACGGATGTCTGCACCTGTATGTGACTCAATTTCTCCTAATTTCCCTTATTCTTTTTAACGCCTTTTGTCTCTCTATCCCCTCTGGCTTACAACTCTGCTTTAATGCGAACCCCCCCTCCCGAATCGCACATGCACCACCACTGCTAATGTTTCCCCTTCTGACATCCAACTTATTATATCATTAGTTGCTACGCTCTTCTGTATTTGTTATCTTATTATCCCATTGGTATTCCAACTATGGTTACTATGAGATGCTATTTTCTCCTGTTATTGTATTGTAAAAGTTACTGCGCTTTATCAACTGTACAGTATACCAATATGTACATACGTGAAACTCCCCTGAGGGGGTTTACCTGTTAGCCCGTTTGGGCTGCCTGTTCCCCCGCATTTCTGGCAGAGATCCCCCAGTGCCCTGGATCCTCCCCCTAGTCCCCACAGTATTTTTAGCCGAGGACGGGGCTGGAGGAGCTGAAGAGTGGAGCCGCCGCTTTGCTTTCTGCACTTCTGTGCAGTTCGGCGCTCTGCGCATGCGCAGAACCACATTTCAGTTTGGGCCGTTACGCAGCTGTTTGAGCTGCCTCTCCAGTGGTCCTGGTCCCGTTAAGTAAAAGGAGGGCCAGAGACCCGGAGGAGGCAAAAGAGGCACCAGGGATGCTGCTAATGTATTTTAAAGAAGCGCCAATCACGCTGCAGAATCAGGACTGACCTTCATGAATATTAATGAGCTGGATCGCTGCCTGGGGGCTCTCAGTAACAAAGGCAGCGACCAGCAGCAGGAGGGTCAGGCTGGAGTGATTCAGGAGTCACCTAAAATGGGGACAGATTCTGGTTTTGGGCAATGGGGAAAAGTTAAGCAAAGACTGCATAATTGGGCTGCAGGGACACTCAAAAGTTGGGACACTATATGAACTGCTATGGGACTGAATAGGAGCAGCCATAAATGATGCTTTAACCCCTCCAAGACAGCCAATGAGATAACTAGGCATCCAAAACTTTCACAGAGGGATTATGGGAGAGGGTGTTAACTATTTTAAGATGCCAAGAGACACAACAAATCGATAATCAAAGAGGGCTCAATATTGTGATTGATGACGGGAAACAGCCAATCAGAAGGCAGGATTCTCAAGGGAAATCCCAAAGACTTGGGGCAGTGAATTCAGTCTGTGACTGGGCTCTGATCAAGTCAGAAGGGCTCTGTGCTACAGGAGATGGCTTCTAATGCCTTTCACATGGCTTGCTTTGGAGAAGAGCTGAGACTGTCAGAGAAATACTGGAGAAGTATTCTTGCTGATTGGGAGAAGCTGAGGATTCTGAGCTAATGTTCAAGGCGTTCTTTTAGAGTTACTGTGTTAATCGGAGACTTTTGCCGCAGCCATCCTGCAACAGTTTGGGACTGAAAGAACAGCTTAAACTACGGAGGAGATTTCCCAGATCTGTGAGCAAGCCAGAGAAAAGCTGGAAACTGATTTAAAGCAGAGAGTGAAAGAGAGACTTTAAGTGAGAGAGAGTGTGAGCAGGTGCACCAGGCTTCAGGGATCTTTGGCTGTGGTTGGAATCCTTTTGGGGACTAGAACTGCTGCTTTAGAGTGGAACTGAGCCTGCTGTTAAGAGACTGGTTGAGCAGAAAGTGTGGAGAGACTGTTTGGGCTGCACACCGGAGCTGCTGTCTGTTGAAAAGGATGAGAAACCAAAAGATTTTAAGCTAACCTAGAGCCAGGTGGGGAATCTGCTAACCCCCACCAAGTGGGGTCTGCTGGCCGCAGGGGATCACAGGTTTACTCCAGAATGTGAGGGCACTCTGATCTGTGAGGGAGCCGGGCTGTAAAGCCACTCCTAGATCTGGGTCCTCTGTGGTTTGGTGGGCCTTGCGCAGTAGCTCTGCAACAGGCCTGAACAAGCTGAAGGTGACAAGTGGCCAGATCTTCAATCAAGGGGAGAAGCAGCCAGCCTTCAATCAATCTCAAGTCTTCAGGATACCTTCTCCTGCCTATTTGTTTGCTCTCCTTTGAACTGAGACCCCCTCATTCAGACTGGTGTGAGCCCTCTGCACTAGGAACTCTTCAGATCTCCAGGAACGTAAGTACCCAGGGCTTGCCCTGGCAATCGGGGGGAGTGTCTGTTTAATTGTTACAACCAGTTACATCATTTTTAGGGCCCCCAACACCAGCCAACCTGTGACACCGAACAGGCCTGCACCTCCTGGGTACCCAGACAGGACAGAGGGTAACACTGGTACCAGTGAGGGTGGGAATCTGGGGTGTTTTGGCCTACGGGCTCATATGTTACTAACTGTTCTTGGCAGATTTATTTACCATTCTTCCTGTCACAGCTAACCCCGTCCAGGTACCCCAATCCTAGCCCTTCCCCCTAATAAAGCTGTGTTTGTTGTTTGGAATTGCTGTGTGAAAGGTGTTTTGTGCTAATCAGCTAACAACTGTATGTGGTGTATGGTATTGGGAAACTGTTTGGCATCCAGTGTGTGGGGGGCGGTTGGAAGGGGAGGTGGGTAGGTACAGCATCCCAGGAGGTAGTACCAGTCACACACCTGGCCCACTGCAACTTACTCTGGGTGGTGGCACCACGCTATTTTCATTCACTTTCTTGGACAGAACACCCAAATACCACTGTAGCAGGACTCAGGCCCCTTAACCCGTGTGCAGGTCAACAGGCAGAGGTAGTAGCCCACTGGCTTACAGTGCCTGGGCTACATACGAACATATGAAACTGCCAGCAGATATAGGTCACGCGGTCTATCAAGTCTGCTCGAGTGTGCAGCTAGTCATCCACTTACACTGTAGCTGCCCCTCCCTCCCCTCCACGCATAACGGTGACCTTCCCCCTCACTTTGTCCCACACCCTCTTAAAACTGCTCACTGACTTACAGCAAACCACCTCTTCAGGCAGCGTGTTCCACATGAACACCACCCTTTCTGTGAAAAACTGACTCCTCATTTCTCTCCTGAATCTTCCACTCTTAGCCCATACCCCCTCATGTCCCTCCCTCCCTTTAACTTAAAAATCCCCACTATACCAGTCTTGTTTATACCTTTTATACATTTAAAGGTCTCTATCATATTCCCCCATCCCTCCTCTCTTCCAGGGAATACAGTTTCAGTTCCTTCAGCCTCTCCTCGTAATGTTTGTCTTCCATTCCCTGGATCATCCTTGTCACTCTGCGCTGTACTCCCTCCAGTAAAAACATGTTACTCACCTGTAACAGTAGTTCTAGGAGTGGTATATGATGTTCATTCACACTGTCCGGTAGTTACCTTTCCCTTTAAGGATCATCTGAAACATCTTCTAGCTGGCTCCTCCCACCCACCTGGGTGGTAACTCTCATAGTCCCGCCCCATGACACCAAATCTTGCCCGCTGATAGCAGAGTTTGTACACTGAAGCTGGGGAGGTTGGGTGGGTCTGTGTGAATGAACATCATATACCACTCCTAGAACTACTGTTACAGGTGAGTAACCTGTTTTTCTAGGAATGTGGATATGATGTTCTATCCACACTGTCTGGCAGACTCCTAGCACTTCTCCGGGAACAGGGAGGCAAGGTGCACACCCTCTACTTCAGGAACAGACTGGAGAACTGAGGTCCCAAGACCAGCACCCCGGCATGACTCTAGGTCAATGTGATAATGGGAAATAAAGGTGTGTGCTGACTTCCAGGTAGCAGCCCTGTAGATTTCCTGGATAGGGACGTCCCTAGAAGCAGCCACCGACGCAGCGGTATGGCAGGTGGAATGAGCCTTTAGCCCTATGGGAGGCTCCCTACCAGCCAACCTATAGCAGAGATCAATGCAGGAGGTGATCCACCTGCCAGTCGTCCACTTGGCTACAGGTCTGCCAGGTGCGGCTTCAGCGTAGGTGACAAACAGCTGGCGAACCTCTCCCCGAACTCCAGCCGTGCTCTCTTTGTAATAAGCGAGTGCTCGCCTCAGGTCCAAGGTATGAAGCATGTTTTCGGCCTCCGAGGTGTGGTAGGTGAAGAACAATGTAAGAGTCATCACCTGGTTCAGGTGAAACTCCGACACAACCTTCGGGAGGAACTTTAGGTTGGGGTGAAGGACAAACTTGTCCCTGTGGAAAACCAGGTAAGGAGACTCCACAGAGAGCACCTGGAGCTCACTGATCCTTCTGGCTGACGTGATAGCCACCAGGAAGGTGGTCTTCCATGACAGGTGAGACATCTCATACCTGTGTATCGGTTTGAACAGTTTGCCCATGAGCTTTGCCAAAACCAGCAACAAGTCCCACGGTGCTGGTGGTTCACGAACCAGAGGGGAAATGTGGTCAAGGCCCTTGAAGAAGCACCAGACCACTTCCTCCTGTGCCACCAACTGCTGACCAGCCCGTGCCTGGTAAGCAGAGATAGCTGTCAGGTGCACCTTAAGGGTTGTCGACCGAAGTCCCCCTTGGGAGAGAGACCACAGATGATCCAAAATGCTGGCCACAGAACAAGCCAAGGGGTCCAAACCCCCTGCCCTAACACCAAATGGAGAATATCTTCCATTTGAAGGCAAAGCATTTTCTGGTCGATCCCTTGCAAGATGCCTCCATAATGGTGAGGACATCGTCGGAGAGACTCAAAGCCTGGAACTCTAGCCGCTCAGGAACCAGGCTGTTAGGTGCAGGGATTGACGGTCTAGGTGGAGTACCTTCCTCTAACTATAGAAAGCAGGTCTGGGTGAGCTGGAAGATGCCTCGGGAGTCTGGAGCTGAGGAGATTGAGGTACCAAAACTGGCAGGGCCAGTCCGGAGCCACAGGATCACCTGTGCCTTGTCTCTCCTGACCTTGAGTAGCACCTTGTGGATCAAGGGAAGTGGCGGGAAGGCACAGAAGAGGCCTGGGGTCCACAGCCCCAAGAAGGCATCCCCCTGCAGCGAGCCCTGTTGAGGGGGACGGGCACAAAACAGCCTTCGCTTTGCGTTCTTCATGGAGGTGAACAGGTCCACCTGAGGGGTGCCCCACTGAGAGAACAGACTGTGAACTACCTCCGGGTGGAGGGACCACTCGTGAGATGCCTCGCCCACCCAGATGAGGGCATCCGCCAGCTGATTTGAGGCTCGTGCCACATAGATGGCTAGGAGATCTGCCTCTATGAGTTTTAAAGTAAGTTTTGAAAGTAAATCCGAAGCTTTGAGCACCAGGGCCTACTCAACATGGGAATGGTAAGGAGGGAACCTGAACATTCCAGCAGAAAGGAAGATCTGGCGTCATGGGTCGGAGCCATGGGAGTTACCACCCTGGTGGGTGGGAGGAGCCAGCTATAAGTCGTTTCCGGTGATCCTTAAAGGGAAAGGCAACTGCCAAACAGTGTGGACAGAACATTATATCCACAACCCTAGAACTTAACATCCTTCTTCAAGTATGGGTGCCAGTACTGCTTGCAGTACTCCAGGTGAGGCCTCACCAATGACCTGTATAGTGGCAGGATCACCTCCTCTCTCCTGGAGGTGTTACCTCTAGCAATACACCCCAGCATCTTATTGGCTTTAGCTGCTGCTTTCCTGCACTATGCCTAGTGATTCATTTGCCCAGTTATTATCACCCCAAGATCTTTCTCCTCCTCTGTAGTGGTTATCTGCACCCTTCCCAACTGATAACACCTCCTTGGGTTCTTTGCTCCCAAGTGCATGACTTTGCACTTCTTTGCATTGAGCCCCAGCTGTAATGTGCCTGACCAGTCCTCAAGTTTAGCCAGATCATCCTGCAGCCCCTGCCTCCCCCCCCCACTGTATCATCCACCATCGCCCTGATCTTAGTGTCATCTGCAAAAAGGCTAATCTTGTTCTCAATGCCATGCAAGATGTCGGCTATGAAAATGCTAAACACCGCCAGGCCTAGTACCGAGCCCTGTGGCATTCTGCTCGTCACAGCACTCAGACAAAAGCTCCCCTCCCACCACAACCCTCTGCTGCCTCCCCTGCAGCCAGTTCTTGTTCCAATTCACCTTCTTTGTCCCTGCTCCCTGGTATTCCACCTTGTTAATCAGCCTCCCATGTGGCACCGAATCGAAGGCCTTGCTGAAATCCAGATACAGGACATCCACCGCATGGCCCATGTCAAGTGCCCTAGTTACCCAGTCGTAATAGTCAACCAGGTTGGTCTGGCAGGATCTTCCAGAGACAAACCCATGTTGCTTATTGTACTCTAGATGATTATCTTCCAGAAAGGTTACCAACTTCTGCTTAAGGATTGTCTCCATTAACTTCCCCACACTTGATGTAAGACTTACTGGTCTATAGTTGCCTGGCTCATCCTTAGGTCCCCTTTTGTGGAGGGGCACTACGTGAGCCGTCCTCCAGTCCTGGGGTACGCACCCCATTCCCAGAGAGGTAGTGAACAGGTAAGCTAATGGCTCTGCTAGGATCTCTGCCAACTCCTTCAATACCCAGGGGTGTATGCTACCTGGACCAGGTGCCTTATCCACCTTCATTGCCCTTGACCTTCTAGTACCCTGCCCACTAAGACTGCCCCATCTGTCATCCCCCCACCCCATGCCTACCCTTCCCAACCCCTGAGGCAGCGAACCCCCCTTTTCCTTAATAAATACAGAAGTACTTGTTGAGTGTTTTTGCCTGATCTGCCCCCTTCTCTGCCCACCCCATCTGTCCTAATCCTTACAATTTGATCCTTGCAATTCCTTCTTTCCCTTATGTACCTGAAGAAGTCCTTGTCTCCTTCCTTGATGCCTTGTGCCAGTCTAAACTTGAAACCTTTTCTTGCCTTGACTGTTCTGGTCACCTCTCTTGCTTTCTTCACGTACTCCTCTCAATCTTCCACCCAATAAGATCTCTTGAATCTTCTGAAGGCTGCCCTTTTGACCTTTACCTTATCCAATACCTCCCTGCTTAACTAACTTGGTTTTTTAGATCTAGCTTTTTTACTTTATATCCTAGTGCAAGAACTAGTGGCCTCCACAAGCCCTAGCTTGATAACTTCCCATTTCTGATTAGCATCTGTAACCCCCCTGCAAATGGGGGTTCCCAAAAGACTTCCAGGAGCTTGCTTGAATGCTCCAAGCCTGAATGGTGTTTGGCATTTAAGCCATTTATCAGTGAGTGTTTTTAGAGCCTCTGGTACTGTCTCTTTAAGAGCTGTCTGCTTGCAGACATAATTAGTTTGTATGGGGGGGACTGTGTGCTTCTCTGAGTACCACCGAGCTGCTGCCAATTCACTTCATTTTGCAGTCACTAGGAGTGCAAAGGGAACCTATCTGAAAGATGTAACTGTTTGCCAGAAATTATTTAGAGTAATAATGAAATTACAGTTTGTCTAACCTGCTTTCTTTGCAGTCAGAACTGTGTCTGCTAGTTCCCATTCTAGTTTTGAACTGCTGAACTGGACCAATCAGTGTGGGGTAAGTTCTCTAAAATGGTGCCTTGACTAATCAGAACTTGGACTCATAATCTGAGCCAGCCACAAGAGGATTGTATGGGCAGTGACTCTGGGAGATGTAGTTTAGACTTCAGTGCCTTTTGGACCAACAGCAGCAGTCTATTGTGAGTGACAGCCAATCCAGTCAAGAACTGGGAGGAACTCAAAGGAAGTGCCCGGTTTGTCGGTTGGAGTTTCAGTTGAGCTTTGGCAGTGAAGAAGGAAGGAGCCCTGTGCTTTTCAGTGTGCAGTTTTAGTCAAAAACGTGTGTAAGGCCCAGAGTTCGGTCTGCAGCTTGTGTAACAGCTTGTTAGGACTGACTCGTCCTGTGAAAAGAATCAGTGATCTCTGAAGAGTAGAAACCAGGCTCACCCTGTAGAAGACTGGAGGAATTGCTGAAAATTGCACTCGGTCTGTCAGGAACTGAATCTGCTGTGTGTTCTCCCGGGTATTGTGCAGTAATTGCGATCAGGATACAGATGCAGCCTGCCTGGTATAGTGCTTTCTTTTATATGGATGTGAAGAGGTTTGTGTACCTCAAGTGAGCCCTGCTGACATTGAAGGACCCTATCTTATTTGGAGGCCGTGAGTACTAATTCAGGGTCGCCTCCTGTTGAATTGCCACATTAAATCCAAATGGAATTACTGTACTGCTGACTGTTTAATTCTCCTTTTCTCTGTGTGAAAGGGCCCTACCAGCTGCCACGTTTGGACTAGCCACTAGGGCTTGGGGTACCTAGGACAGTAACTGATAGGGATAGGCCTGTGCACAGAGCCATAGGTAGATTTATTAGAGTGATAAGCTAATTAACCTGATTTCCCCTGTCCTTGTTATATCCCCTAAATAAATCAGAGCTGCTTGTTTCAGCAAAGTTATACTGCCTGAGGTATTTGTCTATGTTAAAGTACTGTACTGTGATTGTTGCACTGTATCTCATTTCACAGGAGGTCCCAGTGCGGAACCAGACCTGGGGGTAAGTGTATACTGTGAAGGTAATTCTGATATATTGTGTGGGCCACTAGTGGGAAGAAAGGGGGGTTGCAGTGTCCCAGAGGGCTGTGACCAAGTTAGTTTAACTATTGCAAACCCTGACCTCTGGGTGGAGGCACCCGCCATTGGATCCAGGCCCCTCAACCTGTTAGTGGCAAATCAGGCAGGGGTAGTAGCCCTTGGGATAGCGCCATCTAGGGGTTACACATCCATGTGTGGATGGATGCTGGCTAGGTGCCCTGACACTATTTCCCCCGTCCTACCAAAGTTGGCTTGCCTGAAGTCCAATACCTAGGTCTCTTTTCTTGCAGTCTCCCTACCCATGTTAGGTGTGAACCACACTGTGTGGTGGTCACTCCCTGCCAGTGGATCCTCCACCCCCAGCTCTCTAGACAAATTCCCCAGTGGTCAAACCGAGGTCCAGAATGTTGTCCAACCTGGATGTCTCATTTAATATCTGTACCAGGACGCTGTCCTGGAAAGCCTCCAGGAGAATCTGCTCCCCTATACCCGAGGTGGCTGGTGTGCTCCAATCTACCTCTGGCAGATTGAAGTCCCCGACTATCACAGTGTTACCCTTTCCGGTGACCCTTTTTATCTGCTCTGCTAATTCTCTGTCCAAGTCCTCTGTCTGAGACAGTGAACTATACACCACCCCCATCTTGAGTGTCCTGTTCCTCGAGTCCTGGAGCTGTAACCATAATCCTTCAGTTCAACCTTCCTCCCCCTCCCTCCGTGGCACACCTTATCCCCTCTCTTACATAAATAGCTATCCCATCTCCTCTCCCTTTATCCCTACCCCTGTTGTATAGCCTGTACCTCGGGATCACCAGGTCCCAGTCCTGGTATTGGGTGTGTTGCTCTACTGTTGTACTGTTGTTCTGTAACCTCCCAGGTCATGCCTGAAAATAGGCAATGTCTCATCTAGTGCACTTACCCGGTCAACAAAAACTAAATAAATAAATAAATAAATAAAAAGAGCCTGATCTGCTCTGAGGCGAAACTGGTGGAACACTCCAGCCATTGACATGAACTGGTCCCAGGTAACTGGCTCCAAGAAACCCATAATACCTGGGAAAGCAGGGGTGGGGGACAGAGGAGGGGGAGGAGAAGGGTCATGGGTGACGAAGCCAGGTCCTCTGGCAGGGCTGCGAAAATGCTCAGGAGACCTCAGTCGGAGGGGGGGGGCTGGCAAACTCATCTGTGTGAGAATGACCAACCTCAGTGCACCGCTCCAGAGGTTACCCTGGAGGGGGAAACTCCAAGTAGGGAGAATGGAGCTGCATACATCCTATGGCGTGGCTCCAATCCCCACCAGTGACAGGGTCAGACAGTTCTGGATGTTGGGAGTTTCCACCACTTCTGGACAAGGTGTGAGCTGCATGCCCAGTGTCTTGTCTCATCTTCTCAACAGTGCTGACCCTACCCTACAGGCCAATCTCAGATTCCAGGCCAAAGCCCCCTGAAGAGTCAACTCCAGATATGGCACTGCAGATGGTATTGGAATCAGACCCCCACACTGGGAACAACACTGGAACCGGCACCAGTACTGTGAACGGTGCCAGAAGGGGGCCTTCCACCACCCCTGACTCCAGCCTGTGGGGCAACTCTCAAAAGCTCAAGCTCAAGAGAAAAGCTCGGAACCAGGCACTGGAAGACCTCTATTCCTGCCGGCCCCATCCGCAGGCCCAAGATCAGCGCCACCATCCTCTCACTGGTCATCCAAACACTCAGAGGAGGAAATGACAATGACCTCCACGTCTAAGACAGGGTCGTCTCTGGGAACCCTCCCCTCTTCTGGCACTGCGAACAGTGCCAGAAGGGTGCTTGGTCTTGTGGATAGCACTGCCCCTCTCACTGGCATTGGTCTTAGTGCCAGGAGCCAAAGTGGCACCAGGCCACAATGCCAAGGTGCCACCAGTGTAGACCAAGCGTATAGCTTTGGCCTCACCACTGGGGCATCCACTACCCCGAAGGGCTGACAGACAGAGATGGGTGCTCAGCCAGCCTCCTGGAGGAAACTACCTGTCCACCTGACCCCAACCCCAGGGCCTCAAAATGTACTGGCAAGGAGAGCGCAGTGAGTGCCCTGGTCTTCCTCAGTACGTACAGTACTGGGAAGAGGCTCAGGGGAAGAGCCTAGGGACCTTACCTTGGGGTCCCTAGTGTGATGCCTGCCTCCCAAAGGTGGTTGGGTCATGGCCCCACCTCCACACATGCTTCTCAAGGGTGTGATAGTCCATAGAGAAGCAGGCATTGCACCTATCCATACTGTGGTCAGCGCCAAGGCAGGCCCAGCAGTCGTCATGCAAGTCCTGAATGGCAATATGGCCCCCACAGGAGCAACAATGCTTAGGGGACCACAGCAATGCTTCCTCTTCTGCTTGGCCTTCACATGGTGAGGTGTATAAAAAAAAAAAAAAAGAGGAAGAAAAGGGTTTGGCACCAAACTATTCATTAAAATAAGAAAAGCAGTACTAAACAATCCAGTGCCATCGAAAAAACAGTGTTGAACAGGTGGTGACGAACTAAGGAAAGTAGCGACACAGGCAAACGTTGCTCCCACGGTGTGCACTCAACAGCAAGAAAAATAGGACTTAGGAAGGGAGGAGGCCGGCATTTGTTACTGGCCAGCCTGCAAAAGTACAGTTACGCAAGAACTCGATTGGCGTACTTAGGAAAGTACACTGGTAAATCAATGTCCTGGTTAAGAGTAAGGGCAGAAACCACCTTAAGCAGAAACTTATGATTCGTCCTCAGGGGCACCCTATCCTGATGAAAAATTAAATAAGGCTCCTTGCACATGAGAGCACGTAATTTGGAAATTCTTCTCGCCGAAGTAACAGCAACCAAAAACAACGTTTTCCATGACAGAAAACGTAGCTCGCAATCTGCGGCAGGTTCAAAAGGTGGCAGCATAAGCTGCTTCAGAACAAAGGGTAAATACCAAGGGAGGGACGGGATCCTTAATGGCAGGCCTAAGGTGGAGGACCCCTCTTAAAAAGGCACGGGTAGTATCCAGTTGGGCCACCATGCAGTGGCCTATGGGGGCATGATAAGCTGAGATTGCACAAAGGTGCACTTTGATCAAGGAGTAAGCTAGCCCGGATTGAAAGAGGAAAAGCAAGTACTCCAGAACCAGCTTCTCAGGACAATCTAAGGGCGAGAAACCGCATGCTTGAGACCACAGGCAAAACCTGCGCCACTTCATGGCGTATGTTGCGTGTGTCGCTGGCTTTCTGGCGGCAGAAAGTACATCTGCCACCTCTTGCGAGACCCTGTGTCGCAACATGGCTATGTCTCTAGGAGCCAAGCATGCAGGTTCAATGAATGTAAGTCCAGGTGGACTAGTGAACCCTCCTCCTGAGACAACATGTGGGAGCTGATTGGCAAAGGAAGCGGAGGTTCCCGGGACAACTGATTCAGTAGCGGAAACCAAATTTGCCTGGGCCAAAAAGGCGCCATCAAAATAAGCGTTGCATGCTCCCTGCGAAGTTTGAGAAGGACTCTCTGGATCAATGGGAAAGGAGGGAAGGCATAGAGAAATCTGCCCGCCCAGGAGAAGGACAACGTGTCTCACCAGAAAACACCAGGCCCTGGATCTAGCGAGCAAAGATTGGGCAGTTTTGCATTGGATGGGGACGCGAATAGATCTAATTCTGGAGTGCCCCATCTGTGGAACAGATCCTCTGCACCTCCTGTAGAAGTTCCCACCATGGACCCTGGCCTGGGAACACTCCAGGCGGTCTGCATACAGTGTTGTCCACCCCCGGGAACGTGAACTGCAATGAGGTTTGCGCCTGCGTCGTATACCCATTCCCACACCCTCATGGCCTCCCTGCAAATGGGTAGGAGTGTGCCTTGTTTGTTGAGGTAATACATCACCGCAGTATTGTCTGTTTGTAACAGGAGAGTACTGTGGAATCTCGACTGGAAGGCTTGCAGGGTACAAAGGACTGCCCTCATCTCCAATATGTTGATATGGGAGATGAGATTCTGTGTAGTCCATGTCTCCTGAGACCTCACCCCATGCAAGGCGCTCCCACCCCAGCCCTGAGGCGTCTGTGGAGAGTGCTATCACTGGGGATTTATGCAGAAGGGAACCCCACAGAGAGGGTTCTTGATCTAGCTACCATTGCCAGTCCCCAACCACAGCTCCTTGATTCTGACTGGATGCTGCAGATGGTCTTGCCTTTGGTCCCACTGCACCATTAACATCCACTGGTTACCCGATGTGAGTCTTGCCATCGGGACTGTTGGAATGGCCGCAGCCATGTGTCCAAGCAGGCTGGCACTAATCTGGCGCGGACGGTCTTCTTCGCTGATAGGTCCCTTATGAGGGATCGAGATGCTCCGCCTGTCTTCGGAAGAAAGGCTTTCCTTGACGGGTGTCCAGAACTGCCCCTATGAACTGCAGTTTCTGGACGGTACTAGGAGAGACTTCTCGTAGTTGATTAAGATGTCCAGAGACTGAAAGAGAGCCTGGGTATGCTGAATGGCCAAAGTAATGCCTCCTTGGAGGAGGCCATGAGAAGCCAGTCGTCCAGGTATGGGAACACGTAGTGGCCCTGTCTCCACAAGAGACACTGCCACGACTGCCATGCACTTGGTGAATACCCTGGGTGCTGATGACAGCCCAAAAGGAAGCGCTTGGAACTGATAGTGTCGGCCGAGAAACTCGAAGCACAGGAACCTCCTATGCGCCTGAGCAATAGGGATGTGCAGGTAGGTGTCCTGCATGTCCAAGGATGCAGAGAAAGCATCCTTCTTCAGCATGGGGATTAGTCCCGGGAGAGTCACCATGCAGAAGCGCTTGTAAACAACAGACATATTGAGGTCGCTGAGATCCAAGATTGGACAGAGGTCCCCTGCTTTCTTTGGAACCAGGAAGAAGTGTGAATACTAACCTGCTCCTCTCTGGTTCCCTGGAACATGCTCCAAAGCTTCTTTCTGTAGAAGCGTGAGCACTTCCTGCCTTATGAGCAGAGCATGCTGACTTGAGTAACGGGAGAGCAGAGGAGGCCTCGTGGGGGGCTTGTCTAGGAATTCTATATAGTGGCCTTTTTCGACCAACTGTAGCACCCACCTGTCGGTGGCGATCGACTGCCACCCTGGCAGGTGGTCTGCGGTGCGACCCCCGACCTTTGTTTCCCGTTGATCCTGAGGAGGGGCAGGGGCTGGGAAGGAGTCATGCTGTGGCAGCAGAGGGTCCTGCAGGTTGGGCCGACTTGCTAGCACGTTGGCCTCTACCTGAGGACGTCCTGACCTGAGCTTCCCGAGAGAAGGAACCCCTCTGTTGCTGGCCGGAACGAGGTTGTTGCCTCTGAGTCCGGCTGCGAAAACGACTCTGGTTCCTATGAAAGGAACTGAGTCTAGATCTGTACATGGCCTGGACAGATCTAACAGCCTTCCAGCTTCCTGTAATTTGGTGATGACCTTTTCCAAGGCTCACCAAACAAAACTCGCTTATGAAAAGGAGCCGCCCATAATGTTTTTCTGGACGTCCGGTGAACCCGGAGATACGTGGAGCTACGAGTGTCTCCGGAGACATACGCCTGAGGCTGCCGCCTGGCCAAGAGTCCATGGAGTCGATGCGGCTCGAGCACCTGGGTCCTCCACGCCTGAACCGTAGGGAGGAGCTGAAGGAGTTCCTCCTTTTGGCCACCGTCTGGCAATTTCTCCGCCAGTTCCTGTCCCTGTTCCCACAGCGCGTTCTGGAACTGAACCATGTGGGTCAGGTAATTCAACGATCTAATGGCGCAAGTTGCGGCTGCGTAAGTGCGCCTGCCCAGCACGTCCAATTGCTAGGACTCCGGGTCCAGTGGCTGCATGCTCAGACAGTTTCTGAGACCGGTCATGAGAGGCTGTAATGACCAGGGAGTCGGCCAGAGGATGGTTAGCCAAGTAATGGTCCTCCCTTGGGGCCTTGTACAGGCGGTCAGCCTTCAGCATTGCCGGGGTCGAATGTGGACGCTTCCACACTGCCTTGGTGACGTTCACGAAAATGTCCACCAAAGGTGGCACTACCACAGACTTGGGATCTTTTTGCCAAAGGTAGCGGGCAAGGCGTAGTCTTTCAGGGTCAAGTTCCTCCACATCCCATCCCATGTTCTCTTGGATGTGTCTCATTATCTTGGAGAACGAGGGGTCATCTGGAGGAGACCTAGGGAGGTCGTGTGGGTCCGGAGAGGGGATGCTGATTAGTGAAGGAGACCTGGAGCATTCAGAGATGTCAGATCTGGAATCCTTCGTAGATGGTGAATAGCAACGTCTTCTGGGTCTCTTGGGGCTGGGTGACCCTGAAGAGGATCTTGACGGAGGCCTTCTCTTCTCTGTAGATCTGCCCCTAGGAGGTGCTGCTGGCTCCTGGGGGGGAAGGTGCTCGGCCTGCTGACCCTTTTTATGAAAGAGGGGGTGCAGGCATCGGTGGTAACACGGGTGCGGGAGGAGGGTGCGTGGTGACCACATCCTTTTTGATGGGTGTCCCACCAGAAAGCGAAGAGCTCCTTCGGTTCCGCCAAGTTTAAACCCGACGACGGACCGGGTGCTGGTGGCCTGTCGTCGGAGCCGGGCGCCAGCTCCCCAGGGGTCTCAGGTTCTGGAGATGGCTCCCGTGGGAGTTTGACGGGTCCGGAATCACCTGTCTGGTCTTCAGGCTGAGTAGATTCCTCCTCCGACAACACCTCCTGACTGACGTCGGTAGGCGGCGGTGTGGTCCTCCTGGCTACAGTATCTTACATCGGTCCCTCCGCCGGCGTCCTGGGGGGTGAATGCCTGACCAGCGACGGGTGATGAACTGCCACCGGTTCCCGGGAGTGTTTATGTACCTTGGCCGACGTCGGGTGGGCCGACGTCCGCTTAAGGGAGGTCAGCTCCTTGGTCTTGCGTTGGGGTGGCGGCGGCAGGGAGACTGACCGGACATCGGAGGTCGAGTGCCGGGAAGATGACTTGTGATACTCCCCTGACCTGGACGAGGCCTTAGCCGAGGAAGCGGGCCTGGAGGTCTTGGCAGGCCGCAGAGTAGAAGAACCACTGGCCAATTTGACCACGACCAGGGGAGGCTGAGAGTGGGCTCTCGACGGGGAGCAGTCTGACCTGGAGCCGGATCTGCGGGAGTCCGAGGCCCTGGAGGGGAATCTGGGTCTCACCTTCTCCCAGTGCTTCTCCTGATGCCTGTGTGACTTCCCCGAAGATTCCCCTCTGGAGGAAGGTTCCATGGCCTTAAGCTTTTCTTCAAGAAGGAAAGCCTAGAGAGCCTTCTGTCGGCGGATTCTCATTCAGCTGTTAAAGCCCTGGCAGAAGGAGCAAGCCTGGGTGTCGTGATCCAGGCCCAGGCACCAAACGCAGGCCGAATGAGGGTCTTTGAAAGGAATCTGCTTCCCACAGGCATACTTCGAAGAATGGCCCTCCACTGAAGTTGGGGAGGACATCAGACGAAGAAACGGCTGAAAAATAGATTTCCTCCAAAGTTTGGAAGGATTTCCTAGTCGTCGCGCACTAGACTTAACTGATGAGGTCGAGACATGCAAAGTCGACGGCGGGAAAGAACTGGGGATTCTGGTGGGACCGCCTCCTTATATGTACTCGCCTTACGTCCAGGCGGACAGAGCGTCAGGCGGTCCCGCTGAAGACTGCTAGCTAGAAAATTTCCGTGGGGTCCTGACGCCTGCCGGCTTCAGTCCTAATGGTGTAACCTGCTGCAAGAGCTGTATCTCGAAGAAGATCGTGATATCACCATGTCTGTCTTGTGGGCGGCACGGACGTCAGTCCCTAAGCTGCAAAAAGACTTTGCTCCTGCTGGATCCTTGCGCCTGTCTTACACTCATCAGTGGGAATGAATGGTGAAGACTGATTCTTGGAAGATCTTAAAATTTGTTTCCAGGGTCTTAGTTTGATGGGCACAGCAAGACCAAAAGGCATCACTCTGAACCAGTATAGAATCCCTTCTACCCTAAAACAGAGTAACAGCTGAGGGATGGATGCACTGGAATGCAGAAGAATGCATCCTGGAGGTCCAGGGAGCAGAACCAAGACCCTAGGTCCAGGAATGGTATGATCTGATTCAGAGTGACCATATGGAACTTCCCTTTGTGCAGAAATTTCTTCAGGTTGTGCAAATCCAAAACAGGGCACCAGCCCCCTGTTCATTCCAGTACGAGAAAGTACTAGGGGATATAGCACTGTAAAGTCATTGCTTTCAGAATCCACTCAATCATAGTGCATTCAAGGACCTGAGCGATCTCGCTCTAAAGCATGGACAGTGTGCCCTCTGGCACTTTGGACTTCCCTGAAGCCTTGAACTCCAGAAGTAGAACCTTGCCCACCACTTCCAGCACCCACTTGTCTGTAGTAAAAGAAAAGAAGTGAAGGAACAGACCCCTGACCGGGGAGCCAGGACAGGGACAAGACGGAAATGGCACCCTGCAACCTGTCACTTAGCGGCCTGGGGGTGGCTCCAGCTGGCTGGGTGCTGGATGCATTTTCACCCCCCCCCCTTGCCTGACCACCAAACATTTTAGGGGGCACCACTGCTGAAACTGCCCCTGCTGTGGCTGGAACCCCTGGGCACAAAAAGGATTCTTTTTGGCCTTGGCTGGTTTTATATTCTTCTGGGACAAAGCCACAGAGTCCACGGTGGCACTGGACTTCTCAATGCGGGTTAGATGTCCTTCCACCTATGAGTAACAGAAGTTGAGGCCCAAGAAGGGCATATCAGACAAGTTGTGCTAGGTGTCTGTCGTGAAGTTGACAACCTGAGCCAGGTCCTATGGTGCATGAACAGTCGTAGCCACTACTCAAGCACAGGAGTCACCCAGGCCCAAGGCATTCTGATGCCAGTTCTTGGCAACCATGCAGCTGTGATCTTGAAAGATCATAGCCTCCATCTGCCAGGAAGATGAGAGTGTGGAAGGAAATCCCCCATGAAACCAAACAGGGTATGGTCATAAAGAGCCATCATCACGGAGTGGTTGACTGCTGGAGACCCAGTATAGCAGCTGCGTAGACCTTCTTGGCTACACAGTCCAGTTTGTTGGACTCCTTATTGGGTGGCTTGTCCACATCCCCTTGACCTTCTGACCTGCAAAAGGCCAAGTGGGACACTAGCCCCTCCATGGAGGGGTGGTCAGAGAACCCCAAGAGGCTCCCGATATGGACTTCATATTTGCGGGACACACAAGTGTGGGTGGGAAGGTTGCCAGGCAGGATGCTGGGTGCTTCTGCAAGTCCAAAGTCAGCACCATGATGTCCTCAATCATGGGAAGGGCTACTTACAGAGAGTCATCCTTGTCTAGGATGTCGATGAAAGAGTACTTAGCCTCTTTCTGAATTGGCTCCAAGGGGAGCTCTGATGATTCTGACATGCTCTGAAGTAGAGCCCTGTGGCAGGATGAGAATGTCAACATAAAATTAAAATAAAACATTTATTCTTTTCACTCTGTCCTATTCTCTTAAACTTTTCTGTCTATCCTTAATTTCTTGTCAGGGTGGCCAACCTGACAATTCTGTTCTATCTGTGCTGTACATTTAATCTGTTGTCATTCTAACTATCAAAACTGTCACATGAAGTTAAAAGCAGATCCCCTTTAAAGCCCCAGCTATGTAGATTCTGTGGAAGATTTTGAATCCCCAAGAATCAAGAGTGTTTCCAACACCAGAGCAGATTACCAGACAGCCCCATTTTAAAGCAAGTCTCTGCAAGGTTGGAAGATGAGCAAGCAGGCTGTTGCAAGGAGAAAGAAATTCTCCTGCAGCTGCTTGTTGTAGATCTCACTTTGCTGCCTAAAACAAAGAGAAGTAAATAAAAGTTAAAATAAGGACTGCAGCATTAGTGCAGACTGTTCCTGTGTATAAAGACATGATAAGGGGTGTTTGACTTGTTATTGTGTTGTTCAAATCTATCAAGAAGTGAAGTACAGTATGGGGAGAGAAATAGTGCAATGTTTGCTGACTGCTGAAATGGCAGAGCTGCCATGGGGTGGGGGTGGAGAAATGTAAAATATAAAATGTGTTTAAATACAGTCCTCTATAAACAAGTTTGCTTTTCTTGGTTACTTTACCTGAAATGGTGGCAGGTAGCAAAAGATGGCTTCTATAGAGCTGGTAGCCCAGAAAATGGCTGCTAATATAGAAGTGGTGTGGTGATGTCATTAAAGGGAGGGGCTAAAAGGTCCTTGATGATGCTTTCACCACCAATTAAGGTTCCTCTAAGTTAAAATGAGTACCTACAGAGTATTGCTAATATTATGTTGAAAAAACACCATAAGCTTTAGATTTAGAGAAACTGAAGCCTATCTTAAGTTCCAGAGAAGAGAAATAAGGTTTTTGGGTATAATTGATAGTCACATGTCAATGATGTCATGATATTTGTGCTATATTAACCTCCCCACCAGGAGGCTAATTCAGGTGTGCTGGTAGTTTCTTCTGACCAAGCTTAGGGAGAGGAGGTGTGAGTGCCTACACACCAGAGTGGGAAGAAATACTGAATATACAGAAACGAGCAGGGAGTCTGAGGAAAGACTAGCCTGATTATTTTGTTTTGTTTTATTTGTTGTTATTTTGTGTGAAAGTTTAAACACCCATTTATTTACTATAAATATTTTTTTTGAACAGTTAATTTTTATCATTTTTGGAAAATAAAATGATAAATGCTACCAAGCATTTTTATGCACTTGATTTAAGGACTGGTGTCTGTTATTGAACCCACACGCTTACACTGGTGTCAGAAGTGGATTCAACCTCGAGCGCCGAGGCTGCTTGGGAGGCGCATCAGAGGGTGTTGCAGCATAAACACCCTAGCAGATGCAAGAGAGTGAACAGTCAGATCAAAGTGTACTGCATCTCAAGGTCAGTGAGAAGGAAGACTGGAGAGACCTGTTATCAGGATTGAACCCTGAGACACGCACCCAAAATGAAGAAAGCTGAGGATGAAGAAGAGGTGCTGGCTGCAACACCAAAGCCACAAGCCAGACAGGTATCTCCAACACCTGATGACCCTAATGAACTGTTGAAGTGGCTGTATGCGCCAGCTTGAGATGGAGAACCAGAGGGAGGAAGACCAAGACAGAGGGACGAGGACCAAGACTACAGGCGGAGGAAAGAAGAAGACAGGACCAGAAATGGAATGACACCTTGAAGGCCATCCAAGAGATGTCACAAGCACAGGCAGAACGAACTGTGCCCAAAGACATTAAGCTAACCAAATTAATGGAAAGTGATGACATCGGCCGTATCTCACTACCTTCGAGAGGGTGGCTCAGACTTTACAACTGGGCCCAGGACCAGTGGGTAATAAGATTGTACCCTACTTGTCTGGGAGGGCACAGTTGGTATAAGCCAATTGAGTGTGACAGATGCTCACCATGCCAAAGTGAAAGAAGAAATATTATGAGATATAACATCAGCACAGAAACATATGTCAGCGGTTCCGCTCACATAAGATGTTCAATTATGACACTCCAGGGAGACCTATGCAAGTTTAAGGGATTATTGTGCTAAATGGTTGCAACCAACTATCAAAACTGTTGACCAGATCATGGAACTCATCACCATTGAGCAGTTTATCCAGGTTTTGGCTTTTGATGTTCAAGTCTGGGTGAAAGAGCACAAGCCTGAAACAGCAGAGGAGACCATAAAATTGGCTGAGGATTACCTAGCTGCCAGGACTTCCCGACCCAGAGGACAGCAAGGTAACCAAGGAACTTCTGCAACACCGGTAAGACCTTTTATTCTCAAAATATGCAGACCCAGAATCAGAGACAATATGCAAGAAGGATAGAAGGGTAGAATCCGTATTCAGAACTGATTTGCCACGGCTGCCTTGTGAAAGGTCATATTGTAAGAAACTGTCCCAATAAAAGACAGGAGCCGACACATCTGGCTCTAGCAAACATTGGCTATGTTGAGACAGTGGGTATTGGTGATCAACAGACCTTGGGATTACTAGACTCTGGGAGCAGACAAACCCTGATAAGAGCTGACCTAGCCCCTGATTGTACAATAAACCAACAGGACACCACTGTTCGATGTGTCCATGGTGATATCCACCAGTATCACACTGCCCATATTGACTTAAAAATAAATAATACTTGTTGTAAAGTGCTCGTCGGTCTGGTACCTAGATTACCAGTCCCTGTCATCATTGGGCAAGATTTTCCCACCTTTGCTACCTTGATGAGTAACCATCAGACATTTACAGAGCCAGTTAATGTGGTTACTAGAGCCCAAGCAAAGCCCAACTGGACTCTGTGTTTCTTTTGAAGATGACTATTTTGAGACTGTGGGCAGAAGGAAAAGTCTCAAAGGAAAGAAGAAAAGAGAAAAGATGTGGAAAGAACAGCATACTGCTGGAATATTAAACAGGTTACCAGGATTATCTAGTAAAAACTTCTATGAGGAGCAATTAGCAGATGAGTCATTGCAACCTTTATTTTTACAGGTGTCTACAGGAAAACAAGGACAATCATATTTTATACAAGAAAATAAAATGTTGTATAGAATTGCTGTAGATGTAAAAATGGTTCTGAGACTGAACAACTGATGGTGCCCCACAAGTACAGAGAGCAGGTGATGTTCCTAGCTCATGACATTCCCATGGCTGGCCATGAGGAAGGGACAAGACTGTTCAAAGAATCCTGTCTAGGTTTTCTTGGCCAGGTATCCACCAAGATGTAGCTGCTTACTGTAGAACTTGTGCACAATGTCAGCTGGTAGCACAAGGGGGTAAAAAAGACCTGGTACCTTTGCAGCCCATTCCATATGTTACGACACCTTTCGATCGAGTAGCAATGGATGTGGTAGGGCCTTTGCTTAAAAGCTCAAAGGGCAATCAGTATATCCTGGTTATCTGTGATTATGCTACCCGGTACCCTGAGGCTATCCCTATGAGGACGGTAACAGCTCCTCGAGTGGCCGAAGAACTGGCAAAGATATTCAGCAGGATGGGGATTCCCAGGGAGATATTGACAGATCGTGGCAGTAATTTTACCTCGGTCATGTTAACTGAATTATACAGATTGTTGGGGGTGACAGCACTCAGAACCTCACCTTACCCTCCACAAACGGATGGATTAGTGGAACGCTTTAATAAAACTCTGAAGAAAATGCTCCAGAAGTATGTAAATGAGGAGGGTAGAGACTGGGACAAATTTCTCCCTACCTTTGTTTGCATATAGGAGGTGCCCCAAGCCACCACGGATTTTCACCATTCTCCTTGTTATATGGGCGCAATCCAAGAGGACCATTAGATGTGGTCAGGAACACTGGGAAGTTGGAAAAACTGTTGGGCATACCAATGTTATTGATTACATGTTGTCACTCAGAAAACGGTTAATAAAATATAGTAACTCTGGCCACGAAAATGTGGACCAGAAACAGCAGGCCCAAAAAGCCCGGTATGATATGGGACTTAAGAATAAACAGTTTGTACCTGGGGAGAAAGTACTATTGTTGTTGCCCACCACCGAGAATAAGTTGTTGATGCGGTGTCAAGGTCCCTATGTCATTGTCCACAAACAGGCGTAGTAAATTATGAGATAGAGATGCAGGACATAGACCACAAAAACGAGTGTACCATGTTAATTTGTTAAGGAAATGGAGGAGAAATCAAAACTGATGTAATTTGCTACATACAGCCAGAACAAGACAAAACAGAGCTGGATATAGCATATGAGCGTCTAGATCCATTGTATAAAGAAACACCCATTCAGATCAACCCAGACTTAACACCAGCACAGCGCCAAGAGATTGATGGTCTCTTAACCTATTACAAAAGTACATTTACTAAAGCCCCGGGAAGAGCAAAGGGGGTGGTCCATGAAATCAAACTATCACAGACCAGGCCCATACACCAGAAACCATATAGGCTTCCTGAAAAGGTTAGACAGGAGGTAGTGGAGGAAGTAAAAAGGATGGAGCAAGCCAAGGTTATTGTACCATCACGAAGTCCATGGTCATCACCCCTGGTAGTAGTTAATAAGAAAGAAGGTGGAGTGAGGTTATGCCTGGATTTTAGACGCATAAATGCTGTTTCAGAGTTTGATGGGTACCCCATGCCACGGATAGATGATTTGTTGGACCAAATCGGATCTGCTCAGTACATCAGTACCCTTGATTTAACAAAAGGGTACTGGCAGATCCCCTTGGCACCTCAGGCACAAGAAATAACAGCTTTCTGCACACCACTTGGTTTATACCACTTTACAACAATGCCATTTGGATTGCATGGGGCTCCTGCTACCTTTCAAAGATACATGGATCATGTATTGAGGCCCCATAAACCATATAGTGCAGCATATCTGGATGATGTGGTGATCTACAGTCCAGATTGGGAAACCCATTTGGTACACTTGAGTGCAGTCATCCAAAGCCTTAAAGATGCTGGTTTGACTATTAACCCAGCCAAGTGTGCCATTGCAAAAACTGAAACCCGTTATCTTGGTTTCATTATTGGAAATGGAACCATAAAACCTGAAATCACCAAGGTGGAAGCTGTGGCAAACAGTCCTGTGCCTAGTACAAAAACATGTATCGCTCATTCTAGGCCTGGCCAGTTACTATCGCCGGTTTATTCCGGATTTCTACCATTGCCACCCCTTACAAACCTCACTAAGAATTGTTTTCCCACCAAAGTTAAATGGACAGCTGACTGTGACAAGGCTTTTAGACAAATAAAGGCAATTTTATGCTCTGCACCAGTTCTTCACAGTCCAGATTTCTCCAGACCTTTGAGGTTCAGACAGATGCCTCTGACACAGGCATTGGAGCAGTTCTTACACAGCAGGACAAACATGGAGAGCATCCCATCCTTTTCTAAGTAGGAAGCTCCATGAAAGGGAAAGGAGGTACTCAACGGTAGAAAAAGAGTGCCTGGCCAATGAAATGGGCCATCGAGGCTTTAAAATACTATCTTTGGGGAATGAGTTCACAATAGTGACAGATCACAATCCACTGTGTTGGCTGAACCTCATGAAAGATAAAAACATGAGAATCATGAGGTGGTATCTGTCTCTACAGCCCTATAAATTTACGGTGACACATAGGGCAGGGTCCCAGCATAAAATGTGGATTTCTTGTCCAGGTTTGGTGCAGACAACACTGTTTCAGGAAATGCTTGATGTTCTGTATAATGTTGTCTGATTGTTACAAACTGTAAAATGTATGCCTCAGTTTGTGATGTACACACCTCAGGAATAGTAGTTAATTGAAACAATATTGTTTGGATATATAATTACCTCAATTACCTTTTGGTACTTGTTCCATTTGTTAAGGGTCCCTGAGGGAACTTCTGGAGTGGGTGGTGGAAGTTCCAACCCTTCCTAGGGTTATAGGACTGGGCATCATAATAATGTTGCCCTCTTGAATGGGGAGGAATGTGGCAGGATGAGAATGTCAACATAAAATTAAAATAAAACATTTATTCTTTTCACTCTGTCCTATTCTCTTAAACTTTTCTGTCTATCCTTAATTTCTTGTCAGGGTGGCCAACCTGACAATTCTATTCTATCTGTGCTGTACCTTTAATCTGTTGTCATTTTCTAACTATCAAAACTGTCACATGAAGTTAAAGCAGATCCTTTAAAGCCTCCAGCTATGTAGATTCTGTGGAAGATTTTGAATCCCCAAGAATCAAAGTGTTTCCAACACCAGAGCAGATTACCAGACAGCCCCATTTTAAAGCAAGTCTCTGCAAGGCTAGAAGATGAGCAAGCAGGCTGTTGCAAGGGAGAAAGAAAATTCTCCTGCAGCTGCTTGCTGTAGATCTCACTTTGCTGCCTAAAAAACAAGAGAGTAAATAAAAAGTTAAAATAAGGACTGCAGCATTAGTGCAGACTGTTCCTGTATATAAAGACATGATAAGGGTGTTTGACTTGTTATTGTGTTGTTCAAATCTATCAAGAAGTGAAGTACAGTATGGGGAGTGAAATAGTGCAATGTTTGCTGACTGCTGAAATGGCAGAGCTGCCATGGGGGTGGGGTTGGGGGTGGAGAAATGTAAAACATAAAAATGTGTTTAAAACACAGTCCTCTATAAACAAGTTTGCTTTTCTTGGTTACTTTACCTGAAATGGTGGCAGGTAGCAAAAGATGGCTTCTATAGAGCTGGTAGCCCAGAAAATGGCTGCTAATATAGAAGTGGTGTAGTGATGTCATTAAAAGGGGAGGGGCTAAAAAGGTCCTTGATGATGCTTTCACCACCAATTAAGGTTCCTCTAAGTTAAAATGAGTACCTACAGAGTATTGCTAATATTATGTTGAAAAAGACACCATAAGCTTTAGATTTAGAGAAACTGAAGCCTATCTTAAGTTCAGAGAAGAGAAATAAGGTTTTGGGTATAATTGATAGTCACATGTCAATGATGTCATGATATTTGTGCTATATTAACCTCCCCACCAGGAGCTAATTCAGGTGTGCTGGTCAGTTTCTTCTGACAAGCTAGGAGAGAGGTGTGAGTGCCTACACACCAGAGTGGGAAGAAATACTGAATATACAGAAACGAGCAGGAGTCTGAGGAAAGACTAGCCTGATTATTTTGTTTTGTTTTATTTGTTGTTATTTTGGTGTGAAAGTTTAAACACCCATTTATTTACTGTAAATATTTTTTTTTGAACAGTTAATTTTTATCATTTTTTGGAAAATAAAATGATAAATGCTACCCAAGCATTTTTTATGCACTTGATTTAAGGACTGGTGTCTGTTATTTAACCCACACCCTTACAAGCCCCAAATAAAGTCGAGCCTTTCTGGGAGAACGGACCATCAGAGGAGTCAATGTTGATAGGATGTGTTCGACTCAAGGCCATTGATTACAATTCATCATAGTCTGAGGCTTCCTTTTAGACTGATGGGGTCTCTTTTTAAGGGGCGTGGACCACCCTGAAGCCCTGGGTGATCTCAATGGACAGTCAACCAAGCAAGCCTGTCTCTGGTTGAAATTTCTTCACGGGGTGCCCCCCCTCATATGGCTGCAAAGAGACCTCCATCATGAACGAAGAAAAAACAGACACTGCCATCTGTACAGCTACCAGCTGAGGGGGGCAGCCACCTGAATGACCCATGGCATTGAGGGTTACAGAAGCAGAGCCCTGCCCTGCCCTGCCCAGCAACAACCACTGCTACCACAGCAAGTATTCGTATCTTTGACAAAGACTGTGTCAACACTGATCATTTGAGGAGGATGATGAAGCCAAAGAGTGTCATGGTCGACATTCATCAATCGAGCGAGAGCAGTACCATGAACAGCCACGACCATCACTCGGGTTGCAGATCTCCACCAGTGGAGCCTGTTGACCACCTGCTTCAGCAGTGAGACCAGGATGGATCTGAAGTGGGAACCAAAGGCGTGACTAGCAGAGTAAACACAAACCAGGCCAGTTCAACTAGGGGTGCCAGCTGAGCCGCTTGCTCTTTGGAAAGCACAGAAAGAACCAGGGTCTTAGAGATCAACGAAGCACTGATGACCTCCCCTTCTGACAACCGGTTTATCAGTTTGAGAAAAATCTCGACCAGCTCCTCAACTGACGTCATGGTCACAAGTTTCGACGGAGCCACCGTGGAAGCCTCGACCTGCCCTTCCAATGGTGAAAACTTGACCAAGGTAAGCTGGTTGGGAGAATCCAGAGAGTGGGAAGAGCGTGAGTCCTCCTGGTCCTACGATCAACGACAGTGGCACTTCTTGTCATATCGCAGACTCTCACTGTCTGGAGGACCAAGTACATTTCACAGGACTCTGGGCAGTCCCTGAATAGCAGCTGTGGGCCCGGCCAGAATCAATGAAAAAGTTGAAAGTTCACCAAAAAATTTAGCGCTTCAAAAGTGGATGCCTCTCATGCATGCAGAGCTGTGGAAGAGAAGATAAACAGGTTACTCACCTGTAACAGTAGTTCTAGGAGTGGTATATGATGTACAGTCACACTTCTGGCAGTACTCCTTTCTCCCGTAAGACTTGCCAGAATGCCTTCAAGCTGGCTCCTCCCCCCCACCTGAGTGGTAACTTCCTTGGCACTGCCCCGTGACATCAGATCTTACTTGCTGGAAGAAAGACTGGTGTGTTATATGCCAGGGGAAGTCAGTATGGGTCAGTATGCATGTACATCATATACCACTCCTAGAACTGTTACAGGTGAGTAACCTGTTTTTCTAGGAACGTGAATACAGTATGATGTACTATCCATACTTCTGGCAGACTCCTAGCAGTTCTCTGGGAGGATGGGGCAAGGTGCACACCCCCTATTTACAGAATAGAGATTAGAGAACTGAGGCCCCAAAGCCAGCATCTCGGCGTGACTCAAGGTCGATGTGGTAGTGGGAAATGAAGCTGTGTGCTGACTTCCAGGTAGCAGCCCTGCAGACTTCCTGGACAGGAAGATCCCTGGAAGCAGCCACCGAGGCAGCGGTATGATGGGTCAAATGAGTCCTTAGCCCTAAGGGAGGCTCCCTACCTGCCAATCTATAGCAGAGGTCGATGCAGAATACAATCCACCTGCCAATCATTCACTTAGCAGCCGGTCTGCCAGATGTGACTTCAGTGTAGGTGACAAACAGCTAACAAAACTCTCCCTGAACTCCAGCCATGCGCTCCTTGTAGTTGGTGAGCACTCACCGCAGGTCCAAAGTATGGAGCCTATGCTCGGCCTCCAAGGTGTGCTTGGTGAAGTACACGAGGAGACTGATCACCTAGTTAAGGTGAAACTCAGATAGAACCTTTGGGAGGAACTTTTGGTTGGGGCAAAGGACAACCTTGTCCCTGTGGAACACCAGGTAAGGAGACTCCACCGAAAGCACCTGGGGTTCACTGATCCTTCTGGCTGACATGACAGCCACCAGGAAGGTGGTCTTCCACGACAGGTGAGAGATGTCACACCTGTGCATTAGTTCGAATGGCTTGCCCATGAGCTTTGCCAATACCAGCAACAAGTCCCAAGGTTGTGGTGGTTCATGGACCAGAGTGGAAATATGGTCAAGACCTTTGAAAAAGTGACAGACCACCTTCTCCTGTACCATTGATATTATACCAGCCCACACTCGGTATGCAGAGATGGCTGCTAGGTGCACCTTAAGGGTTGACCAGAGGCCCGACTAATAAAGGGGACCAAAGGTAGGCCACCGGAAAACACAAGGGGTCAAGCCCCTTGCCCTGGCACCAAATGGAGAACCTCTTCCATTTGAAGGCATAGCATTTTTGGGTCAACTCTTTCTGAGAAGCCTTGACCACAGTGAGGACATCTTTGGAGAGACCCAAAGCCTGGAACTCAAGCCTCTTAGAAACTAGGCTGTCGGGTGCAGGGATTGAAGGTCTGGATGGAGTACCTTCCCCTCATTGCAAGACAGCAGGTCCGGGTGGAGAGGAAAATGCCATGGAAGCCTGCTGCTGAGGCTGAGGAGATCGGGGTACCAGAACTGGTGGGGCCAGTCTAGAGCTACCAGGATCATCAGTGCCTTGCCCCTCCTGGCTTTGATCAGCATTTTGTGGATCAGAGAAAACAAAGGGAAGGCATAGAGGAGACCCGGGGTCCAGGGCCTCGAGAAGGCATCCCCCTGCAGCATTCTCTGCTAAGGGGTGCAGGCACAATACAGCCTCAGTTCTGCATTCTCCTTGGAGGTGAACAGATCCACCAGATGGGTGCCCCACTGGGAGAACAGGCTGTGAACTACCTCCGGATGGAGAGACCAGTCGTGAGATGCCTCGCCCACATGGCTGAGGGCATCCGCCAGCTGACTGGAAATACCTGCCACATGGATGGCCAGAAGATCAGCGTCCAGGCTGAGCACGAGGGTCCAGATGTGGAGAACTTCCCTGCATAAAGGAAGGGTGTGCATCCCACCTTGTTTGTTTAGGTACTACATAGTCGTGGTGTTGTCCATCTCAACCTGAACGTTCTGACCCTAAATGTGTGGAGCAAAGGCTGTTAGCACCAGTTGAACTCCCCGAAGCTCCATCAGGTTGATATGGCATCTGGACTCCTCGGGGGGTCTAGAGTCTGTGGACTCTGTAGGAACCCCATCCCATCAGGGAGGCATCAGTCATGATGGTGACCGTCGGCTCCAGGCAGACAAATGGGATTTCATCTTGTAGATGTTCCGGGACTAACTGCCTCTGGAGGGTGTCCCACATCAGCTGGATCACAGTGTGCTGGGCAAAGTGGTCCTGGCACTAAGATCACTGATAGGCAAGCTCCCATCGCAGACAGCGCATTCTCCACCAGGCCCAATGGACAATGCTGGTGCATGCCACCATGTATACCAGGAGGCGCAGGAAATACCAAACAGGGCACAACTACCCAACCTGAAATCACTGGGCAAAGAAGGAGAGAGTCTCCACCCAATCCACCGGAAGCAGAGCCCTGACGCTGCAAGAGGCGAGCTCTGCCCCAATAAATTGTATAATCTGCGAAGGCATGAGCTCCAGTTTGGCCTTGCTCACTGTGAAGGTTAGTGGGTGAGAGGGATGCATAGGCTCAGGTAAAAGGTGTAGAACGCACTTTGCGGTATTTATTTTCCAAAATAAAATAATAAACCTACAGAAAGGAAATAGGTGATTAGGCCTTCAGTTCTGCAAAAAACAGTGTACAATTCCCTCAGTGCACAACTTCCAGGCTTCATTCCAGCCAAATAGATTCCTAGCACATGAAAACTTGTCTGTACTATGAGAAACAGTGTACAATTCCCTCAGTACACAACTGCCAGGCTTTGTAACAGCAAACAGATTCCTAGCACATGAAAACGTATATGTACTATCAGAAGCAGTACACAATTTCCTCAGTGCACAACTTCCAGGCTTTGTTCCAGCCAAATAGACTCCTAGCACATGAAAACCTCCATATACTATGAGCTGCTTCCTCCACAACAGTCGGGTCTCTACTGACTGACCCATCTGACTCATCTGTTTTGCATCTTAGGAGGAAAGCTTTTATACCTGCCTACTGATGATGTCAGCACCAAGTGAGCTGTTTGACTCACAATTCTCTAAGTAAACGCAGGCAGGTTGACTCATTCTGAATAAACACATTTCTCTAAGTAAACACATGCAGGCTGATTCATCCTGAATAAACACATTTATCTAAGTAAACACATGCAGGCTGACTCATCGGACATTTACACACCTCTGTTTTGCCTAGAAAAGAATGTTTTGTTTTTGGATTCTTGCAAACCCAGAGCAGTTTACACAGAATAAAATACAGAGTGCAAGGCTCTGCATTTCAATTATTTCTCATTACTTACATTCCCTCTGTGTCAGCCTGCAGTACAGCACAAGAGGAGGCAAACAACTTATTGCCTCTTGTTTTACTTAAATGTTCCTTATACAGTACTGGGGGGGGGACTACAATACTGAAAATGGCCAGTTTTCAGCCTGTAGCTAGAACAATAAACTTACAAGAATATGACAGTGTAAAAGAAAATGCAGCACACATTAAGACAGGGGCTCTGACCCTGTCACACTCACCAGGAGGTAAAGGAACAAGCAGGTCTGGAGAGCCAGAACCCTGGACTGCCCCACCTTCCCCCTGGAGAGACCCACTATAAGCCAGCCGTCCTGGTAAGGGTACACCCAGATCCCTCAGTACCTCAGGTAGTCTGCCACCACTGCAATGCACTTGGTGAAGACCCTAAGAGCTGAGGAGAGGCAGAAGGGCATGGCCTTGAACTTGTACAGAACCCTCTCTGCACGGAACCGCAGGAACCGGCAGTGGGACACATTGATGGGGATGAGGAAGAATGCGTCCCAAAGACCCTGAGAGCAGAACCACATATTCTGCTCTAGAGATGGAATGATCTGAGAGAGACAGTGACCATCCTGAAAGTGCACAACCGAAGAAATTTGTTCAGGTCATGCAGATCAAAGATGGGGTGCCAGCTCCCCATCTGCTTTGGCACCAGGAAGTACCTGGAGACAAACCCTGGGCTTACTGGACGGTCCGGGACTGAAGCCACTACCTCCTTCTGGAGAAGCTGGGCAATGTCTTCCAGAAGGGCTGATTTCGTATTAGCGGACACCATGTCCTCCCGTGGGGCATGGGCTCGGCAAGGCAGGTAAGCCTTGAACTCTAGAGGCAGTCCCTGACCAAACACCTCGAGTGCACACTTGTCCGTGGTGACAGTGGACCAGGCAGAAAGGAAGTGGCGGAGCCGGCCCCCCACAAGAGGACCCAGGGGAGACAGGACAGGCATGGGGGAGGCAACCCCAGACCATCACTGGGCTGGCTTGGAGATAGAGGAAGAAGTGTCTGAGGAAGCAGTGGGACCTCGAACACCCGGTTTGCGGACAACTAAAGCAACTGACTTCAGTCAAGGACATCAAGCCTGGGCCTGCTGCCGAGCCGGAAGCTGGGATGGCTTGGCTGCAGAGGCAGAGAGGGGCCAAAAGGGCTTCTTCCTCTAAAGCTTAGTGCCCTTGGGACCTCTGGGAGGAGGTGACAGAGTTCAGGGTGGCACTGGAGTTCTAAATCCGAGTGGGGTGTCCTTCCACCCCAGGCCCAAACAGGTCAGTACCCAAGAAAGAAACATCTGCCAATTTGTGCTGGGTATCTGCTGTAAAGATGGATATCCACAGCCAACCCCTGTGATGCATGGCCACCTCAGCAGCCATGCACCGGGTGCAGGAATCGCCAGTGTCCATGGCCATCTGGAGTTGTTTGGCCACCGCTTGGCTCTGGTCCTGGACTTGCGCTTGACCACGGTCTGTAAGTCTGCCAGGAGCTGGGAAAGCACCTCATCAAGAGTGCCTAAGAGAGCATGAGTAAAGAGAGCCATCAAAAGGGCCGAAGTCTCCTGCTGAAGGCTGAGAGAAGAGGACACAAAGCCTTTTTAGGCCATATGATCCAATTTCTTGGATTCCTTGTCGTGAGGCTCATCTACGTCCCTGACGTTGCCAGTACGTCAAAAGACCGAGTCGGACACCAGACCCTCAGCCAAGGGATGTTCAGTGAAACCAGACAGGGAACCAGTAGAGATTGCCTATTTGCAGGCCATCCATGCCAACAGTGCAGGACAAGAAGCAGGGTGCTGCCAAAGCTACAGAGCGAGGCCAAGAATGGCTTTGGCAACCAGGAAGGCCACCCCAGGGAAGTCACCCCACTCGAGAATCTTGGTCAAAGGGTACTTAGCCCATTTTTGGATGGGCTCCATCTGGAGTCCCGTAGATTCTGAGATTAAATGGAGCAGGCCTGCGAAAGAGGTGGGACCATGCTCCGCAAACAAATCCTTTCCCGACTCGCCGTCCAATGGATGGGAGTGTAGGGAGGAGCCCTCAAACTCTGAGTATTTGTCAAAAAGCGGTCGACAATCAGAGACCCCACTGACCCTACAGGATCTGTCAGGAGTTACGGTGACCGATCGCCGATGAGGAAGCCCAGAAGCGGAATGGGCATCCGTAGGAGGGAGGCATTCCTTTGACGATTTAGGCGGTGGCTCCACCTGGATGGGTGGAGAGGCCAGAATAGGCCGAGCCAAGGTAGGCTGAGGCCTCAATGGTGGGAGCCACGTAATAGCCAGGGTGGGGGTCCGGATCGACTTAACCCCGGTAAACATGAGCTGATCCCACATGAATTCTTCGTAGCGCCAGCATATTTTGCGGGGAAGCCTCTCCACGCCGAAAGAGGAAGACAAAGAAGAATAGCAGCATGCTGCTTACCCAAATGCCAAGAGCGAGAACGCCGATGTTGGCGTGGGCTGCTCAACTCCAGATTTTGGGATCTCGACCTCAACCTCAACCATTGGGGAAGCCATCAGCATGCATCGGAGGGAACCGGCGAAAGCCGAGGATCTTCCAGGGTCATGGGATTCCGAGGGTTAGTGACCAGATCAGCTTGCTGGTCCGATCCACCCTGAGATATAACAGGTAGGACCGGAGTCCTAGAAAGTGAGGTATCCATCTTGTCCTGTGAGAGTGCATCAACCGGCTTGAAAAAAATCTCGACAGGTTGGTTGACAGGCATCTCGGCCAAGTGGCCTGACAGGGAGACTGTGGAGCCAGCGGCCTAGACCAAAGGATCGACCATGGTCCAGACCTCCTGAGAAGCGCAGGAATCCAAGGCCCAAGAGTGCACGCAATCCCACAATCAATGACGAGACTTCTTTTTAGTCTCTTTTTTCGAAGTGTTAGAAGATTTCGTGCCCTTAGAGGGGCCCACCCCTGCCCAACAGTGGGAAGGGACTGGCACAAATCCTCAAAAGCACCTGTGAAGGTGGCGTCAAAGGAAAGCAGCCAACAGGCTGGAGCCGAAGAGGCATGCTCCGTGGCCTGAGCCGCCGCCTCTTCAAATGCTGCAAGTTATTCTGTGGACCACACAGCTGCGAAGACCACCCAATAGGTGTCTGTTGACCTAACAAGAGGGTCCAATTCATCTGGGTGCCCTAAAAGAAGCCTGGCATGCCGGTCTTCCAGAGTACTGGGATGCAAGGTGCGACACAGGCCATATGCCTGGGGATCGTGTTCGTGGCCTAGGCAGTAGATGCATGAGGTGTGCGGGTCCGTCCGGGACATCTTTAGCCCGCATTCACATGTTTTGAAACTCTGCGCTGACTCAGTGATGCCGAGTGAAGGGGTTCACTCAGCACGCTGGCGACCCAGGACTGCACCACGAGCCCCGGGTACCAGGAGTGGAGACCGGCAGGGAGGTAATACAAGCATCTAATTAGACACTTCCCTTCCGGGGGTTGGGCGGACCTTTGGCACCTGGTTTGTGTCTTGGAGATGATCGGGTCGCAGGCTGCCTCGCCACTCCGTCGGACGTCCCCACCCCAGGTCACCACTGTATAGGTCCATTTCGGGAGGTGGGCAGGGCAGAAAAAGTGAAAAAGATGCCCCCAGATGACGGTGGTCTTTCCTCCCATCACTGCAAAGCCCGGGATAGTCCCATGCTGCACTCTCGTCGCTCTGGTGAGGATAGTGGAGTGCGCCTCCGGGTACACGAATGTCTCCCCTACTGGTCTTAGTCATGGGGGGGGGGCATCCCCTTGGTCAAGGAATAAGCTGAGTCGGTCGGGACACGATGAGGGCAGTGGATGGTGACATGAGGAGGCGGGGCTTGTCTGCCTAGTCGCCCATAATGAGGATTAAAAGATCACCTGAAGACGAAAGTCGATTCGCAACGTTTTGCAAAAGTTTGACGCAAAGGGCCTACACAGCGTGGACAGTGGTAAGGAGGGAACCTTCTTCTTCCAATGGAAAGGAAGATCTGATGTTATCGAGCAGTGCCGAGAGAGTTACCACCCAGGTGGGTGGGAGGAGCCAGCTTGAAAATGTTCCGGTAAGTCTTAAAGGGGAAACGAACACTGCCAGAAGTGTGGACAGTACATCATATCCACATCCCTAGAACTGTCTCTTTCAGTGGAAACGAAGCTCTGATGTTGATTAGGCAGAGACGAACGATGTAAACCACAGGTGGTGGGAGCAGATTAGCTTGAAAACATCCAGTACTGAGCTACCTCCAGTGGATACTGCCAGAGTGTGGATAATTAACTGAATTCACATTGGTAGAATGTGCTGCATTACAACAACGAGTCTGCTTGAACCTCAGATCCCTAGTTGGGTGCCAAGGCCCCCTCCTCTTGTGTTCCAGAAACCCCTATCATCCATCCCCAACCCCCAGGGACAGGCCATCATCTGATACATCCACTTTCTGTGTCTGTCCCACCCTCTCTTGAAGCCCTCCACTGTGGATCTCTGAACCAGCTCGCCAGGCAGTGCATTCCAAGGGTCCACCACCCTCTCAGTGAAAAACCTCCTCCTCTTCCCCCCTCACCCTTCCACCTTCCAACTTCAAACCATGTCATCTGCTGATACCTCCCTGCTTTAGTCTAAAGATCCCCTCCATGTTTACCCTACTTACTCCCTTGAGGTACCTGAAGACCTCAATCATGTCCCCCCATCTCTCCTCTCCTCCAATGAAAACAGGCAGAGCTCCTCAAGTCTGTCCTCATATGTCAAATCCCCTAGCCCTCATATCATCTTAGTTGCTCCTCTGTACCCTCTCCAGGAGCTGTATATCCCTCTTCAAGTGTGGTCTCCAGTACTGTACACAGTACTCAAGGTGTGGTCTAACCAGTCCATTGTACAGCAGCAGAATCACTCCCTTGCTCCTAGAGGTGATCCCCCTTACGATGCATCCCAACATCCTGTTTGCCTTACTAGCCGCTCTCCTGCACTGCTCAGAGTTATTCATACATGCATCCACCATGACCCCTAGGTCTTTTTCCCCTATTGAGGCCTCCAGCACCTCCCCTCCCAGGGTGTACCTGTGTTTAGGGTTTCCCCGCCCAAGATGTAACACCTTGCACTTGGTGATATTGAAATTTAATTTCCATGTGTGAGCCCAGCTTTCCAGGGTGTCCAAGTCCCTTTGCAGGGCCAACTTCCCCTATTCTCCCTCAACTAATGCTCCCATCTTGGAGTCATCAGTGAAGAGACTCATTTCACACCCTATACCCTCCCTGATGTCCGATATGTATGCATTAAACAGGATCAGACCCAGGACCAAGCCCTGCGGTACCCCACTACCAACCTCTCTAGGGTTCGAGAGCTCCCCACAGACCACTACTCTCTGGGTGCGACCAGCTAGCCAGTTTTCAATCTATCTGACCATCAAAGGGCCTACTCCAAACCCCATCAGTTTCACCACCAGACCATTGTGGGGGACAGAGTCAAACGCCTTGCTGAAGTCCAAGAATAATACATCCACAGGCTTTCCCCTGTCCAGTTCTGATGTTACCCATTCGTAGAACTCCACAAGGTTGGTTTGACATGATCTACCTGGCACAAACCCACGTTGCGACTATCCAGTCCACTCCTCCAAGTACCCCCCAATCGTTCCTTTAGTATACTCTCCATTAATTCTCCCACCACCAAGGTCAAACTGATGGGTCTATAGTTACCTGGTACTTCCCTCAACCCCTCTTTATGGATTGGCACCACATGTGCCTCTCGTCAATCCCTAGGTACCCTCCCTGTCCCAAGTGACCTGTTGAAGAGCTCCACCAGGGGTGCAGCCAGTATGTCTGCCAATACCCATAGTACTCTCAGATGAATGCCATCCGGCCCAGGAGATCTGTCTTTCTTTAGGGCCTTGAGGGCCAACCACACCCTTCTGGCAGAGATAGCATCATCCGTCCCCTCCACCTTACTGGCCTTTTTATCCTTATCCTGATGTGACACCCTTGGGGTACCTCTCTCTCCCTCTTGCTCCATTTCTATTGCTCCCCTGATCCCACTCACTGCCGCTTCTATCCCCCATCATGCCTTGCTTTATAAATATCCCACCCCTCCCTAGTGAACACAGAGGCAAGTACTTGTTAAATACCTCTGCCTGGTCCTCGCCTCTTCCACCACCCTCCTTCTGATCTCAATTTGTGAGATGGCTCTAGTTTTCTCCGCCTCCCCAATGTACCGGAAGAACCCTTCCTCCATGTATCCCTGTGCCAGCCGCTGCTCTTTACTGGACTTTGCACCCTCACCATCCGGGTGACTTTTCTAGATGCAAGATGGTACATTTCTTATCCCTATCCCCTCTTGCTGTTTATATATTTTTGTGGTGGCCTTCTTTTCTCTGACGCTACCTGAACCTCACTGGACCACCAGCATTGTTTATGTGACCTTGCTCCTAACATTTCACCTTAGCACGGTCCTGACTGCCTCATGAAGTCCCCGTTTTATGACCTCCATCTCCTTTCCACATTTGTCATTGATGTAATCCCTTCAAGTGATCCTTGAGAATATTTCCCATGCCCACAAAGTCTGCCCCCTGAGTCCACTGCCAGTGTCCAGATCTCCTCCCCTCCCCATGCTTATTTGAAACCAGACAGTATTGTGGTCGCTCCCCAGTCAGGATCCTTCTACAACCAGGTCCCTTACCAGATCCCCATCTGCCAGAACCACGTCCCAGGATATGCGCCTCCCTTGTGGGCTCCATCACATGCTGTGTTAAGAACACATCCTGGAAGCCGTCCAGCAGCCTCTGCTCCTTGGCCACCTTAGAGGACATGGTTCCCCAGTTTGTACCTGGCATATTAAGGTCCCCCATCAACACCAATCCCTCTCCTTTTGGTCCACACTGGGCAATGATGTTGTCCAGGAAACCATCCTCCAGAACATCACCCATCCCAGGGGGCCTATATACTACACCCAGTTTGACCTCATCTCCTGCTGGGGATCGTAAGGTGACCCATAAGGCCTTCCACGTTTCCCTCTGCCTCTTCTACCCTAGCAATTTCTATGTCATCTCTAATGAACATAGCCACTCCACCCCCTCTGCCTTCCTTTCTATCCTTCCTAAGCATAGTGTACCCCCACACGTTTAGGTCCCAGTCATGGTTTTTGTTGGCCTCGTCTCCGTGACTGCAACATCTCCCCAACAGCATGGCCTGGAACTCTGGCAACTTGTTTTCCAAGCTCCTGGCATTTACTAACACCAACCCCACCCCTTATCTCTGATCCCTTTGTCAACCCCCCCAGGTTCCTTATACTTCCATCCTCCTCTGCTCCTCCTGAAACCTCCACCCATAGAAACGTAGAATTTGACGGCAGATAAGGACTGCTTGGCCCACCTAGTCTGCCCATTTTCCTACCTAACAGATAAGCTGCAGATCTTAGTTAACCAACAGCTTACTTCCTCCTACCCCCACTAGGACTGCCTTATGTCTGTCCCATGCATTCTTGAATTCCCTCAAGGTTCTTGACTCCACGACCTCCTCAGGGAGGCTGTTCCATGCATCCACAACCCTCTCCGTGAAAAAATACTTCCTCACATTACCTCTGAGCCGTCCCCCCTCTATCTTCAAATTGTGCCCCCTTGCTCTTGCACATCTCTTTTTCTGAAAGATGCTACCCTCTTGGACTTTGTTGAGTCCCTTGAGGCACTTGAAAGTTTCTATCATGTCCCCTCTCTCCCTTCTTTCCTCAAGGGTATACATATTAAGCTCCTTTAGTCTTTCTTCCTATGTCTTCTGGTGCAGACCCTGCACCATTTTGGTTGCCCTCCTCTGGACAGCCTCCACTCAAAGTCTTTGCGGAGATGGGGTCTCCAGAACTGCACACAGTACTCCAGATGGGGTCTCACCAACTGTCTGTACAAAGGGATAACAGCTTCCTGTTTTTTACTGTCGATGCCTCTTCCTATGCATCCCAGTATCCCCCCAGCTTTCCTTACTGCCCTCTCACATTGCTTGCCCACCTTTAGGTCATCTGATATAATTACCCCCAAGTCCCTTTCCATTTTTACTGTTGTCAGTATCTCACCCCCCATTGTGTACTCTTCCCCTGGGTTTTTGTTTCCCAGGTGCATTACCTTGCACTTCTTTGCATTGAATCTGAGCTGCCATACATTTGACCATTCCACCAACCTTCCCAAGTCACTTCTCATCCTTTCCACTCCATCTTCTGTATCAACCCTGTTGCAGATCTTTGCATCATCTGCAAAGAGACATACTTTTCCTTCCAGTTCCTCTGCAATGTCACTTATAAAGATATTAAAAAGGACCGGTCCCAGTACTGAACCCTGCGGTACCCCGCTAGTAACCCTCCTTTCTTCACTGTGCACTCCATTTACTACTACCCTTTGTGTCCTGTTGTCCAGCCAATTTTTAATCCAGGCTACCATCCTGGGGCCCACTCCAAGGCCGGCTAACTTGTGTATTAATCTTTTGTTTGGGACTGTATCAAATGCCTTGCTAAAATCTAGGTAGGCCATGTCCACAGCCCCTCCCTGGTCTACTACTTTCGTCACCCAGTTAAATAAATCTATTAGATTCGTCTGACACGACATTCCCATCGTGAATCCATGCTGCCTTGGGTCCTGTGCCCCACTGACCTCTAGGTACTCAACAATTCTTTCCTTCAGAAGTGATTCCATCATTTTCCCTATCACTGAGGTCAAACTAACTGGTCTGTAGTTTCCTGCCTCTGTCCTGCTCCCACTTTGTGAAGAGGAATCTACATTTGCCCTCCTCCAGTCCTCAGGCACCAACCCCATCCTCCCATGACTTAGTTAAAGAGAGTAGTCAGAGGTGATACTGGTTCTACCTTTAGTTCTTTAGAATTTCTTGAGTGAATCCCATCAGGCCCCATTGCTTTGTCCACCTTCAATTTTATTAGTTCCTTTCAGAACTTTCTCTTGTAAATGACTGGTATCTACCCCTGTCTTCAGAGTGTTTCTCTTGTTTGGTTTAGGTACCTCCCTCCTCTTCCTTTGTAGAACACTGAGCAGAAATATTCGTTCAGTATCCCTGCTTTTCACTGTCCCCCTCTACCCACACATTCCCTCCCCTTTATTAAGCCTCAGTATCCCTCCTTTGGTCTTTCTTCGCTCCCTAATGTACCTATAAAGGTCTTATCCCCTTCTTAACAGAACTGGCTATCCTTTCTCGGTTTGGGCCTTTTGCTATTCTGACTGCCTTCCAGCCTCTTTCTGCTTTAACTGATAAAGTTCTCTGTCCTGCTCCTTCTGTGTTTCCTTATATTTCCTGATACTATCCTTTTCTCCTTAACCTTCCCTGCCACCTCTTTTGAGAACCATGCGTTTTTTCCTCCGTTGTGTTTTATTGATTTGCTTTACACAAAGGCTTGTTGCCTCTCTGATGGCTGTTTTGAGTACTCCCCATTGTTCCTCCACCCCTCCTTCTTGCCTGTTTTCCAGTGCTTTTCTAAGGCACTCACTCATTTTCCCAAAGTCAGCCCTCCCAAAGTCCAATACTCTTGCTTTTGTATGACTTGATTGTATGGCAGTGTTTATCGTGAACCACATTGTTTGGTGGTCGCTTGTTCCCAGATGGCTACCCACCTCTAAATCTGAGATTCTTTCTCCGTCCCCATTTGAGAGTACCAGGTCTAAGATTGCTCCCTCCCGAGTGGGTTCCAATACGAGCTGTCTGAGGCATGCCCCCTGTAGGGCATCAAGAATGACCCTGCTCTTGGATGTGGTTGCAGCAAAGGTGCTTCAGTTAACATCTGACATATTCAGGTCCCCCATCAACAATATCTCCCCTTTTTCTGCCATTCTAAGGAAGCCTTCTATCATTTCCTTGTCCATTCCCTCCCCCGAGATGGGGATCTGTATACAACCCCTGTGCGGATTGTGGTGCCATTTCCTGTCTCCAGGGTGACCCAGAGTGCCTCATCTGCTCCCTGTTTACTCTTTAGTTCTGTTGCTTTGATCCCTTCCTTTACATATAGAGCTACTCCCCACCTTTTTTACCCTCCCTGTCCCTCCTGTAGATTGTGTATCCTGGTATGTTGACATCCCAGTCATGGTTCTCTTTGTACCATGTTTCTGTGACTGCCACAATATCCAGACAACCCTCTTCCATCAAGGCCACTAGTTCAGAGAGCTTGTTACACAGAGTACGGGAGTTGGTACTCATCACCCTCCACTTTTTGATAGCCTTACCCCTTCTAGCCCCATTCCTGTCCTTACTGCCCTTGCCTTTCTTTACATTTACCTCTGTCCTGCTCCCTAATAACTTCTCTACCTTGGTGTTTACCTCACTAATTACCCTGTTTTGTGGGGCAAGGCTGGGATTTCCCTGCTCCTTTTCAGTGCCTCCCCCCCTTGGCTAGTTTAAATGCTTGCCAATGAAGCATTTAAACCTCTCACCTAGGATCCTGGACCCCCTGGACAGATGCAGACCATCGCACCAGTATAGGTCTGCATCCCTCCAGGTGACTCCCCAGTCCCCAATGAAGCCAAAACCCTGAGCTCCACACCAGTTTTTCAACCACTCATTGAATTCCCTGGTGAGGAGTGCCCTAGCATCACCCTTGCCACAGACAGGCTGCACCTCCGAGAAGGTTACCGTATGTGCCACTTGTCTATGGCCCCTCCCCAACTCTACAAACTCCTCTTGCACTGCTCTGATCCCATTCCTAGCCAGGTCATTTCTCCCTAGATGGACAATGACATCCAGCTCCCTCCCTCGTGCAGCTCCTCCCAAGATCCTGAGGATTCGCCTCCTGTCCCTCCAAGCCATGGCGCCAGGAAGGCACCTTACCTCCCTCTCCCCTTCCTCCCCCATTTCTACCCCCTAATGATTGAGTCCCCCACCAGGAGTTGTTTCCTTCCCCTGTGGGGTCCCATACCACCCTCCTGTGGGTCTCCTTTGTGGAGGTTCCCAGCATCCTCCTTGGTCTCCACTGCAGGTGCCTCCACAGAGGAACCACTATCCACCAGAAGAGTGAATGAACTGTGGAGAGGTACAGCTGGAGGGATGCAACTCTGTTCCACCACCCTCTCCCTCTCTGAGCCCACCCTGGTCCAGCCTCTCCTCTTTCTTGGCAACCTCTGGGGTAGTGGCATTGGCCCTGGTGGTCCCTGGCTGGGGAGGAGGTTTCACAAGGCTCAGCCAGGTCAGCCCTTGAGACGGGCAACCTCCCTCTCAGGCCAGAGAGGTGCCTGCAAATAGGTAGCATTGCAGCTTCCAGAATGTCTCCCAGAACACTGCTGCCTACAGCCATTGCACTGCACCACCCTATCATGTCTTATTTTGTGTCCCTCTCCTGTTTCTCTGTAGGCTTACTCTCTCCTCTCCTTACAACTCTCACCCTTCCTGTTCTGGGACAGCAACTTCCTATCTTCTTTAGTAGCCTCCTTTTTCCTTGCTCAATGTCAGACCACCAGCAGCTGGGGGGGGGGGGGAGAGTGAGCTACTTTTTTTCCTTTAGGGTTGACAAAACCAATGTTTCTCTAAGATCCTTCCCTTCCTACTGCCAAACAGGAAGTTCCTGTTGACACTCAGATCCAGTGGCTCAGATCCAGTGGCTATAAAAGTAGAACTGGCTTAGGGTGGGATGGAGGGCAATTAGTAAGAAAAAGGGCTAGCAACAGGTAGTTGTAATTTGAATCACCTGCTTTTATAGTGTCTAAGCCACACCCCCAATTAAGCTCTCTCTCCTCCTACTGATTTAGCAAAGTCAGCTGATACAATACCCTTCCCTGCACAGAACACACACTGACTTTCTTTTCTTTTTTTAACCCTAAATAAGACCCCTTCTAATTCTAATATAGTATCTGTCTACTTAATCTCAACAGACACTGACTCCTGCTGAGATATACATTTTAAATTAATAAGAAAATGTAGCTTTTTTAGTTAGCTGCTTTCTGCTCTACAAGCAAGGCTACCAACAGGAAGTTGTAATTTGAATCACCTGCTTTTATAGTGTCTAAGCAACACCCCCAATTAAGCTCTCTCTCCTCCTACTAGTTTAGCAAAGTCAGCTGATACAATACCCTTCCCTGCACAGAACACACACTGACTTTCTTTCTTTCCTTTCTTTTTTTAACCCTAAATAAGACCCCTTCTACTTCTAATAAAGTATCTGTCTACTTAATCTCAACAGACACTGACTCCTGCTGAGATATAAGTTTTAAATTAATAAGAAAATGTAGTTTTTAGTTAGCTGCTTTCTACTCTACAAGCAAGGCTAGCAACAGGCAACCCCTAGTCTGTTCTCCTCCCCTTGGGTTTGAGGCTACTCCCTCATCTGGAGGAGAGAGCTTGGTCAGCCCTCCTTTATCCCCCTCACAAGTTTAAACCCCACCTTTTTTGAATGTAGTCAGCCATCCCCTGTTTAAGGACTTCCTTCCCTAATGGGACAAGATGAAGACTGAGGAACCCAGAGAAGAGGAAGGAAAGGATGTGGAGGTTAGCCAAGGAGGTGACCTCAGCGAGGAAAGCAGTGGATCCCAGAGGAGGAGGAAGCGAATCCTGGTGGGGGACTATATCATAAGAGGGATCCAGCTAGGAACACAGGAGGGGGAGGACAGGGAGGTGAGGTGCCTACCAGGTGTCACGGCATGGAGGGATGGAAGGAAGATCCTGGGGATCACTGGGAAGGCAAGATGGGAGGGTGAGCTGGATGTCATTGTCCACCTAGGTACTAATGACCTGGCAAATGGAGAGCCAAAAGAAGTTCAGGAAGAGTTTAGGAAATTGAGGAGGGGTCTCAAGCAAGTAGCTACTTCTGTCACTTTCTCAGAAGTACTACCTGCGAGAGGCAAGGGAGAGCATAGGGGTGCATGCACCAGGAACTTTAACTCATGGTTGAAGAACTAGTGCTGTGAGGAAGGCTTTGGATTCATTGGTGACTGGGGACCCACCTGGAGGGATGGAGGTTTGTTCAAGCCTGACGGCCTGCATCCATCCTGGACAGAAATCCAAGCACGCAATGATAAATTTAAATGCTACATTGACAAGCATTTAAACTAGCAAAGGGGGGTGGCAGGCCAGCAAGGAGGGTACCTACTAGTTCACCCCCCATAGCTAGCAGTGGAACCAGTGAACTAGAGGAGTGGCTATCTCTACAAAGCAGTGTACAAAAGATGGAGATTAGTGCCCAAGAGGTGGATAGGCAGAAAAGGGGCAAAATTAAGCAGAAGGGCAGACAGCAAGGAGAACTAGGGATAAAGGACAACCAAGGAAGGGGCTGGAGTAGAACAGCGAAACAGTCTCGGGAGGTCAAATCATGGAAAGCCATGTGTGCAAATGCCAGGAGCCATAGCAACAAGATGGAAGATCTGAGGCTGTCATGGTGCAGTCAGACCTGGACATTGTGGCCATCACTGAAACCTAGTGTGTAATGATAACCACGACTGGGAGATGGCCATACCTGGCTACAACATATTCAGAAGAGACAGGGCAGGCAGGAAGGGAGGAGGAGTGGCACTGTATGTGAGAAATGACATAAGGGCCACAGAGATCCAGGAGGAACAAAATGGGGGAGAGATACTGTGGGTTAAGCTGGAAAGGAAAATGGGGCCAGCCATCCGCACAGGTGTGGTCTATAGACCAACAGCCCAGGAGGAGGAAGAAACAGATAGGGAGCTGATGCTAGCCATCCAAAGGATGGCAGACAAGGGGGGTTAGTACTGGTTGGAGACTTCAATATTCCAGATGTGGACTGGAGCATCCCAGCAGCAGCATCAACTGGGAGTAGATTTATCCTGGACTCCCTTCAGGGTGCCTTCCTCAAGCAACTGGTCATGGAACCAACTCAACAGAAGGCAATACTGGACCTTGTGCTCACAAACAGGGACAGTGTGATGGGGGTAACAGTGGGAGAGCACCTGGGGAACAGTGACCACCAGTCATTGTGGTTTGAAATCACAGAAAGAGCAGAACCAAACCACACAAAAACATGAATCCTGGATTTTGGGGGGGCAGACTTTGGGAAAATGGAGAGATACTTTAAAGAGGCATTAAGGGGAATGGGGCAGGAATCAGGGGTTGAGGAACAGCGGGCAGTGTTTAAAATGGGGATTACAAGAGCAATATAATTATGCATTAAGCAGGTTAGCAAGAGGAAAAGAAAGAGGAGACCATTATGGTTTTCCAAAGAGGTAGCAAAGAAAGTGAAAGCCAAAAAGATTGCATTCAATTTTCCAGCAAAATTAAAAGTGTACCTAGAGGGCAGAGCACGAGTCTTCAATTCCCTGGCAGAGGCGGCACCATTCTTAGCAGAACAGAAGATTACACTCCCAAACAGGGAACTGGAGATGCTGGAGCACAGATTGTTGACGGGAGTCTGGGGAGTCCAATCAAGAGAGTGCAACAGGTCATCGATGTGGCTGCTTCCACCTCGAGCTCTAACTGACGTGACGAAGCTATTAAAGAAATCAGACTAGGAATCACGTTCGAAACTGGATGTAGGAGAAGGAAACCAGATGACCTGAGGTCTGTAGTGAAGACTGGGAAGCTGTAATCCTATGCCGTAAGGAGGAACTTGTTCTCTATGAAGTAGACAATTCAGGTTGATGGAGGGGTGGTGGTGGGGGATGATCTCTTCTCACAGCGGGGTGCATATTCTCATTGGGCTAGAGAGGAGATCCCCCTATATTCTGAACAATTCTGAACAATGGGAACTTATTCAAGGCTGTTTGAACCCCATGAGGAATTGATTTGGACAAAATAACATCCATAGACATCATTGTTCAGTATAAACTCACCTGCTTACTAATAGTAATAATAATAATAATAATTTTATTTATATAGCGCCTTTCAATGTATCAAGGCACTGAACAAGTTAAAATCATGAATTCTAATTTCAATACAAGACTTCAAAACATATAAAAATACACCATAAAAACATTATAAATTACAATAAAATTCCAATCATATTACAATTAACTTAGCTATCCAAGAAGGCTATTTTCCATAAATATGATTTCAGGTCTTTCTTAAATATCTCCAAGGAGGTGCACTCCCGTAACCGGCATGGTAGAGAATTCCAAAGAGTGGGTGCAGCATGAGAAAATGCTCTGCTGCCTGAAGATTTTAAAGATTGGAATCTCCAACAACCCTATGTCGACCGAGCAGAGCGATCAGCCAGGGTAGTAAGGAACCAGTAGGTCTTTCAGATAGGACGGACCCTGATCGCGATGGGCTTTAAAACTCAATAAAATGACTCTGAAGGTGATCCGGATATGAAGCTTAGAACTATGAGGGTTTATGATGGAGACATAAGAGGAGGAGGAATAGGCAGGAAAAGTTCACAAAACTTCTACCTGCACAGAAGCTATTTTGAAGGAAGAGTTGGGGGGCAGCCACAAAACCTTTTGGAAAGTGATGCAGGGGAATTTCTGCATGCTACTCATGATCCTCGGGTTTTGTGGGGACAGGGAGTATAACATGCTACACCAGGAGGTCACTAAGGTTACCTCTAGCTATACATCGGTGAGGTTGTTAAACTGAAAATCCTCACTTAGGAAGTCGTTACACGATTTTTAAAATCAGAGGTAATAGTTGCTATAGTATACAGCAACTTAGTTTGGAATCAGTAACTCAGTTATGGAAGTTCACATTTTACTTGGTTTTATGGGTTACTGGTATGTTGAAGTGGGAATTGTTTGTTATATTAGTTATTAGTTATAGCTACCGTCTGTCTGCTATAGGGAACAAATACAGGTTACTCACCTGTAACAGGAGTTCTAGGAATGGTATATGTTTTTCATCCACACTTATTGGCAGGTATCCTTGCCGCTTTAAATCTTGCCGGAAGCTCTTCAAGCTGGCTCCTCCCACCCACCCGGCTGGTAAAACTTTCGGCTCGGCCCCATGACGCCAGATCTGGCCCGCTGGAAGCTCAGGTTGTGCGTCGAAGCCGGGGAGGTCGGGTGAGTCGTGTGCATGAACAACATATACCATTCCTAGAACTCCTGTTACAGGTGAGTAACCTGTATTTCTATGGACATGGAAATGTTGTTCATCCACACTTATTGGCAGACTCCTAGCAGTTCTCCGGGAGGAGGGGGCAAGACGCACACCCCCTACTTAGGGAAAAGAGACTGGAGAACCGAGGCCCCAAAACCAGCATCCCGGCGTGACTCAAGGTCGATGTGGTAATGGGTGATGAAGGTGTGTGCTGACTTCCAGGTAGCAGCCCTGCAGATTTCCTGGATAGGGACGTCCCTGGAAGCAGCCACCGACAGCAGTATGGCGGGTAGAATGAGCCTATCCCTCTGGGAGGCTCCATGCCCGCCAACTTATAGCAGAGATCTATACAGGAGGTGACCCACCTGCTTATCGTCAAGCTTGGCACTTGGGTCTGCCAGGTGCAGCTTCAGCGTGAGTGACAAACAGCTGGCGAACCTCTCCCGAATTTCAGCCGGCGCCTTGTAGTAAGCGAGCGCCCTTCTAGGGTCCAGCAGGAGCCTATATTCGGCCTCCGAGGTGTGGATTGGGGTAGAACACTGGCAGAGACAACACCTGGTTAAGGTGAAACTCCGACACCACCTCCGGAAGGAATTTCAGGTGGGGACGAAGGACAACCTTGTCCCTGTGGAAGACCAGGTAAGGAGACTCGATGGAAAGCGCCTGGAGCTCTCCCATCCCTCTGGCTGACGTGATAGCCACCAAGAAGGCGGTCTTCCACGACAGGTGAGAGAGAGACCACACCCTGTGCATTGGTTCGAATGGCTTGCCCATGAGCTTTGCCAGTACCAGCAGTAGATCCCACGGAGGTGGAGGTTCTCGCACCGGAGGGGAAATGTGATCAAGGCCTTTGAAAAAGCACCAGACCACCTTCTCCTACGCCACCGACTGCTTCCCGGCCCGCGCCCGGTAAGCAGAGATGGCTGCCAGGTGCACCCTTAGGGTCGTTGACCTAAGCCCTTGCTGAGAAAGGCACCATAAATAGTCCAAGATGCTTGCCAAGGAACAGGAGGAAGGGTCCAAGCCCTTGCCCTGACACCAAATGGAAAACCTCTTCTATTTGAAGGCATAGCATTTCCTGGTTGACTCCTTATGGGACGCCTCAACAACATTGAGGACCTCGTCGGAAAGACCCAAGGCCTGGAACTCTAGCCGCTCAGGAACCAGGCCGTCAGGTGCAGGGATTGAAGGTCCAGATGGAACACCTTCCACTGATTGACTGAAAGCAGGTTCGGGCGAGCTGGAAGCTGCCTCGGGAGCCTGGAGCTGAGGCTGAGATCATCTGGGTACCAGAACTGGCGAGGCCAGTCTGGAGCTATCAGAATCACCTGTGCCTTGTCCCTCCTTGCTTTGAGAAGCACCTTGTGAATCAAGGGAAATGGGGGGGAAGGCGTAGAAAAGGCCCGGGGTCCACGGCCTCGAGAAGGCATCCCCTGCAGCGAGCCTTGCTGAGGGGGCGGGCATGGAACAGCCTCAGCTCGCCGCTCTCCTGGAGGCAAACAGGTCCACCTGAGGTGTGCCCCAATGGGAGAACAGATCTTGTACTACCTCCGCAGGAGAGACCACTCGTGGGACGCAGCCCTATCCGGCTGAGGCATCTGCCAGGTGTTGGACGCTCCTGCCACATGAATGGCTAGGAGATCCGCCTCCAGGCTGCGCACGAGTGACCAAATGCGGAGAGCTTCCTTGCACAGAAGCATGGAGCGTGTCCCGCCCTTGCGGTTTAGATAGAACATGGTCGTGGTATTGTCCGTCTGGACTCGGACCACTTGACCCCGGAGAAACGGAGCAAAGGCGGTGAGAGCTAGGCGGACCGCTTGGAGCTCCAGCAGGTTGATGTGGCATCGGGACTCCCATGGGGACCAGAGGCCATGGGCCCGGTGTTCCCCCAGATGGGCACCCCAACCCATCAGAGAGGCATCGGTCAATAGAGAGACCGTCGGCTCAGGGCGGACAAACGGATGCCCTCCTGCAAGTGAACTGGAACGATCCACCACTGGAGAGCGTTCCACATCCCCTGGGTCACCGTCACTAGCTGGTCCAAAGGATCGCAGCATTATGACCACCGGCTGGCCAGTCCCCACTGAAGAGGACGCATGTGCCATCGGGCCGAACGAACCACGCTGGTGCAGGCCGCCATGAGACCCAGGAGGCGCAGGAAGTCCCGGGCAGGGCACGATTGCCCAACCAGAAATGACTGGGCAAAGGAGGAAAGAACCTCGGCCCTGTCCACTTGGAGCCGTGCTCTGGCTCGAAGAGAGTCGAGCTCTGCCCCGATGAAAAAAATCACCTGCTTCGGCTCGAGTTCCGACTTGGTCTCGTTGATGAGGAGGCCAACTTGAGAGCAGACCTAGAGGGCCAGATCTCTGGACCATTCCACCTCCTGCCTGGAGGGGCCTGCTATCAGCCAGTCGTCCAGGTAAGGGTACACCCGGACCCCTTGGCACCGCAGGAATGCTGTCACCACTGCCATGCATTTGGTGAAGACCCTGGGAGCTGGAGACAGGCCGAAGTGCATGGCTCGGAACTCGAAAAGGGATCCCTCCGCTCAAAAGCAAAGGAATCTCTGGTGTGACGGACGGATAGGGACGTGAAAGAACATGTCCTGCAGGTCCAGAGAGCAGAACCACACGCCGCGTTCCAAGGATGGTATTATCTGAACCAGAGTGACCATCCTGAAGGTTCGAGACCTTAGGAACTTGTTCAGGTTGTGCAGGTCGAGAATGGGGCACCAGCCCCCCCATCCGTTTCGGGACCAGAAAGTACCTGGACACAAACCCCGGGTCTGAAGAAGGGTCCGCCACCTCCCTGATCACCTCCTTCTGGAGGAGAGTAATGTCGGCTCGGCGAGCCGACAGGCTTAGGTGGTGAACTTGAGGCCCCCGAGGAGCGACGGCTCTGAAGGGCGGGCCTGCTCGAACTCCAGAGGCAGGCTCTTCCCACCACCTCAATACCCATCTGTCCGTGGTAATAACGGACCAGGTGGAAAGGAAGTGACAGAGCCGCCCCACGGGGAACCTGGGGTGAGCAACGGATTGGGAGCGACACCCCTCAACCCGTCACTGAGCAGGCTTGAGGAAGGACCGCCGAGGGACCTCCTGGGCCTTTTCCTCCCTGCTTCCTGTTGGAGGAAGCCCGGGCTTGGGTTTGGGATGCCAAGCTCGCGCCTGCTAGCCCTGACGTTGCTGGGCCGGACGTGCCGCGGGCGAAGAGGGACGAAAGGGCTTAGGCTGTGGTCTGCGGCCTTTGTCCTTCTGTGCGGATGAGACCGAGTCCAAGGTAGCACTGGACTCTCGATCCTCTGTAGGTGGCCTTCCACCCCAGGGCCGAAGAGGTCGGTCCCCAGGAAGGGGACATCCGCCAACTTGTGCTGGGTATCCGAAGTAAAGGTGGATATCTTCAACCAAGCCCGACGGCGCATAGCCACTGCGGCCGCTATCGACCTGGCACAAGAGTCTCCAATGTCCAGAGCAGTCTGGAGCTGCTGTTTGGCCACTGCCCTGCCCTGGTCCCGCCCCTGCCAGACCGTGGTCTGCAGGTCCGCCGGAAGATGAGGGACTACCTCGTCCAGGGAGCCCAACAGGGCAAGAGAGAAATGTGCCATGAGGACGGCTGAACTGGCCTACCGAAGGCTGAGGGAGGACGCAGCGTAGACTTTGCACCCGGCATAGTCCAATTTCTTGGACTCCTTGTCGGGTGGTTTGTCCACGTCCCTAGCGTTCCCGGCGCACCGTAAAACGCTGTCGGTAACTAACCCCTCGGCTGAGGGGTGTTCCAAAAAACCGGACAAGGAACCGGTAGGGACCGCATACTTCCTGGCCATCCTGGCCGAGGGCGCAGGACAGGAAGCAGGGCGCTGCCAGAGCTCCAAGGCCGGGCCCACTATGGCCTCAGCCACCGGAAAGGCCTCCGTAGGGGAATCCCCTCGGTCCAGAATCTCCGTGAGGGTACCTGGCCCGCTTAGAGACAGGTTTGAGCTTCATCCCAGTGGACTCCGAGATGAGCCGAAGCAATCCCAGATAGGACGAAGGGCTATCATCCATCGACTGACCCCCAGAGGACTCCAAGTCTACTCACCTGGAGAACAGAGAGGAGTTGCCGTCGGACTCGGAAGAGTCTGCAAAGAGCTGCCTCGGGCCTGAGCCACCCTCCACCTGCCGAGGTCGGTCGGGAGTGAGGGTAACAGACAGCCTATGGGGAAGACCCTGAGCCGACCGAGAATCCTTGGTTGGAGCCCCAAATAGCGGCTGTGGAGGCGGAAGTTCCACCGAAATCAGTGGAGCAGCTGGTTTTGGCCGAACAACTGGCCTGGCAACAGGCTCCTCGGTTAAGTCGAGGGGTTGTTGCGGCCGCTCCGGTGACAGCCACTTAATGGCCGGGGAAGGCAATGGCATAGGCTTATTCCCAGTCAGAAGGAGCTATTGCCACATGAGATCCTCGTATCGTCGACGTAACTTATGCCGAAGCCTCCCCTCGTCCGAGGAGGAGGACGAGGATGAGCAGCGACGCCGCTTACCGCGGTGCCAAGACCGAGACCGCCTATGATGGCGGGATCGGCTGGACCGCGAAGACGTCTGAGACTGAGACCCTCGGCTTTTCCGAGGGCGGTGCGAGGAAGTGTCGGCCGGAACCGGCACTTCCCTCGGCTCGGAGGGTTCACCCGAGGGCTCCGGAACCGGAGGCACTGGCAAGCCCACGGGATCCTCAACTCCCACTGGGGAAACCGGGGAGAGAGGATTCTCGGCTTTGCTGACGACAACCCGTCCAACGGGTCGAGAAAAATCTCGACTACGTCGACAGGAGTCTCGGTCAACTGACCTAACGGGGACACTGAGAGACCAGTGGCGGCCGCCGACGTAATCGGGTCGATGGTCCATCTAACTTGGGAGAGGGACCTTTCCCTCTCCCAAGAGCGACGATGGAGGGATTTACCCTTGTCCTTCTTTTTTGGACCGAGAAAAAGGTCCAGCAGACATTGGTCCCTCTCCCTTAGTGGAGAGGGACAGACAAAGCTCCTTAAAGGAAGCTGTATAAGAGGAACCCAGAGAGAGCGGGACAAATGCTGTGGCCGAGGAAGATACGGCCTGCACCGCCTCCTCTTTGATGGTGATCATCTGCTCGAGCTGATCCGCCGAGCCCGCCGCCGGAGACCACCGACCGGGCCTCTTTTGACTTCACCGGAGGAAAACGCTTCTCGGGACGCCCCAGTTGTAACCGGGCAACGCGGTCTTCAAGGACGTAGGCCGAGAAGGAAGAGCACAAGTTGCAAGCCTGTGGGTCGTGTTCAAGGCCTAAACAGTAGACACACGTGGAGTCCGAGACATCTTCTGCCCACAAGGGCATCTCCGAAAACCGGGAGTTGATTTGTCCATCGCAGCCGCGAGGGATAGAAGACCAAAGACTCAATTAGCAAAACCTTTTAAATTCGCAAAACCGAAGATTTAGGAACCGGTCTCAAACGCAGAGCGTTAAGGAGGGAACCTGAGCTTCCAAGCGGTAAGGAAGATCTGGCATCATGGGGCGGAGCTGAGAGTTTTACCACCCGGGTGGGTGGGAGGAGCCAGCTTGAAGACCTTCCGGCAAGATTTAAAGCGGCAAGGATACCTGCCAAAAAGTGTGGGTGAACAACCTATCCATGTCCCTAGAAAATATATTTTCTTGCCTTCAGTACGTGCACATTACTGTTCCAATTTCTCGCTGTGGCTAAATGGAAGCTGACAAGACCTACTGACACTGTAAGCCAGAATGAATAGACTCAAAGTGATTACATACAATGTTAAGGGTATCCATTCACCCGTAAAGCGCTCCAGAATCTTAAACGAACTGAAAAAGCTCGATTGTAATACAGCATTTCAGGGTATTAAATAATTGATTAGCAATTTTTTTCTTGGGACTATACAAACTGTACAGAACGTATTTATATAGATTTTCTAGAAGTGATGTGTTTGTTAAACACAGTGAGGCAAGGGCTATGCATTTTCACAAAGATTTAGCACTTTTATGAGCAAAACGCTAATCAATTTTTAGAGTTAAATAAATCCCTGCATTTTTACAGGAAACCCACTTCGGCAGGGATGAACACCTTAAACTGAGGAAAGCATGGGTAGATAGAGTCGAAGCTTCCCCTTCACCCAATGGCAGGCAAGCAGGTGTGGCCATCTTGTTCAGGAGGAGCTGCCCATTTCAAATAGTTGATATCGAAAGGGGGTGGGAGGGGCGTTTTTTGTGCATCTCGGGCATTATACAGCGACAGTCGATTCATTTGGTGAATTTATATGCACCCAATAGCCAAACACATGTATTTTTAAAATCGGTCTTGCACAAGGTGGCCTTTTTACCAGAAGGTCAGCTGATAATAGCTGGAGATTTTAACGTGGTGGTTTCCCCAGGCCTCGATAGATCTTCCCATTCCCAGAATCATAACAGGGTGACAACTAGGACTTTGGCTGCTCTACTAGAGGAGCTGGGGCTAAGTGATGTTTGGCGAATCCAACATAAAGGGGAAAGAGATTACTCCTTTTTTTCAGCAGCTAATCAGTCATATTCTAGAATAGATTTGTTTGTAGTCCCTAAGGCGCAGATTTATAGAGTGTCATCTTCAAAAATATACAACATCACTTTCTCGGACCATGCACCGGTTGGGATCACATGGGCATTGTCCTGAGAGCACAGATTCTCACAATGGCGATTAAATGTTTCGCTACTAAATGACAAGGTTCTAACTATGAAACTGGCCAAATTAATAAAGGAAATATATGACACTAATGTACAACAGTGTTGCTCTCCAATCAGTACTTGGGAGGCCCTGAAAGCGGTGGTGAGGGGAGAACTTATTAGTGCAGCCTCAGCAAATAAGAAGTTGGCCTAGATATCCCGAAATAGAATTTTAGAAAAGATTGGCTCCCTCGAGGAGGAGCATAAGAGAAACCCCACAAATACCCAGAATCATGAAAGCACTGGTGGAGGGAAGGGAGGAACTATGAAAACTGGATGACAGGGTGATAGATGGCCAATTAAGATACTTGAACCAGAGATACCATGACTTGGGGGGGGGGCCTCTAGGCTTTTGGCGATTCGCCTACGCAAGGCCCAGGCAGATAGGACAATGCTAAAATTAAGAAATATTGAACATCCCTCTGCTCCCTGGACTAAACCTCAGGAAACAGCACAGCAATTTCAACAGTTCTACCAAAACCTATATAGGAGTGAGTATCAGGGCACAGATATTGTAACAAGTACAGAGAACTTTCTGAAAGATTTACCAATTCCTAAATTACCGGAATCAGCAAAATTGGAACTGAACGGCAAAATTACATTGAGGGAAGTTAGAGACACAATAGTGCGATTGCCCTCGAACAAGGCCCCAGGACCGGATGGCTATGGTCCAGAATTCTATAAAAAGTTTAAAGAGGTGTTAGCCCCTATCCTGACCACGGTATTCAACTCCTGCCTGGAGGAGAACCGTATTCCTGATTCATGGAAGGAAGCAATCCTTTATTAGTGTTATTCATAAACCAGACAAACCGAAGGACAGATGTGATGCTTACAAGCCTATATCCTTGCTAAATCAGGATCTGAAGATACTTATAAAATTCTGCCATCCAGACTACAGAAACATATAGAAATACTGAACCACCCTGACCTAACAGGCTTTATCCTTAACAGGCACCCAGCTGACAACATTCGAAAGCTTTTAAATGTTATGACATCTAATTCCCAAACAACATTGGCCCAGTTAGCTCTTTTTCTGGATGCAGAAAAAGCATTTGACCGTCTAAACTGGGAATACCTTCGGGTGATTATGGGGAGGATGGGCTTAGGGAAGGCATTTATACAATGGATCTCACTGTGCTACGGAAACCCCACAGCTAAGGTTAGAGTTAATGGAACTATCTCCTCGGGTATTCAGCTAGAGAGAGGGTCTAGGCAGGGATGTCCCCTTTCACCCCTTTTATTTGCACTTAACTTAGAACCATTAGCAGTGGCTATTTGAGAATCAAAAGACATTAAGGGCATTATGGTTGGGGAGCAGTGCTGCAAAATATCTATGTATGCAGACGATACGTTGATTTTTGTGGACAACCCCCGCATTACGATTCCTAATTTATTATGATTACTGGGAAAATATGGGGCAATATCGGGCTTTAAAATTAACATCGAAAAATCGGAGGCTTTGGTACTGAGGGGGGAGGTGACGCCTGACAAAGAAAAAATCCCATTCAGATGGGTCAAGGAGAAGGTTAAGCATCTGGGAGTTTGGATCCCGAAACATATTCACAATCTATATAATTTTAATTATAAACTGTTGATGGACCGAATTCTCACGGATTTGAGCAGATGGAAAGTACTGACACTGACTTTCTCTATGAGGATTGACACTATTAAAATGAACGTTCTGCCAAGAATGCTGTTTCTGTTCTCCACCCTCCCAGTGCTGATACCTGAAAGAGACCTTCAAAATTTACAAAAAAAAATTACCAACTTCATATGGGCAGGCCGACAACCAAGAATTCGGTTAATAAAACTACAAGAGGGCAAAAGACAGGGGGGGTTGGGGCCTACTGAATTTAATTAGATACTATTGGGCAGCTCAAATAATCCCATTAGTTAAATTGTTAATTAAAACCCAACCGATAGATTGGTGCAAGATGGAGCGAGAGGCTTATTCAGGGATACCAATTTGGGTGCTACCATGGATTATTCTACCAAAGACTCTCCACAGGGTGGAGAACAGATGGATGAGGCATACTATGGCAATATGGTTAAAGATTAGAGCAATATGGGAGAAACCTGAGTGTGTATGGCAGTTTATCCTCTTACAGTACCTTCCAGAGTTATTAAGTATGAGAAGGGATAAAATAATTAAGGAATGGTCCGAACAAGGTTTAGTTATGTTGGAACAATTCATTGATGGTGAAACTGTAAAAGAGTTTAGTAAGTTACAAGGGGAATTTGGCCTTCCGTACTCTAATTTTTATAAATACCTTCAGCTTAGGCACTACATTTTCTCGAGGGTAGGAAGTAATAATCTGACAGGGCAGTTAGAAGAGGGAGTGGTTCTGATTAAACATAAAGCAGATCTGAGCAATACGGCACACCTAACCTCACAATTTTATAAATTACTGGAAGATAAGACACATCTCGTGGCAATTCAAAAAATTCAAAGAAAGTGGGAGGAGGAATTAGGGAGGGAAATTTCAGGGGAACACTGAGATAAGATATGGGCCAATATTCATCATACCACAAATTCTATGATATGGAGGGAGCATAAATGGAAGGTGGTGGTGAGATTTTTTATAACCCCCGCGGTCTCCGAGCATTATGCCAGACATCCTTCTGATAGATGCTGGAGAGGATGTGGTGGTATGGGTTCTCACTCCCATAAGTTCTGGGCCTGCCCGAAGATTAGAAAATTCTGGAACCTAATCAATAGTGAGATAAAGAGATTATTGGGGCTGGATCAGGACCTGGATTTTGAGCATTTTATTCTGGGAGGGCAACCGCCTGAAATTAGAACGAAAGGTAAGAAGTACCTATTTTTAATTCTCTCGGTGGCAGCAGTCAAGGTCTTAACACAAAACTGGCTAACACAGAAATAACCCACAACTAATCAGTGGTGGAACAATATTAATAATAGTCAACAAATAGAGGCCATTATGGCCAGGCTTAGAATCCAGGTCTCAAGATTCAATACCAATTGGCATCCAATTTTTAATTATTTTGAGGAACAGAGAGGAATTCCTATCCTTGAGCAACAGCTGAGGGCTTGAGGTAGAAGGATTTGGTGGGATGGGGAGTTTAGTGGAGGACTAGTAATATTAAATATTCGTTTTCCTAATCACCTGGTTCATAAAAGCAGACAGACGATTTTAAGTTAGTGGTTACCTAAGAGAAAATGAAAACAAGGGATACAAAACAAAATCCACAATGAAACGGTGAAGGCAGTTTGGAATGGACTGTTGTATTAAGTTAATAATAGAGAGATAATAGAGGAGGTGATTATTTTAGCACAATGTACAATTAAGTATAAACTGAGAATGTCTTCAGTCTGGAATTTAATTTTATATCCTTTTTTAATTGTGGTACATGTCAATGATGTATAAACTGGATGTTGGTATCCCTAATAAAACTGAACAAGTTTTAAAAAAGATTGCATTCAGGCAATACAAAAAGACACAGGCAGAAGGGGATAGGGAGAAGTACCAGGAGAAGCAAAGGGAGGCAGGGAGGTCAATAAGGGAAGCCAAAGCTCAGACAGAAGAACACATTGCAAAATCAGTGGGAAGAGGGGACAAAACCTTTTGCAGGTACATAAGTAGAAAAAGAAAGGCAAAGGGAGGGATAGTGAGACTGAAGGGGGGAGGATGGGGGCTGCGTGGAGGATAACAACAGTAAAGCTGACAAATTGAACAGGTATTTCTGCTCAGTCTTTACTGAGGAAGAGGAGGGTAATGGGTCTGAAGGGAGTACAAGGGGTGAGAATGGTGCAGAAATGGGCACAAGTCCCTTTTACACGAGAAAGGGTCCTGAAGGAACTGGAAGTAATAAGAGTTGATAAAGCAATGGGCCAGATGGGTGCACCCCAGGGTCCTTAAAGAACTAAGACAGGTGGTGGCTGAACCTCTGGCTATCCTGTTTAACCGATCACTGGAAACAGGGAGGTACTCAAAGACTGGAGGACAGCAGATGTGGTCCCCTATACAAAAGTGGAACAAAGAGGAAGCACTGAACTACAGACCAGTTAGCCTCACCCCCGTAGTGGGGAAGATCATGGAAGACCTACTGAAGGAGAGATTGGTGGAACATCTGGTTGTCAATGGACTACAGGACCCAAGGCAGCATAGTTTCACCAGGGGGAGGTCATGTCAGACCAACCTCATTGAATTTTTTGACTGGGTGACTAGGGAGGTGGATCAGGGGAGGGCAGTGGACATGGCTTATCTGGACTTCAGCAAGGCCTTTGGCACTGTGCCACATAGAAGACTATTACACAAACTGGGGAATATGGGTGTGGGCAGGACAGTAGTGTGGTGGGTAGGTAACTGACTGGGCGGCAGGACACAGAGCGTGGTGGTAAATGGCTGTCACACCACAGAGGGAAGAGTGACCAGTGGGGTACCACAGGGATCAGTGCCGGGACCAGTCCTAGTCAACATCTTCATCAGTGACATTGCGCAGGACCTAGAAGACAGAATTTCACTGTTCGCTGATGACAAAAAGCTCTGGAACAGAGTAGACACACCAGAGGGTGTAGACAGAATGAGAAGGGACATGCAGAAACTTGAAGAATGGTCAGGGATTTGGCAGTTGAGAATTCAATGCAAAGAGTGCAAGATAATGCATATGGGGCAACAAAAACCCTGGCACAAATATATCAGTTGGGGTGAGGATATAGCATGCACCAAGCAGGAAAGGGATCTGGGGTTATCATCTCTGATGACCTCAAGGTAGGGAAACAGTGTGACAAGGCAGCAGATAAAGCAAATAGGATGCTGGGATGCATAGGCAGGGCATTACCAGCAGGAAAGGGAGGTCATAATTCCAATATACAAGACACTAGTGAGGCCCCACCTGGAGTACAGTGTACAGTTCTGGAGACCTTACCTACGTAAAGGACATAGACAGGGTAGAAAAGGTTCAGAGGAGGGCAACAAAGATGGTGCATGGATTGCATCACAAGTCCTATGAGGACAGGTTGAAGGTACTGAACATGTACTCCCTGTAGGAAAGGAGGGAGAGAGGGGATATGATAGAGAAATACAAGTATCTTACAGGGAGGAACAGGGTGCAGGAATACACTATTTTTAAGCGAAAAAGATGTTCCAGGACTAGAGGGCATGGGATGAAGTTGGAGAGAAGACGATTCAGAGGAAACGTGAGGAAGAATTTCTTCACAGAACGGGTGGTGGACAAGTGGAACACCTTGCCAGAGGAAGTGGTGGGGGCTGAAACAATCACGGAATTTAAGAATGCATGGGATAGACATAAAGGAATTCTGGAGGTCAGGGGCAACAAACTTCTAGGAAAACATAAACTGAACTTACAAGCTCAAATGGGGAGACTGGGTGGGCCATAGGCCCTTATCTGCCGACACTGTCTATGTATCTATGTAACTTCTTTGCACTTCCTCTCTGTAAGCTGATGCAACTTCCTGTGGCGCGCGCACATGCAACACCACACACATGCACACACACACACACATCCCTCCCCTCCCCTCCAATGGCACTGAACTAGTCATTTAATTAAAGTCAATAAGCCAGACGGCCCATTATTTACTTCTTCGCTGCTGAAAAATCTTTATTTCTTTCAAAAGTGAAATATAGCCATATACTGACTACTAATTTATAATATCCCTAACAAATAATGGTAAAGGATTTTGTACTCGAGTATATTGGTATCTTGGGGTCTAATGAGGTAAAACAGGTAAGAAGGTGTGGCAGGTCTTATTGCTGGTGCCTTAAATAAGCACTACTTTAAAAAGGTCAAATAAAAGGATGGTCCGGCGGTTCCTCAGCCTGGAGGACTGACCCAGAGAATCGAGAGCAAAAAATGTACATTAAAGAAAAAAAAATTATTGCCCTGAGCCACAAAAAATCTTACACTCTCTGTCTCTATCTAGCATGTGGCAAGGAACGCCTAAAGGAATCTGGGTAGATGGAGGACTGAACTAGGAACAATCCTAGCAAGGTGTAACCAACAGTGGCACTTTTGTAGCTTTCTCTGTGATAACAACTGCATTTAAGCTGCACAGCAGCATTTGGGAAGAATTGCTAAACTTTCAATTTAAGTTTTTAATACAGCGTGAAACCCAAAGTCCTAACATGCAGTATTTCCGGTACACCCAGCAAGCACTGACAGAGGCAAGCACATGTTCATGCATGTCTGCCATGTCAGACGGTGGAAGCCAGGGAGCCAGAAATACAGGTTAATCACCTGTAACAGGAGTTCTAGGAATGGTATATGTTGTTCATCCACACTTATTGGCAGGTTCCTTGCCGCTTTAAATCTTGCTGGAAGATCTTCAAGCTGGCTCCTCCCACCCACCCGGGTGGTAAAACTCTGACTCAGCCCTATGGACGGATCTAGCCAGCTGGAAGCCAGGTTGTGTCGAAGCCGCTGGAGGTTGGTGGGTCAGTGGATGAACACATACAATTCCTAGAACTCCTGTTACAGGTGAGTAACCTGTATTTCTAGGGACATGGATATGTTGTTCATCCACACTTATTGGCAGACTCCTAGCAGTTCTCCGGGAGGAGGGAGGCAAGGCGCACACCCCCTACTTAGGTAAGAAGACTGGAGAACCGAGGCCCCGACCAACATACCGGCGTGACTCAAGGTCGATGTGGAAGGGGAAAAACGGCATATGTCTGCTTCCAGGCAGGAGCCCTGCGGATATCCTGGACAAGAGTATCCTCGGAAGCAGCCACCGATGCAGCGGAAGAGCGGATAAAATGAGCACTTATCCCTCTAGGAGGCTCCATGCCCACCCACCTAAAGCGGATACCTATGCAGGAGGTGACCCGCCTGCTCGTCGTCTGCTTGGCTGCAGGTCTGCCAGGTGCGGCTTCAGCGTAGATGACAAACAGCTGGTGAACCTCTCCCGAACTTCAGCCCTACGCTCCCTGGGTAGGCGAGCATTAAAAAGGGCCCCAATGGATCCTATATACGGCCTCCGAGGCGTGAATGGGGATGAACCCCAGCAGAGACAATACCCATTTAGGGAAAGACTCTGCCCCCGCCTACGGAAGGAACTCCGGGTGGGGCGCAGGACAACCTTGTCCCTGTGGAAGACCAGATAGGGAGATTCAAAAGAGCGCCTGGAACTCTCCCCTCCTTCTGGATGGCAGAGTAGCCCCAAGAAGGTGTTCTTCCACAACAGGTGGGGAACTTGCACCTGTGCAAAGGTTCGAACGGCTTGCCCGTGAGCTAAGCCTATACCAGCGAAGATCCCACAGAAATGGGAATACTCTCCCCGAAGGGGAGGTGTGATCGAGACCTAGAAAAGCGCCAGACCACCTTTTCTGCACCATCGACTGCCTTCCGGCCCATGCCCGGAAGATAGGGGTGACCAACAGAAGCACCCAGAGGGTCGTCGGCCGAAGCCCTGGTTCAAAGAACGGACCGCAGATGGCCCGGAATGCTCGCCGAGGGACGGGAGAGGGGCCCCAGGGCCTGTCCCAACATCAAATGGAGAACTCTTCCATTTGAAGGCGAGCATGTTTGGCCGACTCCCGGCAGGACGCCTCGAAAACGTCGAGGACCTAGCCGAAAGACCCAGTGCCTGGCCCCTAGCCGCACAGGGACCAGGCTTTAGGTGCTGAGGGACTGAAGGTCCAGATGGAAAACCTTCCCTGAAAACAGAGATCAGGACCGGGCGGGCTGGAAGCTGCCTCGGAGCCCGGGCTGAGACTGAGGAGAGCTGGATACCAGAGCTGGCCAACCAGTCTGGGGCTACCAGCATCCCTGCCTAGTTCCTCCTCGCCCTGCCCGTGGGTCAAGGGAAATGGGAGGCGAAGAGAGGCCCGGCCCAGCGGCCTCGACGGCATCCCACAGCACAACCTGCTGAGGGGGGCGGGCATGAGACAGTCTCAGCCTCGTAGATTCTTCCTGGAGGGAAGGAGGAGAAGATCCTGTGCTACCTCCGGCAGGGAAGACCACTCGTGAAGCGCAGCCTATGTCCGGCTTAGGGCATCAGCCAGGGTGCTGGAGGCTCCTGCCATAGAAAGGCTAGGAAACTGCCTCCCCGCTGCGCGAAAGATCCAATACGGAGAACCTCCTTACGAGATGCAAGGGGCTCGTCCGAACCTGGTGGGGTAGGTAGCACATGATCGTGGTGTCGTCCACCTGGACTTAAACCACTAGACCCCAAACGAACAGACCGCCAGGAGCGCCAGCGGGTAGGAAAGACATCGGGACTCCCTAGAGGACCAGAGGTGGAGCACTCTGTATTCCCCTTGATGGGCACCCAAACCCATCCGAGAAGCATCGGTCGGAGAAGACCGTCAACTCGGGGCGGACGAACAGGATGTTCTCCTGCAGGAGCTGGAACGGTCTGAAGGAGAGCGTTCCCAAACTCCTGGGCTGTAGTCACGAGCTAGTCCGAAGGAACGCAGCACTGTGACCGCTGGCTGGCCAGCCCCCACTAGGGGGACGCATGAACCGGCGGGTCCAAGCCGCCACGAGGCCCAGGAGGTGCAGGAGATCCCAGCAGGGCGCAATTGCCCAGTCAGACCTGACTAGGTAAGGGAGGAAGAACCTCAGCCCTGTCCGCCAGGAGCCGAGCTCGGACTCAAGAGTCGAGCCTCGTCCCGAAGAAGGATCACCCGCTAAGATACGAGTTCCAACGTGGCTCCGATAAAAGGAGACCAGTCTGAGAGCCAGAACTCTGGATCGTCCCCTTCCGTCCAGAAGGGCTGCAGTCAGGCCACCATCCGGGTGGGGTTATGCCCGGACCCCTCGATGCTGCAGAAGCTGCTGGGCAGAGACCGAAGGGCCTGGCCTGGAACTCGTAAAGAGATCCCCGCTTAAGGAAGGGCGGAGTCTCCCAAGAAAACGGATGGAACAAAGGTACGAACGTCCTGGACGTGCAGGAAGAAGCCTCGTTCTGAGGATGGGATATCTGAGGCAGAGAGACCATCCGGACTGTGGAAAAAAATGGAGCGTAAGCCCCCTGTCCGTTTGGGACCAGGAATACCTGGACACGAACCCAGGGTCTGAAGGAGGGTCCGCAACCTTCCTGATCACCTCAAATCAGAGGGTCGGGCAAGTCGGCTCAGCGGGTCGACAACTAGGCTGTGGACCCCAAGACCCCCATGGGGAAACGGCTCGAAAGGGTGGTGCCTGCTCGCAATCCTGAGGCAGGGCCTTCCCCTAGCACCTCCGACACCCAAAGGTCTGGGAACAGGACCAGGTGGAGGAGGGGCGGAGCCGTCTCCTCATAGGGGAAATCAGGTAGGAAGCGGGGCGTGTGACAGCGCTAGCCCGTCTTCAAAACTGAGGCTTGGAGGAAGGGTAGCGAGGGACTCCTAGGCCTTTGCCTCCTAGCTTCCTTTAGAGGAAGATGCTGGTTTGAGTAAGGATGCCCAGCGCAAGCCTGCTGGCCCCTCGTGCTGGGCCGGTCGGGGCTGCAGGGGCCGGGGAGCAAGCGGAGCTTCTGCCAAGGCCGCAGCTGCCTTGTCCCTCGAGGCGGGAGTGACCCAGAGTCCAGAGTGGCATCGGACTTCTCGGTCCCCTGGAGGTGTCCCTCCACTCCAGGGCTGAAAAGGTCAGTCCCCAAGAAGGGGAAGTCCGCCAACTTGTGCTGGGCTTCCGGTGAGAAAGAGGATAACCTCAGCCACGCCCTGCAGCGCATGGCCACCGCGGCCGCCACCAACCTGGCACAGGAATCACCTAAGTCCAGAGCAGTCTGGAGCTGCTGCTTCGCCACCGCCCTACCCTGGTCCCGCACCCGCCAGACCGTGGTCTGCAGGTCGACAGGGAGATGAGGGAGCACCTCGTCCAGAGAGCCCAAAAGGGCGTGGGAGAAATGTGCCATCAGTGCAGCCGAGCTGGCCTGTCGGAGGCCTAGAGAGGACGCAGCGTAAACCTTGCGCCTGACGTAGTCCATACTTTTTGACTCCTTGTCAGGGGGCCTATCCACATCCTGAGCGGTCCCAGAACACTGGAAAACATTGTCGGTAACTATCCTCTCAGCCGAGGGGTGCTCCGAGAAACCGGGCAAAGAACCGACAGGGACAGAGTACTTCCTGGCCATCCTGGCCAAGGGCGCAGGGCAGGAAGTAGGCCGCCGCCAGAGCTCCAAGGCTGGGCTCACAATGGCCTCGGCCACCGGGAAGGCCTCCGAGGGTGAACCCCTTCGGTCTAGAATCTCCGTAAGGGGATAAGGGGCCCATTTGGACACAGGCTCGAGCTGCATCCCGGTGAATTCCGAGATGAGCTGAAGCAGACCCAAGAAGGACGATGGGCTGTCGTCCACAGATCGTTCCGCAGAGGACCCCGGGTCCTCCCGACTGGGGAACATAGGGGAGTCGACTTCGGACTCTGAGGGGTCCACAAAAATCTGCCTCAGGCCTGAGTCACTCTTCATCCGCTGAGGGCGGATGGGAGTGAGGGGGACAGACAACCTGCGGGACAGGTCGTGACCCGACCGAGGTTCCACCGAGGGCGGAGGAGCAGCAGGAATCAGACGAACAACCGGCCCCGGAGTGGGCACCTCGACTATAGCGAGCGGTTGAGTCGACCGATCGGGTGGCAGCTGCTTGCTGGACGGGAATGAATCGGAGTCGATTGATTCCCGGACAACAACAACTGCTGCTACATGAACTCCTAATAACGCCGGCCATCGGCTTCAGCCTCCTCATCCGAGGAGGCGAGAGAAGAACAATGCGCCATAACTCGGTGCCCCGACCGAAACGCAAGTCGGTGGTGAAAACTTGACCGAGAGGATGACGAGACCGAATCTCGGGGAACCGAGGCGGGCCTGGGAAGGACGGGTGCACCAGCTCCTCCTCGGCGGAAGAAGGGCAGGAGGTCTGCCGACCCGAAGGAACAGGCAGAACCTCAGCCTCCGCGAGGGAACCAGCGAAGGGATGGCAGCTCCAGCAGAAGACAGCCCAGATGATGGGTCGAGAGACTCGACAGCGTCGATGGGAGTCCTGGCCGGCTGACCTGACGGGGAAACCATGAGGCCAGAGGCCTAAGCCGCACCCTCGACCAAAGTCGAACGTCGGCCGGCAGGGGAGGGGGAACCTTCTCGCTCCCTCCAGCGCTGACGATGGGACTTAGCCTGCAACTCCTTGGACTTGGGCCAAGAGGCAGGTCCCGAAGGTCCCTCTCCTTTCGAGGAAAGGGACTGGCGAAGCTCCTTGAAAGAAGCTGAATGAGGAGAACTCAAGGAGCGCGGGATAGCGCCGACCGAGGGGTGCAGCCACCCTCCCTGGAGGAAAGAAGATCGAGCTGCTCAGCTGAGACAGCTCACGAACACTGCCCGACGATTCCGAGGAATTTTCCGGAGCGAAAGGTTTCAGGTCGCCCGAGCCCCGAACGGCCGCACGATCCTCCAGAGAGCTGGTCGAAGGGCACAGCAAAATTACAGAGTTGCGGATCATGATCCAAGTCGAGGCAGTAGACGACGTGGAATGCAGGACTTTCGGAGGACCAACTCGGGCGCCCAGGAGCCGGAAAACTAATGATTCATCGCCGCAGCAAGAGAAGAAGATCAAGTTTAGGAAAACTTTCCACTAAATTGAGAGACCGAAAATTCAGGAAACCAGTCGAAAACGCAGAGCACTAAGGAGGAACCTGAGCTCTGCCGTAAGGAGATCTACGCCATGGGGCGGAGCAGAGAGTTCGAACCACCCGGGTGGGTGGGAGGAGCCAGCTTGAAGACCTTCCGGCAAGATTTAAAGTGGCAAGGAACCTGCCAGTAAGTGTGGATGAACAACATATCCATGTCCCTAGAAACAAATTTCACTTAAATAAGGCAAAACATAACCTAAAAAAAGTATATCAGCTTAATGGATGGGAGAATGGGGGTGCAATGTGTACAAAGAATGCTTTTGAAACTTGTTGAAAATGAGGGTAAAACTGAGGAATCTAATTTTGTTTGTGACAACTGCTGTAAAATAAAGATAATAGAAACTGAACTTAAAACAATTTGTTTATTTATGTAATTGTCTTGGATACAACCTTTGAGCTCATTTACAATGGTTCCACGTCAGAACAAAATGGTAGGAACAGAAGAAAGACACGACAATAACTGATGAGTTGAACAGCTTGAAGGAGCTTAGACATTACAGAGTATTTGTTAACAATATGATAAAGGGCCTGCGTATCACTCAAACAATAGCAACTCTAAATATAGGACAGTCTAATATAGAAACAAATAAAAGCAAGAAAAAGAGAAAGGCAAAAGGATGAGGAGACAGTGACAGTGAATGGACAACAGTTACATTTAACAGTGTAACTAAGAGAGGAATGAGAGCAGATATTCATAGGATAGAACCAAATATTGAATTATCCAATATATTTGACACACTAACTGCAGACAGGTAGGAATGAGCACATGGGCCACCTGCAGCACTGGATGAACCTAGAGCACACAATGCAGCGATAGGTGACTGCACTGTATTATCAGATTCACTGAAAGGGTAGTATGTAATAAAGTATCAAACATGGTAACATTCTTATCAGGGGCAAAAATAAATGATATCAGACATATGAGACAGAACCTATAGGGTATATTGAAAAAAATAGGGAGCAAACCAAGAGTCATAATTCAGGTCACTACAAACGACATAGGAAAAAAAATCGGAGATGGACATCAAGAAACACTACATCAGATTAGGAGAAAAGCTGTCCAGTCTCATCTGCATGCTAATTATTTCTGAAATTCTCTCAGTTTCAAGAGCATCTAACAAAAAAAAGTATTAAAATCAACGCTTGGTTGGATGAATGGACACACTTTCGGCCTGCCAGCACAGTGGTAGCACTACCGCTTGTGATGCCAACGACCTGGGTTCAGAAACAAGCCTGGGAAGTCAGAAGGCTGGCCGGGAGGAGAAGACTGAGCGTCCCACGGACTACATGCCTTCTCCGGGTAGGGGGCAGTAGATGCTTAGCGCTCTAATGGCATCAAGCGAAGGCCTGGGGTATGGCAAGCACCTAGCCAGTTACGAGGGGGAGGGATGTGACAGACATCGGTGGTTACACCTTGACATCAAGGCGCAAGTCACGTCCTCGGAAAAAGAGAAAAATGGCTCTCCGAGCCATGAGAAAATTGAACGCTTGGACAGACCCCACAAGCTCACATCTGCCTGACCCTGCCAGGCCCGACGAAACCTGAACAGAGCAGGGCAAAGGCGCCCCACCTTGCCCCCCCCGGGGGGAGGGAAAAACCATAGCTCCATGTGGGTACTGGAGGGCTCCAGGTAAGGTGTAGAAGCTGGGGCAGACACCAGATGCGACTCCTGATGAAGCGGGGTTCGGAGTAGCTCGGGAGGAAGAATAAAGTACGTTTAAAAAAATAAATAAATAAATGGCATTTAATAAAGCACTGGGATCTACAGTATTTTACAATAATAAGCACCTGTTTGCAAGAAATGGGCTTCACTTAAGTACACAGGGTGCATGTAAACTAGGTGAAAGATTAAAAAAAAATGTTCACAGAGGATTGAAACTAGTCACTTGGGGCAATGGGGGTTACAAGTACAACGAAAGACTTGATGGGAAGTAAATAGGTACTTAAAAAGAAAACTGATCTGACAACACTCTCCCTCAGTGCAAGTTTTATCAGTAAATGCAACAGTCTAAAATGGAATAACAACCAACTACAATCCTGATTTAGTAGCAATTATGGAAACGTACTGGGAGGATAACATCATATGGGACAAAGAAATCTAGGGTTATATCCTATACCAGGAAAACAGGAATAAAAGAAGGGGTGGAGGAGTGGCACTTTATATTAAAAATACACTCGAGTAATGAAATTTGTAACATGGCACTGGACACGGGTCCTAAATACAGGTACACGACTGGTGGAAAGGCGTCAGGTGACAGTAGCCAAGCGGTGATTAAGCCACAGGTAACGCTCGCTTAGCTAGTACCACCTGTGGCCACTGCAGCAGCAGAGGGGAGCAGCTCGCTAGGCCACCACCTCCTCACGCCAGCGGCGGCGCTCGTGAGGCACAGTGAGGTGGTGACCAGCGAGCACAATAGAGAGAGAGAGACAGACGTTTCATCTAGTCGCCGTTCAGAATTGCCAGTCCTCACTGTTCAGTACAAACCTAGTGGAATGCGTTAGCATCACGTTCGAGTTCCCTGCATATAAGCTGTCAATACTGATTTTTATTGAATTGCATTCTGTGGGTGAAATTACCAGGCGTGTCGGAGTGCAGGGGAATAAAGCCTTTCCGCTCAGCCAGCTGTCTCCGTCTCCTTTTGTCCGTAGGGTCTCCAACAACAACCCACACACACCGGTAACATAGGCTCATCGCCACGCAATGAGCCAGCTATTCCCTAGCGCGTGTCACCTTACCCCTCCAGTGTCGGGCTCTGCGGTGATTATGTCCGCTAGCGATGGTTGGATCCTCGGCTTGCCCTCAGGCACCAACTTCCCTCAGCGGGTATTAATCCACTGCAGAGCCCTCCTCTGTCGGTGATTAATGCTTACATAATGGACAGGCACACACAACCTAGAATCCATCTGAATACCAATTAGTAACATTATGCCTCAAAAAATACTAGTTGGGACTGTTTACATACCCCCTGGGATTAAAAGGGAGAAATTTACAGAGTACATGAGGAAAACTGCACATCTAGGTGTCTTGGAGGAGGTGCTTGTTCTAGGGAATTTTAATCAGCCAGATACTGACTGGCATTCCCACAAAGCTAGTAGTTCTCAAGGTAATGCCCCCCTCTATGTTGTAAGAGACTGTAGCTTAACATACAGTAGGTTATTAAACAAAGTAAGAAAGGAGAGAATATTCTGGATCTAGATTCAGTTGTACAACACTCATCAATATATCATTTGGTTAATAGTGATTCTGCTGAAAATAAACAGATGTGTACAGCTGAGTAAAGGAAAGACGGTTGTTTAAAATTTTAGTCAAGCAAATTATCAAAAAATGAGGGAAGAAATAAATGGATGGGAATGGTGAGCTGCTTTCGAAAACAATAATGTTAACAAATTCTGGGAACAGTTTAAAAATAAGATATGTGAATTTCAAAACTAGTGGGTTCCACATAAACCAATTTACAAAAAGAAAACAAAACAAAAAAAAACACTGGGGGGGGGGGGGACCCTGTGGAGCCCGAGCAAGATGGCCACAAACATTTAGAGCTCTATAGATAACTTTCGGACTAAAACAGTTAAATCTGCAAAATCCTGCTTATTTTGCATACCAAACGATTGCAACCTGTATCGGAACACACGCTGAGTAAGATGCCGAATCCAAAGAAGGAGAAAGGGTTGGGTGATGGAGCCGGAGCAAAAAGTTAATCGGGAGCTCCGATCACGAAGATGGCACAGACCCGAGACCCGAAACATGATGAGGGGACACCAGTGGAAACACTGCAAACTTTGGGTGCTAAGCTGAACTTATTAATTAACTCCATGACCGGACTTTCCAACAAGTTCGACACACTGTCAATAAGGGTCACAGCAGCTGAAACTAAACTGGAATCTGTAGTCCTCATTTTAGAGGAAGCTAATAAGACGGCAGAGGCAATGATGGAAACGTTCACTACAGTGATTAAGGAAAATGTCCATCCGAGGTCTAGATTGGAGACCCTAGAAAAACCAAGCTAGATCACATAATCTGTCTCTCCTTGGATTACCTGAGGAATGCGAGGGTGATCATCTTCTGATGTTCCTCTAAGATTGGTTTGTTCAGAAGTTGGTGGAGGAGCTGACATCCGTGGTTAAAAATTTCCAGAAGGCCTATCGGATTACCCAGAGAGGCCGTAGTGACAATCCTGAGGCCCCTAGAACGGTGGTGATGGTAACCGACGAAACTGGTTCACGAGATCGTTTGTTGGCCCTCGCAAGACAGAGAAAATCCTTACTCCAGGATGGCTAGCAAATCAGGATGTTCCCTGATTTAGGATATGCTACTAGACAGAAACAGAAAAAAATTCAGTGGGGCCAGATCACTGCTCCACGAAGCCTGGATATCCTATGGCCTGATTTTTCCTGCACGCCTGCGGATTGCCTACCAGGGCAAAATTTATATCTCACCGACCCGGCAGATGCTATGCACTGGAGCCAAAAGAACACCCCAAGTCGTCAACAAGCCAGACGAGAGGAAGATTCATCCTCAGAAGGGGACCCAGTTTGAAGAATTTCTGTTGGATTTTTGGCATATCATTTGATTAGGTGGAGGGGATAAGAGGATGGTTTGTTTGTCCAGGCATGAGGGAGATTCATTTAATTTGGCTATTCCCTTTCGTGGAACCGCTTATGTACTGAACTGCCAGGACTTTCAGCCATCATCCCCATTTAATGTTAAAATACAGTTTGCCACTATATTCCTAAAAAGTTACTGCTATTACAACCAGGTAAAGTTAATGTAGCCGACCACCATCAAATGCCTATGTTCTGTTTTATTTTTGCTCTTCTATTGGTTAAGCGCCTTATTAACCTTACAGATTGTAAGTCCTCATTATCTGATACAACCTGATGTTTTGGTTTACATTCACAGGATTGTGTTGTTTTTTTAATATCCGAATAGACTACCTGTTAACTGCTTTTTCCTGGAGTTTATAGCTCCGTGTTTTTGCACCATTTTGGTGCACTTACTAAAGGAAGGCATGGTATATATTAAGACTGACCCTCTGGTAGGGTCAGGAACGGAGACTTTTGTGCATTAACTTCCTGCCAATAATACCATGCAGTTCATGGACTCCTTTAACAGCATTTATTACACACTACTTGATTACATTGTAGAATATTAGAATAGGAACCCCCTTAAGATGCATCTTATAACATTCAAAGGGAAATGTTGAGTGTATTAAGAGGAGTGACGCCCTCCTGGATATAGTAATCATTAATGTCATAATGCATATTAGTGAATGAAACTGTATGATTGTTGGAAAATAATAAACATAAGGTTTAAAAAAAAAAATACCACCATGCTACTCTAGGAAACTTAACACTTTATTAAAAAAATAAGGCTAGAGCCTATAAAATTGATGAATAAATATCCACACAGGGATAACAAGGATAACTATAATAAGAAGGTCAAAATACTGAAGATAAGAAATTAGAAGGACAAAGAGGAAATACAAGATAAAACTTGCAACGGAAAAATCAAATCCAAAGGCTTTTTATAGTAATTTAAATTCATGTAAGAAAAACAAAATCCAGGTGGGACCTGTAAAGAGCAATGATAATATAATAACACAGAAAAGGAAACAGCAGAAACACCGAACAATTATTTCTGTACTATGTTCCAAAAAAAGATAACAAATGAAAAGGAAGTTAACAGTATTGCAGACACAATCCTAATTAAGGAGGCTGATGTACTGAGGGAACTTAAGTTCCCAAAAATAAAGCAGTGGAACCAGATTGCATATTATCACACACACTCAAGGAATTAGCTGAAAGCCTAGCTGTCCCCTTAACATTTATATTAAATAATCCTTGAACTCAGATGAGGTGCTGGAGGACTGGAGAAGGCCAGAGGTGGTAACAATTTACAGGAAAGATAATATGCAGGATACCCAGGACAAAAGGCCAATAAATACAGGTTACTCACCTGTAACAGGAGTTCTAGGAATGGTATATGTTGTTCATCCACACTATCTGGCAGGTTCCTTGCCGCTTTAAATCTTGCTGGAAGGTCTTCAAGCTGGCTCCTCCCATTCACTCGGGTGGTAAAACTCTCGGCTCCGCCCCATGACACCAGATCTAGCCCGCTGGAAGCCAGGTTGTGCGTCGATCGGGAGGTCGAGGGAACATAGGATGAACAACATATACCATTCCTAGAACTCCTGTTACAGGTGAGTAACCTGTATTTCTAGGGACATGGATATGTTGTTCATCCACACCATCTGGCAGACTCCTAGCAGTTCTCTGGGAGGAGGGAGGCAAGCCACACCCCTACTTAGGGAATAAAGACTGGAGAACCGAGGCCCCAAAACCAGCATCCCGGTGTGACTCAAGGTTGATGTGGTAATGGTACTGAAGGATGTGCCGACTTCCAGGTAGCAGCCCTCCAGATTTCCTGGATAGGGACGTTCCTGGAAGCAGCTGTTTCATGACGGTATGGCGGGCAGAATGAGCTCTTATCCCTCTGGGAGGCTCCATGCCCGCCAACCTATAGCAGAGATCTATGCAGGCGGTGACCCACCTGCCTATCGTCCGCTTGGCTGCAGGTCTGCCAGGTGCGGTTTCAGCGTAGGTGACAAACAGCTGGCAAACCTCTCCCTGAACTTCAGCTGTCCACTCCTTATAATAAGCGAGCTCGTCTGGGTCCAAAGTATGGAGCCTATATTCGGCCCTCAGAGGTGTGGATTGGGGTAGAACACTGGCAGAGTCAACACCTGGTTAAGGTGAAAAATCCGACACCACCTTCGAAGGAATTGGTGGGGGCACAGGACAACCTTGTCCCTGTGGAAGACCAGATAAGGAGACTCGATGGAAGCGCCTGGAGCTCTCCCATCCTTCTGGCTGATGTGATAGCCACCAAGAAGGCGGTCTTCCACGACAGGTGAGAGATGTCACACCTGTGCATTGGTTCGAATGGCTTGCCATGAGCTTAGCCAATACCAACAGGTAGATCCCTAGAGGTGGAGGTTCGCACCGGAGGGGATATGTGATCAAGGCCTTTGAAAAAGCGCCTGACCACCTTCTCCTGCGCCACCGACTGCTTCCCAGCCCGCGCCCGGTAAGCAGAGATGGCTGCCAGGTGCACCTTAAGGGTCGTTGACCAAAGCCCTAGCTGAGAAAGGGACCACAGGTAGTCCAGAATGCTTGCCAAGGAACAGGAGGAAGGGTCCAGGCCCTTGCCCTGACACCAAATGGAGAATCTCTTCCATTTGAAGGCGTAGCATTTTCTGGTCGACTCCTTACGGGATGCCTCAACGACGTTGAGGACCTCGTCGGAAAGACCCAAGGCCTGGAACTCTAGCTGCTCAGGAACCAGGCCGTCAGGTGCAGGGATTGAAGGTCCAGATGGAATACCTTCCCCTGATTGACCGAGATCAGGTCCGGGCAGGCTGGAAGCCGCCTCGGGAGCCTGGAGCTGAGACTGAGGAGATCTGGATACCAGAACTGACGGGGCCAGTCTGGGGCTACCAGAATCACCGGCGCCTTGTCCCTCCTCACCTTAAGAAGCACCTTGTGGATCAAGGGAAATGGGGGAAAGGAGCAGAAAAGGCCCGGGGTACATGGCCTCGAGAAGGCATCCCCCTGCAGCAAGCCCTGCTGAGGGGGGCGGGCATGAAACAGTCCCAGCTTCGCATTCTCCCTGGAGGCAAACAGGTCCGCCTGAGGCGTGCCCCAGAGGGAGAAGAGATCTTGTACTACCTCCGCCAGGAGAGACCACTCATGAGACGCAGCCCCTATCTGGCTTAGGGCATCAGCCAGGGTGTTGGAGGCTCCTGCCACGTGAATGGCGAGGAGATCCACCTCCAGGCTGCGCATGAGAAACCAAATGCGGAGAGCTTCCCTGCACAGAGGCATGGAGCGCGTCCTGCCCTGACGGTTTAGGTAGTTCATGGTCGTGGTATTATCCGTCTGGACCTGAACCACTTGACCCCACAGAAACGGAGCGAAGGCGGTGAGGGCTAGACGAACCACTCGAAGCTCCGGCAGGTTGATGTGGCATCGGGACTCCCGAGGGGACCAGAGGCCATGTGCTCTGTGCTCCCCCAGATGGGCACCCCAGCCCATTAGAGAGGCATCGATCGATAGAGAGACCGTCGGCTCGGGGCTGACAAACGGGATGCCCTCCTGCAGATGTGCCGGAATGGTCCACCACTGGAGAGCGTTCCACATCCCCTGGGTCACTGTCACTAGCTGATCCAACGGATCAAAGCACTGTGACCACTGGCTGGCCAGTCCCCACTGAAGGGGACGCATGTACCAGCGAGCTCAACGGACCACGCTGGTGCAGGCTGCCATGAGGCCCAGGAGGCGCAGGAAATCCCGGGCAGGGCGTGATTGCCCAACCTGAAATGATTGGGCAAAGGAGGAAAGAACCTCGGCCCTGTCCGCCGGGAGCCATGCTCTGGCTCTAAGAGAGTCGAGCTCTGCCCCAATGAAATGTATCACCTGCTTTGGCACGAGTTCCGACTTGGCCTCGTTGATGAGGAGGCCAACCTGAGAGCAAACCTGGAGGGCCAGATCTCTGGACCGCTCCACCTCCGCTCTGGAGGAGGCTGCAATCAGCCAGTCGTCCAGGTAGGGGTACACCCGGACCCTTCGGTGCCGCAGGAATGCTGTCACCACTGCCATGCATTTGGTGAAGACCCTGGGAGTTAGGGAGAGGCCGAAGGGCATGGCCCGGAACTCGTAAAGGGATCCCTCCACTCTGAAGTGGAGGAATCTCTGATGAGACGGACGGATTGGGACGTGAAAGAACGCGTCCTGGAGGTCCAGGGAACAGAACCACATGCCTCGTTCCAAGGATGGGATTATCTGAGCCAGAGTGACCATCCTGAAGGTCCGAGACCTTAGGAACCTGTTCAGGTTGTGCAGGTCGAGAATGGGCGCCAGCCTCCCGTCCGCTTTGGGACCAGGAAATACCTGGACACAAACCCGGGTCTGGAGGAGGATTCCCACCTTCCTAATCACCTCTCTTCGAGGAGCAGGGCACATCGGGCTCGCGGGCCGACTGAGAGGTTGCGGACCCGCGGCTCTCCGGGCGACGGCTCAAAGGGTGGAGCCTGCTCGAACTCCAGAGGCAGGCCCTTTCCTACCACCTCCAACACCCAGCGGTCCATGGTGATAGCGGACCAGGCGGAAAGGAAGTGGCGGAGCCGTCCCCCCACAAGGGGAACCCAGGGGGGAGTGACGACGCTGCGGCAGACACCCCTCAACCCGTCACTGGGCAGGCTTGGAGGAGGGACCGGCAAAGGGACCTCCTGGGCCTTAACCCATTTATGTTATATATATATATATATATATAATGAAAATTCTCATAACACTGGACCTTCAACGAGCCACAGCTCTCTCAATATTTGGAATTAAGGGACAATCTATATAACAAAACAAAGGTCCTAATGACTGCTACAAGAATAGAAAATTACTCACCATAGTAATTCTGTTTCTTCCAAGGAGTCCTTTAGCATCAGTAACAATAGCAGTAAGTTGACCAGGTTGAACTGCCTTGGAGGTGGAGCCATGAATATTCATTAAAATATAGTGGCCAATCAGAATCAAGCAGGAAGTTGTGCTGAGTGCAAAGAGCCCACAAGGCTTCAGAATTTTTTCGAAGACGAAAGGAGAACAATGACTAAAAGGACTCTGCCAACAGGTTTTAAAACAGTGCATGAACTACAAAAAGACTAATTTAACCATTAACATGCCTCTAAAAACAATCCAAAAAACTGAACAAATTTGGCCAAAAACATACAGAAGCAGAGCCCTCTCAACATAGGTGCCTGGGGCGGCAGGGTGGGAGGCTACTGATGCTAAAGGACCCCTTGGAAGAAACAGAATTACTACAGTGAGAAATGGTTTCTTCTCACGCCAGGCATCCTTTAGCATCAGTAACAATAGTGGACTACAAAGCAGTACAGTTGTGAGGCAGGTACAGAACCTACTTACAGAAGAGGCTCTGCAGGTCCGCCCTGCCAAATCTGGCATCAGACCTTGACTGTACATTCAGGCAGTAATGTTTTATGAATGTGTGTATAGTCTTCCAGGTAGCTGCTTTGCAGCCCTCTAGTAAGGCGATGTCCTTTGCAGCTGCCACAGAGGCAGCATTGCCCCTAGTAGATTGGGCCTTGAGGGAACTGTTTGCCAGCCTTGGCATAGCAGAAGTGAATACAGGAAACTATCCAGTGAGAGATAGTTCTCTTGGTGGCTGGTTTTTCCTTGCCCACCTCACCATAGGTGAGGAAAAGCTGAGCAGAGGAGCCTCTGAGCTTTTGGTATGCTCCATGTAATATGACAAAGCTCTCCTGACATCTAAACTGTCAAGCCTTCTTTCCCCTGGAGTGGAATTGTCAGTGAAAAAGACAGGGAAAGTAATGGACTGGTTAAGGTGGAACTCAGAGACCACCTTGAGAAGGAATTTCCTATTTGTTCAGAGCTCTACTTTGTTCTTATGGAGGACCATGTAGTTAGGCTCAGTGCAGAGTGCTTACAGTTCTGAAATCCTTCTTCCAAAAGTGATAGCCACTAGGAATACTGTTTTCCAGGTAATGTACTTAATGTGGGCTGTAGCCATTGGCTCGAAAGGGGGGGCTCCATGAGTTTAGCAATGCAGGGGTTAAGGTCCCAAGGAGGAACAGGTTCCCAAACTGGGGGCTGCAAATGAAGGAGGTCCTCGAAGAATGTTTTGAAAATGGGCCTAGAAATTATAGACTTTTCTTTTCCAGTGGAAAGGTAGGCTGAAATTGCAGCTAAGTGAAGCCTCAAGGATGAGGCCTAATGATTGCAGATCAACGAAGTAGTCCAAAAGGGAAGGGATATAGGCCTTCAGTGGGTCTATTCTTTTTCCTTTGCACCAGATTGAAAACCTTTTCCATTTAGCTACATAGGTTTTCTTTGTGCTTGGCTTTTTAGCCATGCAAATAATTTTCAGAACATGTTCTGAATACTGTGTATCTAGGAATTCTACCTCCTCAAGAACCAGGCTTTGAGGTGAAGGGATTCCAGGTCTGGGCAATTCGCCCCTACTTACGGTAGGGTGAGGAGACAGTGAGTCAGAAGAAGTCAAATCGGATTCTTGTGGGACATGGCCAGCAGGAGAGGATACCAAGCTTGCCTTGACCAGTCTGGAGCTGAGGATCATGGTTTCAGGCTGATCCCTGAGCTTCAGTAGCACTCTGTGTAACAGGGGAAAAGGAGGGAAAGCATACAGAAACTTCCCTGTCCAGTTCAAAACTACTGCATCTGCTCGGAGAGTGCCCATTGCTGGGGGTCTGCAGCAGTACAGCGGAAGCCGGTAGTTGAGGTGGGATGCAAACAGGTCCACCTCTGGTGTACCCCTCCTCCTGAAGACTGTGGCAAGGACTTGTCTGTTCAGAGTCCATTCGTTGTGACAGTAGCGGGATTGGGATAGACAGGATACAATAACAGGCAGACAACCAGACTCAGTGCATTAAAGAGCACCACCAAGACATTTATCATTTTATTTTCTCAAAATGATATTTCACAGAAATAATAAAGTTTGTCAGTTAATTCAATTTGTAATACAACAAAATAATAAAAACAAAAATAATTCAAATAAGGTCAAAGAAAAAGGGCCACTGCTATGCCCAACAGTGCCACTAGACTATCTCCTAGCCTGCTCCACACAGTAGTGTGGGCTCCAGAGTTCCTCCACCTCTGACAGTCAGCTCCAACTGACTCACCCTATCTAACTGAAGCCCCTAGTGGCAATCTTTTATACACTTATCTAGGTGACACCATGGATCTAAGATCCGCCCATAATTGCCCCTTAACTACAAAGTACCTCTCAGTGGCTCATAACCCATCCTATAAAAAAAAAGGGCTATTTCTTAGCCAAGATAATGACGGTTCACAACTGTAACATAATAACACCTTTATATTCATGCTAAATAGATTTATTATCCTTAGGAGCTTTAATTGCCACTAGCTCCTCCTCTAGGTAGTGACCTCACTAGGTAGAGTTCTTATAAAATCAGACAGTCTGTGGGCTGCCAGCCCTATAGCAGCACCACATATAGCAAACAGAGGGGTTCCCCACAAGTAAAGAAGCACTATTTCAAAAATGTATACTTAGAGCTTCATCTAGCTTTGTTTTGTTTCCTGACTTCCGAACTGGCACTCCTCCTGGACTAATTCAGGTAAGCACCATGTAAATTTCCTTTGGTAAACAAGGCCCAAAAATGTATTTTATTTTAATTGCTTCTACTTAAAGCAATGTGTACCTTAATAAGGGTTCAGCTAGACATCACAGATAATCTTAATGGGGCCCCAGAGTCCCACTGTAACAGCATTTTTATTAAGGTATTTGTCTGCTCTTTTTAAACTTTCATTAGAGCAGATGTAAACCCTATACCACACAGTATGGTGTATTTTTTTAAGTAATAGAGCAGCTTCAAGCTGCCTAATTAGCTGCTCTTATTTAGAGCTATAGAAACAATTCCTGAATTTTGCCTACAGCTGCAAACTGCAGCCGTCGACTTTTACTTTTCATTTTGGCTCTTTGCCAAGGCAAGGGCCACTTCTAGTAAACACAGAGAACTCTGCTACCATCTCACTAGGGAGGGACCTGTGTCCAACGAGTCTCAGGAGCAACCTTTTTAATGCTTGGCAGCCTGGCTTCACTCTTTTATTTTCCCTGCCAAGCTGCCGAAACTCTGGACAGAATTGGGAACGGAGAAAGAGTGGTGTGCTTCCTGATGTCTCCCTTTTTAAGGCTGCAGTAGGCAGAGCCTGCAGACGTTTTGCATGTACAAAAGAAGTGATGTCATGTTATCTGTCCGTGGAACTGACTGAAGGTGTAAACAGTCTCTTCCACCTTACCCTCCTCCAAGCAATGTTTTCCGCCCTCAAATAAATACGTTTTCATGTTAGTCAACGGTTGCAGGGTTCTATTTTCTTTCTTAAATGGGTGGTACAACAACTGGAACCTGAGTAGTGGGAGGCAGCATTAGGGATTTTTGGGAGTAAGATATACCTCCACCTAAGAAGCTCCTAAAGATCCAGTCCCAACTTTTTTCTGATTTATGTGGAAGGGGCATGAGGTGGCTCTATAACACTGTAACAAGACGCACTAGTTTGGGACCTGTTACAACCAACAGAACAAGTCTGTGCAGTGATCAAGTAGTGAAGACCTTGCATTAGGAGAAAGTACAGTTACATAAGAACTTACCGTAACAGCAGATCTTCGAGAACAGCTCTTGCAGCAGGTTACACCATTAGGACGGAAGCCGGCAGGCACCAGGACCCCACGGAAATTTTTTAGCTAGCAGTCTTCAACGGGGATCGCCTCCGACGTCGGTCCCGCCCCTGACGTCGGGCGTAGTACATAAGGAGGCGGTCCCCCCATAATCCTCAGTTCTCCCGACGGAGACTCCCGACCGCTGGATGACATCAGAAGAGGAGACCGAGGATCCGCAACCAGATGGCAAAGACTGAAGAATAGGAATGCCCCATCCTCTAAGATGGGTGCTTGACTACAACCTACCTCCAAAAAAAGGGGGGATGGTGGAAGGGAAGGTACCTGCTGCAAGAGTTGTTCTCGAAGATCTACTGTTACAGTAAGTTCTTACGTAACTGTACTATCTTACTTCGAGATACAGCTCTTGTAGCAGGTTACACCATTAGGACTGATTTCCAAGCAATAGTGGCAATCATGCACCATTGGGAGGAGGAAAGGTAGAGACCTCGATATTACTCGAGCCTAGGACAGAAGTCCCTTAAGGACGGCTAGACCGAACCCCGCTCTTCGCCTCGATGCAATGTCTAGGCTGTAATGCCTGATAAAGGTATGCACAGAGCTCCAAGTAGCTGCAGTGCAAATAGCTGAGGTGAAGACGTTCTTTAATGCCACAAATTAAGTAGCCACCCCTCTTGTGGAATGACCCTTGACCGCGCCCGGTAAGGGTTTATTGCGCTTGTCATAACAGTAAGTGATGCACTGGATGAGCCACCTAGAGAGTGACTGTTTGGAGACAGGAGCTCCTTTCATCCTGTGAGCAAAGGAGATGAAAAGTTGGTCTGACTTTCGGAGCTGTTTGGTTCTGGTCAGGAAGTATCTGAGGCACCGATGCACATCAAGGGTGTGCAGAAGGGCTTCTCCTCGATTAGTGTACCTTGGGAAAAACGCTGGTAGATCAATATCCTGATTTAGTGTGAGGGCTGAAACCACCTTAGGCAAAAACTTTGGGTTTGTCCTTAGGGATACCCTGTCCCGGTGGAAAACCAAATAAGGCTCTTTGCACATAAGAGCATGCAATTCCGAGATCCTTCTAGCCGAAGTAACAGCAACTAAAAATAACGTTTTCCAAGAGAGAAAAATGTAGCTCACAATCTGCGGCTGGTTCAAAAGGTGGCAGCGTAAGCTGCTCCAGGACAAAGGGTAAGTCCCAAGGAGGGACTGGATCCTTGATGGGCGGCCTAAGGTGAAGGACACCCCTTAAGAAGGCACGACTAGTGTCCAGCTGGGCCACTGTCCGATGCCCTAAGGGGGCATGGTAAGCAGAGATTGTACAAAGGTGCACTTTAATCGAGGAGTAAGTCAGTCCGGAGTGGAAGAGGGAAAGCAGGTAGTCCAGAACCAGCTTTTTGGGACAGTCTAACGGCGGAAAGCCGCGCGATTGAGTGCACAAACAGAATCTACGCCATTTCATGGCGTACGTTGCGTGGGTTGCCGGTTTTCTGGCGGCAGAGAGTATGTCTGCCACTTCTTAAGTAGACCCGTATCACAACATAGCTATGTCTCTAGGAGCCAAGCGTGCAGGTTCAATGAGCGTAAGTCTGGTTGGACCAATGAACCTGCCTCCTGAGACAATAGATGGGAGCTGATTGGCAAAGGAATTGGAGGTTCCCGGGATAGCTGGTGCAGAATAGGGAACCAAATTTGTCTGGGTCAGAAGGGTGCGATCAAAATGAGCGTCACTTGCTCCCTGAGAAGTTTTAAGAGAACTCTCTGGATCAACAGGAAAGGATGGAAGGCATAGAGGAATCTGCCCGCCCAGGAGAGGGACAATGCGTCTCGCCAGAAAACACCAGGCCCTGGATCTAGCGAGCATAAATTGGGCAGTTTTGCGTTGGATGGGGATGCAAAAGGGTCTAACTCTGGAGTGCCCCATCTGTGAAACAGATCCTCTGCCACCTCCTGCAGAGGTTCCCACTCATGGACTCTGGCCTAAGAGCAGCTCAGACTGTCTGCGATGGTGTTGTCCACTCCCAGGACATGTACTGCAATTAGGTTTGTGCTGTGTTGCAATACCCACTCCCACACTCTCATGGCCTCCCTGCAAAGCGAGTAGGAGTGAGTGCCTCCTTGTTTGTTGAGGTAATACATCACCACGGTATTGTCTGTTTGTAACAGAAGTGTACCCGGTGGAATCTCCGACTGGAAGGCTTGCACAGCATAAAGGACTGCCCTCATTTCCAAAATGTTGATGTGGAGATGAGACTCCTGGGCTGTCCACAGGCCCTGAGACCGAACACCGTCCAGGTGTGCTCCCCACCCAAGCCCTGAGGCATCTGTGGAGAGGGTCACAGTCGGAGACGGAGGTGTGAAGGGAACCTCGCAGAGAGGTTCCCTGGATTTAGCCACCACTGCCAATCCCGAATTATGGCATTCGTGATTCGGACTGGATGCTGCAGATGGTCTTGCCTTTGGTCCCACTACACCCGTAGCATCCACTGGGTTACCCGCATGTGGAGACGTGCCAGCAGGACTGTCGCAATGGCCGCAGTCATGTATCCAAACAGGCGAAGGACCAGTCTGGCTGGGATGGTCTTCTACACCGACAAGTCCCTGATGAGGGATCTGATGTGTTCCACTCTGTCCGAGGGAAGAAAAGCTTTCCCTCTGACGGTGTCCAGAACTGCTCCTATAAACTGCAGTTTCTGGGACGGCACCAGGAGTGACTTCTCGTAGTTGATGAGAATACTCAATGATTGAAAAAGGGACTGGGTGCAGTGAATAGCTGTCATCAGTGCCTCCCTGGAGGGCGCCATGAGAAGCCAGTCGTCCAGGTATGGGAACATGTAGTGACAGAGTCTCCTCAGAGACGCCGCTACGACCGCCATGCACTTCGTGAACATGTGAGGTGCCGATGACAGCCCGAAGGGAAGAGCGCAGAACTGATAATGGCAGCTCTGAAACTCGAAGCGCAGGAACCTCCGGTGCGCTTGAGCAATAGGAATATGCAGGTAGGCATCTTGCATTTCCAAAGACGCCAGGAAGGTGTCCTTCGTCAGCATTGGAATTAGGCCTGGAAGGGTCACCATGCGGAAGCGCTTGTAAACGACCGAAACGTTGAGGTCGCTGAAGTCCAGTATTGGACGGAGGCCCCTTGTTTTCTTTGGAACCAGGAAGAAGTGAGAATAGTACCCTAGTCCTCTCTGGTTCTCTGGGACATGCTCTAAGGCTTCCTTTTCCAGAAGCGCGAGCACTTCCTGCTGTATGAGCAGGGCATGCTGACATGAACATCGGGAGAGCAGGGGAGGTATTGTAAGTGGACTGCCTACAAATTCTATATAATGGCCCTTTTTGACCAGCTGCAGAACCCACCTGTCGGTGGTGATCGATTGCCACCCTGGCAAGTGGCGTGCAATACAACCCCCGACTTTCTTTTCCCGTTGATCCTGAGGAGGGGCCGGGGCCGGGAAGAAGTCACACTGTGGCAGCATTTGATGCGGCAGGCGGGGCTGACTTTGCAAATCGTTGGCCCCTGCCTGGGGATGACTTGGCCTGGGCCTTGCGGGTAAAAGTGCCCCTCTGCTGTTGGCCGGAACGTGGCTGTTGCCTTTGTAGCCGGCCACAGAAACGGCTTTGGTTCCTACGAAAGGAACTAGGCTGAGACCTGTACATAGCTTGTACAGATCGGACTGCCTTCCCTGCGTCCTGAAGTTTGGTGATTACTCTCTCGGAGGCTTCACCAAATAGGACCTCACCGTTATAAGGGATGTCTAAGATGTTCTTCTGGACGTCCGGGGTAAAGCCAGACACACGAAGCCATGAGCGTCTCCGGAGACACACGCCTGAGGCTGCAGCTCTGGCTGAAGAGTCCGCAGAATCATATGCGGCTCTGAGCACTTGGGTCCCCACATCCGAACCCGTACGGAGGAGGTTCAAGAGCTCCTCCTTGTGGTCGCCATCGGGCATCTTCTCGACCAGGTCCTGTTCCTGTTCCCACAGTGCGTTCTGGAACTGAACCATGTGGGTGAGGTAATTCAATGACCTGATGGGGCAAGTCGCGGCGGCAAACGTGCGCCTACCCAGGACATCCAATTGCTTGGATTCCTGGTCCGGTGGCTGTGTGCTCAAATGCTGAGGTCTCTGAGACCGGTCATGCGAAGCAGTGATGACCAGGGAGTCAGCCAGAGGATGGTTCACCAGATACTGGTCCTCCCTATGGGCCTTGTATAGGCGGTCAGCCTTCTTCGGCACTGCGGGAGTGGAGTGCGGACGTTTTCAGGCAGCCTTGGTGATGTCCGCAAAGGTATCCACCAAGGGTGGTACTACCACAGGCTTCGGATCTTTCTGCCGAAGGTAGCGAGCAAGGCATTGTCTCTCAGGGTCAAGTTCTTCAGCATCCCACCCTATATTCTCCTGGATGTGCCTCATGATTTCCGCTAAAGAGGGATCATTCAGAGGAGACCTGGGTAGGTCGTGTGGGTCCAGAGAGGGAATGCTGATAGGAGAAGGAGATCTGAAGCACCCTGAGGTGTCAGATCTGGAATCGTCCCCAGACGGAGTGTACTGGCGTCGTCTGGGTCTCTTGGGACTGGGTGACCCTGAGGGGGCTCTAGAGGGAGGTTTTCTCCTTTCTGAAGATCTGCCCCATGGAGGTGGTGTCTGCTCCTTGGGGGTTGGCAACTGTCCTACGGGCCCCTTGGGCTGAGGAGGGGGCGTAGGCAGTGAAGGAGTAGGTGGAGGCAGAGTCGGAGTAGGAGGAGGACGTGTGGTGACCACATCTTTTTTGATGGTGCCCCAGCAGAAGGTAAAAAGTTCCTTTACCTCTGCCAGATTCATACCCGACAACGGGCCTGGCGTCGGTGGCCTGTCGCCGGGGGTCTCCCGCTCCGGGGAAGGTTCCCGTGGGAGCCCGGCATCTCCGGTGTCGCCCGCCTGGTCCTTGGGCTGTGTGGCGGCATCCTCCTCCGACAAGTCCTTCTGACCGCCGTCTGACGACGACAGTGATGCGGTCCTCTTCTCCGGAGTAGCCGATGTTGGTCCCCTGGCTGACGCCCTCGGAGGCGAACGCCTGGCCGGCGATGGGTGTTTAGGTTTCGCCAGCTCCTGGGAGTGCCGGTGATGCTTGGCCGATGTCGGGTGAGCCGACTTCGGGCCCGACATCCGTTTGAGGGACGTCAGGTCCTTGGTCTTACGAGGAACCGGATCTGATCCATGTGGAGGCTGGGAAGCTGACCTGGTGTCGGTGCCCCGCTGGCAGGAAGAAGATTTATGGCGCTCCCCGGACTTTGACGAGGCCTTAGATGGAGTGGAAGAGGCCGACGGCCTGGAAGTCTTCAGGGGCTGTAGAGAAGAGGAGCCGCTGGAGGATCTGACCTGAACCGGGGGAGGTTGCGACCGAGCCCTGGAGGGAGAGCGGACCGATTTCGAGCCGGAGCTTTAGGAGTCCAAGGCCCTCGCAGGTGACCTGGACCTTTCCTTTTCCCAGTGTTTGTCCCAATGCTTGTGGGTTTTACCCGACGACTCCCCCCGGGAGGAAGGTTCTTTATCCATAGTTTTCAATTTCTCCTCCAAGAGAAATGCTTGAAGGGCCTTCTGGCGGCAGATCCTGGTGTGACTGTTGAAGCCCTGGCAGAAGGAGCAGGCCATGGTGTCGTGTTCCGGGCCTAGGCAGCGCTCGCAGGCCAAATGTGGATCCTTGAAGGGGATCTGTTTGCCGCAGGCACACTTCGAATGGTGACCCTCAACAGAAGTTGTTGGAGAGGACACCAATTGATTAAAAGTCGAAAGAAAGACGAAAATCGTCGTAGTTCTAAAGGTCGTCGCACGCTAGAAAAAGTAACCGAGAGGCCGATACTGGCGATGTCGACGGCGGAAAAAGAACTGGGGATTACGGGGACCGCGCCTTATGTCACTACGCCTGACGTCGGGCGGACCGACGCTGAGGCGGTCCTCGCTGAAGACTGCTAGCTAGAAAATTTCCGTGGGGTCCTGGCGCCTGCCGGCTTCAGTCCTAATGGTGTAACCTGCTGCAAGAGCTGTATTTCGAAGTAAGATCAGAAGATACGTAATGCCTTTATTAAGGACTATGATAACAGAAGATATTTAATGCCTTCAGATTGACTTAAAGAACCTTTGGAACAAATGATTATCAGAGCCACCTGGTGCCTCAGAAGAAGACCTAGACGCACATTTTAATTTACAGTAAGATCAACAGGTTTTTCTTAAACATGATATATATATATATATATTTATAAAATGGGTAGGGAAATTGCAGCAATATCATTAGCTGAACAGTATCACATGACCATGCGTATATCAGAGCACGACCGCACATCTGCACTTTTACCCCACTCCAAAACAATTTTGACATTTTATAAGATAGATAAACCACTTTGAGGGTGTGGTGGTCGCGCTGATATCACTGCACGCCTTTGTGGTTGACGCACTCGCCTGCAGTCTGCTGCATGTAACAACGCACACCAAGGCGCAGTATATCAGAGCGCCGCACACACCTCAGAGTGGTTTATCTATTACATATATATACATTTTATAATGGGGTGAAGTGATATGCTATGAAGTAAATGGTGTTATTTTCACAGCCATTGTATAACCACTGTGATGACATCACCACTGTGGATTTATTTTCTGATAAACCCACAGGTCCAGATATTCAAACTACGCCCAAAAAGTGCACAATAGCAGGAGCAAGCGCAAGTCCATTGCACCCATGCGCAAGAGGCGCGATATTCAAAAACAGAGAAGGCCAAATAGTGCCTACAGCCGACGACTGAATATCGCACCACCTGCGCCATAGCGCAACTAGGGAAGGGAAGCTGAACAGATCTGATGCACCATAGCGCAACAAGGGATGTGCAGCTCAGCAGTCCAGAGGCGCCAAAGCGTAACCAGGGATGCCCCCCCAGCAGCAGGGCAATGCAACTGCACAACCAGGGAGGTAGGGGCCCACCACCCATGCCACAGATGGGCACAGGAACACACAGCAGAACAGACATCGTCCCCCCACACCCCATACACTGCACAACTGGGGGAGGGCTGGAATAACCACCAGCCCAAGGAGACAATCAAACAACCCACAGCTGGGCCATGGTGCCCCATCACACCCCCCGGCAAGCTGTGACTGGCACACAAGGAGGGCTGACCACCCCATGCCACACCATCCCCCAATAAACAGAGCACACCCTGCACCATGACCCCCAGACACCCTCCCCAGGAGCAGCGACAACCACTGCAGGAAACCCCATGCATGCCACCACCCCCACTGTGACACTGCAACCCTGTGCACCACAGAACCATGCAAGGCAGCCCTACCACGAGCACCCATCAGTGGGTGGCAGCACACAGCAATGCAACAATGGCATACACAGTGCCACCACACATAATCCCCCCGAGGTACTGCTGAGAGACCAACCATGCGTCGGCACATGAGGTACCCCACACGGGACAGGACTTGCCCCGGACACCACCACCAGTGGTACAGCACCCTGCACAATATCCTAATGACACACCTGACCCAGCACTGGCCACAACAGCCAGCACAGACACCCACAGTGGTGCGTGGGAGCATGCACCACACCGGATGCCACACAGTGCATGGACAGACACCCACCCATACCCAAGGGCACAACAACACAGGGACGCAGTGGCGGGGCAACCAAGCCCCCAGCATGGGCCCATGTAAACTGTGTACACACAACCCGCAGTCCTCCATGGCACTGGAGTGCCAGCCACCCTGTGCAGGCACTGTGGACCCATACGCCACCATCATTTGCCCGGAGCACAAGTCACAGACAGTGGTGCACATCCCCTGTGACACACACAAGGCACAGCATGGAGGTGGGACAACAACTGTGGAGGCCACAGTGTCACCCGAGGCAGACATGCACCACACCAGTGACAGGAGGCAACCCAGCAGTGTGACGGGTACAGTGGCTGCCCTGCAGGGACTGCCACCACTGACATGCCAGGGACCGTGAAGGTCACAGATATGCATGTGTGTCAGCTGTACAGGCCATGGACGGGCTGATAGGGGTGCCATGGACATAGAGCATGCACCATGGACCACTGCACACAGTCATCCAGTGCACAGGGAACAACACACACACCACAGACACTGACTGATAGCTACCCCACATGGACACACACACACACACATATACCCATGACCGCACCACCCCTGACGCCATGCACACCACTGCAGCTGAGCACCTATAGCCCGCTGCAAATCAGAGACCACCACAGTATTCATACCAAAATAACTGTATTGAAAAAACATATAAAAGTTAACTATTTACAAAATATATACAAGGTGGGGGTGAGGGCCACAAACAAGGTGGGGGTGGGTAAGGGGCAGGGGTGGACAAATGGGACAGGAAAGGAGGGGTGTGAGGGTGGGTCCACAGGGGTAGGGGATTTCAGGGGCTGAGGGACTCCTAGCGGGAGCACCGCTCCCCACTCTGGCTCTGTCTCTGTCGGTGCCTCCGCAGGACCCTGGTGTCATCAATCTTGCAGAGGATGTCCAGCGACGCCCTTGCCACCTGGAGGATCTCCCGAAGCGCCTCCCTGATCTCCCGGAGATGGCATGTACCTAGGACAAGTGAGCACAGTCAATAGGTGTGAATGCACAGCCCCATACAGCCCGCCCACTGTGCATGGCATACGGCCGTGGGACATACCTCTGTGATGGTGTGTGACCACCCACAGTGATCACGTCCACATGACCTGCCCACCCAGGCGCATACAGCCATGCGGAACGCTGCACATACCCACCGGCCAAGTCACGCACAGCACCACCGTGGCCATTTACTGACATGACTATGTGGTGCAAAGGCAGTGGCACAACCTTGTACTCAGTGCACGCATGGACCACCATCAACGCACTCCCAGACATGCATTGCCACTGGACAGTGTTGACTGTAACAAGTCGCGTGCATGGCAGTGGTGTCGACAGATGGTGGCCATGCCCCGCTGCCCACCCTGTTACACAGCATGCAATAGTAATCATGGAGTTTTCGCACTCACCATCATCGGGCAGGTCCAGTGGGGGGTGAGGGCCCTCGCCCTGCCTGGCTTCCCTTTGTTCCTCCTGCCGCCGAAGATCGCGGGCAAGGCGACGTTCTTCCGGGCCTGTGGTGCAAACATGGAGAGAGAGGAACATCAGTACAATCCCGTAGCAAAGCCCCCCTGCCCCCAGGTGTGTGCCCTCCCACCCAGCCAGACCCACCCACCCCACACCCTGATAACACCACCACAGCCAACCCCGGATGGTCCCTCCCATGTGCTGGACACATACAACTGTGATACCCATATGGAAGATAAAACTGTATTGACGCACTCCTACCAGGCGTGGCACCGTGCCCTCCTGGCACATGCCCGCAGGCGGGCTAGCAGCTCCGGCTCCCTCTGCCGCAAGGTCCCATACCTGTGGTGGCACTGCTCTGCCTTCTCCCCCGTCCTGTGGCCTCCTCGAGCACAGTGGCCACCTCCTCCCACACCTGGGTCCTGGACCTGTCCAAGGGTGCCTCCCCGAACAGTGGCCCATGGTGTGGCTCCACAATGGCCACTAGGTTGGCCAGCTCTATTGGCGACCACTAAGCAACCCTCCTGCGTGTAATGCTCTCTGCTTGATTTGCAAATATGGCGCTCTGCAACATGGCTCCCCACGTGCAGATGCTGCGCGGTACAGCGCTGCCATTCCCTATCACGCTGTCACGGAACAGCACGATAGAGGTGCACCAATGCCTGACGCATGGCGCCTAGGGAGCAAAGGTCGGGCACAGGGTCAAGGGTCTCTGGCGCACGGACACACACAGCACCACTGGAATCCAATGCGTGTAGCATGATTGGCTGCCTGTGTGCTACCGCCAGTAGCGGCCTACTGCACAGTTGCCCCAGTGCGCCTATGATGGCCCAGTGCCACAGCACCATGTAGGTGACCATCGCTATAGCGCCACTGGCACAATGGTGGCCGTGCCCTGCATTGCCTACCGCGCGCACGTCAGCAGTGCGGCAGACGCTTGCATCAGCAACCCGGGCATGCGCATGTCACAGAACTGCGCCACTGGCTTAGCACATTCAACACAACTGCGCAAAGCGCAAAAGTGTGCTATTCAGCCGTCATATGCAAATCATCTAATCAGCTATTCAATGGCGCAGCACTGCAATTTGCATCCACTTAAAGTTGCGCCTCGCCTCATTTGCATGGGTTGCACTATAAAAGTGCGACACTGGGCTGCAGTGGCCACAGTCGGTTACTGCAGTCTATTGGTGAGTTGCATGCTGCTTGGGAGTGTGGACTGTGGATTTAGGGACAGGCATGGGACTGCACAGTCACAGATAACAACTGCCATTCTTATAGGCTAAATAATGACCGAGCAAGTTGTGGGAGAGGAGGAACACAGTGGTGGGAGGAGGAGGAGGAGGAGACCTAACTTTACCAAGGCCGAGACCGAAGCCCTGTTTGACGCCTACCTGGATCAGGAGTTGCTTCTCAGCGGATGGCAGGGAACACCTCAAGCCCGTTCTGCTGCATGGGAGGAGGTGGCACGTGCTGTGAACCTGCATGGCAGCCACCAGCGCTCCGTGCAGGAGTGCAAGAAAAAGATGGGTACGGACAGGAGCAGGATAAAGGAGAAGGTGGCTGCCATCAGGGCAGCACAAGCTGCAACAGGTGGGGGACAGCCGGAGGTGGTACACCTGACCCCACAGGAGGAGAGAATTGCTGGAAGCATGCAGTGTAGTGCCATTGAGGGTGTTCTGGGTGGTGGCTTCCAAACGGGTGGTGGCCCATCACTGCATGGTAAGTCATGGTCTGTCTATGGGGGGGTGGCAGGGTAGGTCACATGCAGTAACGCAACTTTGCTTTCCTACAGATCCTGAGCGTCTGCATGGGTCAGCGGTGGTGGGCCTGTCCACTGAGGACAGTCAGCTGGAGATGGAGGAGGGCCCATCCACCTCCACAGGTATACGTGGCTCAGTGTGACAGTGGGGCTGCCTGGTTGTCCACACTGATGTTGTTGTAACAGGTAGAGGAAGCCCTGCCTGTGTCCCAGCGTGTCGGCGTCCCACGGATGCCAGCATGCTGTGCCTGGGCTGGTGCAGAGTCCGCCACCGATGATGATGTCACTAATGTCATGGGGCAATGACACGCGTGTGCTGCGGGACCCACACAGCAGGACACATCGGATCCATGGCTGTGGGTGGTGCTGCCGTGGAGGCTCATGGTGTCATCACAGTCCCAGCCTGTGCCTGTCAGCACCAGTGGGCAGCACTGGTGTTTGTTCAGGACAGTGACTGTTAGGCCACCGCGGGCAGCACCACTGGAGCCCTGGGAGCGGCAGCCAGAGAGGCAGCATCAGCAGTTGGCCAATGGGCTTGGGGTACAGGTTCAGCGGGCGCGCCTGTGCACCGCCTGTGGACATGCCCAGACCTGGTCCTGGTGCGCAGCGCCCACCCTCAAGGGGTGCTGAGCATCAGGTCGTGCACACTGAGGGACAGGATGCCGGTAGGCAGATGACCTCTTTGACGAAGCACACCCGCCACTGCAAGCATCAGTCCAGCAGCAGATGCGCCATGACATCGGGTGGATGGACCCGCGCAGCCCGACAGAGGAGCCGCCGCAGGGACACCGCTTCTGATCATGGCAGGGATGGACCGTTGCAGGAGGATGTGACCGCTGCCATTGACAGGCATGCACAGGCATTCACTGCTGCCATGGCCACAATGGGCACACAGTCATGTGCCCATGCGTCGCGGACACCATGCAGTGCACTGTCCACCCCCCGTTCCCAGCGTCCTGCGACTCCTTCCCTGTCGACACCGGGTTCAGCTGTGGGCATCCCAAGCACGCCTGGCGCAGGCATGTTCGGTGTGCTGCAGACCCCTGCGCGAGCATGGTCGCGTTCACACAGTGGAACCCCTGGGGGACCATCGGTGCCACCCCATGAGGCCAGTGGTCAGCCTGTCAGTGCTGGCGGGTCTCGGCGGGGCCGCCCACACATCCGTGGCGGCCGGGGCACTGTGTCGCATGACTGACCTGTCTCCCAGCACGGCTACTGTCCGGTGCTGCCCTGTGTGCATTGTGTCTTTCAGTGGGCAGTGCAAGGGTGGGTACCCAGCCCTGCACGCGGACACACAGTCCACTTGCACACTCTCTCAGCTGCTGTCCACAATTGCGTGTGCATGATGATGCCTGCATTGCGCTGTACACCAATGTGCAATGGTGCTCAGCATCTGACACATGCACATGGACAGGCAGTGGGCGTGGTGGCCTGTGGACACCCTTTGTGCAAGTTTGGTGCGTTGTGTGTGTGTGTGTGTGTGTGTCCATCCGCGTGGCATGTTAGTCCTCACCCATCCCTGGTTGTGCGTGTGGTTCCATGCCCTGCCACTTCCCTTGACGGCATGCACCCCTGGTGTGTGTCCATGCATGTTTGTGGGTTGTGCCTTAGCCACTGTTGGCTGCACATGGCCCCATGACTTACCTGGGTTGGCTGAAGTGCTCCTCCGTGATGGTGTCCCGGTGCAGCTGTGCCAGCTGGATCAGTTGGGGGTCCCATCGCCCAAGGGGGGGGAGGGCTGCCCATCACCATCGTCACCAGCGCCCTCATCGTCCCCATTGCTGTCCCCTCTTGACCTGTACGGCTATCCCACATTGGCCATGTTGTGCAGGATGCAACAGGCAGGAACAGCCCACAGGCCTTTGAGGGGCTGTACTGTAGGGCACCGCCGGAGGTGTCCAGGCAACGGAAACGTGCCTTCAGCATCCCGAACACCCGCTCGATGACATTACGTGTGGTGGCGTGTGCCTCATTGTAGTGTTGCTGCGATGGGGTCGTGGGCCGCTGGTAGGGTGTGAGCAGCCAGGGACGGAGTGGGTATCCATTGTCACCTGTGTGTAGAGGGCGGAGGTTAGTTTGGTGATCAGCATCGCCATGCCACGGGCCATGTAGGCCACTACCTATGTCACCTCTGGCCATGCCCCCCCCAGGCCCTATGACTGTCCATGTGGTTTGCATACTCACCCACTAGGCGGCCAGTGGGGATGTCCCCCCTCTCGAATCTGTGGCACAGTGCCATCTGGTGCCAGATGAAGGCATCGTGTGCCCCACCAGGGTGCGTGGCACAGACACTGATTATGTGCCCCCTGGCATCACACACCACCTGGCAGTTGATGCTGGCATAGCTTTTGCGATTGATGTATGCGGCCCCCTCGGGGCCAGGTGGTGTGCGGATGGCCACATGGGTGCAGTCTATTGCCCCAGCATGCCAGGCATACGCTACCCTGTGGAACTCCTGTATGTTTGCTGTGCGCCACCGTGTGCTGGAGAAATGGATGTACTCCTGACATGTGGCAGCAGTGCGCTGAGGAATTGGGTGAGGTGGCGTGACGTGGCTGACTGGGTTATGCCTGTGGTGTCCCCAGTTGGTCTCTGGAAGGTACCCGTGGCGAGCAAGCACATGCAAGCTGTCACTTTAGTCTCCACTGACAGGGCATGGCTCCGTCGTGTGGGTACCTGCATCACATCACTGCACAGCTCATAGAGCCGCCTCAGAATTGCCCTATTCAGGCGGTACCGGCCCACAATCTCAGTATCACTGTACAGCTCGAAGCTGGTGCGGGCTCGGTACTGCCTGTTGGGGGCATACCTGACAGGCCCTTCCACGGCCACGCCCCTGCCGCCTGCCTTCTCACCCCCCTCATAACGGCCTCCATCTGGAAGGTGGCACTGGCCATGTCCCTGGCTTGTGTTCACCCCCGGCAGCTGTTACTGTATTCCCCCTGCTGTCCTCACTGCTACTTCCCCTGCACCGGGAACACCTGCCTGTGGTGGCCTCCGTGCTGTGTGGCACCTCCCCCTTCTGCACTGGCTGTGGCTCCCCACACCTTCCCTATGCCTCTGTGTTCAGGGTGCCCTTTCCCTGGCCTGCCCCATGTGTCCCTCCTGCCCTGTCTGTGTGGCTAGAGTTCTGCCTCATGTGCCTTCCCTGTAGCGTTCTTGCGCCTCTCCCTTGCTCCTTTTTATTTTGGCTCATTTCCGCTATAGCGCAGCTTCCGCTTGCTCCCCTATTGCGCATGGCATGTTGTTGAATATCGCATTGCACCATTTATGCATGGTTCCTCCCCTTGAGTTGCGCATCCCTTCATTATCATTGCGCTGTTGCTCAGTGTGATTTCGGGCGATCTGCCTCCTGCTGAATATCGCAGAATGGCGCAATTTCGGACTTGCGCAGGCGCAACCCTACTGCACATGGCTCAACTCTTTTGAATATCTGGGCCACAGTATCTACATCGCCAGCAAATATACAACAATGGTGATGTCACCAGAGTGAGACCATTACACTACAGCCTGCATTTAATAACTTCACAGTTTCTCTTTCTCACTGAATCCTGCAACTAACACAATTAACATTGTAAAAGACAATCACCTGTGTCTCATAGTTATTCTGACAATCCTAGCCCATTACTGTGCTGCTCTAATCTTCAAACCGGCCTCCTTCATAAACCAGTTTCTCTTTCTGAATGCTGACTGCAACAGTTTCTCTGTCTCAGTGAAGCCAGCAACTTACTGAATAAGCAGTCTGTTTCTCACTCCTAGCTGCAGGTAACACAATTATCATTGCAAATCACATGCACCTGCTTCTCATAGGGTCTAAGTCTCAGCCCATTCAGGATCACTTAGACACACTCTCAGACCACACACAAACAGTGCTGTCACTATAGCCTAGAGTAACAAGCAATGAACAAAGTTTGAAGGTTCAAGAGAAAAAGAAAGCATTCAGGAAGTACAAGGAATCACAGAAGTAGCAGGACAGAGAACTGTATCAGTTAAAGCAAAAGGAAGCTGGGAAGGCAGTCAGAACTGCAAAGGCCCAAACCGAGGAAAAGATAGCCAACTCAGATAAGAAGGGGGATAAAACCTTTTACAGGTACATCAGGGAGCGAAGGAAGACCAAGGGAGGGATAGTGAGGCTTAATAAAGGGGAGGGAGAGTGGGCAGAGGGTGACTGTGAAAAGGCAGAGATACTAAACAAATATTTTTGCTCAGTATTTACAAATGAAGAGGGGGAGGTACATAAAACAAACAGTAGAAACACTCTGGATATAGAAGTTGATACCAGCCCATTTACAGAAGAAAGGGTTCTGAAAGAACTCTTAAAACTGACGGTGGACAAAGCAATGGGGCTTGATGGGATTCATCCCAGAATTCTAAAAGAACTAAGGTAGAACTAGTGACACCACTGACTACCCTCTTTAACAAATCATGGGAGGATGGGGTGGTACCCGAGGACTGGAGGAGGAGGGCAGATGTGATTCCCCTTCACAAAAGTGGGAGCAAGGCAGAAGCAGGAAACTATAGACCTGTTAATTTAACCTCGGTGATAGGGAAAATGATGGAATCACTTCTGAAGGAAAGAATTGTCGAGTATCTAGAGGCCAGAGGGGCACAGGACCCAAGGCAGCATGGATTCACAGCAGGAAGGTCATGCCAGACGAATCTGATAAATTTCTTTGACTGGGTGACCAAAGTAGTAGATCAGGGAGGGGCTGTGGACATGGCCTACCTAGACTTTAGCAAGGCATTTGACACAGTCCCACACAAAGATTAATATACAAGTTAGCCAGCCTGGGAGTGGGTCCCAAAATGACAGCCTGGGTAAAGAACTGGCTGGAGAATAGGACACAGAGAGTAATAGTAAATGGAGTCCACTCTGAAGAAAGGGGTTACTAGTGGGTACCGCAGGGTTCAGTATTAGGACCGGTCCTCTTCAATGTCTTTATAAGTGACATTGCAGAGGGACTGGAAGGAAAAGTATGTTTCTTTGCAGATGACACAAAGATCTGCAACAGAGTTGATGCACAAGGTGGGGTGGAAAGGATGAGAAGGGACTTGGCAAGGTTAGAGAAATGATCAAATGTATGGCAGCTTAGATTCAATGCTAAGAAGTGCAAGGTAATGCACCTGGGAAACAAAAACCCAGGGGAAGTACTCTTCCCCTGAGTACTCAATGGGGGTGAGATACTAACAACAACAAAAATGGAAATGGACCTGAGGGTAGTCATATCAGATGACCTAAAGGTGCGCAGGCAATGTGAGAGGGCAGCAAGGAGGGCTGGGGGGATACTGGGATGCATAGGGCGAGGCATCACCAGTAGAAAACAGGAAGTTATTATCCCTCTGTACAGACAGCTGGTCAGACCCCATCTGGAGTACTGCGTGCAGTTCTGGAGACCCCATCTCCACAAAGACACAGACAGGATGGAAGTTGTCCAGAGGCGCAACTAAAATGGTGCAGGGTCTGCACCGGAAGACATATGAAGAGATACTTCAGGAGCTTAATATGTATAGCCTTGAGGAAAGGAGGGAGAGGGGGGACATGATAGAAACTTTAAAGTACCTCAAGGGAATTAAAGCCCAAGAGGGAAGCATCTTTCAAAAAAAGAGGTGTGCAAGAACAAGGGGGCACAATTTGAAGATGGGGGTGGCTCAGAGGCAATTTAAGGAAGTATTTTTTCACAGAGAGGGTTGTGGATGCATGGAACGGCCTTCCGGAGGAGGCTGTGGAATCAAAAACAGTGGTGGAATTCAAGCATGCATGGGACAGTCATAAGGCAACTCTAGGGGGTGGGGGTAGGAAGAAGTAGGCTGCTGGTTGACTAGGATCTGCAGCTTATCCATTAGGTAGGGAAATGGGCAGACTGGGTGGGCCAAGTGGTCCTTATCTGCCATCAAATTCTATGTTTCTATGTTTCTATCCAGCAGCCCAGTCCAGTGTTTGATTCTCACAACTTCCGCTTCAATACTGTATGACTCTGAACAAATCACTTAACTGCCTAGTGCTCCCACGTCCCCCCTAAAAACTTACCCAGTTACCAAAATAAAAAAAAACAGAGTAAACAAGGAGAAAATACAGACAAAAATGTTCCCAATGGATAGTAGCCCTATTGTATAAATCGCACACATGGTGTGCGACTTGTGGAATATGGCAAACATTTGCACTCGTGCAGAGTGAATTGCAATATCACCCGTACCTTCGGCACTCGTGATATTATCACAGTTCACTCTGCACTCGTGAAAATATTTTCCGTATTCCACACTCGCCCATCATGTATCCCCTACATATACACACACATACATATATATATATATAGGGGATATGACATGGCCTGACTGAAGATATCATATTTACCTTCACGAGAGGCCAATGATATCTTGATGTCATTGGCCTCGAGTGAAGATAAATATATCTTCAGTCAGGCCATGTCATATTCTGTTTATACAACATATGTGCTGGGTTGTCAAGACAACCATCTACATAAGTTTTAGGCAACTTACCACATCCCTCACTTGACAATCCACCATATATCTTATTGATGAGGCAGGACTACCAGTCAACCTCTTCTCTTTCTCCAGCAGGTCTGACACAGTGCTTTCAGACTGATTTGGCATTTTTCCAGTAACTGCAGAGCAATGCTCCTGTGTTTTCATGAATATTATATTAATTTCTATGGCTGTTTAATTGTTCTGTTTTGCAGTATAACCAAAAAAAGCTAATGGGAACAAGTTTATTTTTACATGGCTTCAGATTTTATAGAAATCCCTGTAGATGGGGAGCCCTGTAGCTATAATTGGTAAATAATTTTTAAAATAAAAACTTATCTGGCTGATCCTGACATTTCCTCGTGGTGTCAGCAGTTTCATTTCTGGAGATTCTAAATTTGTAGCATGACCGAGCACTTTCGGAGTGGACACAGATTCAAAAGATACTCTTACTCGTGAAATGTTAGAATATTTTTTGTTAATATTTTGGAGCTTTGTTACAATCCAGCTACTAACAGTAGAAAGAGGAGAGAGCGAGGACAGCTTCAGAGATATGAACGGAACGAGCTGCCATATAGTAACACTCACTGCACTCGCTGCTCATATGTCTGAAGTTGCTGACACGCCTCTTTGTTTCTACTTTGGCAGCTAGATTGTAAAAAAGCTCTGCAATATTAGCAAAAGGAACTGTATTTTTTAACATTTAACAGTGAGAGCGCTTTTTGAATCTCTGTCAGCTCCGAAGCGCCGTCACGCTACCAATTTAGAACGGAGAAATGAAAAACTGGCGACACCACAGGAAATGGCAGGATCAATCAGATACTTTTTTAATAATTCTTGTTTGAAATGGTGGCACGAGGATATATGAGGTGTAAGAATCACGCTGTGGGGAGGCGAGGTTATGGAAAAGCAGCACAGGAGCACTTTCAATTTCAAGACGCCAGTAGGATTTATGAGATGACGATAGGAGTTTATAAGATAACACTGTCACGTATAGGAGTGTTGAAGATATCATGATGACGTATAGGAACATGGAGATATCAGTGTTATCTCCACTGGCTGCTTAAGATATCACTTTTTATAATAGAATTTATCCAAGCACATGTGTTGTATAAATATATATATATATATAGTTTGTATTTTTAGTAGTTTCAAAACTTTGAAAGCACTGGCATTAGTAATGCATTTAGAAATACATTTTTTAATTATCTTTATAGTTAAACATGCAGTTTCATGTCAGGGCACATATTTTGGGGGGTCAAATTATTTTAATCATGGGCTCAGTACTTGGTAAACAGAGACTTTGATGATAAAGTGTTTTTTTTCTTTAAGTTTGAGAAGTATGTAGTAGAAAACATTGAACAAGAAATAAAAAAAATCTCAACTGTATTTTTTATTTTATTTAATCAGGGATACTAGAAACAAGATGTTAACATTTACTCCATGGAACCTGTTATTCTGTTTTTTTTATTGCATCTTGTCCCAGGCAGTCTTCCCAGAGTGCAGTTTGTCAGGGCACATTTTTTGGGAGGGGGTCAAATTATTTTAACCATGAAGCAATGGTGTTAGTAATGCATTTAGAAATGCATTTTTTGTCTCTACAGTTAAACATGTAGGCCCAGATATTCAAAAGGGTTGAGCCATGCGCAACCCACTGATGCACCCTGGTGCGATATTCAAAAGGGAAAAGTGCACCACACAAATCCCGGCGCGCGGAACGATCGTAATGTATGCAGGCACAGGGCGGCGCTCCATGCATAACCTGCACAGCCCGATATTCAGCCCGGGATGTGCAGAGCCATGCATGCGCAACCCCTACTTGCGCCAGCACAAAGTTAAGCCAAAAAAAAGGAACAACTGATGGCCACCCACAGGTGAGCTGCCGCACTGCAGGGCGCAACACGGCAGCTGCCACCTGTGGGTGGCCACCGAGTTCCGCTGCACCTGGCGGCACTCCCATGCCCGATCACAGGCATATGTTTAAAAGTCCCCATCCAATATCCCTGGTGGTCCAGTGGACCGCTATATGCCCAAACGCGGGCATCCGTTATAATAATAAAAAAAACCCTGTCCAATATCCCTGGTGGTCCAGTGGACCGAATGCTGCCCGATCACGGGCATCTGTTTAAATGACCCCCCCATCCAATATCCCTGGTGGTCCAGTGGCCCGAATGCTGCCTGATCGCGGGCATCTGTTTCACAGAAAACGTCCTATTACCCTGGTGGCCTAGGGTACCCCTCCCACCCACCTACTGGGTCCCACCCCCTCCCCCCGTCAGCACCCCACCCACCTGCAGCCGCCGACTGACACCTCAGTAGGGTGCACACCATTAGTTTACAGCGGAGCCAATGGGCGCAGCAGTTTCGTCAAGATTGTTGACATTCCAGATATGTGAATGATTCATTCACATATTCGAAATGTGTAGTAGCCAGTAGCTGCACGCCCATTGGCCTGCGCCAAAACCAATGGGCGGCAGCCCTACCGGAGGTGTCAGTCGGCGCAGGCGGTGGTGTTGCCGCCCGCCGGCTGACCGGGGTGCGGACCTATGGTGGGATGGGGGTACCCTAGACCACCAGTGTAAAAGGACGTTTTCTGTGAAACAGATGCCCACGATCGGGCAGCATTCAGTCCACTGGACCACCAGGGATATTGGACGGGGGGGTGTTCATTTAAACAGATGCCCGTGATCGGGCACATAGCGGTCCACTGAATCACCAGGGATATTGGATGGGGGGGTTCATTTAAACAGATGCCCACGATCGGGCACATAGTGGTCCACTGGACCACCAGGGATATTGGACGGGGACTTTATTTCTAACAAATGCCTGCGATTGGGCTGCAGGGAGCGTTAGTCCTCGACGGCTGCTGCCTGGCAAGGTGCCAGGCGCAAGTCGTCGGGGATCGGCGCACCTGCATGCTAATGGGATGCAAATGGGGCCATAATGACATGCAAATGGCCCCATGTGCGCCTTGCATAAATTATGGCCCCATTTGCATGTCTCCTTTTGAATATCGCAGGTGCTGTGAATGGTGCAATGGCACTTGCGCTAGCGCATCTCCATGCTCCACTCTGGCCACTAGCGCTGGCACAGTGCCACTGCGCCATGCACAGTGGGGGTGGCCAGGGTGCGATATTCAAAGCTGCTGGGACATGGCGCAGCTCCTTTGAATATTGCCCAGGCCACACCCCTGCGCAGCCAAGTTGAGCTGCGCTCAAGCTTGCGCCACAGCCTGGCGCAGTTTGAATATCTGGGCCGCAGTGTCATGTCAGGGCACATTTTTGGGGGGAGGGGGTTCAATCTATTTTAATCATCGGCACAGTACTTGGTAAACACAGACTTTGATGATAACGCGTGTTTTTTTCTTTTTTGTTGTTAGAGAATTAGAGAACTCCCTGTTGTGGTGGTGCCAAGTTCAAAATTAGAAATGCTGCTATGACACAATGGGACAGCATACATCTCATTTCAATGAACTAAGCAGACCTCCTTCATTTTCCATTTATGTGGGTTCAGTGATTACAGTTGGCATATCTTGTGATATTAGTGCTAAGGTAGCTCTTTATTGAAAATATAGGTGTCTCAATACAAGATGATATAGAGCAGCTAAAAAAAATAACATCCATGCTGAATTCTTACATATTTGTTTAAGACACCAGCTCAGTGTACAGCTGTTAAAATTCCTAACTGATGTTTTACACTTTGCACACCCTCAAAGTACTGTGCAGCAATTTGTTAGCTATAATTAAGTTCTGCCAGTGTGTATAATAACCTGGCAATGGCCTTCCATTGATCCAGTTCTTAATTACATGCCTACATTGCTCTGGCATACAATTGCTAGGTAACCATAATGTCACCTGTTGCACATTCATTCTTTGGCTCCTAAGTGGCATAACAGTCCAATATACACCCTTAAAACCGGCATTTAAAATATATTCTTTTCAGGCTAGAACAGGAGACAAGATCAGCATGATTTTTTTTCTGTTTCAAACATGAAAGCTGTAGTCCCAAATAACTACCCCCCCCCCCCATTGTTGTACCGCTGCATGTCTTGTTGGTAGAATGACTGAACTATGTGTTTTTTCATTTTTTTTTTAATAACAGCCTACTCTCTAGCCAGTGACGGAGCACACCTTGCTCCTGGGGACTCTTAGCATATCCCAAACCACTAACTGTCATCATTTACATTAGTCCAGTCAGAAGAAAGGTGCTACTTCTTTTTATCATTAAATTAAGAAAAAGAGGACAGGCCTAATACCTTGAAACAGATTTAAGAAAAATTATTCTGCACTTACTTTGAGACACATTTTTTCAGCTCTCCTCTTTATGATCAGAGCTGCTCATGCCACAGTGAAAACTTTGAAAAAACTAATAACTTGGTACAACTCAGTTTCCATTTTAAATATATTCTGTAGATTTATCCTGCCTATCTTTTATTACAAAGGAAATTTGGATGAATATATGATCTTTGTATGTTAAGAGTTCATCTGCCTCTATAGCTTACTCCAAAGTCATAATGCTATGTTGTGACATCACAGTCTGCTGTCATGGGAGTAACTGTGATGTAACAAGCCATGCATTATGACCTCAGGTAGGGAGAAAGCACTAGGAATACATGAACACTCCAGGAGCAGTAGTCCTCTTTTCATGCAAATGGTCTCAGTAAAAAATAATGATAGGGAAAATACAGAACTAATGTGAAATATAAACTGAACTGTGTCTAAATATTATGTTTTCTTCACTTATCCTGAAGGCATCATATGCTCTTTATGACTGGCCCTCTGCTTGGGGGAGGGTGCACACTGGAGCAAGGTGGCAACATGTATGTTTCAGTGCTAAACTATAACATACTTGCTTTCATTCTTTTTCCTGTACTATAACCATTTTAAGACATTCCAATACATGCTTAAGTCCATAGGCGATTATTGACAGCACAATAGTGCTGCTTGAAAAGTTTTTCCACCCAAATTAGTGAACATGACTGTGACCCTAGGGGCAGTTGCCTCTCCAAAGACTATCATGATTATAACTTCTCCCTCTGTCTGTCTATTTATGTAATTATCTATATTTCTATCAATTTCATCTATTCCTATTTTTACCTGCTGTATATGTAAAATAAACCTGCATATCACATTTCCCTGCACTCTGAACACATACTTATGATACAGTGCATATGTGTACTCCACTCCTATATAGACATCATACTGTCTTGATATTCCCATTATCACAGGCATAACTACCTTAATCTTCTCAAGAGCGACCCCTTATAAAAGTTACTATCACATTTTCTCTCCTAATGAAGTCCATCATTACACCTGACTGCTTGACATCAACACATTACTTAAATATAACTTACATCACCGCATGGATAAACCCCGTTTTTCTCTATGAAACTGTGTAAATAATCCCAAGACTGAACATATGCGAGCCATTACTTTTTCATGTACTGCCAACTATTCTACCTGTCAAACCTATATTGCTTACCATTCCTTCCATTGAAATCTACACCTCCGTATATTTTCCTAATAATGTGTCTGCCTTCCTTAGAATGCAAAATAAAACAAATCTTACTAGCTAAAAATCATTGTGTTGTTTCTTCATGTCACCACACAACCTCACTAACTTCATTATGCAGCCGTGGTGGATCTAACCAGAATTTATTATTTGTTCCACTGCTTGCTGACTGGTTCCGAAAGGGGGGGGGGGTTGCAACCAAGAGATTTTGTTTAAACAGTTTCAAGATTAACTATATTTTCATAGCCCCTCTCACTAGAGGCACCTTAATACATATGTATGTCCATGCCAACAGGCATACATCAACTTGTTTTATATGTATTTCAGGCCTCCAGGCCTTAAAAGGGGGTCAAAAGACAAAGGGTGGTCTACTTTCTCTCTCTCCGCAAGGGTAAACACCCATGACAAGAATCACTCTGTCACAGTGACCTTGGCTGATGCGGTTCAGAGCATCTGCCAGTGTATTGTCCTTGCCTAGGAGGTGTATGGCAGACAGACTCATGTCCAGGAATAGGCCAAGGACCAGATTCTCATGGCCTCTGTGAACAGGTCAGTAGACCTCGTGCCACCCTGCTTGTCTGTGTAAAACAATAGCAGTAGTGTTGTTCTGATCTAAACAGTGTGTCTCTTTACCAGAGAGGCGAAAGCTTTCAGTGCCAGGTACACAGTTCTGAGTTCCAGAAGATTTACAGTATGTGGCTTTGGGACTCCTTTGGCGTCCAAGTGCCACTGACTGAAGAGCTGAAAGGGGATGCCCACTGAGAGGTTTTCCTCTTCCTTCGACCAGTCGAGAGCTTGAAGCAGTGTTTTTGACACTGGTACTAGCTTGGACAGATAATTTTTCTTTTGTGACCAGTGGACTCGCAGATGATACTGAATGTCCCTAATTTGAAACCTTACCCCTGGGACCACAGCTGTCATGGAAGCCATGTAGCCCAGGAGCTGTAGAAAAATGCCTCACAGGCCTTGGCTGGCGTAACAGAAAAGAATTTGCTGCAGTCAGAAAGTTCAGAATTCTGTCCTGAGGAAGAAAGGCTTTGGCCTGCTGAGTATCCAAGTCTGCTCCTATGAAGTTGAGAAGCTGAGAGGGTTCCAGATGGGATTTCTTTTCAATGATTAGAAATCCCAGAGAGGACAGAGTTTGTCTTGTGTGGTTTAGAGCCTCTGTGACTTGCTGAGGAGTCTTGCCCACCATAAGCCAGTCATCCAGATATGGAAAGACTGGGATGCCCTGCTTTCTCAAGTGGGCTGCCACTACAGACAGGCACTTCGTGAATACTCTGGGGGCAGAGGTGAGGCCAAAAGGCATGGCTGCAAACTGGAAATGGCCTGAATGCAGCCTGAACCTCAGAAACGTTTTGTGGGGCTGCCTTATTGGCATGTGAAAATAGGCATCCTTGAGATCCAGGGAGGCTAGCCAGTTTCCCTGCTGAAGACAGTGTATTACCATTTGAAGGGTAATCATCTTGAATTTTGGTTTGAGTAGGTGCCTGTTTAGATATCTGAAGTCTAAACTAGGTTACCACTCCCCGTTTTTCTTTAATGTCAGGAAGTATCTGGAGTAGATACCTTTTCCATGCTATGAAAGGGGAACCCTCTCCACCACTTTGGCTAATAAGAGTCTCTTGACCTCCAGCTCCAACAGGTTCTTTCTGTTAGGGAATAGGGGTTTTGAGAGAGCCGTACCCCAAAGGGCAGCAAACTGCCTGAACCTTTCTCTACTACCTCCAAGACTCACTTGCCTGTAGTGATGTGGGTTGAAACTTGGGAGGTAGTGGGACAGCCTGTCCCCTACTGGAGGAGGAGAGTGACCTGACTGCAGAATCTAGGCCTTACACTGTGTGGCAGGGACAGAAGTGGTGGCAGCTCTCCACTGATCCCTTCTGCCTCATCCCCTGAAATAACCTCTCATTTGAGAGAAATCTAAAGGCATGGGCATAGGATAGAATGCCCTGGGAAAGTAGCCCCTGCCTCTATTACCCCTAGTTTGAGACTTCTGAGCTGTAGAGGCTTTCTGCTTGGCTGCATTACTTTCATACGTGGACTTGTACTCCTCCACCTTTTTCATGTATGCTTCAGTTTTGTCCCCGAAAAGGGAATTGTTTTCACAAGAAAAGTCCACAGCTTTGGACTGCGTGTCCTGTGATAAATAAGTTGTTCGTAGCCAGGCAAAACGTCTGAGAGAGACAGCCTGAGCCATGACCCTTCTTGCTGTGTCATTAGTGTCTGCAGCCATGTGAAACTGATACTTAGCAACTTCCAGACCAGATTTCACTGTTTCAGCAATGTCCTGGAACATCCTGTTAGATCTGTGTAACAGAAAGGCCTGGACAGGGCTCCAAAGAGCCTTCTGGTACTTAACAGAGTATGCTAAGTAAGAGGCTGTGGTATAAGATTTTTTTAGCCACAGCATCTAATTTCGTGACTCCTTTTCAGGAGGCATAGAGGTGAGAGAGACCTTAGCCTCATCAAAGGCTGCAACCTGAACCACCCCTTCGTAGCTGGGGTGAGTATAAAGAAAATCAGCCTCATTTTAGCCAGAGATATTTTCTATCCACTTTTTTGTCCACTCCTGACAGGGAAGTATGGGCCCACAGGAGCTTCATAGTGGATTTCTTGAAGGATTTGTATATAGGAAGCACAGTTTTTTTTGTAGGAGGAAGACCCATCATATTTTTATAGTCTTCATCCTCTTCGTCATCATCCTCCTCCTCGGTGGACTCCTCAGCACGGAGGTCCAGGGTGTCTACCATGTGCTGTAAGAAGGCCAGGAGGGAGGAAAGGTCCTCCTGGCCATCTGGAGAGGTACCAAAGCATGGGTCAGGCAAAATGTCTGGCACCAGAGGCTGGTCCCCATTGTTATCTTAATTATTATCATCATCATCATCCCCTGAACATAGCAGCAGGATGCCCCAAAGGTTGGGACAGAGCTGCTAAGGTTAACAGGAGTAGAGGGAGCAGAGAAAAATCTCCCCATACCCCGTAAAGTTTGATATAGGGGCCATGCCTTTGCCATTTCTTTTACATAGGGTAAATCTTTATTAGGGTCAGACACCTCAGTGGGTGACTGACCCTCTTTATTCATTTTTGTTGTCTTTATGCTTTTTTGAAACTGGCATCTCCCCTTGCCTTGATGTGGGAGTGGCAATGGTATGCTTATTTTAACTTTTTTTTTTTTGCTGAAACAGACTCAGTGGTCTGTTCACCATTTCTTTATTTTTCTGGCATGTCACCATTTTTATTGTTTTATCAGACTCATTTTCTGAGGGGGTCCTTATCTTTAGGCTTAGGCAGGGCAGTGGACCCCTCCTTAACAGGTGAAGCATTATTAGAGGCCATCTCTTCCAGTGTTTTGGCCCTCTTTTTAATAGCTTCTGAGCAGAATTTAGAGCAAAAATGTTCTGGACCCAAACACTAAGAAATAATTACTCACCATAGTAATGTTGTTTCTTCTAATGGAGTCTTGCTGTATTCTGACTATATGAAGCTAGCCCCAGCACTTGAACTGCTCCGGAGAGTAAAGGGTTAATTCTATGCCAAGGCATAGAATGTTGAGCTTGAGCTCGGTTTTCAATCTTCGGTTTGTGGTACTCTGAAGTGTAACCGTCAGATTCTTATGAGCACTAAACTAACTAACTCAGTAATTAGAAATTGTCTCTAAATTTGTTATGCCAAAAGGCAATAAACAGATTTTTAGGGCCAAAAGACTCAAGTTGAGAACCCCAAAAAGAATTCAAGCAGGTAGTGAAACAACCAAAACATTCATAATAAAAAACAGAAAAACCCTTAATAAAATAAGGCATGCCAAGTACATCTCTGGGGTGCAGCACTGTGCCTGCCAATCCACATCCCAAAACTACTAGGTTCCAGGAGGGGAGGCAGGTCAGAATACAGCAAGACTCCATTAGAAGAAACAACATTACTATGGTGAGTAATCTTTTCTTCAAACAACATGAAGGCTTGCTGTATTCTGACTATATGCAGACTACCAAGCAGTACCCCCCTGGAGGAGGGAGTCACAGAACCTATTTTGGGAACAGACTCTGCAGCACAGCTGTGCCAAACCTAGCATCACTTCTTGACTGAATGTCCAGAGAGTAATGCTTGGTAAATATGTGAACAGTTTTCCAGGTGGCTGCTTTATAGATTTCCACTAAAGGTATATCTCTAGCTGCAGCGACTGAAACAGCTGTACCTCTGGTAGAATGAGCCCTCAGGCCTGAGGGAGGCTCTTTCCCAAGCTTTGACTAGCAGAATTGGATACAGGAGACAATCCACCTGGTAACTGTTCTCTTGGTGGCAGGTTTGCCCTTTCCCACTTCTCCATAAATGAGAAACAACTGAGAATAGTCATTCCTATGGGCCTTAGTATGCTTCACATAGTAACTAAGAGCCCTCTTTACATCAAGACTGTGTAATCTTCTCTCCCCAGAGGAAGAATGTTCAGTGAAAAACACAGGCAATGACACAGACTGATTCAAATGAAAGTCTGATACCACCTTGGGGAAAAAACTTTCTGTTGGTTCGAAGGACCACCTTATCCCTGTGAAATGAAATGAAATTAGGTTCCACTGATAAAGCCTGTAATTCACCGATTCTCCTGGCAGAAGTAATGGCTACCAGGAATACAGTTTTCCAAGTCAAGTACTTCAGCTCAGTTGAGGATAAAGGCTCAAAAAGGGGCTGCATAAGCTGTGCAAAACAGACATTCAGGTGCCAAGAAGGGATAGGCTCCCTAAAGGGAGGATTGACATTTACTAAAACCTTGAAAATGTTCTTAAAATCTGGATAAGAAGCTAGGGAGGAGCCCTTACCAGCAGAAAGGAAGGCAGACACAGCTGCCAAATGTACCTTGAGAGTAGTAGGCTGGAGGCCTAAACTGTTACGATGCACCAAATAGTCCAATACAGTGGCAATATCAGCCAGCTCTGGCTGGACATGTTTCTGGGAACACAAAAACCCAACTCTTTTCCATTTGGAGTTGTAGGTCTTTCTAGTAGCAGGTTTCCTGCTAACCTTTAAAATGTCCAAGACTGATTGAGAAAGATGTAGGCTTGCATATTCTAGCTCTTCAATAGCCAGGCTTTGAGCCTGAGAGTCTGAAGGTTGGGGTAACGGATCCTCCCCTGTGAGGAGGTAAGGAGATTGAACTGTCTGGGAAGACACAGAAGCACTGTTACTGACAGTGACAAGAGAAGGGGGTACCAAAGCTGTCTGGCCCAGTCTGGAGCCACCAAAATCACCTTGCAAGGCTGAGATCTGATCTTGATCAGGACCTTGAATATCAGAGGAAAAGGAGGAAATGCATACAGAAACCTGCTTGTCCAATTCAACAAGAGAGCATCCTGAGGGACAGGGCATAGAAGAGATGATCTGCAGCAAAAGAGAGGAAGCTGGTTATTGTTCGGGGCTGCAAAGAGATCTATCTCTGGAGTGCCCCACCTCCTGAAAATGACCTGACGAATTAGAGGATTCAGGGTTCATTCGTGGTGATCCTGAGAAATCCTGCTGACAGCATCTGCTAAAATGTTGTCCTCCCCTGGGAGATGCACAGCCATCAGGGAAGCCTGAAGGGAATAAGCTAGAGACCATATCTTTATGGCCTCTGTGCACAAGGCCGAAGACCAAGCACCTCCCTGCTTGTTGATATACCCCATGCTTGTAGTATTGTCTGTCCTGATCTGCACCACTTTCCCCTGAACAGCAGTTGAGAATGTCTGAGGTGCTAGAAAGACAGCTCTCAGTTCGAGAAGGTTTATCTGTAGAAGAGACTCCTGGTGAGACCAGGTTCCCTGATCTGTAAGCTAATCTAGATGAGCCCTCCGACCTAGAAGAGAGGCATCTATGGTGAGAATCACTGAAGGAGCCTGACTGATAAAGGGGACACCCTGTCGAAGACTGTACTCCTCCAGCCACCACTGGAGGGCCTAAACTAGAGTTTGAGACACTGGAATCAATTTGGAGAGAGGGTCTTTTTTCTGAGACCAATAAGATCTGAGATGAAACTGAATATCTCTCATCTGAAACCTTGCTCCCTGGACCACAGCTGTGGATGCTGCCATGTAACCCAGCAACTGTAGAAAGTGTCTGGCTGGACAAGAAACTAGAGGATGAAAAGAGGAAGCCAGAGTGGCAAGGGACTGAACCCTTGAGAGGGGGAGAAATGCTGTTGCCTGAATAGTGTCTAGTTCCACCCCTATGAAAGTGAGAAGCTGGGCTGGTCCCAGAACAGACTTTCTAGGTTCAGAATGAAGCCTAAGGAGTCTAGAAGCTTTTCAGTAACCTCTAAGGCTGACTTGACATGGTCCGAGGACTGGCTCACTAGGCGCCAGTTGTCCAGGTATGGGAACAGAAGGATACCCTGTCTCCTGAGGAATGCCACCACTACTGCAAGACACTTGGTGAACACCCTTGGAGCAGATGTTAGGCCGAAAGGCATAGCTTTGAACTGGTAATGGCCTGAGGGCAACTCGAACATTAGGTACTTTCTGTGTGAATGCCTGACAGGTATGTGGAAATAGGCATCCTTGAGATCCAAAGAGGCTAGCCAATCTCCTGGTCTCAGAGAGGGAAGAATTACTCCCAGAGTCACCATTTTGAATTTTGGTTTTATTAAATGATTCTTCAGGTACCTTAAATCAAGGATGGGTCGCCATTCCCCTGTCGTTTTTGGGGTAAGGAAGAATCTGGAATACAGTCCTTTTCCCCTGTGACAAAGAGGTACCTTCTCTACTGCTTGCAGAAGCAGGTGAGAGGAGACTTCTGCCTCTAAGGCCCTTGTCTCCAAGGGAGAGGGAGGACTGAAGGACTTTGCTCTCATTTTTGGGAACCTTTTGAAACTGAGAGCAAGTCCCTGGCTCACTACTTCCAGGACCCATTTGTCTGAAATAATAGACTCCCAGGCCTGGGAGTAGTGAGCCAGCCTGCCCCCTACTGGAACTGGGGAGGCGAACCTGACCGACACCTCAGGGTGTCTGTTTGGCAGGGGGCTTAGACTGCATGGATGATGGGGTCCTGGTCATCCCACGCCTGCCTCATCCCCCTAAAGAACCCCTCTGCTGGAAAGAAGAAGAGGAGGAGGAGGCCTGAGCTTGGTAGAAAGACCTTTGAAAAGGCCTGCCCCTGCCAGCCCTAAATTGCTGCCTCTGAGGAGTGGCCTACTTTTCCTTGGCTGCAGCACTCCTATATTCATCCACCTTCTTCATGTAGTTCTCTGTTTGCTCACTAAACAGAGAATTGCCAATTACAGGAAAATCCATGGCTTTAGTCTGGGTATCCTGCAAAAGACTGGGACATCTAAGCCAAGCAAATCTCCTCATGGAGATAGATGTAGCCATGACTCTAGAATGCACATCATTCGAGTCCACAGCAGCATGAAATTGCACTTTGGATGCCTCTATATCGTTTACATCCACCTGCTCCAGCTCCTTGGCTAGCTAGGGAGGGGCATTCTTAGTCAGCTCCAGAACTGTATCCCACATAGATTTCTGGTACCTGGCTGTATATGCCATGTAATTTGATTGCCTGAGCCCCAAAGAGGATGCCAAGTACTGTTTCTTAGCCATGGCATCCACCTTCTTAGAATCCTGATCTAGGGGGTGAGATGCAAGGGGAATATTAGCCTTGTCACAGGCTGCATCTTGCACTACCCCAACATGGCTGCAATGTGCTGGAAGGAATTCCGTGCCAGGACCTGACAAGGCATACCTCCTGTCCATTCTTTTATCTACAGGAGGAATGGATGTGGGAAATTGCATGATTTTCTGTGTCTATTTCCCAAGGGATTTGTGCAAAGGGATAGACACTCTCTTTGAGTCTGGAACATCCATCATTTCCACATAATCAGGCTCCTCCTGATCAGCTTCTTCCATAGGAAGCTGAAGAGTCTCTGTCACCTTCTTGTAAAACAAGAAGTGGGAGGGGGACGTAGAAAGCCTTTGAGGGGAAACACTGGAAGGCCTGTCTGGGGAGATGTCAGACTCTACTGGTTCATCTAGGCCTACAAATTCTCCTTCTTCATCATCTTCATCCTCCTCCCAATCGCCCTCATAGTATGCCTCTGGATCAATGACTGAGGCAACAACTTCCAACAGAACCGCTCGCATTTGAACCGATGTTGGTTCGGTCAGAACTGAGCAAAGCGACTGCACTACTGTTATTGCTTTCGCTATCTCCTCAGCAGTCGGAACATGGGGTTTCGGATCCAAACTGGCTGATTTTCTTTTTCTCTTAGCCGGAGCCGACTCTGCAGAGTCGGCTCTCCTTTTGCCTGAAAAGGTTTCGCCCAGGTCAGTGGGCACCCCTTCAGGTTCGGTCACAACCGAACCAGGCTGGCCACCCGGGTCAGCGGACTTCTTGGCCTCCCTTTCCCTCAGCCTACTCAAACGTTTTTCATGAGTGGCTTTGGGAAAGTTCTTACAAATTTGGCAGTCATCCTTGAGGTGGTCAAACCCCAGACAATACACACATACGAGGTGGGGAATCACCCTTAGCAAAGGCCTCCCGACACTCACAACAGTGCTGAAACCCAGTGGGCCCGGTTTTCTTTTTGGGTTTCTCAGACATGCCGAATACAAGAAAAAGTCCCCCTTGTCAGCATTAAGCCAGGCAACTAACACTTATCGGTTCCAACCATGTCACGGGTCAGTTAAAAAAATCCCACAAAAATCCAGATTTTTTTAGGAACCGATAAGTATCAGAAAACCACAGTAATGTACACAGAAATACACAAATCACAATAAATTCTGGTTCAGAACCGGACCGACCGGAAAAGAACCGAAAACAAAACAATTTTTAACAAATTCAACAAAAATTACCACTACCTACTACTATTACCGAGACAGAGGTAAGAATACCAATAAAATAAGAACTGTGGTTGAAAAAAAACAACCGATTCAAACTATTACTGAACCAAAGTGCAGGAGGAATCTCCAGAGCAACTTCACAGTTAGGCGGAGTAAGAAATCTGACAGTTACACTTCAGGGTACCACAGAGGTCTGAAAACTGAGCTCGAGCTCAATGTTCTATGCCTTGGCATAGAGTTAACCCTTTACTCTCCAGAGCAGTTCAAGTGCTGGGGCTAACCACATATAGTCAGAATACACCAAGACTTCATGTTTTTTGAAACACACCGACTTAATACAATTTTTAAAACCTGTGGGTCCAGTCCTCTTTTTTTGGGCTTTTCTGGCATAACAATGTGTCAGAAAGCTGAAAAACATTGGTTCTCAAAATGGAAAAACTGTATAAATAACAAAACTCAGAAGAAATACAGAAAAAATTGCGGTGCCTGGTAAAATAAGGGAGCCTCTATTGAAAAGACCTTGAAAACCGTCGAAATACTCAAAACGAGGAATATAACCTCAGAAAAGTTAAAAGGAACCGAGGAAAAAAGGGGAAAGTGTGGTTCCTGGGAAATGGAAAGGAACCACTGAAAACCTCTTAAAATGATAATAAAATGTGAAATACTTACAAACTCGGTACAAAAAGTGTGTTTCTCAGAAATGACAAAGAGCACCTCAGAGGCAGTGTTTCTCAGTCAGTCGGAGAAAAACTTCTGAAGCCCTGTGGGCTCTTTGCACTAAGCACAACTTCCTGCTTGATTCTGATTGGCCACTCAATTTTAATGAATATTCATGGCTCCATCACCAAGGCCGTTCAACCTGGTCAGCTTACTGCTACTGTTACTGATGCTAAAGGACTCCTGGGGTGAGAAACACATATCCCCCCAAAAAATAAAAAACATTTAGGGGCAAATTAAAAAAACATTTTAATTCCAATAGGATAATATTGGAACTTCAACGAGCCATAACTCTCTCAATATGTGGACTTAAGGGATAATATAGATAGTACAGTTACGTAAGAACTTACCGTAACAGTAGATCTTTGAGAGAAGCTCTTGCAGCAGGTTACACATTGAGGACTGGCGCTACCTGGCGGCGGTTCCGGCAGCTTTTTCTCTAGTAGTACCAACGTGGGAATGCCCCCCGCAGACGTCGACTCCACCCCCGATGTCACCTTATATAAAGGAGGAGTTCCCCACATGCTTCAATTCTTGAACGCCCTCACCCCATCAGGCAAGTAAACGACAGGCAAAATAGGAACCGACTGTCAATGGACAACCTATCAAAGACGAGAAACAGCAACCTGAAAAAATGCCTGATCCCTGGGGGAAGGTGGGCAGGAAATATACCTGCTGCAAGAGCTTCTCTCAAACATCTACTGTTACGGTAAGTTCTTACGTAACTGTACTATCTTACTTTGAGGAGAAGCTCTTGCAGCCGGTTACACATTGAGGACTGAGTCCCAAGCAGTATAAACTTATAACAACCCCTGGAAGGGGGAAGAAACAGGAAAAGGACAGCAAGAGAAGGGACGATCCCTCAGGAAACCAGGCCTTGCAGAACCGCGAGGCCAATCCCTGCTCTGCGTCTGGAAATGATGATGAGACTATAGTGCCTAATGAAGGTATGGACAGAACTCCAGGTAGTGGCAGCACAGATATCTGCCGTCGGTACCCTCTTTAATGCTGCAAAGGAAGTAGCGATAGCCCTGGTACAGTGAGCGTTAATCGGCCCCGTTGTTGACCTATTATCCTTCTCATAACAGTAGGAAATGCAGTGAACCAACCAGCGCGAAAACGTCTGTTTGGTGACCGGGTGACCTACGAACGTTGGGCAAAGGACACAAAGAGTTGGTCAAACTTCCTGTCCACCTTGGTTGTAGCTAGGTAACATCTGAGAGCTCTGTGTATGTCCAAGGAATAAAGCAGGCTCTTACCCCTGTTGGAGTGCTCCGGGTAGTAGACCGGGAGCTGAACTGACTGATTCAAAGTGAGTACCGAAACCACCTTCGGTAAGAACTTCAGATTGGTGCGGAGATCAACCATGTGCTTGTGGAGAACAAGGTAGGGTTCTTTATACATGAGTGCTTGAAGCTCTGAAATGCACCTTGCCAAAGTAATTGCTACCAAAAGCAGAGTTTTCCAGGAAAGGAAACGGAGCTCCGATTTCATAGCTGGCTCGAACGGGGGAAGAGAAAGCTTCTCCAGGATGAGCAGGTGATCCCAAGGAGGAACAGGGTCTCTGATGGGAGGGCTGATGTGGAGAATACCATGCAAAAAGGCTTTGGAAACCTCCATCTGAGCCACCTTCTTACCCGACACAGATAAATGGTAAGCAGAGATGGCGGCCAGGTGTACCTTGATGGAGGAATAGCTGAGGCCTTTCTCATGGAGAGAAAGCAAGTATTCTAGGACGGTATTAACCGGACAGACCAATGAACCTACTTGCTTGGCTGTGGCCCAAATACAAAAGCATTTCCATTTCATAGCGCAAGTGGCCCTGGTGGCAGGTTTCCGTGCCTCAACCAACACCTCAGCGACCTGATCAGACACTCCAAAACGGACCTTAGCTAAGTCCTGAGGAGCTAGGCATGCAGGTGAAGAGAATGAAAGTTCGGGTGCAGCAGGGACCCCTTGTCCTGCGAGAGCAAGTGCAAGGAGTGGGGAAGAGACATTGGTGACTCTGCCACTAGACGCTGTAGTAATGGAAACCAGATTTGACGTGGCCATAGTGGAGCAATCAAGATAATTGTGGAAGGTTCCGACTGAGCCTTGAGGAGGACCTTCTGAAGGAGGGGAAAGGGAGGGAAGGCATACAGAAACCTCCCGCTCCAACAGAGGGACAATGCGTCTTGCCAAAAAGCTCCAGGCTCTGGACTTAGCAAGCAAAAATCGGGCAGTTTTGCGTTGGATTGTGATGCGAAAAGGTCCGCCTCTGTCATCCCCCATTGACAGAAGATGCGATCTGCGACTTCTTGAAGCAACTCCCATTCATGGGCTTGTGATCATGTCCTGCTGAGCGTGTCGGCTAGCACGTTCTGAAGCCTGGGAACATGCACTGCTGTCAAAAACGGACGATGTTCCAGGGCCAAGTCCCAAACCTGCATGGCTTCCCTGCAAAGGGTATAGAAATGTGTGCCGCCCCGTTTGCTGATGTAGAACATCACCGAAGTGTTGTCTGTCTGCACCAAGAGATGGCCCAGCACTAAGACCAAGGCCAGGGCTTGAAGCGTGTAAAGCACTGCTCTCATTTCCAGGACACTGATGTGCAGATTCGCTTTCGAAGGAGGCCAGGAACCCTGGGTACGATGGTTCCCCAAGTGTGCGCTCCATCCCCGAGTCGTCTGTGGTCAGAGGCTGGGAGGGCGCCTCGGATTGTAAAGGTATGCCCCCCCCCAGTAGATTTTCAGATGACATCCACCAGCGAAGCTCTCGGCGGACAGTCTCCGATATTCTGATCAAGGCGTCCAGGCTGTCTGAGGTTTAATTCCACTGGACTCTTAGGGACCAATGAATGGTCCTCATGTGCAAACATGCCAGAGGGACTGAGACTATGGCAGCGGCCATGTGCCCCAACAGCCTGAGGAGGAGCCAAGCTAGCACCTTCGAGGCTGATGAGATCTGGGACGCGATGATCCGAATGCGATCCACTCTGTCAGAGGGAAGGAAAACCTTCCCGAGGGAGGTGTCCAGAAGAGCTCCAATGAACTGGAGAATCTGAGTAGGGGACAGATGAGATTTGTCCCTGTTCATGGTGATTCCAAGACTCTGGAAAAGTGAGATGGAATCCCTGATAGTCTCCAACAGGTGAGACCTGGAGGGGGGCCAGGAGGAGCCAGTCGTACAGGTAAGGAAACACAAAGTGGCCCCGTCTTCGAAGTGCCGCACCCATGACCGCCAGGCATTTGGTGAAGACCCTGGGGGCCGAGGAAAGACCGAAGGGGAGGACTCGGAACTGATAGTCCCAATCTTCGAACCTGAACCTCAGGAACCTTCGATGGTTTCTGGCAATCGGAATATGCAAGTAAGCGTCCTGCATGTCCAGAGACGCCAGCCAATCTCCTGCCAATATGAGAGGAAGAAGAGTAGGAAGAGAAACCATCCTGAATCTCTTGCAGGAGTCCCACTGATTTAGATCACTGAGGTCCAGAATGGGTCTGAGGTCTCCTGACTTCTTCAGTACTAGGAAGAAGTGGGAAAAGAACCTTTTTCCTAACTCGGCTGGTGGAATTGGCTCAATGGCCCTTTTGTCCAGAAGGGAGGAGATCTCCCACCGGATCAGAGCTCTGTGCTTCCTTGGGTATCGGGATGGTGGCAGTGGTCTGTCCGGAGGAATGGATTCGAACTCTATGGAGTGCCCGAACTCCACGAGCTCCAGTACCCACTGGTCGGAGGTCACCTGACCCCATGCGTCCACGTAGAGTGAAAAGAGGCCTCCGACTGGCTTCCCTGGTTGGGTTACCAGAGGAGTAGGGTCGCATGAATAGTCAGGCGTTGGGTGGGGGATGGCGGCAGCAGCTGCTCTGGGTGGTCTAGAGGCGGACACCGAATTACCTCTGACTCTGCCTCTATGACCAAAGCCGCCTCGCTATGCCTGTTGCTGAAAGCAAGGTTGCTGTGACTGATGACCCCCACAGCCAAGAAAATCAGGCCTTTGTGCTCGCTCTCATTTCAGGCGGTACATGGACTGCACAGAAAGGATAGCCTTTCCGGAGTCCTGCAGCCTGGTGATGATCTGCTCCATGTCTTTGCCAAAGAGCGCGGATCCTTTGAAGGGAACATCCAGAAGGTTGGTTTGGACGTCTGGATCGAACCCTGAAACCTAAAGCCACGCGTGGCGTCGGAGGCAGATGCCAGTGGTGGCCGCCCTGGAGGAGGTGTCCACAGATTCATAGACCGACCGCAAAACGTGGGTGCCCACGTCTGAGCCAGTCTGCAGCAACTTGGCAAGCTCTGTCCGCTGGGGACAATCGGGCAGGCTTTGCACAATGTCCAATCCCTGTTCCCAGAGGGCATTCTGGAATTGGACCATATGCGTCAGGAAGTTGAGACTCCTGATGCTGCAGGTGGCAGCAGAGTACACCTTACGGCCCATAGAATCCAGCTGCTTCAATTCCCTATCAGGCAGCTGGGTGCTCAGATGTTTGGGCCTCTGCGAATGACAATGAGCTGTTGAAATCACCACAGCAGCAGGTGGTTCGGCTAAAAAGGGGTAGTCCGCAGGTGCACGGTAGAGCCAGTGAGCCTTCTTCGGCCCAGCGGAGGAGGAGGAGTGAGGGCGCTTCCAGGTCGCACAAGTGACATCCACAAAGGTGTCAACCATGGGAGGGATGACCATCGGCTTTGGGTCTTTTTGGCGGAGGTATTTAGTCAGCCACAGTCGCTCGGGATCCAGGGCCTCGGTGTCCCAACCCATGTTGGCCTGGATGTGCCTCATCACCTCCATGAAGCTGGGGTTATCTGAAGGGGATTTAGGGAAACCCTCCTTGTCCCCTAGGTCTGGCTCCGAGGAGGAGGAGGAGTCCGAGTCTACATAGGAGGTCGTAGAAGAAGAGGGTGAGGTGCTACGCCTCTTCCCTTCATGCTTCTTGTCAGAAGGAGGAGAGGGAGAGCGAGAGGAACTACTGGACCGGTCCCTCTTAGACTTTTTCTTGTGCTTCTTTCGGGGAGGCACCTTGTCCCCCCCCACCATCTGGTTCAACAGGATCTGGAACCAGCTCCGGAATGGGTGGAGGCGCACCCGCTGGCAGGTCTTTTTTAGCAGTCTCCCACCAGTGGGTAAAAAGCTCCTTTACCTGTGAAAGATGTATTTTGGGAGTCAGGTGTAAGCAGAGTAGCACCTGAGCTCATACCGGCATTGGCCCCGCCACTGAGGGTGGGGGGGCGGCATCGGAGTCTGAACCCTTGTCGACCAGCGTCGGCCTACGGGGGGGACATCGGAGCAGCGTCAGCACCACCGTCGTCGGGGTCTGGCATCAGACGGACCGGCGACCGAGGAGAAGGAGTGTCCGAGCTAACGGAGGGCGCTGGAGAAAGGACCGGTGCCAGGTGGGCCAGTGTTGGGCAAACCATGACTGCGGCGGAAGAACCGTTGCCGGGACTGGGGCCGAGGGAGTAGTGGCTAGATGAGGGTCCAGCATCCACTTCTCTTTAGGAACCGACGGCCGTCGTTCCTTTTCGTGAGACTTACTACGGTCGGTTTCGTGACTCGAGGACTTCTTGGCCGAACGCCGGTCAGAAGCCAGAGGCTGGCGTCGGTCAGAGTCCTTATGTTTAGGCAGCAAGCAGGAGGCCCTGCCGCTAGAAGACCCAGAGGCCATGATCAACTCCCGGGTGCTGGCTTTGGAAGAAGAGGCCAAGCGGGAGGAGGTCTTACCTGAGCCCTTAGATTTCTTGGAGGGCAAAGAAACTTTAATCAACTGAACAGCAGCCATTTTGGAGCCCACAGAAGAAGGTTTAAGGGCCGTGAGGCGGGAATCATGCCCCAACGACCCGGACTTCGATCCCAAAGACCTGTGTTTCGAGTGAGATCTCCCTCTGTCTTGCTCACGTTGTTCTTTGTGCTTGTGGGCGACTTGATGATCAGAATCCCCCGAGGAAGAGGCCCGTTCCATAGCGGCAAGTTTCGTCTCAGCAAGGAAGGTCATAAGAGAGACATTTTACTTGGCAGTTCCTTTATCCTTGAGTTAGAAAGAGCCCGCCAATGAGGGCAGGCATCGGCGCGTTGGTTGGGCCCAAGGCAGTAGAGACACGCCGAATGTCCGTCCTTGGTGGGAATCTGTCGCCCACAAGTGCACTTATTCACATGCGATGACATAGATTTGAAATAGAACAATGGATACTGGCTTTCTAGCAGTGGAGGAAAGCGATCGGTACTAGGCCAAAACAAACTAACTAACCCTGACCGTGCGGCGGGAAAGAACTGGAACATGTGGAGAACTCCTCCCTTGTATAGGGCGACATCAGGGGTGGAGCCGACGTCGTCGGGGGGCATTCCCACGTTGGTACTACTAAAGAAAAAGTTGCCAGAACCACCGCCAGGTGGCACCAGTCCTCAATGTGTAACCTTCTGCAAGAGCTTCTCCTCGAAGTAAGATACATGTATATCAAAACAAAGGCCTTAATGAGTACAAGAATAACACATACTCCCCCCCCCAAATCGTTTAGGGGCAAATTGAAAAATAAAATGCAATTCCTACAGGATAATATTAGAACTTTAACAAGTCATAACTCCCTCAATATTTGGACTTAAGGAACAATGTATATATCAAAACAAAGGTCTCAATGAGTACTACACAAATACCATGTATTCCACCTTAAACATTTGGGGCAATTTAAAAATTAAAAATTCCCATTGGATAAGACTGGAATGTCAAGAAGCCATACATCCCTTAATATTCACACTTAATGGAAAATCTATTTAAAAACAAAGGTGTTAATGAGTACAACAAGAATAACACATATCCCCCTAAACATTTAGGGACTATATAAAAAAAATTAAAACTGGAAATTCCCATTGGATAACATTGGAACTTCAACAAACCATAATTCCCTCAATACTTGGACTTAAAGGATAATCTGTATATCAAAACAAAGGTCTTAATGAGTACTATAAAATAACACCTATCCCCCAAACATTTAGGGGCAATGTAAAAAACCAAAAAAATGAAAATTCCCATTGGATAAGATTGGAACTTCAATGCTTTGAAACCTTCTAGTTGTTTTCTTAGCACCTCCCCCATTTTCCAGAAATCCACTTTCCTGAAGCCCAGGGTTTTGGTCTTGGTGGAGAAATGTTCCCTTCCCTTTCCCAGACTGAACCACAGTGTGCTGTGATCGCTCCCTCTCAGGGGTTCCTTCACCATAATCTCATGTACACGAGCTCAGTAACTCACTGAGTCAAGAAGCCTCACTGTATCGCACCCAGGATCACCTGACTCCCGGCACAGGGTGTGGATGGTATACCCCAGTCCACCTTAGGCAAATTAAAGTCCCCCACACCTACCACCTCTCCTTTTCCTGCTGCTTCCAGCAATTTTGTATAGAGTTCTTGGTCTCTATCTTCCTTCTGGCTAGGCAGTCTGTGGACCACTCCCAATCTGATCTTCCTCCCCTTGTCCGTCTGCAGCTGGATCCATAGTGATTCCACTTTCCCCTGTTCATTATCTTCCCTAGTGCATATTATACCCTCCCTGATGTATGCAGCCACCCCACTCTCTTTGCCTAACACGCTATCTCTTCTGTAGAGCTTGTACCCAGGATTGAAAGGTCCCAGTCGTAGTGTGCTGTAGCCCAAGTCTTGATAATTGCTCCTATGTCTACCTTTCCCTCGACTAAGAGGGCCTGCAGGTCTGCCATTTTGTTACCAAGACTGCGAGCACTGAGTGACACCACTCTCTACCTTGACCCTGTGCCTCTCTGTGTAGTTCCTATTACCTTCCTGATTTGCCTTTCCCTTCTACTCCCCCCTTCTCCCACAGTCCTTGGATGCTCTCCCATGCCCTTACGCCCCCGCCTCCTGATTGCTACTTCCTGCGGGAAGGTTCACAGACCTCCCTGTCTTGAAGTTTCTGTGCCTCACTGGCCCACTCAGTAGTTTCTAACTAGATCTTTTTCCATGTATTCTCTCAGCTTGTCTCTGAGTACTTTTGCATCCTTCCAATTAAGTGCAGTCTATCTGTTGAATATAGCCCTTTCCCACTTGTCTCCCCAACCTACTATACAACTGAACCCTTCCCCTTGCACCAGCTTCTTAGCTAATCATTAAACTCCTCAATCTTCCTTTTTCTGACTGTGCTAGCTCTGGGGAGAGGAATAACCTCTGAAAAGGCCACAGAGCTCACTGAATCCTTGCAGTTCCTTGCTAACTGTCTGAGCCTTTTCTGCACCACACCCACCTCTTCCCCTGCCAAGTCTTTGGTTCCCAGGTGGATGACTAAGTGAGGCTTTCTACCCACCCCCAAAAACTTCCCTGATACTAGGTTCTGCCCTCTCTGTCTCCATCCCTGGTATACAAACAACCACTCATATTTTTTGGGTCCCCCTTCCTCTCCCAATGGATACCTTTAATTATGGAAGCCCCAATGACAATCACCCTTTCATCCCCTGAAGACTTGTTTTGCAACCTCCTGGTGAACCGGCCTCTTCCTCTTCATCTGCTCTCTGTTTGTTTTGGGTGAATTTCTGTCTGTAATATCTCTGTTCCCTTCTACTGCTTCTCCAGTCCATCTTGTTCCCATCTCTCCCAGGCTACCTTCGCTTGCCACTACACTACCTTTCCTAATTCCTCCCCTAACTCCACCATTCCCCCTATCCTTTGCTCCACCCTGACTACTTTTCCCTCCTTGCCCCTCTAAGGTACTCATCCATCTCACCTCTTCACCACTATCGTTTGATTCTGTGTTTTCTCAGTCTTCTACCTCCCCATCTGCCCTCCTTCCTCTAAACTGGCTAGTACTACTTACCTGTTCAATGAAGGCTTACCTATTTCAGAACATACCTCTGTTCTCCCATCCCATTCTCCCCCCCTCCCTTCCTCCTTGTGTTGATCCTCTTACCCAGCTAGCTTTCTCCTTACCTCCTGCAATCACGCACTCCAGTTCTGCAGCATCATTGAGAAGTAGATGTCTCTGGGCACTTTAGCAACCACTCTGTTTCTATCCTATGACTTCAATCCAAATGCCCCGGAGCAGCCACTACCTGCCCCTTCAGCCACTGCTCTTCCCCAAAGCCTCCACCCCTCTTTCTAACTCCCATCTTAGCCACCTTATCTCTGCCCTGAGTTTCCCAAGGTTTCTACACAATGGACAGCCCCCTGCTCTCCACAGTGTTCCAAGAATGACTGCTGCCCAACATCCACTGCAGCTGACCACCTTCCCTTCTCCATCCTGTCCACTGTATCTACCTGCCATCTTTCTCCTCCGCTCCTCCCAACAGTCCTGCTGTCTGTGTCATCTCCTAGGCTCCCACATCCTCCCCAGATAGCCAATACTAGCTCGGCAATATTACTCTGTTGTTCCTGGTTCATATTTCATCAATACGTTGACCCTAGACAGGGTTTTTCTGCAATCCCCTTTTCCTGGTGGCCCCCTCACCTTAATAGATGCAACCATGAGGTTCAGATCTCCACCAATGGTAGTCATGCCAAACAACCCAAACCCTCCCTCACCCTTCCCCTGAAGTTCCCCCCCTCCTCCCTTCTGTGCAATGTCCCCAACAAGTTTTATGACTATTTAACAGTATAAAGGTAGGAATATACCAACATGGAACCAAGTAACAAGTACATTGGAAAGACAACAATTAAATAAGCTATACCTACTAGCACAAACAAGAACTAAATACTATTACAAGTAATGAGTAAGTCAGCTAATATTACGACCTTGGTAGTATAAAAAGTTAAAGCTACTTAGCATACGGGAGTAAGAGAGATTATACATATCATTCAACCCAATACCAAATGTAGTCTAGATTAGATTATTTCATACTCTAAGGAGGATATAAATAAGACTTGTGACAACTGGATAGGGGACTTTGTTATGTCAGATCATGCTCCCATTTATATGAAATAAAAATCAATAACATAAGGAAAAATACTTTTTGGAGGCTAAATGCTTCACTACTGGGTGACGAGGCAGCAAAGGAGATTATCACAGATACATATAAGCAGTACATGAGGGAAAATGATGTGGAAGAAATATCCCCAGACATTCTATGGGATGCTGCAAAAACAGTATTGAGGGGCAAATTCGTAGAAATATCCTCAAAGAAGAAAGAAAGGGAAGCCAGAAGGGAGAAAATAACTACACAACTACAACAAAGGAAGCTCCTATCCAGGAGCGCTACTCGGGACTTTCAGCAGACTGCCTCCAGGCAGGTCACTCCCCCACAGAACGCTGCCGACCACTGGCGTGTGTGTTAACAAAGGAAGCTCCTATCCAGGAGCGCTACGCAGGACTTTCAGCAGACTGCCTCCAGGTAAACGCAGGCCTCCTACATCGTGACTTCTGGCATTATTGTCGACCGAGTGACTGATACATTTGGCTATACAGCTCCTCAGCCCACTGATTGTTCCTGTGGACTTACTCGGCTGTGGGATGCTACCTGAAAGAGTGGCTAGGACTCAAAGGACTCCAAGCCAGGCGAGACATGAACATGGCATGAATGTGGCCTGTACACCTGCATTGTTCTGTGTTATTGCTGTTGTTTATGGTCTTGTGCATTTCGCTTGTTGATGCTTGCCTCCTATGATTACTGGTAGCTTCCTAGGTCTGTTAGTAGAGAATGAGGTAGAATTTGTTGTGTTTAAGTTTAAAGCTGGAATGTAACAGTCTTTGCAATTGCTCTATTGTGTGGGCATCTAGCCTAACTGCGTTTGCCCAGTGCAGCACTATATTGCTCTTTGTTCTACCACATAGAGCTGTATGTAAAAAGTGTCTTAAATACATAGCCCTGTGATATATTATTAGGGTAGGTGTTTTACTAGTATATTTACTGTATTGTGCTGCTTTATATCTGCCCTTGTGCAGTACTCCACCCAAGCTCGCCACAAACCATTTCTCCAGCTGCATACTAATTCTCGCCCTTCCTACCTCTTTACAGGCAGGTCACTCCCCGCCCATAGAGCGCTGCCGACATGGCGTGTCTTAGAAGGAAGCTCCTATCCAGGAGCGTTATGCAGGACTTTCAGCAGACTGTCTCCAGGTAAACACAGGCCTCCTACATCGTGACTTCTGGCATTATTGTCAACCTAGTGACTGATACGTTTGGCTATACAGCTCCTCAGCCCACTGATTGTTCCTGTGGACTCACTCGGCTGTGGGGTGCTACCTGAAAGGGTGGCTAGGACTCAAAGGACTCCAAGCCAGGCGAGACATGAACATGGCGTGAATGTGGCCTGTACACCTGCATTGTTCTGCGTTATTGCTGTTGTTTATGGTCTTGTGCATTTCGCTTGTTGATGCTTGCCTCCTATGATTACTGGTAGCTTCCCAGGTCTGTTAGTACAGAATGAGGTAGAATTTGTTGTGTTAAAGTTTAAAGCTGGAATGTAACAGTCTTTGCAATTGCTCTATTGTGTGGGCATCTAGCCTAACTGCGTTTGCCCAGTGCAGCACTATATTGCTCTTTGTTCTACCACATAGAGGTGTATGTAAAAAGTGTCTTAAATACATAGCCCTGTGATATATTATTAGGGTAGGCATTTTACTAGTATATTTACTGTATTGTGCTGCTTTATATCTACGCTTGTGCAGTACTCAACCCAAGCTCGCCACAAACCATTTCTCCCGCTGCATACTAATTCTCGCCCTTCCTACCTCTTTACAGGCAGGTCACTCCCCCCTGCCCCCACAGAACGCTGCCAACCGTGGCGTGTGTGTTAACAAAGGAAGCTCCTATCCAGGAGCGCTATGCGGGACTTTCAGCAGACTGCCTCCAGGTAAACACAGGCCTCCTACATCGTGACTTCTGGCATTATTGTTGACCGAGTGACTGATACGTTTGGCTATACAGCTCCTCAGCCCACTGATTGTTCCTGTGGACTCACTCGGCTGTGGGTGCTAGCCCGCCCACCCACCCACCCAGGGCGGCCCTTGTCTTATTGGCTCAGGCCGACGTCATTTCCTGTGTCGCCGCTTCCTGCGTCCCGAAACCGAAGTCCTCACTTTCCCATTTGCTGATTATACCGGGTGGCCACCAGGTGGGGCTTGACTCCTCTCATCCCATTCCAGTCTCCCTATCCTACCGCACTATACTATCCCTGTGTTCGCCCACTGGGGCTCAAGTCCGTATTCTGTCTCTCTCTGCAACCCCCCCCACCCCTAGCATGGCTGTCCTCCCTGGCCCAGCTTGTTCCCCACGCCCTCCTTCTTATATTCCTCACCTCTCCTAGGGTCACCTTCAGCCCACCACCACCACACACCTATGCCCCAGTTGCCCCACTGTCCTCCCCTCTCCCCAGCTCCACCCTCCTCCTTCACACCCTACTCCCTCCCTCATCTCCACCTGTTCCTTGGCTCCTCTCTCCCAACCCCCTGCCTGCTCTTGAATCTTATCTCGCTAGCATCCCTGCCTGTTCTACTCCACTACCCTTATACGCCTCACCCCCCATGCACGCTACCCCCTATCGGCGTAAACTTCCCCTCCGCCACCTCCTTCCTAGGGCTGCTCTCCTCCTTCTGCTCTTGTCTGGCACCATCCATCCCAATCCTGGGCCTGTCTTCAATGGTGCCTCACTGAAATCGACTGGACTTCGTATCGCTTCTAGAAATATATGTAGCCTCCTCAAAAAACTGGACTCCTTACGCTGCTGGGTGACTGTCCATAATCCGGATGTGATTGCCTTGGTTGAAACCTGGCTGTCTGTCTCCACCTGTGACACACAGGTCTCTCTCCCAGATACTCCCTCCACCGGCTGGACGGACCGGTAGGGAGAGGTGGTGGTTGTGCCATCTATGTAAAAGACCCGCTGTTGGTTTAGCCTTCCTCCCCAAGCCTTGACTATAAGGCCCAGGCCCTAACTCTAAAATTATCACCTGACCCCTCCTGGGGTCCAATCTTCCTAACTACAGCTTACATACCTCCAAAAAAAACAAACTCAGGCACTGGGCCCACTAATTGACTATATCACCTCCCTACCCAACTCCTCTGACCAAATCCTGGTGGGTGACTTGAATATCAATTGGCTCTCTCCCAAGTCGTCTGCCTCCCTTGAGGCTTTCGCTGCAGTAGATCTAACACAACTAGTCTCCCAGCCTACCAGGTTAAATCCGATTAGGGGCACTAGCACTCTTCTGGATGTGGTCCTTACCAACAGGCCATGCAGTATCCACAATATTCAAATCCTCTCAGACTGCCTTAGTGACCACTCCCCGGTTCTCTTCAACTGGGCGACCTCCCGGCCCAAGCCCTCTGTTCATGCCACCCTTCATCATCGACTTAGACCTGGTGGGCTAAAAGACTTAAAACGCTACTTAGCCAGCACTGATTGGTCCCCGCTTCTAAACACCCCTGACATCAACAAGGCTCTTGCCTTCTTTGTTTACACCTTTAACACTGCCTGTGACATCTTCCCTCCCTTAACCCCACGTAGATCTAAAGTAAAACACACCCCCTGGATTACCCCGCCCTTACGCACACTTCTTAAGCAGTGGGATAACCTATGGCATATCGTGGTTGAAACCGGCCGCCCTGCTGACAGGCAGGCCTATGTAGCTGCCCGCAATAAGTGTACTTGGGCTGTCCGCAAAGCTAAGGCCGTCTATTACCAAGCCTCTCTTACCTCCTCCTGGGGGAACCCCAGGTCCTTCTGGGACAATGTCAAGCAGCTAACTGGTGGAGCACGCTCCCCCCTGTCACTTCTTGACATTGATGGGACTACCTCCACTGACCCTGCCCTCATTGCATCACACCTCAATAACTCCTTCACTGACCTTAGTGCAGTGCTCCCTTGCAATTTCTTCAATCCTTCTCCCCCCATGTCTGCCCCTCTTTCCACCTTCGCTCTGTCATCTCTCATGAAGTCAGGCCCTACCTGCTAAAAGCCTTAAAGTGCAATTCTACTGGCAACAACTCCCTTGAACCCTGTCTCCTACGGCAGGTCCTGGATCAGGTCATCTATCCCATTACTTACCTCTTTAATAAGTCCCTCTGCCTAGGGCAATTCCCCTCTGTCTGGAGGGTCGCCACTGTTACACCTATCCACAAGGGTGGTGACAGGACGCTCTCAGGCAACTACCGGCCCATCTCTATCCTCTCTCCCCTCTCTAAAGCCTTAGAGAAAATTGTTGCTAGCCAAATCTCAGACTACCTCTGCTAAATATGATGTCCTCTGCCCTAGAACAGCATGATTTCAGAGTCGGTCATAGCACCAATACTGCACTCCTGGAGTTCGCTAACTTCCTTCATAACTCACTTGATGCTGGCCCTCGCTGGTGCGGTATTTATTGACCTATCAAAAAGCCTTTGATACCATCTCACACCCTCTTCTGTTAACCACTCTTGCTAGCGTGGGCTTTACCACTGGTCCAATCTCCTGGTGTGACAGCTACTTGACCAACCGCTCTCAACGTGTGAGGATTGGTGACACTCTTTCCAGCACCTGCCCAATTCGCTCAGGAGTTCCCCAGGGTTCCATACTCGGCCTCCTCTTCTCCCTCTTTCTCAACTCCCTGCCCAACGCATGTGCTGGAAATGTCCTGCTCTATGCTGATGGCGCAGTACTCTTTGCTTCGACAGAAATCCTGTCTCTCCAGAACTCCTTCAGCTGCCTACAACACTGCGAAACCTGGTTCTCTGAACACCGTCTTGTCATCAACCTTAAGAAACTAAAACTATGCTTTTACCCATCCTCAAAACAAGTCCAGCAACTTTCCGCTCTCAGTCTGCTCCGCACATAATCACCCCATAGAACTTGTTCACTCCTATAAATACCTTGGCATAATTTTAGACTCTGCCTCTCCTTTCATAACCATCTCTGCCCTGACCTCTGCCTCCAACGCACGGCTGGGCATCCTCACCGCACAAAAAGCCTCACCACTAACGCACTCCCGCTTTAGCGTCACCTCCTCAGTTCTTTCCCCTAATTGACTGCCTTCCTGTATAATGGCTCACAGCGAAACCAGGCGGCCCTACCCAAGTGCGCTTAATGCTCAACAAAGCATGTTGACTTACTACTGGTGCCCATAGACTCACCCATATCTGCCTCCTGTACTCCATGTCCTCCCTACTCAACCTTGATGAGCACCTCATGTTCCTAACCTGCCAAGTTATCTATAAAGCTCTCCATGGTCTATCCCCTCCTGGCCTTGCTAACTCTGTTCACCGAACTAACTCCACGGTGCACACTCGCGCCTCCCGCAAAGCTGCCCTGGACGTTCCTAGGGCTCGGACCACCCATGGTCTAAGGGCCTTCCCCTACAGAGCCCCCTCCTGGTACAACTCCCTCCCCGCTGGCATCACTGATGCTCCCTCACTTGCTTGCTTCAAATACAGTCTAAAAACTCACTTACTCAACTCACACTCTTGCCGCTGCCCCTGACCTCCCCCACCTCCTCCCCACTTGACAATGCTCACTAAGCTGCACTCCCCCCCCTTGCAGGGCCTCTTCTCTACTCTGCAACCCTACCTCCTGATCACTGATCCTAATCTTGCGGGTAACATGTGTTATCTCCCGCGTTACTTGAAACTTTACTGTGCCTTATCGTTGAACTGTCTTGCTAATTTTTTCTCTTGTATGTCTGTCATCGTTGTATGTCGTTGTCCTCCTTGTGACGAGGTACCTTTGTAAATGAGCCTCTGGCTCAAAGGTTGTAAAACTGATGTCTAAATAAATAAATAAATAAATAATAAAAATAAGGGTCTTGGAGGATATGCAAAAAGAAAAAATAAGTAAGGAAAGGACAAAGGAGTTAAAACTACTTAAGTCGGAACTGCACAGCATTATGGATTATCAGGTGGAGCAGCAGTTACTATTCATGAGACAGAAATAGTATGAAGGCGGACCTAGGGCCTTAAAGTTACTGGCAGGACGTCTGAGGAGGCAAAGGGCAAGGGGTTGTATAAATTCTATAAAAAATCCTAACACAGCAAAATTTGAGACCCAGATACCAGAAATATCAGAAGTCTTTAGAGACTTTTATGCCAAATTATATCAACCCGACCCAGAGCCAGTTACAGCGAAGGTGACTAATTGTTTGAATGATATCAGACTACCGAAATTAAGTAAAGAGCAGGGGGAAAATTACTAGTACCTTTAGGAGAAGAGGAATTTAAGGAAGTCATTGGGAATTTAAAAACAGGAAAATGCCCTGAAACAGATGAGTGGCCTCCAGAATTTTACAAAACTTTCAGGAAATTGGTACAACCTTTACTAGTGAGAGTTTTTAAATGGGTGATGGGAGAGTGTGGATGTGCACCACCGTCCTGGACCAGGGCAATTATCTCGGTGTTGCCCAAGACGGGAAAGGACCCAACCAGATGCCCCTCATATTGTCCGATCTCACTACTGAATAATGTTTATAAGATATTAGCAGCTATATGTGCTATGAGACTCCAACAAGTCCTCCTGGGACTCATACAATTGGATCACACGGGGTTTGTCCCAGGTCGACAGGCACAGGACAATTTAAGAAGAACAGTTCATATCACAGATCAAATTATCAAGACAAAAACACTTTCAGTCCTGTTGAACTTAGATGCCAAAAAGGCATGCGACAAGGTGTCTTGGAGTTTTGAGAGCGGATCTTTCTCAGTTTGGGCTACCGGAGGAATTCCAAAGTGGGATTTTCCAGCTTTATGAAGGAGCTAATGCCTATGTTAGAGCCAATGGTCATATCTCTTCCAATTTAAAGCTGGGCAGGGGCACCAGACAAGGATTATGTAACCATTGTTATTCACCTTATATATTGAACCACTTGCTCAGGCCATAAGGCAAAGTAGAGAAGTAACAGGAATTAAGGTGGGAGGGGTAGAACATAAACTGGCATTGTATGCTGATGACATACTTTTATAAGTGAGTAATCCAGACACGACTATGGACAAAGTGTTTAACATAATTGAATTCTATTCAACTATATCTGGATACACCCTGAACAGAACAAAAACTGAAGTGCTTAGTTTTAATTATGTCAGCTCAGCAAATCTTAGAGACAAGTACCCAATAAACTGAGACAGGGAGTGTATTGAATACCTAGGTATAAAGTTGGGCACAGTGAACACACAACTATTTAACCTGAACTACCTACCTACCTCTGATAACTCAGTTAAAGAAAGATTTTGGGAGATGGGCTTTGCTGCCACTGTCACTTCATGCTAAGGTACAATCCTTGAAGATGAATGCTCTGACACGATTATTATATTTATTTCAATGTGTACTCTGTTCTGTCCCATAAGGGGAAATGGATAAATGGCAGAGGATGTTTCTAGATTTTGTGTGGGGAGGGGGACACCCTAGGATTAGGAGAAACTTGCTGCACCTCCCGAAAGCTGAAGGAGGACTGACGTTACCAAATCTTCTTGCTTACTGGTGTGCGACCCAGATGAGAACAGTTCTGTTATGGGGTAATCCTCAGTATGATGCACTCTGGAAAAGGATGGATATTCAGGAACACTCAGGCTTCCCGGTGTGTGCAGCCTTGTTTAGGGGAGGAGATAGATATTTAAAATAAAATTACATCGGAACGAAAGCAGTACTAGAAGGGTGGAGAAGAGGAACTAAGAAGGGAAACACACAGAAACAGATGTGGAGATATAGGTGGTTTGCTTATAATACACAATTTACACCAGCAAAACAGGATGGTTGGTACAAAGAGGAATGGTTTCCCCCAGGGCAATTATTCACAGGATCTACCATGATGTCCCTTGAGGCTGCTAAACAAAAATGTAATTGGGAAGAGAAGGATCGAATACGGTATTGTCAAATTAGGAACTATATACAAGATATGAGAAGGAAGCTGGGAAAAGAGGGATTGAAAATGGGTGAGGATGCAGTATTCCAAAAAATCTGGGCTTTACCAAATGGGGAAAGGGCTAGCTCCATTCTTTATACAAGTTACATAGCAGATACTCAGTTTACATCAACATACATAAAGGATAAATAGGAAAGAGACTTGGGGGTGTCACTAACTGACAAACAATGGGAAACAGTCTGGGTAAACACATGGTGCATAACAACTTCTCTAGTGTGGAGAAAATTTGGCTGGAAAATTCGAACTAGATACTTTATGGTCCCAGCACAGGCTGTACATGGGCCTGGGGGTGGGCCTAGCACGTGTTGGCGGGAATGTGGGGAAGCCAAGGCCTCACAGGCCCATGTTTTTTGGTTGTGTCCAGAGATACGAGAGTACTGGAGTCAGGTAGGTGGTCATATATCTAAGGTGTTTATGACACCTACACCACCCGATCCAGAACACCTAGTATTAGGAATACATCCTGTGGGCATGAAAGGGAAGGATGAAAGACAACTTTGGGGCATTTTAGTTGTTGCTGCCCTTAAAGCGGTAACAAGGAGATGGCTGAGACCGGAATCATAAACAGTAGGAGAGTGGAGAGAGATAGTGAAGGAAATTCAGAGAATGGAGAGAATCACAATGGGGCTCAGAAGACAAACACCTAAATTCCAAAACCAGTGGACAAGATAGCTGCTATATGAAGCTCAAATAGAAACAACTTGATCAGATAGGTGGAAAGATATATGGGACAGGAGAAGGGGAGGAACAAGACCTAAAAAAAAATAATAATTAAAAAAAAGGGGGGGAACTATCGAATTGGAGAAGAAGAAAGCTAATACATTAAGAAGCTATATGCACAATAGACAACTTTTTAGAGATGACCAATCTTTATTATATGTTGAAGTAAAGCTTTGATAGCTTTTTGTCATTACCATTGGGTATAAAGTAATCGACAAGAGAAAATATGTTGTATAAGTGAAACAAACATCTGTGTAACATAAATACTTTGATAAATATTTTATCAAATGGAACAAATTATGGATGTATAAAATGAACAGGACTGAATGCTGTGAAATATAATCCTACGCTCATGTAGAAAAGAATATTTTCTCAGACCTAAATAAAAGATAAGTATAAAAAATAAAGCTACACAGCATACAGTGCAGACAACTGGTACTAAGTAAAAGGTACACTATAAAGCAAATTAGAAGTTAAATGTAGGTATTAGTTATAACTACAAGCAACAGGTATATAGGCACTCTCACTGTAAACAATAACAGAGATGCCATAGGCCGCAGAAGCAACCTACTCAACATTAACTGGTAATTACATTGCCAACAGAGAGAGAGCCGCTACTGCTCGGCAGGTACAGGCAGTTACAGAGGGATGCCTTACTGATCTCTTCGGGAGCAGCGTGACCAGCCAAGCGGCTTCCTCATGGCTGACTCAAGGCAGACTCCTTGTTGCCCTTACACTATAGCCTTTAAGCATTCGGACCGAAAGGAACCCTAAAATACAAGAAAAAGCCACGCCCCTAAAGGCACAGATCATAGCTGACTGGCTCACCAGCCCCAAAGGCAGTTCAGCTGGGCTGAGAACGAGCCACCAGGAGACACAGTAGAGCAAAGTCCACGGGCAGCACAGAGGGGTCAGAGATGCAAATCCACACTGGCCCCAACTGGCCAGGAACAGATCCCTCACACCACCTTCCCAGCAATACAGTCCAACAGCTGGAATGGAATGCAGTTCAAAAGCCACTCTACTGTACACACCACCAAGGGCACAGATCACAGCTGATTGGCTCACCAGCGCCAAAGGCAGTTCAGCTGGGCTGAGGACAAGCCGCCTGGAGAGACAGCAGAGCAAAGTGCACAGGCAACACAGAACGGCTAGACACATAAATCCACACTAACCCGACTAGCCAGAAACAGATCCCACACACCAACTTCCAGCAGTACAGTCTAATGGAATCCATTTTGTTTGTGTTAGGGCAAGTACTATATTTACACTACCAACATAGCTGCCAGAAAATGTTAAAACTTTCTAGTAAGCATGGATCTCCGGCTAGCTGCACTGTGTCTTCGTTGGTGCAAGAAGTACCAGTTGGCACAATATGGGCTGATAAGGACATGGCAAATGGTACTTCTTAGCCAATCAGGATGCAGAAAGCTCCTGACCCATTTTATAATGTAATTTAAAATGCAGCAGTTTGTCCTACAAAATACTGGAAAACTGAGCCCTTCAGTATAAAAAGCAGTTAACTCTGTCAATACAGAGTTATGTCACACTAATTTTTAAAAAGCAGCATTTATTAAAGATCTACGAGTAGAAGTAATTAAAACCCAATGACCTAAATGACATCATCAGAATGGTGTTCATCTGTGAGATCAGAAATGGGAAATAATGAAAAAAGAACATCGGAACTGCTTATGGTAAGTCTGAACAATTTTGGATATGACTAAAAAAAATAATTTATACTAATAACTATCATCAGTAATAATAAAATATATATTATGCTGTTCTGATCTTCTGCCCCGTGTTCCCTAGTGCGGACCCTTTCCGTGGTCAGGCCCAGTCCCACACACCTGTTTATTTAGCGCTTACCCCTTCATTGACCTCCGAGATACTTCCCAAGGCAGGGCCTGAACACAGCCAGCAATACTGCCTGCCCCTGTCTGGGTGGAGGCAGGTGAAGCCAATAATGGAGGGAAGGCTGGTGTCAGTAGTCAGGGTCTGCATACATCACAGGTCATCATGCACATGACATGGTATTTTTCCTTAGTTTTCTTTTTTGCAACTCCCTCAGCATGCCAGCACGCAAACAGCCCAGCCGAAGTCCTCCCACTATGCATCCCCTACTGCACTGCCACCTGTGTTCACTCAGGCAGCAGTATAATTTTGGGAGATAACTGTCCCACCACAGAGGAGGAGACTATCCCCTGAGATGCGCAATCCTCTTTCCCCTACCTGACCCTGATGGCTCGCGATCGTTCCTGAACTCAGGTTGACAGCTTCAAGAGTGGTAGCCATTGTGCCAAAGGGGAAGAACAGTTGCGTTTAGGACAGCGTGATGGACACCAAGGTTCACTACACTGCTTAGAAAGTCCTAAACAAATTCTTACTCCAACTTACATCTTTGATATTTGGAATAGCTGCAGAAACAGCGACAAATCGCATAGGGGTTATAGCTTCAGCGTTATCAGAAATGCGAGTTAAAACAGACTGCACAGTCTTCATTCGGCTGACCACAACCTCAAGAGTTGCACCCCGACTTTCATCTTTTACCACATGCACCTGTAACAAAATACAATGTATAGTAAAAAGAAATAGTGCACACAGAAAATGTCTGTATTACACAACACAATACCAAGGCACGAACAGTTATACCAAGACATGTAGATACACTAATAACAGGGATTCAGTGATTGACTACTACCCCAAGGGGTCATTAATCTTACTGGAAATACTCAATGCCAAAAGTCATCACAGGTAGTACATTTACCAGCTGTATATGATCCAAAGTTTTCTAAACCATGTGACACCACGTTTATAGATATTATTTTTTGTACTTTTTATTTATAGATTTTATGCATAGATACAGAACACAAGAAATCCTGTGCAGTACAGTCCTACATATGCCATCAAACAGATAATAGATGTTCAGATAAGAGAGACACTGCAACATGTGATCAAGACTGGGGGAAGAGCTATATAAAGTAACAACAAAAAATATTATTTTATCATATGGCTATTACTTCCAGTGTTCTTCATAGAGAAATTGCATTCTCAGTCTCATGTGATACTGTAAAACGGGCTATAATGCCCTTAATCCAAACACTCTGAATGTCACAAGCTCAATAATAATCCCCCGATTAGCTTCCCCAGCATCCACATATAGTTTACAGATACTGTTTTAGTCTTCAACACATTTGTTTTGAAAATTATTATAAGAGATCCCTCATGCTATATTAACAGACAGCAGTAACGTTAGAAATATAAAAAATGAAAACAAGCATGTTCATGTCCACAATATGTCCCAGAGAGGGTAGCCTAAATATTGGAACCAATTTTAACCTGGTCCCATTATTTACCAAACTACAAATGAACTACTATAGCCTCCCTCTAGGTGAATGGATTTCTAAAACATAGTAAATATAGAATTAATCTCCATCTTCGTCTCACGTATCAGTTCAGGTATCTCCCAGATCTGACTGCCGAAGATTCACCCTCACGAGCCGCTCTTTCAATTTCTAGCTTTTGCACCAGCTTTGCAGCCTCTTTAGGGTCTATATAGATGAATGCCTTCTTGCCGACTGTAACATGCAAGCAGGCCGGCATTAGCAAATTATTTGGAACCTCCATCGCTTGAAGTTGCCTCTGTATCGCATCGAAGCCTTTCCGCTTCATCCTGGTGGCATAGGACAGGTCAGGGAAGAGCAAAACTCTGGAGCCCTCTATCTCTAGGCCCCATTTGGCTCGTGCTGCCTGAAGGATCTGGTCTCGTACTACCACAGAGAGAGTCACTAACATCACGGTCCTGGCTCCTTCTGGAGAAATATGCGGTCTCCGGGTATTAACCTGATAGGCTCGAACAATCAGTCCTTGCATATTTATGCTCAAGGTCTCCGATAGCCATCCAGCCAAATAGCCATGCAAGTCCTCTTCTACAAGGCCCTCCGGTAATCCTATGATCCTGATATTAGCAGCTCTAGTCAGGTTTTCTAAATATTCCAATCTGGATTTAAGCAAAGTTTGCTCTCGGACACATGTTGCTGCCATCGCTTGGGCCAGTTCGGCAGATCGCTCTGCTGTCTGAGCTGTTTCTACCAACTCCTCCAATTTTTGTTCGGCCTGTACCATTCGTGTATGGTATGTGTCCATTTTGTGGTCCATGAGCTGGACTGTTTTGGTCAGATTTAATACCGCCGACTGTAGAGTTTCCAGTGTCGCAGGGCCAGGCTCCCCTCCCATCTCGGCAGAGGCAGGCAAGTTCCCAGGCGTATTTGGTGATTTGGGGGCCCTGCCACGAGGAGCAAAGAAGTTAGCTTTCTGGTCCGTATTTTTCTGTCCCATATTGATAAATTCGGTATGTCTGGACAGCTCTATATCTCCTGGGACCCAAGCCGGCAAGTTTTGAAGTCAAATCTCGGGAGAAATAACTAAAAAATTACTACAAATGGATGCTGAAATGGGAGCATCTCGGAAGTACGTCTCATCAGCTAGGTAGTTAGCCATGCCCCCATCACACTAGTTTATACTGATGTTGTTATAGTTTGTATTGTCTTATGACTTTCTGTTTTTACTGTATTATGTTTACATATATGTAAGTAATTCTGGGTGGCACCTGAAAAAGGAACTTATAGTTTCAGTTGGCCTACCTGGTCAACAAAACTTGATAAATAAATAATACCAAGATTAAGAGTAAGCCTATAGAACATTCTCCTTGACCATATAGCTTATTTTATAGCTTATTAAAGCATGTCATGGTACTTACTGAGTGACACATAGGTTGCAATATGTATTTCTGTAGATTTTTATATGTACCTTTCAAATGTATAAAACTATTATTTGTTTAAGTAATCTCTGCTTACAAGAACCTTGTTGTAAATAAGCCTATGAGTATGACCAAAGTGGCTGTAATACAGTATTTCCTATTTATTATCATTTTGATTAACACAATTATTAAATTATTATTACTGCTACAGTAAATGAGGGTTACTCACCTGTGCTAGGAGTTTTATATTGTGCATATCCACACTCAGGCAGAATTTCTTTCCCCTTTAAATCTGTCGGATGTCTTCAAGCTAAGCTCCTCCCACCCACCCAGCTGGTATACTCCTCGGCTCCGCCCTGTGACATCAGATCTTGCATGCTGGAAGAAGGGATCCATGTGCCACTTGCCAGGAGAGGTCGAGTGGGTTGTGTGGATGTGCACCATAAACCACTCCTAGAACTACTGTTACAGGTGAGTAAATACAGGTTACTCACCTGTAACAGGAGTTCTAGGAATGGTACATGTTGTTCATCCACACTTATTGGCAGGTTCCTTGCCGCTTTAAATCTTGCCGGAAGGTCTTCAAACTGGCTCCTCCCACCCACCGGGTGGTAAAACTCTGACCCGCCCCCTGCAGCCTAGATCTAGCCCGCTGGAAGCCAGGTTGTGCGTCGAAGCCGGGGAGGTCAGGTGGGTCATGTGGATGAACAACATATACCATTCCTAGAACTCCTGTTGCAGGTGAGTAACCTGTATTTCTAGGGACATGGATATGTTGTTCAATCCACACTTATTGGCAGACTCCTAGCAGTTCTCCGGGAGGGGGGAGGGAGGCAAGGCGCACCAGCCCCGATACTTACTTGGGAAAAAAAGACTGGAGAACCGAGGCCCCAAAACCAGCATCCCGGTGTGACTCAAGGTCGATATGGTAGTGGCTAATAAAGGTATGTGCCGACTTCCAGGTAGCAGCCCTGCAGATATCCTGGATAGGGACATCCCTGGAAGCAGCTACCGATGCAGCGGTATGGTGGGTAGAATGAGCTCTTATCCCTCTGGGAGGCTCCATGCCCGCCAACCTATAGCAGAGATTTATGCAGGAGGTGACCCACCTGCTTATCGTCCGCTTGGCTGCAGGTCTGCCAGGTGCGGCTTCAGCGTAGGTGACAAACAGCTGGCGAACCTCTCCCCGAACTTCAGCCGTCTGCTCCTTATAATAAGCGAGCGCTCATCTAGGGTCCAAAATATGGAACCTATATTCGGCCTCCGAGGTGTGATTGGGGTAGAACACCGGCAGAGTCAACACCTGGTTAAGGTGAAACTCCGACATCATCTTCGGAAGGAATTTCGGTTGGGGGCGCAGGACAACCTTGTCCCTGTGGAAGACCAGATAAGGAGACTCGATGGAAAGCACCTGGAGCTCTCCCATCCTTCTGGCTGATGTGATAGCCACCAAGAGGCGGTCTTCCGCACAGGTGGGAAATATACGCACCTGTGCATCGGTTCGAATGGCTTGCCCATGAGCAGCCTATACCAGCAGTAGATCCCATGGAGATGGAGGTTCTGCATCAGGGGAAATGTGGTCAAGGCCTTGAAAAGTGCCCACACCTTCTCCTCGCGCCACTAACTGCTTCTCCGGCCCGCGCCCGTAAGCAGAGATGGCTGCCAGGTGCACCTTAAGGGTCGTCGACCGAAGCCCTTGCTGAGAAAGGGACCACAGGTAGTCCAGAATGCTTGCCAAAGGACAGGCGGAAGGGTCCAAGCCCTTCCCCTGACACCAAATGGAGAATCTCTTCCATTTGAAGGCGTAACATTTCCTGGTCGACTCCTTACGGGACACCTCAATGATGTTGAGGACCTCGCTGGAAAGACCCAAGGCCTGGAACTCTAGCCGCTCAGGAACCAGGTCGTCAGGTGCAGGGATTGAAGGTTCGGATGGAATACCTTCCCCTGGTTGACTGAGATCAGGTCTGGGCAGGCTGGAAGCCACCTCAGGAGCCTGGAGCTGAGGCTGAGGAGATCTGGATACCAGAACTGGCGGGGTCAGTCTGGGGCTACCAGAATCACCTGTGCCTTGTCCCTCCTCGCCTTGAGAAGCACCTTGTGGATCAAGGAAAATGGGGGAAAGGCGTAGAAGAGGCCCGGGGTCCACGGCCTCGAGAAGGCATCCCCCTGCAGCGAGCCCTGCTGAGGGAGCGGTCGCAGAACAGACTCAGCTTCGCATTCTCCTTGGAGGCAAACAGGTCCACCTGAGGCATGCCCCAGTGGGAGAACAGATCTTGTACTACCTCCGGCAGGAGAGACCACTCGTGAGATGAAGCCCCTATCCGGCTTAGGGCATCGGCTAGGGTGTTGGAGGCTCCTGCGCAAGTGAATGGCTAGGAGATCAGCCTCCAGGCTGCGCACGAGGGACCATATGCGGAGAGCTTCCTTGCATAACAGCATGGAGCGCTTCCCGCCCTGGCGGTTCAGAAAGTACATGGTCGTGGTATTGCCCGTCTGGACCTGAACCACTTGACCCCGTAGAAACGGAGCGAAGGCGGTGAGAGCTAGGCGGACCGCTCGGAGCTCCAGCAGGTTGATATGGCATCGAGACTCCCGCGGGTACCAGAGGCCATGCGCTCTGTGCTCCCCCAGATGGGCACCCCAACCCATTAGAGATGCATCAGTCGATAGAGAGACCGTCGGCTCGGGGCGGACGAACGGGATGCCCTCCTGCAGATGTGCCAAAACGATCCACCACTGGAGAGCGTTCCACATCTCCTGGGTCACTGTCACGGGCTAGTCCAACGGATCGCAGCATTGTGACCACTGGCTGGCCAGTCCCCACTGAAGGGGACGCATGTACCAACGGGCCCAACGGACCACGCTGGTGCAGGCCGCCATGAGGCCCAGGAAGTCCTGGGCAGGGCGCGATTGCCCAACCAGAAATTATTGGGCAAAGGAGGAAAGAACCTTGGCCCTGTCCGCCGGGAGCCGAGCTCTGGCTTGAAGAGAGTCAAGCTCTGCCCCGATGAAGAGCATCACCTCCTTCAGCACAAGTTCCGACTTGGCCTCGTTGATGAGGAGGCCAATCTGAGAGCAAACCTGGAGGGCCAGATCTCTGGACCGCTCCGCCTCCACTCTGGAGGGGGCTGCAATCAGCCAGTCGTCCAGGTAGGGGTACACCCGGACCCTTCGGCGCTACAGGAATGCTGTCACCACTGCCATGCATTTGGTGAAGACCCTGGGAGCTAGTGAGAGGCCGAAGGGCATGGCCCGGAACTCGTAAAGGGATCCCTCTGCTCTGAAGCGGAGGAATCTCTGATGAGACGGACGGATTGGGATGTGAAAGAACGCGTCCTGGAGGTCCAGGGAACAGAACCACATGCCTCGTTCCAAGGATGGGATTATCTGAGTCAGAGTGACCATCCTGAAGGTCCGAAACCTTAGGAACCTGTTCAGGCCGTGCAGGTCGAGAATGGGGCGCCAGCCCCCCGTCCGTTTTGGGACCAGGAAATACCTGGACACAAACCCCGGGTATGGTGGAGGATCCGCCACCTTCCTGATCACCTCCTTTTCGAGGAGCAGGGCAATATCGGCGCGGCGGGCCGACAGCGAGGCTGCGGACCCCGTGGCTCCCCAAGGGGCGATGGCTTGAAAAGGTGGAGCCTGCTCGAACTCCAGAAGCAGGCCTTTTCCTACCACCTCCAACACCCAGCAGTCTGTGGTGACAGTGGACCAGGCGGAAAGGAAAGGGCAGAGCCGTCCCCCAACGGGGGGAACCCAGGGGGGAGTGACGAGGCTGGGGGCAGCACCCACTCAACCCATCACTGGGCAGGCTTGGAGGAGGAGGAACCGGCCGAGGGACCTCCTGGGCCTTTACCTCCTTGCTTCCTGTTGGAGGAAGCCGCCGGCTTGGGTTTGGGACGCCAAGCGCGAGCCTGCTGGCCCTATTGCTGGTGCTGTTGGGCCGGTTGAGATGCAGTGGCCGAAGGATGAAAGGACTTCTGCTGTTGTTGACGGTGGCCTTTGCCCCTCTGGGCAGAGGTGACAGAGTCCAGAGTGGCATTGGACTTTTCGATCCGCTGGAGGTGTCCCTCCACTCCAGGGCCGAAGAGGTCAGTCCCCAAGAAGGGGACATGCGCCAACTTGTGCTGGGTATCCGCCGTGAAGGTGGATATCCTCAGCCACGCCCTGCGGCGCATGGCCACCGCGGCCGCTATTGACCTGGCACAGGAATCACCTATGTCCAGAGCAGTCTGAAGCTGCTGCTTCGCCACCGCCCTACCCTGGTCCTGCACCTGGCAGACCGTAGTCTGCAGGTCGGTCGGGAGATGAGGGACAACCTCATCCAGGGAGCCCAAGAGGGCATGGGAGAAGTGTGCCATCAGCACGGCCGAGCTGGCCTGACGGAGGCCAAGGGATGATGCAGCGTACACCTGTGCATCCGGCAAAGTCCAGCTTTTGGACTCTTTGTCGGGGGCTATCCACATCGGCGTACGGAGCGAGCAAAACGCTGTCGGTGGCTAACCCCGGCAGAGGGGTGCTCTGAGAAACCGGGCAAAGAGCCGGTAGGGACCGCATACTTCCTGGCCATCCTGGCCGAGGGCGCAGGACAGGAAGCAGGCCTCTGCCAAAGCTCCAAGGCTGGGCCGACAATGGTCTCAGCCACCGGAAAGGCCTCCGTGGGGGAATCCCCTCAGTCCAGTATCTCAGTCAGGGGAGACTTGGCCCATTTGGACACGGGCTTGAGCTGCATCCCAGTGGACTCCAAGATGAGTCGAAGCAGACCCAAGAAGGACGATGGGCTATCGTCCAATGACTGGCCCCCGGAGGACTCCAGGTCGACCTGCCTGGAGAACAGGGAGGAGTCATCGTCGGATTCCGAAGAGTCTGCAAAGAGCTGCCTTGGCCCTGAGCCACCCTCTACCTGCAAGGGCGGTCGGGAGTGAGGGTGACCCGACAACCTGTGGGGCAGGCGTGACCCGACCGAGAATCCGTCGGTGCCCCAGACTTGGTTGTGGGCGGAGGTTCCACCACAATCGGTGGAGCAGCTGGTTTTGGCCGAGCAGCCGGCCCTGGAAGCGGCATTCGACTGAGGTGAGTGGTTGCCCGGTCTTCGAGGCGACAGCCACTTGATGGCAGGGTCTGGACCAGGTCGGCAGAACCTGGACAACAGCAACTGCTGCCACATAAGCGCCTTAGCGCCCGATGTAAATTACGCCCAAGCATCCCTCATCTGAGGAAGAGGACGAGGAAGAGCAGGTGTCGCCGCTACTGGTATCGAGACCGAGACCGCCCGATGTCGGCGGGAACAGCTTGACCGAGATGAAGTCCGAGATTGAGACCCTCGGGGGGACCGAGGGCGGGTCTGGGAAGGGGCGGGGGACACCCTCTCTTCCCTCGGCTCGAGCACTTTAACCAGGGACTGTGGCACCAAAGGCGCAGGTAGATCCTCCATCTCCACCGGGGGAACCGGTGAAGGTGGGTTGTCAGCTTTACCAGTCGACAGCCCGTCTAACGGATCGAGAAAAATCTCGGCTGCGTCGACAGGATCCCGGCAGGCTGGCCTGGCGGGACACCGATAAAGCTCAGCAGCCTGAGCCGCAACCGATGGTCGGCGGTCAGCTGTCTGGGGAAGGAGACCTCTCCCGCTCCCACGAACGCCGACAGTGGGACTTACCCTTCGACTCCTTCTTCTTGGGCCGAGAAGAATGGCCCGATGGCCCCTCTCCCTTCGTGAAAAGGGACTGACAAAGCTCCTTGATCGAAGCCGTATACGAGGAACTCAGAGAGAGCGGGATAAATGCCGCGGCCAAGGAGGAGGAAGATGCGGCCTGGGCCACCTCCTCCTTGAGGGCGATCATCTGCTCGAGCTGCTCGGCCCGAGCCAGCCAGCCGACACGCCCAATGAGCCTCTTTGATTTTATCGCGGAAGCGCTCGAGCGCCCGAGCACTCAATCGAACGTAGCGGATCATCCAGGACATTGGCGAAGAAGCTGGCTACCGCGAGCCTCGCAGTGGTGGTGATCTAGGCCTAGGCAGTGAGCATGCGTGGAGTCGCGGATCCGTCCCTGGACATTTTCTTCCCGCAGGGAACCTCAGCCAGGAATAGATTTGTCCATTGCAGCGAGGAAGATGAACCAAGTTTAGAAACTTCAAAACAATTTCCGGACAAACTGAAGAGTTGGGATCCAGTCTAAAATGCAGGCGCTAAGGAGGAACCTGAGCTTCCATGCGGTAAGGGAAGATCTGGACATGGGGCGAGCCGAGTTTTACCACCCGGGTGGGTGGGAGGCGCCAGCTTGAAGACCTTCCGGCAAGATTTAAAGCGGCAAGGAACCTGCCAATAAGTGTGGACTGAACAACATATCCATGTCCCTAGAAAGTACAGTTACGTAAGAACTTACCGTAACAGTAGATCATCGATAGGAGCTCATGCAGCAGGCTATTACAATCAGGACTATGCCGCAGGCACTAGGACCTTCCAGTGAAAACTTCTGCCAGCAATACCAGTGGGGACCACCCCGGACGCCGGCCCCGCCCCGAAGTCGGTCAGGGTACAAGAGGGGGCGGACCCAGCTCCGCCTCAGTTCTCCCGCCAAGACCCAGCAGAAGGCCTGACAAGAGAAGGAGGCGAAGCCTACCATGAAGAGAGTTGGAGAAGAAAGAAAATGGATCTGCACACCTCAAGGTGGAAGGCGGGATGGAAGTAGCGCCTGCTGCAAGAGCTCCTCTCGAAGATCTACTGTTATGGTAAGTTCTTACGTAACTGTACTATATTACTTTGAGTGGGAGCTCTTGCAGCATGCTATTACAGTCAGGACTGAGTCCCAAGCAGTCCCACAGCAAGGAGGTAGCCAACCCCGGGAGGTGGAACATGCTGACTCCAGAGGCCTTAGGACAAAAGCCCTTGTAAAACGGCTAGGCCGAAGCCAGCCCGGCGTCTGGAGACGATATCCAAGCTGTAATGCTTGATAAAAGTATGCACCGAGTTCCAGGTTGCGGCCGCACAAATGTCCTGTATAGCGACATTTCACAGGGCGGCGAAAGAAGCCGACACTCGTCTAGTAGAGTGACCCTTAACCGGGCCAAGCAGGGGTTTATTGTGATGCTCGTAGCAAAACGAAACACATCGAACTATCCATTTAGAGATAGTCTGCTTAGACACCGGTTGACCCAAGCAATGTGGTGCAAAGGCCACAAATAGCTGCTCCGATTTACGGTGCTGAACCGTCCTTTTGAGGTAAAACCTCAGAGTCCTGTGGACATCCAATGTGTGGAGGAGAGCCTCTCCTCTATTGGAAGGGGAAGGAAAATAAACAGGAAGATCAACCAACTGGTTGAGGGTTAATTCTGAGACCACTTTCGGGAGAAACTTACATTTCGTTCTAAGGGAAACCCTTTTCCTGTGGAAAACCAAACAGGGCTCTTTACAGATCAGAGCCTGAAGTAACAGCAACCAAAAAGCAAACCTTCCAAGAAAAGAAACGCAGCTCACAATCCGCTGCTGGCTCAGAAGGAGGGAGGGTGAGTTTCTCCAACACAAAAAGGAGGTCCCAGGGTGGGACAGGGTCCCGAATGGGAGGTCTCATGTGTAGAATTCCCCTAAGAAAGGTGCGGGCCACATCCAGTTGTGCTAATGCTCTCTCTCCCACGAAAGCATGGTAGGCAGAGATTGCCCACAAGTGCACCTTGATAGAGGAGTAACTCAGGCCCTTATCGTACAAGGAGAGGAGATACTGTAAAGCTGAGTTCACAGGGCAGGTGACGGGATCCAAATGTTGCGGCAACGCCCAGAGACAGAAACGCTTCTACTTCATAGTGTAGGTGAAGCGAGTAGAGGGGTTTCTTGCTGAGACTAAGACCGCCGCCACTTCCGGGGAAACCCCGTATCGATTTTGAGCTATGTCTGAAGGAGCCAAGCATGTAGGTGTAAAGATCGAAGATCTGGATGGACCAGAGACCCTTGGTCCTGGGAAAGTAACTGCGAGCATATGGGCAGCGGAAGTGGAGGTTCCATGGCTAACCGCTGCAGAAGTGGGAACCAAATCTGCCGAGGCCATTTGGGGGCCACTAGGATCATCCAGGCCCCTTCTGCCTGTAACTTGAGCAGTACTCTCAGGGAAGGGCGGAAAGGCATAGAGAAACCTCCCTGCCTAGCAAAGGGATAACGCGTCTGGCCAAAAAACTCCAGGCGCGTGCTCTCGCGAGCAAAACGTTGGCAGTTTGGAGTTGCGAGGTGACGCAAAGAGGTCCAGCTCTGGAAGCCCCACCTGTCGAAGCTGGTCCGCCCACGGATTGTAGCAGCTCCCACTGCGTGCGCTCTGGCGCGCGACCTGCTGAGCTGTCGGCCAGATCGTTTAGGATGCCTGAACGTGCATCGCGGACAGTAGAATGCCCCGCTCCAGTGCCCAGTACCAGACTCTCATCGCCTCCCTGCAAAGAGGATACGAATGAGTGCCTCCTTGCTTGTCGATGTAAAAGACGACCGCCATGTTGTCTGTCTGAATTAGAAGACAGCCTGGTACCAGGTCCTCTCGAAAAGCCTGGAGGGCGTAGAGGACTGCTCGCATTTCGAGTACACTGATGTGGAGGGACTGCTCCTTGGGTGACCAAACCCCCTGCGTTCGATGTGAACCCAGGTGTGCCCCCCACCCCAGGTCCGATGCGTCTGACCTGTGGCTCCGGACGAAGCTGACCCTTTCTCCAGATTGTTGAGGTCCATCCACCAAGCAAAGTTCTCCTGACTGGCTCGAGATCTTGACCAGAGAGTCTAGGTCATCGTAGCTTTGGTCCCACTGCACCCTGAGCATCCACTGTGGGACTCTCATGTGGGCAGGCCAAGGGTGACTGGAATGGCCTCTGCCATGTGCCCCAGTAAACTGAGGAAGTTCAAGCGGAACTCGAGGCGCTATAGAGATCCGTTCTGCCATCTCTCAAGCGAACTCCCTGTCTTGTGGGAGAAAGCCATGCCCTGGGCCGGAATCCAGGATCGCTCCTATGAAGGCAAGCTTTGGCTGGGCTCCGGGAATGATTTTTAGTAAGTTCAGGGTGATCCCCAGCTCTGGAACAGGGTATAAGTGTCTTCGAGAGCTCAGAAGAGCTGCCTCTTGGACGGGCCGTGCAGTAGTCCGAGGGTAGGGAACACATAGTGTCCCATCTGCCTTAGAGCCGCAGCCACCACTGCTAGGCATTTTGTGAAGACTCGTGGAGCGGAAGAGAGGCAGAATGGAAGCACTCGAAACTGAAAATGCTCCCCTTGGAAGTGGAACCTCAGAAACTTCCTGTGGGGAGGACAGACCCCGATATGCATGTATGCATCCTGCATGTCAAGAGAACAAAGCCGGTCCCCTTGGTGCAGCAAGGGGAGGAGTCCTTGAAGAGTCACCATCCTGAACCTTTTGTACTCGATAAAGAGGTTTAGAGGGCTGAGATCCAGAATGGGATGAAGGTCTCCAGTCTTTTTTGGGACCAGAAAAAAGTGGGAGTAGAACCCCTGACCCCGCTGCTTCAAGGGAACCCTCTCTATTGCTATCTTCTGCAGGAGAGTCTGAATTTCTCCTTCTATTAGTGGGATGTGAGAAGGAGGATAGCGGGAGAGCTTTGGCAGAGTATGCGGAGGAAACTCTGAACTCTAGCATGTGTCCTCTCCGTACAATATCCAAGACCCACTAGTCTGCGATAATAGACTTTCACCCTTCGAAATGAAGGGAGAAGCAGACCCCAACCGGCTCCCCTGGGACTACTGGCGGAAGGGGGGATGGAAGGGAGACATTAAGCAGAGCCGGGAGTTGGGAGAGAGGTCTGGGAGGACTTGGGCCCACGGGCAGGAGGTCCACCAGACTGCTGGTTCCCGGATCTCCTGCGGAAGCCACCTCTCTGCCCCCGCTGGTTGCCACGGGCCGAACCTTGACTGCCTGAGGGCTTATGAAAGGGCCGTCTATGGTGCTGATGTCACTGGTCGCCATGGTACATCTGGCGGACCGACCAGATCGACTTGCCCAACTCCTGGAGGCAGGAGATCAAAAGCCTCCGTCTCCTATCCAAACAACATGGTACCCTGGAAGGGCAAATCCCGGATACCGGCCTGCAGATCCTGGTGAAAGCCCAAGACTCTCAACCAGGCATGGCACTGGAGGCACACCCCAGAGGCGGCTGCCATGGCTGCTGTGTCATACGAGGCCCTCAACACGTGGGAGCCTACGTCTGAGCCCGACTGCAGAAGGGCCAGGAGCTGTCTTTTTGTCATGAGTCTGGCATGGCCTGTGTCAGCTCTAGTCCCCTTTCCCATAGCGCATTCTGGTACTGTACCATATGTGTTAGGAAATTAAGGGAGCGGATGGAACAGGTGGAGGCTGCATAAAATTTTTTGCCCACCTGGTCCAGGTATCGGGACTCCAGGTCGGGAGGCTGTGAGCTGAGGAGTTTCGGTTGCCGAGATTTGTCATGGGCAGCAGTGATCACCGACGAGTCGGCCTGAGGGTGTTCCGCTAGGAAGGGTTCCGCCCTCGGGGCCTTATACAGCCTGTCCGACTTCTTAGGAACTGCCGGGATCGAGGCCAGATGCATCCAGGTGGCTGTAGTAAGATCCTGGAATGTATTCACCAAAAAGAGGAATAACCAGAGGCTTTGGCTCCTTTTGCCTCAGGTACTTGGCCAATCTCCGGCATTCCGGATCCAGGTCCTCCGTGTCCCACTCACTGGAAGCCTGGATGTGCCTCATGACGTCCATAAAAGTAGGATCATCTGGAGGTGAGCGAGGCTGGTCCTTCTCTCCCGGGGAGTGCTTGAGGCTGAAGAGGTCGACGATGAAGAGGAGGATCGACTATCCAACTTGGAATAGTCTGACCCCGTCCTACAACCATGCCTTCGCTGTCGTAGGTAACTAGGAGACCAACTCCGGTCCCTGGACCGGCGACGGAGCAATGACCAATGTCGATCAGAGGACCGACGTCGGGAGCGTTCTCGCCTAGCTCAAGAAGTGCTCCTGGAGCGTGACCTAGACTGACGTCGGTCACCAGAATCCCTGGAGCGACATCGGTGGTCCTCGGACCTAGAGCGGGAATGAGCCCTGGAGGGGGGTGAAAGCTGGCGCTCCAGTGACTTCCGTGTGGAAGACTCACCCCACGGCTGTGGTTCTCCCGCAGGGTCTGGTACCACTGTCGGGGCCGGCGACAGGGAGGACTGCTTGTGGACCTGCCCCCACCAAAAGGAGAAAAGATCCTTGAGCTCGTCCTTGGTGAAAATTTCAGCTGCTCGCTTCGGAAATGAAGTCTCCGGAACGTCGGGAAAGGAGAGCTCTCCTGAGGGCCCAGGGGGGAGGAGGACTTGGGCGACAGGGACGTTGGTATCTCCACGACTAACCCCGCGTCCTTCGCCCCTTCGACCGGCGTCGGTGCAGGGACCGAGGAAGGGGTGACACCAGGGGGCGCCGGAGAGTCCTTGGTCTCCAGAGGCGCGCCTTTAGCAGGCGGCGTTGGTGCCTTAGCAGGTGGGGCTGAGGCAGGCACCTCTAAGGACTTGGTGATGACCCTTAGCGGAATCACCTTCGGCTTGGCTGGCTTCTCCCCGATGGGCCGGCCTTAGCCTGTGGAGTCTTCAGAGGTTCTCCAGACCCTGAAGGACGGGCCTTTTTGGGAGAAGACTGCAAGTGCGAACGGGACAGAGACCGGGACCGGTGTCGGGACTGATTACGGTCCTTGCTGTGGCGCTTCTTCTTCTTCCTCTTCCCCTCCAGGGAGTGCAGATCCATCTTCTGCACCAACAGGTAGACCTTGAGGGCTTTCAGGCGGCGGATGCGGGTCCGGCTGGTAAAGGCCTGGCAATCTACACATTTGGCAGTGTCCTGGTCGGGACCCAGGCAGAAGACGCACCGCCGATGGCCGTCCTTAGCAGGGATCTGATTCCCGCAGTCACACTTGTTTAAGTGTTCGGGTGATGCCGATGCCCGGGAAGACATTGAACCCAGCCAGGTAAGAAAACGGCTGACGTCGGTACTGGGAAGCGGCAGGAGCGAGGAAAACAACGCTCCAAAGCGGGAAGAAGTGAAAAGGCGACGGCAGTGAACTGACGTCGGTACCTGAGAACGGTAAAAACCGTCGAAAAGAGGCAGGAATCTTGCTAGAAGTTCTTTTTCACTGAATCGCAGACAGAAGCAGACACTCGGCTTCACGTGCGGGTACGTGGCAGGAAAGAACTGAGGTGGAGCTGGCTCCGCCCCTCTTGTACCCTGACCGACGTCAGGGGCGGTCCCCGCTGGTATTGCTGGCAGAAGTTTTCACCGGAAGGTCCTAGTGCCTGCGGCATAGTCCTGATTGTAATAGCCTGCTGCAAGAGCTCCCACTCGAAGTAAGAGCTCTCATTTCTAGGGGTGTGGATATTGTGCACTATCCACACTCTGGTAGACTCCTACCAGTTCTCTGGGAGGAGGGGGCAAGGTGCACACCCCTACTTGGCAAACATGTACTGCTGAACCGAGGTCCCAAAACCAGCATCCTGGTGACTCAAGGTCAATGCGGTAGTGGAAAAAGAAGGTGTGTGCTGACTTCCAAGTCACAACCCTGCAGACTTCCTGGATGGAGATGTCCCAGGAAACAGCCACTAAGGCAGCGGATGTCTGGTGGAATTAACTGTTAGCCTACGGGAGGCTCCCTGCCAGCCTTTAGCACAAGTTGATGCAGGAGACTATCCGCCTGCCAATCATCTGCATAATTGCTGGTCTGCCAGGTGCAGCTTCTGCATAGGTCACAAATAGCATAACAATTGGGGCAGGGCCTTATTCAACCCTGTCACAGACAGGACAGACCCTAGCCTGATAGAAGCTAAGGGAAGAACACTAAGTAAGCAAGACCTTGTGAAAGAAGTCAGTGCTCCGAGGACCTCGGAGCCTAAAAGCTTTGGAATCCCCCTGAACTGGAGAGACCGCAGCCATTGGCAGGAGGACATTTGCAGAGGGTGTTCCCTGGAGAGGAATGAGAGACCCGACAACATCACTCACTCTCTCACAACCAGAAAGTAAAGGGCAGAACCCACAGAGGGGTAAAACTTCTGATACTGACAGGAACAAAAGGTGCCCAAAAACCTAGAAGAAGGAGGTGAGAAGGGGTACCAGCCTTTGGAAGTGTCCCAGAACAATCAATGGTCCCCCAAGAAGAAATAAAGGGGAGGGGGCTCTGGTTAACGATAGCTGGTCTCTGCCAGAACTGCAGTCCGATGTGGAGAGGAGGTTCCTAAACGAGAGAAAGCCACCTGAAGAGGTAGCCAGAATCAGCACTGGGAAGGGCTGAGACCAAAGGGCTAAAAGCCTCCATGTGGATGGAAAGCAGGAGGGTTAGGGGAACTACTACTGGTGTAACACACTGATGCTCCCATAGGAGTCATCCTACTTCCACTGACTGCTAGAAAGGTGAGATCCCTTGAAGTAGGCACCTATACATCTCCTCTCTCTCTTTCCCCTTTTCTTAAGCCCGGACCCAACTCTGTGACGAAGGGGCAGCGGTCAGAAGGAAGTGCGCTGAAAGGGTGTGTGGGGCGACCTAAAAAAGTAGTTATGTAAGAACTTACTGTAACAGTAGATCTTTGAGAGAGGCTCTTGCAGTAGGTATTAACCATTAGAACTGTGCCCCCTGGTGTCAGGACCACACAGAAAACTTTAGCTAGCAGTGTCTGGTGGGGGACTGCCCACCGACATCACGTGACCATCAGCATGACCCTATATAGTGGCCAGTCCCCAGCCCGCCCTCCAGTTCTCCCGCCGGAGACCTCAGAAAAAAGAGACAAGAGAAAGGAGTGGACTCCTTGGGTCTAAGTAAAGCTAGAAGAAGTAGAAGCAGAAGCTGGGGGAAGGTTGGAGGAAAGTTACCTCCTGAAAGAGCCTCTCTCGAAGATCTACTGTTACGGTAAGTTCTTATTTAACTGTACTATCTTACTCCGAGAGGGCTCATGCAGTAGGTATTAACCATTAGGACCGAGTCCCAAGTAGTGTAAATTGGACAAGTCTGAAGCACGGGAGGCGGGGCAGATCTGCATAGACGCAGGAAATTTTATGAAAGGAGGCCCTGAAGGACAGCTAGTCCAAAGCCGGCCCTGCGCCTAGAGGCAATGTCCAGAATGTAGTGTTTTGTGAAAGTGTGGATGGAGCTCCAAGTGGCTGCTGCACAAATGTCAGCAGCAGACACATTCTTGAAGCAAGCAGCAGATGCAGCCAAGCCTCTGGTAGAATGCCCTTTGACTTCTCTCGGCAGGGGTTTGTTGTACTTCTGGTAGCAGAACACAATGCAGTTTGCCAACCATTTTGACAAACATTGCTTAGAAACAGTAGCACCCTCTCTCTTGGGCACAAAGGAAATGAAAAGCTGATCAATTTTGCGGACTGACTTTATCCAAGTCATATAGTAACGCAAAATTCTGTGAACATCTAGAGTGTGCAGGAGTGCCTCCCCCTGTTAAGAGTACTCAGGGTAATACTCTGGTAGTTGAACAGTCTGATTCAACATAAACTCAGAAACAACCTTTGGTAAGAACTTAGGATTGGTACGCAGAACCACCCGGCCTCTGTAGAAAATTAAACAAGACTCCTTACACATCAGGGCCTGAAGCTCGGAAATCCTTCTAGCAGAAGTGACAGCAACTAAAAAGTGCGCTTTCCAGGACAGATCGCACATGCCGCAACTTGCGGCCGGATCAAAAGGAGGCAAAGTGCGTTTCTCTAAGATAAAATTTAAATCTCACAGTGGGGCAGGGTTACGCAACGGGGGTTTCAAGTGGAGAATTCCCTTTGGAAATGTTTTGGAAACCTCCAGCTGAGCAACAGTTTTGCCCTTCACTGGAATGTGGCAGGCAGAAATGGCTGAGTGGTGGACCTTCAACGAGGAATGACTCAGACCCAGGTTGGATAGATGCAGCAAGTACTCCATGACCTGAGGAACAGGGCACGAAAAAGGGTCCAACCCTTTGAAGTGGATCAAATGGAAAATCTCTTCCATTTCATAGCAAAAGTGGTCCTCGTGAAATGCTTTCTGACCTCCACAAGACTTGGGTCACCACAGAGGAAACCCCATAGTGTGAAGCAGCTATGTCAGAAGGTGCCACACAGGAAGGTAAAGGGACTTGAGTCTGGGATGAACCAGAGCACCCCCCCCATCTTGGGTCAGGAGGACATGACAGATGGGCAGGGTACCAGGAGCTCCACTGCCAGCTGCTGCAGAACATAAGAACGTGTCCGCAGAAAGGGACTGTATGATACATCTAGTCTTCCCAGATTGCCTACCCCCCTATTCTGTTCTTCATCCAAGATTACTGTAGTACTTGTCCCACACTAGCTTAAAAGCAGTAACTGTTTTTGCCTCCACAACCTCTGGTGGTAAGCTATTCCAAGGGTCCACCACCTTCTCTATGAAGTAGAACTTACGAATGTTGGTTTTAAACTTAACCCATTAGTGCCCCCTCATTCACGTGGTCTCGTTTCTGTGAAATAGGTTTTCTGCTTGTACCTTATTTATGCCCTTTATGTATTTGAAGGTTTTTATCATATCCCCTCTGTTTCTCCTTTGCTCGACGGAGTACATTTGCAGTTGCTGTAAACTAGATTCATATTGCTCCTGGTGCAGTTCCTGTACCATTTTAGTAGCTCTCCTCTGTACAGCCTCCAAGTGGTCTATGTCCTTTTTTAAGTGTGGCCCCCAGAACTATATACAGTATTTGAAATGTGGCCTCACCAAGGACCTGTACAGAGGGAGCATGACACCTCGCTTCCTACTTGTAATGTCCCTGCCAATACATCTGAAGATGCTATTAGCTTTCTGCACACCTTTTCACATTGTCTACCCACCTTTAAATCACTGGAAATAAGAACTCTGAGGTCCCGTTCGAGTTTTGTTTCTGTTAATTTTTCACCATCGAGTGTGTATGTTTTCCTTGGGTTTACTTTACCTAGGTATATAACCTTGCACTTTTTGGCGTTGAATTTCAACTGCCAGTCCCTAGACCATGCTTCTAGGCTCTTTAGATCGGCTTCCATTGCTGAAGTTCCGTTAACTGTATCTACCCTGTTGCAGAACTTTGTGTCATCTGCGAACAGGCATACTGTATCTTACACTGTAGGCCATCAACAATGTTGCTGGTGAATATATATTGAAGAGGAATGGGTAAAGGACAGATCCTTGGGGTACACCACTGATCACCCTTCCCTCGCTAGACAGTGTTGCACTGACTATGATCCTCTGCGTTCTATTGTGGAGCCAGTTTTGAACCCACTTGACTATTTTGTGCCCTAACCCAGACTGCTCTAGTTTACTGACCAATCTTCTATTGGGGACAGGGTCAAAATCATTGCTGAAATCTAGACAGACTATGTCTGCCACCTCTCCCTGGTCCACTATTTTGGAGACCCAGTCAAAGAATTCAATCATATTTGTTTGACATAACCGTCCTGCTGTAAATCCATGCTGTTTAGTATCTAGCTGCCCTGTTTCTGTGAGGAATTTCACTATTCTTTCCTTATGTAGGGACTCCATAAGCTTCCCCACTACCGAGGTCAAGCTCACTGGCCAGTAGTTTCCGGCCTCCTCCCTGCTTCCACTTTTGTGCAATGGTATCACTGTGGCCCTTCTCCAGTCCTGAGGTATTTCTCCGCTCTCTAGAGACTGTGTGAATAATTCTGCCAGTAGCCTGCAATTTCCTGTGCCAGCTCCTTCAGAATTCTAGGGTGGATTTCATCTGGGCCCATTGCTTTATTTGCTTTTAATTTGAGATGCTATATTATGACACTGTCTCTTGAAAATGGTCCAACATCTGCTTCTATGGTGAGTCTGCCTATGTTCTGCATTTTGGGTCCATTGCCGTCGTCTTCTTTTGTGAAAACTGAGCAGAAGAAACTGCTTAGAATCTCTGCTTTTTCATTATCATTTTTTGCCTGTTTACCGTCCTTGGTTGCTATTCTTATAATGCCTCCTTTTGTTTTCCTTTTTTATGTTGCTTGCACGCATGTGCAAGAAACATAGTGCCATCATCGGAGATTTCAGAGGTGTGTCACCTCCTCCTCCAATTCAGTCAGTGAGCTGGCAGGCGCGGCCCCTGTAAGCCAATGCATTTTGAGATCTTTGACACGCTCAAAATGCAGTGACACTCTGATTGAAAGGGAGCTACGGTTCAATGTGAGCAGCGATAAAGCGTAGCTCCCCACGCATGCGTCGTGCCCGCACACACTGTATAGCCGACGGGTGCCCAATCCCGTCGGCTGAGCTAAATCCATTCCCAGTAGTTGGTGCCACGCTGAAGCCCACCCAGGCGTGGCAAGAAGCATCCTTACGACGGCAGAGCCCAATCCCCGTCGGCTGAACGCCCCTCGTTTCAGCCACGCTGGAGCCCACCCCAGCGTGGCAATGTCCCATGACGTCTTTTTTAAACCTAAAAACAAAACGGTCCCACGGCGCATCTCGACCCCCCTCCCACAACCCGCACCCACCACTGCGCACCCAGCCTCCCACACACACACCCCCACCCCATACTTACCTCCGGACTCCAGTACGCGGCGATCTTGGTGGACCGGGAACACATCTGCACTCTTCAAAGCCGACCACGAACTGAGGAAATGCCGGTAAGCTGTATAATGGGCTGAGATAGGGGTTCAACGCATTATTACATATCTCAGGCATTTTAGAATTTTGCACCAAATTTTCAACATGGGGTTTAGGGCCCTTCTCATGAATGATGTCACTGTCATGGCGTTGGCTTCGTGCCGAAGGGTGATTTCGCGCAGTGACTCTGTAAATCACCTTCGGGCCGAATACGCCATGACAGTGACATCATTCTGCGGAATCACCCTTCGGGCCGAATAACGCCATGACAGTGACATCATTCATGAGAGGGCCCCAAAACCCCATGTTGAAAATTTGGTCCAAAATTCCAAAATAATTGTTTTCTGACGTCGTTGCACAGTTCCCACGCATGCTCGTAGGTTTGCGAATTTTCAATATTTCCACTCCAGATTTTCAACATTGCCATTTTACCACACCTCCTTATGAGCAGTACAGCTGTCATTTTTCACATCCTGCCCAAAACGTGTTTCCGCCCATGTAGCGCACAATGGCGCAGTCGGTGCGCAAACTCAATGTATGGGACACATTAACAAAATCACAGTGACACTGTTCATGAGCAGAGGTCTTAAAATGGCTATGTTGAAAATTTGGTGAAAAATTTCCTAACAATGACTGTTTTATGAGCGTGCGTTGCGCAGTTCCTACGCACTCTCGTAATTTCGCAACTTTTCAATATTTGCACTCCAATGACTTCCAAATACCTAAACAGCACATAGAAGCAAGCAACATTCGGCACTGACAAATGCTTGTTCTCTGATGTATCTATAAAAAGTTTTGTTGCCCTTCTTCACTCCTTGTGCTACTCTCTCTCCTCTGTCTGGATTTTGGCTGCCCTTACTGCTTTCTCTGCTTCTTTTAGCTTCATTTTGTAGACTTCCACATCTGTCTCATTGTTAGTATCCTTGAAACTCTTGAACACTTTCCTTTTATCCTTAATTTTTGTTGCTACCTCCTTGGTATACCATAGTGGTTTCCTCCTTTTTCTTGACTTCGAGATCTGCTTCATGCACTAGGCAGTTACTGTGAGTAAAACTTCCTTCAGGGCTTTCCACCTCTGTTCCACTGTGCCCCCTGTTTCCTTGCTAAGTATTTGTTTTATGGAAGCCCTCATTTGAGTAGTCAGCCTTCTTGAAATCCAGGACCCTGAGTTTGCTGTGGCTGATTTGCTCTTTACATTGTGATGGTGATCCAGACAGTCCTATGGTCATTGGTACCCAGATTACTGCCCACTGCTGAGACAGAGATCCTGTTGCTATTTGAAAGCATGAGGTCCAGGATCGCTTCCTCTCGTGTTGGTGTGGTCACCAACTGTTCTAATCTTGCTCCCTTTAGTGCTAGGAGGAATTCTCTGCTCCTTTCCGTAGAGGCCGTGTGTGAGAGCAAATTCATATCCAGTAGACTGAAATCGCCGACCAGCAGCAGTTCTCGTCTGCCATCTGTAGGGTGGCCTTCAGGAGTTCCCTGTCCAAGTCTTTATCCTGGGCCGAGGGTCTGTATGTAATCCCAACTCTGATAGGGTACTTACTTCCTGCTCCGAGGGTGACCCAGGGATTCCCATTGTTGCTGCCCTGGGTTTCCACAGCATTGATGCTGTTTTTTTACATATATTGCTACCCCTCCACCTTTCTTGCCTTTGCGGGCTCTTTGGAATAGTGTGTATCCTGGGATAGCTACATCCCAGGGGTGGTTCTCAGTGAACCATGTCTCTGTGACTGCGACCCAGTCCAGGTCTGCCTCCACCATTATAGAGGTGAGATCCGGGATTTTGTTCACCAGGCTACGAGCACGGACACACAATGCTCGCCTTCCTTGGTTAGAATTGATCACTGTGCAGCTTCCTTTTTTCTGTATATTTGCTGGAGATGTTGTCTTTATACTAAGTAGCTTTGTAAGGTCCTTAAGTGTGCCAATAAGGTGTGTGTTAGTGTTGTCTTGATCTGGTTGTGTGTTCATAGGAGACTGTTGGGGAATGGCAACAGTTGTCACCTGTGGTTCCTTGGGTGCTGCTGCTCACTCCCCATTAACTAGTTTAAATTAGAAATGAAAACATCACATTTCTGGCCTAGAGCCCAGGTGCACTCCTTGGTGAGGTGCAGGCCATTATATCGAAAGTCCAAAGAAAAGTTAACCACAATCCAGCTAAACAGCTGTCCTGCACCACAATTGAGGTGCTAAACCTCAGCAGTAAATGAAGTGTACAGTTGACTGGTGTGCTCAAGAAAGGACGGAGAAACAGTGTCTCCATCCTTTCTTGAGCGTATCACTCATCTGTACACATCATATCGAAAGAACTGCCTTTCCCAGAACATACTCCAGTCCCCTATACATTTGTAGCCCGTCTCTGCACATCAGTCTCTGAGCCAGTTGTTGAGCTCAGAGATATCTTTATCTCTGATCTTCTTCCTGCTAGCTCCTTTTTCCCATACCAGAAAAATCTCAGAGAATGAGACAGTGGACGAAATAAGAGAAAGTTTGTCACCTAGAAAGATCAGATGCCTTTTGGTCTCCTCCACCGAATGATTGGCCAGGTCGTTGGTGCCTAAGTGGACTAAAACATGCAGTTTTATCCCGGTTATCCATACAATTATCTCAATGCGGTTAGTGTCTCTGTGCGCTGATGATCCTGGAAGGCACCTGACCATAACTTTTGTACTTTTGCTTTGTTGTAGGCGAGATTCTATTCCCCGAATCAAGGAGTCCCCAGTGACCAGCACGTGATTTCCAGTTATGTCCTGTGTCTTCCTGTAGCTTGTTTTTTGCTCACGTGAGCCCTGTGATAGTTCCGGGTTCCCTGTGACCTCTGCCTCGATGAATGGCTTGGGTGACAGTGGCTCGAATCTCTTTGGCATTTTTATCGGATCGTTTGCCTCATAGTATAATCTTGCAGCTCGACGTTTTTTGACTGTCAGCCAGCCCCCAGGTTTAGTTGCCCTCTGTGGTAGAGGTATCCATGGCTGGGGAGTGTGCTTAGGGGCTGGTGGAGTATAGTGCTGTATGGTCTCCTGAATCTTTGCTCTAAGAAAGGCGATTTCAGCCCAAGCGGCATGGAGCTGGTTTCTTAGATGTCTCAGAGCATAATGTGGGGCAGTGTCCTATATTATTCGCAATTGTTCAGTTGAATAGGGTCCCACAGTACCTGCAGTGGACATAGTCCATTATGAATCTGTTGAGAAGTGGATGGAAGATGAAGTGATGGTCACTACTCGTGAGAGAGTAGCGGATGAAAGAAGAGTTGCAGGTTTTTTATTTAGGAGGGAGGACGGATGGCAGTGGACAAAAGAAAGTGAAGGTAAGAGAGAGAGAGAGAGAGAAAGTGGCTTTTTTTTTTGGTTTTGTTATTTATTTTTGTTTTTGACCCTGATGTACCTATGTGTGGGCAGGAAGTATGGTGTTGTGGACGAAATATGCAGGCAAGTCTTAGGTAGTTGAGATACAAAAGTAAATGTGAGGCTCAGGATGAAATACAAATACAGGTATTGTATGTATGCCCCACCTTTGTAATTAGGAGAGACAGGAAGGGGGTGGGACCATGTAGACCCTGTAAAGGAGAATGCCCTGAAGTGGGTGGAATCAGAGGGTAGGGTGGGTTGGCAGAACCTTTATTTCTGCTACATGTAAAAAACAATCATTGATGTTCTGCCTTTTAGATGTACCAAGACCTTGTTACAACAACTGCACATAAAATCAAAGTACACACACAACTGATAAAATGGAAAGGAAACTTGTTTTTATGTTAAGCGGGGGTGGAGTAAGTGTTCCAAGAGCTCCTTATGCTGAGAGAGCAGAAGCTGGCTGGGTCTGAGCCGAGTGAGTGAGGAGAGAAGCTGCCTCAGCAGAGAAAGGAGCCTGGACTGTATACTCCAAGGAGGATTCAAGTAGCACCGCTGTCAAGGAATCCCTGCTTCTACACCTGTTGGAGTCTGTCTTCCCTCCGTGACTGGTCTCTCTTCCAGTTGGTGAAGATCAGTGAAGCTCAGCAGACAGTAAGGCTGGGGGCTGGACCGCACTTGGCGTATGCCTCCTAGGGTTGCCTTTTGTGTCTGAGCTGTTGTTTCTGACTGAGAGCTTTCTATTAGCTGATCACTATTCCAGTAGTGGTTACAGCAGTCAGTGAAGATCAGTGCAGCTCAGCAGACAGTAAGGCTAAGGGCGGAACCTCTCTTGGCGTATGCCTCCTAGGGATGCCCTTTGTGTCTGAGCTGTTCCTTCTGGCTGAGAGCTTTCTACTAGCCAACCACTATTTCAGTCATGGGTACAGCAGTACAAATGCTGATTTACATACAGCAGTCAGGAATTCTGGGTTAAGTGTTCCAACAGCTCCTTATGCTGAGAGAGCAGCCACTGGCTGGATCTGAGCAGCTCGAGTGAGGAAAGAAGCTGCCGCAGCAGAGAAAGGAGCCCGGACTGTACACTCCAAGTAGGATTCAGGTAGAACCGCTGTCAAGGAATCCCTGCTCCTGCACCTGTCGGAGTCTGCCTTCCCTCTGTGATTGGTCTCTCTCCTAGTTAGTGAAGATCAGTGAAGCTCAGCAGACAGTAAGGCTAGGGGATGGCCCACACTTGGTGTATGCCTCCTAGTGTTGCCCTTTGTGTCTGAGCAGAAGCCGGAACCGTATGTGGCATGGCCAAAGCGGGGCAGCCAGGATCATGTGAGCCCCTTCTGCTTGCAACTTGAGCAGCACCCGCTGCAGGATCGGAAAGTGAGGAAAGGCGTACAAGAACCTTCCTGTCCAGCAAAGAGATAGTGCATCTCACTAGAAAACACCAGGCCCTGGAACGAGCGAGCAAAACCTGGGAAGTTTTGTGTTGAATGGGGAGGCGAACAGATCGCGAGCTGGACAACCCCACAGGTCAAAAATGCCTTCAAGCACAGACAATTTTAGTTCCCACTCGTGAGCCTTCGCCTGGGTGCAGCTGAGACTGTCCACCAGGATGATCTTGATGCCCGGGACATGAACTGCAGCAATGGAGATCTGATGCAGAATCACCCAGTTCCAGACTCGCATCGCTTTCCTGCAGAGAGAGAAGGAGCAAGTGCCCCCTTGTTTGTTCAGATACCAGACCACACACTTTTTTTTTTTTATTTATATTTTGTGGATTTTTCTGTGCTTGTTTTTCCCCGTTCCCAGGGCCCTAGCACACGAGTGTTGTGCGGGCGTGGAGGCGCACACAAGCCCCGTGATGCTGGCACAGCCCCTTCCATCCTTCCCTGTGGCTAGCACTGGAGCTCCCGGTCGGCACTGCCATCCGTCTTCCACCAGATGATGGCCAGTAACCAAGGAGCTTCCAATCCCTCCCAGGAGGAGAGAGCTGCTCGATCCCACTCCTTGCCCTCCCACCCCAGCCGACCCCCACAACCCAGGCTCATTCTCGAACCCAGGTCATCGTCGTAGCATGAGGTGTGGTGTCCAGCGCCTCAACCCTCAGTGCCACCAGGCTGAGACCACGCACATACTGTCCGTTTGGACCAGCAGTGGACCTGGACTGAGGAGGCGCTGAAAAGGCTGTAGAGCATACAGCACCACTCGCATCTCCAACACACTGATGTGTAGAGATAGTTCTAACTGAGACCAAAGATCTTTGGTCCTGTGGGTCTCTGGATGAGCCCCCAACCCAGCCCTGATGCATCCGTGGTCAGAGTCTGGATGGGAGGAGGGGACTGAAAAGGAACTCCCTTACAGAGATTGCTGAGATCCAGCCACCACAGGAGATCCCAATGCATCGATGCGGAGACCAAGACGTTTTGGTCGAGGTCGTCCAATCTCTGGTAACACTGAACCCTTAGTGTCCACTGCAAAATCCGAATGAGGAGCCTGGACAGAGGAACAGTCGGGATGGCCACTGCCATAAGGCCCAAAAGGTGCAGCACTGACCTGGCCAATATCCAACGGCTGGAAGTTACCAGCCGTTCCTGCTGTTGCAAGGTTTCCACCCTGTCTAAAGGGAGGAAAGCCTGACCCTGGGCTGTATCCAGCAATGCTCCAATGAACTGCAGTCGCTGGGAGGGGGTGAGGTGAGACTTGGGGTAGTTCACCGTAACCCCCATTCGGCCAAACAGGTCCAGGGTAGCAGAAGGTGAAATTTCCAGTTGCTCCCTCGACGGTGCCGAGATCAGCCAATCGTCGAGGTACTAGAAGATATAGTGGCTCTGGCACCTCAAGGCCGCTGCCACTACCACTAGACATTTAGTAAAAACCCTGGCTGCCGAGGACAGGCCAAAGAGGAGGGCCCTGAGCTGGTAGTGTTCCCCTGAAAGGAGAACCTGAGGTAACGGCAGTGGGCTTTAAAGACCAGTATGTGCAAGTACGCATCCTGCATATCCAGAGCACAGAGCCACTGTCCCTTGTGCAGCATGGGCAGCAGGCCCGGAAAGGTCAGCATTCAAAATCTTTTGTACGCTATGTACAGATTTAGGGTGCTGATGTCTAGTATCTGGTGCCAGCCTCCTGTTTTTTGGGAAACCTGGAAAAAGTGAGAGTAATACCCGCTTCCTCTCTGGTTTAGGGGAACGTGCTCTATGGCTGCCTTTTGTGGAAGAGCCTCTATCTCTTCCCTGATGATGGGAATGTGCGCCCTTTGGTAAGAGGAGGGACCCAGAGGGTTGTCTGGGGGGTCTCTCCAGAAACTCCAAGATGTGGACCTGGGAGATTAATTGAAGGACCCACAAATCTGCAGTAATCACCTCCCACCCTTCCAATCTTCCGCCCACCGGTTCTTCTGACTGACGAAGAGCAGGAGGGGGAGGTGGGTCAAGAGTCAAGAGGTGGAGGGAGGGTCGGGTGGGTCGCCCCTGATGTCCTCTGGTTCTTGGCTGGAGGGGTGACCTTTGCTGAAGGGGCCCAAAGTTTGTGCTGATGTCTGGCCTGTTGTGACTGCTTCGTGCGCCATCTCTGTTGGTGACGAAAGGACTTCTTCACCTGATAGTCAGTGCGTACATAGTCTGCACTGACCGTAATGCCTACCCCGATATTGGAGGTTCGTGATGATGTCCTGAGCATCTCCTCTGAAGAGGATGAAACCCTGGAAGGGAGCATCTTGAATGGCAGCCTGGACCTCAAGTGCCAACACAGAAACTCTCAGCCAAGAATACCTCTGCAGGTAGACTGCGGTAGCCATGCCCCTCGCTGAGGAATCCACAGTGTCATAAGTAGCCCTCAAAGAGTGATGTCAGGCGAACTTAGCTGACCTAAAGGTGTCAGAGAGGGTTTCTTTTGTGTCAGAGTCCGGCATGGCCTCAATGACCGGCTCTAACTGACAAAAGAGAGATTTCTAACATGTATGCCACATAATAAAGGGCACGCAAAACCAGGGTAGAGGATGAATAAACCGTATGCCCAAATTGGTCAAGTTGCCGCGACTCCTTGTCAGGGAGAGAGGTGCTCAAGTGTTCAGGTTTGGTAGATCTGTCGTGCGCCGTGTGAATGATCACTGAGTCTGCTTTAGGGTGGATGCTAAGGCATTTTTGGCCCCCTGGCATAAGTTCTGTCCGCCTTCTTGCCCACTGCCAGAATGGAGGAGGGCATGAGCCAGATGGTGGAAGCGAGATTCTCGTGAGGTTCCAGCCAAGGGGGTGTGAGGACTGGGGAAAGCTCAGTCATGTCCAGATGCTCGGCCAACCTCTTTCGTTTGGGGTCCTGGTCGTCAGCCTTACAATCATAGCCCTCTGCAATCCTTCTGAGCAGATTCGAAAAAGGAAGGCTTCTCCAGAGGAGACTTCGGAGACTCCTTAGCCTTGGGTTCTTCCAGCAAAGGTGTCTCAAAGCCAGAGACTGAAGAAGAAGAGTCGGAGTCCGAATCAGAGTCCGATGAATGAATTAGAACTGGGCATCCAGCTCCTGGGCGGGGAACCGCCTTGAGGGGAGCGGGAGGTCCACCCTTATGAGAGGCAGCCATGCCCTGCATCAGGCCTGACATCGAGGGACAGTACTCCCCTGGCAAAGGGGAACAATGCATCAGATCTAGATGTCTGGTACCCTGACAGTGGGTAACCAGACGTGGGATAACTATGGGCACAGCCTGGCAGTAAGTACCCTGGTGAAGGGAGGCCTGGCGGCTGGTACCCCGCCGCTGGTAGATATACAAGGGTATTATAGTGTGGCTGCTGGTAGCCTGGTGTCTGATAGTCTGGCACCAAAGCCCTTGGTCCAGACGGTGGACCCTGAGGAGGCCCAAAAGACAGGTTGGAATACCCAGAGGGGCGATAGTCCAGCGTCAGACCACTAAGGAGGGAGCCTAACGTCACCCTGGAGGCACCCTCAGACAGAGGCGGAGGAGTAGAAGGCCCTTCCAGAAGGGTAATCAGGGAAGGGTACTGAGGATCTGCCATGAAACTGGTGTTGGCCCCCCAGTTGTGACCCTGTAGCGGTATCGTCAGGCTGATGTCCTTCTGGCTCCAGCTCCAGGTGAGGCCAGAGGCAAGGGACCCTGGGCTGGCCCAGTGGCGCTAAGGGTTGAGATGCTAGATGCCACACCTCACATCACACCATCGACCCGGGTTCAGGAACAAACTCGGGCCGTCGGTGGTCAGCAGGGGAGGGAGAGGATTGAGCATCCGATAGACCGCTCTCATCTCCCAGGGTGGGATCCGGGGCTTGCGTGGTGCAGCAAGGACCTCAAGACCAGAGATACCACTAGCACTGAGCCGTACAAAGGGGGCGGAGTGGCGGCGGATGTCAGTGACCCTGTTGCGCAGACATCATTGCATCTCCGCACTCCAGGGGAAACCGCACAAGAAAAATCCCCGTTCTTGGGGATAGGCGAAGGCACCTCTGCCCAGCCAGGCCACACTCCCAAACACCAGGCACTCTCCTCTCCAGGGCCGACTGCCCAGCCTAGCACACTTGATTATACATAGAGTGCCCAGGACGGACAGGGTAGCCCCCACCTTGGGAGATTCAGAGCCAGGGTCCGTTGGGCTGGTGCGAGGAGATGGAGGTGTCTCAGGTGGGAGGCAGAGCCTCGGAGGAGGTGAAGGATGCCGGAGAGTATTCCCTGAAGGATGGTGCATAAATAAAGTTGTAAAAAAAAAAAAAAAAAAAAGCAAGAGAAGGGACCCCGGTCGGGTGAGCCTGCTGGGGTATGTTGCATAGCAGTCCACAACGGGCGCTGAAGATCAACGTCAGGCCACTCGTCGGGGCCAGATGGAAGCACCTGGGCTGGGCAAGCATCGGAAGCTATGACATCCAGCTTATCAGCCGTGGCTGGGCATTCACCAGACATTCCGGTGATTGACTTAACAGCCTGGGCTGAGCGCCCGTCAGGGACTCCAACGAGTTGACTTATCAGCCCCGCTAGCAGGCTTATGCCCTAAGGTTGTGAGGGGTCTAAGAGTAGCAGTAGCCTCAGACGCCGCTGAGGCAACCATCACCATCCAGAGGCGGTGAGCCCGAGGGACAAAGGGCTGCTCCTGGAGAGGTCAAAGCAGCCATGTCCGCAGGGGCACTCTTCCCGGAGGAAGAGGGTGGTTGGTCGTCCGCGGTCCCCAGAGGGAGTTGTGGGTGAGAGGGGGACCTTTCCTGGCCCTGATGCTTCTCCTAGTCCTTCCATTTTTTGTGGCGGTTTGACTCTGATGAGGGGTAATGAAGAGGTATTCCGTAACTTCTGCAACCCCTTCTCCGCTGAAGCCATCTTCTATTTTAAAAAATGGGCCTCGAGGGCCTTCTGCCAGCATTTCCATGTGGCCTGGTTGAAGCTCAGGCAGGCCTCACAGTCTGCGGTCTGGTGATCCAGGCAGAAGAGGCAGAGAGTATGGTCCTCTTTATGTGGGAGTTGCGTGCCGCAGGACTTGCAAATATTTTTATGCAATTCAGAAGGCGTCGGGAAAGACATACAAGATTAACTGACAAAAAGATGGTAAAATAATTTGAAGAATAATTCGAAATATACTCATCCGAAATGGTGGTCGAACTGTAGCAACGCTCTCCGCAAAGTCCGACGTGCACAGGTCAACAGCAGGAAAGAACTGGGAGGGTGGGCTGGGGACCACCCACTATATAGGGGTCACACTGATGTTGGTCACGTGACATCGGTGGGCAGTCCGCTGCCAGACACTGCTAGCTAAAGTTTTCCATGTGGTCCTGATGCGAGGGGGCACAGTACTAATGGTTAACACCTATTGCAAGAGCCCTCTCGAAGTAATATCGGTCATTCCCCCCCCTTGACGAAGCACTGAAGCCAGTCTTACGCATGGCGAAACTTGTCGGTAAGACCAAGCCTGTGCATGACCAAGAATGCCAGTCCAGCTACCAGAGGCTCCTGGGGTCTGTAAGGCTGATTTACTAAGGTAGGAGCCTATGGGCTCTCCATCCCAACCGCCCAATCTATGGAGAAAGGAGACATCAGTGGGGGACTCTTCCAACAGGAAGGAACTCCAAAACGTACAGCTACCTAATGCCAGGTAGCAATAACGTCAGAGGGAGATGATATGGCAAGCCGGGCAGGAAGACAAACGAACATCACCAGCAACGAGGGCACCCAAATGGCCAGGTAAAGCTCCTTCCAGTACTATTGGCTCCGGTGGAAAGGCCTTCTTCACCGGAGCAAAAACTGGATCAAAAGGCTGAGGGAAGTGAGACTCCAGGTCCTCTGGACCCCAAGGGTCTGTGTGTGGAGAGGTACTGAACAGCCCTTGCAGGGTTACCATGGAAACCTCCCAAAGAAAGGGGGAACAACGGCAATGAGAAAAACTAGGCCGCAATCTGGTGATGGGGAGGAAGCCTGGAGCCTACTTCCTGATGGAACTGCATCCAGTCTAGGAGGTAGCTCATGTCTGGGCCGCATAAGAGCCCTGACATGCCCCATTATAGCAGCATGGAAGCCAGAGAAGCATGTTCCGGAAGAGGGCCAGTGAGAGAAACGGTTCCAGGAGGATGCTCAACTAAAGCAGACCTGAAGCACGAGAAGCAGCGTCGGTGATACCGCGCCATTGGACTGTCGCCAGGCCCCAAAAGAGTGCCAGCAAGGGAGACGGGCCCAGGAAGGTGCCAGTAGGGACACTGGTGACCCGATAACCGTCTGGACCATCCGGTAGAGGGTCTGGAGGGGCCCTGGAGAAAAGTGGCCTGGATGACGAGAAAAGGGGGCTGTAGATACAGGCAACCATCCCGCAAAGGGAGGGAGCATATCCAGGTCTCTGGAAAGAGAGCTAAGCAGAAGCCCCACCCCGAAGGATCATGCTAAGGTCCCGAGGGCTGGAGCAGAAGGCATAGGTCCAGGGTCACCACTTGGAGGCCCCTTGCGACTGTCGGTGCCTGCAGACAACATTAGAAGGCTCCCTGCCCAAAGGGCAGGAACGTGGGCCTGTAGGCCCCCCAAAAGAAACGTTCGAGACAATCCTGTCATATACAATTGAAAGAACAGAAAATAACATCTAGAGTGAACAGGCAAAACGGCCCCCCACTCTCACAATCCTCTGGTCTCCACCCACAGAAGGGGAGCTGCGGCAAAAATCAGGAGGAGGCTGTAGGCACGGAAGGCACAGATGCCTCGGCCCTATGGGTTTCATAGGCTGGAGCAGCCGCCATGGAAAAGGCCCAGTGCTTGCTCTGTGGCATGGAGGACAGCTGGTGATGGGATTGCCACTTACAGTGACTAAGGGCAGGATAGTGTGCCCTGCTCTCCTGGCTATGAGACCCGGTATGAAGGGCTCTGTCCAAGTCTTGTAGGGCAGAGAGTAACACCTGGATATCTCCCGTGAATATCTCCCCCGAACAGAGAGGGGCCCTGGAACAGGGTATCCATAACAGAGACCTGAACATCCGGGGTAAAGTCAGACAAGCGCAGCCAGGCGTGATGCCAGAGGCATACGGCTGCTGCGGTGCACTGAGCGGAGGTGTCCACCGTGTCATAAGAAGTGAGGAAGGCATGAAAACCCATGCTGGAGGCTGAGCCAAGTAGCTGCTCCAACTGAGTCCTAGCAGGGGAGTCTGGTAAAGACTGCACTATGTCCCCTGCTTGCCCCAAAAGAGACTTGATGCACCATCATGTGAGCAATAATTCTAGGCACGCAAATCCAAGGTGGAAGAAGCTTAGATCCTTCTCCCTAGGATGTCCAGGTGTCTGGGCTCCCTATCCAGAGGAACATCACACCAGTGACTAGACTCCATGAATACTTCATGGGCATCCGATAAGATGGAAGGGTAGACCTTAGGGTGCATATCGAAATGAAGCAAGTCATCAGCAGCGTGATATAACCGGTCTCCCTTCTTGGGCACGGGAGGGACGAACACTGTTGCCACACAGTAGTGGTACTATCGTCATGGGGGACCACTAAAGGTGGGATGACCACTGAAGCGACCTCTGTGAGTCGTAAATGTTCTGCCAGATGGTGACGTTGGGAGACCTGTTCCTCTGTACCGCAACCTTCAGAGGCCTGGAAAAGCCTCTTCACCTCCAAACAGGAAGGATCCTCTGGAGGGGATTTAGGGGTGTCCAAAACCCACACTTCCTCTGGGGGCGAGGGAAGAGGGGAACCTGAAGGCTCCAAAGAGTCTGAAGTCACATGAACTGAGCAAACGGACTCTGAAGTGGGGCGCTGAGGCGGTGACAGGCCGGAACCAGCCCCAGTATCTGGCAGGTGCACCTCCGAAGGAGAATCTTCCTTATTCAGTGAAGGAGAACCTTGTGTTGAGGAAGGGACTAACTTAGGCATAGCCCAGGCTGGTACCAGGCGCTGAGCAGATGCCCACCAAGTAATAAAGGCACTGTAGTCAGCCGGCATTCGGAAAAAGAAAACCGTGAGCATCCAGGAGCATCCCAGGAATTGTGTCAGGAGAGAAGATAAGTTACCCAACGTCAGTCTGGCTGGATCGGATGGGATGCCCAGAGCCAAGCCCTAAGAGGGACCTGAAGGGCCTCCCAAAGTCAGACCCGATGGCAACTACTGGTCGGGCAATGGCCCCGGAAGATCTGGGTTCTTAGGCTGAGCCTGGGCCAAAGAAAGGTCCAGAGATAATCTGGCAAGAGGTGCCTGGTCCGATGAAGGACCAGCGGATCCTGGCTGTGGGCAGTCCAGTGCTGGGCCCATGAGAAGAGGGCTGGCTGACGGCAGTCCAGCCAACGCCTGGTGAGAAGGACTGTGAGTGGGGACTACCAGCGGTGGTTGAGGAGCCTGAGGCACCTGGGGAGGGGGGGCAGATCCCCTGGGCATGGGCTGTGGCCCTGTAGGAGCAAGCAATAGCTGGCATTGGTCCACAGGACCATCGCTGGCCCCCAAACCAGGATCCGACGAAGACGCCAGGTGGACATCAGTAGGAACACTGACATCCAAAGACCCGGCTGTGCCACCTGGCTGAGGATCCTGAGGATGAAAAGGCCTGAGCGACAGGGGCAGCAGGATGGAGAAAGAGTCCCCCGAACCTGCAGAAGTGCTGCCTGCCACGGTGATCAGGGTGGAGGGCATAGCCAGAGGTAGATCAGAGGTAAGGAGGGCTGGTGTGGCCGCCGAGTTCAAACTCCCTACAGGGGGGAAGACCCAGCATCAGCTGCGTTTCCTGGAGGCAGCCGCGGCCCAAAAGCTGACCGCTCACAGTCCTTATGTTTTTTGTGCTTCTTCTTGGCAGAACTGATGGCCTCAGGAGAGGTCCCCGAGGAAACACTCCGGGCCGGCAGCTCTTTCTCCATGGTGGCCAATTTCTGTTGAAGGAGACGGGCCTCCAAAACCTTCTGGCATTGTTTCCGTGTGACCTGGTTAAACTTCTGACAGGACTGGCTGGCTTCTGTACTGTGATCCGGGCATAGGTACAATACACAGGAAGAATGGTCATCCTTTTATGGAATCTGCTTGCTGCAGTCACATTTAGATTTGCGGGAATCTGCAGAGGAGGTCAGTGAAGACATGCCATCGACCAAGAAAAGTACAAAGTACAAACGAAAATAACAAAAAATCTTAAGGATACACTCATAAATGGCAGGCGACTGAAGCAGCATTCCACTAAGTCCAACGAGCACAGGTCGACAGTGCGAAAAGAACTGAGGTTGATGTGGGGGACTGCCCTTCTTATACCATTGGTGGACGTCAGCATGCCGACGTTAGGGGGAGGTCCCCTGTTGTAGACTGCTAGCTAGAAGTTTTCCATGTGGTCCTGGCACCTAGCGGCTTAGTCCTAATAGTGTTGCCTACTGCAAGAGCCCCCTAAAAGTAAGATCAGGTGGTTCGCCACCTCCTGATGCAGAGACCACTCATGTGACATTTCATCCACTTGGCTGAGGGTGTCCACATGCTAAGTGGAGGCCCTGCTATATGGATGGCCAGGAGATCCGCATCCAAGTTGCGCACAAGGGTCCAGATGCGGAAAGCCTTCCAACATAGACGAAAGGAGCATGTACCGCCCTACTTGTTCAGGTAATACGTAGTCGTGGTATTGTCCGCCTGGACCTGCACAACCTGACCCAAGACAATGGAGCGAATTCCATCAGACCAAGATGCACTGCAAGGAGCTCCAGCAGGCTGATGTGGTGAAGGGAATCCCTGGAGGTCTAAACCCCATGGGTCCTGTGGTTTCTCAGGTGTGCTCCCCATCCCACCAGAGACACATCAGTTGTCAGGGTGACCGTCAGCTATGAACAGACAAATGGGACTCCTTCCTCCAGATGTTCTGGGAAAAGCCACCACTGGATGGCATCCCACATCAGTTGGGTCACTGTGACTGGCTGGTCCAGGTGACCGAGATGCTGGGACCACTGGTGGCCCAGCTCCCACTGTAGGTGGTGCATCTGCCAGCAGACCCATCTGACCACACTGGATGCAGGATGCCATGTACACCAGCAGCCACAGGAAGTCCTGGGTAGGGCACGAGTGCCCAACTTGAAATGATAGGACAAAGGAGGGAAGATCCGATGCCCTGTCTTCAGGGACTTGGGCCTTGGCCAGCAGGGTGTCTAGCTCTGCCCCGATGAAGTGAATCACCAGCAATCGGTTAAGTTCAAACTTGGCCTGGCTGACCAGAAGGCCCAAGTCTCTGCAGGTCTGAAGGGCCAGGCCCCTAGACTGCTCCACAGCCTCCTTGGCTTGCCCAGCTATCAGCCAGTCCTCCAGGTTGGGGTGGACTCTGACCCCCTCCACCTCAGGAATGCAGCCACCACTGCTTTGCACTTGGTGAAGACCCTGGGTGCCAAAGACAGGCCAAAATGCATGACCTGGAACTCATACAGATCCCCTTCTGCGCAGAACCAAAGGTACTGCCAGTGGGATGGACAGACTGGAATGCGGAAGAAGGCATCCTGGAGGCCCAGGGAGCAGAACCCCCCCCCCCCGCTCCAGAGATGGGATTATCTGGTTCAGAGTGACCATCCTGAACCTGTGCTTCCTCAGAAACTGGTTTGGATCGTGAAGATCCAGTATGGGGCACCAGACCCCTATCCATCTCAGAACCAGAAAGTGCCTGGACATGAAACCCTGACCTGCCATGGCATCTGGAACACGAGTTATGGCTCCATTCTCGAGGAGCTGAGCAACGTCCTCCCTGAGAGCAGAGAGCATGTCCTGGGGCACCATGGACTCCCTTGGTGCGTGGGGTTGATATGGAGGGACAGCCTCGAAGTCAAGAAGCAACCCTCTGCCCACCACATGTAGCACCCATTTGTCTGAAGTAATGATGAACCAGTTGAACCAGAAATGGCAAAGTCAGCCCCCCACTGGGAGCTAAGGCAGGGAGTGGACTGGCAGGAGTTATACATTCCCCCTGACCCCTCACTGGGCAGTTTTTGCAGGGGCACTGGCACCGGCTGCTGGAGGGGCACCACCACTACCCCTACCCCACTCTTTTTGGTGCTCTGACCAGCAAACTTGGTTGTGAGGTGACATCTCAGATTGCCGCTGCTGGGGCTGCTGCTGCTGCCTGAGCTGCTGTGATTGACAGGGCTGAAACTGAAAGGGCTTCTTTTTCGGCTTTTGCCCTTTCTGGTCCTTCTGTGAGGATGTGAAAGAATGTAAGGTGGCGTTGGACTTCTCACGTTCAATGAGATGCCCCCACCCCCACCCTGGGCCGAAGAGAACATTGGCAAATTTGTGCTGGGTGTCCACCATGACAGTGGTGGAGATCCACAGCAAGGCCCTGCAATGCATCGTGATGGCTTCTGCTATGGAATGGGTGCAAGAGGTACTGATGTCCAATGCTGGTGTTTAGCCAGAGATTCACCCTGGTCTCTGACCATACTGACCTCCGTCTACAATTCAGCAGAGAGGCGAGGGAGGACATGGTCTAGTAATCTGTCAGGGAGTGACCAAAGCTGGCCATCATCAGGGCATAGCTCACCTGACTGAGACCCAGGGAGGACGCAGCGTACATCTTTTTTGCTGCGTGGTTAAGCTTTTTTAGACTCCTTGTCAGGGGGCTTGTCCATGTCCCTAACGGTGCCTGTTTTCTGGGAGACGGAGTCAGGCACCAACCACTAAGCCGAGGGGTGGTCCTAAAAAAACAGACAAGGTGCTGGTAGGGATGGCATACTTTCGGACCATATGGGTTGAAGGCGCTACACAGGAGACTGAATGCTGCCAAAGTTCCAGAGCCGGTCCTAGGATGGCCCCGGCCATTGGGAAGGCAACCCCCGGGGATTCAACCCAGACAAGAATTTCAGTGAGGGTTTATTTGGCCTTCTTCTGAACTGGTTTCAGAGGGATCTCCAGGAACTCAGAGATCAATCTGAGCATAGCCCCAAAAGACACCAGCCAGTGGTCGGTGGTCAGCTCTTCAGTCAATTCACAGTTGAACCCATGGGTCCTTGAAGAATGCATGGAGGACCCACCAGTCATACAAGGACTCTTCAAACATGACCCTCAACCGATCGCCCTGGACCACTCAGGATTTGGTTGACTGAGCTAGTAATCTCCACGGGCAACCAGCCTGTCAAGCTGGTAGCTGGATGGGAGTCTTTGGTGGGGGCTCCCAGGAACAGCTGCTGTGTTGGCAGTTCCGTCCAGACTGGGGGAAGAGATGGGTGTTGGCGACACTTGTCTCAGCAAGACCACAATGGGCTGGACCGGAGGTGACCAAGAAATCACCGGGGTCGAGCCCTACTCTGCCCACTGCTGCCACAGCATATCCTCATAGGGACACTGCATCCTACGAAGGAGCATCTCTTCATCAGTCAATGATGAGGAAGAGGAATGCCTGTGGTGCCGCTTCCCAGCCGATTCAAATCAGGAGTACTAGGAATCCCTCGATGGTGATCAAGACCATGACCGACAACTCAGTCGCTGATGGTGAGGAGAAACAGGCAGAGAGGCAGTGTGTATCACACGGACCGGCTCCTGATGCATGATCCTGGAGGGAGGCAGTTCCTGGGACGAGATAGACAGGTCCACCAACTGCTTCTGACCCTCCTGACAGAGGGTCAAAAGGATTGGGATCCTAGAGATCGACTCTTCCTCGACCCCTTGCGACAATGGGTCGACCGGGTCAAGAAAAATCTCGACTGCCTGGTCAGCCTCTGTTGCAGCCAACAAGCCTGACAGGGGTACCATGGAGCTAGCAGCCTGGCCTTCAAAGTAAGGCACTTGATGGTTGTCCAGCAGTTGAGGGTATCGCGGGAGTGGGAAAAACGTGCCATTTCCCAGTCCCACGATCAATGGGACTTCATCTTACTGTTATGATGGGAGGGGCTCTCCCCAAAGGTCTGAAGGAACTTACATATGTCCTGGAATATACTGGAGAATAACACCGCAACACTGGCCCTGGCTGGGAACAGCGCTGTGACCAAGGCCCCTGTTGCAGCTTTTAGTGCCGCCTCTTCCATTTCTGTGAGCTGCGCAGCAGATCCCGCAGCTGCAGAGATCCCCTTGAGTGCATCCTTGAAGTGAACCAGAGAGTCCTGTTCAGCCGGCCAGCTGACCAGAAGACAGGCGTAGAGGTCTGCAAGAGATGACAGTAGCAAGGCCTTACAAAGGCAGCAGGTGGCAACGTCATGCTTTGTCCCGAGGCAGTAAATGCACGAGGTGTGTGGATCTGTACGTGACATTTTGTGGTTGCACTGTTTGAAGCCTGAACCATTTGGGATTTCTCACATTCCACAGCAGTGTTGATGAAATTGGAACTGAGAAATATACTTAAGATTTTCTGAAAAGGTAAGTTTGCCAATGGTGCATTTTAGAGAGGCCTATACTGTGCACAGAGCTGTAAAGGAGGAGACCTGGCTCTTCCAGCAGAAAGGAAAATCGGACATCACAGGGCACAGCCAAGGAATATACCACCTGGGCAGTCGGGAGGAACTTAGCTTGAAGATGTCTAGCAAGATTTAAAGGGGAAGGAAAACTGCCGGAGTGTGGATGGTGCACAATACCCATGCCCCTAGAAAGGGTACTTACATTGTATCTGGCTTAAGGACATCAAGACTCCCCATTCAGGGTTTATGTCACCAACTGTATTTTTACCATGCTTCGCTCCCCCTCCCCCCAAAGTACAGTCAGACCTGTTTAATCCGTGCCTTATTAGTCCGTATATCTCATATTATGAATGAGAATCAATGCAAACGGATTTCATCTCAGGTTAATGACTTCTTTAATATGTAAAACTGAGAATCCGAATCCGTTTGCAGTTCTTTTAAACAGGCTCATTAGTTCACATTGTATTCGACCTCTATAATCCATTTTTAGTGAGCTCAGGTGGAGGTGTTAACAGCCTTAACTGAGTGATAATTGCTGGTGCTTTATCATCCCTGCTAATGCTTTGGCGTGTTACTGTTGCCTAATACAGTGCTGAATGAGACACTATCTCTTAACTTCTATAGAGTGTTCTCCTGCTGCTGGCTAGATAAGTGTAAAGCTTTATATCTAATCAAATACTTTTTAGCAAACTGTTAAGTTAATGTTTTCGTTAATGACCCTTCTCTCTTACTTTTCAGCTGTAGTTCCCTAACAGATTCCACTGCGGTCTCATCTACTGACATCTCATCTGATTTCTCCACCCGACTAGGTTAGTGAAGCTCTGCTTTCTTTGTTGTTTAAATGATCAGCTTTAGTTCAAAAAGCTCCCGTTGTGCCCTCTCAACTCCCAGTCCAGATCCTGCTCCCTCTTCAAGTGAAAACAACCCTTCAGCACGCCGCTGCGATACCGGGCTGCTACAAGTGCTCGTGTGTTTAAAAGCTCCGATTATGCCCATTCAGTCCCCCAAGAACCTCTAAGCTCAAGGTTTTAAAAGGCCCTGCCTTGTATAAAAGCTCCGCTGTCCCATTCAGCCCCCGAACATGTCAGCACCTGGTCCAGACCCTGCCTGCACAAGTGCTCGGTGTATTTAAATTAAAAGCTCCTGTTATGCCCATTCAGTCCCCCGAACCTCTCAGCTCAAGGTTTTTAAAGGCCCTGCCTTGTATAAAAGCTCCCGTTGTGCCATTCAGTCCCCGAACATGTTAGCACCTGGTCCAGACCCTGCCTGCACAAGTGCTCGGTGTGTTTAAATTAAAAGCTCCCTGTGCTCATTCAGTCCCCCAACCTCTCCGCTCCAGGTCCAGACACTGCCTTGTTTAAAAGCTCCCGTTGTTCCCATTCTCTTTTTTTGCTCCCCAGGTCCAGACCCTGCCTGTGTTTAAAAGCACCCGTTTCTGTGATTACTGTAAAAGCTCAGCTTTGTGTTTTTAAAGACCCTGCCTACCCTATGTTTAAAAGCTCCCATATTGCCCATTCAGTCTCCCCGAACCTGTCAGCTCCAGGTCCAGACCCTGCCTGTGCTTTTCTGTGAATACTGTAAAATCACATTTCTGTGATTAATGTGAAAGTTCAGCTTCCTGTTTTAAAAGACCCTGCCTATGTTTAAAGCTCCCATATTGCCCATTCAGTCCCCCAGAAACTCTCAGCTCCGGTCTCTTTTTGCTCCCTTCAGTGTGTTTTAGGTTTGGCTAACAACCTTGTTTTATTTTCTCAGACCAAGATGACCAATTTAAAATTAATTTTTGGGATTTTACAGTTTATTTCATATTTAAACTGAGCATGCTGATTAAAAGCACATGAATTAGATTTTACAGTACAGTATCCTGTATTCTTTCACATTAGCTTCTGGCTAACAACCTTTTTTATTTTCTCAGACCAAGATGACCAATTTAAAATTAATTTTTTGGATTTTACAGTTTATTTCATCTTTAAACTGATTAAAAGAATATGAATGAGATTTTACAGTATAGTATCCTGTATCATTTCACATCAGCTTTTTTTTTTTTCCTCAGACACAATGTCAGCTACACCTGTAAAGAGGGGCCGGACAGAGCCTCAACCTGCAGTGACATTTCGAGAGCTTGTGAGAAATGGCTAGCTTCTGCTGCTGATTCAAGCAGCCTAACCAGGGTCCGCAGTGGGAAGCACCTAGAGGTGGAAGCAGCACTCAGTATGTGGGTAGCAGAAATGAATGCTAAAGGTGTAAGCATCTCTGATGCTATGGTGACAGAAAAGGCTAAATTCTTCGGAGAACAGCTGGGGGTAACAGAAATGCAGGTTACTCACCTGTAATAGGATTTCTAGGAATGGTATATGTTGTTCATCCACACTTATTGGCAGGTTCCTTGCCGCTTTAAATCTTGCTGGAAGGTCTTCAAGCTGGCTCCTCCCACCCACCCGGGTGGTAAAACTCTCGGCTCCGCCCCATGACACCAGATCTAGCCCGCTGGAAGCCAGGTTGTTGCCGTCGAGGAGGAGTGAGGGTCGGTGGATGAACAACATATACCATTCCTAGAACTCCTGTTACAGATGAGTAACCTGTATTTCTAGGGACGTGAATATGTTGTTCAATCCACACTTATTGGCAGACTCCTAGCAGTTCTCCGGGAGAAGGGAGGCAAGGCGCACACCCCCTACTTAGGGAATAGAGACTGGAGAACCGAGGCCCCAAAACCAGCATCCCGGTGTGACTCAAGGTCGATGTGGCAGTGGCTAATAAAGGTATGTGCCGACTTCCAGGTAGCAGCCCTGCAGATATCCTGGATAGGGACATCCCTGGAAGCAGCTACCGATGCAACGGTATGGTGGGTAGCATGAGCTCTTATCCCTCTGGGAGGCTCCATGCCCGCCAACCTATAGCAGAGATTTATGCAGGAGGTGACCCACCTGCTTATCGTCCGCTTGGCTGCAGTTCTGCCAGGTGCGGCTTCAGCGCAGGTGACAAACAGCTGGCGAACCTCTCCCCGAACTTCAGCCGTCCACTCCTTATAATAGGGCCTTCGTCTAGGGTCAAAGTATGGAGCCTATATTGGCCTCCGAGGTGTGACTGGGGTAGAACACCGGCAGAGTCAACACCTGGTTAAGGTGAAACTCCAACACCACCTTTGGAAGGAATTTCGGGTGGGGGCGCAGGACAACCTTGTCCCTGTGGAAGACCAGATAAGGAGACTCGATGGAAAGCTCCTGGAGCTCTCCCATCCTTCTGGCTGACGTGATAGCCACCAAGAAGGCGGTCTTGCACGACAGGTGGGAAATATCGCACCTGTGCATTGGTTCGAATGGCTTGCCCATGAGCTTGGCCAATACCAGCAGTAGATCCCACGGAGGTGGAGGTTCTCGCACTGGAGGGGAAATGTGATCAAGGCCTTTGAAAAAGCGCCCGACCACCTTCTCCTGCGCCACCAACTGCTTTCCCGCCCGCGCCCGGTAAAAAGACATGGCTGCCAGGTGCACCTTAAGGGTCATCGACCGAAGCCCTTGCTGAGAAAGGGACCACAGATAGTCCAGCATGCTTGCCAAGGGACAGGCGGAAGGGTCCAAGCCCTTCCCCTGACATCAAATGGAGAATCCCTTCCATTTGAAGGCATAGCATTTCCTGGTCGACTCCTTACGGAACGCCTCAACAACGTTGAGGACCTCGTCGGAAAGAACCAAGGCCTGGAACTCCAGCCGCTCAGGAACCAGGCCGTCAGGTGCAGGGATTGAAGGTCCGGATGGAATACCTTCCCCTGGTTGACTGAGATCAGGTCCAGGCAGGCTGGAAGCCGCCTCGGGAGCCTGGAGCTGAGGCTGAGGAGATCTGGATACCAGAACTGGTGAGGCCAGTCTGGGGCTACCAGAATCACCTGCGCCTTGTCCCTCCTCGCCTTGAGAAGCACCTTGTGGATCAAGGGAAATGGGGGAAAGGCGTAGAAGAGGCCCGGGGTCCACGGCCTCGAGAAGGCATCCCCCTGCAGCGAGCCCTGCTGAGGGGGGCGAGCATAGAACAGTCTCGGCTTCGCATTCTCCCTGGAGGCAAACAGGTCCACCTGAGGCTTGCCCCAGTGGGAGAAGAGATCTTGTACAACCTCTGGCAGAAGAGACCACTCGTGAGACGCAGCTCCTATCCGGCTTAGGGCATTGGACAGGGTGTTGGAGGCTCCTGCCACATGAATGGCTAGGAGATCCGCCTCCAGGCTGTGCACGAGGGACCATATGCGGAGAGCTTCCTTGCATAACAGCATGGAGCGCGTCCTGCCCTGGCGGTTTAGGTAGTACATGGTCGTGGTATTCTCCATCTGGACCTGAACCACGTGACCCCGTAGAAATGGAGCGAAGGTGATGAGGGCTAGACGAACCGCTCGAAGCTCCAGCAGGTTGATGTGGCATTGGGACTCCCGAGGGGACCAGAAGCCATGCGCTCTGTGCTCCCCCAGATGGGCACCCCAACCCATCAGAGAGGCATCGGTCGATAGAGAGACCGTCGGCTTGGGGCGGACAAATGGGATGCCATCCTGCAAATGTGCTGGAACGGTCCACCACTGGAGAGCGTTCCACATCCCCTGGGTCACTGTCACTAGCTGATCCAGAGGATCGAAGTGCTGTGACCACTGGCTGGCCACCCCCATTGAAGAGGATGCATGTACCAGCAGGCCCAACGGACCACACTGGTGCAGGCTGCCATTAGGCCCAGGAGGCACAGGAAGTCCAGGGCAGGGCGCAATTGCCCAACCTGAAATGATTGGGCAAAGGAGGAAAGAACCTCGGCCCTGTCCACCGGGAGCCGTGCTCTGGCTCGTGGAGAGTCGAGCTCTGCCCCGATGAATAGTATCACCTGCTTTGGCACGAGTTCCGACTTGGCCTCGTTGATGAGGAGGCCAACCTGAGAGTAAACCTGGAGGGCCAGATCTCTGGACCGCCCCACCTCCGCTCTGGAGGGGGCTGGAATCAGCCAGTCGTCCAGGTAGGGTACACCTGACCCTTCAGCGCCATGAGAATGCTGTCACCACTGCCATGCATTTGGTGAAGACCCTGGGAGCTAGGGAAAGGTCGAAGGGCATGACCAAAACTAGAGGGATCCCTCCGCCCTGAAGCGGAGGAATCTCTGGTGGGACGGACGAATTGGGATGTGAAAGAACGCATCCTGAAGGTCCAGAGAACAGAACCACACACCTTGTTCCAAGGATGGGATTATCTGAGCCAGAGTGACCATCCTGAAGGTCCGAGACCTTAGGAACCTGTTCAGGTCAGGCAGGTCGAGAATGGGGCACCAGCTCCCCGTCCGTTTTGGGACCAGAAAGTACCTGGACACAAACCCTGGGTCTGGAGGAGGATCCGCCACCTTCCTGATCACCTCTTTTTCGAGGAGCAGGGTGATATCGGCTGGGCGAGCCAACAGAGGCTGCGGACCCCGTAGCCCCCCAAGGGGAGACAGCTAAGAAGGGCGGGGCCTGCTCGAACTCATGGGGCAGGCCATTTCCTACCACCTCCAACACCCAACGGTCCGTGGTGATAATGGACCAAGCGGAAAGGAAGTGGCGGAGCCGTCCCCCCACGGGAGAAACCCAGGGGGGAGTGACAAGGCTGGGGGCGACACCCCTCAACCCGTCACTGGGCAGGCTTAGAGGAGGGACCAGCCGAGGGACCTCCTGTTGGACGAGCCGCTGGCTTGGGTTTGGGATGCCAAGCGCGAGCCTGCTGGCCCTGGTGCTGTTGGGCTGGACATGCCGAGACTAAAGGACTTGCTGCGTGTCGGTGGCCTTGTCCTTCTGGGCGGAGGTGACCAAGTCCAGAGTGGCATTGGACTTTCGATCCGCTTGAGGTGACCTTCCACTCCAGGGCCGAAGAGGTCAGTCCCCAGGAAGGGACATCCTCCAGCTTGTGCTGGTGTATCCGCCGTGAAGGTGGATATCCTCAGCCATGCTCTGTGGCACATGGCCACCGCAGCAAAACTGATCTGGCACAGGAGTCTCCAATGTCCAGAGCTGTTTGGAGCTGCTGTTAGCCACTGCCCTACCCTGGTCCCGTACCTGCCTGACCATGGTCTGCAGGTCAGCCGGGAGATGAGGGATCACCTCATCCAAGGAGCCCATGAGGGCGTGGGAGAAGTGTGCCATCAGCACGGCCGAGCTGGCCTGGCGGAGGCCAAGGGAGGACGCGGCGTACACTTTGCGCCCGGCATAGTCCAGCTTTTTGAACTCCTTGTCGGGGGTCTTGTCCACATCCCTAGCATTCCCGGAACGCTGGAAAACGCTGTCGGTGACCAACCCCTCGGCAGAGGGGTGTTCCGAAAAACCGGGCAAAAAGCCGGTAGGGACCGCATACTTCCTGGCCATCCTGGACGAAGGCACAGAACAGGAAGCAGGCTGCTGCCAGAGCTCCAAGGCTGGGCCAACAATGGCTTCAGCCACCAGTAAGGCCTCCATGAGTGAATCCCCTTGGTCCAGTATCTCCGTCAGGGGATATTTGGCCTGCTTGGATACGGGCTCGAGCTGCATCCTGGTGGACTCTGAGATGAGCCGAAGCAAACCTATGAAGGACGATGGGCTTTCGTCCATCGACTGGCCCCCAGAGGACTCCAAGTCAATGGGCCTGGAGAACAGGGAGTTGTCGTCGTTGGACTCCGAGGAGTCCGCGAAGAGCTGCCTGGGGCCTGAGCCACCCTCCACCTGCCGAGGATGGTCGGGAGTGAGGGTGACCAACAACCTGTGGGGCAGGCCCTGACCCGACCGAGAGTCCTTGGTCGGCGACCCTGATTTCGGTCGTGGAGGCGGAGGTTCCACCACAATTGGTGGGGCAGCTGATTTCAGCCTAACAACCGGCCCAGGCTTGGGCACCTCGACTACAGCGAGGAGTTGTTTCGGCCGCTCGGGTGACAGCCACTTGATGGCCGGGAAGGCAGCGGCGTCGGCTTGTTCCCAGACAGAAGTAACTGCTGCCACATCGGGTCCTCGTGGCGTCGGCACTTGCGCGGCTTCTCCTCTTCTGAGGAGGAAGAAGAGGACTAAGCGGTGGTGCACTACACTTGAGTGCCAAGACCAAGACCACCGATGTCCGGCGGGGTCGGTGGGATCAGCTGGACCGAGGCGATGTCGAGACCAAGACCGAGATCCTCGGCGTTTTCCGAGGGCAGTTCTAGGAAGAGAGGACACCCACTCTTCCCTCGGCTCGAGAAGCCTTAATACGGAGACCTACGGCACGGGCGCAGGCAAGTCCTCGGTCTCCACCGGGGGAACCGGTGAAGAAGGGTTGTCAGCTTCACCAGTTGACAGCCCTTCTGTCGGGTCGAGAAAAATCTCGACCGCGTCGACGGGTGTCTCGGCCGGCTGACCTGACGGGGACACCATGAAGCCAGCGGCCTTAGCCACAACCTTGACCGGAGCCGAGTATTGACTGTCCGGGGAAGGGGACCTCTCCCACTCCCATGAACGCCGACGATGGGACTTACCTTTTAAGTCTTTCTTTCTGGACCGAGAGGAATGTCCCAATGGCCCCTCTCCCTTCGTGGAAAGGGATTGGCAAAGCTCCTTGAAAGAAGCTGAATATGAGGTACCCAGAGAGAGTGGGATAAATGCCGTGACCGAGGAAGAGGATGATGCGGCCTGTGCTGCTTCCTCCTCGAGGGCGATCATCTGCTAGAGTTGCTCAACCAAGCTAGCCACCGCGGTAACTGCCCAACGGGCCTCCTTCGACTTCACTGGTGGGTAGCGCTTCTCGGGGCGCCCAAGCTGTAACCGGGCAGTGCGGTCTTCCAGGACGTTGGCCGAAAACAAACACCATAACTCACAGGCCTATGGGTCGTGTTCTAGGCCAAGGCAGTAGACGCACGTGGAGTGCGGGTCCGTCCTGGACATTTTCTGCCCACAAGGGCACCACCGAAATCCGGGAGTCGATTTGTCCATCGCAGCCGCGAGGGAGAAAGTTGACTGAAGTCTTGAAAATAAGTTTTGGGCGAACCGAAGAATTAGGATCCAGTCTACACGCAGAGCGTTAAGGAGGGAACCTGAGATTCCAAGCGGTAAGGAAGATCTGGCATCATGGGGTGGAGCCGAGAGTTTTACCACCCAGGTGGGTGGGAGGAGCCAACATGAAGACCTTCCGGCAAGATTTAAAGCGGCAAGGAACCTGCCAGACAGTGTGGATGAACAACATATCCATGTCCCTAGAATCTTCTTTTTGGAGATTTAACACCTCCCTCCTTAAAGATGCTTCTTTCCTTAATACGGTTCAGGAATGGCTCCTGTAAATAATTATGGAAAATACTGCAGCTTCAGTATCAGCGCCAATTTTCTGGGACACTTTAAAGATGGTCCTGCATGCAGACATTACCTAGTATGCCTCTGCTAAAAAAAGCAAGAAGAAAAATACAAATCTCACCAGGATCAACTGCACACACACATCAGCTTCTATATTCTCAAGGAGATAAGAATGGCCAACCATATCAGAAAAGTGAAGCAGGAGATGCAAGCTATACTGGATGAAAAGGTCCAACAAGCTTTGTACTATCTTAATCAATCTCACTACAAGGGTGGTGCTCATGGAATACACCTTTTGGCATGTTGTTCATGGACCCACCAATAAAGTATCTTGTGTACTGAGTCTTGGAGACCCTGTCATGACGCACTGTACTCACAATTCTCGACAAATTCGGTCTATTTTCTGTGACTACTACCAGATCCTGTATACAGAAGAACAGCCCTCAAATGCAGTGACCATTACTGAATTTTTATCCTCACTACTGTTGCCCAGACTCACAGATGCACCCCCCCCCCAAAAAAAGCCACTCTCTTAGCCCCCAGTGTGCGGGACAAATTGCACAGTGTTTATCTCCCGCAAAAACTTTGAAATGCCCTGGCCCAGACAGTTACTCTATCGGACAGTACAAGGCATTCTTAGAAGCTGTCAGAAAGTTGAACCCCACCCCAATTCGCCTTACGACACTCTCTTAACTATCCCTAAACTGGACAAAGACCTTTCTTGTTCATCTTCTTATTGACCCATTTGTATCTTAAATGTCAATTATAACTTATCCATGGCAATCATCTGGATTACATTCTTCCCTCACTTTCACATCCTGACCAAGTCAGTTTCATCCAACAGTGTCAAATAATGGACTCTATCCGGATAACTTTGCTTTTGATGGAGCACGTCTCCAAGAGATCCATCCCGGGCAGCTTTTCTTAACCATCTGACAGAGTGTTCTGGGGTTTCCTCTGGGACGCCCTGTCAGCCTTTGGATTCCCCTCTAAGTTTTCATTCTGGCTTCAAAACCTTTACACTGACCCCATAGCATATGTCTGGCTTAATGTCTCTTCTGCCCCTTACACATTTATCCTGGGGCACTAGACAGTGGTATCTGTTTTCCCCTTTTCTATTCCACTATATCTTTAGCCCCTTGCCACAGCCCTATTCCGCCATACTAGGCTCGAGTTATTCGCCGGGGGGGGGGGGGATCTGAATATAAACTAACTTTAAACGTGAGATTCATCTCTCTCTCTGCTCAACCCAGGCTCTTCTATCCCCCACTGCTTGGCCAGTTCTTCAGAACTTTGGCTCTCTAGCCAGTTTTTCACTGAACACCCAAAAACTGAAGTCCTTTTGTTGAACTATCCCCCCCCCCCACCCCCAAATTCACTTAGGAATGGCCTCCCACTCAAATGGAGAGGTACGAAATTTAAGTACCTGGGTATCCAAACTCCAAAAGATCAGAACAGTTTGGAGATTTAAATTACTAACTCCTGACAGTTACTTTTGACAGATGACTTTTCACATTGGAATCTTCTGCCATTTTCCTTTTTCTCTAGAACAGAGACAGTTCGTATAAATGCTTTGCCTAGAATCTTATATTTTCTGCAGACTCTCCTATTCCTCCCAGCTGCTTATTACTTTATCATTTGGAACAAATTGATTTCACAATTCATTTTGGGAGGGGGCCAACAACCCAGAATTAATTTCTCATTATTATGCCTAACAACCTCACAAGGAGGGCTTAATCTTCCAAACCTTCCCAATTATGCCTAGGCTTGTCATCTTCATATCCTTTCTTCCTGGATACATCCACGAGTCAGCCCTCCTTGGAAGGCAACTGAATTTGTTTTTAATGACTTGTATGATATAGGGTGAACCTTGTTCTCCCCCTTGGCGCACCAACCCCGTCTGACCAATTTTACTACATTTAGGGCAAACACACTCGTGATCTGGTTCCAGATGCAACGGCTCCCGAGGTTCTCCCTTGTCTTTTACTTTTGCCAGTTGCTATCTATTGATGTAGAGTTTCATCCCTCCCAACCTGACGTGACATTCTCTCGGTGGTGTCAACTTGGCCTGTCACACATTTATCAATTCTTAAGACACCCATGGAGTTGTCTCTTTTGAATTCTTACAATTCAAATACAGCCTAATGGGCCGGGAACATTTTTGGTACCTCCAGGTTCAAACATACCATCTTCATAAAACTGCTGACTGGACAGAACTTCTGGACTGGACTCTGTTACTCCTAGCTATGCTGACTGAAGCAATGGATGGTATGGATTGGGGACATTTCAATGGTCGTACTTCAGGACCTCTTGGGAGACTCTACTAGATTGGTCCTAGATAAATGAAACACAGAGCTAAACACGGCAATCTCCTATCAAGTCTGGCTGTGCCACATCCACCTAGCTTAGAAAATAACTTCTTCCAGGAAATGGAAGGAATCTGTGTAGAAATGCCGATACCATTTTTTCAGACTCCTGTGGTGTTAACTCAGTATTTACCACCTAAATACAGTACCTGCTGGTGCAACTGCAGCCATATCAAAGCCACACACACTCATATCTTTTGGTCCTGCTTGGTCTCATTGAAGTTTTGGCACAATACTGCCCGACGATTCCTAGATCTTTCTCTCTCACAGGCTCTGGTTTCTCCCATAATGGCCCTCCTGTTGATCACACCCTCAAGTAGCTGCCCTGGCAGGTGCTCGCTGGCTGATTTGTATATCCTGGCGGTGAAAAAAGCAATAACATGACTGTAGCACCAAGCAGTGCCTCCTACCGTGGAAACCTGCTGTTCTGCTATTCTGGAAATTTACTATATGGAATGCCTCAAAGCTGCTATACATGGCCACTAGCAGTCACTCCATTCTAAGTGGCAAGCCTGGATCCAATATTATATGGTGACTGACAGCTCCTTTGTCTCTTGAAGATCTCAGGGTAACAGCTTTTTCATGTAGGCCGATTTATAACTTTGGGACTACACAACTACTCTGTTTAAATACTGCATGAACTTTCACAACTGTTACTCTTTAGGATATGCAAACTTGGGAACTACACCATGTAGCCTTAGACTTAATCTATTTTTTTCATAATGCATTTTATGTGTTTTTTCCTGTTTTTGGCCGCCCTCAGTCCCAGAGGCACGTGCGTGCCATGTTCTGAGACGCCCTCCTGACTTGTAGCCCTCTCCCGCCTGCGCTGCCACTAGACCTACACCCAGTGGCAGCGGGACTACGTGGGGAAGGGGGACGACAACCACCCCAGGAGAGGAGAGCTGTCATTAGGCACTCGATCCTGCTCTGCCCCTCCCCCCCGGCACCCAGACAACCCAACGTCGTTCTGGAACCCGGGCCACCGGCATGGTGCAAGGTGTGGCATCCAGCACCTCAGCACCATGACTTGATCTTTTTTTCACTGTATAACCATTTTATACCTGTGTACATGGCTTGCTGATTGCCATATTGTATAATTCTCAAGTCTCAATAAACTTAAAAAAATAAAGTTTCTGTATTCAATGAATTTGGTCAGGGCTCTGAGATCCAAAACAGGAGACAAATCTCCTGTGGATTTTAGAACCAGAAAGAACTTAGGGAGGAACAGGCACTATGGCATTTTTTCTGAAGCAGAGACTGAACTGAATGGGGTGGGAGATGCACTGGAGGTTTTGAGAGCAGTTCCAGTGCGTGCTCTCTTTCCAGGACCCATTAGTCTGCGGTGCTCTCCATCCATTTTTGTAGCTGAAGAGAGATCCTTCCCCAATTTGTACCCCTGGCAGCAGCTGTAGAGGGAGAAGAAGTGTGGAGTCAGCAGATGCCATGGGAGACTGGACTGCCTGAACCAGGACCCTTGGCTGCCTTGGAGTGGCCACCCTGGGCAGCAGGTCCAGCTGGAGAACCACCACTTCTGCATGGTGGGGCTGACACTGTCATGGCCTCCTCAGCTGGCAGGCTTCCAAAAAGTCCCTCTACCGCAATGCCTATATGTATTCTGGGGGACAAGGACTTTACAGACAGCAGAGTCATTTTGGATGACTGTATGTCCTTCAACGCATTATCCAGATCTTGGCCAAACAACTTGAAGCCTTTAAAGGGGGCATTAAGTATGGCCTGTTGCACACTGAAGCAAATCCTGCCACTTTGAGCCAGGAGTACCTTCAGAGGCAGCTGATCTAGCAGCAGCATCTGAGACATCATATGCTGACCTCAGTAAATATTTACCAGTATCCAGGCCAGCAGAGCCAGCTTTAATCAATTCTGCCTTTGCAGGGCTCTCTGGTAATGTCTGTGCCATAGCCATACCCATAGCTGACATCCAGAGCTTACTCTGGTACTTAATCATACAGGCCTGGCAGTCTGCAATACGAAGGCCCAAAGTGGAAGACGCATAAGTCCTTTTCCTCATAACATCCAATTTTCTGGACTCCTTGTCAGGAGGCAGGGTGCTCATCACTCTAGAAGCCCTAGAGTGATTATGGGCAGCCATGATAACTACAGTCTCAGTTTCACGCTAGGAAGCATAATGGGGCTTGACAGACCAGAATGCTGTTTGTCAGCCTCTATTTTTTTATTTTATTTTTTTCATTCAGATTTTTTTCCCTCCGATCCCTGGCAGATGCTTCTGCCCTTCCACAGAAGAACTCTCTCTCGGGTCCCGTCAGTCCCCGCACTTAACGATTCCCCCATGGCTTGACCCTGTGGAGGGGCCAGGGAGGTGGCGCCCCCTCCCCGGACACCCAATCCAGAGGTCGGGGTCAGCCCTTGGGTGCAATGGACCGTCATGAAGCCCTGCCAGGCTCCTTTTCCTCCCACCCCCACCCCCGACGTGGTTACATCAGAGCATGCCTCCTGACCCGTATCACCCTCCAGACACCACCAGAGGGCAATCGGCGGGCCGGACAATATAGCACCCTCCCCCCGAGAGAAGAGAGCAGTCCTCCGGGTGCTCAATCCTCTCTCCCCCTGGCAGCCCAGACTTGTTTCCGAACCCGGGTCGCCAGTGTGGCATGAAGTGTAGCGACCAGCACCTCAACCTCCAGTGCCACTGGGCCAGCAGTTTGTCAACCTTTAATGGGACTGCTGGTAGAGTACCAGGTGTATGCCAGACAGCAAATGCAGGGTAAACAGGTAGCGCAACAATACTGGGAGTAATTGAGACCTCCATTGAGTTTCTTTTACTGGAGTCTTTCTCTTCACCTTAAAATCCCATCTCATCCTAGATTTGCTTAAACAAAGCCTGAAAGGAGAGATCCTTAGGAGAAGGTGTGAGTTTATATACCATGGAGTCCCCACTGCATGATGACAAGGTTGAGTTGGAAGAACCAACCTCCTTCATAGGGTTCTTCATCCCCACCTTCATCAGCCAAATTCTCCTCCATTTCTTGGAGGTCAGGACTACATTCCACCTCACTGTTGTCTCTTATGACAATGGAGACAATCGATGGAGCCAGCAACGAAGGCGGCGGCTGTACAGCCAGTGAAGCAGGTATGCTTTTCAGTGTTGTCAACAATGACTTTGTCGACAAACTGACACTGCTTGCAGCAACGGAAGAAAGGTGTGTTAACATCTCTGAGTACAATGCCAGCATAATCTGAGAGTCGAGAACCCTCGGTTGAGAGGTTGGGACCACTGATGTTGATGGGACAGAACCTGTTGATGATGGCTACATACCAATCACAGTAGGTATAGCAGCAGCAAAGCCAGGCCACAAGCTTGGTGTCTTAATGATGGTCAGGGGGCTGCAGTCAATGTTGCCGGAACTGACGCCAACAAAGACATACCCATCTTCAGTAGAGATTGCAACCTTACCGGTGAAGCATGTTTCTCCTTATGCCTATGGTGACTGGAAGAGGGGGAGGGTCTTGACGACGATTTATCTTTCTCTTTGAATTTATCTGTCATCCTCACCGACCTTGGCGGCGATGAAGTCAACGATCTCCACAGTGTTTCCATACCCAGGACGAGAGGTTGAGATGGAAAAGCCAACTTGGATCCCTGCTGCCTTCCCCTAAGCCTCCATTGCTTTGGGGCCAAAAAAAAAAGTCTCCAAGGCCTTCTTTTGACATCTCCTTGTGGCCTGGTAAAATCTCTGGCAGATCTTGCTGGCCCTCATGTTGTCGGACAGGCCCAAGCAACAAGCATACACAGTGTGAGAGTCGTCCTTGTAAATCCTGTACCCACAGGTCCAAAACTTAAACAGGTTCTTTCGACGACCGCATGCCAGGATAATGTTGACAGAAATACACTTAAGTTAGAATAGAAACTAACAATGATGTAACATAATGATGGCATTGTGCCTCTGCAGGTTTGATGAGCATGTTGATGGAAAAGAAAGAACTGAGGAGTGAGGTGGCTGGAGGCCCCCAGGCAGGCAAAAGTTTCTGGAAGGTCTTGACACCGACAGCTGATGCCGACAGCTTACTGTTCTAAAAATTTGGCCAGTGGAGGAGATATCCTCGATGAAGATCATATTTTTTATATGTCTCTTGAGCTTTTACATATGCCACTCAGTTCTGAAACCAAAATAATGGTTTCTGGCATTATATCATTATGTATAGCCTAGCATCTGAGTGTTAGCACCATATATATTACAAACCATGGTAGCGGTGTAAAAATATTTAACATTTATATCCTGGTTTATGGGATTCCTTCTAGCACTCCTACAATTTTCTGTTTCAAAGACCACTTATTCATATGCTCAACTGCAACATTTAAACAAACTATTTTCATTTTTTTTAATTCCCCATATTAAGACACAATAGATAGTAAACAATGACATGCTCTACAAATACTTTCTCAGACAAGCACAATATAAACAGACAGATTTGCTTATCAGTTTCAGGATTTACCCTATTATAGATTCTGGGAGAGTCAAATAACTTTCCAAGAATAATTTTTAAAACAATTACTGTACTTAAAAAAGTGACTGTGCTATTACCTCATCAATCAGAAAGAGTCGTACAAGCTGGACCAGTGTATTGTCTCTCCACTTCCGGGTCATGCTATCCCATTTTTCCTTAAAAAAAAACAAACAACAACATTATATATTAGGTAAATATTACAGAGAGAAAAATAGTGACTGCCCAAAATGTAAAATGAGAACTGTGGCAGTCTACTTTGTCCACAATTTAAAAAGGCTTTAGTAATTTGGAGGAAAAAGGGCCAGTCTTGTTAATTGGTCTGTCGGACCTGCCAGTTTTATAGTTTCATGGTATTGTGTCAACAGAAAAGGACCATTTTGGTCCATCTAGTCTGCCTGTATCAATTTGTCAGGAGACCCACAAGTTTGTGCCCGAAATAGAAAAACACATGGCTCCCAGCGCTGTGGAACTGCCGAAAAACAGTTCCTAGTTGAGGTAAAATAAAGAAAATGCAGGTAAAATCCACAGAACTACTTAAAATTAAATATCTGCGGAAAAAATAATGAAGAACCAGATGTGCTGATCCCAGTCCTCACTGCCAGTCCCTGGGGCAGAGAGCAAAGTCCAGTGTGTGAGGAAGAGCCACTACAGCAGGCCTTAACAGAGGCAGGGGTTCAGGACTTTCAGTGCACCCAGGCTGGGAAACAAAGTAAGCTGCTGGGTGGCAGTTACATACTTTAAGACTCATACAGTACTTTTGCTGGACAATCTGCCTTCTCCTACTGCCTCCCTCTCCTTTCGAATAACCTCCATAGCTATCCACTCACCCTCCTCCCTATCCACTCCTCCCTATTTTCCAAACTCTCTTTGTAACCCCTCCACTCACACCATCTCCTGCAACTCTCCTTGTGTCCTAAATTTTCTTTCTCTTCAATTCCCGATCCCTTCTATCTTGCTACTGCCCTTGATACTTCTGACCTCATCGACAGCTACTACCTGCCCAGAGCTTTTTTGAGGAGTCCTTTTTTCCCTATGCCCCCTTCTGTTAAGCCCATGCCCTCCACCCATTTCCACCCCTCCTTTCTACAACTGTGCCATTTTGGGGCACCCCCTGCTCCTCAGAGTTTGTCTCAAATATTCCTTGTAAATGCTCCCATTTAATTTGTATTTTACGTCCTACTCATTATACCTTTTTTTTTCACTAACAGCATTTATTATTTATCAACTGTACTTCCAATTGGACTAGTTCTCTTGTACATTTTATTTATGTTTTATTTATAAACCACATTTGTTACTGTAGTTTGCAACTCTAATCCTTCCCGAATTGAACCTGGTAAAGCTTTGGCTTAGTGTACCCTTCCCGGTTACCAACTTCAAAATAAAGAAATGAAAAAAAAAAATCTGCAGGGACTAAATGTATTAAAACACATTTAGCAGCCACTATGTGTGTTACATAGAAATCAGCTATGTGCACCGGAGGTCAAAGATGCAGAGCTACTAATGTTGAGATGTCCACCACATGGTTAGGGGAAAAGTGCTGAAGCTATTGACCCCACCCCACTGCCCTCTATATATCTTAAGCATGTGTGTCAACAGTGCAGACCTGTTCACGATTCTAAAGCTCCTGAAGAGTCCTTGTGTTGGAAACACCAGACTGAAGTGGGACTTTAAAAAAGAAGATATCTTGAGCCTGCCCGGTGGCACTGAGGGCTGAGGCACTGGACACCTTACCTCGTGCCACGTCTGCAACCCGGGTTTGGGAACAACCTCGGGTCACTGGGGAGTCGGCTTGGGGGGGGGCCTTGGAGTGGGATTGAGCTGCTACGCAGCTCTCCCCTCCCAGGGTGGCAGCCCGCTCCTCCGTAGTTCTGCTCCCACACGGTGGAGGTCCGGTGGGAGCGCAGGCAAGAGGGAGCAGCAACGTAAGTCTGGGGTGGAGCAAAAGGGGCCGCTTGATCCTGGCATGCATGCGTGCCTCCACACGCATGCACACATGTGTACGCCGCGTTCCTGGGGGGTGAAAACTACAAAAATAATAAAAGAAAATATGGGGAGGGGGAGAAGATATCTTGAAAAGCATATTTTTAACTCCTCAGATAATCTCATGCTTAGTATCCTAGTTCAACTAGATAAAAATGTAAGTTATACATACTGGTGTAGTCAAAATAATATGAGCATTCTGAAGTTCAAAGAAATCATCCATTTCCGTATCGCCTGTCAGTTCCTTGCAATTCAGCCCTACGGATCCAAATTTTTCCTTCCACTCATCATAGCGCTGACTGCACAGGGCTTTAATTGGTGCCACTATAATGTAAATAAAAAAAAAAAAAAAAAAAAGGTTAATTTTGAATTCTGGTGGTAAACATAATTTGAATAAATTTCAGAAAGTTTTAGAAAGAAATTATGGGGCCTCTCAATGGCCCAGTGGTTACGCATTACACTACCATGCAGCCAACTTGGATTCAAAGTGATGTTAACCCATTGTTCTCTAAACCTGAACTGAGGTGTTGCTATAGCAACATTTTGATTCTGTAGCGAAGGAGTAGGCTGAATTACTTACATTTATTTATTTTCTTGAGTCTAGCAATGTAAATCTTAAAAGTTCACCATTAATCACTGCCAAGAGTCTATTGATTTTTTGTGTCTTCAAATAATGACAAATATAGAAGGTGGTCTAAGTAGTAATCTCATTAGAAATCCCATCAACCAAAATACAGTTCTCCTAATATCAAGCTGCCATCCACGCCACATGATGAAACACATATCAAGTGCACTTCATTATGTGCAAAAAGAAATTTCTCAGAAGAAATCTTCTCAAAGTGCAATGTAAAAATCTTACCAAGAGATTCACTGAAAGGGGAGGAATGTCGGCATAACTGTTAGAGCTAAAAATGATGGTGAAGCAACTGATCACTCTAGACTTCTTGTGGGAAAATCAAACATAAGAAAGAGGTATTCAAATACATTTAATTTTGTTACAACTTACTCTCCTTTATCATTTTTTGCAATAAATATTTGAGTTTTCCAAAGGAAAAAAATACTCACCATGGTAATGTTGTTTCTTCCAAGAGATCCCTCACTATGCTTAACTACTGCAAATCAACCTGCAGATTTCAGCTGCCCCAGAGAGTAGAATTTTATGCAAGCTGGAGAATCTTGGAATCAAATTCAGATCTCTGCTGTGTGGTCATGATCCACCCCGTCCTCTAACATCAGATGTATTTCTGTAACTAGGGGAGCAGTGACCACTAAACTAGCTAAACCTAAATAAAAATAGAAGGTCCAAAACTTTGAGTCCCTGCAGGGTTGTAACATGACAGACAAAATATTTTATAGCAAAATCACCAAAAATCAATTGTAGGCAATGCACACGAAATGCTCAAGTGAAACAAGGAAAGAAAGAAAACTGATTATTAGAGAACCTCTTCCAGGTTTTGGAAAGGGAGGTAGGGTGGGTTTGTTGAACATAGTGAGGGATCCCTTGGAAGAAACAATATTACTATGGTGAGTAATTTTTTTCTTCAAACCCCAGGAATCCCTCACTGTGCCTAACTACTGCAGACTACAGAGCAGTACCTTAGGAGGCTAGGTACAGAACCTATTTACGGAAAAGGTTCTTTAAGACAGCAGTACCAAATCTGGCATTCCTTCTAGACTGTACGTCCAAATAATAGTGCTTTGTGAAGGGGTGTAGTTTTCCAGGCAGCTGCTTAACAAATTTCCAGCAAGGGAATATCCCTTGCAGCTGCCACAGAGGCAGAAGTGCCACATGTGGAATCTGCCCTGAGGCTTTGTGCCAGCTCTGCTGTAAAAGAACTGAATGCAAAAGACTATTCAGCGAGCAATTAGTCTCTTGCAGACTGGCCTCCCTTTGCCAGCTTCACCACATGAGACAAACAAATGTGAATGGGAGAACCTGACTTCCTTAGTGCAGTCCAAATTGTATCAGAGTGCCCACTTGACATCCAGATTGTGGAGCCTCTGCTACACAAAACTGAATTTTGTTGTAAAGAACACTGAAAGAGTAACAGACTGGTTCAGGTGAAATTCAGACACCACATTAGGAAGTAATTTCCCATTTGTCATTAAGGCTATCTTGTCCCTTTGCAAGATGATGTAATTTGGGTCTGTGCAGAGAGCTTGCAAACCCTGCTGGCAGAATTCATGGCAACCAGGAAAACTGTTTTCCAAGTGATGTACTTTAAGTCAGCAGTAGCCATGGGCTCAGTGGGACACTAAATGAGCTTACCAATGCACAGCTTCAACTCTCATGCAGGGACTGGGTCCTTAACAGGGGGATGTAAATGCAGAAGCCCTTTTTTAAAAATATGGTGTGAAGCCACTGTTTTCTCTCTGCCTGCTGAACCATAAGTGGACACTGCTGCCAGATGCATCTTAAAGGTTGAGGGCCTGAGGCCCAGAGACTGAAGGTGGACCAGGTAGACCAAGATTGTGCACAGATCTGCCTGCAGGGGACTGAGGTGCTTAGAAGAACACCACAGGGAAAACATTTTCCACTTAGAAGCATATGTTTTCCTTGTTGCTGGTTTTCTGGAAACTTTAAGGACTTCCAAAACCTCCTCAGAAGGTTAAAACCCAAAAACTCTAGCTGTTCAAGAACCATGCCTTGAGGTACAGGGTTCTGAGGTTAAGGAAGGATATCCTGCCCTGAGGATCAGCAGATTGTGTCTTGGATGTAAATTAGATGCTTGATGGAGAGGGCTAGGATTAAGCAGTATCAAAACTGCTTGGCCCAATCTGGGGCTATTAGGATCATGGTTGCAGACTGTCCTCTCAGTTTCAAGAGCACTCTCAGAAAGAGTAGGAAGGGAGGAAAAGCATACAGGAACCTTCCTGTCCAGTCTAGAGTCAGGACGTCCAATGGGAAGGAGCCCACTGCAGATGGCCTGCAACAAAACAGGGGAAGCTGATGATTCTCCCAGGATGCAAACAGGTCTCTCTGGTGTATGCCACCTCCTGAACACTGGCCAGGACCTGCTTGGTTCAGGGTCCATTTGTGACATCCCTACATGATCCTGCTCAGGGAGCCTGGCAGGTGAACTGCTGATAGTTGCACCTCTAGGGAATAGGCCAGATTCCAGATCTTCATTGCTTCTGCTTAGGATCTTGTGCCTCCCTGTTCATTGATGTAGCACATGGTAGTGATGTTGTCTGTCCTAACCTGATCTGACTGACCCCTGACATGGGAGGCGAAAGCCTGTAGAGCTAAGTACACTGCTGTGAGCTGCAGCAGGTTTATATGCTCCTGGGAGGACCACACCCCACTTACTGTTAGGTCCTCCAGATGGGAACCTCAGCCCAGGAGGGAGGCATCTGTAGTTAGTACTACTGTAGAAAGGGCACACCCTCCCTAAGGTTGCCCTCTTCTTTTCACCAGTCCAATGCTCTTAAGAGAGACTCTGTCACAGGCATCAGGCTTGAGAGAGGGTCTCACCTTTGGGACCACTGGCCCTCACGTGGTACTGGATGACTCTCATTTGGAACCTGGCCCCGGTCACTACTGTTGTGGATGAGTATATGTATTGTGTTGATTATTGTCACTCCATTTTGTATGATATTATTCCATTTTGAAATGCTTAATCATAGTTATATAAGATGTTTTGTACAAGATGTTATGAGACTTTTAATGCTTATATAAGATGTTTTGTATAATTTATGAGACTTTTCTTTTGGAATCTCTGGCATTGTTTGGCTCATGATGTTCTGGGCACCTGGCCAGTGCTTAGGGCATGATGATCTGACGAATGTCAAATATTTATTACAAGATGTTATGAGACTTTTCTTTTGGAATCTCTGGCATTGTTTGGCTCATGATGTTCTGGACACCTGGCCAGTGTTTAGGGCATGATGATCTGACGAATGCCAAATATTTATTAAGTGGTGTTTGTCATGCTGAACTCGTGATGTTCTGGGCACCTGGCCAGTGCTTAGGACATGGTGGTTTAGCATTTCTAAATACCAGATAAAACATATAAAATGGGACTTTCCAGATGCCTGGTTTGAAGCCTCGCCTGCAGAGTGGACGCATTGCTGCAGGAGCTGTTCCCGATTCCTGAGACTCCTAGCCAGGCTGAAGGGGGCTTCCCAGCCATTGGAAGAGGGCTTGGATGTTGCTTTATTGAATCGGTGATGTATTAAGTTTTGTGGTTAGAAGCCTCACCTGCAGGATGGACGCATCGCTGTAGGGCCAATTCCCGGTTCGTGAGACTCCTAGCCAGGCTGACAAGGGGGCTTCCCAGCCATTGGAACAGGCTTGGATGTAGCTTTTGGAATCGGTCCTGCAATGGGTCCTAAAAGGAATGTTGGTGTGTCTTATGGTCCATTTGGCAGAGCTAGTTACCCCTGGAGGAAGGATTCAAAGGGTTAACTGTAATGACACTGGTTGTAAAGGAACCTGGAGTTGGAAAAATGATACCAAAGATAGAACCCAGGGGAACTTTAGCTGCCCATCCGGACAGAAGTGTGTGGTACTGAACATGACATTTTCACCAGGGGTCAATCTCTGGACGACAACTGGTGGCCCAGGACGATTATATGTACAATATACCAATGATACTAATGAAGTCTCTTTGCACAACACGACTGATATTAAATGCTGCAACCTACCCGATAGGTGCATGGCAGAGCGAGGCCAGGCACGACATTGCTGTGCAAATCAAACGAACATTTTTACCGAAACTCTCCAGTTAATGGAAATAAACACTTCATTTTGCATGAAAGCTACAGAGATAATGCATTAACACAAAAGAACAAAGCACAAAGTGATTTAATGAGTAATAATGAATTTATATGGAGGACCATGTTTAAACAATGGATACCAGTCACTAATTGGATATCGGTATCTTCTAATAAAGTTAAATGTACTGACACGTATTGTTCTGGACAAATTGTCCATTATAATGTTAGTAACCCACAGTTGATGTGTAAATACATAGTGTTACCTTTAATATTTGGACTCCCATGGCTCGAACCCGAATATTGGTTACCACATTTTAATGGAGATTACATAGATAATGATAATAAAACCCATGATTTGAGCCTATGCTCACAGACCATGGATGGCATGGTCTGTGGATAACAGTCTCGACTATACGAACCATGTCTTTTGGAACATTCAGTGAACCTCTGTCAGTGGACAATTTTGCCGTTAACCTTTACTATGTTCGTAGAGATAGGACCCCAACATATTTGTAACTCGACCCTTCTCCGGATGCCTAGGAACAACAGCTTGTTCTAATTTGGCATCCTGAAATAATTGATTAGGAATAAAACATTGATCCAAACCCAAATGCAAACCGTGATAGTGGCAGACCAAATGATTGAATTAGGCTCAAAAATACAAACTGAAACTACTCACCATCGGTGGGACATATTTACTGGATGGTCTCCTTCTGCCACTAAAGTATTGAACAGATTGATCCATCCGATTTTAATAATTGCAATGATATTGTTTGTTTTAACTGTGTGTATTTGTTATTTATCCTATAGAATTAGGAGACTGTATATGATGCCATTTTCATACAAATTGTATTCACAATAATCAAAGGACCGAATGATGTGTGTGTGTGTATATATATATATATATATGTATTGTGTTGATTATTGTCACTCCATTTTGTATGATATTATTCCATTTTGAAATGCTTAATGCTTAATCATAGTTATATAAGATGTTTTGTACAAGATGTTATGAGACTTTTAATGCTTATATAAGATGTTTTGTATAATTTATGAGACTTTTCTTTTGGAATCTCTGGCATTGTTTGGCTCATGATGTTCTGGGCACCTGGCCAGTGCTTAGGGCATGATGATCTGACGAATGTCAAATATTTACTACAAGATGTTATGAGACTTTTCTTTTGGAATCTCTGGCATTGTTTGGCTCATGATGTTCTGGACACCTGGCCAGTGTTTAGGGCATGATGATCTGATGAATGCCAAATATTTATTAAGTGGTGTTTGTCATGCTGAACTCGTGATGTTCTGGGCACCTGGCCAGTGCTTAGGACATGGTGGTTTAGCATTTCTAAATACCAGATAAAACATATAAAATGGGACTTTCCAGATGCCTGGTTTGAAGCCTCGCCTGCAGAGTGGACGCATTGCTGCAGGAGCTGTTCCCAATTCCTGAGACTCCTAGCCAGGCTGAAGGGGGCTTCCCAGCCATTGGAAGAGGGCTTGGATGTTGCTTTATTGAATCGGTGATGTATTAAGTTTTGTGGTTAGAAGCCTCACCTGCAGGATGGACGCATCGCTGTAGGGCCAATTCACGGTTTGTGAGACTCCTAGCCAGGCTGACAAGGGGGCTTCCCAGCCATTGGAACAGGCTTGGATGTAGCTTTTGGAATCGGTGATGTATAACCTTTTGTATTATATTTTGTTATAATAAAGCTTTGGCTTGCTATACTTATTGTACTGTTATTGTGTGTATGTGAGTGTGAATGGCAAATAGCTGCTTGGTTTGAGTTGGCAAAACAATGAGGCCATGTGGCTTAACAGCTAGAGGAAGTCTCTTGCTGGCCGGGTCTGAAAGACTTCGCCAGGCTTACCAGGTTTCCCTCTCTCTCTCTCGCGGGAGGAAGGGCTCCAATTCTGCTCCTATGAATTCCATAACCTGTACTAGTTCTGACTGAAACTTCTAAGTGTTTATGATGAAACTCAGACCCTCCAGGGTATGCTGAGTGAGAAGGAGAGAGGTCTTGGCCTCCTGGTGTGATTTCCCTGTGACCAGCCAGTCATCAAGATAAGGGAAAACTACCACTCCTTGCCTTCTCAGATGTGCTGCCACAACAGCCAGGCACTTTGTGAACACTCAGGGAGCTGAAGAGCGTTCGAAGGGGAGGGCTGTGAACTAGTAATGACCAGCCCCTACCCTGAATCTCAAGCATTTTCTGTGACAGAGCTTGACTGGGATATGAAAATAGGCATCCTTCAGGTACAAAGACCATAGATAGTCCCCCGCTGAAGGGTTGGGATTACTGCGGCCAGCGTTACCATCTTGAACTTTTCCTTTTTGAGGTGTTTGTTCAGATATCTGAGGTCTAAAATGGGTAGCTACTCCCCATTTTTCCTGAGGGTCAGGAAGTATCTTGAGTAACGGCCCTTTCCTCGCTGTGGTGGTGGTGGGGGGGGGGGGGACTTTTCCTGCTGCCTTTGCTTGCAACAATTTCCCTACCTCCAACTATAGCAGTATTTTTCTGTTGGGAGTGGGAGGTGTAAAGTTTTTGCAAACTGCAGTCTTGGAAATCTTTTGAACTGCAGGGTGAGCCCCTGGCTCACTACTTCCAGGACCCACTTCTGTGGTGATGTTTTTCGACTCCTGAAAAAGGTGAGCCAGCCCCCGGCAATGGGCGAGTGACCTGGACCAACTTGTCAGGGGTTCTGCTTAGGCTGGACCTTAGATGCTGGAGTTCAGTCAGCACACTTAGAGCCACTTTTACCTCTGCCTCTGAAGAAACCCCTCAGATGGGAAAAATCATAGGTGAGAAAACCATGGGGAAAATATCCCCTATCTCTCATTCTATAAGGCCTCCTAGAAGTGGAAGTCTTTTTCTTTTCAGTATTACTTTTATAGGTGATTTTGTACTCTTCCACCTTCTTCATGTATGCCTCTGTCTTGTCACAAACAGGGGATTTCCCTCACAGGGAAAATCCATGGTCTTTGTCTGAGTATCCTGGGAGAGGTTAGTGTTCTTACGCCAAGCAAACCTCCTCAGGAACACTGCATGAGTCATGACCCTAGAGCCAGTGTCACGGGTGTGCACTGCTATATGGAACTGATATTTGGTGGCATCCATGGCTGTCTTAGCAATGTTTGCTAAGTCTTGCACCTTGTCACCAGATGCTTTCTCACTCATGGCCAGAATGCAGCATCAGAGCCTTCTGGTACTGGGCAGTTTAAGCCATGCAAGCTGCTTGTCTTACAAGCAGGGATGCTGAGGTGTAGATCTTTTTATGCATGCTAGCAAGCTTCCTGGAGTCCTCATCTGGGGCTTGGTAGACAGGGGAAATTTTGTTTGTCGCAGGATCCAGCCTTTACTACCCCCTCATGGTCAGGGTGGGAGTAAAGGTACTTGACACCCTGTTTGTCCAGCTGGCATTTCTTTTCTATTTCTTGTCAGTACCGGGGTAGAGGCTGGCATTTGCAACAACTCACAGACTGACTTTCTTTAGGGACTTGTGGACTGACAGTAGCATCCTTTTGGTTCGGGTTAACCTCATCATATCCAGGAATTCCACCTCGTCTTCATCCTCAGTGGTCTCCTGGGTGGAGAGTTTGAGGGTGTTGACCTTTGCCTCAAAAAGGAATAATGTGAGCAGAAATCATCCTGAGCTCGGAGAGGACAACCAAATTCTTCTTCAGGGGAGCCATCAGGCTCAGTTGGTTCTCCTTCCTTCCTCTTCCTAATAAAATTCAGCCCCTCGCTCCTCTGGAACCAGAGTAGGTACCAGAACTGGGGGAGGGTGAACCAGCATGCCTACCAGCGCACCCACGGTCTAGAAGGCCTAGAAAAACTGCCATGCCTCAGTCATGTCCTCTACTGAGGGCATTTTACTCTTCTCCACCGACGACTCCTTTCCTTCTTCAGAAGGAGGAGCAGCAATATGCTTTTCTTCTTGTTTTTTTCTGAGCAGGCAGGTACCGATTTCAGGATTCCCCCATTCAGACACCCTGGACTCCTAGCCATGTTTAGCAGCCGTGTCCTGCTTACCGTGAGGGGCTGGACCCTCTACTGAGTGTTTTGGTGAAGTTAAGGCAGACTGAGAAGCCATAAGATCTTCTAACTTTTTGCCCTCTCTTTAATAGTCTTGTGGCAAAATTTGAGACAAAGCTCACAATCAGAAAAAATGTGCTCCGGACCCAGGCACCTCAAACATAACTCATGGCAGTCTGCCTTAGCCAGGAGGTTATAACAATTTTCACAATTTTTGAAGCCTGTAAGTCCCGTTTTCTTCTTCGGTCTCTCAGCATGCCAGTCGTGACAAATCAAAATTCGGTTCAGTCCCCCCCCCCCCCAAAAAAAGAGAAAAAATATATAGTGTGCGGTTCAGTTCCTCAAATAAAAACAAACCGCTAACTAATGGGTTTAACAATGAAATTTAAATGAAAAAAAATAATACACCAACTGCATCTTGGTGTGCAGAAAGAGAGAACTGGAATGAAAAACAACCACAAAGTGCCAAGGAAAGCAGTTTTAAAAATAAAAAAAGACCTGTATTTGATGTTTTTTTGTTTTGTTTTTAAAGTGGTTCCCAAAGCGGGAAAACAGCAAGTGAGTCAAGGAGCTGTCTCTGGTCCCAGGGAACTGGAGGATAGTGACAGAAGTTTACAAAATACAAAAACAAAGGCTAACAGGCTGAGAGAGAAGAGGCAGGATCAAGATGGCACTGTGAAGCAGAGCAGTGGAGGACAGAGCAAACCTCTCCTCATAGTGAAGCATGTAATGACCTGGAAAATGCAAGGATTTTGTCTGTGGAAATGCTGAATTTGAGCAGCTGTTTGGAGCTTTGATTCTTGTTTGCTGTTTTTCCCCATCTCCATCTGGTGTAGTAGTCCACAGTGGGCAAGTTATGTTGGTTTTTCTGTTTTGTTTTTTTTTTATTGTTTTTTTGAGTGCATGTAGAAATGCTGAAGTCGTGCAGTAAGATCCAAAATACCAGCAGAGGTGCTATGGGTTGCCAGTCCTCTGGGTTTTGGCTGAGGAAATGTACTTTATGTTACGGCAACCCGACATACAGTTAACCTGCCCGGCAAGGGGACTGCAGTGGAAAGCCTGTAAAAGATTAAAGCTGTGTTTACAGGTCACAGTTTGAGAAGCTGAAATAACCTTACTTGCAGTTCTGGCTACAGCAGTGGGAATGCCGAGCGAAATGGACGGCAGACAGGAGGGGTAACTTCTTCAAGCCTTTAAAAAACAAAACAAACATATTTTAAAGCCCCTGTGTATACAACTGAACGAGGAAAATACATGAGTCTGAGAGATATTTCTAACTTTAGCCACTAAGTTAGACGTTGGGTGTTTGAAGAAAGCCTTGAAAATTTCTAAAAAGTTATTTAAGATTTAGAAAGTTTGTCTTTTCCTTTCTTTTTGATCCTATAAAGTCTGTTGAAGAAATTTTTAAGTAATTACCGACACTCTGTGGGATGGAGCATTTAAAATTAAAAAATAAATAACTTGGTTACAGTTAAACTCCCACAGCTGAAGAAATGCCTGCAGAATTAAAGGAGACGAAGGAAAACAAGGAAACTAAAGAGTTTAAAGAATGTTTTCCAAGAACAAATACCAGAAACCGCAGCAAAACAGAAGCTGCAGTTAAAGAGACAGTACCTAAAAAAGGCAAACACAGCATTAAAAAGTTAAAAGCATCAGTGCAACGAAACTGGGCAAAAAATTGCCACTATCCTTTATTTTTCACTATAAGAGATTTCAGGCTTCTTCCAGTTCTATTTGTGGTTTTTAAAATGTTTTAGCTTCACCAAACATTTGAGTAGTTTATAAACATTTAAATTACTTTTTTTCTCAAGAAAAAAGATGGCCAACAATTGTGGTTTAAAAATAACATTGTAGACCTGGTAAAGGCTAGGATCAAGAGGGGGAAAAAACTCATGGGGGGAGGGAGGTTCAGAGACACATGTCCGTGTTTTGGACGTGAGTGCTGAAATCTATCCCAGGACTTAGACCACGAAAATTTGGTCTAATTCCCTGAGACAGAATTCTGCACTTGCATCCAGAAAACGGACAGGATTCCACAATTGTAGCAGAAATTGCTGTAAACTGCAGGAATCATCGCAAATGCATCCAGATGTCTTTGAACAAGATGCAGACATCTGGACACATCTGTGCTCAGGCGGCTGAACATCCCACCCATTGTGTACAGCATATGAGGTATATAGAACAATAGATCTAACAAGTATGGCGGATTCAATGGAATGTTGCAGTACAGTGCACACGTGTGCCCTTGAGCTCCGGCATGGCCTACCTCCCTAATGGCAAAAATGAAACCAATATCCGAGTGTTCCATGATTTAACATCGGATCTCAGATAAACTCAAATTTGACATCCTTAGTTGAAAGTAATATTACTTCTGATAACATTACGTAGTGTTTTGAACTCCAGATGAACAAACAAGGAAATCAACAAGTAAAGAAAATAAGAAAATACCGAACTGTCACTGTCGCACCACCTACTGGTGCATCACAGTAATTAATATATCTTGACAGGTTTGCTTGGTCATTGTGTTGTTTCCTAATTCATGTACCTTAAAAACAATCCTAATGATCATCTGAATAACCTCTCATTCTTATAAAGAATCTACTTAATTATCCAACATTTATACAACATTGTTCTGGGTAAAATCAGGACATAGTTTGACTTCAACTATGGAGAAGAATCTAGTTATGATGTTCGAGGATGCAGAATCAGATCCAGAAATTCACAATAAGAAAAGACCACTGGGCAAAGTGGATCATTACCTGGCAGCTCTCAAGCGCCCGAGGCCAAGAAACAAAATACTGATCAGCCTTTGACAGTTTTTCATTTTGATCTGTTAATGCAAGAGTGAATAAAGTACAGTTACGTAAGAACTTACCGTAACAGTAGATCTTCGAGAGAGACTCCTGCAGTAGGTAATTACATATAGGACTGACGTTGGCAGGCGGCAGGACACCACTGAAAAATTTCTAGCTAGCAGTCTCTGGCGAGGGACCGCCCCCACGTCAGGTGACCAGTGTCAGGAGACGGCTGTGGTATAAAAGGGGCGGTCCCACAAACCCGCCACAGGCCAAGAGAGACCGGACGAGAGAGAAGCAGATATTTCCCTCACTGGAAAAGGAGCTGAAAAAGCTTAGGGGGATGGAGGGCAGGAAGGTATTATCTATTGCAAGAGCCTCTCTCGAAGATCTACTGTTACGGTAAGTTCTTACGTAACTGTACTATCTTACTTTGAGAGGGCTCTTGCAGTAGCTAATTACATATAGGACTGAGTCCCAAGCAGTCTGGAAGAAGAAGAAGCACACGGGAGGAGGAAAGCTACTCAAAGCAGATCCTCTAGCTGTGAAGGCCTTAAGAGAGAAGGCCTTGTAGAACAGCGAGCCCGAACCCTGCTCTACGGCGAGAGGCAATAGCCAAACTGTAATGTTTTGTAAATGTATGGACAGAAGTCCAAGTGGCAGCAGCACAAATGTCTGCCGCTGACACATTCTTGAAACATGCCGCAGAGGCAGCAACCCCTCTGGTTGAGTGACCTCTTATTTGACCCAGAAGCAGTAGCGGAGCCAGGTTTGGGATCATTTGGGAACCAGGGAGGGTCATTCAGTCAATGACAGGCTCCACAATGGGCACTAAACAGTGAATAAAGATGGTGGCAGGGTGCCACTACTCACACTGGGGCAGCCAGGAAGGGTGACCGCCCCCCCAGCCCCCCCTCTGGCTCCACCACTGCCCGGAAGGGTCTTGTTTTACTTGTCATAACAGAAGGTGATACAATGAGCCAACCATTTAGACAGGCATTGCTTGGAAACAGCATTGCCTTCTGTCTTGGGGGCAAAAGAGACAAAAAGTTGATCAGTCTTTCTGAGATCTTTTGTTCTGTTAGTCTAGTATCTCAGAATTCGGTGAACGTCCAGAGTGTGTAACAGATACTCCCCTTGATTGGAGTGTTGCATAAAGAAAGCAGGTAACTCTATGGACTGGTTCAGTGTAGATTCTGCTACCACCTTGGGGAGAAACTTAGGGTTGGTGCGCAGAGCCACACGCTCCTTGTGAAAAATCAAATACGGAATTTTACACATCAGGGCCTGAAGCTCGGAAATCCACCGAGCAGAAGTAATGGCCACTAGAAAGAGAGTCTTCCATGAGAGGAACTTCATGTCTGCTGAGGCTGCCGGTTCGAAAGGAGGCAGAGTAAGCTTCTCGAGGATGAAATTCAAATCCCAAGGAGGGGCAGGAACCTGGATAGGGGGTCTCAAGTGGAGAACCCCTCTAAGAAAAGTCTTAGAGACCTCCAGCTGAGCAAACGTCCTGTCTGCAAGAGGAACATGGTAGGCCGAAATGGCCACCATGTGTACCATCAAGGATGTGTGACTGAGACCCACATCAAAGAGGTGGCACAGGGGAGGTCACGTGATGCGCCTGGAAGCGTAGCAAGCGTCTACGGGGCTCGCTCTCCTTAAAACATAAAAATTTAAAACTTCTCGACCTCTTTGCAACCTCTTGCTCGCAGTTACAACCCTCGGAAAGACCGGAGAAGCGATCGGAGGAGGACTTACATGTTTTGGCAAGAATGGACGAAACGAAGCAGGAACTCGAGGCGAAACGGCCCCGGCGTAGCTCTTCCCCGACGGCACCACCAGAAGATCTAACACCAGCACAAATTTATGGAGACCTTACAACGATAAAGGATGCCCTCTTTAAGCTGATAGAGGACGTAGCAGACTTTAAGCCTGCATTAACCCAACTAGCTCTCGCGTCACAGACGAGAAGCCCGATATCTCGCTGGAGCGAGTGCAGATAAGCAAGGCCCTGCCATGACTGATCTAAGGAGGTCTCTAACAAAATTGGAAGATCGCCTTGAGGACCTTGAAGGCAGAAACCGCAGGAATAATCTTGTCCTACTTGGACTGCCAGAAGGGGAGGAAGGACCAAACACGATTGTATTCCTGCAAAAATTATTGAAAAAAACAATAGGCCCCTCATCCAATGGACCAGAATACATCATTGAAAGGGGGCATAGGGCCCTAAGAGCAAAACCTCCTCCAGTAGACCCTCCGAGGCCCATAATCTTTAAACTTTTGAACTACCTCGATCAAGAACATATATTGAAAGAGGCAAGAAAGCTCTCGGCAATCCTCTGGGAGGGCAAGAAACTCCGTCTGGTGCCGGATTTAACTATTAAAAGCAGGATGGCGAGAGCCAGTTTCCGACCTATTACGTCCAAGCTTTGGGCTGCGGGAATAAAGCACCGCATGCTATACCCTGCTAAACTCGAAATTACTCTTAAGGAAGGGAAGAAGCTGTTTGAGACACCAGAAGAAGCCCTGAAGGTGTTAAAGGACTCATTTCCGGACCTCTTCCATAAAACCTGAAAAGCACGGCTGTGGAATTAACCCCCAGCACATATTGAATACCTGGACTGAATACACTACGACACAATGTGGACTTATTTCTAAGTGCCTAAATGATGGACCTTAAAGGACTACTGTGACTACGTCCCCGTTACCCTTTCCTCTTTCCTTCCCCTCCTTCCCCCCCCTCCTTTTCCCTCTCCCCTCCCTTCCCAATTCCTTTACCTTTCCATATCTGTCTGGTTGCTCTTTTTGGGTTACATTAAGGGCAACAGGGCTAACATACCTAAAGTATACTTTCTAAGGCTATATTTAGAGGAGGGTCCTAAGGGTACTCCCTACTAAAGGGTTTCATAGGGGAAGTGTCCGGAGCAGTGTTAGTTGTAGAAGGAGACTGTGCTGTAATGGACAATGGGCACTCCTACATGTACCAGTCCCCTCAGATAACCCCTGGTGAGGGAAATACTCTGCAGTTATGTGATAGCCGGATCTGTTCCTCAACCAGGCCCAACTAAGCCCCCCCTTTTTTGGGGGGGGGCTAGACGAGAACTTCATCCTACTACAATTTTGTTATACTTTGTTGGTGATCAGTGGGGTTAACAGGCTAGGCCCGTACCCTGAGTTTCTAGGGTCATCCTTTATGGGTCTGATTAGTAGAACGTGGTGTTAGTGTTTAACTTTGTTGTAACCTCCCAACTTCTTGGTTTTTCCAAGTTTTTTTTTTTCTTTTTTTTTTAAAGCTACTATACTCAATTTACATTATTTAATTTAATACGGGGTAGTGGATGTAGCCCTAATACTAGTTTCTGTAGTTTACTTCCTTGTGGTTAATTAGATGGACTTAAGCGAGTACATTTCATCTGAGTCAAATACCAAAAGGTTTGTTCAAGATATTTATACCAATTTTAGACCTCGAGGAGAAGGGTTAGTTGACCAACTTTTTTTTTTTTGAAGTGAGAGGCCCCACTTTCGGAGCGTGCCACGGTCCAGCAGATTGGAGGCGGCCTGGGGCCGGGGATAAGCTTAGTTATAGTGATTGAGGAAAGTGGGTGGGCTTGGATAACAGGGAAGGTTTTTTTGAGTTTCTGGGTAAGTTGGGGTTATTGGGGGGGAGGTCTGGCAGCCCAACAGTTTAAGTGCTATTTTTTATTGTTTTTTATATGGTTTCTGAGCTGAATATAATTTCCTGGAATATAAAAGGGGGAAGAGATAACAAAAAGAAGTATATTGTCCTCAACCATCTGGCGCGTTTCAATCCCTCAATTGTATTTCTACAAGAAACGCATATGACACCTGATCAACTTCATTTTCTTAAAAAAAGATGGATGGGCCAAGATTTTGGGGCGGGGTTCTCCACGAGCAAAAGAGGTGTGGCTGTTTTAGTGGCCAACAGTGTTCCCTTTTCCCCAATAGAAGTGATCTCGGACCCAGAGGGTAGGTACATCCTTGTCGTGGGTAAACTGGCGGGCGCAAGTGTAGTGCTAGGCTCCATTTATGGGCCTAATCAGGAATCTCCTCCTTTTTTTACGCAGCTAGCAGTTCTTATCGCTCCTTTAGCCGATAATCCAATAATTCTAGGTGGAACTTGGACTGGAACTTGGTCCAATCCAACTGCTTGGACCGTTCATGGTCTAAAGGCCCCCCCATCCTCTGCTCAGAGAGCAATGTTCGAACTTATGTCTTCGATAGGATTATCTGATCCGTGGCGTCTAAACAACCCCAAGACTAGAGAATATACCTTCTTCTCCCCAGTCCATAAAAGCTACTCTCGAATAGATTACTTTTTAGTAAGCCACCAAATCCTCCCTCTGGTTCACGAGGTCACCATTTCTGGTCGAGTAATTTCCGATCACTCCCCTGTTGGCCTCCGGTGCCATCCACTTTCTTTGCCACCCAGATCGTATTCGTGGTCTCTTAACAACCACTTATTCAAAGACTCTTCCTTATTGGAGAGATTCAGAATTTTCATGTTCCACGTTATTGAGGAGAACTGGGGATCTCTACATGCAGTTGACCAGGTGTGGGCGGCACTGAAGGCCATATGGAGAAGTGAATTCATTAGGTTGGCAACAATCCGTAAGAAGAACATTACACGCTCATCATTGGATTGTTTGGATAGAATTAGGACCCTGGACACCATAGACGAAAAACTAAGATCCCCCTCCCAGGAGCAAGAACTTGCTTCCTTAAGAGCTTGGTACGAAGCAACTTTGAAAGAGAAAGTAGAGAGATCTGCTTCCAGTTTGAGGGCATCCTATATAGGGCAAGGTAGCAAAGCTGGGAAGATGTTGGCCTGGCAGCTGAAAAGGAGAGCAGCGGCAAGATGGGTTGCCACGTTAAAACACCCCCAGACAGGTGATATAATCTCTGGCCCTGAGGATATCCTGAACGCTTTTGTCGGTTTTTACAAGAATTTATATGCAAGTGAGCCATCGCCACCAGAGGCGCTTTCTAGAATGAGAGAGTTCCTTACAGATATCCCCTTTCCCAAACTTCCCCAAGACCTTAGTCACGTTTTAGAGGCCCCACTTAAGCTCGAAGAAATTTCACAATCTATTGATGCTCTGAAACTTGACAAAGCACCAGGCCCGGATGGATTTACTGCTTTGTTCTACAAGACCTTTAAAGAGACTTTGGTCCCGTTATTACACAATTGTTTACCTTCTGGTGTGAGGAAGGGATCAAGGACCATTCCTTTTGAGGCAAGGATTATTCTCCTGCCAAAACCAGATAAACCCCGGATCTCATGGACTGAACTACAGGCCAATATCCTTATTAAATATTGATATTAAAATATTTGCCAAGATTTTGGCCAACAGGTTAAAATCAGCATGGATAGGGCTATTAAGTCCTGAGCAAGTTGGTTTTGTGGCGGGTCGCTCGTCGGCAGACCACTTTAGAAAGCTGTTTTATTTAATACATGAATCCGCGAGCCCAGACAAGGAAGCCTCTCTGGTCGCTTTAGACGCGGAAAAGGCATTCGATAGGGTGGAGTGGGAGTTTATGTTTGAGGTGCTCTCTAAATTTGGCATCCGGACAACTTTCTGGGTTATATTGGGTCTTGTAACATGCCCTCTCGAGGATCTCCTGTAACAACTTGATATCACCTCCCTTCAGACTAATGCGGGGAACTCGACAAGGGTGCCCCCTTTCACCATATTTATTTAATTTATACCTGGAGCCACTTATCAGAGCCATCAAGATGGACACTGGTATCCAGGGGGTGCGTATTAAGAATGAGGAATTCAAGGTGTCCGCTTTTGCAGATGACTTATTAATCCGCACATGGCATAGTCAGATTTCTCTCCCACAGCTGTTTTCCACTATCTCGCGGTTTTCTGGCTATAAACTGAACAAGAGTAAAACTCTAGTCTATCCACTATCCCCTCACTTACAACGAACCTAGTGTTCTTCTCTGGGCCTGAGCTGGCAGACAAACTTCCTCCCATATCTGGGTATAAAAGTTTCGAAAGATTTAACACAGTTATTTGATTTGAACCTTAAACCCCTCCTTAAATCGATTAAAGATGACCTTGGAAGGTGGACCAAACTTCCCCTTTCCTTTTGGGGGAGAGTCAATACAATAAAATGATGATTCTGCGAAAGTTTCTTATTACCTTTTTAACCTCAACATGCACCTTCCAATGTCTTTTTCAACCTTTGTCATAAATATTGTACTGACTTTATTTGGAACGGTAACCCCAGGCCTACCGAAAACTCACCCGTCGCAGGGAAGAAGGAGGCTTGCAGTTGCCTGATTTTTATATCTACTATTTAGCAAGCCATGTGGCAAGGTCGGCTCAATGGGCATCCGAAACTCTGACATCTTCAGCAAGTGGTGTCCTAGATGATTTGATGGCCCAAAATGTTAACTTGGATCTAGAGTCCCTGCTCTTCTCTCCCTGGTCTAAAATCCCGTCTAAGCTTAAAGGCACCCCACTTGGTTGGGATATTAAAGCCCTCCACCAGCTTTATTCGTTCCTAAATATCCCCTTTAAAAAAGACTTGAGGCAACCTCTTGTTAATAACCCGAACCTACTAATCGGTAATCAACCTTTAAGAAGAGGTAGGTAACTCCTCTAGTAAACCTAGAATTGCCGACTTTGTGTCGGGCGGCTACCCTGTCCCATTTTCAGAATTGATGGGTAAGCTTATAGTAGATTCTAAGGATAGATTTCGTCTATATCAAATCCGAAACTGCGTTTGTTCCTTCCTGAAAGGTGGACAAGGGCAGGAGCAGGCAGGAAGCCTGATAATGAAGATAAAAGACCTCGCGCTATCCAACAAAGCAATATCCAAAATTTATAAATTTATTCTTGCCCTAAGAGACTCTAAGGCCTCTCCTGCCCCGCACTATTGGAAAATGAATTTGTCCTTAAACTGGCCAGAAGAGACCTGGATAAAAGTCTGGCAGGATCTATATAATTGTATTAAGCAAGATAGGCTACGGGGTCTGCAATTTAATATTTTACACAACCTGTATCTCTCCTCGCCAAACTTTCGTATATACAAACACAGATCCCCTAAATGTCAGGATTGTGGCAACCCTTGGGCTACTACCTTACACAAGCTCTGGGAGTGCCCCAAGGCAGTCAAATTCTGGGACTTAATCCGATTATGGATGACCCCTCTCTGTGATGTAGTGTCACATTTTAACCTCCAGACTTGCATTCTTGGCAAGTTTACTCATATTCTGTCCACAGCCCATAAATACCAGTTAGCTTTAATAACCTTAGTAGCCAAGCTGTTACTTCTTCGCTACTGGTGTAGAGAGGATACCCTCATGCAAAGAATGGTGGGATACTTTCCTGGAAGCTCTGAAGCATGAAAGGGTTGTGGCTTCTGTTTTCAATTCAGGAAGAAATTTGATAAATGTTGGGGCAACTTATACCAGCGTTTAAAAGACAGTATGGTTATCAGTACAACTACCATATAGTACAGTACTGATATCCCAAAATAGGTGACTCAACCTTTTACTTTATTTTATTCATAGTAGAGGAATTGAAGTGGCCTAGGGGAATAGTTATATCTTCCCCTCCTAGTTTTTTCCTCTCTTTTTGTCTCCTTTATCTTTCCCTTACTATCATATATCTTTAACCCGGCCTACTAACCCCTTCCCAAATTATTACTCCTTTTCTGTTTTGTATCTTGGGCGGGTCTAAAGGGATCATCATATTAGAATACATTCTTCTCTTATCCTTTTATAGCGATCCCTATGGAACCCCGATTTTACTCTACTATGCCTTCATTTGTTGGGCTGCCAGTCCTAGCGGGTGGGGGATTAGGGGTGGGTTGGGCAGGGTTTCTTTTCCTCTTATAACCTTTTGTACCTTATCCCATTTTATGTACCAATGTACGGGATGTATTGGGTTGGGTGATGATGTGTAATGTTTGTTATTATTGAAATAAAGTATAGTTATTTGCAAAAAAAAAAAAAAAAAAAAGGTGGCACAGGTAATCCAGCAGCCGCTCAACAGAGCACGAGAAAGGCTCAAAATCTTTTGAAGCAGCCCAGATTGTGAACCGTTTCCATTTCATGGCACAGGTAGACCTAGTGGAGGATTTTCTAGCCTCCACCAGAATCTCAGCCACTCGAGGTGAAACCCCATATCGGGCTTGAGATACATCTGCAGGAGCCATGCATGCAGTTGAAGAGACTTGAGATCTGGATGGACCAGGGTCCCCGATCCTGGGTCAGTAAAAGTCGCGACAGAGGAAGAGGAAGTTCCGCTGAGTATTGTTGCAGAAGAGAGAACCAAACTTGCCTGGGCCAGAAAGGAGCAATCAGTATCATTCGTGCTCCTTCTGAACTGAGTTTCTGTAAGACTCTCGGAATCAAAGGGATCGGGGAAGCACAGACGAATCTGTCCTTCCAATCTAGAGACAGAGCGTCTCCCCAAAAAATGCCACGTTCTGGAGCGAGCGAGCAGAAGTCAGGAAGCTTTGCGTTTAGAGGTGAGGCGAACAGGTCCACCTGTGGTGTTCCCCAACGTAGGAAGACATCGTCTAAGACACCCTGATCCAGTTCCCACTCATGAGCTTGAGCAGACGAGCGACTGAGTTTGTCTGCTAAGGTGTTCTCGACCCCCGGGACGAACTGCCGTGAGGTGGAGGTTGTGCTGTACTGCCCAATCCCAAACTCGCATCGCTTCCCTGCAAAGAGGGTAGGAACGAGTCCCTCCCTGTTTGTTGATGTACCATACCACACACGTATTGTCCGTCTGTACGGCTAAGTGGCTGGGAAGGAGATGCAGAGCTTGAAGAGCATAAAGCACTGCCCGAAGCTCAAGCACATTGATATGAAGTGTTTTCTCGAGCTTGGACCAGGAGCTCTGGGTCCTGTGAGGTCCGAGATGGGCTCCTCAACCTTCGCCTGAGGCATCTGTAGTCAGAGTCTGGGAGGGGGGGAGAAAAACAGAAGGGAACGCCCCAACACAGGTTCTCCAGAACCATCCACCACTGCAAGTCCTGAACCATGGGGGAGGAGACTAGGACAAGCTGGTCCAGGTCATCCACCAACTGATCCCACTGAGACCGAAGTGTCCACTGAGAGATCCTCATGTGGAGCTGAGTCCGAGGGACCGTTGGGATTGCAGCCGCCATAAGCCCAAGGAGGCAAAGGCCCAACCTGGCACTGACTTACCTGTGGCCGGACAACAGGCTGACCAGAGCCTGGAGTGTGGCCGCCCTACCTGGGGTGCCGAGGAAAGACCAAATGGGAGGGCCTTGAACTGGTAGTGGTCCCCCTGGAAAGCAAAACAGAGGTATCCGCAGTAAGAAGGGCGGATAGGGATATGCAGGTAAGCATCCTGCATATCCAGAGCGCACAGCCACTGTCCCAGCTGAAGGAGGGGCAGAAGGCCCTGCAGGGAGAGCATCCAGAACCTCTTGTACTCCACGAATAAGTTCAGGGAACTGAGGTCGAGAATCGGCTTACATCTCCTGTCTTCTTTGGGACCAGGAAGAAGTGGGAATAGTAACCCGTTCCCTGAAGAGAAAGGGGGATGGGCTCTATCATTCCTGGACCAGAAGGTGTTCCCGAGAGTAGGACGACCTTGGGGGAGGGTGACAAGGTGGTTTGTGGAGAAACTCTATTGAGTGTCCTTCTGCGATCAGCTGAAGCACCCAGAAATATGAAGTTATCCTCTCCCAGCCCGGGAGGTGGGGGGGAACCTCCCTCCTACTGGTTCCTCCAGAAGGCCCAGAAGCTGTGGGAGAGGAAAGGAGTCAGGTGGTATGGGGCAGCGTCGCAGCTGAAGCACCTGCTGCTTTTTTAGGCGGAGGGGGCTTGGCAGATGGAGGGGCCCAGAGTTTACCGGCCCGCTTTCCCTGGGGTTTTGCCTTTGGCCAATTCCATCTGCGAAAGGGACGGCGCTGCGTTTGATGGGGATGATACAAGGAGTCCACAGACTTCAGTACAGTCCCCTTCTCCTGCAGATCGGTGATAATGTCCTTGACATCACCACCAAACAGCACCGAACCCCGGAAGGGCGCTTCCTGAATAGCAGACTGCACTTCCGGGACCAACCCTGACACACGGAGCCTGACATGACACTGTAAGCCTATGGTGAAAGCGGAGCTCCTACCAGCAGTCTCCACTACATCGTAAGTAGCACGAATCATGCGCCGACTGGCCGAACGTGCAGAGCGGACGAGGTCAGCCACTTCCTGTTTGACTTGATTTGGATTCCACCTCACTAAGAATCGCCTTCTGGTAATCCCCCATGTGACCGACATAATTTAGGGCCCTAATACTCAGAGTGGAAGAAGCACAGATCATCTTCCCATACTGGTCCAGAAGACAGGATTCTTTGTCAGGTGGAGACGAGCTCAGATGTTTTCGGGTTAGCTGTCCGGCCATGAGCGGCGCTAATCACGACAGAATCAGCTCGAGGGTGAGAATCTAAAAAGTCAACACCCTCGGGAGCCTGATATAGCCTGTTCGACTTCCGAGCAAGTTGGGCTAAAGCCGACGGCTGCTTCCAAATAGTGGAAACAAGATTGGCATGAGGCTCAATCCAGGGTGGCACCAAGGTGGGAGCTATCACGGGCAGATCCAGATGCTCAACGAGTTTCTTACGCTGGGGATCCGGCTCCAAGGAATGCCACTTATGAACCTCCTGGATTTTGCGCAGCAACTCCGTAAAAGAAGGATCCTCCGGAGGGGACTTGGAGGAGTCCTTGGCCTGGGCTTAGACAGAGGTGGCTGCGTCGTCCAGCTCGAACAACCCTTTGGAGTAGTCCGGGGTGTCCGAGGAGGAAGAAGATGATGATGATGATGAGAAGACTCTCCCGCGTGGGGGAGGACCGGACCCCTTGGGAAGTCCTCGGGGAAGCATGTCCTGCCCCGCACTGGAACCAGAGGGTTCGGCCCTGGTGTCCGGAGGTGGGGAGGGGGTCTGTTGTTGTGGACGTACGGGAACTGGAACTGGCACCGTCGTCGGGAGATGACTCTCCACCTCTCTGGTGAGCTAAGCCTTGGTCTCAGAACTCCGGGAAGCCAGAGTCTCCTTCACATCCACCGGTGGCTGAGGGGGTGGTGGAGGAGAAGGGGGATACAGGTATGGATTATACCCGTAAGGCGCGTATCCATAACCCGACGGTGGGAAGCCCAGTGTCGGGTATTGAGGCACTGGGTACTGCGGTGTCAGATAGGCTGGCATAGGGTATTGGGGCATCGGATACTGCGGAGCCGGATAAGACAGCGTCAGATACGATGGGGTCGGATACCCGGAAACTGAGGGGTCTGCTGGAGACAGCCAGAAGGTCCGGCGTTGGAGCAGCATGTCGCCCGGGGTCGGCAAGACCGGCGGCTGCGGGGAGCCGGGAATGGCGGATGTGGGAGGGTCCAGCGTCGGCTCAGCCACCGTGCAGATGTCGGGCAAGCCGACGTCCAACTTATCAGCGGGGTCTGGGTGTACGCCAGAGGAGCCGACGTCCAACTTAGCGGACCCATCGCCCGAGGCAGGTTGCGAAGGAGGGGCGGCCTGGTCAGGCAGAAGAGGGGCTGTGCGCCGCCCCGAGGGGTCAGGCGACTTATCGACCGTCTCCGTGCGGGCAGAGAAGCCGATGTCCGGCTGACTGGAGCCACTCGAACCAGTAGGCCGCACAGTGGCGGCTTTACTGGGAGCGAAGGCCTCCAATAGCCCGGAGGCACCGGAAGGGCCTGAGCACGAGCCAGATGGGCAGGCTGCCATGGAAACCTCCAAGGCGGCCATCGCGGATCGTCCCCCGGGGAGAACGTTACCTGAAGCACGGCGACTCCCGAAGACGACACGGTGGATGAGGAGCCCTTGTCCCGGTGCTTCTCGTTGTTCTTGCAATGGCCTTCGGGGGAAGTGGACACCTGCCGGAGCTTTTTTAACTCCATTTCCATGGAGGACATTTTCTTCTTTAAAATATGGGCCTCCAGGGACTGCTGCCGCCATCTGCGGGTGGCCACGCTGAATTTAAGGCAGTGCTGGCACTTCTCCACCTGATGATATGGGCCTAGGCAAAAGAGGCACTGGGAATGGCCTTCCTTGTGCGGGAGTTGGGCACATCATGAGTCGCACTTGTTCTTGTGCTCGGAGGGTGTAGGGGACGACATACACCGATGAATACCTGACAAAAATTCGAAAAATCGATAACTCGGTAAAAACTACCGACGACTGAGGCTGACGAGCGCTGAACTTTACCGTGAGGCGCTGACATGAGCTAACAGCGGGAAAGAACTGGTAGGCGGGCATGGGGGACCACCCCTTTATACTGACGCGTATGACGTCGGTCACCTGACATGGGGGCGGTCCCCCGCCAAAGACTGCTAGCTAGAAATTTTTCTTTGGGGTCCAGACGCCTGCTGGCGTCAGTCCTATATGTAATTACCTACTGCAAGAGTCCTCACAAAGTAAGATCTAGCTTTCTGATGAAACATTTTTCATTGCACTCCTGCTTTAATAACAAGCGCCTCTTTAGAAGATCAACTGGGAGATAAATCAAACAAATATGGCTACTGGGACCAGTATAAATACAGACGGGCCTGTTAACAATGAACTTGAATATGTCCTAACTCCTCCCTGGTACTAGTATGACACAAAGAACACCACCTGTTAAACATAATTCTGAAACAATTATAGAACAATTAAAGCAGAGAGAGTCTAAAAAATGTAAAAGTGGACATCAGAAACAAGCAGGTGGTATGTTTAAAAGTTTAAGCCAAGAAAGAGTTGAGTCTAATAAAAATCCAAGGGATGATAATGGAACAGAATATAACGCAGCGATTTTAAAAGTTCTGGATAATTTTAACTTTCCACTGAATAGTGTAAGAATAGAAGGATTTTATGAAGAGGTACTGAATAAAAATACCAACAAACCACCATTTGATTGTAATTTACAACTAAGTATGAAGTGGAATTGGAATCCAAAAGGCAGATGTTATATTAAGATCTCAGAAAACTACTTCTCCTAACTCTACAAGCATAGTAATCTCAAGCCAACAGCAAACTAACCAAAATCAGTTAAGCAATTCTGATTTAAATATGTTGTTGAATGAAATGACTTTGCACTTCTTTCTATCCTCCCCTTTATTAAGCCTCACTATCCCTCCCTTGGTCTTTCTTCGCTCCCTAATGTATCTATAAAAGGATTTATCCCTCTTCTTAACCGAGTCGTGTGTCTTTTCCTCAGTTTGGGCCTTTGCTATTCTGACTGCCTTCCCCGCTTCCTTCTGCTTTAACCAGCACAGTTCTCTATCCTGCTCCTTCTGTGTTTCCTTATACTTCCTGAACGCTATCTTCTTCTCCCTAACCTTCCCCGCCACCTCTTTTGAGAACCACAGTGTTTTTTTCCTTCATTTAGATTTCTTTATTTGCTTTACGCAAAGGCTTGTTACCTCTGTGTTGGCAGTTTTGATGTTTCACCATTGTTCCTCCACCCCATCTTCTTGTCTGTTTGTGAGTGCTTTTCTGAGGCACTCTCCCATTTTGCCAAAGTCAGCCCCCCTAAAGTCCAGTACCCTCACTTTTGTATGGCTTGACTTTACGGCTGTGTTTATTGTGAACCACACTGATATTGATGTAAGTAGTATCCCACTTGCACAGAGAAGTTTTGGATGCACTGACATGGGTGGCAGCACCATAGGTGAGTGATGGCAGAAGAATACCTCTGGCAATAGCCAGCCTAGCTAAGCGGATCAGAGTGTAGCAAGTTCTGTAGGCCACCCCGAGCTTGGAGCAGACAGTTCCACAAATGGAAATAAAATTACACAGAGGATCAGGGAATAGATACACAGACAGTGTCGGCAGATAAGGGCTTATGGCCCACCCAGTCTGCCCATTTGAGCTTGTAAGTTCAGTTCGTTTTCCTAGAAGTCTGTTGCCCCTTACCCCTGACCTCCAGAATTCCTTTATGTCTATCCCATGCATTCTTAAATCCTGTGATTGTTTCAGCCCCCACCACTTCCTCTGGCAGGGTGTTCCACTTGTCCACCACCCGTTCTGTGAAGAAATTCTTTCTCATGTTTCCTCTGAATCGTCCTCCCTCCAACTTCATCCCATGCCCTCTAGTCCTGGAACATCTTTTTCGCTTAAAAATAGTGTTTTCCTGCACCCTGTTCCTCCCTGTAAGATACTTGTATGTTTCTATCGTATCCCCTCTCTCCCTCCAGGGAGTACATGTTCAGTTCCTTCAACCTGTCTTCATAGGACTTGTGATGCAATCCATGCACCATCTTTGTTGCCCTCCTCTGAACCTTCTCTACCCTGTCTATGTCCTTACATAGGTATGGTCTCCAGAACTGTACACTGTACTCCAGGTGGGGCCTCACTAGTGTTTGTATAATGGAATTATGACCTCCTTTTCCTGCTGGTGATGCCCCTGCCTATACATCCCAGCATCCTATTTGCTTTACCTGCTGCCTTGTCACACTGTTTCCCTACCTTGAGGTCATCAGAGATGACAACCCCAAGATCCCTTTCCTGCTTGGTGCATGCTATATCCTCACCCCCCAACTGATATATTGTGCCAGGGTTTTTGTGCCCCATATGCATTATCTTGCACTTCTTTGCATTGAATTTCAACTGCCAAACCCCTGACCATTCTTCAAGTTTCTGCAGGTCACTTCTCATTCTGTCTACACCCTCTGGCATGTCTACTCTGTTACAGAGCTTTGTGTCATCAGCGAACAGTGAAATTCTGCCTTCTAGATCCTGTGCAATGTCACTGATGAAGATGTTGAATAGGACCGGTCCCAGCACTGATCCCTGTGGTACCCCACTGGTCACTCTTCCCTCTGTGGAGTGACAGCCATTTACCACCACCCTCTGTGTCCTGCCACCCAGCCAGTTACCTACCCACCACACTACTGTCCTGCCTACACCCATATTCCCCAGTTTGTGTAATAGTCTTCTATGTGGCACAGTGTCAAAGGCCTTGCTAAAGTCCAGATAGGCCATGTCCACTGCCCTCCCTGATCCACCTCCCTAGTCACCCAGTCAAAAATTCAACGAGGTTGGTCTGACATGACCCCCTGGTGAAACCATGCTGCCTTGGGTCCTGTGGTCCATTGACAATCAGATGTTCCACCAATCTCTCCTTCAGTAGTGCTTCCATGATCTTCCCACTACCGAGGTGAGGCTGACTGGTCTGTAGTTCCCTGCTTCCTCTTTGTTCCCACTTTTGTATAAGGGGACTACATCTGCTGTCCTCCAGTCTTTGGGTACCTCCCCTGTTTCCAGTGATCGACTAAACAGGATAGCCAGAGGTTCAGTCACCACCTCTCAGTTCTTTAAGGACCCTGGGGTGCACCCCATCTGGCCCCACTGCTTTATTAACTCTTATTACTTCCAGTTCCTTCAGGACCCTTTCTCGTGTAAAGGGACTTGTGTCCATTTCTGCACCATTCTCACCCTTGTACTCCCCTTCAGACCCATTCCCTCCTCTTCCTCAGTAAAGACTGAGCAGAAATACCTGTTCAATATGTCAGCTTTACTGTTGTCATCCTCCACGGCCCCCATCCTCCCCTTCAGTCTCACTATCCCTCCCTTTGTCATTCTTTTTCCTTATGTACCTGTAAAGGTTTGTCTCCTCTACCCACTGATTTTGCAATGTGTTCTTCTGTCTGAGCTTTGCTTCCCTTACTGACCTCCTGCCTCCCTTTGCTTCTCCTGGTACTTCTCCCTATCCCCTTCTGCCTGTGTCTTTTTGTATTGCCTGAATGCAATCTTTTGGCTTTCACTTTCTTTGCTACCTCTTTGGAAAACCATAATGGTCTCCTCTTCCTTTTCCTCTTGCTAACCTGCTTAATGCATAATTATGTTGTCCTTGTAATCCCCATTTAAATACTGCCCTGTTCCTCAACCCCTGATTCCTGTCCCATTCCCCTTAATGCCTCTTTCAAGTATCTCCCATTTTCCCAAAGTCTGTCCCCCTAAAATCCAGGATCGTGTTTTGTGTGGTTTGGTTCTGCTCTTTCTGTGATTTCAAACCACAATGACTGGTGGTCACTGTTTCCCAGGTGCTCCCCACTGTTACCCCATCACACTGTCCCTGTTTGTGAGCACAAGGTCCAGTATTGCCTTCTGCCGAGTTGGTTCCATGACCAGTTGCTTGGGAAGGCACCCTGAAGGAGTCAGGATAAATCTGCTCTAGTTGATGCTGCTGCTGGGATGCTCCAGTCACGTCTGGAATATTGAAGTCTCCAACCAGTAGTACCTCACCCTTGTCTGCCATCCTTTGGATGGCTAGCATCAGCTCCCTATCTGTTTCTTCCTCCTGGGCTGGTGGTCTATAGACCACACCTGTGCGGATGGCTGTCCCCATTTTCCTTTCCAGTTTAACCCACAGTATCTATAAAAAGAACTAAAGGAGAAAACTAAAGATATTGCCTGGAGAGCTAGAAGGAACAATCAAAAGTTTCTTAACATTCCAGATGGGATTGAATGAATGGACTTTATTTCATTTATCACTAATTGTCTACACAAAAGTTTAGATAGAAAATCAGATCAAAATCCAGTAGAACTTGAAAGAGTGCACAGAATCCCAGGGAAGCTTCCCAGTATGAAACAAAGATATCCTAAAGTAACATAAGTTTATTTATTTATTGAGTACCACGATTGCAATCACCTTTGAACCAGAAGTTCTTTTACAAAGGTTCCGCGTTGAAAAAGGAGGGGCACAAACAAGGTGTTTACAATCATAAGATCATAGTGTTACAAGCATGAGACAAAAATTGCAGTTACATTATAACAGTCAGATAATGACCTAGTCAAGTAAGTGCTGATGTGGGGCTGAGAAAGCAGTCAGGTAGGGATGGGAGATCGGGGAAGAGGGGGTAGGTTAAAGAAAGAGGGTGTAAGCCTTCCTTTGTCTGGAGGGAGACAACAAGGAGAGAGGTTGGGGAGAAAGACTGAGTAATGGGAGACGAGGTAAAGTGGTGGTGGGAGGGGACAGAGGGAAGAGGAGGAGAAAGGGTGTGACTCGACAAGGGATTAGCAGCAAGAGGGACTTTGCAGTGTGGAAGTGGGAAAAGAGGGGGAGAAGGGGTGGTTTAGGAGTGAGAAATTGGGGAGTGAGAGAGCAGCAAGAGAAAAAATGGTGGGAGTGTAGGGCAGGGAGCCGAGACTAGGCAAAGCAATCACGACGACTTAGAGTGAGTGTGTTTCCTTAGATATCAAGACAGGGAAGCAAGTGTTTTTGCATGCAAAAAAACATGGTTTTCAGTTAAATGTCCAGTCACATAAATGTCCCACTGAGGTGTTATCTGACAACGCTCCTGCTACTGTACCACAATCATCAGAATACGTGGAGGGAAGAAATTAATTGTCATCTGAATTAGAGGAAAATCAGGACCAATCTGTTAAAACTGGGGGGAGGGGGAGCCAAAATCTCCATTATCTTTTGGATAAAAGACTTTGTATGGAGCATTTTTTGAAATATATGGGTTGAAAAATAAATTTAACTGAAAAGGGGGCTGATAGAAGGAGAGAAACACTGGGTTCTTTGCTCTGGTTAGGCAGTACACTGACTTGAAAAGAGATGACTTGTGGTATTGGCCTGAGAAGGGTTACAGGCCAGATACCTGGGGGTGGCTGGGAGGGTATTATTTTATTATAAGGGAGGGGAATTTGTATTCCAGAAGTACGAGAACATAAAGTGTTAAGAATTTAATGGTTAACAGTTATTCTCAAGGCCATACTGAATATAGCTATTTAAATAAAAGCAATCAGAGCTTAAAATTATGTCATGGAATATTAATGAATATAATAAAAAGTCACTAAATGTATTAAAAGTAAAGCAGAAGATATTATAATGCTTCAAGGAAATGCATTTAGATGAAGTAGAAGTTACAACATTTGATAAACTTTGGGGTGGGAGAACTATTCATTCATTCCACCTCCAATAATAAAGCCTGCGGGGCTTCGATCATTTTTAGAAAAGGTTTAAATGTTAAGATGCTGAACACAGACATAGATAATCAAGGAAGATATGTTATATCATTTATAGAAATTAATAAAATAACACAAACGTTAGCACCACTTTACACCCCAAACAATGGTTCTACTTCTTCCTTTTTTAGTGACTTTTTTTCAAAAGCTAACAGCATTTCAACTACCCTATATTGAGGCAGGTGACTTTAACTTGTTTTTAAATTGTTCCATGGATACGACAGCCAAAGACAGAACACTGACTAAAGTTACAGAATTTGTACTAAATAGAATGAATGACTTAGCTTTAACAGATTTTTGGCATAGTTCATATCCATTGGAGAAGGAATATTTTTACTACTCAGCTAGACATCTAACGTATTCCAGTACTAACAATTATTGGATCAAAAATGTTATATCCTCAAGTTACATATATATATATATATATTAAATATTGCCCTATAGCAATTTCTGATCGTGTACCTGTCAACCTGTTTCTAGCGTCCAGGAACACCACCAAATGAGGTCTATGGAGATTTGATCCCTTGCTTTTAAAAGATGAAAATTTCATGGAAATAATAACTAAACATACCAAAAAATGTTTCGGACATAAAATGACCCAAGAGTTGCTGTCCCTATAGTATGGGATACATCTGACATACATGGGAAAGCATTTATAAGGGGAATTGTTATTTCTTATGCTGCTAAAAAAAAGAAAAAAACAATCTGAAAATGTAAACAGCATGGCTTCCGCAAGATGCATAGCACTAATACTGCCCTAATTACCTTCACAGACTACGTGCCAGAAGCACTTGACCAAGGCTAACTGGTCGGAGCAATCTTCACACACCTAACCAAGGCTTTCGAACTTGCTGCACAGACTAAGCTGCCTTATACTATCCCCCGACACGGTCAGTTGGTTCTCCAGCTACCTGTCTGGGTGCTCTCAGCAGGTGAAAATCAACGGAGCCATCTCCGAGACCAGTGAAGTCACAGTGGGGGTCCCGCAGGGGTCCATCCTGGGCCCACTCCTGTTCAGCTTCTTTGTGAACAACCTTCCAGAAGCGTGCCCCTCCTCCAAAGTACTGCTCTATGCAGATAGCATGGTGGTGTTCTCTCGAGGATCTTGCCAAGATGCACTCACTAAGGACATGCAGCACTACTTTGACCTCCTACACAACTGGCTCAATGACAGCCTGCTAGTGCTCAACAGCAAAAAAAAAAAAAAAAGTCAATGCTCTTTGTCGGAAGCCAAAAGAGGAGGTATACCACTCCCTTCTCAATTTTGTGCAACTCCCACTCCACCCTTGAGCAGGTGCCCTCGTTCCGGTACCTAGGGATTACAATCGATGAGTCCCTCTCCTTCAGTGAACATATACGAAATATTACCACTGCTGCCAATAGGAAGTTAGGGACCCTATATAGGCTTCGGTTCTGCCTCACACCTGAGGCTAGGGTCCAGGCAGTAAGAGGGACAGTTCTACCCATCCTGGACTATGGTAATGTAGTATATGGAACAGCCTCTAAAACCAGCCTGCACAGGGTCCATACTACCCTTAACAAAGCATACCCCTTTGTTTTAGGCGCAGATCACCTTACGCACACATGCCAACCTTTATATTGGGACACAATGGCTTCCTATCATGGACCAAATCAAACTCCACTCCTGCCTTCTAGGGAAGAAGGTCCTTCTAGGTCTTGCACTCCCCCAACAAGCCTTATTCCATCCGGTCCTGGCTGAACACTCCACAAGAAGTGTTACAAGACACACACTAGCAGTACCTTTCAGAATAACTGCCTTGGGGAGGCAAGCCTTTGCAGTAAGGGTCCCCACCTAGCTAAATGAGCTCCCCCAGGCCACTACTAACCTTACTTGCCTTGGCCAGTTCAAATCTGAAATTCGAGAGTCCATCTCCCTTCCAGTACAATGTTGCTGTAAAGAACACCTCAGCCATTTCCAGCCCTCCCAGTGAGCCCTGACACAATATGGCTTGGCTGCAATGACCCATGGTTCCTAAGAATCTCCCATTAATCCCCACCTGCCCACCCCTTGGTCCCCCTTTCCCCTCACCCCCTTAGCCCTCCTGACTCTCCATAGCCCCACCTCCACACCCGCTTAGCCCCCTGACCCTTAAGCTATCACCCACCATTGTGCTCTCACCAATCTAGCCTGTAGCCTACTCTCCCTTAATGGCTGTACTTGTCGGTGGTTACAGTACTTGTTCCCTGCAGGCACCTATCTAATCTCTATAGCTGCATTCTGGAAATTCTCATACTTCGTACAGAGTTGGAATCTGCACTTTATTCACCTAATTTGTTATGAGACAATTTTCTTCTGTATTATGTAAAGGCTTTTGCAATGTATTCTGTCTCTCCCCATCCTTCTATTCGTAATGCTGTTTAGCCTTTTTAATGATGTGTAACTGATAATGCCTTCTAGCTGCTTCTGTTTTTCTCCACTCTCCATGTACCTGATGTTCCCCCACCCTCTGTTCGACGAGGATCCTTTGTAAATAAACTTTTAGCTCAAAGGTTGTGATTCCGACTTTACAATAAATAAAAAAATAAATGTAAAGAACTGCAACTTCAGATATCACAGTATCAAAAGCTACATTCTACAAATAATGGAAAAAAATGTACTACAATAAGCAGGAAACACCGCATCACAAATACAGTTCTATTCAAAACGAAAAGACTGACAGACTAATGCTTTTCACGCAGGCTAAATATTACACACAGGCAGATAAAAGTAGAAAATAATTAGCATATCTGATTCAAAAAGAAAAATCAAAAAGAACAACAGAATACATAAAAAATTAATGATCATTTAAATACTTCTACATCGGGGTCAGGTTTTGCGTGGAACTGCCATATTCAAAAGCCCGGATAGTGCAGGCGCATTGGGCATGCACCGGGGCAATGAGTGGAGGAGAGCGCATGGCAAAACTATTCGGGGGGGAGAGGGATGTGAATATTGGCGCAGTCCATTATTCAGAGTATTTGCTCTGCGCAAGGGTGCCTAGCGTGGCCCCCTTGCATGGAAAAAATACCGCCAAACAAAACCAGGTCTTAGCCCGGTGCAACCCTAGTGGCCACCAGAGGAAGTGCATCGGTAATCCCCAAACACAATAGGCCCTGGTGTCTAGGGCGTCACCCTCACTCCGAACCCAGTCCCAGTGTCCAGTGGTCACTCCCCGTTCTCGGATCACTGTCCCCGTATTCAGAACTACATTCCCAGGTAGTATAGTGGTCCCTCCCCTCCCCCATTCTCCAGTCGCTGTCCACGTATAAAAATGACATTGACATTCCCTGGTAGTGCAGTGGTTCCTGCTCCGTTCACCGATCACTGTCCCTGCATAAAAATAGCAGTTATGTAAGAACTTACCATAACAGTAGATCTTCGAGCAAGGTTCCTGCAGTAGGTCTTCACATATAGGACCATGCCCCCTGGTGTCAAGTTCAATCGGCAAACCCATAGCTAGCAATCATCAGTGGAAACCACCCCCTGACGTCAGGTGACGCGACGTCAGCCCGACTATAAAAGGGGCGGTCTCGCGCCCCCCCCCCCATTTCTTTTCCACCGGAGACCTAGAACAAGGACAGCAGAAAGAAAGGAGCAACAACTCCTGAGACCCTGTGCCCTGGCTAGACCCAGGGACAAGACAGAATAAAAAAGAAACATTTCCAGAAGCTGGGGGAAGGTGGGTGGGAAACTAGACCTACTGCAGGAACCTTTCTCAAAGATCTACTGTTATGGTAAGTCCTTATGTAACTTCCATATCTTACTTTGAGAGAGTCCCTGCAGGTCTTCACATATAGGACTGAATTCCAAGCAGTCTAACAAAAAGATGGAGTCGGAGACGAGTTTCCCGCTGGAGGAAGATGTCTGCCAACTAAGGATCTGCCTTAAGACAGAAGACTTTGCAAAACTGCAAGGCCGAAACCAGCTCGATGCCTAGAGACAATGTCCAGACTGTAGTGTTTAGTGAAGGTGTGGACGGAAGACCAAGTGGCCACTGCACAGATGTCTGCAGTGGACACATTCCTGAAAAAAGCGGTAGAAGCAGCCATGCATCTGGTGGAGTAGCCTTTAACCACCCCAGGAAGGGTTTTTCTGTATTTCTGGTAAGTGTAGTGAATAGAGTTAGCCAGCCACCTAGAAATAGTCTGTTTAGAAATGGCCTTGCCCTGGCACTAGGAGGCAAAGGCCACAAAGAGTTGGTTTGACTTCCGAACTTCCTTAGTCTGGGAGGTATAGTACCTCAAAATCCGATGCACATCTAGGGTGTGCAAAAGATATTCCCCCGTTGGAATGCTGAGGAAACTAGACCGGCAGTTCAACACTCTGGTTGAGAGTTGTCTCCAAAACTATTTGTGGAAGAAAGGAAGGATTACTCCTCAAGACCACCCGGTCCTTGTGAAAAATCAAATAAGGCTCTCTGCAAACAAAGGCCTGAAGCTCTGAGACCCTTCGAGCTGAAGTAACTGCAACCAAATACAGAGTCTTCCAAGACAGGAAGCGCATAACACAACTTGCTGCCGGTTCAAAAGGGGGCAAAGTAAGTTTCTCCAACATAAAATTAAGATCCCATGGAGGACAGGGGATCCGGACTGGAGGTTTGATGTGAAGGATACCATTCAAGAAAGTTTTGGAAAGCTCTAATTATGCTAGGGTTTTGCCCTCCACCGGAATGTGGTAGGCCGACACTGCAGAAAGATGGACTTTAACAGAGGAGTAACTAAGGCCCAACTCAGAAAGATGTAAGAGGTGAGGCCAAGAAAGAAAAAGGGTCCATGCATTTGGCTGTGTCCCAGATACAAAATCTCTTCCACTTCATGGCGTAGATCTGGTACAGGGTTTTCTGGCTTCCACCAGGACCTGAGTAACCTGAGAGGAAACTCCTTAGTGAGAAACCGCTATGACCACAAGTGCCACGCATGAAGATGGAGAGAGTGAAGACTCGGATGGATCAGGGTGCCCTGCTCCTGAGACAGAAGGTCATGAGACAGTGGCAGAAGGACTGGCGGTTCTAGAACTAGTTGTTGTAACAGTAGGAACCAAATCTGCCGGGGCCACAGAGGGGAAATCAAAATCAAGTGGGCTCCTTCTGCCTGGAGTTTCAAAAGAACCTTCTGAATGAGAAGGGAAGAAACGCATATAGAAATCTCCCTGTCCAAGAGAGAGACAGTGCGTCTTGCCAAAAAGCACCATGCCCGGGAGTGAGCGAGCTAAAGTTGGGTAGTTTTGCGTTGCATGGAGAGGCGAACAGATCTAGGTCTGGCCGACCCCACTGAAGAAACAGGTCTTCGACTACCTCCTGCTTTAGTTACCACTCGTGAGCCCTGGCTACTGATCAGCTGAGACTGTCCGCCAGAACGTTGTGCACACCTGGTACATGGACTGCTGTCAGAAACAGGCCATGCTGAATAGACCAATACCATACTCTCACTGCTTCCCTGCAAAGAGGGTACGACCGGGTACCTCCCTGTTTGTTGAGGTACCAGACAGTCGCCATGTTGTCTGTCTGGACCAGAAGTGTTCTCGGAAGGAGTAACGACTGGAAGCCCTGGAGAGCACAGAGGACTGCCTCTGGTCTCTAGGATGTTGATGAGAAGATGCTGCTCCTGAGGAGATCAGGGATCTTGAGTTCTGTGATCCCCAACCCATATCAGAGGCATCCAAGGTGAGGGTCTGTGAAAGAGCCAGAGAGTGGAAGGGGGCTCCCACCAACAAGTTGGTGAGGTCCTGCCACCAGAGGAGGTCTTTCTGAAGGCTGTTGGAGAGCACGACCAGTTGGTTCATGTTGTCCGATCGTTGATCCCACTGGGTAATCCTCATGTGCAGTCTGGCCAGGGGGACGGGTCTAGCTGAACCCTTGGCAAATGGCACACTCAGCCAAGTTGTGCTTAGGCCCCAGGCAGAGGATGCAGCAGGAGTGGTCATCCCCGTGTGAGAATTGGGCGCCGCACTTGGAGCATTTCTTCTTAAGATGAGACGACAAACACTCGTTTGAAAAATTTGGAGAAAAATATATAGAATAAGACAAAAATCGTCAAATACTAAGCAGGCGACTGATCAAACGAACTGAAACGACAGCGGGAAAGAACTGGAGGGCGGGCGCGGGACCGCCCCTTTTATAGTTGGGCTGACACCTGACGTCAGGGGGCGGTCCCCGCTGATGACTGACTGTTAGCTACAAGTTTGCCGTTCGAACCTGATGCCAGGGGGCACAGTCCTATATGAGAAGACCTACTGCATGAACCCTCTCGAAGTAAGATCATAAATTCCCTGGTAGTCTAGTGGTCCCCCTCAATTGCTGATCACCGTCCCATTATTTAATCTCTCAAAATGTCCCTGGTAGTTTAGTGGTACCTCCCACTCCCTAATCGCCATCCCGTTAAATACTACGTAACATATCCTTGGTAGTCTAGTGCACCCCCCCCCACCCTGACTGGTAGTGACCCACCACCCCGCTCCCCTCAATGTGCATCAATATCACTTTTGAGTGCTGACTTCAAGATATTTACTAAAATACTTGCTTCAAGGTTAGAGTTAGTTTTACCTTCTATAATACACTCATATCAGATGGGCTTCATCAAAGGAAGGAGAGGGCACAACAATATAAGGAATGTCATAAACTTTATAAATTTGATTAGGGAACATAATGCTATGGTGGTGTCCCTGGATGCAGAAAATACTTTTGACAGAGCAGAAAGAGCATATTTACCAGAGATCTTAGACAACACTAATTTTGGAGCAGGCATTATTTCATGGATTAAAGCTATATACAGCAAACTATGTGCTAAAATCTTGACTAATGGCAACACATCGCAAGCGTTCTGGCTTCAGAGGGGATTCCATCAAGGGTGCCCTCTTTTGCCTTTATTATTTACTATAGCTATTGAGCCATTAGCCAACAGTATTAGGAAACCTTAGGATATACAAGGTTTACAATATGGAGAAGAATCATTAACAGTTTCACTGTTTGCAGAGGATGTATTGCTGTATTTGAGAAATCCAGAATCGGAAATCAAAATTATATTACAATTGGCAAAGGACTAAGGGGCAGTTTTGGGATACTATGTTAACTGGGGCAAATCAGAAGCATTACCCATGTATCATACGAAATATACTATAAGACAAGGATTATTTCCAATTAAAATTCAGAATACTTCCATTAAGTATTTGGGGATTCATTTATCTAACCAAATTTGTAAAATATTAGATTTAAATATTAAACCCATGTTAGCCATCATAGATCATGATTTAGAAAGCTGGAAAGGTCTCCCAGTAGCACAGCAGTGGTATATAAGTGTCAAGATGAATATCTTACCTAAATTATTGTATTTGTTCCAAGCTTTACCTCTCAGAATTCCTAAACAGTTTTCTAAAGAACCAGATAAAATAATCTCTAAATTTATATGGAAAAGTGGTAGGACACAGCTAAAAAAAGCAGAATTATTGGCTTCTAATAATAGAGCGGGACTAAAACTTCTAGATTTTAAATCTTATCATATAGCTATGCTGTAGGAGCCACTTAAAGGATGGATGAATAAAAAAAAATAAAAAAAGCACACCTCTATGGGTCTATTTAGAAAACATAAAAAATAATACATATAAAAGAAAGGAACCTATCTTCTTCACCAAATCTTTGACAAAAGAAGATACTGCCTGTTATCAAAACGTATTTCTTGAGGATATGCTACTTACTTGGGAAATAATTACTAAAAAAGGGAAAAAGAAAAGGGAAATCAATAGACATTTCCCTATATGAAGAAATAATGTCCATAAAAATTTTAACAGTGAACATTTTAATGGGAACAATTTGATATATGCCTAATCAGGGATTTACATCGCGGTAATATCTTTCATTCTTTTCAACAAATAATGACTCAATATGGCTTGTATAAGAAGTCCAAACAAACAAAAAACACAGCACCAACACTTCTTTAGTAAATAATACTGTATTAAACTCACATAGAAAGAGATGAAATACAGTGACGCCTTACAAGGTGACAACAGCTCCCAGAGCACAAACAGCCCGACCAGTTTCGGCGCCAAAAAGTGCCTCCTCAGGTGGGGCTGTTTGTGTTCTGAAGAGCTATCTGCTCTATGGCGTCACTATTCACCTCTTTCTATGTGAGTTTAATACAGTATTATTTACTAAAGAAGTGTTGGTGCTGTGTTTTTTGTTTGTTTGCCTACTGACTTACACTAGCACAACTTTAGCTGGAGCCGCTTTTTCTTGTGTTATTGTATAAGAAGGCCCCCATATTCAAAGGAGATGCACAGCATATCCTGGCTCACAACGGAGGTGAGTTGCGCATCTCGAACAATGTACTGAAGCGCAATATTCAATGGGGGTAGAAGCACCGCCAAGAGGAGACTGGGCTATGGCCCACGAGTAATGTATGCAGCACACAGAGGGGGCGTTCCCATGAATGTGCCGCGCAAGGGCATATTCGTTGGGAATGTGCTCTGCAAGGCCCTGAAATGTGCCGCACAAAGATCAGCCAACAAAACCTGGCCTAACTCGGCTGGCCACCCACAGGCAGGCTGCTGTAGTGCAGACAGGTACATGTCAGTCTGCCAGACCCAGTGGTCCGGTGGAACCTCCCTCCCACACCCGGTCCCTGCCCAACATGCAGCAATCTCCCAACCCGTTACCATAGTGTAGGGACCCCCCCCCCCCAATCCTGGTCCCGATAGGAATACCATGACAACCCCTCCCCCATTACCATAAGGCACTGTGCCCCCCCAGCCACAATCCCTGTTCAAAGGAGGATCCCACCCACTCCCAGCCCCAGTCAATATACATGCCCTACCCGAATCCCATTCCCATAGAGTGGCGGTACCACCCCCATCCCCGATCGACAGATGAAAATCCCCCCGTCCGTAGTACAACCATGCTGCTGACCCAGCCCCAGTCCCTGATCAGAATACATGGTAGTCTCTCCCAGCCCCGATCCCCGCTGCCTGACAGCATGGACAGACACCCCCAGAATTGTCATAGTGTGCTGCTCCCCCAAACAGGACTGGATCCCCCGACCCTGCTCCCTCCCCAACCCAACTAGAGCCAGCGACTGGCTCAGCCCTCCACACACCACCACCACGGTCAGCCGACGACTGCTCTGCCACTGTACAATGTATGCACATTAGCATGTACATTGTACACTGCATTGCACTGACAGATCAGTCGGCGGCTGGCAATAGTATTAATGAAAACGTCGCCGGCTTCAGTTTGGTTGGGGAGCAACGGGTCGGGTGGTCTGGTCCTGTCAGGGCAGGGGGTCACTACATACTGGATCAGCGGTTGGTGGACATACGTATTGCAAACGTGGACCGGGAACGGGTGGGGGGGTACCTCCGCACTGTAGTACTGGATATCAAGCATGGGAGGGGGTTCCAGCACTAAGGACATGGGGTTGGGGATGCCTCTGTTTCGCTAGGGGTTCGGACATGGGAGGGTGTGTGTTGTTGTTACACACAGGGATCAGGGCAAGGTGGGAGTCTGCTTGTGCCACTGACAGGGAGCGGGAATGGGAGGGGGTACCACGGGACCACCGAGCTGGCAGGGGGACTGTCTGTGCCTGAGACGGCCGGACGGGGCCTTGCCCGGCACATTCAGCCAGTCGCAGCCATGCTAATGAGCCCATAATGGGCATGCATGAGGCTCATTTGCGCCATGCATGCCCAATGAGCTCATTAGCATATGCTGGCTGAACATCACCCTTGGGGGAATGGTGCATCCAGGTTTGCGTCACACAGTCCACCACTGATGGTGTTCCACCCTGGCCCTGGGTGCGCTGCGCCCACCATGGCAGCCGCCTGCTTGTGCCGCACATCCAGGGTCCCATATTCATACAGGATGCGCGGTCTGTGCCGTTCGCGCATACTGTTTGAATATTGCTACAGTGCTGGCCGGTGAATCCATTTTGCGCAATGCACTGTTTTACATGCGCAACCGGCTGCCACTGAATATGTCCCCCAAAACATTTTTATTAGTTATTTTTTTTTTTGCAAATAACTGTACTTTATTGGACAATTTCCAACACAAATTACATACCAAAATTATTAAATAACTCAAAAGGGGAGATACAATTCCCAAACCATGAAATTAATAATTCAGGAGAATCATAAAAAAAGAGAGAGAAAACCAAATCCCCCCAAAAGGGATAAAGACCCCCCTCCACCCCTGGCAGCTATCCAGTAATTAACCAACAATAAATAATGTTATATCATAGGACAGCACATAGCATACAAAGGAAAAAACAGCTGGTCTAGTACATATTAAACAAAGGAGAAAAGGACAATGCGGAACAAATACAAACAAGGATCGACACCACTAAAGGGAAGTCAAAAGAAATACCTAACTTTAATAACCGTACTCTGTCCTTAAGACTTTGACTCAGACTACCCTAACATTGTTGAAATTTCAGTGAGGCATTAAAGAGTGAAAAAACGATCTTTCTGCATTTAATGCATTCAAAATTCGTCCACCATTCCTAAATGATGGGGTCAGTCGTCTCTCAATGAGTAAAATTATTAACTTGGTAACAGATGCCACCAATGCCATTCGGTATTTTGATAACTTGCCAGGTATGTTACCAAACATACCAAATATGCAAACCTCCGGGTTAAAAAAAACGGCAAGGTCGTAATATTGGTTTATCCTTTGCTTCACCAATTGCCATAATCCCAAAATTTTAGGGCAAGTCCAAAACTTATGGTAACTGGATGCAAGGGGGTCACTACAATCTATGCATACTGCAGAAAATCGACGGTTTAGTCTAGAGAGTTTAGCTGGAGAAAAATATAAATTATGTAATAACTTAAATTGAATGTCTCTCAACCTATCCTGTTTAACATATTTATAGGTGTCGACCCAAACCTTCTCCACGTCTCTGGTGACCATCCCAAAGAGAAGTTTGATTCCCAGTATGCGGAATCGGGACACATTAGAATCTCTTCTAGCAATAATATATTTATAGATCTTAGAGATTGCTTTGCCCGACAGTATAAGCTCATTCAGCTTACTAAACATAGTTCTCAGGTTCTCGAACCAGGACCTTTATAGAAAAAGATTTGACACTGCTTAGTATTTGGGTTAGTTTCAGAAAGGACTGGACTCTCACTCCAAATTTTTCCACCAATACCTGAAATGGAAGTAAAGAATTACCTGAATAAAGATCGTTAACTCGTGGTTTAACAGCAGTTGTTACTACAAAACTGGGTATCGGCTGGCTCCCGATTAAAAAGTTCGGATTCTTTAATAAGGGTTGGGATAAATCATATGATTGCGAGATTTTGAACTTTGCATAATATTGATGCAGAGCTTTTATATCCCAACCCAGCAGGGTACATCTAACCATCTTCGGAACCTTAACCCATGGAATATATAACAGGGACTCTAGGTCAAGTTTAAAGCTTTTAATGAATAGCCGGTCCAAAGGAGCCCAGGAAGAGAAACTTCCTCCTACTTGAGCCCACACGGCCAGTCTTGCTATGTGAATCGCTAAGTAGTATACATAAAAGTCCGGTAATTGAAGGCCTCCTAGTTTACGCTGCCGGGCAAGTTTATAATAAGACCTTCTAGGGGGTCTACCATTCCACAAAAATTCTGAGCAATGCTTGTAGAGAGGCTTAAAAAAGGACTTTGGAAGATAAATGTTTAAATTCGATAGTGGGTAAAAATGTTTGGGCATGACCACCATCTTAAGCGTATTGGCTCTGCCCGAAAAGGTCAACGGAAGCTTTGACCATCTTTCCAAGTCCTTTTATTGATTTAAATAAAGGTCTAAGGTTTAAGTTGGCCAGGGCCTCTAAATTCTTAGTTATTTGGATGCCTAAATAGGTTAATGATTGCGTCTGCCAGTGGAGTCCCAAAGAAAGGCACCATCCCTTCTGAAGAAATGGAGAAAGTGAGTATACTGATGTTTTACCTTTATTTAAACTGTATCCAGAGAGCGCACTAAAGTTGGTAATTAGTTCGAGTACTTTAGGGAGGGAAGAAGTAGTATTAGAAATATGTAACAGTAAATCATCAGCGAATGCTGACAGTTTGAACTCAGAGTCACCTATCTTGAGCCCTTGTACTTCATCGTTTACTTTGATAGATCTAATTAGTGGTTCAATATACAAGTTAAATAGATAGGGTGATAAAGGGCAGCCTTGTCGTGTACCTCTTAATAGGGGAAAAGCGTCTGAAATTAAGTTATTGCATTGAATCCTTGCTGAGGGACATAAATACAGTATTCGAATCATATGAATAAATCTGGCAGGAAAACCAAGTTTAGCCAGGGTAGTAAACATGAAGAGTCCCTCAACCCGGTCGAAGCTTTTTCTCGTCTAGCGAAACCAGGGATGCCTCCACACCAGGGTCCATGGCGCGAAATTAAGTAAACAACTTTCTAAAATGATCGGCCGAGGCGGCCCTCAACAAAACCAGCCTGTTCCGGACTCAATAGATCACACCAGACTCTTTTTAATCTGCTAGCCAGTATTTTAGCAAAAATCTTTACATCTAGATTTAATAAGGAAATCGGTCTAAAATTACTCACTAAATCTGGGGACTTATCAGGTTTCGGTAGTAAAATAATCTTGGCCTCAAACGGCGTTTTGTCCTTAATCCCTTGATCACACCAAAAGGAAAAGAGCTTATGCAGTAGGGGCACAAGATTATTTTTAAACAGCTGAAAAAAAAAGGCCGTAAACCCATCCGGGCCTGGCGCTTTATCCGGGTGAAAAGAGTCAATAGCTTTCCCTATTTCATCCTCAGAGATAGGAGCTAAGTGTTGACCAACATCCTCTGATAGTCGGGGTAGGGGGATGCTGTCTAAGAATTTCTGAATCTTATCCGTGACCTGGGAGGGGGACTGTTGGCTTGAATAAAGTTTTCGGTAGAATTCTACAAAGACTTCTAATATCTTCCCTGGATCTGTGACCAACTGTCCTGATTCTGGATGCTTCAGGGCAGTCACCCACTTGGCCGAAGATTTTTGCTTTAACTGCCAGGCCAGCAACTTCCCAGCCTTGCTACCCTGCCCTAGATATAAGGCCTTAACTCTGGAAGCTGAGTTAATAACTCTCTCCCTCAGCTTATCTGCATACCATGTTCTTAAGGTTGTTAGTTTTTGCTCCTGCTCCTCCGTTCTCCGATTTTCATGTATATCTTCTAATTCCTTAATCTCCCCTAAACAATTATCTAAGAGCTGCCTGGTTTTTGCTTTATGCACCGTAGCTATTCGTATCAACTCAACTCTCCACACAGATTTAAGGGCTGCCCAGGTTTGATCCACAGCTATAACAGAACCCCAATTACTGTCAATTGAGTTTTCCAAAAAAGGATCTAAATCCAGTTAAGGCCTTGGGTTCTTTTAGAATGTTATTATTTAAAGACCATGAATATGACCTGGAGGGCTCTGAGGGCAAAGAACACACAATTTTTATAGAAGAATGGTCAGAGATTACACGGGCAAAGTTGTGGCCTCCACTACCCAGGGTAAACTATATTGACTGACCAAGAAATAGTCAATCCTCGAGTATGATTTATGTACCGCAGAAAAAAAGGTATATTCACGAGCATTGGGGTTAAAGATACGCCAAGGGTCAACTAAACCTGATGATGAGATAAACTCTCTCAGAGCATTCTGTGTTGGGGAAGGGAGTGATCCTTTATGCCGAGAACGGTCCAACCGATTAGACTGGACTAAGTTCCAGTCACCACCCAAAATTATTGGCACATTTTTAAAGGACGCCAAAACCAGTCCCAACTGAATAAAAAAGGATTGTGAATCCAAATTAGGTCCATACACTGATCCTAACACTAAATTGAACCCACTTATACTGCCTGAGACAAATATATATCTACCCTGTGGGTCGGGGATTATTTCTGATTGAATAAATGGAATCCCATGAGCAATTAGGATGGCAACCCCTCGACTACTCGATGAAAACCCCGCACCAAAAACCTGGCTCACTCACTTCTTCTTGAAGTGGGCTAACTGATCAGGAAGGACGTGGGTTTCTTGCAAAAACACTATCGCTGGTTTTAAATGGGCTAAGTGATTTAAAATAACAAATTTTTTACGATTGTCCTTTCCTCCATTAATGTTCCAAGAAACAATATTCAACCCATTAGCCATTTCACTGCCAGAATCATATAAAAAATATTGGGATAGCTGCCCCCCATACTAACCCCCTAACAAAAAAATCTACATTACCCCCAAATTCGTCTCCCTCCCAACAAAAGAAAACTACACCAATAATCAACTTAAGGCCATCCCTCCTGGCCCGAAGCCAACTTCTCTTCCACTGGATCGTGGTGCGACATAGAGATGGGTACATCCCCCTTTAAAAGACAGTCTTAATCATTGGATACATGAACCTGCTAAATCTAGTCCCAAACCTAGGCTAATAAAGACCATTTACAACGAACACATATTTAGCAAATAAGTAGGAGAATAAGACCCAACTTAGTGGAAGCTAAGGAGCATAATTTTAACCAAATTAAAGGGTAGGTTACAGGCCATCCCTGTAAATACCTCAGTTCCTTGAGTGTAAAAAAACAAAGGATTCCTGCATAACGCCCTGTTCACCTGGCCCAGGTGCAAGACTCAGGCAATACTTGAAAAATTAAACTCGGCCAACCTGCCCAACTGAAGATGTCAGCATAAAACCAAAAATGGAACAGTTTAATCATGCCATAAAATCATGCCTAATGATATGCCCTTTAGCTTCCTGTGATAGTATAACAAAATCTTTTAAAATCTCCTATATATGGAGTTCCTTCAATTAAGAAACATTTTTAAATTTAGAATCCCCAACCAAATAGGCGTAGTGAATAGGATCCAGCACCGTCTTAATATATCAAGTACATACAGTTCAGGCCATATATCTTCATTAGTGAATACATTACTAGCCATTAACTATAAGTATAAGCCCACGCCCCTTCTTATAGATAAATCCCCGATTGCCTACCCAGGTATGTGGATAACATGTAACAGAGCTTCTTTTTCTGTCCCCCTGACAACATGTCTAGGGACTGAATATAGCTTCATACCGAAAATAGACTATGTCCCTCCGGTCCTACCAGGACTAAGCTAATAACACACTAGGAAGTTTACCACTTGTTAAGTACCACCATAAGAAAGCAAATTAAGATTGTTAACACCAAATAAAGAGTCCAGGCGCTACCGCCTCTGAAGACTGGGTAGGTGGCTAAACTTGAGGCTTCACCCTTGGCAAACAGGTCGGGTAGCAGAGATTTCAGAGATGTCAGCGCCTCCTCAGCCGAGTTGAACCTCTTGGGACCTCTTTAACTGTGACTTCTAACTTTGCAGGATATAATAGCGATGTCGGATCCGCGGCCCACAGCTTTGAGGTGATCGGTCTGTAGCCTTTGCCTTGAGCCTGTCTCATTTTCCATGTCAAATCAGGCACTAATCGCAGTTTCTTGCCCTCCCACTGAAAGCTGCTAGCTTCTTGACCTCTCTTAAAATATGCTCACGGTCAAGATAATTAAGCAGTTTAAAAATTATTGGCCTCGGTGGTTCTGAGGTGGGGTTTGGCTCTAAGGGCCCGGTGACCCCTCTCTATAATATATTCTGGCCCATTTGGTGAGGGCCCCGCCGATTTTTTTAGGAGCTTCTGTAGAAACAAAATAGTGTTCGGTCCTTCTTCCCCTTCTGGGAGACACAATAACACCAAGTTATTTCGTCTGTTACGGCCCTCTAAATCATCGAGGCGATCTTCAAGCTTATTGATGCTCCTTTTACAATCAGTTATGGTAGGCCCTGATTTGTCCATGGCTCTCTCGATGGAGGAAATTCTCGCCTCTGCATCTGTCACCCTACGCGCGAGTTGAGTCAGGGCTGGCTTTATTTCAGATACTTCGTCAATTAACTTAAACAACGCATCCTTAATTGTTGCCAGATCATCATAGATTTTAGACGGCGTAATTTCTTCCTCTGCGGGTAATGGCGACGAGCTCCGTCGCGGGCCGTTTATCTTCAAGCTCCGTTTCCACTTCCTGCATTCTGCCGAAACGGGCTTGTTCCAATTTTCGCCAAAAAACAGTCTCTGCCTTTTAAGGATGGTGTCCTGATGGCTATTAGCCTCGTACAACAGTGCAGTATCGCAGATTCAATCGCGCAGAAGAGGGAGACCCGGAGAGCTGCTGCTTCTACTCCATGCGCGTCACGTGACCCTCCATTTTTATTAGTTATTTACAGCTAAGGGCAACTCTTGAGGAGATACTGGGTAATGAAAGTTATGTCAAGAGGGGAATTAACTTCTTGACATGATATACTTTGCACCTAACAGAATTTACTTGATATCTAAAATCTAAAGATACACTATAAGGTCAAAATGTTTGGATCTGACAGCGTTAAAAATTAAATGGGAAACTGAAGTACAAGTCTCATTTACAGTGGATAAGTGGGATAAGTTATGTTCATCATGTAAATTGTCTATAGACAATAGATTAAATCAGATTCAGTTTTACATTTTTCACAGGATTTATTATACACCTTCTTGCTTAAATACATATAATCCCAATATTTCCTCAAGTTGCCAGGGATGTAAAATGCAAGTGGCAAATCTGTCACATTTAATGGTACAATGCCTAAACATTTCTACATTTTGGCAAAACATTTTTAGATTGATTAATAGTATTCTTAATATTAATTTGTTTCTTGAAGTGGAAGGGTAGCACGTGAAAACGGCGAAGTTATAAGGGCGACAGCAGAACAGTGAATGCTAACACGGCGACATACAATTCACGCCGACCATGAAATACTGGTGATTCCACTGGTATGGCAATCTTCACTGTCAATGAGCACCTCAGAGTGGTATATTTAGAGATAGGGGGGTTTGGGGGGTGCAGCCCCCCCATGGGGTGTGGGGGACATAGCCCCCTACGTGAAAAACACTTCCACTGTCAGGTTTAACTTTGCTACTGTGATCGCAAATTCTCTCACTGTAAGTATTACCTGAGCAACCTCCCTTTGTTTCTCCTGGTACTTCTCCCTATCCCCTTCTGCCTGTGTCTTTTTGTATTGCCTGAATGCTATCTTTTTGGCTTTCACTTTCTTTGCTACCTCTTTGGAAAACCATAATGGTCTCCTCTTCCTTTTCCTCTTGCTAACCTGCTTAATGCAGTTACGCTTCAAACATATTGTTCATAACAATATGCCTTTTACATAATGCAATTAGTGGACAAATACATATGTTGTTGGCCTATGCCAATTTAATAACAGTGCCTATTGCACCTGTGACAAGTGAAAAGGTCTACCTTCTTTACCCTGTATAGTGAAATACTCCAAAGTACTGAGTGGGGTAAGGCTTGAAACATAGGTTTGGAGTACAATCTAAATTTTGCATATTATAATTGTTAAAATTTAAAATGACAAAACCTGCATAGAGTACACTCATTCTTCAGGGGTACCTGTGAGCAATAAGACAAAGCAGACATTAATTTTACTTTTGGTTTGCTTTGGAACATATTGTAGGGTGGGTCAGCAATGCTGGTCCCAGTATTTAGGTTTGGTTATGAGCATTAAAAACGTTATACATGTGGAGCACTTTTCTGAATACACACATGATACAGTGTAGCAAGATGTATATCAAAACATTATAACATAAACATGAAACATAAGCATGTTTGTAATAGAACAATTTCAGTATTGAGCATAATGCATAATGCATAAAATACATTTTAAACAACACATATAGACTGTAAACTTAGCTTAGAGTCCAGAAATGTTAGAGTACTGTGAATTTACTGGTTGAAAAAAATGCATTCATTGCTGTGAGGCAATGACAAAAGTTGTTTTGCATTTTTTTTTTTTTTTCTTTTTGAAATGCATTCTAAGAGATACGTAGGTACGGTATTACCATCAATCTGGATTTTTTATAAACTCAGCTGACATTTTGTCATGCTTAGGATAAGGAACCAGGGCGCTTGGCTTCTTTATCCTATGGAAATAATCTTGTTTTATTTTTAAACTGGTGTGTGTTTGTTTTTGTTGTTTGTCTGTGTTTCTTCTCTTTCTTCTAGAGAAAAAGAAGTTCCCCATCTTTATAGTAAGGTATGAAACTTACTAAACTAATTGTAATATTATCTTGTTATAATTTAAAGTGTAGTAGGTGGGGATCATGTCACCATCCACAGCTAACTTTTTTATTGCTACAGTATTCGAGCTGTCTCTTTCACTTCGAGTTGTCTCTTCCACCAGTAGGAGCTTGGGGGAAGGGGGTAAGTTACCCTTCCTCCCTTCCAGTGTAGTACCCACAAAGGTTGCAAGGTACATCACTGTTCCCCCAAAGGGGTAAATAAAGAAAATGTATATTTGCCAATAATTGTTTCTTATTTACAGGTTTTAAAAAAGACCCAAGGTATTTTAACAGCATAACCCAGCCCAAGCCCTTCTGTTTTTTCTAGTGCAAACAGTTAAATCTCACACCTATTATTGGTACAAGGGTTTCCGCCCTCAGCAAGTAATCAGTTACGCTGGAGGGTGAAGTTGTGTATGTATGTCCACACATATTCATTCTTTTGATTGTCTTTTCAGCTTTCTTATCCTGCCGACTACGCCAAAACTGTGATCGCAAATTCTCTCACTGTAAGTATTACCTGAGCAACCACTCCCGTCGTCACGGGCAAAAACCACACCACTGGGTTTTGTCTTAACGTCGCTTTATTTGATCAAACCTTACACATGCATGTGGGACTTTCTGCAAAGCAGAAAGCTCTCCGATTACAATTTACAGCAGCTTTTTATAAGCTAGATTTTGCAATTCTTATCTTGAAAAATACCAACATTTCAGTATAAGCCAATCATAAGACAGCATAACAAGTTTTTAGCAATGTAACAGAAAAAACACATTGATATGCATGAGGTATTTTTCCACTGCTTATTTTATTTCTTTCCCATTACTGCTTGATACATATGCCTGGGTCAAGCTGACCTGAGAGAGACAATGAGTTTCACTCACACCATAGCAACGCACAGCTTGCCTTCAATGCCTACTACGTGCTGTTATTTTTATATTTTGCCCAGGCATGCTCTTATCTTTATATTTTGTCCAAGCCCGTTATTCAGGCTGGTACAACCAGTTCTGCTCAGTTTTATCCATCTTTCTGTTTTTACAAATGTACCTCAAGTAACCTCAGTACAAATTCTATAACCCTTAAAAAAAGAAAACATGAACTCAGAAATTTCTACTACATTCATAATGACTTTGTTACAGCATGGCTTTCAAAGCAAGCATAGCTTCAAGGCATTTAATAGCAAATATAGCTTTATGATATATAAAAATTCCCTCACACTGCCTTGTCACGTATTTTGCGGTGGAAATCAGTGAAAATGTCGCTATTTCCGACAGTTGCCGTTTGTCCATCCTGCTTTCAGGTTTGCCATTGTGTCAGTCGCCTTATTTAACTCGGCGTTATCACATGGAACCCACAGAAGTATGTTTATTAGTTTCAACTACGTTACAAACCCTTTCAGAGGGAGCAAGTTATAAATTATTAAATATGATGATTATTAATGCTAGACGATACATTGCCAGAATGTGGAAAGGTCCGTTAGTTCCAACATACGAACTTGGGAAAAAATCTCCCCTACTGAAGTGTATGAGAACTGAAAATCAGCATGTTATCATGATTAAAAGCATTAAAAAATATTAGGAAATCTAGGGCCCAGTACAAAATGCCATGGAAACTTATTTACTCTACTGTATCAGAATGGGGGTTTATTCATTCAGGTGGAACACAAAGATGTCTTGCTTTTTGTCCCCCAATTATCTATATAGATTATATGTAAAATTTCTTTTAGTTAACCAATATATTTATTAGATTAATGTTTATGAATGACACTTTGCTTAAAGCAGCAGTGCAACAAAACTACAAACAAATTGACCCTACTTTTTTTCCACTATAGAAGATTCCAGGCACCTTCTAATTTTCTGTGGTGGTACACGTTTCTGATTCCACCAAAATCTGAGTATTTTACCAATGTATAAATTGAAATTGTTTTCAAGAAAAAAGATAGCCACTATATCTTGCACAGAAATAGCACTGTAGATCTGGCAAGGGTTCAGATCGAAAAATTAAAAAAGACACATGGTGCACAGCATAGACGGTACATAGGCAAGTACATTTGCCAGGTACGCTAGTTTTTTTTTTTGTTTTTTTTTTACTGTAGCTGAAACTAGCATTTTTGGAAAAACAGTTTTAGTTATGCTGCTGCTTTAATATATGGCTATTTTTGTACTATGGAATGCATACAATGCAGTGTTTCTGGACATGTCTTTTTTTATATACTGTATGCAATAAAATATATTTAAAAAAAAAGACCATCACAGAGAATCAAAAACTCAAACAATACTGTGAGAAAGTAAATAAAATACTAAAGAAAATATCAGTTGAAATGAGATGGAGAAAGCTCTTTAGGGTGACTTCTTCCTCAGGCAGAGACATAAATCTGATGTCAGAGGGCAGAGCAGAGCATGACCACACAGCAGAGATTTGAATTTCATTCCAAGATTCTCTAATTTGCATAAAATTCTACTCTCCAGGGCAGCTAAAACCAGCAGGTTGATTTGCAGTAGTTAAGCAAGTGAGGGATTCCTGGGGTTTGAATAAAAACATTTAATTCAATGACATACAAGCACTACAGTAAAAAGTAAATAGTTAAACTACTGACACAAATATGACATATAACTAAGTCAGCAGAACAAAACCATTAGATCTATGGAGTCTACTTGTACTGCAGGGTTCTCAGCATCAGCTACTAACCCTGCCCCCCTCCAATCAGTCCTACCCCTCCGTCCGCTCCTCTCTTGATGCTTATTTTCCCTTTAACTCTGCCCCAGCCTCTTTTAAAGCTGCCTACCATTTTCAATGAAACCTCCTCCTCAGGAAGCCCATTCCAACCCCCCACCACCCTCTTCCTGAAAAAGTGACTCCTAGCCTCTTCTAAACCTCTCCCCCCAACTTGCTCTCCTCTCGTGTTCCTGTTCCCAGTAAGCTTGAAGAGACCCTCTTTGTCCACCCGATTTATATCTTTCAAATACTTGAAGGTGCCAATAATCCCCCCCCCCGCTCCTCCTGTGAGTGCACGTTCAGGGCTTCCAATCTTTCCTCACATGTCCTATACCCTGCTGGCCCCTGATCATTTTAGCTGCCCTCCTTTGGACCATCTCTAGTGGGTTTATGTCCTTTTTAAGGACTGCAGTCCAGATAGCCTCACTATTGACCTGTACAAAAGCAGTATTACCTCCTCCCCTACTGTTGATCCCCCATGGCAATAGAAACTAACATTTTATTTACCTTTGCTGATCCTTTCCTGCATTGCATGGAGTGTTTCAGGTCACTAGTGATCATCATTCCCAAGTCCTTCTCCTCCTCTGATGCAGATACCCGGACCCTGCCCAGGCTGTACTCAGTCCTTGGGTTCTTGGCTCGAATGTGCATAACCTTCCATTTCTTTGCACTGAAGCCAAGTTGCCAAATCCCAGACCACCTCTCAAGCTTTTCTAGATCTTCCATTAGGTTTTGTATCCCTTCTCCCACCCATAGATCTTGCTGTCATCCACAAATAGGCAAATTTTGCCTTTAATACCATCTACAATATCACTGATGAAGACACTGAACACCACCAGCCCCAGCACCAAGCCCTGTGGAACCCCACTGGTGACCTTGCTGGTGCTTGAGATCCCACCTCCCACCAGTATGCTCCAGATCCTGCCCTTCAGCCAGTTTTCCACCCACCCCTGTCAACTTCTCACCAACCCCTACTTCCTGATCAATCTCTTGTGGGGTACAGAGTCATAAGGCCTTGGTGAAGTTCAGGTAAAGGATGTCCACTACTTGGCTCCTGTCCACTGTTTTACTGACCCACTCAAAGAAGTAAATAAATTTTTTTTGACACAACCTCCCTCCCATAAACTTGTGATGCTTCTCATCCTGGAGATCATTCTCATCCAGATACTCTACTAACCTTTCCTTAAGTGTGGTCTCCATGAGCTTGCACACGATTGAGGTCAGACTGATCGGTCTGTAGTTCCCTGGGTCATTCCTGGGACCACCCTTATGACGGGGCATTACATGTGCCGTTCTCCAATGCTGCGGTACTACACCCAGCTATGTGAACTATTGAACAGGTCAGCCAAGGAATCTGCAAGCACCTCTGCCAGCTCCGTCAGCACCCTTTGGTGTATGCCATCTGGGCCTGGGGATTTATCTACCCTCAATGCTAGCAACCATGTCCTCACCCATGCCACCTCTGTCAAAACATCCATGCACCTTCCCCCCATCTCCTCTCCTTCCACCTAGTGGCACCAGTCCATCTCTCTTCTAGGTGAAGACGAATAGAAGTACTCATTCAGCACCTCTACTTTGTCGCCATTCTCCTCCACCCACCTGTCCCTTTTCTTGACCCTAACAAACCCCTTCCTTATTCCTTTTCTCACTAATACAGCCAAAAAAACAGGTTACTCACCTGTAACAGGAGTTCTAGGAGTGGTATATGTTGTTCATCCACACTATTTGGCATGTCCCTTTCCCTTTAAGGATCGCCGGAAGGTCTTCAAGCAGGCTCCTCCTACCCACATGGGTGGTATATACCTCGGCTCCGCCCCAGGATGCCAGATCTTAGCCTGCTGGAAGCCAGGTTTTGTGCGTCTGCAGCTGCGGAGGTCGGGTAGGTCTGTGTGGATGAACAACATATACCACTGCTAGAAATACTGTTACAGGCTAGTAACCTGTTTTTCTAGGATCGTGGATATGTTGTTCATCCACACTATTTGGCAGACTCCTAGCAGTTCTCCGGGAGGAGGGAGGCAAGGCACACAACTCCACTGATACTCACTTGGGAAAAAGAGATTGGAGAACTGAGGCCCCAAAACTAGCATCCCAGCATGACTCAAGGTTGATGTGGTAATGGGTAATGAAGGTGTTTGCTGACTTCCAGGTAGCAGCCTGACAGATTTCCTGGATAGGGATGTCCCTGGAAGCAGCCACCGATGCAGCGGTATGGTGGGTAGAATGAGCTCTTATCCCTCTGGGACGCTCCATGCCCGCCAACTCATAGCACAGACTTATGCAAGATGTAATCCATCTTGCAACAGTCTGTTCTGCTGCAGATCTGTCAGAAGCAGCTTCAGCGTAGGTGACAAACAGCTGGCAAACCTCTCCTCGAATTTCCGCCGTCCTCTCCTTAAAATAGGAGAGGGCTCATCTCAGGTCCAGTGTATGGAGCCTGTATTCGGCCTCCGAGGTGTAATTAGGGTAGTATACTGGCAGAGTTAACAACTGGTTAAGGTGAAACTCTGACACTACCTTCGGAAAGAATTTCGGGTGGGGGCACAGGACAACCTTGTCCCTGTGGAAGACCAGATAAGGGGAGTCCACCGAAAGGGCCTGGAGCTCCCCTGTCCTCCTGGCAGACATGACAGCCACCAGGAAGGCCGCCTTCCATGACAAGCGTGACAATGCACACTTGCGCATAGGTTCGAATGGCTTGCCCATGAGCTTTGCCAGTACCAGCAGCAGGTCCCACGAAGGTGGAGGTTCATGCACCAGAGGGGATATGTGATGCAGGCCTTTGAAAAAGCACCTGACCACTGTCTCCTGCGCCAATACTGGCTGACCAGCCTGTGCTCGGTAAGTAGAGTCAATGACCGAAGACCCCTTTTGGACAGAGACAAAAGGTAGTCGAGAATGTTAGCCACTGGATAGGACAGAGGGTCCAGGCCCTTGCCCTGACACCAAATGGAAAACCTTTTTCATTTGAAGGCATAACATTTCCTGGTCAGTTCCTTTCTGGATGCCTCCACCACGATGAGGACATCCTCGGAAAGACTCAAAGCCTGGAACTCTAGCCGCTCATGAACCAGACTTTGAGGTGCAGAGATTGACGGTCTGGATGGTAAACCTTCCCCTGATTGAGAGAGATCAGGTCCAGGTGTGCTGAAAGCCGCTCCGGGGGCCTGCAGCTGAGGCTGAGGAGATCTAGATACCAGAACCGATGCGTCCAGTCTGGGGCTACCAGAATCACCTTCGCCTTGTCCCTCCTCACCTCGAAGAGCACCTTGTGGATCAAGGGAAATGGAGGGAAGGTGTAGAAGAGGCCTGGGCTCCACGGCCTCGAGAAGGCATCCCCCTGCAATGAGCCCTGCTGGGGGGGGCTGGGCACGAAACAGCCTCAGCTTGGTGTTGTCCCTGGAGGCAAACAGGTCCACCATTGGTCTGCCCCAGTGGGAGAACAGGCTGTAAGCTACCTCTGGATGGAGAGATCACTCGTAGGATGTCTCGCCTAAGTGGCTGAGAGCATCCGCCAGATGGTTTGAGGCTCCTGCCATATGAATGGCTAGGAGATCTGCCTCCAGACAGCTGAAGAGGGTCCAGATGTGGAGTGCCCCCTGCAAAGCAGATGGGAGTGCGTGCTGCCCTGTTTATTGAGGTAGTACACATGGTCATGGTATTGTCCATCTGGACTTGAACCACTTGACCCCAGAGCTGAGGAGCGAAAGCTGACAGTGCCAGTCTGACTGCTCTGAGCTCCAACAGGTTGATGTGGTATCGGGACTACTTGGGGGTCCAGAACCCGTGGGGACTTTTGTCCCCCATGTGGGCTCCCCAGCCCATGAGAGAGGCATCGGTCGTGAGGACGGCCGTCAGCTCGGGGAAGAAAAACAGGATCCCTTCCTGCAACTGGTCTAGGGAGGTCCACCATTGGAGAGCTTCCCACATCTTCCGGGTTACAGTGATCAGCTGGTCGAAATGACCGTGGCGCTGAGTCCACTGGGCGGCCAGCTCCCATTGGAGGGGGTGCATGTGCCACCGGGCCCAACGGACCACGGAGGTGCACGCCGCCATGTAACCCAGAAGGCACAGAAAGTCCGGCGGGGTGCAATTGCCCAACCAGAAATGATTGGGCAAAGGAGAAGAACCTCTGCCCTGTCCATGGGAGCAAAGCTCTGGCGGCGAGCCAAGCTCTGCCCCAATGGCTTACATCACCTGGGAAGGCACAAGTTCCAACTTGGCCTCGTTGATCAAGAGGCCGAGTTGGGAGCAGGTCTGGAGGACCAGGTCCCTGGACCTCTCCACCTCCTGCTGGGTGGGACCTGCTAAGAGGCAATCATCAAGGTAGGGGTAAATTCTGACACCCCCCCCGACGTCTGAGGTGGGTTGCCACCACTGTGATGCATTTGGTAAAGACACGTGGGGCTGATGATATGCCGAACGGCATGGCTCAGAACTCGTATAGGGTCCCTTCGGCTCTGGAGCGGAGGAACCACCAATGAGCCAGACGAATTGGGATGTGAAAGAATGCGTCCTGCAGATCCAGTGAACAGAACCACATGTTTTGCTCCAAGGATGGTATAATCTGGGACAGTGACCATCCAAAACGTGCATGGCCTGAGATACTGATTCAGGTCATGCAGATCTAGAATGGGGCGCCAGCCCCCCACCCCGTCTGCTTGGGCACCAGGAAGTACCTGGAGACAAAGCCTGAGTCTGCTGGAGAATCCGCCCCGGAGCTACTACCTCCTTGAGAAAGAGCTGAGTGATGTCATCTCGGAGAGCCGACTGAGTATGGACGGATACTCTTTCCTCCCGTGGGGCGTGGACTCAGCTTGTAAGGTACTAATCGAATTCTTGAGTCAGTCCCTGATCAACCACCTCCAAGACCCACCTGTCCATGGTGATAGCGGGCCAGGCGGAAATGGAAGTGGTGGAGCTGCCCCCACAGGGGAGGACCCAGAGCTGGCGTGAAGGGAGAGGGGGTGGCAGCCCCCACCCCGTCACTGAGCAGGCCTGAAGGAGGAAGATCCAGGACCTGAACCTCAGCCTCCTTTATGGACCTGGGGGGCTTGGGCTTGGGCCAGGGGCTCCAAGCTTGAGCCTGCTGCTGCCCTCCTTGAAAGGAGGGTTGCTGGGTGCAGGGGAAGAGTGCCGAAAAGGCGTCTTCTTCTGTTGTTTCTTACTCGAAGAACCTTTAGCAGAAGTAGCATCCAAGGTGGCACTGGACTGCTCAATATGCTGAAGGTGACCAGCCACACCGGGGCTAAAAAGGTCGGTGCCCAGGAAAGGCACATCAGCTAGTTTGTGCGAGTATCTGCCAGGAAAGAGAAGAGTCTCAGCCAAGCCCTGTGGTGAGAGGCAACTGCGGTTGCCAACGAGTGGGCACAAGAATCCCAGTGCCAGGGCCGTCAGCAAGCTTGTTTTTGGTAAATCAGCCTGGCCCTGGTCCCGGACTTGCCGACCATGGTCTGCATGTCCGCGGGGAGGTGTGGGAGGACTTCATCCAAAGACCCCAAGAGGGCATGGGAGAAGTGTGACATGATAACAGCCGAACTTGCCTGACAGAGGTCTAAAGATGTGGCCGCATAGACCTTTCGAGCTGAGTGATCCAAGTTTTTGGATTCTTTCTCGGGAGGACAGTCAGTGTTGTCAGAACTGCCACTATGCCTGAACACAGAGGCAGTCATCAGGCTCTCAGCCAATGGGTGCTCTGTGAACCCTGCAAGGGACCCCATGGGCACCGCATACCTGCGGGCCATGTGGGCAGACAGAGCTGGACAGTAGGCAGGGCGCTGCCAAAGTTCTCAGGCCGGCCAACTATGGCCTCGGCCACTGGAAAGGCCTCCGTTGGGGTATTCCCTCTCTTGAGGATGTCCGTGAGAGGATACTCTGCCTTTTTCTGGATAGGTTCAAGGGGCATCCCTGTACACTCAGAGATGAGGCGAAGAATGCCGTGAAAAGACGAAGGACCTTCTTCCGTCTCTATCCCACCAGCTGATTCGTCATCCCCAGTATGAGTATGTAGGCCTGTCTCATCCGAATCTGAGGAATCCGGATACAATGGTTGACCATCCAGATCACCTTCAACCCGCCAAGGGCAGTCCAGGGTGACAGTGACCAAAAGATGCCGGGGAAGCCTGGTGTCTGGTCTATCTCCCTTAGAAGGAGCCCCTCCCACAGGCTGCTTAGGCGGCAGTTCCACCATGATCGGTGGAGAGACCGGTTTAAGCCGAACCGGAGGTTTCGCCTGCTCCTCGGGCGGGGGAACAGACTTAATCGGCTCCGAAGGAGTCTGCTTTGGCCTGGGAGATGAAAGCCAAGAAATGGCCAGGGTGGAAGCCGGGATCAGCTTGTGTTCCAACAAAATCAGCTGTTGTCACGAGGTCCTCTTGGCACCGACAGAGTTTCCGCCGGAGCCTATCCTCATCCAAGGAGGACAAAGAAGAGCGATGGCGTTGCCTCTTTTTTGAGCGCTTGTGGCTCTTCCTCGGCCTCTCGGTCAAGGGGGTACTAGACCTCCATCGAGATCAGACAGACCGATTAGGTCACTCGAAAGACACCGGTGGAACCGATGATTTCCTGGGGTTGGGGACCACTTCCTTGACAGGATTCCCAGCGGGCTTGGTCTCCTCGTCGTGGAAAGAAAGGACTGGAGTCCGATTGAGAGAATCGTCAACAGGAGTTGGCGACAAAGGGACTATCGGGTAGATGATTATTTCAACCTTGTCAACTGACTGGCCAGATGACAAAGCCGAGAACCAGCGGCCAAAGAGGCAATTTTGACCGAGAAGTCAAGATTGCCGGTTCCTGGGATTGAGATCTCTCCCGATCCCGGTCCTTTTCCTACTTACGGGACCAAGAGAAGTGCATGCCTGCAGGACCCTCTCCCTTAGTTGGGAGAGACTGGCATAACTCTCTGAAAGAACCCGAGAAGGTGGAGCCCAGGTTGAGTGGAACAAAGAAGCTCCCAGAGGAAGATTTCGCAGCCCAAGCCACTTCCACCTCGAAGGCTTGCATGCGTTCCAGTTGCTTGGCGGATCCCATGGCCATGGAAACTGTCCACCGAGCCTCCTTTGATTTCACTGGAGGGTTACGTTTTTCAGGTTTCCCCAACTTCAGACGTGTGAGACGGTCGTCGAGGACGTCAGGGTGAAATGCAAGACAAAAATCGCACTTTGAGGAGTCATGGTCGACACCCAAGCAATAAATGCACGCAGTGTTGGGATCGGTGCGTGACATTTTCTGGCCGCACGAACACTGGCGAAATCCAGGGAAAGACTTGTCTTCCATAATCGAAGAAGAGCAGTCGCGATTGCTAATGCGAAATAAATTAATTTTTGGAATAAACGAAGGTTTTGAAGCCAGGGCCTACAAAATGCGGCAGCACAAAGGAGGCAACCTGAATCTTCCAGCAGAAAGGAAGATCTGGCGTTATGGGGCACAGCCAAGGGATATACCACCCGGGTGGGTGGGAGGAGCCAGCTTGAAGACCTTCTGGCGAGCCTTAGAGGGAAAGGGACATGCCAAATAGTATGAATGAACAACATATCCATGATCCTAGAAAAGTCCTTGCCCCTTTTTAATTCCCTCAACTAGCTGCAGTTCTTTCTGAGCTTTAGCCGACCAGTCTACTTTAACTGCTATGCTAGGCTGCTAGCCATCTTCAGGCAGTCCTCCCTGTCTTCTTCCTTCTGGGTCCTCCTGAATTTCTTGCAGGCTGACCTCTTATCCCTTACTGCCTAGGCGACCTCAGTGTTAAACCAGCTGGGTGATTTGGCCCTCATGTTCTTCACTTTGAGCCTAACACGCTCCCTTGAGGCAACCATTATTCCCCCCCCTTGATGATGGACTACATTTGGTCCACTCCCGTGTCAACTTGGATGCTTGCCAGGTGACTCTTCAGCAGCTCGCATATCTTTCTTAAGTCTGCCTTTCTAAAATCCTGGCTTTTAGCCTTATTGGGGGCCTTTTCCCTGCCCACGTCCAACCAAAACTACACTGCATTATGGTCACTCCCACCCAGATGCATATCGACCTTTATATCCTGGATGTGGTCCCCATTCATCAGCACCAGATCAAGGACTGTCGCCTCCCTGGTGGGTTCTGTGGCATCCTTATGTCAGGAACCCACTTTGCAGTGTATCTAGGATCATCTGACTCCTGGCACAGGTTGTGGCTGGTACCCTCCAATTGTCTCCAGTGTATTTCGTATGTCCCATTTCTGACTTGAAACAATAATAACGTTCTTTATCTGAGACAGTCTGCCAATTCTGCAACTTTGAACCCAATTCCAAAGAAATCACGAATAAGACTCCATCTTAGTAGCAACGTTTTATTCCACTGACAGGCCTTTATGCAATGTTTCGCCTATACAGGCTTATTCATGCTAGATCCTCTGTGTTATGCCATTTATTGTTATTCTCGCTTTTGCAACATTTTTAAACATTTCTTCTTCCGCATTTCTCTCATGGAGCCAACTCTGACCGATGTTGGAGACTCTGTGGACACAGACGTTCCCATTATCACATCTTCTGGGACTGCCCCAATCTACTGAACTTCTGGTTAGAGGTACAGCAAGCAATTCAGAAACTTACAGGCAAACCCTTTCCTTGTACCTTTCCAACTCTGGTTCTCAGCATTCTCCCAGAACTCATTCATAATAAACACCTGAGGTACCTGCTTTAAATGATGATACTGGTAGCTTCAAAATGCATTAATCTGAGAAGACTTGGTTTGCTGGCCAAGGCACCTAGCTTCACCTGAGGGAGGTAGAAGACTTGGTTTGCTGGCCAAGGCACCTAGCTTCACCTGAGCTCTTTCCTTCTAAGACTGCTTGAAAGGCAGAGTAGAGAAACTTACCAGAGCAAGGGAGAAGGATTAAGACTTAGTTTGGCTAAGCAGATTTACTGTGTGGTGGTGTTTTATTTTTTACTCACAGGGATTGCTACTGTTTGTTGCTAACATTTCATTGCTTTATTTTTCTCTGATTCAAATTGTTGTTGCTGGTATACCTTCTTCTGCATTATTACAAGGTGTGCTACAGGTGTGTGCTAACAGATTACTGCTGTAATCTTCTGATTCAAATTGTCTTTTGCAAAGGTATATCTTCTGTTACTGCTTTATTTTCTCTGGAGCAAAGTGTTTCTTACGGGTATATCTTCTCTGAAATTACTGTATTACAGGTGGAGCTTACATTTTTGTGACTTTTTATCATCGGGCTAAGCAAAATTACTGTTTGACACTGTGTTTTATTTTATTCTTGTTTGTTGAAAAGGTTTGTTGTCTCAGAGGTGTTTCAGTCTCCTTCTCACATTGAAGGAGCTAATTGCTTTTCCTCCCACAGCTCTTCCAAATGATTAGGTGTGTATGTGGGGGTGGAGCTGGCAAACTGTCAGTAATTTCCAACAGAAAGAAGGGTTAAAAAGTCAGGTTAGTTGATATCTTGGAGGTAGAAGACTTGGTTTGCTGGCCAAGGCACCTAGCTTCACCTGAGCTCTTTCCTTCTAAGACTGCTTGAAAGGCAGAGTAGAGAAACTTACCAGAGCAAGGGAGAAGGATTAAGACTTAGTTTGGCTAAGCAGATTTACTGTGTGGTGGTGTTTTTATTTTTTACTCACAGGGATTGCTACTGTTTGTTGCTAACATTTCATTGCTTTATTTTTTCTCTGATTCAAATTGTTGTTGCTGGTATACCTTCTTCTGCATTATTACAAGGTGTGCCTACAGGTGTGTGCTAACAGATTACTGCTGTAATCTTCTGATTCAAATTGTCTTTTGCAAGGTATATCTTCTGTTACTGCTTTATTTTTCTCTGGAGCAAAGTGTTTCTTACAGGGTATATCTTCTCTGAAATTACTGTATTACAGGTGGAGCTTACATTTTTGTGACTTTTTTATCATTGGGCTAAGCAAAATTACTGTTTGACACTGTGTTTTATTTTATTCTTGTTTGTTGAAAAGGTTTGTTGTCTCAGAGGTGTTTCAGTCTCCTTCTCACATTGAAGGAGCTAATTGCTTTTCCTCCCACAGCTCTTCCAAATGATTAGGTGTGTATGTGGGGGGTGGAGCTGGCAAACTGTCAGTAATTTCCAACAGAAAGAAGGGTTAAAAAGTCAGGTTAGTTGATATCTTGGAGGTAGAAGACTTGGTTTGCTGGCCAAGGCACCTAGCTTCACCTGAGCTCTTTCCTTCTAAGACTGCTTGAAAGGCAGAGTAGAGAAACTTACAAGAGCAAGGGAGAAGGATTAAGACTTAGTTTGGCTAAGCAGATTTACTGTGTGGTGGTGTTTTTATTTTTTACTCACAGGGATTGCTACTGTTTGTTGCTAACATTTCATTGCTTTATTTTTTCTCTGATTCAAATTGTTGTTGCTGGTATACCTTCTTGTGCATTATTACAAGGTGTGCCTACAGGTGTGCTAACAGATTACTGCTGTAATCTTCTGATTCAAATTGTCTTTTGCAAGGTATATCTTCTGTTACTGCTTTATTTTTTCTGGAGCAAAGTGTTTTTACAGGGTATATCTTCTCTGAAATTATTACAGGTGGTGCTTTACAGGTTTTATAGTTTTATCTAACATTAGGATGAGCTTTCAGGGTTACTGCATTTGTTGTTGACTGATTGTTTCTGCTCTTACCTCCTTGTTCTTTACGTCCGTGGTTCTTCTTTTTAGGCAGGAAGGGCCAACCACCACCCCATCCCCAACCACCCCACACACTCCTTTTATAGGGTACCACAGTTGTGACATTTCCTGTGGCAGAGCAGGAAGGGCGGATCAGTGGAGCCTCCACAAAGGTGATCTCATTTACAGGGCACTAGTAATTTAACTTGTTATAACAAGTTAAACAAAGTACAATTAAACCATTACTTGCATTTTTTTCTTCTAATTACTCTGACTAGGTTACAAACCCAGCAACTTATTTGGAATGGATTTCATTAACTGCAGGTACTGTGGAACAATTTTCAGAAGGACAGTCTTACAGGATTTAGGACACTGTCCTACATGTTGGGCCTTTGGAGATCTTAGGTCTCAGCTCGGGCAGCATGGGCAGAGATTGCACGCCTAAATTTCATATTGAAGAGGAAATACATTATAAGAACCACCCGCCATTTCCCCAGCATCCAACAGAAAACCTCGACAGCAGAGGGTAGTTGGTCCAGGAGGTTGGCAGGTGGTTAGGAGGAGCAAATCAGGTGCCCCATCACTCTCTGCTCTCCAACACATTACCTCCAAAACCATATAAACACTACAAACAGGTATCTGCCTCTATCTCTGAAATCAAATAAAGAGGCAGAAGACACTGCAGAGCAGGACACTGCAGCACAGGAGCTAACACAACAATACTCACCCAAATCAGGAACCAAAACTAAACAAGCACAAAGGAAATCCAAAAAACTTCTGATCATAGGAGACTCCATGATTCGGGGAGTTGATACCCATCTCCAGCCAGGGGTGATGGTCAGATGTCTCCCAGGTACATCAGCATGGAGACACTGACCGCATTGCTAAAATTGTTCACAAAGCAGGAGAAAACATTGATGTCCTAGTACACATAGGGACTAATGATCTCGCCAGCCGGTCAGTTGTGGAGACCAAGGAACACCTGACTAGGCTGGGTGACAAACTATCATCTATTTCGTCCGGCATCTCCTTCTCTGAGATCCTGCCAGTCTGGGAGAAGGGAGCAGATGGACGGAAGGTCAGAGAAGGGGAGATAGGGGAGCTAAACACGTGGCTCAAGGACTGGTGCCAGGAAAAAGGACACAGATTTGTAGGGAACTGGCAACAGTTCTGGGAGCGAAAGTTCTTTAAATTTGATGGACTGTATCTGACTAAAGAGGGAGTCAGTGCATTAGGGCAGAAGTTTGACGTCTTTGCAGAATATTTAAACTAGCAAATGGGGAGAGGGGTGCAGCACCCCATACGTCGAATGGGAAGAACACCCCTCCCCCCTCAGCTAGTGGTCAAACAGGAATTCAGCGTGTTTGCCGTTCATTTGCATCACCAGGTAAGAAAAAAGGTTTGTCTCCCCATACGATGCACAGGGGTAATGCCAAACTTCACCCAACAACTAACACACCAAAATCTGGCCAATGGAAAATCATGTACACAAATGCTCACAGCCTGGGAAATAAGATCCCAGACCTGCAGGCAATAATGTCAGAGGCTAAACTGGACATAGTAGCAATTAGTGAGACGTGGTTTACCAGTAACCACACTGCAGGAGACTTCAGTACCTGGCTATGTATTGTTCAGAAGAGACCGAGGTGCAAAAGGGGAGGATGGCCCTGTATGTTAATGAAAATATCAAAGCTACAGAAATTCAGAATACATAAGGAGCCAGAAGAACTGTGGGTCACCCTGGAAACAGGAAATGGGACAGCCATAAGAACTGGGGTTGTCTACAGGCCCCCAGACCAGAGGGAGGACATAGACACATTACTGTTAGAAGATATACAAAACATGACAGCTAAAGGGAGGTTCTGATAATGGGAGACTTCAACATGCCAGATACAGATTGGTCAATACCAGCAGGAACATCTGCCAGAACTAGACACATAGTGGATTCCCTGCAGGGGAGGGCCTCAAACAACTGGTACAACAACCCACAAGAGACAGGGCTATCCTAGATCTAGTACTGACTAACAGGGAAGGGATCACAGATCTCCAGGTAGAAGGTCACTTGGGGGCCAGTGACCATCACATGGTATGGTTCAATTTGGCTACTACATCTAAATCATCCCATTCCAAGGCAAAATATGGGACTTCAGAGGAGCTGACTTTGATAAGATGGCCAACAGAGTTAAGCTAGCCCTGGCAAAAAGAAACACAGGTGAGGAGGTACAGGCAAAGTGGGCAAGCATTAAGGATACAATACTTGAAGCAACATCCCATTGTGTTAGACAGAAAAGGAAGTGCAAAAGAAGGAAACCACTTTGGTTCTCAAATACAGTAGCAGAAAAGGTCAGAGCCAAAAGGCTGGCCTTCAGGAAATATAAGGGAACACAGCGGGATGAAGATAGGGAGGCATACCAAACTGCCCTAAGGGAAGCAGGTAAGGCAGTAGAGGCAGGCAAAGTCCCAAACTGAGGAAACACTAGCACGAACAGTAAAGAAGGTGACAAGACTTTCTATAGATACATTAGTGAAAGGAGAAAGTCCAGAGGGGTATTGCTAAGCTTAATGGAGAAAGGGAGCATGTGAGGAGGAGGAGGACCTGTAAAGGCATCTATCCTAAATAGATACTTTTGCTCAGTATTTACTGAAGAGAAGGTAGGGCAGGGCCCACAGCTCAACATCATGGACACAGGGGAGGAGGTGAGCACTACTCCCTTCACAAAAGAAAGGGTCCTACAAGAGCTTGCTAAGCTCAGGGTGGATAAGGCAATGGGACCTGATGGCATACATCCCAGGGTACTTAGGAGCTAAAGGAGGAACTAGCAGAGCCATTAGCAGAATTGTTTAGTGAGTCTCTGAGCACAGGAGAGGTCCCAGAAGACTGGAGAAGGGCTCATGTGATCCCACTCACAAGAGTGGCAGCAGGGAGGAGGCGGGGAACTACAGACCGGTCAGTCTCTACCTCAGTAGTGGGCAAGATTATGGAGGCACCTTTAAGGAAAGGATAGTGCAACACCTGGAATCCATAGGGCACAGGATCCAAGACAGCATGGGTTTACAAAGGAAGGTCCTGTCAAACTAATCTCATAGATTTCTTTGACTGGGTAACCAGAGTGGTGGACCAAGGGGAGCAGTTGATGTCACCTACCTTGACTTCAGCAAAGCTTTTGACACTGTTCCACATAGAAGATTGATAAATAAGCTAGGTAGGCTCGGGTGGGTCAGAAGTTGGTCAACTGGGTGGCAAACTGGTTGACTGGCAGAAAACAGAGAGTGGTGGTAAATGGTATACAGTCAGAAGAGATGCAAGTCACAAGTGGGGTACCTCAGGGATCAGTCCTGGGCCAGTCTATTCAACATCTTCATTAGTGATCAGCAGATGGACTGAGGGTAAGGCTTGTCTGTTTGCAGATGACACCAAGATCTGCAACAGAGTAGATGATCCAGATGGGGTGGGCAGAATGAGAAGAGATCTGGATAAACTAGCAGAATGGTCAGAAGAGTGGCAACTGGTTTAATGCAAAAGTGCAAAATCATGCATAGGAAGAGAAACCCTGAAGCCACTTATAGGCTGGGAGGGAGTTGCTAGCAGTCACAAAGGAAGAAAGAGACTTGGGCATCATCATCACTGATGACCTAAAATCATCAAGCAGACCTCTAAAGCAGTAGGTAAGGCCAGGGGTGTTAGGGTATTATTAGAGGAGTATCACAAAGTCGTAAGAGGAGGTAATAACCTCTGTACAAGACATTGGTTAGCCCCATCTGGAGTACGTGCAGTATTGGAGGCCACACCTTCACAAGGACATTAACCAAATTGAGGCAGTCAGAGAAAGGGCAGCCAAAATGGTGCAGGGACTGCATCAGAAGACATATGAGGACAGATTAACGGAGCTCAATATGTATACCTTGAGCAAAGGAGGGAGAGAAGTGATATGATCGAGACATTTAAACACCTTAAGGGCATAAACAAGGTGAAAGAGTCTAACATGTTTAAATATAATAAAAATAGCAGGACAAGAGGACACAGCATGAGATTAGAGGGAGGACCGATTAAGGGGAATGTGAGAAATTCTTTTCACAAGAAGGGTGGTAGATGCATGGAATGGCTTACCACAAGAAGTGGTGGCTATGAATACAGTGCAGGGCTTCAAACAGGCATGGGATAGGCATAAGGGAGCAATACAAATGACTATGAATAGATAGGTCACTGACAGGGCAAAGGCCGATGGCACATTTATAAGATAGAAAAAGAAATGGGCAGACTGGATGGGCCTTGCGGTCCTTATCTGCCGTCAACTTCTATGTTTCTATGTTTCTATGACTTTCAGATATTGCTCCACAGGTCTCTACTTGGCTGAAGAAAACTAATGAGATCCGCAACATGTAATGACTCACTTTTGACCTTCAGCTCAGAAGGGACTTATTCCTCACCATCTGGCAACTCTGGGACATTTTTATCACTACACATTCGGAGGAGGACAATGAACTGTAAAAGTAGACAGTTTCTCTGACCAATTATCCCTTCTTCTCCACGCCTCTCAGCTTATGGCAGAGGTAACCTTTATAATTTCCTCTCATTTCCAAATAACAAACTAAAGGCAATAAGAACAGTAGCCAAAGGGAACAAGAGACTTGACATAACTGGGTACACCTGGTTCTAGTACAGGACTCTTCACTGGAGCATGTGTTGTGAAATCTCATTCTTTTTTTTGGGGGGGGGTGGACTTTCTTTGGAGAGGACACCACCCTGTGAACTTAATATGGCTGCTTTGCTCATCTTTCTCATGTTAGTACAAATGACATGCCAATAAACATAACTTCAGAAGGACTGGAATTTGTGCTACAGCACAACTAGTTTGAGTTTGATGGTGACTCTTTCAGTGTTGTGGTACTGCAGTGGAGGCAGCCATGGCCACCTCATTTGCATATCTGTTTTTAGGTCTTTGGGAAAAAGACACTGTGTTTAGTACCACCTTAAATCCATACTACAATAACATTATCAAATGGCACTGTTTTACTGACAATGTCATTTGTGCATGACATGATACTGCTACCGAAGCTGAAAACTTTGTAAAATGGTTTAATACTAATGAAAGCAACTTATAGTTCACCTCTAACATAGATCCCAAAATCACCATTTTTTTTTTCATTTTTTGACGCCACCGTCGACTGATGTAGATAGCAGGGTGGTAACTAAGGGCTAACACAAACCTACCTCCATGAATAGCCTTTTACTAGCCAGCAGCGCTCATCCAAAATCATTAAGACTCGAAAACCCATGGCCAATTTTTGCACCTTGGACAGAACTGCTCAAATATCTTGGATTTGAGCAACGGTCTTATGAGATTAGGTTAACATTTGAAAATAGAGGGTAGAGTAAAAGAGTCTTAGATCTGGCGTATGAAACAGCAAAATCACACAAGATAGAAACAAACTGCTACAGCCTAAAAATAGAAACACTGACCAAAATGCCCCCATTTGTTTTGTGATTGAATCTACTGCTTTCTTAGCAGGTCATATCGGAATATACTGACTCAACCTTGGCCTATCTTACAAAGTGGTACTGTACTGGCAGAAAGTTTAGGCTGTAAACCAAGGATTTACTTTTAGCAGGGTTCCTAATATCAAAGATAAATTAGTGCAGAGTCAGTTCTCATCACAGAAAGTTTCTGCTAATACATGCATGCCCATTAGACTTCCAGGAATGCTTAAATTTGTGAAATGCAATGTTTGCAACCATTGTACCCTTGGTAATAATTGTTCACTGTCAGTTTGCGACAGAACTGTACAAATAAGACAATGTATCTCATGTGGCATGAATTTTGTTGTGTATGTACTCTGATGCAGTCACCACAAGATCTATGTAGGATGTACAATGCACTCTTTGAAACACAGAATCCAAGAACATCTATATGACATCAAAAATTGTAAATCCAAAGAGCCCAGTAGCTGAGCATTTCATGCCTGAACATGACAGTAACCATTCAGTCTTGAACTTCATGACGATTGAACAAGTAAAGGTAGGAAAATGAACTGGAAACAGACTTAACAGACTGTTACAGAGAGAAAGTTAATGGATTTTCTCTCTTAACACCATGCAACAAATTGGTCTCAATAGGGATTTAAAACCATTTTTATAAGTCTCTGACTTAATACACCTTTAGGGTGGTCCTTGATTCAACTCAGAGCTAGTCCAGTACTTTCTAATTATGTCAAATAATTTACACTGTTGTAAAGTCCACCACCACAGCAATCGCTTTTCCACAAAATCCCCCTCCCCCCGCAGAGAGGTATCTGTGTAGTTATATTCTATAGCAGACTTAAAATGGCAAGAAATGCACTTACAAGCCTGAAATGCATGTAAAAAGGTTCTCTGTTATTGTAAAAGTGCATTAATTTCTGCCCCCAGATGTAGAAGGAGGTTTGGAGAGTGCAGGAATGCCTGCTTTATTTCCCCAAAATCAATGCATGGTTACAGTGACTGTTATGCGGACAGGGATAGCTCCCAACTCCAAGTGCATGCTACCTTCTATAAATTCTTGCAGGTTGTTAAAAACTGGTAGAGAGAGTACAGAGACTGACAACCAAGAGGATAAGGAATATGGAACATATGAGCTACTTGGAAGGATTAAACCATCTAGGTCTATACTCTTTGGAGTACAAAAGATTATGTGGGGACCTATGTTTGGTCTTCAGTGCAACCAACAGCACGGAAATATGGGAAACCATAGGACTGGTTAAATATCATAGTATAAGGAACACAAGATCCCATAATTTTACATTAACCAGAGAAGTTTACAAAACAACCGAGAGAAACAAATGGTGTATTCAGAGAGTCATTAGTGTATGGAATGCCCTGCTTGAAGCTATTATCAATAGCAAAACTATGGATATGTTCAAGACTTCGCTAGATAGATATGAGTGTAGAAAAATGTAGATCCTTCCACTGAAAAGTGACGAGCTATACATAGCTCTTCTGACCGCCAATGCTCGTACTGCACCCATGAACCTATGAATTCTAACTGGCATATCTCTGAAGAACCCAGGTGTCTTTATATAGCCATATATAATTAGAATTTGAATTAGTTTCCTGCAATCTCATTTTTTATCTACTGTTAGCTCCTTCCCCATGCTCCCCAACCGGTCACTCCTTTGGGTCACCAAGGATCACACCAGCACTCTGTCCCCACCTGCCAACTACCACCCTCACATCACAGCCTACTCGAGTAACCCGGTGTAACCTTTCTCCGGGTGGCCCCCGGAGGGACAGATGCCAGCGGCAGCCCAGCGCGACTTTCCTACCTTCCTCCTGGGTGCTGCTGAGATGGTCTGGGCTGTCCGGGACTTAGTGGCGGCGGGGGCTGGCAATCGTCATCCAACCATTCAGGGAGCGCCATTTCCATTTTCTCCCCCCTGGGAGCGTGGCATGCCCCTGACGTCAAGGCATGTGCCAACGTCCATCTCGCCCCCTATGCAGCGGGGGCCCGATGCATTATTGCTCCCCCAGCCTCCACCAGGAGTTAGCAAGCATCGGGCTGTAGACCCTCCCTCCCCCCAGGAGAAGGCGAGCAGTCGTCAGACGCTCAAGCCTTCTCCCCCTGGCCGGCCCTCCAGTGCCAGACTCCATTTCCGAACCCAGGTCTCTGGCGTCGTGAGCTGAAATCCAACTGCTGCGCCAACGGGCCGGTGCTGCAATCTAGTTATTTATGCATTTCCACTCTTGAGAAAGCAATGTCTATGGCAATATTGGAATTGGATATAATGGCCACTATTGAAACAAACACACTATGCATTTTATAATTTATGCAAAAGCCAGATTGAGATACGGTTTTCTTTTCCTTTAGTTTCCAAGACTTAATGCCCTTTTTTAGTAACATGTATTGTCTGCTTTCCTAATTATTTGTTTCAGGTGTTGTTCTAGTCTCACCACGGTTACTGACAGTATCACTATTATAAGTGTTGTAACAATGTTTCCTGATTTGCAGGAGTCACTGTGATATCAGTATAAAAGAGACCTCATTTTAACCAGGTACCCTGATGAAGCTCCGCTGAGCCAAGAGCTGGGGCACCTGGTTCCAGTGTAGGATACTTTGTTTTCCACCAGCAGTCAGTGGTTGTCTTCAGTTTATTTAATTTAACAACAATAACTTTTGCATCTACTTGGCAACCATATACTTGGCGTTTGAGTCTCCTAATTTTTCAAGTCTCTGTGATCCTGAACGAGGGTGTGCAGACCATCCCAGAGTGTGTGTTCCAAGTCTAGGGACTAGCAACCACCTGTCCTGCACCTACCTTGCACCGGTTAATACAGACCTAAACTTTGTCTGTATCGGGTAGAACTAGAACCTACCACATCTAAGGAGGTCCAGACCTTCCTCCATTTCTTCATATTCCTCTTCTATGTATTCAGCATTGTATTCCAGCTCATCTTCTACTTCAACAGTCACTGGCAGCAGGTCGACAGACACAGGAGACTGTGAAGGAGGTACAGTTGATGGACTTACTGTCGATGGAGGACAATGCACAACAGGCATTACTGCAAGTATTGGCAAGTCAGACATCATCGACATGGTTGGCGTCAGCAACTGAACAGTAGAAGGGACAGTGCCCGATGGTGGAACTAGCTGAGAATCACACAACAGGGAATTAAGAGCTTCTGCCAAATGCTGACCTTGATGTCTGAGAGATGGCTGGAGGGGCAGCAAAACCAGAGGCCTTATCCGGGGTTTTGTTCTTGTCTGTTGACCTACAGTACCTATCTTAAGAGGACTGCAGGGCCGGCCTGTAAAGGCATCCTTTTGCTTATGCCTCTTGTCCATGTGTTTGTGGAGGTGCTTGTTTGTTAACTTAGCAGACTTGTCCTTCTTTTTAGCTGAATCAGAGGTGGACACCATTGAACGCAGAGAACAATGGGTTGATGGCAAACCTGGGAGAGAGGGAGTGGAAGACGTCGTAAAAGACAACTTCGATGCATGCTGTTTTTCCTCCATTTCCTTGATTTTTAAATAAATTTCCAAGGCCCTGCGATGTCTCTGCGTGGCCCAGTTAAAGTCCTGGTAAATGCTACAGGCCTTCACATTGTGGGCTAGGCCCAAGCAGCGAATGCACACTGAGTTTTCGTTCACTTTGTAGATCTTTACTTTACTGCAGTGACAATATTGGAACAACTGTTCCTTTTCTTTCGACGTCAGCATAAAAGATTAAGTTGTTTAAAATAACAAAGTAGCAGGATTAGGGATACTTGAAAAGTAAGACAGCATTCTTCAACAACAGTGAACCAATGAGCAGCTGACAATGAGAGAAAGAAACGAGGCATGATGGGGTCACCCATGTTATATAGGCGAAGACAATGCACGTCAACAGGGACTGCCCCAGCTAGCAAAATTTTACGAGTGGTCCTGATGCCGATGGCATACAGTTCCACTGTGTGGCTCAATGGAGGGAGATATTCTCAAAGAAGATCAACTGATACTGAGCAACCCTCTCCCTCCCAATGCTGCTTAAATGGCTATTGTGATCTATGAGCTAGTCATCCATATGATGAAAAACATATAAGTCTTCCCTCCAGAGAGCTAAATTGACCACTGCCAAACATTTGGTGAGATCCTGCAGCTCAGAAGACAAGGCAAAGATAATAACAAGAAATCTGTGTTTGCGCTCAAGCAGAAATCTGAGATTCTGCTTGTGTCCGCAGTAGATCTCGCTATGAAGGCAAGCATCCTTCATGTCGAGAGTACACGTGCAGTTCCCTTGCTGCAACAGGATAATGAGGCACTGAAGGCAAGCATCCTTCATGTCAGGAGTATACGTGCAATCCCCTTGTTGTAACAGGATAATGAGGCACTTAAGAGAGACTATAGGAACCTTTTTATATTCGATGAACTCACTCAGATCCCCGAGGTCCAGAACATGGTATAGGTCCCCTGTTCATTTTGGAATCGGAAGGTATCAGGAATAAAGAAAATTCTGAGACAGGAGGGGGTTCTAGCTCCTGTTTAGCTAAAAGTTACTGTACTTCTGTTAAAAGAAGAGACTTACTATAATTCTGTTAAAAGAAGAGACAAGTGCCCTGGAAAATAAGGACAGGGAGGAAGAGGAGGATGCAATGGAGGACTTGACAGCAATTCCAGGGCATGACCCCATTCCAGTATCTCCAGGACCCACTCATCTGTAATGATCTCACACCAGTATGATAGAAGAAGGAAGACTGCACTTAGCTACAGCTCCCGATTTTGAGGGGGAAGGGGAAGGTGGAAGAGATTCAGAAGGAACATAAGGAACCTGGGGTGAGAAGGATGCTGCCAACATCTATACCCTTGGGGGCTCTAAAATGGGCTCCGGGGGCAATGGAAGGGGCAGAGGAGTATGCCCTGGTGCATGGGTTTCTGGATGGGAGTCATGACTGGATAAGCAGCTCGTCTCTGAAGTGTAACCCTACCACAACCAAGACTGGGCTGAGGAGAGAGATTTCAAAGAGCTAAGGGTCACCTCTAAATACTGGACCCTTCATAGTGTCATTTATACATCATGCCCAAAACAATTCCTGTCCATAAAATGGGGGAACTGAGGGCAGACCATTGAATATCAATGACAAAGCCGGCAACTCATAACTATGAGTAGCGGCGCAGGTAAATGCCAGTAGTAGCAGCATAAGCCGAAGTATCAGAAACATCATAATTTAATCTCAGGAGATGTTTCCCAGCATCCATGCCTTGCATAATATTCTAGTGAATTTCAGACTTGTCAGAGCTATCAGGCAGCTTGTCTACAACCAATGCCAACGATTCCCACAGGCTGTTCTGATATTTAATCATGTAAGCCTGGAAATGCACAATACAAAGGTCTAAGGACACTGAGGCATAGGTCCTTATCCCCATAATGTCCAGCCTCCAAGATTCTTTGTCAGAAAGCAAGGAGCTAATGTAACATAGTGCCTTTTAACTGTCATGGTCAGCCATTATACCCACTGAATCTGTTTCAGGCTATGAAGAATCGAAGGTGTTGGGAGCAGGATATTGCTTGTCAGCCTTCCTGGACACAGCAAGAAGTGTACTGTGTCTGTGTCAAGCAGCAATGATAGTATCCTCCAGGGCAGCATAAATAAGAAAAATGATAGTGGAGGGTACAGTGGGCATCTCCAATAATTAATAGAGAGTATGTTTAAAGGAGAGGAAAGGGTGAAGTTAGAGCTAATACCACTAGGTGACTCCTTGTCACCTTCCTCTTTATCAAAATCCTCCACTGTGCTGAGGAGGTCACACTTGTATTCTTCCTCCTCCTCATCTCACTGTGGATGAAGAGGAACTTAGGACTCCATAGGTCACACCGATGTTGAAAGTGTCTGAAAAAGAGTGACAATGGGAGCAGATGCTGAACCCATATTTCAATAGCAGTCAGACATCATCAACAAAGCCGCTAAAAGCAATGACAATGATATGATTATAGATGGTAATGTGGGTAGTAGCTGTCTGAATAGTTCAGGCGCAGTGGTTAAAACCACCTTGGTGTTGATGATGACCCACATCGGGATCGATAAGACTGTCATTAACAGGATAGTACCTGACAGCGGGGGGCTGCAAACAACCATCAGTGGAAGAGCTATACCCCGATCTTGGTGTCACATTGATAGCTGGGGAGGCTGCAGAACCCAAGGACACAGCCCCAGCCTTGAATTCTGACTTACCCGCTGATGATTCAGAATGATGTGGAGACTGGGAGCAAGCAGGAGAAGCAGGGGCCTTTTCCTTATGTTTGGAATGGTGCCATTAGTAAGCAGATAATTTAGACGTTTTGTCTCTATGCTCGGATGGCCTCTTAGACAACAGCATCGCAGACTGTTACATACTAACATACTAAAATGCCAGCAGAATAGGCCTAATGGTCTTTCGTGTCTGCTCGTTTGGTCAGCCCCCACCCTGGGTGCTGACCTTGCTGTCCCCCTTGCCTTCTCTGGCTTCTCCCTTCCCAGTTCCGGATATTCTTGCTGCATTGGATTTTGCTTCCTGAACCCTTCCCTGTACCTGTCCCACCCCTCTTGAACCCCTCCACTGTCTCTGCCTCCACCAGCCCCAGGTAGTGCATTCCATGGCTCCACCACCCTCTCCAGTGAAGTAGCACCTCCTCCTTTCTCCCCTGAATCTTCCCTCCAGCTTCCACCCATGCCCTCTAGTGGCCCTTCCTCCTTCCTTCAAGCACCCTGACTGTTCCTCCCTATTTACCCTCTTCATGTACCTGAAGACCTCTATCATGTCCCCCCGGTCCCTTCTCTCTTCCAATGTGTACATATTTAGCTCTTCGAGCCTCTCCTCATAGGTCCTGTCCCCCAAGCCCCAAATCATTTTGGTTGCCCTCCTCTGGACCCTCTCCAGGAGGTTAATGTCCCTCTTTAAGTGTGGCCTCCAAAACTGCACGCAGTACTCCAGGTGCGGCCTCACCAAGCAGTTATACAGAGGGAGTATCACTTCCCTCCTTCTGGAGGTGATCCCCCTAGTGATGCATCCCAGCATCCTGTTGGCCTTGGCTGCTGCCCTCCTACAAGTCTCAGAGTTGTTCATCTTGACATCCACCACCACCCCCAGGTCCCTCTCAGCCATTGAGACTTGTAGTATTCCCCCAGGGTGTACACTTGGCCTGGGTTTCTGGCCCCCAGGTGGAGTACCTTGCATTTCCCTGCATTGAACCTCAGCTTCCACTTTCTAGACCATCTTTCCAGAGCCTCCAGGTCCCCCTGCAGGGCCACCCTCCCCTCCTCCCCATCCACCACCGCCCCCAGTTTCGAGTCATCTGCAAAGAGACTCATCTCACTCCTGATTCCTGTCCTTATGTCAGATACATAGGCGTTGAACAGAAGGGACCCAAGGACTGATCCCTGTGGGACCCCACTAATGACCCTCCTTGGGGATGAGACTATCCCACCAACTACGACCCTCTGGGTCCTGTCCTGAAGCCAATTGCCAATCCATCTGATCATCTGGTTTCCCACCCCCATTTCTCCTAGCTTATCCAACAGGCCCAAGTGAGGAACAGAGTCAAATGCCTTGCTGAAGTCTAGAAAGAGGACATCCACTGGTCTACCCAGGTCCAAGGCACTCATAGAACTCCACCAGGTTTGTCTGACACAATTTCCCTGGGATGAATCCATGCTGTCTATCGTCCAGGCACCCTGACTTATCCAGGTCCCCCCCTAGCCTCTCCTTGACAATGCCCTCCATCACCTTGCCCACCACCGATGTCAGGCTGACAGGCCTGTAGTTCCCTGCCAGCTCCCTTGATCCCCCCTTGTGGATAGGCACTACATGCGCCACCTTCCAGTCTTGGGGCACCCACCCTGTCCTCAGAGAGATGGTGAAAAGCTCTGCCAGGGGTTTCGCCAGGACATCTGCAAGTTCCTTCAGCACTCTAGGATGTAATTTATCCAGCCCCGGTGCTTTCTCCGTCTTAAGGATGCTGAGGGCTTCCCTCACTCTCTCTGCTGTGATTTCCACTTCTGGTACCTCTTCTCCCTGCTTAGCACTCCCCCCACCTGCCAGTGATGCCCCCCCCCCAGACCTGCCGATCGGTAAGGGTCCCCCCCTCCTCATTATCTCGGTCTCCTCCCATATATGATGCAGCATCCCCATTTTCCTGCTGAAAACTGAGGTGAAGTACTCATTTAGTACCTCAGCCTGCTCCCCTGGGTCTTGTGCCCATCTCTCCGATTTAATCCTGCTAATCTGCCCTTCACCCTTCGTCTTTCCCCAATGTATCTAAAGAACCCCTTTTCCCTCTCCTAATTTCCTGGCCAGGTTCTGCTCCTTCTTGCCTTAGCCGCCTCACCACTCTAGTGGCCCTTCTAGCCATCAGCTCATACTCCCCGATCCTTTCACTCCTTGAGCACTTGAATTTCTTATAGGCTGCTTTTTCCCTCGACCACCTCCTGGACCTCCCTGGTCCACCAACAGGTTTTGGGCCCTACCGCATTTTGTCTTACTCTTGCACAGGTGCTGGTAGCATCCTGCACCCTCTCCTGATGATTTCCCACCTACTATCAGTGTCCATGTCTGACCCAATCCCATCCAAATGCTCCTTAAGGATCCTTCCCATTTCCTTAAAATCCGCCCCTGAAGTCGTTACTTCCTGCCTTTGTGCAGCCTTCACTCTCCTAGGTCCAGGCAGAACCAGACCGTGGCATGGTCACTCCTGCCAATGGGTCCCTTACCTCCAGGCCCCCAATCTGGTCACTGTCTGCCAGGACCACATCCAGTACCCGTGCCTCCCTGGTCGGTTCCCTCACCTGCTGAGTTAGGAACGAGTCTTGAAAGACATCCAACAACCTCTGTTCCCTGGTCACAGAGGATGTCATAGTCTCCCAGTCTGTTCCTGGCATGTTTAAGTCCCCTAACACCACCACCTTTCCTCTGCCCAGTCTGCAGTGTCTCCTAACATCTGCCACCAGACTGTCCTCCAGCTCCTCCGCCAGGGCAGGGGGTCTATACACCACTCCTATTTTTACTCTCTTGCTGCCCCCTTGTTATCAAGGTGACCCAAATTGCCTCCACGGTTCCCTCCGCCTCCTCTACTCCCCCTATGCCAATGCAGTATTTGACCATCACTGCTACCCCTCCTCCCCTTCCCTCCCCCTGTCCTTCCTGAACATAGTGTAACCCTCCAGGTTCAGGTCCCAGTCATGTCTTGCAGTGGCCCAAGTCTCAGTGACTGCTGCCACAACACTGCTCCCTCAGTTAACATCGCCTGGAGCTCAGGCATTTTGTGCCAAGCTCCTGGCATTTATAGGACTACCTTCCACCTTTCCCTATAGTTCCATTTCCCTGCTCGTGTTCCCATGGGGAATCTGTTTTCTCCTGGTCTGCACTTTTGCCAGTTGGCCTTTTCCTGCAATCCTCCTGGTCCCCAGGGGTGGAGACAGAGTCCTCCTTATCGGCACCCCTTGACAGCCTTTTTCTCCCATCCCACCCCTTCACAAGTTTAAACCCCACTTTTCACCAATGAACTCCTCTATTTTCAACTTAAGGACTCCCCTCCCCTCCAAATTGAGATGTAGTCTATCTCTAGCATACAGCTCCTTATCCTCCCAGGTCTCCCCCCAATCCCCCATTAACCCATACCCTCTGGCCTCACACCACTCCCTGAGCCACTGGTTTATCTCCCTAATTTTCCTTTTGTGTTCCCCACTAGCCCTTGGCACTGGCAGGATTTCTGAGAAGGAAACTGTACATCCTATGTCATGACAGACACTGGCGAGCTCCCTGAATCTTGCCTGTATCTCTAGCTCGCTATTTCCCTCAATGTCATTTGTACCCAGGTGGACCAGTATGTCTGGGGAACCCCCACAGTCCTTTGCCAGCTGATATACCTCGTGCTTAGCCCTGTGCACCGTTAGTCCAGGGAAGCATCTTGTCTAACTGGCCAGGCTTCTCCTCCCTATCCCATTTGATACCCCTGATCATAGAATCCCCAGCAGGAGCACTCTGACCACCCTTCCTCCATTCCCCCCTTCCATGTCCCTCATCCTTCTACGGCCCCTCCACCCAGCTGGCTCCTTGTTCCTCCCCTATCTGGGTGCCACATGCCACCCCTCCTTATTTACCATGGCCACCCCTCCCTCCAATCCTATGCCTCCTCCTCCTGAGTATCCTTCTGTACCTTGCTATTCCCCCTCACTGCTCGCAACTGGTCCTTTCTCCCCATCTGCAAACCAGCCTGACTCATCCTCCCTCCTTCCTGTCTCCATTTAGTTCCTCCTTGCTCGTCGTGCTCCTCTGGCCTAAACCCTCAGCCCCTTTACTGAATCCTCCTTGTACTTCTGGTCCTTCTCCTTTACCTTTCCTCCCAACTGGTCCTTCTCCTTGCTTTCCTCCTCTTCCCCTGCCCCTCCTGCTCTGATTCACTGCTCCCCATTCTCCTGCATTCCAGGTCCCCCTGTTCTTCCTAGCTATCTGGCCCTGCCTCCTGCCTCCCACTCCCACACCCTTTCTGTGTCTAACCACCTCTGTCGTGGCTACATCACCCCCTCATCCTTGAGTAGAAGAAGAGAATTGAAGCGGTTACTGAGTATAAGGTCTGATCCACCTCCCCGCCTTGCTTCCTTCTGTCCAGCCCTGGCCATCTGCCTACTTCCCTGAGAATGTTGTCCCTCCGTCCCCCCTTGTGAGGGTCCCCAGTTACCTGCCTGCTTCCTTGGTAGTGTCCTTTTGGACCCCTCTGCCAGGGTCCCTATGTGACCCTGGTATTCTCCTGCACTCCTTTCCTATACCCCCACCACCAGTGCTTGGTGCAACCCTGGGAGATTTCCAGCCCCTTCCCCAACCATACCACCCCCTTCCCCAGCTTTCTCCTCATCCCGCAACCTCCTCCTAAGCTGTGCTAGCTGGTAGCATACTGGGCAACCACCAAACTTCCAAGCCCAGTCCAGGTATCATGGCTGCTCCACACCCTGTGCACCCCACCAACCTCCCAAAGATGCGGCCCTAATGATGTGTGGTTCCATCCCTTCCAAATAGGTTTCCTTGGGTGAGCCACCAGGTTCCCCCCTAGTCCAAGATACCCTACTGCCTAATCAGGTCACCCACTAATCTTAGAGACAGTCCCACTGTACACCAGTAACTCTGTTACTAGGTGCAGTACAACACATTAAACTTATAAGGGAAATGAACAACTCCTAAGCTCCTCTCTCCCAGCCTTTAAAATCCAGCCCCAGTGGCTAGAACTACATGAGCTGCACCAGCAGCCTTTTCACTCAATTGCAGAGCAGGTGTTCCCTATAAATTTGCAGACTTCTGGGAGGAGGAGGGTGGGGAGGCAGGTCTTGGGCAGACACCTGGCAAGAGAGAGTGTATCAGCCCTGTGTCTCCCCTCCAAGCCCTGCAGCTAAAGAACCAGGCCCAAGCAAATCCCACCAAATAGGTTTTAAATCAGAAGAAATAGGCCTCTACCAGCGCAGCCTGTTACACAGTGAAACATCCACAAAAAGAGCCCCACTTACAGCCATCAAATCAGTTTACAAACATCCAGCATCCCCAAAAACAATACCCTGCTAGCCCCTTAGAAGTAAGAAAGAAAAGAACTAACCTACCAAGTAAAATCCACAAGAACCCTGTGAAAACAACAGCAGCAGCTACTGTCCTGGAACACAACTGATTCTGTCCCCTTCCAGTTCTTTCTGTTGAAGAAACTAAAATTCAGAAGCAGAACCAAGGGACCAGAAAGGCAAAGCAAGAGTGGAAGCTGGAGTTGGATGGGGAGTACTATCCATTTTCTGAAGAAACTTTTCCAGAACCTTCCAAAGGCATCTTCTTGTGACCAGGTTCAACCCCCTGGCAAATGGCACAGGCCTTCACATCATGTGAGAGGTCTAAACAGCAAACACAAACAGAATAAGCATCATCTTTGAAGACTGTCATGTTGCAGCGACAGAAACTAAATAAAGGCTCCTTCAATGACAGCATGCAACAATGTAAAATAAAACTGAAGAAAAAGTAAAGAAAGCTAAGAAATCAATAGCGTTGTTTCTCACTGTGATCTAACAAGCAGTTGATGGTGAGAAAAAAACTAAGGAAAAGAAGGGCCACCCACATTATGTAGAGGTGGCGTCAGCATACATCAACGTGGGCTGCCCCAGCTAGCAACAGTTTCCAAGTGGTCTCAACACTGATGGCCTACTGTTCCAAAGATGTGACTCAGTGGAGGGAGATATCCTCAAAGAATATCTTTGACCTTCAGAACACTGAGGACACCAACATTCCAAACGGCTTCGCGAAGCTTCTTAAGGCTATAGCGTACCAGTGACCATTAGGGTGTATATATACCCATGTGTAAAGATTACCCATTGACAATCTGGAGTGACTCAGAAATACAGCTGGAAGAGATGAGGATGAAGAAAGTGAACAAAGAGTTAGAGACAGCTGAGAGAGAAAAGAGGCAGAGAGTGGGGACAGAAAGATGCTGAAGCCAAATGCAGACATAAACTTGAGATGTCACGATTACATCTGCAGCCATCAAGAGTTGTAAGTGGGATTGAGATGGGGTGGGGTGGAGGTTTAGCACATGGTCCTAAATTAAATTCTAAACGGTTTCCTCACACTGAAGAGAGAGGTGATGAGATGCCTTCCTTCAGTATAGAAGAAAAGTTACACGTAGTCCAAACTGGGCAAGGGAACGTGGGCCCTCAGTTTAACCCCTTTATTTTCTGTAAATGGTCTCAATGCATTTTCCCCAAATGAATGCACAGGACAGTTGAGATGATAACGTTCAGATGTTATGCTTAAATGTTATGAACTGACTCCAGATGCATATAGATTAAAATTTTGTAGATTTAAAGTAAATTTCCAACATGTTAAAATTAGCTTATGGGCTTTATAGCCCGTTACATCATGGCTGTGATAGTCCATGCAAAATAATTTTTTTTCTCACTCATTTAAGGAAGGGAAGGGATCGTACCTTTTGCCGAACAGCTGGCCACCCGATTCCCTTCCACTTCCCTGTTCACCCATCCCGCTCCTGTGCTCAGACATTTTATTATGTCTGACCAGGGAGAGCGTGGGGACGTGCTCCATTGTAGTCTAAGGTGGGGCATTTTAAAGACATAGTTTTAAATGTTTAAGCAACCTGTGACATTAATGAAAGCCACTGCTCAACTGATAGGGGTCAATGGGACACGCCCCTGCACTCACCCTGGTCAGACTACATAAAATGTCTGAGTGCGGGACGGGTAAACAGGGAAGTGGAAGGGAATCGGGTGGCCATCTGTTCAGTAAAAGGTACAATCCCTTCCCTTCCTTAAATAAGTGAGAAAAAAATACTTTTTTTTTGCATGACCTTACTATCATAGCCATCATGTAATGGGCTATAAAGCCCATGAGCTTATACTGGAAATTCACTTTAAGAAAAGTCATGAAAAAAGTTTTATGGAAATTTTGGCACATCTTTTCCAGTTGCTCAGGAGGTTGTCATGGGGGTAGGTCATGCCAAACAAATCTGATAGATTTCTTGGACTGGGTGACCAAAGAGTTGGATCAGGGTTGGATGGTGGACATGGCTTACTTGGATTTCAGCAAGACGTTTGACACTGTTGCACATACATGACTGGTGAGCAAGTTGGGGAACTTGTGGGTGGATATTAAGGGGGTAACCTGGGTAAAAAACTGGGAAGGGGGCAGGACACAGAGGGTAGTGGTAAACAGGATTCGCTCCAAGGAAAGGAAGGTGATCAGTGCGATGTCCCAGGGATCAGTGCTGGAACCAGTCATCTTCAATGTCCTTATAAGTGACATAGTGGAGGAACTGGAAGGAAAGGTCTGCTTCTTTGTGCACAACACCAAGATATGAAACAAAGTGAACACTCGGGGGGGGGGGTGGAAAGGATGGTCAGGGATCTGAAAAGACTGGAGGAGTGGTCATGGGTATGGCAGCTGGGTTTTAATGCAAAGAAGTGCAAAATAATGCACTTGGGACATAGAAACCCGGGAGTGGAGCACAAAATGGGTGGCATGATACTGACAAAGACCAAGCAGGAAAGAGATCTGGGGGTAAAGATAATGGATGACCTAAAGGTGGCCAGGCAGTGTGACAAGGCAGCTGGAAGGGCTAGTGGGATGCTGGGTTGCATAGGAAGAGGTATCACCAGCAGGAAGAGGGAGGTGGTGCTGCCCCTATATAGAATGCTGGTAAGACCTCACCTTGAGTACTGGGTCCAGTTCCAGGGACCATATCTCAGGAAGGACACAAACAGACTAGACGCAGTCCAAAGGAAGCCTACCAACATGCTGCAGGGTCTGCATCAAAAGCCCCATGAGGAGAGGCTAAAGGAGCTAAATATGTACAACCTGGAGGACAGAAGGGAGAGGGGGATATGATACAGACCTTTAAATACTTCATGGGGTTAATAAGGTACAGGAGGGTGGTATTTTTCAGAGAAAAGGGTGCTCCAGAATAAGGGAGCATGCTATGAAGATGGAGGAGGGTTAATTCAGAAGGGACATGAGGAAGTACTTCTTCACAGAAAGGGTGGTGGGTGCCTGAAACAGCCTTCCAGCAGAGGTAGTAGGGGCAAAAATGGTGGTGGGGTTCAAAAATAGAAGAAAAAAGATGGCTACATGAGATGTAAACCACAGCCAATGTGAATAACAACTCACACTGTACTAGAAATACAGGTTACTCACCTGTAACAGGAGTTCTAGGAATGGTATATGTTGTTCATCCACACTGTCTGGCAGGTTCCTTGCCGCTTTAAATCTTGCCGGAAGGTCTTCAAGCTGGCTCCTCCCACCCACCCGGGTGGTAAAACTCTTGGCTCCGCCCCATGACGCCAGATCTGGCCCGCTGGAAGCTCAGGTTGTGCGTCGAAGCCGGGGAGGTCGGGAGGGTCATGTGGATGAACAACATATACCATTCCTAGAACTCCTGTTACAGGTGAGTAACCTGTATTTCTAGGGACATGGATATGTTGTTCATCCACACTGTCTGGCAGACTCTAGCAGTTCTCCGGGAGGAGGGAGGCAAGGCGACACCCCTACTTAGGGAATAAAGACTGAGAACCGAGGCCCCAAAACCAGCATCCCGGGCGTGACTCAAGGTCGATGTGGTAATGGGTAATGAAGGTGTGTGCTGACTTCCAGGTAGCAGCCCTGCAGATTTCCTGAAGAGACGCCCCTGGAAGCAGCCACCGATGCAGCAGTATGACGGGTAGAATGAGCCTTATCCTCTGGGAGGCTCCATGCCCGCCAACTTATAGCAGAGATCTATGCAGGAGGTGACCCACCTGCTTATCGTCCGCTGGCTGCAGGTCTGCCAGGGTGCGGCTTCAGCGTAGGTGACAAACAGCTGGCGAACCTCTCGAATTTCAGCCGTCGCTCCTTATAATAAGCGACGCTTCTAGGGTCCAAAGTATGGAGCTCTGTATTCGCCTCCGAGGTGATTGGGGTAGAACACCGCAGAGTCAACACTGGTTAAGGTGAAACTCCGACACCACCTTCGGAAGGAATTTCGGTGGGGCGCAGGACAACCTTGTCCCTGTGGAAGACCAGGTAAGGAGACTCTATGCAGAGCGCCTGGAGCTCTCCCATCCTTCTGGCTGACGTGATAGCCACCAAGAAGGCGGTCTTCCACGACAGGTGAGAGAGATCACACCTGTGCATTGGTTCGAATGGCTTGCCCATGAGCTTTGCCAGTACCAGCAGTAGATCCCACGGAGGTGGAGGTTCTCGCACCGAAGGGGAAATGTGATCAAGGCCTTTGAAAAAGCACCAGACCACCTTCTCCTGCGCCACCGACTGCTCCCCGCCCGCACCGTAAGCAGAGATGGCTGCCAGGTGCACCCTTAGGGTCGTCGACCTAAGCCCTTGACTAGAAAGGGACCATAAATAGTCCAAGATGATTGCCAAAGGACAGGAGGAAGGGTCCGAGCCCTTGCCCTGACACCAAATGGAAAATCTCTTCCATTTGAAGGCATAGCATTTCCTGGTCGACTCCTTATGGGACGCCTCAACAACATTGAGGACCTCGTCGGAAAGACCCAAGGCCTGGAACTCTAGCCGCTCAGGAACCAGGCTGTCAGGTGCAGGGATTGAAGGTCCGGATGGAACACCTTCCCCTGATTGACTGAGAGCAGGTCCGGGCGAGCTGGAAGCTGCCTCGGGAGCCTGGAGCTGAGGCTGAGGAGATCTGGTACCAGAACTCGCGGGCCAGTCTGGGGCTATCAGATCACCTGCGCCTTGTCCCTCCTTGCTTTGAGAAGCACCTCTGTGAATCAAGGGAAATGGGGGAAGGGAAGAGGCCCAGGGTCCACAGCCTCGAGAAGGCATCCCTGCAGCGAGCCCTGCTGAGGGGGCGGGCATGAAACAGCCTCAGTTCTGCCTCCTGAGGCAAACAGGTCCACCTGAGGTGTGCCCCAGTGGGAGAACAGATCTTGTACTACCTCCGCAGGAGAGACCACTGAGATGCAGCCCCATCCGCTCAGGGCATCGGCAGGGTGTTGGAGGCTCCTGCCACATGAATGGCTAGGAGATCCGCCTCCAGGCTGCGCACGAGTGACCAAATCCGAGAGCTTCCTTGCATAGAAGCATGGAACGCTGGCCCGCCCTGGCGGTTTAGGTAGTACATGGTCGGTGGTATTGTCCATCTGACTCGGACCACTTGACCCCGGAGAAACGGAGCAAAGGTGGTGAGAGCTAGGCGGACCGCCCGGAGCTCCAGCAGGTTGATGTGGCATCGGGACTCCCGCGGGGACCAGAGGCCGTGCGCCCGGTGTTCCCCCAGATGGGCACCCCAACCCATCAGAGAGGCATCGGTCGATAGAGAGACCGTCGGCTCGGGGCGGACAAACGGGATGCCCTCCTGCAGATGAGATGGAACGGTCCACCACCGGAGAGCATTCCACATCTCCTGGGTCACCATCACTAGCTGGTCCAATGGATCGCAGCGTTGTGACCACTGGCTGGCCAGTCCCCACTGAAGGGGGCGCATGTGCCAGCGTGCCCAACGGACCACGCTGGTGCAGGCCGCCATGAGACCCAGGAGGCGAGGAAGTCCCGGTGAATGCCATTGCCCAACCAGAAATGATTGGGCAAAGGAGGTAAGAACTCGCCCTGTCCGCCAGAAGCCGTGGCTCTGGAAGAGAGTCGAGCTCTGCCCCGATAAACAGAATCATCTGCTTCGCTCGAGTTCGACTTGGCCTCGTTGATGAGAAGGCCGACTTGAGAGCAAATCTGGAGGGCCAGATCTCTGACCGCCCACCTCCTGTCTGAGGGGCTGCTATCAGCCAATCGTCCAGGTAAGGGTACACCTGACCCTCGGCTCAGAGGGAAAGCTGTCACCACTGCAATGCATTTGGTGAAGACCCTGGGAGCTGGAGACAGGCTGAAGGGCATGGCTCGGAACTCGAAGAGGGATCCCTCCACTCGAAAGTGAAGGAATCTCCGATGTGACGGACGGATAGGGACGTGAAAGAACGCGGCCTGCAGGTCCAGAGAGCAGAACCACTCGCCGTGTTCCAGAGATGGTATTATCTGCGCCAGAGTGACCATCCTGAAGGTTCGAGACCTTAGGAACTTGTTCAGGTCGTGTAGGTCGAGAATGGGGCGCCAGCCCCCCGTCCGTTTTGGAACCAGGAAGTACCTGGACACGAACCCCGGGTCTGAGGGGGGATCCGCTACTTCCCTGATCACCTCCTTTTGGAGGAGGAGAGCGATGTCGGCCCGACGAGCCGACAGTGAGGCTGCGGACCCCGAGGCCCCCCGAGGTGCGACGGCTCTGAAGGGCGGGGCCTGCTCGAATTCTAGAGGCAGGCCTTTTCCCACCACCTCCAGTACCCACCTGTCCGTGGTAATAGTGGACCAGGCGGAAAGGAAGTGTCGGAGCCGTCCCCCCACGGGGGGAACCAGGGGTGAGGTGACGGGGATGGGGGCGACACCCCTCAGCCCGTCACTGGGCAGGCTTGGAGGAGGGACCGGCCGAGGGACCTCCTGGGCTTTTCCTCCCTGCTTCCTGTTGGAGGAAGCCGACGGCTTGGGTTTGGGATGCCAAGCCCGAGCCTGCTGGCCCTGTCGCTGGCCGGGGGCTAGAAGGACCAAAGGGCTTAGGCTGTGGCTTGCGGCCTTTGTCCTTCTGAGCGGAAGAGACCGAGTCCAAGGTAGCATTGGACTTCTCGATCCTCTGCAGGTGACCTTCCACCCCAGGGCCGAAGAGGTCAGTCCCCAAAAAGGGAACATCCGCCAACTTGTGCTGGGTATCCGAAGTAAAGGTGGATATCCTCAGCCAAGCCCGACGACGCATGGCCACTGTGGTCGCCACAGACCTGGCACGAGTCCCCAATGTCTAAAGCAGTCTGGAGCTGCTGTTTGGCCACTGCTCTGCCCTGGTCCCGCACCTGCCTGACCGTAGTCTGCAGATCCGCGGGAAGATGAGGGACGACTTCATCCAGGGAGCCCAACAGGGCATGAGAAAAATGTGCCATGAGGACGGCCGAACTGGCCTGACGAAGGCCGAGAGAGGACGCAGCATAGACTTTTCGCCCGGCATAATCCAATTTCTTGGATTCCTTGTCGGGAGGTTTGTCCACATCCCTGGCGTTCCCGGCACGCCGGAAAACGCTGTCGGTAACCAACCCCTCAGCAGAGGGGTGTTCCGAAAAACCGGACAGGGAACCGGTAGGGACCGCATACTTCCTGGCCATCCTGGCCGAAGGCGCAGGGCAGGAAGCAGGGCGCTGCCAAAGCTCCAAGGCCAGGCCCACTATGGCCTCGGCCACCGGAAAGGCCTCCGTAGGGGAATCCCCTCGGCCCAGAATCTCCGTGAGGGGATACCTGGCCCGTTTAGAAACGGGTTCGAGCTTCATCCCGGTGGACTCCGAGATGAGCCGAAGCAATCCTAGGAAGGACGAAGGAAATGGCCAATGGAAAATCATGTACACAAATGCTCACAGCCTGGGAAATAAGATCCCAGACCTGCAGGCAATAATGTCAGAGGCTAAACTGGACATAGTAGCAATTAGTGAGGCGTGGTTTACCAGTAACCACACTTGGGAGACTTCAGTACCTGGCTATGTATTGTTCAGAAGAGACCGAGGTGCAAAAGGGGGGGGAGGGCCCCTGTATGTTAATGAAAATATCAAAGCTACAGAAATTCAGAATACATAAGGATCCAGAAGAACTGTGGGTCACCCTGGAAACAGGAAATGGGACAGCCATAAGAACTGGGTTGTCTACAGGCCCCAGACCAGAGGGAGGACATAGACACATTACTGTTAGAAGATATACAAACATGACAGCTAAAGGGAGGTTCTGATAATGGGAGACTTCAACATGCCAGATACAGATTGGTCAATACCAGCAGGAACATCTGCCAGAACTAGACTCATAGTGGATTCCCTGCAGGAGGGCCTCAAACAACTGGTACAGCAACCCACAAGAGACAGGGCTATCCTAGATCTAGTACTGACTAACAAAGAAGGGATCACAGATCTCCAGGTAGAAGGTCACCTGGGGCCAGTGACCATCACATGGTATGGTTCAATTTGGCTACTACATCTAAATCATCCCATTCCAAGGCAAAATATGGGACTTCAGAGGAGCTGACTTTGATAAGATGGCCAACAGAGTTAAGCTAGCCCTGGCAAAAAGAAACACAGGTGAGGAGGTACAGGCAAAGTGGGCAAGCATTAAGGATACAATACTTGAAGCAACATCCCATTGTGTTAGACAGAAAAGGAAGTGCAAAAGAAGAAGGAAACCACTTTGGTTCTCAAATACAGTAGCAGAAAAGGTCAGAGCCAAAAGGCTGGCTTCAGGAAATATAAGGAACACAGCGGATGAAGATAGGAGGCATACCAAACTGCCCTAAGGGAAGCAGGTAAGGCAGGCAAAGTCCCAAACTGAGGAAACACTAGCACGAACAGTAAAAGAAGGTGACAAGACTTTCTATAGATACATTAGTGAAAGGAGAAAGTCCAGAGGGGTATTGCTGTTTAATGGAGAAAAGGGAGCATGTGAGGAGGAGGACCCTGTAAAGGCATCTATCCTAAATAGATACTTTGCTCAGTATTTACTGAAGAGAAGGTAGGGCAGGGCCCACAGCTCAGCATCATGGACACAGGGGAGGGAGGTGAGCACTACCCCTTCACAAAAGAAAGGGTCCTACAAGAGCTTGCTAAGCTCAGGGTGGATAAGGCAATGGGACCTGATGGCATACATCCCAGGGTACTTAAGGAGCTAAAGGAGGAACTAGCAGAGCCATTAGCAGAATTGTTTAGTGAGTCTCTGAGCACAGGAGAGGTCCCAGAAGACTGGAGAAGGGCTCATGTGATCCCACTCCACAAGAGTGGTAGCAGGAGGAGGCAGGGAACTACAGACCGGTCAGTCTTACCTCAGTAGTGGGCAAGATTATGGAGGCACTCCTTAAGGAAAGGATAGTGCAACACCTGGAACCATAGGGGCACAGGATCCAAGACAGCATGGGTTTACAAAGGAAGGTCCTGTCAAACTAATCTCATAGATTTCTTTGACTGGGCAACCAGAGTGGTGGACCAAGGGGAGCAGTTGATGTCGCTACCTTGACTTCAGCAAAGCTTTTGACACTGTTCCACATAGAAGATTGATAAATAAGCTAGGTAGGCTCGGGTGGGTCAGAAGTTGGTCAACTGGGTGGCAAACTGGTTGACTGGCAGAAACAGAGAGTGGTGGTAAATGGTATACAGTCAGAAGAGATGCAAGTCACAAGTGGGTACCTCAGGGATCAGTCCTGGGGCCAGTCCTATTCAACATCTTCATTAGTGACCTGCAGATGGACTAGAGGGTAAGGCTTGTCTGTTTGCAGATGACACCAAGATCTGCAACAGAGTAGATGATCCAGATGGGTGGCAGAATGAGAAGAGATCTGATAAACTAGCAGAATGGTCAGAAGAGTGGCAACTGGGATTTAATGCAAAGAAGTGCAAAATCATGCACATAGGGAAGAGAAACCCTGAAGCCACTTATAGGCTGGGAGGAGTTGCTAGCAGTCACAAAGGAAGAAAGAGACTTGGGCATCATCATCACTGATGACCTAAAATCATCCAAGCAGACCTCTAAAGCAGTAGGTAAGGCTAGGGGGTGTTAGGGTGTATTAGTAGGGGTATCACAAGTCGTAAGAGGGAGGTAATAACCTCTGTACAAGACATTGGTTAGGCCCCATCTGAGTACTGCGTGCAGTATTGGAGGCCACACCTTCACAAGGACATTAACTCAAATTGAGGCAGTCCAGAGAAGGGCAACAAAATGGTGCAGGGACTGCATCAGAAGACATATGAGGACAGATTAACGGAGCTCAATATGTATACCCTTGAGCAAAGGAGGGAGAGAGGTGATATGATCGAGACATTTAAACACCTTAAGGGCATAAACAAGGTGAAAGAGTCTAACATGTTTAAATATAAGAAAAATAGCAGGACAAGAGGACACAGCATGAGATTAGAGGAGGCCGATTAAGGGGAATGTGAGGAAATTCTTTTCACAGAAAGGGTGGTAGATGCATGGAATGGCTTACCACAAGAAGTGGTGGCTATGAATACAGTGCAGGGCTTCAAACAGGCATGGGATAGGCATAAGGGAGCAATACAAATGACTATGAATAAATAGGTCACTGACAGAGCAAAGGCCGATGGCACATTTATAAGGTAGAAAAAGAAATGGGCAGACTGGATGGGCCTTGCGGTCCTTATCTGCCGTCAACTTCTATGTTTCTAAGTTCTATGTCAACTTCTATGAAGGGCTATCGTCCACCGACTGTCCTCCTGAGGACTCCAAGTCCATTCGCTTGGAGAAAAGGGAGGAATCATCTTCGGACTCGGAAGAGTCCTCAAAGAGCTGCCTAGGGCCTGAGCCACCCTCCACCTGCCGAGGCTTATCGGGAGTGAGGATGACAGACAGCCTATGGGGCAGTCCCTGAGCCTACCGAGAATTTTTGGTCGGAGCCCCAAATAACGGCTGTGGAGGCGGAGGTTCCACCAGAATCGGTGGGGCAGCTGGAATTTGCCGAACAACCGGCCTGGGAACAGGCTCTCGCACAACGAGGGGTTGTTTCGCCGCCCGTGACAGCCACTTAATGGTCGGGAAGACGACTGGGTCGGCTTATTCCCGGTTAGAAGGAGCTGTTGCCACATGAGTTCCTCATACCTCCGACGCAACTTGCGTCGAAGTCTCCCCTCGTCCAAGGAGGAGGAAGAGCGGCAGCGCCGCTTGCCATGGTGCTGAGACAGAGACGCCTATGGTGGCGGGACTGGCTAGACCGCGAAGACGACCGAGACCGAGAACCTCGGCTAGGCCGAGGACGCAAAAGCGGGAGGTGTCGGAATCGCACTCCTCGTTCGAAGATTCCACCGAAGGCTCCGGAACCGGAGGCACAGACGAGCCGACGGGACCCTCAACTCCCGCCCGGGGAACCGGGGAGAGGGGATTCTCAGCTTCTCCAGCCGACAACCCGTCCAACGGGTCGAGAAAAATCTCGACCGCGTCGACGGGAGTCTCGGTCAACTGGCCTGACGGGGACACCGTGAAGCCAGTGGCCGAAGCCGAGGGGTCGACCGAAGTCGACTGTCGACTACTGGGGAGGGGGATCTTTCCTGCTCCCAAGAGCGTCGACGGTGAGACTTACTTTGTCTCTTTTTGGACCGAGAAAAAGGTCCAGAAGAAGTTAGACCCTCACCTTTCGTCGAGAGGGTCAGACAAAGCTCCTTAAAAGAAGCCGAATACGAGGCACCGAGAGAGAGCAGGACAAATGCCGCAGCCAAGGTAGAAGTGGCCTCGCGCCGCCTCCTCTTCGAGGGCGATCATCTGCTCGAGCTGATCCGCTGAGCCCGCCGCCGCGGACACCGCCAACTGGGCCTCTTTAGACTTAACCGGAGGAAATCTTTTCTCGGGACGCTCCCAGCTGTAAATGGGCAGCACAGTCTTCGAGGATGTAGGCCGAAAAAAAAGAGCACAGGTCGCAAGCCTGTGGGTCGTGCTCAAGGCCTAAGCAGTAGACGCACGTGGAGTGCGGGTCCGTCCGAGACATCTTCTGCCCGCAAGGGCATCTCCGGAAACCGGGAGTCGATTTGTCCATCGCAGCCGCGAGGGAGAGAAGACCAAAGTCTTTTTAGCAAAACTTTTAATTTCGAAGATTCGAAGAATTAGGAACCAGTCTTATACGCAGAGCGTTAAGGAGGGAACCTGAGCTTCCAAGCGGTAAGGAAGATCTGGCGTCATGGGGCGGAGCCAAGAGTTTTACCACCCGGTTGGGAGGAGCCAGCTTGAAGACCTTCCGGCAAGATTTAAAGCGGCAAGGAACCTGCCAGACAGTGTGGATGAACAACATATCCATGTCCCTAGAAACATAGTAGGAGATGTGTTGGAGTTGCTGCTACTATGTTTCTTGTTGTTCAATAAAACTACTTTTTTATATAGACCAAGCTCAAAGGTCCTTTTCACACCTATGCCGGGTAGCCGTGCTCTTTTTAGTACAGTGTGAGGTTCAAAAATGCCTGGGACAGGCACAACAAGGGAATCGTAAGGGTAAGGCAGGGAGGGGAAGAGACAGCGCAATAGATTAAGTAAGGTCTGCAGCAAATAAAATTAAATAAATAAAGGTAAAAAAAATGATAAAATGGGCAGAGACTGCTATCACATTCTATGCTTCTATTTGTCCATGTTAGAGGATGCAGAAGCATTCACTGCTACGGAAATTCTTCAGTTTGTGTTACTGGAACAGCTCCTCAGGTGCTGTCCTAGCTATATAAGGGTGTGGTTGGATAACCAAACCCCAGGTTCAGCCAGACAAGCTGCTGAAATGACTGACAGGTGCATGGAAAATAGGTCTTTTGCCAATTGTAAGATTGTGGTTGAGGAAGGCTAGATGGGTTTAAAGGAATAGGCAAGCCAGCAGGGCAGCCTTGTTTATTTTTTTCTTATTAGTTCTATTGTATTCTGTTATAATGTTCTAATTATGTATTTTTACGTATATTTATTTATTTCGGTTTTTGTTTACCAGGTTAAGTGCACTAGACAAGTAATTTTGCCTATTTTCAGGCAAGACTCGGGAGGAGTACACGCTAGAAACTGCAGATACATAGTGTCAAAATCAGAATACAAAACATGCAGTAGAAAGTAAAATACAATTAAACATGACACTTTTGAATACATGGCAACATTCAGGAGCAAGTAAGTAGAATATACATAGCATGAGGATAAACAGTATTCACAGTTACATTAACCACAGTTAGGGTTGAGAAGCCATTTACATGTTAAACCCAAAATTTTGCACCTTAATAACTTTGCAACCGTTTGACGGATTTGCCTGAAATTTGGAATACACTATCAAGAACCATAGGCCTTGGGATCTGCCGAGTTTCGTACCGGTCGGATATATGGCTGCGGAGTTATTAAGCGTGATCTGCGCGTGCATTTACGCTTTTTCTGTAATTCTACGGTCGCGCCTACAGGTCGCACGGTGTAGCGTTGTGAAAAAATTACAGTTAGTAAATTATCTATTACAGATACTTAGAAAGGAGACGAATGGAGATGAGACTGATGGCGGAAGAATTTAATGATTATAACAATCACAGCGAGAGATTACAAGTGGTACATTCTTCAAAATAACAGTGTGTGCTGGCTTGCTTATATAGTGGAAGACAGCATCATCATTTCCTATGGTCTTCTATGATTGGTCCAAAACAAGCACAAACATTAACTCATAAGGTAATACTCTTTCTTTGGTATATGTATGAGCTCATCCTTGGTCAGCACAAGTATAGATAGTGTACATTCCATTATTATATATGGCTAGCAACAGCTGTCACTACCAATTACCAAGGTCTAGGAGGCAGAAATAAGTTTGGACTTAGGAATGTGCATACAAGCATGTTGGCCTGTCCTGATAATGACAAACACTAGAGATAGTCAGAAGGGTAATTTGGACACTATTCTGTGTTCTTGCTTACAGTTACATAAGACAACTGTTTACTATTACTCACATGGTCAGCACAAATGTCAAAAGGCACTTTAATATTGCAACTTGTGGCTTAGTTTATCTTGTGGCTTCACAAGTTTTATATGATCCAATTATATAGGTCAACATTTGTTACAAAAACACATTGGGCTGGATATTCAAACTGCGCTATTTTGTGGTGCAAGCCCTTGCGCTGCACAAAATAGTTGCGCGGGGTGTGTCCAGAGCGATATTCAAAGGAGTTGCGCCCTTGAGCAACTCCTTTGAATATCACCCCCGGGCCACAGCCACTGTGCATGGCACAGTGGAACTTGCGCCACCAAGTGGTCAGAGTGGAGCATTCAACTTGCGGTGTCTGGACTGTCATGTATGCGTATGGGCTGCACGCCCATTGGCTCTTGCTCTGCAGCAATGGGCGTGCAGTCCTACGTACAGTCAGTCGGCGGGCGGCAGGCGGGTGGATGCTGCCGCGGGGAGAAGCGGGTGGTGGGGCTGCGGGGGGACACTAGCCACCAGGGCTATGTTCGGGGGTTCTTAACGACTACCACCCGCGATCAGGCTTTTCGTCCACTGGACCACCAGGGATGAAATGCGGGGGTTCTAACAACTACTGCCCGCGATCGGTGTTTTCGTCCACTGACCACCAGGGATACGCTGGGAGGGGAGCCACATTGCTGCCCGCGATCAGGCTGGTGGGGATTAAACATGCCCGCGATCGGGCCAGTGGGGGATTTAGTCGGCTGCCCGCGACCGGGCTGTGGGGGCATAGATTGGGTTAGGCCAGCCACAGGTGGCAGCTGCTGTGTTGCCTCTGCAATGCAGCAGCTCACCTGTGGGTGGCCCTCAACTTAAGCCTTTTTTTTTTTGCCTCAAAGCTGTGCAGGCGCAGGTTGGGGGTTGCGCCTGCACAACTCTGCACAGCCCTACTGAATATCGGGCTATGCAGTTTATGCATGGTTCCTCCCCCTCCAGTTCAGCATGCATTCATTTGCATTGCGCTGTTGCTCAGCATGTTTTCTGTGTCGCAACTGCCTTCTGCTGAATATGGCAGAATGGAGCAAGTTCGGACTTGCGCAGGCGCAACCCTATTGCGCATGGCACAACCCTTTTGAATATCTGGGCCATTATGTTTTAGACTAAAATGAGGTTAGGCTGAAATATAGGGACAAACTTCTTTATCCCTTGTTACAAGCCCCCCTTGGCCCTATATTGCCTAATTATTATTTGTGCAACAATGCAGCTCCTCGGAGCATGTACATCTCATTACGTACTTTACGTATAGTAAGTCTTAAGTGACACAGGCCTATAATTACCAAGAACACTGAGGCCACTTGCAACACAAGTAAAGCTTTAAAAGACAGGAGTCCTAAGGGTCCCCCTGCATAGCTATAAATCAAGTGCTCATTATCACTCTCACTGAGCAATTCATTTACAACTGCTTGTGCCTTATGGGCAGTATTTTGGATTTGTATCAAATGAGTATCTTTTCGATTTAAAAGTGACTGCACGTTAAGAGACAGAAGAGGTATCACAGCTCCAAATGATGGCGCATACTTGTTAATATCATATGCCTGGTGTGGGGTATCAAATGTCACATTATATCTCTTATCCCCTGTATTAGAATTAAACAGGTCTTGGTACCCTTTAATGGCCTCTAGGTCTGCCCTGTTCCATATACTCATCCAAAAAGTCCAGCCAGGTCTCCCCACAAATTTTGTTTCTTTCTAGTATTACTAACCCTTTCTTTACTAATAAGAGGGGCCATAATACTCCCAGTTTTAGCATGGAAGGCGCTTAACATGTCAATCAGCATAGTGACATAAAACTTTGACACACCAGTGTCTGCACAACTACTGTTAACATTTATATTCCAGCCAGAGAAATCTAGATTTATATGCACTCTACTGTACTTTACATTATTTACAAGCATTTGATCAACAGGTGTTGATATAAGTCCACTCTCTGGCCCTGTTGTCACATTTGGGCATTCAGTTGGTGTTACAGTTAAGTATATGGCATCTGAGACTGCAAAATGTAATGAGTTGTTTACATTAGCATAGTTACAGACACTATTATTACCCCAAAGACAGTAGGACAGAGTTAACACATAAACACCATTGTCCTTTGGTGTGGCTTTGTTTATAACAAGAGACCCATTTTTCTGTTTCCAGTCCATGTAGCTTTGCTGTGATCCAGTCTTGAGCTCTGAGGCACAGCTGGACCAGCTGTTAAGTATGTCCACACACCAATTTGTAGATATGAAAGTACGGTTGTTTTTAGTCCAGGTGGCTTCCATGCTCGTGTCGTGTAGGCGTTTGTATCAGCAGGGTCCCAGTTCCAACTAATTAACAAAGTAATAGACTGTTCATACTCACACGTAGCATTAGTCTGTTCCACATTAATGTATAGAAAGTCTTATGGCTGCCACCAAGCCGATGATAATGATGCCTTGTGTCTTAATGGCTATAAACATCAAGTGTAGTATTTTAATTTTTAACCAGCTTTGTTTGACACTTTTTTACACTAATCAACATGTACCCAGAATTCTTGTTTCCTTCCTCCATCCCCTTTCTTGCCACTTACTTTAACCACATACACCATACCCTCACCTAACCGTTTGCACACTTGGTACGGTCCTAACCAATTAGCATCCTTCCAAGGATTTTTCTGTTCCCAATTTCGCACCATCACTACATCTCCCTCTTCTATAGGTAGCACCTATCCTGCTACTGGCTGTATTCCCTTTTTAATCTATGTTTTAGCCATTTGGAGTCTAACATTAGTAGATACTGCTCTTGTTGATGGGTTGCAGCTGACATAGCTCCCCCCGCTGCGGTCATTCCCCGTGTGCTTACAGGTGCCATTTGAATAGTTACTGTCCCACCCCTTTTTCCAGTAAGGAGCTCATCTAACTCATCTTGTTTTTCCTGTAACTCCTGGATCTTACTTGCAGCATCCTGGAGTTCAGTGTATAGGCGCCTAGCTTCACTAGCATGTTCTTGTGACCGTTGGTCTAACTTAATTTGTAAGAGGGCATTATTTCTGTCTAACAGACACAATTCCCCTTGTGCTTTTATTAGCTGTGTTCTAAAGTCAACACACTGTTGTTCTAACTCTTGATGTTGATCTATTGGGACGCTATCTTTATACTTTGATGTTAATTCTTCTAGTTGTTGTTGCAACTTAGCATTTTGATCCCTTTCATCCCTCAACTGAGCTATTTCTTTATTCTGGCGACACACAATAGTCTGATTATACTGCCACAGTCCTTGCAATGCATTTGCAAAGATTTCATTTTCATTTTTTACTCCCTCATTACGAAAGGACACTTGCTGAGTAAAATACACTTGTGCCTGTTGATCATCAGGCACTGGTTCGTATGCTTCCCCCTTTAGGTGTTTTCCTAGAAAACGACCTATTATTGTTTCCATACTCATTTTTTATCTTCTTGCCTGCTTAGCCTCCACAGCCGGGCTCACCCCTGCACTGGTGCCCTGGTCCGTTTGGCTACGTTTTACAGCTCCCTTGTGAGGTCCGGCTTGCAAGTCCCAGCACCTTCACTTACCTACTCTGCCCCATGAGTTCCTACAGAGTTAAGCATTACTTTTTATTTTAAACAATTTGAGAAGCATACAGAGCATACATCACCTGATTGTCAAGTGGCTGTGACTGTCTGTGTGTGCCTTCGTCTCTCGCTTTAAGCCATCAGCACCACGTCTCCGAGCGTCATCACCTTCTTATTGGGGCTCGCAAGCTAACTGACCAGCAGTTAGGCGAACTCCTCACATGCAGCACCAGCAATCCGAGTCACGGCACCAATTGTAGCATTGTGAAAAAATTATATCTATTACAGATACTTAGAAAGGAGACGAACGGAGATGAGACTGATGGCGGAAGAATTTAATGATTATAACAATAATCACAGCGAGAGATTACAATTGGTACATTCTTCAAAATAACAGTGTGTGCTGGCTTGCTTATATAGTGGAAGACAGCATCATCATTTCCTATAGTTTTCTATGATTGGTCCAAAACAAGCACAAACATTAACTCATGAGGTAATACTCTTTCTTTGGTATAAGTATGAGCTCATCCTTGGTCAGCACAAGTATAGATAGTGTACATTCCATTATTATATATGGCTAGCAACAGCTGTCACTACCAGTTACCAAGGTCTAGGAGGCAGAAATAAGTTTGGACTTAGGAATGTGCATACAAGCATGTTGGCCTGTCCTGATAATGACAAACACTAGAGATAGTCAGAAGGGTAATTTGGATACTATTCTGTGTTCTTGCTTACAGTTACATAAGACAACTGTTTGCTATTACTCACATGGCCAGCACAAATGTCAAAAGGCACTTTAATATTGCAACTTGTGGCTTAGTTTATCTTGTGGCTTCACAAGTTTTATATGATCCAATTATATAGGTCAACATTTGTTACAAAAACACATTATGTTTTAGACCAAAATGAGGTTAGGCTGAATATAGGGGACAAACTTCTTTATCCTCGTCACACATGGTTTTATGTTGATCGGCCTGAAATCTTCAAGGAACATGTGGCTGGGTCCCCAATGTGCCTTCAAGATTTCGTGAAAATATTAAACAGTTCAAAAGTTATTCAGAAAACAATTTCCCATTATAAGTCAATGGGAAAAGTTAACAAAAAGTTTGACAGTGTCGCAAATGCACTTTTTACTGTCGCAAATGGCCCTGTTACTGTCGCAAATCCGCCATCTTGTTTTCAGTTAGTGATCAGAAAAATGCTTGGCATTTAAATTTGGAACCCTCTAGCAACCTAATTCTTTTTGTATTCACCTAGTCGGACCCTGAGGATGCTAGCCATGTCTTTATTTTGGGGTAAAACACCCCAGAAATATGTTTTTCAGATTTCTGGAGAAAGTACTTTCGCAAAGTAGTGTCGAACTCATGAAAGTGTCGCATATTTTTGCGAAAGCTTTCGCAAATTGCTACACTACTTTGTGACACCATGCCCAAAATAACAGTAATTCTTTGGCACTCCGCTGCAAAAGAACGAATTAAAAGGAAAATGTAAACTGTTTTCTTTCTTGGATTCCGACGTGTGCTTTCATAACCAAAGGTTTCACCCTCACCATATTTGTTTAAATTGCAAATACCATTAGTGTTTCAAAATCGCTTGGAAGGCGTAGCATACAGTAGACGACAACAATGCTGAAGTTGCATATTCTGGAGTTTTACTTTGAGTGACAAAAAACAAAACGTCAACATATATTTGAACAAGAAAAACAATCCTCTGTGTTCCCCTAAAATAATCACACTATGCCCCCTCCCCCACACACACACACAAATAGGTTAGAGAGCAGAAACCCTTGCGGCCACACATTGACCCCTAGTCGATTATTAATCTGTAAAGCACACATGCGTTCAAAATCTACACCACACAAGCAAATGCACAGACACACACTGAGTCTGACTGAGGTCAGAAGAAATAAAACATACAACACACACACACACAGGCTTACACACATACGGGTTAACACATTCGCAAAGGTCAAAGTTGTTACTTCAGTAAAAAGGGAAAAAAAAAATCTCCACTGTTCACACCTGGCTCGTTTAATTTTTTTTTTTCTTCATTAAAAAGTAAAACCGAACTCATAACTGCCATCACAACTTCACAAAAGGAAAACACACACACACAGATCTGCTCCAATCCAACAATCGCTTGTTGTCAGTATAGTCGGATGCATTGTTGTATACACAGAATGACGAGTAACTGGCTCAGCCGCAGGTAAAAAATCTTTGGCTATATAGTACAGATGTGTGCTTTAGCAAACATCTGCAAAAGTTGGGCAAAAACAAACAACCCTTATATAACACACACACACTCCCTCTCTCCTCTTTTCCCTCCCTAATCCCTCATTTATCCCACTTGCTCTTTCTCCCCTGTCTCGCTCCTCCTTTCTCATTATCTCTTCCACTGCCTTTCTTTTCCTACACACTCAGCCCCCTTTCTCTCCCTTTCAGCCCCTATCCCTCTCTTTCCCCTCCCTCCCTCACCCTTTTTCTCTCTCCCTCCCTCTCCCCATCTCTTTCGCTTTTCCTTTCTCCCTCCCAATTTTTTTCCACTTTCTGTTTTTCCTGTCCTCTCCCTTACACTTTCTCTCCCCTGACTTGTGTCTCTCTTTCTCCATTGCCATATACTTCTTCTTCGTCTGTCTCTATTCTCTCACCTGGGAAATGAAGGAGTTAGCTATCTTGCTCTTAACGCAACTTTCCGCTCAAACTACCTTCCCCAGCAGAACTCCAAGCATAGAGCTAGCTCCACCTTAGAATTCCTAAGGGGTGATAGAAACTTCAGCTGGGAATTCAGCACCACTCCTACCCCCCAACACACACACATTTCTTATACTGTGCCGCTTCCTACAGATAAATAGTTTATAACAAACCACGTGTGTGTGTGTGAGTGTGTTGGGGGGTTAGACAAAACACCATTCTGACAAGCATGCTTCCTTTGAAGTTGGCAACTCAAGAGACCAGCTTTACAAATCACAGCACCCCTTTCCTCCCCTTGCATGCGAGAAGCAATAACAGCATGATTTAATTGCAATAATAATAATAATAATTATTATTAGGCTAACATTTGCTGGAGGGGGCTGTCAGAGCCCGGAGCACGCATAGCTCTTGTCGCTCCTTACCTGGCTTGCAACAATCCATTGGGAGGAGCGTCGATCGAGGGGCAGCTGTCAGAGCTCAAGGCAGATAGCAGCAGCAGACTGAATCCCACTCGGGAAGGAAAGGGGGGCCCGCCGCTTTGCAGCCACTCTGTGCAGTCCTCTCTCCTCAGCCTCCTAGAACTTCCATTTCCAAAGCCGAGCCTTCCTTTTGGGTCCAGAGCCTGCAAACCGTTCTGACGCACCCCTAACCACAAAATCTGACGCCATCCCCCCCTCCTCCCCATCACCTCCTCCTCCCCCAGAGCCCTTTATGCTCTTTCTTTCTTTCCTTTTTTCCTCTCTCTCTCCAACTTTGTTCACAAAGGCACTCAGGAAGTCTGAGTGTGTGCTGTGGTGTGTGAGTAAGCGAAGGATTGCCACCCTGTGTCGGATTGCTCACTGATTTGGTAATAATGGGACGTGAGGCTGAGGCTCTAAGCTTTATACCTGACTCTGAGGGATACAGATAGAGGCAGAGCCGCCTCTCTCTCTCACTATACAGCGTGTCCGCCCTGCAAGCCAAGAAACTCTCTCCTCTTCTTCACTTGTTGAACGAACTAACTCCCCCCTCAGGTCTTCAACTGTTGCTTATAACGTTTGTAAACTGGAATATATCACGTTTGTGGAAATGACTAAATTTAAGAAACGAGCGCAGTTAACACAAAACAAGCATACAGCAGACGAAACACCATCACATGAGAAACCTTTGAAAGGAACACAGACATGTCAATCTTAACACAAAATATAAATGAAACACCATATACATACACATATATGCACACACAGGAATCATACATATGCAGTATATATAATATATACAACAAAGACAAGCAACACTGTAAATAAAGTGACAAATATCAAGGTTACTTTTGTTGTCTGCTACCTACAAGCAGAATATCATGATAGTCTCACTTTAGGCAGTTAAAGCAAATATTTGCACTGTGGGTTCTTCACAATAGAGGCTTGGCAGCATTTCCTTCTGAGGTTTGAACAGCTATATTTACAGAACTTTAACTGTGCTATTTCGCAGTGACAGCAGCAATGTCTAGCCACTGTGCTGAAAAAGCCATGCCACTGCATAAATCATATGGCATGGGTCCAATAAAATATACTTGATATTTTAATTCTGATCCCTGACCCTGTAACTGCACTGGTGATGTCATAGGTCACCACCACTCTAAAATATTATATATGGTGTGTATACATATCTACACTATGCACACACATGCTGTATCAATGGCCTTTGTCTGTCCATATTGTTTTATATAATATATAGACACACAGGGGTTTGTTTTTACACACACACGATGCTAACAGAAAGATTTTAGTGTGGACACCTAAGACAGTTACATTTAACAGGCACAGGAAACAAACACACAATATACCAGAATCACAACACACCCAGCTAACATGAGTACACCACATTGGATGCCAGACCTGAGTTAGTGCTTCACTGCTCACACACGGGCAGGGGAGATTTCTACAGGGTAGCCCTTTTGAACTTGCATGCTCATTAACAGAGATGACCCATTCCCATGATAGGGTAGGACATGAGATAGATAGACAGCCCTTTGAACATGCCTGGTAACTTACAGAGAGGCCCTGTCCATACAATGATGGTGGGGAAGGATGGGTAGACAGACAAATACTGTCTACAGCCACAAGGTAGACAGATAATCATATTTCTTATTGTACTGATGTGCAAGTTTGTCAATAAGCAGCCCCCCTTTCTGTCATCCTTACACAAATGTACAAGGTGGTGCCTAACCTTCGGAATTTCAACAGGTAACCAATATTGTACTCAAGACATGTTACTCTTTTCTTTCACGTTTGCCAACTTTTAAAGTTACAAAAAATAAAGCTTGATGTGCAGAACAGTTTTAACTTCACATGTGTGATTCGAAATTAAGACATTTGAAACTCTATACTGTTGTTTTATAACAGCAGCACATATTTCTAAAGGAAGGAGGTTCAATACACGCTTCCATCCAAAAGAGGTTGAAATAGTGCCTGTGTAAAACAAATAGGGATGTCCCACAACCGGTTTTTGACTCCATTACTTGGTCAAAGTTGCGCTATTTATTTATTTTTTTCTTCTTCACCCAGATTTGTGGTTGTTTCCTAATTATATTTCTTTATTTCAGTGATATTTGCTTGAAGTGATTTCATCCCAAATGATAGATCTAAGAACGGCATTTCTACAAATCACACACACACACACACACTCCTTTTTAAAACCCACGCAAATATTAAGAACGCAACTTCTGGCACAAAGTCCAAATAGAAACCCACCTTCGACATACCAACGCATTTACTTTCTACACACAGCTCTTAACTACACACACTTTTAACACACAAACAAGTACGGCACACTGGCACACAAACACAGCCAGGTAACTGTACCACATATATCAGACATACACTCACAATCAATATCTCTCTTTCTCTCTATTTTAATGCTCATTGCAATATAAAAGTCATTTTAACACACAGGATATCAAAATCCTTGTAGTCACATGAACACAGAACAAAGTCATTGTTAACACGCAATGTAAGCGCCATGCCCCCTTACACACACCTTTTGACACATAGAAGGGTACCTTAAACTCGCTCTCAGACACACATGAAATTCATTAAGCAAGTAGTCGTCTTTTAAAATAAACACACACATACATAAATACATGAATGAATAAACAAAGTGTTGTCATCCCATATCTGGGCAAATGAAACAGAGATATGTAGAAAGTAATTTTTATTTTAATGCCACTTCTAACACGTAGACAGATGGATGAACAGACTGATTTTTAACATAGACTGATTTTTAACACTTGGACATATTGAACATGATTTTCATCTCGCAGTTAAGTCACTTTTTAAATAGTTACAAATAAGAGAGCCATTTTTCAATGTCGCCTGCATTACTTGTGACACGGGATACAGAGACTCATTTTATTGCGCAAAATTAGCTCACTGTCAAATCGGTTTAAAAATCCCTTTTACCACCCAAGTATATGTAGACAGAGATTTTTTTATTGTTCAGATATGTCACCTTAGTTTATAACATGTTGATATAAGAAAGTGCACTCTAAGGCACAAAGAAAGTTATTTTGTATTAAATATCAGAGTGCCCTAAATAAACTCTTATTAAGGTACTAAGATGTATGCATAGGATATGCTTTCAAAAAGTTTTTTTTTTTGTGAAAGTGTTTTCTTTTTTTTTTTTGCAGTTAATCTTGTTATTGTTTTTCCAAGTGTTCAAGTGTACAACATAGGTACAGACAGATACAACAATACAGCTTTCCTCAAATGACAATTAATAAACAGGCCAAAAAGGATGCTGCATATTTTTTGTGTGTAATCACTGCATAACGTTCACATAAGCAACAATCTACTATAACAACAGGTATGTATTACTGTTAGGTTTTCAACAGATAGCAACAAGAAGGCAGTACAGGCATTACTGAACTAGAGTGGATATTTCCATCTGAAGCTGGGCGTAAAATTGGGGATCCTAAGTTTAGGGTAAATATGATTTCTGATACTTAGGTTTCAGGGGGGGTCTTAAAAGATCCTTGTTCTCTGGTGGAGTGGGAGGGCATCCTTTTCAAGAAATGTAGGAGCAAAAGGGGGCCCATCTCTGTAGAAACACGGTAGTGGTACCTGCGGCAAAATGGGACACTTTAGTGAAACTGGCAGGTTTCTCCATGGACATTAACCAGCCCTGGAAAGAGGGAATTATAGTAGACTGCCAGTTTCTCAATAATGCTCTTTTAATCTCTACAGAGGCCTGTATCAACTACGATTTGTACTGATATGGCACCTTTAGGTTTTTTTTCAGTTAATCAACATTATAGAAGACTAGAGGAAAAAAGTGACGTGACATTAATACATTTTCACACCTTGTAACTATGTATATTACAACAAGCAGTGTGACAGCTATAACATATACATACACCAATGTCTGAGTGCCTGGAATGGAGGGGTCCTGTTGTGATCATCAAACCTGCTGCAGGGAGTATAAGAAGTAAGGTCGGGTGTGTGTGTGTGGTTCTCTCTCTCTGGCACAGTTTACCCAGAACAATACAGCTAATATTCAACGCCTTTACAGTAGGGTCCTGTCTTTACTTATTTCTGCAACTGGGCACCAGAGGGTTAAGTGACTTCGTTCAGGGTCAACACGTCGTGTTGGCTCTAATGAGGTTTGAACCTGCCATGTTCCATTTACAAGCTGGCGAGCTTACCAATAGCCTTTTCATCACACTTGTACTCCTCAGACCAGACGAGGCTCTTCTGTATGGGTCCATGGGTGAAAAGGAAGTTTAGTATTTTATCTGAAATGTGAGTTGAGAGTAGCACGTATTTGGTCTGCTAAAATACACAAGAAATTCTTACAGGCACTTATAGCCATTGTTTTTTCAAGAACTGGTCTTTGGAATGCAAACAACAAAAAGGAATTAGGGGGTTAATAAAATAGCAGGCATTCCCAAGTGAGAAAAAAAAAGTCCAAGGGAATTATCTGCAGCTTTTAGGAACATAAGATGACCTACCACCTGTGCGATGCCAATGGTATAAATATGCAATTAAGTTAGGAATTCCTCATAAAGTGTGTGTGTGTGTTTTAAACAAGAAAGGCCTTCCACCGACCACCCTAAATCTTGCAGCTCTAGTTTCCTGTAACACTTTGAGACCCACAAAACCCACAGCTGAACTTCTTGCATTTTTAAATAAATGGGAGGAGACCTTGGACAGATCAATTTCTCTTTTTTACCTTCTTAATTTATTTAGTTTTTGTTGACCGGGAAAAAACACTAGGCAATTGTGCCTATTTCCAGCCGCATTCCAGGGAGGGAGGGGTACTGATGGAAACCAACTGACATTCAACCAGATTAAGCTGTTGGTGGTATTCTTATTTTTTTTTTTTTTTTTGTCTGTCTCCCTCTCTCTCCACAGACTCGTCCCCTCTCACACACTAATACACTTCTACAAATCTGCAGAACTGTTTGGTAGTTGTGAGCGAACTCCATAATCTGGAAGGTTTGCGAAATTGTGGATAATTTGTTACATTTTTTTTAATTTTAATATTGCACTATGTTGAGATTACACACTTATCTCACAATCAGAGTGTATATATATATATATATATATATATATGTCGGTGTGTGTATATGTGTATATATATATATATATATATATATATATAGTATATGGTAGCACGGTAGTGCTACCATAGTTAGGGCTGAGGAGCCATTTACATGTTAAACCCAAAATTTGCACCTTAATAAATTGGCAACCGTTTGACGGATTTGCCTGAAATTTGGAATACACGATCAAGAACCATAGGCCTTGGGATCTGCCAAGTTTCGTACTGGTCGGATATACGGCTGCTGAGTTATTAAGCATGATCTGCGCATGCGTTTATCCTTTTTCTGGAATTCTCATGTCGCGCCTACAGGTCATGGTTTATGCTGACCAGCCTGAAATCTTAGGAACGCAGCTGGGGTCCCCAATGTGCCTTTCAAGATTTCGTGATAAAATATTAAACGTTCAAAAGTTATTCAAAAACAATTTCCCATTATAAGTCAATGGGAAAAGTTAACAAAAAGTTCAACAGTGTCACAAATGCACTTTTACTGTCGCAATGGCCCTGTTACTGTCGCAAATCCGCCATCTGTTTTCAGTTAGTGATCAGAAAAATGCTTGGCATTTAAATTTGGGACCCTCTAGCAACCTAATTCTTTTTGTATTCACCTAGTCGGACCCTGCGGATGCTAGCCATGTCTTTATTTTGGGGTAAAACACCCCAGAAATATGTTTTTCAGATTTCTGGAACAAGTACTTTCGCAAAGTAGTGTCGAACTCACGAAAGTGTCACAAATTTTTACGAAACCTTTCGCAAATTGCGACACTATACCCAAAATAACAGTAATTCTTTTGCACTCCACTGCAAAAGAACGGTTTGGAGTTTTGGGCTGAAATATGGAGGGAACGCAGCCGACATCTCACAGATCTGTCTTTCAGTGTTTCATTGACAAAATATTACACGGTGGCAAAGTTACGATACTCCAAAGTTGACGCTTTTTCCCATAGGATAACATTACAGCGTATGACGCATTGCAGCAATCGTTTGGCGCCCCGCTGCAACATAACGGTTTGGTCTTTTGGGCTGAAATTTGCAGGGAAGACAGCCAACATTCCACAGATGTGCCTTTCAGTGGTTTGGTGAAAAAATATTACAGGGAGGCAAAGTTATGGCAGTCCGAACTTCTGTTTTTCCCCCATTGAATAACATTACGGCATTTGCCGCACCTTTCAGGGCCCATATCTCGAAAACGGTGCGAGATACGGAATTTTTGTTGAAAAATTTTCCTCATGGTGGCGAAGTACAAAACTAGCCAGGAAAGTGATAATTCATATGACTTTTAAATTTTTTTTCTCTGTCATACGGTTACATAGATATAAGCAATTTACTATTCTAAGTCCTCATTTTTGTGTTCCGAGAGTCATTATTTTGCATACATTCTTTGTACTCACTGTCTTTCTCTATATAGCTTTTGGGTAAAACCAGCCTGTGTGCTTACATTACTGTTACCATTACCGTTTCTGCTTGCGGTTCCATACCCGTTTCACTTACCGTTCATGTTTACGCCACCATGTGCGTTACCCTTTGCGTTTTCATTTGCGGTTGCGTTGTTCTTAACATTTCTGTCTACAGTACTGTTTCTCTTTCTGTTTCGCTTTGCGTCACCATGCACATTACGATTTGCGTTTTCGGGCACAATGTTACTATGTGACAAGACATCACGTGGTGGGAGCGTGGGGCCCTCCGCCGCAGCATTATATTCACTATTTCTCATTATCATTCTCAAAAAGAAGGGAAATTAGAGGCAAAAAACTCTGTTTAATGCATCAGTTAGGGTTGTTCCACAGCGACAAAAGCAAGGAAATTCGATGTTAGGGTTGAAAGCGTACAGTTACGTAAGAACTTACCGTAACAGTAGATCTTCGAGAACAGCTCTTGCAGCAGGTAACACCATTAGGACTGAAGCCGGCAGGCGGCAGGACCCCACGGGAAATCTTCTAACTAGCAGTCTTCAGCGGGGACCGCCTCCGACATCTGTCCCGCCCCCGACGTCAGACGTAGTACATAAGGAGGCAGTCCTGCCAGATTCCCCAGTTCTCCCGCCGGAGACTCCCGGCCACAGGATGACATCAGAATGGGAGACCGAGGATCCGCCATTAAAAGATAAAGGGCGTAAGCCCCTGCCCAAGGCTCAGTAAGCCACACTTCCTCCAAGGGGGAATGGTGAGCGAGAAGGCACCTGCTGCAAGAGCTGTTCTCAAAGATCTACTGTTACAGTAAGTTCTTACGTAACTGTACTATCTTACTTTGAGATACAGCTCTTGCAGCAGGTAACACCATTAGGACTGATTCCCAAGCAATAGCGCCTGTAAGCATACTGGGAGGAGGAAATTAGGAGAGATCTTTAAAGAGGTCCTGACTCTAGGACAGGAGACCCTGTAGCACGGCCAGGCCGAAACCGGCTCTCCGCCGTGAAGCAATATCCAGGCTATAATGCCTAATAAATGTGTGCACAGAGCTCCAAGTAGCTGCAGCACAAATGGCAGAGGTAGAGACGTTACGCAGTGCTGCAAAGGAGGTAGCTTCACCTCTAGTCGAGTGGCCCCGGACTGTACCCGGGAGGGGCTTATGTTTGCTGTCGTAGCAAAATGAAATACACTGGACGAGCCAGCGAGAAAGGGTCTGTTTTGAGACTGGTTGGCCCAGCATCCTCTCAGCGAAGGAAACGAATAACTGCTCCGACTTGCGAAGCTGCTTAGTTCTGTTCAGGTAGTACCTTAGACAGCGGTGAACATCCATGGTGTGAAGCAACGCCTCTCCTCTATTGGAGTACTTGGGAAAGTACACCGGCAAATCGATGTCCTGGTTGAGAGTGAGACCACCTTAGGCAAGAATTTTGGATTCGTCCTCAAAGACGCTCTTTCCTGGTGGAAAATTAAATAAGGCTCCTTGCACATGAGAGCGTGAAGCTCGGAAACTCTCCTTGCTGATGTGACAGCAACTAAAAATAACGTTTTCCACGACAGAAAACGCAGCTCGCAATCCGCGGCAGGTTCAAAGGGTGGGAAACGTGAGTTGTTCCAGGACAAAGAGTAAGTCCCATGGAGGAACTGGATCCTTAATGGGTGGCCTAAGGTGTAACACCCCTCTCAGGAAGTCTCGAGAGGCATCAAACTGTGCCACTGTGCGCTGTCCCACCGGGAAGTGGTAAGCCGAAATCGCGCAGAGGTGCACTTTGATAGAGGAGTAGGCGAGACCCGAATGGAATAGGGAAAGAAGGTATTCCAGCACCGGGCATCCTAGAGGGGAAAGGCCGCGTGCCTGCAACCACAAGCAAAAACGGCACCATTTCATGGTGTACGTCGCATGCGTTGCCGGCTTTCTGGCCGCGGAAAGAACTTCCGCCACCTCTTGCGAGACCCCGTGTCGCAAAATGGCTATGTCTCTAGGAGCCATGCATGTAGGTTCAGTGAGCGTAAGTCCGGGTGGACTAGTGAACCTTCCTCCTGAGACAAGAGATGGGAGCTGAAAGGCAACGGGACTGGAGGTTCCCGGGACAGCTGCATCAGCAAGGGGAACCAGATCTGCCTGGGCCAGAAAGGGGCTACCAGGATCATTGTTGCATGCTCCCTGCACAGTTTGAGAAGGACTCTCTGGATCAATGGGAAGGGAAGGAAGACGTAGAGGAATCTGTCAGCCCAGGAGAGGGACAACGCGTCTCGCCAAAAAACACCAGGCCCTGGATCTAGCGAGCAGAAATTGGGCAGTTTTGCGTTGGATGGGGAAGCGAATAGGTCCAGCTCTGGAGTGCCTCATCGAAGAAACAGATCCTCTGCTACCCCTTGAAGAAGTTCCCACTCGTGGACCCTGGCCTGGGAACGACTCAGGCCGTCTGCAATTGTGTTGTCCACTCCGGGAACGTGAACTGCAATCAGGCTCGCGCCGTGTTGGGACTACCCAATCGCACACTCTCATGGCTTCCCTGCAAAGGGGGTAAGAGTGTGCGCCTCCTTGCTTGTTGAGGTAATACATCACCGCCGTATTGTCTGTTTGAAGCATAAGAGTATTCGCCGGGATTTCTGACTGAAAGGCCTGCAGGGCATAAAGAACCGCCCTCATCTCCAGAATGTTGATGTGGAGATGAGCTTCTTGAGGGGTCCACATTCCCTGGGGCCTCACCCCGTTCAGGTGTGCTCCCCACCCCAGCCCTGAGGCATCTGTGGAAAGAATCACCTCCGGGGACGGCGCTGTGAATGGAACACCTGCAGAGAGTGTCCCTGGGTTTTGCCACCACTGCCAGTCTCGAATCACGGCGCTCGTGATTCTGACCGGCTGCTGCATGTGGTCTTGCCTTTGGTCCCATTGCACCTTGAGCATCCACTGGGTTACCCGCATGTGGAGCCTTGCCAAAGGGATGGTTGGAATGGCCGCAACCATGTGTCCGAGCAAACGAAGGACCAGCCTGGCAGGGGCAGTCTTCTTCGCCGAGAGATCCCTGATGAGGGATCTGATGCATTCCGCTCTTTCGTCGGGAAGAAATGCTTTCCCTTGGACGGTGTCCAGAACTGCATCTATGGACTGCAGCTTCTGAGACGGTACGAGGAGAGACTTCTTGTAATTGATTAGGATGCCCAGAGACTGAAACAGAACCTGGGTGCTCTGGATAGCCAGCAACAGCGCCTCTCTGGAGGCGGCCATGAGAAGCCAATTGTCCAGGTACGGGAACACATAGTGGCCCTGTCTCCTTAAAGACGCTGCCACGACTGCCATGCACTTGGTAAAGACCCTGGGGCCGATGACAGTCCGAACGGAAGAGCTCGGAATTGAAAGTGGTAGCCGAGAAACTCGGAGCGCAGGAACCTCCTGTGCGCTTGAGCCACAGGGATATGCAGGTAGGCGTCCTGCATGTCTAGGGACGCTAAGAAGGCGTCCTTCTATAGCATGGGGATGAGACCCTGAAGGGTCACCATGCGAAATCGTTTGTAGGCGACCGACATATTGAGGTCGCTGAGGTCCAAGATTGGAGGGAGATCCCCTGTTTTCTTCGGAACCAGAAAGAAGTGGGAATAGTATCCGGACCCTATCTGGTCCTCTGGAACATACTCCACCGCTCCTTTTTGCAGGAGTGTGAGTATTTCTTGCCTGATAAGCAATTTGTGCTGACCCGAGTAACAGAAGAGCAGAGGAGGCCTCGAGGGTGGCTTGTCTGTGAATTCTATTAAGTGGCCTCTTCCGGCCAACTGAAGGAACCACCTGTCGGTGGTTATGGACTGCCACCCTGGCAGGTAGTCCGCAATGCAACCCCCGACCTTGATGTCCCGTTGATCCTGAGGGGCGGGGGCCAGGAAGGAGTCATGCTGTGGCGGCGGAGGGACCCGCGGGCTGAGCCGGCTTAGCTGGACGCTGACTTCGGCCCGTGGACAACTTTCCCTGGGTTCTGCGAGAAAAGGAGCCCCTCTGTTGTGGGCCGGTGTGGGACTGCTGTCTCTGTGTCCAGCCATGAAAACGGCTTTGGTTCCTACAAAAGGAACTAAGCCTGGGTCGGTACATTGCCTGGACCGACCTCACCGCCTTCCCGGCCTCTTGGAGCTTGGTGAGGACCTTCTCAGAGGATTCACCAAAAAGAACTTCTCCGTCAAAAGAGGCGTCCAGGATGTTCTTCTGGACGTCCGAGGTGAATCCGGAGACACGGAGCCATGAGTGTCTCCGGAGGCATACGCCTGAAGCTGCCGCTCTGGCTGAGGAGTCCGCGGAATCGTACGCGGCTCGTAGCACCTGGGTTCCCACGTCCGAACCCATACGGAGGAGTTGCAACATCTCCTTCTGCTCACCATCTGGCATCTTGTCCGCCAGATCCAGTCCTTGCTCCCACAAGGCATTTTGGAACTGTACCATGTGGGTTAAGTAGTTCAGGGATCTGATGGCGTAAGTAGCGGAAGCATACATGCGCCTGCCCATAGCGTCCAGCTGTTTTGACTCCGGGTCCGGTGGCAGGGTGCTCAAATGGTGCGGTCTCTGGGACCGGTCATGAGAGGCTGTTATGACCAGAGAATCGGCCAGAGGAAGTGAAGCCCAAGTACTGGTCCTCCTTAGGGGCCTTGTACAGGCGGTCAGCTTTCTTCGGCATCACCAGGAGTGAGTGTGGATGCTTCCACGCTGCCTTGGTGACGTTCACGAAAGTGTCCACCAAGGGTGGAACCACCACAGGCTTAGGGTCTTTCTGCCGAAGATACCTGGCGAGGCGTAATCTCTCGGGGTCTAATTCTTCTCCGTCCCAGCCCATGTTCTCTTGGAAATGCCTCATGATCTCTGAGAATGACGGGTCATCCAGAGGAGATCTTGGAAGTTCACGTGGGTCCGGAGAAGGGACGTCAATCAGAGAGGGGGATCTGGATCCTTCCGAGAATTCCGATCCCGTGTCCTCCGTCGAAGGCGAATGATGGCGTCTTCTGGGTCTCTTAGGGCTGGGTGACCCTGAAGATGATCTGGACGGAGGTCTCCTTTTGTCTGGTCTACCCCAGGAGGATCCGCAGGCTCCTGGGGGGAAGGTACGCGGCCTGCAGCCCCGGATGGAGTAGGGGGCGCAGGGGCCGGTGGAGTCGCAGGTGGAGCAGGAAGAGGAGGCGGAGGAGGTGTGGGAACCACATCCCTTTTTATGGTGTCCCACCAGTAAGTGAACAACTCCTTGACCTCGGATATGCTGAGGCCCGACGACGGACCGGGCGCCGATGGCCTGTCGTCAGGTTCCGGCGTCGGCTCCCCAGGAGTCTCAGGTTCCGGAGAGGGTTCCCTGGGGGGTGCGACAGGACCGGGTTCGCCCGTCTGGTCCTTGGGCTGGGTCAGCTCCTCCTCCATAATCGTCTCCTGACCGACGTCAGTGGGAGGCATCGGGGTCCTCTTCTCGATGGGTACGGACGTCGGTCCCCCGGCCGACAACCGGGAAGACGCAGGCCTAACCGGCGACGGGTGTCTGGCAGTCGACGGTTCCTGGGACTTATGATGAATGGCCGGCGTCGGACAAGCCGGCGCCGGGTCTCACGACTTCTTCAAGGAGGTAAGCTCTTTGGTCTTCCGCTGTGGAGGAGGAGGCAAGGAGACAGACCTGACGTCGGATTCGGAATGGCAGGAACCAGACTTGTGGTGGTGATGGCAGTCCCCCGACCTAGCCAGGGCCTTAGAAGAGGAAGACCTGGAGGTCTTAGCCTGACAGAATGAAGAGGAGCCCGAAGGGGTCTTCACCGCTGCAGGGGGAGGCTGAGAACGGGCCCGGGAAGGAGAGCGGTCGGACCGGGAGCCGGAGCTACGGGAGTCAGAGGCCCTAGAAGGGGACTTAGATCTAACTCTCTCCCTGTGCTTCTCGGGGTGTCTCCGGGCCTTCTCTGAAGATTCCCCTTTGGAGGCTGCGTCCATGGCTTTGATTTTCTCTTCGAGCAGGAACGCCTGAAGGGCCTTCTGACGGCGGATCCGGGTCCGGCTGTTGAACCCCTGACAAAAGAAGCAGGACCGGGTGTCGTGGTCTGGGCCTAGGCACCGGACGCAGGCCGAATGCGGATCCTTAAACAGGATTTGCTTCCCACAGGCGCACTTCGACGGATGGCCTTCAACGGAAGTTGGAGAGGACATCAGACAGCAAATGAGCCGAAAAAAGAACTTTTTTCCCAAAGGAAGAACTTAACTGGGCGTTGCGCGCTAGAAACGAGCCAAAGGGTTGAGACATGCAAGTCGACGGCGGGAAAGAACTGGGGAATCTGGCAGGACCGCCTTCTTATGTACTATGTCTGACGTCGGGGGCGGTCCCTACTGAAGACTGCTAGCTAGAAAATTTCCGTGGGGTCCTGACGCCTGCCGGCTTCAGTCCTAATGGTGTTACCTGCTGCAAGAGCTGTATCTCAAGTAAGATCCCACTTTGTACCCCTCCAGCCCACCTCACAAATGGAATCGGGTGCATTGGGGTCATCGGTCCTGTCACCCCATTCTCCTATTCCTCAGCTTCTTTCCACATGTGATGGGGTGACACTTAGGGCCGATGACCCCAATGCACACCCCGATTCCATTTGTGGGGGTGGGCTGGAGGGCTGCAAAGGAGGTTTCAACCCCAACATCGAATTTCCTCACTTTTGTCGCTGTGGAACAACCCTAACTGATGCATTAAACGGAGTTTATTGCCTTTAATATACTTATATAGAATAATGAAAACAGTATGACTTGAAAAAGTACATATACAGCAGACACTGGGGGTATATAAATGCTGAGATGAAGTACAGCTCTCAATGTGCAAGACCATTAGTAGTAGTGCAAGCGAGGGGAGACAAGTAAGAAGTAGAGCAGAAGCAGAGACCTGAGCTCATAAGGTGAGTTCTTAAACTTTTTTGAAAGGCCCGGTGAGTATCAGATTGTTTAACATGGAGTGGCAGGGTGTTCCTGGGTCACCCTTGAAAATGGGCATTTATGCCCTTGGCTTCTTAACCGGTTAACAAATTTTAAATAAAAAAAAAAAAAAAAAAAAAAATCTTAGCTACTTCTGAACACTGGGTGACACGCATCCAGTTCTCCAAACCACAAAAGGAACAGGGGGAACAGAAATGCCATGAAAACACATGTGGTGCATCTCTCCTATACCTGCCCAGCATGGAAGGCACAAAGATCACGGTCAATGGGAAGAAACCCTACTGCCTCTGACTCTCATGATGTTAATTATGTCCGGGTGGAGGACAGACCAAATTCAGCGAAGTATCTGTTTCCTTTCGGAATTAATAGGACATTTACACAAACTTGGGGAGACACAAGCACTGCGCTCGGCATAGTGCATCAGGGTTTGGGTAAATGTGGTAAGGTCCTGCCTGATAAATCTGCCACAGTAAAGTGTGCAGTAGGACCAGCACCGCCTGTTCCACTAGCTCTAACCTTCCGAAGTTGGGATGAAGGCCAAGGGATGGAAAAGGCTGGGGTTAGTAAAGACCTCAGTGTTGATATGCTATTGGGAAATGATCTAAAATGCAGGAAATAGCCAGTCTTGCAGTCACTCACAGCCAGGCCAACTATTAATCTCACAAAAGGTTATTGGCAGGTGTCCTTAACCTCTGATGCAAGGGGGCAGTCAGCATTAATCACACCATTTTGCCTGTATGAGTTTTTTGGTCATGCCATTCAGAATGAAAAATGCACCAGCTACCTTTCAAATGCTGGTTGCCTGAGTATTGTCAGGGTAGGTGACTTCACCATAGCTTACGAGTGATGCGCTATATTTAGTCAGACCTGGGAGGAGCAACTGACATATGTAAAGGATACTCATGAGGCTGCAGGCTGCAAAGCTTACAAGCAAGGTCGAAAAATGTCAGGTGAGTGTGACTGAGGTTCAATTCCTTATACACACAGTGCGTGTGTATGGGGGAAACACATTTGGCCTGAACCTGCAAAGGAAGAGTCTATAAAGGGACGTCCTATACCCACAACCAAGAAGCACGTTCAAGCATTTTTGGAAACTGCTGTATACTACAGGAAATTTGCGTCTAGTTTTAGCACCATTGCAGTCCCCCTCAATGATGTAACCAGAAAACGAATGTCAGAAAACCGTGCAATTAACAGAATGTTGTAAGAATCGGTCAGCTAAACCAGACCCCCTTTATTATGGTCTAAAGTTCATAGTGCGCATGGATGCATCAAATTGTGGGGTGGGGGCAGTGCTGGGTCATTTCACTTCCAAAGCACAAGATCACCCTATAGTTTACTTAAGTCGAAAACTCCTGCCAAGGGCAGTGACATATGCCATTGTCGAGAAGTAATGCATAAGTGTAGTTTGGGCATCGCAGATATTGCAGCCATACTTGTCTAACAAAGAATTTATAGTGGTCATAGATCATAACTCACTGAAATGGCTAAGGTATAAGAGCAGCGAGAATGCCAAGTCACTGCACTACAGTTTTTTGCAATGCAGGAGTACAATATGTACACCCAAAACAAGAAAAATACACATAATACTAATGCTGACAAATTGCCCCGCCAGATGACATAGCATGGCCCATGTAATCACAGTGTTATGTTGACGCACAGTGCCATCATCAGACATAGGAAACCACATGTGACATTCAAAGAGATGAACATTTTTTTTTTTTTTTTGTGTGTGTTATTTAAGCCAGATTTTCTCAGCCGGCACCCCACAGATACAGGGAAACTAAAGTTTCACAGTCAGCATACTGACACTGTTTTGAGAAAAACTTGTTCCTGGGCATTTAATTTACAGTCATACCTGGTTAGTCCATGTTTATTTAATCCGTTTTCCTCATTATCCGGAGCGCAAATAAGCTCTACCAAAAAAATGCCATTCTAATTTCCTGATAAATCTATATTTCTTGTAGTCCATATTCCGTTCGAGACAGCCACAGTCATTAAGTCATTTAGCCCATTAATTGACACCCTGTTACTCCGGTATTGCGGTGAGTGCGAGGTGCAAACGAGTTGAGCGTCTTGCTGTCGTATTCTTCATTGTCCCTCCTGAAACAATCAACATATCCGACTGCAGTGTCTGCATTCTGGCAATCAAGTTCACAAGGTGATAACGACTAAAGACTTGAGCACTTGTCAGGCTTAGCTGCTTTCACACTCCCTCTACTACTCAAACAATGGCAGCACCCCCCAGCAAAAGAGAAATGGGGCAGGAGTGAAATCACAATTTCACAAAAGCGAGACCTGTCTCTGAAATCCAACCCATCAGCAACAAACAGAAACATGGTCTCCTATGCTGCCGAGGCTTAGGGATTTAAAATCGGCACCAGCACATGCAGCGATATATGGAAGGCAAGGGAAAAGTGGCTGTCAGCTTCCAATGATTCTAAATCCCTTGCCCACGTTCGGCTGGGCCAGCATAGCGATGTGGTGACAGCACTGAGTCTCTGGGTTACATAAATGAACAGCCGAGGTGCTGCTGTGTCTGCCACAATGGTTATTGAAAAAGCAAAGTTTTTCAGAGACCAAATGGGTGTCACAGACTTTGGGTATTCAAGGGGAGTGGATTCATGTCTTTAAGAGGAGGCATGGTCTAAGCAGCCAGGTGTATCACAGAGAATCAGCTAGTGCTGATCAAAATGCAGTTGTTTCAGCCAGGCAGAAATCAGCTACGGGAGGTGCTTGCTGGCTTTTCTCCACTGGACATCAATAACCTTGATGAGAGACTGGCTTGTTTAATTGAATGGGGCCAACTGCTACACTGTCCTCCACTCCTGTTTCTAGGACAAAAAAAAATCAAAAGACAGACTCACTGTAGCACTGTGTGTAACACAGAAGCAATCGCAAAATTAAGCCCTTTGTCATTGGAAAAGCCAAGGTGTTTTGCGGGTGACTGACTCCGAATTGTATGCCCATTATAGAGCAAACACTAAAGCATGGATGACTTCAGGTGAATTTAAAGAGTGGGTCACAGATTTCAACCGCAGCATGCCGCTGCAAAGACAGCATGTCATCCTGTTAGTGGATAATGCCACTAGCCACGCTGTGCCCTACAATGTAAAAGTACGCTTTCTGTCCCCGAATACAACCGTACACATTCAGCCCATGGATGCTGGCATAATTAAAATTTTCAAATGCTTTTAAAAAAAGAGCTTTGCTGGCATTTTATTTCCTGTCCTGGCAGTAATATGAAAGTTACTGCAAGGCAGGCACTGTTGTTCATACACTCCTCATGGAGATCTGTAAATGAAACCACTATTCAAAAAGTACAGTTACGTAAGAACTTACCATAACAGTAGATCTTCGAGAGAGGCTCTTGCAGTAGGTAATTACATATAGGACTGACGCCGGCAGGACCCCACGGAAAAATTTCTAGCTAGCAGTCCCTGGCGAGGAACCGCCCTACGTCAGGTGACCAGCGTCAGGAGACGTTGGTATAAAGGGGCGGTCCCGGACACCCACCTTCCAGTTCTTTCCTGCCACAGGCCAAAAGAGGCTGGACGAGAGAGGAGCGGATATTTCCCCAACAGAAAAGAGCTGAAAAAGCCTAGGGGATGGAGGGCGGAAGGGTATTTACTGCAAGAGCCTCTCTCGAATCTACTATTCACAGTAAGTTCTTACGTAACTGTACTATCTTACTTCAAGAGGGCTCTTGCAGTAGGTAATTACATATAGGACTGAATCCCAAGTAGTCTGGAACAAAGAGAGGCACCGGGAGGAGGAAAACTACTCCAAAAGGTAGTTCTGGTTGTGCAAGTCTCAAGATAGGAGGCCTTGCAAAACAGTCAGCCCGAAGCCTGCTCAACGGCGAGAGGCAACATCCAAACTAGTGTTTCGTGAAGGTATGGACAGAAGTCCAGGTGGCGGCAGCGTGGATGTCTGCCGCAGACACATTCTTGAATCAAGTTGCAGAGGCAGCTACTCCTCTTGTGGAGTGGCCTCTGACTTGACCCGGGAAGGTCTTGTTCTATTTGTCATAACATAAAGTGATGCAATGAGCCAATCACTTAGACAGGCATTGCTTGGAAACAGCATTGTCTTCCCTTTTGTGAGCAAAAGAGATGAACAACTGATCAGTCTTTCTGAGATCCTTCGTCCCGTTGGTGTAGTATCTCAGAATCCGGTGAATATCCATAGTATGGAGTAAATACTCCCCTTGATTAGAGTACTGCGTAAAAAAGGCAGGTAACTCTATTGACTGATTTAAGGTAGACTCTACTACTACTTTAGGTAGAAACTTAGGATTCATGCGAAGAGTAGCTCGCTCCTTGTGAAAAATCAAGTAGGGGATTTTACACATCAGGGACTGGAGCACGGAGACTCTTCGAGCTGAAGTAATGGCCACCAGGAAGAGCGTCTTCCACGAAAGGAACTTTAAATCTGCAGAAGCTGAAGGTTCGAAGGGAGGAAGAGTAAGTTTCTCGAGAACAAAGTTCAAGTTCCAAGGGGGAGCAGGAGTACGGATGGGGGGCCTCAGATGGAGGACCCCTCTGAGAAAGGTCTTGGAGACCACCAGTTGAGCAAAAACCTTGTCTGCGAAGGGAACATGATAGGCCGAAATGGCCACCATGTGTACCTTCAGAGAGGAATGGCTGCGAACCAGGTCCAACAGATCATGTAGATACTCCAGCAGAAGCCCCGCTGAACAGGAGAAAGGTTCCACGTTCTTCGAAGCGGCCCAAATAGTGAATCTTTTCCACTGCATGGCATAAGTGGATCTGGTGGAGGGTTTTCTGGCCTCCACTAAAATCTTCGCCACTTTGGGAGACACTCCAAAATGGGATTGGGCTAGGTCTGCAGGAGCCATGCATGCAGTTGAAGGGATCTGAGGCCTGGATGGACCAGGGTCCCCTGATCCTGGATCAACAAACCTCGAGATAGAGGAAGAGGAGGATCCTTTGAATATTGTTGTAGAAGAGAGAACCAGATTTCCTTGGGCCAGAAAGGAGCGATCAGAATCATTCTCGCTCCTTTTGAAGCTAGTTTCTGCAAGACTCGTGGGATAAGTGGAATTGGGGTAAAGGCATAGACGAATCTGTCCTTCCAGTCTAGAGACAGAGCGTCACTCCAAAAAGCGCCTCGCTCTGGAATGAGCGAGCAGACAATGGGAATTTTTGCGTTTGGGGGGATGCGAACAGGTCGACCTGTGGTGTTCCCCTAAGCTGGAAGATGTTGTCTAGGACCCCTTCGTCCAGTTCCCGCTCGTGAGTCAGAGCAGAAGAGCAACTTAGCTTGTCTGTCAGGGTGTTGTCGACTCCCAGAACGTGAATCGCCATGAGGAGAAGGTTGTGTTGTGTTGCCCAAACCCAAACCCTCATTGCCTCCCTGCATAGAGGGTAGGACCGAGTCCCTTCCTGCTTGTTGATATACCACACCACGCACATGTTATCCGTATGGACGGCTAGGTGGCCAGGAAGGATGTATTGGTGAAGGGCTTGGAGACCGTACAACACTGCCCAAAGCTTGAGCATATTCATGTGGAGAGCTTGTTCTAGCTTGGACCAGAAGCCCTGGGTCCGACGAGGGCCTAGATGGGCTCCCCAACCTTCGCCTGAGGTGTCTGTGGTCAGAGTCTGGGAGGGGGGAGGATGACAGAAAGGAACTCCCTGAAAAAGGTTCTCTTGAACCATCCACCATTGCAAGTCTCGCATCATCAGCGAGGAGATCAGAATTGAGTGATCTAGGTCGTCCACTAGCTGATCCTACTGAGAGCGTAGAGTCCACTGAGAGATCCTCATGTGGAGTCGAGCACAAGGTACCATCGGGATAGCAGCCACCATGAGCCCGAGAAGGCGAAGGACCGACCTCGCAGAGACCATCCTGCGGTCGGACAACAGACTTATTTGGGTCTGAAGGGTGGTCGCCCTGTCCGGAGGCAGGAAGGCCTTGCCCATGGTTGTATCGAGGATCGCCCCAATAAACTGTAGCCTCTGGGATGGGTCCAGATGAGACTTGGAATGGTTGATGGTAATACCCAGGCAGACAAAAACCTACTGGGTAAGGGAGAGGAAACGCAGGAGTTTCTCCATGGACGAGGCCGCCAGGAGCCAGTCGTCCAGGTAAGGGAAAACCTGCACTCCCTTGGTACGCAGGTGGGCCACCACCACTGCCAGGCATTTGGTAAACAGTCGGGGGGCCGAGGATAGACTAAACGGAAGCACCTTGAACTGGTAGTGGTCCCCCTGGAACGCAAAACAAAAGTATTTGTGATGAGATGGGCGAATGGGAATGTGCAGATAAGCATCCTGCATATCCAGAGCACAAAGCCATTGACCCGGCCGGAGGAGGGGCAGAAGACTCTGCAAAGAGAGCATCCTGAACCTTTTGTACTCTACGTAAAGATTCAGGGAACTGAGATCCAAAATTGGTCTGAGATCTCCCGTCTTCTTTGGGACCAGGAAGAAATGTGAATAGCAACCCATCCCTCATAGATGAAGGGGAACAGGCTCCATCGCTTGCTTCAGCAGAAGAGCCGAGATTTCCTTCTGGACCAAGAGAAGATGTTCCCGTGAATATGAAGACTTCAGAGGGAGGTGGCGGGGTGGTTTCTGAAGAAACTCTATTAAATGTCCCTCTGCTATGAGCTGGAGCACCCAAGAATCTGTGGTTGTCCTCTCCCATCCCGGAAGGTGGAGGGAAAACCTCCCTCCTACCAGTTCCTCCCGAGAGTCCGGAGGCAGTGGGAGGAAAGGAGTCAGGTGGTGGGGGCAGCGCCGCACCTAAGCACCGCTGCTTTTTGGGGGCTTGGCAGCTGCAGGGACCCGGTGTTCTGTGCCCGCCTTCCTGGGGTTGCGCCTCTGGCTGATTCCGCTCATAGGGAGGCGCTGCTGATGGGGACGGTACATGGAATCAACTGACTTCAGAGCCGTCTGCTTCTCTTGCAAATCGGTGATGATGTCCTTGACATCACCCCCAAAAAGCACTGACCCCCGGAAGGGTGCTTCCTGGATAGCAGATTGCACCTCCGGGACCAAACCTGACACGTGAGCCAAGCATGACACCGTAGGCCTACAGCGAAAGCTGACCTCTGCCCCAGCAGTGTCCACTGCATCGTATGTCGCACGTAGCATGTGTCGAATGGCTGAACGAGCAGAACGGACAAGATCAGCCAACTCCTGCTTGACTTGGGAGTCAGGCAAGGAGTCCAGTTTGGCTTCCGCCTGAGTAAGGGTGGCCTTCTGCTAGTCCCCCATATGGTCGACATAGTTCAGGGCCCTGATCCCCAGTGTGGAGGAAGCGTAAATCTTTCTACCATACTGGTCCAGAAGGCGTGATTCCTTATCAGGAGGTGACGAGCTAAGATGTTTAGGGTTCACCGACCGGCCGTGAGCGGCGCTAATCACGACAGAGTCGGCATGAGGGTGAGAATCCAGAAAATCAACACCCTCTGGAGCCTGATATAGCCTGTTCAACTTCCTAGGAAGTGGGGCTAAGGCTGACGGCTGTTTCCATATAGTGGTAACAAGGTCGGCGTGAGGCTCTATCCAGGGTGGCACCAAGGTAGGAGCTGTCACGGGCAGATCCAGATGTTCAGTGAGTTTCAGACGCTGAGGACCTGGTTCCAGGGAGTGCCAATGATGAACCTCCTGAATTTTCTAAGCAACTCTGTAAAAGAAGGATCCTCCGGAGGAGACTTCGGAGGAGTCCCTGGCCTGGGTTTCGACGGAGAGCGAGGCTTGTCGTCTCTCTCGGAGCAACCGTCGGAAGAGTCCGAGGAGTCTGAGGGTGAAGAGGAGGATGAAGAAGAGAAAGACTCCCTATCCCGACCCAGGGGAGGAATGTGCCCCTTGGGAAGCGTGTCCTGTCCTTCTCTGGACCCAGACGGAAGAACCCTGGAGTTCGGAGGTGGTGAGGGAGAGTGCCGCCTTGGACGTACGGGAACCTGGGATGGCACCATCGCCGGAAGGCGGCTCTCGACCTCTTTGGTAAGCTGAGCCTTGGCCTCAGCCCACCAGGAGGCCAGAGTCTCCTGCAAGTCCACCGGCGGCCGCGAGGGTGGTGGAGGAGGAGGAGGTCGGGGATAAGGATACGGGTTATAACCGTATGGAGCATATCCAAAACCCGACTGCGGGTAGCCTGGCATCAGGTATTGTGGCGTCGAGTACTGCGGCGTCGGGAAGCCCGGCATCGGATACTGTGGCACCGGATACTGCGTTCCCGCGTACACCGGCGTCAAATAAGATGGAGGTTACCCGGGAGCCAGGGGGGGGCTGCCGGAGCAGACTGCCCGGCCGGAGGCCTCACGGTGCGGTCCATAGTGGAAGCCGGAGGCGAGAGCCGATGGGGAGCAGATTATCTCCCGGGTCGGTAGGCAGGCGCCGGAGCGCGCGTCCGGGAGCCGACATCAGGTCCGCACTCCAGATGGAGGAAGGACTGACTGATAAAGAGATCCCCAGCCGCCTGGGACGAGGAGAAAAAGTCCCGGTCAGGCTTGGGAGACTCTGGTTCCCCAGATGGCAGCAAAGGCTGTGGAGAACCAGGAACAACGGACGTTGGGAGGTTCGTCATCGGTTCCTTCGCCCGTGACGAGCTCTCAGTGGGCGCCGGAGGAGCCAACATCCGACTTATGAGAGCCGTCACCGGAGGCAGGTCGAGTAGAGTGATCAGCCTGGTCTGGTGGAGAGGAGGCTGTGCGTCGCCCCGGAAGGTCGGATGTCTTACTGGCCCTCTCCGGGCAGATGTCAGAGGAGCGGACGCCCGGCTTACGGAGTCGCCCACAGTGGTGAGCCACGAGCCTGCGTCAAACCAGGCGGAGGCCTCCAACTGCCGGAGGCGCCCGCAGGCCAGCCGAGCCAGGCAGGCGGGCTGACGCCTCAGAAACCTCCAAGGCGGCCGTCGAGGAGCGATCCCCCGGAGGGGATGTTACCTGCGTCCCAGTGACTCCCAAGGGAGACGCGGTGGAGGAGCCCTTGTCCCGGTGCCTCTCCTTCTTCTTCCGATGTCCTTCGGGGGAAGTGGATGCCTGCCTCAGTTTTTTGAGCTCCTTCTCCATAGAACTCATTTTCTTCTTTAGAATATGGGCTTCCAGGGATTGCTGCTGCCTTTTCCGGGTAGCCATGTTAAAACTGAGGTAGTGCTGGCACTTCTCGACCGGGGCCTAGGCAGAACAGGCACAGGGAGTGGCCGTCCTTGTACGGCAGTCGGGCGCTGCATGAATCGCACTTATTCTTGTGCTCGGAGGGTGTAGGGGACGACATACACCGACGCTAGTAGTGACGTTAGTCAAAGAATAAAGAGTTTTTTGGTAAAAAAAACGACGAAGGTTGGGCTGACGAAGCACAAACTTTTCTGCGAGGCGCTGCACGAGCTAACAGCAGGAAAGAACAGGAAGGCGGGCGTCCGGGACCGCCCCTTTATACCGACGTCTCCTGACACGGCGGCGGTCCCTCGCCAGGGACTGCTAGCTAGAAATTTTTCCGTGGGGTCCTGCCGCCTGCCGGCATCAGTCCTATATATAATTACCTACTGCAAGAGCCCTCTCGAAGTAAGATCTGCTGGAGACACATCAAGATACTACCAGACAGTAATCTGCCTCAAACACAAATCGCGGAGCCAGCACTGCCAAAGCAGAAATGATGGAGTTGCACATTCTTATACAGCGTCTCCCTGCGTCGTTTGTAAGGTCTCCCACAGCACGACAATACATTGTTGCAGAAGATGAGCTTGAGACTGCTCCACTGCTCACAGATGCAGATGTCCTTGACATACTGTGCCCAAAAGACAATAATGAGGCAGATGAAGAGGATGACTTACCAGACTCACAAGATACACTGTCAGATGCCCACCACCACCAGTTTCAGTGTGAGCTGCTTTCAACCATGTGAACTCTGCTTTGCTATCTCAAACAGCAACCTGCCGAAGACGCTAAAAAGCACATTGATTCCTTGCTCGACCTAAATAACAATGTGTTTCTACATGCCAGATGTTAATTGGAGTGCACTTGCAGCAGCCACTTCTAAGAGTGGGGTCATTCTAGATGCCCTACAAGGGGCATGCCTTAGACAACTAGTACTGGAACCTACTCGAGAGGGAGCAATCTTAGACATGGTACTCTCAAATGGAAGTGGCAAGAGGATCACAGATTTAGAAGTGGGTAGCCATCTGGGAACTAGTGACCATCAAACAGTATGGTTCACAGTAAACACAGCAGTAGAGTCAAGCCATACAAAGGCAAAGGTACTGGACTTCAGGAGGGCTGACTTTGCCAAAATGGGTGAGTGCCTAAGGAATGCACTAGCAAAAGAGCAGGAAGGAGGGGTGGAAGAACAATGGGGAATTATCAGAACTGCCATCACAGAAGCAACAAGCCTTTGTGTGAAGCAAATAAACAAAACAAAACAAAACAATGTAAGAAACCACTATGGTTCTCAAAGGAGGTGGCAGGGAAGGTTAGGGAGAAAAAGAAAGCATTCAGGAAGTACAAGGAATCACAGAAGGAGCAGGACACAGAATTGTATCAATTAAAGCAAAAGGAAGCAGGGAAGGCAGTCAGAACAGCAAAGGACCAAACCAAGGAAAAGCTAGCCAACTCAGTTAAGAAGGGGGATAAAACCTTTTGTAGGTACATCAGGGAGCAAAGGAGGGATAGTGAGGTTTAATAAAGGTGGGGGGGGGGCGGCAGAGGGTGACTGTGAAAAGGCAGAGATACTACACAAATATTTTTGCACAGGATTCACAAGTGAAGATGGGGAGGTACCTAAACCAAACAATAGAAACACTCTAGATATGGGATTTGATACCAGACCATTCACAGAAGAAAGGGTTCTGAAAGAACTCTTAAAAATGAAGGTGAACAAAGCAATGGGGCCTGATGGGATTCATCCCAGAATTCTAAAATAACTAAGGGTAGAACTAGTGACACCACTGACTACCCTCTTTAACAAATCATGGGAGGATGGGGTGGTACCTGAAGACTGGAGGAGGGCAAATGTGATTCCACTTCACAAAAGTGGGAGCAGGACAGAAGCAGGAAACTACAGACCTGTTAGTTTAACCTCAGTGATTGGGAAAATGATGGAATCACTTCTGAAGGAAAGAACTGTTGAGTACCTAGAGGCCAGAGGGGCACAAGACCCAAGGCAGCATGGATTCACAGCGGGAAGGTCATGTCAGACGAATCTAATAGATTTGACTGGGTGACCAAAGTAGTAGATCAAGGAGGGGCTGTGGACATGGCCTACTTAGACTTTAGCAAGGCATTTGACACAGTCCCACACAAAAGATTAATATACAAGTTGGCCAGCCTGGGAGTGGGTCCCAAGTTGGTAACCTGGGTAAAGAATTGGCTGGAGAACAGGACACAGAGGGTATTAGTAAACGGAGTCCACTCTGAAGAAAGGGGGGTTACTAGTGGGGTACCGCAGGGTTCAGTACTAGGACCGGTCCTCTTTAACGCCGTTATAAGCGACATTGCAGAGTGACTGGAAGGAAAAGTATGTCTCTTTGTAGATGACACAAAGATCTGCAACAGAGTTGATGCACAAGGTGGGATGGAAAGCATGAGAAGGGACTTGGCAAGGCTGGAGGAATGGTCAAATATATGGCAGCTTACATTTAATGCTAATAAGTGCAAAGTAATGCACCTGGGCAACAAAAACCCAGGGGAAGAGTACACAATGGGGGGTGAGATATTAACAACAACAAAAATGGAAAGGGACCTGTGGGTATTCATATCTGATCACATAAAGGTGGGCAAGCAATGTGAGAGAGCAGTAATGAGGGCTGGGTGGATACTGGGATGCACAGGGAGAGGTATCGCCAGTAGAAAACAGGAAATTGTTATCCTTCTGTACAGGCAGCTAGTGAGACCCCATCTGGAGTACTGCGTGCAGTTCTGGAGATACAATTTCCGCAAAGACAGACAGGATGGAGGCGGTCCAGAGGAGGGCAACTAAGATGGTGCAGTGTCTGTACCAGAAGACATATAAAGAGAGACTTAAGGAGCTTAATATGTATATCCTCAAGGAAAGGAAGGAGAGGGGAGACATGACAGAAACTTTCAAGTAACATAGAAACATAGAATTTGACGGCAGATAAGGACCGCTTGGCCCACCCAGTCTGCCCATTTCCCTACCTACTGGATAAGCTGCAGATCCTAGTTAACCAGCAGCCTACTTCTTCCTACCCCCACCTCAAGGAACTCAACCTCAAGGAAATCAACAAAGTCCAAGAGGACAACATCTTTCAGAAAAAGAGGAGTGCAAGAACAAGGGGTCACAATTTGAAGATTGAGGGGGGACAGCTCAGAGGTAATGTGAGGAAGTTTTTTTTTTTTGTTTTTTTTACGGAGAGTATTGCGGATGCATGGAACAGCCTTCCTGAGGAGGTTGTGGAGTCAAAATCAGTGGTGGATTTCAAGAATGCATGGGACCGTCATAAGGCAATTCTAGCGGGCTGGGGTACGAAAAAGTAGGCTGTTGGTTAACTAGGATCTGCAGCTTATCCATTAGGTAGGGAAATGGGCAGACTGGGTGGGCCAAGCGGTCCTTATCTGCCGTCAAATTCTATGTTTCTATGTTTACACAGTCCATTCAGAATTTGAAACAAAAGCACATCACTGAATATTTCACTGACAATGTTTAAAATGAATGTTATCTCTGCTATGTCTGTCCGTCTGTCTGATTGTTGTTACCTGTTTGTTTCCCAGATCGAAGCTGCTTCCCCACCCTCCCTGGTGTAGGAGCTGTCCTCCAAAACAAGCTGCTCCCATTTCACCAAAAGCTAATTTTTTTTTTGCCTGTTTTCAACTGTGCTTACTCAACTGGATGAGATGTATGCTTGTGTGACTTCGATATATTGTGGTTAATTGCCTCTCTATCCGTGTGATATACCACTCTGTAGGGGTACGACACAAGGAACCCTAGAGGAGGGTACCTCCAAACAGGTGCAACGGGAATAATTATTTTCGCTAAAGGTAGCTTAGTAAGAAGCCCACGGAAAGAGATGAGCCAATGAAGGAGATGGGGTGGATGGTGTGGCAATGAAGAATGAATCCAGGAACAGTCAAGGAGGAGTGGCCGTTTAAGGCCTCATGGGGGAGTGATGTTTGTTGCTCCGCCCACTGAAACTCAGGCTTAAAGCCCTCCCATTCAATTGTGCTTACACAGTTGGATGACATGTATGCTTGTGTGACTTTCATACACTGTGGCTGTTCGCCTCTCTATCTTGAGATATACCACCCTGTAGGGGTACGACGCAAGAAACCCTAGAGGAGGGTCCCCCCCCATAGCTGCCACTGGAATAATTCCCTTGGCTAAAGGTAGCTTAGGAAGAAGCCCAAAAAGAATACCCAAAAGGGTGTCGAGGATCGAAGAGGCGAGAAATCAGAATATGTCGAGACTGGAAAGTAAGGAGATAGACGTAGATGGGAAGTACAAGAGAAGAATGAGATAGGATGAGAACAACAAATGAAATGAAAGGTGACATGATGCAGAAGGCCGAACTCCTAAGGGGAGAGGCAACAGCCAAGGCCACCATCTGACTCCATCCAACAACGGAACCTATGGAAGCACTAACCCTGTCTAATATTATGACCAGTGGCATGGAGGAGAGGAAAAACCCCATTTGAGGAGGGACCTCTGGGGATCCAAGGCCTGGGTCACCTTCCCTCCAGGCTGAAGGACGTTTTGATTAGTGACGGCTCACCTACTGCAATTCAGAGTCGAGATAGACACAGGAGGAAAATATTCCAATTTAGAAGAAGCTCTCGCTCTGTCCTTCTAACTGGACAGCTGTTGAGGGTTGCGAACAATGTCTCTGCAACTAGACGTTCAAAAGTAAGAGAGGAGAGAGAGGACTGCTGATGCACTCAGCTGGCCTCTGCGAGCTTACGAAACAGACCAGGTGAACCAGAGGTGGTCTTGGTGGAGAACAGCTTAGAGGATGTCTCCGAACCTGCCTGGGCAGCCAAAGGGGCTCTGATGCCGAGAGCCCCACCCTTCACAGCTGGAAGTTATACATTCTACATCCAGAGGTGTCGCCAAGAGGAGAGACGACTGAAGGTCCACCCAGAGTGAAGACATTCTCACTATGGGCCAGGGAGATGGACCCCGCTCCGAGACTCCCACTCGCTAGATGCAGACTTCATGGGTGAAGAGCAAGACCACTGGCTACAGCCAAGCCCCGAGCCAAGGAGCAATGGACATGGAAGGCATGTCTCCGAGTGGAGAGCAGATTGATGAGGTAGCATAAGACCCAATGAGAGGTTTGCTCGAATAATCAATGCAAATCAGTAGACCCATAGGTCAGACTGAGCGAAGGAGAACCAGGCTCATGTCATGAGGAAGCTAATGACATTGGTAACTATGGGAGTGCATGCCAGCCGGGTCCATTGAGAGCCAAATTAGGAATGGATAAAATTACATGAAGGTACAGTAGGAGCGAAAGCGGCCGTGCGAAGCCAGCAGCCGACGATGAGGTAGGCAGTACCAGGAGGACATCTGAACAGGTTTGACTAGAGCGAAACAATAGGGTCGGAGGAGGAGATGCATAGGCAGGGTAATATGCGGGAGGGAATATTAGGCGATGTGAATGAGAAGGATATGGTGGTAGCAGGAGGAAATAATGGGAAGGCAGGATGGGGAGCCCCGAAAAGGGAGCAGAGGTCGAAGAAGGAGAGGAAAGGAGGGCAGAGGGAACAGGAGGAGGAGTGCGAGCATCCACCATAGAGAGGAACGAAGGAAGGGGGGGGCACAGTCAGGACGAAATATAGAAAACGCAGCAAGATGCAACCAAGAGTAAGGAGTGGCGAAGGGCAAAAGACCCCAAGGGAAGGACCCCTTAGGGTCCCAACTGACCAAATAGCATGACACAGCAAGAAAAAGCACTGTCAGTAGAGACATGTGGTGGCAGGGCAAAAATACAGCAGTGGCCAGGAGAAGCACAGCAAGGGAACACAACTAAAAACAGTATTTACAGAAACAACAGTAAGAGAAAGGATTTTGACATTGGATAAAAGGCAGAAAAATTAGTTAGTGCAAGGAGACAGCCAAAAATAAACAGTGTGGACGACAAGGATACACAGGCAAGACATCCCTCTTCGTCATCCAGACAGATCAAGTTGAATTAGTGGCCAGCCATGGGTAAATATTCACCACGGTTTAAAAAATGCATACCATGACAGACTCGGGTACAATACAGTACCTGGTTTAGAGGAAAGTTCCAGAGGGACAGTGCCAGAAATGGAAATTACGTACCTACCTTAATCCTGATCGTTCTGTGTATTTTCACCATCCATCACCTATGGGTACTTGGCCGAAGGTCATGACCCTGAGGGAGTTTTTTTTTTTTTGGATGGGTGGAGTCGATGCACCATCGGCGTCGCCCTCGAGGCCAATGCACTGCGTGCAGCTCGCGGGGTTGCCGTTAGATACTGTCGACTCCGCCCTCCCATCAGTTCTGAGTTGCCGTAGAGGTTAGAAAAAGGGTTGGAAGGGTGGGACAAGGAAGTCCAAGGGACAGACTAAGGAAAAGATATAAAACTAAAAGGAAAAATAAACAACTGAGAGGACAGAAGAAGTTCGAAGATTAAGGGGGATTGGGTAGGGGCCCCAATCTCTAGAAGTATAAGGGAGGAAAGAGGAAGGGAGGGTTAAAGTTTTTAGAAGTAAGGAAAAAATTGAGAGGGAGGGGGAGACAGGAGAAACATACCCTGTAACCTTGACCTGTCTCCAGTTTATATAGGAACTGCGAAGAAGTAGCCAAGAGGCTAACTGCCAGAATTGAAGGCACAAAATTACTGGCAAAACCCCCTACAAGCAGAATCGGCTATTCTGGAAGAAAGACAGAAAACAGGGATACCACCCCCAAAAAAAGGAGATTTTGTGCAAGAAACCTAGTTTCTTAAATTAATTGAGGTTATGTCTACAGGACAAGGAAATCAAGGATTGACGGGGAGAAGGAAAAAAGGGGGCAACTGCCAAGCCCCACCCCACAGGGGTGGAGCTGAAGCACTGAAGTAAGAGTGCCCCCAATCCAGACCACTCTACCCCTAAAGAAAACGATTCTCCTATGTGCCCCAATTTACCCCGCTCCTGACTAACAGAAAGGAGAGGAGGAAGAAAGGGGGCACAGAGAGGGAGGGGGACCCAGAGACTGAGGCCCCAGGGGTATGGGAGGGTGGGATTCTGATGAATGAAAATACACAGAAAGATCAGTTACGGTAGGTACGTAATTTCCACATCTTATCTGTGTCAACCTTCACCATTCATCACCTTTGGGTGAGTGCTGAGCTCCCCCCGCAGGGGGTTTATAACCCTAAGGGGCCGAGTCCCTTAGCTCTCAGTAGGTGACACACTAAGAGGGAGAAGCTTCACGGTCTGGAGAGGCCTGAGAGTGAGACGGGAACCCCCTGGAGGGGGTAGGAAGTTTCCTCAACAGACACCGCCTCACTCTACAGGAGAAGAGATAGGTTCTCTGGTGGGTGGAGTTAATCACCCTACGCCGGACCAAGGGTGACACCAGGAATGATGCAGCCATGCCGTCCACCTAGTGCAGATCGCTATCCCTTCGACCCTGATAGCTACCTCCTTGGCATCATACGATGCCCTTGCTTGGTGCCTTGCTAGGTCCAGGCCACTTGCAGAGAGTGCAATGGCTTGTCTGATTTGCTCCGTGTCAGGAATGGAGGCTAGGAATGGAGCTGACCCAGCCTAGACCACAGGATCCTGTCACAGGTTGCATAGTGGGTCTGATGTGCTGCAATAGAGAGCAGCATACGTGCAGAGTAGAATGTCCTCCTCCCCCAGAAATCAAAATCCGAGGAGTCTTGATCTGGGGGCTGGTCACAGTGAGGGGCGCAAAGCCCATCAGGAGTGTCCAGTTGCATCAATCCTGACTGAGGATGAGGCATGGAACCTGGAGACTCGGGGGGGGGGGGACAATACTGCTCGCAGAGATCCCTAGGGGCAGGAATTCTGGAAAAGGGTCTCTGCCAGAAACTCAATGACACCTCCCAAAAGGGCCAGGGGGGCACCACGAGGGTGTCCGCACTAAAATCACACAGAAAGGCGTGCGCCGAGTGCTCTGGATTGTGTTGAGTGGAAGGGGCAATGTGCAGGTCCTCTAACATCCCCACAAGGAATCACTGATACTCAGCGAGATCAGCAGCTGGAGAGATGTGGACAGATGGCTCCTCTCCCCCAGAAGAGGGAGATGAAGAGTCAGAGGACCTCAAAGGTTCAAAAGCTGGTTGCTCGGGGAGGTTGAAAAACCTGTCTGTCCATAGCCCTAATGTAAGAGGGAAACTGAGCAGCCTGAGCTCTGAACTGCTCCCAGGAGAGAGGCCCACTAGGACCAAGAATGCCTGGGAGCGCTGGAGAATGTGGCAGAGGGATGGGGGGCAGAGCCGACAACGTGAATCAGCTGACCTCCACCTGGGCTAGGGAGCGCACCAGGAGCACTAGGGAAGGAAGGAGCTCTGGAAAACTCCACAGCCGACAGCTGATCAACCAAACTGGAATTGCCTAGGCTGCGCCCTGAAAAATTCCCTCGTGAGGCGACCGGGACCGTGTAGGTCCAGAAGGACGGTCCCCTACCTCCAAAGAACAGGGTCCCCTCGAGGAAACCATGAAGGAAGGGCAGAGATCCGCACTACGGCTTCTCCCAGAGCCCGGGTGGGCTCTGGAAAAAGGTCACCACACGGACCCCATGCCCCTCGATCCCTCGGAATCCGAGAGCACCCTCCTCCTCAAGAGAGCGAGCCTAGGCAGCTGGCAGCCCTGGTCGGACCCGAAAGGGGCTATCCAGGGAGCAGCACAATCCCTTCCCGTGGGTTCTCTGATCGGCCCCAAAGTTGGGCGATCCAGGCACACCACCTGAGGGGGTACCACCACTGAGGGGTCAGAGAACCTTCCGAGGCCAGGTTGCAGGAAAATGGTGGCCTGCACCACTGCCTGCTGGTCAGAACCCCTGACCCTGGCCCCGGCAGTCACCGTCCACTCCTCAGAGGGGGACTGATTCCAGCCTGTCGAGGAAACTACCAGGGTGTCCATGCCAGCAGCCAAGTCCAAGGAGCCAGACTGCGTGTCAGACTCAGAGTCTGACTCCTCCTCCAAAGAGGTGGAGATCAAAGTCCTGTGCCAAACAGTGTGTGGACGCCCGCTGCCATCCCTAATGAACAGGGCACCAGAACTAGAGACTGCACTACAGTCGACGCCGGTGCCTCCTTCCGCACCGCAAATGATGCCAGAAGAGGACACGGCCCCAACAAGGGCAGCAGCCTCGGAGCCGGAGCCTGTCATGGTGCCGTCCCGACCCACGGGGCCGCAAGCGGCATCGAGACCAGCAACAGCGCCGATGACGGCTCTAACCATACTCTCCACGGCACCGCGAGCGGTGTTGTGGATAAAGACAGCGCCAGTCAAGGGTCCTGACAGCACTCTCTCTGCGCCACGACCGCACCGAGCTCAAACCCCACGGTGCTATGTTTCTGTTCGGAGCCACGAACGGCTCCAGTACAGTTACGTAAGAACTACCGTAACAGTAGATCTTCGAGAACAGCTCTTGCAGCAGGTAACACCATTAGGACTGAAGCCAGCAGGCATCAGGACCCCACGGAAATCTTCTAGCTAGCAGTCTTCAGCGGGGACCACCTCCGACGTCGGTCCCACCCCCGACGTCAGGCGTAGTACAAAAGGAGGCGGTCCCGCCAGAATCCCCAGTTCTCCCGCCGGAGACTCCCGGCCACTGGGTGACACCGGAAGGGGAGACCGAGGATCCGCCATCAGAAGAAAAGAAGAAAGAGCGTTAGCTCCTGCCAAGGCCTGGTAGGCCAAACCTCCTCCAAGGGGGAATGGTGGGCAGGAGTACGGCTGCTGCAAGAGCTGTTCTCGAAGATCTACTGTTACGGTAAGTTCTTACGTAACTGTACTATCTTACTTCGAGATACAGCTCTTGCAGCAGGTAACACCAATAGGACTGATTCCCAAGCAATAGCGCCTCTAAGCATTCTGGGAGGAGGCAAATTGGAGAGATTTTGAGCAAGTCCTGACTCTAGGACAGGAGACCCTGTAGAATGGCAAGGCCGAAACCGGCTCTCCGCCATGAGGTAATATCCAGGCTATAGTGCCTAATAAATGTGTGCACTGAGCTCCAAGTAGCCGCGGCACAAATGGCCGAGGTGGAGACATTGCACAGTGCTGCAAAGGAGGTAGCCACCCCCCTTGTTGAGTGGCCCCGGACTGTGCCTGGAAGGGGCTTCTGTTTACTGTTGTAGCAAAAGGAAATACACTGGACAAGCCAGCGAGAAAGAGTCTGCTTTGAGACTGGTTGGCCCAGCATCCTCTCAGTGAAGGATACAAACAGCTGCTCAGACGTGCGGAGCTGTTTAGTCCTGTTCAAGTAGTACCTTAAGGAGCGGTGAACATCAAGGGTGTGAAGCAATGCCTCTCCTCTATTAGAGTACTTGGGAAAGTACACCAGCAGATCGATGTCCTGGTTAAGAGTAAGGGCAGAGACCACCTTAGGCAGGAATTTAGGATTCGTCCTCAAAGACACTCTGTCCTGGTGGAAAATCAAATAAGGTTCCTTACACATGAGAGCATGAAGCTCGGAAATTCTCCTAGCTGACGTGACAGCAACTAAAAATAACATTTTCCACGACAGAAAATGCAGCTCGCAATCTGCGGCAGGTTCAAAGGGGGGAAGCGTGAGCTGTTCCAGGATGAAGAGTAGGTCCCAAGGAGGGATGGGATCCTTGATGGGTGGCCTAAGGTGTAACACCCTCCTCAGGAAGTCCCGAGAGGCATTGAGTTATGCCACTGTGCGCTGGCCTACCGGGAAGTGGTAGGCCGAAATCGCACAGAGGTGAACTTTAATAGAGGAGTAGGCGAGACCTGAGTGGAAGAGGGAAAGCAGGTATTCCAGAACCGATTTCACTGGGCATTCTAAAGGGGAGAGGCCATGTGCCTGAGACCACAGGCAAAAATGGCGCCATTTCATGGAGTATGTCGCATGCGTTGCCAGCTTTCTGGCAGCGGAGAGAACTTCCGCCACCTCTTGCGAGACCCCGTGTCACATGATGGCTATGTCTCGAGGAGCCAAGCATGCAGGTTCAGCGACTGCAAGTCTGGGTGGACTAGAGAACCTTCCTCCTGAGACAGTAGATGGGAGCTGAAAGGCAACGGAACTGGAGGTTCCCGGGACAACTGCGTCAGCATGGGGAACCAGATCTGCCTGGGCCAGCAAGGCGCTATCAGGATCATTGTTGCATGCTCCCTGCGTAGTTTGAGAAGAACTCTCTGGATCAACAGGAAGGGAGGGAAAGCGTAGAGGAATCTGTCCGCCCAGGAGAGGGACAACGAGTCTCGCCAGAAAACACCAGGCCCTGGATCTAGTGAGCAAAAATTGGGCAGTTTTGCATTGGATGGGGAAGCAAACAAGTCCAACTCTGGAGTTCCCCATCGAAGAAACAGATCCTCCGCTACCTCCTGAAGGAGTTCCCATTCGTGGACTCTGGCCTGGGAATGACTCAGGCTGTCTGCGATTGTGTTGTCCACGCCAGGAACATGAACTGCAATCAGGCTCGTGCCGTGTCGAATTACCCAATCCCACACTCTCATAGCTTCCCTGCAAACGGGGGTAAGAGTGTGGGCCTCCTTGTTTGTTGAGGTAATACATCACCGCCGTATTGTCTGTCTGAAGCAGAAGAGTACTCGACGGGATTTCTGACTGAAAGGCCTGCAGGGCATAAAGGACCGCCCTCATCTCCAGAACGTTGATGTGGAGGTGAGCTTCCTGAGGGGGTCCACGTTTCCTGGGACCTCACCCCGTTCAGGTGTGCTCCCCACCCCAGCCCTGAGGCATCTGTGGAGAGGATTACCTCCGGTGACAGCACTGTAAACTGAACACCCGCAGAGAGTGTCCCTGGGTCTAGCCACCACTGCCAGTCTCGAATCACGGCGTTCGTGATTCTGACCGGATGCTGCATGTGATCTTACCTTTGGTCCCACTGCACTTTGAGCATCCACTGAGTTACCCGCATGTGGAGCCTTGCCAAAGGGACGGTTGGAATGGCCGCAGCCATGTGTCCGAGCAGGCGAAGGACCAACCTGGTGGGGACAGTCTTCTTCGCTGAGAGATCCCTGATGAGGGATCTGATGTGTTCTGCTCTTTCCTCGGGAAGAAATGCTTTCCCTTGGACGGTGTCCAGTACTGCGCCTATGAACTGCAGCTTCTGGGATGGTATGAGGAGAGACTTCTCGTAGTTGATAAAAATGCCCAAAGACTGGAACAGATCCTTGGTGTTCTGAATAGATAGCAACAGCACCTCTTTGGAGGCGGCCATGAGAAGCCAGTCGTCCAGGTACGGGAAAACATAGTGGCCCTGTCTCCTTAGAGACGCTGCCACAACTGCCATACACTTGATAAAGACCCTGGGGGCCGATGACAGTCCGAAAGGAAGAGCCCGGAACTGAAAATGGTGGCCGAGAAACTCGAAGCGCAGGAACCTCCTGTGCGCTCGAGCTTGCGGGATGTGCAGGTAGGCGTCCTGCATGTCCAGGGACGCTAGGAAGGCATCCTTTTTCAGCATGGGAATGAGACCTTGGAGGGTCACCATGTGAAAACGTTTGTAGGCGACCGACATGTTGAGGTCACTGAGGTCCAGTATTGGACGGAGGTTCCCTGTTTTCTTCGGAACCAGAAAGAAGTGGGAATAGTATCCGGATCCTGTCTGGTTCTCCGGGACGTACTCCACCGCTCCCTTTTGAAGGAGCGCGAGTACCTCTTGCCTGATGAGCGATCTGTGCTGACCCGAGTAACGGGAGGGCAGAGGAGGCCTTGTGGGTGGCTTGCCCAGAAATTCTATAAAGTGATTTTGTTTGACCAATTGAAGAACCCACCTGTCGGTGGTTATAGACTGCCACCTTGGCAGGTGGTCCGCAATACGACCCCCAACCTTGGTGACCCATTGATCCTGAGGGGCGGGGGCCGGGAAGGAGTCATGCTGTGGCGGCTGAGGGTCCTGCAGGCTGGGCCGACTTTGCAGGGCGTTGGCCTCGGCCCGCGGACGACTTCCCCTGGGCTTTGCGGGAGAAGGAGCCCCTCTGTTGCGGGCCGGTGCGGGACTGCTGTCTCTGCATCCGGCCTCGAAAATGGCTTTGGTTCCTAGCGAAAGGAACTGAGCTTGGGTCTGTACGTGGCTTGGACAGACCGCACCGCCTTCCCGGCCTCTTGAAGTTTGGTGAGGACCTTCTCCGAGGACTCACTGAAAATAACTTCTCCGTGGAACGAGGAGTCCAGAATGTTCTTCTGGACATCCGGGGTAAATCCAGAGACACGGAGCCAAGAGTGTCTCCGGAGGGATACACCTGAGGCTGCCACTCTGGCTGAGGAGTCTGCGGAATTGTACGCGGCTCGCAGCACCTGGTTTCCCACGTCCGAACCCGTGCAGAGGAGTTGCAGCAACTCCTCCTTCTGCTCACCTTCTGGCATCTTTTCCGCCAGATCCAGTCCCTGCTCCCACAAGGCATTCTGAAACTGGATCATGTGGTTAAATAGTTGAGGGACCTGATGGCGCAGGTAGCGGATGCGTACGTGCGCCTGCCCATAGCGTCCAGCTGCTTGGACTCTGGGTCCAGTGGCAGGGTGCTCAAATGTTGCGGCCTCTGGGACCGGTCATGTGAGGCTGTAATGAACAGAGAATCGGCCAGAGGATGTGATGCCAAGTACTGGTCCTCCCTAGGGGCCTCGCACAGGTGGTCAGCCTTCTTCGGCATCGCCGGGAGCGAGTGTGGACATTTCCACGCTGCCTTGGTGACGTCCACAAAGGTGGCCACCAAGGGTGGCACCACCAGAGGCTTTGGATCTTTTTGCTGAAGATATCTAGCAAGGCGTAGTCTCTCGGGGTAGAGTTCCTCTGCGTCCCAGCCCATGTTCTCCTGGATATGCCTCATAATCTCCGAGAACGATGGGTCATCCGGAGGAGATCTTGGGAGCTCATGTGGGTCCGGAGAAGGGACGCTGATTGGAGAGGGGGATCTGGATCCGTCCGAGAAGTCCGATCCTGTGTCCTCCGTCGAAGGCGAATGGCGGCGTCTTCTGGGTCTCTTGGGGCTGGGTGACCCTGAAGAGGATCGGGACGGAGGTCTCCTCTTGTCTGGTCTACCCGTAGGAGGTTCCTAAGGCTCCTTGGGGGAAGGTACTCGGCCTGCAGCCCCGGATGGAGTGGGGGGCGCTGGGGCTGGCGGAGTCACAGGTGGAGGAGGAGGAGGAAGAGGAGGAGGTGTGGGAACCACATCTTTCTTTATGGTATCCCACCAGTAGGTGAACAGCTACTTAACCTCGGACATGCTGAGGCCCGACGATGGACCGGACGCCAGTTGTCGGTCATCTTGTTCCGGCGTCGGCTCCCCAGGGGTCTCGGGTTCAGGGAAGGGTTCCCTGGGGGGTGCGACAGGACCGGGTTCGCCAGTCTGGTCCTCGGGCTGGGTCAGCTCCTCCGTAGGCACCTCCTGACCGACGCCGGTGGGAGGCGAGGGTTCTTCTCTACAGGAACGGGCGCCGGTCCCCCGCCAGCGCCCGTGGTGGCGGAGGCCTAACCGCGGCGGGCGCCTGGGCGGCCATCGGCTCCTCGGGACCGGTGGTGCTTGGCAGACGTCGGGTGGGCCATCGACGTCCTCTTGAGTGAAGTCAGCTCTTTGGTCTTCCGCTGGGGAGGAGGGGGCAAGGAGACTGACCGGGCGTCGGGGTCCGGGTGATAGGATCCGGACTTGTGATGGTGGTGGCAGTCCCCTGACCTCAGCAAGGCCTTGGAAGCCGAAGAAGAGGAAGACCTGGAGGTCTTGGCCGGAGGAAGAGAAGAAGAACCCGAAGAAGTCTTCACCGCAGCTGGGGGAGGCTGAGAGCAGGCCCAGGAAGGGGAGCGGTCAGACCGGGAGCCGGAGCTACGGGAGTCGGAGGCCCTAGAAGGGGACTTTGATCTCACTCTCTCCCTATGCTTTTCGAGGTGTCTCCGGCCTTTTTCCGACGATTCCCCCTGGGAGGCTGAATCCATGGCCTTAACTTTTTCCTCGAGAAGGAACGCTTGCAGGGCCTTCTGGCGACGGATGCGAGTCCGGCTATTGAATCCCTGACAGAAGGTACAGGCCCGGGTATCGTGATCTGGGCCTAGGCACCGAACGCAGGCCGACTGCGGGTCTTTAAAAGGGATTTGTTTCCCACAGGTGCACTTCGATGGATGGCCTTCCAAGGAGGTTGGAGAGGACGTCAGACAGCAGACTTCGAAGAAAAAACAAACTTTTCCAAATGGAAGAACTTTACCAGGCATCGCACGCTAGAAACGGACCGAAGGGTCGAAACATGCAAGTCGACGGCGGGAAAGAACTGGGGATTCTAAGGACCGCTTTGTACTTCGATGTCAGGGACAGGACCGACGTTGGGGGCGGTCCCCGCTGAAGACTGCAAGCTATAAGATTTCCATGGGGTCCTGATGCCTGCCGGCTTCAGTCCTAATGGTGTTACCTCCTGCAAGAGCTATATCTCGAAGTAAGATCTGGACATGGTGCCACAAATGGCGCTGGGGCGAGAAACAGTCAGGGACGGCGCCGTAGAGCCTCCCATGGTGCTGACAGCATCATCGGCGCCGCAAACAGCGCCGACAGCAGCAACGGCGCCATCAGGGCCCATGGCACCGCGAACTGCTCTGTGACCCAAGACAGCACTGACAGACGGCATCGAGAATGGCACCAACCCAGGCCTTCTGAGCCATGGGTATGACACCGGGAGAGCCTTCACCCCGAAGGGGTGATTGCCAAGGCGGTGCCTCCCGCCAGTCTCCCGGGAAGGGGGGGGGGACAGACCGAGCCTCCTGCACCATGGAAGGGGCCTCTGCCTCTTGTAATGTAGCCATGGCAGAGGCCCTCTCCTCCTCGGTCTGTATAGAACTGGGAGGGAACCCAGAGGAAAGGCCAAGAGAATGCGGCTTGGCCCGATGAGTGTGCGCCCGTACCCCAAAAGTTGGCAGAGCTTGCCCCACTTTCCATGCGCATTGCTCGATAACCCAGCGGTCCATGGAGAAACAGGCTTTGCACAAATCCATGTCATGAAGCGGGCCAAGACATGCAAGGCAACAGTCGTGCTGGTCGGTGACGGAGTACTTACGGCCACAAGGGCACCGTCGCATGGGGTGCCATCCAGTCTTGGAAGTCTTCTTGCCCTCCGAGCTACAAGAAAGAAACACCAAACTAGATGTTGCAAAATAAAGTAAAATAATGGAACAGTCTTACCAGGCGACGTCGAGCAAGCAAATAGAACAAGCAGGAAACGGGGGTCCAATGGACTTCGGCACAGAGTCGAGAAAGGTGAATTCGAACTGCGTAGAGAGGTAGGCCTCAAAATATTCTTCTGAAAGCATCCCACAAGGTGACCGCGACGGTGGGAGATGAAGAACTGGCGGGAGGGCGGAGTCGACAACATCTAACGGCCAACCCGCGAGCGCCATGCAGAGTCTCAGCCTCGAGGGCAGAGCCAATGGTGCGTCAACTCTGCCCCCCCCCCAAAAAAAGCTCCTGCGGGGTCATGACATCCAGCAAAGTACCCAAAGGTGATGAATAGTGAAGATTGACACAGATAAGATCATGCAGTACAGCCCAATGGGAGCAGCAAATGCCACAGAAAGAGGGCCACAAGTAGGGAGAAATAAGGAACAATAACAGCAAAATGGGTCAACGATGGAGAGATTGGGAGGAAAGAAATAACAACAGAAGAGGAACAATGGGAAAACAATGCGGAGCTAGGTAAAATCAAGCATCAAATGAGGGTGTGATGTGAAATGCAGAGGGGGTGAGTGGCAGGTGACTGACCGGCCCAGGCAGAAACGCAGGCACTAGGAAGAAGGCCAGATCAGCAGCCCAAGACAAGCGAGGCACAGGAGCAGGGCGACGGGACCGAGGAATGGAAGCCAGGTCGGGCAGGAGAGAACGGATGGCAGGGCGCAGAGGTCGAGGTAGGCGCGCTCTGGGGAAATGACTGGAGTGGTGAGCAGAGAGCCGGAACACAGCCCAGAGAGGAGCTGTAAGTCAGCTAAATGAAATACACCAGCGACAGAAGAAAATATCAAGGTCATTTCATGCAAGAGGAGAGAGCGCGAGGTGGAGACAGATCTAGTGGCCAGAGGCGCCCCAAAAACAAGTCAACATCAGAGCAGGAGGAGCGAGGTGGAGCGGCGCCTCCGGCCGCAAGGAAGAACGAATCCTGGAACAGTCCAGGAGGAGTGGCCTTTTAAGGCCTGACAGGGGAGTGACGTTTGCTGCTCCGCCCATTGGACCTCAGGTTTAAAGCCTCCCCATCATGGTGTTTCTCCACTGCCTGCCCTCCCCAATGTTAGACACTGCTCACAGTCTTATCATCCCTCAGCTTCCCGGATGTAGGAGCTGTCCCCCAAAACAAGTTGACCACCTGTTCTTTACATCCCCAATGTAGAAGCTGCTCCACAATTAATCTGAAATTTGAAACTGCTTCCCAGATCAAAGCTGCCCACTCTCCCGATGTAGGTCCCACACAAAAGATTAATATACAAGTTAGCCAGCCTTGGAGTGGGTCCCAAGATGATAGCCTGGGTAAAGAATTGGCTGGAAAATAGGACACAGAGGGTAATAGTAAATGGAGGCCACTCTGAAGAAAGCGGGGTTACTAGTGGGGTACCGCAGGGTTCAGTATTAAGACTGGTCCTCTTCAATGTCTTTATAAGCGACACTGCAGAGGGACTGGAAGGAAAAGTATATCTCTTTGCAGATGACATAAAGATCTGCAACAGAGTTGATGCACAAGGTGGGGTGGAAAGGATGAGAAGGGACTTGGCAAGGTTAGAGAAATGGTCAAATGTATGGCAGCTTAAATTCAATGCTAAGAAGTGTAAGGTAATGCACCTGGGAAACAAAAACCCAGGGAAAGAGTACACAATGGGGGGGTGAGATACTAACAACAACAAAAATAGAAAGGGACCTGGGGTAGTCATATCAGATGACTTAAAGGTGGAAAAGCAATGTGAGAGGGCAGTAAGGAGGGCTGGGGGGATACTGGGATGCAAAGGGAGAGGCATCACCAGTAGAAAACAGGAAGTTGTTATCCCTCTGTACAGACAGCTGGTGAGACCCCATCTGGAGTACTGTGTGCAGTTCTGAAAACCCAATCTCCGCAAGGACATAGACAAGATGGAAGCTGTCCAGAGAAGGGCAACTAAAATTGTGCAGGGTCTGCACCAGAAGACATATGGAGAGAGACTAAAGAGCTTAATATGTATAGCCTCCAGGAAAGGAGGGAGAGGGGAACATGATATTAACTTTCAAGTACCTCAAGGGAATCAACAAAGTCCAAGAGGGTAGCATCTTTCAAAAAAAGAGGTGTGCAAGAACAAGGGCGCACAATTTGAAGATGGGGGGCGGCGGGCGGCTCAGTGGTAATGTAAGGAAGTATTTTTCACAGACAGGGTTGTGGATGCATGGAACGGCCTCAGAGGAGGTTGTGGAGTCAAAACAGTGGTTGAATTCAAGCATGCATGGGACAGTCATAAGGCAATTCTAGGGGTTGGGGGTAGAAAGAAGTAGGCTGCTGGTTAACTAGGATCTGCAGCTTATCCATTAGGTAGGGAAATGGGCAGACTGGGTGGGCCAAGTGGACCTTATCTGCCGTCAAATTCTATGTTTCTAGAGCTGTCCCCCCGAAACAAGCAACTCCCATCTCACAAAAAGCTGATTTTTGGTTGCCATTTGCAGCATAAATCCCGATCTTCCCTCACCAGTATTAATGCCCACCACTGCCGATGTAAGACACTGATCAATGCAAGCTGCTGCATCTATGCTAGTAGCCTTCCCTGATGTAAGAAATAGTTTTTACACATAAAGTTCTGTATTGCAGTGTAAAGTATTTTTGGAAAGTATTTGTGGAAAGAATTAAATGATGCAGATACAGTATTAATATTAGTACAGTATTAGATTTTAAATATGAAATAAACATTTTTTTTTTTGAACTGATGGATGTCTAAGCACTGTCTAATTTCCAATGGTACAGTTAGTCCGTAGTTTTGTAATCCGGCTATATTATAAAGATCACAAACGTGTCCAGATAAACCAGGTCTGACTGTACTTAGTTTTTACTGACTGGGAAAAGAGGACTGGCCAATAATGTCTATTTTAAGCCTTGTCAAGGACTGTGGGGAGAGAATACAGATGCAAATGAACTGAAACTGAACACAGTTAAGCTGTTGGTGGTATTTTAGTGAAAGGGAAAATTTGGCCAGAACACTGGGGAAATTACACTATTCTTACCTAGAAGTGCATGAAATCTTTAACATCCACCTGAACAACCAGCAGAAAAGGCAGACCAGACCTTGGTTTAACATCTCATCCGTAAGGCTGCACACCTCAACAATACAGCATTCCCCAGTACTACACTTGACGAGTGTCTATGCTACAAATCCAATCCTGGTGTGGGACTGGCACCATTGACCTTCTGGCCCAGAGGTGGATGTGCTACCAACTGTGCCACACAGACACCATCACTTATGATACCAAATTTTAAACACTTACTCTGTAGTTCTGATTGCAAATCAATGTTTGAACCATCTCTGTTTGTGAATAAAATTCATTAATCCATTTTTGTTTGCTAGAAGCAGTTAATCTATATGATCGAGAAAACAGATGTTTAATGAGATATAGCGAAGAGTGGATATTTTTTTTTTATATACTTTTATTTAATATCATAGGTTAATACTTACAGGTATACAGTATTTAGACTGTCATCACATTACAATTTTTCATTAAAACCAATTTAAAACATTAACAGCATAACAATATATAGCTTATCTATGCAGAGCGACTGTTACAACATTTAATCCTCATATCTTACAACCCCTATTATATCAAATTCTTTCCCCCCAGGCATTTCTTATTTTAGATTGGACCCTCAAATTAATAGGAAATCTAGAAGACTCCAACCCCATTTCCATCTACATGAGTCCCCAGTACCCATGCTTCCCCGGTTATAATTTTCCTCCAACTTAATATGCCTTGTTAGTTTGACTCCTCTCCGTCCCCCCGCAAAACATTTTGATATAATTCCCACCGTGCCCATCTTGCCACATAGGCCTCCGTCTTCTCTTGGAGAGCCAGTGAAATTTGCTCATTGTGCTGGATATTTGTTACTAAGGATTTCCAATCTTGAATCTGAGGGGGGTTGGTCTGGAGCCACTTTTTAGTAATAGCTTTATAGCCTGAAGCCAACATAATAGACCACAGGTATATCTTTGTTTTATCTCTGATCTCTTTTGGCGGGAGTCCCAGGATCAAATTATGGCCTTTAGGTGTAGTCTGTATGCCCAGGATTGCTTTAATGTGTTCCAGTACTGATTCCCAAAATATCACTAACATAGGGCATTTAAGGAAAATATGTATGTAGGTGGCCTCAGCCTCGCCACACCCTCCCCAGTATTGCGAGGTTCGACCAGGGACCCTCTGGGCGAGGACAGTGGGAACCAAGAAAAATCTTACTCTCACCCTCCAGACAAATTCCCTCCAGATGGGAGAGGATGTAGTCGACCACGATCCTCTCCATATATTCACCCAGTCTTTGGTGGATAGCGGTTGCAGTAATTCCATCTCCCATCTAGCTTGCAGGGGTATAATTACTTGAGATGTTTGCACTGTGAGGGCCTTATATATTCTGGATATTGCCTTCTCACCATAGTTCGAGGACAATATGTGCCTTAGTGGAATTATATCTTCTTCATGTATAAAACCTCGGCCCCCATATCTAATATTTGAAGCTATATAGTCTTTAATTTGACAATAATATAGTCAATCTTTCTCTGTCCAGTCATAGATCCTGCTTGCTTGTTCGAAGTTCAGGATCTCATTGCCCTGCGTTATTTGCCACGGTGCCTCCAAACCTTTTTTAATCTGGTTTTTATACCATTGGTTGTCAAATGCCTGATTTAGGACAAACCAATTGTATTTCCAGTAATGCTGGGCCCACTGTTTACTATTTGTCCCTAACTGCCACCCCTTTAGAATGGAAAGAGTCGCTTGAGGGACCAAGCGGGTTAGTTTCTTAAAATCTGACTTGGAAAATAAACAAGCTGGCAGCGGCACTGGGAGAGACCTCGCTAGATCTATTTGTTTCCACTTAGCTTGGTATGCTTTAGTACCCCATAATAACGCTAACCTCACCTGGTCGGCTATCCAGTATTTTAGGAGTGAGGGAAGGGCCACACCACCCGGCTCTTTAGGAAGGGATAGTTTCCAGCCGCTAATTCTCGGCCTTCTTTGGTTCCACTGGAATCTATTTAATAGTCTCTGCCATGAAAGAAGCTCCTTAGGGGACAACGCACATTGAAATAAATATAGAAATCTAGGTAGTGCATTGATTTTAAGAGCAAGAGTCCTAGTATAAAAGGATGATGGAAGAAGTGCCCATCTTTTTAGGTCTTTCTTAACACCAGCCACTAGGGGGTTAAAATTTTGCAGTAGTAATTTATCTAGATCCTTGGTAATTCGGATCCCCAAATAGGTGATATTATCATTATCCCATCTGATAGGGTATCTTTTCCTCAGGTAGTGGGGTGGGTGATAGTAGAATGTTAAGGCCTCTGACTTGTTTATATTTAGCGAGAAGCCAGAGATCTTAGAAAATTCCTGTATCTTCTGGAACAAGGCCTCAAGTGACTTGCTTGGGTCAGACAAATAAAGCAAGATATCATCCGCAAAGAGTGCCAACTTTTGCTCACCCCCTGGCATTGCTATTCCTGCAACATCCAGGGACTGCCTCAAATGCTGAGCTAGGGGTTCTATATAATACGCAAATAGGAGGGGGGGGAGGGGGCATCCCTGTCTTGTTCCCCTAAAAAGGGAAAGTTTTCGTGAAATATGGCCGTTTACTCTGATATAGGCAGTGGGTTTATTATAGAATTTAAATATTGTGTCTATATATTGGGGTGGGAAGTCAAATTGTTGAAGGACCCCTCTCAGGACTCTCCATGTACCATATCAAAAGCCTTCTCAGCATCTAACCCCAACAAAACCGCTGGGACTTTGCAAGCACAGATATGTTCAATTATATAGACCGTACGCCTAACATTATCTTGGGCTTGTCGCCCTGGTACAAAACCACACTGATCCAGATCTATTGTGGCTGGGGCATGCTGAACCAGTCGCTTTGCCAATATAGAGGCAAATATCTTATAATCTGTATTTAATATAGATATTGGACGGTAGGATGGGCAACACGTAGGGTCTTTTCCCAATTTTGGTATTACCGAAATTACTGCCTCGTCCCAGGAGGAAGGGACTTGTCCATCCCGTGTAGAGACATAGGAGAAAACCCGGCTTAAAATGGGCACTAGTGTATTAGCAAAAGCCTTATAGAACTCCCCTGGTAAACCGTCTGAGCCGGGGCATTTTCCTGTTTTTAAACTTCCAATAGCCATTGTCAACTCCCCATTAGCAACGGAATTTGTCAGCATTTCCCTTTGCTTCTGTGACAAGGTTGGGAGATCTAGTGAGGTCAGAAACTGCTGGATTCCCTCCTCAGAGGGGATATTCCCTTCAGCGTAAAGCGCTGAATAATAATGATGAAAGGCCTCTGAAATTGTTTGAGTGTTAGTAGCTCGAGCATTGGAAACCGGGTGCTTTATTTTGGATATAGTTGATTTAACCTTCCGGCCATGTAATTGGCCAGCAATCATTTTTGTAAATCTAGGGCCACCATCGTAGTATTTATGCTGGAGAAATGTCAGCTTTTCCTCTATGGCATAATCTAATATGGCATTTAATTGTTTTTTGAGAGATGCCAGTTCTCGTGATCTTGATTTACAGTGTTTAACCCTCTGCATTTCCTCTAGGGCCGCTATCCTGGTTTCCAATGCAAGTCTTCCCGCCTCTCTTTGCTTCTTCTGATATGAGGAAATTGCTATAAATTTCCCTCTGACCACGGCTTTTATAGTATCCCAGATCATAGAAATATTGGTTTCCTGTGTGGAATTATCAGTGAGTGCCTGGGTTACAGTTTCCTCGATAGCCTCCCGTGTCTCCCTGCATCTAAGTAGAGATATATTAAGTCTCCAGAATGTTCGTTTACGGGCATCCTGTGTGTTCAATTTACAAAACAGAGGCGCATGATCTGACAAAGTAAAATCTCCCTGCCAAATCCGTTGGATAGTGCTCAACTGCTCTTTTTGCGTTAATATATAATCAAGGCAGGAGTAAGAATCATGGGCCTGTGAGTAGAAAGAGTGTCTGGTCCCTGAGCCATGGAAAAACTTCCAGGCATCCTCGTATCCCATTTCCTGCAACAGTTTCCGGACCTCTCCGGTCGTTTTATTTACTCGCCCCTTTACGTACTCTTTTTTACCCATTCCTCCTGAAAGGTCCAAGTTAAGATCCCCCCACAGATCACTGTGCCCTCAGCCCAGGCCACTATTTGCGTGAAAAGGCCACTATAAACTGAGTACTCCGTTACTGGAGGCATATAGATCGAAGCCAGTGTAATCATTTGGCCTTCTAAGAGGCCCTTAACCAGTACATAACGACCTTCTTTATCTATGATTTTATCCTTAAGTTCAAACGGGGTTCCATGCTTTATCATTATAGCGGTTCCTCGCCTTCTACCTCCCTTGTACAAGGAAGCCACCACATGGGAAAAGCCCAGCCTTTCGAACTTTTTATGTTCACTTTGAGTAAGATGAGTTTCTTGAAGTAATAAAATATTATCTGCCTGTCTTCTCATTAATTGGAGGATTTTACTTCTCTTGACAGGGTTAGTAATACCATGCACGTTATATGTGCACATTATACGATTGAGCCATCTCAATGGGGATCCCATACTTCCATTTTAATCAGGGGCTCTACATGGCCTTCTCTTCCCCTCCATGGTGGCCCCCGTACCCAATATTGACATTACCGAGCCAGAGATTTAGAACATTTTTAACAGCCAATCGCTCTGCTAAACCAGAATTTAAACAACTTTTCAACATAACTCAGAACTTTTACTAAGTTCTCAACTCTAGTAATCAACTATTCAACTATTTGCTTCCAAGGCAGGAGGCTAGGGAATTTTACTAGCCCCTTTGTTCTCCTGGTGCTATTAAGAGAACGAGAAGGAATATTTAACCTCCGTTTCCGGGGGTCCTTCTCGAGAGTCAGCGTATCCTAAGACTCAAATTTAGAATAGTGATTGTACGGGCTACAATCCTCCAATTGCACCCCGGTCCCAGCTGACCTTAGGCAACTCTTCGATGCTATCGCGAGGTGTGCAACCTGAAAAATAGAAATAGACTTAAAGTAAAGTACAGTTACGTAAGAACTTACCGTAACAGTAGATCTTCGAGAACAGCTCTTGCAGCAGGTTACACCATTAGGACTGTAGCCGACAGGCATCAGGACCCCACAGAAAAATTCTAGCTAGCTATCTTCAGCGGGGACCGCCCCCGACGTCGGTCCCGCCCCCGAAATCAGGCGTGGTACATAAGGGGGCGGTCCCGCCAGATTCCCCAGTTCTCCCAAGGGAGACTTCCGGCCGCAGGATGACATCAGAATGGGAGACCGAGGATCCATCGTCAGAAGATAATAAGGGAAGAAAATCCCTAAAAGAAAAGGCAAAGCCATGCCTCCTCCAAGGGGGGGGAAGGAGGGTGGGAAGGTACCTGCTGCAAGAGCTGTTCTCGAAGATCTACTGTTACGGTAAGTTCTTACGTAACTGTACTATCTTACTTCGAGACACAGCTCTTGCAGCAGGTTACACCATTAGGACTGATTCTCAAGCAGTAACGCTGCCAGAAATTCCGGGAGGAGGAAAATAGGAAGTATATTCCAGGTCCTGAACCTAGGACAGGAGACCCTGTAGCACCGCCAGGCCGAAACCGGCTCTTCGCCGAGAGGCGATGTCCAGGCTATAATGTCTGATAAAGGTATGCACAGAGCTCCAAGTGGCTGCAGCACATATAGCAGAGGTGGAGACGTTTCTGAGTGCTGCAAAGGAGGTGGCCACACCCCTAGTAGAATGACCCCGGACTGTTCCCGGAAGGGGCTTTTGTTTGATATCATAACAGTATGAAATACACTGGACAAGCCAGCGAGACAGGGACTGTTTGGATACAGACTGGCCCATCATCCTCTCAGAGAAGGAAACGAAAAGTTGCTCAGAACTACGAAAAGGTTTAGTTCTGTTGAGGTAATACCTCAGGCTGCGGTGAACATCCAGAGTGTGGAACAGAGCCTCTCCTCTATTCAAGTAACTCGGGAAGTATACTGGTAGGTCAATGTCCTGATTTAGAGTGAGTGAAGAGACCACCTTAGGCAAAAATTTAGGGTTCGTCCTCAGGGATACTCTGTCCCGGTGGAAAACTAAATAAGGCTCTTTGCACATGAGAGCGTGAAGCTCAGAAATTCTTCTCGCTGAAGTAACAGCAACCAAAAATAACGTTTTCCACGACAGAAAACGTAGCTCGCAATCCGCGGCAGGTTCGAAGGGGGGGAGCGTGAGCTGTTCCAGGACAAAGAGCAAATCCCATGGAGGCACAGGGTCCCTAATTGGAGGCCTAAGGTGTAACACCCCTCTCAGAAATTCCTGAGAAGCGTCTAATTGAGCCACTGTACGATGTCCCACCGGAAGGTGGTAGGCAGAAATGGCACAAAGGTGCACCTTGATAGAGGAGTAGGCTAGACCCAAATGAAAGAGGGAGAGCAGGTAGTCCAACACTACTCCCACTGGACAACCTAAAGGGGGAAAAATCGCGTCCTCGCGACCATAAACAAAAACGGCGCCATTTCATGGCGTACGTCGCATGCGTTGCCAGCTTTCTGGCTGCAGAAAGAACTGCAACCTCTTGCGAGACCCCGTGACGCAAGATGGCTATGTCTGAGAGCCATGCATGCAGGTTCAGTGAGCGAAGTCCGGGTGGACTAGTGAACTTTCTCCTGAGACAGGAGATGGGAGCTGAACGGCAACGGGAGCGGGGGTTCCCGGATAGCTGCATCAGCAAAGGGAACCAGATCTGTCTGGGCCAGAACGGGGCCACCAGGATCATGATTGCGTGCTTCCTGCGCAGTTTGAGAAGAACTCTCTGGATCAATGGGAAAGGAGGGAAAGCGTAGAGGAATCTGTTCGCCCAGGAGAGGGACAACGCGTCTCGCCAGAAAACACCAGGCCCTGGATCTAGCGAGCAAAAATTGGGCAGTTTTGCGTTGGATGGGGATGCGAACAAGTCTAGTTCTGGAGTTCCCCATCGAAGAAATAGATCCTCTGCTACCTCTTGAAGAAGTTCCCACTCGTGGACTCTGGCCTGGGAGCGACTCAGACCATCTGCAATCGTGTTGTCCACCCCAGGAACATGCACAGTGATCAGATTCGCGCCGTATCCGATTACCCAATCCCACACCCTCATGGCCTCCCTGCAAAGGGGGAAAGAGTGTGCGCGCCTCCTTGTTTGTTGAGGTAATACATCACCGCCGTGTTGTCTGTCTGAAGCAGGAGAGTACACTGTGGGATTACTGACTGAAAGGCCTGCAGGGCATAGAGAACCGCCCTCATCTCTAGGACATTGATATGGAGATGAGCTTCCATCGGGGTCCACGTACCCTGGGACTTTACCCCGTCCAGGTGTGCCCCCCACCCTAGACCTGAGGCGTCTGTGGTGAGGGTTACCTCCGGGGACGGCGCTACGAATGGGACGCCCATGGAGAGCGACCCTGGGACTAGCCACCACTGCCAGTCTCGAATCACGGTGTTCGTGATCCTGACCGGATGCTGCAAGTGGTCTTGCCTTTGGTCCCATTGCACTTTGAGCATCCACTGAGTTACCCGCATGTGGAGCCTTGCGAAAGGGACGGTAGGAATGGCCGCAGCCATGTGTCTGAGCAAGCGAAGGACCGACCTGGCCGAGACGGTCTTGTTCGACGATAACTCCCTGATGAGGGATCTGATGCGCTCCGCTCTGTCGTCTGGAAGAAAAGCTCTTCCCTGAACAGTGTCCAGTACTGCACCTATAAACTGCAGTTTCTGTGACGGTACCAGGAGAGACTTCTCGTAGTTTATCAGGATGCCCAGAGATCGGAACAGGTCCTGGGTGCTCTAGACCTCAAGTAACAATGCCTCTCTGGAGGCAGCCATGAGAAGCCAATCGTCCAGGTGCGGGAACACATAATGGCCCTGTCTCCTCAGAGACGCGGCCACGACTGCCATGCACTTGGTAAAGACCCTTGGTGCGGATGACAGTCTGAATGGAAGGGCTCGGAATTGAAGGTGGTGGTCGAGGAACTCGAAGCGCAGGAACCTCTTGTGCGCCTGAGCTATAGGGATATGCAGGTATGCGTCCTGCATGTCTAGAGACGCTAAAAAGGCATCTTGCTTCAGCATGGGAATAAGACCCGGAAGAGTCACCATGCGGAATCACCTGTAGGCGACAGACACTTTGAGATTGCTGAGGTCCAGAATCGGACGGAGGTCCCCTGTTTTCTTTGGAACCAGGAAGAAATGGGAATAATATCCTTGTCCTCTCTGGTTCTCTGGGACGTACTCTATCGCTCCCTTTTGCAGGAGCGCGAGTACTTCTTGCCAGATCAGAGATTTGTGCTGACCCGGATACCGGGAGAGCAAAGGAGGCCTCGAGGGTGGCTTTTCTGCAAATTCTATATAGTGGCTTCGTCTGATCAACTGAAGAACCCACCTGTCGGTGGTTATAGCCTGCCATCCCGGCAGGAAGTTCGCAATGCGACCCCCGACCATGATTTCCCGTTGATCCTGAGGGAAGGGGTCCAGAAAGGAGTCAGGCTGTGGCGGCAGATGGGCCCGCTGGCTGGGCCGGCTTAGAAGTATGCTGGTTTCGGCTGGCGGGCTGTTTCCCCTGGGCTCTACGGAAGCCGGAGCCCCTCTGATGTGTAGCGGAGCGGGACTGCTGCCTCTGCATCCGCCCACAAAATCGGCTTTGGTTCCTAGGAAAGGAACTAAGTCTGGGCCTGAACCAACCTTACTGCCTTCCCGGCCTCTTGAAGTCTGGTGGTAATCTTCTCCGAAGGATTACCAAACAAGACTTCTCCCTCGAATGGAGCGTCCATGATATTCTTCTGGGCGTCCAGGAGTAAACGAGGCAGCGTAACCAAGAGTGCCTCGGAGGCATCGCCAGAAGCTGCTGCTCGGGTCGATGAGTCCGCGGAGTCGTACACGGCTCGTAGCACTTGGGTTCCCACGTCTGAACCCGTACGGAGGAGCTGAAGCATCTCCTCCTTCTGCTCACCTTCCGGCAGTTTTTCAGCCACTTCCAGACCCTGTTCTCACAAAGCGTTCTGGAACTGAACCATGTGGGTTAAATAGTTCAAGGATCCGATGGCGCAGGTAGCGGAAGCATACGTGCGCCTACCCAACGCGTCCAACTGCTTGCACTCTGGGTCCGGTGGCAGGGTGCTCAGATGTTGCGGCCTCTGTGACCGGTCATGTGAGGCTGTGATGACCAGAGAGTCGGCCTGAGGCTGCTGAGTCAAGTACTGGTCTTCTTTAGGAGCCTTGTACAAGCGATCAGCTTTCTTCGGCATCGCCGGGAGCGAATGTGGACGATTCCACGCTGCCTTGGTGACGTCCACGAAAGTGTCAACCAAGGGTGGCACCACCACATGCTTGGGGTCTTTCTGCCGAAGATATTTGGCGAGACGTATCCTTTCAGGGTCTAGCTCTCCTGCATCCCATCCCATGTTCTCTTGGATGTGTCTCATAATATCCGAGAACGAAGGGTCATCCGGAGGAGATTTCGGCATCTCACATGGGTCCGGAGAAGGGATGGAGAGGGGAGATGGGGATCTAGAAGAAGAGTACTCTGATCCCGTGTCCTCCGTCGAAGGCGATCGTCGGTGTCTCCTGGGTCTCTTGGGGCTGGGTGACCTAGAAGAGGATTTAGACGGAGGTCTCCGTTTTTCTGGTCTCCCCCTGGAAGGGGATCTGGACTCCCGGGGAGGAGGTAGGTGGCCTGCCGACCCCGATGGTGAGGGGGGTGCAGGAACCAGAGGAGGAGGAGGAAGAGTGGGAACCATGTCCTTCTTTATGGTGTCCCACCAGTAAGTGAAGAGGTCCTTCACATCCGCTAAGGAAAGGCCCGACGACGGTCCGGGCGCCGGTGGACGGTCGTCGGGTCCCGGCGTTGGCTCCACAGGGGGCTCGGGCAATGGCGAGGGTTCCCTGGGAGTCTCGACGAGACCGGGGTCGCCCGTCTGGTCCTCAGGCTGCGTTAGATCCTCCTCGGTCAAGGTCTCCTGACCGACGTCGGTCGGAGGCATCAGGGCCCTCTTCTCAGGGGGAGCGGGCGCCGGTCCCCCTACCGGCATCCGCTGAGGAGCTGGCTTAGCCGGTGACGGCTGCCTGTCACGGCGGCTCCAGGGATGTATGACGCGAGGGCGACGCTACCGCACCGCGCCGGGTCCAAAGGTCTCTTTTTGGGAGTGAGCTCCAGCGCCTTGCGAGAGCAAAGAAGAAGACCTGACGCTGGTACCGGGCGGCGGAACCCGACTTATGATGGTGATGGTGGCGATCCCGGACTTCGCCAAGGCCCTGGAGGATGAAGACGAGGACGGCCTGGTGGACTTGGCCTGAGAAGAAGGCTTCCTTACCGCAGCCGGGGGAGGCTGAGAGCCGGCCCTGGAGGGAGAGCGGTCGGACCTGGAACCGGAGCTGCGCGAGTCCGAAGCCCTGGAGGGGGACCTGGAAGTGGCCTTCTCCCTTCGTTTCTCCGCGTGCTTGTGGGTCTTTTGTGAAGATTCTCCCTTAGAAGACATGGTCTTCAGCTTCTTTTCCAATAAAAACGCCTGAAGGGCCTTCTGACGTCGGATCCGGGTACGACTATTGAACCCCTGGCAGAAGGAGCAGGCCGGGTATCGTGGTCTGGGCCTAGGCACCAGGCGCAAATTAGAGTGGGGTCCTTGAAAGGATCTGTTTCCCACAAGCACACTTGGAGGAGTGACCGAGGTCGGAGAGGACATCAGCAAAAATCTTGAGAAGAATTCCAAATTTCCGGAGAAAGCACTTAACCACGCGCGTCGCGCTAGACTATAACCGAGGGTCGAGACATGCAAGTCGACGGCAGGGAAGAACTAGGAATCTGGCGGGACTGCCCCCTTATGTACCACGCCTGGCGCTGGGGCGGACTGACGTCAAGTGTCCCCGCTGAAGATAGCTAGCTAGAATTTTTCCGTGGGGTCCTGACGCCTGCCGGCTACAGTCCTAATGGTGTAACCTGCTGCAAGAGCTGTGTCTCGAAGTAAGATCTATCCATTCAACCATTATCTGCCCTTTTCTTGACCCAAGGTACACATTTCCACCTATAATCATTTCAGTAGTTTCAAGTACATGTCCTTATCAGAGGAATTCACCTATTACCCTCCTGGATTAGTACCTTTCTTTGTATAGTCCCATTGAGCAGAACAAATAAAGGAGGCTTCAAGGGAAAACTTAATTTAGAGTCAGGCATAGGGAGGCATTTTCAGTAAACTTACTTCTATATAATGTTTTTATAACTGGTTCGACTTAGCCACCACAGCAGATGTAATCTCTCCCCATTTTGATAGTGTCCAGCAGTAACACCTACTCCCAACCCAGTTACTGGTCAATAAACAATTTCGGCACCCTTATGATTTTGGTTGAGTTACAAAAGAAAAGGGATTCTAGCACTGAACCTCTGTCCATCTTCTTTCCTCCTTTCTGTCATTATCTCAGGTTGAAGAGTCGTTCAATACAGCCCTTGCCTGAAGAATCTTCTGGATGCTACGCAGCACGTCCGTTTGCGATTTACTTCCCATTAACTTCCTGACACCGGTGCGTTGTTTAAATGGTCCGCAAGTCCTGCTTTCCATGTTCCCAGGTTCCTTCACTATAATATTTCGTTCCCCTCAGTGCTTCCATGGCTTCCTCAACAGTGGAATATGTCCTCGTTCCTTCTTCCCAAAATATTCTAAGCCTCGATGGGTAAGGTGTGTGAAATCTTCTTGCCTTTTCTCTCAGGGCTCGCAAGATGGGTCGATACTTAATTCTTTGAATTTGTACTTCCTGAGGGTAGTCGTGGTCTAAATAGATCCTGTGTGTTAGGTATTTAAGTTCATTTTTACTCCATGCCCGTTTCAATATTTCCTCTTTGACACTGTAGGAATTCATTTTGAACACAACTGAACGTGGTCGGGCCTCTGGATCAGAAGGTTTCTTTTGCAGGGATCTGTGAGCTCTCTCTATATGGAAATTCAGGGTTGGTGGGAGATCAAGAATATCTTAACATACTTTCTAAGAACAAGGCCACTGGGGCCGTTTCTGTATTTTCTGGGAGCCCATATAAACGTAAGTTGTCTCGTCAGGAGCGACCCTCCAGATCCAAACACTTAGCCTGCAAATGATCAGCTTGTTGGACGAGATCATGTACAATTTGGGCTAGCTGTAGTGTGGAGTCTTCTGTTTCCGAAATTCTATCTTCCATCTGCCCAATACATTTCTCAAAGTTAGTAAGCTGTGTTTGCATTGCCTTGAATTCTTCTTTGTTCTCCCTCCTAGATTCAGTTATTTCGTGGAGTAATCTCTCAAATCTGGTCCATGAAAGTTGCTCGTTTTCTCCATCGGTGTCGTAGTCTGCATTGTGCAAGTCTGCTAGGGAAGATGGCCTACTGAGTGGGCCCACTTTCAATCTGCAGGCATCCTTGGTGTTCGCTCTCTGCTCCAGCCGATTTTTACCTTTGGTAGTGGACTGTAGTGCCCCACCTGAGTTTTTAGACATTTTTATCTTTCACAATGATAATTTTGGAGGATTTGTTTGGTCAGCTGAGTCGGGAGCCTCACGAATTAAGCCTGATAGCGCTCCATGACGTCACCGGAAGCCCAATCGCGAAGAGTGGATTTAAAAGGAGCTAGGTATGAGACAAAGATAGAGAGTGGTCAACCTGTAGCTGTACCGGCTGGCTGTGTGTATGAGACAGTGGGGGAAAACTCTGATGTCTTTATAAAGTCCAAAAGGCAGAGGATATATGTGGTAATGTTTCAAAGTATTGTACCACTTGTTACTGTCTACCTAAGAATGTACCTAGTATGAGGAAAGCCAAGTTCTGTGTTTCTTTTTAATCTTTTCTTTTGCATGTTTTCCCCTTTAAGCACTTCTGTTTTAATTCTAGCCAATGCTTAATATATTGTGTAAATAAAGTAACTTTTATCTGTCATAAAAAACTGACCGGTGCTGGTGCATTTAAAGAAGGTATTTTTGTGAACCTCCAACATAGCAATCATTCTGAAGGGACAACCTAACCTATTTTCAGTAATGTGAGAAACAGACTCCTTCCTGATACATGAAGTAATTTAGGTAAAGTCTGATAAAAGAAAGCCACACTTTACCTGGGTCTGAGCAGTCTGCCTTGGCTTACTACAGGGGGAACTGGTGACTGGGTTCAAAGAGTCCAGGTGTTTGGCACATGTAACCTTTGCAGAGAGCAGAGTGTGGGCGCAGGACACTGTATGGAATGAACCAGGATGGAGGTCTGTGCCGGTCAGGGCAAGAGGGACACTGACTGGGGCAAGCACAGATGATCTGTCACACCTACTGAATGAAAAAATAACTTGAAAAAATAAAGGTAAAACAAACAAAACAACAAAGGATCTCAGGACAGAAATACATGAACAACAATATTCCATGACATAAAACAAAGAGAACCAGACGTGGGCTTAGAATACTCTACAAAGGGTTTCCCAGAAAAAAACTGCCAGCCCTTGAAGGAAAGGAGCTGTGCATAGTTCAACAGAGCCTACTCTTTGTGGGCAGCATATTTGCTGTGAGACAACAATGTTGAAGATGGGAAAGGAGGGACATCCCTCAAAATGAGGGATAGGTGAGAGCCATAGGCCTAGGAAAGTACAGTTACGTAAGAACTTACCGTAACAATAGATCTTCGAGAGAGATTCTTGCAGTAGGTAATTACATATAGGACTGACGCTGGTAGGCAGCAGGACCCCACGGAAAAATTTCTAGCTAGCAGTCCCTGGCGAGGGACCGCCCCACCTCAGGTGACCGGCGTCAGGAGACGTCGGTATAAAAGGGTGGTCCCTGACACCCACCTTCTAGTTCTTTCCCGCCACAGGCCAAAAGAGGCCAGACAAGAGAGGAGCGGATATTTCCCTCACTAGAAAAGGAGCCGAAAAAGCTTAGGGGGATGGAGGGCGGGAAGATATTACCTACTGCAAGAGCCTCTCTTGAAGATCTACTGTTACAGTAAGTTCTTACGTAACTGTACTTTCTTACTTCGAGAGGGCTCTTGCAGTAGGTAATTACATATAGGACTGAATCCCAAGCAGTCTGGAACAAGGAGAAGCACCGGGAGGAGGAAAACTACTCCAAGAAGCAGTTCTAGCTGTGCAAGCTTCAAGATAAGAGGCCTTGCAGAACAGCCAGCCCAAAGCCTGCTCTACGGCGAGAGGCAATATCCAAACTGTAGTGTTTAGTAAAGGTATGGACGGAAGTCCAGGTGGTGGCAGCACAGATATCTGCCGCACACACATTCTTGAAACAAGCCGCTGAGGCAGCTACTCCTCTGGTGGAGGGGCCTCTTACTTGACCCAGCAGGGTCTTGTTGTATTTGTCATAACAGAAAGTGATGCAATGAGCCAACCATTTAGATAGGCATTGCTTAGAAAGAGCATTGCCTTCCCTTTTATGAGCAAAAGAGACGAACAGTTGATCAGTCTTTCTGAGATCCTTCGTCCTGTTGGTGTAGTATCTCAGAATCCGGTGAACATCCATAGTATGGAGTAAATACTCCCCCTGATTACAGTACTGCGTGAAAAAGGTGGGTAACTCTATGGACTGATTTAGAGTAGACTCCGCTACTACCTTAGAGAGAAACTTCGGGTTAGTCCGCAGAGCAACATGTTCCTTGTGAAAAATCAAGTATGGAATTTTACACATCAGGGCCTGGAGCTCAGAAATTATCAGAGCGGAAGTAATGGCCACCAGGAAGAGAGTCTTCCACGAAAGGAACTTCAATTCTGTGGAAGCTGCCGGTTCAAAGGGAGGCAGAGTTAGTTTCTCGAGAACAAAGTTCAAGTCCCAAGGGGGGAGCAGGGGTACGTATAGGCGGTCTCAGATGGAGGATTCCTCTGAGAAAGGTCTTAGAGACCTCCAGTTGAGCAAATGTCTTGCCTGCAAAGGGGGACATGATAGGCCAAGATGGCCGCCATGTGGACTTTCAGAGAAGAATGACTGAGACCCAGGTCAAACAGATGGCGTAGGTACTCCAGCAGAAGCCCTGCTGAGCAGGAAAAGGGTTCCACATCCTTGGAAGCAGCCCAGAAAGTGAATCTTTTCCACTTCATGGCGTAGGTGGATCTAGTGGAGGGTTTTCTAGTCTCCACCAAAATCGCCGCCACTTGAGGAGAAACCCCAAAACGGGATTAAGCTAAGTCTGCAGGAGCCATGCATGCAGCTGAAGAGATTTGAGGCCTGGATGGACCAGGGTCCCCTGATCCTGGGTCAGTAAACCTCGAGATAGAGGAAGAGGAAGAGGATGATCCTCAGTATTGTTGTAGAAGAGAGAACCAAACTTGCCTGTGCCAGAAAGGAGCAATCAGAATCATTTGTGCTCCTTCTGAAGCTAGTTTCTGCAAGACTCGTGGGATAAGTGGAATTGGGGAAAAGGCATAGACGAATCTATCCTTCCAGTCTAGAGACAGAGTGTCTCTCCAGAAAGTGCCTCGCTCTGGAATGAGCAAGCAGTAGACGGGAAGCTTTGTGTTTAGAGGGGATGTGAACAAGTTGACCCATGGTGTTCCCCAAAGTCGGAAGATATTGTCTAGTACCCCTTGGTCCAGTTCCCACTCGTGAGTCAGAGCAGATGAGTGACTTAGCTTGTCTGCCAGGGTGTTGTCGACTCCCGGGACATGAATTGCCGTGAGGTGAAGGTCATGTTGTGTTGCCCAATCCCAAACCCTCATTGCTTTCCTGCAAAGAGGGTAGGACCGAGTCCCCCCTTGTTTGTTGATGTACCAAACCACACACATGTTGTCCGTCTGGACAGCTAGGTGGCCAGGAAGGATGTATGGTGAAGGGCTTGGAGAGCGTACAACACTGCCCGAAGCTCAAGCACATTGATGTGGAGTGTTTGTTCGAGCTTGGACCAGGAGCCCTGGGTCTGATGGGGACCTAGATGGGCTCCCCAACCTTCGCCCGAGGCGTCTGTGGTTAGAGTCTGGGAGGGGGAAGGACAAAAGAATGGAACTCCCCGAAACAGGTTCTCTCGAACCATCCACCATTGCAAGTCTCGAAGCATCGGCGAGGAGACTAGAACAGGGTGATCTAAGTATTCCACTAACTGATCCCATTGGGAGCGGAGAGTCCACTGAGATACTCTCATGTGGAGTCGAGTGTGAGGAACTGTCAGGATAGCAGGAGCCCGAGAAGGCAAAGGACTGACCTCGCACTTACCCGCCTGCGGCCGGACAACAGACTTATTTGAGTCTGGAGGGTGGACACTCGGTCCGGTGGTAGGAAGGCCCTGCCAATGGTCGTGTCTAGAATTGCCCCGATGAACTGTAGTCTCTGGGATGGGATCAAGTGGGACTTGGAATGGTTGATGGTAATACCCAGGCAGGGAAAAACTTGCTGGGTAAGGGTGAGGCAGCACAGGAGTTCCTCCCTGGACGAGGCCACCAGGAGTCAATCGTCCAGGTACGGGAAAACCTGCACCCCCCCGGTACGCAGGCAGGCCACCACCACTGCCACGCATTTGGTAAACACTCGGGGCGCCGAGGACAGGCCAAACAGAAGTGCCTTGAATTGGTAGTGGTCCCCCTGGAATGCAAAACGAAAATATTTGCGATGAGATGGGCGAATGGAAATGTGCAGGTAAGCATCCTGCATATCCAGGGCACATAGCCATTGACCCATCCGGAGAAGAGGCAGAAGGCTCTGCAACGAGAGCATTCTGAACCTTTTGTACTCCACAAAAAGATTCAGGAACTGAGATCTAGAATAGGTCTGAGATCTCCTGTCTTCTTTGGGACCAGGAAGAAATGTGAATAGTAACCCGTCCCTTGAAGATGAAGGGGGACGGGTTCTATTGCTTGTTTCAGAAGTACAGCTGAAATCTTCTCCTGGACCAAGAGAAGGTGTTCCCCTGAATATGATGACTTTGGGAGGGGTGGTGAGGAGGTTTCTGTAGAAACTCTATCGAGTGTCCTTCTGCGATCAGCTGGAGCACCCAAGAATCTGATGTTATCCTCTCCCATCCCGGAAGATGGAAGGAAAACCTCCCTCCTACCAGTTCCTCCAGGGAGTCCAGAGGCTGTGGGAGAGGGAGGGAGTCAGATGGTGTGGGGCAGCGCCGCAGCTGAAGCACCCGTTGCTTTTTTGGGTGGGGGGGGGGCTTAGCAGCTGTGGGGGCCCGACGTTTTGTGGTCCGCCTTCCCTGGGGTTTCGCCTTGGACCGATTCCGTCTGCGAAAGGGACGGCGCTGCAGCTGGTGGGGGCGGTACATGGAGTTAACAGACTTCAGTGCCATCCCCTTCTCCTGCAAATCGGTGATGATGTCCTTGACATCACTGCTGAAAAGCACCGACCCCCGGAAGGGCGCTTCCTGGATAGCGGATTGCACTTCCGGGACCAACCCTGACACACGGAGCCAAGCATGACGATGTAAGCCTACGGCGAAAGCTGAGCTCCGTCCAGCAGTGTCGACTGCATCACAGGTCGCACGAAGCATGTGTCGACTGGCCGAACGTGCACAGCCAGCAAGATCAGCCAACTCCTGCTTGACTTGGAAGTCTGGCAGGGAGTCTAGTTTGGCTTCCACCTGAGTAAGAATGGCCTTCTGGTAGTCCCCCAAATGGCCGACATAGTTCAGGGCGCTAATCCCCAGCGTGGAGGAAGCAAAGATCTTCTTTCCATACTGGTCCAGTAGGCGGGATTCTTTGTCAGGTGGTGACGAGCTAAGATGTTTTGGGTTGGCCGACCGGCCGTGACCCTCGGGAGCCTGGTATAGCCTATTCGACTTCCGCGGAAGTGGGGCTAGAGCAGACGGCTGTTTCCAGATGGTGGTGACAAGGTCGGCATGAGGCTCTATCCTGGTGGCACCAAAGTCGGAGCTGTCACGGGCAGATCCAGATGCTCGGCGAGTTTCAAATGCTGAGAGTCTGGTTCCAAAGAGTGCCACTGACGAACCTCCTGGATTTTCTTTAGCAACTCCCTAAAAGAAGGACCTTCCGGAGAAGACTTCGGAGGAGTCCTTGGCCTGGGCTTCGACGGAGAGCGTGGCTCGTCATCCCTTTGGAGCAACTGTCGGAGGAATCCGAGGAGTCCGAGGGTGAAGAGGAAGAGGAAAAAGACTCCCTTTCCCAATCCGGGGGAGGAACGGACCCCTTGGGAAGCACCCAAGGAAGCGTTTCCTGCCCCTCTCTGGACTCAGACGGGAGAGCCCTGGAGTCCAGAGGTGGTGAGGGAGTGTGCCACCTCAGACGTACGGGAACCTGAGACGGCACCATCATCGGTAGGTGGCTCTCCACCTCCCTGGTGAGCTGAGCCTTGGCCTCAGCCCACCAGGAGGCCAGAGTCTCCTGCACGTTCACCGGTGACTGTGGGGGCGGAGAAGGAGGAGGAGGAGGGGGATAAGGATATGGGTTGAACCCATATGGAGAGTATCCAAAACCCGGCGTCAGGTATTGTGGCGTCGGGTACTGTGGCGTTGGATACTGTGGTCCCGGATACGTCGGCGTCGGATAGGACGGAGGGTATCCAGGAGCCGGAGGAGTTGCTGGAGCAGACAGCCCGGCCGGCGGCCTCACGGTGGATCCAGGTTGAGGGCCGGCGTGGGTGACATCCAGAAGCGGATGTTGGCTGGAGTCGGTAAAACCAGCTCGGGGCCACGCCAGAGGTGCCGGCGTTGAGCTGGCATCCGGGAGCCACGCCAGATCTGGCACACCAAGGAGGATAGTCCAACGGAGGAGGAACCCTGCCGCCCGGGGATTGAGGGAAAATCTCGGTCCAGCTGGGGAACTTGGGGTCCCGGATGGCAGCGGCGGCTGCGGAGAACCGGGACGACGGACGTGGGTAGGTCTGTCGTCGGTCCTTTCGCCGACCGGACGTCGGACGAACCGACATGTGGTTTTACAGTGAGCTCCCGGCAGACACCGGAGGAGCCTGCATCCGACTTATTGGAGCCTTCACCGGAGGCAGACCAAGGAGAAGGATCGGCTTGGTCCGGCGGGAGAGGGGCCGTGCGCCGCCCCGAAGGGTCGTGCGCCTTACCGGCTTTCTCCGCTCGGATGTCGGTGGAGCCAATGTCCTGCTTACCAGAGTCGCCCATGCCAGTAGGCTGCAAGCCGCGGCCGAACCGGGCGGAGGCCTCCACTGCCCAGAGGCTCGAAAGGCCCGAGAGCGGGCCAGATGGCTGACGCCCCGAAACCTCCGAGGCGGCTATCGAGGAGCGGTCTCCAGAGGGACGTTACCTAAGACCTGGCGACTCTGAGGGAGATGCGGAGGAGCCTCTGTCCCGTGCCTCTTGTCTTTCTTCTTCTGATGGCCTTCGGGAAGTGGATGCCTGCCTGAGTTTTTGAGCTCTTTCTCCATCGAACTCATCTTTTCTTCAAAATGTGGGCTTCCAGGATTGCTGCCGCCTTTCCGGGTAGCTGCATTGAAGCTGCGGCAGTGCTGGCACTTCTCGACTGGGTGATCGGGCCTGAACAGAACAGGCACAGGGAATGGCTGTCCTTGTCTTGGGGAGTTGAACGCCCTTGAGTTGCACTTATTTTTGTGCTCGGAGGGTGTAGGGGATGACATACACCCATCGATGCCCTGATGTTGTCGAAAAAATCAGAATAATTCGTAAAACTGGACGAAGGGAGGCTGACGAAGCAACAAACTTTTCCGCGAGGTGCTGTACGAGCTTAATGGCGAGAAGAACTGGAAGACGGGCGGAGGGATCGTTCATACCGACGTCTCCTGACGCCGGTCATCTGACGTGGGGGCGGTCCCTCGCCAGGGACTGCTAGCAAGAAATTTTTCCATGGGGTCCTGCCGCCTGCCGACGTCAGTCCTATATGTAATTACCCACTGCAAGAGCCCTCTTGAAGTAAAATCTGTGACTGCAGAAAAACGTATCCCGAGTGCTCTGTACTCAAAAAATGCAATCATACTTTCCAGCTGTGTGAGGTAAGGAGTGGAAGAGGAAAGCCACTGATTAATCTGCCCACTCAGCTTGAAAGACAAGAAAAAGGTCATCCAGGAAAATTTAGCTAGTCTAATCTCTGCATAAATTGGGGCTAAGTGGGTGACTGTGGCTCTATGGAGAAGAAATTATTGAAGATCTGGAGTCATAGTAAGTAATGTTCTTGTCTTTTAAGAATCTGTCTTCTCCACAGAGTCCAACTCTTTGGTTGAGTTACAAACTATCACTTAAAGTGATTTATGAAGATTTTGCCACTACTCACATTTTATGGTAGCTTATGACAATGAAAGTCATTCCTTTCAATTTTCAACTTTTTATTTCCAGTCAGTATCTGTGTGGAAGGGATCATAGTTTGGACCAACAAAGTGGCCTGCCGATCCCTTTCACTCCCCAAGAGCTCTGTCACTCCCCCGCGCTAAGGTACATAACAACATGTGGAATCTGCTGCTCATGATGGCAGCCGGGCTGGGCATGCTATCGGCTGCTTTTGTTTCTGCAGCCTAGTGTTTTTTCGTGTCCCCTATTTGCCTGTTTTCACTTTACTAGTTTTAGTTTTGCCGTTGCATTTTTACCAGACTCTACAGATTGGTTTGAATACACTGGACTGTTTAATTTTTCCATGGTTCTGAGCTCCAAATCAGTGTTGGAGCAAATGCGACGGTAGAGTGTGCCGAGTCTACGAGCGATATTGAGAGGATTTTCCGACCATCGTGTAGTGTGTACTGGGACTGTTGTCTTTCCACCCGCTATCACCTGTGTGCTTGGCTTGCTGGGTCTACCACCACTTTGCCCTTGTGGACTTTGTGGGATAATTTTACTTTGGATGCTGTTATCAATCGAGGGGTTCGGTGCCTCGTTTTTCGGGATTTGCGCAGTGATTATTTGGATCTGCTGGACTTGCTGCCTTTCGACTCTTGATGTTTGGATGATTGTTATGCTGGCCTTATAAGGAGAGGCATTTGATCAGAGGACCTGGCAGGGCTGTTCGGGACTGAAGGGCCAGGAGTTTGTTTGTGGAGCACCGACTGAATGAACTGCTGATGTTACCCATAAGTGTCGTGAGTGGCGGGACCCAATTTATTAATCGGTGTCGCCCTCCTTTTTGGGATTTCCTTTTGTTTAGACTATTTTCTGTTTTAATCCAGAGCGTCCAGCACTGAATTTGGGGAAGCAGGGCCTGTGTGGTGTGTTGGTTGAGGGAGGCTCCTGCTCCCCCACCTTTGTGCCTGGGTGATCATGGGCTACGCTGCCCGGGACCAAGCAGGAGTTGCTTCACTTTGCCTCTGGGGAGCTAGAGGTTTTTTGGGGCACTCCTAAGTTATTCCGGGGTCGGCCTTGTTAGTCTGGCCTCTGGGTATCTGTAGCAGCGGGTCTTGGGTGGTGTGACAGAGCCTGATTAGGCGGTTTGGGGGGGGGTGGGATCTTCACTCTCTCTTGTTCTGGTCTGTGTACATTCCTGGCCTGTACTCAGGATTTCTCTGCTTCCTCTTATTAATTTGTACCGAGACCAGTCCTCCTAGTTTTCCTTAGGGGTTAACTGGTTTAAATTGCCCTGCCAAACTTTAAGAGGACTTTAGTTTTTCATCTGAACTTGTTGGTTATGGTCAGACTTTGAATTTTATTTATTTTACCTGTTCTTTTTTTATTGGAAGGCAGTAAGAGTGCCTCTTCGGCTCCCCCTGTAGTGAGAATGCTCGGGGGCTGAATGACAAAATAAAAACAAAGCAGTTTTTGGGCTCAGGAAGTGAGAGTACCTGTGCTCTATTGGCCTCCCTAGGCTGTGAGAGGGCCTCCGTGGGCTGAAGAACTTTTCTTTATTTTTCACTTCTTTCATTATAAACTTTACATCCCTGGACTTAAGTTACAGTTTTAATTTTAAAAGAACTATATCACTTATCTTACGACTGTTTTCTCTGGCTGAGGGTGGGTGATTGGGGGGATATTTATTGATTTTATGGTTTATGAAATAGTTGATTATTGTATGTTTGGGTATGGGCTAAATCTGTAGTTTGGGGTTATTTGTTGATATTCGTTTAGCGCAGCAAATATGTGTTAGGAAGGCATAAGGATGGTCGGGTATTATTCCCCCTCCAGGCTCAGGGACCTCTGTCCTTTTTTCTGTCCTCCCCTGTCACCAGAGGTGTACAGACAGTGTAGGGCCCTGGGGATTGTTAGAAAAAAGGGGAGGACGAGGGTTGGGCCTGGAGAGGGATTGGTAAGGAGTGGGCGGAAAGGGATAGTGGGGACGAGGAGACGCCCTGGGGCGAAAGGGGTCCTCCCTGTCTGATTCCCATACCCAAGGGTCCTGCTGGTAGTCAGCAGGTAGCACGGTCATCCTCGGATGCTCCTCCTACTCGGGTGGTGTTATGTAACGCCAGGTCTATTAAAAACAAGACCGCCATTATAGCAGATTTTGTCGGAACATCAGACCTGGCGTGCATCACTGAGACCTGGCTGGATGAGAATGCTGGCCCAGTTTTGGCATCAGCAGCTCCAGCCGGGCACTCGGTGATACACTGCCCTAGGATGGATCGTAGTGGCGGGGGTGTCTATCTGTTTTAGATCGGAACTGGGCCTAGTGGAAGTACCAGTGAGAACTACCAGCTCCTTTGAATGTATCATGGGCGAGGGTGTGGGGTGCAGGATTCTTCTCGTTTACCATCCACCAGGTGACGGGAATGTTTTCCTGCGGAAAGTCGCAGACTTCATTGTCGACCTAACGTTGGGATCCCCCAGATGGTTGGTTCTGGGGGATTTCAGTGCCTGGGTCGACGATGAACTCTCGCAGTTTTCAAGACTTCTGCCAGTTAATGATTGCACTGGGCTTCACACAGGTTTTTCCTCCTCGACCCATATTGGTGGTCATTCATTGGACTTGGTGTTCTTACTGGGGATGGAGATATCAGATTTGGTGGTGGAACCAGTTGGGTGGTCTGACCATCACTCCACTGGGTTCAGTTTTGAGGCCACACCTAATAGACCAGCCCTATGGAGATGGTCTGGTACCGCCCTTTGATGGGTGTTTCCCCAGATGGTCTGATGGCAGTGCTGGACCTATCAGGTTTACCGAGTGATTGCATGGACCCAGGGGACTTGGTACTTGCCTAGAATAAGGCGGTAGCGGGGGCCCTGGATTCCATTGCACCGGTTCGTGTTCTTCCTCTCACTCTTTGCCCTAGGTCTCCTTGGTTTGATGAGATTCTAAGGGAGATGAGGAGAGTTGGACGAAGATTAGAGAGGCACTGGCGAAAATCAGGCCTGGATTGTGACAAACTTAGTTTGATGGACCATTATGTGATCTATCAATCAGTAATCTCTCGCAAGAAGGCAGAATTCCTGTCCAGAGAGATTGCTGCTGCACAGAATAGACCAGCTCAGCTTTTCTGGACTGTGGACAGATTGTGCAATCCAATCTGTCTTCAGCCCAGAAGAGCCTTTTCTCAAGAATGGTGTGAGGAGTTTGCTCAATTCTTTTCAGATAAGGTTGCCACAATCAGGTCGGATGTCCGCTCATCCCTCCCTAGTGGGAGTTTTGATGGTCAGCAGGAGATGTCGGACACCCGGTTTGTGTGGTTTGACTTCAGCCTTCCCACAATCAATGACATTGTGATGGTCATCCAATTATTGCGTCCGACCAACTGTGGTTTGGACCCAGGCTCTACACAACTCCTAGTAGGCTGTGTAGATAAAATCGGCCCGGTCCTTGCTGAGATAGTCTGGAGGTCTTTGGAGAGGGGAATTTTTCCAAATCCTCTGAAGGAGGCTGTGGTTCAGCCCCTTCTTAAGAAGCCCTCCTTGGACTCGGACTGTCTGGCTAACTACAGGCCTGTCACTAACCTGCCCTTTGTGGGAAAGGTTATTGAGAAGGTGGTCGCGTCACAGCTGGATGATAATTTGACCAGCCAAAATGTCTATGATTCTCTCCAGTCCGGATTTAGGAAGCGACATAGTACTGAGACAGCTCTTGACCGGGTACTAAATGACCTCCTAATAGCGAGAAATCGAAGGACCTGTTCCATCTTGGTCCTTCTTGATCTCTCTACAGCATTTGACACCGTGGACCATGGTGTGCTATTGGAGTGTCTACGGTTTATCTGTGGGCTGTCTGGTACAGTCCTCAGTTGGTTTCGATCTTTCCTCGAGGGTATGACTCAGAGGGTGGTGTCTGGGATTTTTTTCCTTGCCATCATTCTCCCTATCCTGTGGGGTGCCACAGGGCTCCATTTTGGCGCCCATGTTGTTTGCGGTGTACATGCTGCCGTTGGGAGTGATCATTAGGCGGTACGGTTTGAGCTTTCACTGCTATGCAGATGACACTCGGCTGTACATGTCCTTTGTGCCCGGCCAAGATGCTGCCTTTTCGGTCTTTAACAACTGTCTAGCTGAAATGCAGGACTGGATGAATGTGAGTTGGCTGTGGTTGAATCCAGAAAAAACTAAGGTGTTGGTTGTGGATTCAGGTCGCTGGGAGGCAGGTTTGTTGGCAGGATCACCCTCAGGTTTATGGCTTGGGGGTGTTCAGCTAACTACCTTAGACCAGGTGCGGAACCTGGGTGTTGTGTTTGATGACTGTTTGACACTTAAATCTCAAGTGTCAGCAGTTGTCAAAATCCTCTTTTTACCACCTGAGGAACATCACCCGGATGAAGCACCTGGTTCCTCCTAACGATCTTCCTACTTTGGTCCATGCTTTCATTACCTCCGGTCTTGACTACTGCAATGCCCTTTATCTTGGGCTACCGGGGCTTGATATTCACCGCTTGCAGCTAGTGCAGAATGCGGCAGCCAGGCTATTGACTGGTTCCTCTAGGTCCAATCCTAGAACGCCTGTGCTCCGTGGACTGCATTGGCTGCCAATATGTTGGCAAATCACCCTCAAGGTTGGTTTTCTGACCTATAAGGCCCTACACGATCAGGGACCTGGCTACCTGAAAGATCTCCTTCGTCCCTACTGTTCCTTCCGCTCTCTCCAATCCACTGATTGAGGATTACAGAGATTCCCAGGGTTCGCCTGAAGACCCTTCAGCCAGATCTTTCAGTTTTATGGCCCCAACCCTGTGGAATTCTCTATCTCGTCAGGTATGAGATTGCCCGATTGTTCAAACCTTTAAGGGGGCATTAAAAACTTATCTTTTTAACCTTGCATATAATGATTTTGAATTACTGTAGGATTGAACAAATTTTAAAGTTTTGTAGTTATATCGTTTTTATTATGTAATGTACAGGCGCCTTGGTTTTGGAAAGGCGCCTTTTATAAATAAAGTTTGACTTGACTAATATGTGGCCAAGGACAGCATGGGAGCACACCCACTGAAGTCAATGGGGTCAAATTCAATTGCATTTAATGCATTATAATAGCCAGTTGGAGATTAATGAAATCACCACTCGACTAATAAGGCCCTTGTTGAGCCGGTGGTGGCTCATGTAATCACCAACTGCCATAATAGTATTAAAGTGCAACTGAATTTGATCCCATTGACTTCAATGGAGCACACACCCACGCTTCTCCCTGGCCACACAACATTACATGCCTGACTGCAGGGACATGACAGAGCAATTGGGACATGTAAGGGATCAGTTGGCCACCTTGTCGGTGCTGAACTACAGTCTCTTCCAAGCAAATACTGACTGGAGATAACATTTTGAAAATTCAGGGAAAGACTTCCACCATCATATGCTACCATAAATTTTATTTTAAAACCACTTTAAAGAGGAAGGAGTACATTTCAAATGAGAAGGCATGAGTCCCTCTGACCTTGGTGTGGAAAAAAAACAAAGACTAGGGGTACAGAGGGGTTACCCTCCCACATGCTGAGTCAGAGAGTGCCAAAGGTCCTGGGAAACGAGAGGAAAGTTGGCTTTGCAACTCCTGCAGCTCCAAGACAGAAAAAAGGTTTTCCTCATGGAAAACATATAGGACTAACTACTGAAGACCGAGAATGGATAGGCATAGCCAAATCATTAGAATGAGGCATACTTCAAATGATACAGCGTGGTAGGTCACCTAGAGTATTTTAGGATGCCCCTGCCTGGTGCCTTGCTGCCCCTATACCCTAGAAGCTATGCCAAAGCGAACCCATACCTAGTCACGTGCAGGCGATATGGAGAAAAATGCACCCCCACAATGCAGGTCACTGATTTCATAGGAAAAAAAAATGCATCAGAACCAACTCCTTCATCCGGCAACTGGGACTAAGCTACAGTTAAATGTACATGTGGGAAACTAGCCATTTATTTTTAAAACGTGTTAGCAGAAACAGAAGGATAAGTCATCCATCCCCACAGGAAGGGTTTTAAAGATCCATACAATCGGCCTGAAGCATTAGACACTGAGGCACAAAAAGCTTAGCAGAACCCTCGGAAACAGAGGTAGCTAGGGAGAGTTTTCAAAAGAGTAAGCCTCCCAAAAGCCTCTTCCAGATGAAAAGGACTCCATATTGCAGCACAGCAGAAACTACTAAAAACCAACCAGAGAATTAGAATAGGGTCATCAACTGGAGACAGCAAAACCCAACTCAGGAGAATGACTTACACCAAAGGATGCAGGATAAAAACACTTAACAGCAAGCCCTAAGAAATTTCCAAGCCATGGATGGATGGGGACAAAGACACCTCATATTGTAACCCTGCAAAAACAACAGCCTGTCTCATGTCAAGCACCCAAATTAGTTCACAAAAATCCTGCAGGAGATTCCCAACAGCACCCACACCAGCAGGTGAAGAAACACCATAGAAAACAGCACATCGGGGGTGAGCCAGCAGCCACAAGGGAAAAGTCACACTTCACATTGTCTCTCCATTGTGGAATCCTAGGTAATATTAAAAAATATCTACTTTTTTTTTCTCTCATTCAAAGTGCTCGGCTTGTTCTTACACAGAGTATGCTAGAAGCAGTTATTTTATTTATTTATTTATTTAGGAAATTGGAATTACAACCCTTTGAGTCATAGACTCGTTAACAAAGGCTCCACGTCAGAATAAAACACAGACATTCATACACTACATAGATAGAATAAATGTGGGTAAGCAATCATACAGAGTATAAGTACAATGAGCACCGGTTAATGCCTATACATTTGGTAGCTAAAACAGGGCAGAGCTATCAACATATTTACCTAATGAGCAGTTAAGACCTATACAACTGGTAGCTAAAGCAATGCATGATATGAACTGGCAGTAAGCTACCTCAGAGAGGCTTTGTCTTATACATAATACAGTGCATTCATAGTCCAGTGCAACTATATGGTAACCGAGGGAGGTGAGGAGCCTGTAGGTTAGAAGTAGTGAGTTCAGTTGACTTGAAAGAATAAGATGGAGAACCCAAAGAAAAATACTGGAGAAGGAGGCGGGTAATGGGGGCAGCAGGCTTCAGGACCAAGTAAGACTGGAAAAATGGCACTAGACAGTGAAAGCCCTGCCACAGAAGTCATAATCAACTATGTAATGAGGGTGATTAAAGCTGTCAATTTGCAGCTGGCCAGCTTGGACAATAAAATTCAGGACTTCAATTCCAGACTCACTAAATGTGAAACTCACTTATCAACAGCTTCTGCAGAGGCAAAGGAAACATCAGGCTCGACACTTTAGGTAGCTACAACAGCCACTGGAGTACATAAAGAAAATAAACTGGTTTTGGTTAGAGGCTTTGGAAAATCATGTCTGACTAGCAAATTTGAAACTAGGTGGGACTGGCGGGGGGCAGGAGGGAGAGCAGCCAGAGTAATCTGCAGATAAATGGCTGCAGAAAGCATTCGATCTAACTCTGACTTCAGTGGTGTTAACAGCATACAGGATTACACTGCACTGCCACTGAGAGGACTCTACAGTAATTACATTTCAGATAATATTAGATGCAGGTATTTGTGAGTCCATATATGTGGTACAATTAATATTTCTGTAAACAGTCCCTTTTTAAAGCTCAATAAAATGTAGTCAAGCCATGATCTGTGAGTTGCAATATACATTAGAAGGGCTATAAAGGTAGATTACTAACTGTGACTCTTAAGAGTCACTGTACCCTATAAAGACATATGCTAAGGCTAGATAAAATAGACCCCAGAACAGGTACAACAGAGCGTTTAATAAACTTTTCAGCAACTAAACCAGCTGCTAAAATTTTCTAATAGTAAATTAAGGCTATCATTAGTTACAAACTTCTGTACGTTTTATTATTTTTAAATTGCTAGCTAGCTAAGACCAGAAGTGGTTTTAACACTATAACATGAGGGTGGAGGAACTCCCTCCACATTTCTCAAAACATGTGAGCGAAAACTCCTGCTTGCACAGTGTATGCTTCAAGGCAGGCATTATAGGAAAAAATTATCCTCCATGGTAATGTTGATTCTTCCAAGGTATTCTTCAGCATTATTGACAGGTGCAGTATGCCAGTTGAGTTAAGCTGCCCCAGAGAGGAGGAGTCAATGTAAATAAGCAAGTACATTGGCCAATCAGAAAAGAGAGAGGAGTGCTGCCTGCAGTCAGCCTGAAGGACCTCAGAACTATTCTGACACTGAAAAAAGGGCAAAACTGTGCCCAGAAACAAGCACTGCTAATATAACAACTGCAAATTCCCAACCACTAATATGAAAAAAAAGTCAATAAAGAGAAACAATGAAACTAGACAAATTTGGCCAAGACAAAAAAGTAGAGCCATCCCCAGACAGGTTTCACAGGGAAGGATGAGTGGGAGTGTCAACAATGCTGAAGAAACAAGATTACTACAGTGAGTAATTTTTTCTTCTCACCCCAGGGATTCATCATCTATTTATTTATTAGCTTTTGTTTACCGGAAAAGCACACTAGACAAGGAATGCCTATTTTCAGGTGCGACCCGGGAGATTACAAGAGTAGATTTACAAGCAGAATGAGAACAATTACAACATAGTGAAATACAGGCATTGAACAGGATGAAACAAATAAACAAATACAGGATGATCAGATAAGCATATACATCAAGGTAAGAACATACAAGCAGTAATAACAATTCTTGGTGTAACACATGGGCTTTTAAGGTGGGACATTGAGTGGTTGTCCCTGTATAAGGATGATAAGTGCTGAGGTGCAGGAAACCATAAGAGTGGATGGTTCCCCTATTTGAGCTCAGGGGAAGGGGGTTAGGAACCAGGGAAGTGGATGGAGCACACCAAGGTCCAAGCCAGGGTTAAAGGTACCAAGCAGCCTATGGACAGTTACAGGCTGAGGCAGACTTCAGGTGTGACCAGAAGGAGCTCTTAAACATGGGATGGGTGGGACTACATCTGATGAGCGCAGGTGGGGTATTCCAGAATGTGGGGCATGATCAGCAAGGCACAATCACCTGCCACAGTACGAGTTTTTGGGACCGGGGGCAAGACAACTGACCTGAGCTGGTATGACGGTAGAACCAGTTGGAGGAGTTGAGACAAGGCAGGTGGGGTGGCATTATGGACAAGTCTGTCTGTGAAGCAGCCCAAGGCAAAGGAACGATAATTACTTGGGGACATCCAGTGTAGGTTTTTGTATAACTCACAGTGATGGGTAAGCCGAGAGGCAGCAAGGGCAAAGCGGAAATATTATAGGCCACATCCCATTTTGTGAGACTAATTTTAGTAGCGAGGGTAAAGGTAGTCAAGTCCATAGCTGAGAGAGGGAAGAAACAATCCTTTAGCAAGGCCAAGGCGAGCAGCTGCTGCAAGGGACCCACGAGCCCTGTATGCAAGTCCAAGCTTGATGTTTGTTGCCCTGCATACATTTTGAATATGTATGGAGAGGTCTAACTGAGGGTCAAGAGTAACTCCCAGGTATTTAAAACAGCACGTATTGCCAACAGGGACTCCATCGTGACTCAGGACATTTAGTTGGGCTGGACACTGCTTGAGCTTGGCAGAGGATCTGAAAAGCATGAGTTGCGTTTTCTTTATGTTTAGCACAAGCTTGTTTATCAGGAGCCAATTGTACAACTTGCTGAAGTTAGCTTGTAAACTGTGATTTATGGCACTGACATCACCCGAGCTAGACAGCAGGATCAGGTCATCTGCATAAAGTGTTGTGGCACTATAGGTGGGTACCGTAGGAGGTCGTTGACAAAAAGAGAAACTCAGATGGGGCCCAGGATAGATCCCTGAGGGACACCAGTCACAACAGGGGCAGGATCCGAGAGAGCTCTGTTGTACTCAACAAGCTGTAGCCTGCCAGTGAGATAATTGGAAAACCAGTTTAGGGCAGGGCCAGACACACCAAGGGAGTGAAGTTTAGCACAAAGTAGGGTGTGATCCACCAGATCAAAGGCCTTAGAGAAATCTACAAAGATAGCCCCCGACAACATGCCATGGTTCATGGCAATCCTTATTTCAGATGTGACTCTACCAAGGGCTATACCGCTGCTATGACCTTTTCAAAATCCATGCAGTTCAGGCGACAGTAAGGTGTATTTAGTCAGGTAATCCATCAGCTGCACTTCCACCACCTTTTCCAGTATCTTGCTGATAGCAGATAAGGTGGCTACAGGACAGTAATTTTCTATGCATTTCCAGTCACCCTGCTTAAAGACAGAGACCACCTTTGCTACTTTCCAGACTGGGGGAACGGTTCCAGTGGTGAGGGATAGGTTAAGAATATGGGGGATGCAAGTAAAGAGCCCCAAGGTTTAGGAGCTTAGGTTCGAAGTCATCATCACCAGCACCCATGTAAGGAGAGAGGCTGGCGAGAAGCTTGTGGGTTTCCCTCACTGAGATTGCCTTAAAATAGAAGGGTGGGTGAGACAGGGAATCTGGTAGGGCGGTATGGGTAGATGACTTGTCGTTAGCAGCAGTGAGCAGGGAGGTGTATGCTGAGAGATCAGTGAATTGCTTGTTAAAGGTATTAGCAATTGTAGAAGCGTTATCACAGTTTATGCCATCAATTAGCATATCCACAGTGTCGCACCTACTATACCCCCCCAGACAGTCTTAACAGTGTGCCAGAACTGCACCTATTGACAGGTGCAGACTACAAAGCAGTACAGTTGGGAGGCGGGCACAGAAACCAACTTAGGATAAAGGCTCTGCAGCACTACTCTGCTAAATCTGGCTTCTGATCTGGACTGCACATCCAAGCAGTAATGATTTGTGAATGTGGGTACAGTTTTCCAAGTGGCTGCTTTGCATACCTCAAGCAAAGGGACATCCCTTGCAGCTGTCACTGTGGCAGCAGTGCCCCTAGTAGAATGGGCCCTGAGGGGGGCTGTTTACCAACTTTGCTGTAACAGAACTGGATACAAGAGACAATCCAGTGGGAAATGGTCCTCTTGGTGGCCGGTCTTCCTCTGCCTACCTCACCATAGATGAGAAAAAGCTGAGCATGGGACTCTCTGAACTGCTTAGTATGCTCTAAGTAGTAGGTCAGAGCTTTCTTCACGATCAGACTGTGTAGCTTGTGCTTGCTTGGGGTGGACATTTCTGTGAAAAAAGACCGGCAGGGTGATAGACTGGTTAAGGTGGAACTCAAGAGACCACCTTGGGCAGAAATGTCTTGTTTGTCCTAAGCACTACTTTGTCCTTGTGGGCAATGATGTAGTTAGGTTCTGTACAAAGGGCCTGCAACTCCGAAATCCTTCTAGAGGAGGTGATGGCAATCAGGAAAACAGTCTTCCAGGTAACGTACTTCAGATCAGCAGTAGCCATAGGCTCAAAGGGAGGCTCCATGAGCTTGGCTATATAGAGGTTCAAGTCCCAGGGAGGGAAAGGTTCCCTCAGTGGAGGCTGAAGGTACAGCAGACCTTTGAAAAACTTTTTGAAAATGGGCTGAGAAACGACAGACTTCTCCTTTCCAGTGGAAAGATAAGCGGAAATGGCTGTAAGATGCACTTTCAAGGATGAAGCTTTAAGGCCTTACATCTGAAGGTGAACTAGATAATCCAGGAGGATAGGAGGAGTAGCCTGCATGGGCTCTAAGTCCTTGTCCTTGCAGCACAGAGAGAACCTTTTCCACTTGGAAGCATAAGTCTGCCTAGTGCTAGTTTTTTTAGCCATTCAAAAGATTCTCAGGACCCGCTCAGAGTACTGGGTTTCAGGGAACTCTAACTCCTCAAGTACCAGGCCTTGAGGTGAAGAGACTGGATGTTGGGGGTATGCTAATCATGTCTAAGGAAGAGTCAGGAGACTGTGGGTTGCTGGCAGTCTGATGGGTTTCCTGACTGACAGAGCAAGGAGAAGTGGTACCAGGGTTGCTTCGCCCAATCCACAGCCACCAGAATCATGGTGGTTGGCTGATCCCTGAGCTTGAGAAGGACTCTGAAAATCAGAGGGAAAGGAGGAAAAGCGTACAGAAACCTCCCTGTCCACTTCAAAGTCAGAGTGTCTACTGGGGTGGTCCCCAGAGCTAGGGGCCTGCAGCAGTACTGTGGTAACTGGTGGTTGAGGCTGGATGCAAATAGGTCCAGGTCTCCAACCCCCCACCTTCTGAAAACTGTGGCATGGATCTGCTTGTTCAGAGTCCACTCATGGTGACTGTGACTGATGCAGCTTACGGCATCTCCCAAATTGTTGTCCTTGCCTGGAAGATGAATGGCCGACAGAGACATGTCCAGGGAGTAAGTCAAGGACCAAATTATCATTGCCTCTGTGCAGTTTGGTTGACCCTGTGCCCCCTTGCTTGTTGATACATAACATGGCAGTGGTATTGTCTGTTCTTATCTGGACAGCATGTCCTCTGAGCTGTGGGGCGAAAGCCTTGATGGCCAAGAACACTGCTCTGAATTCCAGGAGATTGATGTGGAGTGTGGACTCTTTGGGTGTCCATGTGCCACTTATGGATTGGTCCCCTAGATGGGTGCCCCAACCTAGGAGGGAAGCATCTGTTGTCAGAACCTGGCTAGGTTGCTGAATTTGAAAAGGAAACCCTACCCTGAGGTTTTCTGCTTCCTTCCACCACTCTAGAGCCCAAAGAAGAGTTTTTGTGACTGGCACTAGCTTTGAAAAGGAATCCTTTTTCTGGGATCAGTGAGACCTGAAGTGATACTGAATGTCCCTCATCTGGAATCTGGCACCAGAGACTATTGCGGTCATTGAGGCCATGTGACCGAGCAGCCTGAGAAAGTGCCTGGCCGGCCTTGGCTGGCCCAAGATAGTACAGTTATGAAAGAACTTACCGTAACAGTAGATCTTCAAGAGAGAGGCTCTTGCAGTAGGTAATTACATATAGGACTAAAGCCGGCAGGCGTCAGGACCCCACGGAAAAATTTCTAGCTAGCAGTCTCTGGCGGGGGACCACCTCCACATCAGGTGACCGATGTCATGCAACGTCAGTATAAAGGGGTGGTCCCCCACGCCCGCCTTCCAGTTCTTTCCCACCAAAGGCCAAAAGGTGAGACGAGAGAGAGAAGCGGATAATTCCCATCCTGGAAAAGGAGCTAAAAAAGCTGAGGGGGATGGAGGCGGGAAGGTACAGTATTACCTACTGCAAGAGCCTCTTTCAAAGATCTACTGTTACAGTAAGTTCTTATGTAACTGTACTATCTTACTTCGAGAGGGATCTTGCAGTAGGTATTTACATATAGGACCGAGTTCCAAGCAGTCTGGAACAAAGAGAAGCTCATGGGGGGAAGAAACTACTCATACACAGATCCTCTGGCTGTGAAGGTCTTAGGAAAGAAGACCTTGCAGAACAGCCAATCTGAAGCCAGCTCTACAGTGAGAGGCAATGTCCAAACTGTAATGTTTTGTAAAGGTATGGACAGAAGTCCAAGTGGCGGCTGCACAGATGTTAGCTGCCAACACATTCTTGAAACAACAGCAGAGACAGCGACACCCCTAGTGGAATGACTTCTGACTTGACCTGGCAAGGTCTTGTGATACTTGTCATAATAGAAAGAGATAAAATAAGCCAACCATTTTGAAAGGCATTGCTTAGAAACAGCATTGCCCTCTCTTTTGCTCGCAAAACAGTTGAACACAACTCAGTTGAAGTCCTTCTGAGATCCTTAGTTCTATTGGTGTAATATCTCAGAATCCAGTGAACGTCCAGAGTATGTAAGAGGTACTCCCCTTGATTGGAATGCTGCGTAAAAAACGTGCACAGTTCCATGGACTGATTTAGCGTAGACTCTGCTACCACCTTAGGGAGAAACTTAGCATTGGTACGCAGAGCCACACGTTTCTGGTGGAAAATCAAGTATGGGATTTTGCACATTAAGGCCTGAAGCTCAGAAATTCATCAAGCAGAGGTAATGGCCACCAGGAAGAGGGCCTTCCAGGAAAGGAACTTAAGGTCTGCTGATGCTGCCGGCTCAAAGGAAGGCAGGGTAAGCTTCTCGAGAATGAAATTCAAGTCTCAAGGAGGGGCAGGTGTGTGAATGGAGGGTCACAAGTGGAGAACCCCTCTATGGAAGGTCTTAGCGACTTCCAGCTGCGCAAAAAACCTGTCCCCGAACGGAACATGGTAAGCGGAAATGGCTGCCATGTGAACTTTCAAGGAGGAGTGACTGAGACCCAGATCAAAGAGGTGATGCATGTAATCCAGGAGCCCCCCCGACAGAGCAGGAGAAAGGCTCGAAAGCTCTGGAAGAGGCCCAAATAGAGAACCTTTTCCATTTCATGGCGTGAGTGGAGGGTTTTCTGGCCTCCACTAGAATCTCCGCCACCTGCAAAGAACCCCGAACCGGGATTGATTGGATCACGTCTGCAGGAGCCATGCATGCAGCTGAAGGGATTTGAGTCCTGGATGGACCAGGGTCCCCGATCCTGGGTCAACAAAAGTTGCGACAAAGGAAGGGGAGGCTCCTCTGAGTACTGTTGCAGAAGAGAGAACCAAACTTGCCTGGGCCAGAACGGAGCGATGAGAATTATTCGAACGCCTTCCGAACAGAGTTTGTGGTGGACCCTCAGGATCAATGGGATTGGAGGGAAAGCACATACGAATCTGCCCTTTCAGTTTAGAGACAGAGTGTCTCTCCAAAACACTCCGTGCCCTGGAGCGAGCGAGCAGAAGATGGGAAGTTTTGTGTTGAGAGCAGAGGCAAATAGGTCTACCTTAGGGGTTCCCCAGCATAGGAAGACATCGTCTACTACCCCCTGATCCAGTTCCCATTCGTGCGCTTGGGTGGACAACCAGCTGAGGTGGTCTGCCAAAGTGTGCTCGACCCCCGGAACATGAACCACCATGAGGTGAAGGTTGTGAAGTATCGCCCAATCCCAAACTCGCATTGCTTCCTTGCAAAGAGGGTACAAACGGGTTCTTCCCTGATTGTTGATGTACCACACTACACACATGTTGTCAGTCTGAACAGCCAGATGACTGGGAAGCAGGTACAGATGCAGAGCTTGTAAGGCATACAGGACGGCCCTCAGCTCGAGTACACTGATGTGAAGAGTCCACTTGAGTCTGGCCCAAGAGCCCTGGGTCCGATGAGATCCCAGCTGAGCTCCCCAACCCTCGCCCGAAGCGTCTGTCATTAAGATCTGGGAGGGGGGAGAAAGACAGAAGGGAACTCCCCGGCAAAGGTTCTCCTGAACCATCCACCACTGCAATTCCCAGACCATCGAGGAGGAGACCAGGATCTCGTGCTCCAAGTCATCCACCAATTGATCCCACTGACACCGAAGTGTCCACTGAGAGATTCTCATATGGAGCCGAGTGTGAGGCACAGTCGGAATGGCAGCCGCCACAAGCCCGAGGAGGCGAAGGACTGCCCTGGCGATGACCCGCCTGCGGCTGGACAACAGGCTGGCCTGAGCCTGAAGAGTGGCCACCCTGTCCAAAGGCAGGAAGGCCATACCGTAAGTCGTGTCCAGTATAGCCCCAATAAACTGGAGACTTTGAGATGGGATCAAATGGGACTTGGCCTGGTTGATGGTAATACCTAGGCTGGTGAAAACCTGCAGGGTAAGGGAAAGGGAGCGCAGGAGATCCTCCCTGGAAGGGGCCACCAGGAACCAATCATCCAGGTAAGGGAAAACCTGAACCCCTTGGGTACGCAGGTGGGCCGCCACCACAGAGAGGGATTTGGTAAATACTCAGGGGGCCGAGGAGAGACCAAATGGGAGGGCCATGAACTGGTAGTGGTGGTCCCCCTGAAAGAAAACCGAAGGCATTTGCGGTGGGACAGGCTGATAGGGATATGCAGGTGGCCATCCTGCATGTCCAGGGTGCACAGCCACTGTCCCGGCCAAAGAAGGGGCAGAAGGCTCTGCAGAGACAGCATTCGGAACCTCTTGTACTCCACGAACAGGTTCAGCAAACTGAGGTCCAGGATGGGCCTCACACTGCCTGACTTTTTCGGAACCAGGAAGAAATGAGAATAGTAACCCGTCCCCCTGAGATGGAGGAGGACGGGCTCTATCGCCACCTTCCGAGGAAGGGCAGAGATTTCTTCCCGAACCAGAAGAAGGTGTTCCGGGGAGTAAGACAACCTTGGAGAGGATTTTCTCAGAGGTTTCTGAAGGAACTCTATTGAGTGTCCTTCCGCTATCAGCTGGAACACCCAAACGTCTAATGTGATCCTCTCCCAACCCGGTAGATGCAGGGAGAATCTCCCCCCACCCTGGTTCCTCTGGAAGGGCCAGAGGCTGTGGGAGAGGAAAGGAGTCAGGTGATGTGAGGCAGCGCCGCGGCTTGAGCTCCCGCTGCTCGTTTGGGCAGGGGAAGGGCTTTGCAGCCTGAGGGGCCCGGTGTTTATTGGCCCACTTCCCTTGTGGTTTCACCTTGGCCGGTGCCCACTTGTGAAAGGGATGGCGCTGCGGTTGAGGGTCTCTGTATAAGTCATCGACCTCCTTGAGAGCAGTGCCCTTCTCTCGCAGTCCGGTGATAATATCCTTGACATCACCACCGAACAGCACCGAACCCCAGAAGGGCACATCCTGGATAGCAGACTGCACTTCAGGGACCAAACCTGAAACTCGGGAGCTAGGTGTGCCACCACAAACCTACGGCGAACGCCAAGCTCCTACCAGCAGCGTTCACTGCATCGTAAGAAGCACGTGCCTACTGGCTAAACAAGCAGATTGGACCAGGTCTGCCTGTTTGATCTGTGACTCAGGAAGGGAGTCCAGTTTAGCTTCCACCTAGATAAGGACGGCCTTCTGGTAATCCCCATATGGGTGACGTAGTTCAAGGCCCCAATACCCAGAGTGGAAGAAGCGAAGACCTTCTTCCCATACTGGTCCAGAAGGCGGGATTCCTTATCGGGGGGTGACTAGCTCAAATGCTTAGGACTGGCTGTCCGGCCCTGGGTGACGCTGATCACGACCGAGTCAGCCTTGGGGTGAAAGGTAAGAAACTCAACACCCTCAGGAGCCTGATATAGCCTGTCCACCTTCCTCGGAAGGGGGGGGGGCTATGGTGGAGGGTTGCTTCCAGATAGCGGAAACAAGGTCTGCGTGAGGCTTGATCCAGGGTGGAACCAAGGTAGGAGTGACCTCGGACAGGTCCAAATGGGCAGCTAGCTTCTGCCACTGTGGATCTAGCTCCAAAGAGTGCCACTGATGGACAGCCTGGATTTTGCTCAGCAACTCCGTAAAGGAAGGATCCTCTGGAGGAGTCCTCAGCCTGGGCTTATCCGTAGAGCAGGGCTCGTCATCCAAGTCGGAGCGCCCATCGGAGTCATCTGAAGGCTCCGAGGAGGAAGAAGAGGAGGAAGACACCAACTCCTGACGCGGGGGAGGTACAGACCCCTTGGGAAGCCCTCTGGGAAGCGTGTCCAACCCCGCTTTGGAACCGGAGGGCTCACCTCCGGTATCCGGAGTAGGGGAGGGAGTCTCTCGTCTCCGACGTAGGGGGTCCAGAACTGGGACCGGCATCGGGAGATGACTCTCCACCTCCCTGGTGAGCTGAGCCTTGGCCTCAGCCCACCAAGAAGCCAGAGTCTCCTTCAAATCCACCGGCGGCTGAGGGGGAGGGGAGGAGGAGGATACTGAGTGATACCGAGAGATATCAGAACGGACGCCAGGTAACCTGGCATCGGTAATGAGGCACCATGTACTGCGCGTCGGATAGGCCGGCATCGGTACTGGGGCACCGGATACCGCGGACCCGGGTATGACAGCATCGGATGACAGGGTTGGATACACAGGAACGGGGTCTGCGGGGCAGACAGCCAGCGGCCCAGCAGGGGGCCTGGAACCAGGGCCGCTGGGCCCAGCGTGGGGGTGGCATCCGAGGAGGGATGTCGCCCAGTGTAGGCAGGATCGGCATCCGGAACCTGACGTCAGGTCGTCCGCCCAGCGGAGAGGAGACCTGATGGGGGTGCAGAAACGCTCGGCATCGCCTGGGAAGGAGGAGAAAACCCCGGTCAGGCTGAGGAGACCCAGGGTCCCCAGAAGGCATGAAGGCTGCGGAGAGCAGGGAACAGCAGATGGAGTAGGGTCCGGCGTCGGCTCGGCTGCCCTGCGGGCGTCGGGCAGCCTGACGTCCGACTTATCCGCGGAGTCCGGGCGGACGTCAAAGGAGCCGATTTCCAACTTAGCGGACCCTTCGCCTGAGGCAGGCCGCGAAGAAAGGGCAGTCTGGTCGGGCGGAACAAGGGCCGTGTGCTGCCCCAAAGGGTCGGGCGACTTAGCAGCCGATTCCGGGCACGCATCAGAGGAGCTGCCATCTGGCTTACTGGAGCCACTTGCACCAGTAGGCTGCACGGCGTTAGCCTTCCGGAGTGGGGCCTCCAATAGCCAGAGGTACCTGAAGGACTAGCGCGGGAGCCAGTGGGTGGCCAGGGCCGTCTTGGGGAAGCCTCCAAGATGGCCGTGGCGAGCCAGTCCCCTGGGGATGTTAGCTGTAACACAGTGACTCCAGCCGAAGTCGCGGTGGAAGAGGAGCCCCAGTCCCAATGCTTCTCCTTGTCCTTCTTCTTACGATGGTCTTCAGGGGAAGTAGAAGCCTGATGGAGCTTTTTCAACTCCTTCTCCATGGAGGTAATTTTCTTTTTAAGGATGTGGGCCTCCAGGGACTGCTGCCTCCATCTGCGGGTGGTGGCGCTGAATTTCAGGCAATGCTGGCACTCGTCCACCTGATGATCCGGGCCCAGACAGAAGAGACATTGGGAATGGCCATCCTTGTGCGGGAATTGGGCGCCGCATGAGTCGCACTTATTCTTGTGCTCGGAGGATGTAGGGGATGACATACACCACCGAAAAAGTAAACTATTTATCGAATTAAATCGAGAAAAACTGACGGTAAACTGCCGTCAGGCCGATGAGTGCTGAACTTTACCGCGAGGTGCTGACACGAGCTAACGGCAGGAAAGAACCGGAAGGCAGGCATGGGGGACTGCCTCTTTATACTGACGTCGCATGATGTCGGTCACCAGACGTGGGGGCAGTCTCCCGCCAGAGACTGCTAGCTAGAAATTTTTCCATGGGGTCCTGATACCTGCCGACTTCAATCCTATATGTAATTACCTACGGCAAGAGCCCTCTCAAAGTAAGATGAAGGAATTCAATAAGCTGAGAAAATTCTGAATTCTGTCTATGGGAAGGAAAGCCTTCCCCTGCAGTCTGTCAAGCTCTGCCCCTATGAATTGCAAAAACCCTGGGAGTGGATGTTAGTCAGAAAAGTATGGCTGCAAACTGGTAAAGGCCTGAAGGCAGCCAGAATCTGAGGAATTTTCTCTGGGACTGCCTGACTGGAATGTGGAACTAGGAATCCCTCAGATCTAGGAAGACAAGTCAGTCCCCCCTGCTTTAGAGAATGAATGACCTGATTTAAGGCAGGGGTGTAGCCAGACAATATACAAATGTACACCAGGACCGTGTTTGTTGCCTCATTTGGCACTATAAATACAACTTTGTGTCTCATGATAATGGTTGTTCCCATGCATGGGTAAATACAAATGCCACGCATTGCTCCCTAAGACACCCACATACCAGCCCAAAGCCTGTAAAGTTGTATTGTCCTTGGGATGCAAAGAGAGTATTATTGACCAGTCTTTCTGGTTTCGACTCCTATGAATAAAATTACAGAAGGTTCAGTATTTTCTTTGTTAGTTTTCATGGAAAAAGGAAGCAGTTTAGAACCTATTTGCTACCCCCCTTAAATAAAATTGCACACCATGGAGTGCTTGGACTATGCCTGCCTACACCCATGATTTAAGGTCACCATTTTGAACTTTGCTTTCAGAAGGTGCTTGTTCAGGTCACTTGGGTCCAGAATAGGTTGCCACTCCCCATTTTTCTTCAAAGTAAGGAAGTACCTGGAGTAGAGGCCTTTTCCCCATTGGAGAAAGGGCACTCTTTCCACAGCTTTGACTTCCAATAGGTTCTTTACCTCCACCTCCAACAGCAGTTTTTCTGTTGGGGTTAGTGGTTTTGAGAGCTTAGGGCCTTGAGGGGAGGGAAATTTTTTGAACTGAAGAGATAGGCCCTGGCCCACCACCTCCAAGACCCACTTGTCTGTGGTGAAGAGTTGCCAGTGATGGAGGTAGTGGGAGAGCCTGTCCCAGACTGGGAGAGGGGAGGCGACCAAAAAGGAGACAGGAGGAGTGTTATCTGGTTTGAGTAGGGGGACAGAAGTGGAGTTGGCCCTCCACTGCCTCATCTCCTGAAAAAAACTCTCATCTGGGAAAAATCCATAGGCATAGACATGGGATAGAATGCCCTATTTATTTTTTATTTATTTGAATTTTGATGACCGGGTAGGTCAACTGAGACAAAGTACCTTTTTCAGTGACGACCTGAGGAATAAAGCATTCCAAGTATAAACATAATACAATAATACACATAGAATAGTACAGTGAGTTACAATATACAGTTAAGCCATAGATTAACTACAGTACCCAAGCAGGCAATATCCAAAGGATTGAGGATTACAGGCAGTTTGCAACTAGCCAAGAGAGGCAGGAGGCAGATTAACATTTTATGTCATGTGCAGGAACATTATTGCCATATGCCCTAGGAAAATAACCCCTGCCCCTACCCCCGCTTTGAGATTTCTGGGAGGTAGAGGGCTTCTTTTGACCAGAGTTACTCTTGTAAGTAGTTTTATATTCATCCGTTCTTTTCATGTAAGCCTCAGTTTGCTCCTTGAAAAGGGAATTTTTTCTATTTTTGTGGTCTGACCCCCGAGCTCAGCCTTGTTCTACTTCACCCTCCATCCCAAGTTTACCCCCAGGCAGACACCAGTGGCCTCCTCAGTCCTTGGTATTATGCTCTGGCTTACCCCCAGGGTGGGGCCATGGCAGACACTATTGGCAGCGGGGACAGCAGTGGAACTGGGGCATCATGCTCAGGGGCCAGGTTTTTTTTGTAGTTTGCGGCAGCACTTGGGGGTGGGGACATGTAATGGTGTCCTGCATCTGCCCCCCCCCCTTGCAGGTAATGGCGCCGACACAATGGGTCCTCCCAGCCTCCATCAGAGGTCCGTTGTGTGTCAGACACTCCACCCCCCTCCACCCCAGAGAAGGAGAGCAGTCTCTAGGATGCTCAATCCTTCTCCCCCCGCCAGCCCTCCGACATCCCAAGTCTGTTTCCGAACCCGAGTCGTCAGCATCGCAGACGGACACCCTGCCCGAAAAGGAAATTCTTCTCACAAGAAAAATCAATAGCCAGTAGCTGGGTATCCTGCGTGAGATTAGTAGTTTTAGTTTTTAGTAGTTTTAACCAGGCAAACCACCTAAGAAAATGGCCTGCACCATGACCCTTGGGGCTGTGTCATTATTATCCACGGTCATGTGAAACTGGTACTTAGCAGCCTCTATGGCCAGTTTAACCATTTCAGTGACATCCCTGAGCATAGTGTCTCCTCCATGTTGCACTATAGCCAGGATAGATTTCAATAATACTCTGATACCTAGCAGCGTGTATGCCATGTAAGTAGACAAGCGCAACAGCAAAGATGCAATAGAATAAGATCAGCCAGCCCAGTGGCACAGAGGCTGAGACACTGGGCAGCCTTACCTTGAGCCACTCCAGTGACCTGGGTTAGGGAGCAGACTTGGGTGCAGAGGGTCATCAGGGAAGGAAAGGATCAAGTGTATGGAGGACAGCCTTTCTTTGCTGGGGGAAGGGGACAGAAGATCCCGCTGTCTGGCGACCCCAGTGGAGACTGGGGTGCAGCAGCAGTCAGGATCTCAGTAAGGGATTGGCTGCAGTGGCACACCTGTGAAGGTGCGCGGGAGTGTGTGCACATCTTTCGTGCTGGTGTGCACTGCACAGCCGGGCCAATAGGGGACAGAAAAAGCAGAAAACCCCAGTCGCCTGGTAGGCAAAGGTGGGTCCACGCACAGTTCCAGGTCCTGCTGGCCGACGATTGGCTCTCCCTCCGCTCCATCGTCACTCTACTAAATTCTAGATAGAGCGCCAGTAGGAGTCGGTGGTCCTGCCCCGGGGGGCTCAGAGCCGGGGGAGTTGGGTGGCCAGAGGAGACGGAGAGGAGATAAGCCCAAGCCAGGAGTTGGTCGGAGGGCTTCAGGAGTACGGGAGAACAGCCGTACACAAAAGATCACATTGGAGAGAGGCCAGAAGTCCAGTGAGTAGGGGGCATAAAGAAAGTTGTAAAAAAAAAAAAAAAAAAGAATAGGATTTCTTACCCATGGAATCCATTTTTTTTTTACTCTTTTTCTGGAGGCTGAGCAAACAGTGGCACATTAGCTTTGTCACTGGCTGCCGCCTGGACCACCCCTTTGTGGTCTGAATTGGAGTACAGAAAGTCAGCAGACTATTTCCAAACTGGTATTTCCTCTCAATCTTTCTGTCCACCCCTGAAGCAGATGAAGGAGTTTCCAGAATTTTAAAGCTACTCTTTTAAATCTATTATGTATGGGCAAGATCAATCTCTTCTAAGGATTATGACCCATTATCTCTACATAGTCTTCCTCCATCTCTTGCTCGGTGTTGTCCTGGAGAGAAAGTTCCAGGGTGTCCACCATTTGTTCAACAAAATTAAAAAGGGAAGAGACTTCATCATTGCCATCTGGTAAGTCGCCACCTGATTGACTATCTGGAGCTAAGGGGTCACTTTGTGGAAATTCCTCATCCTCTCCCTCATAATAAAATCCCTGGGCTTACCCAGAGTCATGGACAGGGGTATTAGGCCCCGAAGGAGCGAGAAAAAATTGCCCATAAACTGCAAAATCTGATATACATGCCAAGCTTTAGCCATTTTATTTGCAGAGGACGTCTTTTTTTTTTGTACTTTATGTTTATCAAAATCTCAGATAAACAGAGAGGCACACTTCATATGTCAGGCATTAGTATCAGATACAGGAGTCATCGAATGGTACAGGATATACAAGTCTAAGCATTACGGATATGGGGAATCCAAGATAATTACATATCAACAGGAAGTGTTTATACAGAATGGCTACACACTACAGAGAGGTGGTCAGTCCAGATCTATAAAATAAAAGCCCAAACAACATACTTAACAACCAGTGTTGATTACCTGCACTTGTGGACTTTAAAGAACAAAGGAATTTTAACACATTTTGTGACTGAATCAACATTTTTGTCTGACCTTTTCCAAAGGTATTGTACTTGTCTCTGAGGACTTTGAAGATCAAAGGAAACATACAGACAAAAGTTTCACATTACATATGCCTACTGTCTGACCTACTCCCAAGGTATTGTACTTATCTCTGAGGACTTTGAAGAACAAAGAAAACATATAGACAAAAGGATTTACACGTCACATATGCCCAGGCCACAGCTTATCACCTTTCAGGAACTTTAACATATTATGTGATCCTGGATCTCAACAGTACTATAGTACTTCTCTTAAACCCTCTGGCACCAAACCCTCCCAGTCTTTTTTTCATTTTCTCTGTACTTAGCCATAGTGTACAGCTATCACCTTAGCCCACTAAAATCCATTTTCCCACCTCTCTTTTCATACCCCACCCCCCCGACTACCGCCCACACTACTTCTCAGCTTTCTCCTGCCTCGCTAAAAATGCTTTTGGCTTAGTCCCCACCACCTGTTCCTGCTCACCCCTCACCCCTCACCCTCCTTTTCCCTTTATGCAACTCCCCCCTCCACCTACCCTACCACCCTACTCTCACCTTTCTATACTACTACCCAAAACATTGTACCACAGCTTTTACTCTGGAAGTCTTAAACAAACATCACCCAATTAATACCTGGGTGCAAAGAGGGCTAAGCAGGAGAAGAGGGTACCAGAAGGGAAATCACAGCAGAGAGAGTGAGGGAAGCCCCTCAGCCCCTAAGACGGAGAAAGCACCGGGCCAGATAAATTACATCCTAGAGTGCTGAAGGAACTTGCAGATGTCCTGGCGAAACCCCTGGCAGAGCTTTTCACCATCTCTCTGAGGACAGGGTGGGTACCCCAACACTGGAAGATGGCGCATGTAGTGCCTATCCACAAGGGGGGATCAAGGGAGGTGGCAGGGAACTGCAGGCCTGTCAGCCTGACATCGTTGGTGGGCAAGGTGATGGAGGGCATTGTCAAGGAGAGGCTAGGGGGGGACCTGGATAAGTCAGGGTGCCTGGACGATAGACAGCATGGATTCATCCCGGGAAATCGTGTCAGACAAACCTGGTGGAGTTCTATGACTGGGTGACAAGTGCCTTGGACCTGGGTAGACCAGTGGATGTCCTCTTCTAGACTTCAGCAAGGCATTTGACTCTGTTCCTCACGTGGCCTGTTGGATAAGCTAGGAGAAATGGGGTGGGAAACCAGATGATCAGATGGATAGGCAATTGGCTCCAGGACGGACCCAGAGGGTCGTAGTTAGTGGGATAGTCTCATCCCCAAGGAGGGTCATTAGTGGGGTCCCACAGGGATCAGTCCTTGGGCCCCTTCTGTTCAACGCCTACCTATCTGACATAAGGACAGGAATCGGGAGTGAGATGAGTCTCTTTGCAGATGACTCGAAACTGGGGCGGTGGTGGATGGGGAGGAGGGGAGGGTGGCCCTGCAGGGACCTGGAGGCTCTGGAAAGATGGTCTAGAAAGTGGAAGCTGAGGTTCAATGCAGGAAATGCAAGGTACTCCACCTGGGGCCAGAAACCCAGGCCAAGTGTACACCCTGGGGAAATACTACAAGTCTCAATGGCTGAGAGGGACCTGGGGGTGGTGGTGGATGTCAAGATGAACAACTCTGAGACTTGTAGGAGGGCAGCAGCCAAGGCCAACAGGATGCTGGGATGCATCGCTAGGGGGATCACCTCCAGAAGGAGGGAAGTGATACTCCCTCTGTATAACTGCTTGGTGAGGCCACACCTGGAGTACTGCGTGCAGTTTTGGAGGCCACACTTAAAGAGGACACTAACCTCCTGGAGAGGATCCAGAGGAGGGCAACCAAAATGATTTGGGGCTTGGGGGACAGGACCTATGAGGAGAGGCTCGAAGAGCTAAATATGTACACATTGGAAGAGAGAAGGGACCGGGGGGACATGATAGAGGTCTTCAGGTACATGAAGAGGGTAAATGGGGAGGAACAGTCAGGGTGCTTGAAGGAAGGAGGAAGGGGCCACTAGAGGACATGGGTGGAAGCTGGAGGGGGGAAGATTCAGGGGAGAAAGGAGGAGGTGCTACTTCACTGAGAGGGTGGTGGAGCCATGGAATGCACTACCTAGGGGGCTGGTGGAGGCAGAGACAGTGGAGGGGTTCAAGAGGGGGTGGGACAGGTACAGGGGAAGGGTTCTGGAAGCAAAATCCAATGCAGCAAGAATATCCGGAACTGGGAAGGGAGAAGCCAGAGAAGGTGAGGGGGACAGCAAGGTCAGCACCCAGGGTGGGGGCTGACCAAACGAGCAGACACGAAAGACCGTTAGGCCTATTCTGCTGGCATTTTAGTATGTTAGTAAAGAGCCATATTTCCTAATTGGAAACTGCCACATCATTATAACTCACTAACGATCACCCTCTACTGGGACTCCAGAAGACAATCCAAGCATCTTAAAAAGTACAAGCAGAAACTCACTCCAACCTATTATGAACTACGAATGGCATCGCTGAAACTCCTGCTCCTCCTACTTTTAATATCTGGTGGGATACACCCAAACCCTGGTCCTGTTGCAATGAAGCTGACAAAACAGGGAAAGTTGGTAGTGGTCTCTCCATTATCACTCTAAATATCTGCAGCCTCCTTCCCAAATTGGCATCTCTTCAAACTCTCGCTGGACAAAACAACCCTGATATACTAGCCATTGTGGAAACCTGGCTATCTCCCAGCACCCCGGATCATGCGGTCTCGCTTGAAGGCTACAATCTTTTCAGACTCGACCGGGCAAGCAAGAAAGGTGAGGGCTGTGCTATCTACATAAAGGACAACCTCTCCTGTCAACGCGGCAGCTTCACCCCCACAAATACGCAGATGCAACTCCTCCCTATCAAACTGCTTCTTGGTGCACAAAACAAAGTTCTCACAGTGGCCGCAGTCTATATCCCTCCAAAAGACCACCGTGCCAGTATTAAGTCTGTACTTGATTTTGTTAGTCTGCAGCCCTCTGAAAATGAGCTCCTCCTCCTCGGGGATTTCAACATAAACTGGCTCGCCTCTGACACTGGCTCTTACAAAGATGACATCCTAGCAGCAAACCTAACTCAGATGGTAACCTCCCCACCGGAAAAATTACAAAACTGGTACAAGCACCCTTATTGACTGGGTTCTCACAAATCACCCTGACCGGATAAAAACATTAAAGTCCTCCCTGACTCCTCAGTGACCACTCCCTAGTGTCCTGTACCTGGTCTAATAAATTTCTCAAGCCACCCCAAAGTTATAACAAGCAGAGTATTGCCTTATGGGAATCTTATCAAGTTGAAAACCCATCTCCTACAACAGGACTGGACGCCAATCCTTGAATCAACTGATATTAATACCGCACTAGAATACTTCATTAAATCTTTCAACTCTGCATGCGACTTATACGCCCCAGTAAAAAAACGTAAAATCAAAGCGCTATCAAATCCATGGATTACTGCCAAACTACTTGCCGAGCTCAAGGTTCGGGACCACCTCTGGGCAGTTGCCAGAGACACAGGCTCACCTCATGATACCCTAAAATACAAGCAGGCACGAAATAGATGTACCTCACAAATTAGGCAAATGAAGAGCGCCTATTTCAAAAATGCCCTTGAATCCACCTGGGGTGATGGAAGAGCTTTTTGGGACAACATCCGAAACATAATGGGTAAACAATCAAAATCGTCACCTACCATTATGAAAGTTGATGGATCCACCACTCTTGACCCAAAGTCTATTGCAGATCGCTTAATAAGACATTCACAGACCTTAGTGGGTCCTCCCCAGATTTCTTCTCGGACTTACCTGTGCCTAGCCTAGTATCACAAAACACCCTCGTGACAAACCACAACTTTACTTCAAGAAAATCAAAGTGCACGAAGCACACAAGTACATAAGAAAGGCCTGCTCCAAATCCAGAACAAGTAGTGACACGCTAGATCTAAAAATCCTGTCTCTCACCCTGGATGAAGTAATTCACCCCCTTGCAAAAATTCTTAATCTGTCACTTTGCTAAAGTCAATTTCCCAACAAATGGAAATCTGCCATAGTTTACGCCAGTGCACAAAGGGGGGGGGACAAAACCTCAACAGGAAACTATCGACCAATATCAATACTCCCTCCCCTCTCCAAAGCACTTGAATGAATAGTGGCAGACCAACTCTCTGATTACCTGGACAAATACAATCTACTCTGTAATCAACAGCACGGCTTTAGGAAAGGACACAGTACAACAATACCTTGATTTCTCTGGAGAAGTCCACTCAGCCCTGGACAAGGGTGCCAAACAGGTGCAGTCTTTATCGATCTTACAAAAGCTTCGACACAGTCCATCTGCTTCTTACCTCCCTACTTTCCTAGCCACAAGCCTGGCAGAAGGTCCTTGTGCTTGGGTAAAAAGTTACCTGTCCAATCGGTCACAGGCTGTAAAATCTCTAATGAACTCTCCGACTTCAAACCAGTTCTCTCGGTGTACCACAGGGATCAATTCTTGGACCGCTCCTCTTTAGCCTGTTCCTTAACTCCCTCCCAGATATCTGCCAGGAGAAAATAATCTTATCGCTGATGATGCTGTAATTCTCTCTTCCCAAAGGATCCAAACTCCCTACAAAAAGCCTGCAACTTGCTTTCTCTAGTGTTGAAAGGTGGTTCCTGGATAGTAAACTTGTGCTAAACCACAATAAAACAAAAGCCATGCTCTTCTCCAATCACCAAAACAAAAATAGGCCATACTCCTCACCATACAAACCTCTGCAGGAATTACACTGGACCAAGTAAATACTTTCAAATACCTTGGCATCACTTTTGACCAAGGGCTCACCTTTGCAACCCACATTGACAACACCGAAAACAGTGAACCAACGCTTGGAATACTATTCCGTAACCGTCAATTTCTAAATCAAGCAGCATTGAGAATAGCTATACAGAGTTCCATAATCTCAATCATTGACTATATGGCCTTATTATTATGGCTCAGCTACCTCCACTGCTCTAAGGCGTATCTCAATCACTCTAAATAAGGCCTGCCAGCTCCTCACGGGGCTCAAAGACTGACTCACACGTGATCTGTACTATGAATCAGGCTGGTTGAACCTATCAAATCGTCTTATTTATCTCACCTGCACAATGGCAAAAAATCTATCTTGGGACTGACTCCATTATGTATTCAAAACCTACTCCGACTGAATCCTGGCTCACGACCCTCCACCAGATCTGAGCGTCAACCTTTCCTGGTTCCGAGATGCGGACTGCACAGGGACAAAGATCTTTCGCATACAGGGCCCCGACATGGTTCAATGCGCTAGTCCACCTACTCTATCCTCAACCTCGCTTGAAGCTTTCAAATCCATGCTCTATGCCACGTCACCACCACTAGCAACTGTGACTGCGCTAGATAAAGACTACTACTCCTCATGTCCATCCTCATCTGAGGCCTCTTCCTCCTGACTAATGAACCCTCTGGTACCTCTACTACTTCTTGTCTCCACCCAAACTCACTCCCCCCTTTTTCCTGTTCCCTCTCTTACTCTCCCGCTACCACCTTTCCTCCTCTCTAGCCTCCTTTGGCGCCTAATGATCACCCTCTCCTGGAAGTTTCTTAACCTCGAAATTGTCTACTGCTTGAACCTGTTATAGCTTGTTTTCTATGAAACTTAAAACATTACTGCCTTAAACTGTTAATAGCAAATTTATGATGTAACTTTCCTGTCTGGTTTTACCTGTAATGTGTATAGTGCTTTGTTAAATGTTCTTTGTGACGTGGAACCTTTGTAAAAGAGCCCTGGCTCAAAGGTATTAATTCCTAGACTAATAAACTAAACTAAACTATTAGACCCTTTTCTAAACATATGAAAGACCCCAATATGCTAGTTCTCTCCCAAAAGCTCTAAGCCATTTTGTAAAGCAGATCTTTAAATATTTAATCATATTTACTGCTAAATTGGAGATAAAGTTCGATGTGAAATATCGCAACAAGCTGAAAACACTCAAAAACAAAGAAAAATTATTTAAGACCGAGGAGAAGGTAGCAAACTTGAAATAAACTTTGTCCAGTCTAGGTATCCAGCTCAAGTTTCCTCCTCTTCATCAGACACCTGATCCAGCTCATCCTGGGAATGAGAGGCCTCAAATTCCTTCTGTATCCTCTACACCCGCCGGCCTGCCTCCAGGGGATCGGTAAACAGAAAAGTATGCCCCTCATAATAAATCCGTAGGTGTGAGGGCATAAGCAAGGAATGTGCCACTCCAAAGCGTTTCAGGGTGGCCAAACCCCGAACTTTTTACAATGGGCCCTAGTGGCATATGAAAGGTCCAGAAATAAGTGCAAAGTATGACCCTTAAAGTTCAGCTTCTCCACGCTACAAGCTGCCTGCAGGATCTGTTCTTTTATTGCAGCTCCATCCATGACCAGGAGAACAGTTCTAGGGAGATCCTTCTGTGCCTCCGCTGAGCAAGGCGAAATACGGTTGGCCTTCACAAAGCGGGTACTCAAATCGGAAGCCAAATTTAGTACAGCAGGTAGCCAGTTCTTCAGGAAAGTTAGGAGGTCCGGATCCTCGGACCCCTCCGGTAGCCCAACCAGTCTGATGTTAGGTGTGCGGTTAGCGTTTTCCAGCACTTTTAATTGGTAATAAAGCTGACCATTCTCCTGAACCAACTTCGTCGTGGTTGATAAGGCTTGAACTGCTTGGCTTTCTGCTACATTGGCTGTCTTGGTGGCCGCTTCAATTTTAAAATCTTGTTCACTCAAACGCTGAAGAATGGACTCCACTTTTGAGTCTATGGCCTGCATGGATAGTTGCAGTGCCTTCCAGAGCATCTCCTGGTGCTGCTAGCCAGTGTACAGAGCGGCCTGTTGTTCCAATGATGGCTGTGGCTTTCCTCTCGCTGGGACCACTTTTATGTATACAGCCCATAGCAAAATTTGTTACCAAACTGTTCCAAATGCCACCAGGAACCCCAAGATAAGAGAAGATCCACTCCAACACACTTAGAAAATGTAATAAAAGTTGTAAAACTTTTACTCAGAGAGAGATTGAGAGCACATCCACCAGTAGGAAAGCCAACAGCAACCCCCCGAGGGCATATCTTCATTAACCACAGCTGTCTCCTGTGCCTTCCGGGAGGGGCAACTGTATGTTCATCTTTCTGTGTCTTTTTAGCAGGGACTGAATCAGAAACCCGCTCACGTTGTCTTTTAGAGGCTAGGCTAGAATTTTTACTTTTATTAGATTTATTTTCAGTAGGGTCCTTATCTATATTTTTATGTTGATATGATGTACCCCCCTCAGCACTTTTAGAGGAGGGGAATGCAGACCAAGTGGCCATGCTAATTTGTGTTTGGCCAAAAGCAATAAGCAAACAAATGTCCAATGAAGAATAGAACTTATTTCTAATTTGTTTTGGTTTTTTACAATAGTGGTAAGGAATGACAGTAACAACCTCTACACCTCTTGCCAACAGAAGCCTACTGCACAACAAATATAGATTTCCCTTAAACATAATGCAGAGAAACTCTCGAGATACTGACTGAATACTTTAAATTACCTGAAAAGTGGTTCCCAGAAAAGGCTCAAGTGCAGGAAAAAATACAGCAAAAGTGTGATTTCAAACAGAAAAAAGCCAGGTGAACGCAGAACAAGTAACACTATACACTAAAAACTATAGAGGAAAATAAGGAAACAGCAAATTTAACACAAACGCTGTAAACTTTTACCTCAAAAACTATGCTGAAGGGAAAATGATAAAAAGTCAGCAACTGTGGGAACCAAATAAAGCATAGAAAAACTGTGTAAAAATATAATAAATACCTTAAAATGTAAAGACGGCACTCAAATGAAGAAAAAATCTCACAGGAAGGTCTCTAAAGGTACAGAAGAGAGAGAGCTTCCGGGCAGTGTTGCCAGGTCAGCGGAGAAAAAGTTCTGAGGTCCTTCAGGCTGACTGCAGGCAGCACCTCTCTCTCTCTTTTCTGACTGGCCTATGTACTTGCTCACTTACACTGACTCCTACTCTCCGGGGCAGCTTAACCCAGCTGGCATACTGCACCTGTCAATAGATGCTGAAGAATCCCTGGGGGTGAGAAAGAATCCCATAAGCTTCTCAAGAATGGGCAATTTTTTTATCAAAACAGAGCATCACAAATAACTGTACTCACCACCTGCTCAGAGGGAATAGCCCTGGGGCAATAAACATTCAGAGGAATATGCTGAAAAGCAAAGATAACTATAAAACCTTTTCCATCCCTCCTCTGAACACAGCGAAGAGAAAAGAGATGTCAGTCTTTTTCATTTTAACAAGTGTTCAAACCGTTTTCATTCCTCGTCTAGCGGCAAGCCTTCCTCATTCGGTTCTCGGCTAGGATGGCTGTTAAATTCAGCAGTAAGCTTGTTGACCTTCTTCACTTCTGGCAGGTTGGATTATTGAAATGTCTTGCCTTCATATGTGATGGGGAGACAGGCAGGGCCTAGCAACGAATGAGCTATCCCCACACTCTACAACTGCTACCTGAGGGGATCATCCTTGTTCGAGTAGCATAGGACCAGTCCGGGTACAGTTTCACCTCCATATACTCGATTTTCACTGGGAGATTATTCCATACCCACTGAAGTAGAAAATCTCGTATTCTAGGACCTTTAGTGACAATCAGCATGGTACATGGTAGCTCCAAGTTAAGCTGTGCCCTACGAAAATTAATTCAGTACACCCTATGGATGTTTTCAGGGTCTAGGAGATGGTCTCTGGGTAGTGACTCCTGCAACCATGTCCAGATGTAGGACACCAAATCCTCCCCTTCAGTGCATTCACGGAGGCCAACTAGCCAGAGATTCATTGCGCAGGATGAATTTTCTAAAGTCTCCAGTTTGCTCCGAAGATCACAGTTCTCAGTGGTGAGGGGACACTGTGGTCAGAGTTTTCAATGACCATTCCTCTATTTCTTTCCACTGAGGTCATTCACACTGCCATCCCTGGTACAAATTTCTGGCTCTTCAGTGCCTGCTGCATCAGTTCCAGCATTTTGGGATTCGTGCCACCAGCTGCTCCTTTCGGGCAGCCCATTCTGTTAAAAATTGGACTGAAATGTTCAGGATGACTTGTTCTAGCAACTGGTGCCCAAAAAGATCAACAATTTTGTTAACCAGGAAGGTAACATTTAAGTAAAATAATAATGCTCTGTCTGAGGTGATCTGGAGCATATCCAATCTCATCCTCAGCTCTCTAGTGCCCCCCTGAATATCTTAATCTTATAACACATAAGGATCAAATGTAATAATCTGCCAGGACAAATGCAGTTTTGCATGTACAACGAGTTACAGGATTTCTGTATTTCTAATGTTATTTTCTCCACAACTTGGCTGTTGAACTACTCTTTATAAGGAAGATAGTCATGTTTTTAGGCCTTGACTCTGGTAAAGGCAAACAGATTCACTGTTGGACATTAAGTATCTGCAAACAACAGATGGTTACAAAATTCATTAAACTGCTTGCTTAAATGTTGGGGATTCCTGGAGGAAGCGGGTATGGGAGGCAAATCAACTATTTAGATTATTTCTAATTTATTATATTCTGACCCAGTGCTTTCTTTTATACCAGCTGGTGTCCATATGTACTAAAAACTTTTCTGAAGCCTGTACCTCACTCGTAGCACTGAACAGCTCAATGAGTACATCCATGTAAAATTAACTGAATGATATCTAGTTTTAACCTCCAGATGATGTAACAAACTTAGTGATACGGTGCAGTATCCTACACGTGATCCAACAGTATTTTTACATGTATGCACTGTGGACGCTGTTAAAAGATTGTATCTTCTTAAAAGCTAATAAAAGAAAGTTAAAAAAGGAAAACAGCACAACAGAAGTAAACACATGATGCACAAGCAGGATAAAAATGTAATGCAAAGCTGTGTAAATATCATGCGACAAAATAGAATGATATTTCTTACAAAATTGTGCAAGTTTGCAAGAAGGGCTTACCAAAAGCAAGATGCAAAGGTATCACATATGTGGCACTACATACACTGGCAAACAATACAGACTTGCTTAAGAATTGACCCAAGCTGCCTGAGAACACCGCAGACTGCATAGTGCCTAAGTAAATAACGCAGGTTTGCTTGAGAAGTGTTGCATTCTTGCAAGAAATAAATCACATATTGTGTGAAAACATAAATTGCATGAAACTATGCATACGTAAAAATACAGACTTGTATGAAAAACACACAAGATAAGTAAGGACTATGTATAATGCGTGGAAAAATGCAAATTGCGTACAAAAACCACTTAGCATGAAATATGCAAGACTTCTGTGAAAATCACACAAGAGGAGTGAATGCGACACACACTTTATGCAAAATACAGACTGCATGAAAATACGCTTGGGAAGAGCAACACCAAGCTCAGCCCAGAGGCCAGTGCCCACATCAACAGTAGAGTCAACAGACATCAGCACCAGTGCTGACAACAAAGTCAGCAAAGTCGTTGGCGCCAAAGCTGCCACAATGCCAACTGTGACCCAACATCAGCACCCAAACATCAACACTAAAATAAATGCTGGCATCAGCAGTAGCACCACTGCTGGCAGCAGGGCTAGAAAGAATTTTTTTGAGATGCCTGTCCAAGGGACAGGTGGAATGTAAATGCTGCCTGTCCGGACAAAGTTTTACCTGTCCACATTTTTGTGAGGTGAATTTTAAACTTAAAACATAAAATGGACTGTAAAGTGGAAATAGAGAAAACTGTTGCTTTTGGGGGGTTATTTTTCAAGGTAAAACACTGATTGAGTCTAGTCTATTTTTGAATCAGAACTTGAATCTAGTCTGCAGCCATATGGTCTCACTGAGGTCTTCTCTTTGTTTTCCAGATTTGAACCATAGTGTTATGGCATCCTGTAGGTCAAATGTAGCAACGCTAGCATCTGACAGCTTGACACACATTAGTTCAGATGTAGTCATAGGAGACAGACAAGACCGCCAGTCAAACTTCACTCTGTCCATCAAGCTGAATCCTCTCTCAACTACTGCAGTTTGGGTTGGGATCAATAGAGCTATTGTGACTAAGACCAGAATATCAGGGAATCGCTGTTCATGTGCATCATTATAGAGAATTTTTTGCCAGAAATCCAAATAGTGAAATTTCGGAGACAGCTCAATCAGTGATTTTTTCATAAGTGGTTTAAGCTCTAACCTTTGCGCTTCAAACAAGTTTACATTATGATTGTGTTTCTTGATTATGTCACTGTAGTGCTCTGTGAGGGTTCTGACTTCCTCATTGACATAAAGGGCTAGTTGGTGGTCACTATCTGGTAACTGTAATGGGTTAACTATACTGAATGACCGTAGGACTTTGTTTTAAAATTGGAAAATTGTGAGTTAATACTTTCAATTGTTGATGAAAGAAGGCTTGTAACATCACGCAACACTGCCCTTTCTAAGTTAAAGAAGATATCAGATCCACGGTACTGAACCTGAGTACTGGCTGAGCCTGTCAGTCGACTTGTGCTAGTGTCACTGTCAGCTGTGTCAGAGTCAGGGAGCAAGAGTAATTCGTTACAGACTTTGTCAAGTTTATCCTGCACAGGGTAGTTCTCTAGCCAGAGCACTGTGCTTCAACCTTACTGAGCTGTCTCTCTGTAGAGTTAGACTGAAGGCCATCGTGACAGAAAGGTATTCAGCCAGAAACGGAGAAAAGAGGACAAATCTCACAGTACTTATTGTTTTGAACAACCCACTGGCCTGATCTTTTGTTTGCCCTGGTGTGGAAGCAATGTGCTATAAATGTACAACTAAGGACTTGTAGCTGGACAGAATAACAGACAGAGTCCTTTCTGTGTGTGCAACCCACCAAGTCCCTGACACATTAACTAGTTTGTGAATGGTGTAGCTCATATTACTGGCTAACTCTTTGAGACCGGCCCAGTTTTTGGGAGACTTATGGTATATTTTATAGATACCCATTAAGACTTCATCTGTTGTTTTCATGTATGGAATAGATGTTGCTGATTGCTTTATAGCAAGCTCCACATTGTGGGCATTGCACTGAATCCCTAACAAATGAGGTACGTCTTTCAAAATCCTGCCAAACACCACAGTCACTTTACCAAACATGACGGATGCCCCATCATATCGAAAAGCAACAATTTTTTCTTTTCAGTCTTTACAGTCCAAGGTGAATTCTAAGGCATCACCTACTGAGTTATAAATGCTTTCACCTCAATACCGAGAAACTTATAGCTAGCTCTAGACATACTTTGGAGTCTTTTAATCAGAAATGGGGTAAATTAAATGCGCTCTACCTAATGTAACCCAGACACTGGTAGTACCTTAGGTAACTGCTGTTGCTTTGATACATGCAGCGTTATCAGGCTCCCAACCACAGTTCTCTTCCTTAATGACCCGACATCTCCTTCAGCTATGTAAACTCTCCGGGCGACGGGGTGGGGAGGCTGGGGGGGGGGATATTGGGGTTGTATTTTGTATTTCTTTTTTATTGTTCCTATTTATGTCAATGTGATTGTACACATCTACATGTGCTTTATCCTGGGCTTGGGTACTGTACGATCAGACAACCCCCAATATCTGTACCTTTGTTTTCTTTTTTTCTTTTGTTCTTCTTATATATAATCAAAACTTAAATTTCAAAAAAAAAATAAATAAATGCTTTCACCATTTGGAATAGAGACTGGTTGAAGGGAAACAAATTTGTTAACTGGACAGAAATTTTCCATTGTCCTAATATAGACTGCCTCCTCTTCTATTACTGAGGCATCAGTGCTCGAGTCACATAAGACAGAGGTAAAATTGCTACTATTAACCAGTTTTGCATCTTTTATCCTATTGATTCTGAAATAAAATGTGTGAACGTTGCTGCCTGTTTGTCACTTCTAACTGACTCGACATCTGTACCACTTACATGTTGTAATTCTAAGATGCCAGGAAATCTGTGAATGGGCGTTCTGAATTAATCAAATAAAGAGTTGTTCTAAACAAATGTTCTACTTGTGTACCTCATTTTTTTCCATTTGTATTATTCCTCGCTCTATTGCTAAGTTGGAAGGTTCAGTGTTAGACACAATATTTTTTCATTGACTAATTTATGAGATTTGGAGAGTTCATGAGCACGTACATTTTCAAGTCTCATGCTCTTACAGCCACTCATGAAAGTGTTTGTCTCCCTTAAGTATTTTTTGCAACATGAGCAGGTCATGCCCACATCCGGCCCATATAGTAGCCACTCCCTATTTTTCTTCCAGATCTCCTGGAACCCCCTTTTTCTTTTTGTCCCACTTTCAACAGTAGTCAGAGTTGCTGGCATATCAGCACTGGCAGTGGCACTACAGGTTGTCACATCTGTGGCCACAATGGTGGGGTGAGTAGTTGGTGCTACTGAGTCTATCAGTAATGGAGAAGCAGTACACATACAGGAACCTGAGCTTTCTCCTCCCTCTTGGCTTGAAACTGAAGGCTTTCCTGTAATTTTTTTAAAGCCAAACTTTAAAAAAGACATTTTTTCCCCCTTTTGGTTTACTTAGCTAAGAATACTTAGTAGTACGAATTTAAAGTACAGTAGGCACTCTGGAAGACAGTGGACACTGCAGTGAAGTGATGGTCAGAGATATCAGAAGACGTGAACCGTCTGTTTAGTTTTCTTTCCCTCCCTGTAAAACCCGGACAAAGGAGTTTTATATTTATATTTTCCTCCCACTCTGATTTCACAACTAAAACCAGAGGGCTATCCTGCTGTCAACCTGTTTTATAATTTAATCCCCTCCTCTCCCTTTGACAGTGCCTTGATGTCACTCACTCTGTATTTTTTTTTAACCCCCCACTAGCAGCAGTCACCTGACCAACCCAGCACACAGCCACGGCGGCAATGGAACGGCGGGCGGAGCAACGTAGGACGTCTCCCCACTGTGTCCTAGCGCCAGCAAGACACAGACAGTGTAAGTCTGAACTGCCTGTCCAAGGGACAGGCAAACTGATTGAAACGGCTGTCCTGTATGGAAAACGGCTGTCCGGGACAGGAGGACAGCCGGTTATTTCGAGCCCTGGCTGGCAGTGACGTCACCAAGATTGACAGTGAAAAGTAGAGATGAAGTCTGTCAAGAACACAGTCTGGAGTCTCATGAAAAAACACTGTTGTAAGTGAGATGAATCAGTGATGAAGACTAGGCAACAGATGCCCAGAAGGATTCAGTGCTATAGTCTAAGGTCCACAGCCCAACTGCTCATCCAAGACATCCCTATAGGTTACGGGATGTCAGGAATTGAGGTGACAGCACCATTGAGGGTAGAAAAGGTTACCAGCCCACTCCAGGAGGACCAACCCCACACAGTAGGGAGGAAGTACCCTGAAGCATAGCAGCAAGGACCAGACCGGGACCTATTTCCCACCATCTACGACCTCAAGAAGACTGCCTATCCTCCCAGGCATGAGGCTGTCCAAAATAGACCTACTGCCGAAGAGCAACTGGTCTTTGCAGGCACCCTATGTACATAATGGTAGGCAAATGAATTGGCTGTCAAACAAGGTAGGGCTGAGAGAAATATGAAGATTCAAAACTATGATGGGGAACAACAAATAAATCATGTACTTGGTAAAGAAAAGCATACTGTAAAGAAAATAAACTGGAAAACTGGTGAAACCCAAAATTCTGTTGGTTCCCGACAAAGTGTACTCTCAAAGGCGGAGAAAAAGAAATGGAGGCATTTGCGGCCAACATCACTATTTATGCTGTCAGTGGGCATGGCACTATACTCTGTGGCATGTGCATGCTGGCCCCAAAATTTCTGACTCTTGCAGGGCCCTAATCCATCTGGAATGAAGACCAAAGACTGGAACTATATGGAGAAGACTGATTCTTGAAAGATGTACACTTGCTGGTTGTACTTGGTAGTACAATGACAGCCCTTCCCTTTTTTTTTTTTTTTTTTTGTTGGTGCTTTTCCTCCCCAGGGTCCTCTGCCAGGTGGCCTCTGGCGTCCCAGCATGGCTTGCATGTAAGACCCCTCCTTCAACCCCCTGACTTACCTTTCATGGGGGTGAGAAATCCTCTGGGCCCATCAGACCGGATCCAGTTTTCAGGGAGGCATCTTCCCAGGCGGCGCTGCGGGGGGACAATCGTCATCCTTCTGCGTCAGAAGACTCCCTTGTTTTTCCTGTATTCCCCTTCCCTCTGGGAATGGAGCGTGCAATGATGCCAGCAGCGGTGGTAGTGCGCACGCTCCCATGTGTGCTCTTCCAGGCGTCTGCTCCATCTCCAGCCCACATATTCGGTGAGCTGCCCCCCCAACCTCCGCTAGGGGGTATACGTTCGAAGACTGCTGGCATCCCCCTCCCAGGAGGAGAGCAGTCCTTGGGACACTCGATCCTTCTCCGCCCCTGCCACCCACGCTGCCCAGAACACGGGTTGCCGGTATGGCTCACCTAGTGCCTCACCCTCCAAGACCACAGTGTCATCTGCCCTTCCCTTTTAATATTAACTGCAAATCTTTCCCATCAAAATGATCACATTTCTTAATATAAAGTTAATAGCAGTTTTTAATTTATTTGAAAATAATGTAATAAAGTAATCAGTTTTTTCAAATGATGACATCTTCAATTAGGACACACGCAAACATAAAAAGTTCTCTATTTTTTTTCCAGTAAACTTACTGTAAACAATTTTGATATTAGACCATGGTGCTGCTACTTCCATGAGTAGCCTGATGATAGCCAGTTCAAAAATCACAGTCTTCCCAGAACCAGTTGGTGCACTAATCACAAAATTTTTATCTGTATAAAGAAGCTTGGAAAGAAAAAACAACAATTGATAATACAGTCCAAGGTCAGTATTATACTAAAATTATCTTAGAATTCAAGTTCCATAGCACTCTAATCATTTATGGATGTTGTGACCGGGTGACCCCTGTCATGGAAGGGTGCCCTGAGTCTTTTCTAGATCCCCAAGACTCACTAAAATGCTTAGGAAGCACAGAAACAAAAGTAAAAGTGCAGGACAGGAACAGCAGTCCCCTTGTGTTCTGTTCCTGTGTTTGCTAGAAACTGCCCTTGGCAAAGGGACAAAATGAAAAGTAAAGCTGATGGCTGCACTTTACAGCTGTAGGCAAATGTCGAGAACTGTTTTCTACAGCTCTAAATAAGAGCAGTTAATTAAGCAGCTTGTTGCTGCTTACTTTAAAAATACACCATTCTGTGTGGTATAGGGATTTCATCTGCTCTAATGAAAGTTTAAAAAGAGCAGACAAATACCTCAAACAATAATAACACAGTTACAATGACAGTAGGACTCTGGGGCCCCATTAAGATTATCTGTGGTGTTTAGCTAAACTCCTAGTAAGGTACACATTGCTTTAAGTAGAAGAAAATAAAATACGTATGTGGGCCTTGTTTACCAAAGGAAATTTACAAGATGATTACCTGAGTTTAGTGCAGGAGGAGTGCCAGTTTATAAGTCAGAAAACACAAGAAAGCTAGATAAAGCTCTAAGGATAACTTTTATGAAACAGTCATTCTTTACCTGTGGGGAGCCCCTTTGCTGTATACGGTGCTGTTATAGGGCTGGCAGCCCACAGACTGTCTGATTTTTGTGGAACTCCCAGTTAGTGAGGTCACTGCCAGATGGAGAGCTAGGGGAAATTAAGTTCCCCATAGCTATAAAAGTGTGTAGCCAGGCCAGAATGAATATTATGTTAATGTTGCTAGGACTCCTATTAACCAAGGCTTGGAAATATACCTTTTTCTTATGTTTAGGCCGGGATATGAGCCTCATAGAGATGTGTTTTTAGTTAAAGACATAACGTGGGTGTTTCCCAAGGAAGTGATGTCACTAGACACAGGATAAAAGATTGCCACTAGAGGCTTTAATTTAGATAAGGCCAGTCTAGAACTGGCTGTGAGAGGTGTATAAGACCTTAAGTTTAGAAGGCTTGTGTCTACACCCTAGACAGCATTGATGTTATTGACTTAATGACAATTTTCTTATTTTCTGTTCTGAATAATTATCATTTTATGCTACAAATAATAAAATAATAAAATGCCAGCCTGGCAATTTTTATGCATTGATTTTGATGTCTGCCTGCTAATTGTCTCCTGATCAACAACCCGCTACAGATGTGACAATTTTACAGCCAGTATTGACAAGAAAACAGCAGGGATCAACCTAAAAGTACAGTTACGTAAGAACTTACCGTAACAGTAGATTTCGAGAGAAGCTCTTGCAGCAGGTTTACACATATGGGACCGTTGCCACCTGGCGGCGGATCTACAACAGTATTTTTTCCAGCAGTACCGACGTGAACGCCCCCCCAGCGTCACCCTACATAAGGGAGGAGTGTCCCTGTGCTCGCTCTTGCACACCCACCACAGGTAAGCGAATCAAGACTAGATGACGGATGAGGGCGAATATACGCTCTCCCATCACAGAGAGGGGAAGGCCGCAATGGTTGAGGTCTGCTCCTTGGGGGAAAGAAGGGAGGGAAAATCATACCTGCTGCAAGAGCTTCTCTCGAAGATCTACTGTTACGATACGTTCTTACGTAACTGTACTATCTTACTTTGAGAGGAAGCTCTTGCAGCAGGTAACACACATAGGACTGATTCCCAAGCAATATAAACTAAAAACAACTCCTGGGAGAGGGAGAAGGAAAGATAGGCAAGGGAAGCAAGAGAAATCCCTCATGAGACCAAACCTTGCAGGACGGCAAGGCCAAAACCCACTCTGTGTCTGGAAATGATGTCCAGGCTGTAATGCCGGACAAAAGTGTGGACAGAATGCCATGTGGCGGCAGTACAAATATCAGCCACTGAGACCCTTTTAGAGCCGCAAAGGAAGTGGCGACTGCTCTGGTAGAGTGGCGTCTTGATCGGCCCATGAGCAGATCTGTTATGTTTTTCATAACAAAAGGTGATGCAGCTAACCAACCAGCGCGACAGCTTCTGCTTGGTAACCGAGCAACCTAAGGACCTGTGAGTGAAACAGAAACAACTGGTCAGACTTTCTGTCCCCCTTAGTTTTAGCCAGGTAACAAAGGAGTGCCCTGTGAACATCCAGAGAGTGAAGCAACACTTTCCCTTTACTAAAGTACTCCGAGTAATAGACCAGGAGTTGGACAGCCTGGTTGAGGGTGAGCTCCGAGACCACTTTCGGCAAAAACTTCGGATAAGTATGCAGATCAACCCTGTCCTTATGAAAAATGAGATAGGGTTCTTTACACATAAGAGCCTGAAGCTCTGAAATCCACCTTGCCAAAGTAATAGTTACCAAAAGTAGAGTATTCCAGGATAGAAAGCAAGCTCAGCCTCCATTGTTGGCTCGAAGGGAGAAGTCAGCTTTTCTGGAACAAGAGAAAATCCAAGGAGGGACAGGGTCCTGGATAGGTGGTCTAATGTGTAGTATACCACACAGGAAAGCCTTGGAGACCTCCATCTGAGCCACCGTCTTACCCTGGACCGGCATGTGACAGGCAGATACGGCGGCCAGGTATACTTTGATGGAGGAGTAACTGAGACCTGACTCCGAAAGGGAAAGCAGGTATTCCAACACTGAATTCACCGGACAGACCAACGAGCCCACCTTCTTGGCTGTAGCCCAAAAACGTTTCCACTTCATAGTGTAAGTGGCCCTGGTGGCAGGCTTACGAGCCTCAACCAAAACCTGCGCTATTTTGTCAGAGACCCCAAACCTGGCTTTAGCTAGGTCCTGAGCAGCCAAGCATGCATGTGAAGGGAGAGCAGATTCGGGTGAACCACACATCCACCCACTGTCCTGAGACAGGAGTCGAGATGGTATTGGAAGAGGAAATGGAGGCTCTGCCGCTAAACGCTGAAGCAACGGAAACCAAATCTGACGGGGCCACAGCGGGGCTATCAGAATGAGGGTGGACTGCTCTGACTGGGCTCTGAGGAGCACCCTCTGCAGCAAGGGGAAGGGAGAAAAGGCGTAAAGGAATCTTCCCTTCCAGGAGAGGGACAATGCGTCTTGCCAGAAAGCTCCAGGTTCTGGCTCTAGTGAGCAAAAAAATGGGCGGTTTTGCATTGGATGGAGACGCAAAGAGGTCCATTTCTAGGTTCCCCCATCTGCGGAAGAGATGATCTGCAACCTCTTGAAGAAGCTCCCACTCGTGAGCCTGAGACTTGGTTCAGCTGAGAGCGTCTGCCAGCATGTTCTGTGATTCTGGAACACGGACTGCCGACAGGGTGAGCTGATGCTCCAGTGCCCAATCCCACACTCATGGCTTCCCAGCAAAGTGGATATGAGTGAGTGCTGCCTTGTTTGTTGATGTAGAACATCACTGACGTGTTGTCTGTCTGGACTAACAGATGGCCTGGTAACAAGACCGGACGTTAAGGCCTGGAGAACATACAGGACCGCCCTCAATTCCAGGACACTGATATGCAGATTCTCTTCTACTGGAGACCAGGAACCCTGTGACGATGGGATCCCAAGTGGGCGCCCACCAAGACGAAGCGTCTGTGGTCAGAGTCTGGAAGGGGACTCTCGCATGGAAGGGAAGCCCCCTTAGGAGGTTTTGTGACGTCATCCACCAGAGAAGCTCTCTGTGGATTGGCTCAAAGATCCCTATCAGGGCGTCCAGATCATCCCTGGTCTGATCCCACTGGACCCTCAAGGACCACTAGATAGTCCTCATGCGCTGCCGTGCTAGAGGAACTGAAATGATGGCCGCTGACATGTGTCCCAATAGCCTGAGAAGGAATCTTGCTGGAACTCTTGAGGCTGTACAGACCTGAGACACCAAGACTTGGGATGCAGCCCGCTCTGTCGGGGGAAGAAAAACCTTCCCGAGGGTGGAATCCAGAATGTCCCCGATAAATTGAAGCCTCTGGGAGGGGGGAAGCTGAGACATTCCCCAACTGACTATGATCCCTAGACGCCAGAAAAGCGATACGGTGTCCCTGAAGGTTTCCAACAGGCGAGGCTTGGCGTGGGCCAGGAGGAGCCAGTTGTCCAGGTAAGGAACATGAAAAGTCCCTTCCTCGAGTGCAAGCGACCACTGCCAAGCATTTGGTGAATACCCTGGGGGCTGGCAAGACTGAAGGAAGAACTTTGAACTGATAAGGCCTTCCCATAACTCTGAACCTCAGGAATCTTGGGTGAGATCTGGCGATTGGGATATGCAGATACATTCTGCATATCGACTGAAAGCCAGACAGTCTCCTGTCATCAGAAGCGGCAGGAGAGCGGGAAGGGAGACCATTCGAAACTTCTGGTAGGTAACCCATTTGTTCAGATCATTGAGGTCCAGAATGGGTCTGAGGTCCCCCGACTTCTTCGGGACTAGGAAGAAGTGACAGTAGAACCCCATCTGAACCTCAGCCGGAGGCACCGGCTCGATGGCATTCTTGTCCGAGAGAGATGATTTCTCTTTGGAGTAGAACCCGGTGTTCCCTCAGGTAGTGGGATGGAGGAGGTGGCCTGTCCGGAAGGATACTGTCGAACTCGAAAGAGTGCCCGAACTCTACGAGATCGAGAACCCACTGGTCGGAGGTAACTTGACTCCAGGCCTTGGCGTAAAGAAAAGCGATCTCCCACCGGCTCCCCTAGCAGTGTCTAGGGGAGGTGGGTCACCTGGACAGTCAGGCTGTGTGAGGGTGGGGAAGGGTGGCAACTGTTGACTTGGCCTGTCAGGAAGTGGCAGCCAAGGTACCCCGGCTCCACCTCTGCAACCAAAGCTGCCCCGCTGCTGGTGCTCGTAGCGGGGCTGCTGAGGCTGTTGTCCCCCATGGCCATGAAAAAGATACTTCCAGGATCGTCCCTGTTTCGGGCGGTACATGGACTGCATGGTTCGGATAGCCTGACCGGAGTCATGTAGCTTCATGATTATCTTCTCCGTGTCTTCTCCGAAGAGCACAGAGCATTCAAAGGGAGCATCCAGAATGTTGGATTGCACATCTGGATCGAACCTAGAAACCCGAAGCCAGGCAAGGTAGCGGAGGCAGAAGCCAGTGGCTGCCCTGGAAGAAGGTGTCCCACGCCAGAGTCGTAAGCTGAAGCGCGGGACATGGGTCCCCATGTCTGAGCCAGACTTCAACAATTTGGAAAACTCTGCCTGTTGACAGCAGTCAGGCAGGCTTTGCACAATGTCCAGACCTTGTTCCCAGCAGGCGTTCTAGTACCGGACCATGTGTGTGTCAGGAAGTTAAGGCTCCTGATACTGCAAGTGGCAGCAGAGTACACCTCACGTCCCATCGAACCCAGCTGCTTTGACTCCCTGTCAGGCGGCTGGGAGCTCAGGTGTTTGGGCCTCTGCAAATGATCGTGAGCTGAAATCACCAGAGTCTGCAGTGGGTGGTTAGGACAAAAGGAAGTCATAGGTGCCCGTAGAACCTGTTAACCTTTTGGCTCCGCCGAGAGGAATGAGGTGCCTTCAAGTAGCGATGCTGATGTCCTGAAAAGGTGTCCACCATGGGAGGGATGACCACCGCTTAGGATCTTTTGGCGGAGGTATTTAGCCAACCGCAGTCGCTCGGGGTCCAGAGCCTCCATATCCCAGCCCATGGTCTCTTGGATGTGCTTCATAACCTCCATAAAACTTGGGTCATCAGGAGGTGATTTAGGGTGTCCCTCCTGATCTCCAAGATCAGGGTCTAGGTCAATGTCCGAGCCTGGGACAGAGGAACCAGAGTCAACATAAGATGCTAAGGAAGAAGAGGAGGGGGAACGGTGCCTTCTCCTCATGCGCCTCTTATCGGGTGAAGAAGACTAGGAGGAACTTGAGGATCTGGTCCTCCTGTGTCTCTTGCCCCTGTGCTTTCTGGGTGCAGTGGGTTCTCCCCCTGCCTCATGGTCGGAGGGCTCCGGGTCGGGCATCTTGTCTGGTGCAGGTTCACCCTGAGGTTCCGGAACAGGAGGCGTGGGAGGAGGCACACCCACTGGGAGGTCCTTAACGGTGTCCCACTAGTGGGAGAAAAGCTCCTTAACCAGTGAGAGAGCTAGCTTAGGGGACTCAGGGCTGAGGTGGAGCAGGTGCACCAAAACCGGTGTCAGTACTGTCATCAGGGGGTACTGATGTTGGCCCAGAGCCACGGTGCGGCGTCTGGGACTTCGGCATTGGTAAAATACATGGCGAGGCGTGGTTGCTATGTGGGCTGACACTCTGACGGACCGGCGTCTGCTGAAGTTCTGGAGCTGATGACCGGTCGGGCCGGCACAACAGCGTCAGGACAACAGTCTGCCGGCAGTACCATCTGCACGGGAGGGTGGATGCTGGGGAGGCGGCTGGACATCAGGCTGGCGCCCGTCTATCTCCGGTTTACGACGGGCATCCCTCGGAAGGCTTAGCCTTGGGATGGTCAGAGTGTTTATGTTTATCGTGCTCTCCGGACGTCGGTCAGGAGCTGTAGGCTGACGACGGTCAGAGTGCTTCGATTTGGGCGACAGAAAAGAAACCCTGCCACAAGAATGCCGGAGGCCTTACTCCAACTCCCAGAGGTCGACCGTGGAGACAGAGGCCGAGCAGGGGAGAGGACTAGCTGCGGCGAGAAACCTTCTCGGCAGGCGGCACACCTTCAAAGGGTAAGGAGGCCCTCGGGGGCTTAGACACTGTGACCCAATGGCGTAGCCAAGAAGTTTTGAGGGATGTAAGGCGTGGTTCCCCCAAAGAGGCGGACCTTGAGCCCAAGGCCTAGATTGGGACCCCTCTCTCTCTTTTTTCCCCCGATGCTTATCTTTCTGGTGCTTCTTGCAAGCGGATGAGTTTGAAGATTCCCCCAAGGAAGATTTCTCCATTGTGGCCAATCTGGACTCTGCAAGGAAGGCTGAGCAGGACTTCTGTCACCGAATATGTGTCCGGCTACTGAAGGCCCGACAGTGGGAGCAGGCATCGGTCGCAGAGTGGCCGTCCTTGGCGGGGATCTGTTACCCGCAACAGCACTTGTTGGTGTTCCCGCTGGAAGAGGATGACATGGGTCGAAATTCTGTTGAAAAATCGCAAAAGAGTGGAGAAAAACAACTGATGAGCGTTAAAGTACTGAGAGAAACTGTAGCGAAGCAAACTAACACAAGCTGTGGGTGGGAAAGAACTGGAGCACGTGGGAACTTCCTCCATTATGTAGAGGCGGCGTTGGAGGCGAGCCAACCCGGTGAGGGTGTTCCCATGTCGATACTGCTACCATTGAATCTGCTGGACTTCTGCCACCTCCGGTCCCCAGCTTGGCTCCTGCACAAAAGACCTGCTCTCGCTAACCCCGAACAGCACTCGTGGACCCAGCAGCGCCTCCGTCCATATCCTGGCCACCGCCGCTACTGCCGCAGAATCTGCTGGACTCCTGCCACCCTCCTGGTCCCCAACTTCGGCTCCTGCGCAAAGACCCACTCTCGCTAACCCCGAGCGGCGCTCGTGGACCCGGAGGGCCTCCAGCCGTATCCTTTGCCCCTGGCTGCCACCGCTGAATCTACTGGACTCCTGCCGCCCTCCTGGTCTCTAACTTCGGCTCCTACACAAGAGTATTACTACCCAGTCTCGGCTAGCCTACGGCTGCGTTATGATTGAAGCGCCTTTTTCTCCAGTGCCTCCTGATAGGCTGAGTGGCTGCAGCTAGGTTCCTGATAAATGCGCCTGCAGTCTGCTCTCTGGATTGCCATCTACCTGCCCTTAGGCAGGCTCTTTAGAGGTCTGACTGCACAGTGTAGCGTAGTTTTTGAATTTTAATTAATTGTGGCTTCTGTTAGTGCAATACTGCTGACTGCTTCCTAGTCAAACTATAGCCTTGTTTTAAACAAGGAGTTTTTAAACCAGCACTTAGTCCAGTTAATTAATCTTCTGTCTGTAATAAATGTGTTTTAAACCCAGAGTTTTTAAAAACTGCTAATTGCCTAGAAACTGCACTGGCCCTTACAGCACCTTGAGTTACTGTCTGTTACTACCCAAAAGTGTACTACTGTGTTTCTTGCCATCTCTGCAAACGCCTCTCCAATCCTAAAACTGAATGGTTACCTATCTCTGACCTTCCTTTCCTCTTGGACAAGAATCTCTCCCTATATTGCTGACTGTTCTCCTTAAGTTACTTTTCTCTCGTCTCTCTCTCTCTCTCATATTTACTCTGATTGCACTTTTCTCTCCCTGAACCCTGCTCCTGCTATTTTAACTTTATCCTTGGACTTAACCGCTAACCCCTCCCCTAGCTCTAAATTAAATCCGTCTCTGCCACGCACCTATTTCCCTGTTCCTAGGTAACCCCTCCCCACCTCTTGCATGCCTTGCTAATTTTTCTGCCTTTGTCTCTTCTTAAGTACCCCCTACCCCCCACAGTTTGTCTGCCGCCAGTTTTTCCCGCCCCCTACATTTCACCTTTTGTGTACTTTACTTATTTTTGCTGTTTCTTGTCTTTTCCTTCCAAACCCGCTCTCGCTAACCCCGAGCGGCGCTCGTGGACCTGACGGTGTCCCCGGCTATATCCCTGGCCGCCGCCACTACATCAGCTGGACTCCTGCCGCCCTCCTGGTCCCCAACTTCAGCTCATGCACAAAGGTATTACTACCCAGTCTCGGCTAGCCTATGGCTGCGTTCCAATTGGAGCGCCTTTTTCCCAGTGCCTCCTGATAGGCTGAGTGGCTGCAGCTAGGTTCCTGATAAGTGCGCCTGCAGTCTGCTCTCTGGATTGCCATCTACCCGCCCTTAGGCACGCTCTTTAGGGGCCTGACTGCACAGTGTAGGGTAGTTTTTCTCCCCAGCCACCTATTAAATACACTAGCAGTTCCGCCTCTCTCAGGTTACTAAATTGCAATTCAGCGCAGTCTCTCCCCCCCCCCGCCACATGGCGTCTACTGCAGCCTCTTAAGCCTATATAACTGCGCTATTTCCCAATCACAGTTTGTTTTCCTTTCCTTATCCTTAACTCCTCGTGTGACCCAGGAAATAATAGTTTCCTACTTATCTGTTTCTGTCTCTCACTTCCCCCCTACTTCATCTGTTCTTTGCTGTTCCTGCTTACTGCTTTGTTTTTCTCAAATTCTTCTTCCTACCCATCCTGGTAGTCAGTCCTTGGCGCTTTTCCATAAACACGCTGATTCCTTTGTCGCCTCCCTTCTCAGGCACTCAAGCTCAAACATCCACTACTCTATCCAATCTCTGACCCGTCCCGGCCTGTACTATCTCTCCCTCGTTGCTGCCCATCCCATGCTAATCTTATATCCTCTCTGATTCCTAATTTCCAATGGCTTAAATATTTAAACAGCTGTTGCTCATCCTTCTCCTACTCTCCCTGCCTTTACTATACCCATCAACTATGGGAGCTCCCAATACTGAATCTGATCTCCCACCTATCCCACAAAATGATTTTACTGTCTACAATATGTTAGTGGTACTAGCTACATGGTGCGATCCTACCCCTTTACTCCTGTATCTATCTGGTTGCTATGCCTCAAATATAGCTCCCTGCGTACTCACACCCTATCTCCCTACCAACATCATGAAGCTCTGGTACCTCATACTACTGGCCAGTCTGCTATCAGGGGATGTACAGCCTAACCCTGGACCCCCTGTCCCCAAACAATGTTTCTATTTCTACTGCAAAGGGCCTACTGATAATACACCATAACATCAGGAGTCTGGAGTGAAACTTCTCGGGGCTTGAACCCTGGTTCGAGCTCTACAAACCGGACATACTATGTCTAACTGAAACCTGGCTGAAGCCATCCATCCTTGACTCTCGTTACTCCCTGCCGTCCTACAATTTATCGAGGAATGATAGTCCCGCCCCCAAAAGAGGGGGAGATATAGCCATTTATTTCAAATCACACCTCCAGCTCTCGGTAACTAGCTCTACCCCCTAAATTACTGTGAGGCACTTCATGTCTTCCCCACCCTTGGTTCGAAGAAATTAAATATTGTCTGTGCTTATAATCCCCCTATCCATGGCCTGAAAGGCTTGGAAGAACTACCTGACAAATCAGCTATTCACTCCGGAAATGATGAAGTTCTTATATTGGTGACATTGATATAAACTAGCTGGGAAAACACAAATGTTACCCCTGACTAAACTACAGAGTTTTAACCTACATCAGCTCATTTCTGAACCTACTCGTACCATGCCTCATTCTAACATTAGTAGCTTGCTAGACTAGATCATGTCAAACCGCACTGAAAATACTGTTGATGCAGGAGTCCTAGCTGATGCCATCTCTGACCACTCCCCCACTTATTGTGTCTGGGGTAAAGGCCGGATGGATTCGATGAAGCCTCTCTTCATCATCTTCCGTAATTATGCAAACCTTGACCCAGAGGCATTTCTGTCAGACGTGGCCCGTACTGACTAGAGCCCTCTCTATAGCTCAACCAATGTTCAGACTGCTCTAAACTTTTTCTTGTCAAATTCCTAGCTTTACAAGAATCCCATTGTCAACTTGTGACCAGGCGGGTTCGAAATAAACAGACCCGGTGGTTAAAGTCTGACTTATTATCTAAACTACATCTAAAGGATAAGACATTGCTTCTTTATAAGAAATCTGGTTCTCCTGCCGACTTTAATGCCTAGATAGCCATGAGAAATGCATGTAAAAAGGAAATCAAAAGCTAAACATTCATACTGTAGAGACCTTCTTACTGACTCCCAGGGTGACCCAAATAAATTTTGGTCCCATATCAAATTCTTCCTTGGATCTAGCCAGTACTCCACCCCAAATAATATGTCTCTCAATGGCATCCACTGCAACAATCACTTCACCACTGCAAACTTCAATAGGCAATTTGCTGACCTCACTCCTTATACTGCCTCCTTCTCCACTTCATCTGTCCCTATCTCCCCTGCAAAGGCCACAGGACCCACTCTCCATTTCAAGTCTATACAAAAGAGTGAAGTTCTTCGACTCCTAAGAAACATCTCCGAGCACACAGCAGTTGGGTCTGATAACTTGGAACCTAGGCTCCTAAGATTGGCAGCCCCCTACATAGCCGCTCCCCTGGGCTAGGATCTTTACCCTCTCACTGTGTAGCTGCACTGTCCCAAAGATCCGAAAAACAGCGAAAATGACCCCGGTACATAAAAAGGGTGATCTGCCTGACCCATCTAATAACAGACCCATTGCTATACTATCTGTTCTCAGTAAAATTCTTGAGACGCTTGTGGCCACCCAAACTACCTCCTTTCTCCAGCAATATGACCTTCTAACTGATGCTCAACATGGTTTCCGCAAGGGACAAAGTACTACAACTGCCCTCCTCAAATTTTCGTCTGACACCCTAGTGGCTATGGACTCCAGCAAGCTCACCGGGGCTGTTTTTATTGATATGACCAAAGCTTTCGATCTAGTTGACCATCCCATTCTATCCACCACTATGAACTCTCTAGGTTCCTCATCACATGCTGTAAAATGGTTTGACAGCTACCTGTCAGATAGGAATCAATACGTGAAATTTAACTCTACCCTCTCAGACAAGGTCTCCATAAACATTGGAGTACCTCAAGGATCCATCTTAGGTCCTCTGCTTTTCTCCGTCTTTATCAACAGCATTACTACAAATCTCCTTAGGACTTCCTCCTTACTGTACTTTATGCAGATGACATTGTTCTATACTCAAGCTCTAAAAGTATTGAGGAAATAAATGCTAATCTCTCCTGTGATTATCAACTTATCCAACTGTGGCTTACAAAGCACAAACTTGTTCTAAATAAAACAAAGACCCAAGCCGTGCTATTTGGATCTAGTGTCAAGCTCAAACATGTCCAAACTCAATTAACTGTCTCCTCCCTTGATGGCTCAGCGGTTGGGTGGTTACCTCATTTAAAATATCTAGGTGTCACCCTAGACCCATGCCTGAGTTTTGACTCTCATATTCAATCTACCTGCAAGCAGGTCAACTCCAAGCTTGGACTGCCCTAACGGACCAGTTATGCTCTCACTCCCTCTGCTAGACTTGCAACTGCCCATGGTATATTACTTCCCTCTCTCACTTACGGGGTCTCTATATATGCATCAGCCAGTAATTCATGTCTTCGTAAGTGGGATGTAACATATAACAACATCGGTTGTTTTGCCTCCAGCTCCCCTAGGCTGAAACATCACTGCCTTCTGTACTGGGATCTTGGCTGGCTCCCGCCGAAAGAACTAAGGTCCTTTGCACTTGGATCCATCACTGACAACATTATTAGGTCCCATACACCCAAACATCTGGTCTGTTCTCTTTCCCTACCAGCAAACTAACTTTCAAACAACATGAAGTCTTGCTATATTATGACATATGCAGTGAGTCCCAAACTTTCGAACTGCTCCGGAGGTGAAAGAGTTAACTTTCCATGCCAGGCATGGAACCTTGAGCGAGCTCGGTTGAAAACTCTGTCTGTTGTTGCTCAAACTCAAACTGTCAGATTCTTTACTCCGCTACACTGAACAGTCGCCCGGAGATTTCTCCTTCTGCTGAGTTCGTTTTCGGTTAAAAGTCTTATTTTTTGGTTTCTTGACCGAAATTAAACTAATTAGTCGGTTCAAGCTCTGTCTGTGGTACTGTAAGTAATAGATAGGCTTACATTTATTTTTCTTCTGTGTGGAACTTGTAAACGTCTTTTTCGGTTCGGTTTGAACCGATCAGGTTGTTTTAAAAACACTTTCTAGTCCTTTAGAGTGCGGTTCCCGGTTCTTATCGGTTCTAAAAAAACAGATTTCATTACGGTTTTTTCCACGACCCGTGACACAGTTGGGAACCGATAAGAGAGTCTTGCTTGGCGGATTGCCACTAATGGGCAAGTTTGGTTAGGCTGGCACTATGTCCGAGAAACCCAAAAGAAAAACCAGGCCCACTGGGTTTCAGCACTGTGGTCTCTGTGGGGAAGCCTTTGCTAAGGCTGACCCACACACCACCTGTGTATATTGTCTGGGGTTTGACCACCTCAATGCAGACTGCCAGATTTGTAAGAATTTTCCTGCTGCCACCGTGGAAAAGAGTTGGTAGGCTCCAGGAAAGGAAGGCCAAAAAGTCAGCTGACCCGGATGGCCAGCCGGTTGAGTCCAACCAGACGAAGGAGTGCTCTCTGACCAGGCGATGCTTCCTCAGGCAAGCGAAGAGCCAGCTCTGAGGGCGGTTCAACTAAAGGACTAGAAAGTCAGCTAGTGTGGAGCCAAAAGTTTTTCTCCAACTGCTGAGGAAATAGTTAAAGCAATTCAAATTGTCTAGTCTCTTTCCCCGGTTCCGTCCGAACCAACACCATCAGGGAAGTGCTCGGTTCGGCCGGTTCCACCGGTTCAAGATTATGATTTTGAGGATTTTTATGAACCAGAGGAAGGGAAGGAGGAGTACGAGGAGAGTGAATGTGATTTTGAAGGTCTGGATGTGCCCATTGAACCGGACATCTCTCCAGACAGACCGTCAGGGTTCCCCCCCCCAGGCTATCTGAGTCCCCTTCTCATTTTATGTTATATAAGAAAGTCGTTGAAACTCTCCAACTCCCTGTTGAGGAAGCTGCTGATGACCAAGAAGAGCCTGATTATGTAGAAATGATGGATATTCCAGAGTCTAGGAGACTGTCCATTCCCTTGCACAAATCCTTTAGGAAACAGACAGTAAAAATTCTAAAAACTCCTCTCTCTATCCTTCCTGTTGATAAAAGGATGGACAAGAGGTATACATTATCAGGCTCTGATACGGAGTTCCTCTCTCAGCAATGCAGCCATGTGGAGGTAGTGCAGGCTGCAGCCTGTGACAAGGCAAATATTCCTCTAGCCTCTCACCCTCCTGAAAAGGATTCCAGGAGGATGGATGCCATGGCAAAGAAACAGTACATGGCAGCATCTTTAAGACTCAGACAGGCAAATTATATGGCTTATGCTGCTAGGTACCAGAAATCCAGATGGGATACTGTGCTGGCCCTAGCAAAACAGGCCCCTGACCAGCTTGCCAGGGAGCTGGAGCAGGTGGCTGCGGATGGTATTGAGGCATCCAAGGTGCAATTTCATGCTGCAATAGATTCTAATGATGTATCAAGAGTCATGGCTACATCTGTGGCTCTTCGCAGAATGGCCTGGCTCAGATGTACTACCCTGTCACGGGATACCCAGTCTAAGGCTATGGATTTTCCTGTTGTGGGCAATTCTCTGTTTGGGGAGCAGACAGAGAATTATATGAAGAAAATGGATGAAAATAGGACCACCTATAGGAGTGCACAGGCCAAAGAAAGGCAAGCCACTCCTCAAAGGCAGCATGTCAGGGGCAGGCCTTTTCATAGGCCTTTTTACCAAGCCCAGGCCTCCTCTTCTGCTTATGCCCAGAGGGGGTTCTTTAGAGGAAGAGGCAGACGGGGTACAAGTAAGCCTGCTTCTACCCCTCAGCCCAAAGCCCCTGCTAAGCAGGCTCCCTAATGGGGTGGCCAGGGCCGATTCTCCACTACTGGTAGGGGGCAGGCTGGCTTACTTTGTCCAGGACTGGAAGTCTTTAACATCAGACAAGTGGGTCCTGGAAGTAGTAAGCCAGGGACTGGTTCTCAGCTTCAAAAAATTTCTGAAGACGAAAGCCAGGTCCTTTCCACCTGCAAATCCATCAGAGGCACTTGCCCTAGAAACAGACGTTTCTACCCTCCTGGCTCTCAGAGCTGTGGAAAGGGTTCCACCCCTACACCAGGGCAAAGGGTTGTACTCCAGGTACTTCCTTACCCCAAAAAAGACAGGAGAATGGCGGCCCATCCTGGATCTCAGATATCTAAACAAGCACCTTTTAAAACCAAAATTCAAAATGGTGACTCTGGGAATTATTTTACCCTCTCTAAGGCCAGGGGACTGGCTAGCCTCCCTGGACCTCAAGGATGCCTACTTCCATGTTCTTATCGAAGCTCCCGTAAGTACCTCAGATTGAACTGCCCTCAGGCCATTACCAGTTCAGAGCAATGCCCTTCAGCCTCACCTCGGCCGAAGGTATTCACAAGTGCCTGGCAGTAGCAGTTGCCACTTAAGAAGGCAAAGATTGCCATCTTTCCTTATCTGGACGACTGGCTCATAGTAGGCCAGTCTCCAGACCAGGTCAAACTTCACCTTCAGGTGACTCAGCAACTGCTCACATCTCTAGGTTTCCTCCTCAGTCTTCCAAAGTCAGTTCTAGAGCCTGTCCAGCTTCTCACCTTCATAGGCGCAGAACTGAACACAAGAGCCAGAGCCTTCCTTCCTCTGGAAAGAGCAAGGACCCTGGTCTCTCTCTGGCCTCCTCTTTCACCCTGCAGGTCTCTCGACCTGCAAGGCATTTTCTACAGCTCCTGGGGCACATGGCTGCTTCTACAGCAGTAGTGCAGGGAGCAAGATTTCAGATGAGGGACGTCCAGTTCCAGTTGAGAGCCTTTTGGTCTCAAAGGAGAGACCCTCTAACCAAATTGATCCCAGTGACTCGATCCCTGATCCAGGCCCTTCAGTGGTGGCAGGACCAGAGCAATCTGAGACAGGGGTTCCCCTTCACCCCCCAGTCTCACTCCTTAATCCTTACTACAGATGCATCCCTCTTGGGGTGGGGAGCTCACATGGGCGACCTCACTACCCAGGGATTGTGGTCCCCACAGGAATCTTTGCTCCACATCAATCTGTTGGAACTCAGAGCAGTTTTTCTAGCACTTCAAGTTTTTTCCACATCTGTTCAGAACAAGGTTGTTCAGGTCAGAACAGACAACACCACTACAATGTGGTACATCAACAAGCAAGGGGGCACTCGGTCTATGGCCTTGTGCACCGAAGCAATGAAGTTGTGGTCTCTGGCTTATTCCCTGAATGCCTCCCTTACGGCAGTTCACCTCCCGGGCAAGGACAATGTCCTGGCAGATGCTCTCAGCAGGATTTCCCAGGGCCATCACGAATGGGCACTGGATCCCCTAGTACTAGAGGTAGTATTTGCCAGATGGGGCACCCCACAGATAGATCTTTTTGCAGCCCCAGACAATCACCAACTTCCCCTTTTTTGCTGCAGGCCCCCAGTGTTGGGCTCAGTCCCTCTGGATGCCTTCCTTCTCAGTTGGGAAGGGAAGTTTCTCTATGCTTTTCCCCCCTTCCCTCTTCTGTTCAAGGTGCTAGTCAAAATCAGATCTCAACTCTGCAAGATGATCCTGATTGCTCCAGATTGGGCCAGACAGCCCTGGTACCCACTCCTCATGTCCTTAGCAGTCCACCTTCCCCTGTGTCTTCCCAGGAATCACAACCTGTTAACCTGTGCCCAGGGGAGAGTTTGGTATCCGAACCTCAAATCTCTCAATCTCAAGGCCTGGCTCTTGAAGAGTTAGTTTGCTGACCTACACCTCTCCCAAGGTGTATTGGATATCTTGAAGGCCTCTAGGAAGCCTTCCACCAGGGCTACTTATAATTCCAAATGGAAGAGATTTTCCATATGGTGCTCTGGCAAGCATATTCTCCCAGAATCTGCTGACTTGCCCACAATCCTGGATTATTTGGTGCATTTGAATTCTTTGGGGCTGAGACCAGCTACCCTAAAAGTGCACCTGGCAGCCGTGTCTGTTTTCTTATCAGCAGGTAAACCTTCTTCTTTTTCAGCTCACCCTGTATTCTCCAAGTTTTTCAAGGGGTTGCTTCACACCAACCCTCCATTCAGGGCCCCTGCCCTGCTTGGGATCTTAATATTTGCATTGCCCAGCTTATGCAACCCCATTTGAGCCTTTGTCTTCAGCAGAGCTTAAGTACTTGACTTGGAAAACTGTGTTTTGGTAGCCATCACTTCTGCCAGCATAAGTGAATTGCAAGCATTGTCAGTGGAGCCATGATTTTATCTCCTTTCACAGAGATAAAGTGGTCCTCCAGGACCTAACAGAAAGTTTTGCCTAAGGTGGTTTCAGACATCCACCTTAATCAGTCCATGTCCCTTCCTGTGTACTTCACTGACCATTCCTCCTCTGGCGAGAGGAGATTGCACAGTTTAGATGTCAAAAGAGCCCTTAGTTACTACATAGAACGTACCAAGGGTCACAGGCTTGACTCCCTCCAATTGTTCCTCACTTATGGTGAGGTTGGTAAAGGAAAACCTGCCACGAAAAGATCCATTGCCAGGTGGATTGTCTCTTGTATCCAATTTTGCTATGAAAAACTGGGTAAGGTTCCTCCATCAGGCCTGAGGGCTCACTCTACCAGAGGTACAGCTGTGTCTCTGGCTGCTGCCAGGGACATCCCTATCCTAGAAATATGTCAAGCAGCTACCTGGTAAACAGTTCACACTTTTACTAAGCATTACTCCTGGACATCCAGGCCAGGGTGATGCTCGATTTAACACAGCTGGCTTCAGAGCCTATTTCCTAAATGGGAAGTTCTGTCCCTCCTCCATGGAGGTACTGCTGTGTAATCTGCATATGTCATAATATAGCAAGACTTCATGTTGTTTGAAGAAAAAATTGTTTCTTCTAATGGAGTCTTGCTATATTATGACCTCCCCACCAGCCTGCCCCTCTCAGAACCTCTACTTTTGGGATGTGGGTGGGCAGTGCAATGTTGGCACTTCGTAGATGCCCACTTTATTTTTTCACCCTTTCTTTCAGGGTGCTTGGGTGTTATGTTTTAATTTTTCTTTCTTGATTCCCCTGACTTGAGTCTTTGTTTTGGGATCATGGAAAAAAACGTGTTCTTGTACTTAGTAGCCAGTGGGCTAGTGTAGGTTTTCGGCTTCCACACTGAACCTTAGTGAGTTTTGCTCGTAAAGATCTGACAGTCTGAGTTTGAGCAACAACAGACAGAGTTTTCAACTGAGCTCGCGCTCAAGGTTCCATGCCTGGCATGGAAAGTTAACTCTTTCACCTCCAGAGCAGTTAGAAGGTTGGGACTCACTGCATATGTCATAATATAGCAAGACTCCATTAGAAGAAACAACATTACTAAGGTGAGTAATTTTTTCATGTGTTACGCTCTGCAGAAAATGCTCCTGTCCTTATCCCTAGACATCGTACAAAAAAGGTAGTAGTGCCTATGCCCACCATGCGCCCCAATTCTGGAACTCACTCCAACACTTCGTCAATTGACTTCCCATTACTCCTTTAAGAGATAATTTAGACACCATCTCATCTCATCCCACATATGCTCCTGTTTCAAACCACCGTAGTCTCTACTCTACAAACCCACCCCCCTCTCTGTTGTCATGGGTCGATGGTCTACCCCTCCTGGTGCACTTCCTCTCAATCTCTCCTCCTATCGATTACTCCCGTATCCTCTATTTCTCCCCTTCCCTCTCTAGTATCATCTTAATCACTCCCCTCTCCTCAAACCCCATATCTCACACAGCCATAATATCGGCGCCACCACCTCCCTACTCCTCTTACCTCTCTCTCTCTAGCCCCTCTTCATCTATTTCTGCCTACTATTCACTCCTTGGGACTTTCTATTCTCTCTTACAAATGTCTGTATTGCCTTAAATCGCCTGATTTATTGCCTTTTCTAACCTTATTGATGTGTTCATTGTTGTCTGCTCAGTTATGCCTCATTATAAACCCTTTGTCAAAATTTCCATTGTTATGTATATATCCTCATGTAAAAGTTTAGTACTCATGTTTGTTCTTTTTGAAGTTTTATATTATTGTTTCTGTACTCTCCTGGGTCGTGTCTGAAAATAGTTTTTCTCACTAGTGTGCTTACTCAGTTAACAAAAAACAAATAAATAAATGAAACCTGCTGCAAAAGCTTCCTCTCGAAGTAAGATCTTTTCTTTGCACTAGCCAGCAGGACAAGTTGATGTGATCCAAAATTAGACTAGCCCACAGATGGTAGCACTAACCCACAATTGTAATGGTAAATTTTGATCACTTAGACAGAGAAAAATGCAAGCCAAGAAAATACTCAGATTATTGAACATTTATCTTACTTCCACATCACTTCGGGCCCCAGCAGAAAAAAAAACATGTAATGCCATCACACACAGTGTGCCTCCATTGTTTTGAACCATGGCCTCCTCTCTTCTTTTCCACCTCCTTAACCAGAGGATAACACTTCAGCAAATGGTCAGTCAGGTAGACCTAACTCTGTACACACAATAGCTAGTATCATCCTGCACCTCACCACCACCCACAGCACAGGGCAATGAACACAGTCAGGTAGAGAAAGACACTCTCAGCCCCCACCCTGTGATCAACTGGAGCTCAGCACTTCTGGAAGTTTTTGTAGTGTCAAGTGAGCCAGGAGCACATTTATGATTTCTTTGGGGAGGGGGCTACACAAACCTAAGGGGCTTGGGAAACAGAAAACTATGACATTTTGATTTTTAAAAGTACTGATTTTAACATGCTGTGCCCCAACAGTAACAGATTTGTTTTTAAACATTCTCTGTTCATCAGGCCAGGGTAAACAGTATACTAGCATGATACTATACTGCCCGTTTCAGTACAGGATGATCTATGCACCCCAGGAATGCTTATTTTAACCTTTCAAATTATGTATTTTATTAAGGTGTTTTGTACCATACATGCTCCAAAGCTTTGTTTTTATGATGAAAGGATGGCGTTGGCTGACATGGTCCATTTAGAAGAGCTGAGGACCCAACATTTGAATGGAAAGTCATTTCAAGTATGGTCTGCAGTAATGTCCAGGGAAAGTACAGAGTTGAGAGATCTGGAGGGGAGAGGAAGTAGCTACAGCGAGGCTGGGATAAAAAGTACCACCTGCAGAGCAGACCTTGTATGCCTCTTAGCATTTTGTCACTGAAATGTTTGATACAGACACTCAAAATGTATGGAAATGAGGGGCACTGGACGGGTCTTAATACTGTGGGGGCAAATTATCAGAGACACATTCAGAAAACTGGAAACTAGTGACTTAACAGCTTCTACCCTTGATCACACCCTGGACACTAGCTGAAAGTTCTGACAGTGGAGTGATAATGACTCACATTGAGCCTTTTGTGGATCCTTGAACTGCCAGATAACTGCAGCTCTTAATGAGGTGTTTATCACACCAGGCCATCTGCAACACTGACAGAGATTAGCATGAGGACTACAGCCTGCTAAAGCAGGGACATTTTCAGCTTCATTAACAGCTATGGAAAACCTGCAGTAGTCAAGATGCCAAGAAGAGGGTTAGCTGCACTAGCCCTGGCCAATTTGCATTAGGTTTTGGGCTAGTAAAATAATGTTAAAATTGAACCCTGAAACAGCAAATTTTCTTAGAATTACAATTTACTCATTAAATAAACCACGGGGAAAGTATGTTACGTGAAGAACTCACTGTGAATAGTAGATCTTCGAGAGAGAGAACTCTTGAAGTAGGTAATTACAGATAGGACTGAAGCCGCAGGCGCCAGGACCTCACAGAAAAATTTCTAGCTAGCAGTCTCTGGCGGGGGACAGCCCCCACGTCAGGTGACCGATGTCAGTATAATGGGATGGTCCCCCACACCCGCCTTCCAGTTCTTTCCCGCCAAAGGCCAAAAAGGCAAGACGAGAGAGAAGCGGTTGCTTCCTTCCCTGGAAAAGGAGCTGAAAAAGCTCATGGGGGGGGTGGAGGGCAGGAGGGTATAACCTACTGCAAGAGCCTCTCTCGAAGATCTACTGTTACGGTAAGTTCTTACGTAACTGTACTTCGAGAGGGCTCTTGCAGTAGGAAATTACAGATAGGACTGAGTCCCAAGCAGTCTGGAACAAGAAGAAGCAAACAGGAGGAGGAAACTACCCAAATGTAGATCCTCTGGCTGTGAAGGTCTTAGGAAAGAAGACCATGCAGAACAGCCAACCCGAAGCCAGCTCTACAGCGAGAGGCGATGTCCAAATTGTAATGTTTCGTAAAGGCATGGACAGAAATACAAGTTGCGGCTGCACAGATGTCTGCTGCTGACACATTCTGAAACAAGCGACCCCTCTGGTGGAGTGGCCTCTGACTTGACCTGGCAGGGTCTTGTTGTACTTGTCGTAACAGAAAGTGATACAATGAGCCAACCATTTAGATAGGCATTGCTTAGAAACAGCACTGCCTTCCCTTTTATGAGCAAAAGAGACAAACAGTTGATCAGTCTTTCTGAGATCCTTCGTTCTGGTGGCGTAGTATCTCAGAATTCGATGAACATCCAAAGTATGTAAGAGGTACTCTCCTTGATTGGAGTGCTGCGTAAAGAAAGCAGGCAGCTCAATGGATTGATTCAGCGTAGATTTGCTACCACCTTAGGGAGAAAATACAGGTTACTCACCTGTAACAGGAGTTCTAGGAATGGTATATGTTGTTCATCCACACTGTCTGGCAGGTTCCTTGCCGCTTTAAATCTTGCCGGAAGGTCTTCAAGCTGGCTCCTCCCACCCACCCGGGTGGTAAAACTCTCGGCTCCGCCCCATGACGCCAGATCTGGCCAGCTGGAAGCTCAGGTTGTTCGTCGAAGCCGGGGAGGTCTGAGAAATGGTGGATGAACAACATATACCATTCCTAGAACTCCTGTTAGAGGTGAGTAACCTGTATTTCTAGGGACATGGATGTTGTTCATCCACACTGTCTGGCAGACTCCTAGCAGTTCTCCAGGAGGAGGGAGGCAGCAGACACCCCTACTTAGGGAATAGAGACTGGAGAACCGAGGCCCCAAAACCAGCATCCAGCGTGACTCAAGGTCGATGTGGTAATGGGTGATGAAGGTGTGTGCTGACTTCCAGGTAGCAGCCCTGCAGATTTCCTGGATAGGGACGTCCCTGGAAGCAGCCACCGATGCAGCAGTATGACGGGTAGAATGAGCTCTTATCCCTCTGGGAGGCTCCATGCCCGCCAACTTATAGCAGAGATCTATGCAGGAGGTGACCCACCTGCTTATCGTCCGCTTGGCTGCAGGTCTGCCAGGTGCGGCTTCAGCGTAGGTGACAAACAGCTGGCGAACCTCTCCCCAAATTTCAGCCGTGCGCTCCTTATAATAAGCGAGCGCCCTTCTAGGGTCCAAAGTATGGAGCCTGTATTCGGCCTCCGAGGTGTGACTGGGGTAGAACACCGGCAGAGTCAACACCTGGTTAAGGTGAAACTCCGACACCACCTTCGGAAGGAATTTCGGGTGGGGGCGCAGGACAACCTTGTCCCTGTGGAAGACCAGGTAAGGAGACTCGATGCAGAGCGCCTGGAGTTCTCCCATCCTTCTGGCTGACGTGATAGCCACCAAGAAGGCGGTCTTCCACGACAGGTGAGAGAGTTTACACCTGTACATTGGTTCGAATGGCTTGCCCATGAGCTTTGCCAGTACCAGCAGTAAATCCCACGGAGGTGGAGGTTCTCGCACCGGAGGGGAAATGTGATCAAGGCCTTTGAAAAAGCGCCAGACCACCTTCTCCTGCGCCACCGACTGCTCCCCGGCCCGCGCCCGGTAAGCAGAGATGGCTGCCAGGTGCACCTTTAGGGTCGTCGACCTAAGCTCTTGACTAGAAAGGGACCATAAATAGTCCAAAATGCTTGCCAAAGAACAGGAGGAAGGGTCCAGGCTCTTGCCCTGACACCAGATGGAAAAGCTCTTCCATTTGAAGGCATAGCATTTCCTGGTCGACTCCTTACAGGACGCCTCAACAACACTGAGGACCTCGTCGGAAAGACCCAAGGCCTGGAACTCTAGCCACTCAGGAACCAGGCTGTCAGGTGCAGGGATTGAAGGTCCGGATGGAACACCTTCCCCTGATTGACTGAGAGCAGGTCTGGGCGAGCTGGAAGCTGCCTCGGGAGCCTGGAGCTGAGGCTGAGGAGATCTGGGTACCAGAACTGGCGGGGCCAGTCTGGGGCTATCAGAATCACCTGCGCCTTGTCCCTCCTTGCCTTGAGAAGCACCTTGTGAATCAAGGGAAATGGGGAAAAGGCGTAAAAGAAGCCCGGGGTCCACAGCCTCGAGAAGGCATCCCCCTGCAGCGAGCCCTGCTGAGGGGGCCGGGCATGAAACAGCCTCAGCCTCGCGTTCTCCCTGGAGGCAAACAGGTCCACCTGAGGTGTGCCCCAGTGGGAGAACAGATCTTGTACTACCTCCGGCAGGAGAGACCACTCGTGAGATGCAGTCCCTATCCGGCTCAGGGCATCGGCTAGGGTGTTGGAGGCTCCTGCCACATGAATGGCTAGGAGATCCGCCTCCAGGCTGCGCACGAGTGACCAAATGCGGAGAGCTTCCTTGCATAGAAGAATGGAATGCGTCCCGCCCTGGCGGTTTAGGTAGTACATGGTCGTGGTATTGTCCGTCTGGACTCGGACCACTTGACCCCGGAGAAACGGAGCAAAGGCGGTGAGAGCTAGGCGGACCGCTCGGAGCTCCAGCAGGTTGATGTGGCATCGGGACTCCCGCGGGGACCAGAGGCCATGCGCTCGGTGTTCCCCCAGATGGGCACCCCAACCCATCAGAGGCATCGGTCGATAGAGAGACCGTCGGCTCGGGGCGGACAAACGGGATGCCCTCCTGCAGATGAGATGGAACGGTCCACCACTGGAGAGCGTTCCATATCTCCTGGGTCACCATCACTAGCTGGTCCAATGGATCTCAGCGTTGTGACCACTGGCTGGCCAGACCCCACTGAAGGGGGCGCATGTGCCAGCGTGCCCAACAGACCACACTGGTACAGGCCGCCATGAGACCCAGGAGGCGCAGGAAGTCCCGGGCAGGGCGCGATTGCCCAACCAGAAATGATTGGGCAAAGGAGGTAAGAACCTCGGCCCTGTCCGCCGGGAGCCGTGCTCTGGCTCGAAGAGAGTCGAGCTCTGCCCCGATAAACAGAATCACCTGCTTCGGCTCGAGTTCCGACTTGGCCTCGTTGATGAGAAGGCCGACTTGAGAGCAAACCTGGAGGGCCAGATCTCTGGACCGCTCCACCTCCTGTCTGGAGGGGGCTGCTATCAGCCAATCGTCCAGGTAAGGGTACACCCGGACCCCCCGGCACCGCAGGAAAGCTGTCACCACTGCAATGCATTTGGTGAAGACCCTGGGAGCTGAAGACAGGCCGAAGGGCATGGCTCGGAACTCGAAGAGGGATCCCTCCGCTCGAAAGCGAAGGAATCTCCGATGTGACGGACGGATAGGGACGTGAAAGAACACGCCCTGCAGGTCCAGAGAGCAGAACCACACGCCGTGGTTCCAGAGATGGTATTATCTGCGCCAGAGTGACCATCCTGAAGGTTCGAGACCTTAGGAACCTGTTCAGGTCTGTAGGCCGAGAATGGGTGCCAGCCCCGTCGTTTGGAACCAGGAAGTTCCTGGACACAAACTCGGGTCTGAGGGGTCTGCTACCTCCTGATCACCTCCTTTTGGAGGAGGAGGCGATGTCGGCCCGACGAGCCGACAGTGAGGCTGCAGACCCCGAGGCCCCCGAGGTGCGACGGCGGCTTGAAGGGCGGGCCTGCTCGAATTCTAGAGGCAGGCCTTTTCCCACCCTCCAGTACCCATCTGTCCGTGGTAATAACGGACCAGGCGGAAAGGAAGTGTCGAGCCGTCCCCACAGGGGGAACCAGGGAGTGAGGTGGCGGGGATGGAGGCGACACCCTCAGCCCGTCACTGGGCAGGCTTGGAGGAGGGACCAGCCGAGGGACCTCCTGGGCCTTTACCTCCCGCTTCCTGTTGGAGGAAGCCGACGTTTGGGTTTGGGATGCCAAGCCCGAGCCTGCTGGCCCTGACGTTGCTGGGCGGCTACAGGCGCAGAAAGGACGAAGGGCTTAGGTTGAGGCTTGCGGCCTTGTCCCTTCTGAGCAGAAGAGACCCCGAGTCCAAGGTAGCATTGGACTTCTCGATCCTCTGCAGGTGACTTTCCACCCCAGGGCCGAAGAGGTCAGTCCCCAAAAAGGGAACATCCGCCAACTTGTGCTGGGTATCCGAAGTAAAGGTGAATATCCTCAGCCAAGCCCGACGACGCATGGCCACTGCGGCCGCCACAGACCTGGCACATGAGTCCCCAATGTCTAAAGCAGTCTGGAGCTGCTGTTTGGCCACTGCCCTGCCCTGGTCCCGCACCTGCCTGACCGTAGTCTGCAGATCCGCGGGAAGATGAGGGACAACCTCATCCAGGGAGCCCAACAGGGCATGAGAAAAATGTGCCATGAGGGCCGAACTGGCCTGATGAAGGCCGAGAGGGACGCAGCATAGACTTTTCACCCGCATAATCCAATTTCTTGGATTCCTTGTCGGGAGGTTTGTCCACATCCCTGGCGCTCCAAAAGGCCGAAAAACGCTTGTCGGTAACCAACCCCTCAGCAGAGGGGTGTTCCGAAAAACCAGACAGGGAACCGTTAGGGACCGCATACTTCCTGGCCATCCTGGCCGAAGGCGCAGGGCAGGAAGCAGGGCGCTGCCAAAGCTGCAAGGCCGGACCCACTATGGCCTCGGCCACCGGAAAGGCCTCTGTGGGGAATCCCCTCGGTCCAGAATCTCCGTGAGGGGATACCTGGCCTGTTTAGAAACGGGTTCGAGCTTCATCCCGGTGGACTCCGAGATGAGCCGAAGCAATCCTAGGAAGGACGAAGGGCTATCGTCCACCGACTGTCCTCCTGAGGACTCCAAGTCCATTCGCTTGGAGAAAAGGGAGGAATCATCCTCGGACTCGGAAGAGTCCTCAAAGAGCTGCCTCGGGCCTGAGCCACCCTCCACCTGCTGAGGCTTATCGGGAGTGAGGGTGACAGACAGACTATGGGGCAGTCCCTGAGCCGACCGAGAATTTTTGGTCGGAGCCCCAAATAACGGCTGTGGAGGCGGAGGTTCCACCAGAATCGGTGGGCAGCTGGAATTGCCGAACAACCAGCCTGGGAACAGGCTCCTCCGCTACAACGAGGGTTGTTCGCCGCCCGGTGACAACCACTTAATGGCCGGGAAGACGACTACGGCTTATTCCTTCGTAAGAAGGAGCTGTTGCCACATGAGTTCCTCATACCTCCGGCGCAACTTGGCTGAAGTTTCCCTCGTCCGAGGAGGAGGAAGAGCGGCGCGCCGGCTTGCTGTGGTCCAGGACCGAGACCGCCTGTGGCGGCGGGATCAGCTGGACTGCCAAGACGCCCCAGACCGGAACCTCGGCTGGGCCGAGGACGGTGAGGAGGAGGTGTCGGAATCGGCACTCTCGGTCAGACGATTCCACCAAGGCTCCGGAACCGGAGGCACAGACGAGCCGACGGACCCTCAACTCCCACCGGGGGAACTGGGGAGAGGGGATTCTCAGCTTCTCCAGCCGACAACCCGTCCAACGGGTCGAGAAAAATCTCGACCGCGTCGACGGGAGTCTCGGTCAACTGGCCTGACGGGGACACCGTGAAACCAGTGGCCGAAGCCGAGGGGTCGACCGAAAGCGACTGTCGACTACTGGGGAAGGGGGATCTTTCCCGCTCCCAAGAGCGCGCACGATGAGACTTACTTTTGCTCTCTTGGACCGAGAAAAGGTCCAGAAGAAGTTGGACCCTCACCTTTCGTCGAGAGGGTCAGACAAAGCTCCATAAAGAAGCGAATCACAGGCACCGTGAGACAGCGGACAAATGCGCAGCCGAGGTAGAAGCGGCCCGCCGCCTCCTCTTCGAGGGCAATCATCTGCTCAAGCTGATCCACGGTAGCCGCCGCCTGGACACAGCAACCGGCCTCTTTAGACTTAACTGGAGGAAATCTTTTCTCGAACGCCCAGCTGTAAACGGGCAGACGGTCTTCGGGCGAGGCGAAAAAAGAAGAGCACAGGTCGCAAGCCCGCGGGTCGTGTGCTCAAGGTCTAAGCAGTAGACGACGCGGGAGTCCGGATCCGTCCGAGACATCTTCTGCCCGCAAGGGCATCTCCGAACCGAGTCAATTTGTCCATCGCAGCCGCGAGAGAGAGACCAAAGTCTTTTTAGCAAAAACTTTTGATTTGAAGATTGAAGAATTAGGAACCAGTCTTATACGCAGAGCGTTAAGGAGGGAACCTCAGCTTCCAAGCGGTAAGGAAGATCTTGCGTCATGGGGCGGAGCCGAGAGTTTTACCACCCGGATGGGTGGGAGGAGCCAGCTTGAAGACCTTCCGGCAAGATTTAAAGCGGCAAGGAACCTGCCAGACAGTGTGGATGAACAACATATCCATGTCCCTAGAACTTAGGGTTGGTATGCAGAGCCACCGTTCCTTCTGGAAAATCAAATCACGGGATTTTGCTCATGAGGGTCTGGGCTGGAAATCCTTTGAGCAGAAGTAATGGCCACTAGGAAGAGAGTCTTCCATGAAAGGAACTTTAGATCTGCTGAGGCTGCCGGCTCGAAAGGAGGCAGAGTAAGCTTCTCAAGAGTAAAATTCAAATCCCAAGGAGGGGCAGAAACACGAAGAGGGGGTCTCAAGTGGAGAACCCCTCTAAGAAAAGTCTTAGAGACTTCCAACCATGCAAAAGTTCTGCCCCCAAAAGGAACATGGTAAGCGGAGATGGCCGCCATGTGAACTTTCAGATAGGAATGACTGAGACCCAGATCAAAGGATGGTACATGTAGTCCAGAAGCCGCCCAACAGAGCAAGAGAATGGCTTGAAATCTTTGGAAGCGGCCCAAATAGAGAACCGTTTCCATTTCGTGGCATAGGTAGATCTAGTGGAGGGCTTTCTGGCCTCCACCAGAATCTCAGCCACCAGCGGGGGAACCCCGAATCGGGCTTGAGCTATGTCTGCAGGAGCCATGCGTGCAACTAAAGGGACTTGAGGCCTGGATGGACCAGGGTCCCCTGATCCTGGGTCAGCAAATGTTGTGACAGAGGAAGAGGAGGTTCCTCTGAATACTGTTGCAGAAGAGAGAACCAAACTTGCCTGGGCCAGAAAGGAGTGATTAGGATCATGAGCTCCTCCTGAGCTGAGTTTTGTAAGACCTCAGAATCAAGGGGATCGGGGGCATAGATGAATCTGCCTTCCAGTCTAGAGACACAGCATCTCTCCAAGAAATGTCGCACTCGAGCGAGCGAGCAGAAGGCGGAAGTTTTGCGCTGTGAGGAGACGCAAACAGGTCTACCTGTGGTGTTCCCCAGCGTAGGAAGATATCATCTGCTACCCCTGATCCAGTTGCCACTCATAAGCATGAGCAGATGACCGACTGAAGTGGTCTGCCAATGAGTTCTCGACCCCCGGGACGTGAACTGTCATCAGGTGAAGGTTGTGCTGCACTGCCCAATCCCAAACTCGCATTGCCTCCCTGCAGAGAGGGTAGAAATGAGTTCCTCCATGTTTGTTGATGTACCAGACTACACACATGTTGTCTGTCTGGACAGCCAGATGCCCGGGGAGCAGATACAGATGCAGAGCCTGAAGAGTATACAGCACAGCCCGAAGCTCAAGCACATTAATGTGAAGTATTTGTTCGAGCCTGGACCAGGAGCCCTGGGTCCTGTGAGACCCCAGATGGGCTCCCCAACCCTCACCGGAGGCATCTGTTGTCAGCGTCTGGGAGGGGGGAGAAAGGCAGAAGGGAACCCCCCGCAAAGGTTCTCCTGAACCATCCACCACTGCAAGTCCCGAACCATAGGACTGGAGACCAGAACCCGTTGATCTAGGTCGTCCACCAACTGATCCCACTGAGACTGAAGCATCCACTGAGAGATTCTCATGTGGAGCCGAGTGCGAAGGACTGTCGGAATAGCAGCCACAATGAGCCCGAGGAGGCGAAGGACTGACCTGGCGCTGACCCACCTGCAGCTGGACAACAGGCTGACCTGAGCCTGGAGTGTGGCCGCCCTGTCCAGTGGCAGGAATGCCATGCCGGAAGTCGTGTCGGGATCAGATGGGACTTGGCCTGGTTGATGGTAATACCCAGGCTGGTGAAAACCTGCAGGGTAAGGGAAAGGAAGCACAGGAGCTCCTCCCTGGATGGGGCCGCCAGGAGCCAGTCGTCCAGATACGGGGAAACCTGAACCCCCTGGGTATGCAGGTAGGCCGCTACCACCGAAAGGCATCTGGTGAACACTCATGGACCAGAGGAAAGACCAAATGGGAGGGCCTTGAACTGGTAGTGGCCCCCTGAAATGAAAATGCAGGTATTTGCAGTGGGAAGGCGAATAGGGGTATGCAGGTAAGCATCCTGCATGTCCAGAGCGCACAGCCACTGTCCCGGCTGAAGGAGGGGCAGAAGACTCTGCAGAGAGAGCATTCGAACCTACTGTACTCCACAAACAAGTTCAGGAGCTGAGGTGAGAATCGGCCTCCACGTCCCAGGACTTCTTTGGGACCAGGAAAAATTTAGAGTAGTGACCCGTCCCTGAAGATGGGATGGGACAGGCTCTATCGCCTCCTTCATAAGAAGAGAAGAATATTCTCCAGACCAGAAGAAGGTGTTCTGAGGAGTAAGATGACCGGGGGAGAGGGGGTTTGAGGTGGTTTCTGAAGAAACTCTATTGAGTGTCCTTCTGCAATCAGCTGGAGCACCCAAGTGTATGAAGTGATCCTCTCCCAAACTGGTAGATGGAAGGAGAATCTCCCTCCTACCGGTTCCTCTGGGAGGCCCAGAGGCTGTGGGAGAGGAGAGGAGTCAGGAGGTGTGAGGCAGCATCGCGGCTGAAGCTCCCGACGCTTTTGTGGGCGGCGGGGGGACTTGGCAGCCGGAGGGGCCCAACACTTGTTGGCCCGCTTTCTCTGAGGTTTCACCTTGGGCCGAGAACGTCTGCGAAAGGGACAACGCTGAGCTTGAGGTAGCCTGTACAAGGAGTCAACCGACTTAAGTGCAGTACCCTTCTCCTGCAGATCAGTGATGATGTCCTTGACATCGCCACACAACAGCACTGAACCCCCGAAGGGCACATCCTGGATAGCAGACTGCACCTTCGGGACCAAACCTGACACCTGGAGCCAGGCATGATGCCACAACCCCACGGGGAACGCCAAGCTCTGACCAGCAGCATCCACTGCGTCGTACGTTGCATGAAGCATGTGCCGACTGGCCAAACTCACAGACCGGACTAGGTCAGCCACTTCCTGCATCATCTGAGACTCAGAAAGGGATTCCAATTTAGTTTCCACCTCGCTAAGGATTGCCTTCTGGTAATCCCCCATATGAGCAATGTAATTCAGGGCCCTGATTCCCAGAGTGGAAGAAGCATAGACCTTCATCCCGTACTGGTCCAGAAGGCGGAATTCCTTGTCGGGTGGTGACAAGCTCAAGTGCTTGGGGTTAGCCAAACAGCCATGAGCGGTGCTAATCATGACTGAATCAGCTCTGGGGTGCGAATTCAAAGAGTCAACACCCTCCGGAGTCTGATATAGCCTGTCAGACTTCCTCGGAAGGGGGTAATGCTGATGGTTGCTTCCAAATGGTGGACACAAGGTCAGCATGACGCTCAATCCAGGGTGGGACCAGAGTAGGAGTGGTCTAGGGCAGATCCAGTGCGCGAGTTTCTTGCACTGTGGATCCGGCTCTAAGGATTGCCACTGATGAACAGCCTGGATTTTACGCAACTCCATGAAAGAAGGATCCTCTGGAGGACTTCGGAGGAGTCCTTGGCCTGGGCTTGTCTGGAGTGCGTGGCTCATCGTCCAGATCGGAGTGGCCATCGGAGTCATCCGAGGTCTCTGGGGAGGATGAAAGATGAGGACTCCTCCTCCGGCGTGAGGAGGAGCGGACCTTAGAAACCCTCGGAGAAGCGTATCCTCCCCTGCCCTGGAACCGGAGGGCTGGCCTCTGGTGTCTGAAGGGGGGAGGGAGTCTCTCGTCTCTGACATCGGGGGTCCGGAACCGGGTCCGGCATCGGAAGACAGCTCTCTGCTTCCCTGGTGAGCTGAGCCTTGGCCTCAGTCCACCAGGAAGCCAGAGTCTCCTTCAAATCCACAGGCGGCTGAGGGGGCGGTGGAGAAGGGGGGTATTCGTACGGCACGTATCCATAACCTGATGGCGGGAAGCCTGGCGTCAGGTACTGGGGCACTGTGTACTGTGGTGACGGGTAGGCCGGCCTCAGGTACTGGGGTGCCAGATACTGCGGACCTGGGTAGGATGGCGTCAGATACGACAGGGTCAGATACCCAGGTACCAGGGGCTCAGAAGGAACAGAGGGCCTTGGAAACAACCCAGTGGGCAGGTTCGGAAGGGGAGGCCCGGCATAGAGGCGGTGTCCAGCAAGGGGATGTTGCTGGGCGTCGGGTAAGCCGGCGTCTGAGGATCCGACGCCAGGTCATCCGCCCAGCAGGAGGGAGACCCGACAGCAGCGTGCCAACATCCTCCGTGTCACCCGGGAAGAAGGGCTACCATCCCGGGTCCAACAAAGGCGTTGGAGCCTCGGAATGCAACGAGTGTTGCAGCAAGCTCGGGACGATGGACAGGCCCAAGGGTCCCGCGCCGCTCCCAACACAGAGCGCTGGCGGAGAGCTGACGTCCGACTTACCAGTGGGACCTGGGTGGACGTCGGAGGAGCTGGCGTCCGACTATCGGACCCCAGCCCGAAGAAGGCCGGCGGAGGGGCGTCAGGCGGCGCTGGAGGCCGCCAAGGCTGCCCTGGAAGGTATGGGGGCGCCTTATCGCCTTACCCGGTGGGGCGCCAGAGGAGCCAACGTCCGCTTACCAGGGCCACTAGACTAGAAGGCCGCACGACGACGGCCTTACTGGAGCAGCTGCCTCCTTTGTCCCGAAGCTCCAGAGGGCCCGAGCGGAGCCCGATGGGTCGACGCTGCCTTGGAAGTCTCCAAGACAGTCGCTATGGAACTGTCTCCCAGGGGAACATTACCTGCAGCACCGCTGACCCCAGCAGAGGTCACAGTGACCATAGAAGGAGTCCCGGTCCCGTGCTTCTTCTGCAGTGGCCCTCCAGAGAAGTAGAACCCCCCTGAGGTTTTTCAGCTCCTTTTCCATGGAGGTCGTCTTGAGTTTGAGAACGTGGTCCTCCATGGACTGCTGCCTCCACTTTCGGGTGGCCGCATTAAACTGTTGGCAGAGCTGGCACTTCTCCACAGGGTGGTCGGGGCCTAGGCAAAAAAGGCACTGGCAGTGTCCGTCCTTGTGCGGGAGCTGCGCGCTGCAGGAATTGCACTTGTTTTTGTGCTCAGAGGGAATCTGAGATAACATACACGGCAGCTGAGGTAAAGGCTGATGAAATCTGAAGAAGAAAGGTGAAAACAGGCGGTAAAACTACTGACGACTGACTGCAAAGCAGTGAACTTAACCGCTAGGCGCTACACGAGGTAATGGCGGGAAAGAACTAGAAGGCTGGCACTTCTCCACGGGGTGTTCCGAGCCTAGGCAGAAGAGGCACAGGGAGTGACCGTCCTTATGTGGTAGCTGTGATCCATATGAGTCGTACTTGTTCTTGTGAATTGGAGGGTGTCAGAGACGACATACATAGCGTTTTTAAGAAAAAATTCAAAAAATGGCGAAAAAACTCAGTAAACGAGACCGACGTGCACAGGAACTTAACCACGAGGCACTTTCACAAGTTGATGATGGGAAAGAACTGGAAGGCAGGCGTGGGGGACTGCCCCTTTATACTGACGTTACCTGACGATGGTCACCTGATGTGTGGGCGGTCCTCCGCCAGAGACTGCTAGCTAGAAATTTTTCCATGGGGTCCTGACGCCTGCTGGCTTCAGTCCCATCTGTAAATACCTACTGCATGAGCCTCTCGAAGTAAGACTGTGAGTTACAAGGTGATAATTCCATCAAGGGTTTTGTACATTTTTTTCATTAATTTTTATTCATGTTTGCAATATACAAATGTACAAAATGCACTTGTTTCAGAGTACATAAATGGATACAGAAATATCACATTAAGATAATATACTCCTCATCCTCTGATACCTCATATGCAGGGGTCTGGCTAAAGTTTATGTATATAAAAACCTAAATTAATACAGGATGAGCTGTATGCAGCAATGCACTGGACTAATTGATAAATGTCCAAAAATGTCCAGAGTAGTGTCTTTCACCATCAATATGTCACAAAACATTGGTATTAAAGCCAAATAACAGAATAATAAGAACATGCATATCTGTCAGCCACACTAAAGATAGGATGTGCTCTATAGATTCCAATGATTTACCATACCTTCCATTGAAGAACAAGATCTGTAATTACCTACAGCTCTATTAATTAACATTTACTTGCTTTCTACAATAAACATTCTCAGTGTTATCAACAGTTGACCCCCTAGCATTTACAATAGCCTAGGTGTGTTTGTATTTCTAATATCTCATTTCAGACTCGAAACAATAACCACTACCTCTTGTTCTCGTACTATTGCTAGCCAAGCATTAACAAACTCCTGATTTAAAATGACCATCAAAGACTGAAATATTAACTTACGTAGTGAGGGTGCTCACCGGCATTCAGGCTGCCATGGGTTCTGTATGTACAGCCCAGGGCCATGTGTATACAGCATGCCTTCGTAAAGAACCTGATAGCGTCACCCTCTTGTTTATGGAACACTAGAATCCACAAGGCTGAAGGCCGAATGGATTGTAATGTTAAATAAACACCAAGATTGAACTGTCATCTTTTAACTCACACTTCCCCAATATTTTATTTGTTACAAGGATAATCGAACAGTTTTATAATGAATACAATGACACAGTACTTACTGCTTTTGCTTAGTTTTCTGTTCTCTGGCAATAGGATGCAGGTTTCATAGTAGGTAAACTTCACTGATAATACTGGAACTGGTGCTTTACGTTGCTTAAATGTTCAAGTGTAACAAAAAAAATACTCACCGGAACGTTGAAATACATTTGTTTTGCTATGGGTGTGTTTTGATACCAGCATAGCCCATTAAAATAGAATACTGGCACAGTCACATGATGTGTTCTGTTTGAGAGGCAGCTCCTCTGAGCTCTGTGAACCATGATCATCAAACGTGGCAAAACTTGTCAAACTCGCTTTTATTATTTTGAACCAGTATAGTTCAGGAGTACTAACATCAAGTCAGCTGTGTACAAAGTTCTGCCAAACTGATCACAGGCCATGTAACAAATGGATTTAAAACTGCCCCACCAATAGCGCAGGCATGCAAGAGACAGAAGCAAGATCGCCTCAACTTCCCACCAGAGGTACGTGGTTTGGAACACACAGCCGACAAACTGGACCGCTTTTTTCACTGAATTAGTGACCATAAAGAACACCTCACTAGAACTGGCTGGTGATTTCAAAGATTTTAAACCAGCTCTGGGGTCACTCACGGGGAGGGTGGGCAGTGCTGAAGCCCACATCAGCTCCAAAGACTGGCAAGACAAAGAGTCCTCTGAACTAAAAGACCTTAAGGAAAAGGTTGTGAAGATGGGGAGCCACATTACAGATCAAGAGAGGAGGCGTAGGAGAAATAATCTTGGACTGGTGTGCATTTGGGATAAGCAGAAGGTGGCAACTTGCTCTCTTTCATCCAGACATTACTACAGAAGGAAGTGGGGCCACCAGAAACTGGGACAGTATAAACCATCGAGTGTGCCCAACACTCACTGAGACTGCAGCTTCCACCGGGGAGTAAACTCAGAGCCATCATCTTGAAATCCTTGAATTTTCAAGAGAAAGTGTATACCCAAATCCAAGCTCGTAAGCAGGGAATACTGATGTGGAATGGATGCAGGTTCTACATATTTAGTGATGTTACCCAGGAGTCTATGACAAGCAAACAACATATAAATCCATCAAGTAAGCCTTTCATTCTGCCAAACTAAATTCAGGATGCTTCACCATGCCTGCCTCATGGTGACTATCAATCAAGGGACACATGAATTTCCAGTCTGGACACTGCAAGTAAAGAACTGCCAAAACCTCTACCAGGGGTTTCCAGCTTGAGGCCGGCAGCTCAATCCAGCCCAAAAGCCAAGCCTAAAAAGAGAGAGAGCACATGGTCTCCACAGGGCGAGTATCTGTAACACGACGGCGGGAAGGCCAGCGTCGGGTATTGAGGCGTCGGGTACTGTGGCGTCGCATATACTGGCGCTAGTACTGTGGTGCGGGATACTGCAGTCCCGGGTAGAACGGCCCCGGATAAGGTGAGTTCAGGTACCTGGGAACCAGGGGCTCAGCCGGAGCAGACAGCCCTGGAAGAGGCCCGGCGGGAGGGCCAGGTACAGGTGGCCCTGTGGGCGTCGGGCCCGGCATTGGAACGGCGTCCAGCAAAGGGATGTCGTCCGGCATCGGATAGGCTGGCGACGGAGCCAGCGTCTGAGGGTCCAGCATCAAGGGGTCCGGTCCTACGGGAGGGTGCCCTGACAGCAGCGTACCTAAATCCTCTGTATCACCCTGGGATGGAGGACTGAAATCCCCGGGGTCTAGCAGAGGAGACGCTGGAGCCTCGGCACGCAGCAGCTAACGCTGTGGCAAGCCTGGGATGGCAGACTTGTCCAGGATGTCCAATGTAGGCTCTTTCACCGTGCGTTCATCGAAGGGGCCGATGTCCACCTTACCGGTGGGATCTGGGCAGGCGTTGGAGGAGCCGGCATCCGACTTATTGGATCCTGCGCCAAACGAAGGCCGCGTGTGGGAAGCAACCTTGATGGGCTGCAGGACCGCATACCCCACCTGAAGGGCCAGCGCCTTACCAGTCCTGTCCAAGTGACGCCAGCCCCAACGTCCAGCTTATCGGACCTGGCCGACCCAGAGGGCCATGTGTCAGCGGTCTTCCTGGGAGCGGCCACCCCTTTGTCCCGAGGCACCCGAGGGGCCCAAGCATGAGCCCGATGGGAGGGACAATGTCATCTTGGAAACCTCCAAGACAACCGTCGAGGTCGGTCCCCGGGGACATTACCTGAAGCACCGTGTAGTAGCCGGGAGGTGGAGTCCCAGTCCCGTGCTTCTCCTCCTTTAACGGTGTCCTCGGGCAGTGGAGGCCTGCCTAAGCTTCTTCAGCTCCTTCTCTATGGAGGCCATATTCTTCTTCAAAATGTGGGCCTCCAAGACCGCTACCTCCGTTTACAGGTGGCGTTGTACTACTAGCAGTGCTGGCACTTCTCCACAGGGTGTTTCGGGCCTAGGCAGAAGAGGCACAGGGAGTGATTGTCCTTATGCAGTAGCTGTGATCCATTATAAGTTGCACTTGTTCTTATGCGAATCGGAGGGTGTCGGGATGACATACATGGCATGTTTAAGAAAAATTTTAAAAAAAATTGCAAAAAACTCGGTAAACAAGACCGACAACAGACTGACGAGCAGAGGAACTTAACCGCAAGGCACTTTCACAAGTTGATGGTGGGAAAGAACTGGAAGGTGGGTGTTGGGGACCTCCCCTTTATACTGACGTCACATGACGCCGGTCACCTGACGTAGGGGCGGTTCCCCCGCCAAAGACTGCTAACTAGAAATTTTTCCGTGGGGTCCTGATGTCTGCCGGCTTCAGTCCTATATGTAATTACATACTGCAAGAGCCTTCTCGAAGTAAGAGCTTCCAAAACTTCTACCAGGGGTTTCCAGCATGAAGCTGGCAGCTCAATGCAGCCCAAAAGCCAAGTCTAAAAACGGAGACAGCACATGGTCAGTCTGAATAATTATCTTCACTGCTGTGGTGACTGGATGGTTTCTGTGATGTTTTTTCATTACGGCCCAATCAGGAGTTGGAGCAGACCTTGGTGGGTGACCGCCCCTTCCCCCCCAACACGCAGATTGATTACTCAGCAGTTTAAATGTGTTTGAGCAACTGCCTGGAATCAAAAGCACTGGTTTTGTATGCCACCTCCTGAATCATTGCATCAACGCAGCTCCAGTTTTGTAGGGACACCCTGGCCAACCATCGAACAACAAACTGTTTCATGTTTGGTATGGACCCTTATCGCACCCTTCATCCATCACCAAGACATGGGCAGCCCAATACCATGACTGAACCTAGCCACCCCAGGCTTCAAGCTATACTGGAGGAATAGGGAAAAGGGAAGGGGTGACCATCTATGTTAGGGAAGGGATAAGGTATAACAGGGATTGGGGGGGAGGCAGGGTAGAGGCCATATGGGTGCAACTATACAACCCAAGGGGTAACAAGGTTAGACGGGGGTTAGTTTATGGGCCTCCAACACAGAAAGAGGAGATTAATAGGGAGCTGGGGGAGCAGCTAAAGAGACTTAGATGCAAAGGAAGCACTGTGGTGGTGGGGGACTTTAATCTTCCAGGGATGGACTGCAGTATCTTGGCTACCTCATGTGCCAGGGAGCAGATCCTCCTGGAAGCCTTCCAGGACAGTTTCCTGGCACAGAAGGCAGCAGAACCAACTAGGAAGGGGAACATCCTGGACCTGGTGTTGGAGGATGGGGAGCAAGTCAGGGATGCTGGAGTAGTAGAACCCCTGGCGGGAAGCGACCACTGCACAGTGTGGTTGTCAATCAATACAGGTAAGGAGGTAGCCACTACAAGGACTAAGGTCCTGGATTTCAAAAGGGCAGACTTTCGCAGTATGGGCAGTATACTAGAAGGGTACATAGCTAGCACCCACCCGAACATGGACACTGAATAAAAATGGGCAATCATCATGAGGGGTCTGGCTGAGGCCACTAGCACACGTGTCAAAAGCCAGAGCAAGAAATCCAGGACCAAGAAGCTGAGCTGGATGAAAAGGAGGTAGGGAGAGGGTGAGGGAAAAGAGCTGCATATTAGAACCTACAAAAGGTCAAACAGGAAGAAGACAGGGAGGAATACGTGACAAAATCCAGGAAAGTGAGTAGAACAGTAAAGGCAGCCAAGGTGTCAAGAGAACTGAGGCTGGCCCAAGCGATCAAAGAAGGTGAAAAGGATTTCTTCAGGTATATAAGGGAGAAGAGAAAGAGTAAGGATCAGATTGTTAGGATCAAGAATGGCAGTGGGTGGGCAGAAAAGGAGACAGAGCAGGCAGAAGTACTCAACGAGTACTTCTGTTCGGTACTCACCAAGGAGACGGACAGGACCGTACCTAAGAGGAAGGGCAGGTTGGGGTATGAGATCATGGATGGGGAAATCACAGAGGGAAGGGTGTTGGAGGGCCTAAAGTCCCCGAGGGTTGATAAGGCACCTGAGCCAGACAGAATTCATCCTAGACTACCAAGAGAGTTGGCAGTAGTCCTGGCGGAGCCATTGGTGGACCTGTTCAACACCTCTCTGGAAATGAGATGCATATCCAGGGACTGGAAGGTGGCACATGTGGTGCCCCTCCATAAGAGTGGTCCCAAGGATGAACCAGGGAACTATAGACCAGTCAGCCTAATCTCAATTGTGGGAAAGCTAATGGAAACTATCCTCAAGGAAAGGCTGGTAAAATTTCTGGAGGATAATGATCTCCAGGACGGCAGACAGCATGGGTTTGTCTCTGGCAGAAGATACCAGACGAACCTTGTGGACTTTTTCGATTGGGTGACATGGGCACTGGACAAGGGTCATGCAGTGGACATCCTATACCTGGACTTCAGCAAGGCCTTTAATTCAGTGCCGCATGGTAGGCTGACCAGCAAACTGAGCAACCTGGGAGCGGCGAGGAAACTGGTTAGATGGGTCAAGAGCTGACTGCAGAATAGACAGCAGAAGGTAGTAGTGGGGGTGAGGCATCTGAACCCAGGGCAGTAACATTTGGGGTCCCACAGGGTTCAGTGCTGGAACCAGTGCTGTTTAATGTTTTCATTGCAGACAGCACAGAAGGGATAAAGAATAAGATCAGTCTCTTGACGATGACATCAAGATCTGTGTGGAGGTTGATGGAGGAAGGTATAGTACTCAGGAGGGAGAAATGGTCAACACATGGCAACTTGAGTTCAATGCCAAGAAGTGCAAAGTCATGCACTTGGAAACTAGGAACCTCGGAAATAGTTACTGGTTGGGGGAAGTGCAGTTATTTGTAAATTAAAAGTAGACGTGGGAAGGCAATAAGGTCTCTTCAACCAAGAATGTGAATAGAAAGTTCTTTTATTTTCATTTAATTCACCCTGACATTTTGTACTGTAACAGTGCTTTTTCAAAGAGCTGTCTGGAACAAATCATACATTGAGTGCAGTTATCCAAGTCAAAGGAGGAGAAGGATCTGGGTGTACTAGTGACAGGGAAATGAACCACTCAGCCCAGTGCAGGAAGGCAGCGGCAAAGGCCAACAGAATGCTGGCGTGCATCACAAGGGGAATTACCTCTAGGGAGGGGAAGTCATCCTGCCCCTGGTGTGGCCGCACTTGGAGTACTGCATGCAGTACCGGCATCCCTACTTGAAAAACAACATCAAGCTATTGAAGGGGGTACAGCACTGGGGCAACGAAAATTATCCTGGGAATGACAGATAAACCTTATGAGGAGAGACTAAGAGAGCTCAATATGTATTCCCTGGAGGATCGAAGGGAGAGAGGGAATATGACTGAGACCTTCAAGTAGTGGAAGGGTATGAACAGAGTAAGCACTGGAAGTATTTTCCAATGAAAAGGTGAAAGGGAAACCAGGGGGCACAGTCTGAAGCTGAAAGGAGGCAGATTCAGGAGGGAAATGAAGAGGCATTATTTCACCAAAAGGCGGTGGAAGGGTAGCACACACTGCAGAGGAGGTGATATCACTGCGGACGGTGGGCACTTCAAAAGGGGAGGGACAGGTTCAGAGGGAGGGTTCAAACAGTGGGGGCAGGGGTGGGAGTGAAGGATAAATGGGCAAAATCAATGGGGGGAGGCAAGGGGGGGCAGCTGCAGTCTAAAAGGCTGAAGTGCTACACACTCGAGCTGACTAGATAGACTGATAGGCCTGTATCTGCTGGCAATTTCATATGTTCGTACGTATGTTTGTATCTGTCACCAGAGGCAGCTGGAGTTTCCTTGACAGGAGCTGTCAACTCTGTCACTTGCACAGATGTTCCATCACTCCCCGCTACCTCCTTGTCCATAGCAATGGGCAACCCAATGGGAGAAGTCGTTTAGGAAAGCATGGTGTAGTCATACCATATGCTCCATGCAAGAACTGTCACAGAGGAACCACTGCACACTCACACAGCCATGAGGATGAGGACAGTACTGCAGTTCTCCATCATGAACAGATCAGTGCTGGACACAGGAGCGGACAGAGCAGCTTCTCCGTCCTGACCATTACCCTCGCATCATCGTTCATACGACCAGTTTTTTGACCACCACTCAGGAGAAACAACTTTTCATCTCAGGTGGGACTCAAACTCAGTCCCAGGGCAGAACTCATACTGACTCCCTTGATGGGGATATGACCATGAACTTGGAGAGAGCCCTTCCTTTTAAAACATACTGCATGACTGCTTTTCTCCCCAACTGACCCTTTAGCGCATAAGCACATCTGGGGGCAGGGATCAGGGCTGAGACTAGTACAACTGGCTTAGAGACTCTGAGCCAGCATAAACAGGGTTGATGGAGGCATGGGGCTGATGACCACACAACCATTAGAACTGTCGCATTTGTTTGCGTTCACCACAGTTTTTTTTTATTACTGCACAGGTTGTCTAGGTAACACAATCTCAGGTTCATGAGTGGAGGGACACCTTCAGATGGGCTCTGAATGTACCTACCAATTTGGTTTTGGTAGCCCCCTACTAGTATTGACACCTTTCTTAAGGTAACTGCTGGTTGGGTGTACCTCACCACCCTTGTGCTCATTATTCGTTAAGGTTATTTCCACTAGCACCGTTAAATTCTGTTGTTATTGTGGTGCAATGTTGTTCGTGTTTGTTGTAACTGTTATACTGTTCAGTGTTTTTACTGGATCATGGTCATAATAGGGGCGTTGATCCAGTTCACTAGCCACACACTGCCATTTCCACTGGAACAAGCTTTCCTTCAGACATCTTTAAGTTAAGCTCCTCCCAGCACCTGGGTGCTACATCCCCTGACTTTGCCTCCTGACATCAGGTCTTTCTTTATGCTGGAAAAACAGGTCAAGCAGCTCCTGCTTGGGTTATTGCGCAATCTGCAACTTAATACTTTTCAAGTTTTCGCGAAGATTTCTTCTCTCTTGGGTTTTCAGCTCCCCTAATGTAAGGATCACAGAGCCACAGACGTTTGGACTTGAATTCTGCATTTGGTGCCGGAATAAGTGTCAGCCACCAACCCACACAGCAAGTGCCTGTACTCCTCAGTCGGGCTGCATGACATGGCTGGGTGCAGTCTTTGCCTGTCCATGCTTCCAGAATCCCTGGAAGATAGGAAGTACTAGTGTACCCTTGGCCAGCCTTTGGAACGGGATCCAAAGACCTGGCCTAGGGGCCACAAGCAGACCTTGGCAGCTGCCAGGTCAGCTTCACAGCTAGCAGCCTTCGCGGAGGAAGCAGCGGCTGCTGCAGTGGGCACCTCCACGGTCTCGGCACTTCTCCCGGCTGGGTCCAGCATAACAGGGTCTTTCAAGGAAGAATTCTATGAGATGCGCATGGCCCTCCAGACCTTGGGGGGGAGCACTGACCACCGCAGCAAGACATACATCTGTCGCAGGCACCAGTTGTGGGACAGAAACAGACCAAATTCCTCCCAATCCCTCTATTCCCCCGACCACTCGACTGTGGTCGACACTGCCTTGGTCGAGGGGAAGATCAAGAGTTCCTCGGAACCACCATCGGGCTTCTCGATCTTGACTCCCATTGAGCGGGCCATGGAGATATTCCTCGAGCCTGTCAACAAGCCCTTGGATGAAATCAAGAACTCGATCTCCCAGACCCTGGTTATCCAGTCCTCACTCTAGATGATGTGACCCAGTCGATGTCCCCAGTTGGATCACCTCGGGAGCAGCCTCTACTGACGGTCAAGCTCCAGAAGCCTCTCTTGCTTAATGTGGCGAGGCATGTGGTCTACCATGACAAGTCAGTGGGCTCTCCTCGACGCTGTCAGGTCAACGATCCAGATCCAGTTCTCGATCGAGGCAGTTCCATTCTCAATACCACTCGACTGGGAGGCATCACTGTCATCACTCCTCATTTCTGAGGAAGAGAGCTCCTCTGGCAATAGTGGGCCACTGCAGAGCAAGGTAGGGCTCTACTCCCTTCACCTTCAGTCACCAGTTACACCCTAACAGGTCCATGCAACGCAGGTGCTCCCCACAGTTGCTTCTCCACCCCTAAGGATGGAGCCGCTGCCACCACAGCCAAAGGTAGGTGCTCCAACCAAGGAGGCCCACTCGGCCATTGGCTTGCCAGGCCAGCTGTCGGTGGAGATCTCCTAATCCAAGGATTCTCGGGTGGTCCGTGGCAAGACATTTTCGAAGACTCCTGAGATGACTCGGATCAGTCATTCGTGGCCTTCTCTGGGACTCGCATCTTCAACTGGAGTTCAGTCAAGGAGTTGACTACTGACAATGGGCGGGTGTCATTCATGGCTCTTGTCCAACTCATATTGGAGTCAAAGACAGTCTCTCTGGAGCCTGTCCAAAAAAGGGCCCCTTCATGGACATATCAGACATGGATGAATCCTGGGGCTTGCCTTTCCCATGGCTGAGGTCAAACTGGGATCGACTCTGAAGCTCTGGCAGATTCCAGCAACCTGCCCGGCTCTATCCACCCACACTGCCCGCATGTATGCAGTCCCTACTGGGTCCTTTTCAGGGTTCTCAGACCACCCTTCGCCCGAAGGACTGATCTCTGATTTGGTCTTCCGCAAATCCAGGGGTCAAAGGACATAAACAGGCCTCCCAACAAGAAGCACAAAACGACTGTCCACACTGCAAAAGGTGTATACTGTGGCATCCTTGGGTCTTTGTCAGGTGAGTTACTTTGTCATGATGGAACTTCACACTCTATGCTGGGAGTCCTCGGACAGATCCTCCTCACCTCCCTAATGACCACTAGTTGCCAGTGAAGCTGCTCCGGGACAAGGTCAGTCACTGGCCACGAACCATCTAAAAGGCGACCTTAGACATGGGCCGATTCCTATGGATTGCCATGGCAGTGGCCATCTCTATACATCGCAGAGCCTGGCTATGCCTGTCCACGTTAACTGTGGACACCTACCACAAACTGGCCAGTATCTCATTCTTGGGCACCAACCTCTTTAACCCTGGGGTGAAAGGACATCACACATGAATAAAGAGGTCTTATGCCACCCTCAATTCTGTGACACCATCCCAGAAGGACCAGAAACAGAAGCCTATGAACATGGCTTTTCAGTACTGGTCCTTTCAGCCACAGCCTCCTTGATGGCAGTCCCAGCAGGAGTAATACCAAGCCTGGTGCCCAAAACCAAAGTTCGGTGGCCAGCACCCCCCAAGCGAGGTGAGAGCAGGGTTGCTGCTGCCTCTCTGCCCACAGCACCTAGTGCCACCACAAAAAGCTGCACAGTGATGGGTTGGGGGGGGTGTCATCCCTCCGCCCATCCTGATCCTCTCTGCACTTTCTATCTGGGGTCGGTTATGCCACTTCTTGCAATGCAGGTCTGCTATCACAACAGACAAGAGGATGTTAGAGATGGAAGGAAGAGGGCTGCTTTTGGACTTCCAGGCACTCTCACCTTACTGACTCCATGTTCCTCATCTGGAGAACATCGCTCAGCTCCTCAAAAAGGAGCCACAAACTGTGTCTCGGATGCCCTGGCCAGTCAGGATTACATGTCCAGGAACTTTCTGGTTCCGAAACGAATAGGGGGCTGGCACTCCATACTGGACCTGCATAATCTGAACCAGTTCATGTGGAAGCACAAGTTCTGGATAGTCACCCTGAATCAGATCATTCCTTTCTCTGGATCAGGGCCTGTGGATCAGTTCCCTGGACATCCAGGATGCTTTCTTCCACATCTCAGTCCATCCGTCCACTGCCAATACCTCCGGTTTTATGCAGAAGGGGTACTGTACCAGTTCCAGGTCATGCCCTTCAGTCTCTCATCCGCACCCAGGATCTTCACCAAGTTCATGGCAGTGGTGGCGGCCTACCTGCAGCGCAGGGGCATCTTGGTGTATCCCTGCCTGAATGACTAGCTATTATCCGGGTCATCCAAGGAGACTGTTGAGAGATCCAGAGGGCTGGCTCTCCAGATCTGCCGAGAATTGAGCCTGTTGGTCAACCTGGACAAGTCTGAACTGGTACCCTCACAAATTATCAAGTTCATGAAGGCATAATTAAACACTATGGGCCAAAATCCGCCTCCCTGCAGAGCAAGCACTGGATCTTACCTCCTCTGCCCTATCATTTCAGGTTGGGCTCTCGCACCCTGCCCGGAATTTCCTGCGGCTGTTGCAGTACATGGCATCCTGTACTAGCCTGGTCTGCTAAGCCCAGTGGTGGATGCACCACCTGTAGTGGGAATTGAGCTGTCAATGGTCCCAGCACAAAGGTCACTTGGACCAGCTGGTCACAGTGACCCACAAGATGTGGGACACCATCCAGTGGTGGCTAGTCACGGAAAATCTAGAGGAAGGAATCCCATTTATTCATCAAGAGCCAACCGTCAAGCTCATGATGGATGCATCTCAAGTGGGGCTCGAAGCACACCTGGGAGACCACAAAGCCCACATGTTCTGGTCACCCAAGGAGTCTCGGCACCACAAAAACCTGCTGAAGCTCACTGCAGTGCAGCTTGCACTAACAGAATTTGCTCCTCTAGTTAAGGGGGTCAGGTCATGCAGGTCCAGATGAACACCACCACAATCATGATCTACTTGATCAGGCAGGCCAGACCACATTCTCTTCCCCTGTATCGGGAGGCCTTCTGCACCTGGACCCTCACGTACACCATGGATGAAGATCTTGTGGTGATCCATGTCGCAGGAGTTCACTGTCAGCTCACAGACACTCTAAGCCAGGCAAGAGAGATGTCGTACAAGTGGTCCCTGAATCAGGAAGTTATGAACCACCCGTTCTCCATGTGGAACACTCCTCTAGTGGATCTGTTTGCCTCCTGGGAAACTGCCAAACTAACTGTTTTGTGCACACACACACACACACACACACCCCAGTCTGCGACACTGTTGGATGTTGCCTTCGCAAGGCCCTGGACCCCGGGCCTCGTGTACGCCTTCCCTTCCTTCCATTTGATCCACAAGATGGTGGTCAAGGCCCAAAAGATGTGGATGACCTTGACAGCTCCAGACTGGCCCAGACAGTTCTGGCACCCAGATCTCCTCAGCCTCAGCAGTAGACCGCCGTGGCAGCTGCCTCTCCACTCAATTTCCTGACCAAACAGGGAATGGTCCTGCACCTGGACCCGACATCCCTGCACCTCTCAGCATGGTTTCTGAGGGCTACAGTTCCAGCCCTTGGGTCTGTCAGAAGAAGTGCTCTATGTTGTGGAGGCCTCCCAAAAAGAGGTCACTTGCAAATGCTATCCATTTAAATGGAAGAGGTTCTCCACACGGTGCCAGGGCAAGGAGCTTGATTCCCTTGCCTGCCCTGTGGCAAGCGTCTTCAAGTACCTCTGGTCCCTCTCTTAGTCATACCTGCAAGCGACACCATTAGAGTGGTACATTTCTCAATTCAGAAAGCCTGTTCCAGTGAAACTGCCAGAGTGTGGATGTGAATTGTATACCACTCCTAAAAAGAACAGTTAATAAGCACTTACAGTAACACTAGACCTTATAGACTCTCTTATCAAGCCACCCTTTTGGAACTATAACTGCACCAGCGCTAGGACTACACAGAAACTTTTGCAAGCAGTCAGCCAGGGGCCACCCACAATTATGTCAGGCCTCAGCATCAGCAGAAACGTGGGTGGCCCCTCCTCTCCTCATTTCCCAACTGGAGATCATGCTCAGAGGACTTCCCTGTAGGTAACCAGGAGAGGCCCCAGTACTCTACAGATCAGGCAAGATGGAGTGTTGGAACTAATAAGAATGGAGATAGCAGTACAAGGCTCCCTTCTCGCAACCCTAAGGGAAGGAGGGTGGAAGGGCGTGGCCTAATGAAAGAGATTCTCTCGAAGATCTACTGTTACAGTAAGCTCTTATCTAACTGTTCGATCTTCTTCGAGGATATCTCTTTCATCAGGCCACACCTTTCGAACGAATCCCAAGCAGTACCAAAAGCTAACAGTCTGGGTGGCAGGAGCCTATAGGCTTATGATAGCAGGCCTTGTAGCACAGCTAGACCAAACCCAGCTTGTGTACGAGAGACAATGTCCAGAGTGTAATGCTTAGTGAACGTGTGGACAGTACTCGTTGTGGCAGCTGCACACATTTCTGCAGCAGAAACATTCCCACAACAAGCTATAAAAGTGGCCATGCCTCTTGTGGAATGACCACAAACCACACCAGGAAATTAATTACCACACTTCCTGTAACATAAAATAATACAATGTGCTAGCCATTTGGACAAGCACTGTTTAGAAACTGGGTTGCCCTCTTTCCCAAGATGAACGAAACAAAAAGCTGCGAGGACTTTCTGCAGCCCTTAGTATGGTGTGTATAGTACCAGAGTATTCTGTGCACATCTAGTGAAGCAATGCTTCCCCTGGATTGGCATCCTCTGGGTAGTACACTGGGAGGTAGATGACTTGATTCAAAGTAAACTCAAGCATCACCTTTGGTAGAAATTTAGGATTAGTTTACAAAGACACCCTGTCTTTGTGGAAAATTACATAAGGAGGCTCACAGATTAAAGTCTGCATCTCTGAAATCCTTCAAGCAGAAGTAACAGAAACTAAAAATAACACTTTCCAAGAAAGAAAGCATAAGCCACAACTCATGGCTGGCTCAAAGGAAGCCAAAGTTAACTTTTCCAAAAAATATTCAGATCCCAGGCCGGGACTGGGTTTTGAATGGGAGGCTTTATATGTAAAATGCCTCCCAAGAATGTACTGTCTACCTCCAAATGATCAACTACATGGCCATCCACAGGCACGTGGAAAGCAGATATAGCAGTCAAGTACACAGAGAAATATTACGGACCTGAAACTGATAATGACAGCAGATATTCTAAAACCTGATTTACCAGGCAGGTAAATGAATCCAGGTTATGTTAATTGGACCAAAAAGCAAACTGCTTCAATTTCAGTGAATAGGTATGTCTGGTGGACGACTTTCTAGCAGCCACCAAGTACCTCTGCCACTTTCTGATATACCCCAAAACAAGCAACGGCTATGTCTTCAGGAGCCATGTGTGCAGATGTAGGGACTTCAGGTCCAGATGGACCAGGGTTTCTTGCTCCTGCGATAGCAGACCCCTACACAGGGGCAGCGACACTAGGGGCTCCACTGCCAACTGTTGCAGCAGGTGAAACCAAATCAAGCAAGGCCAAAGGGGAGTGATGAGTATTAGAATTGTCCCCCTCCATCTTCAGCTTGAATAGAACTCTCGGAATTAGAGGAAAGTGATGGAAGGCATGCAGAAACCTCCCTTTCCAGGAGAGGGACAACGTATCTCGCCAGAAAACTCCAGGCCCTGGAGCAAGCAAGAAAAACTGCAGCAGTTTTGCATTGTGTGGTGATGCAAAAAGGTCCAATTCTGGATGACCCCATCTTGCGACTAGGTCGTCGACCGAGGTCAGCAGTTCCCACTCGTGCATCCTGGATTATGACCTGCTTAGCTTGTCTGCCAAGACATTTTGGACACCTGGAACATGTACTGCTGATAGTTCTAGACCGTGTTTCAGAGCTCAGTACCAAACTCTCACTCCTTTCCTGTACAGCGAGTAAGAATGAGTCGCCCCTTGTTTGTTGATGTAATGCATCACACTGATGTTGTCTGTGTATTAACTGAGGGCCAGGGGACAAGTGGTCCTGAAATGCCTGGAGCAGCACAGGCTGGTCTAATTTCCAGGACACTGATATGCAAAGTGCAGGCCACCTGATTCCATGTGCCTTGTGTCTGAATAGGCCCCAGGTGGGCTCCCCACCAGGATCCCGAGGCATCCGTAGTGAGGATCTGATGTAGAGTAGGAATCAAGAATGGCACACCTTTGAGCAGGTTGCTGCGTTCCATCAACCACTTCAGTGCTTTGCACAAGAAAGTCGTAACTAGAACCATCTGTTCTACACCATCTGTGAGTTGGTACCACTGGACTCTCAGAGTTCACTGTGGGATCTGCATGTGCAGCCTGGCCAGTGACACTGTAATAACAGCTGACGCTTTGCCCAGAAGTTGTAGAAATGTCTTTACTGAGACATAACGGCTGTCAGGTACCAACTGTGTTTGTGCAATTAGGCGTTCTGCTTTGTCAAGCGGCAGAAACGCAGAACCCTGGGCTATATCTAGAACTGCCCCAATGTACTGCATACACTGGCATGGTGTCAGTACAAACTCTGGGATGCAGTCACCTCCGGAGCACTGAACATCTGTCTGGTTAGAGCTAGGGTCTGCAGTAATTGGTCTGTGGAGTGGGTTTTAGTAGCCAGTCGTTCAGGTAAGGGAAGAAATACAGGCCTTCCTTGCGAAGGGCTGCCACCACCACTGTCAAGCATTTGGCAAAGACTTGTGGCGTAGAAGATAAGCCAAAGGGCAACACTCTGAACTGGTAATGCTCCCCCAGAACAGGAACCTCAGATATTTTCTGTGAGGCATCCTGATTTTGATATGGAGGTAAGCATTCTTCATGTCCTTGGAGCCAGTGTCAGTGGCTCAGTAGGTAGCACACTTGCCTCTGAGGCTGGGAGATCAGAGGGCTGTGGGTTCAGTTCCCACGTCTGGCACTTGGGTTAATATCCCAGTACTGACACTGTAGTGCAGCATGCGAGGGGTGCTGTACTTCTGAGGTGCCATCTTTCGAATGAGATGTTAAACCGAGGTCCCATCTGCCTGGATTGATGGTAATTCAGGTGGATGTTAAAGATCCCATGGCACTTATCGAACAGAGTAGGGGAATTTTTTATTGAAATCCAAACAGATCAAAACCAAGTTATACAAGAATCAATATTTATAACATACAATAACATAATAAGAAAAGAATCAAAAAAAAAAAATATCAGTTCATACAACTTTTTTTTTTTCTTTCGATTTCCATTTTATTTATCTTAAATGTCAAACTAAATATAATCAAAAACCATATCCAAAAAGAAAAGAAAAACATCTCTAACCCCAGCTTCATGTACCTATAAAACCATTATATTATACAATCAAAAAAATTCCACAATGCAAACCAGTAATCATGTGGAAGACTAGACTGCTCAGAAATTTTCAATTTCCGGATTTCAGCCTCGATGGTATACACTAAGTTAAGTTGATGAATTTCCTGCTGTTGCAATAACAGCTTACATCTACTGATCTAGATCCAATATAAAAAAAGGAATGTATCACTTGCAAAGTACTATAATGACCCCAGAACCACCTACCCCAAAGGATCCATAATACAAACCCTCACGTGGAGGAGGGATAATCAAAACATCCTTCCATCTATGTTTCACAACATCCCAAAATTCCATAACATAATGACAATTAAAATAAAGATGATCCATAGTTTCTAAAATTAATATACATTTTTCCCTCGGACAATATCGCTCTCGCACTAATTTATGTTTCTGATTACTCCGCACGTTTATCCTCCCATGAATACCCAACCATGTAATATCCCACATATGGAGAGGAATACGAGGGTTAACAATATAATGAAAAATATCCAAACGTACTTTCTGAGGAAGGTGTAAAAAAGGATTGTCAAAAAAAAAGATATTCAAAACAGATCTATATAAAACCTTCCTAGAAGTACTCAAAACAACGTCCCAAACAATGTTCCATCCCTTTATCTTATCAAAAACTTCACCCCAACGCTCCATCAATGGAGGCTTCCTTTTATTTTTATGCATAAATAATGCTAATTTCCATTCCAACAGTATACCTTTTAAATGTCCATAAAGTAAGGAGCCCCAAATCTTATCAGACTCCTTAATTATAGGGATCAAATTTGAATACAAAAAAATCAAAAAGAAAAAAAGAACAGGATTAACCATACCCAAACCCCCATCTTTAACATCTAAATACAAAATATTTCGTTTAATAGGATTCAAACGACTACCCCATACCCCACAAAAAAAACATCTCATCAAAGAAGTCTCCATAGATTTTGGCAATAAATAAACATTACTTAAAAACAAAAAAACAGGTATTAAATAAGTTTTAATAAGGTATACTCTCTTTTCTTAGACAATCTATGTCTGTTCCAATTTGCAACCTTAGAAGCCCTTCCTTCAGAGCTATAGTCCAGTTATCCATTCGCTATCCCTATCTCCAAAATAAATACCTAAGATTTTACATGGCTGTTGTTCAACCAAAAATCTCCCACATTAGTCGGAGATGCTGGAAACCAGAAATACTGAGGCATTTCGCTTTTGAATTATTTAGCCGTGCACCCATAATCTTTCCAATTCCATAATGGTTTGACAAGCTAACAGAATAGAGGTTTGTCAGGGAAAGAAGACACAAATCATCTGCATAAGCAATGATTTTAGTCTGACATACCCCATTAATCTGGATGGCCTTTATCTGGGGAGATCTATTGATAATGTAATAAAGATCAAGAGCCAAAACATAAAAAAAGGGCTGAGAGGGCAGCCTTGCCTAACACCTCTCAAAATCCTATGTTTATCACCCTTCCACCCATTTTCTAGCGGAATCGCATATGCCAAAGCATAACACAGTTGTACCATTGTACAAAAATAACAGGAATACCAAAAGCCTTCAAGCAGTCCCACAAATATTCCTGGGACACTCCATCAAAGGCTTTTGCTTGATCAAGGCTAACTAAATAACCTGCCAAACCACCCGAAAGCCCTAACCCTATCGACATAACTTCCCTAATATAAATCAAAGCATCAAAAATGCTTCTCCCTGGAACCGCACAATATTGAAAACTACTCACTATATCCGGCATAACCATGGACAACCTATTCCCCAAAAGTTTGGAAAAAATTTTAAAATCCACGTTCAAAAGTGTCAAAGGCCTCCAATTTCCTATGACAGAATGATCCCCTTTCTTAAATAAGTATATTAACAACCCCTCATACATTTGAATTGGTAAACACATATCCGAAATAAAAGTATTATACAAAGCCAATAGCTCCTTAGGCATCAATTTCCAAAGAATCTTATAAAGTTCACCCGGCAAACCATCAGAGCCAGGGGAAGTCTCATTTTTAAGGGACGTAATTACCGTCTCTAGTTCACCCTCTGTAAATGCCTTAACCATTGTATTCTGGGCATCTAAACCTAGCAAAGGAAGGTCGGCCGCCTGCAAAGAGAGCTAGGACATATCCAGAGTCCAGAACTCGTACCCCAAAATTAGTCTCAATATGATGATTCAAAAATGTCATTATACTATCATTATCAGTAAGCAGCATACCATTATCATCCTTCAAGTCTGAAAATAATCTTGCATCAATACGTGTTTTACAGGCCAAAAAAGGATTGACCTGTGCAGCTTTCCCCTGAGTCCCAAAAGATTGTTCCTTAATCAATTAACCCAAACGATCATATTGCTGCTGAGACATATCCTGCTTTATACAGGCAATATCCTCAGACAAATCAACGCCATATTCTATTTGAGTTGAAATAAGGGATTGCAAAGAATGCCTAAGGGATAAGTATTTCTCCTGCCTTGCAGCAGCATACTGTCTGCCCTTTTCTTGGAAATACGCACTTAAACATATCTTAAAAGCATCCCACCAATGAATCATATCGTCATACAAAAATATCGTAGTAATTTGGTCTTGAATTATTATCGTTAGGTCTTGTAAAATATCAGGTTCCCCCAATAGTGACACATTTAATTTCCAAAACCCTGGTCCCTTCTGCCTGCTAAAGGAGGTATCTATCATAATACCAATCAAAATATGATCTGATGTTTCTATCGGTACATATATCAGACTAGAAATTTGCAATAACTTTTTAACAAAAATAAAATCAATTCGAGACGACAAACCCCCTTAAAAAAAGTGGGTTTAACCTTTTGTCGGCCTATTTGATGCGAATCTTTGAGGCCTGCTAAAGAGAGAATAGACTTTAAACTGGTTTTGTCACAATATTGTTTCCCAGTGTCAGTCTTATGCTGGAAATTAATATTAAAATCCCCACAAAAAAATAACTGTCTACTAGTATGTAAATAAGGTTGAATTTTCTGTAACAACTCAATTCTTAAAGCTTTCATTTGAGGACCATAAATAGAGATCAACCTACACGAAAAACCTTTAATAATGACATCCACCAATAACGCCCTTCCAGGTACAATATCCACCAACCGCAAACATGTAACATCAGGTGCGTAAGCAAATACCTACCCCACTACACTTTTCTTCCCCAAAGACCAAAAGATTGACCCTAATACCAATCTTTAGCAGCCCTAGATGATTCAAATACAGAATTAAAGCACGTATCTTGCAATAAAAAACATCATACTTTAACTGGGATAGAATTCAAAGTTGTTTGACGTTTCACATGAGATTTTAAGCTATTCACATTCAGTGAAACAATCGATAATGGAAAAGGTGTCAGGAGGTGGTTTAAAGGTCTTAACACTCGATCTGGTCACCCTTTCCTAGCCTCGGTATTTTACTAACCAAAGCTTTGTCCTGGAGAAGGCAATACTAGTGGGGAAACATCCACTTCGTGTACAGAATCAACCAAAGGATGAACAGACTCCACCTGCTCTCCCCACGTCGCTAGAACAGAAAATCTGTTCCCTAAAGGTAAGGGGGAAACAGGAATATTCTCGTTATCCCCATCTACAGCAACAAACATCGAGGAGCTCACTGGAGAATCCTGTAGGGCTGCTGAAGCTCCCATCCCAGGAATATCATTATCCCTCTCCACAATACAAGAAGGGGTATCCAGCAAGGTAAACGTCTCTACCTGGGGACCCTTCGGTGTGTTACAAGGGAGTTTCTTTATCCTCTCTATGAGAACCCAAAGAAGATTCTGAAGGGGCAGTCACTACCTGCTCCAAGTGCTGTACCTCATTAAAAGGAACAGAAGAATGCCCAACATCAGAAGCTTCAAGAGTTCCAATCTGTCTAAAATCAGCAACTAGTCCCCCTCTTCCCCTACCTCTCCTTCTCCCTCTGAAAAAAGTCTCAGCTGTAGTCCCATCTGAAGTGAAATGGGGAGGTCGTGCTAATGATAAAAAATATTCTTGGTCTGAAGAATCATCAGTATCATCACTTCTCCACGGACAATCTGAAAAGAAATGATCTGATTCATTGCAAAGATTACAAATTGGAGGTGCTACACATTCTGACACTGAATGTCCTAGCATGCCGCACTGAAAACATCTAATCTGTACACAAGAAGTGTTTAAATGTGACAATGACCCACATTTAAAACAGCTTTCGCTGACCAGCATAAAATTATACCCCTATCCCTCCCAAAAAAAGGAGCTAGGTAAATGCTGTATGCCTGCCTCATCTTGCGTCAGCTGGATATGAATCGTCCAACCTCCCGTCCAAAAACCATTGCCGTCCATAATAGGCTTAGGTTTATCTTGTACAGAACACCTCTTTTCCAACCAAAAAAGAATATTCGCAATATTCACCCCCTCATTACGGAAAAGAATGGTAACTGTTTTGATGGTCGGTTTCGTAATTGGAATAGCCTGAAAGTCCCTCCAGTCTTCAGTATCTTTTAAATCATAATACATCCTCCAAAATTTGTCCAAAGAAATAATGGAACAAAAACTCACATCATAATTTAGTTCACTAGGAGGATGAATAAAAGCATAAACCTCAGTAGGAGAAAAACCCATAGAATCAATCAACAAAGTTTTCCCCACCCAAAAGTCTGTCCGGTGCTTAGGGGCTTTACCCGATATCGAGTCTTACCAAAATCCTCGTTTGCAGTTTCCCGGAGCTTCTTAAACAAGCCAGCATAAGTTTTAATCCCACGTGCATAGGTGTCCCGATAGTTGCAGACTGCTGAGAAAACGCTCCTGTCCCTGTTGCCAGCTTGACTTACAGTTCCGATCCCTGCACTGTGGAAACCAGTCTCAGGAGAAATAAGGGGACAATAGTTCATCGATGAAACCATTAGTTCCTTAACACCGCCGTGCTCTTGCGCATTAGATAATTCAGTAGCCTCTTCTTGACACTGCGCACTGCATTGATCTCAACCAAAGACTTAGACAGATGGCCAGCCCCAGCAAGCTCAGAGGCAGTAGAAAATGGAACTGAATTAGACACATTCAAAGTAACAATACCAGAACTGGGGAACGAGAGTCGGAACCCATTTATCTCCTACCCACATCATCCTGCTTGTTGCAGAGCATCACCAGGAGACCAAGTAGACAACGAGCAAGACTGCTCTAAAAAATCTTTAGTATTGTTACATCCCAATTCTGCTGAAAATTGTAAATCTTGAGCAATATCACCGTCTTGGTGCTCAAAACGTTTCCCTCCATTTGCAAACGGACTAGCCGGGGAACGTTTCCGTTTCGTACGTTCTGCATCCAATCTCAACTAGCAAGAATGAAAATCTCTCTCCGCCATATTAATTAAGTCCATTAAATGAGTTTTCTTCCTGTCCAATTCTGCCTGTAAATTTAATTCAGCAGACATATCCATCTCTATTCGCTCTGCATCCACTGGTAAATCCACAACTTCATCTTGAATAGTACAATCAATCCGACTTTGCTCAGTCAACAAATTCTCTCCAACAGAAGGTTCCTGTGCTCTCAGCACACATCCATTCTCCTCTACAGCCTCCTGCAAACTGAGGTCCTCCATCTCTGCAGGTAGACGGACTGCTCCACCCACCTACAGAGTAGGGGAATTTCCCCGGTGTCCTGGCCAAATTTCCCTTATTCACTAAAAATACCACCAACAACTTAGTCTGGTTCAAATTCAGTTAGAATTCATCTGTATCCCCAGGGACCCTGGTTTTCCATTTTAACCGGTAACAATCACGGAATCTTGCTTGGTTTGCGGATTTTGAATTCTTATACCGGTGCCTCACGGAAATTGCATGTCACTGCACAGAATCTCTAAGATTTCAGCATCTTTTTTAATTTGTTTAGTTTTCTCTTTCTATGTCCCCTTCTCACAGCATCAGTCTCCACTTTTCAGAGATCCCTAGACTGGGTACCACCTAGCTTCACTCCCAGGTAATGCTCAGGAGCTCCTGTGGGTGTGCCCCTATTCTGCCTGGATTGTACCCCACCAGGTAGGAAGGAAGGGGAACCCCAGATCACCCCTCCACACTCCCTTAGTGTGCGTCGGGCAGCTCAGTGGGTCCCTCATGGAGTCTGGTTATGAAGTCTGGGGCACCTAGGTCCCTTCTGTAAGTGGCTGATGTGGGGTGATTGTTCCTGGTTTTCTGGTCTCTGTCCCCAAGGGCACCAGCACTAGAGGAGATCCAAGGAGGTAAGTCGCATAGAGACATGCCACTGCTCCAGATCCTGGCTAGCGTCCTCCCCTCCTGATTACTCTGCAGCACCATAGCACCACCACCCGTGGTCACACAAGTAGTGGTAAAGCAGCAGGACTTGCAGCCCACCCTCCCCGAAGGAGGAGGAGAGCATTCCCTCAGGCGCTCGATCCTACTCCCCTGGCCAGACCTCCAGCAACTCGAGTTTTCTTCTGACCCTGGGTCTCTGGCATTGCAAGTAATAGTGCAACCGCAGCACCAGCAGGCCGACCCAGATTTCAGCATCTTAAAATTGATGCTGCTGTGCTTTGCATTCTTTCTGCTTTGCTGCATATAGAGTCAGTAAGGAACTCACCCACATTGCTTTGTTGTAATCAGCCATTCAGTTTATCCACCCATGCCTCGTGGTTAGAGTAACAGTGATTAAACTGGGTACATCCAGCAGACATGGGTTTGAGTCCCACAACCTCCACTTGCATACTGTGTGACTCTAAGCAAGTCACTTAACCTCCCCAGTGCTTCTAGGTCACTCCTGAAAACAGACAGTTCTGCCTAGTGGGCCTTACCTGCTTTACAGAGAATATTAAAACAAATACCAATACATGTTTACTACATCATAGAATAGTAGTCGGGGTACCATGTAATTTACCTGAGTTTTACTTGGGCTGCAATGATTTTGTATAGGTAAAGATAAATGTTCAGATACATTTTGTGTGTTTTATAAGCTTGTTTTTAGACTTCAGTCAGGTTTTTATTGTATTCTTTGCATATAAGCATCTAGGTTGTAGCTTGCTTAACACAGGATCACTGTTACCAACTAGCTTATTCAAGTTTATAATCAGTAGGACCATCCAAAATCCTCAGTTGTTTGAATGAAAACTAGTCTGAATGAAAGTATGTTCACAAAGAAGAAACTGCTTTACTACTTATGAAAATACTTCACGGTTAGCACCCCATTTAGGTGAACTGGATCATTTGCACATTTTCTCCCACCTGCTGTTCCAGTCTCTGTGACAACAAAAAGTTTTCTGATAGACTGCTTCAACAAAAAGCAAATGTTAAGTATCTAAGTGTACTTATGATGGGCAGTGGATTTTGAAAGCACAGTCAATGGCGTACAGAAGGTAAGACCACAGGGGCTGTATGATGCTGGTGGGCAGAATAATGCTGCTCAATTCACGTCTGAACAAAGACATGAAGACTGGGAAACACCCTTTTCATGGACACCAAGTAAAAAAAAAAAAAAACATTCACATGTCTGGGAGATGCATGAATCCATTTTTTTTATTTATTTATTGCTTTTGTTAACCAAGTAAGCATACTAGACATCCAAGTGCCTATTTTCAGGTGTGACCCGGGAGATTACAAGGTACATACAAAGCATCAAGCATAGTCAGGGTAACATACAGGACCATCCAGCATAACAAGTAGATAGGTAGATAACAGCAAGATACATAACATATTGCCAGGTATAGCAAACAACAAAAATACAGACAATGCTAACAAGGCTAACGATATGGGGTAAGCCACAGGGGACCACACTCAGGAACAAGTAGGCAGGGATAAGTGCCCAGGGTAAGTTTCAACATATTTGAAGGTCTTCCACTAATCACTTGTGTATTTTTTAGGTGAAGACATTTTATTTCAAAGAAGCAAATTCAAGCAGTTTTTTTCTGCTCCTCCTACCCCCTGGCCATCCACTCCTTCAGGCCTGCCAAGGCTCCCTACCACCGCAGCTGAGTCTTGACCACCATCCACTGCCCCTTACTGCTGTGCTACCAGGTAATCCAAAGTAACCCTTCATTGAGTTGGAGGCTACCAGGAGGGGAAGATTGCCCCAAAGAGCTTCCTGTGTACCTGGGCATGCCAGGGGTCAGAACGGACACATGTCTGGGGCTTCCGGCTTATGGAGGGACCAACAGCTGTCCTTTGGTTGGTCAGCAGGTATTTTCCCATTTTCTTCGGAGTGTGACAGACCACATGATGTCAAGGCACAAGCCGACATCAGTCATGCTCTCTCCTGCAGTGAGGGCTGACATTTTGTCATGCCTATATCCTCCACCAGGGGCCAGCAAATGCTGAGCCATAAACCCACCCTCCCTCCCAGGAGAAGGTGAGTGGTCATTGGACACTCAGTCCTTCACCCACCAGCTGTTCCTCCAATACCCTGGCCTGTTCCCTAACCCTGGTCAGTGGTGTCACAGGCAGAAATCCAATTCAGGCAGTTAAATTATAGATATGAAAAAACAAAGGTAGTCCACCTTAGCGGTGATGGTTCAGATTAATTCACATCTGAGTTCTAACAAGCAAAGTGACCAAGTCATTGTACCTTGTGCACGTGGGGTATGGGTGTTGAAGAAAGGGGACCACAGTGCTGTCACTACTGCCATCACCCCAGAGAGATATGGACTGCATTGTTGTTACTGCCCTCACTCCAAAGGGGTGGGGGCTGTAGTGCTTCTGCCATCACCACTGGTGGATGGGGAATGTAGTACTGCTGCCATCCTACCTGAGGGATGGGGGCCATAGTGCTGATACTGCCATCTTACCTGAGGAATGGTGAACGTAGTACTGCTGCCATCACACCTAAGGGATGGGGGCCACAATGCTGCTGCTTTTGTCACACCTGAGGGAGGTCGTAGTGCTGTTGGTGCTGCCATCGCACCTGAGGGATGGGGCCATAGTGCTGCTTCCATCACACCTTAGGGATGGGGACTGTAGTGTTGCTGCTGCCATCACATCTTGTACCTAAAATAACTTTAAATTGGTACAAGGATGGAAGGATGTGTAATAGTGGAGGTCAAAATTGCTAAAATGCATGTTAGCAGAGTTAAAAATTGTTAAATAAAGTACACAAAACCAAACACCAGTAAAACCGGATTTTGGCTTAGCAGACACTGGTGACAATACCGTTTTTTACAATGTGCAAAATGGAATATGCCCTTTCTCAAACCCGGTAAACCAGTGTCCCTGTCCCCCTGGTCGTGCCTGAAAATAGGCAGGATTTGTCTAGTGCACTTACCGGTCAACAAAACTAAATAGAATAAAATAAATAAATATCCAATCCCCCGTTTGCAGCAGGGGAAGGAGACCCTGCAGAGAGACCATCAAAAACTTCTTGTATTCTATAAAGAGGTTTAGGTCCACGAGATCAAGAACAGGCCTCAGATCTCCCGTCCACTTTGGGATAAGTAAGTATCTGGAGTAAATCCCTCTGTGCCTCTGTCTTAGAGGTACAGATCTATTGCCCATTTTTGAAGCAAGGTCTGTAGTTCTTCCAGCAACAGGGGCATGAGTCCTAGTACGTATGTTGTCACAACTGGCAGATGATCTGGAAGGTCATCTAGCAGCTCCAGAGCATGACCCTTCTCTATAATCTCCAGAACCCATTTATCTGTAATTACTGTCCTTCAATGATCCAGGTGGAGGAACAGGTGACTCCCTACAACAACCCCTGGTGCTAATTGTGGCTGGGGGATGAATAAGGAGTCATGCTGAACCGGGGAGAGGGGTCCACAGCCATGGGCTCCAGCACATTTGGTTGCTTCTGAATGGGCACCTGGAGTTGGGAGGGGATCTGACAAGGACCCTGCACCTCTGTCTCTACCCTGCTGTCTATAGGCCTGACAGTCTCCTCTGACAGCAGATTGTCAAAAATTACCCCTACCTTGAGTATGGTACAGGAATTTCACTGAATTCAATGACTTACCAGATGACTGAAGACTTCTCAAAGCTTCATCTACATCATGACTAGTTTCTGTCCCCTAAATGGAGCATTGAGAACCGTTTCTGCGGCAAACCCTGCTACCCTTAGTAAACAGTAGCGCCTACAACAGATGCCAGAGGCCGCAGTCCTGGCGGAGGCATCAGATATGTCATATGTCATGTTGGCACTCTTTGCAAACTGTGTGAGACGTAAAGTTGAACCAGCATAATATTCTGTGGTGATTTGTATATGTAGCCCATGATGCTTTGCATTGTGCTGGCTTGTGTGATTCAGATATGTCATATGCTGTGCGGATCAATTGCTCACCCACATCAGCACCAGCATTCAGTGTTTTGATTAACTCTTGTTTAGCAAAACCCTCAGGCAAGGCATGTGCAGCTGCCTTAGCCTTTCTGCACAGGGTGTTCTGATATTTTATCATATGGGCCTGGCAACTAGCAATACGTAGGCCTAACAAGGGAGAGGCACATGTGCATTTGCTCAGAACATTCAACCTCCTGGATTCCTTATCAGGAGGAAAAGAACTCAGGTGTCCAGGTGCCCTGGATCTATCATAGGCAGCTGTGATCACCACTGAATCAGTCTCATGCTGATTGGCATAATGTTTGCCAGAGGGGGCAGAATACATTTTCTCTGCCTTTCTAGGCACAGCTGGTATGTTCTTTGGCCTATACCAGGCTGCATAAGTAGCATCCTCCAAGAGAGGAACAGCAGCAGGCATCTCCAGAAACTCCAGCAGGTTCTTCTTGGTGGAATCCTGCTCCTCTAAGGTGACGCCCATGGCAGCTAACATTTGCAGCATCATGGCAAAAAAAAATAAAATAAAGAGGGGTCCTCCAGAGGTGATATGGGTGTATTGACTATAAAGCCCTCACTACAGGAGCAGACTGTGGAGCTGGTGCCATGTACATATTGGCTAGCCTCAGCATAGTCTTCCTCCTCCCCTTCCTCCTCCTCCTCCATTATGAGGTCAGGATTATATTTGCATCCATCGTCTCTCATCGATGGCAATGAGTGACGTGCTGGTAACATTGGCAGCAGCAGAGAAGGTCTATTCTGCAAGGTATTAACTTGCGATGTCGATGGGGTAGTTGTGGGAATCTCTATTGACAGGCCTCCTGCAGCAGGTAGGCTTGGCAGTAGATGCCATATCATGTCTGAGAATCATAGGAGTACTGCCTGTGCAACGGCACTACTTTAAATAGTAGCCGTGACTGCCATAGTTGACAGTAGAGGTTGAGTCTCTGTCAGCAACATACTTTATTTATTTATTGAAAAGTTTCGCCAGGAAGTCACACTGAGCAACAAGCTGTTTGTCTCCCAGTCACCAGCTGTAACAGGCACAGTAGTGCCTAGGTCAGTCCCGACCTGGATGTCTAGTCGGCGATTACAAAACCCCGTTAATTACAACTGCCAGTGCTGAGAGCATTGTAGTAAAGGTCGTACCTGTAGTCTGCATGGGTGACCTGGATCTCAATGGGGAAGACTAGTTCTTGTCCTGGTGACTGTGCTTGTGGCACTTCAGTGAGGATGTACCCCAGATTTCAATGACCACAGTTCAGTTGACAAGGCAGGTGATGCAGATTTGCCGTGTAGCTGTTGCTCCATTGCTTCCATGGTCATCTAAAGGAGAAATGTCTCCAAAGCCCCTTTCCTGTGTTGTCTGATAGTGGAGCTGAATCCCTAGCAAATCTCATAGGCTTAAACATTGTGAAAGAGGCTTTAGCAGCACTCATACATCTTGTGGGTGTCCTTGTTGATTTTCCCTCCACACTCGCAGTACTAGAAAAGCTCGGATGTTTCTTTTGGTGACATGCAGGTTGCTAAAAATCACCATTAAAGTTATTACAATTTTTATAAGGAAAATAAGAAAGTGGTTGCACTTTGCAGCGACGTTTCCGATAGCAGGTCCGACAGGTCCTGTGGTCCTAGCGCTGACGTAGGTATAGTTCCAACCCCTGCCTACAATGAACAGGGGGACAGAGGGTGAGTAAGTGGTGCTCTATGGAGAACATATTCTTGACGATCTGCAGTTACCATAAGGAACTTTCCTATCTTTCAAGAATCAGTCTTCTCCATAGAGCCCCACTCTTTGGTCTTCACTAGCAAACTGTCCCTTAGAAGGAAGGAGAAAATCCCAACTAAGTAAGAATGAGTCCATTGTCCTTGGAGAGGAACAAATAAGGAGATGGGGATACCAGGTGTCTCCTTCTTCTAGGCTCAGTTGGTGGTTGTGGATGATCTTGGATGAGCAGAGAGAAGCCAGCCTAGCAGCAATAGCACCACCACCGTGGAGAACAGACTTACCACTTGGAGAAGTATAAAGGCTAGTTATGGAAGACCAGGCTTAGATGGGATTGACATGGCTAATACTTCCATTGTGAAGAAAGGCAGAGGTCACCTAGTGAAGTTCTGACATAGACAGAAAAACGTCAGCCAGCCCACTGGCGCAGTGGTTGCGTTTCCGCTTGCAATGTCGATGATCCGAGTTTGAAAGCAAACCAGGACCAGCTGGGGGAAGGAAGACTGAGCGTCCAGTGAACTGCTCTCCTCCTCCTCCTCGGGGGGGGGGGGATTGCTGGTGCTTGATTACTCCCTAGCAAAGGCCACGGGGGGCAGCAACCGAAGCTCGCATAGGGGAGGCATGCCAGACATCGGTGCATGCATGCCATACCGCACTGCACACCATGCCTCCCTCCCGAAAAAACACAGGAAAATTACCGGGCTAAGCAGGAGAACGTCCACCCCACCGCCCCACTGAGCCCCACAGAGCGGACCAAGGCACTCTGTCCCTAGACCACCATTCAATCTCCGATCATGCAGTAAGTCTCCCTCCCCAACAGCCCCACCCTGGGGGGTAAACCAGACTGCACACTGGGGCAGATGGTAAGTCCCAGTGGATGGGGTGGCAGGGGCAGAATGAGAAGGAGCCAGCTAACAACAATAAAAAAGCCTTCATCTGGTGTCTCCCTCTCTCGCTCTCAATTCCCTAGCACCCAGTTCCAAGCTAATCCATATTTGATGGCACGAAAGCAGTGAGGAGAGGAAAACCAAACTCTGGTGAGAAAGAAATAATGTGACCTACAGTTCTGGGAATTAATTCCATGCCTCTGGAATACCATCTCAGAGCTCTAACCATAGAGCTACAGGCTCACATGGCTGGAGGTTCACAGACAAGCTGGAAAAACTGAGACACCTACTCAGTTTCCAAGAAAAAACACACACTTGAGACATAGACAGCACTGAAGTACAAAGTGTATACACCAGAACCATTTACTGCACTAGATGAGGTCAAAGGAAGGCTACTTCCCAGGGGATACAACGATATAACGATCTCTTTCATCTTGCCCATGCAAAGGAGTTTTCTACATAGCGACAACGTCACACCTATAAAAATCAGTATATAATGAATCAGGACCATGCTAACACACACACACTCTAAAGACCAACATGACCCAATAGGCAGACAGAGTAAAATGAAAATTACGTACTCACTGTAATTCTTGATCTTCCTGTGCATCTTCACCATTCGTCACTGGCGGGTTCAGGCCAGAAGCACTAGTACCCCATGCGAAGCCTTTTAGTTTTAAAAAGTGTTCTTCCTCTCTAGAGGAGGGACCGACGTTGGGGACAGCGTCGCCCTTGAAGCTGACATATTGCATGGCACTCACGGGTTGGCCAGAAACAGACGTAGGCCCCTCCATCACCTCAGTTCTGCTCGCCGGAGAAGGAAATTAGAGATAGAGAAAAAGGGGAGGAGGGTGGGGCAAGGGAGCCCAAGGAGACCTGGGTCAACAGATTGCTGTTGCCCCCAGTGTGTATAACGGAGGCAGGGAGGCCAGGGACCTCACCTTGGCGACCCTTGTGCGACGCCGAACACCGAAGGTTGGGGAGTCGCGGCTCAACCTCACCGCACAGCTAACTAAGGTGCAGAAGTCCATGAAAAAGCAAGCGTTGCATTGATCCATGTCATGGTTTGGTCCAAGGCAGGTGAATCACCGGTCATGCGGTTCCGTTAGGGAGAAAAGACTACCACTGGGGCATCGATGCATTGGGGTAGTCCCCGCCTCACAACGTTTTTTCCCCAAACCCAACATGATCGGCCGTGCACAAAAACAAGAAAAACGAAGGTAAAAGACTTGACGCCGACCTGCCATAAAAATAAGAAACAGTGCCAGTAATGCAACAAAGCTAATCGGTGTTGAGTAAATCAATGGGTGAACGAGCAGAGCTAAGCTTCTGGAAGTTTCGCATTGAAGATCCTTGTCCCAACAGAGTCGTACAGTCCTCAACAGCTGGAAAAACAGAACTAAGGTGATGGAGGGGTCAACGTCCATTACTGGCCAACCAGCGAAAAGCTACGTAAGACATCGGCCCCTCCTCCAGATAGGAAGAAAGCTTTTTAAAGCTAAAATTTTACCGCAGGGTCCTAGCGCCTCCAGCTTGAACCCACAGTGATAAACAGTGAAGACTGACATAGGTAAGATCAAAGACTCCCTGGAGCACTTAGGTCGGAAAGAAAACAATCAGTCAATAGGTGACTGGTGGGCCTACTCCAATCCAATGGAACCTATGACAGGGTTGAATACGGCCCGGTCCCATTTGTTCTGCACAAAGAGTCTGAATGCAAGGATCTGTTCCATTCTCTCCTTTTCAGTCTCTTGTCTGTCTGGCTGCACAACCAAATTTTCTTGTGAGACCTCGGACTTGATCACCCCAGTGGTCTTGCAATTCACTGCCTCTCGCTAGCTCTCTACCTTCTCTTGCTGTTCTGTATTTTCTTCCTCCTTGCATATCTGCTGGTATAAAAATATCTGTGAATCATTATGTGGAAATATAACTGATACTGGGATCCCTTTGTTTAGAAATGCATATAGTTTTACTGTTGAAATGTATATACTTACAGTGTTGAAATGACTGCAAAAAGCTGTTTGGAACTGAAGGGGTTAACCTGTTTGAAAACTCTCTGAGAAGCTGTAAGCAACAGGTTAGCTCTGGGTCACAATGTTCTTTTTGCTGCACTTGTTGAAACTTACAAGAACACTATGTGAGAAGCATGCTGTTTTCTTAATGAGCGGGGGATGCAAAGACTTATAAAAACAGAGCTGCAATTTCTTGCAAGACAGCGAGAGATGCAGAGGCTAAGAAAGACTGATTGGAAATTGAGAAGAAACCTAGATGGACGTTCTCTGTTTATACTGCCTTTGTAAATAGTTATACTGAACTTATTTTTTTTTTATTTTAATGTTAATAATAAATCACTTGTTCGAATTTTACAACTGCTCCTGGTTTTCCTATGCTTCTTGACCTGAGCCTCGACGACAGATGGTATCAACCAAGGTAGGATTTACGCTGTACATACTCCAAGCCAGGAGTTTTGTGCGCGGGTACTAGACCTGGTATCAGGGAGGCATAGAAGAAAGGTATGGATTCTGCAGCAGCAAGCCCAGGAGTGGTTACCAGGGAAATGGCAGCCAAACTAGCAGAGACAGAAGTCCAAGCTGAGACTGTACAGTCAGCACCAGTGATGGAAAAAAAAAGAACAGGCAGTGACAGAACCTGAAAGCCTGACTGCCTTTTTTAAATGGTGGGCTATACAAAAAAAAAAAAAGAGATGGAGCAATTCATCAACATCCTGCCTACAGATGTGCAGCTTTGGATAAAGGAACACCGACCAGAAAGTGGGGAAAAGGCTGTTTCTTTGGCTGAAGACTACCACATAGCCAGACAGACGCCATAGCAGCGAGGTTACAGCCAAGCACCGGTAAGACACTCTTTTTCCCATTTAAGCTCTAAGCCCGATAACTCTGGTGGGGGTAACAAATCAGTGCCCAAAGACGTTATTTGTTATAACTGTAATAAGCCAGGTCATATTGCAAGAAATTGCCATAAGAAGAGTGACACTGGAGCAGATTTAGCAAATTGGGGCAAGTACTTAACAGATGTGAAGGTGGAGAGATAAGACTGTGAAGGGACTGATAGATTCGCGGGAAGCAGACATATCCTAGTGCATATTGAAGTGCTGGGAAAACAATGTCCAAAAGAAGCAGGTACTGGTGTCAACTGCATCGACGGGGAGACTCAATACTATCCCACCAGCCAAGTGATTCTCACTAGTAATGGGGTGTCACACCAAATGAAAGTGGGGGGTAGTACCTAAGTTACCTGTAGCTGTGATTATTGGAAATGACGTTCCAGGATTTACTGAGTTAATCAAAGAGGGAGTAAATCTTGATGTTTCAGCATCAGTGGTAACAAGAACTCAGGTAAAGAAAATCTCAGATGGTGGGGACTCTTTTCCTTTCAATGATTTTGATTCGGACTTGTTTGAGCACAACTCCAAGATTCGGAAATCCAGGAGAGAAAGACAACACCTGAAGAAACAGTGGCAAAAAAAGACTGATGAACATAAGGAGTTAACATATAAAAATGCTGAAACTAAACTAATCACTGACTGTGATTTTCTTTCAGAACAAGATAATGTTTCTCGCCAGGGTTATTTTAAGCAGCTAGGGGTGAAATCAAAACAGGGTGAAACAAATGTTTAAAAATGTAATGGGTTGCTGTACACAGTTTGGGTTAAACCCCAGACACTGGAACAACTGGTTATACCACAAAAGTATGGAACTGAGTTGTTACAGACAGCACATAATAATCCTATGGCTGGTCATTCAGGGAGGGATTGTACCCTTGCCAGATTGCTATATAGATTTTACTGGCCTGGAATTCATGAAGTTGATGCTACCTATTGCAGTTCTTGTACTGAGTGTCAGAAAGTAGCCCAAGTGACTGAAAAAGACAAGGAGCCCCTGGTGCCCCTACCCTTGACAGATGTGCCTTTTGAGAGAATTGCAGTGGATGTGGTTGGTCCGTTACACAAAAGTAAAAAGGGTAAGCGATTCATTTTGGTAGTATTCAACTATGCTAATCGATACGCAGAGGCAGTTCCAATGCGTACTGTCACAGTCCCAAAAGTGGCAGCAGAGTTTGACAACATTTTCAGCAGGGTGGGCATCCCTAAATAAATCATTACTGATCAGGGTAGTAATTTTGGTGCTTCATTACTTAAGGAGTTGTACAGACTACTACGTATCACTGCCATAAGAACCTCCTCTTATCACCCTCAGACTGACAGTCTTAGAAACATAGAATTTGACAGCAGATAAGGACCGCTTGGCCCACCCAGTCTGCCCATTTCCCTACGTCATGGATAAGCTGCAGATTCTAGTTAATCAACAGCTTACTTCCTCCTGCCCCCCCACTAGAATTGCCTTATGCCTGTCCCATGCATTCTTGAATTCTCCCACCATTCCTGACTCCACAACCTCCAAAGAAAGGCTGTTCCATGCATCCACAACTCTCTCTGTGAAAAAATACTTTCTAACATTACCTCTGAGCCGTCCCCCCTCTATCTTCAAATTGTGCCCCCTTGTTCTTGCACATCTCTTCTTCTGAAAGATACTACCCTCTTGTATCTTGTTAATTCCCTTGAGATACTTGAAAGTTTCTATCATGTCCCCACTCTCCCTCCTTTCCTCAAGGGTATACATATTAAACTGCTTTAGTCTCTCCTTGTATGTCTTCTGGTGCAGACCTTGCACCATTTTGGTTGCCCTCCTCTGTACAGCCTCCACTCTGTCTATGTCTTTGCAGAGATGGTGTCTTGTTGAAGATTTTAATCAAACCCAAAAATGCATGTTAAAAAGGTTTGTAAAAGGGGAAGGAAAAGATTGGGACCAATACTTACCTTACCTGCTTTTTGCTTACACAGAAGTGCCACAGGCATCAACAGGTTTTTCACCATTTGAAATGCTGTATGGTAGATAGCCTAGAGGGCCACTAGATGTAATAAAAGAAAAATGGGAAAATAACCCCACTCAGAAACAATCTATTACATCCTGTATGTGTGCTCTGAGAAAGAAGCTGGCAAAATATGTTGAAATCACCTATAGTAATCAGAAAGAGGCCCAAAACCAGCAGAAGGTGCATTATAACCATGGGGTAAAAGAAACTGTTTTTGAGCCAGGTGAAAAGGTCTTGTTACTGTTACCCACTACAGAAAATGAACCGTTAATGAAGTGTCAAGGACCTTCTAAGGTTCTTAGGCATACTGGCAGTTAACTATGAGATTGACAGTGTTAGAGGCCTGGAATTTTCTCAGGAAAAAAAGAGGGATTGGTAAAGGGGAGACCCTGCTCCTGCCTGTGGTGGATAACCCTTTTTTTCTACCGGGACTGGAGGATGGAGGTTTCAAAGAGAGGGAGAATAAGGGAGTCCAGAGTATAGGGGATTTAGTTAAGCAGGGAACCCTGTGCCCGTTGGAAGATATTGTCCAAAGGCTTGGATTACAGAGGCAACAAGTATTTCGATACCTTCAGCTTAGGGCATTTGTGCCAAAAATGGATAGGGGAGGAGAGCAGGTACAGAAATGGTGGGCGATGGAGTCATTGGTATATCTTGCACAGAAAGACCCCAAGGGTTTTGTTAGAAAGGCTGCGAAAATAGGGAAACAGGACTACCCAGACCATACCCAGAAAACAAGAATATTGTGGGAGAGAGACATAGGGAGTGACATCACAGAGGGTAATTGGCAAAAGCTGTTAGAAGGGCATACAGGGCTCCTAGTGTGTAATAGATTCAAAGAAGCCTTCTATAAATTTGTGCATAGGCTTTATTATCCCCCGGTGGCGGTACATAGGGCACACCCAAATATATCTCCTCTATGTGGTAGGTGAGGCAGAGAGAGGGGGACGTATAGACACTGTTTCTGGGCGTGCAGAGTTCTACAGACCTTTTGGGGGGGAAGTCATTGGGGAAGTAAGTCAAATGGCAGGCTGCCATCTATGGGTAGAACCTATTGTAGGTCTATTCGGAACGCTCCAGGAGAGGAGGGAGAATGGGAGCCACTACCACGGTGGATGAGGGTAGTACTAATGTTGGCGAAGCATTGTACACAAAATACTTGGGTTACATGCGTAACACCGTCTATTCGCATGATGGCAGTAGACTTATCCGACCAGACACTAGCCCTTGAAAGACTGACCCTCATTCTTAAGGACAGGGAGAATCCTTTTATAGGGAATGGGCTCCTTCCTGGCATCACTTAGTGGAGAAGAGGAAATTACATTACGGATGGGATTGGCACAGGAAAATACAGGATGATTAGAGACCTATAAATTAATGGCCGCAGATAAATTTGGGGAAGAATGGAATGGAAATGTAAAAGAAATGGCACATGGTAGAAAAAGGATGGGGTAAATATAATTAATGTATTGTTAGTTTATTAATAACTATCTGTAATATTATATGGAATGCATCAATCTGTTGTATGTCTATTAAACATTTTGTTGTGTATTTTTTTTTAAATACTTTTCAAAATTAATAAAAAGATTATGCAAAAAAAAAAAAAAAAAACTGAGATCGAGACCCCTGATAGGAAAAATCCTACTAAGATATACCATGCTAACCTCCTCAAGAAATGGTTTGAAAAAACACCAAAAGTTGTTTTGCTAGTGTTACCAAAAACTGAAAAAGAAGATATTGATATAGTTTATGATAGAAGGGAACAAACTGTTACTGCTGATGCTGTAAAGGTTAATGTTTCCTTAACCTCTGAACAAACTGCAGAAATGTGTAACTTCCTAAAGAAATTTAACAGTACTTTTACCACAGTGCCAGGCCGAGCTAAAGGCGTTGAGCACATAATAGGGACAAAGAATGCTAGCCCTATTAGACAAAAGACGTACAGATTACAGGAGTGGTTCAGAGCAGACGTGGTTAAAGAAATACAAAAAATGAAAAGAACTGGGTATCAGAAGAGTTGAGAAGTGTGTGGTCATCACCAGCGATGATTGTAAACAAAAAATTAGGAGGTATAAGAATCTGCCTTGATTTTAAGAAATTTAATCAAGTGTCAGAATTTGATAGTTATCCTATGCCCAGAACAGATGATTTGGTGGACAGACTGGGGAGTGCAAAGTATATCAGTACCCTTGATCTCACCAAGGATTACTGGGAAATCCCCCTAGCTAAAGAATCCCGAGACAAAACTGCATTTGCCACCCCTATAGGATTCTATCAGTTCACCACCATGCCCTTTGGGTTACATGGCAATCCCGCTACATTCCAGCGTTACATGGATGTAATTTTATCCCCTCATACTGGTTATTCTGCTGCATACCTGGATAATATCGTGGTGTATAGTCCAGATTGGAAAAGCCACCTGGAATACCTACGAGCAGTTATCCAATCTATCAAAAAGGCAGATCTGACAATTAACCCTACCAAGTGTGCATTGGGCATGCAGGAAACCAGATATTTAGGCTGTGTTTTAGGAAATCGACAAGTCAAGCCTGAGGTTTCTAAGATAGAAACTAGCTAACAGCCCTGCCCCTAAATCCAAGAAACATGTCAGGTCATTTTTAGGGCTGGCTGGTTATTATCGGAAATTTGTTCCAACCTTTGCAGAGTTAGCTACTCCTTTCACAGAACTCACAAAAAGACGGTACCCTAATAATGTGAAATGGACCACAGTGTATGACAAAGCTTTTCGAGCTATTAAGGCTATACTATATTCAGCCCGTTTTAAGAAGACCAGACTTTCAGAAATCATTTTTGTTACAAACAAATGCATCAGAGGCAGGCCTAGGTGCAGTCTTGACTCAGCATATAGATGGGAAAGAACACCCGATTCTCTATATTAGTAGGAAGTTGCATGACAGAGAAAAAAGGTACTCCACCATTGAAAAGGAATGTCTTGCAGCAAAGTGGGCAATGGAGTCCCTTAAGTTTTACCTACTAGGAGATGACTTTCTACTTGTAACAGATCACAATCCTCTCTGTTGGTTTAACAAAATGAAGGATACAAATTCTAGAATCACATGGTGGTACCTGGCACTACAGCCATATAAATTTGAAGTGATGCACAAATCTGGGAAAGAGAATGTCAATGCTGATTTCTGTCAAGCTACGGATATGGAATTGAGAATTCTGAAGGTTAAAAAACCAAATGAGTGAGTTTAAACTTCACTATTTCCTGAACTCTTATGGAAAAAAAGGATACTGCATATGCACAAAAATGTACAGGTAATTTGTTCATATTAGATGAGACTTACTAGAAAGTTTTGAAAACCTATTTTTGTAAAACAGGTTCCCTCCGGGGGCATGTGACAGGGTTGAATACAGCCCTGTCCCTTTGCTTATAGAGAAAGAGTTTAAATGCAAGGATCTTTTCTACTCTCTCCTTTTCTGTCTCTTCTCTCTCCGGTTGCGCAACCAAATTCTCTCGAGACCAAGGACTTCATCACCCTGTTGGTCCTGCAATTCTCTGCCTCGCCCTACCACTCTACCTTCTTTTGCTATTCTGTATTTCTTCCCCCTTGCATATCTGCTGGTATAACAATATCTGTGAATCATTATGTGGAAATGTAACTGATACTGGGATCCCTCTGCTTAGAAATGTATATAGTTTTACTGTTGAAATGTATATAGTTATACTGATGAAATGATTGTGAAAAGCTGTTTGAGACTGAAGGGTTAACCTGTTTACAAACTCTCTGAGAAGCTGAAAGCAAGAGGTCAGCTCTGGGTCAAAATGTTCTTTCTGCTGCACTTGTTGAAATTTACAAAAACACTACGTGAGAAGCATGCTGTTTTCTTAACGAGCAGGGATTGCAAAGACAGAGCTGCAATTTCTTGCACGAGAGAGACAGAGACTGAGACTGGAAATTCAGAAGAAACCCAGATGGACTTTCTCAGTTTATACTGCCTCTGTAAATCGTCATACTGAACAATTTTTTTTTTAAATTTTACTGTTAATAATAAATCACTTGTATGAATTTTACAACAGTTCCTGGTTTTCCTATGCTTCTTGACCTGTACCTCGATGACAGAGCCAAACACAAGAAATAAACAAAAAACTCAGAGAATTCTCCTAAGACACTAATGAATAGGGGTCAGGACGAAGCATCCTGCAGGGTACCTCTATCACCCAACAATATACTACCAGTCCTGTGCTGAGGGCCTGAAAGGAGCCCACCAAAAACTTGCAGTGATCTGAAGGAGATCCACGCCTGCAGGTGAGGAATCCCTTGCCAAAACTTACTTGTAATATACAGAAAAATTGCAAACCGAAGACTAATGCAAGATGCGAGAAGACGTCATAAGCATGACGTTCACTGTGTCAAAAGCAGCAAATTCTATGAGAGTAACACAGGATGCGTAACAACTGTGTGGGGTATGGGGCAACGATGATGCAGGCTTGAATAAAATATACAGCAAGAAGTGCAAGAAGAAAATGCCCACTGCATGAAAAACACAAGTTTTATGATAAGCTGGCTTGAAAGAACCAAAGGCAGTCTTGCAAACATGCAAAACATTGTAAGTAATAAGAATGTATATGCTTAAAATACAGCTGGAAAAACAAAGATTCGAAGCCAGCACTGAGATCGGCACAAAAGTTGAGGCCTCACTGACTCAGCACAAAACAGCAACAACAAACAGCATAAAGGCCACACAAGAACTGCCACAAGTCAAATCAAGACTGAAGGTACTGAAAAAGTCCATGCCGAAGATATGTCTGTTCAGAGAGGACTGGCACCACACCAGACACCAAAAGGTATTGAGGCTGACAATGATGAAACCTAGAAGACTGCCTGTCCTCCCTGGCAATAGGCTGTCTGGTACCTAAAACATGCCAAGACAGGACTGGTAGCCCAAATCAGACTTTCTGCTGAAGCAACTGGCCTTAACAGGCACATTACTTTACATAAAGGTCAGTGAATGAACTGGTCAAACAATGTAGAGCTGAGAGGAACACATAGATCCAAAACTGACAGACAACTAGAAAGAGAGTAGGAAAAAAACACATTGTGAAAAACAAAATCAGTAATAAGCTAGAAACTTTAAAGGCCTACGCAGGCGAAACTCAAAGTTCCATTGAGCCCTGATGAGGTGTAATCTCAAAGGTACTGTGACAAACCCACCTATCTGTGCTCCTCTCACAAGTGGCTGCTGCAGACCTTCACCCATGTTTGCCTCTCACCATGTCCTTGTGCCCACACTCGACCCCCCTGAAAGGTGGTGAACATCAGACACCTGGACCCTCTGTGCCTAGTCACCAGTCTCCCTGGATCATGCCAAGGCCAACTGCTCGAACCCCAGCTGAATTGTAGGCTCTGTCTTACCAAACTTCACTTCACTCCTTTCCCTGTATCATGAAGGAATGTGTTTTTCAGATTACTTAAACTACATTTAGAGTGCCTCTTCAAATTGGCCGTTACCCCAGAAATTCACAAATTATACCCCTTTTTACTAAAATGCACAGTCTGTATATTGTGCTAAATAAGGACAACTTTATTTACACAATATATTTACACACTGGCCAAAGCAGAACAATAGGGCTTACAGGAGAAAACATTGAAAATAATAGGCATTAAACCTTAAAAACGCAAGTGTAGCTTTCCTATAGCTAGGGGACATGACAGAAACTTTTAAGTACCTCAAGGGAATCAACAAAGTCCAAGAGGGTAGCATCTTTCAGAAAAAGAGATGTACAAGAACAAGGGGACACGATTTGAAGATAGAGGGTGGACAGCTCAGGGGCAATGTGAGGAAGTATTTTTTCACAGAGAGGGTGGTGGATGCATGGAACTGCCTTCCTGTGGAGGTTGTGGGGTCACAAACAGTGGGGGAATTCAAGATTGCATGGGACAGACATAAGGCAATTCTTGCGGGGGTAGGAAGTAAATACAGGTTACTCACCTGTAACAGGAGTTCTAGGAGTGGTATATGTTGTTCATCCACACTTTGTGGCAGGTTCCTTGCCACTTTAAATCTTGCCGGAAGGTCTTCAAGCTGGCTCCTCCCACCCACCCGTGTGGTAAAACTCTCGGCTCTGCCCCATGACACCAGACCCAGGCCCGCTGGAAGCCAGGTTTAAGCCGTGGGAGGTCGGATGGTGTGGATGAACAAATATATACCACTTAGAACTCCTGTAACAGGTGAGTAACCTGTATTTCTAGGGACGTGGATATGTTGTTCAATCCACACTTATTGGCAGACTCCTAGCAACTCTCCGGGAGGAGGGAGGCAAGGCACGCACCTCCTACTTACGGAATAAGGACTGGAGAACTGAGGTCCCAAAACCAGCATCCCGGTGTGACTCTAGGTTGATGTGGTAAAGGGTAGTGAAGGTGTGTGCTGACTTCCAGGTAGCAGCCCTGCAGATTTCCTGGATAGGGACGTCACTAGAAACAGCCACCAAAGCAGCAGTATGGCGGGTAGAATGAGCTCTTATCCCTTTGGGAGGCTCCATGCCCGCCAACCTATAGCAGAGATCTATGCAGGAGGTGACCCACCTGCCTAACGTCTGCTTGGCTGCAGGTCTGCCAGGTGTGGCTTCAGTGTAGGTGACAAACAGCTGGCGAACCTCTCCCCGAACTGCAGCCATCCGCTCCTTATAATAAGAGAGTGCTCTTATAGGGTCCAGAGTATGAAGCCTATATTCGGCCTCAGAGGTGTGACTGGGGTAGAACACCGGCAGAGTCAACACCTAGTTAAGGTGAAACTCCGACACCACCTTCGAAAGGAATTTCGGGTGGGGGCGCAGGACAACCTTGTCCCTATGGAAGACCAGATAAGGCGACTTGATGGAAAGCACCATAAGCTCTCCCATCCTTCTGGCTGACGTAACAGCCACCAAGAAGGCAGTCTTCTACGACAGGTGAGAGATGTCACACCTGTGCATTGGTTTGAATGGCTTGCCCATGAGCTTAACCAATATCAGCAGTAGATCCCACGGAGGTGGAGGTTCTCGCACCAGAGGGGACGTGTGATCAAGGCCTCTGAAAAAGTGCCCGACCACCTTCTCCTGCGCCACTGACTGCTTGCCGGCCCGCGCCCGGTAAGCAGAGATGGCTGCCAGGTGCACCTTGAGGGTCATCGACCGAAGCCCTAGCTGAGAAAGGGACTACAGGTAGTCTAGAATGCTAGGCAATGAATAGGAGGAAGAGTCCAACCCCTTGCCCTGACACCAAATGGAGAATCTCTTCCATTTGAAGGCATAGCATTTTCTGCTCGATTCCTTACAGGATGCCTCAACAACACTGAGGACCTCGTCAGAAAGACCCAAGGCCTGGAACTCTAGCCGCTCAGGAACCAGGCCGTCAAGTGCACGGATTGAAGGTTTGGATGGAATACCTTCCCCTTGTTGATCGAGATCAGGTCTGGGCGAACTGGAAGCTGCCTCGGGAGCCTGGAGCTGAGGCTGAGGAGATCTGGATACCAGAAATGGCGGGGCCAGTCTGGGGCTACCAGAATCACCTACGCCTGGTCCCTCTTCACCTTGAGAAGCACCTTGTGGGTCAAGGGGAATGGAAGGAAGGCGTAGAAGAGGCCCGGGGTCCACGGCCTCGAGAAGGCATCCCCCTGCAGCGAGCCCTTCTGAGGGGGGTGGGCGTGAAACAGCCTCAGCTTTGCAATCTCCCTGGAGGCGAACAGGTCCACCTGAGGGGTTCCCCAGTTGGAGAACAGATCTTGTACTACCTCCAGCAGGAGAGACTACTCGTGAGATGCAGCGCCTATCAGGCTGAGGGCATCGGCCAGACTGTTGGAGGCTCCTGCCATATGGATGGCTAGGAGATCCACCTCCAGGCTGATCACGAGAGACCAAGTGAGGACAGCCTCCTTGCACAGGGGCAAGGAGTGCATCCCGCCCAGTCGGCTGAGGTAGTACATGGTCGTGGTGTTGTCCGTCTGGACCACTGACCCCGTACAAACGGAGCGAAGGCGGTGAAGGCTAGTGGGACCGCTTGAAGCTCCAGCAGGTTGATGTGGCATCGAGACCCCACAGGGGACCAGAGGCCATGGTCTCTGAGCTCCCCCAGATGGGCACCCCAAACCCATCAGAGAGGCGTCGGTTGTCAGAGTGGCCGTCAGCTCAGGGCAGACAAACTAGATACCCTCCTGCAGATGACCTGGAATGAGCCACAATTAGAGGCCATTCCACATTTCCTGGGTCACTGTCACTGGCTGGTTCAGAGGACCGGAGTGCTGTGACCATTGGCGGGCCAGCCCCCATTGCAGGGGACGCATATGCCAGTGGGACCAACGGACCGCGCTGGTGCAGGCCGCCATGAGGCCCAGAAGGCACAGGAAGCCCCAGGCTGGGCGCAATTGCCCAACCAGAAATGATTTGTCAAAGGTGGAAAGGACCTCGGCCCTGTCCGCCAGGAGCCATGCTCTGGCTCAAAGAGAGTCGAGCTCAGCCCCGATGAACTGAATCACCTGCGATGGCACAAGTTCCGACTTGGACTCATTGATGAGGAGGCCAATATGAGAGCAGACCTGGAGGGCCAGATCCCTGGACTGCTCCAACTTGGAGGTGGCTGTAATCAGCCAGTCGTCCAGGTAAGGGTACACCCAGACCCCTCGGCACCGCAGGAATGCTGTCACCACTGCCGTGCATTTGGTGAGGACCCTGGGAGCTGGAGAGAGACCGAAGGGCATGGCCTGGAACTCGTAAAGAGATCCCTCTGCTCTGAAGTGGAGGAATTGCTGGTGAGATGAACGGATTGGGACGTGAAAGAACCCGTCCTGAAAGTCCAGAGAACAGAACCACACGCCTCGTTCCAGGGATGGAATGATCTGAGCCAGAGTGACCATTCTGAAGGTGCGAGACCTTAGGAACTTGTTCAGGTCATGTAGGCTGAGAATGGAGTGTCAGCCCCTCGTCCATTTTGGGACCAGGAAGTACCTGGACAAACCCTGGGTCTGGATCGGGGTCCGCTACCTCCCGGATCACCTCCTTCTGGAGGAGCAAGGCAATGTCGGCTCAATGAGCCGACAGAGAGGCTGCAGAACCCGTAGCTCCCCGTGGGGCGACGGCTCGACAGGAGGGGAATTGCTCGAATTACAGAGGCAGACCCCCGCCTACCACTTCCAACACCCAGCGGTCCGTGGTGATAGTGGACCAGAAGGAAAGGAAGTGGCAGAGCCGTCCCCCCACGGGGGGACCGGGAGAAGTGACAAGGTTGGGGGGCGACACCCCTCAACCCGTCACTCGGCAGGCTTGGAGGAAGGGCCGGCCAAGGAGCTGCCTGGGCCTTTTCCTCCAGGCTTCCTGCTGGAGGAAGCAGCAGGCTTGGCTTTGGGGTGCCAAGCACGAGCCTGCTGGCCCTGATGAAAAAAATTACTCACCTTAGTAATGTTGTTTCTTCTAATGGTGTCTTGATATATTATGACATATGCAGTGAGTCCCAACCTTCGAACTGCTCCGGAGGCGAAAGAGGTAACTTTCCATGCCAGGCATGGAACTTTGAGCACGAGCTCGGTTGAAAACTGTCTGTTGTTCTTCAAACTCAAACTGTCAGATCTTTACAAGCAAAACTCACTAAGGTTCTGTGTGGAAGCTGTAAACCTACACTAGCCAACTGGCTACTAAATATAAGAACACATTTTTTGGGCCCCAAAAAAAAAAGACTCAAGTCAGGGGACCTAAAAAATGAAAAACAAAGCACCCAATCACCCCAAAAAGGGGTGGTGAAAAAACAAGGTGGGCATCTACTAAGTGCCAACACTGCACTGCCCACCCACATCCCAAAAGCAGAGGTTCTGAGAGGGGCAGGCAGGGGGGAGGTCAGACTATAGCAGGACTCCATTAGAAGAAACAACATTACTAAGGTGAGTAATTTTTTCTTCAAACAACATGAAGTCTTGCTATATTATGACATATGCAGACTACACAGCAGTACCTCCATGGAGGAGGGACAGAACCTACATAGGAAATAGGTTCTGAAGCACAGCTGTGCCAAACCAAGCATCACTCCTAGCCTAGATGTCCAGGGAGTAATGCTTGGTAAAAGTGTGAACTGTTTTCCAGGTAGCTGCTTGACATATCTCTAGGATAGGGATGTCCCTGGCAGCAGCCAGAGACGCAGCTGTACCTCTGGTAGAGTGAGCCCTCAGACCTGAGGGAGGAACCTTACCCAGTTTTTCATAGCAAAATTGGATACAAGAGACAATCCACCTGGCAATGGATCTCTTAGTGGCAGGTTTCCCTTTACCAACCTCACCATAAGTGAGGAACAGTTGGAGGGAGTTAAACCTGTGACCCTTGGTACGTTCTACGTAGTAACTAAGGGTTCTTTTGACATCTAAACTGTGCAGTCTCCTCTCGCCAGAGGAGGAAGGTCAGTGAAGTACACAGGGAGAGACACAGATTGATTAAGGTGGAAGTCTGAAACCACCTTAGGCAAGAAAGTACAGTTACGTAAGAACTTACCGTAGCAGTAGATCTTCAAGAACAGCTCTTGCAGCAGGTTACACCATTAGGACTGAAGCCGGCAGGCGTCAGGACCCCACGGAAATATTCTAGCTAGCTATCTTCAGCGGGGACCATCGGCGTCAGTCACGCCTCCGGCGTCAGGCGTAGTACATAAGAGGCGGTCCCTGAGATTCCCCAGTTCTCCCGCCGGAGACTTCCGGCCGCAGGCTGACATCGAAATGGGCGAGCGAGGATCCACCGTCAGAAGACAAACGGGAAAAAATTCCTGTTAACAAAGGCTTAAGCCATGCCTCCTCCAAGGGGAAAGGTGGGCGGGAAGGTACCTGCTGCAAGAGCTGTTCTCGAAGATCTACTGTTACGGTAAGTTCTTACGTAACTGTACTATCTTACTTCGAGACACAGCTCTTGCAGCAGGTTACACCATTAGGACTGATTCCCAAGCAATAGTGCTTGCAAACATTCTCCTGATAAAGGTATGAACAGAGCTCCAAGTGGCTGCAGCACAAATGGCAGAAGTGGAGACGTTTCGAAGTGCTGCAAAAGATGTGGCCACGCCCCTAGTGGAATGGCCCCGGACTGCTCCTGGGAGGGGCTTTCGTTTGATATCATAACAGTAAGAGATGCATTGGGCAAGCCAGCGAGACAGGGACTGTTTGGATACTGGTTGGCCCTTCATCCTTTGGTAAAGGCAGAAAGCTGCTCCAGTGCGGGCTGCTTAGTTCTGCTCAGGTAGTACCTCAAGCTGCGGTGAACATCCAGGGTGTGAAGCAGCGCCTATCCTCTGTTAGAGTAATTAGGAAAGTAGACCGGCAGGTCAATATCTTGGTTGAGAGGGAGTGTGGAAACCACCTTAGGCAAGAATTTTAGGATCCGTCCTCAGGGATACTCTGTCCCAGTGGAAAATTAAATAGGGCTCTTTGCACATGAGAGCCTGAAGCTCAGAAACTCTTCTCGCTGATGTAACAGCAGCCAAAAATAACGTTTTCCACGACAGAAAACGCAGCTCGCAATCCGCGGTAGGTTCAAAGGGGGGAGCGTGAGTTGCTCCAGGACAAAGAGCAAGTCCCAAGGAGGCACTGGGTCCTAATGTACGGCCTAAGGTGTAACACCCCTCTTAAGAATTCTCGACAGGCATCTAATTGTGCCACTGTGCGCTGTCCCATCGGGAGGTGATAAGCTGAAATGGCACAGAGGTGCACTTTAATCGAGGAGTAGGCGAGACCCGAACGGAAAAGGGAGAGCAGGTACTCTAACACCGCTTTCACTGGACAACCTAAAGGGGAAAGGCCGCGTGCTTGTAGCCACAGACAAAAACGGCGCCATTTCATGGCACATGTCGCATGTGTGGCTGGCTTTCTGACTGCAGAAAGGACTTCCACAACCTCTTGCGAGACCCCATGGCGCAAGATGGCTATGTCTCTAGGAGCCATGCGTGCAGGTTCAATGAGCGTAAGTCCGGGTGGACCAGTGAACCCTTCTCCTGAGACAAGAGGTGGGAGCTGAATGGCAACGGGAGCGGAGGTTCCCAGGACAGCTGAATTAGCAAAGGGAACCAGATCTGCCTGGGCCAGAATGGGGCCACCAAGATCATTGCTGCATGCTCCCTGCGCAGTTTGAGAAGAACTCTCTGGATTAACGGGAAGGGAGGGAAAGCATAGTGGAATCTGTCCACCCAGGAGAGGGACAACGCGTCTCACCAGAAAACACCAGGCCCTGGATCTAGCGAGCAAAAATTGGGCAGTTTTGCGTTGGATGGGGAGGCGAACAAGTCCAATTCTGGAGTTCCCCATCAAAGAAACAGATCCTCTGCTACCTCTGGGAGAAGTTCCCACTCGTGGACTCTGGCCTGGGAGCGACTCAGGCCATCTGCAATTGTGTTGTCCACCCCGGGAACATGTACTGTGATCAGGTTCGCGCCGTGTCGGATTACCCAATCCCACACCCTCATGGCCTCCCTGCAAAGGGGGTAAGAGTGTGCGCCTCCTTGTTTGTTGAGGTAATACATCACCACCGTGTTGTCTGTCTGAAGCAGGAGAGTACTCGGCGGGATCTCTGACCGAAATGCCTGCAGGGCATAAAGGACCACCCTCATCTCTAGGACGTTGATATGGAGGTGGGCCTCCAGAGGGGTCCACGTTCCCTGGGACTTCACCCCGTCCAGGTGTGCTCCCCACCCTAGACCTGAGGCGTCTGTGGTGAGGATTACCTCCGGGGACGGCGCAATAAACGGGACGCTCATAGAGACTGTCCCTGGGTCTAGCCACCACTGCCAGTCTCGAATCGCGGTGTTCGCGATTCTGACCGGATGCTGCATGTGGTCTTGCCTTTGGTCCCACTGCACCTTGAGCATCCACTGAGTTACCCGCATGTGGAGCCTTGCGAAAGGGGCAGTAGGAATGGCCGCAGCCATGTGTCCGAGCAAGCGAAGGACTGACCTGGCTGGGGCGGTCTTGTTCGACAAAAGCTCCCTGATGAGGGATCTGATGCGCCCGCTCTGTCGTCTGGAAGAAATGCTCTTCCCTAAGCGGTGTCCAGTACTGCACCTATGAACTGCTGTTCTGCGGCAAGTTTCCAGGAGAGACTTCTGTGGTTGATTAGGATACCAGAGATCGAAACAGGACCTGGGTGCTCTGGATCACCTGTAACAACGCCTCTCTGGAGGCGGCCATGAGAAGCCAATCGTCCAGGTACGGGAACACATAATGGCCCTGTCTCCTTAGAGACGCTGCCACGACTGCCATGCATTTGTGTAAAGACCCTGGGTGCTGATGACAGCCCGAATGGAAGGGCTCGGAACTGAAGATGATGGCCGAAAAACTTGAAGCGCAGGAACCTCTTGTGCGCTTGAGCTATAGGAACGTGCAGGTAAGCGTCCTGCATATCTAGAGACGCTAAGAAGGCGTCCTGCTTCAGCATGGGAATAAGATCCGGAAGAGTTACCATGCGGAATCTTTTGTAGGCGACCGACAAATTGAGGTCGCTGAGGTCCAGAATCGGACGGAGGTCCCCTGTCTTCTTTGGAACCAGGAAGAAGTGGCAATAGTATCCATGTCCTCTGGTTCTCTGGGACGTACTCTATCGCTCCCTTTTGCAGGAGCGCAAGTACTTCTTGTCTGATCAATTACTTGTGCTGACCTGGGAGAGCAAAGGAGGCCTCGAGGGTGGCTTTTCCGCGAATTCTATAAAGTGGCCTCTTCCGACCAACTGTAGAACCCACCTGTCGGTGGTTATAGTCTGCCATCCCGGCAGGAAATTCTAATCGACCCCGACCATGATGTCCTGTTGATCCTGAGGCGGGGGCGGAAGAGATCAGGCTGGCGGCTGAGGTCCAGCTGGCTGGACTGCCTTAGAGTGCGCTGGCTGAGCCTGCAGGTTGTTTCCCTAGGCTCTGCGAAACGGAGTCCCCTCTGTTGTGGAGCGAGGCAGGACTGTTGTCTCTGCGTCCGTCCATGAAATCGGCTTTGGTTCCTACAAAAGGAACTAAGCTTGGGTCAGTACATGGCCTGAACCGACCTCACCGCTTTCCCGGCCTCTTGGAGTTTGGTAATTATCTTCTCTGAGGGTTTACCAAACAAAACTTCTCCCTCGAATGGGGAGTCCATGATGTTTTTCTGGACGTCCGGGGTAAAACCGGAGACACGGAGCCCAGAGTGCCTCCAGAGGCATACGCCTGAAGCTGCTGCTCGGGCCAAGGAGTCCGCGGAGTCGAACACGGCTCGTAGCACCAGGTTCCCACATCCGAACCGTGAGGAGGACTGCAACATCTCCTCCTTCTGCTCACCTTCGACAATTCTCAGCCGCATCAGACCCTGCTCCCACAGGGCATTTTGGAACTGCACCATGTGGGTCAAATAATTCAGGGATCTGATGGGCAGGTAGCGGAAGCATCGTGCGCCTACCCATGGCGTCCAGCTGCTTGGACTCTGGGTCCAGTGGCAGGGTGCTCAGATGTTGCGGTCTCCGGGACCGGTCATGAGAGGCTGTTATGACCAGAGAGTCGGCCTGAGGATGCTGAGTCAAGTACTGATCTTCTCTTGGAGCCTTGTACAAGCGGTCAGCTTTCTTCGGCATCGCCGGGAGCGAATGTGGACGCTTCCACGCTGCCTAGCTGACGTCCACGAAGTGTCTACCAAAGGGTGGCACCACCACAGGCTTAGAGGGTCCCTTCTGCGAAGATGCCATGAGGCGTAGCTTCTTCAGGGATCTACCTCTTCCAGCATCCCATCCCATGTTCTCTTGGATGTGTCTCATAATATCCGAGCAGAAGGGTCATCCGGAGGAGACTTTGGCATCTCACGTGGGTCCGGAGAAGGGATGGAGAGGGAGATGGAGATCTGGATGTAGAAAACTCTGATCCCGTGTCCTCCGTTGAAGACGGACGGCAGCGTCTTCTGGGTCTCTTGGGACTGGGTGACCTAGAAGAGGATCTGGACAGAGGTCTCCTTTTATCGAGTCTTCCCCTTGGAGGGGTTCTGGGCTCCCGGGGAGGAGGTAACCGGCCTGCAGACCCAGATGGAGACAGGGGCGCAGGAACCGGAGGAGCAACCGGTGTAGGAGGAGGAGGAGGAGAAAGCGGAGGTGGAGTGGGAACCATGTCCTTTTTGATGGTATCCCACCAGTAAGTGAAAAGCTCCTTCACCTCTGAAAAGGAAAGGCCCGACGACGGTCTGGGCGCCGGTGGACGGTCGTCAGGACCAGGCGTCGGCTCCACAAGGGGCTCGGGTTGCAGCGAGGTTCCTGGGAGTCTCAACAGGACCGGGTCGCCTGTCTGGTCTCGGGCTGGGTTCTCCTCCTCAGTGAATGCCTCCTGACCGGCGTCGGTGGAGGTGTCGAGTCCTCTTCTCACCAGGAGCGGCCGCGGTCCCCTACGGTCGGTGATGAGTAGGCCTGGCCGTCGGCGGTCTTCTAGCAGACCGGCTCTGGGGACCTGTGGAGAGGCCGACATCGGATGAGCCGGCGTCGGGTCCTGCGGCCTCTTGAGTGAGGTGAGCTCCTTGGTTTTGCGAGGAGGCAAGGAAGCAGACCTGACGTCGGGTTCAGAATGGCGGGAACCTGACTTGTGGTGATGGTGGCAATCCCCCGACTTAGCCAGGGCCTTGGAGGACGAGGAAGGCCAGAGAAGAGGAAGAAGATTTTCTCACCGCAGCGGGGGGAGGCTGAGAGCTGGCCCGGGAAGGAGAGCGGTCGGACCTGGAGCCAGAGCTGCGCGAGTCGGAGACCCTAGAAGGGGACCTGGAAGGGGCCTTCTCTCTGTGCTTCTCAGCATGCTTGCCAGCCTTCTGCGAAGAATCCCCCTTGGAAGCCATGGACTTGAGTTGCTCCTCTAACAGGAACGCAAGAAGGGCCTTCTGGCTGACGGATCCGGGTTCTGCTGTTAAACCCTGGCAAAAGAGCAGGACCAGGTGTCATGGTCTGGGCCTAGGCACGGACACAGGCCAGAAAGCGGATCCTTAAAGGGATCTGCTTCCCCACAGGCGCACTTCCGAGGAGGACTGGAGGTCGGGAGGACATCAGAGAAAAACTGAACTGGAGAACAAATTTCCCGTGAGGAAAGCATTTTACCACGCGTCGAGCGCTAGAAACTGAACCGAAGGGTTGAGACATGCAAGTCGACGGCGGGAAAGAACTGGGGAATCTGGCAGGACCGCCCCCTTATGTACTACGCCTGACGTCGGAGGTGGGACCGACGTCGGGGGCGGTCCCCGCTGAAGACAGCTAGCTAGAATTTTTCCATGGGGTCCTGACACCTGCCGGCTTCAGTCCTAATGGTGTAACCTGCTGCAAGAGCTGTGTCTCGAAGTAAGATATTTCTGTTAGTCCTGAGGACCACCTTATCTCTATGAAAGGAGATAAAATCAGATTCCACTGACAATGCTTGTAATTCACTTATGCGCCTGGCAGAAGTGATGGCTACCAAAAACACAGTTTTCCAAGTCAAGTACTTAAGCTCTGCTGAAGACAAGGACTCAAAAGGGGGTTGCATAAACTGGGCAATGCAAATATTAAGATCCCAGGCAGGGGCAGGGTCCCTGAATGGAGGGCTGGTGTGAAGCAACCCCTTCAAAAACTTGGAGAATACAGGATGAGCTGAAAGAGAAGAGGGTTTACCTGCTGATAAGAAAGCAGACACGGCTACCAGGTGCACTTGTAGGGTAGCTGGTCTCAGCTCCAAAGTATTCAAATGCACCATATAATCCAGGAGTGTGGGTAAGTCCGCAGATTCTGGGGAAATATGCTTGCCAGAGCACCATATGAAAAATCTCTTCCATTTGGAGTTATAAGTAGCCCTGGTGGAAGGCTTCATAGAAGCCTTCAAGATATCCAACACACCTTGGGAGAGGTGTAGGTCAGCAAACTCTAACTCTTCAAGAGTCAGGCCTTGAGATTTGAGGTTCGGGGACCAAACTCTCCCCTGAGCACAGGTTGACAGGTTGTGATTCCTGGGAACACACAGGGGAAGGTGGACTGCTAAGGACATAAGGAGTGGGTACTAAGACTGACTGGCCCAATCTGGAGCAATCAGGATCATCTTGCAGGGTTGAGATCTGATTTTGACTAGCACCTTGAACAGAAGAGGGAATGGGGAAAAAACATAGAAAACTTCCCTTCCCAACTGAAAGGAAGGCATCCAGAGGACGGAGGCTAACACTGGGGCCTGCAGCAAAAAGGGAAGCTGGTGATTGTACGAACATAAAAGATCCATCTGCAGGGGTGCCCTATCTGGCAAATACTACCTCCAGTAGGGGATCAAGTGACCATTAAACGTGATGCCCTAGGAAATCCTGCTGAGACATCTGCGGACATTGTCTTTGCCAGTGGGTGAACTGCAATAAGGAAGGTGTTTAGAGAGTAAGCCAGAGACCACAACTTCATTGCTTCGGTGCACAAGGCCGTGAACCGAGTGCTACCCTTGTTGATGTACCACATTGTGGTATTGTCTGTTCTGACCTGAATAACTTTGATTCTGAACAGATTTGAAAAAACTTGAAGTGCTAGAAAACTGCTCTGAGTTCCAACAGATTGATGTGGAGCAGAGATTCCTGAAGGACCACAATCCCTAGGTAGTGAGGTCACCATGAGTTCCCCCACCCCAAGAGGGATGCATCTGTAGTAAGGATTAAGGAGGAGACTGAGGGGCGAAGGGACCCCCTGTCTCAGATTGCTCTGGTCCTGCCACCACTGAAGGGCTTGGATCAGGGTTCGAGTCACTGGGATCAATTTGGTTAGAGGTCTCTCCTTTGAGACCAAAAGCTCTCAAATGGAACTAGATGTCCTCATCTGAAATCTTGCTCCTGCACTACTGCTGTACAAGCAGCCATGTAGCCCCAGGAGCTGCAGAAAATGCCTTGCTGGTCGAGAGACCTGCAGGGTGAAAAGAGGGCCCAGAGGACCAGGTCCTTGCTCTTTCCAGAGGAAGGAAGGCTCTGGCCTCTTTTGTGTTCAGTTCTGCACCTATGAAGGTGAGAAGCTGGACAGGCTCTAGAACTGACTTTGGAAGACTGAGAAGGAAACCTAGAGATGTGAGCAGTTGCTGGAGTTACCTGAAGATGTAATTTGACTTGGTCTGGAGACTAGCCTACTATGAGCCAGTCGTCCAGGTAAGAAAGATGGCAATCTTTGCCTTCTTAAGTGAGCAACTGCTACTGCCAGGCATTTTGTGAATACCCCTCGGGGCAGAGGTGAGGCCGAAGGGCATTGCTCTGAACTGGTAATGGCCTGAGGGCAGTTTGAATCTGAGGTACTTTCGATGGGAGCTCTGATAAGAACATGGAAGTAACAACCTTGAGGTCCAGGGACGCTAGCCAGTCCCCTGGCCTTAGAGAGGGTAAAATAATTCCCAGAGTCACCATTTTGAATTTTGGTTTTAAAAGGTGCTTGTTTAGGTATCTGAGATCCAGGATGGGCCGCCATTCTCCTGTCTTTTTTGGGGTAAGGAAGTACCTGGAGTACAACCCATTGCCCTGGTGTAGGGGTGGGACCCTTTCCACAGCTCTGAGAGCCAGGAGGGTAGAAACTTCTGTCTCTAGGGCAAGTGCCTCTGATGGATTTGCAGGTGGAAAGGACCTGGTTCTCATCTTTGGAAATTTTTTGAAGTTGAGAACTAGTCCCTGGCTTACTACTTCCAGGACCCACTTGTCTGATGTTAAAGACTTCCAGTCCTTGACAAAGTAAGCCAGCCTGCCCCCTACAGGTAGTGGAGAATCGGCCCTGGCCACCCCATCAGGGTGCCTGCTTGGCAGGGGCTTTAGGCTGAGGGGTGGAAGCAGGTCTGCTTGTACCCCGTCTGCCTCTCCCTCTAAAGAACCCCCTCTGGGCATAAGCTGAAGAGGAGGCCTGGGCTTAGTAAAAGGCCTATGAAAGGTCTGCCCCTGCCCTGGAAGGCTGCCTTTGAGGGTGGCCTGCCTTTCCTTGGCCTGTGCACTCTATAGGTGGTCCTATACTCATCCATTTCTTCATGTAATTGTCTGCTCCCCAAACAGAGAGTTACCCACAACAGGAAAATCCGTGGCCTTAGTCTGGGTATCCTGCGACAGACTAGTACATCTGAGCCAAGCCATCCTGCGAAGAGCCACAGATGTAGCCATGACTCTTGATGACACATCATTAGAGTTCACTGCAGCATGAAATTGCACCTTAGATGCCTCAATACCATCAGCAGCCACCTGCTCCAGCTCCTTGGCAAGCTGGCCAGGGACCTGCTTTGCTAGAGCCATAATGGTGTCCCATCTGATTTCTGGTATCTAGCAACATAAGCCATATAATTTGCCTGTCTGAGTCCCAAGGATGCTGCCATGTACTGTTTCTTTGCCATGGCATCAATCCTCCTGGAGTCCTTGTCAGGGGGGTGTGAAGCCAAGGGAATATTTGCCTTCTCACAGGCTGCAGCCTGCACTACCCCAACATGGCTGTATTGTTGTGTAAGGAACTCCATATCAGAGCCTGACAATGTGTACCTCTTGTCCATTTTATTATCCACAGGAGGTATAGTGTAAGGAGTTTTTAGAATTTTTACTGTCTGTTTCCCAAAAGATTTCTGCAAAGGAATAGACAGTCTACTAGACTCTGGGATATCCATCATTTCTACATAGTCAGGCTCCTCTTGACCATCCACAGCTTCCTCCATAGGGAGCTGGAGGGTTTCAGCCACTTTTTTATAAAACATAAAATGAGAGGGGGACTCAGAAAGCCTAGGGGGAGACACTCCTGAAGGTCTGTCTGGGAAGATGTCCAGTTCAAAGGGTACATCCAGACTTTCAAATCCACATTCACTCTCCTCATACTCCTCTTCCCCCTCCTCCGGTTCATAAAATTCCTCTAAATCATATTCTTGAACCGGTGGAACCGACCGAACCGTACGCCTACCTGATGGTGCCGGTTCGGTCGGAACCGGGAAAGCGACTGGACAATTTTAATCGCTTTGGCTATTTCTTCAGCGGTTGGAGAGGGAAATTTTGGCTCCACACCTGCTGATTTTCTAGTCCTTTTTGCTGGAACAGACTCCTCCGAGTCGGCTCTCCTTTTGCCCGAGGAAGTCTCGCCCTGGTCAGAGGGCACTCCCTCTGGTTTGGTTACAACCGAACCGGGATGGCCATCCGGGTCAGCGGACTTCTTGGCCTCCCTTTCCCTGAGCCTACCAACTCTCTTATCCAGGGTACCTGCAGGAAAATTTTTGCAAATCTGGCAGTCTGCATTGAGGTGGTCAAACCCCAGACAATAAACATAGGTGGTGTGGGGGTCAGCCTTGGCAAAGGCTTCCCCACAAACACTGCAGTGTTGAAACCCAGTGGGCCCAGTTTTTCTTTTGGGTTTCTCAGACATAGTGCCAGCCTAACCAAAACTTGCTCGTTTATGGCAATCCGCCAAGCAAGACTCTCTTATCGGTTCCCAACCGTGTCACGGGTCGTGGAAAAAAACATAATGAAATTCGTTTTTTTTAGAACCGATAAGAACCGGGAACCGCACTCTAAAAGACAGATTAATGTATTTACAACAACCTGATCGGTTCAAACTGAACCAATAATACCGTTTACAAGTTCCACACAGAAAGTAAATGTAAAACCTATCTAGTACTTACAGTACCACAGACAGAGCTTGAACCGACCGGTTGCGGTTTAAATTCGGTTAAAAAAACGAAAAATTAATACTTTAACTGCGAAAATCAACCGAGCAGAAGGAGAAATCTCCAGAGCGACTGTTCAGTGAGGCGGAGTAAAGAATTAAGTTTGAAGAACAACAGACAGAGTTTTCAACCGAGCTCGTGCTCAAAGTTCCATGACTGGCATGGAAAGTTAACTCTTTCACCTCCGGAGCAGTTCGAAGGTTGGGACTCACTGCATATGTCATAATATAGCAAGACTTCATGTTGTTTGAAGCTGGTGTTGCTGGGATGGACGTGCTGCAGGGGCTGAAGGACGAAGGGGCTTAAGCTGCTGCTGGCAGCCTTTGTCCTTCTGGGCAGAAGTGACCAAGTCCAAGTTGGCACTGGACTTCTCGATCCGTTGGAGATGACCCTCCACCCCAGGCCAGAACAAGTCAGTACCCAGGAAGGAGACATCTACCAGCTTGTGCTGGGTATCAGCTGTAAAGGTGGAGATCTGCAGCCAAGCTCTGCGGTGCATGGCCACCGCGGCCGCTACTGACCAGGCACACGAATCAGCAATGTCCAACGGAGTTTGGAGCTGCTGTTTAGCTACCGCCTTTCCCTGATCCCGCACCTGCTTGACCGTCGTCTGAAGGTCAGCTGGGAGATGAGGAGTCACCTCATCCAGGAAGCCCAAAAGGGCGTGTGAAAAGTGTGCCATCAGAATGGCTGAGCTAGCCTGACGAAGGCCTAGGGAGGAAGCAGCATATACCTTCCACCCTGAGTAGTCCAATTTCTTGGACTCCTTATCGGGCAGTTTGTCCACATCCCTGGAACGCCGGAAAATGCTATCGGTCACTAACCCTTCTGCAGAGGGGTGCTCCGAGAAGCCAGAGAGTGAACCAGTAGGGACCGCGTACTTTCGAGCCATCCTGTCCGAAGGTGCGGGACAAGATGCTGACCACTGCCACAGCTCCAGGGCCGGGCCAACAATGGCTTCGGCCACTGGAAAGGCCTCTGTAGGGGAATCCCCTCAGTCCAGTATCTCCATGAGGGGATACTTGGCCCATTTTGTAATGGGTTCGAGCTTCATCTCAGTGGACTCTGAGATGAGTCGAAGCATTCCTAAAAACGAAGATGGGCTCTCGTCTACCAACTGACCCCCTGCAGACTCCAGGTCAAGCGGCCTGGAGAACAAGGAAGAGTCATCGTCAGACTCCGAGGAGTCTGCGAACAGCTGCTGAGCACCTGAGCCACCCTCCACGTGCCGAATTCGATCAGGAGTGAGGGTGACCGACAACCTATGGGGCAAGCCCTCACCCAACCGAGAATCCTTGGTCGGGGCCCTAGTCTTCGGTTGTGGAGGCGGAGGTTCCACCACAATGGGTGGAGCAGCCGGTTTTGGCCAAACAACCGGTTCCGGTTTCGGCTCATCGACCACTACGAGGGGTTGTTTTGGCCGCTCAGGTAACAGCCACTTAATGGCCAGAGAAGGCAACGGAGTTGGCTCATTCCCGGACAATAAGAGCTGCTGCCACATTAAATCCTCATAGCGCCAACACAACTTACGCCAGAGCCTATCCTCTGAAGAGGACGACGAGGATGACCGGTGACACCGCTTTCCATGGTGCCAAGACAGAGACTGCCGACGTCGACGGGACCGGTTGGACCTGGAAGAGGTCCGAGACCGAGATCTTCGGCGATTCCGAGGGTGGGTCAGAGAGGGAACGGGGCAAACCCACTCCTCCCTTGGTACAGGGACCTTAACCGGGGACTCCGGCACAGACAAGTCCTCTGTTTCCACTGGGGGAACCATTGAAGTAGGGTTGTCGGTATCACCAGTCAACAAACCGTCCGACGGGTCAAGAAAAATCTCGACTGCGTCAACGGGTGTCTCAGCCGGCTGACCTGAAAGGGACACTGTGAAGCCAGCGGCCTTAGCCGCAACCTCGACCGAAGTCGAAAGTCGACCATCTGGTGAAGGGGATCTCTCCCGCTCCAACGAACGTCGACGGTGGGACTTACCTTTTGAGTCTTCCTTCTTGGGGCGACTGGAATGTCCCGATGGTCCTTCTCCCTTGGTGGATTGGGACTGGCAAAGCTCCCTAAAAGAAGCTGTATATGAAGAGCCCAAGGAAAGCGGGATAAATGCCGCAACCGAGGAGTAAGATATGGCCTGGGCCACCTCCTCCTCGAGGGCGATCATCTGCTCTAACTGTTCCGTGGAGCCCGCCGCCGTGGACACCGCCCAATGGGCCTCCTTCTACTTGACCGGCGGATACTGCTTTTCAGGCACCCCAGAAGAAGTCGAGCAGCACGGTCCTCCAAGACCGGAGCCGAAAAGGATTTGCACAAATCGTAAGCCTGCGAATCGTGGCCAAGCCCCAGGCAGTAGACGCACTTGGAGTGCAGGTCAGTCCAGGAAATATTCTGCCCACAGGGGAACCGACGAAGGCCGGGAGTCGATTTGTCCATCGCAGCTGCGAGGGAAAAGGAAGACCGAAGTCTTGTAAATTTTAGAATTAGTTTCGGGTTAACCGAAGAGTGTGGATCCAGGCCTAAGACGCAGAGCGCTAAGGAGGGAACCTGAGCTTCCAAGTGGTAAGGAAGATCTGGGTGTCATGGGGCGGAGCCGAGAGTTTTACCACCCGGGTGGGTGGGACGAGCCAGCTTGAAGACCTTCCGGCAAGATTTAAAGCGGCAAGGAACCTGCCAATAAGTGTGGATTAAACAACATATCCACGTCCCAAGAACAGGCTGTTGGTTAACTAGGATCTGCAGCTTATCCAGTAGGTAAGGAAATGGGCAGATTAGGTAGGCCAAGCAGTCCTTATCTGCCATCAAAATCTATGTTTCTAGGTCAAACTTACAGGTGAAGATATGGGAATTGCACAGTCTCGTCTTCGAGGAACTTGAAACCCATCAGAGCTCTCCCTCTTCCAGTCTCATACCATCAGACAGCATGTTGCATGACACACTGACCCCCTTTTCTTTCCTTGGCTCAGTGAGGTCCTCCTTTTATGGAGAAAACTCAACTGTGTGTCGGAACACACATTTTATTTTAATGTTTCTCATTGAGCCCTGTTTCTCACAAATAAAAATTGTTTGTTTGTAACAGCATTATGCAGGCTTTTGCTGGAAACCAGACCCTCACTGTGTTCCATCATTAGGAAAAACTCTGTTTCCACATTTCATCACTAAACACATATACTCAGATAGCCCTCTAATTTGCTGTGCCTTTGGCATCAAATGATTGTCAACAGCTTCAATGTCCCAAGATGGAACCCTGTCGGTAGACCCCCAGGAACAGATAAAGTTTATTTCCCAAATGACCTGTCTTCTAAACCCTGAGATGAACAGCAGGACCATCTAGCCATGTGTGCAAACTTATAGAATTTGACCTGGCTGACCTCCCAGTATTTTCTGGGACACTTCACTCAGTCTGCCAATTCATTGTATTAGAATACATTTATGACACAGACGTGAAAAAAGCTGAGGCAGCTGGAGCCAGAACTACTATTTATGCTACTGGTGTGCAAGGCTTAAGGCTTGGTGCCATATGCATCAACATAGTACATACTGGAAAAGTTCTGGCTCCAGTGGGATCCAAGTGTCTCTGGCTTTAAGACCAAAGAGTTTGGCTCTATGGAGAAGACTGATTCTTGAAGGCTCCAAACAATTTGGAAAGTTTTTTTTTTTCACTGCATCCATTTTGGATCCTACATACTACTCTTCAACTAACTCTCTAGTATGGTACCGCCAAGTGTATTAAATGCCTGATTTCCTGTGGTATATGTACATCACCAGTATGCACAATGTGATACATCAACTGCATGTCATGGGGAAAGCCACCCAAAGCGCTTGAGGCTCCTGTGGAGTCCTGGCACATCCAGCTTTACTCCAAAGACTGCAGCAATACAGAGGAAATATACTTGAAGACATTGCAGTTACGTAAGAACTTACCGTAACAGTAGATCTTCGAGAGAGGTTCCTGCAGTAGGTCTTCACATATAGGACTGCGCCCCCCCCTTACATCAGGTTCCAACGGCAAACTTGTAGCTAGCAATCATCAGCAGGGACCGCCCCCCGACTTCAGGTGATGCGACGTCAGGCCAACTATAAAAGGGGGCAGTCCCGCACCCACCCTCCAGTTCTTTTCCACTGGAGACCTAGAGAAAGGTAAGTAGAATGGAAGGAGTGATAACTCCTAGGACCATGCTTCTTATCTAGACCCAAGGGCTAGGCAAGATGAAACATAAAGGAATCATTTCAGGAGCTGGGGGAAGGTGGGTGGGAAACTAGGTCTCCTGCAGGAACCTCTCTCGAAGATCTGTTACAATAAGTTCTTACATAACAGCAATATCTTACTTCAAGAGGGTTCCTGCAGTAGGTTTTCACATATAGGACTGAATACCAAGCAGTCCGAAAGAAAAATACAAAGATAAGTTCCGGAAGGAGGAGTTGTTTGCCAACTGAGTACTGTCTTATGACAAGAGACCTTGCAGGTCCACAAGGCCAAAACTGGTCCTGCGCCTAGAGGCAATGTCCAGACTGTAGTGCTTAGTGAAGGTGTGGACAGATGACCATATGGCTGCTGCACAAATCTCTGCTGTGGACACATTCCTGAAAAAGGCAGTAGAGGTAGCAACACTCCGAGTGGGGTGACCTTTAACCGCCTCCGGTAGGGACTTTCCATGTTTTTGACAAGTGAAGTGGATGCAGTTAGCCAACCACCTAGATATGGTCCGTTTTGAAATGGCCAAATGGCCTTATCTTGGCACTGGGGGGCAAAGGCCACAAAGAGCTGACTGGACTTACGGACCTCTTTAGTCCGGTTTGTGTAATACCTCAAGATCCGGTGCATATCTAAGGTGTGCAAAAGATATTCCCCCCGTTAGAATATTGAGGGTAACAGACCGGCAATTCCACACTCTGACTGAGAGTGGTTTCCGAAACCACCTTTAGAAGGAGGGATGGGTTAGTCCTAAGGACAACTCTGTCCCTATGAAAAATTAAATAGGGCCCCTTGCAGACGAACGACTGAAGTTCTGAAACCCTTCGGGTCAAAGTGACAGCAACTAGAAATAAAGTCTTCCAAGAAAGGAAGCGCATGTCACAAACTGAAGCCAGTTCAAAGGTAAGGTAAGTTTTTCTAACATAAAGTTAAGGTCCTAGAGAAGACAGAGGTTCCGGACAGGAGGTTTTAAATGAAGGATACCTTTCAAAAAGGTTTTGGCAACCTCCAGTTGAGCCAGAGTTTTGCCCTCCACTGGGAGGTGGTAGGCCGATACCGCAGAGAGATGGACCTTGATGGAGGAATAACTAAGGCCCATCTACGATAAATGTATGAGGTACTCTAACGCCTGGGCGGCCGAGCACGAAAAGGGATCCAAGCTGCTGGCTACGGCCCAGATCAAAAATCCACTTCATGGCTTAGGTGGATCTAGTAGGTGGTCTTCTGGCTTCCACCAAGATATGAGCAACCTGGGAGGAAACTCCGTAGCTGGACGCAGCTATGTCCACAGGTGCCATGGATGAAGGTGGAGAGATTGAAGGCTCGGATGCACCAGGGTGCCCTGCTCCTGTGTCAGAAGGTCGTGAGACAATGGCAGGAGGATCGGAGGTTCTAGTACCAGCTGTTGTAACTTTGGGAACCAAATGTGACAAGGTCACAGAGAGGCAATCAGAATCAAATGTGTTCCTTCCTCCTGAAGTTTCACCAGAAACTTCTGAATTAGAGGAAAGAGAGGAAACATGTAAAGAAACCTCCCTGTCCAAGAGAAAAACAGTGCATCTCGCCAAAAAGCACCACACCTGGGAACGAGCGAGCAAAAGCTGGGCAGTTTTGCATTGAATGGGGAGGCGAATAGATCGACATCTGGCGTCCCCATCAAAGAAAGAGATTTTTGACCACTTCCTGCTTTAACTCCCACTCGTAAGCCCGGGCCACTGATCAGCTGAGACTGTCTGCCAGGACGTTGCTTACGCCTGGAACATGGACTGCTGTCAAGAAAAGGCTGTGCTGAATCGCCCAGTACCAAACCTTCATTGCTTCCCTGCAGAGAGAGTACGAGCGAGTTCCTCCCTGCTTGTTAATATACCAGACTGTGGAAATGTTGTCCGTCTGGATGAGAAGTGATCCCGGTTGGAGAAGTGACTGGAACGCCTGGAGAGTATACAGGACTGCTCTTGTCTCCAGAACGTTGATGTGGAACAGAAGCTCCTGATCAGACCAAGACCCTTGTATCTTGTGGTCCCCCAGATAGGCTCCCCAATCCATGTCCGAAGCGTCCGTGGTGAGGATCTGGGTGGGGTTTGGGGAGTGAAAGGGAGCTCCCCCTAGTAGACTGGAAAGATCTTACCACCAGCAGAGATCTTTCAGGAGGCTGTTGGAGATCATGACTCGGTTCATGTCGTCAGTCCTCTGGTCCCGTTGGACTCAAACAGACCACTGGGTGACCCTCGTATGTAGTCTGGCCAGGGGAACCGTCGAAATGGCCGCTGCCATAAGTTCCAGAAGACAGAGCACAGCATGTGCTGGGATCCATCAAGCCTGGGCCATGAGGGTGGCTTGAGAAACTAAAGTCTCAGCTCGGTCTAATGGCAGAAAAGCCTTGCTCTGAACTGTGTCTAGTACTGCTCCAATGAATTGGAGGCACTGGGAGGGTACTAGCTGGGACTTGGGCAAATTGACTGTGATACCCAGTTGGACAAACAAGTTCAGAGTGAAAGAGAGAGAGAGACTCTTTTAGGCTGTCTGGAGAGGGTGCCGAGAGGAGCCAGTCGTCCAGATAAGGGAACACGTAAATGCCCTTGTGCGTAGAAAAGCCGCAACCAGTGCCAAGCACTTGGTGAACACCCGGGGAGCCGAGGAAAGGCCAAAAGGTAGTGCTCGGAATTGAAAATGGTTCTCCTGGAAGGAGAAATGAAGGAAGCGGTGGTGGACCGGGAGTATGGGGATTTGTAGGTAAGCATCCTGCATATCCAGTAAGCATAGACAAGATTTTGTTGGAGCAGGGGAAGAAGACCCTTAAGGGTCAGCATGCGAAACCTCTTGTACTTGACGAAGAGGTTGAGCATGCTGAGATCCAGGATTGGCCTCAGATCTCCCGTCTCTTTGGTACTAGGAAGAAGTGGGTGTAAAATCCCATTCCTATTTGGTCTTGAGGGATGGGTTCTATGGCCGCTTTTTGCAGGAGGGCCTGAATCTTCTGGAAGACTATTAGGATCTGATCCCTTGGATAAAAAGACCATCCCGGAAGGTGAGGGGCAGGGATCTCTGTAAACTCTATCGAATGACCTTGTTGGATGAGTTGCAGAACCCATAGATCTGTGGTGACGGCCCCCCCATCCCACCAGGTGGAGGCCGAACCTCCCTCCTACCGGTTCCTCCCCGACGACTGGAAATAGCGGTAGGAGGGGGAAGGAGTCAGGACGCTGAGGGGAGGGGAGCTTTAGCCCTGGAGGCCAGCTTGGGAAATTTAGCCTGGGGGGTTTGGGCTCCAGATCCTAGGGCTCGTCGTTTGCCCTGATGTTCTCCCTGGGTCTTATTCCATCATCTTTGATGGTGAAAGGGCTGCTTCTTTTGCCCTGTCCTACACATACAGCGTACGTCCTGCAATGAGTGTCTGCTCTCCTGCAGCCCAGTTATTATATCCTTGGTGTCACCACCAAAAAGGATGGAACCCCTAAATGGGGCATACAGGAGGGAAGACTGGACCTCCTATGCCAAACCTGCAATCCTGAACCAGGAAAGACGTCGGATGCAGATCCCCATAGCTGCCGCCCTAGCCAATGAGTCTACCGAATCGTACGTTGCTCGAAGAGCATGATGACATGAAGACTTGCTCATATGGACCTTGTCCAGTAGCTTGCTTCTGAGCGACTCATTCTGGACCTCTTGGAGGTCCCGCTTGAGCTCCGAGAGGGAAGCCTTCTGGAAGGCCACCATATGTGATACTTAGTTAAGGGACCAGATGGCACAGGAAGCAGAGGAATATACTTTTCTGCCAAACTGGTCCAAGTGGCCTTGAGTCCTTGTCGGGAGGCGAGGAGCTCAAATGCTTGGGTTGTGCTGACCGGTCATAAGTGGCCATAATGACCATTGAGTCGGCCTTTGGATGAGACGTTAGATGTTGAATACCTTCCAAGGGAAAGCATGTGTGATTGGCCTTTCTGGACACAGCAGGGATAGAGGAAGGCTGCTGCCAGATGGTGGTGACCAGATCCTTATGAGGACCCATCCAGGAAGGGATGGGTAGAGGGTCTGTAGTGGCCAGATCAAAATGCTCCACCAATCTCTTGCTCTGGGGGTCCACTTCTTTAGAAGGCCAATCTCCTGCTTCCTGAATAGTCCTCAGAAGGTCACCAAAGGAGGGATTTTTTGGGGGGGATTTAGGAGATTCCTTAGGTGGGACCTCAACTGGAGATGGAATGTCCAAAGGATCGGAATTGATGTCCGAGTCAGAAGGTTCTGAACCGCTGGGGATGGACGGGTCCACCCCAGAGGAACCAACCAGCAGGACACCCGAAGCTCGTCCGGAGGGAATTGGTGGGGGAGGTACCCTAGGTAGGGAAAAGTCACCCACCGGATGCCATACCTCTGAGAGAAGTTGGTTCCTGGCATCCTGCCACCAAGCCGGGATCATATCCTGATCAATCGGCGGTGGAGGAGGAGGAGGCTGGTAGCCTAGGTGTTGCCATGGAGGATACTGGAATCCTGGGTTGTAGCCATAGGGAGAATACCCAGGATATCCCGGTGTCGGCGGCACAAGGCCTGGCATCAGGTAATGAGGTGCCGACGGAGGCCCACCCAATGGCAGAAAATGGGGGTCTGGCCCCGGAAAACTGCCTGGAGATTCTACTGGACCTACGGGGGTGACTAGGGCTCTGAGGTGGCGTGGGATCAGTAAAGGCCTGAAGAGAGAGCTCATAATAGGATCCTGGGCCGGCGACGGACTCTTGTCAGGGGGCGGGGGCAGAAGACCAGGCGATGGGGGTAACTCTGGTAGAGACCCCAGCGAAAGGTCTAAAAACGATCCTGATGGCAGGGACAAAGCAGGATCGGGTGGCAAATCCCTGGGATGAAGGACTCGAAGGGATAAAGAGTCTCCAGACAGCACACTTGAGCCGGCGTCGGGGTCCTCACGGGAGCAAGACGGGCGAGACTGAGGCTCCCGGCGGACGACAAAAGATTTGTCGCCCGACTTATCGGACCTGACAGGGCTGGCAGTAGCTGAGAGGCCACCGTTAGGCTTAATGGTCGCGGCCGTGCACCCGTCGATAGGGTCGGAGGGCGACTTATCGGCAATGCTGGTGGGAGGAGACGAAACAGACACCTCGAGAGAGGCTACCCCTGGCTGCCCGCTCATCTTGGCAGGAGGGGGAGAAGGTGCCCAGCCCAAAGAAGCAGACAGGGTACATGAAGAAGTAATCATGGTTTTTGAGGAAGCAGGCCTTCCACGTGGTGATGGACTACTCTCCCGGCGCTTCTCCTTATCTTTCTTCTTTTTCCTCAGGGCCACGACAACAACCTTTCCCTTAACTCCTGAAGCTCCTTTTCCATTGACAACAGCCGTCGGGTAAGAAGGTGGACCTCAAGGGTCTGCTTGTGTCTGGTCCTGGTGGTTTGATGAAAGGCCAGACAAATGGTACACTCGTCCAAGTTGCGCTTGGGGCCTAGACACACAAGGCAGCAGGAATGGTCGTCCCCATGAGGGATTTCAGCTCCGCACTTAAGAGCACTTCTTTTTAGGGTGAGCCGACATACAATCGGTCAGATGCTGGATAGAAAAAATGTTGTAGAAGTAGAAAAAACTTTGAATGACATGTGGGCATTTGATTGCAGTTCCTACACGAGAGCCAAACGAACTGAGGCAACGGCGGGAAAGAACTGGAGGGCAGACGTGGGACCGCCCCTTTTATAGTCAGCCTAATGTCGTGTCACCTGACGTTGGGGGTGGTCCCCGCTGATAATTGCTAGCTACAAGTTTGCCGTTGGAACCGGACACCAGGGGGCGCAGTCCTATATGTGAAGACCTACTGTAGGAACCCTCTCGAAGTAAGATCTACAGTTTTTATCTTGGTGAGTAAATGTTCAGAAGGTGTACTGAATGTCTACAAAATGATAAGAATACAAAAGTCACCACGGAAATATTTAAAAAGTAAACAAAGAGAAAAAACTTAAATACTTACATCATCTAAAGCTTTAGACTGTATGTAGTTAAAATAAGGAAATTCCTTGAAAATATTTCTGAACTGAGCAGCTTAAATTTAATGTCAAGGTTTAATTAATACTTTAATAGACATGTAATCTTAAAACTACAGTTTATTGGTACTACAATGATTTTTCCCCTAGTGCTTGACATAAATTTTACTTTAAAAAAAATTACATCAAAGTCATGTATGAGACATCACTGTCATTATGAATCAAATCATGATCGCTTTTGAAAAACATTTAAAACTACTCAATGGCCCACTGGATTCCATGCCAGTGACCAGAGTTTGGGAGCAGAGTTAGGTACAGGTTGGGAGAAATGCTGCCTCCAAATAAATAGCCCTACCTGAGTAGGCTGGGTCTGCCACTCAGCACGTTACCAACCCCTAGCTGTGAACCTTGAAGATTTCTACATTGTGGAGGGTGGGGTGCACCAGCGAGAAGGGAGAATCAAGGGTCCAGGGGATACAGTGACATTTCATTACACAACAGCATTAGGATATGACACAATCATATGAAAGATTAACATAATGAAACGTCTGTAACCAATGTAACACATCTTTCCTGATACATTGAAACTATCACTACTGTAACTAACGCACTATACATAAACAGAACAACTTTGAAAATAGGACATGGTGGCCGTAATGGTTTTATCCTGTCAAAAAAAAAAATATTTTTTTCTACTACTACATATAGCAAAACCCATCAGGATGAAGGTCTGACAGGCACTCTTGGGATACGACCAGCCCACTAACCACCACACAAGATCCTAATAGATCAGGGGAGTGGGGAAGCTCCCAACAAAAGGACTGTGAGGGTAAACCACAAAGCAACAAGAGGTGGGTCAAAATGAATGGAGCTGGGAGGTTACCAGTGGAAGCCTTAAGCATCTGATGACTATGGTTTGAAAAGTCTGGATAAAAAAAAACAGAGAATAAAGAACCTCTAAAAAAGCAAATCTTTTGTAAAAGGAGGTTGAAGAATGGTCATCCTTCAGATAAGACATTAACGCAAGATCCTGTCGATCTACCTCCAGTAGCTATCCAGAAGAAAGTTAAATATTTTTGCCAATATCTGAAAAGAGCAGGGGATTATATGGATGTCTTTGAAAATAAATACTTCACTAAACAAAAAAAATTTTTTTTGTTTTGCTGAGGCCAAAAAGTCCCCTTTTTCATACCAAATACTCCTGTCTCATTTTCCAATTTACCTTGAAAGTGCATAACAGTACCAAACCTTAGTGCTGGAGAACATGCCAAGCTCTGCTTAAAACTCAGCTACAGGTGTACTACAGAGTGGCATACCCTTGCCAATTCTCTGTAGAGTGACAGCTCCCAAACATCATTGGCTTGATGAAAGACAGACATGAATATGTTTCTAAACCTCGGTCTCCTATGTTTGGGCAGGCCTGTAAAACAGGTCCTAGTGCTGTTCTGTGGCACCACTGGAGCACATCACACTAACGTGGGTGACCCTTGTTTGAGTTCCAAATAAGTCAACCCGCTCTGGGCTCCTGAACTCCAGGGGGAAGGGGGTAGCATCCTTATTGTCACAGCACCTTCTATGTGGGTTTAAGAGCCAGCATGGGACATTTTGGGTGACCACATAACATCTCCCCCACCACCACCACCAGGCTGGGTACTACGAGGATGCTCTGAGCACTGTGAATGTTGCGCAAGCCTTCACTAAGGAAGAAAATCACTGCTGCCCCCGGCTTGGAGCCATGAGGATGCTGTGAGCATTGTGGATGCTGAGAAGTTTTCACTGAGGAAGAAAGTCAGTGCTGCTTGTGAGGATGAGGACACCATGCAACTCCATACCACCAACTCCAGATTCATCTCAACCTCCTCCTGTTCAAGGAGAGGATCTTAGTGTAATGCTAGAGAGATCGTACCCCTTCCTGGGCCCGCCAAGGAGGGGCTTTCGCCCTGGTATGTCTCTGAGATGGCACTCTTAAAATAGCAGGACACCAGGTGAGGCTAGCAGAAGAGATGCAGGCAGCTGCTTGAAGTAGCACTTAAAAGTATGCAAGTGGCTTCAGAGGGAGACTAAATGAAAATTAAAAAAAGGTTATAATGCAATTCTGCGAAGTATCTGCTCTACTGGACTGGCATGATACCCTAGTGCTACATGCTTTGGATTGCTGCAAGGGGGGCGGGATCAGGTTCATTTCATGAACCTTCGATCCAAGTCAGGGCAGGAGGCTAAACACAGTTCAGTAGCACATGTAACACCCCAAGGGAAGGACTGTGGCATATGCTGCTGCATGGTAGCACCTCAGCTCAGGGGCAGGGCAACTATAAGAGGAGAACTCATCCACCTCTTACTTCCCCTGCCAAGAAGCACACTGGGATGTTGATGTCAGGCATAGTATCTTAGCTGACATCCAGGTCAAAGCTGACATCTTGCACTAAAATCTGGAAGAAGCCAGGTTTCGAAATTGTCACCAGCCCACTAGCAAAATATTGGAATATTCTGTTTTGAGTTGGTAAACTTTCCTATTAACTAGCCCTGCAGGCACCTACTGGAGAAGCTAACATTTCAACACATAACATCAGTTGGGCCAGTGAAAAACTCTGAGGGGCCAGTCATTTTCTTTGTCACTAGCCTAACCCTCAGTGCTCCCCTCTGCTGCCTCTAGTGATCAGATGCAGTCTTCTCTTGTTTTCCCCATACAGAAGATCCTATCCATTGAAGTCACATCAGCAGCAGAAAATTATGCCCACCACTAAAAGGAGGCTGCAGGCTTGGGGAAGTAAGCAGGGAGGATGTTGGACTGGAAGCTGGGAGGGTTATGGAGACATACTAGAGACCCCAAGAAATAGAACTGGAAAAAGAGGAGTATTTGTTGTAATGATTTACAGACTACTGGCAGGTCTGCAAAGGTTACTTGCCCCACTAGTTGCTCTCCCACTAGGCAATATGTCATTGAGCGGAAGATAGGATAGAACCAAAATACAAATGGTGCTACCATAATCAGAAACTATATTATTTTGATTTTATCTGTCTTTAGGGACACCTACAGTTAAAAAGTAAATTTGATTATTACTATTTTTTTAATGATTACAAAGAAACAGAAAATTGCTTTTGAAGAAAGGGACTTTAGTGCTAAGCATAATAAAAGGGGACCTGTGCCCCGTCCACAAATCGAGATTTTAAATGCTAAATCCTATGACAAGTTTTTAAAATAATGATTTGATCTTCTCAGAAAAACTCCTGAAAGTCTTCAAAAACTGTTTCTACAGCACAGAACAAAAAAGGAATTGGGGATACGGCAGGTTATTTGTGTTTTACAACTGTGGGGAGGAGTTTATAACATATAACTAAATAAAACAAATGGGTTACATTAACTATATGCTAAAAAAAGAAACTGCAACTCAAACTGATGTTTAGACCAAATGCATTTTTTAAGCAATAAAAGAAATTTCTTCATACTTACTGTAATTTCCTTTTCTGTTAGCGCCAGCATTGTTAATGGGTAATTATAACAAGTAAGCAATAGCCCACAACAGGGTGGGCTGTTATTGGGGATTAATGCACATCCGGGTGTATTGTGAGACATGATGCCGCAGGCCGAGTGCCCTCACAGCACCCAGGTGTGCATTAATCCCCAGTAACAGCACACCCTGGAGTGGGTTACTGCGCTTATAACATGGGGATAACCCCACTGTTAGCAAAGGAAAGGAAAGTTTTTTAAAATGATAAAAAAAGTCTGGATTTTGGGATGTATTCATCCCCCAGACAAAACAGTCCCACTTCCAGCATAGTGAGATGCACACCCCCCTCTCTCTCCAGTGCTGAGTATTACAGGCACTCAGTGCAGAAAAATGACAGGGCAATGTATGTAGCACTTGCCATTAGGAAGGAAAACATGCTATTTCTCTTAGGAGTTCAGTTGTGCTGCTGCTACCACACACAAGAGGATTACATGCAGCAGCGTTTCACAACATTAACGAACGCTAAACACAGTGCTGTTCCCACCCTCTCTCGCTCATTTTCGCCATGTGTCTGTCGCTCTCCCACACCTGCTGCTGGATAGCAGAGTGCAGCAGTTTAGGTAGCAGGTTCGGGGAAGGACAGGGTGTGGACTGGAGGGGGGGGGCATGGAACAGCAGAGAACTCTTCCAGTCACACATTGAACTGTTCAGCTCGTGGCTCTTGCAGTCTCTCTCCCTAGACCAAGCACACCATTGTGACTGTGATTCTCTTTCTCTCCCCACAGTCAAATCACCAGCTTTGTCTTACCCATGCATGCAGAATAGCATGGAGATTCTCACCTCCACATCCCTCACAGCAGGTGGCAGCTGTCTCAAACTCCATCTCTCTCCATGCCGCAAGCAGTTAAGCTACAGCTGTTCTCTCTCCCGATCCTCACTCCTTAACTTCTGGGCACCGGCGAGGGTGGGTAGGTGGGGGGGTACCAAAAAAGAAAACACGTCTGTGTAGCGGAGGAGAAACAGATGCTGAAACTGACAACTGAGAAGTATGGTCACTTGCTGCGATCGCAGGCTAAGGTAGCTACAAAACCATACTATGGTTTCTAGGGCTAGCCCTATGTCCGAGAGATGTTCAAGGAATAGGGCACAATGGACCATGTCAAATGCCTTTGACAGGTCAACAAAGGCCGCCCCTACAATGTGCCCTTTGTCACGAGCACTATGTATGAATCCGGTAAATTCCAGGAGAGCTGTGATGGTGCTATGGGTGGCTTGGAAACCATGCTGTTCTGGGCATAGGAGCTGATATTCATTGAAGTACTGCACCAGCTGGTCAGCCACAATCCTTTCAAGGGCCTTGGAGAGCGGGGGGGAGTATAGAGATCGGCCTGTAGTTGTTTTGAAGAGACTGGTCACCACTTTTGTGTACCGGGGTGACCGTGGCAGCTTTCCAGATTTGGGGGAACTTGGAGTGGCAGAGGGACAGATTAATTATCTGTATCAGTGGACCAAGTACTTTGTCCAGTGTTAGTCGAACAAATTTTAGGTGCAGAGAGTCCCCACTGTGCCTTGATTTGCCAAGGGCTTTTTCAAGGCATTTTCTAGCAGCAGCTTCGGAGACCAGTTTGAAATGGAAGAGTGGCCGGTTTGGTCATGCTGGGGTCTTCTCACTGACCCCTGAAGTAGGGGTATTGAAGACGTTCGTCGGGAGCACACTACTGAGCTCCGAGAAGGCAAGGTTCAGAGAGTTAACGATGAGCAGAGGGTCCAAGGTAGGGACCATCTCAACATTTAGCATGGCTAGGGCTATTTTAGGGTCCTTCCCAGTGATATCATTTAGATTTGCCCAAAATGATTTGCTACTATTCCCAGGTGTTAGTGAGCACTTCCTTGTAGAATTTGCTTTTTGCCTTACGAACTGCCTTTGTGCACTCATTGTGGGCCTTTTTATACCTTTGGATGTTAGTTGGTGTGCCATGTGCCCGTGCTGTTTGCCAGAGTTGGTCTCTTGCGTTTAGTTGCGCCAGTAGTTCCGGGGTAATCCAGGGATTTATAGGTCCTCTGGTTTTTCTCTCTGTGACGGGAATGTGTTTGTCACAGGCCACACTAAATTTTGAGATAGAGATGTAGTGCAGGACCACATCCGTGGTTCCATACAGGTCCAACCAGTCCTGCTGCTTTAGGTCGTCCACTGGATACAAGGTTTAAATGATTCGGTCCTCCCTGCAGGAAAGGACAATCAGGCAGCAAAGCACACTCCATACCAGTCACCGATCTGCGGAACTGAGTCTGACCACACAATCAGGCATAACTTCCAGACAACACTGCATTCAGTGAGACTACCTGCAACACGGAACAAACATATATATCAGAATAGAGAGATGACCAAAAGAAGGGAATTTTATCAGACAGGACATCCCTCCCAGCATGCCGGACAAGATTCTACCGCAGGAGCTAGGCTCCTGGTTGGGCCCCATTGACAATGTTGGCACTAACAGAAAAGGAAATTACAGTACGTATCAAGAAATTTCTTCTTTCTGCAGCGCTCCACACTGTCAATGAGTAATCATAACAACTGGGTTCTAAGTAGCGGTACCCAGAAAAAAACAACGAGGGGGAAGAATATTATCCCATATACCAGAGGCAAGCACTAGGAATTACTTGCAAACTGCTGCCCATAGCACTCTGCAACCAAAAGCTGCGTCAGCAGAAAGTACAGCTACGTAAGAACTTACCGTAACAGTAGATCTTCGAGAGGAGCTCTTGCAGCAGGCTATTACAATAAGGACTATGCCGCAGGCACTAGGACCCTCTGGTGAAACTTCTGCCAGCAATACACAGCAGGGACTGCCCCCAACGCCGGCCCTGCCCCGACGTTGGTCTGGGTACAAGAGGGGGCGGACCCAGCTCTACCTCAGTTCTCCCGCCAAGACCCAGAAGAAGGCCTGACAAGAGAAGGAGACGAAGCTCACTGTAAGAGAGAAATGGAGTAGAAAACAAAAATGGATCTACACACCTCGAGGGGGAAGGCGGGTGGGAAGTAGCGCCTGCTGCAAGAGCTCCTCTCGAAGATCTACTGTAACGGTAAGTTCTTACGTAACTGTACTATCTTACTTCGAGTGGGAGCTCTTGCAGCAGGCTATTACAATAAGGACCGAGTCCCAAGCAGTCCCACATCAAAGAGGTAGACGACCCCGGGAGGTGGAATATGCTGACTCCAGAGGCCTCAGGACAAAAGCCCTTGTAACACAGCTAGGCCGAAGTCAGCTCGGTGTTTGGAGACGATATCCAAGCTGTAATGCTTGACGAAAGTATGCACCGAGTTCCAGGTTCCGGCTGCACAAATGTCCTTTATGGCGACATTTCGCAGGGCAAAAGATGCTGACACTCCTCTGATGGAGTGACCCCAAACCGGGCCCGGTAGGGGTTTATTGCGTTTCTCGTAACAAAACGAGATGCAACAAACTATCCATTTAGAGATAGTCTGCTTGGACACCGGTCGACCCAAGCAATGTGGTGCAAAGGCCACAAACAGTTGCTCCGATTGACGGTGCTGAACCGTCCTTTTGAGGTAATACCTCAAAGTCCTGTGGAACTCCAATGTGTGGAGGACAGCCTCCCCTCTATTGGAAGGGGAAGGAAAATAAACAGGAAGGTCAACCGACTGGTTGAGGGTCAACTCTGAGACCACTTTCGGAAGAAACTTAAGATTCGTTCTGAGGGAAATCCTTTCCCTGTGGAAAACTAAATAGGGCTCTTTACACATCAGAGCCTGAAGCTTGGAAACCCTTCAAGCTGAAGTAACAGCAACCAAAAAACAAACCTTCCAAGAAAGGTAACACAGCTCACAATCCGCTGCTGGTTCAAAAGGAGGGAGGGTGAGTTTCTCCAACACAAAAAGGAGGTCCCAGGGTGGGATAGGGTCCCGAATGGGAGGTCTCATATGCAGAATTCCCCTAAGAAAGGTGCAGGCGACATCCAATTGCGCCAATGCTCTGTCTCCCACGAGAGCATGATAGGTGGAAATTGCCCACATGTGCACCTTGATAGAGGAGTAACTCAGACCCTTTTCGTACAAGGAGAGGAGATACCATAAAGCTGAGTTCACAGGGCAGGTGACGGGATCCAAACGCTGCAGCGAAGCCCAAAGACAAAAACGCTTCCACTTCATAGCGTAGGCGGAGCGAGTAGAGGGCTTTCTTGCCAAAACTAGGACTGCCGCCACTTCCAGGGAACCCCCGTATCTATGTTGAGCTACGTCTGAAGGAGCCAAGCATGTAGGTGTAAGGACCAAAGATCCAGGTGGACCAGCGACCCTTGTTCCTGCAACAGCAACTGCGAGCATATGGGCAGCGGAATTGGAGGTTCCGTTGATAACCGCTGCAGTAGTGGGAACCAAATCTGCCGAGGCCATTTGGAGGCCACTAGGATCATTCGGGCCCCTTCTGCCTGTAACTTGAGCAACACTCTCTGAATGAGAGGGAAGGGCGGAAAGGCATAGAGAAACCTCCCTGCCCAGCAAAGGGATAACGCGTCTGGCCAGAAAACTCCAGGCGCATGCTCTCGCGAGCAGAACGCTGGTAGTTTGGCGTTGCGTGGTGATGCAAAGAGATCCAGCTCTGGAAGACCCCACCTGTCGAAGAGCTGGTCTGCTAAGGACTGTAGCAGCTCCCACTCATGCGCTCTGGAACGTGACCTGCTGAGGCTGTCGGCCAGATCGTTGAGGACGCCTGGAACGTGCACTGTGGACAGCAGAATGCCCCGCTCCAACGCCGAGTACCAGACTCTCATCGCCTCCCTGCAAAGGGGATACGAATGAGTGCCCACTTGCTTGTTGATGTAGAAGACCGCCATGTTGTCCGGCTGAACTAGAAGAGAGCCTGGCACCAGGTCCTCTTGAATAGCCTGTAGGGCGTAAAGGACCGCTCGCATTTCCAGCACACTGATGTGAAGGGACTGCTCCTCGGGTGACCAAACCCCTTGCGTTCGACGAGCACCCAGGTGCGCCCCCCACCCCAAGTCCGAAGTATCTGATGTCAGAGTCTGACTTGGTGGCTCCAGACGAAAGCTGACCCCTTTCTCTAAATTGCTGTGGTCCCTCCACCAAAACAGAGTTCTCCTGACTGGCTCAGAGATCTTGACCGGGGAGTCTAGATCGTCGTGGCTCTGGTCCCACTGCACCCTGAGCATCCATTGCGGGACCCTCATGTGGAGGCGGGCCAAGGGAGTGACAGGAATGGCCGCCATGTGCCCCAGTAAACTGAGGAAGTTCCGAGCTGGAACTCGAGGAGTTATGGAGATCCGTTCTGCCATCTCTCGCAGGCGATCTCCCCCGTCTTGGGGAAGGAAGGCCATGCCCTGGACGGAATCCAGGATCGCTCTGATGAAGGCGAGCTTTTGACTGGGCTCCAGGGATGATTTTCGTAAGTTCAAGGTGATCCCCAGCCCTCGGAACAGAGTATAAGTGTCTTCGAGGGCTCGTAGAAGGCCTACTCTTGACAGGGCCGTAAGCAGCCAATCATCGAGGTAGAGGAACATGTAGTGCCCCATGCGCCTTAGAGCCGCAGCCACCACTGCTAGGCAATTGGTGAAGACTCGCGGAGCGGAACAGAGGCCGAACGGAAGCACTCAAAACTGTTACTGCTCCCCTTGGAAGTGGAATCTCAGAAACTTCCAGTGGGGAGGGTAGACCCTGATATGCATGTATGCATCTTGCATGTCGAGAGAGCAGAGCCAGTCCCCCTGATGCAGCAAGGGAAGGAGTCCTTGGAGAGTCACCATCCTGAACCTTTTGTACTCAAAGAGGTTTAGAGGACTGAGCTCCAGAATGGGACGAAGGTCCTATGTCTTTTTTGGGACCAGAAAAAAGTGAGAATAGAACCCCTGCCCTCGCTGATGCAAGGGGACCCTCTCTATTGCCCTTTTTTGCAAAAGGGTCTGGATCTCTCCTTCCACGAGTGGGATGTGAGAAGGAGAATAACGGGAGCGCTTTGGTGGAGTGTGAACTCCAGCGTGTGTCCCCTCCTGATGATGTCCAAGACCCATTGGTCTGCGGTTATTGACTTCCACCCTTCGAAATGAAGGGAGAAGCGGCCCCCAACCGGCTCCCCTGGATCTTCCCGCGGAAGGGGGAGGGGCGGAAGGGAGTCATTGGGCAGAGCCGGGAGTGGGGAGAGAGGCCTGGGAGGACTTGGGCCCACGGGCGGGAGGTCCACCAGACTGCTAGTTGCCGTATCTCCTGCGAAAGCCTCCTCTCTGCCCCTGTTGGTTGCTACAGGCTTGACTTTGACTGCCTCAGGACTTGCAAAAAGGCCGTCTACGGTGCTGTCATCACGGTACATCTGACGGACCGACCAGATTGACTTGCCCGACTCATGGAGGCGGGAGATCAAGGCAGGCCTCCGTCTCCTGCCGGAACAGCACGGTACCCTGGAAGGGCAGATCCTTGATACCAGCCTGCAGATCCTGGTGAAAGCCGGAGACTCTCAACCAGGCATGGCGCTGTAGGCACACCCCGGAAGCGGCTGCCGTATCTGCCGTGTCATACAAGGCTCTCAGGACATGGGAGCCTACATCTGAGCCCGATTGGAGGATGGCCAGGATCTCTGTCTTCTGGGCAGAGTCTGGCAGGGTCTTCATCAGCTCTAGTCCCCTCTCCCAAAGTGCATTCTGGTACTGCACCATATGCGTCAGAAAGGTGAGGGAACGTATGGAACAGCACATACCTTTTTGCCCACCTGGTCCAAGTAGCTAGACTCCGGGTCGGGAGGCTGCTGGCTGAGGTGCTTCGGTTGCCTGGACTTGTCATGCGCAGCCGTGATCACCGAGGAATCGGCCTGAGGACGTTCTGCGAGAAAGGGCTCTGCCCTCGGGGCCTTATACAGCCTGTCCGACTTTTTTGGAATGGCCAAGACTGAGGCTGGATGCATCCAGGTGGTTCTGGTGAGGTCCTGGAACGTATCCACCAAAGGAGGGATAACCACAGGCTTTGGCTCCTTTTTCTTCAGGTACTTAGCCAGTCTCCAGCATTCCGGATCCAGGTCTTCCGCATCCCACTCGTTGGAGGCCTGGATGTGCCTCATGACGTCCATAAAGGTAGAATCGTCCGGAGGCGAGCGAGGCTGGTCCTTCTCTCCCGGGGAGCGCTTCAAGCTGAGAGAGGAAGATGAGGTAGATGATGGTGAGGAGGATCGACTATCAGACTCTGAATAGTCTGACCCTTCCCTATGACCATGCTCTCGCTATCGTCGGTAACTAGGGGACCGACGTTGGCCCGAAGACCGACTCCGGTTCCAGGACCGGTGATGGAGCAGAGACCGACGTCGGGAGCGTTCTCGCCTCAAGCAAGAAGGGCTCCTGGAGTGTGACCTGGACCGACGTCGGTCACCAAAGTCCCTGGAGCGATGTCGGTGGTCCTCAGACCCTGTGCGGGAACGAGCCCTGAAGGGAGGTGTAGGCTGGCGCTCCGGCAACCTCCTCGGGGAAGACTCACCTCCCGACTGTGGTTTTTCCGCTGGGTCCGGTACCGGTGTCTGGGCCGGCGATGGGGAGGACCACTTAGGGACCTGCCCCTACCAGAAGGAAAACAGATCCTGCAGCTCATCCTTCGTGAAGATCTCAGCCGCTCGTCTCGGGAAGGCAGCCTCCAGGACGTCGGGGTGTGAAGAGAGCCCTCCTGGGGGCCGGGGGAGGAGGACTTGGGTAGCGGGACGCTGGCTCTTCCGCAGCTGCTCCCGCGTCCTTCGCCCTCGGTACCGATGCGACCAGGTGCCGCTTGGGGGCGCCCGGAGAGTCCTTGCCTCTGAGGCGCCTTTCAGGTGGCATCGGTGCCTTATGAGGTGGGGCTGAAGCAGGCACCTCTAAGGGCTTAGTGATAACCCTTAGTGGGGTCACCTTTGGCTTGGCCGGCTTCTCCCCCGAAGGGCCGGCCTTAGCCTGAGTAGACTTCCGGTGCTCTCCAGAACCCAAAGGACAGGCCTTTTTCGGAGAGGGCCGCGAATGCGAGCGAGACTGTGAATGGTGCCGGGACCGACTACGGTCTTTGCTATGGCGCTTCTTTTCTTTTCGCTTCCCCTCCGAGGACTGCAGATCCATCTTCTGCTCCAGCAAGTAGGCTTTTAGGGCCTTGAGGCGGCGGATGCGGGTCCTACTGGTAAAGCCTGGCAATCCGAGCAGTTGGCGGTGTCATGGTCCGGGCCTAGCCAAAAAACGCACCGCCGATGGCTGTCCTTCGCTGGGATCTGCCTCCCACACTCACACTTATTTAAGTGCTCTGGAGATACTGACGCCCCAGAAGACATCCATCGAACTCGATGAATCGCCGAGCAACGGCTGATGTCTGTAACGGGAAAAGGATAAAAGAATGAGAAAAAATGCCCAAGAAGCGGAAAATTAACCGACGGGCAGCGGACTGACGTCGGTGTACCTTCAGCCGAAAAATTCGTCGACAAAACGGCTCAAAAGTCTTAACTGTAGACAGGATTCCACAGAATTTAGCTGCAAGTGCAAGCAGAAGCTGTTCCTTCTTCTTCACGTGCAGGACACGGCGGGAAAGAACTGAGGTGGAGCTGGGTCCGCCCCTCTTGTACCCAAACCGACGTTGGAGCGGGGCCGGCGTCGGGGGCGGTCCCTGCTGTGTATTGCTGGCAGAAGTTTCACAGAAGGGTCCTAGTGCCTGCGGCATAGTCCTTATTGTAATAGCCTGCTGCAAGAGCTCCCACGCAAAGTAAGATCTCTGAACATCCAATTTGTAATGTTTCATGAACGTGTGGACAGAAGGCCATGTAGCTGCCTTACATAGCTCTAAAACAGAGGCTTTGCCTCTCTCCACCCAGGAAGCTGCCATAGCCCCGGTGGAGTGAGCCTTGATGAGAGCCGGAGGCCTCTCCCTTTTCTGCAACATAGGCCTTAGCAATGCAGACCCACAGTCACCTAGCTAGGGTGGCCTTAGAGATTCTTTGACCCTGCTTGGCTGCTCCAAAAAGAACAGACTATCTGACTTTTGGAACTCAGCCGTCCATTTAAGGTAGATCCTAACTGCCCGTCACAAATCCAACTGGTGCAATTCCTTCTCCTTAGGGTGAGAAGGTTGCGGACAGAAGGATGGAGACATATTTCCTGATTCACATGAAAGGGCGTGGGCACCTTGGGAATGAAAGATGGAACCATCCTGAGTACCACCTTGTCTTTATGCATAATAAGATATGGCTCCTTGTGAGACAAGGCCTGGAGTTCAATTCTCCTGGCTAAAAACATAGCCACCAAGAAACACACCTTGTAGGACAATACATCCAGCAGTATGGACGATAGGGGTTAAAAAGGCTCCTTACAGAGCACATTTGGAACCAGATTAAGATCCCACGGAGGAACCGGGGATCAGAACACCAGACAACTCCTGCTAACCACACGTAAAAAACGAATGACCTCTCTATTAGTTCCTAGGGAGAAACCAAAGGACGCTCAGAGAGCGGATACTTGGCCTCTCAGCATACTCAATACCAACTATTTCTCCACGCCTTCCTGTACAAAATCCAAAATCTGTGGAATTGAGACCTTTGAAGACTTAAAATCCTTCTCTCTAGCCCAAGATGAAAAGGTGGTCCATATCCGAGCATAAGTTGCAGGCATAGAAGTATTTCTGGCTGCCACCAAGGTTTCAGCTACTTTCCTGGAGAAACCTAATTTTAGGAGCCCCCTCCTTTCAGGAGCCAGGCACGACGTGCATTATTCCTGGATTTGGGTGGAGAAGAAAAAATTACTCACCTTAGTAATGCTGTTTCTTCTAATGGAGTCTTGCTGTATTCTGACTATTGCAGTTAGGTCCTGCCTTTCAACTGCAATGGAGAACAAAGAGTTAACTTTCCATGGCCAGCATGGAACGTTCAGCGCGAGCTCGGTTGAAGCCCCTGTCTGCTGTTGCTTAAACTCCAACCGTCAGATCTTTACAAGCAATACTCACTAGAAGTTGTGTGTGGAAACTGTAAAACTACACTAGCCAACTGGCAACTAAATTGATTAAAGGGTTTTTGGTTTCAAAGCAAAGACTCAAGTCAGAAAAGCCAAAAACAAAACACAACACACACCCAAAGTAAAGGAGGGTGAAGAGGGCACCTCTAGGGTGCCAACACTGCCCCTGCCCACCCACATCCCAAAACCAGGTTCTGAGAGGGAGGCGGGGAGGTCAGAATACAACAAGACTCCAATAGAAGAAACAACATTGCTAAGGTGAGTAATTTTTCTTCAAACAACATGAAGATTTGCTGTCTTCACCATTGGTAGACTACCAAGCAGTACCTCCATGGAGGAGGGACAGAACCTACTTTGGGAATAGGTTTAAGTACTGTTGTAGAAAACCGAGCATCACTCCTAGCCTGGATATCCAGAGAGTAATGCTTGGTGAATGTATGGACTGTTTTCCAGGTGGCTGCGTGACAAATTTCTAAGATAGGAATATCCCTGGCAGCAGCCAGTGAAGCAGCTGTACCTTTAGTAGAGTGAGCCCTCAGGCCTGAGGGTGGAGTTCTACCCAGTTTTTCATAGCAGAATTGTATACAAGAGACAATCCACCTGGCAAAAGATCTTTTAGTGGCAGGTTTGCCCTTACCGACCCTCTCCATATGTGAGGAACAACTGGAGGGACCAAACCTGTGACCCTTGGTGCGTTCTATGTAGTAGCTGAGGGCCCTTTTAACATCCAAGCTGTGCAGCCTCCTCTCTCCAGAGGAGGAATGGTCAGTGAAGAAAACAGGAAGAGACATAGACTGATCAAGGTGGAAATCTGAAACTGCCTTAGGCAAAAACTTCCTGTTAGTTCTTAGGTCCACTTTATCTCTATGGAAAGAGATGAAATCAGGCTCCACTGACAGGGCTTGCAATTCACTGATACGCCTGGCAGAGGTAATGGCTACCAAAACACAGTTTTCCAAGTCAAGTACTTAAGCTCTGCAGAGGACAAGGCTTCAAAGGGTGGTTGCATAAGCTGAGCAATGGCAAACATTAAGGTCCCAAGCAGGAGCAAGGTCCTAAAGGGGGATTGGTGTGCAGCAATCCCTTGAAGAACTTATAAAACACAGGATGGGCTGACAGAGGAGAGGGCTTGCCTACTGATAAGAAGGCAGAAACAGCTGTCAGATGCACTTTAAGTGTAGCTGGCCTAAGTCCCAAGCCATTAAGATGAACCATATAGTGCAGGACTGTAGGCAACCCAGCAGATTCTGGAGAAATATGCTTATTAGAGCACCAAATAGTGAACCTTTTCCATTTGGAGTTGTAAGTCTTTCTGGTGGAAGGCTTTCGAGAAGCCTTAAGGATATCCAGAACCCCTTGAGAAAGGTGTAGATCAGCAAACTCTAACTCTTCAAGAGCCATGCCTTGAGATTGAGAGATTTGAGGTTCGGATACCAAATCCTCCCCTGAGAGGATGTCAACAGGTTGTAATTCCTGGGAAGAGACAGGGGAAGGTGAACTGCTAAGGACAGCAACAGTGGGTACCAGGGCTGTCTGGCCCAGTCTGGAGCAATCAGAATCACTTTGCATGGTTGAGACCTGATCTTCACTAACACTTTGAACAGGAGTGGGAAGGGGGGAAAAGCATACAGGAATTTCCCTTCCCAATTCAGAATCAGAGAATCCATAGGGACTGAGCCCAAGACTGGGGGTCTGCAACAAAAGAGAGGAAGTTGGTGATTGTCTCGGGCTGCAAAAAGATCTATATGTGGAGTGCCCCATCTCGAGAAAATCACTTTCAAAACTAGGGGATCTAGGGTCCATTCATGATGGCCCTGAGATATCCTGCTGAGAGCATCTGCTAGGACATTGACCTTCCCTGGGAGATGAACTGCTATCAGAGAGGTTTGCAGGGAATAGGCCAGAGACCACAACTTCATTGCTTCTGTGCACAAGGCTGTAGACCGAGTGCCTCCTTGCTTGTTGATGTACCACATTGTGGTGGTATTGTCTGTTCTGATCTGGACCACCTTGTTCTGTACAGATTTGGAAAAGGCTTGCAGTGTCAGAAACACTGCTCTGAGTTCCAAGAGATTGATGTGAAGCAGAGATTCTTGAGGTGACCACAGCCCTTGGGTGTTAAGATCCCCCAAGTGGGCTCCCCAGCCCAGCAGGGAGGCATCTGTGGTGAGTATCACTGAATGAGACTGAGTGACAAAAGGAACTCCCTGTCTCAAATTGTCCTGATCCTGCCACCACTGCAAAGCTTGGATCAGGGTTCGAGTCACTGGGACTAGTTTGGTAAGGGAATCCTTTCTTTGGGACCAGAAGACCCTTAAGTGGAACTGAATGTCCCTCATCTGAAATCTTGCCCCAGGACCACTGCTATAGAGGCTGCCATGTGGCCAAGGAGCTGCAGGAAATGCCTTGCTGGTCGAGACACCTGAAGGGTGAATGAAGAGGCCAGTTCCATAAGGGTCCTTGCCCTGTCCAGGGGAAGGAAGGCTCTTGCCCTTATTGTATCCAGCTCCGCCTCTATAAAGATGAGGAGCTGTACTGGCTCGAGAACTGACTTTGGAAGGTTGAGGAGGAATCCTAAGAAAGTGAGCACTTGCTGAGTTATTTGCAGATGTGACTTGACTTGGTCTGGAGACTGACCTACTATGAGCCAGTAGTCCAAGTATGGAAAGATGGAGATCTTTTTTCTCCTTAGAAAAGCAACCACTACTGCCAGGCACTTTGTGAACACCCTTGGGGCTGATGTTAGGCCAAAGGGCACTGCTCTGAATTGATAGTGGCCTGAGGGCAACTCGAACCTGAGGTACTTTCTGTGGAAGCACATGATGGGAATGTGAAAATAGGCATCTTTGAGGTCCAGGGAGGCTAGCCAGTCCCCTGGCCTTAGAGAGGGCAGAATTATTCCCAGAGTCACCATTTTGAACTTTGGTTTTAAAAGGTGCTTGTTCAGGTATCTTAGATCTAGGATGGGCCGCCATTCTCCTGTTTTTTGGGGGGTTAGGAAGTACCTGGAGTACAATCCTTTGCCCTTGTGTAGGGTAGGAACCCTTTCTATGGCTCTGAGAGCCAGGAGGGAAGAAACTTCTGCCTCTAGGGCAAGGGTCTCTGATGGATTTGCAAGTGGAAAGGATTTGGTTCTCATCTTGGGAAATTTTTTGACGCTGAGAACTAGTCCCTGGCTTACTACTTCCAGGACCCACTTGTCTGATGTCAGAGACGTCCAGTCCTGGACAAAGTAAGCCAGCCTGCCCCCTGCAGGTATTGGAGAATCGGCCCGGGCAGACTCATCAGGGTGTCTGCTTGGCAGGGGCTTTAGGCTGAGGGGTGGAAGCAGGCCTGCTCATTCCCTGTCTGCCTCTCACTCTGAAGAACCCCCTCTGAGCATAAGCAGAAGAGGAGGCCTGGGCTTGGTAAAAGGCCTTTGAAAGGGCCTGCCCTGCCCCTGGAATGCTGCCCTGAGGAGTGGCTTTGCCTTCTTTGGCCTGAGCACTCCTGTAGGTGGTCCTATTTGCTCCATCTTTTCATGTAATTCTCTGTCTGCTCCTAAACAGAGAATTACCAATGACAGGGAAATCCATGGCCTTAGCCTGGGTATCCTGTGATAGGCTAGTACATCTGAGCCTAGCCATCCTCCGAAGGAGCCACAGATGTAGCCATGACTCTAGATGAAACATCATTGGAGTCCACAGCAGCATGAAATTGCACCTTGGATGCCTCAATCCCATCCGCAGCCACCTGCTCCAGCTCCTTGGCAAGCTGGTCAGGGGCCTGTTTAGCCAGAGGCAGCACAGTGTCCCACCTGGACTTCTGGTATCTAGCTGTGTAGGCCATATAGTTAGCCTGCCTGAGTCCCAAAGATGCTGCCATGTACTGCTTCTTTGCCATGGCACCAATCCTCCTGGAGTCCTTATCTGGGGGGTGTGGTGCCAAGGGAATATTTGCCTCATCACAGACAGCAGCCTGCACTACCCCAACATGGCTGCATTGTTGAGAAAGGAACTCCGTGTCCGAGCCTGAAAGGGTACACCTCTTGTCCATTCGTCTGTCCACAGGAGGTATGGAGTTAGGAGTCTTTAGAATTTTAAATGTCTGTTTCCCAAAAGATTTATGGAGGGGAATAGAAAATCTCCTGGACTCTGGGATGTTCATCATTTCAACAAAATCAGGCTCCTCCTGATCCTCTACTGCTTCTTCCATTGGAAGCTGGAGGGTTTCAGCCACTTTCCTGTAAAACATAAAGTGGGAAGGGGACTCAGAAAGCCTAGGAGGAGAAACACATGAAGGTCTGTCTGGGGAGATGTCCGGGTCAATAGGCACATCCAGACTTTCATAATCACCATCATCATCATTATCCTCATTCTCTCCCTCCTCCTCCTCCAGTTCATAAAATTCTTCTAAAGTATAATCCGTAACCGGGGGAACCGACCGAACCGAGCCCCTGCCAGATGGAGCCAGTTGGGCCGGAACCGAAGTTAGCGACTGAACTATCCTTATCGCTTTGGTTATTTCATCAGCAGTTGGAGAAAGAATTTGTGGATCCGAACCGGATGATTTTTCTCTTCCCTTTCTTTTAACCGGAACCAACTCCTCAGAATTGGCTCTCCTTTTGCCCGAAGAAGTTTCGCCCTGGTCAGAGGGCACTCCTGATCGTTCAGTTGGAACCGAACCGGGCTGGCCATCCAGGTCAGCGGACTTCTCGGCCTCCCTTTCCCTCAGTCTACCTACTCTCTTATCCAGGGTAGCTTTGGGAAAACTTTACAAATTTGGCAGTCTGAATCGAGTGGTCAAACCCAGACAGTAACACAGGTGGTGTGGGATCAGCCTTAGCAAAGGCTTCCCCACACACTACATGTTGAAACCAGTGGGCCCGTTTTTTTTCTTGGGTTTCTCACATGGCCAATCTCTTCCCAAAACGACTTTTTTCGGGAATCCGCCAGGCAAGACTCCCCTATCGGTTCCTGACGGGGTTATGGATCTTGGAAAAAAACGTAATTAAATCTGTTTTTTTTTAGAACTGATACGGACCGGTTACCACACTCTAATAAATTCAAAGCTTTTTAAGACCAATCTGATCGATTCAAACTGAACCGATCCAAAATTTACAAGTTCCACACAGAAACTAAATGTAAAACCTATCTAGTACTCACGGTACCACAGACAGAGACCGACAGGTTCAGTAGCAGAAATTCGGTAGAAACCAAGCGAAAAAACGACACTTTAACCGACTTTTTTGAACTGAGCAAAGGAGAAATCTCCGGAGCGACTGTTCAGTGAGGCGGAGTAAAGAATCTGATGGTTGGAGTTTAAACAGCAGCAGACAGGGGCTTCAACCGAGCTCACGCTGAACGTTCCATGCTGGCCATGGAAAGTTAACTCTCTGTTCTCCGGGGCAGTTGAAAGGCAGGACCTAACTGCAATAGTCAGGATACAGCAAGACTTCATGTTGTTTGAATGGGACCTTGTAACAGAACGTCTCTTCATACCAGAAGGTGGAAAGGTACTTGCTGAGCTAGGTTCACTAGATCGGAGAACCACGGTCTTCTCAGCTACTCTGGAGCTATTAGGAGAAAATTTCCTCTTGAGTGTCTTATTTTTTCTAAGACCTTTGGAAGAACAGGCAGTGGAGGAAAGGCACATGGTCTGCTGAAGGACCACTCTTCAGTCAGAGCATCCACTGCTTCTGCCTGTGGATACCGAAAATGTCTGAAGAACCTTTGGATCTGAGCACTGTGGTTGGATGCAAACAGATATATCTGAAGTCGACCAAACTGGTTGCTCAGGAGTTCAAACACCGCTGGGATCAACTGCTACTCTCAGGGGTGAACATGTTCAACTCCCCTGCCAAATGTACTGCCGACAGAGAGAGAGAAGATTCTCCTCCACCCACCTCATGAGGTCAGAGACATCTCAAAGCATCTCCCTGCTTTTTGTGTCCCCTTGGTTGTTTATGTACGCCACTGTGATGGTGTTGTCTGACCTCACTTTTACCATGTTGTTCTTCAGCAAGGTTTGAAACCAAAGGAGAGCTAAGCTAAGCAGACTGTCCACATCTCCAGAACATTTATGTGGAGGCGCTGTTCCTGTACTGATCACGTTCTCTGAGTGGAAAGTTAGTCAAAGACTGCCCCCCACCCATGCAGACTGGCACCTGTTTTAAGAATTAACTCTGGGAGAAGTTCCAGCGGAACTCCCTTGCTGAGATTCTGCACATTCACCTACTAATTCAGGGAGTGACGAAGTTGAGGGATGAAGGGAATCCTGGCCTGATAATCCTCTGATGATGGATCCCAGGCCATCAGTAAACCCGTCTGAAGAGACCGCATATGGAAGTGAGCCCACAGGACTAAGTCTATTGTTGCTTCCATGAGGCCAAGAATTCACACTGTCTCCCTTCTTGATCACTATTATAACATCAATGTACCTGCCCCATAATTTAATCTGGGGCAGGTACGGGTTACTGCCATGGGAGATACCATAGCACCCTACTACCAACCCCAAAAAAAGGTTGCCATAGGATGCTTATCGTGGTGCCCACGGCAGTAATACAAATCTGCATAAAGAATTTTTTTTTTTTTTAAATCAAGGACAATTTAGTTTGAGGTCAAAATTAGCTGGGTGGCTTGAATGATAAACTACACTAGAAATCCAGAGGTAATAAGGTTAGTGTTTAAATGACGGTGCAAACAACGGAGACTCAAGTGATATTGTATTTAAGTATAAAGTGAGCTCACATCAATGGTAATCCACTGATATCCCTGTCACCATACCACATCACTCAATTTTGACAGTAAATGCATTCTATATCAAATATATAACAGAACTGTGGATACCAATTACTATAAGTAATGGTCTACAAAGATTGACATTTTTCATTACGTGAACCCTGACCCACGACAATTGGTTGCTCCGGTGGTTATGTCGCTCTTTTTGGACTTTAATAATATTTTTTATTTTATTTATTTTTTTTTTTTATTTAGTTGTTTAACCAGGTATAGCACACTAAGCTGAAAGCTTTTTTACAGGAGCGACCTGGGAGCACAAGGAGATTAAGTGACTTACTCAGGGTCACACAGTATGCAAGTGGAAGCTGTGGGATTCAAACCCAGGTCAGGTCTGCTGGATGTCACCAAATTTGCAGCTCAAAGCCTTAGACCACTGCGCTATACTGCCTCCTAAAATATGTAGGGGCTCTTGCAGAAGGTAATTACATGTAAGACTGATGCCGGCCGGCATCAGGACCCCACGGAAACATTTCTAGCTAGCAGTCTCTGGCGGGGGACCACCCCCACGTCATGCGGTGTCAGTATAAAGGGGTGGTCCCCCACACCTGCCTTCCAGTTCTTTCCCGCCAAAGGCCAAAAGGTAAGACGAGAGAGAAGTGGATATTTCCCTTCCTGGAAAAGGAGCTGAAAAAGCTTAGGGCGATGGAGGGCGGGAAGGTATTACCTACTGCAAGAGCCTCACTCGAAGATCTACTGTTACGGTAAGTTCTTACGTAACTGTACTATCTTACTTCAAGAGGGCTCTTGCAGTAGGTAATTACATGTAGGACTGAGTCCCAAGCAGTCTGGAACAAGGAGAAGCAAACAGGAGGAGGAAAGCTACTCAGAAGTAGACCCTCTGATTGTGAAAGCCTTAGGAAAGGAGGCCTTGCAAAACAGCCAGCTCGAAGCCTGCTCTATGGCGAGAGGCAATGTCCAAACTGTAATGTTTCATAAAGGTACAGACAGAAGTCCAAGTGGCAGCTGCACAAATGTCAGCCGCTGCCACGTTCTTGAAACAAGCTGCAAAGACAGTGACCCCTCTGGTGGAGTGGCCTTTCACTTGACCCGGCAGGGTCTTGTTGTACCTGTCATAACAGAAAGTGATACAATGAGCCAACCAATTCGATAGGCATTGCTTAGAAACAGCATTGCCTTCTCTTTTATGAGCAAAAGAGACGAAGAGTTGATCAGCCTTTCTGAGATCCTTCGTCCTGTTGGTGTAGTATCTCAGAATTCGGTGAACATCCAAAGTATGCAGGAGGTACTCTCCTTGATTGGAGTGCTGCATAAAAAAAGGCAGGCAACTCTATGGATTGATTCAGTGTAGATTCCGCTACCACCTGAGGGAGAAACTTAGGGTTGGTACGCAGAGCCACATGTTTATTGTGAAAAATCAAATACTGGATTTGATACATCAGGGCCTGAAGCTTGGAAATCCGTCGAGCAGAAGTAATGGCCACTAGGAAGAGAGTCTTCCAAGAAAGGAACTTTAGGTCCACTGAGGCTGCTGGCTCGAAAGGAGGCAGAGTAAGTTTCTCTAAAATGAAATTCAGATCCCAAGGAGGGGCAGGAACCTGGACAGGGGGACGTAAGTGAAGGACCCCTCTCAAAAAGGTCTCCAGCTGAGCAAACGTTCTGTCTGCAAAGGGGACATAATAGGAGGAAATGGCGGCCATGTGAACCTTTAAGTATGAATAGCTGAGACCCAGATCGAAGAGGTGTCGCAGGTAATCCAGAAGTCGGCCGACAGAGCATGAGAAGAGCTCAACATCATTGGAGGCAGCCCAAATAGAGAACCGCTTCCATTTCATGGCATAAGTAGGTCTGGTTGAGGGTTTCCTGGCCTCCACCAGAATCTCAGCTACTCGGGAAGGGGGGGGGGACCTTGAATCGGGCTTGAGCTACATCTGCAGGAGCCACGCATGCAACTGAAGGGACTTGAGGCCTGGATGGACCAGGGTCCCCTGATCCTGGGTTAGCAAAAATAGTGACAGAGAAAGAGGAAGAGGAGGTTCCTCTGAGTACTGTTGCAGAAGAGAGAACCAAACTTGCCTGGGCCAGAAAGGAGCAATCAGAATCATTCGAGCTCCTTCCGAACCGAGTTTCTGCAAGACCCTCGTAATCAGTGGAATTGGGGGGAAGGCATAGACGAATCTGCCCTTCCAGTCTAGAGACAGAGCATCTCTCCAAAAAATGCCATGCCCTGGAGCGAGCGAGCAGAAGACGGGAAGTTTTGTGTTTTGTGAGGAAGCAAAGAGGTCTACCTGTGGAGTTCCCCAGAGTAGGAAGATATCGCCTACGACCCCCTAATCCAGCTCCTACTCAAGAGCTAGAGCAGATAACCGGCTTAGCCTGTCTGCCAGCGTGTTCTCGATCCCTGGGACAGGAGATGCCGTGAGGTGACGGTTGTGCTCCACTGCTCAATGCCAGACTCGCATTGCCTCTCGGCAAAGGGGGTAGGAACGAGTTCATCCCTGTTTGTTGACGTACCAGACCACACACATATTGTCCATCTGTACAGCTAGGTGACCGGGAGACAGATACAGATTCAGAGGCTGAAGAGCATATAGTACTGCCCTGAGTTTGAGCACAATGATGTGAAGAAACTTCTCGAGCTTGGACCAGGAGCCCTGGGTCCTGTGGGGACCGAGATGGGCTCCCCAACCCTCGCCAGAGGCGTCCGTAGTCAACGTCTGCAAGGGGGAAGGCAGACTGAAGGGAACTCCCCGGCAGAGGTTCTCCTGAACCATCCACCACTGCAAGTCCCAAGCCACGGGAGTGGAGACCAGGACAGGCTGATCTAGGTTGTCCACCAGCTGATCCCATTGAGACCAAAGCATCCACTGAGAGATTCTCATGTGGAGCCAAGCCCGAAGGACTGTTAGAATCGCAGCCGCCATTAGCCCGAGGAGGCAAAGCACTAACCTGGCACTGACCCGCCTACAGCTGGACAACAGGCTGACCTGGGTCTGGAGAGTGGCCGCCCTGTCCAGTGGCAGGAAGGCTATGCCAGAGGTTGTGTCCAGGATCACCCCGATAAATTGGAGCCTCTGGGACGGGATCAGATGGGACTTGGCCTGGCTGATGGTAATACCCAGGCTGGCAAAGACCTGTTGGGTAAGGGAAAGGAAGCGCAGGAGTTCCTCCCAGGATAGGGCCGCCAGGAGCCAATCGTCCAGCTACGGGAAAACCTGCACCCCCTGGGTAAGCAGGTAGGCTGCTACCACCGAAAGGCATTTGGTGAACACCCGGGGCGCCGAGGAAAGACCAAATGGGAAGGCCCTGAACTGGAAGTGGTCCCCCAGGAACGCAAAACACAGGTATCTGCGGTGGGAAGGACGGCTAGGGATATGCAGGTAGGCACCCTGCATATCCAAAGTGCACAGCCACTGTTCCGGCCAGAGAAGGGGCAGGAGGCTCTGCAGCGAGAGCATCCTGAACCTCTTCTACTCCACAAACAAGTTCAGGGAGCTGAGTTCGAGAATTGGCCTCACGTCCCCCATTTTCTTCAGGACCAGGAAGAAATGGGAATAGTACCCCGTTCCCTGAAGAGGAATGGGGACGGGTTCTATCGCCTCCTTCAGCAAAAGTGCTGAAATCTCATCCTGGACCAGAAGATGAAGTTCCCGAGTGTACGATGACCTTGGGGGAGGGTGTCGAAGGGGTTTCTGAAGAAACTCTATTGAGTGTCCTTCTGCGATCAGCTGGAGCACCCAGGAATCTGAAGTTATCCTCTCCCAACCCGGGATATGGAGGGGAAACCTCCCTCCTACCGGTTCCTCTGGTAGGTCCAGAGGCTGTGGGAGAGGAAAGGAGTCAGGTGGTGTGGGGCAGCGTCGTGGCTGAAGCATCCGCTGCTTTTTTGGGTGGAGGGGGCTTAGCAGCCAGAGGCCCGCGTTTATTGGCCGCTTTCCTTGGGGTTTTGTCTTTGCCGATTCCGCCATGCGAAAGGGTATCGGCGCATGTGTTTGATCGATGGTACATGGAGTCCACACAGACCCCAGTGCAGTCCCCTTCTCATGCAGATCAGTGATAATGTCCTTGACATCACCACCAAACAGCACTGAACCCCGGAAGGGCGCTTCCTGAATAGCGGACTGCACTTCCAGAACCAACCCTGACACACGGAGCCAGGCATGATGCCGTAAGCATACGGCGAAAGCAGAGCTCCTACCAGCAGTGTCCACTGCATCGTATGTAGCACGAAGCATGTGCCAACTGGCTGAACCTGCAGAGCGGATGAGGTCAGCCACTTCCTGTTTGACTTGAGAGTCAGGAAGAGAGTGCAATTTGGATTCCACCTCACTTAGAATCGCCTTCTGGTAATCCCCCATGTGACCGACATAATTTAGGGCCCTAATTCCCAAAGTGGAAGAAGCATAGATCTTCTTCCCCTACTGGTCCAGAAGACGGGATTCTTTTTTAGGTGGAGACGAGCTCAGATGTTTCGGGCTAGCTGTCCGGCCATGAGCAGCACTAATCACGACCGAATCAGCTAGATGGTGAGAATCCAAAAAGTCAACACCCTCGAGAGCCTGATATAGCCTGTTCAACTTCCGAGAAAGCAGGGCTAAAGCCAACGGTTGCTTCCAAATAGTGGAAACAAGGTCGGCATGAGGCTCAATCCAGGGTGGCACCAATGTAGGAGCTGTCTCAGGCAGGTCCAGATGCTCAGCGAGTTTCTTACGCTGTGGATCCGGCTCCAAGAAATGCCACTTGTGAACCTCCTGGATTTTGCGCAGCAACTCCATAAAGGAAGGATCCTCTGCAGGAGACTTGGTAGGAGTCCTAGGCCTGGGCTTAGATGGAGAGCGTGGCTCATCGTCCGGCTCAGAGCAGCCATCTGAGTTGTCCGAGGAGGAAGATGATGAAGAGGAAGAATTCCTCTCCCAGCATTGGGGAGGAACGGACCCCTTGGAAGGTCCTCGGGGAAGCGTATCCTAACCCACCCTGAAACCTGAGGGCTCGCCCCTGGTGTCCGGGGGTGGGGGAGGGAGTCTGTTGTCGCGGATGTACGGGAGCCGGAATCGGCACCATCGTCATGAGATGACTCTCCACCTCTCTGGTGAGCTGAGCCTTGGCCTCAGCCAACCAGGAGGCCAGAGTCTTCTTCAAGTCCACTGGCAGCTGAGGGGGTGGTGGAGGAGGGGGATACGGGTATTGATTGTACCCGTAATGTGCGTATCCACAACCCAACAGCAGAAAACCCGGCGTCTGATATTGAGGCACCAGGTACTGGGGCGTCGGATACTGCAGAGCTGGGTAAGACGTCGGGTCTGCTGGAGATGACCCAGCCAGAGGGCCCACTGCGGGCCTGGAGCAGAAGGCCCGGTGAGCGGAAGGCCAGGTGTTGGAGCGGCACCTGGAAGCGGGATGTTGCCCAGCATCGGCAAGACCGGCGTCGGAGCTGGCGTCCGGGGAACCGACGTCAGGTCAGTCGGCCCAGCAGGTGGACGGCCTGAACGGGGTGCAGCAGAAACCTTGGCATCGCCTGGGGATGGAGGGGAAAAAATCCCCGGGGGTCAGGCTGAGGAGACCCAGGGTCCCTGGAGGGCAGCGAAGGCTGCGGGGAGCCGTGAGCGGCAGATGTGAGACGGTCCAGCGTCAGCTCAGCCGGCGTGCAGGCGTCGGGCAGGCCGACGTCCAACTTATCAGCGGAGTCCGGGCGGACGCCAGAGGAGCCGACATCCGACTTATCGGACCCATCGCCCGAGGGAGGTCACGAAGGAGGAGCGGCGCGCCGCCTCGAAGGGTCAGGCGACTTATCGACCGTCTCCGTGCGGGCGTCAGAGGAGCTGACATCTGGCTTACCGGAACCGCTTGAACCAATAGGCCGCACGGTGGCGGCTTTACTGGGAGCGGAGGCCTCCAATAGCCTGGAGGCGCCCAAAGGGCTCGAGCGTGAGCCAGACGGGCCGACACCATCTTGGAAGCCTCCAAGGCAGCCATCATGGAGCGGTCCCCCGGAGGAGACGTTACCTGTAGTAGCACGGTGACCCCCGAAGACGACATGGTGGATGAGGAGCTCTTATCCCAGTGCTTCCCCACCCACCCCTGGAAATAGCTGCTTTATACCTGGGGTTCTGACATTTCCTCAAGAGTGCAAGATGCATGTCAATGTCATATCCTCTCTAGCACACTGCACTGACAATATAAGCACACACATTGTATATTATAAATATATATTTCTATATTACAAACAATCACACACAAAAAAAAAAAAAAATGTGGGGAGTAGTACAATGTAATGGCTGTGGGGCAGAAGTCTTCCGGGAGTCTTTCTGGAGGCTGAGCTGCTGCCCTATTTGCAGACAACTCTCTGCCCTGAGGGAGGAAGTTGCCCGTCTTCAGGCCACACTGGACAGTGGTACGGGAACCTTCCCCCAGGCCACACTGGACAGTAGGAAGGGAACCTCCCCCATCCAGGGAGCACCACAGCCACCACCACTACCTCAGAGGTTGCAAAGAAAACACAGCAGTTGGACCACAGTGGGCTCAGGAAGGTGGAACGGAGGCACACCCAGTCAGTTGTTCCACTCCACAATCCATACACCATTCTGGGGGAGCATAGCTCCCCAATGGATGCACCCACAGAGGAGACTAAGGAGGCTGAGGACAGCTGTCACAAGGGAGGCCCACAGGAAGGAGGCAGAGGACACCACAAGGAAAGGAAGCAGCTCCTGGTGGGGGACTCAATTATTAGGGGGACAGAACTGGGAGGAGCTGGGAAAACTGAAGTAAAGTGCCTGCCTGGTGCCATGGCTTGGAGGGACAGGAAGCGCATCCTCAGGATCACGACAACAGCTGCAAGGGATTCTGAGCTGGACGTAATTGTCCACCTAGGGACAAATGACTTGGCTCATCATGAGGTTAGAGCTGTGCAGGAGGACAATGCAGAGTTGGGAGGGGCCTAAGACAAGTAGCACACACAGTATCCTTCTCAGAGGTGCTGCTCATCAAAGGCATGGGTGAGGCGAGGGTAACTGGCACCATGCAGTTTAATGAATGGTTGAAAAATGGTGCGGAGCACAGGGGTTTAGCTTCACTGGGACTGGGTTCCACCTGGAGGACACCAGCCTATACTGGCAGGATGGTCTACATCTGTCCAGGAAGGAACAAGTCTTTTGAGCAATCGGTTTAAATGCTTCATTGGCAAGCTTTTAAACTAGTCAAAGGGAGGCACTGACAAGCAGCAGAAAAATCCCAGCCTCTCCCTACAAAACAGGGTATTAAATGAGAAAAGACCAAGGTAGAGCGGTCAGTGGGGATGCTGCAACAGAAGGTAAAGCCATCAAAAATGGAGAGCAATGAGTACCAATGCCGTAGTCTAGGTAACAAGTTTCCTGAATTAGTGGCCTTGATGGAGGAGGAACATCTGGATATTGTGGCAGTCACAGAAACATGGTACACACAAAACCATGACTGGGACGTAAACATACCAGGATACACTATCTACAGGAGAGACAGGGAGGGTAAAGAGGAGGAGGAGTAGTTCTTTACATAAGGAAGGAATAAAAGCAACAGAACAAAAGGGTAAACAGGGAGGAGAAGAAGCACTGTGGGTAAATTTGGAGACAGGCAATGGCACCACAATCCGCACAGGGGTTGTATACAGACCCCCTTCTCAGGGGGAGGAACTGGACAAGGAAATGATAGAAAGTATACTTAGAATGGCAGGAAAAGGGGAGGTATTGCTGACGGGTGATCTGAATATGCCAGATGTTAACTGGAGTGCAGTTGCAGCTGCCACTTCGAAGAGTGCAGTTATTCTAGATGCCCTACAGGGGGCATGCCTTAGACAACTAGTACTGGAGCCCACTCGAGAGGAGCAATATTAGACTTGATACTCTCAAATGGAGATGGAGAGGATCACAGATGTAGAAGTGGGTAGCCATCCGGAACTAGCGACCATTGAACAGTATGGTTCACAATAAACACAGCAATAGAATCAAGCCATACAAAGACAAAAGTACTGGACTTTAGGAGGGCTGACTTTGCAAAATGGGTGAGTGCCTAAGGAACGTAGTAGCAAATGGGCAGGAAGGAGGGTGGAAGAACAATGGGAATAATAAAACTGCCATCACAGAGGTAACGAGCCTTTGTGAAGCAAATAAACAAAACAAGATATGTAAGAAACCACTATGGTTCTCAAAGGAAGTGGCAGTGAAGGTTCAAGAGAAAAGAAAGCATTCAGGAAGTACAAGGAATCCAGAAGGAGCAGGACAGAGAACTGTATCAGTTAAAGCAAAAGGAGGCTGGGGAAGGCAGTCAGAACAGCAAAGGCCCAAACCGAGGAAAAGATAGCCAACTCAGTTAAGAAGGGATAAAACCTTTATAGGTACATCAGGAGCGAAGGAAGACCAAGGGAGGATAGTGAGGCTTAATAAAGGGGAGGAGGGTGGGCAGAGGAGACTGTGAAAAGGCAGAGATACTAAACAAATATTTTGCTCAGTATTTACAAAGGAAGAGGGAGGTACATAAAACAAACAGTAGTAACACTCTGGATACAGAAGTTGATACCGCCCATTTACAGAAGAAAGGGTTCTGAAAGAACTCTTAAAACTGAAGGTGGACAAAGCAATGGGCCTGATGGGATTCATCCCAGAATTCTAAAGAACTAAGGGTAGAACTAGTGACACTACTGACTACCCTTTTAACAAATCATGGGAGGATGGGGTGCTACCCGAGGACTGGAGGAGGGCAGATGTGATTCCCCTTCACAAAAGTGGGAGCAAGGCAGAAGCAGGAAACTACAGACCTGTTAGTTTAACCTCAGTGATAGGGAAAATGATGGAATCACTTCCAAAGGAAAGAACTGTCGAGTATCTAGAGGCCAGAGGGGCACAGGACCCTAGGCAGCATGGATTCACAGCGGGAAGGTCATGCCAGGCCAATCTGATAGATTTCTTTGACTGGGTGACCAAAGTAGTAGATCAGGGAGGGCTGTTGACATGGCCTACCAGACTTTAGTAAGGCATTTGACACAGTCCCACACAAAAGATTAATATACAAGTTAGCCAGCCTGGGAGTGGGTCCCAAGATGACAGCCTGGGTAAAGAATTGGCTGGAGAATAGGACACAGAGAGTAATAGTAAATGGAGTCCACTAGAAGAAAGGAGGGTTACTAGTGGGGTACACGAGGTTCAGTATTAGGACTGGTCCTCTTCAATGTCTTTATAGCGACATTGCAGAAGGACTGGAAGAAAAGTACGCTCTTTGCAGATGACACTAAGATCTGCAACAGAGCTGATGCACAGGGTGGGGTGGAAAGGATGAGAAGGGACTTGGCAAGGTTAGAGGAATGGTCAAATGTATGGCAGCTTAGATTCAATGCTAAGAAGTGCAAGGTAATGCACCTGGGAAACAAAAACCCAGGGGAAGAGTACACAATGGGGGGTGAGATACTAACAACAACAAAAATGGAAAGGGACCTGGGGGTAGTCATATCAGATGACCTAAAGATGGGCAAGCAATGTGAGAGGGCAGCAAGGAGGGCTGGGGGATACTGGGATGCATAGGAGAGGCATCACCAGTAGAAAACAGGAAGTTATTATCCCTCTGTACAGACAGCTGGTGAGACCCCATCTGGAGTACTGTGCAGTTCTGGAGACCCAATCTCCGTAAGACACAGACAGGATGGAAGCTGTCCAGAGGAGGGCAACTAAAATGGTGCAGGGTCTGCACGGAAGACATATGAAGAGAGACTTAAGGAGCTTAATATGTATAGCCTCGAGGAAAGGAGGGAGAGGGGGGACATGATAGAAACTTTCAAGTACCTCAAGGGAATCAACAAAGTCCAAGAGGGTAGCATCTTTCAAAAAAAGAGGTGTGCAAGAACAAGAGGGCACAATTTGAAGATAGAGGGGGGCTCAGAGGTAATTTAAGGAAGTATTTTTTCACAGAGAGGGTTGTGGATGCATGGAACGGCCTTCCGGAGGAGGTTGTGGAGTCAAAATCAGTGGTGGAATTCAAGCATGCAAGGGATAGTCATAAGGCAATTCTGGGGGGGTGGGGGTAGGAAGAAGTAGGCTGCTGGTTAACTACAATCTGCAGCTTATCCAGTAGGTAGGGAAATGGGCAGACTGGGTGGGCCAAGCGGTCCTTATCTGCCGTCAAATTCTATGTTTCTATGCTTCTCCTAGTCTGTCTTCTTACGATGGCCTTCGGGGGAAGTGGACACCTGTAGGAGCTTTTTTAACTCCTTCTCCATGAAGGACACTTTCTTCTTTAGTATGTGGGTCTCCAGGGACTGCTGCCTCCGTCTGCGGGTGGTGGCATTGAATTTAAGACCATGCTGGCACTTCTCCACCTGATGATCCGGACCTAGACAGAAGAGGCACTGGGAATGGCCGTCCTTGTGCGGGAGTTGGGCGCCGCAAGAGTCGCACTTATTTTTGTGCTCGAAAGGTGTAGGGGACGACATACACCGACGAATGCCTGACGATTTAGTCGAAGAATCGAAAAAAGACAGTAAAAACTACTGACGATAGAGCTGACGAGCGTTGAACTTTACCGCGAGGCGCTGATACTAGCTAATAGAGGGAAAGAACTGGAAGGTGGGCATGGGGGACCGCCCCTTTATACAGACGCTGCATGACGTCGGTCATCTGATGTGACCCCCGCCAGAGACTGCTAGCTAGAAATTTTTCCGTTGGGGTCCTGACGTGACCGGCATCAGTCCTATTTGTAATTACCTACTGCAAGAGCCCTCTCGAAGTAAGATCAGGTTACTCACTTGTAACCGTAGTTCTAGAAGTGGTATATCTTGTTCATCCACACTCTTTGACATGTCTCTTTCCCCTTTAAATCTGGCCGGAAGTCTTCAAGCTGGCTCCTCCCACCCACCCGGGTGGTAAATACCTTGGCTCGGCCCCATGACGCCAGCTCTTCCCTTCCGCTGGACGATTCAGGTTCCCTCGTGCTACTTCTGCAGTATCGTAGGCCCTGGATACTAATCGACAGTTACCACTGCAATCGCTTTCTTTGAAATTCATACGACTTTACGATTCCAATCCGATCACATCGGACATGGAGGACAAGTCGTCCCCCGGGGTTTCGCCGGTGTCCCTGCGGACAGAAAATGTCGCACACCGAATCCCACCTCTCGTGTGTCTATTGTTTGGGTGTCGTGCATGACACCTCTTCGTGCACCATCTACTTGGCCTTCCATCCCAACGTTCTGGATGACCGCGAGGCGCGCCTTAAGCTGGGGAGACCAGAGCTTCGCAATCCACCGGTGAAATTGAAGGAGGCAAGGTGGGTGGTTTCCGTGTTCGCAGGATCCGCTGAGCAGCTCAACCAGATGACGGCATTTGAAGAAGAAGCTGCCCAAACTTCGGCCAGACGAGTTTTTTTTGTACTGCTAAACCTTGGCTCTGCCTTCACAGGATCCTTTCAGGAGCTGTGCCAGTCTCTCCCCACCAGGGATGAGGCGCCCTCGGGCATGCACTCCTCCCGCCCTAGAAAACGGGACAAGGACCCTAAGCCTTTTTCTCAGAGAAGATGTTCCTGGGACCGAGAGAGGTCTGAATCCCAGGACCTGGCGGTCTCGACCTCAGCTTCTCGGACCTTCCGTCAGGCCAAGACACTGAGGCAGAGGAAACGGCCAAACCAGCCGAGATATCTCTCGACCCAGTCGAGCCATTGTCACCGACCCTGGTCAACGACTCATTGGAGAGGATACCTATCCTTTCCTTCTCCGACGAGAAGACCCAGCCCTTGGGTATCCCGATCGAGGGACAGGAGCCAGAACCTCGGTTTTCACCAACTCCGGCCTCTCCCGATCGAACAAGCCGACCCCATCGGTTTCGATCAAGGACCAGGACCCCTTCGGTCGAAAAACTGAAAAAAGGTCACAAACACTCTCGAAAGAGGCGTCGCCACCGATCCTCATCCTCCACGGACGAGGAGAGACTTCAACGGAAGCTCCGTCGGCGTTATGAGGACCTTATGTGGCAAAAGCTAATTCTGACTGGTCATAAGTTGGCTACACCAGCCATTACTTGGCCATAGCCTCTTAGGCCGACTCCAACCCCTCTGGAACCGAAGACTCCAGTTCTTCCTCCGGTAGGACTGGCACACATTCCTGTTCAGCCTGTTCCGGTCTCCCCACCAATTTTGGTGGAGCCACTGCCTAAGCAGCCTCAGGGATGGGCTCCCACGAAAGAGGACCGGACAGATACGGGCCTGCCCCGTCATCTGTCCATCACTGTTGTCCCCGATCGCCCTCGGCGTATTGAAGGGGACACAGGCGGGAGACCCTTATATCCTGACTCTTCAGACTTGGATACCACTGGTCTACACTCACACCCCGATGATGAGTTGTCAGTGACAGGCTTGGAGGAAGGTCCTTCCTCTTTCCAGGGCATTCTCCGCCTTGTTTCAGAGTCAACTGATATGCCCTTGGAGCCTATCCAAAAGAAGGTGGAATATCCTCTCATGGATATCCTTAAGGGGGGGATACCCCGACGGAGGCCTTTCCAGTGGCTGAAGCCATTGTTGGCCCGGTCCTTGAGCTATGGCAGCGCCCTGCCTCTTGTCCAGCTCCATCTGCCTGCATGGCTCGCAAGTAACACTGTACCCATGGGGTTCCTGGCAGGTTTCACAGAGCATCCCTCAGCCAAGAGCCTTGTGATTGCCTCTGTGTTTAGACACATGGGTAGCTCAGTGGATACTGACCACCTTCCGGACAAGGAGTCCGAGAATATGGACCATTCTGCCCGGAAGGTGTATGCGGCCTCATCCTTTGGCTTTCATCAGGCCAGCTTGGCAGTGATCATGGCATACTTCTCTCACACCCTCTTGGGGTCACTAGAGGAAGTCCTCCCTCATCTCCCAGCGGACATGCAGACCACGGTTAAGCAGGTCCGTGACCAGGGCTGTGCTGTTGCAAAACAGCAGCTCCAGACGGCATTGGATATTGGAGATTCCTGTGCCTGCTCACTAGCAGCCGCAGTGGCCACTCGCCACAGGGCCTGGCTGAGGTTATCCTCTTTCCCGGCGGATACTCAGCACAAGTTAGCTGACATGCCCTTCCTTGGCACCGATCTCTTCTGTCTGGGAGTGGCAGGTCACCTCCAGCGCATGGAGCAGTCCAACGATCTGCCTCATGAATTACTGAAGCATTTGAGAAGAAAAAAACATCTCCACATGTGTGGGGGCAGTAAAACTAACAGGGGATATGAGCCCCTTAAGGTAATTAAATTAAGGTCCTTTTATCCCCTTTCTGACTCCGGTACAAACGGATGCCCGAGTGGCTGCAGTGCTTCAGCTGCTTCTGCTCGGAGACAGTCTTTACCTGGATTGCTGTGGGTGGGGTCCACGCTGCTCAAGGAAGGGCGTCCGGCCCTCACGACCTACACCCACAAGGGAAGCGTGGCTGTGTGCTGGGTTTGCTATTGTACTTTCCCGGGTCATGCCTGAAAATAAGCATCTTTTTGCCTAATGCGTCTACCCAGTAAAATAAATAAATGAAATAAAATTGGTCAGATAATTGTCTCTGAATTTCATGACAATATTTGATTTTGTCCATGACTACAGTTTAGACCACCTTTATCAGCTTTTTTTTGTTTCTAAGAGATCATTCTTCTGTAGCTCTGTTAGTGCCCATTGCTTTCCTGTTAAATTATGTAATCTTGGCCACCTGCAATGCATACGTCTGCAATGGTGGTGGCCAAATGATGAAGCATGTCATCATTCCAGACACTAACCCAACTACCTCTGGATTTCTGGCAGAGTTTATCATTCAACCCACCCAGGTAATTTCTGAAAACAAACTATTCTTTTTTTTTTAACTTATATTTTATTATTTTGAATAAAACAACTGCATACAGTTTATACCTCCTACTAGGCAAACAGTCTATGTAACAAGAAGCCATTCAATGGAAGACGGGATACACAGCCTTAATATGTTAGTGTAAGAATATTGGGGTATTTCAACAGTAATCAAACTTAAATGACTCCTACATAGCAATACCTTGCAATATTGAGGCGCTCATACTATAATGTTAAATTCCATCATATTTTATATTCAACCATAAGGCTGATGTGATTCCCTACCAAACATGTGACATATAAAAAATGGTTAGTGCTCCCACTCCCCCACAAAATCTTCATTCTGTATAAAACACTTCACTCAGTATTTTTAGATAAAACTAATCCACTTTAAGAAAAGAGAGCCCAGCAAAAAAAAACATACAGTACTATCAAGATCTTACCCTCATCGTAGGTGACCTGTGAAGAATGACGTCCTGCACCTTGGCCATTTTTAAGGTGTTTGCCAGGGTGGACTTTGTTTCAGAGTTCGGTAGGGCCTCGACAACGGGCTCAAGCTGGCGGAACAAAGACTTTTGGTACTCTAGCATGTGTGAAACATAATTCAAAGCACGTATAGCTAGAGTAGAAGAAGAATAAAATTTTCTCCCAAACTGATCCATTTGCCTGGATTCCTTGTCGGGTGGGGAAGTACTAAGGTGCTTCGGCTTCGCAGACCGATCATGGGCAGCAGTAATGACCATCGAATCAGCCCTAGGATGCACACTGAGGTGGTTCTTGTCCTCAGGGGTCCTGTAAACCTGGTCGGCTTTCATGGCCATGGCCGGGACAGAAGACAGTCTCTGCCAGATAGTCGAGGATAAATCCTCATGAAGTTCAAGCAATGGGGGTGTGAGTGCCAGACTTGTCTCCTGGAAATCCAGATGCTCAGCTAGCCTCTGTCTTTTTAGGTCCAAAGCCTGACTTCCAGCATTGGGCCTCCGCCATGTGATTGAGGAGGTCCACAAAGGTGGGATCTGGAAGACTCCCGTGGGACTGGTTCCTCATGGGGAGCCATCTCAAATCCCGAACCCTCAGATGAGGAATCAGAATCTGTTTCTGAATCATTGGAATTCTCTGGAATGTTTTCAGGAATTGGGGGTTCTGGTTCCTTGAGTGTCCCTTCTGACATCAGGGGTTGCGATCGGGCTGTCGTCTGGCCTGATGTCAAGGTATGAGGGACGACCGGAGAGGGTGCCTTAGGGGTAGGCTCGGGGCGCCCTGTGTCCTGGGGTTGCAGATGCCTGCTGTCCAATTCTGAGACCAATTGTAATTTGGTCTTAGACCACCAAGATTTCAGAATTTCCCCGAAATCCACCTGAGGTTGAGCTGGAGGAGGTGGAATTGAAGGAGGTGGGTGACCATGTCCCGAGAAGCTAGAGGACAGATAATGGTGAGGATAACCTGGTAGCGGATAATAGACAAGATAACCAGGGTAATAAAAGTTCGTCGAAAAGGGATCTGGCATTGGGGCTGATGGAGGATAGCCCGATGGTGCTCCCATCGTCGTATGGCCAGGTGGCATGCCTGATGGATGGTAGCCAGACGGCTGCCCTGACAGACAGTAGCCTGACAGCGGCCCTGAAGGTGGATAGCCTGAAGGGGGCCCTGCTGGAGGACCTGCGGGGGGGAGGGGAAACTCTGGCGAAGGGCCCGAAGGTGGAAGACCTGAGGGGGGCCCGGAAGGCAGAATACCTGTAGGGAGCCCCAACGGGGGAAGACCCGTTGGCAGTCCTGAAGGAGGCAAGGAGACCTGTGGGTGTAGAGGAGGAGCAGGGCCTGGCACAACTATAGGCTGCGGTGGAGCCACCGTGAGGCCTTTTGGAACCCTGTCAGGTAAACCTGATGAAAGGTCTCCTTCCATTGGGACCTGTGGGTCCGGCAGCAATGGAGGAATCTCTGACGTAGGAAGAGACGGGGGCTCTCCATGGATACAGACCCAAGGTGAACCTTGCCTTCCAGCCGGGACAGTGTCCGGCTGTGCGCTGTCAGAGCCTAACGGACACGAAAGAGTTGTGCAATCGTCAGAGGGCCTGACGATCGGCTGATTGACCCCGGTCGTGCAGGATTCCGAGGCCCTAATTCACCAACCCCAGCTGGGCGTTTGTTGAAGGGTCCGATGGGCAGCTTATCGGCCGCACCTGCTGACTTAGAGCCCGGGGCAGTGATGGGCCTAAGAGTGGTGGCGACCTCGGACAAATCTAAGGTACCCGTTGTCACCGTAATCAGTGGTGGTGGGAAGATCAAAGTCTGTTCAGAAAGCGGGCGCGCAGACTTGACTGCGGCACTCGCCTTCCTGGAGGAAGGGGGCAGATACTCTGCCAAAGGGCCCATGGGTGGCTTCGGAGGGGGAAGGGACTGCTCCCGGTCCCGATGCTTTTCCTTGTCCCTCTTCTTCTTCTTAGGGTGATCAGTCGGGGAGGCGGAGGTGCTTTTCAGCTTCTTCAGCTCTTTCTCCATGGAAGCCATTTTTTGTTTCAGGAGAAGGGCCTCGAGAGACTGTTGGCACCTTTTCCGTGTGGTCCGGTTGAACTGGGCACAGGCCTCATTCCTCGACATTGTGATGTGGCCCCGCCAAAAGAGGCAGAGGGTATGCTGGTTCTTATGCGGTAGCTGGACGCCACAAGAATCGCAGTTGTATTTATGTGATTCCATTGAAGAAGAGGACAACATACAAAAATACTAGAATTAAATTCAGGTAAGAGAAAAAAACGGATACACGGCAGAAATACGCGTTCAAACTGCTGCAATGAGCTTCAGCCAGTCCAACATGCACAGGTCGACGGCGGGTAAGAACTAGAGGTCGGACGTGGGGACCGCCCACTATGTAGTGTCACGCTGACGTCAGTCACGTGACGTTAGGCGGTCCCCCGTCAGACACTGCTAGCAAATGTTTCTGTGTGGTCCTGATGCCAGATGGCATATTCCCACTAGTTATTACCTACTGCAAAAGCCCTCTCGAAGTAAGATCATACAATACCTTAACCAAAGTTTACGACTATCAGCTTTACAGTGAAGTACCACTTTCAACTCCACTCACACCCTCATTTTTTACCTACAGACTTCAGCCCAGCAATTTTCAGGCACAGGCTCCCTTCCCCCTTCTGAATTTGGATATCTTGAGTATCCACTTCTTTCTCTTGAAGTAACTGAATACCAGAGCTGGAAAGTGGCCATACAGGATAACAATTTATTCAGTAGGGACAGAGTAGGCAAGAAGGCGGGGGGGGGAGTGGCTCTTTATGTGAGGGAAAATAGAAAGGCCCCAGAAATTCAAGGGGAACTGGGAAGAGGGGAAATTCTGTTGGTTACCTTAGAAAGGAGTAAGGTGACAGCCATCCGCCCAGGGGTATTATACAGACCACCAGCTCAGTGGGAGGAAGTAGATAAGAAGGTGATGTTTGCAATCCAAAGGATGGCGCACAAGAGAGAGGTGTTGCTGTTCGGTGATTTCAATCTACCGCACATGAAGTGGAGTCTCCCTGCCGCAGCAACAGCTAGGAGCAGGAACATCTTGAATTCCCTCCAGGGGCATTCCTTAAACAGCTGGTCACAGAACCCACACAGGAGATGGCACTACTGGACGTGGTGCTCACAAACGGGGACAGTGCGACAGGGGTTACAGTAGTGGATAACTCAGGGAGCAGTGATTATCGAACAGTGTGGTTTGAAATAACAGCGACGGGGAGGAACCAAACCACACAAAGACAAGATTCCTAGACTTTAGGGGGGCAGATTTCAGAAAGATAGGAAAACGCCTAGAAACAGCACTAGTCAGAGTAGGGGAGCAGGTGGTGGTTGAGGAACAGTGGGCAATGATCAAGGCGGGAATTGCATTGGTGACACAACTCTGTGTCAAACAGGTCTGCAAGGGGAAGAGGAAGAAGAGGCCACTATGGTTTTCTAAGGAGGCAGTAGAAAAGGTTAAAGCAAAAAAAGTACAGTTACGAAGGAACTTACCGTAACAGTAGATTTTCAAAAGAGGTTCATTCAGAGGTCATCACATATAGGACTGGCGCCACCTGCCATCAGGCTGCATGGCACACTTTTCTAGCAATCCCTGACGGGGGACCGCCCACCCAACGTCATGTGACTGACATCAGCGTGGCTGTGTATAGTGGGCAGTCCCCATGCCCGTCCTCCAGTTCTCCCGCCGGAGACAGGAAAAGGCCTGACAGCAAGAGTGAACAGGATTTGGAGTCCCCGTAAGAAACAGAATGAGGGGAAGGAGGGAGGGAAAAATATGACCTAATGAAGGAACCTCTCTCGAAGATCTACTGTTACGGTAAGTTCCTATGTAACTGCACTATCTTACTTCGAGAGGGTTCCTTCAGTAGGTCATCACATATAGGACAGAGTCCCAAGCAGTCCCTTGAAAGAGAGACCGAGAGAAACTAGGGAGGAGGAGGAGAAATAACTCCAACAGAACAAACTGGAATCCAAAATGGACCCAGTTCAGGACAGAAGGCCTAGTGACACAGCTAGGCCGAAACCAGCGCTCCGACTAGAAGCAATGTCCAGACTGTAGTGTTTGGTAAAGGTATGGACAGAACTCCAAGTGGCTGCGGCACGGATATCAGCCACAGAGACATTTCGCAAAAAATCAATTCAAATCTTTATTTATCCAGGCGATCATCATTGAGCAAGCTCATTTACAAAATGGACCTGCTGTTGTCCAAGACAGTTATACATACATAGATTGAGAATACAAAGTACAACATGTGCAAAGAGTTACAAACAAATTTACAGAAAAGTGGTAGGTGCACGATATACATTCCAAGCGTTCTTGTAGGAACATACATGCATCACTCAACTTTGCTGTGGTATATACAGACTCCATATATGCAGAAGTTGAGGTGGTATGTTTAGTCATTCTTAGTCAAGCCTCTAGCAGAGGGTACAATTCTTTGAATTTCAGCCCTCAGTGACCGTTTACCATACTTTGGTGAGGGTCCTGGGCTGCATAGGGGCCCCTAAAGAGGTCCGTATGTTCCGCTTAAACGGTGAGAGGAGAGTCATATGAGAGAAGTGGTGCCTAGGGTGTCGAGGGCCACTACGGCAGCTGACTAGTGGACTTGATTAAAAGGGGGGAGGGGAGGAACTAGGTTCATGACTGGATGTGGTAAGGATACGGAGTGAACCGTCAGCAGGACAGCTAGGAACTATGGAAACACTTACAGATTTTGGCGAACGTTTTGTCATAAATGATCCTAAACAGGGCAAAACTGACAGGAGAGCTGAGTCTCAAGGATCTTTGTACCCTGTTCCAGAGCGTAGGCAAAGCGTGGCTTATGGCAGCCCTGCCAAAGTGGGTACTGATCCTGGGGATTTTCAGAGAAATTAGCAAGTGGCTTCTTAGTGCGTAGCTACTGAGTGGGCTCAGGGGGAGACAGGCAACAATGTAATCTGGGAGTTTGTTGGTAAGGGCTCGGAATGTCCAGAGTGCTGCATTTCTACACTGCCTATATTGAAGGGAAGGCCACCCTACGGCTGCATATAAAGAACAGTGATGAGTGGAGAATGGGAGACCAGTTATAAATCTTAGCGCTCTGTGGTACAGGACATCCAGTTTTGCAAAGTGTGAGATGGAGCATTGGCCATAGATAATGTTAGCGTAGTCGATTAATGAGAGGAAAGTTGATTGAACAAGCTGTCTTCTTGCATCTGTGGTCAGAAGGTGTTTAATTCTGAAGAAGAGGCCAAGCCTCTGCCTAAGCTTTTTCATCAATTCTTCTGTGTGCTATGCAAAGGAGAGTTTGTTGTCCAGCCATATACCCAGATATTTGAATTTAGGCACGAACTCAAGATATTCGCCTAGAAGGGTAGTTATGGGAGGAAGGGTACCAGCAGCAGCAGAGTAGGCACTAGTGCTAGATGGGGTAAAGAGCATGGCCTTAGTTTTTTTTTGCATTTAGCAGTAGCTTTTTGCTGAGAAGCTGATGCTACAGCGTATTGAATTCAGTTTGTAGATTCAGCATGCAGCTCCAGGGGAGTCACGCTTAGACAGAGCACCGTATCATTGGCAAACAAGTGATACTGGCTTCCTGTAATGCCTAGGTCTAAGTTGTTAATGTAGATGGCGAACAGTAGAGGGCCCAGTATGGAACCCTGTGGGACTCCTCTTTTTATTGGTTTGAGAGGAGAGAGCTCACTTTCGGCCTTAATTTGTTGCTACCTATCAGAGAGATAATCCTGGAACCAGTCCAGTGAGGTTGAATATATACCCTATGGTTTTTAAGATGGAGAAAAGTAGGCAGTGGTCGATGGTATCTAAGGCCTTGCTGAGGTCTAAAAACACAGCACAAACAAATTTTTTGTTGTCAAGGTCCCGTTGCCAGTCATTAGTGACTTTGGCCAACGCCGTAACAGTGCTATGCCTTGCTCTAAAGCCAGACTGCATGGGGTTAAGCAATGTAGAGTTGTCTAGAAACGATCTCAGCTGTAAATCCACAACTTTTTCCTGCATTTTTGAGAGTATAGGTAGAAGAGAGATTGGCCTATAATTGTTCAGGTCGCATGGGTCCCCTGCTTTAAACAGGGGGATAACATGAGTGGTTTTCCATTCCACGGGGACAGAGCCCTGGGCTAGGAACAAGTTGAATAAGTGTGATATAGGTGGGGCAAGTATGTGGTATGCTATTTTCTGAAAGTATGGGTCAAAGGAGTCGGCTCCTGCACTTTTGCTGGTATCTAGCCGTTGCATAAGGTCTTCAACTTCTTTTATGGTGGTTGGGGAAAAGGAGAAGATCGTATCTTTGTTACTTTGGTCTGCAGACTGCGTGGTGAGCTGTGGATGGAGACTACTTACTGGTGCATTATCGAGTGCCATGCCTGCAGTGGCGAAGTGGTTGTTGAAGGCTTGAAGAATTTCAGATTTATCACTGATAGTGACATTGTCGATGGTGATTTTGGAAGGTAGTGCACTACCTGGGGAGTGACCAGACAGTTCCTTTATGGTGGACCAGAATTTGGTTGGGCTGTTGGGTGCGGATAGTAATCCGTTTTGATAATAATTGGCCTTGGCCTCTCTGACCATTTTAGTGCAGGCATTTCTAGCTACTGTTAGTGAAGCAGTGAAAGCAGCCATGCCCCTAATAGAATGACCTCTTATGGTACCCGGCAGAGGTTTCTCGTACTTCTGGTAACAATACCTAATGCAGTTTGCTAACCATTTGGAAAGGCCCTGCTTAGAAACTGGTTTACCCTTCGATCCGGGGCCAAAAGATACAAAAAGCTGATCACAGCTATGAAATTCCTTAGTCCAGTGAGTGTAGCACCAAAGAATCTGTTGTAAATCCATGGTATGGAGGAGTGCCTCACCTCTATTAGAGGGGGACGGAAAATACACAGGAAGCTCAACTGATTGGTTCAGTGTGGCTTCTGACACTACCTTGGGAAGAAACTTAAGATTCGTCCTAAGGACCGTGCAGTCCTTATGGAAAATAAGAAAGGGCTCCTTGCAAACCAGAGCGTGAAGCTCAGAAATCCTCCGGGCTGATGTGATGGCAACCAGAAATAATGCCTTCCAGGAAAGGACGCACAAGGCACAGCTCATACCCAGCTCAAAAGGAGGAAGGGTGAGCTTCCCCAAAAACAAAGTTCAAATCCCAAGGTGGAGTTGGGCTGCAGATGGGGGATTTCAGATGGAGAATCCCTTTCAGAAAGGTTCTAGAGACTTCCAATTGAGCCACGGGTTTACCATCCACTAGCTCGTGGCACACTGAAATTGCGGAAAGGTGGACCTTCAATGATCAATACGAGAGACCAGAATCTGACAGATGAAGGCAGTATTCCATGACTTGAGGGGCAGAACATGAGAAAGGGTTCCAACTCTTGGCAGTCACCCAAATGGAAAACCGGTTCCACTTCATGGCATAAATGGATCGAGTAGAGGGTTTTCTAGCCTCAATGAGGACTTGAGCGGCCCGGAAGGAGACCCCAAAGCAAGAGATCACTATGTCTGCAGGAGTCATGCATAAAGGTGCAGAGTCCTGAGCCGCGGTTGTACTAGCCGTCCTTGCTCCTGAGTAAGGAGGTTGTGGGTCACTGGAAGTGGAATCAGTGGTTCCCTGGAAAGCTGTTGTAGCAGCGGAAACCAAATCTGTCTCGGCCAGAAAGGAGCGATGAGGATCATCTTTGCCTTCTCTACTTAAAGCTTGAGGAGAACCCTCTGGAGAATGGGGAATGGAGGGAAGGCATAAAAAAAATGTCCCTGTCCAGGAGAGAGACAGCGTGTTATGCCAGAAAGCACCATGCCCTGGAATGAGCGAGCAAAAACTGGGAAGTTTTGCAATGAATTGGGAGGCAAAAAGGTAGATTTCCGGACATCCCCAATGTAGGAAGATAGATTCTGCCACTTCCTGATGTAATTCCCACTCGCGAGCTAGGGTCCGAGACCTGCTGAGACTGTCCGCCAGGACATTTAGAACGCCTGGTACGTGCGCGACCACGAGGGCCAGATTGTGCTGGACTGCCCAGTTCCACACCCGCATCACCTCCCTGCACAAGGGATATGAGCGGGTTCCTCCTTGTTTGTTGAGGTACCAAACTACCGACATGTTGTCCATTTGGACCAGCAGTGATCCCTTGAGAAGAAGGGTCTGGAAAGCCTGTAAGGCATACAGGACAGCCCTCATCTCCAGAACACTGATATGTAACATAGCCTCCAAGCTGGGCTACCATCCTTTGGCTTGGTGCTCCCCTAGATGTGCTCCCCATCCCATGTTCGAGGCATCTGTGGTTAGGGATGCTGAGGGAGCTGGGTTCCGGAAGGGAAGACCCAAAGAAAGATTGCAGGGATCCCTCCACCAAAGCAATTCCTTCTGAACCGCTGAGGAAACCAGTACCAGATGGTCCAGGTCATCTAGGAGTTGGTCCCACAGTACACGCAAGGACCACTGAGTTACCCTCATGTGGTGCCTCACAAGGGAAACAATGGTAATGGAGGCCACCATCAGGCCAAGAAGGAGAAGGATCTCCCGGGCCAGGATGGTCCTGGAAGAAGCAATTCGAGAAGACTGATGGATCAGTGTCTTCACCCTGTCTGGAGGGAGGAAGGCTCTGCAATGGACCATATCCAAGACTACCCCCAATGAACTGAAGTTTCTGGGACGGGGTCATGGAGGACTTGGGAATACTGACAGTAATCCCTAGTCTGTTGAAAAGGTCCAAGGCGAAAGCAAAAGCCTCTAGTAAAGAGTCCCTGGACAGGGCTGAAACTGCCAGTCGTCCAGGTAAGAAGAACTGCAATACCCCTGTTGCATAAGAAGGCCGCAACCACTGCCAGACACTTGATAAACACCTGGGATGCAGACGACAGATCAAAGTGAAGCACCTGGAATTGGAAGTGTTCCCCCTGGAACTGAAACCGCAAAAACCGGCGGTGGCTGGGAAAGATGGGGATATGCAGGTAAGCATCCTGCATGTCCAGAGCACACAGCCAATGGTTCTCCAGAAGGAGCGGAAGGAGTCTCTGGAGTGTCAGCATCAGAAATTTTTTGTACTCGACAAGCTGATTTAGGTTGTTTAAGTCGAGGATGGGTCCGAAATCCCCTGTCTTTTTTGGAACCAGGAAAAAATGGGAGTAAAACACCCTTCCCCTTTGCTGGAGGGGAACCCACTCTATTGCTTCCTTGAGCAAGAGGCTGTGCACCTCTTCTCGGACAAGAAGAGCCTGATCCCTTGAATAGGAGGATCTTTTTGGTGGAGATTCTGGAGGAAAGACCGGAAACTCTATCGTGCGTCCGACGGACATTAGTTGTAGCACCCATTCGTTGGAGGTTATTGCCCTCCACTCCTGCATGTGGCAGGTGAACCTCCCAGCCACCTGCTCCCCATCGACAGACTGAGGAGGCAGTGGGGATAGCAAGTCAGGAAGTGACTGGACGTTCAGGGAGAGGGCCCCCTGTACACCTCTGGTTCTTGGAGGCTGGAGGGGTGGCTGAACCCATGGGCTTACGCTTGCCCTGATGACGCACCGGGGCTTACTTCCTCTGCCTCCAAGTCCTTTTCTGAAAGAGCTGCTGTTGTTGGTTGCCTGATCGGTACATGGACCTCACTGACCTGAGGGCGAGACCTCTGTCCTGCAGGTCCATGATAATGTCCTTGGTGTCCCCACCAAAGAGTACAGAGCCCCTTAAGGGGGCATCTTGAATCGCCAACTGAACTTCGTTATCAAGTCCAGAAAGGCAAAGCCAGGAGTGCCATCTGAGGGCAACAGTAGGTGCCAAGGTGCGAGCCACAGAATCGACCGAGTCGTATGTGGCTCGCAAAGCATGCCTACAAGAAAAATGGGTGAGGCGTAGATCCTTGGCAAGCTCCTCTTTCAAGCTCGAGGGTTCCATAGCCTGGACCCGAGCTTCCAGCCTGGCCAACGTAGCCTTCTGGTGAGACACCATGTGGGTCACATAATTTAGGGACTGAAGCGTAAGCTTTTTCCCCCGAAATGGTCCATTTCCCTCGACTCTTTTCCAGAGGAGAGGTGATCATGTGCTTGGGTGTAGCAGAGCAGTCATGAGCAGCAGAGATGACCACAGAGTCAGTCTTAGGGTGCGCCTTGAGAAAAGGGGCATCCTTCGGCGCCCGGTAAAGTCTGTCCGCTCGCTTGGGGACAGCCGAGAGGGAATGAGGCATCTGCCAGACCATAAAGGTGAGGTCCTGGTGAGGTCCAATCCATGGAGAAACAGGGGCCGGAGACAGAGACTCTACGTCCAGGTGTTTGGCCAGTCTCTGTCTCATGGGGTCTTGTTCCTTTGACTCCCAGTCAAAGAAATCCTTCATGGACCTTAGAAGGTCCAAAAAGGCAGGATCCTCCCGGGGGGGGGGGGACTCAGAGGAAACCTTGCCTGACAGACCCTCGGGCTCCTCCAGAACGTCCTCCGCCGATTTGTCATCCCCCTCATCATCATCGTCGTCTACCCCTTCATCAGGACAGTGATGGACATCTGCAAGTGTAATGTCCTGACGAGTTTTCCCCGAGACATGTACAGTGGTTACGGAAGAACTGCTCGGGGATGGGGACCTTGGAGATCGTGGCGACGGGAGTCTTGTCTCCACGTCAGACACCAACTCCAACCGCGCCCCTTGCCACCAAGACTGGATCAGAGTCTTAAAGTCCAGTGTAGCTGGAGGAGGAGGAGCAATGACCAGTCGTGGGTGGTAGTAACCCTGGTACCCCTGGTAATGGTATGGGTGGTAACCAGGGTAGTAGTGCCCATATGAGCTCCAGTCCGGAGGGGGACCCGCCAGGAAATGGTCCCCAGGATACCCAAGAGGGTAGTGTGGGACAGTCCGGGGTCGAGTGTAAATCCCCGTCATCAGATCTGACAATGGGGGTACCCACTTCAGACCAGCAATGGTGTAGATAGGCTGGGGATCCAGTGTCGGTATAGCCATCGTCAGGGGGATCGACGTAAGGACCGGCAGTACCTGATCCGGCACAGGAAAGGGATTCAGAGTCAGAGGGTCTGGTATCGGAGCTGGGTCTGGTGTCGGAGCCAACGGCTGAGACCGAGCGCTGGGCCCTGGCTGAGGAACAGTTGTCTGAACGTCCGGCGTCGGAAAAGGGTTTGTTGGGTCCAACTGAGCCAGTGCCAGCTTAATAGGAATCCCACCAGAGGGAGGAGGGGGGGCCTCCACTGGAAGGTCAAACGGCCAAGGATGAGCCTCCTCCTCCATGACCCCGTCAGGGGATCGCGGAACTGACCCCGAGGCCTTGACGACGTCAAGGGGTTCAGCGCCGTCCTTGTCTGAAGTACTCATCGGTGAAGAGAAGGGTATGGGTGAGGGAATAGGGAGGAGAGGGGCCTTCTCTCCCTGGTTCTGCCGGTCGTCGGGTGAGGCGCCGCCAGGCACCGACAGGCAAACCACGCCTCAGCAACCGTCAGAGACAGGCATCTTAACAGGCGGCGGCAGGCAGGCAGGGGAGGAGCCCCCAGCCAACTTATCGACGGGGGCCAGGTGAGTCCCTGAAGGCTGGGGAGCCATCTTACCGACAGCTGTGTGGTCCCCAGAGTAGCCGGGGTTCGACCTAGCGGCTGTCACGGTGCAGTCAGAGGGGCAAACAACCAGCTGACCTGCGGAGGATTTACCAGACTTACCATCCGACTTCTTGGGCGGTGGCTGGGCCATGCTTGTCGAGGGTCGTACTGTCTCTTCCACGGAGCACTCCCGCTCCCTAGACTTCTCCTTGGGTGTTTCTTTGAAGGAGACAATTTTTCGAAAGAGGATTCCCTGATACGGTCCATCTGCTTCTCCAGAGATGATAAGCACTCCGGGCAGGAGGAAACAAGATGGTCTGGGCCCAGACAGATGACACACTTCAGGTGACCATCCTTATGTGGGATCTGCGTGCCACAGGATGAGTACTTCTTCTTAGGTGAAGACATCAAGTTAGTAAACGAAAGATAAAGAAAATTAGGATGAAGGAAAGATTCCAACGCAAGAACTTTACACGACGATCGCTGTATGGAAGTCTGCAATGTGACTAACACAAGGCGACAGTGGGAAAGAACTGGAGGGCGGGCATGGGGACCGCCCACTATATACAGCCAGGCTGACGTCGGTCGGGCAGTCCCCTGTCAGGGATTGCTAGAAAAATCTGCCGTGCGGCCTGACGCCTGGTGGCGCCAGTCCTACATGTGATGACCTACTGAAGGAACCCTCTTTAAGTAAGATCACAGGATACTCACCTGCAACAGTAGTTCTAGGAGTGGTATATGATGTTCATCCACACTGTCTGGCACTGTCCTTTCCCTTTTAAATCTTGCCGGAAGTCTTCAAGCTGGCTCCTCCCACCCACCCACGTGGTATAACCCTTGGCTCCGCCCCATGATGCTAGATCTTTGCCTTCTGGAAGCAGAGGTTGTGTGACTGAGCCTGGGGAGGTTGGGTGGGTCCATGTAGATGAACATCATATATACCAATTCTAGAACTACTGTTACAGGTGAGTCACCAGTGTTTCTAGGGATGTGGATATGATGTTCTAGCCACACTGTCTGGCAGACTCCTAGCAGTTCTCCGGGAGGAGGGAGGCAAGGCACACACCCCTAATTAGGAAATAAGGATTGGAGAACTGAGGCCCCAAAACCAGCATCCCAGTGTGACTCTAAGTCAATGTGGTAATGGGAAATGAAGGTGTGTGCTAACTTCCAGGTAGCAGCCCTGCAGATTTCCTAGATAGGGACGTCCCTAGAAGCAGCCACCGACACAGTGGTATGGAGGGTGGAATGAGCCCTAAGTCCTCTGGGAGGTTAAAAATCGCAAAAAAAAAAAAAACGCGATTGGTAAAACAGCGAGTATATAACAGTGAGATAATAAATAGCAAGGGAAAACAAAGGCAAATTTCAGAATAGCAGGTTGTCTAGTATAGCGAACATAGCGATGAACCGGAGAGCAGATTTAAAACGATGCATCTCACTGTAATGAAGCTTCTAGCTATTGGGAATGTTGACACAGTCAAAATAGCAATGAACCGGAGCGCAGTCTCACAGTTATGAAGTTAAAATAGCGATGGAACAGTTGTAAAACACAGCACTGACCATAGTATGCTTTCAGCAGCGAACATAATATTTTGACAGCTATTACTATGATCCGTCAGTTAATTGCTCAACATACCACAGTGAGACACTCAATTAATTATTGTAGCTTCATCTTAGGGAAACGCGTTTAAAAACTTAATTACAGTGAGAATGCTCTCCGGTTCATCGCTATTTTTAACCGTGACAACATTCCCAATACCCATAACAGGTGCCTGTGGACTTGTGCTTCATCTCCTGAAGCTGTCCCATGGTTTTTGCCAGGGAGTCCTGAACAGGCTGCTTTCTTATCATGTTCTAGGAGGATCTGTGTGGTGGAGTATGGCATTACTGAGTGCGTGGCGACTGCAGCCTTCTATGCTTTACCAGGATGCCTCTGTCTGCCAGGTCCTGGATTGCTTCTGCCACTGAGTCATCCCCGCACTGAATAACGAATTTGGCATGGTGCGCTGTGTTTTTTAACGTTGACAACATTCCTAATGGCCATAACAGTGAGAGGCATTGTTTTAAAACTGCTCTCCGGTTCATCGCTATTTTGATGGTGACAACACTCGCTATTTGCTGAGACAGCGATTTAGGTACAGTCGCTATTACTGTTTTCGCTATTTTAAAATCACGATTTTACACTCACTATTATTTATTCGCTGTTTTAACGTGATAGCCGCCAACCTATAGCAGAGATCAATGCAGGAATTGATCCACCTGCCAATCATTTGCTTCGCTACAGGTCTGCCAGCTGCGGCTTCAACGTAGGTGACAAACAGCTGCTGAACCTCTCCCCAAACTCCAGCTTTGCGCTCTTTGTGGTAAGCGAGTGCTTACCTTAGGTCCAGAGCATGGAGCCTGTGTTCGGCCTCAGAGGTGTGATTCGTGAAGAACACCGAAGAGCCATCACCTGGTTCAGGCGAAACTCCAACACAGCCTTCAGGAGGAACTTCATGTTGGAGTGCAGGACAACTTTGTCCCTGTGGAAGACCAGGTAAGGAGACTCCACCAAGAACGCCTGAAGCTCACTGATCCTTCTGCCTGACGTGACCACCACCAAGAAGGCAGTCTTCCACGACAGGTGAGACATGTCACAGCTGTGCATGGGTTTGAATGGCTTGCCCATGAGCTTTGCCATAACCAGCAACAAGTCCCATGGTGGTGGTGGTTCATGCACGGAGGGGAAATGTGATCTAGGCCTCTGAAAAAGTGCCAGATCACCTTCTCCTGGGCCACCGACTGCTGATCGGCCCACAGCCGGTAAGCAGGGATGGCTGCCAGGTGCACCTTAAGGGTCATCAACCAAAGTCCCCTTTGGGAGACAGACTTCAGATAGTCCAAAATGCTAGCCACTGGACAGGTCGAAGGGTCCAACCCCTTGCCCCGACGCCAAATGGAGAATCTCTTCCATTTAAAGGCACAGCATTTCTGGTCGATTCCTTTCTAGACGCTTTCACGACAATGAGGACATCTTCGGAGAAACCCAAAGCCTGGAACTTTAGCCACTCAGGAACCAGGCTGTCAGGTGCAGGGATTGAAGGTCCAGATGGAGTACCTTCCCCCGACTGATTGAGAGCAGGTCCGGGCATATGGGAAAACACCTCGGGAGCCTGTTGCTGAGGCTGAGGAGATCGGGGTACCAAAGCTGGCGGGGCCAGTCCACAGCCACCAGAATCACCTGTGCCTTGTCCCTCCTGACCTTGAGTAACACTTTGTTGATCAAGGGAAGCGGAGGGAAGGCATAGAAGAGGCCTGGGGTCCAAGGCCTTGAGAAGGCACACCCCTGCAGCATTCTCTGCTGGGGGGGGGGCACAAAACAGCTTCAGCTTTGTGGTCTCCCTGGAGGTGAACAGGTCCACCTGAAGGGTGCCCCACTGGGAGAACAAACTGTGAATTACCTCCAGATGGAGAGACCACTCGTGAGACACCTCGCCCACCCAGCTAAGGGCATTTGCCAGCTGATTGGAGGCTCCTACCACATGGATGGTTAGGAAATCTGCCTCCAGACTGCGCACGACAGTCCAAATGCAAAGAGCGTCTTTGCACAGGGGCAGAGAGTGCATTCCGCCTTGTTTGTTGAGGTAGTACATGATCATGGTGTTGTCCACCTGGACTTGAACCATCTGACCCTGAACAAACTGAGCGAAGGCAGTCAGCGCCAGCCGGACTGCACGGAGCTCCAGCAGGTTGATGTGGAATCGGGACTCCTCAGGGGTCCAGAGCCGTGGACTCTGTGTACCCTCAGATGGGCAACCCCGCCCGTGTTAACGGCATTGGTCATCAGGATGACCACTGGCTTGGGGCGGACAAACAGGATCTCTTCTTGCAGATGCTCTGGGACTAACCACCACTGGAGGGCATCCCACATCCTCTGGGTCACAGCGACCAGCTGGTCGAAGTGACCTTTGCGCTCAGACCACTGGCTGGCTAGCTCCCACTGCAGGGAGCGCATATTCCAATGGGCCCACCGGACCACGCTGGTGCAAGCCACCATGTAACCCAGACGGCGCAGAAGACCTGGGCAGGGCGTAAGTGCCTAACCAGAAATGACTGGGCAAAGGAGGAGAGAACCTCTGCCCTGTCCACCGGGAGTCAAGCTCTGCCCCGATGAAGCTGATCACCTGCAAGGATATGAGTTCTGACTTGGCCTCGACCAGGAGGGCCAAGGTCGATGCAGGTCTGGAAGGCCAGGTGCCTGGACCGCTCCGCCTCTTGTTCGGAGGGACCTGCTATCAGCTACTCATCCAGGTAGGGGTACACCCGGACCCCGCAGCACCTCAGGTGAGCTGCCACCACTGCTATGCATTTGATGAAGACCCTGGGGGCCGAGGAGAAGCCAAAAGGCATGGCTTGGAACTCGTTAAGGGTTCCCTCATCTCAGAAGTGGAGGAACCTTCGGTGGGACGGACAAATTGGGACATGAAAGAATGCATCCTGAAGATCCAGACAGCAAAACCACATGTTTTGCTCCAGACATGGTATGATCTGGGACAGAGTTACCATCCTGAAGGTGTGGGACCTGAGGAATTTGTTCAGGTTGTGCAGATCTAGAATGGGGCACCAGCCCCCCACACACACATCCGCTTTGGCACCATTAAATACCTAGAGACAAATCCTGGATGTTCCGGAGGATCCACAACTCTGACCATGACCTCCTTGCGGAGGAGTTGTGCTATATCATCTCGGAGAACTGACCAAGAGTCTGTGGATACCAAGTCCTCCCATGGGGTGCGGGCTCGGCTGGGACGGTAGTGCTGGAACTCCAGAGGCAGACCCTGACCGACCACTTCCAGAACCCACCTGTCCGTGCTGACAGTGGACCAGGTGGAAAGAAAGTGTTGGAGCCACCCCCCTCCCCCCCCCACAGGAGGACCCAGGGGAGGCATGGCGGGGATGAGGGTGGCAACCCCCATCCTGTCACTGAGCAGGCTTGCAGGAGGAGGATCCAGCTGAAAAGCCACCAGGTCCCTTCCCTCTGGGCTTTCAGACTACTGAGGCTGCTGATTTGGGCCTTGGTCACCAGGACTAAGCCTGCTGGCCAGACTGATGCTGGGCTGGTTTCGCCACTGGAGTGGAGGGCCAAAAGGGCTCCCTGGAGGAGAGGAGGGAGAGAGGGGATATGATAGAGACATACAAGTATCTTACAGGGAGGAACAGGGTGCAGGAAAACACTATTTTTAAGCGAAAAAGGTGTTTCAGGACTAGAGGGCATGGGATGAAGTTGGAGGGAGGACGATTCAGAGGAAACATGAGAAAGAATTTCTTCACAGAACGGGTGGTGGACAAGTGGAACACCCTGCCAGAGGAAGTGGTGGGGGCTGAAACAATCACGGGATTTAAGAATGCATGGGATAGACATAAAGGAATTCTAGAGGTCAGGGTAAGGGAAATAGACTCTAGGAAAACAAACTGAACTTACAAGCTCAAATGGGCAGACTAGGTGGGCCATAGGCCCTTATCTGCCGACACTGTCTATGTATCTATGTATCTATGCTTCTGCTGCCTGGAGCCCTTGGGATCCTGCTAGGTGGACGTCATGGAGTCGAAGGTGGCATTAGATTTCTTGATACGCTGGAGATGACCCTCCGCACCGCGCGCAGACAGGTCAGTGCCCAAATAAGGGACGTACGCCAGCTTCTGCTGAGTGTCTGCTGTAAAAGGTCGAGATCCTCAGCCAAGCCCTACGGTGCATGGTGACTGTGGCCGCCACCGAGCAGGCACAGGAATCCCTACTGTCCAGAGTCATCTGAAGTTGCTGTTTGGCCACAGCACAACCCTGGTCCTGGACCTGCTTGACTATAGTCTGGAGGTCCGCAGGAAGATGAGGAATCACCTCATCCAGAGAGCTCAGAAGGGCACGGGAGAAGTGTGCCATCACAATGGCCACGCTCGCCTGGCGGAGGCCAAGTGAGGAGGCAGCACAGACCTTTTGGCCAAGTGGTCCAATTTCTTGGACTCCTTATCCAGCGGTCTAATGACATCCTGAATTACCTGTGTGCCAAACACAGAGTCGGGCCACCAACCCTTTGGTCAAGGGTGCCCGTAAGCACCACATACTTGAGGACCATCCGGCCGAGGTGCAGGGCAGGCTGACTATGGCCTCGCCACTGGGAAAGCCTCCAAGAGTCCGCTTATCCAGAATCCTGTGAGGATGCAGGTGCCCGCCTAAACGGGCTCCACTTCAACTCCCTGACTCGGAGATGAGACGGAGGATGCCCATGAAGGACGTGGGCCCTTCCTCCGTTGAAAGGTCCCCCACCGACTCCATGTCGATCAGACGGGAGTGCAGTGAGGAATCCTCTGACTCAGAGGAGTCTGCATAGAGTTGCCTACCACCCGAGTCACTCTGGACCCGCCGCTGGCAGTCAGGTGTAAGAATGACCAACTGCCAATGGGGAAGTCCCTGAGCCGGCCAAGACTCCTTGGTTGGAGCACCGGACAGTGGCGGTTGGGGCGGCAGCTCCACCACAATCAGTGGAGAGGCCAACCTCGGCCAAACCGAGGCGGTCTGTACTGGCTCCGCAGGTGGAGAAGAAGTGCTGACCTGTACCGCCGTGTAAGAACAGCGTCGGCTTTATCAGATGGCAGCCAAGGATGGCCCGTGTGGGAGCCAGGGTCAGCTTCGGACCGGACAACAGCAACTGTTGCCACATCAAGTCTTCGTAGCATCAACGTAGTTTGCGCCGAAGCATCTCCTCACCTGAGGAGGACAAAGACAAGCAGCAGCGGCGCCGCTTCCCATGGTGTCGAGAGTGAGACTGCAGATGCCGGCAGGACCTGCTCAACCCAGAAGATGAAGATGACCTAGACCTTGACCTCAGCCAGCAGGGGTACCGACGGGGGATCTCGGATGGAGCCGGGGAGTGCTGCAGCTCTGGGGGCCAGAAACCCGGGCCAAGTGTACCCCTTGGGGGGGGGGGAGAATGCTACAAGTCTCGATGGCTGAGAGGGACCTGGGAGTGGTGGTGGATGTCAAAATGAACAACTCGGAGACTTGTAGGAGGGCAGCAGCCAAGGCCAACAGGATGCTGGGATGCATCGCTAGGGGGATCACCTCCAGAAGGAGGGAAGTGATGCTCCCTTTGTATAACTGCTTGGTGAGGCCACACCTTGAGTACTGCGGCAGTTTTGGAGGCCACACTTAAAGAGGATATTAAACTCGGGAGAGGGTCCAGAGGAGGGCAACCAAAATGATTTGGGGCTTGGGGACAGGACCTATGAGGAGAGGCTCAAAGAGCTAAATATGTACACATTGGAAGAGAGAAGGACCGGGGACATGATGAGGTCTTTAAGTACATGAAGAGGGTAAATAGGGAGGAACAGTCAGGGTGCTTGAAGGAAAGAGGTGGCCACTAGAGGGCATGAGTGAAAGCTGGGGGAGATTCAGGGAGAAAGGAGGAGGTGCTACTTCACTGAGAGGGTGGTGGAGCCATGGAATGCACTGCCTAGGGGGCTGGTGGAGGCAGAGACGGTGGAGGGGTTCAAGAGGGGCTGGGACAGATACAGGGGAAGGGTTCTGGAAGCAAAATCCAATGCAGCAAGAATATCCGAAACTGGGAAGGGAGAAGCCAGAGAAGGCGAGGGGGGCAGCAAGACCAGCACCCAGGGTGGGGGCTGACCAATCGAGCAGACTCGAAAGACCGTTAGGCCTATTCTGCTGGCATTTTAGTATGTTAGTATGTTATCTCCTCCTCGTTTAGGTTAGTGACAGGATGGTCTGGCTCAGCGGGCTGAGCCTACTTTTCGGTGGTCATCGATAGGACCGGAGTCCTGAACAAGGAGTTGTCAGCCTCTTTGGACGACAATTGGTCGACAGGGTTGAGAAAAATCTAAGCCACAACGTCAGCTGGTGTCTCAGCTGGCTGGCCTGATGGGGGCACTGTGAAGCCAGTGGCCAAGGTCGCGGTTCAACTGTGGTCAAAACTTGAGAGTCCTGAGACTAAGAATGTTCTCGGTACCAAGAACGTTGATGGTGAGTCTTTTCCTTTTCTTTACTGGACTACTTCTTGTGAGATCTACAGCTGTGCGAACCCGAAGGGCCCTGTCCCTTAGTTGGGAGAGACTGGCACAGGTCTTTGAAGGAGCCCGAATAAGTGGAGCCCAACTTTTTTTATTCTGAGTGATCTATTTTTCTGCCCCCATGCTCGCTGGTCCTCCACTCCTTCGGGCTCTGTCAAATTCCCTCTGACCCCTTCTGTCCTTCCCCGACCCATCCTCAGACCCCCAGATCGCAACCGACCCCCGGGATATCCGGTGTATCCTCACCAGGCGGGTCCCGGCTCCTCCGAGGGGAAGGCACCGGGAGATAGGCCAACGCACTTTTAGGCCCGGGATGCTGCTGGAACAGAAGGCACCGGAAGGCACTGAGGTCCCTAGAACAGAGAGCCAGCGAGCGATTTTCCTGGCTTTCTTAACGTGTGTGATGTCCGGACATCAAGGCAAAAGTCGACGTCTGTCACGCACCACCCCTAATGACCCCGACGTGCTGCACTACCACCGACCTCCACCAGTGGTCGCTTCAGCACCGGGTCGCTATTCCTTCCCTCCCTGGAGACAGCGAGCAGTCGTGGGACGCTCAAGCTGCCTCCCCCTCCAACAACCCAGCTCATTTCCCGAACCGGGTCACTGGGCGCACGCATGAAACTAACCGCCAGCTGACGTGGGTCGGGTTGAGCACAACTTTAATGGAACAAAGGCCAAAGCCGAGAGGACTGCACAGCTGCCCAAGCCTCCTCCTCCTTGAAGGCCTTAAGCTGCTCCAGCTGCTCGGTGGACCCCGCAGCCGCGAAGACCACTCAACAGGTGTCCTTAGATTTGATCACGGATGTCGCTTTTTCAGGCGGCCCAACTTCAGATGGGCCAGGCGGTCTCTGACCGACATGTGAAACAACCGGCATATCCTGCAAGCCTGGGGATCATGCTCATGCTCCAGGCAGTAAACGTACATGGTGTGAGAGTCGGTATGCGGCATCTTCTGCCCACACAGGCACCGGCAAAATCCGGGCAAGGACTGGTTCTCCATTGCAGTCGCGATCAAAGATCGAGCACTCTGACGAGTTTAAGTTTTGGAAGTAAATCCGAAGATTTGAGTGCCAGGGCCTACTCAATGCGGGAGTGGTAAGGAAAGAACCTGCTTCTTCCAGCGGAAAGGAAGATCTGGCGTCATGGGGGAGGAGCCGAGGGTTTACCACCTGGGTTGGGTGGGAGGAGCCAGCTTGAAGACTTCTGGCAAGATTTAATGAGGAAAGGACAATGCCAGACAGTGTGGATAGAACATCATATCCACATCCCTAGAAAATAGCATTTAAGCAATATAGAAAGACACAGGAGGAGGGAATAGGGAGCGGTAATAGGAAAAACAAAGGGAGGCAGGGAAGACAGTTAGGGAAGCCAAGGCACAAACAGAAGAACACATAGCAAACTCAGTGGTAAGGGGGACGAAACTTTTTACAGGTACATTAGAGCCACTATGGCTGCTGATACATTAACTTGATAAGGGCGTATCATGGCCTTAAATGCAATGATGCACTGCAGTAGCCAGCTCCTTGTGTAAATTTAATTTCTGGTAAAGGTAGATTATTTATCTGGTTGTTCCTGTGTTTCCCATGTGTTTAAAATGTGAGTAGCAAGTGCATGTTGTACTACAGTATGTGTGGAAGGAGAGGGGACCTCCGCATCAAGGCCAAGGCCCCTACTTTTCTGCGGCACACTAGGACCAAGTTCTGCAGCAAGATTTCAGTTTGCTGCATCACTTCAGCTGCGGTGGTTTGTAATTTCTGTGGCAGTTCTGTGGCACTTACAAGCTACCACATCACGGAGTCAGTCTGTCATCCTGACTTTACATTCATGGCAATGGTTATAGCAATCAGGATGGGGGAAAACACAGTAACACTAGTTTAAAAAAACAACAGATTTATAGAAATCATTTTATGCCTGAAAAGCAAAAAAATATCTGTCCTTTAAGGTCCTAGCCTACTCCATAAATGAAATATGCAGAGGGGACCTTAAGTGATAAATAAGGCATTTCTAGACTCATACTGTTTATACCACTCATGAGGTCCTCCCTGAGTATCGCGTATATATGTATATGCAATCTGTAACATACTAACATACATACAAATGTGTGTGTGTGTGTGGTGTACATACATATATATATATATATATATATATACACATATACACACACACTGTATATATAGTGAGATATTATATATATATATTTTTTTTATTTCCATGAAATTGTATCCTCATTCATACAGGTCCCTTTTGAAATGGAATGAACAGAAAAGAGGAGATTTTGCAAAATTAATTTTTCATGCCGACCCACCTTCCCCTGACACACTACGTAACACCATCAGGCCATGACATGCATGTGAACCCATTGTGAGACAAAGCTCTCCAGCTCACCACAATGTATTCCCTGTGTGATAGAACACTGCCATACCTTCCTAGGCTCAGAGCAGTGGTGTGCTCCCCCAATCCTTGTGTTGCTAAGCCAGCTCCCAGAGCTCGTCTCTGAACCCGAATTGCCGGCAAAGGAAAACAACATGCTACCCTCTGGCTCAACAGCTGGCCCTGCACATAACATTTCTTCATAACTTTTAGGTGATTCTATCACCCAATGACAATATGTAATCAATAACCCTGGCAAAAAATGTGTACAGTGCAATTGTTTATTCAACAGGTCTATTCTTTCAACAGGTCTACACAGTATTATATTCCACTTTTCTGGACATAATTATTTTTCTTAAAAATGACAGGTTAATTCATTTTTGCCAGTTATCCATTTCAGATGGACTATTTATACCTTAAAGGCACAAATAAGCTTATACAAAGTAAGGTATGGACTTAACAGGTCTATGCTATTATCAAGGTTTTGTTTAAGTTGGCCCTAGTATAATAACCCAAGACTGAAAATTGTATTAGGCTGTAGTGCAGGCTGAACAAATATCATCGTACCTGATGTACTGTGAGACCGCCTCTGGCAGTGAGAGCTGTGGTAGATAAGTGACTTTTTCTGTGGCAGAATGCAGCCACTTCATTAACTAATATAAGATGTAATAGCACTGATAACATCCCATTCTGAGCACAGAGGGGTTTGGGATATAAAAAAAGGGGAAGGGAACCAGGTTCTATGGATAAACAGAATATTAATAAAGAATCACCAAGGACAGCGAATTCTGTGGCACTGCAGAAGTTCTGCGGTAGATTGCAAGTTCTGTGCAAAATTCTGTGGCCGCAGAATTCTAGGGGCCTTGATCAAGGCCTTCAAATAATGGTAGAAGGAATGGTGCAGGGAGGAGAGGAATATCTACATTGGGGACTGTGGGCCAACCTAGAAGGATAAGAACCTATACCAAGGTGATGGCCTGCTTTCATCCAGCATCCAAGAGGCAACCACAGTCCTTAGTGGACGATTCAAATGTTACTTCGATGGACATTTAAAGTAGCCGGGGGGGGTGACAGAAGAAGTAGGGGAGACAGAAAGTGGGCCACCACAAGCTGAGACAGACAGTAAGGAGATCCCAAGGGGAGAGAGTCCCATCAGGATGCAAGTTATTCAAGGAAGCAGGTGGTTTGCAAAGGAAGAAGGCAAGAAGAAGCAGTTAAAGGAAAAAGGTGTAGAAGGGAGAACAATTGGAAAAAGGAGACAGTGGCAAGAAGAGAGGTGAGGGCTGTCAAAATGGTGCAAGGTCTGCATCAGAAGCCCCATGAGAGACTGAAAAAGTTCAATATGTACACCCCAAAGGAGAGGAGGGAGAGTGGGGATAGTATGGAGACCTTAAAAGGTACTGTAGAGAGGGACTTCTGGTGACGTCATCACCGAAATGGCTGCCTAATCCCGAGGCTCCTCCGCTCACCACACCAAAAACCGGCTCCACACAAACCTAAAGATACAAATATTGCTAGCAATGACATCGGAGAACAGTGGAGGTAGAACCCAAAGAAGATCCAGGTCCAAACAGGCAAACTTAAAAAAGGGTCACCGAGGATTGAGCCCTGCAAGATCTGTAGCTAGTGGCAGAGATTCACCGGCAAGTATGGCGGACAGAGATACGGAGACTGAAATAGAATCCCTCTCCCGCTTTGAGACCCTGCTGGCTGAAATAAGACAATCTCGCACTGAAAACAAGCAGGAATTCGCTATATTACATACCAATATTCTGAGCCTGGACAAGCAAGTGGGATCAACAGAGGACACGATTTCCACCATGGAAGACAATCTCATCCACCTCTCTCAGGCGGCTGATTCCCTGGTGCAGCATCAGGAAAACCTAGCAGCAAAATAACTCTACCTTAAAGCATGCTCCCGCAGGGAAAAACTAAGAATTTTCGGTCTCCCTGAAGATGCAGAGACTGAGGATATGACAGAGTTCTTATCTGATCTCCTCAGGCATGTTTTAGATCTACCATTGGCCTTCTTATTCAAAATTGAGCAGGCTCATAGAGCCCTTGTGCCTAAGCCCACCTCTGCATCAGCCAGACCCTGGTCAATCATGGCGAAATTTTCTAGTTTTAAAGATAAAGAGCTCACCCTCTGTATAGCATGGCGACAAAAAAACAGGATTATCGCCCACCTATACAGCAGCAACATATGGCCTATGCGCCCCTTCTCCGTGCCCTATGAGCCCTCGGAGTGAAGTTTCAAACTCCCTATCCCTCGCAACTGAGAGTGCACTGGCAGTAGGGCCCAGAGCTCTATCACACTGTGGAGAAGGCAATCAGAGCTTTTGAAAACAAAGGGCACTCCTTACCAGTGGAGAAAATTCGGAACAACCATTCCCTCAACCCTCAATCAACCTGGCAATCAGCAGCTCAGCATATTGCGAGGCAGAAGGGTCAGCAGCGATCAGCCCCAGCAACTCTGTAGGACATCAAGACATTAATGTGGGGATTCGCATGTTCTACACCTGTAGACCCACCAGGACTTGGGGACACCTGGTTAGTACTGCAGAAACTGTGAGTAAATTTAATATTCTTTCCCAGCTGAGCCCATAACGATAAGGGGGATTGCTCTGCACATGGGCTAAAAGCTGAATGTGGGACTTTGAGACTCGAAGTTTTACAGGACATTCCCTACAGCTTTAGCCATTCCTTTTGTCTCTCCCCTGTTCTCTGGATTAGTTAATGGACACAGGAAGACATTGGATAACTACACGAAGAAAACTGTACCTGATTTTTCACATGTGCTTCTTCAGTGTTCCCCTGGGAATGTGGAACGTCCCCCCCCCTTTCTTACCCTTGCCCTCGTTGCTGGGACCATTGTGCCTACTACACCCTGGAAACTTATATTTTATCCTTTCAGACTGGTCTCGAATTTAAATGGTCTGAGTACTAAGACTTGAGCACCTGCAGCCGGGGTGCGGGAGTGGGGGGAGGGGAAGAGGGAAAAATGAAAGGGGGAAGCAAAACAAGCTGAATGCCTGTAAGAATTGAAGAGCAGCCTATATAATAGGGAATAACCCTTGCAAATGATACAAGTGGGACATTCCCATAATGTAAACCACACCTAGATCACAAATGTTTAAAATATCTTTTTTGGTGTGGGAGAGGGACTGAAGAGTCACTCTAGATTTCGCTCTATTGGCATTTATTCTCACTATGGGTTGAGCTCATAGTTCACACACTACTCTGGACCACACGAGGAGCCTTTCCTCGCCATGACTACGGGGAAGCTGCTGCACTTCGGTGCTGTAGATCCACAACATGGGCTCCCCATCTGAGCTGGATGATGACGTTGAAAGGCCATATCACCTGGCCAGGACCCGGCTTCTTACAGGCCCAGGAGGGCCGAGCCAACATATTGGCTCCTTCCCCTCCTACCTGAGTGCATAAACCCACTCAGGCTACTAGGGAACACTCTTGATCGTTCCCCTACCTTGGGGGTCACTCTGTACATAGTTATAGGGGCAGATGGAGGTCGCTGCCTGTTCTCAAGCACTCTCTGCTGGCTCCACAAGTTCTAAGATTGTTACACAACTGTTGGTTGTTATTACTCTCTCTTATACATTTGTATGTACACTGCCACTTCACACCTACAGTCTGGTACTTATCAGGGGGAGAGAAGGATATGAGCTCTTCCCCCAGGGGAAGAATGAAGGTGGGTCAAGTTATTACTAGTGAGGCCACGAAATGGGACAAGAGGTTACACAAGCCCCGGAAATATTTCAGATGAGAGCCTTCCCCCATGAATTTAAATGGAGACTAGACGTAATATTACAGTGATCTCCCACAATGTCAATGGTCTGAATAGCCCTATAAACAGAAAGAGTCCTCTCTGTAATTAAGAAGCAGAGACCGACCTTCACCTTTCTGCAGGAAATGCATCTATGTAAAGCCGAACACCTGAAATTGGGGAAGTTTGGTTTTACCCAGATAGTAGCATCGTCTTCCAGAAAGGGAAAGAGAAGGGGCATAGCCATTTTGGTCTCTCGGGGCACCCGGTTCCAGATGTCTGCTTCCTAAGAGGACCCGGAGTGCCGTCCGGCAATTCTGCAGGGCTGTTTGGAGGGCTCTCCGATCACACTGGCCTCTATATATATCCCCCCAGGTTCCCCGGCATCAGTGATTCGTTCTTTACTTTAAAAAAATCACTGAATATCAATCGGGTACCCTTGTAGTGGGAGGGGACCTAAATCAAGCCCTGGAGCAACTGAATACTTCCAATTTCCGGGGTTGGGGGGTCAGCTATTCTCCGGGCCCTCAAGGGATAGTTTATGGGAGCATTCTGGACAGATGCTTGGAGGATAACACACCGTGGGAAGTGAGAATACACCCATTTCTCCCAGCCACATGGCTCCTTTGCCAGAACTCATTACTTCTTGATTTCCAAGGAGCACCAACATCGGGTTAGGGAGTGTGTCCATTCCCCTTCAGTCCTTTCCGACCACTCCCAGCTGACTTTAAAATTGGACTGGAAAATAGAGGCCAGACCATCTGGAAATTTAATAATTACCTGCTAAACTCAAAAGACTTTGTGAATATGGTTAAGACTAGAACACCCCAAATCCTACAGGAGAATGACTCTCCAGACCTCCCCAGAGCCACCCTTTGGGATACTGTAAAGGTTGTGCTCAGGGGGGACATTATTAAATATGCGGCCCACCAGAAAAAAACAACAAAACCTTCAGATGGAGAGGCTGCAGCAGCAACTTCAAGATCTTCAAGAGCAGCATGCGAACGGAGATAGGAATATATATCCTTTGTTGCAGGCGACAAAACAACAAATCTAGAACCTGCTTGACATCAAAACAGAGCAGGCTCTCCAGAGGCTCCAACAGAGATATTATGAGAGCGGGCCAAGGGCAACTCGGCTACCAGCTCATAGGCTGCGACAACAGACCTCACAGGCCTCTATTACTCAGATCAGAGACCCAGGGAGTGGACAGCTACTGAGAACCCCTAAACAAATTCTGAACACCTTTAGAGCATTTTACCAAAGCTTATAAACCTCGGAACAGCTGCAGGACTGTCACCGGACTGAATCTCCCGAGGCTCACACAAGAGCTTCGTTGGTCTGTGGACAATCCTATTTCCCATTTTAAGGTAGAAGCTACGATTTGGAATCTGAAGACTAACAAATCCCCTGGCCCGGACGGGTATACAGCGGAGTTTTTTAAAATCTTCAGAGAGGAGATTGATCGCCCTCTACTGGAGGCCTGCAGAGTAGCTCAATTAGGAGACCCAATACCAGAATCCTGGAACTATGCTGTCATCTCCAGTATTCCCAAACCTGGGAGGGACACTGTCCAGTGTACTCCATATCGTCCCATATCAGTTTTAAATATCGACTACAAGCTTTATTCAACAATAATAGTTCAACGCTTAGAGTCACTCCTTCCATGTCGGATCAATTACGATCAGGCAGGGTTTGTTCCGGGAAGACAATCTCAGGATAATATAAAAAGAACTTTGCATCTCCTGCACCACGCCACCCAGTCGGGGTCCCCATTCTTGCTGTTAAGCCTGGACACAGAGAAGGTCTTCAACTGACTGGCGTGGTCCTTCCTGGGGGCTACACTCCGGAGCTTTGGTTTTTCAGATTTTTTCTGTAAACTTATAAATATTTACACTAAACCTAGAGCTTACATTAAGGTAAACAGAGGAATATCTGCACCTGTATCTGTGTATCGGGGCAATCGGCAGGGATGTCCCCTGTCACCACTCCTCTTCGCCTTACATTTTGAGCCTCTGGCACAGCTCTTACAACAGAGTACAGAGGTGGAGGGTGTGATGGTTGGGGGGGGAGATACCCATAAGCTCACCCTCTACGCAGATGACCTCCTAATATACCAAGGGAAATCCGGAGCAATCCCTGGGTCCTTTATGGAACTGCTTAGGTGAATTTAGTTCAATAGAACGACATAAAATAAACACGGCCAAAACAGAAGTCCTACAATTTAAGTTTGAGCCCTCGTACACCATAAAAAAAACTTCCCCTTTAAACAGAAGTTAAAAAGTTTAAAATACCTCGGAGTCCACCTGGGCCTGGAAAGTTTGCAGCCGTTTTCCCTTAACTTCCTCCCCATCCTGGAAAAATTAAAAGCTGATCTTGAGAGATGGGCTATTCTACAACGGGGTGGCCCCCTTTTGCCCGACACCCCAACGTCGAAACATGGAAAATGACCGCTACAGCGACAGTTGCTGTAATGGTCCGTTTCCATTTCTTTCTGATGTCCTGCCCCTCCTGGACCAACTCCGACCTGGAATTGAGAATCCTAAAGTCCGGAGAAGGCAAGCCCCACAGAAAACACTGGGGCTTGAGGCACAATACCTCGTTGGTATTGTGCCGAGGCCGCCATGGGTAGTCGACAGATTTACTGTCGACCAAACTTGGTGCTTCCTCTACAACGAGTAGAGGCAGTCCATATGGTTCTGCTCCCCAGGCTCCTTTAACTTTCTCAAACCATTCCTGTCCAGTTGCCTGAGAATTACTTCTCTGGTTTAAATAGAAAAATAGCTCGCTTCTTATGGGGTGCTTCTACACCAAGGGTCAGGTTATCGGTCCTTCAAATGCCGAAACAGAGAGGTGGACTGGCCCTTCCTAATCTGAAGCTGTACCACTAAGCAGCTCGGATGAGCACAGTCTTTTTTTTTTTTTTTTGCAGTTAATATTTTCTCCCCCTGGAGTCCTCTGCCAGCATCTGACGTCCCCGTAGTGTAGGCACCGGGTATGAGACCCCCTCCCCATAACCCCACGACTTACCCTTCATGGCAGGGGATGGGGAGTGACTCAACCCACCGGTCCGGATTAGCGTTCAAGGAGGTGCCTTCCCAGTCCATCACGGAGGGGGGTGATCGTCATATGCAGAGGACTCCACTTTTTCCTGTATTCTCCCTTTTGAGGTGCGGTGTGAAATGGCGCCAGCATGCACGCTCCCATGCGCGTCCTGCCAAGTGCCTGCCGCACTCTCATCTACTTCCAGTGCTGACGTGCCACCTCCCAGCCTCTGCTAGGCGGCGGGCAGTCGCCCGAGCCCTGCAAGCCCCGAGGCGAGCAGTCGAGGGACTCGATCTTTCTCCTCCTGCCAACCCAGCGCCCCATGTCCATTCCGAACACGAATCGTGGGCGTGATGAAAAGTAAGGCGTCCAGCGCCTCAGCACCACCGGGCCGGCTCATGACCACAGTCTTTCACTGGTTAAATACAACTTATATAGCAAAATGGAAATGCCTGGAGTGCAGGGAGGAGGACCTTGTAAATCTCAATAAGATTCTTCTCACAAAGAAAGATAATTACTCCTGCCTCAGAAGGAGAAACCCATACACAACTCCCTCCCTCACTGCGAGCTTAGTATGGGGTATTTGATGACAGGAGATTTGGGAGATGGCATACATGCCTTTCCTCAGTCCCCTATTTGGTCTCCTTTGAACCAACTAGACTGGATCTAGGTTTTCGTTACTGTGAGAAGAAGGGCCTACATCTAATTTGGCACTTCTTAGATGGTATAACAATACTAGCATTTCCAGATCTGGTGGGAAAGTATGGAATTGGGTGGCAGGATAGATTCCGATACTTTCAGATCAGGAATTACATCAGAGCCCTACCGATAGATACTTGGGGAGAGGACCCACCCCAAAAGATAGCTGAGTTAATGAAATCAGCGGTGGAGGGTAGGGTACTCTCTGCTCATAAAATTTCATACCTAAATCGAGCCCTTATTACTTGGCAAGGAGATACCCGCCAAACAATCGGACAGGCATGGACATGTGACTTGGGAGCCCCTATTCCACATGACGAGTGGGACAGGGTTCTGGGGAAGATCCAATGGGGTATATCTGCAGTGAGTTGGAAGGAATTCTCCTGAAAGATATTTATTAGATATTTCAGAACCCCTGCTATACAGGTAAAATTCCAAGACAACAGGTCTCCCCCTCTGCTGGCAAGAATGTGGGGTATCCCCTGCAGCACTTGTCCACATACTATGGTACTGTCCAGTATTGACCTTTTTTCAGGACCTGCAAAGCGCCATCCACTCTATTTTTGGACCTGGCCTTCTCCTAACCCCTATGCTTTATTTCTTTCAGGACACCCCGGAAAATTATAGAGACCCCCTTACGGGGAAACTACTTAAGATCATCTGCCTAGCAACCCAAAAGGCCATTACTAAAAAATGGCTCACCACACATAAGATTACGATTCACCACTGACATGACATAATGATCGCACTTTATAGAATGGAGGCTCTGACAGCAGTCTTGAACAAAAAACAAACTCAATTTGAGTTTATCTGGAGGAGGTGGGTCCAATATATCTGCACCCAGAGACCAGACTTTATACCTCGATTTGAAGTCCTCGAACCAAGAGAGTATGGTCAGAGCAGTCCCACCTCTCAGTATCCATGAACCTCAGCATAAAACTGTCTCATTAAGCATCTATATTGGAAAAGGCCTTATTGACTCACTGATTACTTGTATGTCTTAAACTGTGTGGATTTTCTGCATACCAAAAGTACCAACGTTGGCTAGATCAGTTAAGTGGCTCTGTTTGTTTACTTCATTGTATTGCTGTATGAATGTACTGTTGTCCTTTTTTTTTTTTTAAAGGGGGGGTTCTCTCCCTTCTGTTAAATAAAGAAAGTTAAAAAAAAAAAAGGGTACTGTAGAACAATGGGTCACGATACGAAGCTGAAAGGCAGTAGATTCAGGAAAGATGTGAGGAAGTACTTCTTCACAGAAAGGGTGGTGGGCTCCTGGAACAGCCTTCCATGGGGGTGAAACCAGTGGTGGGTTTCAAAAATGCCTGGGACAGACAAAAAGGAATCCTAGGAGGAAGGGGGTGGAAGAGACAGTGTTGTAGGGCAAGTTGAGTATGCAGCAAAGTGATCATAATTAAAAATGTGAAGACTAGATGGGCCCAGCGGTCATTACCTGCTGTCAGTTTCTATGTTCATGTAACCCCCTTTTGGGAGATTACTAGTCTATTCACCCCTCCATGGGTTTTTATGGCCTAACTTGGCCCAGTAGGGAAAAGGGTTAATTCTTCTCAGCACTCGGGTGGAGCCTCCTGTGGGTTGGTAGGTCACCACAGGTGCGTGGGGGGAGAAAGTCCAGCAGTTGAGGTGGGAGGGGGAGTTCCAGTTGGAGAAGTGTGTGGCGAGGGAGGGAGAGTTGAGTCGGGGCCGGGCACGGGCGATTGTCTGCTCCAGCCCCTGGCCGGTGGCACTTGGGACCCACAAAAGAAGAAGTTTAAGCCAGTAGCCACCAAGCCACACAGTATCCTGGAGGGCAGCTAAAGTCGAGAGGAGAGCCAGCAGTCGCAATTCGCATAGTACCATGGCAGCCTGCACCGATTCATGAAGGGATCGGGTGGGTAAGAATAAGGTAGGCAGTGTGGTGTCCAGAGAGCAAGTTGCCTTGGAGCTCTACGGGACATGTCCCCTGTCTCAATTTGGGGACAGCGGCTTCCAGTTCTGTCAGGCACTGTTTTGGGACTTGTGCTGCCTTCAAAGATTTGTGATCATAGCAATCCTGAGTTAATGCTGCCCTAAAGACTGTGTGACTTCCTCAGTCTAAGTAAAAGCTGCTATTGTGGCCATATCGGCCATGTGAAAGCTGAATGCGTTTCCCATGAATTAACTGATGCTCCCAGGGGCTATGTGTGAAAATGTTTAATGAATTTGGGATCCCTGTTGTTTCTTCAAGTTCTGTGTGGACATTCTGTTATTGAAAGGAACTGTTTAACATGCATTAACCTGTTATTTTCATCCAGGAGCAGCAAGGAAAAGGTACCCTGTGTGTGACATCGCTGGCCTGGGTAACGTGGCCACTTCAATTGTTTCTGCTGCTGTGGGCGCCCCCTCCCCATGCACATATTCCATCCATACCCCTACACACGGGGACGGAGGGCTAAATTTCTATGTATGACAGGTTATGTGATTCAAATGGATAAAACGCACACATTACAGTTTTGCACTCGTGCCGTTGGTTTATAGAGCAAGTTTAGATACAAATGTGTGTGGTGGTTGTTGGGGGGAAGGGTAAGGAGATGCGGGCTTGAGTATCAAATGAAACTAAAACCAAAACAAATTAAATATCCATGCCATATAGTACTATGCACTCCATCAAGCTCAGCAGTGATTAACACTACATACATATTCTGTAGCTTACAGTCAGTGATTTCAGAAATACATAGTTTTTTTTTTTTTTTACACAGGCCATCAGCCTCCATTCAGTGCACATAGTAAGCTTTATTTGTAAAAGGCTGGGAAATAATTTCAAAGTTTAAGTTGACCAAAAAAAAAAGTCAAGTAAGTTATCACACTTGGTCAGCTTCACTTTTAAGCATTACCCTGTATAAGACGTGTTCCTAGAGAGACAAGACAGAGAGAGGAGGAGCAAGAGAGAAGGAAGGAGGAGGAATGGTGGAGCTCTGTTCATCATTCAGTCGCAGATCGGTCCTGAAAGGATTAACAAACCCTACAGACAGCAGTAAATCACTGTATATTGCCACACACACACACAATTGGGAGAGAGAGAGAGAGAGAGAGAGAGAGAAATACAGGTTACTCATCTGTAACAGGAGTTCTAGGAATGGTATATGTTGTTCATCCACACTTATTGGCAGGTCCCTTGCCGCTTTAAATCTTGCCGGAAGGTCTTCAAGCTGGCTCCTCCCACCCACCCGGGTGGTAAAAACTCGGCTCCGCCCCGCACGCCAGGATCTAGCCAGCTGGAAGCCAGGTTGTGCGTCGGAGCCGGCGAGGCAGGTTGGTAATGAGGATGAACAACATATACCATTCCTAGAACTCCTGTTACAGGTGAGTAACCTGTATTTCTAGGGACATGGATATGTTGTTCATCCACACTTATTGGCAGACTCCTAGCAGTTCTCCGGGAGGAGGAGGCAAGGCACACACCCTACTTAGGTAGAAAGACTGGAGAAAGCAGGCCCCGACCTGCACGGCCGACCCAAGGTCGATGTGGAAGGGGAACGGTAAAGCCTGCTTCTGGGCAGAAGCCCTACGGATATCCTGAACCGGAGTAGCCTCGGAAGCAGCCACCAATGCAGCGGAAGGACGGGTAAAAATGAGCGCTTATCCCTCTGGGAGGCTTTATGCCTGCCCGCCTATAGTGGAGACCTATGCAGGGGTGATCCACCCGCTCGTCGTCCACTTGGCTGCAAGTCTGCCAGATGTGGCTTCAGCGAAGATGATAAGCAGCTGGTGAACCTCTCCCGAACTTTAGCTTTATGCTCCCTAGGTAGGTGAGCGTTAAACAGGTTCCTATGGAACCTGTATATAGCCTCCGAGGTGTGAATGGGGATAAACCCCGGCAGAGGCAATACCCCCGAAGGGAAGACTCAGCCACCGCCTTCGGAAGGACTTCGGTTGGGGCGCAGGACAACCTAGTCCCTGTGGAAGACCGGATAGGGAGATTAAAGGAGCGCCTGGAACTCTCCCCACCTTCTGGATGGCAGAGTAGCCCCAAGAAGGTGTTCTTCCACAACAGGTGGGAGAGACTCACACCTGTGCAAAAGGTTCGGATGGCTTGCTCATGAGCTAAGCCCATACCAGCAAGGATCCCACAGAAACGGGGATACTCTCCCCAAAAGGGGAGGCGTGATCGAGGCCTAGAAGTGCCAGACCACCTTCTCCGCACCACCAGCTGCCTCCCGGCCCGCGCCCGGAAGACAGGGGTGACCCGCAGAAGCACCTAGAGGGTCGTCGGCCGAAGCCCTGGTTTAAGGATGGACCGCAGATGGTCCGGAATGCTCGCCCAGGGACGGGGGAGGGCAAGGCCCTATCCCATCACCAAAAAGGAGAACTTCTCCCAGAGGATGAGCATCTTGGCCGACTTCTTAGCAGGATGCCTCGAAAGGTCGAGGACCTTGCTGAAGGACCCTAGGCCTGGCCCCTAGCTGCACAGGGATCGGCCTACAGGTGCAGGGATTGAAGGTCCAGATGGATAACCTTCTCCTGAAAAGGAAAGACAGGACCGGGCGGACTAGAAGCCGCCTCGGGAGCCTGGGGCTGAGACTAAGGAGAGCTGGATACCAGAGCTGGCAATCCAATCTGGGGCTACCAGCATCACCTGCGCCAAGTCCCTCCTCGCCTTGCCCGTGGTCAAGGGAAATGGGGAGAGCACGGAGGGGCCCGGGGTCCGTGGCCCCGATGGCATCCCCTACAGCAGGCCTTGCTGAGGGGGCGGGCATAAAACAGTCTCGGCCTCGTATTCTCCCTGGAGGGAAGAGGGAGAAGATCCTGTGCTACCTCCGGCAGGGGAAACCATTCATGAGGCGCAGCCTATGCCCGTCTAAGGGCAGCGGCCAGGAAATTGGGGGCTCCTGCCATCAAATGGCTGGGAACCCTCGACTGCGCAAAAACCCAATGCGGAGAACCTCCTTGCACCGAGGCAAGGGGATCGACCGAACCTGGCGGGGTAGGTAGCACATGGTCGTGGTGTTGTCCTACTTGGACTTAGACCACTAGACCCCGTACAAGCGGAGCAAGTGGTGCAAGCTAAGCGGACCGCCTGGTGCTCCAGCGAGCAGGAAGGACATCGGGACTCACGAGAGGACCAGAGCAGCACTCTGTATTCCCTAGATGGGCACCCACCCATCCAGGAAGCATCGGTCGGAGAAGACCGCCGACTCAGAGCGACGAACAGGATGTTCTCCTGCCAAAGTTGGAACGGTCCGAGGGGAGCGTTCTCTTAACTCCTGGGCTACAGTCACGAACTGGTCCAAAGGACACAGCGCTGTGACCTCTGGCTGGCCCCTCCCACTAGGGGAAGGCCGCCCTGAGGCCCAGGAGGTGCAGGAGGTCCTGGCAGGACATAATTACCCGGCCAACCCGACTGGGTAAGGGAGGAAGAACATCAGCCCTGTCTGCCCGGAGCCGAGCTCGGACTCAAGAGTCAAGCTTAGTCCCGAAGAAGCCTCACCGCTAAGGCACGAGTTCCCACTTGGCTCCTGTAACAGGAGACCAGTCTGCCTTCCGGGTGGGGTTACGTCCAGACCCTTCAGTGCCGCAGAGACTGCTGAGCAAAAGAAGGACCTGGCTAGGAACTCGTAAGGAGATCCCCCACTAAGAAGGGGAGGAGCCTCCCAAGAAACGGACGGAACGAGGAGTAGGTACATCCTGGAGGCCCAGGAAACAGCCACACGCCACATTCTGAGGATGGAATATCTGAAGCTGAGAGACATCCAGGCGTCTGGAGAGAATGGGCGCGAGCCCCCGTCCGTTTGAGGCCAGGAATACCTGGATATGAACCTAGGGTTGGGGGGTGGGTCCGCAGCCTTCCTGATCACCTCTAACTAGAGGGCCAGGCGTGTTGGTACAACCGACAAAGAGGCAGTGGACCCAAGATCCCCATGGGGCAATGGCTCAAAAGGGGAAACCGCTCGCAACCTGCGACAGGATCTACCCTTAAATACCTCCAGAACGAGGTGCGGAGCCGTCCCCCCATGGGGAAACCCGGGCTGGGACGACGGGGCCGGGGCAGTGCCCCTTGGCCCGTCACTGAGCAGGCTTGGAGGGGGAAGGAGCCGAGGGGGCTCTCGGTTTCCTGCCTCCCTGCTTCCTTTTGGAGGAAGACGCTGGACTGGCAACAGGCCGCCCAGCGCATGCCTGCTGGGCCGGTTGAGCCACAGGGCTCAGGTGGCAAAGGGGCTTACGCAAAGGCTGACGGCTGCCCTTGACCCTTCAGGCGGGAGTGACAGAGTCCGGAGTGGCATCGGACTTCTCGGGCCCTTGGATATGTCCCTCCACTCCAGGGCCAAAAAGGTCAGTCCCCAAGAAGGGGATGTCCGCCAACTTGTGCTGGGTTTCCAAGGAAAAGGAGGATAACCTCAGCCATTCCCTGCGGCGCATGGCCACTGCGGCCGCCACCAATCTGGCACAGGAGTCACCCAGATCCAGAGCCGTGTGGAGCTGTTGTTTTGCCACCGCCCTACCCTGGTACCATACCCACCAGACCGTGGTCCGCTGTTCGGCCGGGAGATGAGGTAGAACCTCGTCCAGGGTGCCCAGAAGGGCGTGGGAACAGTGTGCCATAAGAGCCGCCAAGCTGGCCTGATGGAGGCCTAGGGAGGACGCAGCGTAACCTTGCCCGACATAGTCCATCCTTTTGGACTCTTTGTCAGGGGGTCTATCCACGTCCCCAGCGTTTCCAAGACATTGGAAAACGTCGTCGGTGACTACCCCTTCAGCCGAGGGGTGCTCCGAGAAACCAGGCAGAGAACCGACAGGGACAGGGTACCTCCGAGCCACCCTGGCCGAAGGTGCAAGGCAGGAAGTAGGCCGCCACCATAGCTCCAAGGCTGGGACCACGATAGCCTCAGCCACTGGGAAGGCCTCCGAGGGAGAACCCTCTCGGTCCAGAATCTCCGTAAGGGGGTAAGGTGCCCGTTTGGAGACGGGCTTGAGCTGCATCCCAGTGAATTCTGAAATGAGCTGAAGCAGACCCATCAAAGATGATGGGCTGTCGTCTACGGAATGTTCCTGGGAAGACCCCGGGTCCTCCCTGCTAGGAAACATAGCAGAGCCGGCTTCAGGCTCCGAAGGGTCTCCAAAAAGCTGCTGCAGGCCCAAGGCACTCTTCGTCTGCCAGGGGCGGGCAGGAGTGAGGGGACCGAGTAACCTGAGGAACAGGTCATGGCCTGGCCTGTGCTCGCCCGAGGCGGAGGGGCAGCAAGGGTCGGACGAGCAACCGGCCCTGGAGGGCTCTCGACTGGATGAACGGCTGCCGACGGCGCGGCTGCTTGCTATCCGGAGAATGAATCGGGGTCGACTGACACCCGGACAACAACTGCTTTCGCCATATAAGTTCCTCGTAACGACAATGCCAACGGCATCGAAACCGCTCCTCATCCGAGGAGGGGGACGAGGAAGAACGGCAAAGCCACTTAACTCGGTGCCCCAACCGAGAACGCCGAGATCGGAGTGAGCGGCTAGACAGAGAGGATGACCAAGACCAAGACCCAAATCCTCGGGGGGACCGAGGTCGGGTCTGGGAAGGAGCGGGACGCGCCCACTCCTCCCTCGGCTCGGAAGAAAGGCCCGATGGCTGTCAACCCGAAGGGACGGACAGAACCTCAGCCTCCGCCCGGGGCGGAGGGATGGCGGCACCAGAAGACCGCCCAAAAGACGGATCGAGAGACTCGACAACGTCGACGGGGGTCCTGGCCGGCTGACCTGAAGGGGACACCGTGAGGCCAGTGGCCGAGGCCGCATCCTCGACCGAAGCCGAGCGTCGGCCGATGAGGGAGGGGAACTTCCGCTCCACGACGAAGAGACCTCACTGCGTCTTAGATTTAGCGAGCGGCGTGGGCTCCAGGTCCTTTCCTTTGAGGAGAGGGAATGACGAAGCTCCTTAAACGAAGCTGCATGAGGTGAACCCAGGGAGAGCAGAATAAGTGCCGCAACTGAGGGAGAGAGGGGAGAAGCCGCCCCCTCCCCAGCAGGATCGAACTGCTGAGAAACAGTCGAAGCGGACACCCGCCGGTCCGAGGGAATCTCCGGAGCAGAAAAAACTACCGGATGTCCAAGCCCCGAACGGGCCGCGCGGTCCTCCAGAGAGCTGACCGAAAGGGCAGAACAGAAATCGCAAGCCTGAGGATCGTGATCCAAGTCCAGGCAATAAACGCACGTGGAATGTGAGTCTCTCCTGGAGGAACTAACCGCGCGCCTCCCGGGGCCGGAAAAGGACTGAGCCATCGCCATAGCGAAGAAAAAAAGATCGAAGTTTCAGAAAACTCACTTCCAATGATTTCGAAGACCCGAAATTTTCAGGAACCAGTCAGCATGAAGCGCTAAGGAGAGAACATGAGCTTCAAGCGGTAAGGAAGATCTGGCGTCGTTGGGCGGAGCCGAGTTTTACCACCCGGGTGGGTGGGAGGAGCCAGCTTGAAGACCTTCCGGCAAGATTTAAAGCGGCAAGGGACCTGCCAATAAGTGTGGATGAACAACATATCCATGTCCCTAGAAAGTGCAATTTGAATCTCTGCTGGACCAGTGCAGTCTCATTACAAACTCAGTTTTGACCAACAGGCAATGGTGTCGTATTAAATGTAGAAGTGTGTGGTCTCCATGAACTACAATGTCCCCAACCCTCCACAGGCGGGGGGGTTGCTCCCAGAAGCTATCAGGTTTTAGATGCATTCTGAAGGTCATTTTGACACTATCTGGCTGCTTTTAAAGCCTTCTTTGACTTGCTAACAACAACCAACATCACTATTAAACAACTACTTTTTATTTTCTTAAAAAAAAAAAAAAAAGTCAAAACTGAAGCAAAAAGCCCCACTCCAGCCACCCTTCAAACACCAGACTATATACCACTTCCCTTGTGTATAGTCAGCTATCACTGCAGTAGACACTGCACGTTACCTTGCAACCTGAACAGAAGACTCTGCCCCTGCCCCCCCCCAACAGTGTACCACACGGTCAGACATACAAGACAGTGAGAAGAGAAGAGCACACAAAACACCAGCCTGGAGGTGCATGTGTCTGTCACACAGCAGACACATACACAAACCATCCATGACAGAGAATGGAACTGATATACAGGACCCACTGGGTCCCTCAAGGCCCAACACTGACACAGGATATATATACCAAGTCATGAATGCTTTATCAGCATTTACCCCGAACTGAGACAGTTGGAGCAGGGAGGGTAAGGCTCAGCAGGGACAGCTGCATGAAATACAGGGCATATACAGTGACTTCAGAACCCACAGACTTGACGTTCAACAAGGGTTCCGCAACCTGTGTGGGCCCTCCGATAATGGCATGACTATAACTGTCACTGCTCTACAGTAAAATGTTTCCCAATCATATCCCGTACATGGCAGCCAACCCCCAAATCCCCATATGTCATACACCGGAACAACACCATCAAGCACTCCAGCACAACCCACACATGACAGCCAACCTGCAGGGGTGCACAGCCAGCTCTAACAGATGATGACTTAATGCCAAGCACATCCCGTGGCATGTACACAGCCCAGTCACATGGCAGGGGCAATGCCAGTGGCAGACTCATCCCACCCTAAACACCCACTCAGAAGTCATCCCAGACACCAAAGCCAAAAAACAATGACCTAATGCCTCATCCAAATGCAGCACAGGCCTTAATGCTGAAGAAGGGGGGGGGGTGTTGAGTGTCCACTCAGATGCTCTCCATCTCAGGAAGGGAGGGCACACAGCTGCTGGTACATTACCGCCACCTGGGTGACCGCAAGTGGAGGTTCATTCTGCACCATAGATCGGGGTGGGGGAACCCCAGTGAGAATCTAGAACCTGCACATGTCCCCGCATACATGTCGTCCTTGGAAGAGAGGGGAGAAAATCCCCGAGAAATGCCAGCCGTGTGCAAGAGGACATCCATCCCACATCGCAGGCCCTGCACCACTGACTCTAGCACTTGTTCCCAACTGTACCTATGAGTCTCTGCCAGGAGTTAGAAGGGGGTGCCCCCAGTGACCCTGCCCTGGTGGGTAAGTGGATGTCAGGGCTGGGCATAGGAGCTAGACCAACGGGGGCCCACCAGTCGGCCATAAAGTACACCAATTAAAAAAAAAAATGAGACAGAGTAAACTGAGGCTTATACATCTCCACCAATTACTAGATACCTCGGGAATACTACATCATGAGATAATAAGGACTAAATATTCTGTTCTATGCACAGATCACTTCAGTTGTTTACGATCATGTTCTTATGTGTCGACACTATCTTCCTTCGTGGCTCTGATGCCGAAAAGCCTTCATCTAATACATACAGAAATCTTGGGGGTATAAAGGGGGAGAAATAGTAGTACTGGATTGGTGTCCCTGCAGCTCGAGGAACACCCGGGGACCTTTGACATCTACGAACCATATCAGTCTGGGTTAAGAACGAGGCACAGCACACACACGGCACTAGTCTGGGTGCATAATAACCTCCTCATAGTAAGAGATCGAGGGGAACGGTCAATTTTCATTCTCCTCGATCTGTCATCAGCATTTGATACCGTGGAACACATTGTGCTATTGGATCGCCTTAGAGAGTATTGTGGACTCGCTGGTACTGTCATCAACTGGTTTGAGTCCTTTCTCTCAGGCAGGAAACAGAGGATGGTGATGAGGAATTTCTCCTCCTCCCCAGTGCCCCTAACCTGTGGAGTTCCTCAAGGTTTGATTCTATCACCGATGCTGTTCACGGTATACATGCTACCCCTTTGGAGGATCATTAGGCAGTACAGTCTGGGTTTTCACTGGTATGCAGATGATACTCAGCTGTACATGTCTTTTGCACCAGGGACAAACGGTGCAGTCAATGTGCTGAATAAATGCCTTGCCAAGATCCAGGATAGGATGAACTCTAACTGGCTGAGACTTAACCCAGATAAGACAGAGGTACTAGTGATTGAGCCGGGCCACAGGTGTGATGAGGATGCCTCCGGGACGACAACAGATTTGGTCCAGGGGTCGATCCTGCTGATGGCGTACTCTAGGGTGAGAAATCTGGGCGCTGTCCTCAATGACAAGCTGACATTTGAAGCTCAGGTGTCGGCTGTTGTTGAAAGTGGTTTTTGAAACCTGAGGAACATCTCCTGGATTAACCCCCTAATTCCGCCCGAGGACCTGCCGTCATTGGTGCATGCCTCTGTAACTTCTAGATTCTACTACTTTAATGCTCCTCATCTCTGGGTCAATGAAGGGAACCTCCGCAGGCTGCAGCTAGTGCAGAATGCAGCGACCAGGCTGCTGACAGAGCTATCTAGGTCCTGTCATGTGACCTTGGTCCTGCGGGGTCTGCACTGGCTGCTGGTCAGGTGGCAGGTTCTCTTCAAGGTGGGCTTGCTCACTTATAAGGCCCTATACGGGTCGAATCCTGGCTACCTGTCAGACTTCCTTACTTCTGCCATCCCGGCTTGCTCCTTTCGTTCCTCCACCCAGGGCCTCCTAGCAGTTCCGAGGACCAGCCTGAAAACAATGGGTGATTGCTCATTCGGAGTGGCCAGCCCAGTCTTCTGGAACTCACTGCCAAGATACTAGAGGGAGGCCCCTACGGTGGAGGTGTTCAGGAGGAGCCTAAAGACCCACCTGTTTAGCTTAGCTTTTCCAGCGAATGTCTTTTAAAAATGTTTTAACTTACACAATTTTTAAAATGTAATCTGTACTTAACTGTTATTTTACTTTGTCAATTCACATAATTGTTACTGTTCCACTGTATGGCGCCCCGAGTCCCTGAAATTGGGTGCCTAACAAATAAATTATTACTTACTAATGTTTACAGAGGTCTATTGGCCCATAAAACTAAATCCATTAATCATATTTTACATCTTTGGAACAGTGAGTTGGGAACTGGGCATATCTGGGAGATATGGTTTAAAGGGAAGTTCCAAGATTTTAAAAAATGGGTTTTTCAACATGCTAACACATTACCTTATGCTGGTGATAGTCTTTTGAGGTAAAAACGTAATGTTTTCCGTATGTCTACTATGGAAGGGAAGGAATCAAAATTGCGAACAATAGGGCCCCTATTACATGAGCGATAACTTTCATTTATTTCAAAGGTTGCTTTAATCAATATAAAACAACTCTGAAATATTCCTCCATTGACTTGTATGTGGCATGTCCCTGCACCTTCCCCGGTTAGATGTCACAAAACGTCTAAGTGTGAGTGGTGGGGCCAGCAGGCGGTGAAGTGGAAGGGACTGACTGGCCGTCTGTTCAGCACAATTTCTGAACCTTTCTCTCCCATACAGGACGTACGAAAAACATTCTGTTTTTACCTCAGAAGACTTCATTTATTTATTAGACCATCAGTTTACAGGCATTTGAGTCATAGACTCATTTACAAAGGCACCTCGTCAAGAGAGCAATACATCACAGCAAACAAACAGTACAGTACATAACACTTAGATTAAAAAAGCAACCAGTGTTACAGGCGTTCACTGGTGGTACACGCTTAGTAATAGATCACAGTAGTCATAATATAGGTACACAAGTACCACATCAGGTAGCAACCAGTGATATTTTATTACATTTGTCAGCAGATGTTGCATGAGACCCCAGGTATATACAGCAAAAGCAGACAGGGCAGACCCAGCTTAGGGGTGAAGGTAAGGGGCAGGTGAGCGATTATATGCAACTGCAGCAGCGAGTGCTTGTCAGATGGCTCCTGAGGGAGACCTTGAAAGGACCAAGCTTAGTGGAGTCAGCTATATTGGCTGGGAGGGAACTGAACCAGGAGGAAGCCCGATAGCAAATGGATCTCTGGGCCATAGAGGTCCTTACCCTGGGGACAATAAGGGAGGATTTGACAGAGCTGCGGGTGCAGCCTGAGGGGGAGGCATGCTGCAGGGAGGTGGCTACCAGGGGGGACAGCCCTAGCAGGGTTTCTTCAAGGTTGAGAAAATCGGTGGTGGAGTACACCAGGCACATATGGGTGCACCTAGGGGCTCCCAGCATTAGCCTGCAGGCCTTGTTTACATAGAAACATAGACTTTGACGGTAGATAAGGACCGCTAGGCCCATCTAGTCTGCCCATTTCCCTACCTACAGGATAGGCTGTAGATCCTAGTTAACCACCAGCCTATTTCTTCCTACCCCCCACAAGAATTGCCTTATGTCTGTCCCATGCATTCTTGAATTCTCCCACAGTTTTAGACCCCACAACCTCCACAGGAAGGCTTTTCCATGCATCCACCACCCTCTCTGTGAAATAATACTTCCTCACATTGCCCCTGAACCGCCCTCCTTCTATCTTTAAATTGTGTCCCCTTGTTCTTGCAAGTCTCTTTTTCTGAAAGATGCTACCCTCTTGGACTTTGTTGATTCCACTGAGGTACTTAAAAGTTTCTATCATGTCCCCCCTCTCCCGTCTTTCCTCAAGGGTATACATATTAAGCTCCTTTAGTCTCTCCTCATACGGCTTCTCTTGCAGACCCTGCACCATTTTAGTTGCCCTCCTCTGGACTACCTCTATCCTGTCTATGTCCTTGCGGAGATGGGGTCTCCAGAACTGGACACAGTACTCCAGATGGGGTCTCACCAACTGTCTGTACAGAGAGACAACAACTTCCTGTTTTCTGCTGCTGATGCCTCTCCCTATACATCCCAGTATACCCCAGCCCTCCCTACTGCCTTCTCACATTGCTTGCTAACCTTAAGGTCATCTGATATGATTACCCCCAGGTCCCTTTCCTTTTTTGTTGTTGTTACTACCTCCCCACCCATTGTGTATTCTTCCCTGGGTTCTTGTTTCCCAGGTGCATTATTTTGCACTTCTTTGCATTGAATCCTAGCTGCCATACTTCTGACCATTCCTCCAACCTTGCCAAGTCCCTTTTCATCCTTTCCACGACTCCTTGTGTATCAACCCTGTTGCAGATCTTTGTGTCATCTGCAAAAAGGCATACTTTTCCTTCCAGTCCCACTGCAATGTCACAATGCAATACAGAGAACTGGATTCTTGCAAGCGCAGTGTTGTCGGCTACAGCATAGATGGGCAGCCCATAGTCAATTAGCGACAGAACAGAGGAGGTGATTGCCAATCTAAGGGCCTTTTGTGGTAGGCAGTCCCTATGATGGTATAACAGTCCGATCCTGACACTGATGGCAGTAGAAAGGGCATTGCTATGGGAATGGAAGGAAGTGCCAAATCGAAGGTAATGCCCAGATACTTGTAGGAGGAAACCTGCTCAATGGGGTTTAGTGTGCTAGGCAGTATCACGAGAGAGGCACCACTGGCTATGCTTTGGCAATGCGAGAAGTGCATAGCTTTGGTCTTTTTTAGGTTCAGGACTAGCCTTCGTGATAAGGACCAATACTCAGCTCTATCAAAAACTTGTTGGAGGGTGGCCTGGAGTGTGTTGGGGTTGGGGTCAGCGGCGAAGAGCACAGCGTCATCCGCGTAGAGAAGGATCTTACTTGGGCAGGCCAAGGGAAGGGAGTTGAGGTACAGACTGAAGAGGAGAGGGCCTAAAATGGAGCCCTGGGGAAACCCAGAGCAGACAGGTCATGTGTCAGATAGGGCGCTATTGATTTTTACACACTGAGTTCTGACAAAGAGGTAGCTGGTGAACCATGTAAGGGGGCCAGGGGAGAAACCAAGGCATTTGAGGGAGTCAAGCAGGAGAGGATGGCAAACTGTGTCAAAGGCCTTGAAGAGGTCAATGAACACGGCACCAGCAGGACTTCCGGCATCAACAGCAGAGTGCAGGAAGTTGGAGAATTCAAGTAACGCGGTTGTGGTGCTGTGACCTGCACGAAAGCCATGCTGTTCAGGGCACAGGATATTGTGCATGGCTAGGTATTCGGCAAGCTGGTTGACAACTACTTTTACAAGGGCTGCAGAGAGTGGGGGGAGGCTGGAGATAGGTCGATAGTTACCCGGGGTTGCTCGATCACCGCTCTTTAGGATGGGAGTGATGGCGGTTTTCCATGTGCTGGGGAACTGCCCCAGGCACAGAGAGCGGTTGAGCAGCTTGGTAAGTGGGACCAGGATACCATCCAACGTCAGACGAAGTAGCCTAGTGTCCAGTAGGTCGATGCCGGGGTTGTTACTACTAACGGCTTTTTGCAGAAGGGGTTTAGCCTCCAACGGGGAGATGGTCCTTAGGTAGAAAGGAGGTCTCTGGAGAGTGGGCAGGGGTGCTACTGGGATGGGGTCAAAGAAGTTACTGGGCAGGACTGAACTCAGGTGTGAGAAAGTGTGGTTTAGGCAGTCTCCAATGCCAAGGGGGTCAGAGCAGACAATTCCATTAAAGGAGAGTTGAGATGGGGGTGGGGAGTGGGATTTCCCATTCAGTTCGTTTACATTATCCCAAACGTTCCTAGCCGACCCCCAGGAGCAGACAAGAGCGGATTGGTAATACTGGGCTTTGGCCTGTCGAATGGCCCAAGTACACTTATTGCGCTCAGCATAGTACGCTGGCCTATCAGCTGGCTTGCCAGCTTCCAAGGCAATGTGCCATAACTTCTCTCTCATTTTAAGTTTGTGAAGGAGGAAGGGAGTAACCCAGGGCATGTTTTGCTTTTTGGTGCGATTTCCAACAAAGGGGCATAGAGGTTACAGGCAGTGTTAAAAGTGTGAGTGAAAAAATCCAACGCCTCATCTATGGATGGTGCAAGCTTGATTGGAGACCAATCCAGTTGTGAGAGGTACAGTTTAAGGTGACGCAAGCCGCCTGGGAGTAGGCGACAACACTGGGTGGTTTGTGGTGCAGGTTTGCTGTTGGCAGCGGACCAAGAGAATACGACCGGGGAGTAGTCACTAAATGAGTTGGGAAGTACACTGATATCGAGCACCATCCGGGGGGCCATTGGTAATGGTGATATCCAGGAGGGTGCTGGAGCCAGTAGAGGGGCTGAATCTAGTTGGAGTGGTGACAAGCTGGAACATGTCAAGGGCGGCAAAGATGAAAAAATTACTCACCTCAGTAATTATGTTTCTACTAGTGGACTCTTGCTGTATTCTGACAAGTGCAGTTAGCCCCAGCCTTTAAACTGCCCCGGAGAACAATGGGTTAACTTTTCTATGTAGGGCATAGAATATTCATCTCGAGCTCGGTTAATGCCTCTGTCTGTTGTAATTTGAACTGCAACCATCAGATCTTTACAAGCAAAACTCACTAGGTGTTCTGTGTGGAAACTGTAAAATTTTTACTAGCCAACTGGCATAAAAATAATCTTTTGGGTTCTTAAAGGAAGACTCAAGTCAGGAAACACAAACACAAAAACCAATCAAATGAAATAACATCTCACCCCATGAGAAACAGAGGGTGTAAAGGGGGCACCCCTAGGGTGCCAACACTGCGCCTGCCCACCCACATCCCAAAAAATCTAGGTTCTGAGAGGGGAGGCGGGGGGGGAGGTCAGACTACAGCAAGACTCCACTAGAAGAAACATAATTACTAAGGTGAGTAATTTTTTCTTCAAACAACATGAAGTCTTGCTGTATTCTGACAAGTGCAGACTACCAAGCAGTACCTCCATGGAGGAGGGACAGAACCTACTTTGGGAATAGGCTCTGAAGTACTGCTGTGCCAAACCGAGCATCACTCCTAGCCTGGACATCCAGAGAGTAATGCTTGGTAAAAGTATGGACTGTTTTCCAGGTGGCTGCTTGACAAATTTCTAAAAGAGGGATATCCCTGGCAGCAGCCAGGGAAGCAGCTGAACCTCTTGTGGAATGAGCCCTCAGGCCTGAGGGTTGAGTTTTTCCCAGTGTTTCATAGCAGAATTGTACACAAGAAAAAATCCACCTGGCAACAGATCTCTTGGTGGCAGCTCTGCCCTTCCCAACTTCTCCGCAAGTGAGGAACAACTGGAGGGGAGTCAACCCTGTGACCCTTGGTACGCTCTATGTAGTAGTTAAGGGCTCTTTTAACATCCAAACTGTGTAGCCTCCTCTCTCCCAAGGAAGAATGATCAGTGAAGAAAACAGGGAGAGATACAGACTGAGTCAGGTGGAAATCTGAAACCACTTCAGGCAAGAACTTTCTGCTAGTTCTAAGGGCCACTTTATCTCTGCGAAAAGAGATGAAATCAGGTTCCACTGACAGGGCTTGCAATTCACTGACACGTCTAGCAGAAGTAATGACTACCAAAAACACAGTTTTCCAAGTCAAGCACCTAAGTTCCGCTGAGGACAAAGGTTCAAAAGGGGGTTGCATAAGCTGAGCAATGCAAACATTAAGATCCCAAGCAGGAGCATGATCCCTAAAGTGGGGATTGGTGTGAAGCAATCCCTTGAAAAACTTACAGAATACAGGGTGGGATGACAGTGAGGAAGACTTGCCTACTGACAGGAAAGCAGAAACAGCTGACAAGTGTACCTTGAGAGTAGCTGGTCTGAGGCCTAGACCATCGAGATGGACCAAATAATCCAGAACCATAGGCAATTCAGCAGTGTCTGGAGAAATACTCTTCTTAGAACACCAAATGCTGAATCATTTCCGTTTGGAGTTCTAAGTCTTTCTGGTAGAGGGCTTTCGAGAAGCTTTGAGGATACCCAGAACCCCTTGGGAAAAATGCAGATCTGCAAACTCTAACTCTTCAAGAGCCAAGCCTTGAGATTGAGAGACTGAAGATAGGGGTACCAAATCCTCCCCTGAGAGGATGTTAACAGGTTGTAATTCCTGGGAAGATGGACTGCTAGGGACAGCAACAAGGGATACCATGGCTACCTGGCCCAGTCTGGAGCAATCAGAATCACTTTGCAAGGTTGTGACCTTATCTTGACTAACACTTTGAACAGGAGAGGGAAGGGGGGAAAAGCATACAGAAATTTCCCTTCCCAGTTCAGAATCAGAGCATCCAGGGGGACTGAGCCCAAGACTGGGGGTCTGCAACAAAAGAGAGGAAGTTGGTGATTGTCTGGGGCTGCAAAAAGATCCATCTCTGGAGTGCCCCATCTTGAGAAAATCACTTTCAACACCAGAGGATCTAGGGCCCATTCGTGATGGCCCTGGGATATTCTGCTCAGTGCATCTGCTAGGACATTGTCCTTCCCTGGAAGGTGAACTGCTATCAGAGAGGTTTGCAGGGAATAAGCCAGGGACCACAACTTCATTGCTTCTGTGCACAAGGCCGTAGACCGAGTGCCTCCTTGCTTGCTGATGTACCACATGGTGGTGGTGGTGTCTGTTCTGACCTGAACCACCTTGTTCTGTACTGATTTGGAAAAAGCTTGCAGTGCCAGAAACACTGCCCTGAGTTCCAAGAGATTGATGTGTAGAAGAGATTCCTGAGGTGACCACAGTCCCTGGGTGGTGAGGTCCCCCAAATGGGCTCCCCAGCCCAGCAGGGAAGCATCTGTGTTAAGGACCACTGAATGAGACTGAGTGGCAAATGGAACCCCTTGCCTCAAATTGTCCTGATCCTGCCACCATTGCAGGGCTTGGATCAGAGTTAGAGTCACTGGGATTAGTTTGGTAAGGGAATCCTTTCTTTGGGACCAAAAAGCTCTTAAGTGGAACTGAATGTTCCTCATCTGGAATCTTGCACCTTGAACCACTGCTTTAGAAGCTGCCACGTGGCCCAAGAGCTGAAGGAAATGCTTTGCTGGTCGAGACACCTGAAGGCTGAATGAAGAGGCCAGCTCCATGAGAGCTCTTGCCCTTTCCAGGGGAAGAAAGGCTCTTGCTTTTACCATATCCAGATCTGCCCCAATGAAGGTGAGGAGCTGCACTGGTTCGAGAAATGACTTTGGTAGGTTGAGAAGAAATCCTGAAGAAGTGAGCACTTGCTGAGTCACCTGCAGGTGTGACCTGACTTGGTCTGGGGACTGGCCCACTGTGAGCCAGTCGTCCAAATATGGAAACATGGAAATCTTTTGTTTTCTTAAAAAGGCAACAACTACTGCCAGGCACTTTGTGAAGACCCTTGGGGCTGAGGTTAGGCCAAAGGGCATTACTCTGAACTGATAGTGGCCTGAGGCCAACTCGAACCTGAGGTACTTCCTGTGGGAGCACCTGATGGGAATGTGAAAATAGGCATCTTTGAGGTTCAGGGAGGCTAGCCAGTCCCCTGGCCTTAGAGAGGGAAGGATAATTCCCAGAGTTATCATCTTGAACCTTGGCTTTAAAAGATGTTTGTTCAGGTATCTTAAGTCCAGGATGGGTCGCCACTCTCCTGTCTTTTTGGAGGTTAGGAAGTACCTGGAGTACAGTCCTTTGCCCCAATGTAGGGTAGGGTAGGGTAGGTACTCTCTCTATAGCTCTTAGAGCTAGAAGAGAAGAAACCTCTGCCTCTAGGGCAAGGGTCTCTGAGAGATTTGCAGGTGGAAAAGACCTGGCTCTCATCTTTGGAAATTTTTTGAAGCTGAGAACCAGTCCCTGGCTTACTACTTCCAGGACCCACTTGTCTGATGTAACAGACATCCAGTCCTGGACAAAGTAAGCCAGCCTGCCCCCTACTGGGATAGGAGAATCGACCCGCGCAGACCCATCAGGGTGTCTGCTTGGCAGGGGCTTTAGGCTGAGGAGTGGATGCAGGCCTGCTCATCCCCCTTCTGCCTCTCCCTCTGAAGAACCTCCTCTGTGAAGAGGAAGAAGAGGCCTGTGCTTGGTGAAAAGGCCTGCCTCTGCCCCTGGAATGCTGCCTTTGAGGAGTTGCCTGCCTTTCTTTGGCCTGAGCACTCCTGTAAGTGGTCCTGTATTCGTCCATTTTCTTCATGTAATTCTCTGTCTGCTCCCCAAACAGAGAATTACCCACTACAGGAAAATCCATGGCCTTAGCCTGGGTATCCTGTTGGAGGCTAGTACATCTGAGCCAAGCCATTCTCCGAAGAGCCACAGATGTAGCCATGACTCTTGATGATACATCATTGGAGTCCATAGCAGCATGAAACTGAACGTTTGATGCCTCAATCCCATCAGCAGCCACCTGCTCCAGCTCCTTGGCAAGCTGGGGGGAAGACTGTTTAGCCAGTGCCAGTACAGTGTCCCACCTGGACTTCTGGTACCTGGCTGCATAGGCCATATAATTCGCCTGCCTGAGTCCCAAGGAAGATGCCACATACTGCTTCTTTGCCATGGCATCAATCTTCCTGGAGTCCTTGTCTGGGGTGTGTGATGCCAAGGGAATGCTTGCCTTATCACAGGCAGCAGCCTGTTACAACCCCAACATGGCTGCATTGCTAATAAAGGAACTCTGTATCTGAGCCTGAAAGAGTATACCTCTTGTCCATTCTTCTATCCACAGGAGGTATGGAATTGGGAGACTTAAGAATTTTTTGTGTCTGTTTCCCAAAATATTTGTGGAGGGGAATAGACAGTCTCCTTGACTCTGGGATGTCCATCATCTCTACATAGTCAGGCTTCTCCTGATCCTCCACTGCCTCGTCCACAGGAAGCTGGAGGGTATCAGCCACCTTTCTGTAAAACATGAAGTGTGAAGGGGGATCAGACAGCCTAGGAGGAGAAACACCTGAAGGTCTGTCTGGGGAGATGTCCGGGTCAATAGGCACATCCAGACTTTCACCATCACCATAATCATCTTCCAACTCTCCCTCCTCCTCAAACTCTGATTCATAAAATTCTTCCAGGGTATAATCTTGAACCGGGGAAACCGACCGAACTGAGCCCCTGCCAAAGGTGCGGATCAGTCGGAACCAGTCGAAGCGATTCCACAATACGAATCGCCTTGGCTATTTCTTCAGCGGTCGGAGTATGACATTCTGGAACCGAACCGGTTGATTTATCTTTGCGTTTTCTTTTTGTCGGAACCGATTCCTCAGAATCGGCTCTCCTTTTGCCCGAAGAAGTATCACCCTGGTCAGAGGGCACTCCTTCTGGTTCGGTCGGAACCGAACCAGGCTGGCCATCCGGGTCAGCGGACTTCTCGGCCTCCCTTTCCCTCAGTCTACCTAATCTCTTTTCAAGGGTAGATTTGGGAACATTTTTACAAATTTGGCAGTCTGAATCGAGGTGGTCAAACCCCAGACAATAAACACAGGTGGTGTGAGGATCGGCCTTAGCAAAGACCTCCCCACACACACACTGCAGTGTTGAAACCCAGTGGGCCCAGTTTTTTTCTTGGGTTTCTCAGACATGGCCAACCTAACCAAACTTACCATTTTCTCGGCAACCGCCAGGCAAGACTCCCCTAGCAGTTCCTGACCGTGTCACGGGTCTTGGAAAAAAACGTACTAAAACCCCTTTTTTTTTTAGAACCGATACTTACCGGTAACCACACACTAAAGAAAAATACAAAATTTACCTGAATGATCAGTTCAGCCAAACCGATCCACACTTTTTACAAGTTCCACACAGAAAACAGAACTAAACCTATCTAGTACTCACAGTACTACAGACAGAGACTTGAACCAACTATGCGGAAAATAAATTTTGGTAGAAAACCGACACTTAGAAACATAGACTTTGACGGCAGATAAGGACCACTTGGCCCACCCAGTCTGCCCATTTCCCTACCTACTGGATAAGCTGCAGATTTTAGTTAACCAACAGCCTACTTCCTGCCACCCCCCACTATTATTGCCTTGTATCTGTCCCATGCATGTTTGAATTCCTCCACTGTTTTAGACCCCACAACCTCTCCAGGAAGGCGGTTCCATGCGTCCACCACTCTCTCCGTGAAAAAAAATTTCCTCATATTACCCCTGAACCGTCCCCCCTCTATCTTTAAATTGTGCCCCCTTGTTCTTACACATCTCTTTTTCTGAAAGATGCTACCCTCCTGGACCAAAATTTGTTGATTCCCTTGAGGTACTTGAATGTTTCTATCATGTCCCCTCTCTCCTTTCATCAAGGGATATATACTAAGCTCTCTCAGTCTCTCTTCATATGGTTTCTGATGCAGACCCTGCACCATTTTAGTTGCCCTCCTCTGGACTGCTTCCATCCTGTCTATGTCCTTGCGTAGATGAAGTCTCCAAAACTGCACACAGTACTCCAGATGGGGTCTCACCAACTGTCAGTACACAGGGATAACCACTTCCCTTTTTCTACTTGTGATGCCCCTTCCTATGCATCCCAGTATCCCCCTGGCTCTCCTTACTGACATCTCACATTGCTTACCCACCTTTAGATCATCTGATATGACTACCCCCAGGTCCCTTTCCATTTTTGTTGTTGTTAGTACCTCCCCTGTTATTGTGTACTCTTCTCCTGGGTTTTTGTCTCCCAGGTGCATTACTTCACTTCTTTCGTTGAATCTAAGTTGCCATATGTCTGACCATTCCTCCAACCTTGCCAAGTCCCTTCTCATCCTTTCTACCCCCCCTTGTGTATCAACTCTGTTACAGATCTTTGTGTCATCTGCAAAGAGGCATACCTTTCCCTCCAGATCCTCTGCAATGACACCTATAAACATGTTAAAGAGGACTGGACCTAGTACTGAGCCCTGAGGTACTCCACTAGTGACCCCCCCACTTCTTCGGAATGTGTTCCACTTCAACTGACTTCGAACCGAGCTGCAGGAGAAATCTCCGGAGTGACTGTTCAGTGAGGCGAAGTAAAGAATCTGACGGTTGCAGTTCAAATTACAACAGGCAGAGACATCAACCGAGCTTGAGATGAACATTCTATGCCCTGCATAGAAAAGTTAACCCATTGTTCTCCGGGGCAGTTTAAAGGCTGGGGCTAACTGCACTTGTCAGAATACAGCAAGACTTCATGTTGTTTGAAATCTCTGGTTTGGGAGGCCGTGGCAGAAAGCCAGTTGATATTCAGGTCACCAACAATTATCTGGGACATTTTGGGCGGTAGGCCAGAGAGGCAGTCAGCAAGCGCCTGAATGACGAAGTCTTGCTTTCTGGGAGGGAATATAGGCAACGGTGAGAAAGAGTGGGCCCTTCCCAGGGTTGGGGAAGATTTTTAGTGTAAGGGCTTGCGTCCCGTTATCAAGCTTGGGTGGTGGAAGTGCATGTCCAAGGAGAGAGTCATGCATATAGACAGCACAACCACCTCCACGCTTACCCACCCAATCTTCCCTGAAAAGGGTGTAACCAGGGAGGGAGACGAAGGAGTCGGGGTGGATTTGGATAACTAGGTTTCAACAGGTGCGACAATGTCCTGCTAGTGCTGAGTAACCCAGCATTGGAATGCAGCAGCCTTCTCAAGTAGGCTGCAAATATTCATAGAAGCTATGCAGAGTCCTTGAGCCTGGGCAGGCTTGTTCATAAGGTTGGGCCGGGGCCAGGGTTTGGATGAATGTTACCTGATAGAAGCAAAAGGAGGGTGATTAGGCGCACCAAAGCGTGGTAGTGATTGTGGCATCTCCCCTTGCGACTGGACACCGGCCGGGTACTGGGGTGCAAGGGGTGGGTAGAGTACGAAGGGTGGGAAAGGCTTTGAGGAAAAGAGACCAAGGTATGATGGGAAGTAAGAGGTAGCAGGGTGGAAGTGTTGGGGGGTACCGAGGGATGGAGGTGATCGAGCGTCGGGGTTTTATTAGAGATGTTGTAGATAAGGGGGTATTATGCGTAGAGGGTGATGGTGCTAAATAACGTGGGGCTGGTGTAGGAAGTAGGAGGACCACCATAGTCAGTGTCAGTGCACTTGATCCCTGATGCATTGAGGACGATAAGTTATTTGAGCACGAGAGAGGATCACCCCTTTAAGAAGTTACAGAATGGAGAGCCCCTTTAAGGAGTTACTGTAATTGACTAGTGTGAGGCCTCAGGGGGCGGGGATCACTGGTGAAGTGTAGTTAATAAAGAAGGGGGGGGAGGGGAGAGCGAAAAAATTGTCCAGAGAGCAGTACAGCAAGGCAGTGGCAGGGCTGTGTTTTGAAAAAGGTGCCTTGTATGCTTTCTTTCTCAATGGGGATCTGCAGCATCCAATTGGGAAGCAGCCACAGTCCCCAGGAGCCAGTCCAACTATGGGGATTTAAGCCTCACAGCTCTGAGTTAGGAGCTGACCAAACGTACCTGCTTTCCTTGGTCAGGGGGTGGCCATCGCCTGCATAAGGTAATGGTTTACTGTACTGAAAAATCAGTTTTTTTTAAATAACTTCTCTTCAAATATACTTAGCTGGCATATAAAGTCACTGCAGCACATTATCTTAAGAGAATTTTCCTGGAAATGCCACACACATTTTTCTCCATACTCCAGCTGTGTGGGCCTTGTATATGGGCCAGCACACTGGCAGATGCTGAAGGAGATGTGGCACCAAACTGGCCAACCATACCCATGCATTTTGGGATTGCCCACAGAATGATGCTGAAACAATATCTGACACTGTGCATCTTGCTACTCCTTCATTGGTCCTACTGAATACTCTCCCATTTGAAAGCAATACCAGGAGTAGGTCTCAAACTTTTACTAATCTTGCTTACTGCAGCGAAAAAGGTAATTACAAGATTATGGCTTACCCAGATTATTTCGACAATGAGATCTTGAAGAATGTTGATAACAGCTATTTATAATCTGGAGAGTTTAACCCATACCTTAAATAACAGTTCCCAAGTTTTTGAGAAAACCTGGCACTCCTCAGTCGTTTATCAACAGGAGTCTAACAAAGACTTCTTGCCTTGACAGTTACTAGCAGGGTTATGTTGTTCGAGAGCTGCTCCCTTAAGTGTCCTCTTCTTGGAAATTGCAAAACAGCTCAAGTGAAATTACCTATATCTTTACTGATTATTAAACACATATGGTGCTAACAAACTTCATTGTCTGTCTGTTTTCACCTTATCTAAAATATAATAAAAATCTTATTACAAAAAAAGAGATTTATTCGCAAAATAATTTATGAGCAAGCATGAGAATATAGAGAATACTGGATGGGCAACTATGCACAACCAGTGTGTTCTGCCACAGAGGGGTTCTGATTCCCTCTTCGCTCTTGAAGTCCATGGGAATCAGAACCCCGAGGTGACAGAACACACAGGTTGTGCATAAAGTTGTTCATCCTGTATTTTTTTATAGTGTATAGTAGTACTATGTGAAATGTGTGCTTTGTGTTTTTTTTCTTTTTTTTCAGTCTTTGGTAACCGGGTAAGACCCACTAGGCACAAGTGCCTGTTTTCAGGGGCGACCTGGGAGCACTGGGCGGTTAAGTGACTTGCTCAGAGTCACAGAGTATGCAAGTGGAGGTTGTGAGAATCAAACTCAGGTCTGGTCTGCTGGATGTATCAAGCTTGTTCACACCTTGTTCCTCTGATCTCTAGGCGAAACTGACTTGAAAAGTCGCTAGAAGTTCTAGAATACTGTCACCACAGAATTAAATAGAGGAAAGCAACAACACAGAAATATAATTCTAAGTATGCTCAAAAAAAAAAAACACCACACTTTCCTTCCTCTTAAATCTATTACTCTTTCTCTTTATTTCTATTCTTATTCCCTTCTGTCTTCTTTTTTTACCTTGTACTTATAGTTTCTAAGTGATACTTTATAGTGATTACATTACAAAATATGTATTATAACTTGCTGTTACCTATTCATGATGTTAGATATTTATACATTATTTATTACACTTCATAATATTTATTTAGTAATCTATAAGTTTTTTTTACAACCTATTTCAATGCACTTATTTTAATGTATGTTCAATTTTAATCTGTTCTACTTTTGGATTTATGTTTATTCAAAGGCTAATTAAAATATATTGACAAAAACAATGTGCCAGGATTCCAAGTGGTTCTGCTGCAGTAGTTACATCACTACTGCAGCAGAACAACATAATGACATCACTACTGCAGCAGAACAAGCATATTCCAGGCATGGAATTTCATGCATACAGCATTCCACTATATACTATATTACAGTGATCTTTTTGTGTAGGAATTAAGTAACGTTATGATTAAAGAGAATGGATTAGGGCATTATGATGTCAGGTGTAAACTTATTTGTCTAGTATTTTTCAAAAGATTTGTTTTTTGAAAAAGGCCTGCAGTATAAACAACCGAAAAAAATAATTAAAAACATCCATTTATGTAGAAGATTCCCAAGGCCCATAATGACAAATGCTCACAAACTAGGTTGAACGTATTTGAAATAAACATGAAACAGTGTTAGTCTGGCACCATCTTGTGGTAATCATAAGAAAAACTGTCTTCTGTGCTTCTTCAGTTTGATTTTTTATATGCAGTTTAGAAATAGGCAGATACAGAGCCAGCCCAGTGGCACAGAGGGCGGAAGCACTATGCGCCTTACCTCTCACCATGTTCACAACCCGGGTTCGGGAAGAAGCTCAGGTCGCATGGGGGAAAGGATTGAGTGTCCGATGGACCGCTCTCCTATCCCGGGTTGGGGAGGGACACTGTCTCGCTCCTTGACTGCTACCTGGTGGAGGCCAAGTGGCAGCGCCAAAGCTTGAGTGGTATGGAAGGGAGAGGCCGTGGTTATGTAGCATGTGTGCACCTCCACGCCCACAGGCTTACGGAGCACCACAGCAAGGGGGATGGAAGGAAACAGTGGAAAACGTCAGTTGCAGGCTGTGACACAAATCCCTCACCAGGGACTTCCAGTTCATAGAAACACAGAAATTGTCGGCAGATAAGGACCGCTAGGCCCATCTAGTCTGCCCGTAGGCTCTATACATTGTATGTGGCCACTGACCCTATGTGATCAATGGCTTGTCATCACTCCCTCCCCTCTCAGGCTTCCCTTGTGCCTCTCCCAAGCATGATTAAACCCCTCCACTGTGCTTGCCCCCACTATCTCCTCTGGCAGACTATTCCATGTGTCGGCTACCCTTTCTGTGTAGAAAAACTTCATCACATTACCTCTTAATCTACCCCCTTCCAATTTCATATTGTTCCCCCTTGTTCTGGTACTTTTTCTACATTGGAAAAGCTCCCCCACCTGCACCGTGTTTATGCCCTTGAGGTACTTGAAAGTTTCAATCATGTACCCCCACTGTCTCCTCTCCTCCAGTGAGTACACATTGAGGTCAATTAGTCTCTCCTCATATGTTTTGTGGTGTAAGCCCTGCACCATCTTTGTTGCCCTTCTCGGGACAGTCTCCACCTTATCTATATCCTTACACAGATGTGGTCTCCAGAATTGCATGCAGTACTCCAGGTAAGGCCATTCCAAGGTTTTCTACAACGGAATCACCACCTCCCTCTAGTGATGTCCCTGCCTATGCACCCCAGCATGCCACTGGCCCTCCCTGCTGCCTTTGTACACTGCTTTGATACCTTAAGGTCATCAGAGATGATAACCCCTAGGTCCATTTCCTCTTTGGTGACAGTCAGTTCCTCCCCCCCAACCTATAGCTCTCCCCAGGGTTCCCTCTATAGATGCCACATCTCTGACCATCTTTCAAACTTCTCCAGGTCCCTCTTCATTTTCTGCACCCCCTTCTGGAGTATCCACCCTGCTGCAGATCTTGGTGTCATCTGCAAACAGGCAGACTTTTCCTTCCAGCCCCTCTGCAATGTCACTAACGAAGACACTGAACAGGACTGGTCCTAGTACTAATCCCTATGGTATCCCACTGGTCACCCCCCTCTCCCCAGATTGTACCCCATTTATCACCACCCACTGTCTCCTGTCTGGTAACCAGTTCCTAACCCAGTTCACCACCTTGTCTCCCATGCCCAGACTACCCATCTTACTAATCAGCCTTCTATGTGGGATGGTGTCGAAGGCTTTGCTGAAATCCAGGTAGGCGATGTCTACTGCCTCTCCCTGATTAAGTTTCCTAGTCACCCATTCAAAATAACTAATATATTCGTTTGACATGTCCTTCTAGCTGTGAATCCGTGTTGCCACAGATCCTGAGCACCACTGGATTCCAAATCTGCCACTATCCTTTCTTTCAGCAGTATCTCCATCATCTTTTCCACCACTGAGGTGAGGCTGACTGGCCTGTAGTTCCCTGCCTCCTCTCTACTGCCCCTTTTGTGCAGTGGGACTACATGTGCCCTCCGCCAGTCCTCTGGAACGACACCCATGTTGAGTGACTCTGTGAACAGGGCTGCCAGAGGCACTGCTAGTTCCCTTCGCAGCTCCTTTAATATCCTCAGGTGGATGCCGGCCTTATCCACCTTCAGCTTTGTGAGTTCTTCCAGAACTCTCTCCACTGTGAATGGACTGGTGTTCACCCCCTCCCCCCCAAACCAACTGCCTTTGCAACCCAACTGTGGTCCTTGATCCGCCCCTCCTTAGGGAATACTGAGCAGAAGTATGTGGTCAGTATTTCTGCCTTGTCTAGATCCCCCTCCTTACACTCTCCCTTCTCCCTTGAGTCTCACAATCCCCCTCGGTTTTTCTTCTTTCACTAATGTACCTTTAAAATGTCTTATCCTCTTTGTTCACAGACTGTGCTAAGCTCTCTTCTCTCTGCGCCTTCTCCCTCCAAACAGCCTTCACTGCTTCCCTTAGACATTCAAGGTACACCTCCTTGTCCTCCTTCCTTTGGCTCCTGTTATATTTCCTGAAACTAAGCCTTTTAGCCCTGACATTGTCCATCACCTCTTTGGAGAACCATAATGGTTTCCTTCTTCTTTTCCCTTTGGCCACTATCCTAATGCGTTATTTTGTTATATCCACTATGGCTCCTTTCAGTTTCTCCCACTGTTTTTCCACCACCTCTACTATCTCTCCCTTCCCCAGTTCATTGCCACCACCTGAAGTTTTTACCAACAGGGCCCAGGAAGCCTGTTTCTGACTTCCGCCTTTGCACAAGGTCAGGAAGGTCAACACAATGTGGATAGAATGCTCTCTCGGAGACAGACTGCAAACAAAGTCCAGCAGAAATAGAATTACCCTTTTAAATAACACACAAGCAGTCACTGATTCTATAAAAATTAGAGTCTTTACTAGAATACTACAAGTATTTACAGGAAAAAAAGGGTTGCACGTTTACTAAGACGCAGAAAATAAAAATCACATTGAACAGATACATACTGTACAGCAGAAGCCTAAGCTATCCTCCCCCTGCCCTAGCTAAAGAAGCACTTTCCCCTCACTGTGCTATCTTACCTCAGCTAGTCTTTTTAATGGCAGGGGCCCTGATCTTTAGGTGTTTCAGTCCAAGAGAGTGAGCCTGTTTTAAGCCCCTCAGTATACTGCTTTGCTCCAAGTGGGGAGGGTCCTACTCACTCTGAGTGACAGGCTCAGGTTGCCTAGCCCAAAGAGTGTGTGTGTCTGTGTCTCTCCCACACCCTTTAGCATCTCCTTGCTACCATAATGATGTCTACCTGGTTCCTTTTGTTCAACATGGGATCATCTCCAGGAAGGATGCCCCCACTGGCTTTATTATTTTATTGCCTCCTCCCTGGCTTTCCTGTTACGTTTCTCATGAGAACCACCAGTTCTCTACATAAGTGGTCATATACAACAATCATGTGATCTGGTAGCCATCTTGTACCTGAAGCAGATGCATATTTAGAAAATAACTTAATAAAAAGAATACATGGTCCTGGTCCCCTTTTCCGTCACATCCCGCACCCCAAAAGAAATGAAGGTGTGTCTCTTTTTGGGCACCCCCCCTAAGAGACACTGCCATATGCCATGTATCTAGCCCTGCCTCGACAGTCCTCTGCACCCCACTTCAGTGCTGAATGATCATATTATATGACTGCAGGACCAAACTCCAGTGCAATAAAGTACAGTTAAGTAATAACTTACCGTAACAGTAGATCTTCGAGAGAGGCTCATGCAGTATGTAATTACATATAGGACTGAAGCCAGCAGGGGCCAGGACCCCATGAAAAAATTTCTAGCTAGCAGTCCCTGGCGGGGGACCACCCCCACGTCAGGTGGCCGGCGTCAGGCAATGTCAGTGTAAAGGGGCAGTTCCCCACGCCCGCCTTCGAGTTCTTTCCACCAAAGGCTAAAAAGGCAAGACAAGAGAGAAGCGGATATTTCCCTCCCTGGAAAAGGAGCCAAAAAAGCCAAGGGGGATGAGGGGCGGGAAGGCATCACCTACTGCAAGAGCCTCTTTCGAAGACCTACTGCTACGGTAAGTTCTTACGTAAATGTACTATCTTACTTTGAGAGGGCTCTTGCGGTAGGTAATTACACAAAGGACTGAATCCCAAGCAGTCTGGAACAAAGACAGGCACTCGGGAGGAGGAAAACTACCAACCAATAGAACCTCCAGCTGTAAGGGTCTTAAGAAAGAAGACCTTGCAGAACTGCCAACCCGAAGCCTGTCCTACGTCAAGAGGCAATGTCCAAACTGTAGTGTTTCGTAAAGGCATGGACAGAAATCCAAGTTGCAGCTGCGCAGATATCTGCCGCTGACACATTCTTGAAACAAGCTGCAGAGGCAGCTACCCCTCTGGTGGAGTGACCACTGACCAAACCCGGTAGAGTCTTGTTGTACTTGTTGTAACAGAAAGTGATACAATGAGCCAACCATTTGAATAGGCATTGCTTGGAAACAGCATTGCCCTCTCTTTTGTGAGCAAGAGAGACAAAAAGCTGATCAGATTTCCTGAGATCCTTAGTCTGGGAGGTGTAGCATCTCAATATTCTATGAACATCCAAAGTATGCAGGAGATACTCCCCCTGATTGGAGTGTTGCATAAATAAAGCAGGTAGTTCAATGGATTGATTCAGCATAGATTCTGCCACCACCTTAGGGAGAAACTTAGGGCTGGTGCGGACAGCCACATGTTCCTTGTGGAAAATCAAGCAAGGGATTTTGCACATCAAGGCCTGAAGCTCAGAAATTCAACGAGATGAAGTAATGGCCACTAGGAAGAGAGTCTTCCAAGAAAGGAACTTCAAGTCTGCTGAAGCTGCCAGCTCAAAAGGAGGCAGAGTAAGTTTCTCGAGAACGAAGTTCAAATCCCAAGGAGGAGCAGGAACGCGGATGAAGGATCTTAAATGGAGGACCCCTCTGAGGAAAATGTTAGAGACTTCCAACTGCGCAAAAGATCTGTCTCCAAAAGGTACATGGTAGGCCAAGATAGCCGCCATGTAGACCTTCAAAGAGGAATGACTGAGACCCAGGTCAAAGAGATGATGCATATAGTCCAAGACTCTCCTGACAGGGCAATAGAAAGGCTCGAAGTCCTTCAAAGAGGCCCAAATCGAAAAACGTTTCCACTTCATGGCGTAGGTGGACCTAGTGGATGGCTTTCTGGACTCCATCAAAATATCTGCGACGAGCGGAAAACCCCTGAACCGCGGTTGAGCTACGTCTGCAGGGGCTACGCATGCAACTGAAGGGATCTGAGACCTGGATGCACCAGGGTCCCATGATCCTGGGTCAGCGAATGCTGTGACAGAGGAGGAGGAAGAAGAAGAAGAAGAAGAAGAAGAAGTGGAGGTTCCTCCGAAAACTGTTGCAGAAGAAAGAACCAAACTTGTCTGTGCCAGAATGGAGCGGTGAGGATCATCCGGGCTCCTTCTGAACTGAGTTTGTGTAAGACCCTCAGAATTATGGAAATTGAAGGGAAGGCATAGACGAATCTGTCCATCTAGTTGAGAGACACAGCATCCTGCCGTAAAATGCCCTGCCCTGGAGTGAGCGAGAAAAAGGCGGGAAGTTTTGCGTTTAGAGGTGACGCGAACAGGACTACCGGAGGGGTTCCCCAGTGCAGGAAGATATCGTCTGCTACCTCTTGATCCAGTTCCCATTCGTGTGCTTTGGCTGATGACCGACTGAGGTGATCCGCCAGCGTGTTTTCCACTCCCGGAAAATGAAGTGCCGTCAGGTGAAGGTTGTGTTGAACCACCCAAATCCAAACTCTCATTGCTTCCCTGCACAGAGGGTAGGAACAAGTTCCTCCCTGTTTGTTGATGTACCAGACTACACACATGTTGTCCGTCTGGATTGTCAGATAGCCAGGAAGAACGCAACAGTTTAGAGCCTGGAGAGCATACAAAACTGCCCTGAGGTCGAGTACATTTATATGAAGAGTCTGCTCGAGACTGAACCAGGAGTCCTGAGTCCTGTGAATCCCTAGATGGGCTCTCCAGCCCTCTCCCGAAGCATCTGTAGTCAATGTTTGGGATGGGGGTTCGAAGCAGAAGGGAACTCCCCGGCAAAGGTTCTCTTGCACCATCCACCACTGCAAGTCCCGGACCACGGGATCGGAAACCAGAAATTCCTGGTCTAGGTTGTCAAATGTCTGGTCCCACTGAGACCGAAGCGTCCATTGAGAGATCCTCATATGGAGCCGAGCGCGAGGGACTCTCAGAATAGCAGCTGCCATGCACCCGAGAAGGCGAAGGACTGACCTGGTGCTGACCCTTCTGCAACTGGACAACAGACTCACATGAGCCTGGAGGGTGTCCACCCTGTCCAGAGGCAGAAAGACCTTGACAATGGTCATGTCCAGGATCGCCCCTATGAACTGGAGCCTTTGGCAAGGGACCAGATGGGACTTGGCCCAACTGGTGGTGGTACTCAGGCTGGTGAAAACCTGCAGGGTAAGGGAAAAGGAGCGCAGAAGTTCCTCCCTGGAAGGGGCCACCAGGAGCCAATCGTCCAGATATGGGAATAGCAGCACGCCTTGGGTACGCAAGTGGGCTTCTACCACTGACAGACATTTGGTGAACACTCAAGGAGCCGAGGAAAGACCAAATGGGAGGGCCCTGAACTGGTAGTGGTCCCCCTGGAATGAAAATCGAAGGAATTTGCGGTGGGAAGGGCGGATGAGGATATGTAGGTAGGCATCCTGCATATCCAGAGTGCACAGCCACTGTCCCTGCCAAAGGAGTGGCAGAAGGCTCTGCAGGGAGAGCATTCTGAAATGCTTGTACTCCACGAACATGTTCAGGGAGCTGAGGTCTAAAACAGGCCTCATGTCTCCCATTTTCTTTGGAACTAGGAAGAAATGGGAATAGTAACCTGTCCCCCAAAGGTGGGTGGGGACAGGCTCCATTGCCACCTTCGAGAGATGGGAGGAAATTTCTTCTAGGACCAGAGGAAGATGTTCCGGGGAGTAAGACGACTTGGGGGGTGGTTTTCTGCATGGTTTCTGAAGAAACTCGATAGAGTGTCCTGCTGCTATCAGTTGGAGCACCCAAGCATCTGATGTAATCCTCTCCCAACCCGGTAGATGAAAGGAGAACCTCCCTCCTACTGGTATCTCTAGGAGGTCCAGAGGCTGTGGGAGAGGAAAGGAGTCAGGAGGTGTGAGGCAATGCCGTGGCTGAAGCTCCCGCCGCTTTTTTGGGCGGGGGGGGGCTTGGCAGCCAGAGGGGCCCGACGTTTGTTGGCCAGCTTGCCCTGAGGTTTCACTTTAGGCCGAAAACGTCTGCGAAAAGGGTGACGTTGTCCCTGAGGGGGCCTGTACAAAGAGTCAACAGACTTGAGTGCAGTGCCCTTCTCTTGCAGGACGGTGATGATGTCCTTGACATCTCCACCAAACAGCACAGAACCCCTGAAGGATGCATCCTGAATAGCAGATTGCACCTCCGGGACCAATCCTGACACCCTGAGCCAGGCATGACGCCAAAGACCTGCGGCGAAAGCCAAGCTCCAACCTGTTGGGTCCACTGCATCATACGTGGCACGGAGCATGTGCCAACTGGCCAAACGAGCAGAACGGACGAGATCAGCCACTTCCTGCTTGGTCTGAGACTCAGGAAGGGAGTCCAATTTGGATTCCACCTGACTCAGGATAGTCTTCTGGTAGTCACCCATATGCACGACATAGTTCAGGGCCCTAATTCCCAGTGTGGAAGAAGCATACATCTTCTTCCCATACTGGTCCAGAAGATGGGATTCTTTGTCTGGTGGAGATGAGCTGAGATGTTTAGGGTTCGCCGACCGGCCGTGAGCGGCGCTGATCACGACCAAGTCGGCCTTGGGGTGTGTATTCAAGGAATCCACACCCTCCAGAGCCTGGTATAGCCGATCCGCCTTTCTCGGAAGGGGGGCTAACATGGACGGTTGTTTCCAAATATTGGAAACAAGGTCGGCGTTAGGCTCAATCCAGGGTGGAATCAATGTTGGAGTAGTTTCGGGCAGATCCAGGTGGGCAGTGAGCTTCTTCTGCTGTGGATCTGGCTCCAGAGATTGCCACTGGTGGACCTCCTGGATCTTTCTCAGTAGCTCCAAAAAGGAAGGATCTTCCGGAAATGACTTCGGAGGAGTCCTTGGCATGGGACAGTCTAGAGTACGTGGCTCGTCAGGATTGGAGCACGCCTCTGAGTCTGACTCTGAGGTGTCCGAAGAAGAAGAGGAAGACTCCTCCCGCGGCAGGGGAGGAACAGACCCCTTGGGCAAACCTCGGGGAAGTGTATCCTCCCCACCCCTGGCACCTGAGGGTTCACCTGTGGTGTCCGGTAGGGGGGAGGTAGTCTCTCGCCTCCGGCGCAGGGGATCCTGTAGAGAGCAAGTCTGAAAAAGCTCAGCACTCTTTTACCTGTACTGGGATGAATCCAGGTCCAAACACAATAAAATGCAAATAAATATTTATTACGTTCTGGAGAACGGAAGGACCAACAGGCAACATACAAAACAAAGCGCTAACTGGCCAGTGCTGTTGCTGTTGTGCAGTGGCCAAGTGCTCCTCGGCAAGCCCTATGAGCTCCTTAAGCCTGGCCTTGAAATTTAGGATGTACTCCACAACAGACTCTCCTTGGGTGGCATGGTTACCTTCCCATTCATCCCTGACTAAATCTAGGGGTCCCCCTCACCCTGTGACCAAACAGGAGTTCGAAGGGTGAGAACCCTGTGGACTCCTGTGGAACTTCCCTGTATGCAAATAGAAGGTGGGGCAAATATTTGTCCCACTCCCTTTTGTGCTGGTCTGCAAAGGCCCTGAGCATAGTTTTAAGGGGCCCACTGAACCGCTCAACCAGGCCACTTGTCTCCAGGTGATAGGGTGAGGCACGGAGCTGTTTCACCCCGCACTTCTCCCACAAACTGGTCATTAAGGACAACATGAAATTCATCACCTGATCTGACAAAATCTCCTGGGGAAATCCCACTCAGCTAAAGATTCCCAGGAGCTCACCAGCCACCTTTTCTGCCTCAATGGAGGACACTGCCACTGCCTTGGGGTACCTGGTTGCATAATCCACCACAACCAGTATATATCATTTGCATGTGCAGCTTGGGGTACTTAGAGGCCCCACTATGTCCATGGCTACCCTCTTGAAGGGTTCATCGATAACAGGCAGGGGCACCAAAGCTGCCTTAGCTTTGTCCCCGACCTTCCCAACACGCTGGCGCTGTGGACAAGTCTGAGAGTAATTTGCCACATCTATGTACAGGCTTGGCCAAAAGAAGTTGTTGGAAAGCCGCTTTTTTAAAGTGCCAGAATACCCAGGTGGTCGGAAAAGGAATGTCATGGGCCAGGGCCAGAAGCTGCATCATGGGGGACTACCAGCCGCGGGAGTACCTCTCCCTCTAGCCTCTTCTGTGATGTACACTCCCTGTACAACAGCCCATTTTCCCAATAAACTGACTTTTTACTTCCTTGAGAGGCCTCAGCACTATCTGCTATCTCTCTCTCTCTGTTTTTGGACGGTAGGATCAACTCACTGTGCCCTACCCAGCTCCTCACGTCTGACCTTCCCTAGTTCCCCTTCAGAAGGAAGGCTGCCCCTGGTGGTAACTTCCTCTGCTTGTAGCAGGGGCTCAGGGCTGCTGCTCCTAGCTAGACATTCACCCATACTAGCCACTTCCTCAGCTGCTATGGGATCAGTCTGCAAGGGCTGTGTCACCCCCTCCTCCCCCTCAGAAGCTTCCGCTTTTGCCTGGCTACAGGTAGTAACACATAATAGGTTTTCCCTCTGGTCAAAATCGTTCCCCATGATCACATTCACAGGGAGATCAGGTACCACTCCCACCTCCTGTACCCCATGGCCACCCTCCCAACTCAGGAAGACCCGAGCCATTGGCACTTGGACCACTGTACATGTGACTCCCCAAATCTTGGAGAACTTCCCGGGAAGAATCTGCCCCGCCTGGATCAGCTCCTGCCTTACCATGGAGATGAAGGCACCAGTGTCCCTCAATCTCTGTGTTACTGTGCCATTGACTAGAATAGGGTGCATATGTTTGGTGGAGTTTGGTGGCACTACAGTGTATGCACAGTTTACCAACTGCAGTGTACTGTCTTGGTCACCCCTTCCCCCAGGCTTTTGCACTTTACTCCTATTTTTAGGGCAGTCGTAGGAGGGATGCCCCACTTTCTGGCAAATCCAGCATGCCTTTGCCCCCAGCTCCTTGTTTCCCTTTGAATCGATGGGTTCTGTTTTGGGCTTGTATGCAGGCTGGTTTCCTTTAGGCTGCCCTCCCTGGGTCCCCTTAAAACCATGTGCTGCCCCACCCCCATAGTTCTTACACTGCAAATGTGGTCTGCTGGCCACATACAAATTAGCACTTTCTGCTGCCTCCTTTGCGGAGTTGCAGGACCGGTCCAGCAGCCATATAAGCAGGTCATCAGGTACAATTTTAAGAAACCGTTCCCTTACAATTAAATCTTTAACCTGCTCTACAGTCCTTGCCTTAGCCCCATCCACCCAGAGGTCTAAATAAGCAAACATTTGGACGTGCAGCTCTACATAGCTGTTTCCTGGTCTTTTTCATAACTCTCTAAATTTCAACCTATAAGTCTCAGGAGTCAATTCAAAATGGTTTAATAACATTCTTTTAACTTTATCATAGTCCATGCAATCATTATCATCCATTCGAGCAAATGCATGCAGGGCACAACCAGTAAGTAATGGGGTCAGATGGATCATCCACAAAACCTTATCTAATTCAAATTGCCCACAAACCCATTCAAATGATTTTAGAAACAAATCCAGATCATCTCCCTCTTGGTATTACGGAAACATTTTAGAATTAACTGTGGCTTCGTGGATTGAACCACCTTTGCCATTACTTACGGTTTGTTGTTCCTTCTCTCTTTCCTCTCGCATCAGGATCTCATGTTAGCAAATCTTATTCCTTTCCTCTCGCATCAGGATCTCGTGCTGACAAATCTTCTTCCTTTCCTCTGTCTCCAGCCTTGCTCTCTCCTCCTGCATCTGGATTTCATGCTGTCGGGCTCTCTCTATCCTCAGCCTCCAGCTGTGCTCTCTCCCTTTCAGCCTCCCTCGGAGCAAGCTCTGCCTTCGGGATCTCCAACTGAGGCCGAGTGGGCTGCACAGCTCCCCCAGCTTGTGCTACAAGGTGCCCCCCTTGCTCAGCCACTGTGACGCCAGTCTCGCTACCTGGATCACTGTCCTCTGTGATTGCCTGCTGATCAGGTATTGGGCCCTGCTTATCTGAGCCTGTCTGTCCCCTCCTGCTACTGGTCCTGTGCCATCAGGGCTTCCATGAATGCACTCTACCATGCCCTCATAGGCAATCCCCCCTGCTGCTCACAGCTCACGAAGCTGCTGTACATGAAATTTTACATAGCTTGAGGAGCTCATTTTTTCTAGCTACGCTGTACTAAACTGTCTAGAAATAAAACAAACAGTAGTAAAAAATGCAACCTTTTGAAATCCCTTTTCGTGACTGTTATAATGTATACATCTGCTGGCACTCTGGCACCAGTGTGCTCTCTTCTCTCTCTCTCTCTGAGTTTCTGCTTTACAGGAAAACACACTGTCTGCTGCTCTGCACTGGTCTGGTACCAGCTGCCACAAGGATTCCACGACTGCCACCAGCTTTGACGCAAATCCCTCACCAGGGAATTCCAGTTCACTGTCACCAACTGGGTTTTTTGCCAACAGGGCCCAGGAGAAAGCTCAACACAATAACTGTGGGTAGAGTGCTCTCTCAGAGACGGACTGCAAACAGAGTCCAGCAGAAATAGAATTACCCTTTTAAATAACACACAAGCAGTCACTGATTCTATAAAAACAGACTCTTTACTAGAATACAAGTATTTATAACAGGATGTATTTACAGGAAACAAAAGGGTTGCACATTTACTAAGAAGCAGAAAATAAAATCACAATAAACAGATAGGTATTGTACAGCAGAAGCCTAAGCTATCCTCCCCTGCAAATCCTTCACCTGCCCTAGCTAAAGAAGCACTTTCTCCTCACTGTCCTATCTTACCTCAGCTAGTCTTTGTAATAGCAAGGGCCCTGGTCTTTAGGTGTTTCAGTCCAAGAGAGAGCAAGTCTGTTTCAAGTCCCTCAATATATTGCTTTGCTCCAAGTGGGGAAGGTCCTACTCACTCTGAGTGACAGGCCCAGGTTGCTCAGCCCTCTTTGAGAGAATGTGTGTGTGTGTGTGTGTGTGTGTGTATGTGTGTGCGTGTGTGTGTGTCCCCACCCTTCAGCACCTCCTTGCTACCATAATGGTGTCCACCTGGCTCCTTTTGTTCAACATGGGAACATCTCCAGGAAGGATGCCCCCACTGGGTTTATTGCCTCCCCCCGGGCTTTCCTGTTAAGTTTCTCATGAGAACCATCAGTTCTCTACATAAGGTGTCATATACAACTTGATCGTGTCATCTGGTAGCCATCTTGTACCTGAAGCAGATGCATATTTAGAAAAGAATAAATTAAAAGAATACATGGTTCTGGTCCACTTTTCCGTCACACAGGCTATATGAAGCCTTGCCTGCCCTCGGCCCGCACTGTCGCCAGCTTGTCGACCCAGCAAATCTGGACACCGGATCTCTGGATTGGGGAGGAAGGCCTACCTTTCCCTGCCCTACCACAACGGGCAATCCAGGAGGATATGGGACTCGGTGGACCAGGAAGGCAGTTGCTGGGTGAGGGAGGAAGGGACAGGGCTGAACAGCTACCTGGAGGATAAAATGTATACAGAAAAAGAAGTAGGCATACATTAAGGGCCCACTTCACAAAGGTGGCCCAGATACAAGCCAAAGGCACATATCTGGGCCACACAGCCCAATACCCCCAAAATGATGCACAACTGACAGTATTCATGACCCTGGTCTCCCCACGATGTGCACAGAAAGGAGCATATAGGGGCCAGGATTTTGGCGATGGAAGAGAACCAGATGGCCCCACACTAAGGTGTCTCCATGCTACAAATAGAGCAAGAGATTGTGGGATACAACATTTCTCCAAGGACTGATGTATCCAGAACACATTCCTTAAAATAAACTTATAGGGCCATTGATGGTACAGAAGGAGATGGAGGTAATCAAAGGCTGGGGTGGTTGCCACACAGTATGCCCCCAGCCTATGGAATAGTCGTATGGCACAGCAGGATAAAAGGCTTGATAAAAAGTTAATAAAAAGAATTTTAAGGTCTACAGCCATCCATGCTACCTTGACGTGCTGTGAGCTACGTGCTGCAAAGCCCCAGGAATATCCAAGGAATGCCAGGAGGGACTTGGGCGAAGGACAAGTAACAGTTACTTCATGGTGCTCCTTCATGTAATGCCACCTCCATCTGCACCCTGTCCTTGGCACAGGATAGTGGCCAAGAAGCACGTTCATGCCCCCATGTAGACACAAGTGGCCAGAACAGAATCGAGTGCAGAGGAGTCACATATCCTAGGAACATAAGAAGGATCAGACAAGAAGAGGCAAAAAAGCCCATCTAGCTTGTCCGCCATATATCAACAAGAGTAACCACTGATGCCCATTTTTAGAAAGGTATTTGTCTAGTTCCGATTTAAAACTATTGACAGTTTTAAATTCCATCACATTTCTAGGGGAAAGAGAATCCATATTTCTACCTTTCAGTTTTAAATTACCTACCTTGTAACTGTAATTTATGATTTCTTGCTACTTTTTCACTGTCTGAAAATTAAATATTTAGATTTGATCTCAAACCACTGTTAGTCATTTAACCTTCGCTCATAACCCAATCCATTAATTCCTATTATGATCTTTGTAGTTTTCCTCTGTATCCTTTCTAACTTGTGAATGTTTGCTTTGTTTGATGGGTTCCATAACTGTCCACAGTAATCCAGGTGTGGACAAATAAGAGACATACAGTGGCATGACCACCTCCCTCTCCCTATATGTTAGATTATTACTTATACAACCCATGATCCTGTTATACTTTTAAACATTAAGCATTCCAGTGAATAATTTTTCTTATCAGAACTTAAGTAGCAGTGAAAAAGAAGCTATAGATACTTTAAAGAAGGATACAGATATAGTGATAAAACAAGCAGACAAAGGTGGAGCGGTGGTCCTAATGGATAGAGAAAATTACATTTTGGAAGTGCAAAGACAGATTTATAACACCCAGTACTATATCAGACTAAAAGAAGATCCAACATATGAGTTCAAATATGGAATTGATGAGATTATTGAAGATGCCTTGTCTAGTGGAGTAATTACCCAAGATGTGAAAAATTACCTTACAGTTTCTAATCCCACCAGGGCCACTTTTTACATTCTTCCGAAAGTCCATAAACTTTAGTTAATCCACCTGGTCGTCCAATAGTGAGTGGTATAGGTTCACTAACAGAACCTTTGTCGAGATATGTGGATTCTTTTTTGAAACCTTGGTGGAACTTGCCATCATACATCAAAGATACAAAAGAAGTCCTTAATTTCTTGAAAGACGTGACATTACCAGAAGAAGGAATTTTAGTCACAATGGATATTGAATCACTGTATACCAATGTTCCACATGAAGAAGCACTAGATGCAATAGCTTGCTTTTTAAATAAAGCGAATATTAGTGGTTCTGATGTCTTATTAAAATTCTTGGGATGCATTTTAAAATGTAATGTATTTGTATTTGATGGAGAATTGTTTCTACAGATAAGGGGAACAGCTATGGGAGCCACTTGTGCACCATCGATTGTGAATTTATTTGTGGGAAAGTGGGAAGAGGATTTTATTTTTAATCATAATGTCAATATTTTTCATAATCTTATGATGGTTTGGAAACGTTTTATTGATGATATTTTTTTGATATGGAAGGGGGATGAAAATGAGTTAAAATTGTTTGTAGACTTTTTACATAGAACAAATCCTTTTCTGAAGTTCACAGTTAGTCACTCCAAGGAACAAATTACTTTTTTAGACTTAAAGATTGAACGTAAAGAAAATAAGATAAAAACTTCTTTATTCCGAAAGGAAGTTGATGGCAATACTATATTACGGGCTAACAGTTGTCATCCCAGGCACACTATCAAAAATATACCAATCGGTCAGTTTTAAGAACAAAGCGAAACTGTACAGAAGTGGAAGCTTTTGAGGAGGGGCAAAAGAATTAACAAATAGACTGACACAGAGGGCTATGGTAAGAACTATATTAGGAAGCTTACAACACAGCAAAAACACTGACAGGGATGATCTTTTGAGAAATAAGTGCAAAATACAGCATGAAGATTGCCGTTTAATTTCGTTACAAGATATTCAGTAAAAGCGAAAGAACTTGAAAATATCATAAATAGGCATTGGCATATATTGGGAGCTGAATCAGGTTTACAAGGAGTGATGAACAACCCGTCTGAATGTGTTTTAAGAAAGTTCCACTATAGGAGACTTACTTACGAGAAGTCATTATGAAAATAAGTCTAAAAGCACATGGTTAGATAAAAGGAAGGGTAATTTTAAAATGCAAACTATGTATTTATTGCAGCCATATGTTACAGGGTAATATTTTTTCGAGTCACAACAGTGATAGAAGTTTTGAAATTGACATCCACGAACTGTGACACAGTGGGAGTTATTTATTTGGCAATATGTAAGTGTGAGGCTTTTTTATGGGGGAAACGATTAGGAGTTTTAAAATCAGAGTAGGAGAACATATGAGAGCCATTCAGAGGGGACATGACTTATGCTACTGCAGCACATGTTGCTAATACTAGAGAACCTGAACAACATTCCTTTAAGTTTATGGCAATCGATAAGGTAAATAGGAACCCGAGAGGTGGAGATTATAATAATCTAGTACTAAGAAGAGAAAATTATTGGATTTTAACCTTAAAAGCTAACAAAAGTCCAGGGCTAAATGGTCCCTTAGAGCTTTATCCATATTTAAAGGATCGCAGTTAATGTTGGTCACATCTGATCAGCATGAACCATATGGTCTATCTTGTTAAACTCCCCGTTTAGTGTCCCCTTTTAGATTTTGAGTTTTAGTTTTTTGTATCTTTACATTTTCACAATTTAGTTCTGGAAGAAGTAGTATAAGACTACATTGTTCTATGCACTTTTGTTTTATTGTATTAGACATGAAGATGTTTAAAATATTTAATTTAATTGAATGAAGGTATCTCTGGAGGATTACAATTAGCTTGATGGTTTAGCCAAGTATTCATTGTTCTGATGGAATACACCTGAATCAATTGTGTGTTATATATGGTGTTCTCTGACACTTGTTTTTTAATTTCCTTTGATAAAGGACTGGGGGAGCAGTCCGAAACATGTTAGGAGTTTTGTAAAATAAAGCTTTTTATACTACGTGTTTCTCTTATGAGTTGTATGTGCTCGAAGCCTTTCCTACAAGTATACTTTTAGACAACCTCATCACAGTGTTTTGAGAATTTCAACATGCTATCTATTAAAATTCCCACCCAGATCCTTCTCATAATTGGAAGTTCTTAGTTCTGTACCACCCAAGTAATATTTTGCCTGCCTATTATTTGACTCAAAATGCATCACCATGCACTTGTCAAGATTAAAGCTCATTTTATTTGTTAGTGATCATGCGTATAAATCATTAAGATCATCCTGTAGCTTTTTATTACAATGCTCTGTGTCAACAATGCTGCCTACTTTGGCATCACCTGCAAATTTGTCTAGCCATGTCTATCTGTCTGCATGTCCTGTATATATAAGCTGAACAGTGCTGGCCCCAGAACAGACCCCTGAGGAACTTTGCTGGTCACTCTGATTTCTGAGGATACGTAATGATTCATTTTAACTGGCTGGACCCTATTCTCAAGCCATGATTTAATCCACTTTACAAGACTTGGGTTAAATCCATAACTCATAATTTCTTGTATTAACTCAGCATGTGGAACTTTATCTTTCGGGGAGAGGAGGGACATGACCGAAACGTTCAAGTATCTCAAGGGAATCAACAAAGTCTAGGAGGGTAGCATCTTTCAGAAAAAGAGATGTGCAAGAACAAGGGGGCAGAATCTGAAGATTCATAGGTTTCATAGGTTTTTTCAAGCTAGAGGACAATAGTCCATAATGCTTGCCTAATATTTTGGTGTATTAGATATATTTGTCTTTATCTGTCATTACTGAATACAATTTTTTTTGAATGTATCCATGTTTGTACTTTCTACTACAATTGTAGGAAGATTATTCCATATAGAAATTGATCTTCTGCTAAACCAGTTTTTCCTCCTTAATGAATTCCATTTCCCAATCAATAACTGTTTATTATGTCTACGGTTACTTTTGTCTAAATTTGGATTCGAATAAACCTGTTCCATTTAAGAGTATAGAGTCTTGTAGTAAACCATATATAAGGCATAAGTCTCCCCTAAGCCTTCTATATTTTAAAGAATACAATTTCAGATCCTTAAGCCTATTTTCATAGTCCTTTCCCTTCATTCCTGTTATTGTCCTACTAAATTGTCTCTGTACTCTTTCGATGTTATTAATTTCTTCCTTTATATATGGGGACCACACTTGGACAAAATACTCAAGGTGGGGGTCTCACCAGAGCATTATACAATGGCAGAATAACCTCTCTAGTCCTGCTTGCCACATGTCTAAATATACAATTTAGATTCTGATTCGCGCTTTTGATTTGTTTGGAACAATGTAATTTGAATTTCATATCCGGGGTGATGGTAAGCCCAAGATCCCTTTCTTCCATGGTCTGATGTAACATTTGGTTCGCCAGTTTATATGTAAATTTAGGATTATGTTTACCCAAATGCATCACCTTACACTTATCACTGTTTAATACCAATTTCTTTTTTTGGGCCCAGTTGGTAACTTCATCTAAGAAGTTTTGCAGGATACTGTTTTCCTTACTATTATTAATAATAGAACCTATACGGCAATCGTCTGCAAATTTAAGTAGCCAAATATCATTTATGTTTGATTCTAGGGAGGAAATGTAAATATTTAATAGACATGGTACCAGCACTGATCCCTGGGGGACACCACTAGTTACACTAGCCCATTCTGACAATTCTCCATTTATGGCCACTCTCTGCTTCCTATTACTAAGCCACTACTTTATCCAGTTTATTATATTTTGGTTTAATTTAACTTCTTTTAAAGCATTTATAAGTCGAAATGAGGGACTTTGTCAAATGATTTAGCAAAATCTATAAACACTAGATCAACTGAGTTGCCATTATCCATTTCTTTTGTGACTTTATTATAAAAGGTCAAGAGGATAGTTAAACATGATCTTGATTTTGTAAATCCATGTTGGTTTTTATCAGTAAGTTTATTATTGTTAAGATGTTCCAAAATAATTTCCTTGACAAACTGTTCAAATATTTTGCCAATCAATGATGTAAGACTTGTAGGTCTAAAATTTTCTGGCTTGTTGGTAGGTCCTTTTTTGTGAATAGGTACAACTGCTGCTATTCTCCAATCTTTTGGGACTTCACCATTGTCTAATGAATGTTGAAATATATTAGTTAGGGGAATGTAGATTTCATTAGCGAGTTCTTTTAATACCTTTGGATGAATGTCATCCGGGCCCGGGGACTTATTGATATTTATTTTATTAAGTTTATCTAAAACTTCAAGATAGAGGGGGGAATGGCTCAAGGGCAAAATGAGGAAGTATTTTTTCCCCTGAGAGAATGGTGGACTCATGGAACGGCCTTCTTGAAGAGGTCATGGAGTCAAAAACAGTGGGGGAATTCAAGAATGTATGAGACAGACATAAGGCAATTCCGGTGGAGGGTAGGAAGAAGTAGGCTCTTTGTTAACTAGGATCTGCAGCTTATCCTATAGGTAGGGAAACAGGCAGACTGGGTGGGCCAAGCGGTCCTTATCTGCCGTCAAAGTCTATGTTTCCATCAAAAGTCTGAGATCCAGGAACACAACATCCACTGGCTTACCCTGGTCAAGTGCTTCACTGACTTTACCAAAAAACCTCCATTATATTCATAGGCATGACCTGCCCTGCCTAAATCCATGCTGCATAGCATCCCAAATATTTTTATCATCAATAAATTTGTTGATTCTGCCTCTCAAGCTTTTTTTCAAAGAGTTTCCCTACCACCAATGTCAAGCTCACTGGTCTGCAGTTAGTTTTATCACTTTCCCCCTTTTTAAAAATTGGCGTTAACAACTGCTCTCTTCCAATCTATTGGGGCTTCCCCCTCCTTCAGGGATGCATTAAAGAATCTAGTCAATGGGTCAGCCAACACCGTTCCCAGTTCCTTTATTACCCTGGGGTGGAAACCATCAGGACCCTGAGCCTTATTCACGTTTAAGTCTTGTAACAGTGTCAAAACTTCTTCCTTCTCTATTCTAATAGTATTACCAATATCGGGAATTTCCACCTTGGATAATTCTGTGACCTGAAATACAGACCCAAAAAATTTATTTAGGATGCTTGCTATATTCCTCTCTTCTTCAAACTATCCTTCTCTGTAAATGCCATAAAGTAACCCACATGTGCAGATGGGGCACTCTGAGGCTGTTCCCAGCCTTTCACACATGCCGAAGGGCAATGAAGCTTTTGTGCAATGGGCCTACAGAAACGAAAGAAAGAACACAAATAGCATTTTAAGCTCCCTTCACAATCAAATATTGATTTTTACCAACCATCCTTCATTGCTATATCCAAGACACTATCGCCAAAGGATACGGATTTCAGTAACAGGCCTCAGAATGGAAGAATCTCTGCTTTTTGCTGCTGCAAAGAAAAGAAAATTAATACAGACAAGTATTCTTAAATCACTTATTTACTATGTTTTTTTTTTTAGAAACTGTGCTTCTAAGCAGCCTACTTATTGTATTAACATAAGAGTTTAAGCACATACTTAGAATGTATGAATATGGGTATTCAGATAAGCAATATTTTTATATTTGAGGTCTCAGAGTTTAAAGGAACCAAAAATACATTTCTATCTGGCTATAATTTTATAGCTTCTACTACAAGAACTTATTCATTAGGATAAACAATTGTTTACATGCATTACATACTGATATGGTGGCTCTATCCTTAAAATGCCACTTGCAGATATTGGAGAGTACACATCTTTGCAGTGTTCATACTATCACAAAATTAAAAATGCATTTGCCAGGATATACAAAATGTTTGCTCAAAATGTAAGGAAACCAAAAAGTAATAACAATGGCCTCTATTCAAAAACACTGTGATTTACGACCAAAATGGGCATAGTGACAGGTGTACACCCCTGAAGGCACGCAAGAAACAAGGAATTTTCCAACACCTCTCCATGCAGATGGTGTGGCGCGTAGGGCTGCACTAGAGCATGTGGACCATGACATGGGAGGGTCCACCAGAGGCAGGAATCCCTGCTGACCTCACCATATATGGAGAACCACATTGGTAGGTATGCGGGGTACCCTGATAAGCAAGCACCTATGTCCATGAGGTGGCACTGACAGGGCAACATTACCATGCAGCTGGTACAGGGCCACAGTCGTGGGTGCTATGCCTACGATGTCCTGTCCATTCAAACATCCTATGGTTTTCAGGCATAAGTGTTACAGGGTCCTGTTATGCAGAAAATAAAAAAAGTTTCAAAAAGAAGAGAAATTCAAGATGCCCCCTTTGTTTTCATTTCACTCTCTCCTGTCTACTCCTCTAACTTCCTACCTATACTAATTTTCTTGTCAGGGTGGCCAACCTGGCAATTCTAAAGCTTACTATCCCTGTTATCCAATTCTAGTTTGTACATATTGATAGTGTAGTTATGTAATGGGCTTTAATATAAAGTGTAATTGCCCTCAAAGCATTTGTTAGAAAATTCAGACAAAGCAAAAGTATGTTGCTAAAGGAGACCCCCGCTTTCTATGCAGAGGTTTACACCAGTAAAGAAAAGGCTGCTAAGGAGCAGTGCTATGCTCCCTAGCAAGTTAACTCTGAAGTCCTGTTCTGGTGCTCGCTCCAAGGAAATAAAAAGGAGCTGAATTTATGCAAGGACATTGGAGGCATAAAGAAGTAAGCCCTGCAGTGTCTATATTCATTCAAAAGGTGCTGTAATTGTTTAAAGAAGGTGATGCCTTTCTGTTAAAAGGCTGAAAAATTAACAGCTGTTGGCTGAGAATTGTAGCCATTGGGGAATCCCAATATTTGTTAAATAAACATGGTAAAAACTGTTAGCTAGAATTACAGTATGTAAATAGGAGATCAATGTGTTTTATAAATAAAAACTGTTTTTTTTTTCCTTTGGGTTTTGCACTAGAACATCAAACTGGCTATTTATTGAAGAATCTAGAACCTTACAAGGAAACAAGATAGGGAGCGGGCCCCTCATCTGTTGCCCTTAGTTAAAGATTCTAGATTCTTTATATTTAATATTTAGGTTACTTCTCTTTTCTCTATTATGGTTTACTTACCTGGGAAACCCTTCTTATAGGGTTGGCAGCCCACAAAATGGCTGTCTTTATAGCAACCAAATGGAGGTGATGTCAGAGAGTAGGTGAAGCCAAATTCAAACTCTGCCCCTTTTGAGTACTATATAAGGCCTCCACCAGAAGACCTTGTCAGATAGGGAGAGGAAGGAGACTGGTCATTATCTTCTGATCAGGTGAAGGAATGGAAGTGTGAATGCCTACACACTAGCTTGGAAGTACTGGATACTGAGAAGAGCAGGGAGTCTGACTGCAAGACTTGCCTGGGTTTTTATTAACTTTTGTTTTGGTGAAAGTTAACCTATTTCTTTTCTGTAAATAATTTTATTTTTTATTTCTTCTGGAAATAAAATGATAAACACTATGCCAGCATTTTTTATGCACTTCATTTTTGTGACTGGTGTCTGTTATTGAACCCACACGCTTACATTGGTATCAGAAGTGGATTCAACCTGGTGCCGAGGCTGCCTGGGAGGCGACTCAGGGGTGTTGCAGCATAAACACCTAACAGATGCACGAAGGGAACAGTCAGACAAAGTGCATTGCATCTCACCAGGTCAGTGAGAGAAAGGACTGGGGAGCCTTTGTTGCCTGGGCTAAACCCTGGAACCAGACCCAAAATGAAGAAGGCAGAGGAAGAAGAAGAGGTACTAGCTGCAGCAGCAAAGCCACAAGTACGACAGGTACTGCCAGCTGCTTATGATCCTAGTGAATTGTTAAAGTGGCTATGCATGCGGCAGATCGAGATGGAGAACCAGAGGGACAAAGATCGGCGACTGAGGGATGAGGACCGAAGACTCCAAGCTGAAGAAAGGAGAAGACAGGACCAAAAATGGACTGACATCCTGAAGGCGATACAGGAGATGTCACAAAGGTAATAGAACGAACCGTGCCAAGAGATATTAAGTTGACTAAATTAACCAAAAGTGATGATATACAAGCTTATCTGACTACTTTCGAGCGAACAGCCCAGACTTGCAACTGACCCCAAGATCATTGGATGATAAGATTGGTACCCTACTTGTCTGGGAGGGCCCAGCTTGCATATAGTCAACTAAGTGTGACTGATGCTGCCACTTATGCTAAAGTAAAGGAAGAGATTTTAAGAAGATACTGCCCAGTCTCCTTCCTCTCCCTATCTAACAAGGTCTTCTGGTGGAGGCCATATATAGTACTCAAAAGGGGCGGAGTTTGAAATTGGCTCCACCTATTCTCTGACATCACCTCCATTTGGTTGCTATAAAGGCAGCCATTTTCGTGGGCTGCCAACCCTATAAGAAGGGCTTCCCAGATGACTTTACCCAGGTAAGTAAACCATAATAGAGAAATGAGAAGTAACCTAAATATTAAATATAAAGAATCTAGAATCTTTAACCAAGGGCAACAGATGAGGGGCGCACTCCCTATCTTGTTTCCTTGTAAGGTTCTAGATTCTTTAATAAATAGCCAGTTTGATGTTCTAGTGCAAAACCCAAAGAAAAAAAACAGTTTTTATTTATAAAACGCATTGATTTCCTATTTACATACTGTAATTTTAGCTAACAGAGTTTTTACTGTGTTTAACAAATATTGGGATTCCCTAATGACTGCAATTCTCAGCGAACAGCTGTTCACTTTTCAGCCTTTTAACAGAAAGGCAGCACCTTCTTTAAACAATTACAGCACCTTTTGAATGAATATAGACACTGCAGGGCTTACTTCTTTATGTCCTCAGTGTCCTTGCATAAATTCAGCTCCTTTTTATTTCCTTGGAGCGAGCACCAGAACAGGACCTCAGAGTTACTTGCTAGGGGGCGTAGCACTGCTCCTTAGCAACCTTTTCTTTACTGGTGTAAACCCTCTGCATAAGAAAGTGTGGTTGGGGGGGGGGGGGGCTCCTTTAGCAACATATTTTTGCTTTGTCTGAATTTTCTAACAAATGCTTTTAAGGGCAATTACACTTTATATTAAAGCCCATTACCGTAACTACTATCAAGATGTACAAACTACAATTAGATAACAGGGATAGTAAAGCTTTAAGAATTGCCAGGTTGGCCACCCTGACAAGAAAATTAGTATAGATAGGAAGTTAGAGGAGTAGACAGGAGAGAGTGAAAATGAAAACAAAAAGGGGGTGGGGAACATCTTGAATTTCTCTTCTTTCTGAATTTTTTTTTTTAATTTTCTGCATAACAGGACCCTGTTACAATAAGTTTCATGTGGACACATACTGCAGACGTTTTGGCAGATGCACCTGTCCGGTGTGGGCACACTAGGTATGTGTAGGGGCAGAACATGCACAGTAACAGTTGCCTGTACCATCCACTGCCCAGCCCATGCACCCCAGCCCTGGGCATGGCGTTACCACTGTCACGCCCACCATGGAACGAGGTCCCCAGACCACACATGAGTGGGATGGACCCTGCCACGTGTCACACCCCGAATAAGCCTAACTGTAACTAGCCGGCTGTAGGACTCATGCCTTGTTGCGTGCCACACACCATCGGTATGCATTGTGTGTCACTGCCCAGCCCTGTTCCATACCTGCAAGTGGCTAGCCTCTCATATGTGGTTGTAGCATGCATGACTCATGGAGCAGACATCTTCGGTTCAACCAGGCAGATGGTCCGAGCAAGGTGTCCGCAGCAGTACCGTCACCACTGTACCAACACAATACACAGCTGAACAACCCCCATGAGGGGTGGTCCGTATACCCCGGGGCAACTCCTACACTGTGAGCACTGCAAACATGAACCACAGATCCATGCCTGCACTGGAGATCCGTTGGTGAGTACCATGCCCAATACAGGTCATGTATGGGCATTGAGGATGGATGTTGCCATGCCTGGGGTTGGGGTGAGAGACACAGGGGAACTATTGTGTGCACTGCAACCGGCATGACACACATAGGTGTCCGACGGTTAGGCTGCCTGAGATATCTACCCCAATGGGAGGTCAATATGCCAACATGGTGCATGATACACAATGGAATGTGTGTATGCTGTGATGGACAGATATGCATGCTAATGAGATTCTGTGGCTTTGTCCTGCTAATGCTCCAGTTTAATGGAGGCTGCTGTGTAGGTGTGTTAAGACAGGGTATGATATACCTTAGGACTTTTACTAATCACTGTGTTTTGTTCGCAGGGTGTCAACATGGCTGGAAGAGAAGATACATGGGACATGACTGTTCCCCTGGCAATGCTAGAATGGCTGATACTGAGAGATTACAGCATCAATCCTGCCACCAAGGTGCATGACAGGTATGAAGTGTGCAGCCACAGGGGCCCCGATGTAGTGACCAGACGACTATGCCAGGGGTGCTTTCTGCCATCCAGGAGACCATCGAAGACATCGGCTGTATCCAGAACAAGTCCTGACAGGGAACATGATGCACTGGATGCAGATTACTGGGAAGTGCGGCTCCATGGGGCGCAACTGTCATCTGCACATCCGCACCCCCAACAGGGACAGACAACACAGAGCTGGTGCGGTGGCTACCCCCAAGGAAGGAATGACACCAGGACAGGACCCACCAGCATAACACCGGTGTGAAGACAACATCAAAGCAGAGCTGTCAACACATGCCACAGGGGGATTTCATGCCCCATGGTCGCCAGGACAGTCGTGGTGGTACCATCTTCTGCAGGGCCAACCAGGTGATCAAGTGCCAGGAAACACGATGCATTGAAGGCAGGCAGACATACCACCAGAGGACAGGCACAAGCAACAACCACCAGTGGCAGGGACAAGGGACAGCAGAATGTCCCACCTCACCCACTACTAGCAGGGCCTGTGGCTGCAGCCAAGACAGGCACAGCGGGGCCATGTACGCATTATACTGGACAGGTTCCAGGCAGAGAGGTTCATTCAACAGCATGTGAAGGTGGAGCACCCGACCACAAATATCCCTACCTCCCGGAGGTGCTCTGGGACGTGCTCGAAAGGTGCAGGGAGGACTGAGTTTACGAGGCAGCCATGGACATGATCCAAAATAAACATGGCCTGGAAAGGACAGTGCACTGCCACATCTCCTAGAGGCCCAGGTGCATGCCAGGTCCCTCACAGACACAGTCTATGAGGAGCTCACCATCATAAAGCATTGTGTCCTGTTCATGGACATCGAAGGCAACAGGACGGAGTACTCAGTGGACACCACAGATTCCTATGGACTGCCTCGTATGAAAACAGACTCCCATTATTACTTTCAGATGGACAAGCGGGCCACACTGGGAGGTGTATTGACATATGCAATGTCTAAGTCACTGAGGTACAGGCCAGGATGCTTCAGTGTAGGACATTTCCGTTTGCATCATGGCACACAGTCACATCCGTTGGTTGACCCCCTGCTATACCACTATATGGACTATTAGGGATTACCCTCCCCCTCAATGTTGTACAGTATTATGTGTATGCATACGTCTTTTCTTCCTGCTGATCTTACAGCCCAGCCGGAGTAGTCAATGTTTATAAAGCAAACTGCTTGAAAAAGTTTTACACCTCCAGTTCTTTGAGCATCTTGAAAATTATTACCTCCTATGTCCTCTTCAGCATGGTTTCCGCAAGCACCACAGTACCTCCTCTGCTTTGGCCCTTTTCTCTGATCATGTGCTGAGAAACATGGACCAAGGCAAAGCCACAGGTGCTGTCTTCACAGACCTAGCAAAGGCTTTTAACCTTGTCAACCACCACCACCTCCTCCACTCAACCCTGTCTCTCTTTGGCTGCTCCGGCGGAACTGCAGCTTGGTTTCACAGCTATCTATCCAATCGGTTTCAGTCTATCATCATCTACAATGCCTCATCTGCTACCCTCCCCGTACATACTGGAGTCCCCCAAGGTTCCATACTCTGTCCCCTGCTCTTCTCCATATTCATTAATGCACTCCCAAGAGATCGCCTCAGCTGTGAAGTGCTATTTATGCAGATGATCTGGTTCTCTACCATAGTAATAATCCACTGAGCCCATCTCCTCCATCCTCACACACAACTATGGCTCTCCTCATAAATGGTTCCTCTCCAACAGGCTTCTAGTCAATGAAAAGAAGACAAAGTCCATGATTTTTGGTTCCAAACCTTTCCTTGCCAAAGCCACCAAATCCAACTCCTCCCTCCTAGTACACACCCCAGCAAGCCCCCCTCTTGAAAACATCCCATCTTGTAAATACTTAGGTGTCACTCTTGACCCCTTCCTCTCTTTCACTGAGCATGTCAACAACACAATGCGGAGAATTTACCAAAAACTTGGCGCTGCTTATAGACTCAAATACTTTCTATCAGCTGAAGCATGCATTGCTATTGCCCAGGGTAACCTACTGCCTCTACTTGACTACTGCTCCCCCGTCTACTCCCTCGTATTCCTCACCTTGATATCAAGACTAAACACTACCTATAACTCTGTCTGTCGTTTCGTCCTGCAAGCTCCCCACCAGACCCACCGCTGCACACTTTACCAGTCCCTAGGCTGGCTCCCTGTGCAAGGTCGCTGTGACTATGCTATGGGCTGCCTAGTGGACAATGCACTTAGATACTGACACCTATCCCCTTACTCTCTCCTCTTGACAGACAGAGTGGCTTCTAGGACACTTAGGGCATCCTCAGTCCCCACGCTGGAGGCACCCTACGTCTCCACAGCAATGGGAAGTAGAGCTTTCTCCATCTCTGCACCCTCCCTATGCAACAAGTTCCCACAGTCTGTCCGCTCGTCCCCACACACCTGGCCTTCAACAGGTTATTAAAACCTGGCTCCTAGCTGCTGCTGACTGTCACTGCTCCCAGTAATTAACACTAGGGCACCCTAATGCCCACATCTCTATCCACTTTCCCTGCCCTCCAATTATCTCCTCTCTCATCTCTGTCTTTGTCTAAAACCCTCCTTCCCTCGAAACCTCTAATCCCTGAAACTGATGCGAGCATCTGACTATATGAATCTGCACAGCTTCATTGATGACCATGTACTAAACTAGATTCATGTCATATTTATGATGCTACATATGTTCTTCTGCACCATGTAATGTGGCTCCTGTATTTTCACGTTAATCTCAATTGTTACGTATGTCTCCTTTTCACACTATGTGCTTCTAGCCATTGCCTAACCCTGCTGCCACTGTATTTTTTTTACATTATTATTTTTCACACTACCTCAAGCCTGATGTGTGAATTATGGTATTAATTGAATTAACCTGTATGTACTGCTGTGTTTCTCTGTGTTGTTTGCCACTCTGTGGTCCAGGTCGTGACCAAAAACGGTCCTCTGGATCATTGCACTTACCCAGTAAACAAAGACATAAATAAATAAATAAATAAATACTGCACTGTTCATGCACAACTGCCCTGAGAGGAGGTTATGAAAACTGTTCACCCTCTATTCTATCACACAGGATGGAGAATAGGGATATAATGGTATTGCTCATAAAGAGGTATTGATGCACGTTCCGAAGGAGTTTAACCTCATACTTATACTCAGGTTGTCCAGGTCTGGATGTCAGTAACCAGCATAGCTACATTACCTTACATACTAACATACTAAAATGCCAGCAGAATAGGCCTAACGGTCTTTCGTATCTGCTCGTTTGGTCAGCCCCCACCCTGGGTGCTGACCTTGCTGTCCTCCTCGCCTTCTCTGGCTTCTCCCTTCCCAGTTCCGGATATTCTTGCTGCATTGGATTTTGTTTCCAGAACCCTTCCCCTGTACCTGTCCCACCCCCTCTTGAACCCCTCCACTGTCTCTGCCTCCACCAGCCCCCTAGGCAGTGCATTCCATAGCTCCACCACCCTCTCAGTGAAGTAGCACCTCCTCCTTTCTCCCTGAATCTTCCCCTCCAGCTTCCACCCATGCCCTCTAGTGGCCCTTCCTCCTTCCTTGAAGCACCCTGACTGTTCCTCCCTATTTACCCTCTTCATGTACCTGAAGACCTCTATCATGTCCCCCGGTCCCTTTCTCTTCCAATGTGTACATATTTAGCTCTTGAGCCTCCTCCTAGGTCCTGTCCCCCAAGCCCCAAATCATTTTGGTTGCTCTCCTCTGGACCCTCTCCAGGAGGTTAATGTCCTCTTTAAGTGTGGCCTCCAAACTGCACGCAGTACTCAAGGTGCGGCCTCACCAAGCAGTTATACAGAGGGAGTATCACTTCCCTCCTTCTGAGGTGATCCCCTAGCGATGCATCCCAGCATCCTGTTGGCCTTGGCTGCTGCCTCCACAAGTCTCAGAGTTGTTCATCTTGACATCCACCACCACCCCAGGTCCTCTCAGCCATCGAGACTTGTAGCATTCCCCCCAGGGTGTACACTTGGCCTGGGTTTCTGGCCCCCAGGTGGAGTACCTTGCATTTCCCTGCATTGAACCTCAGCTTCCACTTTCTAGACCATCTTTCCAGAGCCTCCAGGTCCCCCTGTAGGGCCACCCCCCCTCTCCCCATCCACCACTGCCCCCAGTTTCGAGTCATCTGCAAAGAGACTCATCTCACTCCTGATTCTTGTCCTTATGTCAGATACGTAGGCGTTGAACAGAAGGGGCCCAAGGACTGATCCCTGTGGGACCCCACTAATGACCCTCCTTGGGGATGAGACTATCTACCTCAATGAATTCCATTCTGTACATAGGGGATGCATGTATGTTTTGTTCTTGTATGTATAATGTTATGTCCTGTTTAACTGTGTGTCTTTTGAAAACAAAAGCATACTATTTAAAAACAAAAAAAGAAAAAGTTGCACTGTGTCCTCTGCGGGTACTGGGGGGGGACACTTGGGTGGTGCCATATACGCACGCCTCGTTCTGGTGGGGGATCGACATATGGGCCCACAGCATGGAGCACCAGGCAGTAGCACAGAAGGGCTTACCGCAGCAGAGTATAGGGAGCGTGTGGCCTGAATCAGGGACACTCCATACTGTGATGTAGGAGGTGTCCACATGGGCTACCTCACTTGTCGTGCCCACTGGCCATGCCTGCAGGGGCTGATGACTGACACTAGCACATGGACAACATCCACACTATGGGTCTAGGACCACTGGCATCCAACACAGATGGCTTGTTTCGGCCATATGTGTGTGTGTGTGTGTGTGTGTGTGTGTGTGTGTGTGTGTGTGTGTGTGGAGTTACAGCCAGCACATCCGTGTCAATCCTTCTGGAACGGCAGCATGTGGCACCGCGGACCCAGGTTTACGGCAGGGTCTGCTAGGCGTAACTTTGCTGCAGACTCCGCACATGCCATTTTGGTGTATACTGGTTAATACATCCATGTTATGCTGCACATAAACCATGGTAGCCCATCAACATGCCCCAAAGCACAGCTTCCCATGGGCGTGTGCATGCCATGCTTATGCACACTGTGTGCCCCAGCTGTGTATCCTGCTTAGGATACCCTGTAAATCACAGTGTAACTGTTTAGGATACCCTGTAAATCACAGTGTAACGTGCACACAATTCATGCTTATGCTCCTCCACAACCCACTTACACAGTGCGTAGTGGGCTACACACATTGAAGAACAGAGGTCAGCGTTACTACCTTCACCAATTAATCATAGCTAAACGAAGCAGCAAAGTAATAAACCTCTCATAACATTGCATGTTAACCTTTACATTGCTTGTGATTCACAAAGTTGTTTGCACTCATCTTTTATATTTTTTGCCCACCTTACTGATTTGAAGTACAGTTTTAAGATTTTCATATTTTTGTTCAAGGGTTGAATTCTTACCATATGGAATCTGATTCATAACACATTTGAACATTTTATGCATATTGCAATTGAAGTAACGCATCACAGGGTGTGTAGTGTGCTGCAATAAAGAATAGTCACGCTAACAGCAGCTCTTCCAGAGAATCTCCTCCATTGGGCAACATCTTCAAAACTTTAAGTAGTCAGCATCAGGACCACTCAAAAACTTTTGTTAGCCGGGTGCCATCCATAATGATGTGCAAAATCAGCACCTACATTATCATGGGAGGTCCCATTCTTCTTCAGTTCACTGCTAGGGATAACTTTGGAGAGCCTCTTTCCATGAGGAAGCAGGAGATCAAACCAGTATGAGGCATACAAGCAGAAGCACAGGACAAGAAACACAGCATACATAAGACACTTATGGAAGGCTCCAAACAAGGCACTGGACAAACCTTCCAGCTGATACCCGAGAAAGGAGGAGGAGGAGGGTGGGTGTGCTGTGGCCCAAAGGAGAAGATTCTGTTGAAGATCTACTGTTACAGTGAGTAACTCTTCTGTCTTCATCAAGGGTATCTCCTCCACTGGACCACACCTTTGGAACAATTCTCAAGCAGTACACAAGGAAACCAGGGAGGATGGCAAAGTTTTATACGCAATCAGGACAGAACACCTTGCAACACCGCAAGATGTATGAGAGAAGAAGTCTAGCCTATAGTGCTTAGTAAAAGTATGTACAGTGCTCCATGAGGCAGCATCACATATATCAGTTGTAGAAACTTTCTGAAAGCGAGTAGCAGAAATGGCCATACCACATGTACAGTGACCATGCACAGCACCAGAAGTTCATTACCGTACTTCTCTTAACAGGGATAGAAATAATTGGTATTGTGCCTTATTTCGCATACCAGTTTTCAAGGCACAATACCATTTTCATCACACTGATATTCAGACTGCAATTATCACTCCTCCGTACCTTTCACTTAGTTTAATCTACAGTACTCCTCTTTTAGACAGGCAGAATGCCAAACCTTGAGATGGAATATCAAGTTGAGTTGTTGGTATTTTGCCTTCCACAAAGCATTATTTTGCTAATTTCTGCCCCTAAACAATATTCAAATACAGTTAGCCAACCATTTGGGCAGGAACTGTTGAGACACAGGAGCGCACACTTTCTAGACGCAAATGAAACAAAAGCTGAGAGGACTTTCTGTAGTTTTCAGTGTGATCAAAACAGAGGTGCAGTGTTTTATGTACATCAAGTATATGAAGCAGTACCGCACTCTTGTTAGCATGCTCTGAATAATATTCAGGAAGGTGTAAGGTCTTATTCAATGTAAAATCAGACACCACCTTAGGTAGAGGTCGAGGACTGGCCCACAAAGACACCCTGTACTTGTGGAAAATCAAACAAGGAAGCATAGGCATTACAGTCTAAAGCTCAGAAATCCTGCCAGCAGAAGTCAGGGTGACCAAACATAGCATTTTTCCTGAAAGGAAATGCATATCAAGGGTCACAGCAGGCTCAAATGGAGCCAGAGTCAATTTCTCAAGTATGAAATTCAGGTCCCAAGGCAGAACCAGTTTACAAACCAGGGGACATGTGGAGAATACCCTTCAAAAACATACATGACATCTCCAGTTGTGCCACCATGTGCCCATCAATAAGGGCATGGAATGTTGAAACAGCAGCAAAGTGGATGAGAAGTGGATGAGTGCTGGAGACTGGAGTCAGATATGGGCAAAAGGTAGTCCAGGATAGTAGTGACAGGACAAGTAAATGGGTCCACAAAATGAAAAGCACACCAAATAGAGAAGCGCTTCCATTTCAAAGAATATGTGTGTCTAATAGAAGGCTTTCTAGCCATAAGCAAGGCACTAGCCACTGGGGAGACCTCGAAACAGGCAATGGCTACATCTGCAGTAACCAGGCATTCAGATTCAGGGACCGTAAGTCCAGATGGACTAAGAAACCCTGAGCCAGCAACAGCAGATCCATCAAAGGGAGAGGTGAACAGGAAGCTCCACCACCAGAGGCTGTAGAAATGGAAACCAAATCTGGAGAGACCAGAAGGGAGACACTAATATTAGGATGTCATGCTCCACCTGCAGACTGAACAGAACCCTCCGAATAAGAGGAATCAAAGGAAAGGCATAAGGGAACCTCATTTTCCAGGAGAGGAACAACCCATCTTGACAATAAAAATCCATGCCCTGAAGCAAGCAAGCAGAAATGTAGCAGTTTTTGTGTTATGTGGGGACGCAAAAAGGTTCAGCTCTAGAAGATTCCATCTTTTTGAAGAGGTCATTTACCATGGAGATCAGCAGTTTCCATTTGTGTATCAAGGAATGAGATCTGCTCTGCCTGTCATGACATTTTGGACACCTGAAAGACACACGGCTGATGGCTGAAAGCCATGAGGCATCTACAAGTACCACACTCTCATCACTACCCTTCAGTAAATAAAAATGAGTGAACCCTTGCTTATTTATGCAGTGCATGACAAAGACACAGTCTGATTGAATCAGCAAGTGACAGAGGCTGAGATGCTCCTGGAAGGCCTAGAGATCAAGCTGTTCGGCCTAGAGACCAAGCAGAACAGCCTGCATCTCCAGGACATTGATATGGAGATCAAGCAGGATAAGCAGTGGACAGTACAGGTGGGGAATAAAAATGGGCAGACTGGGTGGGCTAAGTGGTCCTTATCTGCCATCAAATTCTGTTTCTATGGAGATCAGAGTGTAGATCAGTCCAGAACCCTTGGGTCTGAAAGGTTCTGAGATAGGCACCCAAGTCGGACCCTGAGGCATCCATTGTGAGGATCTGCATGAGACTTGGGGAGAAAAGAACGGACTGCCCTGTGAAAAGTTCAGGCAGTCCATCCACCATACTAAAGCATGACGGGGAGGAGATGCGACATAGTTCACTTGCTCTAGCTAATCCGTCGGCTGATTCCACTGCACTCGAAGAGTCTAATGCAGTATATGTACGTGGAGACCAACAACGGGAACTGTAATGATGGCAGCAGCCATCAGTCCCAGGAGAGACATGTAATGACTCCTGTATATTAGCTGGGCTGAGCAACAATAGCCTCCATCCTGTCTGCAACTAGAAGGCACTGCCCACCGCCGTGTCCAGCACCACATCAATATATTAGAGGTGCTGACTAGGAACTAGTACAGATTTCAGTATGTTTACCAAAACATCATGTTTCTCAAACAATTGTCTCATTGTGAATATGTATAGAATCGCACTCCTAGACAAGGCTTCAGAAGCCAGTTGTCCAGGTATGGGGAGACTTAAAACCAATTCCTCCAATGGGCCACTGCCACAACCTCTAAGGGTGTCGTACATACCCATACCCATAGTGCCAAGGATAAGCCAAAGGGTAAGACTCAAAGTGAAGGTACTGCCTTTGGCACTTGTATATTTTGATATGAAGATATGTGTCCTTCTTGTTCAGGGCACACAGCCAATGCCCCTTTTGCAACAGGGGAATGAAGGCCTAAAGACACATCACTCAAAACTTTCCATTTTTGGTAAACAGACTTAGGTCTCTGAAGTCCAGTACATGACACAGATCTCCTACCCATTTGAGAATAATGAAGTATCTGGAATAAAAAAAAAAAAGGTCACTCATCTGTAACCGTACTTCTAGAAATGGTATATAGTTCACATCCACACTCTGACAGTTCTACCGGAACTGCTGATTTGTTCAATGTCTTCAAGCTAAGCTCTTCCCACCATCCAGGTGGTCTATCATCTATCCCACGACTCCACGCCATGATGCCAGATCTCTGCATGCTGAAAGCAGGGATCCATGTGCCACTTTCCAGGGGAGGCCAGGTGGGTTGTGTGGATGTGAACTATAAACCACACCTAGAAAGAACAGTTACGTACTTCCTGTAACAGTAGATTCTCAAGGGAATCTCTTATCAGGCCACACATACAAACATATGAAATTGCCAGCAGATAAAGGCCTTATGGTCTATCAAGTCTGCTCGATTGTGTAGCTAGCAGCCCTTATACTGCAGCTGCCCCTCCCTCCCCCCACCTCCAGTGACCTTCCCCCTTACCCTGTCCCATCCCTTTTTGAACCAGCCCACTGTTCAACAGGGTACCACTTCCTCTGGCAATGCATTCCACCCAGACACCACTCTCTCCGTAAAACAGTGTCTCCTCATTTCCCTCCTGAACCTTCCTCCTTCCATTCTCAGATCGTGCACTCAAGTATCCCTCCCGCTCCTTGATTTGAAAAGCCCCTCCGGGCCACTCTTATTTATTCCCTTCATTTACCTGAAGGTTTCAATCATGTCCCCCATCCCTCCTCTCCTCCAGGGGGTACATGTTCAGCTCCCTCAGCTTGCTCTCGTAGGGCAAGTCCCCTAGCCCTGGATCATTTTTGTTGCCCTGCACTGCACCCCCTCTAGTAACCTAATGTCCTTCCTCAGGTGTGGTCGCCAGAACTGCATGCAGTACTCCAGGTGTGGTCTAACAAGTGACCTGTATAGCGGTAGGATCACCTCCCCCCTCCCGGAGGATATGCCTCTGGCAATATAACCCAGCATCCCACTGGCTTTTGCAGCTGCCTTTCTACACTGTGCTGAGTTGTTCATTGCTCCCGTTATGATTACCCCCAGATCCTTCTCCTCTTCCGTCTTGGCTAGTTGAATCCCCCCAGCTGGCAGCTCCTCCTTGGGGTTTTTGCACCAAAATGTAGCACCTTGCATTTCCTGGCATTGAACCCCAGCTGCCAAGTGTCCGACCAGCCCTCTAATTTTGCCAGATCATCTTGTAACCCCTGCCACCCTTCTAAGTCATCCACTACTGCTCCCATCTTGGTATCATCTGCAAACAGACTGATCTTGCTCTTAATGCCTATTGAGATGTTTGCTATGAAGATCCCAAACAACACTGGCCCCAGTACAGAGCCCTGTGACACCCCACTCATCACCGCCCTGTGAGATGAGAGCTCCCCTCCCACCACCACCCTCTGCTGTCTCCCTTGCAGCCAGTTCACTACCCATCCCACCATCTTTGCCCCGGCCCCTTTCCCTTCCAGCTTACTTTCTAGCCTCTCATGCAGCACTGAATCGAATGCCTTACTGAAGTCCAGGTACAGGACATCCACTGCATGGTTACCCAGTCAGAGTACTCCACCGAGTTGGTCTGATGGGATCTGCCTGAAACAAACACATGCTGTCCGCTGTCCTGCAGCCCCTTAGCCTCTAGGAGGGAAACCGGCCTCTCTTTCACAATTGTTTCCCTCAGCTTTCCCACGATGGATGTAAGGCTTACCAGGCTGTAGTTCCCTGGCTCATCCTTGCATCCAGGGAGGCACTGAACAGGTCTGCCAAGGGTTCTGCCAGCTCCTTCAACACCCCGGGGAGTATGTCACCTGGCTCTGGCACCTTGTCCACCCTCAGTGCCCTCCAGTACTCTGCCCACTGGGATTTCACCATCTGTCACCTCCCCATGTCCACCCCCCACCCCTTTGGGTACAGCTTCCCCTTTCTCTTTAGTAAATACTGAGCAGAAGTACTCGTTTAATGCTTCTGCCTGTTCTGCCCCTGTTTCCACCCACTCCCCATCCTTCTTTAACCTTACTATTTGGTCCTTACAACTCCTTTTCTCCCTCATGTACCTGAAGAAGTCCTTCTCCCCCCCTCTTTGATGCCCTGTGCTAGCCTGAGTTCCCTGGACGCCTTGGCTGACTTGACTGCCCTTGTCACACCTATGGAAGTTTAATTGGCCAGGTGCTAGGATCACATGGAAATTTTTGCAAATAGTCCACCAGCAGCCACCCATAACGACATCAGATGTCTTCTCTCTTATAACCGTGGGCGCCCATCCTCTCCTCAGTTGCCCGCTCAAGATCATGCTGGGTGGACCTCTCTGTAGGGAACCAGGAGAGAACCTAGTGCTCTGTGAACCAGATGAGGCAGAGAACTATAGGGAGACCATCACAGAAATGGAGACGGCACAAATTAGAGTCTCAGGACCTTCAGGGGCAAGGAGGGTGGGATGGCACGGCCTGAAGAAAGAGTCTCTCTCGAAGATCTACTATTACAGTAAGTATGTAACTACCAGAAGTGTAGATGAACATCATACACCACTCCTTGAACTACTGCCACAGGTGAGTAATCTGTTTTTCTAAGGACGTGGACATGATGTTCTAGCCATACTTCTGACAGACTCCTAGCAGTTCTCTGGGAGGAGGGAGGCAAGGCGCACACCCTCTAGGTAGAGAAAGTACAGTTACGTAAGAACTTACCGTAACAGTAGATCTTCGAGAGAGGCTCTTGCAGTAGGTAATTACATATAGGACTGACGCCGGCAGGCGGTAGGACCCCATGGAAAAATTTCTAGCTAGCAGTCCCTGGCGAGGGACCGCCCCCACGTCAGGTGACCGGCGTCAGGAGACGTCGGTATAAAGGGGTGGTCCCGGACGCCTGCCTTCCAGTTCTTTCCTGCCACAGGCCTAAAGAGGCTGGACGAGAGAGAAGCGGATATTTCCCTCAACGGAAAAGGAGCTGAAAAGCCTAGGGGATGGAGGGCGGGAGGATATTTATTGTAAGAGCCTCTCTCAAGATCTACTGTTACGTAAGTTCTTACATAACTGTACTATCTTACTTAGAGGGCTCTTGCAGTAGGTAATTACATACAGGACAGAATCCCAAGCAGTCTGGAACAATGTAGGCACCGGGAGGAGGAAAAACTACTTCGATGAGTAACTTTAGCCATGCAAGCCTCAAGACAGGAGGCCTTGCAAAACAGTAGCCAAGCCTGCCTTTCCACGGCGAGGCAATGTCCAAACTGTAGTGTTTCAGAAGGTGTGGACTTTAGTCCAGGTGGCAGCAGCGAGATGTCTGCTGTGGAACATTCTGAAACAAGCCACCGAGGCCGCTATCCTCCTCGTGGAGTGACCTCTGACTTGACCCGGAAGGGTCTTGTTGTACTTGTCATAACAGAAAGTGATGCAATGAGCCAACCACTTAGACAGGCATTGCTTGGAAACAGCATTGCCTTCCCTTTAGTGAGCAAAAGAGACGAACAACTGGTCAGTTTTTCTGAGATCCTTCGTCCTGTTGGTGTAGTATCTCAGAATCTGGTGAACATCCATAGTATGGAGTAAGTACTCCCCCTGGTTAGAGTGCTACGTAAAAAAGGCAGGTAGCTCTATGGACTGACTCAAGGTAGACTCTGCTACTACTTTAGGTAGAAACTTAGGATTCGTGCAAAGAGCCACTCGTTCTTTGTGGAAAATCAAGTAGGGGATTTTGCACATCAGGCCTGAAGCTCCGAAATTCTCCCTAGCCGAGGTAATGGCTTACCAAGAAGAGCGCCTTCCATTTAAAGAAATTTCAAATCTGCAAAAGCTGCAGGTTCAAGGGAGGAAGAGTAAGTTTCGAGGACAAAATTCAGGTCCCAAGGGGGAGCAGGAGTACGAATGGGGGCCTCAGATGGAGGACCTCTGAGAAAGGTCTTGGAGACCTCCAGTTGAGCGAAAGCTTTACCTGCAAGGGACATGGTAGGCTGAGACAGCTGCCATGTGAACCTTCAAGGATGAATGGCTGAGACCCAGATCGAATAAATGACGCAGGTACTCCAGCAGAAAAGCCACTGAACAGGAGAAAGGCTCCATGTTCTTAGAGGCTGCCCAAATAGAGAATCTCTTCCATTTCATGACATAAGTAGACCTGGTGGTTGGCTTTCTAGCCTCCACTAAAATTTCCGCCACTTTTGGAGAGACTCCAAAATGAGACTGGGCTAGGTCTGCAGGAGCCATGCATGGAGTTGAAGGGATTTGAGTCCTGGATGAACCAGGGTCCCCTAGTCCTGGGTCAGCAACCCCCGAGATAGAGGAAGAGTAAGAGGAGGATCCTCTGAATATTGTTGTAGAAGACAGAACCATATTTGCCTGGGCCAGAAAGGAGCGATCAGAATCATTCTGGCTCCTTCTGTGGCTAGTTTCTGCAATACTCGTGGGATCAGAGGAATTGGGGGAAAAGCATAGACGAATCTGTCCTTCCAGTCTAGAGACAGAGCGTCGTTCCAGAAAGCGCCTTTCTATGGAACGAGCGAGCAAAAGGTGGGAAGTTTTGCGTTTTGGGGGAAAGCAAACAGGTCCACCTGCGGAGTCCCCCAAAGCTGAAAGATATAGTCTAGTACCCCTTGATCCAGTTCCCACTCGTGAGCTAGGGCAGAGAAGCAGCTGAGCTTGTCTGCCAGAGTGCTGTCGACTCCTGGGACGTGAATCGCCATTAGGTGAAGGCCGTGCTGTGTCGCCCAATCCCAAACCCTCATTGCCTCCCTGCAAAGAGAGTAGGACCAGCTCCTCCTGTTTGTTGATATACCACACTACGCATATGTTGTCCGCCTGAACGGCTAGGTGGCGGGAAGGATGTATTGTGAAGGCTTGAGAGCGTATAACACAGCCCGAAGCTCTAACACACTGATGTGGAGAGCTTGTTCAAATTTGGACCAGGAGCCCTGGGTCCGATGAGGTCCTAAATGGGCTCCCCAACCTTCGCCTGACGCGTCCGTAGTCAGAGTCTGGGAGGGGGGAGGATGAAAGAAGGGGACCCTCCGAAACAGGTTCTCTCGGACCATCCACCATTGCAAGTCTCATACCACCAGCGATGAGATCAGGACTAGTTAATCTAGGTCATCCGTAGGTTGATCCCATTGAGAGTGAAGAGTCCACTGGGAGATCCTCATGTGGAGTCGAGCTCGGGGAATCGTTGGGATGGTGGCCGCCATAAGCCCCAGAAGACGGAGGACCGATCTCGCTGAGATTCTCCTGCGTTCCAATAGCAGAGAAATCTGGGATTGAAGAGAGACTGCCCTGTCCAGAGGCAGGAAAGCCTTGCTGACAGTCATATCGAGGATAGCCTCGATGAACTGTAGTCTCTGGGAAGGATCCAGATGAGACTTGGAATGGTTGATGGTAATACCCAGGCAGGTGAACACCCACTGGGTAAGGGAGAGAAAACGCAGGAGTTCCTCCCTGGACGGGGCCGCCAGGAGCCAGTCGTCCAGGTAAGGGAACACCTGAACTCCCATTGTACACAGGTGGGCCGCTACCACAGACAGGCATTTGGCAAATACTTGGGGGGCTGAGGATAGACCAAAAGGGAGCGCCTTGAATTGGTAGTGGTCCCCCTGAAAAGCAAAGCGAAGATACTTGCAGTGAGAAAGGCGAATGGGGATGTGCAGATAGGCATCCTGCATATCCAGGGCACAAAGCCATTGACCCGGCCGAAGGAGGGGCAGAAGGCTCTGCAGAGAGAGCATCCTGAACCTTTTGTATTCGACAAAGATTCAGGGAACTGAGATCTAGAATTGGTCTGAGATCTCCCATCTTCTTCGGGACCAGGAAGAAATGGGAATAGTAACCCATTCCCTGAAGATGCAGGGGGACGGGTTACTTGGTTAAAGGGACAAAAGAAGGCCGAGGCCCATGAGTATTGTCCTCCACATATGTGGATCATTGATGATAAATCCTAACTAGTGAGCCATCTATCCAGTTTAAGTTTAAAGTTAGTGAAGGTAGGAGAATCAATAACATCTTGTGGAAGTGTATTCCATATTCTTGGTATACGTATTGTAAAAAAGTTTTGTCTTTTTTGTTTTTACATTTAGCTATATCCAGTTGTTTGTTATGCAATCTGGGTCCAGTTTTCCTATTAGTAAAGGAAATACCACACTGTTTCATTAGTATTGGATTTTGGATAATCTTGTAAAGTTGTAGTAAATCCCCCCTCTGTCTTCTTAGTTTAAGAGAGTGCAGCCCCGTTTTATGTAACCTACTTTCATAGTCAAGATGCGTTAGATGAGGTATGGATTTAGTAACTTTTTTTTGTATCTTTTCTAATCTAACCACATCTCCACTAAGGTAAGGACTCCAGAATGGTGAACCATAATCGAGGTGTGGTCGGATATATGCTCTGTACAATGGTATGATACATTGCTCAATTCTAGAGACAAACGTGCCTTTAATTCTACGAAATAATGAGTTTGCAAGAATAGCTATCTTATTACAGTCAAACATGAGTGAGTTTGTTGTTAACTATAATCCCAAGATCTTTTCAAGACATGAAGCCTTGATTATGTTATTGCTTAATGTGTAAATCTGTTTAGGATTGTTATTCCAAAGTGCAAGACAGCATATTTGGTAGTATTGAATTCCATTTTATTTGCAGAGGCCCAATGTTCATAGATAATAGATCATTAAGTAGGTTTTGTTTGTTTCGCATTATTAACTGCACCACCCAGTTTGGTGTCGCCTGCAAATTTTATAAGTATATTAGAAGAATGAATTTTCATGTCACTAATGAAGATGTTAAATAATGTGGGTCCCAGGACAGAACCTCAGAACCCCACTGTGACCCAGCCCGTGTCTGACAACGTACCATTTACTCTAACCCTCTGTGTTCTATTTGTTAGCCAACTCTCTATCCACGAAACTAGTGTCTTGGAAAAACCTAAGTTAATGAGTTTGGAAATGAGAATCGAATGGGATACCTTGTCAAAAGCCTTGCTGTAGTACAACAAAATAACGTCAGAAGGAATGCTGAAGTCTAGATTTAAACTAATGAAGTTATAAAAGGTCAATAAATTAGTAGTACATGACAAGCCTGGTCTAAACCCATGTTGGGGTACTATCAATGAGTTTTAGAGATGTAATCTCTTTGTCCAGAAGTGTTTTAATGATTTTTTCAAGTAATTTACACAGAATAGATGTTAAACTGATTGGGCGATAATTATTTACTTGTGAATGGGAACCCTGTTTAAATATAGGGGTAATTATTGCAGCTTTCCAGTCCAGAGGAACTGTGGATTCATTGAGAGATTTGTTGAAAATCATTGTTAGTGGCTTTACAATTGTTTGTTGTGTGCCCAGAAGAAATCTTGGGCTTATGCCATCTGGACCCGGGCTGGTAGTTTTCTTCAAGGCTGTAATAAGGTTGTAGACGTCATTTAATTGGATTGTTTGTTTATTAATAATTTTGAGTGGTCTTGCTGAGGTGGTTAGAGATGGTTCTATCACTTACTTCGAAAGAAGAGCCAAAATTTCTTCCCGGACCAGAGGAAGGTGTTCCCTTGACTAGGTCGACTTCAGAGGTGGGTGGCGGGGGTGGTTTCTGAAGAAACTCTATGGAGTGCCCTTCCGCTATGAGCTGGAGCACCCAAGAATCCGTAGTTATCCTCTCCCATCCCGGAAGGTGGAGGGAGAACCTCCCTCCTACCGGTTCCTCTGGAAAGTCCAGAGGCGGTGGGAGAGGAAAGGAGTCAGGTGGTGTGGGGCAGCGCTGCAGCCGAAGCACCCGCTGCTTTTTTGGGCAGGGGGGGCTTGGCGGCTGTGGGAGCCTGACGTTTGGTGGCCCGCCTTCCCTGAGGTTTCGCTTTTAGCAGAATCCATCTGCGAAAGAGACGGCGCTGCTGTTGATGGAGATGGTACGTGGAATCCACAGATTTCAGAGCCGTCCTCTTCTCCTGCAAATCGGTGATGATGTCCTTGACATCACCCCCGAAAAGCACTGACCCCTGAAAAGGTGCTTCCTGAATAGCAGATTGCACCTCAGGGACGAAACCTGACACGCGGAGCCAGGCATGACGCCATAGTCCCACGGCGAAAGCGGAGCTCCGTCCGGCAATGTCCACTGCATCGTATGTTGTCCGCAAAATGTGGCGACTGGCCAAACAAGCAGAACGGACGAGGTCGGCTGACTCCTGTTTGACCTGGGAGTCAGGCAAGGAGTCCAGCTTGGATTCCACCTGGGTAAGGATAGCCTTCTGGTAATCCCCATGTGGGCGACGTAATTCAAGGCCCGAACTCCCAGTGTGGAAGAGGCGTAAATCTTTCTTCCATACTGGTCCAGAAGGCGAGATTCCTTATCCGGAGGAGACGAGCTCAGATGCTTTGATGTGCCGACCAGCCATGAGCGGCACTAATCACGACTGAGTCGGCACGAGGGTGAGAATCGAGATAATCTACACCCTCAGGAGCCTGGTATAGCCTATTAGACTTCCTAGGAGGTGTAGCTAACACAAACGGTTGTTTCCAAATCGTGGAGACAGGGTGGGCGTGAGGCTCTATCCAGGGTGGCACTAGGGTTGGAGCTCCCACGGGCAGGTCCAGATGCTCGGCGACTTTCACCCGCTGAGGGTCTGGTTCCAAAGAGTGCCACTGGTGAACTTGCTGGATTTTTCTAAGCAACTCCATGAAGGATGGGTCCTCCAGAGGAGACTTCAGAGGGGTCCTCGGCCGGGGCTTAGACGGAGAGCGGGGCTCGTCATCTTTCTCGGAGCATCTGTCGGAAGAGTCCGAGAAGGAAGAAGAAGAAGCAGAAGAAGAAAAAGACTCCCTGACACGACTAGGGGGAGGAACGGGTTCCTTGGGTGGTACCCGGGAACGCGTGTCTTGCCCCTCTCGGGATCCAGAGGGAGGAACCCTGAATCTGGAGGTGGTGGGAGGTGCCGCCGACGCAGACGTGAGCCGTAGCGGCACCGTCGTCATAAGGCGGCTCTTTACCTCCTTGGTGAGTTGAGCCTTGGCCTCGACCCAACAAGAGGCCAGAGTCTCATGCAGGTCCACCGGCGGCCATGGGGGCGGTGGAGGTGGAGGAAGAGGGGGAAAGCCGTACGGGTTGTACCCATAAGGCGAGTATCCGAAACCCGGCTGTGGGAAAACCAGCATCAGGTATTGTGGCGTCGGTTACTGCGGCGTCGGGAGAACTGGTGTCGGGTATGGCGGCGCTGGATACTGCGGTCCCGGGTATGACAGCATTGGATAGGACGGCGGGTACCCAGGAGAGCTGCCGGAGCAGAAGGCCCGGTCGGCGGACTCACGGGCGGGTCCATATTAAGGGGCCCGGAGGGCCCGACAGAAGGGGAATATCCCATGCTGGCATCGGAGGGACCGGCGTTGGCAGTGCCAGTGTCAGAGGGACCGGTGTCGGCGGTGCAGGTGTCGGCGGTACCGGTGTCGGCGGTACCAGCGTCGGAGCCAGCGTCCGGGGGTCCGACGTCAGATCCGGTTCCATCGGAGGAGGGTCTGACGGAGGAGAAAGATCCCCCGCATCACCCGGGGATGGAGGGGAGAAATCGCTGGGGTGACTCAGGCTCCCCAGACGGCAGCGAAAGCTGCGGGGAACTGGGTATGACAGACGGGGGTCCGTCGTCGGTTCCGTTACCCAGCGCAGACGCCGGAGGAGCCGACGCGGCGTTTAGGGGCCAGTTCCCGGTGGCACCGGAGGAGCCGGTGTCCGCTTGCAGGATCCTTCCGGAGGAGGACCGAGGAAGGATCGGTCCGTCCGGGGAAGGCGGCCGTGCACCGCCTCAGGGGTCGGGCGCCTATCGACCCTCTCCATGCGGACGTTGGAGGAGCCGACGCCCAACTTAGTGGAGTCGCCACAGCAGTAGGGCCGCGAAGCCTGCGGTCAACCGGGACGGAGGCCTTCTTCGCCCGGAGGCACCCGCAGGGGCCCGAGCGAGCCAGACGGGCAGGCGGGCCGACGCCTCCAAAACCTTGAGGCTGCCGTTGAACGGTCCCCCCGGGGGGGGGGGGAACGTTACCTGAGTCACGTCTCCAGTGGGAGATGCGGTAGAGGAGGACTTCTCCCAGTGCCTCTCCTTGTCCTTCTTTTTCCTAATGTTCCTCGGGGAAGTGGACGCCTGCCTCAACTTTCTCAACTCTTTCTCCATCGAAGACATCTTTTTCTTAAGGAGATGGGCTTCCAGGGACTGTTGTCGCAGTTACAGGTAGCCGGGTTGAAGTTGAGGCAATGCTGGCACTTGTCGACCAGGTGATCGGGGCCTAGGAAGAAGAGGCACTGGGAATGGCCATCCTTGTGTGGCAGTTGGGCGCCGCACGAGTCGCACTTGCTTTTGTGCTCGGAGGGTGTAGGGGACGACATACACCGACGATATACCTGACGTCTGAAAGAAGAATAACTATTTTTCTGTAAAAACTGACGAAAGACAGGGCTGACGAAGCACAAACTTTACCGCGAGATGGTGCACGAGCTAACGGCGGGAAAGAACTGGAAGGCGGGCGTCCGGGACCGCCCCTTTATACCAACATCTCCCGACGGGTCACCTGACGTGGGGGCGGTCCCTCGCCAGGGACTGCTAGCTAGAAATTTTTCCATGGGGTCCTGCCGCCTGCCGGTGTCAGTCCTATATGTAATTACCTGCTGCAAGAGCCCTCTCGAAGTAAGATCAGAGATTATAGAACTAAGGCCCCAAAACCACCATCCCGGCGTGACTCTAGGTCAGTGAGGTAATGGGAAATGAAGGTGTGTGCTGACTTCCAGGTAGCAGCCCTGCAGATTTCCTGGATAGGGACGTCCCTGGAAGCAGCCACTGATGCAGTGGTATGGCGGGTGGAACGAGCCCTTAGCCCTCCAGGAGGCTCCCTACCCGCCAACCTATAGCAGAGATCAATGCAGGATTCAATCCATCTGCCAGTCGTCCATTTGGCTGCAGTGTAGGAGACAAACAGCTGGCAAAACTCTCCCCGAACTCCAGCCGTGAGCTCTCTGTAGTAAGCGAGTGCTCACCGCAGGTCTAAAGCATGGGGCCTGTGCTCGGCCTCCGAGGTGTGACTGGTGAAGTACACCAGGAGATAATTCAACCGGTTAATGTAAAACTCTGACATAAGCTTCAGGAGGAATTTCAGCTTAGGGTGCAGGACAACCTTGTCCCTGTGGAAGACCAGGTAAGGAGACTCCACTGAAAGCGCCTAGAGCTCACTGGTCCTTCTGGCTGACGTAATAGCCACCAGGAAGGTGGTCTTCCACAACAGGTGACATGTCACACCTGTGCATCGGTTTGAATGGCTTGCCCAGGAGCTTTGTCAAAATCAGCAACTGGTCCCACAGTGATGGTGGTTCACGCAGCAGAGGGGAAATGTGGTCAAGGCCCTTGAAAAAGCACCAGATCACCTTCTCCTGCGCCACCAACTGCTGACCAGCCCGCGCCCAGTAAGCAGAGATGGCTGCCAGGTGCAGCTTAAGGGTCATCGACCAAAGGCCCGACAGAGAGGGACCATAGATAATCAAGAATGTTAGTCACTGTAGGACAAAGGGTCAAACTCCTTGCCCTAACACCAAATGGAGAATCTCTTCCATTTGAAGGCATAGCATTTCCTGGTCAACTCCTTCTGAGATGTCTCCACAATGGTGCAGACAGCTTTGCAGAGACCCAAAGCCTGGAACTCTAGCCGTTCAGGAACCAGGCTGTCAGGTGCAGGGACTGAAGGTCCGGGTGGAGTACCTTCCCCTGATTGATGTAAAGCAGGTCCAGGTGTAGGGGAAGATGCCTCAGGAGCCTGTTGCTGAGGCTGAGGAGATTGGGGTACCAGAATTGGCGTGGCCAGTCCGGAGCCACCAGGATTAGCTGCGCCTTGTCCCTCCTGGCCTTGAGTAGCACCTTATGGATCAAGAGAATCAGAGGGAAGGCACAGAAGAGGCCTGGGGTTCAGGGCCTCGAGAAGGCATCCCCCTGCAGCGTTCCATGCTGAGGGGGATGAGCACACTACAGCCTCAGCTTTGCATTCTCCCTGGAGGCGAACAGGTCCACCTGAGAGGTGCCCCACTGGGATAACAGGCTGTGACTACCTCTGGGTGGAGAGACCACTCGTGAGACGCCTCACCCACCCGGCTGAGAGCATCCGCCAGCTGAGTGGAGGACCCTGCCATATGGATGGTTAGAGATCTGCCTCCAGGCTGCGCACGAGGGTCCATACATGGACAGCTTCCCTGCATAGAGGCAGGAAGTACGTCCCGCCCTGTTTGTTGAGGTACTACATGGTCATGGTGTTGTCTGTCCGGACCTGGACCACCTGACCTCAGATGTGAGGAGCAAATGCAGTCAGTGCCAGCCAGACTGCTAAGAGCTCCAGCAGGTTGATGTGGCATCAGAACTCCTCGGGGGTCCACAGCCCGTGGGCTTTGTGTTCCCCCAGGTGGGCACCCCAATCCATGAGAGGGGCACTGGTCGTCAGGATGACCCGTCGTTTCTATGCGGACAAACGGGATCCCTTCCTGCAGATGCGCTGGGACTAAACACCACTGTATGGTGTCCCACATCCGCTGGGTCACAGTGACCAGCTGGTCGAAGTGACCCTTACGCTGAGACTACTGGCTGGCCAGCTCCCACTGCAGGGAGCACATTCTCCAGTGGGCCCAACGGACCACGCAGGGGCAGTCCGCCATGTAGCCCAGCAGGCACAGGAAGTCCCGGGCAGGGCGCAATTGCCCAACCAAAAATGAATGGACAAAGGAGGAGAGAGCCTCCACCCTGTCTGCCAGGAGCCGGGCTCTGCAAGAGTTGAGCTCAGCCCCGATGAAGCTGATCACCTGTGAAGGCATGAGTTCCAACTTGGCCTCGTTGGCCAGGAGGCCAAAGGAGATGCTGTAGGGAAGGTCTGCCTGTTTGCAGATGACACCAAGATCTGCAACAGGGTGGATACTCCAGACGGGGTAGAGACAATGAGGAGGGACCTAGAGAAGCTTGAGAAATGGTCCGAGGTGTGGCAACTGAGGTTTAATTCAAAGAAGTGCAAAATTATGCACCTGGGAAGAAGGAACCCAGGGGAGAGCTACAGGAGGGGAGGGGAGTTGCTGACAATCACCAAGGAAGAAAGAGACCTGGGGGTTATTACAACAGAGGACCTAAAGATGACTAAGCAGAGTACCAGGGCTGCAGGGAGGGCCAGAGGCATACTGGGCTGCACAGACAGAGCTATCACTAGCAGAAGGCGGGAGATAGTGATGCCATTGTATAAAACACTAGTCGGGCCACACCTAGAGTACTTTGTACAATTCTGGAGGCCACACCTTCGTAAGGATATTACCACGGTGGAGGCGGTCCAAAGAAGGGTGACTAAGATGGTACAGGGCTTACACCACAACACTTATGAGGAGAGATTAAAGGACCTCAATATGTACTCGTTGGAGGAGAGGAGGGAGAGGGGGGAACATAACAGAAACATTCATGTACCTTAGGGGCATTAGTAAGGTGCAGGAGGAGACATCTTCCAATACAGGAGTACAGGAACAAGGAGGGGCATGATATGAAATTGGAAGGTGACAGGCTAAGAGGGAATGTGAGAAAGTTTTTCTTCACAGAGAGGGTGGACACATGGAACGGTCTGCCACAGGTGGTGGTGGGAGCGAGCACTGTGGGGGGATTTAAGCATGTTTGGGAAAGGCAAAAGGGAATCTTGGAGGTAGGGAAAGCCACTGACCAGATAGGGTCTGAGGACATAACCAAGTATTGGGTTATGGGCAGACTAGATGAGCCTAGCGGTCCTTATCTGCTATCAATTTCTATGTTTCTATGCAGGTTTGGAGGGCTAGGTCCCTGGACCACTCCACCTCCTGCCTGGAGGGACCTGCGATCAGCCAGTCATCCAGGTAGGGGTAAACCTGGACCCCTTTAGCGCGTCAGGTAAACTGCCACCACTGCAATGCACTTAGTGAAGACCCTGGGGGCCAAGTAGAGGCCGAATGGCATGGTCTGGAACTCGTAGAGGGTTCCTTCTGCTCGGAAGCAGAGGAACCTTCGGTGAGACGAACAGATCAGGATGTGGAAGAATGCGTCTTGAAGATCCAGGGTGCAAAACCGCATGTTTTGCTCAAGAGATGGTATGATCTAAGACAGAGTTACCATTCTAAAGGTGCTCGACCTGATAAAACTGCCCCTCATTCCATCACTGGGCAGGCTTAGAGGAGGAGGGGGAGGGCCCCGCTGAGGCACCACCGGAACCTCTTCCTCCAGGCTTAGAGATGACCGAGGCCACTGACTTGGGTTGAGGTCGCCAGGCCAGAGCCTGCTGGCCAGCCTGGGGCTGGGCCGATCTGGCTGCAAGAGTGGAGGTGGACCGAAAGGGCTTCCTCTTCTGCTGCTGCTGCTTAGAGCCCTTTGGGTCCTTCTGGGCAGATGTCACACAGTCCAAGATGGCATTAGATTTCTCAAAGCGGGTGAGGTGGCCCTCGACCCTGGCCCTGAAAAGGACGCTGCCCAGGAAAGGAACATCTTCCAGCTTGTGCCACTGAGGCCGCCACAGAGCAGGCACAGGAGTCCCCAATGTCGATGGCTGTCTGGGGCTGTTTGGCTACAGCCCAGCCCTGGTCCCGGACCTGTTAGACCATGGTCTGAAGGTCCACAGGCAGATGAGGAAGCACCTCATCTAGGGTGCCTGGCAGTGCATGGGAGAAGTGGGCCATGAGGAGGGTCGAGCTAGCCTGGCGGAGACCAAGCGAGGAGGCAGCGTAGACTTTCTTAATCCCATGGTCCAACTTCCTGGACTCCTCATCAGGCGGCTTGTCAACATCCCTGGTGTTGCCGAAGCACCTAAACACAGAGTCTGCCACCAACTCCTCGGCTGAGGGGTGCTCTGTGCATCCTAAGAGGGAGTCGGTAGGTACCATATATTTGCAAGCCATCTGGGCAGAAGGCGCAGGGCATGAAGCGGGATGCTGACAAAGCTCCAGGGCAGGGCCAAGAATGGCTTCTGCTACCAGGAAAACGCCTCTGTCGGAGTGTCTCACCAGTCGAGGATCTCGGTCAACAGGTAACAAGCCCACTTCTGGATGGGCTCCATTTTCATACCCGTCAACTCGGAGGTCAGGCAGAGAAGGCCCATGAAGGAAGATGGGCCTTCATCCATCAACAGGTGCCTCACAGACTCCATGTTGACCGGACAGGAGTCCAGGGTGGAACCCTCAGACTCTGATTAGTCATTACAGAGTGGTCGACCACCCGAGTCCCCACTGACCCTCCGCGGATGGTCAAGGGTGACGGTGACCGACAGCTGACAGAGAAGCCCCTTAGACAGTCGAAACTCTTTAGTCAGAGTGCCGGTCGACGGCTGTTTAGGCAGCGGTTCCACCACTATCAGCGGAGACGCCAGGGTTAGCTGAGCCGGAACTGTTTTGGTCGGCTCCATTAACGGAGACAGCATCAGCCTTTCAGGTGACAAACAGGTGACGGCCAGCGTAGAAGCTGGAGTTGGCTTGATGCTGGTAAGCACCAACTGTTGCCGCATAAGATCCGCGTAGCATCGACACAGTTTGCACCAAAGCCTCTCCTTGCCTAAGGAGAAAGAGGATGAAGAGTAGCGGCGGCTCCACTTCCCATGGTGCCAAGAGTGGGAGTGCCGATGTCAGCAGGAGCGGCTCAACCCAAGGGAGGAAGACTGAGACCACCGGGGAATCAGTGGCGGGGCTCGAAGGGAGTTGGTGAATGCCAAGGTTCCTCCGGGTCAGGGTCTGGGTCCAGAGGCGGTGGGTCAGCAGACTGATTCGTCACTCCAACAGTCTGCATCAGGACCGGAGTCCCGGACAAAGAAGTGTCGGCCTCTCCTGTCGACAACTGGCTGGTTGGCTCAAGAAAAATCTCACCAGGGACCTCAATTATCATCTCGGCTGACAGGCCCATTGGGGTCATCATGGAGCTGGCGGCCAAGGCTGAGGTTTCGACTGAAGTCAAATCTGGAGATGCATGGGAATCGGAGACTCTCGACCGAAAGCCCTCCTGATCCCACAATCGATGACAAGTCCTATCTTTCTCCTTTTTGGAACCTTTCTTGAATTTGGATTTGTGCCCAGAGGGTCCTTGACTGAGGGTTGGCAGAGACTGCCACAATTCTTTGAAAGAACCCATAAAAGTCAAGCCCAACTGAAGTGGCACGAAAGCAGAAGCCAAAGAGAAGAGAGACGTGGCCTGGGCCTCCTCTTCTTCAAGGGCCGCAAGCTGTTCAGCGGGTCCTGCGGCCGCAGAGACCAACCCAATGGGCTTCCTTGGATTTGACTGGCGGATTCCGTTGTGCCAGGTGGCCCAGTTTAAGTTGGGCGAGACGAACGACAAAAGTCACAGGTCTGGGGATTGTGCTTGTGCCCCAGGTAGTAGACACACGTGGAGTGCGGGTCGGTTCTGGACATCTGCCAGCAAGGGCACCGCCGGAATCTGGGAGTGGACTTATCCATGACAGTCATGATCAGAAATTGAGCTAAAGATGAAACTCATGAGTTTTTTAAGTTTTAGGAAGTAAATCCAAAGATTTAAGTGTCAGGGCCTACTCAACGCGAGAGTGGTAAGGAGGGAACCTGCTTCTTCCAGCGGAAAGGAAGATCTGGTGTCACGGGGAGGAGCCGAGTGAGTTATCACCCGGGTGGGTGGGTGGAGCCAGCTTGAAGACTTTCCGGCAGTTTCTTAAAGGGATAGGACACTGCCAGAAGTGTGGCTAGAACATCATATCCATGTCCCTAGACGCAGCAGTTTTGTGTTACGTGCAGACACAAAAAGGTCCAACTCCAAATGACCCCATCTGTTGAACAGGTCATTGACTGAGGTGAGCAGTTCCCATTCATGCATCCTGGACTGTGACTTGCTTAGACTGTCTGCTAAGACATTTTGGACACCTGGAACATGTGCTGCTGACAGTTCTAGACCATGTTCCAGAGCTCAATACCAACTTCTCATCGCTTCCCTACATAGGGGGAAAAAGTGAGCTTCATCCTTATTGCTTGTTGATGTAGTGCGTCACAATGGCATTATCTGTCTGTACTAGCAGAGGACCCTGGGACAGATGAGTCCAGAAGGACTGTAGCCCGTACAGAACAGCTTGCATTTCTAGAACATTTACATGCAAGGTTCTCTCCACTGGAGTCCATGTACCCTGTGTCTAATGAGGACCCAAGTGTGCACCCAAGCCCACCACCGAGTCATCTGTTGTGAGAATCTGGAGAGGGAAGGGGATCAGGAAAGGAGCCTCTTCCAACAGATTGCTGGGTTCTATCCACCATTTGAGCACTTTGCACATAGGAGAAGTGACTATAACCTTTTGTTCTAGATCGTCTATGAGCTGATCCCAATGGACTCTTAGGGTCCACTGGGGTATCCTCACATGCAGTCTGGCCAATGTGACAATGGCCGCTGCCGTGAGGCCCAGGAGCTGTAGGAATGTTCTGGCTGAGACATACCAGCTGTCGTGTACCAGCAGCGCCTGGGCAATCAAGTGTTAGGCCTGTCTAGGGACAGGAAGACTAAGCCTTGATCAGTGTCCAAGACTGCTACCATATACAGCAGTCATTGACAAGGGGTCAACACTGATTTGTGTATTTGACAGTAACCCCCAGAGCATCAAACATCTGTCTGGTTCAACTTAATGTATGCAACACCTGATCCCTAGAGTGGCCTTTCAACAGCCAGTCATCCAGATAAGGGAAAACATAAAGACACCTTTCCTGCGAAGGATTGCTGCCACTATTGCCAAGCACTTGGTAAAGACCCATGGCACAGAAGACAAGCCAAAGGGCAACACTCTGAATTGGTAATGTTCCCCTTGGAACAGGATCGTCAAGCATGTTCTGTGAGGGTCCGGATTTTCATATGAAGGTAGGCATCCTTCATATCTAGGGAGCAGACTCAATCCCCTGCCTGCAGCAGTAGGAGTAAGCCCTGCAGGGTGACCATTCTGAACTTTTTGTACTCTATTAGGAAGTTCAGTTCCCTTAGATCCTGAATAGGTTGCAGGCCTCCTGTCTACTTCAGAACTAGGAAGTAATGAGAGTAGAATTCCGTGTTTCTTCACTCAAAGGGCACAGGCTCTATGGCCTTCTTCTGCAGCAAAGTCTGAATTTCCTCCAGGAGCAGAGGATGGTGTTCTGGAGGATAGTGGGTTGGCACTGGTGGATGATCTGGAGGTATTTCCAAACGTTCGAGAGCATGACTTTGTTCTATGATTTCTAGAACCCAAGCACCTGTGGTCACCTCCTTCCACTGAGTTAAGAGGGCTGGCAGTATAGCCTAGGGATTAGAGTAATGAGCTGTGAATGAGCTTGGTACATCCAGCAGACCTGGGTTTGATTCCCTTCCCACAACCTCCACTTGCATACTGTGTGACTCTGAGCAAGTCACTTAACCTCCCCAGTGGTCCCAGGTCGCCCCTGAAAATACAGGTTACTCACCTTAACAGGAGTTCTAGGAATGGTATATGTTGTTCATCCACACTTTCTGGCAGGTATCCTTGCCGCTTTAAGTCTTGCCGGAAGGTCTTCAAACTGGCTCCTCCCACCCACCCGGGTGGTAAAACTCTCGGATCCGCCCCATGACGCCAGATCTGGCCCGCTGGAAGCTCAGGTAGTGCGTCGAAGCCGGGGAGGTCGGTTGGGTCATGTGGATGAACAACATATACCATTCCTAGAACTCCTGTTACAGGTGAGTAACCTCTATTTCTAAGGACATGGATATTCTGTTCATCCACACTTTCTGGCAGACTCCTAGCAGTTCTCCGGGACGAGGGAGGCAAGGTGCACACCCCCGATACTTACTTGGGAAAGAGACTGGAGAACCGAGGCCCCAAAACCAGCATCCCGGCGTGACTCAAGGTCGATGTGGTAGTGGATGATGAAGGTGTGTGCTGACTTCCAGGTAGCAGCCCTGCAGATTTCCTGGATAGGGACGTCCCTGGAAGCAGCCACCGATGCAGCAGTATGGCAGGTAGAATGAGCTCTTATCCCTCTGGGAGGCTCCATGCCCGCCAACCTATAGCAGAGATCTATGTAGGAGGTGACCCACCTGCTTATTGTCCGCTTGGCTGCAGGTCTGCCAGGTGCGGCTTCAGCGTAGTGACAAACAGCTGGCGAACCTCTCCTGATTTCAGCCATGCGCCTTACAGTAAGCGAGCCCTTCTAGGGTCCAGAGTATTGAGCCATATTCGCCTCCGAGGTGTGATTGGGTAGAACACCGGCAGAGTCAACACCTGCTAAGGTGAAACTCTGACACCACCTTCGGAAGGAATTTCGGTTGGGGGCGCAGGACAACCTTGTCCCTGTGGAAGACCAGGTAAGGAGACTCGATGGAAAGCGCCTGGAGCTCTCCCATCCTTCTGGCTGACGCGATAGCCACCAAGAAGGTGGTCTTCCACGACAGGTGAGAGAGATCACACCTGTGCATTGGTTCGAATGGCTTGCCCATGAGCTTTGCCAATACCAGCAGTAGATCCCACGGAGGTGGAGGTTCTCGCACCGGAGGGGAAATGTGATCAAGGCCTTTGAAAAAGCACCAGACCACCTTCTCCTGCGGCACTGACTGCTTCCCGGCCCGTGCCTGGTAAGCAGAGATGGCTGCCAGGTGCACCTTTAGGGTCGTCGACCTAAGCCCTTGCTGAGAAAGTGACCATAGATAGTCCAAGATGCTTGCCAAGGAACAGGAGGAAGGGTCCAGGCCCTTGCCCTGTCACCAAATGGAGAATCTCTTCCATTTGAAGGCATAGCATTTCCTGGTCGACTCCTTATGGGACGCCTCAACTGCGTTGAGGACCTCGTCGGAAAGACCCAAGGCCTGGAACTCTAGCTGTTCAGAAACCAGGCTGTCAGGTGCAGGGATTGAAGGTCCGGATGGAACACCTTCCCCTGATTGACTGAAAGTAGGTTCGGGCAAGCTGGAAGCTGCCTCGGGAGCCTGGAGCTGAGGCTGAGGAGATCTGGATACCAGCATTGGCGGGGCCAGTCTGGGGCTACCAGAATCACCTGCACCTTGTCCCTCCTCGCTTTGAGAAGCACCTTGTGGATCAAGGGAAATGGAGGAAAGGTGTAGAAGAGGCCCGAGATCCACGGCCTCGAGAAGGCATTCCCCTGCAGCAAGCCCTGCTGCTGGGGGCGAGCATGGAACAGTCTCAGTTTCGCGTTCTCCCTGGAGGCAAACAGATCCACCTGAGGTGTGCCCCAATGGGAGAACAGATCTTGTACTACCTCCGGCAGAAGAGACCACTCGTGAGACACAGCCCCTATCTGGCTTAGGGCATCGGCCAGGGTGTTGGAGACTCCTGCCACATGGATGGCTAGGAGATCCACCTCCAGGCTGCGCACGAGTGACCAAATGCGGAGAGCTTCCTTGCACAGAGGCATGGAGAGCGTCCTGTCCTGGCGGTTTACGTAGTACATGGTCGTGGTATTGTCCGTATGGACCTGAACCACTTGACCCAGTAGAAACGGAGCAAAGGCGGTGAGAGCTAGACGGGCCGCCCGAAGCTCCAACAGGCTGATATGGCATCGTGACTCCCGAGGGGACCAGAAGCCGTGATAGCAGACCAGGCGGAAAGGAAGTGGCGAAGCCGTTCCCCCATGGGGGGAACCTGGGGTGGGGTGACGAGGTTGGGGGCGACACCCCTCAACCCATCACTGAGCAGGCTTGGAGGAGGGACCAGCCGAGGGACCACCTGGGCCTTTACCTCCCTGCTTCCTGGAGGAGGAAGCCGCGGGCTTGGCTTAGGGATGCCAAGCGCGAGCCTGCTGGCCCTGATGCTGCTGGGCCGGACGTGCCGCGGGCGCAGACGGACGAAAGGGCTTGGGTTGCGGTCTGCGGCCCTTGTCCCTCTGGGAGGATGAGACCGAGTCCAGAGTGGCATTGGACTTTTCGATCCTCTGGAGGTGACCTTCCACTCCAGGGCCGAAGAGGTCGGTCCCCAGGAAGGGGACGTCCGCCAACTTGTGCTGGGTATCCGCTGTGAAGGTGGATATCCTCAGCCATGCCCAACGGTGCACAGCCACTGCGGCCGTGACTGATCTGGCACATGAGTCACGGATGTCCAAAGCAGTCTGAAGTTGCTGCTTGGCCACTGCCCTGCCCTGGTCCCGCACCTGCTTAACCGTGGTCTGCAGGTCAGCTGGGAGATGAGGGACTACCTCATCTAGGGAGCCCAACAGGTGTGAGAAAAGTGTGCCATCAGCACGGCCGAGCTGGCCTGACGAAGGCCAAGGGAGGATGCAGCGTAGACTTTGCGCCCGGCGTAGTCCAACTTCTTGGACTCTTTGTTGGGAGGCTTGTCCACGCCCCTGGCGCTTCCGGCACCGGAAGACGCTATGTCGGTAACCAACCCCTCGGCCGAGGGGTGTTCCAAAAAAACGGACAAGGAACTGGTAGGGATGGTGTACTTCCTCGCCATCCTGGCCGAGGGCGCAGGACAGGAAGCAGGGCACTGCCAGAGCTCCAAGGCCAGGCCGACAATGGCTTCGGCCACCAGAAAGGCCTCCATGGGAGAATCCCCTCGGTCCAAAATCTCCGTGAGGGGATACTTGGCCCGCTTGGATACGGGTTCGAGCTGCATCCTGGTGGACTCCGAGATGAGCCTAAGCAAACCCATGAAGGACAATGGGCTATCGTCCAGCGACTGACCTCCGGAGGACTCCAAGTCGGCCCGCCTGGAGAACAGGGAGGAATCGTCGTCGGACTCAGAAGAGTCCGCAAAGAGCTGCCTTGGGCCTGAGCCACCATCCACCTGCCGAGGACGATCGGGAGTGAGGGTGACAGCCACTTGATAGCCGGGGAAGGCGACGACGTCGGCTTGCTCCCGGACAGAAGGAGCTGTTGCCACATGAGGTCCTCGTAGCGCCGACGCAACTTGCGTCGAAGCCTCCCCTCGTCCGAGGAGGAAGACGAGGACGAGCCGCGACGCTGCTTGCCACGGTACCGAGACCGCCTACAACGGCGGGATCGGCTGAACTGGGAAGAAGTCAGAGACCGAGACCACGAAACTCGGCTTTTCCGAGGAGGGTTCTGGGGCAGGGCGGGGGAAACCCGCTCTCCCCTCGGCTCGGAGGGTTCAACCATGGACTCCGGAACCGGAGGCACAGGCAAGCCCACGGAAACCTCAATCTCCACCGTGGGAACCGGGGAGTGAGGGTTTCCGGCTTCACCGGTCGACAGCCCATCTGACAGGTCGAGAAAAATCTCGACTGCCTCAATGGAAGTCTCGGTCAACTGACCTGACGGGACACTGCATCGATCGAGGCCGATGGTCGATCACACGGGAGAGGGACCTTTCCCGCTCCCAAGAGCGTCGACGGAGGGACTTACCTTTGTGGTCCTTCTTCTTGAACCGAGAGGAAGGCCCTGAGGAGGTTGGTCCCTCTCCCTTAGTGGAAAGGGACCGACAGAGCTCCTTAAAAGAAGCTGAATAGGAGGATCTCAGGGAGAGCAGGATAAAGGCCGCGGCCGAGGAAGACGAAGATGTGGCCTGCGCCGCCTCCTCCTCGAGGGCGATCATCTGCTCGAGCTGTTCAACAGCCCGCCGTGGAAACCGCCAACCGGCCTCCTTCGACTTTACCGAGGGTAACGCTTCGGGCACCCAAGTTGTAAACAGGCGCGCGGTCTTCCAGGCCGAGGCCGAAAGGAAGAGTACTGTCGAAGCTCAGTGGTCGTGTCGAGGCCCAAGCAGTAGACGACGTGGAGTGCGGATCCATCCGAGACATCTTCTGCCCGCATGGGCACCTCCGAAAACCGGGAGTCGATTTGTCCATCGCAGCCACAAGGGAAATAAATGACAAAGTCTTGAAAACCTTAAAAGTAATTTCGGGTAAACCGAAGAAATAGGAACCAGTCTTATACGCGGAGCGTTAAGGAGGGAACCTGAGTTTCCAAGCGGTAAGGAAGATCTGGCGTCATGGGGCAGAGCCGAGAGTTTTACCACCCGGGTGGGTGGGAGGAGCCAGCTTGAAGACCTTCAGGCAAGACTTGAAGCGGCAAGGATACCTGCCAGAAAGTGTGGATGAACAACATATCCATGTCCCTAGAAACAGGCATTTGTGCCTTGTGGACCTTAACCGGTTACCAAAGACTAAAATTTGAAGGAAAAAGAAAAAAAAAAGTCCCTAACACATCCAACCTCCTGGATTTTTTTTTTCAGGAGGCAAGGAACTTAGGTGATTAGGTACCCTTGACCTATCATTGGCAGCATTAATGACCAGAGAGTCTGCCTCAGGCTGAGTGGCAAAAAATGGCCATGTACATTTTATCTGCCTTCCTTGGTACGGCTAGAATAACATTTGACCTGTACCAGGCAGCAAAGGTGGCACTATAATAGGAGAGTCAGGCACCTTCAGAAAGTCTATTAAATTTTTCTTGGTAGTGTCCTGCTCCCCTAGGTCAAAGCCCACAGCAGCCTGGAACTGCTGCATCATGGTGAGGAAAGTTGGGTCCTCTGGTTGGGACCCTAGAGTGTCAACCACAGAGTCCTCACTGCAAGTGGACACTGTGGAGTTGCTGCCCCTCTCATAGTGGCTCTCAGCATAATCCTCCTCATCCTGCATTGCTAAGTCAAGACTATACTCATAGTCATCATCAAGCGGGTCAATGAGCAATAGAGAACGTGCTGGCAATGTCGGTGGTGCCCTAGGAGGCAGCTGAGGCAAGGATCTACCTTGCGTCATGAAGCGGGGATTGATAGAAGTCCCCATCAATAGACTCCCTGGAACAGGTGGAGTAGGTAGCAGGCATCTGAGCATGTTTGTAAAAAAAAGGACAGAATCGCCAGAACTTTGGCATCTGTGTAGTTGACGGGTACACTGGAAGTAGTCAACAAGAGAGGCGAATCCCCAATGGCGATGTTCCAGCTGTACTAGGTCTGGTATTGCCTGTGCCATGCCCCGATCTTGGTGCCATGTCGATGGTCGGGGGCACGAACTGTCTGTGTCGTCACAGTAGCAGTCATCGGTGCAGAGGAGGTCGTACCTGATATGTGAAGAGGCCACCTGGAATGCACCGGGGAAGGTTTGTCCTTCTCCTTGTACCCGTGCTTATGTTTGTGACTCCTTGATGACTTGCCCCTGGATTTTAAGGACCTAGATCCGGCAAACTGGGCCAACGATGCAGTGGCGTACTTCTCTTGGCTGGGTCACCTGTTGCTTTAAAAGGTGTTTTTCTAGGGCCCCTTATCAGCATCACATGTCCACAAAATTAAAACCCCTGCAGATCTGGCAGGCTTTCACATTGTGGTCTGGGCCTAAGCAGCAGACACAAATGGCGTGGGAGTCACCGGTATAGATCTTCTTACCACAGTTGCAGTACAAGAATAATTTTGATGGTTCCTTCGACAACATACAGATCATTGAAAATCACTGTAACACTGATTACTTTCCTACAAATGACAAACAAAAAACAGTGGCTATTGTAGCAGCGTTTCCATCAGCGATCCAATGAGTATGGTTGACGGAGGGAAAAGAACTGAGGAGTGGAGGGGCTGTCCACAATTATATGAGAGCAGATGTCTGATGTCATTGTGGGCAGCCCCTGGTGAACTACTTGCCAGGGCTATGCCAATGACATTAAGATTCCCCCTGCAAAATATTTTGTGGGGTCCTACCTCCCCACCAATAAGCATAAAATAACCATTAGCACACACTACATATTTATACATAGGTTCTTTTTTTATCGGTCCTTATGAGCATCCCAATTTCAAATGGATAAGTAATGTACAAAAAAAGTTACAAGTTTGTCTCGGACAGTAAAAGTTTTCTTAATGATATCCACTGAGGCAGGGGGCCCCCTGACAGTGTGGCCCCCACTGCAACTGCATCTCGTGCACCCCTCTGGTCATGGCCCTGCTGCTTGCAAAGGTTTCTGTGTGGTCTTAGCGCCTGGCGGCTTATAGTTACATAGATGTAGCCTGATGAAAGAGATATCTTTGAAGATCTATGATTACAGGTGTGTAACTTATTCTTCTAGGGGAGTGGATATAATTCACTATCCACACTCTGGCAGACTCCTACCAGTTCTCCAGGAGGAGAGGGGCCAGGCGCACACCCCTACTTGGTGAACAGCGACTGGAGAACTGAAGACCCAAAAGCAGCATCCTGATGGGACTCAAGGTCAATGCTGTAATGGGTGATGAAGGTGCGTACAGACTTCCAGGTAGCAGCCCTACATTTCTCCAGGATAGGGACATCCCTGGAAGCAGCCTCTGAGGCAGCGGTATGTATGGTGGAATGAGCCCTAAGCACTACAGGAGGTTCTCTACTAGCCAGCCTACAGCAGAGGTTGATTAAGGATGTGATCTACTTGCCAATCATCTACTTTGCTGCCGGTCTGCCAGGCACAGCATCAGCATATGTTACGAACAGCTGGCGAGCCTCACCCCAAACTCCAGACATTGGCTCCCAAAAGTAGAACACCCACTGCAGGTCCAAAGAATGGAGCCTAAGTTCAACCTCTAAAGATGAGCTGGTAAAGCAAACCAGACGATTCATCACCCAGTTAAAGTGGAACTCCAAGACATCCTTCGGGAGGAACTTCGGGTGGGGGTGAAGGACTACTTTGTCTTTGTTGAAGATCAGTTAAAGAGGTTCCATCGAGAGGGCCTGGAGCTCACTAATCCTTCTTGCAGACATGATGGCCACCACGAAGGCCATTCCACAACAGGTGTGACATTGCACACCTGTGCATAGGTTCAAAAGGCTTGCCCATGAGCACTGCCAGTATCAGTAATAAGTCTCAAGGTGGTGGTGGCTCACACACTGGTGGGGACAAGTGGTCAAGGCCCTTAAAGAAGTGGTCGACCAACTTCTCCTGCACCACCGTCAGCATACCAACCCACACCTGGTATGCAAGAATGGCTGTTAGGTGCACCTTAAGGGTTGAATGCAGTCCCAGCTGTGACATGTGCTAGAGGTGTTCCAAGATGCTACCCACAGGGCAGGTCAGGGGATCAAGCTCCTGGCCCTGACACCAAATGGAAAACCACTTCAACTTGAAAGCATAAGACTGGTGAATTGACTCTTTTCGAGAAGCCTCCACAACGTGGAGAACATTCTCTGAAATAACCACAGCCTGGAACTCTTGCCTCTCAGAAACCAGGCTGAGAGGTGCACGAATTTAAGGTCTGGGTACAGGACCTTCCCCTGTTGTCAAGTGAGCAGATCTAGGCTGGGAGGCAACCACCACAAAGGCCTGCTGGTTGCAGAACTAGCAAGGCCAGGCTGGAGCTATGAGGATCATCCTTGTCCCTCCGCACCTTGATCACCACATCGATCAAGGGAATGGGAGGAAAGGTGCACAGGAGATCCAGGGTCCAGGGCCTAGCAAGGGCATTCACCACTGGTATCCCAGACTTGGGGGGTAGGCACAGAACAGCCTCAGTTTTGTGTTCTCCGAGGAGGCAAACAGGTCAATCAGAGGAGTGCCCCGCAAGGAGAACAGGTGGTTCATCACCTTCTGATGCAGGGATCACTAGTGCGACATCTTGCCTACCAGGCTGAGAGTGTCTTCCACCTGACTGTCTGCCCCTGCGACATGAACCGCCAGGAGGTCTGAACCCAGGCTGCGCACAAGGGTCCAAGTTCAGAGGTTGTCCAGACACAATGGAAGGGACAGCGTTCTGCACTGCCTGTTAAGGTACAACATGGTCACTGTAGTTGCCTGTCTGGATTTGCATCACCTGACCCTGACCAAAGGAGCAAATTCCATTAGAGCTAGCCACACTGCATGGAGCTCCAGCAGGCTGATGTGGTGAAGGGACTCCCTGGGAGACCATAACCAGGTGGCCTGGTGGCCTCCCAGGTGCACTCCCCAACCTGGGATCTGCGATAAACTTTCAAAAAACAGTCTTACTCTGACTGCAGTTAATTTTATTTTTTATTACAAGTTAAAACACTTATACTGCAGGACTGCAGAGGTCTGCTCACCCATCTCACACCCTCAATTGGCGCCTAATCACCCATGATTATGTGCTGGTTGAGGGCATGAAACTTTGGGTGAGCAGACCCCTGCAGTCCTGCAACGTAAGTGTTTTAACTTCTAATTAAATATAAGATTAACTGCAGTCAGAGTAAGACTGTTTTTTTAGACAGTTTACCGCACAGCCTGGTTTGTTCTGTTCTGTACCAGTTATTTATACTGAGTGCCATGGGGTAGCTAGCAGTGGTCCCTTTTTGCTCACGTGCTCCCCAGCCCACCAGAGATGAGTCCATTGTGAGGGTGACAGTCAGTTCTGGGCAGACAAATAGGACTCCCTCCTCCAGATGTGCTGGGAGAAGCCACCACTGGATGGCCTCCCATGTCGGCTGGGTCACTGTGACAGGCTGGTCCAGGTGTCCCAGGCATTGGGACCACTGAAGGCCCAACTGCCACTGTAGGTGCTGCATCCACCAGTGAACCTGCCAGACTATGCTGGTGCAAGATGCCATGTACCCCAGCACCCAACTTGAAATGATCGGGCAAAGGAGGTAACAGCCAACGCCCAGTCCGCAAGGAGGCGGGCCCTGGCCCGTAGGGAGTCTAGCTCTGCACCAGTGAAGTGAATCACCTGAGAGGGAATTAGTTTGGACTTGGCTAGATTGACCAAGAGATCCAAGTCTCTGCAGGTTTGGAGGGCCAGGTCCCTTGACTGCTCCACTGCCTCTTTGGATGGCCCAGCTATCAGGCAGCCATCCAGGTAAAGATAAACACTGATGCCCTGGTGCCACAGGAAGGCTGGCACCACCACTATTCACTCGATGAACACCCTGGACACTGAGAAGCCCAATGGTATGACCTAGAACTGACAGAGCACCCATTCTGTGTGAAACCGGAGGTACCGCTGGTGGGACTATGGACTGGGATGTGGAAGAACATGTTCTAGAGGTCCATGGAGCAGAACCACATGCTCTGCTCCAGAGGTGGTATAACCTGGTCCAGCATGACCATCCCGAACTTGCGCTTCCTTACAAACTGGATCAGATCATGAAGATCCAGTATGAGATGCCAGCCCCCTGTCCATTTCAAGACCAGGAAGTACATGGACACATACACCTGACTTGTCAGGGCATCTGGGACATGGGCTATTGCTCTTTTGTGAGGCGCTGAGAAACATCTTCTATGATGGCAGTCAGTGTGTCCTGCGACACTGAGAACTCCTTTAGAGCGTGGGATCAGCAGGGCAGAGAGGTCTTGAAATCAAGAGACAACCTTCTGCCAACCACCTCGAGAACCCACTTGTCTGTAGTAAAGACAGACGTGTGAGGCCACAATTGGCGAACCGACCCCTCACTGGCAGCCGAGTCAGGGAGTGGACATGCGAGAGGTGAACAATTCCGACAGGGCAGCTTTGAAGGGGGCACCAGCCACTCAGGCTGGAGGGGCACCACTTTCCCTACCCCACCTTTTTTAGGCCCTTGGCCAGAGAACTTGGCCTTGGAGCGACAGGCTTGAAATTTCCCCAACTCGGACTGTTGCTGCCAAGACCGCTGCAGGTGAAATGGACAAAATTGAAAGGCCTTCTTTTTGCTTCTGGCCTTTCACGTCCTTCTGGGATGAAGCCACAGAATCCAGGGTGGCACTGGACTTCCCAATCCTCATAAGATGTCCATCCATCCCCAGGCCAAAGAGGTTGGTGCCCAAGAAGGGGATATCGGCAAACTTATGCGGAGTGTTTGCCATGAAGGTAAAGATTCCCAGCCAGGCCCCAGACGTGATCGTGGTGATCACCACTGCCATGGCACTGGCGTCGCCAATGTCTAGGTCGTCTGGAGCCGGTATTCAGCCAGCAGTTGACCTTGCTCTTGGATGACCTTCCCCAGAAGCTGTCTGTCAGCAGGCAGGTAAGGGAGGACATTATCGGGCACCCCCAGGAGAGAGTGACCAAACTGGGCTATCATCAAGGTGTAGCTCACCTGATGGAGACCAAGGGAGGATGCAGCATAGACTTTCTTAGCTGTGTGGTCAAACCTCTTTGACTCCTTGATGGGGGGGGGCTTGTCCACGTCCCCAGTATTTCCAGATTTCTGGAAAACGTAATCACAGACGAGACCTCCAGCCGAGGGATGGTCAGCAAATTCTGACAAGGAGCCGGTAGGGACTGCATACTTGTGGACCATCTATATTGACTGAGGGTGCTGGGCAGGAGGCTTAATGCTAACAAAGCTCCAGATCCGGTTCCAGAATGGCCTTGGCCATGGAAAAGGCAACCTCCAGAGATTCGTTCTTATCCAGGATGTCAGTGAAGGGGTATTTAGCCTTTTTCTGAACTGGCTCCAAAGGAAAGTTCATAGACTCTGACATAGTTGGAGGAGTGCCCCAAAGGACACCGGCCCATGGTCAGTTCCTTGACCAATTCCTGGTTGGATGGATGCATCCTCAAACACTGCACAGATGATGCATCACAGTCATCCAAGGACTCTTCAAAAATGGCCAAAGGCCACTTGCCGCCATGGACCACCCTGGAATCATCAGAGCAGGTAATTTCCACTGACAACTGGCTTGGCAAGTCTGTGCCCAGATGGGAGTCTTTTTGTAGCAGCCCCACACATGGGCTGCTTTGGAGGCAGTTCCACCAACAATGATGGAGGGACGCCTGTCGGAGACAACCCAAGTGGACCGAAGTAGGTTTGACTGGCACTAGCCAGTTGACAGAGGGGTCAGAGGTAGAGCCCTACCCAGCCACACCAAAGTCCGGAGTTCCTCACAGCACAGCTGCATCCAGTGATGGAGCCTCTCCTCATCCAAAGATGAAAAGGAGGAAGAGATTGCCAGTGATACCTTCCGGTTGAGTGAGACTGAAAACTCGAGGAGACCCTTAACCTCAACCTCAGCCGGCGACCCTGGGGCCGATGTTGAGGAGCCGCAACTAGGGGTGCAGTGTGAACCACTAGCACCGGTTTTGGCTGCATGACCTCCAGTGGAGGCTGATCCCGAGCAGGCACACCCAAAGATACCAACTGCCCGAAGTCCTCCTAGGTAAGGATCGGGATGACAGGGATCTTGGGTGATTGACTCTTCATCGACCCCCCCTCTGACAACAAGGCAACGGGGTCGACAAAAATCTTGACCAACTCCTCAACTGGTGCTAAGGTCAGCAAGCCCAACGGGGATACTCTGGAGTCAGTGACCCTCAACCAAAAGGGGTACGGTCAAAGCTGAGCTCGCAACAACCATCGAGCTGCTGGAGAAATCGAAAGAGAGCAAGAGAAGCGTGATCTCTCTCAGTTCCATGACCAACAGCAGTGTTTCTTACTCTTGTGCTTCTTACCATGGCAGGCAGGGCTCTCCCCAAAGGTCTTGAGTACCCCACAAATATCACGGAATGTCTCCTTTTCAGGACGCTCCAATGCTGGCCACTGCCGGGAGCAACGCCGAGGTGAATGAGGTGCCTGCTGCACCCTTAGCTGCCATTTCTTCCATTGCTTGGCCCTCAATTCTGGATCTCAACTGGCCAGCTGTCCGAGAAGGCAAACCACCTCATCTTCAAGGACAGGGGCATTGTTTGGCAGAGACTGCAACCAGCAACGTTGTGTGTTATTCCCAGGAAGTACAGGAACTATACAAGTGGGTCCATCCCAGACATCTTCTGCCGGCACGTGATGCACTGTTTGAAGCCAGGCGCTGCCTTCACTTCCTTATGTTCCATGTTGACGAGCGGAGGTCAACAGCAAGACTGAGGAATACATAAAATGGTTCAGAAAAGTAGGAAAGTCACTAAGTTTGCCAATGGTGCACTTACTTAGACCTACATCGCGCGGAGCTGTGAAGGAGTAGACTGAACTCTTCCAGAGGAAAGGAAGGCCTGATGTCATGGGACAGAGCAAAGGGATATAGCACCCGGGTGGTGGGAGGAGTTTTGCTTAAAGACATTCTGGTGAATCAGCCCTTAAGGAAGAACTGCCATCATGTGGATATAAATCATATCCATGTCCCTAGAAATTCCAGTTTCATTTCCTCTGAACATATTGAGCACTGGCTCAAAATACAGGTTACTCACCTGTAACAGGAGTTCTAGGAATGGCATATGTTGTTCATCCACACTGTCTGGCAGGTATCCTGGCTTGCCGCTTTAAATCTTGCCGGAAGGTCTTCAAACTGGCTCCTCCCACCCACCCGGGTGGTAAAACTCTCGGCTCCGCCCCATGACGCCAGATCTGGCCCGCTGGAAGCTCAGGTTGTGCGTCTAAGCCGGGGAGGTCGGATGGGTCGTGTGGATGAACAACATATACCATTCCTAGAACTCCTGTTATAGGTGAGTAACCTGTATTTCTAGGGACATGGATATGTTGTTCATCCACACTGCCTGGCAGACTCCTAGCAGTTCTCCGGGAGGAGGGAGGCAAGGCGCACACCCCTTACTTAGGGAATAGAGACTGGAGAACCGAGGCCCCAAAACCAGCATCCCGGCGTGACTCAAGGTCGATGTGGTAATGGGTGATGAAGGTGTGTGCTGACTTCCAGGTAGCAGCCCTGCAGATTTCCTGGATAGGGACGTCCCTGGAAGCAGCCACCGATGCAGCAGTATGGCAGGTAGAATGAGCTCTTATCCTTCTGGGAGGCTCCATGCCCGCCAACCTATAGCAGAGATCTATGCAGGAGGTGACCCACCTGCCTATCGTCCGCTTGGCTGCAGGTCTGCCAGGTGGCTTCAGCGAGGTGACAAACAGCTGGCAACCTCTCCCTAATTTCAGCCATGCACTCCTTATAGTAAGTGAGCGCCCTTCTAGGGTCCAGAGTATGGAGCCTATATTCGGCCTCCGAGGTGTGATTGGGGTAGAACACCGGCAGAGTCAACACCTGGTTAAGGTGAAACTCCGACACCACCTTCGGAAGGAATTTCGGGTGGGGGCGCAGGACAACCTTGTCCCTGTGGAAGACCAGGTAAGGAGACTCGATGCAGAGCACCTGGAGCTCTCCCATCCTTCTGGCTGACGTGATAGCCACCAAGAAGGCGGTCTTCCACGACAGGTGAGAGTGTTCACACCTGTGCATTGGTTCGAATGGCTTGCCCATGAGCTTTGCCAGTACCAGCAGTAGATCCCACGGAGGTGGAGGTTCTCGCACCGGAGGGAAAATGTGATCAAGGCCTTTGAAAAAGCGCCAGACCACCTTCTCCTGCGCCACCGACTGCTTCCCGGCCCATGCCCGGTAAGCAGAGATGGCTGCCAGGTGCACCTTAAGGGTCGTCGACCTAAGCCCTTGCTGAGAAACGGACCATAGATAGTCCAAGATGCTTGCCAAGGAACAGGAGGAAGGGTCCAGGCCCTTGCCCTGACACCAAATGGAAAATCTTTTCCATTTGAAGGCATAGCATTTTCTGGTCGACTCCTTATGGGACGCCTCAACTACGTTGAGGATCTCGTCGGAAAGACCCAAGGCCTGGAACTCTAGCCGCTCAGGAACCAGGCCATCAGCTGCAGGATTGAAGGTCCGGATGGAATACCTTCCTGATTGACTGAGAGCAGGTCCGGGCGAGCTGGAAGCTGCCTCGGGAGCCTGGAGCTGAGGCTGAGGAGATCTGGTGCCAGTACTGGCGGAGCCAGTCTGGGGCTATCAGAATCACCTGCGCCTTGTCCCCCCTTGCTTTGAGAAGCACCTTGTGCATCAAGGAGAACAGGGGAAAGGCGTAGAAGAGGCCTGGGGTTCACGGCCTCGAGAAGGCATCCCCCTGCAGCGAGCCCTGCTGAGGGGGGCGGGCATGGAACAGTCTCAGCTTCGCATTCTCCCTGGAGGCAAACAGGTCCACCTAAGGTGTGCCCCAATGGGAGAATAGATCTTGTACTACCTCCGGCAGGAGAGACCACTCGTGGGACGCAGCCCCTATCCGGCTTAGGGCATCGGCCAAGGTGTTGGAGGCTCCTGCCACATGAATGGCTAGGAGATCCGCCTCCAGGCTGCGCACGAGTGACCAGATGCGGAGAGCTTCCTTGCATAGAAGCATGGAGCGCCGCCCCGCCTGGCGGTTTAGATAGTACATGGTCGCGGTATTGTCCGCCTGGACCGGACCACTTGACCCCTAAGAAACGGAGCAAAGCGGTGAGAGAGCTAGGGGACCGCCTGGAGCTCCAGCAGGTTGATGTGGCATCGGACTCCCGCGGGAACTGGAGGCCGTGCGCTCGGTGTTCCCCCAGATGGGCACCCCAACCCATCAGAGAGGCATCGGTCGATAGAGAGACCATCTGCTCGGGCCGGACAAACTGGATGCCCTCCTGCAGATGAACTGGAATGGTCCACCACTGGAGAGCGCTCCACATCCCCTGGGTCACCGTCACTAGCTGGTCCAATGGATCGCAGCGTTGGGACCACTGGCTGGCCAGCCCCTCACTGAAGGGGGCGATGTTCCAGCGGGCCCAACGGACCACGCTGGTACAGGCCGCCATGAGACCCAGGAGGCGCAGGAAGTCCCGGCAGGGGCGAATTGTCCAACCAGAAATGATTGGGCAAAGGAGGAAAGAACCTCGCCCTGTCCACCGGGAGCGTGCTTTGGCTTGAAGAGAGTCGAGCTCTGCCCCGATGAAAAGAATCACCTGCTTCGCTCGAGTCTCGACTTGGCCTCGCTGATGAGGAGGCCGACCTGAGAGCAAACCTGAGGGCCAGATCTCTGGACCGCCTCCACCTCCTGTCTGGAGGAGGCTGCTATCAGCCAATCGTCCAGGTAAGGGTAAACCTGAACCCCTCGGTGCCGCAGGAATGCTGTCACCACTGCCATGCATTTGGTGAAGACCCTGGGAGCTGGAGATAAGCCGAAGGGCATGGCTTGGAACTCGAAAAGGGATCCCTCCGCTCGAAAGCGAAGGAACCTTTGATGGGACGGACGGATAGGGATGTGAAAGAACGCGTCCTGTAGGACCAGAGAGCAGAACCACACGCCGTGTTCCAAGGATGGGATTATCTGAACCAGAGTGGCCATCCTGAAGGTTCGAGACCTTAGGAACTTGTTTAGGTCGTGTAGGTCGAGAATGGGGCGCCAGCCCCCCGTCCGTTTCGGAACCAGGAAGTACCTGGACACGAACCCTGGTTTGAGGGAGGGTCCGCCACCTTCTTATCACCTCCTTCGAGGAGGAGGAGATGGTCGGCTCAGCGAGCTGACAGCGAGGCTCGACTCGAGGCCTCGAGGTGCGACGGTTTGAAGGGTGGGGCCTGCTCGAACTCCAGAGGCAGGCCCTTTCCTACCACTTCTAACACCCACCGGTCTGTGGGGCTAGCAGACCAGGCGAGGAAAATGATTGCCTTCCACGGGGGAACCTGGGGTGAGGTTACGAGGTTGGGGGCGACACCCCTCAACCCGTCACTATGCAGGCTTGGAGGAGGGACCGGCTGAGGGACCACCTGGGCCTGTACCTCCCTGCTTCCTGGAGGAAGAAGCCATGGGCTTGGGTTTGGGACGCCAAGCGCGAGCCTGCTGGCCCTGGTGTTGCTGGGCCGGACGTGCCAGGGGCGCAGATGGACGAAAGGGCTTGGGTTGCGGTCTGCGGACCTTGTCCCTCTAAGCGGATGAGACAGAGTCCAAGGTGGCATTGAACTTTTTGATCCTCTGGAGGTGGCCTTCCACTCCAGGGCCGAAGAGGTCGGTCCCCAGGAAGGGGACATCCGCCAATTTGTGCTGGGTATCCGCTGTGAAGGTGAATATCCTCAGCCATGCCCGACGGCGCATAGCCACTGCGGCCGCGACTGACCTGGCACATGAGTCTCCAATGTCCAGAGCAGTCTGAAGTTGCTGCTTGGCCACTGCCCTGCTCTGGTCCTGCACCTGCCTAACCGTGGTCTGCAGGTCAGCCGAGAGATGAGGGACTACCTCGTCCAGGGAGCCCAACAGGGCATGGGAGAAATGTGCCATAAGCATGGCCGAGCTGGCCTGACGAAGGCCAAGGGAGGATGCAGTGTAGACTTTTCGCCCAGCATAGTCCAATTTCTTGGACTCCTTGTTGGGAGGTTTGTCCACGTCCCTAGAGTTTCCGGCACGCCGGAAAACACTGTCGGTAACTAACCCCTCGGCTGAGGGATGTTCTGAGAAACCGGACAGGGAACCGGTAGGGACCGCATACTTACTGGCCATCCTGGCAGAAGGCGCAAGGCAGGAAGCAGGGTGCTGCCAGAGCTCCAAGGCAGGGCCCACAATGGCCTCGGCCACAGGAAAGGCCTCCATAGGGGAATCCCCTCGGTCCAATATCTCCATGAGGGGATACTTGGCCCACTTGGATACGGGCTCGAGCTGCATCCCGGTGGACTCCGAGATGAGCCTGAGCAAACCCAGGAAGGACGAAGGGCTGTCGTCCAGCGACTGACCTCCAGAGGACTCCAAGTCCACTCGCTTGGAGAAAAGGGAGGAATCGTCGTCGGACTCAGAAGAGTCCGCAAAGAGCTGCCTCGGGTCTGAGCCACCCTCCACCTGCCGAGGGCGATCGGGAGTGAGGGAGACCGATAAGCCTATGGGGCAGACCCCTGAGCCCACCGAGAGTTCTGGTCGGAGCCCCAAACAGCGGCTGTGGAGGCGGAGGTTCCACCGGAATCGGTGGAGCAGATGGTTTTGGACCAACAACCGGCCTGGGAACAGGCTCCTCGGGTAAAACGAGTGGTTGTTTCGGCTTTTCCGGTGACAGCCACTTAATGACCGGGGAAGGCGACAGCGTCGGCTTGTTCCCAGTCAGAAGGGCTGTTGCCACATGAGGTCCTCGTATCGTCGATGTAACTTACGTCGAAGCCTCCCCTCATCCGAGGAGGAGGACGAGGACAAGCAGCGGCGCCGCTTACCGCGGTGCCGAGACCGAGACCGCCTATGACGGCGTGATCAGCTGGACCGTGAAGAGGTCCGAGACCGAGAACCTCGGCCTTTCCGAGGACAGTGCGGGAAGGGGACGGGTGGAACCGGCTCCTCCCTCGGCTCGGAGGGTTCACCCGAGGGCTCCAGAACCGGAGGCACTGGCAAACCCATGGATCTCAACTCCACCGGGGAACCGTGAGAAGGATTTTCGCTTCGCTGGTCGACAACCCGTCCAACGGGTCGAGAAAGATCTCGACAAGGGCCGACGGGAGTCTCAGTCAACTGACCTGACGGGGACACTGTGGAGACCAGTGGCTGAAGCTCAACGATCGACCGAGTCGATGGCCGACACCCGGGAGAGGACCTTTCCCGCTCCCAAGAGCGTCGACGGAGGGACTTACCCTTGTTTTTCTTTTTGGACCGAGAAGAAGGTCCAGCAGACGTTGGTCCCTCTCCTCCAGTGGAGAGGGACAGACAAAGCTCCTTAAAGGAAGCTGTGTATGAGGAACCCAGGGAGAGCGGGATAAATGCCGCGGTAGAGGAAGATGCGGCCCGCGCCGCCTCCTCTTCGAGGGCGATCATCTGCTCTAGCTGATCCGCCGCAGAAACCGCCGACCGGGCCTCTTTTGACTTTACCAGAGGAAAACGTTTCTCAGGGCGCCCCAGTTGTAAACGGGCAGCACGGTCTTCGAGGACGTAGGCTGAGAAGGAAGAGCACAGGTCGTAAGCCTGCGGGTCGTGCTCAAGGCCCAGACACACGTGGAGTGCGGATCCGTCCGAGACATCTTCTGCCCGCAAGGGCACCGCCGAAAACCGGGAGTCGATTTGTCCATCGCAGCCGCGAGGGATAGAAGACCGAAGTCTATAATGCAAAAAACTTTTAAATTTGGAAAAACCAAAGAATTAGGAACCAGTCTTATATGCAGAGCGTTAAGGAGGGAACCTGAGCTTCCAAGCGGTAAGGAAGATCTGGCGTCATGGGGCGGAGCCGAGAGCTTTACCACCCAGGTGGGTGGGAGGAGCCAGCTTGAAGACCTTCCGGCAAGATTTAAAGCGGCAAGGATACCTGCCAGACAGTGTGGATGAACAACATATCCATGTCCCTAGAACAGTTTAATTTTCTTTTGTAATCAGTGGGAGAAATCTTGGTGTAAAAACAGCCTGTGGCCTTTGTAAGAAACTTCCTTTTAGCTACAGCATGTTGGGAGCAAGGCCTGACAACCCCGAAATAGTGGAGGCAAAAGGTCATCTGTCAAGAAGTCTCTCCCTATGCCACTTTGGGGGCCAAAGCATGATGCGCTCTCTCGATTTTTATCCTGTCCCAATTTAGAGTGAGCCCTAGCAGTTTAGTCAGGACCACTGAGCAGAAGTGTAAGGCGCTCTCCCTTCCAGACCCCCCGTGAGCCCTCAAAGCCACAAGCTGCTTGGCGAATGTAATAATTATAATAATTTTCCTGACAAATTGAACTGCTCCTGGAGGTCCTCCAGCTGTCTCTCCAGTCTAGCCAGCTTCTCCGGGATCGGTTCACAGGCATACTCCATATTCAACACCTGCTGTTCGACCTCTGTCAACCTCTTGGCTTGGCTTCCACACTAGTTCCTAATTTCAGCTAGTTGCCCTGCCAGTATGTCCAGTTTTGGAGTCAGGGTTGTCAACACGTGCTTCGGCATGCTGTGTGCAAAATCTGAGCAGATGTGTTTGTACACTTTGTTAACGCCTATGTATTTGCTGATTTTTCTCGGTGGATTTTGACTAAGCTCCAGTTGCCTGTGCTGAAGCAAAACAGCGTGCTGTACTTGCCTCAACTTTCTTGCAAATCTGGCATGGGTAGGATAGGCTATTGTCACTGTTCGAGAGAAAGCTCTGTGCCAGGCTTCCAGGGCGTTATTGCTTTGTGGCAAGTCATTAATTACAAGCTCATATTGATTCCAGAATGCTATTGGAAACCTTGGTTGGCGTCTGTTCTTTCGATTTCTGTAAGGTCTACCAATATATTTATTCTCCAAGTAATCGAGTATTTAGCTTGCCTTTTTGACTGGGGATGTACTGCATGGCTGCTAATCAGATGAAAGATATCAAACTAATGACTACTCCTGAGCACAGTTGCCTTAAAATGAGATTAGTACAGGTGAATATAATTATGTTCATTAATTGACTGATTGCTTGCTGGTATAGGTGTAGTATAGCCATGTTAGCAAAAGAGGCAACTGCTTGATTTTTATTGATGGAATAATGTCGCTGTTGGAATGCGCGACAACATTTATGCTACATTTTATCCGGCAACGTAATATCCTTTCGACCTTTAGACCGTGACGTTCTTACCACTACCTTTTAACCGGCGACATTTCGTCCTAGTACCGCTCCATTACCATGTAGCTTCAAACATCCATTTTGGCAACCGATAGTGAGATCTGCCCAGGGCTTTCAGTCTGTACCGCCGGTGGCACTTTCTTACTATTTTTAGCAGCTCCTCTCTGTTGCTTCACTGGCAGGTGCAGCAAAAGCTCATCCATGCTGTTGTTGGATTGTGGGTAATGTAGTTTACAGCAGTCTGTAGCAGTTTTGCTAATAATATAATCAGTTTTAAATCCCCAGGAGAAGGAGGTTGAGGGAAACATAACTAGCCCACCTGGCTGCTCATTAGTGCCCCTTGTACACATTTTTTTGTCTATATAGCTTTTTACACCTCAGGGAGCTGCTCTGCCCCAACCCCACATTCTGGCATCCACCTCCCCCGTTCTTATCTTAGCTTCTGTCACCTACAGATTCCCCCACCTTGGCAGGACCAAGATGGAAGGGAACCCCCTCCCCCTCCAAAGAATGCACATCCAGATCATGCCAAGGCATTCAGGAGGTGGTGTCGATCTGGAGAGGGGTGCATGGTATCATCTAGCCACTAAGTCCCCTTTTCAATGTTCAGGTTCTCCCAGGAACTGTGGCAGCAAGAGTTGTGCACGTGCATGGAGACATGCATGCATCCTGGAACCGTGGCTCCTTCCTCACCATAAAACAAAATTACTGTACTATAAAAATCCTAATTCCAGGACCCCACCCACCAAAAAGTGTTTTTTCTTCCTTCTTGATTTCCTAATTACCTGCAGAGATAAAACAGTACACAGTCAATATCGAGCAACCTGTCATCTTTTGAATTTTTTTTATTTTGAATTCGCATCTATTTTTCAACAGGATTCAGGACATGTTATTTGTTTCTCAAATGCTACTGGAAGATAATTTTTTGGCTGTTTTCCTTCCTTCCTGTGTGTACCAGAAAGTATTCTCTATTTCTTTCACGTATGTACAAGCAGAGAGCTGCACACTGATTGTGCCAGCTGTGGCAAATGGATAGCCTTTTCCAGCTTTTTTACATCAGCTACATTTTCCAACAATGCTTCCTTCTATTTCATCCTTTACAAGTCATTGAAGCTGTCTTGTCCAGCAGTCCCTCCAACATTTTTTCTTGTTTCTGAACCTGTAGCTGCAGCCCAATATTTGGATTCCTGAGTATTATTATTATTAGTCTCAACATCAGCAGCCTCTTTAGATTTGTCTAAAATGTTACACTCCGACGATACAACGGTTTCTTTTGATGCGGAACCTCCAACAAAATAATGGCTTAGGCTTTGCTGAGACATTTTCACTTCTGTCTGGCACTAACCACAAGGCATGCAATAACTTTTTCTCTCTCACTGACACTGCCACACAACTCATACTGCCTAAAGCTCCCTACAAAAAAATAATAAAAGACCTGATATAACTAAATTTATTAAAACCATAATCACACAACCCTGTCTAAACTGACACTAAAAAGTTAAAATCTTTTCCATGAACTTGATTACTTGCTGCTGCAAGTCTGTCTTTACGTTTTCAGTGCAGCCTGCCCACTCTGACGACGATGCTTCAACTCTAATCTTGGGTGACGAGGACTGTGAGAACTGCTTATTTTTTTAACAAATTTGAAGTTGTTTAATATTTGCAACCCTGCTCAAAATCGACACCTCTGAAATGTCTTCTCCACTGCGAACCAGTGTCTCTGACGATAGCAGCATTTGCTGGGGGGTGGGGGAGAGCACAGCACAGAGAAGATTATATGGTCCCCAGGTGCAGTACCTGATCCCCACCCCCTCCTCAGCAGCACTGCTGTACAGAGAATTGCATAAAAAAACACTCCAACCGCCATGGCATGTGCACTGCAAGTGGCTGAAGCTTTCTGGGGAAAAAAAAACACACCATACTGCGAGCCACGCATGCGCACTCTCTCACCCTCTAGACACCTTGGGGACTTGTTGATCAAGCATCTCTGGGAGGCACGGCATGAATGAATACGTGTCCCAACACACTAACTGTGGATAAAGGATACCGGTACCAGTGTCCCCAAGAGCCCTGCCTCTATGACTGTTGACCTTCTAAATAAAATAAATGATCAAGTGGCACAGGCTGATACTAGATAACACTGTAACAAAATCAACTACTTTCTATTTTTCTCCCCATCCCACCCTATCGCAACTGAGGTTGCCATACCTGCACCCATCCAATCTGGAGCGTGGTGAAAGGATGCCTACACAGGTGACACCAATGCTACGCCTTCGTCAGCCAGGAGTTGGTGTGCAAATGCCAGGTATCTTGCACCCTCCTTCCATCCCTGACAGCTAAGTGCCTCACCATCCACGATGGGCTCAACCCCAGTTGGCCTCACTGCAGGGTCCAAGAGCTCGCCTACAAACCCGTTTTCCAGGTGCCAGCACATTATGCTGCCACTGCGTCACTGAGCCAACACATCTCATTATTACCACTGAGAGGTGCCTTCTGTGTTACATAAAACTCCAGTTTTATACAATATAATGCACACTAAATTTGCTTATTAGTACAATACGTCTAGTGAATGAAAAGCACCAAACAGTACTGAGATTCAATTGTTTCCTTACCTTGCAGATTGAATATCTGTGAAGTCAAAGGAAGCACAAGAGATTTTCTTATTATTTGATTACTTTCTGCAGAACCAAAATAGTCTGTACTAACAAAGTTCAATCCGGATTCTTGAGGTCCCTGAAAAACCTCACTAGTTTCCCCTAATTCAAAGTCCTTTATTTGAGAATCTCTGGTTGGTAAAGTAGCAGTGTGTAGTCCAAGAAAATGTGACCTTCCAGCATTTCCGGAACTTCTGAATGGATGACTAGGCTGTGGTGTTCTGAACAAACTAAAAAAAATACAACAAACACCTTAAGTTTCAATGGAAACCTGTTTGATGCACATTCCAAATAAATCATATAAGAGATAATGCATACAAAATTGTGCATAATAAGGTTGCAATTGAATTAAGGGGTTCTGGTGACATAAACCACAACACATTAGGATAAGTGGTTTATTAATGTCACCAGAGCCCCCCCAAAATATAATTACAGCCTTACTATGCACTGTTTTTTGTTTTCATTTATTTATTTTATTTGAAATATCAGATATACCTCTGCGCCAGAGGCTCTTTTACAGAGGTTCCACATCCAACACAGAATACAGGATGTTGTAAAGGTATACACAGGGTAATAACATTGAGTTACAGCAATACAGTGATACAAAATTACATGACTACAAAAATTGCAGTTATGTAAGAACTTACCATAACAGTAGATCTTCAAGAGAGATTCCTGCAGTAGGTCTTCACATATAGGACTGCGCCCCCTGGCATCAGGTTCCAACGGTAAACCTGTAGATAGAAATCATCAGCGGGAACCGCCCCCGACGTCAGGTGACGTGACGTCTGCCCGACTATAAAAGGCGGTCCTCAGCCCGCCCTCCAGTTCTTTTCCACTAGAGACCTAGAAAAAGGTAAGTAGAAAAAACAGGAGTGAAGACTCCTAGAACCTTGTTTCCTCTCTAGACCCAAGGGCTAGGCAAGACAAAAATGAAGGAAACATTCCAGGACTAGGAGGAAGGTGGGTGGGAAACTAGACCTACTGCAGGAACCTCTCTCGAAGATCTACTGTTGCAATAAGTTCTTATGTAACTGCAATATCTTACTTCGAGAGGGTTCCTGCAGTAGGTCTTCACATACAGGACTGAATACCAAGCAGTCCCAAAATAAATAATACGGAGGTACATCCGGGAGGAGGAGACGTCGCCAAATGCAAGTTACGACAGGAGGCCTTGCAGAACCGCAAGCCCAAAGCTAGTTCTGCGCCTAGAGGCTATGTCTAGACTGTAATGCTTAGTGAAGGTGTGGACAGACGACTACATGGCCGCTGCACAGATCTCTGCAGTGGACACATTCCTGAAAAAGGCAGTAGAAGTAGCAACACTCCTAGTGGAGTGACCCTTAACCGCTCCTGGAAGGGATTTCCCGTGTTTTTGGTAAGTGAAGTGGATGCAGTTAGCAAGCCACCTAGAAATGGTGTTTGGAAATGGCCTTGCCCTGGCACCGGGGAGCAAAAGCCACGAAGAGCTGATTCATCTTGCGGACCTCTTTTGTCCGGTTTGTGTAATACCTCAGGATCCTGTGCACATCAAGAGTGTGCAAGAGGTATTTCCCTGTTAGAATGCTGTGGATAACAGACCGGCAGTTCGACACTCTGGTTGAGAGTGGTTTCTGAGACTACCTTTGGAAGAAACTAAGGGTTTGTCCGAAGGACTACTATGTTCCTGTGGAAAATCAAATAGGGTTCCTTACAGATAAACGCCTGAAGTTCTGAAACCCTTCTGGCGGAAGTTACTGCAACTAAAAACAGAGTCTTCCAAGAAAGGAAGCTCAAGTAACAGCTAGAGACTGGTTCAAAAGGAGGCAAGGTCAGCTTTTCTAACATAAAATTCGGATCCCGAGGGTACAGGGATTGCGGACCGGAGGTTTCAAGTGGAGGATGCCTTTCAAAAATGTTCTGGCGAACTCCAGTTGAGCCAAAAGTTTGCCTCCACCGGGAGGTGGTAGGCCGATGCCGCAGAGAGACGGACTTTAATAGAAGAATAGCTAAGGCCCGTCTCTGATAAATGTGCAAGGTACTCTAACACTTGGGCAGCCAAACATGAAAAGGGATCCCAGCTCCTGGCTAGGGCCCAGTTCGAGAATCTTTTCCACTTCATGGCATAGGTGGATCTGGTAGATGGTTTTCTGGCTTCCACCAAGATATGGGCAACCTGTGAAGAAACACCATAGCAGAAAGCCGCTATGTCCACAGGTGCCACGCATGAAGGTAAAGAGACCGAAAGCTTGGGTGCACCAAGGTGCCCTGCTCCTGAGTCAGAAGGTCGTGAGATAACGGCAGGGGAACCGGAGGTTCTAGCGCCAGGTGTTGTAAGACAGGGAACCAAATCTGGCGTGGCCAGAGAGAAGCGATCAGAATCAAATGCATTCCTTCCTCCTGAAGTTTCACCAGAACCTTCTGAATGAGAGGAAAGGGAGGAAAAGCATAAAGAAACCTCCCTGTCCAAGAGAGACTGTTCATCTCACCAAAAAGCACCATGCCCGGGAACGAGCGAGCAAAAGTTGCATGGTTTTCCGTTGGATGGGGAGGTGAACAGATCTATCTCTGGCCGACCCCATTGAAGAAAGAGATCTTCGACCACCTCTAGTTTTAACTCCCACTCGTGAGCCCTAGCTACTGATTGACTGAGACTGTCCCCTAGGACATTACTTATGCCTGGAAAGTGGACTGATGTCAAGAAAAGGCTGTGCTGAATCGCCCAGTACCAAACCCTCATTGCTTCCTGGCAGAGAGGGTACGAGCAAGTTCCTCCCTGTTTGTTGATGTACCAGACTGTGGACATGTTGTCCGTCTGGATAAGAAGTGATCCCAGTAATAGAAGGGACTGGAATGCCTGGAGGGTGTATAAAACTGCTTTGGTCTCCAGAACGTTGATATGGAGCAGAAGCTCCTGATCAGACCAAGTCCCTTGTGTCTTGTGAACCCCCAGGTGGGCTCCCTAGCCAAGTCTGAGACATCCATGATAAGTATCTGGGTAGGGATAGGGGAATGGAAAGGGGCTCCCTGTAACAGATTGGAAAGACCTTGCCACCAGCGACGATCTCTCTGTAGGCTGTTGGAGATCATGATCTTCTGATTCATGTCGTCTGTCCTCTGATCCCATTGGGCTCGGAGAGACCACTGGGTGACCCTGATGTGAAGTCTGGCCAGGGGGACTGTGAAAATGGCCGCTGCCATCAGTCCCAAGAGACGAAGTGCAGCATGTGCTGGGATCCATCGAGTCTGGGCCACGACAATGGCTTGAGAAACTAGAGTCTTGGCTCTATCTGATGGCAGAAAAGCCTTGTTCTGAACTGTGTCTAGTACTGCTCCAATGAATTGGAGCCATTGAGATGATACTAGCTGGGATTTGGGCAAATTGACCGTGATACCCAGAAGAGAAAACAAGCTCAGAGTGAAAGAAAGATTCTTTCAGACTGTTCAGAGAGGGTGCACCGAAGAGCCAGTTGTCCAGGTACGGGAACACATAAATGCCCTGGCGGCGAAGAAAAGTCGCAACCACCACTAAATACTTGGAGAACACCTGGGGGGCCAAGGAAAGGCCGAAGGGGAGTGCTCGGAACTGAAAATGGTTTTCCTGAAAAATAAAACAGAGGAAGCGGCGGTAGGCCAGGAGGATAGGGATATGCAGGTAGGTATCCTGCATGTCCAGGGAGCACAACCAAGAATTTGTTTGGAGCAGGGGAAGAAGCCCCTGAAGGGTCAACATGCAAAACTTCTTGTACTCGACTTCAGCAGGAGGGGGAGAAGGTGCCCAGCCCAAAGAGGTGGACGGGGTACCTGAAGGAGTACTCAGTTTCTGGAGCAGGCCTCCTGTGTGGTGATGGACTCCTGTCCCGGCGCTTCTCCTTATCCTTTTTTCTGGGGGCTGGCGACGACAACCTTTCCCTCAATTCCTGGAGCTCCTTTTCCATCGATGCCAGCCACCAAGTAAGGAGGTGGGCCTCGAGGGTCCACTTGTGACTGGTCCTGGTGGTTTGATTGAAGGCCTGGCAGATGGCACACTTGTCCGAGTTGTGCTTGGGGCCTAAGCACAAGAGGCTGCAGGAATGGTCATCCTCGTAGGACGAAGCCCGCCGAAAGTGTTCTTTTATAATGAAATGGATATACAATCAGTCAATAAGTGAGGAGTGAAAGTTTAAGACTGAAGAAAAAACAGACTGACGCTGCATGCTAGATCGCTGTTCAACTCGTGAGCCTAACGAACTGAGGTGACGGCAGGAAAGAATCAAGGGCGGGAGCGGGACCGCCCCTTTTATAGTTGGGATGATGTCACGTCACCTGACGTCGGGGGCAGTCCCCGCTGATGACTGCTATCTACAAGTTTGCCATTGGAACCTGATGCCAGGGGGCACAGTCCTATATGTGAACACCTACTGCAGGAACCCTCTCCAAGTAAGAGCAAAGATTATCTTATACTGTAAATATTTATGAGGAATCAATAAAAAATAGATAAGGTGGGAAAAATGTGAAAAGAATGCTTTTGTTTTTTTCTGCCAGAAAACAGGTGTCACAGCCAGCCCAGTGTCGCAGAGGGCTGAGGCACTGGATGCCTTACCTCGCACCACACCGCGATCCGGGTTCGGAATGTACTTAGGTTGTCGGGGAGCCAGCAGGGCAGGACTGAGCAGCCAGAAGGCAGCTCTCCTCTCCTGGTGTGGTTGCCGCCCCCATAGTCCTCTGCCACCGGGTGGAAGTCCGTGGTCAGCGAGGCGGAGGGTGCGATATAGTAGGAGGGCACCTCGAGGTACAGCGTGCCTCCTGTTGTCGAGGTACAGGTCGGGTTGATCAAGTCCAAGGTCTCACAGGAAAAGTTGGTTGAGCAACCAGACAGAAGACAGAAAACGAATGAATACAGATCCTTGCATTTAAACCCTTTCTCCAAAACAAATGGGACAGGATCCCATTCTACCCTGTCACACCTCCACATCTGCATGCGCGTCCGGGTTACGGGGAGAAAATGGGAACAATGCTACAAAATATACATAGAGAAAAAAGAAAACAAGTGTCACTGCCTTGTATTTGCACATCATCCACCCCCACACCAAAGACTCACATGAATGACTTATGTTTGCTTGCACACGCATTATTACGTTTGCTTGCGCGCGCATCGCACAAGAAACATATTGAGATAGTACAGCATTGCAGAGGTGTGTCAGTGTTGTGGTCAATGCCCGGACGCTCTAATGGGCGCATTCCTCGGCCACCAGTCAACCGGGAAGCTGCTGATGACAGCAGTTTCAGAGCGACAGCCACACTTGAAAGAAATCTGCTGCTGCGATCAGGGACAGTTTTGTCATTGCAGCGGCATCTCCCCCCTCCCTCCCAACCAGGCACACAGACATCCAGACAACAAGAATCTGGCCATGTGCATTACAGTGCACAGTAATGCGCACGGGCAGAGTTTCAGTTCTTGTCGGCTCCTGTTGCCAGTTTGTTCAGTGTGCCTTTCCCTGGTGAAACAGTTAAATAAATAAATGAGCTGTGGTGTGGCTTACCACATTGGCGGCTCCTGACGCCCTCCACCCACACACTCTCCGGAAAGCCGACACTGGGGTGCCCAGTCCCTGTGTCATGTATCTCCTTCCCCCATTAACGTGGCACACTGGGAGCCCACCCCAGTGTGCCAAAATACTTCTTTATGTTTCCGACACTAGAATGCCCAGTCCTGGTGTCAGATGCACTGGACCCCACCCCCCACGCCCCTATTTTCTCAGCCAACCTCGGGGTGCCCAATCCTTGGGTCGGCATTTATCCCCCTCCCCTTCCACTAGTCTGGCACACTGGAAGCCCACCCCAGTGTGCCGAAATCTTTTTTTTTTTTAACTTAATTTTATAGTATTATCCAAGCATGAACATTCCAACAACCATTCTTCATACATTATAGTTGTTTCAATGTGCATCATCTACCAAACTGTTTATAACTACTATATATTGCAGTATCAATTTATACTTATGAGGATAGTTAAATTCATAAGAACATTAATAAACATTTAACAAGGAAGGGAGAAGAAGAAAAAGACAATTAATTCTGCGGTCCCCACCCCCCCTCTCATTGGTAAATCTTGTAATGACTATTTATTAACTTAAGGTAAGCCTACCCACCCTCTTAGTAATCAGGAAAATTAAATAAATTCCACATTTTTTTTTTTCAAACTCTTATTTTTTCCCTTCCCTCCAAACTCTCTCCAGCGACCTCCTGGATCCACAGTCTCTACCTCCCAACGTGGCTTCGGTGGTTACAGGCTCCTCTCTGGCACCAGGCATCCCCCGGGTCTACCCTCCGGGGAAGGGTCTCCCCAACCAGGGCGCTCTTTCTCAAAGTATTGAGACACCGGGCCGGAGACGGGGGGGGAATAGCCTGAGAGCCGAGCCTGTATCTGGGAGTGAGGTCTGTGGAGGTAGGCGTCTTCGCCTATAGGGGTTTTTATCCTTTGTGCACTACGCCCTGTGGAACCCAGCTACTAAGGCAGCGACGCCGTGGTTTCCACCCCTGGCATACGCCACGACGCTGCTCAGTTACCCCCAGCCTCCACCAGAGGGCGCCTGCTGAGCTGCTCGCTAGTCCAACCTCCCTAGGGAAGAAAGAGCAGTCCTCCGGATGCTCAATCTCTTCCCTCAGCCGACTCCTCGCTGCCAGGGTCCGCTCCCGAACCTGGTCGCTGTGTGACACGAGGTGTGGCGTCCAGCGCCTCAACCCTCTGCGCCACCGGGCCAGCTATTAAATTCCACTTAAGGAGATTTTTTTACATCTCAGATTAAATCATTTATTTATTAAGGGTACCTTTATCTACTGACAGCCATTTAAATTTCATCGCTGTCACCCAAATAGAAAGTTATTATGTCTGTATACCCAGCTTATATGTCTCCCATCTGGCTCAGCGGTTGGTGTACTGGGGCTGACAGCATTGTACAGAAAATGTTAGTCGCTCCATCTCTTGAATACTGGAGACAGTTCCAACCGCCAAAATCTGTTTTAATAATATTTCACCTGTAAAAAAGCAAACTGTCCCCCAAGGTATTTTGTTTTTTCAACCTGAAAAACAGAAAAAAACAAAACGGTCCCTCGTCATCCCTGTCGCCCCACTCCCCTTCCCAACCCCTCCTCTATGGGACCTGCCTCCTCACTCCCTTTACTTACTCATGGAGGTCAGGAGCAGCAATCTTCAGTGAACTGGGAACACGTCTACACTCTTCAAAGCCGAACCGGGAACTGAAGAAATCACGGTAAGCCCTATAAAGGCAGTCAATAGGGGGTTCAGCTTAGGTTGATATCTCAGCCAATTTTTGGAGTTTTGGTCCCAAATTTTCAACATGGGGTTCTTGGGACCCCAACTCGGAAACACTGACACTGCCATTTAGTTTCTTGGTCCCAAAAGGTGATTTCGCAGTCACTGTGCAGAATCACCTTTCAGGACTGATTAATGAAACAACAGTGCCACTGTTCATGAGGTGGGGTCCCAAAAAGCCCATGTTGCAAATTTGGTTGAAATAAAAACTCTAAAAAATGACTGCGCTACGAGCGTGCATTGCACAGTTTCTACACACGCTCCTAACTTCATTAATTTTTAGTATTTTTACTCCAAATTTCCAACATTGCCTTTCTTCCACACCCCCTTATGAACAGTACAGCAATCATTTTTTGCATCCTGCCCAAAATGCGTTTTTGAATCTGTGGTGTAGAATGGCGCGGTCGCTATGCGAAATCAACTTTCAGGACAGATTAACGAAATCACAGTGCCACTGTTCATGAGGGGAGGTCCCAAAAAGGCCATGTTGAGCATTTAGTGAAAACACTCCAAAAAATGGTTGTGTTACAAGCATGTGTTGTGCAGTTTCTACGCACGCTCGTAACTTCACCAGTTTTTTATATTTTCACTCCAGATTTTCAACATTGCCATTTTTTCACACCTCCTCATGAACAGTATAGCTGTCATTTTTCACATCCTGCCCAAAATCGGTTTTCGCACCTATGGCATCGAATGGTGCAGTCGCTGTGCGAAATCACCTTTTGGGGATTGAGTAACGAAATGATAGTGCCACTGTTCATGAGGTGGGGTCCCAAAAAGCCCATGTTGAAAATCTGGAGCGAAAATACCAACAAACCTCCAGGGCGTTAGGGTTTCCAACCATAACACCCACCCTGTACAGACTGACAGGCGTCGGGGGTGTGACTTGGAGTCATCAGTCGTAATACTAATGCCACTCCGCCCCCACCCCCATCCTGTAGACAATGACAGGCATCGAGGTGTGCAATGGGGCCTCTGGCCCCAACGTTCACCGCATTCTCCTATACTGCACCCATCTCAGCTTATTTCCTTATGGAATGGGGTGAGCGTAAGGGCCAAAGGCCCCAAGGCACACCTCGACACCTGTCGGTGTCTGCAAGGTGGGGTGAGGTGGAATGGTATGAGCATTATGGCCGAAGACCCAAAGGCACATCCCCAACGCCTTTCAGTCTCTGTAGGGTGGGGGCTGGTGTTAATTCAATACTTCACTACCATTCCTATTATGCATCTCTTTAACTCCTGCACTACCAATGCCAATACCAGCAAGCAAACATTCGGCATTGACAAATGCTTGTTTTTAATTTTGCTTCAGGTGCGTGATTTTAGCATCTCTGAGTTGAACACCTGATAGCAGAGACTGACAGTTGTTGGCCTCTCCCTTTACAAGACAAACTGTCCCCTTCAAAGAAGCATGCACATGCTGAAATGGCAAAAAGAGGCTTTGAGATAACAGCAAAAGAGGAACATCTATTTAAACAGGGTAAGTACACAGAGCACAAGAAAAATTACTTTAATTTATTTATTGAGAAATCAGAATGACAACCCTTTGAGTCATAAGACTCTTTTGCAAAGGCTCCTCTTCAGTTAACATGGTATACAGACAGAATACGAGATAGACTGAACAAGGGTACAGTACTGACAATCAGTCAATATGACACACTAGGCAAACAGAAAAGAGGTAGCTAAACAGATTAATATTACAGGCTGAGAGCAGAGACAGCCCAGTGTCTGGTACACACAAGAACTACGGAATTAAGGCAACTATTCAACCACTGATATTAATACAGTGCAGCAAAAAATACAGAAATAACGCAACTTGTTAAACCATCGATAATAGTACAGTGTAGAGAAAATACATCAGGTAGCTTAACAGAGATGGGGAGTTTAGTAATATTGTGCAAATAAATACAAACTTACTGGGGACAATAAGACGTGGAGTTCTTAGCGAGAAAAACCTTGAGGGAGGTTTTAAAAGGGCCTATCATAGTGCCGGCATAAAGATCAGTAGGTAGGCCATTTAGCCAGTAGGGGGCTCTGTGATGAAAAAGCTCTTTGGCCCAGGGATGTCCTGCAGCGAGGGACCAGAAAAGAGACATTAGAGAAACTCTAATATTACCATACTTACCATAGTAAAGTTATTTCTTCCAGGGGATCCCTCAGTATGCATAACTAATGCAGTCAGCCTCCTGTGTTGAACTGCCCTGGAGAGATTGGAACATATGTAAATGATGGGATGCATTTCAAACTGCTGCCCCAGGTGCTCCTGTGTTCTGAACTACTCAGATTCATTACAAAGCCTAATGGGGTGAAGACCCCTAACTATGCTATCCTAACAAAAAAAATTCCCCAAAGGAGTAGATAAAAATCCAAGTTTCTAGCAAAAAAAGAGTAGGGAACAGACTGGTTTACAAAGTTAAACTTTAACATACATACATAACAAACAGGACAAGAAGTGATCAGCAGTCGGGCCGTCGGGTAGCGGTAGCGCTACTGCTCGCAACCCGGGTTTGGGAATGACCTCAGGGTGCTGGAGGGTCGGCCGGGGAGGAGGAGGATTGAGCGCCCCCTAGAAGGCTTGCAGCTGAGGCGCTAGTGGCTTACACTGGTGGAATAAACTACAACAATAGTTGTTGAAATTGATGGTTGCTTGTGGTTCCTGAGCGAACTGGTCGGAAAGCTCCACAGGGAGGGAGGAGGACGCCACTCCTGCTGCAATATCACCACCTGGGTGCACACGGGTGGAGGTGCAGCGAGGCTCACGTGGGAGGGAGGATGTTGGCTGGGGCGGGGCGGCGTCACATCTCTGCCGTCGGCTTCTCCACGACCCACCCCGACCACCTCGTTCTCAGGGTGCGGAAAGAAAAGGAAATGGCTCACTGCTTGCCTGCTTATGGGCTGGCAGGGGAGGAGGACCGGAGCCAGGAGATGAAGGGGGCATGAATATAGAATATGAATTTAAAAAAAAAAAAGTGATCAGCAGGGATGCAGAAACCTACCTCTGGTTCTGGAAGGAGAAGCTGGGTGAGAGGTTCAAGCATAGTGAGGGATCCCATGGAAGAAACAACATTACTATGGCAAGTATTTTTTTTCTTCAAGCCCCAGGAATCCCTCAGTATGCTTAACTAATGCAGACTACCAAGCAGTACAGTAGGAGGTTGGGTACAGAACCTACTTGGGAGGGGGGGGTGGAGAGAGGGTCTACAGAACTGCAGTACCAAACCCGGCATCACTTCTGGCCTGTATGTCCATGCAGTAGAGTTTTGTGAAAGTGTGTACAGTTTTCCAGGTAGCTGCTTTGCAGATCTCCAATAGGGGAATGTCCCCTGCAGTTGCCACTGATGCAGCTGTACCACGAGTGGAGTGTGCCCTGAGGCCCTGAGGTGGCTGTTTGCCAGCCTTGCAGTAACAGAATTGCATGCAGGAGACTATCCAGCATGCAACAGTTCTCTTGGCAGCTGGTATAGCTTTGCCCACTTTTCCATAGGTCAGGAACAGTTGTGTGTTCTGGCCTAAAAGCCTTGGTGTAGTCAAGATAGTGGCTGAGTGCCCTCTTGACATCCTGGCTAAGTATCTTTCGCTCACCTGAGCTGGAATTATGTATGAAAAAGACCAGCAAGGAGATTGATTGGTTCAGGTGGAACTCAAAGACCACCTTAGGAACTTCCTATTGGTCCTAAGCACCAGCACCACCTTGCCCCTGTGGAAAGCAATACAGATGAGCTCTGTGCACAGGGCTTGCAAGTCACTGACTCACCAGGTAGAAGTGATGGCTACCAGGAAGACAGTCTTCAAGTCTGTGGTCGCCAATGGCTCAAATGGTGGCTCCACGTTTATGCAAACGTTTAGGTCACAAGGAGGGACTGGCTCCCTTAGGGGAGGATGGAGGTGAAGGAGTCCCTTAAAGAAGTTCCTGAAGATGGGTTGAGAGGCTATTGACCTTTCTTTGCCAGCTGAGATATACGCTGCAATGCAGCAAGATGGACCTTTAAGAGTGAAGGGCCTGAGGCCCAGTGAGTGCAGATGGACCAAGTAATCAAGTACTACAAGTAGCCCTGTCTGAGAAGGGTTTGCACCATAGGGAGAACCTCTTCCACTTGGAAGTATAGGTTTTCCTAGTTGAGAGTTTCCTGGAAACCCTGAGAACATTCAGAACTTCCTCAGGCAGTTGTAGGTCTTCATGAGCCTAGCCTTGAGGCAAGGAGACCTGAGGTTGGGGTGCAGGATCCTGCCCTGGGATGTAGCAAGGAGATTGTGCCGCTGAGGAAACTGGATGGCCTGTGACACGGACAGGGCTACCATGGATTTCTCACACAGTCCAGAGCCACCAGGATCATAACTGCTGCTGGCAGGGTCCTGAGCTTTATGAGGGCTCTGAGAAACAGGGGAAATGGAGGGAAGGCATAGAGAAACTTCCCAGAACCAATCCAGAGTCAGGGCATCCACTGGCACTGTCCCCCAAGCTGGAGACCTGCAACAGAACTGGGGCAACTGGTGGTTTTCTGTGGAGACAAAGAGATTTATTTCTGGAGTGCCCCACTTTCTGACTACTGAGTTTAAAACTTGCCTGTTTAGGGGCCACTCATGGTGGTTCTGGCTGATTCTGCTGAGGGAATTTGCCAAGACATTGTCCTTCCCTAGCAGGTGGATTGCAGACAGAGATACCTGCAGTGAGTAAGCAAGGTTGTATACCTTCATGGCGTCTGTCCACAGCAAGGTCAACCTGGTGCTCCCTTCTTTGCTGATGTAGTACATGGCAGTGGTGTTGTCTGTTCTGACTTGTACTGCCTTGCCCTCGATCAGGCGGGGGTGGGGGCGGTGAAGGACTGCAGAGCCAGGAGAGCCGCCTTGAGTTCTAGCAGACTGATGTGCAAGACTGACTCCCGGGGAGACCAGGTGCCGCTTATTGTCAAGTCGTCCACATGTGCCCCCACAACCCAGGAGGGAGGCATCTGTGATGAGGATGACCAAAAGAGCCTGCTGTTGGAAGGGCATTCTCACCCTGAGGTTGTCTCTGTCTTTACACCATTCTAGGGCCTGCAGAAGAGACCTTTTGACAGGTACTAGCTTGGACAGAGGATCGCTTCTCTATGACCAACAGGACCTTAGGTGAAACTGGATGTCTCCAATTTGGAACCTGGCACTACGGTTGTGGCAGCGGCCATGTGGCCCAAGAGCTGAAAGAAATGCCTTGCTGGCCTAGGCCTGTTGAGCTCGAAGGAGACTGCCAGAGCTAGTATGCTGTTCACCCTGTCCTGTGGAAGGAAACCTTTCCTCCTTGCAAGGTGCTCAATTCTGCTCCTATAAACTCTAGGACCTGGACAGGATCCATTCAGGACTTCTGGCCATTTATGAGAAACCCCATAAACTCCAGGGTGCCCTGAGCGAGGGAGAGAGAGAATCCCTGGTGTGCTGGTGGGACTCTCCTAGAACCAGACAATCATCCAGATAAGAGAATCAACACTGTCACACCCAGCCTTCTTAGATGTGCCACGACCACAGCCAAGCACTTGGTTAATACTCTGGGAGCAGAAGTGAGGCCGAAGGGGAGTGCTGAAAACTGATAATGACCCGAGGACAGCCTGAACCTCAGGTACTTCCTGTGGCTACGTCTGATGGGTATGTGGAAATAAGCATCTCTGAAATCAAGAGGCCAGACAATTTCCCTGCTGTACAGTGGGAATGATCATGGTCAGAGTGACCATCTTGAATTTTGGTTTTGTCAGATGTTTGTTCAAAAGTCGGAGATCTAGAATAGGTCCCCATTCACCATTTTTCCTCTGAGTAAAGAACTATCTGGAGTAGAAGCCCTTTCCCCTCTGAGATGCGAGGACAGGTTCTACTGCCTTCATCTGTAGTAGCCTAGGGACTTCCAACTCCAACAGGGCTTTTTTTCTGCTGAGGTTGTTGGGCTGAAGTGCCTGCTCTGCAGTCTGGGAAACATTTTGAAACACAGGAACAGGTCTTAGCTCACTACCTCCAAGTCCCACTTGTCTGTGGTGATGGCTTGCCATGCTTGAGACCATCAGCCAACATGTGCAAACATGTCAGGGGTTCTGTTTGGGCTGGGACTTGGCTGCTTGTGCTGGGTCAGCTTGCCTTGTGGACTTCCTGCCCCTACCCCTGAAGTAACCCCTGGGTTGCTGGTAGTCCGAAGCTGCTTGGGCCTGAAACAAGGGTCTAGGACATGGACCTCTACCCCTGCCTACGCTACCTTGGGTTCTACAGGATGTGGAAGGCCTCTCCCAAGCAGAGTTACTCATGTAGGTGGACTTACAGTCCTCCACCTTCTTCATACGGGTCTCCCAAAAAGAAAGTTTTTCTCACAGGGGAAATCCATGGCCTTGACCTGAGTATCCTGGGACAGGTTGGCAGCCCTGAGCTAAGCAAATCTCCTCATGGAGATGGCAAGGGCCATGAACCTGGAAACTGTATCATTGGCATCTACTGCCGTGTGGAACTGATACTTAGTGGAGTCCAGAGCTGTCCTAGCTTTTTCAGCCGGGACAACAGCCACATCCCCAGTACCCTTGTCACTGAGGCCAGAACTGATGACCAGAAAGCCTTCTGGTACTGCGCTGTATAGGCCATGTAGGTAGTTTGTCTGAGGAGGAGGGAAGCTGCTAGGTACCCCTTCTTTCCCATGCTGTCCATTTCCTGGAGTCTTTGTCAGGGGGATGAGAGAACAAAGGTACCCTGGCCTTCTCACATGCAACTGTCTGGACAACGCCCTCATGGTAAGGATGAACAAAAAGAAAATCTGCGTTTGTTTTATCAAGTTGATATTTCTTGTCCGTCCTAGAAGCGCTGGACGCCACACCTCTCGCTACACCAGCGACCCAGGTTCGGGAGCGAGTCCAGGCACTGGGCAGGAGGTAGATGTATCGAGCGTCTGCAGGACAGCCTCTCCTGGGAGGGATCCAGGGTCTTCCCAGCACTGTAGTGACCCCTGGTGGAGACCAAGGGTACTACTTTGTGGAATAAGAATCGAGACCCAGCTTAGCTGGCCTTATGGGGTAATGCCTGACGCCACTGCACAACTGCTACTGGGAAAGCTCTATACAGAGATGCGGCTCCTGGACCACCGGTGAGATGATGGTGGCCCCAGGGAACACCCACATCCCAATCGCACTCCAGATCTGTCTATGGCCGACCCGTCAGCCACAGGTAAAGCGCCTCATACTTAAGGAGATGACTACTAGGGAGGCTGGAACCAGCCCCGGAGGTGATACCAGGGCCGGCCTGTCTGCGGTTGTCTGGGGAGACAGATCCTGGGAGATGCAGGGTTCAGGCTGGGAGTTAGGGTTGGTCCGAGTGGGCACCTGAAGGATGCCCGGGGTCCAGGAGTATAAATAGAATTGAGAGAAGAAGAAAAAAAAAGTTGATATTTCTTAACTATTTTCCTATCTAACCCCAGTAGAGATGTGGGAGTCTGCTGAATCTTGAGGGAAGCCTTTTTCTGGGATTTGTGAAGAGGCAGCAAAAGCCTTTTAGTGGGGACTAGTCCCATCATATTCAGAAACTCATCCTCATCTTCCACTGTGTCTTGTGGGGCATGATCAAGGTCATCTACCATCTGTTATCACAAAAGCATAGTGAAATGAGTAATCTTCGTGTCACCACGGTGGGGAACCGAAGTCCTGTTGCAAGGAGGCCTCAGGCTCACTGGGTTCGCCTACCTCCCCTTCATCCTCTGGTTCCTTGTAAATAAATTCCGGTTCCTGGCTGGGGGGAGCAGAGGTCTGAACCGGGGGTGGGTGTAATCGAAGGGAGATGAGGAAACTGACGGCCTGAAAAGCCTGCAACACCTGCAGGGCTTTGCCTATGTCCTCCACAGAGGGCATGGCTGGTTTGTCTGCTGAGAGTTTCTTTGCTTTCTCAGCAGAGGGTGCAGTGACATGCTTTTCTTTATGCATCCTTCTGGTAGGAAACAGTTCCGCTGTCGGTTCCACAGACCTCTTAGACTTTGAGGCCATCACCTTCATCTGTGGGTTTGGGCTCCCCACACTTCTTAGGCCTACCCTTTTTGGAGTGAGAGGATGAGGCCTCCTCAGAAGACTTTGGGGAGGAAGAGGCGGGAGAAGCCATTTCTTCAAGTCTTTTAACCCTCTTCTTTACTGTCTTGGGGTAAAAAGTGCTACAGACCTTACAATTAGTGAAAATGTGACTACGACCAAGACACACCAGGCAGAGATTGTGCCCATCAGCTTTGGTGATAATCTGCCCACACTTTACACAATTTTTAAAACCAGTCAGTCCTGTTTTCTTTTTGGATCGGTCTGATATGCCCAATTGCCAGGAGACCACAAAAAATGGCACCAAAAGGAAAAACAACAATTGCAGTCGGTTCCCAAAAATCAAAAAGAAGCATCAAGTAGACAGGTAGGGTGTCGAGTACCTGTATTCCACCCTGATCATGAGAGAGTGGTTCAGGCTGCTGCATACGAGGAGGCTAAGGTGCCTTTCTCTGCTCAGTCATCAATCAATCAATCAAGTTTTTATTTAACCAGGCGTTCATCGTTGAGCAGAAGCTCATTTGCAAGATGGACCTACGTGGAGCATGAACAATTGTATATACAGGTCAACACAGGTATTTACAAGGCAATACAGATAATACTCTTTACAGAGAGGAAAACAAAGAAGTTCATATGTACATAGAATTATACAGATATTGTACAGATTACACGGTATTTACATACATAGAAGTGTCTATAGGAAGATAAAGCAGGTTATCGAAGGTTGCAGGAGGAAGTAACGGAAGAAAAAATTAAAAATAAAAATATACACCAGGTAGAGGTGAAGGTAGGGGGGAAGAGAGGGAGGAAGTAGGGGAGAAAGGCTGAGGAGCGCACGTGCACAGAAAGGAGTTGGTAAAGCTGGATGTAGAAAGGTGGATGGAGAAAAGGAGTATGTGTGAGCCCCGGGATTGAATGCTATAAAGTACGGGGCATGGTAGGATGTCACAACCCAGGGTAGTGAGCTCCTATCCGAGGTTGGGAAAGGAAGAATAAAGGGATGGATGGGCCTAGAGTTGATAAGACAGGGGGATAAGAGAGAGAACAATTAGGCTGGTGAGGAGCAAGCTGGGGGGTCAGTACTTAAAATTGGGTCTAGGCGTGGCTATATACCAGTGCAGACACCGGTACTGGGTCTGAGTGGGTGAAGCAGTTACATACTTCTCTGATTGTATGGAAATAAAGCATCTTGAAAGCATTTATACCGATTAGAGTGCTTAATTTGAGTTTTGTAGATCGTTCCATAAAGTAGGTATCACGAAGCTTATGGCTGCCCTGCCGGAGCGGGATTTTGCTTTGGGTACTTTAAGTGTAATAGCTGAGTAACTTCTTAACGCGTATTTCCCAATTATACTCAGGGGAAGACAGCAGGAGATATAGTAGTCATCAAAAAGGATTCCAGAAAGTTGGATACAATAGACAAAAAAAGTGTACACAACAGCTTCCTTACTTCTTAAGAAAGCAGCATACATGGCATACACAGTTTAGTACCTGAAGGCACTATTTATTTTACAGTCACCAACTTGGACTAGGGTGGAGCGTTCATTCTCATCTGAGTTGCTCACCACATTAGTTTGGTCAGTGGCACTTTGAGAGGCAGCAGAGGTGACCATTAATGTTATGCCCCCTTGCTTTCCTGTTCTCACTAAATCACTGTCCTCCAGGTTGTGCACGTGCATCTAGAAGTATGACTGACATGTGCAGTGCCTCCATTTTGGCACCATCCCAGTCAGTTCGTAGTGGGTGAGGAGTCTGAGGATGGTACGTCGCCACAGACCAGATGGGGAGCAGGAGACAGGAGTCACAGGCGGCAGCGATCCAGAGGTGTTGTTTGGTGGTGGTTGTGACGGTACTGTAGGTGGTGTGACAGTCGGGAGACTTCGGGCAAAGAGTCAGCGACAGAAGACGATGGGGGAACCAGAGTAGCAATCCTGAGACCTAACTAGTGCTTCCAGCCAGGACTCTCAGGATCATATGAAGCCAGCCCACCTGTTGGAGATGGGAATTAGACAGCAGGAGTGGCAGGGGGCCAGGAGGCATCGGAGGGTTGCAGGAGTACAGACCAGAGCAGCAATCTGCCAACTAGCCACCAGGATTGGATCACACACATCAGAAGCCTGCCAGAGTTGGAGGAGGAAGTCAGTCTGTTTTTTTTTTTTTTTTATTACAGGTGCTGAGTTTAGCCTATGTCTACTGTTAGACAGCCACTAGACCTAAGCAAAGTGAAAGTTTTGGTTAATAAAAATACTTTAATCATTCACTGTGACTTATAAGTGCTGCAAGTTACCTTCACATTTCCAGTGTCACCACAGGCATCCAGTAGGCAAGCAGGATCTTTGTTTCCGAATTTGTTGCAGACTAAAGGCTTACTTATTAGGAACAAACAAAAATTGCTTAAAACTGTCACAACAGAATACTTTTTGAAGCTTGTGTTGAAGCAACAAAAAACTATCTAAAACCTAAACAACTAGGTATAATTTGTTAAACACGTCTTCAGTCAGCACAATACTGTGCAAAGGCAAAGCGTGTGTGAGTGTATTCATTTAAATTTGACAGTATTTGCTATATTATTCTAGACTAGAACTTTTAAAAAGTATTAAATAAAACTCAGGGGGGTGCCTTATGCATGAAGTCCTCTTCAGCCATGTCACCAAGGCTGGGCATGCAGGCCATCTTTCCTGAGCAAACTGCAACAATGAAAATTGTCTTTAGAGAATTTAGTGAACTGTAAGTACGTAGAGAATACTGGATGGGCAACTATGCAGAACCAGTGTGTTCTGCCACAGAGGGATTCTGATTCCCTCTGACCTCGAGAGCAAAGCTCGAGAGGTCCATGGGAATCAGAACCCCGAGGTGGCAAAACACACTGGTTGTGCATAAAGTTGCCCATCCTGTATTTTTTATAGTGTATAGTACTGTGGAAAAATGTGTTTTGTGAGTTTTTTGCTTTCAAAATGAAACTGACTCATGCAGTCTCTAGAGGTTCTAGAATGCTATTCTACCATATAAGCAATAATACCCAACAGGGTGGGTGGTATTGGACAATACTGGACCGCCCAGGAGCATAATGAGGCCCAACACCACAGGCAGAAGGCCTTATAGCCCCTGGAAGGTCCGGTGTTTCCCATACCGCCCACCCTGGAGGGTATTATTGCACTTAAAAATGGGTCGGTCATAAACTTTGAATCAAAAGCTACTAAAATAAAATAAATACATAAATAAACCAAATAAATGCACTTGATCATATGATTACTGTAAAGTAGTACCTTGCATGGCTCAGTCTACAGCATTGGGGCACTGGTCATGCATGTTCACGCCCCAGTACGTGTAGCCCCACCCCCACACGAGTATGATTTTGAGCATTTTTCTTTTGGTACACCTGCAGCCCCCTCTTCTTCATATGCCGTGCTGACAGCTGAAATGGTTTCATTTCTTACTCATGCCCTGCTCCTGTATTTGCTGCGATCCTGCTTGCCCACAAAAGACCAGAGTGCTCTGCACCTTCATGGCGCTACCAAAAAGGCATTTTTTTAAATGATGGAGGTAAGAGCGAGCGCCGTGCAAGCTAAGGCAGATGGCATTCAGAGAAGCTGCAATCGCATCAGGACACAAGAACTCTAGTAAGGACTTGGAGAGGCTCACTCACGCTGCTTTGGAGAGGCTTGTGCTGCACTTTTAGTCGTTTGCGTGAAGCCGTTCTGACCGACGGCTTCCTTTTTCTTATATTTTAATTTTTATTTTGGGCGATGGTCTAGTTACTGTTTAAGTAACTGAATTTAAAATAAGATCAACGGGGTTGTGTGAATGGGATTTGGAGTGGAGCCTGAATGACACAGGAAGCTGTCTCCGCTATTGCGATATGCTAGCGGTTTGTGATCAAAAACACAGATACTGTGTACCAGGTTATTTATTATTTTTTAATTTTTTGTTAAAAGGCAGATCAGGAGAACAATCAGGATGATGGTCAGGTCTCAGCTGTCTGTAAGCGAGACAAAAAAAAAAATGGCGGGCATTTAAAATTCAGCATTCCACTAACGCCCAGATATTGGTAGTCAGGCTGGTTTGGGAATGGTACTTTTTTTTTTACCTGGGCTCTATTGTCTGATAGACGCCCACCTTGCCAGGGCTATCAGCCAATCAGAGTGCAGAGATTTCTTAGCCCATTTTCTAAAGTAGGGTAGAACAGCATTCCATGACCTTGGAACTGTGGTAGAACAGCATTATGAAAGGGATGGAATTCTATACAGAACAACACTCCACTATACACTATATCAGGCATTCATATTTTCTCTGTCTCTGTTACCTGATGTATGTATATATCTCTTAAGGTAAGTAAGCAATAATCCCTGACAGGGTGGGTGGTATTGGGCAATACCAGACCACCCAGGGGCGTAATGAGGCCCAACGCCGCAGGTGGAGGGCCTTATAGCTCCTGGAAGATCCGGTATTGGCCAATATCACCCACCTTGGAGGGTATTACTACGCTTAGAAAATGGGCTTCTGTGTACATTTTAATAAAGTAATAAAATAACAGAGGAAATTACTGTGAAAATATATAAGCACTACAACATTTTCTTTTAGGTAATGTAGTCCCTGGTTTCTGTGCTGTCCCATTTTATGTTGCACCCCCTTCCCCACAGAGCCATTCTTTTGTACATATGCCCCCTCCCATTTCCAGAAGAGACAATTTCTAAATGTTTGGCCCCAGTAGTCTCTTAGTGTCGTTTTTTGAGTTTTAAATAAATAAAATGTTTTACCAGTTTTCTTGTTTTTCTTCTTTCTGAGGTCGGAAATAGCGGCTGTTAAGATTGGGAGCATTATCCTGTGACGGCTGTGAGTGAGACGCAAGACAACTGAAGCAAAAAGTGAGCTGGTATCAGCTTATTTTATTTTTTTTTAAAGTAAGTTTCAGAAGCTATTTTCTTAAGAGATGGTGCAGCGAATGTAATGGGTAGGGGAGCCTGAGTGTGGGAGGAGACTGCATGCTGTTCGCAGTCGAGGAATGTCGCAAACAAAGCAGGCGGCAAAAAGAAAAGAAAGGTGCACTTTATACTATGCGATCGCAAGTCCAGGTTACTGTTTTTAACCCCCTTTACTGGATGGCAGCAGGACAGCGATCGAAAGTACAGGGATTTCTATTATTTTTTCTTTCTTTTCGCACAGCAGTCAAGTCTTCAGACCTCTCAAGTGTCACGATTTTTTTCAGAAGCTGGCATCCCATTTTTGGCCCTCCATTTCAACTCCTGCTCGATCTGCTGCAGCTGCCATCCTCTCTGAATGTTATGGTAAACAGACCCTGGTGCTGAGGCAGAAACACATCGGGTAAGGACAGCAAATGTAACTAAAATCATTCAAAAACCATGACCTGTGCTGTACCAAGACTCCCGACCACCAGAAGAAGAAGAGACATTTTTAAATTCTCCCCGATATGGCACACACAGAAGCAGCTACATTAGCTGTATTTCTGTCACAGGAACTTCGAGTTGACAGCAGGTGGCAAGCTTGATGAGGAGGTCGTGAGAGCACAAACGGAGCCACCGATACTGTCTTGCAGTTTTTTTTAAGGTTTGGGCTCACATTGTTTAAATAAACAGCTGGATTCTAAATGCGGGGTTACATTTATTAAAAGGAAGGCATTGGCAATGGAGTTGTGGGAAGTGGGGTCATGCTTCGTTTTGGATACAGTCGCCAGAGGAGTGTATGGGAGCTGAGCGAGCGGTAGAAGCAGCGCAGTTGATTAGTGTAGTGCAGTGCAAGGTATGCACCATAGCTGCTCCTTTTTTTTTTTTTTCATATAAAAAGAGCTTTCTTAACCTACATTGGGTGACTACTGCCATGAGTGCCGTTGTTGGGGGGGGGGGTGAACACTCACTCGCTAAGTGAGATAATGAAATGGTGGCATTTTAAAATTCATGCCTAATGCTTTGGCCAATGAGGAAGCGGGGTGGGCAGAGGGATATTTAACTGGGTGAAGTGTCAGTTTGGCTTGTACTTTTAATACCCGGGCTCTGTTGTCTGATAGATGCCTGCCTTGCCAGGCGTATCAGCCAATCAGAGCCTGGAATTTTTCAAGCCCATTTTCTAAGTAGGCAATAAATGAAAAGTACTTTACCATGTCATGGTTTAGGGGCACTGCCATGCATGAGACCTTTGATGCTGGGCCAGCGTGGAGGGGAACCATGGTTACTGCTGTGCACAGGGTCCCTAGCAATGTAAATCCAGCACTTCTGATTGCTACTGCAAAGCTATACTGGATTCCTGGGGTCAGAATATGTAATTCTTGCAGTACTATATACAAAATAATCTTATGGACCTTGGGCAGTACACCAGTATCGACTTACTGGTAATCTTCATTTTAAAGGAACTTTTTGGTAGTAATGCGACCCATGCCATATGCAGGGGCAGAATTTAAGAAAAATAGGGGTATTCTTGGCAGAATACCGGATTCAGAATTTTGGTATCCCACCTGGAAATCTAGTACTGTATTCCGCCTAAATTCAACGTTTTTTTTATTTTATGCATGTGCATAGAAAATTTTGAACACCCACATGTAACTTGGCCATTTTAGTTTTTTCACCAAATTTTCAACATGGTCTTTTTGGGACCCAACCTCATGAAGAGTGCCACTGTCATTTCTTTCACTGGTGCCGAAAGGTGATTTTGCAAAATGACTGCGCCACAAGTGTGAAAACATATTTTCGGCAAGATGTGAAGAATGACAGCTGTACTGTTTATCAGGGGTGTGAAAAAAATGGCAGTGTTGTGAATTTGCAGTGAAAATATAAAAAATTGCCGAAGTTGCCGGCCTGGTGGTGGTGCTGAGGGTTGAGGTGCTGGATGCCTTTCCTCACGCCACACCGGCGACTCGTGTTCGGGAACCAGCACGAACCGCCAGGGGTTGGCAGGGGAGGAGAGGGATTGAGCGTCCACAGGACTGCTCTCCCTTTCCGGGGAGGGGGGACATAAGCACTTGGTGCTCGACTGGCCCCTAGCAGAAGCTGGGGACTGGCGCACAGAGGCTTTGAAAAAGGGGGGAGATGAGGCATACGCTCAGAAGAGTGCATACAGGCGCGTGCGCGCTCGCTCCTTGTGGCGTCACTACATGTCCTAGTCTCAAGGGGAGTAAAAACTTGGAGGAGAAAAAGCTGGCATTGGCAGGCAGAATGATCAGATCCCTGCAGGCGCCGCCTCCGCGACGGGCAGTAACCATCAGCACCGGATCCGTGTGTGACGGTGGGTTGGAGGGGTCCCCGCCTCCCTGTCATGGGGGGGTACAGCCGTGGGGTTCACCGAGAGGTAAGCTGCGAGCGGAGGACGGGGCTGGGGATCATGAGAGACTAGCCGCCAGTGCCAGGGTGGATAAATAAGAGCAGCTGCAAAAAAAAAAAAAAACTGCCGAAGTTATACGCCTGCATAGAAACATTTCAACAACTGCGCATATCTCAGCTATTTTTCAATATTTTTGTACCAAATTTTCAACATGGCCTTTTGGGACCCAATCTCATGAAGCGTGCCACTGTCATTTCTTTCACTGGTCCCGAAAGGTGATTTTGCACAACGATTGCGCCATTCTGTGCCACAGGTGTGAAAACACATTTTGGGCACGATGTGAAGAATGAGAGCTGTACTGTTCATGGGTGTGTGTGAAAAAATAGCAATGCTGTGAATTTGGAAAGAAAATATTAAAAACTGCCAAAGTTATGAGCGTGCATAGAAAAATTTAAACAACTGTGCATATCTCGCCCATTTTTTAATATTTTTGCACCAAATTTTTCACATGGCCTTTTTGGAACCCCACCTCATGAACACTGGCACTGTCATTTTGTTACTCTGTCCCGAAAGGTAATTCCACGCAGCGACTACGAAACCACCTTTTTGGAACGAATAACAAAATGACAGTATCAGTGTTCATGAGGTGGGGTGCCAAAAACACCATGCTGAAAATTTGGTACAAAAATGTTGAAAAATGGCAGAGATAAACATAAATCGAAAACGCCATTATGTGGCATGCAGCTAGATTCTTCAGTTCACGGTTCAGCTTTGAAGACTGCAGACATATCCCAGTCCACAGAAGATGACAGCCGCCAACCTTGGATGGCAAGTACAGGGTGGGGAGGGTTACTCAGTGGGAGGGTCGGGATGGGACCCGAGGGACCGTTTTCTTTTGCAGGAAAAAAAGTCGTCAGGGAACCGTTTTCTTTTTTAAACAGAGAGGGGATTACTGTAACATTTCAGGATACTGGGAGTGGGCTCCTCAGTGTCCCAAAGTACTGAGAAGGGGGGCAAGCACCAACATGGGGATTGGGCCCCCCATTATCGGGTCGAATGCCCGAAAAAATCGGGCAACTGCCGTGGAGCACCAGGGCTCAAATTTTGGTATTCCAGTACGAAATTTGGTACCCAAAATGTAACAGAATACCGTTAAATTCATGCCCTGATATGCCATCGCAAGGCTTCCTGGACATTTCATTGACATTTACCTTTTATTGTTTGCACCTCCAGTGGTGTAATGAAGTCGGAGAGGTGCTATTTATTTACTTCTTTTTCATTTAAAAAGTTTCACCAGGAAAGGTATACTGAGCAGAACTGCTAGTTTCCAGATGCATCCTAGGAGGGGGAACAAACACAATAGTACTGGTTACAACTTCAAGTGCATACAATACATTACAAGTTCAGATGCAACAGGCATGTTACATTCAGGTCAAGCAGATTGCAAGATTAAATGAATACAGGAAGGAACACGTTGCATATTGGCAAAATTCTAAGGATATATCTTGAGTGGGTGGATGAAACATAAGGCAAGCCACCAGTTGTGCAAGTGCATAACAAAAAGGAGATGGGGATGGGGAAGAAGACATTAGAAATAGTTGCAGAAGGGGAGAAGCTACAGTATACACCAGGTTGTAACAATGATTTTTATTTGTACCATAATGGAATACAATATACGTGGTATTGTATTTGCTTTAATACTACTAAAATGCGATAAAGAAAAGGAAGGGGGAAAAAGGTGTCTGAAATAGTAAATACACGCCCTTTCATCCTTTTCATCTGCTACATCGGGTCTCAGAAGGCACCTACCCTTCCCTAGGTCTTCCTTAATTTGATCTACAGACCCAAATTATATTTAAGTAAGCTTTTCTTAGGGGATAGTTAAGGTTTTAAGCATGAAGCAGGACATGGGAGTGAGGTAGTAAAGGCAGTTAGTTTCCTTGTTTTTTTAGACAGGCATCTGCAGCTCACTCATCTTTTGGACTGCCTCCCTGGATTTTATGTTGCCTGTGTTTGACGTTTGTTCTTGGGTCCCCACGCTCGCTCTTTCAGGTTTTTGTCATCATAAGCCTAGTGTTGCGAAGGCGCTCTCTTGATTCAATGGAGGGCGACTCTGAGGAACCCCACCCCCAGCTTCAACGGACTAGAAGCCAGGACTTTCTGTGGTTCCCCATCTGTGCGACCGCCAGCTTGTGGACCTGTGCCCCTTGCTGGTGCTTCTTTTACCGTCATATGAGAGGGCCACCGATGCAACTCGGTCCCATGTTCCTGCCGGACTGCATTCCTGGGGTGTGTGGTTGCTGAAGTTGGTGGACTGACTGGCTTGGCATTTCCGCAGAGTGTTGTGAGGACACTGGTGTGTTTCACGGACTGGTGTGGCCGGTTGAGCTACATGGGGATAACGTTTGACCCAGGACTCAAGACTTGTGCCCCCGTGGATCTATCATTTGGGGGGCCAAAGATCTTCAGATACTGGTAATTTCCCTTGGGGTCCCAGTAGCTGGTGAGAGCAGCTCTGGGGTAACCCTGGGAGCATATCTTGTGGATGCATTCATAATTTGTACTCAGACAGATTACCTGGCTACGGAGAGACTAGGGCAGTGAGAGGGCCCTCAGCCGTAAAGTGGATTCGGCAGTGAAACTTCTGAGTACTTTCCTGTTACCTTTTGAACTGTAATATTTGTGATCCTAACCATCAGGATTTTATGTGTGAGCTGCAGACTGCTCTCCTGAGCTTGATAACTTATCTGCGGGCTTCCTGCTTCTTCGGGTCGTGGGTGGGGGTTGCAGAGGTGGAAGGTGAAGGTTTTAGTTTTCTTAATGCGAGTGTGTGGTGTGTGTGGTTTAGGGTGCTTGCTGTTTTCATGTATGCTTGCATTGTGTGTGGTTGTATAATTAGGACTTAGCATGCTTGGGACTTTTCAGACAGGCAAGAAGTGTCTGGGAAAGTATGAGGGCCTGGGGCGGGCTAGAATACTGTATGAGGCGTCCCAGCTGCTCGATCTGCAGACATTTTCCGACCTCCCAGTTTCCACCACTACAGCAAGGCGCTGTCGGGGGGTCGGGATCAGAAGGAGCCGCACTGATCAATTGTGGAGGGCGCCTCATGCAGAGCAGTAGGGGGCAGGATTGAGGTAGTTAGGTGCAGAAGGCACCCTGAGTTTCGACGGGTCCAAGGGACATGCCAGAGGTGTTTGGTGCCCATCACCCGGGTTCCCACCAGACCAAGTGGGCAGTTAGCCAGAGGGGCCACACTGTCCACCAATCCCCTGAGGGCAGTGCTTTGCAATGTCAGATTGATCAGAAACAAGACCGCAATTATAGTGGACTTGATTTCTTCGGTCGATCTGGCTTGCATCATGGAGACCTGGGTGGGCAATGATGCTGGCCTGGTTTTAGAGGCCACCATCCCGCCAGGGTACTCCGTATGCACTGCCTCAGAGTGGAACGCCCGGAATGGGGGTAGCCATCCATTTTAGATCCGAACTAGGCTTCACCCTGTACCCAGTGAGCACGGGGTTCATTTGAAAGTGTGGCTGTTCGTGGGAGTCCGAGCGCAGGATGCAGGATTCTCCTGATTTACCGCCCCTTGGGGCGGCAGGAGAATTCCTGCAGGAGGTAGCCAACTTCGTCATCGGTGAAACACTGGAGGCACCCAGATGTCTAGTGTTGGCTGGCTTTAATGTTTGGTCTGACAACGAATCTTCTCAGCTTGGTTACAACTTCCTCCAGGTTATGTACTCTCTGGGCCTGTCGCAAGAAGTTTCTTCCATGACCCACCAGGGCAGCCGCATGTTGGACCTGGTCTTCTCTCTGGGGCTTGAGATAAATAATCTCAAGAATGATTGAGTCGTTTGGTCCTATCATTGCATGGTGGAGTTCTTGTTTGGCTCCCCCCCCCACCGAGATGGTAAGCTACTGCCCTTTGAGGGGTCTGACCCCCAAGGGTCTTCTGGCGGTGGCTGATCTATCTAGTGTGGGCAATGCATGCATGGGGGGGTACGTGTGCAGCAGTTGCTACCTATAATAAGGTGATGTCTGATGCATTCAACTCCCTCGGCGCTGGTCCGTGGAGTATCCAAATCCTCTCACTTGAGGTCCTCTTGGTTTGATGGGGAGCTCAAGGCAATGAAGATTGTGGGTCGGAGATTAGAGCGCAGCTGGCAGAAGACCGGGCTGGAGGAGGACATACTGGCCCTGCATACACATTATGGTGTGTACCAGGGGGGCAATCAACCGTATGAAGGCAAGAGTTCCTGTCCAGGGAGATTGTCACCAGAAGAATTGATCAACTGTGCTTTTCTGGACTGTAGACAGGCTTCTTCATCCAGCCTATCTGCAGCCGTGAAAAGCTTTTTCTGACGCTTTATGTGAAGAGTTTGCTCAATTCTTCTCGGATGGAGTGTCTGCTATCTGGCAAGACATTCTGCCAGTGAGCCACATTCTGGCTGACAGTGGTCACCGTGGGCGTCCAGAAAGCACTCCGCCTAGTTGGGGCGAGTTTAGACCGGTGGAGGTGGCTGAGGTCATTGAGGTTGCTTCCAAGCTGAGACACACACACTGTGAACTGGACCCAGTGCCGACACATTTCTTGATGGGATGTGCAGACTCCATTGGCCCGGTGTTTGCCTCAATTGTCCGACGTTCTTTGTCAGAGGGGGTCTTCCTTAATGCCTTGAAGAAGACATTGGTGAGACCCCTTCTGAAGAAACCATCTCTAGGCCATGATGTCAAGGCAAACTACCATCCCATCTTCAACCTTCCATTTCTGGGTAAGGTTTTAGAGAAAGGTTGTGGCACTTCAGCTTGAGGAGCACCTCATGGCCCATGATTTATACGAGCCTCTCTAGTCTGGGTTTCGTGCAAGGCATAGCACTGAAGAAACTGCACTAGTTCGTGTGCATAATGACCTCCTTAGGCGAGAGATCGAAGAGAGGGGACAATTCTTGTTCTCCTCAGCATCTGACACAGTGGACCATTTAGTGTTACTCGAACACCTGAGGGAATTCCGAGGACTCGCCAGCATTGTCATCTGCCAGTTTGAGTCTTTTCTCATCAACAGGAGGCAAAGGGCAGTGATGGGGATTTTCTCCTACTCCCCTATGGAGTACCCCCAGGGTTCAGTCTTGCTGGTGATGTTGTTCACCGTGTACATACTGCCTCTGGAAGAGCTCATTAGGAAGTACAGCTTGGGTTTTCTTTTCTATGCTGATGATACCCAGCTGTACCTCTCCTTTGCCCCGGGACATCCAACGCAGTGGACATGCTAAACACTTGCCTTGCTGAGATCAATGACTGGATGGCCTCCAGCTGGTTGCGACTGAACCCCAACAAGATGGAGGTATTGGTGGTGGAGTTGAACAGAGGGCATGATAGGATGGCCTCTGGTGCGGAGACGGGGCTTTTTCTTGGATCTGTACCACTGAAGGCCTCCTCTAGGGTGTGTGATCTTGACGTTATTCTAGACAGTGGACTAATGTCTGAATCTCAGGTATCATCTGTTGTCCATACCAGTTTTTACCATCTGAGGAATATCGCCAAGATAAAGCCCCTAGTTTCACCTCTGGACCTCCCCACCTTGGTACATGCCTTTGCGACGTCGAGGCTTGACTACTGTAATGTGCTCTACCTCGGGGTCTCTGGAGGTACCCTCTGCTGGAGGCAGCTGGTGCAGAATGCAGCTGCCAGGTTGTTGACGGGGCAGTCTAAGTACTGCCACATCACCCCAGTGCTGCGTGAACTGCACTGGCTGCCGATCAGGTGGAGAGTCCTCGTTAAGGTGGGCTTGCTCCCTTTAAGGCCCTACATGGCCTGGGCCCTGGTGGACCTTCTTACACCTGCTGTCTCGGTCCGCTCCCTCTGCTCCTCCTCTAGTGGCCTCCTCGACATTCCTAGGACGAGGTTAAAAACGGATGGACACAGAACTTTCAGACCTGTCCTGTTAAATTTGCTACATCCTGCTGTAAGAGAGGCCCCTTCAGTAGAGGTATTCAAGGTCCACCTCAAGGCCTTCCTGTACAGTCAGGTTTTCCCAGACTTTGTTTTATAATTCTTGTCCTGGCCTGACTTCTGTTATCCAACTTTGTCCCTGGCCATTTAGTTATTTATTTCGTTATATTTCTGATTTATCTATTTTTAAATGTTATAATTGTGTGATTTAGTCTAGTCTTATTTATTATAGTGTTTATTGTATTATTAGTTTTATTATTGTTAATGATTTTAATTTGTGTACGGCACCCAGAGCCTCCGGGACTGGGCGTCTTTGAAATAAAATTTGCTTTGCCTACCCACACTTTTGCACTGTATCCCATAGGGTAACTTGGTCTACCTGGAATTTACAGTCAAGGAGTACAAACAGACAGAAAATACAGATTATTCATCTCTAACTGTAGATCTAAGAATAGTATAGAGTTCATATCCACACCGGCAGGTTCCTGGAGATGGGCAATCCATTAGAAGTCTTCAAACTAAACTCCTCCCACCACCTGGGTGGCATATATTCTGGCTCTACCTGGTGACATCAGATCTTTGCATGCTGGAAGCCGGGATCCATGTGCCACTTGCCACGGAAGGTCAGGTGGGTTGTGTGGATGTAAACTGTATACCATTCCTAGAATTACACTTACACGTGAATAACCTATATGTCTAAAGGTGTAAATACAGTTCACTATATACACTCTGGCAGACTCAAGCAATTCTCCAGGAGGAAAGGGCAAGTTGCGCACCCCTACCTGTCAAATTAAGACTGGAGGACCGAGGACCAAAAAGCAGCATCCTGATGACTCATAATGTTGATGCTGTAATGGGATATGAAGGTGCGTGTGGCTTTACTATAGGTTCCAACCCTGCATATTTCCACAATGGGGATGTCCTTAAATGCAGCCACTGAAGCAACAGTATGTCTGGTGGAATGAATCCTTAGGTGATTCTGTACCAGCTAACCTATAGCAGAGGTCAATGCAGGATGCAATCCACCTGGCAACTGTCCACTTTGCTGCTGGTCTGCCAGGTGTGGCTCCAGTGCATGTTACAAACAACTTGCATGCCTCACCCCCAAACTCCAGTCAAACGCTACATATAATATTAGAGAGCTCTTTGCAGGTCCAGAGTGTGCAGCTTATGGCTGACCTCCAAGGTCGGTTTGTAAAGTATGCCGGTAAGTTAACTGCCTAGTTAAGGTAAAACTATGATATGATCTTCAGGATGAACTTCAGGTGGGGGTGAAGGAGTGCCCTATCCTTGTGGAAGACCAGATAAGGAGATTCCACCTAGAGCGCCTGGAACACACTGATCCTTCCTGCTGATGTGACAGCCACTAAGAAGGCAATCTTCTATGACAGGTGAGACATCTTGCACTTGTGGATAGGTTCAAACAGTTTGCCTATCAACATTCTCAACCCAGCAGCAGGTCAAAAGGTGGCAGAGATTCGCGTATCGGAGGGGGACAAGTATTCCAGGCCCATGAAAAAATACCCGAAAACCTTCTTCTGGGCCACCATCAGCTTACCAACCATGCCCGGTAAGCAGAGATGCAGGGTGGTTAAGCTCCTTGTCCTGGCATGAGACTGAGAACCTCTTCCACTTGAATGCATAGCATTTGCAAGTTGACAAACTTACAATATGCCTCTTGATACAGGGATCATTCAGATGACGTTTCCCCAGACCCGCCTGAGAGCACTGCCTGCTGATTATTCACTCCCGCAATGTGGATCTGCAGGAGATCTGAACCCAGGCTGTGTACGAGGGTACAGGTGTGGAAAGCCTCCCAACACAAGGGTAGGGGGGGTGCATTCTGCCCTGCCTGTTCAGGCAGAACATGATCATAGTGTTGTCTGTCTTGACCTGCAGGATCTGACCTCTGATCAATGCAGCAAAGTGCAGCACATAAGAACCCAACCTGAAATTACTGGGCAAAGGATGTAAGATCCAATGCCCGGTCCACAGGGGGTCTAGTTCTGCCCCATCAACCTTTATCACTTGCTCGATGGTCTGGAGGGTCAGATCTCTGGACCGCTCTACGGTCTCCTAGGACAACCCAGCTATCAGCTAGCAATCCAGAAAGGGCTATACCCGACACCCTTGTGCAGCAGGAGGGCTGCCACCACTGTCAAGCACTTGGTGAATACCCTGGGCATGGACAAGAGGCTAAAGGGCATAACCTGGAACTGATTAAGTATCCCCTCTGTGCGGAAATGAAAATTACATACTCACCATAATTGTTGATCTTCTAGAATATCTTCACCATTGATTCGTGCATATGGGTTTAGGGCCAGAGACACTAGGACATCGGGGGAGCTTTTTTTCTGCAGACAAGGAGCCAGCGTCAGCTACTGACATCGCCCACACGCTTCACAAGACACCCTGCACTAGACAATAACCATCATCAGCTCCATCTAGCACCTCAGTTCTGTTTGACAGAAGAGAAACACAGTGGAGAGAAAATAAATGAGAGAACTAGATACTTTCTAGCCCAAAGGTATAGTAGAAGGGCAAAGAAAGTAAAATAAACAACCAATTAGAACCCAACTACCAACTTAAGAGAATAAGGGTTGGGCCTACAAGGTGAGACAAAGGCAGTAGGTCTAAAAGAGCCAGACACTCTTAGCACTAACCAGAGTGTGGATAGTGAAATGTAAAAAGACAGGGTAGCAGCCCTGAGCAAATGGCTCTGGCATGGGACACCCTTAAAAATGAGATGGTATAAATGCCCCAAAATGGAAAAAGGCCAACTGGACTCCCAAAAAGAATAGCTCAATGTTACCAGGTAGAACCTGTGTGAACTCGAGAGTAATTTATAACACTGCTTTCTCTATGACAGGGTGGAGAAAATATGAATGAAGAGCATAGGAGTTGTAGGACTATAAGTCCTAGGGAGGCAAGATGTGGCCATCTCCATTGGCATGCTCAAGATGGAGTGGGTGAAGCCAAATGCACAGAGAAGTAGCAAGGGATGCCAACCAAAAATTCCAGCATGAGAGGAAGAGGGATGTACCCCGGGTGAAGCTAGTACTTTGATCCATGCAAGTGCACTGCACTGTTCCACAGACAGAGCATTTGTTTACTGGTGTTAGAATGGATGGTGCCCAGGGCACATGTTGCTTATAGAAACTAAAATGGATATACCTTATAGGGGATATACCATGGGCACGGAAAAGGAGAGAGAAGAATGGAGGGAAGGTGGTCACCTATCCACTTCATGGGAAAAAAACAGAAAGCGGGGTGGGGGTGTTTTTGGTTGGTTGGTAGTAGAGTCAAGTGATCCCCCCACCTCCCTTTTTTGTTGAGGCATCGCACCGGAATGCTCAACCTTTTTACCTTTTGTTTTGTTTACAAAGCAAAAACAGCCACTACATAAAGACCATGGAACAGGAGATGTAAGCAGGCATGTGCTGTAAAAGGGTGAACTGTCAGAGGCCCTGGCTCCCAGCCGAGCAGAGAATGGTGGGCAGTATCTGAATCAATGGTGAAGATATTAAGGAAGATTAACAATTATGGTGCGTACGTAATTTTCATATCCTCCAGGAATCAATCTTCACTATTAATTCATACATATGGGCCTAAGTACCAAGCTTCCCAACTAGGTTGGAGCTGGCTCACCCTGAGGCTTACCCCCAGCCCTCTGCATAGGGGAGAACACCTAAAGGCGGGGGCTATTTGTACATCTGGCGTGGCACAAGAACATCCTGAGTCAGATGAATGAGCAGGATAGTGCTCCAAAAGATACCATCTGATTGTACAGGAAAAAAGTGCGCCCCTGGAACTGGGAGTTAAGCACCTTTTGCATGGCCATAGGTGCCAGTCGAGAGAGACAAAGCCATGCTGTTCGCCGAATGCAGACTCTGCTTCCCAACAGCCTGGAGGCCACCTCACTCGCATCATATGGATGCCCTCATCTGGTGCCTCGGCAACTCCAGGCCTTTATCAGCAAAGGCAGATGGTTTGCCCGAACCAACTCCAAGTGTGGCATGGCAGCTAGGAGCTGTCCTAGCTGCATTCACAGGCCCATGCTGTAAGCTGCTAAATGTGTCTGATGTGCAGAAATGCATATCATGGTGTGAGCCAAGGAGAACACCTTTCTTCCCAAAGCATCTGTCTGCCCAGAGTAAGCGTCAGGAGGACAGTCACATACCGGGTGTCGAGGCCCTGCTGAGGTCTGCATGACCTCAATCCCTGAAGTGGGGTGAGGTACTGGGCCTGCACAGCCAGTGGATGCGCAAAACCTCTGGTAGACACCCTTGTGGGATAGAGGGAGACTGAAGGGACATCTCAAAACTGTCCTGGCACATTCCTCAAAGGCTCTAGGCCAGGGAGGGATGACAAAGTGACAATCACTGAAAGCTCCTAGGAGTCTCAGCTGTATGAACAACATACTGCATATGGCTATGATGCTATGGTGTCAGTGTCTAGTGCCCACAGCATGTCCGTCAGGAATCTCTGGTACAGAGAGTACTAAAAAGCCAAGGGCAAGTGGAGGGAGGACTCCATGCCCTTGGATGTGGAAGTCGACAGAGAGCAGGTGCTGGACTGGAAGCAGGTGGTGGCAGAGGGCTAAAATGGACCTGGTCAGTACTAGTGTGATATGGGAACAGCACAGAAGCCATGCTTCCAAACTGGCTCCAAGTGATAGGCCCAAGAGGATACATGATTCCTGGAAGCTCAGGAAGAGGTGGCACACACCCAGAAGGGAGAGAAGAGCCAGAGGCCCTAGGCTGTATACTTGGACTGCAGGAATGCTCAGCTGACCTCACCCTAGAGGAGGCCATGGCAAACCTGCCCAAAGAAAGTCGATCTACCGAAGAGGAACAACCAGCTTGGTGCTTGCGGGGGGGAGCCCTCAAGAGAGGAGAGCAGAGCCATTCAGTCCCCTCAGGGCAGCTCTGGTCCTCGCCTGTGACAGGTTCAGCAAACAGTCCCAGGGAAACTCCATGCCCCAGTCACCCTCCAACTCTGAGATGGTGCCGTCTCTAGCACCAAGCTCAGGGTGAATGAGTGGCTAAGTTATAGAGTTATCCCGCCTCCGCAACCGGCACTGTCCTTCGTGTCGTGCCCAGTGTCTGTTCCAACCCCAACCTCAGATCCATCCCTGCGTGGTGTCGGATGCCAATTTGCTGTCATGAATGATACGAACTGGGGATGGACCCGGAGGTGGCACCGTTGCCAGCACCATACCCGTTGTCAGGAACAGAACTGACACCACAGCCTGCAGCACACAGGCCAATGGGGCTGGTGTCGACCATGACTACCGCAGCCACTGGGCTATGTGGGGGAGAGATTATCAATCAGTACCTCCGGCACCGGACATCACACGGCCTCGGTGTTCATCCCTCTCCAGGCAACGCGAACGGTACCAGGAGGGGGACCAACGTCACAAGTGACACCAACCTGCTGACACTGCAGACATGTCAGGAGCCGCTGCGGCAGCAGGCCACAACACCAAGGTGTCCACCAGTGTACACCAAGCATATACCTTCGGCCCTACCACTGGGGGACGTCTGCTGCCCAAGGCAGACAGACTGGGGGGGGGGTGCTCAGCAGGCTGCCCAGAAGGAGCCAGCCGTCCACCAGACCTGCCCAATGAGGCTTCCAATGCTCACGTGTAGCAAGGTCGAGAAGGACCCTGTGCTTCCACAGTACCAGAGGTACTGGGAAAGGGCCCAGAGACTTGTCCCTGGCTACATGGTTTCGCTGCCTTCGAAAGTAGGATTCGGACAACCCAACTTCAACATGCAAACTTCACGGCTGCGGTGGTCCATACAGAAGCAGGCGTTGCAGGAATACATATCATGTGATGGGCCAAGGCAGGTCCAGAAGACTTGATGTCAGCCCTTTGTCACAATCAGCTTTCCACGGGGGCACCGACGCATAATGGGGTCCTTTTTAGGCCCCTTTTTCTTTTTCTCAGACTTTGACATTACAATTTAATGACAAAATGAAAGGCAACACCGCAAAACAGAACACTTATCAGTGGTGAAAAGTAGAAATTTTGACAACGGTCGAACCAAAGCACTGTCACTCCTATGGTGTACATGCAACAACAGGAAGAACAGAACAGAGGTGGGTGACAGTTATTGGTTAGCACACGGCACCACCCGAGGCATGTTGGTGACATCAGTAGCCATTGTCAGCTCCCTCCCTACAGAAAAAAGCTCCCATGGGATCCTACTGCCTCCAGCTCTAGACCCAAATGTATGAATCAGTGGTGAAGACTGATTCTTGGAAGATATGAAGGTACAGGCAATGGGATAGACTGGGATGGGGAACAACGCATCCTGGAGGTCCTGGGAGCAGAATCACATGCCCTGCCTCTGAGACAGTATGATCTGATTCAGAGTGGCCATCCGGAACTTGCACTTCCACATGAACTGGTTCGGTTCGTGCAGATCCAGTATGAGGCATCAGTCCGGCCCCCCACCCACCCCGTCCATTTCCGGACAAGGAAGTACCTGGACACATATCCTGACTGGCGTGGGCATCTTGGACATGGACTATTGCCCCTCTCTCTAAGAGCTGAGCAGACAGTGTGTCCTGAGACATCCAGGACTCTCGAGCAGTATGACGTCAGTACGGTGGGAAAGCCTCACTATCTAGAGACAACCTTCTGCTCACCACTTCTACCACCCACTTGTCCAAAGAAATGGTGGGCCACTGTGGTAAGAAGAAAAAAATTACTCACCTTAGTAATTATGTTTCATCTAGTGGAGTCTTGCTGTATTCTGACAATTGCAGTTAGGTCCTGCCTTTCAACTGCCCCAGAGAACATAGGGTTAACTTTTCTATGCATGGTATAGAATGTTCATCTCGAGCTCGGTTGAAGCCTCTGCCTGTTGTTATTAGAACTGCAACTGTCAGATCTTTTCGAGCAAAAGCTCACTAGGTGTTCTGTGTGGAACTGTAAAATTTTTAACTAGCCAACTGGCAGAAATATAATGTTTTTGGTTCTCAAAGGAAGACTCAAGTCAGGAAACCCAAAAACAAAAAATCTATCAAATGAAACAACATTCCACCTAAAGAAAAAAAAGAGGGTGTAAAATGGGCACCCCTAGGGTGCCAACACTGCTCCTGCCCACCCACATCCCAAAATCTAGGTTCTGAGAGGAGGAGGGGGGGTCAGAATACAGGAAGACTTCACTAGAAGATACATAATTACTAAGGTGAGTAATTTTTTCTTCAAACAACATGAAGTCTTGCTGTATTCTGACAATTGCAGACCACTAAGCAGTACCTCCAAGGAGGAGGGACAGAACCTACTTTGGGAATAGGCTCTGAAGTACTGCTGTGCCAAACCGAGCATCACTCCTAGCCTGGATATCCAGAGAGTAATGCTTGGTAAAAGTATGGACTGTTTTCCAGGTGGCTGCTTGACAAATTTCTAAGAGAGGGATATCCCTGGCAGTAGCCAGGGAAGCAGCTGTATCTCTAGTGGAATGAGCCCTCAGGCCTGAGGGTGGAATTCTACCCAGTTTTTCATAGCAGAATTGAAAACAAGAAACAATCCACCTGGCAATAGATCTCTTAGTGGCAGGTTTGCTCTTCCCAACTTCTCCATAAGTGAGGAACAACTGGAGGGATTAAAACCTGTGACCCTTGGTACGCTCTATGTAGTAGCTAAGGGCTCTTTTAAACATCCAAACTGTGTAGCCTCCTCTCTCCCGAGGAAGAATGATCAGTGAAGAAAACAGGGAGAGATATAGACTGATTGAGGTGGAAATCTGAAACCACTTTAGGCAAGAACTTTCTGTTTGTTCTAAGGACCACTTTATCTCTGTGAAAAGAGATGAAATCAGATTCCACTGACAAGGCTTGCAATTCACCGATACGTCTGGCAGAAGTAATGGCTACCAGAAACACAGTTTTCCAAGTCAAGAAACTTAAGCTCTGCTGAGGACAAAGGCTCAAAAGGGGGCTGCGTAAGCTGAGCAATGCAAACATTAAGATCCCAAGCAGGAGCAGGATCCCTAAAGGGGGGATTGGTGTGAAGCAATCCCTTGAAAAACTTACAGAATACAAGATGGGATGACAGAGAGGAAGACTTGCCTACACACAGGAAAGCAGAAACAGCTGCCAGGTGTACCTTGAGAGTAGCTGGTCAGAGACCTAGGCCATTAAGATGAACCATATAGTCCAGAACCATAGGCAATTCTGCAGAGTCTGGGGAAATATTTTTCTTAGAACACCAAATGCTGAATCTTTTCCATTTGGAGTTGTATGTCTTTCTGGTGGAAGGCTTTCAAGAAGCCTTAAGAATGTCCAGAACCCCTTGGGAAAGATGCAGATCTGCAAACTCTAACTCTTCAAGAGCCAAGCCTTGAGATTGAGAGACTGAAGATTTGGGTACCAAATCCTCCCCTGAGAGGATGTTAACAGGTTATAATTCCTGGGAAGAGACAGGGGGAAATGGACTGCCAGGGACAGTAACAAGGGATACCATGGCTGCCTGGCCCAGTCTGGAGCAATCAGAATCATTTTGCATGGTTATGACCTTATCTTGACCAGCACTCTGAACAGGAGAGGGAAGGGGGGAAAAGCATACAGAAATTTCCCTTCCCGGTTCAGGATCAGAGCATCCAGGGGGACTGAGCCCAAGACTGGGGGTCTGCAACAAAAAAGAGGAAGTTGGTGATTGTCTGGGGTTGCAAAAATATCTATCTCTGGAGTGCCCCATCTTGAGAAAATCACTTTCAACACCAGAGGATCTAGGGTCCATTCGTGATGGCCCTGGGATATTCTGCTCAGTGCATCTGCTAGGACATTGTTCTTCCCTGGGAGGTGAACTGCTATCAGAGAGGTTTGCAGGGAATAGGCCAGGGACCACAACTTCATCGCCTCTATGCACAAGGCCATAGACAGAGTGCCCCCTTGCTTGTTGATGTACCACATGGTGGTGGTGTTGTCTGTTCTGACCTGAACCACCTTGTTCTGTACAGATTTGGAAAAAGCTTGCAGTGCCAGAAACACTGCTCTGAGTTCCAAGAGATTCATGTGAAGCAGAGATTCCTGAGGCGACCACAGTCCCTGGGTGGTGAGCTCCCCCAAATGGGCTCCCCAGCCCAGCAGGGAAGCATTTGTGGTGAGGACCAGTGAATGAGACTGAGTGACAAATGGAACTCCTTGTCTCAAATTGTCCTGATCCTGCCACCATTGCAGGGCTTGGATCAGGGTTCGAGTCACTGGAATTAGTTTGGTAAGGGAATCCTTTCTTTGGGACCAAAAGACTCTTAGGTGGAACTGAATGTCCCTCATTTGGAATCTTGCACCCTGGACCACTGCTGTAGAAGCTGCCATGTGGCCCAGTAGCTGAAGAAATGCCTTGCTGGTCGAGACACCTGAAGGCTGAATGAAGAGGCCAGTTCCATGAGGGTCCTTGCCCTTTCAAGGGGAAGGAAGGCTCTTGCTTTCACCGTATCCAGCTCTGCCCCTATGAAGGTGAGGAGCTGCACTGGTTCGAGAACTGACTTTGGTAGGTTGAGAAGAAATCCATACGAAGTAAGCACTTGCTGGTGTGACTTGACTTGGTCTGGAGACTGGTCTACTATAAGCCGGTCATCCAAGTACGGGGAAAATGGAAATCTTTTGTCTTCTTAGGAAGGCAACAACTACTGCCAGGCACTTTGTGAAGACCCTTGGAGCTGATGTTAGGCCAAAGGGCATTGCTCTGAACTAATAGTGGCCTGAGGACAGCTTGAATCTGAGGTACTTTCTGTGGGAGCACCGGATGGGAATGTGAAAGTAGGCATCTTTGAGGTCCAGGGAGGCTAGCCAGTCTCCTGGCCTGAGAGAGGGGAGGATACTTCCCAGAGTTATCATTTAGAACTTTGGCTTTAAAAGATGTTTGTTCAGATATCTCAGGTCCAGGATGGGTCGCCACTCTCCTGTCTTTTGGGGGGTTAGGAAGTACCTGGAGTACAATCCTTTGCCCCAGTGTAGGGTAGGAACTCTCTCTATAGCTCTGAGAGCTAGCAGAGAAGAAACCTCTGCCTCTAGGACAAGGGTCTCTGAGAGATTTGCAGGTGGAAAAGATCTGGCTCTCAGCTAGGGAAATTTTCTGAATCTGAGAACCAGACCCTGGCTTACTACTTCCAGGACCCACTTGTCTGATGTAAGAGACATCCAGTCCTGGACAAAGTAAGCCAGCTTGCTCCCTACTGGGATAGGAGAATCGACTCGGGCAGACCCATTAGGGTGTCTCCTTGGCAGGGGCTTTAGGCTGAGGGGTGAATGCAGACCTGCTCATCCCCCTTCTGCCTCTCCCTCTCCCTCTAAAGAACCCCCTCTGCGAAAAAGAAGAAGAGGCCTGTGCTTGGTAAAAAGACCTTTGGAAAGGCCTACCCCTGCCCCTGGACTGCTGCCTTTGAGGAGCTGCTTGCCTTTCCTTGGCCTGAGCACTCCTGTAGGTGGTCCTGTATTCATCCATTTTCTTCAAGTAATTCTCTGTCTGCTCCCCAGAGAATTATCCACTACAGAAAAATCCATGGCCTTAGCCTGGGTATCCTGCGAGAGGCTAGTACATCTGAGCCAAGCCATTCTCCGAAGAGCCACAGATGTAGCCATGACTCTTGATGATACATCACTGGAGTCTACAGCAGCATGAAACTGAACTTTCAATGCCTCAATCCCATCTGCAGCCACCTGCTCCAGCTCCTTGGCAAGCTGGGTAGGAGCCTGTTTAGCCAGTGCCAGTACAGTGTCCCACCTGGACTTCTGGTACCTGGCTGCATAGGCCATATAATTAGCCTGCCTGAGTCCTAAAGATGATGCCATGTACTGCTTCTTTGCCATGGCATCAATCTTCCTGGAGTCCTTGTCTGGGGGGTGTAATGCCAAGGGAATGTTTGCCTTATCACAGGCAGCAGCCTGTACAACTCCAACATGGCTGCATTGCTGAAAAAGGAACTCCATATCTGAGCCTGAAAGAGTATACAGAGTATCTTATCCATTCTTCTGTCCACAGGAAGTATAGAACTGGGAGACCTAAGAATTTTTTGTGTCTGTTTCCCAAAAGATTTGTGGAGGGGAATAGACAATCTCCTGGACTCTGGGATGTCCATCATCTCTACATAGTCAGGCTCTTCCTGATCCTCTACTACCTCCTCCACAGGAAGCTGGAGGGTATCAGCCACCTTTCTGTAAAACATGTAGTGTGAAGGGGAGTCAGAAGGCCTAGGAAGAGAAACACCTGAAGGTCTGTCTGGGGAGATGTCCGGGTCAATAGGCACATCCAGACTTTCACCATCACCATAATCATCTTCAAACTCTCCCTCCTCCTCAAACTCCGGTTCATAAAATTCTTCCAGCGTATAATCCGGAACCAGGGGAACCGACCGAACCGGGCCCCTGCCAAATGGTGCCGGTTCAGTCGGAACCGATCGAAGCGATTCCATAATCCTAATCGCTTTGGCTATTTCATCTGCGGTCAGAGTATGAGATTCTGGATCCGAACCGGTCGACTTGTCTTTTCTTTTCCTTTTTGTCAGAACCAATTCATCGGAATCGGCTCTCCTTTTGCACGAAGAAGTATCGCCCTGGTCAGAGGGCACTCCTTCTGGTTCGGTCGGAACCGAACCGGGCTGGCCATCCGGGTCAGCGGACTTCTCGGCCCCCCTTTCCCTCAGTCTACCCAATCTCTTTTCCAGGGTAGATTTGGGAAAATTTCTGCAAATTTGACAGTCTGAATTGAGGTGGTCAAACCCCAGACAATAAACACAGGTGGTGTGGGGATCAGCCTTAGCAAAGACCTCCCCACACACACTGCAGTGTTGAAACCCAGTGGGCCCAGTTTTTTTCTTGGGTTCCTCAGACATGGCCAACCTAACCAAACTTACCCTTTTCTGGCAATCCACCAGGCAAGACTCCCCTATCGGTTCCTGACCGTGTCACGGGTCTTGGAAAAAACGTACTAAAACCCGTTTTTTTTTTTAGAACCAATATGGACCGGTAACCACACACTGAAGTACAAAGTTTACCGCCGAACCGATTCACAAGTTTACGAGTTCCACACAGAAAACAGAACAAAATCTATCTAGTACTCATGGTACCACAGACAGAGACTTGAACCAACTAGCAGAAACAACAATTTCGGAAGAAAACCGACCGAAAAGCGACACTTTAACCAACTTTGGACCGAGCAGCAGGAGAAATCTCCGGAGCAACTTTCAGTGAGCGGAGTAAAAAATCTGACGGTTGCAGTTTGAATAACAACAGGCAGAGGCTTCAACTGAGCTCGAGATGAACATTCTATGCCGTGCATAGAAAAGTTAACCCTATGTTCTCCGGGGCAGTTGAAAGGCAGGACCTAACTGCAATTGTCAGAATACAGCAAGACTTCATGTTGTTTGAAGTGGCACAGCCAACCCCACTGGGAGCTGAGACAGGGACTGGACAGGCAGAAGTATCACACCCCACAACCCATCACTATGCAGCCTTGTAAGGGGGTCTGGCAGCAGGGGCCAGTAGAGCACCATCACAAAATGACTGTGCTGGAGTTGGAACGTTGGAAGTTTCTGGGCCTGCCTTACCACCACTTACAACCGGGGATTCTCTTACCACCTTAAAGTCTCTACAAGTGGCAGTCATTGCTCTAAACATATCCACTCGGTTACTGGATAAAACATTGGACATGTACATAGAGGGACTCGCTTAAGTAGACACAACAGTGAAAGCCCTTGCTTCTACAATGGAAGACTTGGAACAGGACAGTGGGGAAGGCATTAACAGCAGTTTCGACATCCCTCAACGAATCCTGAATGACATGATCGAACAGATAGAGAATGCTGTTCAATACTCTAACATAAGAACCCTGGGCTTGCCCAAGGAAGCAGAAGGTGAAGATGCCGTAATCTTTCTGGAGTGCTGGATGCCAGAAGTGCTCGGACTAGACTTCGCCCCGGTCCTGGTGCAGGCCTACATAATTACACCCAGGCACACTTGAGGAGTGGAGTAACTTGGACCCAGCACACTCCTCAGTTACTCAATCCTCTGGATTCCAAGATGAACTGTTAAAAGTGGACAGGGACCAGGGACCTATTATGCTGAAAGGAAATAAACTGCTTTTCTTCTCCAACTACTTGTTTGCAACATGGAAAAGAAGACGAGCATTCGAAGGAGGCACATAGAAACTCCGTGAGGTAGACATTCAGTACAGATTAAGTTTCCCAGCCCGACTTCAATTTTTTTTGCAAGATAGGTTATTTTCTTCTACCAGCACTAAAGCAGCAGGTACCTGTATTACAAATTTTTTGGCATCCCCTGGAGAACGTTATCGAGAGGGAAGCTCATCATTTTTTTTATACTTCTTTTATTGGTTATTCACATAATATACTTCACAGTTACAGTGTAACCTGTTAATTACATTTGAATTATAACATTCTTTCAACATCATGTATTTTAAAAAAGAACAGAACAACTGGGCCTATCTTAAAAAAGGGTGGAAAAAAAAGATATTATAAAAAGAAACCTGTTTTTTCCATTCTACCATTTTCACTTTCTCAGTATTGTTCTGAGAAACTTACTTTGTTATGTCACTTGTTCATTTGCCATTAAGTTTCCTTCAGTTTTCTGGTTTGACTAAGTTAATGGTATTTCCTTGTAATTTAATTAAATGTACGCTTCAATTACCCTCTATACCAATTACACTCCCAAGTTTATATCATCAACAAGAATGGTAAACTGTCCCAGTATCTCCATCAGAGATTGAATCAAGACAGTTATAGTTCTTATATTTGGATCCACTAGGTCAGAAGTCTGTAAAAAGGGGGAGGCCTATATGCATATACCAAAGTGAGATTGTCAAATTAAACTTTTCTCCCTACTTTTTTAAGTATCAAATCCTGCCAATTCCCATCTAGTCCAACGTCTGATGTATTTCTCAGCTTTCTGTTGTCAATCATACGAGACTTTCTCACTGTCTTTTATGTACCATACTATTGTACCCAGTCCTTCTTGTAGGGGGGGTCTATTTTTAGTCATTGTCTAGTAATGGCTTTAAAGGCTGCTATTTGCAATATGGCTCACAGATATAATGACTCTCCTCCCTTAATAGAACGAAGGGGGGGGCCTATCATCAAAGCTTCTAAATCCCTATCATCCGCAATATTTAGTACTATGTTAATGTGCTCATGAATTTCTGTCCAAAATTTATTTAATTTCGTGCAGAATATAAAAACATGCGCATGTGAGGCCCTCTCCTCGCCACATTCCCTCCAGCATCTTGGAGAACTCCCCAGAGACCATCTGGACATAAGATTCGGGACTAAAAAAAACCTAGCTCTGATTTTCCAAGAACATTCCCGCCAGACAGGTGAGGAGGAGGTCGTCCACATTGTTCTGCAAGCTTTCTGCCATTGTTTGTCAGTAAATGACCTACCCATCTCTCTCTCCCATCTTGAATGCATAATTTCAATGTTATGGATTTTCTGTGTTATTAAAAACTGATACAGTAGGGTCACAGCCTGTTTACCTCTTCCAGATGCCCAAATGGAGACCAGAGGTAAATCTTCCATAATAAAATGAGTATTAACATGTCTTATTTGCCCTCTAATATAATCTCTCATCTGAAAGTAATGCAGTTGATCAGACAGTTCCTATTTAAAACGCTGCCTAGCCTGTTCAAAAGTGATCACATTCTCACCATTAAGAAGCTGCCATGGGGCATAAAACCCCCTATCTGCTTGTCTACAATACCACCTGTCAATCTTCGCTGGTGTAAAATTTGGTTCGTATATCCACCATCTGTATTTCCACATTTGTAATTTAGTATTTCTATATGCTGCACCCCTACACCAACCTTCTATTATCACTCCAGTTTCCACTGGGACTTGTGCTCTAATTTCTGGGAGATATTGTGGATTAAATATCACAGCTGATAAAGGCCTGGTTGTTGGTCTATGCATATCTATTGTTTTCCAGTGGGCTACGTATTTGACATTTCCCCATAATGCTGCTAATTTCATCTGGGTAGCTGACCAATAGTAAGGGAGACATGGAAAGGCAAGACCCCCAATTTTCTTTGGTAGTATTAAAAAATCCTGTCGCACTCTGGGCCTTTTACATTGCCACATGTATTTTACTAACACAGCTTGCCACTTCATTAATTCCTTTGTTGTAACTAAACATGGCACTGCCTGAAATAAATATAAAAGCCTAGCTATGCATTCATTTTTAGACATAGTACTCTCTGGTATAGAGACAAAGGTAGTAGGTGCCAACGCCTTAGATACATTTTTAATTTTTGAATCAATGGGTGATAGTTCAAATTAAACAGTTGTTTAGGATCTGCAGCCACCTTTATTCCCAGCTATTTAATTGCCTGCAAGTCCCACTTCATGGAAAATTTATTCCTTATATCTGGGGGGACTATATAATGAAACATTAATACTTCCGTTTTAGATCTATTCAAGGTGTACCCTGATAAAGTGGTGAATAGTTCCAATTGTTTAAACAGGGTATCTAGGGAGGTGTCCGAGTCAGTCATATAAATCAACACTCATCTGCATACAAGGCCAATTTGTGTTCTGTTCCTGCAAGCTTAATTCCCCCTATTCCCCCATGCAGTCTAATACTCTGCTTAAGTGGTTCTATGTATAAAGCGAGAGCAATGGTGATAATGGGCAACCTTGATGGGTCCCTCTCTGTAATTCAAAACTTTCTGAGATATGCCCATTTGCCATTACAAATCCTTGGGGTTTACTACAGATTTTAAACAACATGGTTAAGAAAGGGGTAGGAAAACCAAAACTGGCAAGGACTCGCTGAAAGTAGAGCCATGAAACCTTATCAAAGGCTTTTTCAGCGTCCAGACTGAGTAGTAAACTAGGAATTTTCATCTTATTGATGTGATAAATTAGATATGCAGTTCACTGAATGTTATCTTGGGCTTGTCTCCCAGGGACGAACCCTGTTTGGTCTAGATTTATCAAGTCTGGGATCATCTGTTGTAGACGCCTTGCCTGTATGGCCATAAATAACTTATAGTCCGTGTTCAAGATTGATATAGGATGGTAGGAGGCACAATTCATGAGGCCCTTGTCCGGCTTTAGTACCACTGAAATAACAGCATAATTCCAGGAGGGGAGGGATGACACTTCCCTCTGAGGTCACAAAATTAAATACCCTATGTAGTAGTGGATTCAATTCTTGCCTAAATAATTTATAAACTTCCCCCGGGAACCCATCCATCCCGAGACACTTTCCAGTCTTCACCTTCCCCAATTCCGTGACCATCTCTTCCATTGTTATTGGGGCAGACAAGCATTCTTTCTGTAGTTGTGTTAGGCATGGAAGTTTTAAAGTCACTAAGAATTTGTCTATTTTTCCTCAGTCCACTTGGTCCGAGGCAGTATATAAATCTCTATAACAGGTTCTAAAGCCATTAGTTATATCTGAAATAGCACTGAGGGGTGATTGCTGTGGGTGATGCCTGATAGTGGTAATGACTGCCCTGGTTCTTTGTATCCGAAGTCTCCCCGCTAATATTTTTAGTGATTTGGGACTACCATCATAATTAGTTTGGTGAAGGTACATCAGTTTTTACTCTACGTAGTAGTCAAGTAAATTGTTCAGTTCCCGCTTCAGTGTTTTTAGTTCTTTTGTCCTTCGTCTATTTTCTGTTGTTGTAATTCTTCTGATTGTTGTATCCTTTGTTCCAATACCATTCTTTTAGCTTCTCGATTTTCCTTTTTCCTAACTGAAAGCTCTATGAATTTACCTCGAAGCTGAGCCTTCAAGGTGTCACACAACATTGAGGGATTAGTGTCCTCATTATCATTGTCTGCTATTGCCTGTTTGAGACAGATTTTTGTGTCTTCCACTGCCTCGTCCCTTAGTAATGAGAGAGATTCATTCTCCAGATCGTGTTCTTTCTGAAAAAAAACACATTTACCTTTAGAAATACAGGTGCATGGTCTGATAATACCATGTTCCCCACCCATGTCTTTAGGACACTATTTGCTGTTTCTTGCGAGACCAATACATAGTCTAGCCCAGAGTATGTGGTATGAACTGGGGAATAATATGTAAACTTTTTCTGTGGTCCATTCAGTGCCCTCCAAGTGTCCACATAGCCCAATTCTTTAAGCAGTTTGCTCACCTGTCTGGCAGTTTTGTGGGCCCTCTTGGGGGCTTGAGAGGAGGAATCTAGTGTTGGTTCAAAGATTGTATTCAGGTCCCCCCGCATATCACCTGTCCCTCTCCCCACTGCGCCAAATTGAGAAAGATCGAACAGTATACCTCATATGTAGAGTCTGGAGGGATGTATATTGAGGCAATGGTTACTACAACCCCGTTTAACCTTCCCTTCAAAAAAGGATATCTCCCCGCCTCATCAGTCAGCTGATCAATGTATTCAAATTGTAACCTCTTTGGTATTAGAATCGCAACCCCTCTCCTCCTTCCTTTTTTATAGGAGGAGGTAACTACCTGTGAATAACCACATGTATTTAATTTTTTTATGTTCAATAGGTGAGAGATGAGTTTTCTGGAGTAGGATAATATCTGTACCAGACCTCCTTATATATGCAAGAATTTTACTTCGTTTTATAGGGTTTGTCAAACCATGACCATTATAAGTGCAGACTGTATACCCATTATTTACCATATTTCAAAACATACATCCCTCTAACTTTTTATGCCCTGTATGCTCATTTCTTTTTCCTGACATAACAAGCATTGATACCTTAAATAATTGCTGAATAAGAATTTCCAAATCTTTGTTTCTTGGCCCAAACATTTTCTAACAACTAGTAACCAACAACTAAACTTATTTACATTTAGGCTCTGCTTCCAAGGTAGGAGGTCACATTCTCGTGACCTCTGTGCCTTTCTATCGAACATGGTAAGGCAGAAGAGGATAAAAAAACATCTCCTTTATGGAGAACCCTCTTCTAGAGCCTGGATGGTAATCAGCTCTTAAATTGATTGGTGCTTTCACACCATTGTCACAGCTTACTTTATGGCCCACTTTCGTCCTTCATATCTCCCCTGACCCAACAATGAAAAACAGTGGCCCAGATATTCAAACTGCGCCATTGTGAGGCGCAAGCCCCTGCGCTGCTCAAAAAAGTTGCACTGGGGTGCCAGCGGGCGATATTCAACAGGTTGCTGCTGAGCAACTTCTTTGAATATCGCTCCCGGCCACACCCACTGTGCATGGTGCAGTGGAACTGCGCCACCGTGAGTGGTCAGAGTGCAGCATTCAGATGCGGTGGTGCAACTGCCATTGTGCCATGTGCAACACCTGCGATATTCAAAAGGTGACATGCAAATGGGGCCATAATTTATGCAAGGTGCACAGGGGGCCATTTGCATCTAATTATGGCCCCAATTGCATGCAGGTGCGCCGATTCCTGATGACTTGTGCCTGGCACCCTGCCAGGCAGCAGCCGTCGGGGACCAACGTCCCGTGCAGCCCGATCGCAGGTATAACAGTATTCCCCACCCCGTAGCCCGATCACGGGCGCTTTGTCAATCTCCCCTCCCGCAGCGAGCGTGGGCATAGCGTTATCCCTCCCCCATTAGCTCGATCGCGGGCATAACCAAAGCGTCCCCCACCCCCAGAGTAGCCCGATCGCGGGCATGAGATTAAACTCCCCGACCCCAGTAGCCGATCGCGGGCACAAGGTTATCCCCAGCCCGATCGCGGGCATGAAGTCATCCCAAAGTCCAAGATCCCTGGTGGTCAGTGGACCGCATGAAGCCAGATCGCGGCGGCATCTCAACCCCCCGTCCGCAATTCCTGGTGATCTGTGGCCCCACCCCACCCACGGGCTCCACCCCCTCCCCACCGGTCAGCGGCAGCACCCCACCGCCTGCCTCCTGCCGCCCGCCAACTGACAGCTAGGTAGGGCTGCGCCCATTGGGTCAGGCAAGAGCCAATGGGCGTGCAGCCCATACCATAAGGCAGTCCAGATACGTGAATGAATTTCTGGACTGCCTTGTGCGTATGGCTGCACGCCCATTGGCTCTTGCTCTGAACCAATGGCATACACCCTACCGAGCTGTCAGTCGGCGGCGAGGGAGCAGGTAGTGGGCTCCTGGGTGGTGGGTGAAATACTGATCACCAGGGATCATGGACGGGGGTTGAGGATGCCGCCTGCGATCTGGCTTCTCGCAGTCCACAGGACCACCAGGATCTTGGACTTTGGGATGACTTCATGCCCGCGATCGCTACTGGGGAGGAAGAATTAACCTATGCCCACGATCGGCTAATGGGGAGGGATAACCTATGCCCGCGCTTGGCTGCTGGGACACTTCAGCCTGCGATCGGGCATGAGAGGCGCCAGGCATGCGGCGGAATCGGAGGAGGCCACCCACAGGTGGCAGCTTCTGTGTTGCGCCCTGCAATGCAGCAGCTCACCTGTGGGTGGCCCTCGACTTTATCCTTTTTTTATTGTCGTAAAGTTGTGCAGGCGCAGGTAGGGGTTGTGCCTGAATAACTCTGCACAGCCCGGCTGAATATCGGGCTGTGCAGTTTATGCACGGGCACGCCCCCTCACCTGTGCCTGCATACATTACAGATGCGTCCCGGAGCATCGGGATTTGTGCAGGCGCACTTTTCCCTTTTAACTATCGCACCGGGGCACATCAGTGGGTTGTGCATGTCACAACACTGTTGCGCCATGCGCAACCCTTTTGAATATCTGGGCCAGTGTATACATCTCATCATGTGGAAAGGCTATGGGGGGGGGGACTACGTATGTCCCATTTACAACTTAAAAACGTTAGTGGGGACTGTATTCACTAACAAACAACCTCTACAGGAATAGAATATTTCCTCTCAGATCCCTTATAAAAGTAAGAACAGGTCCCCTAATCAGCCAGGATCGGCTAGAACATCTCTTCCCTTCTTGAAAGTAAAATATTACTGTACAAAATCCTCATACTTCAATTTGTCCTGTAGATGGCAGCAGTGACAAAGCTTTGATGCAGGAAAGGAAAAGGGAATGCTTCTGCAAAGTACTCCACAGATCTAAGAGTTTTTTTTAATAACAGAGGAGAAAAAAAAAAAAAAACAACACACACAAAAAAAAAAACAGTAGTTATTGTTCTACAACTCGCAGCAGTACTCCAAGTGCTCAACCATCTTTTAGTCTAGTTTCCCCTCTCTTTTCCAAATTACTGGAGGCAGCTTCTCGAGATATCAGAAAGAAAAGCAAAAGAAACACAATGCGCTGAGCTTTTAAATCCAGGGAAGAGGGGTCAGATAAGGAAAACAAACAGCCCACAGCTTTCTACATGCACAGTCATTTAGAACCATAGACGAATACATCATTACTTATTCTGCAGCTGCTTCATGTCATCTCTCAGCTTTCCCAAGCCCTTCGCAGAGGTGATGCCCTTGTAACAAGATTACTCACAGTCAGCGTTCATTCTGCTGTGATGATGTTGTCTTTCCATTCAGCAACTCATGAATCTGTTTCTGCGCGCCTATTGGTGTCAACATATTTCTTCCCCGTCTCTTCCAGGAAAACACCTGTTGCCATCTTGGTTCCTTTTGTGTAGATATTTGGTTCACAGTCTCTTCAACATTAGATATTCAAAGACCCTTCTGCTTGAATGCCTCACAGGCACTTGCCACGGATGAATATATTTTAACACCCTCTTCCCAAAATACCCTCAATTTGGTCGAGTATGGGGTGTGGAAATGAATATTTTTTTCTTTTAGGATCTTTAAGAGGGGCACATATTCTTGACGCAGTTTTTGAATTTCTGGAGGAAAGCAATGATCCACGTAAAGCTTGGCAGTCAGGTATGTTAAATCTTTCTTTGTCCTTGCTCTGCGAAGTATATCCTCTTTAACTTTATAGGAGATTAACTTAAAACACGACAGAGCGCAGTCCGGCTTTCGGGTCGCTGGGCTTGGGAACCAAGGAGCAATGTGCTCTCTCCACAGAAAGCTGATAAGTGGCTGGCAGGTCTAATATATCTCTCAGCAGATTTTCCATAAAAGCGTGTTTTGGGGCCGTCTCCGCTCCTTCTGGGAGGCCGTACAGCCGTAAGTTGTCCCATCGGGACCTCCCCTCCAGGTCAGTGCATTTTTCTTTTAATTCAGCTGTTTGCATTAGGAGCAGGTCTACAATTTGAGTAAGTTTCTGGGCCCCGTCTTCCACTTCCCCCACTCTTTCCTCCATAATATCCAGCCGAGTTTCTAATTTTGTCAGCTTTTGTTGGATTATTTTGAACTCCGTTTTATTTTCAGAGCGTGAAGCTTGTATTTCTTTACGTAGTGCCTCAAATCATGAGCGGGTTAGTTGTTCCATCTCCCCATCTGTCTTGTCTCGTACTCTGTAGCATGGGAGCTGGCAGGCAAGCGGCTTCTGCTACGGTCCAAGGAGTCCTGCCTCAATCTGTTATCATCCAGGGTTTTGTTTCTTCCTCTTGTCGCCATCTTTGATCCCCCGTGTTCTTCTTTACCCCATCCAGACATTTTTATCTCTTTTTTCGTAGCTTTTGTATTTCTAGGGGCTATTCAAAGGCTGTTGGGCCCAGGAGCTGTCTGAATTAGTGGCCTACTAGAGCTGTGATGTCACCAGAATACAGGGACGCTTATCATAAGAAGAAAATGACTTTATATCATTATCTCATAATTTTGTGAGTATGTACTGAATCCATCTATTTCAGCAAGAATAACAGGGATCTATTACAGAAATTAATCAGCTGCCCTCTAATAAGTCTTCTCTGAGACTGTTGAACTTTTTGTGAACTGAAGGGGTAGCATATTATTATTCTGTGTGTGGGACGCTTTGCTGAAATGGACCAGTATTTATACTCTTGGTTACTTGACTGAAATGTTCGACTGTTATTGTAGACAACTTCTGTAGGGTTAACTGTTGTCTGTAGGAACCAGTGAAAATCGGGTCTCAATTTAAAGCTCTGTTGGTTGAAGGCACTATGTGTGTCTCGGGTTCTTACATCTTGTTTGTTTGTTTGTTTAAAATTTATTTTCATACAGGTTAATCTGTTGGGGAATAAATCCCCATTTACAACAAATACCTGTGGAACATTGTTAGAACAACAAGACAAAAACTAAATAAGTACACACAGTACAAACTCACATTAACCTAAAAACAACTACAACAAACATTTAAATTATTATTTAATTCAAATTTAAAAATATGCAAATCAGAAATGTCAGTTATTTGACAAGACAGTTCATTCCATGTCCTTGCTAAACTATTCTGTAAAACCATATCCCCCATGCGATTTGAAATTTGAATCGTAGGCAATTTTCTAGTTGTCTTCCTAAGCCTATCCAAATATGCTGAATCTAAATTCAAACATATCAAGTGTTTTAAGGAAATGTATTTTTGAGTGAATCAAACCATGACATATCATTAACCATAAATACTTTCTTCGAGCTATCGGATGTAACCAACCAAGTTCCTGGTAAACTAAACAATGGTGGACTCGAGATTTGTTTTTTAAAATGTAATTCCGCAATCTATAGTAAGTCTGGTCCAGTTTATGTAAACATTTTTGGTAAGAGTGCATGTATAGTGGAAGTCCATAATCTAATACAGGTAACAACAATTGTTTTACCAATTTAATCTTAATATCCCAAGTCAAACACCCTGACACCCTTCTTAATGCTCCCAATCTTTGATTCACTTTTTTTTTTATTTGTGACAAAATATGTTCAGAGAAAGAAAAATGATAATCAACAAGAACCCCCAAATATTTATAAGTATTAACCTTTTGAACCATTGTCCCATCCAAAAAGTTAATCTGCAAATCAGTCAAGACTTTTTTTATATGTGATCCCACAGAAAAAAATCATACTCTGAGTCTTCCCAGTACTCATTAAGAGTCCAGAATCTCTTATCCAGGTCTCAATATTGGAAAAATCTGTTTGGAGTCACTGTCTCGGGTCTCCAGAACTATTAGCAGATGCAACCAGTACTATGTCATCTGCATAAAGTCTGACATCAGTATTGGCTACATAGTCTGGAAGACTATTAATATAGATATTAAATAACATAGGGCCCAAAATTGAGCCCTGAGGTACACCTCGAAGTAAATCCAGGAGACCTGAGACAGCGGCACCACAGACCACCCTTTGTTTACGATTCGTTAAATAAGATCTAAACCACTGCAAAGTATTATTATGTATCCCTATATTCTGTAATCTAAGCAAAAGTGTTTCATGGTGAACTAAATCAAAAGCTTTACTGAGGTCCACAAATACTGCCCCAGTTTGTTTACCCTGGTTCAATGATGTTGCCACCAGGTTACCAAAATCAAGTAGGGCAGTATTTGACCTACCCTCTCTGAATCCATGCTGGCAATTTGTTAATAGCCCCAAATGGTCAAGGTATTGTCTAAGCTGATTATTTATCAGCTTTTCCAATACCTTTGACAACACTGGAAGCAAGGTAATTGGTCTATAATTAGAAGGGACTGTGAGGTCACCACCTTTATAGATGGGAATAATTTCACCTATTTTCCAATAATCAGGGACAATTGAAGATTGTACGCTCCAATTATAAAAATAAGTAATTATGGGAGCTATGATATCAGACCCTAATTTCAAGAATTTAGGATCGATACCATCTATTCCAACACGTTTTGAGATTTTCAAGTTCTTTAGTTCTTTGACTACATCCTGTACCCTATTATTTTTCAAATTAAAACCCCTAATATTTGCAACAGGAGCAACAGAATGTATGTGTTCTGGGTCAGCGATCCCTAGTTTAGGGATCTCCAAGTCTGGTAAATCTTTAAAGTAATGGTTTAACAAATCAGCTACTTTTAAGGGGTTGGAGATTTAGAGTAAGCGGATCCTAAGACTCCAGTGATTCTAGTAGTGGGGTAGCGCGAATCACACAGTCAACACAGCCGCGACCGTTGTTTTTGGCATGAACGTCCTACCCTGGAAACCGAGGGCAGCCTCAGTGGTTGGAGGAGCATGACAATCACTGATTGTTACATGCGACTTGCTCCCCATACTGGGTCCCCTCATCTGAGTTTTTACTACGAGTAAACAATAAGTATTAGTTCGGGTGCATAATGATCTCCTCAGGACAAGGGATCAAGGTGAGGGGACAATTCTCGTTCTCCTTGATCTCTCCTCAGCCTCTGACACGGTAGACCACTGTGTGCTACTTGACCACCTGAGGGAATTCTGTGGACTCTCCGGCAAGGTCATCTGCTGGTTCGAGTCCTGTCTCACAAATAGGAAGCAAAGGGTTATGATGGGGAATTTCTCTTCCTCCCCAAGCCTTCTATCTTGTGGAGCACCTCAGTGTTCAGTCTTGTCACCGATGTTGTTTGCCGTGTATATGCTGCCCTTGGGGGAAATCATTAGGAAGTACAGTTTGGAGTTTCATTGCTATGCCGATGATACCCAGCTGTATCTATCCTTTGCCCCTGGGTCATCCAATGTGGTGGACGTACTTAACAACTGCCTGGCTGAGATTAATGACTGGATGGCCTCCAGCTGGTTGCGTCTGAACCCCGATAAGACGGAGGTACTGGTGGTGAAGTCGAACAGGAGGCTTGATAGGATGGCCTCTGGCACAGAGACTGGATTATCCCTGGGATCCGTGCCAGTGAAGGCCTCCTCTGGGGGTGTGTGACCTTGGTATTATTCTCAACAGCAGACTGACATTTGAATCTCAGGTGTCGTCCATTGTCCGGTCCAGCTTTTTCCATCTGAGGAATATCGCGAGGATCAAACACCTGGTTCCGCCCCTGGACCTCCCCACCTTAGTGCATGCATTCATGACATCTAGGCTTGACTACTGTAATGCGCTCTGCCTCGGGGTCTCTGGAGGTACCCCCTCCGTCGACTGCAAACTGTGCAGAACGCAGCTGCCAGGTTGTTGACTGGACAGTCTAGATACTGTCACGTCACACCGGTGCTGCGTGATCTGCACTGGCTACCAGTTCGATGGAGGGTTTTCTTTAAGGTGGGCTTGCTTACCTTTAAGGCCCTAAACAGAGTAGGCCCTGGCTACCTGTCGGATCTTCTTACACCTGCTGCCCCAGTCCTCTCCCTCCGATCCTCCTCTAGGGGCTTCCTGGCGATTCCCAGGATGCGGTTAAGATGAGCTGGCGACAGAGCTTTTAGTGTCACCGGCCCCATCCTGTGAAATTCGCTCCCTCCATCAGTAAGGGAGGGCCCCTTCATTGGAGGTGTTCAAGGCCCACCTCAAGGCTTTCTTGTTTTGCCTGGCATTCCCAGACACTGTTCTGTAGATAATGTATGGGATATTTATCAGCATTGTATTTTGCCGACAATTCAGATCTTTTTAATGATATGATATGAAGTTTTAATTGAATATTGCTTGTTTATAATGTTTAATTCTAATGTTTTATTGTGTGGCGCCCAGAGCCTCTGGGATTGGGTGCCTGAAAATTAAAAGTTGCCTTGCCCTTAATCGACTGAGATACTGGTTATTCCTTTTTAATTTTAGTAGAACAGTGTTTTTAAACAGTTATGAAGGAGCAGATTAGATCTATTACTGTCATTTGAATCAGACTTCCAACTTCCCTTTTATAGCTCTGCAAATATAACAATGAAAGGCATATTCCCAGTGTTGGCCTCTGTTTAAAGCTCCAATATGTGTTAATGTTCAAGTGTAACCTCAGTGTATTACACCTCAGTGTGGTAACAACCCCCTGAATGTGGACTGTATGTCACCCAACCTGATATGAGATTGTGAATGTATGTTTGTATTGGTGAACATGCCTCTCCTTGGATGCAGTTTCTTGTCTGAACTAAACCTTAAAATGCAATGAACAAAAAGTCAAAAAATTATTTGGGTGTTCTTCCCACAGTTTGTGGTATGCTTGGAAAACCAAAGGACTCTAAAATACGAGTCCTGGGTGGCGATAAGAATTACAGCTAGAGTCAGTTACACCATCAGGCATTTTCTGGGGGTGACCAAAATACAGGTTACTCACCTGTAACAGGAGTTCTAGGAATGGTATATGTTGTTCATCCACACTCATTGGCAGGTATCCTGCCGCTTTAAATCTTGCCGGAAGGTCTTCAAGCTTGCTCCTCCCACCCACCCGGGTGGTATAACTCGGCTCCGCCCATGACGCCAGATCTGGCCCGCTGGAAGCTCAGGTTGTGCGTCGAGCCGAGAGGTCGGTGGGTCGTGTGGATGAACAACATATACCATTCCTAGAACTCCTGTTACAGGTGAGTAACCTGTATTTCTAGGACATGGATATGTTGTTCATCCACACTCATTGGCAGACTCCTAGCAGTTCTCCGGGAGGAGGAGGCAAGACGCACACCCCAATACTTACTTGGGAAAGAGACTGGAGAACCGAGGCCCCAAAACCAGCATCCCGCGTGACTCAAGGTCAATGTGGTAATGGGTAATGAAGGTGTTTGCTGACTTCAGGTAGCAGCACTGCAGATTTCCTGGATAGGGACGTCCTGGAAGCAGCCACCGTTGCAGCAGTATGGCGGGTAGAATGAGCTCTTATCCCTCTGGGAGGCTCCATGCCCGCCAACTTATAGCAGAGATCTATGCAGGAGGTTACCCACCTGCTTATCGTCCGCTTGGCTGCAGGTCTGCCAGATGCGGCTTCAGCGTAGGTGACAAACAGCTGGCGAACCTCTCCCCGAATTTCAGCCGTGCGCTCCTTATAATAAGCGAGCGCCCTTCTAGGGTCCAGAGTATGGAGCCTATATTCGGCCTCCGAGGTGTGATTGGGGTAGAACACCGGCAGAGTCAACACCTGGTTAAGGTGAAACTCCGACACCACCTTCGGAAGGAATTTTCGGTGGGGGGCCAGGACAACCTTGTCCCTGTGGAAGACCAGGTAAGGAGACTCGATGGAAAGCGCCTGGAGCTCTCCCCATCCTTCTGGCTGGACGTGATAGCCACCAAGAAGGCGGTCTTCCACGACAGGTGAGAGAGCACACCTGTGCATAGGTTCGAATGGCTTGCCCATGAGCTTTGCCAGTACCAGCAGTAGATCCCACGGAGGTGGGGGTTCCCCACTGGAGGAAATGTGATCAGGCCTTTGAAAAGCGCTAGACCACCTTCTCCTCGCACTGACTGCTTCCCGGCCCGCCACTCGTAAGCAGAGATGGCTGCCAGGTGCACCCTTAGGGTCGTCGACCTAAGCCTTGACTGGAAAGGGACCATAAATAGTCCAAGATGCTTGCCAAGGAACAGGAGGAAGGGTCCAAGCCCTTGTCTGACACCAAATGGAAAACCTTTTCCATTTGAAGGCATAGCATTTTCTGGTCGACTCTACGGACGCCTCAACTACATTGAGGACCTCGTCGGAAAGACCCAAGGCCTGGAACTCTAGCCGCCAGGAACCAGGCCGTCAGGTGCAGGGATTGAAGGTCCGGATGGAACACCTTCCCTGATTGACTGAGAGCAGGTCCGGCGAGCTGGAAGCTGCCCGCGAATCCTGGAGCTGAGACTGAGGAGATCTGGGTACCAGAACTGGCGAGGCCAGTCTGGGGCTATCAGAATCACCTGCGCCTTGTCCCTCCTCGCCTTGAGAAGCACTTTGTGGATCAAGGGAAATGGAAAAGGCGTAAAGAGGCCCGGGGTCCACTGCCTCGAGAAGGCATCCCCCTGCAGCGAGCCCTGCTGAGGGGCGGCATGGAACAGACTCAGCTTCGCGTTCTCCCTGGAGGCAAACAGGTCCACCTGAGGTGTGCCCCAATAGGAGAACAGATGCTGTACTACCTCCGGCAGGAGAGACCACTCGTGGGATGCAGCCCCTATCCGGCTCAGGGCATCGGCCAGGGTGTTGGAGGCTCCTGCCACGTGAATGGCTAGGAGATCCGCCTCCAGGCTGCGCACGAGTGACCAAATGCGGAGAGCTTCCTTGCATAGAAGCATGGCGGTCCCGCCCTGGCGGTTTAGATAGTACATGGTAGTGGTATTGTCCGTCTGGACTCGGACCACTTGACCCCGGAGGAACGGAGCAAAGGCGGTGAGAGCTAGGCGGACCGCTCGGAGCTCCAGCAGGTTGATGTGGCATCGGGACTCCCGCGGGGACCAGAGGCCATGAGCCCGGTGTTCCCCCAGATGGGCACCCCAACCCATCAGAGAGGCATCGGTCGATAGAGAGACCGTCGGCTCGGGGCGGACGAACGGGATGCCCTCCTGCAAATGATCTGGAACGGTCCACCACTGGAGAGCGTTCCACATCCCCTGTGTCACCGACACAAGCTGGTCAAAGGATCGCAGCGTTGTGACCACTGGCTGGCCAGTCCCCACTGAAGGGGACGCATGTTCCAGCGGGCCCAACGGACCACGCTGGTGCAGGCCGCCATGAGACCCAGGAGGCGCAGGAAGTCCCGGGCAGGGCGCAATTGCCCAACCAGAAATGATCGGGCAAAGGAGGAAAGAACCTCGGCCCTGTCCGCCGGGAGCCGCGCTCTGGCTCGAAGAGAGTCGAGCTGGGCCCCGATGAATAGAATCACCTGCTTCGGCTCGAGTTCCGACTTGGCCTCGTTGATAAGGAGGCCCAGTTGAGAAAGCAGACCTGGAGGCCAGATCTCTGGACCACTCCGCCTCCCTTCCTGGAGGAGCTGCTATCAGCCAGTCGTCCAGGTAAGGGTACACGGACCCCTCGGCGCCCGAGAATGCTGTCACCACTGCCATGCATTTGGTGAAGACCCTGGAGCTGGAGACAAGCCGAAGGGCATGGCTTGGAACTCGAAGAGGATCCTTCCGCTCGGAAGCGAAGGAATCTCTGGTGAGACGGACGGATAGGGACGTGAAGAACGCGTCCTGCAAGTCCAGAGAGCAGAACCACACGCTGCGTTCCAAGGATGGTATTATCTGAGCCAGAGTGACCATCCTGAAGGTTCGAGACCTTAGGAACTTGTTTAGGTCGTGTAGGTCGAGAATGGGGCGCCAGCCCCCCGTCCGCTTCGGAACCAGGAAGTACCTGGACACAAACCCTGGGTCTGAAGGAGGGTCCACCACCTCTCTTATCACCTCCTTCTGGAGGAGGAGAGCGATGTCGGCTCGACGAGCCGCCAGTGAGCTGGGGATCAAGCCCCGAGGCGGCGGCTCTAAAGGGTGGTGCAACTCGAATTCCAGAGGCAGGCCTCTTCCCACCACCTCAAGACCCACCTGTCCGTGGAAACAGCGGACCAGGCGGGAGCAGGTGCGGGCCGTCCCCGGGGGACCGGGGAGGTAAGGTAACGGAATGGGCGACACCCCTCAGCCCGTCACTGGGCAGGCTTGGAGGAGGACGGCCGAGGACCTCCTGGGCCTTCCTCCTGCCTCCTGTTAGAGGAAGCCGGCGGCTTGGGTTTGGATGCCAAGGCCGAGCCTGCTGGCCCTGGCCGTTGCTGGGTCGAGGCGGCGCAGGCACAGAAGGACGAAAGGGCTTAGGCTGCGGTTGCATGCCTTTGTCCTTCTGAGCGGAAGAGACCGAGTCCAAGGTAGCATTGGACTTCTCGATCCTCTGCAGGTGACCTTCCACCCCAGGGCCGAAGAGTCAGTCCCAAAAGAACATCCGCCAACTTGTGCTGGGTATCCGAGTAAAGGTGGATATCCTCAGCCAAGCCCTGACGCATAGCCACTGCGGCAGCCACCGATCTGGCACATGAGTCCCCTATATCCAAAGCAGTCTGGAGCTGCTGTTTGGCCCTGCCCTGCCTGGTCCCGCACCTGCTTAACCGTAGTCTGCAGATCGGCGAGAAGATGAGGATGACCTCATCCAGGAGCCCAACAGGGCATGGAAAAAATGTGCCATGAGGACGGCCGAACTGGCCTGGCGAGCCGAGAGAGGGCATGGCGTAGACTTTCGCCCGACATAGTCAATTTCTTGGACTCCTTGTCAGGAGGTTTGTCCCATCCCTGGCGTTGCCTGGCACAGGCAGCTGTCAGTAACAACCTCAGCAGAGGTGTTCAAAACGGACAGAACAGGGTAGGGACCGCATACTTCCTGGCCATCCTGGCCGGGGCAGGGCAGGAAGCAGAGGCGCTGCCAAAGCTCCAGTGCCGGACCCACTATGGCCTCGGCCACGGAAAGGCCTCCGTCGGAGAATCCCTCGGTCCAGAATCTCCGTGAGGGATACCTGGCCCGTTTGGAAGCGGGTTCGAGCTCCATCCCAGTGGACTCGAGATGAGCGAAGTAGTCCTAGGAAGGACGACGGGCTATCGTCCATTGACTGACCTCCTGAAGACTCCAAGTCCAGTCGCTTGGAAAAGGAGGAATCATCTTCGGACTCGGAAGAGTCCTCGAAGACTGCCTCTGGCCTGGGGCACCCTTCACCTGCCGAGGTCGGTCGGGAGTGAGGGTAACTGACAGCCGATGGGGTAGACCCTTAGCCGACCGAGAATCCTTGGTCGGAGCCCCAGTTGGTGGCTGTGGAGGCGGAGGTTCCACCGGAATCGGTGGAGCAGCTGGTTTTGGCCGAACAACCGGCCTGGGTATAGGCTCCTCGGATAAGTCGAGGGGTTGTGTCGGCCGCTCCGGTGACAGCCACTTAATGGCCGGGGAAGGCGACGGGGTCGGCTTACTCCCGGCCAGGAGGGCTGTTGCAACAAAGGTCCTCGTGCAATCGTCGACGTAATTCTGAAGCCTCCTCCATCCGAGGAGGAGGCGAGGCCGGCCGACGACGCCGCTTACTCCCGGTGCCGAGGCCGAGACGGGCCTATGACGGTGGGATCGGCTGGACCGCGAAGAGGTCCGAGACCGAGACCGAGAGTCCCGGAATTTCCGAGGTCGGTGCGGGGAGGTGTCGGCCGGAACCGGCACTCCCTTCGGCTCGGATGGTGCATCCGAGGGCTCCGGAACCGGAGGCACAGGCGAGCCCACGGGATCCTCAACTCCTCCCGGGGGAACCGGGGAGAGGGGAATCTCGGCTGCTAAAGGCGACAGCCCGTCCAATGGGTCGAGAAAAATCTCGACTTCATCGGTGGGAGTCTCGGTCAACTGACCTGGCGGGGACACCGTGAGGCCAGTGGCTGACCAGCGATGGGTCAACCGGCGGTCGGCGGCCGGGAGAGGGACCTTTCCGCTCCCAAGAGCGCCGACGGAGGGACTTACCCCTGCCCCTCTTTTGGACCGAGAATAAGGTCCCATAAGCGTAGGCCCTTCTCCTTTAGTGGAGAGGGACAGACAAAGCTCCTTAAAGAAGCCGTGTAAGAAGAGGCCCAGAGAGCGGGATAAATGCAGCGCGAGGAAGATCTGCCCGCGCCGCCTCCTCTTCGGGGACCATCCGCCGAGCTGATTCCGAGCCCGCCGCCGCCGGACACCGCCAACCGGCCTCCTTGACTTCACCGAGGGAACGCTTCTCGGGACGGCCCAGTTGCAATCGGGCAGCACGGTCTTCAAGGACGTAGGCCGAGAAAGATGAGCACAGGTCGCAAGCCTGCGGGTCGTGCTCAAGGCCTAAGCAGTAGACACACGTGGAGTGTGGATCCGTCCGAGACATCTTCTGCCCGCATGGGCATCTCCGAAATCCGGGAGTCGATTTGTCCATCGCAGCCGCGAGGGATAGAAGACTGAAGTCTTTTTCGCAAAATTTATTTTTAAATCCACAAACGGAGAAATAGGAACCAGTCTCAAATGCAGAGCGTTAAGGAGGGAACCTGAGCTTCCAAGCGGTAAGGAAGATCTGGCGTCATGGGGCGGAGCCGAGAGTTATACCACCCGGGTGGGTGGGAGGAGCAAGCTTGAAGACCTTCTGGCAAGATTTAAAGCGGCAAGGATACCTGCCAATGAGTGTGGATGAACAACATATCCATGTCCCTAGAATTCTAGAACATAAAAGAACAAAAAGGTGGTAGACTAGTAGTCCAAATTTATAAATAGTTATTTATTTGAGTGTCTCCAAGTAGGGAATCCTAGGAAAGACTAGATGGACTGTTCTGGTCATTTTCTATCGGTCACTTTTCTTGCCCACCAGACAACCTCCTCTGCCTTTATTTTTATTTTAGCAAGCATTATATGCTGACCTACCATGTTCCAGTCTCTTTTTATAGGCACGCTTTGAACCATTTTGACTATAGTGGTTAGCAACTCATTTTGCTCACAATATATCAAATACAAATACATGGGGTGGCGTGTTTACCGAGAAGTTTACACACACACGGGAGTGCTGGATGCTACATAAACCCCAAGAGTGAAGATCAGTGGGGTTTATTTAAGCATCTAACACCATGTGTGCATGTAAAATTCGACTGACACACCAACCCATGTTTTATTTTGTATAACTGCTAGAGTCATGTTTATTCACCACAGCAATTATATAAAATAGCAGCTTTTGGTGCCTGCTAGAAGACAGTGTAGCACGAGCCACACTCTGGCTCGCAGTTTCCTCATAGGAACAGCAGCGCTTGTTCACCGTTATGACCAGCTGGTTATAACGGCGAATCACAACTGGCTTTCCCAATGGGAAAAAATATGACCCAGTCACTATAGTTACACTTTCTCCATAAGCACCAGATATTCCAAGCATCTACAAGTGCAATGTGGTTACTCATGCAAATTTTTAAAATTGTTTTTCAGACACATGATAATCTACTTTCTCTATTGACACCTTCAGAGTTTAACATAACTTCTCTAAATTCAGAGGATGTCCTTAGAAATTCTAGATAAGTGTTTCTGACAAAAAAACAGTATTTTATTTCTTGCAGGGATAAAAACAATTCAATGTCTGGCCTCCAAGATTTTTGTTCATACGTTATGTTTTTAATACATGTCAACTATAAATAAAGAAACATTGCATATGAAAAACACATATACTCCGTTACCTTTTCCTAAGCTGCGAGCTGGAACTTTCATCCTCATTTTCAGAGAAAGGGCTTAACATTTTAATGCCACTAGGTCTTCTGTTATCTTGTTGGAATAAACTGTTCTGAGACTTGCTTGCGTCATAAAGAGGATCTGACGGTGATGAGAAAACATCCGGAATGATGAACTGTGAACAGCTTTTAATATCCTTTTCTACATCTAACTGAGAAATACAGTGCCGGTTGGAACTAGATCCCTGTTGTGAATTAGCAAATATCTGTGCAGGATTCCCGTGTTCACTGCTTTTCCTCACCGGTGGTATAAACTTTTTAAGTCTCTGGGTATTACCTGTAAGAAATTAGAACACAGACAAAAATGATATGCTTTCCACTTAGACACTCGCTGTACTGTACAAACTCATTCAATAACACCTGCACAACACATTTCTCAAGAACCAAAACATGGTAAGCATCCACATGTTGGACTAACAGAATTAGTAAAAATATATTACAAAACAACAAATTAAAACTGCTATACAGTTTTCAAAACTAGTGTCAAAATATGTTGCAATACACACATTCACATCCTGGTTTAATATTTTGATTCATAGAACACCTAAAAAATAAAGCAGGCTATAATGACTGAACTGAGTTATAAAATGGGGAGAGTAAATCCTGCGTTTTGATTGGTTTTTACCTGTGCATCAAATCCGTACTGAAAAGCAGGACCGCACTATCATAAAATCACTGTGCTATTACAACAGTGAGGATTTCAAACACCACCATTTTTTCCCTATCTCAGTGAGGAAACCATCCTTAAGTAAAATCCCTCCAGGAAACATTCTTGACACTTTTTTGTACAGCAAATACCAGCCCTGCGTATCTCTGACTGTTAAAATTTAAATAAAAAAGTATTTACAGTCTTGTGCTCTTCTGTGAACTGACAGTTTCTCTCGCCCCTGCTCTGCTGGCCACCACTCACTCAATTACTTACATCACTGGCTTGCTCACTTGCTCTAACTACAAAGCTGCTCGAAGTCAGTGAAGTAAGAAAAATAAATCATCCCTATCTCACTAGAAACTGTGAACTAAAATACCTTGAGGATTTTCTCCCTCCCGCTCGGTGAGTTAACAGTTCACCCCCCCCGCAACTACTGATTTATTTTAAAAAAATTCATATTCACATAGGTTCTCGAGAGAGACAGGCCAGCAGACAAACGCAGAACGCTTCACTCAGTAACATGGCTGATACAGAAAACCTTGCTCCCCATCTCTCTCCCATGCAAGTAGCCTCGCCTCCCGACAAAGGCCATACTGCTTTTTTTTTTAATCCAGCCCACAGGTACTCACAAATTTGGTGGGGGGCTGTCACAAATACAGCCACTTAGTAAGGCTGCTTACGCTGTCACTGTCAGGAGACGATGATGATCAAAAGCACTGCTGATCACTCATTCAGCTGACACACTCTTTTCCCTTATACACCACTCACAATGGCACTAAATCAACTACAAGAAGTGGGCAGGTCTCTCAGTCCTGTAGTCAAGTTTCTTTAACAAAAACAAAACAAATTACATTATCTACCACATTCAGTGGCTGCTGTTCGACCCACAACACCAAAAAATGCCAGTTTGTCAACATGGCTTCTCTCTTCCAGTTTGATAACAGTGGGGGGGGGGGGTCCTGGCTGCCAGTAACATGATGTCATTTTCCACCAACCACTTCCTGATGGACTGTTTGATGGAAAATACTGACTGTAATAATCTTTTTATATATACATAAACTTTATTTTTTATAAGTAACTTCTAAAAAAAAGTAGCCCATTTTATAAGACAATCCGTGGGTGTGCACTGAACAGATATTACCACTCATCCAGGGGCTGAAGGTCACTATGGCCCTGGGCGTGCAATAATATCTGTTCAATGCACACCCTGTCATGTCTTCTTGCTTACACAGCCTACATGTTATTATTCAAACAAGTTTCATTATAAACTGTGCAGTGCAACCCTTGAGAGAATTTAATTTTAAGTCAACGTGTACTATAATTTAAAAAGAAAGCATATTGTCAAATTAAAAAAAAAAAAACAACATGATGGACATCTCACACAAGTTCAAAACTGGGCACTGTGACAAACAGCTTTTGTTAAGAAAAGAATTATGGAGTTAGGCTGGAGCAGTAAAAAAACAAGTTCTGGTCTGAACTAATATGTAAAGTGATGGTATCGATGCAGCTGTAAAAAGTAAGAGGCTGCTTCAGAGCCGAGGAAAGCTGAAGATTTCACTGATGCATGTACAGAAACAGATGTGCAGGGCCCTTTGGGCCGTGCATTATGTGAAGACTGTCCACCTACAGAAGTGCAAGGCCTGGCATATTCACTCGTTACCCATTCAGTACACACTGATTCACTTTACACATTCAGTCTTCATTCATACATTCTTTACACATTCATACGTCTCTCACACACACTTTTATTTTGACCCCACATTTTCAAGATTGTCATTTTATGACTGCTCTTACATATGAAGATACGAATTTGCCAGCAGATACAGGCCTCAAGGTCTATCAAGTCTGCTTGATTGTGAAGCTAGTAACCTTTATTCTGCAGCTGCCCCCCTTCCCCTCAAGCCCCCCCCCTTACCCTGTCCCATCCCCTTTTAAAACTGCCCGTCCTACATGATACCACTTCCTCTGGCAGAGAGTTCCACACAGATACTACCCCTTCCATGTAAGTGTCTTCTCATTTCTCTCCGTAATCTTCCCCCCTCGAGCATCAGCCCATGTCCCTGCGTGTCCCTTCCTTGTCTTAAAAATCCCCTCCGCCCCCATCTTGTTTATACTCTTCATGTATTTAAAGGTCTCAGTCATGTTGCCCTGATCTCTCCTTCAGGGAGTACATGTTGAGCTCCCTCAGCCTCCCTTCTTAGGGTTTGTCCTCCAACCACTGGATCATCTTTGTTGCCCTGTGCTGCACCCCCTCCAGCAATTTCATGTCTTTCTTCAGGTATGGGAACCACCAGTACTGCACGCAGTACTCCAGATGTGGTCACCAATGACCTGTACAGAGGCAAGATCACTTCCCTCCTCCTGGAGGTTATTTCTCTAGCAATACACCCCAGCATTCTGTTGGCCTTTGCCGCTGCCTTCCTGCACTGTGCAGAGCTGTTCATTTGCTCCGTAATGATCACCCCTAGATCCTTCTCCTCCTCAGTGATGACTAACAGTATCCCTCCCAACTGGTACCTCTTCCTTGGGTTCCTTGCTCCGAAGTGCATCACCTTGCATTTCTTAGCACTGAACCCCAGCTGCCAAGTATGCGACCATTCTTCCAGTTTTGTGAGATCATCCTGCAGCCCCTGCCACTCTCCCAGTACATCCACCACTGCTCCGATCTTGGTGTCATCAGCAAACAGACTGATCTTGTTCTTAATACCTTGTGAGATGTCTACTATGAAGATACCAAACAGCACCGGACCTAGTACAAAGCCCTGCGGTACTCCGCTTGTCATCGCCTTGGGAGATAAAGTTCCCCACCCACCACTACCCTCTGCTGTCTCCCCTGCAGCCAGTTCACCATCTTGTTCCCAACCCCAGCTTACTCCCCAATCTCCTGGGTGGCACCGAATCAAAGGCCTTGCTGAAATCGAAATACAGGACATCGACAGCATGGCCCTTGTCCAGCTCACTAGTCACCCAGTCATAACAGTCAACCAGGTTGGTCTGGCAGGATCTGCCAGAGACAAACCCATGCTGCCTGCTGTCCTGGAGCCAATTTCCTTCCAGAAAGGTTACCAATCTCTCTTTCAGGATAGTCTCCATCAGCTTACCCACAATGGATGTGAGGTTTACTGGTCTATAGTTGCCCGGTTCATCCTTAGGGCCATTTCTGTGGATGGACACCACATGTGCCATCCTCCAGTCATGATGTATGCGCCCTGTGTCAAGGGAGGTATTGAACAGGTCTGCCAGAGGCACTGCCAGGACTTCCACCAACTCCTTCAGCACCCCGGGGTGCATGCTATCTGGCCCTGGTGCCTTATCCACCCTCAGGCCCTGTAGTACCCTATCTGCTTAGATTTCCCCATCCATCACCCCCCCACCTACCCTCCCCACCCCTTGAGGTACAGTCCCACCCTTCTCTTTAGTGAATACAGAACAGAAGTATTCATTTAATGCTTCTGCCTGCTCGGGCCCTTTCTCCGCCCACCCCCATCCCTCTTAATCCTTACTATTTGGTCTTTGCAGTTCCTTCTCTCCCTTATGTACTGGAAGAAATCCTTTTCCCCTTCCTTGATCCCCTGTGCCAGCCTAAGCTCCCTGGATGCCTTGGCTGCCCTTACTGCTCTTGTCACCTCTTTTGACTTCAGGTACTCCTCCCTGTCCTCCCCCTTCTGTGATTTTTTCAAACTCCTGCAGGCGGCCCTTTCTTCCCTCACCTTTTCCAAGACCTCCCGGCTCAACTAGCTTGGTTTATTGGTCCTAGCCTTTTTGCTTTGTGTTTTGGTGCAAGATCTAGTGGCCTCCGCAATCCCTAGCTTGATTATTTCCCATTTCTGGTTAGCATCCATGTGTGGATGGATTCCAGTGAGGTGCTTCTGTACTATTTGCCCCATCCTACCAAAGTCAGCCAGCCTGAAGTCCATCACCCTCAGTCCTGTTCCAACAGCTTCCTTTCCCATACCGAGTATGACCCACATTGAGTGGTGGTCACGCCCCAGCAGCGGATCTTCCACTCCTAACTCCCTTACAAACTCCCCATTGGACAGCATAAGGTCCAGGGTGTTTGCCCATCCTTATTGGCTCGTTCACCAACTGTATCAGAAAGCTGTCCTGGAAGGATTCCAGGATGACCTGTTCCCTTGCGCTCTTGGTGGCTGGGGTTCTCCAATCCACTCCCGGCAGGTTGAAGTCCCCCACTATCATGGTATTACCCTTCCCGCTGACCATCTTTACCTGTTCTGCCAATTCTCTGTCTAGATCCTCTGCATGAGACAGTGGCCTGTACACCACTTCGAACCTAAGTGTCCTACTTTTGGAATCCTGAAATTGCATCCATAATGTTTCTGTTCTGCCCTCTTCTCCCTCTTCCCTGGTGCACCTTATCCCTTCCATCACATACAGTGCCAGCCCTCCCCCTTTTCCTTTGTCCCTATTTTATTTATTTATTTAGTTTTTGTTGACCGGGTAAGTGCACTAGACAAATTCTATTTTCAGGCACGACCCAGGGAAGGGGGACACAGATGAATGTCAACTGACCTTGAACCAGATTAAGCTGTTGGTGGTATTTTTTTGTGAATGGGGGAAATTTGGCCTGGGCACCGGGGAAATTCCCCTACTCTGGAGGGCGCTGCTGGTGAGAAACTCCTCAGTGTGCTTGCTGACGCCGGTGTGGTAGGACGTGCGGGAAGCTGAGGAGCTGATCACCTCCTCAGCTTTCACCTGGTCTCAGGTGGTCGAAATGGATAAGAAACCTACCTCGGAGCGGAGTGCTGCGATGGCAGCGGTTTCTTTACCTGTTCCGGTTGAAAGTAAAGTCCTTACGGAGATGAGTGAAGCGCGAGAGGTGGAGGAGATCAACAGACAGCTTCAAGACGTATAGCAGCAATATCTTGCCAAACTGAACACTTTGCTACAGGAATTGCAGCAGCATCGTGCGCTTATTCCAGACAGACAGGAACAGGAACAGGAAGATACACGGTCCAAACCTACGACGGTTCCTACAGTCGGCTTGCAACCTACGAGATCTTTTGGGAATGAATTCTCCTTTTCGGTACCCTCCTGCACTGATTCGGAAAGCCCTCAGGATCTGGGTGAGTCTTTTACTTTCACTGCCTCTACAACTTCTCAGGCTTCTATGGAAATTCAGCCCGCTACAGCGGCTTCTGCAACAGACCCGGAATTGCTTTCTGGCCCCCATATCAGGCGGTTTAACATAGGCTTGGGCCCTCATGAATACGAGTGTCGTGCTGGAGGCCCTAAGGACATTTCCTGTGACTTATTAGCACAGAATCCTCCCCTGCCTGTCGCTGAACCCCCCCACCCACCACCACTTTGGGTCCTATTTCCACTGCAAATTCTGATAATCAGGCTCCTGCTGCATGGGTAACTTCAGCCCTAGAGGCTGCGGGGTAGGTAAGATCCCCAGATGGGAAAATTTGGGATGCAAATGTGAAGTCTGCAGAGGCTTCTTCACATTCCCCAGCAAATATGAACTTGAGTCTTCCTCTTGGTCAAGCCCCTCCGGATACGTTAGCCCCTATTCCTCTTATTTACAGTCCAGATCTTACGGAAGATAATAGGAATTTGGAGGATGGTGATTTGATACACCCTCCTGAAACCGCCCCCCCCCCGCCCCCGAGGCCTCCTCTGAAAGTACTATAACTCAACAATCAGCTTCAGCATCTGAGCCTGCTCAGGGGAAAGGTCCTTCTGTATGGCATGATAAAATTGCTGAACGACGTTTTCCTGATACCTTTGGTCTTGTGAACGAGCCTGCTGCTCGACGTAATGCAGTACATTTGAAATTTCGGGGGTCACAGGATGATGTACCTAAAAGACTTTTTATTGGACGTGATTTGTTGAAAAACAGTATGCGGTTTTATACATACGAGATTTATGCCTTGATTCATATGCCTGGGGACTCTATTTATGACATCAGTTTCAAGCATCCAGCAGGTTTGGATAGATTCTGGAAGCAATATCAGGCTTTAAAATACACACCTCTATGGAAACCTTTCTTGGCTATCCCTTTGACCAAACCAGTTTCTAAGAAGATTACCATTTTATTTCGAAACGAGGGGGTTAATGTCGCTGACATAACCTACTGGTTATAGCAGCACTGTTCTGTTAAAGGCCCATCTGAACCTATTCTTGATGACGAACACCTCTAGACAGGGGGTTGGAGATACTTAATTGACTTATGTTTAGAGAATGGCCTAACTAAACATCTGCCTAATTGTTTTTCTTCTAGGTCGGGATAGGGGGGTCCTTTTTTATCCGGGACAGCCAAGAACCTGTTATAAATGTGGGGCCTTAGGTCATTTAAGCAATGTATGTGACCAAACAGAAATGTGGTCTATGTGGGGAATTGGGTCATATAGGCGCACATTGTAGAAATCCTATGAAATGTAATTTGTGTGATGAAAGGGGACACACTTTCCATTCATGCTCCTAGGCTTCTCACAATCAAGCTGATGCTGCTCTTAGGGCAGAACAAGACGTCTATGTTGCTAATGCACAAAAAGAACGTCAAAGGATGCAGGATCTATTAGTGCATTCTGAGGCCCCAGTCCCTGTTCCTCACCCTTCTCTTAGTCATACTGAGGGAAAGGTTTCCCAGGTCCCAGGCCTAGATGACATGAATACAGGTGCTCTGACCCCTACATCCCCTTCCACTTCAGGTATGGTTGACGGCCCTGTTCCAGTCCCTTTGTCCCCTGTACAGGTTGTTGCTCAGAGTGTACTGTCAGTATCTGTTCCTGACACTATTCAAGCTAACGTGCCTTTAGGTGTGCAGGATGCCCCTTGTATGCCTCCACCAGGGGTACTGACTGATGCCCCCTTTCAACGAGTTACCAGATCTAAGACCACCAAAACTGGTTCTGGGGTCCCTCCCATCTATCCTGAGCCTGATTTAACCCATACAGCCAATCCTTTTGCCCCTCTACTGGATCATGAGGGTGATGATGATGATGAGGTAGAGTCTGATTTCTCCTCAGTTGCCTCCTCTCTTCCTGATCATGTCCTAGATATTGAGGTTAAGGAAAAGCCCAAAACGAAAAAATAGAAAAAAAGGAAGTGAATTGTCTTTTTTTGATGGTCGGGTTTTTTTTTCCTTACTTCTTCTGGCAAATGTTCTTTCTTTTATTACTGTTAATGTTAACAGTATTAAATCTCCATTAAGGAGGTGTCTTGCTTTTGCCAGTCTCAGTACACATCCTGGTTCTGTTATATTTTTACAGGATACCAGGCTAAGTTCCCTGGCATGTATCAAAGAAGCAGGGCAGGATTGGCGCTGGGGTGCTTCTTTCTGGTCACCTGGGGAGGATGTGTGTGATGGCCTGGGAATTTTGTTTTCTCTGGCATCCCTATTAAGGTGTTACAACTTTTGGATATAGTACCTGGTAGAGCTATGCTTATGGATGTTGTTGTCTCTCAATGCACTTGTCGTCTTTTAAATATCTATGCTCCACAGTCCAAAGCTGATAGAGCAGCTTTATTTCACCACATTTCTCCATATTTACATACCTCCAAATTGGTTGTATGGGGTGGTGATTTTAATTGCGGCTTAGCTGCCAGGGATTGGGGGTGTAAGACTCAAAAGCTGTTTTGTGACACTAATGCTTTGTTGCACGTTTTAAGAACAAATAATTTGGTGGACTCATATGATTCATTGCACCAACAGCCAGAGCATACTTTTCATAAAGGTTCTATCTCTACAAGGATAGAGTTTTGTTTTTTATCACAGAGACTTTCTTGTTTTTCTATTTCCACATTACCTTTAGAGACATCTGACCATTTAATTTTGAAACTAACTATTGGGAATTACCAAAACTTTTATTAGGTATGGCTGTGGAAATTGAATCGTCCTTTACAGGACCCGACACTTTCCATGCAGCTAAATTTCTTTTTTTTGCTACGGTCGGATATAGGTTTTTTATATGACAGTCCTTTAGACTGGTGGGAAGACACGAAACAGGACCTTAAGTTTCTTTTTTTTTTTTTTTTTATAAATTTCACGAACTAAAGCTCGAAACTCGTATCTCACATATCTGGGCTATAGAGTACTTTCTGAACTTGAAATTAAAACATTAATATCTCCGCTTTCTCTGGATGAGGTTAAACAAGCTATAGGTCATTTATCAGCACATACAAAACCTGGGATGGTACATTAGGGAGCAGAGAAAGACTAAGGCAGGGATACGGAGGCTGAATAAAGAGGAGGGTTGTTGGGCAGAGAGGGACAACGAAAAAGCAGGGATACTGAACAAATACTTCTGCTCAGTATTTACAAAGAAAGAGCAGTGGGAGATACCTAATCCAGTCAAAAGAAGCACTCTGGACAGCAGAGTTGATATCAGTTCTTTCATAGAAGAAAGGGTTCTGAAACAAAACCTAAAACTGAAGGTGGATAAAGCAATGGGGCTTGATGGGATTCACCCCAGAATTCTAAAAGAACTAAGGGGAGAACTAGTAACACCACTGACTACCCTTTTTAATAAATCATTGGAGGATGGTGTGGTACCTGAGGACTGGAGGAGGGCAGATGTGATTCCTCTTCACAAAAGTGGGAGCAAGACAGAGGCAGGAAACTACAGACCTGTCAGTTTGACCTCAGTGATTGCGAAGATGATGGAATCACTTCTGAAGGAAAGAACTGTTGAGTACCTAGAGGCCAATGGGACACAGGAACCAAGGCAGTATGGATTCACAGCAGGAAGGTCATGTCAGAAGAATCTAATAGATTTCTTTGACTGGGTAATCAAAGTAGTAGACCAGGGAGGGGCTGTGGACATGACCTACCTAGACTTTAGCAAGGCATTTGACACAGTCCTGCACAAAAGATTCATAAACAAGTTAGCCAGCCTGGGAGTGGGTCTCAGGGTGGTAACCTGGGTAAAACATTGGCTGGATAACAGGACACAGAGGGTAATAGTAAATGGAGTCCACAGTGCAGAAATGGGGGTTACTAGTGGGGTACCGCAGGGTTCATTACCGGGGCTGGTCCTTTTTAATGTCTTTATAAGTGACATTGTAGAGGGACTGGAAGGAAAAGTATGTCTCTTTGCAGATGACACAATGATCTGCAACAGGGTTGATACACAAGATGGGGTGGAAAGGATGAGAAAGGACTTGGCAAGGTTGGAGGAATGGTCAAATGTATGGCAGCTTGATTCAATGCAAAGAGGTGCAAACTAATGCACCTGGAAACAAAACCAGGGAAGAGTACACAATGGGGGAGATACGGACAACAACAAAAATGGAAAGAGACCCGGGGGTAGTTATATCAGATGACCTACAGGTGGGCAAGCAATGTGAGAAGGCAGTAAGGAGGGCTGGGGGGATACTGGGATGCATAGGGACAGGCATCACCAGTAGAAAATGGGAAGTTGTTGTCCCTCTGTACAGACAGTTGGTAAGACCATATCTGGAGTGCTGCGTGCAGTTTTGGAGACCCCATCTCTGCAAAGACATAGACAGGATGGAGGCTGCCCAGAGGAGTGCAACCAAAATGGCACACTGTCTGCACCAGAAGACATATGAAGAAAGACCAAAAGAGCTTAATATGTATAGCCTCGAGGAAAGGAGGGAGAGGGGGTACACAATAGAAACTTTCAAGTACCTCAAGTGAATAAACAAAGTCCAAGAGGGTAGCATCTTTCAGAAAAAGAGATGTACAAGAACAAGGGGGCACAATTTTAAGATAAAGGGGGAACGACTCAGAGGTAACGTGAGGAAGTATTTCTTCATGGAGAGGGTTGTAGATGCATGGAACAGCCTTCCTGAGGAGGTCGTGGAGTCAAAAACAGTGGAGGAATTCAAAAATGCATGGGACAGACATAAGACAAATCAAGTGGTGGGTAGGAGGAAGTAGGCTGTTGGTTAACTAGGATCTGCAGCTTATCCGTTAGGAAGGGAAATGGACAGACTAGGTGGGCCAAGCGGACCTGGTCTGCCGTCATATTCTATTTTTCTAAGTCTCTTTCTTCCCTTGTGATTGCCAGCAACTCCCCCTCCCAACCTTTAGGTGGCTTCAAGGTTTCTCTTCTGTATGTGCATGATCTTGCACTTCTTTGCATTAAACCCCAGTTGCCACTTTTCCGACCATTTTGCCAGTTTATCCAGCTCTCTTCTCATTCTGCCCACCCCATCTGGATCATCTACTCTGTTGCAGATCTTGGTGTCATCTACAAACAGACAACCCTTACCCTCCAGTCCATCTTCAATGTCACTGATGAAGATATTGAAGAGGACTGGACCCAGGACTTATTCCTGAGGTACCCCACTTGTGACTTGCATCTCTTCTGACTGTATACCGTTTACCACCACTCTGTTTTCTACCCGCCAACCAGTTTGCCACCCAGTTGACCAACTTCTGACCCTCCCTGAACCCACCCAGCTTATTAATCAATTTTCTGTGAGGAACAGTATGAAAAGATTTGCTGAAGTCAAGGTAGGCAACATCAACTGCACCCTCTTGGTCCACCACTCTGGTTACCCAGACAAAGAAATATATGACATTAGTTTGACAGGACCTTCCTGTTGTAAACCTATGCTGTCTTGGATCCTGTGCTCCTATGGATTCTGGGTATTGCACTATCCTTTCCTTAAGAAGTGCCTCTGTAATCTTGCCCACTACGGAGGTAAGACTGACTGGTCTGTAGTTCCCTGCCTCCTCCCTGCTACCACTCTTGTGGAGCGGGATCACATGAGCCCTTCTCCAGTCCTTGGGACCGCTCCTGTGCTCAGAGACTCACTAAACAGTTCTGCTAACGGCTCTGTTAGTTCCACCCTTAGCTCCTTTAGTACCCTGGGATGTATGCCATCAGGTCCCATTGCGTTGTCCACCCTGAGCTTAGCAAACTCTTGTAGGACCCTTTCTTTTGTGAAGGGACTTGTGCACACCTCCCTCCCCCGTGTACATGGTGTTGAGCTGTGGGCCCTGCCCTGCCTTTTCCTCAGTAAATATTGAGCAGAACTGTCTATTTAGGATAGATGCTTTTCCTTGATCCTCCTCCACACACTCCCCTTTATCCCCTTTGATCTTAGCAATACCCCCTCTGGACTTTCTCCTTTCACTTATGTATCTATAGAAAGTCTTGTCCCCTTCTTTTACTGTTTGTGCTAGTGTTTCCTCAGTTAGGGTTTTTGCCTGTCTTACTGCCTTCCCTGAGGGAAGTTTGGTATGCCTCCCTATCTTCGTCCCGCTGCATTCCCTTATATTTCCTGAAGGCCAGCCTTTTGGCTCTGACCTTTTCTGCTGTTTTTGAGAACCAAAGTGGTTTCCTCCTTCTTTTGCTCTTGCTTTTCTCCCTAACACAGTGGTATGTTGCTACAAGTACTGCATCCTTAATGCTTGCCCACTCTGCCTGTACCATCTCACCTGTATTTCTTCTTGCCAGGGCTAGCTTAACTCTTCTGGCCATCTTATCAAAGTCAGTTCCTCTGAAGTCCATATTTTTGCCTTGGAATGGGATAATTTGGTTCTAATGACCAAACTGAATCATACCATGTGATGGTCACTGGCCCCCAAGTGACCTACCCGGAGATCTGTATCCTTTCCCTGTTAGTCCCTACTACATCTATGATAGCCCCATCTCTTGTGGGTTGCTGTACCAGTTGTTTTGAGACCCTCCCCCTGCAGGGAGTTCACTGTGTGTCTAGTTCTGGTGGATGTTCCTGCTGGTATTGACCAATCTGTATCTGGCATGTTCAATTCTCCCATTATCAGAACCTCCCCTTTAGCTGTCATGTTTTGTATATCTTCTGTCAGTAATGTGTCTATGTCCTCCCCCTGGTCTGGAGGCCTGCAGACAACCCCAGTTCGTATGGCTGTCCCATTTCCTGTTTCCAGGGTGACCCACAGTTCTTCTGGCTCCTTATGTGTATTCTGAATTTCTGTAGCTTTCATATTTTCATTGACATAAAGGACCACTCCCCCTTTTTGCACCTAGGTCTCATCTGAAGAGCACACAGCCGGGTACTGAAGTCTCCCAAGTGTGGTTACTGGTGAACCATGTCTTGCTAATGGCTACTATGTCCAGTTTAGCCTCTGTCATTGTTGCCTGTAGGTCTGGGATCTTGTTTTCCAGACTGCGGGTATTTGCATACGTGATTTTCCATTGGCCAGATTTCGGTATGTTAGTTGTTGGGCGATGTCCAGCGTTTCCTCTGCATGTCGTATGGGGAGCCAGACCTTTTTCCTTACCTGGTGATGCAAATGAACTACAAACATGCAGAACTCCTGTTTGATCACTAGCTGAGGGAGGAAGGGGTGTTCTTCCCGTTCAATGTATCAGGTGCCACACCCCTCTCCCCATTTGCTAGTTTAAATATTCTGCAAAGACGTCAAACTTCTGCCCCCAATGCACTGACTCCCTCCTTAGTCAGATGCAGTCCACTGAATTTAAAGAACTTTCACTCCCAAACCTGTTGCTAGTTACCTACAAATTTGTGTCCTTTTTCCTGGCACCAGCCCTTGAGCCACAGGTTTAGCTCCCCTATCTCCCCTTCTCTGACCTTCCGTCCGTCTGTCCATCTGCCCCCACTCTCCCAGACCAGCAGGATCTCTGAGAAGGAGAAGCCGGACGAAATGGATGACAGTTTGTCTCCCAGCCTGGGTCAGGTGTTCCTTGGTCTCCACAACTAACCGGTTGGCAAGATTGTTAGTCCCTATGTGTACCAGGACGTTGATGTTTTCTCCTGCTTCCTGCACAATTTTAGCAATGCTGTTAGTGTTTATCCATGCTGATGCAGCTGGGAAGCATCTGACCATTGCCTCCGGCCAGAGGTACGTATCAACTCCCTGAATTATGGAGTCTCATATGATCTCTTGCATGAGGTGATTATACGCTATTGTTTTTATTTAAAAGCAATAAAATATAATTTCAAAAAAAAAGGGGGGGGGGGGAATATGATGTCCACACTTTGGCAGAGAGGCCAGACTGGGCACTGGACGACTGGGAGGCCAAGCTGATGACTAAACCTTACAGGGGATTGGTAAGAAGAAAAAAAAAAAAAAAAGTAACCTAACCAAATGCCAGATTCTGCTATGGACTAGCCCTCTCCACACTGGATGCCATGAGCACTGGGAAGGACAGAAACTCAGACACATCTCATCACTTGATCAGATGGAATACCCATTTGGAAGAAAAAGCAAGCATCTATATTGGTCCACTCACCTGGCCAAGACACTACTGACTCTTCTGTCACTATCTTGGCCAGAAACACTATTCACTCCTGAGCTTATGACACAGTTATTGTTGACAACCACCAAGAAAAAAATTGACATTGAAGATGTGAAGAATTACAGTCTTTAGGGCCTCAACACCCTGGTCCACTGACCAACATGAGAAGAGAACAAATCTAACACACTGAGTGGAGGAAGAAGACATTTTTTCATACTTACTGTAATTTCTTTTTCTGTTAGCTCCAACATTGTCTATGGGTAATCGTAACTGGGTATAGTGTACTCCTACCAGGGGAAATGGCACAGCCCAAGTTTTTGAATGTTGGGCTCATGAGAATTCCAAGCAGCAACAACTCCCCAGTCGCTACTGATCTCGCAGTGCAATAATAGCTACACATTTGCCTATATTATCACCAGTTACTTGTATGTAACATTCCTTAACACTGTAAATAAAGATGTCTTACCTTCATGGCAGACGTCCGAGGAAGAAATGTTCCCCACTGCACACAAGGCTTGGACAATTTTGTTCTCTTTGCAGGAAAACGATCAAGCAACAAGGAAAGCTCCACACCAGTCGCTCGTCTGGAAAACTGAAGCTGACCAGCATAATGATGAATAGATTTCAGGCAACAACTGAATGCAATGAGACTACCTGCAACAAGGAAAACACCTTACGAGCTAACACTAAACCTGTCAACCTACAGTCACAGACCGATTGAAAAATAATTTTTTTTTATACGAGTACCGTGCAGCAAAACAAAAGAGGCATGTCCAAAAACACAGTAGGGGATTTTATCAAACAGGACATCCCTCCTGGCATACCGGATAAGATTCTCCAGCAGGAGCCGGGCTCCTGGGTGGGCCCCATTGACAATGTTGGAGCTAACAGAAAAGGAAATTATGGTAAGTACAGTATGTAGAAATTTCTCCTTTCTACAGCCCTCCACATTGTCAATGGGTAATCATAACAGCTGGGTTCTAAGAGGTAGTACTCAGAGAAACCGAGAGGGAGAATATTATCCCACATGCCAGAGGCAAGCACCAAGAAATTACTTGCGAATTGCTGCCTGTAGAACTTTACAACCAAAAGCTGCATCAGCAGAACTCTGAACATCCCATTTGGAATGTTTATGAAGGTGTGGATGGGAGACCTTGTAGTTGTCTTGCATAACCCTAAAGACCGATGCTTCATCTCTCTCTGCCCAGGACGTCGCCGTAGCCCTGGTGGAGTGAGCCTTGATGAGAGCCGGAGGTCTCTTCTTTTCCGTGACATTGGCCTTCGCGATGCAGGCCTGCACCTTCCAAGCTAGGGTAGTCTTAGAGGCCTTCTGACCATGCTTGTCTGTTCCATGAGAACAGACTATTTGACTTTCAGAACACAGCCGTCCGTTTAAGATAGAGCCTAACGGCGCGTCGTAAATCCAACTTGTGCAATTCCTTCTCTCTGGATTGAGAAGGCAGCAGACAGGAGAATGAAAGGCCTATTTCCTGGTACACATAGAAGGCCATGGGCACTATAGGGATGAAAAACTAAACTGTTCTGAGTACCACCTGTCCTTATACATAATAAGGTATGGCTCCTTGTTGGATAAGGGCTGTAAGACAACACACCTGGCGATGTGCATGATAGCAATTTGAAAAACTCCTCGCAGAGAACAACCAGAACTAAATTCAGATTCCACCGAGGAGCCGGAAATTGGAATACCAGATAACTCCTATTAAACATGTTCAAAAATGAATAACCTATCAGTTCATAAGGAAAAATTCAAAGGGTGCTTTGAGAGCAGAAACCTGGTCTCTCAGTGTAGTCTATGCCAACCCCTTGTTCATGCCTTCCAGTAGCAATCCAAAATCTGTGGACCAGAGGCTGTTTGAAGGCTTAAAATCCTTCCCTCTGGCCCAAGGTAAAAAAGGTGGCCCATACCAAAGCATAGGCTGTGGATGTAGCGATTTTCAGGCAGCCTTCAAGGTGTCAACTCGTTTCTTTGAGAAACCTGATTTTTTTTTTGGGGGGCCTCCTCTCAGAAACCAGGCCGTGAGCTGCATCATGCCTGGATTTTGGTAGAGAATGGGAACCTGACAGCAGGTCTCTTTGCACCAGAAGGCGAAAGGGTTCTTTGCTGAGCTAGATTCCATAAGTCTGAGAACCATGGTTTTCTCGGCCACTCTACATCTATTAAGAGGAAGCTTCCTCGTGTGCCTTTTATATTATTTAACTATTTATTTTTTAAACTTTGGAAAAGAGGTAGTGGAGGAAAAGCATAAGTTCTGCTGAAGGTCTACTCTTGAGACTGAGGGACCACTGCCTCCGTCTGTGGATACTAAAAATGACTGAGGAACCCTTTTGGATCTGAGCATTGTGGCTGAATGCGAACAGATCAATCTGAGGTCAACCAAACCGGTTGCACAGGACTTCGAACACCTCCGGGTTCAACTTCAACTCCCCAGGGTGAACATATTAGCAACTTAGCCAGTCCACCTGAAGGTTCAACTACCCTGCCAGGTGTACTGCCTGTGGTAGGATAAAGCTGTACCTTATTGTTTTAAGCATTTTTAATGTTAGTTTGTGTGAAATACATCAGGGATGCCCATGGTGGCCCAATCTAACTTGCAAGGGATCATGGGTATAAAAAAAAAACTTGGGCCTTGGAATGATGATATTTCTTGTTGCTGGGCAGAAACTGTTAGCTGCTCAGCCAGGGACTGGAGTTTGATTAAACCATTTAAAAGAAACAAAGGAGCTAATGAAGTATAACTGGGAGGCCAGGTATCTCAATTTGTTTGTGAAAGACTCAGGCCTCTAGAAGAGCTGTGATGTCTGGGGACCTTTTGTCCTGAGAGGCCTGCCCCGAGTTAATCTAATTACAGCTGAATGGACTAGCATTTGGGTAAACTGCTGTGCTCAGTTTAGCTTGATTGCAGCCATTTAGGGAGGGGGAGGCTGGATCTGCTCCTGGAATTCAGGCTGAAACTGGTTTGCCTCTGGTCCCTTTCTTCCCTGCTCAGAAATGAACATTTGTTTTTTTGTAATAAAATATTAAAAGCGGATTGGCTGTGTAGCTATAGAGACGGAATGCTAGCCAACTGCAGGGCAAGTCAATGTCACTGGATCTTCCCTTTGAGGAAACCCCATAAAACAGGTGAAATACTTTATCAGTGCCTTTTTGCCTTCTGCTTCTGTCTGCTGCCTTTTGCCTTGTGACTTTGGTGAAGGAAAACTGCACTTGGGACTCTGTCCTGCTGCTAAGAGAGCAGAGGCATTTCTTTTCAAACATTCTCCTGGACCAAGAGCCACGATTTTCAACTACTTTTCTAGGGACACTTTGCACTTCAAATTCAGCAACCAAGGACTTGAGACACAACTTTTCAACCAGAATTTCAGTTTAGTTTTTATTGTATAATTCCATTTTCTTTTCCTGCAACCTATGTCTAAAATTATCCATTTAGAAGTTATTTATTGCATTTATTAATTAATTAGTAAAGCCTTCGGGTTATTTTAAGATAATTCTGCCAGTGTCGTTTGTGTGTATTGTTTTGGGAAAGGGTTGTTCAAACTATACTACTGTAGGAAAGGAAATACGAAAGGTCTCGGGAGGGGTCTGTGAGGGGGTTTGAACCGGTCTTTGCATTTCTGGAAAAAGACACATATATGGTGCATAGGGCATTCTACAAGGGCCTATACACACCTGTGCCTTTCTGGTTTGTTGTGCAGTGGCCAAGAGGGTTCTCTCCCACGAACACAGACTTGAGACTATATTTTGCACCCTCTCGCACGGAGAGAGGGATCTTGGGATCCTCTGGCGTATGTTCAGTTGTCAAACAGTGAGCATACTAAAAGGACAGAGATGGGGTATCCCTGACCCTGATCACAAGAGGGATCCACTGTAGCCCAGTGAATTTCTGCCCCACTGGAGTGGACTTGTGACAGATTTGGTGAGCAGCGGTGCAACTGGTGAACCGTTTGAACAAACAACACATAAAGAGGGCAGAAATTGGAAAAGGGAAAATTGGTTACAATATATAGTTCCCTATCCTGCTTTGTTTTTTGCTGCTAGTACAAGGCAGACTAGTGTTAGTGTAGGGAAGAAAGATTACTTCCACGTACAGCAAGTACACTGTAGAAGAGCTGAAGCAGCTGTGTCAGGAGAAAAGGGTCCAGAATGAGGGGTGAAGCAAAAAGAACATCATGGAGCCTCTTGTGGCAGCTGATGAGCAAGCAACTGCCCAGGACCTCGAGTCACAGCCGGTGACTGAAAGGGACCAGACCTTGAGCGTGGGGGTCCCAAAGGACACCATGGTGTCCAGTGAGACCAGAGAGGACCCAGAAACGCAGCTCCAAGTGAATTCCACCACAGATCCTGCGCTAGAGAGACTAAAGCTACAATTTGAGCTGAGGAAATTGGAACTGGAGCAAAGAAAGTCTGAAGCCCAACAGCAGAGGGAATTTGAGCAGAGAACGTTCAAAATGGAAATGCAGGAAAAGCAGCGCCAATGAGAGGCTGAGAGGGAGGAAAAGCAGTGCCAGAGAGAGAGATTCTGAACTGGAGAGGCTAAGACTCCAACGACCAGCGCCAGAGGAGGTAAGTGGCATGAGTGAACCTGAAACTCCAGGGCTGGGGTATAAATTAAACTCCAAATTAATAGCAGAATTTAAAGAGGGGGAGGATATTGATGCATTTTTGAATTTATTTGAAAAGGTCTGCATCCAGGCCAAGATACCCAAGGAGGCCTGGAGCTTTTAGCTATCCCCGCTGCTTACTGGAAAGGGGCGTGAGGCACTAGGCCAAATGGGCAATGAAGACGGTAAAGACTATGAAAAACTTAAAACCACTTTACTGAAAAAGAATGAACTAACTCCTGAGGCCTACAGAATTAAATTCTGGAGGCTCCTTAAGAGCTCTGACATGAGCTTTGAGGAACTTGCGACAAAGCAATGTCAATTTTTGAAACACTGGTGGGAGGGGGTGGAAGCAAACTCTATGGGGAAAACTGAGGAGGCTGTGCTTTTGGAACAGTTCTGTTGGGCATGCCAGTGGAGCTTAAAACCTGGCTAGATGACCGGAATCCAAAAACAGCACAGCAAGCTGCTGAACTCTCGGATCGCTCTGCCAGGAGCAGTCCTGCTCTGAAAGGAAGTGGGGGGAGCAGGTGCTGCAGGGCAAAAGGGGGAAGCGCGAATTCAGGGCAGCTAAAACCCTCACTGCCACTGCAGAAAGGGGGAAGCTTCAAGTTACCAAGAAGGAACGTCTTGGGGGGAAAAAAGTGATGAATGTTAGTTTTGTAAACAGCCAGGGCATCTTGCTAGACAGTGTCCTAAAAAGGTACAGAGTGGATAAAGTGTCCCTCGAAAGGAGGTGGGTGCATTGTGTATCCCGGAGAGTATGCTTGTGAACACAAGGGAGCACATACACCCGGTTACCATAAATGGGGTGCAGACCCAAGTGTTAGAGGACATGGGGGCGTCTCTTACACTGGTAAAAGGGGGATTCCGTTGGGCCTGAACAGCTTATACCTGATCAGTCTGTAATTGAGAGAGGATTCAATGGGGAGGAGAAAATCCTGCCACTGGCTAGTGTTCTCCTGGACTGGAGTGAGAGAAGAGACAGCGTGCAAAATGTGGCAGTAGCAGAAAACCTCGCTCTGGATGTGATTATAGGGAATAATCTCCAGCAGGGGATAGTGCGTGCGGTTACCCGCAGTCAGTCAACTAAGGCTGCCTGTAATTCCATAAACCCCACAGAAGAACCTGTGGAAAAGAATAAGAGGCTGGTTCCCCAGCCTGTGTCTCCTGAAAGGGAGAATAGTGAAAGGGAGGTAGGACTTCCCCAAATAGCCATTCACCAAACAGCTATAGAAGGTTACTCTGAGGAGGGAGGGGTAACAAATTGTCAGAATGTTAGGGATGGCAGTGACTCAATGCCCTTATGCTAGAGCTATGGACCCCAGTTTAGGAATGGAGGGGGGGGGATGACATGTCCCATGCCTTGGGAAAATGTGAAGAGTTTGCAGCCACTCAGAGGACTGACCCTAGTTTGGAGAGGCTGAGGGCTTGTGCAGACTCTGATGAGGCACAGGGAGATGACATGAGACATCGGGTATTTTGGAACCAAGGACTGTTTACACAGGACGTGAGGACAGAGGGAGGGGTGATGGGCAGGCAGTTTGTCATTCCCCAGGGATATCGTGAGCAGTTGCTCAAGGTTGCCCATCATAGCCCCATGACAGGACATCTGGGCACCATGCAGCGATTGGCCCAAAATTTCTATTGGCCCAACTTCAGCCAGCAGGTGAAGGAATATTGCAGGTCTTGTTACCGGTGCCAACAGACAGGGAAGGCAGGTAGTAAAACAAAAGCTGCCCTAATTCCCTAGTCCATTGTGAAGGAGCCAATCCAGAGAGTACAGATGGATATTTTGGGACCCTTGAATACCCTAAGCTCTTCTGGAAAAAGGTTTATCCTGACAGTGGTCGATTACACCACCTGATACCCAGAGGTGGTTGCTCTCTCCTCAATTCAGGCAGACAAAGTGGCAGATACCTTGCTAGGGATTTTCTCTCGTGTCGGGTTTCTGTAGGAGATTATCTCTAATCGAGAGGGTAACTTCATGTCAAACCTGATGAAGTGTTTGTGGGAGAAGTGTGGGGTGGTGCAGAGATGCATGATACCTTATTACCCACAAGCCAATGGGCTCGTGAAAAGGGTTAATGGTACCCTAAAAATGATGCTCCAACCGTTTGCTGAACAGCATAGGAGGAACTGGGAGAAATACTTTCCCCACCTGTTGTTCACATACAGGGAGGTGCCCCTAGAGTGGACAGGGTTCTTTCCCTTCAAACTCTTATACAGACGTAGGGTGCGTGGGCCCCTAGACTTGATCCGGGAAGACTGGGAAGGCAAGCACGCCACCCAGGGGACTCCCATAGTGGAGTATATCTTTAAGTTTAGGGAGAAGCTGAAGGAGCTTATGTGGGTGGCTCAAAGAAACCTGTCAGCTGCCCAGCAGAAGCAAAAGGTCTGGTATGATCACACAGCCAGAGCTCACCCATACAGCACAGACCAGGAAGTAATGGTCCTAATTCCAGTCCAGAAGGACAAGCTGCAGATTGAGTGGGCGGGACCATACAAGGTAGTCCGACAGGTCAAAAACGTGATCTATATTATAGAACTGCCTGACAGGAGACATACCCAAAGGATGTACCATGTCAATATGATGAAGCCATATGTAAACAGGGCCAACATGGTGTTTGTAGTGTGTAGTCCTGGGGAGGGGACAAACAAGGAAGATCCTCTCCTGGACTTGCAGGAGGAAAGCAAGTAGGAGTCATCTGTGGAGACAATCAAGCTGTCGCCCCAGTTGACCCCAGAACAGACCCAGAAAGTGAGGGAGATTTTAGAGGACTTTGCCCCTTTATTTACAGCCAAGCCTGGACAAACCCCCTTAGTGACCCACGATGCAGACACGGGGACAGAAGCACCCATAAAACGGACAGCCTACTGGGTATCTGAGGCAGTCCTAAAGAACACTGGCAGGTAGATGGAGGAAATGCTGGATTTAGGGGCAATCCAGAAATCCCACAATCCCTGGGCCTCACCCATAGTCCTCATCCCCAAACCGGATAGGTCTACCCGCTTTTGTGTGGACTATCGTGGACTGAATGCAATCACAAAGTCCAAAGCCCACCCAATGTCCCGGACAGACGAGCTGTTGGACAAGTTGAGGGGGTGTGACCTACCTTACAACCATAGACCTGACAAAGGAGTACTGGCAGGTGGAGTTGACTGCCAGAGCTAGGGAACGGTCAGCCTTTATCACCCTAACAGACCTCTTTGAATTTAAGGTGACGCCTTTTGGGACGAAGAACGCCCCTGTCACCTTCCAATGGTTGGTAAATCAGGTGCTACAGGGTACTGACGTGTACACAGTGGCCTATCTGGATGATATTGCAATTTTCACTAACAGCTGAAAAGAGCACCTGACCCATCTGAGTGAAGTGTTGGGCAGGATACAGGAGGCAGGACTAACTTTCAAAGCCGAAAAGTGCCAGGTGGCCATGGCTGAGGTATCATATTTGAACATGCAACATAGATCAGGGGCTAATGCCAATGCAGATGGCCTGTCCCTCCAATCGAAGTAAAGGACATAACTGGTGGAAACCCTTATTGAAAAGGGGTGTGTTGCCCACAGGTTCTGTTACAGAGGGAGGAGTGTGGCAGAATAAAGCTATACCTTATTGTTTTAATCTTATTTCATGTTATTTTATGTGAAATACATCAGGGATGCCCATGGTGGTCCAGTCTAACTTGACAGAAACTGTTAGCTGCTTAGCCAGGGACTGGAGTTTGATTAAACCATTTAAAAGAAACAAAAGGGCTAATTAATTATAGCTGGGAGGCCAGGTATCTCAATTTGCTTGTGAATGACCCAGGCCTCTATAGGAGCCATGATGTCTGGGGACCTTTCGTCTTGAGAGGTTTGCCCTGAATTAATCTAATTCAGTTGTCAGTGTCAGTGGCTCAGCAGGCGGCACACTCACCTCTGAGGATGGGAGATCAGAAGGCTGTGGGTTCTATCTCCACACCAGGCACTTGGGTTAAATCCCAATAGTGACACTGTAGTGCAGCATGAAGGGGTGCTGCACTCCTTGGGGTGCCATCTTTTAGATGAGACGTTAAACTGAGGTCCCACCTACCTGTTCTGGTGGTAGTTCAGGTGGATGTTAAAGATTTCATGGCACTTCTCGAAAAAGAGTAGGGAAAAGTTTTATTAAACAGAAAATAAATGCAAATTAAACAGTGTTACATCACACGTAAACGAGAGAAAGAAAAAAAAAACAGAAAATTCAACTATACGATCATTCAGTGCATATACATTCCCTTACCCTCTTATTCTCAAATCAACACAGCAAACGCCCATCAGTGAAAACCCCACATTAAACATCAGAAACCAAACTTCTTCTCACATCCCACTAATAAATCAAATCCATCACTCTAAGATGTATTTTTTCCCCAAGACACCTCCTCCCTCCTCTCCTTCCAAATTATCTCTTTAGGTAACTGGAATATCACTATCAGTAATCTATGTAATCACTGTCAGTAACCCTTCCATAATTCTAATGACTTCTCTCTCTGGATTTACTGGATAGTATAGGACAAAAGAAGGCACAAGGCCCATCGAGAGTGTCCTCCTATAACAGTAGGAAATTATAGGAATTAATGTGCAAATAACCAAGTACTGAGCTTAGATTTCAAAGTGTCAAAGCTGAGTGAGTCTAAGATCTCCTGCGGCAAGGAATTCCAGCGTTTTGCTGCTCTTATATTAAAGTGTTGTTATGTTTATTTGTATTTGCCCAATCAATATTAAGTTCTTGAGCATGCAATCTTCCCACTGTACGTTTATTGGATAGTGATAATCTGCATGACTCAAGTAATGGGTGTATGTACTAGTTTATACATGAGCAACAGATCACCCTTTTGCCTTCTTAAATGTAAGGAGTAAAGTTTTGTTTCTTTAAGTCTGGCGTCATAACATTTTGTTTTTAATCCTTCTTTGGACTTGCTCTAGTCGATTAATATCAGCCTTTAAGTATGGACTCCAAAAAGGAGACCCATAATCTAAATGAGGTCTAACATAAGCTCTATACAAAGGCACTAAACAGTGCTCAGATTTACTAATAACAGTTTTATCAACCTTAGAATTACATTTGCTGTTCTGACCACTTTGCTACAATGGTCACTTGCTGTCAATTTATTATTAATGATAATACCCAGGTCTCTTTCACTGGTGGATGATTTAAGTAGAGTTGTACAAATAATATTTATGAAATGAGTTATTTCTACCAAAATGTAAAACCTTGTATTTATCAATATTAAAGGACACTGAATTCTTACTAGCCCATTGCTCAATATAGATGAGGTCTCGTTCAAGGAGTTGAATGTTAGATGGAGTGTCAACTCTACCTCCTATTTTCATATCACCAGCAAATTTTAAGAGAAATGATGCATATATCATGATTAAAGAGGACAAGCCCCAGTAAAGAGCCCTGGGGAACTCCACTTGTAACCCTACCAGAAAAAGAATGTGAACCATTCATTCTAACAGATTGAGCTTGGTCAGAAAGCCAATTGGTTATCCAATTAACCAGAAATGAAGGAAATCCCAAACTATGAAGTTTGTTGATCAGCAAAGTATGACACACTTTGTCAAAAGCCTTGCTGAAATCAAACAATAGTACATCAGTTGAAATATTATCTATAAGCTTATGTATGTTATAGTAAAAAGATATAATATTAGTGGTACAAGAATGCCCAAACTTAAAACCATGTTGGGAATTATCAGAAATACCAAGTTGTTCCATCATTTTCTCCAGTCTTGATTTAATTAAGAGCTCCATTGCCTTTCCTATAATAGAGGTCAAGCTAATCGGATGATAGTTCTGAATGTTAGACTTATTCCCTTTTTTGAGAATTGGTGTTACTATGGCTTTGCACCAAACATCTGGGATTTCATTTTCTTTTTTAAAATCTTCTTTTTATTATTCATATTTTAACTTATATACATACAGGTCATCATCTTTGAGTTTACACAATACTTTTACATCTGGCCATTCAATACACATAACTTTGAAGCAGTCTCAGATAGTTCAAACAACGAAAGTCACAGTTGTTTCAACCGGTTTGTTATCCCCAAAAGCCTAATAACTTATGTTAAAGTATTTGTCAGTAGGACATCGAACTATTTACCTTTCGGTTCTTCCCTTACTGAGTTGGGTATTACAGACCCATAATTCCCGATTTAGTTATTATAGCAGTTCCAGTTAATTCATGGGGGAGGGGGGGACGAGGGGAGTCCAGACCTCAGGGCCCACAGATGTAGGGAGCAGTCCCTACTTTATGGACAGCCAAAAATTTCTGGGGCTGTACTTCTCAGGGTACAAACAAAGGGTCCTTTAGCATATAATATAGCTGCCATCGTGTCCATCTTTCAGAAAAAAGTTCCCCACGGTCATTCAGATTGTGAGTCATCTTTTCCAAGTTATAAACTTGTTTAGTGATATCCCACCATTCCCGGATGGTTGGGACCACAGCAGATAGCCAATGCTTAGTAATTGCCTTTTTGGCTACTGTGAGGAGTAGAGAGAGAAGATATCTAGTATTAGGTCCCTGATAGGGCTTAGGGAATATGAGGAATATATACATCTCCAATGTGAGCAGTATCCCTGAGTCAATAAACTCTCGTAGTTGAGTTTCAAGCTGTTGCATATAATTGGAGAGAGCTGGACAGTTCCACATTATATGGGTCAGGTTGGCTTCTTGCTCCCCACACCCCCTCCAGCAGGCCGCTGTGTTACTTGGTGCATAGTGTTTAGTGATCGAGGGGGTTCTAAAATAACAAATTAATACCTTCCAGGCAAACTCTCTCCATTGATGTGAGCTGCTTACCCTGGAGACCTGGCTGCAAGCTTTTTTCCATTCAGCAGTATTAAGTTGGTAGCCCGAGTCCCTGTTCCATTGCATGCGAATTCTCTCGTTAAAAACGCCATCCTGTGGGTTCAGGGATTGGTGGTAAGAGGAGATCAGGTGATCTTGCCTTCCTGATCTATTAGTTAAGATTTGGCATTGTATTAACATTGGGTAAGTTTCAGGGTTTCGCAAGGAGGGAGGCAGGCTATCTACATAATGTCGAAGTTGCAAATATCGGTAAAAGTCTTTGTGAGGTAAATGAAATTTTGTCTGGAGCTCTGCAAAGGACCACAGCCTCCCCCGTGTCATTATTTGTGGAAGAAATCTTAACCCGAGCGTGCTCCATGTGTCAAATCCATTATCCAAGACGCTGGGGGTGAAATCCGGGAGTGACTGGATCAGAGATATTGGGGTAAGTAGGGTGATAGCCCATAGGACCTTTTCAAAGAGCTCCAATTCCGCAATTGAGCTGCTAACCAAGGATTAGTGGTTAGATTGACCAAGTCTTCCGGCCCCTGTTGGTACAACACCCGGAAGTACTTGGCGTCACTGAGGAGAAACCTTTCCATCTCTATCCAATGTGGGAGTGATGTCCTATTTTGTCTAGCCATAACGCTAGCCATGGTTACCGCCTGTTGGTATCGTTTTAAGTCTGGAAGGACAAGTCCCCTGTCAACCCTGCGAGAAAAGCACACTTAAATTTACTGGCTTTCTGCCCCGCCCACACAAAATTCGTATTGCCTGACTGATTTCTTTAAAGGTTTTTAAAGGAACTAGTATCGGGACATTTTGGAAGAGGTATAACGCTCTGGGGAGGGTTATCATCCTAATAAGCTCAATTTGTCGTGTGAGGCTCAAGGGAATTACTGACCACATTCGGAGGTCTTGCTTTAGTTGTGTAATAAATGGCAGGTAGTTGTATTTGTGATATTCAGTCTGCCCCCAGGGTATATAAAGGAAAATTACGTACCTACCGTAATTCTTGATCTTCTCTTGTATCTTCACCATTCATTACTTCCTGGGTGTAAGCCGGAGGCGCGCACCCGTCACGGGAGCTTTTTTTTTTTTTAAAAAGTTGCCTAACGGCCCCGCCCTCGAGAGCGACGTCATGCGTCATGCGCGAGGGGCGGCCGTTAGTAGCGACCGACTCCTCCTCCAACTCAGTTCTGTGAGCCGGAGAGGCAAAAGTGAAAGCAGAAAATATAGATAGCGAGGCAAGATAGCCGAGGGATAGCAAAGCAAGGAAGAATGAACTGAAAAGGAATAAGCCGATGGAGGAAGGACAGAGAGATAAGAACATCCTAGCCTAGGGTGCAGGGCCTCCTTACCTGGGCGACTCTGGAGGAGAGATGAGTAAGGAAATGAGAAAACAGAAGAAGAAGAAGAAAGAGAAGAGAGATGGGATGTTGAAGGGACCAGAAGGCCCATGAGCATAGTTAACTTGTAGCTGAAGGCTCGACTAAAGGGAAGCAAGAATCCCGGAGATAGAGCTGAAGAGAAGGTTCACCGAACCCAGCTAGACAGACTCAGGAGGGCATAGTCCTCATCTTCAACATGCCATTGTTCTTGACACCCACCTCGGCTCCTGGCGCGGAGGGCCTTTAAGTGGAGGACAGCGGGTGGGAAGAATAAAACCCCAGCAGCATGAGGCGCTGCTCAGGGGTTTAGAAATAGAAAATGTAAGCCTTTCAGGCGTTTCAAGATAGAAATGGGACTCAGACTGACTGGCTAAGGCCGGGCAAGGCTTAGGCTGGCTAAATTGGATATGGTCAGCAGAGCTCTACTGTAAAAATTGTCCAGGAGGACACTTAAAGGGAGAAACCACTAGCAAAACAGCGAGAGGATAGCCTACCTTCTCATTTGCTTTCTTGTTTGATTTCTCCATTTTTTTTTTTTTAGTAGATGCATGACCCAGATACCAAGATGCCTACAGCAGTCGGAAGAGTTCCTCAGCATTTTTTTTTTTTTTTTTAAAAGAGAAAGGAACAGACGTACTAGTTCTCTCTGCTCTGCAAGATAAGAATAGAGGGGAAACAGATTTCAGGGCAACTATCTGAACACGGGATTGCAGGATCAAAACTGAATAGCCTGAGCCAGGCCAAAAACCCCAGAGGTATCGTGCCATAAGAATAGCAAGAGATAGTTGTGCAGTCTGATCGCCAATGCAATCCATAGATGGCCCATGAATCTTAGAGTAAGTAATTTTTCTGGATTTTAGAACCCCCTCAAAAAGATTTTTTTTTTTTTTTGGAAAATTTAAGGAAATTTTCCTATATTTCATATAAATGCAGAGAGAGGAAGGAGGCGGAGGTGGAGAAGCCACAGGAAGAGGCACTGGGGGATGGTGGGCGGGTGTAAGTAATGAATGGTGAAGATACAAGAAGATCAAGAATTACGGTGAGTCATGTTTTCTATCTTCCCTGTCAATCTTCACCATTCATCTACTCCTGGGTGATAGCTCCTCTCTCCCTGGAGGGGAAGAGGCCATACCTGAGGGAACAAGACCCAGCCTTCTGCTGGTGAGAAACAGAAGGAGAAGACCCTGGCTTATTCAGAAAGCCTAAGAGGGAGAAGAGCTAGGAGGTGCCTCCGAGGGACGAGAGAGACGGAGGGAGCCCCTGTAAAAGTCTCCTAGCTCTGGAAGAAAAAAGACGGGTCCCCGGAAGGCGGAGGCGAATCACCACGCCGGCCAGGGGTGACAACCTGGAAACAAGCCATGCCGCCCGCCTGATGCAGATCGCTGTCCCGCAAGCCTGGAAGCCACCTCATTGGCGCCGTAAGATGCCTCTGGCTGTGTCTTGCCAGCTCCAGGCCTACCACGGAGAGGGCAACGGCTTGTCTGGTTTGCTCCAATCAGGCATAGATGCCAGCAGCTGGGACATCATCGACCACAGATGCCGGTTGTAGGCAGCGTGGTGAGCCTGATGTGATGCAATACAAGCACTTCATACGAGCAGAAGAAACACTCTTAGCCCCAGCAGTCCGAACTGGAGAGAGTCCGAATCCGGTGGGCGGTCGTGCGCCAGGCAACGGCGCCCAGAAGGAGTATCCAGGTATACCAAACCTGAGGACGGGTTGGGAAGGAAACCTAGAGACTCAGAGGGGGCACAATACCTACGCTGGCAGTCCGCCGGGGCTGGGGAAGAAGCGGCAGGGGACTGCCATGACCGGATAGACGCCTCCTGGAAGGGGATAGGCCAGGAAGGTACCACCAGATGCTGGGCACTGAACTCACCAAGGAATTCACGCGTCTCCCGTTCGGTATTGTCTCTTCGAACGTAGGAAATCCGGAGATCCCTCACCATCCTCGAGAGAAGCTGATATTCTGTGAAATCAGCATCGGAGGACAGATGAGCAGGGGGTTCCTCTCCCTCGGAGGAGGGAGACGAGGATGATGGGGAACTGGAATGCCCAGAGGATTCCTGCGGCGGTGGGGAGAGCCGAAAGACCCGCTCATGCATGTACCTAACGTATGAGGGGAAGGCCGCCGCAGAACCCCTGAACTGCTCCCAGGATAACGGACCCGTAGGGCCGACATGGCCTGGGAGTGGGGGTGGTGAAGGCAGAGAGATGGGAGAGGGGCACCTCCGCGGAGGCAACTGCTCTCTGCGAGGGCTCTGGAATCCGGGGAAAGGGCCCTGGAGAGGGGATCCCGGAAATCAGACCAGCCGCAGAGCGGAACTCTGGGAAGCGGGCCTGGAAGAGCCCTGGGGACAACCTCCCTGGTACGACGCCCGGGACTGCATGGATCCAGAAGGGCAGTCCGCACAAGCGCCGCCGAAGGACACCCTAGAACCCTGGAGGGAGGGGAGGCTCTGCACTTGCTCCTGGCCACCCCCTGAGGTGGCCAAGGAAGACCGGACAGCAGACCGCTTCCCCTCGACCCCTCGGACTCAGAGGGCCCTCCTCCTCGACCACAGCGTCCCCTGTCCCTAGAGTGACAGCACCCGTAGGTAGCTGTCCCCGGGCCTCAGAGGGAGCCTCCCCTCGTCACCCAGCGCCTGCCCCAGGGGCTCCCGGCCACCCAGCCGGGGAACCCTCAGGAGGCGACGAAAGGGGACAGAGGAGGGCCGCTGCGCCACCTGGCACCTCTAGCCACCGGGGACCCAGACTCCGAAGAGTGGGGGTGCCAGGATGGGTCACGTCTGAATCGCCGCCCTCCCGAGGAGGCCGAGACCAGCAGGACCTCAATGCTGGCCACCCCAGGGGTCCCGAGGCTACTGAGGCATGACGGCCGGTACCAAGGCGCCGCTCGCCTCCCTCACGCAGTAACAGCCAGCCTAGCTCCACACCCCCAGCAGGCGCCCGGCGCGAGCCAGCGCCCGCCTGGAAGAAGGACCAGGCCTCGTGCAGGCGTGTCGGGAAGCGGCGGCACCGCCAGGCAGCGCCGTCCTGTCCATCGGCCGCGTGACGGCGCCAAGATAGCGGCACCGGCAGCGCCGCCGCCCGATCTGGCGCCCGCGAGCGGCGCCCGGGATCAGCGGCACCGCCAGCGGTACCGCTGCTCTGATCACCGGCGCGGGACTCAAAAGCGGCCGTGTAGCGCCGTCGATCACCGACTTTGTGAGGCGCCAGGATCAAGCGGCGCGAAGGCGGCGTCGAGTCCACGAGCTGAGCCCAAAGGCGAGGGCCTGCGCCACGAGAGCCTGCACCTCCGAGGTGACTGCCGGCGGTGTCGGCGCGCGGCCCGGAAGGACTCTGACGCTCCCCGACACGCAGAAGGGCCTCCTCACGGCAGAAAGACGAGAGACCCTCCTCCTCAGACCGTATAGGGCCCGGGAGGGGACCCGGGGAAGGGCCTAGGACCTACCTGAGAATCCCTTGACGGTGTCGTCCCGAAGGTCGGCGGGGCTTTGCCGAGCTTGATCTGAGCGGACTTGAGGACACGGCCGGTCCATGGAGAAACAGGCGTCGCCGAATCCATGTCATGGTTGGGTCCCAGGCACGAGACAAAGCGTCATGCCGGTCGAGGCGGAGAAATGCGGCCACAGTAACACCGGCGCGCATAGGCGCGGCCCGTCTTGAAACCGTTTAGCTCGGACCGGACATAGCGAGAAATCAACAAGAAAACAGTAGGAAAACACACCGGCGCGCTTTAAAGGAAAAAGAGCGGTCTTACCGATCGGCGTCGAGTGTGTGGAAAAGAAGAGTCGCTGACGCGGTGAGAATGGGCGCTCGAAAACAGGTGCTGCCTCGGCGGCGGGAGAAACAGAACTGAGTTGGAGGAGAGTCGGTCGCTACTACGGCCGCCCCTCGCCGCATGACGATGATGTCGCCTCGAGGGCGGGCACGTTCAGACATAAAAAAAAAAGCTCCCGTGATGGTGCGCGCCTCCGGCTTACACCCAGGAAGTAATGAATGGTGAAGATTGACAAGGGAAGATATGCCTAAATATTTTAGCTTTGTCAGGTTCCACCTACCTGGGAGGGACTCCATCATCTTCTGATAGGGGTGCAATTGAATGTGAGTATTTCGGTCTTAGTGAGATTAAGCTTATACCCTGATACTGCCCCATACGAGTCTAAGACTCGGCGAATCTCTGTAATAGATTGTTCCGGGTTTTGGAGATATAGCAGTATATCATCTGCATATAGGGCAATCCTGTGCTCCGTTCCTCCAAAATAGACTCCCTGCAGCTGAGGGAAATCTCGGATTTGTTGCGCAAGGGGTTCTATAACTGTTGCAAATAGCAATGGGGATAGTGGGTATCCTTGTCGGGTACCCCTTCCCAGTTGGAAGTATCCCGAATGGTGACCATTAACTCTCACGCAGGCCCGGGGGGAGGAGTATATGTTTTGTAGGACTTGGGTAAAGCCTGGGGGGAAGCCAAATTTATTCAAGGTAGCATACAAAAAGGGCCAGGACACCCTGTCAAAGGCCTTTTCAGCATCTAAACTGATCATTACTGCTGGTGTATTCGTTTGGCTCATTTGGCTTACCAGGTGAAGAGTGCGCCTGATATTGTCGGTGGTGGTACGAGTCCTAACAAAGCCTGTTTGGTCTCTGTGTATTAAAGTGGGTAGGATTTGATCAATACGCTTGGCTAGTATAGTCATGAACAGTTTGTAATCCTGGTTTAGTACGGAAATCAGTCGGTATGAAGTGCATTCCTGAGGGTTCTTCCCTGGTTTGGGAATCACAGAGATAGTAGCACAGGACCATGATACCAGGGGTGGATTACCCTCTAATAATGAGTTAAACACATTGAGAAGGGCGGGATAATTTGGGTTTTTGTCCGTTTATAAAACTCAGCTCCGTATCCATCAGGTCCCGGTGCCTTTTGGGATTTAGAGTTAGCTATGGCTTGGACTATTTCTGCAGCTGTAATATGTCTGATAAGGGAGTCCCTGTTTTCTTCTGCAAGAGTTGGTAACGTAAGCTTCTCAAGGTACTCAGTTTATCCAAAGATGGATTAGATTCTAGGGTGTATAAGTTTCTATAATATGTCTGAAAAGCTTCAGCAATGTCATGTGTTTTAAAGAGTGGCTGGCCTTTAACTGGGCGTCGTATGGAAATTATTGTTGAGCCCTTCTTCTGCCTGCGGGCTTGGTATGCTAGCATTCGTGTAGCTCATGGACCTACCTCATAGAATCTCTGTTTCAAAAATGCTAGTGCTATTTCAGTCTGCTGTAGGGCGAGTTTATCTAACATTTGTTTGGTGTGCTGTATCTGGGACAGGAGAGATTCGTCTCCCTGCTGATGCACCTGCTGTAAGAAGTGAAGGGTTTCTTCAGGGTAGCCTTTGTTCATCCCTTTGCCTCTTTTTTCTGTGCTGCAAACTTGATTATATGCCCTCTCAGGACTGCTTTAATTGTGTCCCAGTGGACCGAGGGGGAGGTGTCAGAGACTTGGTTATCAGTCATAACCTCAGTGATCTTATCTGATATGAATTCCTGGAATTCTTTAGACCACAGGTAACAGGGGTTTAGTCTCCATTGGGTGGTTCTAGGTTGAAGGCCTAGGTCCCAGTAGGTAATCACGGGGGCATGATCCGAGATAGAAATATCTCCCAGCTGCGCTTCACTTACATTATTGAATTTTTCAATTTGCGTATAAGCATAGTCTATATGAGAGTATGTGTTATGTAGCTGAGAGTAGTAGGAATAGTTTCTAGACCGTGGATGGAACTTCCACCAAATGTCACACCACCCCACTTCTGAAGTAAAGTTATTGAAGTACTTTTGGGTTGCGGTTAATTTCTGTGGCTTCACTTTAGAAGAATCTAGGTTTGGGTTGGCAGTTAAGTTAAAGTCCCCAGCCAATATTAGGGTGCCTCTGGTAAACTGCACCACCTTGTCCAGTAGGGGCTCAGCTGCGAGACTGTGGTGCCAGGTGGGAGGTACATATTAGCCAAGGTGACTTCTTCATTATTAAGTTTTCCCCGAGTAATTACCATTCGCCCTTCCGGGTCAGACCAAGTTAGTTCCGGGTGGTATGGTGTATGTGGTGTTATAATTATGGCCACCCCTCTACTCCGACCTCCCTTACAGGATGCACAGAACGCTTGACCTTTACTTAATTTAGCTAATTTTGCATGCTCTATTGGGCTCATATGGGTTTCCTGAAGATAAACAACCTCGGCTTTATTTCTCCGAAGGTAAGCCAGTGTCCTCGATCTTTTAATGGGTGAGGCCAGGCCGTTTATGTTTAGAGAAAGTAGTTTTAATTTTGGGGAGTGCATCTTGGCCAATAGGTGGGTTTCTGGTGTACTGGATCCCCCGTCCCCCTTGGGATCCCCTAGAGGATCGTATTTTTTGCTATAAGAACCAGATGCAGTTCAATGACCTGTTCACACAACATTCAACAACAATAACACTACCATTCAAACCTACATGTAACCTACTACTAATTAGAGAACCATTGACCAACATGGCCATTGAAAAAAACATTGGTACTTTCACTGATCTCGTCGAGCCCAGACCTGCGATAGGGCCCAAGCTCCCTATCAGTGCGGTCCGTTTTGACTCAAGGACCTTAGGTACCAGAGTACCTATGGGGAAAGGGTAATGGAGTTTGGTGACTAGAAGCCGCGAGACAGTGCTTCCCCTGAAGTCCCTCATGTAGGGGAGATGTACTTTTATGGTTAGTTTAACCTCAGTGATAGGGAAAATGATGGAATCACTTCTAAAGGAAAGAATTGTCGAGTATCTAGAGGCCAGAGGGGCACAGGACCCTAGGCAGCATGGATTCACAGCGGGAAGGTCATGCCAGACGAATCTGATAGATTTCTTTGACTGGGTGACCAAAGTAGTAGATCAGGGAGCAGCTGTGGACATGGCCTACCTAGACTTTAGCAAGGCATTTGACACAGTCCCACACAAAAGATTAATATACAAGTTAGCCAGCCTGGGAGTGGGTCCCAAGATGACAGCCTGGGTAAAGAATTGGCTGGAGAATAGGACACAGAGAGTAATAGTAAATGGAGTCCACTCTGAAGAAAGGAGGGTTACTAGTGGGGTACCGAGGTTCAGTATTAGGATCGGTCCTCTTCAATGTCTTTATAAGCGACATTGCAGAGGGACTGGAAGAAGAAAGTATGTCTCTTTGCAGATGACACTAAGATCTGCAACAGAGTTGATGCACAGGGTGGGGTGGAAAGGATGAGAAGGGACTTGGCAAGGTTAGAGGAATGGTCAAATGTATGGCAGCTTAGATTCAATGCTAAAGTGCAAGGTAATGCACCTGGGAAACAAAACCCAGGAGAAGAGTACACAATGGGGGTGAGAAACTAACAACAACAAGAATGGAAAGGGACCTGGGGTAGTCATATCAGATGACCTAAAGATGGGCAAGCAACGTGAGAGGGCAGCAAGGAGGGCTGGGGATACTGGGATGCATAGGGAGGCATCACCAGTAGAAAACAGGAAGTTATTATCCCTCTGTACAGACAGCTGGTGAGACCCCATCTGGAGTACTGTGTGCAGTTCTGGAGACCCAATCTCCGCAAAGACATAGACAGGAAGGAAGCTGTCAGAGGAGGGCAACTAAAATGGTGCAGGGTCTGCACGGAAGTCTATGAAGAGAGACTTAAGGAGCTTAATATGTATAGCCTCGAGGAAAGGAGGGAGAGGGACATGATAGAAACTTTGAAGTACCTCAAGGAATCAACAAAGTCCAAGAGGGTAGCATCTTTCAAAAAGAGGTGTGCAAGAACAAGAGGGCACAATTTGAAGATAGAGGGGGGCTCAGAGGTAATTTAAGGAAGTATTTTTTCACAGAGAGGGTTGTGGATGCATGGAACAGCCTTCCGGAGGAGGTTGTGGAGTCAAAACCAGTGGGGGAATTCAAGCATGCATGGGATAGTCATAAGGCAATTCTGGGGGGATGGGGGTAGGAAGAAGTAGGCTGCTGGTTAACTAGGATCTGCAGCTTATCCAGTAGGTAGGGAAATGGGCAGACTGGGTGGGCCAAGCGGTCCTTATCTGCCGTCAAATTCTATGTTTCTATGGTGGCGGGCTTAGGTCTCCAAGCGACCATTATGAGTATTAACCAGCCACTATAGAATGCCCTCAGATATGGGAGAGTCCGGTATGGTTGCCCAGAAGGTGCTTCCATGTCGTTGGGGTATCCATCCCAAGCAACTCGCTATGCAAAAAAACGGAGGCCCGCCCCGCACCAGGAGCCAGATCAAACGGGCAGTGTCTAAAACCTGTGCTAGGTATTATCCCATGTGCAGAACTCCTCCGATTGGTCAGTATCCGGCCCAGGGGGGGCTCGGGAAGCCCCAAGCTTTGATGGGCCTATCGAGCAGGGCTGGCAGGACCATATAACCAGTATAGTTCCTGGTACCGGCCTGAACCTTAGGTGGCTAGGGGGCCCATCTCTGCTTCATCTCAACGCTCTGCTCAGGTTATTCAATGTAGAGAGATAAACCAAAAAAAAAAAGGGACACACCCCTCCCCATCTCCCTTCCCAACCATTATATTTCATAGTTTCTCCTCTGTTCCCTCAAATTGCAGATCTGCATTCTTCTCTCTCGCATGCCTCTAGTGGCTCGAGGTCTGCTGCGCCCCCCACAGCCCAAGTCTCTCTCCAGCTTCATTGTTAATTTTACTATACCAATACCTGCACTCAGTAAGCCCCGTCACCCCCCAGAGGCACCCAGTATCTTCATCTGTGGCCAGAAACATTAATTTGCAGAAGTGCCCCCTACAAGGGGCGGACCCTTGGAAGGCCTGCTGCCTCCACTCTCCGGAGATTTGCGTTAGACGCCTTTTTTGAGTTGCAATCTAGGAGATCCTCAAACGGTTAACCCCCCTAAAGCTTTAAACTGTTGCGTGGGACAACCCTCGATCCACTTCCCTCCACCTCAAATCTCAGTGTTTCAGATGATGCCACTTACCCTCCCCATCTAGAAGGTCCTCCCGCATCCCCGAAGGCCCAGTTAGAGATCTCCTTCATCCACAAGCCGGGGGGGGAGGGGAGGCAGAGGCCAGACTGTGTTGTACATGACTCCCGCGTGGGGGAAGGAGGGAGTGGGCGAAGCAACCGCACTGTCTCCTTGCCCACGGCAAACATCAGCAGTCCATGACTCTAGGCCGCTCTAGCCAGCCCCCCGTTTCAGCCCCGGGTCCAACCCACACCAGGATGCCAGCCAACTTTGCCTCCAAAACTCTCCACACCAATGATCAGCTTCCCAACAACAGGCATTCAATCCCCAGGACCTGCGCCCACAGTATGGAACCAATCCCCTCCGCTCAAGAGATCCACCTTCCCTCCGAAACACATCAAGGACGGGTCAGGGGGCAGGCGAACCACCCAAGCCACTACCGCCTGTACCCCAATACTGCCCCCGTGATAGACGCAGAGGCCTTCCCCGGTCTTCACTCCCCCTCCCTCAGCCAAAAAGGCACACCATCCACAATGAGCGACAGGTCGAGCCAACTCTCCCAGGCACCATGACGCTGGAGACCTACTGGACCGCCATCACAACTGTGCCCCCTCGCCCCCGAGAACCCCCCAAACATCCCACTCCCTGGCCTGGTATTCTCTGTAGACAGCTCATACAACTCGAACAGTTCAGACCTCCCACCAGTACCTGCATGAAACGGACAGGCACTGCTGTATCTCGACCCCAAACCTCCCACTCCCACTCCTCCTGGAAGAAGGGCCCCATTCGGAAGCGCCTAAACTACCCGAGAGCTGCTCTGATGGCGATGAAGAGCAAACCGACCTGCAATTCTTTTCCGTAACCCGTTCCACCCCAAGAAGCCCGCGGACAACTAGCGCGTGTGGAAGAAAGGCCAGCCGTAAGTTTGAGAAATCTCAAACAGGCGGGGGCCATAAAGGAGGACCCAGCCTCACCATCCAAGGCGGGAAAGGTTACTCGATGGGAGCATGTCCACCAAGAGGAGGTGATATTTGTTTATTTTTCTAAACCCCCCCCACACACAATACCTTTAATCCAGGCACTTAATCCCCCCCCCCCGTATAATGCATCAATAACTTTTAAAATCAATTCCCTGGCAGTTTATCAATTGAGTCAGATCCCGAGGGAAACCCAGGTGCGACAGAAAGTTCCCTGGATAATACTTGCGCTTCAGGGTGCTCGTGATATTGCTTTTCAGATTTTCAGGTTGCAGTGTCCTTGGCAGCTATTCTTAATCCAGACTGCTTAGAGGAACCAGTTTTTAGGGAGCTAATTATGTTCTGCAGGGCCTCAACGCCTTGTCTGCGCCTGTTCTCCCGTTGACCAGCAGACCATGCTTTCCGGGCTAGCTTTGCAGCAAGTGGGATCTCATCTGTAGGGCGCTGTTGATGCACCTCGATTTTTCTGGAGCTGAGTTCCCTCGTCACTACCGCCCGCTGAATCAAAGATCGTTGGCCCCTCCGAAAAGTAGACGGCCAGCTTTGTTGGGTACAAGGACCTAAATCTGATTCCTGCATTCCTGAGGGCCTTCATCACCGGGAAGTATAATCTCCGTCGAGCCATTACCTCTGGGGCGAAGTCGTTCTCGAAGTAAAGCCGGTGAGATTTACAAATCACTTTGCCCTGTTTCCAAGCAGTATGAAGGACTGTCTCTTTCTCCTGATGCCTGAGGAATTTAAGAAGGATCGCCCGGGGCCAGCGCCTGCTGGTGGTTTGGGCCCCAACGTGCGATGGACTCTCTCCATTTCCAGGGTGATGTTGTCGGGCAAAGGGAGAACCTCTCTCAGCAAGTTCTGCATATACTGAATAAAGTCGGCACTCTCATCCCCCTCCGGCAGTCCTGACAACCGAATGTTGTTGCGCCGGTTTCTGCATTCCGCATCTTCAGCCCGTTCCTGAAGGGCCTGAATGTGTGTGTGTAGTTGGGCTATAGCTCTTTCAGTGTTATCCACACGTTTTTCCGTGGTAGTGAGTTGTTCTTCGGCTCCATCTTGTCGCTTTTCCAGCTTGCTGAGATCTGTTCTGATTGCCGAGACCGTGGATCGCATTTCCTTCGGAATTCACGAATTTCTGCAAGCATCTGTGTCATTGCCTCTGCAGAATATCGTGTGGGATGCGGTTGAGTCTGAGCTGTATTTTGGCGGAGCCCGGCAGTACCTCTGAGGTCTCGCTATCCGACTCCTCAGCCTGGATCTATCTCCATCGGGTTGAGTGGAAGGTCCCGATTTATCTGCCCCTCGCTTCATGGGCGTTGCAGACGTCGGTATTGGTGAGTTCCAATTATCTGAAGCGCTTTTGCCCCTTTAAAATACTTTGTTTTAAACGGACTGCAGGGTAGCCTCGCGTTTGAGCTGCTCACTTGCTCATGACGTCACCGGAAGTCTCCTGGGATTTCATTTTCAAGTAATGATTTATTAAAAAACATTTGAAGAGGAACTGCAATTGGGTTTAAAAGTTTCCAATTAAGATCTAGAATGGATGTTGTCTGGTCCTGGACTAGTAGATTTTTTTTTTTTTTTACAGATGATAGAACGTTCTTGATTTCAGTAAGATCAAATAATAGTATAGGGGAACCATTACTAGTATTTAATGTAGTTGGAGTAATGGGTTGGTCAAAGACTGAGCAGAAATATCTGTTAAAATGGTTTGCCATCCTCTGATCAGATGTTATAGTGGTACCATCAACATGAAGCGGACCTATTTGCCTTATATTCCCCTTATTACTGTTAATATATAAACACAAGGATTTCTGATTTGTTTTTGAATGTGCTAGGTTAAACTCAAATTTAAGTCTAGCCGTTTTAATAAGACTTTTTTTAATGCAGACACAGCAGTTTGACATCTAAGCCTCAAAGAAGGACTTGGATTTTTTTTTATATTTCCTGAATAAATGCTCTTTGGTTTTCATTTGTTTATCAATAGTCTTACTAAACAATACAGGAACTTTACCTTTATTGTTATATTTTGTTTTGGCTGGAACATAGATACCTTCTAAATCATGTAGAATTTTAATTAGGTCTTCATACGCAGTATTCAAAGTTTTGTCCCTGAATATTTCAATCCAATTAAATGTGTTTCATTCAAAATTGATTTGAGCAAAATTAGCTTTATTATAGTCCTTATATTTAGTGTTATTAATAATCTTGGGAATTAGAAAGGGAATGCACAGGAATAAGGAGTTATGGTCACTATTGCCAATAGGGGCCAAGATGTTTATATCAGAGACTTTATATCCCTCATTGGCTATTACCAGATCCAGTGTGTTATTCTCTCTGGTGGGTTGGCTTACTAGCTGCTCCAGTCCCAAATCCATAATTGAGGTTAAGAATAGTTTTTCATGATTACTATTGCCCGAGTAAAGATTTCAATCAATGTCGGGCATATTAAAATCACCCAGGATGAGAGTATCACCCTTATGGGCCATATCCGTAATAATATTTAATAAGTCAGAGGTGCATTGGATATCTTCTGAAAGAGGTCTATAACAGACCCCTATTGTTAGCTTAGGGTGACCTTTCAATTGGATGGATGTCCAAAGTGATTCAGTATGAGACTGAATTGAAATTTCATGTGAAGTAATGTCTTCTCTAATATAAAGACCCCCCCCCCCCGGCCTTTCCAGCTACTCTGTCTTTGTGCTATAGTTTAAAATTAGGTATCTGTCTAGACTAGGCTGAAGAGGAATCCCACCAAGTATCAGTGACAGCATAATGTCTATATCAAGTAACGTACATCTGGCTATTAGTTCAGACATTTTAAGAGAATTCAGAGATCTAGCATTATACAACACCTGTAAATCCTTCATGATTTTATTATATAATTACACATGTGAACCTTAGTTCTGCTGTAATGTGTATCCACACCTCATAATCCAGATATTCAATTTGAGTATTACCACTGATACTTACAATGTACTGATATTCCATCTCACCCAATTCTTATTAAACACCCCATATATAAGATTCTCATAAGAAATACAGTAGTACTAAACATCCTCTCATTCCATTGTTGTGACAGAAAATGCCAAAACCCTTTAATAAATGCACAACCAAAAAACAGGTGTTGTATAGTTTCTTCTTGCTGTGTGCACTGCAATCTGCTACATATTCTTTCTCGTGACGTTTTATGTTTTTGGTTAGCTTTAATATTGATACGTTCGTGGCATGCCAGCCAGTGTAGATCCCACATATGATCTGGGACTCTTTTGCTATTAAGTAATTTCTTTAAGTTCTCTTTGATGATACTGGACACTTTTCAAAAACTACCGTCATCTCACATAGGGAGGATACTAAGATTTGATACAACTGCTTTCTAGGTGTAGTGGTGATCTGCTGCGTTGAGATTTTCCACGTTTTAACCTTAGGAAAGTACATCTTACATATTCTGGTGTTAATACAGATTTTTTGAGAACCCTTAATCCTTGTGTCGCCCACTGCCCAATCCATAGCATACATTTATCCTGCAAAAGAAACTCCCATCCATTCTCTTGTTGTTATAATATGGGTTTTAAATAACAGTATATAAAAAAAAGTATTAAAAAAGATTACAGGATTAGGCATATTCAGGCCTCCTTGCTTTATTGGCATATACAGTATATTTCCTTTTATTGGGATGAGTCTACTACCCTAGTAGGCTTGGAAAAAAATACTTAGTAAGGTTGTCTCTATATTTTTTGGAGGGGGATAAGATATAACTGATATAAAGAAAAATAGGAATTAAGTATGTTTTAATCAGATAGACCCTTTTCTGTTTACTGGGCCTCCATCTACTCCACTGAGCCACTCTCAGTTTTCCTATTTCCAGCTTCTGCTCCCAGTTTATTTTGTCCAGATTTCCCTTCCCCAAAGTTATCCCCAAAATATTTATCGGGTCAGGCACAATTCTAATTTGCTCCACCATATCACTTTCTTTTAAGACATAATTAATTCTCTGCCCAATACATTTATTGAGATTCAGCTCAGCCCCCGGAGCACCTCCCAAAGTCTCTGCAGGTTTTCAATACACCTGCCACTGCCCTTTTGTCACCTACCATAACATCGGCAAAAGCTATGACTTTATATGGGAGTTGCTTCCCTTTAGCCCAAATAGCTGCTATTGTTTCATCACTGTTTATTTTCCGCAATAATCAGTCTATAAAAAAATCATACAGGACAGGGCTTGTTAGACATCCCTGCCCTACTCCCCTTTGTAGTTTTATTATGGGCCTTTTCAATCTATTGATCATTGGCACCACAGTACCAGTGCTTTAAATAGTTTTAAACCATCCTATCACGATTTCTGGGATCTGGTAGTGCTTTAGGACTTCCCACAAAAATGAATGACACACTTGATCGAAAGCCTTTTTTTGGTCAAGTAAAATCAAATACCCATCCACCTCCCCCAGTCTCCCAAGCTCTACTAGCTCTCTTATTAACAAAATGTGATTCTGTACATGTCTACCCGGGATTGCATACTGTAGTACTGTGCAGGCAAGATTACCGTCTCTGCCACAGACATCAGCCTCTTTGCCAAAATGTTTAACAGCTTAAAATCAGAGTTTAATAGGCTGATCGGTCTCCAGTTGTTAAGGTCCCTTTTATCCCCCTTTTCATACACAAAGTCCCCCCCAAGTCCCCCTCCCCCCAGCTCCTGAGGCACCACTTCAAATCTCAGGTCTTCATACCACCTCATTAGTATCTCCTTGCCCCATTATAGCACTTATTTCCCCACCCTGCCCCTTTTTCCTCTTCTATCACTCCTTCCCATTTATTTTTCACAAATGCCTCCGGCTGCATCTTCATCCTCCCCCTCTCCTCTCATCCCTGTTTCTCTGCCACCCCAGGGCGCCTTACCCTACCCATTCCTTGTGGGCACATGCGTTCTAGCTGTGTTCACCATTTTACTATAGCTGCCTCTGTTAACTACCTAAATCTCTCCTCCTCCTCTACACCTTACTCTTCCTATAATTGACCCCTTTCAATAGCACTGTTACACATGAATTGTTTACTGTTATTTCACTGTTGCTTCCTTGCTGTTTGTTATTTCTGACGTGGAACCTTTGTAAAAGAGCCTTGGCTCAAAGGTATTTGTAATCCTAAAATAAATAAAATAAAAAAAAAATATGTTAGCACTCCCATGTTCATACATAGCGGTACCTCTCCTGCTAATAACAGCTAGTTAAATGTTTCTTTTATTTCATGAAAAAGGTCTTCTCCCATAATTTTTAGCAATTCTTTTAGCAGGTCATCAAGGCCTGGCAATTTATCTTTTGCCAGTGTTAAGTGTGCGTCCTGCATTTGCCACTCTTTTATGGGCGCTAGTAATTTAGCTCCCATTGATGCTTCCAACACTGGAATCTCTAGCTCCTCCAAAATATCCTTCAAATCTTCTTTACATGATTCTAGGGGGGGGCATACATATCTATAGTACACTTCGTTACCAATTGTGTGAAACCTGTCTGTGTTTTACACTCATTACCTATATTGTCTAAGCACTGTCATTTCTTTAGATTTTGCTTTCTTAATGCAGTTTTCAAAGGGACTACCTCTGTCTTACCCATTACTCCAAACTGCTATTGATGGTATATTGCCTTCACTTTCTCCTCATGATATAATCTCATTTGCTGTTTCACATTATCAGTTTGTAACATGAGATTCTGCCCCACGTCTAAATGACATAGATAGTAAGTTTTGCAGTCGCTTTCTATTTTTCAGGTAAGCCAAGCATTGTTTTTTGCACCTTCTTCTACGTAACTGTTTGCACAATTTCTGCATATCATATTTAGTGTCCTCCCACCACCTTATAGCAGAGTCAAACATAATGAAAACTGACTTCCTAGCTTGAATGAAAACTTTTATAGTATTCGGGATGTGTAGATCTGCCACCAGGGAGATGTTCCATTTCCAAAATCCCGGTCTCTTTCTAACCCCCAAAGAAGATCCAATTTTAATTTTAACTATGTTGTGGTCAGAGAACTCAGTGGGAATTATTTCCGCAGACATTATTGGAATTTTCTCTGAAACAAAAACATAATCGATTCTGGAGGCCAGGTGACCATCATGAAAAGTATGTGTATCCTTTTTTCCCCCCATACGAAATATGCATCCTGCAAATTGGCTTTTCTAATAATTCCCGATAATATATTCGAATCACAGTATTGCTTTGATGACTTAGCTTTAAGAGGATACTTGAAATCACCAGGCTATATTGTGTGTTGAGCTGTATATAAATATGGCTGTATTGTTTAAATAGATCACATCTCACAGCCTTAGTCTGTGGGGGCGCAGTGATTTATAAGTCTATACTGTACATTATGCATAATCACATCCATGATTAATACTCTCCCTGGTGCTACATCATATAATTTTAACACCATTACTTCTGGCATTTTAAAGAGAATTCCTAACCCCGTGCACTGCTCCTGACCTAGTGACCAAAAAGATAAACCCTGGTACCATTCTCTCGCTGCCCCTTCTATTTCCTTAATTGTGCTGAGACGAGAATCCTGCAAAAAAATTATACCAAACTGCAAGCATGCCAAGCAAGAAAATACCATTTTCCTTTTTCCTGCCCTTTTAATACTGTTCACATTTACAGAGTGAACTGAAAATGGTTCATACATGCTTGATTGGGGTTTCACTTAAACTTCCCCTTCCTTCTGCCAGTTTCTTTATGTTTGATTTACATTTTTGCTTTCCTTTTTACTGGACCTTTCGGTATCCCGTTTCTCTGTGTCCGCTGTTCCCTCCGGAACAGAGCAGGCCACCGAGGATTCGTCAGAGTCCTTCTCAGAGTCTCCCGATTGCAGGATTTCATATTTATTTTCAATACTAACAGCTTTCAGTTTTGTGACAGATCTTGTGGGGAATACTTTCTTTTTTGGTACCTCAAACTTATGGCTGCTAACCTGCTCCTGTCCATCAGGATTCGGGAGGGGGGGGTCAGATGAGGGTGGGGGAGCATGACCTTAACACTCATTTCCTCACCAGGTAATACTTTCTGTGTTGTTTCCCCAGTTACCTCTTCAGGCTTTTCTTCATTAACTGATTTCGAAGTATCTTCTCTTCTACTGGGACGTCCCCTAGTGTCTTCAAATATCACCATACTCTGGATCTGGGGGGGAGAGGCTGTGGGTCTGCATGCAAATGCAAACTAGCCTGATCTGGTTCCTTCTCCACTAAGGGTCTTTGCTTCCCTAGTCTATTTTTCTGCATTAGAGTAGGGGAATTTCCCCAATGCCCTGGCCAAATTTCCCACCATTCCACTAAAAATACCACCAACATCTAAATCTGGTTCAAGGTCAGTTGACATTCATCAGTCCCCCCCCCCCCCGTGTTGTGCCTGAAAATAGGCAGAATTTGTCTAGTGCACTTACCAGGTCATCAAAAAAATAAATTACAACTGAATGGACTGGGATTTGGGTAAATTGCTATGCTCAGTTTAGCTTGATTGCAGTCATTTAGGGAGTGGGGGGGACGCTGGATCTGCTCCTGGAATTCAGACTGAAAACTGTCTTGCCTCTGACCCCTTTGTTCCCTGCTCATACATGACCATATGTTTTTTTTATAATAACATATTAAAACCTGATTGGTTGTGTAGCCATGGAGATGGAATGCTAGCCAACCACAAGGCAAGTCAGTATTACTGGACTTGCCTTTTGAGAAACCCCATAAAATGGGTGCAAGACTATGTCAGTGCCTTTCTGCCTTCTCCTTCTGTCTGCTGCCTTTTGCCTTGTGACTTAGGTGAAAGAAAACCACACTTGGGACTCTGTCCTGCTGCTAAGACAGCAGAGACATTTCTTTTCAAAAATTCTCCGGGACCAAGACCCAATATTTTCAGCTACCTTTCTAAGGACACTTTGCACTTCAAATTCAGCAACTAAGGAATTGAGGTAGAATTTTTCAACCAGAATTTTAGTTTAGGTTTTAATGTATATTTCCATTTTCTTTTCCATATCCTGCAACCAATGTCTAAAATTATCTGTTTTTAAGTTATTTACTCTGTTTATTAATTAATTAGTAACGCCTTTGGCTTATTTTAAGATGATTCTTTATTTATTGAATTTTGGTAACCGGGTGAGTCCACTGAGACAAGACAGTCCCTTTTACAGGGGCGACCTGGGAAGTACAGTACGTTGACAGTGCAGTTAGTTGAAAACAATACATTCACTAGGACACAGAGAACTTACAGAGCATTAAGAATTCAAGACAGGGGTCAAGCAGACAAACAATAATATCAGTGTTTAGTTTAAGTTTATTGCCCGGCATTTTATGTCATTACAAATCAAGGCATAAATATCAGATTAATAAAAATCATATTAAAATGACATGTTATAAAAACAATTCTCAATAATAAGAATACATCAGCAATATCTAAGGACCGCATGGTATCAAGTTATCACTGACCCATTACAGTTCAGTTTTTACATTTTAAATCCATTTGTCATATAACTTTCTTATATTTATCCTAATTCAATTAAGCATACAAAATATATTTAGTTTTTATCACAGTCAATTGCACAAAGTCACATTCTTTCACATAGGTAACGTTTTTAAATGGAGACATTTAAGTTCCACATATCTTAAAAGGGAGGCCACAGGGACAAGCACTTCTTTTTTCTGTGTTTTTAATAAGAAATTCAGAGTATGGACTGGTTGATATGTAAGTTTTTGGATTAAACCACCCAAGAGAGAAGTCCTCATTTTATTATACAGAGGAAAAAGCAGGACTACATGTAATAAATTATCTTCACTTAATCCGCATTTACAGTTGGTATCCATATTTTTATATTTCTCAAATTTTCCTTTCTTAACATTGTTAGTGAAACATTAAAAACGAAATATGGTAACTGCTTTCCTAAGTTTGGGATTTTGTAATATTTCCAAATATGATTCAAATTTGTGTGATCTTTTATTTTCAGCTAACCATGGGCACACTTTTGACAATCTACAAAACTCCAGGTCCTTTTGTACATATACATTGGTTATCCTGAAGTTAAGTTCTTCTTTTATTTGAACTGGCGAAAATCTTAGGCAATCTGTTATAATTGACATTAAACCTAGTGGTCTGATAATTTCTTCTACCACTTGCATACATGGGAAGATTTTATAAGAATGAAAATATGTTAGACCTTCCCCTAAACAAATCCTGGGAAGTCTATTCTGGCTCATTCTAAAAACTTTTAACCAGTAATTTACCAGCCTTTGCTGGATATAACATTCAATTGAGACCTTACCTAACTCTGCCCTCACTAACGAAGATGGGGCAGAGATTGGGAGTCCCAACATCTTCTTATAGTTTATTTAGGGTTGGGTCAAGTCCCCTTTTGCTACTGTAATTAATTCCCCAGATCTCAGCTCCATAAAAGAGCTGGGATCTAATTTTAGCATCAATGACCATCAAATTCCCTTTAATAGAATTCTCACCAAACCTTGAAAAAAAAGGACAAGATAGCAGGGACAAATTTCTCTGCCTTTATCTTGATTTCCCTCTGGTGTTCATTCCAATTCCCTTGTTTGCTAAAGGTTATACCTAGGTAACAAAAACTCTTTACCTCTTCTTTTTTTTGTGATTTATATAATATTTATATATTTGTTCTTATTTTCACCAAATACCAATACCTTAGTTTTTTTATAATTTATCTGAAGATCTGCACTAAAACAATTTGCACAGAAATTATCCAGACTTCTTATTAGACCTAGATGGCTAGTTGAAAATAGAACTACATCATCAGCATAAGCCAAATAGGGTAATACCCTTTGACCAATTTTGGGCAGATGAAATTCTTCATTAAACATTTTGTTCAACACATTGCAAAAAAATAAACAGTTGTGGTGCTAGTGAACAACCCTGTTTGACTCCTATATTTGAACTAAACCATTTACTAATTTCACCTTTATTGTTATATCTGATACTAACATAGTTGTCCTGGTGCATTAACCTAATTATGTCCAATAATGAGGGATCTACTTCAAGGTCTGAGAGTCTTTTCCAAAGGAGAATTCTATTTACTTTATCGAATGCTGACTTAAGATCAATAAACACGCAGTATAATTTTTGTTTTTTTACTACTTTATACTTGTGGATTAAATGTGCCAAGACAAAAATCTGATCAATTGTTGAATAATTGTTTCTAAATCCAGCTTGTGCGTCATCGATTATATTGTTAGACTCTACCCATAAATATAGTCTTCTATTAATAATTTTAGTAAATAATTTCCCTATAGTGTCAAGTAAACTAATTGGCCTGTAACAACCAGGATCCTTTCTATCACCCTTCTTAAAAATGGGGACAATAATACTTAAACTCCAACTTCTCGGAAATAATCCGGTTGTCCACACATAATTAAACAGTTAATAAAGAAATGGAATCCAATGTTGTTTGGTCCTAATTACAACATCCAAAGGTACCCCATCCGGTCCTGGTGCCTTTCTTTTTTTGAATAAATCCATCGCATTTTCTATCTCCATTACAGTTATCTCATTAGTGGGTCTATGTTTTCGTTCACTGATCTTCGATTGTATTGTTTTTAAAAAATAATCAGGTTCATCCCTACAAAAAATTTGTTTAAAATAAATTTCCCAAGTGCTGGGCTCAATATGTGCTTCAATTTTGTCAAAGATTTTGGTTCCAAATTTAACAATTTGCCAAAACAATTTATTATCCTTTAGGTGGACCGCCCTTTTTAATTCCATCCACAATTGTTTGGCATAATTGCTTTTATTTTTAACTAACACCAGCTTATAGGTTCTTCTTATCTGATTCATTTTTTTATTATTCTCTTTATTCGGATGCTGTTTTAATAATCTAAATTCTTTATTAAGATGTTTCCTGGTTTGTTTGCATTCTGTATTATACCATGGTTGTCCTTCTTTCTTTTTAATTTTTATATATTTCGTTATAATGTAGGCTACAGCATTTATAATGATATTATTATCAAATATTATTTGATTAACACAAGCATTACTCACTGATTCTGATAATCTTTTTAGGATACCTGCATTTTGTAGGATCTCTTCAAATTTCAGTGCTTCAATCATATTCCACTCAATTCTATTCTTCCTTAACTGAATCATTAATGGTTCATATTTGATAGATTTGATAATACCAGATTTCCTAATTAAGCTAAATTCAACTCCTAAATGTTGTCTCTCAGGTCTTGGATTCAAATACAATGAATGGCACTGGTCAATTAGATTTAAATCTACCCATACAAGATCAATGGTTGATGAGCCGTTACTCAATAATAGCAGTGCAGTGTAAGCTAACAAAAACTGATGTAAAAGTACAATTTAGATCAAACAATACAGTGATTTAAAATCAATCAATACAGTAATAGAAAGTTTACCATGGAAGACACTTGTTCGTAGGAAGGAGTGCCAGACAGCAGGTGTCAGCTAAAGCAGGTACAGTGTGCAGCTGCAAGGTGAGACCGCAGAAATGATTTGAGAAGAGGGAGAGAGGAGTTGGCCAGTATGGATGAGTGGAAGGAATTCCAACAAGACACAGCCGGGAAGGTAAAAGACCTGCGGGCCACGACTAGCCAAGTATTGGGTAATAGGAGAAGGGGCATTGAGGCAGATCTGAGAGGGTGCTGTGGTTTATGTTGCACTATAACAGCAAGACAGGGAGGTGTAAAGTGGTAAACCAGCTTATGGGTGAAGCAAAGTGTAACATACTTTAACTTTGATTCATAAGGTAGCCAACTGAGGGAAGATAGTACATCACAGTGGTGGTGTCAAGCTTTGACCCCCAGAGCAAACCTACCCAACTCTATGATAGACCTGAGTGAGATGGGCCAGGATGATGGAGGAGGTGGCGAGAAGCGGGGGGGGGGGCTGCATAAATTAAGAGAGGGAGGAGGGTAGCAGATGCTATCTTGCAGCAGGAAGTTAGAGTGAGGAAGGGACGAATTTGGTGCAGGACAACAAGCTTTTGGTTTAGGGTTTTGGTGAGGGCAGAAATATGGCCATCAAGAGAAAGTGATGAATCAAGGGTGACTCCCAAGTATTTAAAGGAGTTAACAGTTTCGAGAACAGCTCCAGTTCGGGAGGGGATAACCAGAGATGGGAGGGTGCACGTTGTTGGCTTGCAAACCATCATACACTTTGTTTTTCTAGTATTGAGTATAAGCTGTTTTTGCAAAATAACAGTCTCTGAGTGTTTGGAAATCAGAAGTTAACACTGAGTTGTGCCCTATGTCAGCCGAGGACCAGTAAAGCATCGCATCATCAGCATACAGATGAACAGAGGCCCCTCCACAGTTATCCGGGAAGTCGTTGATAGAGTTTGAGAATAATAACGGTCCCAGGATAGATCCATGGTAGAGCCCGCCCATTTTACTCTTTGGATACGGCCTTGAAGGTAGCATTGGATCCAGGTAAGAGCACCATTATCAAGGCCAATAAGGTGTAGCTGCTGTAGCAGGAGACTGTGGTTAACCAGGATGAAGGCCTTGGTCAGATCCACAAAGATTGCTCCAGTGGATTTATCATGGTCCATACCTTGATATATGTTTGAGGTGACTTTTATCAGGGTAGTGAGGGTGCTGTGGTTTTTCATGAACCCATGCTGGTGGGTTGAGAGCAGTTGGTGGGAGTCCAGATAAACCTGTAAGTGATCATAAAGCATCCACTCTTGAATTTTGGCTAAAGGGCACAATATTGAGACAGGACGATAATTTTCAACAGTATAGTTGGAACCGCCCTTATGTACTGGGTCAATCACCACTACCTTCCATTTCTCGGGGACGGTACCGGAGAGGAATGAGCGACTTGAAAAGGTCACAGATGGGACAAGCAAGGACATCAGCACCCAGCTTAAGGAATTTAGGTTCGATAGTATTATGTCCTGCTGAGCAATCTGTTTTCAGGTTTTTGAGGAGCCAACACACTTCATTCAGAATAGCTAATTTGAGATGAAAGGAGGGCCGGGATAAGGGAACTATTGGCGAGACGGGGTCCTGACAGGGAGATGAAGGGCTAGTAAAAAGGGAGGTATATTTATGCAGGTCAGTGAAAAATTTATTAAAGTTAGCAGATATAGAAGAGGGAGTTAGTGAGCACAGTGCCCTGAGCCTCAATGGAACTGGGGGTTTCTGAGGTATGGCCCTTTAAAAGGGAATTAATTTGCTTCCAGAATTCCTTAGGGTTGCTAAGATGTTCGAGGTATCCCGTGAAGTGGGCGCATGGGGAAGGGCGCTGTCCGTGACGGCGACTCTTTCCCGTCACAATCCCTCATGGCAATGGGAGGGTAGGGCGACCGGATGAGGGGGTGGCAAACTGGGCGACAGGATGTCAGCTATGTGTCTGTGAGGGCGAGCACGGCAGCGTGGGCTGGGAGGGGGCGGAAGAGCTACAGGGGTGGCGCTGCAGTGGACTGCCAAGCTGTGTTGTGGCACTGGGGTTGGCTTGTGGTTGGGGTGGGTGAGTGCAGGTTGGGCACAGTTTAATGTGTGCCCGGCCAACTTAGTTTTTAATGCTTTCATCTCCCTTGACATGCACCCCTGGAGTTAAGAATCATTTAGTAGGGGGTGCGGGGCAGAAAGCATTAAAATATACGTCCTGGCGCTGTTATCCTGTGCTAGAGTTGAACATTTGTGTGATAACGGTGATCGCCTTTAGGCGTTCACCGTTATCACACAGAACCAACGTTTGGTTTGGAGTTTCCTGGAATGCTGGCTTTTGGCTTTCTGGATGGAGTTCTTGCAGCTGTTCCTTAGCCATCTATACGTTTGCCAATCGGGGGAGGCCACTGGTCTAAGTCGGCCAGGCCTTGTCACGTGCGGACATGAGCTTCCCTAAGTTCTTAAGATAGCCACGGAGCTTTAGTACCACTAACCCGGCAAGACTTCATGGGTGCATGATGGTTGACAATTTCAGTGAATTTGGACATGAAGAAATCAAGAGCTAGGCTGACATCCTGCAGGGCCTTTATAGGGCTCCAATCAGTGACACGTATTGTAGTAGCGAAGGCAGTGGGTTCAAAGTTACTCATATTGTGTACTTGGATGACTCTGGGTGGGAGGTTTGGGGAGTTGTTGAGCCATATACAAACAGTTGGAGAATGGCTGCCTTTGCTGTCGGGAAGCACACCCACTGCCCTAATCTTAGTGGGACAGTTAGTGACCATCCAATCAAGTAGAGTATGATTACCTGACTCGGTACTTAATCTAGTTGGGTCCCCGATCAACTGGATTAGGCTGGAATCCACAAGCATGGTGCGCATTTTGTGGGAACTTGGGTTCAACCAATCTATACTGAAGTCTCCACATAGAATCAGGTCGTGACGTGGGAAGTTGGAAAGGGAGGAAATCAAGGGGGGGGGGAGGCTGGATGTGGCAACCCTGGGTGGTAAGTACACACATCCAACCACCAATTTCTTAACGGTGCCAAGGGGAGGGTAATTAACAGGGATTCAACCAAAGTGAGTTCAGGGTCAGGCACTGGTAGTTCAGCTGCATCCAAGTTGCGCTTGGCATACAGGAGGATACCGCCCCCTCTTTTACCCAACCTGTCCTTTCTGAAGCACTTGTAGCCAGGCAGTGCGACCTCATGATGCTTAATGCAGCATTTTAGTCACATCTCAGAAATATCCAGAATATCTTGGATATGCTGATTAACCCAAGCTTCAAGCTCTGCCATTTTGGATCTGATGCTCTGAGCAGTCAGATGAGCTATTTTCATCTGCCAGTATCTTCTTGGCAAAGGCCAACTTCTATCGTTCTGAACTGGACTCTGATTGTATTCCAAAATTTAGTAGGGCTCTTTGTAGCAAAGAGCTGTCAGGCCACATGTCTGGAAACGTACTTCCCATGAAAATTATTTCTGGTAGTACTACTATTTGTGATAGACTGGAGATTTAACAGGCCTTTGATAACCACCTTGCCACTGCTGGTCTAGCATTTGACAACTCACCTGCATGCGCGTTACGTTCTCAGATTAGCACACAGAATCTTGAGCCTAGCACCACTAACACAGTCTTCCCCTTTTTAACTGCATCACTGAAAGAGGTCGAAGACCTTCTCCTACAAATGGACGTTAAGAAAAGAGCTGGCGCCGATTCCCTTGACCCCTACTTCCTAAAGATTGCATACCATGTCCTAGCGTGCCAAACTCATCTTTTTAACCTGTCCTTATCCCAGAGGATTCTCCCACACCTATGGAAAACCGCCCACGTCATTCCTCTGTTTAAATCAGGGAACCCCTGTGATCTTAATTATAGGCCGATCTCACTTCCCCCATACTGTCTAAACTCTTGGAAAAAATTGTGAATGCACAGCTGAGAACCTACTTAGACAATATAATCCTTCTAAACCCTATGCAATCCGGCTTCACAGCAAAACACAGCACCATTACGGCCCTGGCCAAAGTGACTAATGATTGGCAACGAGACTTGGAGAATAGAAACTTTGTCTGCGCTGTGTTCCTGGACCTAAGCAAGGCCTTCGACACTGTCGACCAAAGCCTGCTTCTTTCCACTCTGAAAAGGATAAGTCTGGACAAAACATCCATATGTTGGTTCAATGACTACCTTACAGATAGGCTCTAGCAGGTTAAGGCTGAAGGTGAACTTTCCCCTCTCAAACCACTAAAACAAGGTGTACCACAGAGATCTATCCTGGGTCCCTTACTGTTTGTAATTTACATAAACAATATTGATGAAGGCATTAAGGAGACTGATATTCACCTGTTTGCAGATGATACAGTGCTCTACCTAAGCCGCCCAACACCGGAAGTCGCCTGTGGAGACTTGCAAGCTGACTTCAACCTGCTACAGAGTCAGCTCCTAAATAAAAAAATGTTAATCAATACCAAAAAAACAAAAGCAGTGCTGTTCTCACCTGCCATTCACACTGCGAACCCAGCCAATGCTGGTTCTATTCCTCAGATTACTACTATACTAGGAGAAGGTTGGAATTTATTACGAAATTCAAGTTTCTGGGGGTTTGGCTGGACCAGAGACTCTCCTTCACGGATCATGTCGAGGATCTGCTGAAAAAGCTGAGGCAGAGGCTTGGTCTCTTCTTCGGGATTAACCACCTCTTGACCAGAGATGCCAAGGTGCAGTTAGTTCAGTCAATGTTCCTTTCCCTAGTTGACTATGCAGACTTCATTTATAGTCAATTCACTGCCTCTTATCTTGCTCAATTGGACACACTGTATCACAGAGCCTTGAGATTTATAACTGGCCTACTGTTCTCTGTATGCAGCCGTGGGGTGGACTTCCCTTCAGTACAGGCGGAACACAAATGCGGCTCTCTGGACCTTCAGAGCTACTACCAAAAAACCTCCCCAATACATTTCTGACTGTCTTCCACTAAGTTTGTTAGGAAACCATGCACTGAGAAGTTACTCTCTGATTTCCTTAAAAGTTTCTAGGACTAATACACGCTTTGGGAGAGAGGCCATAAAAGTTTTGTGTTGCCATCACTTTGGAACAAATTGCAAATATCAATGAAATTGAGCATCCCTGTCAGGCTTACCATCTTCAAGACCTTATATGCCCGTGTTGCTAAGGAACTCTGCAACTGTTTCCCCCACTCCTAGCATGATACGGTGTCTGATGTTTCCCTGTCCTCTGCATTGCTACCCAAGTCTTGGCCCTATGGTTTCTTCAGCCTATTTTCCTTTCACTCTACTTCTGTTCACTCCGCGTACTCTTCCTTACCTTACCCTATCTGACCTCCCACCAAGTGTTATCCCTTGCCCTGTTGTCCAAGCACCCCTTTATTAGAGCAGTCCTTACCTTACCCTGTAACCCGTTACTCCCCTGACAGCATCTTACAATCGTCCCCCTCCAAGCCTGAATGCCATGTCATGACTTTGCTAGGCAATGCCGACAGTAAGAATGTTTTATTATCTCTTGTCCACACCAGTTACCCTTATCATCTCCTCTGAATAAATTGATGTACATGTTGTTTACTTTTTATCAACTCCTTAAACTGGACCTAATGCTACTGTTCTGAGTGTATTATTTTTATCCTATCCAAATGTCTATTTATGTCTGTATATAAATGTATTGTGCTTTGACCTTGTTAGACACAGATCCACCTTGTAAATGAGCTTGCTCAATGGTGTTCACCTGGATAAATAAAGATTTGATTGATTGATTCTGTGTGTGTTGTTTTGGGAAAGGGTTGTTCAAACTATACTACATCTGTGTGACTGCTTAAGGGCTAAAAACACTACCGAAGTAAAGTACCACAAGGGACTCTGTGGACGAAAAGAGGGAAGGAAATACAGAAGGTCTCAGGAGGGGTCTGTGGGAGTTTGAACCGGTTTCTGCATTTCTGAAGAAAGACACATATAGGGTGCATATGGTATTCCCAGAGGGCCTATACACAACTATGGCTTTCTAGTTCATTGTGTAATGGCCGAGAGGGTTTTCTCCCTGGAACACAGACTCAAGACTGTATTTTACACCCCTCGCATGGAGAAAGGGATCTCGGGATCGTCTGGCATATGTTCAGTTGTGAAATAGTGAGCATACTACAAGGACAGAGGAGGGGTATCCCTGACCCTGATCACAAGGGGATTCACTGTAGCCCAGTGAATTCCTGCCCCACTGGAGTGGGCTTGTGACACTGCCAGTGGAGATTTTTTTTTTTACATGAGCCCAGCGGCCTCTCGAAACATCTCCATGCTTTTGTGCTGCCTTGATGTTTATGTACGCCACTGTGACGGCGTTGTCTGACCTCACTTTTACCTCCTTGCTTGCAGCATGGCTTGAAACCGAAGGGGCGCTAGATGGACAGCCTTCATCTCCAGAACAATTACAGTATGTGGAGATGCTGTTCCTAAACTGACCAAGTACCCTTAATGGGTAGTTGGTTCAAGACTGCCCCCTACCCTTGCAGACAGACAGTCTTTTGTGGGAATTAACTCTGGGGAAGTTCCAGTGGAACCCATGCTCAGATCCTACACATCCACTCACCAACTCAGGGAGAGACAAAGCTGAGGGGTGAGGGATATCCTGGCTTGATAATCCTTCAATGAGGGATCCCATGCCGTCAGCAAACCCATTTGAAGAGGCCACATATGAAAGTCAGCCCACAGACTAGATCTATTGCTGCCTGCCACGAGGCCAAGAATATGCAGCAGACTGAGGGTAGATGCCGATGACTGCATCCTAAGCCACTGGACTTCCATCATATGATCTCTTTCCGGGAAGGCAAGAGAAAAACCTTTCCTGATCTCGTGCTGAAGTCTTCCCCCAGGTATTACAAAGTCTGAGATGTCTCGCGAGAGCTCTTCTCCTGGTTCACCACCCAGCTATGCAACTCTAGCATCTCCAGAGTCCTGACCTCTTGCCAAGGACAACATCAGTGAACGAATAAGCAGGTCATTCAATAAGGATAGACATGATACTCTTCCTATCGAAGTTAAGCCACTAGGAAAATCAGCAACTTGGAGAAACTCGGGGGTTGCTGAAGCATAGGCAAAGAGAAGTGCCCTGTACTGGAAATGTTGGCCCAGTACTGAGAACTTGAGATCCTTTTTGGAGGACTGACAGATGGGAATGTGGAGGTAGGCCTCCATTAGATCTCCTGAAGCTAAGAAAAACCCTGGCTAAACAGCCCAGGTGATGACCCCAGGGACTCCATCTTGAAAGGATTGTGGCACACAAACTGTTCAGATGCTTCAGATCCAGAATGGGCCTGAAATCCCCCCATGAGATGGTCTCTGACAATGCCTGACATTTTGAGACATCCTTGGAAACTGGGGCGGTAGAAAACGTCCCCTAGAGGAGACCACTGAGAAACTATGGCATAGCTCAAGTAAAGGATCTCCAGAACTCAGGTGTCTCAGACAATGTTTTGGCTCATCTTGAGAAAAACTCCTGTAGTGTTCCACAAAGAAAAGAGAGTAGGGATGGGCCCACGTTCCTTTATTTTGAGGCACCAGGCTTTTGGGGCTGGGCCTCCTGCACTGCGCCTGACCAGGGCTCCTCTGATACTGTAACCTTTGCTACCTGAGTAGGCGCCTCTATTCTTGGGAGCCAAAGTTCCAAAGGAACAAAACCCCCTTTGGAACTGCTTGTGCCAGCCATTACCTTGACCACTTTGGGTTAGGGTAGTCTTACGCTGTTGTTTGACACTGGAGATAGCCCTTCTTGTGCTGAATATCTATTAAAATAGTATCCAGGCCAGAATCAAACAATAAACCTCCCTAAAGGGGAGGTTAAACAGTTTAGCTTTTGAAGCGTGATCAATGACCCAATGACTAAGTCACACGCCTCTCATGGCCAAAACAATGAAGTAGGCCGAACAGGCTGAAATTCACAATTCTTCACTGTAGAATCACCCAGAAAGTGAAGGCCATGGCCCTCAATTGCAAAATTAGGGGATGAAATTAAGTTTTGCAACTGGTAGCCAGCAGGGCTCGTGACTGGGAAAATCAAGAAGCCCCATAGACTTTTCCACTGGCCCAGCTGGTGTACTTACTGAAATGTTACCTTCTTGAGCACAAGCATGCAGGACTAGTGAAAGGAGAATCTTACTAGCCCGATACAAAATCTACAAACATTTGACTAGTGGGTCGGTGCCAGTTTCGACCCCTGAAAATGCTAGCACTTTTCAAGTCAGGCAGAATGAAAATGGCCAGAGTAGTGACCCATATGTTTAAGGCTCTGGCAACAGTAAATGAAGCATAAAACCTACAAATAGTTGTGCTGACAGAGGTGAAACCCCCACCTGCACATGGTGTCCACCCACTTGACATAAGAATCTGCTATGGCCAGAAAGCCATCGACAGGTGTATCTGACAGAATAATACATGGCCTTGTCTTCCAGCAGTAGAGCTTCCCACCTGCGAGATCTTTCCATAAAAAATGGAAAATGTGTGTCTCTGGTTGGGAAGACACTTTCTCTGATCCACACCTGCCCATTGTTGCTCAACAATTTGGTCACATAGTAGCCCAGTGGGATGCAGACAGAGTTGGAGTGACATCCACTGTCTCCATGGACTGTATCTCCTGAGCTGTAAGGATCTAGATGCCTTGGCTATCCAAAAAAGACAAGGACTTACTGTCAAACAGGGAAGGAATCAGGATCCCTGACTCGGGCTCCGACCTCTCCCCTTCCTCTTCTTCGGAGGTAAGGGAACGTTCTCCTCATCCGAGAGCCAATATATATATTTTTTGTAACTAAGGTCAGCAGCTTCCCCAAGATCCCTGCAATCCTCATCCTGGCCTTCTAAGAAGTCAGGACTGGGGTCTCCTGCACATCTGTTTCTGCAGCCTAAGCTCGCTGCAACGCACCTGGAAATGTCTGTGTGGGCCCCACCCCTTGACCTGAGGGGCCCAATCTGGGGTCGTGTGTGTCTGCTGGGATATCCTACAGAACATCGGAGCCCACAAGCTCACTCAGGAGCCACAAAAGTAATTTTCACAATTCTGCTTGCAACTGCCAACTGAAGAACCAGGTGCCCCCTTCCCAGGCCAGAGGACCGTCTGGTGGGTGCAGAGCAACACAAAGAGGGCAATAGGAACCCATGGGGGAGGGCCTCATCACCCTTGCAGGTCTTACATCGTAGCAAGATTAATGGTCCTCGATAAGCCATGGTGCCAAGGAAAGTTATATTGTGAATGCCATGTTAAAAAATGTTGCCAAGAAAGAATAATTAGTCCTAATATGTGAAGCTGGGCTAACGGCTCTCCACTGAGGTAAAAACTGTAATCAGCATGACCTAAAAGCGCTGGATAGGTGTGTGCACTCACTAACAAGGGTGTGCAGCGTCTCAACGTCTTACATGGCGTTAACGCTGATAATACTGCCTTCAGCAATGGGTGAGCGCAATACAAAACAACAGGCAACTGCATCGCGTAACGGCCGTGCACCGTGCAACCGCTGGAAAACAAGTGCCAGAAAACAGACTGAAGGAGGAGTGTGTGCCCAACCGCCACCCTGGCTGAATGGCAACCGGGCAAAATGGAAAACAGAGGGCTGTGGAAGAAAAAAATAAATAAACCCCAAATCCTCTGAAGTACTCACAAAACACATTTTGCTGATATCTAATCAATACAGTTAATCATAGACAACCTGAAGCTGGGGGAAGAGAACCGACACCTGAGCCAAAAGAACTCACCAGATAGCTTACACTCCCAGAAAACAAATAAATGATGTACCTACCTGTGGAACCCTTTTTTTTTTTTTTTTATAAACAGAGACCATTAGGAACACCCTAGCATGGCATAAGTAGCTCTCAATCCTTGCAAGGCAGTGGGAAAAAAGGCAGGTTACTCAATTTGAAAGCCGCAGCTTAACAGGCACAATTTTAATTTAGGGGTGCTTCCTGTAACCAGGTAGCCCCAATCTGCAATGCAGAATTGCAGCTCCAGCTGAAATCTTAAACAGCCTTGAGAGAAGATGAAACTAGCTGCTTCCTCTTCTAATGGCACAGCATAACTGGGGAGCTGCTGCTGCTTGGAATCATCACGAGCCCAACATTCTAAAGCTTGGGCTCTGCCATTTCCCCTGGTAGGGGTGCACTAAATCCAGTTGTTATGATTACCCATTGACAATGTAGAACGCTACAGAAATCAAAGATGTGAAGAATTATGGCCTTAGGGCCCTAACACCCTTGTCTTCTGACCAACACAAGGAGAGAGTAAATCTAACACTGAGTGGAGGCTGCTGAAATGAGATTCTCCTACAGACCATCAGAAAGATATGTCTTGGGTCAGTCCTGGGTCAGGCACCTCTGCTTCTACGGTCTCATGGTGTCCTGGAAAAAAACAGGGTGCTGGCCTTGTAGAAAAAGCTGTTAACCACGACTGAGCAACCAGCGCTTCCTAGCCACACTTCAGCTGTCAGAGTGAGCTCCATTCCTTATTTTTTTTTTTTTATTCAATTTTTTCCTCATTAGATATTGCACTTTTATACATAGAACAGAAACAAATAGTTGCCGCATGGTCAGGTAGTTAGACAAGTTTTCTCTTCCTACATACAGATTCAGATCTGTGCTACACTGCTACTTGGCAACGCATTTATAATATATGGTCAAAACCTATGATGCCCCCCCCCCCTTAAATGTTTCAGGGCTAGAGTGGTGGGACATCAAACTACTTAGTGCATATAACTAGCACTTGATGCTGATTATGAATACCTTCCAGGAAATCATATTACCTTTATGGGATAAATTCTGAGTCTATTTCTAATTGATCCATCACCCATCTAAGCCAAAATTCAGAGTGAGATCCATTCTGTTCCCTAATCCTTGACAGAAGAATGGCCACTGAGTTAAATTAAAAAACACTATGCAAGAATGACTGAAGCAGTTCCAGTGTCAGGGCAGGCATCTACGGTCTCCTCCCCAAGACGCCGGAATTGACTAATGGCCTTTATCGCTAGAAAAATTCCAATGGCCGAATTACCTGACCAGCATCAGACTGCTTTTCTGCTCTGCCGGCCAAACACTCCCAGAATTACAGGCATCCCTCCTCTGGGTGTATATTTGCATGGCTTAGCCAAAATGTGTCACATTCTGTCCACCTGCTGTTCTGGCAATGCAGGGATTTGTCTGCATGTTCGGTAGAACCCTGACCTGGATGTTCAGTTGTTGAAAGACCCGCAACTCCTATATCCAAACAGTCTGAAAATATCCTCCCAATGACTGTCATCTTCAGATTTAGCTCTGGTCACCTTTTCACTCCCGATGGTAATCTCCCAGCTAGAGAATTCCTTCTCGATCTTCTCTACCCATCGGACAGCATCTTTCGGATCCGTGAACTGCCACAATTTCCTTGCGTGTACAGTGCCCATGTGGCTGGCTCAGGCGAGCCGGTAGAAGAAAGGAGTGTATTATCCCAAGTGCATGTAGTTTTTGTCAGACTCCATCGAATCTCATACTACGTGCCCGGGTTTGATGGGAAACGCTGGGGAAATATTTCACGTCAGAAACATTTATAGAAAGCAGGTACATCACTTGCATTGCAGACAGGATCAAGTCCTGAATCTCTGCACCCGCTGTACGCACTAAAACCATCCGAGGCACATCTGTATTGGAAGGCGTCACACTGGGGTTTACTCGGTAGGCTCTTCTCAGGGTACTCCAGTCAGAATCCCTGGAAATTGAGAGCGATGTTTGCAGCCATTCTACCACGAACGTAAGTAGGTTTAAACCCTCAGTTCCCTTCGGTATACCAACAAACTGAAGGTTTCCAGCTCTCATTTAATTTTACAAGGCCTCAGGAAACCAAACTATATATAAAAGTTTTAGTTTGTTTAGTTATATTTGTCCAAATCAGTACTTTATTAGAGCTGAAATGCAGAGCACTCATGGAAAGCTTCCTGCCTGGAGATTGGCTCTCTAGTGCCCCCCAGACCTGTACTTTAATCGCAGCATCTGCAAATGAGGTGCCTCCTCTGAGGTTCCCGTTGGGGCTTTATAGGCATGTTTTTCAGCTTTAGGATGTTGCTTTAGCCTGTGTTAGTTTGGTTGGCCTTCTCTATTATGATGCTCTGGTGAGGCGGTGGCTACTCTGTCAGGCCATATGCTTCGTTCTTTCAAGCAAATGAGCGAGGACCATGTGTCTGTTGCTGTGGTTGTGGTCATAATTTGGATCATTCTGGAGCTACACATCATCTGTCCAATCCCCAGTTAGTGTGAGTTCATCTCAGTGTGGGAAGCTTTTCTTCTCGGTACACTGCAGTTACAGGGGCAAGCAGAAGTGGCAACTATCTGCAGTGGGCACAGTTCATGCGTCTCCTTTTCTGGCAACAACCTCGCTATGGGCAGCCATACCTCTGCAAGATGATAAAAGGAAGTGAGGTAATTTCAACTTGTTCTGGCATTGCCCCTTTAGAATGAATGGTCCAGCACATTCCAGCCAAGGGATGATTCAGCCATTCTGGACAGAGATCCTTCCCTCAGGGGTGTCATCATTGTGTAGGATGTATTGCTCTACAGTCCACCCACTGTTTTAAAGTGACAGATTGTTGTGTTTTGTGCTATGGGGCTGGCAGTTGTGCAGACTTCATGGCTTTATTGCACTGTAGCCCAGTTACTGGTTAGGGCCATAAATTGTTTTCCTGATCTTAGGCCATGAAGTAGGATTAGTCCATAGTTCTGAGTGGTGGAGGTACCTGTCAGTTGGCACATTTTGGGCATATCTGCAGCTAGGAACTGCTGACATGAACCAGTGTTTGCCTATAGTATCACACACTGGATGGAGTGCTCTCAATGTGGTCCCTGGCAGTGTGGCTCAGACCTAAAGGCTCTGCCGATCTCAGTTTGGTTGTCCAGGCCAATCTTAGGATGGATGAAAGGCTAGTTCTTTTTTGGGAGGCTCTCGTGGAAGCCTTTTGTGTGCTCTGCCGATTTCAATTTAGTTGTTCAGCTCTGGGTTAGGATGGATGAAAAGCTAATTCCTTCAGGGGGCTCCTCTCAAAGCTTTTTGTGTTCTGCTGTCAAGGTCGGGGGGTCACCTGTAAACATGGGGAGCTGATTCGTTCTGCTATGGTGCAGCTGGATGTGTCTGTATGGACCCACCCCTGGCCAGAGGGATCCATAAGCATTCAGGTGTCTTCGCAGGCTGGACCTACATATCTCCGTTAGCTAGACCAGAGTAAGCACTACAGAATAAACAGAGAGGACATCATGCAACTCAGCCTTACCACTGCCAACAGTACCACAGATGCACCCCCACCCCAGGTCGATGGTCCACTTCAGAGGGACTGGAAAAGACTCATTCAATTTGGATTACACAACATGGAAAATAGGTCCCTTAGACAAACAGCCTGCCAGTCTTATGACTATTGTTACTGGTCTACGATAAGCCATGGTGCCACTCCGGAAACATGAAAATAAAAGAAAATTCTGCCAGAGTCACCACATCATGACTTCTCAATGCTGTATGAGAAAGGGGGAATGGAGGATAAACATCAGTGACTCTAAGTTGCAATCTTACACCGAGAGGGTCCTGAACCACCCTCTGGTTGGGCATACAACCCTGAGACACACTGCCTTTACCCAGAGGAGCACACTGTCCCCTTGAATGGGAGACACAGAGACATTAGAGTCTCTCAGGGGTTTGCAAGGAGGCATTGACCCCCTTATGGACTGCACAGGAGACACCAACTCCACCAAATGATGCCTCGATAAACCAATATGCAATCAAATGGCTAAACTCCATCAAATCCATAGTCAGTCTCCTGCACACACTCTGTCAACAAAGCGAGCCCCCATGTGGCTGGCTTACAAATTATATGGATGTGCAGGTACACTGTCAGAGAAGATGACATCAGATGGGCTGAAAGATGAGGGGAGGGTGGGAAGGGATAACCTGCTGATGCTGACCCCCGGCCCGATGTGAGCCCGTAGTTTACACATCACCTAGGCTGGAGTCTCAGAAGATGATGGATCTCTCGACTAATAAGGAACTTATGACCACCATTGCTCCCAACCATTGTTTTGGGGGCACAAAAGGAAAAGGGGAAGGGGTAGGACCCCAAAGGCTGTCCTATGTACCACCTAAGCTACCAAGCCTAAACAAGCAATACAAGCCTGTATACCCCCTTCTTCTCCTCCCCTAGAGGAAGAACTGCTCAGGTGCCTGTACTATTTCAGAACTGACTTACGTACTCCTCTCTGGCACTGATAAAATAGGCAGAGACACTGAACGGAACTACCACTGAAAGAATCGAACCTGCCTACTTTATGTTCTCCTCTTGAGCAAGGAGAAGTGTGGCACAGGTGCTGCATGCTGTGTGCTACTGATCATTTTTCTGTGGCACATGTCATGTATCCCATCGGGGTACGCCTCATTCGTGCTCGACCCAAGCAACTAAAAGTAAAACTTTTGCCTGCCATCCAAGTAAAGTCTACTGGAAGAAACTCAAAAAGGAGAGTGGCTGGCAGAGCTAAAAGGCATCTGGCAGTTGTCACAGGTCATGACTTCAACACATCGGGACACGCCAGACCCAAGCGTTGCCTAATCAGCACACAGGAGCCTGCTCCAAAAGATACGGAAAAACACCAAAAACTACCAAATTGGTGGCTGGTAACAGAGAGTCCACCTCCAGCCAGGAAGCGCAGAACCCTAGAGAGTCAGCCCAGGGATATCCACATAAATGTGCCAAGCTCTCAGAGAACAAGAAAAAGAATCCTGCAAATGACCAGCCGCAGCACGGAAAACATGTGAAGCACTGCAAAGTGAAGCAGCTGGTCACATAACAGCATAGGCAAGATGGGAACACACATAGCGCCACTGTAAAACTAGCTGGAAAAGCCACCAGAGAGAAGGTGTGGAAGCACTGCCAATAAGGCAAGCTGACCAAACAGCCCAGATAAACTACAGACAAACTGCTATAGTAAAACACAGGTAAAACTGGTTGTGGAAAACCCCACTGCCAGCAAAAACAGTCACAGGTACAACAGAAGCAAAGGTCGGTGGGGGCGGAAACTAAAACAAGACAAACACACACACACAGCCCAACAGCAAACAGGGCTTGCATTAGCACTAGTAAAGTGGAGGTCAGGGTGACCCCCTGCTTCAAATATTGGGAGTCAGATCAGAGAATCTTGGGGTCAGAAATTTGCTGTAGTGGCTTTGTAAATTATTACCCGATACCTTTTCTGCCAACGATATCCATGAAAATCTTTCCAAATATAGGGCCAATGCAGAAGCACTGCTTTCATTTTTGTGCTTCAAGATCCTCAAAATTCCCATATGGGGACTTCAGTAGGGGGTTAACGCAAGCCTTGGCATATAATACACGTCTAACCACCTGGCTACAGAAGCAAAAATCCCTGAAAATGGTAACAAGAATACAGGAAGCATCTTGGGGAGGAAAAACTTGCTGGGATACTCTGAAGGGAGGAAAAGTCAAAACCAAGACAGCAACAAGCCTTGATTGTTTGACTGAACCACCTCCCAAAATAAATAAACTTATTTACCTGATGCACCAGGCTAGACAGGAGCAATTCCTTCATACTTATTGTAATTTCCCTTTCTGTTGGCTCCAGCCTTGTCAATCGGGAATTAATACATATTGGTAATGAGCAACCCTACCAGGGTAGTGGCACAGCCCAAAGCTCTCAATCAGCATAGAACCCTGGGCACATGAACATTCTGATACCAAAGATTCTCCAGTCACCTTTGTCCATGCAGTACCTATACAGTCCTATGTAACCAAGAAATCTGTAAAACACTCAGAGTAACAAATTCTCTCCTTGAATTAACATCAACAAAAGTAAATGTAAAAAAAATCTGGCATTATAAGAATAATAAGTTGATGTCCTACATTACTCTTGAGAGCTGGATGACAGTGTTACTGACCACACCTTCCTCTTTTCTCTTAATGGTGTCCGACCACTTGTCTCTTGACAGTGTTGGTATGCTGCTGATATTGTTTGTAACATTTATTTGTATTTTATTTATTTAGTTTCTGTTGACCGGGTAAGTGCACTAGACAAATCCTGCCTATTTTCAAGCACGACCCGGGGGGGGAGGGGGATACAGATGAATGCCAACTGACCTTGAAGTAGACTAAGCTGTTGGTGGAATTTTCAGTGAATGAGGGAAATATAGCCAGGACACCAGGAAAATCCCACTACTGCATTGCTAGCGGTAGGGGGAGCTGCTGGTACTGCTCTATGGAATAGCAGACTGTGCTGAACCCTCAACGGAGACGGACGCCTTACCTGCTGCTTGTCTGCAGAACTCTAGTGTGAAGCCTAAGCAAGATCAGTCCCGAGATGGGAATACTCTGGATGATGTGCCTTTAGAGCTGCCTGGAGATGTGCACGGTGCAATCCGTGCAGCAGCAGCGTTTTTGGCAAAGGATACCCAAGATTTGCTGGCAGGAGACATTCCCTCGGCTTCCTCAGCGATGCCGACTGTTCCTTCTGGGGTTTTGCACGACACTGCTTTACTTGCAGACCCGCCGGCTGTGATAGCAGCTTGTTCGCCTAGCCGCAAAGTACAGGGAACAGTGCTGATTCATGCGTCGGAGACTCCGAGTCCAGGAATGCGGAAGTCAAATCCATCTGACAGCTCTTTTCCTAAGAAGGACTGGAGTAAGGAGTCGGCTTTGTTGGACGCTGACTTGAATGCTTCAGGATGGGTGCTGGCTACCTGATTCGGAATGGGTTACTTTCACTCCAAAGACGACACATAGGATCACTGCGACTGTTCAGTCTGTGGATCATAGATATATACATAGATACATAGACAGTGTCGGCAGATAAGGGCCTATGGCCCATTCAGTCTGCCCATTTAAGTTTGTAAGTTCACTTTATGTGAACATAAAGGATCGACAACCTTCAGATTTCTCTTCTTTGGCTACAGGTGGTAAGACTTTGATTTCCTCTGACCCGGCTGCTGATGAGGAGCCGGACACTGAGATGCCAAATATCCCCAGTCGGTAACAGTTCCATACTGGCCGCTTTTCAGATCTTTTCGGAACAACCGACTAGATCAGGCTCCTAGGCAATGCTGTATGACTCAGGTATTTGGGGGGTCTCCAGGAGCATCCTGATTGATTTTATGTCGCTCGACGGCTGCTTAAGAACTCCTTGAATTTCCAAACCTCAGACATATATGCTCTCATAAATATTTGAGGAGGGGACACTTTTGACGTTAGTTTTAGGTCCTTTACTGGCCTAGACAAATTCTGGCAAAAATATGAATCTTTGAAATCCGCTCCTTTATGGACTCCATTTTGGGCTATTCCCATTACTAAGCCCTTGTATAAAACTATCCACATTATGTTTCGTAACAAGGGGGTTAATGTGGGGGATATCTTGTACTGGTTAGAGAGTAAGTGCACTGTGTTGGGGCCTCCAGAGCCTATTATTGATGGGAAGGGAATCTGGACTGGTAGCTGGAAATTTAAGATTAAACTGCGTATTATAGGGGATATGGTCCAACATGTTCCTAACAGCTTCTTTCTGGGCAAGGATAGGGAAGCGTGCTTTTACCCTGGTCAGCCCAAAGCATGCTATAAGTGTGGTAGCACTCGCCATTTGAGTAGTGCATGTGACAAGATAAAATGCGCATTATGTGGAGAGCTGGACCAGGACAGTGGAACCTGTCGTAATGTCTTCCGCTGCAATCTCTGCGATGCCCAGGGTCATGCATACCATCAGTGTCCGTATGCTGGCCAAAATAATTCAGGGGGCCTTGATAAGGAAACCCTGATCTCAGAAGCTCAAGGCCGGTTTAGGCCTACCACTGAGGATACTGATCCTCCTGCTTCAGACCCTTCTGCCCCAGGCCCATCCACTGTGGCTCCCCCAGATGGTGATGTACCTAAGCCCGCGGATGTGCCTACTGACACGCAGGAGTTACAAGTTCAGCAGCTTCCTGTGGCTTCAGGGATTTTACATCCCGGTACACTCTCTTCCACCCCCACTCTTCCCGACCCGGAGTTTCAGAAACCTCACCCAAGACGAGTGACAAGATCTCATACTAAGATGCTTGTTAAAACGTCCACCCTCCTACACGCAACTCTTTCCAGGTGCTGCAGGATCAGGATGGGGATTCTGAGTCTGATATGTCAGTAAAATCTGGGGCTTTGTCTGGTATGGAATGCGTTGATGAAGGAGGACCTGACTTATTGGAGTCAAAGAAAAAGTCAGGTAGAAAGCATAAAAAGGACAAACTTTAGTCTGATTCCTTGGCTTCTCTAACTGTAGTTTTCCTAAACACTTGCAGTATTAAGAATTCAAGGAAGCGTCTTGGGCTTCTACATTTTTGTCAGTCTCTAACTGCAGACATTCTGTTCCTGCAGGAGACACGCTTTGCTTCTTTGTATGATGTTAATTATATGAAGAAGTTGTGGATTCACAGACTTTCATTCTGGTCCTATGGTCCCGATGCTGCAGATGGGGTTGGCATACTTTTTTATCATACTACAGTACAGGTTCTCAGACTGGTAGATTTAGTTCCTGGTAGAGCTTTGCTCCTGGACTGCTTTTACAAAGGTTACCCTCTTCGTCTCAAAAACATTTATGCTCCCCAGGTTAAGTCAGCCATGATAGATCTTTTTCGTGAGATCGAGCGCACTCTCTTTTCCTCTAGACATATTATACGGAGTTTAACTGTAGCCTGGATCTGAAATTTAAAGACCAGTTACAACAAAAGGTATATTGTGATTCCCATGCATTACAAAACATAATTTTGAAAGCCTCTTTAACAGATGTTTATAGAGCGCTTCATTCTGACCCTGAGCCTACTTATAGATGTAGCAGTTTTGCTACAAGGACTGATTTTGTTTTTGCGTCCCGTTATTTGCTACCATTTTCATTTCAGTTGCACCCTTGTGAATTCTCAGATCACATGCTGTTGCTGGTATGTTTTTCTCTTTCCTGTATCCCACCTTATTTTCCTGCCATACCTGTAAGATGAAAGCTGAACCCTATTTCACTGACTCAAGAGCGGTTTCAGTCTTTTTTGTCGCAGACATTTAATCGACGACGATCAGTTGCCGGGTTGTATAACTCCTGGGGAGATTGGTGGATGGAAACCAAGCTAGAGTTTAAACAAACTTCCACTTTCTTTAACACAAATACTCAAACTGAGGACTATATTTTTTATTTAGGCCACCGGTCCCAGTTTTATAAATTAATGTATTTTCCCACTTCTTCCGATATTTGGATCCAAGAACAAATTGCTATACTTAGAAATAAAATGAGACAATTTCATTATTGGAAAGCTTGCCGCATACATGATGACTTGTCTTACGGATTAAAGTCATTGCCTGTTTCAGACCCTTTCTCGGCCTGCAAACAAGCTTTAGATAAAAAGCTTATGGATGGCCTTTATGATACGACGGGTGTTTTGAAAATACAGGTTACTCACCTGTGACAGGAGTTCTAGGAATGGTATATGTTGTTCATCCACACTGTCTGGCAGGCTCCTTGCTGCTTTAAATCTTGCTGGGAGGTCTTCAAGCTGGCTCCTCCCACCCACCCGGATGGTAAAACTCTCGGCTCCGCCCCATGACGCCAGATCTAGTCCGCTGGAAGCCAGGTTGTGTGTCGAAGCCGGAGGTCGGGTGGGTCGTGTGGATGAACAACATATACCATTCCTAGAACTCCTGTTATAGATGAGTAACCTGTATTTCTAGGGACATGGATATGTTGTTCATCCACACTGCCTGGCAGACTCCTAGCAATTCTCCGGGAGGAGGGAGTCAAGACGCACACCCCCTACTTTGGGAATAAAGACTGGAGAACAGAGGCCCCAAACCAGCATCCTGGCGTGACTCAAGGTCGATGTGGTAATGGGTGATGAAGGTGTGTGCTGACTTCCAGGTAGCAGCCCTGCAGATTTCCTGGATAGGTATGTCCTTGGAAGCAGCCACCAATGCAGCAGTATGGCGGGCAGAATGAGCTCTTATCCCTCTGGGAGGCTCCATGCCCGCTAACCTATAACAGAGATCTATGCAGGATGTGTCCCACCTGCCTATCGTCCGCTTGACTGCAGGTCTGCCAGGTGCGGCTTCAGCGTAGGTGACAAACACCTGGCGAACCTCTCCCCGAACTTCAGCCGTCCGCTCCCTACAATAAGCGAGCGCCCTTCTAGGGTCCAAAGTATGGAACCTATATTCGGCCTCCGAGGTGTGACTGCGGTAGAACACTGGCAGAGTCAACACCTGGTTAAGGTGAAACTCTGACACCACCTTCGGAAGGAATTTCGGTTGGGGGCACAGGACAACCTTGTCCCTGTGGAAGGCCAGATAAGGAGACTCGATGGAAAGCGCCTGGAGCTCTCCCATCCTTCTGACTGACGTGATAGCCACCAAGAAGGCGGTCCTTCCACGACAGGTGAGAGATGTCACACCTGTGCATCGGTTCGAATGCCCTGCCCATGAGCTTAGCCAATACCAGCAGTAGATCCCATGGAGACGGAGGTTCTCGCACCGGAGGGGATAAGTGATCAAGGCCTTTGAAAACGCACCCAACCACCTTCTCCTGTGCCACCGACTGCTTCCCGGCCCACGCCTGGTAAGCAGAGATGGCTGCCAGGTGCACCTTAAGGGTCATCGACTGAAGCCCTTGCTGAGAGAGGGAGGGACCACAGGTAGTCCAGAATGCTTGCCAAGGAACAGGAGGAAGGGTCCAGGCCCTTGCCCTGACACCAAATGGAGAATCTCTCCCATTTGAAGGCGTAGCATTTTCTGGTCGACTCCTTATGGGACGACTCAACGATGTTGAGGACCTCGTCGGAAAGACTCGAGGCCTGGAACTCTAGCCACTCAGGAACCAGGCCGTTAGGTGCAAGGATTGAAGGTCCGGATGGAATACCTTCCCCTGATTGAGTGAGATCAGGTCTGGGCGGGCTGGAAGCCGCCTTGGGAACCTGGAGCTGAGACTGAGGAGATCTGGATACCAGAACTGGCGGGGCCAGTCTGGGGCTACCAGAATCACCTGCAACTTGTCCCTCCTCACCTTGAGAAGCACCTTGTGGATCAAGGGAAATGGGGGAAAGGCATAGAAGAGGCCCAGGGTCCACGGCCTCGAGAAGGCATCCCCCTGCAGCGAGACCTGCTGAGGGCGGCGGGCATGAAACAGTCTCAGCTTCGCATTCTCCTTGGAGGCAAACAGGTCCGCCTGAGGCATGCCCCAGAGGGAGAACAGATCTTGTACTACCTCCGGCAGGAGAGACCACTCGTGGGACGCAGCCCCTATCCGGCTTAGGGCATCAGCCAGGGTGCTGGAGGCTCCTGCCACATGAATGGCGAGGAGATCTGCCTCCAGGCTGCGCATGAGTGACCAAATGCGGAGAGCTTCCCTGCACAGAGGCATGGAGCGCATCCCGCCCTGGTGGTTTAGGTAGTATATGGTCATGGTATTGTCCATCTGGACCAGAACCACTTGACCCCGTAGAAACGAAGCGAAGGTGGTGAGGGCTAGATGAACTGCTCTAAGCTCCAGCAGGTTGATGTGGCATCGGGACTCCCGAGGGGATCAGAGGCCGTGCGCTCTGTGCTCCCACAGATGGGCACCCCAACCCATCAGAGAGGCATCGGCCGATAGAGAGACCGTTGGCTCGAGGCAGACAAATGGGATGCCCTCCTGCAGATGTGCTGGAATGGTCCACCACTGGAGAGCATTCCACATCCCCTGGGTCACTGTCACTAGCTGATCCAGCGGATCAAAGTGCTGTGACCATTGGCTGGCCAGTCCCCATAGAAGGAAACGCATGTACCAGCAGGCCCAATGGACCACACTAGTGCAGACCGCCCCATGAGGCCCAGGAAGTCCCGGGCAGGGCGCAATTGCCCAACCTGAAATGATTGGGCAAAGGAGGAAAGAACCTCGGCTCTGTCCGCCGGGAACAGTGCGCTGGCTCCTAGAGAGTCGAGCTCTGCCCCGATGAATTGTATCACCTGCTTTGACACGAGTTCCGACTTGGCCTCGTTGATGAGGAGGCCAACCTGAGAGTAAACCTCGAGGCCCAGATCTCTGGACCGCTCCACCTCCACTCTGGAGGGGGCTGCAATCAGCCAATCGTCCAGGTAGGGGTACACCCGGACCCTTCGGCACTGCAGGAATGCTGTCACCACTGCCATGCATTTGGTGAAGACCCTGGGAACTAGGGAAAGGCCGAAGGGCATGGCCCGGAACTCGTAAAGGGATCCCTCCGCTCTGAAGCAGAGGAATCTCTGGTGGGACGGACAGATAGGAACGTGAAAGAATGCGTCCTGAAGGTCCAGGGAACAGAACCACACACCTCGTTCCAAGGATGGGATTATCTGAGCCAGAGTGACCATCCTGAAGGTCCAAGACCTTAGGAACCTGTTCAGGTCGTGCAGGTCGAGAATGGTGCACCAGCCCCTGTCCGTTTTGGGACCAGGAAGTACCTGGACACAAACCCCAGGTCTGGAGGAGGATCCACCACATTCCTGATCACCTCTTTTTTGAGGAGCAGGGCAATATCGGCTCAGCGGGCCGACAGAGAGGCTGCAGACCCCGTGGCCCCCCGAGGGGCGACGGCTCGGAAGGGTGGGGCCTGCTCGAACTCCAGAGGTAGAACCTTTCCTACCACCTCCAACACCCAGCAGTCCGTGGTGATAGCAGACCAGGTGGAAAGGAAGTAGCGGCGCCATCCCCTCACGGGGGGGGGAACCCGGGGAGTGGACGAGGTTGGGGGACACCCTCAACCCGTCACTGGGCAGGCTTAGAGGAGGGACTGGCCGAGGGACCTCTTGGGCCTTTACCTCCCTGTTTCCTATTGGAGGAAGCCGCAGGCTTGGGTTTGGGATGCCAAGTGCGAGCCTGCTGGCCTTGGTGCTGGTGCTGTTGGGCCAGACATGCCGCAGGCGCAGAAGGGCGAAAGGACTTGTGCTGCTGCTTTTGGCGGCCTTTGTCCTTCTGGGCGGAGGTGACCGAGTCCAGAGTGGCACTGGACTTCTCGATCCACTGGAGGTGACCTTCCACTCCAGGGTCGAAGAGGTTGGTTCCCAAGAAGGGGACGTCCGCCAATTTGAGCTGGGCATCTGCCGTGAAGGTGGATATCCTCAGCCATGCTCTGCGGCGCATGGCCACCGCAGCCGATCTGGCACAGGAGTCTCCTATGTCCAGAGACGTTTGGAGCTGCTGCTTAGCCACTGCCCTACCCTGGTCCCGAACCTGCCGGACCGTGGTCTGCAGGTCGGCCGGGAGATGAGGGATCATCTCATCCAGGGAGCCCATGAGGGCATGGGAGAAGTGTGCCATCAGCACGGCCGAGCTGGCCTGGCGGAGGCCAAGGGAGGACACAGCGTACACCTTGCGCCCGGCGTAGTCCAGCTTTTTAGACTCCTTGTTGGAGGGCTTGTCCATGTCTCTAGTGTTCCCAGAATGCCAGAAAAAGCTGTCGGTGACCAACCCCTCGGCCGAGGGGTGTTCCGAAAACCCAGGCAAAGAGCCAGTAGGGACCACATACTTCCTGCCCATCCTGGCCGAAGGCACAGGGCAGGAAGCAGGCCGCTGCCAAAGCTCCAAGGCTGGGCCAACAATGGCATCAGCCCCCAAAAAGGCCTCCGTGGGGGAGTCCCCTCAGTCCAGTATCTCCGTCAGGGGATACTTGGCCCATTTGGATACGGGCTCGAGCTGCATCCTGGTGGACTCCGAGATGAGCCGAAGCAAACCCATGAAGGACGATGAGCTTTCATCCAACGACTGGCCCCCCGGAGGACTCCACGTCAACCGGCCTGGAGAACAGGGAGGAGTCGTCGTCGGGCTCGTCTGAGTCCACAAAGAGCTGCCTGGGGCCTGAGCCACCCTCCACCTGCCGAGGGCAGCAGGGAGTGAGGGTGACCGACAACCTGTGGGGCAGACCTTGACCCGACTGAGAGTCCTTGGTCGCTGCCCCCCGATTTCAGCTGTGGAGGCAGAGGTTCCACCACAATCGGTGGGGCAGCAGGTTTCAGCTGAACAACCGGCCCAGGCTTGGGCATCTCGACTACGGCGAGGGGTTGTTTTGGCCGCTCGGGTGACAGCCACTTGATGGCCGGGGAAGGCGTCAGCGTCGACTTGCTACTGGACAGAAGTAACTGCTGCCACATCAGGTACTTGTAGCGTCAACATAATTTGCGCCAAAACCTCTCCTCTTCCGAGGAAGAAGACGAGGACAAGCGGCAGCGCCGCTTACCTCGGTACCAAGACCGAGACCGCCCATGTCAGCGGGATCGGCTAGACCGAGAAGAAGTCCGAGACCGAGACCCTCGGTGTTTCCAAGGATGGGTCTGGGAAGGAGCGGGGGACACCAGCTCTTCCCTCGGCTCGGACGCCTTAATCGGGGACTGCTGCACCGGGGCGCAGGCAGATCCTCGAGCTCCACCGGGGGAACCGGTGAAGAAGGGTTGTCGGCTTCACCAGTCGACAGCCCGTCCGACGGGTCGAGAAAAATCTCGACCACATTGATGGGTGTCTCGGCCGGCTGGCCTGACGGGGACACCGTGAAGCCAGCGGCCTTAGCCGCAACCTCAACCGAAGTCGACAGTCGGCTGTCCGGGGAAGGAGACCTCTCCCGCTCCCACGAATGCTGACGATGGGACTTACCCTTAGAATCCTTCTTTTTGGACCGAGAGGAATGTCCCGATGGCCCCTCTCCTTCATGGAAAGGGATTGGCAAAGCTCCTTGAATGAAGCTGAATACGAGGTACCCAGAGAGAGCGGGATAAATGCCACGACCGAGGAAGAGGATGATGCGGCCTGGGCTGCCTCCTCCTCGAGGGCGATCATCTGCTCGAGCTGCTCAGCCGAGCCAGCCGCCGCGGTAACGGCCCAACGGGCCTCCTTCGACTTAACCGGCGGGTAGCGCTTCTCAAGGTGCCCCAGCTGTAACCGGGCAGCGTGGTCCACCAGGACGTTGGCCGAAAACGAACGGCATGACTCGCAGGCCTGAGGGTCGTGTTATAAACCGAGGCAGTAGATGCACGTGGAGTGCGGGTCCGTCCTGGACATCTTCTGCCCAAAAGGGCACCGCCGAAATTCGGGAGTTGATTTGTCCATCGCAGCCGTGAGGGAAAAGGTTGACCGAAGTCTTGAAAATGTTAAAATGAGTTTCGGGCGAACCGAAAAATTAGGATCCAGTCTATCACGCAGAGCGTTAAGGAGGGAACCTGAGCTTCCAAGCGGTAAGGAAGATCTGGCGTCATGGGGCAGAGCCAAGAGTTTTACCACCCGGGTGGGTGAGAGGAGCCAGCTTGAAGACCTGCCGGCAAGATTTAAAGCGGCAAGGAACCTGCCAGACAGTGTGGATGAACAACATACTGTATCCATGTCCCTAGAAACTACTGATATAGAGATGTTGCACATTGTTCAGCACTTTTTGAAGGCTCAACATGGGCAGGCCTTTCAACCCACAAGTACTTGGGAAGAGCTGTTTTCCTTTCAGCCGCCTACAGTGTCACCCACTGATTCTCAAACCACAGATATGCCCATTACCCAAGATGAAGTCAGGTTGGAAATCAGCCGTTTGAAAACTGGAATATCACCTGGTCCAGATAGCCTTATAAATTAATGTTATTAATTTTTTTTGGACGATATAAGCATTATTCTGACACAGGTTTTTAACGAAATCCTTACTACTACTACATTACCTAAGGGATTCTCGGATGCCTTGATGATTCTTTTGTTTAAAAAAGGTAATAAACACATCACTGGGAATTGGAGACCGATTTGTTTGCTAAATACAGATAAGATCTTTTCTGCCATTTTGTGTCATAAGCTCCAACGTCTGGCTCCCTCTCCGATACATCCTGTCCAAACATGTTCTACCCCAGGTAGGCACATTCACCAGAATTTGATCCTATTAAGGAATATTTGTGAATGTAGTCGACTGGGGAAGCTAACGGGATATTTACTTTCCTTGGATCAGGCTAAGGCATTTGACAAGGTTTCCCATAGTTTTTTTTTTCAAGTTATTCAGAAAGATGGATTTTCAGATAAACTTAGAACTTGGGTGTGGCTTTTGTATAATGATGTTTGAAATGTTCCCCTTGTTAATGGTCTATTGAGGGATGGGATTGAGTTCTGTAGAGGTGTTCGCCAGGGATGTCCGCTTAGCCCTTTACTATATAACTTTGTGTTGGACCCTTTAAATCGGGAACTTCATCATCATCCGCATATCCTGGGTCTGACGCCCACCTTAGATGTTCCTCCTCAGGTATTGGCTGTTTATGCTGATGACATGTGTCTTATGTTACGTGATTCAGCTTTAGGTCTTTTAACTTTGTCTATAGCAGCACAGTTTGGATCTATTTCGGGGGACTTCAATAAATTATGACAAAAGTGCTGGAATTTTTTGGGGGAAGGATCTTTTAAACCCACTATTGGGCAAATAGATATTTCATTAGGCCCAATTAAAATATTGGATTTTTTTTGTACTGGTGATCTGGTTGACCTTAACTGGAAACCACGCACGGAATTAGGCGAGGGTAAGGTTCAGTTATGGAAGTCCTGGACTTTTTCTGAAAAGAAAACGTGTTTTGATTGTTAAGAAATTTCTCCTACCTTTGTTTCTATATTTCAGTTCTGTGTTTCCTTTGCCTAGACATTATGAAACTCGTCTTTATAGTATCTTTTTTCAAATGTTATGGGGGAGCCGAATGAACCCGGTTAAGCATGATTTTACGTATTTACAGATTAAGGCTGGCGGTCTTGGTATGATAAATCCGTTGTTTTTGTATTTTTCTTTTTTTACCAAATCTACATTTAAAGAATTCGCACAATATCAGTACCATACTTGGGACTTATGGACGATTTTTTTAATTAAGGATTATCTGACACGATGGTCAACTGAGGCACCTATTGTTAAATCTAATTATGAGGCGCCTTCATTTAGCAGCCATTAAGTTATGTCAGTGGCACCTTGCTCAAAGTGACGTTCATCGGCTTTCCCGAAAGGGTTTATATATTAGGATAATGCCTTCAATTTTTTTAATTCAGGTTGATTTTCCTAGGTGTTTTCCAACTAAGGTTCATTTTGCTTTAAAAGTTCTTGCTGATAGAAGGATTCCTGACCGGATGTGGGATGTGACACGGCTCAGTTGTCATGGTAAATTAAGGGGGAAAGGGGAATTTAAAGCTTAAGGCTGTTTCTGAGAGACACTATATTCATGTTGAATGTGCTGGCATGGAAAAAAGTACGACTCATTTTTATCTTACATGTCATTATGCCCTCCAATTTTGGCCTGTTTTGCTTACCAAGTGGAGATGGGGTTCTTCTTGTCATGTCTCATATGAATGTTTGGTTCTTGGGGATTATTCAGGTTTTTTTTCCCAGATACCATCCAAGCACCCTTTCTGTGATTTTTGCCTGTGTTTAAGTTTTATATGTGGCAGGCAAGATGCTTATTTTCCTTACAGCATACTGATACTTTACCTGCAGTTGTCCTACATCACATCGAATCAGCATTACGAACTCAAAAGGAATTTGAATCACATCATTTGACAGTTCATTTGTTTCATGAATACTGGAAACATGTTTATTGGATCTGATGGTGTTTGTCCCTTTTCTATAGTGATTGTACAGATTGTTTTGTTTTTCAGTAGTTTTTGTAAAGAGTTCTTGTTGATTTTTTTGTGAAATTATGTTGATGTTTTTTGGTTTCTACAATAAACAATTCCCCTACTCTTTTCGATAAGTGCTATGGGATCTTTAACATCCACCTGAACTACCACCAATCCAAGCAGACAGGACCTCGGTTTAATGTCTCATCCAAAAGACGGCACCTCAGAAGTGCAGCACCCCTCTCATGCTGCACTACAGTGTCAGTACTGGGATATTAACCCAAGTGCCAGATGTGGGAACTGAACCCACAGCCCTCTGATCTCCCGGCCTCAGAGGCGAGTGTACTACCTACTGAGCCACTGACATAAAGATGTACAGTATAAACAGTAAGCATGACTGCAGAAAATGAAAATTATGTACCTACCATAATTCTGATCTCTCAGTGTATCTTCACCATTCATCACAGGTGGGTATGTGGCCGGAGGTCACAACCCCGCGGGAGCATCCCCCCTTTTTTTTTCTTTGGATGGGCGGAGCTGATGCAGCAATGGCAACACCTTAGAGGCTGACGCACTACATGGCACTCGCGGGCTGTTAGCTGCCGTCAGCTCCACCCTCCCGCCAGTTCTGAGTTGCCATAGAGTGAGAAAAACAGGGTTGGGAGGGTGGAAGAAAAAATTACTCACCTTAGTAATGTTGTTTCTTCTAATGGAGTCTTGCTATATTATGACATATGCAGTGAGTCCCAACCTTCGAACTGCTCCGGAGGTGAAAGAGTTAACTTTCAATGCCAGGCAAGTAACTTTGAGCTCAAGCTCGGTTGAAAACTCTGTCGTTCTTCAAACTCAAACTGTCAGATCTTTACGAGCAAAACTCACTAAGGTTCTGTGTGGAAGCCGTAAACCTACACTAGCCAACTGGCTACTAAATATAAGAACACATTTTTCTTGGTCCCAAAATAAAGACTCAAGTCAGGGGATCCAAAAAATTAAAAACGTAACACCCAAACACCCCAAAAAGGAGGGGTGAAATAAGGTGGGCATCTACTAAGTGCCAACACTGCACTGCCTACCCATATCCCAAAAGTAGAGGTTCTGAGAGGGGCAGGCAGGGGGGAAGGTCACAATATAGCAAGACTCCATTAGAAGAAACAACATTACTAAGTTAGTAATTTTTTCTACAAATAACATGAAGTCTTGCTATATTATGACATATGCAGACTACACAGCAGTACCTCCATGGAGGAGGGACAGAACCTACTTCGGAAATAGGCTCTGAAGCACAGCTGTGCCAAACCGAGCATCACTCCTAGCCTGGATGTCCAGGGAGTAATGCTTGGTAAAAGTGTGAACTGTTTTCCAGGTAGCTGCTTGACATATCTCTAGGATAGGGATGTCCCTGGCAGAAGCCAGAGACGCAGCTGTACCTCTGGTAGAGTGAGCCCTCAGGCCTGAGGGAGGAACCTTATCCAGTTTTTCATAGCAAAATTGGATACAAGAGACAATTCACCTGGCAATGGATCTTTTAGTGGCAGGTTTCCCATTACCAACCTCACCATAACTGAGGAACAGTTGGAGGGAGTCAAACCTGTGACCCTTGGTATGTTCTATGTAGTAACTAAGGGCTCTTTTGAAATCTAAACTGTGCAGTCTCCTCTCGCCAGAGCAGGAATGGTCAGTGAAGTACACAGGGAGAGACACAGATTGATTAAGGTGGAAGTCTGAAACCACCTTAGGCAAGAACTTTCCGTTAGTCCTGAGGACCACCTTCTCTCTATGACAGGAGATAAAATTAGGTTCCACTGACAATGCTTGTAATTCACTTATGCGCCTGGCAGAAGTGATGGCTACCAAAAACACAGTTTTCCAAGTCAAGTACTTAAGCTCTGCTGAAGATAAGGGCTCAAAAGGGGGTTGCATAAGCTGAGCAATGCAAATATTAAGATCCCAGGCAGGGGCAGGGTCCCTGAATGGAGGGTTGGTGTGAAGCAATCCCTTGAAAAACTTGGAGAATACAGGATGAGCCGAAAGAGAAGAGGGTTTACCTGCTGATAAGAAAGCGAGACACGGCTGCCAGGTGCACTTTAGCGTAGCTGGTCTCAACCCCAAAGTATTCAAATGCACCATATAATCCAGGACTGTGGGTAAATCAGCAGATTCTGGGGAAATACGCTTGCCAGAGCACCATGTGGAAAATCTCTTCCATTTGGAATTATAAGTAGCCCTGGTGGATGGCTTCCTAGAAGCCTTCAATATATCCAATACACCTTGGGAGAGGTGTAGGTTAGCAAACTCTAACTCTTCAAGAGCCAGGCCTTGAGATTGAGAGATTTGAGATTCGGGTACCAAACCCTCCCCCTGAGCACAGGTTAACAGGTTGTGATTCCTGGGAAGACACAGGGGAAGGTGGACTGCTAAGGACATAAGGAGTGGGTACCAGGGCTGTCTGGCCCACTCTGGAGCAATCAGGATCATCTTGTAGGGTTGAAATCTGATTTTGACTAGCACCTTGAATAGAAGAGGGAAGGGGGGGGAAAGCACAGAGAAACTTCCCTTCCCCAACTGAGAAAGAAGGCATCCAGAGGGACTGAGCCCAGCACTGGGGGCCTGCAGCAAAAAAGGGGAAGTTGGTGATTGTCTGGGGCTGCAAAAAGATGCATCTGCGGGATGCCCCATCTGGCAAATACTACCTCCAATACTAGGGGATCCAGTGACCATTCGTGATGGCCCTGGGAAATCCTGCTGAGAGCATCTGCCAGGACATTGTTCTTGCCTGGGAGGTGAACTTCCGTAAGGGAGGTGTTCAAGGAATACGCCAGAGACCACAACTTCATTGCTTCAGTGCACAAGGCCGTAGACCAAGTGCCTCCTTGCTTGTTGATGTACCACATTGTAGTGGTGTCTGTTCTGATCTGTACAACTTTGTTCTGAACAGAGGTGGAAAAAACTTGAAGTGCTAGAAAAACAGCTCTGAGTTCCAACAGACTGATGTGGAGCAGAGATTCCTGAGGGACCACAATCCCTGGGTAGTGAGATCGCCCATGTGAGCTCCCACCCCAAGAGGATGCATCTGTAGTAAGGATTAAGGAGTGAGACAGAGGGGTGAAGGGAACCCCCTGTCTCAGATTGCTCTGGTCCTGCCACCACTGAAGGGCTTGGATCAGGGTTCGAGTCACTGGGATCAATTTGGTCAGAGGATCTCTCCTTTGAGACCAAAAGGCTCTCAAATGGAACTGGATGTTCCTCATCTGAAATCTTGCTCCCTGCACAACTGCTGCAGAAGCAGCCATGTGCCCCAGGAGCTGCAGAAAATGCAAGGTGAAAGAGGAGGCCAGAGAGACCAAGGTTCTTGCTCTTTCCAGAGGAAGGAAGGCTCTGGCCTCTTTTGTGTTCAGTTCTGCACCTATGAAGGTGAGAAGCTGGACAGGCTCTAAAACTGACTTTGGAAGATTGAGAAGGAAACCTAGAGGTGTGAATAGCTGCTGAGTTGCCTGAAGGTGTAGTTTGACTTGTTCTGCAGACTGGCCTACTATGAGCCAGTCGTCCAGGTAAGGAAAGATGGCAATCTTTTGCCTTCTTAAGTGGGCAACCGCTACTGCCAGGCATTTTGTGAATACCCTCGGGGCAGAGGTGAGGCCGAAGGGCATTGCTCTGAACTGGTAATGGCCTGAGGGCAGTTCGAATCTGAGGTACTTCCGATGGGAGCTTCTGATAAGAACATGGAAGTAGGCATCCTTGAGGTCCAGGGACGCTTGCCAGTCCCCTGGCCTTAGAGAGGGTAAAATAATTCCCAGAGTCACCATTTTGAATTTTGGTTTTAAAAGGTGCTTGTTTAGGTATACGAGATCCAGAATGGGCCGCCATTGTCCTGTCTTTTTTGGGGTAAGGAAGTACCTGGAGTATAACCCTTTGCCCTGGTGTAGGGGTGGAACCCTTTCCACAGCTCTGAGAGCCAGGAGGTTAGAAACTTCTGTTTCTAGGGTAAGTGCCTCTGATGGACTTGCAGGTGGAAAGGACCTGGCTCTCATCTTTGGAAATTTTTTGAAGCTGAGAACCAGTCCCTGGCTTACTACTTCCAGGACCCACTTGTCTGACGTTAGACTTCCAGTCCTGGACAAAGTAAGCCAGCCTGCCCCCTACAGGTAGAGGAGAATCGGCCCTGGCTACCCCATCAGGGTGCCTGCCTGGCAGGGGCTTTGGGCTGAGGGGTGGAAGCAGGCTTGCTTGCACCCGTCTGCCTCTCCTCTAAGAACCCCTCTGGGCATAAGCAGAAGAGGAGGCCTGGGTTTGGTAAAGGCCTATGAAAAGGCCTGCCCTGGGATGCTGCCTTTGAGGTGGCCTGCCTTTCCTTGGCCTGTGCACTCCTATAGGTGGTCCTATATTCATCCATTTTCTTCATGTAATTCTCTGTCTGCTCCCCAAACAGAGAATTGCCCACAACAGGAAAATCCATGGCCTTAGACTGGGTATCCTGTGACAGGGTAGTACATCTGAGCCAAGCCATTCTGCGAAGTGCCACAGATGTAGCCATGACTCTTGATGACACATTATTAGAGTCTACTGCAGCATGAAATTGCACCTTGGATGCCTCAATATCATCCGCAGCCAACTGCTCCAGCTCCCTGGCAAGCTGGTCAGGGACCTGTTTTGCTAGAGCCAGCACAGTATCCCATCTGGATTTCTGATACCTAGCAGCATAAGCCATATAATTTGCCTGTCTGAGTCCCAAAGATGCTGCCATGTACTGTTTCTTTACCATGGCATCAATCCTCCAGGAGTCCTTTTCAGGGGGGTACGAAGCTAGAGGAATATTTGCCTTGTCACAGGCTGCAGCCTGCACTACCCCCACATGGCTGCATTGCTGTGTGAGGAACTCTGTATCAGAGCCTGATAATGTATACCTCTTGTCCATCCTTTTATCAACAGGAGGTATAGTGTGAGGAGTTTTTAGAATTTTTACTGTCCGTTTCCGAAAAGATTTATGCAAAGGAATAGACAGTCTCCTAGACTCTGGAATATCCATCATTTCTACATAATCAGGCTCCTCTTGGTCATCAACAGCTTCCTCAACAGGGAGCTGGAGAGTTTCAGTAACTTTTTTATAGAACATAAAATGAGAAGGGGACTGAGAGAGCCTGGGAGGAGAAACCCCTGACGGTCTGTCTGGAGAGATGTCCGGTTCAATGGGCACACCCAGACTTTCAAAACAACATTCACTCTCCTCATATTCCTCTTCCCCTTCCTCCGGTTCATAAAAATCCTCAAACTCATAATCTTGAACCGGTGGAACTGGCCGAACCGAGCGCTTCCCTGATGGTGTCGGTTCGGTTGGAACCGGGGAAAGTGACTGGACAATTTGAATTGCTTTAGCTATTTCCTCAGCGGTTGGAGAGAGAACCTTTGGCTCCACACCAGCTGACTTTCTAGTCCTTTTAATTGGAACCGGCTCCTCAGAGCTGGCTCTTCGTTTTGCCCAAGGAAGTATCGCCCTGGTAAGAGGGCACTCCCTCCGGTTTGGTTGGAACCGAACCGGGCTGGCCATCCAGGTCAGCGGACTTTTTGGCCTCCCTTTCCCTGAGCCTACCAACTCTCTTTTCTATGGTGGCAGCAGGAAAATTCTTACAAATCTGGCAGTCTGAATTGAGGTGGTCAAACCCCAGACAATACACATAGGTGGTGTGTGGGTCAGCCTTAGCAAAGGCTTCCCCACAAACACTACAGTGCTGAAACCCAGTGGGCCTGGTTTTTCTTTTGGGTTTCTCAGACAGAGTGCCAGCCTAACCAAACTTGCCCGTTTATGGCAATCCGCCAAGCAAGACTCTCTTATCGGTTCCCAACCGTGTCACGGGTCGTGGAAAAAAACGTAATGAAATCCATTTTTTTTAGAACCGATAAGAACCGGGGAACCGCACTCTAAATAAGGATTAGTAAATTTTGAAAATAACCTGATCGGTTCAAACCAAACCGAAAAACGTTTACAAGTTCCACACAGAAAGATAAATGTAAGCCTATTACTTACAATACCACAGACAGAGCTTGAACCGACCAGTTGCGGTTTAATTTAGGTCAGAAAACCGATAAAATAATACTTTAACCGAAAAAACGAACCGAGCAGAAGGAGAAACCTCTGGAGCGACTGTTCAGTGAGGCGGAGTAAAGAATCTGACAGTTTGAGTTTGAAGAACAACAGACAGAGTTTTCAACCGAGCTCGCGCTCAAAGTTCCATGCCTGGCATGGAAAGTTAACTCTTTCACCTCCGGAGCAGTTCGAAGGTTGGGACTCACTGCATATGTCATAGTATAGCAAGACTTCATGTTGTTTGAACAAGAGAGTCCAACAGAAGATAAAGGAAAAGATATAATAAACAAAAGGAGAAATAAATGACCAAGAGGACAGACGAGGGAGAAAGCAGAAGCTAAAGTGGATTGGGAGGGGCCCCAATCTCTGGAAAAGGAAAGAGAAGGAGAATTAAGTGGGAGGGGAGAGGACAAATCCAGGGCCCGCGGTCTAGTCCCCAGGCTTTTAGATGGATTACTGCCCAGGAGTAGCTAGGAGCCTGGCAAGGCTGGCAAGAATTGTGACCAAGAGATACTCCGGCAAGAACGACTTCCTAGAGTCATGGAATACAGAGAGGAGGGGGACCAGGAACCAAGGGATGTCCTCTCCCCTATCCAACAAAAATAAGAGGAGGGGAGGAAAACCCCACCTCTGAAAAAATTAAAAGGATTAGTCCTGAAGGACAAGGGTTAAAGGGAGGAGAGAGGGGGTAGTCACCAACATCCCACCCCTAAAAGGGGTGGAAGCCAAAGGCAATGAAGAAAACAGCCCCCCGACTCCCCCCCCCTCCAGCCAAAGGCTGCAGGAAAACAACCCCTGCGTGCCCAAGGTTCTCCCTACCTGACCTAACAGGAAAGGGGAGGCACACAGAGGAGGAGGACCAGAGACTGAGGCCCGGGGGGGGGGGGACGGAATTCGTGATGAATGGTGAAGATACACAGAAAGATCAGAATTACGGTAACATAGAAACATAGAATTTGACGGCAGATAAGGACCGCTTGGCCCACCCAGTCTGCCCATTTCCCTACCTACTGGATAAGCTGCAGATCCTAGTTAACCAGCAGCCTACTTCTTCCTACCCCCACCCCCCAGAATTGTCTTATGGCTATCCCATGCATGCTTGAATTCCAACACTGATTTTGACTCCACAACCTCCTCCGGAAGGCCGTTCCATGCATCCACAACCCTCTCTGTGAAAAAATACTTCCTTAAATTAACTCTGAGCCGCCCCCTCTCTATCTTCAAATTGTGCCCTCTTGTTCTTGCACCTCTTTTTGAAAGATGCTACCCTCTTGGACTTGTTGATTCCCTTGAGGTGCTTGAAAGTTTCTATCATGTCCCCTCTCCTCCTTTCCTCGAGGCTATACATATTAAGCTCCTTAAGTCTTTCTTCATATGTCTTCGGTGCAGACCCTGCACCTTTTGGTGCCCTCCTCTGGACAGCTTCCATCCTGTCTATGTCTTTGTGGAGACTGGGTCTCCAGAACTGCACACAGTCACGCCAGATGGGGTCTCACCAGCTGTCTGTACAGAGGGATAATAACTTCCTGTTTTCTACTGGTGATGCCTCTCCTATGCATCCCAGTATCCCCAACCCTCCTTGCTGCCCTCTCACATTGCTTGCCCATCTTTAGGTCATCTGATATGACTACCCTTGGTCCCTTTCCATTTTGTTGTTGTTAGTATCTCACCCCCATTGTGTACTCTTCCCTGGGTTTTTGTTTCCCAGGTGCATTACTGCACTTCTTAGCATTGAATCTAAGCTGCCATACATTTGACCATTCCTCTAACCTTGCCAAGTCCCTTCTCATCTTTTCCACCCACCCTGTGCATCAACTCTGTCGCGAGATCTTAGTGTCATCTGCAAAGAGACATACTTTTCTTCAGTCCTTCTGCAATGTCACTTATAAAGACATTGAAGAGGACCGTCCTCTAATACTGAACCCTCGGTACCCCACTAGTAACCCTCCTTTCTTCTGAGTGGACTCCATTTACTATTACTCTCTGTGTCCTATTCTCCAGCCAATTCTTTACCCAGACTGTCATCTTGGGACCCACTCCCAGGCTGGCTAACTTATATTAATCTTTTGTGTGGGACTGTGTCAAATGCCTTGCTAAAGTCTAGGTAGGCCATGTCAACAGCCCTCCCTGATCTACTACTTTGGTCACCCAGTCAAAGAAATCTATCAGATTCGTCTGGCATGACCTTCCTGCTGTGAATCCATGCTGCCTAGGGTCCTGTGCCCCTCTGGCCTCTAGATACTCGACAATTCTTTCCTTCAGAAGTGATTCCATCATTTTCCCTATCACTGAGGTTAAACTAACAGGTCTATAGTTTCCTGCTTCTGCCTTGTTCCCACTTTTGTGAAGGGGAATCACATCTGCCCTCCTCCAGTCCTCCGGTACCACCCCATCCTCCCGGTAGGTACATAATTTTCATATCTGATCTGTGTCAACTCCATCATTCTTCACAAGTGGGTGAGTATCGAGCCCCCCGCCCCCCCGAAGAGGGCCCGAGACCCTAAAGGACTAAGCCCCTTCACTACCAGTGGGAGAGACAATGGGAAGGAGAACCTTCACGGGCCTGGTGAGGCCAGAGACTGCATGGAGTGAGACGGGGACACCCCAGAGGGGGAAGGAAGTTGCACGGAAAATTGCCGCCTCACTCTGCGGGAGAAAAGATGAGTTCTCCGGTGAGCAGAGGATATCACCCTATACCAGGCCAAGGGTGACAACCGGGAAAGACGCAGCCATGTCGTTCGTCTGATGCAGATCGCTGTCCCTATGACTCTGGAAGCTACCTCTTTGGCGTCGTAGGATGCCCTCGCTTGGTGCCTTGCTAGCTCCAGGCCCTGAGCAGAAAGTGCGATGGCTTGTCTGGTTACCTCCGTATCAGGTAAGGAGGCTAGGAGTTAACCTAGCCTGCACCACAAGAACCTATCACAGGAAGCATAGTGGGCCTGATATGCAGCATTGGACAGCACAGCTGAGCAGACGTTCCTCCTACCCAAGAAGTCAAAATCCAGAGTCTTGATCTGGGGGCCGGTTACAGTGAAGGGCGCAAAGCTAGTCAGGAGTGTCCAGTTGTGTCAACCCTAACAGAGGGTGAGGCATACGAACTGGGAACTCCGGGGCAGCACAACACCTCTGGCTCAGTTCCCTAGGGACTGGAACACTGGAGAAGGGATGACGCCAGAAGTGCAGTGACGCCTCCTGGAAGGTAGCAGGCTAGGCAGGCACCATAAGGGTGGCATCAATGAAATCGCCAAGAAAGGCGAGCACCACTTGCTCAGGATTGTCTTAAGAGGTATGGGTGATGCGAAGATCTTCCATCATCTGCCTGAGGAAGCGCTGATACACAGCAAGATCAGCGGCAGGGGAGATGGGGACCGATGGGTCCTCTCCCTCAGAAGAGGGGATGAGGAAGCAGATGACTTCGGAGATTCAGAGGGTGGCTGCTCAGGGGGAGGGTGGAATACCCGCTCGTCCATCGCCCTAAGTAGGAAAATGAGCAGCCGCACCTCTAAACTGCTCTCAGGTAAGAGGCCCCCTAGGGCCAGAAATACCAGGGAGAAAAGGAGATGGCAACAGAGGAATGGGGGCCAGATCCACAGAACATGAGGGACGTCCTTTGCCCAGGCAAGAGGGCCCACTGGATGCTCTCAAGGGAGGAGGAGCTCCGGGGAGCCCAACAGCTGATCAACCACACTGGAACTGCCTAGACCGTGCCCTGAAGAGTCTCCCTTGGGAGGCGACCGGGACCGTGTGAGCCCAAAAGGACGGTCCCTGGCCTCCAAGAGGAGGGCCCTCTCGAGGAGACAGAGGAGGATAGATGAGGGTCCACATTTTGGCTTCTCCTCGAGCCCGGGTGGGTCCCAGAGAAGGGCCGCCGCACTGAACCCAGACCCCTCGGACTCCGAAAGAGCCGTCTGCCTCGAAAACACCAGCCTAGGCAGCTGGCACCTCTGAGCAGTCCCTGAGGAGAATTCCAAGGGTGCTGCACCCTCCCCTTCCTCGGGTGCCCTGGACTGCCCTAAAGTTGGGCGATCCAGTCACACCACAGGAGAGAGTATCCCAACTGAGGGGGAAGAAGATCCCCCAACTCCAGGCTGCACAGCAACAGCCATCTGGACTGTTGCCTGCTGGTCAGTGCCTCTGACCCCAGAATTGGGGGCCACTGCCTGCTCCTCAGGAGGCTGGGTCCGGACCACCAAAGAAACTACAGAGCGGTCAGACTCCGAGGTGTCCGGCAGCCAGTCCAGATCAGACCGGGAATCCTCCTCCGAAGATTTGGAGACCGAGGCCCGATGCCAGATCACCTGCTGACCCCTGACCCTTCCTGGACTGACAGATGTGCCAGCTTGAGGCCTGGCATCACGGTCAGTGCAGACTCTCTCCCTGCGAGCAAGAACGGTGCCAAAGCCAGAAACAGTCACAGAAGATGCCACAGAACCTCCCACGGTGCCGCTCCCACTATCGGCACAGACCGCAGAAATGGCGCCGACTGACACACCGGCACAGACGACGGCACCGTCTGGGCCCTCGGCGCCTCAAGCGATGCAGACACCCAAAACGGCACCGGCAGATGGCGTCAAGGCCAATGCTGGACCAGGCCCACATGTCCCAGTACATAACACCAGGGGTGCCTTCGCCCCCGAAGGGGCGATCGCCGAAGTGGTGCCTCCCACCTGCCCCCAAGAAAGAACGGACTGGGTCTCCTGCACCGTGGAAGGGGCCACACCGCAGCAAGGCTCAAAGAGGCAGAACCCCCCCCCCCACGGTCCATATAGAACAGAGAGGGGACCAGGAGAAAGAGTCAACAGACCGTGTCTTGGCCTTACGAGTGTGGGCCTACTGAAAGTCAGTGTCGCTGGTCCGAGTTTCCATGCACAAAGCTCAACAACTCGACGGTCCATGGAAAAGCAGGCGTCGCACGAATCCATGTCCTGAAACGGGCCAAGACAAGTGAGGCAACAATCATGCTGGTCGGGTAACGGAATAACGATGGCCGCAGTGGCACCAACGCATAGGAAGCCGCCCCATTTTCGACGACTTCTTGACCCCCCGTACCAGACATGATCAACGGGAATACAAGCAAAAAAACAGACCCGACGTTGCTGGAAATTGGAAAAAGAATGGTCTTACCAGTCAGCAACGTCAAGTAGGTGGCGAAACAGAACCGACGGTACTTTTTCGTGAGACAGGCCGAACACGAACTAGGCGCAGCTCTGGCGCTGATCTTCTTCCACAGGAGCTCCACGGTCGACCTCTCGACAGGGCGAAGAACTGGCGGGGGGCGGGGGCGACAGCTAACGGCCAACCCACGAGTGCCACGCAATGCGCCAGCCTCGAGAGAGCTGCAATTGTAACCGCGCCTGCTCCACCCCCCCCAAAAAAAGAGCTCCCACGGGGTCGTGACCTCCGCCCACATACCCACCTGTGATGAATGGTGAAGACTTACACAGATAAGATCCAGATAAGCACTAACTTGTAACAGGGAGATACCACTCCATATTCAGAATCTCAACCTGTCAACCTCTGTGCTTGTAATCCAATAAACTGTAAGGTTTTTATGTTAGCAGATAAGTCTGGATAAGATGCCAACAATACTTACAAACCGTACTTTCTGAAATGCAAAGTCCTCAGACAATATTCTCCAGGAGAAGCCATGGGCTCCAGGAAGGGGCCCCACTGACAACGCTGGCGCTAACAGAAAGGGAAATTACGGTAAGTATAAAGGAATTTCTCCTTTCTGTATCACTCCACTTTGTCAATGGGGAGTTAATATATACAGGTTCTAAGAAGCTGTAGCCATTTCCCAACTGGGTGTGGAAGAATATTATATATAACGCATATGGGTGATAAATACCTGCTTACCACCACTTGTAAGACTCTGTAACCAAAGGCTGCATCAGCAGAAATCTGACGGATGGACGACCATGTTGCTGCCTTGCATAGCTCTAACACAGATGCCTCCCACTCTCCACCAGTAAGTGGCCAGAGCCTTGTGGAGTGGGCAGTGATGATAACCAGAGCTTTCTTCTTCTCCACCGCATAGGCCTTCGTGATGCAAGCCCTCACCCACCTGATCAAGGTGGCCTTGAAGACTTTTGGATCCTTTTTTGCTGCTCCAGAAAGAACAAACACACTTTCTGACTTCCTGAACTCTGTTGTCCTTTTATGGTACGTCCTGACTGCCCTGCACAGATCCAACTTGTGCAGCTCACACTCTGACATGTTCTGATTTAGGGCAGAAGGACATCAGACAGATTTCCTGATTTACACGGAAAGCTGTAGATATTTTAGGGACAAAAGATGGAACCATCCTCAGGGCCTCCTTTTCCTCATAAATAAGGTAAGGTTCTTTGTGTGACAACGCCTGAAGTTCAGTAATCCTTCTGGATGAGCAGATCGCTGTTAGAAGACACACCTTGTATAACAGGATGAACAGTGACACTGATGAAAGGGGCTCAAAGGGTGTTTTACAAAGAGCATTCAACACCAGATTCAGGTCCCCCAGAGATACCAGGAATCGAAACAAAGGTCTGCTTCTGCTAACTGCTCTTAGAAAACGAATGCGCTCCTGGTCTGTCACAAGGATGAGACCATAGAGGTTCCCAGGGCTGCTCCTAGCGCCACTACCAGACAGTTCAGGATACTCAACACAAGCCCTTTGTCCACCCTGTCCTAGAAAAAGGCCAAACTCTGTGGAACTGTAGCTTTAGAAGGCCTGATACATCTCTCTCTAGCACAAGCTGAGAAAATATTCCACACTCGGTCATAAGCTGCAGACACACACACCTTCCTGGTGGCCATTAGGGTATCCAACATTTTTCTGGAAAACTCATTTTAACAATCTCCTCCTCGGGGCATGGCTAGCTCCCGATAATCGCAGATGTGTGTTAGCTAGCTCCTCGGGGCATCTAGTTTAAAAGAGACTACAAAGCTGCCAGATAGCCTTTTTTCATTTACAAAATAACTCTTCTAAATCCTCTTATGTCCATGGCGTCTAGCAAAAACAATAATCGTCCACGGAAAAATTCAATTTGAAGCCGCTAAACCACCGTGCTCTGTAAAATCCAATGAGATGACAACACGGCAATAGGCCATGAGTATGGAAGGCATGAGCTGCTCTGAGGGGCCTGACCTAGATGTGCTATCGAAAACACTCGTCGGGTTCCCCTCAACACTCCTACAGATGCAACAAGAGATGAAGGCAGATTTTCTAAATCTCACTGCCCAACTGATTAACCTTCAAGGTATAGTGACTGGGCTCTCTAAATCATCTGCTGAACACAAGACGCAAACTGCTGATCTCGAGCAGAGAGTGAGCAATTTGGAGGATGCTCTGGCTGAGATATCGGTGGACAGAAGTGAACTGAAGTCCGCCTTGGAGGAGTTATTGGTATGGGTCGATGGCCAAGAGAACAGGTCGAGGCGCTCTAACATTCGGATAATAGGGCTCCCCGAGGGCACGGAGGATAGAGACGTGACTTAACGCCTACAGCAGTGGTTGGTGTCACAATTGGGCCTTCCAGAAGAGTATGAGGGTTTTGAGATCGAGCTGGCGCATCGTGTGGGCCATCCCCCTAAACCTGGTGAGAGATCCAGGTGCTGCCTTGTTAAATACTCCGATTCACCAACAAAGAAAAAATACTGCAGAAGGCCAAACAAGTAGGTCCCATTTTGTATAGAAAGATAAAGTGCACATCTATCAAGAATTCAGCAAAGATCTGCAGAGTAAACATCAAAAATTCTCACAAATTAAAAATAAACTGCATAATCTAGGATGGTCATTCGCACTCCGTTACCCAGCACGATTGCAAGTGGATCGCCCAGGGCAGGCCCCTCGTTTCTTTCTGTGCCCTAGAGAAGCTGAGAAATGGGTCGCTGAGGAGGAGACCAGGAGGGAAAGGGCTTTAGCTGAAGGTATATATAATTTTGTGTTGTGGTTGGTCCCCAGGTGCTCTTATTTCCTCAGCATTAAATGCCTGTTTTAAAAAGTTCTGGTTTGTTATTTACTGTGCTGAGGGCTGCCTGGGTGTAGAGAAATACCTAAACGGATAGGCCTGCTCCTGGACTTTGCGGTGGAAGTATATTCAGCCCGACCATGTCTGGGGACATGGGTAACAACAGGTAGGCAAAGCCTTTCATCGTGGAGTCTAGCGATCAGCTTGAGGACTTTTCTCGATCATAGCACCGTTCACATGGTCAGAACTTTGTGTAGGTGTATGATTTAATGGGCTTCACATGCTTCACTGGGACTCTTTTCTTTTTACATGAGTGGTATTTGTTAACTTTGACTGTTCATTTTTATAGTTCCAGCTTTGTGTTTACATTTGCCGGATTACCAATTGCCCCTATACTGTTATACAATGAGAAATCCAATTTTCTGCCTATTGCTGTTAATAGGGTTGTTGGCGAGCTTTTTCTTGCTCGCTGGTTCGGGGAAGGGGGAGAGACAAGGGTTGGGGTTGTTTAAAGAAGGAATATTTGGGGAGGGATTTGGGCTGGGGATTCAGGGGGAATGGGCAATTTTTATGTCGGAGGATAGGGAGAATGTTGAGGTGGGTCCTGGAGAGCTTTTACTGCTGTGTTACACTCTTTTTTGGGTCTACTTTGGCAACGCCTAGCACTCCTTTGAATTCCTATATGGGGGTTAAATCTGGGACCGAAAAGAATGGGGGGGAGGGTTGGGGGGTATTTCTTGGGGCTTTTGTATAAATATTTGTTAAAAACAGTGGTTGGGGTTGCAGGTATTTCATTCATGGATTGGGCTTTGAGTTACAAGACATTATATAATGACGACTGATATTGGGATAGTCACATGGAACATAAATGGCCTTAAAACAATTCTTAAAACGTAAGAAAATTATGACAGACGTTCGATGCATGAAAGGGCAGATATTACTGGTACAAGAGACACACTTCTTGGCTCATGAGGCCCACAAGACTGCTGCTTTTATGGGGGGCTCGTGGGTTTCCTCTACTTTTTTGTCCAAGGCCAGGGGCACTTCGATTTGGCTACCTAGAGGGCTGTCCTGCTCAGCTGGTTGATTCTTATGTGGATGTAATTGGGCGCTATGCTCTTGTTAAACTTCGCTTATCTGGGGGTAATTTTCTTTTGGTCGGGTCGGTGTATGCCCCTAACACTGAGGATCCGGAATTCTTTCAGCGGCTAGCACTGGATATGGCACGGTGGGATGCGGCATGGGTAGTTGGTGGTGACTTTAATTGTGTGTTAGACACTGTACTAGACCGTTCTAATGTCAACGTGGTCCCTATGTCCAAGAATGCGAAGGCTTTGGAACAAGTTCAAGGGGACATGGGCCTAACAGATGCCTGGCGTCATCATCACCCCTCTGGTAGGGATTATAGTTTTTTCTCTCACTCCCACCAATCATATGCCAGAATTGATAGAATCTTAGTCTCGAATACATTGTGGGGATAAGGGAGGTTAAATACGTACCTATACTAATATCTGATCATGCCCCCCATTTCATGTCTTTGAGCTGCTCAGGTGCCTCGACGCTCCCACATAGTTGGGAGGCTGGACCCGCTCCTCTTAAAGGACCAAGCATATATCACGCAGATTGAGGGTAATATACAAGATCTTTTACTTTATAATGCTGGGGGGAAAACATCCCATGGAGTTAGGTGGGAAGCTCTGAAGAAATACATTAGCGGTCAGACCATCCCTTTTGCATCCCACCATGGGAAAGTGGAGGAAACGGAGTTGACAGCCCTCCGAATTAAGATTTCAGCTTGTGAGGCAGCCCATAAGTGTAAACCCTCGAAAGAGTTATATAATGTAATTCAGCACTTAAAGTATAAATTCAATGTCTTAAACAGTGCCAAGCTAGAACGTGTAATTTTATTGGTTAATGCTGGTGCTTATTTTGATGGAGATCACGGAGGTAAGCTTTTGGCATGGCAGATCAAGCACAGAGAAGTGGAGAGGAGAGGAGAGTGGGAGGGATAACTAAACCGGGCAGGGGTACAGTGTATGACAATGTGGGTATTGGTCAAACATTTGTAGAGTTTTACAAAGATTTATACACCTTAGAGTGTCAACCTACCAGTGATGAACTGTTTAACTTCCTCGGGTGAGCTCATCTCATTAAGGGAACAGAAGAGGAATCTAAAAGCCTGACTCTCCCTTTAACTAGGCAGGAGGTGCTCACAGCAGTAAAAGACTTGAAGGGTGGGAAGGCCCTTGGCCCAAATGGCATACCCATAGATTTTTTTTTTTTTTTTAATCTTTTGCCCCTTGTTATTGGATCAATTATTTGATATGATAGAGGAAGGTCTGCAACAGGGAATTTTGCCCCCACTCCACACGGTCGGCAGTAATTACTCTGCTGCCTAAACCTGGGAAAGATTTGACGAAGTGTGCTTTCTATAGGCCCATCTCTTTGTTAACAGCGGACTATAAAGTACTGGCGAAAGTGATGGCCACCAGATTGGAACCTGTGCTCCCTTCCCTGATTCATCAGGACCAGTCAGGCTTTGTAAAGGGTCGTCATGGCAAGCACAATATCGCACGAACCCTAAATACAGGTTACTCACCTGTAACAGGAGTTCTAGGAATGGTATATGTTGTTCATCCACACCTACTGGCAGGTTCCTTGCTGCTTTAAATCTTGCCAAAAGGTCTTCAAGCTAGCTCCTCCCACCCACCCGGGTGGTAAAACTCTTGGCTCTGCCACATGACACCAGATCTAGCCCGCTGGAAGCCAGGTTGTGCGTCAAAGCCGGGGAGGTCGGGTGGGTTGGTGTGGATGAACAACATATACCATTTCTAGAACTCCTGTTACAGGTGAGTAACCTGTATTTCTAGGGACATGGATACGTTGTTCTATCCACACTTACTGGCAGACTCCTAGCAGTTCTCCGGGAGGAGGGAGGCAAGGCGCACACCCCCTACTTAGGGAATAAGGACTGGAGAACCGAGGTACCAAAACCAGCATCCCGGCGTGACTCAAGGTCGATGTGGTAGTGGGTAATGAAGGTGTGTGCTGACTTCCAGGTAGCAGCCATACAGATTTCCTGGATAGGGACGTTCCTGGAAGCAGCCACCACAGCTGCGATATGGCAGGTAGAATGAGCTCTTATCCCTCTGGAAGGCTCCATGCCCGCCAACTTGTAGCAGAGATCTATGCAGGAGGTGACCCACCTGCCTATCATCCCCTTGGCTGCAGGTCTGCCAGGTGCGGCTTCAGTGTAGGTGACAAACAGCTGGCGAACCTCTCCCCGAACTTCAGCCGCCCGCTCCTTATAATAAGAGAGCGCTCTTCTAGGGCCCAAAGTATGGAGCATATATTCGGCCTCCAAGGTGTGATTGCGGTAGAACATCGGCAGAGTCAACACCTGGTTAAGGTGAAACTCCGACACCACCTTCGGAAGGAATTTCGGGGTGGGGGCGCAGGACAACCATGTCCCTGTGGAAGACCAGATAAGGAGACTCGATGGAAAGCGCCTGGAGTTCTCCCATCCATCTGGCTGATGTGATAGCCACCAAGAAGGCGGTCCTTCCACGACAGGTGAGAGATGTCACACCTGCGCATCGGTTTGAATGGCTTGCCCATGAGCTTAGCCAATGCCAGCAGTAGATCCCACGGAGGTGGAGGCTCTTGCAACGGAGGGGATATCTGATCAAGGCCTTTGAAGAAGCGCCCGACCACCTTCTCCTGTGCCACCGACTGCTTTCCAGCCCACACCCGGTAAGCAGAGATGGCTGCCAGGTGCACCTTAAGGGTCGTCGACCGAAGCCCTTGCTGAGAAAGGGACCACAGGTAGTCCAGAATGCTGGCCAAGGAGCAGGAGGAAGGGTCCAACCCCTTATCCCGACACCAAATGGAGAATCTCTTCCATTTGAAGGTATAGCATTTTCTGGTCGACTCCCTACGGGATGCCTCAACAACGTTGAGGACCTCGTCGGCAAGACCCAAGGCCTGGAACTCTAGCTGCTCAGGAACCAGGCCGTCAGGTGCAGGGATTGAAGGTCCGGGTGGAGTACCTTCCCCTGGTTGACTGAGATCAGGTCCGGGTGGGCTGGAAGCCGTCTTGGGAGCCTGGAGCTGAGGCTGAGGAGATCTGGATACCAGAACTGGCGGGGCCAGACTGGGGCTACCAGAATCACCTGGGCCTTGTCCCTCCTCGCCTTGAGAAGCACCCTTGTGGATCAAGGGAAATCGGGGAAAGGCGTAGAAGAGGCCCGGGGTCCATGGCCTCGAGAAGGCACCCCTGCAGCCAGCCCTGCTGAGGGGGGCGGGCATGAAACAGCCTCAGCTTCGCATTCTCCCTGGAGGCAAACAGGTCCACCTGAGGAGTGCCCCAGTGGGAGAATAGATTGTGTACTACCTCCGGCAGGAGAGACCATTCGTGAGATGCAGCACCTATCCAGCTTAGGGTATCGGCCAGAGTGTTGGAGGCTCCCGCCACATGGATGGCTAGGAGATCCGCCTCCAGTCTGCTCATGAGGGACCAAGTGCAGAGAGCTTCCTTGCAAAGGGGCAAGGAGTGCGTCCCGCCCTGGCGGTTTAGGTAGTACATGGTCGTGGTATTGTCCTTATGGACCTGGACCACTTGACCCCGTACAAATGGAGCGAAGGCGGTGAGGGCTAGTCGGACCACTTAAAGCTCCAGCAGGTTGATGTGGCATCGACTCTCCTGAGTGGACCAGAGGCCATGCGCTCTGTACTTCCCCAGATGGGCACCCCAACCCATCAGAGAGGTATCGGTCGATAGAATGACCGTCGGCTCGGGGCGGACAAATGGAATGCTCTCCTGCAGATGAGCTGAAAAGATCCACCACTGGAGAGCACTCCACATCTCCTGGGTCACTGCCACTGGCTGGTCCAGAGGACCGGAATGCTGCGACCATTGGCGGGCCAGCCCCCACTGAAGGGGACGCATGTGCCAGCAAGCCCAATGGACCACGCTGGTGCAGGTCGCCATGAGGCCCAGGAGGTGCAGGAAGTCCCGGGCAGGGCGCAATTGCCCAATCAGAAATGACTGGGCAAAGGAGGACAGAACCTCGGCCCTGTCCGCCGGGAGCCGTGCCCTGGCTCGAAGATAGTCAAGCTCTGCCCCGATGAACTGAATCACCTGCGTTTGCACGAGTTCCGATTTGGCCTCGTTGATGAGGCAGCCAATCTGAGAGCAGACCCAGAGGGTCAGATCCCTGGACCGCTCCACCTCCAGCCTGGAGGGGGCTGCAATGAGCCAGTCGTCCAGGTAAGGGTACACCCGGACCCTTCGGCGCCGCAGGAATGCTGTCATCACTGCCATGCATTTGGCGAAGACCCTGGGAGCTGGAGAAAGGCCAAAGGGCATGGCCTGGAACTCATAGAGGGACCCCACCGCTCTGAAGCGAAGGAATCGCTGGTGGGACGGACGGATTGGGACGTGAAAGAACGCGTCCTGGAGGTCCAGAGAACAGAAGCACACGCCTCTTTCCAAGGATGGAATGATCTGTGCCAGAGTGACCATCCTGAAGGTTTGAGACCTTAGGAACTTGTTTAGGTCATGTAGGTCTAGAATGGGGGCGCCAGCCCCCCGTCCATTTTGGGATCAGAAAATACCTGGACACAAACCCTGGGTCTGGAGGAGGATCCGCTACCTTTCTGATCTCCTTGTTCTGGAGGAGCAAAGCAATGTCGGCTCAACGAGCTGACAGAGAGGCTGCGGACCCCATAGCCCCCCGTGAGGCGATGGCCTGATAGGGTGGGGCCTGCTCGAATTCCAGAGGCAGACCTTTCCCTACCACTTCCAACACCCAGAGATCCGCAGTGATAGCGGACCAGGCGGAAAGGAAGTGGCGGAGCCGTCCCCCATGTGGGGAACCCAGGGGGGGAGTGACGAGGCTAGGGGCGACACCCCTCAACCCGTCACTGGGCAGGCTTGGAGGAAGGACCAGCCGAGGCACCTCCTGGGCCTTTTCCTCCCGGCTTCCTGCTGGAGGAAGCTGCAGGCTTGGCTTTGGGGTGCCAAGTGCGTGCCTGCTGGCCCGGATGTGCCACAGGGGCAGAAGGCCGAAAGGGCTTACGCTGCTGCTGGCAGCCTTTGTCCTTCTGAGCAGACGTGACCGAGTCCAAGGTGGCATTGGACTTCTCGATCCTCTGGAGATAGCCTTCCACCCCAGACCTTAACAAGTCGATACCCAGGAAGGGAACATCTGCCAGCTTGTGCTGGGTATCCACCGTGAAGGTGGAGATTCGCAGCCAAGCTCTGCAGCGCATGGCCACTGCGGCCGCTACTGACCGGGTACAAGAGTCTCCAATGTCGAGAGAGCAGTTTGGAGCTGTTGCTTTGCCACTGCCCTTCCCTGATCCCGCACCTGCTTGACTGTAGTCTGGAGGTCAGCCGGGAGAAGAGGAATCACCTCATCCAGGGAGCCCAAAAGGGCGTGGGAAAAGTGTGCCATCAGTATGGCCGAACTGGCCTGATGAAGACCTAAGGAGGATGCAGCGTAAACTTTACGCCCGGAGTAGTCCAGTTTCTTGGTCCTTTTATCTGGTGGCTTGTCCACGTCCCGAGCGTTTCTGGAGCGCCGGAAAACCCTGTCCATCACCAACCCCCTCCGCGAGGGGTGCTCCCAGAATCCGGAGAGTGAACCGGTGGGAACGGCATACTTCCTGGCCATCCTGGCCGAGGGAGCTGGACAAGAAGCTGGCCGCTGCCATAACTCCAGGACCGGGCCAACAATGGCTTCGGCTACAGGAAAGGCCTCCGTAGGAGAATCCCCTCGGTCCAGTATCTCCGTGAGGGGATACTTGGCCCGCTTTGACACGGGTTCGCACTTCATCCCAGTAGATTCTGAGATGAGCCAAAGTAATCCCATGAACGAGGATGGGCTCTTGTCCACCAACTGTCGCCCAGAGGACTCCTGGTCGAGAGGCCTGGAGAACAGGAAAGAGTCATCGTCAGACTCCGAGGAGTCCACAAACAGCTGCCGGGGGCTTGAGCCACCCTCCACCTGCCGAGGGCGATCAGGAGTGAGGGTGACTGACAACCGATGGGGCAACCCATGACCCGACCGAGAGTCCTTGGTCGGAGCCTCAGATATTGGTTGTGGAGCTGGGGGTTCCATGACGATGGGTGACACAGCTGGTTTCGGCTGAACAACCGGTGCCGGCTTCGGCTCCTCGATGACCACAAGGGGTTGTTTCAGCCACTCGGGTGACAGCCAATTAATGGCCGGGGAAGGCGACGGGGTTGGCTTGTTCCCAGTCAGAAGGAGCTGCTGCCACATCAAGTCCTCATAGTGTCGATGCAATTTGCGCGGAAGCCTTTCCTCCGAGGAGGAAGAAGACGAGGACGAGCGGCGCCGCCGCATTCCTCGGTGCCGAGACCGCCAGGTATCGGCGGGATCAGCTGGACCGAGAAGAGGTCGGAGACTGAGACCAAGACCGTCAGTATTTCCGAGGGTGGGTCTGGGAGGGAGCAGGGGAAACCCGCTCCTCCCTCGGCTCGGGAACCTTAACCAGGGACTCTGGCACAGGAGGGGCAGGCAAGTCCTCGGTTTCCATTGGGGGAACCTGTGAAGAAGGGTGGTTGGCTTCTCGAGTCGACAGCCCGTCCGACTGGTCCGAGAAAAATTTCAACCGTGTCGACGGGTGTCTCGGCCGGCTGACCCGACGGGGACACCGTGAAGCCAGCGGCCTTACCAAACCTCGACCAAAGCCAAGTGTTGACTGTCCAGGAAGGGACCTCCTGCTCCCATGAACGCCAACAGTGGGACTTACCCTTCGAGTCCTTCTTCTTGGACCAAGAGGAATGTCCCGTTGGACTCTCACCTTTTGTAGAGAGGGTTTGACAAAGCTCCTTAAAAGAAGCCGTGTAGGAGAAACCCAAGGAGAGCGGGATAAATGCTGCGGCTGAGGAAGACGAAGATGCGGCCTGGGCCGCCTCCTCCTCGAGGGCGATCATCTGCTCAAGTTGCTCAGCCGAGCCGGCCGCCGGACACCACCCAACGGTCCTCCTTTGACTTCACCGGAGGAACACGACTCTCGGGGCACCCAAGTTGGAGTCTGGAAGCACTGTCTTCGAGGACGTTGACCGAGAAGGAATTGCACAATTCGCAGGCTTGCGGATCATGATCGAGTCCAAGGCAATAGACGCACAAGGAGCACGGATCGGTCCAAGACGTTTTCTGCCCACATGGGCACCGCTGAAATCCAGGAGTCTACTTATCCATCGCAGCCACGAAGGAAGAAACAGACTGAAGTCATGTAAACTTTAGAATTAGTTTCAGGTTAACTGAAGAGTTTGGATCCAAGTCTAAAACGCAGAGCGCTACGGAGGGAACCTGAGCTTCCAAGCGGTAAGGAAGATCTGGTGTCATGGGGCAGAGTCGAGAGTTTTACCACTTGGGTGGGTGGGTGGGAGGAGCCAGCTTGAAGACCGTCCGCAAGATTTAAAGCAGCAAGGAACCTGCAAGTAAGTGTGGATAGAACAACATATCCATGTCCCTAGAAATATAATTTATAAGTGGGGTCGCAGGAAGGGGGCTCATGGAGCAGCAATAGTTGCATTAGATTCAAAGAAGGCCTTTGACCGTGTAGAGTGAGGCTACTTATTTGAAACTCTAGGAAGGATGGGTCTGGGCTCGAATTTTTGTCAATGGGTGCGCACTGGATATACTAATCCATCGGCCCAGGTAGTGGTAAATGGCTCTTTATCTGACCCCTTCATTTTGGAGCGGGGTACACGACAGGGGTGCCCTTTATCCCCTCTACTTTAAGTGCTTTCATTGGAACCCCTGGCGGCAGTTTTGCACGCTTAAGCTGCCATAGTAGGTTCTGTTTGGGGGAGGGGGACCGAACATAAGATCTCTATGTATGCTGACGACCAATTATTATACTTACAAAACCCTGCACGTGATCTTCCTGCAGTCCATGTTCTTACGAGGGAGTATGGGGCCCTGTCCGGTCACAAAGTAAACTGGACAAAAAATGAACTGCTCCCCATAGGTTCTCGTGACAGAGCACAGTTGATTGCCAATTTGGGGGGACTACAACTTGTCACACAGATAAAATACCTAGGGATCCGGATATCGGCTTCAGTGGGTCATCTATATGCTGTTAACTATAAGCTGCTGTTGACCCAACTTTCTGATGACTGTGAATGTTGGAGGGCCCTTCCCCTCTCTTTGTTGGGTAGGGTAGGTACCATAAAGATGACAATCTTGCCACAATGCCTACACCTATATCAATCCCTTCCCATTAGAGTTCCACAATGCCACTTTAAATGCTTATATACGATACTGCATAAATTTTTATGGAAGGGTGGCAGTGCAAAAATACGCAGGGCAATATTACTTCAACCCCCCAATGGGGGGGGGTTACCAGATTTTAGGGCTTATTACTGGGCAGCCCAGTTGGCAAGTGTTCCACAGGTGCTCGGTAAGGCCTCCTTGGCTTGGATAAAGTTGGAGGAAGAGATGGTCGAAGATGATTTTAAGAATGATTTAATGAGTGGACCTCTTTCCTATCGACCTGCGAGGCCTCCATTAAACCCCTTCACTGCTAATACCGTGGTGATCTGGGAGACAGCACATCAATACATCAGTTGGAAGGGGGGTACTTCTCCATTTATGAGCCTGATCGGGGCTGCAAGACAAAGGGGATCTTTCACTTTGCAACTTATTCAGAGGCTGTGGCACTGGAATAAATTGGGCTTGTATTATGTGGCGCAACTCTACGAGGGGGGGATTAATCTGTAGTTTTCAGGACCTTTGCACCAGATGGGGACTTCACACAGGGGATTTCTTTGTATATCTCCGCATCAGGCAGCTTTTTGGAACCTCTCTGTCCGTTGCGGAGGGTTGGGCCTTGTCATCTCCCTTCAAAGAGGAGCTGTATAAGCCGCAGCCTGCAGGTAAACCGCTTTCAGTAATTTATCACACTATTATAGGAGCAGAGGCTGCACCAACACAGGTGAGCAAGATGAGATGGGAGAAAGATCTCTCGATACAGACTGACACAGGCACTTGGAAATTAGCTTGCTCTCACTATGTGCATTGCTCACATAATAATAAATTAAGGCAAATTCAACTTAATTTCATGCATAGAGCTTGTGTCACTCCAGAAAAGTTGCACATTATGGATAGCTCCAAATCGAATACATAGATACATAGACAGTGTCGGCAGATAAGGGCCTATGGCCCACCCAGTCTGCCCATTTGAGCTTGTAAGTTCAGTTTGTTTTCCTAGAAGTCTGTTGCCCCTTACCCGACCTCCAGAATTCCTTTATGTCTATCCCATGCATTCTTAAATCCCGTGATTGTTTCAGCCCCCACCACTTCCTCTGGCAGGGTGTTCCACTTGTCCACCACCCGTTCTGTGAAGAAATTCTTTCTCATGTTTCCTCTGAATCGTCCTCCCTCCAACTTCATCCCATGCCCTCTAGTCCTGGAATATGTGTCCTAAATGTAATATTGAGGTCGGCAATTTCTTACACGTGACTCTGACCTGTGCAAAGACTGCCCCATTCTGGCACAATATTCATAGAATTATGTCGCAGGTTCTTGGGTATGCCCCCCTCGAATCTGCCTGTTGAGCTCCTTCTGGGTGCTGATCCGAAACACCCCAACAGGTCTTTGCATAACCCCCTCTGGAGTATAGCCTTAATCAACGCCAGAAGAACGGTGGCACAGGTCTGGATGTTCCCCACTCCCCCAACTGTGAGTAGGTGGTCCAATAATTTACTTTCCTGTATGGCCCTAGAGAAAGCGCAGATGAGTGTACTTTGCCTGGCCCATAGGTTTCTGGAGGTTTGGGGCCTTCTGGTCAAGGCACTGGAGGCGGCACTATTCCCCATTTAATTCCTGTGCTGAAATCTATGCCTCTCTATGAACATGACTTGCAATAACTTTTAACTCACTCAGCCCCATAGCGTGTATGTGCATCATCAGGAAAATTCCTCTAGTTCCCATAGCGCATATGTGCGTCAGGTATTCACTTCCTCTCATCCCCAGAGCGCATATGCGCATCCTGCACTTCTTATGCACTTTCTGGATCAACCAGTCAGGAATAAGTTTATTGGTAAGTGCAGGTCGGTAGGAAACATTCCTGCCTACCAGAATACCGATTTTATACTTGATACATTTGCTACCTTTCAGATTTTTTTTAGGCTTTAATTTGGGTTAAAAAGTGAAGAAATACAGGTTACTCACCTGTAACAGGAGTTCTAGGAATGGTATATGTTGTTCATCCACACTCATTGGCAGTATCCTTGCCGCTTTAAATCTTGCCGGAAGGTCTTCAAGCTTGCTCCTCCCACCCACCCGGGTGGTATAACTCTCGGCTCCGCCCCATGACGCCAGATCTGGCCCGCTGGAAGCTCAGGTTGTGCGTCGAAGCCGGGGAGGTCGGGTGGGTCGTGTGGATGAACAATATATACCATTCCTAGAACTCCTGTTACAGGTGAGTAACCTGTATTTCTAGGGACATGGATATGTTGTTCATCCACACTCATTGGCAGACTCCTAGCAGTTCTCCGGGAGGAGGGAGGCAAGACGCACACCCCATATACTTACTTGGGAAAGAGAGACTGGAGAACCGAGGCCCCAAACCAGCATCCGGCGTGACTCAAGGTCGATGTGGTAGTGGGTAATGAAGGTGTTGCTGACTTCCAGGTAGCAGCCCTGCAATTTCCTGGATAGGGGCGTCCTAGAAGCAGCCACCGTTACAACAGTATGGCGGGTAGAATGAGCTCTTATCCCTCTGGGAGGCTCCATGCCCGCTAACTTATAGCAGAGATCTATGCAGAGGTTACCCACCTGCTTATCGTCCGCTTGGCTGCAGGTCTGCCAGATGCGGCTTCAGGCGTGGGTGACAAACAGCTGGCGAACCTCTCCCAATTTCAGCCGTGCGCTCCTTATAATAAGGGCGCCCTTCTAGGAGTCCAGAGTATGGAGCCTATATTCGGCCTCCGAGGTGTGATTGGGGTGGAACACCGGCAGAGTCAACACCTGGTTAAGGTGAAACTCCGACACCACCTTCGGAAGGAATTTCGGGTGGGGGCGCAGGACAACCTTGTCCCTGTGGAAGACCAGGTAAGGAGACTCTACGGAAAGCGCCTGGAGCTCTCCCATCCTTCTGGCTGACGTGATAGCCACCAAGAAGGCGGTCTTCCACGACAGGTGAGAGAGATCACACCTGTGCATAGGTTCAATGGCTTGCCCATGAGCTTTGCCAGTACCAGCAGTAGATCCCACGGAGGTGGGGTTCCCGCACTGGGAGGAAATGTGATCAGGGCCTTTGAAAAAGCGCCAGACCACCTTCTCCTGCGCCACCGACTGCTTCCCGGCCCGCGCCCGGTAAGCAGAGATGGCTGCCAGGTGCACCCTTAGGGTCGTCGACCTAAGCCCTTGACTAGAAAGGGACCATAAATAGTCCAAGATGCTTGCCAAGGAACAGGAGGAAGGGTCCAAGCCCTTGCCCTGACACCAAATGGAAAACCTTTTCCATTTGAAGGCATAGCATTTTCTGGTCGACTCCTTACGGGACGCCTCAACTACATTGAGGACCTCGTCGGAAAGACCCAAGGCCTGGAACTCTAGCCGCTCAGGAACCAGGCCGTCAGGTGCAGGGATTGAAGGTCCGGATGGAACACCTTCCCTGATTGACTGAGAGCAGGTCCGGCGAGCTGGAAGCTGCCAGCGGAGTCCTGGAGCTGAGACTGAGGAGATCTGGGTACCAGAACTGGCGAGGCCAGTCTGGGGCTATCAGAATCACCTGCGCCTTGTCCCTCCTCGCCTTGAGGAGCACCTTGTGGATCAAGGGAAATGGGGAAAGGCGTAAAGAGGCCGGGGTCCATTGCCTCGAGAGGCATCCCCTGCAGCGAGCCCTGCTGAGGGGGGGCATGGAACAGACTCAGCTCGTTCTCCATGGAGGCAAACAGGTCCACCTGAGGTGTGCCCCAAAGGGAGAACAGATGCTGTACTACCTCCGGCAGGAGAGACCACTCGTGGGATGCAGCCCCTATCCGGCTCAGGGCATCGGCCAGGGTGTTGGAGGCTCCTGCCACGTGAATGGCTAGGAGATTCGCCTCCAGGCTGCGCACGAGTGACCAAATGCGGAGAGCTTCCTTGCATAGAAGCATGGAGCGCGTCCCGCCCTGGCGGTTTAGATAGTACATGGTCGTGGTATTGTCCGTCTGGACTCGGACCACTTGACCCCGGAGGAACGGAGCAAAGGCGGTGAGAGCTAGGCGGACCGCTCGGAGCTCCAGCAGGTTGATGTGGCATCGGGACTCCCGCGGGGACCAGAGGCCATGAGCCCGAGTGTTCCCCAGATGGGCACCCAACCCATCAGAGGCATCGGTCGACAGAGAGACCGTCGGCTCGGGACGGACGAACGGATGCCCTCCTGCAAATGATCTGGAACGGTCCACCACTGGAGAGCTCCACATCCCCTGTGTCACCCTGATACGCTGGTCCAAGGGATCGTAGAGCGTAGAACCACTGGCTGGCCAGTCCCCACTGAAGGGGACGATGTTCCAGCGGGCCCAACGGACCACGCTGGTACAGGCCGCCATGAGACCCAGGAGGCGCAGGAAGTCCCGGCAGGCGCATTGCCCAACCAGAAATGATCGGGCAAAGGAGGAAAGAACCTCGGCCCTGTCCGGCGGGAGCGCTGGCTCAAGAGAGTCGAGCTGCCCGATGAATAGAATCACCTGCTTGCTCGAGTTCCGACTTGGCCTCGTTGATAAGGAGGCCCAGTTGAGAGCAGACCTGGAGGCCAGATCTCTGGACCACTCCGCCTCCTTCCTGGAGGAGCTGCTATCAGCCAGTCGTCCAGGTAAGGGTACACCGGACCCCTCGGCGCCGCGAGAATGCTGTCACCACTGCCATGCATTTGGTGAAGACCCTGGGAGCTGGAGACAAGCCGAAGGGCATGGCTTGGAACTCGAGAGAGATCCTTCCGCCGGAAGCGAAGGAATCTCTGGTGAGACGGACGGATAGGGACGTGAAAACGCGCCCTGCAAGTCCAGAGAGAGAACCACACGCCGCGCTCCAAGGATGGTATTATCTGAGCCAGAGTGACCATCCTGAAGGTTCGAGACCTTAGGAACTTGTTTAGGTCGTGTAGGTCGAGAATGGGGCGCCAGCCCCCTGTCCGCTTCGGAACCAGGAAGTACCTGGACACAAACCCTGGGTCTGAAGGAGGGTCCACCACCTCTTACCACCTCCTTCTGGAGGAGGAGAGCGATGTCGGCTCGGCGAGGCCGCCAGTGAGCTGGGGATCCCAGAAGCGAGGGGCGGCGGCCTGAAGGGTGGTGCCTGCTCTCGATTCCAGAGGCAGGCCTCTTCCCACCACCTCCAAGACCCAACTGTCCGTGGTAACAGCGGACCAGGTGGAACGGAAGGTGCTGGAGCCGTCCTCTAAGGGGACCAGGGGTAAGGTGACGGGATGGGGCGACACCCTCAGCCCGTCACTGGGCAGGCTTGGAGGAGGGACCGGCCGAGGGACCTCCTGGGCCCTTTCCTCCTGCCTCCTGTTAGAGGAAGCCGGTGGCTTGGGTTTGGGATGCTAAGGCCGAGCCTGCTGGCCCTGGCGTTGCTGGGCTGGCGCCGGGGCACAGAAGGGCCGAAAGAGGCTTAGGCTGTGGTTTCGGCCTTTGTCCTTCTGAGTGGAAGAGACCGAGTCCAAGGTGGCATTGGACTTCTCGATCCTCTGCAGGTGACCTTCCACCCCAGGGTCAAGAGGTCAGTCCCCGTAGGCAACATCCGCCAACTTGTGCTGGGTATCCGACCAAAGGTGGATATCCCTCAGCCCGGGCCGACGATAGCCACTGCGGGCCGCCACCGATCTGGCACATGAGTCCCCTATATCCAAAGCAGTCTGGAGCTGCTGTTTGGCCACTCTCTTGCCCTGGTCCCGCACCTGCTTAACCGTAGTCTGCAGATCGGCGGGAAGATGAGGATGACCTCATCCAGGGAGCCCAACAGGCATGAGAAAATGTGCCATGAGGATCGGCCGAACTGGCCTGGCGAAGGCCGAGAGAGGACGAGCGTTAGACTTTTTCGCCCGCGACATAGTCCAATTTCTTGGACCCTTGTCAGGGAGGTTTGTCCACATCCCTGGCGTCTGCGGGCGCATCGGAAAACGCTGTCGGTAACCAACCCCTCAGCAGAGGGTGTTCCAAACCGACAAGGAACTCGTGGACCGGTGACACTTGGGCCATCCTGGGTCAAGCGCAGGGGCAGGAAGCAGGCGCCACAAAGTTCCAGTGCCGGACCCACTATGGCCTCAAGCACCGGAAAGGCCTCCGTCGGAGAATCCCCCGGTCCAGAATCTCCGTGAGGGGATACCCGGCCTGTTTGGAACGGGTTCGAGCCCATCCCGCAGACTCCGCCGAAGATGAGCCGGCGCAGTTCAGGAAGGACGACGGCTATCGTCCATTGACTGACCTCCTGGAAGACTCCAAGTCCAGTCGCTGGAGAAGAAGGAGGAATCATCTTCGGACTCGGAAGAGTCCTCGAAGAGCTGCCTCTGGCCTGAGCCACCTTCACCTGCCGAGGTCGGTCGGGAGTGAGGTAACTGACAGCCGATGGGGTAAACCTTCAGCCGACCGAGAACTTTGTCGGGAGCCCCACTTGTGGCTGTGGAGGGCGGAGGTTCCACCGAATCGTGGAGCAGCTGGTTTTGGCCGAACAACTGCCTGGCATAGGGCCTCGACAAGTCGAGGGTTGTGTCGGCCGCTCCGGTGACAGCCACTTAATGGCCGGGAAGCGCGAGTCGGCCTATTCCCGGCCAGGAGGAGCTGTTGCAACATAAGGTCCTCATACCGCCGACTGGTCGTGACGTCAAGCCTCCTCATCCGAGGAGGAGGACGAGGACGAGCGGCGACGCCGCGCACAAGGGTGCCGAGACCCAGACCGCCGGCGACGGTGGGAACGGGCGGACCGCGAAGAGGTCCGGAGACCGAGACCGAGAGTCCCGGAATTTCCGAGGTCGGTGCGGGGAGGTGTCGGCCGGAACCGGCACTCCCTTCGGCTCGGATGGTCCATCCGAGGGCTCCGGAACCGGAGGCACAGGCGAGCCCACGGGATCCTCAACCCCTCCCGGGGGAACCGGGGAGAGGGGAATCTCGGCTGCTAAAGGCGACAGCCCGTCCAATGGGTCGAGAAAAATCTCGACTTCATCGGTGGGAGTCTCGGTCAACTGACCTGACGGGGACACCGTGAGGCCAGTGGCCGAAGCCGAGCGGTCGACCGAAGCCGACGGTCGATGGCCCGGGAGAGGGACCTTCCGTCCCAAGAGCCGCCGACGGAGGGACCTACCTCTTGTCCTCTTTTTGACCGAGAATAAGGTCCAGCAGGCGCAGGCCCTTCTCCTTTAGTGGAGAGGGACAGACAAGCTCCTAAAAGAAGCCGTAGGAAGAACCCAGAGAGCGGGATAAATGCGCGACGAGGAAGATCTGACCAGCGCCTCCTCTTGAGGCGACCATCCGTCGAGCTGATCCGCCCGAGCCCTGCCCGCTGACACCGCCAACCGGGCCTCCTTGGACTTCACCGAGGGAAGCGCTTCGGGACGGTCCAGTTGCAATCGGCAGCACGGGTCTTCGAGTGACCGAGGTCGGTAAAAGATGAGCACAGGTCGCAGCGCCCGCGGGTCGTGCTCAGGGCCTAAGCAGTAGACACGCGGAGTGTGGATCCGTCTGAGACATCTTCATGCGCATGGGCATCTCCAAACCGGAGTCGATTTGTCCATCGCGGCGCGAGGGATCGAAGACTGAAGTTTTTGCAAATTTTTATTTTAAAATCCGCAAATGGAGAAATAGGAACCAGTCGCAAACGCAGAGCGTTAAGGAGGGAACCTGAGCTTCCAAGCGGTAAGGAAGATCTGGCGTCATGGGGCGGAGCCGAGAGTTATACCACCCGGGTGGGTGGGAGGAGCAAGCTTGAAGACCTTCCGGCAAGATTTAAAGCGGCAAGGATACTGCCAATGAGTGTGGATGAACAACATATCCATGTCCCTAGAAAATGCTATTTTTCTCCATTGCAGGTACTGTTAAAACAAGCATTTGTCAATGCCGAATGTTTGCTTGCTGGCACTGGCATTGGTAGAGTAGAAGTTACAGAGCTGCATAATAGGAATGGCAGCGAAGTATTGAACTGAAGCCAACCCCACCACCACCCTGCAGAGAGTGGCAGGCATTGGGGTGTGCCTTTGGGTCGTCAGGCATAACGACCATGCCATTTCACCACACCTTACCCTGCAGACACTGACAAGTGTCATGGTGTGCTTTGGGGTCTTTGGCCCTTATGCGCACCCCATTCCATTAGGAAATATGGTGAGATGGGTGTGGTACAGGAGAATGGGGTGAAGTTTGGGCCTGAAGAGTCCGAGGCACACCTTGATGCCTCTCACTGGCTGCAGGGTGTGGTTGGGGGTGGAATGGTATGAGCACGACAGGCAAGAATCCCAAGTCACAACCCTGATGCCTGCCATACTCTACAGGGTGGGGCGTTATGGTCGGAAACCCTAACGCCTCAGGCATTCGTTGGTATTTTCACTCCAAATTTTCAACATGGTTTTTTTGTGACCCCTACCTCATGAACAGTGGCAATATCAGTTTGTTAGCCGATAACTGCTTTTGCACAGCGACTTTGGCATTTGGCACCACAGGTGCAAAAACACATTCCGAACAGGATGTGAAAAATGACAGCGGTACTGTTCATGGGGAGGTGTAAAAAAATGGCAATGTTGAAAATCTGCTGTGAAAATCTTAAAAAAACTGGTGAAGTCACAAGCGTGCGTAGAAACTGTGCAACGCACACCCGTAATGTAACTAGTTTGGGAATTTTTTTTACAGTAGATTGTTAACACAGGCATTTTGGGACCTCCGATCACAAACAGTGTCAGTGTGATTTTCTTTATCTGTCCCGAACAATGATTTCCCACAGCGACCACGCATCTCTGCACTGAAAGTGTGAAAACACATTTCGGCCATGTTGTGGAAAATGACAGCTGTACTGTTCATAAGGAGGTGTGGAAAAATGCCACTAGTGAAAATCTGGACTGAAAATATTACAAATTCATGAACCTAGGAGGGTGCGTGGAAACTGCGCAATGCTCACTTGTAACACAGTCATTTTATGGAGTTTTGTCACCAAATTTTCAACATAGCCATTTTAAGACCACTGTGATTTTCTTAGTCTGTCCCAAACATTGTTTACGCAAACCGACTGTACCATTGTGCGCTACATGTGCGGAAACACATTTTGGGCGAGATGTGAAAAATGGCAGCTGCACTGCTCATAAGGAAGTGCAGTAAAATGGCACTGTTGAAAATCTGGTGTTCAAATATTACATATACGCAAATTCACGCTACGCAGCAGGGAACTGCGCAATGCACGCCGTAAAACAGTCAATTTTTAGGAATTTTTCACCAAATTTTCAACATACCCATTTTAAGACCTCTGCTCATGAACACTGTCACTGTGATTTTCTTAATGTGTCCCATACATTGATTTCGCACACCGACTGTGCCATTGTGCGCTACATGGGCAGAAACACATTTTGGGTGAGATGTGAAAAATGACAACTGTACTGCTCATAAGGAGGTGTGGTAAAATGGGAATGTTGAAAATCTGGAGTGAAAATATTGAAAATTCGCGAACTTAGGAGCGTGCGTAGGAACTGCGCAACGCATGCTCGTAAAACAGTCATTTTGGGAATTTTCCACCAAATTTTCAAAATAGGCTTTTTCAGAGCCCACTTTATGAACACTGACAGTGTTGTTTCGTTAATCGTCCCGGAAAGGTGATTTCGCACAGTGGCTACGAAATCACCCTTCGGGCCCGAGTAACGCCATGACAGTGCAAGAACTCATGAGGAGGGGTCCCAAAAACCCCATGTTGAAAATTTGGTGCAAAAATTCCAAAAAATGCCTGAGATATGCAACAAAGTTGAAAAACCCTATCATTCCCATTATACAGCTTACTGGCATTTCCTCAGTTCGCGGTCGGCTTTGAAGAGTGCAGACGTGTTCCCGGTCCACCAAGATCGTCGCGCGACTCCGGAGGTAAGTATGGGGTGAGGGGGTGGGAGGCAGTGCGCAGTAGGTAGGTGCGGGTTGTGGGGGCAGGGAGACTGCGAGGGACGTTTTCTTTACAGGTTTTTTTTTGAAAAAGACGACGTGGGACGTTTGCCACGCTGGGTAGGCTCCCAGCATGGCAGAAGGACGGCTGGGGGGTGTGGAGCCGACAGAGGATTGGGCACCCCCATCGGCCATGGCATCTGTTGCCATGCTGGGGTGGGCCAGCGTGGCACCCTGTTCCTGGGGGATAGAGACAGTGAGGCGACGGGGATTGGGCACCCCGTTGGCGACATAACTTGGGGAGAGACAGTGGAGCAGGCGGAGGATTGGGCACCCCATCGGCCATTACATCATTTTGCCACACTGGGGTGGGCTCCCAGCGTGGCACCTGGATGCTTTGGGGGGGGAGCCGACGGGGATTGGGCACTCACGGTCAGACAGTGGGAGGGGAAGCGATGAGCACACAGTGCGCGCGCCTGCATGTGTGTGTGGGGGGGGAGCTCTGCTCACTCAAGCAGAGCTCTCCCTTTCAACTGTATGCCACTGCATTTTCAGCTGTCATAGACAGCTGGAGCAGTGATTAGCGCTCTGCGACCGCGCCTGCAAATACATTGACTGAACTGGAAGAGGCTGACACACCTCTGGAAAACTCGTATGATGGCACTATGTTTCTTGTACATGCGTGCAAGCAAATATAAAAAACTGTAACTGCTAGAAATGCGTGATCCCTGATTTGAAAGCTCTTTTCATTGTGAAAAATTAGTATGCTGGTGTCTGGGAGCTAGGAGGTGTACTTTTTTTTTTTTTTTTTTTTAGGGTTTTTTGGGATATAAAAAAGTGTAAAAATGTGATTTTCCTCCATTTCAAGTACTGTAAAAAAAAATAACAAACAAAAAAAAAACTAAATGCTAGAAACGTGTGTGACCCATCATTTGAAAGGTTTCTTTAATGTGAACAATTATCATGCTGGTGTCTGGGGTCTAGGAGGTGTACGTTTTATGATGTAGGTTTTTATTTGGGAACAAAATGTAAAAAAATGCTGTTTTTTTTATAATTTCAGGAACTGTAAAAAAAATATCTGCAAATGCCACGCACGACTGACCTGTCATTTTAAAGTTCTTGTTATTGTGAACATTTTCTGTGCAGGTGTCTAGGGACTAGGAGACATACTTTTTTTAGTTATCATGGTTTGTGCGTCATGTGGGCAATTGTGCAGATCATTTTTCCGAATTCAGTCGGTTTACTGGCGTTATGTGTTGGCACATGCCTTAGTTTATGGTCTGTTTTATTATGTAAAACAGCTCAGAAGTACTCTAAACTATAGCAGTGTAATGCACAGATGTTGGTTTGATGGAAAACCATCATGCAACAGACATTTGCCACTTCTAAGGTGTTTTTTTTCAATTTTTTTAAAGAAAAAAATGTAAATTTTCATTGTTACGTTATGTAAAAAAAAAAAAAGGATGTTACTAACATGTGTGACCCCTCATTTTAAAGATCTTTTTATTGTGAGCAAACTTCGTACTGCAAGTTTTGTGATAGGCATTATACTTTTTTAGTTATTTATACTCCAAGGCGGAGTGTTATCATTTTAGTTCCGAACATTCTAACTGCTCAGGTAAACAGCCATTTTGACACAGGAATGTAGCACTCACTCAAGATTCCATTCTAGAGCTGAGTGAGTTTAACAGTTTTTGAACTTCTGGTCACGCCATATGGTAATGTGTGTTCCAAGTATGACGTGTGACATTTCCGACTTAACACTGCAACAGCTATTGATTTACTCCTTAATTATGTTGTGTAATAATGTATTGTAAGTGTTGTCTCTTATGGATATAAGCTTTCCTTTTTATATTACCTAAGCTTCTGTTGTACAGCAGTTGAATGTATACCGGGTGTTGTACTTTACCATGCTCAATCTTATGGAGTGTTTGCTTAATTTGACACTGCACTCATGACCAGCTTTACTAATGTCATGAATATGTTTGCCTGTAACAACATGTACTTGTGCTGCTATGTTTCTGAATACCCTAAACCACTTAAATTATTAAAAAAAATCTCCTTTTCTGGACGGCCCAGTGGCGCTGAGGGTTGAGGAGCTGGACGCCACACCGGCGACTCAGGTTTGGGAATGAGCCAGGGCCGTCGGGGAAGGAGAAGATCGAGTGTCCCGAGGACTGGTCTCTTCTCCTGGGGTGGGATCCAGGGTGTACCATGCTCCGTGGAGGCTGGAGGCATTTCGTCCAGTAGCACAGGTCAGTAGGGGACTGGCGTTGGCAGGACATCTGTGGGCAGTCCTGCGCTGGCATCCATTGCACGCCACACCAATAGGGGGAAAGTAAGAAAAATCCCTGCCTCCTGATAGGCGAAGGATGGTCCGGGGGCTGCCACCACACCCAGTGTGGGGTCTCTCTGTTCGCTCCTCTGTTCTTCTCTCTGCCTAGGCTGCTCTTCTAGATTGAAGATAGAGCGCCAGAAAGGAGTAATGGCAGTCCTGCCTCGGGGGACTCAGAGCTAGGGGGAGTTGGGTGGCCGGGTGAGTGGACAGAGAATCTGGGGTTTCAGAGGAGTGGTAGCAGAGGACTTCAGAGGGATGGGATCTGGCTCCAAGCCATGTGTCCATCTGGAGAGAGTTCAGGGTAAGGCAGAGCTATAAACAGAGTTAAGAAAACCAAAAAACAATCTCCTCCTACAAGAGCCAGGCTGCCAGCTGCATCACCTCCAGGTCTGAATGCAGAATGGGCCCTTGGAAGAGAAGGTCCCCCCGGAGTGGAAGTTGCAATGGCATGTACCAAGCTAGATTTACCAGGTCTGACAGCCATGGACTTCTAGGCCACGCTTAGCGTCATCAGAGGAAAATTTCCTTTTGAGCACCTTTTCTTGTGAAAAACTTTGGGGAGGAGTGGCAGTGGAGGGAAAAACATGCTCTGAAGAAATCCCATGTCTGTGACAGAGCATCAACCGCTTCTGCCTGCGGACATCGGTACTGACTGAAGAACCTCGGTACCTGAGCATGTTCCTTTTGAAGCAAAGAGGTCCATCTGAGGAAGACTGTACCTTCTACACAGGAAGTCAAATACCCCCGGGTTCAACATCCATTCCCCTGGATGAACAGTCTCTCGACTCAGCCAATTGGCCTGCATGTTCAGGTCTCCTGCCAGATTAACCGTCGAGAAAAACAGAAGGTTCTCCTCTGCCAACAGCAATACTTTGGTTGCTTCTGCCAACATCTCCTTGCGTCTTGTGCCTCCATGATTGTTTATGTATGCCATTGTGGTTGTGTTATCTGACCTAACTGTCATGGCCTTGGACCGTACTAGATTGTGTAAATTAAGAAACGCAAGCCGTACTGCCTTCATCTCCAATATGTTTATATGTAGTCACTGCTCCTGAGGGGTCCAAATGCCCTGGACCAAAACTTGGTCCACGATTGTGCCCCAGACTGACAGGCTGGCATCGGTCGTCAAGATCAGCTCTGGTTGGGGGCATGGCGAGCAGCCGACAGAAGAAGACACTCCTCACATAGCTCCCAATACTGATAACTACAGACAATCAAAACCTATAATTTCTGAGTTATCTAAGCCAACCAAACTAAATCTCTATAAAGCTGCTGATCTCTGGATTGTACAGGAGAATTTGCAAATCGATCCCACCATGGGGAGACCAAAACAGGATGCCTCAAAAGACTCAGGCAAGGGAAAAGGTCTTGCGCCATCTACAAGTGGAGCCTCAGGCAGCGTGTCTTCGAGCAGGAAACCCGGGATCCGGAGGCCACAATACTTCCAATTTTGGAGGCAGTGCAACTCAACAAAAAAGTGGAATCCTACAATTCTAGGTTAACTCAAATGAAAACAAATGTCGCTAGTTTGGAAACTGAACATTCAACACTCACAAATACAGTGACAAAAGCTTTGTGGTAGTCGACGGTGTATTGAAAGAAAATAAAGTACTCCGAACCAGGCTGGAATATTTGGAGAATAGAGTTCGGGCTTGTAATCTTCTTTTTCTGGGAATACAGGAGGGTCTTGAAGGAGCAGACCCCATCGGTTTTATGCAACAGCTTATCTTGGATCTATTTAAGTTACAAGCAGAGCACCTCATTTTACGGGTGTACTGTATCATGCCCCGACAAAAGCATAGCAATCCAAATCTCTTCTGAACATCTTTGGTAACTACAACTGGAGTGCATGTTCGAGATCTACTATTACAAAGGGCCAATTGGCAGGCTCCTTAACCTTGCAAGATGGAACCGTTCTACACTGCTTTCCTGATCTCAGTTATGTCATGCGGATGAGGCATCCTGACTTCCATGCAGTACGAGCTGGGCTACGAGAGGTAGGTATTAATCATACCCTCCAAATGCCTGCCAGACTCAAGATCATTTATGCAGGTAAAACCTTCCTTTATAATGACCCTGCCAATGCTGGTCACAAGTTGGAAAATATCTGCAAAATTTTACTACTCCACATCAGTCGGCAAGTCTGGAAGAAGACACCGAGACCTGAACATTCGCACTGTAAAACTTAATAACTTACTTTCTCCTCGTTTTAGGAGGTAGTTCAAAGCGACTGAGAAGGGCAGCTTCTAGTTAAAGGTAGCGATGTTTAAAGTGCTTCTGATAGCCAAAATATTCACAGTTATCACTGTGTATTATTTACCTCTCTAGTTTGGAGTGGGACATTCATACGTTAAAGTTACTGCAACACAATTTTAGGTGAAAAGTTGACTTCGCAGCCATCTAGTGGTGAAGCATGGTCTAAGAATACAAATAGCAGTTTTAAGATCTGTAAAGGGTTACTGATCATTTATGCTATCATTTATACTCGAATTAAAGAAAAGAGCATTGTAATGGGATACTTGGGAGTTAAATGGGGACGCATCTATACTATATGAGAGGGAATAGTTCTCTAGTAATTGCTAAATCATGGACTCTAGGGCTGCACGACCGTGGAGGGCTTTAAGACGGCCTTCAAGACACATCTGTGGCTGAATGCCTACCCAGATTGATTATTTTAGCTATTCTATTTATTCTGTTGTTCAGTTATATTACTATGTATTTTACTGCTTTTATATGTTTATTTATTGTCCAGCACCTTGGTGCTTTACAAATAAAGTTTATTATTATTAGTCATGGACATAAGCCCATCTTTATAGAAGGTATTCAGTTTTGGACTCACAAAAACACATATCCGGATTGGTCATCCATGGTCTTGCTGCAATAGTGTTTCATTTCAACAAATGGACACTTAAGAGACACTGCATTTTCCCACCACACTGTTGTAACAATGAACGTAGGGCTAAGTAAAATGAATAAATACAAAGTAAAAAAAAAAAAAGATCAGCTCTGTTGGTGCTTCTAAGAGGGATCCCTCGCTTAGGTGCTCAGGACCTTCCCATCACATTAGCGACTGACAGACTGATCACAGAAGTATGATTAGAGCTTGGTAGGCTTCCAAGGCCAGATTCCAGGTTGCTAGCACCCCGTTCTGAAGGGGCTGCATATGTAAGCTGACCGACAGTATGAGCTCTGCAGTCATCAGCCCCAGAATCCAGAGAAGCCTGTGAGCAGAGGCCAACAACTGTCTTCTCAACTGAACTTCTCGCCTCAGGGTCCCGTCTGGCTGAAGAGAAGGAGACTTTCCCCTTGTCCATCCTGAACATTGCGCCCAAGTGTTCCAACCTCTGTGACAGGATGAGGGAGCTCTTCTCCTGACTGACGACCCAACCATGCGTCTCCAGCACCTCCAGGGTCCTGGACACTGATCTCTTTGCCATCTGAACAGATGATGCTCAAATGAGTAAGCTGTCCAAGTAGGGATATACGTGATGTCCCTCATGTCTCGCTTGGGCCACTAGTACTATGAGGACCTTCGGGAACACCCTGGGCACTGTGCCAACCCAAAGGGAAGCACCCAGTACTGGTTGTGCTGTCCCTGAATTGTGAACCTCAGAAATTTCAAGTGCGACTGGCGAATGGGAATGTGGATATACGAATTCCTCAGGTCTATGGATGCTAGATAGTGCCTTGGCTAAACAGCCCTTATGACTGACCACAGGGACTCACTCCAGCTTGAACATCGTGTGGCGTACAACCTCGTTTAGGTGTTTCACATCAAGAATTGGTCAGAACTCCTTCCCCACCTCCCCCAAACTTCTTGGGAACCATAAAATAATCTGAGTAGAACTCCAGACCTTCCTTGCTGGGGAGCACCAGGACAACTGCCTCAATCTGCCTTATGTGATCCAAGGTCTGAGACACCACCTGCCTCTTCACTGGATCTTCTGGAACAGAAGATTGTAGGAAAGGACCCCTTGTGGGTACTGTTGCAAACTCTATTACATAACCTAGAGCCAGAATAGTACAGTTATGCAAGAACATACTGTAACAGTAGTTCTTCAAGAGGAGCTCTTGCAGCAGGTAACACCTTTATAATTGAAACCGGCAGGCACCAGGACCCCATGGAAAACATCTAGCAAGCAGTATAAATTGGGGGACCACTCCTTACATCGGCCCGCCCCCAATGTCACATATGGTATAAAAGGGGTGGTCCCCCAGCCCATCTCCAGTTCTCCCGTGCGAGACCCGGCAAGTAGAAGAAAAAATGGGAGAACTGAGGAACAAAAGTATATGTGATGGAGAAGAAGTTACCAGGGGGAAAGGCGGGAGGGAAATACAGTACATGCTGCAAGAGCTCCTTTTGAAGATCTACTTTTATAGTATGTTCTTACATAACTGTACTATCTTACTTCGAGATTCGCTCTTGCAGCAGGTAACACCTTTAGGACCGAGTCCCAAGCAGTAAAGAGACCCCAGTCAGAAGGGTGGAGGCAGAAGTCTCCCAAAGAGATCAGGACAGGAGGCCCTGAAGGACCGCAAGTCCAAAGCCCACTCTGCAGTGAGAAACAATGTCTCGACTGTAGTGTTTCATGAAGGTGTGGACAGAACTCCAAGTGGCAGCTGTACACATAATCACAGCAGACACATTTTTCAGTGAGGCAAAGGAAGCAGCCACGCCCCTGGTAGAGTGACCCTTAACGGTCCCGGTAAGGGTTCATCATACTTATTGTGGCAAAACACAATGCAATTAACTAACCATTTGGATAAACACTGTTTAGAAACAGGAGTCCCTACCATTCGGAGGATGATGGAAACAAACAACTGATCAGATTTTCGAGTAGGTCAGGGGTATGTCAAGTAATAACGAAGCATCCTGTGAACATCCAGAGTATGTAGCAATGTCTCCCCACGGTCTGAGTACTCTGGGTAATACACCGGAACGTGGATGTCCTGATTTAAAGTAATCTCCAACATCACCTTTGGAAGAAACTTAGGATTAGTTCACAAGGATACCTTTATCCTTGTGAAAAACAAAATGAGCCTCCTTGCACATCAGGGCAGAAATTCTTCGAGCAGAAGTAATGGCAACTAAAAACAACGCTTTCCACAACAGAAAGCGCAGCTTGCAACTTGCGACTGGTTCAAAAGGAGGCAATGAGAGCTTTTCTAGGACAAACAAAAGAACCCATGGCGAGACAGGGTCCTGGATGGCAGTCTTTAAGTGCAGAATGCCCTATAGGAAGGTACAGGGAAGGTCCAGCTGGGCAATCGCCTTGCCTGTAACAGGCACATGATAGGCCGAAATGGCAGACAAGTGCACCTCGAGTGACGAGTAGCTGAGTCTTGTGTCAGATAACGAGTGGAGCCACCAACCATCTGGTGCAGTGGTACCACTACTACTTACGACGCCAGCAACCCGGGTTCGGGAGTGAGCCCAGGGCATTGGAGGGCTGGCCAGGAAGGGGAGGCGGAGCATCTACGGGATCGCATGTCTCTCCGGGAAGGGGGGGTAAGGCCCGCTGCTGGATCAACCTCTGGTGGAGACTGGGGGAATGACGGCAGCTGGTGCTGCAGTTGTATGGGGAGGAGCGTGGTCAACATCGGCATGAGCCTTGACGTCATGGCACAAACACGTCTCCATAGGAGAAAGGCGGAAAAGCCCCGTGTTTGCGCCGGGTGATGGGCCCCAGGATCTCGGCAGGAATGGACAGGTCACCCGACTAGCTGGACATTGGCTGAGGGAGCATAAGTTTAGAGTCCTCACCCTGCACCACCAAGGGGATTATCCGAGGCTGGGGTGAGCCCACATCATCACTACTGCCGAAGATTATTTTGGGGACCCCAAGGAAGGGTGCAAGCATGGAGAAAAAGGGGGCACAAAATGCAAGTAAAAAAAAATAAAATAAGATAACGAGGGAGGTACTCTAAAACCAAATTAACCGGGAAGGAGAACAGGTCTAGAAGCTTGGCAGTGGCCCAAACACAGAACCGCTTCCATTTCATAGCACAGGTCGCTCTAGTGGAGGGTTTTCTGGCTGCCACTAGAACATCCGCTACTCTGGGTGACATGCCAAATCCGGAGATGGCTAAGTCTGCAGAAACCACACAAGGAGATGCAGAGATCTGACATCCAGATGGACTAGGGTTCCCTGTTCCTAGGACAGCAAGCCTGATCGAAAGGGCAGGGAAACCGGAGGCTCCACAGTTAGCAGCAGAAGCAGTGGAAACCAAATCTGGCAGGGCCAGAAGGGCGCCACTAAGACCATGCCTGCCCCCCTCCGTCTGCAGCTTGAGGGGGACTCTCTGCAGTAGAGGGAAGGGAGGGAACACGTAAAGGAACCTCTCAGTCAAGGAGAGGGACAACGCGTCTCACCAGAAAACACCAGGCCCTGGATCTAGCGAGCAGAAATTGGGCAGTTTTGTGTTGGATGGGGAGGCAAACAGATCTAGTTCTGGATGACCCCATCCATCAAAGAAACTTTCTGCCACTGAGGGATGAAGCTCCCACCTGTGTGCCCCTGGCTGGACTTAGGCGGTCAGCCAGCGTGTTTTGGATGCCCATAACATGTACTGCTGATAAGTCCATGTGATGGTCCACAGTCCATGTCCACACTCGCATCGCCTCCATGCAGAGGGGATAGGAATAAGTCCCCCTTTGCTTGTTGATGTAAAATACTACTGACATGTTGTCAGTTTGTTTCAACAGGGGCCCGTGTAGCAGAACCGTCTAAAAGGCCTGAATGGCATACAGGATTGCCCTCATCTCCAGAATATTGATATGGAGATGAAGTGCCTGCTGGTTCCAAGATCCTTGGGTCTGATGCTCTCCCAGAGGAGGTCGCCAACCTTAACCTGCTTGTATCCGTGGTCAGGATCTGTCTGGGAGGTTCCTTCTGGAGATAAAACTCCTCTGGAAAGGTTGTAGGAGTTCAACCACCATGACAGGGCTTGCCTGACTGGGTTGAAAACCAGGACTGGCTGGTCCAAGTCATCAGACCGCTGATCCCATTGAACTCTCAGGTTCCACTTGATCACTCTCATGTACAGTCTGGCCAGAGGGACCATGGCTATGGCGGCTGCCACGTGCCCCAAGTCTGAGAACAGTCCTGGCCGAGACTTGACAGGCGAAGAAGAACTGCTGCACAAGTATCTGAAGGCACTCTGCTCTGTCCTGGGGAAGGAAGGCTTTTCCTTGAGCCATGTCCAAAACTGACCCTATGTATTGCAGCCACTGACTTGGCAAAAGGGAGGACTTGGGAAGGTTCAAGGTGACCCCCAGGTCCTAAAAGAGGTGAAATGTGGCCTGCATGGTACTCAACAGCTGGTCCCTGGTGTAAGCGGTTAGGAGCCAGTCGTCCTGGTAGGGAAAGACATAATATCCCTGCTTGCTGAAAGCGGTGGCCACTACTGTGAGGCATTTGGTGAATACTCTAGGGGCCGAGGACAGGCCAGAAGGCAGAGACCTGAACCGATAGTGCTGCCCCTGGAATCGAAAGCACAGGAACCTCCTGTGTGGTTAGAAAACCAGAATGTGGAGGTATGCGTCCTGCATATCCAGTGAGCATAACCAACCCCCCTGATGAAGGAGGGGCATCAGACCTATCAGAGTGACCATGCTGAACTTTTTACTCTATATACAGATTTAGATGGCTGAGGTCTAAGATCGGGTGCAGGTCCTCGGTTTTCTTTGGCACCAGGAACAAACGGCAGTAGCAGACTAGAGCCTGAATTTCCTCTGTGATGACAACGCTGTGGGCTGGAGAATAATGGGAAGGAATCAGAGGGTTGTTTAGAGGCACCTCGGTGAACCTGAGAGTGTGTCCTCTCTCAATAAGCTGCAGAACCCACCGATCTGTGGCTATCTGATGTCACCCTTCTATGTAAAAGGAAAACTGACCCCCCTCACTTCCCCTAAGGCCTCGGCCAGGGAAGGGGGGGCTTGGGCAATGAGTCATGCTGAAGAGCCAGGGAGAGGAAGTGCAGGCTACGAGGTATGGGGAGCCCGAGGGGCTGAACCTCCTGTGGCAGGAGTGGAGGCCTTTCACTTAAAGCCAGCTCTCTGCTGCTGACCTCTGGGTTGTTATCTAGCATTCCTACGAAAGGACTGCTTGGGATGCTGCTTAGGTTGCATTTTGTACATTGTCTGTACAGATCTATTGGCTTTCCCAGACTCCTGTGAACAGGTGATAATGTTCTGAGAATCTTCCCTGAACAGGACCGGCCCTCTAAAGGGGGCATCCATAATCTTGGATTGGACGTCCGAGGGAAAACCCGGAAACTCTCATACAAGAATACCGACGGATACAGACCGCAGAGGCAGCGGCCCTACCCGCGAAGTCCACTATATCACAGGAAGCTCTCAGGACGTGAGTCCCGATGTCCAAGCTCAACTGAAGAATAGCCATCAGCTCTGCCCTTCTCAGGCAACCTCCATCGCCTTGTCACATAAGGCATTCTGGTATTGAACCATGTGGGCAAGAAAGTTTTGAGAAAGTATGGCACATGTGCCTGAGGAATAGATCTTCCTGGCCAGATAATCAAACTGTTTAGAGTCTTTGTCTGGTGGTTGCGTACTGAGGTGCCTGGGGTGTCTGAACCGATCATGGGCCGCATTAATCGCGACCGAGTCCGCCTCAAGTTTCTACCCATAAAAGGGTCTTCTCTGGGTACGGTATATAGCCGGTTGGATTTCCTGGAGACCGCCAGCATGGAAAACGGGCGCTTCCAAGTCAGCTTGTTGGCATCCTTGTAGGACTCAACCACAGGAGAAACAACTATCAGCAAGGTGTCCTTTATCGTTAGAAAGATGGACGAAAGTTTACGTTCCGGGTCCAACTCTTATGTGTCCCAGTCATTCAATAGCTGAATGTCACACATCACATCCATGAATAAAGGGTCACTGAGCGAGTAGCAAGGGGTGTCTTTGCCTCCCTTCAGCTCCAATAGTAGATATGAATCTCCTTAGTCAACAGAAGAAGGGGAGTACCCGTCAGAGTCCTCCAAGTAGGGAGAAAGGGAGGGCAAGCGAGGATGCTTGTGTGGCCGACCCTTAGGAGGGGAGGTCACCCATATCTGGCATCGGAATAGGCTTTCTAGGTGGAGGGTGGGTGGGTGGGAGGGCGGACTGGACGCTTGCCCGGAGGTGGCCCCTGGGGGTTGGCTGCGAAGGTGCCTTGGAAGCCTCCGTATCCTTAAATTACGCCCACCAGGCTGCAAAGAGGTCATTTAGGACCTGTGGAGGATCTTGCGGCAAAGTTGGGGTGCCCCGTGCTGGGGGATTACGTTTCGAAGGTCCCAGCATCCAGCATCAGGCTGTGGTAACCCAGGCGTTGGTGGGTCACCTGGTGTCAGACCCAGAGGAGTAGGGTCCTCTGGCATTGGGCGGGCAGGATCCACTGTAAGATCATCAGGTGTCGGACCCTCCAGCGTCGGATGAGGAGGGATGTCAGGCCCTTCCAGGACCTGGATCCTTGGGTGGTGACGGGGTCGCCTGAGGAAGCATTGGTGAGGTCAGCGCCGAGAGAACTGGCATAGGCTGAGGCCGGGCTTTGGACTCAGCTGGTGACCTAGGTGAGCTAGCTCCTGAATGGGACAGACACCTGATGGCGTTGGCCCCTGATGTCAGGGCAGACTTGGTGGACACCCTGGCTGGGAGAGTGACAGGTAAACCTGCCACCCAAGGACCCACTGGCCGAACCACTTGGCTTAGAGCGTGCAGGAATGATGGGCCTACGCTTAAGAGGCTGAGAGGCAGGGCAGGATATCCCACGCCCCGAAGAGCCTTCTCCCATTGTGGAAATGAGGGAAGAAGTCTTGGTCACTGGAAACCCGGAGGGAAAAAGGGTAGCCATGGGACGAGCCTGAAGCGGTTGGAGATCATGAGTGATCTTCTGCCCGGGATTTCTCCCCTTGTGTTTATCCCAGTGCTTGTGTTTATCACTGGATTTCTTTTTATTTTGTGAGAAGAAGGCGATATGGAGGCCCCAGAGGATGGAGAGGATGAAGAACTATTGTGGTGAAGCTCCTTCTCCATCTCAGATATCTTCTTGAAAAGCAGGAAGGCTTCGAGGGTCTTCTGGTGATGGAGCCGTGTGCGTTGGTTAAAGTCTTGGCAATGCTTGCAGGCCTCGATGTTGTGGTCCGGGCCTAGGCAGAAGAAACAGGTAGAATGGCCGTCCTTGTGTGGGATCTGCTTGCCGCACGCACATTTACAAAGCCACCTCTCATGTGAGGAGGATGGAGAAGACGACGACATGCAAGAAAGATCGGCGATCAAATCACTGGATTTTAGAAAAAAAATGCGGGTTAGCTTGGTAAAAATGATGGTCGACTAGCAGAAAGGTGTCCACGGAGGTGCGACTACGTGATGTGATGGGAAGAAAAGAACTGGAGATGTGCTGGGGACCGCCCTTTTTATCACATGTGATGCCTTCAGTGGCCGATTTAAGGTCAGTCCCCTGCTAGTATACCGAGAGCTAGAAGTTTTCCATGGAGTCCTGGCACCTGCCAGCTTCAGTCCTAAAGGTGTTACCTGCTGCAAGAGCAAATCTCGAAGTAAAATCTCTAGTATCCATGTGTTTGACATTATTTTGGCCCATCTCGTATAAAAGTTCTGCGGTCTTCCACCAAGGGAAGGGGGAAGAGATGGGCCTGCATACCTTCATTACCTAGTAGTTACCTCCTCTTTGCCCTGTACCCTCATTATGACTGTGGGCAAAGGATCCTCTTTTACTGTTTCAGTTAAAGCCACAACAGGCTCCCCCATTCTGCTGGTTTCTGAAATTCCAAAAAGGACTAAAACTACCTCGAGACTGCCAGCATTTTCTGTTGCTGTTTTGATACCAGAAGTTGTCCCTTCTTATCCTGGACATCCTTCAAAATGTCATCCAATCCAGTTCCAAACAACAGTCCTCCCTCAAAGGACAAGTTAAACCGCTTGGTCTTCGACGCCCGGTCTGCGACCCAATGCCTTAACCACCATCACTGCTACGATGTGATAGGTGGAGTGTGCTGATATTCGTAAATTGTTCTGTGGCATCCCTAGAAAGATGGATACCATGGATACCAGCTGCAAAATGTTCACCCCCAGAGTTCAGAGGAATGAAACTATCCAGGGCCGTAATCCATGAGTTCAAGGCTCTGGAGACAATAAAAGATGCACAGAAGGTGTGAAGATTTACTCCATTCGAGGCAAAGACTCTTCTGCTTGTGGCGTCAACTCACTTATTATGGGTATTGGTTGTGGCCAACCACCCTTCAACAGGTATGGTTGCGTGCTTAACTAATTATGCACAGCCTTATCTGCCAAAGGAGGGTTCTCCCACTTATGGAAGCTCTCCTCTGGAAATGGATAACATCTCACCCGCAGCATAGATGTTTGCACTTATCTGTGCTGACCCATTCCTGTTCAATAATCCGGTCGCAACACAAAGTCTGGAAAACACTTTGGTTTGGAAGAGGAGGATGTGAACAGAATCAAATTCACATCCAGAGATTCCATGACTTGCACCTTCTTCAGCTTCAATGTCCTACTAACCTCTGTGATAAGGCAGGACAGAGATTTTGTATCGAGCAGAAAACAGGAAGTTGTTATCCCTCTGTACAGACAGTTGGTGAGACCCCATCTGGAGTACTGTGTCCAGTTCTGGAGACCCCATCTCCGCAAGGACATACACAGGATAGAGGCAGTCCAGAGGAGGGCAACTAAAATGGTGCAGGGTCTGCAAGAGAAGCCGTATGAGGAGCGACTAAAGGAGCTTAATACTGGAAACAGGGGAGGTACCCAAAGACTGGAGGACAGCAGATGTAGTCCCCTTATACAAAAGTGGGAACAAAGAGGAAGCAGGGAACTACAGACCAGTCAGCCTCACCTCGGTAGTGGGGAAGATCATGGAAGCACTACTGAAGGAGACATTGATGGAACATCTGGTTGTCAATGGACTACAGGACCCAAGGCAGCATGGTTTCACCAGGGGGAGGTCATGTCAGACCAACCTTGTTGAATTTTTTGACTGGGTGACTAGGGAGGTGGATCAGGGGAGGGCAGTGGACATGGCCTATCTGGACTTCAGCAAGGCTTTGACACTGTGCCACATAGAAGACTATTACACAGACTGGGAATATGGGTGTGGGCAGGACAGTAGTGTGGTGGGTAGGTAACTGGCTGGGTGGCAGGACACAGAGGTGGTGGTAAATGGCTGTCACTCCACAGAGGGAAGAGTGACCAGTGGGGTACCACAGGGATCAGTGCTGGGACCGGTCCTATTCAACATCTTCATCAGTGACATTGCGAGGATCTAGAAGGCAGAACTTCACTGTTCCTGATGACACAAAGCTCTGTAACAGAGCAGACACACCAGAGGGTGTAGACAGAATGAGAAGGACCTGCAGAAACTTGAAGAATGGTCAGGGGTTTGGCAGTTGAAATTCAATGCAAAGAAGTGCAAGATAATGCATATGGGGCACAAAACCCTGGCACAGTATATATCAGTTGGGGGTGAGGATATAGCATGCACCAAGCAGGAAAGGATCTTGGGGTTGTCATCTCCGGTGACCTCAATGTAGGGAAACAGTGTGACAAGGCAGCAGAGGTAAAGCAAATAGGATGCTTTGGATGTATAGGCAGGGCATCACCAGCAGGAAAAGGAGGTCATAATTCCCTATACAAGACACTAGTGAGGCCCCACCTGGAGTACAGTGTACAGTTCTGGAGACCATACCTACGTAAGGACATAGACAGGGTAGAGAAGGTTCAGAGGAGGGCAACAAAGATGGTGCATGGATTGCATCACAAGTCCTATGAAGACAGGTTGAAGGAACTGAACATGTACTCCCTGGAGGAGAGGAGGGAGAGAGGGGATATGATAGAGACATACAAGTATCTTACAGGGAGGAACAGGGTGCAGGAAAACACTATTTTTAAGCGAAAAAGATGTTCCAGGACTAGAGGGCATGGGATGAAGTTGGAGGGAGGACGATTCAGAGGAAACATGAGAAAGAATGTCTTCACAGAACGGGTGGTGGACAAGTGGAACACCCTGCCAGAGGAAGTGGTGGGGGCTGAAACAATCACGGGATTTAAGAATGCATGGGATAGACATAAAGGAATTCTAGAGGTCAGGGGTAAGGGGAAACCGACTTCTAGGAAAACAAACTGAACTTACAAGCTCAAATGGGCAGACTGGGTGGGCCATAGGCCCTTATCTGCCGACACTGTCTATATGTATACCCTTGAGGAAAGAAGGGAGAGGGGGGACATGATAGAAACTTTTAAATACCTCAGTGGAATCAACAAAGTCCAAGAGGGTAGCATTTTTCAGAAAAAGAGACTTGCAAGAACAAGGGGACACAATTTAAAGATAGAAGGAGGGCGGTTCAGGGGCAATGTGAGGAAGTATTATTTCACAGAGAGTAGTGGATGCATGGAACAGCCTTCCTGAGGGAGGTTATGGTCTAAAACTGTGGGAGAATTCAAGAATGCATGGGACAGACATAAGGCAATACTTGTGGGGGGTAGGAAGAAATAGGCTGTTGGTTAACTAGGATTTGCGGCCTATCCCGTAGGTAGGGAAATGGGCAGACTAGATGGGCCTAGCGGTCCTTATCTGCCGTCAAAGTCTATGTTTCTATGTTTCTAAACAGGAGAAATCTGAACCTTTTTCTTAGGATCCGTCCACTCACCCTCCTCTTCCTCTTCAGAAGGGTCCTCCACTTCATCAAATAGCACAGTCGGGTCAAGATTTTCCCCTGGCTCCCTGTATCCTCCTCTTGACCATCCATACAGACAAGGTTGGGGGGTTACCTGTGGATCTGGATGAGCAGTATTGTTCTGCTCTGGTGCACACAGACATGCCTGTATTGGCCCCCCGGATCTGAGGGGCCCGCCTTGGGTTCGGGTGTGCTGGAAGGGATGTCCTGTGGAACACTAGAACTCAGTAACTCATTTAAGAGCAAAAGAAAAGTTTTTGCAACTTAGCCTTGCCACTGTCAGTCAGTAAGCTGCACCCCAGCTCGGAGGTTCGGCGGGAGACTAAAATAGACATGTTAGACTGCATTACACAATTAGGGCAATAAGACCCTAAAGGGGAGGGTCTCATCACCCTCCTGTAGCTCTTAAAATGTCTGAATACTGCAGGTCTCCAATAAGCTGTGGTGCCACTCGCCTTATAACCAGAGTTCCAAAACACAAAATAAAATATATATGTAACCCCCTTGTTCCCAGGGGTTACTAGAATCCTATTAGAACCAGTGGCAGGCAGGCAGGCAGGGAAAGGCAGCTTGTGAAAAGCCAGGTAAATGGATTTCACAGTGTCACACTCTGTTTTTCAGTCTCAGCGGAGCTGGAGTGATGATGTAATCATGGAACTGTCACAGCAGCATAAGCCACACTCGAGCTAGCTGCAAGGGAGGTAGATTTAGAATGTTCATTCAGTCTGTAGAGTGAAGTTCCTGGAAGAGGCTGCAGCCTGCAGCAGCTCCTCCTCAGTTTCAGCTCTGACAGAGAGCTACCATTGTGTTTTGGGTAGTTTGTTCTCACCCTAGAAGAAGAACATAGAAGACAGAGATTGAATTGGTGGAAACCATTCCAAGTGGGTTTTCCTTTGCCCCATCCCAGGAGGGATGGGGGCGATCTTCAGGGTTCAGGGGCAATCCCCTCACCCAGTCCATCTTATGAAGCTACCTGTGACAACTTCAGAAACTATGAGTACTCTGATGTTCAGCCCAGGAGGGGCACCTGCATTCCTTGTGGTGAATTTTCTCTGACAAAGGGACCCTGTCACAAGACTGTTTTCTGTTTTAAAAGTGTCTGCCTACTATAGAGTCTAGAGACAAAGACTGTCCAAGTACAGAACTTTTAGTCGTGTCTGTTTTAAAAAGTGTCTGCCTACACTGGAGTCTAGAGAAAGAGAATGTCCAGGTACAGAACTTTTAGTCATGTAGTATGTTAAGTGTGAAAAACATTTCAAGATAGCATCGACAAGTTTTCTGTGAGGGTGTTATTAATCAGATGAATGGCCGAGTATAAACTTGGAAGCAAAAGGTGGGAGACTCCCCATCTGGAGTAACCAGTTTACCTCTCCAGGTTCAGTTTGGGCACCAGTTCAATTTTCATTCAGTGCATCTGGCCAGTGCCTAATGGAAATAGTTACCCAGACATGGGTTGGATTTTCTGTGAGCCTGTATGTGCTCTTTGGTGGTCGAGGGTGCCACCAGTAATTCCTCATGAAATATGGGAAAGTCTCCTAGTACTGACTGTGTGTACCTAGTCAAGGGAAGTGTACCAGTAACTGGCCGTATGTGCCAATCTCCTAATTCAGAACCAGAGTGTTCATTGTTCAAGTCAGAACCTAAGGGTTCGCTGTGTGTGTGTTCTCTGTACCTCAGTAATCTGCATTACCAGTAGGAATAACCCTGTGGGGGTCCATCTTCACTTTGTGATTATTCTCCGTGTATGAGAATAAAAGCCACACTCTAGAATCCCAACCTGGTTTGGACAATAGTGTTATTGCTTCCACTGTGTCTGGATTTACTTGGGTGCCCCTGACCAGAAGTACAAACCTAGCATAATTGTGAGCAAACGTTTTCTCCCAGGGACCTAGGTTGATGGTCATGGTAAATGATCCCACCAGGTGTGTGCCAGGTAGTTGCCACATTTCAGTTTGCCTGTCTGTATATGGCAGGCTCAGATGTAGATGTACTGTAAACTGTTTGTAGTGACAACCCCCATCCCTCTCTTTGGCGCCATGTGGTGAGAGGAGCAGCCCTGTTAGTTAGACAAGGGGGGCTGGTGAGGGGTGGTTACATATCAACTATAGAGAGTTATGCATAAGGCTCCTATATGCCTTTCACCCCCATGGAGGGGAGGACTACTGCTCCTTTGCCTCCTTATCCCCTCAAAAGCTGCCAGAGAGGAAAAAAATATATAACTTGCTTGTTTTTGTAGCTGCCTGGAAGTAACGCTTCCTAGTTGAGAGTGGATATCAGTGTTCCAGCTCTCTGACCAGGACTGGGTCTGTTAAAGCCAAAAGTGTTGTCTGTATTAAAAAACTGAAGAAACTATAGTAAAAAATTTTTTTCTTTCTAGCTGAGCTTTGCCACAGAGAGAGGGCGCTGGGTGAGCTGCCAAGATCACATGTTGATGCACAGGAATAGGGTGGCATCACGTCGATACACATGAGATCACCTCGTCGGCATGAGCGTGCCCGGACACCTGGGGTGTGAGTCTGTGACCTAGGAATAAGAAAAGGCGCCTAGGAGATAAAAAACAGTGTGAATCCCTGCTGGCAAATCACCAGTAATAAGCAACCAACCACACAGCTCTGCAGAGCTGAGGAATGCGCTACAAGGCACGATTTGAAAACAGCGTACTATGAACAGGGTTGAAAACTCACCCGGGGCAAAATAAGAAAAAAAATGTACACTGAGCCCAGAAAATTGCTCAGAAAGCTGTAAGTTAGACTCACAATTGCTTAAAGTTGGACCAGCATAACATTCTGTGGTGATCTGCATATGCAGCCCATGATGCTTTGCATTGTGTGGGCATGTGTGATTTTGTATTTTCTTGAAACTTGGCTTCCCAGCCAAATGCCCTTTGGGGTAATCCTTGCCTCAGTGTTTGCGCACAGAGGTTCTTTGTCTTTTAAATAGTTTTTTATTTTAATGGGTTCACCACAACATATCCAAGACACACTGTCTTAGGGTAGCTGGTCCATTCCACTGGGGTGTCAAACAGACGAGGCATACTGATGAGTTCTGGTAGGATGAAACACGTGTCTATGTCATCTGTTAGCATCCTTTGCAAACTGTGTGAGAGGTCTTTCGGCACCATACAATTCTGCTTAAAGTTGGACCAGCATAACATTCTGTGGTGATTTGCATATGCAGCCCATGATGCTTTGCATTGTGTGGGCATATGTGATTTTGTATTTTCACAATTTAGTTGCAAATGAGTACAACAGGCAGCCCAACTCCTACACAAAAAATCCCTACTGTCAGCAGAATTTAATAATTCAATAGATATAGCAAGCAGCCCGTGTTTCAGCAGAGCCATACATGTGAGATAGGGTTCCTACTGACAATAAATTCAAACTGTTAAATTAAAGTCACAGAACTCACCCTCTGACCTAACCAAATGGGAGTCCATTCATTAGTCTGTGCAAAAACTTCCCATTTAATACAAAACAGAATACCACAGCGGTGGACCAGACAGACAACTGACGTTTCACCTGTTAAAGGCTTTATCAAGCATTCTGCTTTGCAATAAACGGGAAGTTTTTGCACAAACTGATGAATGGACTCCCATTTGTTTTGGTCTGAGGGTGAGTTCCATGACTTTAATTTAACAATAGCAAACAGTCCTGAACGAAGGAAGGAAAGGTGAGAGGGAGGGTCCATCACTCAGGAGAATGCTGAGGAGAGAAAAGAGGATTAAAGGTTAGAAGGGCCCTCTACCTGACTGTGCCCCCAACCCCCCAAAAAACTAAATAAATCACTTACCTGAAGCACCAGGTTAGTGGTGTTGAGACCTGAAACACCCTATATTGTGGCAGTGGCATTTGGTTCCCAATCCATGCACAAAAGGCACTGGAAAATGGGGAAAAATTATCAGGTTATTCAATCAGAAAGCCACAGCTTAACAGGCACAATTTCTAAATTTGGGGTGCTACCTGTCACCAGGCAGCCCCAACCTGCTCCACAGTTACATAATTCTAACAATAAAACAAAATAATAAGATCTTTTTCAGACAGAATGTTCTATGCTGTCTACCCCCGAGTGGCACAGCAAAGACAGGAGAATCTTTGCTATCGGAATGTTCATGTGCCCAGGTTCTATGCTGATTGATAGCTTTGGGCTATGCCGTTCATTACCCATATGTATTAACTCTCTATTTACAACGTGGAGCAATACAGAAATGACTGCAGATCTACCAGAAAAGAAAACACACTACAAGGCATGTGGTCCCCAAGGAGTGTAGGCACAGGAAATGGAAGTTTGTAAGCAGGTTATTCAATTTGAAAGCCGCAGCTTAACGGGCACAATTAAAAAATTTAAGGATGCCCCCTGTGACCAGAGAGCCCCAATCTGCTCACGCACAACCCTGATGAAGAACAAAAAATATTAAGGCCCCAAATTGGTCAAATCTTCTGTGTTGCTACCCATGGAGTGGGTACAGCTGAACTGGGGTGGAATGCATCTGGAATGCACATTGTCCCTGCGGGTCTGGGCTGAGTTCACAGCTTTGGAGCTGTACTACTACCCCAGTGGTAGAGCATGTTACCAATAAGTATGAAGTACCTTCCCCACTGACAACATAGAGCAATACAGAAAAGTACAGTTACATAAGAACTTACCGTAACAGTATATCTTCGAGAGAGGCTCTTGCAGTAGATAATTACATATTGGACTGATGCCGGCAGGCGTCAGGATCCCACAGAAAAATTTCTAGCTAGCAGTCTCTGTCACGCCATGCGATGTCAGTATAAAGGGGTGGTCCTCCACGCCCGCCTTCCAGTTCTTTCCCGCCAAAAGGCGAGACGAGAGAGAGAGAGAAGCGGATATTTCCCATCCTGCAAAAGGAGCTGAAAAAGCTTAGAGGTATGGAGGGCGGGAAGGCATTACCTACTGCAAAAGCCACTCTAGAAGATCTACTGTTACGTTAAGTTCTTACATAACTGTACTATCTTACTTCGAGAGAGCTCTTGCAGTAGGTAATTACATATAGGACTGAGTCCCAAGCAGTCTGGAACAAGAAGAAGCAACGGGAGGAGGAAAACTACTCAGAAGTAGACCCTCTAGCTGTGAAGGCCTTGCAGAACATCCAACCCGAAGCCTGCTCTGCGGCGAGAGGCAATGTCCAAACTGTAATGTTTCGTAAAGGTATGGACAGAAGTCCAAGTTGCGGCTGCACAAATGTCAGCCGCTGACACATTCTTGAAACAGGCAGCAGAGGCAACGACCCCTCTGGTGGAGTGGCGTCTGACTTGACCTGGCAGGTTCTTGTTGTACTTGTCATAACAGAAAGTGATACAATGAGCCAACCATTTAGACAGGCATTGCTTACAAACAGCATTGCCTTCTCTTTTATGAGCAAAAGAGACACACAGTTGATCAGTCTTTCTGAGATCCTTAGCCCTGTTGGTGTAGTATCTCAGAATCCGGTGAACATCCAGAGTATGCAGGAGGTACTCTCCTTGATTGGAGTGCTGTGTAAAGAACGCAGGTAACGCTACGGATTGATTCAGCGTAGATTCCGCTACAACCTTAGGGAGAAACTTAGGGTTAGCTGATGAGCGTTGAACTTTACCGCGAGACGCTGCACAAGCTAACGTGGGAAAGAACTAGAAGGCGTGACATGGGGACCGCCTTTATACTGACGTCAGATGACATCGGGTCACCTGACGAGGGGCGTCCTCGCCAGAGACTGCTAGCTAGAAATTTTTCCCCGGGGTCCTGATGTCTGCTGGCATCAGTCCAATATGTAATTACCTACTGCAAGAGATCTCTCGAAGTAAGAAATGGTCAGACTGGATGGGCCTTGCGGTCCTTATCTGCCGTCAACTTCTATGTTTCTATGTTTCTAGATCATATTTTTACTTATCTGTTCAGCTGTGTGGGTTCTGCCCTGTCTGTATCTGTATTTCTTACTCTCTCTCTCATGGACTATCACCCAGAACGGCACTCCTGTCTCTTCTTACCATTCCCACTCCCCATCATCACCCTGGAAAGCACTTTTGCCTCATCTGTGGCCCCTACCCCACCCAATCAGAACACTAAAACATACTTTTTCTTATCTGTTCATCTGTGCAGCTTATTTATTTATTGTATCGGAATTACAACCTTTGAGTCAATGACTCATTTACAAAGGCTCCTCGTCATAAACAGGACGGGTGGGTGTAACATACAGTGAGTGGAAATTGACCGACAGCAATGCAGGTTCATACAGTATTTACATTATATACATAGGGTGTACTAATAGCAGCAAGAAAGAAACAGAAACATAAACAAGGCAAGAACAAGCTCATTTTTTTTTTTCATGTAACTTCTGCCCCGTCTGTATCTATATTTCTTATTATTCTCCTGGACTGATCACCAAGGAGGGAACTCCTGTCAATTCTGTCTGTTCCCCCCCCCAATGCCATGAAAGCACTCTTGTCCCTTCTCTGCCTCCCCCCCAAACAAGTCATCAAAACACACAACCATTTTATTTGTTCAGCTCTATGGCTTCTGCCCTGTCTGTATCTGTATTTCTTACTGTCTCTCCTGGACTGATCACCAAGGAGGGCGCTCTTGTCTCTTCTGTCTGTCCCCACCCCATTACTTAGGAGGGCACTCTTGTCTCACCTATGTCTTTCCCATCCCCCAACACACCAAGTAATCAAAACACACAAACAAATCTTTTATCTGTTCAGCTGTGTGGCTTCTGCCCTGTCTGTATCTGTATTTCTTACAGACTCTCCTGGACTGATCACCCAAGAGGGAACTCTTCTATCTTCTGTCTGTCTCCCCCCTCCCCACCCGCCATCAGCCAGGAAGGCACTCTTGTCTCATCTATCTGTATACACACACACACACGCACACACACACACACACACACACACACACACACACACACACACATAACCAGAACACACACAAACAAACCTTTTCTTATTTGTTCAGCTGTGTGGCTTTTGCCCTGCTTGTATATTTCTTACTGCCGCTCCTGGACTGATCACCCGTGAGGGCACTCTTCTATCTTCTGTCTGTTACCACCCCTCCATCACCCAGGAAGGTGCACTTGTCTCATCTATCTGTTCTCTCACACACACACACACATACACACACACCCGTAACCAGAACACACAAATAAACCTTTTCTTACTTGTCCAGCTGTGCGGCTTTTGCCCTGTCTGTATCTCTATTTCTTACTCTCTCTCCTGGACTGATCACCCAGGAGGGCAATCTTGTCAATTCTGTCTGTATCGTCCCCCAAGTAATCAAAACACACAAACAAACCATTTCTTATCTGTCCAGCTATGCAGCTTCAGCCCATCTGTATTTCTTTCGGTCTCTCCTGGACTGATCACCCAGGAGAACACTCTTGTCTCTTTTGTCTGCCCCCTCCCCACCAAAATCAAAACACTCAAACATATCTTTTCTAATCTGTTAAGCTCTGTGGCTTATGATCGGTCTGTATTTGTACTTCTTATCTCTCGTGGACAAATCACCCAGGAGGGCACTTGTCTCTTCTGTCTGTCCCCCATCACCCAGAAGGGTACTCTTGTCTCATCTGTCTCCCCCCCCCCAAACTAATGAAAACACTTGAACATACCTCTTATTATATGCTCAGCAGTGTAGCTTCTGCCCTGTCTGTGTCTGTATTTCTTACTGTCTCTCCTAGACTAGTCTCACAGGTCACTCTTGTCTCTTCCATCAGCCCCCCAACCAAAACACTCAAACATACCTTTCCTTATCTGTACAGCAGTGCAGCTTCTGCCCTGTTTGTATCTATATTTCTTACTGTCTCTCCCGAACTGACCACCAAGGAGAACACTCATCTCTTTTGTTTGTTCATCCCCCCCAAAAAAGTCATCAACACATTCAAACATACCTTTTATCTGTTCAGCTGTACAGCTTCTGCCCTATTTCTATATTTCTTACAGTCTCCCCAGGACTGATCATCTAGAAGGACACTTTGGTCACTTCTGCCTGTCCCACTCCAAAAGAGGACACACTTGTGTCTTCTGCCTCCCCCCGACCCAAGAAAAGGTAATCAAAACATTCAAACATGCCTTCTCTCTTATCTGTTCAGCTGTGTGGATTTTGCCGTCTGTATCTGTATTTCTTACTGTCTCTCCTGGACTGATAAATCAGGAGGACACTCTTGTCACTTCTATCTGTCCCCCACACCCATCCTAGAAGGGCACTCATCTCTCTTCTGTCTGTCCCCCCCAAAAGTAATCAAAAAATTCAAACATATATTTTCTCATCTTTTCAGCTGTGCGGTTCTGCCCTGTCTGTACCTGTATCTGTATTTGTTATTGTCTCTCCTGAACTGATCACCTAGAAGAGCACTTGTCACTTCTGTCTGTCCCCCCACTCCCAAGAGGGCACTCATGTCACTTCCCCCACCACTCCCATTAGGGAAGTGGGGAAATGAAGACAGGTTTAGCCCTGGTTAATTGTGTCTTTATAAATATTCTGGGTTCTTGCTACTTAGGCACTGTTCATCTCCCTGGTGATAGTGGCAGAAACACATGTAGTACCTCATGCATGTATATTTAATTACACTGGCTCTCCTGGGGTAGCAGGAGCCAAGGAAACCGTGGGAGAGAGAGAGACTTCAGCTGAAGAGGACAGCCCCCTTCCACACACACACACACATACTAAAACCAAGTCTGTTTAATAATGTCCCTGAGGGGCCCAAGTATAAATAAACAGATATAGGAATGATAACCTGTTCTAAAGGAGACAAATAATCAATCTGAGAATATGTGTGAAATTTGTGTTACTGTTAATATAGGGTAATTAAAGTTAAAATAAGCCATGTTATTCATGTTAACTTCTAACTAAACATCTTCTAAAAAATGTTGTTGTTTTTTTTGTATACTTTGTACCAACCAGAAACTCTGTCAGACATCCACCACACACCGCAAGCTCTACCTCCCACCTGAAGCCTTCTCCTCACCCCGCACCAGCCCGGCAGATCCCCAGTCTCTGTACCCAAGGCAGGGCCGCCCTATCCGCCCAGGGCACTCTATCTGAAATCCAATATGCCAGCTGCGGTCAACCTGATGAGGAGAGAAGCCTGGTGCTGAAGTGTGGCTCGGCGGGACAAGGTGCTGTCGCCTATCCCAGAGGACAGGGATTTTCTTAGTTTCCTCCCCTAGAAGTGCGGTGTGCAATGGAACCTGTGCATGGCTGCCCTGCAGGAGTCTGCCACACTCCGCCCTTGCGTCGGCTGGTGTACCTGCAATGCCTCCGATCTCCATCGGGCGCTGCTAGGACACCGAGCAACCCTGATCCCTCCCCAGGGAGAGGAGAGCTGTCCTCCGGATGCTCCATCCTCTCCTTCCCCTGCTGACCCCCGACTACCCGAGTCTGCCACCGAACTCGGGTCACCGGCGTGGCACGAGGTGTGGCATCCAGCACCACAACCCTCAGCGCCACTGGGCCGGCTAAAAATCAGTTCTTTTAATGTAATGAAGAGTTTCTATTAACTTACCCATGTGAATGAAGAATTTGTGGGGGACTCTCAGCAAGTTGCTGCTTACTGTTTCTCTACAGGTCTAGAATTAAAGGCATTATAGGGCCTGGGATCAGAGAGGTCTGAGCAGATAAGGGGAGGGCCTACTAATAAAGGGGAATATGATAAAAACTCTCTTTGTTAAAGATAACATACACCCTGTTGTTTGGATTTTTAACATAACTGTAAATATGGGCATGTGTGAAGTCTTGCACCATGATGCATTGTTTTGTATGTTCATGTCCCTTTTTAATTCTGCCTTTTTTCCCCGCCCAATATTCTTTTTAATTGCTTAGCAGTTCTGAAACCCAGTGACATTAGTTGAGCTGAAGACTACAATGAAGCGGAACCACAGAGGTCCTGTATATGTACAATTAGAGGGGCCACACGTTATTTCTAGGGCACTCAGTCACCATATGCAAGTAAAGTACAGTTACGTAAGAACTTACCGTAACAGCAGATCTTCGAGAAGAGCTCTTGCAGCAGGCACTAACCATTAGGACTATGTCGCCAGGCACTAGAACTCAATGGAAAAATTCTAGCTAGCAGTCTATGGAGGGGGTCCACTCCATGACATCAGCCTCGCCCAGACGTCACCCATGCTATAAAGGGGCAGTCCCTCAGCACCACCTCAGTTCGCCCGCTGGAGACATGGCTGTATGAAGGATGGGAAACTGAGGAGGTTCTATCATCCCCTAAAGCGAGAACAAATTATACCTTCCTAAAGAGGGGGAAGGAGGGAGGAAAGGCATGCCTACTGCAAGAGCTCTTCTCGAAGATCTACTGTTATGGTAAGTTCTTATATAACTATACTATCTCACTTCAAGATAGAGCTCTTGCAGCAGGAAATAACCATTAGGACTGAGTCTCAAGCAGTACAAGGATAAGATCCAGGTCAGATGGGTGGTGGATATAGAAATCCACAGTAGCTCCTAAGAGAACAGTCCCTGGAGAACGGCTAAGCTGAAACCTGCCCTCCTTCTGGAAACAATGTCCAAACTATAATGCTTGATGAATGTATGGATAGAACTCCAGGCGGCTGCAGCACAAAGCTCCGCTGCAGACACATTTTTGAGGGATGCAAACAAAGTGGCAACACCCCTAGTGGAGTGACCTTTAACCGAGCCTGGTAAGTTTGTCATACTTTTGGTAGCAGAAAACTATGCAATTGACCAACCATTTGGACAAAATCTGCTCAGTCACTGGCACCCCTAGCATTCTCAGGGTGAAAGATACAAACAACTGCTCAGATTTTCTTAAAGACCTGGTACGGTCAACGTAAAAACGAAGAACTCTGTGAACATCCAGAGTATGCAACAAGGCCTACCCTCTATTTGAGTACTCTGCGTAATAAAGTGGGAGATGGATGCCCTGATTAGGGGTGAACTCGGACACCACCTTCGGGAGAAACTTAGAATTATTGGGCAGGGATACCCTATCCCTGTCGAAAATCAAATAGGGCTCTTTAAACATCAGAGCCTGAAGCTCAGAAATCCTTTAAGCTGATGTGATGGCAACTAAAAATAGCACTTTCCAAGACAAGAAGTTTAGCTCAGCCAGCCTGTTGGCGCAGTGGTTGGATTTCCTCTTGCGACACCGGTGACCCGGGTTCAGGAGTGGACTCAGGTCGCTGGAGGGCTGACAGTGGAAGAAGGCTCGAGTGTCCCAGGCCAGCTCGCCCTCTCCAGTGGGAGGAAGGGGGCCAAAGTCCGCAACTTCTGCAACCCCGAGCGTACGGCAAGCCCAGATTGCAGGGAAGGCAGGACATGACGTGTGGTGGATGCCGGCGCATTGCGCCTAGACGTCAAGAGCGCACACCACACATAGGGAGAAAAACGAGGAGGATAACAACCCTCTGTCTCCGGGAAGACGGGACACCAGGAGCGTGCCCTCGATCTGCTTTCACCCACCCTGACCACCTTGCCCGACGAGACAAGTATGCATTCGGGGTGTACGGGCCCCACCTCGCTTCCCACCCAGGGGGTATAGCTGTGGCTCTATGAGGCGAAGGGTGGCTCGTGGGTGGTGACTGGCAGAGGGATGACTCTCGGGTTCCCCCAAAGAGTCAGAGACTGGAGGCGTAAGGAGGAAAAATAGAAAGTTAAACAAAAAAAAGAAGTGTAGCTCACAACTTTCAGCAGGCTCAAAGGGAGGCAACGTAAGCTTCTCTAACAAAAATAAGAGATCCCATGAGGGAATAGGGTCCCAAATGGGTGGCTTAATGTGCATCATACCGCGCAGGAAAGTGCAGGGCAGATCCATTTGTGCCAGGTTCCTGCCATCCACTGGTACATGGTAAGCTGACAGTGCAGAAAGGTGTACCCTTTATGGACAAGTAGCTAAGACCTGCATTGGACAGGAGAAGGAGGACCGAATTCACTAGACAGGTGAACGGGTCCAGACGACGGGTGCAAGTGCATAGGCAGAACCGCTTCCATTTAACGGCGTAGGTGGCCCTGGTTGAGGGTTTTCTCGCAGCCACTAGGACCTCCGCTACCCCTGCTAACACTCTGTACCAGTCCCTGACTAAATCTGCAGGAGCCATGCATGCAGGTGCAGAGACTTGAGATTCGGGTGTACTACAGTCCCTTGCTCCTGGGAATGCAAGTGAGAGGACAGGGGCAGAGGAATCGGAGGCTCTATTGCCAACTGCTGGAGCAATGGGAACCAAATCTGCCAAGGCCAGAACGGTGCTATGAGAATCATACCTGCTCATTCTGCTTGAAGTTTGAGCAGTACTCTCTTAAGTAGCGGGAAGGCACAAAGAAATCTCCCTGTCCGAAAGAGGGACAACGCGTCTCACCAGAAAACACCAGGCCGTGGATCTAGCGACCAGAAACTAGGCAGTTTGGTGTTGAGTGGCGACACAGAGAGGTCCAGTTCTGGAATTCCCCATCTTTCGAATAGATCATCTACTACTTCCTGTACTAGTTCCCACTCGAGGCCTGAGACAGACAGTGGCTTAGGATGTCGGCTAACGTGCTTTGTACTCCTGGAACGTGCAACGTTGTGAATTCCTGATTGTGCTGCACTGTCCAGTACTGGACTCTCATGGCCTTTCTGCAAAGGGGATAGGAGTGTCCCCTTGCTAGTTGACGTAAAAGACCACCGACATGTCTGTCTGGATCAATAAGGGTCCTGGGAGAAGATCCATCTGAAATGCCTGCAAGGCATACAGAACGGCTCTTATCTCCAACACATTGATGTGGAGGCTGCGTTCCAAAGGAGTCACATCCTTCTTGTTTGATTTTCTTTGAAATGCGCACCCTACCCCAGTCCCCAGGCATCCATTGTCAGGATTTGCTGAGGAATGGGACTTCGAAATGGAGCCCATCTCTAGTCGAGAGGGAGTGTGCTACCATGCCAAAGTCTGACTAACAGCATTGGAGATCCGGACTTGCTGCTCAAGATCGTCCACACACTAATCCCACTGTACCCTGAGGTTCCAATGAAGCACTCTAATGTGGAGATGCGTTAAGGGCACTGTCCTGATAGCAGCTGTCATGTGGCCCAGGAGTTGCAAAAGCATTCTGGTTGATATCTGGCATGAGGAGGCGATTTTATGAGCCAGCACCCACAGGCAATCTGCCCTGTCCGAGGGGAGAAAGGCCTTCCCTTGGATGGTGTCCAACACAGCCCCCTATGTATTGTAATCTCTAACTGGGCCAAGGGGATGACTTGGGAAGATTTAAGGTGATTCCCAGGGCTAAGAACAGTTGGGAAGTACTTTCCTGTGTGTGACGCAGCTGGTCCCTTGTGGAAGCTGTCAGAAGCCAGTCGTCGAGGTAGGGGTAGATGTAATGTCTCTGCCTCCTGAGAGCTGCTGCCACCACCGCCAGGCACTTGATGAATACTCGAGGTGCTAAGAAAAAGCCGAATGACAGCACCCGAAACTGATAATGCTTGCCCTGGAAGGTAAGGCGAAGGTACTTAATTGTGGGAAGGCAGGATTTTTATGTGCATGTATGCATCCTGCATGTCCAGGGAGCACAGCCAGTCCCCTTGGTGTAGCATGGGCAGCAATCCTGGCAGTGTCACCATCCTGAACCTTTTGTATTCAATAAAATTGTTCAGCTGACTGAGATCCAGGATGGGACTAAGGTCCCCTGTCTTTTTTGGAACTAAGAAGTGGGAGTAATGACCTCTTTCTCTTTGATTCGGTGGGACTACCTGGATTGCCATTTTGCTCAGGAGGGCTTGGATTTCTGCCCGAATGAGGCCTGTGTGGGATCGGGAGCAACAAGTGGAAATCGGGAGGGTTGTTTGGAGGTATTTGGGTGAACTCCAGAGCATAACCCCTTTCTATAATCTGGAGCATCCACTGATCTGCCATAATGCTGGACTAACCTGTGAGGTAAAGGGAGAACCACCCTCCTACTGCCTCCTCCTGTAGCTCCGCCAGAGATGGGGGGCAGGCAAGAGAGTCATGCCGAGGTTGTTGGAGTGGGCAAGGGAGCTCTGGCATGTTTGGAATTCCTTGGTCCCTGTGCCCCTGATGACAGGGGGGTGCCTTTTCTTTTATAACCCCCTCTTTGCTGCTGTCATTTCCCCTGCTGGCTTTGTTGCCTGCGAAAGGGCCGACGCCTGCAGGGGTGGGCTCTGACTTATACATCTTGTGGACTTCAGAAACTGCTTTTCCTAAGTCCTGCAAGCCTGTGATCTTTTCTGCCTCCTGGCCAAAAGAACTGATCCTTGAAAAGGGGCATCCAGGATAGCATCCTGCAAATCCTGTCAGAAGCCCCAGACCCTCAACCAAGAGTAGCGCCAGAGGCATATCCCCATGGCAGCTGCTCTGGCAGCAGTGTATGCCAAATCATATGAGCACCTGAGGACGTGTTTGCCAACATCAGCACCAGACTGTAGGGCAGCTAACAGCTCCAACTTATTAGTGGAGTCAGGTTGTGACTGAGCCAGGTTCACAGCCTTGTTCCAGAGACTTCTGCTATATCACAGCTGATGCCAGAAAATGTAATGACCGGACTGTACAGGTGGCTGAAGAGTATACCTTCCTGCCAACTTGGTCCATCTTTTTGGACTCCTTGTCCAGTGGCTGGGAGCGCATATTCTTCGGTTGTTAAGTCCTACCATGTGCGGTCGTAAGGACCACAGAGTCCACTCTGGGTTGCTCGCTCAAATACGATTCCTCTCTAGTGGTCCTATATAAGTGGTCAGCTTTCTTAGGAACCGCCGAGGTCGTAGAAGGGTGCTTCCAGGCTAGCTTCGTAACATCTTGAAAGGGCTCCGTTAGTGGGGGGATGACCAAGGGTTTGGGGTCAGTGGCCTCTAAGAATTTTGCCAGATGGCACCTATCTGGGTCTAAATCTTCTGTCTCCCACTGGTTAAGGAACTGAATGTGCCTCATCACATCTAGGAAAGTGGGATCATCCAGAAGAGACCTTGGGGAATCCCTCCTTGGATCCGGAGATGGAAGAGACAAGTCGTCTTCTGACGAGTCATAAGAGGAGAAGCCTCCAGTGGACTCTTCTGAAGATGTGGACCAGTGTCCGCTACAGCGACTCCAACGTCTAAAGGAGGATCTGGACGACAGGCGACGACCATGCTTCCGTCGTCCTAGAGATTCTTGTCCATCACTGCCTGGAGTCAGGCGGGGTAGCGAAGGCAATCTGCGTGAAGGAGGGCTCGGTTGCCTAAGCAGAGTTGGAATAGGGGTCCCCGCAGGAGTAAGGTTCGGCTCTGGCGGTCTGGGCAACAGATCCTCTTTCACAGTGTTCCACCAACTGGTGAACAGAGCACCGACCTCAGCCAAAGGGACCATGGGGCCCGACTGTGGGTCTGTCTTCAGGGTAAGGGAGTCCGAGGGGCCTGGGGTCAGACCCTTCATTTCAGTCCCCCCTGTCATCAGGTCTGATGGTGCCTCTGTGTCGGGTATCAGGTCTGGCGGTTTCTCATCCCCAGACATTGGGTGCCCTGGCATCTGGTCATCAGGCTCCCAAGGGGCAGGTAGTGACGGAGCGAGTGGCACCTGATCCATGGCTCTCTCAAAGGCAGGAGTCCGGTCCTCCGACATCTGGTCCATGGTCGGACCCTTTTTAGAGCCCTGTGGATCACACAACAGCTTGGAGGGTGTTCTCTTCTCTGTCTCCGTAGTGTAGTCTGAGGGCGTTGTGGACTGTTGCAGGTCCGGAGACCAGGCTGATGACAGCTTGGAAGGTGAGCATGGTTTCTTGTGGCGCTCGTGTTCCTGACGTTTCTTGGTGTCATCGGAGCATGTCGTCTTGTCCGACGACCCAGAGGCAGCGGCCTTGCGCATGGTACGATCCGATCTGCCACCCAACGGAGTGTGGGCCGATCCTTCTGGCTGAGACCCTAGCAAGAGCTTGTGGGGCCTGATAGCAAGGAAAAAGGGGGCCTGGGAAGGCCCTAGCACGGAAGACTCCCCGCCTGATGTCTGTGTGGAGGCGGGAGGCTTCCTCGACGGTAACCCAGGGAGAGCAAGGGAAACCTGAGGGGTTGAGTCTGACCTCGCGCTGGAGGTAGAACTTCTGGAAGCCTTGTGTGGAGACTTGGGATGGGATTCTGACCTGGACCTATCCTTGCCTCAATGATGATGCTTCCCTTCTCTCTAGGACAGGAGTCCTTGGCCGAGGAGGAAAATGAGCTGTGCCCTGAGTGAGTCTTCTGCATGGTGGCCCACTTATTGTTCAAGGAGGTATGCTTTTAAAGTCTTCAGGCGGCAGATGTGGGTCCTCCTATTGAAGCTAAGGCGATGCAAGCAAGCATCCGGCTTTTGGTCGGGGCCTCGGCTGTCTTTTGCCGGGATCTGTTTGCCGCACGCACACTCTGTTTTCAGCTGCTCTGTAGATTAAGTTGGCTGGGTCGACATACATGACGAATTCAGTTAGATTTGATGAAAAAACGGTAACTGCGCAAAGTGCGAAAATGGCAGTCATAGAAACATAGAATTTGACGGCAGATAAGGACCGCTTGGCCCACCCAGTCTGCCCATTTCCCTGCCTACTGGATAAGCTGCAGATCCTAGTTAACCAGCAGCCTACTTCTTCCAACCCCCACACCCTAGAATTGCCTTATGACTGTCCCATGCATGCTTGAATTCCACCACTGTTTTGACTCCACGACCTCCTCCGAAGGCCGCTCCATGCATCCATAACCCTCTCTGTGAAAAATACTCTTTAAATTAACTCTGAGCCCCGCCCATCTTCAAATTGTGCCCCTTGTTCTTGCACACTCCTTTTGAAAGATGCTACCCTCTTAGACTTTGTTGATTCCCTTGAGGTACTTGAAAGTTTCTAACATGTCCCCCCTCTCCCTCCTTTCCTCGAGGCTATACATATTAAGCTCCTTAAGTCTCTCTTCATATGTCTTCCGGTGCAGACCCTGCACCATTTTAGTTGCCCTTCTCTGGACAACTTCCATCATGTCTATGTCTTTGCGAAGACTGGGTCTCCAGAACTGCACGCAGTACTCCAGATGGGGTCTGACCAGCTGTCTGTACAGAGGAATAATAACTTCCTGTTTTCTACTGGTGATGCCTCTCCCTATGCATCCCAGTATCCCCCCAGCCCTCCTTGCTACCCTCTCACCTTGCTTGCCCACCTTTAGGTCATCTGATATGACTACCCCCAGGTCCCTTCCCATTTTTGTTGTTGTTAGTATCTCACCCCCCATTGTGTACTCTTCCCCTGGGTTTTTGTTTCCCAGGTGCATTACCTTGCACTTCTTAGCACTGAATCTAAGCTGCCATACATTTGACCATTCCTCTAACCTTGCCAAGTCCCTTCTCGTCCTTTCCACCCCACCTTGTGCATCAACTCTGTTGCAGATCTTTGTGTCATCTGCAAAGTGACATGCTTTTTCTTCCAGTCCCTCTGCAATGTCGCTTATAAAGACATTGAAGATGACTGATCCTAATACTGAACCCTGCGGTACCCCACTAGTAACCCCCCTTTCTTCAGAGTGGACTCCATTTACTATTACTCTCTGTGTCCTATTCTCCAGCCAATTTTTTACCCAGGCTATCATCCTGGGACCCATTCCCAGGCAAGCTAACTTGTATATTAATCTTTTGTGTGGGACTGTGTCAAATGCCTTACTAAAGTCTAGGTAGGCCATGTCCACAGCCCTTCCCTGATCTACTACTTTGGTCATCCAGTCAAAGAAATTATCAGATTTGTTTGGCATGACCTTCCTGCTGTGAATCCATGCTGCCTTGGGTCCTGTGCCCCTCTGGCCTCTAGATACCAACAATTTACCTTCAGAAGTGATTCCATCATTTTTCCTACCACTGAGATTAAACTAACAGGTCTGTAGTTTCTGCTTCTGCCTTGCTCCCACTTTGTGAAGGGAATCACATCTGCCTCCTCCAGTCCTTGGGTACCACCCCATCCTCCCATGATTTGTTAAACAGGGTAGTCAGTGGTGTCACTAATTCTACCCTTAGTTCTTTTAGAATTCTGGGATGAATCCCATCAGGCCCTATTGCTTTTTCCATCTTCAGTTTTAAGAGTTATTTCAGAACCCTTTCTTCTGTAAATGGGCTGGTATCAACTTCTGTATCCAGGGTGTTTCTACGGTTTGTTTTAGGTACCTCCCCTCTTCCTTAGTAAATACTGAGCAAAAATATTTGTTTAGTATCTCTGCCTTTTCACAGTCACCCTCTGCCCATCCTGACCCCCCTTTATTAAGCCTCACTATCCCTCCCTTGGTCTTCCTTCGCTCCCTGATGTACCTATAAAATGTTTTATCCCCCTTCTTAACCGAGTTGGCTATCTTTTCCTCGGTTTGGGCCTTTGCTGTTCTGACTGCCTTCCCAGCTTCCTTTTGCTTTAACTGATACAGTTCTCTGTCCTGCTCTTTCTGTGATTCCTAGTACTTCCTGAAAGCTTTCTTTTTCTCTTGAACCTTCACTGCCACTTCCTTTGAGAACCATAGTGGTTTCTTACATTGTTTAGTTTTTTTTTTTTTTTTTTATTTGCTTCACACAAAGGCTTGTTACCTCTGTGATGGCAGTTTTTATTATTCCCCATTGTTCTTCCACCCCTCCTTCCTGCCCATTTGCTAGTGCATTCCTTAGGCACTCACCCATTTTAGCAAAGTCAGCCCTCCTAAAGTCCAGTACCTTTGCCTTTGTATGGTTTGTGACTCTATTGCTGTGTTTATTGTGAACCATACTGTTCAATGGTCGCTAGTTCCCAGATGGCTACCCACCTCTACATCTGTGATCCTCTCATCTCCATTTGAGAGAACCAGATCTAAGACTGCTCTCTCGAGTGGGCTCCAATACTAGTTGTTCAAGGCACGCCCTGGGGCATCTAGAATAACCCCACTCTTCAAGTGGCTGCTGCAACTGCACTCCAGTTAACATCTAGCATATTCAGATCGCCCATCAGCAATATCTCCCTTTTTCTGCCATACTAAATATACTTTCTATTTCCTTGTCCATTTCTCCCTGAGAAGGGGTCTGTATACAACCCCCTATGGACTGTGGTGCTATTGTGGTCTCCAAATTTACCCACAGTGCTTCTTCTCTCCCTGTTTTCCTTTTGTTTTGTTGCTTTGATTTCTTCCCTCATGTAAAGAGCTTACCCTCCTCCTCTTTTACCCTCTGTCCCTCCTGTAGATAGTGTATCCTGGTATGTTTACATCCCAGTCATGGTTTTGTGTGAACCATGTTTCTGTGACTGCCACGATATCCAGATGTTCCTCCTCCATCAAGGCCATTAATTCAGGAAGTTTGTTACTCAGACTACGGGCATTGGTACTCATTGCTTTCCATTTCTTGATGGCGGGATTCTGTCCTATATGTAATTACCTACTGCAAGAGTCCTCTCGAAGTAAGATAGTACAGTTACAGTCGACTGGTAGTAGAAGGCGTCTGAGGAGCAGAGATGCACGGCTCGATGGGAAAAACTGAGGTGGTACCGGGGGACAGATGCTTTATACCATGGGCGATGTCTGGGGGCAGTACCCTGCCATAGACTGCTAAGGTACAGTTACGTAAGAACTTACCGTAACAGTAGATCTTCGAGACAGGCTCTTGCAGTAGGTAATTACATATAGGACTGACGTCGGCAGGCGGCAGGACCCCACGGAAAAATTTCTAGCTAGCAGTCCCTGGCAGGGACCGCCCCCACGTCAGGTGACCGGCGTCAGACGATGTCGGTATAAAGGGGCGGTCCCAGACTCACTTTTCCAGTTCTTTTCCGCCACAGGCCCGGAAGGCCCAGACGAGAGAGAAGTAGATGTTTCTCAATGGAAAAGGAGCTGAAGAAGCCTAGGGGGATGGAGGGCGGGAAGGTATTACCTACTGCAAGAGCTTCTCTCGAAGATCTTCTGTTACGGTAAGTTCTTACGTAACTGTACTATCTTACTTCGAGAGGGCTCTTGCAGTAGGTAATTACATATAGGACAGAATCCCAAGCAGTCTGGAACAAATGAAAGGCACCGTGAGGAGGAACTACTCCAAGAAGTAGCAAACAACCTTGCAAACCTCAAGAAAGGAGGCCTTGCAAGACAGCTAACCCAAAGCCTGCTCTACGGCAAGAGGCAATGTCCAAACTGTAATGTTTAGTAAAGGTATGAAGTCCAAGTGGCGGCAGCACAGATGTCTGCCACAGACTCATTCTTGAAACAAGCCGCAGAGGCTGCTACTCCATGAGTGGAGTGACCTCTAACTTGACCCGGTAGGGTCTTGTAGTACTTGTCATAACAGAAAGTGATGCAATGAGCCAACCACTTTGATAGGCACTGCTTGGAGACAGCATTGCCTTCTCTTTTGTGAGCAAAAGAGACAAACAACTGATCAGTCTTTCTGAGATCCTTCGTCCCTATCGGTGTAGTATCTCAGAATCCTGTGGACATCCATGGTATGGAGCATGTATTCTCCTTGTTGAGTACTGTGAAAAGGCAGGAAAATTCAATAGACTGATTTAAGGTAGACTTGCTACCACCTTCGGAAGGAACTTAGGATTCGTGCTAAGAGTTACTGTTCTTTTGTGAAAAAATCAGATAAGGGATTTTGCACATAAGGGGCCTGCAGCTCGGAAATCTTGCAGAGCGGAAGTAATGGCACACCAAGAAGAGCGTCTTCCCATATAAAACTTCAAGTCTAGGAGTTGAGGCTCAAAAGGAGGAAGGGTAAGCTTCTCGAGGACAAAGTTCAAGTCCCAAGGGGGAGCTGGAGTCTGGACAGGGGGCCTGAGATGAAGGACCCCTATGAGGAAAGTTTTGGATACCTCCAGTTGGGCAAATGCTTTATCAGTGAAAGGGACATGGTAGGCTGAAATAGCCGCCATATGGACTTTCAAAGAAGAGTGACTGAGACCCAGGTCGAAAAGATGGTGCAGGTAATCAAGCAGAATGGCTACAGGACAGGAGAAGGGCTCCACATTCCTGGATGCAGCCCAGATGAAAAATCTTTTCCATTTCATGCGAGGGTGGACCTAGTGGAGGGTTTTTAGCCTCCACCAGAATCTCGGCCACCTTAGGAGAGATGCCAAAGCGAGATTGGGCTAGGTCTGCAGGAGCCATGCATGAAGTTGAAGAGATTTAAGTCCCGGATGGACGAGGGTCCCCTGATCCTGGGTCAGCAATCCTCAAGAAAAAGAAAGAGGAAGAGGAGGAACCTCTGAGTATTGTTGTAGAAGAGAGAACCAGATTTGCCTGGGCCAGAAAGGAGCGATCAGAATCATTCTTGCTCCTTCCAATGCCAGTTTCTGCAACACACAAGGGACCAGAGGAATTGGGGGAAAAGCATAGACGAATCTGCCCTTCCAGTTTAGAGACAGAGCGTCGCTCCAGAAAGCCCCTCTCTCTGGAGCGCGCGAGCAAAAGGTTGGAAGCTTTGCGTTTTGGGAGGAGGCGAACAGGTCTATCTGTGGAGTCCACCAAATCTGGAAAATGCTTTTTAGAACTTTTTGGTCCAGTTCCCACTCGTGTGGCAGAGCCGAAGAGCGACTTAGCTTGTCTGCTAGGACACTGTCGACTCCCGGAACATGGATCGCCGTGAGGTGAAGGTTGTGAAGAGTTGCCCAGTCCCAAACCCTCATCGCTTCCCTGCATAGCGGGTAGGACCGAGTCCCTCCCTGCTTGTTGATGTACCACACCACGCACATATTGTCTGTTTGGACGGCTAGGTGACCGGGAAGGACGTATTGGTAAAGGGCCTGGAGAGCATACAGCACTGCTCGAAGCTCGTGCACATTGATGTGGAGAACTAACTCCAATTTTGACCATAAGCCCTGGGTTCGATGAGGACCCAGATGGCTCCCCAACCTTCGCCTGAAGCGTCCGTGGTCAGAGTCTGTGCGGGGGGAGGATGAAAAAAGGGGACCCCCCCGGAATAGGTTCTCTCGAACCATCCACCATTGCAAGTCTCTTATCATCGGCGAGGAGATGAGTACCAGATGATCTAGGTCGTCTACCAGTTGATCCCACTGAGAGTGGAGAGTCCACTGAGAGATCCTCATGTGGAGGCGCCCGAAACCGTCGGGATGGCAGCCGCCATAAGCCCCAGGAGACGGGAAGGACTGACCTCGCCGGAACCCTCCTGTGTCTCGATAGAAGGGAAATCTGGGACTGGAGGGAGGCCCCCTGTCCGAAGGCAGGAAGGCCCTGCACATTGTCGTATCGAGGATTGCCCCGATGAACTGGAGTCTCTGGGAAGGATCCAGGTGAGACTTGGAATGGTTGATGGTGATACCCAGGCAAGTGAAAACCTGCTGGGTGAGGGAGAGAAAATGCAGGAGTTCCTCCCTGGACGGAGCCGCCAGGAGCCAGTTGTCCAAGTAGGGAAAAACCTGAACTCCCAAAGTACGCAGGTGGGCCGCTACCACTGCCAGGCATTTGGTAAAGACTCGGGGAGCCGAGGAAAGACCAAAAGGGAGTGCCCAGAATTGGTAGTGGTCCACCTGGTATGCAAATCTGAGGTACTTTCGGTGCGAAGGGCGAATGGGGATGTGCAGGTACGCATCCTGCATATCCAGTGCACAAAGCCACTGGCCCAGCCGAAGCAGGGGCAAGAGGGTCTGAAGGGAGAGCATCCGGAACCTCTTGTATTCAACGTATAGGTTCAGGGAGATGAGATCGAGAATAGGTCTGAGATCTCCAGTCTTCTTTGGTACAAGGAAGAAATGGGAATAGTAACCCGTCCCGTGAAGGTGAGGGGGGACAGGTTTCAGTGCCTGCTTCGCAAGGAGAGCAGAAATTTCTTCCTCGACCAAAGGAAGATGGTCCCTGAGTACCAGGAGTTCAGAGGGGGTGACGTGGAGGTTTTTGCAGAAACTCTATGGAGTGCCCCTCAGCTATGATCTGATGCACCCATGAATCTGATGTTATTGTCTCCCAACCCAGAAGGTGGAGGGAGAATCTCCCTCTTACCGGTTCCTCCGGGGCGTCCTGAGGCGGTGGGAGAGGGAAGGAGTCAGGTGGTGTGAGGCAGCGCCGCAGCTGGGGCACCCGCTGCTTTTTTGGGTGGCGGAAGCCTGGCAGCTGTGGGGCCCGATGCCAGTGGGCCCGCCTTCCCTGAGGTTCTCGCTTGAGGCCGGCTACGCCTGGCAAAGGACGGCGCTGTGGGGATGGGGACGCTTACATTGAATCAACAGATTTAAGGGTCGTCCCTTCTTCCTGTTAGTCAGTGATGATGTCCTTGACATCACCACCGAAAAGCACAGAACCTCTGAAAGGTGCTTCTTGGATTGCTGACTGCACCTCCGGGACCAGACCTGACACACGGAGCCATGCGTGACACCGAAGACTTACGGCGAACGCAGAGCTCCATCCTGTGGTGTCCACTGCATCATAGGTCTTCCTCAGAATGTGACGACTGGCTGAACGAGCAGAATGGACCAGGTCAGCTAACTCCTGCTTGACTTGGGAGTCAGGCAAGGAGTCAATCTTAGATTCCGCCTGGGTAAGGACAGCCTTCTGGTAATCCCCCATATGTGCTACATAATTTAGGGCCCTAATCCCCAGTGTGGAAGAAGGATAGATCTTCCTTCCATACTGGTCCAGAAGGCAGATTCCTATCCGGGGAGACGAGCTAAAATAGCTTGGTGTGCTGGACCGCCTGTGAGCGGCGCTAATCACAACCGAGTCTGCACAGGGGTGAGAGTCTAAAAAGTCTACACCCTCCGGAGCCTGGTATAGCCTGTTGGACTTCCGAGGAAGTGGGGCTAAAGCCGACGGTTGTTTCCAAATGGTGGAAACAAGGTGGGCATGAGGCTCGATCCAGGGTGGCACTAGAGTAGGAGCCGTAAGGGGCAAGTCCAGATGTTTGGCAAGTTTAACCCGCTGAGGATCTGGCTCTAAGGAACGCCACTGATGGACTTCCTGGATCTTCCTGAGCAACTCCGTGAAGGAAGGATCCTCCGGAGGAGACTTCGGAGGAGTCCTCGGCCGGGGCTTGGACGGAGAGCGCGGCTCATCGTCTTTCTCTGAACAACCATCGGAGAAATCCGAGGAGTCCAAGAGAGAAGAAGAAGAAGAAGAGGAATTTGAAGCAGAGTAAGACTCCCTAGCTCGTCTAGGGGGAGGAACGGGTTCCTTAGGGGGGATCCCTGGACACGTGTCCTGCCCCTCTCTGGATCCCGAGGGCAGAGCCCAGGAATCCGGAGGTGGAGAGGGAGTGTGCCGTCTGGGGCGTACGGGAGCCAGGGGTGGCACTGTCGCCGTAAGACGGCTCTCAACTTCCTTGGTGAGCTGAGCCTTGGCCTCAGCCCACCAGGAGGCCAGAGTCTCCTGGAGATTCACCGCCGGCCTGGGGGCCGGTGGAGGAGGAGGGAGGGGATAGTTGTACGGATTATATCCATAAGGAGAGTATCCATAACCTGGCTGCGGGAATACCGGAGCTGGGTATTGCGGCGTCGGTGGAGTCGGCGCCAGGTACTGCAGCGCAGGATACTGTGGACCTGGGTATACCGGCGTCGGATAAGATGTCAGATACCCAGGTACCGGAGGAGCTGCCGGAGCAGACAGCCCAGTAGGGAACTCCACAGGTGGATCAACCGTGATAGGCCCGTGGGATGGAGGGCCCAATGGGAGAGGAATATCCCCCGCCGGCGTCGGAACCGGCGTCCGGGGAGCCGGCGTCAGATCCGGCTCTGTAGGAAGGGGATCAGACGGCGGACAGGCATCCCGAGCCTCGCCCAGGGACGGAGGGGAAAAGTTCCGGGGTCAGGCAGGGGGGACTCGGGCTCCCCGGACTGCAGCGAAGGCTGCGGGGAACCTGGGACAGACAGAGCAGGGTCTGCCGTAGGCTCCGAGGCCCGGCACACGTTGGAGGAGCTGACGTGTGACTTAGGGGCAGAGTCCCGGCGGACGCCAGAGGAGCCGGTGTCTGACTTCGGGGGTCCCTCGTCGGAGGCAGACCGAGGATGGGAAGAGGCCTGGTCCGAGGGGAACGCTGCCGTGCGCCGCCCCGAAGGGTCGGGCGTCTTAGCAGCCTTCTCCCGGCAGATGTTGGAGGAGCCGACGTCCAGCTTATGGGAGGTGCCCGCACCAGTAGGCCGCGAGCCTGCGGCGGTACCGGGGGCTGAAGCCTCCTTTTGCCCGGAGGCACCCGGCGGGCTCGAACGCGAACCCGACGGGCAGGCCGATGCCTCCTCCAAAGCCTTGGAGGCTGCCATCGGGCAATCCCGAGGGGACGTTACCTTGGCCGCGGCTCCGGCCGGAGTCGCGGAGGAGGAGGCCTTCTCCCAGTGCCTTTCCTTGTCCCACTTCTTGTGTCCTTCAGGGGAGGTCGACGCCTGCCGAAGCTTCTTCAACTCCTTCTCCATTGCAGACATCTTCTTTTTGAGGAGATGGTCTTCTAGAGACTTCTGACATCGTCTGCGGGTGGCCACGTTGAAGTGTAGGCAGTGCGGACACTTGTCGACCGCGTGGTCGGGGCCTAAACAGAAAAGGCAGAGGGAGTGACCGTCTTTGTGAGGCAGTTGGGCGCCGCACGAGTCGCACTTATTTTTTGAAGGGGACGTCATATACAGACGTTCACCTGACGAAGAAAATACAAAATGCTGATACTTTTCGGAAAAACCGACGAAGCAACAGGACTGAGCTTTAGGAACTTCCCCGTGAGGCGCTGCACGAGCTGACGGCGGGAAAGAACTGGAAGGCGGGCATCTGGGACAGCCCCTTTATAGCAGCGTCTATCTGACGCTGGTCACCTGACATGGGCGGTCCCGCCAGGTCTGCTAGCTAGGAATTTTCCTTGGGATCCCGCCAAGGCCGACGCCAGTCCCATAATGTAATTACCTACTGCAAGAGCCCTCTCAAGTAAGATCTAGAATTTTTCCGTGGGGTCCCAATGACTGGAGACATAGTCCTAATGGTTATTGCCTGTTGCAAGAACTCTATCTCTAAGTGAGAGCTCCCTATCTTTAAAGGAAATGTCTAAGATTTCGGTAATGGCATTTTAAATACAGTAGCTCATTACTTTCTTCTAGGGGTAGCCATCTGAGCACAGAAAGGAATGTTTTCCTTAAGTCAACTATGGGACGGAAGTTATCAGAAATTGTACTGAACAGATGGCAAGGCAACCCCTTCAGTTCCTGATATGCCAGCCCCACCCCCATGCTCATGCAGTTTATGATGTCTAACCAGGCAGAACACAGGAGTGTGCCCCCAGAGTGTGCCACATAGAAGTCAATGGAGGAAATTCCTGAAACAGTTTTACGTATATTAAAGCAACCTTTGTCATAAATAAAAGTCACTGCTCAACTAATAAGGCCCCTGTTAGTTGGGCAATGACTTTCATTTATATCAAAGTTTACTTCAGTATATATAGCATCAAACAGTTCAGAAAATGTCCTGCTTTGATTTCTATGTAGCACACCACCTCCCTCTGCCTGGTTAGACATCACAAAACATCTGAGTGAGGGGATGGAGCGGGCTGACCAGGAAGAGGAAGAGTTCAACTGGCTATTTGCTCAGCACAATTTTCAATCTCTGCCCTTCTGTAGTGGACTTAATGAAAAAAAATTATTTCTGGGCTCAAATGAATGTCGCTAGCATAAGATAATGGACTAGTGTATTTTAAAAGTCATTACCAAAATCTTAGACATTCTCTTTAACATTAGAGAAGTGAAAGACAGGAAACGACAATGCCTGGTGATGTCCTGTAACAACCTCTGTCGAATTTCTTTTTCATGTTTCTGTGTTTTAATTTTTGCTAGCAGCTATAATTCTTTTATGTATTTTAGCGGAGTTAAAACTGTCTAATAAGATGATCCACCGAGAGGCATACCAAAGGGCTCTGGCGAGAGATAATCTATTTGGACAGACTGGGAAAGCTGAAAGCAGAAAGCATTCATGTTTCATAGGCGTCACTCCTGCTGTGCTAGACAGAACTTGGGTCAAAAAGCAGATGTCTTTGCACATAAAATCCAAAATCCAGATCAGACCAGTTTTTTATGAGGATCCAGCTCTTCAGACACAAAGAATATTTAATCTATGATGTCACAGTGACATACTGGATGACATGGCTCTCACACTCACTATACCTAGGTCCCGCTCCTTCACAGGTGATAGGGCCTTTGCTGTCTGCGCCCCCAGTTTCTGGAACACCCTTCCCGAGGCTGCTCAGCATGCTGGCACCCACAACAGTTTTAAGAAGTCCTTGTGGGAGCATTTGGATTCCCTCTCAGCCTGCTGCTGCTGCCCCTGAACACCTATCCTAGGACTGTTTTCCCTGCAGTCACGTTCTTCCACTGTAAATGTCTCTCTCTTGCCATAAGCTGGCAATCAAACGAAATGGGTATCTTGACTGCACTTAATGTTGTACTTTGTCTATCTTAGGAAATAGAATGTATGTATTGTTTAAATAGCATCTAGTCTACTGTACTTAATGTCTTATCCTTTGTAACATGCCCTCCAACTCTTGTCAGTATACTTTTCCCCCCATTACTTTATCTGTACATTTTACTGTAACCTTCAGGCACCTGAAAATAGACATTTTTTGTCTAGTGTGCTTACCCAGTCAACAAAAACTAAATAAATATCATGGGAGGCAGCTGGAGGGTCCTAAGGTCTGGCAGAGCCTGAGAGACAGTCAGGCTGGGACTCTGAACAGTTAACATCCAAGGTTTGAATCTGCCCTGATTCACCAAGGTGTCCTGTGTGGATAAGCCGTTATGCTTTGGGGAAATTATAAAGTGTAGTAAGATTTTTTCTGTGTGATTTCTGTCTGCTATTTGCAAACATTTTCTTTTCATTTCTGTAGAATGATTGTTTCCCATAGTCCTTGTGTACTATCCTGTACCATCTGTATAAATATCTGTAAGTATTAAAGTATCATATTTTTTATGTATTTCATGTTTCTGTGACGGAGTCCTTTGGGTAAAGCTAACCGATTTATAATTGACAAAACTGTGTTCTGCCTCTAAAGAGAAGGCTACCACTGCCATATTCTGTTCTAAAGTAAGAGTTCTCAGCTGTTACAGAGAGGGGTGGGTTGGTGGCCCTTGCGCAAGGGGCTCTGTACTGTGTGAGCGGTGGTTCTGTAGGGATTCGAACCTAGACATACCCCTAGAGACACCGAGAGAGTGTCTATGTTGAATAGTGGCAGCTACTGATTACCCTTGAAGGCATCTGAATGGTTTGAGAAAGCCGATAACACTGACAGGCTGAACCTGGGAAAGACCAGTTTGCCACATGTCCCCTCTAGTCTTGATACATATTCAATCTCTATGAGCAGAACCCAGTGACTGGTCCTCGTCTTCTTGGATAAGGACAGACAGCACCAAGGTTTGGGAGATTAACAACTCCTTGTCGACCTCCTCCACCAGCTGGTTGACCAGTTCAAAAATAATCTTGATCAGCCTGTCGACCAGAGTCAAGGTAGAAAGATCGGGGTTACCGTGGGAACCTTGACTTGGCCCTCAAGTGAAAGAAGCTCAATCAAGGTCGAGCAGTCAGGGGAGTCAAAGGAGTGGGAAGAGTGAAATTGTTCCCAGTCCCATGAACTGCAGTGGCAATGCTTTTCATGCTTCCTGCAATGGGAAGAGCTCTCTCTGAAGGTCTGGAGGCCCATCTACATTTTCTAGAACTCATATGAGAATGACCCTCCAAAGCTAGCCCCAGCCAGGGGCAGCTCAGGACAGATGAGATCCCAGCTGCAGCCACTTCCTCGTCAAGGATAGCTAGCTCTGCTGCCAACCCAGTAGTTGCCAAGGCCAGTTAGTGATCCTTAAGCCTTTTTTAAGAGGAGCCAGGCATTCCGTTCTTCGATGGACACTGGGAGCATGGCACAGCATTTAATGCAACTGTCAATGTCGTGCTCTTCACATAGGCAGAATATGCACTTTATCATAGAGATCCATGGCTGACATTTTCTGCCTGCTCCGAAAGCAGAATTTAAAACAAGGCTTCTGCTTTTTCCATTGCGATCATCAGTCAATGGAGTGAAATCAGAAGACTCAGGAGCAACTTTTAATCTGAAAGACTTAACTTTAAGTCTAAGTTTTGCCAAGTAACGTGCTTCAACAACTAATTCCTACTATGCATGCACTGTTTCAAAGGAGGAGACCTGTCACTTCCAGCAGAAAGAAAAATCTGACGCCATGGGGCAGAACCAGAATATATACAACCCAGGCAGGGGAGGAGCTTAGTGTGAAGATTTGCGATGACTTAGCTGTCTCCAGGAGAACTGCCAAAGTGTGGATACTGAACTTAATCCATGATCCTATAAAAAAAATAATTACAGCCTGACCTGTCGGCGCAGCGGTTGGATTTCCACTTGCAACGCCGGCAACCCGGGTTTGGGGACAGACTCGGGGCGTCAGAGGGCCGGCCAGGGGGAGAAGGATGGAACATCCCGAGAACTGTTCTCCTTCTCTGGGGGGAGAGGAGTGTGTCCGGCGCTTGACGGACCCCTGGCAGAGGCCAGGGGCACCACAGCAACCAGCGCCTGAATGTTCAGAGGGCAGGGCATACACTGGACATCACTGCACGTCCCCGCCCCCAGGAAAAACCTACCAAATGCCAGCTCCCAGCATGACGGCTCGTCCCGTTCCGCCACCCACTGCCACTAATGCCCGCTGGGGTGGTCCCACTCTCATGGCCCTGACCCAGGGGGTAATCTGGGGCTTGCATACGATGTCTGTTCGGGAGTGGGAAGCGGGGGGCGGCGAGCGGATGAGACCCGAGGATAAAATGGGAAGGCTGGAGCAAAAATAAAAAAAAGAAAAAGAACATTTTACTACAGTTCCTGATGAGTGTGGTTTCATTGTCTCTGTGCAGTCTGAATACTGTTTTCTTTTGGTTACAGTTGGTCACTTTGGGTATTAACGACGACATCCTGCATACACGCTTTTCTGAGCACTGAATGAAGACATACCACTTAGTTCCCGTGAAAAGCAGTGGGAACTTTAGAAAGAAAAGAGGGCACTGTCCTTAAAGCTACTTTGTCCTTATGCATGATGAGATAGGGCTCCTTGCAAGACAGGGCCCGAAGTTCACTGATGCATCTGGCCAAGCAGATACCAATCAAGAAGCAAACTTTTTATGAAACAGATGACAATGGTTAAACAGACGGCTTACAAAGAGCTGAAAGCACCACATTATGTCCCACGGGAAGCTGGGGAATGATAAAATGGTCTGGAACAGCTAACCACGAAGAAAAACACTTAAATACATACCTAAAGTGAATCAATATAATGGACCAAGAACAGTTCCTATAGTGGACACTTGCCATCGGGGAGTGCCAAGAGCTAATCCCAGACTACTCCTGACTTCACAATATCCAATATCTGTGGTACAGTGACCTTTGTGAGCTAAAGGTCTTGCTCCTTTGCCCAGTAGGCATGAAAGATACAGGTCCTGCAGTAAGACGTGGAGGTTGAAAGCTTTCTGGAAGACATAAGGGTGTCCACAACCTTGGCAGAGAAAGCAGGTTTTAGAAGCTTTTCCTCTCAGGAGCTAGGTTGCTAACTGAAGTGACCCCCGGATTCAGATATACAGTGGTGCCGGTCAGGATGCAACGCAGTGTCTTGCATTACTACAGGTCAAAAAGTATTAACTGCCACTGAAATTGCCTTGTTCACTGCAGTAACTCAGCTAAAGTATGCTGCACTATTGTGTTTCAACATGGCCGGCACCACTGTGGCACAGGTTCCTGTCCATGAACTCCCTGTGGCAAGGGGGCTAAATCACAAGATGCATCAGACCCAAAAATAACAGTCTTCTCGAGCACTCAGGAGTTATCAAAAGGAAGCTTCCTCTTCACTGCTGAATCTTTTGTAAGCACTTAGGTCTGGCAGAATTGAAGGAAGCAAGCATGTACCTTTGAAGCCCCAAATCTGCGAGAGAGCAGCCACTGCCTCCGCTAGTGGACACTGGAACAGACTGAAGAATCTGGGAACTTGAGCACTGTCCTCAGATGAAAACAGATAAACTTGAGGTATCCTGAAATGACTGCACAGGAGGCTGAACACCTCCACATTTAGAGGCCACTCCCCCGGATGGATGATCTGGCTGCTGAGCAGTCCACTGCAGTGCATTAGGGCACCGAGTCACTACAGTGCCAAAATTCAAATTCGCAGCCCCTCCCCAAGGTCCCCCCAGGAGTTAGAATATATAGTTAGGGAGGTGTTGGGGGAGGGGCACAGACACATCTTTGGAACTACAGCTGTCAGCGTTAGGACCACAGAGAAACCCTGCAAAAAGAGAGGTCGTCGACAGACATCTGGTGCTGTAGTGACTCGAAGGCCTAACGTTGGCACCATGCGAGGGTGGAACAGAGTAAGTCCATCTGAACATTTAGATCACCGTCTAGATGTACTGCATGACTGATAAGAGACGCAAGGTTCTTTTCGGACAATTGAAAAAAAAAAAAACAGTTACATAAGAACTTACTGTAACAGTAGATCTTTGAGAGAATTTCCTCCATTAGGCCACATCTTTGGAACTATAGCTGTCAGCATTAGGACCACACAGAAACCACGCAAAGAGAGAGGTCAGCGACATAGACGTTTGGTGCTGTAGTGACTCAGTGGCCTAAAACTGGCTCCATGCAAGGGTGGAACTGAGCCAGTCCATCTGAATATTTAGATCACCATCTAGATGTATGACTGATAGAGACGGAAGGTTCTTTTTGGACAACTGAAAAAAAAAAAATAAAACAGTTACATAATAACTTACTGTAACAGTAGATCTTCAAGAGAATTTCCTCCATTTGGCCACATCTTTGGAACTACAGATGTCAGTGTTAGGACCACACAGTAACTTTTGCTAACCAGGGGCCACCCACAATGACGTGCCACATCCACGTGCATATAAATGTGGGTGGCCCCATCACTCCTCAGTTCCTTGTCAGAGACTCGCCTCGGAGAACCTCCAACTATGGGGAACGAGGAGATGAGACAAGCATCAGGCATACAAGGAGAGGCATGGGGCTGGATACAGGATGCACACAGTCAGATTTAGGCACAGCATCTGATAGAACCTCACTGAAAGCAAACGGGGGAAGGAGAGAGGGACAGCATGGCCTAATGGAGGAGATCCTCTTGAATAGCTATATCTATGGTAAGTTCTTAAGTAACTGTTCTAGCTTTTTCAAGGATATCTCCTCCTATAGGTCACACCTTTGGAATGATTCCCAAGCAGTATAAAGTAAACTGGGAGGATGGTACAGTCCGATATATATATATATACATACATACATATATACATACATACACACACACACACACACACATATATATAATATATTCAAGACAGAAGACTTTGCAGTACAGCAAGCCCAAAACCAGCATGTCTACATGAGACGATGTCCAAATAGAACAGGTTACTCACCTGTAACAGTAGTTCTAGGAGTGGTATATGTTGTTCATCCACACTTCTTGGCATGTCCCTTTCTCCTTTAAATCTTGCCGGAAGTCTTCAAGCTGGCTCCTCCCACCCACCCGGGTGGTATAAACTTTGGCTCCGCCCCATGACGCCAGATCTAGCCCGCTGGAAGCCAGGTTGTGCGCCTAAAGCCGGGGAGGTCAGCTGGGTGAGTGTGGATGAACAACATATACCACTGCTAGAAATTTCAGTTATGTAAGAACTTACCGTAACAGTAGATCTTTGAGAGGTGTTACTGCAGTAGGTCTTCACATATAGGACTCCGCCCCCTGGTGTCAGGTCCGAACGGCAAACTTGTAGATAGCAATCATTAGCGGGGACCGCCCCCGATGTCGGGATGTCGTGACATCAGCCAGACTATAAAAGGGGTGGTCCAGCACCCGCTCTCCAGTTCTTTTCCAACGGAGACCTAAAGATAGGTATGGAGAAAACCGGAGTGAACTTCAGAGACCCTGCCTCCACTCTAGTCCCACAGGGCTACATAGGATGGAAAATAAAGCATCCAAAAACTGGAGGAAGGAGGGTGGGAAACTAGACCTACTGCAGGAACCTCTCGAAGATCTACTGTTACGGTTAAGTTCTTACGTAACTGAAATATCTTACTTTGAGAGGGTTCCTGCAGTAGGTCTTCACATACAGGACTGAATACCAAGCAGTCCCAAAGAAAAGCAAAAACGTAAGTGCATCCAGGAGAAGTCGCCATGAGGAATCACGACAGGAGGCCTTGCAGGACTGTAAGACCAAATCCAGTTCTGCGCCAAGCAGCAATGTCCAGACTGTAATGCCTAGTGAAGGTGTGAACAGACGACCAGGTGGCAGCAGCACAGCTGTCTGCCGTGGACGCATTTCTATAAAAGGCAGTGGAAGTTGCCACGCTACGGGTGGAGTGGCCTTTGACTGCCCCCGGAAGGGACTTCCCATATTTCATATATGAAAAATGTATGCAGTTAGCAAGCCATCGGGAGATGGTCTGCTTGGAAATAGCCTTGCCCTGGCACTGAGGGGCAAAGTTGGCTAGATTTCCTAACTTCTTTAGTCTTGTTCGTGTAGTACCTCAGGATGCAGTGCACATCGAGGGTGTGCAGAAGGTGTTCCCCTCTGTTGGAATACTGTGGATAGCACACCGGTAATTCCACACTCTGGTTCAAAGTTGTTTCCGAAACTACTTTGGGCAAAAAAGAAGGGTTAGTCCGAAGGGACTACTCGGTCCTTATGAAAAATCAAATAAGGTTCTTTACAGACGAAGGCCTGAAATTCAGAAACCCTTCTGGCCGAAGTGACAGCGACTAAAAATAAAGTCTTCCAGGAAAGGAAGCATAAGTCGCAAGAAGAAGCTGGTTCTAATGGTGGTAAGGTCAGCTTCTCGAGCATGAAATTCAGGTCCCAGGGAGGACAAGGATTCCAGATCGGAGGTTTCAAATGAAGGATGCCTTTCAAAAAGGTTTTGGCAAACTCCAGCTAAGCCAAGGTTTTGTCCTCCACCGGGAAGTGGTAGGCCAACACCGCAGAGAGATGGACCTTCATGGAGGAATAGCTAAGGCCCACCTCAGACAGGTGTGTGAGGTACTCAAGAACCTGGGATGCCGAGTACGAAAATAGATCCCAGTCCTTGCTTGGGCCCAAATCGTGAATCTCTTCCATTTCATAGTGTAAGTGGATCTAGTGGAGGGTTTTCTGGCCTCCACTAAAATATGTGCAAGCTGCGAAGAGACCCCATAGCGAGAAATCGCTATGTCCACAGGTGCCACCCATGAAGGAGGAGAGACTGAGGGCTCGGATGCACCAAAGTGCCCTGCTCCTGAGTCAGAAGGTCATGGGAAATGGGCAGAGGAACAGAGGGTTCCAGTGCCAAATGTTGCAGAAGAGGGAACCAAATTTGGTGTGGCCAAAGGGGCGCAATCAGGACTGCATGGGCCCCCTCTTGTCGAAGTTTCAGCAGAACCTTCTGAATGAGAGGAAAGGGAGGAAAGACATACAGAAACCTCCCTGTCCATGAAAGAGACAGCGCGTCTCGCCAAAAAGCACTATGCCCGGGAACGAGCGAGCAGAAGACGGGTAGTTCTGCATTGAATGGGGAGGCAAACAGATCCATCTCTGGCCGACCCCATCGAAGAAAGAGATCTTCAACTACCTCTGACTTTAGCTCCCACTCGTGGGCCCTGGTCACTGATCGACTGAGACTGTCCACCAGGACGTTGGTGACACCCGGAACGTGGACTGCCGTCAAGTAACAGCTGTGCTGAATCGCTCAGTACCACACCCTCATGGCTTCTCTGCAAAGAGGGTATGACCGGGTTCCTCCCCGTTTGTCTAGGTACCAGAGAGTGGACATGTTGTCTGTCTGTACCAAGAGAGATCCCGGAACCAGCAGCGACTTGAATGCCTGGAGCACGTAAAGAACACCCTGGTCTCCAGGACACTGATGTGGAGCATCAGCTCCTGATCGGACCAAGAACCTTGAGTCTTGTGAGTCCCCAGATGGGCTCCCCAGCCCCGATCTGAGGTGTCCGTAGTGAGAGTTTGGGTTGGAACTACAGGAAGGAATGGAATTCCCTTTGATAAGTTCAAGAGATCTTGCCACCAGCGAAGATCTCTCTGAAGGCTGTTGGAGATCATGACTTTTTGGTTCATGTCATCCGTCCTCTGGTCCCATTGGACTCAAAGAGACAATTGGGTGACCCTCATGTGAAGCCTGGCCATTGCGACTGTCAAAATGACAGCCGCCATCAGTCCCAAAAGGCGGAGCACTGCGTGTGCTGGGATCCATTGGGCCTGTGCCATGAGAGTGGCCTGAGAAGCTAGGGTCTCGGTCCAATCCGATGGCAGGAAAGCCTTGCCCTGAACTGTGTCTAGTACAGCTCCAATGAACTGGAGCCTCTGGGAAGGTACTAGCTGGGACTTGGGAAAACTGACTGTTATGCCCAGTAAAGCAAACAAGCTCAGAGTGAAAAAGAGAGACTCTTTCAGGCTGGTAGGAGAGGGTGCTGAGAGGATCCAGTCGTCCAGATACGGGAAGACATAAATGCCCTGGCAGCGCAAAAATTCCACCACCACCGCTAGGCATTTGGTGAACACTCTGGGGGCCGAAGATAGGCCAAACGGAAGTGCTCTGAATGGGAAATGCTTCTCCAGGAAAACAAAACGGAGAAAACAGCGGTGGGCCGGGAGGATAAGGATATGCAGGTAAGCATCCTGCATGTCCAGGGAGCACAGCCAAGAATTGGGGTGGAACAGGGGGAGGAGCCCCTGAAGGGTCAACATACGAAACTTCTTGTACTCGACGAAGATGTTTAGTGTGCCGAGGTCCGGGATCTGTCTCAGGTCGCCTGTTTTCTTCGGAACCAGGAAGAAGTGGGAGTAGAATCCCCTTCCTATTTGGGTTGACGGGACGGGTTCTATAGCCTTCTTTAGAAGTAGTGCCTGGATCTTCTGAGAGACTATGGGGACCTGATCCCAGGGATAGAAGGACCGTCCCGGCGGTTGAGGGGCTGGAATTTCGTTGAATTCTATTGAGTGACCTCGATGGATGAGCTGAAGCACCCATGTTTTTGCGGTGACAAACCTCCAACCTTCCAGGTGGAGGCCGAACCTCCCTCCGACCGGTTCCTCTTGAGATATTGGAGGGAGCGGAAGGAGGGGAAAGGAGTCAGGACGCCGAGGGTCGAGGAGCTTTTGCCCCAGAGGCTTGTTTTTGAAATTTGGTCTGTGGGATTTGAGCTCCAGATCCAGGTGCGCGTTTCTTTGCCTGGCGCTTAGCCTGGGATTTGTTCCACCTTCTTTGGCAGCGAAAAGGCTGCTTTTTCTGGCCTGTCTTGTATAAGGAACGGATGTCTCGCAAGAAGCGTCCGCTCTCCTGCAGCCCAGTAATAATGTCTTTAGTGTCGCCGCCAAAGGGGACGGAACCCCGAAAGGGGCGTCCAAAAGAGGGGACTGCACGTCCTGCACCAGTCCCGCTATACGGAGCCAGGAGAGTCGCCGGAGGCAGATCCCTGTGGCTGCCGCTCTAGCCACCGAATCCACAGAGTCGTAAGTAGCCTGAAGGGTGTGATGACAAGAGGATTTCCCCATCCTAACTTTTTCCAACAGCTTCTTCCTCAGGGTTTCATCCTGAACTTCCTGGAGGTCCCTTTCCAAATCCAAAAGAGAAGCTTTTTGAAAGGCAACCATGTGCAAGACGTAATTAAGGGAACGAATCGCACAAGAGGAAGAAAAGTATATTTATGCCCAAATTGGTCGAGTTGACGCGAGTCCTTGTTGGGAGACGAAGAGCTCAGATGTTTGGGCTGGGCTGAACAATCGTGTGCGGCCGTAATGACCAAAGAGTCACCCTTGGGATGGGAGTTAAGACGAGATATCCCTTCCGGGGGATAACAAGTGCAGTCAGCTTTGCGTGAGACCGCTGGAATGGAGGACAGTTGCTGCCAGACTGCAGTCACAAGGTCCACATGTGGCCCCATCCACGGGGGGATGGGGATAGGGTCCGAGGTGGCCATATCCAGGTGCTCCGCAAGACATTTTCTTTGTGGATCAACCTCTTTGGACGGCCATCCACCAGCCGCCTGAATTACACGCAACAAGTCTCCGAAAGAGGGATCCTCCGGAGGTGACTTTGGGGAGTCTTTCGGAGGGACCTCTACGGGAGATCCAGGGTTAGACACATCTGAGTCGGAGTCGGTGTCAGAGGGCTCGAAGCCATCAGGTACAGAAGGGTCTGGCTCTGTAATGCCTACAGAGATAGAGGTTGATGGTCTAGCTTGAGGAGGCGATGGGGAGGCAACTCAGGGGGTGGGTGCCTCCTTCACCGGCTGTCTTAATTCCAACACAAGCTGCACTCTAGCCTCTTTCTACCACAGAGGGATGGACTCATGGTCCGGTACCGGAGAAGGAGGAGGAGGTGGCTGGTAACTCGGATATCCCGGGTACTGAGAATAGTGCCAGGACGGACAGTATGACGAGTACCCTGGATAACCCCGCGTGGGATGTCCTGGAGTACGATATCCCGGCGTCGGGAAGGATGACATCGGGTAGCCCGGGCGATGATAACCCAGCCGAGATCCGGGCGATGGAGGCATTCTGGCTCAAGGCCGGGTATTGAGGATCGACGGAGGGCCTCCCGCAGGCAGGAGAGAGGGTTCCGGGACTATGAACCCATTCAGTGCCGTGGCGCCAGAAGGTGGCGTCGGATCCGGGCACACGCCCTAAGTACTGGAGGGTGGGGGCTCCATAACAGGATCCCCTGTCGGCAGCGGAATAAAATCCGGTGACGGTGGAAGGCCTGGCGAGTGGGGGGAGGGCCTCGAGGGGCCCCCGATGGCAGGTCCAAGTGCGAAGTTACTAAGGCAAAAAGCAAAGGATCGGGTGGCGGTGCCTCTGGGGTGGAGGACCCTGGGAGACAACGGGTCAACTTGTCCCTGACTCCGATGTCGGGGGCCAAACTGGAACCCGATGGGAGAGAGAAAGGGATACTGACGGGCGTTGGAGGAGCAGACATCCAAAACAACAGATCCGGCCGGGCTAGAGACGGCTTGAAGGCCGCCACTAGTCTGATCGGCGGAGGCCGTGCGCCCTTCGCTGAAGGCGAGGGGTGACTTATCTGCAGAACCAGTCAATGAAATTACCACCCCTAAAGACGCAACCCCCGGCTGCCCGCTCACCTCGGCAGGAGGGGGAGAGGGGGCCCGGCCCAAAGAAGCAGACGGGGCGCCCAGAAAAGTACTCATGGTTGCAGGCCTCTCATGCAGCGACAGAATCCTGTCCCGGCGCTTCTCTTTACTTTTCTTCTTTTTCGGGGCCGGTGACAGAGCTCCTTTTCCATAGACGTCAAGCGTCGGGTCAAAAGATGGGCCTCGAGGGACCGCCTGCGCCTGGTTCTGGTCGCCTGGTTGAACACCTGGCAGATGGAACACTCCTAGACGTCGTGCTTTGAACCAAGGCAAAGGAGGCAGCTTGAATGGTCATCCCTATGCGGGATTTGAGCGCCGCACTTAGAGCACTTTTTCTTCTGTCTAGAAGACATCAATCTGAAGAAAATCTGAGAGAAATACTAGTAAGAGGCAAAGGATAACTTCAACAAAATATAACGCGGACGTTAGACTGCTGTTCTGACATGAGCTGAACGTGACTGAGGCGACGGTGGGAAAGAACTGGCAAGCGGGCACGGAACTGCCCCTTTTATAGCCGGGCTGACGTCACAACGCCCCAATGTCGGGGGCAGTCCCCTCTGATGATTGCTATTCACAAGTCTGCCGCAGCAGACCTAACGCCAGGGGGCGCAGTCCTATACGTGAAGACCTACTGCAGAAACCCTCTCGAAGTAAGATCTACTGTTACAAGTGAGTAACTTGTTCTTCTTGGAGCGTGGATATGCTGTTCATCCACACTTCTTGGCAGATTCCAAGCAGTTCTCTGGGAGGAAGGAGGCAAGGTGTACACCCCCTGCTTAGGAAAGAGAGATTGGAGAACCGAGGCCCCAAAACCAGCATCCCGGCATGACTCAAGGTCGATGTGGTAGTGGGTAATAAAAGTGTTTGCTGACTTCCAGGTAGCAGCCCGACAGATTTCCTGGATAGGAATGTCCCTGCAAGCAGCCACCGATGCAGCAGTATGGCAGGCAGAATGAGCTCTTATGCCTCTGGGAGGCTCCTTACCCGCCAACTCATAGCACAGACCTATGTATGATGTAATCCACCTTGCAATAGTCTATTTAGCTGTAGGTCTGCCAGAAGCAGCTTCAGCGTAGGTGACAAACAGCTGGCGAACCTCTCCACGAATATCCGCCATTCGCTCCTTATAATAGGAGAGAGCAAGTGTCAAGGTGAAACTCTGATACCACCTTCGGAAGGAATTTCAGGTGGGGGCGCAAGACAACTTTGTCCCTGTGAAAGACCAGATAAGGGGAGTCCACCGACAGTGCCTGGAGTTCCCCTGTCCTTCTGGCTGACATGACAGCCGCCAGGAAGGCCATCTTCCATGACAAGTGGGAGAGTGCACACTTGTGCATAGGTTCAAATGGCTTGCACATGAGCTTTGCCAAAACCAGCAACAGATCCCACAGAGGTAGAGGTTCATGCACGGGAGGGGATATGTGATCCAGAACTTTGAAGAAGCCCCCGACCACTGTCTCCTGCGCCAATGTCGGCTGACAGGCCTGTGCCCGGTAAGCAGAAATGGCTGCCTGGTGCACCCTAAGGGTCGATGACCAAAGGTAGTAGAGAATGTTAGCCACAGAGTAGGATAAGGGGTCCAGACTCTTACCCTGACAACAAATGGAAAATCTCTTCCATTTGAAGGCATAACATTTCCTGGTCGATTCCTTACGAGATGCCTCCACCAAGGTGTAGACATCCTCGGAAAGACCCACGGCCTGGAACTCCAGCCGCTCAGGTACCAGGCTGTGAGGTGCAGGGATTGAATATCCGTATGGAATACCTTCCTCTGGTTCAGTGATATCAGGTCCGGGCATGTAAAAAGCCGCTCCGGGGGCCTGCAGCTGAGGCTGAGGAGATCTGGATACCAGAACTGGCGTGGCCAATCTGGGGCTACCAGGATCACCTTCACCTTGTCCCTCCTCGCCTTGAGTAGCACCTTGTAGATCAAGTGAAATGGAGGGAAGGCGTAGAGGAGGCCTGGGGTCCATGGCCTCGAGAAGGCATCCCTCTGCAGTGAGCCCTGCTGAGGGGGGCAGGCATGGTACAGCCTCAGCTTGTTGTTTTCCCTGGAGGCAAACAGGTCCACCAACTGTTTGCCCCAGTGGGAGAACAGACTGTAAGCTACCTCTGGATGGAGAGACCACTCGTGGGATGTCTGGTCTATGCAGCTGGGAGCATCCACCAGCTGGTTCGAGATTCCTGCCACATGAATGGCTAGAAGATCTGCCTTCAGCCGTCTTACGAGGGTCCAGATGCGTAGCGCCTCCTTGCACAGCAGGCAGGAGTGTGTGGTGCCCTGTTTGTTGAAGTAGTACATGGTTGTGGTACTGTCCACCTGGACTTGAACCACTTGATCCCGGAGCTGAGGAGCGAAAGCTGACAGTGCCAGTCTGACTGCTCTGAGCTCCAACAGGTTGATGTGGCATCAAGACTCCTCGGGGGTCCAGAACCCATGGGCCCTGTTGTCCCCCATGTGGGCTCCCCAGCCCATGAGAGAGGCATCGGTCATAAGGACGACCATCGGCTCGGGTCGAACAAACAGGATCCCTTCCTGCAACCGTTCTGGGGTGGTCCACCATGGAGAGCGTCCCACATCTTCTGGGTTACAGTGATCAGCTGGTCAAAATGACCATAGCGCCGAGTCCACTGGGCAGCCAGCTCCCACTGGACCACTGAGGTGCATGCCGCCATGTAACCCAGAAGGCGCAGAAAGTCCCGGGCAGGGTGCAAGTGCCCAACCAGAAATGATTGGGCAAAGGAGAAGAGAACCTCCATCCTGTCCACCGGGAGCTGGGCTCTGGCTTGACAAGAGTCAAGCTCTGCCCAGATGAAGCCCATCACCTGAGCAGGCACGAGTTCCGACTTGGCCTCGTTGATCAGGAGGCCGACTTGGGAGCAGGTTTGAAGAGCCAGATCCCTGGACCTCTCCACCTCCTGAAGGGAGGATCCTGCCAAGAGACAGTCATCGAGGTAAGGGTCGATACATACTCTTTGACGTTGAAGATGGGCTGCCACCACTGCAATGCACTTGGTGAAGACCCAAGGGGCCGATGACAGGCCGAACGGCATGGCTCGGAACTCGGACAGGGTCCCTTCGACCCTAAAGAGGAGGAACCGCTGATGGGACAGACGGATTGGGACGTGAAAGAATGCGTCCTGTAGATTCAGTGAACAGAACCACATGTTTCGCTCCAGGGATGGTATGATCTGGTTCAGAGTTACCATCCGGAAGGTGCGAGACCTGAGATATTGATTCAGGTCGTGGAGATCTAGGATGGGGCACCAACCCCCCTGCCGTCCGCTTGAGCACCAGGAAGCACCTGGACACGAAGCCTGGGTCTGTAGGAGGATCTGCCACTGGAGCTGCTGCCTCCTTGCGGAGGAGCTGAGCTATGTCATCTTGAAGAGCCGACTGAATGCAAGCTGAGATCCTTTCCTCCCGAGGGACGCGGCCTCGGCTGGGAGGGTACTGCTCGAACTCTAGAGGCAGTCCCTGACTGACCACTTCGAGAACCCACCTGACGAAGTGATATCGGACCAGGCGGAATGAAAGTGGTGTAGCCGGCCCCCCATGGGAGGACACAGAGCTGGCGTAACAAGTGTAGGGGAGGCAACCCCCAACCCATCACTGAGCAGGCTTAGAGGAGGAGAAGGAACCTAGACCTGCACCGCGGCCTCATTTACGGGGCTGCTGAGGACCCTGCTTGGGCCAAGGGCGCCAAGCTTGATCCTGCTGCTGCTGGCCTCCTTGATAGGAGGGCTGCCTGACCACAGGAGAATAATGCCGAAATGGCTTCTTCTTTCTTTTCTGCTGGTTCTTGTCCGAAGAACCTTTTGCAGAGGTAGCATCCAAGGTGGCACTGGACTGCTCGATACGCTGAAGGTGACCGGCCACTCCTGGACTGAACAAGTCAGTACCAAGGAAAGGAACTTCAGCTAACTTGTGCTGGGTATCCGCCGGGAAGGAGGATAACCTCAGCCAGGCCCTGCGGTGAGTAGCCACTGCGGCTGCTAAAGAGTGGGCACAAGAATCCTTGATGTCTAGGGTCGTCTGGAGCTGCTGTTTTGCAACAGCATGGCCCTGATCTCGGACTTGCTTGACTATGGTCTGCATGTCCGCCGGGAGATGAAGGAGGACTTCGTCTAATGACCCGAGGAGGGCATGACAGAAGTGTGCCATAATGACAGATGAACTGGACTGACGAAGGCCTAAGGAAGAGGTCGCGTAGACCTTGCGGGCAGAGTGGTCCATATTTTTGGACTCCTTGTCCAGGGGTCAGTCGGTGTTGGCCTAGTTACCAGTATGTCTAAACACAGAAGCGGCCACCAGCCTCACGGCCGAAGGATGTTCTGTGAATCCCGGCAGGGACCCCATGGGCACCGCATACTTGCGGGCCATGCTGGCAGACGGTGCTAGGCAAGAAAATGGACACTGCCAGAGCTCAAGAGCCAGGCTAGTGATGGCTTCGGCCACTGGAAAGGCCTCTGTCGGGGTATCTCCCCTTTTTAGGATGTCCATAAGGGGGTACTCCGCCTTTTTCTGGCTAGACTCCAGGGGCATTCCGGTGGATTCGGAGATCAGGCAGAAAATGCCTTGAAAGGAGGAAGGACCCTCCTCTAAACCTGCCACAGAGGACTCATCATCCCCAGGATGGGAGTGTAGTCCTGTGACATCAGAGTCCGAGGAGTCGTGGTACAACGGTCTCCCACCTACATCCCCTTCGATCCACTGGGGGTGGTCAGGGGTAACCGTGATGGACAGACATCGGGGAAGCCCGGTGTCTGTACGGTCCTCTTTCGAGGGAGCCCCTCCCTGAGGCTGCTTAGGCAGTGGTTCCATCAGAATCGGTGGAGAGACCGAGACGGGCCTAGCCGGGATACAGGCCGGCCCCGCAGGCAGGGGAACCGAAGGCTTTGGTTCCGGAGGGGTCGTGCCGCCCAGGACATGGTAGCCAAGATAGGTAGGGTGGATTGGCAGAGCCGGGCTTCGCCCCGGTCAAAATCAGCTGTTGCCACATAAGATCTTCATAGCGTCGATGAAGTTTCCGTCGAAGCCTCTCCTCTTCCGAGGAGGATGAGGATCTTCGGCGATGACTCTTTTTAGAGTGCTTGCAACTCTTTTTCGGTCGTTCGACCGAGGGGGTTCTGGACCTCGATCGAGATCGGCTGGCCAACTCGGTTGATCGGGAGACACCAGGGTCGGTGAAAACAAAGGGTCTGGAACCGTGTTCTCGATGGTGACACCAGTGGGCTGGGTCCCTTCTTTGGGAAAGACAAGGACTGGAGTCCTTTCTAAAGAATCATCGACCGGAGTCGGCGAAATAGGGTCGATCAAGTTGAGAGATATCTCAACCTCATCGCCCACTTCCTCGATCTCTTGGCCAGACGGAAGATCCGTGAAGCCGGCGGCTGAGGATGCGATCTGAACCGAGGTCGAGAACACGTGTTCCTGGGAATCGGACCTTTCTCGGTCCCAAGAACGTCTCCGTTTGGACGAAGACTTAGGGTCCCCTTCTCTCTCTCTCTCTCTTCAGAGGTTGGGAGGAATGCGAGCCCGAGGGTGCCTCACCCCTGGTGGGAAGAGAATAGCACAACTCCTTGAAGGAGCCGAAAAGGTGGAACTGAGACTCAGAGGAACAAAAGAGCTTCGAGTGGCTGAAGCTTGAGCCGCTTCCTCCTCAAAAGCTTTCATTTACTCCAATATGTTCAGCGGATCCCGCAGCCACGGAAACTGCCCACCTCGCCTCCTTCAATTTCACTGGCGGGTTCCTTTTTTCTGGTCTCCCCAATTTTAGGTGCATCAAGCGGTCATCCAGGACGTTGGGATGGAAGGCCAGGCAGAACGTGCAGGTGGAGGTGTTATGTCCGACACCAAGTCAGTAGACGCACGTTAGGTGGGGATCGGTGCGCGACATCTTCTGGCCACAAGAGCACTGGCGAAATCCGGGAGCAGATTTTTCCTCCATGTCCAATGCGCTACTATCGGAATCGACACTAGAACGAGTTTTAAGGTAAGTTGCGGTGAAAACCGAAGTTTGAAATCCAGGGCCTATGAATTTGCTGTGAAGCACGAGGGAACCTGTATCTTCCAGCGGAAAGGAAGATCTGGCATCATGGGGCGGAGCAGAGGTTTATACCACCCAGGTGGGAGGGAGGGAGGAGCCAGCTTGAAGACTTCCAGCAAGATTTAAAGGGGAAAGGGACATACCAAGAAGTGTGGATGAACAACATATCCACGCTCCTAGAAGTAATGTTTTGTGAAAGTGGGGACAGTGCGCCATGTGGTTGCAGCACATAAGTCAGCAGCACAGACATTTCTAAAACATGCAACAGAAGTGGCCATACCCTTGTGGAGTGACCACAAACAGTACCAGGAAGTTCCTTATCATACTTTCTATAACAGAGTGTAACATAATGTGCAAGCCAATAGGATAGGCATTGTTTAGACACAGGAGCGCCCTCTTTCCAAGGCGTGAACAAAACAAAAAGCTGAGAGGACTTTCTGCAGTCCTTGGTGTGAGTTATAAGGTATTGCATTATTCCATGTACATCAAAAGTATGGAGCAGTACCTCACCCTGGTTGGCAAGTGCAGGATAATATGCAGGAAGGGGTAGCATTTGATTCAGTGTAAATTCAGATACCACCTTCATTAGAAACTTAGGATTTGTATGCAAAAGGATGCTTCTTTCTGAAAAATCAAATATGGAGGCTCGCACATTACAGCCTGAAGTTCAGAAATCTTTTGAGCAGAAGTCACAGCAACTAAAAACAACATTTTCCATGACAGAAAACATAAGTCACAACTCGCGGCAGGCTCACAAGATGAAAATTGTGTACCTACCTTAATTCCTGATCTTTCTGTGCATCTTCACCATTCATCACTTGTGGGTAGTGAGCTGGAGGATCAGGACCCCACGGAAGCTTTTTTTTTTGCATGAGGAGGAGTTGACATCGAGAAGGCGCCGCCCTCGAGGCCGACGTAATACCTGCCGCTCACGAGTTGGACAGTAACCATCGTCGACGCCTCCTCAGCCCCAGTTCTGCACACACAGAGAGAGAGAGAGAGAGAGAGAGAGAGACAGACAATAAGGAGGGAGGGTGGGCAAGGGAGCCCGAGGGACAGCAAAAGGAAAGGATGTAAAACCAAAGGAGGAATATGCCAAAGAGAGGACAGGAAAAGAACAAACCTAAGGGATTGGGAATAGTAGGGACACAATTTCTGGGCGAGAAGGAATGGGTGGAATAGGGAAGGATAGGAGGATAGAGGAAGAAGGAAGAGGAGACACCGCCCGCGAAACACCGCCCTGGACTGCTCTGGAGAAATTATGCCACAGGTCGAGCAGGCAGGCCAGAGGATGAAGGCAAGGCCTGAAGAGGATGGCACTTATTTATGGATCAGAGGCAGGGCAAGGGCTAAGGACGGGTCAGTGTCTCCTCCTCCTGCAAAGAAATGAGCCAGAATAACTGGCTTAAAAGGCACTGGAGAGCAACCCCAGGTCATTGGAACTTAGTTATTTTGTCGGGGGGGGGGTTACTTCCAGGGGAGGAACCGGAAGGGTAAGTAACACACACTCCTGAAGAACAGTAAAAAACAAATACAAAGAGGCACAAGAGGTTGGAGGATAACTGAGGGAACTACCAGAGTCTCCTCCTGCCACCAGACTCCCTGAACAGGTACAAAAGGGATCTGGAAAAAAAAACCAGGAGCTACCAGGGCTGAGAGGGAGTTCTTGCAACTTCCAACAGCAGCAACCCTCCCTGTCTGCCCACCCAGAGGGAAAAAAACCTGATCCCAAAGAGGGAAGGGGGTGCTGGAAATGGACCAAGGTCCAAATGGGAGACAAACAGGGAGAAGGAGAATCGCCCAAAGACAGAGGCCTGAAAGGGGAAGGAGGGCAGGATTCCGTGATGAATGATGAAGATACACAGAAAGTTCAGGAATTACAGTAGGTATCTAATTTTCATATCTTGTCAATCTTCACTGGCGGGTGATTACCAAGCCCCCCAAAGGGGGTCCAGAACCTCCCTAAGGGACAAAAGTCCCTCAGCCTCCGGTAGGGGAGACAATAGAGGAGGGAACCCTAGCAGGCCTGGCTAGGCCTGAGGCTGGTCTGGGGTGAGGCGACGTTCTCCTAGCAGGAGAAGGAAGGTGCCCCTAAAGCTCACACCTCAGCCTACGGGGAAAGAGATGGGTTCCCCGGAAAGAGCGGGCAGTTACCCTACACAGGGCCAGGGGTGACTACCGGGAGAGACGAAACCACGCCATCCGCCTAATGCAGATCGTTGCCCCCACCAACCTGGAAGCCACCTCACTGGCATCATATGATGCCCTTGCTTGGTGCCTTGCTAGCTCCAGGCCCCGTGCGGAGAGGGCAATGGCTTGTCTGGTTGCCTCTGAATCTGGCAAAGATGCAAGGATTTGACCTACAGAGACCACAAGTGCCTGTTGTAGGCAGCATGGTGGGCCTGATGAGAAGAGATACACAAAAGGAAGCGTATCGAGAATAAAGCTCTTCTCCCCCAAAAATCTAATTCAGCGGAGTCGGATTCTGGGGACTGATCACGCTGTGGGCTTCTATGCCCAGTAGGTGTGCCCAGGAGAGTCACGCCCGCAAGGGGGGGGTGAGGCAAGGCTCATGGAGACCCAAGGAAGGTACAATACCTCAGGTGGATGTCCCTTTGGGGCTGGAGGTTGGTTTGAGGGACGTCACCAGGCCCAGTACGATGCCTCCCGAAAGGGATTAGGCCAGGTGAGAACCATCAGATTGGCCGCACTGAACTTGCCTAAGAAGGCGCACAACCGACCAGTCAGTATTGCGTTCACCAAGGGTGGAAATCTGGAGCTCGTCAAGCAACCCCGATAGGAAGCGCTGATAGCTGGAAACATCTGCCACTGGGGATAGGTGGATAGAAGAGTCCTCTCCCTCAGAGGAGGATGACGAGGGAGCCGACAAGTCCAGAGAGCCAGGTTCTGGCTGCACAGGGGAGTGGTGAAACACCTCCTGGTCCATGGACTGATAATAGGCAGGGAACAGTGCAGCCGTGGACCTGAACTGTTCCCAGGTGAGGGGCCCCATAAGACCAGAGTGACCTGGGAAAGGGGGTGGAGCTGGCAGAGGCAAAGGGACAAGGCACCTCCGTGGAGGGGCAAGACCTCTGCCCGGGCTAGGTGACCTCAAAGGAGGAGATCCAGTAGTTCCGGCAGACAAAGGCAGCTCAACCGAACTGGAGCGGCCAGTGCAGAGCTCGAAAAAAGAAATTCCCCCGTGAGGTGACTGGAGCCGCATGAGACCAGAAGGGCAGCCCCTAACCTCTGAAGATGAGGTCTCTCTCAAGGAGACCTCAGGGGAGAAGGTCGGACCAGCACTGCGACTCCTCCCGGAATTACGACGGGTTCCCAGGAAAGGGAGCCACCCTGACTCCAACCCCCTCCACCCTTCGGACTCCAAGAAAGCCTGCTTCCTCGTAATCAGCTGAGGCAACTGACACCCCATAGCTGCCTCCTGAGAGACAGCTGGAGGAATAGTGCCCCCTTCTACCTGAGGTGCTCCAGCCAACCCAGAAGCAGGGTCAATAAGAACAACCACCGGAGGGAGTATACCTCCCAAGGTGACAGATGGATCACCAACTCCAGGCTGTCCTGAGGCACCACCCGGGGCACCAGAGGACTGGTCGGAGCCACCGACCCTGTAAATCGGTTGAAGCCATCTGCTCCGAGCAAGGGGGCTGAACCCGAGCTGCTGAGCTGGAGGTAGAGGAATCAGTGGACTCTTGAGAATCCGGAAGCCAGTCTGGGTCAGCCTCAGAATCATCCTCCCCAGAGGAGGCCCAAACCCAGACTACTCCCCAATCCCTCTCAGCTGAGGTGCCACAAGGGACACCGCAAACTGGTCTCATGCTGCCCACAGCACCGCCCCCATCCCCAGCACCACGAACGTCGCCGGAGTCAGAGACAGCACTGGAGGCTGGCCCCATGCCACCCATGGCGCCGCCCCGATGCCCAGTGCTACAAGCGGCGCTGGAATTAGGGGTGGCACCGGCGGACAGCGCCGGCCTGGGCCCAGAGGCCTCAGACCGCAATGCCGGGGGAGCCTTTGCCTCTGAGGAGGCGACTGCCTGAACGGTGCCTCCTGCCTGACCCCCTAGGGGGCCAGGCTGGGCCTCCTACACTGTAAAAGGAGTTCCCGCTGCGGCAAGGCTGGAACTGGTGGAAACCCCCTCCTCCGTGGGCCATATAGACCTGGGCAGGGACCCGGAGGAAGGGCCAAGAATCCTGCTCTTGGCGACCCATGTACACGCCTGTCCCCCGACATCTGGCCTTCAGCACGCACAACTCCAGATCACGCCAATCCATGGAGAAACAGGCGTCGCATCTGTCCATATCGTGGTTCAGTTCCAAGCAGGTAAGGTAGCAGCCATGCCAATCCGTGACGGAGTAAAGTTGGCCACAGGCCAACCCACCCTCGAAGATTTTTTCTTGTCCCCTGAACCAGACATGACCAGACGGAAAAACCAAAACCAAAATCAGCACTCAGCTTCGACGAGAAATAAATAGGAAAGGTGTTACCGGTTGACACTGAGGACTGAGCAGCAGAACTAGGACTGTAGAAAACTAACCGACAGACTAGACCGCAGAAATAATGCGTACCACACGAGGTCATGCTCACTTGACAGCAGGAGAAGCAGAACTGGGGCTGAGGAGGCATCGAAAGTGGTTACTGTCCAACCCACGAGCGCCACGTATTACATCGGCCTCAAGGGCAGCGCCGTCTCAACATTGACGAGTCCTCTTGCAAGAAAATTTTAAAAAAATGCTCCCGCGGGTCCTGATCCTCTGACTCACTGCCAACCAGTGATGAATGATGAAGAGTAACACAGACAAGATTAGCCAATATCAATTTCTCAAGCACAAAAAGTTAAGTCCCAAGGGGGGACTGGATTACAGATAGGTTTCATATGCAGAATACCTCTCAGAAATATAAGCGACACCTCTAAACTGGGCAACCTTATGACCCTCAGTAGAGGCATGGAAAGCTGACATAACAATCAAATGCACCTTAACTGAGGAATACTACAAGCCAGAATCTGACAAGGAAAGCAAGTATTCCAACACAGAACACAGCATTTACAGAATATGTAAGAGAATCCAAATTCATGGAAGCAGCCCGCAACGTGAATTGCTTCCATTTCAAGGAATAAGCATGTCTGGAAGAAGGCTTTCTAGTCGCTCTCAGGACATCAGCAACCTTGGGAATGCCCTAAAAATATGCAATGGCGATGTCTTCAGGAGCAATGCATATAGATGTAGGGATTTCAGACCCAGCCAAACTAGAGACCCTTTGTCCTGTGACAATAAACCTCAACATGGAGATAGAGGGACAAGAGGCTCCACTACCCGATGTTGAAGGAGTGGAAATAATATCTGGTGAGACCATAATGGAGCAATGAGGATGAGAGTGGCGCTCTCCAAACAGTTTGAGCAGAACTCTCTGTATTAGAGAAATGGGGAGAATGCATATAAGAATTTCCCTTTCCAAGAGAAAGAATACGCATCTCACCAAAAAACATTAGGCCCTAGAGCGAGTAAGCAGAAACACGGCAGTTTTGCATCACGTGGGGATGCAAAAACGACCAACTCTGAATGACCCCATCTTGCGAAGAGGTAGTTTACCATGGAGGTCAGCAGTTCCCATTCATAAATCATCAAGTGGGACCTACTCAGCTTGTCTGCTAAGGTGTTTTGGAGACCTTGGAGAAACACAGCCAACAGCTGAAGGCCTGTGAGACAGAGACCAGTACCATACTATCACTGCTTCCCTGCATAAGGGATAGGACTGAGTGCCCCCTCGTTTGTCAATGTAATGCGTCACACTGACACTGTCCATTTGAATTACCAGAGGACTGAGACAGAAATGGTTATGAAATGCCTGGAGGCGGTACAGGACAGCTCTCATTTCCAGAACATTTATATGCATGACCCCTGTGTCTGGTAAGGGCCAAGATGGGCACCCCAGCTAGAGCCCGAGGCATCAGTGGTGCGGATCTGTACAGAAGCTGGTACAAGGAATGCAACACCCTTCAACAGGTTTTCTCAATACATCCACCATAACAATGCTCAGCAAAGAGATGTAACGAGAACCATTTGGTCCAGTTCACCCATCAAATGATACTGGACTCTGAGTCCACTGAAGGATCCTCATGTGAAGGTGTGCCACTGGCACAGTCACTATGGCCACAGCCATGAGACCCAGGAGATGTAATACTGTTCTCAAAGAGACACAGTGGTTCCTGTATACCAAGTGCGCCTGAGCAATCTGAGTGTCTTGTCCTATCCCGTAGCAGGAAAACACATCCCTTCTCTGTGTCCTTGACTGCCCTTTTGTATTGCAATCTTTGGCACAGAGTCACCACAGACTTTGGCACATTCCCTGTGACCCCCAAGTTGACGAATAACTGATATGTTAGAGACAGTGTATGTAACAGAGCTTCCTTAGAGCTGTCCTTCAGTAGCCAATCATCCAGATAGGGGAAAACATATAGGCCTTCCCTGCAAAAGGCTGCTGCTACTATTGCCAAGCATTTGGTAAAGAGCTGTGACACAAAAAACAAGCCAAAGGGCCATATTCTGAACTGATAATGTCCGCACTCCAGCATAAAAAGGAGGTACTGTCTGTGGGATTTCCTGATTTTTACATGAAGGCAAGCATCCTTCATCTCTAGAGAACAGAGACAGTCCTCTGTCTGCAGAAGGGGGATCAGAGCTTGCAGGGATACCATTTGAAACTTTTTATATTTGATGTACAAGTTGAAATTCCTGAGATCCAACACAGGATGCAGATCCCCTGTCCATTTTGGGACTAGGAAGTATCTGAAATAGAACCTTTTGTTTCTCTCCTCAGGAAGAACTGAATCTATGGCACGATTTTGGAATAAGGACAGAATTTCTTCTTTCAGAAGGGACAAATGGCCTAGAGACTAAAAGGAAGGAGGCTGAAGATGATCTGCAGGGACTGGTAACAGCTCCAGAACCCACTTGTACACAGTGATCTCCCATCATTGTTTCAGATGCAGGGAGATCCTGCCCTCCATGCTCACCCCTGGAGATAACTGTTGAGGTGAGGGGAAAGAAGGAAGAGAGTTAGGCGGTACCGGTGGTGGCAAGGCCACTGGAACGGATACCTTTGGGTGCTTCTGTATGGGTCCCGGGGGGAGTGGACCTGGAAGGGGGCCACCTCCTCTTGTACAGCCTCAATGATGGCAGGTATGGTTGCCTCAGACAGCAGGCTGACAAAAGAAGCTCCAACCATGACCTCTAGTAGAAGTGGAATACAGGGACTTTACAGACCTTTGAGTAATTTTTGAAGTTCAAAGGCCATGTAGGGCCTCTTCAACATCATAGCCAAACAGTTCTCTCCCTTTAAAAGGGCACTCAAAACTGCCTGTTGCATATCATTGGCAAAGCCAGCAACTCTAAGTCAAGAATATCTCCTCATGCAAATACCAGAAGCAGACACCCTGGCAGAAGCATCAGACATACTGTAAGCTAAGTGAAGTAAATGTTTGCCAACCTCGGCACCAGAAGACAATGTTTTAAGTAAATCATTCTTAGCAGAGCCATCAAGCAAAGCCTGAGATGCAGTACAAGCAGCCTTTCATGGGCTGTTCCGATATTTACTTATTTTTTAAAGTAGAGCGCTGTTGAGCACCGCACTTAGAAAATGCACCTTCTCACAGCTCTGCAATCGAAAAAACTAATTACAATTACAGAAGTTTGAAGTTACTTAACTTGGCTGAAATTAAATAGTACTGCCTGGAATACATTCATAGTATTTCCACCATGCTTTGTCCTAAAATGAAAGGAAGACCAAAAAACACATAGCCATTAGGAGGACAGCAGGCAACACTGAACATGGATAAAGCACAGACCACAGCAATGGAGCCACCATGGAAATCTCTCGTCACCTCCATGCAAGCAATAGACAAGAAAGTTAAAGTGGTACTCAAACGACTGAGAGAAAAAGAAATGAATATTGAGGTCACCATGAAAGCAGTGTCCTCGGCAGAGACAAGCCACACAAGCTTTAACAGCTATGGGAAAGATGGCCCAAGAGAATCTGCAATTACGGTACTGCCAGGAGGCCCTAGAAAACTCTCACCAGGTGTCAAATGTCATACTTGTCAGTCTCCCTAAGGGGAGCAAGGGAGAACAGGTGTAGTGCCCCAGGGTCCCAAGCATGGGCAGCAATAGGAGTGGTGTGAAGGGGCCCCTGCCAGTGTTGTCAGTGTTTACCCCCTCCCTCCAAGTGTCAGGTAGGGCAGCATTTGTTCCAAAAAGAAAAGTTTTTCTTCTCCCTGCTGCCTGCTCCATTCCGTGACTCCCCCCCCCCCCCCAACAGACAGCAAGAGGAGTTGGCACCCACACGCTGGGACAGCTGTCCCTGTCCAACACATGGTGCCAGATTTGTAAAAAAAATTAGCTGGTTGCTTGGTCACAGGCTCAGGGTTCTACAACTAGAACCCCAAGCGTCCGTTTAAATAGAGGACCGTTTGGGCAGTTGTTGGCTGAAGCCAAGAGGAGGAGGATGCCAGAAACCTTGTAGGGTATCTGGAGGGCTTACCTGCTGGGTTGAAGCCGTTCCCTGCAGTTGTCTTGGCACCTCAGCTCCTGCTCCACCAGTATTGCTCCTGTCTGTGCAGCTCCACTTTCCATTGTCGTGCGACGGTCAGTTCGGCAGTCACAAAAGAAGAAAAGAAGAGGAGCGGTCCGGTGTGGGATCTGTTCTGCCCCTTTTGTTGTTTTTGTGCCCCTTGTTGAAAAGTAAACCGTCTGGTCCCTTGTCGGCAGCAACGCCCAAAAGGAGGGGCCAGGCACAGAGGTCCATAGTGAATGTTATAAATATTGATTAGGGAGCAGAGCTAAGGAAGGAGTGATGGACAGAAAGGCCCTATCGAGACCTAGAGAAACATTTAAAGGGGACACTCACTGGAGGGGCCTTAAAGGGGTAAAGGAGGCCCAGTAAGGTTAGGCCCACAGATTAAAAAGGGGCCCACTAAAGTAGGGGCCCCACAGAAAAGCCCCAAAGTCTAAGAAGGAGGCCCAGCCAGAAAAGCCCTACAGTTAAGGGGCCCAGATGAGACCAGGGAAGGGCTACCAAGCCCAGGTGCTCTGCACCTGTCCAGGCACACCCTAGCCCCCGAGCCACAGGGAGAGAGGTTAGTCTCCTAGTGGGAGGAAGGTGTAGATTAAGACTCCTGCTATTTGTCGAGAGCTTTGGGACAGCGACTGTGGCTGCATAGGTGAGGAATGGGATTTGTTAAATATTTCCCACCTCCGGACCACCTCATAGGGACAGCCGAGGAAGGAGTTGGCTAGCGATTCCTTAAATAGGCTAGTACCTTTGGACAGCAGTAGCACCACTGGAGCAAAAGGGCAATTGGGGCATCTAGTGTGGCACGAACCTGCAAGTGCCTGAATTGTTTTATTGTTTGCCAAGTGCCTGAACTGTTTTACCATTTGCAAAGTGCCTGAACTGCCTTACTGTTTGCAAACTGCCTGGACTGTGGTTGTAGACCCTGCTTCTGGCAAGCTGCCCCCCAAAACAGAGCAACTGCCCCGTACTGGATTATTTGCCCCTGCTTCTGGCAAGTTGCCCCCCCAGAACCGAACTGCCCCGAACTGGATTATTTGCCCCCACTTCTGGCAAGTTACCCTTGGAACCGAACAACTGCCCCGAACTGCGTTATTTGTCCCTGCTTCTGGCAAATCACCCCCTGCAACCAAACAACTGCCCTAGGAACTGTTTAATTGCCCCAGAGCAGATTCAGAGTGTACCAGCCATCCTTGATTGCTAAAGACTTGTGTGTATGGACTCAACCTTCTGCCACTATACTGTACAGCAAGCAGTGTATGCCCGATTCCAAGCTGTCCAAGGTTGTACACCTGTGTTTGCAATTGTATTTCAGTGTAATCAGTCTCCCTCCATCAGAAAAAAAGATCCTACAGCTTCATTCTTCACCACCATCTTCCAGTTTCCACGTCTGTAGTCTTGGTCATAATCTTCTTCATCCAGTGTGCTTGTCCGAGAAGAACAGTATCAACATCCCCTTGTCATTCGCCGCTAGTCCTTGTTTTCCCTCCCTACATTCCTATGACCGCCTCTATTGTTTTCTCCTTTCTGTCTTCCACTAGCCAGTATATCCTCTCCCCAACGCATTTGTTCCTCTATCACTCCTCAACCAAACCCATATTCTCCTTGCATACCTACCACCTGTACTGTCAACTAAAGTTTCAATATTTATCTATCACTTAAGTAGCCACTTGATCTCTGTGTAATTAAACTGTCAACTTCATTATGTATTCTGACTCTGTTTCTATGGAAAAAAAAATTTTTTACTTGCACTTTAACCAATTTCTGTATCTTATTATGTATCATCTATGTATTATGTCTGTATTGTAATTATCCTGTTGTAACTTGCCAATCTTTTATGTCCTTCCAGGACCACCCTGTAAATGAGTATCTCAATTGTGTATTTTCCTGGTTAAAAATAAAACTGAATTGAATAGTCACAGTCCATTGAAGCCCAGTGTGATCCGTGGCCACTGTTTTCTTGTTGTTCTTGGTTCTTATTCTGGACGCTTTAAGATCTTCTGTCTTTGTCCAGCTTGCTATGCCCCATTTGTTATTTTTCTTCTCTTTTAGATGTCTCCTGCTTCATCCTGTTTTTTTTCTCATTCCTGTTTGCACAAGACGTTCTCTCCTGCTCAACTGGTCCCAGCAGCCCTCCAGCGGGTTTGTGTCAAAGAATCTCCAGCAGCTCATGTTGTCCTTTGTAGCCCTCCAGCAGGTTTGTGTCAAAGAATCTCCAGCAGTTCATCTTGTCCTTGGCAGCCCTCCAGTGGGTTTGTGCTGAAGAATCTCCAGCAGTTCATCTTGTCCTTGGCTGACCTCCAGTGGGTTTGTGCCGAAGTACCTCCTGCAGTTCTTCTGTCTTTCTGGTGGTCCACCAGCGGGTTTGTGCCGGAATCTTGTTCCGTTTGTACTGTTTTCTGGCAGCCCACCAGCGGGCTCATGCCAGGAATTTGCTCAGTTCATTCCTCTTTTCCGGCAGCCTGAGAGAGAGAGTGGGTTTTATGCCAATTGACCTATGGTCTGTTTAACAAATCTCTCATAATCCCAGTGGCCTCCCCTAGGCCTGCACTGAGGTTCCAGTTTTGTGCTTTGCAGGATCCCTCATTTTCATTTCCCCTTCTTCTTCGTCATCTTATCCTCAGCTTGTGTGCACGAAGACCCTCGCTGGAAGTCGACTCTGATGTGTTCTTTACTGACTTGAACTGTTGTAACTGTACTGTGTGTTGCACTACTGCAAGAGCCCCTTTAGGGCTGGTAACTTTCTAATGGTGGTACCATAGAAGTGCTAGGGGTAGAATCTAAATACAGTGGCCTGGGACTTCCAGTGGTGTCAATCTCTTAATGGCCGCCTAAACAACGATCTCCGCAGCAGCTTCCTTAATTAACTCCCTTCTACAGAGAAATTTCAAGTTAAGAACGTAGCAGTGCATCAGGGAGAATCCAACTACAGACATGGGGAAACTGGATTGTTTTAAAAAAGCAGAGGCCAGACAGGATGTCATGAGATGCAATCCCGATGAAGATGAATCGGAGGCCTCATGTGCCTTGGGATCAGTTACTTCACACAAACTGGATATGGGCTCCCCCTCTGAGGCACACAAAAAGGGCAAGAAGCTTGACGCAGTCCTGTGGGGACTAAGCTTTTCGTACTGATGCCGCTGTTAAACTGGATAATTTATCAACGGAAATCAACACTCCTACAAAACGTATGGACAAGGCGGACGACCAGATAACCATCACTTATCAGAGGGTCGACTGCCTGGAAACGACAGTGCAGCAACTTCAAACTGTATACGAGCAGCTACAAGACAGACAAGAGGATGCTAAGAGCCGTGCCAGAAGGAACATTTGGCTCTTGGGCATCCTTGAAAGAACAGAAGATCAGAATATGGAGGACATTTTGCTCACTTTCTTTCGTCTACCACTACAACTAGACCCTGCAAAGCCAATATAAATTGAGCAGGCCCACTGCGCTCTAGTCCCACGACCAACAGCAGCCAACGCTCAGCCACGCTCCATCATAGTGCGATTCCTTAACTACAAAGTTAAAAATGATTTACTAATGCGGGCATGGCAAATGAAACCAGTGAAATATGTACCAGATGGAGTATTTTTTGATAATGATTACCTGCCTCAAACAATGAAAAAAAGGAGGCCCTATATCCTTTTACTGCAGGCTCTAAGACAGAATCAACTGCGACTCCGGAAACCCTATCCTGCCAGGCTAGAGGTCTTCTATCCTGAGGAATGCATTTCCTATGAATCAATTACTGGGCAGCTAACGACCTGCAAAAGAGAAGAATTACACAGGTGAATAACCCCAGACCATCTCTCTCCACAGAAGTGGCAAAGGGAACCTGGTCAGAGGTCGGAAATAAGAGGAGGGAATATGCTGAGGAAGCGAAGAGAGAAATAATTGCCCACCTTCAAGCAAAAGACAATATGAATCAGTCGGTGATGGATGGAACTCAGGACACTTACAGCTCCTGTTAGTCTATATTTCTGCACTATGGATGACTGCAACATCTCGATTCAGTTTTAAACCCTATACGGCGACCCTTCTTGAACTTTCCCTTTTCCAGATGTGGTACTGTTCCAGGGGACTTCTCCAAAAATTAACTGAACCAGCTTCCCAACTCGGACAGCAGCAGCATCACAAAGCTATGCCGAACACCTGCTAAATCAGGTAAGCTGGGGGGGAAAGAGAAGGGTCATGACGTACACAAGGGGGTCTGGAATCTAAAGAGAATGGCTACCTCTCTGAACCTTTTAATTGTCTGCTGCGCCCGGGCCCCCTGAGATGGGGATTGAAGCACAGTTAGTGGGTGTGGTATCCAGTTTAGGGCTAACGTGTCTGCAAATGGGAAAATGCTCGCCTTAAAATAGACCATCTCAGATTCTAAGCCATCGATCAAGTTAAGTGTAGGCTGTGTTCCCCAAGTTCCTTCCAGTGCACTCCCACCCACCCCACCCTTCCACCTTGAGGCTGACTCTTCAATTACGGAGGACTATAGCGTTTAACCAGGGACACTATCTTCATATCTGGGATAATACAGTTGCTATGCATAGGCTGCTGCTGACGGAGTGGAACACTCACAAAGGTTTACTTCCTAAATGACAGTATTTAAGATACTTGATCTCAACTGCCCTTTTAGAGTAAACGTGACCACCTCAGACAGATTACATCAGGATAACTTCTTTTGGTCCCTGGCAGGATACCATGATAAGTAGGCCTCCTTAATGCGATCAGCAATCAGTTTTTACCCATTTCAGGAACCTCTCCCTCCCCACATCAGGGACAGATGATCTGGAGATTATAGGATAAAGGTAGCTGCAGAAGGAGGGATGACTCCAAGAGGACCATCTATACACCTATCCCTTGTTCTCCTAGCGGCGCTACCTTTACCATCCCTTTCTTTGTACCTCCCCTTGCTGAACCTTTTCCCATAGAAACCACTACAGAGACTATTCCACTTCTCCCCATACCACTACAGCCATATTGTACCTTTCCCACGGGAACACACCACTCCTAAGGAGGCAGAGGTGGTAGATGCCCCATTTTCCTCCTAACTCAGTTGAGACAGCTTCCAACTTCTTCTCCAGAGTCCTATGGCCCTTTCCTTGGAAGACCATGGTATTTACACCAAATCCAAGCATAGTTCTCTTATTGTGTTTGTCGTTAAGAATGTTAATGTGTTTTAAATCTGTAGTGTTAGTAAGGATGTATCTTGGCAAGATTTGTGAATCTCAGGCTAATCAAGCAGAGTGGACAGACAACTGGGAAGCAGTATATATTCTGCTCTTTTTAAAATACAAGAATTAATTAGGTATAAATGTGACAAGCGCTCAGTTCATTACTGAGCTTCCAGTTTTTGATAGAACCATGATGTCAAGACCTAAGATTTCGGTACACTCGGTTAATGTAAATGGATTTAACAATCCTGTAACGCATACCAAGGTGTTTGCAACTATCAAAAAAGAGAAACCTGACATAGTTTGCATTCAGGAAATGCATTTAAATCAATAGGAGTCAGGCAAGTTGGCTAAATATGGATATACAAAAGTATATTCATCTTCTTACAGGCAGGCAAAGCGTAGAGGGGTAGTGATCCTTATAGCAAGACATATAGTGTTCCAAGAGATAAAAATGGTAAAAGACAGAGAGGGATGCAAGGTCCTGGTTCAGGGGGAGATAGAGGGTGTCCCCTTGACGTTGGCCAGCATTTACATATTTCCAGGTACAAATACTTCTAGTATTAAAAAATTACTTAGTTTGGGCCAGCCCGGTGGCACTGAGGGCAGAGGCGCTGGTTGCAGCACCTCGCACCGCGCCGGCGACCTGGGTTTGGGAGCAACCCAGGGCGCGGGCTGGCAGGGGAGGAGTGATTCAGCGCCTGAAGGACTGCCTCTCCTCTCCAGGAGGGGTCCCACGACTGACAGTGCCTGACTGCCTCTGGCGGAGGCTGGGAGGTGGCAGACGACGCCAGACTTAGGGAGGAGTCGGGGCAGACGACTGGATGGGGCACGCAAGGACGGTAAGGTACTGATGACCGCTGGAAGGCCACTGCACGCCCACCGACTAGGGGAATCTCTGAACAGGGAAAGTGGGCGCCTCCCACGGCTTGATGGCCGTCCGCAAGTGTTCGTCGGGACACTGGCACCCGAGCTGGATCCGTCTGGGTGGGGAGTTAGGGGGCTCCCTGCTACCAGGGGGTAAGCCGCAGGGGCTATGGGGTGCCAGCGGTCCCGGGCGAGATGGACGGTGGCCAGATCCCAGCTGATGGGATGCAAGAACAGCTGGGGTAGAGAGGCAGCCACAGGAGAATAAATAAGCATGTAAAAAAAAACAAAAAAAAAAAAAAAATTACTCAGTTTGGTGCTGGACAATGTCAGGGAAACCCTAGTTATAGCAAAGGATATAGCAATAAAGACATTGACAGGTATGGAACTGATTTTACCGCACAGCCAGGGACATAATAAGGCTTAGCCCCTGGTGTGCGGTAAAATCTGTTCCATGCACACCCCTGGAGTGTCTTATTGCTCTTATAATATGATCTACTTTAAAAACAAAACATTTTTGCAGTTAAAAGAATTAATGTTATGTGGTAAATAGCATTTACTGATGCTGATTTAACATAAAATACTCCTTTGCCTACCACAAAATGAAGGCAGCCTGCTAGATCCTCCCTGTTGTCATGAAAACTGAGGACTTGAATTGCTGTCAGGTCCTTCTGCCTTGACAAACTGAATTTGTCGAGGTGAGGATTGCTCCGTTAAAAGTTGAGGGCAGTTTAATGCGTCGAACCCTGTGGATCTCATAACAGCAAACTGGACGTAAATCACCAGTTTAAGATGACTTCTTGTGTTTAGTGCATCTTTGCTGTTTTGGTTTTGAAAAACCCACAGATCGCATGACAGCAAACTGGACATAAATCGCCAGTTTAGGACGACTTCTTGCTGCGGCGACAATGCTGTCAGATTGCATCGACGAGCGCTGTAACCAAAACAAAGTTTTCAAAAGGCAATCGGGGGATCTTTTCACACGGAGCAACAACAGAGAACTACAGAACACATGAAGGTCTTTCAGTTATTGTACGAATATGTGACCGTTTATGTTTAAATGGGGCTGCAGGTTGTATTTATATAAAATAAAATGAGAACCATACCACATTTTACATACACGCAGGCTGACGCGTTCGTTTGCTTTTCATGCAAGGGAGACTGCTTTTAGCGAGGAAACAACAATGGCGGCATTTTTAAATGCCAACGTTCTAAGGCTTAGTGATTTTTGCCCCTTTTTTTTTTTTTTTTTTTAACCATGCATGGAACATATTTCATGCATGGTGAGCTTGCTATCTGATTGGCTGGTTTAGCCTACCGATTTTATAAAACCTTCTAATGGATAACTCCAAAGATACCACAGCTCCTAGGGGAAGCCATGCCTCTGCAGCACAGAAATATTTCCGCAGAACCCTCTCCTCTCTGGGATGGAGAGATGTCTGGTGAGAGCTATACCCTAATCAACATGAGTTTACCCACTTTTCAGCCCCCCCCATCAGACCTACAGTCGCACAGATTATATATTCATACTGCAGGAAGACCTGGGTAAAGTCTCCTCATGCAGCATAGGCCCCATTTCATTCTCTGACCACACCCCTCTTCTGATGGACAGGGACCTGGGCACCTCCAGAAAAAAACACACTGGAGACTGGACCCATTCTGTCTAAAAAATAAAGAATTCTTAGATATGGTCCAGGATCATACAAAAGAAATAGTTAGACTTAATGACACTCCAGAAACTCAACCCACCTTTATATGGGACACTATTAAAGCAGTGCTTAGAGGGCACCTGATCAGCTATGCTGCATGAAAAAAAAAGAAAGGAGAGCACATATTAAGGAATTAAATGAAACCCTCTTACTTTTACAACACCAGCATCAATTGGGCACATTGGGAGACCCTAACCAAATTAACCACATTAAAAAAACAGCTAGATAACTTGGCTCTTGAACAAACAGAGAAAGCCCTCGGATACCTCCAACAGAAGTACTATGATGGTGGTCCCAGGGCCGCCACACTCTTGGCTCACAGATTACAGGGTTTCCGTTAGACAGTGGCAATCTCTAAAATTCGGGACCTGACTTCTGGTCTGCTGCATAAGGAGATGCAACAGATCTCCGAAGTCTTTGCAGCATACTACAAAACACTATACAGTGCAGAGGACCCCTTCCCCCACCCCACAGAAAACACTAAAGGCCTTCCTACAACCTTTAAGTTTACCAAAGCGTGATGCAGAAACCCAGGGAAAGCTTCAAAGTAAAATTACCAGATGAGAAATACACCCAGCAACAGGGCGCCTTAAACCGGATAAATGCCCAGGCCCAGATGGCTACGCGGCAGAATTTTATAAAAAATTATCCTCAGAGCTACTGCCCCCACTCCTCTCAGTGTCTAACTGGGTGATGGAAGGAAACGCCCCCCCCCCCACCTCGTGGAACTATGTGACAATATCAGTCATCCCAAAGGCAGGAAAACCGCCAGACAAATGCTAGTCTTACAGGCCAATTTCTGTTCTGAATAAGGACTATAAAATCTTTACCTCAATAACTGCAAAACAACTCGACTTAATACTTCACAGAATAATCCACCCTGACCAGACAGGCTTCATTAGATCAAGACAAACAATGCATAATGTAAAAAGGTCCCTATCCATTCTGCAAGAAGCAGCCAGACGAGGCTCCCCTCTCTCAGCACTCAGCCTAGATGCTGAAAAAGCTTTTGACAGGGTGTCGTGGTCCTTTCTTGGAGAAACCCTGGCACAATTTGGATTCCCTAAGCAGTTTAGGGACCTAATAGCTTTCCTTTACCAATCCCTGATGGCCCCGGTCAGGGCTAATGGCCACCTTTCCTCTCCTTTCCCTCTGGAGAGGGGAACAAGACAAGGGTGTCCGCTTTCCCCCCTGCTATTTGCCATATATATTGAACCCCTGGTGCAAGCTATAAGGAAAAGCCAGGGTTTAAAGGGACATAAAGGAGCTGAAGACGCAGAACACCACATCACATTGTACGCTGATGACATCATGCTATACCTCTCTAGTCCAGACTCCGGGTCTTCCGACTGTATGGGCAATACTCAGAAAATATGGGAATATATCCAACTACAAACTGAATGAAAGTAAAACAGAGGTACTAACCATACACTACTCCGCAACATCAGCAATTAGGGCACATTACCCCTTCAAATGAGACTTGTCCCAAATGACATATCAAGGGATATAACTCACCAAGAACATATCTCAACTGTATGAAGCAAATTATGCCCCTCTCCAGGCCCAGATGCAGAGGAACTTAAGATAAATGGTCTGTGCTGCCCCTGACACTGGAGAGGTGAGTAGTGGCCATAAAAATGGCAGTGCTTCCAAAATACCTCTACTTCTTCCAAAATTTAGCTATTCCCATCCCACCATCAGCCTGGAGGCTATGGAACAGAAACATCTCTCGCTTTTCTGTGGCAGGGGAAATACCTGAGAGTGGCTCTGGCAACACACTGCAGACAGCGTTGGTGGGTTTAAAACATGGGTCAAACTGGACCCACTGGTGTAAAAAAATTGAGTCTGAAGAGGAACCTACTGGGTCAAAACATAATCAGTGGCAGATTTTGAACAGTTCCCGTTCCCTTCCTTTATATATTGTTATAGAGTGGTGCATCAATTTGGACCCACTGGCAAAGGAAAGAGAGGTCAGTTTTGGAAAGGATGCAACTTTTGCCCTTTTGGTACATGCTAGCACTGTCACCGTTGAGATCCAAGCATAAAGGAGGCCTGATACTCCCAGACTTACAGCTGTTCTATGAGGCAGCTCAAGACATACGAGGACAGATTAACAGAGCTCAATATGTATACGCTAGAGCAAAGGAGGGAGAGAGGTGATATGATCGAAACATTAAAACATCTTATGGGCATTAACAAGGTGAAAGAGTCTAACATGTTTCAATATAAGAAAAATAGCAGGACAAGAGGACACAGCATGAGATTAGAGGGAGGCCGATTAAGGGGTAATGTGAGGAAGTTTTTTTTTTTTGTTTTTTTTTTTTACAGAAAGGGTGATGGATGCATGGAACGGCCTACCTCAGTGAGTGGTGGATATGAATACAGAGCAGGGCTTCAAACAGGCATAAGGGAGCAATACAGATGAGTATGAATTGATAGACCATTGACAGAGTAAAGGACCATGGCACATTCATAAGGTAGAAAAAATGGGCAGACTAGATGGGCCTTGCAGCCTTATTGGCCATCAACTCTATATTTTATACTGGTTACAGAATGCCTCAGACATCAGCAATGGATGGCTCTAGAAAGAGAATGCCTGCCAACAGGTCCTACTGAAGTAACCCTGCTGGACGTACAGACCCTGAATTCAATACAAATATGTGGATCTGTATTTGTGCAAACTCCCTTACAGATATGGAAAAAATGGAGGAATCTGAGGCAGAAGGAGAAAACATAATAGGGGGATAGAGGAAGGGAAAATAGCACCTGCTGCAGGAGCTCTTCTCGAAGATAGTACAGTTAGTGGAGACTTACCGTGAGTAGATCTTCGAGAGGCTCTGCAGTGATGAATACATATAGGACTGGCCCGGCCGGTGGTAGGACCCCACGGAAAAATTTCTAGCTAGCAGTCCCTGGCGAGGGACCGCCCCCACGTCAGGTGACCGGCGTCATGCGACGTCGGTATAAAGCAGCGGTCCCGGACGCTCGCCTTCCTAGTTCTTTCCCCCCACAGGCCCGGACGAGAGAGATGCAGATATTTCCCTCAATGGAAAAGGAGCTGAAGAAGCCTAGGGGGATGGAGAGTGGGAAGGTATTACCTACTGCAAGAGCCTCTCTCGAAGATCTACTGTTACGGTAAGCTCTTACGTAACTGTACTATCTTACTTCAAGAGGGCTCTTGCAGTAGGTAATTACATATAGGACTGAATCTCAAGCAGTCTGGAACAAATAAAAAGGCACCGGGAGGAGGAAACTACTCATGAAAGTAGCAGTAGCCTTGCAGGCCTCAAGGCATGAGGCCCTGCAAAACAGCTAGCCCGAAGCCTGCTCTACGGCGAGAGGCAATGTCCAAACTGTAATGTTTCGTAAAGGTATGGACGGAAGTCCAGGTGGCGGCAGCACAGATGTCTGCCGCAGACACATTCTTAAAACAAGCCACAGAGGCTGCTACTCCACGAGTGGAGTGACCTCTGACTTGACCCGGAAGGGTCTTGTTGTACTTGTCATAACAGAAAGTGATGCAATGAGCCAACCACTTCGACAGGCATTGCTTGGAAACAGCATTGCCTTCCCTTTTGTGAGCAAAAGAGACGAACAGCTGGTCAGTCTTTCTGACATCCTTTGTCCTATCAGTGTAGTATCTCAGAATCCAGTGAACATCCATGGTATAGAGTAAATATTCTCCTTGGTTGGAGTACTGCATGAAAAAGGCAGGTAACTCTACAGACTGATTTAAGGTAGACTCAGCTACCACTTTAAGCAGAAACTTAGGGTTCGTGCGTAGAGCTACTCGTTCTTTGTGAAAAATCAAATAGGGAATTTTACACATAAGGGCCTGGAGCTCGGAAATTCTTCGAGCGGAAGTAATGGCCACCAAGAAGAGCGTCTTCCATGACAGAAACTTCAGATCTGCGGATGCCGCAGGTTCAAAGGGAGGAAGGGTAAGTTTCTCGAGAACAAAGTTCAAGTCCCAAGGGGGAGCAGGAGTCCGAACAGGGGGCCTCAGATGAAGGACCCCTCTAAGAAAAGTCTTGGACACCTCTAATTGGGCAAAGGCTTTATCGGCGAAAGGAACATGGTAAGCTGAAATAGCAGCCATGTGCACTTTCAAGGAGGAATGACTGAGACCCAGGTCAAAGAGATGACGTAAATATTCAAGCAGAATGGCCACTGGACAGGAGAAAGGCTCCACGTTCCTAGAGGCAGCCCAAATATAAAATCTTTTCCATTTCATGGCATAAGTGGACCTAGTGGAGGGTTTTCTAGCCTCCACCAGAATTTCAGCCACCGTTGGAGAGACACTAAAGCGAGATTGGGCTAGGTCTGCAGGAGCCATGCATGAAGTTGTAGGGACTTGAGGCCCGGATGGACCAGGGTCCCCTGATCCTGGGTCAGCAATCCTCGAGATAAAGGAAGAGGAGGAACCTCTAAGTATTGTTGTAGAAGAGAGAACCAGATTTGCCTGGGCCAGAAAGGAGCGATCAGAATCATTCTCGCTCTTTCCGTTGTTAGCTTCTGCAGTACACGAGGGACCAGAGGAATTGGGGGAAAAGCATAGACAAATCTGCCCTTCCAGTTTAGAGACAGAGCATTTCTCCAGAAAGTGCCTCGCTCTGGAGCGAGTAAGCAAAAGTTGGGAAGTTTTGCGTTTTGGGAAGAAGCGAACAGGTCTATCTGAGGAGTCCCCCAATGCTGGAAGATGTCGTCTAGAACCTTTTGGTCCAACTCCCACTCGTGTGGCAGAGCAGAGGAGCAGCTTAGCTTGTTTGCCAGGGTACTGTCGACTCCTGGAATATGGATCACCGTGAGGTGAAGGTTGTGAAGCATTGCCCAGTCCCAAACCCTCATAGCTTCCCTGCATAGAGGGTACGATCGAGTCCCTCCCTGCTTGTTGATGTACCACACCACGCACACGTTGTCCATCTGGACAGCTAGGTGACCGGGAAGGATGTATTGGTGAAGGGCTTGGAGAGCATATAGTACTGCTCGTAGCTCGAGCACATTGATGTGGAGAGCTAGCTCCAATCTGGACCATAAACCCTGGGTTCGGTGAGGACCCAGATGGGCTCCCCAACCTTCGCCTGATGCGTCCGTGGTCAGAGCCTGGTAGGGGGGGAGGATGACAGAAGGGGACCCCCCGAAACAGGTTCTCTCGAACCATCCACCATTGCAAGTCTCTTGTCATCAGCGAGGAGATCAGAACCAGATGATCTAGGTCGTCTACGAGTTGATCCCACTGTGAGCGGAGAGTCCACTGAGAGATCCTCATGTGGAGCCGCGTGCGGGGAACTGTGGGAATGGCGGCCGCCATGAGCCCCAAGAGACGGAGAACCGACCTCGCCGGACCCTTCCTGCATTCTAATAGCAGGGAAATCTGTGACTGAAGAGAGGCGGCCCTGTCCGGAGGAAGGAGGGCCTTGCTCACCTTCGTATCGAGGATAGCCCCGATAAACTGAAGTCTCTGGGAGGCATCCACATGAGACTTGGAATGGTTGATGGTGATACCCAGGCAAGTAAAAACCTGCTGGGTGAGGGAGAGAAAATGCAGGAGCTCCTCCCTGGACGAGGCCGCCAGGAGCCAGTCGTCCAGGTAGGGGAACACCTGAACTCCATAGAATGCAGGGTGGGCCGCTACCACTGCCAGGCATTTGGTAAAACTCGGGTGCCAAGGAAAGACCAAACGGGAGTGCCCGGAATTGGTAATGGTCCCCCTGGAAAGCAAACTGGAGGTACTTGCGATGCGAGGGACGAATGGGGATGTGCAGATATGCGTCCTGCATATCCAGCGCACAAAGCCATTGACCCGGCCGAAGAAGGGGCAGAAGGGTTTGAAGGGAGAGCATCCTGAACTTTTGTATTCCACGTAAAGGTTCAAGGAGCTGAGATCGAGAATGGGTCTGAGATCTCCAGTCTTCTTTGGGACCAGGAAGAAATGAGAATAGTAACCCGTCCCTTGAAGGTGAGGAGGAACGGGTTCTATGGCCTGCTTCGCGAGAAGGGCAGATATTTCTTCCCTGACCAAAGGAAGATGGTCCCTTGCATAGGACGACTTCAGAGTGGGGTGGCGGGGTGGTTTCTGTAGAAACTCTATGGAGTGCTCCTCAGCTATAATCTGAAGCACCCATGAATCCGTTGTAATCCTCTCCCAACCCGGAAGGTGGAGGAAGAACCTCCCTCCTACCGGTTCCTCCGGTGTGTCCAGAGGCGGTGGGAGAGGGAGGTCAGGTAATGTGTCTTGGCAGCGCGCAGCTGGGGCACCGCTGCTTTTGGGGGCCTGGCAGCTCGGGGGGCCTGGCGTTTAGTGGCCCGCCTTCCTTGGGGTTTCGCTTGGGGCCGACTGTGTCTGTGAAAAGGACGGCGCTGTGGTGGATGGGGATGGTACATGGAATCCACGGATTTCAGAGCCATCCCCTTCTCCAGCAAGTCGGTGATGATGTCCTTGACATCATTGCCGAAAAGCAATGAACCCCTGAAAGGGGCTTCCTGGATTCCTGACTGCACCTCCGGGACCAAACCTGACATGCGGAGCCAGGCATGACGCCAAAGACTTACGGCAAACGCGGAGCTCCGCCCGGCAGTGTCCACTGCATCGTATGTCGTCCGTAGGATGTGACAACTGGCCGAACGAGCAGAACAGACTAAGTCAGCTAACTCCTGCTTGACTTGGGAGTCAGGTAAGGAGTCAATCTTGGATTCCGCCTGGGTAAGGATGGCCTTCTGGTAATCCCCCATATGAGCTACATAATTCAGGGCCCGAATTCCCAGTGTGGAAGAGGCGTATATTTTTCTTCCATACTGGTCCAGGAGGCGAGATTCCTTGTCCAGAGGAGACAAGCTTAGATGTTTAGGATGTGCTGACCGTCCGGGAGCGGTGCTAATCACGACCGAGTCTGCACGAGGGTGAGAATCCAAAAAGTCTACACCCTCCGGAGCCTGGTATAGCCTGTTGGACTTCCAAGGAAGCAGGGCTAAAGCCGATGGTTGTTTCCAAATAGTGGAAACAAGGTGGGCATGAGGCTCGATCCAGGGTGGCACTAAAGTAGAGGCCGTAAGGGGCAGGTCCAGATGTTCAGCGAGTTTGACCTGCTGAGGATCTGGTTCCAGAGAACGCCACTGATGTACTTCCTGGATCTTCCTGAGCAACTCCGTGAAGGAAGGATCCTCCGGAGGTGACTTTGGAGGAGTCCTCGGCCGGGGCTTGGACGGAGAGCGAGGCTCGTCGTCTCTCTCGGAGCATCCTTCGGAGGAATCCGAGGGCGAAGAAGAAGAAGAAGAATCAGAAGCAGAATAAGACTCCCTGAGCACGTCTGGGGTGGGATCGGGTTCCTTAGGGGATCCTGGGACGCTGTCCTGACCCTCTCGGGATCAGGAGGCGGTGAAAGTGTGCCGTCTCGGGCGTGCGGGGCCGTGAGCAGCACCGTCCGCCGTGAGGACTCTCTACTTCCTTGAGTGAGCTGAGCCTTGGCCTCAGCCCACCAGGAAGCCAGAAGTCTCCTACAGATCCACCGGCGGCCGGGGCGTAAGTAGGAGGAGGGATAAGTATACAGATTGTATCCGTGGGCGAGTATCAAACCCGCTGCGGGAAAACCCGTGCCGGTATTGCGGTGTCAGCGGGACCGTGTCGGGTACCGCGCCCCGGTAAGACGCCGGATAGGACGGGCGGGAACCCGGTGCCGGAGTAGCTGCCAGAGCAGACGGCCCGGAAGGAGGCCCCATGGGCAGGTCAACACCGAGAGGCCTGGGGTGGTTGGGCCTGACGGAGGAATATCCCCCGCCGGCGCCGAGCTGGCGTCCGGGGCCGGGCTTGGATCCAGTTCCCTGGGAGGAGGGTCTGACAGGGTTGGAATATCCCCCGCATCGCCCGGGGACAGTGGAGAAAAGTCCCCGGGGTCAGGCTGGGGTGACTCAGCCCCGGACGGCAGCGAAGGCTGCGGGGAACCGGGTACAATGGGGGTTGGAGGATCCGTCGTGGGTTCCGTCGCATGTCGGGGGAGCCGACGTGCGGCTTAGGGGCAGGTTCCTGGCAGACGTCGGAGGAGCCAGCGTCCGACTTACGGGGTCCCACGTCGGAGGCGGGCCGAGGGAGGGAGGGAAGCGGCCCGGTCCGAGGGGGACGAGGTCATGCGCCGCCCAAAAGGGTCAGGCGTCTTATCGACCTTCTCCCGGCGGACGTCGGAGGAGCAGACGTCCGGCTTATGGGAGGTGCCAGCGCCAGTATGCCGCAAGCCAGCGGCGGTACTGGGGGCAGAGGCCTGCTTTTGCCCAGAGGCGCCCGCAAGGCCCGAACGCGAGCCCGACGGGCGGGCCGACGCCTCCTCCAAAACCTTGGAGGCTGTTATCGGACGGACCCCGGGAGGGGATGTTACCTGGGCCGCGACTCCGGCCGGAGTCGCGGGCAAGGAGGCCTTCTCCCGGTGCCTTCTTTTCCCGCTTTTTACGATGTCCTTCAGGAGAAGTCGACGCCTGCCTGAGCTTCTTCAATTCTTTTTCCATTGAAGACATCTTCTTCTTTAGCAGATGGGCTTCCAGGGACTGTTGGCGTCGTCTGTGGGTAGCTGCGTTGAAGTGCAGGCAATGCGGGCACTTGTCGACCGGATGGTCAGGGCCTAAGCAAAAAAGGCAGAGAGAATGGCCGTCCTTGTGTGGCAGTTGGGCGCCACACGAGTCGCACTTGTTTTTGGAAGGTGTAGGGGACGACATACACCGACGCTGACCTGAAGATGAGAAAGAAAAATACTCATAACCTCGGTAAAACCGACGAAAGAACAGGGCTTTGCTAAGCATGAACTTTACTGCAAGGCACTGCACAAGCTAACGGCGGGAAAGAACTGGAAGGCGGGCATCCGGGACCGCCCCTTTATATCGACGTCACATGACGCCGGTCACCTGACGGGGGGCGGTCCCTCGCCAGGGACTGCTAGCTATAAATTTTTCTGTGGGGTCCTGCCGCCGGCCGGCGTCAGTCCTATATGTAATTACCTACTGCAAGAGCCCTCTCAAAGTAAGATCTACTGTTATGGTAAGGTCTTTCGTAACTGTACTATCTTACTTAGAGAATGAGCTCCTGCAGCAGGCTACACCTTAAGGACCGAGTCCCAAGCAGTGGCCCAGAAGGGGAGAAAAGAAACAGGGTGGTACGGAAAAAAAAACATGGAATTCTTATGATAGAAGGCCTTGGAGAACAGCTAGGCCAAATCCTGCTCTTTTTCTGGAGGCAATGTACAGTGTGTAGTGCTTGACAAAAGTATGCACCGAGTTCTAGGTTGCAGCAGCGCAGATGTCTGCGGTCATAACATTCTTCATAGCTGCAATGGATGCTGCTATCCCCCTTGTAGAATGTCCCTTGACTGGCCCTTGCAAGGGTTCGTCATACTTGTTGTAGATGGACATTTCCTTATTGTCCACACTAGCACTAAACCTAGACATAAATGCTTTCTCGTAGCTTCTGATTTATAACCTGTGACCAAAACTGCAAGAATTCCACACCTGCTCCCCTTCCCTTTCCTACTTTTGGCTTTCTACTTATATATTACTCCCCTTACTCTTGCCAAACCGTGACTACCTCATTTATCCTATCTTGCCTGTCGCTGCTCAATATGCTAAAAGTATTTATTGCAAACACCAGTGTTAAGTTTATATACCCTGCCTTGAATTGCTGCCACGCTACCTTGTATTGCTTGCACACTATGTACCATAAGTCTCCTCACTGTCCATTATCTGCCGATGTTATATCCTATTATGTAATATCTTTCTTGAACTATGTGTGCACTTTGAATACGTGTAACAGTATTGCTCTAGTAAGTGTTGTATTTTTATGTAATGTCTTTTATCTGTAAATGTCTCAGGACCTCCTTGTGAATGAGCTTGTTCAATGGAGTATTCCTGCAATAAACTTGAACTTGAACACAATGCAACTGGCTAACCATTTTGACAGGGTTTGTTTTGCAACAGGATTCCCAGAGCCCCAGAGGCAAAAGAAACAAACAACTGATCGGACTTGCGGACCGATTTAGTACAGTCAAAGTAATAACGAAGGATCCTGTGAACGTCTGAGGTGAAGGAGCCCCCAATTTGAATACTTAAATAAACCGGAAGGCAGTTATCCTGGTTCAGTGTCAGGTCAGATGCTACCTTTGGTAGAAACTTAGGATTGGTACGAAGATACACCCAGTCTCTGTGAAAAACTAAATAAGGTTCTTTGCACATGAGTGCTTGAAGCTCTGAAATTCTTTGAGCCGAAGTAATGGCAACTAAAAATAATGCTTTCCATGAGAGAAAGCGAAGGTCGCAATCCACGGCCGGTAGAAAAGGAGCAAGGTTAATTTCTCTAAAACAAATAAAAGATCCCACGGGGGAACAGGATCCCTGATGTGAGGGTTTTAAATGAAGTATGCCCCACAGAAAGGTATGGGGGAGATCCAACTTTCTACCCTCCACAGGTGCATGATAAGCCGAGATGGCACAGAGGTGCACCTTAATGGATGAGTAGTGCAGCCCTGTGTCCGAAAGCGAGAGAAGATACTTCAAGACCAACTTCACCAGCAAGAAAAGGGGTCCAGGGAACATGCAGCTGCCCAGATGTAAAAACGTTTCCACTTCATCGCATATGTAACCCATGTAGATGGCTTTCTTGCCTCTACTAGGACTTCAGCTACCATCTGCGAAACTCCATAATGGGAGACAACTAAGTATGCAGAAGCCAAGCATAAAGGTATAGAGACCGAAGATCCGGGTGGACTAATGTGCCCTGGTCTTGGGACAGCAAGCTGGACAACAGAAGTAGTGGGAAAGGAGGTTCCACTGCCAATTTCTGCAAGAGGGGGAACCATATCTGGTGCAGCCAGAACAGGGCTATCAAAATTACTGGGGGGGGGGCGCTAATGAGCAGCTAACGTGGCAGAAGCGTTTTCTTGTCGCACTGTTCAAGCGACCGTTAAATAATAGAAACATTAAATATAAAATACCTCTTTGTGGTTCTCTAGTTACAGTAGCCGGTGCTGGACGGTATCATGGAGGAATATCCGAACTCCAACCACGCTAAGAGTCAACATTTCATAAGCAAAGCAGGTAAGAAGTCTGCGGGGTAGGCACCATGGGTGAAAACTGGCGTGAGTGTCACTGTCTGCTGCAGAGGTTGCCACGTTTGGCAAAGAGCTCATTGGCCAGGTAATAGTGGCGCTGGAGCCCAGATTAATTAAATTGGAGAGCAAATTGGACTCCCGGTTGCAGGAGGTCCTGAAGCTGCAAACCCAACAGGGTACTCAGCTGGCAGAGGCAGAAGAGCGACTATCCAGACTGGAGGACAACATGCTGTCGGTTCCTGGGCAAGTCTTGGAGCTTCAGAAGGAGTTAGAGGAATTTAAGGAAGCCTACGACTATCAGGAGAATTATCACCGGCACTTTTACTTGTGCCTACGAGGTTTGTCAGAGGGACGAGAGGGAGCCCTAGATTTCTGTGGTAAAGTGCTGCCGGAATTGCTTGGCATGCAACCCAAACATGAAAGGGTAAAACTGGAGCGAGCCCATCAGGCTGTGATGCCGCAACCACTGGCGGGCCAGCTGCCACGGCAGATTATCATGAGATTCCATCATTTCCAGGATCGGGAGGCGATCCTAAAGGCCTGCAGAGCTAAAGGCGCATTAAGCTTTGAAGGGAACAGTCTGTTCATCTCGCAAGATTATTCTGCAAGATTACTCAAAAAACGCAAGATGTTCAACGCAATCATGGCGCAGTTGAGGGGCTTAAAGGTTGAGAACTTCTTAGTGTACCCTGCCACGCTGAAGATCCGACATGAAGGGGTGACCTTCTCCTCCTGGGAAGTAGAGAAAGCTGAAGGAATTTGTCAAGACACTGCGCAAGAAAGTGGGTTGAGGTGATGGCAATGGACACAGCCCAGGTGTCTGTTGTTTCGACCTCAAGAGACCAGTTTTTGCTGCATTGTTGTTTAAAGCTCAGAGGATTGGTACACCTTTTTTGTTCTCGTTTTGTTTGCCTACCATCTAGTTCAAAGAGCTATACAGGGGAAGAGAGATCGTTGATGCATGTAAGAACCTGGGTATGATGAATCTTTGAATAAAATGATCTGGTTTGAGCATCTGAGAATAAGAGAACTGATGTGAAAAGACTGGGGCACCAATGGACTTAGGAGAGACTGGAGTTCAGGTCCCCTTTTTTCTTTCAATGGTGACCCCACAGTTTAGTAACAGGCCATACATGGTCTGATGGGCCTCTTAGTTTGGTGGCAGTGGGGGGAGCAGGCTCAGCGCGTGTGGTAGAAGGTGCGGCCCTGTTCTCCCCTTGCCTGCTGCTGCAGAGAGGCTACATGTGCTCGAAGGCCCCTCCTCACAAGTGCCTAGTCACTACTACAAGTTCAATAAAATGCTGTAGGTTTCTCATTTCCTGTGTACATGATGGAGGGGAATCATCCCTCATTTTTGATCTTTTTTGGTAACTGGGTGGTGGGGGATGAGAGATAATGTGATGGGGATTGGGTGGCTGCAGGGTTGGAGTTATGAATCGAGTGGTCAATCAGTCTCGGATAGAGCCTCTGAGGGGTTTGTGGGGACACATAGAGTTGATCATTGCTTGCACGCCATCGACGGGGAAGGTGTTTTCATGACTCACGCTACTCCCCATGGGGCAGATGGAACTTAATACAAGGGAGCGGGTTCGACATCCGTCTTGCAGATATAGCCTTTTCTGCCCTTCGGTGGCGGGCATCGAGATTGCGTGTTGTCCCTTCTCTCCCCCGGTGCTTGACCTCCTGGGGTGGATATGGGTGTTGGTTTTATTTCATATAAGTGGATGGAGGTGCTACTCCCGATCCGATGATGGGAATTAGGAGGTGGAGCTGGGGACAGGCACAGTCATATTAAACGTCACCACGATTGTGCGTGGAGGGTATTGCAGTACTCCAGAGCGAGGAGGTAAACCCATGCACTAATCAGGCCTGACGGGTGGTGGTACGCAAGGGGCTATAATGCTACTACTCAACAGTGTGAACTAAATCTTATTAAATACCTAAGGTGAGCAAGCAGGAGTTCAGAATAGCTGCCCCCTCTTGCCTCGGCACCACTGACAGTGCGATTAAGGTTGAGGGACCCGCTATGACCTGCAGGAATATATTAGGGGCTGACATACAGTGAGGTGCAAGTATTGGCTTTTGGCATGGCGGTGGAGACCGTGACCTTGTGAGGGGGGGATACAGAATCGAAGTTGCATCGGGACATGTATTAAGGTTTAGAATAGCCGTAAGGGGTAGTACACCATGGGTGGTTTCGGCTGTTGGGCAGGGTGGCGGGACGCACATGCCAGTTGAAGGGGGCTTTCTGAACACTTGTGCTACATTAGCAATTAGTGTTGACAGGAGATAAGAGACGAAAGGAGATGGCGCTGGGGGGGTTCACAGGGATGAAACCTTGTAGGGGAGGGGGAAGGGTAGGAGGACAGGGAATATCTATTATCAGTAAAGTACGATATGGGGGAAGGGATAGATGGTGGAGATATATGATGGACGTGCGTTTTTCAGGTGGGATGATGCGTCAGGAGGAGGGGAACTGGTGGGAGGTGCTGGAGGGGTGGAGGGAGGGACAGAGGGAGTTAATTCATTATTCTTGTTACTGCTGTTAGTCTGTTTTCAGATGCAATCAATGTTGAGAATGTCATTGGTGTTGTACTGTATAATATGGACCAAAAGGGCTGGAATAAATGTACCCAGGAATTGGGGAGGGATAATTGGCTACAAGGTGAATTGTGGAGCTGGGAATTTTTACATATAGACCATGGCTAATATATCGTGTGTTAATGTCATTTCATGGAATGTCAAAGGGATAGCAAGTCCAGTGAAGAGAACATCACTTTTGACTGCTCTGAAGAGGGTAGGAGCGCAGGTGGCTTTATTACAAGAAACCCACCTAATGGATGTAGAACATACAAAATTGGTTCAGAATTGGGTGGGGAGGTGTTATGCGGCTTCCTTTTCTTCCCATAAGCGTGGGGTAGCTATACTCCTGCACAGGAATTTTCCCTTTGAAGTTCGGAGGGTGGTGCGTGACCCAGAGGGAGGCAGGTACATTTTTATCTTGGGAATATTAAGGGGAGAAGCAGTTATGTTTGGGTGTATTTATGCCCCGGCGGTGTACAAGCCACAGTTCTACATCTCTTTGCTGGACTTGCTAATAAGGGAACAATTCCTTGGACTGATCTTGCAGGGTGATTTCAATTGGACCATGGATACTTGTATGGATCACTCTGAGGGCAGGGGTAGGACATCAGAAACCATGGGTCAGTGGCAGCTTGGGATGGCGGACCTGGACTTGGTGGATGACTGGCATACAGCCAACCCAGGAGCAAGGGAGTATACGTTCTACTCTAATCCACACAAAACCTGGTCACGTTTAGACTATATTTACCTACCCAGGGGTTGGGTTGGAAAGGTGCAGGATATTTCCCATAGTCCTATCCACATCTCCGACCATGCCATGGTGGTTTTGAAATTGACTAGTAGGGAATGGGGGGGAGCCGCCATAATGGAAGTTTCCTACACATATGCACAAAAACCAGGCCTTTAGGGAGTACTTAGTGGAGCAGTGGCAATTTTATGAGAAGACTAACTCCTCCCCAGACATATCTAAAACTACTTATTGGGAGGCTAGGAAAGCTTTTATGAGGAGGGCTGTCATAGCCTATATGTCGAAGCTAAGACGGCAGAAGAGGGATAAACGGGTGGAGTTAGAGCGACAGTAAAAGAACTTAGAGAAACGAGTAGCAACAGGGGAACAAGGAGAAGCACCCAAGCTGCTGATAGCAGCAAGAGAGGCTTTAAATGCCCTGCTACAGGAAAAAAGCCGGCAGAACCTGGTTTTACTGCCAGCGGCAGGTTTTTGAATGGGGAAAAAAACCAGGGCCTTTACTAGTGAGACTAATGAAAGGTGGTAGGTGCCCTGCACGTATCTTAGGGATAAGGAATAGAGACGGAAAACTCTGTACGGACTCTAGAGGTATCAGAGAGTGTTTTCAAATCTTTTACAAAGGTCTCTACAAGGCAGAACATAAAGGAAAAGAAACCCAAATACAGAGATTCCTGGATGGCCTGCAGCTGCCTGTAACCTCAATAACTCAGGGGGAACAACTTGGTCAGCCTATTACAAGGTCAGAAATTTTGGGGGCTATACAAAAACTGCAACAGGGGAAAGCCAGTGGCCCAGACGGCTTCCCAATATTTTATTTATTTATTTAGATTTTGGTGACCAGGTAAGCCCTCTGAGATCAGAGATCCCTTTTTCAGGGGCGACCCGGGGTTGGTTACAACAACCACTTTACATTAGATGAGGATTCTAGTGAAATACAATAGCTCAGTTACAGAGAGTACATACATAGTCAGTGGGGTACATTAGACAAAAGTTGGTAGAAACAGTTTCATTAGATCAGGTCCACAGCATTATTAACATTAACCACTGGCAATCCAGGGAGAGAAGAGTATTAGTCAGTTGTCATAGAAAGGGGTTTGGTTTAGGACCTGATATAGCGGTTACAGCCGCAGAGGCTCAGCTCAAGAAGATACACTCTGAGTCCAGATTTGAACCCGGGGAGTGAAGGCTTGTCAAGTAAGCTTACTGGGAGCGAGTTCCACAAGTGGGAAGCCGCATACTGAAAAGAACGCTTTCCTTGGTTGGTGCGAACTCGGGGGATGTCAAGGAGACGACTTGCTGTAGACCGGAGGGTTCGGCAGGGGACTTTGGGAGTGAGCAGGCCACTCAGGTGAGGCAGGTAGCCTAGGGACGTGAATTTATAGGTCAGGCAGGCAGTAGGATAGGATAATTTAAGCCTTAGGGTAGGCCAGTGTAGGTCAGTAAGGGCCTCACAGTGATGTCTCCTTGGGGAGGAGTTGGTTCCAAAGCAGGCAATTCGGTGATAGAGAGCGGTAAGCTTGATTAACTGTCTCCCGGAGAGACTGGAGTAAGGGGGAGCCATATAGCAATGAGGGGAGGAGGTTACAGTTTGCTACGGCTCGTCGTGCTTCACCGGAGAGGGAGTTTCCCAGACTGTATAAGAGGCCAAGCCTCTGATGTATGGATCTAGTTAAGGCATCGAAATGTAGTTTGTAGGTTAACTCCTGGTCAAGGAGAACCCCAAGATACCTGAACTGGTCCGAGACATCTACTTGCCTTCCTAGGGCTGATGAGAGTTGGAGTAGCCCACTACGGTCACTGCCCAGGCGTCGAGTCCCGAAGAGGACTGCTTTTGTTTTTTCTTCATTTAGTTTTAGAGAGTTTGCAGTGAACCAGACTTCAAGAGCTGAGAGGCTGGCCTGAAGTTTGGAGGAGATAACAGAGGGTTGGGGGTCACTGAAGTAGATTACAGTGTCATCCGCGTAGAGGATAAGGTTGCAGGGTGCACAATCCTCTTCGATGTCATTTAGGAATAGTGAGAATAGTAGGGAGCCCAGGATGGAGCCCTGGGGTACCCCAGAGATCATAGGTCTGGGGTTAGATTGTGCACCTCGCCAGCGGACTTTTTGGGATCTGTTTGTCAGATAGCTCGTGAACCAGAAGAGTGAGAGCTGATCCAGACAAAGACGATGAAGTTTGGTAAGGAGAAGCTCATGGCTGATCAGGTCAAAGGCCTTGGATAGGTCAATGAATAGGATGCCCAGTGGGATGCCTTGGTCCATGGCCTTAAGAATGTCATATGTTAGACGGATAAGGGCGGTGTCGGTGGCATGACCTTTCCTAAAGCCGTGCTGCACTTTGGAGAGGAATAAGTGTTGTTCTAGGTAGTCTTGGAGTTGATTATAGACAAGTCTTTCCTGAATTTTCACCAGGGGGCAGAGAAGAGAGAGATGGGCCTGTAGTTTCCCACTCTATCCCGAGTTCCTTTTTTGTGGATAGGGACAATGGTCACAACCTTCCATTTACTGGGGACCGTCTCTTCTTGGAGGGACCTATTGATGAGCAGGGTGACGGGATAGGCGATGGCTGGGGCTGCAGCCCTCAACAGCTGAGGTTCTAGAAGGTCATTTCCAGGAGAGGAATCTGGGTTTATTTTGCGCAGAAGGGGATGAACTGTTACAGGCTCAACTAGTTTCAGGTGGAATGAGGGCCGAGGTAGCACCCTGTCTACATAGGGGAGAAAGGGGGTCCCAGGCACTGGTGGGAGGCAACCATTAGAGTTTGTAAAGGAGGCACAGAAAGCGTCCGCCACTTTAGTCGGGTCACTGGTAAATAAATCCCCGATTAGGAGTGAATCATCATGTTCTTTTGAGGGGCCTTTGAAGAGAGAGTTTATGTGGCCCCAGAATTTCTTTGGGTCACGTAGATGGCCAGTTTGGAGGTCCCTAAGGAATTTGGATTTGGCCTGTTTTGCATTTTTTTTTTGCATTGGTTCCTCGGGCACCGGTACTTCTCTCAGTCCAGTTTACAGCCAGAGGATTTGTAGAGTCCCCATGCCTTGTCTCGGAGTCGCATGGTATGCTTTAGTTTAGGGTTTAGCCATTTATGGTATTTTCCCTGTACCCTGAGCTTTTTTCATGGGGCATGTTGGTTAGCTAAGGACAGGAATGTTTTAGTGAAGTATTCCAGCGCCTCGTCAAGTGAGGGGAGAGAGACAATGGGGTCCCAGTCGACTTTCCAAAGGTCAGAACAGAGGTCACCGGGTACAAACCGGCTGAAGTACCTTGCTTCAATCACCCTGGCAGCGACCTTAGGGGGTTTATTGGACCAGGTACAGAATAGGGGAGTGGTCGCTCAGGGAGTTGGACATAATCCCAGCAGTCGGTATTTGGTCGGGGCAGGAGACGAGCGCCCAGTCAAGTAGTGTGTGATTGCCAGACTTGGTATTAAGCCTGGCTGGCAAATCAGTCACTTGGGTAAGTGATGAGTCCAATATTAGATTCTTGATTTGGAGGCACTTGGGGAAAGCCAAATTAGGTTGAAATCCCTGAGGAGGATGGTCTCACCCAGGGGGTGATTGTGGAGGGCATTTGTAAGGGATTCTAGGGAGAAGGCAGTGGTTTGGGGAGGGAGGTAGGCACACCCTATAAAGAGAGGCTTGATATCTTCCAGGAGTATTTTGACAAATAGTACCTCACCCAGAGATCCATTTTGAAGTGGAAGATCGATCTGGGTTGCATTCAGGAAGGAGTTGAGGTAGATAAGAACCCCCCCTTTTTTCCTGCTCTGTCCTTTCTAATGGTCTGATAGCCAGCCAAATCGACTTCATGGGGGAGGATGTGAGGCTTTAGCCAGGTTTCCGTCACTGCTAGTATATCTGGTTTGTAGAGTAGGGTCCAGGCCTCAAGGTCAGGCATTTTGTGCCTTAGGCTCCCAATGTTCATGTGCACCAGCTTGAGCCCACCGGTGTTTGCCCAGAAGGGGATTGTGGGGTCACTAAGGGTGAGGTTAGGAGAGAAGGGACCTGGGTTGGATTCAATGTCTCCCCAAAGCATTAGCTTGAGCCTAGTGAGGGAGCCAGTGGAGTTGGGGGGTAGAGGGGTCAGTATAGATTCAGGTCAGGGGCAGGATTATGACTGAGAGTGGTCGGGGGAGGTCCTCGTATGCTTGGTATAGGGTTGTTTAGCCTCTCATGCATAGGATGATTTAGAATTAGAGGGAAGTAGGAGTTTAGTTTTTTGAGGGAAAGGCTCATCCCAGCAGTCAGAGATAAGGAAGTTTCAATGTAAATTCTCTGACTTGGGTAGGGGTCCCTGCACGGGGAGAAAAATTCTGTTCTGCTAGTTGGAAATTTAGGGCCGAGGCCGAGGTGTAGGGAGCATATCTGGATTGCAGTTATGTTGCGGGTTTTTAGCTCAGAAGAGGGACGGGGGATATGATTTTAAGTTACTACAACTGCCAGCAGGCAGCAGGGATTTAAGCCGTTTTAATGGGTAGGAGGCTGACAGTACAGTTTTTGATATGACCTCTAGTGGAGAGGTCTGATAAACTGCAGATGGGAAAGTGAGCTGATAGGTTATGCAGCTCACGTGACCACTGCTATATATGCAGATGTTCACCAAGGGTGGTGGTGTGGGTGGTGGGGAGCCGGCGCACGCGCCGGCGGGGCTCCAACTGAGAAGCTTTAGAGGGGCATAGGATGTTTGCCCAGGCACAATGTCAGCCAGACAAGAAGGAGTTCTTTGGAAGTACCTATGGTTCGTTTTCGGGGCTCCGGTGCAGGTAAGGCGAGGGGTGCTCCGTTGGGGGAGGGTTACTCAATTTGCCCTCGCGACCTCCGCTTCTCCGGTTTTCATAGGGTAAGGTCCGGTGCTGCTCCGTGGGGGGAGGGCTGCTCAGAGAGCACCTCGCGGCCTCCGTATCTCGGGAGGATCTGTGGAGGGACAGGAGAGAAGGGGACTTAATGAGGAGGTAGAAACTGTAGTTGAGTGCTCAGGTTACAGAATTGTACGATTAGCTTAATTCAGCTAATTGCAGCTGCGTAGGTCCCTCGGACAGGCTATACAGGCAGAGAGCAGACATACAGAGATAAAGCTGAGCTGGGACACAGAAAATTTAAACAGTAGTTGCTAATGTTGATCAATCTGAGCAGGCAGCGTCTTTTTTTTTTTTTCAATTAAGGTAACAGCCAGGTTAACAGGTGGCAGTGCTTTTCAGTAAAAAAAAAGTTTGTGGCAAGCCGTGCTGGGACACAGAAACCTTAAACAGCAAATTAACTTGATTATTTAAGACTACGATATGGAGCTTGGCTGGGACACAGAGAATTTAAACAGTAGTTGCTAAAGTTACTGTAAATCAATCTGAGCAGGCAGCGTTATTTTTTTGTCAATTAAGGTAACAGCCAGGTTTAACTGGGGCAGTGCTTTTCAGTAAAAAAGATCATGGCAAGCCGTGATGGGACACAGAAACCTTAAACAGCAAATTAACTTGATTATTTAAAACTACGATATGGAGCAGGTTTCATTAAGGTAACAGTCGGATAGCACATAATGGCAGGCTTTTGGGCAGAAAATCGGAGTGGTCAGAGACTATCTCCACTGCTGCGCCGAGTTTAAAATAATGCAAATGGCGCCAAAGTCAGCAACCTCTATTGTTTGTCCAACTGAGAAGCTTTTGAGAGGCATAGGATGTTTGCCCAGGCACAACGTCAGCCAGACAAGAAAGAGTTCTTAGGAAGTACCTATGGTTCGTTTTCGGGGCTCCGGTGCAGGTAAGGGAAGGGGTGCTCCATAGGGTGAGGGTTACTCAGTTTGCCCTTGCGACCTCTGCATCTCCAGTTTTCGTAGGGTAAGGTCCGGTGCTGCTCCATGGGGGGAGGGCTGCTCAGAGAGCGCCTCACGACCTCCGTATCTCGGGTGAATCTATGGTTAGTTTTCGGGGCTCCGGTGCAGGTAAGGGAAGGGGTGCTCTGTTGGGGAAGGGTTACTCAGTTTGCCCTCGCGACCTCCACTTCTCTGGTTTTCATAGGGTAAGATCCGGTGCTGCTCCATGGGGGGAGGGCTGCTCAAAGAGCGCCTCGCGACCTCCGTATCTCGGGTGAATCTGATGAGTATTATAAGATCCTGGGGGGGTCATGTGGCAGGGGCGCTATGTGAGCTTTTTGAGCAACAGAAGGGAGGTGAAACTCCCGAGCTACAAGATACCTGCTATGACGCTGCCATATGTTTGATACCCAAACCAGGCAGGGATGGGATGGACTGTGCAGTGTACAGACCCATTTCACTGCTTAACTCTGATTTAAAGATTTTAGCCAAAGTGCTGGCTACTAGACTGGAAAATATATTGCCGGACTTGATTCACCCAGACCGGGTTCATTAAAGGCCGCCAGACGTATCATAATATGTGCAGGTTACTTAATATAATATGGTGGGCTGGTCAAGAGGAAGAGAAAGTGGGTATTGTCTCAATGGATGCAGAAAAAGCATTTGACAGGGTGGAATGGGACTACCTGTTTGTGGTAATGGCCAGGTTTTGTCTGGGTGACTTATGTGGGATGGGTGATGGCCATGTACAAGAAACCCAAGGCTCGGGTCTTGGTCAATGGGGGCCTTTCAGGGCGGTTTGATTTAGCAAGGGGCACTAGGCAGGGATGTCCCCTGTCACCTCTCCTATTCACTCTGGCGCTCGAACCCCTGGCAGTGGCAGTGCATCAACAACAATGAGTTGAAGGGATTGGTGGGGCTCAGGGAACTGTGCATAAAGTTGCTTTATATGCTAACGATATGCTCATTTGTTAAAAACCCACAAAAGGTCCATGGTACCATTGTTGTCCCTTATTGAAGAATTTGCCAGTTTCTCTTGTTACAATGTTAACCTGGAGAAATCAGAAATGATGCGTTTCCCAGAGGGTGATAGGGCATTAGAGGGTTTGGGACTTAAAATTGTGCAGTCTGGCTTCAGATATTTGGGGGTGTGGGTCGAACGGGGACTGGGCGGTCTATATAATTTGAATTAACCCCCTATGATTAAAACTATACTTGTGGATCTCAGGAGGCGGGCACAGCTTCTGATCTCCTGGCTAAGAAGGATTAACTTGATTAAAATGAACATCCTTCACCAGATTTTATACCCCATGCAAGTGTTGCATTTGGGATTAACAAAAGGGGACGTTAAGCAGCTGGAGGTAGGGTTCTCGGAATTTATATGGCATGGGAAAAAGCCACAAATTAGTCTAAAAAGACTCAGGGCAGAAAGGAGTAAGGGAGGGCTTAATTTCCCAGACCTGGACAATTACTATTTAGCTGTACAGCAGAGAGGGATTGTAGATTGGGTGCACCAACCACCAGTTGCTAGCTGGGTGGAGTTGGAACAGTGCGGGGTCCCAGGAAGGCTCACTGCATACTTACATAGTAAAGTGCCCTGGCCTTATAGAGCGTTGGGAGGTAGCAACCCAATGGTACGGGCAGTACGTGAGGCTTGGGAACAGCTTAAAAGGTATAAGGTGCGTGAGCAGGGAGAAACCCTGTTGATGCCAGTGGCCAGGAATCCCTTTTTCTTGCCGGGTATGAAGGGCAAGGGTTTCAGTGAGTGGGAGAAGCGAGGAGTAGATTGTCTGGGTAACCTGATAGTGAAAGGGAAATTTAGCACTTTTGAAATGGTGAAGCAACACTTGCAGTTGGAGGAGCACCATCTATATAGGTATTTGCAGGTTCGGCTTTTGTGGGAAGATTAGATAGAAGGGATCAGGATGGACAGAAACCAGATCCAAAAGAGCAGCTGGTGTATTATGCTGGGAAGGATCCTAAGGGATTCCTGGGGAGGGATGCCAAGCAGGGCAAGCAAAGACTGCCAGACTTGACTGGGAATACAAGGGCTCTGTGGGAAAGGGACTTGGAACAACACATTTCTTTTTTTTTTTTGTGTTATGTGTTTATCCTCCTTCTCGCCTCCTAGTTCACCACTCCTTCCGGCTGCTCATGCTACCCGTGACCCCCTCGCCCTGTCCCTCCTCCCCTCACCTCAGAATGCACCCAACCGACCAAGGGTAGCCGGCATATCCTTTGCTGGGTGGGTCCCCTCCTCCAAGGGGAAAGACACCGGGAGGAGGGCAACCAGCGTACTAGGCATCAGTCCTTGAGTGCTGCTGAGGTGGGTTCGGAGGCTACAGGACATCTCGGGCCAGCGGGAGCGGGCAGCCATCATCCGGCGGACCAGGAGGCTGGAATTTCCGCTTTTCTCCCGGGGCGTGGTGTGCCACAAACGTCAAGGCGTAGTCGACATTCACCACGCCCCCATGTATGTTGAGGCTCTGCTGCTGGTCTCCCCGGCCTCCACCAGGGGGTACCAGACAGCGAGCCTACATCCCCTCCCACCCCCTGGAGTAGGCGAGCAGTCATAGGACGCTCAAACCCTACTCCTCCCTGGCCCGGCTCTCAGCGACAGTCGTTCCCGAACCCGGTCGCCACGTAGCGGAGATCCAACACAGTTCGACGAAAGCCAGCGGGAACAACACATTTCTAAGAAAACTGGAAGGTGGTACTACATATGTCGGAGGGGATAATGGTCTGCAATAAGTTTAAAGAGGTTTTTTTTAAATTCCTACACAGAGTACATTATCCTCCAGCTATTGTTCATAAAGTCCGCCCATCATTATCCCCCATGTGTGGAAGGTGCAGAAGGGAAATGGGCACCTGTATTAACCATTTCTGGACCTGCTCAGTTTTAGTAAAGTACTGGGAAGATGTGGTTGCTGAGGTGGCCCAGATAGCTGGTCGCCCACTGCAAAGGGACCCCTTGACCTGCCTTTTTGGTGTGGAAGTAGTAGAAGGGGAGGAGTGGACTCTGCTTCCCAGATGGATGAGGATCATGTTTGTGCTGGCCAGACATTGCATCCAGAATACTTGGGTCTCGAGTGTCAATCCAACGGTCCCTGTTTGGCGCCAGATAGCTCTGCGCACTCTGGCGCTAGAGAGATTGAGGTAAATTGTCCAGGATAGGGAGGGGGCCTTCCTGAGGGAGTGATCCCCCTTTCTCTCCTCTTTGAGTGTGGCAGAAAATGTGATGTTATGGACGGGAATGGGCACATGAATTACATGAGAAGGATGTGTACACCCTTATAGGTTGTTCCAGACTACAAGGAGGCTCTTGAAGATGCCAGGTGGGAGGGGAAGTATTCTGCCAAATTCATTTAAATGGGATAGAACAGCACTGTAATGATGAAATGTGATTTGTCTTTGAAAAGCCTAATTTGCACACCTGATTGCAACTGATTGTTGTTGTTTATTCTTATATGTCTGTTTTTGTCTGTATTACTTAAAAGGAACTTAATAGATTATTCAAAAATAAATAAATAAATAAATGTATTGCCACCCCTTCGGCCTGCAGTTTCAGCAACACCCTCTGCAGAAGGGGAAAGGGAGGGAATGCGTAAAGAAACCTCCCTGTCCAGCAGAGGGACAATACATCTTGCCAGAAAACACCAAGCCTGGGATCTCGCAAGCAAACACTGGGCAGTTCTATGTTGCTTAGGGATGCAAAGAGGTCCAGCTATGGACGGCCCCATCTTTCGAAGAGGTTGTCCACCACTTCTTGAAGCAGCTCCCACTCGTGATTCCTGAATCAAGAGTGGCTGAGCTCATCTGCCAGGACGTTTTGGATGCATGGAAAATGAACCACTGTCAGCATTAGTCCATGTTCTAGGGCCCAGTACCACAATCTCATGGCTTCTCTGCACAGAGGGTAGGAGTGCGTCCCCCCCACTTGTTGATATAAAAGACCACCAACATGAACCAGCAGGGGATCCTGGGAAAGGTGCGTCTACAAGGCCTGCATGGCAAACGGAATCACCCTCATCTCTAAAATACTGATGTTCAGGGGCACTTCTAGGTCTGACCATGTGCCCAGAGTACAGCGATTCTGAAAGTGAGCGCCCCATGCTAGACCCAGTGCATCTGTGATCAGGATTTGGCTCCTTAAATCAGATTGGAACAGTACTCCCAATTCCAAATTTGGAGAAGTTAACCACCATGACAGCGGTTGCTGAACAGCCCTCGATATACTTACGGGATGTTCAAAGTCGTCGGACCTCTGCTGTAGGTGCGACAGAGAGCAGCCACCAGCTTCCTTATAGCAAGGAGGTGATTTAATAGAAGTACACTGAATTGAATTCTTAAATTTGGGGCCTGCATAAGTAAGTGGAAGTCAGTGTTTTGGTTCTCTGTTTTGGGGGCTGACTTTTCTTAGTGAAACTTTTATTTGCCAGGGAGGAAATTTAGCTGGGAGAATATCTGCAGTCATTTGAGACTAGATCTCTTACTTAAACTCTGTGAAATAGGTGCCTGAAAGGAAGGAAGGCATTTATGGCAGTGGTGGGTCAGAGTTGCAGCTGATTGTTTCTGGATGTCACGGGCTTAGAACTGGGGGAGGGAAGGGAGAGGCACGGGGTAAATATGTTGCATGGCAGAACACGGTGCGTCACAATCGCACTGTGAGATTACTTGGTTTCTTTTATTCTGTGGGGGCTGTCATGCGCCACACACATCACCCCCCCACTAAAGATTCTAACTTCATGGGGGGTTCAACTCGGAGTGCACACAGGTCCGGGTCTTACTATTAAGTGTACGATATTATGACCCAGTGCGGAGGGAGGTAAGGTGCCTGCCCGGCATCATGGCTTGGAGGGACAGGAAGTGAATCCTCAGGATCGTGGGAGCAGCTGCACTGGGGAGGGAGCAGGATGTCATTGTCCACCAAGGGGCAAATGATCTGGCTGCTAATGGGATCAGAGCAGTGCAGCAGGAGTTTGTGGAGTTGGGAAGGGTCCTTAGACAAGTGGCACACACGGTAACTTTCTCGGGAGTGCTACCTGTTTATGGCATGGGTGAGGTTAGGGTACTCCACATCATGGGATTCAATGACTGGCTGAAAAACTGGTGCGGAGCTCAAGGATTTGGCTTCATTGGGGACTGGGCGTTCACCTGGAGGGATACAGGCCTATACTGGCATGATGATGTGCATCTGTCCGGGAGGGCAACCAGGATCCTAGGTGACAGGTTTAAATGCTTCACTGGCAAACATTTAAACTAGCCAAGGGGGAAGGCACTGAAGAGATGCAGGGAAATCCCCCATCCCCCACAAAAAACATGGTAGTTAGCAAAGTAAACACAAAGGTAGAGAAGTCAATAGGGAGCAGAACATGGGGTAAATTCAGAAAAAGGCAGTAAGGACAGGGATGGGCCTAGAAGGGTTAAGGCCATCATAAAATGGAGGGCGATGAGTACCAATGCTCGTAGTCTGGGTAACAAGCTCCCTTAACTAGTGTCCCTGATGGAAGAGGGACACCTGGATATCGTGGCAGTCACAGAAACATGCTACACAGAGAACCATTACTGGGACTTCAACATACCAGGGTACACAATCTACAGGAGGGACAGGGAGGGTAAAAGAGGAGGAGTAGCCCTCTACATAAGGGAAGGAATCAAAGCAACAGAACTAAAGGGTAAACAGGGAGAGGAGAAGGCACTGTGGATCACCCTGGAGACAGGAAATGGCAACACAATCTGCACAGGGGGTTGTTTACAGACCCCCATCTCAGGGGGAGGCAATGAACAAGGAAATGATAGAAGGAATTCTTAGAATGGCAGAAAAAAAGAGAGGTATTGTTGATAGGGGACCTGAATATGCCAGATGTTAACTGAAGCACCTTTACTGCAGCCACATCCAAGAGCAAGGTCATCCACGATGCCCTAAAGGTGCATGCCTCAGACAGCTAATGTTTGAACCCACTCGGGAGTGAGCAATCTTAGACCTGGTACTTTCAAATGGGGATGGAGAGAGGATCTCAGATTTAGAAGTGGGTAGCCATCTGGGAACAAGCGACCACCAAACAGTGTAGTTCACAATAAACACAGCTGTAGAGTCAAGCCATACAAAAGCAAGGGTGTAGGACTTTAGGAGGGCAGACTTTGGCAAAATGGGAGAGTGCCTCAGAAAAGCACTAGCAAACAGGCAAGAAGGAGGGGTGGAAGAACAACGGGGAAAAATCAAAACTGCCATCACAGAGACAAGACTTTGTGTAAAGCAAATCAACAAAACAAAATGAACAAAAAAGCCAATATAGTTCTCAAAAGAGGCGGCAGGGAAGGTTAAGGAGAAAAGAACAGCATTCAGGAAATATAAGGAGACACAGAAGGAGCAGGACAGAGAACTATATCAGTCAAAGCAGAAGGAAGCAGGGAAGGCAGTCAGAATAGCAAAGGCCCAAACTGAGGAAAAAAGATAGCCAACTCTGTTAAGAAGAGAGAGAAAACTTTTTATAGGTACGTTAGGGAGCGAAGAAAGACCAAGGGAGGGATACTGAGCCTTAATAAAGGGGAGAGAATGTGGGCAGAGGGCGACAGTGAAAAAGCAGGGATACTGAAGGAAAACTTCTGCTCAGTAGTCACAAAAGAGGAGGAGAAGGTACCTAAACCAAACAATAGAAACACTCTGGAAAGGGGGGTTGATACCAGTACATTCACAGAAGAAAGGGTTCTGAAAGAACTCTTAAAACTGAAGGTGGACAAAGCGATGGGTCCTGACGGGATTCACACAAGAATTCTAAAAGAACTAAGGGAAGAACTAGTGACACCCCTGACTACCCTCTTTAACAAATCATGGGAGGATGGGGTGGTACCCGAGGACTGGAGGAGGGCGGATGTGATTCCCCTTCACAAAAGTGGGAGCTAGGCAGAAACAGGAAACTACAGACTTGTTAGTTTGACCTCAGTGGTAGGGAAAATAATGGAATCACTTCTGAAGGAAAGAACTGCTGAGTACCTAGAGGGCAGCGGGGCACAGGACACAAGCAGCATGGATTCACAACGGGAAGGTTGTCTCAGATTAATCTAATAGATTTCTTTTACTGGGTGACCAAAGTAGTAGACCAGGAAGGGGCTGTGGACATGGCCTACCTAGACTTTAACAAGGCATCTGACACAGTCCCACACAAAAAGATCATCATACAAGTTAGCCAGCCTTGGAGTGGGTCCCAAGGTGGTAGCCTGGGTAAAATATTAGCTGGACAACAGGACACAGAGGGTAACAATAAACGGAGTCCACTCTGGAGAATGGGGGATTACTAGCGGAGTACCGCAGGGTTCAGTACTGGGACCGGTCCTCTTTCATGTCTTTATAAGTGACATTGCAGAGGGACTGGAAGGAAAAGTAGGTCTCTTTGTAGATGACACAGAGATCTGCAACAGGGTCGATACAGAAGGTGAGGTGGAAAGGATGAGAAGGGACTTGGCAAGGGTGGAGGAATGGTCAAATGCAAAGTAATGCACCTGGGAAACAAAAACCCAGGGGAAGAGTACACAATGGGGGGTGAGATACTAACAACAACAAAAACAAAAATGGAAAGGGACCTGGGGGTAGTCATAGCAGATGACCTAAAGGTGGGCAAGCAATGTGAGAAGGCAGTAAGGAGGGCTGGGATGCACAGGGAGAGGCATCACCAGTAGCAAGCAGGAAGTTGGTGAGACCCCATCTGGAGTACTGAATGCAGTTCTGGAGACCCCATCTCCACAAAGACAGGATGGAGGCTGTCCAGAGGAGGGCAACTAAAATGGTGCAGGGTCTGCACCAGAAGACATACGAAGAGAGATTAAAGGAGCTTAATATGTATACCCTCGAGGAAAGGAGGGAGCAGGGGGACATGACAGAAACTTTCAAGTACCTCAAGGGACTCAACAAAGTCCAAGAGGGTAGCATCTTTCAGAAAAAGAGATGTGCAAGAACAAGGGGGCACAATTTGAAGACAGAGGTGGAACGGCTCAGAGGTAATGTGAGGATGTATGTTTTTCATGGAGAGGGTTGTGGACACATGCAATGGCCTTTCTGAGGAGGTAGTGGAGTCAAAAACAGTAGGGAAATTCAAGAATGCATGGGACAGACATAAGGCAATTCTAGTGGGGGGGGTAGGAGGAAGCAGGCTGTTGGTTAACTAAGATCTGCAGCTTATCCATGAGGTAGGGAAATGGGCAGACTAGGTGGGCCAAGCAGTCCTTATCTGCCATCAAATTCTATCCCACAGAGCCCTTAGGGTCCATTGGGGAACTCTCACATGCAAGCATGCCAGTAGGACCATAGGTATGGCAGCCACCATATGTCCCAGAAGTTGCAACACAGTCTGGGCTGTGACTAGGTTGGCTGAAGCTATTCTGGAAGCCAGAGTTCTCAGCCGAGTGGTCCTGTCAGGTGGGAGGAAAGCCCTTCCCTGCTTTATGTCCAGAATGGCCCCTATGTACCGCAGACATTGACAGGGCCAAGGACAAGACTTTGGGAGGCTGATTGTTATCCCCAGCCACTGGAACATCTGGAATGTGTCGGAGAGGGGGTGTATTAACTGCGATCTGGAGGGAGCAGTTAGGAGCCAGTCATCTAGGTAGGGCAGACAAAGTGGCCCTGTCTCCTGAGAGCTGCCGCAACTACTGCGAGACATTTGGTAAACATCCTCGGTGCTGGGGAGAGGCTAAAAGGCAAAGCCCGGAATTGATAGTGGTTCCCCAGGAAGGTGAACCGACGGTATTTCTGGTGAGCTGGAAACACCGGGATGTGCAAGCAGGCATCTAGCATGTCCAGGGAGCATAGTCAATCCCCCTGATGTAACATGGGTATCAGGCCGGGTAAGGTCACCATTCTGAAACTTTTGTACTCTAATTGGTTCAGTCGACTCAAGTCCAGAATGGGTCTCAAGTCCCCCCATCTTCTTGGGAACCAAGAGAAAGTGGAAGTGATACGCGGTTCCCTGTTGAGGAAGAGAAACGGGCTCGATGGCTCGTTTTAAGAGCAAGGCCTGGATCTCTTCCTTGATGAGGGCTATGTGAGCCAGAGAGTATCGAGAGAAGGCTGGAGGATTGTCCGGGGGAAGTTCGACGAACTCCAAAGTATAACCCTTTTTGATAATATCCCAAACCCATATGCCTGTGGTAATGTTGCTTCACCCTTCTAAGTAGAGGGAGAACAGACACCCCACTGCTTCCCCTATCGACTCCGCTGGAGATGGGGGGACAGGCAGGGAGTCATGCATGGGTGGCTGGGGTGGGCAGCAAGGACTGGGAGGATTTGGCACTCCTAGGCCCACTGTTCCCAAATGGCTGGGAGGGAGCCCTTCTCTTGCAAGGAGCTCGGGACTGTTGGCCTCTCTGTTTTGGGGCACCCAGGCGCCAAAAGGGCTTACGCATGGGCTGCTGGGGGTTTGACCAGTACATATGATGAACGGATTGCACTGTCTTTCCTGACTCTTGCAGATCCATTATGATTTTCTGTACCTCCTCCCAGAAGATGACAGATTCATTAAAGAGAGCATCCATGATGGAATCCTGGAGATCCTGTCTAAACCCGGATACCCACAACCAAGAGTGGCGGTGGAGGCAGATCCCAGTGGCTGCGGCTCTAGCAGCTGTGTCCACTGAATCATAGGATGCCCTCAACACATGCTTTCCGATGTCCAGGCCGGACTGAAGGACATCCAGAAGTTCCATACAAGACGGATTGTTTGGCTGTTTTGCGGCCAACTCGAGAGCTTTCTTCCACAGAGATTTCTGATACAGCACCATGTGTGCCAGAAAATGTAAGTATTGCATGTAACAAGTGGAAAAGGCAAAAAAGCCTCTCCCGAACTGGCCTATCTTCTTAGATTACTCATCTGGAAGCTGCGAGCTCTTGTGCTTGGGCTGCTTGGTCCTGCTGTGTGCTGTGGTTAGGACCATGGAATCTGCCCTTGGATTCTCCCCTAAGAAGGGCTCCGCTTTAGGGGGCTTGTATAGCCTGTCTGCCTTTTTGGGATCAGCTGAAAAGGAAGAAGGGCACTCCCATGCCAGTCTGGTTAGGTCCTGGAAGAGAGGGACCGGAGGGGAATGACCAAGGGTTTAGGATCACTCATGCCCAAGAAGGCATGTAGCCTTCTTTTCTCTGGGTCCAATTCCTCTGTATCCCACTGGTTTAGGTATTGGATATGGCGCATCACGTCCATGATGGTCGGGTCATCCGGTGGTGACCTTCTGGTTCTGGGGAGCAGCCCCTGGCTGAAGTGTCCGATGAAAAACAGCGACCTCTGGAGGAGGAAGAGGAAGCTAACCTCGAATGCTTGCACCCTTGCTGGCGTCTGCTCCTGTCATCGTCGGAAGACAACCTGGAGGAGGAGTGGCGACACCTGCCCCTACATCTGGAGCAGTCAGAATCTGAACCCTTAGGAGGGGGGCTAATGGGGATGGGTGGCGGTGCGGGCTGTGTGTCCAGTTTCTGAGCCTTGTTCAGGACCAGGGTGGGAGGCTGTGGCGGAGGATCATCTTTCACCGTGTTCTACCACGATGCAAAAAGTTGCCCGACATCCACCAGGAGGAAACATTGGAACTTGAGGCAGTAGTCCTGTAAGAGTATCCAGAGGATTACTCTGTCCTGGCGTCACATCTGGGCGTGTGTCAGGGTTAGGTAGGTTTGCAAGACCTGTCGTCTGGTCGCCTGTCATCTGGTCGTTGGGTACCGGAGCAGTGGGTGTTTGGTCCGGTGTCTGATCGACAGGTGCCCTGGCGTCAGGCTGCTGATCCATCAGAGACAACAGTCCTGACGCTGGCTTCTGAGGCAGTAGACTTGTAGGCGTCTGAGATAGGGTAGTTGACCCTGATGTCTGGTCATCAGACGCCTTATCTTGCGGCGTCTGCCCCTGGTCCTTCTGTTTATCGGAAGGCCTGTCATCCGAGTTGTGCGTCAGGGTTTTCGGCTTAGCGCCTGATGATTTCCCTTGGGGGAGCATCCCCTGAAGCGAGAATGTTCCCGGCGTCTGTGTCGGTCATCAGAAGCTGATGATGAACTAGAGGCTGAAGACACCTGAGCCTTGTCAGCAGATGCCCTGGCCTTAGACCCCGAAGAATGCTGGAAGGGCCTAAGGCTCAGGAGGGACCCGAAGAACTCCCACCCACCGAAAGGCTAAGGACAGGAGCCTTCATCAACAGCAGGCTGGAGGAAACAAAGTCTGGCGGGGGGTGGGGGTAGAGTTCACTCTCTTGCCAGAGTGCGAACCAGAAGATTTCTTCTTCTGATGAGATCTGGAGCAGGACTCCGAGCTACTGTGTTCTTTTACCCATTGACGGTACTTCCCTCCTGCATGTTTCTCCTTATGGGAAGTCAGCGACTGGGAGGCTGAGGAGCTGACCTTCGATGGCTGTTGGAGGGTGGTGAGCTGCTGCTCCATGAAGTAGGCCTGGCGTGTCTTGCAGCGACAGGTCCTGGTCTGTTGGTTAAATTTACCGCAGTCCAGGCAGGCGTTAACGCTGTGGTCAGCCCCCAAGCACAAGAGGTACTTTACATGGTCGTCTTGCGCTGGAATCTGCCGCCGACATGGATACTTGCATTTTCTGTCGTTTGGTAGAGGAAGAAGAAGACTGAGACAACATAAACTATACTGAATAAACAGTTTTTAGAGAAAAAATGGGTACACTAACAGGAAGCACAAAACGGCGGTTGACAGATGCAATGAGGCGTCCGAGGAGCCGAACTGCATGGGTCGACAGCGGGAGAAGAACAAAGCTGGGGCTAGGGACCACCCCTTTATACAGAGGGCGACGTCGGTGGGTGGATCAACGTAAGGGATGGGCCCCAGCTGGGTACTGCTGGCTAGAAGTTTTCCGTTGAGTCCTAGTGCCTGGCAGCATAGTCCTTAAGGTGTAGCCTGCTGCAGGAGCTCATACTCGAAGTAAGATCAATTATTTCTTTGGTTCCTTCCGACACATATGCACCCCACCTTCACTCCAGCCCACTTAGATGCTGGATATAAGGTGTGGTACCGCAAAAGCCTGCAGTTTCCATGGCAAATAATGCAGGGAAAGTCAGTTAAATTATTCCAAAATCTTGTACAAGAATATGGTCTCCTGAACAAGGAAATCTTCTGCTACTTTCAAATAAGAGCTTACCTGACAAGTGTTGTCCATGGATGTAGGCCCGGATGCACTCAACCCTCTGTTCAGGATAGTACAGCAATCTGAACAAGGACTGGCCATCCCCCATATAGTCTCGGGCCTATACCAGGCTCTGCAGGAGTTAAGCAAACCTTCACTGCCAAGGGCATTTCAGAGGTGGGAGCAGGAGATGGGCCACCCTCAGGAGGACAGCTCCTGGGAAATTAGCTGAAAAAATGCATACAAAAAACATCCTCCTCTATGATTTGGAGGGAGTTCAACTAGAAGTGTTTGGTCCACTTTTTTATTATCCTAGTACAAGTACATAGCTTAACGGCAGCAACAGCACATTGCTGGAGGCAATGCGGAAAACCAAGAACCACGCACTTTCATATCCTCTGGGACTGTCCACTCCTGTTCCCATTTTTTCAAGATGTGGAGAGGGCACTAGTTAACGTTTTTTCCTCACAGTTCTTTTTGACAAAAGAACTGTTCCTTTTCCACATCTTTCCTCCTGGGCTGAAAGATCCAGCACAAAAATATTTAATAGGTATTTGTATGGGTGCAGTTTAAAAACGTATAACCAAAAAATGGTTAACTAAGGCAATACCTACATTAGACAAATTGATTCAACTGGTAAATTCCATCTATCAGACAGAGAGCTTAAAGGGACACTGTCAACCCCTTAACATAGAAACATAGACTTTGACGGCAGATAAGGACCGCTAGGCCCATCTAGTCTGCCCATTTCCCTACCTACAGGATAGGCCGCAGATCCTAGTTAACCAACAGCCTATTTCTTCCTACCCCCCACAAGAATTGCCTTATGTCTGTCCCATGCATTCTTGAAATCTCCCACAGTTTTAGACCCACAACCTCCTCAGGAAGGCTGTTCCATGCATCCACTACCCTCTCTGTGAAATAATACTTCCTCCATTGCCCCTGAACACGCCCTCCTTCTATCTTTAAATTGTGTCCCCTTGTTCTTGTAAGTCTCTTTTTCTGAAAGATGCTACCCTCTTGGACTTTGTTGATTCCACTGAGGTACTTAAAAGTTTCTATCATGTCCCCCTCTCCTTCTTTCCTCAAGGGTATACATATTAAGCTCCTTTAGTCTCTCTCCTCATCGGCTTCTCTTGCAGACCCTGCACCATTTTAGTGCCCTCCTCTGGACTACCTCTATCCTGTCTATGTCCTTGCGGAGATGAGGTCTCCAGAACTGGACACAGTACTCCAGATGGGGTCTCACCAACTGTCTGTACAGAGGGATAACAACTTCCTGTTTTCTGCTGCTGATGCCTCTCCCTATACATCCCAGTATACCCCCAGCCCTCCCTACTGCCCTCTCACATTGATTGCTAACCTTAAGGTCATCTGATATGATTACCCCAGGTCCCTTTCCTTTTTTGTTGTTGTTACTACCTCCGCACCCATTGTGTATTCTTCCCCTGGGTTCTTGTTTCCCAGGTGCATTATTTTGCACTTCTTTGCATTGAATCCTAGCTGCCATACTTCTGACCATTCCTCCAACCTTGCCAAGTCCCTTTTATCCTTTCCACGCCTCCTTGTGTATCAACCCTGTTGCAGATCTTTGTGTCATCTGCAAAAAGGCATACTTTTCCTTCCAGTCCCGCTGCAATGTCACTGATGAAGACATTAAAAAGGACTGGACCCAATACTGAACCCTGCGGTACCCCACTAGTAACCCCTCTTTCTTCAGAGTGGACTCCATTTACAATTACCTTCTGTGTCCTGTTGTGCAGCCAATGTTTTACCCAGGCTAGTTAATTTGACTATTAATCTTTTGTGTGGGACTGTGTCAAATGCCTTGCTAAAGTCTAGGTAGGCCATGTCCACAGCCCCTCCCTGGTCTACTACTTTGGTCACCCAGTCAAAGAAATCTATTAGATTCGTCTGACATGACCTTCCCGCTGTGAACCCATGCTGCCTTGAGTCCTGTGCTCCACTGGCCTCTAGATACTCAACTATTCTTTCCTTCAGAAGTGACTCCATCACTTTCCTACTACAGAGGTCAGACTGACAGGTCTGTAGTTTCCTGCCTCTGTCTTGGTCCCACTTTTGTGAAGGGTAATCACATCGCCTTCCTCCAGTCCTCGGGTACCACACCATCCTCCATGATTTATTAAAAAGAGTAGCCAGTGGTTTCACTAGTTCCTCCTTAATTCTTTTAGAATTCTGGGTGAATTCCATCAGGACCCATTGCTCGTCCACCTTCAGTTTCAGGAGTTCTTGCAGAACCCTTTCTTCTGTGAAAGGACTGGGATCGACCCCCCTATCAAGAGTGCTTCTGTTAATTGGATTAGGCACTTCCCCCTCCTCTTTTGTGAATACTGAGCAGAAATATTCATTCAGTATCCCTGCTTTTTCACTGTCCCCCTCTGCCCACCCACCGTTCATTCTATTCAGCCTCACTATCCCTCCCTTTGTCTTTCTACGCTCGCTGATGTACCTATAAAAGGTTTTATCCCCCTTCTTAACTGAGTTGGCGATCTTTTCCTCAGTTTGGGCCTTTGCTATTCTGACTTCCTCCTGCTTCCTTCTGCCTTAACTGGTACAGCTCTCTGTCCTGCTCCTTCTGTGTTTCCTTATACTTCGGAATGCTATCTTTTTCTTCCTGACTTTCACAGCCACCTCTTTTGAGAACCATAGTGGCTTTTCTTTCCTTTGATTTGTTTATTTACTTCACACAAAGGCTTGTTGCCTCTGTGATGGCAGTTTGATGATTCCCATTGTTGCTCCACACCTCCTTCTAGGCTGTTTGCTAGTGCTTTTCTGAGGCACTCTCCCATCTTGCCAAAGTCATCCCTCCTAAAGTCCGGTACCCTCACTTTTGTATGGCTTGACTCTGTAGCTGAGTTTAATGTGAACCACACTGTTTGATGGTCACTTGTCCCCAGATGGCAACCCACTTCTAGATCACAGATCCTCTCACTGCCCCCGTTTGAGAGTACGAGGTCTAAGATTGCTCCCTCACAGTGGGTTCTGAAACTAGCTGTCTAATGCCTGCCACCTGTGGGCATCAAGAATGGCCCTGCTCTTGGATGTGGCTGCAGCAAATGTGCTCCAGTTAACATCTGGCATATTCAGGTCTCCCATCAACAGTATCTCCCTTTCTCTGCCATTCTAAGAATGCCTTCTATCATATCCTTGTCATTCCCTCCCCTGACGTGGGGTCTGTACACAACCCTGTGCGGATTGTGGTGCCCTTTCCAGTCTCAAGGTGACCCACAGTGCCTCCTCTCCTCCCTGTTTACTCTTTTGTTCAGTTGCTTTTATCCCTTCCTTTACATAGAGAGCTACTCCTCCCCTCTTCTCCCTGCCTGTCTCTCCTGTAGGTTATGTACCCTGGTATGTCTAATCCAGTCATGGTTCTCTGTGTACCATGTTTCTGTGACTCTTCGATATCAGGCATCCCTCTTCCATCAAGGCCACCAGCTCAGGGCTTGTTGCCCAGAACTCGAGCACTGGTACTCATTAACCTCCACTTCCTGATGGCCTTACTCCCTTTTGTCCCATTCCTGTCCTTCCTGCCTTTGTCACTTTCTCCATTTACCCCTGCCCTTCTCCCTACTCGACACCTCTATGTTGGTGTTTGCCGCTCTTACTACCATGATTATTTTTGGAGATGCTAAGTTCCTACTCCTTTCCAGTGCCTCCCCTTGGCTAGTTTAAAGTTTGCCAATGAAGCATTTAAACCTATCACCTAGGATCCTGGTTCCCCTCCCGGACAGATGCAGCCCATCATGCCAATATAGGCTTGCATCACTCCAGGTGGACCCCCAGTCCCCAGTGAAGCCAAATCCCTGAGCTCCACACCAGTTTTTCAACCACTGATTGAATCCCATGGTGCGGAACACCCTAGCCTCTCCTATGCCATAGATGGGAAGCACCTCCGAGAAGATTACCATGCATGCTACTTGACTAAGGCCCCTCTCCAATTCCATAAACTCTTCCTGCACTTCTCTAATCCCTCTCTTAGCCAGGTCATTTGTCCCTAGGTGGACAATGACATCCAGCTCCCTCCCCTGTGCAGCTGCTCCGGCAATCCTGAGGATTCTCTCCCTGTCCCTCCAAGCCATGGCGCCAGTCTCAAAGTGTCCCTAGTTTAAAAAACATATTTTATGATTGCCAAAATTCTGTAAAGAATGTTAATGTAGCTGGTAGTTTGATTCTGACTCTTATTTTCTAAAAAAAAGTGAAAAACAGACTGCCTAACATACTGGTGTTATCACACCAAAAAAGGTTTGTTTACATTCCTTTATCAACTCCAAATGCATCTTTCCTGGACTTGGAAACACCCAAAAAACAGTCTAGACCCTCATGATGCATTGGGAAATTAGGAGGTTACTGTCTTATGAGTGACTGCACTGTCTGTGTGTGTGTCTAATGCTTAGGATATACGCAGTAAGAACAGAACCACGATTGTAAACAAAAACAAGGTTATTTATAAATATACATTGCCATGCATTTCAGTTCTACTAAACAAGGAGACAGACAAAACAAACAGCAACATCAATGAATTTTAGAGAAGGTAAGCAATCATAAAATGCGGGGTTTCAACTAGAAATAATATGATGAAAAACACGTTGACAGTGTCCCTTTAACTTACAGTGTGCAGGACCAGAAACAAGAAGGCAGAAACAGATGGAATCGCTGGTGCCTTTACGTCATGAATGTTAATCCCACATTTGTACCATAGGGTAATAGAATGTAATGGGTAAATCGGGACTGTTTATGTAAAAGTTGAAACACCCATTAACTGCTAAATCAGGCTACTGTGAAGAAGACAGCACACCTGCCCCTCCCAGGGCACCATTTAACCCCAATTAAAACTCAGATGAATTATAAATGAAAAGTTTTGCTAATACTTTCTACAGCTTTGAATATATATTGCACTATGAGTGTATATATTATGTGTTGTTTGTTTTGTGTTTGAAAATACAATACACTTTAAGTACAAAAAAATTAAAAAAAATACAGTGGCCTTGGGCCATGGTGCACCTCTTAGGCGTTCATAGGATCCTTATGTGGTAACTGTTTATAGAGTGATTTATAGAATATGAAAATAGTGTTTGCTTGCTTTTGCTTTACAATTTTGCTACCCCTCTTCCCTTGTGACAGTGTCAATCTACCCCAGTTGCTTGAATAAAGCCTTCCGGCATTAAAACTCAAACAAAGACTCCTGCCTCTCCTTGTTGGGTGATTCCATCCGCCCATCTAAAAGAACCTTCAGCATCCCCTCACCACAACACCTGCTGAGGGTAACGCCTGTGTTGGTAGTCTGGTGATTGTAGCGAAACAAATTCCTTGTCATTCTACTCATCTTTCAGGAAGTGAGATCAACTCTGGAACACCATTCACGCACCAGCCCTTCACACAGGTACTTTCAATTTTGAAAATCTGGCTCCCTGGAGCACTGGGGCTCACTCCAGACATTGTTTCTGCTGCATTTGTCAAAGCATGTAGAATGTTGCCACATACAGCTGAACAACAGGGAGACAGAACACATACCATGCTTCTGGCTACTACGTCGAAAGCAGGGATATGTTGCTACAAACATCAAGGGAGTCGCAACATTTTAATTATAATGGACACACTTTATGATCATTCATTTGCAACTTACACCAAGAGAAATTCCACTACTTCTCAGTGCAGTTTAACCCCTGCAAGGTATATAGTTTTTTTTTTAAACCAAGGATGGAAATGAGAAAGGAAAATGTGGGCGCACCGGGATTTGAACTCTGGACCTCTGGTATGCCGTTCCAGCGCTCTAACCATTAAGCTACAGGCCCACTGGTTACAGCGTCCGAAGAACTTCCTATTTCACAGTCACACATTCCTTTCTCTCTAGTGTTGCTTAATCTGCAACCAGAAACCAATTTAGAAATTCCACTACTTCTCAGTGCAGTTTAACCCCTGCAAGGTATATAGTTTTTTAAACCAAGGATGGAAATGAGAAAGGAAAATGTGGGCGCACCGGGATTTGGAGAGAGAAAGAAATGTAATGGTGTGCGAGCCCAACTGAAGAGCTTTGGCACTGCCCACTCCCTTCTCATGCCTGCCTGCCTCCAGATTTCCTATAGTGGGCATACTTACGAGTACACAAAAACTCTATGGAGGCAGGCAAGAGTGCGGAAACCATCCACAGAAAAAGTTTGACACAGCACAACTGCCAAGCATATGGAATCAGGATGAAACATGACAAGAGCAGCTTTCGGCCAAGTAATATTCATTGGGACTGAGCAAACAATCCAGGACTTAACTGACTATTCTTTTAATCACTGACTGGTTTGGGGGGTTCCATGCTAAAATCGCGACCGCATAATAGCGCCTGAAACAATGGCGAATACAAAACGGTGACTAGCAAGTTAGCGACCCATCACTATAGCGCAGCATATATCGCTAAAGTGTCAAAATAACGCCATCCAATGCATATGGCTGTACTGACTGATTGATTGTAGTAATGTTTCCTTTGGGCTGAGCCACATCAAACATTACTTAGAGAGACATGATAACAAATATTGAGGTGCAGGTCTGTATCAATAGAAGTGAACTTCTGCTGCACCTCGGGTCACTGCTATTCTCTGCACAATGGCATTGGAGGGGTATTTTGTTCATAACTGGGGTTGTGGGTACCGTCGGGAACTATCTGTGGGTGGCTCCCGAAGGGGGAGAGGAGAGAAAAAGAGTGGCGGAAAAGGGAAAAAAATGTCACAGACTGGTATGGAGGTGCCTATTTCACTGAACCACAGCTTGGGTTGGAAATTTCACTGCAAACTATGCTGTTGAGCCACACACACACACCACACCACAGACTCACAGTTCTTTACCGTTATTATCCAGGGGCTGGTATTCCATACAACCCATCTTGGTGGACCAGATTGTAGAGTGTGTGGGTTCGCGCTGGTGGGACTCAAGCTGCTGTTCCTTTGCTTGGGAATGCACTCGAAAGATATTGCTCACACTCATGATGGGAGGTCAGGCTGATGGGGCAAATACTTCTCCTGAACTGTGCAGTTAATTCTTAGCTTGCTTAATTTAATCTTCAAAGTTTTTTTCTCTTTGGGGATTGGGAGGGGTTTCAAGTTGGAGGTGAAGTGACTTGCGCACTGCAGTTATGATCACTAATGTGGCAGTCGTGATACTTGTAATTGGAATGGCAGTTGTATTTGCTATTATGGCTAATTTGCTGTTGTTTCTAGTAGCCCTTCATGTGTCTGCTATTTTGTAGTCACGTTTTTTTTAAGTCGCCAATATACAGTCGCGATTATCACGGGATACCGTTTGGGGGACTTAAAGGAAGTATAATACAAATTTTTTATTTCTTGTGGATGGTGGCTTTGCAATAGTACTCACCCCTTTTGATTCTAAGCATTTCATAAAGGTGACCGTCACATGGCGGTTGGGACTGCAAAGAGGGAAGAGCTATGTTTCTATTATTGTTGATTATTAGCCTAAAGAATTTTTGGCATCTACCAGCTGTGTCTCTCTGTTTGTTGTATACTTCCTATGTACTACGCTGCGCAAAGAAGAGGGGTCCTTTCATATCACTGATAGGGTTGCCACCTTTTAAGAAGCCCAAAGTGGGACATTTCTTACTGAAACATGATTTTTTGCACGACAGTACGTAACCTCAATCAGTGCAACAGACTTGTTTTTCTATATAATCAGAATTAAGGCTAAATATTGTCGTTTCTTAGTGGCTTCTATTGTTTCTTATTTTAATGTACTTTAGTTAGGGTATTATAGTTTTCTGCAACATTTAGTGGAAAGTTAGAAAATATTTTTTCTACTATAAAGTCAGGACATGTAGTATTTTTCATGTTTTTTTGCAGGATACAGCTCTCCAAATCAGGACTGTCCTGCGAAAATCAGGACAGGTGGTAACCCTAATCACTGAATGTAGTCACATGGGGAGGCATTTGTGTTGCAAGTGAACTAGTGTTTGTGTTGCAATTTCTACTGTTCTCACAGTGCTATATTCAACCTCTGTTTCTAATCATTAATGTTACATTGTGACTAGTCAAATAGACCTACTGCCATATACTGCACAGTATTCAAATTGTTGTCTTTTTTTCTCTCTCTCTCTGTTTCCTTCCGGTCACCGTTGACTGGAAACTCCCTTGGACGGCCCCTTGGCATGCTTCTGCCCAGCCTGAGACCCCCAAATCATGAGTCACCCGGTACTCAGACACCTTCTCACCCTACCTGGCTCCCTGGCTTGCACCTCCCAGGGCAAGGACACCTCCTTTTCTCAGTGCTCCGTACAATCTTGGGCTGCAGGCAGGGGAGAGGGCCGCAGGATATCAAAGACTTGGATTGGCAGAGTCCGACGGTGGGTGTTGGGTGCCTCAGCGTGTTATCATCCTCCCAGATGAACATGAGCCTGCCCCTACAGAGAAGCAGATGTGCAAGAAAGCTCAGCATGAGCCGGGCACATTCCCACACCCTTCTCATGAGCATCTGCCGTTGCCTCCACCCCATGCGGGTGCGATCCCAGCTTTGGAACCCCAGTCTCCACTGGGAGGCACTGCTGTAGTGGGATCGTCAACCCTCCCTCCCCAGGAGAGGAGAGCTGTCCTCCGGACGCCCTATCCTCTCCTCCCCAGCTGACCCCCGGCAACCCACATCCGCTCCCGAACACGGGTCACTGGCATGGCGCGAGGTGTGGCATCCAGCACCTCAACCCTTAGTGCCACTGGGCTGACTATTGTTATCTTTCTTGAGAGAGGACACTGCTAAAGTAATAGATAACTTAGACAACTTTTTACTTAAATCCTGTGCTGACATTATAGCCCCTCTCAACTCACATTTGTAATGTATCCCTCACTACCCAAACTTTTCCTTCAGCTTGGAAACATTCTATAGTTATTCCCTTGCATAAAGGTGGTAACAAAACATTGGTGGAGAATTATTGCCCAATTTCCCTGCTCCCTGTTATTTTCAAATTCATGGAAAAAACTGTTCATTGTCAGATCACTAATTATTTGCCCACTTATCACGTCCTTTCCAATTTGCATTCAGGCTTTAGACCAAACCATTCCACCCAAACAGCAATGATTGATTTTCACGACTCTGTTTCCAGGGCTTTGGACAAGGGACATCTAGTTGGCTCGTTTTTTATCAACTTGTTCTAAAGCTTTTGATGTGACCAACCACTCATTGCTTTTAGCTTGTTTATTTTCTTATGTTTTTTCTACTAATGCTATCACCTGGTTTTCTTCCTATTTATACGGAATAACCCAATCTGTGCTTTGGAGCAGTTGCTTTTCTTCTCTTCTTCCTATTTTCACTGGGATTCCCTCAAGGGTCTATTTTTGGGTTCTATTTTTTTTTTTTTTTTTTTTATAGCATTTTATGATACACAGCGAATGCTATATTCCATAAGTAGACACAATCATAGTGGTTACAGTACCACAAAAACAGTGTACAAGACTTATACTATAGGTTACATAGAAGTATGTGTCCATTGTTCTAGTAGAACTGTACATTAATTTACAGGAGTCAAAATCCAACAAGATTATCTCGTAGGAGAGACCACTCTCACCTATACTATTATTAATAGGTTACTTCACCGACATTTCTTGTCCCTCGCAGGATTAAAATAAAATGTGGGAGGCTGTAACTACCAGCTAAGAACCAAAAGGAAATTAAAAAGATTGTCTGGACTCAATTAAGTTAAATAACGCACCCCTGTAATAACTGCCACTAATGGCTAACAGGGAGACAGAGCCTAATCAGGATACTCTGAAGTACACGAACTGAGTGGAGCTAAATGCTCCCAAAGAATATGGTTTCATAGGTGGTTAGGATATATTAACCATATAATTTAAGCATTAACATCATGGCAATGGACTAAGATTCATAAACAATATTAACTTGCAGCTAGGGGAGCGATTACTTTAAATAAGCTACACAGTGAACTCCAGGAGTAATCCGTATAAAAGACCCCATTGACCCAGTTTATCTAAGGTATATCAGTCATTAGGGTCTTGTTCGCTTTCTTCTTCCCTATCCAAAGAATGTTGGGAGTCCCGAGAATTTTAGCCGCAAAAGTAGCTGCAGATTCTGAGTCTGTGAAAAGGTGAGCTTTGCCTTTATATCGCACTTGCAGTCGCGCTGGGAACAGAAGTTGGGCCGAAATATTATTTTCCAAAAGGGCTTTTTTTAATTACTTGCAGGGCCTTTTTTCTGGTCTGTGTTTGTGCAGAGATGTCCGGGAATATTGAGATTTTATTTCCTTTCCGTAACAGGTCTCCACGTTGCCGAGCTGCTTGTAGGAGAGGTACACGGGCCTCCGGGCTGGAGAGGGTAGTGATCGCGGTAAAAGGGCGCTCTGATATTTTCCCCCGGGCCCTCGGTCGCATTGGAATTGCAAAGGCCTTAACTACAGAGATGCCAGAGGTCTCAGGTAGGAGCTGTAGGTCTGAAAATATCAGGCGATGAATTGCTGTAGTTATTTCTGTTGATCCTGCAAACTTAGGAGGGAAGCCCACAATACGAATATTTGTCTGACGGTGAGCATTCTCTAGTGCCTCGATCTTTGTACGTAGATAATGAAAGTCCTGCACATATGCCACATTCCTCTCCCGTTGCCGACCCGATTCCGAAGTTAGCTCTGCAAGCCATGTAGCATTCGATTGAACCCTCTCCTCAAGGTCTGTAAGTTTAGCTTCCATGGTCGCTAGTCGGCAATTGGTATCTTCACCTGTTGCTCTAATTTTTTCGAGCACAGCCATTATCTGGGGATGTGGTGTATCGGGTGCTCTAGGCTCTGCTGCCAGGTGGCCTCCACTTGATTGTTTTGGGTCTGCCCCTGGTTCTATTCTTTTTAATATTTTTGTTGATCCCCTTCCTTCTGTTGCGGACCATTGTTCAGTCTGACTTTATGCTGACAACACGGTTCTTTTCTACGCTCATAAAAATCTATATTTTCTTTCTTCAATTCTCCAGGGTGACCTAGATAAAGTTGTGAATTGGTTTTTCAACAACCTTTTACTTTTAAATTCCAAACAGACTCAAACAATACTGTTTGGGCCTTAGCCCACTGTGTCCCTTGCAAAATCCTCTGTCACCATTACCTTAAACAACAGCCCACTTGAGCTTGTAAAGTAATTTAAATATCTTGGTCTCACTCTGAATTCATCCTTAACTTTTAAACCCCATATTGACAAAACAATTGTAAAAGTCAGGCAATGCCCAGGTCGCCTAAAACACGCCAGGTATTGTCTATCAACATCAGATCATAAACATATTATTGCTCAAGCCATCCTTCCTATCTTAGACTACAGGGATACTATTTACCATCATGCCAATGTTTCAAATCTTCTCCCAGTGAATACTGTGTATTATCAACTCTTATGGTTCATTTTAAAGTCTATGGAATGAACATCATTGTACCCTACTGACTCAATTAAATTGGATGTGTCCTTCTTCTAGACACACTTTCCATTGATCATCCCTTAATTACAAAACTGTGAATAAGTGGATCCCTACTTATCTATATGAAAGGCTCATAGTTCCCACCCACAAATACAGCCTCAGAGATGTGTCTCAACGTGGTGTTTCTTTATCAAAGTTTCAAACCCACTTTGGGAAAGAATGTTTCTCCTATACTGCTCCACTTTCATTTAATAACCTTCCCCCTCAGTTAAAAATTCCATCAACCTTTGGTATTTTTAAACAGTAGTAGTATTTTATTCATGCAATATGAACAGGTACATATCCCTTGAGTTAGGGTTCATTTTCAAGGGACACCTTGGCAAGAGGATATTACATAGTTTCTTGGTTACATAGTTTACATGGTTGCATAGATTACATAGTTTTCATGGTTGCATAGTTCATTTATGTAGTGACAGATACATAGATACATAGACAGTGTCGGCAGATAAGGGCCTATGGCCCACCTAGTCTGTCCATTTGAGCTTGTAAGTTCAGTTTGTTTTCCTAGAAGTCTATTTCCCCTTACCCCTGACCTCCAGAATTCCTTTATGTCTATCCCATGCATTCTTAAATCCGTGATTGTTTCAGCCCCCACCACTTCCTCTGGCAGGTGTTCCACTTGTCCACCACCCGTTCTGTGAAGAAATTCTTTCTCATGTTTCCTCTGAATCGTCCTCCTCCAACTTCATCCCATGCCCTCTAGTCCTGAAACATCTTTTTCGCTTAAAATAGTGTTTTCCTGCACCTGTTCCTCCTGTAAGATACTTGTATATCTCTATCATATCCTCTCTCCCTCCTCTCCTCCAGGGAGTACATGTTCAGTTCCTTCAACCTGTCTTCATAGGACTTGTGATGCAACCATGCACCATCTTTGTTGCCCTCCTCTGAACCTTCTCTACCCTGTCTATGTCCTTACGTAGGTATGGTCTCCAGAACTGTACATTGTACTCCAGATGGGGCCTCACTAGTGTCTTGTATAGCGGAATTATGACCTCCCTTTCCTGCTGGTGATGCCCTGCCTATACATCCCAGCATCCTATTTGCTTTACCTGATGCCTTGTCACACTGTTTCCTTACCTTGAGGTCATCAGAGATGACAACCCCAAGATCCCTTTCCTGCTTGGTGCATGCTATATCTTCACCCCCAACTGATATATTGTGCCAGGGTTTTTGTGCCCCATATGCATTATCTTGCACTTCCTTGCATTAATTTCAACTGCCAAACCCTTGACCATTCTTCAAGTTTCTGCAGGTCCTTCTCATTCTGTCTACACCCTCTGGTGTGTCTACTCTGTTACAGAGCTTTGTGTCATCAGCAAACAGTGAAATTCTGCCTTCTATACCTGTGCAATGTCACTGATGAAGATGTTGAATAGGACGGTCCCAGCACTGATCCCTGTGGTACCCACTGGTCCTCTTCCCTCTGTGGGTGACAGCCATTTACCACCACCCTCTGTGTCCTGCCACCCAGCCAGTTACCTACCCACCACACTACTGTCCTGCCCACACCCATATTCCCCAGTTTGTGTAATAGTCTTCTATGTGGCACAGTGTCAAGGCCTTGCTGAAGTCCAGATATGCCATGTCCACTGCCCTCCCTGATCCACCTCCTAGTCACCCAGTCAAAAATTCAATGAGGTTGGTCTGACATGACCTCCCCTGGTGAAACCATGCTGCCTTGGGTCCTGTAGTCCATTGACAACCAGATGTTCCACCAATCTCTCCTTCAGTAGTGCTTCCATGATCTTTCCACTACCGAGGTGAGGCTGACTGGTCTGTAGTTCCCTGCTTCCTCTTTGTTCCACTTTTGTATAAGGGGACTACATCTGCTGTCCTCCAGTCTTTGGGTACCTCCCTGTTTCCAGTGATTGGCTGAACAGGATAGCCAGAGGTTCAGCCACCACCTCTCTTAGTTCTTTAAGGATCCTGGGGTGCACCCCATCTGGCTCATTGCTTTATCAGCTCTTATTACTCCAGTTCCTTCAGGACCCTTTCTCTTGTAAAGGGACTTGTGTCCATTCTGCACCATTCTCACCCCTTGTACTCCTTCAGACCCATTACCCCCTCTTCCTTAGTAAAGACTGAGCAGAAATACCTGTTCAATATGTCAGCTTTACTGTTGTCATCCTCCTGCTGCTCCCATCCTCCCCTTCAGTCTCACTATCCCTCCCTTTGTCCTTCTTTTTTCACTTATGTACCTGTAAAAGGTTTTGTCCTTTAACCACTGATTTTGCAATGTGTTCTTCTGTCTGAGCTTTGGCTTCCTTACTGACTTCCCTGCCTCCCTTTGTTTCTCCTGGTACTTCTCCCTATCCCTTCTGCCTGTGTCTTTTTGTATTGCCTGAATGCAATCTTTTGGCTTTCACTTTCTTTGCTACCTCTTTTGAAAACCATAATGGTCTCCTCTTTCTTTTCCTCTTGCTAACCTGCTTAATGCATAATTCTGTTGTTCTTATAATCCCATTTTAAATACTGCCCACTGTTCCTCAATCCCTGATTCCTGTCCCATTCCCTTAATGCCTCTTTCAAGCATCTCCCCATTTTCCCAAAGTCTGCCCCTAAAATCCAGGATACGTGTTTTGTGTGGTTTGGTTCTGCTCTTTCTGTGATTTCAAACCACAATGACTGGTGGTCACTGTTACCAGGTGCTCCCCATTGTTACCCCCCATCACACTGTCCCTGTTTGTGAGCACAAGGTCCAGTATTGCCTTCTGCCGAGTTGGTTCCATGACCAGTTGCTTGAGGAAGGCACCCTGAAGAGTCCAGGATAAATCTGCTCCTAGTTGATGCTGCTGCTGGGATGCTCCAGTCACGTCTGGTATATTGAAGTCTCCAACCAGTACTACCTCACCCTTGTCTGCCATCCTTTGGATGGCTAGCATCAGCTCCCTATCTGTTTCTTCCTCCTGGGCTGGTGGTCTATAGACCACACCTGTGCGGATGGCTGGCCCCATTTTCCTTTCCAGCTTAACCCACAGTATCTCTCCCCCATTTTGTTCCTCCTGGATCTGTGTGGCCCTTAGATCATATAACAAGAATCTAGGTAGGAAGATGTAGAAGCTAGCCAAGTCAAAAATGACAGAGGCTGCAATCAGGCAACGGAAGCCAGTCAGATATCCCACGGTAGGGATGTTGGGGGGGCGGCAATGGGGAAGGGGCTTTGCACATCTCTGTAGAGTGGAGAGAGGTAGGGATGGGGTTTGGATTACCCAGGGTAGAGCCTGGGCAGCATGATCTAGGCGAGGATGCTACTGATTGGAACCAGGCTTTGATGTTATTCCATGGGACAGATCTGCTGTGTGGTATCAGGTGTTTTGGAAGACTGTTCCAAATTTGGGGTCCATTGTAGTAGAAAGAGGAGTGACCTGTATTGGTTTTTAATTTGGGAATCTTCAGTTCTAGGGTGGAGGCTGATCTTAGGCCACTGTTTGGTGATTTCACTTTGATGATCTCCCTTATATAGTCTGGAAGCCTACCCTTGAGGTACTTTGATATTAGGCTTGAAGTACGGAGTTGTCGCCTGAGGTCTAATGGAAGCCATTTTAGGTTTTGGTATAGGGTACACTGATGGGAGCATCTCAGCGCATCTACAGTAGAATGAACCTTACCAGCCTGTTGTATAGCACATCCAATCTGGCAAGGTCCGTGCCAGAGGCCCCGCTGTATAACATGTCCGCGTAGTCTATGATAGGGATGATCACTGTGTTAACTACCTGCAGTCTTGATCTTTGGGGCATTTCCCTTCTGATTCTGTGTAGCATACCCAGCTTTTGGCCTAGTTAATTTACCAGGTTATTTATGTGGGTGTTCCAGCTGCAGCGGTCGTCAAGCCAGACTCCCAGGTATTTATAAGCTTCCACTTGTTGTAGGGGCGTGCCATTTTCCGAGGTGATTGTTAGAGAGTGGCTGTCCTTGTAGTTTTTACTGTTCTGTTGGAACAGCATGTCTTTTGGTTTACTGGTATTCAAGATTAGTTTGTTGTTGTGGAAGAACAACTGGAGCGAGTAGAATGCCCCTTGTAAAGTGCACTGAATGTGTTATAGTTCAATGTCCTTGGTGTAAATCACTGTGTCGTCCATGTAAGGGGAAGTTTTATATCTGGATTAGTGAAGCTGAGGTCATTCAAATAGAGGAGAGCCTAGAATTGACCCCAGGGGGCTAGAGAGCCAATCTCCTGGCAGGAAGCAACCCATAACTACTCTGTATTTCAGTACTATATAGTCTTTATTATCTATAGTTCATCTCAAAATATTCAAAAACTATCAAGATATCTATCCAGGGGAGGTCAAGAGCTACCAGACGGTATAAATTTGTCATGGGGAAGCGGAAGAACAAAGCGCCAGTTCTCTCCAAAACTGCCATAGTGAAAACAAGTAAGGACACAGAATACCCGACTCCTGAGAGCGACAACGTGGCCGACACTGCGAATGCCCCTCCGTGGCAACAAATGTTGGCTACCATGAAGGCAATGGATGCCAAAATGGAGAAGACCTTAGCCCGTTTAGAAAAACATGATGCGGCCATTACCGAACTCTCCTCTACCGTAGCAGAAAGTGAGAAATGGTCAATCTCTACTCAAGCTGCGGTTGCCACATTAACAAAGGAGACTGTGCAATTGCGTGGCAGGCTCGAGACCTTAGAGAATGAGGCCAGAGCAAAGAATGTGCACTTGGTAGTAGTACCGGAGGGAGCAGAGGGCCTCAACTTACTGGTGTTTCTCAAGGAATGGATGCAAGCTGCAATCCCAGTACCTGCTGAGTTTGACTGGCGATCCTTGCAGATGGCGTACAGGGTCAACCCCAGAGTACGCCCAGCTAACACCATGGTGCTCTTGCAAACTACGGGAGCTGACATTCGGGACATTTTGATAGCCGCAGCAAGAGCAGTCTACCCATTTGATATTAACGATATGGATGTTAATTTTTTTCTGGACTCATCTTTTCAAACCCGCTTATGTAGTAAGAGATTTGATGGAGTACGACAGCATTTGAGAGCACTGGGGGTTGTTCATTCTTTTTTACTGCTGGCGAGACTCAGGGTTACTTATGGGGAAAAGTTCTGGCAGTTCTCCAATCCCACGGATGCGGGACGATGACTGGCAAAAACTGAGACAGAGTTCACTGCTAGGGATACTGCTCCAGTCGAGGAGGAAAGCACAGAGGAGGACTGAAAAGTTGATCTGCTAATTAGAGCAATTAGAGACTGGTTTTCACAATGTTCCTGGGTCTTTTAACTCATGTTGTGCTGAGAGTCTGATAACAATTTTGGGGTAAAGGTCTGTACGTGGGTCGTACAGCCTAATAGGGAGGGGTGCCATGAGGGTAGTCCTCTCTTTCTTTGCGTGCATAACTATGGGTAAAGGAAAGTAAAGTGTAAACAGCTCTATTTTTGCTGCGAGTGTATTTACATCAATGTTTGTGTGCTGTTTACTGTAACAGTTTAAATGACTTTTGTTTATGGGCTGCTGAATAGTCATTTGACTGAGAATATGTATCTTCTACATATCTGTTTTGCAGATAGTTATGGGCTGCATCTATTTCTTTGTTTCAATACTGTAGTAAGCATGGATAAATAGCATTCCTCAGAGAATGCCGCTAATGTTTCTCTTGAATTCTACCTAAACATGGATACTCCAAAGCTGCTGAGATGGCTAGCACTACTGGACATTTTATGGACTTTACAGAAATTTCTTGGTCCCCCCACTCCTATTGTAACAGATTACAGAGGGTTAAAGTGATTATCATAATTTAAAGTATATTCATCTGGTACTTATTGTTACCCTGCATGAGGATTATTGTGTCTGTTTTACTGAAAAATAATAAACACAAAGTTAAAAAAAAAAGGAACTGACCCCTGGGGAACTCCAGAGATAATTTCTTTGACATCGGAGTAGTAGTGTCCCACGTAGACAGTTTGCCTGCATCCAATGAGGTAACTATGAAACCACTTGACTACACTGGGGAACAGGCCTGTATGAGAGAGTATGAGCAGTAACAAGTTGTGGTCCAGGGTGTCAAATGCTTTAGATAAGTCGATGAAGACTGCCCCAGTACTTTCCTTGTTTTCTAGTGTGAGCTGAATGTCATTAGTGACTTTTATTAGTGCCGTCTGAGTGCTGTGCTTCTCTCTGAAGCCCGACTGGTTTGGATTTATCAAGTTGTTATTTATCCTGCACTTGTAAGAATATATGAATTTGCCGGCAGAAGGAGATCGTGTGGTCCATCTAGTCTGCCCGGGTTTACTACCCTCCACTATCAATTTGTCTATCCCATGCCTGATTGAATTCACTGACCATCTTGGCTGCCACTACCTCCGGTGGCAGGCTGTTCCAAGGGTCCACCACCCTCTCTGTGAAAAGTACTTCCTAACATTTGTTTTGAATTTACCTCCTACCAGGCGCATGTTGTGTCCTCTAGTACATGCAGCCCTGTTTTCCTGGAAGAGGTTCCTGGTTTGTACTATGTTGTTCCTTTTAACAAATTTAAATATCTCAGTCATGTCTCCTCTGTTCTTCCTCTGCCCGAGGGAGAATAAATTTAGCTGGCTGAGCCTAGCTTCGTTTGTTTTGTGGTGCAGACTTTTAGCTGCTTGGCAATTAGTCTTTCAAAGGTTTTTGTGATGACTGGGAACAGGGAGATGGGTCAATAGTTTGAAATAGTGGTTCTTGAGCCATTTTTTAATACAGGCATAACTTTTGCGGTCTTCCATTCCAGGGGGAGTTCATGGGTTGACAGAGATAAGTTGAAGATGGCAGGCAGATATGGGGTATGCAATGACTTGGGCCACATATTTTAGTAGTCTGGTGGGGATGCTGTTGAGCCCTATGGCTTTTGTGGATATTTAACTGTAGTAGTTCTGACAGAACTTGTTGTGGGGGGATTTCTTGGAGGTGGAGTATTGTGGGTGGAACTGGATTCTTTTCTGGTTGGGAGTGCAGGAGTTGTCAGCTGGGGTAGGTGCAGTTCCAGATGTAATGCCCATCTTCATAAAGAATTCACTTAATGTTTCTGCCATGGGTGGACGGGCTGTCATGTTGACCCCACTTATACTGAAGTTAGGTGGTAATTCGTCTGGTCCTTGATTTTGGAGCTTTCGCATTATTCTCCAGAAGTTGCTGGGGTCAGAGTTTACGTTATTGCCTAGTAGGTTATAGTAATATTCTGATTTGGCCAACCTAAGCAGAGTTAGATATTTGCTTCTCAGCTCCCTGTACCGCTGCCAGTCACATTCCATGTTTGTCCTTTTTGTTTTGTGCCATGCTTTGTTACTCTGTCTTTTTATTTTGTGTAGATTACCTTGGTACCATGGAGCAATGTTTTTAGTATAGAATTTTCATGGCGGGGGGTATGGTGATCGCATACACGTAGAAATTCTTGCTTGAATTAAGTCCAAGTTTATTTACTGTAAGGATGAGATTTAGTCTTTCCCAGTTGACTGCCTTGATAACCTGCATGAAAGTGATAGTCAAAATTTTTGAAGAATCTTTTGTATAGTACTTTTGCCATGTGTATGCCCTTTGTACTGTTTCTGATGCACAGCGTGCCCTAGTGGTCACTGAAACTGTCAGCTAGCACTCCACAGGAGCTGCAGTGGGCAGATTTTGATGTGACGATTAGATCGAGTTGGGTGGATGCCCACGGATCCCTGAGATTGATTCTGGTGCACTCTCTTTTTCCATATACATTTTGTTTTCCGTTTTTCTCCCATTCCCCCGGCACACAGCTATGCGTGCATGTGGGCGCACGCACGCACACCGGAAGCAAGCTCAGCCCCTTCCTCCCACCTACATGCGCTCCCCCCAAGATACCCCACTGACCACCACCTGGGTGGGGACAGGACTACGAAGAGGCGACAACCCACCCCTACCACCCCCGGGAGAGGAAAGCAGCCAGATGGCTCGCTCAATCCTGCTCCTCCCGCCCCACACATGCCGGCACCCCGATGACCCAAGGTCATTCCCAAACCCAGGTCGTTGCCACAGCGCGAGGTAAGACGTCCATCGACTCAACTCTCAGTGCCACCGGGCTGGCTCCTAGTGCATTCTTTAATTAGCTGGGTTAGACCTATGCTAGCACTTAGGTCATGTAGCTCGTGAGCTGTGTTAACTGACTTCCAGTTGACACTGAAGTCACCTGTTAGTAGCAACTCATGGGTTGCGACGTAACCTTCAATAGGTTATGCAAAGCAGCAAAACTCCCTGCTCTGGATTTGGGTGGTCTGTACACCCCCATTAGGAAAATAGGTTGGATGTGCGGGGGTTCAATTTGATCGTCATATACTCGAGTTCTTTGGGGATCTCAACTGTGTTACCTGTTTCTATTACACCTGCCGCTATTTGCTGCTAGGTATAGATTAGCCCCCCCCGTTTTATTCCTGTCCTTTCTCCATATTTGGAAACCATAGTCCTGCATACTATGGTCTAAAGAAACTGTTGTTGCAGGAACAATCTATTTGTTTTAATTGATTTTGTCTATTTGAACTTATGTATTTACTGTTCTTAACTGACTCAGGACATTCTGTAAATGAGACTTGTTTCTCATAGAACCTATCCTGTAATTTATGTAACTTTTTTAAAATAAAAAAAATATATACAGTATATACTGTTACTACTTTGAGAGCACAACACTGACTTTGCAAGTGGGTTTCCAAGCGCTTCTAATGTGCTGTCCCTCGTCTTTTACCTTAACCTTGTATATCATTAATCTGTTTTTGTATAGCTTTTTATCCACCCCCCCAAACTACCACCCTTGGCAATCTCCCAGACCCTCAAATGGTGCCCCTTATGGTTTGCACTCCCCGCTTAGTGAAGTCGAAATTAGTGTAATTATACTTTTAAAGATTAAAGTCAACTCAGAAGCCATAAAAATAATAAATTTATACCTGCAAACAGCTATCTCAGTTACAGTAGTGGCAGTATCTGTCACGATTTCAGCTGTATCACCCAGAATTCATTTAACACTTGGCTCTCTTGCTAATGTGCCTTTTGCTGAACCTTACATTAGTGGACTCAGTGGTTTTGCACCACGGTTCTTGTAATTTTTTTTATACGTATAGTTTTTTTTAGCTTTTATAAGAAAACTTACAGCCATCCAGGACATGAATACCTTGAGGTTTTTGTCTCTTAATTTGAGTGGTGCTGTTTGGCTACATTATTACATGTGGGATCTGTGTGTGTGTTGGGGACAGATGCATTTGGGGGATGGGACAGTGGAAGTGCTCCCTGTTTCTATTATTGTTGATTATCGACCTTAAGTAAGGAGTAACCCACGACACAGTGTGGGTCTACTGGGGATTAATGTATAGCTGGGGGGGTGGACCACGAGACCAAAGGCCGAGTGGTTCCAACCACCCAGCCTTATATTAATCCCCAGTAGACCCACGTTCTGGAGTGGGTTAATTCACTTGTAACATGGGGAAGAGAAGGGGTTTGGCGCTCTTTTTATATGTTCCTCTTCCCCGTGTTACATTTGCGTAAAACTAATTTTAAAGTGCACAATTACAAAGGTTCCGGAAGGATATCAAGGTTCCTGCAAGGGGAAAAATAAAGGGGGTTGCACCTGACTGGAGAAACTACATGCTGAACAGGCTGAATTTTTTTTTATATTGTGAGTGCAACAGTGAACAATTACTGATTACAGGTAGATGTAATCAACATTTCAGAATATGTGCTCATTTTGGCTGACCTAGTTTTGTAAACTGTGGAATCATCTCAGTTTTTCTGCCATGTTTGATGTTTGGGATTTGACTGCTGTGCATTATAGGAAATGCATATATTTAAGTGAAACTTCTGGTAGTTCCTGCAATTGCTTTTGAGTCTTCTTTACAAATAGGCTGCTATAGCTAGAAATCGGCTCCTATAGTATATAGTTACTTTTTAAACAGTCTGGTGTGCTTGCATTAATTGCTTTTGAGTCCTCTTTTAAGGCCTTGTTCGCACTGTGCTATTTAAAACGTTTTATCAGTGGTAAAACGTTTTAAATAGCTACTAGCACGGTTTGCAGTCACACTTAGCACGACTTGTGAACCATTTTATTGAACCGTGCTCAAACCCTGTTTCGAGGTAGGCTTGAGCACGGTTTTCAAAACGGTTCAGATTCTAAATCGAACTCACAGTCAGTGAGAGCAGGACAACGCGGATCCCAGAGCACAATTCGGCTGTTTTCTGGGTTAGATCCACGACAGCAAAACATCATGGTAAGTAGCTTTCATCTGCTGCGAGTGCCAGAAAACAGACGAGAACACACCACTACACTATTGAAGTGCAAACACGATGACACGGATTTCGCAAGGTACCAACACGTTTTTAAACTCGGGTTACACAGTGCAGACGCTTTGAAACAGTAAGCTTTAATCCGTTTCTGATAACATGTTAAAGAACCGTTTTCCAGCATCCCGCAGTGTAAACAGGGCCTTAGAAACAGGCTGCTATAGTATATATTGGTTTAAACAGGCTTAGCTTGCAATTCACAGACGGCCAACAGATGGCTGTCAAACAAGAATAGATATGGTTAAGTGAAACTTTTGGTAGTTCCTGCAATTGCTTTTGAGCCTTCTTTATGTAACAGCCCTTTGACTCATCTTGGCTGTTCCACGGCCCTCAGGGTAGTTCGGAACACACCTCCGAGGGGGCCGGCTTGGGTTCCGCAATAACAGCTTGTGTGGTGCGGTGCCTCCACCTGGGGTAATGGCAAGGGAATCCTGTGGATAAAGAACAGATTACTACCCCCCAGGAAGTAGTACCATGCCCCAACAATACGTTCCCCACACAAATTACAGTTTCCACACTATTGCCCCACACACCCCAGCCGCAGTCTTTCAATAACACAGGGACAGTGCATACAGTAACCTTATTTATTGGGAAGGGGGAACAAGGAGGAGAACAACAAACACAATTCACTCTAGGCACCATACCTTCTCCAGTAGCAACCCTTCTCACCACCCCCTGGGTGCACCTAGGTTGTCCCTCTGCAGTGGTGCAGGCCTGGGGTCTTTCGCTGGGACCCAGTTTAACACAACACACATTGGATTGATTATCCTATACTTGCAAACTTTAGTGTCTCTAAACAGAGGTGGAAGGATTTACCCCTAGACTCCTAACTGACTAGCTAACTAAAAGACTCTCCAGAGCCACAGCTCGGGGTACTCACTATCATTGGCTGCAACTCCCAGGTGATCTCCAGGCTGCCTCTGGCTATTTTCCCAGCAGCCCCAGTTTGTAGTTCTTTAGGGAGCTGCCATTTTGTCTTTCTGTCAGGCTCCCAGAAGTTGGGCCCCAGATTATTTAATTTAACCCGTTAACAGGGCTATCTGTAAAAGGATTTGTGACCAGAGTCCTTCCAGTCACCAATTATGGCTACCCCCAGCTCATCTGCTCATCTGGGGGTCGGCAATATATTGCTTTCCCAACGGCCGCATGGCCAAGCGGACAATAGGAGCACAGCTCCTTTAAATCTTCTCCCCCAGGCTTGCGCATGCGCGAAGTCGCCATGTTTGTAGTTCTTTGAGCGGCCCATATTTACAAATTACCTGGGGCAGATCAAATCTCCCCATCGCGCCCAGAGGCATGAGAACACTACTCGGACCTCAACCCTACACAGAACTTGGGTCGAGGTCCCAAATTTAGTTTGGTGGCAATCGCAGGACATGGAGGGGCAAGCAGGCTCGAGCCCCACCACAGCCGCTCGGAGGACACCTGGCGGAGTGTCGGAGGACCGTGGCCCTACCAGGTAAGCCCAAATTGGGGGGCTTACATTTAGAAATAGCCTGCTATAGTTAGAAATAGGCTGCTATAGTATATAGTTACTTTTTAAAGAGTCTGGTGTGCTTGCATTAATTGCTTTTGAGTCTTCTTTTTAGAAATAGGCTGTCATAGTATACAGTGGTTTAAACAGTCGTAACCTGCAATTCACGCCTGGCCAACAGATGGCTGTCAAACAAGAACAGATACAGTATGGTGGGCACAGGGGGAAGAGAATAGTTGCAGACTTAGCCATACATTAATTCTCAGGCAACCGTGCATTACTTGAGAATTACTGTATGGTCACCTGGTGGTGCTCAGCCAAGCCAATCCAAGAACTTTTAAACATCCACCAGTTGGATCTGTCTGTTGTATACTTCCTGCGTAGTATGCTGCTCGAAGAAGGGGGGGTCCTTTCATGTCACTGAATGTAGTCGCATGGTGAGGTGTTTGTGTTGCAAATGAACTAGCGTTTGTGTTGCAATTTCTACTGTTCTCACAGTGGTATATTCGACCTCTGTCACGTTACATTATGACTAGTCAAATATACTTACTGCCATATACTGTTACTAATTTGACAGCACAACACTGACTTTGCAAGTGGATTTGTGAGCACTTTTAATATGCTGTTCCTTGTCTTTTACCTTAACCTTGTATATCATTTTTCTGTTTTTTTTATGGCTTTTTATTTTTCCCCCCCAACTACCACCACTGGCAACCACCCAGCCCCTAAAATGGTGCCAGTCATGGTTTGCATTCCTCACTTAGCAAATCCAAATTGCTGTAATTATACTTTCAAACATTAAAGTCAACTCAGAAGTCATAAAAACAATAAATTAATAAATACTCGCAAACTGCTATCTCAGTTACAGCAGTGGCGGCATCCGTCACAATTTCAGCTGTATGACCCAGAATTCATTTAACACTTGGCTTTCTTGCCAATGTGCCATTTGCTTAACCTTTAGTGGACTCAGTGCTTTTGCACCAAAGTTCTTGTCATTTTTTTTTATACTTAGTGGCCCAGATATTCAAACTGCGCCCGGCTGTGGCGCAAGCTTGGGCACAGCTCAACTTGGTTGCGCAGGGGTATGGACTAAGCGATATTCAAAGAAGCTGCGCCATGGCTCAGCAGCTTTGAATATCGCACCTTGGCCACTCCCAGTGTGCATGGGGCAGTGGCACTGCGCCAGCGCAAGTGGCCAGAGTGGAGCATGGAGATGCGCTAGCACAAGTGCCATTGCGCCATGCACAGCACCCGCGATATTCAAGAGTTGACATGCAAATGGGGTCATAATTTATGCAAGGTGCATATGGGGCCATTTGCATGTCATTATGGCCCCATTTGCATGCAGGTGCACCGATCCCCGACGACTTGCGCCTGGCGCCCTGCCAGGCAGCAGCCGTCGGGGACCAATGCCCCCTGCAGCCTGATCGCGGGCACCTGTGTAAAAAATAGAGAAAACCGTCCTATATCCCTGGTGGTCCAGTGGACCGCTTCCTGCCCGATCACGGGCAACTGTATTATTAAAAAGGTCCTATATCCCTGGTGGTCCAGTGGACCGCTTCCTGCCCGATCGCGGGCATCTGTATTAAAGAAAAACCCATCCTGTATCCCTGCTGGTCCAGTGGACTGCTTCCTGTCGATCGCGGGCATCTGTATTAAAAAAGTCCAATATCCCTGGTGGTCTAGTGGTACCCCCTCCCACGAGCCCCACCACCGACCCCCGTCAGCGGGGCAGCACCCCACCCGCCCGCCGCCCGACACCTTGGTAGGGCTGCCGCCCATTGGTTCTGGCGTGTGCCAATGGGCATGCAACCATGCAGTACTACACATTCCAGATATCTGGAATGTATAGTATAGTATGGGCGTGCAGCACCGAGGTGTCAGTCGCGGACAGCGGGCGGGTAGGTGCTGCCGCCCGCCCGGCTGACGGGGGGAGGTGGTGGGGCTCAGTGGGCGGGCGGTGAGAGGTACCACTAGACCACCAGGGATCGCCTGGACATTTTTTTTTATACAGATGCCCTTGATCGAACGAAGCGACAGACCTGAAAATACAGGGCAATTTCTTTAATGAATGCCCTTGTCGGCGGCAATCACTGAACCACCTGTAAGACTAGATAATCTTTTTTGGATTACAAGCACGCAATTGGGCATGGGCGCTGCCAGGTGCAGCCAGAGCTCGGGTGGCCATCCACAGGTGGTAGCTGCCGTGTTGCGCCTGCAATGCGGCAGCTCACCTGTGGGTGGCCATCAGTTGTTCCTTTTTGGGGCTTAACTTTGTGCTGGCGCAGGTAGGGGTTGCGCATGCATGGCTCTGCACATCCCAGGCTGAATATCGAGCTGTGCAGGTTATGCATGGGCCGTCCCCCACCTGTGCCTGCATGCATTACTGATGCTCCTGGCACATCAGGAGTTGTTGTGCCACTTTTCCTTTTTTGAATATCACAGCAACATGATTAGTAAGTTGCGATGGCGCAACAGTGTTGCGCCATGCGCAACCCTTTTAATATCTGGGCCATAGTGTTTAGCTTTTATAAGAAAACTTACAGCTATACAGGACAAGGATACCTTGAGGTCCCGGGCTGGCAGTATAGCCTTGAGGTTAGAGTAATATGCCGTGAATGAGCTTGGTACATCCAGCAGAAAGACCTGGGTTTGATTCCCACAACCTCCACTTGCATACTGTGCAACTCTGAGCAAGTCACTTAACCTCCCCAGTGCTCCCGGATCACCCCTGAAAACAGGCACCTGAGCCTAGTGGGCCTTACCCGGTTCCAAAGAATAAAATTAAAAAAAATTAAATAAAAGGTCCTTGTCTTTCAAGTTACTTTCCAGCTTTAGGCACGACAATGAGCCAAAAAATTTCACAACACCTGGCTGGCTGACCTCATCCAGGGTTGGGACAACAGCTATAGTGCACTGTTGATTCCTAACAAACATTAAACAGGTCTGTGGTTTGCCATTTTAGGTGTTTGCAAATCGTTCATGAGGTCTTTTGGCACCTTACTGTCCTGCATCCAGCTGATGTTCCTTCATGGTAATTTGCATATATTACCCATGATATCCGAGATCAGACATATAATTTGTTTCTTAGAATTATGTTACTATCACTGAATCCTGTACATTTTACTATTGCTGTTGTACTCCTAGATATTGCTAAACACATGTACTATAAAGCATTTTGAGATCCTGATTGGATGACAGATACTGCATAAAATAGAGACTATTGCACTATATTACCAAATGATCTCAGACGTTCTAATTCCTGCTGTAGTTCCTGAGTACATGGTATCTCAGAAACCAGTGGGGCAGGTGCGAGTCGCCAGTATTTTTCCTGTCGATCCTTCGGTTGTCTGTCAGAAAAGGAAAAAAAAATAATAACGAGGCAGCCACTGAGTGGAAAATAGCAAATCCATATTTCTCTAGTTTGCATAGCTTCTTCAATTTCACAAAATGTTATAAAATTAATTTTGAATTAAAAGTTTTTTTAAGTACATTTACAGCCATAAATAATGATGTACTTACACTTTTTTTGAACTAGGGCTCTCAAAAAATAAACCATCCAGAGGAAGACAGCAATCTTCAGGTCCTTCCATTGTTCATTTCTAAATATATGGCTCACACTAAAACAAAATAAATCAAATGAAACTTATTTTCCTTTACACACACACACACACACACACACACACAGAGGCATGTCTGGCTCACCTCAAGTATGCCTCTACTACTCCTATCCTGTGAGGTCTACCCAAATGTGAGGTATTTTATGTGCCCCTCAGCCTCCCAATCTGACTCTCATCTCAGTTACATACAACCTATGGGCTGAGATCTCTAACAGTGCAACCTGATTCTGGAAGTGTTCAGAGTGCTCCCAAGTCCCAAATGGTGCCTATGCTTTTGCCCCTGATTCCACCCACTGGTCAATGTAGATTGCTACCCTGCCCTAACACTGCTCACTTCACGCCTTCAGACTGCCATCTGCCCTTCCGAGGTGCAACAAAACAGGAACAGCACACTCAAAAAGAGAAGGAAAGTAAATAAATGCTAGTCACAGCAGCAAGTGATAACTTAAGTGTTCCCTATGCATCAAATGTTGTAGTCAATTTTCAAGTCCTCTTAATCTAGCACATAAAAAGGTTTAAAATAACCACATTTAAGATTGATCAAAATCCACACCCCCAAACAACCACCCGAGTCTACAAGCACGTAACACACAAAATTAAGGTTTTCCGAAGTGGGGGTTACAGTAGATTTTTCGTCCAACAGTTTTTGATTGTAAATAATTTTGTGATTCTTTAACTAACTCTCTTGCTTTTTTCAAAGATACCTTAGAATCTTCTGGTTGCCGATGATCCCCAGCTGTCTGCTACAGAATGTAGACAATTTATGGGTGATTGTAGCAGCACTGAGTGGAAACAACTTGCAAAATGTATCCTTCCATTTACATCTATGAGTTAGTACAGGTCTTTTTTTCTTAAAAGGACAAAGCTACTGAAAGCGAGTAGCACCTGTATTAATTAGACTACCGAGATAACAGTTCTTTCAGGTTATATATTTTAAATCTGGTTTAGTGCCATTCCTTTTGAAGAGCCCTTTTTAATTGCTAAACCATCAAATTCAACCCCAATATCTTGCATATGTATTTTCTTGGTAATAGCAGTATAATTCCACTGGTCTTTGCATTATATACACAGATGGGCTACTTTAATTTTTCTTGATGATTGCTATTATTTGACAGCACTATATATACACCATGTACTGCCTTAACCACAGGTTGTCATCCATTGTAAAACTTAGCACCCAGCTAGCAGTGACATTGACAGCTGCAAATAGTTAAAAGGGCTGTCAATCAATATCTTTTGGAACCCGCCCTCTGACAAAGGTGCTTGACAGAAGCCCTGGGGCACTACACCAGCGCTTCAGTTCCGTGTTTGCTATTTCTGTCATGAAATTATGAAATAAATCATTAATACTTGCTGCTGTGACTAGCATTTATTTACTTTCCTTCTCTTTTTGAGTGTACTGTTCCTGTTTTGTTACATCTCCGAGGGAAAATGCTTGTCCCCTAGCCACACTACCAGTCAGCACTAGAGAGCGCAGACACTGTCTGGATTTTGGTGCCACCTGCCCTTGCCTGCAACACCTGACAGATAAATCTGATGTCACCTCTGCAGAGTTCAGTCAACCGCACCCCATGTAAGACCCTGTCAGCAGCTGGGCCAAAGTTTCACCACTACATGCTTCCCCTCTCCCTGATCCTCCAGGGGACAGGCATTCCTAAGTGACTGCAGAAAACCCACCCTGAAGACCAGGGTTACCACCTGTCCTGATTTTTGCAGGACAGTCCTGATTTGGGCAGCTGTGTCCTGCAAAAAAACATGAAAAATACTACTTGTCCTGATTTTATAGTAGAAATAATATTTTCTAACTTTCCACTAAATGTTGCAGAAAACTACAATGCCTTAACTAAAATACCTTAAAATGATAAGAAACAATAGAAGCAACTAAGAAACTGCAATACTTAGCCTTAATACTGGTTATATAGAGAAAACAAGTCTGTTGCATTGGTCGAGGTTACGTGCTGTTCTGCAAAAAAAATCATGTTTCAGTAAGAAATGTCCCATTTTGGGCTTCCTAAAAGGTGGTAACCCTACGGAAGACTGAAGTGTCAGCGTGGCATGGTTGGAAAAATATCCACCCCTAGGTCAGAGGGGCATGGATTCTAGCCCAAAACTGGGACTTTGGCTCATACTCAAACTCTTTTGAAACTCAAGTGCAATACTACAGGGTACCGTACTATCAGGGAGTGCCACCCTCCTTCCAGATGAGATCTTAAGCCAATGTACTTTCTGCCCATCTCTGGTGTTGTCCAGTTGGGTTTCCAGGAGGATGTCAAAGACTCCATGGCACTTTTTCCAAGAAGCAATCCTCCTGTGTATCCTAGCCAAAATTACCCTTCTCAACAAAGCAGGTTCACACAACTCTCAGTGGCTGTGTGTGAGTGTTAATATGAACTGCCACCATACATTTATACCCACTGCATTACCAGTCCTTCTCACTGCTTGTAAAATACCCTGGGGTACAATGTGCAATGTAAAGTGAAATGCAAATGCTTCATCTCCCATCGAGTGTGATCATTTAGACCACCCGGCAGCCTTCTGCTGCAGCTGCTGTCCATTAATATCCAGGCTTGGGCCACAAACCCAGATTCCCCCTATGGGGGTCTTGGACAATGGACACAGGAGAGGAAGGGGATGCACCAGCACTGCAGGAGGACCTGCACACATTGGAGTGTGGGCTGAAACTGGGGGCTTAGATTTAATGTGGAGAAGTGCAAGGTGCTACACCTACAGGTGAGGAATCTAGGTTACACATAAACCCTCTGTGTTGCAATGGTAAACCTCAACAACTGGTGAAAAGTATCTAGAGGTAACTGGGAACCATAAGTTGCAACCAGACAGGTAGTGTGCTGCCACAGTCAAGAAAGCAAACACATGTAGGGAGGTGCTGCCCTTACTGGGGGAAGGGGGGGGAGAATAAAGGGTAAGCGAGGGATGTTTTCTCTCTCTCCTCTTGGGAACCTTACTAAGTTATGTTATGCTTTGTTTTGTGGAAGTATCTGAAGTCTGTCAAGGCAATGTTCTAAGAATGTAGACACATAGAAGATAGTATAACTGTTTCTGTAACCTCCATAATGTACTGTGGGTATTTCAATACCTTTACAATTTGTATGGGAAATGGTTGGCAAGCTGCACTTCATTTAATAAAAATTATATTTAAAAAAAAAAAGAAAGCAAACACAGTAATGGGCTGTATTATGTGGAGAGTATGAAGTATGTCAAGGGAGGTGATATACTCTCTGTACAAGGCCTTGATTTGTACATATCTGGAGTACTGTGTCCAGTTCAGGCTACCAGAGTACAAAAAGGACATAGAAGAGATTGTGAGAGATCAGCACAGGGTAAGTAAGTTAATTAGTGGCTTAGGATACATTAACTATGAGGAGAGACTGGGCGTACTCAAATTATTTAGCTTCAAAAAGAGAAGACTGAGGCTTCAGGTACGTGATCACAGTTTTCTGAATACTAAAGGGTCAGACAGAGTAGATTATGCACAGATGTTTGAGCTGGTGAGTGCAAGCAGAACTAGATGGCATGCCCTCAAACTCAGGGGAACAGAAGCCGGGGGAAACATTACAAAGCATTATTTCAAATCAATATGTACTGTATTTGATGGAACCCACATAATAAAAGAACTTTTAAACAAGAAAGCATTATTTCACACAGAGGTGGTTAACCTGTGGAATAGCCTACCCAGCAAGGCTGTGGAAACTAGCACCATTCAGGCTTTCAAAGCAGGACTAGACAGATTCCTGAAGGAGAATGTGACTGTGGGCTACAGAGTACGAGTATGGTAACATTATAGCTGTTAAAGCCTGGATGTGTGTCCATACTCTAATTGGATATAGTAACAGCTTTGTGGAAGGAGGGGTAGTCAAGATGGACACTTCCATCAACACAATACCATGATACTATTTCAGGTATTTAGTACACTTGGAGGTAGCATACAGAAAGGCAGATTGGGAAAATAGCAGTAAGTGGGATCCATAAAGGAAAACAGAGGGCAAATTTCCGAACTATTTGGTTTCTACATCTGTCCCCAAACCACACAAATCAAACCCATCATCACAACGAATCACATACATGCAACTCTTTGTGTAGTGGGTGTAGACTGACAAGGCTTCTCTACAACACAAGTCACCTATACAGGCTTTTTATATGTTTCAGCCAAGGCCGAGTGCAACAAACTGCAGACAACTTTTTTATACAGTTGGGGCTCCTCAGTGCAGTGCAGTGACTACGACAACTAAATACTAAGTTCATCCTAGAGCATTTCAGGCATTTAGTACATCTGGAGGCATACCAGAGAGGCAGACTGGATAAACAGCAGAATGTGGAATCCATAAAGCTTACAAGGAGACAACAAATTTCCAAACTGTTTGGTTTCTGTATGTATCTCTCTCCAAACCGCACACATACCCTAAATCCATAAACCCAGAGCATAATTCAGTTTCATCATATATCCATGTGGGATCCCAAAATTTACAATACACACAAAGCAGTGTGAAAAGGAAAAGAAATCACAATAATAACGTAGCATGTCTCACTCCGGAATCCCTTGTTAACATGGTGCTAATATTTTTCACCCTGCATTTTAAGCATGGTCTGTTATTGCTCTGTGAATCTCTTCTCTGATCTAATAAATGACATTGGAGAAGGTGCAAAATGTACCTAATCAGTCCGAATGAGAGATGGGTCTAGGGGTGGATAATGGAGTGTCGATTACTGTCCAGTTTTTGGAGTATGAACGAAAACCAGAATCTATCAGTAAGTGGAATGTACCCAGAACTGGAACAGATCAGTTTTGATTTTCCTGTTGGCAGCTGCAAACCCAACACTTGCAAAATCACAGAACCAAAAGAACAAAACAAATAAATGCACTGGGACGGTACTGCCATGTGCACCTAGTACTAGGCACAAGCCAACAGTATACAAAGACACAAAACTCAGCAAGCACACACAGATCCACTGAACAAAAATGCTACAATATATGCTTCTAGCAACTTATTTGAAAAACAAATTGAGCTTGCTATAGAAGTAGAACTCCCCAGCTACCAACTGTAATGTACCCACAACAGGGGTTCTGGAACCAGAATACACATTCTGATTTCAGAACCCTAGTTACGTGCACATTATAGGTCTGGAACTCCTTCCATTTTCTTTAAAGAGGACATGACATTTGTGCAAATTGGCAACAGTATATAAAAATGCTATTCTCAGAAATGATATGCGGTTTCTTAAATTATCCATATTTAACTGTACTTGAATAAAAAGTGATACAAAAAAAACATTTATTTATTTATTAGGATTTTGGTAACCAGGTAAGACCACTGAGATCATGCAGTCCCTTTTTCAGTGATGACCTGGGTGTCAATGGTGAACACAGTACAATAAATAAATACAATAATATACAGGATACAGTAACATACAGGATACAGAGATTTAACAATGTTGCAAAAATTATTACAGTGGAAAGCCAGGTAAGTAACTTAAAACAGATCAGTTATTAAGCATATATAAATAAACAGGATAACTAATATTATACAATATATACATAGCAGGAACATGAGAGCAGGTGGATTACAAGATACATCAGAGTAACAGACTATGCATTAACGATGCTATAAGGATTATTTAAAGCAATTGCAGAGGAGGGGGTTAGTAGGAAAGAGGTAAGCTCTTTAATGAAGGGGGATAGGGTGAGGCAGGAGAGTAAGTTGGGGGGGAGGGAATTCCAAGCAGAGGGAGCTGAGAAGGCAATTGAGCACCTACCCGATAGGCGTTAAAAACATAGATTTGGACGGCAGATAAGGACCACTTGGCCCACCCAGTCTGACCATTTCCCTACCTATTTAATAAGCAGTAAATTCTAGTTAACCAACAGCCTACTTCCTGCAACCCCCCCACTACAATTGCCTTATGTCTGTCCCATGCATGTTTAAATTCCCCCACTGTCTTAGACCCAACAACCTCCCCAGGAAGGCGATTCCATGCATCCACCACTCTCTCCGCGAAAAAAAATTTCCTCACATTACCCCTGAGCCGTCCCCATCTATCTTTAAATTGTGCTCCCTTGTTCTTACACATCTCTTTTTCTGAAGGATGCTACCCTCCTGGACGTTTTTTTTTTTTTATACTTTCTCTTTATGCCCCCTTCCTCGCTGCGCTGGATTCCTTTCTTCGGGGATCTCCAAGGCTGTAGGTTCCCGTAATCCCACCCCAGGTACCTCCCTCTGGGTGCTTGGCTAGCCTTCCCCATCCTGCCGCGGTTTACCCCGTGGGAGGAGAGGAGCCCTCCTTAGTCCCTCTCTCACACCCCAGAGACTGTGTCGAAGGCCTCACGAGCCCCATCTATGGAGCCTGGTTAAGGGTTTTCGGGACAGCCGGGTCCCGTCTACAGGAGCCCAAGCGCGGGGTTCTTTCCACTTTCTCTGGTCCCAGCCACTCCTGGCGTCTGCCGCGGGGGCCAAGGAGTGACATGCGTCTCAGCGTGCTAACGCTCCGGCCCCGGCAGGCGTCCTCCCTCCCTGTATGCTGTCTCGCTGCACCTCCACCCGTGGTCACCCAGGTGGCGGTATTGCAGCGGGACTTGCATCCACCCACCCAGAGGGAGGAGAGCAGCCCCAGGCTCAATCCTTCTCCTCCAGCCAACCCTCCAGCCGCCGAGTCCGTTCCTTGAACCCGGGTCGCTGGCACCGCAAGCGGTAGCTCCTCATCATTGCAGGCCGGCGTGGCCAGCCACCTCCTGGCCTTTGTTGATTCCCTTTGAGGTACTTGAAAGTTTCTATCATGTCCCCCCGTCCCTCCTTTCATCAAGGGTATACATATTAAGCTCTCTCAGTCTCTCTTCATAAGGTTTCTGATGCAGACCCTGCACCCTTTTAGTTGCCCTCCTCTGGACTGCTTCCATCCTGTCTATGTCAATGCGTAAATGGGGTCCCCAAAACTGCACACAGTATTCCAGATGGGGTCTCACCAACTATCTGTACAGAAGGATAACCACTTCCCTTTTTCTACTTGTGATGCCCCTTCCTATGCATCCCAGTATGTCCCTGGCTCTCCTTACTGACTTGTCACATTGCTTACCCACCCTTAGGTCATCTGATAGGACTATCCCAAGTCCCTTTCCATTTTTGTTGTTGCTAGTACCTCCCCTGCTATTGTGTACTCTTCTCCTGGGTTTTTGTTTCCCAGGTGCATTACTCTGCACCACTTTGCATTTAATCTAAGTTGCCATATGTCTGACCATTCCTCCAACCTTGCCAAGTCCCTTCTCATCCTTTCTACCCCCCCTTGTGTACCAACTCTGTTACAGATCTTTGTGTCATCTGCAAAGAGGCATACCTTTCCCTCCAGACCCTCTGCAATGTCATCTATAAAGATGTTAAAGAGGACTGGACCCAGTACTGAGCTCTGAGGTACTCCACTAGTAACCCCCCTTTCCTCGGAATGTGTTCCATTCACTATTACCTTCTGTGTCCTGTTGTGCAGCCAGTTTGCTACCCAGGCTACCACCCTGGAACCCACTCCCAGGCTGGCTAACTTGATTATTAATATTTTTGAGGGACTGTGTCAAATGCCTTGCTAAAGTCTAGGTAGGCCATATCCACAGCCCCTCCCTGGTCCATTACTTTGGTCACCCAATCAAAGAAATCAATTAGGTTCGTCTGACATGACCTTCCTGCTGTAAATCCATGCTGCTTTGGATCCTGTGCCCCACTGGCCTCTAGGTACTCAACAGTTCTTTCTTTCAGAAGTGATTCCATGATTTTCCCTACCACTGAGGTCAAACTTACAGGTCTGTAGTTTCCTGCTTCTGCCTTGTTCCCACTTTTGTGAAGGGGAATCACATCTGCCCTCCTCCAGTCCTCAGGTACCACTCCATCCTCCCATGATTTGTTAAAAAGTGTGGTCAGTGGTGTCATTAGGTCCTCCCTTAGTTCTTTTAGGATTCTGGGGTGAATCCCGTCAGGCCCCATTGCTTTGTCCACCTTTAGGAGTTCTTTCAAGACTCTTTCTTCTGTGAATGGACTAGTGTCAACCCCCTCCCCCTAGAGTGCTTCTACAGTCTGGTTTAGGTAACTCCTCCTCATCTTCTTTTGTGAATACTGAGCAAAAGTATTCATTCAGTATCTCTGCCTTTTCACTGTCTCCCTCTGCCCACCTCCCCTCTCCTTTATTAATCTTCATTATACAATGGCAAGAAAGGATCCTGGCTTCTGATTGGTCAGTTGGCTGTCACAGCTGATTGTTTCTTGGATTTGCAGCACTTTTTTTTTCTCTTAAGAAACAAAAATATTTTTACACACTAACAAAAACATTCTTTAAAATTATTTTTTTAACTATAAAACAACAAGCCATTGTATAATAGGAATAATGCCCTCCAGTGTGGGTGTTATGCTGGAATAACATCCCTTCTCGGGTGTTGGGCGCCCTCGGCCCGATGGCCTGGGGCCCACTTCACCGAGTGGAATATCCAGCACACACCCACCCTGTCAGGCATTATTCCTTTACTATTCTTCCCTTAACCTTTCTATGCTCCCGAATGTATCTATAAAAGGTTTTATCCCCTTCTTAACTGAGCTGGCTATTTTTTCCTCAGTTTGGGCTTTTGCTATTCTGACTGCCTTCCTCACTTCTTTCTGCTTTAATTGATACAGTTCCCTGTCATGCTCCTTCTGTGATTCCTTATACTTTCTGAATATAGCCTTTTTCTCCTTAACCTTCCCTGCCACCTCTTTTGAGAACCATAGTGGTTTTTTACTCCGCTTTGTTTTCTTTATTTGTTTCACACAAAGGCTTGTTGCCTCTATGATGGCAGTTTTGATTTTTCTCCATTGTTCTTCCACCCCTCCTTTTTGGCCATTTGCTAGTGAATTCCTCAGGTATTGACTCATTTTGCCAAAGTCAGCCCTTCTAAAGTCCAGTATCCTTGCTTTTGTATGGCTTGTCTCCATGGTTGTGCTTATCGTGAAGCACACTGTGCAGTGGTCGCTTGTTCCCAGATGTCTACTGACTTCTAAATTTGTGATCCTCTCTGCATTTGAGAGTACTAGATCTAGTATTGCTCCCTCCCTCCTAAGTGGGTTCCAACACTAGCTGTCTAAGGCCTGCCCCCTGCAGGGCATCGAGAATGACCCTACTCTTGGATGTGGCTGCAGTACATGTCATCCAGTTAACATCTGGCATATTCAGGTCCCCCATCAACAGTATCTCCCCTTTTTCAGCCATTTTGAGAATGTCCTCTATCATTTTCTTGTCCATTTCCTCCCCTTGAGACGGGGGTCTGTATACACCCCTGTGCAGATTGTGATGCCATTCCCTGTCTCCAAGGTGACCCAGAGTGCCTCTTGTCCTCCCCCTTTACTTTTTAGTTCTGTAGCTTTGATCCCTTCCCTTATGTATAGAGCTACTCCACCTCCTCTATTATCCTCCCTGTCCTTTCTGTAGACTGTGTACCCCGGTATGCTGACATCCCAGTCATGGTTCTCCATGTACCATGTTTCCGTGACTGCTACAATATCCAATTGTTCATCTTCCATCAGGGCTACTAGCTCAGGAAGCTTGTTTCCCAGACTATGGGCATTGGTACTCATTGCCCTCCATTTAATGTTGGCTGTATCCTTTATTCCCCCCATCCCTGCTCTTATTGTCCTTGTCTATTTTTCCATTTACCCCTGTCCTGCCCTCTGTTGAGCTCTGTACCTCAGTATTTATCTTACTACCTGCCATGTTTTGTGGGGGAAGGCTTGAAATTTCCTGCCTCTTATCAGCACCACCCCCCTTGGCTAGTTTAAAAGCTTGCCAAGGAAGCATTTAAACCTGTCACTTAGGAGCTTGATTCCCTTTGCGGACAAATGCAGACCATTGTGCCAGTATAGACCTTCATCTCTCTAGGTGGACCCCCAGTCCCCAATGAAGCCAAAGCCCTGTGCTCTGCACCAGTTTTGCAACCATTCATTAAACTAAATGGTGTGCAGTACCCTAGCTTCACCCCTGCCATGGACTGGCAGCACCTCTGAGAAGGTAACCGTGCTTGCTACCTGTCTGAGGCCCCCCAACTCCACAAATTCATCCTGCACTGCACTGATTCCATGCCTAGCTAGATCATTTGTCCCAAGGGGGACAATGATATCCAGTTCCCTCTCCTGTGATGCTGCTTCTGCAATCTTGAGGATTCGCTTCTTGTCCTTCCAAGCCATGGCACCAGGCAGGCACCTTACTTCCCTCTCCTCTCCCTTTCCCAGTTCTACCCCCCCCCCCAATAACAGAGTCCCCTATCAGAAGCTGTTTCCTTCCCCTGTGGTGTCCCTTGTCACCCTTTTGTGGGTCTACCTTGTGGATGCCCTCAGCATTCTTCTTGGTCTCCACTGAGGATGCCATCATAGAGGAACCTTGCTCTGTCAGACTGGCGTATGATTTGTGTAGAGGTACAACTAGAGGGCTTCGCCTCTGTTCTACCACCCACACCCTCCCAGAACCCACAGTGGTCCAACTGCTCTTCATACTTGGCAATCTCTGTGGCAGTGGTGCTCTTTGGGTGGGGGAGGCCTCCTTAGTCCTTGCCAGTTCAGCCTGGATGTGGACAACCTCCTCCCTCAGAACTGACAGCTGCCTGCAAATAAGACAGCAACACAGTTTCCAGACTGTCTCCCGGAAAACTGCTGTGTCACAGCCAGTGCATTGCACCACTCCCCACATGTCCCTCTCCCTTATAATATACAATATGTAATACATATAAAAATTTAATTTTTTTTTTTGTGTGTGTGTGTGGTGTGTACTTACCCTTTATGCACTGTGCTGGGTTATTAAGAATATGACAGTTCTGCCCCAAGACCTGTTGAGGAAGTGATGTCAGAACCTTGGTTATAAATGAAATGTCACGCCGGGGGGAGTAGTCCACAACCACAAGTGACTGTTAGAAACAATCAAATACACCACTGCTCCACCACCCTGGTGAGTACTGTCCTTTATAATAATTCAACTAACCTCCAGTAATTTATTTTAAAATAGTTTAACTATCACAAAATCCTACGCACCAGTAAATTATTTAAAAATAGTTTCTGTCCCAAAGTCCTAGTAGTCAATCCAGCTACCCCCAAGGAACAACCAAAATGCAGTATTCAAACCCTTGCGAAGTTACTCCCAAGATAAGCAGAGTTTGCAAGCTCTTTATTCAACTCTTCAGCCATCTGTAATTTATTTAAAAATAGTTTAACTGTCAGAAAATCCTAGTAGACAATCTAGCTACCTCCAAGGGTCTACCCAAATGCAGTATTTAAATTCTTCTGAAGTTACTCACAAGATAAACAGAGTTTGCAAGCCGCTTCTTGGTTAAACACTAAATAAATATGTAAATAATAAGGAATTACCAAGAGTAGTTAGTTTCACCTCCCACAAAATTGAGCAAAAATGCACATTGTTGCAGATATCAAGGGCAAAACAGAAATTCCCACACAGCTCACAGCTGAATAAAGAAATAGTATCCTTCCAGGTCAAGAAGATGTGCTTTGTGTCTCTAAATATTGTAGCCACCAGTAGTAATCTTATCAAGTCTGGAAAGCTCCACCCAGGGCAATTGGCTGACAATGGTTATGATGCAACCTTTCCTGATCCAATACAACACTATGGCCCTGTCCACACTACACCAGTAGAACAGTTCCGTAACGTTACGGAGGGCTTAAACCGTTACCGTAATGGTTTGCATTTACACTGGTAATGTTACAGAAGGCGTTTTCGGAACAGTTATAGAAACCTGTTGTGAGGTGGTTTCAACAACGGTCCCTGTAATGGTTGCAGTTCTGTAACGTTACCGGTGTGTGTCTAAACGCTCCACCGTGTTGCCTCCAGTCCCCCACCATACCTGCATGCACTGCAGCACTGGTGTAATGCATGCGGGGGGGGGGGTGGAGGCTACCAGGGCGTACCAACGGCAATGTGAGGCATGAGCGTAGGTTGCAATACTGGGCAGTCTCCATAGCAGGGCACCCAACCCTACAGTGGTATGCCCACCCCTGGAGTTACCCATGTGTCCCCACTTGACCTACCCCCCTGTCCTCACATGCCCCCCTGAGTGCCGCCTCCTGAAGTATCCATATACTGTCCGTGATGACACCTCTCACTGTGACGGGTGCTGGGAGTACCCTGCCTGCCCATCAGAGCTTTGGCATCGATACTACCTGTGGAACGGTGCCAGTAGTGCACACATACAGCGGTTGAGCTCCTGAGTGCATCGTGTAACACCGCTGCGGTGGCCAATAGATGTGTGGCACTGTGTACATGGGAGTGGTGGGGTACACCGATGGCAGTAGTGGAGGGGCTGCCATCAGCCATTCGGCACCAGTACCTGACCGTCTGTCATGCCCTGGTGCCCTACCCGTTGGATATGCTGCCATGTCACACACTCTCCCTCCCTCTCACAGCAGTACCTCCCTGAATCCACCATGTAGCCCCCCCCCCGGCACCTTCTCCCTGTCGCCTCCTCACCATATGTGTGTAAAAGATCATTGCCATACTGTATGTTGCACATTATGGCTTGTACAGATGCATACTACCTCATATGTATTGCGGGTGGGTGCCTCTCATCAAAGCTGTCCTCACCAGGTGCACCATGGGATATGCTCTGCTTCGAAGGGGTTGGGACCACACATACTATCACACACAATGTGGAAAGGCTGTACCGTTTTCAATCCTTTATCAAACTGTTCACTGGCAGTGTGGACACACTGTACCGTTTACAGTCTGTAAAGGTTTGGAACCGTTACAGATTTCAATTGGTGTAGTGTGGACGGGGCCTTTGTGTCTGAAAACAATGAGTAAAATAATTTCCTGCAACTGAGGCTGTCTGTATTTCAATTCACACTGCACTGCATCTTCTAGATTGCTAATAAGGGTAAGGAAGTAGATCTAAGCGTGCGTGTCGGTGCTTTTTGGTAAACGAGTCCCCTTAGGCAAGGGGGATTAAAGAGCTTGTTAAGTTTGAATACAAGGCATAAGTTGTGAAACTGTAGCCTTGAGTCATAGGTAGGCCACTGAAGAGAATACAGGGTCTCACAGTGGTGTTTTCTGGAGTCTGCTCCAAGGGCAAAACGTTCAGTCCTATGGCAGACTTGACGTACCTATGGAAGGGAAGAGGACTGGGCGGAGAGTAGTAGAGGGGCACCATAGAACAAAATAGGGAGAAGGGATCTTTTTACAGGCGGCGTTGGATAAAAGAGGGCGGAGGCAGTATAATAACCCGAGCTTCTGGTTTACCGTTTTGGTAAGCTGAGTTGCATGATGCTCCATTCAGAAGGAGGCATCTAAGTGAACCCCAAGGTATTTAAAAGTACTTATAAAATATATATATATAAAAAACATATTTTGCATTGTTTTGTTTTTATGGGCTGCATTCTGTTACAGTTACAGTTCTGTTCATGGAACCAGTAATTTGTAGTTTTTATTATGGCACAGTTATAGTATGTTATGGTTTGTGCACAGAATGTAAACTATGAGCTGTTTTCTCTATCAGAAAAAAAAAACAGTTACATACTTACCGTAACAGTAGATATTCACGTGAATCTCTTTCATCCAGCCACACGTATGGAACTATAAACTGCCAGGCACTAGAACCTCAAGGAAACTTTGCAAGCAGTCAGCCAGGGGCTGTCCATGACGATGTCAGATGTCGACTCACACATAAACGTAGGCGGCCACTCTTCTCCTCAGTTCCCCACTGGAGATCATGCTTGCAGGACCTCTCAGTAGGGAGCCAGGAGAGAACCCAGTGCTCTGCGAACCCAGGCGAGGCAGAGGGCTAAGGGCAGGCTACAATGGAGATAGGAGCAACCCAGGCTGGAGTATAAGACCCAAAAAAGGGGAAGAAGGGTGGGGATGACATGGCCTAATGAAAGAGATTCTCTCAACAAAGATAGTACAGTTACGCAAGAACTTATCATAATAGAAGATCTTCGAGAGAGGCTCTTGCAGTAGGTAATCACCTTGAGGACTGAGCCCCTGGCATCAGGACCACACGGAAACTTTAGCTAGCAGTGTCTGACGGGGGACCGCTCACCCGATGTCATGTGACCGACGTCAGCGTGACACTATATAGTGGGCGGTCCCCATGCCCGCCTTCCAGTTCTCCCACCAGAGACCTCAGAGAAGGAGCGACAGGAGAATGGAAAAAGACAATCCTGAAGCCCAAAACGAGCTCATAGAGAAAAAGCAGCAAAGAAACTTGGGGGAAGGAGGGAGGGGAAAAGGGTTACCTACTGCAAGAGCCTCTCTTGAAGATCTACTGTTATGGTAAGTTCCTACGTAACTGTACTATCTTACTTCGAAAGGGCTCTTGCAGTGGATAATCACCTTGAGTAATGAGTCCCAAGCAATGTGAATCAGAAGGAACTGAAACACAGGAAGCAGGAAAAATGTACAGATGGCAGAGAAATTAGGCCAGGAGGACAGCATGCACAAAGCCAGCACTGCACCTACGGCAATGTCCAGACTGTAATGTTTGGTGAAAGTGTGGACAGAGCTCAGAGTGGCCACTGCACAAATGTCAGCAGCTGACACATTCCTGAAGCAAGCAGCAAAAGCAGCCATGCTTTGGGTAGAATGCCCCTCAACTTCCCCCGGGAGGGTTTTACCATACTTCTGGTAACAGAAAACAATACAGTTCGCCAACCATTTTGGATAAACACTGTTTGGAAACTGCCGCACTGGGTGCAAAAGAAACAAAAAGTTGGTTCATTTTCCAGACAGACTTGGTTCTGTTGGTATAAGAACGCAAGACCCTGTGAACATCTAAGATACGCAGAATAGCCCCCCGATTGGAATTTTCAGGGTAATACACTGGAAGCTGAATAGACTGGTTCAACGTGAACTCAGAAACCACCTTCGGCAAGAACTAAGGATTGGTATGCAGAGCCACCAGGTCTCTGTTAAAAATCAAATAAGGCTCCTTACACATCAGGGCCTGAAGCTCGGAAATCCTTCGAGCAGAAGTGACTGCAACTAAAAACAGCGCTTTCCAAGATAAATAGCGCATATCACAATTACCAGCCAGTTCAAAAGAAGACAAGGTCAGTTTTTCCAAAATAAAATTGACATCCCAAAGTGGCGCAGGACTGCACACCAGAGGTTTCAGGTACAGGATCCCTTTCAAGAAGGTTTTGGAAACCTCCAGCTGAGCCACATCTTTGCCCTCCACTAAGGTGTGGTAGGCAGAAATAGCAGACAGGTGAACCTTCAGTGAAGAGTGACTCAGGCCCAGGTCAGAGAGGTGTAGTAGATACGCCATGACCTGAAGGACAGGGAACAAAAAAGGGCCCCAACCCTTCGAGGTGGCCCAAATGGAGAAACGCTTCCATTTCATGTCATATGTCATCCTCGTAGAAGGCTTTCTGGCCTCTACAAGGACCTGAGCCATTCTGAAGGGGAAACAATAGCGTGAAGCAGCTATGTCATGAGGTGCCACGCGTGAAGGTGAAGGGACTTCAGCACTGGATCGACCAGCGTGCCCCTCTCCTGAGTCAGGAGATCGTGGCAGAGAGGCAGGGGGACCGCAGGCTCCACTGCAAGCTGCTGAAAAAGAGGAAACCATATTTGGCGAGGCCAATACTGGGCAATCAGAATCATGTGAGCCCCCTCCGCGTTAAGCTTGAGCAGCACCTACTGCAGAACTGTAAAGGGAGGGAAGGTGTACAAAAATCTCCCTGTCCAGCAGAGAGCTAGCGCATCTCACCAGAAAGCACCATGCCTGGGAGCGAGCGAGCAAAACCTGGGTAGTTTTGCATTGTATGGGGGAGCGAACAGATCCAGGTCTGGATGATTCCATAGTTCAAAAATGTGTTCAACTACCTCTTGCTTGAGCTCCCATTTGTGGGGTCTTACTCGGGTGTAGCTCAGACTGTCCACTAGGACGTTTTGCATGCTCAGAAGGTGAACAGCTGTGAGGTGAACTCGATGCAGAACTGCCCAATTCCACACCCGCGTCGCCTCCCTGCAGCGGAAATGTGAGTGCCTCCTTACTTGTTAAGTTACCAGACTACATACATATTGTCCGACTGGACTAATAGTGAGCCCTGGCAAAGCAAATGCTGGAAGGTTTGAAGAGCATACAGCACTGCCCTCATCTCAGACACGTTTATGTGCAGGGAGAGCTCTGACTGAGACCACAGCCCTCGAGTCCTGTGGTTCTCCAAGTGGGCACTCCAACCCATCCTCGACGTATCTGTTGTTAAGGTCTGGGTAGGAGGAGGGGACTGGAAGGGAACTCCCTTGGTGAGATTCTGCCACCACAGAAGATCCCACTGCATCGAACTGGAGACCATGACCATGTGGTCTAGATCATCCAACCTCTGATCCTATCCGAGTGTCCACTGAGAAATTCGCATGTGGAGCCTGGCCACAGGAACAGTGGGGATGGCCGCTGCTATAAAGCCAAGGAGTCAGAGAACCAACCTGGCTGTCAACCGCCTACTGGAGGCTACTAGATGAGCCTGTTTCTGCAAGTTTTCCGCCCTGTCCAATGGGAGGAAGGCCATACCCTGGGCTGTATCCAGCACCACTCCAATAAACTGGAGGTGTTGGGAAGGGGCTAGCTGGGACTTGGGATGACTGACAGTAATTCCCACTTGTGCAAAAAGGGCCAGGGTAGCTGAGAGGGGAAAGTTCCAACTGCTCACTCGACAGGGCTGACGGAAGCCAGTCGTTGAAGTAAGGGAACACATAGTGGCCCTGGCGCCTCAGGGCCACCTCCACTACCACAAAGCATTTGGTAAAAACCCGGGGTGCAGGGGACAGGCCGAAGGGGAAGGTTTTGAACTGGTAATGCTCCCTCTGAAAGGAAAGCCTGAAGTAGCGGCAAAGGGCCTGAAAAACTGGGATATGCAGGTAGGCATCCTGCATATCCAGGGCATAGAGCCACTGTCCCTTGTGCAGGAAGGACAGCAGGTCTGGGATGGTCAGCACTTGAAACAGTTTGTACTCTATGTATAGGTTCAAAGCGCTGAGGTCCAAGATGGGACTCAAATCTCCCATCTTTTTTGGAACCAGGAAGAAGTGGGAGTAATACCCCCTTTCCTTCCTGGTTTGACGGAACGGGCTCTATTGCCGCCTTTTGCAGAAGAGCCTCGATTTCTTCCCTTAAAAAGGGAATGTGTACCTTTGGATAATGAGACACCCCTGGAGGATTGTCTGGGGGTTTCTGGAGAAACTCCAGAGCATGGCCCTGTCTGATCAACTGAAGGACCCACGAGTCTGTGGTGACTGCCTCTCATCTCGGCAGGTGACTGGCGAACCTTCCACCCACCAGCTCCCCCAACCGAAGAGGAGGCGGGGGGCGGGCCACGAGTCAAGAGGCAGATGGAGGGTTGGGGAGAGCACCCGAGGCTCTCTCATTTTTTTATAATCACATTATTTGTCACCTCCTCCCTCAGACCTGGCAGGGCTACGACCTCCGGGAGGATACATCCTCTGACCCACTGGGGCCATCACGGGTCCTGCGGGTCCCGGTATTTTCCACCATTTTTTTCTCCCTGCCCCCATACCCATGCAATGGGTGCAGCAGCTGTCTCCACCTCTGCGGAGATGGCCAAGCACACCTGGGCGCGGGTCGAACCCCTCTTGTGCTGACACATGCAGCACACAAACCCCCCACTCCGAGGAAGGAGAGCAGTCCTCCGGACGCTCAATCCTTACCTCCCCAGCCGACCCCCAAATGACCAGAGTCCGTTCCCGAACCGGGTCACCGGCGTGGTGCGATGTACAGTGCCTCAACCCCCAGCGCCACCAGGCAGGGGCCCCTGAAGCTCTCTGAGCTTTGGCTGGAGGGATGCCCGACACTTGGTCTGGCGTCTGACTGTTTGCTGCTGTTTCATCTGCCACTTGGTCTGGTAACGAAAAAGCTGTTTGGCCTTGGATCTAGGAAGATACATAGTGTGAACTGACCTCAGGACTTTGCCCTTATCCTGGAAGCTGGTGATAATATCTTGGGCATCCCCTCCGAACAGGACAAAACCCCTGAAGGGGCATCCTGGATAGCCACCTGGACATCGGGTGCCAAGGCTGACACCCTGAGCCAGGAAAATCTCCCGAGACAGACAGCAGTAGCAGTGCCCCTGGCTGAGGAGTCCACTGCATCATTGGTGGCCCTCAGAGAGTGGCGGCAGGCAACGTAGGCTGACCTAACAGTGTCAGCCAATACAGTCTTGGTGTCAGAGTCTGGCACGGCCTCAATGACAGACTCCAACTGATGGAACAGCGACTTTCGATACACCAGCATGTGTGCCATACAGTTAAGGGCATGCATGGTGAGAGTGGAGGAATAATAAAACATCCTCCCAAACTGATCAAGCTGCCTCGACTCCCTGTCAGGAGAGGAGGTGCTCATGTGCCAGGGCTTGGTGGACCTATTGTGGGCCGCCATGATTACTACCAAGTCAGCCTTAGGGTGGACACTGAGGTGCTCCTTTCCTTCAGGAGTCCTGTAAATCCTATCAGCCTTCTTCACCACAGCTGGAATTGAGGAAGGTATCATCTATATGGTGGAGGCCAAATCCTCGTGAAGCTCCAGCCATGAGGGTGTGAGGACAAGTGCAGTCTCCTGGATGTCTAAGTGCTCAGCAAGTCTCTGACGTTTGGGGTCCTGAGAATTAGACTTCCATCCGTAGACCTCCACAATCTGTTTCAGAAGGTCCACAAAAGCAGGGTTCTCCGGAGGTGATTTGGGGGACTCCTTTGACTTAGGTTTCTCTGGAGGGGGAGTCTCAAACCTCGAAGCCAAGGAGGAAGACCCGGACCCGGAGTTTGAGTCCAAAGAGTCTGAAGGACCGACGTCTGGGCAAGAGACCTCCCGAGTCCTAGAAGGATTACTACCCAACATCAGGGTCGATGGAGGACCTTTCATCAGGCCCGACGTAGACTGGTGTGGTTCCAGTGGGGAAGCAGACCTGGGAGTCTGATCCAGGCGAACCGGGGTGGGGGGTTCTGCCTGGTGCCAGCTGTCCAGCTCCAAGACAAGCTGAGATTTGGTCTCGGATCACCAAGGCTGGAGGATGGCCCTAAAATCTGCCTGGGGTTGAGGAGGAGGCGGTGGGGGGCAGAGGTGGTTGGTAGACCGCCTAGAACCCTGAAGGGTACCCTGTCGTCGGGTATCCCGGCATGTGAAACCAGTGTGCCGGGTAACTCAGTGAAGGGTACGAAGGAGTGTACCCCAAAGTTAGGAAGCCTAGCAGAGTGTACCCAGAAACCTGATGAAAAGACAAGTAACCAGGTGGAGGGAAGTCCAATGGAGGCCCCGACGGAGGAGCTGCGGGGACCGAAGTAAGACCCTGAGGACTGAAATTCGGATCGGAAGGGACCAAAGGAGCAGAGTCAGGCACGGGGCTGGCAGGAGGCAAGGCCGGCGGTGGTGCCAACAGTCCCACCAGAAGAACCGGGGAAGGGGCCTGCAGAGGCTCCGTCAGGTCCAGGGACGAACCAGGAATTACAGCACCCGGACGACCCCCATCCTCCGGTTTCTGCGGGTCTGGGGAGGGCGGAGGGAGCTCCACAAAGGGAGAAGAGGGGGTATCTCCGTAGGAAGACCCCACCCGAGAATGCTATCCAGAGACCGGCAACTGGCTTTCTTCCAGCTGGACATCATTACGGCTTGCGCTGGAGCCTGACGTGAGCGTGACAGCCCAGCAGTCGTTGGCGGACCCGACGGCCGGCTTATCGACCTTGGCCATGCAGGCACCGGAGTCCCCGGAGGGTCAGACGAACAGCTTATCAGCCCCGCCAGCCTGCTTAGACCCAGTGGTGGAGATGGGTCTAAGGAAGGCGGACGCCTTGGACTCGATCGAGTCGCCCGCAGCCACCATAACCAGTTGCGGCGGGGGAAACCAAGGGCTGCTCCTGGGAAGGTGGGGCAGACTTGGAGGTAGCGGCGGTCTTCATAGAGGAAGAGGAACACTGTTCACCCGAGGGGCCCAAGGGCAGCCGCAGATGAGAGGGGAACCGTTCCTGGTCCCGATGCTTCTCTTTGTCCCTCTTCTTCTTATGTTTGTGGGAGTCAGTCGGTGAGGAAGAGGCGTTCCTTAACTTTTGCAACTCTTTCTCCATGGATGCCATCTTTTTTAGGAGATGGGCTTTTAGGGCCTGCTGGCAACGCTTCCGTGTGGCATAATGCTCAACCTTGTGCTCCGGGCCTAAACAGAAGAAGCAGAGGGAATGAGAGTCTTTGTGCAGTAGCTGTGTGCCGCACGAATCGCACTTATTTTTATGCGACTCGATGGAACACGGCAAAGACATGCACAAAATAGGTTCATTTTTTACAGCAAGGCAAGAAAAAAATAGGCACATTCAAAAAAGGCGGTCAAACTGCAGCGACAATCTCCACAAGGTCCGACATGCTCAGGTCAGTGGCGGAAAAGAACTGGAAGGCGGGCATGGGGACCATCAGACACTACTAAAGTTTCCATGTGGTCCTGATGCCAGGGGGAACAGTCCTCAAGGTGATTACCTACTGCAAGAGCCCTCTCGAAGTACGATCTAATATTATGGCAAGTATGTAACTGTTGTATCTTGTTGATTTAAAGTAAACTCAGACACCACCTTTGGTAGAAACTTAGAATTGGTATGGTACGTAAAGACACCCTGTCTTTGTGGAAAATCAAATAAAGAGGCTCACACATTAGAGCTGATGGTCGGTCGGGCACTCCAGCCCCGTCCCCCAAAGTTTACCGGCACCAGCGTCTTTTCCCCCAGGTCTTACCCCCCCCCCCAGTGGGGTCAGCAGAGGAAGCGCTCACCCCCACCGCATGCAGGATTCGGTTCTGTTGGTCCAACTGGCTGGGGGCGGAGCCTGCAGGGGCCCGCTATCTTCTAATCAGCAGTTTTTCCTTGTTTCCTCCGCGCAGAGGGGGGCGTGCAAGGATCCAAATGGTGGTGCCACACACGCTCCCGTACACTGCACGCCCGGCATCTGCCCTGCCTCTCAGTCTTAGCAGTGTCAGTGTGCCAGCCCCTAGCCTCTGCTAGGAGCCAGGCTAATGCAGATTGCTGCATTCTCCCCCCGGGAGAGAGCCATCCTAGGGACACTGATCCTCCTCCTCCCTGGCTGACCCCCCGGCAACCCGCTCGCACCACGAACACAGGTCGCTGGCATGGCAGGAGGTAAGGCATGGATGCAGCAACCCTCCGCGCCACTGGGCTGGCTATACTTATGCTGTTTGTAAAGTTTTTACTGGAATTGTACTGGCTTTCGGTCAAACAAATAAACAATGAAATAAACAATGCTTTCCAAGAAAGAAAGCGTGAGCCACAGTTTGTGGCTGGCTCAAAAGGAGCCAAAGTAAGCTTTTCCCAAAACAAATTCAGATCCCAAGCCGGGACTGGATTGCGGATGGGAGGCTTCAGATGTAGAATGCGTCTCAAAAATGTACAGGCCACCTCCAGATGGGCAACTGTATGACCCCTTATAGGCACATGGAAAGCTGAAATGGCAACCAGGTGAACTTTGACTGAGGAATACTGCAGACCTGAATCCAATAAGGACAGCAGATACTCTAGAACCTGATTAACTGAACAGGTGAATGGAACCAGGTGGTGAGAAACGTCCCATAAAGCAAACCGCTTTCACTGCACAGAATAAGTGGACCTGGTGGAAGGCTTTCTAGCAGCCACTACAACATCAGCCACTTTCTGGAAAACCTCAGAACAATCAATGGCTATGTTTTCAGGAGCCATGCATGAAGATGGACAGATCTGAGGCCCAGATGGACCAGGGTTCCCTGTTTCTGTGACAGCAGACCCTTGCACAGGGATAAAGGCACTGGGACTTCCGCCACTAGTTGTTGCAATAAGGGGAACCAGACCTGTGGAGGCCATATTGAAACAATGAGTATCAGAGTTGCCCCTCCCCCATCTGCAGCTTCAGTAGCACTCTCTGAATTAGAGGGAAGGCATACAGGAACCTCCATCTCCAGGAGAGGGACAGTGCGTCTCGCCAGAAAACTCCAGGCCCTGGAGCAAGCAAGCAGAAAAGTGGCAGTTTTACACTGCCTGGGGAAGCAAAAAGATCCAACTCTGTATGACCCCATCTGTCGAATAGGTCTTCTACTACTGAGGTCAGCAGTTCCCACTCATGCATCTGTAGTTCCCCAAAGTTGGGCACGACAAACTAAGCTACAAACTTTTTTTTCTCTTCTCCTGGCTCCATTTTCCTCTTTCACACCCCTGGCATAACGGGGGTTTAGTTGTAGAGGGCAGATTTCAGCCCTGCTCAATATCTTTCCTCTGGGCACATAAGGCCCAATCCCCTAACAGCTTTCCTGGATCTCCCCTGCTCTACTAAAGGGCATGGTGAGTGGTGTACTGGAAAGTCCATTGCTGAGGGTGGAGGACGTGGGGAGCACAGCCGTAAGAGCTTACCTTAAAGGGACACTGTCAACCTCCTTAGGCCTCAAAGTGTCCCTGGTTTCAAAAATACAGTTTATGATTGCCAGCATTATGTAAAGATTGCTGATATACAGCTGGTAATTTAATTCTGATTTTTTTTTCTTTTAAAGTGTGAAAAACAGACTGCCCAACATGCTGGTGTTACCACACCAAAAAGAGTTTGTTTACATTCCCTTGATCACCTCCAACTGCATCTTTCCTGGATTTGGAAACACCCGCAGTCTAGGCACTTGTGATGCAATGGGAGTTTAGGAAGCTACTGCATCATGAGTGACTGCACTGTTTGGGGGTGTTTCTGATGTTCAGAAAGTGTTCAGTAAGAACAGATTCAGGATTTGACACAAAACAATGTTGTTTACTAATATACATTAGCATGCATTTCAGTTCTAATATACAAAGAGATAGACAAAACAAACAGCAACATCAATTAATTTTAGAGAGGGTAAGCAAACATAAAATGTAGTTTTATAACCAGACATAATATGATGCAAAATAGGCTGACAGTGTCCCTTTAAGGTCAGTCCATGGCTCCTCCAGTGTTGCTCCCTTCCAGAATAAGGCCAGTAGCAGCAACCTCCTTGAATCGGGTGGAGCACGGCTTCCCAAAATGGTCCAGTGCATGGGTCCCAATCGGCAGTGCCAGTTCTGCCAGGAAGACTGAAAAGGTGCAACAAGAAATCCGTTCAGGTAGAAAATGCGCCCCGGGCCTATTAGTTACGCCCGTCCACTAGACACAGCAGCATAGAGCAGCCAGGTGGGAACGCAGCTCCCCGGCCATCTTTTCCCACCCCCAGCAGAGTAGCTGACCCCGGGCTGTGATGGTAAATGGGCTGAGCGCCCGATTCTTTTTCCTTGCACCACAGGGAGTGGGGAGTGGGAAGGGAAGAGGATTAAAGGGCCAGAGCATGGCCGGCCCATCGGCGCCGTGGTTAGATTTCCACTTGTGATGCTGGCGACCCGGGTTCGGGAGCGGACCCGGCTGCCAGAGGGCCAGCCGGGGGGAGGCAGCCTGAGTGTCCGCCGGACTGCTCAGCTCCTCCGGAGGGGAGGGGGCTCCTTGGCCCAGGGTGTGCCTGGCCTCTGGCGTCGGCTAGAGTATTGCAGCCCGGCCTGACCAATGGGGAGCATAGCAGGCGCCCGGCGTAAGCCATGGCATCGTAACGCACGTCGCACTCTCGGGAGCACAACAAAATGCCTCTCCCTGCATTCGGCATGAGGACTCTATGGTGGGTCCTCACCTACCAGCAGGCTGGAGTACCTCTTGTGGCACAGATGAAGACTTGCTACCTCTAGAGACGGGGGAGTTTGGGGGGGGGGCTTCCCACCGTGCCCCACCTGGAGGGTAAGCCACGGCAAAATGGGGGAGCCCCGAGAGCGAAGTAGCAGCAGCAGGTAAGGTAGCTAGGTGACAGTGCCGAAGTTGGGGCAGGGGGAAAAACAGAAAGTAAAGCAAAGGGTCAGAGCCCAATTAAAATAAAAGGGGTGGCATAGTAGGCTCCCAGAGTGGGCTGACTGCCTTAAAGAGGAGGGGGGAACCAGTCAGCAGAGTGCTAAAAAGGTGAAGAGAAGGTCCCAAGAGTGGGCAGAGAACACAGATTTACTTTACTTCGTCTATCTTAAAAGTGTCACTAGACAAGACAGATTGAGCAGAATAGCAGCTCATCTCCAGATAAAAGGGAAGGGGCGCCGCAATTAGAAGCCGGGGGGGGACATGGGTTTAAATTCTCTTTGCCTCCTTTGGCACAATTCTGTATCAGAGGCAGATGCCTTTATTAATATTCATCAAGGGACAGACCCAAGTCAAATCCAGCCTAAGGCAGGACTAAAGGCCTCCCCCAATTAATATTCATGAGGGAGGTGGGACCAGGCAGGGAGTCCAATAGACCCAGGAACAGTTATGAAGGGGTTAGCTCTGCAGAGAGATAGCCGAAGCCGGGAAAGGGAATGGTCTAATGGCCCTAGATTGCCCATGGAGTTGCGTGAATCTGTCCTGAGCCCCGCCTGAACCAGGCTGTGCTATAGCCTGTATAGCCTGTCTAGTGCCCCCTACAGACTGCACCCTTTTCCAAGAACTGAACTGTCTGACTAAAATTTGAACTGTTTGCCTCAAATCTACAATGTTTGCTGAGAAACATTTTGTTTACAACCTGACCTGTGTTACTGGACTGCATCCCTAGTGTACCTGATGTCCAGCTTCACCTCCATTGCCAGGTTCAGATTCTTCAGCACTTGCTGTCGATCTCGGGAGGTCCCTGGCCCATCGTCCATCTACAGCAGACCTGTCTCCAGTGACGACCTGCTTCAGAGCTCCACCAGTGTTCCAGAATCAGCAATGCTATGGTAAGTGTAGACAGCCACTAGACATCCAAAAAATGAGCCAGGTTAGGGGCCACGCCAGCTCAAGAGTGAGGGACCCCAGTTGGCATCGTGCCTAACCTTTTCTTGTTTCGCCAGCCATCTGCAAGTGTGCGCGTACCAGTGCCGCCCTGCAAAGGCCGCCCAAGGATCGCACTGCCAGCAGTCTTCTTGTTGGGGTGCGGCCTGGGTACCAGGGAATTACCAGAGGTCACTGCTGTGGATCGTCCAGAGAGCCATCTGCTCAACCAGGAAAATAGAGCTTCTTGCCAAGAGTCGCACAGGATCGCCCAGTTTTTCACTGTCGAGCTAAAAGCATTCTTCTTTGTTTTCTGTTCATGGGATGCCCAATTACGGCATGTTTATAAAAAGTGCTTTGTGGGGTCAATTCCCACTTGCTGATCAGCAAACGCATTGCAAAGCCCAAGCTGGTTTCATCAGTCATTTTCTCATCTCAGCAAAGTGCATGCAGGACTAGGACTAAAAGAGGTGAACCCCTGTTCTTGGTTCGACCAATTGTTGGTCCAGTTAGTTTTCTCTGGTTATCTGTTCTATTATCCTGTAGTGCCACCGGGTGTGGAATTTCACAATAAATTAAAATGGTAGACAAAGATACAAATGCATAAAAAATGCATAAAAATGTTTATCATTGTATTTTCTTTTTCAGAAAATCAAAAATAATAAAATAAATATTTACAGAAAGGAAAATAAAAGGTGTTAATGCAGCACATCAAACAAACAGGCTTCCTTCAGCTACTTCCTCAAACACCTTCCTGGGTCCTTTTTCAGCACAGTGTGCAAGCCTGCACATCTTCTTCCTTCGTAGCCAGCAGCACACTAACCTGCCTACCTCTAAAACAAAACTAGCCCCTAATGGCAGGCTTAAATACATTTCTAAGACTGACATCACCATCAGGTGACCATGTAATTGTCTGTCTCCCTCTAATTTAAGCCCCTTTACAATCTGCTGTGGACTAACACTGCATCCTGACATATAACATTCTCTAGACATATATTACTCAGAAGCTTGCCAACTTCTTAATTAGGATCTGTGTCCTCATAATGGGGTTAAGCCCTTCCCTTTGACAGTGACCTCACATCTTCGGATCACTATAAATTGCTACACTAGACGCTGCTGCCCTATATGGCTTAGTTGCACAGGATGCTTCCCCTTGAAACAGCAGAGTCCACACTTGCTGGTGAGCTAGGGTCTTTGGAAAAAATTGCTACATTGAGGCTCCTTTCTTTCTCTAGTGAACCATTGTTAAAAGCAGGGTACGTTCCTATTTATACAACATGACAATATGCTGACAAGTTATAGTAGTCTGTACTAGTTTGGCTGGGTGTGTTCTGTTGGGAGTTTTGGCCCCAGTTAATATTATAAATTTGCCAGACTCCGAGTACCAGCTCTATATCAACATCCAATACGCACCACAGGTAAAGAACCCATTTTTTTTTTTATACATAAAGCGCTGCATTCTATAACTCTGCTGCAAGTTTCTGGGATGGCAAAGGGAATGGGAGAATGAGGGATATATATTTATAGTCAGGTTGCACCAGGAGACGAGCAACTTGTTCAGTGTGCCTTCATGGTGACACATTTCAATACATAAATAAAAAATAAATTATGAGACAGAAACTGTCTCCTGTTTTATTACAGGTGCCATCTTTTTTATTTATCTTCTCTTAGCCCTTTACGGACATATAATACTTCTTCTGTGGGCAACAGGCACATAATAATAATAACAACAACAACAACAACAACAACAACAACAACAACAACAACAACAACAACAACAAGCTTTATTCCTATGGCGCCTTTCAAAAACCAAGGCGCCTTACAAAGTTTAAAAACACGTCAAACATTTCAAATCTTAAAATATATAAAACAGCTGGCACAGTTAGGCAAATAAAATCAATCACCAAATGCTTGAGTCCATAAACATGTTTTCAGGGCCTTTTTAAATCCCTCCACTGACAGGGTAGAGAATTCCAGAGCGTAGGGACCGCATGCATAAATGTACGGGCCCCAGAAGATCTCAAGCACACCCTCGGGATCTCTAGCAACCCCTCGTCAGCTGAGCGGAGCGATCGCCCAGGGCAGTAAGGGACCAAGAGCTCTTTCAGGTAGTCCAAGCCATGTCCATGTAGGGCTTTAAAAGTCAGAAGACCGACTTTAAAGGTGATCTACCACTGTACTGGCACCCAGTGCAGTCCGCGGAGCACCAGCGAACTAGGACTGGACCGGGAGGTACCAGTCAAAAGCTGGGCTGCTGCATTCTGCATCAGCTGCAGGCGGTGGATTTCCACCTCAGGAAGCCCTAGGTAAAGGGAATTGCAATAGTCCAAGCGCAAGGACACAAAGACATGGACCAGCGTAGGAAGATCGCCGGACGGAACAAGGTGCCTAATCCTGGAGATATTCCTCAGATGGTAAAATGAGGACTTGATGACGGCAGACACCTGCGACTGCAGAGTCAGCCCTTCGTCAAAAATTATCCCCAGGTTACGCACCTGTTCAGAGGTCGGGAGTGAAACACCCCCAAGATAAAGCCCAGAGGGTGAACCAACCCCCAGCCTCCCATCTAGCACGCTGGATCCACAACCAGCACCTCTGTCTTTTCCGAGTTCAACTTCAGCCAACTCGAATCCATCCACTCCTGGATTTCTTTGAGGCAGTTATTAAAGACCGAGAGAGCTCCATCCTGGTCGGGTGCAAAAGACAGGTAGAGCTGGGTATCATCAGCATAGCAGTGAAATCTCAGCCCATACCTTCTTACAATGTCTCAGAGGGGCAGCATGTACACTGCAAACAACATGGGGGACAACACAGAGCCCTGAGGAACCCCAAAAGACAGAGAAACTGGGTCATAGGAATAAACCCCAGAAACCACTCTCTGCGTTCTTCCAGTGAGGTAAGATGTAAACCACCTGAGGACTACACCCGACCGTCCACAGATGAACCTCAGACGCTCAAGTAGAACCCCATGGTTTACAGTGTTAAAAGCTGATGAGAGATCTAGAATAACCAAGATGGAACGGTTCTTCTGGTCCCTAGCCATCAGGAGATCATGAAGCACCCGAATCAGCACTGTCTCAGTACTGTGCCTCTTTCGAAAACCAGACTGGAGGGGTTCATAGATATCATGGATGGTCAAAAGGTTCTCCAGTTGTACGGCCACTACCTTCTCAATTACCTTCCCTAAAAAGGGAAGGTTAGAGATTGGTCTGTAGTTTGCATGGCCGTCAGGGTCCAAAGAAGCTTTCTTCAAGAGGGGTGTTACCATCGCCTCCTTCAGGGAGCTAGGAAACTCACCTGTTTCCAAGGCGCACCAGACTATCCGTGCTAGGACCGGACCAATGGAATCGATACAATCCAAAATCAGGGAAGTTGGTTAGGATCCAAACTACAGCATGTAGGGCGCGCACCCCGGACAATTCGCATGACATCCATGAACTCCGGTCGGTCGAAGGTACTCCAGGAAAGCCGAGGAGCAGCGGCCACACGCTGATCCAAAGCAACACCCTTAGAGTGTGCTGGTTGGAGCGCCACCCTAATGTCGGCCACCCTAGTTACAAAGAATCGAGCAAGTTCATCGCACTCTATTTGCGAAAAGGCCTTTCGGACTTGTAGGCAGGCTGCGTTGCACAGTCTGTCTACAGTACGAATGAGCTGAGCTGGTCGATTCAGAGCAGCCGCAATCTCCATGGACAGGAACTCTGCCTTCTTACAGGTGATTGCAGATTGATAGGCTTGATAATGCTCTATCAATCAAAGGTGGTCGGCATCAAGGGAGGATCTCCGCCAGCAACACTTTAACCTTCGTCCTAGTCACTGCATCTCCCTCAAGGTCCCATCAAACCATGGGAACCAAGGGCGAAGGGAGAGAGGGTGAACACGGATAGGAGCAACAACATCCAGGGCTGCCGAGATAGCCGTGTTATAGGCTACCACAAGGGCATCTGGGTCAGTTTGCCACTAGACGGGTCGATAGGTCAAGTACCGCCACCAGGCCTTCAGAGCCAACATCTCGTAAAGGACGATACCTGACCATCTCCACAGGGGTAGGCCTACGAAGGTGGGGCACTGAAACTAAACCCCACGGTGTAGTGATCGGACCATCCAACTGGTTCCACCCCCAAATCAGAGGCCTCGATCCCCAGGAGAAAGACTAAGTCAAGGGAGTGACCATGTTTACAGGTAGCAGTGGTAACTATCTGTATAAGGCCCAGAGATGACATCAACTGGAGGAAGTGTTGTCCAAACTCCAAGAATTCATCACTGACCCAGGCACTGAAGTCGCCCAGAACCATCAGTCTGGGCAACTCAAATGCCATGTTGTCGGCGAAGTCCACCACTTCCTGAAAGAACCACTTCTCTTCTCCAGGTGGACGGTAGATGAAGGCGATCCTACAACCTACACCTGCTACCACGGTACACTTGAAGGACTCAGTCTCCTCAACTGGTACACTCGTGAGGTTGAGTTTGGTCTTAAAGAACAACCCCCAAGCGATCCAATCTCGTGCGGTGAATTACTGAGTACCGGCTGGAGTTAAAGCTTCCAAAATAGCCAGAATGCTTATTTTGTAGGGACATCTACGTCCCTTTCTCTCAGTTAAGGAACTCATTTCCAACAATGTGAAGAGCAGCTTTTCGGCTGCATGTATACTTCTGGGCTGGCTGGCAGAATCCTCTTTCCTTTCTTTTTTTTTTTTTTTTTTCAATTTTGTATTCTTCATTGAATTTTTTTTTATAAAAGACGGCATCAACAACCATCGAAACACATACTGCTCAGTTTAAGTTGAAAGTGAAGAAAATACATTATCATAACTGCCCATTAACCCCTCTATCTCCCAATCCCTCCCCTATACCCATAAGAACCGGGCTTGTTATATGACTCCTATTTAGGACTTCATAATACAATCAAATAATACATCCATATCCAATACTGATAAGACAGGCTAGTAACTGAACACTTAATTTGTATAAAGCCAAGAATTAAATTACCACATACATTTCAGTGTAGGAATCAATAAAAGGAAAGGTATACATTAATGTATGAATAAGATAAAGAAGCCAGGTTTATTTCAAACTGAAAACCGCTTCTAGCAAAATGCCCCACTTAAGATTAAAACTCTCAGGTTTATACTTCATACTTGCTATTAAATGTTCTAATCTTAAATTAAGCAGTATTTCTTGTCTCCATTCTAATAGAGATGGGGACTGGTGGCCTTTCCAGTGGCTCAGAATAATTTTTTTTGCTGATAATGCAATCATATAAATATTATATTTGTGAGTCTTATTAAATATACTCGATAGGTCCCCTACTACACAAATATATGGGGTAAAATACTTATCTATACCAAGTTTATGGCCAATTGTTCCTTTAAGAATAGACCAAAAAAGTGTTAAGGGACATTCCCAGAAGATATGATACAAAGAGTCTGGCTTCGTTCCACACTTGAAACAGGTTGATGAGGTCAAAAGCCCATATTTGAATAGCTTAGATGGAGAATAATAGGCATTATGTAATATTTTTATTTGCATTAATTTTAACCTGTCATTGGAGGCACATTTTTGTAAGTATTTCCAAATAATGTCCTGTTCCGCTATAGTATTCTATGGCTGATTGTCAAAGCAATACTTAGAAATGCGCTTTATTTTTTCAGCTTTCATGTTAAGAAAATATTGATATAAAGTTGAAATGGGATGAGACTTGTTGGATAATAACAAAATATCTGTTAATGTCTAATTATAATTATCCTTCCAAGGCTGAGTTCCAAAGTGATGTATGAGAACAATCTTTAAGATGAATAACTTTTGATAATAACCTCTCCCTAAAGTAAATGTTTCCCTTAACGCTTCGGAAGGTAATATGTACCCATCTTTCAGTAAATCGTCAATCCGATAAGACTTTAGCTGTTGAAACCAGTTCACATCTAGTGGTTTACCATTTACACACAAATTGTGGTTATTTAGTATTGGCTGACTAATATCCTTGTCCAAGGTCCATTTGAAAAGCTTACATTGTAAATGAAAGCATGTAATAGATGTTCCGATTACAGCAGATTTACAACCTAAGAGAAGCCTTTTAGGTGCAAGGAAAAACATGTGTCTGGTATTATATAAATAACAATGAAGGATATCCCTCTCTATCCTAACCCATAATGGGCAATAATTATTTGATTTAGTTTTCGTGGAGAACCATGTGGCTAATTTACTTATTTGGCTAGCTAAATAGTAAAGCATAAAGTCAGGGAGTTTGAAACCACCACGATATTTTTATTAAGAGTAAGTTTATCAAATGCAATTCTAGAGGGTTTATTAGACCAAATGAATTTAGTAATTATTGATCGAATATTCTTGAACCAAGAAATTTGTATTAGAATACTTGTATTTTTTAGGAGATAAAAAATTCTAGGAAAGATATTCATTTTCATAATATTTATCCTTCCAATTAAAGATAAAGGGAGTTTCGACCATCTTGTGAGGTCCGACTTAATGGACTCCAATAAGCCCGACAGATTTAATTTTAGCATTAGACTCTGATTTTGCGGGAGAACAATACCCAAGCACTTCATATGGTTAGGAGGCCAGGCCACATTGTAGTATATCGTCTTTGAGAACCCAAGAAAGGGGTAAAACTGAGGTCTTTGCTATGTTAATTTTGTAATTAGAAACCTCACCAAACTGTTGTATAATACTTAAAATGGTAGGAATAGATACTTTCAGATGAAGTACATGTAACAAAATATTATCAGAAAAGCTGATAGTTTCAGCTCACATTTGTTAACCTTAATGCCCTTAACAAGCGGGTTATTATTCAGAAAATAAAGTAAGGGTTCCAGATAAAAATTAAATAGGATGGGAGAGAGCAGACAGCCTTGTCTGGTGCCAAAATAAAGCTGAATAGGAACTGATAGGAGTCCATTAACAAAAATTTTAGCTGACAGATAAGAATAAAGAATCCGTAACCACCCTATGAATTTAGTGGGAAAGCCAAATTTCATTAAAGTTGTGAATAAGAAGGGAATGTTTACTCTATCAAAAGCTTTCTCCGCATCCAAAGACACCAAGACCTCAGGATACTGGGTCTCCCTGGATGTGGAGAAAATATGAGACAGGTTTAAGCTATCCGATGCAGATCTTTCCGACATGAAGCCCACCTGTTCGGGAGATATCAAAGTGTCCCATACCAATTTAATTCTGTTAGCCAGCATTTTTGCTTGTATTTTCAGATCAACATTAATTAGAGAAATAGGTCTATAGTTTGATACCCGGTCTCTAGGTCTGTCCAGTTTAGGGAGTAAAATAAAAACAGATTCTAATAAAGTACAGTCAGAGATCCCTTTATCTAAAATATAGTTTAAATATTCTAAAACTATTGGTATTAAGTAATCTTTAAACACTTTATGAAAGTTTGGAGAATGGCCATCAGGCCCTGGTGATTTGTCCAACTTTAAAGACTGTATGGCTTGATTTATTTCATTACTAGAAAAAGGCATGATTAGACTAGCTGCTTCTGAAGATGTTAATTCTGGGCATTTAAAAGAGTTTAAGTAATTATCGTAGTCTTTTGAGAGAGAGAGAGTTTAGGATCAGGATTATATAAATTGTTAAAAAATGATATACATTCTGTCAGAATGTCTGCTGGGTTAGTCTCGATTAAACCATCCTTTTCTGATACATTAGATAGATATATTGAATCTATTGTAAGATTATTATGTCTGTTAGCCAATAGTTTAGATGGTTTCTTTCCTAGATCTAGATAAGTAGGTTTTGTTTTAAGTAACATATATTCAACATTTTCTCTCATTAAATTGGCATATCTGTCTCTCAATTCATGTAAGGTAGCCAGCTCTCTATCGGTCATATTGGAAGTACCCTTGGCCTCGAGTTGTTCAATAGCATCCAGAGTCTCTACAGCTTTAGCTTGCTTTTGTTTTTCATGTTTAGATGCCAACCTTATTAAATGACCCCTAACAAAACTTTTAAATGAGGCCCACACTAAGTTGTTCTTCTTAACTGAACTAACATTTATAGGCCAGAAGTGGCCAATTTCTTTTTTAATAAAATTGACTGTGTAGCTATCTTTTACTAGTTGATTATTAAGTCTCCATAAGCTAACTTTAGGATTTTCTGTATTTCCTAAATTAAGAGACAATGTGACTGGGGAGTGGTCGGATAAAACTCTAGAGATAATTACAGTACTTAAAACCTTTCCCATTAAAGAAGGAATAATTGGGGCTGGCCTGCCAACAGCGGTTGGTTTCCGCTTGCGGCGCCCAGCACCAGGTTCGAGAGCGAGCCGGGTCACTGGAGTGCGGCCCGGGCGGGGAAATCGAGTGACCTATAGACAGCTCTCCTTCTCCGGGGAGGGTAGGGTAGGGACTGGTCCAGGCGCCTGCTGGCTCTAAGCGGAGGCTGGGAGTATCACAGGATGCACGGCCCAAAGTTAACTGGGGACGGAGCGGACGTTGGCGTATGCCATGACGTCACTATGCTGCCCTCAACAGAAAAATGGAAAATTGCTCGCTGGCCGCCGGATGACGGCTCTCCGTTCCCCGAGAGCCTCCAGTACCTTCCTAGGGCCTCCTGTTCCTCAGCAGCATCCCCGGGCCCTAAGTAGTGTGTGCTGGGGACATCCCCTCTCCCCGGTGCCCTTCCCCCTCGGAGGAGGGGGACCAGCCCGGCGAAAGGATACATCAGGATATCCCGGGAATCAGCTGCGATCTGAGGACCAGAGGAGGGCTGGGTAAGGGTAGAGGGGCCGGGGGAACTTGCGGAGCCTGAAGGAGTGGGGGCCAGCAAAGCATGGGAGGTGGAAAAAAAAAAAAAGGACTAATTAGAGAGTAATCTAATCTGGAAGAGGTCTTGTGAGCGAAAGAATAAAATGAATATTGTCTTGATGATGGGTTTAAAATTCTGCATGGGTCACACAATTTAAATAGTTGTTTAAATTTGATTAAAGCTCTGGTGTCCTCTATTTTAGTCGATTTATGAGGTGAGTTAGTGTCTAACACTTTATCTGCTAAGATATTCCAATTCCTCAAGTATGAAATCATAATTTAGATATGGAAGTAAAATCTTTGTAAGACCCGCTAGAAATCTGACTGAGCGGTAATTAGGGCCATGTACATAACCTAGTAGGAGCTTCCGATTGTATACGTCACCCCCTATAATTACATATCTGCCCTCTGGGTCCAAGATAGAATATTGTTTAGTAAATGGAAATTTAGAATCAAGTAGTATGGCAACACCTCTGTGATTTGTAGAGTCTCCAGCCCCTAACACATTACTGAATATCATTTTTGTTAATAAATTAATCCCTGATTTTAATAGATGTGTCTCCTAAAGCAAAATAATTTGGCCCTGAATAAATCTAATCTGCTTTAGTATTTGCCATCTTTTAACTTTCTCCCCAGCTCCTTTTATATTCCATGATATAAAACTAAAATTAAAACATATTAATACATACCAAGCAGATTTATAATTTTAGCATAGCCTGCCATAAATAAAAGTCCTACATTGAAAGCCCAGTTTATCCCCTCAAAAAAGGAAACCTGCATCTAATCTCTACAACAATATTTAAAGAATCCTCTTTTATTTCTACAAAACCAGCAGCCGGGAGTCTTCCCTGCCATTTTATTTTCTTTTTATTTGATATATAGCCCATAATTACCAAGGGCCTCAGAGCTGCTTCCTTAGAGGAAAAACTAAACACATAAGGCAGCTCATATATCCTAACTGGCATTTTGTCTGTTCATTGTACCTTTTGCAAAAGGTCATCAAGGTCACCAGTTAAAATATCCCTTTACCATGTTATTTCAGTCCATACGGTCTACTGTATTAGTTACTTCTACAGCTGGTACAACAATTAAGTATAAACACTGCAGCATTTTTGCACATTTCTCTGCACTCAGGTACTTTAATTTCTAAATCTTTCACTTTAAACAACAATGTTTATAAGCACTTAAGCACCTTTTCTGCCATAAAAACAGTCAGCATGCTGGTCATTATCCAAAACATATGTAATAGGTGCTTGTTCCATAATTTATTTATTTAGTTTTTGTTGACCAGGTAAGTGCACTAGACAAATCCTGCCTATTTTCAGGCACGACCCGGGGGAGGGGGATACAGATGAATGCCAACTGACCTTGAACCAGATTAAGCTGTTGGTGGTATTTTTAGTGAATGAGGGAAATTTGGCCAGGACACCAGGGGAAATTCCCCTACTCTTTTCGATAAGTGCCATGGGATCTTTAACATCCACCTGAACTACCACCAATCCAGGCAGATGGGACCTCGGTTTAACATCTCATCTGAAAGACGGCACCTCAGAAGTGCAGCACCCCTCTCATGCTGCACTACAGTGTCAGTACTGGGATATTAACCCAAGTGCCAGAAGTGGGAACTAAACCCACAGCCCTCTGATCTCCGGGCCTCAGAGGCGAGTGTGCTACCTACTGAGCCACTGACACTGCCACAATGGATACCATAATGGATAAGCAGAGCAGCTCGCTCTAACTAATAACATATATTAACAGTCATATGGCTATGTACTTATAAATCAGGGGCATCTAAAGCCTTTTTCACAACTCCTCAGCTTTATTCAACTTCTACCCGAAGTATACCCAGATTAATTATATTCTGGTGTCAATTTCCATTCAGACTTGGAGGTCTCCTAATTTAACCTCGCTAATTACTAGACCTTGAAGTGGAAATAAGGAAATTAAAGTGGGACATAGTGAAGAGAGCTGGGGAACGACGCCTGAAGGTGGCCAACCTTCCAGACTAAAAACACAGGGATAGCATATACAGAAAATGACAGAAGAACTGTTGCAACAGTACACTGAAGAAAAAAAAAAAAAAAGACGGTTCAAAACAGCGGCAGGGTAGTCTCCTGGCACATGTAGTACTGTAGAAAACAGCCATCGTATTGTTTTTCTTGTCCCTTGTAAATAGACCTTTTGCATCTTGGTCCCCGAGTAAGCTTCCTGCCTCTCCTTCCAGATTCGTCTAGCCTATCCAGGAATTTGGAGGGAGTCAAACTCCATTCCACCGGGAACCTTGGGCCCCCTACCCATCCTGGATTGTGACTTGCTCAGCCTTTTTGCTAAGGCATTATAACACCTGGTACATGTACCGCTGACCGTTCTAAACAGTGTTCCAGAGCCCAATACCAAACCATTATTGCCTCCCTGCACAGGGGATAGGAATGAGCGCCCCCCCCCTTGCCTGTTGATGTAATGCATCACACTGACATTTTCCATCTACACCAGCAGAGGGCTGGGGACAGGTGGTTCTGGAAGGCCTGGAGCCCATACAGGACAGCTCACATTTCTAGAACATTTATATGTGAGGTGCTCTCCACTGTGGACCACATACCCTGCACTGGATGGGAGCCCATACGGGCACCCCAACCCATCCTCAAGGCATCTGTTGTGAGAATCTGCAGAGCGGAGGGAATCAGGAAGGGAACCCCCTTTATTAAGTTGCTTGGTTCCAGACACTACTTGAGTACTTTGCGCACAGAGGACATGATCAGAACCATTTGTTCTAGGTCATCTGTGAGCTGATCCCACTGGACTCTCAGGGTCCACTAGGGAATCCACATGTGCAGCCTGGCCAATGGTACTGTTACTATGGCTACTGCCATGAGACCCAGCAGGTATAGGAACGTCCTGGCTGAGACATACCTGCTGTCGTGCACTAACTGTGCTTGGGCAATCAGGCAGTGGGCCCAGTCTAGAGGCAGAAAGGCTCAGTCTTGGGCCGTGTCCAAGACTGCTTCTATATACTGTAATTGGCAAGGGGTCAGCCTTGATTTTGATATGCTGACAGTCAGCCCCAGAGCATCGAATATCCGTCTGGTTCGAGTTAAGGTCTGCAGGAGCGGATTCCTGAAGTGGGCTTTCAATAGCCAGTCGTCTAGGGAAGGGAAAATATAAAGGCCTTCCCTGTGAAGGGCTGCTGCCACTACTGCCAAGCATTTGGTAGACACCTGTGGTGCAGAAGACAAGCCAAAGGGCAACACGCTGAATTGGTAATGTTCCCCTTGAATGAGGAACAGCAGATATTTTCTATGAGGCTTTCAGATTTCGATATGGAGGTAAGCATCCTTCATACTGAGGGAACAGATCCGGTTCCCTGCTTGCAGCAGTGGAAGTAGGCCTTGCAAGGTGACCATTCTGAACTTCTTGTACTCTGTGAAGAGGTTCAGCTCCCTGAGATCCAAGATAAGCCTCAGGTCGTCTGTCTACTCTGGGACCAGAAAATACCAAGAGTAAAAACCTGTGTGCCTTTGTTCTAGAGGCACAGGTTCTATAGCCCTCTTTTGTAGCAAAATCTATACCTTCTCCAGAAGCAGGGTTAGGTGTTGTGGAGGATAGAGAATCACTAGTGGGGGATGATCTGGAGGTATGTCTAGAAGTTCCACAGCATGACCCTGTTCTATGATTTCTAGAACCCATACATTTATCACCTCATTCCACTGGTTTAAGTGGAGGGAGAGACGACCCCCTACAACCACCCTGGAGGTAAAGGTGGTTTGGAGGGGGGGAGGGGGAGAAGTCAGGTGAAACCACATGGGGCGGCTTCCCCAGTGCCACCACCACTACGCTTTTGAATGGGCACCTGGGGTGGTACTAGGGGCAGGAAAGACTACTGCTCCCTTGCCCCTGCGCTGATGTCTGGCTCCTGGGCGGTGACACCAGCTGGATGAAAAGGACCCCTACTCCTACCCCTAGGCAGGGTACGGTAGAGGGAATGCACAGACTTCACAAAGTTCTGCCTGAGGCCTGAAGAGTGGATAGACTATTTTGGACCTCAGCACCAAACAACTTATGTCCTCTAAATCGGGCACTGACAATGGACTGTTGCACGTAATTCTCAAACCCTGCCACCCTAAGTAAGTAAATAAGTAAAATTTATTTATGTAGCGCCCCATCCCACAAGGCTCGGTACTAGGACCAGTGCTATTTAACATCTTCATTGCCGACATATCAGTTGGGATTAGGAATAAGATCAGACTTTTTGCAGATGACACAAAGATTGGTGTGGAGGTGTGTAGTGTGGAAAGGGGGGGCAGGTACTCCAAGAGGATTTGGCAAGACTTGAGCACTGGTCAGACACATGGCAGCTGGGGTTCAATGCTAAGCAGTGCAAAGTCATGGACATGGGAGCCACGAACCCTGGGAATTGCTACTGGCTAGGGGGAATGCAGTTATCCACTTCAGTGGAGAAGAAGGATCTGAGGGTACTAGTCACAAGGGACATGAATCACTCAGTGCAGTGTAGGAAGGTGGCGGCCAAGGCTAATAAGATGCTGGAGTGCATTGCCAGGGGAATCACCTCTAGGAGAGAGGAAGTAATTCTGCTGCTGTACAGGTCGCTGGTGAGACCTCACTTGGATTACTGTGTGCAGTTCTGATGCCCCTATTTAAAGAAGGACGTCAAACTACTGGAGGGGGTCCACTGCAGGGCGACCAAGATGATCTTTGGGCTGGGGGACAAACCATATGAAGAAAGACCGGGGGAGTTCAACGTGTATTCCCTGCAGAACAGAAGAGAGAAAGGGGATATGACTGAGACCTTCAGATACTTAAAGGGCATGAATAGGGTTTGTACTGAGGGCATCTTTAGATTAAAAGGTGGGGACACAGTCTAAAACTGTAGGGTGGAAGATTCAGGAGAGAAATAAGGAGGCACTACTTCACGGAAAGGGTGGTAGCGAGGAGGAATGCACTGCCAGAGGAGATGATATCACTGAAATCTGTGGGCAGGTTTTTTTTAACACTTTATTTATGCTCCCTTACCCGTTAGACTCTCTCCAGCCGAGTCATTCGGTGAGTGGGCTTATCCCGTCCTCATGAGGCTCGGACGTCACTCCTGATGGGGGGAAACTTTCCCACATCGCTGTGCCCTCCAAACCCCTGGATCTGAGTCCCATGGGGCAAGGACCGCCATCATCTTACCAGTGCTCTATCTAGAGGATCTGTATAGGAGACACTGAGCGAGAGAAGAACCTGGGGGACATCCCGGAACCAAGAAGTGGACGTGGTGCCTGCTGCCCCAAGACCCGCCTTTGCCTACCAACAGGAAGGGGGGTTTTCTACTTTTTTGTGCTGTCCCACCCAAGGAGCATGGCGTGTGAGGACTTCCAGCATAGCGTGGGCATGCTGCCGCACCCACCTGTGGGACGTCTGCCGCAGCTCCATACCCCATTACTCTACGCCCCGTGAGCTGCTTCACCTGGTCGCCATGAGCCGCTTCACCTGGTCGCCACCAGAGCTGCACGAGGCCCATTCACATTCCTGGGGAAAAAAAAAAAAGAGCTACCAGCCAGCAGTACAATCCAAGTCCTCGCCCTCCCCCCACGTCCTGAGTTCGTTCCCGTACACGGGTCACCGATGTGGCGTGAGGTGTTGCATCCAGTGCCTCAAACCTCAACGTCACCAGGCCGGCCTGTGAGCAGTTTTAAGAGGCGATGGGACAGGGTTAAAGTTAAGGTCAAAACTGGGGAGGAAGCTGTGGAGGGGGGGAATTGGCAGAAGGGGCGATAAATCAGATGGACAGGCAAAGAGTGGGAGGGGCAGCTGCAGTAGATCAGACTGACAGCTGCGCACTCGAGCAGACTCGATACACCATATGGCCTGTATCTCCTGGCATTTTCGTATGTTCATATCCCAGAGGCTCTGGGCACTGTACAGGCAGGCAAGATTTTGAATAAATACAAAAAACATGCATCAACAACAAAGCATTGAACAAACAACAATACATAAGTAAAGTCCTTATTTAAAATAAACAGTTCAGCAGTCTACTAGTTCTTGGTTTCATGGGCAGCTTGCAAACCCCTCTAAAAAAAGTGCATCTTCGGACCCTGTTTAAACACCTCCACCCATGGGACCTCTCTTAGAGATCTTGCAAGCAAGTTCCACAGGGAAACCTAAGCCATGAATATCTCCCGAGACAGATGCCAGAGGCTTCAGCCCTGGCAGAAGTATCTGAGACACCACAGGCTTTGCAGAGCAAATGCTTGCCCACATCAGCCCAAGCAGTAAGGGCTTTTAGAAGCTCCTGTTTTGAGGTGCCCTCTGGCAAGGCATGTCCAGCTGTCTTGACCTTCCTCCAGAGGGTGTTCTGGTACTTCAACATGTGGGCCTGGTAGTTAGCAATGTCAAAGCCCAGTAATGCTGATGCAAAGGTCCTTTTGCCTAAAACATCCACCCCTCCTAGACTCTTCGTCAGGAGGGAGGAAACTCAGGAGCTTAAGTGCCCTAGACCTTTCATGGGCAAGCATTACTGAATCCGCCTCAGGCTGGGTGGCATAAAATGGCTTCCCAGATGGGGCCATGTACATTTTATCTCCTTTCCTGGGTACAGCTGGGATATTACTGGGCCTGTATCAGGCAGCAAAGGTGGCATCCCCTACAGCAGGGAGCAGAGGTGGCACCACTATTGCAGGAGATTCTGGCAACTCCAGGAACTCTGTAAGGCTTGTCTTTCCTGTTCCTCCATATCAAAGCCCATGGCAGCTTGCAACTGCTGCATCATGGTGAGGAAAGTGGGATCCTCTGGAGGGGACCTTGGTGTGTGTTGATCAAGTCCTGACTGCAAATGGACAATGTGGAGTTGGTGCCCCGTGATAGGGGCTTTCTGCATAGTCCTCAGCCTCCTCCTCCTGCATAAGGATTATATTCATACTTGTCACCAAGCAGGTCGAATGGGGAGAAGGGAGCGGCGGTGTCAGTGGCACCCTAGGAGGCTGCTGTGGCAAGCCGGTGTTGGCGGGGGGGGATTAGTAGTAGGCCCTCTCGACGGCCCCCCTGGAAGCAAGAGGTTAGGTAGCAGGCGTTTAATCATATCCGAAAAGGAGGGTTGGATCGCGTGAGCGTCAGCGCCCATATGGTTGATGGGTGTGACTGAAGGAGTCAACAGGGGAGGCGGAGTCCCTTAAGTTGATGGCGACATACCAGCCATACTAGGCCAGGTACTACCTGTGCCAAGCCCCGACCCTGGTGCCATGTCAGCGGTTTTTTTTTGGGGGGGGGGGCGGCGATTGGCATTGCTGCCGGAGTGGTCGACAGTGCTGAGGAGGTCGTATCTGCTGTGCGAACGGGTGACCTGGAACATACTGAGGAGGCTCTCTCCTTATCCCTGTCCCAGTGCTTGTGTTTGTGACTCCCTGATGCCTTGCCCCAGGATTTAGAGGACCAAGACTGAGTAGACTTGGCCGGCAATGTGGCAGCGCTCTTCTGCCGGTGCTCCTTCTCCATTCTAGCCACCTTCTGCTTAAGAAGGTGTTTTTCTAAAGTCCCTTTACAGTGTCGCCTGTTCATGGAATTAAAACCCTGGCAAATTCTGCAGGTTTCCACACTGCAGTTCGGGCCTAGGCAGCAGACACAGTCGTCATAGCAGTCGCTGGTATAGATCTCTCCACACTCAAAATACCAGAACAATTTTGATGGTTCCTTTGATGACTTGCACGTCGCCAAAAATCACTACAAAAGTGTGTTTCCTTCCGCGGTCTGACCAGTATGCTGGACAGCAGGAAAAGAACTGCAGAGAGGAGGGGCCGCCCACATTTATAAATGATCCGATGTCGGACATCATCGTGGATGGCACTTAGCTGACTGATTGCAAAGAGTCCATGTGGTCCTAGCACCTGGCGGCTTATAGTTCCATAGGTGTGGCTTGATGAAAGAGATATTCTCAAAGAAGATTACCATGTTAGAAAAACAAATTTGACGTAAGTTGACTAATCTTTTTACTGTCTGACTATTGCTAATTGTCACTCTGTCATTCACTTAACAGTGTTTTTTTTTTGGGGGGGGGTTGCTGTGAAGCCCAAGCTGAGTAGCAACAGATTTTACAGCTCCTGCACCTACTACAAGAACCGAATGAAATCTTCCTTTTGAACACCTTTTTTTGTGTAAACTTTATTTGTGGATTATCATCAAACAAAGGAAGTAAATACATACAATAATAGCACGTATGCATAAAACAGAAAGACTGCAGACAAAATCTGTACAACAGTAATACATAAAGCATGATATATAAAAGAAAACATACTCAGGCTTTAACTGACAGTCCCAGAAAGTTTCCGAGGAATTACAGGTCTAGGTAAGTAAATTAAGATGAATAGTAATACTCTCTCCACAGGAGATTATAAAAACGAAGTAAATAAATCGACTTCTCTCCTACTCGCAGGCTTAAAATATTGTATGGGAGGCTGAACATGCATAGGGCACAGATCGAGATAAAGACTGACTGTGCTCGGTTAGGTTAATGTAAAATGCTTCTCAACCAGGTGCCAAATCTGGCATCAGCAGGAGTACAAACACTGCCAAGGAAAATCAAAAAGTTCACAAACGGAGCGGTTCATCACAGTGCACCCAAACAGTATTTACGCCCCAATACAACTGGAAACAGATTAACCAGGCTAATAAAAGAAAATGCAGAACAGAGCGATACTCAGGAAACCAATGCCTGCTGAAATATCAAATATTGGAGAGTCATGGCTGATAACAAACAAAGATGCATAGACACTGGGGCAATTCCCCCGTGTCTGGAAGACTGCCATTGTCACCCCCATTCATAAAACTAGTGACAAATCCTCCCCCAGTAACTATCGACCCATCTCCATTCTCCCCCCCCATCCAAAGCTTTAGAGAAAGTGGTTGCCACAGAGGTCACAGAATACCTAACCAAGCATGATATCTTATGTCCAGAGCAGCACGGCTTCCACTAAGCTATAGCACTACCACAGCCCTCCTTGAATTCACTAACTTTCTACATGCCACCTTAGACTCTGGTAACATTGCTGGAGCTGTGAACATAGACCTTTCCAAGGCCTTCGATACGGTCTGCCATCCTCTGCTTCTAGACTCTCTTTACCAACTCAGTTTCTCCTCGGGCCCCCTGGCTTGGTGTGCCAGTTACCTCTCCGCACGGTCCCAAAGTGTCAAAATAAATGGGACCCTATCTGACACGCTACCTGTCCGCTCCGGTGTGCCCCAGGGCTCCATCCTGGGTCCATTAATCTTCACCCTCTATCTAAACACCTTGCCGTTGGCATGCTCCGGAAATATCCTACTGTATGCAGATGATGCAGTGCTCTATGCCTCCATCATAAACCTGCCCTCCTCCAGGACTCCCTCCAAAACGCCTTCACCCAGGCCGAAACATGGTTCAAGGACCGTAGACTGGGCATTAAACTAAAAAAGACAAAATCCATGATTTTCTTACGCCACCAAAGCAAAGCAAAAAATACACCACTCCACAACCTCCCCAGCACCCAGCACCCCCTTGAACAGGTATCCACCTACAAATACCTAGGCCTTACCCTCAACACTGCCCTTACCTTCCACGACCACATAAACACACTAGCAGCTGCTGTAAACACTCAGATTGGGCTCCTTTACCGGTACAAAGAATGCCTCCCTCCTGATGCCCTTAGGCTTGCTATTACCTCCTCTATACTGTCCCTAGTGGATTATGGGCTCCCTGTTTATGGGGCAGCAGATAACACCGCTCTTCAGAAAATTCAAATCTCTCTCAACAAAGCCTGCAGGCTCCTAACTAGTGCCCCAAGGGTCACCCACACCTGCTCCCTCTATTCCACTGCCAATATCCTCAATTTTGATGAAAGACTCCACTACCAGACCTGCCTCCTGACCAAGAAAATTCTGCTTGATCTCTCCCCTCCTGGGGTCACCGCCTCCTTCCAAACTGCCACACCCTCTATCTCCACCCACTACTCGAACAAAGCCATCCTGACGGTACCTAGGGTAAAAACATCCCTTGCCCAGAGATCTTTCCGCTACAGGGCCCCTGACTGGTATAATACGCTCCCAGCCACTATCACCAGCACCCCTAAGATTGCCCTTTTCAAAGTGGCTCTCCGCAACAGTCTCCTCAATACCCAGTCCTGTAGCTGCAGCTAGCCTGCGTTCTCACGCCCTCTGGGCCCTAACCCTGACAAGCTCTCTCATGGCAACAGTGCTTCTTTTCTGTGCTTATATGAATATCTGCCACCTGTATAAGATGTGTTAAAATGTAACGCAAGCTCTCTTATGGAAAAAATGCTTCTTTTCTGTGCTTATGTAAATATCTGCAACCAAACCTGTATATAATATCTGTAAACAAAGTCTGTAAACTACGTATGACGGCTATTCTTGTGTATCTGTTACCCTCTCTGTGTCTATTGTCCTCCTTGTGCCAAGGTACCATTGTAAACGAGCCCTTGGCTCAAAGGTCATTCAACCGATACTTCAAATAAATAAAAATAAATAAAAGATCCCAGGGACCCATCACAATGATACATGAAATATAGTACAAACAAAATGTGAACAGACATCAATCATTCAGGAGCCTCTTCCAAGTCAGATCCCTGAGCCCCGAACTGCATGAGTAATGAGTTTCTCAAAAATACTCGAGACATCATCAGGGTCAGTAATGCTTTTTCCTGGCCGCAGGGAGCGCGCCAGACAGCAGGAAGCCCTTCAGGGAAGGAGCGGCAGATCGAGAGAGCTTTTTCCTGGCCGCAGGGAGCGGGCCAGGGTGCCAGGTAGCAGAAAGCCAGGAAAGGAGGACCAGCGGCGGACTGTGGGAGCCTTCCTGGCTGCAGGAAGCAGGCCAGGACAGAGAGAGGTGAGGAGCAGGGGATTTTTGTCCCAACCACCTACCCTAGCCCAAACCTCTATTAAATGCCAAAGGAGGGCGGAGTAAATCATCAGGAAGGGTCCCACTGACTGTTGGCAAGTTTCTTACAAGCATGCGTGAAGGAGCTGTGCACTTCAACTAAAAACTGAACTGGAGTTCAGAATGGGAGAAGGAATGAGTATCTGAACTTGAACTTATGGCTGGGGAAAGGGGGTCTGGGTGGTAGCCAGTCACCCTTTCCAGCATTGGGTAGGGCCTTTATTGTTTGTCTTGGAATTTATTGGGAAAAGGAGGAGGGGGGGAGATCTGTGTTATAGCCGGTCACCTCATCTCCCCCCCCCCTCACTTTTTTCCTGTGGCCCAGTCGGCTCCTTCTTCTCTCCGCCACCACCTTGTACTCCCCATGGCTTACCCCGGTGATGAGGGAGGCGAGGAAGCCCCCAACTCTCCCATCAGGCACAGATCCAGATCAGGTGGTGCCAGTGGAGACAGCACACACTGGCAGATGGCCATCAAGCTACAGATTTGGCTGCCACTATTTTCCGGTTTTCTCCCCTTGAGGGAGCGTAGCATGCAATGACACCTGCGATGGGGGTCGTGCACGCTCCCATGCACGCCCACATCAAGCGTCTTCTGCGCTCCCGCCCCATGTTCTTGCAGCTCCATGCCATCAAGCCCCAGCCTCCGCTAGGGATCAGGCGTGCACCGGCCGCTGGTCTCCCCCCTCCCCGGAGAGCAGTCCATTGGACGCTCGATCCCTCTCTTCCCTGTCGACCCACAGCGACCCGTGCTCATTCCCGAACACAGATCGCCGGCATGGCGTATGGCGTCCAGCGTCTCAACCCTCAGCACTACCAGGCCGGTCCAGTCACCTCATTTTGTTATTGAAGTTGCTCATTTATATTTGCCTACTAGCCAGTTACCTTTTTCCTTTTTTGGTACTGGATTGGTCTTTTACATTTGCCTACTGTCTGGGTAAGTAAGGGCGCAATTACTGCTTGTTTGAGGGGCTCTTGTAAAGACATAAAAATGAAGAGGAATAGGAATAAATGGGCTTGGACCAGGGTAGGGAATCCTAGTGGATGGGGCTGACAGGAGTCGGGACAGCAGCAGTGGACTCCACCTTGGAGAAGAAAAAGAGAGGAATATTACCAGGCATCGACAGAAAGTAGGGGAGGCAGAGGGGGGGAGAATAGTAGGATGAAATGGCTGCGGGGCTGCTGTTTTCAAGAGCACCCTGTGGAAGCTAGGGGGTTGCCCTATTTGCCAAAAGATAGGGTGGATGGAGGTAGAGTTAGCACGTTTGAGGTGGGATCGTCTAGAGTTTTCCTCAGGCAAAAGGATGGGGCAGGAAGGATGGCAGATACACAGGGAGTCTCTAATACTACAAGTGACACAATGGAAGCAGGACAAAAATGGGCAGGAGTTAGGAAGGAGGGAAGCTCTGAACATAGTAACAGGTTTGCAGTCTTGGGGACTCAGGAAGGAAGATACTTGGCAGTGGGGGATAAGAACCATCTGGGGCATCTGGGAAAGCTCAGGGAAACGCACAGAAGAGGGAGAAATGGGGATCACAATGACAGGAGAACGAGCCATTGAACAGGAAAAAAGGAGGGCGAGGGTCCACCAGTGGGGACGAACACAAGAGGAGGGGTCAGCTGCATCCAAAATAGTGGGACCCATGCCAGAGAGAGGGGAGATCCCCAACATCACTACTCCATAAAAATGCACAGGTAGGATCAGCGCGCGCAGGACCCTTGAGAACTGCACAGAAACAAGCTAGGCAGGGAGAAAGGACCCAGGAATCAAAGAGAGAGGAGAGGTCCCCCGCATCAAGACTTCGTAAAAATGCACAGGTAGGATCAGCGCGTGCGGGACCCTTGAGAACTGCACAGGAGCAACCCAGGCAGAGAAAAAGGCCACAGGAACTTCTGAGGCCAAGGCCGGTGACAGGAAGCATGGAGCAGAAATGAAGCTAGTGGTAAAGGGGACTGAGGGAAAATCCCAAGGGGGGAGGGGGAGTGTTCAAATGAGGCAGGTTATAGGGGCAGAAAACAGTACAGAGAAACCAAGGAACCAAACACTGGGTCAGGAAGACAAGCAGGAGGAGGCAGACAGGGAGAAGAGGTCTCAAGGAATTTTAGGGGCTACGGAAAGTAAGAGTAAGAACAGGGTAACTTGGAAAAGGAAAGTGTTGGGAGGAACGCAGTAGCGAGAGGAGCCCAGAAGGAGGAAGGGGACAGGGTACTAATTGTTGGGGACTCCATTATAAAAGGTGTTACATGGGGGAGAAGGGGACAGAGGTGGCAAAATATGGCTGGAATGCCTGCCAGGAATGACAGCGGCCAAAGTCACACACTGGATCCCCTCAAGGGGGAAGACAATGGATGAGCGGACACATCTGCTGTTCCACTTAGGGACAAATGACCTTGTAAGGAATAGTATGATGGAGGTGCAGGCACGTTTTACGGGACTGGCCAGGTTCTGCAGCAGTTTGGATTTTAAATCGCTGACATTCTACGAAGTGCTGCCAGTACCAAGGGCCAGCATAGAGATGAAACAAAAAATAGATGAATTTAACAGTTGGTTAACAGGATGGTGTGCTCAGAGGGGTATGGAGTAGTAGGAGATTGGGGAACAACATGGAAGGACAAAAGCCTCTATGCCCCGGATAGGCTGCATTTAAATGGGGAAGGAAAAGCAGCACTCAAATGTAAGCTAGAAGATTATATTGAGAAGCACTACCATTTAAACTGAATTGGGGGATCACAGGGAAACTCTAGCTGTAGGACACATGGCAAGGGGGGGGCAGCAAGCCCCCCAAAAGGCAAACAGACCGAGTGTAGAAAATATAGGGTGTGTAATAAGCAAGGAACAGGGAGGAGGGGTTTGGAGGGTTATGAGTACAAACACCAAACGTCTGGGTAGAAAGATTCCAGATCTAACAGCGGTAATGACCGAGGCGAGCCTTGACATTGTGGGGGTAACAAACTTAGTGCTATCAAGAGCAGGGATGGGACATGGAGATACCAGGATATACACTTTTCAGGAGGGACAGGGAGGAAGAGGGAGTTGCACTCTACATTAAGGAGGGTATCAGGGAGACAGAATTACAGGGCAAGTGGGGATTAGGCTGAAGGACTGTGGGTCTCCTTGGCTGTGGGGAAAGGAGAGGCAGTGCATACTGGGGTGATTTACAAGTCCCAAGCACAACAGGAATCTGTGGATAGATACATGGCAGACGAATTCTTGAGAATGGCTGCTAAAGGTGGGGTGGTGCTGATGGGAGACCTGAACCTACCAGATGTAGACTGGGACACCCTATCAGCATCATCCGCCAGCAGCAGGTAAATATTAGACTCCCTGCAAACAGCCCTCCTAAAGCAACTGGTCAGGGAACCAACAAGGGCAGTAGCAGTTCTCGATCTGGTCCTGACAAATAGGGATAAGGTAGGTGAGGTGTCAGTGAGGGAACGCCTTGGTACAAGTGACCACAGCACAGTTTAGTTTACAATACAATATGGAACACTGCTGATGTTCACCGGACCAAGGTAAGGGTTGATTTTAAGAGAAGAGACTTCAGGAAAATGGGGGAATTCGTGGGAAGGGCTCTGGAGGGGGTGGAGGATTTAAGAGATGTGAAGGACATGTGGGAGAGGGTAAAAGAAGCTATTGTGGGGGCCACGGACCTCTGCGCCAAGAAGTTAAATAAGAATAAGAGGAGGAGGAGACCCTGTGGTTTAATGGAGCTGTAGCAGAAAAGGTCAGGGCGAACAGTAATGCTTTTCGGAAGTTCAAGGTAACACAAGCTGAGGAAGACTGGGAAAGGTACCAGGTAAGTCAGAAGGAAGCAGGGGTGGGAAGACGACGAAGACACAAAGAGAGGAGGACATAGCATGTGCAGTCAAAAAAGGGGACAAAACTTTTTTAGGTACATCAGTGAGAGAAGGAAGACTAGGCAGGGAATACTCCGGCTAAAAGCAAGTGATGGTGAGCTGATACACAGGGACAGGGAGAAGGCAGAATTACTGACCAACTATTGTTGCTCTGTGTTCACTAGGGAGAAAGAAGGGGTGGGCAGTGGAGCGGAAGAAGCCAGGGCAGTGGAGGGGGGGAGTGGATACGAGTTTGTTCCGGGTGGATGAGACTCTGGGAGAACTATGCTGCCTGAAGGTGGACAAGGCGATGGGGCCAGATGGGGTACACCCCAGGGTGTTGAAAGAACTTAAGGATATACCGACAGCACCTTTGACTGCACTCTTCAACAGGTCCCTGGAGTCCGAAGTGGTACCAGAGGACTGGAAACAGGCGAATGTGGTTCTCCCAGCACAGGAGGGGAGGGAGGGGTGGGTAACTACAGGCCTGTAAGCTTGACATCTGTGGTGGGCAAGTTCATGGAGAAGCGACTGAAAATCAGGATCACAAGTTACCTGGAGGTAAGCGGCCTGATGAATCCAAGGCAACACGGCTTTACCAGGAGCAGATCCTGTCAAACGAACTTGATAGAGTTCTTTGACGGGGTCACCAAAGAACTGGATCCGGGGAGGGAGGTAGATGTCGCATATCTGGATTTCAAGAAGGCATCTGACTCCGTGCCACACAGGAGACCTCATGTACAAGCTGACATGCCTGGGTCTGGGGCAGACAGTGGTTTGATGGACGGGAAACTGGCTGGGGGGCAAAAGAGAGAGAGCCATTGTGAACGGGGTGGCATCAGGAGAGGGCATGGTCACCAGTGGGGTCCCTCAGGGGTCAATATTAGGGCTACTACTGTTCAATCTATTCATAGGGGACATCGCAGAGAGCCTTGAAGGGGGTGTGAGTCTGTTTGCGGACGATATTACAGTCTGCAATAGGGTGGACACTCAGGAAGGGGTAGAAAAAAATGCAGCAGGATCTGGGGAGGCTCGATGTATGGTCAAGGAAGTGGCAGCTTTCATTTAACACAGACAAGTGCAAGATCATGCATCTTGGCTACAGAAACCAGAGGGTGGGGTACTGTAAGGGGGCAGAGACCTGAAAGTAACAGAACAGGAAAGGGACCTAGGCATCACTATATCGAGGGACCTGAAGGTGGCAAAGCACTGTGAGAGAGCAGTGGCTAGAGGCAGCAGAATGCTGAGCTGCATCAGAAGGGGGATTACCAGTAGGAGGAGAGAGGTCACAGTAACCTTGTACACCCATCTGGTTAGGCCGCATTTTGAGTATGGGGTCCAGTTCTGGAGGCCATATCTCAAAAAGGATGTGGGTAGGCTGGAGCGAGTTCAGAGGAGGGTAACGAAGATGGTAAAAGGGCTCAGCCACCTGTCCTACGAGGATAGGTTAGGGGAACTGAACATGTACTCCCTGGAGCAGAGAAGGGAAAGAGAGGACATGACTGAGACCTTCAAGTACCTAAAAGATATCAACCAGGTGCCAGTTGGAAGCATCTTCCAGATGAAAGGGAATCAGAGGACTAGGGGGCATGGGTTACAGATTGAGAGAGAACAGTTCAAGGGTAACATTAGGAAGTACTATTTCACAGGGAGGGTGGTGGATAAGTGGAATAGGCTCCTTGAGGAGTTGACTGGAGAAACAACAGTGGAAGGCTTCAAAAGAGCATGGGACAGACAAGGGATTGTTGGTGAGGGGGCATGTCCTAGCAGATAACAAGGCAAGTGGGAAGACTAGTAGGGCCTGGCGTTCCTTTTCTGCCATCACATTTCTATGTATCTAACTCCTGTCTGTAGGATACCCGAAGATGAGCTGGAAATAGCAGTTGCGCCACCACACCTTTATCCAGAAACGATTTTGTAATTATTTGTAGCATTTTCTTCCGGTCTTGAGTCTGTGAGGAAAGGTCGAGGAAAAATGCCAATCTGCTGCCTTCCCACTCAATTTCACCCCTACTGTGGGCAGTCTGCATCAGGGGGATTCTGGCCTCGGGAGTTGAAAGAGTGGCAATGGCCGTCAGAGGATGGTCCCAGGGAGATCCTCGGGGTCTGGATCAAATTGGCACAACAAAAGCTTGAACCACATGGACTCCAGAGTCCCTCGGAGGAAGAGCTAGATCTTCAAATATCATTTTATTCAGAGAGGGTAATAGCCCTGCACGGCCCATAAGCCTCGGAAGGTAACCAACTATATGGCCATTGCATTGGATCTTCGAGAGGATCGCTTGCATCAGGCCACACCTAAGGAACTTACAGTTGCCAGGCACTAGGACCACATGGAAGCTTTTCTAGCTAGCAGGCTACACGGGACCATCTAGGACCATGTCAAACAAAGTGACGTCCTTCCTATATATACGTGAAGCTCGGAAATTCTTCCAGAAGAAGTAATGGCGGGGGACTTCCAGTGAGCGCACCGACCGAATGGCTGCCTAGTTCAGACACCCCAGTCTGCCGCTAGCTAAATCCACCTTAATCTTCAATTAATTGGAACCATCCAGCTGTTAAACTTGCAGGAATAACAGGTACGATGTCCTCTAGACACAAGAGCAAGGAGAAAATAAATGTGCAGCACATAAAACAACATAAAACACTGTTGGACTTTGCTCAGCAGGCCGCAGCCTACGCACCACCCACCTCACCGAAACAGGGAACCAGCACGGAGGAGGAGATGGAGGAACAAGAATATATTATAACCTCCAAACAGCTGTGTGACACCCTCCAGAAGATGAGTGCTACACTAGAGAGACTAGAGGCAAAAGCTAATGAAGACCGTGAGAAAATAGAACTTAATGCCCAGAAGGTACAGCTTATGGAAAGGGCACTGACCGACTACACAACCAACACAGACGTGTACAATGCTGCTCTGCTAGACCTACATCGGAGAGGGCTGATACTGGAAGCAAAATTAGAAGAACTGGAGAACCGGAACAGGTGGAATAATGTCCGTATTCACGGACTACCAGAAGGGACAGAAACGGGTCCAGTGCCGCAATTTCTGGAGTCATTTTTACTGGAGATCCTGGGCTGGCCAGCAGATAAGCCTCTCAATATCATCCGCGCCCATCGTTCTTTGATACCTAAGCCGCGGGACCCGAAAGCTTGGCCCAGGTCCCTGGTAATAGCTTTTCTAGATTTCCACACCAAGGAAGAGATTTTGAGGAAAGTGTGGTCCAAAAAAGAGATTCTGTTTGGGGATATCCGCCTCTACTTCAAGCAGAACTACTCCCCTCAGCTTTTAGCACAATGTAGAAAATTGTTACCAGTGGTGCGCCTACTGCAGCAAAAAGGAATCAAAGCGGTTATAGAATATCCTGCAAGACTTAAGGTGGTCACAGAGAATAACGCCAAACGATTTGCAGACTTACAAGCTGCTCAAAAATTCCTGACCTCGATGGGGATAGAGATTCCCAATAGTACAACATATCAGAAGGAGCGCTTGTTAGAAAGGGCCTGGCATCAGGGTGGAACCAAAAGGAAGGAGCTGCACGATCGCCCAGGGACTTCAGCTATGTGGGACTCACTCATTGCACGGGGAGAAGCGACCATTGCTGTGCCTGCACGCAGAGTCGAGCAGAATGGTGAAAGGGGAGAGTCTTCAGACCAGAACGACCTGCCAACAGATTCAGCGACCTGAAAGAAGGTGGACTTTGGGCTGACGCCCAAATGTGAGTGACTTTAAGGAGAGGGGGAGAAAAATTGCTGCAGATCTCAGCTGTTGTACCCACTGAAGTGGGGAGGGTCTGAATCAAACATTTAACAAAGGGGGTTCTTCCATTATCTTACTTTTATAAGGTGGACACAGGATGACATTTAGCAGATCCGATGCTCCGCCCAATTTGAAGAAGAAAGGCTTGGGGCTGAATTAAGATGGGGGGGTAGATCCTGAAGGGGCAGGGGTAACAGCAGGATAAGAGCAACTACAACTGCAATTGGGAAAATCAGAATGCCGGACACCTGGGGGAGGGAAATCACAATGTATGGTGAGTAGGAGAGGTTAGCAGGAAAGGGGAATCAGGATCAATCACAGGATGACCCTCAGTGGATCATTTGCCCAGGTCACATTTAAAAGGAGAGAGCCTTGTGATCAAACTATGGGGTAGGTAGTAGCCTAATCTTGGAGGGTAGGGGAAGGTAGGGTACAAGCATTGACAACCCAGAATATCGAAGTGCTTGACATGGAGGGAGGGGGCTGGGGGAAGGGGGCAAGGGGAGGAAAGGAAACTATAGAGTTGGACCCTAAGTTTAGAGAGAGAGGAGAAATTAGACCCTCCGAATAGTAGGAGGGCTTTGAGCATGAGAGGGATCAACGGGGAAGATGAATAAAGATCAGTAATAGGCTACGGCAGGAGGGGGGGATATTTCCAGGTGAGACCAGTCGCATTTTTTTTCCTTGGTAGGGATTTTCCTTTACTCATATTGGGGTTCGGAAAAGCGCTCATAAAGCGCATGGAGCACGCAGCTACGGTGCTTTCGATCTGCCCTTCTGGTGATTGGGCTAATATTGGCCTAAAGCCAGGAGAAGGGCCCACAATGTTGGGGTCATCCAGCCACGCCTCCAGCATCAGGGGATTTGCAGAGGGTGGCAAGAAGGGCATTTACATCTTGAAGTCAGAGAGGGTAGACAAGGTTATACTGTTCACAAATTTAAAGTTGGGTTATAAAGATTACATTTTAATGAAACGAAGTTACATGTTAGAAACAATGCACAGAATAAATGTATGGTGTGTTTTGAATGTGTGTCCCCATCTCCGGAAGATCATCAGGAATGTGTACCTAATTCAAGGCATTGAAAATGGCTGATTTAAAGGTTGTCTCCCTAAATGTGAGGGGTATTAACAACCCGGTGAAATGGGCCAAGATATTGCAAGACCTGAAGAGGCGAGGGGCCACGGTGGCTTTCCTTCAGGAGACGCATCTGACGGCTCAAGAGCATTTGAAATTGAAAAGAGCTTGGTTAGGGAATGTATACGCTTCACATTTCATTAACAGTCCGCACCGTAGGGGGATAGCAATTCTGATAAAACGAGATGTCCCATTGACAATTTCAAAAGTCAAAACGGATCCAGAAGGTAGATTTGTGCAGATCTGGAGGAGCTATAGGCGTCAAGATTGTACCCTAGTAAATATATATGCACCAAACAAGGAAGCTCCAAGGTTGGCATTCCTAGAGAACAGAATAAAAGAAACGGTCTCAGATGCACAAAGTATGGTAATCATTGGGGGGGACTTCAATGAAGTCATAAACCCAGGAGTGGATAGATCTGGGAGGACCCAAGGAGGGGCAACATGAACAGGGAAACTTATTCTCAGACTGGGCCAGGAAGTGGGGTTAACGGAGTGTTGGAGGTTTCTGCACCCCCGAGAGGCGAGACTACACCTACTACTCTCCGCATCACGGAGTTTACTCCAGGATAGAATACTTTCTGATCTCTACCAACTGGGTACAAAGAGTAGAACAGTGTTGCACAGGCCCAATAGTCATCTCAGACCATGCGCCAATCTCCCTTAGTATCTCTACGGCCCAGATAGTGACACATTCCTGTTGGAGGCTTAACATGAGCCTTCTCACCAGGGAAGACTTTAAAGAACTAATAGAGAATAAAATCCCGACAGTCTGAACTGGAAAATCCGAAAGGTGGCACGAGGGAGGGTATGAGATGGGACGCCCTTAAATGTAGTCTTGGGGGGAGATCATAAAATATGCTTCCAAAATTAAGAGAGAGAGAGAATTCAGCAGAGGATACAGCTCAAACAGAAGATTCTTCAGCTCAAATCCACCCATCAGGTGAGCCAGGATCCCAAAGTCAAACAAGAGCTTGAGAAGGCCAGACATGACCTAAACCAGATTTTAGACTTTCAAATTGAGGGACAACTGCGGTACTCTAGACAAAAATATTACGAACAGGGTAACTGGGCAGGGAGACTATTAGCATGGCAGCTCAGACGGGAGAGGGCAAGTAGAGCAGTGATTCGTCTGCAGGGTGGTGATACGGAACAGGCAACCACCTCTCCAGAGGAAACTGTACAGAGATTTGAAACCTATTATACAGATTTATATAAAGCCGAGACCTTTCCGGGTCACAGGGAAGCTGTGGAATCCTTTTTAGATGGCCTTAAGTTACCTACCCTGGCAGACCCGGTGAAGAAGGGGTTGAATGCCCCAATTACAGTTCAGGAAATTACGAATAAAATTAAACAACTGAAAAATGGTAAAGCGCCAGGGTTAGATGGGTTCGGGGCAGAGTTTTATAAGGGTTTTAGGTCTCATGTAGTGGGCCTGTTGGCGGCCACCTGCAATGAGATACTGGTGGAGAGGGAACAGGTTCCACCATCCTGGAACTTGGCCCAGATATCAGTGATTTCAAAGCAGGGTAAAACCCCAGAACTATGTACTTCGTACCACCCAATATCCTTGTTGCCGGTGGATTTAAAAATCTTCACGGGTATTCTGGCAGATAGGCTGCAGAGCTGCATCTCCACCCTGGTCCACCTGGACCAGGTGGGATTTATCTCGGGAAAATATTTACAAGACAATATACAGCGCCTTTTGAACATCATCACGGCTCAGAGAGGCTCAGTAGCCCTGCAGTTAGCAATCAGTATGGATGCTGAGAAGGCCTTTGACAGGGTGGACTGGCACTTTATGTCGTCCACCCTGTCAAGGTTTGGGCAGGGAGAGCATTTTGTTTCGGCCACTGCCGCACTGTACCACAGGCCAGAAGCCAGGGTTAGGGTGAACAGCATGCTCTTGAACAGTCTGCCCCTTATGAGAGGCACCAGACAGGGGTGCCCCCTGTCGCCACTGATATTTGCCCTCTCCCTGGAGCCGTTGGCAATCTGGATACGGGACAACCCACATATCAAGGGTATTTGGGCAGGGGGAGTGAAACATAAAACAGCACTTTATGCGGATGATTCCCTTTTTTCCTGCAGGATCCTCAAAGCTCCCTGCCACATCTTTTGGAAGCACTAGAAAAATTCGGCTCCCTAACAGGTTATAAGATTAATCTATCTAAGTCGGAAGGGGTGGTGCTGAGTGGCACCCTTACTAGACAGCAAAGAGAAACTTTCCCATTTACCTGGGCCAAGAAAAACACGTTTAAATATTTGGGAATACAGGTCTCAGTGGACACGTCCAAGCCATACCATAACAACCTCCTTAAACTGCTCCTAGTTTTGAGATCAGACTTTGCCCGATGGAAGCTCCTACCCCACTCTCTCTATGGCAAAATCCAAATCATCAAAATGAACGTTTTGCCCAGACTACTATATCTATTTCAGACACTCCCCATTCCCATAGTCTCAGTTTTGGAACCAACTTACAAAAGAAATTTCTAAATTCATATGGGGAGGGGCACGTCCAAGGATAGCCCATGGTACCCTGATGAAGTCAAGGGAGATGGGAGGTTTGGGTTTACCACATATGTACCATTATTATCTGGCCACACAGGGAGCACAACTAATTACATGGGCCAAGCAATGTACAGAGTCCGGGTGGTACCTCATCGAAAACAAATTAATCCCTAATGGCAAAATATGGACATACCCAATCTGTCATGTCGACCCACATAACTGGCGGTTTATCTCTAATCCCTGGGTAAAACAATCTCTATATATTCTTCTTAAACTTAGGAAATAAAACAAACACCCTGAACGCCCTGGGCCCCCTGTCTTTAATGAGACATACAACAAATTTTGTTCCCCCGAGGTTGGATCGGGGATATGCTTTCTGGGAGTGCAAGGGTTTAACCACCTTTAAACAATTGATAGATAGAGGGTCTTGCCTTACATATGCCACACTTCAAGAACACTTTACATTACGTAGGGAAGATTTTTACAGATACCCTCAAACCCGGCACTTTATTAACACAGGAGAGAATCTCCAGAAAATTACCAGGGCCTTAACTCCCCTTGAGGAATTCTGGTGGGATTCTAGAAGAATCAAAGATAAATTACCTTACCTTTCCATCCTGTACAGGATACTCACAGAGAAGAAGGGAACCCCGGTGCTAGAAGAGATTAGGAAGAAGTAGGAGACAGAATCCAGGGGGAAAATTCCTAGGGGAGACTGGGAACACCGCCTGCAGAGGGGACGGCAGGCAACCTCAGCCACGATGTGGAGTGAATTCAACTGGAAAATTCTGACCCGTTACTTTTGGTCACCAATGACTGCCAAATACTTTAACCCTCAGGCATCATCGGCCTGTTGGCGTGTATGCGGGGAAGCTCAAATCACGCATTACCATATATTCTGGGGGTGTGTAAAGTTACAGAGATTCTGGACTCAGATCCAGGGGGTTATGACTCGACTTGGGGGGGGGGGGTACCTGTACCATATACGTTTCAGGACCTAGTCCTAGGATTGCCAACCCTTTCCTCCCAAAAAAGGAGAAGCATAGAGTTATACCAAATACTTCGGATTGCAGCACTAAAATGCATTACTATTAAATGGTTAAAACAAGACCCACCAACCTTTCAACAATGGACTTCCAAAGTGGAGGAAAGTGAAAGATTAGAAAATATTACCTACACCATTCAACTAAGAAAGGACAATTTTTTTAGAAATCTGGGGACCCTGGTATCATTGGAAGGAGGGGTTGGGTGAGGAAACAGTGGTGGGTGATGGAGACACAAGAGGGGAGGAAGAGGGATAAACAATATAGGGGAAGAGAGTGGAATGACATAAAAGGCTGGAGGGGGAAGCGGATAAATTGAGGGTAAAAGGATACCAGGAAGAGATGGTCTTCCTGAAAATAGGGATGGGGGCACACACATGTACATTCTTAACACAGAATTAGAAAGCATCAGTTGTAGTGCACTGGTTTTGATATATATAAGTTTATATGGTTATAAATGGTTTGGTTAAAAGAATAGATAAAAAGTAAGGAAAATATGATAAGACACGTAGTCAACTGAGAAAGTAGAATTCCCGGGAAGGAAAAGAGGATATTAAGACGGAAGAAGAGAAGAAAAATTAAAACCAGAACTGGGGCATTAGTATGGGCCACGCTATGAGGAACTGTATCTATCAACTAAGAGCCTAAAGCTTGATAGTGTGTACCCATAATTTCATTCTACTATCTGATGAGATAAGATGTTGGAACATGTCAAATATTAGAATGCTTAACTGATAAAAGCATAGAACATAGAAAGGAGCTAAAAAGAATAGAATGTAATTAATGTAAAGACACTCTTAACAAGATGTTATGTGGAAATGGATGTAATATTGATATGTGATTTTAATAAAACTGATGAAGTTAAAAAAAGAAGTAGTAATGGCAACTAAAAATAACATTTTCTATAACAGAAAGCATAGCTCATATGCCGTGACTGGTGCAAAAAGAGCCAAAATAAGTTTTTCCAACACAAAATTTAAGTCTCAAGCCGGGACAGAATAGCAGATGGGAGGCATCAGATGAAGAATGCTTCTCAAAAAGGTACGGGACACCTCTAGTTGTGCCACCATACAGCCATCAACCAGCACATGGAAGACAGAAATAGCTGACAGGTGCACCTTAATGGAGAAGTATTGCGGGTCCAAATCTGAAAGGGACAGCAGAAACTCCTAGAATTTGATTCACAGTGAAAGGGTTCAAATGATGGGAAGCCACCCATAGAGCAAAGTGCTTCCACTTCATGGAGTAAGTGGCCCTGGTGGAAGACTTCCTAGCAGCCACCAGGTCATCAGCCACCTTGTGGGACACCCCCATATCTAGCCATGGCTATGTCTTCAGGAGCCAGGCATGGAGGTGCAGTGACTTCAGGTCCAGACAGACCAGGGTGCCCTGCTCCTGTGACAGCAAGCCTTTGCACAGGGGCAGGGGTGCTGGAGGTTCCACCACCAACTGCTACAGTAATGGGAACCAGATCGGACAAGGCCAGAAGTGGACAATAAGGATCAGAGCGGCCCCTTTCATCTGGAGCTTGATCAGTACCCTCTGAATAAGAGGAAAGGGAGGGCAGGTGTAGAGGAACCTCCCTTTGCAAGACAGGGACACGCATCTCACCAGAAACCTCCAGGCCCTGGAGTGAGCAGAAATGTGGCAGTTGTGTGTTGAGTGGAGATGAAAAAAGGTCCAACTCTGGATACCACCTGTCAAACAGGTCTTCTACAACTGAGGTCAGCAACTCCAACTTGTGCATCTGAGACTGCCACCAGCTTAGATTGTCCGTCAGGAAGTTTTGGACACCTGGAACATGGATGGCCAAGAGTTCTAGACCGTGGCCTAGAGCCCAGTACCAGACCCTCAACACTTCCCAACACAGACGATACGAATGAGTCCCCACTTACTTGTTGATGTAGTGCACTACACTAATGTTGTCTGTCCGTACCAGCAGGGGACCTGGGGACAAGTGGTCCTGGAAGGGTTGCAAAGCATACAGGATGGCCCTCATCTCTAGGACGCTAATGTGGAGGGCAGCCTCCACTGTGGACCACGTCCTGTCCCCCCCCGTCTGGTGAGGCCCCAGATGAGCCCCCAACCCAACCCAGAGGCATCTGTGGTGAGGATCTGCTGAGGGGGAAGGAATCAGAAAGGGAACCTCTCTCAACAGGTTGCTAGGATCCATCCACCATAGTAGCACCTTTTTGACTGGAGAGGAGACTAGAATCTATTTTTCTAGGTTGTCTGTGCATTGGTCCCACTGGACTCTCTGTCCACTGGGGGAAATCTACATATGGAGCCTGGCTAAAGAAACCATGACAATGGCTGCAACATCATTCCCAGAAGCCTGAGAAAGGTTCTGGCAGCGACATAGCTGCTGTTGTAAAGCAGCTGAACCTGGGCCATCAGGCGGTCCACCCTGTCCTGTGGCAGGAAAGAAAGGCCCTGAGCTGTGTCCAGAACTGCCCCAATGTACTGGAGGCACTGGAACATGGTCAAGACTGATTTGGGCAAACTGACCATGATCCCTAGAGCTTGGAACAGGCATCTGGTATGTTCCAGGGTCTGATGCAGGTACTTCCCACGCTGTGCCTTGCGCAACCAGTCACCTAGGTAAGGGAAGACGTACAGCCCTCTCCCTCCTGAGGGCAGCTGCTACCCCCGCCAAGCATTTGGTAAAGACCCAAAGCACGGAAGACAAACCAAGGCGCAGTGCTCAGAACTGAAAGTGCTCCCCCTGGAACTGGAACTGAAGGGGTGTACACACATTGATATGCAGGTATCCATCCTGCATGTCTAGGGGGTCTATCCAGTCTCCTTGGTCCACCAGTGGCAGCACGCCATGCAGTGTCAACCATCCTGAACTTCTGTACTGGATATAGAAGTTCAGGTTCCTTAGCTCTAGAATGGGCCATAAATCCCCTGTGGATTTGGGGACAAGAAAGAAGCGGGAGTATAACCCCATTCCTCTGATCTGGTGGGACAGTTTCTATGACCCTTTTTTGCAACAATGTGCAAATTTCCTCCAGCAGCACTGGGACGTGGTCTTGGAGGTAGCTTGAATGAACTGGAGGTTGATCTGGAGGCCACTCCAGCAGTTCTAGAGCATGACCTTGCTTTATGAACTGCAGGACCCAAACATCTGTTGTGATGAGGAAGAAGCGACCCCCTACCACCACCTCCTGCACAGCTGGAGGGTAGGGGTCTAGCAAGGATTCATGCTGAGGTAGTTCCAGGGGCAGGACCGCATCACTTCCTCTGGGGGTCTTCCCAGTGGTGGAGGTAGGCACAGAGAGGGCCACAGTTGCTCAGCACTTGCCCTGGGGCCTAGACACCTGCTTGGGCTTATGGACGGCCCTACGAAAGGGAACCTTCTGGACACTATTAGATCAAGTGTGGTAGAGGGTATGGACAGACCACAGAGTCCTACCAAAGGCCTGCACGTCCAAAAGGACATCCTGCACATCTGCCCCGAAGAACTTATGGCCTCTGAAGGGGTCATTCAGAATGGACTGTTGTATGTCAGTGGCAAGGCCAGACACCCTGAGCCAAGAATGCCTTGTCAAACAGATACCCACTGCCGCAGCTCGAGCAAAAGCATTGGCAGCATCATAGGCAGACCTCAAAAGGTGCTTGCCAAAGTTGGCCCCAGACTGCAGGGCTTTAAGCAACTCCTGCCTCTGTGGGCCCCTCAGGAGGGCCTGACCAGCAGCCATGACCTTCTTCCAGAGCGCACTCTGAAATTTGTCCATGAGGGCAATATAGTTCAAGACCCTATGGCCAGCATAGCGGAGGCAAAGGTCCTCTTCCCCATGAGGTCCAGCTTTCTGGACTCCTTATCCGGGGCAGAGAGCTGAGGTGATTAGGCTTCTTGGTCCTGTCATGGGCAGTGTTTATCACAACTGCGTCTGCCTTAGGTGTCTCAGCAAAGTAAGCCTCCCCTGAGGGAGCCTGGTACAATTTTTCCACCTTCCTCAGCATGGCAGGGATTAAGTTAGGCCTGTGCCAGGCAGCCAAAGTGGCATCTCTGAAGGATGGAATGAGGGGAGAGATAATAAGTGTAAGTAAGCAAGTAAAACTATTTGTACGAGGCGCCCCTTCCAAAGCTCAGGGTGCCTTAACAATATACAGTGCATTCAAATAGGGAGAATCCGGTAATTCTCAGTTGTCTGACAGATTCCTCATTGTAACATCCTCCTTCTCAGCAGCAAACCCCATCGCCACTTTTAACTGTCTCACCACAGAGATGAATGAGGTCTTCGGGGGTAGGACCTCGGGGTATACTGGATCAAGTCCTCACCCCCGGAAGACACAGTAGTTAGAATTTGGTGGGGGGGGGGGGCTCTCAGCTCCATCACCGACATCTTCATCATAATCCCCCTCATCATGGGGGAAGTGGTCAGGATGGTATTCATCCTCATCACTGGGCTCTGTAATGGGTACCAACGGTGTAGAAGAATGAGGATGAACCTGACGTGTCGGAGGCGTGGGAGCAGACCTGGAGTGTCCCGGTGTCATCAACTATGAAGGGGGGAGAACGACGATGCATAAACTCCCAAAAGGAGTATAGCATAGCTGAGATGTCCATGACAGGTGGTGTCGGAACGACCTGGGGTCCCCGCACTGATGGTAAAGTCTGCTGCATCAACGGAATGGGCTGAGGCCCGGGGCGTTGATGGAGTGGCCTGGAATGTCAAAACGGTAGGTTGAGACCCCGTGGATGATATGGTGGCCTCCGACAATGACAGGGGAGGTTGCAGTCCCAACACTGAGGAGGAACCCAAAGTACAGGCCGGGGAGGTCACCGGGGGTAAACCCAATGATATGCTGACGCCGATTGAGTCCTAGCCAGCTAAGTTCCCTGTCTGGTGGCCCACAGAGAAGAGGGGCCAGAACAGCAGGGGCTGGAAGGTCAGTGGGGGTGAGAGGAGACCCATCACTGAGGAGCCACTGCCAACCAAAATTAAACTGGTGGGAGGCGCTGCCAGTGCTGACCCCATGAAAGACAGGGTGCGAGTGGCAGAAGGGGCTGCCACCAAAGCGGATGACAACCCCACCTTGGCCAATGCCTGAAGCCGCGACCGCGAGCGAGTCAGAGAGGACCATTCTTTGCCCCGGTCCTTGTCCCGGTGTTTGTGTTTCCCAGCTGATTTGTCCCAGGCTTTAAAGGAGTGAAAATGGGCCTTAAAGGAGTGAAAGTCCGTGGATGGAGCTGGGGAGGCGAAGGAGTTTCTGGCCTGGAGCTTCTTCTCCATTTGAGCGACATTGTCTTGCAGAAGAAAGTTTGAGGGCCTTCTGGCGTCACCTCCAGATTGCTTGGTTGAATCCGTGGCAGACTTAGCAGGTCATCACATCATGGTCAGGGCCTAGTCAGGGGACGCAGGTGTCATGGTCGTCTTTATCAAAGATCTTCTGGCCGCACTCGTAGAAACAGAAAAGTTTGTCAAGATTGTTAGGCATAAACATGAAAAACACTGAAATCTCTTTAAAATAAAGTGATTGCACAAACTAGAGTGAGAAAAAAGTTTGAAAACTTAAAAGAAAAATTGGCGGTCAACTGATGTGGCATAGTTCCGTAGAGTCTGACGTGAAGGTTGATAGCGGGAAAAGAACTGAGGAAGGCGCGGTGCTGCCAACGTATATATGGGAAGGGAATCGCTGTGTGACATCATCGCGGGCGTCTCCTTGTAGACTGCTAGCTAGAAAAGTTTCTGTGTGGTCCTAATGCATGGCGTCTATAAGTTCCTTAGGTGTGGCCTGATGCACGAGATACCCTCAATGACGATTATCCATTCACTCTATGGAGATATATCATTGGGGGAATACCTCAGTGTGATATTATGCATAGAGCTCCAGATAAGGTGTGTACCGGCCTATTTTACTCACCTCATTTTAGAAAATACTCTTCAGAAATGTTTTTAATGAGTACCAGTACTCACCCAACATTCGTAAATACTCCACATGCCAAAGAATAGTGTTTCATAACATAACTAGTGATGCAAAAGGAACATTTTTTTGCCAGATTTACAGCACTTGTATGCATCCCACTTTTGCTTTACTCACTATTTTTTAAAACTGTTGAGTAAATTCCTACCTGCCAACATTATTTGGAGCACTGTTGGCATCTGAAATTCTTATCTAGAAAAAAAAAAAACTACATTTTTTTTTAATAATCGTACTCCTCAATCCACTCTAGCAAGACATTTGTACACATCTGAATTTCATTTTACTCACCTCACTTTCAAAATGAGGAGTACGGGGTACTCGTCCCAAAAAGTCTTATCTAGAGCCCCGTTTATGCAAGTAAGTCTTATGCTGTATTGAGAAATTCAAGAGCAACATGGATATTTTAATAAATTGGAAACTGTCCAGAAATTACAGTCCCAAAAAAAATCACGGCCCGTTTGGGACTAATGGCACCATGTGTAACTTCTAAAGTTATCAAAAATACTTTTGAACAACAAGACGTATACCCTGATATAGTGCCTTATAACTTTTATCTCATCTCCCATAGTCAGAGAACCAGCAATCAAATACCACGGGCTGCAATGCAACACCCCATCAAGGATACCCTGAAGCAGAGGGGGAAAAAAATGACTAAACATTAACCATGATAAATTTTCAAACATGGGCTATATCGGTCCTTCAGTAGAAAAGAGCAACTATTAGTGAACAGTAGTGAAAAGTTCTCCTTTCTTCCCCATGTATCTACCTTGAAGCGTACTAGGTTAGAAGAGCGCAGTCTCAAATACACCTCCTAAACCGTGTCTGCCTTCAACAGCAACAGGGGTAGAATAGCAAACGTTAGTAACCGCTACCCCTGTGGCTGGGAAAGCAAGGCAGGACATGGAGAAGTAGGGGAAAAATGTGGAGGCTGGCCAAGCTGCTCCCATGGTGCAGATGTCTAAGGCACAAGCAGCTCGGCCAGGACAGCTCGAGATACCAGGGTTCTGTTCCCAGTCTTCCGGCACATGTAATCATAACTCCCCACCCCCCAAGAAGTTTATTTGTATTACTTGGTAAAATAAGGCCCATTGTGATTACCTCCTACTCCCAGTGGGTAGAGTTAATGAGGGTGTCTTCCACTTAGCAGGAAAGCATCCAATTCCCTTTTGAAAGAGAAAAAATAATTGTGTTCTGTTACATAATTAGGAAGCTTATTCCAGAACTTTGCTGCCCTGATGGTAAAAAAAATTATCCCTCTTGTTTGATATAGCTTTCTGTACCACCAGTTGCATATTATGTGATCTTAATGGCGCATCCCTTTTACTAAGTTTAAAGCCAAATTGTTTGACTAAGTCAGGATTGTGCAGTATTTTATAAAGTAACAAAAGATCACCCCTGACACTTCTTTCTTCCAAACTAAACATCCCAAGTTTGTTCAACCTCTCAGCATAAGTTAGATTTCTGAGACCAGTGATCATTTTAGTTGCCTTTCTCTGAGTTCTCTCCTTCTCTCCACCATATCCAAGTCCCTCCTAAGATAGTGATACCAGACCTGCAATCCAAAGTCAAGATAGGGAATGATGTAATGTTTAAAGATAGGGAGCAGTTTGCGTGTTTTTTTTTTTTTTTTTAATATAAACAGCCCAAACAGAAATTCCTCCCACCTCCAAGTTTCTGCTTTTCTCCAAGGTCTGCCCCGCGCTCGGAGTTGGTTATGTAAACAACGGTATTTTGTCTTGGCGCTGTTGCTGACAGCGCTGTTTGTATTGCGCTATTCTTGGCGGTGTTTTTATTGTTGCCACTGTTCTGACTTAATGCCACCTTGAAGCATCTGGGAGCCTCTGTCCCCTCTCCCTCCCCTCACTCCACTTCACACAAGCGTCTCATTCTCTTGTGTAATGGCGTCTCCTTGCTGCTTACAGTAGCTGGTGACATTGCGCTCAATAGCGGCCCTACCCTGCCATCCCTCTCATCTCCCCAAAGGGCTGGGGGTGTCTCTTGTCAACCTCCATGGTTACCTCCCAAAAACTGATCTTTTGCAACCTTGGTTAACCTTAAACATGATGCGCTGGTAAACTCAGAGTTTTAGCTACTCCCATAGTCCCCAGACACTGCTGTTGCCTCCCAAGGCTTCTCTATCATCAGACAGGGTCATGGGAAGAGGGGTGATGCAGTAGCTACCTACCTTTCCTGTCGCATCCAGTTTGAACTTGTGCTGTCAGTCACAACCACTTTGCCTACGAGCAGTGAATATTTTACCTGATATAGCGTAACAAAAAAAAAAAAACTACACAATTTTCATCAACCGCTACACAAAATTGTTATGAACAGCAGTCACTTGTTACACATCTGAGTTCACCTAATAGTGGTTCTACAGCTGCTTTACACAAAGTTATCTACAAAATACTAAACATAATTTTCCTATTATTCAAATTAAGTTCTGTAACATTGCAGTTGCTACACAAACATTTTTAAATACAATTTTCCTGCCTATGAGATGTTCCTCCTCAAAATTTCCCTCCCTTTTACAGCCCTCATGTTCACTGCTGGAATCTATTGCTTCCCTGGCACATCGCCATCCAATAGTCACCGAACTCCTCACCACACTCATGCCTCTTTTGGTGAGGTTCTCATTCTGGGTGACTTCAATCTTAATTGTCTCTCCCCATACCATCAAACATTTGACAAAATGTAAAGTCCCTTCAGCTCTCCCAACTGATCTCTGGCCCCACACAGGTCAACCACAAGTCCTTCAGCCATTCCCTCTTGGACTGGGTCCTCTCCTCTCACCACCACTGTATTATGGATGCTGATACAGACAGTGACACAAGTTACACCTATATAGGGAGTATACTACAACCCTGGGAATCTACTGGGACAATAGTGTCTGAGGTAAGGAAAGTGCCCCAGCAGATGCAGATCAGCTGGGAAAGTAGTGCTTGTGATTAAAGTAACACAACTCTGCCAGGATCTTCAGGGACACTAGTGCTGTGTTGAAAGGAAATATCCCAGAATGTGTTGAAACAGTGGTATCTACCCAGCAGCATGTAAGTGTCCCAGCATCTTCCGACACAGCAGGTGCTCCCTTAAGTCCGATAGTAACTAAATATGCAAATGCTTTAAGCTTCAAGTCGGACTTCCGGTGATGTCATGAGCCGAGCAGCAGCTTAGATCGCTAGGCTCTCCCTGAGATTCACCAAATTACCTCTGATTAATAGCCATTTCTACGCAAAAACAATCAAAACATACAGTAAGAGGTACCAACATGCCTAAAAAAATGAGGGGATGCTACCCACAGAACCCTAAAATGCCTGGATGGGGAAGAGATCCCAAGATGAAGACTCGGAGAGTGGAGACTCGCGGGCCTCTTCAGCCTCCTGCCACAGCACATCAAACGCCGACCAGGTACCACACTCCATCCTCCAACGGCAAATGGCACAAATGCTAACGGAAATCATGGACTTCCGAAAAGAGATGAGGTCCACCGCAACTGCACTGCGCACCGACTTGGGCAAGCTTGAAAAGCGTCAGGATGACTTTGAGGGGCAGATTGCTGAGACTGACTGGCGGGTGGAGGAGACAGAGAGAGCTATTGTCCAGCTGCACACTCAATTGAAAGGCCTACAGGACTGCGCGGAAGACGCAGAAAGCAGGAGTCACCGGAACAACATCCGACTCTCGGGTGTCCCTGAGGAAGCGGAGGGCACAGAAATTATACCTTTTATACAGAGGCTGCTAAGAGAGTCGTTGACTTTACCTGAAACAATCTCTCTTGAGATGGAGCGTATGCACCGAACCCTAGGCCCCAGGCCTGCAGCAGGCGCTCACGCCCGGACAATCCTGATCAAATTCCTCTGACACCAGGAAAAAGAGATGGTACTGCACACAGCCTGGAAGCAGGGGGTGGTCCATTATAAGTCCCATCGGCTGTATCTGGAAAACGACTATGCACCAGAAGTGATGGCGCGTAGAAGGGCGTATATACCCGTCATGAAGGCCCTTAAAGCAGCAGGCGTGTGATTCAGGACCCTCTACCCCTCGAAGATGGTGATCCAGTTTAAGGAAGGGCCCCTCACATTCGGAAGTGTGGCAGTGGCTACCACCGAGCTTAAGTCTAGGAAGATTGAGATCCACCAGCAGCGTCCTAGCTCTGAGATGCCCATCGCTGCCAAGCTCGCACAAAAAGCCTGAAGCAGCAGTCAGCAGGAATCCAGACGGCGACAGGGATAGAAGCCATCCAGAAAATCATCAGCACCCTGAAGACCAAGTCTCAGAACTCGCAGGAAACAGAAGAAGAAACATAGGCAACCAAAACCTGAACAACCGCCAAGTACAGCTTATGGACATAATGTGGGGAATATGCCTGACTTATTCACTGACACTAGAAATCCTGTCAGGTCCATAGAGAAAATACTAGTTCTGGGGAGGGGTGGGGTAGGTCTCGGGGAAGGGGAGTGGGTTGGATGTCTGGGGTTTAGTAATTGTATACATTGAGGGATAGCGCCTGTAATTTAAATTTGAAAAAAGCTCAGAGTTTCTGGGGTCCAAATTCCCGTTGAAGACTGAAGAAGAGGGAGCGGTTGAACGCTGACCTGACGACCACATAGATCCCTCGGCTGTTTGATGGGGTCCTGGAGAGTTGATGGCTTAGTGAGAGATGAAACGCCAAACAGGGAACCTGGGAGCTTTAAAGTGCTGGGCAGAGAATAGGCCGGTCACGGGGAGAGGGGGGGCTGACTAGAGGGGCGGTCTGCCACACATGCCAGCGGCCTAGCGTGCAAGCGGTTGTGGGGGGGTGACCGAGAGGGTACACAGTCGGCAAGGTAGCTGCCTCTAGGAGTTTGCCCGTGGTAGGGATGGGGTTTGGCACTAGACTTGCAGCATGTGAGGAAGAGAGGCCCCTCGGATCTTAGCCAAGGAATGGAAGGCCTAGGAGCCTTCGTGCGGACCTCTCTTGCATTGCCTGGGCAGGATAAGCGTTGGCGCTGAGCCTTGGCCTTTGTGCAGTGCGGATTACTTGTGTGCCTTCCTCCTCGCCCCCCCTCCATCTCCTCAGGCAGCCTGGGCCGAGGACGCGACCTGGAGACATGTTCCCCTCATTGCTGGGAACGAAGGGAAGACGGGTGAAACATCGGGGTGGGGAGTTAGGAGGATCCTGAGAGGGGAGGAGGGAGGGAGGGAAATCTCCCAATGACCCGTTGAATGACTTCTAACTCACGAGCTTTCAGTGCAGCAGTTGCTGGAATGGGCACCAGCCTCGAGCCGCTCTCTGTGCTGGGTGGGGGCTCAACGAGCGACTGTCAGGAACTTTTCTTCATCCCTGCAGACCCTTGGCAATTCTCAAGGAGGGACAACCCACTTAGGGTCTCTGGGCACCCAGTAACACCGGGCATTTATTAATTTGTCCTTTGGCTACGAGGATGCCTTGGTACTGCAGACACTACAGAGAGAGCCCCACCTCTGGACCCGAGACTGAGGTCTATAGATGGGCAAGGGGGGTGAAGAAGTGGGCAGGGGGAAGGGGTTGGGGGAGGGAGGGGACCCGGGGCGAAGAAACAGGCGAGAACGACCTAAAAGGGTAAAATACGAACAAATATTGGATGGAGAATTAAACAGAAGGGTAGGGGAGGGAAGAGGTGGGGAGGAGGGGGGTACCTTTGGATACATGATGGACCAGAGCAAGTGTATACTCTCAACCTGGATAAATCGGGGTGGGGTCGATACAGCTCCACACCACGATGCCAGGCAAGCAGGACTGCAAGGGCCAACGGGAGGGGGACAGGCTGCCTGACCTCCACCTGTGTCCCTGGAGGATGAACCGTATGCAGCACCCTCGCCTGCTTAGATGGGAACTGCTGCGAGGCGGCAGGAGTGATGCAGTACAGATAATGCGATGCTGCAAGGGGTAGTAACCCAAGCCCTGGAGTACCAGATATATTGGCATGCTACGCATATGCAGGGCACTAAAAGCATATGGCAGAGGTCAGTGAGGGGCCCCTGGCTCGTTGCTTGGCCCTAGCTCTCCTCATTCCACAGACCCTCTTGGGTTGGATGGAGAGGTGCGTACTGCTGGATCCCTGGACGGTGGTACCTCCCACTCAGGTAGAGGATATCCAAATCGTTTATTAAACCATTAGCGTCTCCCTCAGACCACCCATGATCTCAGGGATGCCCGTGGCTCGACTGTATTCGCCACCGATCCTATTACCTTTTCCCCGGTAGGTACCATAGGTGCCTAAGGCCCAGAATTAATAAGGGCCACAACGGTAGGGATATAGCCCTACCACCAGATCAGGGCTCTGCCCAGATCAGTGGAAGTACCGGTTGATTAGTTCCTTTTCATGTGACCATGTTGGTCACAATGTGGTTCTCAACACTTCTGTCAATTGAATGTTTGTATATGTTATTATGTTGGTGTTTTGTTAGTCAAAAAGTCATCAGGCTCACTCAGTACTGTATGCAAGCACAAGACCCGAACTGGTCAATGGAGAAACCTCGCGGAGGGGTTGGAATGCCAGGTAAAAAGCGCCACACTGAACTATTAAGATGCACCCTCCTAGGTTGAAGTTACTATCCCTGAATGTCAACGGCCTTGCCTCTCTCATTAAACGATCTAAGGCACTAGCTTTTATCAGAAGGTCCAAATCGGACATAGTGTTCCTCCAAGAAACACACATGAACCCCACTGAGCATGCTAAGCTAGCCAAGCTGAGCAGAGGACAAGTCTACCACTCTTCCTGTAAAGATGGCAGGCGAAAAGGAGTGGCAATCATTATACCTCCACACATCCCATTTAAGGTGGAGTCCACCTGGTCAGACCCAGAGGGTAGACTTGTCGTGGTCCAAGAAAAACTTAATGACGAATGGGTAACCCTTGCGAATGTCTATCTCCCTCCGGGCATTACTGTCCCTCACCTAAAGCCATTACTAGATAAGATAATCCAGAAAACTAAGGGTATCCTCCTGATGGCGGGTGACTTTAACCTGACCACAGACCCAGTGATTGACTCCTCCAGCAGAAAACCTCATAAACAAACAGCCACGCAAAAGTTCTTCAAAAGATTCATTTCAGAGGTGGGATGGTGCGATGTCTGGTGGAGATTACATCCACAGTCAAGAAACTACTCTTACTACTCCTCAGTACACCATACCTATTCCCGCACAGACCATGCATATACTCAGATAGAAAGCCTGGGAGCCTTATACGATGCCCAATTAGGTGATATATCCATCTCAGACCACGCCCCCCTAGTCATCTTTTGGAACCCGGGCCTCCCACCCAAAAATACCCAATGGAGGTTAAACCCATACTACCTGCGCTCTAAAAAGTTTTGCGAATTCCTCTCGGAGAGGGTCACTGAAATCTTAACGGACAAGCCCCCTACAGACTCAACCCCTTCGATGTATTGGGATACGATCAAGGCAGTGCTCAGAGGACACATAATTAAATACACAGCGAAATTAGGAAGGCAGCATAAAGAACATAGGGCCAAACTAGAGGATACACTCCACTTTCTTCAGATAGCGCATCAACAGGGCAATGAATCGATCCTCCCTCAATTACAACAAACTAAATTGGACCTAGACCGTTTGATCCAGCAACAGACCGAAATTGCCCTAACCTTTTTAAGGCAGCGATTCTACGAAGTTGGGCCACGGGCCACACGTCTGCTGGCATACCAAGTACGTAAGCAGAAGAAAGCCGCGACGATTACATCCATTCGGCACCCACTAGGAGGCCAGACACTCTCCAAAACACATGACATCGTGGAAGCCTTTACCACATTTTATAGGGCTTTATACACCCCCGAGTCTATACCGCCCCCAACACGGATGGCGGATTACTTGCGTTCAATCACACTCCCACAGCTAACGGAGGTGTACAGGGAATCCCTGGTTACTCCCATCATGGAGTCGGAGATGGCAAAGGTAATAACCAATGCTAAATCCCTAAAATCGTCTGGGCCAGACGGTTATGGCACTGAGTTTTACAAAGCCACTAGGGCTCAGATCTCCCCCACACTCCTTCGTATGTTCAACTCGGTACTGGAGGGAGAACCCCTTCCCCCATCTTGGTCCTATGCAACCATCTCCGTAATCCCTAAGCCAGGTAAGAATCTACAAAACTGCGCTTCACACAGGCCTATATCAGTACTTAATCAAGACTATAAACTATTTATGAGCATATTAGCACACCGTTTGGATCAGGTCCTTCCCTTATTAATACACAAAGAGCAAACTGGGTTTGTGAAATCCCGTACCAACACTGATAACATTAAGCGCTCTCTCCATGTGGTCCATCAAATGCAAAAGTCTAGAGTCTCTTCGGTTCTAATTAGCTCAGACTCCAAAAAGGCTTTTGATAGGGTGGCCTAGCCCTTCTTATACCTAACGTTATATAAATTAGGATTCCCACCCGTCCTTATAAGAGTTCTCCAGAATATATACTCTGCCCCCCAGGCATGTGTGAAGGTGAACGGACACCATTCTAGCTACTTCCGACTCCAGAGGGGAACCTGACAGGGGTGCCCTCTATTGCCCCTACTGTTTGCTGTATTCATTGAGCCTCTGGCGCAACAAATTCGTGAATCCCAGCTAATAGAGGGAATTAATATAGGGGATATGGAACATCGCCTCGCCCTATATGCAGATGACATTCTTTTGTACCTCCAAAACCCTGAGCAATCGCTTCCTGCGGTAAAACAAATCCTGGACTCTTACGGCTCGGAGTCAAGATACAAGCTATACTTGACCAAAATGGAAATTCTTACCTTTCACTAATCCCCTTCACAGGGCATCCTAGACACCCTTCCAGGTAGGTGGAGCCTGCAGAAGCTGAAATATCTGGGAATATACATACCTCAGGCACCTACAACATACTATAAGCACAATTACACCCCCTTCATTGCCCAACTAAAATCAGACCTGCAGGCCTGGGCATCCTTGCCCCTCAACCTATCCAAGAAAACAGACCTAACTAGAATGATTACACTCCCGAGAGCTCTGTATCTATTCCAGAACATCCCCTTATACATACCACTAAAAACTTTGCAAGAAATAAATCGTCTAATAGCAACATTTATATGGGCTAACCAAAAGCCCCGGGTCCGCTTAAAGATACTCACCCTCCCACATCAGGAAGGCGGTTTAGTACTCCCTGACTTAAAGTTATACCAACAGGCGATAACCCTTGTACATATAATGGCCCGACTAACTAGAACCTCCAGCCCACACTGGTTAGAAATAGAGAAAATATTAATGAATGACCAAGCTTACTTCCGGGTTATGCACCAACGAGAAGTAGAGAAAAGAATACACCAGATCCCAAACCCGTGGCTTGCGGATCAGTTTAGGAACTGGCTACCCCTTAAGAAATCCCAGCTACTGACGCCCTTTCAAGCACTCATCTGCCCAATCTCTAGCTTAACCGACTTCCCTCCTAACAGCACTGACAATGGCTTCCAGAGCTGGGAGAAGTATAGTTTAAAATATTTGTTGCAGATAATGACACAAGGCAGCATCTGGACGTACGCAGAAATTCAAAAAAAGTTCTACTTACCGCACAAGGACTTCTACCGCTACATCAATTTGTACCACTATGCAGAAAACCTTCCACGATCGGTGTGGAACTACGAAGACTACCCGGCCCTGATCCATAGTCAAATTCAGCTAAACAATTCCCAGAAACAAGACCACCTGATATCACTGTATTACTAAACCCTTAACTCACAGAGGGAAGCCCTCACCAAGGATATCTGCACACAGTGGACCCGGGAAACGTGGCATCAGGTCTCTCTGGAGGACTGGAGGTGGGTGTGCTGCTACTCAGCCCAGGTGACTAGCTCACACCAGTGGCATGAATATGCTTGGAAAAACCTGATCCGTTACTTTAGATCCCCAATTGTCACGAGCCATTACTCCCCAACTAATACAGCAGCATGCTGGAGGTTATGCAGAGAGCCACAGGCGAACCTTACCAACATTATGTGGTCATGCCCGGCCCTCAGACCGTTCCTCTCGCAACTTGAGACCCACCTACAAGAAATCCTAGACCCTCAACTTCAACTGACACTGGAGATGTTCTATTGCTTGCCCTCCCTAAGCCACATAGGGGTCCTAATACTAGGTACTTGCTTTCTCTCCTTCTTAAGGGCGGTGAAGAAAGCAATTACTAGACAACGGTTAACAGAAAAAATTCCTTCAATACAAGACTGGTGGGATATCACAAAGCAGATCTACAATATGGAAAAAATAACACATAGTTTAAATGAGCAGGAAAAGAAGTTTACCACCAGATGGATTCGATGGCAGATGTATTACATGTTAAAGACATCCGTCTTTCGGATGAGACATTAAACCGAGGTCCCATCTGCCTGTTCTGGTGGTAGTTCAGGTGGATGTTAAAGATCCCGTGGCACTTCTCGAAAAGAGCAGGGGAATTTCCCCGGTGCATTGGCCAAATTTCCTCCATTCACGAAAAATACCACCAACAGCTTAATCTAGTTCAAGGTCAGTTGGCTTTCATCTGTATCCCCTTCCCCCGGGTCGTGCCTGAAAATAGGCAGGATTAGTCTAGTGCACTTACCCGGTCAACAAAAACTAAATAAAATAAAGGAACCCGCCTTTATCCCCTAAGGATACACAGCCTAACTGCCTCTCTCGTGCCCCGGACAGACACAGAGGTGGCACCGATACTGAAGACCCCAACCCGGCATTCCCACATCTCCGCAAGGCAGACGACTACACACAGCCCTCCCCAGCTGAGATGGTGGGAGCGGTGAGGGAAATGATGGCAACTCTTGGCTTAGGATATTTGTAAAAGTGCAGTGCTTGCTATCCCTAGATTGTAACCCGGAAAGCGAGCCAATATAAACTCCAGTACCCTTATCAAATACCTTCTTTTTTATTAGAGAGACACAAGTTGAATCACAGCTGGGAGCCAATGACTTCTAATGACTCTCCTAATGAAACTCGAGAGACTGGCTCATTGAGAGCTAAGGTATCATACTATGGTACCACCCACAACAGGGGCTGTGAATAAGCCATCCATAGAACCCCAAGTCTTAAGAGACAGCCTCCTTATTTGATGGGTCGGAGGCCTGGGTTAGATCCCCCAGCTTGTAACTGTAAAGTAAAGAACCGCATAAAAATCTGTATGAATTACATATTGCTTTTTACAATCTGCTTGTTCAATATGGAAAGCTATAAATGTCTTGAAATATGTGAGCATCAATGACTTATATGTATATAAGCTGAAACCTCAATAAAAAGAAGAATTAAATAAAAAAGCTTCAAGTCAGCTTTTTCCAGGCACCACAAAACCAGCAATTATATAAAATAAACTATGGGCTATTCACAGTGTTAATTTTTTTTTTTTTTTTTTAATTAAAAACACACCCTTGGTGTGTGATACCATCACAAACCACTTTTGGTTTACACTTCCCCCTTGACTTCCCCTTACCTGACACCAAGCTCCCCTCTCTATCCCATAAGTCTTGTTGCGACTGGGCAGGTATTGTTTATATTGTAAATATTTTTGTTCTTGCCCTATCAATATTGTATTTGAGTTTTTGAGGTCTACTGTACTGTTAGCCACATTGTATGCACTGTTAGTTATGCCTAGCTCATATGTGCTCTACACGGACTATTGTCTCATTGTACTATAACAACATTTAGCTTATGTGTTTTTGTTATGACCTTCCCAGGTCCACCTTGTAAATGAATCTGTCTCTATGGTGTTTCGCCTGGTAAAATAAAGATGACTGATTGATTGATGTGGTATCACATGTAAGCAATAAGATCAGCCAGGGTGTGGGGTACTGGTGGATACTCACACACCCAGTGGTGTACAGCTTCTGGATGTGTGGTTATCCACCAATACCCCACACCCTGAAGGGTATTACTACGCTTAGAAAATGGGTCGGCCAAATAAAAAAACCTCTAAAAGATAAAAAAAGACAAAAAATAAAATATTGCTTAGAAAATGTAAATACTAGTTGTTCCTCCACACACGATTTGTACCAGTCAGTCATTTGTATTTCTACACATGTAGTACAAAGTTCATTTGTTCACAAAACATGGAACATAAGAATTCAATATTCTGCAGTACTCCTCGTATATGCCCCCCGCCCCCCCGAAGCATGGAATGTTAACATGGAATGGCTTGCATGAATTCAACATTCTGCAAAATACCACTTGGTATACTGTCATAAAGCCACACACACAGACCTCACACAGAGCCAGAGGCTCAGTTTTATCTGGGACAGGGTTAGCAGCACAGATTGCTGTAAAGTCGGTTAGGTTATGAAGGGGATTTTCATGGTCATCAGAAAATAGAAAAAAAAAACATAAATAAATCTGAATTGTGCTTAATTTTTTTAAAATTTATGCATATAAGAAAGGAATCATAAGTGGAAACAACTTTCAATTAAATTTTTTTTAAGCGAGTTATTTTTAGGGTTTAATTAAAGTGTTTTTTTATATGAGTATAGGTGGCAGCCACGTTTGTGATGGAAATCAAGAATAAGGGAAGGGGCTCATGAATTCTGCATGCAATGTGTCCAAAGTCCAGACCACATGTTGGACTTTTTTTTTTTTTTTTTTTTTTAAACAGGGGAGTATTGACACATAAATATTCCAATGGAATGGCAACAGCCAATCGCAATACAGTATTTAACCTGCCCATTTTCTAAATCTCCACTTTGTAAGAAAACGCATGTGTACAGCACCCCATACAAACAGAATGATACGGGGCTGTGTCTTACGTGGCTATACCTTCAAGAGGCTCTAGTGACATATGAAGTCCCCCATTAGTTATTTTTTGTAAAATTTAGATCTGGGTAGTTTTCAATTTTCACTTCTCCAGTCAGGAGCTTACCTTCATGCTCCTGCCTGGAGCTGCAGTCAACAGCACTCCCTTGAGCAGCTTCTTCTGCAGCCTCTACTCCTCCTCTTGCCCTCTTCTGGTCTGAAGCCAGGGCAGGGGAATGCACCAGCAGGGCAGTTTCTTTGGCACTATGAGACACTCATATAGACATGCTTCCCCTTCTCAGAGACTTCACAGCAGGGCAGGAAGCATGAAGGTACACTGTGCCACTTTACATTGCTTTTGCATCAGCTGCGAGCTGACATTTACTGTTTATTACGGTTACACTACAAGCCAACTCGCAGTTGCTTACAGTAAAGGTGCCTTCTCTGAATAAAACAGGTAGAGCTCAGAACAACAGTATTACGAGATCTCCTAATATAGAAAATAATGTATAGTGACTGTGTATAAGGAAATGTTTTTGTTTTTTTTAACACACCCAAGGTTCACGTGGAAATCACACCAAGGGTGTGTAAAAAAAAAAAAAACTTCATATTCAGTCCCTTATGTATTATTTTTTATAACTGGTGAAGATAACACAAGCAGGAAGATCCACACCAGTAAAGTTTCTGAACTGTAGAAAGGGAAAGTGTCACGCACAAGTGCTCTGAACACCATAAGAATGGGTATAATATTATAGCTGGTTATGGCAGCTGGTTATTATGGCACTTGATCACCGTGATAATGTGTGATAAAGGGGGTCACCAGTTATCAACTATAGTTACAGCTGCTAACAACAGTATTATGAGATCTTGAGATCTCATAGTACTATCGGTACAGCTCTACAAAGATCTCAGGGGTCAAAATTACGTTTTTCAGTCACTAGCCAGTAGGGTTAGTGACTGGAAAAATCCACTAGCCCCACAGACATTTCAAATGGCCCAGTTGGTGAACTTATTGAAATGTTACCTTCTCCAGTACAAGACCACAAGGAAAATTTTACTAGCCCAATACAAAATCTACCAGCATTTGGCTAGCGGGCCAGTACCAATTTCAATCCCTGTAATATTATGGCATACTTTTTTTGTATAGATTTTAATGACATTATTTTGTATAGGTTTTAATGACATCTGGAAACAAGCTTTGACTTAATGTGTTACTCCTGGTTAAACAATGTTCCTTGTCTCTTTCTTACCATTATCCATATATCACATCACGCTAGATTTAATGCAGGGTCAGGTAACGAGTCGCCACCAATAAGATGTTCTTGCTAGCTATGTCTCGCAGCACAAGAGCGCGGTTCACTGGAGTTTGCTATTTTAGCTGGGAAAAGGAGAAACTGGTCTCAGACCAGGTCTTATGGGAACAAAGAAACGTTAAAGTTAACAGCACGGCAGATAAGGACTGCAAGGCCCATCCACATAAGTGCCGGAACCGGAGGGGCGATAGCCCCTCCACTTTTTATTTCTGTATGGTAAAAACTAGTATAGAAAAAGTGCCCTTTGTACCCTCATAAGTGCCCTTTTGATTCTCAGCCCCCTCAGCTTTTACCATCTTCCGGCACCCTTGCCCATCCAGTCTTTTCTCAACCATTCGATCCCTTCCTCATGACAATACTGGATAGGTATTTGGCAGCCATAACAACTAGCATGTTCCAAAAAACTACTTGACAGTTTTTGCTCAAAAGAGAGGGGACAGTAATTAAATATGCAGGGCTCCATAAATCCAGCTGAGCATTCGAATAACCGCGCTATACTTGTCTTAAAATACACAGGAGCAGCTTTTGAAAAAAAAAATACAATGCTTGTTTAAAAAAATAACTCAAACGATTTTTATAACAGCACGATTTTCACCCACTCCCTTTATTCACCTCCTCTTCAGAATAAACTAAAAAGAAAGAAAGACTTCCAAATCGAATTCTGTTCTCTTCAGCTCTAATTTGTCTCTGCCTTCGCGCCCTTTCCAGTCCGTTCGCCTACCACAGGTAAGAACTGATTGGCTGTCGGGAAAATGTCCCGTATGTGATAACGTCACTGTTCAACTTTTGCTGTGCTTCAGAGAGAACACTGGAAAAAAATCGATAGTCAGGTAGAGCTGAAGTTATGCGTTAAAAAAAGGCGTTAACAGGGGAGTTGTTTGGCTGGCGGCTGAAGGTTGGCTACATCAGCTGTGATCACCATACCTGTCGTCCCCCAAATGTGGAACATTGCCTCTCCTCTCAAAATGTGGAACACTTAATCAAATCTTTACCTGAGACGCTCAGAGCACTGTTAGAATGTTTGCACGTATGTTCAAAAAGTCTGGTGCTAATTGAATAATAGATTTTTGCATCATTTACTATAGATTTTTGCTTTAACATGTTAACCCTGAATGTGGGACAAGTCCTCACAATGTGGAACGGAGCTTTTGTGAAGTAAAATGAGGAACGTTCCTCGTAATATGGTACAGTTGAGAGGTATAGTGACCACCTGTGACTAGGAGTGTTAGCAGGCGTGGATTCTTACGTGCTGGTACTGTACCATCTAAAAAACAATAACTGTTTTATAGCAGCTAAGTGAGGTAAGGGGATTTTGCTGAGAGATACGCTATTAATTTTTGGGTGACTGGATCGCATCCAGTAGAACGATGAGGGATCTCTATAGAGCTCATGTAGTAAACCGTTTTTGATAGGTGGTTACATAGGTTCCCAAGTTTCATCAACAGGACTGCTGGGGGGGGGGGGTGACTTGGAAAATTATTAATATGACTTAAAGTTTTTAAATTACACTCAGAATCAAAATAAATCTAAAAATGATAATATAACCCCCTTGTTCCCAGGGGTACTAGAATCCCAGTTAGAACCAGTGGCAGGGAAAGGCAGCTTGTGAAATGCCAGGTAAATGGATTTCAGTGTCACACTTTGTTTTTCAATCTTGGCTGAACTGGAGTGATGATGTAGTGTGTGGTGGAATGTTCCTACTCAAAATTCCACTATACTAAAATGCTGTTCAGCCACACTGAAAACAATGAATGGAATGCTGTACTAACTACGTGCAGAACAGCATTCCATTCATTTAGAATGAAAAGAGCTTTTCGTGCTTTGAACTCTCAAATTGAAATCTGCCACGCTGTAATGTTGTTTGAAACACCACTGACGATGGGTGGCCTGCAGCATTTTTTTTTTTTTTAACAAGGGCGCACTTCTCTATCATCAGTGGAAAATGCGCGATCAACCCGATATTAGCAGAACTGGAGTACTTACAAAGCATTTTAGCCCTCCCATTCATATGTTTTCTCACTAAGCAAGGGGTCCAGTGGCCTTTTTTTGTGAATCCCTCCTAAACAAGATCAGCCATTGGGAGCGTGAATGGACGCTCAATCCCTAGCAACCATGCAGCCCACCATAGGGCTTCAGAAATGGTAAATTGGACACAATTTCTATTACGTGAAGATTGTCGCGGATATTATTAAAATGACTAGGGGGCACCATACACTATATAGAAATGCTGGATGGCACTATGTGTGGAACTATGGAATTGCCACCTCGAGCTTTGCTCTCGAGGTCACGGAATCATGCCCTGAGGTGGCCGAACACACTGGTTCTGCATGGTTGCCCATCCAGTATTCTCTATGTAATCTTAGCACTCTCACAGCTGCATAAGCCACACTTGTTCTAGCTGCAAGGGAGATAGCTTTAGAATGTTGAGTCAGTCCTGAGTAGGAGTTCCAGGAGGAAGCTACAGCTTGGTGTACAGCTCTTCAGACAGCTCTGATAGAGAGCTACCACTGAGTTTTGGGTAGTTTGTTCTTACCCAAGAAGAACATAGAAGACCGAGATTGAAGTGGTGGAAACCATTCCGAGTGGGGTTTCCTTTGCCCCATCTCAGGAGGGATGTGGGCGATCCTCAGGGTTCAGGGGCAGTCCCCTGACCCAGTCTGTCTAGTGAAGGTGCCTGTGACAACTTCAGAAACTGGGTACTTTTGTGTTCAGCCCAGGAGGGGCACCTGCATTCCTTGGTGAATTTTCTCTGACAAAGAGACCCTGTCACCTAGACTGTTTTTAAAAGTGTCTGGCTACGTTGGAGTCTAGAGAGGGACACTGTCCAAGTGCAGAACTTTTAGTCATGTAGTATGTTAAGTGTGAAAAACATTTCTAGATAGCATCTACAAGATTTCTGTGAAGTTGTTATTAACCAGATGAATGGTCGAGTGTAAATTTGGAAGCAAAGGTTGGGACCCCACCCAAATCTGGAGAAACCAGTTTACTTCTCCAGGTTTAGTTTGGGCACCAGTACAAATTTCAGTCAGTGCATTTGGCCAGTGCCTGATGGAAATAGTTATCCAGACATGGGTTGGGTTTTCTGTGAGCCTGTATGTCCTGAAATATGAGAAAGTGTTCTAGTACTGGCCGTGTGTGCCTAGTCGAGAGGAAATGTACCAATTCTAGCTGTGTGCGCCAATTTCCATTTCGGATCCTGAGAGTTCGCTTTGTAATTCAGAACCAGAGTTTGGTGTGTGTGTGTTCTTTACGTCTGTGCTAAATGGGAATTTCGGAATGTCTGTACCTCAGTAATCTGCAGTACCAGTATGTGTAGCCCTGTGAGGGTCCATCTTCGTTTTGTGATTAGTCTTACTTTGTTACGTGAATAAAAGCCACACTCTAGAATCCCAACCTGGTTTGGACAGTACAGTTATTGCTTCCACTGTGTCTGGATTTTCTTGGGTGCCTCTGTCCAGAAGTGCAAACCTAGCATAACTGTGAGCAAATGTTTTCTCCCAGGGACCTAGATTGATGGCCATGACAAATGGTCCCACCAGGTGTGTGCCAGGCAGTGGCCACACTTGGTTTGCTTGTCTGTGTATGGCAGGCTCAGAAGTAGATGTACTGTAAACTGTTTGTGTAAACCTCCATACCTCTCTTTGGCGCCATGTGAGAGGAGCAGCCCTGCTAGTTAAACAGGGGGGGCCAGTGGGTGGTGGTTACACTAATTGCACACAGAGTTGCACATCATATGATTATGCAGCTGTAAATGATGTGATACAAGATTTGCTATAGAGGTGTTTATCTTGGCCATACTTGTTGCAAATACTCTGGTGACCAGGTAAGATTAGTACTGCTTCACAGACTGGACACAACACCCTCACTGCTGAGTCAGGGTACTTACTCCAGTCAATGACCCAGGTTTGCCCTCATAGTAGTTAGCTGAGCAAACTAAGCGATTGGAAAAGTGGACAGCCCCCCCCCCAAAAAAAAAAGAAGATTCTCTTGCTTGATCCTTCTAATGACAAACCACGGGTTTTAGACATGTCCCTTTAAGCCAGCGTCTGTATGCCCCAAGGCTTTTTTTGGGTCCCTCCTGAAGATCCCCACGTGATTGACCCTTTTAATTTTTTTCATGTCCCCAAGTTAACTTGAGCCCTGCCAGCGTTCTTTAAGTGTATGCCCCAAGTCTAGACTGAGAAACTTTTAAGCTGAACAATAATGAGAGTGATAGGAATTTTCAGCCTTTAACTTACCAAACACCAGACTTTCCCATCATTGCCTTTTTTCACAGGCTGCACGCAGGGCCACAACCACGACCACTCTTCGCTGAAAGCTCGTCCTACTATACTTTTTTTTCTCCTCTTGGCTGCAACGACCGGCCGCAGCTCGCTAGGACCATTATCTTCCTCGATCTCGGACATCATGGTTAAAATTAAATAAAAATTGCTGTTTTTGTTCCCCAAAGTTGACTTAAGGATCCACATGGAGAGACGTCTCACAACCTGCACCGCTGCCCACTCAAACTGGTATCTGGACCCATAGTATGCAGGCGTGAACATCCAGCAGCTGCGCATTGAGTGCCAGGCAGGGTGCGAGTGCGCACTCGGAGGACAATAACTGTGCAGACACCAAGACAGTTGGGCATTTTGTGGGTCTACTCAGTGACTGTGTGGGTGAGCGGGTTTACCAGTGCTTTTTATGGGTCTGACACACGACATGAGAGTCACTTGGGGTATGTTTCACAGGAGGACCTTGTGAGATCCATACCAGACTGGGCGCAGTTTTGTGAGGTCTGGCTAACCTGGATTTCACCTGGTTAATGAGTGTTGTGACCCCTCCATAGTCTTTGAAAGGTACCTGACCCCAAGACCAGCCCTCTTCCACCCCCCCCATCCACCCACCCTGCACCTTCCACACCATTCTAACCCCCCAGAGAAATCTCCAGCAGACCAACCTTGGCAGCTGGGCCACCATTCCAGACCAGCCTCAAATCCTCAACTAACCAACCTTCGAGGATCAGCCAACGACCATTCCAGCCCTCAGACTCCCACCTGTAGCTGACCTGCCTCCCAGTAGCTCGACCACTCTTCCTGGCCCTTGCACCAACCTCTTTTTCCTCAGCTAACCAGCCTTCTTTCATCTGGACCATGCTTCCATGCCCCAAACCAGCCTGCACTTCCCAGCAGCAGACCGCCCTTCCTTCTCCCTGCAATAGCCTCCCAGTCCATTTTTGTAGTGTGTGTCTCCGGTTTCAGAGGACCAGAGACGTCCTGTTGAAACACGCCTTCCCTATTCATGATCTGCTTTACAGTTAAAAAACAAAAAGGGAACTTTGGCAAGTGTTTCTTTTTGGTTTTGCAGTCCTTCCTCTTAGTCCCAATTCTGTTTTGGCTCCTTGTCTCAGCAAGGCTAAGGTGAGGGTCCAGACTCTTAAAGTAAGCAGGATAAGCCTGTTAAAGATGGCACAGAAACTTCAGCCAGCCCGTTGTCACAGAGGGCTGAGGTGTTTCATGCGCCCTACCTCTCACGCCAGTGACCCCATTTCTGGAATGAGTTTAGGTCACTGGGGGTTGGTTGAGGGGGAGAGCCAGGAGAGGAGCAGGTGGATGCTAAACAGCACTCCTCTCCCGGATTGGGGAGGTAAAGTCTTTCCAGCTCTTGGCTGCCACTGAGTGGCAGCTCAGTGGTAGCATCTGGCAAATGGAGGGCTGACGCTAGGCTGAGTGGATGAATGGAATTGCGGTTCCTGAGGCCCTGGGATGTAAGGGGAGAAAAGAGGGAAAAACATTGTCTCCCCATCACCGTATATGACAGCCCTCAGGTCAATGTGGATCCCTGCCAGTCCAATGGCACGGGGAATGGGTGATTGGACTGAGGGGTCCCCATGGATCAGGCCCAAAGTAAGGAGCAAGGTAACAATGGAGAGAAAAAAGCTACACAAAAAAAAAAAAAATGTCACAGAAACCAGGGCATCTGAAAGGGGGAGGCCTGATAAAACGAAAGCTAAAAGAGCCACTGATCAGGCATCGGAAACGGTGCCTGCTAATAAAACACAAAAAGAAAAGCATGTCACTGCTCCACCTACCAAAAAAGACAAAGGAGATGCCAGTGAGCAAAAGTAAATTTCCCTCATCGGAGGATAGGACTAAAGCATGAGAAATTTTTCCAGGCTTTCTGGTTATGGGTGCCTGTATGACCATGCCAGCCCCAGCCCCACCCAAGGCCCCGAGATCTGTGATTATGCTTGTGGAGGAGAAGGCAGAATTGTATTATATTATCCTATAGAACTGGGCGGTTCCCTTAAACAGGAGTTTGGTTCCCCATCTTTGTCTTCAGAAGATTATTCTTCACACACTACTTCAATCTTTCACCTCAGGAGAAGGCAGAGGATGAGGTTGAATTTTTAGATATGATGGGCTTGGCTCCAACAAAGATTGTTTTTGCCTGTCCACAAGTCTTTAAAGAAAGCCACCTTCAAAGTCTTGTCAGTCTCCACCTCTTCTGCTGGCATTGACAAGAAAATAGAAAGTAAGTACCAGGTGGATAAACTGGGTGCTGAGTACTTGTACTACCACCCTGATCATGAAGGAGTGGTTCAGACTGCTGCCTGTGACGAAGCTAAGGTACCCCATTTCTTTCAGCCCCTTGAGAGAGATTCCCAAAAACTGGATAGTATGGGCAAAAAAGTTTAGACGTCCGCTTCTTTGCTGCTCAGACAGGCAGCTTATATACCCTACATTTCTCAGTACCACAAAGGTGTTCTGGAGTTCTGTCGTGGCCATGAGTGATACGGCACCTGGGGATTTAGCTCAGGATCTGGCAGACACAGCAAAATCTACCATGGGTGGCACCAAATACCAATTTCATATGGCTGTGGATACCAGCTACACTGCTTCCAGGGTCATGGTACATGCAGTGTCTCTTAGAAGGTTTGCATGGCTCAGAACTACAAACCTTTCCCATGACACTCAAACAAAAAACATGGATTTTCCATGTGAAGGAAACATTTTTTTAAGTGGCAAGATAGAGACTTACTTGAAAAAGTTGGTGAGTACAAACCACCTACAAAAGTAACACTGAGAAGGAAAAGGCCTCCACTTCTCATAGGTATTACAGAAGGGGAAGTAGGGGCCGGGGCTACTACCCCATGCTTATGTGACCTATGACTACACCTCCCAGAGGGGCTTTTTCAGAAGTAAAGGCAGAAGGGGTCCCAGACGTGGAGGTGCCCCTCCAGCTTCCAAGGCTCTGACAAAACAAAACTCCTGACACATGTGCCCAGGTCGCCTAACCATTGTCAGTGGGAGGAGGGCTAACTTGCTATTTTTAGGCTTGGGAAGATGGTACCACAGACAGGTGGGTTCTGCAAATGGTCAGGGTCTCGGTCTCTCTCTCTCTAGTTCGAGATTTTCAAAACTGCAGTGTCACAGAGCTTTTTCTCCTTATGCCCCAGTACAGAAAAACTGGAGTTGGAGGTAAAAAGATGCTATTAGCAAATGCAGTGGAAGCAGTTCCCCTTCCCCAAATTGGGAGGTGGCTTCACTCCAGATACTTCGTGACCCACAAGAAAAATGGGGCATGGCAACCCATTTTTAGATCTCCGATATTTGAACAAACATTTAAAGAAGGAAGCATTCAAGATGGTAACACGGGACAATAATTCCATCCATGCCACAAGGACACTGGCTGGGGTCACTGGATTTAAAAGAGGCCTACTTCCACATGCTGTACCAGTAAGGCCCTCTCACAGAAAATACCTCAAATGCAGAGGGGGGATGACCACTGCCTGTTCACAGCTCTTCCCTTTGGCCTTTTCTCGGTTCGCAGGGTTTTCACAAAGTGCCTAGCGGTAGTGGCAGCACATTTGAGGCGGTAAGGGGTAAGGGTCTTCCCCTTCCTAGATGATTGGTTGGTTTCAGGTCAGTGCTGCCAAGCAGTCAAGGCCTTTTTTTCTCTCTCTCTCTCTCACACCAACACACCCTGTTAGAGTTGGGTTTTTTGGTAAACCTTCAGAAGTCTCAACTAGATCCTGCACAGGTGTTGGATTTTGTAGGAGCAGAATTGGGTACTGTTCAGGGAAAGACTGGCCACGCTCAGCTGAGGGAGGAATGCCTGATAAAACTGGCAAAGTCCTTCAAAACAGAGCAGCGTGGCCTGCCAGGGACTTCATGCAGTTACTAGAACACATGGCTTCTTCCACAACAGTGGTGCCAGGGGCCAGATTTCAGATGAGAGATGTCAAGTACCGCTTAGGGGCCCACTGGTCTCAGAGGTGGGACAATCTGTCAGAGTTAGTGCCCATATCAGAGTTCCTGTTAAGGTCATTGGAATGGTGGAAGGAAGGGGAAAACCTTTAAAGAGGACAGGAAATCATTTCTAACTGGCAGCTGTTTATAAAGTTCTCATTCTCAGAAATGATATGCATTCACCTAAATTATCCATATTTAACTGTACCTGAATAAAAAGTGATATAAAAAGCTGTATTTTGCATGTCTTGTTTTCATGGGCAGCATTCTGTTACAGTTCTCTTCATGGAACCAATAATTTGGAGTTTTAACTATCTCATGGTTTGTGCACAGAACTCTGAACAGGATTCTGATAGGTCAGCAGCTCATAATTAACATTCTGTACACAAATCGTGACATAGTAAAAACTCCACATCAGTGATTCGATGACGTGAACTGTAACAGAATGCTGCCCGTAAAAACACAACAATGCAAAACACAGTTGTACATGTCCCTTTTTATTCAGGTACAGTTAAATATGAATACTTAAGGAGAATGCATATTGTTTTTGAGAATATGAACTTTATAAACAGCTGCCAATTAGCAGAAATTTCTTGTCCCCTTTAAGACCGAGTTCTCTTCCTCCAGCAGTCACCCACAGTGGTGGTCATTACGGATGCCTCCCTCCTGGGGTGGGGAGGCCATCTAGAGGATCTTACTGTAAATAGGGTATGGACCCCACTGGAGTCTCAGGAGCTTATAAATCTCCTGGACCTCCAAGCAGTGTACTTAGCAATGAAAGCCTTTTCCTCTCACGTCAGGGGCCAGTCAGTCCAGATCAGGACAGACAATACCACCACTATGTACTACATCAATAAGCAGGGAGGAACAAGATTTTCCAAACTGTGCACAGAAGTAATGAAGATCTGGAGTGTGGCTTATTACCTGCAAGTACAGTTACCTGCAGTTCACCTGCCAGGCAACAACAATGTCCTGGCAGACTCTCTCTAAACAGAATCAGTCAAGGAAACTACAAATGGGCACTGAGCAAGCAAATGCTCTCTACAGTATTCAGAAGGTAGGGCACAGCAGAGGTGGACCTGTTTGCATCCTGGCAAAACTACCAGCTCCTCAACTTTTCTTGCAGGTCTCTCTCAGTGGGAACTGTACCAAAGGACTCACTAGTCCTCTCTTGGACAAGGAAATTTCTTCATGCATTCCCTCATTTCTCACTTCTACTGAGAGTCTCTACTGGAACTCTGGAGGGAACCAGCAACAATGACAATTTTGTGCCAGACCATGCGGCTCAGCCCCCGCCTCGCAGTCATCCTCACGGGACCCAGGCTTGCCCCCTAGGGCCCAAGTAGGCACACCCCCGACAGAGCCAAAACTAGGTTTCTGGGAAGCACCTTTGCTGGTGTTCCTCCCTGGCTTGCCCCCTAGGGTGGGACTGTTCCTGACGGAACTACAGCTCGGTCACCAGCAGAGTGCCACGGGAGTGGTGTGGGACCCGTGAGGCAGGGCGTCATTCTGTGGCCAGCATTTTTGCTCTTTCTCCCATGGGAGGCGTGGCATGCAGTGATGTAGGGTGTCAAAGCACCAACGTCTGGGACGCCTCCCCACAATGCGGGCTCCAGCAGCTGCTCCCCCACCGCCTCCACCAGAGGTCAGTTATGTGACGGATGTGCACCACCCCAGGAGGAGCACAGTCCCAAGGACACTAAATCCTCCTCCCTCCTACTCCTCAGGTCCATTCCCAAACCTGGGTGTAAGCGTCAGAAGCGGAAACCCTACTGCTGCACCAGCTGGCAGCAATGACACTAATCACATCACACTGGGCCAGGCAGGCATGGTACTCCCTGCTCCTGTCCCTTTCCTTCAGACTTCCAATCCTCCTTGTCCAGAATTGCAATCTGTTGACTCTGTCTCAAGGTGGGATAACATTCCCAGAACCCTGCACTTCAAAGCATGGTATTTGAAGAGTTAGCGTTCTCTAGACTAAACCTCTCAGAAGAGATGTTACATGTGCTCAGGGTTTCCAGGAAGCCAGCAACTAGGAAAACCTATGCCTCCAAGTGGAAGATTTTCCCTGTGGTATTTGTCCAGGCATCTCAGCCCCTTTTAAGCGAGCTTGTCCACTGTTTTGGACTATTTGATCCACCTGCAGTCCCTGGGCCTTCAGCCTTCAACCCTGAAGGTGCATATGGCAGCACTGTCAGCATATGTTTGTTAGCAAGGACAGATCTCTAGCCTCGCAGGCTATTTTTAAGAGGTTTTTTAAAAGTCTAATTCACCTGATCCCTTCTTTTAGGGATCCAGTCCCTCCTTGGGCCCTGAATCTGAGTATTGCACAGCTGATGGAAGCTCCATTTGAGTCTATGGTAACTGCTGCTCTGAAATGTCACCTGAAAAACAGTTTTCCTGGTGGCAGTTACCTCAGCCTGGAGGGTGAGCGAACCCCAAGCCCTTTGTACAGATCCCATAGTATATCGTATTCCACAGAGACAAGGTAGAACTGAGGACTATTAGAAAATTCCTCCCCAAGGTGGTGCCTGAATTTCATTTGAACTAGCCGATGACCTTCCAGCATTTTTTTTTTTTTTTTTTTTTTTTTTTTTTACAGAGCATTCCAATCTAGGGGAGCAGAAGCTTCAGAGTCTGGATGTTACCATAAGGTATTGGGCTTCATAGCCCAATACCTTATGGCATAGTCAGCTGACTGATGCCAGGATTATCTTTGCCTGTCCTTTTAGTTTGGGAAGGGATCGTAACTGCTGCAGAACCCATGACCAGCTGATCCCTTCCACCTTCCCAGTTTGCCTGCTCCCCACCACCACCACCACACTCGGATGTTTTGTGGCATTTCAGCAGGGATAGCATGGTGGCGTACCCCATACAAGTCTATGGGACAGTTTTTCAATGCTGTTTTTCATAACTTAAAGCAGTCTTAGAGGGACATAAAAGCCATTGCTCAGTTTATAGGGCCCCTATTAGTTTTTTTTTTTTTTTAATTTATTTTTTATTTAAGGCTTTTGATAATCCGGTAAAGAAAAGCACTGCGCCCCATGGCCCTTTCACAGGCTTGACTCGTTGTGAGTCAAGACACTCAAACAGTTATCACAATATAACAAAACAATCACAATATGATAAAAAGCCAAAAATACATGAGCGTAAACTGTAAAACATAGTTCAGACTAACAGATTCCAAGAAATGACACACATTAACATAAATGAATTAAAATTAAAATAACATGAAGGACATAAAGAGCAAATGTTGAAAATATAACCTGTTAGTTTATGTGCCGTTGCATAGAGTCTTGGAATACAGTACTTTTTTTAATGATGTCTTAAAGAGATTTAAGATCTGAGCATTATGCAAGTCATCTGGTAGTTGATTCCATATTTTTATTGCACTCTGTTTAAAGGGCTTTTGATTTTTAGTAGTTTTGCAAGGTGGGACAACCAAAATAATAGCATTCTGTGACCTCAATAATCTTAAAGAGGTTCTTTGTGTGAAAAAAATGTAGCATTTGGTTGTATTTAGTACAGTAGACAGACTTAAAAACAAAACATTACATTTGCAAATTATGTCTATGTTCCAGGGGTAACCACCCCAGCCAGTTGAGTGGTGGTTTTCATTTCCCTCTAAGATTGCTTAAACAGGGTTTTAAATAATTGATTAGCAGTTTTTTTTTCTTGGGACAATACTAACTGTACAGAAAGTATTTATATAGATTTTTTAGAAGTGTTATGTTTGTTAAACACAGTGAGGCAAGTGCTATGCATTTTCACAATGTTTTAGCACTTTTACGAGCAAAACGCTAATCAGTTTTTAGAGTTAAATAAAACCCTGCTTAAAGGAGAACTGCTGGCTACCTTGAAGCCCCAACGGCAGAGATGGGGTTCACCTTCAAATCCCCGTTGTACCCATAACAAATTAATAATATATATATTTTTTACCTCAATGCTCTAAAAATCGGGGCAGCTCAATTGCAGCCAGCATGTTTAAATATGGAGGTGGTCGCTGCAGATGCATGCAGAATGACGCACCACCTGCCTTTCCTCTTTGTCCGTCTATGTATGGAGATTTTATAATCTTTTTATCTTGGATGCCCGATTTTATCTTTACAGACTATGCCTAAATACCATGTGTATACATGGCATACTCATAGCATTTAGGCATATTCTGTAAAAAAATAAATCGGGCATCGGAGCCAAAATATTATAAAATCTCCGTACATAGAGGGACCAGTGAGTGAGGGGCAGTGGCGCGTCATCATCCCGTGATATTTGCAGCGAGATCGCGGGAGGTGACCACCTCCATATTTAAACATGCCGGCTGCACGGAAGCTGCCCCTGATTTTTACGAGCATTGAAATAAACAAATTATTGATTCATTATGGGCACAACGGGGGTTTTGGAAGGTGAACCCCTAATTTTTGCAGCGGTCGGAGCTTCAAGGTAGCCAATAGAACTCCTTTAAAGTTACAAAAAATGGCATTGAAAAACTGCCCCCATAGACTTGTTTGGGGCACCCCCCGTGCTATCTGTGCTGAAATGTCCTGAAACGTCCGAGTGCAGGGGCAGAGCAGGCAAACTGGGAAGTTGGAAGGGATCGACTGGCTGTGGGTTTGGCAGCAGTTACGATCCCTTCCCAAACTAAAAGAACACACTTAGCAATGTTAATTTTAGCAGCGATCTGCTAACACTGCAATAAGGTATTGGATTAGATTGGAAATTTCCTTTTAAAAAGAGCTCTGGGGGCCGGCCCAGTGGCGTAGAGGGTTGAGGCACTGGTGCTTTACCTCAAACCATGTCGGTGACCCAGGTTCGGGAATAGACTCAGGACGCTGGGGGCTGGCAGGGGAAGGAGAGGATTGAGCGTCTGTAGGACTGCTCTCCTCTTCTGCGGTGGGTTGTGGGTCGATGTCGCGCTGCAGCAGCTTCTGATGGAGACCAGGAGCTCTACAGACGCATGTAGGAGGGAAAAGCGGAAAATCCACTTTGCGACCAACCGGATGGCGGCTGCCAGTCCACTGCTGTCGCTGATGCCCTGAAGGAGACCATTCACCTCAGCAGCACCCTGAGGCCAAGTATGTGTGCTGGCTCTCTTTCTCCCCCCACTCCTGGTGCCTTCCCCTTGTGGGAGGACCCGCCTGAAATTCGTCTGGGTTACCCAGGGACGGCAGCGATTTTTGAGGTTGGATGGCTTGGGAAGGGACAGGCGGAGCGGATGGGACCTAGGCAGCCCAGAATAGCGGTGGGTCATGAGGCAAGAAGGGGAGAAAAGAAATAAGACAAAAAAAAGAGCTCTGGGGTACTAGTTGGACCACACGAAGAATTGCCGGTCCACAGATTCTCATTTATCACTTTCGGTGACGTAGGTCAAGGTAAACTGGCATCCGGGAGAACCATTGCTCGCTGGATAGTGCCTGTATTCAGTTCTGTTATGACAAAGCTAGCAAGCTTCCGCCAGAGGGTCTGAAGATCCATTCTGTGAGGGGCACCTCCGCTTCTGTGGCAGCATCGAGAGCTGTCTCCGTTCAGGAGATCTATAAAGCAGCTACCTGGAAGACGGTACACACCTTTACAAAGCGCTACTGTTTGGGCATTCAGTCCAGAAGAGATGCCAGCTTTCACACTGCTGTCTTGCAGAATCTTTTCCCTAAATGGGTTCTGTACTCAGCCTCCCAAAGTACTGCTATGGAGGCTGTAGTTGTTAAACAACTAGTGAGGGATTCCTGCGGTTTAAAGGAAAAACTACTCGCCTGTAGTAATGTTTCTTTCGAAGGGATCCCTCAGTAGGTTTAACAATTACATCCCTATCTCCCTTTCCAGAACTTGGAGAAAGGTTCTCACAAGAATCAGTTTCTTTTTAATTGCTTGAGCATTACTTGTTGCATTGTTTTACAACTGATACTGAATGGTTATTGCAGTTTACTGTAAATATTTTTTCTGCTATAGTGTAAGTTTTTTCCAAAACTTTTACCTCTTATGGGTACTTCTTGACAGTCATTTAGCTTTAGTGGCCATTGCTCACCTCAGCTTGAGAAAGGAATCTGTTGTTAGAGGGCAGAGGTGAGCGTGACCACACTGCAGAGTTTTGAATTTCATTCTGAGATTCCCTAATTTGCATAAAATTGTATACTCCGGAGCAGGTCAGTCCAGAGAACTGATTGCAGTTGTTAAACTTAGTGAGGGATCTCATCGAAGAAAACAGCATTACTACAAATTAATAATTTTTTTCTTTCTTTGTTGCCTTTGTTTTCCAAGTAGAATGCGCCCCCCCCTTTTTTTTTTTTTTTTAAGCGCAGATTGGTGTACCTACTATTGGGGTGGGGCAGAGAGGCACATTTATACCAGAAATATGTTGTGTGTGGCATTGGTGCATGGCATCCCTACAGGTTTATTTCCTTACACTTCTGTTGGGTAGCGTTTGTCTGCTAATGCTGTGTGAATTTTTTTGTGTGTGTGTTCTGCCACTCTATTTATTTGGGCAGCTGAAGTGTGGCTCGGAGCATGGAGGTTCACACCCCTTCTTTAGCAGGCTGCACTTCAGGGGTTCTCTGCTTACTGTTTTCTGCATTTTTGTTTATCGATACCTTAATTTTTAGGCAGAACAGCGCTCATCGGCGTGGCTGCCTGTTCACTGAAGCCACTTGCATGTTTCTTTTTCTGGTGGAGACGTGCTGCTTGGAGGCATGCTGCTTCTCCACCATTACTGGCTATCTGCCAGTCTATCCCGGTGCCTCCTTGATTTATTGGTGCTTCTGCCAGACCATTTTCATGCTCCTTTTTGCCTGAAGCGCACGTGCAGCGGCTGGGCACACTCGCGCTTGACGTAGTGACGTCATGCGCATCAGCATGCTGTCATCCCACCAATGTGTGACCGGGTGCACTACTCCTCGCTCGCCCAGCACAGTGGCTGAGGTGGAGTGTTTGTTCAGTTGGGGCTCTTGTTGAACAGATTATTGAAAGCCGACAATACTGATGGAGGAGGCAGCTGCACACTGACAGCGAAGTGAGCAAGAGCGTAGCATTTTCTGCTACACTTAAGTATCAGGTTTTGTTTTCTTTCAATCATTTGGGCTCCCGTATTCAGATCTGGGGGCCAGCTACATCTCAGGTTGCAACAGGAGCCTGTACTCTGAATTGTTTACAGCCATAGGGCAGCAGAAGGTTCTAAGGGCTGTGTGGAGGGCTTGCATATAGAGTTAGAAAGGCTTTTCTGTAGTGCTCCACATTGTCAATGAGTAATCAAAACAAGTAAACAATAAGACACAACGGGGCATGCATGGAACATATTTTACCGCATGCCCAGGGGCATAATAACTCGTGCCTTTAGCCCCTGGAAGTGCGGTAAAATCTGTTCCATGCACACCCTCGGAGTGTCTTATTGCGCTTGTTAAAAAAAAAAAGGGGGGGTGCCCATTTTATAACTTTTTCTCGGTTAGAAAAATAATTTTTAAATGTGGAAAATAGTATTTGCTTATGTAGATTTAAGATAAAATAGTCTTTCCGCCAACCACATAATGACATCATTATGATATTATGTCTGTGCTGGACAAAGTGATGCAAGCACACTAACTTCTGCCCCCACCATGTACTGTTCTGTTTGTTTTTTTTTTTGTTTTGTTTTTTACATGTACTGTTCTGGATTTTTTTAATAGTAAGGAGCTCTGGGAAAGTAGAGAACTCTCGAGAGACAACTGTGTTTTTTTTTACCCAAAGTAACAGCGAGTGGTATACACATACACACTAGTGGCGTTACTAAGGAAGCAAGTGTACTTTTGCCAGTCACGTTAGTGAGCGACAGCAGTACATATGGCATGGAGAAAAATAAAGAACAGAGACCTGCTCCAGAGTTTATATGGCCCCGCAACAAGTCCGGGTGGTATTTATAAAATGAAGCATCGCAGATGCGCACACACACACACACACACACACACACACCTGTCTGTACTTCTTTCTCCGCAGCCCAGCACCCCTCCCGAAAGCCTGTTAGGAAACAACACAGGACAGAGTGATGATCGCTGATACCTAGCACTAGGTAGGCACCATCTGTACTTTTCCTCTCCCCAGCCTATAAGGAAAGCAGTAAGATGACTGAGAAAATTTACAAAAGAAGAATTATGGCAACGTTTTGTTCGGTTCACTCGGCAGCACTTCAGAGGCATGCTGTCAGGGGGATCGTAATAGTTCAGAGCACGAGCAAGTTACTTTTTTTAACTGTCATTAGGCTTTTACTGACATTGTACCAAATACAGAGCAAGAGAGTGAGTAGCACGAAAGTTTCTGTGATTGACCTGTGAGTACAGGGTGAGCCGTGCTAACGAGTGTGAACTAAAATCCGAGAGTCAACTGGAGCGTTAGTGAGGGAATAAAAGATGATGTCATTTAAAATGGCAACGTTCTAACGCTCCTGATTTCTATTTGGAATGCGGTTCTGTTTATCTGATTTTTTGTTTAACCCATGCATGGAACAGATTTTATGCATGGTGAGCTAGGTCTCTGATTGGCTGGTTTAGCCTACCCATTTTATAACTGGGTATTTTTATTTTATTTAGTTTTTATTTACCGGGTAGGTGCGCTAGCCAAACAGGTGACTATTTTCAGGCACGACCCGGGAGGTACAGTAACAATACAGAGTTCATTTACATAATACAGGGAAGCAGTAACAATACAGAGAACAGTTTTCGGTAAAAAGCAATAAAGGAGTACAGCTTCAGAGACAATCAACAGGTCAAGAGAAAAACAGCAGATTTACAGTGTACAGGTAGCATTTAGTGAGCGGGTAAAGGTATACAGGGCAGATCCAAAGGACAGGTGGGTCAGGGGAGGGGGAGAGGGAACTGGGTGAGCAGGTTAAAGGGGGGGAGTTGGGAAGGCAGCCTTGCAGCTAAGTGGTTAAGGTGGCAGCAGGGATGAAGGAGGCAGGACGGGGGGGTTCTGGGTGTGGGGCGGTGAATGGATGGTGGCGGTACATGGTCGAGGTGGGGGGAGAGAGTAGGTCAGGCAGAGCTGGAGGCAGGGGAGACACCACCTGCAGTGAGGCTATAGAGGGAAAGGCGGTGCGAAAACAGGGCAGGAAGGGACATGATAGGCATCGGTGGCCAGAGGAGGAGTGAACTGGAAAATTTGGATGGGGCAGGGGGCTTACGATATACGTCTGGGTGAGGGGGATACGGTGGCATAAGCGGTAGAAGGCTATGGGAAGAGACCGAGTCCATGGAACCGTGCGGCGGCTAGAGAGAGCTGCAGGGGAGGGGATCGGAGGTGAAGACGGCCATGGGGCAGCTTTAGCGGCATAACCACTCAAGAGGAGCCCGGGTTCATGGAACCGAAGTCGGCAGGGGAGAGTTAGGATGGCGAGGTTCGGGGTGAGGTACGGCGGGGGAGCGGCATCAGCGGTGGAAGGCGGGGTACCGGGGTTGTGGTACTGTTCCCAGGCAGGAGTCGGTGCTCAGTCGGGGCTGCGGAGGTTAAGAGCAAACGGGTCTAACTGGGGGTGTAGCGAAAAGTCAGTGTTAGGGATATGGCTGGAATGGTGGTAGGGGCTGAGGGATGAGACCGTGTCCATGGAAACCGTACACAGGCTGGACAGATCGATGAGTGTGAGAATAAGGGGGTGAAAGCGGTGGGTGAGCAGTTTTAGCGGCAGGAGCCTACTAGAGGAGCCCAGGATCGTGGAGCCGTAGGCCGGCGGGGGAGGCTAAAGATAGCGGGGGTTTGGGGTAAGGTACGGCGGGTGAGCGGTTTCAGCGGCTGATGGTGCGGCTAATGTCCGGGGTTGTGGAACTGTATCCGGGCAGGGGAAACGGTGTTCAGGCGGGGTGGGGGGCTGTGGAGGTCCAGGGGCAATAGGAGTAGAGGAACGGGTCCGTTGGGGGGCTTAGGCATTGGCTGCGCCAGTACCTGGTACCCCTAGATCATCAGTACAAACATTCCAGTAAGCAGCAGTAACACGTAGAGCAGTGCAGACAGCAATAACAGGTTAACAATGCAGTAGTCAAGGCGCAGTAACTTGCAACAAAATTACACACTCTAGACAAGTGCAAGTAGAGAGAAGTACCCTGAAACGGGTCCGTTGGGGGGGCGCTTAGGCATTGGCTATGCCAGTACCTGGTACCCATAGATCGTCAGTACAAACATTTCGGTGAGCAGCAGTAACAGGTACAATAGTGCAAACAGCAATAACAGATAAACAATGCTGTAGTCAAGGTGCAGTAACTTACAACAAAATTACATACTTTAGACAAGTGCAAGTAGGCTTCGAGGTTGGAGTTTTGAACTCGAAATGAAGTGCATATGGGCAGAGACGTATATCACAGTGTTAATGTTGTAAGTAAAATAGGGTAAGGAGTAGGAAGGAGGGAGTGGTGGGGCGAGAGAGAGAGGTTGGCAGGACAAGCTCAGGTAGGGTCATAACAGGCACACTGGTCCGTGGAAAGCAGGTGTTCATGTAGCTTGCGCTTAAAGAGATCATGGGAAGATGTCAGTCTAAGGTCAAGTGGCAGGAGGTTCCACACTTGAGGGCTGTGTGCAGGCGCTCCAGACCCTTTGAGGTGCGGCAGCGGGGATTTTTAGTAGGGATTTGTCCGAGATCTCAGCTCACGTGGAGGGAGGGGTTGGCTGAAGCAGTTCAGTTAGGGATGCTGGTCTGTTGAGTCTAATGATGGAGTCGCAAAGGCAGCCAGGTAGTATAGTCTGGTGGCAGAGGAAGAGCCAGCCGAGGTCTTTATACAGTTGGCAGTGATGTTTAAGTCTGGGGCTTTGAGGCATACTTGCATATATTGTTGAAAGTGACATCCCATTTTTGTAGTGTGGATTTATGCGCCATGGGTAGGATGGGAGCACAGTAGGTCAGAGCGGGTAGGAGGAGACCCCTGGCGATGGCTAGTTTGGCTGCAGGTGTGAGCATGTAGCTGGATCTGTAGGCAGCACCCAGTTTGCAGTTCACAGATTTACATGTTTCTTGGATGTGCAGGTTTAGGTCCAGAGATTGGTCTAGCAGGATGCCCAGATAATGGAAGGAGGTAACCACCTCAAGGGGGGTCCCATCCAGATCAAGGACTTTTAAAGGAGAGTGGCAGGACCTTATCTTGTGGGCAGTGCCCAGAAGCATCAGTTTGGTTTTGCTGGAGTTCAGTATAAGGCGGTGGGTGTTTAGCCAGAGTTGGACAGTGTGGAAAGCAGATGTCAGTGCCACGTTAAGGCGGTCTACATTATTAGAGCTAGCGTAGATAACCAGGTCATCTGCGTAGAGTAGAGAGTCACAGGACGCAATGCTGTATGGCAGGTTATTTATGAATAATGAAAATAGGAGGGGACCCAGTACTGATCCTTGTGGCACTCCAATGTTGATGGTAGTACAGTCGGAGAGTGATGAGTTAAGTTTGACTGCTTGGGTCCTGTTGGTTAAGTAACTCCTGAACCAGCTTATGACGGGGTGAAAAGCCAAATTTATGAAGGGTGGATAGGAGATGGGGGTGGTCCACGAGGTCGAAAGCCTTGGTGAGGTCGATAAAGATAGCACCAGTAAGCTGACTTTTGTCCATGCTTGTGAGGGTATCAGAGGTGAATTTGGCTAGCGCCATTGTGGTGCTGTGGTTTTTCCGAAAACCATGTTGTGCTGCACATAGCAGATTTGATGTTTCAAGGAAATCAATGGTCTGAGTGGCTACTAGTTTTTCAAGTATTTTGCTGAGGATTGACAGAATAGCTATGGGTCTGTAGTTTGAGATCTCACTTTTGTTGCCCTTTTTGAAGATGGGGGTGATTCTTACGGATTTCCAGACATCAGGGAAGGTACTGTTGGAGAGGGAGAGGGTGAATACCTTGGCTAGAGGATAGGAGATGAGATGGGCGGCCGCCTTTAGTAGGCGAGGTTCCAGTGAGTCGGACCCGGGGCTGGTGGTGTCCGATATTGAGTTTAACAGTTTGAAGTCTTACGATGCAGACACAGCTTTGAAATAGAAGGGCTTGTAAATATCCAGCACATGTTTCTTGAGAGAGGTATCTGCTGGTGCACCGGTTGATGAGGACTGGGAAACCACAGTTGGAGGTTGAAGTGTGGAAGTATACTGGGACAGATCAGAGAACATCTTATTAAAAGCATTTGCAATGGTAAGGGAGTCATTACAGTGGACACCATCTAGAATCATTTCGAGGGGTTATGGATTGAGGTGTACCCAGAAAGGTTTTTATGTGGCCCCAGAACTTATGTGGATCTCTGGCTGAGCTGGCAAGTAGGTTCTGGCAGTATTTGCTTTTTGCTAGCCTTATTTGCTTTTTGCAAGAGTTTCTATGTTGCTTATAGACTGTGTGATCCCTGGGTTGGCCAGTGCTTTTATACTTCCTCCACAGTTTGTCCCTGGTTCTGAGTTGGCTGAGTAGGTCTTTGTGGAGCCACCTCGTCTGTTGTCCCCTGACCCTTTTTTGTACTTTCGAGACATGTTTAGTCTGTGCTTCTGTGAACTTAGTGAGGAACACGTTAAGGGCATCCTCAACTTTTGTAGATTGGTAGATATCCATCCTGTCAATGCAGGATATGTCCAGGAGAAAGGCACTTAGATCCAGGTGTGCGAAGTTGGTGAAAGTGACCAGGCGGGACTGGGGGGGATGGAGAGGGACTCACGTGCCAGTGACAGATAGTGGATGAGTGGTCAGTTATAGCATCAGCCAGGGTGCATGCCTTAGTAATGCGGTCAGGTCTGTTTGTGAGGATCCAGTCAATAAGCATGCCTGATTGGGAGTTTATCATCCTGGTATTTTCAGTGATGAGCTGGTGGAGGTGGAAACCTTGGAGTAGGGCTGCAAGGGAGCTGTGGGCAGGGCCCAGCCAGTTTAGGTTGACATCCCCCAGGAAGATGGCTTCGTTCGAGTTTATGGTTTGTGAGATTAGCTGGAGCAGTTCATGGAGGCCATCCACCCCTCCAGTGGGTGGATTATAGAGACGGATAATGTGCAGGTTTTTTGCACCTAGGGACAGGATAGCATGTAATGATTCGCAGATCCGTTGAGGGTTATGGACAGGAACAGGCTTAATGGTGAGGTGGTTTTTATAGTATATGGCAACACCCCCAACCCTTTTCGAGCCTGGCCTGTCCTGTCGCAGGATAGAGTATCCGGGTAGGTGGCATTGGGCATCCTGTATGTGAGGTTTGAGCCATGTTTCCGTGAGGCAAAGGATGTTGGGTCCAGCTACTTTGGTCCACGCTGAAGCTCGGCCATATGGCCCAGGAGACTCTAATGTTCATATCGCAAACAGTAGACCTTTTTAGGTTTGCCAGGAGTTGCTATTATAGGGCCAGGATTCGGTTCCACGTCACCCGCCAGTAGTAGGCGAAGAGAGGCTAGAAATTTAAGCTGCAGCTTACATATAGATTCGATAGATGACCGTTTCTTCCTTGTTTGATGGTAGGTTGTGAGGAAGAGATACGTGCACCCATTCTTTAGAAAGAGGTAGTGTAGGGCAGGTTTGGCATATTGTTTGGTAAGGAGTAGGTTAGAGAAGGAGAAATCACAGAGTGAGAGGGTGTTGTGGTGTATGACCAGAGGTAGAGACAGCGAGGAGTAGTTTAGGCAAACCAGGAGGAGAAGGCAAATAATGGGGGTTAGTGCTTGTAGTTTACCACACTGTGGCAGCGTGCGCTCACGTAGGAGAGACATGTTAGCGTATTTTTGTTTATATTTTTTTGGGTTAGGAAACAAAGAGTAGCAGGCAGAGCAGGGAAAAAAGGGAGTTAGTTTAGAGGGTGAAGCAAGGATTCAGCGAAGTGGAGGAGAATGAGAAAGGTGGAGAGAGTGGAGAGAGAAAGTGGGTTCGAAAGTGGAAAAAAAAGTGAAAAGGCAGGGCTGCTCTCAGTATAGTGCACCCCTACCAGGGGAATGGCACAGCCCAAGCTTTAGAATGTTAGGCATATGAGGATTCCATGCAGCAGCAACTCCCCAGTTTAGCTGTGCCATTTGAAGGGGACAGAGCCACTTTCATCTTCTCTCAAGAATTTCAAGTTTCAAGATTTCAAGACTTCATTTGGGGCTGCAATTCAGCACTGCAGATTGGGGCTGCCTATATCAGGGAGCACCCCTAAATTAAAATCATACCGTTAAGCTGCAGTTTTAAAACTGAATAACCTACCTTTTTTTTTTTTTTCCCCCCATCATTCCCTGTGTGGTTTGGGAGCCACTTCTGCCTTGCTAGGGTGTTTTAATGGTCTCCATTTAAAAAGAAAAACAGTGCGACTGGTAGGTACAAAATGTATTTATTGGGAGTGTAGGGTCTATTGGTGGGGCCCTCGACTTTGGCGTCGGTTCCCTTTGCTCATACACACACACACACACACACGGTTGAGCAAGGTTTAGTGTTTGGCAGTGTTTTACAGCTATTCTGTGATTTTGATATAATTCTGAGGTTTGTTGGTGATTTTTCACTCTAGCTTCCATTTTTTTCCGTTTTCGCGACCACCATTAGGGCTGGGCATGCGCTCCTTCAGTTGGGCTTCCCACTACTGTCTAGAGTGCTCGCCCATGGTGCGCTCACGTGAACTGTGCTAAACATGTTTGTGCAGTGCTATTGCTGTCAAAACATATTGCTCAAGTGTGTGCATGGATTCCTTAAGTGTGCGCACGCTCATGCAAGCGTGCAAACATTCCCACGTGCCCAGCAGGCGCACACTCAGTTTAGCATCTTTTGAGCACGCTGGTTCAATCTAGCAGTTGGTTTGGCTAACTGATAACAAACAAGCACTAATAAATTTAAACCTGTTTTTTTTTTTTTTTTTTCCCCAGTCACAATTTTTCTCTTATTGGCACCATGACTTACCAGAGACCATTAATTATGAAACGATGTAAGACCTGCAGCAGGGTGATGAGGCCCTCCCCCATGAGTACCTATTGCCCCCATTGTGTTGCTCAGCATAATATTTTTCTCACGGTACCCCCCCAGCTGGTCCACTAAGCTTGGGAGGCAGGCACCTGGTCTGTCTCTTGGCAGTGACAAAGCAGAACTGCAAAAATCTTTCTTATTGCTCCTTGGTGAGCTTCTGAGCCCCAATGTCCTGCAGGACATCCCAGCGGATACACCCAACCCTAGATTGGGCCCCTCGGGTCAGAGAGGGCCCATCCAGGCACGTCCAGGTGAAACGCAGCAAGAGCAGGCTGTGGAATCAGACGTGCAGGCATACCCTGACCATGACTTCTTAGAAGGCCAGGATGAGGATTTCGGGGTTCTTGGGGAAACTTCTGACCTAAAAAATTTCTTTCAGATGAGGAGGATTTCCTCTTCGAGGAGGAGCTAGAGGAAGGGGAGTGGACGGAACCCAAATCCAGCATTCCGATTCCACCCTGTTTGACAATAAGTCCTTGTCCTTTTTGATAGCTGAGGCTTGTAGATGCCTACAGCTTAAGGAGGAGCAGTCCATGGAGACAGTGGATGTTAATCCAGTTCTGTCAGCGTCATCCTCTGCTCCAAAATGTTTCTCAGGTTTTATTCATTGTGACCAACTTATTAAGCAATAATGGGCAGGTGTGGATCAGAGAAAAAATCTTCCCAAACCAAAAACTAGGAATTATTCTTTTATAGGGGAACAGTCTCACAAGTGGGAATCTCCCCCTCTGGCAGGCAAGGCCGTTTACAATTCTCATATGCTTCATTTATTGTTGCCAGAGCCTTAAACATCTGGGTCACTATGCTGACCAATTTCATTCCACCTGATTCAGAAGGTGTGAGCATGTTGCAGTTGGTGGCCATGGCATACAGTTTTCTTGGTGATTCTGCAGTGGACAATTTATCTATGTCAGCCCGCTCAGCCTACCACATTGCATCGGCCATGGGGGGCATCTGGCTCAGATATTGATCTGCTGATCAGACTTCAAAGGCAAAGCTGTTTAGCCTTCCATTTGAAGGAGACTTATTGTTTTGTTCCGGTCTGGATTCTATTTTGCAGGATGTGCAGGATAAGAAGGGCCACCTCCCAGTGTCTAAACAACAGTGCAAGGCTACAGCACCCCAGCGGGGGTCAAGGTGATGGCCCAGCATAGGCAGTCCCGAGGTGGGGTTTCGTCCCTCTCAGAACTTTGGTAACCAAAGAAACAGAGGTGCCTACTCGGGCAACATGGGTTACAGCAAAAGAGGGGCCTTTCCCAGGCGCCGCAGAGGAGGACCAGAACAAAAGCCTGGTACCTCACAATGAAGGTACGCAGGCTCATCACTGCCCCCTTCCCTTGGTGTAAGATTCCAGGAGTTCCTTACAAGATGGGCCCAAACAACGTCAGCATGCCTGGGTTCTGTAAATCCTTCAACTGGGCTATGCCATAGAATTTTTAACAGTTCCCTCAGGCAGACGCTTTTTGCCATCCCCCATTTCGAAGCAAGTGACAGAATGCCAGGTGGTGTCTGACACTGCCCCACCTCATTCAAATCAGGGCCATTGTGCTGGTTCCTCCAAACAAGTGAGGTCAAGGATTTTATTCCATCTATTTCATAGTTCCCAAGAAGTCTGGGGCCTTAAGGCCTATTCTGGATCTGAAGCATCTGAACAAATTTGTTTGCCACAAAACGTTCAGAATGGAGTCTCTGGTGGCGCTGAGGGTTGAGGCAATGGATGCCACACCTCGCACCACACTGGCGACCTGGGTTCGGGAACGGACCTGGGTCGTCGACAGAGGGAGGGGATTAAGTGTCCAGAGGACTGCTCTCCTCTCCTGGGGGTGGGTTGTAGGGATTTCTTGGCACTGTAGTGGCCTCTGGTGGAGACCAGGGGCAACACAAGTGCAAGGGATGTAGAAGGGGGCAGGACATCGGCAGGATCCAGCAGCAGGAGGCAATAGAGGACAGCCGTGCAGGAAGCCATTGCACGCCACGTCCCGAGGGGTAAGCATAGAAACCCCTCCTGGATGAGCACCGTGAAGCCTACAAAGGGGGACCTCCCCCACAAGCCAAACAAAGCCTGGAGTAAGCCAGGGCGGGAACCCAAGGGTGATGCGGTCTCTCCCTGGTCCGTCCACCGTGGGGGCCAAGCCATGGTCCTCCCTGACTCTGCTTCCATGGCGGAGGCTGGCTTGTGGGGCATAGTTGAGCTGCTGCAGACAAAGTGGATAGGGGTTAATAAGTAAGCCCCGCCGACCAGAAGGAGCATAAATGGAAGTTACAAAAAAGAAAATAAAGATGGAGTCTGAGGTCGATAACACGGGTTGTTCAGCCAGTGAACTTCTTAGCCTCAGTAGATCTGATGGATGCTTATCTTCACATCCCCATCCGTCACTCCCACCAGAAGTACCTCAGATTCGTGATACTGGGCCAGCATTTCCAGTACAAGGCGCTTCAGTTTGGCCTTGCAACAACCCCTCGAGTTTTCTTGAAGGTGTTGATAGTTCTGGTGGCTCAACTACAACATGAGAGACATCATGTCTACCCTTATCTGGACAACCTACTCATTCGGGCACAGACATTGCCTCTAGTGAGGAGATCCTGGAATCACATGGCTGGATAGTGAACAGGGAGAAGAGCTCCTTTGAACCATCTCAGTCCTTGGAGCACTTGGGGTCGGTCTTTGACACAAAAGTAGGGAGGGTGTTTCTGTCACCCTCCTGAGAGGAGACCTTGTTGTCGAAGATACAGTGGTTCAGGAATCAGTCCTCAGCGTCTGCCCACAGCCTGCTGCGGATTCTCGGCCTCATGGCAGCAGCAATAGACTTCGTTCCATGGGCCGCTTACAGTTTTCCCCCCCAATTGTTTAACCAGGAGAGAGACACTAAGCTGAAAGCTTGTTTACAGGTGTGACCTGGGAGCACAGGGAAGTTAAGTGACTTGCTCAGGTTCACACAGTATGCAAGTGGGGGCTGTGGGATTCAAACCCAGGTCTCCAGATTTGCAGTTCAGTGATTTAAACCACTGCGCTACACATGCGGCCCCTTTACACGGGGTTGCTGATGTGCTGGGACCTGTCATCTGAGGACTATCAAACCAGGATTCTCCTCACCCCTCAGCTTCACCACTCCCTGAGTTGGTGGCTGAATGTGCACAGTCTCAACAAAGGGGTTCCACTGGAGCTGCCACCAGAGGTGATTCTCTGAACAGATGCAAGTCTGCATGGATGGGGGCAGTCCTGGACCAACTTCCCACCCAGGGGATTTGGTCAGTACAGGGCAGCGTCTCCACATAAATATCCTGGAGATGAGGGTGGTCCAGTTAGCCCTTTTTCAGTTTCAGTCTGTACTGAAGAACAACGCAGTAAAAGTGCGGTTAGACAGTGCCGTCACAGTGGCTTTCATGAACAACCAAGGAGGCAAAAAAAGGAGAGAAATGCTTCAGGAGGCCTCCAAACTCCTGATCTGGGCAGAGGAGAATCTTCTCTCTGTTGGTAGCGCATCTTGCACGGGAATTGAACATTCAGACCAACTGGCTTAGTCACAAAAATGTTCACGCCAGAGAGTGGCAGTTGAACCCAGAAGTGTTCAAACTCCTGAGCAATCAGTTCGGGCAACCACAGATGAATCTATTCACATCCGGCCAAAATGCTCAGACCCACAGGTTCTTCAGTCGATATTGATGTCCACAAGCAGAGGCATTGAACGCTCTCTGACTCAAGTGGTCCTTCCACAGAGCATATGCCTTTCCTCCACTGCCTCTTCTTTAGAAGGTCTTAAGAAAAAATAGACACTCAAGAGGAAAGTGTCTTCTGATAGCCCCGGAGTGGCCAAGAAAAGCGTGGTTCTCTAATATAGTGAATCTAGTGCAGCAAGTACATTCCACCTGCTGGTATGAAGGGCCCTCTTGTTGCAAGGCCCCGTTCTCCATTCAAACCCAGGCGCAGTGCAGCTCGCACCCTGGCATCTGAAAGGGGGAGGCTCCTAAAATTAGATTTCTCTCAGAAAATAGTTGAAACCTTGATGGCGGCTAGAAAAAACATGCACTTCTCTGGCTTACACTCTAGTCAGGACCATTTTTTCTTCTTGGTCCAGAGGGATGGGGTTTAAGCCTTCAAAAGCCTCCATTCCTCAAATTCTGGATTTCCTTCAGGAAGGTGTGGAAAAGGGACTGGCATTGAGCACACTGAGAGGCCAGGTTTTCACTCTCTGAGCTTCCTTGGGGTTCTCCCTAGGAACTAATAGATTATTCGTTTTTTGCATGCAGTTGGCAGGAACCGACCGCTGTTTTGATTCCTGGTTCCTCTGTGGGATCCTAACCTGGTTCTAAATGCCCTCTGTGTAGAACCTTTCAAGCCACTGTCATCCATGTCACTGGATGTGTTGTCCTACAAAGTCTGTTTCTTAGTGGCCATTTGTTCAGCCAGGGAAGTGGACGAACTCCAGGCCTTGTTTCACAGCCGTAACCTTCTCATGCATAAGGACAAAGTGATACTCAGGACAGTCCCATCCATCATCCCCAAAGTGCCTGTGGCCTTCCCTGTGATTCAGGAAATTTGCCTTCCATCCTTTTGCCCGCATCCTTCTCACCCCAAGGAGAAGGAGTTGCACAAACTGGACCTGCGGTGGGCAGTCAGGGCTCTCAGGAACATGGGCACCCGTGTCCTTTACACACATTTTGTGCTTCAGGGACACTTGTCTGCCAGCCCCGAGAGTCCCCAAGACTCTCAAGCAGTACAGGTCTGGGAGTCTGGAGTGGGCTGTGTACTGCGCATGTGTGAAATGCACGATTTTGTTTATTTTTTTCCCTCTTTCCTCCCCTCCCCTTTGCCACCTGGTGGTTTTTGGCGTCTTGAAGAGTGGCACACACCACCAGGTGAGGTGGGAAGGGGGAAAATAAGGAGGAAAGGCTGTATTCGTGTGAAGGGGCAATCATCCCCCTTCCCCCATGGAGCCGCCTTGGTGCATCTGGGGAACGAGAGCTGGAGGACCAAGTCAGGCTCTCTGGAGCTATTTTGGAGAGGCGTTGATGGAGAAATGTGGCAGGAAGAGAGAGAGAGCAAACAAAAGAAAGTGTTTTAAATTAAAAAAGGAAAAACAAAAGCACGGTCAGACAGTCCGGAGGAGGAGACACGAGTGTATTTGTGTGGCCAGCAGGCTGCACATATTCGTTGGAGGCACCAGTGTTTTCTTACCACGGAAACAAGGGTAATTTTTCAAATTACGATTATTTTATGCAGTTAGGGCATTGCAGCTATTTCTGGCCGACGGTTTAGTGAGCTTAGGGTTTACTGTTTCTTTTGTGCTGGGCCAAGTCAATGGAGTGCATTGCAGCCAGGAGAGGAGGAGGAGGAGAGTGATGAAGTTGAGTGGGGGAAGCCTCGTGAGTGGCACACAGCATGTCTCAACGAAGCCTCACTGATTATTTTGGTGGAGGAGAATCCTCCACACCAAAGGATAAAGAAACAAACAACGACGTCATCCTCTGAGTGTGACTTAAGCACATCTCAGGAGACTTGACACTGTGAATTTTGAAACTGAAAATAAGCAGTCTGAATAGACTGCATCTGCTAAAAGTAGCAAGAAGTTAAGGTTGTGGAGGGACAGCTGGACAAAGTTATTTCCATGGCTTGTAGAGGGGACTATTGTTGGGAAGTTCAGTTGATGTAAAAAAGGTGGCAAAAACAATCCATTTGCTACAACTGGCACAACCAATCTGCAACTGTCTGCTTTCTGCAGACATGAAAGAAACAGAGATGGTGCACACTGGAAAGAAAACAGCAGAAAAACTGTCTCTGCCAGTGGCATTTGAGAAGCAGATCTCTGGTCCCGAGGCAAAGGATGACAGTAAAGTTGCTCAGTTAATGACAGTGTACTACCTTACCAAACAAGGGCAATCACTCAACCAGTTTGAAACACTGATAGCTCTACAGGTGAGGAACGGAATCTTTCGGGCCAGGGCACAGGATAACTGTTGCCTGTGGACTGACATTAATGGTGGTGTTTTACATCCACAGAAACAAAATCGCTGTCCAGCCTTGCAAGACAGTGGCACAATCTACTCTGATTGGGACGCAAGATATGACATGCTCAACTCCATAAACAGAGTCCTAGAGGAAGAAATCATAGATCACTTAGCAGGTTCTCAGTTCCTCGGGGTAATAGTGGATGAAACCACTGATGTAACCATTCACAAATAGCTGAATATTATGTGAAGTGCGTACACAATGCACAGGCCAAAATTCATATAATTGACTGTATTGCAATACCTGGTGGGAGGGCAGACACAATTCTGGGATAACTGTTAAGTGTGTGTTCTGCTAATGCAGTTGACCCTATCAAGATCATCACACTAGCACGGGATGGTGCCAGCATCATGACTGGAATGCACAATGGGGTAGGTGCAAAGTTAAGACAGCAAGTTAACCCAAGGATGATTCGGGTCCATTGTGTTGCCTACAGACTGGCACTGGCAGCAAGTCAAGCATGTCGAGACAACCACGTATTCAATGAATATCAAGTAACCATCAAAAATGTGTACAGATATTACAGCAACTCTGCAGTATGGTACAATGCCTTGCATTTCATCCATGAAACACTCACTGATGACAATATCAGATATCTGTCCCTAAAAGAACCTGCAGGTTTTCGGTGGCTGTCATTGTATGCTGCAGTTCAAGCAATTCACAGATCATAGCCTGCACTTTTACAAGCCCTAGAGCATGATGTCACAGCAAAAGGTGCAGCAGAAGCAAAAGGCCTTCACACAAAACTAAAAATCGGTCTGCTTTATTTATGCATTTCTTTTTTCATGGATGTCTTAGATGTGGTGAATAAACTGTCTTTAGTCATGCAACGGGACAGTGTTGACATTTTGGTGGCCAGCAGCATGATAGAAGCTTCAGTTACTAGACTGCAACAGTTTATAGAGCAGAATGGGGTAGAGGTACAGAAGACATTTCAGGAACTTGACCAACGTCCTGGCATGTGGCAGGATCAAAAAGTGAATGACAAGCCAGCTCTGCCAATGCGGTTCCAGGCAGCATCTCATGGATATCTGACACAACTCATTGAAAACACATACACACACACACAACATTTAAGACTTCAGTGTAGCTGCTGCATAACTTAAGTGTTCTTCTAAATCCAAAGTGTCTCCCAGATGACTCCAACATAATGGACCATGGACTGCAGGAACTCAAGGGTGTTTGCACTTTTTTTCCAAAGAAGAAGAAACACTGGCAGCACTTATTGACCAAGACAGGGCTGAGAAAGATTACAGACAATTCAAACTTGTTCTGAAATCTAAAAAAGGACTGACTTTGCTCAGTAGTGTCTGCTAAGACTTAATTGAGAAATATGCAGATGTATTCCCAGATTTTTGTCACAATGGCCAAGATTTTACTTGTGCCACCTGTTGCATCAGTGGCATGTGAAAGAGGATTTTCCGTACAAAACAAAATAAAAACAAAAGGTAGATGTTCCCTAAAGACTGACACTGTGAGCAAACTCGTGCAGATTGCTCAAGAAGGAGCTGAACTTGAAGACTATGACCCTCATTCAGCACTTAAGAAATTTAAGGCCATAACACTGCGCAGAAAATAATTTTAAATTTTAAAAAGTTTTAATAATTGTCTTTAATTGTGTGTTGTGTGTTTTTTTTTTTTTTTTTTGTTTAGTTTCAGACAATTCTCAGATGACTGACAGTGACCCAGAGACAGGACGATAGAGGAACTTGGGCACAGGAGAAGAATAAGATAAGTATCAAAATGTTTGGTTCCAACAAGGGTGGAGTGAGGTGGGGGGATAGAATTTTCAGCCCCAACTTAAGGCCAGTGCTACTTTTGGTGGGGGTTCCGTCTGGGGGAACGGATCAAGATTTCAATTTCCCAGGGGTTGGGAGGGTGGTGGCTGGCCATTAATATCACCATTCTACAAAATGTAGTATCATGTTTTGTTTTTGGTGGGGGAGGATCACAGTCTAGCAAGTTCAGATGATCAGGTGGGGGGGTGTAAACAATAAATATGGCCCCAATGCCGTCTCTGTATGTTCTTTTTTTTTAGTTGGGGGGGCAGTCGAGATTATTGGCAATGTAGTTACCTAACCCAGTCTGCTCTTTCCACAGTCTGTCTGCAACAGTGGCTTCTATTGTCATCAGCAGTACACACACAAAACAGTTAAGAAATGTGCAGGAGGGAGAGCTTGGAGATTAAGTTATGGGGGAAGTTATGGGCAGGAGGGTGTTAGGAGAAGTTAATGGGTAGAATGGTGTTTTAGGAGAAGCTATGGGCAGGAGGGTGTTTAGGAGAAGTTATGGGCAGGAGGGTGTTAGTAGAAGATACTGCCACAAAAAAAAAAAGTGGCAAGCCATGAAAAAAGAAGTTCAAACAGAAAAAGCAGACTTCCGTTTGGGCAATGGCGGCGTGAAGACACAGGGGAATTGCGCCCTTGCCCCACTACAGCCAGTACAAGATTCTCCGGCCTGAAATCGGCCATAAACAACTCACAAATTAAGAAAAAAATAAGGAGAAACATACCTGAAACTAAAATATAAGTTACAACCAGGACGAATTTTCACAACATGGCACGCCACAACAGAAACAGATATCAGACACTACGGGACCTACCAGAAGACGAAGAGAGTGAGATTTTAAACTCGGACACTACCCTGCCAGTTGCCCCACTTTCAGATACCAAACGGGGGGAAGGGAGAAAGACAAAAAGAAGCAGATGCCAGACGTAACTAACGCGGAGACCATTCTGTCAGCGATCGCTGAATTATGTACCGAAATGAGGGACTCCTTAAAGGAAATTCACACCGACTTCACTGAACTACAAACACGGACCGTAGAAATAGAAATCCAGATAACAGAAAATGAAGAAAAAAATGTTGGTCCTAGAGAAAACAGTACAAGAACTAGCAGAGGAACAATTAAATACCTTGCTTGATCAGGCTGGAAGACATGGAGAACCGTGGTAGAAAGAAAAACATTAGCATGTATGGCATCCCAGAGGGGGAGGAGGGGAATGACACAGTGCCATTCGTGGATTACTTGCTACGCCATGCCCTGGACCTGGGCCATGACTTTCAAATAGATATAGAGCGGGCAGATAGGGCACTGGGCCCCTGCCCTGCGAGACCGGATGCTTGTCCAAGATCATTCATTATGCGTCTTGTGAGTTTCTACCAAAAAGACCAGCTTTTAATAAAAGCCTGGCATAAGCAAAACGTAATGTGGGAAGAACAGCAACTCATATTTGACAACTACTATGCACCAGCCACTCAACACAAGGAGGGAATATTCCCCCCGTTCACCTCTCTCAGAGCTAAAAATTTAAGATTTCGTACCCCCTACCCAGCAAAGCTAGTCGTTCATTTCCCAAATGGCACTGTGATTTATTCCGCAGCGACAGAGGCCAGACTGGACCTGCTCCAGAGAGGGATATTAGTGAAAAACGACTCGAAACAAGCAACAAGGGAACCGGCAACACCCTCCAGGAGAAACCCTCAGGATAAAACTTGACCTGCAGTTGAAGACCAAAATCTACAGCAGATAATGGATAAAATATGCTCACTACTGTAAAGAGTGAAAGGACTCCAGCATCAGGTTCTTGTTAGAGATAAACAAGTGGAAGGAATGACAGACGGTGGTAAATCATGTAATAAACAAGTTTATTACAAAAACAGACTTATAACCTGCAGTAACAAATACTGGGAGAAACAAGTTCCCCTACGTCTAGACGCAGCAATTCTCAGCAAACCTTTCTAGAACCATGCTTCTTATAGTAAGATAAGGAAAAAGGGTGCGACAGTTTTCATTGGCTGAAGCAAGTGGTACCATTACATTGCTGGATAGAAAATGTAGAGTCAGCAGGAAGAAAAGCATTACATTATACATAAGATATAACATTAGTTAGAACAAAGACGGCACAGAAGTTGTAGCAGGTGCAAGGTCATTATGGTGCAAAGCAGTGCCAGCAGAAATACATGTGTACAAGAATACTTTGGTAAACAGATATGGTTAGGCCCAAAGCGCACATGCCTCATATAAGCAAATGAACATTACATCTAACAGAAAACTAAGAAATAATGTTGTAAAATAAATGTATAGTGTATACACTTAGCAAGCATGATCCCCTAGTACCCACGCTTGTACAGTGGATGCCCATTATTACATATTAGTGCAATACAGCAATATTACAGTAATAAGAAAACATCTGTCATTGGCGTGTGAATGAGGGTGCAAGGGGTGTGGGGCCCACAGGCAACACTACAGAATCCAACTGTACAAGCTGAGTAAGATTGAAGCGCCTGACCAGGTACTGTCCGGTTGGGGGGGGGGGGCGCGGGAGTGGAACTGGGGAAGGGCACGGGGTAGGCTGGTTGCCGGGAGTGAGAGGGGTTGAGGGAGGGCTATTGCTCCGAGGTAGGCTCATCCATTTAAAATATAAATAAAGTAGCCCTTACTATATCTAATTGGCTAAAGGAATGGGGTCACCGGAGCGCCTTTCTCTCTCCTCCATCCTCTAGGTGATCGTGCTGATAGAGTGCCCCTTCCTTCACCCCCTCCACTTCCAGAAGAAAAGCAACAGGACTCTATGTAAGGCAGGCCTTATATAATGAGAACATTCTAACAAATTTAGAGACTGAAGTCATAAGCTGGTTCATGACACCGCTAGGTGCCACTGCCAGAAGTAGACCCAGAAAGCCTCTCCCTTGAATCGGGAGAGGAGCGGCAGGAACACAGTAAGGATGAACTGGTTATGGACATCTGGCTTGTGACCTGTAAGGCTCCTATTGGGCCTAAAACTGGACTCATTCTCTGTTTGGTGTCAGTCTGATGGGGGGAAGGGTGGAAGACCGGAGTGAGTGGGATGGGCCGGAGGAACGGAGTCGAGGGAGGGCATTTGTTCAGAGGAGGGTTCCTCCACAAAATAAAGATTATACAGCCCTCTACAGCAACTTAACTGACTGTAGATCTCCCCCCCCCCTTAAGTGGGGACATAGCGGGCAGTTTGCCCTCCTCCTTTGGCTCCCGTCCCTTTTTTAGAGAGAAGGCAACAGTCCCCACATTAAATACCCTAAGAGCTCATAGATTACAGCTGTAATCTGCTCTAGGCAACTATTGGATGTTACTGTCACAGAAAACCTCGGTAGGCTCCCCCCATGAGCAGAGAGTAACAGTGAGAGTACAGCCTGTATGATCTGGAAAGGAGACTGTAAACTTAAGGTAAAATACCCTATACCATAGATTCAAAAATAGGGATGAATTAAACGTCAAGGGAACTCCCAGTTTAGAGGGGGAGGAGGTCTAATGTTGAAGGGGTGGAGGGGCCCCCCAATATATGACTGTCTGATCCCTGCTTCCCTGAGACCAGTCGTCCTTTAAAGGGATGATATTTTATTCGATCAGCCACACCATTACACAGTCTGAGTGGGGCGAGGCCCCCCCCCCTTTTCTATAATTCTTTTCTTTTCTTCTCTTACTGTTTTTGCCTAGTAATTCTGATACTAAGACACTAGCTGGTTAATTATTTCTTCGCGCTTTTATACCAACGAACACAGGAGCAGTTTCAGTGGGTAACTGGAGACTGCTTCTAGAGGGGGAACCCCTCTCAGATAGGTCTAAACCCACCACTAGGCGGGTGGTGCCCTACCTCCCTAGGGTAAAATGAATCAAAGCCCTGGGAACAGGGTGGGAGACGATTTTCTCTCCCCCACAAATGGAAGGCCAATTGTATAAGGGTACTCTGTTCAGAGTCAAGTTATGGTTCAAAAGTTATTTGTTTTGTTTTGATACTTTTAAATATTGTTAAAAGGGATGGAGACACAATTCCACAATGGAGATCCTACACCCCAAAACAAGCTGGACAATCCACAGGTTACTGGGATGCTAAGTCGAAGGTTCCCCCTGGACCAGGAAGTGCTGTGCTTGGTCTAAAAGGACCACCAGGCCCGGGGTGGAAAACTCAAAAAGGTGTTAATCTGGAGCTTGCATACCCTCTGTGGATTGAGCAGAAGACTAACCTGATTATGATCACATTTTCTTCTGATACAAATGGTTAATGTTCCAGTTAAATTATTTTCTCAAAATGTGAATGGTCTGCACTCCCCGATTAAACAATATAAAATAATGCAAAATCTGGGGGAAACAGAAAGCAGATATATATATTTTTTTACAGGAGACCCACCTTTCCACTCTAGAACATTCAAAGTTACACTGGGGGGGGAGGGAGATGTACAGTAGTGGAATCCTCGCATCCGAGAGGACGTAAGCGGGGAACAGTAATCTTGATCCCATCTACAACCCCACTGGAAATCCAAGACGTCCACCGGGATCCACAGGGGCGATATGTGATAATCACAGGTAAACTGTATTCCCAGACGGTGACCCTGGTAAACACTTAACTCCCTCCACAGACATCTTTCCCGGTGATTCAGGCCATGTTACACAAGGTGTTGGAGAAACTTACAGGGATATTGATAATGGGTTGGGGGGATTTCAATTTCTCTATTAACCCTCATATGGATTCGTCAAATTCTAAACCGAGTAGACTACCTAAATCAGGTAAATATTTAAAAGGCAATTTGGCATCTGTGAGTATAGAGGATGTCTGGCGTAGATTATTTCCCTCAGTCCCAGGTTACACCTTTTTTCTGGATGCCATAGGACATATTCCAGGCTAGACTATTTTTTTTATAACTGTGGAACATCTTACACTAGTTCAAGATATTTTAATTGAACCCAGGATATTCTCTGACCATAACCCGCTGATCCTTAAAATGGACCTAGGTAAACAAAAGAAATTCAAAACCTGGAGACTCAACGTGTCCTTTCTCAAAGACTCAGTATTCTTAGATTTAATGAGAGAACGTATCCCACAGGTAATCCGGGATAACCTGACCCCAGATGTCTCTCAGCCTATTCAATGGGACATGCTGAAAGCGGTCTTGAGAGGAGAGATTTTGGAATATATTTCACAAAAGCAAAGAAAACAGGCCACCCTTAACTATTTAAAATACCAATTGGCCTCATACCAACTATTATGTGGAGAGGGGGAGACACAGCCCTTCAGAGAAGGATTCGGGGGTTAAAACAAGAAATACAAAGATATTGGACTATAGGACCCTCCAGAACCTGGGCTATCTACGACAGTCTAATTATGGGGGCAAAGGGGGCAAGAATGCTAGCTCGGAAATTGAGGGCCAATAAAAGGCATCTACAATTTTAAACATAAAATCCATTAACTCAGATACTCCCACTTATAAAGAAAAAGAACAAATTAAGTAGGTTTTTACTCAGTATTACGAGACCCTATATGAAGCCCCTCATCCAACCCTAGAACAAAATATAAAATCTCGGAATTTATAAATAGGCTCTCATTACCTAAATTGTCACAATCCCAGATTAACCAACTAGGAAGCCCCATAAGACGTGAGGAAATTCTTCAACAGGTTAAACATATTAAATCCCGGAAAAGCCCCGGCCCAGATGGATTTAACCCAGAATGGTATAAAACATTTATTCCCCAGCTGCTCCCCAGCTTGCTACCGACATATAGAGCAGTGACGGAGTAGAACTCTCCCCTCGATGCTGTCCTGACCCCATACTCAAACCAGACAAAGAACCTACTCTCCCATCTTCATATCGACCAATTTCAATTCTTAACGTAGACTATAAGATCTTCATGGCCATATGGGCAAAGAGATTGGAGCCAGTACTTTTACAGCTGATACATCGAGACCAATCGGGCTTTATAAAATGGAGCAATACATCCGATAATTTATGTTGCATCTTCTTATTAACCGAATACATCCATGCTAGAAAGATACCCTCTACAATCATAAGTTTAGATGCCGACAAAGCATTCGATAAGGTGAGGTGGGGATTCCTTTGGGCTATCTTATCTAAATTTTCTTTCCCAGATCCTTTTCTAACCTGTTTGAAAAACATCTATATGTCCCTTAAAGTATATATTAGAATAAATGGATCCCTATCTCAAGCAATAACTGTAAAAAGGGGCATGAGATAGGGGTGCCCTTTGTCCCCACTACTATTTGCCCTATACATAGAACCTTTAGCAGAGGCTATCCGGAGAGACACCCGAATAGAGGGAGTCCCCATAGGTCAGAGGGAATATAAGGTGGCCCTGTTCGCAGATGATATCTTGGTAACTGCCCTCTCCCCGGAGACTTCCCTTCCGGCCTTGTGGGAAACCCTGGAACAATTTACTGAAGTTTCTGGTTTCCAATTAAATATAACCAAAACAGACCGCGACCCAATCTCTAAAGATAAATACCCAATAAAATGGAATAAAATAAAGCTTAAATATTTGGGCATAACTATCCCCAAGAATCTGGAAAATGTGGAGTTATTAAACTATGAACCCCTAACAGTGCAAATTTGGTCAGACCTACCTCTCTGGTCTAAACTACCCCTAAACTTCTTTCAGAGATTAGTCAATCAGAATGATTACATTACTAAAATTGTTGTATCTGTTTCAAAACATCCCTACTTTTCCTTCTGCCCTTTACTTTAAATCATGGGATAAAATTATTTCAAATTTCATCGGGCACGGCCAAGGCCCCCGTATTTATTTATTTATTTATTTATTTAGATTTTGGTAACCGGGTAAGCCCACTGAGACCAGAGGTCCCCTTTTTCAGGAGCGACCTGGAATTAGTTACAGAAAGAGACATTTAGAAACAGTTTTTTTTTTTTTTTTACAGTAGTTACATATGTTGCACAAATAGACATTAGCGACAGTATACAGGGGTAAAGTAAGGTTCACAATACAGGCTCAAGCATTATTTACAGTAGTTACATTAAATACACAAGTGTAGAATAGAAACAGTATACAGGGGAGGTAATCAGGATTCGCAGTCAGGCTCTTATGACATCGAGTTTCATCCCCAATTAGTAGGGAAAGTAGACAACAACAGTAAATTGACATCAAAGTTTAGGAGATACATCCAGGATGAAGGGAGGTTCAAGGCAGTGCAGCGGAAAAGAGACCTGCACTAGGGAGCTAACTGTTACAGCCACAGAGACTGAGATTGAGAAGATATAGTTTGAGTCCAGACTTGAATTGGGAAGGGTGGTTGAGTCAGTCAGGCTAGGTGGAAGAGAGTTCCATAGGTGGGAGGCAGCAAATTTGAAGGAGCGTTTGCCTTGGTTGGAGCGTATCCTAGGGATGATTTGCAGATGATCACAGGGTTCGGATTTGTTCTTTGGGGGAGAGTAGTCCACTAAGATGGGGTGGGGAACCGAGGGTAGTGAACTTGAAGGCAAGACAAGCAACAGGGTAAGCTAGTTTGTGTCGAAGTGTGGGCCATTTTAGTTCCTTAAGTGCCTCACAGTGATGCCTCCTAGGAGAGGAGTTTGTGGCGAAACGAGCCACGCGGTTATAGAGTACAGAAAGTTTATTGAATTCCGTCTCACGGAGGAACTGCAGTAGAGGAGCTCCGTATAGGATGGAGGGGAGGAGATTGCAGCAGGCAATTGCCCGGCGTGCAGCTGAGGATAAGGAATTCCCCAGACGGTAAAGGAGGCCAAGCTTTTGGTGGGTGGACCTGGTTATGGAATCGATATGGGGTCGGTAGGTCATTTCTTGGTCAAGATGGATCCCAAGATATTTGAAGCTGGCCATGACCTCGACTCTTTTTCCTTGGTTTGTGCAGATCTGGAGCAGCTGACTCCTGTCAGGGCCCAGCCGTCTTGAACCAATCAGTACAGCTTTAGTTTTTTCCTCACTGAGTTTAAGGGAGTTTGCGGAGAACCATGCCTCAAGAATTGAGAGACTATTCTGCAGTTTTGTGGCGATGACACTAGGTTGGGGATCACTGCAGTATATGACAGTGTCATCCGCATACAAAATGAGTTTGCTGAGGGGGCAGCTTACCTCAATGTTATTAGGATGTCTATGTTGCAACTTCCGCTCTCCCAAAGTGGAGCTAACTTGCCAAATTTGAAATTGTATGCTCTCGCATCATTTCTAAAAACATTAACTCTCTGGTTAGCTCCAACCTTCGAGACCCCTTGGAAAGAGCTGGAATTTGCTTTAAATGATCTATATGACATAACAAAGATAGCCCTGACCTCGGCAGTCAGGACTTCTTCCCTGAAGGACTATACACCCTATACAGCCCAGATTTTAAAACAACGGTACAAGCTGAAAAAAAGACGGGGCTTCAGAGACTTCTTTTTCTTTCACACCCTCATCTCAGAGGATAAGTTTCTCCCAGCTACTATAGACCACACTTTTGCAAAATGGAAAAGAGTGGGTCTCCAGTATTTTAGACAGTTCATTTCCCGAGAAGGTATTATCCCATTTGAGACACTTAAATCAACTTATGGTCCACAAGATAATGACCTTTATAGATATACTCAGGTAAAAAATTACCTTTTAAGACAGAGAGATACGGTGCCTAAACTACCAGACCTTGTCCCCTTGCTCTGGAAATACTTGGAAGACACATCATCTGGACAAATGTGGGGACAACTGGTGGGTCACCTATACAGTTTTTTCAGAGATGTGATGAAAGACTCATCGCTCTCAATTTTAAGCAGCTGGTGTAGGGATCTAGACATAGTGGTATTAGACCAGGATTGGATACGGGCTTCCCCACAGGCCTGCAGGATCACCCAATCAGCTATATGGTGTGAATTAACCTGGAAGTGTCGGGCTCGATTCTTCCGTTCCCCGGCCATACTTTCCAAATACCTTACTCCCCCATAAGGGAACTGTTGGAGGAACTGTAAGTGCTCGTGTGCTGACCTGGGTCACATCTTTTGGATGTGCCCACGGTTAACACCCTGTTGGTGCACAATACAAAAGGAGATCTCGGACTGCCTGGGCGAAGGAATAGAGTTAACTGCTGAAATGGTCTTATTGGCCTTATTTCCCTCACATAGTCCACCTTGGCACTGAACCTTGCTTCCTGTTTATCTTTTGGCAGCCAAAAAAGCTATTACAGGATGGTGGATGACATTGGTAGTTCCCACTATACAGGATTGGAGGGGAATAGTCTCCAATATTTACTACATGGAATCCCTCACAGCTACTCTACACAACAAAAGACCAGGAAATGAGTTATTCTGGAGGTTGTGGGTGTTGTATATCTATCTATCAAGGCACGACCCTGATTTTATAACCTGAGAAATCACTATACAGTATTTTTCTAAGGGGGGGGGGCAGGTGAATTATTAAGCTAGAATATAATTGATTCAGGAAGGGTCTAACATGGAAAAGACGTCAAAAGGGGTGAAATGCTGAGGAAGATGAATTAAATACAGTCATTGGGTAAAAATGTCAGTTTTATTTACAGCACACTGGTTTAGACTTATACAGTTTCAGCAATCTATACAATACTGATGAAAATGTTTATAATGTATACTTATGTACCAGACTAACAGAATTGTGATCACATCCAATTAAAAAAAAACAAACAGAAAAAGCAGACTGGCAGTGGTGGTGCAGATAATTCATGCCAAGGCACCACCAGATTGTGCCACACACTAGACAGATTTGGGAGACCTACGGAGCCATGGTAAATTGTGGGGGAGGGATGGGGGGGCTTTTTAGTCACCCCACAGTGCTATCCAGTCATGAATACTGACACTAGTTCTCTTTTAGCTGCCACACACACAATTACGAAATGTGCAGGAGGGTGTTAGGAGAAGTTATGGGCAGGAGGTGTTAGGAAATTACCACAGAACAGATGGCAATCAAATGCTATGAAAAAAAGTTCAGAGAAAAGCAGACTGTGCAGATTTCATGCTACCAACCAGATTAGATTGTGCCAGTGTCTTAAACTGGACAGGTTTGGGAGGCCTGCCGAGCCAAGGTAGGTGTGAGAGGGGTGAGTAAGAAATGTGCAGGAGGAAAGTCGGAGAAGTTATGGGCAGGAGAGTTGTATTAGTAGAAGTTAATGGGCAGGACAGGTGTTAGGAGACATTAGCAGCATAAAAGTATGCCATGAGAAGTACACACAGAAAGCAGACACATTGCAGACTGAGTTCCATATGCACCAGATTGTGCCACTGTCTTCTTAACAGTTGATTGTGATGGCTGTCAAGCTTCAAAAGGGTGTGGGTGGGTGGGATGGTGGGGGGGCCTTTAGTCACCCCAGTCAAATCCATGTCTCTGGTACAGCCAGGTATTCTTACAATTTAAGAAGATTTTGTGCAGGAGAGTAGCAGGCAGAAGTTGTGGGCAGGAGGCTGTAGGAGAAGCAGTAATCACTTTTATGCCAGGTCAAGACACAAAACAGCAATTATTTGCCACATAGATGGCACCACCCCCAGATTGTGCTAGGAATGGATGTAATAAGTTTGGACAGGAGTTGATGTAAGGAGCCAGTCTGGTTTAGCCAGGTTAAAATGATAACTTCAGCAAATTGCACTAAGGGGCACAGCAACCACGCAGTCATGTTAGATTGTGTCATCTTTCTAAGCCTTGGTCATCATTGGTGGGTGGGAGCTCGGAGGGAGGTTTCTGCAATGTTTTATTAGAGTTGGGTGGACATTGGGAGTCTGAAACGGGGGATGCTGTTTTAGATTATAAGTAATTGCAACTAAAATGTCAATGTGCTGGAGAGAACGAAGGAGAAGTATTTTGGGCAGGAGGTGGCTGGGAGACATAGGTGAATGTCAGCAGTGACTGTTAGCCATAAAAAATGTTTACATTTAATGACTATACCTAATCTAATGGCAAACTTTGTTTGTAGCAGTTTGGCAAATACATAAATCAGGCCACTTTACTCAACTGCAGTAGTAGAATTCCCATTTCAATCAGTGTACCAGAACTACAAAACTGTAAGTACATTTTTCTCATAATTGTTAAATTGTAACAGTGAACAATTGGATGAACAACAGTCATACAGTCAATTCTTTACTTGTAATTATATGATCATTCACTGCTATGGTTTTTAGCCATCTGGTACCTTTGTAAAAGGACTACAAAACAATACTGCTTTTTGACATTATTAGCAAAATAATGACTCAAGAATATAAAAAATACATGGGTATATTGGTAAAGAACACTGAAATGCACTTTCCAGACTAGTTTCATTCATTTCAGTGGGGACCCCCAAAAATTTCATGAGGACTCCCAGATTTTCTGCCCGGATCCCAATTTTTTCTTTTCAAGAAAGTCCAGGACTCCTCAACAAAACATCCTACCGAGAGCCCTGGCAGTTAGGATCTACCTTAAGCGAATGGCTGAGTTTCGTAAGTCAGATAATTTATTTGTTCTTTTTGGGGCAGACAAGCAAGGACAAAAGGCCTCTAAGCCCACCCTGGCTAAGTGGGTGCGGGTCTATGTTGCAAGAAAGAAGAGGTCTGCATCTCTCATCAAGGCTAACTCCACCAGGGCGATGGCAGGTTCCTGGGTGGAGAGAGGCGAAGCCACAATTTTAGAAGTATGTAAGGCAGCTATGTGGTCTTCAGTCCACACTTTCACAAAACATTACAAATTGGATGTTCAGAGTTCTGCTGACACAGCTTTTGGTCGCAGAGTGTTTCAGGCAGCAGTTTGCAAGTAATTCTGATGCATCTGGTAAATGTGATAATATTCTCCCCTCTCCTGGTTTTTGTCTTGGTACTGTTTCTTAGAACCCAGTTATTTTGATTACCCATTGACGATGTGGAGCACTATAGAAAGAAGAAATTAACTTCATGCTTAGCGTAATTTCCTTTTCTGTTAGTTCCAACATTGTCAATGGGGCCACACGCAGGAGCCTGGCTCCTGAGGGAGACTCTTATCCGGTATGCTAGGAGAGAGGCTTAGTTTTGTTAAAAAAAAAAAAAAAAATCCCCTACTTGAATCTCTCTTTCTTCTGCTGCACTGTACTCTGATATGTATAATTATAGACTGAGCTGTCAATCAGTCTGCTGCCACAGGTTAACGGGTTTTGTTAGATTCTTTTTTTTTTCTTTAAATATATTTTTATTAAAATTTTCTTTCATGTTAGGAGACATTTTATATTCATTGACATTCTGGTACATACTTAAGTTATTCTTTTCTTTAGATACCGTGTAATTAGTATGAAATATAGATCTTTATATTTAATACATTCTTTTTCTGGTAAGGTGCTGTGTTCATTTTTGTTATAAAAAGTTTGCAGTTGGTTATTTCCAGATCTTATTTCCCCCCTTTCCACCCCGCGCACTCCACTATGGGTAGAAATCAAGATCCACTTCTACTTGGTGAATCCATCCATCTCTGCCACAGCTGAATGAGCTTCTGTGATTGGTTATTAATTTTAGCAGTAATATTTTCCATCTGATATATTGAAATCATTATTCGTCTCCAATCTTGTATGGTAGGAATGTCTTGAGTCATCCATTTTTTTTGTAAGAGACTTCTTAGCAGCCAGCAAAAAAATAGGTAATAAAGTTTTTGTCCATGGGGGGGAATGGTCTGAGTAGACAGCTAGTAATAACATTTCAGCTGTGAGTTCAATATTTTCTCCCAGACTGTCCACCATTTCTCTTTGCAAATGTATCCAGAAAGGCATTAAGAGTGGGCACTGCCACATAATATGTGCAATATCAGCCATCTTACATCCACATCCCCTCCAGCAAACCCCATACTCAGTCGGAAGGTACTTTGTCAGTCAGGCAGGTGACCTGAAAAACCTGGACCTACACTTCCATGAATATTCTCTCCAAATGTATGATTAATTTTAACTGCTCGGAGAGCTGCAGAGGACCAAGCCTCTTCAGACACGTCAAGATCCAAGTCTCTGTTCCAACTGGTCAATATTGATCTGGTTGATTCTTTAGTTAGGTTCCAGATTATTTTGTTTAGGTTTCAGATTAAATTGTTCCAATGGTGTCCCAAAGAATTGTTGGAAAATAATCTTAGGAGAGGAGGGATTGGGGGAATCAGTTTCACCTGAATGATTTGATTTCTTAATATAAGATTTCTAATTTGAAGGTATCTAAAGTGGTCAATATGTAATAAATTAAATTTCAGTTTTAGATCTTCGAATGATAATATCCCATTGGGACCCAGGAACTGAAACATCTGTTCCAATCCTAGTCTGCGCCACCGAGAGAAAGTCAGATCATTGTAAAATGGAATGAAGAGTTCATCTTCTAAAATAACTTTACAGTATTCATAGATTGACTGAAATTGCTCTTTCACGTTTTTTTGTGTGTGTGTTTTTTTTCAACTTTCTTTATGCCCCTCTCTTCACCAGCTTACCCTAACACTCTCTCTCTGGCTAGGACTCTAAATTTGGCTTGTTCCTGCCTGCCTGAAGCTTCCAGACTCCTCTCCAATATGGACCCGTCTCCCTCCGCATCACACAACCGCCAGACCCCCTCGGCTCTGAGACCCCGGGGCAGGACCACCGACTCCTCCTGGTGCTCTGTGTGTAATCTAATTGAGCAACCAGGGAGTTGAATGAAGTGCCGGAGATGGATATGTAAGGCCTGGCATTGGGTGTGGGGGCTGACCACTGGTCCTGCCATCGCCTATCGGGTGCCAGGGTTTTCCTTGTTCTGTTCTCTTCCCCACTGGCCCAGCAGTGCAGTGCACCAGCGCGGTGTATGCACGCCCTGTGCACGCCACAGGAGTGCCACCATGGCCAATCCCCTTGCATGGATTCCGACTGCTGCTGATCCCCCAGTCTCCACTGGGAGTCGCCAGACAGCGGGATCAACGTCCCCCCTCTCTCCCAGGAAAGGAGAGCAGTCCTCTGAACACTCAATCCTTTCCTCCCCTGCCAACCCCCGACGACCCAAATCCGCTTCCAAACCCGGGTCGCTGGCATGGCACGGGGTGTAGCGTCTAGCGCCTCAACCCTCAGCGCCACTGAGATGGCTTCATTAGTTTCTTAAGGTGTTTTTCCTGTTGCAGGTAGTTCTCTGCACTCAGTTAAAAAAAGAAAAAAAAGTGGATATGCCTCATTGTGTGTTAGCTTCAGTTTCACAGATTTTATCTGTTAAGAAGCCTGTTTGCTGTTACATGGTCTTCCCCAGAAGAAGAACCGAATACTCCAGGCCTTGGGTTCATGAAGTACAATCCCTTCCTTTAATGTCTACAAGGAAGGTAAGACAGTTTTTTTTTATTACAGTAGATGATTGTTTATATTTTATGCAATGTGTAGCTCTCATGGCACTGCGAGGTAAGTAATAACTGGGGAGTTGCTGCAGCATGGAATCCTCATATGCCCAGCATTCTAAAGCTTGGGTTGTGCCATTCCCCTGGTAGGGGTGCACTATACCCAGTTGTTTTGATTTACATATTGACAGTGTTGGAACTAACAGAAAAGGAAATTACAGTAAGTATGAAGTTCATTTCTTCTGTTTGCTTTAGCTAGTAGAATCGGAATTGTGGAGTCTGACGCCTAGAGGTGTTGCTAGAATCAGATAATATTCAGGGCTCGGGCCCCAATCAAAAGGCCAGGGGCCTGGGGACCCGCCTTGGCCCTCAGAAGCTACAGAAATTTTGGTGCTTTCTCGTGCAAAGTAACACAGTTTCTGCTACTTTAGCCTTGTTTTTTCCCCCACTCCTTTTCCATGATTTTTGTCCTTTTTTTGGTTGGTTTGTCAGTTGTCAGGTAAAAGCTTCATGTTGTGGATTAAAAGTCATAGAATTAGTAGCGTACATCTTAAATATCAATAGATCTAGGCTAAATCTACTGATATTTAAGAAGTACACAGTGCACGGAGGAGGGCTGGGCCTGTAGCTAGTGCTTGCTTGAAATTGTATACAATGCATTGCAATTGCTTGCCAGCCACTACATGCAGTCCACACAAGCACACACACTGGATGTCAGTGTCCACTCCACTACTGCACCAACACTACTTGACTTTATTGGAGTTTGCTGCCTGCCAGAGAGTTTCTGTCTCTTTGACCCCGTGGCCCACACCCTTCCCTTTAGTTTAGTTTCCTCCAGACAGTCCTTCCTGAATGGCATGCTGAGACTAGGGTTGCCATCACTGGATTTCAAAAATAAGGGGTAGACCCCACCCCTTGCCCCCAACCCCTCCCCCCAGCCACTTCCAAGGCATCGTGGAAAGGTATTGATTAATTCTTGGACTCTAATAAGTACAGGCAGTTTGCCCCTAAGTAAAGTTTGGGCCGCTGGTGATAAGTGTAAAACTGTAGTTTGGCACCATAGCGGTGCTGCCCCAATGTCACAAGATGAAAAAAATAGGCATTACAACTACTGGTTGAGACTGGGAGGGGGACTGGATGCTGGGGTGGCAGAGGAATAGGGCAGGGAAGCAACAAATGCTAACAGGAGGACAGGACGCAAAGCAAGGCAAACTGAGGGGGGAAAAACAGAGGAACACTGTGAGCCATCACAGGCAACCACACTCGACAGCAGGGTTCATAAACAGAATGTAAAGGTCACAAAAAGTTCACAGCAGTCACAACTGTGACCCCTGGCAACCTCTAAATGAGACCCTTACCAGGGCCCAAAACTTTGAATAGGGGTTAGGTATTCTTCAACTTTACTGAATGCTATGATCAGGTTACTGCCTGCTTGAGGGAGGTAGGGAGGGGAGCATATTATTTCTGCAGTGACTGGTGTGAGTACGCTGACAGGACTTGCCCAATGGCAACTTATAGGTGGGGGTTTCTGTCGCAAAAAGCAGCTCTAAGGGCAGAAGATTAGAAAATAAACCCACAAGCATTTTCCTGACGGACTTCAGCAAGGCTTTTGATGAAATTGTTGGAAACTTCCTTTATACTGTAGTTGAAATATGTTTTAATCACTTTTTTATCTATAATTTTACCTCCTTCACCTATTTCATCAGCCCTCACCCAACACCCCTGCTCACCTCCCATCCGCATGACTTGAGATCTGAGACTCCAGCTTTTCACGGTTTTCCACTGATGTTGGGGCATTCTATGTGTCCCCTCCACTGCCACATTTTCACACAGTGGAGACCTCCATGAGAAGGCAGCATAGAGCCTGAAAGGCCCTTCAGCCTGCACCTGCTGGACTAGGGTTTGAGTAGAGACTCCTTTACAAAGGTTTCTAACAATAAAGTAGCCCTCCAAATGCACCTTCTACAGCTGAGTTGTGAAATATATTACTCTTACAGAACAGACATGTTTTTTAAAATGAACTCCACCAAATCCTTTTTCAGCTAAATGGAGGCATATCACAAATCTATAGAAGAGAAATCTCTGGAAATAAGAACATTTACCCTGATCATGATTGGTCCTCTCCTTCTGCTCCCGTCAACATCGACTCCATCCCCTCCTCATCTTGGCAGCACTAGCACAGGCCAAAGACTCCACTCCTGAGTCCAGAGTCCAAAGAGGGTGATCCCCGTCGGCCCTGAATAACACAACCTGCGTTCCAGTCCCGCCGGTCCTGCAGAGCAGAGGCTGAATTTGATTCCTGCCTCCTGGTGATGATTTTCGCCCACCGGTCTGGAACCCTGACCACGGTCCAGTCCACCAACCAAGGTCTTAGGCAATCCCTTGTTGCAGATGCCTGGACAGATGCACTTGCAGGCAAATCAAGCTGTAGCGGCAGCAGGCAGCTTCTCTCCTGCTCACTTAGGATGACGTCACCGGCAAGTCAGACGTCCCTCCCGCATGCACACAGAGGCTCCATGGCCGCTATGGATCTTGGGACACCGACTTTAAGAGTCCCATATGAGTTTTAAACAAGACAGGGAATTTATTTTACAGACCAGTCCAGCAGCAGGGCTCTGGACCACCTGGTGAGTGGCTTGGGTAGCGTGGGGAGAAATGGTCACAAAATCAGAGGTAATGGGCAGTGCACAAAAATGGGGGTTGCAGGAAGCACACAGCACAGAAAAGGTTCGGGGCACCAGACAAAATGTTCGGGGCTCTAGCCCCGGAGGCCTAGCCTTAACAATGCCCCTGCTGACACCTGGGTCCATTTTCCATCAGAATTCCCAGGACTGGAGGTAGGCCATTCTCTGGGGGTTTCTCTCTCTCTCTCTCTCTCTCTCTCTCTCTCTGCAGCCTTTTTACTAGCCACAGATACAATCTGCTAGAGTCAGCACATTTCTCCCTGCAGCGTTCTTTTTACTAGGCAGGGCAATAAGCATTTTCAAACTATGGACCCTGTAGGGTGTTGGGAGCTGGGTCTCCTAATGCTGGTGTTCTTTCTAAATTAAAAAATAAGGCAAGTAGTTTAAACAAAGTTGAAATATATTCCTTAAAAGATTGTGCAGTGGTTCTTGGGCAGCCCTTGGCTGAAATGTTTAATTCAGGGAGAGTTTCCAAAAAGATGGAAAATACCAAAGGTCATTCCGATATTTAAGGGGGGGGGATGCTTCAAATCCTCGAATTACAGACCCATAGCATTACTATTAGTAGTCTCAAAGTTAATGGAGTGTTTGGTTAACTCACAGTTAGTCATATCTCGAAAAATATAATAAACTAATTCCTGTACAGTATGGATTCAGAAGGGGATGGTCCAAGGAGACTGCGCTCACGGACTTTTTGGATTTAATAGCTTCACCATTGGGAGAGGGGAGGTCCATGGGCACAGTCTTCGTGGAGCTCTCAAAGGCATTTGATTTAGTAAATCATAAAATATTGTTGGACTTCTTTATAGATATTAGGGTTACAGACTGGCCCTTAAAATGGTTCTCCTCTTATTTGAAAGACCGTACCCAACTAGTGTCCATTGGTGGAATAAATTCAGTCCTGGCTCCTGTGTTAAGAGGTGTCCCACAGGGCTCAATTTTGGGCCCATTAATGTTTTTGATAAACATGAACTCCCTCCCAAAATTCATAAAAGACTCAAACATCTTATTATATGCGGGCAATACAGTTTTAATAACAGAAGGGACTGATAAACAGGAGGTTAGAATAAAACTACAGGCTGATTTCGACATTATGCAACACTGGTCTAAGTCAAAACATCTACTGATGAATACAAATAAAATTCAAACTATGCTATTTAAATCATCAAGATGTAAAAAAAAAAAATAAAAAAAGTACTGAAAGTACCTTACAAATTGTTTCAACAAACGGGCAGTTGTTAACCCAGGCATCAACTTATAAGTATCTTGGAGTAGAATTTGATTCAGGACTTACCTTTAACCAACATATAGATAAAATTATAAAGAAAACTAAAATGAAGATAGGGGCTTTAAAGAGAGTCTCCTTTTGTATGACCAAAATGGATCATTTGTTAGTTGCAAAACAACTGCTTGTCCCAATGTTTTTGTTTGTTTATTTAAATTTTGGTAACCGGGTAGGCCCACTGAGACTTTTGACAGTCTCTTTTTCAGGGGCGACCCGGGATTAGTTACATGTACCTAGAGGGAAAATGAAACCAATGCTTTTGATTGTACTGCAGTATATGGTACATTGATAATGTATACATGTCGCAGAGATACATTACTACAGTTGACATAGGCGAGATTATGTACGAACAACCTTGTTAGTTACACACATTCACAAGTAGATAGTAGACGTAAGTGCAGTTCAGTACATTATGTCCTTCCTTACTGTTCCTCCCTCCCTTTTTGTCTGTATTTACGTGAGGCATCCCCCTTTAGCAGAGGTGCTTTTATGGGTTGCGGCACCTGCAATGAGACCCACTGCTTAGATGTAGTGTTAACCCTTTCTTGTACCCCTCAAAAGAGGTGCAGTTCTGGAGCTCTTTCGGGAGATTGTTCGAGTTTGGAGAGGGTTATTCTAGGTGACCGTTCTCCCATAGTTGATCTGACTCTTGGGGGTTCTAGCAGCTTGCGTTCAGTCGACCTGAGCTCCTTTGTTTGCTTTCAGGGCTAGTAGATTTCTCGGGCTTGGTGGGGCATCAGGTTGCTGTAATTTGAAAGCTAAGCACAGGGAGGGATAGTAAAGTCTTGCTTCAAGGGGTGGCCGGTTTAACGCTTGTAGTACATCACAGTGGTGCTCCATTCTTTGCGCCCTGGTGGTGAAACAGCTGATTCTGTGGTACAGCGTACTCAGACGTGCATGTTCTGTTGCCCTCAGTCCTTGAAGCATTGTTGCACCATAGAACAGGATAGGAATGATAGTCCTGTTGCTGACCACAATCCTGTTTTTTTCAATCAGGTAGGCGCTTAGTCTGTACAGGAGCCCAAGTTTTTGGTTTACTATTGTTGTTAGGTGGTCTGTGTTTCCTGAAAGAGATTTCCTGGTCAATAAACATTCCCAAATACTTGATATTGTCCACCACTTCAGTCCCTGTTCCATTTGAGGTAGAGAGCGATAGAAGATTAGCCCGGCGTGGGCCAAGCTTTTTGGGGCCAAAGAGCATGACTTTGGTTTTTTTGCTGTTTAGGACCAGCCTGTTTGCCTGGAACCAGTCTTCTAGTGTTGAGAAATCTTGTTGCAGCTCTGAATTTAGTAATTCAGAGTCCTTGCCGGTTCTGTACAGTTCTGCGTCATTCGCGTATAGCGTGACCTTTGCTCCACCACAGTGTAGGGGTAGGTTGTTGATGAATAAGGAGAATAAGAGAGGGCCTAGGATTGAACCTGTGGAACTCCGTCTGACATTGGATGCTCATCTGATTTAGCACTGTTCCATCGGACCATTTTCGTCCTGCCGTGGAGGTAACTAGAAAGCCATTTTAGGGCCAGTTTTTCAAACCCTAGGCCACCCAGTTGTCCTGGGAGCAGCTTGTAGTTAACTAGGGTAAGCGCCCTACCTGCTGTAGTTTGGATCCGGGACCAACCACCCTGATTTTGGGTTGTGGTGACATTCTTGGCCTGGTCCTAGCACGGATAGTCTGGTGCTCCTTGGAAACAGGTGAGTTTCCTAGTTCCCTGAAGGAGGCGGTGGTGACACCACTCCTGAAGAAAGCTTCTCTGGATCCAGACTGCCATGCAAACTGCAGACCAATCTCAAACCTCCCCTTTTTGGGAAAGATGATCGAGAAAGTAGTGGCCATACAACTGGAGGACCATTTGACCATCCATGATGTCTATGAGCCTCTCCAGTCCAGTTTTCGTAAGAGGCATAGTACTGAGACAGCGCTGGTTCTGGTGCTCAGTGATCTCCTGATGGCTAGAGATCAGAAGAACTGCTCAATCTTGGTTCTCCTCGATCTCTCTTCAGCGTTTAACACTGTGGACCATGGGATTCTGTTCGACTGCTTGAGGTTCATCTGTGGCCTGTCAGGTACGGTTCTCAGGTGGTTTTCATCTTCCCTCACCGGAAGAACTCGGAGGGTGGTGTCAGAGATTAATTCCTGTGACCCAGTTCCGTTATATGGGGTTCCTCAGGGGTCAGGGCTGTCCCACATGTTGTTCGCAGTGCACATGCTTCCCCTCGGAGACATTGTAAGAAGGTATGGGCTGAGGTTTCACTGCTATGCTGATGATACCCAGCTCTACCTTTCTTTCGTGCCTGACCAGGATGGAGCTCTCTCAGTATTCAACAATTGCCTCGCTGAAATCCAGGAGTGGATGAGTTCGAGCTGGCTGAGGTTGAACTTCGGAAAGACTGAGATGTTGGTAGTGGACCCGGGTCACCGGATAGGGGGGCTGGCGGTGAGCTCACCCTCTGGACTTTTTCTTGGGAGTCTGCCACTTCCGACCTCCGAACGGATGCGAAACCTGGTGATAATATTTGACGGCGAACTGACACTGCATTTGCAGGTGTCGGCCGTCGTCAAATCCTCTTTGTATCATCTCGGGAATATCTCTAGAGTCAAGCATCTCGTTCCATCCGGTGACCTTCCTATATTGGTCCATGCCTTTGTGTCCTCACGCTTGGATTACTGCAACGCCTTATACCTACGGCTTCCGGGGATGGATATTTGTCGCCTGCAAATAGTGCAGAATGCAGCGGCCGGTTATTGACAGGAACCTCTCGGTCCTGTCATATTTCTTCAGTGCTGCGCGAACTGCACTGGCTGCCAGCACAATGGCAAATCACCTTCAAAGTCGGTCTTCTGACTTATAAAGCCCTACACAGACAGGGTCTGGCCTACCTGAAGGAGCATCTGGTCCCTTACTGCCCTGGGCGATTGCTCCGCTTGACTGACGAGGGGTTGCTAGAGATTCCAAGGGTCCATTTAAAATCTTCTGGGGCTCGTGCATTTATGCAAGCAGCCCCCACCCTTTGGAATTCTCTACCCTGTCAGCTACGTGAGTGCACAACTGTGGAGGGTTTTAAAAAGGCCTTAAAACCTTTTTTATGGATCCAGGTGTTTGGGGAATAACTGGAATATAGTTTTATTTTCCCCGTTTTATACTGTTTTTGAATGTATGTGATTTACGCTGTAACTGTCTTAATTGCTCTGTGCGGTGTCTTGATAATTTGAAAAGCACCATATAAATACAAGAGCCACCTTCCATAGGGCGGGTACTCTCCCTTCCATCAGGGACCTGTTGAATAGCTGAGTTATCAGTACTGCAATGATGGGGGCTGCAGTCTTCAACAGTTTAGATTTGAAGTTGTCATGGCCTGCCGCACCTTCTGGTTTTATGCCCTTGAGGAGTGTCAGTACCTCTCCTACTGATGTAAGTTTTAGGTGGAATTGAGGGCCCTGTGGGGGCTCTTGAGTCTCTGGGCTTCCTGGCCTTGGTTGGGATTGCTGGTTTTGTACTGCTGTAGGTCCAAGAAGAAGTCGTTAAAGGCATTTGCTGTGTCTTTTGGGGTGGTGAGAGGTGTCCCGTTGACCTTATTTCCCGTCATCCTACCTTTTTTGCCTTCTAGGAGCGAGTTGATATGACCCCAGAATTTCCTTGGATCAGACAGGTTTCTGGATTACAGAGCGTGCAAGTAATTCTTTTTGGCTTTTTTGAGCTCCCTCTTGCAGATGTTTCTGGCTTCCCGGTATTTATCCCAGTCCTGGTGCAGATTTGTAACTTTAAATTTGCCCCATAGTTTGTCACTTTCTTTCATGATGCCCTTCAGATCTGGGTTAAGCCTTCAGGCATCCTGGCCCTTGACCCTGATCTTTTTAAGGGGTGTATGTTTATTGGCCACTGATAGGAAGTGTTTGGTAAAACCCTCCAGGGCTTCGTCTGTGGTTGGGGTGTCAAGAGTCTGGGCCCAGTCCACTACTAAAGGCCCCTTTGTGCAGTGCAGGGTAGTTTCTGGACCAGAAAGTCCTTGGTGGTTGTTTGGGGTGGCTATTTTTCCACACCAGGAAGACTGGCGTGTGGTCACTGAGGGAGTCTGCGCATGTTCCAACTATTTTTGCTCTGTCAGGATTGGATGTTAGCACCCAGTCAAGGGTGGTATGGTTTCTTGTTTTATGGTTGAACCGTGTAGGTTCACTTATTAGTTGGGTTAATTTTGCTCCTTCTAGGCTGTCTCTTACTTCACCCTTTAATTTGGCGCACCAGTTAAGGTTAAAGTCCCCCAGTATAATCTTTACTTTTCCAGGGATGTTTAGGACGGCGTCTGTGAGTACTTTCAGGGCTCCCATTGCTTTCTTTGGGGTGTTGTATACGCATCCAATTACAAGAGGCTTTGTTCCCCCTAGGCGGAGTTGGGTGAACACTGCTTTGCAGCCCTCTCTTTCAAGATCAGGGTGAGTCATCTGGGTAGCTTTGAGTTGGGATTTTACATATATGAGGACTCCTCCGGAGTTCTTCCCTTTCTTGTCTTTCCTAAACTTATTGAACCCCTGTAATTCCACCTCGTGCAGAAGAATATTGGGCTTTAGCCAGGTTTCCGAGATGGCAGTTATGTCTGGAGAGTAGAGGCTAGCCTAGGCTTTAAGGTCGTGCACTTTAGGTCTGAGGCTGTTTAATGTTCATGTGTACTAGCTTCAGTCCCTTGGCACTTACCCACTCGGGCACAGTGGGCGTGAGGTTTGGTATACTTGTTCCGTGGGGGCCAGGGTTTTGCTCGACATCCCCTGCTATTAGTAGCAGCAGGCTTGGGAGAAATGTCAGGTATTTGGTTAGTACATGAGAGGGGAAATTTTTCCTGTGGGCCATGATGTACCTTGCTGTGTTCAGGAGCAGACCCCTCTTTACCAGCACGTGTATTGTATTACGCATGTTCTAAAGCAGACCTAGGTTGCATTCTTGATGTAGTAATTTTATTTTATTTTTTGTAATTCTTATAGTTATTGATTTTAGATTGCAATAAGTACAAGCATAGCCCGTAGGACAGTGCATCTTCATTTTAAAATACATCTGATAAGAAAAACAGTATCATTAACACTCCTAATTTGGTACATCATATGAGGCTTACCAGCATGTATATAATCACTAGATTAATAATATGCTCTACATAGGCCAAGTGCTGCCATGAGTGGAGAATTTTCTTTATATAAAGTCACTTTATTGCTAAAATTTCCAACTCTTTTAATAGGTTTCACTCCCCCATTTAGCTACATAAAATATAAACAAACCAGATATGTACCAAGCGTCTTCTCCTCCCTGCTCACCAAACACTGCCCAAAAATAGATTAAACAATTACCTATAATCAGGTCAGACATAACGCCCCTTTTACTTAACCTAATATAACATTTTTTAATAGCTCATTTGAACAATAAACAATTTAACTTTTAAGACGTTCAAGAGCATGGAGTGACCCTTTAAGGTTCGGCTTACCACTCTATCTTTTACATGCATACAACATTCCCCCTTAAGTGCACCGTGATCGTTAATACAAAAGGGTAAACCGTATCCTAAAAAGGTAGTTGAACCTTATACCTAAAATAACATTTGTGCACAGTAGTAGATATCATCCTGTAATGTTCATTTTTATAATTGTCCAGGTCTATTCAGTCACTCTTCTTTATACATTTACTTCGCCTTTTGCTTCAAAAATTCAGGTATTCTCTTCCTCCCCTGTGTCAGAATCTGATCCCCGAGCTGAATAATCCGATTCGATCTTCAGTACTAGTTTACTGGCTTCCATCTGATCCAAAAAATGGTAGGTCTTCGCACCATAAGCAATCTTTAGACTCGCCGGCATCAGGAGGATGTGCTGGACTCCCAGTTGGCACAATTTGGCTTGGATCCCATCGAAAGCTTTACGCCATTGCCTCATGGCATAATTTAAGTCCGGAAAGACATGGATGGGTACCCCCTGCCATTTAGAGGGGCCTTGTTAACATGCCTTGAGCAACACGTAGTCTTTCTCTTTTATTGAGCTCAGTACGACCAAGACTGCTCTGGCAGATGGGTGGGCAGAGTCCACGTGTAGTTGGGGCCCTCTGGTATTCACTCTATAGGCCCACAACACTGATATCGGGGAGTCTAAATTCAAGAAATCAGGCAATCTTGCTCAACAAAACTGCCCAAGGCCTCTCCTTCCGATTCCTCTGGCAAGCCCAGTATTCTAATATGGGACGCCCATGCCCCATTTTCAAGCGATTCCAAGCATCTCCTTAGCAAGGTGTTCTCCTTTATCAGGCCATTCGTTACCGATGGTGCTTTTTCCGCCGTCTTGTTGGCTCCGTGAGCGGAGTCATCTACCCTCTGGATTTTCGTTTCAGCGATTTGGATCCTAGACGTAAACTCGTCCATTTTCTTGTCAAGTGCTTGAATTGCTTTTAGTAATGCAGCGTTAGATGGCTGATTGAGGCTGCCATCTGGAGGCTCCTTGTCTTTCTCCAGGCCTACACGAGTGTCTTTCTGTCAAGTTCCATCTCCTCCCGTAGTAGTTTTTAGGACGTCCCATTTTCCAAATGTGTAGAATTTTATATCTCACCGATCCTCAAGGCACCAGCAGTCTAGACAAAATATTTTATTTTTATTTATTTTTATTGATTTATTTATTGTAGAGATCAGATTTACAACCTTTGAGTCAAAGACTCGTTTACAAAGGTACCTCGTCAAAAAGGGGGGGGGGGCAACAAAAGTGTGAGGTTAGGACAGGGAAATGACGAAACAGGTTAGATACATAAAAAATATACACTTGGAGAGAGCAGACTTGGAGCAATACTGATTTACTTTTAGAGTTGTTTTATAGCAATTATTCTTAAGTTGGTGTGAAGCTGAAGGAGATAGCTGCTTCCAGCTCGGCTGCTAGCCACGCCCCATTCGATGTAGCAATATTAAACCATGCAGATAGTTATGTTCAGGGATATGTAATAATCTTGGAGTATGGATCTCATGTTTATAGTTTCTCTACCAAAAAATCATTACATAAATTAGACGTACTGTATCACAAAATTGCCAGATTTGTTTTAATATGTGAACCAACTTTTCACCACTGTGCACTTTATCAACCACTGTCCTGCAGTCCATTGCAACTAAAAGAGAAAGAGCCTGGAATCTTTTACTATATGAAATTCTGAAATCTGAATGGCCAAAGAGGCTTGTAAATCAACTTCGATGGTGAATCATAGTTTTTGTCTGAGAAATAAAAGCTAAACCCTAATTGTTCCTAGAATTCAAAATAACTTTGGGAAACTTAAATTTAAATATAGAGCTGCTAACTCTTGGAATAGTTTACCACTGAACCAGAGAGACATGAATTTAGACCAAAAATTAATCAGGATATTTTATACACCTGTCAGTGTTTTAAAGTAATATGATGCTTGGGTATGAAATGGTTAGAAGAATGAAAGAGAAAGAACTATATATATATATGTATAAACTGTTTGTATGTATTTGGAACTTTTTAAAGAATCTAAATTTGTAGCAGCTACAGGATCACTATGAAAATGGGCCTTGCACGAGACCTATGGTGAAAAATGTATTGCTTGTCAAAAAGTTTCTGCCTGTATAAATAAAAATGTTTTATTACTACTACTTCTGCATGGGCTGTCTCAGATTCTGCTGGAGGCATGTTTGTTAAGCCCCTGGCATGTTGCATGTGTATTCAGGTAGCGGAGGATAACAGGGAATTTTTCCTGGCATGTGGAGTGTATGTGATTTATTCTTGTGTGCTTAAAGGGGCACAGAAAAAGACATTCTGGCTCGTGATGCCTATGGTGTTTGAGCACGGTTATGGCCATATTAATGGGACATTTTCTTTGAGGAGGATGTGTTTTTGGACTTTTTAAGGCTGTTTTTCTCTTTGAAGGATATTTCCTTGTGGAGCGTTTTTGCCCTTATTTTTATGGGCCAAAGGCAGACAGCAGATTTGGTGAATAGCCATGCCTACTAGCATGAGATTTGACCTTGGCGTTTTGTTGTCCCTGTTTTATTTGCCAAGGTTGAGAGACAGTTTTTGGAAAACGCCTTAAGAGGGACAGCACTATTACATCAGGCTGGGGGGGGCACACCTGTGGTTCCATTTGGCAGTAGTAAAGCTGGCTTACACAGTCCCTATCCTATTCCCATTATCGTAATGTCAACGATGGTGGTGGCTTAGCAGGTTCTATCTGCAAAGGCACCCGTATTTATACGGACTCTTCATGTGAGGGAGGTGTCCCTACAGGCATGTCCAGGTGTGCCACAGCAGAGCTAGACTGCTTCCCAACTTTGCAGGTGCCCCCTACCCCCAGACGACATATCGAGTGAAGTGAATAAAGGGTTGTTAAGATGTTCCTGACCAGACAGAGCCAGGTCTGTCAAAGGAGGAATACGTCCCCTCAAGGAGGAGTGGGTGGAATGTAGCCTCTGTTTTCCATATTTTATATTTATTTTATTTTTTTCACTTGAACACAGAACTCTGCTTCCTTTTTGGTTGGGTCACTGTGGTGTTCAGGGGTTACTCCCAGGAGAGGCTCAAACTGTACAGTCTCTGTGAGAGATGGTGTAGTTGGGTCAACAAGGCAGGGGTGAGACTGCCTCCACATGGATCAGGGATGACTGTGGAGAATGCAGTTCTGGGTCTGGATGTCAGACTTCCTTTTTGCTGGAGGGGACACTTCTGTGTTTGAGGTTGGTGACGTTGCAGACAAATAGGCTAAGTATGCCACCATTTGTGAAAGGTCTGGCACCCCAGTAAGGATATCATAACTCTCCCATGGGTGCAGGTTAGCCTGCACCTTAGAGTGGAATCAGATTTAGGCATGATATATGCCTGTTTTGCATTTGTACCGATGTATTCTGGGTCAGCCAAGAGGGGGCAGATCTGTTGTCAGAGCTCATTGTTGTTCCCAATGTCCCTGGAACCTCTGCCTTTTGGTAGGATGGGCTGGCTGGTCCTGAAGGGACAGACAACTGGCCAGTTCCCAATTCCCCTGTAGGGCATCTGGCAGGCAAAGACCACTTAACTGGCTCGACGGTGCTGGTCAAGCACAGATGGTTGCAGGCAATGCTCCTGTGTCATCATTATCCAGCAGCTCTGTTCAGGAAAGTTTCTCTTGTCCCAAGGCTAGCTGACAGTGCTGGTTCAGGAGGAAGAGACCGTTCTTTTCTCTGGCAGCTCCCAAATGCAGTTAATCTTTCACCTGGTTATAGGGATAGCAGAACTGCACGGTTCTTCATTATTGGTTGCACAAAATTGATCATATTTGCAGGCCTTGCTGCATGTCTGAGTTTCCCAGAAGTAGTTGTGCAGATTCCTTACCCAAGGTTCCTGTACATTCTGCAGATTACTCACCAGTATATTCCTGGTTAAGGCTAGAGTGCGTGGTGCAGTCAGAATTGTGATATGCATGTATTTTCCATGTGTACTCAGGTCCTTCCCCACCCGAGCCAGTCTTGTTTCAGGAGAAGGTGCAGTTGACAGCCCCAGCAATATCCAACTAGAGGGACTATTGGGATTTAATAGAGGATCAAACTGGTTGCCTTGGCCTTCCCTACAGAACTCAAGGGGTGGTTCATAGGTTCTCTCGTCCCGTCCAGAAGCAGGGATGTGATCCTCCCTCTATATAATGCCTTGGTCAGGCTGCAGCGTGAGTACTGTGTGCAGTTCTGGAGACCTCACCTGAAGAAGGACATAGCACTGCTGGAAAGGGTCCAGAGGAGAGCGATCAGGATGATTCAGGGCATGGAGGCGAGGCCTTATGAGGAGAGACTGGAAGAGCTTGGGCTTTATTCACTGGAGGAGAGGAGGGATAGGGAGACATGATAGAGGTTTTCAAGTATGTAAAGGGAATAATTAGGAGTGGAACCAGGAGTTGTTTAAGATGAAGAAGGGTGACCAGGAGCCATGAGTGGAAGTTCGGGAAACGTAGGAAGCATTTTTTCACTGACAGGGTGGTGGAGCCATGGAATGCGCTCCGGGAGGCTGGTGGAGGAGGGCACAGTGGAGGGCTTCAAGAAGGGGTGGAACAGGTACAAGGGGAAACTGAATCTAGAGAAGAAACTCTTGGGGCTGGGGGGGTGGTGAGGCGGGCAGCTATTAGGTTGCTGGCTTTCGAGCAGACAAGACAGACCATTTGGCCTACTCTGCTGGCTTTTTAGTATGTTAGTATGTATTCTAATCTACTGGTGCTCACACATACCTAGTGGCCATTATCTGGGATACACATTTGGCTCAACTGTGAGCCAGCACTTATATTTGGCTCAACTCTGAGCCACCACTTTGGTTTAGCCGCTGTAGCGAGACGGTTGGAATTTGGTGAGAGTGCAGATGCACTGGAGGCAGGCAGAGCAAAAGTGCAGAGTTCTGTGCCAAGTGCTTGGAAGTCCTGAGGCTACTAGGCAGATTATTTTTAACAGGGAGGAGAGTTCATTAACACTGTGGAAGGTAGGAGTCCTTGATAGTAGTGTCTAGCCCAGAGAACTCAGTAGATGGTTTTCAGATAGATGGTTTTTATTCATAAAACCTCAGGGTTTAGCCATATACTCTGGTTAGGCTGTAATATCCTGCCCTCAGCTGTAGTCACTGTATTGCACAGTTTTACATGTCTAGGCTTATGATGCCCAGAATACTAGCTCCGAGGGAAGCAGCCCCACATGCAGGAAAATTTCTGCTATGCAGATGTTATTTCAGTCTTGAGCAAAGGCAGAGCCCAAGCATATCGGAGCGGGCTTTTCATTGGCACTCACCAGATCTGTCCCTGTTGTCAGCAAGCTCAGCATTCAGCAGGAGGGGGAGACCTGATCAGTTACCAGTACTTGAAGGCTTGGAAACTAAGTTTTCAGGCCCAGTGTTTCCAGTCCTGAAATGATTATAGGGATGAAATAAACTACTCGAGTTCCTGCCCAGGATTTGGTTTAGAATTGACATAAGCAGTAGGAGTTGCAGGCTGGCCCGGTGGTGCAGAGGGCTGAGGTGCTTCAAGTGCCTTACCTTTCCCATGCTGGTGACCAGGGCTGGGGAATGAGCTCGGGCCGGGGGGGGGTGGCTGGGAGAGAATTGAATGGGCAATGGGCAGCTCTCCTGTCCTTGAGTGGGAGGTAAGGTTTTCCCAGCTCTTGGCAGCCACCGAATGGAGGCTCGGTGATGGCATCTGGCAAATCGGGGGCTGGTGCTAGGCCAGGTAGGTAGATGGGGTCGCTGGTTCGGGAGCGCATGCGCATCTGTGTTGATGAGGCCCTGGGATGTAAGTGGAGAAAAACAGGGAAAATGGCAGTCACAGGCTGCATGAAGCCCTGGCTGCCTGCCCTGGCCCCGCGATGCCACGGTCCCCGATCCACAAATCTGGATGCTGGGTCTCCCGGTGGGGGGAAGATGGCCTTCCCCTTCCTGACCCCACCACAGGGGGGGAGGGGGGCAGTCCGTGGGGATATGGGGCTTGATGGACCGGGAAGCAGTTGCTGGGCGAGGGAGACAGGGACACAGCTGAGAAGCCACCTGTGACATGCCGGAGGATAAAAACTTTGATTTGGGGGGGAGCAATAGGAGTCGCGGAGATACATGATTGCAATAGATAGTGACTCGCTTATTTCTGTGAGCTAGCTGTCTCATAATAACAGGCTACACAGCTGGGTAATCTAAGTTCTCACCTGATTATTTTACACCGTGGTCTATGGTTTGGTGCATCTAACAAGGAGTGCTGCTGGCGGCCTGGTTTCTCTGTGTATGTGGAGGCTTCAGAAACTGAGGTTCCTGCCACGTAAACATGCTCCATGATTTTGGGGAGGGAGGGGTATAAGACTTTCTCCTAAGTCCTTGCTGCTATAGATAATAATAAAATAGTACTTAATGTTGGGACTTGGGTGACGTCAGCGATCTAATGGCAGCATAGAGTAGTGGCTCCATCCCCTCCTCGAACAAAATCAAACTACATCACTCGTGGAAAGCATGTCTTCGCCGGCAAAATCTAAAAAAAACAAAGCGGGCAAGCCCCCCTCGACTCCGATGCAGAAATTAAGGGTGATGATACAGGAGGAAATCAGATGTGGCATCCAGGGGGAAGAGGTACGGGAGGGCCTACAACAACCGGAGACCGCTTCGGATGAACTCCCTGCGACTCTGAAGGAAATAATAATTCAAACGGCGCACACAGTAGCTAAGATAGATCAGACTCTAAAGCGATCTCAAGTCGGATTTAAGTAAAACTGATCATAAAACTGAACAACTTGAGCTGTGCATGGCCCGTACTGAGGAACAAACAGACCGTCACGACAGACTCCTACTGTACCTCATGGCTAGGGACCGCGAACTCACTTATAAGCTCGATGACCTGGAGAGTAGAAGCCGGAGATACAACATAAGAATCTATGGCATTCCGGAGGGGTCGGAGGACAGTTACCAAAATGTCACGGCTTTTCTTCAAGCAACCCTTAAACAGATGCTCCCGCTGCCACAGGATCTGGACCAACTATGGACGGGCACATAGATCGCTGGTCCAGCGGCCTAAAATCCAGAGGCGAGGCCTCGCTCCATTGTGGTAAGGCTGACTAGCTACCAGGCAAAAGAGGAGATCGTTAGAATAGCCTGGAAGCAAGGAGCACTTTTCTTTAAAGGCCACCGAATAAACATCGACAGTGATCACACGACACGAGTCCAGGAGGCTAGGAAAACCCTGTGGCCGATAGTGAAGCAGTTGAGGGCCCGGAATATCAAATCACAGATTTTGTATCCAGCTCGTCTCAAAATCTCTACAGATAAAGGTTCAAAAACCTTTCAAGATCTATTGGCTGCCTCGGCCTTCCTGGAGCAGTTGGGGATCGCTGTACCACCCCTGCTGAAGGAGAAGCTGGAAAGGTATTTACTCACGTCGGCTTGGAGCATCGCTCAGAAGGGGGCTCCTCGAGGTGGCTTGATCCGGGGAAACCAGCAAACAACCCTCCGGGCAGACATTGCATCGTTGGTGAAACAATTTGGAGATCCTTCTAAAGTGGATAAGAAGACCCCACATCTACACGAGGCAGGCGAGGGATCATCCCAAAATAGCGACTTGGATCAGGGCGCAGAGACCTGAATGTGCATCGTCAGACTGAGAGGCACGGATTCTCCGGTATCCCTAACTGAACCCACTGGGACTTTGGACCATCTCTGGTGATTACACATGCGGAGTCCTCCAAGTAAACGCAGATTCCCCCCCCACTCCCACCTTCTTTATGGTTTTCTCTTCTGGTTACCCGTCGAGGTACTCTTCATATTTCTAGTAATTTAGGGACGCTCCCTGGTGGTTCTGGTCCTCGGAGCTCTACGCTGCATGCCTGCTCGAGGTGAGACGAGCGCTTTGCCCCCTCCCGGTAGCTGAAGTCAGTGATTTCCTGTTAGGAGGGCTCAGGAATCCTGCTCGGGTCTCGGTTAAAGCTCTCTTGGGCAGGAGGAAGCAACGGAGACGACCACGTTCCATTGATGAGGTGGGGAGAGGAGGAGACTGTACAGCTACCCAAGGTATTGTAAATTAAGGTGCAGGGCTTGGCTCCGACACGCACTTTGGGACTATCCCCTGCGGGACTCGTCTAGATGTGCCCTGCACTAACTGTACCGGTCTTGACATAGCTGAAATGATGGATGTCATCTATCAAGACATATTGGTGGGGTGACTCGGAGTGGAGCTGGTAGTTGCCCTGAACACCCTGAGACTTTGGATAACTAATCCACAATCTCCTCACGGGGCATCATGGACTGGGGGGGGGGGTGGAGGGTATGTGGTTTTTTTTTTTTTCTCTCTCTCTTCTTCCGGCTGTTCAACCCTACAGATGTATATTGTGCATCACTCTGTGCCGGTCATTCTGGAGATACATAGAGTGATGATAAATGTTATAGTGTGGATCTCTTAGGATCCTGGACTGAGGAGGGAGCCTACAGAGCCTGCAGATCGCTGACTGTAGGGTGTCCCATATAGGGGTTTTCCCCCCGGGAAGGAAGAGTGAGATTCTCCTGGATTGGAGTCCCTTTGGAATATTGGCTGTGCAATTGCCCTACGGCTGGAGACATTCTGCCAGCCCTCCCTTGGAAGTACACCGATTATTTCTTCTAGCAGGTGCAGGAGAGGGTTAAAAAACTCACCTGCCTTGCCATCATTTTTGCGCAGGCCCTCAGTTGAGGAATGTCCTGTGCAGGTTTTTTGTTCCCATGGTTGGGGGTTATTGATCTTCTTGTTCTCTGGTTGTAATGTTTACCGGTTAGGAAAGTTAAATGGGTACATATGCAGTTGGGATAAGATACGCTTATCAGACATGTCTGGATCAGTTCGCCTTCGCCTAAGTGTGTTAGTAATGCTGACTATAAATGAATAGAGGAAATGTGAAAGTGCTCTCCTACAACATCAACGGCTGCTCCAGCCCGGTTAAAAGAAGAAAAATTCAGAAGTACATTGCCAGGCAAAACTGTGAGGTGGTATTCTTACAGGAAACCCACCTGTCCTCATCGCAAACACTGAAATTGAAGTCCAGGGCATATCCCACATGTTCTCTTGTCCCTTGATGCGGGCCGCAAGAGGGTAGCCATTATGCTGGCGGCTACGCTCCCATTCGAGCATGAAGAGACTGTAGTAGACCCTGGTGCCAGGTATATCATGGTGATGGGCAAGGTACAGGATACTCCCGTAACCTTAGTTGATCTTTACGCCCACCGGCTTTCCTGCAGCATTCTATGTCTCGATTGCCCGATTGGTTGCCGGAGAAGTCTAGGCACGCTGATTATGGGGTGAGATTGGAACTTGATATGGGACAGGAAACTAGACACCACTTCCACGGCTAAGGTCAATGACCAGCAGAAGGTCAAGAAGATTAAACAAGCCCTGCACCAGGTGGGACTAGTAGATATCTACAGAGAAATACCCAAGAGGGAGAGATTATCATTTGTTACTCCTCTCGCTATAAAGTCTATTCCTAACTGACACATTTTTTACCTTTAGAGACGGAGTGGGTGGCTTCCTCGATGTGGTGGGCACAGCCACTCTGTCGGATCATAGTCCCATCTTTTGAGGTGGCTTCTCCCTGCCTAAGAAAATAATTCACTGGAGGCTTAATACTTCCTTACTTAGGGATAAAGAAACCCTGGATAAAATTAACACGGTGTTTGTGGATACACTTCAGGAAAATACTACTCTGGGGTGTCTCCAGATTATCTGGGATACACTGAAAGTCAGAAGTTAGGGGGGGCAATGATAGACAGCCGCCCAGAAAAGAAGGAATGCCTCTCAGGCAACAAAACCTGCTGACAGACATAAGGGAGCCAGAGGCTAGACAAAAGTGGGTTGGGACAGGCAGAGAGACGAGAACTTAAAGCTCTGAGGATAGAACATCGAAGCTGCAAAGGGAGGAGATAGAGAGAAGTCTCTTTTTCCTCAAACAAAAGTACTATGAGGGAGGCCCCAGGGGTACTAGATTACTAGCGGCTCGCTTGAGACAGTATAGAGACAGGGCCACAATAACTAAAGTTGTTTCTCCAACCACAGGCCAGATGACCAATAAGACGAAGGAGATCACAGAGGCTTTTGTCACCTACTTTGCCAAACTGTACACCCCACAGACGCAGCCACCTGCCCAGGCAATCATGGACTATCTGGGGACAATCCCCCTCCCTAAACTCACAAGGGAAGAGGGCCCAAGGCGTTAACCAGGCCAATCACACAGGCGGAGATCCTAAATACCATTAAGGGCCTGAAGAGTGGAAGTGCCCAGGGCCTGATGGCTTTGGGGAATCTATAAGACCTTTGTCGCAGAAACGCGCTCATACTGGCAGGCGCCTTCTCGAGATATATGGAGGCGCCGACTAATTTCCATCATGGCAATACGCCACAACTTCACCATACCAAAAGAAAATAAAGATCCTCTCGTTGGAATCGTATCGTCCAATCTCTCTTGAACTCTGATTATAAAATCTTTACCTCAATTCTCGCCTCAGATTAAACCCAATTCTCCAAACACTCATTAATCTGGACCAGACGGGGTTTGTCCAGGGCCATCAGGCCCCAGGCAGGGGTTAGGTCAGCGATCAATATAATTGACACCATCCACACTTCCCGCATGTCTCATGAATTTAGACACGGAGAAGGCCTTCATAAGGTCTCCTGGTCATTTCTGTTCATGTTTTGGAACGGATGGGATTCACAACTTTATTAATAGCTCAAAGTCTCTATACTTTGGTCCACAAGCGTGTGTCAGGGTGAACGGGGGTCTCTCAGATAGATTTACACTTAGCAGGGGCACACGACAGGGCTGCCCTCTGTCCCCATTGTTGTTCGCCCTCTACATTGAGCCACTAGCTGAGGCCATTCGTACCTCCCCTGGAGTACAGGGAATTGAGGTGGGGGGCAGCAGCGGAAGATATCGTTGTACGCAGACGATGTTTTGCTCTGCATGTCCCATCCAGAAATGGTTATCCCTCGGGTGTGGTCAGTGTTGTCAGAATTTGGAGAATATTCGGTATGTCCTCAATAGGACCAAACTGAGGTGCTTTTGTTTCTACTACTCCCCTTCCCATAGACTAAGGAACTCCTGCCGCTTAATTGGCAGGCGGACAAAATGAAATATCATGGGGCTATCCTGACTAAACATAACTCCCAGCTTTTTAAGGCAAACTATGCTCCACTCGCCAGCCAAGTACAAAGAGACCTGGACAGATGGTCCTTGCTGAATTTTCCCCTCTACTCGAGAATCCACTCCATTTCCTTGAATATCCTGCCCAAATTTCTATACCTGTTTCAATGCCTCCCGACCTTTATACCTAAAATTCATTTTTTTGACTGGCACAGAATGTTCACAAAGTTTATTTGGAACAATAAAAAACCTAGAATAAATGCCCATATCCTCCAACTGGCCAAGATAAAAGGGGGTAGATCCTTACCAGACCTTGAAGATTATTACCTCGCCACACAGGTTAAGAGGGCACTACAATGGTCTGTTCCTTCATATACAGCCAATTGGAAGGAGATGGAGACACTGGAGGAGGAGGAACGGGGCCCAATGTTAGGACCTCGTTCCTTACAGTTTAGTACGTGACAGAGCTCATCCCCTTCCCTCACTAATGACAGTTAGGGACACCTGAGGGCCACCCATAGGACCTGGCAGAAGTACAAACTAAGAACCTCCTTATGGCCGTTGCATAGGTTATCATGGGACGTTGAATTTACACCATCCCTCCTTGACCATACCTTTAGGACCTGGGAGAAGGGGGGCTTAATCTTTATTAGGCAGTTTATGCTGGGAGGAGAGGTGGTGGATTTTGGAACCCTAAGCAGAGAATATGGATTGCGTAGTACGGATCATTGCAGATACTTGCAGGCGAGGGATTACATCCTCTCCTGCCGAAAAGGGATCTTCAGGGTGGCTGCCTCCAATAGAGAGTCTCCACATAATACTAACTTCGCAGAAATCATCGGGTCTCATTTCCATGCTTTATAAAGCCCTGATGGGATTAAGAAAGGATCCTCTGATTAAAGTCAAAGGGAGGTGGCTGGAGGAGGGGCAGGTGGGCTCACAGGGAATTAACTGGGAGTCGGTATTTAAGCTGGCCTCCAGAACTACTTGTTCACCCTTCTGGCAGGAATTCGGTTGGAAGGTGAGGATACGTTATTTTTTTTCACCTTGTCTCTGAGCAAAAGATCCTCTGATCGGGATCCGGTTTGCTGGAGGCTGTGTGGGGAGACCCGGGCGAACTATCTGCATGTCTTGTGGTCCTGTCCCTGGCTTGGGCCCTTTTGGGGAGTGGTGACTCAAACACTGGCGGAGCTGTTTGGCCTGGGCCTTCCCCTGGACTGGACAAATCTCATTCTAGGAAACCCCCCTCAGAACCTGGCTGGAGCAGATGCATTATATCTCTGGTCCCTCCTCTTGTCGGCAGCCCATAAGTCAATTACTAGGCTGTGGTTGAAAAAAGATCCCCCTAACCTGGCTGATTGGATTGGGGTAGTGCAGGAGGTGGCAGATATGGAGGAAATAACTTATAAGATGAATTGTAGGTTACCGGTTTATGTCCGTAGATGGGCGAAATGGGAGATATGGCGGGGATCAGAAGGTAGAGCTCCCCCGGTATGGCCCTCTTGTGGCTCTGCCCAAGGATCTCTGCTGGTCTAGGGTAAGGCTAAGTGGAAGCACCCTCTAAAACAACCTCAGATTGGGGTAGCCGCCGGGAGGACGGCCCAATTAGTTGTGGTGAGAGCCTGACGGGGCTTGTCCCCCTAATGACCCTGAAGATGCTCTTATGCCACCTGAAGTATATTGATGTGGGTCACTTCCTTTCTACTAAATCTCCCACTGGTTGTTTCTCTAAATGGTTTGTATCTTTGTAAATGGAACTGACTCTGTCTGACTGGTTCATTTTAAATGTACCCAATGAATACCAATAAACTTAAATTTAAAAAAAAAATAGTACTTAATGTTGTACTGAGATGATTGAGACAGACTGTGTAGAATAATGTAAGAAACACTTTTTATCAAAGGATGTGAATGTATATTAATTCATTGTGTAAAAAAGGTGTACCTGAGAGATGTTAATAAACTTGAATTAAAAAAAAAAAAAGACTTTCTCCAATGCCTGAAGTTTTGGATGATGTTTTGCGGGGGGGGCAGTGATTTTCCATGGTTCCACAGATACATACTGATTTTGAATTGGACTACAGAAGGCCATGGATTCCTGCGTGTTAGGTATGTTTTGCTGTAAGGTGGAAAGACAGGATGATGCCACCAGGAGTTTGGTACCTTACAGTATTTCTTCAGTCCTCCTGCCTTTTTCTTTGCTGAGCAGCAGAAGGACCTTACTTAGGGTCATTTACATAGGGATAATGACGCCTACCTTCTGCAGTGACTCAAAGGTATGGTTCACGCAGGGCAGTTATATATATATTTTTTTTTTTTTAACTCAGTCAGGGTGCTTTTAAGAGCTTTGTTGAAGAGGACTACGTTTGATGCCAAGTTGAGCACGTAGTTTTGTAGTGCTATCCCTACAGTCCTTGGGCTCCACAGAGTTATGCTGTGCTCCTTGCTGTCACACCCATCCAGAATTTACTTAGAAAGCAGTGGTTGTCAGATAAGTCCAGAAGCCTTTAGTTAGGGAATTATATAGGACAATATTCTCTTCTACCCTACATAGTTGGGTACTGCTTTTTAGAAACCGTGTGTATTAACTACCTTCCCCATTGGCCACGTGGAACGATACAGAAAGGAGAAATTCCATCATACTTGCCATAATTTCCTTTTCTGTTAGCTCCAACATTCAGTGAGGCCTCTCCCTGCAGCTGTGTGTTCTTTTGGAGAATACTGTCCAATATATAGGTACGTATAACATTTTTGTGGGTGTACATTGACCTTGCATTGGAGGATACGTACGGTGCTGTCTCAGAACTTCAGATTCCTCAACAATATCTAGACATTTTTTTGTATGATAATTTATGATTGGTGAAGTGAGCTAATAAGTTACATGGTGAAACATACAAGGTTATGGTGTATGGGGAACCCACATGGGTATCCAGCAATTGTAAATGGTCCAGTTGTGTCTTCTTTAACTAGAAATTCTTCGGGCTCAGTGTCCTCTGGCAAGTCTGCAGGAATAGAAGAGCACAAGATCCAAGAAGGAATCTGATGCATGGTGTTGGAGGCCATGAGTGACACATGTAGGGTGGAATGCATAACACCTCCGAAGACCATGTTAAGGCATCCACAGGAAACGTAAACCACTCTTAGTTGTCTGGTTCAAAAAAGCTGGAAACGATCATTAAGTCCCAAACCACCCATTCCTTCCCTACACCTCTGATCCATTGCTATTCCTTTGATGTTGATGATGGTTTTGATGTAATTAGTTGCTTTATTGAATAATTGCAAGTGTGGATGCATTCAGTGGTTAGTGTCCAGTCTACATTCCAACATGCTCACATACCAGTGTGGTTTGACAATTACATAGTTCTGTTGAGAGCATAAAGCAAGCATGGTTTCTAGCCACTGATAGCCTTGGCAAAGGACTAGTGCAGCTCGAAAACATTTGGTACAGTATATGGAGTGCTGTTAACTTTTATATGTGTATATTAATAAAACACATTTGAATCAGACAACCAAAAGTGGTTTATATTGCCGGCCTGGTGGCGGTGAAGGTTGAGGCATCCATCTTACCTTGTGCCACGCCGGCGACCCAGGTTCGAGGGGGAGGCGGGAGTCGGCCAGGGAAGAGAGGATTGAGCGTCCGATGGACTGCTGTCCTCTCCTGGGAGGGAGGCGGGTTCTCGTCCTGCAACGCTAGTGACACCCGATGGAGACCGGGCGCACTATAGTCGGGGACCGAAAAGCAGGGGGACCGTCGGGTGGACATGTGCAGAAGCACTCACGACGCACGCTGGACAACATTTTATGTCCCACGTTTTGGGGGCGGTGGGGAAGAAAATGGAAAATGCCCTGGCTCCTGGAGGGCGAAGGAGGGTCCAGTGGTTGGCCCCCACTCCCAGTTTCTGGCTTTAAAGCCTGCTCCAGTACTCCCTCCCTGCCCTGGCTGCTCCACTAGATTTCCAGATAGTTCGTCGGCCCGGTGGCGCTGAGGGTTGAGGCGCTGGACGCCACACCTCGCTCCATGTCGGGAGCGGACTCGGGTCGCTGGTGGGCCGACCGGGGGGAGTTAGGCTTGAGCGTCCCACGACAGCTCGCCTACTCCGGAGAGGGTTAAGGCAACAAGCCCGAACACTTGTCTGACTCCGAGCGGAGGCTCGGAGTACTGCAAGCCCCTAAGGTTAGGGGAGGGCCGCCACCATACAGCGTGACATCGGGCGCCTTTGACGTCAGTCCTACGCTGTAAGGGGTGGGAGTGGGGGAAATGCCTGCCATCGCTGAAGATGGAGCCCGACGCAGCCTCGATGTACCTTTCGCCCCTGATGGCCCCTGGACCAACAAAAGTTGATTGATGGGGTAAGGGGGCTCTGCCCCATCCCCCCCCGGGGGGGTAAACCGAAGCTCCATGGGGTTCCAGAGGGTCATATGGGCAGGGTGGAAGGTAGAGGGATGTCTACCTTGAGGCTCCTGAAGGGTCGGGGATGGCAGGCAGGAAAGGCGAATAAACAGAAATTTCAAAAAAAGATTTCTAGATAGAGTGCCAGGTAGGAGTCAACCCCGGGGGGCTTAGAGCTGGGAGGGTGGGGTCAGGCGGTCAGGTGCAGTGGAGTGTGGACGGGCCCATATCATGCAGGACTGGATGCTTCAGGCGGGCGGGAGTAAGGCCGGACCGAGCAACCACTCTGGAGAGCGGTCCAAGAAGCCAGTGAGAGTGGGGGCACAAAGAAAGTTAAAAAAATAAATACAAAATAAAGTGGTTTACATTTCCTGTGGATGTCTTAGCACGGCCTTTGAAGGTGCTACGATTTGAGTGAATTATGACCGGAGCTTGGTATGTCTGTGTTGTGGCTGCCTTCTGCTGCTTTTTAAGTCTGAAACTTCCACATCTGGCATGGATGGACACACAGGGTATTCCCATTAGCTTATTGGGAATGGTGTCGGGAATGGACACCAGAACTGGCACTCCACAGGCAAGTCATTTACACTGCAACAGCAAAGCCTTTGTGGACTCCTTGTTTTTTAAAGAAGGGGGGATGTCGACCTGCTTCTGAATGGAACAAGCATGCAGCAACATGTTAACTCTACAAGAGATGATGTTACTATAGAGAACCAGGTGCTTGACATTAAAGCGGCTTTTGTGCAACTGGAAAGGAGAGTACTGAAGGCATGCAGACTACATTGGCAGCAGATCACCCTGTTCGCGTACCTCACAGTTAAGAGTCCTGAGGAGAGAACTAAGGTTTACTAAGCAACCGACTTCTGGCACTGAAAGAGAACGTTTTCTAAAAGGATGGCAGACATAACTCCTAGATTTCTCACCGGGACTAATTAAGTACATCCTGAAAGATGCAGAAAAATAGAGGAGGAGGTGAGAAAAGAACTCTTAGAAAATGAAAGAATAACTTTCTCAATTTGCCTCACATATAGAATATCACTGATACAGAGGTCAACTAGAACAAACCATAAAAATGGCTGACATACATATTGGGAAGACTGAGGAATGATCATATGAAAGAGACAGATTAGACTATCAAGAAGGTTATATATATATATATATATATATATGACTGGTGACAGAGAAATACAAAACCTAGATCCATTTTAAAAAAAATCGTCCACACTGGAGAGGGATGTCTACACCAGCAGCTCGGATTTTGAGGAGGCCTCTGGCAGCCAAAATGAAGAAAGAGCTTTTTTAGAACAGAGCCAGGAGGGAGAGATTCCCCAACCCAACAGGCTGCGGTTCATCTAGCAAGGAACAACTATCAGGAGGAGCCACAGGCATACCTTCCCCTGATGGTCCTATGGAGGAGTCTGAGGGTGGCTCATTTTACAGAACCAAGACGAGGGGAACAAGGATAGGAAGAGAAAGCCAGTATCTAGGGGATATGTACCAAAGGAACAATTGGGGAGCCAGGTCCAACAGAGGCACTAGGTACAGCAGAGGACCCCAAAGGGGGAGGAGATAAGACAGTCACTGGTGGTTAACATTTCACAATATGAGCTAACAGAAGTGGAAAAAAAATGTCCTGGAAAAGGGGCTATCATACCAGCAAACCATGCCTCTGAATTTTATTCGACTGTTTATGTACACAGGTTCACCTGTAACCGGAATTTAAAGGTTTTTTTTTTTTCGGAGCCCCAAGAGGACGTGGCCCCCCCACACACACACACCCACACAAAATCAGACTTCTCCGTGACGTTAAGTGCTTCTCCTGCTAATCTGACTCAATCACCAAACAATAGTTTTACTATTAGCAAATTGAGAAAAAAAACACTTATGCCACCATATTGCCCCATTGCTGCAGTATTCAAAGAATTATGTGCTCAGGACATTAAGGCATTGATGTAAACCCCCCCCCCCCGACCATGCACCGTAACTGTGCTTCATGGCGACGCCTCTTTCCTGCGCTTACGCCGGCGACTCCATGTTCGAATGAGCAGGCTGCTGGGGTTTGGCAGGTTGGAGAAGGATTGAGCATCTGAGGGACTGCACCCCTCCGGGGATGGGGGGATGACAGTGGTCTGCATTCGACTGGCCCCTGGTGGAGGCTGGGGGCAGTGCGCCGACGCTGCAGAAGAGAGGTGAAGATGGGGCAGACGCCTGGAGGAGTGCATATGGTCACGTGCGCGCTCCCTCCGCTAGCGTCATTGCACGCCCCTCTCCACAAAAACGGGAGAAAACGGGAGTCCTTGCCATGGATGACAGTTGTCCCCCTCTACCCCAAACTGGATCCGGTCTGGTGGGTTGAGGATCTCCCCACACCCTGCCACGAGGGGTAAGTCGTGGGGGCTGAAGGGGAGGGGGACGTTAGGTGGCAGGCAGTGACTCTGGGAGAAACAACACCAACAAAAAAAAATTTAAAAAAGAACTGCTTCAGAAGAAAGGGAGGCTCTTTATAACTTGGTCAGAAATCAAGAGATTGTTATAAAGGAGGCGGACAAAGGAGGGGCCATAGTTGTTATGGATTCCATTAATTAGAAGCATGAAATGCTGACACAGTTGGACAATAGAGTTTTTTTGTCCTTTTAACACATGGTCCTACAAACAGATTCAAGACTGAGATTGATTGTCTGTTGTATGAGATGTACATCAATTGTATTAGAGCTGTAATCTATAGTCTGCCAAAAATACACACGTGCCTTGATAATCCTCCAGCCAGGCCCATAGTGTTGAATATTGGTTCACTTACGGAACCACTTGTAAATTTGTAGATGAACAAATTAAGCATTTACCACAGTTGGCCCCCAGTTATATTCAAGATGCTGCACATATCTTACAAACCTTAGAAAACCTATATGTTGAACCAGAGTGGTGGATGGTTACACTAGATGTTACAGCCCTATGCATGAACATTCCCCATGATTGTTGCAGCTCAAAAATGCTTGGCGCAGTATGTGGAGTGCTGTTAACTTTTGTATGTGTATTTTAATAAATCATATTTGAATTGGACAACCAAGAGTGGTTTACGTGTCCTGTGGATGCCTTAGCACGGTCTTTGGAGGTGTTATGATTTCAGTGAATTACGACTGGAGCTTGGCACATCTCTCTGGTGGCCAGCTTCTGCTGCCTTTCTTTTTGGTTTTTTAAACTAACTTTATTTATATTTTAACTTCATAGACAGATGACAGACGTTACAGTATTTGATACTACCATTACTAAAAAATATGAAAACATGTAATTTAAAAAACATATCGCTAAGAACACACGTTGGAGGCTCAACCCCTACTACCTACGCTCTGAACAGTTTAGGGAGTTCATATCGGACAAATTAGCCGAGATACTAGAACTCAATCCCTCCGCGGATGCCACACCTGCAATTCACTGGGACACTATCAAAGCTGTCGTAAGAGGCCATATTATACAACACACTGCAGAGCTAAACCGTCAAAGAAAGGAGCGCAGAACTGCCCTAGAGGAGAACCTACACTTTCTCCAGTTTGCACATAAGCGCGGGGACACCTCTGTGCTACCCCAGCTTCAGGAAGTTAAAGCAGAACTTGATCGTCTTGCTCTTCAACAAACTGAGCTAGCATTAACATTCTTGAGGCAGAGATACTACGAGGTGGGACCTCGTGCCACGAGACTGCTGGCATACCAGGCTCAGAGGCAAAGGAAAGCCTCAACGATTACCTCGCTTAAGCACCCAACAGGGGGTCAGTCCCTAACTAAAATACATGAGATAGCAGAGGCATTTGCAAAGTATTACTCGGATCTCTATACCCCAGATTACTCACCCACAGCGCTCCAAATTGCAGAGTACCTTGAGGGGATAACATTGCCTTGACTCGATATAGCCCAAGGAGAAACCCTAACCTCCAGTATAACCGAGCAAGAGATAGCAGAAGCGATCTCTACAGCGAAAACTTTAAATTCCCCAGGTCCAGATGGCTACGGAACTGAGTTCTATGGAGCTATGAGGCAACAAATATCTACTCATCTCCTTACTCTGTATAATTCCATTCTTGCAAGTGATCCTCCGCCCCCATCGTGAGCACCTGCTAGATCTCTGTAATCCCGAAGCCTGGGAAAACCCTCAGCACTGTGGCTCATATAGACCTATCTCGGTACTAAACTCAGATTATAAGATGTTCATGCATATTATAGCACACCGCCTAGACAAGATAATGCCCATATTAATAGACCAAGACCAGACAGGCTTTGTTAGAATGCGTTCCACAACAGATGACATCAAGCGTACTCTGCACATAGTACATAGGATGCATACGAGCAATGTTCTATTGGTCCTCGTCAGCCTTGATGCTGAGAAAGCATTCGACAGAGTAACATGGTCCTTTCTATACAAAGTCCTGGAGAAACTCGGTATCCCCAGGAGTTTAGTTGGGGTTCTACAAAATATTTACTCGTCCCCTCAGGCCTGCGTTAAGGTGGGAGGCCATCACTCTGAGTACTTCCCGCTTAAACGGGGAACCAGACAAGGCTGCCCGTTATCGCCTCTTTTGTTTGCAGCCTTTATAGAACCCCTAGCCCAATACATTAGGGAATCTGTAGACATCACCGGAGTGAATATAGCGACACAGAGCATCGAATAGCGTTATGCATGACGATGTCTTACTGTACCTTTCAAACCCTGAGCAATCCCTGCCAGTTATAAGGCTACTCCTGGACCAGTATAGTCAAGTTTCCGGTTACAAGCTGAATTTATTAAAATAGAAATTCTCTCATTCACTACTTCTCCCTCAGCACACATAAATTCCATCTTCCCATGCAATTGGAACCTAACAAAATTAAAATACCTGGGGTATATATTTCTCAAATTATGCTGAATTCTTCCAAAATAACTATGAGCCCTTTACAACTCAGCTCAGAGGCGGATTTGGGGCCTGGGCCACATTACCACTCACTTTAAGCCAGGATAGACCTAATAAGAATGGTTACCTTACCAAGAGCCTTGTACTTGTTCCAGAATGTCCCAATATATATAGAAAAGAAAACATTTGTGGAATGGAACCGCCTTATTTCTAAATTTATTTGGGCAGGCAGAAAACCCCGAGTCCGAATGAGGATACTTAGCCTTCCTCGGGGTGACGGAGGCCTTGCACTACCAAATTTACAATTATATTATCGGGCGGCAATGATGACTCATATTATGGCAAGACAAAATGGGATAGGTGAGCCACATTGGCTACAAATAGAACAGGTCCTCATGCCAGATAAAGATTACTTTCAGAACCTGTATGCTTCCTGCCCTAGGCTGGCCCCCCAGCCCCCATCAGACCCATGGCTCAAAGCGCGCAGTAGGGCATGGCAATTAATTAAAAAAACGCAATCCTTAACCCTGTTTATGGCACTGATTTGCCCAGTTTCAAAGCTGAGTGACTTTCCCCCAAACAGACTCGACCATGGCTTCCAGACTTGGGAGAGGTATGGACTGAGATATCTTACACATGATGTCCCATGGAGAATTATGGCCCTTTAACAAAGTGCAAAGAAGGTTTAATATTCCGAATGGGGATTTTTACAGATTCCTGCAACTAAGACACTACAGTCGAGAACTCCCTGAGGTATCCCATAATCCGGAGAGTTACCCCGCTTTGTTGGAAATTCAATCGCAAATGAATACGGGTGCAGAGAGGCTCCATCTACTCTCCCGTTATTACAAAGCCCTTAACACTCAGGGAACGATATACACAGGGACCATACGCGCCCAATGGCAGGAAGAACTTGGTTCTCCCTTCACACAAGATGACTGGCAAAGAGCCTGCGAACACTCCGCTAGAGTCACAAGCTCCCATCAATGGCGGGAATTTACGTGGAAGAACCTAACTAGATACTTCAGAACACCAGTAATGACTAGTCACTACTCCCAATCAGCCTCGGCAAAATGTTGGAGAATATGCGGTGAGACTAGAGCCACACACACACACATTATGTGGTCCTGTCTGGCCCTCAAGCCTTTCTTGGACCAACTACAGGATCACTTAAGAGAGATATTTGACCCTCAACTACAACTGACTGGGGAGATGTACCTTTTCCTTGACACTCCAAAGGAATATAAAAACCCAAACTCTAGATACCTCTTACATTTATTGCTAACGGCAGCCAAAAAAGCGGTCACTAAGCAATGGCTGACAGACAACATACCCACAATTCAAGAATGGTGGGGTATCACCAAACAAATCTACCAGATGGAGCAAATTACCCACGGGTTGAATCAATTAAAAGAGAAGTTCTCAGATAGGTGGTCCCGCTGGCTATTATATTACATGATACATGAATGACACCTTTGTACCATAAGATGGAATTTTGGGTTAGAGAAGAGACCGTGATCCTTAAGCGGCGGCAGCCACTGCCCTTGATGGGGGGAGGTTTGTGTGTAGATAAACCGGTATTAAAACCTACTCAAGTATAATCCTACAGGATAACAAAGCAAATAGGATTGGAGAGGGTGGAATGGTGTGGCTGGCTCCTCTGGGGCTGGGCGCCCGCAGTCTTAAGTGGCCTCGGAAAGTCAAGGTGATGGTATCCTAGTTTGGAACAGGCATCCCCTTATTAATTAACTGATCTGAGTGATATCTGTTGTCTATTTATAATACACAGATCAATGCATTGTACCCCAACAAACCTGTCAATGTTTGTATGTATGTTTGTATGTCGAAATATGAAAAATTTTAATAAAAATGAGATTTATAAAAAAAAAACAAAAAAAAAAACATATCGCTGCTCATTTCAGTATTTTCAACATGTCCTTAGATCACGGAGTCTAAACTCCTTTGACTCAAGATTTCCCAAGAGGCAAGATTTCCTTATAAGAGAAAATCACCCTTTGTCTGAGAGAAAACCTTTTCCAGATGTATCTAGGGAATAAATTCGGGTCTCAAAGGTGAGATATATATATATATATAGCACCCATCTTCTCCAAATTAATTCAAATTTTGCCCATGTCTTATTTATTAAGGCAGTTAGGGATTCCATCTTATAAATGGCTAGCATTACATCCTGCCATTGTGATAAAGTTATCTGGTCTTGGGTTAGCCGTTTTCTTGTACTAGCCTTCTGGGCTGCCAGAATACAAATCTTTAATAGTTTTTTTTGTATTTATATCACTACACTCTGGGGGCACCTCAGAAAAAAAGAATAAACCCAGGGATAGGATTAGCGACTGAGAGAAAATGCTCGTCAACTCCTCCTGTAATGCTGCTTTGTAATATTTTAGTTTAGGGCAACTCCACATGATATGAGCCAGGGCTGCCAGAGACTCCCCACATCTTCTCCAACATTCAGGGATCATCCCAGTCTGGATATTATTTCCAGTTAATCACCCCAGTCCCCCAGTGTATCTGTGCCAAGTGGCAGTCCCACCTCTCCTCAGATATTTGCATATCCAAGTCAGACTCCCATGTCTTTCTAGTTCTTTCAAGCAAGTTTGTTTTGGAGGGAGAGCAATGCCTTGTACAAGTATGAGATGATGTGTTCTAAGCTAGCTTTACTATCTGTGGCCGCTGTAAGTATTGATATTATTGTGGGGATATGGGTCAAGGCCAAAAGGTTCGGGGAAAGGGAGCCAATAAAATCCCGCACCTGGAAGTACCTGAACCAGTCTTGTGGGAGAAGTCCATATTGCTCCATCAGTTCGGATAGGGGCTGAATATCTCTCCCCCCCCCCCCCAATAAGAAATGTGCCACAAGGTGAAGCCCTGCCCTCTCCCACCTTCTAAAAGCCAAGTCCATCTTCGCCAGGATAAAAGATTCCCTGTATGGAATAGAACTAAGGAGCGGTTTCCAAGTAGTTAACTTCCTCTCAGTCAGGAACTCCCGCCATACATGGAGTGTTGCCTCTGTGTAAGGATTGGTCTCTCCTCTCTGCCCCCGGCTGCTCTGCTGAGATAATAAAATCTTATTTGTCTGGAGGAGGCCTTTCTCTCTCGTTTCTAGCTCCTTCCAGTGCACCATATAATTATTTTAGCATCAGTAGACCACCATCCTTAACTGGGCAGCTCAATAGTATAGTCTAAGGTCTGGCAGCAGCCCCCAGGACTTTGGTAACTGGAGCACCGAGTATCTAATCCTGGGCCTCTGGTGCCCCCACAAAAATGCAGAGACTCTTCGGTTTAGATCCCTATAGATCTCCTTCGGGATCACCAAGGGTCTGTGCAAGGTACAAAAACCTTGGGAGGAGAACCATGAGGACCGCTTCCACTCTTTGTACAAGCAGAATAGAGATTATAGCCTAACTCTCTAAGTCTCTTCTCAGGTTCTCCAGAAGTGGGGAATAATTACTTTTAAACATATCTGCACTATTAGCTTCTGCTGCTTTTTAAGGGTGGAACTCACTCGCATGCATCCTGAAAGCCCCATTCCATGAAGTTAAGGTAGCTTCATAATTTTTCTTTGTCCTTGTTGTTAGTTGAGCGGTGGCCTTCTTGTCTCAAAACGGGCAGTTGAAAATATTTAAAAAAGCACGTCAAAACTGGCCCCATTATTGTCTGTGGAGCGCGTGCCCCCGTGCTAGTCGAGTACTGACATTACAAAACGTGCCAGTGTGGGGGTGTGCCTCCAACATAGGAAGTAAGGGTGTTTTTGCTCGGGGTCCAGGAATCGTATTTTACAAGTGTTTTTTTCTTTTTTTTTAAATTAACAACAAAAAATTACACCTTGTATACGGATCGTTGTACCAAACAGTAAGCTTCGGAACCTGGTAAGGGGAGAGAGGTTATGTAAATGAACACCTGCTGTATAACTTTGGAGATAGATGTCCTATGTCAGGTTGTTGTGGCTGGCCTAATAACATGATCTCACCTTTTCCCAACTAACTTTATATCCTTATAAATTGCCAAACTCTATTATTAATCACATTATATATTTGTATGTACTGTATATATCTGAAATACATAATATATCATCTGCATATAATGATAGTAAACGTGTATGGTTGTTGGTTACTGTTCCTTTATTTGAGAATGTGATCTTATGGCTACTGCCAATGGCTCAATATATAGTGCAAATAATGATGGGGAAAGTGGACTACCCTGTCTGGTCCCCCTGGTCAAATGAAAAAAATCAGAAACTTCCTGGTTTGTTTTCACTCTAACCCTTGGTTTATTGTGTAATGTTGCTTATCCATTTTAAAAACTGATCCCTCGAACCGCATCTTTCCACCACCTTAAATAAAAAAGGCCGGTACACTCTGTCAAAGACTTTTTCAGCATCAGTGATGAGATTTCTGACCCAGCGGATATCAATATTAATTGTGTGCCTAATATCATGTTGTATCCTCCTTCCCTCAGTTAAAACCAGTTTGCCCTTCATGAATTAAAGATGGTGTGACTTTACCTAAACTCTTAATTATTTTGTTGAAAATTTTGTAATTTACATTTCGTAAAGATACAGGCCTGTATGATTTTGATTCTGAAAAAGGATAAATCAGCTAGATTTACAAAGGAAATTATGGCTTTCATCGAAGGAAGGAAGAAGCTCACCTTTAAGATTTATTTCTGAAAAGAGGCTTAATAAGAGAGGAGCCACTACTGATGTTATATTTTTATAGAATTCCAATGGGAATCCATCCGGTCCTGATAATTTCCCATTAGATAAGGAGTTGATGATTTGTTCACTTTCTGTTAATGTGAAGTTTAATATAAGTATAGCTCTATCATTTGCAGAGATTGATGGAAGAGCGAGATCTTTCTGTTTTTTTTGTATTTTCTATTTTGCGCCTCCCTGTGCGTCTCGGCTGGCCTCTCCTTCGGGCCGCCTTGGACCTTGCCCCAGGCAACCCCTGCTGCCCCATACTGCACCCCCCCCCCACGTAACCTGACGTTATCCTTCATCGGGTGTGTCCTCTCCTTCCGGGGAGAATGAGCCTCTCAGCCTTACCTGCTTGTCCCTGGGTGCTGCTGGGATCTGTGCTGGCTGTCCGGGGCATCCGTGGCGGCGAGAGTCCGGCTGCCATCATCCAGTTGGCCAAGATGCCATTTTTCCTCATTTTCTCTGCCCTGCCCCTCAAGTTCTTGGCCTTGCGTGGGTGGCGTCCTCGGGCAGGGGCATGCAGGGGGCATGTCGAGGCATCACATCTCCCAAGCATGCAACCAATCCGCCCAGAGGTGCCCAGGCAGTACCCCCCCCAAGGAAGAAAGTGTCCAATGGACGCTTGTGCATCCCTTCCCTGCTGGACTCCGCTCTTGGTACGTGGGCTCGGGGTGTGAACCCGAGTCGCCAGCATGCAAAGTGGAGCAAGATCTTTCAAGACGTTATCCATTTCTTGTGAATCTGGAATATGTTCAGCGGTATAAAAAACTTTGTAAAACTCTTTAGAAGTCTGGTTAGTTTCTTTTGGATTAGTAGATCTCACTTTGAGGGGGCTCTTACAGAATGCTCCATTAGGACTGAAGCCGGCAGGTGCTAAGACCACACGGAAAACTTCCAGATAGCAGTAATTCACGGGAGACCATCCCAGACATCGGCCCACCCCTGACGTCTGCCTATGGTATAAAAGGGGAAGTCCCCCAACCCAACCTCAGTTCTTTTCCCGCTGTAGACCTGTGCAAGTCAGACCTTCACGGAGACCTTCTGCGCTAGTTGACCACCATTTTATTTGTGTTTTACCTGCGTTTATTATTGTATTCTTCTTCTTTTTACAGCTTTTTTGTGCATGTCGTCTTCTCCATCCACCTCTTTGGTGTAGCAGTGGACGAACTGTGCTTGTGGCAAGCAGCACCCCCATAAGATAGGCCATGCTCCTTGTCTGCTTTGACTAGGCCTGGACCACGACACTGAAGCCTACCAGCACTGCCAGGATTTTAACCAGTGCACCAGGCTATGCCGCCAGAAGACCCTGAAAGCCTTTCTGCCACAGCAGAGACTAACGGCGATGAAGAAGGAGCTCAATAAAAGCACCTCTTCTTCACCAGCCTCCGGGGCTTTGACATCTTCTTCATCTCACAAAGAGAAGTAGAACAGTGGAAAGCACAAACACCGGGAGAAGCATAGAGACGAACCCCAGTCAGCTTTCTGCTCCAGGTCCCCGCACAAGTCAAGAACTGAGCCTGGGTCTTCCTCCCACGGGAGGTCGGCCCTTTCCACCCCGGCAGCCCTCACTCCCTCCAGGCTCCCAGTGGTCAAATTACCTGCTATCCTTACCATCTTGGGCGGTGTTTCTCAGGGGCTCGGAACTTTGTCCCCAGCCTCTCCGCCCCTGATGCCTAGGTCCTTACATCTTGCAGGTCCTCAGCCAGGTGGGTCCTCCTTGGGTGGCGGGTCTTTGACCGCCGCCTTCCCGATCTGAATGCCAGCCAAGTTGGCCCAGACTTCATGGACCGATGCCACCAAGCAATGCATTCATTTCCCCAGTGAGAGCGACGCCTCTGCCCCACTCAGGAGCTTGCTACCCGGGACAGGTCTCTCCTTCACGGCCGGCACCCGCTGAATCTCCAGACCGGTGTCCGCCTACACCTGTCCAGTTAATGACTACCACCCTGACACCATCCCCAGTGACACCTCGGCCGTCATCACCCAACCCTCCGCTGTCACTGGCAACCCTGTCGTCCCTCCTTAGCTGACACCTGAGGATCCGATGCCTGATCTGTCGACGCTCACTAGGCCGGTGCCAGATGGCTCAGCATCCCAGTGGCCGACGCCCGTCAACCCGACTTCTTCAGAACTGATGGCCGGGTTACCAGGGCCTAAGGAGCCTATGCCGGGGCCCACTAGTCCTGCACCCCAGTCGCAGGCTCCCAGAGTCATGCCTCAGAATCTGCCCACAGATCTTAATGCCCTGTTTGCTGCTTGGTGGGCGTACTTTAGGGACAAAGAGTTCCTGAGGGAGCCTCCTACTCCTAAGGACCCTCCTCCAAATCCAGATAAGGATAAGGTCCCTCCTGGGAAGGCTCCAATATCTCCTCCCAAGGAGCCTACCCTACAGCCTGACAAGGATGGCGTTGGCCATCCGAGGACTCACTGGTGAAGGCATCGTCGCTCGCCCTCTCCATCTCCAGACTCGGGCGAGTCGGGACAGTATTCCTCCTCCTCCTAATCTGATGAATCTGAGGGCTCTGACCTACCATCAGAACCAGAGGAACCTAAGGATACACCTTGATCCTCTCCAGATGACCCTACTGTTATGGAGGTGATGTGGCACATTCAGTCCCTTATGGGTTGGGACATGGAGGAAGTGGACCTCGAGCAACGTCGGCTGGCCATTTTTCTCCGTAAAAAGGAGTCACTAACCTTAGTCGTTGCACCCCTTATGGATTCCTTCAAGGACATCAATAGGGCTGCCTGAAAGCATCCATCCTCTACTCCAGCAATATGCAAGAAGGCAGATCGCCTGTATAATGCTCCACGAGATGAGCCTTTTTATGGAGAGCAGCCAGAGGCTGAATCTGTAGTCATTAACGCTGCCCATGACTGCTCTGAGCAACCCAGGCACCTTAGCACTCAGCCTTCCAACAAGGACTTCAGACAGATGGACCAATTCGGTAAGAAGGTCTATGCTTCTGCCACCTGCGCTATGTGTTCCCTATTTTTTTCTGGCCCACGTGGTCTTATACCAGAATGCCCTGTGAGAGAAGGCCTTGGAGGTAGCACAAGCTCAGCTTGATGCTCCAGGCAAGACCAAGCTGCTGAACCTTCTGAAGTCTGGCTTGGATGTTGGCACTCGTGTTCTCTGAGCCTCCTGTGACTCAGCGGATTCCGCAGGCAGAGCTGTGGCTACAGGAGTTTGTCTTCGTCACTACTCCTGACTCAGAGTCTCCAGTTTTGCTCCAGATGTGCAGTCCAAAGTCTTGGATGCCCCTTTTAGGGGTCCTGTTCTTTTCAGCGAGGATTCACAGAATATAATCACTTGCCTACAAGAGTAGGGCAGTACTTTGCACTTAGTACACACTTTTTGCTGGTCTTAGCCTAAATCCTCCCAGGGGCAGTCCTTTTGTTGCCCCTCCAAGCAGCAGTCCAGGGGCCAACAGCCCAGAAGTACCTTTAAGCGAAAAGCCACTACTTAAACCACTGGAGGTTCAGTCCCCAGGCTCCCAGCACCTCCCAGGCTGCTTTGCCTGTCCCCGGCTCTTCGGCCTGACTCCTTATCCGACCTCCTCCCCTGGCCGAAACCCTGGGGGAGGCATGGGAGTCGTTTTTGTCTTTACCTAGAGGGATGGAACAAGATAACCTTGGACCAATGGGTCCTTTAACTAGTGGAAAAGGGGCACACTCTAGAGTTCTTGGAGATGCCCCAGGACAATCCCCCATTACCCTCGGGCCCACATAGCCCTCATCCAAGAGGAAATCCAGGTGCTCTTGCAAAAACAGGCCATAGAACCTGTCCCGCCAGCACAGAGCAGGAAGGGATTCTATTTCCTTTTCTTCCTGATTCCAAAGAGAAATGGAGACCTGCGTCCCATCCTGGACCTCAGTCATCTGAACCAGTACCTAGAATACAAACGCTTCAGGATGGTCGCTCTCCCCAGCCTTCTACCTCTATTTCATAAGGGGGATTGGCTTTGTTCTCTGGAAATACAGGATGCTTATCTTCACATTATGGTTTTTCATCCCCACAGGAGGTTCCTTCTCCTACGCTTCCAGGGAAACCGTTACCAGTTTTGGGCTCTGCTTTTCAGCCTGTCCTCTGGGCCCGAAGTCTTTATAAAGTGCCTTGCAGTGGTGGCTGCGGCCTTATGGAGGGAAGGCTATTATGTCTTCCTTTACCTGGACAATTGGCTTCTGACAGCTCCCACCAAAGAGCAGTTACTCAGAACCATGGAGGCCACCTTCGCCTTGTTATGGGATCTGGGGATCACTCTGTCTCCCCAAATCCTCCCTTTGGCCAAGCCAGAGGCTTCAGTACATCGGGGCAATCTCGGACACTGCCCAAAGCAAAGCTTTTCTGCACTCAGACAGGGCAGAACGCCTTCAGGCACAGGCTCGACTGTCTCATCGTCTGGCCAGGTCCCAGCCAGGTCTTTTCTAAGGCTGCTGGTACACATGACAGTGGCCATTGCAATGGTTCCCTTAGCTCACCTGCACATGAGGGTGGTCCAGTGGAACCTTTGTGTCCAGTGGGATCAGTGCACAGACAATTTGGAGCAACTGGTGTTGGTCTTCAATCCTGTGCAACAGATTCTGCCATGGTGGCTGAACCCCACAAGCCTCTCCAGAGAGATCCACTTTTGGACAGAGTTGTCTTGTCAGATCCTGACCACGGATATGTCGGGCCAGGGCTGGGACACCCATCTGGCAGACCATCAGACTCAAGTGACTTGATCCCCACAGAAGAAGCATCTCCACATCATTGTTTTGGAGATGCAGGTGATCCTGTACGCCCTGCAGGCCTTTCAGACGAACCTGCTCCCGGGCCCTCTTTTGATCCAGACAGACAATATGTCCGTGGTCTTTTACACAAACAAGCAGGGGGGAAATGCACTCTTACCCCCTCTGCAGGGAGGCCATGAGAGTCTGGCATTGGGCCATAGAGCATCATCTGGACCTGACTGCTGTACATGTTCCAGGCGTTCAAAATACCTTGGCCGACAGCTTAAGCCGGTCTCGGTCCAAGGCATACAAATGGGAGCTTCTTCCCTCCATGTTCGAAGATCTGTAACACAGGTGGAGCCATCCCTAGCTGGACCTTTTTGCATCCCCATTCAATGCAAAACTGCCCAGTTTCTGCTCGCTAGATCCAGGGCCTGGTATTTTCTGGCAAGACGCATTGTCCCTCTCCTGGACAGTGAGGTTTCTGTACCCCTTCCCTCCCTTTCCATTACTGCAGAGGGTTCTTCTCAAGTTACGGTCAGAGAGAGCAGTGATGATCTTAATAGCCCCTTACTGGCCATGCCAAATATGTTTTCCACTCCTCCAGCAACTAGCCGTGGAACCTCTCATCCCCCTGCCCCTCTGCTCGGACTTGCTCTCCCAGGAGCAGGGCACTCTGGTCCATCCGGACCACAAGTGTCTGCATCTTCATGAATGGCTCCTGCAGACTTAGCGGTTGCCCAATTTGGGGTTTCTCCCCGGATGGCAGACATCCTAGTGGCAGCCAGGAAACCTTCCACTAAGACCCACTTATGCTATGAAGTGGAAGCGGTTCTGTATATGGGCCACTGCTCGTCACCTGGATCCCTTCACCTGTCCAGTACATCTAGTTCTAGAGTACCTCATTTCTCTGTTGGACTCGGGTCTGGGTTACTCGTCGCTTAAGGTGCACTTATCCGCTATCTCTGTGTACCATGCACCTATAGAAGGCAAGACACTTGCTCAGTTGGCTCTCTCCCACACTTTCGTGTGGGGCATACTACATCTGAAGCCTCCCATCAGGGACTCTGTTCCTCCATGGGACCTTTTATTCATGTTAGAAAAGCTTACTTTGCCTCCCTTTGAGCCTACCACAAGCTGTAAGCTACGCTTTCTGTCGTGCAAAGTATTGTTTTTAGTTGCTATTACTTATGCTCAAAGCCGAGCTTCAGGCTCTGAAGTGTAAAGAGCCTTATTTAGTTTTCCACAAGGACAAGGTGTCTTTGCGGACTAATCCTAAGTTTCTGTCTAAGGTGGTGTCTGAGTTTACACTGAATCAAGACATCCACTTGCCTGTCTATTACCCAGAGTATTCTAATCGAGGGGAGGCCTTACTTCACACTCTGGATGTCCACTGGGTGCTTCGCTATTATTTGGACCGCACCTGTGCCTTTAAGTTTCATTTGCCCCTAGGAAAGAAGGGACGCCTGTTTCAAAGCAGTGTTTGTCCAAATGGTTAGTCAATTGCATTGATTATTGTTACTGCAAGTACGACAGGCCTTTACCAGGGCCAGTTAAAGGCCATTCTACCAGGGGCATGACTGCTTCCTTTGCCTCTTTCAGGAATGTGTTCATTGCTGATATCTGTGCAACTGCCACTTGGAGCTCTAGCCACACTTTCATTTGACATTACAGTGTGGACATTGCGTCTAGACTCAGGGCAGGCTTTGGACTTGCAGTCCTGCAGGGCCGTCTCTCTTGAGAGCCTTACGCTGACTTCTTCCTCCTCCCAGCTGACCGGGGCCAGTCCTTACCACTGCTTGAGACACGGTCCTGATGGTGTTGCTTCCAGTTTCTGTTTGTGCCAGGAGAACTGAGGTTGGGCTGGGGGACCATCCCTTTTATACCATAGGCAGATGTGGGGGCCGGGCTGACGTCAGGGGGCAGTCCCCTGCTAATTACTACTAACTAGAAGTTTTCCGTGGGGGGGCCTGGCGCATGCCGGCTTTAGTCCTAATGGTGTTGCCCACTGCAAGAGCTCCTCTCGAAGATCTACTGTTATGGTAAGTTCTTACATAACTGTACTTTCTTGTGCCGTTAGATAGTTCAGTAATATTTATTGCCCCGGCTTTGTTCACAACGAGATTGCATGGCAAATAATTTAGCTGGCAAATCAGAGATCTAATAGTGCTTAGCTGTGGCTCTCAATATGCTTTTTTTCTGCTGCTAGATTAATATAGGTATTATACTTTTCCCTTACAGATACTTTCCTCACATCTAGCCTATAAACTGGTGTTGAGTTTATGCTACCAATATTTCTTGTTCAAAGTTTTATTTTTATTTTATTCTTTTGGTAACCAGGTTAAGGCCCACTAGGCAAAGGTGCCTGTTTTCATGGGCGACCCAGGAGCACTGGGGAGGTTAAAAGACTTGCTCACAGTCGCATAGTATGCAAGTGGAGGTTGTGTGAATCAAACCCAGGTCTGTCTGCTGGATGTACCACACTCATTCACAGCTCATTACTCTAACCTGTAGGCTATACCTCCAGCTTAACATTCTCTGGCTTTGTTTTCTTTTAAAAATTGGCAAAGGAGATTATCCACCCGCTTAAATAGGCCTTCAAAGCGTCCCATTTTGTGGTATATAAAAACTGAGTAGCTGGGTTCCAGTGCAGAAAGAAAATAATCTCCTTTCTATACCTCTGATGTAAAGATATGATGGGGGGCGCTGCTGAGCAGCCATCGAGAAGCAGCATATTTTCTCGGCTCCCAGGTTTAATTATCTAAAATACCTAAAAGTTGGAATATTCACCGTTTAAAGTGCTCTGTTTGGTGCCTCACACTTCTCTAACTGGCAGGATGGGCAAAACCCGAGGTGCAAGTGCTCGTTCATCAGATTTTTTCCCCCCCAAAGAAACAGCAACAACAGCATGAGGAGCGGCCTGTGGCATCCGGTGGAGCCACTGACTTGGCTGATTTGCCACGTGGAGGAGCATCACTAGCCTCGATCCAAGCGACCTTACTGCAGCTCGTTAAATTGGTGCAGGAGCTGGACAAGAAGTTTGACACCTTGACTCCCAGGGTTTTGGCCCTGGAGGCTAGAATGGACTTATGTGAGCAAACAGTGCAAAGGTCAGAATCCTCCGCTCTTAAATCTTCTGAGGTGACCGTGAAGCTTAACAAGGAAAATTTCCTGCTGCGGTTATTTCTTGAGAACATGGAGAACCAGACGAGAGAGAAATCTGAGGATCAGGGGGCTGTCCATGGCTGCTGAGGGGGAGGATTGCCTGAGCTTTGTTAAAACATTTCTACATACTCTTTTGGGATTTATGGAGGAAGATCCTTCCATACCTTTTGAAAAAGCTTATAGAATTACCCCACAACTTGCAGCAGCAGACTCTACAGTTCCCAGGACTCTGTTAGTAGCGTGTACTGATGTTGGAGACTGGGACAGAGTGTACTCTATCGCCAGGAGATGAGGATCTTTGAAATACGGAGATGATTCCATCATACTCTTCCCCGACCTCTCCTATAGCACCAGGCAAAGGCGCAGGATATGCGATGGCATCAGGAGTTGTCTACAGTTACTAAAAGTCCAGCACCAACTACTGCTCCTGGCTAAGCTCAGAGTGACTTGGCAGGATCGCCAGTACCAGTTCAGTGACCCGAAGGGTGCCGACACGATGGTGCACTGTATTGAGCAGGAGTTGGCAGCAGGTACCACAGAGGAGAATGCCTTCGATGAAGGATGAAAGCTGAGGCCTCTAGCTATATGACTGGCATTGAGCAGACATTGGCGGGCCACATTGTGGAAATATTCTGGACGGCTTCATGAGTTGTGCGGGACTGTTATACAGTTGCTCTTCTTTTACAGGTTCCAGCTACTTTTCTTTCTTTTTTTTTTTTTTTTTTTTTTGTTTTACAGAGGAGGATGGACTGTTTCCAAGTTGGGAATGTTTTGTTTTGGACTGTGCTGGACTATAATTTAAGATGCTTGTGGGGGGGGGGGTGAATTACTGTTTAATGAGTCTAAATTCTTTCTTTTTGGAGTGCTGTAACTTTAGTTCTGGAATGGATAATGGGCTGACCACCTTGGCCATCTTTGTAGACCTTGCTAAAGCTTTTGATACGGTCTCCCACCCCTTGCTGTTATCAAGCCTTTCGGAAGTTGGCCTCTCTGATTTCACCACCAACTGGTTTTGTGACTACCTCTCAGGCCAAACTCAATCAGTAAGAATTGCTGATGTCACCTCCTCCTCTCTCCAAATAACAACCGGTGTCCCCCAAGGATCAGTACTCGGCCCCATTCTATTCTCCATTTTTCTTAACGACCTACCATTAATCTGCTCATCTATTTCCATCCATATGTACGCAGACGACAGTTTTATTCGCCACTGGCTCCTCCTTGGAAGAGGTAGCTTCCAACCTCCAGGCCGACTTCGACAAAGTTCAACTCTGGTTCAGCTCCCACCAGCACTCCCTCAATGCTTAAAAAAAAAAAAGTCACCATGACCTTCGGGACTAGGCAACATCTATCTAGGTCCCCCTCCCTTCCACACCCTGGATGGGACAATTCTGAAGGATGTCACTACCTTCCGGTACCTAGGGGCATGGCTAGACCACCACCTTTTCTTCTCAGAACACATCGACACAGTCTTCAAAAAACTGCACCCCAAGCTCGGTACTCTCTATAGGAACCGCAGTAGCTTTCCTTTTGTCGTGCGACGTGATCTAGTGCAGAAGATGATCCTGCCTTTGTTTGATTACTGTGATATTGTCTATAGTGCCACGCCCAAGGCCACCTTATCTCGACTGGACCCCCTCTTCAACACTTTCTGTTATTTTGCTCTTGATGCCCCTCCCCCTGCACCCACCACTGCGATCTCTACCATTCCTTTGCACTCTCTTCCCTCGACAGTTGCCACCTTCTACACTGTACCAGATTTGTTTCAAAATTCTGGCTGGGTGCTCTCCCATCCTACCTATCAACCTTGCTACTGCCAACCCTCACCCCCGCTTACGCCATCAGGTCCCTTGATTCCCGTCAATTACTGATCCCTAGGCATAGGACCGATGTAGGCCAGGCTTCCTTCTCACACCGCTTCTCCAAACTCTGGAATGATCTTCCCCCTCAAATTCGCCTCTCCTCCAGCACCCTCTCTCTCTCTGCACTGCCCTGGCTAACTACCTTATGGTGAACTGCTCCTGCACGTGACACCCACAAGTGCCATTTCAACCCCCCAACCCCCCCAACTGCCTGACCAGCGGCATCTAGCTTGCGCTACAGAAGCTGGCTTATATATATTTGTCCAACTCTGCACTTCCTGTTTCATGCCTGGTCTCGTCCTGCCCCAATTTGCGCTTAGTATTCTATATTGTATACTGCCTCAGTGTTTTACTATATGTGCTATGTGCCTCACAGACATGTTTTCTATGTACTATGTTCCTAAATGTGCCAAGTGTTATTCTGCTGTAACTTGTACAATGTGATTTGATAACCTGCGAGTTGTCCCCCCCTCTGTACCCCCTCCCAAAGGTCGCACTGGGAGACAAGCTCTTTTTGCTCAGTGTGCCTTTCCTGGTGAAACATTTCAATAAATAAATCTGTTTTATATAGCACGTCGTGGATGGTCTTATACTTGGGCGTATACATTTGGTGTTTGTTTCTGGGAGGTTTGGGAACTCCTGAAGTTTATTTACGGAATTTCTGCTTAGGAAGAATTGCTTGGACCACTTAATTATGTTGATCATTGGTATGTGTGGTGGACATATCGAACATATGATTCCCCTTTGCCCTTCCTTGGCTGCATGCATTCGAATTGTAATTATATGGATGTTCTCTGTGTGGGCATTTTTCCCCCTATGTTACTTATGGGGAGGTGTCTTATATACTGCTCATGTTAATTTGGGTATGTGGCAACTTGATGTGTGTCTGCTATCCTCCCATGTATGTCATGTTTTGTGAGTTGTTTACTTGCAAAATTAATAAAAATAGGATGCAAAATAAAAGGTATGATCCAGCTGCAGACTATTATCTAACCTCCAGACTTTTCTACTTGAAAAAATGACTGGTGAGAGAGAAGGAAAATGGGACTGTAGTCCGCTATTTTTATTGCCCCATATTTTACTTTAAAGATCCTGTAAAGAATTGAGAAATCAGAAAAAAAAATTCTTGAGTATGATTTATGAACTGATGAGAAGTATGAATATTTGCTCAAGTTTGGAAATTCAAATTGGAATGGGTCAATTAAATTAAACTCTTCCATAAAACTTTTAAGAATCCTTACTACTGTTACCTTATGTTCAACAAATGATGGAGATCCATCTATAGGAGCCAAACTAAGTATTCACCGATAATATATAAGCTTCAAAATAAACTAATTTAAGAAAAAAGTTAGTAAAAAAAAGTATATTCTCCTCATTTGGGGCATAAACACTAGCGAAAGCACTGATTGGGAGAGTGAGACCCTTGCAATGACAAATCTACTATTTGTTTCAGAATATGTGTCAACAAATTCTGGTTTAAATTTTGTTTTTATGAGAATAATTACCCCTTAATAGTACCAGGAAAATATGTGCTTACACTCATTGCTCAAAATAAGTTACAAATGTATTTAGTTTTTATTTTATTTATTTAAAAAATTAGTAACTGGGAAAGGCACTCTGAGCAGAGGCTTGTTTCCAGGTTCAACCCAACGTAAGGGTAACGTGGGTACAGCAGTGATACAAAGCAATGAAAGGTACACAGTATACAATTCCAGTTACAATAGGGTAATTCATAAACAGGCAAAGTAGTAACAATTCAGATACAGTTGGAAAAAAAATAATTCTGGAGTAGGACAGACATGTGACAAAATAGCTTATAACTCTGGCTGAAATTTTAGCAGAATCAAAGTGTTCAGCCCTGCATCGGGCCATGAGGGGTTCAGGAGGGGTACCTTATATATACCTTACATCCCCTTCCTCATAGTGCGTTTCCTGTAAACAAATAATTTATATTTTTTATTGTAAGCATATTTGATAATTTTACGAAATTTTCTTCTGTTTTTTTGCTCCATTGACATTCCAAGATAATACTTTAAAGTCTGTCATTTGTACTTTGAAATTTTCCCAGTTATTTATTTATTTTTTTTAAGCTGTACTTTTTCCTTCTGAGGCCATACCTGTTTGCTCCCTTCTGCCTGACAACTCCACCGGGATATCCAGCCACTATCCGTTGTCCTGCACTCCATTAGGGTCTGTCTTGTCCCCTGCGGCTTACCCCCGCAGTGGAGTGGTGGGGAGCCCACAGCTCACTCACCCGAAACGGATCCAGATCAGGCACCCCCCCCAGAGCCGGAGATCTTAGAACAGCCATCAAGCCACTTGACAAGGATGCCATTTTTTCCTCGAGCCAGTGGGTGTGCAGTGACGTCGGCGGAGGAGAATGCGGCCGCATGTGCTCCCTCCTGTCATCTGCCCCTAGCTCTCCCCAGAGTACAGCGTGCATCTTGTCCCCTAGCCTCTGCCAGGGGGCAATCATGCGCCGACTGTGGGCCCTCCCCACCCCGGAGATGGAGAGCAGTCCGGACGCCGATCCCTCTCTTCCCCTGCCAACCCATGCTAGTCCCGAACACCGGTCAGTGGCGTGGCGTGGCGCGAGGTGCAGGCGATCAGCGCCTCAGCCCTCAGTGCCACCTGGCCGGCGTAGATTTTCCCAGTTATGATGTGACCTGTAGAGTAGGGATAGTGATAATAGACTTTAATACTTCACCCAGACTTTGAACAAAAAAAGAAAAATAGAAAAGTAACCACCTTCTTTTCTTGTAAAGAGCATTTCATTTACTAATTTGCAAAAGACAAAAAAATAATAATGGTTTACTGTGTTCATAAGCTATACCTTCCCAAAGCTCCCCCTAAATTCATATACCTCATATCTTTTAAGTCAGTTTATTTGGCCTCTCTCCTTGCTGATCTTTGGTCAGTTGATTGGTCCCCATCTCTACAGCCTGTAATATAAATTCTGCCCTGCATTACTTTTAGTCTAAATTCTTGGCTGTATGAGATAGTCATGCACCTCTGCATAGAACCAGGGTGCGGGGTTCACATCTTCCCTGGATATACTTACCTGTCTCCACTCCAGAGACCTTGCCTGGCGTACTTTTAAAATCACTGGCTCCCAGTCTTCATTGGCCCACTACAAAAGCCTTTGTAACACCTGTATCAAAGCCATCAGACTTGCGAAGTCTGAGAATTTTGCTTCCACGCTCCAAAACAGCCTTAATAACTCCTCCAATTTTTAGGAGGTTATCCATTCCCTTTTCTCTCCTCAAACCAAGTCTCCCTTCCCACTCTAAATATTGGTGACTCCTTTATCTCTGACCCTTCTGCTGTTGCTAAGTCTTTTAATTTCCACGTTACTATCTGTGCCTTTTCTCTACCACACCTTTCTCTCCCCCGCCTTCTCCTCCTTCATTTTCTTTCTCTCCTAAGAGCTCTGCTTTCCCTAAATACACTAAAGGGAGGTCATCCTGATGGTCTCGACCCTAAATTTCTCCTTCACTCGGCACATGCCATTACTTTTCCTATTACCTTACTTCTAAATCTCTCCTCCTTGTCTACTGCTGTTCCTGACATCTGGAAACAGGTTATTGTCATACCTATTCACAAAGGTGGTGATCCCACTTCTCCTGGTAACTTCTGTCCAATTTCTCTCCTTCCTACCTTGGCTAAGTTAGAGAAACGCATTGTTCTGTCTCGGCTTACTTCCTTTCTTTCTTGACAACTCCTCCTTTTTCACTCCCTTCCAGTTTGGTTTTAGGAAATTCCACTCCACTTCTAACTCCCACCTTTGGCTCACTGATGCCACACTTACAGGTATAAATAAAGGATTGATGACTTCTACCATTTTTGTTGATCTTGCTAAAGCTTTCAACACTGTGGCACATCCCCTGTGAGTGGACAGACTTAAAGTTGCGGGCCTTTCTGACTCTTCAGTTAGTTGGTTTTGTTCCTACCTTAAAGGTAGGTCTCAAGCTGTCTGGATAGGAAAATTCATTTCACCTTCACTTCCTGTTAGCTCAGGCAACCCTCAAGGGTCTGTCCTTGGTCCTATTCTCTTTTCAGCATTCCTAAATGACCTACCCTCTGTCTGTTCCCCTGTGTCCATTCATATGTACGCTGATGACGCAGTTCTTTTTGCATCTGGCTTCTGTACCCGTGAGCTAACCTCCCAACTACAGTTGGATTTTGACAACATTCAGTGCTGGTTCAAGATTGTCTCTTAATGCCAAAAAAAAAAAAACAGTCTCAATGAATTCTGGTACCAGTCAGAGGCTTGCCAAACTTACCTCTCCCCTGCTATTCAATACCCTTGATGGTGCTAAAACTGAAGATATCTCCTCCTTTAAGAACCTCGGGGTCTGCCTTGACCGACATCTTGATTTCTCTGTGCACATTGATGCACTTCACCATAAGCTTCACCCTAAGCTTGGTGCTTTGTACAGGAATAAAGCGAGTATACCACTCCCTGCCTGCCGAGAAATTGTACTAAAAATTATCCTTCCAATCTTGACTACAGTGACTTAGTCTACAGTAGTGCCCCCAAATCCTCCCTTGCCAGACTGGACCCCCTTTTTAGGGCTGCATGGGCGGAGCCTGCGGTCCTTTAATGATCACAGAGTGAGGACTCTGCATATTTTCCTTAATTAAAAAAAAAAAACTCATTCTCTCCACCCATCACAACCCTACGCCCTCTCTGGTGCCCGTGCTTTACTGCTATCCAAACAACTCCTCCTCACCCTTTCTCTGCCCATCAGCAGTCTATCCCCTCCCCGATGTCCTTTGCTCTGCCCCGCTCCTCATCATCCTGCTCTAAAAAGAAACCCTCCTGCTACCCCCAACACTGCTATAGGACACCTGGGCTGAAGATCTACCGAGCCTCATGCTGCCGCCAGCCCCTGCACTCAGAACACCCCCTCCTGACAGCCTGCTGGGACTCCCAGCATAGCTTGAGTAGCTAGAGAATCTCTGACTTGCATGAACTGACATGGTCTCTGCAACAGTGCAAGCTTTGCGAATGAAATAAAAATCACAAAAAGCTAAAATTTTAAAGTTTAAAGGCACCAGGAGTCAGAGAGCAGTGCGGTGCCACCTCTTTTACACTGTAAGATCACTCCCACTTCTCAAGGACTGACAAGTCCAGCCATTTTGCCCCCTCCCCCCACCACACACAAAAAAAGTTAATAACAAAAGCTCCCAATCACAGCCAAGGTCCAGCCCACCGGCCATAACGTGTGTGTGTGTATGGCATTGGAGTATCATTAGCTGGAAGAAAAGTTGGACGAGTCCTGAGTTGGCAAAATTAATTTGTCAGTGTGCCCCACCGTTTGCTGTGGGGTACCTGGAAATGAGAATGAATACTATAGCTGCTCTGTACTGGGTGTTCAGATCTCTGTCACCTTGAATGCCCCAAAAGCACCGGATTTCTGTAACTCATTATCTGGGTTACAACCAGTGCAGACTGAGTTAGGCGAATCATAACTCGTACCATCACTGCAAGCAGCAACCGGGAGCTTCAGGCACATTAATAAATGACCTTGAGATTACATATATGACCTACCTCATTCACAAATACTGTTTAGTTATGGTTCTTCACTGTTTCCCTGGTGCTCGCATCATTTTGCAGAGTAAGGCAGATGCAGCAGTAGGATGTGCCGGCAGATCGAACTTTGTACAGGACACCCATCTTATTTTCTTTGTGTCTCAGATGTCTTACCTCCCCCCAAGTTAGTCATTGCACAGGATTTATTAAAGAGTTTTATGCACACAGGCAAGTTTGACTAAGTTGGAGGCAACCTCACACCAGTCTTTTGTAATTAAATTACCAAAATAATTCAGGTTTATGCACAAACTGGTACATGAGTATTGCGGGCATGTAGAAACGCACACAGGGGCTCAGATGCACACAAACATGAATATGTTCTAATTCAATGCGGATTCCATAGACATGCATTGAGAGCAGCTCCCACAGGCGAGTATTGAGATAAATGCACATAGAATCACACACACTTAACACCTCTCAGTGCGGTCAATGTGCATACTGTACACTTAGTTGTGCATTGAGAAAAGTTATTTGAGACTGACGTAGATTTGCACATGTGTGAATCCGTGTGAGTTATGCAGAATTGCACAGCACAGAGATTTTTTTAATATTTTTGCACATTTCTACAGGAGTTTATTAATGAGATTTGTGCACATTTTTAAATGTTTTGTTGATGCGATGTACAGTATGCACAGCTGTCAGGTATTTAGTAAAGTTCTATGCACACTTACATTCACGTTTTTCTTTTTTTTATTTTCTGGGTGAAATACACAGCTACTTTCAAGCCACGGTTTTTAGATCAATTTGAGTAAGCACATTCGTACTGCAGCCTCAAAGCAATGCCTTTTCCTCGCAAACAGTTTCACCAATCCCTTTGTTTGTTTTGGCCCCCTTTTAAGTCACCAGTACTCACGCCAGCTCTGTATATGGGACTGCACTGTGCTCTATTTGTGTGTCTACTTGTGCTCACTGACTCCCAACACTGTTTGCAATCCCTGTAATCTGGGGGCAGTGAGTTCAACTGTTGAGGTGGGTGTAGCCCTCGCCAGGAGCGTTGTACTGCCAAGCAATAAGGGTTAACTACTGTCAACAGAAATCACGCAGCACATCCCTACACTTGACACTGTTCCCTGGAGTGGGTGGCAGTCTCTGTAAGTCACAATAATTCCAACCACTGATTTATGACTGTAGCAAAAAGTGCTGCAATAGTACTTTCTGAATGTTTACTTGTATGTGGCAGTGATTAGAAAACATAACTGTCATTGTTTCTAAAGGTTTATTGATTGACAATGATGTGTCTTTACAATGAAGGTAAAAAGAAAAATAAATATGAAATACATTCATATACATACTGCACTAGTTAGACATTAGTAGTTTCACAGATCTGTGAATCAAGATAATTCTGTCCCCTTAAATCTAATTTTATATAATAGAAATATAGCAGTATGGAGCATAAACACAAGCGAGCAGGAGAGGAAACGGAAGGAAATTACCACTTTAACTAATGTGCCTAATAAATCGGACTGTAAAAGTAAACTGGGCACGTCTGGGTTCAGTTCTCTCTACCTACACCCCCATTTGGTGTACTGTCACCTAAATGTTTTGGTAATATGTCACAGTGTTTAGAAAACAGAACTGCCATTAACAGTTCACAGGTTTAAAACTCACTGCAGTCTTGAAGTGCTGTGTGACCATAATCCAAGCCACTGTATGTCCCTATATACTTCAGTCCCTCCAAGCTATTAAAATCAGATTAAAGCTGGATCCCACTGAAAGTGAGGCAGCAGAGCCAGGCTAGCCTTGGTACATGTAAACATAGTAAATTGATTTTTTTTATTAAACATAGAAACATAGAAGTTGACGGCAGATAAGGACCGCAAGGCCCATCCAGTCTGCCCATTTCTTTTTCTACCTTATAAATGTGCCATCGGCCTTTGCTCTGTCAGTGACCTATCTATTCATAGTCATTTGTATTGCTCCCTTATGCCTATCCCATGCCTGTTTGAAGCCTTGCACTGTATTCATAGCACCACTTTTGTGGTGTGTTATTCCATGCATCTACCACTTTTCTGTGAAAAGAATTTCACATTCCCCTTAATCGGCCTCCCTGTATTCTCATGCTGTGTCCTCTTGTCCTGCTATTTTTCTTATATTTAAACATGTTAGACTCTTTCACCTTGTTTATGCCCTTAAGGTGTTTAAATGTCTCGATCATATCACCCTCTCCTCCTTTGCTCAAGGGTATACATATTGAGCTCCGTTAATCTGTCCTCATATGTCTTCTGATGCAGTCCCTGCACCATTTTGGTGCCTTCTCTGGACTGCCTCAATTTGGTTATGTGTCCTTGTGAAGGTGTGGCCTCCAATACTGCAGTACTCCCAGATGGGGCTAACCAATGTCTTGTACAGAGGAATTATTACCTCCTCTTACGCGACTTCGGATACCCTACTAATACACCCTAACACCCCCAGCCTTTACCTACTGCTTTAGAGGTCTGTTTGATGATTTAGGTCATCAGTGATGATGATGCCCAAGTCTCTTTCTTCCTTTGTGACTGCTAGCAACTCCTCCCAGCCTATAAGTGGCTTCATGGTTTCTTCCTATGTGCATGATTTTGCACTTCTTTGCATTAAATCCCAGTTGCCACTCTTCTGACCATTTTGCTAGTTTATCCAGATCTCTTCTCATTCTGCCCACCCATCTGGATCATCTACCTGTTGCAGATCTTGTGTCATCTGCAAACAGACAAGCCTTACCTCTAGTCCATCTGCGAGGTCACTAATGAAGATGTTGAATAGGACTGGCCCAGGACTGATCCCTGAGGTCCCACCCACTTGTGACTTGCATCTCTTCTGACTGTATACCATTTACCACCACTCTCTGTTTTCTGCCAGTCAACCAGTTTGCCACCCAGTTGACCAACTTCTGACCCACCCCGAGCCTACCTAGCTTATTTATCAATCTTCTATGTGGAACAGTGTCAAAAGCTTTGCTGAAGTCAAGGTAGGCGACATCAACTGCTCCCCCTTGGTCCACCACTCTGGTTACCCAGTCAAAGAAATCTATGAGATTAGTTTGACAGGACCTTCCTTTGCAAACCCATGCTGTCTTGGATCCTGTGCCCCTATGGATTCCAGGTGTTGCACTATCCTTTCCTTAAGAAGTGCCTCCATAATCTTGCCCACTACTGAGGTAAGACTGACCGTCTGTAGTTCCCCCCTCCCTGCTACCACTCTTTGGAGCGGGATCACATGAGCCCTTCTCCAGTCTTCTGGGACCTCTCCTGTGCTCAGAGACTCACTAAACAATTCTGCTAATGGCTCTGCTAGTTCCTTCTTTAGCTCCTTAAGTACCCTGGGATGTATGCCATCAGGTCCCATTGCCTTATCCACCCTGAGCTTAGCAAGCTCTTGAGGACCCTTTCTTTGTGAGAGGAGTAGTGCTCACCTCCCTCCCCTGTGTCCATGATGCTGAGCTGTGGGCCCTGCCCTCCCTTCTTCAGTAAATACTGAGCAAAAGTATCTATTTAGGATAGATGCCTTTACAGGGTCCTCCTCCTCACATGCTCCCTTTCTCCATTAAGCTTAGCATACTCTCTGACTTTCTCCTTTCACTAATGTATCTATAGAAAGTCTTGTCACCTTCTTTTACTGTTCTGGTAGTGTTTCCTCAGTTTGGGACTTGCCTGCCTTACTGCCTTACCTGCTTCCCTAGGGCAGTTTGGTATGCCTCCTCATCTTCATCCCCGCTGTGTTCCCTTATATTTCCTGAAGGCCAGCCTTTGGCTCTGACCTTTCTGCTACTGTATTTGAGAATCAAAGTGGTTTCCTTCTTCTTTGCACTTCCTTTCTGTCTAACACAATGGGATGTTGCTTCAAGTATTGTATCCTTAATGCTTGCCCACTTTGCCTGTACCTCCTCACCTGTGTTTCTTTTTGCCAGGGCTAGCTTAACTCTGTTGGCCATCTTATCAAAGTCAGCTCCTCTGAAGTCCCATATTTTTGCCTTGGAATGGGATGATTTAGATGTAGTAGTCAAATTGAACCATACCATGCCCCCAGGTGACCTTCTACCTGGAGATCTGTGATCCCTTCTTTGTTAGTCAGTACTAGATCTAGGATAGCCCTGTCTCTTGTGGGTTGCTGTACCAGTTGTTTGAGGCCCTCTGCAGGGAATCCACTATGAGTCTAGTTCTGGCAGATGTTCCTGCTGGTATTGACCAATCTGTATCTGGCATGTTGAAGTCTCCCATTATCAGAACCTCCCTTTAGCTGTCATGTTTTGTATATCTTCTAACAGTAATGTGTCTATGTCCTCCTCTGGTCTGGGGCCTGTAGACAACCCCAGTTCTTATGGCTGTCCCATTTCCTGTTTCCAGGGTGACCCACAGTTCTTCTGGCTCCTTATGTGTATTCTGGAATTTCTGTAGCTTTGATATTTTCATTAACATACAGGGCCACCTCCCCTTTTGCACCTCGGTCTCTTCTGAACAATACATAGCCAGGTATTGAAGTCTCCCAAGTGTGGTTACTGGTAAACCACGTCTCACTAATTGCTACTATGTCCAGTTTAGCCTCTGACAATATTGCCTGCAGGTCTGGGATCTTATTTCCCAGGCTGTGAGCATTTGTGTACATGATTTTCCATTCGCCAGATTTTGGTGTGTTAGTTGTTAGGTGAAGTTTGGCATTACCCCTTATGCATTTGTTTACCGGGTAAGCTCAGTGAGCTCATGGACCATTTTCAGGCGCGACCAGGGCCATACAGATGGCGCATAGGAGTAGGCTGTCAGAAGTAAATGTAAAAACCATGAGGTAAACCAATAATGGGATGAAGGAGTGTTATAAAACATTCCTTCCGATGATGAATATGTAGACATTTCCATTGAAGGGGATATACTAGAGACCTTTAAGTGCCTTAAGGGCATTAAAAGACGTTGTGAAAAAAAAAAACTGGAGGGGAAACTGTTAAAAGCTGGCTGGGGGTAGGTTCTGGATGGAAGCCAGAGGGCAGTTCTTCATGGACTGTAGGATACACCCAAGATACACCGTTTATCTACCTAGCTACCTATCGATCTACCTACCTACCTGTCTATCTAGCTATGTTTGTCAATGAAACATCGAATAAATTGCTAGACCCATCATTTCTAAGCATCCTTGAGTAGAATTCAAATACAAGGGGAGATCTTTCTTAAGTCTATATGTAATAAATACAAAGAGGTTCTAAAATAAAAAAATGAATATAAAACCAAAAAAAAAAATGAAACGTGTACTTTCCCAATAACAATACTAACAGTTATAATACCTGATTTGTGTACTATCTCTGAGGCAGCGCTTCTGGTTCTTGTAAAGGTAAATCAGTTTGAAATGCTAACAGTTTGGTATAACTGAGTAAAGAGGTTTATTATTATTGTTAAATAAACCGTGTACATTTTAGGTTAGGATGCCCCCTGTGACTTTTGGAACAGACACATGTCTGGCTTAAAAAATAATAATCCCCAAATGGCGCACTTCTCGCGTTTGGGGGGGAAAGGGGAAATTGTTTAACCAGGAAAGGCACACTAAGCCGGAGCTTGTTTCCAGGTGCAACCTGGGAGCACAAGGAAGTTAAGTGCCTAGCTCAGGATCACACAGTATGCAAGTGGAAGCTGTGGGATTCAAACCCAGGTCTGGTCTGCTGGATGTCACCAGATTTGCAACTCAGAGCTTTAGACCACTGCACTATACTGCCTCCATATAGTTTGCAAATATATGCACTCCATATAAATGTTTTCATTGATTTCGTAAGAGGGATGCTTGGGATAGCCTCTCGACCCTGTAAACATCAAAAAGAATATAGAATATAAGCAAACAAAAGTAATTAGTTTTGATAGACATCTGGGTTGAAGTATAATGTGAACTCCTTGGCCATAAAGGTTTCTAAAGGGTAATGCAACCCCTCTCCCCATAAAATACCACACGGGGATAAGCAGCTCAGATGGGGTCCTGATGCCAAACCTGTTTAAAACAATGACATCCCAACTGAAATTTCAGCTAAACTTTAAAGGGGGGAGGGGCACTTAAAGTTGCTTGGTGATGCTGCTGCTGGGGAGGCTGTAGGTGATGAAGGATGAAGCAGGTGAGTTGGTCCAGCTGATGCAGGCAGGAGCTGGTGCATAGACAGTGTGTGCGCGAGGATTCCTGCACGCCATCAGTCTCTGCTGGCTGCTTGTGGGCAAGTAACAGGGAATTCAGCCATCATTCCCAAAATAACACAAGTGGGGTAAAATGTATTTTCTTTGTGGAGGGATCAAAATACACGTGAGTGGAATCCTCCAGATCTAAATCATTGATTGGGGTATAATTTAATTGAGGTTATCAGTGCGATGTGACTCAGAATAATATTTGGCAGTGAAAAAAATCACAAGGGTCCACCATGAAATTTGCTATAAATAATCTGTTTCCTGTACAACTATATTTTGCAAATGCACATAAAATTTAACTGGCATCAGTGGAATACGACTGGGCTTGATTGAAATCACCTCCACACACACACACACACACACACACACACACACACAGACCACAGCATGCAATTGTCAAGGGTACTGGTGATATCCCAACCCATTTATTGTTCTGACAGTTTTGTGGACAGATGTTCCAGGATGATAGCTTGGCTTGGGATGCAGTCCTTGTTTCGTGTTATTAGGAGAGAAATAATTCCATATGATTGAATCGACCTGAACATAAGCAATGCCCCAGTACACACACATTACAAATTATGCACAAATTAATTAAAATCGTATACATTCTATAATCTGACATATATAGATCCAAAAATCCATTACAGTGGTCTTTAAAAGATATATACATATTTTCATTGTGAGCTGCCCTTGCCATCAATTACCATAGAGGTACAGCATATCCCAGTTAGCCCCAAATGCATAACCAACTTTTACAGAGCAGTGTGTGCTTGCATCATCTTTCTTCAGTCAGCTATATATCTATATGTAGATTTACGTAAATCAAAATCCCTGGCAGCTCTTTTAAAGACTTCTTTTCCAGTTTGCATACCTTAGATACTGATATTACTGATGTATTGCATTTTTAGGGCTACATGGGTGGAGCCTGCAGTCCTTTAACGATCACAGAGTGAGGACTGCATATTTTCCTTAATTTAAAAAAAACACACATTCTCTCTGCTCATCACAACCTCGGTGCCCGTGCTCTACTGCTATCTGAACAGCTCCTCCCCCATTCTCTGTCCATCAGCAGTCTATCCCCTCCCGATGTCCCTTGCTCTGCCCGCTCCCTCACTGTTCTGCTCTAAAAAAGAAACCTCCTGCTACCACCCACTGTGCTCCTTATTGCCTCCCCTACCCCTCTGTTCCCGTCCCCTTACTACAAATGAAATCCTGCTACCCTCCATTCAGTCCCAATTTCCTCAGCCCTGTCTCTCCCACTGATGGAGTCCCTCTGTGTCAAACCATTATCAGTGCTGTACATCATGCCAGAGGTGAAAGAGGGATGGGAAAATGGCCCTGCTGCTGTGGCAGGCCACTTTGTTTTGGCTCGGTTTGATCACTGGTTCTGCTGCCAGCCCAGTGGCGTCCTGCCCGGGGGAACCTGCAGAGCTGCACAGCGGGGTAGTGGTGAAAGTTGTAGAATGGGGAACCCAAACAGATTCCTTCTCTGTTTGCAACAGCAGAGGCGGTATCTTTGAACAAATGAGGTTTGAAAGGGTGTGGGCGTGTAATGTATAAGCAGTAAAACAAACGAATATTTTGTTTGTGCCATGCATGAATTTGTGCCCTGTTGGTGGTGAAATACTTATGACACATACCTTTACTGATACAGAAATGACTGAGTAGAAGAAAAAAACTTGTGCACAGAGTAGTAGAATATATAATTTTGCTATGCTCGGAATTGAAGCTGCTGCGTATTCAAGAGTACGTTGGTTCGCTCCTGCAGAAGTCCTTCTCTTTTGCAGTTTTTGACGGCTCAAAGTGGTAAATCATGTACCGAGCGGGAGATGATTATCACTTGGCCAAAGCGGACCCCCAATTCAAATAACACACCACTGTTTTTGGTATAAAAAAGGGCCGCAGCTCTTTTTTCTTGATCAAAAGTTGTATACATTACATGGGACACTTAACATTTATAAAAACCTAATATGTACATCACAATTTACATATATGCACTTTACAATATATCATAGATACATACAACACTTATACAGAAACATCGTTTTAACATATGTGTATTACGTTTCCCATCCCGTAAGATCCCTTGGGCAGCCCTAATTTATGTATTGCTGAAACCCCGGCTCCTTCATCTGCTTGTTTTGAGGGGAACTCTGGCCCTTTAGTCCAACAGACCCGTTGAGGTCCGTGCCTTTCCGCAAGACAGTCTCTTCCCCCCATCTTACCCGAATTTAGGGCTTCCTAGACACTTAACGAGGAGCATGCCCGTCGTGGCTGCACTCCCCATCTCGGAGTCTTGGATCCCAGCGTTTTGGTGCACGCCCCAGCCTAGGTGTCTTCATCTCCCGATCTTCCGAGGCATACCCGTCCTAGGGTCGTGCCTCCCCGGGACACCTAATCGCAGCTCTTCTTATGTCCATTTTACCCAGGGTTAGCCATGAATTACGCTGCCTATACAGTTCTCAACTAGGTTTACTACTAGAGCCGCGACAGAGCTCTTGCTATGGCCTGGAAGTTTTTAGGGCGGAGGGTGGGAAAACTTCTTTTGCTGAGGAGCTGTTCCAGGAGGCGGATCCTGGGACAGCTCGCCGGCACTATGTGACCCTCCCTGTGAGGGAGGGTCAGGCCAACCTCTCCGGAGATCCTCGGTTGGGCCACTTGCTCGAGGCCGCCTCTTCCTTGATGGTGGCGGCCTCCCAGTCTCACCCTCTTGGGGCCTTGCCGGCAACCTGCCCTCCGGTGAGAGAGGCCGGTATGGCTATTGCCCAAGGTGGACCCCAATTCAAATAACACACCACACTGTTTTGGTAAAAAAAAAAAAAAGGCTGCAGCTCTTTTTTTGATCAAAAGTTGTATACATTACATGGGATACTTAACATTTATAAAAACCTAATATGTACATCACAATTTACATATATGCACTTTACAATATATCATAGATACATACAACACTTATACAGAAACATCGTTTTAACATACGTACATTACATATCCCATCTCCTAAGACCCCTTGGGTAGCCCTAATTCATGTATTGCTGAAACCCCGGCTCCTTCATCCGCTTGTTTGAGGGGAACTCTGGCCCTTAAGTCCAACAGACCCGTTGAGGGCCATGCCTTTCCACAAGACAGTCCCCCCCCCCCATCTGACCCGAATTTAGGGCTTCCTAGACCCTTGATGAGGAGCATGCCCATCGGGGCCGCACTCCCATCTCAGAGTCTTGGATCCCAGCGTTTCGGTGCACGCCCGAGCCTGGGTGCCTTCATCTCCCGAGGCATACCCGTCCTAGGGTCGTGCCTCTCCCCGGTGACACCCAATCGCAGCTCTTCTTATGTCCATCTTACCCAGGGTCTGCCATGAATTACCACCACTTACATATGGTGCCAACACGCATCTCCCACTAATGCCCAAGGGATCTTACTCTTTCCAAACAATACTGTTTCGCAGAAATCATTGAGGGTATTGTTAAAAATGTCGTTCCCAATATCCGATAAATGCACCCCATCATGGCTGTATAGGCCTTTATCCATTTTGGTGATCAAGAAATGCCTGATTACCTCCACGCCCAGTGAGGCCGCGAAATGGAACACTTCCCTATTCACGGACCTCCGTGCCTTGTCCATGGCCCCTGCCTTTCGCTCCCCACGCCACTGCTGGCGTGGTATCATTCTAGTCCATGCTAGAATGGTGCGAGGCAACATCTGTTTTAAGTGGGACAAACCCCTCTTAATATCCCCAATTAATCTTGGTGCCCCTAGGGTGACCAAGTCGTTCCCTCCCAGGTAAATAACCAGCGCGACCGGTAGTTGACGATGTAGGCCCAATGTAACAATAGTTTTGCATAGTGCCCCCCACTTCATCCCCCCTTTTCCTGCCCATTTAATCACAGCTCGACTTCTTGGGATGCCCAGCTGCCTCATGTAAGGCCATTTTTTCACCCTCGTGTATGCCTCCCTCACGTGTAAATGACCCACAATCCATATCTGAGGAGTTGTTGCAGCCATGCCTGTAAAACAAAGATAGAAACATGTGAGTATTCTCCCAATTTGTACTTCAATTACCACTTGTGCTGGGTTCCCCAACGTCACTTCCTGCTGGGTTGTGCTGAGGCCTAATGTACCCCATGTATGCTTTTGATGCCCACCTGCTGACCCCTTTTATCTGATCCTCTTTTAACCCACACCTGGCTGCCTCGGTGGCTGCTCCAATTCTGAATGAATGGGTGTTGTATGAGTTGGGTTTTTCCTGCCATCCATAAACCCTTTTGATAGGATGACAGCAGGAACTTGTGACCGCTTTCCGTCCCCATGCAAACAAATGCGCGTCCTATTGGACGACCCGCCACATACTCCTTCATTGTCGACTATGGGCAGATGTTCCTGGGGCCATAAACAGTGTTATAATGGCGGGGTGTCACTGGTTCGTTTTTGATTTTCGCAGCTGAAGACACAGTCTGTCTTGCCAGATGACGAAATCACTAAACTGAAGATTGGTGTTCTGGCTCGATGAGTTAGACTGTGGTACCAACTCTGAAACCCGGAAGGCCCCAAAAAATGCACATATGTATAGGGCCCTGAAAAGCTTGGTTTCATAGCCCAAGCTGCAAGTGACTGACAGTGCTTTCAGGAGGCTGGACAGTTCAGGTAGTCCTATGGGCTTCCTCGTGTCAGCCCTTTTTCCTGCGAATCTAGACATGCCCTGTATCATTTTCTTCATAATAAAACTGCTGGTTGGGTCAGGGAAACCCTCGTGCTTACGAAGAAAGGTGATGCCCGCTAGTTGGAGGCGTATAGCTGCTGGGGATTTTCCTAGGCTTTCTAAGTGGAGGATGTAGCTTTGAACTTGTCTTTGGGTATTGTGCAGTTCCACGCTTACCTCATGACCACAAAATTGCAGGAAAGACCTTAGCTACCTACATACTTCTCCATGTCGAGGGGGCCACATGGTTGTACCAGTTGGTTGCAATCTTGGTTCCTAGTCTCCGGACCGCTTCCGGTATTTGTGTGGGGAACTGGTCCACCCACGGGGCTAACCGCCTGAAGTGCTCGAGCTGAAATCGAGACAGGGCATCAGCCATAAAATTTTCTTTTCCTGGCAAATGACGTGCCTTAAAAGAGATTTTGTACTGTAGGCAGCATAACACAAAGACCCGCAAGACCTTCATCACCTCTTCAGAACGAGATGTCTGCAAGTTCAATATGTCTGCTACCGCCCTGTTGTCTGTGTGAAACAGCACTTTCTTATTCTGAATTTTGTGCCCCCACACCCTTACGGCTACCATGATAGGGAACAATTCGAGAAGGGTGATGTTTTTTGTGAACCCCCTCGATACCCAATCCTGTGGCCAGCGTCCTGCAAACCATGCTCTTTGCCAGCAGCCCCAAAACCAATGCCACCCGAAGCATCGGTCACCATGTGCAGAACTAACGAGTGGTCTGCCAGAGTCTGCCAGATGGTGATACCATTGAAATCTTGTAAGAAGAGTTCCCAAACCTGTAAGTCTGCTTTTATGCCCTGTGTTAGTCTGATGTGATGATATGGTTTTAGAGGCCCCCCCCCCCAGTGGCTGACACCATCCACCTGAGGAATGGCCTGCCTGGGCGAATTGTCCGGCATGCAAAATTCAAGTGGCCTATGACAGATTGCAGCTGTTGTAGGGTCACCTTCTTTGCCCTTCCCATCTCCCTCAACAGTTTGCTCAAAAGTGCCACCTTGTCTTGCGGTAGCCAGGAAACCATAGCCTCGGAGTCTATTTCTATGCCCAGGTATGAGAGGCAGGTAGCAGGGCCCTCCGTTTTTTCCCGTGCTAGTGGGACACCAAAACACCCCATAATGAGGTGAAACCTTGCAGCGTCTCCGTACACGTGGTTCCCCCCCAGTGGGGCCCTCAAATAGGAAATCGTTGAGATAATGAACTATATGTACGTTATGTGTGTGTTCTCTGGTGGCCCACTCCAAGAAGGTTGAGAATACTTCGAAGGCTGAGCAGCTTACGGAGCATCCCATGGGCATAGCCTTATCCATATACCATTGGCCTCCCACTTTGAAACCCAGTAAATCCTGGTCATTCGGATGTACTGGTAGCAGATGGAAAACAGATTTGATGTTGCTTTTTGCCATCATTGCCCCGCGGCCTAGCTCTTGTATGTGGCACTGTGCAATCCTCTGGGTTGATGAAGTCATTTACTGAATTGCCTTTCGGGTAAGACAGGCGATGAATGAGCTTGTATTCCCCTATTTTCTTCTTGGGGACCAGCCCCAATGGGGATACCCTGAGGTTGTGCACGGGGTGGTAATCGATTGGTCCCGCCACCCTGCCTGCCTGTACTTCTTCGGCAATTTTCTTCTTCAGGATGTTGGGAAGTAAATTTGCAGACCTGAGTTTGTGAGCTGTGGTTTCTACCCTTGGCCCCTTGTATGGTATCCTAAAACCATACTTGAAACCGTCATGTATATATTTTGCTATTGTTTTTTCCAGGTAGCAGTCAAGCCAGGGGTCCATTCGGTCTAACCATACTGGTGAGTTGAGTTAGCTAAACTTCCCAGACCCCTTTCCTTTTTCACTGCTTGCTCCCTCGATGTTTGATTTCTTGGAGGATTGTCATGTGCATTCCGAGAACTTGTGTTCTCCTCTGCACAACTTGCAGATGTGCCCGTACTTACAAAAGGAACAAAAACATTTTCCTTTATTGTAGTCATAGCATGCCTTCCTCCCTGCCCCCTTCCTCTGTTCCTTCCTGTACTCTCCCCCTGTTTGTCTGGCAGTGATATGACCACTATCAGTATAAGTTACCACATTGGGCCGGTCACGCATCATATAGCGGACCCACAGGTCTATGTGTGTGTTTTCCCATTTGAGATTGGGTTGCCTAGATAGTTTCAGACGAAACTGCTCGTCATATTTTAACCACGTATATCCATCAAAGGACAGATGTGCTAATTTTATGGTGTCCCTGTATTTTAGCAGAGCAAGTAGCTATCAGGTGTTTCATCCCATAAACTGACATGAATATGTCAAAGGTTGCTGCCCAATTCTCAAATGTGAAAGGTACCTTCGCTGCCGTGGCTCTCTTGTTTGTTCTTCAATTTCGGGATCTCTCTATGCAATAACGAGAACATGTCTATAAATTCCCCTTTCTAGATTTTTTCCCGGACAGCGTCAGATAAGTGGTCCCCCAATGGGTCTTCAACCCCGGCATATGCCCAATGGTCCGGAGATGCCGATAATACGCTGGTTGATTTCCACCCCAACCCCAACCCCGTTGCAGTATTGGGAGCGGTATCCATTTTAGAGGCTACCGTCTCCCGCTCTTGTAAGCTTGGTGTCGAGCTTTCCTTGTTAGTTGGGGGGGTTGTATTGTTGAAGGCCCTACACCTGTCCATACCTGAACTGCTGCCCCTTGTGCATTACCCCCTTCTATCGTGGCCCCTTGGGAGGCAATGGAGTGAGGAGGCTGGATCAAACGCACTTCGACCCCCGTGGTGATCTGCTGTCCGCCTCCCATGTGCCTTAACAGGGCTTCATCTTGTCCTGCCCCCGCAGATTCGGTCCACTGGTGTGCCCCGAAGCCATAGTTATCCACTGGCCCAGAGGCCCCGACTGTGCCCAGAGAGGTACGCTTGCTGGGCTTATTGGCTGGAAATGCCTGAGGCCCTATGATAGGGTTGGTCATTCCACCCTGCTGGGTTGTTGGGAAACCGGGGGTGAAGGGGCCCCAAGGATTCATCGCTGGCCAAGAGATGGGCATATTACCCAGTTTCCATACTTAAATGGCCACATGAAGGGGTTATGCTGCCACATTTGATGCCCTGGCATCACCAGCCCGGGATTGAACCCTGGAGCCCCCTGGTGTCCTAAATGGCTGCTTACCCTTTGACCCCCTTGTGATTTTTTTCCCAACTGTTTTCTGCCCACGGCCCCCAATCCTATCTCCCATGCGCCTTGCCTTCTTCCATTCCCGTTCTCTTACCTTTGTGGCCTCCCAGCTATCACTGGATTGCTCTTCCTCGCTATCCGAATCAGACCACACTAAATCTATTGATACATCACTGTCCTGATCTCCCTCATACTCACCAATCTGTGGCTGTGCCACCGGTACCACCGGGGTTTTTTCCCTTCCTTCATTCTCTGTCCTGGGTTGGGCCACGGATGTGCTTTCGTCTGCCCTGCTCCATTTTTCCTCAGTCTGCTTTTTTCCAGCCTCTGCCCTGGTTGAAACTTATACTTACTCTGCCTGCCCTGCCCCTTTTTAGCAACAGATTTTCTCTGAGCCACGGATTCCAACAGTTGGGCCGATGGCTGGCTACGCCTGGGCTGCCGACCCTCATCCTCTGCCGGGTTCTTGTGGCCTATGCTCTAATATGGTGGGAGGGTCTGCCACAGTTTGCCGTTGTCTGCCTGGATGGGCAACTAGTAGTTCGAGTTCCAACCTGGACATGCTTGTCAGCCAATCCGACCCCTCAATGTCCTTTAGGCACTGCAGGGCCTTGCTGAATGCTTGGTCTTGCCCTTGTGCAGGGATAGCCTGTGCCACATATTGTGTCTGGCCTCCTAGCCCAGAAAGGTCTTGACCGGTACCCTGTGCCTGTGCGGACAATTGGGCCTGGCTGTCCAGAATCTGATTTATTCTGTGCTTCGGCCATTTTAGCTGTTGATAGAAAGGGGCAAAGCAGAGATCAGCTAGGCGATACCTATGAGACAGAAACATTCGTTATTAATACTTTTTTTTTTTTTTTTAAATGCACTGTCCTCGCCTGTCTGTATTTTCTCTATATCCCTCTTGCTATTGTTAATGTATCACCGCCTGGTAATACTGAACAGTGTTGAACATCTCCCCCTTAAAAATCCCCATTACAATTCAAAATCATGGGTGGGGGGGGAGAACCCACACCACCCTCAGTCTTTATACTAGACCCCTGTCCTAATCTGGGTGAGCAGGACATTCCTATGGAAACAATACTGTTAATGCCCCAACAGGCCAGCAAGGCCCGTTGATAGCGGAAGATGCCCCTCCTGAACAAGAGAGCGAGGGAGACGGATTGTGTGAACAGGTCTATGGCCTTACTGAACATACATTTTAGAGACAAACAGCAGTGTAGACTACCTTTTTTTTTTTTTTTTTTTTTGAATGCACTGTCCTCGCCTGACTGTATTTTCTCAAGATCCCTCTATGCTCTTCCTACAAGGATATGCCATGTCCCACAATGATGACTACACAATGGTCAACAGTGGTACACAGTGACCAACAATAAGACAAAGTGCCCAACAGTGTTCATGCAATGATGCAGGGCAAATTTATTTTTTTATGGCATCACAAGAACCCCATACAACACTTGAAGTCACAGTCAGTCGCATTAGAAAGTGCAATAATTAAACCTGTTAATACAGAACTGCAGGGCAGCACTAGGGAGCAAAATGTTCAAAGTAGGAATTCGACCAGCAAGTGAAACCCATCGACTCTTGTCATTTATTTTTTTTTTTTCATTCATTTTTATTGACAACAAGCAGGTGCACATTCATGGTATAATGAAATTCATACAGATACAAGGATACTTTCCAATCAATAGCATTTGCTCCCTATTCAGTTATCTTCCTCTTGAATATCCCAGATTACTCATTACAAGCCATTTGTCCAGCATCTCACTACTACAGATTGTGGGCCCACACCTCCCTCTCCTTCAGCCCTCAACTCCCTCCAGTAATGTTTCTCTTCTTCCTTTTATTAATGGAACACCATGCTTCAGCTGGCAGCTACCCCAGAGCTCGGATTTTCATATTTATCAAGCCAGGTGAACCATCTAGTCCATCTACGAATAAATACCCGGGTCTGTAGATTGATTTTAAAGGTTAATTCCTCTAAAGCTGAGATCTCTTGCACAATTTGAACCCAAGCCCTGACCGCAGGCGGTTCCGGGCTCAGCCAGGCCCGAGTAATAGTTTTGTGTGCTGCAGCCAGAACTATAGCCCAAAGGTATATTGAATCAGGGCCTTTAATTCCACAAGGCAAGACACCCAGAATTGCCTCCAGCCACCCAAGGGGGCTTTCAAGCATGAAGATGGTATGCAGTATCTTGATTACCTCAGACCAAAAAGCCTGTACCTTAGTACATGCCCAGAAAATGTGCAGATGGTGAGCATTATCCTCCCCACAAAGTCTCCAGCATATCTGGGAACGTGTTGGGTCTCTCCTATGGAGAAGTGCTGGGGTAAGAAAAAATCTCACCTTTATTTTCCAGTTAAACTCCTGCCAGAGTGGTGATCTAGTTGTTTTAGTAGCAGTATGAAACACTCTGTCCCAATCCACCTCTCTGCCTTCTTCACCTCCTCTTTAACCAGTTTTTTAATTTTTTCTAAGGGATCCTTCCTCAGGGTCCCCATTGCTTTATATAAAATTGATATATGGCCCTTCTGAGTCTGGCCAGCCATCAGGCCCTTCACGCAGTCTAGAAAAGAGTTAACACGGTCTGGGTTCGGATCCATGTTCAGGCATGTTTCAATATGAGCTCTAACTTGTAAATATCTGAAATAATTAGATCGTCGGAGTCCATATTTATCCCTGAGAGTCTCGAATCCCAGGACCACGTTTCCCCTGCATGAATTGTCCAAAGCTGATCAGACCCTGCCTACCCCATGCCTTAAAAGTGTGGTCCAGGCGCGCTGGCATAAAGTTTGGGGTCCATGGGATCCTGCCCAGAGGCCAGAGGGACTTTCTGATTCCATATTTCTGCCAGATCCTTCTAACAGCCGTCAGAGTATTTTTAACAGCCATCTGTAGAGAAGGGGGATCTATTATAGATCCCGGGGGGAGCATGACCCTAGCTTCCAGCGGGGGCCCGCGCCCATCTTCCTCTCCCTGTTCCATCAGCTTCCAGTTAGACACATAAGTTGGGTCTGACCACTGTAGGGCCCTTTTCAATTGTGTAGCTAAGTAGTAGTCTTCTAGGTCAGGGAGTGAGCGTCCTCCCCTTCCCCTGTGTGTCTGCATGATGTGCAGGTTAATTCTTGCTTTTTTTACCACCCCAGATATATCCTGAAATCTTCCTATGCCATTTCTGGAATTGCATTTTATTTATTGGGATCGGCAGACTCTGAAATAAATGTAAGAACCTAGGAAGAATATTCATGGAGATTGATTGTACCCTAGCATGCATGGGAAGATTTATTAATGTCCATTTTCGAGGTCTTTTATCACTGGTTTAAAGGTGGCTATAATTCACCTTAAACAGTTGTGACATGTGTTTGGTTATGTAAGTACCTAAATATTTCATCTTACTTGCTGTCCAGTCTATTGGGAGCATTTCCTTAACCTTGTTTGTAGGTGCATAGTAACCTCTGCCTTGGTTCTGTTTAACGCAGTATCCTGCGTGTCTGCAAACTCCTCCAGCAGTGACCACACTTGGGGTATCGATTTCTCCGGGTTCGATAGTCAGCAACACATCATCCGCGTACAATGAGATTTTTCGGTCCAACCTCCCCTACCTTAATTCCCTGGATCAGCTCTGATTGGCGTATTGCCATTGCTAATGGTTCTATGTAGAGGGCGAACAAGAGGGGGGAGAGGGGGCAACCCTGTCTAGTGCCCCGTCCAAGTCGAAAGCGGGAAGAGACTCCTCCGTTCACCCTTACATAAGCTTGGGGCCCGGTGTACAGTACCTTCATGCTGTCAATAAAGGGCTGTGGAAAAGCCATAGTCTCTAAAGTTAAAAAAAGAAAACTCCAGGAGACCTTATCAAAGGCCTTTTCGGCATCTAAGCTCAATAAGCAGGATGGAATACGGTGACGGTGTATGACATCTATCACATTTAAGGCCACTCGAACACTGTCAGGAGCCTGTCGTCCCTTACAAAACCGTCCAGATCCAAATCAACTAGCTCTGGCAATAGGGAATTCAACCTAGTTGCTATAATAGCTGTGAAAATTTTATAATCTGAGTTGAGTAGGGAAATGGGTCTATACGACTTGCACCTAGTGAGATCTTTGTTTTCCTTTGGTATTAAGGATATGGTCGCATATTGCCACGAAGGTGGTGCCGGATTTCCATCTCGCCAAATCCCAGAGTAAACATCTGACATAAGGGGAACCACCTCTTTCCCAAAAGTCTTATAAAATTTGGCGCTAAAGCCGTCCGGCCCTGGGCATTTACCTGTCTTAAGAGACTTAATGGTTCTGAAAATTTCAGCCTGTGTTATTGGTTGTATCAGAGTTTGGCCTTTCATTGGTGAGAGAGTGGGCATGGTGAGAGAGCTCAAGAACCTCATCTTCTCCTCCCTTGTTGATTCATTCTGGGGTGTATATAGTTTAGTGTAGTAAGAGACAAAGGCCTCTTCTATCTGGGCCTGTCTGTTAACTAGACGGCCTGTAGTAGGTGCTATTATCTTTATAACTGTGGCTTTAGCTCTATATTGTCTTAGACGAAAGGCCAGTAAGCGAGAGCCCTCGCTCCCCCTTCATAATATTTCTGCTTTAGATAGAAAAGGGACTTCTCCGTCTCCGCTTGTTGCATGTGGATCAATTATTTCCTAATTTGTTTCAGGGTTAGATCCCTAGACTGTTCCTACTTAGCCTTCTGGGCATCCTCAAGGGTTTTAAGTTGTATGGTAAGCTCCCCAAGCCTCTGTGCAGCCAACCCTTTTTTAGCGGAAGCATAAGCAATTATTTTCCCACGCACCGTGGCCGTTAAAGTATCCCAGAGAATTTGAGACGTGACTCCTCCTACATTGTTCTCTTGTATTGTGGTGGCAATGTGTTGCTTAAGATCTTCTACCAGGGTTTGGTCTCGTAGAAGGGAGCAGTTTAACCTCCATTGCCTATTTCTACGTGGAAGGGATAAGTCCACCTCCAGAAAAAGGGGGTTGTGGTCTGATAAGGGTGAGCTCCCCACCCACATTGAGGGAAGTTGCATGAGATCTTTAGAGTAGGTGAAGAAGGTATCCAGCCTAGAAAATATTTTGAAACGAGGGGAGTAGCACGTGTACTCTTTAGCTGCTGGGTACCTCTCCCTCCAAACATCTACCAGAGCCACCTGATCAAAAATCTTTTTAACTGCTCTTGCTTTCCTATAATCTGGGTTTGGTATTTTAGATGTAGTATCTAGGGCTCTATTAAACACCAGGTTCCAATCCCCATAATCAGAATTCCCCTCGCCTTCTCTGCCACCAGCTGAGCGAGTGACGAGTAAAAAGACACAGAGGATCCTGGAGGGGCATAAACATTCATTAAAGTGATTAACGTGTCCTGAACCCGTCCCACCACTAGGACAAACCGTGCCCCTGGATCTTCCACTACCTCCTCCACCTCAAGAGGGAAGGAGGATGCTACCAGAATAGCGACCCCCCTCTTCCTGCCCGCTGCCAGTGAGGAGTGAAAAACCTGCGGGTACCTTTTGGATTTCAGTTTTAGGGCCTCGGAAGGCGTGAGATGCGTCTCCTGTAGGAAGCAAACGTCACACCCTTGTTTTGTCAAATATTTCAGTATTTGTTTTCTCTTGATCGGATTTTTGCTTCCATTAATGTTGTAAGTTAGGAACTTTGAATTATGACTAGCCATTTCCCTTATCCAAGATCAATCCCCTTGATCTAATCTTCTGACAGACTTGTATTTGCATCTGTACACCAAGTATCCCTTTGCATTCTAGCGTGCACCCAGATGGAACAATTACACCAACAAAACGTAACTGTAACTTTGCAAATTCAAACTGGCACTTCAAACAGCAAAAACATTTCGACTTCAACACCCCCATCCAAACTCCAGGGGCTAACAAGTGGGGCATGGGTAGTCCCTCGAGCTGAGTACTGAAGGGATCTCCCAGCCCATCCAAAAAGAATTGACTTCCATGGTTAAGCTGGAAATATCCCAGCTTATGGGCCGCCAAATACATGACGGAGACTAAGAGGCTCAGTCTAGGATGAAGCCTCGTCCTAGCCCTAGGGAAAATCCCTATCTGGGCTAAACCCTCTGACGTCTGAGAAAGAGTCCTCTGTATCAGGGGCTCTGTACTTGCCTGGCCCTCCTCCCTCCCCCACCCTCCCCACAGCCCTATGATCTTTTAAATTGTGAACATCGCACAAATTATCAATTTTAGTCCCTTTGCTCATTATTCAGCCTTAGAAGCTTTTATCCTTTCCCCCTCCTCCTCCCTTTAGAAAATAGGGTGAGAGAAAGAGCAGGAGAGAGGAACAAAAAAAGGGGGACCCCACCTTCTCTGTTGGAGAGGGTACGTCCTTCAACCATCCACATAGCTAAACGAATGAGACCTCCCTAACCCCCCTTCCTCGCGACAGTGCCCCTTATGAGCATCATTTGACAAGGTAGCGCTGTCATGTTATGGCACTCGGAGCATGTTTCTATAATGGAGTCAAAAGCCCCATCCGCTTGAGCAAGACATATTCGCTTCTTCAGATCAGTTTGAGGCAACCTCTCCAACCCATACCCCCCCCCCCACATCAGGCCCAACAACCAAAACCCAAACACAGAAAGATCAGGTATACAGAGAGAGATAGAGGGGGAGAGGAAGGGAAGGGAGGGGAGGGGAAGGGAAGGCACAAAAGGGGAAAGAGTCTTTCTTCTCTGTTGAATGATTTAGCCATCAGTCCCAAGCACATGCCATTCAGCAATCGCATTAAACATCTGACATACGGTCAGGCAATGAGAGTGTTAGCACAAGCTCCAGTATCTAGTCCCTTCATGTTTCAAGAATATTTTGTTGATCAGGATCCTCTCTGTATCTTGCAAATGTGCTGCCTTCTTGTTCACTAGGGGTCACCGTATCTTTGCAGGAGAGTTGCGATGTCTGCTCTTAGGTTCGATTCAGGAGCCTCCTCGTTGTTCCGGCTGTGTAGCGCCTTTTTGGGCTACTGACCAAGCTGATGCAATTAAGTCCCGCTCCAATTTTTCTTTGCCTAGTGGCGGAACTGAGATGCCCATCTCAGTAAGGTACTGTGCGGCTGCCAGGAGGTCTGCAAACACCCTAACGCCTTCCCCAGTTTCGATTTTCAGCCTGGCTGGATGTAAGAGTTGCGCTTTTACCCCCTTCTGTTTTAATTACTTCAGTATCGGCCATAAAGTGCGTCTAGCCTCTTGTACCATTGTGGTGTGATCATTATCTAAAGTAACTCTCTGCCCTTTATATTGAATGGTACCTTTTGCCAAGCACGGCGCAGGGAGCCTCCTGAGCGGTAAGAGGTCAATCGGACAATCAGAGACCTGGGCCTGGCTTCTGGGTTACGGGGCTTAGGACCCAGCGATCTATGAGCGCGATCCATTGTCAAATCAAAATCTTCTGGGAGAGACAGAAGTTCTCTGAGTATTTGCTGTAAAAAGGCTATAGTGTCTCTGCAGGCCGCCTCTGCTCCTTCTGGAATCCCATATATTCGGATGTTATTTTGACGGCTTCTGCCTTCTAAGTCATCTAGTCGCCTGGTAAGTTCTCTATCTCTCGCCATAAGATACAGTAACAGACGGTCCTGTCTATCCGTCTGCTCAGCTGTTTGTGTTAGGCAGAGCTCCATCTGGTCTGTTCTATGTTCTACACGATTGATGTCCGATCTAAGCTCCGTGAGGTCTCTGTCAATTTTTTGGACCGTTTGAGCCATTTGCAGTATTGTAGAAGCCAGGTCCGCTTTGCGAGTTGCTTCACAAGAGTTCTCTGCCTGTAGGCCTTCTGAGGAGTCCATATTCTCCAACGTCTCCTGCCACTCTAGTTGGAGCATTTCTTTCAATTTTTGAACCTGTGTGCTCTGTAACTTTCCCCCTTTAGCTCTCGTTGCTTTGGCTGGTGAAGACATTTTTAAAAAAGAGCGATGTGGTCCGATGTTATAGCTGTGGGGACGGAGCCGAGAGTCTAGGGCGCCATTCATTCTCTGACGTCACCGGAAGTCTTGTCATTTATTTTTAATCACCGACTCTGTCACTATTTTCCAACAGAGTGTTTCAACCTGCCCACAGCAAAGACACCCCCCCCAACGTTTTGTTTCTGTACAAAGTGGCTCATTTTCTGCACTGGAAGCGCCCCCAAAGTCCTGCAGGCTGCAGCACCGTAGTGAAGAGCCAGACATCCGAAGCCAGTCTGCATCTAACCTGAACCCAAGACAACGGGCCGGGATCCGGAGTTGAACTATCCTCTGAAAGATGACCACCTTTCTCTCACCCGGGGCACTGCTGCACTATGGCTGCCCCCCCCCCCCAACAGGCAGGGAACAGACCTGGAGGAGAGTAGAACTTGAACCTTCATTATAACGCAGAGACAAAAATGAGAGTGCCTGACAGCTGATTGTCTTTATTAGTTAAATTGTTTTTTTTTGCAATTTTCCTTGAGCTGTGACCATTCTTATCCGGGAGAGCATCCTAGTGTACAAGTGACAGGGACCTGTTTTATTGACATGCAGAGCTCCAGTCAGCACTGCTCAGGTGAGAGGGGTGTGATTTATCGAAGGCTCTGCTCAGACCGATTGATTTTATCGAAAGGACATTTTAGGAAGCACTGCAGAGTAACCTCCCAGGCGATAAGCGGTAAAACGATTTACTGACTTCTGACCTATTTCGTTGTAATGTAATGAAACCCCACCAAACTATTATAGCTCTAATGAGCTGACAGTAACATGGTGAAGAGATTATAAATAAAATATTTCATAAAGATCCGGAGCAGCTCCAGGCCAGCAGCAGGCAGAGGAACGGACGCGGGGGAGCCATGGGGATCACACACTGCTGGGGCCGGGAAGAGGGAGTCAGAAGAAGAGCACGGGGCAACAGGCTGCAGCAGTCCCAGGGCTGCAGAGAGAGGCACTGACTACACACATGCATCTTCCTTCCTCTGCGTCTCTTTTTCTCTCCGAGGTGGGGGGGCAGCGGCCGGGTCCGAAAAAGGGACCGGGGAAGAAGCCACGTGGCAAGGCCGAGCTAGCGGGGGGACCGAGAGACCCATGACTACTGGCCTAAAAAGGCGCACTCCAGTGGGCAGGAGAAACTGGTCCCAAGGACTGCAAGAGGGGAAAAGCGCTCCAGAGGCTCTCTGCCGAAACAGATATAGAACGTGGAGGGGGGCTTCAGGCAGAATCAGGAGAAACAAAAGGCCTGAAAAAAACCCAGGAGCCCGGCTAGCATGCTGGAAACTAGCTGCAATAAAATCAACAAACACCCCAAAATAAAAAATAAAAAAAAAAAATTAAAATTAAAAGAAAGACTTGCCTCACGAGCCGAGAAAAATGTGAAAACACCGCGGAGAGCGAAAAAAGGGCCAGAGGGTGAAAAAAAAAAATTAAAAGAAAGACTTACCTCACGAGCCGAGAAAAACGTGAAAACACCACGGAGAGCGAAAAAAGGGCCAGCGGGCGACAAGCGAACTGGAAAGCTGATGGCGCCGAAAAAAACAGATCAGAGGTAAGTCGAAACGTCAATGAAACTGCAAGGCCGAGAAAACTTCTTTTGCTGAGGAGCTGTTCCAGGAGGGTGAGATCCCCTGGGACAGCTCCTTAAGAACCCTTGCTGTGACCCTCCCTGTAGGGAGGGTCTGGGCCAGCCCTCTCCGAGGAGATCCTCTCGATTGGGCCACTTGTTTGGGGGCCGCCTTCCTTGATGATGGGCGGCCCTCCTAGCCCCACCCTCTTGGGGGCCATTGGCAACCTGCCCCCCCCCCCGGTGAGAGGCCGGTGGGGCTATTTTAGTAACTCTCAGCTCCTAGCATCATTCTGCTAGTTTGGCTCGCTCCGTGGTGGTTCAAAAAACATTCGGGTGGTGCTTTTCCCGGTTCCAGTAGGGTACACACGCCATTGGGTCCATATCTCTGGTACCTGAAAGCAGCGCTCCACTTAATTTGGGGACTCCGCTGGAGAGAGTGAATTTAGCGGCAAAGCAGATGGTGTTCCATTCTGCAGGATAGTCCAAGTCCAGTCACCGCGGTGATGAGCAACCTGCCACACAGCCACAGGTTGGTAATCTAATAAAAAATTGTGATCTCTTGCATCATGCTCTCATGGTGCTTCAGAAAAAGTGAAATAGAGGGTGCAATGAGTACAACACTCAGATTGAAAAGGGAAGCTGTTCTGCAGGTATCTGGGGAAAATAGGCAGAATATAGTGAAGTGGTCAAGAACAGGAAAGTATCAAATAAAGAGAGAGTGAGAGAAAGGGAGATAAATGATAAAAAAAAAAAAAAAAAAAAAAACACTCTTGTTTAAAGCACAAGTCCTAAATACAGATTCTCAGAAATGATGTGGAGCCACAGTTTGGTGTGAATGAATAAGACTGGAGATGAGGCCATTGTTAGCAACGTGAGAGATAGGGAGGGCATAAGATGAAAGGAGATAAAAGGAAAATCTCTCCATATATTGGACAAGTGATGTCCTGTCTGCCCTAGCCACCCTGGTCCCTTGAGTTCCACTGTCCTTCCTACAGGAAACTAGTTACTACGGCACTTATTCCCTCAGTTAATGGCTAGACTGCACGACAGTGCTAACTGTGGCAGTAAATAACAGGACCCTACCCCAGGCGCAGTCTAGGTGAACAGTAGTGCTGCACAAGGAGCGGATGCTCAAGGGCAAAGGTGGAGTCTTTTGCATGGAATTCTGTGACCATGAAAGTCACCAGTCTATCCCTTCCCCGGTGTCCCTTATCAACTATGTTTTTAGTGCTGCAGTAGCTCCTCCCCACCAAGCTGTGCCCCACTCCTCTTCATCCTGCTCTAAAAAGAAACCCTCCCACTACCGCCCACTGTGCATTGTACCACCCCCACCCCTCTGTTCCCATCCCCTTGCTATGAAAGAAATCCTCCTGCTGCCACCCACTGTGAGCTGTACTGCCTCACCCCTCCGTTCCTGTCCCCAATTTCACTGTACTACAAAACAAGGCCTGGTTTTGGAGGACATGCTCTCTCTGCAGAAGAAAGTCTGTTGTGATTCTCAGAGAATTCTGCCTGTTTTTAATTACTAATAGTATGCCGTCTTTGCCTAAATGAAGATATTCCTTACTACATATTTTAATACACTGTTCCAGACTGTAGCCTCCGAAAGTGTCCTGTTAATGTGTCTGTGGTAGAGCTGTTCTCTACCCAGGAAACTAAGTGCTGTCCCAGTGGGTGTCCAGGTGGGTTGTAGACTACCAGTAAACGGTACAGTCCGAGGATGCCCTAGTCCTGGACTAGACAGGCAGGTTCTTGTATGACATCCCACCATTCCCAATTATAGATATCCTCCCCACCCAACCCTCCCTCTGTAAGCCCCCAACCTCCAATACATGCAGCCCTTGGCTGTAGCCAGAGTTTGTTCATTATTTCTGCCACTTTGCTTTAGATTGCCCCTCTCGTACTCACCACTGCTCTCTTTACTCGGCTCTTTCTCTCCTCTCTTTTGATGCTAGGCATCTTTCCCATTGAACTTTATTGTTTTCTTTCTATTTTTGCTCCTCCACTGCCCTAGTCTGTTCTCTCTCTCTCAGAGCTCCCAAGCATCATCACATTCCACCACGAGGACAGAGGAGTCTGCTCCTACAGTGCACCACTCCATTGTTTCCAGAACCCCTGGTTAACCCTCCCCCCCCAGGCTGGGCAAGGAAGGTTCCCCACTTACCTCCCTCGAATTTCAGGGGAGCATGCACAGTGGAGTCTGGCCCCGGTTCCTCTGTGGATGTGTAGTGCGGCGAGCTCGTTGCCGTGGACCAGCTGGGGTGATTTTCCTCCTTCTGCTCCCACCCCTCTGCCAACGTCAGCACTCAGGGAGGGCCAGTGAGGCAGAGGCACGCTGAGACGTGTCTCCGCTCCGGTCCTCAGCCGACGTCAGTCCCTCCCTTGTTCTCTGCTTCCCTGACCGTGCCACCAATACCTGTGGTCACCCAGGAGATAACAGTATCACAGTGGGGCTAGCACCCACTCCTCCCCAGAGAAGGAGAGCAAGCCATCGGGTGCTCAGTCCTTCTCCCCCCAGCGACCCAAATTCGTCACTGAACTCAGGTTGCCGGCATGATGCGAGGTGTGGCATCCAGTGCCTCAACCCTCAGAACCACCAGGCCAGCTATTGTACTGCTTTTTTTAATCCAAATTCTGGTTTGGCACCCTTCCCTCTCATCTCAAACCCCTTCTTTCCCCTCCTACCCTCCCCTCAACAATACTTTCCATTCTGTCTCTATTCCTTCTAGAAAATCTATTATTGGCCAGTCTGCTTTTTCTTACCACTTTCCAAAACTTTGGTCCCCCTTCTTTTTTTTTTTTTAAACTTTCTTTATTTTAAGTTTTCTCAATTAACAGTACATGACTCACAGACATAACTTTAGACACATAAGTTGCACATTCTTAAAATCAGTTATGTAGAGCAATGCATTAAGACGACTTTTGATATTATAGATATCCTTACTGTTTGTTACATGTTTGTTCAAGTAGGAAGAGAAAATCATCAAACATTTAAAATAAGATAGTAAGAGATAATGCATGGCAATAAATATTCTCGGTGGCGTTCTCAATGGTGATAATTCAGTTAATTAGCTTATTTTTTGTTTTAAGGGATAAAATCTGGTCTTAGAGGCATTTTTTATATATATATATATATATATATATATATCCTCCAGATTAATTCAAATGCGTTTAAAGTTTTGTTCAAAAAGGCCGTAATGCGTTCCATTTGGTATATTTGGATCATTATCTCCTGCCATTGGACCAATCGTATTTGGTTCTGAGAAAGCCACATTCTAAGTTATGGCTTTTTGGGCTGTGAGAATCGCCAGTTTAAGCAGAATTCTGCTGTGTGTGTCTCTACTGCCCTCCAGATAGTCCAAAAATAGAAACATAATGGGGCTCCCCTTAATCTCTGGTGAGATGATGTGTTGTAAGGCTTGTTCAAATTGAGATAGGAAAGATGATAATTTTGGACAGTCCCACATTATGTGGAACAGTACAGCTGGGGAAGTACTACAACCCCTCCAGCATTCCGGTAGATGGCCCTTTTGAAAGTTTGCTTGAATGAGAGGGGTTCTAAAGTACCGCACTGTTATCTTCCAGTTAAATTCCTTCCATTGGGTAGCTCTTAAGCCCCATCTAATCTGTTCTGTATGTCTGTCCCAGAGATAAACTGGAATTTGTGTCCCTATATCTTTTTCCCAGGAGACTCTCATTCTACTATTTGGCGGGGTCGAGTAGGCCATTAAAGCTGTGTATATCTTTGAGATTAAGTGCTCCAAGGGCATCTGGTCCAGAACAGCTGTTTTTAGTAGGGATAAGTTCTCAGGTGGAGGGGTCCGACCAGCCATATCAAGGTAGGGTCTCTATTAAATGCCGGACTTGAAAATATCTAAATCTGTCTTGATTAGGTAAATTGTCTCTCTTGGTTAGCTCTGAGAGGGGGATTACCACTCCCCTGTCCAGCATCTGTCGTATTAGGTGCAGGCCCTTACGCTCCCATCTACAGTATCCCAAGTCCATTTGAGCAGGTATAAAACTCTGCAGGAATGGGATTGAGTATAGTAGCGGTCTCCATGAGAGAGTCGTTTATTTTCCAGTACTTCGTACCAACAGTTAATTGTCGTTTCTGTAAAGGGGTTGAGATCCTCCCCGGACTGGAGTGTTCTAGGGTGAGCTAAAAGATGCTTATTTATCTGCTCGAGACCCTCCTTCACCATTTCTAAGGATTTCCATTTCTCTTGGTATCTGTCCTGAAGCCAGAAGATGGCTGTTCTGATCTGGGTAGCCTGATAATATTTGTTAAAGTCTGGTAGTGCTAAACCTCCTTTTTTTTACAGGGAGCTGCAGAGTGGTTAGGCTTATTCAGGCTCTATGTGTGCCACATATATAGTTTGCAACTTTTCTATTTAATGTCATAAAAAAAAGTTTTGGAATGGGGATTGGTAATGTCTGTGCTAAGTAGAGGAAACGGGGCAAGAGCACCATCTTTACTGCCTCGATCCTTTGAATAAGGGGAATGGGAATTATGGCCCAACTCTCCAATTCTGATTTTGTTTTAGATAGTAGAAGGTCATAGATAACGGTATACAGGTTTTCAGCTTCTCCACTCAGCTTCACTCCCAGGTATCTAATGGCTGTCATGTCCCACCTAAGAGGGAACTGGATTTTCGTTTGTGGAGAGGGGATATAATGCACCTGCAGTGCTTCAGATTTGGTCTGGTTTATCCTGTAGCCCACAAGTTCACCAAACTCTGACAGGAGCCTCCAAAACGGGTTTAGTGAGTGTTCAGGGTCTACAAGGTATACCAAAAGGTCATCCGCATAGAGGGCTATTTTATGGCATTCTCCCCCTAGGTCTACTCCTTGCACCTGATTATCCTCCCTAAGTGCTACTGCTAGAGGTTCTAGGTACAGCGCAAATAGGAGGGGGGATGGGGGCACCCCTGTCTGGTCCGCCTAAAAAGGGGTATAGGCGGTGATACCTGACTATTGACCTTTATATGAGCTTTTGGTTGGTGGTATATGTTTAATATTATTTTGAGGAAGGCTTCGGAGAAGCCCATTACTTCTAGTGTCCTTCGCAGGAAGGGCTAGGCCACCTGGTCAAAGGCCTTCTCTGTGTCCAAGCTAAGGAGGAGTAGGGGAAGCCTCGACCAGGTGGCATGCCTCAGAATGTGTAATGTTCGCTTTATGTTGTCCTGGGCCTGTCTCCCAGGAATGAAGCCCACCCGGTCACTGTCTATTAACCACGGGAGGGCATCTTGAAGGCGCCTGGCCAATATTGCTGCGTATATCTTATCATCTATATTTAGTATGGATATAGGCCTGTAGGATGAGCATTGCTGCTTATCCTTATTAGGCTTTGGTATGCAAGATACTATTGCGTAATTCCATGTAGGGGGGAGACGTTCCCCACCCTGCAGCTCTTTGAGAGCCTCTAGGAGGGTGCCCTTTACCTGCTCCTTAAATGTTCTGTAGAAAACAGTAGTGTATCCGTCTGGACCCGGACTTTTATTACTCTTAAAGTTTCTGAGTACCAGATCAATTTCCCTTGCTGTTATGGGGGAATCAATAGACATCTGTAAGTCATCTGAAATTTTAGGGATGGGGAGATTTTGTAGGCAGTGTTGAATTCGTTGTTCTTCTGGGGCTGTCTCCGGGGTGTATAACTTCTGGTAATATTTCTGAAATGTTTGTAAAATGTGATCTGGTGTTTTATATATTTGGTTGGTGTTTATATCTTTAATTTGGGTTATGTTGGTTTGGACTAGGCTTCGCCTCAATTTGTGTGCCAGGAAGCGAGAAGCTCTGGGCCCTGACTCATAGTGTTTGTGTCGAAGAAACTGCAGAGCCTGTTCTTGTTTTCTCATCTAGCAGTTTCTGTATTTTTTTCTTGATAGCGAGAAGGAGGGGATGAACTGCCTGATCTCCCTGAGCATGTTGCTTACAAAGATCTTGCAATTGGGTTTTGAGGTGTTCCAACTGGGCATTTTGCTTCCTCTTATAGTTTGCTGCGTATTTTATTATGACGCCTCTTAACACAATTTTGAGCGTATCCCACAATACCGCTCTTGAAGTTTCTGAGGTGTCATTCTCCAGAAGGATTTGCCTAATTCTAAGTCGCCAGAGGGTCCGTCTTTTCTCTGTGTACCAATTCAGTTTTAATACCAGTTGACTATGGTCTGATAACACTGATGGTATATGTAGGCATTCGACTACTCTGTACTGATGTTCCTTTGAAATATGGAAATAATCAATCCTAGTATAGGTCTGATGGGGTGGTGAAAAATGGATATACTCCCTCTTCTCTGGGTTGAGAGATGTCCAGACATCAGCCCAGTGTACTCTCTTGAAGTACGCCGATGCTGCTTTTTGTGCTGGGGTTCTCCTGGGAGTCTTAGAGAAGGAGGTATCTAAATAGCCAGAACATTGATTATGATCTCTTCCCCCACCCAAATCATTAGGGTGCCCTTGGTACTCTGTAATTTTATGAAGAAGGCTTCTGATTACGGAGCTGACGTGCCTAGGGAAAATACAAGGAGACTACTGTGCTGGAAATACCCTCAAGTAGGCCACCCACTAATGCCAGTCTGCCTTCCGGGTCTACGTATTTTACCTGTATCTCAAACTGTGTAGACTGAGCGATAAGGACTGCCGTGCCCCTTCTTTTTCCCTTCTCCACTGAGGAGGCAACCACCTTGGAATAACCACATTTTGTAAGCTTGTCGTGTTGCAGGTTATTAAGGTGTGTCTCCTGAAGGAGGACAATAACAGTTTTTTGTCGTTTAATGTTAGAGAAAGCCTTGTAACGCTTAATGGGATTATTCAAGCCATTTACGTTTTGTGAAAGTATCACTAATTGCTTATTTAGATTCACCATGGTATTTCTTTATCTCTGTTAGGGCCACTTCGACCTTGTCTGCTCTTACGCTGTCTAAAATGTGCTCCAATCATCTTTAAATCTGTTGTGCAACACATGAACGACAATTGTACATAAAAAGAACTACTGACTGCAAAGATATAAACCAGAAACCTATTTACAAATTGGCTCCCAAATTAGGGGCAAACTCTTTTGTGTGCCCTTTCCTCCCGGTTGGGATTAAGGATGGAATGTCCCTTCCGGACAGGAGGAATTCATACCCCCTTCGGAGTAGAGTCCCCCTGAAAAGTCGGAGGGGGTTAAAAAGCATCATCTATTATTTCATTTTCGTGGCCTTCATTTCTCCCCTGCTCTTAGATCTTCCACCAGCCTTATAACGAGCCCCTCCCCACAGGAAGTCCTAGGAGGGATGATCTCGCTCCCACTTCTGCCGGGCAGCTGTTAGACCGTGAGATCCGGGGAGTTTCTGGGTATGAAAGAAGTAACATTGTTAAATAAACCATTAATTATTTTCCGTCCCCATAGAGTTAAGGTGGGCTATTTTCCCCTGCACTGACTAATCCTATAGTCTTATATAGTAGGCTTCCTAGAAGAGCAGGAAACGGAAATCCCCGACTCTCTCAAGCTCAAAACGCTAGGGGAACAGGATCCCCCCCACCCCTTCCCATATTGGGGAAAGACATCAGACCAAAGTCCCCATCTGATCCCCCCAACTCTGCTGTTGTAAATACTGTGAGAACAGCCAGCCCCCTCCCTTGACTCTCGCCCTCCGTTGTAACAAACCAGTTGCCTGTCTAGCTTTAAGTTCCTTTAGGAATATTCAATTTCCTTGAGTTAGTTGGTTCAGGAGAGCAGTCCGGGCCATTTACTGGGAATTGAAGGGGAACCCGCTGAACCCAGAGAAACAGTAATCCTGTGTGTAGCCCACACGACGTAAAAAGTTTTTCAAGGAATTGTCCGTGTTTCCGTCGATAGAGTATAAGGGACTGTGTGTGTCGTGGGGGGGGATGATAACCAGATTCTACATGTCTTCTGCCAGAGATGATCTCAATGAAGAGACCGCAAGCCCCTGCCATCCAGGGGTAAATCAAAAATACAGTGTGCCTCACCTCATGACCTCAAATATTCTCTGGGTCTGTTGGTGATTCAGATGGGGGTTCACCATTGTTAGTATGGGTCTGTGGTCTCAACACAGCGAGCAGTGTCTTTATTTCCTCCATTGTTCGTGGAGCCTGTGTCTGTGCTTTACTTCTCCCGCCTTTCCTGTTTGCTAGCTGTCATCCTGGTCGATCCGTTCTCTGCAGCTGCAGTTTGGGTTTTGAAGTTTCTGGGCTCCATCCCTTCCTTTGGAAGCCCACCTCTGCATCTTGTGGTGATGAATATATCTTCATTCCTGTATCCCAGAATACTTTGTCGCTCTGGGAATGGGGCTTGGAACCAGATTTTCTGATCTCATAGGAATCGAATTAAAGGAGAGTAGACAGCACGCTGTCTAGTTATTTCTACTGGGTAGTCATTATTGAATATCAGGCGAGCAGTGTTATAGACAGTTTTTTTCTGAGCCCATGCCATTCATAACGGCTTCTCTTTGTGTCTCTAGCTGGAGAGCTTAAAGACTATCGAGCAGGAAGAGGGGTCTGTGGGGCACAGGACCAGCGAGCGATGTGATCTCTCTCTCACTACCTTGAATTGGAAACCTGGTGGGATGTGCAGTGTGTCTCTAAGTAGGTCTTCTAAGAAATCTTCCATTGCTCCTACCTCTGCACCCTCCGGGAGACCAAACAATGGGATGTTTTCTCTCTGCGACCTCGCTTCAAGGTCTAGCAGCTTATCCATGATCATAGCCTACTGAGAGGTAAGGTAGTCCACTGTGGCATGGATTGGTGCCTGAGTATCCTCTAGGGCTGAGATCCTGTCTTCCACCGCGTCTGTTCATTCCTCCACCTTTCTTAGTCTACTGTTCAGGGAGGCAAATTCCATCTTCGTTTCAGCTCTGAATACCCTTAATTCTCAGAGGAGAGTGTCAAATCTAGACAGAGAGAGCGTTTCCATCTCCCTGTCTGTATCTTTGCCTCCTTCACAGGCCTCGTTGTCTGACGGTGAGGGGCTCCGGCTGGGCTCATCTCTTGGTCTTCCCTCCATCTCTCGGTGCTGCGTCAACCTAAAGCGGGAATTCGTTTTCCTGTATCCTCCTCTATTAGATGAAGGCATTTTATCAAAGTTTTCTGTTAACTGTGAGTCAGATCAAGGAGGATTAGGTAGCAGGGGTCTGAGAGCTCTACAACCTAGCGGCCATTCAGGGATATGGTTATAGTGCCTGTACAGGGGATTGGGGTGAGGGGGAGGGGTTCACAGTGGACCCCAGGGACAACATGTAAATATACCGGGCGGGTGATCGGGTGTGGGGAAGGACCACTGTAAATATACCGGGCAGGTGATCGGGTTGGTGAGGGCCACTGGACAACATGTAAATATACCAGGTGGGTGATGGGATGGGGGGAGGGACCGCTAGCTACCAGGGCTTTGTATTTTTATGTCAGACAGGGCTTCAGGTGGGGGGGGGGGGAGACACTGGATACCAGGGACATCTTTTCTTTTTGATATTGGGATGCCAATTGGTGAGGGAGAGGACCACTGGACACTAGGGAATAATGATTTAGATGTGGGGAGAGGGATTGTGTGGGACGAGGGACCACTGGGTCATATCTGTTCTGATCACCGGGACAGTGACCAGGAACGGGGAGGGACCACTAAACCACCAGGGAGATGGTTTTATTTCTCTGCGAGACTGCGGTCAGGGAAGGGAGGGACCACGATACCACCAGGGACATGTTTTTAAGTATCTATGGGACGGGGAAGGGGAGGGACCACTGGACCGCCAGGGGGATGGTTTTATTTATCTACGGGATGGTGACTGGGAAAGGAGAGGGACCACTATAACACCAGAGAGATGTTGTTTTATTTATCATGGGGTCGGCGATTGGGAGGGGGGTCACTAGCCACCATGGACTGTTTATTTCTTGGGATGGCTATTGCTGGTTGCGGGCGGGGGTCACAGTACTTCCTCCAGCCACTAGAGCTGCATCGGATACTACCAGGTCTCAGTTAGTGGTATTTGCTGCATGCAAGGGGACCACTCAAGAGGCCCTTATGCACAGCAAATGCTTTAAGAATCGGGCCGCGCCGAAATTCATGTCCTCTCCCCTTCATTTACATTGCAGTCTCTTACTTTGCCCCGGCGCAAACCTGGTTTGTGGGTGCAAACTGGGCTTTTTGAATACCAACTCGTCGCAAACCTTGGTTTGTGCCTCACATACCCAGGTTGCACCGAAGCAAAGTTTTGTGAAACTGGCCCCTAATCATCATCTTCTTTTTTTTTTTTACTTGTCTTTTTCCCCTCCGGTCACAGTCTGCGGGGCCCTCTCAAGCATCCTGCCTGCTCCTGCCCTGCCTGAAGTCCTCCTGCCTGTGTCTCCTCTCTCCCTCCTCCTCTGTCCACAATCGTCACCCCTGGCTTAACCCCTCTGGGGTCGAGCTGCCTCTCCTTGTTGGGCACACTTACAGTCAGACTATGATGTAGGAGAGGACCCGGACGGAGGAACCTGGAAGGCTAGGCAGGATGGACTCGGCTGTGGGGGCAGGTGCCGTTGCCTACCCCGCAGGCCGGGCTTTTCCTTGTTCTGGTGATCGTTCCCCCCTCCTGTGCGTGTGCATGACCCGACGCTAGGCACACAGCAACCCCTGCCTGCGTCAGGCTACACTGAATACGTGCAGCCCAGCATGCTGCAGTGTTCCCGGTCTCCACCAGGAGCCACTGGCATGCCGGGAGATCCCCAACCTTCCTTCCAGGAGGAGAGCAGATCCTCACCTGTCCCCCGGTGGCCCGAGCTTGCTCCCGAACTCGGGTTGCTATTTTGGCGTCCAACGCCTCAACCCTCAGTGCCACCAGGTTGGCCTGCCCCTAATCTTCTTAAATATTAAGTTGGTTCTCCGCCTCTTAACATCTGACTTGAAAGAGAAGCCATTCTCTGTCAGATCTGAAAATAGCAGAAGTGATGGATTGATTCACTGAATTCGAGCTTTGCTTCATTTCCCTTAATATAACCTGGTAACCATCCTCTGTTCTCAAGGTTTGACCTTTGGAAAACTTCTGCCCTTATTTTAGAGCGGGCGCTATAGTATGCTCCACAGTAAGATTTGAAATGGCTACTAAATCCACATCTATATCACTTGATGTAGTACTCTGGTCCTCAGGAAAAATTCCCTGTTTTATTTAAGCTTCCCCAGTCTATATTTCCTGCATTTACTATGTTTCTTTCTTGTTTAGGTTGTTTTTTTTTTTTGTCCTGTGACATCTTAACTTTTCTCCTTATGTGATTCATCCCCCATGTTTTCAAGTTTTGTTTTAGTTGTTTTAGGTCTAGCCTCTTCAGCCATGGCCACTGAATAGTCACCAGTTTTGTTTTGCTTTTTTCAACTGTAAGAGCAGAGCTAAGAATGGAGCTTTGTATTACGTTAAAGTCCTGACTGTGAGAGCCTACAGTGTTTCATACACTAAGCTCAGTCGGTTTAGAGAGAGTTTTCTCTGAAGAACAAGCGCAAGATTTCTCAGTACTGTATTGCAGGGCGTTTCTATCAGGCCCAGAACAAGCACCCAAACTAGCAAAGGTGTCCGTATTGTGTTTGAAACCGATAAACAGAAAGCAATGTCATTAGATTTTATTGCCAGTTTACTAGTTGCAGAATTTAAACCTTTCGAGCAATAAAACTCTGACTTCTCCCAGTCTTCCCTAATCAGCAGTGTACTTGAAATCTCCTCTGTGGATCCAGAATTGCAGAATCTGGTTCCGGCTTCAGCAAGCCCCTCAGTGCTTTCAGTAATATCAATCTTTCCCACAGCAGCGTTCGTTGTAGTTGAACCACAAGGAAGAAGTTTTGGGTTATTCACTGAGTCTGCTTGAATAATCTCCTTTGGAGAAGCCAGTCTTTGTGTCTGAGAACGGGTTTGCCTTCCAGTCACATCACTAGCAATCTGTTTAAATTGCTGCCAATCCCCAAGTCTGGGTTTACTTCTCACTGCTTTCCTCTCCAGAATACTCTAAAATCTCCCAAATGTCCCTGAAGCCGCCTGCCATCCCACAAGATCAAAAACAAAAAACAGGCTAATCTCTGAGGTATTGTTGCAATCAGGAAGGATACATCCGCATTAAAGACGCTTCCCTCTGCAGCTCAAGCACACAGCATTTCTACCTGTCTGACATCTTGGCCCAGAACCGTTCTGCTGGATAAATGTATCCACTAATAAAGTTCAGATTGGGGGGGGGGGGCCCTATATATTTTTTTTTTATTGTTTATTGATTGACAGTTCTCATATGACATTACAGGTCAGCCATTCCTTAATAGGATATTCCAGTGTATACACACAATGTTACCATAGACATTCTCAGTTTATCTTGTTACATATCTTCCAGCATATAGACTTTCTCCAACCATTACTGTCATTTTGTTTTATCCCACATAACAATACATACAAACAGTTATTAATGCAAGAATAAAAAGTAGTAATAATAACAAAACTGATGAACACCAGCAACTAGATTGGTCTGTCTGTGTCATTTTTACTATTGTGTATATTATATAAGTTTGGACCCCCAAGTTAGTTGGCTCCCAGTTCCCTAAATCCCTGACCAACCCCCATCGCAGCAGAAATGCCTTTCAATGGATTATTCCACTGCCTTCCAATAACATCCAGTCCCCTACATTTATTGTACCTAAATATTCAGTCCAGGCTTGTTCAAACCTATCTTCTGCCCCCCTTCAAGCAATAGGTGAGCTTGTCTATTGCAAGAACTTTCAGTGTGAGCTCTTTCCAGTGTTCCACAGTGGGCCCAGGGCTGTAATCCAAACGTTTTGTATTCCCTGTCTGGCTACTATAAGTAGGATTCTAATCCACCTGGGATGCAAAATCCAATCCCCATTTTCTTCTCCCTCTACCCCCTTCAGCAGTGGTTTCTGTGAAAATTCAAGGGGTTTCCCTCTTATAGCTGAGATTTCTTTTGCTATCCCCTTTCGATAGAAGGAAATCAATGGACATTCCCAATAATAGTGTTTGAATGTGCTCCTTGCTATTTTACACTTACTGCAGATTGGGGTAACCCCTGGAGAGAATCTATGTACCATGGCTAGGGGACAGTATAATCGCTGTATGAACTTAAACTGTGCTTCCTTATATTTATTGCAAACGAGCAGGCCCTTATGAGATTCTAACATTAGTTGCCAGTTAGTTTCACTGATTTCCTCTCATGTCACTTTCCCACCACTTCTTGACCAACTGAACAGGTGTCTGGAAAAATTTTCTATCTATTTTCCCTGCTCTCCCAATGAGTCCTTTTTCACACTTGTGGGCCCCCAGCATCTCTCTCTCTCTCTCTCTCTCTCTGTTTCAGAGATCTGACCTAAGGTTCCCCGAACTCCAGTTAGTTGCTTATAATAATCTGTTGCTTGAAAGTACCTGTACAGATGAGAGGATGGTAGGTTCATTCCCTCTTTCAGTTCCTGAATGGTGCATATAGCCCCTCCTGCAGTTAAATTTGCCATACATCTCACCCCCTTAGTTTGCCACAGTTTGAATCTCTCATCTTCCAGTCCTGGCAGAAACTCTGGATTCTCTGCCACTGGTACCAGCAGTGTGTAGGGTTGTTCAGTGCCTTGTCTCTTCCTAATTTACCCCCATGCTGTTAAACTGGCCACCACCATGGGATTAAGTGTTTCAGTCTCCTATAAAGTTTAAGGCCCTCCTTGCCTAAGTAACTAGAGACCCTCCCTGGAGCCCCTTCTTCCTCCAACTCAGTCTAGCTAGCTACCTCACTCCTGTGTACCCAGTTCTGGATATATCGGTATTGAGTTGCCAGGAACTATCCCACCACATCCAGGAAATCAAGTCCCCCTTGGGCTGTAGGCCCTTTCAATCTTTTCAGGCTAATTCTGGGGTGTTTACCTCTCCGGATGAAGGCTGCAAAGGCTTTCTCCAGCTTTTTAACATCCTGCGTCATTGGGCTGAATGGAAGCATCTGTATACTATACAATAATCTGGTGAGTATGTTCATTTTGAGGAGGTTGATCCTTCCCATCCAAGATATTGGTAGCTCCTTCCATCTGCTTAAGTCCTGTAATATTTCTTTAATCAATGGTTTATAGTTCTCCTCACACAAAGTCCCTAGGTGTTTTCCTATTTTAATACCCAAATATATGTAAATGTTTCGTGAACTATCTTCAACTCCCATGCTTCCCTCCGTCTACCCCTCCGAAACATAATCTCTGATTTCTGCAGATTAATTGTGTAGCCTGAGAATTCCGCAAATTGTTCTATCATTAACAGTACTCTTGGAGTCGACTTTTCCGGCTCAGTGAGGAACAGAAGAATATCTGCATATAGAGTTATAACATGTCTCTCCCCCCTCCCCCGTCTCCCTAGGATGCCCTTTATATTGAGATCACTTCTAATTTTTATTGCTAAAGGCTCTATTGCTAAAGCAAACAACAAGGGTGATAAAGGACATCCCTGTCTTGTCCCCCTGTGCAGCCTGAATTCTGGAGATGAGACACCATTAATTAAAATCTGAGCCCTTGAGGTTTTGTAGAAGGCACCCACAATTTTCACAAAATTTTCTCCTAAACCATATCTCTGCGAAATTTGCAAGAGATATTCCTATACAGTTCTATCAAACGCTTTCTCAGCGTCCATAGACAGGACACAGGCCTCTCCCGGATGTCTAGTCCCCCACCAGATGACATTTAGTAGTCTTTTCAAGTCATGATGGGAATGCCTCCCTTGCACAAATCCTGTTTGAACCGGGCTGACCAGGAGGGGGAGTACTTCCTCTAGCCTTCCAGCCAACACTTTTGTCGTTACTTTACAGTCCTGGTTCAGGAGGGATATCGGTCTGAACGAGCCGCACTCCTCCAGATTCTTACCTGGCTTAGGAAGGACTGCAATAAGGGCTTGGCAACACGTGCGGGGTATTCCCCTGTCCTCCCTGGTCTCTTCCATTATGTTACAGATGGTACCAGCCACTTCCTCCTTCAGTAATTTATAATATTACGCCCCAAACCCCCTTGGCCCAGCCACCTTTCCATTCTTTAACCGGGTTATAGCTTTCTTTACTTGTTTCCTCACTCATATATCCTCTGTTTTGCAAAAAGGAGTTTGGTATTAACCTCCTTGTCTAGATTAACATTTAGCATCTCCCTTGCTAGTCTCAATTTCCGCTGCTTCTCCTCTCCTCCACCCCTGAGGGATCTCTCTTTCTCTGTCCCTTATTCTAACCTCTAAGTCCCTCTGTTTCTGTCTCCTGTCCCTTTTCTGCTTGGCTGTAAAGCCTATTATGACCCCTCACATAAATGCTTTGCTTGCTTCCCAATACATGCCCTCAGCTTCTACTGTGCCTTTGTCTCCTCATAAAGTTTCCACTGTTCATTTGCAAATTCTCCCTTAAGCAACATATAGGTAGGGAACCGCCACTGACCCCTCTGTTTGTCATTCTGAGTCTGTTCTAACTCCATCTCGACCATGGCATGGTCTGATAAAAATATTGGACTGTGACCCATTGCCTTTGTATGTTGATACAGTTCCCTTTGAATATAGATATAGTCCAGCCGTGACCAGGAGTTATGTGGGTTGGAATAAAACGTATATTCTTTTGAGCGTGGGTTAACAGTTCTTCATCCATCAATGAGACCCAACTCTGCTATTCCCAGAAGCCACTGTTGAATTGCCCTGTCTGCCCTATCCCTATTTCCTAAGTAATCTTTTTTGGGATCCGCCACGCAATTAAAAGTCCCCCAAGTATAAAGTTTGAGAACTGCTCCTTAACAAGCACATCCAGCATCTTCTGGTAGAAGACCTTATCCTAGTCTAACGGGGCATATATATTTCCAAAGGTAAGCTTTTTACCCCGTATCTCCCCTCTGTGGGATCCCTAACCACCCGATGAACCGTAAAGGGAAGATGCTTATTGATGAGTATTGCCACCCCTCTTTTACGAGTGTTGTAAGCTGCTGCATGGCAAGCTCCAACCCACTCTCTTGTCAGTTTTTTGTGCTCACAGTTAGGCAGATGCGTCTCTTGTAACATAGCCACTGACACATTTCTTCTCTTAAGAGCCACTAAAATTTTTGCTCTCTTGGCAGGTGACATAAAGCCCTTTACGTTCCATGAGACTGTTTTGGTCCCCTGGATAAACTTTTGCATTGTACTAGCCATCCTCCCAGCCTTCTTGTCCTGTTAATGCCTGGGTCATGGCATAGACATTGTCCAAACTAGAAAAATATATAACACAGACCACTTTGAAACAGGTAATACAAATAACAACAATAAACATTATACAAACATTCCCAACTCTATCCCACCCCCGCCCCAGTCGAAACTGTAGGTAACTTATAAACCCTTTAACTCCAACTCTTTCTCTTCCCCTAACCCCAACTCTCCCCTCCATTTAGAACATACCATTAATATCAGTATGAAATCACACCCTCCATACACCATACTCCTGCTCTGCCCCTTTATTACTATTAATCTATACGTGCTTCATATATCACTATTATATTTATCTAATCCCTCTTATTTTCTTTAATTTCCTCATAGCTCTATTCAGTGCAGTACCTGTTTGTATTACAGAGATAAACCTTTAACCCCCCCGTCGTCTTCTTTGCCTAATCCCTTTACTATTCTCTACTCAATTTATCTTTCCTCCCCCGTTTCTCAGTTGTCTTGTGCCCGTCATTCCCCATCACAGTTACACTTCCTTTTACCACCTTAAGCCCCCCCCCAAACATCCCCAAAAAGCCAAACCCCATCAGTGCTCTCTGCTACCTGCAGTATACTTTTAAAATGTTCAGTCCACTGTGATCAGTGTTTGCAAAGTGGGGGGACCCCCATATTAATTGTTCAAGCATGGAAAAAATAGTTAATGATAAGGAACTGTAGCCCAAGAGCACATGGCCATTTATTAAAGAGTGCAGTAGTCCCATTGATAGTCTCATCTTGCCTGCCCTGAACAGGTTCTAGTGCCATGCACATAGCTAAAATAAGTATAACATCCCATGTTAGTTTATATAGGTCACCTAAACTGTGAATCTGTAACAAACTTTGTTAAACTAGTAAAGAGTATGGAGAACCGGGGCACAGTTGCACCGCAAGAAATAACTGCTTAAGTTTAACAGATTATGCCCACTAAGGTGGGGGGTACCTATTATGATTATTTTTATTAAGCTGACCAAGAGGCTTACCTCTCCTGCATTGTCCTGAAAATTAAAGTCCTAAATGTTCAACAGTACATGCTACCCTGCAGGAACCAGTTAACCACTTTGCAGAAATATACTATGTCATCTGTAATAGTGGAAGTACTCACCATGCTCTGGAGCACCTTGATATTACAAAAACATACTGCAGAAAAAATACTACTGATACAGGTTTAAATTAGGACCAAAACCAGTCCATGTGAGAACATATGCCCTCTAAGTTGGTCCAGTAAACTGCAGATTTACTAAAGGCAGGTATAGAGGGGTAAACCACCAGAGTCTCTCAGGCTTCCATCTGGTCTTCAACTTTAGCACTCCATTCCCCCTCCTGTGAGTTTGCTGGAGACCTGCCACCCACTTTCTCACATCTGAAGAGTCGGTAAACACATAAACTTTGTCCTGATGGACAGTCCAAATTTTGAAAAGAAATGTATGCGGTTACCTCCAGTTCTCGAAGCACACTCCAAACTCTCACTTTTTCTTTTGTTGGTGGGTGGCATAGAAACTATCATAAAAAGCCAGAATCGTAGCCCTGTCGAGTAGTAGAAGGTGGTGTCACCTAGTCAGGTGAAGCAGCTTGTCATGAGTCGCTAGAGTCCAGCACGGCCAGGACAGCATGAGACACATCGCCATCTTGCTTGCCATGAGGATACAAACAAGTGTTCTTTCCTCTGTTCCCCAAGCCAGTCCTTTAAGAATAGTACCAAATGGTCACTCTCTGCTCCCTCCAGGATACACAAGAAATGCACATTCAGGTGGCGTGGAGGGTTGAGGCGCTGGACGCCATACCTCGCACCATGCTGGCGACCCGGGTTCGGGAACGGACTCGGGGTTGCCGGGGGTCGGCAGGGGAAAGGAGGCTCGAGCGTCCCTACGGATGCTGTCCTCCTTCAGGGAGGGATACCAGGGGTGTTTAGTACACCCGACGTCCGGGAGAGCCGGTGGAAGCACCGACTCTCGGGCAACGCCAGCTTCCATTGTGGGGAGCCGAGGGGAGGACGCCATCTGGCTCTGCAGGCGGCGTAGCACTGCCCGCCCGAGCCGGCGTCCTCAGCAGGATGGAGGGGAGGAACAGAAAAGACGGAAAAACCCCCACGGCGTTCCTGGATGACGGCCGCTCCAGCCACCGAGTCGTAATCACGGGCAGACCCCGCTGTGCAAGGTGCTCCGTGGAGGGAAGAGGCAGGTAGGAGTCACCGGAGGCACTCTAGGGGCAGACTCAGTGAGGGATTGGGGGGCATTGAGCAAGCCCGAAGGAGAGGAATGGCGAGGGCGACCAGGAGGGATAAAAAGAAATTAAAAAAAGAAAAAGAAATGCACATTCATGAAGTGGACCTGGTTTTATAGCATATCCAAGTGACAATGTGCATTTTTTTTTTGTATTATTATCTTTATTTGCCCCGTTGTGCTCGGTGACTCCCACTCCTTCAGGCTCCACAAGTCCCTTCAAGCCCCACTGTCCTTACTCGAGCCTCTCTGACTCCTCGTATTTGCAGCCGGTCCCTGGGGTATCCTGGCGTATCCCTTCACCGGGCTGGTCCCTATCCTCTGAGGGGGAAGGCACCGGGGGGAGGACAGCTCCAGCACACACTTATTAGGGCTCAGGGATGCTGCCGAGGAGAAGGAGGCCCCGGAAAGGCACCAGAGGTGTCGGGAGCAGAGAGACAGCATCCGGCGGCCAGCGAGCGGTATTTCCGCTCTACAGTTCCCTGCACACCACCATGTAGTGCCTCCAATTCCACTGGGTGTCATCGAGCGAGGCCATCCCTAACTCCACCCCAGGATAGGAGAGCAGTCCTACGGACGCTCAGTCCTTATCCTCCCCTGCCGACCTCCAGCAACCCGAGTCCATTCCCGAACCCAGGTCACTGGTGTGGGCCGAGGTGAGGCGCCAGCACCTCAACCCTCTGCGCCACCGGGCCGTGCAGGTTTTTAGTGTATTGAGATGGTACTGCACTATATCTTTCCATACCTCTCAACTGTACCACATTGCGAGGAACGTTTCTCGTTTTACTTCACAAAAGCTCCCTGTTTCACATTGTGAGGACTTGTTCCACATTCAAAGTAAACATTTTAAAGCAAAAATCCATAGTAAATGATGCAAAAAATATATTATTCAATTAACAGACTTTCTGAACGTAAATGCAACATGTTAACAGTGTTTTCAGCTTCTTAGGTAGAGATTTGATTAAGTGTTCCACATTTTGCCCATTTATTCCACATTTTGTCAGGCAATGTTCCACATTTGGGGGACAAAAGGTTGAGAGGTATGTATCTTTCTAATTGTCTTTTAACATCCTCTACTTCAGTTTTAATAGTCCATTTGAAGTTTCTGCTGTTGCCATTCTTGTGATAAGTGTATCAGAGTTATTGTTCATAGCAGTGACCAAAACCAGAAGCCGATGCATTTTACTGCTCAGTGACTGTGACTGAAGAGTTTTCTCTTGTCCTGAATCTGCCACTCTGGTGTTGAGCCAAACTGTCCCTATTTTGATCAGTGGGTATTCATTTGTTAGCAGATATAATAAAGTTTTCAAAAAGGCCCAGTTAAATAGCATTTTATGCAGTTTTATGAAATCTTGATTCAGAGTTCTACATTCAGGCTTCCTCGCATGGGCTCCACAGTGTGCCCCACCCATGATAAGGGTTGCCACCTTTGAATGAGGCAAAAACCAGATCCTAAGCTCCGCCTCTAGCCCCACCCCTTTTCGTGACTCATCATGCACTGTTCCTCCAATAAAAGACAACACTTAAAGCGGCAGTGAAATAAAAATGTTAAGATACTGTACTGTGCCTGTTAAAGTTACTTTCCTAGGTTCTTCCTAATTATTTATGTATTTATTTATTGACATTGGTTTACCAGATAAACATACAGAGATAAAATAAATCTCATTTTACAGATATGATCTGGGGGAGACAAGGGAAATACTGTAAACAGCATACAATAGTATACATACTTTATATATTTTTCTGCCTCCATTTCCTGTTCTTGTCCACAGTACTATTTCAAAGCCAAAGAAGTGCCCATACTTTTTTCTTGTGGGAAAAATAATTTAAAACATTTAAAAATGCCTAAATTTTGTTAGAGATGAAAATGTTTACCGGCAAATGAAAATGGAGGACAACTGGCTCTGTTACTGTTACAAAAGGTGGGGGCAGCTGTGCTGCTATGCCACTTCAAGATGCAGTGGAAAGATTAGGTTAAGTAAGTGCTAATGGTGTTAATGGCCATACTTTATACCTCCCAGGGTGACTGCATTCACAAACAAAAGCCTACACTGACAACAGAACTTGTTTGTAACCTGGACATGTAGCTGAAACAATGAGTGATATGACAAAATTTGTTTCAAAAGTATGTGAGCACTCAAAATGGCTCAAAAACCTGACCAGCATAGAGCAAAACCGGATTACCTGATAGGGACCCTGAAAACCTGATCACCAGGTAAAAAACCTGACAGGTGGCAACCCATACCCATGCTGCATTTTTTAAACAAAAAAAATAGTTTTCTTTTGGAATCTTGTGTGGTGTGTGTGGAACCCCCAGGAGGCGCTACCCTTAGGGCTACTACCCCTGTCTGCCCCCACAGAGGCAGGTTGAGGGGCCCAGATCTGTTGACGGGTGCCTCCACCCAGAGGTCGGGGTTAGCACAGTTAAGACTACCACGGTTACAACCCTCTGAGCTACTGCAACCCCCCTTTCGTCCCACTAGTGACTAACACTGGGTACCAACAATTCTGTTCAACAGTACACTTACCCCATGGAAAATATATTCCAGCTCCCTTTGGGGACCCCCTGTAAAGTAAGGCACAGTTATGTTGCAATCACCAGGCAGCAGTTCACCATTAATGTACACAATAGCCAGGATGTAACTGTACAAAAAGCAATCTGATTTATTCAGGGGGGAAAACAACAAGGACAGGGGGAATCAAGTTGATTAGCTTATCACTATACTTATCTACCTAGGGCTCTGTGCAGGCCTAACCTACAGCTTATTGTCCCGGGTACCCAAGCCCTAGCGGCTAGTCCACACGTGGCAGCTGGTTGGGGCCCTTAGCACACACAAACATAACAGTCCTGAGCAGGTCAAAGTAAGAGGAAAGGTCAGTTATAATCCGGGTTAAATGGTGCACTGAAACCACTGCATAGACAGACTACAGGAGCGACCTGAATCAGTACTCACAACCCCAGCAAATGACGATTCCTTCACGCTACCAGGATGGAGCCTGACTTTCACCAGTCTTCTTACACATTTATATGGTAAATAACAACAGAGGGTACCACCAGGCAGCTGCTTCCAATGCTCCCACAAACTCACAGCCACAGAGGTACTGCAACGGCAGCTTCCGCTTTTCTTCGGACCGAGCGCAATTCAGCAATTCTCTCAAGTCCTCCTGCAGGTCGAGCCTGGTGGGTAGCTGTACAGGGCACAGCCTCCTCTGACCGCCCGCTGGCGGATTTCGAAAAGAACTCGCTTGCAGAGAAAACGGGTCACTTTAGGCCTCACGCCGCCTCCCGTGTGAACACTTCCCAGCACAGAAGCTCCTCACTCCTCACCAGCCACAACGCATCTAACCCCCAATAGCAAGGGGCTGTCCTCTCAGTTTGGGCGCTACCCACTGTCATTGGCTGGCTGCACACGCCAGTCACTTCCTCCAGTGCTTAGTGGTGCAGAAAAAGCGCCATAGCCCGTAATACCTTTCCCAAAACAAGCAGCTCCTCTATTGGTCAGTCCACTCTGCAGGGTCCCGAGGTACTGATTGGCCCACTTCAGCAGTTCTGGGGCAAAATGCAGGAGGCAATCGAAAACCCTCTGTGCTGCAAAGCAAAGCAGGTTAGAACAACTACATTATCATTATTACTCTAACAGATAACCAGTAGACAAGCATATCCTCTAACAAAGCTCCCTCTGCGCAATTAGCAATGGCAGAACCGGAGTGATTATCGGGCAGCCCGGGAGGGACTCGAGCATAGAAACACTCAGCCCCCTTCTTCTATCCAACTACAACTGCAACAGGCAACTTTTTAAAGGGACAGATATGGAGGCCTTAAAGGCGCTCACTGGCTACCCAGTAAAAGCGGCTTAAACACCGAACATCAAGCAGGCATAAGGCACATTAGGAACCCCCATTTGCAAGGGGGTTACATGTGTTTCTTTTCTTTTGCTTACTTACAGGTGGAGGTGGGCCTCACTGTCATGTTCCTGTGGGAACCAGAGAAAAACTGCAGTGAAGAGAGGCTGAAGGCAGTGTGAAAGTGAAGACTGCTGCAGGGCACTTGGATGTCGTTCTAGCCCTTAGGTGCTTATTGCTGAGTACATATGCTGTTAGTGTGGTGCCGGAAGGGATTCATGCATGGCTGGATCAGCTATCCTGGAACTTAGAAGCAGATCACAGTGCTGATCTGTAAGTCCACTTGATGCCAGTTGCTGGTACAGTTGTCCACAGGGTAGTGCTTGCCCTGCCTGGGAGGGTGGAGTAGTGTACACAGACTTGGGAGCACCAGTGCTCTAGGGATCCAGAAAGGGAGACAGGTAGTGATGATGGAAGCAGCAAAGTCAAATGAAATGATGCAACAGTGGTTTTAAACATGCCTAAGGAAAATGAAGTAAAAAATCAGGATTGATTGTCAAGGGTAATGCTCTTATGTGCTGTGTACCAATAGTGCAGCTAACAAACAGGTTTTCTGCTTGATCCCAGCTCCCAGTATGGACAGTTTTTGTGTGGCCTAACGTTAGTGGTGCCTCAGAGTATGGTGAAGGTGACCCTGGTCCCCATTTGCCCTGACCTGTGGCAGCAGCAGTAGGTGAAAGGTACAGGTTTCATAGCATAAGGTGTGTGTGCTCCTGTGGATGAGAGATGCCACCATTTACCCCTAAACACGGGGGAGCCTGGCCCTTACATTGTAAATAAATTCAGTCCATCCATCTTCCCTGTGTGTGGCAGATGTAACACTGTTATCTGGACATATTTCCAATACTTTTGGGACTGCCAGGAGCTCAAACCATTCTGGGCAGAGGCAGCAAATGAGATCTCACATATCTATTCTACGTAGGTACCATATGCTTCAGTGTCTTTGTTGCTAGGAATGGAGGAACTAGGAGAAAAGGGTGGGAGCTATGGCCAAGGGGATTAGGATTTTGACTACCCTTGCAAGACCTTGTATACAAAAAAACATGGATATTTAAGATCACCTTGTCTATGGGTCAGTGAAAGGGAATGGTACTTAAAGTTTTGTCCTTGGAAAGGCTCACATTTGTCCTGAATGGTTGTGAGGAAATCTTACGTAGAATCTAGGGCATATATCTCAACTCGCTGCCCTTGGTGGAAGCGATGCTTTACAAAGGGGGTTTGCTTTGGTGGGCTGCATTTGGGGGGGTCTCACCTACAGAGTGGCAAGAGGTATTGAGATACATGATATCTGTTTCTTAGCTGTGACTTAGTACGCAGTGTCAGTGGCTTAGTAGGTAGCATACTCGCCTCTGAGGCCGGGAGATCAGAGGGCTGTGGGTTCAGTTCCCACATCTGGCACTTGGGTTAATATCCCAGTACTGACACTGTAGTGCAGCATGAGAGGGGTGCTGCACTTGTGAGGTGCTGTCTTTCGGATGAGACATTAAACCGCGGTCCCATCTGCCTGGATTGGTGGTAGTTCAGGTGAATGTTAAAGATCCCATGGCACTTATCGAAAAGAGTAAGGGAATTTCCCCGGTGTCTTGGCCAAATTTCCCTCATTCACTAAATATACCACCAACAGCTTAATCTGGTTCAAGGTCAATTGGCATTCATCTGTATCCCCCTCCCCCGGGTCGTGCCTGAAAATAGACAGGATTTGTCTAGTGCACTTACCCGGCCAACAAAAACTAAATAAATAAATAAACAATATCCTGATAGAAACATAGACTTTGACGGCAGATAAGGACCGCTTGGCCCATCTAGTCTGCCCATTTCCCTACCTACAGGATAGGCCACAGATCCTAGTTAACCAACAGCCTATTTCTTCCTACCCCCACAAGAATTGCCTTATGTCTGTCCCATGCATTCTTGAATTCTCCCACAGTTTTAGACCCCACAACCTTCTCAGGAAGGCTGTTCCATGCATCCACTACCCTTTCTGTGAAATAATATCTCACATTGCCCCTGAACCCCTCCTACTATCTTTTATATTGTGTCCCCTTGTTCTTGCAAGTCTCTTTTCTGAAAGATGCTACCCTCTTGGACTTTGTCGATTCCACTGAGGTACTTAAAGTTTCTATCATGTCCCCTCTCCCTTCTTTCCTCAAGGGTATACATATTAGCTGCGTTTAGTCTCTCCTCATACGGCTTCTCTTGCAGACCCTGCACCATTTTAGTTGCCCTCCTCTGGACTACCTCTATCCTGTCTATGTCCTTGCGGAGATGGGGTCTCCAGAACTGGACACAGTACTCAGATGGGTTCTCACTAACTGTCTGTACAGAGGAATAACAACTTCCTGTTTTCTGCTGCTGATGCCTCTACATCCCAGTACCTAGCCCTCCCTACTGCCTTCTCACATTGCTTGCTAACCTTAAGGTCATCTGATATGATTACCCCCAGGTCCCTTTCCTTTTTGTTGTTGTTAATACCTCCCACCCATTGTGTATTCTTCCCTGGGTTCTTGTTTCCCAGGTGCATTATTTTGCACTTCTTTGCATTGAATCCTAGCTGCCATACTTCTGACCATTCCTCCAACCTTGCCAAGTCCCTTTTCATCCTTTCCGCCTCCTTGTGTATCAACCCTGTTGCAGATCTTTGTGTCATCTGCAAAAGGCATACTTTTCCTTCCAGTCCCTCTGCAATGTCACTGATGAAGACATTAAAAAGGACTGGACCCAATACTGAACCCTGTGGTACCCCACTAGTAACCCCTCTTTCTTCAGAGTGGACTCCATTTACAATTACCTTCTGTGTCCTGTTGTCCAGCCAATGTTTTACCCAGGCTACCACCCTGGGACCCACTCCCAGGCTGGTTAATTTGACTATTAATGTTTTGTGTGGGACTGTGTCAAATGCCTTGCTAAAGTCTAGGTAGGCCATGTCCACAGCCCCTCCCTGGTCTACTACTTTGGTCACCCAGTCAAAGAAATCTATTAGATTTCTGACATGACCTTCCCACTGTGAACCCATGCTGCCTTGGGTCCTGTGCTCCACTGGCCTCTAGGTACTCAACTATTCTTTCCTTCAGAAGTGACTCCATCACTTTCCCTACCACAGAGGTCAGACTGACAGGTTTGTAGTTTCCTGCCTCTGTCTTGGTCCCACTTTTGTGAAGGGGAATCACATCCGCCTTCCTCCAGTCCTCGGGTACCACACCATCCTCCCATGATTTATTAAAAAGAGTAGCCAGTGGTTTCACTAGTTCCTCCCTTAATTCTTTTAGAATTCTGGGGTGAATTCCATCAGGACCCATTGCTTTGTCCACCTTCAGTTTTAGGAGTTCTTGCAGAACCCTTTCTTCTGTGAAAGGACTGGTATCGACCCCCCTATCAAGAGTGCTTCTGTTAATTGGATTAGGCACTTCCCCCTCCTCTTTTGTGAATACTGAGCAGAAATATTCGTTCAGTATCCCTGCTTTTTCACTGTACCCTTCTGCCCACCCACCGTTCATTCTATTCAGCCTCACTATCCCTCCCTTTGTCTTTCTACGCTCGCTGATGTACCTATAAAAGGTTTTATCCCCCTTCTTAACTGAGTTGGCTATCTTTCCTCAGTTTGGGCCTTTGCTATTCTGACTTCCTCCTGCTTCCTTCCGCCTTAACTGGTACAGCTCTCTGTCCTGCTCCTTCTGTGTTTCCTTATACTTCCAGAATGCTATCTTTTTCTTCCTGACTTTCACAGCCACCTCTTTTGAGAACCATAGTGGCTTTTTCTTTCATTTTGATTTGTTTATTTGCTTCACACAAAGGCTTGTTGCCTCTGTGATGGCAGTTTTGATGATTCCCCATTGTTGCTCCACACCTCCTTCTAGCCTGTTTGCTAGTGCTTTTCTGAGGCACTCTCCCATCTTGCCAAAGTCAGCCCTCCTAAAGTCCAGTACCCTCACTTTTGTATGGCTTGACTCTGTAGCTGAGTTTAACGAGAACCACACTGTTTGATGGTCACTTGTCCCCAGATGGCAACCCACTTCTAGATCTGAGATCCTCTCACTGCCCCCGTTTGAGAGTACGAGGTCTAAGATTGCTCCCTCACGAGTGGGTTCCGAAACTAGCTGTCTAAGGCCTGCCACCTGTAGGGCATCAAGAATGGCCCTGCTCTTGGATGTGGCTGCAGCAAATGTGCTCCAGTTAACATCTGGCATATTCAGGTCTCCATCAACAGTATTTCCCTTCTCTGCCATTCTAAGAATGCCTTCTATCATATCCTTGTCCATTCCTCCCGACATGGGGGTCTGTACACAACCCCTGTGCGGATTGTGGTGCCCTTTCAGTCTCCAAGGTGACTCACAGTGGCTCCTCTCCTCCCTGTTTACTCTTTGTTCAGTTGCTTTTATCCCTTCCTTTACAGAGAGCTACCTCCCTCTTCTCCCCTGCCTTCTCTCCTGTAGGTTATGTACCCTGGCATGTTAACATCCCAGTCATGGTTCTCTGTGTACCATGTTTCTGTGACTACTACAATATCCAGGCATCCCTCTTCCATCAAGGCCACCAGCTCAGGGAGCTTGTTGCCTAGACTACGGGCATTGGTATTCATTACCCTCCATTTCCTGATGGCCTTACTCCCTTTTGCCCCATCCCTGTCCTTCTTGACTTTGTCACTTTCTTCATTTACCCCTGCCCTTCTCCCTATCGACATCTCTATGTTGGTGTTTGCCACACTTACTACTGTGATTATTTGGGTGGGGCTAGGATTTCCCTGCTCCTTTCCAGTGCCTCCCCCCTTGACTAGTTTAAAAGCTTGCCAATGAAGCATTTAAACCTATCACCTAGGATCCTGGTTCCCCTCCCGACAGATGCAACCCATCATGCCAGTATAGGCTTGCATCACTCCAGGTGGACCCCCAGTCCCCAATGAAGCCAAATCCCTGAGCTCCACACCAGTTTTTCAACCACTGATTGAATCCCATGGTGCAGAACACCCTAGCCTCTCCTATGCCATAGATGGGCAGCACCTCCGAGAAGGTTACCATGCGTGCTACTTGACTAAGGCCCCTCCCCAATTCCACAAACTCTTCCTGCACTTCTCTAATCCCTTTCTTAGCCAGATCATTTGTCCCTAGGTGGACAATGACATCCAGCTCCCTCCCCTGTGCAGCTGCTCCAGCAATCCTGAGGATTCACTCCCTGTCCCTCCAAGCCATGGCGCCAGGCAGACACCTTACCTCCCTCTCCCAGTTCTACCTTCCTAACAATGGAGTACCCCACCAGGAGTTGTTTCCTTCCCCTGCAGGGTCCCCTGCCACCCTCCTGTGGGTCTCCTTTGTGGAGGTTCCCAGCATCCTCCTTGGTCTCCACTGCGGGTGCCTCCATAGAGGAACCACACTTTGCCAGAATGGCATAGGAATTGTGGAGAGGTACAACTTGAGGGATGCGCCTCTGTTCCACCACCCTCACCCTCCCTGAGCCCACTGTGGTCCAACCGCTCCTCTTTCTTGGCAACCTCTGAGGCAACAGCAGTGGCACTGGTGGTCCCTGGATGGAAGAGGAGGTCCCACAAATCCTGGCCAACTCAGCCTGGAGATGAGCAACCTCCTCCCTCAGCCCAGAGAGGTGCCTGCAGATGGGACAACACCGCATCCTCCAGAACGCTTTCCCGGAAGACTGCTGCTCCACAGCCACTGCACTGCACCACTCCAATCATGTCTTATTTCTGGCCCCTTAACTGTTTGCAATCCTTACTCTTTCCTCTGTTTTTTTTTCTCCTTACTTTCTGCCTGTGTGCCCTTTAAGCTCTGATTGTCCTGTTCTGGAGACAAGAATATCCTATATTTCTCAGTAGACCACTTACTTGCTCAGAGGCAGACCTCCAGCAGCTAGAGGGGGCCGGAGAGCTACTCTTGCCCTTCTAGGATGGTGGGTCTTTGGTGGTTCTGTGATCACTCACTTCCTGCTCCCAAACAGGAAGTTCCTGTTGTCAGTCAAATCCTGTGCCTATAAAAATAGAACTAGTTTTGGGTGGGGGGCAGGGAAGGAGGGCAGTATAGTCGCAGTACAGAAGTTCAGTCACACAGCAGTCCTTTCTCCTGGTGTCTTCTGCCAAGCTATTAGCAGAATCTTTCTAAGGCAGTCTTTAAATGTAGCTTCCTTCTAGCTAAGCCACTCTCCCTACTTACTAGATCTTTCTACAAGTAATTTAAACCTCACAGCTATTAAGTCCTTTCAATCACCTGAGATTTACACCTAGATAATTGTTCAGATACCCATTCAGTTCAGTTAACCCAGACAAGCGCACACTTTTTTTGTTTTGTTTAGTTGTTTTTTTTTTTTTTTACCCTAAATTAAAGGTCCAAGTACAAAAGTTCTTCTTCTTTAGTCCCAACAGAGAAGTCCAGTCACACAGCAGTCCTTTCTCCTGGTGTCTTCTGCCAAGACACCAGGATGCTTTGTGAATCCTGTCCGTACATTAAATCTGTGTCTATGGAATGAATTGTTGGAGTGAATGTATGTGATCAAAGCTGTGTGTTCCTATGTAAGTCTGTGAAATATGAAAAAAAGTCAATATCTTATATACAGAAAAAAGCAAATGATCACTTGCAGAGTATGGGCCCAAGTAGTAGGGAAGTTATTTATTTATTTACATGTGAGTGACAGAAAGGCTACAGTTAAGAATTTTAACTTTACCTCCACAGAGGGTGAACAGTTCAAATAATCTATAAAGGGATACTGAACTCAGAAGTGTGAAACAGATATGTCGAAATTTATTCTCACTAGGGTGTAACAGTACAGAGCATGATAAAATCACATTGCAGTCTTCTTTGGGAACTAATTCTAATGTGCACTGCATTCTTATAGTTACAGAAGCATCTTTGAAAAAATGGGCATTTAATGGGAGGGAGAGAGAGAGAGAAAAAAAAATCTTAAAAGTGCAAAGTAGGTACTTCACTTTAAATGTAAAAACAAACATGCTGGGGAAAAAGTATATATTTTATTAGTGCACATATTACTATACTGTAGAAGCTCTGTCACCTTGATGTTACTTTTATCTGTAAAATAAAAAAGACAAACGTTAATAGAAGACAAACGTTAATAGAAAGTAAGGCTAGTACGGAAGTCAAATTGTTACGGTTCATACATGATTATACCATAGAAGCTAGGTATCAGACTGGTGTTCATTTTCCCTGTAGAAGAAACATGATTATGTTACTAGAAAGAAATGCTGGAATGTGAACTACATTAGTTTATTACCTACCTATTGGTATTTTGTTGAGCAAGTGCACAGAACTAGCTGGCAATTTTTAAACTTGGTTTTTGGGTGGGAGGGGGTTGGCGTAGCCAGCAGTCATTGAGGCAGGACACGTTTGCTTTGAGCTCCTGCTTTAGCACTGAATTTCGCTTTTTTTGGGGGTAGCATCTACTCTAACTTAAGTTAGGTGCACCTACTATTTACTAAAAGGATCATGTGCCTCCTTTGCTAAACAGCCAGTTTCTATGATGGGAAACCTTCAGAAAGGCGCTGGGGATGGCAGTGGGAACAGTACACAGCAGGATGCATCCTTGTGCGAGGGACAATCAGTGAACAAGCCTGGCATAAAAGAGGGGGAGATCACACTCAGGGACATTTTACAAGCGGTAAGAGCCCTGGGCCTCAGAGTGACAATGCTGGACCAGAAAGTCACAGACTTCCAGTCAAGAATAAAAGCTTGTGAAGATAACTCAGTGGCCACTCTGGGGGAAGCTAAAGAGACTGGGGGTGCAAACGGCACAACCACCCTTGTGAACAAAAACTAGTCTCTGAAAAATAGACTTGACGTGCTCGAGAATTATACCTGTTCTCCTAACCTCTGAGTGCTTGGGCTGCCCAAGACTTCTGAAGGGGATTCCCCCACAGAATTGGCTACTACTTCGCTAAAAGATATCCTGCAGTTGGACTGGACCCCTACAAACGTGGACACCCCGAGAACTTTCCTCATAATTTTGTCAGGAATGCATCAAAGAGACAATCCTGGAGTCAGCTCGAAGAACCAGGCCACTTATTTTGGAGGATGGGACTTGGGTACCCATACACACAGGTTTAGGTTACTTGACCCAGAGCCGCCATAAGTCCTTTGACACACTGTGGGTGAAGTTGCGAACACTAGGAGTGACCCAGGCTCTTTAGTATCCTGCACGTCTTAAAGTAGTATACTCCGGAAGAGTATACATCTTCTGCGATCCACAGCACGCCAATAAATTGGTATACAAAATCTTAAAAGACTTGGGCAAGGGGACACAGGCGATGGCAGATGACTCAGATAATGAGGCCTGAAGCAGCAGCAAGTGGCATGTGAGTATCTGAATTTAGTGGACAGGCAGGGAAAGAGGGGGCTCAATTTCAGTTAACTTTTCAGGCAGACATTAACTGCAGTTTTTTTTATTTTTTATTTGGAGAACATTCACCCTGAGTTTAAACTGTCTACTGCCTTCTGTGAACAAACATGTACTATATAGATGCCGAGAACTGTCAGTGCTAGGATGGTGCCAACTGCATGGTCCCCCTCACCCACCTGCCATTTCAAAAGGAACTTTTTTTGTGCTCAGTGACTGATGATGTCTTTTTAGGGCTGTGACCTTGAAAATTTGTACTGTTCTGTTTAGCAGTTTAGTGCTCCTTCACGTTTTCTAAAATACTCTGTTGATCAATTTAAGAGGGGAAAAACAATGTAAACAGAACGGTTCCACCATTTACATGAGCTGAAGGTTAAACATAGAATCTGTCGGCAGATAAGGACCATACGACCCAGCTAGTCTGCCCATTTCTCTACCCACTGCTGCAGCCCCAGATCCTATTTGATCTGCATCTTTCCTGCTCTGCACATCTCCAGAGTACTCTTATGTCTATCCCATGCACTCTTGAACCCCCGTATTGTTTTTGCACCCACCACTTCTGCTGGCAGGCTATTCCATGGCTCCACCGCCCTTTCAGTGAAAAAGTACTTCCTAACATTACCCCTGAGCCTTCCACCTTTCAGCCTCATATCATGCCCCCTTGTTCTTGTGCAGAATTTTCTTTGAAATGTGCTTTCCACCTGTACCCTGTTTATTCCCCTAAGGTACTTGAAAGTCTCTATCATATCGCCCCTCTTCCTTCTTTCCTCCAGTGAATAGATATTAAGGTCCTCAAGTCTTTCCTCATAGTGCTTCTTGTGCAATCCATGTACCATCTTCATTGCCCTTCTGTGGACTGCCTCTATTTTGTCAGTGTCCTTCCAGAGATGTGGTCTCCAGAACTGGACACAGTACTCCAGCTGAGGCCTCACCAGTGATCTGTACAGTGGCATCACCACCTCTTTCCTCCTGCTTGTTATGCCCCTCCCTATGCACCCCAACATTCTGTTTGCTCTCCCCACCACTTTTTCACACTGTTTGGTCTCCTTCAGGCAATCAGGTATGATAACCCCCAGTTCTCTCTCCTCACTTATGGTGGCTAGAATTTCCCCACCCATCCTGTACTCCTCCCTTGGATTCCTATGACCCAGGTGCATGATCTTGCATTTTTTAGTATTGAAACTCAACTGCAAGACACCTGACCACTCTAATAGACTTGGGTCATTTCTCATTTTTCTACCCCCTCCGGCGTGTCCACTCAGTTGCAGATCTTGGTGTCCTTTGCGAAGAGGCACACCTTTCCCTCCAGATGCTCTGCAATGTCGCTAATGAAGACATTAAATAGGACTGGGCCCAGCAGCAACCCCTGTGGCAGCCCACTGGTCACCCCCCACTCCTTGATTACATATTTTTTTGGACTCTGTTTATACACCTTTTGTATGGCGGTGCTTGCTTGGCTACAGTCTACCCTGTACACGGGAGCTCAACTACCCCCCCCCCACAGGCCAGTCTTCGCCACAGAAACACAGCATGAAGGACTGTGCCTTACCCCCCACGGAGGGCCCCTTCCCTCCGGCGGCCCTAATCCGGGAGAGGAAGACCATCACTCTTTTAGTCCCGCCTTGACTTACTCCGGCTTTGGCCTGTGAGGAGGTCCTGCCGGGCATCACTGCGCTCGTTCAGGAGATTTTTTCCCTTGGTTACCACTCTGGATGCAGCATGCAACATCTCCTGTGCGGCTTCCTGCCACTGGAGACTGTTGTCGTCCCTCCCTCTTCTACTTCCCATGCACTTCCGTTCCCACTGGTTTCCACCAGAGGCCACTGCAGCACCGGGAGCTCCCTGGATCCCACCCCCCGGGAGAGGAGAGGAGAGCAGTCCTCTGGATACTCAATCCCCCTCCCACCCCTGCCAACCCCCAGCGGCCTAGGCTCACTCCCGAACCCGGGTCACCAGCGTGGCACGAGGTGTGGCATCCAGCGCCTTAATCCTCAGCACCATCGGGCTGGCCCCATTGATTAATTGGCTAATTTTTTTAGTCATTTTTAAATATGAACTGTGGTTGAGTAGGTGTACTGAATATTAAAGAGACTTATAAGGTTACAGTGCTATTTTGGAGATTCTCAGCTAGTGAACATTATGTCAGTATACTTGTAGTTTGTTGTAGTAGACCTCCACAGCTTTTAAAACTGTTAAACACTATGTGGTACTACTTTTATCCTGGTATTGGGTCAGGTCTGTTGTAGCAAAGCAGGCCCCTCATGTTGTAAGAACATAAGGAAGCAATTTTAATTTTTATGTGCATAGCCCTCTTATATAGACAAACCCTGGAATGTGATTTCTTCTATCTGTGATAAGTATCATGATGTATCAGTTTCTAAACATTGGCAGTTCTGGCCAAATATTTGTAAGAAGCTCTTATAAAACTAATAAAAATAAGGTTAAAATGGCCGGCCCGGTGGCGCTGAGGGTTGAGGCGCTGGACGCCACACCTCACGCTACCCAGGTGACCCAGGTTCGGGAACGAGCTCGGGCTGCCAGGGGTCGGCAGGGAGAGGATCGAGTGTCCGGAGGATTGCTCTCCTCTCTCAGGGAGGGAGGTTTGTCATCCCGCTCGCTAATTGCCCCCTGGCAGCAGCCAGAGGACAGTATGGGTTGGGAGGCATGTTTCTGACGTGCTGCATTGGTATTTGGGGGGAGGGGGGCAGGAGAAAAGCGGAACATGAGAAGAGCTCTGGCAGGTGCTCCGTGATGGCCCTAGTTTCTGAATTGGGTCTCCAAGGGGAGACGTAGCACGCTGCCTACTTCCTGGCCCTGTCACAGGGGGCAATCCGCGGGGGAAATACCAGGGTGTGTAGGTGGGCTGGAGAGAGTGTCCCTCTGTCTAGAGGACCGAAGCCGCCTGTCGATGGTTTCTTGGGAGGAGGATAAAGTACAAATTAAAAAAAAAAGTTAAAAGCTTGGTTTTTAAAGCATTACTTGAGGAAACTTAAGTACTGTACTTTGATGTGTAGTAACACTTTAGACTATGGTTAATGCTGAACAAGGCATAGAACTGCTTTAGTCCTAGTGACAAAATAGTGCATTAGTATACTCAGTATGATTGATTGGAGAATTTGGGATTCATTTAACGTTATGGTAAATTGTGAGGTATAATTTGTGCTTTATGGAATAATGCTTAGAAATATTATGTGCTTATTCCACTAGTACATAATTATTTTTAATATTTATGTGAGCCCTCTTCCCCCTGAAGAAGTCAACAGGTGAAATGTTCAGCCATGTTTTAAGGGCAGTTGATGAAAATAAATTCCAAAGAATAGTTGAATACTCTGTTTTGCAAGTGTGACTGGTTTGGAAATGTTCAGCCAGGTTTTGAGGGCAGTTGGCGATGTAACTAAATTCAAAGAACATTTGAATACTCTGTTTTGCGAGTGTGGCTGGTTTGTACTGGATCCAAACCAGAGCCTGTTCTTAATCTCCTATGTTGCATTTCTTCAGCTGCAGCTGTCATTGAACTCTTAGTACTGGATATTTCAACTTCAGTTGGTCCTCTCTGCTGTGAAAAAAACACACCCAAAACATCCAGTCCCTTCTACTCAAGCAGCATATCACTGAGCCTTTAACCACTCATTAATCAGTTGGGTTCTGTCTTCCCACCCTCACCAGATTGTGGAAACTGACACCCTTTCTGATGTCCTTAGTGACCAGCATATGGCTTAATTTCGGGAGCTACATAATGCCATTGACTGCTTCTAGCCAATTAGCACTCAGAGAGCTATGTCAGGGGAGGGACAAGCCCCAAAGGAACTGTGTGCCTGCTGATCGAGTAATCAGTCATTCGCTTCTCCCACCACCTGGGACAATCACAGGGACCACAGCCATCTTGCAGGGATCGTGAGCCAGCATCAAAGGCTCCCCTCCAGCTGACCCAACAAGCCCAATCTAAGCTAGGAGACCAGCTTCTAAGTAGCAGGACATGCTTAATTCCTTTGACTGTTTCCAGCCAGTAAGTGCTCAAAATGCTGTGTTTGGGGCAGGACAAGCACTGTATCCACTGTCCCTCCTCACGGTCCCAGCATGAATGGCACAGCAGGAGTGGGAGTCCTCGAAGGGGAGTCAGCACAGTGGAGATGCCAGGGGACTCTACCCTACTGCCTCCCTGCAAACTGTAAGTGTACTTTTATCTGCTATTACTTATTACATATTGTATACTGCTTAATACTGTAGTTGGAGTTACTGTTTTGGTTTACTGCTTCTTGATGGGGCCTGTTGAGGTTTGTATTAGGGTCTTGTTGCGTGCAAACTGTGTTCAACCATCTGCTGCTCCTCGTTTTGCACAGTGGGTTTATTGTTCAGGTCATCTCAAAAGGGTAATCTGCATATTTCCCAGAGCTTCTTTATTGAGTAACGGGCCCATTGCGTAGTGTACTGCTTCCTTCCCCCACCTACTTAGTTATCTCAGTTCAGCCTGCATCCCCCCTAACTGTTTGATTAGGCTTCCTCCCTATGTAGGTGAAGCCTGTGTATATATACACTTACACACACACACATCCATTGTTAAATTTTCGGCTTCCTCCTTATCTGTGTGAAACCTACATCCCTACATTTGTTTAATTTTAGGCTTTCTCCCCATCTGTCAAGTCAAGTCAAATTTATTTAAAAGCCGCCCAATCCCGGAGGCTCTGGGCGCCGTACAAATTTTAAAAGAACATAATACATAAAAATAAATAGAATTACAAATTATAAATAGATCATAATCTAATATAGTCTAAACATCAAATGCCTGAGAAAATAGAAATGTTTTCAGGCGAACCTTAAAGATATCTACAGACGAGGCCTCTCTGACCAAAGCTGGTAATAGGTTCCATAGAGCGGGAGCCGCAACGCTGAAAGCTCTGTCACCGGCTGACTTCAGCATTGCTCTAGGAACGGTCAGGAGGCCACTGCTGGAGGATCGAAGAGGGTGGACAGTTGGAGCAGGTGTCAGGAGGACTGACAGGTAACCAGGGCCCTGCCCGTGTAGGGCCTTAAAGGTGAGAAGACCCACCTTAAAGAGGACTCTCCACCTGACTGGCAGCCAGTGCAATTCACGCAGTACCAGTGTAATATGGCAACACTTTTTCTGCCCAGTCACTAACCGGGCAGCTGCGTTTTGCACAAGCTGCAGTCTGCGGAGAAGTCCTCTTGTGACCCCGAGATAGAGCGCATTACAGTAGTCCAGCCTAGATGTGACTAAGGCATGTATCAAGGTAGGGAGGTCCAGAGACGGAACAAGGGGCCTAATCCTGACAATGTTTCTGAGATGGAAAAAACAGGTACGAACCACAGAAGATACTTGAGTCTCCATGGTCAAGTTCCTGTCCAGAATCACTCCAAGACTACGCACCCTAGAGGAGGCCTTCAATGAGACAGCCCCAAGAACAAGTCCAGTTGCTGAGTCAGGGACCTCCATATCACGAGCTCTGTTCGACTCCACTATCAATACCTCAGTCTTGTTAGGGTTCAGTCGCAACCAGCTGGAGGCCATCCAGTCACTTATCTCAGTCAGACAGATGTTTAGCTCATCCACTGCATTGGATGTTCCTGGGGCAAAGGAAAAATATAGCTGAGTATCATCAGCATAGCAATGAAAACTCAGACCATACTTCCTAATGATCCCACCCAGGGGCAGCATGTACACTGCGAACAACATTGGGGCCAGTACCGAACCCTGAGGGACTCCGCAAGGAAGGAGATTGGGTGTAGATGAGGAATTACCCATCATAACCCGTTGCCTCCTGTTTGTGAAAGGACTCAAACCAGTTGATGACAGTACCGGTGAGTCCGCCTTAACTCCCTAAGGCGGACAAGCAACACACAATGGTCCACAGTGTCAAATGCCGAGAGAGATCGAGAAGAACAAGAATTGTCCTGTCCCCCTGATCTCTAGCCTTGAGGAGATCATTCTGCACCCGTACAAGAGCAGTTTCTGTGCTATGTCTGGCCCGAAAAGCCGACTGGAAGGGATCGTACAACTCGTGAGTCACGAGGTGCTGTGGGTGGAGTCTTCATCCCCTAATAGTTAAATGTTAGGTTTCCTCCCTAATTGGGTGAACCATACATTCCCCCCCCCCCCATTTGTTTAATTTTAGGAGTCCTACCTATCTGGATGAAGACCCCATCCCCCACCCAAATTATTAAATTGTCTTCCTCCCTTCCAGGGTGAAGCTTACTTTCCCGTGACCTAAAAAGACAAAATACAGGATGACAAGCTTGCTGTTTCTCCGATGGTGTTGCTTCTGACCCTAGTACTCCTTCCCCTCCTGTCTTCCCTCTCATCCTTCCCCTCTCTCTCCCCCACCCACACTGTTTATCTTTGCCTTTCCTCCTCCATTTTCCTCCATTCCCCCTACCTTCCTTGATGTAGTCCTCTCCTCCTTCGTTTCACCTTGAAGCCCTCAGGTGTCTCCTTCCCTCTTATCTCTCTCGTCCTCCCCATGCCTCTCACCATAAGTAACTCACAGGCTCCCTAAAGCTCCTTGTCTCCCTGTTGCTTTTAGTAGCCGGTGATATTAAACTCAATCCCAGTCTTGCCCAGTCATCTCCCTCTCATCTCCCCAAAGGACTGAGAGTGACCCATAGCAACATCCAAAGCCTCCTCCCAAAGATTGATCAGCTGCAACTGTTCATGGTTAATCTTAAGCCTGAAGTACTGGGCGATCTCTTAGTCTTGGCTATCCCCCAAGATTTCTGATACTGCAGTTGCCATCCATGGGTACCCAGTCATCCAGCAGGATCCCTTCACTCCCCCCCCCCCGCCTATTAGTTGCTCCTCCTCAACCTCTCCCTCTCCTTCTGTGTCCCTATATTTGTGGCTGCTGCTTACTGTTGCTCTTGTATGTTCCCACCTTAAGTCACTAAGCTCCTCACCACTATGTCCTCCCATACCTTCTCCAGTGAGTAGTTCATCCTCAGTGATTTTAACCACAGTTGGCTCTCCCTCTGTCTAAATAAATTGTGTCAAACAATAAGCCCCTCCAGTTTATCCAGCTGATCACTGACCCAACCCAGCACAATCACTGACCCATCAATCACTGCCTTCTGGACTGCGTTCCTACATCCCACCATATCTTGGAGGCTGGTACCCTCCCTGATGTCCTCACCAACCACAGTATGGTCCATTGTGTGTGCAAGATTCTCCATCCCAAAGTCCTCCCTAAATTAATCCAGATCCGCTCCTTCAGGTTGCCGGACCTCTTCCTTCATGCTGACCTGGTAGCTGTTGACTGGTCACCCATCTCTACAGCCAGCAACATAAATACTGCCTTCCGTTATTTCAACGCTAACTTTGTCAGCCTGGATCTCCATATCCCCCTTAGAAAAGCCAGATCTTACTTCGAGAGAGCTCTTGCAGTAGGTAATTACATATAGGACTGACGTCGGCAGGCGGCAGGACCCCACGGAAAAATTTCTAGCTAGCAGTCCCTGGCAAGGGACCGTTCCAACGCCAGGTGACCAGCATCTTACCTGTCGTCAGTATAAAGGGGCGGTCCCGGACGCCCGGCTTCCAGTTCTTTCCCACCGTTAGCTCGTGCAGTGCCTCACGGTAAAGTTCGTGCTTAGTAAAACCCTGTTCTTTCGTCGGTTTTTACCGAATACTTTTCAGTATTTTCATTCGTATCGTCAGGTTAACGTCGGTGTATGTCGTCCCCTTCCAAAAATAAGTGCGACTCGTGCGGCGCCCAACTGCCACACAAGGACGGCCACTCTCTCTGTCTTTTTTGTTTAGGCCCCGACCACACGGTCCACAAGTGCCCGTATTGCCTTCACTTCAACGCGGCTACCCGCAGACGACGCCAACAGTCCCTGGAAGCCCATCTGCTCAAAAAGAAGATGTCTTCAATGGAGAAGGAATTGAAGAAGCTTAGGCAGGCGTCGACCTCTCCTGAAGGACACCACAAGAAGCGGGACAAAGAAAGGCACAGGGAGAAGGCCTCCTCGTCCGCGACTTCGGCCGGAGTCGCGGTTCAGGTAACGTCCCTCCGGGGATCGTCCGCAGCTCAAGGTTTTGGAGGAGGCGCCGCCCACCTGTCGGGCTCGTGCTCGGGTCCTGCAGGCGCCTGGGCTAAAGGCAGGCTCTGCCCCGAGTACGCCACAGGCTTGCGGCCTACTGGCGCAGGCACCTCCCATAAGTCGGATGTTGGCTCCTCCGACGTCCGCTGGGAAGACCAATAAGACGCCCGACTCTTCGGGGCGGCGCACAGTCGCATCCCCCTCGGACCGGGCCGCTTCCCACCCTCGGCCCGCCTCCGACGAGGGACCCCATAAGCCGGACTCCGGCTCCTCTTGCGCCCGCCGGGATCCAGCCCCTAAGTCGCATGTTGGCTCCTCCGACGCGCGCCGGGCATCGGAACCTACAACAGACCCTCCATCGTCTGTCATCCCAGGTTCCCCGCAGCCTTCGCTGCCGTCCAGGGAGCCTGAGTCGCCCCAGCCTGACCCCGGGGACTTTTCTCCTCCGTCCCCGGGCGATGTTGGGGATATTCCTCCGCCGTCAGACCCTTCTCCTACAGAACCGGATCTGACGCAGGCCCCCCGGACGCCAGCCCCGGCGCTGGCCCCACTGATCCAGCGTCGCCCACGGCGGTGGAGATATCACCCCTCCGTCAGGCCCGACCCCCACGGGCCTCTTAATGTCGTCCGCCGTGGGAGCCTCCCTACTGGCCGTCTGCTCCGGCAGCTCCTCCCGGTACCGGTATCCGCCGTCCTATCCGGCGCCGTCTTACCCGGGTCCGCAGTATCCAGCGCCGCAGTACCCGACGCCGCAATACCTGGCACCAGTTTTCCCGCAGCTGGGTTATGGATACTCGCCTTACGGATATAATCCGTACAGTTATCCCCCTCCTCCTCCTCCTCCACCACCCCCCAGGCTGCCGGTGGATCTCCAGGAGACTCTGGCTTCCTGGTGGGCTGAGGCCAAGGCTCAGCTCACCAAGGAAGTAGAGAGCCGCCTTACGGTGACGGTGCCACCCCGCCCCGTCGCCTGAGACGGCACACTCCTCTCCACCTCGGATTCCAGAGCTCTCCTCTGATCCAGAGAGGCAGGACACGTCCCAGGGATCCCCCTAAGGAACCTGTTCCTCCCCTAGACGGGTCAGGGAGTCTTTCTCTGCTTCTAATTCTTCTTCTTCCTCCTCTCTCTTGGATTCATCGGATTCCTCCGACGGATGCTTTGAGAGAGACGACGAGCCTCGCTCTCCGTCCAAGCCCCGGCCAAGGACTCCTCCGAAGTTTCCTCCAGAGGATCCTTCCTTCACGGAGTTGCTCAGGAAGATCCAGGAAGTACATCAGTGGCGTTCTCTGGAACCAGATCCTCAGCGGGTCAAACTCGCCGAACATCTGGATCTGCCCCTTACGGTTCCTACCGTAGTGCCACCCTGGATCGAGCCTCACGCCCACCTTGTTTCCACTATTTGGAAACAACCGTCGGCTTTAGCCCCGCTTCCTAGGAAGTCCAACAGGCTATACCAGGCTCCGGAGGGTGTAGATTTTTTGGATTCTCACCCCAATGCAGACTCGATCGTGATTAGCGCCGCTCACGGCCGGTCAGCACATCCCAAACATTTAAGCTTGTCTCCTCCGGATAAGGAATCTCGCCTCCTGGACCAGTACGGAAGAAAAATATACGCTTCTTCCACACTGGGTATTCGGGCCCTGAATTATGTAGCACATATGGAGGATTACCAGAAGGCTATCCTTACCCAGGCGGAATCTAAGATTGACTCCTTACCTGACTCCCAAGTCAAGCAGGAGTTAGCTGACCTAGTCCGTTCTGTTCGTTCGGCCAGTCGTCACATCCTGAGGACGACCTACGATGCAGTGGACACTGCCGGGCGGAGCTCCGCGTTCGCCGTAAGTCTTCGGCGTCATGCCTGGCTCCGCGTATCAGGTTTGGTCCCGGAGGTGCAATCTGCAATCCAGGAAGCACCTTTCAGGGGTTCAGTGCTTTTCGGCGCTGATGTCAAGGACATCATCACCGATTTGCAGGAGAAGGGGACAGCTCTGAAATATGTGGATTCTATGTACCGTCCCCATCCCCCGCAGCGCCGTCTTTTTCGCAGACGCAGCCGGCCTCAAGCGAAACCCCAAGGAAGGCGGGCCACTAAACGCCGGGCCCCCACAGCTGCCAGGCCCCTGCCGCCCAAAAAAGCAGCGGGTGCCCCAGCTGCGGCGCTGCCCCACACCACCTGACTCCTCCTCTCCCACCGCCTCTGGACTCCCCGGAGGAACCGGTAGGAGGGAGATTCTCCCTCCACCTTCCGGGTTGGGAGAGGATAACATCGGATTCATGGGTGCTTCAGATTATCGTGGAGGGGCACTCCATAGAGTTTCTACAGAAACCTCCACGCCACCCCCCTCTGAAGTCCTCTTACGCAAGGGACCATCTTCCTTTGGTCAGGGAAGAAATATCTGCCCTTCTCGTGAAGCAGGCCATAGAACCCGTTCCTCCTCACCTCAGGGACGGGTTACTATTCCCATTTCTTCCTGGTCCCAAAGAAGACGGGAGATCTCAGACCCATTCTCGATCTCAGCTCCCTGAACTTTTACGTGGAATACAAAAAGTTCAGGATGCTCTCCTTCAAACCCTTCTGCCTACTTGACGGGTCAATGGCGGCATCGCTGATATGCAGGGCTTGCGCCTGCACATCCCCATGTAAATCCCTGCGCCAGTACCTCCGGTTTGCTTTCCAGGGGGACCATTACCAATTCCGGGCACTCCCGTTTGGTCTTTCCTCGACTCCCCGAGTTTTTACCAAATGCCCGGTGGTGGTAGCGGCCCACCTGCGTACTATGGGAGTTAGGTGTTTCCCTACCTGGACGACTGGCTCCTGGCGGCCTCATCCAGGGAGGAGCTCCTGCATTTTCTCTCCCTCACCCAGCAGGTTTTCACTTGCCTGGGTATCACCATCAACCATTCCAAGTCTCATCTGGACCCCTTCCAGTGACTACAGTTCATCGGGGCTATCCTCGATACGACAGTGAGCAAGGCCTTCCTGCCTCCGGACAGGGCGGCCTCACCCCAGTCACAGATTTCCCTGCTATCAGAACGCAGGAAGGTTCCGGCGAGGTCAGTTCTCCGTCTCTTGGGGCTCTTGGCAGCCACCATCCCGACGGTTCCCCGCGCGTGGCTCCACATGAGGATTTCTCAGTGGACTGTCCGCTCTCAGTGGGATCAACTCGTAGACGACATAGATCATCTGGTGCTGATCTCCTCACCGATGACAAGAGACTTGCAATGGTGGATGGTTCGAGAGAACCTGTTTCGGGGGTTCCCCTTCTGTCATCCTCCCCCCTCCCAGACTCTGACCACGGACACATCAGGCGAAGATTGGGGAGCCCATCTGGGTCCTCACCGAACCCAGGGTTTATGGTCCAGATTGGAGCTAGCTCTCCACATCAGTGTGCTCGAGCTACGAGCAGTACTATATGCTCTCCAAGCCCTTCACCAATACATCCTTCCCGGTCACCTAGCTGTCCAGATGGACAACATGTGTGTAGTCTGGTACATCAACAAGCAGGGAGGGACTCGATCCTACCCGCTGTGCAGGGAAGCGATGAGGGTTTGGGATTGGGCAACGCTTCACAACCTTCACCTCACGGCGATCCATGTTCCAGGAGTCGACAATACCCTGGCAGACAAGCTAAGTCGCTCCTCTGCTCTACCACATGAGTGGGAGTTGGACCAAAAGGTTCTAGACATCTTCCAGCTTTGGGGGACTCCACAGGTAGACCTGTTCGCCTCTTCCCAAAACGCAAAACTTTCCACCTTTTGGTCGCTCGCTCCAGAGCGAGGTGCTTTCTGGAGCAACGCTCTGTCTCTAAACTTGAAGGGCAGATTCATCTGTGCTTTTCCCCCAATTCCTCTGGTCCCTCGTGTACTGCAGAAACTAACAACGGAAGGAGTGAGAATGATTTTGATCGCTCCTTTCTGGCCCAGGCAAATCTGGTTCTCTCTTCTACAACAATACTCAGAGGTTCCTCCTCTTTCCTCTTCCTTTATCTCGAGGATTGCTGACCCAGGATCAGGGGACCCTGGTCCATCCAGGACTCAAGTCCCTGCAACTTCATGCATGGCTCCTGCAGACCTAGCCCAATCTCGCTTTGGTGTCTCTCCAAAGGTGGCCAAGATTCTGGTGGAGGCTAGAAAACCCTCCACTAGGTCCACTTACGCCATGAAATGGAAGAGATTTTCTATTTGGGCTGCCTCCAGGAATGTGGAGCCCTTCTCCTGTCCTGTGGCCGTTCTGCTTGAATATTTACGTCACCTCTTCGACCTGGGTCTCAGCCATTCCTCCTTGAAAGTTCACATGGCCGCTATTTCAGCCTACCATGTTCCTTTCGCTGATAAAGCCTTTGCCCAATTAGAGGTATCCAAGACTTTCTTAGAGGGGTCCTTCATCTCAGGCCCCTGTCCGGACTCCTGCTCCCCTTGGATTTGAACTTTGTTCTCGAAAACTTACCCTTCCTCCTTGAGCCTGCGGCCTCCATGAATCTGAAGTTTCTGTCATGGAAGGCAGCTCTTCTCGGTGGCCATTACTTCCGCTCAAAGAATTTCCGAGCAGGCCCTGATGTGTAAAATCCCTATTTGATTTTTCACAAGGGCAGAAGCTTTTCGCACGAACCCTAAGTTTCTACCTAAAGTGGTAGCGGAGTCTACCTTAAATCAGTCTATAGAGTTACCTGCCTTTTTCATGCAGTACTCCAACCAGGGAGAATATTTGCTCCGTACCATGGATGTTCACAGGATTCTGAGATACTACACCGATAGGACAAAGGATCTCAGAAAGACTGATCAGTTGTTCATCTCTTTTGCTCGCAAAAGGGAAGGCAATGCTGTTTCCAAGCAATGCCTGTCGAAGTGGTTGGCTCATTGCATCACTTTCTGTTATGACAAGTACAACAAGACCCTTCCGGGTCAAGTCAGAGGTCACTCCACTCATGGAGTAGCAGCCTCTGGGTTTGTTTCAAGAATGTGTCTGTGGCAGACATCTGTGCTTGCCGCCACCTGGACTTCCGCCCATACCTTACGAAACATTACAGTTTGACATTGCCTCGCCGTGAGAGCAGGCTTGTAGCTGTTTTGCAAGGCCTCCTGTCTTGAGGTTTGCAGGTTTTGCTACTTCTTGAGTAGTTCCTCCTCCCGTGTCTTTCATTTGTTCCAGACTGCTTGGGATTCTGTCCTATATGTAATTACCTACTGCAAGAGCCCTCTCGAAGTAAGATAGTACAGTTACGTAAGAACTTACCGTAACAGTAGATCTTCGAGAGAGGCTCTTGCAGTAGGTAATACCTTCCGGCCCTCCATCCCCCTAGGCTTTTTCAGCTCCTTTTCCATTGAGGGAAATATCTGCTTCTCTCTCGTCCGGGCCTTCTGGGCCTGTGGCGGGAAAGAACTGGAAGGCGGCATCGGGACTGCCCTTTATACAGGCGTCGTCTGGCGCGGTAATCTGGCGTGGGGTGGTCCTGCAGGGACTGCTAGCTAGAAATTTTTCCGTGGGGTCCTGCCACTTGCCGACGTCAGTCCTATATGTAATTACCTACTGCAAGAGCCTCTCTCGAAGATCTACCGTTACGGTAAGTTCTTACGTAACTGTACTTTCTCAAGGTTCCCACCTCCCATGGATCTCCAGTGAGTTGCTGGCCTGGTTCCATGCGACCTAGCCTGGTAGATTTAAAAGTCCTCTGACTTCCCTGCTGACTTAATCAAGGAGTGGATGTTTCATAATGCCTGTACCAGAGCTACCAGGCTTGCCAAGTCCAAATACTTTGCATCCATGTTCCAGAACAATCTTTTTTAAATGTGTTCCAGCACAACTTAATCACCACTGTAAGTTCTGGAAGGTTATCCACACCCTCATCTCACCCCCAACCCAGTACCTTCCCCTGGTCCTCTGGGTGGATGGAACTCCTATTTTCAACTGATTCTTCATCTCCTGTGCCATCTCTCTCTCCCCTCTCCTCCCCCTCCTTCCACCCCACACCACCCCCAACCTCTCTTATCACTCCTACTGCTTCCCTTAAGGATCTCTTGGCTCATAACCCACAGAAGGGTGTGAGTCCTGATGGTCTTGACCCAAAACTCCTCCATCTTTCCACCTCTGCCATTGCTGTACCTATTACTTTCCTTCTCAACCTCTCCTTCACCTCCATCCCACACGCTTGGAAACATGCCACAGTCACACACACACACACACACCCTTCCCATAGGGGGTGATTCCACCCTTCCTGGCAACTACCACCCTATCTCCCTGCTCCCCACAATGGCTAAGATCCAAGAATACCTTGTGGTATCTCAGTTCTCCCCCTTCCTTGTTTCAGCCTCCTTCATTCCTTTCCAGTCTGGCTTCCAGAAATCCAACTCCACCTCCCTCTTCCAGCTTACTAACTCTATTCTGTCTGGCTTGAATGAGAGCTTGATCAACTCCGCCATTTTTTTTGACTGGGCCAAAGCTTTCAACACTGTTGACTACCCCGTCCTTCTGGACAAGCTCAAAACTCCGGGGCTTTGACTCCTCAGTCACTTTGTTCCGCTCCTACCTTTAGGGTAGGTCTTAAGCAGTCCCTTTTGGAGAATCCATATCCCCCCCACTCCTCAGCTCAGCTGTCCTCTAAGGGTCCATCTGTGGCCCAATACTCTTCTCCACTTTCCTAAATTACCTCCCCACTGCTTGCCCCTCTGCATCCATCCATATGCAGCCAGATTACATGGTACTCTTTGCCTTTGGCTCTTCTGACCTTACAGACAGGCTTCAAATGGACTTTTTTTTTTTTGGTAAATATCCTTTTTATTAATAAAACATTTTTTCCAACATACATACATACATACACGCCATCAGGTCGTCACATAGTTCATACTTTACAGAAAACTTCATAGATATTACTATATATACACAGTACTGTACAGTATCAATTCATCAGAGTTTTTACAATTCCCTTTAATTCATTATACATTGTTGTATGTTATTCTGCTACCTGATGTCCCATCACATACATCTCTCGCCTCAGACAGCATTGTTTCACCTTCCTCTTATAGTTATCTATCCTGTCCAATCTGGTTAGACTGGAGCGGTAGTGAATTTCTCCTGGTAGGGAGACTCCTTTGCATTCAAGGTATAAAAGTATTATCCTTTAGCATATAATAAATCTGCCATCTGGCCCACCTTGTATTGAACTTTTCCTCCCGCTCATTCAGCCTAAGTGTAATTTTTTCCATACTATAAATCTGCCTAGTAATATCCCACCAGCTTTGTACCGTAGGGATACCAGTAGTAAGCCAGAGTTTCGTAATTGCTTTTTTGGCAACTGCTATGAGCAGGAGGAGAATGTACCTCGTATTCGGGCCTCTTAGTGCTTTAGGATTGTTAAAGAGGAGGAACATCTCCATGGTTAGCTTAAATTGGGGGTCAAATATCTCCTGTAAGTGCCTCTGTAGGTCTACCAAAAAGGGCTTAAGGGATGGGCATGACCATAAAATATGAGTATGGTTCACCCTAGTCTCACCACATGCACGCCAACACTTTGCAGAGTTAGTGGGGCTATAGTGACTAGTAATGAGGGGGATTCTGAAGAATCTTATCAGGTTCTTTCAGGCACATTCACGCCACTGGTGTGAACTTGTTACCGGCATGGCATACCCACACGCCCTTTGCCTAACTGGACTTTACTAACATCTAACATTTTTTCCTGGCAAATCAGCTGCCCCTTAATGCCAAGAAAATGTTTTTTTTTGTGACCTTTGGCATTAGGCGAGGCTCGCCAAGCTGACCACTCTTCCCTTCTTCCAAAGCTGTGATGATGCAGTAATTAAGGATGTCCCCTCAGTCGAGTATTTCAGGGTCTGGCTGGACCAGCACCTCGATTTCTCGGGGCATGTGGATGCCACCCACAGGAAACTGCACCTCAAATGTAGTGCACGTTACAGGAATAAACAGCATATCCCACTTCCTGCATGTTGAGAGATTGCCTCAAAGATGATACTCCTCATCTCCATCTATGCTGACATAGTATACAGTGCTGCTGCCAAGTCCACCCTGGCCAGACTGGAACCCCTCTTTCACTACTTTGCTCTAGACTGTTGCCCCCCCCCGTGCCCACCACTGTTTTCCCCCCAAAATAGGATTCTCTCCCCCTTACCATCTGCTCTGCCTCTTCCCACCACTCACTCTCTCCTCCCTCCTCTGTGACTTCAATGCTCACTCCTTCAGTTGCCCCTGATACTGTTCCCTGGGCTGCTGCCCACCACCCTCCTACCTTTGCTCCCCTTTCACCCCACACCTACACTAGTGTAGTCATCTCTTCAACCTCCCCAGTTGACAACCTTTCCTCCCACCCTTAACTCACTATTGCCTCTGCACATTGCAAATGTTTTTAAAGCACTTTATTGTATTGTAATTGCAAATGTGGATATTCTCCATTTTATTGTAGAGTTATGAATTTTACTTCTTGCAATCCATCTCTATACAATTGTGATTTATGATGCTTATTCGCTTATTAGTTTTATTGTTCTTTGTGTTCCTTATTGTCCTACCTTTTCCCCTCCCAGGACATATCTGGAAATCAGTGGTTACCAGCTCAGTATATCTTTCCTGATGAAGCTTTTGAAATAAATAATTCATACAAAAGGTTCACTGTCCAAAAGTTCCTCCCAAGGTCATTCAACTCGGTTTCTTCAGGTCACTTGACCCGTCTGTCATGACTCACCTCAGTGCAAGTGACTAGTCTTTATCTGTCTGGATTGAGATATAGGATGCCTTTTCAAATTTCAGTCTAAATTCTCTGCCATCTGGGATTGGCACACACCTCTCTGTAAGGCTCAGGTTAAAGGCTGTCGCCTCCAATGGGTCTGTTAGGATCTCGGTGCTAAAGACACCACTTGGCATCTTCACAATGCATCTGGTTCCCCAAAGAAACAGAATAGAATGTGTCTACATGAAAGGACCGGTAGGCCCATCTAGTCTGATTTACAGCACTGGTCACCTGGATCAAGTTCTCTGTGTAAGATTTCACAGTTTACTACATGACGGACTGGAGTAATTACCATTGGATTACATTGAGTTCCTGCAGTATCCTATAAGATATCCCAGCACAAACCGTGCTACTGCACTTGATCCTGGAGAGCAGCACTGTAGCTAGTTCAGCTGACAGATGGCTGTGAGGCACTATGGTACGTCCACTAGGGATGGGTTTCAGCTAGGGTTCTCTTTATAGTATCTCTTTAGGGACCCTGAAGTACAGAGGTTCAGAAACCACCTTTAAACATATTAAACAGTACTCCAAAAAACTAATTGTCCACACAAAATTTCCAGCCAATCATAGTGTTTTTTTTAATTGATTTTATTGTTTTCCTTTTTGACATACAAACAGATGTCACAAACACAGACAAAGAACAAACATGTCCCCCAGCTATGTACAATGGTCAGAGAAGTAGAAGGAGACCGGTGTTGGATAACACAGTGATATATCTGACACAAGTACATATAGTGCTGAGAGTCAATACAGTGCATACAAGACATGACAAAAACAATATCAGAGCAGTCCATAAACCTTCTGGGAGTAGTTGATTACCTGTTTCTGTAGATGATAGCGAGTATAATATGTGCAGCTTGCTCCACTGAGCATCATAAGATTTAAGAAAGCTGTGAACACACACAATTATTATTTCCATTCTTAAAGAGCAGATCCCATAGCCATTCATTGTATGTAATTTCCTCCTGATCTGACCAGTGGCAAAGCACCAAATTATTTTTTTTATTTTAATTTTTTTTGCTGTCAGGAAGATCATACCTATTTGATACCCTCTCTCTCTCTCTCTCACAGATATAATGCTATAGGCACCCGCCAGACAAATTTGAGAAGAGGTCATCCAGTTTCAAAAGAGGATCTGCTTTGTCTTTAATGGAGTACCACAACCCCTGTACATTGGGACAGTCCCAGAAAATGTGTTGTAATGAGCCTACATCTTCACCATATCGCATGCACAAATTGGGTTGCAGCCTTCCCATCTTGACTAACTTAATGGGTGTATGATAAGGATGATTTAAAATACAAAATTGCCTAAGGCGTACTTTGTCACATTTGATATAAACGTACAGAGCTTACCATATTTTATCCTATTTAAAGTTACTGTCAGGAAATGGTGTTTGGCAGTGGTGTGTGTTAGCTGTAATAATTTGAAGACATATCTATTAGGCAGATGTGTGTGGTATACTTTGGTGTGGGACCTCACCCCTTAACATTTCACAACATGTATTTCACATTACTACCCATAATATCTAGTATTCAGTATATTGTCTGTATACTAGATAAATGCAACACAGTACCACTCACTGGTCATATGATAAAGTGAATACATACTTTCCCTTCCCAGATCCACCCCAACAACAAAACACATAACAATGAACAATAAACACCAACAGGTAACCGAGAACTTTACCTCAGGAGGAACTGAGGTGTAGTGGTTACGATGCCCTCCCCCAGTCCTTGGACTGAACTCTAGATGCGCTGGACTGCAGTGGTTCCAACAGAGAATACTGAACAACCACTTCGCGAGTACAGTACATACTAGGCTATATTCATCCCACTTTGCTCTGCTGCATTTAACCGATGGGTACGCTGTGTCAACAATTGTCCCTCTCTGGTGTCATGCTGACCAGTCCACGCAGATCAGCAGCAGGAAAGCTGAGATGCAGTGAAGCTTTGTCAAAATAAGGCTGCACCAGAGGGGGGCTGCAGTGCTCTAGTAGCAGTGCTGTGCGCAGGTTGTCTGCCTCTTAAGACCAAGCGCTAAAACAAATGGCTGTGTGAATCTGTAGCTCCAGTACCTGCTCTCCACCCTTCCCCAAACCGTGCCAATTTCAGAATGTTCCCATAGGGTTACCACCTTTTAAGAAGCCCAAAGTGGGACGTTTCTTACTGAAACATGATTTTTTTGTAGGACAACCTGTAACCTCGACCAATGCAACAGGTTTGTTTGCTCTAAATAATCAGAATTAGACTAAGTGTTGTAGTTTTTTAGCTGTTTCTATTGTTTCTTATCATTTTAAGGTAGTTAGTTAAGGTACTATAGTTTTCTGCAACATTTAGAGGAAAGGTAGAAAATATTCCTTTCTACTATAAGGTCAGGACATACAGTATTTTTCATGTTTTTCTGCAGGACACAGCTGCAGCTGCCCAAATCAGGACTGTCCTGTGAAAATCAGGACCAGATGTTCCCATCCCAAGGTTGTACAATTGCATCTGGAAATATCCTACAGAGACAGCAATATGTTTGATACCCCCCAGACTTGCACACCCTTGCGGTCATTGGAATCCTTACTACAAACTGAATAGAAAAGATAGGTTGGGGCACTGAATCACAAGTCCAGTCTAAAGTTCCTGTAAAGTAAGGTGCAGAGAGGTCCTGCCTGCATCCCACAACGGATCACTTCAGTGTTCCCGCACTGTTCCATAAATGAATGGGTTATTAGACGTGAGAGGGAGTAAAGAGCAGTATTCAGGATGTAGTCCAGTTTCCCCCAACTTGAACATCAAGTCTCTTCACTAGTTTGACCCATTGTGTCTTGATGGGAACCGTTCCGCCTCTTCAGACAAAACAGTTTGGTAGTTGGGAGCATATAAGATAGTTCAGAGTTTAATTGCTCCGGCAGCTCTGCGTGGCTTAAGGAATGCAAACGCGCTACTTGCAGTGGCACCATGGTGTTCAGTCATGGCAAAAGTTTAGCAGCAGACCTCATTCAGTTCAACAAAGGAAAAAACAGTGCACAATGCAACTGTTATGGATTAAATCATATAACGGGAACAACATATGCCACAGAACTTCAGGCAAATTGGATCTCCTCTCTACAATAAACCCAGCTTGCTATCTCCTTCAGCGGGTGGAGACCGTTGTGCAGGAAACAGGTTAGGAAAGTAACTGGGTAAACCTTTCTTGGCATCCCCCTCAGAGACAAAGTACTGTTCCTCATTTGTGGCTGCCTGTAATCAGACAGAGTATAACATTCTAAACTTGATTCTGCCAGCAAAAAATGTGTTCTTAATTTCACAGTACTCTGCTTTGTATGCACCTGTGGGCTTAAATTGTTAAAAATATGAAGTTGGCTGTCCTCCCACCATATCTGCTTCATTTCCTGTACCTTGCTGTACACAAGTTTTGTATAGAAAGTTGAGGAAACTTTATGGGGCAAGGCTTGTCCCTGGGATTCGGCGTGGGCTGCAGCACTCTCTGTGCTCACTCCACCACATATAATGGGCCTTGCGTGGAGGGACTGGCCTCCTTCTCAAGCTTTTTTTTTTAACTAAATATACTTTATTGAATTTTTTTAAAGAGACATAGACACACAACACAATTAACAGTTACAGATGTGCACAATATCCCCTGTGCAAAGTCAGTTCCAGCACTAGCTATAGATGATACAGTGGTAAATAAAATAAGTACGTATATAATTGGTAGGACCAGTGGCCCAGCCTTCCACAATATGTTGTGTAAATTAAGTTTAAAAGCAATATCAGTCTTATAACTACCAAAAACTAGCCCAAAGTCATAAGGACATATGAAGGTCTTCATCGAGGGTATCTCAGTCATCAGGTCACACATATTGAACTTCACTGTCAGTGAAGCAGGATCCACATGGAAGATTGTCAGCAGTACAACTGGGGCTGCCCATGCTAATGTCCTCTACTGATGTCACCAACCCTATAAAGGTGTGAGTAGCCCCTCTCCCTCCTCAGTTCTTTCCCATCGTCAACTTTGTTCGCATGGGTCTCCACGTAATCTCGGACTTTGTTTTACGCCTTTTTTGCTTTGCTTTTTTTCATTCTTAGCCTTTTAGAATCTCTCTTTCTAAAGAGATTCCTTTATTTTGTATATTTCGAAAGTTAATCCTTGAACTTCTTTTTTCCATTGCTGCCACTGTGGAAAGAAGATTGCCTTTACAGACGAACATTCATTCTTGTCTGCTGTCTTGGGCCTGACCACGACGTCTTCGACTGTGAGCTCTGCCAGCAGGTTAATCAAACCACCCTTAGGGGCGATGCAAAAGGGCTCTCAAAAATTTCTTGATGGAGCAACAGGTATCTAGTTCTGGGCAGGGGTCCCTCTTTCCCAGTTACCAGCGGGTCTGTCAAGCTCCCAGGTCGCTAAGGCCTGAGACAAGTCCTTAGGGGAAAGTCATAAGGAGGACCGAGATTGGGACACTCCCCTCGGCGGCATTTCCACTCCCCAATGGCCTCCTCTTCTTTGTCTGGGGGTACTCCATCGGCTTCGTCAACACCTGTTGCTGTCCAGGTCTCTGTTCCTACCAGACCCATACTGACAGCGCTGCCATCTGCTGCTCAGGGCAGCTGGTCATCAGCCTCCGGGTCGTCAGCCCTCCCATCGAGGCCTGATGCTTCCCCGGGTTCTCAGGCTCTTGGGGCCTGCTGGACAGGTCATCGCACCCTGCGCTGTCGACCTCTTCAGCTGTCAATGCAGCATTCCACTCTCATTGACCTTAACGACATTTTGACCAAGTTCACTACAGTCTTGGTCCATCAGTTGGGCACACATCAGCCTGCATCACCTGCACTGTCTGACTCCACCATCATCAACACCACTTCATCCTCCATGGGCAGCTCCCTGCTGGCTGTTGATGGTCCCTCGCTTATCGGACCTTGAGCTGGAGCAGGTCGACGTAGAGGAGGAGTACCATCCTGACCTCATCTTACCTGAGGAAGAGCCTCCTGTCTCTGACAGGTCCACTGCCTCCTCAGTGAGCGAGAACTCTCAAACATACTCCTAGTTCTCCTCCAGAGGACTCTACCTTCTTCAGTGTCATGAAACAGCCATCCTCAGCCATGAGCTTCAATACTGAGGAGGAGGAGGCCACCAGAAGAGATCTGGTGGACTTCTTGGAGATCCCAGAGTCCCCTCCCAAGGTCATTCCTCCCATCCTTCCTGCTCTGAGGAATGCCACTGCTGCGGCATGGCACATGCCTGACATGGTGGCATCCATGCCCTGCAGGGCCGATAAGTTGTATCATGCCCCCCCCCAACCAGGGTCTGCGACATTATGCTGCCCAGCTGAAACTGATTCTGTGGTCATTAAGGCAGCTCATGATGGGTCCAAGGTGCCCAAGCACCTCAGTTCCCCCTCCCTGACAGAGAATCCTATAGGATTGATCTCTGGGGTAAGAGGGTCTATGCCTCCTCCACCATAGGGTTGAGGATTGCCAGTTACCTCTCCTACATGGTAAAGTACGAGAATACTATCTGGAGGAAAAGCAAGGCCGTGGCCTCAGACCCTTCATGACTGTTCACAGAAACAGGATGTTCTTAAATGCATGCAGAGTGCCGAGGATGTTAGCAAGCACCAACTGCAGGCCCTCTACGACATATTGGATACAGGTGCCAGGGCTGCTGCCACTGGCATTTGCCTTCATAGGCACTTCTGGTTGAGGGTCTTGGGTTTCCCAGCTGATGTCCAGCAAAAGGTGCTTAATGCCCCTTTTAATGGCTCCAGGCTGTTTGGTCCAGATGTGCAGGACATCATAAATGAGCTACAGGCATCTGGTAAGACTATTACATCTGTCCACTTGCTCTGTCATACCCAGCTAGGTGCAGACAGTGCCTTCCTTTTCGCAAGGTGTCACATAAGTTTGGAGCTGTCGCCTTTCCCTATGCTTCCGGCGCCACAGGAAAGCGCCCTGGGGTGATGGATCAGCCCCAGCGGCTGGATCTGCCTCCACTTGACTCCTTGCCAGACCCCCCTCTTCCGGTCCCCGACCAAGAGGTGGTGGTCAGAGGTCAGTTCTTCCACCATCTCAATCAGTGGAGAAGCATTACTTCAGATGCCTGGATCTTTGGATCATTCTTGTTCTGCATGTCACTTATTATGATTGTACTTGATTCTGATTGTTATTTGCTGCTTTAATAATCTACGTTTGTTGTTACCGCTCCTGCTGTCTTATGTTTACCTTATTGTCATGATGTGCTACTGTAATATGTATAACAATGTCCTGTACTCTCCTGGATCGTGCCTGAAAATAGGCAAGTTTGTTGCCTAGTGCACCTACCCGGTTACCAAAAGCTAATAAATAAATAAATAAATAGAGAGGGGTTACACTCTGGAACTTATCAAGATGCCTCCAGTACCCTCCACCTACCCCCCAGCCCATCTGTCTGTTCTCCGGGAGGAGATACAGTTCCTTTTGTGCAAACAGCCCATCGAGCCAGTGCCCAGGTGCCAAAGAAATGGGGGATTTTATTTCAGGTTCTTCCTAGTCCCCAAGAAGACCAGAGATCTGAGGCCCATATTAGATCTCAAGGACCTCAACCAGTACAAAAAATTCTGCATGGTAACCCTGCCAGGGCTGATGCCTCTTATCAAGCAGGGCAACTGGCTGTTCTCCATGGACATGCAGGATGCCTACCTGCATGTCTCGGTGTTTCCACCACACAGGAGGTTCCTCCGGTTCATCTTTCAGGGCAAACAATACCAATTCAAGGTATTGCCCTTTGGCTTATCTTCTGCACTGTGGGTCTTTACCAAGTGCTTAGTAGTGGTAGCTGCAGCTCTCAGAAGGGAGGCACTGTATGTTTTTCCCTATCTGGACAATTGGCTCCTAAAGACCCTGTTCAGAGAGCAGCTTCTCCGGACTCTGGAGAGAACCCTTTAGCTGTTTCTGTCTCTGGGCATCACGCTCAGCTTGCCCAAGTCGGTCCTAACCCCTTTCCAAAGGCTGCAATATATAGGGGCGGTTCTGGACTCGGTGCAGGGAAAGGCCTTCCTTCCTCAGAACAGAGCGGAGTGCCTTATCGCTCAGGCTCAGGAGGTTGCCCAGAGCCATTATGTTACAGCAAGGGTGTACCTGAGGCTGGTGAGGTTGATGGCTGCGGCCATTCCCATGGTTCCACTGGCTCAGCTACACATGCAAGTCCTCCAGTGGACACTCAGGATGCAGTGGGACCAACGCATGGATGAATTAGAACAGTTAGTGCTAGTCTCTGCCCCAGTCCACAAGGTGCTCTAATGGTGGTTGGACCCACTGAACCTGTTGCAAGGGGTTCCATTCCATATCTCCTCCCCCAGCAGATCCTTACCATGGATGCCTCCGGGTCGGGCTTGGGGGGTGCATCTGGGTCTCTTTCAGACTCTGGGTGCTTGGTCCCAGATTGAAACCTCCCTACATAACAACATCCTGGAGATGCGGGTGGTCCTGTATTCCATGCAGGCCTTTCAGAACCATCTCCTCCCAGGTCAGCTGCTGATTTAGTCTGACAGCCTCAGTGTTGTCTACTATATCAGCAGCGGGGGCGGTGATTTCGTAGGGAGGCCATGAGAGTTTGGTACTGGGCGCTAAACCACAGTCTGGTTCTGTTGGCCATCCATGTCCCAGGCGTACTAAACACCCTGGCGGACAGCTTCAGTCGGACTCAGTCCAGCATGCACAAATACAAACTTCTGTCATCCATCGCAGAAGATCTGTTCTCCGGATGGGGTCATCCAGAGTTGGACCTCTTTGCATCCCCACTCAACATCAAACTGCCCAGTTTCTGCTTGCTAGATCTAGGGCCTGGAGTTTTTTGGTGAGACGCATTGCCCCTCTGCTGGAGCGGGAGGTTCCTTTATGTCTTCTCTCCATTTTCTCTGATTTGGGAGGGTGCTAATCAAGCTACAGATGGAGGAGGCCAGCATGAGTCTAGTAGCTCCACTCTGGCCACAGGAGATTTGGTTTTTATTACTGCAACAGTTAGCAGAGTACGTACTTTGAGGAATTCTATGGAAACATCAGAATTTAAACAGAAAAAGGGTACACAGGTGAAAAGATTCCTGGCTAGGGGATACAGTAAACAATGCATTGTTTCAGCCACACAAAACATGAACAATATGAATAGAGCACAGACTTTGTAGTATGCAGGCCCTGCTGCCAGTGATGTAACAGAATGCCCCTTTGTAACCGCTTTTTCTAGGAGGGCAGATAAAATAAGGCAGATTATTTACAGTAATTGGTCTATACTGCAACTGGAGTACAGGTTAACAGGCATAGTAGAGCAGGGACCCAGAGTAGTGTTTCGCAGATGTAAAAGAATGAAAGACATGGTGGTTACAAAATTAGTCCCAGGACCAGAGCCCCTCAGACAAGCTCTATTTGCCCCTGCACCAACTGGTACACACAGTTGCGGCAAGTGCACCTATTGCAGATACATTAATACTTGCAAGGAGTTTAACCATTCCACAACAGGGAAAAATGTACAGATTAAAGATTTAATAACATGTAGCAGCAGTGGGGTAGTTTATTTGTTAAAATGCAGTTGTGGGGTCACATATGTGGGCAGAACCACACGAACATTTAGGGTACGGACTGGGGAGCATGTGAGTGCAGTGGACAGAGGGGACACATCATATGCGATAGTGAAGCATCTCCTTGAAAGTAAAATCAAACAACATGACTTTAACTTCACTGGAATTGAGTTGGTCACTTTGGGGGAAGGGGGGTGATTTAAAGAAAATAGGACAGAGAGAGTTATTGAATTTTTGAATTGGGAGCTCGCTACAATAAGGGACTAAATTATAGCATAGATCTGTCTGCATTTTTAAAAAAATATAGATGTTAAGATGGTGAAATGCAACAGGGAGAGAGTGATGGAATTAATAGGTATGTAACCAGTTTTTCCCCCATAGCTGCCCTATATCTTATATTGTATAATCCTCTGCACCCAGACAATTTGGTGTGTTCTAGCTCCTTGAGCAGGATGATAGGAAATGAAGTGTTGGTGCTTGGAACAACAAATAAGCACATGCACATTAGACCCAAGTATAGAAATGGTGGGGAATAATGCTTTCATGGTACTGATTATAAGAGCTATAATGATTAGCCTATAATTGTTGAAATGAAGTAAAAGCTAAAGGTTAACCCTCTTTATGAAAAAAGACCATGGATAAATTATCCGCTTAGAAATCATGACAGATGACGTGCATATTTGATAGGAATAGTTCCAAGAAAATGAAAAGTTTTTCTGTATGTTTTTTTATTACTATAGGAATGTGTCACATATTTTTACACTAATTAAAGAGTTTTTGCACTAATCACTTTAAGAATGGTGGTAGACTGACATGAATCATGTGATGTTAATGAGAATCGTATAAATCGGGCACCTTTTCAACCTGACCAGTCACTCTGAAGAAGCCTAGCAGTACGCCAGGAGGAAACATCAGTGTTTATTTCACATGAGCCACCATGACCAGTGTTTTGTGAGCATTTTTGCAACTATAAAGGACTGAACAACTTGATTTCTGATGTCCTTGTCATCTGTTTGGAGTGTGGGTGCTACACTTTTTTGCCCTTGCTATTATCTGAAGTTGCATTAACCTGTAGGTATCACATTTTAATATATTTATACATATCCTTCCATATGTATGCCCAGTCATAATCACCTTGTTCTTTAAGTAAGGCTATGATACATAGATACATAGACAGTGTCGGCAGATAAGGGCCTATGGCCCACCCAGTCTGCCCATTTGAGCTTGTAAGTTCAATTTGTTTTCCTAGAAGTCTGTTGCCCCTTACCCCTGACCTCCAGAATTCCTTTATGTCTATCCCATGCATTCTTAAATCCCGTGATTGTTTCAGCCCCCACCACTTCCTCTGGCAGGGTGTTCCACTTGTCCACCACCCGTTCTATGAAGAAATTCTTTCTCATGTTTCCTCTGAATCGTCCTCCCTCCAACTTCATCCCATGCCCTCTAGTCCTGGAACATCTTTTTCACTTAAAATAGTGTTTTCCTGCACCCTGTTCCTCCCTGTAAGATACTTGTATGTCTCTATCATATCCCCTCTCTCCCTCCTCTCCTCCAGGGAGTACATGTTCAGTTCCTTCAACCTGTCTTCATAGGACTTGTGATGCAATCCATGCACCATCTTTGTTGCCCTCCTCTGAACCTTCTCTACCCTGTCTATGTCCTTACGTAGGTATGGTCTCCAGAACTGTACACTGTACTCCAGGTGGGGCCTCACTAGTGTCTTGTATAGCAGAATTATGACCTCCCTTTTCCTGCTGGTGATGCCCTGCCTATACATCCCAGCATCCTATTTGCTTTACCTGCTGCCTTGTCACACTGTTTCCCTACCTTGAGGTCATCAGAGATGACAACCCCAAGATCCCTTTCCTGCTTGGTGCATGCTATATCCTCACCCCCCAACTGATATATTGTGCCAGGGTTTTTGTGCCCCATATGCATTATCTTGCACTTCTTGCATTGAATTTCAACTGCCAAACCCTGACCATTCTTCAAGTTTCTTCAGGTCCTTCTCATTCTGTCTACACCCTCTGGTGTGTCTACTCTGTTACAGAGCTTTGTGTCATCAGCTAACAGTGAAATTCGCCTTCTAGGTCCCTGCGCAATGTCACTGATGAAGATGTTGAATAGGACCGTCCCAGCACTGATCCCTGTGGTACCCCACTGGTCACTCTTCGCTCTGTGGAGTGACAGCCATTTACCACCACCCTCTGTGTCCTGCCACCCAGCCAGTTACCTACCCACCACACATTGTCCTGCCCACACCCATATTCCTCAGTTTGTGTAATAGTCTTCTGGTGGCACAGTGTCAAAGGCCTTGCTGAAGTCCAGATAGGCCATGTCCACTGCCCTCCCCTGATCCACCTCCCTAGTCACCCAGTCAAAAAATTCAACAAGGTTGGTCTGACATGACCTCCCCCTGGTGAAACCATGCGGCCTTGGGTCCTGTAGTCCATTGACAACCAGATGTTCCACCAATCTCTCTTTCAGTAGTGCTTCCATGATCTTCCCCACTACCGAGGTGAGGCTGATTGGTCTGTAGTTCTCTGCTTCCTCTTTGTTCCCACCCCTGCTTCCTCTTTGTTCCTCTTTATATGCTTTAATATGGTGCTGCCCCATCCACTTCATTATGTAGGAGATCATAGATACCCATATATAAGTTAGAGATCAGTTGTGGGAGGCCAATCCATCTAGATAAAAGCACTAAGGTGTCACTAGGAGTAGTAGATTTAGGATGGCCTCTAAATTATGTGTCCAGTAGGTGGGCGACCTGTAAAAAAGAAAATACCTCTGCATTTGGTGTGTGTGATAATGTCTTTGAAAGAAGCAGAAGTCAATGAACTATTATCGATCTAAGGATCTATACGAAATCCCGACACTGGAATGCCCAACATGAAAAAGCCCAACTCTGATTTCTTGTCAGGTCCTCCATCCCATCATAAATTTTGCCGACATACGAAATCCCAACAGCATGGTCACATGCTTGCTGCCAGCTATTTTCTTTCCCTGAGTACACAAGGCAACAACCTATGGTACTGACCCGTCAAGTTAGCCATATGAAATCCCAGTAGCGGAGTGCGTGTTCACCATGTATTTACTGGAGTGCCAGTGTTTGCAAATAACCTTGATATAAATATAAAGTAGGTAGGTAAGTGTTATTGTTCGACTTATAGTCATTACAATAGACAAACATTAAACAGACATGAACAATGATTTTAAAATTTGAAAACACATGATTTCCTTATAATTGGCTTCCAATTTTCCATATACAAAATCCTTAAAATTTCCTCATATTGTTGCACATTTATACAAGGCCATTTTGACATTTCCAAAAAATAAAACACACTTCATAACTTTGTATCCTTTAAGAATCTATACAATGAGTATAGAACTCTAAGTTGATTTGAATTTAACAGATAAACTTTCAATTTTTCGGAGGGGAGACCAAGGAGACCCAATAATGGAGCCAGCCATTTCCTTCTGCTGGCTTCATATTGTGGGCAGTGCAAAACAACATGCTTCAAGTCCTCTTCACAACCACAAATACATTCACATTTTGATTCAGAAACCCTTTTTTGATCATACAGAACATAATTTACCGTATAGAGTTCTAATCTAAATCCTATTATTATTCTTCTGGACTTGACAGGAGTTTGAAATATGGTTACAATTCATGGTTTTGTTTGATTATTTTAAACTGTCTATAATGACACAAACTTTTTATTCATTCTTCTTGTTGGGAAATTGCTACTGATCTAACCCTGTCTTTGACCTTCATAACTATATCTTTAATATGAAGAGTATACATTTTATATAAAAAATTTCCTAACCCCAATGGACATATATTCTCTTTAATTAACTTGATAGCCCTTGATGTAAAGTTTCTTTGGTGATACTGAATTTGTTCTTCCAAACGCATTCGGGGGTATCTATTATCTGATAAAAGAAAAATATTTAAAATAAAAATAATCCTTCTTTCCAGTACCATGGTTTCCAAGGATAATGGCCAACATTCTTTCCTCAATATCTCAGCTGATACTGACTGTTGCAGACTCAATATGTAACAATAAATTTTATTAATTTCAATTTCAAGGCTTTTTATATTTGTGGGTGTCCATATTTCTACACCGTAGAGTATACTTGTTTTTATTTTTGTATTTATTACATCAATTATACCTTTTATTGTGGATTGCTCCATTTTTCTATTAAATCTCTTAAATGCATTAAATGATCCAATTAATTTCTTGTGCATCATTTTTGTATGTTGAGTCCAGTTAGTACCGTTTGAGTCTCAATCCCAAATAATCTTAATATGTATTTTCAATCTTTTCCTTACATAAATATAATCTATTTGCATTCTTTCTAGTATTACCAAAAATAACCTGCTTTGTTTTCTTCAGGTTAATTTTCAGCTGATCTTTTTTACAAAGTTCCCCAAAATATTTAAACTTTCTTTGAAGACCCAGAAAAGAGGTAGAAATGAGTACAATGTCATCTGCTTATGTAAGACAGGGAATTTTTTGTGATAAAACATTTGGTGAATGGAAATCTGGTTTATTCAATTCTTTTAAAGTAGAGTTTAAATATAGATTGAATAACAAGGGTGCTAATAAGCAACCTTGACGCACTCCTAAATTAGTTTGTATATCATTTGTCAGATTGCCTTGTTGGTCATATTTTATTTTAAACCATGTTCCATTATGTAAATCCATTAGTATCTCCAAAATACTGGGATCCATTCTATATTTATTTAGTTTCTCCCAAAGAATTTTCCTACTAATTGAGTCAAAAGCTGTTTTTAAGTCTACAAAACAGCAATAAAGCTTTGATTTTTTTTTTATTACGACATATTTCCAAATATGTTGTAATACGAAACAATGCTGTATAGTTGAACGTTTAGTTCTAAATCCATTTTGACATTCCTCAAGTATATTATTCTGTTCAACCCATGTTTGTAATCTATTAATGTTAAAAGTGACCAGTGGCAAAAGTTTTATAAAAGTTTACTAACAACAACATTTATATATAGTTGGCTAACCAAAAGGTTGAGAAGATAGAAAAGGTGTAAGAGGGGTTGCAATTGGCTAGTAAATAACTAAATGATACCACCATGTAAATTAATATGTATGTGAGTGTAATTAAAAGGTAATTGTTGGAACCATGTAAATGACACTTGTAAGAATAAGATGTAGAAAAATAGGTGAAAGAGCATAAGCAATGTTTAAAACAGATGTCTTAAGCAAAATTAGTTTAATCTGTTCAACAGAAATACTTTGTACAAAACATGTCTTTCTGTAACTTAAAAGGTCATGGTCAAGATAAAGATGCAGCTGTCTTAAGTAACTGCATCTAGCCTTGGCTGGTTCAGTTCCTCATCTCATGATTACTTGTGTTTAAAAATATGTATAACAAAGAGCTGATAAGTAATAACCATATACTTGCTTTGGCCACTATCTATCACAAGACTATACAAATTCAGCATTTCTAAGCAAGTCATTTTAAATAGAGTAAAATTCCCTTTATTTGTTTTTCTGTCTCCTAAGCATGTTATTTTTGATAATATACAATCCCCTGATCACTTGTTTTTCCATCCAAGGATGATGATAAACGAAACTCCCCTATCTTGGCAAAATGTCAAATGTATCTTATGACCGATGTATCTTATGGCCAATGTATTTTTGAACCCCTGTCTCATGATATAGTGTATAGTGGACCATTGTTGTGCATGGAAACTGGAGGTTCTCAAAATGTGGTTCTGTTGCAGTTCAAAAGGTCATGGAATGTGATAATACCCTACTGCAGCAGAACAACATTTTGAAAACCTCTAGAGGTTCCACGCGCATCACTTACCATAACGGCAAAAATGGACAGATCCACGCTCCCGCGGCGACAGTCACATCAGAGCCTTACAAGATGCTGGATCAACCAGATATGAGGAAATGCAGGATCAACCAGATATTTGACTTGAAAATAAAATTAAAATAAAAAAGGAACCCCCACTCTACAGTTTCTCATTAGCGAAATGCTATGGTCGCCATGTTTTTTTTGTTTTTAACCTCCAATGTACCTGCCAGCTAACAGGAAGACGGTTAGACACGTAGCCATGCCTCCTGCTTAGCAAACCAGTTGGCAACCACCCTTACCACTGAACATTTCGTCGCACACAAAAGTAAAAGGTTTCAAAAAAGAATCTGTGATTTTCGGGGCATTATACACTATAAATAGGATTGATGTTCTGAGTGTAATAATCAGCCTTTTGTGCTACCTTGAGGTTCTGATACCGTCGGACCTCTCGAGCTTCGCTGTCGAGGTCAGATGTTATCAGAATCCCTCTGTGGCACAACAGGCTGGTTGTGCATGGATGCCCATCCATTATTCTCTATTTATTGGATGACATAGTGTCTAGGCTAAAATCTGCTGTAATAGTTTTTGGAAAATTCCAGCCATGCATCTTTGTTGTAAACAATTTGGGTATAAATACAAGACCTAAATTACATGTCCAGTGTCTCTTCGAGAGGAAAGAAATCTAAGCTCTGACGACCCATAGTGCTCAAGGACCCAGAGAAGGGGAGTATTGCTTCATTTTCTCTGAAAATCTGTAGCTCTGTGACACATATATTACTAGCTGTTTAGATTGCATGTTAGAAACACCCCAATGGGACTGCCCCATTGGCTGTCTAGAATTAAATTGTAGTAGATACACCCGGATAGTAGCAGGCTATCCGATGCTTAGAAACAATGTTAGAATGTATTCCTCTTTGTAAATTAGGATTAGTAATCATGACAGGATGCATTCTTATTGTTAAAATAGGATTTTTCTGGTTTCTCTTTCTATATTTGGATAAATAGCAGTTAATTTGGCCCTAAGCTTAAGTATTTCTAATGTATGCAAATTATGCTAGAATGCACTCCTTTCTGTGAATTAGGACTATTCATCTTGTCAGGGTGCATCTTTATTGTTACAATAGGATTTTTCTGGCTAGTCTTGTTGATACTGTGCTAATAAATCACAGCTAATTTGGCAAAGAATACAGTGTGGTGGCTTTATTGAATTACTAAGAATTACCAACCAGGAACCTGTATAGTGTGTAGCCTCACTGTCTCAGTGAGGCATATTTGGTTTGTTTACATTAAGAAAAATTATATAAAATTTTTTTGGGAGGAATCCAATAAACATATAGGGTGATGCATAGTAGGATCCAGTGTATCGCCTTTTTTTAAAAAATTGGACAAACCAGACTTCCCTTCCATGTTTTAGGATATTTTCGCCATTGTATACAATAGTTAAATAATGTATAGAGCAGCAGTATCCACCAGTCACTAAAGACCTTGACTATATCTGCCAGAATTGCATCTGGACCTGGTGCTTTATTTAAGCAATAATGCACGACAGGGTGCGAGTTGTGCTGGGATAACCTTATGCCTGGGTGGTTGGGCACGAGGCCACAGGCCAAGTGCGTCCAATGTCCCAGAAGTGAGGTTATCCCAGCACAACCCACACCATGGAGTGCATTATTGCTATTATACAATGGCTTGTTAGACAAAATACAAAAATAATTAAAAAAATGTTTTTAGTAGATTTTTAGTGTGGCAATATATCTGTTCCTTAAGAGGATGGCATCCAACTCATCATCCAAGGCATCCAAAGCAATACAGTGAGGTTGTGCTGAGATAACCTCACTGTGCCAGGGACACACGGACCACTCAGAGACCAGGAAATTTTCTTGCCATTGTATAATAGATGTTATTCCTTCTATAGCTACCCTAATTTGCTCTTGTGTGATAATCACTGGTATAGGAAATGACTTATTTTGAGCTGTATCCAAAAAGTTCCCACACTCATGTTCTAATTTGGAAAAAAATATTAATTTTTAAAATGTTGCTGCCATTGTGATGGCATTATATAATTCATTAATATTTGAATGCTTGTCATATCCTTTACTTACTAATGTCCAGCACTGTTTGACATCTTTCTCTATTACTGACACTCTTCATTTTTCCCCACATTTCCTTCTGGAATTGCAACGTTTCGTTCTCTAATATACTCCTGTATTCTTTCCTAGCTTGATTTTTAAATTCATATTTGTCATCTCAACACTATTATCTTTGTGTTTACGGATCAACTTATTTAATTCCCCTTTTGCCTTTTTGCATTTAGGGTTAAACCATATTTGAGCCATCATTTTCTTTGTTGTTGTTTTTATAAATGGAGGTCTAATATAAAGACAAATCTTTTCCCAAGATATTACTGGGTCTGAGCTCAGCTCCATCTTTAGGATTTCATCCCTCAACCCATCTATTTGTTATGCACTTAATATTTCTAGAGTTTGAGGAATCTTTGTATTTTGCCATCTAGCTCTTTTTGAGTTAATAATTTCTATATCCTGCTGTTGTTCTGTTTCACCTCTCACCCCCCAAATCATCTAAGCGCTATTTTGTATGAACTGGCAGAAGGGAAGATTCTGGCCTTGATAATATCTCCAGATTTTTCACTCTATTTAATGCTTCTAAATTTCCCCATACCAGGTCAATGACTGAGGGCCCAAATAGGTGAAATCCCCTTATCCTCATCTCCATTCGTTCGGCCATTGATAAGACAGAACCCAGTCCTTGTCATTATTTCTTTTAATTTGTTCCCATTTGCATTATTAACTTTATCTCTTGATTTACGTTGACACAGTGTGCTTCTGTTTATGATGTTGATATCACTGATCAAATCATCTGTATCTTTTTGATCTTGAAATCTGCTGTTAAAATCACCCATTAGGATTATTATTGATGATTCATACTTATCCAAAGTTTATCAACTGATTTACTAAAGTGATTCCAATAATCTTCCTTTAATTTTTTTATCTAGTAGCGCTATATAGATATTAACCAAAATTGTATTTATATTTTCTTTTTCCAATTTCAAGATTTGCCAGTTGCTTATCTCCACCTCTGTTGGAGTAATATTTAACTATAAAGATGTTGTAACAAATATAGCTAATTGTGCCATGGCTCTACCATTATTTGTTTGTTTGCCTGCTGGTAGTATAAAGCTAGAGAATCCAGGAAATAATAGGGAACTTGCATCTACTAGCCAAGTTTCCTGAAAACATCTGTTTCTCTGATAAAAGCACAGAAATCTCCATCTGCTGATTTCCTTAAGCCTTCTGTGTTCCAAGAAATTATGGATATTTCTGGTGCTTCTAACCCTTGTGTTTGAATCATATTCAAATGTAGTCATCCATCCATTATAGAAAGTGGACTGAATGGATTTATCCTGTTTGACTGAAATTCAATTTCTATTTTCCCATTAGTGTGTTTGTTATTCCCAGCCAAAGTTTCCACACTTGTCATATATATATTAATTGGGAATCCAATACTGGAGATTTTTTTAACAGCATATCCGCTGTTCTACTTGATAGAAAACTTGTATCAATCTAAGAAGATCTAGAAATAGATTGGTGAAGATGAATATATCTAATCGCATTCCTATTGATATTCATTCCTAGTGCACATGAGAGAAAAATACAAATTTCTTGTTTCAGCTTTCCTATGGTAAAATTCTTTGGTAACTGCCAGCCAAACAATGACAGCGTTCTGTTTTCCCATTCTGTCTCCTTTGTGACACTGTACTCATTAATTACCTGTGAAACCTCTTCTACCCAAGGATTCTGCCTTTGTTCTTCAAAGTTCCCAGCATCTCTGCTATATGACAGTAGAACCAGTTGGGGTGGAAAAACATATACCCCTTTTACATACATTTCTTTCCCTAGGTCCCAAATCTTCTGAGCCCAATTTTGATAAGTACTATATATCAACACACAGTCTCTAATTTCCAAATTTGGAGGTCTTGTTATATGATACATGATGGACACGAGTGTGATATGGAAAATATCTTCACTCCTGTAGAGTGACCTCTGAATACTCACGAGTGGCGAAGCCACGAGTGGGGTTTCAGAGGTCACTGTACAGGACTGAATATATTTCCCATATCACACGAGTGCCCATCATGTATCCGATATATACAGTGGGGGCCTCATTGTTGCAAAATGTACCATTTGCGCGGCTTTGTGTGGGTGTGATAAATGTCAGGTCTTATATTTATCACACTCTGTTGAAAATAACATAATTTATCACCCTCATTTACCACTCACCCCCATTGTGTGTGTGTGTGTGTGTGTGTATATATACGTGTATGTGTATGTATATATATATGTATATATATATATATATGTGTGTATATAATATATGTATGAGTATATATAATATATATATATGTGTGTATATGTGTGTGTGTGTGTGTATGTATGTGACTGAGTCTGGACTATAAAACCGTTTTCTTACCCACTCATCTAATTTGGTGGGCGTCTCTTCACTTGATCTATATAACCCATATATTTCAATCAGAAATTAATTTCTCAATGTATCTGTATTTCTCAATTGTTTATTTGTATGAGAGTACCTTTTCTCATTCAGATTTACATGTCTGGGCTCCAAGATTTGGGACCCCTGGTGGCCCTCCTTGGTCTCCCCTCCGATCAAATCCCTGACCTCTGTAACATTCTTATTTGAGTAAATATAAAATTAATATGTTAACCTGCAAAGTGCAGTTGCCATAGTAAACATTTCAACATGCCAGTTATAGATATATTTTTATCAATATGAAACATACTATCTGTAACCATTTCCTGAGCTGATATACCAATTTTGTAAATCGTGTCTCTGATTCTGTTCCTTTGTCCATGATAAGTAGGGTTTTAAGGTATCTGTCTGGTGTCGGTTTTATAAAACCAGGTGCCCTTAGCACTGAATCTGCTCAAAATATGCTCTGGGAGCGCTGATGCGGGCCATGCAGTATACCACCCTAACACAGTGCTGCCTCGGCTGCTCGATTCAGGTTGTATTCTGCGCTCCCTGCAACCTGTGACTTGAAGTTGAAATCCTTCCTCTCGACTTGCTGGTAACTGCTAAGTACAATGTGAGCGATAACTCAAACCTCCCTTCCTTCTGTAATGGATACAGTATTGTGCCAAGTGTAAAAGCAAGCTTTTCCCCTTTCTGACACTTGTTGGGACTCAAACGTAACACATACAAGATCTTCAAATGTGCTGAGAGAGTAAATGTCATCTAGGCATTAGTGATAGCTGTTTTTAGTGATATGTTGCGTTCCTCTATAGGGAGTTACAATTAAAATTCTGTCAAAATGTACCAACTAGGATTTGTGCAGTCACTATACAGCTTTATGCTATTGCGTCTTTAGCAGAGAATTGTCTAAAGCAAATGTGTACAATCTAAAGGCATGTAAACAAATACGGACAAAATAACTTAATGTATTTAAGGGTTTAAATGTTTACAAACACGGACCTTTGAATTGAGTAACAGTATCCGGGGCTTCACAGAAGGCAAATTCGGTTTAATTGAGGTTAACATATTTACAAACACCGACACTCTGGGCAGGCTTTAGATGGCATTTTCTTTTTACATTTAGTTTAAAGGGGAACTGTCATGTGGGTGTGTGTAACCAGAATTTTACGCACACACACATGGTATGGGATGCTACATTAACCCCAAGGGCAGAGTCCAAACGGTTTATAAAAACATCCCACACCAAGGGGGTGTGCAAAATTCTGGTTTTTACACCCACATATTATTTTATTTAATGGTGATTTTTTTTTTGTCTCTCAGCACAGTTCAGTTAGTGCAGCACTTATCTCAGAGATAGACACGCATGCACACACACACACACACACAGACTTGCGTGCGCACACACAAACACAGCCTGTCTCTCCCTTTTCTTTCTTTCTCCTTTTTACATTACAATGGGAATGGCATTCTGGAAAGTTGTGGTCCATTGGCAGAGCTGCAGCATGTATGACATGCTCGAAGTGTGTGAGCGGCAGGATCAACCAGATTCATTTATTTCCTTTACGGTAGAAAATCCCATTCCATCCAGAGTATTTCAGTAAGAAACTGTTTTACTTTTTTTGATGAAGTTAAAAGTATAATACTCTTTTAATAATACATTTCAGGTTATGCATGTTTTTAACAATGTCAGTCTGTGTTTTTGCAATTAATAAACAATTAATGGCATCCTAATTTTTTTCTTTTCAAGTCAACATGCTCAGATTGTTTTCACTGTCTTTGTCTGGGAAAGGCACACAACTACAGTACAGCTTGTTTCTGGGTGTGTTTTGGGACCACAGGGAGGATAAGTGACTTGCTCTGGTCACACAATATACAAATAGAGCATGTTGGAATCAAACCCCATTCCGCTGGATGAACGAAGTTTGTTCACAGCTCTTTGCTTTAACCTCTAGGCTATGCTGCCAGTTGTTAATCAAAAACTACACATTTCAAGGCGGGCCCCCATGATGCCAGGCCAGTAGTAAGTATGTAGCCACATTTGTATCTTGTAGGCCTGAGTTCACATCCAAAATCATAAGAGAGAGAATGGAATAAGACAGAAGTCGGTGCTGTGGCAGCCCCAGAAATCTGCACTGACGTGAACACAGCCAGGGTTTAGACATCCTGATACAGCATGGGGCCCCGATACCTGTTAACACCACAGAGTCAGCCTTGATATGTGTAGTTTTTAATGATCAGCAGTCAGTATAGCATACAGGTTAAAGGAATCCTAAAGGTGGATTATTTTTACTAACAGTTTGAAATGTAAAGGTGATAACTCACTGTTTCAATGCACATACAAAACAATTATTATAAATGTAGAAAGTTTTTTAATAACACCTTAAAAAACACTTAATAAAACAGTTGATTTCCTAAGGATATCTGTATTCAGTATTCTCAGTGGGTAAAGGACATGAAGCAAAAAATTCATCTTGATCAGGTTGACCCGTCCTCAGAGAGTAAGGGGTAGGAGGGACCACCTGTTTAGGTCTTCCTGGAGTTGTCTAACAAGTGGGTCATGATTTTGGGAAATCACATTGCATGGGTTTCTAGTAACTTGGATACCTAAATATTTAAGTTTACTGCCTTTCCACTTTTGACCCACACTCAGAATTGACTGTTTATCCACCCCTGCATTGAAAGGCATCACCTCAATTTTATCCAGGTTTAACTTGTAGTTGGAAAATCTTTCAAACTCTTCTATTACCTGAAGGGTAACAGGCAGGGAAGTATTAGGATTTATAATATGAAGTATGATATCTGCGTCTACCGACATTTTATACACTGTACCCACTATAGATATCCTCGCTACTTCAGGAGTATTCTTCAGCTTAAGGATTAGAGGTTCTAGAAACAGGTTAAACAGTAAAGGGGATAAAGGACATCCCTGCTTCGTGCCCTTGTACAGTCTAAAAGAACAAGAATACACCCCATTACAAAATATTTGCACAGAAGGTGCCATATAAAAAATCTTAACCCATCTGATGAACTCCACTGGAATACTGCATTTCGGCCAGCTCACCGCCACAGGGGTAGCACTACTGCTTGCAATGCTGGAAACTGGGGTTGGGAACGGACCAGGATTACTAGAGGATTGGCTGGGGGAAGGTGGATTGAGTGGCCCTTGCAAGCTCTCCACCTCCGGGGGAGAAGAGGTTGGTAGCATCCCCGGTGCAGTGCTCCTAGGTGACCACAGGATGTCCTTGTGTCAGACACATGGCATACTTGCGCCACAGTGTCATTGCACACCATGCTTCCCACATCACAGAAAGTCCCTGGAGGCCCCATCCTGGGAGGAACACCAGCTGAGGTACGCTTTGATCCTGCTGATGACGGTGGTCAGTTCCGCGGTAGGGCTGATGAGGGAGCTGTTCCGGCACCACAAAGCTTACTAAGATTAAAAAAAAAAAAAAAAAAGGAATACTATATTTCATCATAGCCTCAAATGAAAAAGTCTCATAACACCCTATCAGATGCTTTCTCTGTATGTAGGGAGACCAGCACCCCAGGGATGCCTGGCTTCCCAGATGCAGAGATAAGGTGGGCCAGCTTTCTAAAGTGGTTTGAAGAGAGACTGCCTGGCATAAAACACACCTGTTCCTGTGTTATAAGGGCATCCCAGACTCTGTTAAACTGACCTGCCAAGACCTTCACTAAGATTGTTATATCTAGATTTAAGAGAGAGAGAGATATGGGTCTGCAGTTACCTACTAATGTATGGTCACGTGCGGGTTTGGGGAGTAATGTAACTCAGGCTTCAGTAAGTCTCCTCTCACAGAGCTCCTCCTTGTAGAAGTATGTAAGTCAGCTATCTGTAGCATCATCCTTGGGGCATGGAACAAATTGCAAAATACACAGAAACTGACCAACATAGTAAGCTTAGGTGTCTTCAGATCACTTTTGGAAAATTTATGCAAAGAGTTATGTTCCTGTAATTGCAGACCGGATCCAGTCGGAACAACATATAAATTTTCTTTTTTTATCTTTCTTTTTATCCCTCCTAACCTGCCCTCGTCAGTCCCACTCCTTCGGGCTGCTTATACCATCCATGCCCCAGTTGCAGAGTCTGTCCCTAGAGTGCCTGGCTACTCCGTTGGTCCCTTAAGTGCCTGGATGACCCCTGGGTGGGGCGAGGAAGGACCTATCTTTCTCCACTTCAGTGGAGCGCCTGCACAGTGGGGTCTGCCTGCAGATTGGTGGCTGGATGGCCCCGGAGCAGTCATCATCTAAGATCACCGAGTGGTGTTTTCTGCTTTTCTGTGGACCCCTTTCCTCCCCTAAGGACGCTGGCGGGGACAGACGACATGCAGACGCACATCGCTACCAAGCGCCCCACAGCGTCCTCCCCGACTCCACACAAGGGAGTGGCCAATGCCCCCGAAAGCTGATGCTTCCACCGACCCTGAGGGACATCGGGTGTGTAAAGCACCCCTGGTAACCCACCCCGAAGGAGTAGAGCATCCGTTGGGACGCTCAATCCTCCTTCCCCCTACCGACCCCCGGCAACCCAAGTTCATTCCCGAACCCGGGTCGCCAGTGTGATGCGAGGTGTGGCATTCATCGCCACCGGGCCAGCCTGCAAGATATACACTTGTATACTTGTATGGCATAAGCATCATTGAATATCTTTTTCTGTTATGACCTGTTTAAGTGGCTGTGTAATCATTAATATTTTATTTCATTTATTTATTTTATTTAAAATTTTGGTAACCGGGTAAGCCCACTGAGACCAAAGGTCCCTTTTTCAGGGGCGACCCCAGGGTTAGATACATACAGCAATTAATTACATACAGTGGACAATAGTACAGAGGTTTGAAGTGAGACAGTATCATCTGGAGAGACAGTAATTACAGGTTAAGAATCCAGAATATACATTTACAACATTGCAAGAGTTAATAGGGGTTAACAGCTTGACACATCAGTAGGGCATGAGATACAGAGGTCACAAATTAAACGGTAGGGGAAAAAGGGGGCTAGCGAGTACAGCCAAACAGGCTAAGTTCCAGGAGGTATACTTTGAGGCCAGCCTTGAAACCTTGGAGAGAAGTCCTATCAACCAGGGTAACTGGGAGCACATTCCACAGGTGTGGGGCAGCATATGAGAAGGAGCGCTTACCCGGGTTGGTGCGTACACGGGGGATGACAAGGGGTTGGCCGGCTGAGGATCTCGTATCTCGGCATTGGACTCTGGAGGTTAGTATAGGTTTACAAAATTCTCTCTTATCCTCGATAGATCCATATTGATTTTCTTTCTTGTCTATTCTGTATATCCATGACTGTTGTAAAATGATATTCTCCTTTTTATTGTATATAGTGTAGACTGGTTCGAATGACAGTGTATATATGGTTCATCAATGATGGCATTGCAGTTATCTCTCCACCTTTGTATTCTACTGTACCTGTTCCTCTTTTTACTGTATGCTGTCCTATCCAGGACCTCCTTGAAAATGAGCTTGCTCAATGGAGCCTCTTCCAAGTGAAATAAATTCGAATTAAACTGAATGTAAAAAGGTTGAGAAGGAGTGGGTAAAGTTCTCCCTCAGCATTTATTAAATTAGGGGAGAATCCATCAGGACCCAGTACCTTGTCCGGGGTTAGATATCATATAGCTTGGTAAATTTTTTCGAGGGTGATGGCAGTAGAAAAGTAGGTACTCTGGGTCTCATTTAGCTTGGAGAGTGAAAGAGCTTAGAGATGAGCATCAGTTTCTGCAGTCAGGGGGCCGGGGCAGTTTTTTCATAAAGAGGGGCATAACAGAAACAAAATTCCTCAACTATGGCTTTAGGATGGGTGACCAAATCAGATTTGTCTGGGACTTGCAGACCCTGAATACTTCTAAATGCCTTTTGTTGAACAATGGTTTAAAATCCAAGGAGAAGTGGATGGGTGGCATTTAGTGGGGGGCTAGGTTCTGGGATCAGAAAAGGTTTGGGGAACTACTGGGCAGACTTGATGGACCTTTGGTCTCTTTCTGCTGTCAACTTTTGTATCCGAACCCTTAGGGGCATCAGCTACCTGGCCTTCTCTCCTTAGTCGAAGTACTTAACTTTGGTCTTATAGATGGCCATTTCTGTGGCTTCTCTATTGAGCTACACATATGAGGCTTTTAAGGGCATTCAGTTTTAGCCATGTTGATTCTGGAGTGGTTTTGGATAGTGTCTTTTCTATAAGCTGAATTTGATTAAGTAAGCCTTTTACCTTTTTCTCTTTGTTTTTTTTTTCCTTTTAGATGTGAGCCAAATCAACTCCCCTCTCATACTGCATTTGAATGCTATCCAAAGGACATTGGCCTTGTTGGCCGAACCTTTGCTATGCTGGAGAAAATCTGTTTTAAACTGTTTTATGTGGGAAATAAATGATTTGACTTTTAAGATTTGATTATTCGATCTCCATTTCTTGTCTACGTCAGTGTGGAGGTAAATTGCAGAGAAAGAATGACGTGGGAGTGACCTGACACCACTGTGGCATGAATTGCACAGCTCTCTACCCCAGTTAAATGTTCTTTACTCAAAAGAAAATAGTCTAGTCTGGACAGGGAGCCATAGGCCAATGAGTGAAATGTAAATTCCATAGCATTCGGGTATAAGGTACCCCAGGGATCCACTAACCCCAGCATGTCAGGTCTGTAATTGCCCTCTGGGCAGGGAATAAGCCATGGTGGGTGGCAGACTCCCTGTTCAGACCAACATCCTTGCCGTTGCACTACTATCCCATACCCTTGTCCTATACCACCAGCACTGTTGCTATGCACTTATGTTACTGAACTCTGCAAGCTGTTTTTATCTCTTTTGTACTGTAATGCTTATGCTATGTATGCCATCACTTTCATGCTAAGTAATTCTACTGTCATGTAAGGTTGTTGATCTCTTTATGTACTGCGTTGTATCAGCTCCGCCCTGTACTATTGTTTGTAACTTGTCTGAACTACAGTCTCCCGGGTCGTGCCTGAAAATAGGCAGTCCTGTCTAATGCCCTTACCCGGTTACCAAAAGCAAATAAATAAGATTCCAGTCTCCCACCAATAAGATAGGAAGATGGGTCTACCTCACCAACTTTCTAACTGTGCCCATAAAGAAAATGGGATTATCAACGTTGGGTCCATATACGGAACCAAGAACCACCTCCTTTTGCCTAAGAGACCCCTTGACCAAAACATACCTACCCTCTTCATCCATTTCCTCCAGCAGTTGAATTGGATTGACTAGACTAATAGTAGCGCCACACCCCGCTTAATAGTAGTGTTTCCCGCCCCATATAGCTGTCCAGCCCAGTCTCTGCGGAATAACATCAGCTGGATTTTTTAAGATGGGTCTCTTGTAGGAAGGACATTTGGGCTTGAAGCTTTTCAAATGCCGAAGTACTTGATAATGTTTTGCTTGACTTTGCACACCTTTCACATTCCACGTTACATATTTGATTAAGCCACTCATTGGGAAGGTTGGGTACAAAAGGTTGCAGGTCTGTAAAAGGAATACACCTCTGCTCCACTTTCAGTTTACCATAAGTTAGCTGACTGTGCTCTTCTCTTCCCCCCCCCTCCATGATCTCACAAATAGAACAAACTGTAGGAAAAAAACAGCAGCAAATTCTGGACCTGTTACAGTTTCAAAAACACTTGAACCAGTGTTTCATATACATAACAACACATATAGCACAAAACTTACAACCAACCGTGTAGCCCTACAGTGGTAATAACTGGCAATCTTGGCTGTGAGTAATTCCCACAGAACACCTTCACCTGTCACCAATCGATCTGTCTAGCAGTGAGCATGGCCATCAAGGAGAAAAGGGCTGCTCAGAGACTAATATTGTCCCATACATGTGCAGCAAACCCCTCACCCTCAAATATAAAAAATATCCAGAACAGGGGAAATAAACAAGGGATGCTCAGGACTGCTAGCGGAAGATTAGAATGAATTTCAAACATGAAGTCTTGCTGTATTTTGACTATATGCGGTTAGCCCCAGCACTTGAACTGCTCCGGAGAGTAAAGGGTTAACTCTATGCCAAGGCATAGAACGTTGAGCTCGAGCTCAGTTTTCAAACCTCTGCCCCTGGTACTCCTCAGTGTAACCGTCAGATTCTTTACTCCACCTAACTGTGAAGTTGCTCCGGAGATTCTCTCCTTCGCTTCGGTTCGTTTAAGTAAAAATCTGTCAGTTTTCAACCACTTTTCTTATTTCATTCGGTATTCAGATCTCTGTCTATGGTACAGTAAGTGTAGCTAGTAGGTAGTTAAGAGTTTTGTTGTTAGAAACTGTTTTTTTGTTCGGATCCCGGTCGGTCCGGTTGGGAACCAAAACAAATTCTGTGTTGATTTTTTTTCTTGTGTTCTGTTCTATAATGTGTGGTTTCCAGTACCTGTTGGATCCTAAGAACAAACAGCAGTTTTCTTCATTTTTTTTTTTTAACCGACCTGTGACATGGTTGAAACAGATAGGTCTTGTAGTTGCCTGGCTTAAACGCTGTTACGGGTAACGTTTACTATTCCGGCATGTCTGAGAAACCCAAAAAGAAAATCGGTCCCACTGGGTTTCAGCACTGTACCGAGTGTGGGGAGGCCTTTGCTAAGGCTGATCCCCACCTCTTCTGTGTTTATTGTCTGGGGTTTGACCACCTCAAAGAAGACTGCCAAATATGCAGAAACTTTCCCAAAGCCACTTTGGATAAACGTTTAAGTAGGCTGAAGGAAAGGGAGGCCAAGAAGTCCGCTGATACAGATGGCCAGCCCCGTTTGGTTCCGACCGAACCTGAGGGGGTGCCCACTGACCCGGGCGATACCTCCTCGGGCAAGGAGAGACTACTCTGCAGAGTCAGTGCCGTCTAAGAGAAAGCACGCAAGTCAGCCAGTTCGGATCCCGGTTCCCATGTTCTGACCGCTGAAGAAATTGCTAAAGCGATTACTGCTGTTCAGTCGCTTTGCCCGGTTCCGACCGAACCGACACCGACTCAAAGACGATCAGTTCGGTTGGAAACTATTGCTTCTGAAATTTATCCTGAAGCATTTTATGAGGGTGATTGGGAAGGAGAAGAAGAATATGAAGACCTAGATAAGCCAGTAGAGCCTGCCATCTCCCCAGACTGGCCTTCTGATGTTTTGTTTATTTTTATTTGTTTATTAAAATCTCGGATTACAAAATCTTTGAGCCATGGCTCTTTTACAAAGGTTCCACGTCAGGAGAGTACAAAACATGTTAAACAAGAACATACAGTACAACATTTAAGGAACGGGCATAAAATAATATTTATCAGTTCAGGTATGGCATCACAGTAATAATATATATGAGTAACACATATGGGGAAACTTAGAATCTAGGCGGAAGGGAGAGAGGATGGGGCGTGGCAGCTGAAAAGAGACTAGAGCAGCTCACGGCTTTGTCAAGAAATCAGAGGGGGATGGTTGAGCTCGAATGGAGAGGGGCTGAAGTTAGGGGAGGCAGTCACAAGAGCTGGAGGATGTGAGATGAAGATGACTGCTTGATTTGAATAATCCCAGTGTGGTGGAGGTAGTGATGTGAGTGCTGAGGGCATTCATCCAACTTGGAGCACGGTGTGCAAAGGATCTTTGGCCCAGAGTGGTGCGGCATTGGGGGACATGTAGTAGTGGACTTTCAGACCCTCTGGTATTTCGAGGATTAGTGTTTGGGTGCAAGAGGGCTTGGATACTAGGTGGAGTAAGGCCCAAGGTAGTTTTTTTTTTCTCCATCCGGCAGGTAAGGTACTTTATGTGGTTGGTGAGTTGAAGCCATCCTGTTTGAGCGTAAAGCTCACACGTATGTGTGAGTCAGTGGGCTGCAGTAAGCAGCCGACAGGCTTTGTTTAGGGAGGTTGTTATGCACCTGAGGGCGGTAGTAGAGGCAGAGCCATAGATTATTAGGTCGTAGTCTGTGACAGTGATGACAGAGCTTTGAATAGCAATCTTCAGTACTGTCTGGGTAAGGTGCTGTCTGTTTTGGTAGAGAATTCCAATGCGTGAGTTCACAACTCTGGCCACACTATCAGTGTGGACCCCAAAAGATAAGCAAGGGTTGAGCGAGATTTCAAGGTATTTAAAAGATGACACTTGTTCAAGGTTATTTCCAGCACTCATATTGATATCAAGAGGATATCGCCTATGTTTGTTTTATGAGCTGGAGAAAAGCATAGATTTATTTTTTTTGTGGTTAAGAACCAATTTATGTTTTGCAAACCAGTTCTCGACAGTGGTGAAAGCAAGCTGCAGGCTGTGGAGTAAGGGTTGTGGGTCCTTATGGGTAGTGAAAAACATGGCGGCGTCAGCATAGAGGATAATTTGTTCTGGACAGGATTGAGGAAGGGAGTTCAAGAATATGCTGAAAAGAAGTGGGCCCAGTATGGATCCCTGTGGGGCACCTGAGCAGACAGGTTTGGAGTCAGGGAGGACTCCTGAGATTTTTACCCTTTGTGAGCACTGGTCCAAGTAACTATTAAACCAAGCAGCAGAGTCCTGCGAGAGCCCAATATTCAGTAGCTGTTTGGCAAGCAGGCCATGGTGAACAGTGTCAAACACCTTAGGTCGATAAATACAGCTCCAGTTAGATAACCTTTGTCCAGTTAGTTGTGAAGGACTCCAGTGAATTCCAGGAGGGTGGCTGATATGCTGTGCCCTTGTCTGAACCCGTGTTGCTGTATACATAGGATGTTATACTTGACCAGGTAGTCAGTAAGTTGGTCAGCAACAATACGCTCAAGGGCCTTGGAGAGGGGGGTAATATCGATATCTGCCGGTAGTTCCCCTGTATAGACTTGTCACCGCTTTTAAAGACTGGAGTGACAATAGCAGATTTCCATTTGCTTGGGCACTGACTAAGGCTGAGGGAGAGGTTGAAAATTCTGGTGAGCAGGTGCAATATCTCTTCAAGGGTGAAGGATAGCAGCTTAAGGTCCAGTGAGTCGCCACTGGCTCTGGACCTGGAGATAGCCTTTGTTATATATTTGCGGACATCCTGTGCCTTCACTTTTTTGAAATGGAAAGGTGGATGATTTGCGGTGGTAGGGAGGGAAGCTGGATCCGGGGAGTCTGTTTCCGAGAAGAAGTCCAGGGGAAGGACACCACTGAGGTCGGTGAAGGCTGCATTGAAGGTATTGGCAATGACCATTGGGTCAAGGGTGGTGGCTCTGTTGGCAGTCAGTAGGGTCGGGGAGGATTTGGACTGCTTCCCTGTGACTTCCCTGATATTGTCCCAGAAAGCTCTCCCGTCTCCCCAAGTGTTGGTTAGGGCTTCCTTGTAGTAGGTACTCTTCGTCATTCGTATTTGTTTAGTGCAGTTGTTGTGAGACTTTGTATTTTTGAATGTCTGGTTGTGCACCTGTGGCCCTAGCTATTGCCCAGAGGTGGTCCCTTGATATTAGCTGAGCCAGTAACTCAGCAGTGAGCCAGGGATTGAAGAGAGCCTTGACTTTACACTATTTTACTGGGGCGTAGGAGTCGCAGGCAGTGTTAAATGTGGAGATGAAATAATCAAGGGCCGAGTCAACATCCAGCACATTCTATATGGGTGACCAGTCTTGCTGTCTGAGACAGAATTTGAAGTGGGTCAATTGGCCACGGGGCAGGACTCTGCTGGAAATGGTTTTAGGAGGTGGCTTGCTAAACTTATTTGACCAGTTGCAGATGACAGGGGAATGGTCACTGAGGCAGTCCGGGAGGACAGTGGTGGTGTTGATACGGGTTGGGTGGCTGGTAAGGACCCAGTCTAGGAGAGTGCTGGTACCAGGCTTGTAGTTCTGTGTTTTTTTTTTTGTTTGTTTGTTTTTTAATTTGGCATACTTTATTAGGTATAACCCAGCACAAAATCATACAAAAATACATACATTAATATCAGCACATACTGCATAATAGGCTATGAACATATTGATAACAGGGAGAAATGAGCTTTCGGAGAAAATAATAGCAACACTACCTTGAAAAACAAAATAAAAAAAAAACAACCTACCCTTCCCCCCAGGGTGCACTTTCCTATAGCTTATTACCACAAAACTAAAAAGACGAAAATGATAACCGTTAAAGTAAAAAATTTAAAAGGATGAGAGGCTCGTGAACCTAACAAGACATCCTATCAAGACAAATAGAGGACATATAATTTCCCACATTTTTTGTTAAAAGATGAATGGCGATGGCGTACACTCACAATTAAATATTCAAGACGGAGCGCAAATGATATTTCATGCAACCATTCCGTATAAGAAATGGTGACTTGATCCATCCAGTGTCTACACACTAGCTTTTTGACAGCCAATGAAATTAGGGCCATATGAAATCTTTTCTCCTTCACCAGAATTCCGGAATAATCTCCCAGAATACATATGACGGGGGAGAGGAGGCCCTGCAGTCCCAGCAGTGGGTCTAGAGCAGATTCAATTTGATTCCACAAAGGGGATATTTTTTCACACGACCACAATATATGAAGGAGTAAGCTTTCCTCCTTGTTACACCTAGAGCATGTGTTGGAGGGAAGCCTCTTCATTTGAGCCAATTTGATAGCAGTATAATACATGTTGTTTAAAATACAGTATTGCGTAAGCCTGTATCGGTCCTGGGTAAGGTATGTGTATAGGCCTGTCCATACTGAATGCCAGTTAATAACTTCGTCAGGGAAAAACGCCTGCCAGATCCAAGATCTGGCAATCGGAGGAGGTTATGGGAATGTGAGAACCAATTTATATATGTCAGAAATGCCATGGCATTTGCAAGCAAGAGTCTTAATTTGCTGGAGAAAGGCTCCACTATGGAAGGGGTTGAAATCTTTCCCAAACACCTTGGCTAGTAAGTGCTTAAGCTGAAAAATTTGAAAGGCAGCCCGTGACGTTAAGTCAAGTTTAGTGAGAATCTCCTCAGTAGACAAAATAGCATCCTGTGAGTAAAAGTCAGCCACAGTGAGCTTGGGAGGGAGAGATAACCAACACCGAGATATAGAAACTCCACCTATTTTGAGATTCAAGTTGGCATAGATTGGCTGAGAGAAATCAGAGCTCGGGACTACCTTATAAAAACTGAACATTTGAAAGAGAACTCTTAATGAAATACCAATTAGGAAAGATTGCAAAGCTTTTGGTAAATTTTTGAAGGGCGTCTAAAAAAGTGAGGAAGGAGCCAAATTATGTGCAGCAAGAATATCCGACTCAATATGCAACCAAATTGGGACATACTTGTGATGAGTAAAGAGTTCTGATAAAGAAAACCACTTCCCACACTTATAGAGGTGACAAGCCCAATAATAAAATAAAAAGTTAGGGAGACGGAGGCCTCCCAACTCTTTAGGTAGGGATAGCTTAAGATAAGATCTTCTAATAGCTTTATCCTGCCAGATAAAGGAGTTAACATCAGAATGGATGCGCTGAAAAAAAGACAAGGGTAACCAAACATCCAGCATGTTTAGTGGATAAAACAGTCTGGGTAGGACGTTCATTTTGACGGTATTATTTCTGCCCCATAACGAAAGAGGAAGCTTTTTCCATCTTGCTAAGTCCTGCTGAATATTAAACCACAAATCTTCCAGATTAAGTTTATGAGTAAAGATAAGTCTGAGGTAATATGAATACCAGATACTTAATGGACCTGGGGGTCCATTTCATACCAAACTCACTGAAAGCTGAGCTATATGTTAGACAATTAAGGGGGAAGATTTCTGTTTTGCTAATATTGAGTTTATAGTTTGAGAATTTCCCAAAAGTACAGTATCAATAATATGCAATGCTTCTGTTAAAGAAGAGACTGGATCTGAAAGATGAAGCAATATGTCATCCACATAAACTGAAAGCACAGGGACCCTATCGCCTATTGGAATACCAGTAATTAAAGGGAAAGATTTCAGCCGCCTAATCAGGGGTTCAAGATATATGTTGAAGAGAAAAGGAGAAAGCGGACAACCTTGCCGCGTACCCGAAAAGAGAGGGAAAACCTCAGAGAGTACACCATTGCAGTGTACTCTAGCCTGAGCGGAGGAATACAAAGCCTGGATCCATTTAATAAAATTATTAGGGAAACCCATTGTCTGTAAAGTAGCCCACAAGAAATTCCAATCCACCCTGTCAAATGCTTTTTCTGCATCAAGGGATATCAAGGCCATGGAGAACGGGGAGGTTTTGGCCACCTGAACCAGATACGCCAATTTCCGAAGGTGATCAGCAGGGGTTCTACCTGACACAAATCCAATTTGCTCTGGGCTGAGAAGCCGAGTCCAGACTTGTTCAATTCTACTAGCGAGTATCTTGGCTAAAATTTTAATATCACAATTTAACAGAGATAGGACGGTAACTCGCAGGAAACTGGGGTGGCTTGTCTGGTTTAAGGAGAAGAATAATAGAGGCTTCCAACAGGGATGGATCTTGATTTTGCCCTGAAAGCATATATTGATACAGACGCAACAGGCAGGGTGCAAGATCTTTGGCGAAAACCTTATAGAAGTTCGAAGGGGAACCATCTGGACCGGGAGCCTTGTCCAACGCGAGATTATGAATAGCCGATAACACCTCTTGGAGGGATATAGGAGCAGATAAAAGGGATTGCTGCGTGAGAGAAAGAGTAGGTAAGGATGAGGCGGAGAGATACTCTAATAATTCAGCTTGTGACGGAGATGTGGGACGTTGACTATAGAGAGAGGAATAGAACTGTCTAAAAGCAGCAGTTATGTCTCTTGGATGTGTTTTGGTAATTCCGTCAGGATCATTGATGGAGGAAATGAATCTTGACGCCTCTAATTTCCTCAGACGCAAGGCTAGGAGATGACTTGCCTTCTCACCTTGCTCTATATATTTTGCTTTAGTTCTGAGTATGAGAAATTCTGCTTTTTCCTGTACTAGACGAGAATACTGATTCCTTAAATTCAGTAATGATTTTAACAAATCAGGGGAGGAAGAATAGGTGAGAGATTGCTCGAGTGTACGGATCTGATCCAGAAGTGAGATGATGGTAGCCTCTCTCTTCCGTTTACGGGTGGAGGAGAGCCTAATAAACTCGCCACTCAGAAAGCATTTCAAGGCACACCATTCATGATCCGTTCTTGTGACAGAACCCTGATTATTTGCAATAAAGAGCTGAGTCAAATTAGAGATCCTAGTAATAACATGGTCATCCTTTAAGAGCTGCATATTTAACATCATACTGAGTCCCTTTGGAGGTTTTGGTTTAGCATGAAAGTGACCCAGGCCACAGCGTGGTCCAATATAACAATCAGTTCTATGGCAGAGTCATTAAGACCGTGTATAAGAGAGCAGCTGAGTAAAATATAGTCCAGCTGGGACCAGGTGGAGTGCACCATAGAGTGAAATGAGAAGGCGCGGGTCTTGGGATTTAGCAGGCGCCAAGGGTCGCACAGTCCAGTGGAATCAAGAAATTCAGTGAAAGCCTTCTGGACATTGGAGGGGGACTTGAGCAAGGAATTAGATCTATCTAAGTCCTGCATAGGTGGTAGGTTCCAATCCCCCCCAAGAATTAAGGGAAGCGCAGAAAACTTTTGTAATTCATTCAGTAAATCCTGAAAAAATTCAGAATTTTCCCCCCACAGGCCCATACACACTCCCAAGGACTAAATCAGTGCAATCCAATAATCCTTGAACTAATACATATCTCCCTTGAGGATCAGCAATTATTATTTTGGGTTGAAAGGCAATCGACTTGTGAATTAGGATGGCAGTGCCACCACTGGTGGATGAAGTACCGGAAGCGAAAACTTGCCCAATCTCCAGTCTACGCAAGCCCACCGCTTCCCCAGAGAGAAGATGGGTTTCTTGGATGAAGGAGATATGGGCGTGCAGAAATGATAAATGTTTTAAGACCTGGATTCTTTTGTTAAGATCATGAGCCCCTCTTATGTTCCAGGTTATAAACTTTTTCCATCTGTTAGCCATTGAAGTCTATAACGCCCCATACGTAGCCAGACCATAGTAGTGAGAAAGTGCACCGATACCCCCCCCCAACCAATGCAGCATGTAAACTATAAGATTGGTGTTCCCACGAGATCCAAAAAAAAACCTTGAACATAAATCCAACCATTAAGACAATTGTAAAGTGAGGGGAAACCTCATCGTTAACAGTGGAGAACAACGGAACACCAAGGTTATCTAGTACCCCCCTCCCATAATCCCAACCCCCTTATAACTATTTACAAATATCCCTCTACCCAACTTCGAAATCGACTGAAAAGCCTCATTGCTCCTGAATGGTAGAGAGCCCATAAGTGCCCTATTATAACTACCCTCTATACTTCTATCTAAGCATACAAGACTGAGATTAACATGCTCATGCGTTAAATAAACCACTAACACTAATTTGGGCATTAGTGTGAACCGACATAACAAACCAAAAATAATCCCCATAGTGCCATATGATGTAAAACAAAGGACAAGAGTAATTAGGGTACATCCCCCCCCCCATACTCCAGGACATGTGGTGGGTTACCCCAAGCCAATGTCTTCTCCTCCCCCTCCACAAACCTCACCAAAAGGTACTGAAAGTGGTTTAAACCAAAACAGAGATGCCCCATATAAACATGAAAACCAAGCACCCCTCATAAACAAAGCCGTATTCCAGTCAGCTTGACGAGAGAAGCAGAATCAGCACCAGACACTTTACAAGAGATAACACGGAGAAAAAGGTAGGTGCAGAACAAACAAGATTGTAGACAGAGTTAGTTGCAAGCATTGAGATAGAAATATGAAAGAGAGCAATGATAAAGTAAAAAAGACATGAACAGAGAACATGGAAAGGAGGACAGGAGTCCTATAGGAAAGAATCGAGAAAAGCCAGACACTTTGTGCTGAGGTTAGGCATAGCTATCACTCTAAATATAACAAAACCAGAACTATATTATGGTAGAGAGGCAGCCAGAAAAGAGAGAATTAATAGTGAGTAGAGAGGGAGATACAAGGAGGTATTTCCAGACTTATTTGCATAAAGCAACATAGAGATATCGCAAGGAGGAGTAAGTGAGTCGAGCAGTTCCTTGAATATGCGGCTGTTCCTTGGGGGAACCAGATTGGTAACGGGCCAAGCCGCCCGTGAAACAATCCCCACTGGAAACGGCTAGTTGCACACAAAAAAAGTCCGCGGGAAAATGGTGCCTCGGTGCAGCGTGGGTTCACTCGGGCCTACAGGCCACTGCTTGCCTCCCTCTCAGTCCGTCACCGTCCTCTCCACAGCGGGAAAACCTCCCCACACAAAGACATCCCTTGGACCGGATACCTCAATGGTAAGCCAGCTGAAAAGACATTTAGACAGTCAGAAACAGCAGTGTCCCTTGGTAATTTGAAAACTGGACCACAGCCCTAAGATTTAAATAGTGAGGGAAGCTTCTTGCACAGATCAGCCTGGGCCTGGTCAGCAGAGTCAAAGGAAAGCCATACTCCATCCACCAAGACCTGCAAACGAGCTGGGTATGCCATACAAAACTTAATGCTGGCAGCTATCAGCTTGCTGACTGTTGAGTGAAAGGCTCTCTTCTGCCGGGTTTCAAGGGGCAGATCCTGAGTAATCCTTAGTCGCTTGCCTTCCCAGTGTATAGCTTGTAACTCTCTGACTTTTGCCAGGATATGTTGCTTTTCCAAATAGTTAAGGAAGCGAATAATCATCGGACGAGGGGAGACAGACTCCTCTGGCTTCGGGCGTAAAGACCTGTGCGCTCTTTCTATTAAATAAGTAGGGTTGTGTGGGGAAGGGCCCACAATCTTAGAAAGAAATTTCTGCATAAATGGAATTGCAGAGGGACCCTCAGCCCCTTCTGGAAGCCCAAAGATCAGGATGTTGTTCCTCCTACTGCGCCCCTCTAGATCTTCGGTTTTAAGTTGTAATTTAATGATTTGCTGCCTGAGCTTTGTAGTCTCTGGTTCAGTCCTGTCTCTCCAGGCCTCTAAGGAGTAGGTACATGCCTCAGTATCTGACATTTGAGTTCTGAGGTCCGCCATCTCAGAACGGATGTGATATCCTGAAGGGTCTCTTTGAACGGTTGCAGCTCTTGCAAGAAACGCTCTTCTGAGAGCGGTACAGAGGCTGACAGCACACCCAGTTGCTTGGCAGAAGATTGCTGGAGAGGTTTTGCTTTCTTCGCCTGTTTATCGGGCGAGACCGGGGGCATGTGTCTGGGCAAGGCCGTCTTCATTTCGGCCTCCATCACAGCGTTTTAAAGTAGTAGGGACACCATAAATACAGCCAGAAAACTCCGTTAGATAGCCAGGAACAGTAGTATTGAGACAATCCCCAGTAGTATAAGCCAGAAAACACCAGATTATAATAGATTTTCAGATGGGGTAGCAGGAGCCGAGAGAAACAGCAGCTAGCAAGCCCAGACCATCACGTGATCTCCAGGCTTGTAGTTCTTCCTTGTGGGGGAGTCGACTATCTGCGATAGGGTAGCTGACAAGATAGCATCCTTGTGGGTTCCTACGTCAGGTGCAAGCCAGTTGATATTAGTTGCCAAGGAGGAGGATCTCTGTGCCAGGAGGTTGGGATCTAACAAAGTCCAGGACAGCGTAGAGACCAGCCCCTTGGTCTTTTGGTGGGATGTAGACTGAGACTACAGTGAGCACTTTATTTTGGGCTCCAAGCAGAGTAGTTTGACAGGTAGAAATTGCACAGAAGAGTCAGAAGATGTGTCTCCTCCCAGACTTTGAGTCCTCCTCCCATTTCTTGTTCTACAAGAAAGTGTCTGATACTCTTCAGCTTCCAGTGGAAGAGGCTGAACAAGATCAGGAGGAACCTGACTATGTTGAAATGATGGATGTCCTAGAGTTAAAAAGAGTGTCTATCCCTTTTCATAAATCCCTGGGGAAACGGACACAAAAAATTCTGCAGTTTCCAACATCTGTACCTCCTTTGGATAAAAGGATGGACAGAAGGTATACCTTGTCAGGTCCTGGGACGGAATTCCTTACAAATCATTGCAGTCATGTTGGGGTAGTGCAAGCTGCAGCCTATGACAAGGCTAACATTCCCCTGGCATCTCACACCCCAGAAAAGGATTCCAGGAAAGTGGATGCCATGGCCGAGAAACAGTACTTGGCATCCTCTTTGGGACTCAGGCAAGCTAATTACATGGCATATATGGCCAGATGCCATAAATTTATGTGGGATACGGTTCTGGAGCTGGCTAAGAATGCGCCACCCCAACTGGCCAAGGAGCTGGAGCAGGTGGCTGTGTATAATATTGAGGCATTCAAAGTCCAATTCCATACTGCTGTGGACTCAAATGATGTGCATTCCAGGGTCATGGCTACATCTGTCTCCATGAGATTTGCTTGGCTCAGATGTACCAGTCTGTCACAGGATACCCAGACTAAGGCCATGGATTTTCCTGTTACTGGTAACTCTCTGTTTGGGGAGCAAACAGAGACTTGCATGAAAAAGATGGATGAGTACAGGACCATCTACAGAAGTGCTGCAGCCAAAGAGAAGCAGGCCACTCCTCAGAAGCAGCAATCTAGGGCTGGCAGGGGCAGGCCTTTTTACCAAGCTCAGGCCTCCTCTTCTTTCCAGCAGAGGGGGTTCTTTAGGGGAAGAGTCAGAAGGGCGGGGTGACCAGGACTCCATCCTCCATTCAGTCCAAGCCCCCTGCCAAACAGACACCCCGAGGTGTCAATCAAGGTTACCTCCTCAGTTTCCGAAGGGGGCGGGCTGGCTGGCTCACTATTTCCAGGTTTGGAAGTTATCACTTCAGACAACTGGGTCCTGGAAGTAGTGAGCCAGAGACTTGCTGTCAGTTTCAAAAAGTTCCCAAAAATGAGAACAGAGTCCTTCAGTCCTCCCTCTCCCTTGGAGACAAAGACCTTAAGAGGCAGAAGTCTCCTTTCTACTACTTCTGCAAGCAGTAGAGAAGGTACTTCATTGTCACAAGGGAAAAATGACTGTGTTCCAGATACTTCCTTACCCCAAAAAAGACGGGAGTGGCGACCCATCCTAGATCTAAGATACCTAAACAAACATATACTAAAGTCAAAGTTCAAAATGGTGACTCTTATAATTCTTCCCTGTCTGAGACCAGGAGACTGGCTAGCCTCCCTAGAGCTCAAGGATGCCTATTTCCACATACCTATCAGATATTTCCACAGAAAGTACCTCAGGTTCGAGTTGCCCTCAGGTCACTACCAGTTCAGAGCAATGCCCTTCGGCCTAACATCTGCTCCAAGGGTGTTCACTAAGTGTCTGGCAGTAGTGGTGGCCTTTCTCAGGAGACAAGGCATCTTGCTGTTCCCCTATCTGGACGACTGGCTCATAGTGGGTCAGTCTTCAGACCAAGTCAAGTCAGCTCTAGCGGTCACTCAAAATCTTCTGGACTCCTTAGGATTCATTCTGAACCTAGAAAAGTCTGTTCTGGAACTAGCCCAGCTTCTCAGATTTATAGGGGTGGAACTGGACAAGGTCCAGGCAAAGGCATTTCTTCCTCCTTTCAAGGGTACAATCCCTCATCACCCTGGCTTCCTCTTTTCGTCCACTAGTGTCTCGACCAGCCAGGCACTTCTTACATTTGCTAGGCCACATGGTAGCTTCTACTGCAGTAGTGCAAGGGGCAAGATTTCAAATGAGAGATATTCGGTTTCATCTAAGATCTTTCTGGTCTCAGAAAAAAGACCCTCTCTCCAAGTTGGTTCCAGTGTCCCAAACTCTGGTTCAGGCTATCCAGTGGTAGCTGGAGGAGGACAATCTAAGGCAAGGTGTCCCTTTCCTCAGTCAGACTCCTACAGTGATTCTCACCACTGATGCCTCCCTACTGGGATGAGGAGCCTATCTGGACCAGCTCACTGCTCGGGGAACATGGTCTCATCAGAAGTCTCTTCTGCACATAAATCTTCTCTAACTCAGGGCTGTCTTTCTAGCACTTCGGACATTCTCGAACACAATTCAGGGGAAAGTGGTGCAGATCAGGACATACGACACCACAACCATGTGGTACATCAACAAGCAGGGAGACGCTCTGCCCTTGGCCTTGTGCACAGAAGCCATGAAAATACGGTCACTAGCTTATTCCCTTCAGGCTTCCCTGATAGCCGTGCATTTCCCACGGGAGGACAACGTACTGGCAGATGCGCTCAGAAGGATTTCTCAAGGTCACCATGAATGGGCCCTGAATCCTCTGGTTCTTCAGGTAATTTTCAAAAGGTGGGGCACTCCAGAGATAGACCTCTTTGCAGCCCCGAACAATCACCAACTTCCTCTGTTGTGCTGCAGACCCCCTCTTCTGGGGTCTGCTCTTCAAAATGCTGTCCTATTGAATTGGACAAGCAAGTTTCTGCATGCTTTTCCTCTGCTATTCAGAGTTCTGGACAAGATCAGATCTCAGCCTTGCACAGTGATTCTAGTGGCTCCAGACTGGGCCAGACAGCCATGGTACCCCCTACTATTGTCAGTGTCAGTGACAATACCACTTTGTCTTCCCAGACAGTACAACCTCCTCACCTCTTCGCAGGGGAGGATACTGTATCCCAACCTTCAGTCTCTCAGACTCAAAGCTTGGCTCTTGAGGAGCTAGAATATGCAAGCCTGCACCTTTCCCAATCAGTCTTGGACATTCTTAAGGTTAGTAGAAAACCTTCTACTAGAAAAACTTATAATTCCAAATGGAAGAGATTTGGCTTCTGGTGTTCTCAGAGGCATATTCAGCCAACATTGCCACTGCTTTGGACTATTTGGTGCATCTTAACAGTTTTGGCCTCAGGCCTACCACTCTCAGAGTACATTTGGCAGCCATCTCTGCCTTCCTTTCAGCTGGGAAGGGCTCTTCCCTAGCCTCTCATCCAGTTTTCAAAAAATTTGTCAAATCATCTGGTTCATATCAATCCTCCTTTTAGGGAGCCTACTCCTGTATGGGATCTGAATATCTGTATTGCACAGCTTATGCAGCCCCCTTTGAACCATTATCTTCAGCTGAGCTAAAATACTTGACTTGGAAAACTGTGTTCCTGGTAGCCATTACTTCTGCCAGGAGAATCAGTGAATTACAGGCTTTATCAGTGGAATATGACTTCATTTCATTTCACAGGGATAAGGTGGTCCTTCAAACTAACAGAAAGTTCCTTCCCAAGGTGGTATCAGACTTTCATTTGAATCAGTCTGTATCATTGCTTGTATTTTTCACTGACCATTCTTCCTCTGGGGAGAGAAGACTACACAGTCTTGATGTAAAAAGGGCCCTTAGTTATTATATAGAACACACTTAAGGCCCATAGAAATGACTGTTCACAGCTGTTTCTCACTTATGGAGAAGTGGGAAGAGGTAAACCTGCTACTAAGAGAACTATTGCCAAGTGGATTGTCTCCTGTATCCAGTTCTGCTATTCAGAGTTGGGGAAAGAGCCACCCTCAGGCCTGAGGGCTCACTCCACTAGGGGTACAGCTGCTTCGGTTGTAGCAGCTAGAGACATACCCTTAGTGGAAATCTGCAAAGCAGCCACCTAGAAAACTGTTCACACATTTACAAAGCATTACTCTCTTGACATCCAGTCAAGAAGTGATGCTAGGTTTGGCACAGCAGTGCTGGAGAGCTTGTTCCCAAAATGGGTTCTGTAACTCCCTCCTCCAAGGGGGTACTGCTTGGTAGTCTGCATATAGTCCGAATACAGCAAGACTTCATGTTGTTTGAAGAAAACATTACTCACCATAGTAATGTTGTTTCTTCTAATGGAATTTTGCTGTATTCTGACCTGCCTCCCCTTCTGGAACCTAGTTGTATTGAGATGTGGTCTGGCAGGCGCAGTGCTGCACCCCAGAGGTGTACCTTGGTTACCTCTTCTTTAGCTTGAGGTCTTTATGGTTATTATTTAAGAAAATATTGTTTTTGTTTCACTACCTACTTGGATTCTTTTTGGGGTTCTCGACTTGAGTCTTTTTGACCCTAAAAATATGTTTATTGCCCTTTGGCAAAAAATTTTAAAAAACAATTTCTAAATTGTTAGTTAGCATAGTGCTCGTAAGAATCTGACAGTTACACTGAGGAGTACCAGGGACAGAGGTTTGAAAACCGAGCTCGAGCTCAATGTTCTATGCTTCAGCATAGAGTTAACCCTTTACTCTCCGGAGCAGTTCAAGTGCTGGGGCTAACGGCATGTAGTCAGAATACAGCAAGACTCCATCAGAAGAAATGACATTACTATGGTGGGGAATTGTTTCTTGTGTATCTACTCATATCTGAAAAAGAAATATACGAAGAAATGTTATATGTACAGTAAATATATAGACATATATACATAATAACATATATACTTCTGTCTTACGTGATTATAAGGTAACAAAACCCACTGACTATTTGCCCCCCCAGCCACTCCCCAGTCAAACGCCCCTCCGTCAGGGATGCATGGACTGACTGTTCCCAGAAGTACACTGTGCTCAAGCCACGGAATATCATTCCTACCAAGGAACATAGGGGTGACCTATGGGTATATGTAACTGCCAGCTGCCAGAGTAGCCCCATGTGCTCCACTGGAGAACCCAATCCACCACCTGGAGTGGACATACTGATGTATAAATAATAAGGACGCTGATGGGACCAAGTAAAGCATGTGTATGAGCGGGAGGGGGAGGCAGGGAAAATCACAGATAACCCCCAGTTAACTTGCATGAAGATTGGCGCCGACTCCTCCCCAGCACAGTTGTCAGCCAGCCCTCTCAGTAATACTAGCAGAGAAATTAGATAGGAGGGGAAAATAGCTGTAAAACAGTACATGGCTGAAGAGCAGAGTCCAGAATTAACAGTCAGGTTATACAAAACAGTGCCAGCAGATAAAATGTAAGTCGTGAGTGGATAACACAGCCCCCTATCAAAGTATTATACAAAGTGGGAAGATGGCTGGAATGTACTGCTGAAGTGCTCTTTGTCCAGGAAAGCTAATCCCTCTGAGGATGTACAGGCAGCTCCATTTCCATTTCGGCTAGTAAAGCAGAAATGCGATCCAGGGGAGCTGTTTTGTGTTGCAGCTCTGTGCATGCATCGTTTTAGCAGGAGGGTAAGCACCTCGAATGCTGTAGTAATATGTTGCCTTACAAGGTTGTGGCGAGAGGGGGTTGGGAAGGCAAGCAGGGGGAAAGAAAGTCACTTGATAAGATGTAGCGGGGTGATTGTTCACTTGTGAAAGTCTTAGTAAAAGATTGTTCAATTCACAGCATAGAGTGAAAGAAATAAAGTACCTCAGTCCACCGATAGACAATTCCAGTTGCAAGGCAGCCTGTATAATGCAGTGGAGGAATCCAAAAATCAAGCGTCTGGGCCATCCGTCATACTGTTTGGCATGGGAGTCCCTGAGGAAAAGATGACGTAGAAGGACTGGTAGTTTCTGTCTGGCCTGGACGGCAGATTGGAATTAACAACTCTCCCCATTAATGGTAACAATTATGTGAGCCGGATACACAATTTGGAATTTAATACCTGCTGCTCAGCTTCTCGGGCTTTAGCTTGGAGATGTAGTTTGACAAGGTAGTTCAGGAGCTTGAAGATAATTCTCGGTCTCTCGCCATCTCCCAGGGGAAGGGGGGTTCGGAAGGCCTGGTGCGCCCATTCAGCTAAATATGTAGGGCCATTAGGTGATGGGCCACCTATCATCTTGCATAGCTTTTGTACAAACTTGACCAGGTTGGAGCCTTCAACCATTTCTGGAAGACCCACAGTGATCAGGTTGTCACAGTGGCTCCGACTCTTTTGGTCATCCACCAGCTCTTTGAGTTTTTTGAGCTTGCGCCAGAGGAGGACTACTAGTTCTGTAGTGCTGTGGCTGGCTTTGTCCTCGATGGAAACTGATGTGGGCCTCTGCGTCTCCCATCCACTGAGCAGTGTTGTCAAGAGCGGTTTAATGGATCAGTATTCATATACCAGTTCAAAAATAGCGCCTTTAATTGTATCGAGATCCTGTGCAAAGCGGTCAGTTTTTGCTTCCAGAGTAGGTTGTACTGGAGAGGCATCAGGAGTGTATGGGGGCTTCCCCCACTTGCAGGTCAGAGATCTTTGGTCCTGCTGCTTCTTTCACCATAAGAACTTGAGGGAGAGACATATTAGCCGCTGATGAAACAACGACAGGATAAACAGGTACCATTGGGACTAAGGAATACAAGTAACATAGTTGCACAAAAAGATATGGAGATTACCACGTTTTGTAAAAGTTTTAAAGCTGCCAAGTTGAGCTCCTCTCTCCTGCTGTTACCTGCTACAGGTCATCATGTGACTCCCTCAAGGAGCTTTTGCACAGACTGAATGGTGTTCTGCCCCTCTGCTCTTTTGGGGAGGCCAACAATCACAAGATTGTTGCATCAGCTATGACCTTCTTGGTCCTCCAACTTTTGGATTTTTCTCCATATCCCAACCACTTCTAGTTCTGTGTGATCAGTGTAGTCCTCTAAAGAACTAATGTGGGTCTTGGTGTCAGATACCCATCATTTTAAAAAGTAAGAAATACAGCACAACTCGAACTGGCTGAGAAGCTGCCCTCTCTAGCACACCATCATATGACTCAGCAGTAGGGGTTTGTTTAGTAACAGAGTGCCTTCCCTGTCTGATGGAGCAGACCAGCAAACCCACTGTGGACCTCTTCCAGAGACAGGGCCCCAGAAGGGGGAAGCTTCAGTTTACGTAAGCACTTCATACTTGGTGTAGTTGTTCCCTTCTGGGAGACGGCACAGATACACCTTGGGACAGTCCTAATACTTCCTGTTTTACTGTATTATAGAGGCAGATAATACACATGGTAGTTCTGACTGTGATCCTCTAATTGTACACTACCCTCATCCCCAGCTTCCTGGACAGGCAGATTTTTTTGGAAATCCCTAGGCAACAAGAATATCCTCCTTCATTGGAGCTTGGAAAATGTGTGATTCCCTGCTAGCACACTTGTATACTGGGCATTAGAGGGTTTCTCCTTAATCCCCCTCACCTCTGCTAGATTACTCCCATAGGTCATCATCTTCCCTCCATCAAGGTTAAATCTGCCGTTGCCTCTGTGAGCTAATTTAAAGTCTATAAATTTTGGAAGTACAGCTGTATTCAGGTAGAGGGTTCATAGCTGTTTTATTTCTCAGTTCATTTCTAATCTTTCACATGCACCCCGTCATACCTAATTTTCCCAGTGGTCTTTCAGCATTGCCCCTTCAGCAGTAGATGCACTCTGCTGGCTTACTTCTCCCAGTTCTGGATCTGGGTTCACCCAGTTGGGTGATCCATCACTCAGCCCTGCAATGGCCTCCTGATACAGACTTCTGCCACTTCACCCAGAAGGCTATTATGGCTCAGCTTCAGACCCAGGAAACAAAAGCAGGCCCTGGCACACTAGGGACCTAATGTACACACCAGAAGGCCCTGCACACACAGACATCAGCTGCTCCTATCATGAGTTCTGCAGATTCTGGAACTGTCTTGCACTGGCCCTACCCCATTTATTACTTACAGACAATATGACTTGAAACTCAGCCAGATTGGCAACAGAAGTGTGAACCCTGTCATGCACATGGATATTACACTAGGTAAAAACAACTCCTTAATGCCTATACCAAGGCTGCCCGCCTGCCTGACTGGCCAAGTAAAAATACCGTTTCCAACTGCCGGAACAACATTGCCACTTTGAAATCTGGAAAGAAGTGCATTCCCTTTTTGCTCCACCCTCTCAGTCTCTCATCCCCATATTCAACCAAAGTTAAATTTTCACTGACCACTGAGGTTGTTGCCTCCTTCAACCACATTTTCTTAATCTGCCCCTTGTCCTTGCTCCCTCCTACCCTCTTCTCCCTTTCTTCTCATCCTTTTCCTTGCCTCTTCCTTTTCCTTCTCTCCCTACACTCCTTCCAGTACTCGCTCCACTTTACAATCTCTAACCACTCAGGTGCGGAGGACATGGCTAGCAGCTGAACTGAAAAATCACACTGAACGCAAGCTTCCACTCAGCAGAGTAGCAAACTTTAAAAATATTTTGCCTTGCAAGTGTCATCATTTGATGGATCATGTTGAGAGGCACAAAAACAGCAAAAAATTTATGCAATGGGCCGTAATATCGGACATGGAAATCCAGGAGACAGAGCCAAGGCATGGACCAAAAAGACAAACCCAGGCAGTTAACTGTTGATGTTGGCTGCCACAATGGAGGCCAGAAAGTTGTCTAATACAGCCCTGCTTAAGTCCAATTCAGGCCATTGACAGAAAGTTGGAAGATTATGTGGCCAACATAATAGTACTGGGCATTCAAATGACAGGCCTGCAGGATGACGTGAAGGTAGCTGCAGACACTGCACAGCAAGCCCTCACTGCAGCAGTCAAGCTCACCAAAGAAAATTCACGTTTTTTGGCTGTGTCTTGAGAATCTAGAGAACACAGCCAGAGCCAGCAACATTTGTTTAGTAGGAATACTGGAGGATGTGGAGGGGATAAGGACATTTTGCAGCATTAGCTCCTGGACATGCTTAATTGGGATGTGGTACAAGAAGGTGTACCACATCACCCCTTGCTGCACCAGGGGAATGGACCCCCACCCAACAACAGTCATAGCAGTGTTGGGGGGACTCCGCGGAGAGAGAGACAGTTCTACAGGTGGCCAGAGAGGCAGAGACTCTGGAGTGATAAGGACAGATGGTACACATATTCCCAGACTTTAATTTTGCCACTAGATCTAAAAAAGATTTTTGGATGGTGTCAGAGGGCAACTGAGAGAGCTGGGGTTACATCATGCCCTTATGCTTTCTGCTCACCTCAAAATAGTCTACGACGGCAAAACATTTCTGTTTTCAGAACAACAATAGGCCAGCAAGAGAGTGCAAGCAGTATGACGGGACTTCAACCCCAACCACAAAAAAAAAACTGAAGGCACATACAGTGGGGCAGAATTTGAACTGGCTCACTGAAAAAAAAAATCTTAAATGTGGCAAGGGGTATGGCCATAAGAACTTCAGAGACTAAATGTTATTTAATCTGGACATTTTCCTCTGAATAGCTAATAACTGTTTGAAAATTAAGAGTTATTAATTATTTTTTACTTGCTGGACATAGGAACTTGATCCTTAGCCAAAATTGACTCTCCATATGCCATGCCCCATTCAGCACCTTCTTATACAATCAGCCATCTTGTTGAAAACTGAACTCGTTTTTCCTGCCATCATAGAGTGATCATGCTTGATTGTTACTGAACTCTGACTGCACGAGGTAGCATTGTCAGTGTGCTTGTTGTTAGGACATATGAACAGTGAGTTAATTAACTCAAGTTGCTACATTCAGAAAGTTTTATATTTCAAATCTTTTATGTGTAGACTTTTTTTTTTGTTATAGCTACCAGCCCTTAAACTTGTTTTGGATTTAAAAAGTAAGTTGTTCTGTAGGGGAAGGGGGGATGTGTTGCTTCAGTGCTTCTTTAAGCTCCATTTAAAGTGTAGGGATAAAGAACAACTAACCCTTCTATGTAAATGGGTAAACTTCTTAAAGGAATGTATAAACATTACCAGTTCTTATTCATGGCTGCAGTATTGCTACGTTTGCAATACCTGTATATAATCAATTAAGGAAAACCCTGCAATGTTGTACCAAATGTGAGAAACTGAGAATATATTTAACTTAAAGGCTTAGTATATATAGCATCAGTTGCTGCATTTTGCTGTGCATTTATCTTGTATACGTGTATTTGAAGGTAAAGCTTGTATTATGTTTTAAAAGCAATAAAAACAATTTCTTAACACCTCTAAAGATAACAGCCCTGAAGAGATTAACTCCAGACTCCTTTATCCCTCTGCCTCCTCTGCTACCACTTTCTCTATTGCTAATCACTTTTTTGCATTCATCTCCTGTTGCCTCAGCTTGCCCCCTTCTACTGGCACCCCAGCCCCACCTCCTACCATCTCTGGGATTGCCCACTACTTATCTTGGACCATCTGTGGTGGATGGTGCTGTGCTTGTAGAGCAGGGCTTTCAAGGGCCTCTTTTTCATTTTACCTGCTGAATCTGTTTTCCACCCCTTTTCTCCTCTCAGGCTGCTGGTATGCAATGACACATCACGCACTGGCAAGTGGCATGCTATCAGTATCTGGTGGCACCCCTTCCCTAGTGAGTGCCTCCACTGTGCTGCCAGCTAAGGGGGAGTTCATGCAGCATAGTACAGTGGCCCCCACCCTACCCCATTGGAGAAAAGCTGTCTTTGGGAAATTCAGCCTTCCTTCTCCCAGCTGTCCCCCAATGACCCAAGCTCATTCCTGAATTCAGAACACAGGAGTACTGCATGGAAGTGCTACTGCCCTGCTACCGGGCAGTTGCTACTGATCATCTTAAACTCTTATTTCATACAGGTACAGTTGCTGGTGCTTGAACGAGGGCAGTAGTCATCCCCCTTTAGAAAGACAATGACCCCTTTTTCCCCACGTAAGATTCACCCTATCTTCCTTCTCTCTGCTCTGGATAAACTACAAGATCATTTAGTCCTCTCTCGACTCTCCCCTCTCCCTGAATTCTCAGACTCTCTTATCCTCTTCTAGTCAGGCTTTAGGAAATCCCTCTCCACTGTTACCTCCTTACTGATAATCATTGATATTATTTTGAAGGGGATGGATCAAGGTCATGTCACCTCCTCTATCTTTGCCAGCTTGGCCAAGGCCTTTGACACTATTGCCCACCCCTCCTACTGGGCAAGCTAACTGGTGCAGACTATATCACTTTGCAGTCAAATGGTTCAGCTCCTACCTGAGGGACAGGTCCCAGACTGATCTAGTTGGAGCACCCCAAATATCGAGGTCAAGTTTTCCTTATGGCTCTTCCTCCTCCTTATCCAGTTTCCTGAATGAGCTCCCAAAGGCCTCTGACTCCTCGTATGCTAATATTTTTCTCAGTTCCCAGCGGTTCCCATGAACCAAGAAATCTTCCCCGACAGGGGTTTTCAAAATGGTTGCCATGCTTTTCTCCTGACTTAAAAATCACTTTCTGTGGTAAAAACATTTTTTTCATATTTTAACTTCAGTTTTATAGCAGTCCCCTTCTTTTTGAGGGAACTGTGATTTACATTACATTTTCTTTTAATTTGCACTATTTGGGAACTGTTTCTCACAGTTCCATCGTGCTTGGGAACTGACTGCAATTTCCTGTATTTTCCCTGTTGGGAACTGAATATTTTCTATTCTGACTATTTTGTTCTGTCAGATGGACCTAAAAAGAGAACTGGACGTACAGGTTTTAAAAACTGCATTGTGTTTAAAAACTGTGGCCAAAGCAAATGACCGCGATCTTTAAGTTGTTTAGGTCCAGAACATAACTGTGAACTTTGCACTAAATTTTGCTCCAAAACAGTAAAAAGCAGAGCAAAAAGATTGGAAATGATGGCTTCTTAGTCTGCCTCCCCCTCTAATAAGTATTTTGAAGAGGGGTCCTCCTCTCAACATAAATCTAAAGATGGGTCCTCTAAAGACCCCCTAGAAAATAAGTCTGGCAAAAATAATTCAGACCAAGCAAAACAAAAGACATTTAGAGCAGGTTTCTGATTCAGTGCCTGCCAAAAAGAAATAAAATGAACATATCACTAACCCTCCCGCTGAAGAGCACAGGGAGACGCTAGTGATGCAGCAAAATATGCCTTCTCCTGAGGAGTTGGCAAAGGCTTGGCAACTTTACCTGACTTTGTTCAAGCTGTGGGCAATTTAATTGGTACCCCGGGGGTCCTTCCATGCCTATTCCCCACAGACCCTGACCAAAGACAGGCTTTTTATTTTGAGGAAGGCAGTGATGAAGAGGGGGAAGGCATAGAACCGGATATGTCCCAGGTCAGGAGGATTTTACCTGCCATTACACATTTGTCCACCACATGGTGGGCACCTTAGATTTCTCCATACGGGAGACTACTGAGGAGGATGAGGAGGCAGATTTTCTAGATATGATGGGTCTCCCTCCTCCTAAAAAGCTGCTACTCCCAGTTCACAAGTTCCTGTGCAGGGCAACCTTCAGATTACTCTAGAATCCCACCTCCATACCTGGGGTGGATAAGAAAATAGAGCAGTAGCAGTTAGAGAGAGCCAATGCTGAGTTCCTCACCATGAAGGACTGGTTCAGGCTGCAGCCTGTGACAAGGCTAGAGTGCCTCTTTCCTCTCAGCCTCCTGATAAACAGTCCAGAAAACTGGACACCATGGGCAAGAAATCTTACACCACAGCCTCTGCTGTTACGCCTCTCTACGTACATGGCATATACAGCACAGTATCAAAAGGCTTTGTGGAACTCAGTCCTGGCTTTTAGTTAGACGGCCCCTGACAACATTGCTCAGAACCTGGCAGAAACTGTCAAAAAACCGTTATGGAGGCTACAAAATGCCAAATCTCACTTCAAGGGGGAGTTCTTGCAGCAGGTGATACCATTAGGACTAAGGCTGCCAGGCGTTAGGACCCCACGACATCAGACATGGTATAAAGGGGCAGTCCCTTGGTGCCACCCCAGTTTTTTTCTGCTGTCGACCCGCAAACATCGGATCTACAGGCACCATAATTGCAGTCAATCACCTTTTTTCTCGTGCATCGCGCATTATTTTTTATCAAAAACAACCATTTCTTCAACACTTTTTTCAGTCACAGTTTAATGTCTTCATCGTCTCAGCGGCGAAAATCGAAGTGTGTGTGCGGGAACCAGATCCCAGCGAAAGACGGCCATTTTGCCTGCCTGATCTGCCTAGGCCCAGACCACCGGCCAGTTGATTGCCCGCACTGCATAAAATTCAGCAGCAAGACCAGGATTCGCTGCATCAACACTTTAAAGGCCTACCCTCTTGAGCAGCGAATAGCTGCCATGTAGAAGGCCCCATCGGGATACAGTTCGCCCTGTTCCACCAGGGAGTCCCCCCCCCCCCCGAGGAGAAGAGATTGGGAGGGAAACACCACCACCAGGAGAAGGAGAGGGCCAGATCAGAGTCCCGCCTGAAGTCGCCTCACCGGGTGTCTGCTACTTCCACCTCCGGCAGGAGGGTGGAATCAGTCCCCCTAGGTACCAAAACCGCTTCTGGGGACACTCCAGCGAAGTTGACCACCTTCACTCAGGCAAAAGGTAGGGAGTCTTCCTCCACAGGACAGCCATCCACCCAGATCCCCTTGGCCCACCGCCCTCACAAACATGGGTCGACCCATGAGGGACAGGCGTTGGCTTCGGGCAAATCTATGGTGCCCACCACCCGTAAGCCTTCTGAGATGTCTGATAAGCACAAAAAAAGGATGAATCAGAGAAACGCCGGGAGGTCATCAGGTACTGGATGCCTCCCTCACCTGAAACACTGGGCGTCGTCTGCTTCCCAGATGATAGGGCATTGTGACTCAATGTCAGACAAAGAGGCGCCTCCAGCAAAAGAAAGGCCATCAGCCCCTAAGGACCGGCCATCAGCCCTGAAGGATCGGCCGTCTGGCTGGACGATTTATTCCCTAGACACGGGGGTACCGGAAGCCCAACAGCCTCCATCTAAAGAGCTGGATGTCAGGCCACCAGACACAGCAGACCTGACGCTCGATGTACCCGTGGACATAGTGCGCAAGGACCTGATGCCTCCATCATTGGACCAGATGCCCGGGCCCTCTGGCACTTCCAGTCAGACGCCCTCATCGCTAGTCGTTCCACTAGCTGAGGTGGAAGTGCTTTTAAACGCGTGGTGGAATATGGTCAAAGTGGATCTTCTCCATAGGCCCATGGATCCATCTCCAGTACGCCCACCACCCAGAGACCTAACTCCTGAGTGGCCTTTACCGCCGAAGGACTGGCCTCATGACAAGGGAGATAGGCGGATGCCCAGGTCCGATGGCTGCAAGAGGCATCCATCATCCATTCCTTCATCCAGTGAATGCCTGCCGTCGTCTTCAGGGGATGATGCAGGGGACTCATCTTCTAACTATTCTTCAGAAGACGAGCTTTCCATTCTGTCTCCAAATCTGAGAGACTCACCGAGGTCATCCCCGGATGACCTGTCCTTTTTGGACATCATGCACCATATTCAGGCCCTTTACCAATGGGACACCAAGGAATTAGACCCAGAAAGGCTCAGACTGGCCAAATTCTTGGGAGTCACAGATCCCTCCTTTGGCGGAACCTTTTCTAGACGTGACCACATGGCGACATCCAGCCACTATGATTGCAGTCCCTCATAAGGCCAATAGACTGTACAAGACACCAAAAGGGGAGCCTTTTTTGGGCGAACATCCAAAGGCAGACTCGATGGTCCTGAGTTCTGCCCATGGCAGGGCACAACCATGCCACATGAGTGCCCAGCCACCAGACCCAGAATCTAAGGAACTAGACCAGATGAGGCGCAAGGTGTACTCCTCGGCAACTTGTACTGTTAGGTCACTCAACTTCCTGGCCCACATGGTCACCTACCAAAAATCCCCGTGGGCAAAGGCAATGGACCTGGCCAAAGTACAGCCAGATTCGGAGGGTAAGGCAGAACTCCTTGCTGTGATTGTCTGGCATGGACGTGGACAGGCATGTCCTCAGGAGTCCTTATGACTTTGCGGATACAGCAGCAAGACCAGCAGCCACTGGCATTTGCGTGTGGAGGCACACCTGGCTCAGGGTTTTCGGTTTCCCATAGGATCTTCAGGATGCTATCCTGGATGCTCCTTTCCAAGGACCAGTCCTATTTGGTCAGGACACAGAAAAACTGATAACCGGACTTCAAGACTCAGGTAAAGCTGTGTCTGAAGTCCACAGAATGTACCGGTTGGAGCCGCAATCTACACGCCGCCGTCCCTTTCAGAAAAGTCAGGGACAGCAAGGAAGACGCCAGACTCAACATAAGGGAGTCTTCAAAAGAAAAGGCCACCCAGTCCCTTCAGGCACCCAGGGCCCCAAAACCCCCAAGGTGCCAAGACATCCCCTGCCTACATACTCCAACACAGCATGACTCCCTACCGACCCCCACTCCCACCACCACAGCATGTGCAGGGGGAGACGGTAGAAGGGAGATTCTCTCTCTACCTATCCGGATGGTCCAGTATAACATTGGACCAATGAGTCCTTCAGATGGTAGAAAGGGGATACTCCCTAGAGTTCACCCAGTTTCCACCGGACAACCCACCAGTCCCCTCCCACTGCTCCTCCTCCCATGCACTCTGCATGAGGGAAGAAATACAGGCCCTGCTGGACAAAAGAGCCATACAGGAGGTTCCTTTTGCTCAAAGGGGAAAGGGATTTTATCGCTTTTTCCTCCTCGTCCCGAGAAAGACGGGAGACCTCTGTCCCATTCTGGACCTGAGTCAACTGAACATCTTTATCGAATACAGGTGGTTCAGAATGGTCATCCTGGTGAGCCTGTTACCAATACTCCACCAAGGAGACTGGCTTTGCTTACTGGACATGCAGGATGCTTACATGAACATCAAGATCCTGCCGTCCCACAGGAAGTACCTATGCTTCACCTTCCAAGGAGGACACTACCAGTTCAGGGTGCTGCTGTTTGGCCTATCCTTGGCACCAAGGGTTTTTTCCAAGTGCCCTGGCAGTGGTAGTGGCAGTCCTCAGGAGAAGGGGTCATTTCATATACCCCTACCTGGACGATTGGCTTCTTACTGCACTAGCAGAAGGCCAATTGAACAGGACCTTGGAGGAGACATTCAGCCTGTTCCAGACTTTAGGCATTACCTTACACCTGTCCAAGTCACAACCATGGCCAGCTCAAAGGCTGCAATACATTGGAGCAGTCCTGAACACAGTCCAAGGGAGAGCTTTTCTGCCCACAGACAGGACAGCAAGGCTAAAGGAAGTCGCTCGCAGGGTACAAGACTCAGACTTGGTTCCAGCAAGAGTGGTTCTACAACTTTTGGGTCACATGGCAGCAGCTATTGTGACAGCTCCACTCTCACGTCTGAACATGAGGATCCTGCAGTGGCACCTCAAGGTTCATTGGGATCAAGGTACAGATGAACTGGAAGAGCCCATTCTGATCTCCAACACAGTCCAACAGTCCTTGACCTGGTGGCTCACCCCAGCCCAGCTGAGCATAGGGGTTCCTTTTCAATGACCCAGTCCACTGCAGACTCTCAACACCGACGCATCAGGACTGGGATGGGAAGCACATCTTGTTTCGCATCAGACAAGGGGCTCCTGGAATTCAGCAGAACAAGCTCTCCACATAAACATTTTGGAGATGAGAGCCGTCCTGTATGCCCTTCAATCTTTCCAAGGGGTGCTTCTTCTCGGACCTCTACTGGTCCAGTCGGACAATACCCTAGTAGTCTTCCATCTCAACAGGCAAGGGGGTACACACTCGTATCCCCTATGCAGCGAAGCGATGAGAATTTGGTCCTGGGCGGTGGATCACAAACTGGACATCACAGTAGTTCATGTTCCAGGAATCCACAATGTCCTTGCAGACATAGAAACATAGAAGTTGATGTCAGATAAGGACCGCAAGAGGACAGATTAACAGAGCTCAATATGTATACCCTTGAGCAAAGGAGGGAGAGAGGTGATATGATCGAGGCATTCAAACACCTTAAGGGCATTAACAAGGTGAAAGAGTCTAACATGTTTAAATATAAGAAAAATAGCAGGACAAGAGAACACAGCATGAGATTAGAGGGGGGCCGATTAAGGGGGAATGTGAGGAAATTCTTTTTCACAGAAAGGGTGGTGGATGCATGGAATGGCTTACCGCAAGAAGTGGTGGCGTTGAATACAGTGCAGGGCTTCAAACAGGCATGGGATAGGCATAAAGGAGCAATACAAATGACTATAAATAGATAGGCCACTGACAGAGCAAAGGCCGATGGCACATTTATAAGGTAGAAAAAGAAATGGGCAGACTGGATGGGCCTTATCTGCCGTCAACTTCTATGTTTCTATGACTAGCCTAAACCAAAGGAAGCAAGGGGTATCGAAATCATTATTTATAAAGGTGTCCAGACGGGGGATTGAAATCCCAGTGGGAACTAGCCAGGGCCGCCGCCCTGCCCGGCGAGGCCACGTACATGAGCGGTGAATCCTTCCCCCCAAATGCCCACCAAAAGGCACATATTGCTCTGAGGCAACTTTAGCTGGGGCAGATTGGTACCATGTATCCCAGCTGATTATTTCCCATGATGAGGAACTGGTTTGGAGGAACCTAGAGATTAACCACTTGACCCGGGCGCAGTCAACTTAGGAAATCCTCAGAATGGATAGAGATTGTGATTTGTTTAATGGTAGCCAGGCATTTGCAATGGGGCTAGCCACTGGGGAGAGTCTCCCCTGGGGACCTCTCCAACCAGCCACCACCAATGAGACGTAAGTTTTTGTTGCGGTGAAAGCCTACCATCTGAGTGGGCACCCCTCTGGGAACCCCCTTCAGACCTCCTAGGCTTTTTAAAGATTTATCTTGTTCCCTCTCAAGGAGTTCCAGACAGTGAGCCAAACCATTTTCCCAGGTCAGTACGAGGACATCGGGTAGGATTTACCCCTCAAGGTTCTGTCCGCTCCAGTAAATCGAGACATGACCTCGCAGAGCAGGAGCTCATGTCAATCAGCCTGGGTAATGGCCCTCAAAAACAGTATTAAGAAAAGCCTCGGTGATTGGGCGAGTTTAATATCAACCTGATCAGTACTTGTACCAATATGGCAACCCCCACCCCGGCCTGCCAGCAAAGGAAAGCCCCAACCCCACCTCGGAAAAATTGTCAAAATTCCCCCTCTGATCAATGGTCCCTGCCCTTCAGAGGAAGGCTGGTTCCTTACTGTATCTGCAGATAAATAAGAGGAAAAGCAAATCTATGGCTGCAGTGATCTTAACTATGGAGAAGAGAGGGGTAGGGCAAAGCAAAGCAGCACAATCAGCTCTCTCCCCCCCCCCAAAACCAATAGGTAGTTCATTACCATACCTTCAACCACAAACGTTTAACAATACTTAAGTCTGTATTCAAGGAGGTGAGGTATCAACGGACTCTGCCACTGAATCTGTAGTTCATCCGGTAGACGGTGCGTGGGCTTGAGGGACTGCTTTAGCTGTAACTGCAGACCAGATTGCGGAAGTGTTCAGTTTCTCCCTGCATCCTTGGTTACTGGTTCCCGCCTTTTGCCAGGTCCAGGCTTGTAAATTTGCTCGTTGAATCTTCTCAGGTTCCTCCAGGATGGTGATGCCCACATCCAGCAGGTATGGGGCTGCAGAGTCCAAATCAAGAAACCACTTGGGGCCATCTTTGGTTTGAATCTTAAGTTTTGCTGGATATTTTATAAAAGCTTGATGGCCTGCCTGTTTCAGCATCCTAACCACCTGTAGGACACGCTGTCATTTTTGTAGGGGTTATGGGACATAATCCAGGTCAAAATAAATTCTTATGTCCTCAAAATGTATTTCCTTCCAAGCCCAAGCCATGTGGAGTATTTCCTCTTTGACCCTGAAATGCCAAAATAATGGATCTGGGACGTGCCTTTGGGTCTCTGGTGTGTGAGGTATCAGAGCGGTGGGCCCTGATTATGTTTAAGTTCTGATCCTTCAGTAAATTGAGTAGCTCTTTAATGAAACTGTCTACAAAGACCAGCATACTCACCGACTCTGTCCTCTCTGGTACCCCGTGAATACGGAGGCTATTCCTGTGATTGCGGTTCTGAGCTCCTCTAGGCATTGCTCCAGTAATTTTTCTCGCTGATGCAGGTCCAAGAGGGCTGAGTTATGCACGTCTGTCGTGGTAGTGTATTCAGTAAGAGAGTTCTCAATGTCAGTTGGACGTTGCCCAAGTTTGGTTAAGTCCTTTCTTTCTTCGAGCATTTTGACTTCCGGACGTTAGAGTGTGGCATTGATTTATTGGAGTGCTAGACACAGTTTTTTATGCAGTCTCCATCTTCCACATCTCTGGCTAGAGGTCAAGTCACTGGCGTGGAAGTCGAGGATTTAGCGACAGGCTGGGCCAGGCCATCTATGTTATGTTTTGGTGGCTTTCCCATCGGTCCCGGTGGATTATCTTTCATTCTGTTCCTGGTGGACATGATATATTCTGTTATCTTGCGATTGGGCTGCAGGATGGCCATTCTTAACACAGATAAGCTGTGGATTGTTGTTCTGTTGAACTAGAGAGTGAGACCTAAGCTACCTTTAAGCCCGTGAGGTCACCGGAAGTCCAGAGCGGGAGATTTCTGTACGCATTCCCTCCATTTCCACTAATACAGAGGGTGCTGCTCAAGCTACAAATGGAAGGGGCCAGCAAGATTCTTGTAGCCCCATTCTGGCCTCGCCAGATATGGTTCCCTCAGCTTCAGCAGCTGGCAGAGGAAACTCTGGACTCTTGGCCCCTTTACAGGAATCTGCTGACCCAGGATAGGGGGACCCTGGTCCATCCCAACCCCAGATCCCTCCATTTGCATGCATGTCTCCTGAGGACGTAGCCATTGCCAGGTTCAAGGTCTCTAACCGAGTAGTGGATGTCCTGGTGGCCGACCGCAAGCCGTCCACCCTTGCCACTTATGCCATGAAGTGGAAGCAGTTTTCCTTCTGGGCTGCCAAACATTCCCTACACTGATTCTCTTGTCCTGTGAATCATGTCTTGGACTACCTGATTTCTTTATCTGACTCAGGTCTCCAGTATTCCTCCCTCAAGGTCCACCTTTCATGAGCCCGTGGGTGACTGCATTATTGCTCAGCTGGATGTATCCCGTACCTTTTTCAGGGGCATCCTGCACCTGAAACCCCCAGTTCGATCCCTGGTCCTGGCTTGGGACTTAGGGTCAATTTTTCCAAAATAAAATTTATCTCCTTTTGAGCCAATCATGACTTGCGATTTCCGCTTCTCTCTTGGAAAGCGCTGTTTTTTAGTTGCAGTTACTTCTGCTCGAAGAATTTCAGAGCTTCAGGCCTTCTGGTGTGAGGAGCCTTATTTGATCTTTCACAAAGACACGGTGTCTTTACGCACAAATCCTAAGTTTCTTCCTAAGGTGGTCTCTTGAGTTCACACTTAGTCTCTCCACCTTCCTGTTTATTTTCCTGAGAATGCCAATCCAGGGGAAGCACTGCTTCATATATTAGATGTGCGCAGAACTTTGAAGTATTATCTGCTTCAGACTAAGGAGTCCAGAAAGTCTAAGCAGTTTGTTTCTTTCGCCCCAGGTAGAGAGGGCACTTCTGTTTCTAAACAATGTTTATTTAAATAGTTGGCAAATTGCATTATGTTCTGCTACAATAAGTATGGCAAAGAACTGCCTGGTGCTGTCAAAGCTCATTCCACCAGAGGCCTGACTACCTCGGTGGCTTGTTTCAAAGGGGTCTCGGTTGCTGATATTTGTGTGGCTGCCACCTGGAGTACAGTCCACACCTTCACCAAGCATTACAGTGTGGACGTTACCTCAAGAGCCCATGCAGGATTTGGCAGGGCTGTGCTACAAGGACTCCTGTCTTAAGTTTTTGGAGAGCCAGCCTCCCAGACTGTCTGTTTACTTTTGTCACTGCTTGGTATTCATTCCTGCGGTGTAAGCTGATGACTGCGATACCCTCTAAGAAGGTAGAACAATTAAGTAAGAACTTACAGTAGATCTTCGAGGGGGTCTCAGTCATCAGGTATAATTTCCCTCCCACCATCCCCCTTCATGGGGCTCCTGTTCAGGACTTGGCTATCTGCTGTTTCCATCTTTTCTGTCTAGAGCTGGGTCCCTCTGTCTCTCCTCAGTTCCCTGGGCATGAGCCTTGCTCCCTTCATCTCCAGAGGGAAAGAACTGAGGAGGGAGCGGGGCCACCCACACCTACATAGGGTTATTGACATCGGCGGACGTTGATGGCGTGTACTGCTGAAAATCTTCTATGTGAATTCCCCTTCACCAATGGCAAAGGTTCATACGGTGTAACCTGATGACTGAGATCCCCTCGAAGATCTGCTCTTACAGTAAATTCTTACGTAACTGTTCTTTCTCTGAACTAACAGAAAATTCCTTCCCAAAGTGGTTTCCGAATTTCACCTCAACCAATCCATAACACTCTCCCTGTCTTTTTCACAGACAAATTCACTCCTGGTGAGTGCAGGCTCCACAGCCTGGATGTTAAAAGGGCACTGACCTACTATCTGGAGCATACTAAGCAGCTCAGGGCCTCTCATACCCAGCTGTTCCTCACCTGTGGTGAGGTGGGCAAGAGCAGACCAGCCTCTAAGAGTACTATCTCTCGATGGATAGTCTCTTGCATCCAGTTCTGTCACAGTGAGGCTGGCAGACAGCCGCCCCAAGGCCTCAGAGGCACTGTAGCCTCGGTGGCAGCTCAAAGGACATTCCCTTGCTGGATATCTGCAAAGCAGCTACCTGGAAGACTGTGCATACCTTTACAAAGCACTACTGCTTGGATATAAGATCCAGATCTGGTGATGCCAGATTTGGCACTGTAGTCCCACAGAACTTGTTTCCAGAGTAGGTTCTGTTCCTTCATCCCAGCTACATTGCTTTGTAGTCTGCATAAGTCAAGCATACTGAGAGATTCCTGGGGTGAGAAGAAAAAATTACTTACCATAGTAATACTATATTGCTTCTTCCAGGGGATCCCTCAGTATGCTTGACCTCTCATACATCCTTCCCTCACATAACCTGATAAGTATCCGTTCTACAGTCCTTATCACATGCCAAATTCTTACTGAGGGGCTTTTTTAGTGTGGTGTTTAACAGTTAAACAAATTGTACATAGTTCACCTTTTGGCGGTTTGTTTTGTTCCTTTTGTTCTCTTTTTCCCATAATTTTTCCATTACTCTGGAATAAGGTTAGGGATTGGGGCATTTTGCCTTCGGCCTTTTAGGCTTCGAAATGAATCTGTCGCACTAGCAGTAGCACCTACAGGCAGCAGTGTCCTAGCACTTTCTGATTGGCTAATGTCATGCCATCATTAACATAGGCACCACCTCCAGGGCAGCTGAACCCAGCTGGCAGTATTGCATAAGTCAAGCATACTAAGGGATTTCCTGGAAGAAACAGAATTACTATGGTAAATAAATTTTTTTATTTTCTGCTAGCTCGCTCCAGGGCCTGGAGTCTTCTGGTGAGATGTGTTGTCCCTCTTTTGGAAAGGGAGGTTCCTGCATGCCTTTCCTCCCTTCCCTCTGATTTTGAGAGTGCTACTCAAGCTCCAGATGGAAGGGGTAACTCTCATACTCATTACTCCCCTATGGCCTGACAGATCTGGTTCCCTTCCTGCAACGGCTAGTGGTGGAACCACCAGTGCTTCTGCCCCCGTGCAAGGGTCTACTGTCACAGGAATAGGGAACCCTGGTACAGCCAAACCTCAGATCTCTCCCTGCACATGCATGGCTCCTGAAGACATAGCCATTGCTCATTCTGGAGTTTGCCAAAAAGTGGCTGATGTTCTAGTGACTGCTAGAAAGCTTTCTACCAGATCCACTTATTCTATGAAGTGGAAGTGTTTTGCTTCATGGGCTACTTCCCACTACCTGGATCTGTTCACCTGTTCAGTCAATCAGGTTCTAGAGTATCAGCTGTTCTTATTGGATTCAGGCCTGCAGTATTCCTCTGTGAAGCAGTGTCAGTGGCTCAGTAGGTAGCACACTTGCCTCTGAGGCCGGGAGATCAGAGAACTGTGGGTTCAGTTCCCACATCTGGCACTTGGGTTAATATCCCAATAACTGACACTGTAGTGCAGCATGAGAGGGGTGCTGCACTTCTGAGGTGCCGTCTTTCGGATGAGACGTTAAACCGAGGTCCCATCTGCCTGGATTGGTGGTAGTTCAGGTGGATGCTAAAGATCCCATGGCACTTATCGAAAAGAGTAGGGGAATTTTCCCGGTGTCCTGGCCAAATTTCCCTCATTCACTAAAAATACCACCAACAGCTTAATTTGGTTCGAGGTCAGTTGGCATTCATCTGTATCCCCCTCCCCCGGGTCGTGCCTGAAAATAGGCAGGATTTGTCTAGTGCACTTACCCGGTCAACAAAAACTAAATAAATAAGGTGCACCTGGCTGCCATATCAGCTTTCTGTGTGTCTATAGAGTGTCATACAGTTACCCAACTGGAGGTGGCCCATATGTTTTTGAGAGGCATTCTTTATCTGAAGCCTCCCAGCCATAATCCAGTCCCAGCTTGGGACCTGAATTTAATTTTGAAAAAGCTTACTTCGGCTCCTTTTGAACCAGCTGCGACTTGTGGCTCATGCTTTCTTTCTTGGAAAGCACTGTTTCTAGTTGCAATCACTTTTGCTCAAAGGATTCCAGAGTTACAGGCTCTGATGTGTGGGCCTCTTTTTTGATTTTCCACAAAGACAGGGTTTCTTTTTGTACCAGTCCTAAGTTTCTACCAAAGGTCATGTCTGAGTTTACCGAATGAAACTGTCCACCTACCTGTTTATTATCCTGAGCTTGCCAATCCAGGGGAAGCATTGCTCTATAATCTAGATGTACATAGAATACTCTGGTACTATATACACAGTACGTAGGACTGCAGGAAGTCCTTGCAGCTTTTGTTTCATTTGCCCCTGGGAAAGAGAGAGCCCTTGTTTCCGAACAGTGCTTATCCAAATGGTTAACTATTATTTTTTTGTCATAGGAAGTACAGTAAGGAATTTCCTGGGGTGGTTCATGATCATTATACAAGAGGCATGACCACCTCCTCTGTTGCTTGTTTTAAAAATGTTTCTGCTGCAGACATCTGTGCAGCTGCTATATGGAGTACTGGCAACACCTTCACAAAACACTACAGTCTGAACATTGTCTCTTGTGGAAAGGCTGGCTTTGGGCTAGCTGTGCTACAAGGCCTACTTTCTTAAGCCTGTAGGCTTCAGCCACCCAGATGGTTTACTGTCAGTACTGCTGGGTATTTGTTCCATAGGTGTGGCCCAATGAAAGAGATATCTCCAGCCAAGCACTGAAGTCCTTGGTGTGGAGCGGATATTGCTAAACCAGTAGTGAGGCAGGGGAAGCTTGATGTCATTGTCCATCTGTGGACAAATAACCTGGCTGGAGACAAGGCAGGGGTAGCAAGGGTGCAGGAGGAGTTCAGGAAGTTGGGAAGGGGGCTTGTGCAGGTAGCAAGCTCCGTGACCTGCTCTGGGGTGCTGCCTGTCCACAGCAAAGAGGAGGCTAGGAACCTCTGTACCAAGGACTTTAATGCTTGGCTGGAGAGCTGGTGCAAGAAAAAGGTTTCGGCTTCATTGGGAACTGGGGACCCACCTGGAGGAATGTGACCTTGCACAAGAGGGACAACGTACACCTGTCCAGTGAGGGGACCGCTGTCCTCAGTGAACAGTTTAAATGCTTCATTGGCAAGCATTTAAACTAGCTGGGGGGGGGAGTGGCAGATGGATGCAGGAGCAACCAAACTGCCCACCTCCACAGGATAGTGAAGTCAACAAGGAGGACCATAAAGTTATGGTATCGACAGAGGAAAAGAAAACCCATAGAAGGGGGAACAGTGGAGGACAGGAGAAAGGGGGTTGAAAACAGAGGAGGGAAAAAGACAGCAGGGGGGATGATAAAAGGACAAATGGAAGGCTATGTATACCAATGTCCATAGCCTAGGGAATAAAATCCCAGACCTGGTGGCCTTCATAATGGAGGCTGACCTGGACATTGTAGCTATTACTGAAGCATGGTATACTGGAAACCATGACTGGGATGTAGCAGTACCAGATTATACGGGGTAAAAAGGGAGGGGGTGTGACTCTTTATGTCAGGGGGGGTATTAGGATGACTAAGATACAGGGAATGCAAGGAGGAGCGGACGTACTTTGGGTCACCCTGGAGATGGGCAGTGGCACTGCTATTCGCACGGGCGTGATATACAGACCTCCAGCACGGGGAGGAGGTGAACAGGGTTCTAGTAGAATCCACATGATGGCAGCTAAAGAGGAGATGCTGCTAGTAGGTAATTTCAGTCTGCCAGATGTGGATTGGAGCATCACAGCTGCTGCCTCACAGGGTTACCACCTTTGGATGAGGTAAAAAACGGATCCGAAACCACACCCCAAACTCCACCTCTGGCTCCACCCCCTTTTTATGACTGGCGAGTATATCACTCCTCCTCCAAAGCCATTTGTAATGTTGGAATAGACATTATTAGAGATAGGACATTATTTTTATACTGTTATTGATTTGATTTATTTATTCAGTTATTTATTTTTATTCTTTGGCAACCAGGTTACCTCCCATAGGCCATATTGCCCATTTTACAGGAGTGACCAAGGGGCACAGGAAGGTTAAGTGACTTGCTCAGGGTCACACAGTATTTAAGTGGAGGTTGTGAGAATCAAACTCAGGTCTGCTGGATGTGCCAAGCTCAGCCACAGCTTATTGCTCAGCCCTCTGTTAAACACACTCCCATTTTCCTTTCCATGTCAGCCATGTATTCTGATTCTTTGACCAATTTTTGATAACTTAATTATCAGTGCTTGTGGTACCCGTAATACTGCACGGTGTTCCCCTTTACCTCAGCAGCTACTGCTGTTTCTTTTCATATTTTTAAGACATTCCACAATTTCAGATGCACCATCCCATGCTGTTTATCTGAATGACCTGTCAAAGTGTAGCTAATATCATGGAATGTTCAGGTAATACAAAAAATTAGAGCAAATGTAGTGATAAAAGCAATAAAAGTTAGATTATTAATTTAACAAAAATGGGTTTAAAACTTACCATAATATAGAACAAACAAAAAGAAACACATGAGAGCACATAAAGGTGTAAAAACTGTTTCCTGTCATAGCAGTAAAAGACCATACTTAAAATTCAGAGTGGAAAAGAATAGGTTAATTTACTGCTAATGATCTTAATGGCCAAACTTTACACCTCCCAGACAGACTGGTTTTACAAACAAAGGCGGGTCTGAATGACTGTGACATCAGAACTTTGTAACCTGCACATGTAATGCAGCCAAAACAGTGAATGATTTGATACATCAGTTTTAAGAGTATATGAGCACTCAAAATGGCCCAAAAACCGGACTGCATGTAACCAAAACTGGATGACTGGATAAGGACCCCAAAAACCAGTTTATCCAGTCAAAAACCGGATAGGTAGCAACCCTACTGCCTCAGCCAGGAGTAGGGACATCCTGTACTCTGTGCAAGGGGCAGGCCTCAGGCAGCTAGTGCTAGAGCCCACCAGGAAGGGTGCAATTTTGGACCTGGTACTCACCAATAGGGACAGAATTGAGGAAGTCAGGGTGGGCCAACAGCTGGGATCTAGTGATCATCGCACAGTGTGGTTCAGCATGAGTACAGTGGCAGAGTCAAACCACACAAAGGCAAGAGTCCTGTATTTCAGGAGGGAGGACCTTACTAAGATGGGGGTATGTCTCAAGCATGCCCTGGCAGGGAGGGACAAAAGGGGGGAGTGGAGGAGCACTGTGGGCCCATCTGAAAGGTGCCATAGTGGAGGCGAAAAACCTTTGCATTAGGCAAGTAAACAAGGGCAAGAGAAAGCCGCTATGGTTTTCAAAGGCAGTGGCTGGTAAGGACAAAAAAGATGGCTTTCAGGAAATACAAGGAAACAGCAGGAGGAAGACTGGGTAGTGTATCTGGATAAACAGAGGGAGGCAGGGAAAGCAGTCAGGAGCTCAAAGACACAGAGGAAAAAATAGCACAGTAGGTAAAAAAAAAGGAGAGAAGACTTTTTATAGGTACATTAGTGAAAGGAGAAAAACCAGGGGTGGGATAGTAAGGCTTAAAGGGGAAGAAGGAGAGTGTGTGGAAGGGAACCTGGAAAAAGCATCAATACTGAACACATTTTTTTGTTCTGTATTCACATAAGAAGAAGGTGTGAGGGACCACAGTTAGGCAGCATGAACAGATATGGGAGGGAGATGGACACCAGTCCATTTACAGAAGTGAAGAGTCCTAAAAGAACTTGCAAAACTGAAAGTGGACAAGATAATAGGAGCAGATGGGACATATCCTAGAATATTAAAGGAACTACAAGAGGTGCTGGCAGCCCTGTTCAACAAGTCACACGATACGGCAGTGGTTCCAGAGGATGGGTGGAGGGCAGATGTAGTCCCTCTTCACAAAAGTGGCAGTAGGGAGGAGGCTGGAAACCATAGAGCAGTCAACCTCCTCCTCACCTCAGTAATGGAGAAGATTATGGAATCACTACTTAAACAAAGGATCATAGAACACCTTGAATCCAGCAGAGCACAGGACCCAAGACAGCATAGATTCACAGCGGGAAGGTCATGCAAATAAATTTTAATTGATTTCTTTGACTGGGTGACTAAGGTCGTGGATCGGGGGGAGCGGTGGATGTGGCCGACCTGGATTTCAATAAGGCCTTTGATACCATTCCACATAGAAGACTTGTGAACAAGGGGGGGGGGGGGGGGGGGGATGGATGTGGCCTACCTGGATTTCAGTAAGGCCTTCGATACCATTCCATGTAGATGACTTGTGAACAGGCTGGGCAGCCTGGGAGTGGATCACAACGTGGTAAACTGGATTAGGAATTGGTTGAGTGATAGAAGACAGAGGGTTGTGGTAAATGGTGCTCAATCTGAGGAAAAGGACAGTGGCCTGCAGGGTGCCACAGAGATCAGTCCTGTTTAATGTCTTCATAAGTGACATTGTGGAGGGGCTGGAGGAGAAGGTGTGCCTCTTTTCGGATGACACTAAGATCTGCAACAGGGTGGACACTCCGGCGGGGTGGAAAAAATGAGGCATCCAGGTAAACTGGAGGAGTGGTCCAGAGTGTGTCAGCTGAGATTTAATGCAAAAAAGTGCAAAATCATGTATTTGGGGTGCAAGAACCCAGGGGAGGATTACATGATATGGGGGGGAGGGGGGAGAAACTGATGGTCACCAAGCAGGAAAGGGATTTGGGGGTAATTATAGCTGATGACCTCAAGGTGGCCAAACAATGTGCCAAGGCTGTGGGGAGAGCCTGTGGGATGCTGCGCTGCATAGGGAGAGGTATCACCAGCAGAGGGAAGGTGGTGGTGATGCCACTGTGCAGATCATTAGTGAGTTCTCATTTGGAATATGGTGTCCGGTTCTAGAGGCCGCATCTCCATAAGGACGTAGACAGGGTGGAGGCAGTTCAAAGAAGGGCAACAAATATGGTGCAGGGCCTGCAACAAAAGTCATATGAAAAGAGACTGGGAGACTTCGGTATGTATACCCTGGAGGAGAGGAGAGACGGGGGAGATATGCTAGAAACCTACAGATATCTAAAAGGCATAAATAGGGTACTAGAGGCTAGCATCTTTCAAAAAAGGAGATGTCCAGGAACGAGGAGGCATGACAAGAGGTTGGAAGGGGGTAGACTAAGGGGTAGTGTAAGGAAGTATTTCTTCACAGAAAGGGTGGTTGAAGCATGAAATAGACGCCTAGCGGAGGTGGTGGGGGCAAACAGTGGGGGGATTCAAGCATGCATGGGACAGACGTTGGGGAACCCTAGCAATAGGAATGAGGAGGTAAATCCGGAGATCAAGTAGGGTCTGTGGATTTTACAGTAAGCAGGGAAAATGAGCAGACTAGATGGGCCTAGCGGTCCTTATCTGCCGTCAATTTCTATGTTTCTATATCCTCGAAGAAGATAGAACAGTTACATACTTATCGTAACAGTAAATCTTCGAGAGAATCTCTTTCATCAGGCCATGCTGTCCCACCCTCCTTCCCTCTTATGGGCATGTCTCCAGCTTTTGCTGCTCCTGTCTCCATTCTAGTCTACCTACAGCCCTCTGCCTCACCTGGGTTTGTAGAGTGCTGGGTTCTGTCTTGGTTTCCTACAGAGAGGTCCTCCGAGTATAATCTCTAGCGGGGAACTGGGGAGAGGAGGGGCTTCCCACGTTTAAATGAGAGCAGACGTCTGAGGTCATCATGGACGGCCCCTGGAGGACTGCTTGCAAAAGTTTCTCTGTGCTCCTGGTGCCTGGCGGCTTACAGTTCCATAGCTGTGGTATGATGAAAGATAATTTCTCAAACATCTACTGTTACGGTAAGTACGTAACTGTAATTTCTGCACCAACCAGCCTACCCTAACTGCCAGAAAGACCATGACCTTTGGTACCAGACAGTGTTGGCTAGAATCCAGTTTCCTCTAGTCTTCACGATACTGGATGACCCCCAGCTGGAGAAAGTCTTCTTTAAAAACCTGAGTTTCTAGTGGAACAGTCATCTTGACTTCTCCAGTCACACTGACATTACCATCCACACCAAACTACTTTATAAACTTTGTCTGCTGGACAAGAACAAAGCCTATATCCCCGCACCCTTCATGGCAGGAGATTATTATAAAAATTGTCCTCCCTGCTTTTGACTTTGAGTATGTGGTGGGTGGTATAGTGCTACCACCAAGTCCTGTCTAACCAGACCTGACCCCCTTTTCCACTCCTGTTGCTTTGCCTTTGGCTGTCTGGCTCACATTCATCACTGGTGCCCTTATTCCTCCCTCTCCCTCTCCCTCTCCTAAGTCATGGGGGCCTCTCGCTGCACCTCCCTCGGCTCCAAATTTTGGTTTGGTTCTCTCCAATCTTTACTGTTTTGTCCCCCCTTTCTCCACCTACTCCTTAAGTCTGTAGACTCCTGCTCCCTCTTCTTGCCCTGTACTAAGACCATGGCAAGAATGGCAGGGCAATCTGCCTTCTCATACTGGCTCCCTCAGCTTTGGTCTAGTCCTTTCTTCTCTTTCTGGTCATCTCCCTCCCCCTGGACTGAAATCCCTAATCTGTGACCACATATCACGCCTGCTCCTGTACATAACACCCCCTTCTTTTTCACCTTCCTCCGCCCTGCCCACTCTTCTCCCTCCCTCTTCATCCCACTCACTTTCTTTTTCCCCATCCTTACCCCCTGATTTTTCTCCACAGAGTTTTATCTTAGAACGCATTGGTGCTCTGTAACTGGACCTTGTAGTTGAATTTAATTAAGTTTGCATTTAATTTGGTTGTCCTGTACAGGTAATCTTTTATAAACAGATTTATACATTCGCAGGCTACCAAACTACACTATATTATGTTTGCAGTATACTTGCTCTTTTGCACTTTATTGCACGGTTTTGACTTTGTGATGATTTATTTTTCCCCATTCCAACAGAACCACCCTGGAAACAACTCAGTTTCAGTATGGCAGCCCTCATCTGGCAATAAATAAATAAATGTAAGTGTCCACAGGTAGGTAGTAACAACACTCATTGCATGTGTGTGACTATGTATGGACTTCTGGGGGCCTCCTCCTGGTTCTGGGCCTCCCCGTGGTTGGCTGGCTCTTTCCTAGCAGGGACCTATCAAATCCTGAGATACAGGTAGGTGTGTGTGAAACATAGAAACATAGACTTTGACGGCAGATAAGGACCGCTTGGCCCACCTAGTCTACCTGTGTGTGTGTGTGTGTGTGTGTGTGTGTGTGTATATGTGTATACAGAAGGCACCCCCCCATGGACCATCAGGGAGATACCTCACCAGCCAGAAATATCACTGATGATGCGGAATTGGTTGCGGTAATTTTGCTTCAGTTGGTTGTTAGGGAAAGTGCAGGACCCGACTTTATCGACCCATATTTCCTAAAGGTGGGCTACTGTGTTCTAGCGTGAGTGACCTTCCTCCCATCTGGAAAATGGCTCATGTTATCCCGTTGTTTAAGTCTGGAGATCCCAGTGACCTCAACAGTTAAGGCCAGTCTCCCTTCTCCCAATCCTGTCCAAGTTGCTGGAAAAAATCGTAAATACTCACCTTAGGAATTACATGGAATCTACAAAGCTACTCAACCCTTTACAATTAGGCTGTAGAGCACAACATAGCACAATTTCGGCACTAGCCAAGGTAACTAATGATTGGCAGTGTGAGTTGGATAATAAGAACGTCGTCTGTGCAGTGGTTTTGGACCTAAGTAAGGCCTTTGATACCGTCGATCACAGCCTACTCCTCTCATCCCTCTGGAATATCTGCTTGGATGCTCTATCTCTTAGATGGTTCGATAACTATCTCACAGGCCATACACAGCAGGTAAAGGCTGAAGGTGAAGTCTCGCCACTAAAACCCCTCCTGAAGGGCATACCACTAGGCTCTGTTCTGGGTCCCCTGCTATTCGCAATTTATATTAATAGAATTGATGCCACCATAAAAAAGGCCCATATACACCTATTTGCAGATGATACAGTGCTGTATGTCAGTGGACCTTCCCCTGCTGCAGCGTGTACAGATCTCCAGAATGAATTCAATCTGCAGCAGCTTCAGCTCCTAAACCAGAAGTTGCTCCTGAATGGCAAGAAAACAAAAGCAATGTTCTTCTCACCTTTTCCAAATTTACCAAACACGACCATGGCTGGGACACTTCCCCTGATTACCACCATCCTTTGCGAACAACTGTAGTACGTAACTAAATTCAAACATCTGGGGGCGTGGCTTGACAATAGACTCTCCTTTCTAGGGCATATAGAAGAACTAATAAAGAAACTTAGACAGAGACTTGGCCTCTTTTTTTAGAATAAAAAACCTCCTCCCTAGGGATGCCAAGATGAGGCTAGTCCAAACCACCTTTCTTTCCTTACTAGACTATGCTGACTTCCTTTACAGTCAGGGTCCTGCCGGAGCACTCATCAAACTTGATATGCTTTACCACAGAGCCCTAAGGTTCATAATGGACCTTCCCTACTCCACCCATCATTGTTCCTTGTGTACTGCAGTAGGTTGGTCATCCCTTACATTCAGACGACAGAATAATGCCGCATTCTAGACCTACAAAGTCATCTTAAGCAAACTGCCCAACTACATCTCTGACTGCTTACCATTATGTACACTAAGTAAGTATGCTCTGAGAAGGGCCTCTTATATTTCGCTGAAGGTATTCAAGGCCAGATCTTGCTTTGGCTGGACATCTATTAGTTATATGCTGCCTCAAATGTGGAATAAACTGCAAAAATCTCCGAAAATAAATCCCCCCATTAGCTTAGCAGCATTCAAATATTATATTTGCGTCATAACAAAGAAATCTTGTGTTTGCTACCCCTGACTCTAAGGGTCGCCTAGTTCTGTGGAGCACCCTGAATATCTCTTGCTACAGCCTCATCCTGGTCTGAGGTCTCAGCTACTGCCTGCCCCACCAAATTCATTGCATCCTTCTCACTACTTCAACCCCTGAAACACAGTCCTGGTATTGTTCCTGCCATCCCCTACTCCCTGCCTCCGCTGTACGGTTCCCTTTAATAGATTATACCACACAACCTTGCACTTGGCGGCCTCTCTATCCCTAACCGTATCCCCTCCTATTTCCGTCCTGTTCCCCCTCCCTACTTCCCTCCCTTCCCCTCTCCTGCACTTAGTTCATCTTCTGACCATGTTCCTCTGGGGGATGCGGATGGAACACCCTGTTTTTGTCCTTTACCTGCAACACTGTTTGTTTTTTATACTTCTGCAACACTGTTTGTTCTGTATATATTGGTTAATTGTATAACATTGTTGTATTTTAATATTGTTGTATTTTAATCTGCATATACATTTACGTCTGTATTGCTGTTCGTGTCACTGTATTGTAACTGTTGTTTTAAATTTTCTTCTTGTACTTGTTCACCCCAGCTCCACCTCGTAAATGAGCTTGCTCAACGGTGTCCGCCTGGTTAAATAAAGATTTTGATTAATTGATTGCACAGCAGTCAACTGATTTGAAATACCACAGGTGTGTTTGGGTAACAGAGGCTGCTATAGTAAAAGTGACAGGACCCTTTTGAAACATCATTTGAAATAGCAAAGAATAAAACATACCATACATAAAGTGTTTACAATCTAGGAGAGGGTTTAATAGGCCACAGACTTCTACTGAACAGCAAAGGTAAGCTGCATGAAGGCTCACAAGGGAGGTGCTGGAGAGGCAGGCTGCAGTGGCAAGAAGGGGAGAGAAACCACATACTTATCTGGAGACAGCCCACTGAGGAGGGAGGAAGCCGTGAGGGTGAACTAAGCATGTGGTGTGTCTGTCCCTGGGGTGCACGTCTGGGTGCATGTCTTCCCCCACAATGGGGCCATCTGGTGCAGCTGCAAAGGTCTCAAGAGATGGACTGTCTTTGTATCCATCAGAGCAGGCTGGATTGTCCATGTAAACTGTTCATCTTAGGTAAGCCTGGTCTGTCTTTTTTTCTTCCCCAGGTCAAAGGGCTGGCCATTGTAAGGTAGGCATATAGGCTAGTACAGTGCAGCCCTCTTAAATGCATACCCTTGGGACTGGCAAAAAGCATGTGGTTAAGAGGGCTATGCATTTATCAGATCATGTGTTCTTTTAATGTTGAGTACAACTTGCAGTATGTGCCAGGGGGCTGGGTAGGAAAAAGAAACGCCAGTAGCACTTAAGTGCTTCTTTGGTTGGGATAAAGTGATTTATGACATGCTGTGGCATTCTTTGATCTGATTCGTGTGTTTGTGTGAGGGAGGGAGGGTGCTTTTGGGATTCACGTAAAGTGCTTCTGTGACATTCTTTTGTGTTTTGCTTTGATTTCAGGGTGAGGGAAGGTGCTTCTGTGACTTGGGTTTGATGGTAAAAAGGTTGAAGTAGGTAATTTAACACCTCACTTTAAATAGAGCAGCCCATTAATAGCCAATTAATTGCTAATTAGTAAGGCAGCTACAGACATTGTCAGTAAAATTGGGCCAGTCAGTCCACACTTGAACAGCAGAACTGAAGGAAAAAATATGCATTTAAAAGGGATCCTCTAGTGTTTAACAAGTCTGTTTTATAAAGGAAGTATAGGGAAAAAATCAGGACTTGGAAATTCTATGCCTTTATTCAGGCTGTGCATTTATCAGGTATGCGTTTAAGTGGGATGCACTGTAATAGATGGGGCAGGCTTGTGCATCTCTACCAGAGCCCAAACATAAGAAAGGTAGCTAGAGGCCACCTTAGCCTACAGTTTGGCCATGCAACCTCTGTATAAGTTCTGAGTGGGATCCCACAGGGAGTGACCAGACTGCAAGTAGCAGAGGACCAGGGTGGGTAACAAACTGGTAAGGAGCCGCAGAGTTACCAGTTGGCTGTGCAGAACAATCACAGAATCATAGAAGCTTGATGGCAGAAAAGGACCATACAGGCCCATCTAGTCTGCCCTTTTCCTCCTTACACCTCCCCCTTCCCTGCCAGCCCCCTGTCCTCCCCCCCCCACCAATACTCGGGCCCCATATGCTTGTCCCATGCCCTCTTGAATTCTTCCACGAATTTAGCCCCCACCACTCCATCTGGTAGTCTGTTCCAGGGCTCCACCACCCTCTCCATAAAGAAATGCCCTCTCACATTGCCCCTGTATCTTTATCCTTGCAGTCTGAGGCTGTGCCCTCTAGTTCTGACCCTTTCCTTCCTCTTAAGTAAACCCTCTTCTCTCACTTTATGGAGCCCTTTTACATATTTTAAAAGTTTGCCATGTCTCCCATTTCCCTCCTTGTCTCCAGCGTGTACAGATCCAGCTCCTTACACCTCTACTCGTATGTCTTTCCCTGCATACCCTGCACCATCTTGGTGCCCTTCTCTGAACCCACTGCAATGCATCTATATCCTTGTGGAGATGTGGCCTCCAGAACTGAACCCTGTACTCCAGGTGCAGCCTGGCTTCACCATGGCTTTGTAAAGGGGCATTATTACTTCCCTCCTTCTGCTAGTAATGCCTATGCATGCCGACATTTCATTGGCCTTTTCCCTCTGCCCTGCTACATTGGTTTGAGGAGACTATGATCCCCAGATCTCTCTCCTGTTCTATAACGATGATTAGGAGTGGTGCAGCATATTGTCAAAGAGTGGTGCAGTGGCAGCTCAAGCCCCACTTTCGTTGACATCAGATACCATGCCTTGTTGGAGGCGCTGGAGGGAAGACATTTCTCCAGGCTATTGCAGTCCCTTTTGTTCAAGTCACAAAGATGGTGTCCTGCCAGGATTATTGGGATAAGTCCTTCCTTGGAAGCTTATGACAGTTATTAGTATAGTTATTATAATAACTGTCATAAGCTTCCAGGAAGCTCATGGTTGGTCTGAAAGCGTAGGCACTTTGTTCTTTTTGTAACATCTAAGTTGGTCCAATAAAAGGTATCAAACCATTTGCTTCTAGATCTGTTCTTATAAGGACCAGTACGGCAACTAAACTAAATCTGTTTGTCATTATTATGTGCGTAATTTCTTATGCAGACTGTGTTATATTTTGGTTAATACTTTGCTCTGTAGTGGGCTGGGGATTTTGGGATTTTGATTACAGGGTACAGCTGGAGGTTCCCCTTTCCACACTTACATAAATAAATAAGTCATTCCATCCAAAGCTGGCGATATCATAATGCAAACTGCATAGCTGCCAAGATCTACAGACAGTTATGTGGAATATTTAGTGATGGTGGAGGTGGGAAGTTTGAAGCAAAAGATTAGACTTTAATAAATAAATGATCAGATCCTTGGAAGGAGATCATATTTAAATACATATTATCCAAGCTGTGGAAAAGAAGATTGAAATAGCAGCTGCTTGGTGTCCTGAGAGCAAAGGCACCCCCCACATACACACACAAGAACCATTAGCTGTCTATGTTACCTGACATATCCATAGTTTTTAGTGTGTCAGTTTTTCTAAAGAATGTTTACTTGGCCTTTGCATGCCCTTGTCTATTGTAGAGGGGCCCCAGTAAGGTCCGCACAGGGCCCCTTTATTGTCAGAACCAGGTCTGAGCCTTGCAACCCCGCACCAGTGGTAGGGCCCCCTCCCAGAAGAACCGGATCCATTTTGTTGGCAGTAGGAGGAGTCCTGCCAAACCCTGCCATGAAGATAAGCCATCAGGGAAGAAGCTGGGATCGAACTAAGCTCCTAAGGAGCCGGGAGCCAAGGCTGGGGGTGGGGGTCAGACCTGGAGGTAAGCCTGTACAGCAGTGGAGAAAAGTATCTACAAAAAAAACAACTGGTTAGAAACGGGAACCAATCAAACTAAGAGGCTCCATCTTAGTGAGGTTATTTGGGGTAAAAATAATCTCACATGTGTAACCCCCTGTCTATTTTAAGGGGTTATGAGCGACCCTAAAATGGAAAATAATGTGCAAAGTTATTTTCACTAAAGGAGTTAACCTACAAACGTAGACTTGATGGCAGAAGGAGACTGAAAACCCATAGAGTCCCCTTCCTGTTCCCCACCCTTCAAACATTGTGTTGCCCCAACCCCACCCCTACCAAGACTATGGGGCCCCCTTGCCATGTCCCAACCGTGTTTGAACCCGTTCAGGTTAGCTGCCCCCACCACTTCAGCCAGCAGTCTGTTCCAAGGTTCCACCACCCCTCAGTGAAATAGAACTTCCTCAACATTCTGCTGAACTTATCTTGTCATTTCCCCTAGTGACAGTATCCCTATTTGTTAAGAATAAGTTAGTAAGGATGCTCACAGAGAGCACTACAGCTTCTCTGTTTTTTAACTGCACAAACTTTCTTTTATTTTCAAATGAAAGCTAACAAAATGCATGCCATTTGAAAGAATGCATGGTGTTGCATCTAGCAGTATATCTGTTGGCAAGTTTTAACAATGGTAAGACCACATCAGACCGCTCAACAGGAGTCTTTCCTTGGCATATGAGATATCCCGAGCATGACAAAATGACTGTACCTTGTGGTAACTGCATAGTGCATTATACGCAAGCACTGGCTTGATTTGTCTGACATGTAGCAAAAGCTTTTTAAGTGTTTTTTGAAGATAGTGCCTGGCTGGAAGTTTTCTGCAGACAGACAGTCCAGTGTTTTGCACTGAGTATAAGAAAGTGCTTTAATTGAATAATTAAACAGTTAATGGTTTTACTGTTCATAAGATAGATATATACTATTTGTATTTTTTTCTGTATGCTTAATGTTTATAAATTATTTCTCAGTTGAATTGTGCAGTGAAGGTGGAGGCCGTTCCTCGTTTATATTGGGTGTTCCTTTAGGACGTTTAGCATAAATTTAAAATTTCAGATTATTATGGACTATAGCATCATTCTGGTGACATATTTTTGTACAGGAAACACTTCTGGAACTTTTCAAACTTACGTCGCTCTAATTGTCCATGGTCATTACTGCAGGGGTCAGTATCGGACCACATTACCCTGATATGATGTAACATAGGAAGATGAGTGTCTAAAATACTGTTTATGATATGTATACTTGATTGATTATTGCTATTCATGGAATTAAGAATAGTTCTTGCGTACCTGGTATATTTGAAACGCAATACAAATAAATGAAAAACAGATGAGTGCAGTGCTCTAGTGCTATAATCTGTAATAAATGTTTCACTTGGAAGCTCCTGGGAATCTCCTATTTCTTTTTTTAATAGGCACAGGTCTTGACCACCTGGAGTGCGGTCCTCTGGTCATAGTTAAGGCTTCCAGCTTATCTTCATAGGATCTGCTCTAGTGGCACTGGATCAGTCTGGTGACCCATCGTACTGACTCTAGTTTGTCACTGTCTTTCGTCAGGTGAGGATTATAGAGCTGGGCACAGCACTCCATTTATAGTTTTCTCTTTTTGTGCCCCACCTGCCGCCTTGCATCCGCCTGGTCACAGACTCCTCCGACCTCCATCTCCACTTAGCCGCATCTCCCCACAAAGCCCCCTGGCTTGCCCCCCAGGACAGAGATGTGCCTCCCGGAAGCACTGCAACACTGGCATTAGGACAGGAGGAGCCAGCCCTGGAAGCTAATCTTAAGGTGGAGGGGCAGGCTTCATAGATGCAGCAGGCCAGTGCGAGTTTTTTCTCCATATACGGGGGGGTGGGGATGTGCAATGACTACCAGCGTCTGCCCCACCCCCTAATGTGCTGGTGCCGGTGCTGCGGTACACCCAGCCTCTGCTAGGTGTCCGTAGTGCACCAGACACACTACCCCCCTCGAGAAGAGCAGTCACAGGAAACTCAACCCCTATGTCACTTATGAACATATTAAATAGAACAGGTCCCAGGACCGATCTCTGCAGCACTCCACTTGTGACCTTCATGTCCCCTTATTTAACCCATTCACAATTATCCTCTGTTGCTTCCCCCCCCCCCAAGTCAACTTCCTACCCACCTAAGTAAACCCCACTTTACTCCTATGTCCTCCAACTTTTTCAGCAGTTGTCTGTGCGGTACCAAATTGAAGGCATTGCTGAAGTCTAATTGGAGCAAATCAGCCACCTGCCTTCTTTCAATCGCCTTGAAGATCCAATCAAAACAGTATCAAATTAGTACGACATGAGGGGCACTGCTGAGCAGCCACGTGGGAGGCAGCACATTTTCGTAGCTCCGTGCTTCTATCTTACTTTTCTACTATTAAATCTAATTATTGGAACTTGTTCTCCATTTTTATATCTTTCTGAGACTACTAAAGTCCTTGTCTATCACAAAATGGGGAAGAATAAAGGCTTTGTGGCTGCTCCACCGGATATTTTCCATCCCAGAAGTTAGAGAGGTGGTGGGCCCTCCCAGAGCGGTGCTGCAGGGGCCTCTGGTTCTGCTGATCCTGAAGAAGTGTCTCTGGCTATGGTCAGTACTGCACTCCAGCAGTTGGTCCGTACGGTTCAGAATTTTGGCCGTAAATTTGACTTGCTGATGCCCAGTGTAGCGGTACCAGAAACTAAAGTGGATCTTACCAACCAGATGGTCTGTACAGTGGAGCTGAACCTAAATAAAACTATGGACGTCTCGACCAGGCTTATTGGGGACTCTACTGCGCTTTGTCGACATATTGAACTGTTGGAGAATCAAGTTCAGGAGTGGAATATACGCATATTGGGTTTACCAGAGTCGGTGGAGGGGGAAGACCCCATAGACTTTATTCAAACTTTCTTGCCTGAAATGCTTAGTTTTGGTGAGGATGAGCCGCCACTCTCTCTGGAATAGGCCTTCTGACTCACCCTCCCCACCGTAGAACACCGAAAGGGCAGAGCAGCTCTCGGACATTTGTGGTAATCTGTACTGGTGTGGAGGATCAGGATCTCATATTGGCTGCTCCGAGAAGATGTCAGTATTTCAAATACGGTGACTCGGCTCTATATATACATCCAGTGTCAGTGGCTCAGTAGGTAGCACACTCACCTCTGAGGCCATGAGATTAGAGGGCTGTGGGTTCAGTTCCCACATCTGGCACTTGGGTTAATATCCCAGTACTGACACTGTAGTGCAGCATGAGAGGGGTGCTGCACTTGTGAGGTGCCATCTTTCGGATGAGATGTTAAACCGAGGTCCCATCTGCCTGGATTGGTGGTAGTTCAGGTGGATGTTAAAGATCCCATGGCACTTATCGAAAAGAGTAGGGAATTGCCCGTGTCCTGGCCTGGCGGTCCTGCCTGATTCCCCAGTTCTTTTCCCCGCTGCCGACTTGTGCATGTCTCGACCTCTGTTCAGCTCTAGCGCATGACGCGTGGTTAAGCTCTTTCCCACGGGAAATTGGATTTCTTCAAGCAAGTTTTTCTCTGATGTCCTCTCCGACTTCCGGTCACTCCTCCAAGTGTGCTTGTGGGAAACAGATCACCTTCAAAGACCCTCACGCGGCCTGCGTCCGGTGCCTAGGCCCAGACCACGACACCCGGGCCTGCTCCTTCTGCCAGGGGTTTAACAGCAGAACCCGGATCCGTCGCCAGAAGGCCCTTCAGGCTTTTTTGCTGGAAGAAAGCTTAAGGCCATGTCTTCCAAGGGGGACTCTTCAAAAAAGGCCCACAAGCACGCTGAAAAACGAAGGGAGAAGGCCCCTTCCAGGTCCCCATCTAGGGCCTCAGACTCACGCAGCTCCGGTTCCAGGTCCGACCGCTCCCCCTCCAGGGCCAGCTCTCAGTCTCCCCCTGCTGCGGTTAAGAAGTCTTCCTCTTCTCAGGCCAAGACTGCCAGACCTTCCTCGTCCTCCAGGGCCTTGGTCAAGTCTCGGGATCGCCATCATCATAAGTCTGGTTCCCGCCCTTCTGAACCCGTCAGGTCGGCTTCCTTGCCTCCTCGCAAGACCTTGGAGCTTACCTCTCTGAAGAGACCGCAGGACCTGATGCCGGTGCGCCCGTCGTCGTCCTCTCGCCACAGATCCCCGGAGCCACCCTCGGCCAGATGACCGTCGCCGGCCAGGCCAACACCTCATCGGACACCGGTAGGGGGACCGGCGCCCGTTCCTATTGAGAAGAGAACCACGACGCCTCTGACCGACGTCGGTCAGGAGACCATAACCGAGGAGGAGGAATTAACTTAGCCCGAGGACCAGACGGGCGACCCCGGTCCTGTCGAGACGCCAAGGGAACCCTCGCTGTTACCCGAGCCCCCTGTGGAGCCGACGCCGGGACCCGACGACCGCCCACCGGAGCCCGGACCATCGTCGGGCCTTTCCATGGTAGAAGTGAAGGAGCTGTTCACTTACTGGTGGGACACCATAAAGAAGGACATGGTTCCCACTCCTCCTCCTCTTCCTCCTCCTCTTCCTCCTACACCGATTACTCCTCTGGTTCCTGCGCCCCCCTCCCCATCGGGGTCGGCAGGCCGATTACCTCCTCCCCGGGAGCACAGAATACCTCCAAGGGGGAGACCAGACAAACAGAGACCTCCGTCCAAATCCTCTTCCAGGTCACCCAGCCCTAAGAGACCCAGAAGACGCCGACGATCGCCTTCGACGGAGGACACGGGATCAGAGTTCTCAACATCCAGATCCCTATCTCCCCTCTCCATCGCTTCTCCGGATCCACACGAGATGCCAAAGTCTCCTCCGGATGACCCTTCGTTCTCGGATATTATGAGACACATCCAAGAGAACATGGGATGGGATGCGGAAGAGCTAGACCCCGAAAGGCTACGCCTTGCAAAGTATCTTCGGCAGAAGAACCCCAAGCCTGTGGTGGTGCCACCCTTGGCAGACACTGTCGTGGACTTCACCAAGGCAGCGTGGAAGCGTCCACATTCGCTCCCGGCGATGCCGAAGAAAGCTGATCGCTTGTACAAGACTCCCAGAGAAGACCAGTACTTGACTCAGCAACCTCAGGCCGAGACTCTGGTCATAACAGCCTCACATGACCGGTCCCAGAGACCGCAACACACCGGACCCAGAGTCCAAACAGTTGGACGCTATGGGTAGGCGCACATATGCTTCCGCTACCTGCGCCATCAGATCCCTGAATTACTTGACCCACATGGTGCAGTTCCAAAATGCCTTGTGGGAACAGGGTCTGGATGCGGCTGAAAAACTGCCGGAAGGTGAGCAGAAGGAGGAGATGCTTCAGCTTCTTGACGGTTCGGACGGGGAACCCAAGTGCTACGAGCTGCCAGATGACCTGCGGGACTCCTCGGCCCCAGGCAGCTTCAGGGCGTGATGCATCCGGAGACACTCTTGGCTGCCTCCTGCTTTTACCCCTGACGTCCAGAAGAATATCATAGACGCCCCATTCGAGGGAAAAGTCTTGTTTGGTAAGCCCTCAGAGAAGATTATTACCAAACTTCAAGAGGCCGGGAAGGTGGTGAGGTCGGTTCAGGCCATGTACCGACCCAAACTTAGTTCCTTTCGCAAGAACCAAAGCCGATTTCGTGGACGGACGCAGAGGCAACAGTCCCGCCCCGCTCCACAACAGAGGGCTCCAAGCCGCGAGAGCCCAGGGAAACAGCCCGCAGGCCGGGCAGCATTTCCAAGCCGGTCCAGCCAGCGGGACCCTCAGCGCCACAGCCTGACTCCCTTTCCGGCCCCCGCCTCAGGATCAACAGGAAATCATGGTCGGGGTCGATATGAACTTCCTGCCAGGATGGCAGGCCATAACCACCGACAGGTGGGTTCTTCAGTTGGTCGGAAGAGGCCACTATATAGAATTCGCAGAAAAGCCACCCTCGAGGCCTCCTTTGCTCTCCCGGTATCCGGGTCAGCACAAGTCTCTGATCTGGCAAGAAGTACTCGCGCTTTTGCAAAAGGGAGCGATAGAGTACGTCCCGGAGAACCAGAGAGGACAAGGATACTATTCCCACTTCTTCCTGGTTCCAAAGAAAACAGGGGACCTCCGTCCGATTCTGGACCTCAGCGACTTCAATGTGTCAGTCGCCTACAAGAGATTCCGCATGGTGACTCTTCCGGGTCTCATTCCCATGCTGAAGCACGACGCCTTCTTAGCATCTCTAGACATGCAGGACGCATACCTGCACATCCCTATAGCTCAAGCGCACAAGAGGTTCCTGCGCTTCGAGTTTCTCGACCACCACCTTCAATTCCGAGCCTTTCCTTTCGGACTGTCATCCGCACCCAGGGTCTTTACCAAATGCATGGCAGTCATGGCAGCGTCTCTAAGGAGACGGGGCCATTATGTGTTCCCGTACCTGGACGAATGGCTTCTCATGGCCACCTCCAGAGAGGCGTTGTTATGTGCAATCCAGAGCACCCAGGACCTGTTCCGATCTCTGGGCATCCTAATCAACCACGGGAAGTCTCTCCTGGTACCGTCGCAGAAGCTGCAATTTATAGGCGCAGTACTGGACACCGTTCAGGGAAGAGCCTTTCTTCCAGACGACAGAGCGGAGCGCATCAGATCCCTCATCAGGGAGTTATCGTCGAACAAGACCGTCCCTGCCAGGTCGGTCCTTCGCTTGCTCGGACACATGGCTGCGGCCATTCCTACCGTCCCTTTCGCAAGGCTCCACATGAGGGTAACTCAGTGGATGCTCAAGGTGCAATGGGATCAAAGGCAAGACCACATGCAGCATCCGGTCAGAATCACGAACACTGTGATTCGAGACAGGCAGTGGTGGCTAGACCCAGGGTCGCTTTCCACGGGCGTCCCGTTTGTAGCGCCGTCCCCAGAGGTAATCCTCACCATAGATGCCTCAGGTCTAGGGTGGGGAGCACACCTGGACGGGGTGAAGTCCCAGGGTACGTGGACCCCTCTGGAGGCTCAGCTCCATATCAATGTCCTAGAGATGAGGGTGGTCCTTTATGCCCTGCAGGCCCTTCAGTCAGAAATCCCGCCGAGTACTCTCTTGCTTCAGTCAGACAACACGGCGGTGATGTGTTACCTCAACAAACAAGGAGGCGCACACTCTTACCCCCTTTGCAGGGAAGCCATGAGGGTGTGGGATTGAGTAATCCGACACGGCGCGAATCTGATCACTGTACATGTTCCCGGGGTGGACAACACGATTGCAGACGGCCTGAGTAGCTCCCCGGCCAGAGTCCACGAGTGGGAACTTCTTCAAGAGGTAGCAGAGGATCTGTTTCTTCGCTGGGGAACTCCAGAGTTGGACTTGTACGCATCCCCATCCAACGCAAAACTGCCCAATTTTTGCTCGCTAGATCCAGGGCCTGGTGTTTTCTGGCGAGACGCGCTGTCCCTCTCCTGGGCGGACAGATACCTCTACGCTTTCCTCCCTTCCCGTTGATCCAGAGAGTTCTTCTCAAACCGCGAGGGAGCATGCAACAATGATCCTGGTGGCCCTTTCTGGCCCAGACAGATCTGGTTCCCCTTGCTAATTCAGCTATCCCGGGAACCTCCACTCCCGTTGCCGTTCAGCTCCCATCTCTTGTCTCAGGAGGAAGGTTCACTGGTCCACCCGGACTTACGCTCACTGAACCTGCATGCATGGCTCCTAGAGACATAGCCATCTTGCGTCACGGGGTCTCGCAAGAGGTTGCAGAAGTTCTTTCTGCAGCCAGAAAGCCGGCAACACATGCGACGTACACCATGAAATGGCGCTGTTTTTGTTTATGGTCGCGAGCACGCGATTTTTCCCTTTAGGTTGCCCGGTGGGAGTGGTGTTGGACTACCTGCTCTCCCTTTTCCGTTCGGGTCTAGCCTACTCCTCTATCAAGATGCACCTCTGTGCCATCTCTGCCTACCACCTTCCGGTGGGACATCGCACAGTGGCACAATTAGACGCCTCTCGGGAATTTTTGAGAGGGGTGTTACACCTTAGGCCACCCATTAAGGACCCAGTGCCTCCATGGGATTTGCTCTTGTCCTGGAACAACTCACGCTTCCTTCGAACCTGCCACGATTGACGTAGCCTGCTTTTGTCGTGGAAAACGCTGTTTTTGGTTGCTGTTACTTCAGCGAGAAGAATTTCTGATCTTCACGCTCTCATGTGCAAAGAGCCTTATTTAGTTTTCCACCGGGACAGAGTATCCCTGAGGACGAATCCAAAATTTTTGCCTAAGGTGGTCTCTACACTCACTCTCAATCAGGATATTGACCTGCCGGTCTACTTCCCGAACTACTAATAGAGGAGAGGCACTGCTCCACACCCTGGATGTTCATCGCAGCTTGAGGTATTACCTCAACAGAACTAAACTACTCCGTAGTTCTGAGCAACTTTTCGTTTCCTTTTCTGAAAGGATGATGGGCCAACCTGTATCCAAACAGTCCCTGTCTCGCTGGCTTGTCCAGTGTATTTCATTCTGTTATAATATCAAACAAAAGCCCCTCCCGGGTACAGACCAGGGTCATTCTACTAGGGGTGTGGCCACCTCCTTTGCAGCACTCCGAAACGTCTCCACTTCTGCCATATGTGCTGCAGCCACTTGGAGCTCTGTGCATACATTTATCAGGCATTATAGCCTGGACATCGCCTCTCGGCGAAGAGCCGGCTTCGGCCTGGTGGTGCTACAGGGTCTCCTGTCCTAGATTCAGGACCTGGAATGTATTTCCTAGTTTCCTCCTCCCAGAATTTTGGCAGCGTTACTGCTTGGGAATCAGTCCTAATGGTGTAACCTGCTGCAAGAGCTGTGTCTCAAGTAAGATAGTACAGTTACGTAGAACTTACGTAACAGTAGATCTTCGAGAACAGCTCTTGCAGCAGGTACCTTCCCGCCCACCTTCCCCTTGAGGAGGCATGGCTGCTTTACTATCAGGGTTTTCCTTGACTTGACGGTGGATCCTCGGTCTCCATTTTGATGTCAGCCTGCGGCCGGAAGTCTCTGCGGGAGAACTGGGAATCAGGCAGGACCGCCCCTTATGTACTACGCCTGACGTCGGAGGCGGGACCGACGTCGGGGCCGGTCCCCGCTGAAGATAGCTAGCTAGAATTTTTCCGTGGGGTCCTGACGCCTGCCAGCTTCAGTTCTAATGGTGTAACCTGCTGCAAGAGCTGTTCTCGAAGATCTACTGTTACGGTAAGTTCTTACATAACTGAACTTTACTACATAGAGCGTACCAAGGGTCACAGGTTTGACTCCCTCCAACTGTTCCTCACTTATGGTGAGGTTGGTAAAGGGAAACCTACCACTAAAAGATCCATTGCCAGGTGGATTGTCTCTTGTATCCAATTTTGCTATGAAAAACTGGGTAAGGTTCCTCCCTCAGGCCTGAGGGCTCACTCTACCAGAGGTACAGCTGCTTCCAGGACATCCCTATTCTAGAGATATGTCACAGCTACCTGGAAAACAGTTCATACTTTTCCAAGCATTACTCCCTGGATATCCAGGCTAGGAGTGATGCTCTTGGTCAACAGCTGTGCTTCAGAGCCTATTTCCTAAGTAGGTTCTGTCCCTCCTCCATGGAGGTACTGCTTTGAAATCTGCATATATCATAATATAGCAAGACTTCATGTTGTTTGAAGAAAAAATTACTCACCTTAGTAATGTTGTTTCTTCTATTGGAGTCTTGCTATATTATGACCTCCCCCGCCTGCCCCTCTCAGAACCTCTGTTTTTGGGATGTGGGTGGGCAGTGCAGTGTTGGCACTTAGTAGGTGCCCACCTTGTTGTTTTTCACCCCTCCTTTTTTGGGGTGACTTGGTGTTGTGTTTTTCATTTTTTGGGTCTCCTGACTTGAGTCTTTGTTTTGGGACCAAAAAATGTGTTCTTATGTTTAGTAGCCAGTTGGCTAGTGTAGGTTTACAGCTTCCACACAGGACCTCAGTGAGTTTAGCTCGTAAAGATCTGACGGTTTGAGTTTGAAGAACAACAGACAGAGTTTCAACCGAGCTTGAGCTCAGCGTTCCATGCCTGGCATGGAAAGTTAACTCTTTCACCTCCGGAGCAGTTCGAAGGTTGGAACTCACTGCATATGTCATAATATAGCAAGACTCCAATAGAAGAAACAACATTACTAAGGTGAGTAATTTTTTCTTCTAGTACAGCACCAGTAGTTTTAAGTTTTGCTTGATGGTTGTCGTGGCACCCCCCCCCTCCCCATGACTTTGACGGTGGAGCAAGTGACTACAAGAAAGTGAAAGTATTTATTTTTAAACATGTATAGTATATTTATTCTTCCCTGCTTTTGATGTGGATTATGAGTGGTTTTATTTAGCAAGGGGGAGAATTTTAGTTTTTAAGGTTTTGTTAGAATTGGGTCGAGAAGCGGCACTGGCAGCTTTATAGTATGCACAACCGAGCTACGTAGACGTGCAGCTGGTCGCTCATGCTAGTACATCAGCCTGCATTTGTAGGAGCGGGAGGGTGACTATCTGTTTCACAGCATGGGACTTTGGAGAGGCTGAAACAGTCATTTTACTAAGTATGTTTAGTTGGTTTGATACATTAATTGTTGTGCTGGCGACTTGCAGGATGAAAGAAATGCACTGGTGTTTAGGAGAGCATGGGTTGCAAGTAGCTCGGTAAGTGAGCATGAAAAATGACGACTGGTGAGTTTTAGATTGTGGGTGCCCAAGGATAATGTCAGAAATGGGGCATTCCAAAGTGGCACTTGTTTAGGGTCACCAGCTTTGGATGGGGTGAAAACCGGATGCGAAACCACACCCCAAATTCTGCCTCTGTCTCCACCCCTTTTTATGTCTGGCGAGTATATCGCTCCTCCTCCAAAGTCATTTGTAATGTTGGAATAGACATTACTAGTGATAGGAAATCATTTTTATACTGTTATTTATTTGATTGATTTATTCATTTATTTTTATTGTTTGACAACCAGGTTAACTCCCATAGGCCATATAGCCCATTTTACAGGAGTGACCCAGGAACACAGGAAGGTTAAGTGACTTGCTCAGGGTCACACTGTGTGTAAGTGGAGGCTGTAGGAATCAAACTCAGGTCTGCTGGATGTGCCAAGCTCAGCAACAGCTTATTGCTCAGCCCTCTGTTAAACAATCTCGCATTTTCCTTTCCATGTCAGTCATGTATTTTGATGCTTTGACCAATTTTTGATAACTTAATTATCAATGCTTGTGGTACCCTTAATACTGCACTGTGTTCCCCTTTACCTCAGCAGCTACTGCTGTTTCTTTTCATATTTCTAAGACATTCCACAATTTCAGACACACCATTCCATGCTGTTTATCTGAATGACCTGTAAAAGTGTAGCTAATATCATGGAATGTTCAGATAATACAAAACATGAGAGCAAATATGGTGATAAAGGCAATAAAAGATTATTTATTTAACAAAAATGGGTCTAAAACATACCAGAATATAGGACAAACAAAAAGAAACAAATGAAAGCATACCAAGCTGTTTCCTGTCATAGCAGTAAAAGATCATACTTAAAATTCAGAGTGGAAAAGATTAGGTTAATTTACTACTAATGATCTTAATGGCCATACTTTACACCTCTCAGTCTGGTATTACAAACAAAGGCAGGTCTGAATGACTGTGACAGCACAACTTTTTTGTAACCTGGACATGTAATGCAGCCAAAACTGTGAATGATTTGATACATCAGTTTTAAGAATATATGAGCAGTCAGAATGGTCCAAAAACTGGTGTGGGGGATCAGGATTGCATATTGGCTGCTGCGAGAAGATGTCGGCATTTCAAATACGGTGACTCGGCTCTATATATACATCCAGTGTCAGTGGCTCAGTAGGTAGCACACTCACCTCTGAGGCCGTGAGATTAGAGGGCTGTGGGTTCAGTTCCCACATCTGGCACTTGGGTTAATATCCCAGTACTGACACTGTAGTGCAGCATGAGAGGGGTGCTGCACTTGTGAGGTGCCGCCTTTCGGATGAGACGTTAAACCGAGGTCCCATCTGCCTGGATTGGTGGTAGTTCAAGTGGATGTTAAAGATCCCATGGCACTTATTGAAAAGAGTAGGGGAATTGCCCTGGTGTCCTGGCCAAATTTCCCTCATTCACTAAAAATACCACCAACAGCTTACTCTGGTTCAAAGCCAGTTGGCATTCATCTGTATCCCCCTCCTTCAGGTCATGCCTGAAAATAGGCAGGATTTGTCTAGTGCACTTACCCGGTCAACAAAAACTAAATAAATAAATACATCCTGATCTCTCTTATGAGATCCAGCAGTGCCATAGATCTTTCGACGGACTCCGGAGTCATCTTCGGCAGTTGAAAATCTCCCGCTAGTTATATCCAGCCAGGTTACATATAATGTGGAAGGACAAGCTATGTAAGTAATAATACCCGACAAGGTGGGTGTTATTTGGATATAATGGACTTCCCAGGGGCGTAATGAGGCTCAACGCCACAGGCGGAGGGCCTTATGGCCCATGGAAGGTCCGTTATATCCCATAACGGCCACCCTGGAGGGTATTATTACACTTAGAAAATGGCAACTGTATTTTATATATTTGGGGAAAATATTTTTTTAAATGTTTAAAGTCTGAGCTGTTTTATTTATTTCTGTAATAAAATAGTTCCTTTGTCAGCATGTTACTGCTGCTTTTTGTTTTTAAATTAGAGATTTTTGTTCTAGTACAGCACCAGTAGTTTTAAGTTTTGCTTGATGGTTGTCGTGGTCCCCCCCCCCCCCATGGCTTTGACGGTGAAGCGAGTGACTACAAGAAAGTGAAAGTATTTATTTTTAAACAGGTATAGTATATTTATTCTTCCCTGCTTTTGAAGTGTATTATGAGCGGTTTTATTTAGCAAGGGGGAGAATTTTAGTTTTGAAGGTTTTGTTAGAATCGGATCGAGAAGCGGCACCAGCAGCTTTATAGTATGCACAACCGAGATACGTAGACCTGCCGCCGGTTGCTCATGCTAGTACATCAGCCTGCATTTGTAGGAACGGGAGATGTGACTATCTGTTTCACAGCATGGGACTTTGGAGTGGCTGAAACGGTTGTTTTACTAAGTATGTTTAGCTGGTTTGATACATTAATTGTAGTGCTGGCGACTTGCAGGATGAAAGAAATGCACTGGTGTTTAGGAGAGCGTGAGTCGCAAGTAGCTCAGTAAGTGACCATGAAAAATGGCGACTGGTGAGTTTTAGATTGTGGGTGCCCAAGGATAATGTCAGAAATGGGACATTTCAGAGTGGCACTTACTTGTTTTTATTTATTTATTTATTTATTTATTTATTTTTATTTTGACCTCTTTATCCTGGCTGGACCACCGTCTACCACCTCCGCCCTGGTCACGGCCCCCGGAGACCTCTACCACCGCCTATAGCTGCAGAGGACCCTCGATCATCCCCCAGCTTACTCCCCGGAGGGTGGAGCCGCAGGCCACCTTCGTGACCCCGGAACTGTGACTGGTTGGGGTCCCGCAGCGGCGGTGGCAATGCAAGGATCTCCGGGGAGGGCTTCATCCAACGGTGGTCCGGCCCGCCGCCTTTTTCGATTTTCTCCCCAGAGGAGGCGGGGCGTGCAATGGCGCCAGCGTCTGCCCCTCCTCCCCCCCCGATCAGCGTCGGCTGGTGAGAACTCGGCCTCACCAGGAGTCCCCAGCGCTCCGGCGCTACCATGCCCTCCCCAGAGAAGGAGAGCTGCCCAGCGGACGTCGATCCTACTCCCCGGTTGGCTCTCCAACGACCCGGATCGGTTCTCAACCCGGTCGGTTACGCCGCATGAAATCCCACCACTGCGCCGGACGGGGTCGCTGGCACTTACTTGAGGCTTTTGAAACGGCCATTGTTAAGAGATAACGCCCAAAATTAATCTAAAATGGAGGTTTTCCCCTTCCATTTCTCCCCCTCGCGAACACTGTAAATCAGTTTACCTCTGCACTGGAACTGCATCAAGATAAAATATTTAGGTATACAGTTACCAAACCAGTTAATGTACCTCACTATGGTAAAGTATGAACCCCTAACACAAAAAATAGTCTGGTCTACATCAGTGGTCCCAACTTCATTTATCATTATATTCTAAGGTGGATCTAACTAGGATGAATATCCTTCCACGGCTACTATATCTTTTTCAGACCATACCGGTGATGCCAGATGGAATGTACTTTCCCTCCTGGAATAAGTCTTTGGCGAGATTTGTCTGGGCTGGGAAAAAAACTTGAATCAAGTGGTCCTCATTAATGTTACCAAAAAATAAGGGAGGCTTACATTTGCCTGATCTTCAGATGTATGCATACGCCACTGTGATAGCTAGAGTTTTTAACTGGAACAACCCAATGTATGACATACCCTGGAAGAACCTGGAATTTACCCTTAATGAGGTGAGGGAGGGGGCAACCTTCTACAATTGCTGTATGCCCCAGTAAATAAAAGACTTAGACTTATTTATAGTACAAATTCTACTATAGAGACTTGGAGGAAACTCATCCATTTAAGAGAGCTAGAACCAGTAGGTGCCCATCTTAATCTATTAAATTTCGGAATCCAATCTCTTACTCTGGAACAGGAAGGTACTTTGGCTAAATGGAGACAAAAGGGTTTTAAATTTATATTCCACTTGGTGGACGCCAGAGGGGTCCTCTCATTTACCAAACTCCAAGAAACTTACAGTCTTTCACAACAAGACTTTCCAATATATACCAGCTTAAGAGAGGGCGTTGAACAGAGGGGACCAGCCTATAGTAGGCTCCCAGATTCCCCCCTTCATTGCTTACTTTAGCCATGACCACAGGGAGAGGGCAGATGTGGCCCCACTTTGTGGGACTAATATATAGGGGTTTGAGGGAATTATCAAAAAATTCAACTCTGGGAATACTGAATGCCTGGAATGAAGAGCTTCCATTCCAGGTATCAAAAGAGGATTGGGAAAAGTATACTAAATTCTCAATGGGACTTTTGGGAGCCCCCTATTGGCGAGAATTTGTCTGGAAAGCTAGAAATAGATTTTTCTATACAGCGGCAAGGCTGGCCAAGTTCTCATCTGGGACGCCAAGCTATTGCTGGAGAGATTGTGGAAAAATATCTTCGGATCAGTTCCATGTTTTTTGGGCCTGCCCACAGTTAGCAGGTTACTGGAGAGATATTTTGGAGGCATTAAAAGAACTGGTATATATGGAAGCAGTATTGACTCCTGAGCTAGTATTACTCTCAGTTCCACCAGAGGGTCTCCCAATACACAGAGGATCATTGTTAATCACTTATATACTGGCAGCTAAAAAAGCAATTACTAGAAACTGGGGAAAGAAGATACCCCAAAACATTCAGAGCAGGAGGGGAATAATGGGAGGAATTTATGTATTAGAGAGATTAATAGCTAGAAGCGCAGATAAATGGTCTGCATTTGAGCTTAAATGGAGGAAATGGATTATATCTATTTCATCCTTAGATCCAATTTTGTGCCTTAGAAATATATTGACCATGATGATGGTTTCTGTAAATGTCTTAGCGCTCAATATATGAACTGCTTTTTAAATTATGTAAGTGGTCCTGAGACCTTTGAATAATGTATTGCTACGTACCTGACTGATGTAATTATGTGCTGTCTTAACTTATACACTGTAAAAACTGTCCTATGATTTTGTGAATGAAAATATAATAAATACAAAGTATAAAAAAAAAAATAAAAAAATAACGGCCCAGGTGGCAGGCTGTTTCAGCCACCCAGGGTGTCAGTTTCAGTTTACTCATTATCTAAATTTGTTTAATGATAACCCTTCAGAGGTCGAGAAGGTGCTGGGAATCATTGACTAGGAGGTGTCCCAGGAGTCAGAGGCCATTGAATCAGTAGGAGAGTGATTTCTTCATGGACATTTTCCAATACAGTAATGTATAATGTGGATGCTTTTGTTTATCCATTAAGTGAATATTATCTGTATCTGTAGACTAAATTGTGGGTGGTTCTGAAATTTTTTATGGTTGTCCTTCTGGGTTCTGAAGGGCTCTCATTGTTATCTATGGTCCTGGTAATGTTTGGATTTTTTTCTTCTTCTAAAGCTGCATGATGGACTCATGTGTGGACCCGAATTGCTCAAAAATGTTGTTAATTTATGATTTAGAGCCCTGGACTCTTAGATATATATTTTTCATACCGCCTGTCACAATTTAATTTCATAATTGGGACATTTGGAATCTGTCCTGAATGTCAGTGTTTGTGTAGCCTGTTTATTATGCACATAGTTGAGGTTAAGGTTAATGGGTACATCTACCTATTTGGTTGTTAATGATTATTGGCAACTATTAAGGGCTGTTACCCATTTGTATTTGTGCAGTCCTGTGGGGGGGCTGTGGGCTGGTTCGCTCACACACTGATGGGCCCAATATGTGGGTCTGGCTAGTGTTAGTTCTCCCTGGGCTGTAGGCTTATGGACTCTTATTTGTTCTATTAGTGGCTAATTCCCCCATGTCATTTTCTAAGGGGTGGGTCATGTTGCTTGTGGTGATTTTGTGGTGAAATATCCCAGTACTGACACTGTAATGCAGCATGAGAGGGGTGCTGCATTTCTGAGGTGCCGTCTTTCGGATGAGACGTTAAACCGAGGTCCCATCTGCCCGGATTGGTGGTAGTTCAGGTGGATGTTAAAGATCCCATGGCACTTATCGAAAAGAGTAGGGGAATTTCCCTGGTGTCCTGGCCAAATTTCCCTCATTCACTAAAAATACCACCAACAGCTTAATCTGGCTCAAGGTCACTTGGCATTCATCTGTATCCCCCTCCCCCGGGTCGTGCCTGAAAATAGGCAGGATTTGTCTAGTGCACTTACCCGGTCAACAAAAACTAAATAAAAAAAAATTTTTACTCATGTAGTGGTCTTTGTTTGTATTTTGATCCTACCTGTGAATGTTTGCTTTTTGTGATTGTTATCGTGCCTTAAAGCTCAATAAAAATATAATGCAAAAAAAAAAAAAAATTAGTATGACATGACCTTCCTGACACAAAACGATGCTTCTTGCTTTCCTTTGGTCTGTTGTTCTCTAAGTAGGCGACCGAAGTTTCCTTGATTATTGTCTCCATCAACTTACCTACAACGGAGGTAAGGATGACAGGCCTGTGGCTACCTGTATCCTCCCTATCTTCCCCCTTGTAGAGTGGTAATATGTTGGCAGATCTCCAGTCCACTGTCACCATTCCTGACTTCATTCAGTTGTTAAATAGACAGGATAAGGGTACTACTGGTTCATTTTATTTCATGTGTGTATCATACTAGAGAGCAAGATGAGCTAAACAGCCCATTTTCACAAGTGACCAGTTGTAGAGAACCAAGTATATATACATATGAACATACAAAGAAGCCAGCAGAAGAAGGCCATTTGGTCTATCTAGTCTGCTCGTATTGCAGGGTCCAAAGCTTGAGCTACTGACCCTGCCCCCTTCCCACTCCTCCCATCCTTTCCATACTCCCTACTTATGATCCTTTCCTTCCCCATATGCTTATCCCAGCCTCTTTTGAAGCTGCCCACCATCTTCAACGAGACCACCTCTTCCGTTACATACATTACATGGATGGTACAACACAGGAATATGCAAAGTAACACAATAACAGGCAGATAACATGCTGCACAAGGAGAAGACAAATTAGGTACGGTTAGAGTGCATTTTGTCAATAAGATTCTGCTGGTGGCCAATCTGTGGCCAATTCCCTGAGTACCAGTAGTGGGTGCAATCCATCCTGGCCTGGTGCTATATCTCGCCTGAGAGCATCTAGATTTTTTCTGTAGCACTCCACATTGTCAATGGGAAGCCATTGCAACTGGGTATAGTGCGCTACGAGGGTAATGGCACAGCTCAAGCTTTAGAATGTTGGGCATATAAGGATTCCATGCATGAGCAACTCCCCAGTTCAGCTGTTTCATTCGAAGGGGACAGAGTTACATTTATCTTCTCTCAAGACTTTCAAGATGTCAGTTGGGGCTGCAGTTCTGCATCGCAGGTTGGGGCTGCCTGGTTCCAGGGAACACCCCTAAATTAAAATTGTGACTATTAAGTTGTGCCTTTCCAATAGACTAACCTGCTTCAGCTATTTCCATTCATGGACTGGGAACAACATATGCCTGCTAGGGTGTTTTCATGGTCTCCATTTAAAAAAAAAAAAAAAGAAGTGGGGTAGGGCTTCTTGTCGGTTCCCTCGGCTTTTGTATTGCCCCCACCCGGTCAGGTTGTGTTGATGCTTTTTAAAAAAAATCAGTGCTTGTTTTTTATCTTGTATTTTGTTGTGTTGATTTGCTGCTGTTGTGTTCAGAGGGCTTGGAGTGCTTTCCTTCTCCTTACTCTGCTGAACGTTCACGCTGCCACCATCAAGCCGTTTTTCAGTGTTTGGGTGCATGCTTCTTTTTCAGTTTTCGCATGCTTATTTCTCTCGTGCTAGTGGGGGCATGTAAAGTGCATATAATGTTGGCATAACTGGATGAGAGTGCACGCAAATTGCATATTGATCGCTCGCTAGTGCGTTCTTGCTCACACTCCTATTCCTCTCATATTGCGTATAAAATTTGACGCAAGTTATGTGTTGAACCCACACAAGTGCGCATTTGGCACACACTCACATTTTTTATGTTACGCAGTTGCGTTCCAGTGCACCTAAGTTCGCGTGCATATGTATTTAGCGTACCAGTGTCACATAGGATCTCTCAGCACAAGGGGGATCAGGAGGACGATGAGCTGAGGGGGAAGAAAATGGGCCAACTGGTGGGGATAGAGGGATTGGGGATGGGGGTGGGGCTGGAACGAAGGAGGTAATGGGTGAGGCAGGGGGAAAGAAGACATTGAGTGAGACTGTGACCAGGATAGGGGGAAACATCTAGGAGAGGAGCAGGAGAGAGGAGGTAGGGTCATAGTTTTTGGGGACTCAATTCTAAAAGCAGTGAGATGGGGAGGCAAGAACACCAGGAGGAGCCATATATGGATGGCATGCATGCATGCCAGGCATAACAGTAGGGAGGGTGGGGCAATTTCTTCTTAAGTGTGTGGGGAAGGAATGGGACAACCCTTATATTGTGGTGCACCTGGGCATAAATGACGTGGCAGAGTGCACAGTCGGGGAGGTGCAAGAGAGGTTTAGGGAGGTGGGTAGACTATGTGAGAAGGTGGGGTTCTCAGTTGCTTTCTTGGAAGTTCTCCCAGTACCTAGGGCTAGCACAGCCAGGAAGCGGCGAATAGAGGAGTTCAACATGTGGTTGTGGCAATGGTGTCAGTCTAAGGGCTACGGGCTGGTGGAACATGGGGAAACAAGAACCTGTATGCCCTGGACAGGCTACACTTGAGTAGAGAAGGCACAGTAGTCCTGAAGCAGAGACTGGGGGAGTATATAGCTACCAGGATACTGTTAAACTAGGTGGGGGGCAGAAGGTTGGATGATGAGCTAGGTCTCTAGGCCAGGGAGGCTGGTAGGCCTCCACCCCCCCCCAAGTCAATAGAGGAGGGAAAAGGGGGGAATTCAAACTCAAAGAGGGAGAGTAGTAGGAGTGGTCTAAAGATAAGCATAGAAGGGGGAGGGACAAACTGGAGGGTGGTCTCCTTGAATACGAGGAGCCTGGGAAACAAGGCCGCTGATTTGCAGGCACTGATGGCAGAAGGGGAGGTGGACACAGCTGCCATTACTGAAACATGGGCCACCCAATACCAGGACTGAGACCTGGTGGTCCCAGGGCACAAGATGTACTGGAAGAACAGGGGAAGGGGGAAGAGGTGGCTATTTATGTAAAGGAAGGAATACCATGTAGCAGGGAGGAGGGCAGGGTGGAGGCCTTTTGGGCAGATAAAGGACCCGAAAGGTAGGAGGATAAGGCAGGGAATGGTGTACAGGCACCAGATCAAAGTGAAGATGTAGATAGAGAGCTAGGGGAGCAGTTAAGGAGAGTCTGCGCAAAGGGTCACTCCATGATAGTAGGGGCACTTCAACACGTGGGGGGTGGAGTGGAGTACCCCTGCTACCACAAACATTGGGGAATAGGTCATCCTGGATGCTTTCCAGGACAGCTTCCTGGTACAGTTGGTAAGGGAGCCAACCAGAGGAGGAAACATACGGGACCTAGTTCTGACAAATGGTGAGTGTGCAGGAGGTGGGGGTGGAGGACCCCCTGGCAGGGAGCCACTCCCACACAGTGTGGTTTTCACTTAGTATGAGTAAGAAGACAGCCAGCACCAGGACTAGGGTGATTGACTTCAGGCAGGCAGACTTCAGAAGGATGGTAGTCATATTGGAGGAGCACCTTGCCAGAATCCAACCTCACATGGATGCCAGTCAGAAATGGGTGATTATCAAGCTTGGGTTAGCGGAGGCCACAAACTTGTGTTCAAAGCTCCAAAGCAAGAAGGCCAGGTCCAGGAGGCCAAGCTGGTTAAGTAGGGAGGTGTTAAGGAGGATTAAGGAAAAAAGGGCCACCTTCAAAAAATTTATGAGATCCAAACAGGAGGAAGATGGAGGAGAATGTGAAGAAATCAAGAGGGGTGAGCAGCTCAATCAGGGCAGCCAAGGCAGCAAAAGAGCTTAGACTGGCACAGGGAATAGTAGAAGGGGAGAAAGATTTCTTCAGATACATAAGAGAGAAGAAGCTGTAAGGATCAGATTGCTAGGACTAGGGTGGGCGGAGAAGAAGGAAGAGCAGGCGGAAGCACTCAGTGAGTACTTCTGTTCTGTGTTTATCAGAGAGAAACCGGGGCCAGTATCACAGGGGAAGGGAGCAGTGGGTATGGGGGGGCAGAACTTACGGAAGGGATAACCCCAGAGAGCAGAGTGCTGAAAGGTCTTAGGGCTATCAGGGTAGACAAGGCACCAGGTCTAGACGGCATACACCCAAGAGTGCTGAGGAAGATGGCAGAGGTCCTGGCAGGACCATTGGCAGACTTATTCAGTACCTCCCTGGGGACTGGTTGCATGCCTCAGGACTGGAGGATGGCACATGTGGTGCCTATCCAGAAAAGTGGGCCCAAGGATGAGCCAGGGAACTATAGGCCAGCGAACCTCACCTCCATCGTGGGGAAGCTCATGGAATCCATCCTCAAGGAGAGGCTGCCAGCATTTCTGGAGGAGAATAGTCTCCAGGACAACAGGCAGCATGGGTTTGTCTCTGGTAGATCCTGCCAGATGAACATGGTGGACATCTACGACTGGGTAATAAGGGCAATTGACAGGGGTCAGGCAGTGGATGTCCTGTACTTGGACTAGCAAGGCCTTTGATTTGGTGTCTCATGGGAGGTTGGTAAGCAAGCTGGGGTACCGGGGGAGGGGAGAGGATGGTGGAGTGGGTCAGAAACTGGTTGGGAGACAAGCAGCAGAGGGTTGTAGTAAGGGGGGAGCTCTAATCTCCAAGGGCTGTGACGAACGGGGTTCCACAGAGCTCAGTGCTGGGTCTAGTGCTGTTTGGCATATTTATTGCCGACACTGCAGATGGGGTTAGCAATAAAATCAGCCTGTTTGCAGACGGCACGAAGATAGGTGCAGTGGTGGACAACACAGAGAGCTGGCTAGGACTGCAAGAGGACCGGGAGAAACCTGAACACTGGTCGGACACATGGCAGCTGAGTTTCAGCACAAAAAAGTGCAAAGTCATGCACTTGTGTGCCAGGAACCACAAGTTTTGCTACAGATGGGGGGGGACGACAGTTAGCCACTACAGAGGAGGACAAGGATCTTGGGGTGCTAATCACAGGGCAAATGAACCATTTGGCTTAGTGCAGGAAGACAGCAGCTAACGTTAATAAGATGTTGGGGTGTTTTGCCAGGGTTATCTTACCACTGTACAGATCGCTAGTCATATCTAACCTGGAGTACTGCGGGCAGTTCTGGTGTCCCTACTTAAAGAAAGATGTTAAGCTGCTGGAGGGTATCCATCGCAGAGCGACTAAGATGATCACAGGAATGGAGGAAAAACCCTACGAAGATAGACTAAGGGAGCTCAACATATACTCCCTGGAGGAAAGGAGGGATAGAGGGGATATGATTGAAACCTTCAAATACATGAAGGGCATAAACAGGATCAGCACAGAGGGGTTTTTTAGATTAATAGGAAGAAGAGATGCTAGGGGCACAATTTGAAATTGGAGGAGGGAAGGCTCAAGAGGGAGATAAGAAAACACTTCTTCATGGAAAGGGTGGTGGCTGGGTGGAACGCACTGCTGGAGGAGGTGGTATTGTTGAGGTCAGTGGGCAGTCTTAAGAGGGGATGGGACAGGGTCAGAGGGAAGGTTACTACCGTAAAGGGGGGGCAGCTGTAGAGTAAAATCTATTAGCTGCACACTTGAGCAGACTCTATAAACCTTAGGGCCTGTATCTGCTGGCATTTTTCATATGTTCATAAGCTATTTATTTTTCTAGTTCTGTCACTGTATTATTTTTTTTATTCATTTAGTATATCGGAAAGACCTTTGAGCGTGAGCTCTTTTACAAAGGTTCCACGTCAGGGTGGACAATAAGACAAAACACATATACAGTGCTTACAGAGGCCTGCTCATTTGGCAGTAAAGAGCAATTACATGAGAATTTGACAAATAGGGAAAAAAATAGAGCAGTTGTAAGAGGTTCCAAGCTGTATCTAATTGATTGCCCTAGGTAGCACACCCCTGGAGCCCACCAAAATCCGTTGATAGACTATGGTTGAGAAACTGCATAGCATTTGATGCTATCCCAGATGGCGACATGCTAGGTGATAGAGAACTAGGAGGATTTGGTTTGGTCCTTATCGCAGAGAGCGAGAGGTGGGGGAAATAGTGAAAACGGGGAGGAGGAAACAGCTCCAGAGGGCTTTGTTGAGTGTGGGGTAGGGGGGTTTGAGGGGGCAGTACCAAGAGCAATTAAAGAGGGCTGATAGCTTACTTAAGTCCTTGGCTAAGCTAAAATGGAGGCAGGGATTCTCTAGGTAGCTGTGCTGGGTGCTACCTTGGGCGTAGGCCTGTCTTTCAAATGGGGCCTGAGAAGCAGGTGCATTTTGAGCTAGTCATTAGGCGCTGTTTAAGGCCTGTTTTGAATTGCGACAGGCTGTTTGTTTGTAGTTTCTTTGGGAGTTCATTTATTCAGAGGGGGGGCCCGGTAGGAGAAAGCACGTTGCCCTAGTGAGGTTCGGCAGAATGGGACGGACAGTGCTCCATTCTTCCTCCCTCTGGTGATGTGTGATGAGAGAGAAGCCTCTAGCATGTTTCCTACACAGAGTGGTTTTTTTCTGAGGAATGCCTTTTTTGCCAGGAGGCAAGTTTGGAATTTGATCCTGTCTTTTAGGTTAAGCCAGTTGGCATGCTCATACAGGGTACAGGTAAGAGTGTATTGATCTGCGCACAGGGTGAAGCGGCATGCCTTGTGTAGTGCAATTTGGACCCTTCTGAGCACTGTATCAGTAGCAGCTCCATAGACCACCAGCCCATAGTCTATCGTGGAGAGTATGGAGCTGGAGACTGAGATTCGGAGTGCTTCTGGGTGAGGGATTTCTTATGCCTATAGAGGACCCCGATCTTTGTATTGAACACTCTGACAAGGGAGTCTATGTGGTATGTAATAGTGAGAGAATCATCAATGGTGACCCCAAGGTACTTGAACATGTTCATCTGCTCAATCTGCTCACCAGCCTTGTTGGTGATTTTGAAGGAAGTATGCCTGCGTTTGTTGTAGGGGCTGGATTGTAGCATGGCCTTGGTTTTCTTGTAATTTAGTAGCAGCTTTTGCTTACAGAACCAGTCCTTGAGTTTACTGAAAGAGTTCTGTAGTTCTGTTTGTAGGGCAGCTTGGGAGGTGCTGCTGCTGAGCAGCACAGCATCATCCGCATATAGGATAAGTTTGGTGTCACAGGCCGTTGGTAGTTCCTTAACAAAGAGGCTGAAAAGCAGGGGCCCTAGAACTGATCCTTGAGGGACTCCTAGGATTACATCTCTGGAGCTGGATAACGTCTGCCCGATTTTGACTTGCTGGCTCCTGTGTGTTAAGTAGTCATTGAACCAGTTCAGGGTGTTTGGTGCCACACCCAATCTTTGGAGCTGGAGTACTAGTAAAGGGTGGCTGACGGTATCGAAGGCTTTGGTGAGGTCAATGAAGATGGACCCCACCAATTTGCCTTCATCCAGCACCTTGTGCGCATAGTCAGAGTATTCCAGCAGTGCCATGTTGGTACTGTGTTTTTGCCTGAAACCATGTTGGTTTGGGCAGAGCAGATTGTACTTACTGAGGTACTATAACAATTATGATTATAAACAGAACTGTCATATTGGCACCATGACTTATCGGAAACCATTAATTAGAAAACAGTATAAGACCTGCAAAGGGTGATGAGGCCCTCCCCATGGGTTCCTGTTACCCTCTTGTGTTGCCCAGCACAATTTTTTTATAATGGTTCCCCCCAGCTGGTCCTCTGAGCTGGGGAGGGGGCACCTGGATCTTCAGTTGGCAGTGGCAAGCAGAATTGCGAAAATTATCACTTTCGTTGATCCTCGGCGATCTTCTGAACCCCGATGTCTCTCAGGGCATCCCAGCAGTTACACCTGACCCCATACTGGGCCCTTCAGGTCGGGGGGGGGAGGGAAGAGGCCCACACAGGCACATCCAGGTGCGTCACAACTGAGGCTGCAGAGACAGATGTGCAGGCAGATCCCGACCCTGACTACTTCTAGGTCAGGATGAGAATTTTGGGGATCTTGGAGGAAGCTCCTGAACTTTAGAAAATATAAAAGAGTTTCTCTATGAAAAAAGAGGGCATCCCCTCTGAGGAGGAGGAACTGGAAGGGGAGTGGTCAGAACACAGTGCAGGATCTGATACCCCCAGGTTGACAAAAAGTCCTTGTCTTTTTGGTTGCTGTGGCTTGTAGTTCCTTACAGCTCAAGGAGGCTCAGTATGGGCAGACAGTGGAAATCTCAGAGTTTTATTCGTCTGACCCATTCATTGAGCAAGAATGAGCTGGTGTGGTCAGAGAAACTATCTGGCAGACCCAAAGACACAGCCTTTTTCCTTTTAGAGGAAACATTTCATAGGTAGGAAGCTCCACCGCTGACAGACAAGGCTGTCTGGGATTCAGTTATGTACTGATATACCTATCAAGGCTTATGACTTTTACAGATTCACATGACAAACGAGTGGATGCCACATTCTAAGCCTCCTTTGTAGTTGCCAGGGCCTTTTCCTTGTGGGTCGCTGCTCTGGGCGGCATTGTTCCCCCCAATTCGGAAGGAGCGAACATGTTGCAGTTAGTTACCGTGGTCTCCACTTCTAGGTGATTTCACAATGGAGAATTGTGCATGTCAGCTCATTCAGTCTATCACTTGTGCCAACTATGTGTGCCATATGACTTGTACATTGGGCCGCTATCAGGCTTCAAAATCTAAGCTGTTTACCCTTCCCTTGAGGGATGTCTGTTTGGTTTTCTGCCTCATGCTATTTTAAAGGCTCCAGGACAAGAAGGGCATCTTTCTTGGCAAAAAAACACTGTCCGAGAGGAACTGTGCCCACACATCATGCAACGGACCCAGACCAAAGCCTGTTACCTCACAGTGAGGGTATGCGGGCCCATCCTTCCCGCTAGTCCTGGGCTATGCAGTGGAATTTCAGTGAGTCTCTCAAGGAGATGTTTTCTGCCATCCCAGTCTTCAAGGATACCGCAAGTAGTCGGGTGGCTGACTCATCTCATTCAAATCGGGGCAGTAGCACCGTTTTCACCAAGCAAACAAGGTCAGGGGCCTTACTCTTTCTAACTTGTAGTCCCTGAAAAGTTGGGGTGTTTCAGACCCATTTTGGATCTGGAGAATCTCGACAAGTTTGTGTGTCACATGACATTCAGGTGGAGTCCTGAGGTCAGTCACCCGAGCTGTTCAGCCGGAGGATTTCCGAGCTTCAATAGATTGGATGGTTGCCTACTTTCACATGGGTAGGGGAATTGAACACCCCATCAGTCAGCCTCACCAGAAGTATATCAGATTCTCGATACTGGGACGGCATCTCAGTACAAGGCACTTCACTTGGCCTTGCAACTGCCTCCATTGTTGTCTCGCCAGTGCAGGACTCTGGAGATGCTGGAGTACCACAGCAGGGTGGTGAACCCAGAGAAAAGCTCTCTTGAACCATCTTAGACCTTGGATCACCTGGAGGCAGTCTTCAACACAAAACTGGGAAAGGTCATCCTCTCACTTTCCAGACAAGATACTCTATTGATAGTCCTGTGACCCAAGGCTCAGTCATCAGCCTCAGCTCTCAGCCTGCTTTGCAAGCTGTGCTTTGTGGCGGCAGCAATAGATCTAGTCCCGTGGGCTCACTTCACATGTGGCCCCTTAAATGGGATGGCTGTCGGCCTGGGATCCAACATTGGAAGATTATCTAGCCAGAATCTTCCTCTTCTTTCAGCCACCACACTTCCAGAATTGGTGGGTGAGAGTGCAGAATCTAAGCAAAGGGCTTCCTTTGGAACCCACTCCCAGGCTGGTTAATTTGACTATTAATCTTTTGTGTGGGACTGTGTCAAATGCCTTGCTAAAGTCTAGGTAGGCCATGTCCACAGCCCCTCCCTGGTCTACTACTTTGGTCACCCAGTCAAAGAAATCTATTAGATTTGTCTGACATGACCTTCCTGCTGTGGCCATGCTTCTGGCTGAAGCAGCTGCCTGGGTGGTCCAATACACGTCCAGGTACTTGACCTCCCTTCCCCCCCCTAGTTGTCCCTAATTTCACACCCCATACAGTAGAGTCTCCACTAGGAGAAGCTTCCCCCTCCTCCGTGGTCCTTTGCCCCCCTTCCCTGGGATTCCGGATTGGAGGTCCTGACCATCCTCCCTGGTCCCAGCTGTGGGTGCCTGTGTAGGGCAGTCCCATTCCTCCAAAACAGCATAGGAATTATTAAGCTGGACTGGTTGGGGGATGTGTCTCTGACCCTTCCCCACTCTCCCTGAGCCCACTGTGGTACAGTTATCCTTCTTCCTGGGAAACCTTTAAGGTTGATGCTGTGGACCCAGTGGTCTCTGGGTGGGGGTGGATGCTGCCTGTAACTTGGCCACCTCTGCACAGAGACAGACACCCTCCTCCCTCAGCCCAGAGAGGTGCCTGCAGATAGGCCAGCATCGCAGCCTCCAGAACGTCTCCCTGAAGACTGCTGCTCCACAGCCACTGCACTGCACCACTCCTGTCATGTCTGATGTGACCTGGCCTGCAATATAAACTAGGTATGCCCTCTAGATGAACCCCTGTGCTCCTCCCTTTCCTTGGTGTGGAACTTCCTGTGTGGTGTAGGAAGATGTAACACTATGTTGCTGCCTAAAGCCGTAACTAAGGCTCCTTGGCCCTGTACCTCTTCTGCTAAATCACTTTAAATTTGCTCTCCTCTTCCCCTACTCTTAGGATCTACTCCCTTGCTGCATAGTAGCTGCACAGTAGTAGTAGTAGCAGCAGCAGCTGTTCCACTGTTGTGCAGTACCTTGTTAGGTTACAGTACTACTACTACACACTGCCCCTTGACTACCCCACACTTCAGGACTGCTCTTTGTGCACTTTGAACATCCTTTCTTCAATTCTTTCTTTTAGCATAAAGCACCTTCTGCAAGAAATGGCCCCTCAAAATAGGAGTATATTGTATGGTAGGATACTGCTGGCCCTCCTAACCCTCCCTGATCCTCCATTTGCATCAGGATCCAATAATGACATGCTCACTTTGGAGGATCACTGCCTCAGTGCCTACAGCACTGCAACCTCATCCCAACAAACTTGAGTATCCCACTAGACCTTGGAGAATGCAGACACCACCTAGCAGGGCCTTGCCTGAACTCGACCCTGCCTGGTTTCCCCCACGGGCACTCGTTCCTGAGTTCTTCAGTATTAAAGAAAATCTTAACCCACATCATCCACGGGGAGACAGGCCAAACGGAGTTGGAGACAACTACTAGAGTACATTTGTAGGCTAGCGCTGTTACTACTTCTACTCTTTGTGTCACAGGGTGCTCCTGTGAAGGGTTGAGGGCCCCAACATTATATATGACAAAAATGCTGGATATCTGAAGGTCCTGCTGACTGCGGCCCTAAAGGTGCTGCGATAGTGCGAATCGTCGCACAGTCAGCCTGTTTAGTTCAGCCTGATGTATGTTTTTGGGTTGCTGGATTTATGTGCTGATGGTTGTTTTAAGGCAACCGCTATTCTAGGGGGCGTCCTTTGAAATAATAAAATAAGGGAACCTAGCAGCAGAGCCTTAAGCTTGTTTAAAGTGTAGATATTCATTTAAAATAGGTTAACAGGGAGGCGACAGCTGATCTTTGTTTTGGTCAATTTCAGCTGCTGCTCCTAAAATGTTTTGTGCGCTTTTAGTAAATTAATCCCCTCTTTTGTTATTACAAGGGAAGCTGTGTGCACATTAATTGATACCGCTTCCTAAGTTACATTCATAGAGTGAGTCAGTCTCCCTAAAAAGAAATGGTCAAATGGAAATGTATGCCGACGGGCTGAAATGTCAGCCATCGGGAAATGGGCTTGCTTTTGCTTTGCTAGCTTCGCAATAATGTTGAGAACCTTTTGGTTCTCTTTCTTGTTCCCCCTTTTCAAGAGACTTCTTACAGGGCACTGTTTAATACATTTAGTCTCTTTAGTTTAAGCCCTGTAATTGAGTTCGCTGCGCTTTCGAGGGCTTTGTAAGAGTTTCAGGACGCTGCTTTCAGTGCCCTAGTATTCTACAATTATGCCCTGTAAAAGAGATTACTCTAGGTAGATTTCAAAATATGGAAAGTACCTCTTGGTTCTTTAGCTTTACCCCGTTAGGCTCTTTTGGTAAAGGCTCTGAAGAATGCGGCTGTTTTTTAGTAGAAATGCCGCTGAGGTCCTGTATGGCAATGTGAGTGGCATCAAATCAAGAAGGTATTCTTTTTTTTTTTTTTTTTTTTTAGCTCCCTTACAATTGTACCCTTATGTTTAACATTCTCCATACGAGCATTACATACCTTGATGAAGTGAAGTGGTGGGGTTTTGGGCTGTTTGTTGCAGACGAGGGTTTTGCTGTTTTGTTTGGTGTCCCAGAATACTGTCTAAAGCCTTACCACACTCTGGCAATATCCCCTCTAATCCGGGCCCCCCGCAAGACACCACTTTCACTCAGAAAACCCCTGGATCTCTCGTGACTGCTTTGATTTAATATATGCAGCCTCCTCCCTAAAATGGATATTCTGAATGCTGGATACTGCAGCACAACCCTGACATACTCTCAGTTGTTGAGACTTGGCTATCCCCAAAGATATAGGATACCTCCATTTCCATACCAGGATACTTGGTTTACAGACATGATCACTTGTCCAAGTGTGGAGGCGGTTGTACAATTTACCTAAGAGACGCTCTCCAGGGGCTAGTCCTGAAACTGGCCAACACCGGTGACCACTGGCAAACTATAGAATTAAAAGTCCTCCTCGGTGCTTTTCATAAATCTCTCATGGTTATGTCTGTCTACATTCCACCCAGACAGACGACCGCAGGCTTTGATGCTTTAATGGAATGCATAGGATCCCTAAATCTTACCTCCGAACTGCCACTTCTAGGGGATTTCAACGCAAATTGGCTCTCCCCACAGGCCAGCCCTTATAAGGATGCTGCTGCTGCTGTCCACCTCACGCAATTGGTTGATGCACCCAGTAGAATAAATTATAAAACGGGAACCAGCACCTTACTTGACTGGGTCCTGTCCAGCCGCCCAGGCCATATATCTGGGACCACTGTACTCCCAGACACCCTGAGTGACCACTCTCCTGTCCTGTTTCAGTGGTCTAACAAATTCACCAAACCCCCTGCTGGAACAGTCACCAATAGGGTCCTTAAACGGGGCCACCTCAAACTACTAAAAGCAGACCTTCGACAACAAGACTGGTCCCTAGTCTTTAACACTTGCAATGTTGACACCGCTCTAGATCAGTTCATCAACTATTTCAATGCTGCATGTGATAGGCATGCCCCGCTTAAAACCAGGAAAATTAAAGACCCCTGCAACCCTTGGTTCTCTCCGGACTTGCTTGACATGCTGAAATCTAGGGACCATCTATGGCTAAGGGCTTGGGCCTCTGGAAATCGGGTTAACACGCAGAGCTACAAGAAAGCCCAGAATGACTGCACCAGGGCCATACATGCAGCAAAAAAAAATCAGTATTACAAGGAAGCCCTCTCCCAAACATTGAATGATGGCAGAAAGTTTTGGAACAATCTCAAATAAGTTACTGGTAAAGACAACAAACCCGCCCTCACCATGCTCATGATGGGGTGCATACACTGGATCCCAGAGCAACGGCAAACGCATTTAACATGGCCTTCATAGATTTAAGTGGAGTACTTCCCTCTGGCTTCCTTGACCTAATCCTACTGATCCTATTAGAAACACGGGCTCAACCCACTCCCACCCACCATTCCACTTCAAAATTCTTACGGCTAAAGAAGTAAAAAGTTACCTCCTTAAAGGTTCTTGGCAAATCTAGGTACAGTGGTGATACCCTTGACCTGAAATTTGTTGAGCTGACACTAGACGAGACTCTGGCCCCTCTCACCCATATTGTCAGCACATCTCTAAGGTTCTCAATTCCCTGGCAAGTGGAAAGTGGCCACTGTGACTCCTATCTTCAAGTGTGGTGACCGGCCTTTTGCCGGGAATTGCTGACCTATCTCAATTCTTCCTCCACTTTCAAAAGCTCTGGAGAGAATAGTGGCTGATTAGTTGGTAGATTATTTGAATAAATATCAGCTACAATGCCCGCAACAACACGGGTTCAGACACGGACGTAGTACTACTACTGCTGCTAGAATTCACAGGCTTCTTCCACAATCCCTGGACCAAGGTCTCCTTGTCAGAGCAGCCTACATAGACTTAACCAAAGCGTTTGACATGGTAAACCATACCCTACTGGTCAAGCAGCTAACAGACATCGGTCTCTCCGCTGATACGGCGGCTTGGTTCAACAGTTGCCTGTCAAACCGGTCTCAGCAAGTTAAGATCGGTAACACACTGTCTGACAGTCGGCCTGTCCTCTCAGGAGTTCCACAATGGTCCATACTAGGCCCGCTCTTATTTAGCATATTCCTTAACCAGCTCCCCAATGCCTGCCAATGTCATTTACTACTTTATGTAGATGATGCTATATTATTCATTAATGATTCAGACCCCATTGCACTCCAGTGCAACTCACAGAGTAACTTCACATATGTTGAACGTTGGTTTAAAGATCACAAACTGGTGATGAACTACAAAAAGACAGAAAATATAGTTTTCTCCTCTGCCCACAACCGGCACAAATCATACCCACTTCTCATCTCTAATGAAGCGGGCTCTCCCCTGGAATTTGTGCAACAATTTAAATATCTGTGAATCACGGTCAACAGCACAATGTCCTTCGCCTAGCACATCGATAATATTGCTAAAGCTATCAATACGCACATTGGCCTGCTGTACAAGCACCGTCTGACTCTCGAGGCACTCAAACTTGCTGTCCACAGTTCGCTAGTATCACTCATTGACTATGGGCTTGTAATTTATGGGTCAGCCTCTGATACCACCCTGCATCGTTTAAAAGTGACCCTTAACAAAGCTTGCTGACTCATTACAAAAGCTCCTTGACTGATGCATACCTGCGATCTTTACGCTCAGGCCAACTGGCTACAGTTCTCAGGAAGACTCGTGTACCAATCCTGCCTCCTTGCGAAAAAGATTAGCCTAGGTTTGTTGCCCTCTGGGGTACAAAATCTCCTCTCGCCTTGTGATAATAGATGCTGCACCCACTGCTCGGAAAGTCAAATTTTCAGAATTCCTCACTGCAAGACATCAATGGGCCAAAGATCGTTCGCTCATCATGCACCTTGCTGGATGAACTCTCTTCACCCCCGAGTCTCCTCGGCTACTGCTTTAGGCTCTTTTAAAAGAAAACTGAGACAGCACTTAGCTACTTCTTCCAGCTGTGACTGCTTTCCATAACTCCCAGCATGTCCCTGCCTCATAAATCCTTCCCGAGTGCACTTATCTTCACCTTTTGAACGCACTTAATATCGCCAGCCCTCCTCCTACCCCTCACCTCGATCCCCCTACCCCCTTCCTACTCTGTTCCCCCTTCCCTCCATCAAGACATTTCACCTGGGTCCTCCCCTCCTCCTTACCTACCTGTGTGGGCTCTGTCAGATGAGTGACAATGCCATTGGCTGATTCTTTCCCCTCTGTAATGTCCGTCTGTCTCCTGCTAGCCCTCAACTGTCTGTTTTCTACAGGCAGATGTCCTTTGTGTCCTTCTGCTCTTAGCTAAGCATCCCAGGCCTCATCATTAGTTTCCTTTACCACTGTTATTTCCTGTGCATGTAAATGTTTTTTTTTTTTTTTTATCTTAATGTCCACAGTTGGGGGGGGGCATGGCTGGCGCTGTAACATGGCAGATGCAGTCTAGCTTTACTCCTCACGGCACTCAATTTTAAAACGTCTTTTTGAGGTACCCCGAGTTTGATTAAGGTTACTTCAGTAGCAGTTGTGTGCAAAGAGCTAATGGCAGCAGGCAGACAAAAAAACAAGCAACTTAAACTACATTTTGAGGCAGCAGAACCTCCCAAAGAATCTCACTGAGGGCCAGAGGTGCACTCTAAGGCCTCAGAAGCCACAACGGAGCCAAGCAACATGTCAGACCTGAAGAGATCCCTAGCTACGGTCCCGGTCACTTTAGCACAAATTCAACATGAGATGAAGGCTGGATTTACAAACATAATGGCCCAGATCACTCACCTTCAGAGCGTGGTCTCTGGCCTTTCAGAGACATCAGCCATGCACTTGACACAAATAAATGACCTGGAACATCGGGTGAGGGAGATGGAAGACTCCTTGTCGGCAGTCACAAATGAGAAGAGCAGCCTACAGAAGATAGCAGAGGAGCTGGCTGCCCAGGCAGATGATCAAGAAAACAGGTCTTGGCGCTTGAACCTGCAAATAGTGGGGCTACCAGAGGGTGTGGAAGGGAGGGAGCTGAAGAAAGGCCTGCATAACTGGCTTGTGGAACATCTAAACTTACCCCAGGATCTGGTGCACTGCGAGGTGGAAGGAGCTCATAGGGTGGGTCCTGCTCCTAAACCTGGTGAAAGACTATGACATTGTCTTATAAAATACGTTAGATACACTGACAAGGAGGCCATCCTAAAAAAGGCTAAAGCTAAGGGGCACATCACACCCAACAATAAAAAATGTTTCATCTTTCAGGATTACAGCAGAGGATTGCAGGCAAAAAGACAGCAATTTATCGAGATTAATCCAAGCTCTACTCAATGGGCTGGGGATTGACAGGCCAGGCAGCGCACCAAAGTTTTTCTCTTGCCCAAAAGCTGCTAGTCGCTGGGTCGAGGAGGAGTCCAGAAGACAAGCCAGAAGGACACCAACTAATCTAGGCAGTGCTGGCAAAAGCTAAGTATTAACTTACTGTATAACTTTCCTTTTGGGCTGGTTCAGGGCCATGGAGGGGGGCCTAACTTTCTCTCCCTGTTTGGAGCCAAACTCACTCAGCCGTGTGGGAACTGCTATCATCTGATGTGGCCCAACTGGGCTGATGAGGACTCCGCTCCTAGATCATAACGCTTATGCAGTGCACTGCAGCTCTGACACCGGGTGATCTCTATCCTCAGATATGTGGGGCTCGAAGTTGTGAATGGCCCCAAACATCTATTTGTTCGGCAGAGCTCTGCAGTGTGCAGAAAACCTTCATGGGAACAGTTGAAGCCTACCCTTTCCCTTTTCCCCGACCATATCTGGGGACATGGGTACCGACTGGGATGGGGGGCTGACTCTGTCCTAACTTACTCTTACTCCGGGAGTTATAAACTTATAGGAGATTACTCCACTGTATATTTCCCCTACCAAGATGTGTAGGGAGCGCTTCGCCGAAGTTGGGCTGTCCTTTTCAGTTCGGACAGCTGTTTAATGTCCACAGTTAACCCTTTTGCATTCACCTCCTGTATAACCTCTGACATGAAACCTATGTAATGAGCTTGCTCTCAAAAGATTTTTTCCTAGAGCTCAATAAATAAAATAAATAAATATGGGCCCACACCCTATAAAAGGAGGACTAACCCAGGAGTGGGTGGGATTACCTTCTGGCTGAGTCCAGAAACAATCAGCCGAGGACCCTTTTACCCTATGTTCACAGAGGACAAGCCCTAACGAAAAAAGAAAGAAAAAACAACAACAAAGAAAAAACAGATTCCCCAAAAACCGTTAAAATATAAGACCTGCCCTAAAGGTAACAGACTCAAACAAGTACAAAATGTTCCAAGCTTACCAGCAACTAAGTCCTTCACTCCTGCCCGTCCACAGACTTAGCAGCAGCAGAAGGGTAAATCTGCCTGAGCCAAACTAAGTCTGCCTCTGCACTACTGCTGTGTAAGAAAACTCACTGGTATTTAAATCGCAGTTAGCTGTAAATTGATCCTAGCTGATGGGAGAGAACAGAACCTTCCAGAAAGCTGCTAACAATGCCTGTTGAAACAATAAATGAACCTCCAGCTCACACTATAGATCACACACAAAAAATACACTGTATTAAACAAACTCAGCACTACTGCCCTAAAGGTAACAGACCCAAACAAGAACAAACAGTTCCAAGCTTACCAGCAACTAAATCCTTCACTCCTGCCGCTCCACAAACTTAGCAACAACAGCAACCTTGTCAGGTTTAAGGACTAGTTGGTGCTCAGAACATTCCCGTCCTTATTCCAAAAAGTGCACGACTTTTCATGTAACTAGGAGGTCTGCCTTCCTCTTTCTGTCTGCAATCATCTCACCCAAAGGAGAAGGAGTTGCACAAGTTGGATTGCAACAAGCCATTAGGATATACCTTACTAGGACGGCCAAGTTCAGGAAATCAGATGTTTCTGTTTCTTTCTTTGAAACGGTGAAGCAGGGCCAAAACACTAAGGCTAACCTAGCTAGGCAGGTGAGGGCCTGCATTGCCACAGCTTATGTTGCTGGAAAGAAGAGGCCTCCAGCCCTCATTAGGGTCACTGCACTAGGGCTATGGCCGTATCCTGAGCAGAGAGAGGTAAAACATCTGTTTTAGAGTTAGGGCAGCTGCGTGGTCTTTAACATTTTCACTAAGCACTACAAATTCGATGTTCAGAGTTCTGATGATGCAACCTTTGCTCGCAGAGTGTTGCAGGCAGCAGTGTGCAAGTAATCTCTTCAGTACTTGTTTTTGGCATATGGGATAATATTCTCCCTCCTACCAGCTGTTCTGGGTACTGCTGCTTAGAATCCAGTTATACTGACTTACAATTGACAATGTGGAGCGCTACAGAAAAAATAAATTTATTTCATACTTATCATAATTTCCTTTTCTGTTAGCTCCAGCCTTGTCTATGGGGCCCGCCCAGGAGCCTCACTCCTGTGGGAGAATATTGTCTGGTATGATATAGATTGGCAAGATCAAGAAAGATGGAGGGTGGGCAGAAAAGGGGGCAAAGCAGGCAGAAGCACTCAGTGAATATTTCTGTTCAGTGTTTACCAGGGAGAGGGATGGGCCTGTGCCCCAGAGGAAAGGCGGGGTGGGCACGGGGAGCGGGGTAATGGATGGGGAGATCCCAGTGAGCAGGGTGTTGGAAGACCTTTAGGTCCCTCATGGTGGATAAGGTGCCAGGGCCGGACAGTATGCATCCGAGGATCCTGAAGCAGCTGGCGGGACCTCTGGCAGACTTGTTCAGCACCTCGGGGTTGGCCTGGTGGCACTGAGGGTTGAGGTGCTGGATGCCACACTTCACGCCATGCTGGCGACCCAGTTTTGGGAACGTACTCAGGCCACTGGGGATTGGCTGGGGAGGGAGAGTACTGAGCGTCTGGAGGACAGCTCTCCTCTCCTGGGCTCCACTCGGCTCCTTGGTGGCCCCCGATGGAGATTGGGGGTTCTACAGGAGCTGGTGCAATAAAGGGATGGAGCGGCATCGGACGTCAGCAGCAGGCCTGTGCAGATGTCATTGCACGTCCGCGCTCCAAGGGAAACCTCAATGGAAATACCCTGGAGATCCAGTGGAGATGAGGGAGACCCGGGGGACTGCCCACATCCCGCTGCCGGACCTACCCTCCTCGGGTCTCCCATGGCTGGGCTCAGTCTCACGGCTGTCCCTCTAATTTCAGAAAGGCCACCAAGGGATGGCGAGCCGGGCCCTCTCCCGGGGGGCTGGATGGACTGTGGGGTCGAGAGGGAGACCGATGGAGGAGGTTTCAGGCTGAGAGTAGCGGCAACAGCTTAGTGGGTACTCTGGAGGGATGCCCTGGACCTCTGGAGCAAAAACAGAGTTCACAAAATAAAAACACCTCCCTGGGGACTGGGTGCATCCCCCAGGACTGGAGGATGGCACATGTGGTGCCCCTCCATAAGAGTGGGGCCAAGGACGAACCAGATAACTATAGACTGGTCAGCCTTACCTCCATCATGGGGAAGCTAATGGAGACTATCCTTAAAAGAGAGGTTGGTGATCTTTCCGGAGGAGAATGGTCTCCAGGACGATAGGCAACATGGGTTTGTCTCAGGCAAATCCTACCTGGTTGATTTCTTTTTGACTGGGTGAGAAGGGCACTTGATAGGGGCCATGCGGTGGATGTCATGCATCTGGACTTCAGCAGAGCTTGCAACTCTGTGCCACATGGAAGGTTGAATAGTAAGCTGAGAAGCCTGGGAGCAGAAGAGAAACTGGTTGGATGGGTTAGGAGCTGACTGCAGGACAGACAGCAGAGGATAGTTGTAGGGGGAGAACTCTCGACTCCCAGAGCTATAACCATTGGCAGCTGGGGTTTAATGCTAAGAACGGCAAAGTCATGCATTTGGGAGCCAGGAACCCTGGGAATTGCTGCTTGCTAGGGGGAGTGCAGTTATCCACTTCAGTTGAGAAGAAGGATCTGGGCGTACTAATCACAGGACCCATGAATCACGCAGTGCAGAAAGGCAGCAGCCAAGGCTAATAAGATATTGGGGTGCATTGCCAGGGGAAATTACCTCTAGGAGAGAGGAAGTAATTCTGCCACTGTACAGGTTGCTGGTGAGACCCCACTTGGAGTACTATGTGCATTTCTGGCGCCTCTATTTAAAGAAAGATGTCCAACTACTGGAGGGGGTCCAGTGCAGGGTGACAAAGATGACCCTTGGGCTGGGGGACAAACCATATGAGGATAGACTGGGGGAGCTCAACATATAGTCCCTGGAGGATAGAAGGGAGAGAGGGGATATGACTGAGACCTTCAAATACTTGAAGGGTATGAATAGGGTTAGTATTGAAGGCATGTATATGTTAAAGAGAGGAAGGACACAAGGGGACACAGTCTGAAACTTGAGAGTGGAAAATTCAGGAGGCACTACTTCGCAGAAAGGGTGGTAGCAAGGTGGAACACCCTGCCAGAGGAGGTCTGTGGGCAGTTTTAAGAGGGGGTGAGACAGGGTCAAAGGTAAGGTCAAAACTGGGGAGGAGGGATTTGGCAGAAGGGGGCGATAAATCAGATGGATGGGCAAGGGGTGAGGGGACAGCTGTAGTAGATTAGACTGTGAGCTGCGTACTCAAGCAGACTCGATAGACCATTTTGGCCTGTATCTTCTGGCATTTATGTGTGTGTGTGTGTATATATATATATATATATATATATATATATATATATATACACACACACATACACACACACAGTATATATTACATATAAAATAAATACATATATGTGTGTGCGCACACGCGTGCATGTACAGTCATCTGCGAGCACGCATGTCAACAGGTTCAGTGTATATCACTAAAGGTGTTTTCATTGTTTCTGGTAGTTCACTGCAGACAGGACAGTGTTGCTTGTCAAGGTTCATCATTGTGTTTCTCAACATCAAAGTTGCAGAGGAGCTGCCGTTGCGGGATGATCTTTATGGACTGCATGCCTTTCATACCGAGAGGACTGACTTGACCAAGCCTTATATCCAAAGTAGAATGGTGGGGCAAGGGGGAGAAGAACAGAAAAAAAACCTCTGGTAGGATGACACCAGCCAGCCTGCTGCAGGCTGTGCAGCACCGACTGGGCCCTGGCGCCACATCCAGGTTGGTTCACTGGTGGTGGGGATGACAGCCCTCCCTTCCCTGGTCCTGCCACAGGGGTTAATCCTTGGGGGATTTCTGGAGCCAAGGTAAGACCTAGGGATGGGTGATGTAGTTGGGCAGGCTGGTGGCAAATGGCAGTATAGATGAATGATAACAAAAGAAAGGTCATCTGCTGTACTTCTAGTTTAACACCCAAGCTGGATGTTTCATTTGCTTTGGGAGGGTATACCTCTTTGTATTTGATCTCTGCTAGTGACGTCGATATTTTCTGGGCTGAACAGGGCTGGGTACACCCAGAGTCCACTACCCCAGTCGTAGCTGCAAGGTGAATGTAACTGGTATCCAAAATATGTCACAAATATAAGCCATACTGTCACCCAAGTTAAGTGCAAACATTTTAATTATGATGCTGCTGGATTTGAACCCATGACTGGCTGGTTGTGGACTCTACAGTAAAGTAATTATGCTAAATATTATTGACTATTAAATGCTGATCTTATTTGGACTGGGTCCAGAACGGGAGAGGTGTTGGGGCTACAAATGAGCATGAGGGCAGCTGCTGTTGTAAGTAAATGTTTGAATTTTTGTTCAAGCAACTTTATGCCTACTGTAAGAGTTGTGCCCTGTGTCTGTGTAATTTCCTAAGGGGTACAGTATTTTGGATAATGCAGTTAAAACATATGAATGCAGCTGAAATGAAGTTGGGTTAAAGTTAAATTAGACAGGGCACTGACAACCTGGTTTTGGGAACGGACCTGCGTTGCTCAAGGACTAGTCAGTGAGGGAGGCTTGAGCATCCATATGTAACCCCTTGTTTCACTTTGACAGACAGTCTTATCACACACTCCACTTGCTATGGTGTTTAACCGGCTTGGCTATTGGGAGAAAGGGCACAAAAAAAATATTTGTATTTGAACCGGGAACCAGGGTGGGCCATGGCACTTGGGGGCACCATTAAATCACACAGTTCACACACAGATGAATGTCCATAAACAGAACTAGAACCAAGTAGTAGGTTTTATTCTGTACACGATGGACTGGCAGACATTTGGCCACTTGGGCTGCAGGTGCAGAAAGATACCCAAAGTCCAAAGAAATCCACAGTGATGATTTACTGTAAGTCCATTTATTGAGGGCCCCCCCCCCTTAGAGGGTACTAAAAACACAATTCCCATCCATCCCTCTTCTGGTCTATGGACACAGCTTGTCTTAAATAAAGTGTGAACAATGCTGGGCTCACAATGTACCAGTTTCCATACTTTCCCAAAAAGTGAACAATGCTGGGTTCACACGTCCTGGGGTTGGGCAATGCCGGGCTCCCCCATTACCAAAGTCCCATACTCTACAAAATCTTTTCAGGACAGGGCATGTCCTCCAAACTGTGAGAAACAGTTCCAGTAACATTTCCAAAACTGAGAAAAGGTTTACTCCTCACATCTCAGACAGAAGCAAGTGTGTAGCTCCAAATTCTATACAGAGGGGAGGCAACTCTTTTTCAAACAGATTCATAACTGTGAAGGCGCCAATTGAGTATTAAAACAGTCCTCCGACAGTTCATGAAGTAGAATTATCCAAACACACAGGAATTCCCAGAAAAAGAGGGTAAAACCTGGCCATTCCAGTAACTAGGCAGCACTTTTCCAATCAAAATGTCTCTCAGAAATGGGGGAGGACCCCATGTGCTTTCTCAGGATTTTCACCCCTTTAGGGGCTCCTCACAGGAGAAGGCCGCCGCCACGACGCAGGTCTCTCTGTGATCCAGCTAGGGGCTGAAAAGGGTCAGGAGAGGGTTGGCACCTCTCCTAAGGCTCTCCTCACTCAGCACCCCAAGCTGTACTGCACTACTCTGAGGCAGAAAACTAACTGACTCAGCAACATTCTGTCTTGGTTTATGCCGCTGCAAAAGTCACTCCCACTTGGAATGTCTGCCCAGAGTGACTGACAGAAGCTTCCAGGGGAGCCCTAGAAGTTTGACACTTTGCTGCCCAGGCTGCCTACCTAAAAAAAAAAAAAAAAAAAACCACTAATTAACTGGGTTCTAGTAACCCAAGGGGTACCCCAGGGGTTACACGTAGAACAGCTCTCCTCCCTTGAGGAAGGGGGACTCCCTGTCCTGTGGCTTGTCTGACACCTGTAGGAATCTAGGTTGCACCGCCGTGGGAAGGCCAAGGAAGGGGAGCTCACATTTAGAGGCTGGGGAAATCACCGCAGAAACAGACCATGTGCAGTTTGTCACTGCACACATATGGGCCCTACTGAAAAGAAAGATAGAGGAAAACCCTGTTACCGCTGCATGGTGATGGTCTGGTCTCTCACAGGCCCAGCAATGACAGTTGGACCCCTCCGACCATGGTCCTGTTGCAGGACCCACCAGAGGAGGTAAGTCCCAAAGAAGTTTGGTGACGGGGCCGAGGAGACCAATCCAGATGGAGCCAGTTGGAGAAGTTGAGGAGATAAACAGCTTTGTGGGGAAAAAAAATGTAATTATTTAAGTTGCCTGAAGCTGCCATGTGGGGAAATGTTGTATACAGTGTGATGCAAGACAAGGTCTGTTTTTTTACCAACTAAAGGGGCTCCAGTTGTGCCATGGAGTGAGGAAAGAAGGAGTACTGGTGAAGATGAAGACTGGTGCTGTTACATTGTGGGGAAGATGGACAGGGAGATAAAGGATCTCTTCAAAGGGGCACAGGTAGTGTAAAGCAATTACCACTAGGGTGCACAGAGACATTACAGGCAGCACCTTGAAGGGGCCACACCTCCAGGAGTGTGGGTGAAAGCCATGCCTGGGACGGTACAATAACACAGGGATGGCTGCTGGTGAGATGAACCATCAGCTGTACCCCTAGACATGGGAGTCACCCCTGAAGTTTTTGCCCACCCCTCCCCTTCACAGGGCATGGTGATAGAGGTAGCAGGAAGGGGCTGTGTTACACGTGCTTGAAGCATGAGGGGTAACTCCTGAACAGCTAATCTTTCCTGCCTTTCTGTGGGATATGGAGTATATTGTAGAAAAAATAATGCAATGTGCCAGGAGTGCTAGTAAGTTTTTTGGATATGATTGATAGTAAACAGTGACTTGTCAAATGATGTGGATGCATGCTCTAAAAACATTTAAAGAGGAACGTTACAGGTGCTCAGCTCACACCAAATCTAATAATGAACCATTTCCTGCCCCCAGTGCATATGCTGACAATATTTTCATTTGTAGCTGCCCCTATTTTGGAAGGGATTGTATTTTGGCTCCATGGAGCCAAGCCGTGCTGTTACCTTCCATTTCTGGGTACCTCTTGGGTATAAGGAAAACGTGGTGGCGCATCCCATAGACATGAATGGGACCATTTTTTTAACATTTTTCGTATTTTAGATGGCATTCGCGAACAAATCAAGGGCACTGCTCAGTGAACAAGTCCTTCTTAGCTAAGTAGTGCCCTTAATTTGTTCACAATAGCCATCTAAAATACCAAAAACGTTTAAAAAAAAAAAATGGCCCCATTCATATCTATGGGACACGCCCTTGTGCTTTCCATACAGTGACACCAGAAAACATGCTAGCGTGGGGGCAGATCAGTTTCAAGAGGGGCCAAGAAGTGGGAGGAATTGGCACAGCTCCAGGGAACCAAAATACAATCCCTTTCCTTCCAAAACAGGGGCAGTTACAAATGAAAATATTGGCAGGATATGCATTAGGGCAGGTAAGGGTCTGTCATGGTTCTGGGAGGGGAGTTTGAAAAATAGCGGGGTAGTTGCTGTTTAAAAACCTTTTCTGGTGGCGCTGAGGCGCTGGATGCCCTACCTCATGCTACGCTGGTGACCCGGGTTTAGGAACAACCTCAGGTCATCGGGGGTGCCAGCGCGTGGGGGGAGAAGCAGGATTGAGCAAGCTGCAGGCTGCTGTCCTCTCCCAGGGGTGATGGTGGTGGGTTGTCCCCCTCCCATAGTTCTGCTCCCACCAGGTGGAGGTCTGCTGCATAGTGTAGGTGGGAGGGGGTGGCACTGTTATGGGTGGGCAGAGGGGGCTGAGCTGCTGCCATGGTGTGCGTGCCTCCACATGCACGCACGACCATGTGCCATGGGCCTTGGGTGGGGAAGTGGGAGAAAACCTACAAAATACCATACACAAAACTAACTGAAAATAAAGATATAGGAAGGCCATGGTAGGGATGAGGATGTACCTTGAGGGCTTTGTGACTTCTGATATGTGGCCCCAGCAAGGAGGCTTGCACAGGGCCCCAGGATAGCTAAGGCCAGTGCTTTAAAAACACCATTGAGAATGAATATTTAGTCAGGTTGTTTACTAAAATGCAATGGAGTAAGTTGACCACTCAAATATATGAAAGGATTTGAAAACTTTCTCTGGATATGGAAGATAGCATTAAAAAAATACATGTCTATATGATTCATGTGACCACATTCCAGTGACCAGGCCAATATGACATTTTTAAAATAGTGAATGTGCACTTCACTTTGCCATGAGAATAGTCTCTAGTTATTCCTAATTGCTGTGCTCTGCGTCATAGGGCTTTTGTTTCAAAATTAAATTTTTCAGTGTTAATGTAAGGGGACCAGGAATCATGTTGCATGCCCAGGCCAAAGACATACTAAAATACAGTTTAAAAAGAATGTTTTTTCGACTACCTAAGCAAATAATTAATGCTTGTTTGAAATGCAGAATTTCTTCTAAATCTTAATACGTCGCGTGCAGTATTCACTTGGAAATTATATGAGACATCTCAATGAGCTCCCACCATTTCCACCATACTTCCAAGCTGCTACTTTAAACCAAGACTTTTCTGCTGCTTGCTTGGACTCTTCCAATTGGACAAATGGGAGATTGAATGTTTCAAGTTAAATAATTTACGGAAAACTCCTTCTTGCAGAGTAACTAAATTACAAAAAGACATGTACCGCGTGCCTGAATGTAGATAAAACGTATATTTATTCAAAGAAGAAAAAGTAGCGTGATACTTAAAATTGTCCGGATCAGCCCATTCGACAGGATTCCCCCTGTACAGCGTTCGCCCTGCTCACCGAACAGCAAGCAAAATGGCGGCTGTGGAATGGATGAGGGACGATAACGAACAATGAACAAGCTTGCTGCTTTATATACACACTGAATCTGTTACTAAAGGAGATAGGTATGTTTGATTTTACGGTAGAACCATTTAAACGTTTACGTTTCGTTGAAAGTATTGCAGTAGTTGCTGCAGCAACGCTGCTCTTGGTTGGGTCTTTTGGTGTGGAGCTTTAATGGACCCAGCAAGCACTACAGTGTGACATGATGGCACACAGGCAGACATATCAGGTGGGTTTGGATGGATGGACACAGTCTTGATATCACACAGTGCCATGCAGTCTAAAGGAGCAAAATCAAATGACTTATCCTTGTTTGTAGAATGGGACAGTGCAGTTTAACAGTTTTCAGAACAACTTTGTGACATTTTAAAACATTTCACAACTTCAGTGTCTTTGTTGGGATTTGAAGGTTTTGCCAGTGAAAGTGGCTTACATTTGCCCAGCCTTGAAGCTGCTGTTGTCTTTCAGCTGGAATGTTGTGGGAAGAAAGAGAACTGCAGTTCATCTGTGTTTTATTCTGAATGCAGAGCTCTAAAATACTGTAACATGAGGATACCAATGTCTTTACAGTGGCAGTGTTTTCTCCTTCCCAGTGCCAACTTTGTCAAACTGGGATGAATTACTTACTATTCAGGAAATTCTTTTAATGTAAAACCATATTTTGTTAGTTTTGTACTATAGTTTTGTAATTTTTATGCAGTAAAACATTTAACAAATCTGAATGCTGCACTGAAGAAATTGATATAAGGCCAGGGCTTGAAAGGAGATCCATTGCTAGATCTTATGCTTTTTGACCAGCGCAGCACAGAGCACTCACACCTATATGGTTAACTAATTTTTCTGACTTTTTAGAATAAATGGGTGTCATAAAATTAGTTTACTTAGAATTTATTTAGTTATTTATGAAATCCTGTAAGTATAGGGTAAGTAGAATTTTCCAAGTTGTTAGCCCAATTGGCTATGGTGTCAAATGATTGTTATACAAGGCCTAAAATGGCACTCAATTTTGTTTTTCCCCTGACTGTTTTCTCAGGAAGCGTAAAGCCACTGCACAGTGAGATCCTTAACATGAACCGCTCCAGCTAAACAAAAAAATGTTAAGTAGACTCAACTTAATATTCACTAAAAATACATGATACTTACGATTAACTGGGAAATGTGCCCTGTTGGTGCTCTTTTTTTTTATTTTTTTATTCATTGGGTTGAGGTACTATGTTTGCCTTCCTCAAAAAATATTTTTTGTAATGCATAGTTCTTTGAGATCAGGATAAGGGAAGAATAGGAGGCTGTTTAAAAAAAAAAAAAAAAGTAAATGACTGAAGTATCAGGGCTCTCTAGGATGCAAGGGTCCTATGTCCTTGACATCCTGGTAGTTGGTCAGGATGCACATTTGTCAATGTTTTGCGTCCCTCTGATGTGTTGTTTACATTTTTGGATACAGTATCCACTGGCTGGTCCCCACCAGCAATGTATTGGGACATGCCAAATGAACTGCGCTGGACTTCCAAAATTTGTACATGGACCCTCAAAATATATATATATATATATATATTTTTTTTTAATTATTTTGGGAGAGCTGGACCATAGGGGGACAAAACACACTGTACCGTGAGCCCTGATTATGCTATAATCTAACAATAACTTGGTGAGGCAATGAAAAAAATATTTTTAATAAATTAGCTTGGGTATAGAAAGTAGAAGCTGCCATGTTTGAAAGAGACACTGCCATCAAGTGGAGTGTGTTTGCATTATTAAACAATTATCTTTAAATCTTATTTCTAATTTGGATGATGCAAATCGTTACCAAAGACTTCATCTCAAATTACAAACTAAATTGGTAAAAAGAATAAGATGTCCAGAGGATTTATTATTTTTTGCACAGAAGCTATGTTTTGTAATGAAATGTGTGCCCTCACGCTGTGTAGTACAGCTGATACAAAAGACCATATATGTACTCTTGTTATCCAGCAGTAACAGTGCCACTTGCAGATTAAATTTGTACAGCAGGCTACTCCAGCTGTATACCGGCACATTCCCACACTGTCTGAAGACGGACATGAGATTTAAGAGACACTTTGTAATAGACAAATGTCACCTTAGCTTTACTGTTGGGCAAGTCCTTTCAGTAGACTTCTCCAGTGGAAATGGCACTGTAAACAGCAGGCCTTCAACAGAGACATAGATGTTTTAGTCAGCATTTGAGCATTCTTATGATTTTTAGGTTCCATCTCAAGTATGAGTCCCATACCATTCCACCGTTGAACTGTACTGCATTTATGAAAATGGATTTTAAAATGGTGCAGGGGTTACACCAACAGCTCTCCCACGAGAGACTGAGGGAGCTTAACATGTACACCCTGGAAAAGAGGAGAGCTAGAGGGGACATGATGGAGACCTACAAGTACCTCACAGGGGTGAATAGGGTATAGGAGGGTAGGCCCTTTCAAATGAGAAAGAGGACCAGGGGCATGCGAGGAAGATGGGTTTTTTTTTTTTTTTAAGACGGGTGTGAGGAAGTACTGCTTCACTTAAATGGTGGAGATCACCCGGAACAGACTGCAGGTGGAAGTGGTGGAAGCAGAACAGTGTTGAGGGCGGGGGGGTCGAGAATGCACTAACGAAATATTAGTAAATAGGCAGGGAGGAGAGAGGGTCACTGGAGACGAGTTAGAGTGTGCAGAAATGGACTAGCTAGGGAGCATCTGGGCAGACTGGGTGGGCAGAGCGGTCCTTTTCTTTTGACGTATTCTGTGATTTCTAATGAGTTGAATTTACAGTATGACACATGGCTGAGTTTAGAAACAAACCATTAACTATGCAGAGACTGGGAAGTGCGACATATGAGGTAAGGTAATGAATGTGATGTATCCAACAAATCACCTATAGTCTGATTTAAGATTCTAAAATCTAAACTTTTAATTAGGACGTGAATCTTGAGTTAGTAAAAACACTGCCTAAGTATACACACATCTCTTAACTATGATTGTGTCTTGTATAACATGTATCTGTCTTGAAAACATGCATTACTTAACTCCCAAGAACAGTCTTGTGAAGAAAGTATGTTGTATGCAAATACATTTTTTTAATTCTGTTTCTCTCCTGAGGCACCTCCCCTCACAGAACTTGGCAACGCTGCATAGTAGCCTTATCTCTTGTGTGCTTCACGACTGTGTTTGATAATGCAAAACCCTGTTTGGTAAATTCCAGATGTTTATTTCATTATCCATCTTTTCTTTTGATTTCCGGAACTATTTTCCATGTTGAATTTATCTAACTGCTGTACAGGAAGTGCTTGTGGCAGTCAATAACTAAGAAGCAAACCAAGTTAACGAAGATTAGTAGTAACTCCTAGGCTTGCTGTCAACATTTATGGTGCGATTACTGAAAATTGATTAGTATTGTAATCTATTTTTTAGTTGCAAGATATTATGTATCCAGGTTCTAACCCTGTTGGGTTAAAGTATTTAGCAGCTACATGGTAGGATATTATGAGCGTTTGCACATTACAGACTGATATGTTAGCACCCAGAAGGTGATTTGCTCACCAGGCCCTGTATTGGAAGCTACTGGTTTTGTGGTGCAAAGCAGTTTGGGCATCAGCACAAAGGCAGAGCTCAAGTGCGTGCAGATGAAAGGCAGAGAGAGTCCTATGTGTCACAGTGGTATATTGGAAGCACAGTGGTTTCACTAACTGGCTGTTTGCGCAGCACCAGTTAACACATGAGAGCAAATTAACAACTCAGCACAATGTAGGAAGGCAGCTGCAAAGGCCAACAAAATGCTGGGTTACATTGCAAGGGGTATATCTTCGAGGAGGTGATTCTGCACTGTATAGGTGATTAGTTAGACCGCACCTGGAGTACTGCGTGCAGTACTGGCGCCCGTATCTGAAGAGGGACATTAAGTTACTGGAGGGGGTGCAGCGCAGGGCGACAAAGATGATCAAGGGGCTGGGGGACTTATCATACGAGAGGAGGCTGAGGGAGTTGAACATGTACTCGCTGGAGGAGAGGAGGGACGGGGGGACATGATTGAACCTTTAAGTACATGAAAGGAATAAACAAGACAGATACAGAGGAGCTGTTCAAAGTAAGGGAGGGAAGGGAAACCAGGGGCCATAATATGAGACTGGAGGGAGGAAGGTGCAGGAGGGAGATGATGAGACACTTTTTTACAGAGAGGGTGGTGGCTGGGTGGAATGCGTTGCCTGCAGAAGTGGTATCCAGTAGAACAGTGGACTGCTTCAAAAAGGGATGGGACAGGACAAGGGGGATGGTCAATGAAGGGGAAGGGTGGAAGGGACGGGCAGCTGCAGAACAAAGGGTGCTAGCTGCACATTCAAGCAGACTTGATAGATCTCTAGGCCTTTATCTGCTGGCAAATTTCTTATGTTCATGAATTATAACAGCATACAGATAGAAGGGTCTATATCAAACACTGTACTAGAGCCCTGTAAAAATCAGTTGTGATAAAACAAGGGGATGTATATACACTTGTAATGGAGATCTTGGCAGTATTGTTGATATAGGGTAGAGTATTTTAGTATAAAACAAACATGGACCGTGGACATCAGTAATGCAATACTGATGTAGCGGACCTTGAACAAGCACATTATAAATGTTATGCTGGTTGCCTTGAACACAGCAGTGCGTTTATTTCAGTGTGGTACAAAGTGTGCTGCATTCTCACGTTTTTTTCCCCCCTTTTCACATGTGGAACTGGATTGTGCTGTTTTACTACTCAACCCACAGCCGCCATCCACTGCGTAGAGTAATGTGCCTTGAATAATGACACGTATATTGGCAGGTAATAATATGGTGAGAAGCAGTGCTAATGGGTTTGTGCCTTGCCAACAGCCCAGCATACTGTGAGGGAAGGGATGCTTTATGCGTGTGCGATCACACCCGTGGTTTGCACTTCTACAAGTTTTAGCGTTCTGGGTTGCTCTCACAGGAATTAAAAACCTAGTAGAGCTGAACATAGATTTAACATGCTGTTTCAGTATACCTTCTTTTATCTTGTGTGAGCACACAGCACATTGCATCATGCTATAGAAACATAAAATTTGTCGGCAGATTAGGACCGCTTGGCCCACCTAGTCTTCCTGGTTTGTCTCTGTCTGTACTGTCACCTTAGAATTTATCTGATCTCCAACTACTTTCTTCCTTTGCTTTTGTACTAAGAGTCCTTTGTGCCTCTCTCATGCATGCTTGAAGGGCACCATTATTTTTGCTCCCACCACCTCCACTGGTAGTCTGTTCTAGGCGTACACCACTCTTTCAATGAAGAACTTCCAAACATCCCCCCTTACAGCTTCATTGCATGCCCTCTTATCCTGGTGCACCTTCTCCACTGAAAAATTAATTTTTGTCCCTTCTTGTGCTGGTCGCAGGGGGTTAAAGGGAAGGTCCCCTCAACCTTTTATTCTGTTTACCAGTGTAGTTTTTAGGCATGAACAATGATTGCCTCTATTGCACCCTCCTAATTTCATCAGAAATGAAGACACTCAAGTCTGGTGTGAAAACATGTTTGACTCCATTGCAAAGGTCATGACCCGACTAATGTAAAGGATCCTGGAATTTTATGATGTTTTAGTGCTAAACCTCTCTCCATGTGAGAAAGTGTACTTAACCTATTTCTACTATCATGCACTTACTGAATGCATTTTTGTCTGTGATGCTTTGGGCCTTCCCGTTCATCGTCTTTAACTTGGGCTCTGATAGTATCTTTTGTTGTGACACCTTCTTACCTGTGGGTATGGCTGTACCACAGCTGAACTCTCTGTTTCTATAATATAGTGCCATAGCACTGCTGTACATTTGTTCAGTGGTGCTCCTTAAACTTATTTATTGTGGTCACGTAAAACTGTTCCTCTGTAGCTAGTATGTCAGAAGTCTAAATGTATTGTCACTATGTGACTTCGGTCACCGTGTCTGTAACCCTCCTGGGTCGTGCCTGAAAATAGTCAATTCTATTGTCTAGCGCACCTACCTGGTAAACAAAAACTAAGTAAATAAAGCCTGCAGTAGTTATACTGCATTAGTCAGTGCTGTTGCTGTCCTCTGCAGTCCCTATGTCTTACACTGGCCATTAAACTTTTTAAGGCATAGTAAGTGCCCTGCTGTTTTCTGTAGTTTAAATTTTTATCTGAGTAACAGAAATAATCATGTTTTTGTTTTAACCTTGTCAAGTTTAGCCATTTTCCGATTAAAAGTGCCTGTTGGCCTGAGCACTTTTGATAATGCTGCAGAGACAGCTGCACACTATGCTTCCAGCACTCATAATGCTACGTTATCATAAGGAGTAAAACATATGTTATTTAGTTTTGTAATTGGTGGAATATGTACTTTACAGTGGTAGCACTCATCCCCCAAAATTATGCAGATTCGTCATATTTGGGGGCCATGATAATGAAATACACATTGCACAGTCAGGGGAAGTAAAGTAGAAAAGTCCTCCTTTGATCCACCTGACTCAAGTGTTATTTTTTTCATTGCTCCAGTTCACTTCCATTGGTAGTAGCCCTAGAGCATAGAAGTTGATGTCGGATAAGGACTGCAAGGCCCAATCTGCCTATTTTTTTTCTACCTTATGAATGTGCCATCGGTCTTTGCTCTGTCAATGGCCTATCTATTCATACTCCTCTGTATTGCTCCCTTATGCCTATCTCATGCCTGTTTGAAACCCTGCACTATATTCATATCCACCACTTCCTGAGGTAGGCCATTCCATGCATCCACCACCCTTTCTGTGAAAAAGAACTTCCTCACATTACCCCTTAATCGGCCTCCTTCTAATTTCAAGCTGTGTCCTCTTGTCCTGCTATTTTTCTTATATTGAAACGTGTTAGACTCTTTCATCTTATTAATGCCCTTAAGGTGTTTGAATGTTTTGATCATATCACCTCTCTCTCTCCCCTCTCCCTCCTTTGCTCTAGTGTATACATATTGAGCTCCATTAATCTGTCCTCATATGTTTTCTGATGCAGTCCCTGCACCATTTTGGTTGCCCTTCTCTCGACTGCCTCAGTTTGGTTAATGTCCTTGTGAAGGTGTGGCCTCCAGTACTGCACGCAGTACTTCAGATGGGGCTTAACCAGTGTCTTGTAAAGAAGGATTATTACCTCCCTCTTCCAACTTTTGATACCCCTACTAATACACCCCAACATCCCCCTAGCCTTATCTACTGCTTTAGTGGTCTGCTTGGATGATTTCAAGTCATCGGTGATGATAATGCCCAGTCTCTTTCTTCCCTTGTGACTGTCAGCAACTCCCCTCCCAGCCTGTAGGTGGCTTCAGGGTTTCTCTTCCCTATGTGCATGATCTTGCACCACTTTGCGTTAAACCTCAGATACCACTCTTCCAACCATTTTTGCTGGTTTATCCAGATCTCTTCTCATTCTGCCTACCCCATCTGGGTCATCTACTCTGTTGCAGATCTTGGTGTCATCTGCAACCAGACAAACCTTACCCTCCAATCCATCTGCAGTGTCACTGATGAAGATATTGAAGAGGTCTGGCCCCAGGACTGATCCCTGAGGTACCCCCACTTGCGACTTGCATCTCTTCTGACTGTATACCGTTTACCACCACTCTCTGTTTTCTGCCCGTCAACCAGTTTGCAACCCAGTTTACCAACTTCTGACCCACCCTGAACCTAACCAGCTTATTAATCAATCTTCTGTGTGAAACGATACCGAAAGCTTTGCTGAAGTCAAAGTAGGCGACATTAACTGCTCGCTCTTGGTCCACCAATCTGGTTACCCAGTCAAAGAAATCTATGAGATTAGTTTGACAGGACCTTCCTTTTGTGAACCCACGTTATCTTGGATCCTGTATGCCTATGGATTCCAGATGTTGCACTGTAATTTCCTTAAGGAGTGCTTCCATAATCTTGCCCACTACTGAGGTAAGATTAATTGGTGTGTAGTTCCCTGCCTTCTACCTGCTACCACTCTTGTGGAGCGGGATCACATGAGCCCTTCTCTAGTCTTCTGGTACCTCTCTTGTGCTCAGAGACTCACTAAACAGTTCTGATAATGGCTCTGCTAGTTCCACCCTTAGCTCCTTTAGTACCCTGGGATGTATGCCATCAGGTCCCATTGCCTGTCCACCCTGAGCTTATTGAGCTGTTGTAGGACCCTTTCTTTTGTCAAGGGACTAGTGCACCCCCCCCCCGTGTCCATGATGCTGAGCTGTGGGCCCTGCCCTACCTTCTCTTCAGTAAATACTGAGCAGAAGTATCTATTTAGGATATATGCTTTTACATGGTCCTTCTCCTCACATGCCCCCTTATCCCCTTTGATCTTAGCAATACCCCCTCTGGACTTTCTACTTTCACTAATGTATCTGTAGAAAGTCTTGTCACCTTCTTTTGCTGTTTGTGCTAGTGTTTCCTCAGTTTGGGCCTTTACCTGCCTTACTTGCTTTCCTTAGGGAAGTTTGGTATGCCTCCCTATCTTCATTCTGTTGTGTTCCCTTATATTTCCTGAAGGACATCCTTTTGGCTCTGATCTTTTCTGCTACTGTTTTTGAGAACCAAAGTGGGGTCCTTCTTCTTTAGCACTTCCTTTTCTCTCTTAACACAATAGGATGTTGCTTCAAGTATTGCATCCTTAATGCTTGTCCACTTTGCCTGTACCCCCGCACCTGCATTTCTTTTTGCCAGGGTTAGCTTAACTCTGTTGGCCATCTTATCAAAGTCAGCTCCTATGAAGTCCCATATTTTTGCCTTGTAATGGGATGATTTAGTTGTAGTGGCAAAATTGAACTATACCATGTGATGGTCACTGGCCTCAGATGACCTTCTACCTGGAGATCTGTGATCCTTTCCCCATTGGTCAGTACTAGATCTAGGATAGCCCTGTCTCTTGTGAGTTGTTGTACCAGTTGTTTGAGGCCCTCCCCCTGCAGGGACTCCACCATGTGTCTAGTTCTGGCATATGTCCCTGCTGGTATTGACCAATCTGTATCTGGCATGTTGAAGTCTCCCTTTATCAGAACCTCCCCTTTAGCTGACATGTTTTGTATATCTTCTAACAGTAATGTATCTGTGTCCTCCCCCTGGTCTGGAGGCCTGTACACAACCCCAGTTCGTATGGCTGTCCCATTTCCTGTTTCCAGTGTGACCCGCAGTTCTTCTGGCTCTTTATGTGTATTCTGAATTTCTGTTGCATTGATATTTTCATTGTCATAAAGGGCCACTCCACCCCTTTTTCACCTTGGTCTCTTCTGAACAGGTGGTAGCTTGTACAGCACGTCTCATATTTGTGTGTTTGACTTATTGTTTTGTGCTGTTTATGCGCCATTTTTTGCCTCAGTATAGAATAATTTGTGATTCTTGCCCCTTTCTCTTGCCGTTAATACCTCCTTATCTCAAAGTAACTAACTAAAGAAAACAAAACTATTTCATTAAAGATTACTAGCTGACTTTTGTTTCGGTATACAACAGTTTGGTGAAATATGTTGTTTTGTTGGGACTTGGGGGGGTCATCGAAGCATTTGAGGCATACTCATTTGTTTTTAAGATCTTATGTTAATTGTATGAATCATGCCCCGGGCCCAAAAGTGATGGAATAATTCAAAGGGGCTTCTGTCTGAATTAGCACCAGTTGATAAGTCTTCAAGCTTATATCACACTGGTGGGTTGGACATGGGGTTTGGCGTCAGTATGGCCATATACTTCACCATAGCCCCCTATCATTTTGATTATGGGCCCTTGCCTACCTATATTTGGGGCCCCCTATAACCCATGACCTCTACATATATTTTTAGCTAATTATAATAGCCCTTTTTATCAATGTATAGCATTTGGTGAACATTTATTAGTTGTCCATGAAAAGAGAAGCCATTATGGTGAATTTCAAATGTTCTTTCCATGAACTCAAAATGTTAAGTTTGGGTCACCCCTGCCACCAAGGCTTTTTTTTATTTGCGTAAGTGAGGTTTATTTGAAGTAGTTCTGTCTGATGCCTTGTTATGATTGTACCACAGTAGTGAATCGGATTTGGCATTTGGCATCATGATGGCAATATACATTGCCCCCTATAATTTTGATTACGGCCCTTGCTTACTTGTCTTTGAGGCCCTCTATCACTCATGACACTAAATGATGGACTCATCAACCCATACATTTATGTAAAGCTAATTAGTAGCCTTTTCTAACAATGTATAAGGTTTAGAAAATGTTATTTGCTCGTGAAAAGGAGTCCATGAAGCCACTATGATGAATTTCAAATGTGTTTCCATTTTTTTTACTTAAACATTTGATAACCGGGGAAGGCACACTAAGCCGAGGTTCATTTCCAGGTGCAACCTGCGGAAGGGGGGGGGGAAGGGAAATAAAGCAGAAAATACGTAATAGATACATGAGATAAATATACAGTTGCATAAGTTGTACAGCGATATATTGTACATTCCAATGGACTATATACTAATAGTATCATACAATTCTGAGGATTAGATTACTATCCACAAAAACATTTGGCATGAGGCTGGGCCTGTGAGTGGCTATGCAGGTGGTGAGTGGAAGTTGTCGGATTTGGTATTTGAAGCAGTTATGAGAGGGTGAGTTTCTTAGGAGAGGTGAAAGCATGAACTCGGCATTTAAAGTTTGAGTCACTTGCCAACAGGGTCTTTTATTCTTTGTCTAAGTGACTCTTACAGTACTTGAAGTAGACCTACCTGATTCTTTTTTATGCCTGTACCACATTAGTGAGTCAGGCATGGCATTTGGCATCAATTTGGCCGTATATATCTTCATCTCTCCCAATCATTTAGATTATGTGCCCTTGTCTGCTGGTCGTTGGGCCCTGTATCGCCCATGACACTAATTGAAGGATCTTTCAACCCCTGCATTTATTTAAAGCTAATTAGTAGTTCTTTCTAAAAACATATGGCATTTTGGGAAAATATGTTAGTTGCTAATGAAAAGGGGTCCCAGATGTCATTATGGTGCATTTAATTTTTTTCTGATAAACTCCAAATTTAAAGTTTGGGTCCCCTTTGCCACCAGGGCCATTTATTTAATTTTTGTCTACCTGACTCTTATTTAGGCTTGCATCACATTAGTAGGTCGGATATGGCGTTTCACATCACTATGGCCATATATGTTGCCATTGTCCCTTATTATATTGGCCTTGCCTACATGCCTTTGGGGCCTGTCAACCCCTACATTTATTTAAAGCCAATTAGTAGCTGTTTCTAACAATGTATGGCATTTGGTGAAAATATGTTACTTGCCCATGAAAAGGGGTTCTGGAAGCCATTATGTCGAATTTTGAATTTTTTTTCCCCATGAACTCAGAATTTCAGGTTTGGGTGCCCATTGCCAGCAGAACCTTTAATTTTTTTTTTTTTGGCGTATCCGCAACTGTTATTTGAAGTAATACCTGATACCATTCTAGGTTTGTATCACATTAGTGACTTGGAGGTGGTATTTGCCATCTATATGGCCATATATGTCACCATCGCACCATATCATTTCGATTACGACCCTTGCCTTTCTATCTTTGGGGCCCCCTGTCTCCCATGACACTAAATGATGGCCCCATCAATCCTTACATTTATGTAAAGCTAATTAGTAGCCCTTTCTAACAGGGTATGGTGTTTGGTGAAAATATGTTATTTGCCTGTGAAATGGGGGTCCTGGAAGGCATTATATCGCATTTCATAGAAACATAGAAATTGACGGCAGATAAGGACCGCTAGGCCCATCCAGTCTTCCCATTTTCCCTGCCTACTATAAAAGCCACAGACCCTACTTGATCTCTGGATTTACCTCCTTGTTCCTATTGCTATGGTTCCCCTATGCCTGTCCCATACATATTTCCCATGAACTCCACATTTTACGTTTTGGTCACCCTTGCCACCAAGGCCTTTTATTCCTCGTCTAAGTGACTCTTATTTTAAGTCGGCCCACCTAATACCTTTTTTATGCTTGCACCACATTAGTGGGTTAGACATGGCATTTGGCGTTAATATGACCATATACTTTGCCATTGCCCCCAATCATTTTGATTACGTGCCCTTGTCTACCAGACTTTTGAGCCCCCTATCAACCATGACACTAAGTCATGGATGCATCAACTCCTACATTTATTCAAAGATAATTTCTAGCCTTTCCTAACAGTTTATGGCAGTTTGTGAAGATAATAGTTACCCGTGAAAAGGGGTCCTGGAAGCCATTATGGCGAATTTTAAATTTTTTTTTTTTTAAACTCAAAATCTTAGTTTGGGCCTCCTTTGCCACCAGGGCTTTTTTGTTTTATAGCTCAGTGACTCTTTTTTTGAAGTAGCCCTACCTGGTACCTTTTGGTTTTTTTGCTTTATCTGTTTTATCTCCCCTGTGACCCTCACCTACCTCTCCTTCAGGCCAGTTGCCACAAGGACTCTCACCTCTCTCGTCACTGCCGCCAGTCTTGACCCCACATCACAGCCACCTCAGGGTAACCCGACGTGACCCTTTGTCGGGTGGGTTCTCTTCTGAGGAGAAACAGCCTGTCGGCCTAGGCATTGGCCCTAGGTGCTGCTCCGGCCAGGTCGGCTGTCGCGGAGCTCGGGGAGGCACTGGTCCAGGCGGCCGTCATCCGGTAGGAGGAGATGCCATTTTCTAGTTTTTTCCTCCGAGTCCCCTACTCGCATTGCAGCTGAGCTTCCCCTGGTCTCCACCGGGGGTCACTACAGAGAGACACCGTTCCCCAACCCACCCCAGGAGAGGAGAGCAGCCCTCCGGACACTGAGTCCTACTTCTTCCCCTGCCGACCCTCTGGCGCATGAGTCTGTTCCCAAACCCGGGTCACCAGCGTGGTGTGAGGTAAGGCACCAGCGCCTCAGCCCTCCACGTCACCAGGCCGGCCTGGTACATTTTTAGCTTTGTATCATGTTAAGGTCTGACATGCCGTTTGGCATCAATATGGCCATATATGTTGCCATCAAGACCTATCATTTTGATTATGGGTCCTTGCCTACATACAAACTTAGATTTTTTTTTTTTTTATCTTTATGTTTATTGTTTTATTAAAACAACATACAGTTTGATACAAGATATGGACATTACAATGTAATTTATAGTCAGTGAGGTCGTCACTCCTTTTATTATTCACAACCATCCCATCCTGTTCTTTTTGATACATCAATGGAGGGATTCTAAATAAATTTACCAAAGAATAACCACCTAAGCTGATATAAAGCCCATTAGCTGCATGGTTAAAAAAAACATTTCAAGGAGAAAGTGGCTTCCCCCAATTAGGTCACCTAATCTATAGGTGAAACCTAAGTACTCTGTGCTATTTCTTAGTTATTCACTTAATGTGCATTCCATTATTCTTTTGTTGCTAAACTAATATTATGTTAACATTTCAATAACTTCTGTTCCAAGTTTTATAATATCAAACCATCGTTATCATTATTACAGATAACTTCTTTCCGACTAACATTGTATTGTGTTACATTACTGAAAAATCAGGGAAAACTTCTTCCGATATTGTAAGTAAATGAACAGGATTACCTTCAGCATCCAAAAATCAGAAAATAAAACTTAAGAGTTAAGTAGTCAGTGCGCTATATGTATAACAACAACTTTGTCCCAGCTTTAAATCAGTGAACAGTACCGAACTCAGTCTAATATAATGATGTAACCACAGTTCAAATAGTTGTACATCTCAGGGTTGTAAGTGTCTATACCCTTCAGGCACCGTCTTCCTCTCCCTCCGATGAGTCCACCTCTCGCCTGCACCGACTTTGATCATGCTGCACATGTTTCTGAATCCACTTTAGAGCCTCAGTTGGATTGGAAAAAATAAAACATTTTCCGTCATGGACAATTCGTAGCCATGCAGGGAAGATCATTCCATGTGTTATTTTAGCCTCGCTTAGCACTGCATGCACCCCATCGAAATGCTTCCTCTTTTGGTGCGTTGCGTAACTGATATCTGAATAAATATGCACACTGTGACCCTCACACAAAAGAGATCCTCTTTGCCTTGACAGTGCCAACAGATAGTCCCGAGTGCCCATGCCATCAGTGACCAGGACGACTGTACAAGGTGCCTCTGGGTTCAGTGGACGCCCTCTTGGAGCAACACAGTAGGCCTTTTGGGCTGTTTGAATTTTAGGAGCTACCTCTTCCCCTAATTGCTGTGCGAACCATTCCTGGAAGAAAAATAGAAGATTATCCCCCTCCACACCTTCAGGTATTCCAATTAGGCGTATGTTCGCCGCTCGCACTTGGTTCTCTAAAGTTTCAAGCCTAGACTTGAAATGGGTAGATTCCTTTACCATCGTCGAGACAGCCCCCATTGCTGTGTCAGCTCTACGAGTTGATTCTATAGCTGTAGTCTGGATCGCTTCAACGTTGGTTTCTGAAGCCACCTCTCGATTTGTTAAACTATCGAACTTCTCTGCTAACCCAGCCACAGTGGATATGAGTCTATTGGTTTTGATTCCGAGAGTTTGCAAGGTTTCTTCACCAGGTTCAGAAGTCAGATCGTCGCCTCAGCCTTGGGCTGAACGCGTGTTGGGAGCCGCAGAGGTTGTTTCGCTTTTTTGCTCCTGTCCCATGCAGTTGATCCTTACGAGGATTTCCCATCTTATTGTAGACAATGTCAGGATTTATCTGATCCAAAAGTTATCCCAATTAGTTTCAGATAGTTGGTTTCCTTTTTTTTTTTTTTTTTGAAATTATATTTTATTGTTTTATTATGAAACAACAACATACAACTATCTCATGCAAGAGATCGTATTCTGAGTAAGTTAATACATCCGGTGTAATAGTATTTAAGAAGTCTATGCAATCTGGTTATCGGATGCAGGGGTATTCCATTTTGAGTCAGCTGAAAGTTAAATTAAAATATGCTGCAACCTACAAGACTTTAGGCAGTCAACTCCAATAAAAAGGAAAATCCATACTTTAATACACAACAACCAGTGTTGATGTGACTCCTATCCAAGGATGTAGCCCCTTAACATCGTTAGTGCACTATGGAAAGAATCTCTTACACATACAGAAAATGATTCGGAATAATTATATAGCTTTTACCATTAGTATTGCACAACAGTGCTGCAGTAATTCTGCACATAGCTTCTACCTTCAAGAATAGCTTAAATGGCAACATGTTATCACTGCTATAGCTGCACAACAATATTACTAACTATTAACTAAGCTGCAATCTTTATTCCCAGCTGTATTACCAATATCAAAACAGTTTGCTCCTAAGCAGTCAGCATGTGAAGCCAGCAAACTACTGGTGTGATAAAATTAACTTTTAGCTAGTTAAACTAAAAGTTCTAATTAATTACTTTTCTTTAGGTTGCCTTGTCTGAGTCAGATAGATCGTGTGGTCTGGTTCTATCGAATTCTGCAGCAATGACCTCCCGTTTTCTTCCCAGCTTCTATTTGGTCTGTAAATTGGAAGGTATGCCCTCCGTAGTGGATCCTCATTCGGGCAGGCATCAGCAGTGAATGAACTACCCCTAAGCTCTTCAGTCTCGCCCGGACTCCATCAAACTTTTTTGTTCTGGAGCATGTGGCAAAGGAGAGGTCTGGAAAAAGATGGAAAGTAGTACCCTTGTAGTTTAAAGATTCTGTTCCCCGGGCTGCCTTTAGGATCAAATCCCATGTTGTTGAGCTGGCAGTTACCAACAGCACCGAACGAGGAAACTCATTTTGGTTTGTGGCGGCTCTAGGAGATATCTGATAAGCTTTGATAAGATCGGTATCTGTCAGTGTTGACTCTAGTTTTAGAACTGCTGGTAACCAGCCTTGAAGAAACTCCAATAGGTCACTTCCCTCACAATTCTCAGGCAGACCCACCACACAAACATTTGAGGCCCTCTGCGAGTTTTTGATCGCTTCCAGAAGGTATCTAAATTGTGCATTTTCCTTTGTCAGTTTACTGGTAGTAGCCAGTGCCTTTGTGGTCATAGATTCCGCCGATGCAGCTGATTTAGAGACATTCTCTAACTTGGCATCTTGCTCTATAAACCTGGTCAGAATCGACTCAGCTTTAGAGTCGATTGCTTGCATCGATTGCTGCAGGGCCCTTCAGGGTGGTTCTGTCCCCACTAAAGATTGTGAGCCAGACGCATGCTGAGTCTCCGATGCCGGCTGGTTTTACGCTAAACCTCCAACATTTTTAGTTGTTCATCCCATGTTGGCAAAAAAGGTATGTACTTAATCAGCACGACAAGTAGATCTCACTGCTGTACTTGAAATTGTAAATATTTACCAATATGTGGCTGTTTTTAGGTCATATATTCTGTTATTGTGTAGCGCTCTTCCTAGGCACGTCTCATCGGTAGGCTTGCTCAACAGCGCCCCACCAGATAGTTGGTTTTCAAAGTTAATAATCTCCGAAGTTGCATAGAGCTCTTAAGTTTAGCAGCCATGTTACTCGGGCTCCACAGCGCCCCCAGAAACATAGATTTTGTCAGCAGAAAAAGATCTTCAGGCCTATTCCATCAGCCCCTTGTCCCTGCCTATTCCATCGCCACCGACCCTAGTTGGTCATAGGTGTCACTTCCTTCCCATTACTTTACCTAATATATCCCTATGCCAGTTCCACTTATTTGAAGCCCTCCCACAGTCTTTGCCCCCACTACCTCCTCCAGTAGGATGGTCCAATCATCCACCACCCTTTTTGTGAAGAAGTATTTCCTCACAGCTCTCTTAAACCTCCCTCTCTTAGCTTCATTGCATGCCCCCTTGTTGTAGTGCTTTCCTTTCTGTGGCAGAGACCCTCCACTTACACCTTGTTCACTCCAGTGAGGTACTTATAGGTTTCATGTCCAGTCTCGCTCACCTCTCTTCCAGGGAGTACCTGTTGAGTCCTGCAGTCTTTTCTTGTATGGCTTCTCATGCAACCCATTCACCATTTTGGTTCCCATCCTCAGCACCACTGCCACTCTTTTTTATTGTCTTTGCTGAGGTGCGGCCTCCGGGACCATACATTGTACTCTAGGCGGAGCCTCACCAGTGAGCGATAGAATTGCAGTGCCACCTCCCTCCACCTCCTAGAAGTCCCTCTCCCAGTTCACCCTAGAATACTGCTAGCCTTCCTCTCTGCTTTATCACACTGCCCAGCTACCCCCAAGGTCATCAGATATGATGAACTCTAGGTCTTTTTCTTGCTTGGTGACTAAACTCCACTCCCTCCCATCTTTTACGCAGCCCTTGGGTTCCACAGCCCTAAGTACATAATCTTGCACTTTTTGGCATTGAATCCCAGCTACCACCCATAGACCATTACTCTAGTTTTCTTAGATCCCTTTGCATTCTCTCCACCCCTGAGTCTCAACTCTGTTGCAGATTGTTGTACCTGCAAAGAGACACACCTCACCATCAAGCTCCTCTACAGTGTCACTTATGAAGACATTGAAGAGGACCAGTCCCAGCACTGAACCCTGTGGCACCCCACTGGTCACTGTCCTATCACCTGAGTGGTTACTGTTTACTAACGCCCTTTGCCTCCGATCGCTTAATCAGTTTTATACCCAGCTTGTCACTTTCTCCCCACCCCCAAGCTGTTTAGTTTCTTAATTAACCTTCTGTGTGGCACAGTGTTGAAAGCCTTACTGAAGTCCAGATAGGGATTTGTCCACACCTCTCTCTTGAGCCACCTCCCTGATAACCCAGTCAGAAAAACCTTTGAGATTAGTTTGACATGACCTCCCTCCTGTGAAACCATGCCGCTGGTGGTCCTACACTGTAGCCCTTTTGCCTCCAGGTGCTCCACAAGCTTCTCCTTCAGTAGTGTCTTAACTTCCCTGCCACTGAGGTGAGACTGACTGGCCTGTAGTTGCTAGCATCCTCCCTACTACCGCTTTTGTGCAGAGGGACCACATCGGCTCTCCTCCAGTCCTCTGGAACTTCCCCCATCTCCAGTCTCCAGTGAGGTGCCAAACAGCTCTGCCATGGTGCAGTCAGCACCGTGCTCGGTTCCTTTAGGACCCTTAGATAAATCCTGTCGAACCCCATTGCCTTATTCTCCTTTAAAGCTTCCAGTTCCTTTCGAACCCTCTCCACTGAGAATGGACTTATGTCCACTCCCCCTCTCCCCATTGCTGACTGCTGTACACTGGACCATCCCCCCCCGATCTTCCTCTGTGCAGCCCCACTGCCCTCCTAATTATCACTGTCCCTCCCCTTGCCCCCACACATACCTGAAGACTGTCTTGTCCCCTTTTTTGACGACCTCAGCTATCCTCTCCTTTGTTAGTGATTTAGTTGCCCTCACCCTCCTTCCTGCCTCCCTTTGCTTTGCCAGATATACCTCCCTGTCTTCATCCTTCTGGGATTCCTTGTACTTTCTAAATGCTGTTTTCTTCTCCTTTACTGCCTTTGCCACCTCCTTAGAGAAACCATAGTGGCCTCTTCCTCTTTCCCTTGCTCGTTTCCTTCAAACAGCATATTGGTGCCTGGCCTTTACCCTCCTTAATTTTTCTGCATTGAGTCTCCACTCCTCCTCTGCCCTTTTTTTTTTTTGACAACTTTCTTTATCCTCCTGTGGTAGGTCCACCATTGCTGTCCACCAACCTACTGGACTCTGGGGTCCTTCGGGGACTTGTGGCGCCATGCGCGCCCCGGAAGATCCCCAGAGCCGGTCTGGAGGTATCATCCTTGGCAGCCCCCACACTTTCCTCCATTTTCTCCTTGTGAACTAGCTACTCCCAAGACCCCCAGAACTGGTAGCGCATGGGTGTGAAGGTGCACATGTGCACCCCAGCGTCAGATGGGTTCTCCTCTGCCTTCCCTCGGTCGGCCCAACTCTGAAGGTCCTCTGAGAGACGCTGCTTCTCCGGCCTCCACCAGGGGTCGGCCAAAATCCGAGGGTACCTGCTACCCGTCCCCCAGGTAGAGGGCCAGCAGCCAGCTCTAGTCCTCTCCCTCCCTCTCCTGGCCAACTTCCGGTGACCCAGGCTCATACACGAACCCGGGTCATTGGCATGGCGCGAGGTGTGGCGTCCAGCACCTGGACCCTCAGCGCCACCAGGCCGGCGCCCCTCTGCCTTTGAAGCATTCTCTGAGGCAGTTTCCCATTTCTTTAAAATCTGCCCTCCTGAAGTCCAGGACCTTAGCCTTAGTGTTTTTTTTTTTTTATTTCCCCTGTCCTGTCTATATGCTAAACCACACTGTATGGTGGTCACTTATAGCCATGGGACTCTCCACTGTGACATCAGTAATACTGTCTCTGTTATTAAGCACCGGATCCAGCACTGCCCGTCCCTAATAGGTTCCAAAACTAGCTGCCTGAGAAATGCTTGTTGTATGTAGTCGAGGATGGCCCTGCTTCTTGACGTTGCTGCGACAAGAATGTCCCAGTCTACATCTGGTAGATTAAAGACCCCAATTATGAAAATTTCCCCAGTGCTGATCATTTTGCTAATGGCTTCCCCCAGGGCTCTGTCTAAATTCTCCCTGTGGCGGAGGCCTGTGCACCACCCCTGTGCGAATAAGGGCCTTCAACCCTGTCTCTAGGCTGACCCACAGTATCTACAGCCTTTCTTTGTCCCCATGTTGCCCCTGTATCCCAGTAGCTCTTATACAGTCCTTCACATATAAAACAACGCCTCTGCCTTTCCTCCCTGCCCTGCCAAAACATGGTGTAGCCGTGGTTGTCCGTGCACCATGATTCTGTGATCACCAGATCCAGATCTGTTTCTGTAATGACTGTCTGTGACTTTGGGCCTCCCCCATCATGTATGGCACTAAATGTTGGAACCATCAACCCTTCATGTAGCTCTTTCTAACTATGTATGGCATTTGGTGAAAATGATAGTTGCCCATGAAAAAGGGATCCTGGAAGCCATTATGGTGAGTTTCTAGTTTTTTTCCCCATGAACTTAGCATTTTAAGTTTGCCCTCCCCGCCACCAATGCCTTTAATTTTTTTCTCCAAGTGACTCTTGTTTGAAGTACCGCTACCTGTTACCTTTTTAGGCTTGTAGTACACTACTGGATTGAATTTGGCGTTTAGCATCAGTATGACTATATACATCACCATTACCGTCTGTCATTTTGATTATAGGCCCTTGTCTCCCTGTTTTTGGGACCCCCTATTACCCAGGGCACTAAATGATGGATCCATTGACCCCTTTATTTTTGTAAATCTAATTAGTAGTCCTTTCTAGCAATGTATGGCATTAGTGAAAATATGATAGTTGCCCATGAGAAGGGCCCCAGAATCCATTACGGCAGATTTATAATTTTTTCCACTCCAAGATGGGAGCAATAGTTGAGAGGGAAGAGGGGAAGTTGGCCCTGCAAGGGGACCTGGACACTCTGGAAAGTTGGGCTCACACATGGAAATTAAATTTCAATATCACCAAGTACAAGGTGTTGCATCTTGGGTGGGGAAGCTCTAAACACAGGTACACCCTGGGAGGGGAGGCGCTGGAGGCGTCAACGGGGGGAAAAAGACCTAGGGGTCGTGGTGGATGCATGTATGAATAACTCTGAGCAGTTCAGGAGAGCGGCTAGCAAGGCAGACAGGATGTTCGGATGCATCGTAAGGGGGATCACCTCTAGGAGCAGGGAAGTGATTCTGCCGCTGTACAATGGACTGGTTAGACCACACCTTGAGTACTGTGAACAGTACTGGAGACCACACTTGAAGAGGGACATGCAGCTTCTGGAGAGGGTACAGAGGAGGGCAACTAAGATGATACGAGGACTTGGGGATTTGACGTATGAGGACAGACTTGAGGAACTCTGCCTGTTTCCATTGGAGGAGAGGAGAGACTGGGGACCTAATTGAGGTCTTCAAGTACCTCGAGGGAATAAATAGGGTAAACACGGAGGGGATATTTAGACTAAAGCAGGGAGGTATCACCAGAAGGCATGGTTTGAAGTTGGAAGGTAGAAGGGTGAGGGGAGAAAAGAGGAGGAGTTTTTTTCACTGAGAGGGTGGTGGGCCTTTGGAATGCGCTGCCTGGTGAGCTGGTTCAGAGATCCACAGTGGAGGGCTTCAAGAGAGGGTGGGACAGACACAGAAAGCGGATGTATCAGATGATGGCCTGGCCCAGGGGGGGTAGGGATGGATGATAGGGGTTTCTGGAACAGAAGGGCGGGGGAGGGCCTCGGCACCCAACCAGGGATCTGAGGTTCAAGCAGACTTGATGGACCGTAAGGCCTAATCTGCTGGCAGTTAGTATGTTAGTAACTCAGAATTGTGCATTTGGATCCCCCTTTCCACCTGGGTCTTTTTCTTTTTGTCTCAGTGAACCTTATTTGAAGTAGAACTGCCTGATAGCTTTTTAGGCTTGTCTCACATTAGTGGCTTGGACATGGCGTTTGGTGTTAATACAGCATATATTTCAGAATCACCCCATATAATTTTGATTGCATGTGTTTGCCTACCCTGTTTTTGGGGTAGCCTATCACCTGTGACACTGAATGATGGACCCATCAACCCCTATTTTTATTTTTAGCTAATTAGTAGTCTGTTCTAACAGTGTGTGGTAGTTGGTGAAAATATGTTGGTTGCCTGTGAAAATTGGTCCTAGAAGCCATCTGTTTAGTTGTTTATTTTTCTTTATTGTTTGGCACCCAGAGCCTCTGGGAATGGGCGGCATATAAATAAAATTGCTTTGCCTCACTGCAGATTTCTAATTTTTTTTTCAATGAACTCAGAATCTTAAGTTTGGGTACCCCTTTCCACCAGGGTTTTTGTCTTGGTAATCTTGTTTGAAATAGTACTATCTGATACCTTTTTAGGCTTGTTTCACTTTATTTGGTTGGACATGGTGTTCGGCATTACTATGGCCATATGTTGCTTTCGTCCTTTATCATTTTTATTATGGGCCATTGCCTACCTATCATTGGGGCACCCTATTACCCATGACACTAAATGATGGACCCATCAACCCCCTACATTTTTTTGTCTCATTGACTCTTATTTGAAGTGCTCCTACCTGACACTTTTTTAGATTTGTATCACATTAGTCGGTTGGACATGGTGTTTGGCGTCAGTATGGCCATATACATCTGCATTGTTTGCCCACTGTCATATTAATTATGGGCCCTTGCCTGTCTCTCTTTGTGACACGCTATCACCTGTGACACTAAATGATGGACCCACACATCCCTACATTTGTTTAAAGATAGTAACCCTTTCTAACAATGTATGCAGTTTGGTGAAAATGTTCGTTGCCCATGAAAAGGGGTCCTGGAAGCCTTTACAGTGAATTCTGTCTTTTTTTAATGACCTCACAATTTTAGGCTTGGGTTCCCCCTGCCAGCTGGGCCTTTAATTCTTTGTCTTTTGTTTGATGTTTGGCGTCAGTGTGGCCATATGTAGACTTGGCCCATCAACGCAGCAGTAACTGCTAGCAACGCCGGCGACTCAAGTTCGGAAATGAGCCCGGCTCACCAGGGTGGAGGGGAGGATGAGGAAGGTAGGTTGTCATCCTTGCTGCAATATAGCCACTTGGGTGACCCCAGGTGGCATTGCATCCGAGGGCCCCATAGGAAGAATGGACGCAGGCTGGAGGTGTGGAACGGTAGCATGCTTGCCGTGAACATGCCTGTGGAACCTCCCATTCATGCCTGCATCTGTGGGGATTGGGAGAAACAAGGGAAAAAACACACTGCCAGGATGGACGATGGACTCTGGCGAACCAAAGGGGATCAACTCTGAATGACTCGTTTGCCAGTCTGAGAAAAAAAAATGCAGTTTGGGGGACACTTCCCCTTTTCCCGGTCTCAGGAGAGATAGCTGAGGATGCATGGAGGTAGGCAGCTGATGGGGGTTGGAACTTGGTAGAGTAAAGGCGCCTAGGCGATCCCAGAGGGACATCAAGGCAGTAGCGTATTGTATGGCATAAACAAAGAATTAAAAAAAAAAAAAGGCCATATACGTTTCCATCGAACCTTGTCGTTTTGTGACTGCCTGACTTTTCTACCTGTCTTTGGAGCTGCCTATCACCCATGACACTAAGTGATGGTCTCATCAACCCTTACATGTATGTAAAGTTAAGTAATAACCCTTTGTAACAGTGTATGGAATTTGGCAAAAATGTTAGCTGCCTGTAAAAACAAAACAAAAGCCTCTCTGGCAGAAAGATGCAGTATGGTGAAAGTTTGACATAGTAGTTGACCGCGATGGAAAAGGTTATTCCACTAAAAAAATTATGCCTCGGTGCACAATGGGGAGTGTTGAAGTGTGGCAGGAGTCGGTGTCCCTAGTTGGAAAATGTGATTCCTCCTTTTCCTGGCAAGAGAAAAAGAAGATAGACTGAACAACACACTTCCACAGTTGTGGTGTTCGTATCTTCTCTTTGCATAGGGCCCTGTGCTTCTGCACCCGTGGGTGCCAGAGGTCTTTGGCTGACAGATGAACTGGCTGCCTTGTGCATCTGTGGCCAGATGCCGCCCATTAGACAGCCTAATTCTTGACATTTGTTGCCACGTGGATGTGCTGGGCCCACAGGGCCCTGCACTGCCATAAGCAAATGGGTTCTCTTCCCTTGGTTCAGGGCAGAGAGGGCTCTACGTGTCTTCCTCTGTTGACGCAGGTCCCAGAGGGACTGTTTGTGAATGAGTACAATTTGACTGTCTCTAAAAGAAAGGAAATTAATTCCAAAAGCAGCATTAAAGTACCAGTTAGGGTTCAACTTAATGCCACAAAAGTAGGGAAATGTAGCATTAGGGTTTCCAACCTTAATTCCCCACTCTTCCAAGCAATAAAAGGACAATACCACACAAGAAAGCGACAAATTGCCATCATCAGGTAAGACAAACCACATATACAACTGTTTCCAGATGACACAACTGCAGTAGTACTGACTTGCTACCTTCCTGGATTTGTATCTTCAGCCACAGCTTTGTGCGTATGTGTATGTGTGTGTCATACACCATCTGTGAGTACTTGTCATTTCAGGAGCTCGGAGACCCCACACCCCGTGGACCCAGGCTCACTCCAGGAGCACCAGAAGTGACTTCTCTGAGGGACCTGGTCCAGCCGAAGGACCTTCCCCATTGTACATACTCCTGGAGGCAAGGTAAGCCCTGGGAGATGGCAGTGGTGATGGGATTGGGGCTGCCCCCCAGAGCATCGAGAAGAACTGTCTCTGGCTGAGGGGGAGGAAAAATAGAAAAAAACAGTACTTTTGCAGTGTGGGTATCTTGGATTTCTGTATGGAGCTGCGGAAGCGCAGGCTGCACAAGGGCCTGCGCTTCTGCAGCCATAAGTTGGTGTGAATGTCTTGCATCTGCAGAGGTGCCTGTGCTTCTGCAGACAGAAGTACATTTGTGATTTGGATATCTGTGATTCTGTGGTACCTGAGCTTCTGCAGCCAGAGGTCGGTGTGTATGCCTTACACCTGCAGCTGTAGAAGTTGGTGTAAATGTCTTGCATATGTGGCTGCAGAAGTGTTCTGCAGACAAAAGAACTGTTATCATTTGGGTATCATGGATTTGTATCTGGCTGTAGGAGCCTATGATTCTGTGTACAGAAATGCTGTTTTGAGTATTGTGAAATTTTTTTTTTTTTTTTTTTTTTTGCCTTTAATCTATATTTTTAGCCCTGCACAGCCTAATCCTCCACCCCGCAGCCCCATCGCCGGCATCCAGGTACTCACCTCCCCCAGTCTTCCCCCATGGCTTACCTCTGTGGCAGGGTGTCGATGGAGAGGGGTCCTGCAGTCCGGCACAGAGCCTGTGGAGGGTTAGCTTTATCCATGGTGTGACCAGATGAAGTTTTCTAGTTAATCCTGGAAGGACTGATTTGCAACGTCATTCAGATGCCCCACGCACGCTACAGTGTGTGGGATGTTGACGACTGCCAACCCATCAACCCCATTACACCAGCACTGGCTGCTGATCCCCAAGCCTCTGCTAGAGAGCAGACAGGTGCCGGGACCCACAGCCCTCCCACTCCAGAGGAGGAGAGCCATTCTCTGTACGCTCAATCTCCCTATCTCCAGCCAGCCCCCTGCGATCAGAGTCCTTCACTGAACCCGGGTCGCCGGTGTGGCAGCAGGTAAGGCAAAAATAGGTGCCTCTACCCTCCGTGCCACTGGGCCAGCTAAGTATTGTGGATTTTTCTCTGGAGCCACAAGCAAGTGTGTATGTCTTGTGGTATGCGTATCACAGATACAAATCCATGAAGGTAGCACATCATTGCTACTGTATTTGTGTTATCTAGAAACTGTTCTATATTATGTTTGTTTTACGTGATGATGGCTGCTGTGGTTGCTTGTGTGGACTTGTCCTTTTGCTGCTTGTGGAGGCCGGGGAGTTAGGGTTGGAAACCCTATTGTCACATTTCCCTATTTTTGTGTGTTAAGTTGAACTCTGTCACATTGGCGCAATATTTTAACTGAATGTATTTTATAAATAAAATGGTGTGTGGAAGTGTTTCTGGATATAGTTCTTAGTTTTGCAGAACGATGAAAACAAAAATGTTGACCATATTTGAACAACACAGTTAAATCTGTTGAAATGTAGACAAGAGACAGACTTCAGTATCTCTTCATTGCATCCAGTGGGATTACGTATTTGATGAACATGCCAGAGTAACTATAACATGCTTGACTTCTATTGAATTTGAAAGGAAACAAAAAGAACAGCTTTACATATCTGTACAGTAAATAAACCATTTGAGTCGTTGGGAGTGTTAGAACCCTTCAAACTGTACTGGAAATGTGAAGGCTTAAACCATAGAGATTCTTCTCAGATTGGGGCTCTATGTCATTTCCATGTAGTTTTTTTTTTTTAGTTATTTGAGCATTATTTTAGATAAACTTTGTTTTTATTGTCTTAGGTTTGCAGAATGTTAAAGTTCCCATTCACAGTATGTGAATCCCGTAGGGAAACCTAGATTAACAGTTTATTTCTATGTCGACATAGGTATATTGCATGCCGAAAAATTGCACACAGGCAGCAGCTTTCCTTAGAGGAGCTGTCTGCAGGCATTATGTGTCATATACTGTATCGTCCAAAATTTCTTCAGAAAGTTCAACCCCCAAAATGGAGTTCAAAGTAATGCTAATTGTGATCCAAACCTTGGCTGTGCTTAGTTATGTTATTTGATACCTTTTTTTATATTTCAGAGTGGTTGTGCATTTCAAAGAACAGGGTTCTCCTCTAGGATATGTATATATTTTCATCCTAAACTGAAAGCCAAATTTCTCAAAATGGGAGCCTGAATTTTCATTATATCAAACTTTGTGTGCTTCATTTTTATTGTAATGCTTCAAATAATAAAATACAAAAAAAAATCAGTCAAATGAAGTATTTAGGGGTTTAGCCCCTATCTTTCTGAAGTATGTCCTCTTGAATAATCAAAACAGGGGCCAAATTGCTTATGTGGAAGACACCGATTTCTGTCTGTCTAGCTAATACATAGAGCGGACTTTTGCCCTATAGGCCTAATTAGCAGTCATTTCCCTATAAACTGTAGAAATTAAAACCGTATGCCACAGGGAAAAAAATAATTAAAACTATATACCATTACCATGCCAATCGGAGGTATATACCCACAGTACATAAAATCATATAGTGCCACAATATTTATCAAAATCAATGAAAAAAACTAACAGGTGGTTTGTCCCAATTAAGCGTCTGTCCTGATTTTCAGAAGCTTGAATATTTTACTCTCCACTCACTACCAACACTTGCCCCATACATTGTAAACAACAGAACAACGCAAATGTGGTACCTGTACAACATACTGTACTGAAAACACTGTCCACTGGAGTTGTTTCTTAGCTTAGTCCCAAAAAAAAACAGCACATGTTACTGAGCCATCATGCACTGCTTGCATATCATGGTTATAGAGCGTCCAGCACTAAAGTGTTGCAGCTTTCAATTAAAGTTGAAGTTACATGGTTGGGTAGGATTAACCTACTTAAAATGAATGTTCTACCGAAGCTCCTTTACACCATGCAGATGGTGCCATTCTGCTCCTCGAATAAGGATCTTAAAAGATTGGAGTAAGGTTTTTCTGAATTTATTTGGAAGGGAAAGAAGCAAAGGATTAGTTTAAAAAAAGCTCAAGGCTTCAAGGGAGAATGGAGGTTTGGATTTCACTGATATTAAAGGATACTACTTAGCTGTCCAGTATCGTTATTTACACACTTGGGTAAACTGAGGTAGGGCAGCTAGTTGGCTTAGCTTAGAAGAGGTGGGATGCCCTGGTAGCATATCAGCCTGTCACTAGGTGGGTAATCCAAACCCCTTTAGTCATTAGTCATTTCAGTGTTGGAGACGTGGAGGACCATCAAGAAAAGGAGGGGGGGCAGACCTTGTGAATACACTTTTGGTCCCTGTTGTAGGTAAGTAACCCTTTCTTCCTTCCTTCTGGGTTTGGAAGATCTGGGGTTCTTACTGTGGCAAAATAGAGGGGTCCATTGTTTGGGTGATTTTTTTGCTAGTATGGGAATGCTTACCTTTGGGGAGATCCAGTTGAGATTGGGGATTCCTCACTCTCATTTCTTTAGATTTCTACAAATTTGGAATTACGGTAAAAAATTAGATAGGATGTCTTTGCTGAATTCCCCCCTACTAACTTGAAGTGAAAAGTTCTCAGTATTAAGAAGAATCAGTGAAGGGCCTCATTGGGAGAGCTGCTAAACAGGACAGAGCTTTCTTTCCTAGTAATTCTGTTAAGTCCAAACAATGGTGGGGAAAGTACCTTGGCATCCAAATGTCTAAAGCTAATTGGGATTGCTGCTGGGATCTCACATGGGCCTTCTCCTCTGCAATAAGGAAATGCAATACAAATTTATACACCGGCTATATTATCCCCCAAGTGTTGTCCATCGGTTCTATCCGGCTGTCTCTCCAAACTGTGGTCGTTGTGGGGCATCTCAGGAACATTTTTTTTATTATTTTTGGGATTGCCCTTGTTCGGACCCATATTGGAGGGGAATTGCACATGAGTTATCAGTGATTGGTGGGAGGAGGTGTCACATTATAGAGATCTTTCCTCTGTCGCTCTTATTCAGAGTGGAGGGGATGGAGGAAGAGGAGTGGTGTCTATACCCTATATGGATAAGGGTTTTGTTAACTGTAGCCTGTCAAGGGATTCAGAATATGTGAGTGGCAGGCACAGTACCAACAATAGAGCAGTGAAGACGGTTGGCTATCCAGGTACTAGCAGTGGATAAACTCACTTATGTTTTAAAGGATAGAGAGGAGAAGTTCCTGACTGATTGGGGTAGATTTCTGGACTCCCTCATGGTTGGAAAAGCTATGTTGTTGTGGGAAGGTGGGGGAGGGTAAATACCACTACCACATATAAATATAGATCTGTAACGCTGGTGTCATGGATGCCACACCCGATTCATTGGCTAAATAGAGTTGATGGCCCGAAAACACTCTTGATCTAGTGCAGGAGCATGGAGCAGGTTAAACTGAATTAAAATGGCCTAAGGAACTATATTTGTCATAATTTATATATGAAAAGTGGTACATTGTTAAGAAAACGCACATTTTTTTTCTCTTTTTTTATTTATTATACTTACTAAATGTTAAGGGTCTTATATTTTCCTTTTTAAGAACAGGAGATATTACTGGATTGTATGGGTCTGATTTGAATTGACAGTAATTGGTTATTTTTTTATATATACGGGCAAAAATGGAATTAATCTATAGAGCTGTAGTAAATGTACCTGGTTAAACAATTAGAGTAATAGATTGACTGTCATGAAGTTCTTTGTAAGCTTGTATGATCTGCTAATGTTTGGACAGCAATGCTGAACCCTGAAAAAACTGAGGTGTTGGTTGTGGACCAGGGTTGCTGTGAGGCGGGTTTGTTAGCTGGATCACCCTCGGGCTTATGGCTTGGGGGTGTCCAGCTGACTATCTCAGACCGGGTGCGGAACTTGGGCGTTGTATTTGTCGATTGTCTGACTTTTAAGTTTCAGGTGTCAGCAGTTGTTAAAACCTGTTTTTCATCATCTGAGTAACATCGTCCGGGTGAAGCACTTGGTTCCTCCAGAGAATCTTCCAACTTTGGTCCATGGCTTCGTTAACTCCCGCCTGGACTATTGCAGTGTCCTGTACCTAGGGCTTACAGGGGTTGAACTTCGCCGCCTGCGGCTAGTGCAGAATGTAGCAGCTAGGCTTTTGACTGGTTCTTCTAGGTCCAGTCATATAATGCCTGTGCTCCTCAGACTGCACTGGCTACCAGTTTGTTGGCGAATCACCTTCAAGGTCGGTTTGCTGACCTATAAGGCCCTACACGATCAGGGACCTGCTTACCTGAAAGATCTCCTGCGTCCCTACTGTCCCCCTCACTGACGAGGGATTGCTAGAGATTCCCAGGGTTCACTTAAAAACTTTAGGGGCAGGATTTTTTAGTTTTATGGCCCCGACCCTGTGGAATTCCCTACCTCGTCAGGTACGAAATTGCCCGACTGTCCAGAGCTTTAAAGGAGCTTTGAAAACCTACTTTTTTAACAAAGCTTTTTATGACTGTTAATTATTTAATCTCAGTCTTGTTTTAAATCTTGTTTTAAATATTTATTGTTTTATGTAATTTGTAAAGGTGCCTTGGTTTAAGAAAGGTGCCTTAAATAAATAAAGATTGATTGATTGATTGACTGTCTTCTCCTTTTCGTGTAGTATTGTTTATACTGTTTTTTCCTTTGTGTGTATGTTTGCTATGGCTATTTATTGGAATTTTTTTTTTAATTTAGCTTCTGTTTTATTTAGCTTTCAATAAACATATGATTAAAAAAAAAGTTGAAGTTAAAACATTAAAACGTTAAACTCTACTCGATTAATTTCTCATCATCATAGTTGTACCTGATGAGCACACTGTGAGAGCTGATTGTGCAAGCAAGGGCCAATTATGGTGATAAAGCTTCCGGCTCTAGAGTACTGCAAGTGTTGTGGCTTTCAAGATAAGCTAACTAGGGTATCTGGCTCTAAACTAGGTGTTGCGACTCCGAAGACAAGCTAACTAGGAGGAAGAGGTGAAAATTTTTTTTTTACCTTGCGAGCACTCGGGGGCACTGAGGTTTATGATGACAGCATATGATCGCACGTGTAAGTAGGCTTCTCTTCAGAGTATCGACAGAGAAGGGTGCATCATGGGGAGTAGGGGTTGCGGTATGGAGAATCTGGCAGCAGTGACATATAGGTGACAGTTAAGACGTATTCACAGGCTCATTTTAATGTGTAATATTCAAGCAGTGTGAGTCTGTGTGTGTGTGTGTGAATGTATGTTTTAATACTAACATACTAAAATGGCAGCAGAATAGGCCTAACGGTCTTTCCTGTCTGCTCGATTGGTCAGCCCCCACCCTGGGAGCTGACTTTGCTACCAGCTTCTCCGTTCCCAGTCCAGGGTATTCTTGCTGCATTGGATTTAGCTTCCAGAACCCTTCCCTGTACTTGTCCACCCCTCTTGAACCCCTCCACAGTCTCTGCCTCCACCAGCTCCCCGAGCAGCACATTCCATGGTTCTGCTACCCTCTCGGTGAAGTAACCTCCTCCTTTCTTCCCTGATCCCCAAGCTTCCACCCATGCCCTCTAGTTGCCCCATGCCTTCCTTGAGACACCCTGACTCATCCCCTATTTACTCCCTTCATGTACCTGAAGACCTCTATCATGTCCCCCCGGTCCCTTCTCTCTTCCAGTGTGTACATACTAGCATACTAAAATGCCAGCAGAATAGGCCTAACAGTCTCTGGAGTCTGCTCAATTTTCAGCACCTGCACTGAGGGTCGATTTTGGTGTCCCCACCTCCTTTGGGTTATACTGTCCCCAGTCCCAGATGTTCTACCTGTACTGGGCCTGGTCAGATTTACTCTCCCTTTGTACCTGTCCCATCCCCATTTAAACCTGTCAACAGTCTCCACCTCTACCAGCTCTTTGGGCAGTGTATTCCATGGCTCCACCACCCTTTGAGTGAAATAATATCTCCTCCTCTCCCCTCTGAGCCTGCCCCCTTCCAGCTCACACCTGTGATCTCTCATTGCTCCACCCTCCTTCCTTTGGCACACCCTGACTGGGCCTCCTTTATTGATCCCTTTCTTGTGCTTAAAGACCTCTATCATGTCCTCCCTGTCCTTCCTCTCCTCCACGGTGTACATGTCGAGCTCCTGGAGCCTCTCCTCATATAGGTCCTCTCCCCAGGCCCCTGATCATTTTGATTGCTCTCCTTTGGACCCTCTGTAGGACTGTAATGTCCCTTTTTAAATGTGGTCTCTAAAACTGCACACAGTACTCGAGGTGTGGCCTAACCAAGCAGTTGTACAGTGGAAGGATCACTTCTGCATTTCTGGAGGTAGTATTCCTGGCGATGTATCCCAGCATCGTATTGGCCCTTGCCGCTGCCCTCCTACAGGTCTCTGAGTTGTTCATTTGACATCTACCACTACCCCCAGGTCCCTCTCACCCTCCGTGACTTGAATCATGTCTCCTCCCAGGGTACACCCCTGGCCTGGATTTCTGACTCCCAGGTGCAGAACCTTGCACTTTCCCACATTCAATTTTAGTTTCCATTTTCCCAACCACCTTTCCAGAGCCTCCTGCAAGGCCACCATCCCCTCCTCATCCATCACTGCGCCCAGCTTTGAGTTGCCTGCAAAGGGACTTCTCTCACTCCTGATGTTGGAGACATATGTGTTGAACAGGAGTGGCGCCAGCACTGACCCCTGGGGAACCCCACTAGTAACCCACCTTGGGGATGAGGCTAACCCTCCAACCACCACCTGAGTATGCTCAGAGAGCCAATTTCCTATCCAGCTTAACAACTGTCTCCCTACCCCTGTTTCCTTCAGCTTAGCCAGCAGGCCACTGTGGGGTACTGAATCAAACGCCTTGCTAAAGTCCAGAAAGAGGACATCCACTGACATACCCTGGTCCAGGGCCCTCGTCACTCAGTCATAGAACTCAACAGTGTTTGTCTGGCAGGATCTTCCCGTGACAAAGCCATGCTGCCTATCATCCAAGTACCCAGTTTGCTACAGTAACCCCCCTAGCCTTTCCTTGACAATACCCTCCATCACCTTGCCGACCACCGATGTCAGGCTAACAGGCCTGTAATTTCCTGCCTCCTCTCTTGACCCCCCCCCCCTTGTGAATTGGCACAGCATGGGCCAACCTCCAGTCTTGAGGCACCCACCCAGTCCTCAGAGAGAAGTTGAAAAGCTCTGCTAGAGGGACTGGCAGGACATCCGCCAGTTCCCTCAGCACCGTGGGATGTATCTCATCTGGCCCAGGTGATTTCTCCGTCAAAGGGACCTGAGGGATTCCTTTACTCTCTCTACCGGGATTTCATCCTCCACGTCCTCCCGCTTTTCACCCTGCACTGCTGGTTCCCTACCTGTCTGTGGTGGCTGCTTCCTTTCCCCAGACCTGTCAGGGCCCCTGGTCTCTACCGGTCCCACCCCTTCCTCCGGTGCTCCTCCACCCCCCCCGGTAAAAGCTGAGGCAAAGTACTCATTTAGGACTTCTGCCTGTTCCCCTGCCTCTTGTGCCCAACCATCCCCAATCCTTATCTTGTTAATCTGACCTGTTGCTTTCCTTTTTTCCCCCCTATGTATCTAAAGAACCCCTTGTCTCCCCCCCTGGTTCCCACTGGCCAAGGACAGCGCCTTTTTTGCCTTAGCTTCTCTCACCACCCTGGTGACTCTCTTGGCTGTCAGCTCATATTCCTCCTGATCCCTTTCGCTCCTTGAGCACTTAAAACGCCTGTAGGTCGCCTTCTTTTCCCTCACTACCTCCTGTACCTCCCGGGTCCACCAGCAGGGTTTTCTGGCCTTTCTGGACATATTTAGCTCTTTGAGCCTCTCCCCATAGGTCCTTCCCCCCCAAGCCCCAGATAATTTTGATTGCCTCCTCTGGACCCTCTCTGGGAGTTCAGTGTCCCTCTTTAAGTGTGGCCTCCAAAACTGCATGAAGTACTCAAGAGTGCGGCCTCACCAAGCAGTTGCTCTGAAGGAGTATCCTTCCTTTCTTCTGGAGGTGATCCCCCTGCGATGCATCCCAGCATCCTGTTGGCCTTGGCGCTGCCCTCCTACAAGTCTCAATTGTTCATCTTGACATCCACCACCACCCCCAGGTCCCTCTCTGCCATGAGATGTGTGCATCCCCGGGTGTACACTTGGCCCAGGTTTCTGGCTCCCAGATGCAGTACCCTGCATTTTCCCGCATTGAACCTCAGTTTCCACTTTCTACACCACCTTTTCAGGGCCTCCAGGTACCCTTGTAGGGCCACCCTCCCCTCATCCCTATCCACCGACGCCCCCAGCTTTGAATCATCTGCAAAGAGACTCATCTCACTCATGATGCCCTTTCTTATGTCAGCGACGTGAGCGTTGAACAGGAGGGGCCCAAGGACCAATCCCTGAGGGACCCCACTAATAACCCTCCTTGGAGATGAGACAGTCCCAAACCTCCGGTCTTGGAGCCAGTTCCCTATCCATCTGATCATCTGGTTGCCAACCCCCATTTCCTCTAGCTTATCCAACAGGCCCCCATGAAGAACAGAGTCAAACGCCTTGCTGAAGTCAAGAAAGAGGACGTCCACCGGCCTACCCAGGTCCAAGGCACTTGTCACCCAATCATAGAATTCCACAAGGTTTGTCTGTCACGATTTCCCTGGGACGAAGCCATGCTGTCTATCGTCCAGGCACCCCGACTTTTCCAGTTCTCCGGTTGTGGGTCAGTGTGAAAATGGATGATTGTATCATCCCAATGAAACAGCATCACAGTCCCTATTAAGTGAATAGTGGCTCATAGAAAACAGTGACCACTTGACCAGTTCCCAGTGGGATGTCCCAGTGAAGCGAATGTCCCAATTATCCACCTCCCGATTAAGTGGCTTTGACTGCACCTATCAAACCAATTCCCAACATTATTTAAACACTTACTACAGGACACACTCAAAAAGCTGCTCCCACCCCCACATACTGTACCATGCCACCTCTGCCTTTGACTGCAGAAACCATGCTATTCCTCAGCACCGACTACGCCATACAAAAGGATGGACTGCTGCAGCCATGTCTTCTCTTATAGGAGGACCCTTCATTATGGAAAATCAAACCACATAAAAAACAGAAAACAGCAAAAATGCCACTACACAACAAAAGAACATTAGGGCGCAAAAACACAAGCAAAACATGAAATGATCACAAATGCCATCAAAAGATAAAAATGACCACCGTGATGTATTATATAGAATAAACGACAGGTAAGTGTGCTGTATGGAAATATACCATCTTGAGCCTAGTTTTTTTTTTTTTTTTTTACTTTCTGTTTATAACCCCTTCTGCTTTGACTGGCCTATTTTTGAGGCCCCCCAAACCCATCACTCATCTTCTCTGGGACTCACCCCTTACTTCCTTGGCCTCAGTGGCATATCGTTCCTGGTGGGGCTGTGGTCACTGGGGACCCTAGGGTCCTTAAGTCAACTTCCACCAGCGTCTGGAGGTGGTTGCCACAGTCGGCGGTGCGGAGCCTGCGGAGGGATCTCCCCTTCATCCTGCACTGTCAGGATGGTTTTTCATGGTTGCTCACCTCCCCTGGTAGGATGTTACTTTGCAGGGGTCTCTTGAGGACTGTAGTATATATTCCACCCATGGTCACCTAGGTGGCAGCAGTGCTATGGAGGGAGAGAAGTACTCTCCGTGGATGAGTGCATTCTTTGGGATAATTGATTATCCTTCCCCTTGCCAACCCTAGACAATCTCAGCTAATTTCTGGATGAGAGCATTCTCTAGGATAGTTGATCCTCCTTGCCCCAGCCAGCCCCAGAAAACCATGGCTCACTTCCAGACACACAGTCACCAGTAGCGCGAGTGTAACCCCACTGCTGTGCAGATGGGACAACTTTATAGTGAGCTTAATAGTGCCGCTTGACTTCCGGGCTTGTGACACACATTATTACCTTATTGGGTGCCCCGATGGGTATATTTCCCCATACACCACACACCCACACTTCCTATCTTATCATTTTATAGATAGCCACTCTAGCTGTTAATGTTTGTAGTGCAGCAAATCATCATCTCCCTATCAAGGAACTTGTGAGCAAGGTGGGTATGACTTGACAAATTAGTTGTCTGATGCAAGAGGCTGACAGTTTTTGTCAGCATGAATGTTAAAATTTTTAATCTGCTGGACAGAAGAAATGATAAAACACAATGAGCTATTTGTCCATTGTCTACAGTCCTGGTTTCAGCAAAGCTAAACTCATAAAACAGTGACAGCATAGGAGGAGCCAACTTTTGGTTTTGCCAGTGGGTCTTTAAATAAACAGGCAAAGAAATTCAGGGTATTGGGGAGTAGTGGGGGGAGCAGAACCACTGCTCCCTTCACACCAAAAGTTGGCACTATGAAAGGCATTTTAACACATTATTGCTATCAGTAAGTGGTCAGTTGAATTACAAATGACCCTAGTTCTTACACAAAACTATGGCTAGAATAATTGTGAAATGGCTTCCAGAGCTATGGATGGCTATCCAAAAATAAATTTGTTTTGTTGGCAGTTAAACCTGAAAGAACCCCCTTAGTACATATGCTGTTCAAGCTAAATGTATCGGATAGGTTTTTGCTTGCATTAAAACCCTTCAGTAAAATAAAAGAATGTTAACAGTAGGCAGGTTTGGTAATGACATAGGGTTAAATGAATGAAAACCGAGAAGAAAGCTCTACATAAAGCTCCCCATGGCAAGGAATGCTGATTTCCATTTCCTCCTCCAAATATGATGAATCACATGACTCTGCAACGTTTGCCATGTCCTTTAGAACTGAGTTAGTATGTGGCTTTGAGAAATCACAAGAACACGCTCAGGAATATCTGTCTAGATGCAGTTAGAGTATATTGTATTACTGTTACTGTAAAAGGGTTAGTAACAGAAAACTGGAATTCAGTTAATGATGCCAGAGCAGAAGATTTGCAAAAATGCATCTTTGGTTGGAATTTTGGTTTGTTTTTGTTTGATAGTTTGCCCTTGTTCCTTAGTTTTCATTAAAAGTTGCAGGAAGAGTGACTATTGTACGAGAACTTATATTTGTCACAACATGAGCTGAAAAACTAACCAACCGTGTACCTTCTTTTTATTCAAATGTTGTATACATCACACCGATCATGTGCATACAGATATTGCCAATTGTGAAGAAAGTCAGTGTTGACTTTAAAGTTCACGTATGATGTAAAATTAAACATCTTTGAAATGGTCAGTATTTTTATATAAACAATGTTGTTTTGGGCTGTGCAGGGTTTTTAGTTCAGTGGTCGCTATACCATATGAAATTTACATCACAAACCTCCTTCCTTCCATGTCAAAAAAAGTCATACAGTCTGGCAAACTTTTCTGTCATTGTTGATGGACCTGGTAAGTTCAGTCTGCAAACTTTGCCTAAACCTGTGTGTGTTGACCTTACTGATCTTCAGACCACTCACTAATGTAGACAAAAAGCCATTTGTTTTAAAGATTAATGAGTCAGATATTTATCTGATAATCTTTGGTAGTTGTGCCCTTCCTGGTTGTTTTAATACTGTGTACTATACAAATACACAATAAAAAAAACTGCTGAATTTTCCAGTTGTGAAAAATTGATTTCCAAGTTTGATTGTGGGACAAAAGATGGAACCGTTTATGTACATCAAAAATGTTCTTTAAAGATGGAAATGTCTGGTATTTTGCATTTTGTTTGCATTCCTTTTTTTTTTTTTTTTTACAAAATAGTAATCAATTGTATTTTGAACATAACATATTTAGAAATGATATACTGTATTAAACACGTCATGGTGATACTATGAGGAGAGGGTTGTACTGATCACAGAACTGTAGATTTGATGTAATGCTTTCACGTATGACAAGTATTGCTCAGTAGCTGACTTCCTTATTGGAAGTGTACTAGGCATAATTCTATTTAAAGTGTGGCAGATTACTTTATTTTAGTGTGGTGTTCTTAACCGATCAATAAATGAAAGCAAAATCCATGACTTTGAGGCAAAAAACTACATTTCTGTTGCACTTTTTGTTGTAGCGCGAGTTTGTCTCCTGGTCAGTCATGGTATTCATTGCCAGTTGTGCTGAATACTTTCCTATACAGAGGAAGCAGTGTTACCTGAAAATGGGCAGTGTTCTTTGGTAGTTTTGTTACCATGGGTTCATATCTAAATTTGTAGCCTGATAAGATGTTAATGGGAACGTGCTTTGAGACACCTGAACTGTTCTTATTGCATCAGATTTTCTACTGTGTGGAAAAATGATGGCTAATTGTCAGAAGAAAGTGGCAACTGTCTCTGTTGCTGTAATTAAAATCTTAGCTGCATGCTGTGGACTGCAGGGTAGACAATTATGGATTCTTCTTTTTTGAGTTTGTTCAACAGTACATGGCTCAAATTGTGAATATTTTGGATCAGAGAATTCCTTGGGATTGAGCTAGTTCATAGTCCCTTAAGAGATTTTAAAATGCTGTCTAGATTGATTGTAAAAGGGTTTTGAAATACAGTAAACTCAGACTATTGAATAGCACGACTAACATATTTTTTGCATAATGGCCACCTTCAGGTCATTAGAGGGAATGCAGAGAGAAACACAAGGGCAAGCTGTACAGCTGCCATTATGCAACAGAGACAGAAAGAAAATGGCAGCCAGAACCAGTGCTGCCATAACAATATGATTTAACTCTTTGAAGACTTGGTTGCTTTTTACCATATTAAAATATTATATTGCTAGCCAGTTTTGACAGGACTATTGATTAATTTGGTCTGCGTTTTCATTAGGTTTAGTTGTGATCTGCCCAGTAGAAGATTTTTAGCAGCCTGTAAAATCGGATTTAAATTCTGTCTTGCTAGTACATTCAGTTTAACTGTCAAAAGAGACATTCTGTAGTTACAGAAATACTGATAACTGAAAACATAACGCTACAAACGGCAAAAAAATTAAATACTTTTCAGCTTTTCATGAAACAAAATAGACGTGTTACCATTAGAGTATGTTAGTAACCCTTAGTGTGTTGGGTTAAAGTTGGAAAATAGTTCAGATTCTCAGGTGCCTTCATATTCCATTGGGTTCATAGTGAGGCCTAGTAGCAGTTTTCTCTATTTCCATGAAAGCAACACAGTAACATTATCTGGAATGTTTCTGCAAAATCTTCTGTCTCGTAGTATTATTATTTTTTTTTTCTTGGGAGTTTGCACCTGGACGCAAATCTGTTAAAATCATTTGTATATTTCAGTAAAAATAAATACTGCAGTTTCTTAGTGTTTCATCAGAATTAACTATTGCACCACCAACCAGCCAGGGCTAGTGATTGGAAAAAAATCCACAGGGCCAGCTGGTGTTCCTGTTCAAATGTTACCTCCTCCAAGAATACAAGCAAGCAGGGTAGCCTGATGCAGAAGTCACCATCATTCATTCAGTGCCAAAATTGTAACCTGATGTTCTTCCACAGTCTCACTAGCAGTATGCAGATATTGCTATCCTTGGAATGATGGGCCTCAAATGAATTCATTCATCCCATGACTAACAACAAGCTTCTTCCAACCGCCTATTTATTTTTTTTAACTGAATTTGTCAGATTCTTCTGGTACTGTTTTCTATTGTAGTTACAAATAGTTTCAATTCATCAGCTGCATCTAGTTCCAGTAAACTTGGGAGTGCCCTTTATATATTAAAAAATGCATATTTAGGTCTTAGAATTTGTTTACAAACATATGAAAACTGCCAGCAGAAGAAGGCCTATTGGTCTGTCCGGTCTGCTCGAACTGCAGAGCCCCTTCTCAGCAACTACCAGGGCTCTGCCCCCCCCCCCCATAATTTATTAATGTCTAGCCCCAGAAAGTAATCTGAGACGAAATCCTGTTTTCAGCTACGTCTTGGGCAAGATGGGCAACAGCAGCAGTAGTAAGAGGTTTACATAATAGATTACTACAAAAGTCACAGCGATTGCATCACCATTATTTAGATAAAGCTCTACCAGTCTGAACTTTTGACTCCTCCTTTTTTTATTTTCTTAGGCCCACTTGCTGATGGTCGCTAGACTGGTCTGCACTCTGACCATCAATTAGGATTTTGTCAGAAAGATGTTAAAACAAGATCTCACTATTAACTTGAGTGGTATACATATTGAAATGAAGTGAAATAGTTGATTATTGTTTATTATATTTTTATAGAAATTAGTGTGTTGATATTTGTCTATTTGTTGAACTTTGGAAAAGCAAATAAAAATATTACACCCAAAAAAAAAACAAGAAGATCTTATGCCACCCTGCTGTGCTGTACAGATGTGTATATATAATAGGTTTGCTTGTTTTACTGCTGTCTTCTAAAAGTTTATATAGAATCTTGAAGAACAACTTGGAATGCATGAACAATGCTGAGCAAGAGCAGCATATTTTATAATCTAATGTTGTAAAACATCAAGCACCTCTGTTATAGGCCAGCGCAATGGAGGGGTGGTTGCGCTTTTGCCCTCCACGCCGGTAGATGCGGGTCGCTCAGTGGTCTGGCGGGGTGAGGGAGGATCAAGTACCCCACAGCAGCTCTCTTCCTTGGGGAGTGGGGACACTAGGTCTTGCTGCAGGGATTGCCACTTTGCAGAGGCCAGGCGGTAGCGCAGCGGGAGAGCATGCTAGCAAGGGGAGGGCTGGCACACACATCCCTCCACATCCGGTCAGGGAAGAAAATCTGGAGGAACTTGGATGCTGGGCTGCACCTTGCCTAAACCCCCGCAGGCAGGCCCGGGATCAGCACCCTTGACCACCCGGCAATTGCCCAGGGCCCTGACGTCAGAAGGGGGCCCTGGGGTTAAAAAAAAAGTCAGTTTTGCTGTAGCTCTGTGCTGGTAGCATGCTTTTTTTCTCGCTCCAACCACTGCCTAATGGTGATGCGCCGGCCTGTGACTTTATTTACATCACTGCTGTACTACTGTACAATACTGCTGGCGTGTGGCGCCGAGCTGAGTGGTGGTGGATAAGAAAATTACAGAAGGGATCCATTCAGAATCACCCCTATTAAAGGCTGCCAGCCCGTGGGGTGTCGGATATGCAGACAGCCAGTGGCTGGAGGAGAGAGTGTGGTGGAGGGTGGGCCTGAGCAACCTGGCCACTCTGTTTTAATTTTTGACATTTCTCTGACATTGTTACGATGGTGCCGGTTAGCGAGGCACAAAGGCGGGAGACTGAGTTTATTTCAAAGTTTGGTGCGCAGTTGGAGTGGAGAGTGGTGGCAGGCAGAGCAATGAGCACTGGCCAAGACTGTCTGAGTAGCGATTGGTTCAAACAACATGAAGTCTTGCTATATTATGACAAGTGCAGTTTGTCCCACCACTAGAACTGCTCCGGAGGTGAAAGAGTTAACTTCCATGCAGAGCATGGAGCTTAGAGCGAGAGCTCGGTTAAGAAGCTCTGTTAGGGTGGTTTCAAACCGAAACCGTCAGATTCTTTACTCCGCCTCACTGAACAGTCGCTCCGGAGATTCCTCCTGTTGCTCGGTTCATTTCCTTGGTTTAAAACGCTATTTCTCGGTTGAATTTAACCGCGATTTAATTATTTTAACCGCAAAACCGATCGGTTCAAGCTCTGTCTATGGTATTGTAAGTAATAGATAGGTTTTTTCTGTGTGGAACTTGTAAATTGTTATCGGTTCGGTTTGAACCGATCGAATTGTACTAAAACTTAGTTTTAAAGCCTTTTAAGGCTTGTTAGAGTGCGGTTCTCGGTTCTTATTGGTTCTAAAAAGAACGGATTTCATTACGGTTTTTTCCACGACCCGTGACACAGTTTGGAACCGATAAGGGTGTCTTGCCTGGCATGGCCATTAAAAGGGCAAGTTTGTTGGTTAGGCTGGCATCATGTCTGAGAAACCCAAAAGAAAAACCGGGCCCACTGGGTTTCAGCACTGTAGTGTCTGTGGGGAAGCCTTTGCCAAGGCTGACCCACACACTACATGTGTCTATTGTCTGGGGTTTGACCACCTCAATTCAGACTGCCAGATTTGTAAAAATTTCCCTGCAGCCACCCTGGACAAGAGAGTGGGCAGGCTTAGGGAACGAGAGGCCAAAAAGTCCGCTGACCCGGATGGCCAGCCCGGTTCGGTGCCAACCGAACCGGAGGGAGTGCCCTCTGACCAGGGCGAGACTTCCTCGGCCAAACGAAAAGCTGGCTCTGAGGAGCCAGTTCCAGCAAAGAAAACTAAAAAATCAGCAGGTTTGGAGTCCAAAATTCCTTCTCCAACTGCTGCAGAGATAGCCAGGGCAATACAGATTGTCCAGTCTTTGTCCCCGGTTCCCTCCGAACCGCCACTGTCTGGCAAAAGGTCGGTTCGGTTGGTTCCAACGGTTCAGGAATATGATATAGAAGAGTTTTATGAACCAGAGGAGGGGGAGGAGGATTATGATCAGTGTGAATGTGACTTTGAAAGTCTGGATGTGCCCATTGAACCGGACATCTCCCCAGACAGACCTTTAGGTGAATCTCCCTAGGCTTTCTGAGTCCCTTCTCATTTTTGTTTATAAAAAGTTGCTGAGACCCTCCAGCTTCCTTAGAGGAGGCTTTGGATGAGCAGAGGAGCCTGACTATGTAGAGATGATGGATATCAGAGAGTCCAGGAGATTGTCCATCCCTTTGCATAAATCTTTTAGGAAACAAACAATAAAAATTTTAAAAGCTCCTAATTCTGTGCCTCCTGTAGATAAAAAGATGGACAGGAGGTACACTTTGTCAGGTCCTGATACAGATTTTCTTTCACAGCAATGCAGTCATGTTGGGGTAGTTCAGGCTGCAGCCTGTGATAAAGCTAATATTCCCCTGGCTTCACATCCTCCTGACAAGGACTCCAGGTAGATTGATGCCATGGCCAAAAAACAATACATGGCAGCATCCTTGGGACTCAGACAAGCAAACTATATGGCTTATGTTCAGAGATACCAGAAATCTAGATGGGATACTGTCATGGCCTTAGCCAAACAGGTCCCTGGCCAGCTTGCAAAGGAGCTGGAGCAGGTGGCTCTTGATGGTATTGAGGCATCTAAGGTGCAATTCCATGCTGCAGTGGATTCTAACGATGTATCCTCTAGACTAGAGTCATGGCTACATCTGTGGCTTTTCGGAGATTGGCCTGGCTCAGGTGTACTACTTTGTCACAGGATACCCAGTCTAAGGCTATGGATTTTCCTGTGGTGGGAAATTCTCTGTTTGGGGAGCAGGCAGAGAATTATATGAAGAAAATGGATGAATATAGAACCACTTATAGGGGTGCACAAGCCAGGAGCGAGCCACTCCTCAGAGGCAGCCCCAGGGGTAGGGGCAGGCTTTCACAGGCCTTTTACCAGACCCAGGCCCCTCCTCTTAAGCCTATGCACAGAGGGGTTCTTCAGAGGGAGAGGCAGACAGAAGTGCGAGCAGGCCTGCTCCCACCCCCTCAGCCTAAAGCCCCTGCCAAACAGGCACCTGATGGGATGCCCAGGGTCGGCTCTCCATTACCTGTAGGGGGCAGGCTGGCTTGCCTAAGTCCAGGACTGGGAGTCTTTAACTTCAGACAGGTGGGTCCTGGAAGTAGTGAGCCAGGGTCTGGTTCTCAGCTTCAAAACATTTCCAAAGATGAGAACCAGATCTTTTCCACCTGCAAACCCTTTAGAGACTCTTGCTTTGGAAACAGAAGTCTCAACCCTCCTGTCTCTCAGAGCTGTAGAAAGGGTTTCTCCCTACACCAGGGCAAGGGTCTGTACTCCAGGTACTTCCTTACCCCAAAAAAGACAGGAGAGTGGCGGCCTATCCTGGATCTAAGATATCTAAACAAGCACCTTTTAAAACCAAAGTTCAAAATGGTGACACTGGAATGATTTTACCCTCCCTAAGGCCAGGGGACTGGCTAGCCTCCCTGGACCTCAAGGATGCCTACTTCCATGTTCTTATCAGAGCTCCCATCGAAAGTACCTCAGATTCGAACTGCCCTCAGGCCATTATCAGTTCAAAGCAATGCCCTTGGCCTCACTTCTGCCCCAAGGGTGTTCACAAAATGTCTGGCAGTAGCAGTTGCTCATCTAAGAAGGCAAAAGTTGCCATTTTCCCTACCTGGACGACTGGCTCATTGTGGGTCAGTCTCCAGACCAGGTCAAATCACACCTGCTAGCTACCCAGCAGCTGCTTACCTCTCTGGGCTTTCTTCTCAATCTTCCAAAGTCAGTTTTGGAACCTGTCCAGGTACTCACCTTTATAGGCGCCAGAACTGGACACAAAAGCAGACAAACCTTCCTTCCCATGGAAAGGTAGGACCTTAAGTGGCCCTGACGCAAATCCTTCACTCTGCAGGTCTCTCGACCAGCAAGGCATTTCCTGCAGCTCCTAGGACACATGGCTGCCTCCACAGCTGTAGTGCAAGGAGCAAGATTTCAGATGAGGGACATTCAGTTCCATTTGAGAGCTTTCTGGTCTCAAGAAGAGATTCCCTATCCAAGTTAATTCCAGTGACTCGAACCCTGATCCAGGCCCTTCAGTGGTGGCAGGATCAGAGCAATCTGAGACAAGGGGTGCCTTTCATCCCTCTGTCCCACTCCTTGACCCTTACTACAGATGCATCCCTCTTGGGATGGGGAGCTCACATGGGCGACCTCTCCACCCAGGGGTTATGGTCCCCTCAGGAATCTCTGCTCCACATCAATCTGTTGGAACTCAGAGCTGTTTTTCTAGCACTTCAGGTTTTTTCTGCATCTGTTCAGAACAAGGCGGTACAAGTCAGAACAGACAACACCACTACAATGTGGTACATCAACAAACAAGGGGCACTCGGTCTTGACCTTGTGCACGAGCGTCGAAGTTGTGGTCTCTGGCTTATTCCTGAACACTTCCCTCATAGCAGTTCACCTCCCAGGCAAGGACAATGTCCTGGCAGATGCTCTCAGCAGGATTTCCCAGGGCCATCACGAATGGTCACTGGATCCCTAGTACTGGGGATAGTGTTTGCCAGATGGGGCACTCCTCAGATAGATCTTTTGCAGCCCCAGACAATCATCAACTTCCACTGTTTTGTTGCAGGCCCCAGTGTTGGGCTCAGTCCCTGGATGCCTTTCTCCTCGATTGGGAAGGAAGTTTCTTTATGCCTTTCCCCTTCCCTCTCCTGTTCAAAGTACTAGTCAAAATCAGGTCTCAGCCCTGCAAAATGATCCTGATTGCTCCAGACTGGGCCAGGCAGCCCTGGTACCCTCCTTCTGTCCTTAGCAGTCCATCTTCCTGTGTCTCCCCAGGAACCACAATCTGTTAACCTGTGCTCAGGGAGAGTTTGGTATCCGAATCTCAAATCCCTCAACCTCAAGGCTTTGCTCTTGAGCAGTTAGAGTTGCTGATCTACACTTTCTCAAAGTGTTCTCGAAATCCTGAAGGCTGCTAGGAAGCCTTCCACCAGGGCTACCTATAACTCCAAGTGGAAAAGGTTTTCCATATGGTGTTCTGGGAAGCATGTTTCCCCGGAATCTGCTGATCTACCCACTGCATTGGACTATATGGTCCATCTTAATTCTTTGGGATTGAGACCAGCTACCCTGAAAGTGCACTTGGCAGCTGTGTGTGCCTTCATTTCAGCAGGGAAGCCCTCTTCTCTTTCTGCTCACCCTGTATTTTCCAAGTTTTTTAAAGGATTGCTTCATACCAATCCTCCATTCAGGGACCCTGCTCCGGCTTGGGATCTGAATGTATGCATTGCTCAGCTGATGCAACCCCCCTTTGAGCCTCTGTCTTCGGGCAGAGCTTAAGTGTTGACTTGGAAAACTGTATTTCTGGTAGCCATCACTTCTGCTAGGCGCATAAGTGAGTTACAGGCTTTTATCAGTAGAGACTGACTTTATTTCCTTTCACAGGGATAAAAGTAGTCCTCAGGACTAACAGGAAGTCTTTGCCTAAGGTGGTTTCCAGATTTCCACCTTAACCAATCTATTTCACTTCCAGTGTTCTTCACTGACCATTCCTCCTCTGGTGAGAGGAGGCTGCACAACCTAGATGTTAAGAGGGCCCTAAGTTACTACATAGAGCGTACCAAGGGTCACAGGTTTGACTCCCTCCAACTGTTTCTCACTTATGGTGAGGTTGGGAAAGGGAGACCTGCCACTAAGAGATCCATTGCCAGGTGGATCATTTCTTGTATCCAATTTTGCTATCAAAAGCTGGGTAAGGTTCCCCCCTCAGGCCTGAGGGCTCACTCTACCAGAGGTACAGCTGCATCTCTAGCTGCTGCTAGAGACATCCCTATCTTGGAGATATGTCAAGCAGTTACTTGGAAAACAGTACACACTTTCACCAAGCATTACTCCCTGGATATTCAGGCCAGGAGGGATGCTCGGTTTGGCACAGCTGTGCTTCAGAGCCTATTCCCTAAGTAGGTTCTGTCCCTCCTCCATGGAGGTACTGCTGTGTAGTCTGCACTTGTCATAATATAGCAAGACTTCATGTTGTTTGAAGAAAAAATTACTCACCTTAGTAATGTTGTTTCTTCTAATGGAGTCTTGCTATATTATGACCTCCCCCCCAGCCTGCCCCTCTCAGAACTTCTACTTTGGGTATGGGGTGGGCAGTCCACTGTTGGCGTTTATTGATGCCCTCTTTCATGTTTGGGTGTTGTGTTTATTTAGCTATTTTATCTTATTTTTCTGGTCCACTGACTTGAGTCTTGGTGTTGGGACCAGGAAAATGTGTGAATATGTTAGTAGCCAGTTGGCTAGTGTAGGTTACAGCTTCCACACAGAACCTTAGTGAGTTTTTGCCCGTAAAGATCTGACGGTTTCGGTTTGAAACCACCCTAACAGAGCTTCTTAACCGAGCTCGCGCTCTAAGCTCCATGCTCTGCATGGAAGTTAACTCTTTCACCTCCGGAGCAGTTCTAGTGGTGGGACAAACTGCACTTGTCATAATATAGCAAGACTCCATTAGAAGAAACAACATTACTAAGGTGAGTAATTTTTTCTTGTCAGTGCGTCCGTGACTGTGACTGCATCGGGCCTGTGTGGACTTGGAACTCTCACTGAAATGCCACCGACGGCAGTGTCTCTGGTGTAAAGCTCCATTCGTGACCCACATGGTGCCGCACCACATCAGGTAGGACAGATAGAGCCCCTGGGAGGGAGGCGGGGGAGGCTTAGCTGTGGCACGTTGCGTTGTACTAAAATCTGATTATCTGCCTTTGCTACTGTACTGCTGTGTGGAGAGGGCTGGACGGAGATGGCATGCTGGCTGGTGATGTGTGGTTTTATTTTTTGTTTATTTTTTTTAACAGACGGACGAGATTGAGGGAGGTTGGCCTAGTGGCCTTCTACAGGTCGGAGTCAGATGGTCGGAATTCAACCGTGAACTGCTTTGCTTGCTGCTGCTGAGGTGGTGTGGAATTTTTTCTGAATGGCTTAATGCTTGCTGCTGTTAGTTGTACTACTGCTCTCTGTAGGCTGTGTGGAGAGGGTTGGTGATGGCAAGCTGGCTGGTGGTGTTTTTTTTTTTTTTTTTTTTTAAACAGACGGGTCTAAGGGGGCCTTTCTAAAGGTCCATTGCCCGGGGCCCATAAAAACCCGACGCCAGCCCTGCCCACAGGCTCTCGCATGACTGGCCACCCACCCACTGGGTTTAGCATAAGTGGTGGATTGATGATGGAGTTTTGGGGGCGGGGAGGGGGATGCCGTTGGGCAGATCTGGAAGGCGAGAAACATAAGATTTATTAAAAAAAAAAAGTTTTGAAGAACAAGCTGCCTCAGACGCCTCGTGGGTACTTTGCAAGGCATAAAGTAAGTGGGTTTGCACTGCAGTTTGCAGTGCCAAATTCCCACAGTTTAAATCAAAATGACTTTTGATTAGTAGTTGTTAGCAGTGGTCCTCTTGTGGTAGGTGGGAAAACAGGATCTGACTGCTTGGGGACATTCTTCCAGTCCTTGCTTTTGGGGGGGGAGGGTCGGGACAGGTGAAGTGACTGGTTGGGTGGCATTGCTGTTGTGGGAGCAGCTAGTGTGTTCAGAGTATGTTAGATTTTTTGTGCTGCAGTGTCATGGTTCTGTTTTTCCCATGGTCCAGCAATGGGGACATCTCCTACTGCAGTGGTAGAGGTGAACATTGCAGGGCAGGATTGGAGAGGAGCCAAGAGGAGAACAAACTATGGAAAAGTACAGGTATGGAAGGGGATGCCCAAGAGAGTGCATTTTTTTTTTTTAATTGTTTATGCTGCTGGAGGAGGCTGTGGATATACCCCATGTCTGTGAGTGTGCCCCATTCAGGATCACCTCTGTGCTGTGCTGGCTCTGGGGACCTATTGGGGGGAGATTCGGGAAACCATGGTTCGCCCCCCAAAGTGGGTCTCCCCCCGACCCTAAGTGGCAGGACTGCAGTGCCAGTCTGGTCCTAACAGCATCCCCCAAACCAGGCTAGAGGCGGTGCTTCTGAGGGCCCTGGCAGCATTGTGTGGCTGCTTCAAGTATTTTCTGCTTAAATTGCCCCTGGAGACGCGGACATGTAGTGATGTCAGCGTAGGGGGGTGGTGCTTCTGAACCTGCCTTACAGACATCTGGCAGTGTCTCCTCCCACCTTCGTGTTCCTGGTCTGATGCTGTACTCCAGTGTGCACTAGGAGTCATAGTTACATTGGAACCACAGCCCACTCACCCCTGGAGGAGAGCAGTCCTGCAGATGCCTCCCCCCCGTACAGGTGGGCACGGTTTGGGGGGGGGGAGGAGGTGGCAGATGGGGAAATCCCAGTGAGCAGAGTACTGGAGGGCTTGAGGGCACTGAGGGTGGACAAGGTGCCTGGGCCAGATGACATACACCCCAGGGTGCTGAAGGAGCTGGCAGAAGTCCTGACAGAACCCTTGGCAGACTTGTTCTATGCCTCCCTGGACTTGGAGAGTGTACCATAGGACTGGAGAATGGCGCATGTGGTACCCCTCCACTACAGTGCCCCCAAGGATGAGCCAGGGAACTTCAGACCAGTAAGCCTCACATCCACCGTAGGAAAGCTGATGGAGACAATTCTGAAAGAGAGGCTGGTTTTCCTCCTAGAGGCTAATGGGCTGCAGGACAGCAGACAGCATGGGTTTGTCTTGGGCAGATCCTGTCAGACCAACCTGGTGGAGTACTATGACTTGGTAGCCAGACAGTTAGACGGGATATGCAGTGGCTGTCCTGTACTTGGACTTCAGTAAGGCATTTGATTCGGTGTCACATGGGAGGCTAGGAAGTAAGCTGGAAAGCACAGGAGTGGGGGCGGAGTTGGTGGGTTGGGTAGTGAACTGGCTGCAAGGGAGACAGCAGAGGGTGGTGGTGGGAGGGAAGCTCTCATCTCCCAGGGCGGTGACAAGCGGGGTGCCTCAGGGTTCTGTACTGGGGCCGTTGTTGTTTGGGATCTTCATAGCGGACATCTCAGTAGGCATCAAGATCAGTCTGTTTGCAGACACCAAGATGGGAGCAAAAGTGGATTACATAGAAGGGTGGCAGGGGTTGCAAGATGATCTGGCAAAATTGGAGGCCTGGTCAGACACTTGGCAGCTGGGGTTCAATGCCAAGAAATGCAAGGTGCTTCATTTCGGCGCAGAAAACCCAAGGAGGAGCTACCAGTTGGGGATTCAATTAGCCAGTACGGAAGAGGAGAAGGATCTGGGGATGATCATAACGGGAACAGTAAACAACTCTGCACAATGTAGAAAGGCAGCTGCAAAGGCCAGCAGGATGCTGGGTTGTATTGCCAGAGGCATATCCTCCAGGAAGGGGGAGGTGATCCTGCCACTATACAGGTCACTGGTTAGACCACACCTGGAGTACTGTGTGCAGTTCTGGCGACCATACATAAAGAAGGATTTTAGGTTACTGGAGGGGGTGCAGCACAGAGCTACAAAAATAATCCATGGGCTAGGGGACTTACCCTACAAGAGCAGGCAGAGGGAGTTGAACATGTGCTCCCTGGAGGAGAGGAAGGATGGGGGGATATGATTGAAACCTTCAAGTACATGAAGGGAATAAATAAGATGGGCACGGAGGGGATTTTCAAATTAAGGAGGGGGAGGTTACTCGAGGGCACGAACTGAGATTGGAAGGGGAAGATTCAGGAGGGAAATGAGGAGACACTTTTTTATGGAGAGGGTGATGTCTGGGTGGAACGCGTTGCCACAGGAAGTCTGATCCTGTAGAACAGTGGGCTGCTTCAAAAGGGGATGGGACAGGGTAAGGGGTAAAGTCACTGGGGGGAGGGGCAGCTGCAGTGTAAGAGCTACTAGCCACACAATTGAGCAGACTTGATAGACCATAAGGCCTTTATCAGCTGGCAGTTTATGTTCATATGTACCTCCCTCTAGCTGGGCCTCTGATGTCCTGGGCTCGTTCCTGAACCCGGGTCACCAGCATTGAAGGCGGTAGCGCTACTGCTGTGCCGACAGGCTGGCCAATGCCCAAGAGCTGGAGGAGATAAAGGCACAAAGAGATGGGGAATGAAACAAAAGGATGGGTCATAGGCAAACACTGAGAACAAAAATGTTGGGATAGAGAAGGGGGAAGAGGAGCATCAGTTGAGGCACAGATAAATTACATTGAAAAGTGCTAATCATGCAAATCATACTGGCAGATTTGCTGATCAAAATTGTTTTGGTTAACTCTTTCTGTTAATCAGTTTACAAAAATTCATTTATGCCTTGCTGTGACACCATGTAGAAAAGTAGTTTTCAGCATAATGTTAAGAGCAGGTTTTTCAGAACATATAGAACAAATTGTAATCCTGAGCCCAAGCTTAGCTGGATTTCATTTGTGCTAATCAGAACCGTGCACCTAGTTAAACAATTTTTGTTTTCTAGCTTACTCACTTGCCAGCAGTGTCTGCAGCAGTAAGAAAAGCTGGATTGCAGTAGTGCTAATCAGAACCGTGCACTCAGTTAAACAATTATTCTTTTACTTATGCTTCTCATTGGGGGTTCCACAGGCTGCTACGGTTTTCCGTGGAGAACTCAACTCAGCCCCTTGAGGCTTTGTCCAGCCTGTGGTGTCCCCCACCTATTCCTCTGGTTTTCTCCTTCCCCTTCCGTCCTCGGGCCCCTGGCAACTGCGAGTGTGCATGTGCATGGAGGCACGCACGTACGCCGAGAACCTGGGGATGACCCCTTCTCTGTCATTTCTTCTGTATGGCTTGGAATTGCCACCAAGCCTCCACTTGGCAGCCAAGAGCCGAGAAGAAGTTGTCTCCCTTCACGGGAGAGGAGAGCTGCCTGTCGGCGGCTTATCCAGCTCCCTCCTTCCCTCCCTCCACCCCCACCCCCCCAGCCAGCCCCTGGAGGCTCGAGCTCACTCCTGAACATGGGTTGCCAGCATGGTGTGAGGTGTGGTGTCCTGCACCCCTACCCTCTGCGCCACCAGAATGGCTCCAGTTAAACAATTTTTGTTTCCTAAATTACTCACTTGCCAGCAGTGTCTGCAGCAGTAAACCAAAAAGCAAGTGCATGATAAAAAAAAAAAAAAAATTACATGATTTAAAACATTCAGACTTTTTTGTATTATAAAAATAAAGAACACCAAAGGGTGAATAACTTGCAGGTTCACACACCTTTTGAGTGCTGTGACATCACTGAGACTGCCAAGCTTCATTTCTGTGCTAAATGATGTCACTGCGCCCACTAGGTATGTGAGCCAGCTTGTTCTTCACTTTTTTGGGGTTAGTTATTTGCTGTTTTGTTTTTTATCTTGGCTTGTATTAGCACTAGTTAAGTGGTGGTCAGTGTGAGCCTGTGCTTCCAAGGTTGGGGGTGAGCCCAGAAAATCACAGGGTTGGAAATGTGCAGGAATGTCTTTGTACTACATTTGCACAGTGCACTTTTAAACTGCTAATGCTATAGGAACAAATCTAGTGGTATAATTGTGTGTTATTTTTTTTTTTATTCTTTGGTAACTGTAAAGCCCACTGGGCACAAGATCTGTTTTTTTGGGGGCGACCCAGGAGCACTGTGGAGGTTAAGTGTCTTGCTTGAGGTCACTTGACCTCACCTGTGAATTGACTTGCTCACACAATATGCAAGTGGGAGTTCAGTGCTGAACCACTAGCTTTTATTTTTGTGCTTTGAAATTCTCATTAATCTTATTTGGGGACATAGTAGGGGGATATTAAAGCTCTGTATTTTATAATGTATTTATTTCGTAGTGTATTTATCAGATTTTTTTTTGAGGAGGGCTTCTAAGGAAAGTGAGCAGTAATAAAAATAAAATTAACTGCATATCTTTTTCATGCTAAACTTTTTATTGAAAGTGTTTTCTCATAACAAACTGACAAACAGAATGAACACAGAATAATAGTACAGGTTATGAAACCTATACACCATAGAATAATTGGTATTGAACTATGTACTTGGATGTAAGCAAAGCATCTGACTGTGGGACTGTGATCAGAAAAGCTGTACTTCCAATCAGAAGTGCCTTCCTCTGGGGTGGACTTGGCTATCTAGCTGAAAGGAAACAGGTTTGCAGATTATCACAAATTAAGAGTAAAATTACCCTTTCTCTCTCCTAAACTGGTCTCTGGGTTTCCATACTGATGGGCTGTACCTCCTGATGCTATTATGCAGGCAGGAACCAAAACTCTGCAGCCTGAATATCCTTCCCTACACTTCCTGTGCACACCAGTTTACTTCCTGCCTTCCGAAAAGCAGGTACTCTGTAGCAGAGCTCTGTCTTCTCATGGCAGGGCTGAAGGCATTAGACTGTAGGCCTTATTTTTTTATTTCTAACGTACTAACATACTAAAATGCCAGCAGAATAGGCCTAACGGTCTTTCGTGTCTGCTCGTGTGGTCAGCCCCCACCCTGGGAGCTGACCTTGCTGCCCACCTCGCCTCTCTTCTCTTTGGATATCCTTAAAGTTGGACAAGAGCAGCATTACAGAAGCTCTTTTTCTGTTTGGTTCCAGTCTCAGCCTTGCACTCTGTAGAGACTGGCCCACAGTGTCTCCTCAAGGAAGGGCTGAAACCATCAGACTGCAAGTCTCATTTTTATTTTTCTCTTTGGATATCCTCATCATTGGACAAGCGCAGCATTACAAAAGCTCTCTGGGCCGAAGACATCAAACTGTAAGTCTCATTTTTATTTTTCTCTTTGGATATCCTCAGTGTTGGACAAGTGCAGCATTACAATAACTTTTTCTCTCTCCTAAGCTGGTCTCTGGGCTTCCATACAGATGGGCTGTACCTCCTGATGCAGATTTGCAGGCAGGAACGAAGCTCTGTAGCTGGGGATATCCAGCCCTCCACTTCCTGTTTCCAGCAGTTTACTTCCTGCCTTCAAGCTAGCAAATACTGTGCAGCAGAGCTCACCATGTGGCAGTGCTGAAGACATCAGACTGTAAGTCACAAATGTTATTCTCATTGGATTTGCTGAAGAATCTCAGCACTTTACAGCACTCCTGCATGGGCCCCAGTCTCAGCCTTGCAAACTGCACAGACTGGTCCCACTTTACTGCGGAAGTTTTTCCCGTGATTCTGGGCCCAACCCAGTGTTCATTGTAGCCTTTGAGTTTGTCTACTGGTGTATTTTGCAGACGGATGCCGTTTTTATAGCGATTGGAATGGCAGGGCTGTTTTTCTCCCATCAGCGGCTGGCTTCCTGCCTCTTTCAGCTGCTTGTGCATGGTAGGCCTGCAGCTCTAATTCAGTTGCTCGTCGACGTTCCAGTGCTATCTTGTCGATGAGCGCTGCATTTTAGAAAGAGTGCTGCTCAGGAATAAACAGAGTCTCTCACGCATACTGCAGGCCTCTTTTCCCCCCTCCCCCCCAGCACTCAGGGGGCAAGAAAATATTAACTAATCAACCAACAGTTCAAACAGCTCAGCTTTCTGCCCTTAAAGGGCCAGAAGCAGTGTTCCATCGGGGCTTCAGCATTCTTCCAGACAGCCCCTTGTACTATCAGGGATCCTCCGGGGGGGAGGGGTACGCGGAATCAAAGGGGATTCGAGCCATTTTCAGTCATGGCCTCGGAGAAGCCTTCCAGGGGCAGAAAATGCCAGCATTGCAAATCCCCTCTTCTAATCACCTTCGCAGGTTCACGTTGCCTAAAATGTGAGAAGGCAGCGGCTGCAAATGGGGAGGACATGACTGAGGCCTACCTTTTCTCTGCTCAGACAGATAGCTGACAGACAGACAGGTCTGAGCGAGCAGCAGCCATCAGGGAGACTCAGCAGTTCGCAGCCCCCCCCAAGCCCCAGACCTCATAGACGAGCTAAATAAGGCCTTTGTTCTGGACCCTGCATGCTTCGACTGGCAACCTCCGGGATCACCAGATGTGAAGCCTCACAAGAAGGCAGAAAGAAAAAGTACCCCATCTCCGTCCTCATCTGAAGAGGGGCAGTTGGCCTCGCATCACTACAATAAAAAGAAAAAATCCTGATACAGGAGCAGATCCTTGGACGAGGAGGATCAGCATTCCTCACGCCACAAGAGAAAGAGAAGTTCTCATTCTCGGAGTAGATTTAGGGGCACCCATAAGGGGAAGCAGCGTAGGGACTGTTCTCTGGACTCCTCAGACTCCAGTTCCTCGTCTCTAGAAGAGGGGGAGCTAGGGGACTCATCCTTTGATTCTGATGACTCCCCGTCCAGAAACTTTGACCTGGAGGACTTGGACTTTTTTCATCAAGATGGTCATAGCTGAAAATCATCTTGATTCTTCCTCAGTGGTTCCAGCACAGCCGAAACGGGCCTTTCGCCTGGCATCTGCCACCAAACCGGCCACAGCCTTCCCTATTCCTCCAGCCATAGAGGATTTGCTAAAAGAGGAATGGCAAGGTCTGGAACGCACCTATCCAGTGTCCCGGTGGATCTCTGTGCTCCTCAAGTTTTGACAAGAAACAATCTGAAAAGTGGCTTGACTGCCCCAGAATCGACCCTCTGATTTTGAACCTCACCAAGAAGATGGTCATCCAAGCTCAGGGAGGAGCATCACTCAAGGACCCAGTGGACAGGAACGTGGATGCCTCAAGAAGGCCTTCCAAGCATCAGCAATGTCTCTCAAGGCAGCAACTGTCAATCTTTTTTGGCCAGAGCCACCCTGTCCTCTGTCTCAGAATTAGCTTTTCAGTTTGCTGAGGACCCAGAGAAGAACAAGGATATTATTCATCAGCTGCAGTCAATGGGTTTGGCATCGGCTTATGCAGCAGACGTATCAGAGGAGGTGGTTGGGTGTGCCACTCGGACCATGTTTTATCAAACTTTGGCTCACGGCAACCTCTGGCTTTGGGCCTGGCAAGCAGAAGCCTCTTCAAAGAGCCATTTAGTAAACACCCCCTATGAAAGTAATCTTCTGTTTGGCTCAACTCTGAAGGAGGCAGTGAAGGAATCCGAGGAGACAGCTAGCGTGCATATGCCCCAGTCAAGAGGCAGGGGCAAATCATGGTCCTCAGGCCCCAGACGCAATTTTCGTGACCGAGGTTACAACAAGGGTCAAAACACTAATTTCTCTAGAAAAAGAACATGGTTCTTCTTGCTTAACAACAGAGGAGGCGGATCTGGTGGTGGCACCAGAGACACCAGGAACAGCAACAAGTAGTCGCAATGAAGCTATCCGGGCCCATCCTCGAGTAGGGGGCAGACTTTCAACATTTCTCAAGAAATGGGTCCAGACCACATCGGATAGATGGGTCCTAGTTATCATCAGCAAGGGTTACCTAAAAGAATTTGAATCCAAGCCCTCACTACCTCATTTGGTGCCCTCCCCTATCTCTGGCAACCCGTCCAAGAGACAGGCGATTGTTACAGGCCATTACAGACCTTCTTCAAGCAGGGGCTATAGAGCAAGTTCCCTCACAGAGATCAGTTGGGGGTCTACTCCCTATTCTTCAGCATGCCAAAACGCACAGGGGGATCCAGGCCAGTCCTAGACCTCAAATTCCTGAATCATTTTGTCCGCAGCAGACCCTTCAAGATGGAAACCTTGTCATCAATCATCAGGGAGTTGCAACAAGGGGATTTTTTGGCTTCCATCGCTCTGCAAGATGCCTATTTGCATATTCCCATTCAGGAACTACACAGGCAGTATCTCAGGTTCAAGGTGGGGGAGCAGCACTTCCAATTCAAAACACTGCCATTCGGACTTTCTTTAGCCCCAAGGACGTTCTCCAAGGTGCTAGTAGCAGTCACAGCACACTTTCGGAAATGAGGGATGCAACTTTTCCCTTACTTGGTTGATATGCTTATCAAGGCACTGCAGCTCGACCAAGCAGTCTAAGCAGTGGCGGAGGTAGTCCGGTGCCTGTCGCCCATGGTTTTGTCATCAACTGGGGAAAAAGTTCCCTAACTCCAAGCCAGACCTTGAACCACCTAGGGGCAGACTTCATGACACAAGCCAACAAGGTCTTTTCCCCTGGAAGCAAAATTTATGGACCTGCTGAAGTTCATTAAGAAGTTTCACACAGCTCCTCAGCTGCCGGCTCACTCCTTCAGGCAGCTAATTGGGACTCTAATATCGCTGACGGATTCAGTCCCTTGGGCTCTAGGCCACATGAGGCCCATTCAAGCACACTTGCTCAGGCTGTGGTCCTAGTCCAGACACAGCCAGTGCCAACTGATCCCAGTTTCTCAACAGATAAAAACTTCCTCCCAGTGGCAGACTCAGAGGACAGATGTCATGAAGGGTCGCAAGTTGGACCATCCACACCAAATCCGACTCACGACCGATGCCAGCCTCAGGGCTGGGGGGCTCACCTGCATCAGCTGTCGGCTCAGGGCAAGTGGTCGCTGTTAGAAACAAGGTACAGCATAAATATCCTCAAGATGAGAGCAGTATGCCTAGCCTTGATACACTTCAGACAGCAAGTCCTCAGTTAGGACGTGCCTGTTCTTTTTTTATTTATTTATTGAAATGTTTCGTCAGGAAAGGTACACTGAACAACAAGTTGCTCGTCTCACGGTGTGTCCTGAGGGGAGGGGTAACAATTGGGGAAAACATCGTACAAAAATAACATAGATAACGTGATAGATACAGAAATGAATTTAAACATACAGTTGCATGTAATTACAATACTCAGTAAGTGCATGATTGGCAGAAGAAGTGCTATATGGAGGTTAGGATAAAAAGTAGAGAGGTTTGAGTAGTTGTATAGAGGCACAGAGCCATGTATTTACTAGGCACCACAGGTTGTTAACACACATGAGCTGAGGGAGGAGGAAGACTGTAACTGGTCAGTAAGGAGGTGGACCATAACAGGAACAGTTTATGGTTAGATAGTTGTGTAGGACGGCAGTTAGAGAGGCAGTAGTGGATGAGTGATGAATCAGTGGGAGGAGTGCGTTCCATAATCTAGTGAGCCGGTAGGAGAACCCATTTTGCCCTGCATTTGTGCAGTGACGGGGGGGAGGCGAGAATCCTGGTGTCACAAGATGTTAGTGTGTAGAGAGAAATGGGAGGGATGGTTAGAGAATCAGATACGTAAGTGGTTAGGGAACCAAGCCAGTATTTCTAGATAAATTTTACGGAGTGCAGGGTATGTCTGTTAGTAAGCGAGGTAAAGGACGGAGGAGTAGAGAACACAGTGATGGGTTAGAGGAGTCGAGCAAAATGGCATTATAACAGACAGTCGGACAAGGATGGCATACATCAACCATCAGGGTGGAACAAGAAGGTCAAAAATGTTACGGGAGTCCCTGCTTCTCTTTCAATGGGCTGAGCACCATCTGGCAAGCATAAGGGCAACCGAACAGTGGGGTAATCCTCCGATAGATCTTTTTGCCTGCCGACAAAACGCTAAGGTAAAGCAATTCTGCTCCCTGGCCAAGGACGAACTAGCAGTGGCTCAGGACGTCTTTTCCCTAGACTGGGGTCAGTTTGGTCTCCTGTATGCCTTTCCTCCAATACCGCTTCTATCCAGAGTCCTCCACAAAGTGGCTCTGGACGGGGCAGAACTGATTTAGTCTGTCCCTGATGGCCTCATCCCCCATGGTTCCCGCTTCTCATTCATCTTTCAAGGCGACCACCTCTAACCTCCCAGATCATCCCAGACCTTCTCCATCAGGGCCCAGTACTGCACCCTAGTCTGGGCAACCTTTCCCTCTTGGCCTGAAGATTGACTGGGAAACTTTCAAAGAGCTAGGCTACACAGCTCCTGTTATTGAAATGATGGTGAATTCACATCGTCCGTCTTCTTCTAAAGTATATTACAGAATTTGGAGGAAATTCTTGTTCTGGCTTCTATCCAAACTCCTACAGAACCAGCCAATATCATTACCTGTACTGCTGCAGTTCCTTCAAGATGGGTTTGACAAAGGTCTGCAGCCAGCCACCTTAAGGGTTCAGGTTTCCACGCTGGGGGCACTCTTGCTGGTGGACTCAGGCAAATCATTGGGTTCACATCCCCTTGTCAGGAGGTTTCTAAGGGCAGCAACATCAAAATGCCCTCCAGTCAAGCCAGTGGTACCATCTTGCAGGTTTAATCTGGTTCTCAAAGCTTTGACCAAGGCTTCTTTTGAGCCTCTCAAGGAGACATCCCTCATGCATCTCACGAAGAAGGTCGCTTTTCTCATAGCTGTTACTTCATCCAGGGGAATCAGTGAGCTAGGAGCCTTGTCCACCAAAGAGCCGTATACTTTGTTTCAGGTCTTTGGTGCTCCAAACAGATCCAGGTTTTTTTACCAAAATGTATGTCTCCTTTCCATTGCAACCAGGAGTTGATTTTGCCTTCCTTCTGCCAACACCCAAAAAATGAAAAGGAAAGGGAATTTCACACGCTAGATTCAAGACGAGCAGTGAAAATGTATGTCAAAAGAATGGATTCTATTCAAAAAACTTCTAGTTTGTTCATTCTAACTACAGGTCAAAATATGGGTAAAATAGTTTTAAGGACTCTGTAGCCAGATGGATCCATTCTGTCATCACCACTGCTTATGATCACCCTTGAGTAACCCTGCCTGGCCCAGTGAGAGCCCATTCTACCCGGGCTATTGCCACCACGTGGGCAGACTTCAGAGAAGCATCTCCAGCAGACCTATGCAGGGCGGCAACATGGTCATCCAGTCACATGTTCACAGATGTTTCAAACTGGATGTGACAACCTTGGCAGAGGCGTCCTTTGGCTGCTGAGTTCTTCAGGCAGTGGTGGACTCTTAAGGGCAATTACATTCTTCCCACTTGGGATATCCGGGGATGTACTGCTTTTGCATATTGCATCTGTATGGAAGCCCAGAGACCAACTTAGGAGAGAGAAAACGAAATTTAAATACCTGTAAATTTTCTTTCTCCAACAGCTGGTCTCCGGGCTTCTGCTTCCCTCCTAGAATGTACAAAGTTGGCCAGTCGGGCACGTATGGCTAATTTTCTTGTTTTTGTTTCCAAGTTCAGATAGTAATGCCATGTTTAGACTGCTTTCGGAAGAACTGGTGGAAACAGGAAGTGGAGGGCTGGATATCCCCAGCTGCAGAGCTTAGTTCTTGCCTGCATATCTGCATCAGGAGGTACATCCCATCTGTATGGAAGCTCAGAGACCAGCTGTCAGAGAAAGAAAATTTACAGGTATTTAAATTTTTTTTTTTCTGTTTGGTTCCAGTCTTAGCCTTGCATGCTCTACAGACTGGCCCACATTCCTAGCAGAGTTTTTCCCGGATTTTGGGCTCGGCCGTGCTGCTGCACAGCCCTCCTTGAAATTTCCCTCAGTTCTAAAAAGCTGTTGATCAACATCACAGTCTCAGAAACAGGGACATATATAGATCTATCTTACTCCCCCCCCCCCCCAAATTGCTTCTTTTTTTCTACCTACCAGCGTTGTAGAGTGCTGGGTATTGCTCATCAGAGGGGTGCAAACAATGGAGGGTGAATGAGCGGGACCACCCATCAGGGTAGTGAGATCCAGGAGGCACCCTGGGGCAAAATGGAATCCAGACCGTGGTTCTCCATGTCTGGTTCCCATACCCAAGGGCACCACTAATTTAGGTGGGCCAGGTGGCTTGGGCGGCTTAGAGTGAAATCCCATCCAACTTGGTGGTCATGTAATGCCAGGTCCATTAAAAACAAGACTGCAATTATTGGCGGATCTTGTCGGAACAGCAGACCTGGCATGTGTCACGAGACTTGGCTGGATGAGAATTCTGGCCCTATATCGGAGGTTGCAATTCCGACCGGTAATCTGTGATTCACCGCCCTGACATTGGATACCTGGGAAGCGCGGTTGGGCGGTCTGTTTCAAGACCGAACTGGGCCTCACGAGTGTACCAGTTGAGGAGACAGTTATTGGAATGTACCGTGGTAGCAGGTATAGGTTGTAGGATCACCCTCATCTACTGTCCACTCGGGGATGAGAGGTGGTTCCTTCAGGAAGTGGCAGATCGACATGCTGTTATCAACCTGGGTGACTTTTAACACCTGGATCGATGACAGACTCTCGCAATTTGGTCAACACTTCCTCCAGTTGATGACATCTCCGGGCCTTACACAGATTGTTTCCACTGCTACCCATAATCACGGTCATTCTCTTGGCTTGGTCTTCCTCCTGGGGGTCAAAGCTTCTGACTTGGGTGTGGAACCAGTTGGATAGTCTGATCACTATACCATGCGGTTCAGTTTTTGCACCCCCCTTCGTAGGCCTACCCCTGTGGAGATGGTCAGTTAGAGCTTATATCTTGTAAAGGGCAGTAAAGGCCTGGCGGTGGTGCTTGACCTATTGGTTCTTCCATTGACAGACAGTGACCCAGAGGTCCTTGTGGTGGCTATAATATGGCCATTTCTACAGCCCTGGATGTCACTGCTCCTGTCCAAGTTCGTCCTCTCTCCCTTCGCCCTCGGTGCTTTTGGTTTGATGGGTCCTTGAGGGAGATGCGGCGAGTAGGACGAAGGTTAGAGTGTTGCTGGTGGAAATCCGCCCTTGATGCCGATCACCTTAGATTGATGGACCATTATCAATGCCTATCAATCCGCAATCATCTGTCAGAAGGCATAGTTCCTGTCCGGGGAGATTACGGCCACTCAGAATCGACTGGCTCAGCTCTTTCGAACTGTGGACGGACTGTGCAGCCACTCTGTCTACAGGTCCGTAAAGCGTTTTCACAAGTTGAGTGCGAGGAGCTTGCGCGATTCTTTGTGGCTAAAGTGGCTAACATCAGGGCGGTACTCCAGCCGGCACACTCTATGGGCGAGGGTCTAGACCAGTGTTTGGGCGCTGTTCCTCGGTTTTCTTGGAGTACCTTCAGCCAGCCTGAGCTTGTGGACATCATGCGGATTGTCCAGGGTATGCACCCTAACTGCTGTAGTTTGGAACCGGGACCAACCGCCCTGATTTTGGATTGTGGTGACATTCTTGGCCTGGTCCTAGCATGGATACTCTGGTGCTCCTTGGAAACCGGTGAGTTTTCTAGCTCCCTGAAGGAGGTGGTGGTGACACCCCTCCTGAAGAAAGCTTCTTTAGACCCAGACTGCCATGCAAACTACAGACCAATCTTGAACCTTCCCTTCATGGGGAAGGTGATCGAGAAAGTAGTGGCCATACAACTGGAGGACCATTTGACCATCCATGATATCTATGAGCCTCTCCAGTCCAGTTTTGGTAAGAAGCATAGTACTAAGACAACGCTAGTTCGGGTGCTCAATGATCTCCTGATGGCTAGAAATCAGAAGAACCGCTCCATCTTGGTTCTCCTCGGTCGGTCTTCAGCGTTTGACACTGTAAACCACAGGGTTCTGCTCGACCGCTTGAGGTTCATCTGTGGCCTGTCTGGTATGGTCTTCAGGTGGTTTTCATCTTTTCTCATCTGAAGAACTCAGAGGGTGGTGTCAGGGATTTATTCCTCTGACTCAGTTCCGTTATCATGTGGGGTTCCTCGGGGGTCGGTGCCGTCTCCCATGTTGTTAGCAGTGTACATGCTCCCCCTCCCACCCCGGAGACATTGTAAGAAGGTATGGGCTAAGGTTTCACTGCTATGCTGATGATACCCAGCTCTGCCTTTCTTTTGTGCCTGACCAGAATGCAGCCCTTTCAGTATTCAGCAACTGCCTTGCTGAAATCCAGGAGCGGATGAGTTTGAGCTGGCTGAGGTTGAACTCCGGAAAGACTGAGGTGTTGGTAGTGGATCCGGGTCGCCGGATAGGGGGGCTGGCGGTGAGCTCAACCTCTGGACTTTTTCTTAGGGGTCTGCCACTTCCGACCTCCAAACGGGTGCGAAACCTGGGGGTAATATTTGACAACGAGCTGACACTGTGCTCGCAGGTGTCGTCCGTTGTCAAGTCCCCTTTTTATCATCTGAGGAATATCTCCAGAGTCAAGCATCTCATTCTGTCCAGTGACCTTCCTGTATTGGTCCATGCGTTTGTGTTCTCACGCTTGGATTACTGCAGCACCTTATACCTAGGGCTTCCGGGGGTGGATATTCGCCGCCTGCAGCTGGTGCAGAATGCAGTGGCCCAGTTATTGACAGGAACCTCTCGGTCCTGACATATTTCTCTGGTGCTGCGTGAACTGCACTGGCTGCCAGTAATGTGGCGAATCACCTTCAGAGTAGGTCTTCTGACTTATAAAGCCATACATGGACAGGGTCTGGCCTACCTGAAAGAGCTCCTGGTCCCTTTCTTCCCTGGGCGATTGCTCCGCTCGACTGACGTGGGGTTGCTAGAGATCCAAGGGTTTGTTTAAAATCTTCTGGGGCTCGTGCAGTTATGCACGCAGCCCCAACTCTTTGGAATTCTCTACCCGTCAGCTACGTGAGTGCATGACTATGGAGGGTTTTAAAAAGGCCTTAAAAACTTTTTTATGGATTCAGGTGTTATGGGGAATAACTGGAATACCGTTTTATTTTTCTGTTTTTATACTATGTATAATGTATGTGATTTACGCTGCAACTGTTTTTTTTTTTTTTTGAAATTACTATTTTTTCTCCTTCCTGCCTGCCATCCCCGACCCTTCAGGAGCCTCAAGGTAGACATCCCTCTGCCTTTCACCCTGCCCGTATGACCCATGAGAACCCCAGGGCACGGTTTTACCCCTGAGCGGGATGAGGCAGAACCCCCTTATCCCAACAATCAAATTACTCGGTCCGGGGCCATCGGGCGACGAAGGCACATCGAGGGCACGCTCCGGAGGCTCCATCTTTCCTGCGATGGCAGGCGCTTTTCTGCTTTTCCTCCCACCCCTACAGCGTGAGACCCTGACATCAAGCAGCAGAGCGCCGATGTCACGCTAGTATGTCGGCAGCCCTTCCCCTTAACATTGGGGGCTTGCAGTACTCCGAGCCTCTGCTCGGAGTCAGACAAGTGTTCGGGCTATAGCCTTAACCCTCCCCGGAGTAGGCGAGCTGTCGTGGGACGCTCAAGCCTAACTCCCCGCCGCCCACCAGCGACCTTAGTCAGCCTCAACCTCGGTCGCCGGGCGCGGAGCGAGGTGTGGTGTCCAGCGCCTCAACCCTCAGCGCCACCGGGCCGGCTCCACGCTGCAACTGTTTTAATTGTTTTGTGCGGCGCCTTGATAATTTGAAAGGCACCATATAAATAAACTGATTTGACATACTCATTTGTTGTTTCACTGTGTTACAGGCTGCATTTGTGGAGTCCTATTTCTACTGATTTAAAACCTATTTGGTGGGATTTAATTGGGGCTGTTTCTTTGGGTGCAGTGCTTGGAGGGGCAGACATAGGGCTGATACACTCGAGATAGAGTCGGGGTGTGAGCGATGCCGCCTCCCCACCCTCCTCCCCAGAGCTTGGCTCATTCATGGGGGAACACCTGCCCTGCAATTGGAGGAAAAGGCTTCAGGTGCAGCTCATGTAGTTCTAGCCACTGGGAGTGGGGTTTAAAGGCTGGGAGAGAGGAGCTTAGGGAGTTGTTCACCAGGCCCCACCTGGAGTACAGTGTACAGTTCTGGAGACCATACCTACGTAAGGACATAGACAGGGTAGAGAAGGTTCAGAGGAGGGCAACAAAGATGGTGCATGGGTTGCATCACAAATCCTATGAAGACAGGTTGAAGGAACTGAACATGTACTCCCTGGAGGAGAGGAGGGAGAGAGAGGGGATATGATAGAGACATACAAGTATCTTACAGGGAGGAACAGGGTGTAGGGAAACACTATTTTTAAGCGAAAAGATGTTTCAGGACTAGAGGGCATGGGATGAAGTTGGAGGGAGGACGATTCAGAGGAAACATGAGAAAGAATTTTCACAGAACGGGTGGTGGATAAGTGGAACACCTGCCAGAGGAAGTGGTGGGGGCTGAAACAATCACGGATTTAAGAATGCATGGATAGACATAAAGGAATTCTAGAGGTCAGGGGTAAGGGGAAATAGACTTCTAGGAAAACAAACTGAACTTACAAGCTCAAATGGGCAGACTAGGTGGGCCATAGGCCCTTATCTGCAGACACTGTCTATGTAAGTTTACTGTGTTGTACTGCACCTAGTAACAGGGGTACCTGTTTACTGTGGGACTGTGTCTAGGATTAGTGGGACCTGATTAGTGGGTAGGGGTGTATCTTGCACTAGTGGGGAACCTGGTTGCTCACTCAAGGAAACCTACTTGAAGGGGGATGGGACCACACGTCATTAGGGCTGGCATCTTTGGAGATGGTGGGGAAGTGGCTGGTGGGGGCAGCCATGATACTGACTGGGTTAAGTTTGTGGTTGCCCAGTGTGCTACCAGCTGGCACCTGTTCGGGAGGAAATTGAGGGGATTAGGAGACAGCTGGGGAAAGGGGGGAGGTATGGTTGGGGAATAGGGCAGGGGCTCTCCCACAGGGTTGCATCAAGCACTAGGGGCGGGGGCATAGGGAAAGGAGTGCAGGAAAGTACTCTGGGATCACATAGGGACCCTTACAGAGGGGGCCCAAAAGGAGGATACTGCCAAGGAAGCAGGCAGGTAACTGGGGACCCTCACAGAGTGGGGCCAAAGGGAGGACATTCTCAGGGAAGTAGGCAGATGGCTGGGGCTGGACAGAAGGAAGCAAGGTGGGGAGGTGGATCCGAGCTTAAGCTCAGTGACCCCTTCAGTTTTCTTCTTCTGTTTGAGGATGATGGGGGTGATGTAGTCCTAACAGGGACAGTTAGAGATGGAAAGGAAGTAGGGAGCAGTAGGTGGGGGCTGGATAGCAGGAGGAACGGGGGGAACTTGGAATGCGGGAAAACGGGGGTAGCAGGGGATCAAAGCAGGAGGAGGTGGGGCAGAGTGAGGAAAGCGCGAGGAGGAGCAGTTGGGAGGAAAGGGCAAGGAGAAGGACCAGAAGTACGAGGAGGATACAGTAAAAGGGAGCTGAAGGTTTAGGCAAGGAGGGGCTGAAAGGAGATGGGAAGGAAGGGAGGACGAAGCCAGGCTAGTTTAGCAGATTGTTTGGGGAAACCAGTCGCGAGCAGTAACGGGGGGTGCAGGTACAGAATGATACCTGGAGGAGGAGAGGCATAGAATCAGAGGAGAGGGTGGCCAGGGTAAATAAGGAGGAGGGGGACGGTGGCATCCAGATTGGGGGAGGGAGCAAGGAGCATTTGGGGAGGGGCAGTAGAAAGGATGAGGACATGGAAAGGGGAAATGGAGGAAAAAGCAACCAGAGTGCTCCTGTTGGGTGATTCCCGATATGGGGGGATCAAATGGGATAGGGAGGGAGAAGCCTGCCCGGTTAGAACAAAATGCTTCCCTGGACTAATGGTGCAAAGGGCCAAGCATGAGGTATATCAGCTGGCAAAGGTTTGTGGAGGTTCCCAGGACATACTGGTCCACCTGGGTACCAATGACACTGAGGGAAATAGTTAGCTAGAGATACAGGCAAGGTTCAGGGAGCTTGCCAAGGTATGTCATGACATAGAATGAGCTATTTCCTTCTCGGAAATCCTGCCGGTGCCAAGGACTAGTGGGGAACACAAGAGGAAGATTAGGGAGATAAACCAGTGGCAGAGGGAGTGGTGTGGGGCCAGAGGGTATGGACTGATGTGGGATTGGGGGGAAACACCTGGGAGGATAAGGGACTGTATGCTAGAGATAGGCTCCATCTGAGTTTGGAGGAAGGGTAATCCTTAAGCTGAAAATAGAGTGGTTCGTTGGTGAAAGGTGGGGTTTAAACATGTGAAGCGTGAGGGATGGGAGAAAAGGCTGTCAAGGGGGGTCCAATAAAGGAGGGACTGTCTCCACCCCCCCGGGGAGCTGGAGGAATGTGGGAAAAGGCCGACTGGTAAGGTGCAGACCAGGGGAAGACAGAATCCCCGTGAGAATGCGAGCGGGGGAAATGAAAGGTAGGGAAAGGTGGAATGGTAGTCCTTAAATGCCAGGAGCTTGGGCAATAAAATGCCTGAGCTCCAGGTGATGCTAACTGAGGGAGAGGTGGATGTGGCAGTGGTCACTGAGACTTGGGCCACCGCAGGGCACAACTGGGACCTGAAGCTGGAGGGTTACACCATGCTCAGGAAGAATGGGGGGAGGGAAGGGGACGAGGGGTAGCAATAATAGTTAAAAATTGCATTGGCGTAGGAGGAGTGGAGAAGGCAGAGGGAACTGTGGAGGCGATTTGGGTCACCTTGATAACGGGGGGTGGGGAGAGTAAAAATAAGAGTGGTGTATAGACCCCCTGTGCTGGTGGAGGAGCTGGAGAAGAGTCTGGTGGCAGGTGTTGGGAGACACTGCAGACTGGGCAGGGGAAGGGTGGTGGTGTTGGGGGACTTAAACATGCTAGGAATGGACTGGGAGACTGACATCCTCGGTGGCCAGGGAACCGAGGTTGTTGGATGTCTTTCAGGACGCATTCCTAACTCAGCAGGTGGGGGAACTGACCAGGAAGGTGTGCATACTGGATGTGGTCCTGGCAGACAGTGACCAGATTGGGGGCCTGGAGATAAGGGACCCATTCGTGGGGAGCGATCATGCCACGGTCTGGTTCTGCCTGGACCTAGGAGGGTTAGAAGGCTGCACAAAGACGGAGGTAACTGACTTCAGGGGGGTGGATTTCAAGGAAATGGAAAGGATCCTTAAGGAGCATTTGGATGGGATTGGGACAGACATGGACGCTGACATTAGGTGGGAAATCATCAGGAGGGGGGTGCAGGATACTACCAGGATGTGTGCAAGTGTAAGACAAAAATGTGGTAGGGCCCGAAAACCCTGCTGGTGAACCAGGGAGGTTCAGGAGGTGGTGAAGGGAAAGAAGGCGGCTTATAGGCATTTCACGTGCTCAAGGAGTGAAAGGGATCGAGGGGAGTACGAGCTAATGGCCGAAAGGGCCACTAAGGTGGTGAGGGCAGCTAAGGCAAGGAAGGAGCAGAACCTGGCCAGGGAAATTGGGAGAGGGAACAAGGGGTTCTTTAGATACATTGGGGGAAAAACGAAGGGTGAAGGGGCAGATTAGCAGGATTAAAACAGGGGAGGGATAGGCACAAGACCCGGGGAGCAGGCTGAGGTACTAAATGTGTACTTGGCTTCAGTTTTCACCAAAGAAAATGGGGGGCTACATCATACATGGGAGGAGATGGTGAAACTGAGATGGGGGGGCCCTTACCGATCGGCAGGTCGGGGGGGGCAGCATCACTGGCAGGAGGGGGAAGACAAAGCAGGGGGACGAGGTATCAAAGGTGGAAATCATGGCAGAGAGAGTGAGGGAAGCCCTCGGGTCCCTTAAGGTGGAGAAAGCTCCAGGGCCAGATAAATTACATCCCAGAGTGCTAAAGGAACTGGCGGATGTCCTGGCGAAACCCCTGGCGGAGCTTTTCAGCATCTCTCTGAGGACAGGGTGGGTGCCCCAGGACTGAAGGTGTGATCATATGTGCCTATCCACAAGGGGGACCATGAGGGGTAAGGAATCACAGGCCCATCAGCCTGACATCGGTGATGGCAGGGGATGGAGGGCACTGTCAAGGAGAGGCTGGGAGGGATCTGGAAAAGTCAGGGTGCCTGGACGATACACAACATGGATTCGTCCTGGGGGAAATCATGTCAGACAAACCTTGTGGAGTTCTATGACTGGGTGACGAGTGCCTTGGATCTGGATAGACCAGTTGACGTCCTCTTTCTTGACTTCAGCAAGGCGTTTGACTCTGTTCCTCAAGGGGGCTTGTTGGATAAGCTGGGAGAAATGGGGATGGGGAACCAGATGATCAGATGGATGGGCAATTGGCTCCAGGACCGGATCCAGAGGGTCGTGGTTGGCAGGATAGTCTCCTCCCAAAGGAGGATCATTAGTGGGGTCCCTCAGGGATGGGTCTTTGGGCCCCTTCTGTTCAACACCTACGTCTCTGACACATAAGGAAGGGTATCAGGAGTGAGATGAGTCTCTTTGCGGATGACTCAAAACTGGGGGCAGTGGTGTATGGGGAGGAGGGGAGGGTGGCCCTACAGGGGGACCTGGAGGCTCTGAAAGGTGGTCTAGAAAGTGGAAGCTGAGGTTCAATGCAGGAAAATGCAAGGTACTGCACCTGGGAGCCAGAAACCCAGGCCAAGTGTACACCCGGGGTTGGGGGGATGCTACAAGTCTCGATGGCTGAGCGGGCCCTGTGGGTGGTGGTGGATGTCAAGATGAACAACTCGGAGACTTGTAGGAGGGCAGCGGCCAAGGCCAACAGGATGCTGGGATGCATCGCTAGGGGGGGGATCACCTCCAGAAGGAGGGAAGTGATACTCTCTCTGTATAACTGCTTGGTGAGTCTGCACCTCGAGTACTGTGTGCAGTTTTGGAGGCCACACTTAAAGAGGGACATTGAACTCCTGGAGAGGGTCCAGAGGAGGGCAACCAAACTGATTTGGGGCTTGGGGGACTGGACCTATGGGGAGAGGCTCGAAGAGCTAAATATGTACACGTTAGAAGAGAGAAGGGACCGGGGGGGACATGATAGTGGTCTTCAGGTACATGAAGGGGGTAAGTAGGGGAGGAGCAGTCAGGGTGCTCCGAAGGAAGGAGGGGGGCAACTAGAGGGCAGGGGTGGAAGCTGGAGAGGGGGAGATTCATGGGGAGAAAGGAGGAGGTGCTACTTCACTGAGAGGGTGGTGGAGCCATGGAATGCGCTGCCCAGGGGGCTGGTGGAGGCAGAGACAGTGGAGGGGTTCAAGAGGGGGTAGGATAGGTACAGGGGAAGGTTTCTGGAAGCAAAGTCCAGTGCAGCGAGAATATCCGGGACTGGGAAGGGAGAAGCCAGAGAGGGCGATTGGGGGAAGCAAGGTCAGCTCCCAGGGTGGGGGCTGACCAAACGAGCAGACACGATGGACCATTAGGCCTATTCGGCTGGCATTTTAGTATGTTAGTATGCTTTGATTTTGATTTAGATAGCTATAGATATATTCGTATGTTGGGTTAACTAGAATACTCCCTGGCGTCGGTAGTGTATTGGGTTACGGAACATACTCCCCGTCGACGACAGTAGCTGGTGATTTCCTTGTTAATGACTGGAAGCATTCATACAGCCACTCGTCAACACTAACAGCCCCATAGTGCTTTTGGAGTTGTCGACGACGCTCCTCATTGACAGCGCCATACCCCTCCCCCAGCAGCAATTGAGGAGCTAGCAATCAGGCTTTCTTCCAAGGCTTGCATAGCTATAACATTTCACAGGATCAGTTGTGAGCAGCATTTAAGGGGCTAGCAAGCAGCATTTCTTCAAACACAGCAATAAACTTGAGAAGCCTCTGGGGGCAAAGGCTAACTCTGAAGGCCTCCAACTGTTGATGACAGTACGGGGCATAACAGCTTACAGAATCCCCAGTTCTTAGGAACGTGGTGATCATCAAGGACGTTGGAATCAAGCCGCAGAATTTCTCCTTTGGCCATCTTTACAGGCTTTCCACACTGTGGATCGTTCTCCGAGGCTCATGGAGGAAGGGGACCCCATTCCTGAAGGACATTGGGATTAGGCCACACTGTCAGTGGACAAGCCTCTCAAGAGCAGGAGATACAAGAAAATGCAGATCCCTCCTTTTTGACCACCATTGCAGGCTGCCTCTGTTTTGAGGTGCGAGAAGGGAGCGACCTCCAGGGCAGACCCAGTGTGGAAGCCCCCTCCTCATCTGCTCGTTCGGATCAGAGGCAGGCCACTCGGACTGAGGTTCTCTCATTCACACAAGAGGGCCAAAAACTGGCCGGACCTCGTTGGCCCCAGATCTAATAGAATCACTGAACAGAGCATTTGCCCTGGGACTCCCATGCACCGAATTGCAGCCCCCCAGCCCCTGGAGCGGAGGGTCTATAGGATGGTGACTTGAAAGGCAACAAATTTCCCATCCTCTAACGAGGAGGATCACCTCTCTGCTCATCTTGTCAACACAAAGAAAACCATTAGTCCGGCAGAGGGAGAGGCCATTCTATGAGACCCGGTGGTCAGGAAAGTGGATTCATCTTAAGAAGGCTTTCCAAGCTACAGTAACTTAGCTCAAAGCAGCGACAGCTAATCCTTTCTTAGCCAGAGCCCCTCTTTCATGGGCCAAGGTCCTAGCTTCCAGCTGGCGGAAGATTCTGAGAAAAACAAGGCGACACTGCAGCAGCTCCAGCTCTTTCAGTTAGCCTCCATTTATTCAGCAGATGTCTGAGGCAGCAGCCTCAGCGCAGCACAGCCTCTGGCTTTGCGCTTGGCAAGCAAATTCTTCTCCAAGATTTCCTTGGTCACTGCTGCCTACGAAGGTTATCTACTATTCAGCTCCACTCTCAAAGAAGCGGTGTATAATCAGGGTAAACCACTATGGAGTGCAGACAAAGACCAGAGAGAAGTCTTGGTCAGCAGGCCTCTGGCGGCATTAAGGTTATTTTTTGTCTGGCTCTGCCTTCAAAGAAGCAGTGAAAGAATCGGGGGGGGGGGGGCTGCTATGGCGCGCTTGCCACAGTCTAAGACCAGAGAAAAGTCCGAGTTAGCAGGTCACCAGTGGAATTTTTCATGCTGAAATGGCATCAGAGGTGGGCAAAACAGAACTTCTCGGGCAAACAAACAAGGTTCTCCTCCCAGAACTAGCGTAGCTTCGGAGGAGGAGGAAGTGTCGCCCAACAGGCTTTGGGGACCAATAACATCAATGAAACACTTCAAACCCATCCTTGAGTAGGGCTCATCGCTGACTGGCTCTAGACTCAGCCTTGCATGCTGCACAGCCTGGCCCCATTCTCACTACGGGAGCAGGCTTTCCAATTTTCACAAGGAAAGGGTCCATACCACGACAGACAGATGGGTTTAGACATCCTGCGCAGGGGATACCTAATTGAGTTTGACTCGGAGCCACCATCATCCATTTTGGGCAATTCAGTATAAATTGACGCTGTTCCAGGCAATTACAAATCCTCTACTATCCAGGGGCTGTCAAGCAGGTTCACCACCGCAGAATTCAACCAGGGCCTCTTCTCGCTTTTCTTCATTGTTCCCTAATGCACAGGGGGATTCAGACTAGTTTGGGACCTGAGATTTCTAAACCGCTTTGTGCACAACAGATCCTTCATATGGAGACCCTGCCATCCATCATCAGGGAGTTCCCTCAAGTTGAATGTTTGGCATCTATCAACTTGCAGGGTGCCAGTTTTCACATTCCCATCCAAGCAGCACGCAGGCAAGCTCTCAGATTCAAAGTGGGGGGACAGCTCTTCCCATTCAAGGCTCTACCATTTGGGCATTCATGTGCCACAAGAGTCTTTTCTGAGGTCCTAGTGACAGTCATAGTTCGACTTTGGAGCCAAGGGTTACAGCTCTTCCCTTATCTGCACACTATTCTCATCAGAGCACCACATTTTGGCAAGCGGTACAAGTAGTGGTTGAGGTCGTATGGTGCCTCTCGGCACTCGAGTTGGTCACAACCAGAGGAAGAGCTCCTTAATTCCAGCGCTGATGTTGAACCATCTGGGGCAGATTTCAAGACACAAGTGAACAGGGTGTTTCCCATAGAAACAAAATTCGAGGACCTACCGAAGCTCATCAGGAGATTTCAGATGGCTCACCAGCTGCCGGCTCACGACTTCATGCAACTCATGGGGACTATGGTTTCTCTGGCCGATACAGTCTCCTGGGCACTAATTCACATGCGACCCATCCAGGCAAACCTCCTCAGACTGTGGTCCCAGTCCAGACACAGCCAGGACCAAACGATCTCAATTTCTCACCGGATGAGGACCTCCATTCATTGGAGGACTGAGGACCAATATCATGAGAGGTCGCAAGTTGGGGCTTCCACACCAAATGAGAATCGGTGGCATACATCAGTCATCAGGGTGGCACAAAAAGCTTGTGCATGCTCAGGGAATCTCTTATGCCGTTTCAGTGGGCCGAACGTCACCTTGCAAGCCTGAGGGCGGTGTACATTCCAGGTCAGGAGAACATCACGGAAGACTGGCTCAGTCGCAAAGGATTAACTACTGGGTGAATAGGAGCTGAAGGACAACACCTTCCAAGTCCTCACAGAACATTGGGCTGTCCTCAGGTAGATCTTTTCACCTGCCGACAAAACTCCAAGGTCAGGCAAGTCTGTTCCCTAGCCAAGGCAGAACTAGCAGTGGTTCAGGAAGCATTTTCCCTAAACTGGGGTCAGTATAGTCGTCTGGATGCTTTTCCTCCATACCATTCCTATCCAGAGTTCTCCACAAAGTGGCGCTCGATTGGGCAGAGCTAATACTAGTCTGCCCACACTGGCCCTGTCGTCCATGGTTCCCCCTTCTGATTCACGACTCAAGGCAACCACCTATAATTTTTCGAATCTGCCTGGACCTTCTTCATCAAGGCCCTGTGTTACATCCCAGTCTGCGCAACCGGTCCTTCTCGGCCTGGAAATTGAGCGGGAAACTCTCAAAGAGCTAGGATATACAGCTCCAGTGATTGAGATGATGGTTTACTCACGTCTCGCTTATTCCTCCAAAGTGTACTAACATTGCACATCTTTCTCCAAAGTGTATTACAGGATTTGGCAAAGATTTCTGTTTGGACTTCAATCCTGACAAACACCAAACCAGCAAATACCATTACCTAATCTGCTCCAATTCTTTAAAGAAGGATTCGTCAAAGGGCTGCAAATGGCCACCTTGTGATTTCAGGTTTCCGCTCTGGGGGCGGTCTTGTTAATGGATTTGGTGGAGTGTCTGGGTTCTCATCCCCATGTTAGAAGGTTCCTGCAGGCAGCAACTCCAAAACGCCCACGAATTAAACCAAAGGTACCCCCTTGGAGACTGAATTTGGTCCTCAAAGCATTGACCAAGGCTCCCTTTGAACCTCTCAAGGAGGCATCCCTTTGACATCTCACGAGGAAAGTCACCTTTTCATAGTCACCATTATTTCAGCCAGATGAATTAGTGAGCTGGGAGCTCTGTTGACTGAAGGACCTTACACTGGGTTTCATCAGGACTCTGTAGTCCTCCGAACAGATCCAGGTTTTTGCCCAAGGTGCTGTCTCTGTTTCATTGCAACCAGGAGTTGATTCTGCCTTTCTTCTGTCCTCACCGAAAAAACGACAAGGAGAGGGAATTTCACACTCTGGACACCAGATGAGTGGTAAAGCTTTACATTAAAAGATTGGAGTCAATGCGCAAACCTAGTTTGTTCATTCTCGCTGCGGGTCAAAATATGGGCAAAAAAGCTTCTAAAGACTATAGCCAGATGGATTTGTTCAACCATCACCACTGCCTACTATCAGGCTGGAGTGTCTTTGCTTGAGCCAGAGAAAGCCCACTCAACCCAGGCTATGGCCACCTCGTGGGCGGATTTCAGAGAAGCTTCGCCAGCAGACTTATGCAGGGCATGCTACCTGGTTGTCTGTTCACAACAGTTTTACAAGCTGAATATGACGGCTGCCCTTGGCTGAGGCATCATTTGGCCGCTGAGTTCTCTAGGCGGTGGTGGACCCTTCAGGGCAATTACATTGTTCCAACCCAGGATGTCAGAGGATGTATTGCTTTAGTATATCCCCATCAGTATGTAAGCCCAGAGACCAGCTTAGGAGAGAGAAAATGAAATTTAAATACTTGTAAATGTTCTTTCTCCGACAGCTGGTCTCTGGGCATCTTCTCTCCCAGAGTGTACAATTGTGGCCAGTTGGCCGAATGTTTGGATAATATTTCTCCTTTTGTTTCCAAGTTTATATAGTACTACCAGATTTGGACTGCTTTAGGAGAACTGGTGTGCACAGGAAGTGTGTGTGTGTTGGGGCTATCCAGGCTGCAGAGTTTTGTTTCCTGCCTGCATGATAGCATCAGGAGGTACAGACCATCAGTATGGAAGCCCAGAGACCAGCCATCGAAGAAAGAAAATTTACGGGTATTTAAATTTTGTTTGCTTTCTCCTAAGCTGGTCTCCGGGTCTGGTATTTTAAAGTGGAAAATTGAATAGAGCCTACTAGGCAGATTCTTTGGAGGTGGCGTTTGTGAGGAGGAACCTATGGAAAGCTACCTCACAGAACCAGAACACCCAAAGCTTTTTTCAACCACATGGGACGCAGCTAGATGGAACCAGTGCCTCAGGCTCTGCTGATGACCAAACAGGAGCAGTACTCAGGGTTTTACAAAAGAAGTGACACAACTGTGTTCACCAGTCCAGATGATGGACAAAAAAACTGGACTTGGTTACTACTTGGCTGACCACAGTAGAGCAGCAGATTGAAGATGTTAAGGCCAGTATCATGGAGGCAGATAAAATGCATGGTCGCACATGTGACTGTAGTGAAAGAAAGCAGCCTGTTACTTTTGAGGATGGCGATATCAGAGAACATGTTGCTAGCCCGCAACATGGGACTCCTGGATCAGAGAGAGTGCATGGAAGGCCAGGATGTGCTCAGTTTGGCGATTTGGCTACAGTTGGAACTTTCTGTAGGGGAGAACACCGGCGTGAGAGGACATATAGAATAACACTCTGGTTACAAAACATCTCTGAGCTATGTTGATTCCTTTCAACATGAGGTAAGTCAGGCAGGGCTCCAGATAAGATTTTTTGGGATGAATATTATACTCCTCATTTTGAAAGTGAGGTGAGTTAAGCCAAATTCAGATGCGTACAAATGTCAGAACGGAGTGGCATGACGAGTACATTTTTAAAAACAATGTAGTTTTTTTTCTAGATATGAATTGATCAGGTACCAACAGTGCTCCAGCTACCCACCAGTTTTAAAATATAGTGAGTAAAACAAAACTGGGTTGAGTATGAATGCTGTAAATCTGGAAAACACTGGCATTGGCAACAAATCAAGCTTCAAAGAAATACAACGTCATACATACGTCCATGATGCAGTGCATCATGGGATATATGCAAATCATCGTGACATTTCTTTCTTAAGTTTACAACAATATACATGCATTTTAAATAACACAACTAGCTTAATTTCTATTATGGTTACCTAGCATTTTTACCATTATCAAAACACCTAATGCCATGGTATTTTAAACATTTACAGGTTTTGCAAACATAAAGTATATACATTAAGGTATTTTATGCTATAATGCTATTACATACTAAATCCAACAACAATAAACACAGTCTGTTTTACGTACACTTGGAGGTCACCACCATAACCCTCCCTGTACGAGGACCTGAGAGGGAAAAGGAAAATTAAAGAGGACACTATAGCATAGTCAAGAAAGGGAAGTGGGTGCCCATAGGTGGCCAACCTTATGGACTAGAAATTCTGAAGGATAGATTAGGCTTAGAAATAGAAGAACTGTTGCAACAGATTTAAGAAAAGTACGGTCCTCAAGAGTGTCAGGAGCTCCCGGTCATAGTCATCTCTTTTCATCTAGGGCAACAGTGAGTACATTTATGCAGCATGTTGTGTAACTGCATTTGGGGACTTTCTTTAAAGACAAGGAGGCATCGCCGTGCCGGTGGCACTGGGCACCTTACTTCATGCTGCGCTGGTGACCCGTGTTTGGGAACGAGCACGGGCCGCTGGGGGTTGGCAGGGTTGGAGAAGGATTGAGCGTCTGTAGGACTGCTCTCCTTCTCCGGGGAGGGGGGGACACCAGTGGTTGGTGCTCGACTGGCCCCCAGTGGAGACTGGGGGGGCAGTGCGCTGACATTGCAGAAGAGGGATAGAGGTGGGGCAGCATGCCTGGAGGGGAATGCGTACGGACACGTGTACGCTCCCTCCGCTGGTGTCATTGCACGCCCCTTTCTGCAGGGCAGAAAATGGAAAAACGGGAGTCCTCGCCATAGATGATGATTGTCCCCCTTGCAGCGCCACTGGGAGGGCACCTCCCCCGAACTGGATCCAGAGTGGTGGGTTGAGGGTCTCCCCACCCCCTGCTACGAGTAGTAAGAGGAGGGGGCCTCATACTCTGTTGTCGCAAGGGGGGACATCATATGGCAGGGTGAGGGGACTCCAGAAACAACACCAACTAAAAAAAGAGAAAAAAAAAAAAAAAAAGACGAGGCATTTTAGAAGTACCTGGAATATAGGGAGTTACAAGTGGTCACAAATAGGAAGCTTCCGTGATGTATGCTGGTGATAGTGACTGGAGGTGGTGCCTGCATGAGGCCTTGGAAAACTATGGTGCAGCACTAAATTTCTGTCCTGCTAACATGGTGAGGCTTGGTTCCCTTTTGGTTTCTGTGTTTTTCTCTCCATAGGGTGATGGTGTTGAAGGGTACCCAGCTGTTTAGGTTCCTAATTTAAATAACCGAATATTCTCCAAACAAGTTACAGCATGATTTTATAATAATGTGTAATAAGCTGTATGTTATGCCTTTAGCTGTGTCTGAATGAGTATGCCTCAGTTTTCATATTACTATCCAGACATTCCTCTTGCTGTGTTATTTCACATCATTTCTGTTTGCAGTACTATCATGCTTCCTGTCATGGCAGGGGCTTTGTCTCAAGACAGGATAACATCCATTGTTAAGGGGGCCTCTTGAGGCTGTATAGTAAGCCAGTTTCAGATATTCTGTTTTTAATTTAAACAGCTTGAGACCTAAGCGCTGACGAATATCAAGCACTGTTAGCTATAAGGTTATCTCTTCTTTAATAGATGTACTTTATTGATTTTCAGTACCCACAACAAATAAGTTGACAGGGTGGTACAATAAAAACAAAATATAGTACTGACATGAAAGAGTATCATTTTTAAGGAACCCCAATTTTTGTAACTTCTGTAGAGAATGCTGAGACACATCTTCCATAATAATGCCTGATACTGTATTGACTACGCACTCTGCAAAGAATTGTCTACGAAATGTTTTGCATTTACTTTATTTCTCTTATTTAAACATTTGATAACCGGGAAAAGCACAGTGAGCCAAGACTCGTTTCCAGGTGCGACCTGGGGTGAGGGGAAGGGAGTTATAAACAGTATACTGGACATACATAGAACAGATACATGAGAATATTACATACAATCATATAATTATACAAGGAATTATTTACATTCAGTTGCATATATACGGTTATTTATAATCAGTTACATGAGTACAATAATATATAGTACAGAAGCTTTGAAGTTTAAACCGTGTTCATTGGGCTAAAGGCAGACTAGTTGCAGTTACAGGTGGGGAAGGGGAGCTGTTGAGATTTAATGGAGTTGTGCGAGGGTGTGTTTCTGAGGGGCTGGAGAAGCTGGTTCCATAGGTAGGGAAGGCAGTAGGAGGAGGCAGAATAATAAAGTTCAAAGTGATCCCCAAAAATTGTACTCTCCGTGGTGGGGACTTAGTTGCAATCCCTATTTTTAGAAAGGACATGGTCTGGAGCAGCAGTTCAGATAAGTGTGTGAATCTAGTGGTGTTACTGACATTTAATGTAAAAGGGTTATGTTTTGTGCTTCTGTTTCTCAAGGATTTCCTGATATGGTGTGAGGAAGGGAGGGAAAAGAGGGAGGAAGGGGTGAGAAGGAGGGTTAAGAGACACCAGAAGAGGCGTCATTGGAGGCTGAGAGCCTTGTGACTGGAGCTAAAACTTCCAGAAGGCCAAACAACCCCCTGCATAAGCAACCCCAAAGCGTATGTGGCATCCATCTCAGTGGCATCTGAGGCGTTGGCAGAAGGGCTGCCGGCATGCAGCTTGTAGGAGGATAGACATGGTGAGGGGGTGAGGAATAGGGTAGCACTAAGGGGTGCTTTAAAGGCAGAGGACAGAGGAGTAAGTGGTACTTCCAATCTGAGGTAGAATGAGGTAGACTTTTGTGGTAAGTACATTGAACAGAGGTCGAAATAACAACCTGTCTGCCAGTCCCAGACACCCAGTTTTCCCCAGGGATGGCTGGTTTCCTTTTTCTGCCTGTCTCTGGGACAGACACCAAATGAAAAAGCATTAGCTGGCACTAGGACCCAGCAGATGCTGCAGCCTGTAAGGCTGGGCTGTGGATGTCCCAACATCATGGTGTCACATGTTGAGAGCTTGTCCCATTCAGTCCATTATCCCGTGATGACCTCTTCTGTGTGGTGGCAGTTTCATCAAGCAGCAGGCTGCGCTAGGTATGTATGTGTTCCCTGTCATTGTGCATGTGTAGTTGCCTGTCTTCCTTTTTTTTTTTTTTTTTTGTTTTGTTATAATATATATTGCATTTCTCTGTGTGCTGTATTTGCAATAGCAGCCCAAGAATAGCTTTTGTTCATTGGCAGCAGAGTTTTGGCGGTGCAAAATAAAACCCCCTTCCAGGGCTGTCAACTAACTAAGAGGAGCCTGGGAAAGGCTACTTAAAAGCCATTGTAAGGGCATGAAAACTGTATTTGAAGGCCCTTTTCAGGGCAGACAGTCAAGGCAGAAAGAGGGGAGACTCAGTATTTGTAGATCAGCAGAGGAACTCAAAGGGCTGAGACAACCACTTAAAGCCCCGGTCAGGGCAGGAAGGGCTCCAGAGACAGGAAATGGGGAGGCTTGTTAAAAGCCCTTGTCAGGGATACTGAGAAGGGGGAGACTTCTAGTGTCTATGTTATACACAGGAGCAGAGAAAGCTGATTGACTTGCTAAGGCAGAGCGAACGGAGCAGAAGGGAGTTAAGTAAGGGCCGTTGTCAGGGTTACTACTGAGCAGGAGGGGGAACTGAACTAAGGGCACACTTGTTATGTCCTTTTCAGGGTTATGTACCAGCCAGTGGTTAATATTTAGTAACCCTTTTTATGGCATCTTTCGGTGGGCACCATATCTAGGTGTTTGTCTCAGGTGGCTGAAGGGAATTGTTATCTGTGCAATTAACTAAGTGTAGAAAGAGCTGTGAAGTAGGGGGAGTGGCTTAGCTAGGAGGAAGCCAGGTTAAAGCCAGATTTAAAAACTGCCCTAGATAGCTTCTGCCAGAGAAAAGGCAGCGAACATCAAGAAGAAGGAGCTGCTGTTATAACTATACTTCTCTACAGGGGCTCTGTTACCCTCCTTCCCTCCACCCTAAGCCAGTTCTACTTTTATAGGCACAGGATTTGACTGACAACAGGAATTTCTTGTTTGGGAGCAGAAAGTGAGTGATCACAGAGCCGCAAAAGACTCACCATCCTAGAAGGAAAAGAGTAGCTCTTCGCCTCCCCTGTGCCCCCAACCCCCCACCCAGCTGCTGGAGGTCTGACTCTGAGCAAGTAAGGAGACTACTGAGAAATATAGGAACTTCTTGTCTCAGAACAGGAAGATCAGGAGCTTAAAGGGCACAGACACAGTTAGTAAGTAAGTAGGGAGAAAAATAAATAAACAGAGGAAAATATAAGTATTCCAAGCAACAGTTAAGGAGCCAGAAATAAGACATGATGGGAGTGGTGCAGTGCAGTGGCTGTGGAGCAGCAGTCTTCTGGGAGACGTTCTGGAAGATGTGGTGTTGTCCCATCTGCAGGCACTTCTCTGGGCTGAGGGAGGAGGTTGCTCATCTCCAGGCAGAGTTGGCCAGGATTTGGGGGACCTCCTCTCCCACCCAGGCCACTGCTGTTGCCTCAGAGGTTGACAAGAAAGAGGAGCAGTTGGACCACAGTGGGCTCAGGGAGGGTGAGGGTGGTGGAACAGAGGCGCATTCCTCTAGTTGTACGTCTCCACAATTCATATGCCGTTCTGGCAAAGTGTGGTTTCTCTATGGAGGCACCCACAGTGGAGACCAAGGAGGATGCTGGGAACCTCCACAAAAGAGACCCACAGGAGGGTTGCATGGGACCCCACAAGGGAAGGAAACAACTCCTGGTGGGGGACTCCATTGTTAGGGGGTAGAACTGGGGAGGAAGGAGAGGGGGGAAGGTGCCTGCCTGGCGCCATGGCTTGAGGGACAGGAGCGAACTCAGGATCACTGGAGCAGCTGCATGGGGAGGGAGCTGGATGTCATTGTCCACCTAGGGACAAATTACCTGGCTTGAGAAAGGGATCAGAACAGTGCAGAAGAGTCTGTGGAGTTGGGAGGCCTTAGACAACAGTGCGCACGGTAACCTTCTCGGAGGTGCTGCCTGCTCATGGCATGGATGAGAAGCTAGGGTGCTCCACACCATGGGATTCAATCGGTGGTTGAAAAAGTGGTGCAGAGTTTGGGGATTTGGCTTCATTGAGGACCGGGCATCCACCTGGAATGATGCAGGCCTATACTGGTGTGATGATCTGCATCTGTCCAGGAGGGGAACCAGGATCTAGGTGATAGGTTTAAATGCTTCATTGGCAAGCATTTAAAACTAGCCAAGGAGGAGGCACTGGAGAAAGGAGCAGGAAATCTAAGCCCCAAAAAAAAAAACAGGGTAGTTAGTGAGGTAAACACCAAGATAGAGATGTCGATGAGGGCAAGCATGAGGTAAATGGAAAATGACAAAGGCAATAAGGACAGGGATGGGGCAAAAGGGTAAGGCCATCAAGAAATGGAGAGTAATGAGTACCAATGCCTGTAGTCTGGGCAACAAGCTCCCTGAACTGGTGGCCTTGATGGAAGGGGGATGCCTGGATATCGTAGCAGTCACAGAAAAATGGTACACAGAGAACCACGACTGGGATGTTAACATACCAGGGTACACAACCTACAGGAGAGACGGGGAGGGTAGCTCTCTCTATGTAAGGAAAGGGATAAAAGCAATGGCACAAAAGAGTAAACAGGGAGGAGAAGAGGCACTGTGGGTCACCTTAGAGACTGGAAATGGCACCACAATCCGCACAGGGGTTGTATACAGACCCCAGTCTCAGGGAGGGAATGGACAAGGATATGATAGAAGGCATCCTTAGGATGGCAGAGAAAGGGGAGATACTGTTGATGGGGGACCTGAATATGCCAGATGTTAACTGGAGCACCTTTGCTGCAGCCACATCCAAGAGCAGGGCCGTTCTCGATGCCCTACAGGTGGCATGCCTCAGCCAGCTAGTTTTGGGGGAGCAGTCTTAGACCTTGTACACTCAAATGGGGACAGTGAGAGGATCTCAGATCTAAGTGGGTAGTCATCTGGGAACAAGTGACCACCAAACAGTGTGGTTCACGATAAACTCAGCTACAGAGTCAAGCCATACACAAGTGAGGTACTGGACTTCAGGAGGGCTGACTTTGGCAAGATGGGAGAGTGCCTTAGAAAAGTGCTAGCAAACAGGCTAGAAGGAGGGGTGAAGCAACAATGGGTACATCAAAACTGCCATAACAGAGACAACAAGCCTTTGTGTGATGCAAATAAACAAATCAAAACGGAAGAAAAAGCCACTGTGGTTCTCAAAAGAGGTGGTGGGGAAGGTTAGAGAGAAAAAGATAGCATTTAGGAAGTATAAGGAAACACAGAAGGAGCAGGACAGAGAACTGTACCAGTTAAGGCAGAAGGAAGCAGGGAGGGAAGCCAGAATAGCAAAGGCCCAAACTGAGGAAAAGATAGCCAACTTGGTTAAGAAGGGGATAAAACCTTTATAAGTACATCAGGGAACGTAGAAAGTCAAAGGGAGGGATAGTGAGGCTGAATAGAAAGGACGGTGGGTAGGCAGAGAGGGACAGTGAAAAAGCAGGGATACTGAATGAATACATCTGCTCAGTATTCATAAAAGAAGAGGATGGGGAGGTGCCTAATCCAATTAACAGAAGCACTCTGGATGGGGGTGGGTCGATCCCAGTCTTTTTGCAGAAGAAAGGGTTCTGCAAGAACTCCTAAAACTAAGGGTGGACAAAGCAATGGGGGCCTGGTGGAATTCACAGAGAATTCTAAAAGAATTAAGGGGAGAACTAGTGACACCATTGACTACCCTTTTTAACAAATTAGGGGAGGATGGGGTGGTACCTGAGGACTGGAGGAAGGCGGATGTGATTCCCCTTTACAAAAGTGGGAGCAAGACGGAGGCAGGAAACTACAGACCTGTCAGTTTGACATCTGTGGTAGAAAGTGATGAAATCACTTTTGAAGGAAAGAATTGTTGAATACCTAGGGGTCAGTGAGGCACAGGACCCAAGGCAGCATGGGTTCACAGTGGGAAGGTCATATCAGATGAATCTAATTGATTTCTTTGACTGGGTGACCATAGTAGTAGACCAGGGAGGGGCTGTGGACATGGCCTACCTAGACTTTAGCAAGGCATTTGACACAGTCCTACACAAAAGATTAATAATCAAGGTAACCAGCCTGGGAATGGGTACCAGGGTGGCAGCCTGGGTAAAACATTGGCTGGACAACAGGACACAGAAGGTAATTGTAAATGGAGTCCACTCTGAAGAAAGGGGGGTTACTAGTGGGGTACTGCAGGGTTCAGTACTGGGTCCAGTCCTTTTTAATGTCTTTATAAGTGGCGTTGCAGAGGGTCTGGAAGGAAAAGTGTGCCTCTTTGCAGATGACACAAAGATCTGCAACAGGGTTGATACACAAGGAGGCATGGAAAGGATGAGAAGGGACTTGGCAAGGTTGGAGAAATGGTCAGAAGTATGGCAGCTTGGATTCAATGCAAAGAAGTGCAAAATAATGCACCTGGGAAGCAAAACCCAGGGGAAGATTACACAGTGGGGTGGGGGAGGTGAAAAAACAACAAAATGGAAAGGGACCTGAGGGTAACCATATCCAATTTATCTTAAAGTTAGCAAGCATGGAGTGAGAAGGCAGTAGGGAGGGCTGGGGATACTGGGATGTATTGGGAGAGGCATCACCAGCAGAAAACAGGAAGTAGTTATCCCTCTGTACAGACAGTTGGTGAGACCCCATCTGGAGTACTGCGTCCAGTTCTGGAGACCCCATCTACGCAAGGACATAGACAGAATGGAGGTAGTCCAGAGGAGGGCAACTAAAATGGTACAGGGTCTGCAAGAGAAGCCATACGAGGAAAGACTAAAGGAGCTTAATATGTGTACCCTTGAGGAAAGGATGGAGAGGGGGAACATGATAGGAATTTATGTACCTCAGTGGAATCAACAAAGTCCAAGAGGGTAGCATCTTTTAGAAAAAGAGATGTGCAAGAACAAGGGGACACAATTTGTTAATAAAGGGGGGACAGCTCGGGATCAGTATGAGGAAGTATTTTTTCACAGAGAGGGTGGTGGACGCATGGAACAGCCTTCCTGAGGAGGTTGTGGGGTCTAAAACTGGGAGAATTCAAGAATGCATGGGATGGACTTAAGGCATTCTTGTGGGGAGTAGGAAGAAACAGGCTGTTGGTTAACTAGGATCTGCAGCTTATCCTGTAGGTAGGGAAATGGGCAGACTAGGTGGGCCAAGTGGTCCTTATCTGCCATCAAAGTCTATGTTTCTGTCAGTTACTAAGCCCTTTTCAAGGCACTGCGCCAGCCAGGGGGCACATTCGTTATTCGCTCATTTTTGGAAACATAAATGTAAAATTAGTAAATCAACAAGATGGGTACAAATTCTGTGGGACAGTCAACATGAATATTGCTCCTGTCCCTTGGATAGCCATCTGCAAAAAATTATTTCTGGCCCTGACATGGGGTAAAACTACACCCTGCTTTGAGTAGGCCACTTGAGGACTCACATCCGGAGTAGGACCATTGAACATGGGAGTGGGTGGATTGCAGTAAACCCATTATAGGGTAAGCAGTAAACCTTATAGGGTAAGTTGACAAGGGAGTCTCAAGGGTAACAGCTAATCTTACTTCGGGGAAGGCTCTTGTAGTAGGCCAACACCAGTAGGACTAAGCCGCTAGGTGCCAGGACCACACAGAAAATGTTCTAGCTAGCAGTCTACCACAGGGGACCACCACCGTGAATGTCAGCCTATCCTATAAAGGCAGGCGGTCCCTCACACCCTCCTTAGTTCTTTTCCCGCCACTGACCCATGCACGTTAGTCCTTAGCAGACTCTGCAGCTACAGCTGATCGCCATTACTTGTGCTTGCTGTGCATTTTTAGTTTCCTTTCTTTTCAGCAGTTAACATCAAATTTTTGGTGTTTTAGCTGTCAAATTTATGTCTTCTCCACCAGCCTCATCTTCCGACCACTCCATGAAGTGTGCCTGCAGCAAATTCCCGAAAAGGATAGCCACTCTGCTTGCATCCTTTGCCTAGGCCCCAGCCACGACACCAAAGCCTTCCAGCTTTGCCAGAAATTCAACCAGGCCACTCTGAGACGTCGTCTTAATATTCTGGGAGAGCCACTTTATTAAGCAGAAGCTGCCCGCAGTGGAAAAGGAGCTGCAGGCCAGGAGCTCTTCGGCCTCACCGGCTCAGTCCCCTAGGCTTCTTTCTCATCTCAAAATTCAGTGGGAAGCCTAAGCACCGGGACAAACACTGGTCCCAAGACCGGTCTGCTTCCCGCTTGCGGTCGCCTCGTAAACCCTCGACCACGCCAGGGTATTCCGCCCACGAGAGGCTGGCTCCCTCAGCCCTGCCAGCCCTTCCCTCTACTGGGCTGCCGGTGGCACAGCCGCACGCCGTCATTGCCATCATGGGCGGCAGCTCCTCGAGACAGGGGACTTTTGTCTCATGCCTCCCAGCCCCTGACACTGAGGCCCATTTCTTCCACGGGATCTCAGCCTGGAGTCTCGGCCAGTGCTGGTGTCTCGGGTTGCGATTTCTCCACCCCCAGCCAAGGCACTGCCTACGTAAGTCCTGTCTGCAGGACCTGACACCAGTCCTTCAAGGCAGCGCCTGCAGGAGGCTACTGCTGCTTCTTCTAGCCCGATGTTGCCTCTGCCTTTGCCTGGAATGTCTTCTTTCCTCCAGGCACCTGCCGCTCCGGCTCACTGAGCACTGGAAGATCCCCTCTCCTGGGTGCACCCTGCTGACACCCGCTGGGCCATCGCTGATCTTGCTGCTGGCATCGCCTCTTCTGCAGCCTGTACCACTGCTGACTCCTGGCCTGGCGCCGGACCTAGCCAGCACTGGGTAGTCCTTTACCGAGGTACCCTATGCCAGCCCCACCACCATCATATTCTTACCCGGCACTGTCTTATCCACACCCACCAGTCTATAATTTTCCACTTCCAGTGGACTACAGTGCCCTGTTCTCTGTGTGGTGGTCCCTCATTCAGAGACAGATTCCCGCTCCTCAGGGTCTGCCCCCAGCGTCTCCCCGGCGTCCCAACCAGGACTCGCTGCCCCAGGGTCCGGGCAGGTCTGGCACAGTGAACTCGGACATTGGGGTCTTCTGGATTTCGACCCAACATTGGCTCTGGCTGTTGCCAAAATGAGTGCCCGCCACCAGAAAGTGACCCAGGTGAATTGTTCGGGGATGACTCAGACTCCTTGCAGTCTTCCTCATCACCAAGTGAGTCTTCAGAGGGTGAAAAGCCCTCCAGGGTGATTCCAAGTCCCCTCCTGATGATCCATCTTGTATGGACGTCATGCACCACATTCAGTCCATGATGGACTGGGAAGCGGAGGAGCAGGACCCAGAGAGGTGTTGGCTGGCCGTTTGTTTAAGGCAGCGGGATGCCGTCCTGGTGGTGGTGCCACCCTTCATTGACTCCTATGATGTCACCAGGGCGGCTTGGAATCACCTTCCCCCAAATTGCCTAAGAAGGGAGATGATCGTCTTTACCATGTCCCTGCAGATGAACCCTTCTTAATGGGGCATCCTAAGGCAGATTTGGTGGTTGTTAATGTGGCACATGACCGTACCAAAAGGCCCAAGCACCTTAGTGCTTTACCCCGGACAGGGAGTCCAGACATTTGGGCCACCTGAGTAAGCGTGTTTTTGCAACCACTACCTTGGTTATCTGGGCCATTAACTACCTGGGCCATAAGGTCCAATATCAGAATGTCCTCTGGGACCAAGTCAGGGATTTTGTGCAGACTTTACCAGAGGATCCCGCTAAGATGCAACTTGCCCAGCTCCTTAAGTCAGACTCCAACGTTGGCAGCCATGTCCTCCGGGCTGCCTCCGACGCCATAGACACCTCAGGCAGGGGAGCGGCTGCTGGTGTCTGCCTCCGGTGCCATTTGTGGCTTTAGGTATCAGGCTTTGCCTCAGATGTGCAGTCCAGCATCCTGGACGCTGCCTTTCTGGGCTCCGTCTGTTTTGGTGAGAATGTTCAGGACATAATCTCCACCCTTCAGGAGTCGGATGGAGCCTTTTGGACAGTTCGTTCGCTGTATCATACCCAGTGTAGAGCGGGTCAGTGTCCTTCCTTTGACCGCTCCTCCCGTAAACAATCCCGCCAGCCTGCCAAAGGTCAGGGCACGCTCATAGAAACATAGAAATTGTCGACAGATAAGGACATCCTGGCCCATCTAATCTGCGCCTAAGCCCTTGTACTGGAGTACTGCTTCTGACCCATCTGCTGCTGTACCTCTATGGTTCTCCTATGCCTGTCCCAGTCATGCTTGAATCCATCCACAGTGCTTGCTCTCACCACCTCCAATGGCAGACCATTCCATGCATTTACCACCCTCTCTGTGAAGAACTTCTTCACATTCCCTGTTAACTTTCCAATTTCATGTCATGCCCCTTCGTTCTTGTGCTCCTCCTGTATTGAAAAATGTCTCCCCTCTGCACCTTATTTATACCTTTGAGGTACTTAAATGTTTCTGTCATGTCCCCTCTTTCTCTCCTCTCTTCCAGCAAGTACATATTGAGGTCCCTTAATTTCTCCTCATAAGTCTTGTGTTGCAAGCCCTGTATCATCTTAGTCGCCCTTCTCTGGACCGTCTCCAGCCTGTTAATATCCTTACGAAGGTACAGTCTCCAGAATTGCACGCAGTACTCTATGTGAGGCCTAACCATGGAGATATAGTTACATCACTCCCTCACTTCTGCTGGTGATACCCCTGCTTATGCAGCTCAGCATGCAACTGGCCCTCCCAGCTGCCTTAGCACTCTGTTTGAAGGCAGTGTCCCAGCAGCTGCTGCCACCAGAGGCCCCGGAGCACCCATGGCCATCCTCCCGGTGTCCGCCCCCTCCTCCTGACTCCTAAGCCAACCCCCCCTCCCCCCACTGCAGGGATTCTGGCGGAGGCTGTCGGGGGTCAGTTCTCCCTCCACCTCAGTGGGTGGCAGGAAATATCAATGGGCAACTGGGTGTTCAGCTCATAGAGCACAGTCACACTCTAGAATTCCTAGATTGGTCTTCAGAAAATCCTCCAGTAAACTCTTCATACCCTCCAGCCCACCTGCCCCTGGTCTAGGAGGAAATTCAGGCTCTTTTTCAAAAAAGAGCCATAGAGCCTGTCCCTCCGGCTCAATGGGGAAGGGAGTTTTACTCCCACTTTTTCCTTGTCCCCAAAAAGACCGTGGATCTTCGGCCCATCCTGGACCTGAGTCATCAGAACTGGTACATTGTGTACAAGCATTTCAGGATGGTCACTCTTCAGGGTTGTTACCCCTCTTGCAACAGTGGGACTGGCTCTGCTTTCTGGATATGCATATCCTGATTTTTCCTGCCCATCGTCGCTTCCTCCACTTCCATTTTCAGGGGGCCCATTTTTCCGGGCCCTCCCTTTCATCCTTTCTTCTGCCCCAGAGTCTTTTCCAAGGGTCTGGCAGTGGTGGCAGATGCTCTGAGGAGGCAGGGCTTCTACGTGTTCCCCTACCTGGATGACTGGCTGCTAGCAGCTCCTCCAGGGATCGTCTGGTTCAAACCCTGGAACACGCGCTCCGTCTCTTTCAGGCTTTGGGGATCACTGTCAATCTGCTGAAGTCCTGCCTCTCCCTGTGCCAGCACCTTCAATACGTAGGGGCGGTTCTGGACATTATCCAGGGCATGGCCTTTTTGCCCATGGACAGGGCAGAACTTCTGATGGAGCTGGTCCATCTGGTTTCCTCCAGTCGCCAGGTGTTCCTGCGACTCTTGGGACATATGGCAGCAACCATAGCCACAGTCCCCCTTGCCCGCCTGCACACGCAGGTTCTTCTGTGGACCTTAAGGGCGCAGTGGGACCAGCGCACGGATGACCTGGACCAGCTAACCATAGTAGACGACCCAGTTTGGAGAGTCCTGTCATGGAGGCTGGAGCCGGCCAACCTCCTTCGGGGCGTCTACTTTCAGCTCTCGACCTGCCACCAGATTCTCACAATGGACGCATCCGGCCTGGGATGGGGTGCTCATCTGGCCAATCACCAGACCCAGGGTATCTGGATGGAATTGGAATGGGGTCTGCATATCAATGTCCTGGAGATGCGTGCAGTCCTTTATGCTCTACAGGCCTTTCAGGCTCATCTCCTCCCCGGTCTGCTGCTGGTGCAGGCAGTGGGGAGGGGATGACGACTCCCTCTTACCCCCCCGTATCAGGAGGCGATAAGAGTGCGGTATTGGGTCATCAAGCACAGTGTGGAGTTCTCGGCCGTGCATGGTCCAGGCATCCAAAACGTCTTGGTCGACTGTCTCAGTCGCTTCCATTTGCGGGCTCATGAGTGGGAGCTTCTTACCTGCGTGGTCGAAGATCTCTTCGACAGGTGGGGCCATCCAGACTTTGACCTTTTTGCATCACCACTCAATGCAAAGCAACTGCTTTTCTGCTCCCTTGATCCCAGGCCTGGAGTTTTCTGGTGAGGCACATTGTCCCTCTCCTGGAAGGGGAGGTTTCTGTACGCCTTTCCTCCCTTCCCGCTCCTGCAGAGGATTCTGCTCAAGCTGCAGCTGGAAGGGGTGGAGATGATTCTTATAGCTCCCTTCTGGCCACGTTAGATTTGGTTCCCTTTGCTGCAACAGCTGGCGGTGGAACCTCCAGTGCCCTTTCCCCTGTGCACTGGCTTTCTCTCCCAGGACCAGGGCATCCTGGTCCATCTGGACTTCAAGTTCCTGCATCTCCATGCGTGGCTCCTGCGGACCTAAGCATCGCCTAATTCAGGGTGTCCTCTAGGGTCACAGACATCCTGGTGGCTGCCAGGAAACCCTGCACCAGGGCCATTTACGTCATGAAATGAAAGCTTTTCATCATTTGGGCTACTTCCCACCAATTGGATCCCTTCATCTGCCCGGTGACTCAGGTGTTGGAGTATCTTCTGTCCCTTTCGGACTCTGGCTTAAGATACTCCTCATTCAAGGTGCATCTTTTCTGCTATCTCTGCATACCCTGCACTGATCGAGGGAAGGGCTGTGGCTCAGCTTGAGGTATCCTACAGCTTTCTGCAGGACATTGTGCATCTGAAACCTCCCATTCGGTACCCGCTCCCTCTGTGTGACCTCAATTTTATGTTGGAGAAACTCACTTTACCTCTCTTTGAACTGGCCACAAGTTGTGAGCTGCGCCTTCTGTCATGGAAAGTGGCATTTTTAGTTGCTGTTACTTCTGCTCAATGGATTTCCGAGCTTCAGGCTCTTATGTGTAAGGAGCCTTATTTGCTTTTTCACAAAGACAGGGTGTCTTTGTGTACTGTGTTTCTTCCCAAGGTGGTGTTGAGTTTACTTTGAACCAATCCATCCATCTTCCAGTTTATTATCCTGAGTAGTGTAAACGGGGGTTGCTTCATACTGGATGTACATACAATTTTGCGGTAGTGCCAGACCAAGGCTTCAAGGAAGTCTGACCAGTTGTTTGTTTTGTTCCCCCCCCCAAGACAGATAGAGCGCTCGGGAGAGTCCTCGTGCTGGAGACGCTATGGATGCGAAGTAGCAACATACTCTCATGTATTCTGGTTCTGTCCAACCCTGGATTTATTTTGGACAGAAATAAATAAGAAAGTTGAAGAGTTATTCCCTAACATTGGAACTCTCACACCAGAGATGGCTCTCCTTTTACACTTTCCAAAGCAGTTTAATAAATCACAACATCAAATATACTTGTTCAGCATCCTTCTGGGAGCAGCCAAAAAATGTATTACTAGATTGTGGCTTCACCCAGAGGCACCTACTATTATATCATGGGAAAATACCATATATGATGTTTGTAAAATAGAAAGCCTGACAGCTAACCATCAAAATAGTCCCAGAGCTGACGAACCGATGGACCCCATAATTCTTAAACATTTTCCAGTCAAGACCCAGTTTAGTTCCATGAGTCAAGCGTTTTTGGTGGGGGACAAATAGATCCATGGTTTCATGTGGATGGCCGCCCAGCCCTTTCACTTTTCATTTCACACAGTACGTTTGTTTCCTTTTAGTTTACACTAGAGATGTTGATAACTCGGACAGCATACATGTTTTGAGGGCCTGTATTTAGGCTCCACCTGGCCTCGGGGGCCTTCTTCCTAGCTCCTCTCCCCTCCGTGCCTATTGTAGATAAATTGGTACCCATAGGAGAGCATTACAAGATATGTTCAACAAATACTGTATATTAATGGATCAATGAACAATGTGATTGTCTCCCTTGTTCTTTTATTATTTATATAACTAATTACATAAACTGTGATTCCAGTTATAGTATCTAACAGTCCTTAAGCTGATGTACCAATGTAATTTCCTCATGTGTGCTAAAAGAAAAATTTAAAAATAAAAAGTTTCAAAAAAAAAAAAAAAAGCTCCTGTTTCCAAACAGTGTTTGTCTAAGTGGTTAGCTAGTTGCATTGTTTAGTAAGTACAACAAGGACCTTCCGGGAGTGGTTAAGGACCATTCCACCAGGGCTATGGCTGCCTCTATGATCTGTTTCAGAACTGTGTCTGCTGCAGACATCTGTGCAGCTGCCACCTGGAGTTCTGTCCACACTTTCATCAAGCATTACAGTTTGGATGTTGCCTCTCGGCGCAGGGCCAATTTTGGCCTAACAGTACTTCAGGGCCTTCTCTCCTGAGCTCTTGGCTGCTGATCTGTCCTCCCGCCGGTGCCAGTGTTGGCCTGCTGCAAGAACCTTCCTCGAAGTAAGATAGTACAGTTATGTAAGAACTTAGAGTCGAGAGAAGCGCTTGAAGCAGGCCCTGCTTTCCCTCCTTCCTTCCACCTGCTGTCCCTTTTTTCTCTCATACTACTTCTGCCTTTTCTTCCTTGGCTCTCAGGAACCTTCTCGGTTCTCCATTTGCTGCCCGCTTGGGGTCTCCGGTGGGAGAACGGAGGAGGGTGTGAGGGACTGCCCGCCTTTATAGGATAGGCTGACAGCAGTGGGTGGTCCCCCATGGTAGACTGCTACTAAGAACGTTTTCTCTGTGGTTCTGATGCCTAGTGGCTTAGTCTTGCCGGTGTTGGCCTGCTGCAAAAGCTTCTCTTGAAGATCTGCTGTTACGGTAAGTTCTTATGTAACTGTACTGTTCCTCTATTGTGTCAGCAGATAAAGAAGTTTGAGGGGTTGTAGCCAATCCTTATCTACGGTCAGCTGACAAAGGTAAAAAAAGGATTGGGCTTGTTGCTATATGTAAGGGAGAGCATTAAAGTGACGGGGGGGGGGCAGAGGTACTGAGGTTCACCCTGGATAAGGGAAATGGTGCCACCATTCACACTGGTGTGATATACAGACCTGCATCACAGGGGGAGGAGTTGGATAGGGAACTGGTGGAAGCCATTGGCAAAATGGCAGAAAAGAGGGAAATGTTGCTCATTGGGGACTTCATTATGCTGGATGTGGATTGGAGTCTCCCAGCTGCAGCTAGAAGCAGGGACATCCTGGACTCTTTACAGGGGACATTTCTCAGGCAGCTAGTCAGCGAACCCCAGTCGTGAAGGGGCTATACTAGATCTGGTACTTACAAATAGAGACAGTGTGGTAGATGTCAAGGTGGGAAGTCACCTGGGGATCAGTGATCACCGTACAGTGTGGTTCAATATAAGGATAAAGGCAGATTCCAACCACACAAGGGTTGAGAGTCCAGGACTTCAGGAGGGGAGATTTTATGAAGCTCGATGAATGCCTTAATGGTGAACTGATGGGAAGGTGACCTAGGTGGAGTGGAGGATCAGTGGGTGAAATTAGAGAGTGCCATATTTAAGATTACAAACCTCTGTCAGGCAAGTAAGTAAAGTAAAAGGAAAAATGGACCACTTTGGTTCGCTTGAGGTGGCTAAAAAGGTTAAAGCTAAACAGATGGCATTCAGAAGATATAAAGAGATACAGAGGAAGGAGAATAGGAAAGTGTATTTGCAGAAACAGAGAGAAGCAGGATATCAGTAAGGAATACAAATGCAAAAACTGAAGTGAGGATAGCCCAAGAGGTAATGAAAGGGACAAGACATTTTCTAGGTATACAAGTGAAATGAAGGGGACCAGGGAAAAAATTGGAAGACTCAAAAGAGATTGGTGGGGGGGGGACCTTGAAAAAGCAAACATACTAAGCAAATACCTTAGCTCAGTGTTCAAGATAGAGGAAGATGGGGATGGGCTACAAGAAGAGAAATATGTGCTTAGTAATGAGGGAAATGGATATAAATCCCTTCTCAGAGGGGAGGCTACTGGATGAATTTGCTAGTCTGAAAATATACAAAACAATGGAACCAGACGAGGTACATCCTAGGAGGGTATTGAAAGAACTCTGAGAGGTACTGACTGCGCCTCTGATGGTCCTTTTCAGCATCTCACTAGAAATGGGTGTAGTTCTGGAGGACTGGAGAACGGCAGATGTAGTCCCTCTTCATAAAAGTGGTAGCAGGGAGGAGGCTGGAAATTTATAGGCCAGTCAGTGTGACCGCAGTGGTGGGAAAACTAATGGAATAGTTGTTGATGGAGAGGATAGTGGATTATGTTGAATCAAATGGGTTACAAGATCAGAGAAAACATGGGTTCACAGAAGGGAAGTCATGTCAAATGAATCTGATCGGCTTTTTGGATTGGGTGATGAAGTAGAGAAGGGTGGTGCAATGGTTGTTCAGGGATTTATTTAACTCCAAAAATTGAGTAGCGTTTTGCTCATAAAAGTGCTAAAACACTGTGAAAATGCATAACACCTGCCTCACTGTTTTTAATAAACATAACACTTCTACAAAACCTATATAAATACTGTCTGTATAGCTAGCATTGTCCCAAGAAAAAACTGCTAATCAATTATTTAAAACCCTGCTGTTGCATACCTACATGATATAAGGGGTCAAGTTCTACCGGCCAGTCTGCATAGCAAGGATGCACAAATTCTCAGTATTAAACTCTCTGTTGGTCAACAAAATAAGGTCCTCATGCTCTCAACAGTATATCTACCCCCTGGTAAACAGGGCCCTGTACTGGATCACTTCTTTAGTAACCAAGGGCTTATCAGTCAAAACTGGGAACAGCTCGTAGTCGGAGACTTCAGTGTCATTTGGCAATCCCAAGATGCAGCAGCAGCAGCTAGAGACAAAATATCTAGCCTGTACCTTACGCAATTGTTCACACAAGCCACAAGGATAAATTATAGGACCGGCTCAAGGTACACTTATCGATTGGCTCATAGCCACCTGCCCTGACCATATCACGGAGGTCTCTGTTTTACCTGACTTCCTAAGTGACCACTCCCCAGTTATGTGCACCTGGTCCAATAAGTTCACAAAGCATTCACCTCAGATCACCAGAACTTGCACGCTAAGACCCAGTCTGCTGGAATATTTCTGACAGCACCTAAGGTTAATTGATTGGTCACCTCTCGGCACCACCAGAGATAGTAATCAAGCCCTAGATTACTTCTGCTCAGTCTTTACAAATGCCTGTGATTTTCGCCCCTTACAGCTCAAAAAAAGTAAGGGGGGTCAGTAACCCTTGGCTCTCTGGAACCCTAATCGACCTTATGCAACTCCGGGACAACCTCTGGCATAGGGCCAAAGCATCAGGGAATATGGTCAACCTCACTGCCTACAAAGCAGCCGGAAATAAATACACAACACTTATCAGGCAGGCAAGGCCTCCTACTACAAAGACCTTCTAAACAGGAGTTTGGGAAACGGAAAGGAATTCTGGAACTCAGTGAAATCCCTTACAGGCAGGACCACCAAGGCTCGCCCTGATATTCTAGTTACCCCATCAGGGACACTTCAGGATCCAAGTTACATTGCAAATGCATTTAATACTGCTTTCACAGACCTAAGTGCTGTGCTCCTCAGGGAATACCTCCCTTCCACCCAGTCTGGACAGCCTTCTAACTTGAGCCCGCCTCCTACTACACCCAGTAGCCCACCACCTTTCTACTTCAGACACCTCTCCAGGGCTGAGACCAAACGGTACGTTAGGCAGGTACTGGGCAAGACCAGGATGGGGAATGACGCCATCGACATGAAGCTAGTAGCCCTAACACTAAATGAGCTAGCTGGACCACTTACAAAAATCTTTAACACATCTCTACAAACAGGCATGTTTCCCAGACAAGTGGAAGGCAGTGGACGTCACGCTGGTCCACAAAAGTGGAGACTGAGCTTGCCTCTCTGTCGCCCCACCTCTATTTTACCACCTCTCTCCAAAGCCCTGGAATGTGCAGTATCTGACCAACTTACTGAGCATTTAGAGAAATACAGCCTGCTTAGTACACAGCAGCATGGTTTCCGTAAACATCACTCCACCCAGACAGCCCTGATAGACTACACTACACAGATCTATGAGGCTCTGGCTAATGGAAGGGCAGTAGGATCTATATTCAGTGACCTCACCAAGGCATTTGACACCATTAACCACCAACTACTACTACAGTGTCTCTTCTCCATAGGCCTTTCATCTAGCACTGTTACCTGGTTCGAAAGCTACCTCTCACGTAGAACACAATGTGTGAAGATCCTTAACATTCTCTCTGAGCCTAGGGAGGTCAGCCTTGGAGTCCCCCAAGGCTCCATACTGGGTCCACTCTTATTTAGTCTATTTATAAACTCTCTACCTGTTGCCTGCTCAGCAAAAATTGTGCTTTATGCTGATGATGCAGTCATTTCTGCATCTGGTAGGGACATCACCACTATAACCACTGACCTATAGGCCAGTTTTAAATGGCTAGAATCTTGGTTCTCCCATCATAAACTGTTACTCAACTACAAAAAGCCAAGTGTATGCTTTTCACAGTGCCACAAAACAGTAAAAAGCATGGGCCCCTACACATAACAAGTCAAAAAGGTGAGCTGCTAGGGCAGGTCAGCACCTTCAGATATCTTGGCGTATACCTTGATGGCATGCTCTTCTTCACGGCACACATTGAACACGTCGTCAAAATAGCTAACACCAAAGTGGGAGTTCTCTACCGACATAGACATTCTATGCCCCTGGAGGCTCTTAAACTGGTTACATGCAGCTCTGTGTTCTAGGGACATGGATATGTTGTTCATCCACACTTATTGGCAGGTTCCTTGCCGCTTTAAATCTTGCCGGAAGGTCTTCAAGCTGGCTCCTCCCACCCACCCGGGTGGTAAAACTCTCGGCTCCGCCCCATGACGCCAGATCTTTCTTACCGCTTGGAAGCTCAGGTTCCCTCATAACGCTCTGCGTATGAGACTGTTCCTAATTCTTGAATTTCGAAATCAAAAGTTTTTGCTGTAAAGACTTGGTCTTCTCTCCCTCGTGCTACGATGGACAAATCGACTCGGTTTCCGGAGATGCCCTGCGGAGCAGAAGATGTCTCGAGACGGACCCGCACTCCGTGCGTTTACTGCTTGGGCCTTGAGCACGACCACGCATGAGCCTGCGACCTGTGCTCTTCGCTTTCGGCCTACGTCCTCGAAGCCGTGCTACTGGTTTACAACTGAGCGTCGAGAAGAGAATTCCCTCGGTTAAGTCAAAGAAGGCCGGTCGGTGATGTGTCATGGTGACGGGGATCAGCTCGAGCAATTGATCGCCCTCGAAGAGGAGGCGGCATGGGCCGCTTCTACCTCGCCCGCGGCATTTGTCCCACTATCTCTCGGTTCCTCTTATTCGGCTTCTTTTAAGGAGCTTTGTCTGACCCTCTCGACAAAAGGTGAGGGTCCAACTTCTTCTGGACCGTTTTCTCGGTCCAAAAAGAGAGACAAGAGTAAGTCTCACCGTCGACACTCTTGGGAGTGGGAAGATCCCTCTCCTAGTTGTTTATTTTATCGACTTGATTAGACCCTAGCTCGGCCACTGGTCTTCTGGTGTCCCGTCAGGCCAGTTGACCGAACTCCGTCAGCCAGTCGAGATTTTTCTTGACCCGTTGGACGGGTTGTCGCTGAGAAGCTGAGAATCCCTGTCCCAGTTTCCCGGTGGGAGTTGAGGATCCGTCGGCTTGTCTGTGCCTCGGTTCCAGAACCAGTGGATTAATCCGTCCGAACGGAGTGCCGTTCCTGCGACACCTCCGCACCGTCCTCGGACCTAGCCGAGTTCGATCTCGAACATCTTAGCGGTCAGCCAATCCCGCCCGTCTGGGCGGTCTCTGTCTCGGCACCCCGCGGCAGCGGTCTGCCGCTTATCCCTACTACCTCCCTCCTCGGACGAGGGAAGCTTCGCGCAAGTTGCGTGAAGATATGAAGACTCATGTAGCAACTCTCCTTCGATGACCGGGAATAAGCCCGGCCGTCGTCTTTGACCATTAAGTGGCTGTCACGGAGGCGGCGAAACAACCCCTCGTTTTACCCAAGGAGCCTGTACCCAGGTCGGTTGTTCGGCCAAAACCAGCTGCCCCACCGATTCCGGCGGAACCTCCGCCTCCACAGCCGTTAGTTGGGGCTCCGACCAAAAATTCTCGGTCGGCTCAGGGACTGCCCCATAGGCTGTCTGTCACCCTCACTCCCGATAGACCTCGGCAGGTGGAGGGTGGCCCAGGCACGAGGCAGCTCTTTGGGGACTCTTCCGAGTCCGAGGATGATTCCTCCCTTTTCTCCAAGCGAATGGACTTGGAGTCCTCAGGAGGACAGTCTGTGGACGATAGCCCTTCATCCTTCCTAGGATTGCTTCGGCTCATCTCGGAGTCCACCGGGATGAAGCTTGAACCCGTTTCTAAACGGGCCAGGTATCCCCTCACAGAGATTCTGGACCGAGGGGATTCTCCTACGGAGGCTTTTCCGGTGGCCGAGGCCATAGTGGGTCCGGCCTTGGAGCTCTGGCAGCGCCCTGCTTCCTGTCCTCCGCCTTGACCAGGATGCCCAGGAAATATCACGGTCCCTACCGGTTCCCTGTCCGGCTTTTCGGAACACCCCTCGGCTGAGGGGTTGGTTACCGACAGCGTTTTCCGGCGTGCCGGGAACGCTAGGGATGTGGACAAACCTCCCGACAAGGAGTCCAAGAAATTGGACTATGCCGGGCGAAAAGTCTATGCCGCGTCCTCTCTCGGCCTCCGCCAGACAGTTCGGCCGTCCTCATGGCACATTTTCTCATGCCTTGTTGGGCTCCCTGGATGAGGTGTCCCTCATCTTCCTGCGATCTGCAGACTACGTCCGGCAGGTGTGGGGGCAGGGCAGTGTGGCAAACAGCAGCTCAGACTGCTTTAGACATTGGGGACTCATGTGCCAGGTCTGTGGAGCCGCAGTGGCTATCGTTGTCGGGCTTGGCTGAGGATATCCACCTTTACTTCGGATACCCAGCACAAGTTGGCGGATGTTCCCTTTTTGGGGACTGACCTCTTCGGCCCTGGGGTGGAAGGTCACCTGCAGAGGATCGAGAAGTCCAGTGCTACCTTGGACTCAGTCTCTTCCGCTCAGAAGGACAAAGGCCGCAAACCGCAGCCTAAGCCCTTTCTTCCTTCTGCCCCAGCGCGTCCGGCCCAGCAACATCAGGGCCAGCAGGCTCGGGCTTAGCATCCCAAACCCAAGCCCGGAGCTTCCTCAACAGGAAGCAGGAGGTAAAGGCCCAGGAGGTCCCTCGGCGGTCCCTCCTCTAAGTCTGTCCAGTGGCCGGGCTGAGGGTGCCCCCAACCCAGTCACCTCACCCCAGGTTCCCCCCGTGGGGGGACGGCTCCGACACTTCCTTTCCGCCTGGTCCATTATTACCATGGACAGGTGGGTACTGGAGGTGGTGGGAAAAGGCCTGCCTCTAGAATTCGAGCAGGCTCCGCCCTTCAGAGCCGTCGCACCTCGGGGGGCCTCGGGGTCCGCAGCCTCACTGTCAGCTCGTCGGGCCAACATCGCTCTCCTCCTCCAAAAGGAGGTGATCAGGGAGGTAGCGGACCCTCCCTCAGACCCGGGGTTTGTGTCCAGGTACTTCCTGGTTCCGAAACGGACGGGGGGCTGGCGCCCCATTCTCGACCTACACGACCTGAACAAGTTCCTAAGGTCTCGAACCTTCAGGATGGTCACTCTGGCTCAGATAATACCATCCCTGGAACACGGCGTGTGGTTCTGCTCTCTGGACCTGCAGGACGCGTTCTTTCACGTCCCTATCCGTCCGTCTCATCGGAGATTCCTTCGCTTTCGAGCGGAGGATCCCCTCTTCGAGTTCCGAGCCATGCCCTTCGGCCTGTCTCCAGCTCCCAGGGTCTTCACCAAATGCATTGCAGTGGTGACAGCTTTCCTGCGGCGCCGAGGGTTCCGGTTGTACCCTTACCTGGACGATTGGCTGATAGCAGCCCCCTCCAGACAGGAGGTGGAGCGGTCCAGAGATCTGGCCCTCCAGGTTTGCTCTCAAGTCGGCCTTCTCATCAATGAGGCCAAGTCGAACTGAGTCAAGCAGGTGATTCTGTTTATCGGGGCAGAGCTCGACTCTTCTGAGCCAGAGCACGGCTCCCGGCGGACAGGGCCGAGGTTCTACTCCTTTGCCCAATCATTTCTGGTTGGGCAATCGCATCTGCCGGGACTTCCTGTGCCTCCTGGGTCTCATGGCGGCCTGTACCAGCGTGGTCCGTTGGGCCGCTGGCACATCACGCTCCTCTTCAGTGGGACTGGCCCAGTGGTCTAGCAACTGCGATCCATTGGACCAGCTAGTGATGGTGACCCAGGGGATGTGGAGCAGCTCTCCGGTGGTGGATTGTTCCATCTCATCTGCAGGAGGCATCCCGTTTGTCCGCCCGAGCCAGCGGTCTCTCTGGCCGATGCCTCTCTGATGGGTTGGGGTGCCCATCTGGGGAACACCGGCCTTGGGCCTCTGGTCCCAGCGAGTCCGATGCCACATCAACCTGCTGGAGCTCGGCGGTCCGCCTAGCTCTCACCGCCTTTGCTCCGTTTCTCCGGGGTCAAGTGGTCGAGTCCAGACGGACAATACCACGACCATGTACTACCCTAAACCGCCAGGGCGGGGCGTTCCCATGCTCCTTTGCAAGGAAGCTCTCGCATTTGGTCACGGCGCAGCCTGGAGGTGGATCTCCTAGCCATTCATGTGGCAGGAGCTCTAACACCCTGGCCGATGCCCTGAGCCGGATAGGGGCTGCATCTCACGAGTGGTCTCTCCTACCGGAGGTAGTACAAGATCTGTTCTCCCACTGGGGTACACCTCAGGTGGACCTGTTTGCTTCAAGGGAGAACGCGAAGCTGAGGCTGTTTCATGCCGGCCCCCCCTCAGCAGAGCTCGCTGCAGGGGGATGCCTTCTCGAGGCCGTGGACCCCGGGCCTCTTCTACGCCTTTCCTCCATTTCTCTTGATTCACAAGGTGCTTCTCAAAGCAAGGAGGGACAAGGTGCAGGTGATTCTGATAGCCCCAGAGTGGCCCTACCAGTTCTGGTACCCAGATCTCCTCAACCTCAGCTCCAGGCTCCCGAGGCAGCTTCCAGCTCGCCCGGACCTGCTCTCAGTCAATCAGGGGAAGGTGTTCCATCCAGACCTTCAATCCCTGCACCTGACGGCCTGGTTCCTGAGCGGCTAGAGTGCCAGGCCTTGGGTCTTTCCGACGAGGTCCTCAATGTTGTTGAGGCGTCCCGTAAGGAGTCGACCAGGAAGTGCTATGCCTTCAAATGGAAGAGATTCTCCATCTGGTGTCAGGGCAAGGGCTTGGACCCTTCCTCCTGTTCTTTGGCAAGCATCTTGGACTATTTATGGTTCCTTTCTAGTCAAGGGCTTAGGTCGACGACCCTAAAGGTGCACCTGGCAGCCATCTCTGCTTACCAGGCGCGGGCTGGGGAGCAGTCGGTGGCGCAGGAGAAGGTGGTCTGGTGCTTTTTCAAAGGCCTTGATCACAAATCCCCTCCGGTGCAAGAACCTCCACCTCCGTGGGATTTACTGCTGGTACTGGCAAAGCTCATGTGCAAGCCATTCGAACCAATGCACAGGTGTGAACTCTCTCACCTGTCGTGGAAGACCACCTTCTTGGTGGCTATCACGTCAGCCAGAAGGATGGGAGAACTCAAGGCGCTCTGCATTGAGTCTCCTTACCTGGTCTTCCACAGGCACAAGGTTGTCCTACGCCCCAACCCGAAATTCCTTCCGAAGGTGGTGTCGGAGTTTCACCTTAACCAGGTGTTGACTCTGCCGGTGTTCTACCCCAATCACACCTCGGAGGCCGAATACAGGCTCCATACTTTGGACCCTAGAAGGGCGCTCGCTTATTATAAGGAGCGCACGGCTGAAATTGGGAGAGGTTCGCCAGCTGTTTGTCACCCACGCTGAAGCTGCACCTGGCAGACCTGCAGCCAAGCGGACAATAGGCAGGTGGGTCACCTCCTGCATAGATCTCTGCTACAAGTTGGCGGGCATGGAGCCTCCCAGAGGGATAAGAGCTCATTCTGCCCATCATACTGCTGCATCGGTGGCTGCTTCAGGGATGTCCCTATCCAGGAAATCTGCAGGGCTGCTACTTGGAAGTCACACACACCTTAATACCCATTACCACATCGACCTTGAGTCACACGGGATGCTGGTTTTGGGGCCTCGGTTCTCCAGTCTCTATTCCTAAGTAGGGGTGTGCGCTTGCCTCCCTCCTCCCGGAGAACTGCTAGGAGTCTGCCAATAAGTGTGGATGAACAACATATCCATGTCCCTAGAAATACAGGTTACTCATCTGTAACAGGAGTTCTAGGAATGGTATATGTTCATCCACCACGACCCTGACCTCTGACCCGGACGCTAAACCTGAGCTTCCAGCGGGCTAGATCTGGTGTCATGGGGCTGAGCCGAGAGTTTTTACCACCCGGGTGGGTGGGAGGAGCCAGCTTGAAGACCTTCCGCCAAGATTTAAATTGGCAAGGAACCTGCCAATAAGTGTGGATGAACAACATATACCATTCCTAGAACTCCTGTTACAGGTGAGTAACCTGTATTTATCTACCATTGACTATGGCCTAGTGATCTATGTGCTGGCTCTGACAGTGCCCTGAAGAGGATCATAACCCTCAACAAGGCCTGCTGCCTGGTCCTGGGTGCTGACTGTCTGACGCATACATGCATCTTGTATTCAGACACCGATTGTCTTCCCCTTCATCACAGAATCAAATACCAGGCTTGTCTACTTTTTTGGGGGGGGGGGGAGAGCATTGCTTGGCCTTATGCCTTAGTCCACCTCCAGACTATACAACTATACCCAGCCAACTGTGAACACCAGCAGTGCTACCAAAGGACTGTTCCTAGTGCCTTTTAAGTGTACCACACTTGCACAGCAATCCCTCTCCTACAGGGGCCCTACATGGCTTAATGACCTACCTATGGAACTCCTTGGGTCCAGCAAAATCAGCTGTTTCAAATCCGGACTCCACAACCTGCTGGCACGTGAGATCACCTGCAACTGTTAGCCCATATCAATGCCACCGGAGGACCGTCCACATTCCCCAGCACCCCATGCTGCCCTGAACATCTCCCTCTACCTCTTCACCCACCCCACCACCTGACAGTGCCATCCTGGCTGCCCCCCCAAACTTATATCGTCCTTGTCCTGGATCTGTCTAGACCCTCTAATTCCCCTACGTAGCAATTCCTCTCTACCACAGACAAGTGGTTGCTTTGCCATGCACTCTCTAATCGCTCTGCCTGTTTCTGCCTAGTTGTACTTAAAAACCTGTTCATTGCACTTAGTAACCTGTATTTTTTGTTATGTAGCCACCAGCTGTTTCACTTTCATATGTTTACTGTCTAGTGTCACCCTTGTTCTTCTCTCTGTACGATGTTTTCACTGATGTAACTCAATGGCTCTGTATTGTGTCACCTGACTTGGAACGTTTGTAAACGAGCCTCAGGCTCAAAGGTATTAATCTGAATCTTAAATAAATAAATACATAGATTTTAGTAAGGCGTTTGACATTGTCCAACATAGGAGACTGTTTGACAAGCTGGGGAGCTTAGGAATAGGTCCAAAGGTGTTAAATTGGGTAAACTGGTTAGGGGACAGGAGACAGATGGTGGTGGTAAATGGAGTTCACTCAGAGAAGGGGAGGGTGACCAGTGGGTGCCACAAGGATCGGTGCTGGGACCAGTCCTCTTTAATGTATTTATAAGCGATATTGCAGAGGAACTAGAGGGGAAGGTTTGCCTCTTTGCAGATGATACTAAAATCTATAACAGGGTGGATATTCAGGGTGGAAAGGATGAACAGAGATATGAGAACTCGAGGAGTGGTCTAGGGTTTGGCAACTTGGGTTCAGTGTGAAAAAGTGCAAAACAATGCGCTTGGGGTACAGGAACCCAGAGGCTGAATACAAAATGGGAGGAGTGATACTGACAGCAGTCATGCAAAAGAGAGGGCCAGCTCGGTAGCACTAAGGGTTGAGGTGCTGGACGCCACACCTTGCGCTACACTGATGACCCAGGTTTGGGAGTGGACTCTGGTCATTGGGGGTCAGCAGGGGAAGGAGAGGGGTCAGTGTCTGGAGGACTGCTCTCTTCTCATGGGGTGGGTTCTGGGAGATTCCTCACCTGGTAGCGGCTCCTGGTGGAAGCTGGGAGGCACAACACCTTAGGCATGGGACAGCCAGTAGGAACTGGTGTGGGGAGGGGGCGGGAGCACTCTCTCAGCACGCTGATGCCATTGCATGTCTGCGCTGGGGGCAAAACAAGAAAACTGGCCCTAGCTTCTGGTAGGCGAAGGTGGATTCAATGGTCGGCCTCCACGCCCAACGCCGGGTCCTTCCAGACTGCCTCCGGGTCTCCTCTGTGCCTGGCTGCTCTATCAGATTTTAGATGGAGTGCCAGAAGGAGTCAGTGGTCCCACCTCGGGGAACTCAGTGCCCGGGGATCGGTCGGTCAGGTTGCGGTGGAGTGGGTGTAGCTGGAGGTCAGTCTGGGGGACTTCAGGTGGGCGGGAGTTGGCCGCGTTGAGTAACCACTGGAGAGAGTCCAGGAGCTTGTGAGAGGAGTATAAAGGTAGTTCCAAAAAAAAATAAAAGAGAGAGACCTAGGTATAATTACCTTGAATGACCTAAAGGTAAGAAGGCAGTTGGGAAAGCTAATGGGATGCTGGGTTGCATAGGGAGAGGAATAACCAGCAGAAGTAGGGAGGTCGTATTTATTGTTATACTCCTTCCGCAGCCCTTGCAGCCCCACCCCTTTGGGCTCCTATGCTAGCAGCCCCCACTGTGCAGTGGGCCCATCCCTCACCACCAGGCCTGTCTCAGGCACCTTGGGGCTCTGCCGACAATCCCCACAGTGTTCCAGCAAATCTCTGCCCCCCCCCCCATGAAGGTGGTGGGAGGGGAGAGACCTACCACAACACTGGCGACGTCAGTCAGGGGCCAGGCACGGTGTGCTGGGCGATTGGCAGCAGGAGGGGTCCTGTGAGCGGGCCACCATCCAGCGCTGTGGGCATCCATTTTCCATTTTCTGGGGCAGCTTCCCTCCTCCCACAATGTGCGTGGCCGCGGCAACGTATGACAGCATGTGCTCAACCACACTGCAAAGTATGCCACCGGGAGCCACCACCAGGAGTTACTATGATAGCGACCATCATGCCTGCCCCAGGAGGGAGGCATCCATAAGCCGCTCTGACTCCCTCCCTAACTGATCCCGCTCCTGACGTTCGGGCCCAGAGTGCGAACTCAGGTTGCCAGTGTGCCGAGTGATTCCCCATCGCTTGACGCCACTGGACCGGCACTGTGGATATTTCTTTTTTTTTTTTAATAATGACTACCCCCAGCACTACAAAAGAAAAGGCACTAGTACTGTATTTCCCCATCTTGCAAGCCCTGCGATTACACCATCTAAAATTCTGCACCTCCTGCCTGGCTCTTTAGTAGTCTAGTTGCCGCAGTGAAAGAAACATAGATTTTGATGGCAGATAAGGACTGCCAGGCCCATCTAGTCTGTCCGTATACCTTTAAAGGAAAGCTGTCATAAACCCCATTTTTGTGCATGCCCAAACTCAGAACTTCAACTTTCAATTACAAAATTAAACAGGTTACTGTGCTTCATTTTCAGTGGGGCTTACTTCTAAAAGTTCAGCTAAAACAGTACTTACTACATGGCACACCAGTTCTTTTTCCGTTGTAAAAATTTGCCCAGCTCGTTATGAATGAGCGTTCCAGCAGAGCACAGGAAGAAAACTAATGAACGGAGCTCTTGCTCAGTCTTCCATTGCGGTGGCAGTTTCCACATGGCAGCTTCAGCACAGAACTTGATACCACAATCAAGGCACAGAAACGTGGCAAATTTAATGTGACAGGTTAGCTAGAAACTTGTAAACACGTAAAGGTTGTGCTAATCGGGCATTTCTGCTGCCCTGGTAATTGGCATGAGTGTTTTGGACAGCTTTCCTTTAATTAGCTGCTGCTGACACTACTTGGTCCCCAGCTGCTGCCTCTCCTTCCCCCCCCTCAAGGGTTCTCTTATGTCTGTCCCATGCATGTTTAAATCCTTCCACTGTGCTTTCCCCCACCACCTCCTGGGGCAGGCCACTCCAAGCCTCCACCACCCTTTCCATGAAAAAGTACTTCCTTACGTTGCCCCTTAGTCTTCCCCCTTCCAGTCTCACGTCATGCTCCCCTGAAGTTTTAGAGCAGCTTCTCTTCTGGAAGATGCTGCCCCCCTGTACCTTATTAATCCCCTTAAGGTACTTGAAGATCCCTATCAGGTCTTCCCTCTCCCTCCTCTCCTCCAGGGTGTACATATTGACTTCCTCCAGTCTCTCCTTGTATGACCTGTGGTGCAGGCCCTGCACCATTTTAGTTGCCCTTCTTTGAACCGTCTCCACCCTGTCTGCCCTTCCGGAGATGCAGCCTCCAGAACTGGATGCGGTAATCCAAATGAGGTCTCCCCAACGTTCTGTACAGTGGCATTATGACTTCCTTTCTTCTGCTGGTGATACCTCTGCCTGTGCACCCCAGCATCCCATTGGCTCTTCACACTGCCTTGGCACACTATTTGACCACTGTTAGTTCATCAGATATGATGACCCCCAGATGTCTTTCCTGATTTATAGTCGCTAAAATCTCCCTCTTCATCATGTAGTCCTCCCCTGGGTTCCTACGGCCCAAGTGCATGATTTTGCACTTCTTCGCATTGAATCCTATTAAATCACATTGATAAAAAAAAACATATAAGCAGTATAAGAAGCGAGTGCAGACCTGAAGGAGAAAGGGAGCAGGGCTGAGTCTCATCCAGCACCGACCACCTGGAGAGAGTGTGTGAACAAACAAGTGTCTGGACATCGAGATTTGTGGACTACAGTGAAGGCCAAAGCCCAGCCTAGGAGACGGACAAAGGACACTATGCATGAAATATTGGAGCAGCTATGGTACGTAAAGCAGCAACCACTGCAGCAGGCAGCAGATGAATCACAGTAATCCACCGAAACATGGACATAATGCAGGTAACAGAGAAGGACGGAGAAGAGGAATAGGGATTGGGGGTGGTTACTGGGAACAGAGGCCTGATGAATGTGATGCTGATGTTTATGTCAAATAGGGGGAAAACTTATCCAGATAAAGAGTCTGTAGGACCCTGTATGAATCTCCCCTGGATCCCTGCCCAGTGATACTCGCCAGCAACAAAACGCTGAAGAAATTGTGGAAAGGAAGTCAAGGCTGCGACCTGTTTTGTATGCCTTCTTAAATACTGAAAAGCCACTGGGGGTTGGGATTGAAGGGCTGAGTATTTCTGTTTGGGACTGAAATTCGAAGCAACAGGAGCTGGTGGGCCTGTGACATCGTATGGTACCTGATGTCTGCTTACATACACTGTTAGTGTGACCGAACACACACTGGACTGTTTGTGTTTGTGAGACTTGGGAATGTTATTGGTGGGGTTGAAATTGGGTTTGTAAATAACTACAGTCAGTTTAGAGAGAAACTGTACTCCAGGGGAAAGGGACTGAGAAAAGGGGGTGTGCTATTATAAACAGAGGAGGATAATCAGGGTGGCCATATTCCACCATGGCAGGCATCTTCGGAAGGGTTGTAGGCTGCACAGGCTGTGGGATGGCAATAATTCTAAATTGGGCCTGGAGAGAGGGAGGCTGCCCACTCTGTAGACAGCTATCTTGTATCAGGAGTGAGGTATATTGGTTGAGGAGTAAGCTGTGGGAGCTGGAGGGTGTCAAGGATAAGGGTGTGGATATGGGCAGCAGAAGGGTGGGGCTGAGGGGAGGCTGGGGCAACGCTCTGAAATTACAGGACGTTATGTTACAGCAAGCAGGAGGGGGGATATTAGGGACAGAGGACCCTTAGATAGGGAAGTTGATACTAAGGGGAAAGCGTACGGGGTGAACATTCTGAATACAAAGAGACTGGAGGGGGAAGAGTCAGGAGGGGCTGTTGTGCGGAAGCCTAAAACAGCAGACTGTGGGAAGGAAGCTCCTAAGGTGAACAGTGCAAGAGAGGAAGAGGGTCAGTTTAGAGATGCAGTCAGGGGAAACTCTGGTTACTTGATGGAGGCTGACATAGAGTGTAACAATAAATTTGAGCTACTAAGCAACCTAGAGGGGGAGGAAGGGGTTGGTGGAAATGAGGACAGTTATACAGAGGCCGGGGGGGAGGGAGTTGGATACCCATAGGGCATCACAGACCAGCTATGGAAAGGATAGACATAGTCCCAGAGGGAGAAGTGGAAACATATATGTTAAGCAAATCGGGGAGATGCAACATATTCCAGACATGAGGAGGAGAGCATGATTGGAGAGAAACTGGGAGACAAGGAGGTGGGAGAGGAGCCCCCTTCTGCTGGGAGGTCAGTACCAAGGAGGGGCCCTAGCTAAAGGGGACCCACAGAGAGCCTCTGGAAGCAGGGGTACTATTACAAAGGGGAGGATGGTGGTGTGGGGGAAGGGAAACCATCAGGGCCGGATAAATGGTTCAGATAAGAGGTTAAAGGGACACCTATTCAGAGGGGTTTGAGTTAAGTGGGCAAAATAGCAGAGGAGGCAGGGGAGGGTGACAAGGGGGTCTCTAATAAGGCAGGAAGACTCCCATGAAATTGAGATCATGAATAAAGGGGGGGAAGGGGGGCTGAGAGGGCATAGTGGAGGTAACCATAAGGATGATGGCGGTGTTAAGGTTCTGTTACTGGGAGACTCGATGATTAGGGGTATCCATTGGGAGGGACAGGGGGGTGGATGCCATTGCCAGGTGAAGGTAGTGAGTATCTCTGGGCTGACAGTGCACAGAGCAAAGTTCATGGTGTATGAAATGGTTAGGGATTGTGGAGGAAACTCGTTTCCTGGTGCATTTAGAGACTAATGATCTAGAGGAAATAGCATTTTGGAAATCCAAGCAAGGTTCCAAGAACTTGCCAGAGTCTGTCGGGATAATGGATGCAACATTTCCTTTTCGGAGATACTGCCAGTACCAAAGGCCTCAGTGGAGAAAAAAATGAAGCTCACAGAGGTTAATGACTGGCTCAGGAAGTGGGGTGAAGAGAATGGGTTGGGGTGTTAGGAACTGGAATGGAGTTTGGGAGGATAAGGGACTATATGCCAAGGACAGGTTCATCTTGCCCCATTAGGGAAGGAAGTCCAAAACAGGGGATGGCTGACTACATACAAGAAAGGTGGGGTTGAACCAAGTGGGGGAAGGATGAGGGAGGGCTGACTCAGAAGCCCTCTCTCCAGATGAGGGAGTAGCCTCAAGCCCAAGAGGGGAGGGGAAACAGACTGGAGGTGGAGGTTTCAGGAGGAGCAGGGGGAGGATGGAAGTACAAGGAATCTGGGTGGGGTTCGACAAAGAGGATCAGGGATAAGGGGTGGGGGTTGGTGTTAGTAAATGCCAGGAGCTTGGGAAACAAGTTGCCGGAGTTCCAGGCCATGCTGTTCGAGGGTGGATGTGGCGGCGGTCACGGAGACGTGGGCCAACAAAAACCATGACTGGGACCTAAATGTACAGGGGTACACTATGCTTAGGAAGGATAGAAAGGAGGTCAGAGGGGGTGGAGTGGCTATGTTCGTTAGAGATGATATAGAAATTGCTATGGTAGAAGAGGCAGAGGGAAACGTGGAGGCCCTTATGGGTTACCTTACGATCCCCAGCAGGAGATAAGGTCAAGCTGGGAGTAGCATATAGGCCCCCCGGGATGAGTGAGGTTCTAGAGGATGGTTTGCTGGACATCATTGCCCAGTGTGGTCCAAAAGGGGAAGGAGTGGTGTTGATGGGGGACCTTAATATGCCAGGTACAAACTGGGAACCATGTCCTCTAGGGTGGCCAAGGAGCAGAGACTGCTGGATGGCTTCCAGGATGTGTTCTTAACACAGCATGTGATGGAGCCCACAAGGGAGGGCATGTCCTGGATGTGGTTCTGGCAGATGGGGATCTGTAAGGGACATAGTTGTACAGGACCCCTGACTGGGAGTGACCACAATACTGTCTGGCTTCAAATAAGCATGGGGGGTAGGGGGTGAGATCTAGGACACTGGCAGTGGACTTCAGGGGCAGACTTTATGGGCATGGGAAATATTCTCAGGATCACTTGAAGGGATTACCTCAACGACAAGTGTGGAAAGGAGATGGGAGGTCATAAAACGGGGACTTCATGAGGCAGTCAGGATCTGCGCTAAGTTGAAACGTAAGGGAGCAAGGTCACGTAAACCATGCTGGTGGTCCAGTGAGGTACAGGTAGCAGTCAGAGAAAAGAAAGCGGCCTACAAAAAATATAAAACAACAAGAGGGGATAGGGATAAGGAAATGTACCAGCTTGCATCTAGAAAAGTCACCCGTATGGTGAGGGGAGCAAAGTCCAGTAAAGAGCAGCGGCTGGCACAGGGGATACATGGAGGGGAAAAGGGGTTCTTCCGGTACATTGGGGAGCGGAGAAAAACTAAGGGCCATCTCAGCAGATTGAGATCAGAAGGAGGGTGGGTGGAAGAGGCGAGGGACCAGGCAGAGGTATTTAACGAGTACTTTGCCTCTGTGTTCACTAGGGAGGGGGATGGGATATCTATAAAGCAAGGCATGAAGGGATAGAAGCGGCAGGGGAGTGGGATCAGGGGAGCAACAGAAATGGAGCAAGAGGAGGGAAAGTACCCTAGGGGTGTCACATCTGGATAAGGATAAAAGACCAGTAAGGGGAGGACGGATGATGCTATCTCCACCAAAAGGGTGTGGTTAGCCCTCAAGGCCCTAAAGAAAAACAAATCTCCAGGGCGGATGGCATTCATCCAGAGTACTATGGGAATTGGCGGACATACTGGCTGCACCCTGGCGGAGCTTTTCAGCAGGTCCTTGAAACAGGGAGGGTACCTAGTGATTGGCGAGAGCACATGTGGTACCAATCCAAAAAGGGGGTCGAGGAAGTACCAGGTAACTATAGACCCATCAGTTTGACCTCGGTGGTGGGAAAATTAATGGAGGTATACTAAAGGAACGATTGGGGTGTACTTGGAGGTGGGAGGTCTGGATGATCGGCAACATGGGTTTGTACCAGGTAGATCATGTCAAACCAACCTTGTGGAGTTCTATGAATGGGTAACATCAGAACTGGACAGGGGTAAGCCTGTGGATGTATTATTCTTGGACTTCAGCAGGCGTTTGACTCTGTCCCCACAATGGTCTGGTGGAGAAACTGATGGGGTTAGAGTAGGCCCTTTGATGGTCAGATGGATTGAAAACTGGCTAGCTGGACGCACTCAGAGTAGTGGTCTGTGGGGAGCTCTCGAACCCTAGAGAGGTTAGTAGTGGGGTACCACAGGGCTCGGTCCTGGGTCGATCCTGTTTAATACATACATATCGGACATCAGGGAGGGTATAGGGTGAAAATGAGTCTCTTCGGATGACTCCAAGATGGGAGCAGTAGTGAGGGAGAAGAGGGAGGGTGGCCCTGCAAGGGACCTGACACCCTGGAAAGCTGGGCTCACACATGGAAATTAAATTTCAGTACCACCAAGTGCAAGGTGTTGCATCTTGGTCGGGGAAACCCTAAACACAGGTACACACTGGGAGGGGAGGAACTGGAGGCCTCAATAGGGGAAAAAGACCTAGGGGTCATGGTGGATACACGTATGAATAACTCTGAGCAGTGCAGGAGCAGCTAGCAAGGCAAACAGGATGTTGGGATGCATCGTGAGGGGATCACCTCTAGGAGCAAGGAAGTGATTCTGCCACTGTACAATGGACTGGTTAGACCACACCTTGAGTACTGTGTACAGTACTGGAGACCACATTTGAAGAGGGACATACAGCTCCTGGAGAGGGTACAGGGAGGGCAACAAAGATGATACGAGGGCTAGAGTTTGACTTATGAGGACAGACTTGAGGAGCTCTGCTTGTTTTCATTGGAGGAGAGGAGAGACAGGGGACATGATAGAGGTCTTCAAGTACCTCAAGGGAATAAATAGGGGTAAACATGGAGGGGATCTTAGACTAAAGCAGGAGATATCACCAGAGGGCATGGTTTGAAGTTGGAAGGTGGAAGGGTGAGGGGAAAAGGAGGAGGTTTTTCACCGAGAGGGTGGTGGACCCTTGGAATGCACTGCCTGGTGAGCTGGTTCAGAGATCCACTGTAGAGGGCTTCAAGAGAGGGTGGGACAGACACAGAAAGTGGATGTATCAGATGATGGCCTGTCCGGGGGGGGGGGGATGGATGATAGGGGTTTCTAGAGAACAAGGGATGGGAGGGTCTCGGCACCCAACTAAGGATCTAGGTTCGAGCAGACTCGATAGACCGTAAGGCCTAATCTGCTGGCAAATAGTATGTTAGTATACTGTGAAATGTCTTCTAGCTTAGTGGAGGGAGCCTGAATACTCAGAAACTAAGCATTCTAATCCCAGTAATACTCGGGTATTCCTAACTTTATGCATTGTCCCTTTAAGATAGAACTGCCCAGAGAGATGGAACATATGCAAATGATGGAATCTTTTGCATGAGCTACTTTTTCAAATGCTGCCTTCAGCTAACTGCCTTAGTTCTAAACCTTTCAGATTTCTCTCTCCGCCTGTCAAGACTAGACGCTTGGAGATCCTCTCCTCATCATCTTGTTCTGATGTGAGAAAACTTATAAAATAGATAGGAGTATTCTGTTTTTTTTTTTGAATGTCTTTATCCTTCTGTGGCAGGTCCACCATTGTCGTCCACCAACCTACCAGTCTCTGGGTCCTGAGGACTATGTAGTGCCATCTGGCCCGGCCAGTTCCCAGAGCTGGTCTGGAGCATCATCCTTGGTGGGCCCCACTTTCCTCAGTTTCTCCTGTGAACAGGGTTACTCCAGAGACCCCCAGAAGTGATAACGCATGCGCACCACAGCTCCAGATGGGGTCTCCTCCTCCTCCCTATGCGGTCGGCCTAATGCCGAAGGTCCTTGGCGTGATGCCGCTTCTCCGGCCTCCACCAGGGGGTGGCCGAGCTCCGAGGGTACCTACAACCCCAACCCGAGGTAGAGAGCCGCCAGCCAGCAGCCTGCTCTAGTCCTCACCCACCCAGTCGACCTCCGACGACTCGGGCTCGTTCCCAAACCCGGGTTGCTGACGTGGCATGAGGTGTGGTGTCCAGCGCCACAACCCTCAGTGCCACTGGGCTGGCCCTATAAGTATTCTTTACATTTCATTTGCTGCCTTTACTTTTTGCAATTTTAAGTTAAACTGTAGTTTTAGTGTTTAAATTGTAAGTTTTCTCTGGTTCTCCCCGGTTTTGTATAACTGGGGGTAAACCGAGGTTTATTTTATATTTATCGGAGTTTTCTGACTAAAACACTCTTAGTTATGTTTAATTTTATTAAATTTAACTTGTTTTAAGAACCACTAATACCGGTTCCTGAACAGATAGCCTCGGTTTACTTTTACCTCTGTTCCAGGTTCCTGATCGGTTTTCATCGGTTCCGGAACCGACTGCAACAGCTAAATAAACTTTGAAGTAAAACTTTTTTCAGCGGTTGCAATTTTTATCAGTTTTACATTGAGAATGTCAGAAAAACCGAGAAGAATAACTGGTGATCCCGGTTTCATACCTTGTATTGAGTGTGGTGAAATTTTGCTAAGGCAACCATTCTTTTGCTTTACCTGCCTAGGCATGAACATTTAAAAGCAGAGTGAAATCTGCATTACATGTCCTTAGACAGCTATTGGAAAAAGCATGGCTAAGGCTAAAGAGAAAACTATCACCACCTAAGGGTCCCTTGAGCTCTGACCAGTGAGACCCTAAATTACTGTGGGTGAAACCACAACTACTACTGTGACTGCTACCCCTGAGATGAGTATACAAGCAGTTCCTAAGAGGCTTGCTGAACCAGCTGACTCCCTGATTCCCTCAAAGAAATCAAAGAACACTAAGCACACAAAACCTCCTGCAGGGCAGCATTAGGGGACTTCTGTGCCTACTATAAGGCCTTTAAGGTCATTCAGGCCTACAAGGGCTGTCTGCCTCTCGGCAGCAGATCCCTGCAAAGCAGTCTGTCTCCTCTGCTCAGTCTTCCTGTTATTTAAGAGGAAGATTATGGTAATTTTGGTAAAATGTTGGAAGGGAAGCCTATTGAAACTGAGGTTCCCCCTAAACAGGAGTTTGGCTGTCCCCACAGAGCACTTGAGGATTATTCCTTACACTTCACATTTGTGAGAAATTAGTGGGCTGACACCCACTAAAAAGCTTCTTCCTGTGAACGAATTCTTCAAGAAAGATACTTCAAAGATTTTACAAACTCCAAGCTTTGTTCCTCCTCTTGATAAGAGGCTGGATAATAAAGATCAGCTGGACTGGGAGGGAGCTGAATTTTTATTCTCCCACCCTTACACAAAGGAGTGGTACAAGTGATAGCCTGTGACAAGGCAAAGATACCTCTGGCATCCCATCCTCCTAACAAGGATTCCAGGAAAATTGACAACATGGCAAAAAAGGGATATTTTATATTCCTTGACCATCAGGAAGGCAAACTTTCAAGCCTGTGCTGCTCAATACCAAAAGTCACTGTGGCAGTCTGTCATTGCTATGGCAGACAAGGCCCAGACTCCTCTTTCAGATGATCTAGCAGAAACAGCAAAATTTGTTTTGGAGCAGCCACATACCAGTTCAAATGGCTGCTGTCTCTGATGACACTGCTGCCAGATGGATGGCAAATACAGTGGTTCAGAGGGGGTTTACCTTGCTGCGGGTCACAAACCTCACTCAGGATACCTAAACCAAGGCTATGGATTTCCCAGTTGAGGGTAGTTCCCTCTTTGGAGAAAAGATAAAGGCTTACATGAAAAAGTTCATAGGTTCATAGGATTTATACAAGTTCAGTAGGTATTTCTACCTTTTATGAACTCACCACCCAAATCACGGGTGGAAACTATAATTCAGATGTCCAGTATAATTATCTAAATTAGTAATACAATGACATCATTTAAAACTAAGTACCACATTTACTGGGAGTTTATTCCATGAATGTATTACCCTTTGAGTGTACCAATTATTTCTTTTAACAGTGTTGTTGTTTGTACCTGTAAGTTTAAGCATATGCGATCTGGTATTTATAGTAGTCTTTTTTTTTTTTTTTCTGTAATCCTATTGTCTCTAACATATCATCATTCTGAAAAGCTTTATATGTCAGGCATAGATCTCCTTGAAGCCTCCTGTAGTCCATGGAATAAAGGCCTACTTTTTTTAATCTAGTTTCGTAATCCAAATTTCGAATGGATATTATTTTCTTTGTTGTTCTTCTTTGGATATTTTCAATTAATTTCTTATTTTTAATTAAATACGGAGCAGTGACAGAAGAGCAATATTCCAAATGAAGTCTAACAAGACCAGTATATAATGGCAGCAGAACTCTCACGTCTCTTCTTTTGATGTTCCTTAATATACAATTTAATATTTTGTTGCCTTTTTTAACAGCAGTTATTGTATGTATATTAAATATAAAGTCATTAGAAAGAGTTACCCCTAAATCCTTTTCTGGGTTGTGTTGATTCCAGATTTATGTTATTAATAGTATATGAAAAAACATGGATTATGTTTGCCTAAATGCATGACCTTACATTTAGATTCATTGAACAGAAGTCCCTTTTTCTTAGACCATTCTACTAAGTATGTTAGATTGTTTTGCATTTCTTTAGCAGAATTTGCGTTATTAATGATGCTACCTATTTTACAGTCGTCCGCAAATTTGACTAACCAGCAAGAGCTGTTTAAAGGACACATAGATGAAATAAGTATATTAAATAGGGTTGGGCCCAATACCGAGCCCGGAGGAACTCTGCTGGCAACTGGACCCCATGTTGACAAGTGGCCCTTTACTGATACCTGTTGTGACCTATTTGATAACCAAGCTTGTATCCATCTAATAATTACAGGATGGATGTTCAATTTCTCTAATTTTGATATAAGTATTTGATGTGATACTGAGTCAAATGCCTTTGAAAAGTCCAAAAAAAATTATATCCACTGGTAGGCCATTATCAAGAGCTTCACTAACTGGTTCCAAAAAATGTAAGAGATTAGTCTGACAAGATCCGTTCTTAACAAAACCATGTTGGTAAACATCAGTATAGTTTTTATCAATTAAATAGTTTAATATTCTGTTCTTTAATATCCTTCCAGCAATTTGCAGATTACATCAGTTAAACTTATGGGCCTATAGTTTTGTTCCACACTTTTACTACCACCTTTGTGTATTGGTATAACTATAGCTCTATTCCATAGTGGAACCGTTTGCCCCGGTACTCACTGACGGATTAAATAAATAATGTCAGTGGTCCTACCAATAATTCCTTTAATTTAATTATGAATAATGGAGGGATGCCGTCTGGGCCAGGTGTTCCGCTATTCTTCAAAATATTTATTGCTTCTAGGACTTGGTTCTCAGATATGGGATTAAAGGAACTTTTCATAGATTTGTCATATACAGACTCCACACAATTTGGTTTAAAGACATCTATAAAATAGTTATTCAAGGTATTTGCAATTTCTGTCTCATCAGTTATTATCCCAACCGAGGACTGTAATGGTCCTACAGAAGGACTGTTTTTTTTTTTTTAATGAACCAATATAATTATAAAATTATTTTTTATTATCTTTAACAGTATTTGCTAGTTTTTCTTCTAAATGTCTTTTTTGTTTTATCGTATTCTTACTTTTATTTGCAATTTGTTTATATCTGTCTCAATTAGAGCTAGTTTTATTTTTCTTAAATTTTTTATATAAGCGTTGCTTTTTTGGCAAAATTTTCTTTATAGTGGTATTCCACCATAATGGGGATCTTCGATTTTTTTATATATTTCCTTCTAACAGGAACCCATAATTTAATGCTTGTTTGTATTCTTGCCACAAATTTGTTATAGACTAAATTAATATTATTTTCGGTAAGTTCAGAAGCCCAATTCCATTTCTCTAAATATTGTTTTATTTTTGAATAATTCGCATTCTTAAAGTTTCTTACTATTGTACAGCCTGAAGTTTCAGAAGAGTAAGTTAGATTCATTGTTGTAAGAATCATATTATGGTCACTATTAGCAAGTGGATGTTTAATGGTGACTTTTGAATCTGAATTATCTATATTAGAGAAGATTGAATCTAGTATGTTGTTGCCTCTTGTAGGTAACTTAACCAATTGATTCAAGTTGTTTATGGTTATAAGGTCTAAAAAGGCACGCTCTATTACTGAACTACATTTTAAGTTATTCCAATCAATATTCGGGAAATTAAAATCCCCCATAAGTAGACAGTCTTTATCCTGTAAATTGTCCTCTAGGTTAGTTAGAAATAATTGATTTTCTTCTTTATTTAAGTTTGGTGATCTATATCCAAGTCCCACAGTGATAGTGTGATCCATTGTGAGTTTTATTTTAATCCAAATTAGTTCACTTATACTATCCATGTTTTGGTTGTTTATTAGGTAGCTTTTCAGTTTATTATTTATGTACAATACTATTCCGCCTCCTCTAGTATTAGGGTGATTTTTTTCAAACTTTGTGTAACCTGCTATTTCAGTTGCCCAGTCGTCATTTTTAAACCATCTTTCAGTCATTCCACATATATCGATTTTATTAGTATGTAAAAAATCTGATAGTTCCTCTATTTTGTTTAAGAGGCTTCTTGCATTTAACAGTAATATATTCATTTTGGTTGTTACTAGCTTATTTGCATCAAGATTTTTCATAATTACAGAAGCTTTGCCTTTAAAATTAGCTATATTGTCCGAATTTTTCCTCCAGAATCTTTGTAGTATTGAGAGAATCCAAAACAATAGGATCCCCATGTCTTAGTTTAAAGAATTTTGGATATGAGAAAGTATCTGTTTCCCTAATAGGGTATTACCCCTCTTGCTCGGATGTAGTCCATCCCTTGAAAACAATTCTTCCCTGAAAATAAATTCCTCCCAATGCATTATACACCCTATCTCTTGTTTCAGGCACCATCTTCTCAGCCAGCTGTTTAACGATTTGATTTGATTTTGGTTAAATTCAGAAGCTTTAGGTATTGGTAGAATTTCAGAAAAGGAAATATTACAATTTAATTCAACTAGTTTATTTGTCATTGAAACAAAATCTTGTTTAATTTTGGTCAGTGGTTCTCTTAATACAGTGTTAGCCCCAGCATGCATTATAACCATGGGATTTTGTGTATTTGCTAGTATATTATCCAGCATTGAGTGATATCACTATTTTTGCACCTCTAAAAGAAGATACCGTTCTAAATTCTTTATCAGGATTACAAATGTGTCTGTCGAGAAACTTAACCATAGAATCTCCCAAAACAAACAGAGGCTGGGAGTTCAAGTCCTTTTCTGGGTTTGTTGGATTAGTTTCATTGTTAGTAGGCGAGGTATATTTCATAGAGTTAACTGAACTGACAGGAGTTTGTAAGTCAGAAGTACCATTTAGTGATTTATCAGCACTCAAGGGGTTTGAGTCAGTTTCATTGACTTCAAGGGTACTTAATATTGAGTACTGGTTTGACAGGGGCAGTTCATAAGCTTTTGCTCTTCGTCCTTTTTTTGCTGCCTTAGAATTATTAATAGTCACCCAGTCGCAATCTAAGTTGCTTATTTCATTTTCTCTCTGCCTTTTTTTATTGATATGTAGGATTCTGCTGATGGATTTGTATCTAACTTCTGTATCAAAGGTTCAGTTATAAAACTAGAATCGTTTGCTTGAAAGTTAATCAGATCATTGTTTTATTAAATTACCCATATTACCATTAGTCCCAGACAAAGATTGTATTTGTTTCTGACTATTTGATTAGAATCTATATGCCATACTCTTTTGACTAGCTTCTAAGCAATGTAATCTGTTACCGAATGTGTCAGTTTCTTGTTGTAGTTCTTCATTAATAATGCATTTGATGCATTTATAGCTAGGTTTTTTATTTAATATATCCGCTGAAAATGAGTACATGTTACAGGCAGGGCATTTAATGCCAGTTTCCCCAGTTGTGGTTTTAATAAATTCTGCCATAGTGAATACAATCGATATATAAACCAACACGCAGTACAAACTTAAATATGTTCTCTACTTGAGAAAACTATCCTTACTTGGATCATAAAATTTCCCGGTTTCTATGCTTCCACGGCCACACACGGCGCTTGTGTGGCATTAATGCTCTCAGGCGATAAGAGACGCTGTTCACCTACCCCGCCTCTGCTCGTAGCTGGGCTTCTTTAATCAGGCAGGTGACCCGGAAGCTGCTGTAATGTCACCTAGTCCCTGAGTTCGTCAGCATTACAAAACGCAAAATTTTAGCCTCAAATTTGTTTCTGCTGCTAAAAAGCAGCTTGTAGTGAGTACAAGTTATATACACAGCTCAAAATAAAGATAAAATGTGCCAAAAACTGAGTCTGTAGTTCTTCGTGTTACGAGTAGAACTACAGGCTCACTCTTTCTGCTTCCTGTCCAGGGCTCCAATGAAAGGGCACAGAGTGCTGTAAAACAATGTCTAAATGCTTTAGTTTTAAAGTGCCACAGTTTCAAGTTTCATACAGTGCACAACAATGAAAGGAGCTTGGTTTTAGCAAGCAGAGCTGGATGAATACAAAACCACCTACAATAGCAATTCTGCAAAAGAAAGGGCTTCCCTGTCCACTATAACCTGTGGAATGGGAGGCAGAGGCAGGTGATTTCACAGCAAGCCTTTTTTATCATAGAGGCATAGAAACATAGAATCTGGCAAATAAGGGCCATACAGCCCACCTAGTCTGCCCATGCCATGCCATGGCTACGCCTCAGTATCAGTAGTACCCACAGCAGGGGTACTTCAGGGACAGGGGCATAAAGGGTTCCAGGCATGGTTCCCAGTCCCATGCCCAGCCTCAAACAAAGCAGACACCCTGATGTGTCTCTCCAGGCCTCCTCCCCACTACCTGTGGGACGCAGGCTGACTCACTTTTTCCAGTCTTGGCAAAAAGAAAAATCACCACAGACAAGTGGTTCTGGATGTAGTGGGTCAGGGATTGTCTCCGAGTTCAAATTCATTTCAGCATTAAAAACAGAAGTTTTCAAACCATGTACAAATGTAGAGAGAAAACTCATGGAAAAAGAGGTTCAAAACCTGTTACTGTCAAAGGCAGTGGAGCCTGTCCTAGTACAGAAAAAGGTACCACACAGAAAATGGGGAGTGGCAGCCTATTATAGACTTCAGGGTACTAAACGGGCACTTAAAGCCAAAGTTCTAAATGGTAACTTTGTCACTGATTTTGCCAACACTCCAAAAAGGGGAATGGTTGGCGTCACTGGAGTAAAAGGACGCTTATTTCCATATCCCCATATGGGAGTCTCACAGAAAATACTTCTGGTTCAGACTCCCATCAGATCACTAACAGTTTTCAACCCTGCCTTCCGGTCTCACTTCTGCTCCAAGAGTGTTCATAAAGTGCTTGGCAGTGGTTGTGGCACACCTTCGAAGACAAGGTGTCACAGTTTTCCCATACCTAGAAAGGGAGGATATATCTCAGTGGTAGAGTGCATGCTTTGCATGTATGAGGTCCTGGGTTCAATCCCTGGCACCTCTAATATTCAATTTCTTGTTTCAAAATGACTCTTAAAATGAATTTATTGCTTATGTGAAAGTATTGTAGGATTTTTGCGACTGGCTGGTGGTTGGAAAATCACCCCAGCAAGTGAGGGAGCATCTGCAGCTCACCCGGGGGCTCCTAGAATCTCTAGGGTTCCTGATAAATAAAAAAAAAAATAAATAAAAAAAAAATCTATCCTTCAGCTTGCTCAGGCACTGCAGTTCATAGGAGCAGAGCTAAATACCCTGCACGGCAGGGCCTACCTGCCTCTAAGCAGGGCAAGAAGTATTCCACTGATAGTGGGCTCATTCAGCCTGAACAAACCAAAAACTGCAAGACAGTTTCTTCAGCTGTTGGCCACATGGCAGCTGCCACTGGCAGTCCTGGAATCCAGGTTACAGATAAAGGACATTCAGTTTCACCCCAGGGCACACTGGTGTCAGAGAAAGGATCCTCTTTCAAAACTAATTCTAGTAACAAAAAAAAAACATTGTTACAGGCCCTCCAATGGTGGAAAGAGGAAACCAACCTACGGGAAGGGATTCCTTTTCAGCAAGAGTTCCCATCAGTTGTTGTGACAATAGATGCATCTCTACTAGGGTGGGGCGCTCATCTGGGAGTTCATACCACCCAGGACACATGGTCAAGTGCCGAGTCACTTCTGCACATAAACCTGCTGGAACTAAGAGCAGTGTGTTACTGGCACCAAAGGCTTTCACACAGCTAGTACAAGGGAAGGTGGTACAGGTCAGAACAGACAATACCACCGCAGTGTACTACATAAACAAGCAGGGAGGGACAAAGTCAAGCCCTCCCGGCACAGAAGTCATGAAAATTATGGAGTCTAGCATGCTGCATGGGGGTTCCCCTGAAGGCTGTTCATCTGCCAGGCAAGGACAGTACCTTGGCAGATATCCTGACTCACATCAAGCAGGCCCATCACGAATGAGGCTTGAACAGTCAGGTGGTGCAAGAGGTGGGGCACTCCAGAGGTAGATTTGTTTGTGTCCCACCAGACCTACCACATGCCACTATACTATGGCAGACCACCAGATCTGGGAACAATCCCCCTGGATGCTCTGGCTCTGAATTGGTCAGGGAAGTACCTGTATGGTTTTCCTTCCTTCTTCCTCCCCTCCCTCTGGTGTACAGAGCATTGGTCAAGCTCAGGTCCCAGTCAGCATCAGTGATCTTGATAGCACCAGACTGGGCCAGGTAGCCACAGTACTCTCTGCTACTCTCCATGTCTGTGGCCGAACCAATGCACCTTCCTCGGAGGCACAGTCTACTGAACTTCAACCAAGGGAGGCTCCTGTACCCGAACCTCAAGTCACTCAGGCTAAAAGCATAGCTCTTGACAATCTAGACTATGCAGGCTTGCATCTTTCTGAAAGTGTCTTGGACATTTTAAGGGGTTAAAGGAAGCCATCCACTAAGAAAACCTATGCTGAAAAATGGAAAAAGGGTTTTTTCTTTGATGTTCAACCAGAGGATTAATACCAGAACAGGCTGGTGTCCCAGCTGTGCTGGACCTTCTTACCTATTTGCATTCACTGGGCTTGCAATCCAGTACATTAACGGTCCACATGGCCGCAGCATCTGCTTACATTTCAGTTGGACAGAATGTTTTTCTGGCCTTGGACTTATCTTACTAACATACTAAAATGCCAGCAGAATAGGCCTGACGGTCTTTCGTGTCTGCTCGTTTGGTCAGCCCCCACCCTGGGAGCTGACCTTGCTGCCCCCCTCTCCGGCTTCTGCCTTCCCAGTCACGGATATTCTCTGTGCACTGGTTTTTGCTTCCAGAACCCTTCCCCTGTACCTGTCCCACCCACTCTTTGACCCCTCCACTGTTTCTGCCTCCACCAGCCCCCTGGGCAGTGCATTCCATGGCTCCACCACCCTCTCAGTGAAGTAGCACCTCCTCCTTTCTCCCATGAATCCCCTCCAGCTTCCACCCATGCCTCTAGTTGCCCCCCTTCCTTTGGAGCACCCTGACTGCTCCTCCCCTATTTACCCCCTTCATGTACCTGAAGACCTCTATCATGTCCCCCGGTCCCTTCTTTCTTCCAATGAGTAGATATTTAGCTCTTCGAGCCTCTCCCCATAGGTCCTATCCCCCAAGCCCCAAATAATTTTGGTTGCCCTCCTCTGGATCCTCTCCAGGAGTTCAATGTCCCTCTTTAAATGTGGCCTCCAAAACTGCACATAGTGCTCGAGATGCGGCCTCACCAAGCAGTTATACAGTGGGAGTATCACTTCCCTCCTCCTGGAGGTTGAGCCCCCTAGCGATGCATCCAAGCATCCTGTTGGCCTTGGCTGCTGCCCTGCTACAAGTTTCCGAGTTGTTCATCTTGACATCCACCACCACCCCCAGGTCCCTCTCAGCCATCGAGACTTGTAGTATTTCCCCCCCAAGGGTGTACACTTGCCTTAGGTTTCTGGCTCCCAGGTGCAGTACCTTGCATTTTCCTGCATTGAACCTCAGCTTCCGCTTTCTAGACCACCTTTCCAGAGCCTCCAGGTCCCCCTGTAGGGCCACCCTCCCCTCCTCCCCATCCACCACCGCCCCCAGTTTTGAGTCATCAGCAAAGAGACTCATCTCACTCCTGATACCATTCCTTATGTCAGAGACGTAGGGGTTGAACAGGAAGGGTCCAAAGACCGATCCCTGAGGGACTCCACTAATGACCCTCCTTGGGGATGAGACTGTCCCTCCAATCACGACCCTCTGGGTCCGGTCCTGTTCTGGAGCCAATTTCCTATCCATCTGATCATCTGATTCCCAACCCCCATTTCTCCCAGATTATCCTACAGGCCCCCATGAGGAATAGAGTCAAAAGCCTTGCTGGAGTCAAGAAAGAGGACGTCCACTGGTCTACCCAGGTCCAAGGCACTCGTCACCCAGTTATAGAACTCCACAAGGTTTGTCTGACATGATTTCCCCGGGACGAATCCGTGCTGCCTGTCGTCCAGGCACCCCAACTTTTCCAGGTCCCCCTCTAGTCTCTCCTTGATAATGTCCTCCATCACCTTGCCCACCACCAATGTCAGGCTGACGGGCTTGCAGTTCCCTGCCACCTCCCTTGACCCCCCCTGGTGGATAGGCACTGTAGGCGCCACCTTCCAGTCGTGGGGCACCCACCTGTCCTCAGAGAGATGCTGAAGAGCTCGGCCAGGACATCCACCAGTTCCTTCAGCACTCTGGGATGTAATTTATCTGGCCCTGGTGCTTTCTCCGTCTTAAGGGACTTGAGGGCTTCCCTTACTCTCTCAGCCATGATTTCCACCTCCGCTACCTCGTCCCTCTGCTTTGCCTTCCTGCCACCTGCCAGTGATGCCCCTCCTTACCCCGACCCGCCAATCGGTAAGGTTCCCCCCCCCATCAGTTTCACCCTCTCCTCCCATGTATGATGCAGCCCCTCCATTTTCCTTGGTGAATACTGAGGCAACGGACTCATTTAACACCTCAGCCTGCTCCCCGGGTCTTGTGCCCATCTCTCCCCTGTTTTAATCCTGCTAATCTGCCCCTTCACCCTTTGTTTTTCCTCAGTTTATCTAAAGAACCCATTGTTCCCTCTCCTAATTTCCCTGGCCAGGTTCTGCTCCATCATTGCCTTAGCCGCCCTCACCACCCTAGTGGCCCTTCTGGCCATCTCGTGCTCCCCTCGGTCTCTTTCACTCCTTGAGCACTTGAATTGCCTATAGGCCGCCTTCTTTCCCCTCACCACCTCCTGAACCTCCCAGGTCCACCAGCAGGGTTTTCGGGCCCTACCGCATTTTTGTCTTACTCTTGCGCAGGTGCTGGTAGCATCCTGCACCCCCAACCGATGATTCCCACCTACTGTCAGTGTCCATGTTTGGCCCAATACAATCCAAGTGCTCCTTAAGGATCCTTCCAATTTCCTTGAAATCCGCCCCCCGAAGTCAGTTACCTCTGTCTTTGTGCAGCCTTCTACCCCTCCTAGGTTCAGGTAGAACCAGACCGTGGCATGGTCGCTCCCCACCAACGGGTCCCTTACCTCCAGGCCCCCAATCTGGCCACTGTCTGCCAGGACCACATCCAGTATCCGCTCCTCCCTGGTCAGTTCCCCTACCTGCTGAGTTAGGAACGCATCCTGAAAGACATCCAACAACCTCTGTTCCCTGGCCACTGAGGATGTCATAGTCTCCCAGTCTGTTCCTGGCATGTTTAAGTCCCTGCAACACCACCACCCTTCCTCTTTCCAATCTGCAGTGTCTCCCAGCATCTGCCACCAGACTCTCCTCCAGCTCCTCTGCCAGCGCAGGGGGTCTATACACCACTCCTATTTTTACTCTCTTGCTCCCTCCCTTGTTATCAAGGTGACCCAAATTGCCTCCACAGTTCCCTCCGCCTCCTCCACTCCTCCTATGGCAATGCAGTTTTTGACTATTATTGCTACCCCTCGTCCCCTCCCCCCGTCCTTCCTGAACATGGTGTAACCCTCCAGGTTCAGGTCCCAGTCATGCCCTGCGGTGGCCCAAGTCTCAGTGACCGCTATCACATCCACCTCTCCCTCAGTTAGCATCGCCTGGAGCTCAGGCATTTTATTGCCCAAGCTCCTGGCATTTAGCAGGACTACCTTCCACCCTTTCTGTATGCTTCCATTTCCCCTGCTCATGTTCCTGTGGGGATTCTGTCTTCCCCTGGTCCGCACCTTACCAGTCGGCCTCTTCCTGCATTCCTCCAGCTCCCCAGGGGGGTGGAGACAGAGTCCCTTCTTTATCGGACCCCCTCGACAGCCTTTTCTCCCATTCCTCCCCCCCTTCACAAGTTTAAACCCCACCTTTTACCAGTGAACTCCTCTATTTTCAACTTAAGGATTTCCTTCCCCTCCGAATTGAGATGGAGCCTATCTCTAGCATACAGCCCCTTATCCTCCCAGGTCTCCCCTCAATCCCCCATGAACCCATACCCTATAGCCCCATACCACTCCCTGAGCCACTGGTTTATTACCCTAATCTTCCTCTTGTGTTCCCCACTAGCCCTTGGCACTGGCAGGATTTCTGAGAAGGAAACTGCACATCCTATATCATGGCAGACCCTGGCAAGCTCCCTGAACCTTGCCTGTATCTCTAGCTCACTATTTCCCTCAGTGTCATTGGTACCCAGGTGGACCAGTACGTCCGAGGAACCTCCACAATCCTTTGCCAGCTGATATACCTCATGCTTGGCCCTGTGCACCGTTAGTCCAGGGAAGCATTTTGTTCTAACCGGGCAGGCTTCTCCCTCCCTATCCCATTTGATCCCCCTGATCATGGAATCACCCAACAGGAGCACTCTGGCTGCCTCTTTTCCTCCATTTCACCCCCTTCCATGTCTCGCATCCTTTCTGCTAGCCCCTTCCCCCAGCTGACTCCTTGCTACTCCCCCATCTGGGTGCCATCTGCCATGCCCTCCTTATTTAATCTGGCCACCCTCTCCCCTCCGATCCTATGCCCCTTGCCCTCCTGAGTATCCTTCTGTACCTCGCTAACCCCACCGTTACTGCTCATGATTGGTCCTCCCCCCCCCATCTGCTAAACTAACCTGGCTCATCTTCCTTCCCGTCTCTTTTCAGCCCCTCCTTGCTTGTCGTGCTCCCCTGGCCTAAACCCTCAGCTCCATTTATTATATCCTCCTTGTACTTCTGGTCCTTCTCCTTGCCCTTTCCTCCCAACTGGTCCTTTTCCTTGTGCTGTCCTTCCTCTACCCCCTCATCCTCCTGCTGCTCTGATCCCCTGCTCCCCCCGTTTTCCCGCATTCCAAGTTCCCCCTTGTTCCTCCCGCTATCCAGCCCCTGCCTCCTGCCCCCTACTCCCTTTCCATCTCTAACCGCCCCTGTCATGGCTACATCACCCCTCTCATCCTCAAGCAGAAGAAGAGAATTAAAACGGTTACTGAGCTTAAGGTCCGATCCACCTCCCTGCATTTCTTCCTTCTGTCCAGCCCCAGCCATCTGCCTACTTCCCTGAGAATGTCCTCCCTTTGGCCCCAGTCTGTGAGGGTCCCCAGTTACCTGCCAGCTTCCTTCGTAGTATCCTTCTTTTGGGCCCCATCTGCCAGGGTTCCTATGCGACCCCAGAGTACTCTCCTGCACTCCTTTCCCTATGCCCCCACCCCTAGTGTTTGGTGCAACCTCTGCCCTGTTCCCCAGCCATACCTCCCCCCTTCCCCCAGCTGTCTCTTAAGCCCCTCAACCTCCTTCCCAAGCTGTGTCAGCTGGTAGCATACTGGGCAACCACCGAACTTCCAAGCCCAGTCCAGTATCATGGCTGCCCCACACCCTGTGCACTCCACCACCCTCCTAAAGATGCCAGCCCTAATGACATGTGGTCCCATCCCCCTCCAAGTGGGTTTCCTTGGGTGAGCCACCAAGTTCCCCACTAGTCCAAGACTTTTAAACTTTCAACACTTGAATGACTGAACTTTTCCCCACCTGACTATTAACCTTAAGAGTTTGCTCACAGGGGAAGTTTGCAACTCCCTAAGCGCCTCCCTCCCAGCCTTTAAGCTCAACCCCCCAGTGACTCTTCTGTATTTAAGAAAGGCGAATGCACGGGGTGGGTGGAAGGGCAGAAGATTCTTTAAATTTGCACACCCTCCTCACAGGGAACCAGTGCCAGCATGGGACCTAAATGTGTGTATAGCTAGGCTCATGGATCCTCCAGTTTGAGCCAGTGTCTTCAGCCCATTTGAAACATGTCACAGGAAAAACTGTTTTCCATGTGGTAATGACTTCTGCCAGAAGAATCCATGAGCTCCAGTCTCTCTGTATTGAACAGGACTGCAGTTCATTCCACAGAGACAAAGTGGTCCTGAGAACAAACAGAAAGTTTCTTCATAAAGTGCTTTCTGATTTCCATTTGAATCAAACCATTACCTTACCTGTCGTTTTCACTGAATACTCTAGTTCTGTGAAAGGACATAGGCAGGACAGAAAACAGCTTTTCCAGATCTATGAGGATGTGTGAAAGGGTAATCCAGCATCAAAAAGGTCTCATTTCAACTTCTGGTGACATCACCAGAGTTATGGCGGCTTAAAATGAGAGCTCCATCCACATCTCCAGAAAAAAAACTATACCGCACCAGTAACAGTTTAACAACTTACCCTCAAAGGTCCTCACTATATTGCCAATATGTCCTCGCATCATAAAAGTAAGGATTTGGCGGCGGGCGCATTGCAGAAATTGAGCAAGCAATCGACCCTTAGCTAGCAGTCTTCTGCGGCCCACATGGTGGGCACGACTGGAAATACCTTGACAAGCTAAGCTCAGAGAGACCAGATAGGAACAGCCCTTCACGATCACCTTGCGGCAGCTTGTGGGGCAATTGCAAAAAATAGGCGACACTCAGCAAAAATTAGAGTCCCTGGTAGCAGACAACTCCAGGGAGATGCGAGCCCTAGAAAACCGCACTGCAGCATTAGAAGAGTCTGCGGTAGACTGCTCGCACACAGTAGATCAACATAACTGAGCCCTCCTAGATCTGCATCGAAGGGAACTGGATCTGTTTAACAGGATTAAAGATTTGGAGAACAGGAGCCGGCAGAATAACATCAGACTGCATGGCTTGCCGGAAAAAATGGACGGGGAACATGCTTTCCTTTATGAAAGGGCTGCTGAAAGAAATTCTCCCCATCCCCTCAGACTTCCAACTTAATTTAATCAGGGCCCACAGATCCTTGGTGGCTCCACCTAAAGACAACACTGCCAGAGCGCGGTCCATAGTAATGGCTTTTGTGGACTTCAGGTTCAAGGAGCAAGTTCTGTGCTTGGCATGGGGAAAGAAAGAGGTGTATTTCGGAGACCAAAGATTGTATCTAGAGCATGATTATACCCCGGCCACTGTTGAGCGAAGGTGACTGGTGCTGTCAGTGCAACGGAAGCTAAGAGATAAGGGCCTGAAAGCATTTTTAGAGTACCCAGCTCATCTGTGGGTGATTACCCTGGAGAGTACAAGAACAGGGTTTTAAATAATTGATTAGCAGTTTTTTTCTTCGGACTATACTAACTGTACAGAAAGTATTTATATAGATTTTCTAGAAGTGCTGCATTTGTTAAACACAGTGAGGCAAGAACTACGCATTTTCACAAAGATTTAGCACTTTTATGAGCAAAACGCTAGTCAATTTTTAGAGTTAAATAAATCCCTGAAGAAGATTCAAGGAGCTAGAGGATTCCAAGGAATTTTTAACAGAGATGGGTATTCCATTAAATGACACAACGGCTAATTTCCCGGACGAAGGGCTGCGAGCTGCAGAGTGGCAGAAACAGGCGGCCTCCAACAGAAACATAAGGAAGAATGCCAAAGTTCTCTGGCAAGAGGTACAGGTGAGGAAACACCCAGGCAAGAACGCCGTTCGGCAACAACGATCAACACGCAGGTGCAAGTGGAGATGATGTGGAACCTGAGAACAACCGATGAGAGACATTGAAGACATAGAAAGGACTGTAGGTTCTGAACCAAACCTAGAGGACTCAAATGGAGGGTAACATATGATGAATATTAAGGTGGGATGGTGTGGGAGCCCCCAACCCCCACCCCCAAGCTACATAAGGCTAAAAGCCAGGGGCTTTCTGGAGGAGTGGTAAGGAGCTAGGGATAGTACTAGATGATCCCAAGAGTTATCCTACCTAGTGTACCCTTGTGACAACCCCCTCCCTCTTAGTGGCAGGTCACTGCAGGAGAGGGATCCAGCTACTCCATTTCACTGCCATTCTCCCCTCCCCTTTTTTCCTTAATAAGGAGTGGGGTGGTGGTGGGTTGTAGGGGGTTTATATACCTTGAGATCACCAGGTTGGAGGCCCCTCTTTAGGGGCACTTACCCTGATTGTAAATAAAAAAAAAAAAAGAGTGTAATCTCTGAAAAAGTGCTGCACAGCTGTGTAATAGAGAGATATTTACTGCACTAGTTGTTTGGTATCTGTTCTTGTTATTAGAGAAATTTAAAGTTAAGTTCAGTGAAATGTGTGGTTGTATTCCTAGGCCAACCTGGTGGCCTTTCTCACTTACGACCTCCTCAGTGGGCGAGTTAAAGGTAGTCACCTATAATGTTAGGGGCATACACAGCCCGGTTAAGCGATTTAGGCTTTTGCAGGAGTTAAAGAACTTAAGGGCGGACATAGTTTACTTGCAAGAGACCCATTCACATGCAGAAGAACGTAAAAAACTGAGGAGGTCCATGCCTCGCATTATGAGGGACATACAAGAAAGCGAGGGGTCGCTATCCTGTTGAGGAAAAATATCCCACTTAAAGTAAAAAGAAGTTTTTACAGATCCCGAAGGACGATTTATAAGGGTATTGGGTGAATTGGGGACCAAAAGGTGGACCTGATCAATGTATATACACCGAACGAAGAAACTCAGAGACACAATTTCTTCTTGAGGGATTTGGCCCGGTGGGGGGGGGAGGTTTGAGCCCTCTGGAATTAATATTTATGGGGGATTTCAACACTGTTCTTAATCCAACACTAGATCGATCCGGTGGGGACGGGGATAGAGACAGATCCAAGTCTACGTCTGCACTGCAGAAAATTATGAAAGAGTTTGGGCTTTTGGATATCTGGAGGTTTCAGAATCATGGGGTCAGAGATTATAGTTTTTGCTCTCCGAGGCACCACCAGTATTCGAGATTGGATTTTTTTTCTGATTTCCACTGAATGGGCCCACATAATTTAAAACTTTAAAATTGAAATTGCTACAGTCTTTGATCACACCCCGGTGGGCATGTTGCTATGCTTTGAACCGCCTACTAAGGGAGGGGTTTGGAGACTGAATGCTATCTTAATAAATAATGAGGATTTCAGAGAAATGATTGCCAAGGAGACGATGCAAATCCTGAAATTAAATGATAGGGAGAACACCCTTCCCCTCTTGGTTTTGTGGGATGCGCTGAAGGCATACCTGAGGGGGAAGATAGTAGCTTATGCCTCCCACTTGAAGCTATCACTCCAGAGGCAGACACAGTTGGAGGAAGAAATAGCTACCCTAGAAGCCCAGCATAAACACAATCCAGAGTCTCCAGAGGGGGCAAGATTACCAATAGCCAGACAAAAAAAATTGAAGGGTGCATCAGGTACGCGAGGCAACTATATTATGAGCAGGGAAATAGCATGGGAACATTATTAGCAGCACAGTTACGAAAGGAGGTGGTTAGCAGAGTGGTCCTCAGGCTTAGAAGGACTCTAGATGGATCATTAGTAAATAAACCAAAGGAGATGGCTCAAACGTTTGCAGCGTACTATGAGAATCTATATAAACAAGAGAGAGGCCCATCACACATTACAGAGGTAGATGACTACCTGAATAAAACTTCACTACCTTCCCTGAGTCGGGCAGAGGCGGAGGGGCTAGGGGTACCCATTACCCAGGCAGAATTAAAGCAACAGATTCAAAACCTGGAAATTCACATATCGCCAGGCCTGGATGGCTTCCCTGCAGTTTTACAAAGCCTTCCTCCCAGATCTTATGACTCCCCTGTTGGCTGATCTTAATTCAATAATTAAAGAAGGGGCTTCAGTCCCACCATCCTGGAAATATGCTCAAATTACTGTTCTGCCCAAGCCTGGAAAGGACCCACAGGAGTGTGGCTCGTATAACCAATCCCACTGCTGAACACAGACCTTAAACTTTTACTGGTATACTGGCAGGGAGATTACAGGTAGTCGTTGGCTCAGTTGTACATTATAACCAGACTGGGTTCATTAAAGGAAGACTAATACAGGACAATATAAGGAGATTTCTAAATATTATTTCCTCCCAGAAGAATAAAAAGCAGTTTCAAATAGCCATAGGCGTCGATGCCGAAAAGGCTTTCGACAGAGTAGATTGGCACTTCCTGCAAAAAACCTTTCCAGGCTTGGGCTAGGGGACAGATTCATAGGAGCTGTTGAATCCTTATATATGGGACCAGAAGCAGTGGTGAAAGTCAATGGGTTTCTTTCAAGCAGGTTTAAGCTAGGCAGGGGCTCCAGGCAAGGTTGCCCCTTGTCACCTTTGTTCTTCACACTGTCTTTGGAGCCACTAGCGGCTGTAATCAGAAAGCACAAATTAATAAAAGGAATTGAAGCAGGAGGGATCGAACATAAAGATCTCACTCTGCGCAGATGACGTGTTGCTCTTTTTAGCGATCCCCTTAGGTCCTCCCCGCTAGACGAGTTAGCCACTTATCAGAGCCTGGCAGGGTCCTTTTTCCTTGACTAGGATATGTACCTACTTAGAAATATTATACCATGTATTCGAATACTACACCATTACTTTTTATTGTTACCTTGCTTGATTTTATTATGTATATACATGTTTGTTTTCTTGCCTGTACATAAATGCATTGTTTCTAACCTTGTGTGATGCAGGTCCACCTTGTAAATGAGCTTGCGCAATGGTGTTCGCCTGGATAAATAAAGATTTGATTGATAAAATTAACCATAATAAATCAGAGGCCCTCATCTTAAGTGGCTCTTCCCCTTTGAGTTTTGGTTTTTACTTCCCCTTCGCTTGGGCCCATAAAAATATCATCAGATATCTAGGGATCCAAATTTCAGTAGACACAACACAGTTGTTCTCAAACTACAGAAAGCTTCTCCATACAATTAAGCAAGATATAGCATGCTGGAGAATCCTACCCCTAATGCTTAACAGTAGAATACAGGTGGTTAAAAAGAATATTTTTCTTCGAGACCCTCCCGATTGGGATACCTGAGGTTTTCTGGAAGGATTTGTCACTCTCTCTTAGGAAATTTGTATAGGGCAATAGCCGGCCACGGCTCTCTTACAAATTGCTGTCAGCCCCCAGAGGAGGGGGGATTAGGCCTCCCCGACTTTAAGGATTACTACCTGGCGGCCCAAGGTGCATGGATCTGTTCCTGGCTGAAACAGAGGGCAGACTCAGGGTGGTACAAGATAGAGAGGGATCAGGCCACAGGGACATCACTGTGGGCATTACCCATAGCCAAAATCACATCCTCAGTCTGTGCCAAGCTTATTAATTCATGGACGAAACATACAGCAGAAACTTTAATGAAACTGATGAAGAGGCTTGGCTCTCCTAATGATTTGGGCTCCCTGACTTTGATACGACACCATGTGGACTTTGTCCCCCCACCACGATTGATAAGAGTTATACTCACTGGGAAAGAAAAGGGTCACTGGCGACCCGGGTTCGGAAATGGATTCGGGTTGTCGGAGGCTGGCTGGGGAGGAAAAGGATTGGAGCCTCCCACGACTGCTCTCTTCTCTGGGGAGGGGTGATCGGCGCTGTGGCGACACCCAGTGGAGGCTGGGTTGCACCACAAGCACCAACGCCTAAGCAAGCCTGGGGGTGGGGCGGATGCAGGTTGTCATTGCATGTCCCCACGCCCGCCTAAAGGGGAAAAACTATGCTGCCGGCTGCCAGGATGATGCCTGCCTCTCCACTCTAATGAGCTCCCAGGCTGACTCCTGGACCTATCCTGTTGTCTGCAGCACCTGGGCGGTGCTGCAACCCACCTGGGGGGTAATCCAGGGGTATCTGGGAGTTACGGCTCATGTGAGAGCGGAGGGGGATGTGACCTGGGCTGATGGCTCGGTGGTAGGCAGGAGGGGAAAAAAAAAAGAAAAGGGTTTCACTGGGTATATATGAGCTTTACACAGCTCAAACGGAAGTTTGGCTTAAAGCAGGAAGACCCCTACAGATTTCTCCAAGTCGGGAACTTCCTCCAACAAAAAAATCATAGAGAGTTAGTCCTAAGACCCCGGACAGACCTGGAAGATCTCTTCTTCTGGTGGGTCAGGTTAGCATCCAAGCTAAAGCCTATATGTCAATTATACAGTCTTCTGTCAGAAAGTGCCCTCCAGATAGCAGATAGCTTGTGGACAACATGGGAAAGGGAGGTCAGTATACGGATCACCCAGGCTAGTTGGTCCCAGAGGTTAGAAAAAGGGTGGGCCATCACCTCTTGCTTCTCGTGGAGAAAATTTAATTGGAGATTGATAACCAGATACTTCCTAACCCCATCACGAACACAACACTTTGGCACTTCAAACATGGATAGGTGCTGGAGGAAATGCGGGGGAAGAGGGACACACTGGCATGTGTTTTGGGATTGCCCAGGGCTGAAAACTTTCTGGCAGCAGATACATGCCCAGATCCTGACTTGGAGTTTCCCTACCCATGCACCTTTCATGCCGTAGTCCTGGGAGTGGAAGGTCCATTGGCAAATGCTAGGGGTAGGCACAGACTTTATCACATGTTGAGATTAGTGGCCCTCAAGTGTAACACCCTGAAATGGCTTTCCCCTGAACTTCCGACACTTTCCATGTGGATCCAAAGAGTGGAAGAGGTGGAGAGGATGGAGAAACTCACTGCCTCAGTCCACCTAAGGGTGGATAAGCACCTGTCAGTATGGTCCCCGTGGCTCACAATTGCTCTGCCATATGGAGGAGGGCCGGGTAGGGAAGAGTCTAGAGGTTAAATATCTTCATATGAGAGTTGGATGAAATATGTTTAGTAGATAGGAAAGGAACAACCACACACGGCACATAGTTTGATAATGGTTATGTTAGAAGTTTATTTGTTTACTGCATTTTTATGGCATCAGATTTCTTGAACAGATCATCACTGATTTAACCCGGATGTATACAACAATCCTGTTGGATCAGAACTCACATTAGCAGCCTATCTGATAAAAGAAGGAAGAGGACATTCCAGAAGGGGATACCATCCATTTGGACCTGGGGAAACTCAGATGGGGCAATGCTGAACTGCCCCTGAGGGCTACCTGGAAGTACAGAGAGGGTGGACCCTTGCCTAATCTACAAGATAAGAATCGGCAATGACAGTTATTTTATTTATTTATGACTTTGATAACCGGGTGAGTGCATTGATCCCAGGGACAGTTTTCAGGCGCAACATGGGCCATAACACATGGCGCAGGGTGACAGTGAAATACAAGGTAACAGTAATACACATGAAACAGATTAAATACAAGCAGCAATAGTAAGCACAATGTACAGGCATGATGCATAAGTCCATTGAGAACAGTGAATACAAGGTTCCAATATCAGACATGAAGAGATTTGATACAAAACAACAATCGTAAGCACAGTGTACAAAGTATGATACATAGTCCAGTGGGCATGTAATACACAGAATACACAGTAAAATATATATACAGTATGTACAGGGAAGAAAATAATGTATACCATGAAAATGCAATATAAAAAGGCAAGGAGGTAACAGTTGTAGGCTAGGGAGTTGACTAGTGTGGTTAGTTGGGTAACCCCTGGGAGCAGCGGCAGGAAGAATTTGGCAGGAACCAGATTTTGAGGTGGGACTTGAAACTGGAGTGAGTGTCAGTGGAGTGGAGTTCGGCCGGCAGTTTGTTACACTGAAAGGGGGCAGCTGCAGACCAAGCTCTGCTACCCATGTAGGTGGATACCCTAGGAACAGCTAGAGGGGGAGTACCATTAGAGCGGAGGTTGTGGTGGAGAGTTTGGGTTTTCAGGAGGGCAGTTAGGGGGGATTCTTGAGCCGTGCGGATGACATTGTCCACCATGCAGCAGAGGGCTGGTTCAAAGCAAACTTGCAGCGGTAGCCATCCAAAGGGTATTATAGAGGGTACGGTGGTGGATGGAGAATGGGCCAGTAAAAGCAGCGACGGGCACTGTCGTGAGCAACGGAGAGTTTAGCCATGGCGGTAGCTGAGGTCCTGGCATAAATAGGAGAACAGTAGTCAAGAATAGGGAGAAGATTACTCTGGACAATGGCTAGTCTGGCTTCAGGGGTGAGGTATTGCCTGAATCTATAGGTGGCACCTAACTTGTGATGGAACCTTCTGACAAGGGAATTTGCATGCTCAACGAAGGTGAGGGAGGGGTCGAGCAGTACTCCTAAGTATCTGTAGGTGTCTACGTCCTCTAGGGCTGGGCCGTCTGGGGTGAGAATGCATAAAGGGGCGTGGTTTTTAGTTTTGGCAAGGAAGGGCTTTGATCCGAACAGCATAGATTTAGTTTTTTTGCCATTTACTAGGAGGAGGTTTTTTGAGAACCAGCTGCAGGCCTCGGCATAGTTGTGTGGGAGAACTGAGGAGATTGCGGACATAGATATGTCGCTGTGGAAGAGGACAAGGTCGTCGGCATACAGGAGAGAGTGACAGTTGAGGGGAAGTGAGTTAACGAATAAGGAGAAAAGGAGGGGACCCAGGACTGAACCTTGAGAGACCCCCTCAGAGACAGGCAGTGTGGTGGAGCAGGTTTGGCCATTACATATGAATTGTGAGCGGCCAGTAAGATAGTTAGTGAACCAGTTTGTGACTTTCTGAGAACAACCAAGGAGGCTAAGCTTGAAGGTAAGGAGAGCATGGTTAACCATGTCAAAAGCTTTAGAGAAGTCGACGAAAACAGCCCTGGTGGCTTTACCATTATCCATGTTAGAGAGGATGTGGTTGGTCAGAAGGGCGAAGGCAGTGGCGGTGGAATGATTATTGTGAAAGCCATGCTGTTGGTTGCATAGGAGGGTGTATTTGCCTTTGTACTCAGTGAGTTGATTGTGGACCGCTCTCTCGAGTAGTTTACTAAGATGAGGGAGGATGGATATCGGACGGTAATTGTTGGAGGATTTGGGGTCACCAGATTTAAGAATGGGGATAACCTTAGCTATCTTCCATGGGTCAGGCATGGAGGAGGTGGAAAGGACAAGGTTAAAGATGAAGGTGAGTGGCTTGGCAATCGCTAGAGAGATCAGCTTGAGGAAGACTGGAGATAGGCCGTCAGATCCAGAGGAGCCATGGTTCAGCAGACTTTTGAGTAGCTTAACTGTGTCGTGTATGGAGAGGGCTTTAAAATAGAATGGGGGTGTTTGCGGGTGATTGGCAGAGCTGGAGGGGGATGGCAGTAGATCAGGTATTAGGGCAGGGCTTTGAGGTTGGACAGTTGACAGCTTATTTAGATACATGGATAAGTTGGTGAACTTACAATTGAAGACACTGGCCATATTGTGAGGGTCGGTAAGCAAGCCCGTCGTGAGAGTTAAGATGTGGTGCAGCATTGCTGGAGCTGGGGTTTAGGAGGGAGCTAACTGAATCCCATAATTTTCTACGGTCCCCAAGGTTGGCCTTTTGCAGATTGCGGAAGTGGGTCTGTTTCAAAGATTTGGCCTGTTGTTTACATTTGTTCTTCATGCGCTTGTAAATATCCCAGAGGGCAGGGGGGTGGGGGTTTGCTTTGAAAGTGGACCAGGTGCAGTCTCTGGCCTTCATAAGGGTTAGGAGGTATTTGGAGACCCAGCGTGAGCACCCGCATCTGACCCGTCTGGTAGTGACAGGGAAAAAGCAGTCCTGGAGAGTTAGTAGAGTCCAGGTAAATGTGGAAATCACCGTGACTGCGTTGGAAAGGGGAAAAAAAAGTGTGGACCAGTTCAAGGACCGGGCCTCCTCGAGGAGATTTGTGGTGTCTGGGCAGCTGAAATTTCTGAGAGATAGGTATTTGGGTGGTGGGGGCACTTTAGTTTGGAAGACCAGAGGAGATAGGTTGGTGAGTGATCGCTTATAGAATCAGCCATGGTGCCAGCATGCAATGCTTGGTCCTCCCTGTTTATGAGGATCCGGTCCAGCAGAGTCTGGGTGGCCGAACATGGATTAAGTCTGCTTTGTCATTGTGGATTTGTCAAGCATATTTGTTAAAGCCAGTACCTGTACTCAGTATCTTCTCAATTGGTTCAAAACCTATCTGTGTTAATATTAGAGGGCTAGTTCAAGCCCAGTGTATAACTATACTTAGAGATTCAAAATAAAGAGTTCTAAAACAAAAAAAAGGTCCATTTCCCACTGGATAGTATAGCGTATCCAGTTTTGTTACTCTAAGGCTGGAAAAGTATACAGACCAATATGTGTATATAGTATATGGAAAAGAGCCCTCAGCAGGGTCGAGGGCCTTTTCCACAAGGGGCACAGCTGCTACCATAGCAGTTGCTGGGGATGTTCCCCTGGTGGACATCTGTAAAGCAGCGACCTGGAAAACAGTACACACCTTTACAAAGTATTACAGTCTGGATATTCAGTCCGGAGGTGATGCCAGGTTTGGGATAGCAATCATGCAGAGTTTGTTTCCAAAGTAGGTTCTGTGCCCACCTCCAAAGGCACTGCTTAGTAGTCTGCATAAAGTTAGGAATACCGGAGTATTACTGGAGTTAGAAGAAAAAGTTACTTACCCTAGTAATCTTGTTTCTTCCCAGTGATACTCAGGTATTCATAACTTCCCACCCTGCTTCCCCTTCTAGAACCAGTAGCCTCTGCAGTCCTAAAAAACACTGTTCTCAGGGGTGTCTGTGCCACACTCTGGCACATATGTTGTCATTGTGTTTAGTATCATAGTTTCCCCTCCTTTTCAGGTGATTCTGACATTCAGTGGTATTCTTTCATATTTTGTACCCTCCAGGTGGAGGCCTTTTTGGGTGTTGAGGGAGTTCTTACTATAATTATTATGATTAATATTATTATCATTACACTTAGTCGTCGTGGGCCTGCCTTTCCAAGCTTCCAGGAAATCTGAGGGGTTTAGAAACTAAGCCAGTTAGTAAAAGGCAGCATTTGAAAAAGTGGCTCATGCAAAAGATTCCATCATTTGCATATGTTCTGTCTTGGCAGTTCTACCTTAAAGGGACACTGCATAAAGTTATGAATACCTGAGTATCATTGGGAAGAAACAAGATTACTGTCGTAAGTAATTTTTTCTTGAAGCACCATGGTAAATGGTACGTGTCTTCTCTGATTTTTCACCTTTCTGGCAACAGTAGGTAAGTTGATTCCCTGGCACTCTAACTGTCTGGGTTGTGTTGAATTCCGAGTTGGACATAGCTGCAAGGTCGGTGGGGGGGAATGGGTTGGGAGCTGCGAATATAAATTGGTGCAAGCAGCTAGAAAACACAAGATGAGTTCTATCTCTAAGAAACCCATATTTCACAGAATGAACATCAAAACTAGGGTCCATGGGGTGGATCTCACGCTTGCAAAGATGTATATGCCTCCGGGATCAGATGCAACAGAAATGTCTTGCTTACCTAATAAGATACTGGATGGAGCCAGTGGAATATTAATATTATAAGGAGACTATAACCAACGTCAAAACTGCAGAAATTTTTGTTCTATATGGTGGTATCGTCAGCTTATGGTATAAATTGGTGCAAACAGCTACAAAACACGAGGTGAGTTTTATCTCATCTCCAAGAAGCCCATATTTCACAGAATGAACATCAAAACTGCAGAAATGGGGCCGGCCCGTAGGCGCAGCGATTGGATTTCGGCTTTGCGGCATGAGCGACCTGGGTTCGGGAATGAGCCCGGTCACTGGAGGGTCGGCTGGGGAGAAGGATTGAGCCGGCCCCAGGGACAGCCTCCTTCTTCGGGCGGAGGGTAGGGACAGGTCTGGCGCTTGCTGGCTCCTGGCGGAGGCTGGGAGTATCACAGGACGACGCCCAATACAACCGGGGAGGAGCGGACGTCGAGCGTAAGCCGTGACGTCACCACGCCTACCCCCAACAGAAAGCCAGGAAATCGCCGCTGGCCCTCCGGACGATGGCTTTCTGTTCCTAGGGGCCTCCAGCACCTTCCCGGTGCCTCCTATTCCCCAGCAGCACCCCCGGGCCCTAGAAGGATGTGCTGGGGCTATGCTTCCCCCTTCGAGGAGAGGGACCCGCCTGGTGAAGGGATACACCGGGATATCCCGGGGGTCGGCTGCGATCTGGGGACTAGAGGAGGGCCTGGCAAGGACAGAAGAGGTTGGGGGAACTTGTCAGAGCCTGAAGGAGTGGAGGACCAGCGAGCAAGGGAGGCAGAAAAATAGACAATACAAAAAAAAAAACTGCAGAAATTTTGGTTGTCTGTGGATGTATCTTCAACTTATGATAGGGATAATACAAGGAGAGTTGCTAGTTTGATTCCTAGTAGTAGATTCCAGGTCAGTGGAACTTTAAACATTTCAGATTTGTGTTGCTCTGATATGCAGTCTGAGCCTTTTTTTCTAGCAAAATATCATGATGATTAGCAAGTTGCTACTCATCCTTATGTTTGGCAAGACAAATGCACAAGTACTAAAAATAAAAAAAAAATAAGGTATTTTTAGGCCATGCCCATGCGTCGTAGACAATAACTACCAGTGCGCATGGATACGGCCTAAAATGAGTACCAGACTATGAAGCACTCAGACCATACATTTGTGTGGTAAACTACCACACACAGGCCTGGTCTAAGAACTTCATAGTTTTTTTTTTTTTTTTACTTGCAGCTACTGGGCGGGGTTTGTTAAGCAGGTGTGTGCAGTACAAGACACTGTCAAAGAGTGCTGCCATTCTAATGACTCGTAATGAGCATTTCTACCACTGTCCCAGTGGAACTGTATGTATTGATTTCCCAAGTCTAGAGCCTGACACTTGCAACATTGTCAATATCTTGGTATTAACAGACCACTTCTCAAGAGACACAGAAGCTTACGCAACCAAGGATCAAAAGGCAGTCTCCAGAGTCCTTCTAGAAAGCTTTATTATTCGCTTCAGATTAGCAAAGAGGATCTACTCAGATCAGGGTCAAGATTTCGAGAGCAGAACTGTTCAGGAACTATTATCCCTGTGGGGGATGTGTAAATCCAGAACCACTTTTTCTAGGATCATGGATGTGTTGTTCTATCCACACTAGTTGGCATTATCCTTTCCCTTTAAATCTTGCCAGATGGTCTGAAAGCTGGCTTCTCTCACCCACCCGGGTGGTATAACCTCTGCTCTGCCCCATGATGTCAGATCTTCCTTTCTGCTGGAAGATTCGGGTTCCCTCCTTACTGCTTCTGCGTTGAGTAGGCCCTGGCGCTTAATCCTTCAGTTTTACTGATGATTAAACTTGTTCGAATTTCTTTGCGCAAGTTTGCGACCGCGATGGAGGACAAATCCTCACCCGGATTCCACCGGTGTCCTTGCGGGCTGAAGATGTCCTGTACTGACCTGTGCGCCACGTGCGTTTACTGCCTGGGCCATGACCATGATATCCAGGCCTGTGACTTATGTCGTGCCTTCCACCCTGTGTTTTTTGTATGACCGCCTTGCACGTTTGCAGCTTGGACATCCGGAGAAACTGCACCCGCCAATCAGATCTAAAGATGCCCGTCATGCGACCTCTGCAGCTGCAGGGTCTGCAGAACAGTTGGAACAGATGAAAGCCTTTGAAGAAGAAGCGCCTCGTATCGCCGAGCAATCATGTTCGATGCCAGTTTTTCTTCCTCTCAATCTGGGCTCTTCTTTCTCCGGCTCCTTCAAGGAGTTGTGCCAGTCCCTCCGTACGCAAGGGGAGGGCCCTGGTTTGCACATCTCCCACTCCCATAAAAATGATTCCAAGGAGTCATGAAAAGTCACATCTCATAGACGTCACTCTTGGGACAGAGAGCGATCTCGGTCCCAGGAGTCTCCTACTTTGATTTCGGTCAGAGTTGCGGTGTCTGCCACTGACCTCATGGTGATCCCATCAGGTCAGCCAGCTTAAGACACGGGACAACGATCCGGTCGTGATCGTTCTTAACCCCATCGAGCTGTTGTTGCCCAATGAGGCCGACAATTCCCTGTTCAGGACTCCAGTCCTAGTGGGCTTTGCCGAGGAGGAGACCCAGCCTGCTGTCCTTGACCTGGAGGAGCTGAGGTTTTCCCGACCCTTCGAGCACCCTGTCGGCCCCCATGGTCAAGGTCTCGGACACTCTCGACTGATAGGCTGAGGAAGTCGCATAAGCGGCGCTCCAAGAAGCAGCAACGCCGCTATTTGTCCTCTTCCTCCTTTGATGAGGAGAGGCTTAGATGCAGATTGCGTTGGCGCTATGAAGACCTGATGTGGCAACAGCTGATACTGGCCGGTCCAAAGTCCTCTTCGGCTTCCACTACGGCCATCTCCAGGCTGACATTGACCACTCTGGAGTAGGTCATCACCAGTTGCGACTCTCCCGACTCGGCCCAAGTTGGCCTCTCCACCGATTTTGGTGGAGTTGCCACCTAAGCAGCCTCCCTCGGGGGCTCCTTCCAAGGAGTCTCGCTCTGTGAATGGTCTCCCACACAGACTGTCTGTCACCCTCACTTGACCGTCCGCAGTGTGTCAGTAGTGACTCTGGTGGTCGGCCGCTCTATCCGGACTCTTCGGAGTCAGAGGACTCGAAATTGACTTTGCATCCTTGCGATGACGATGCAATGAGTCTGACAGAAGAGGGTCCCACGTCCTTCCTGGGCATCCTCTGTGTCATCTCCAAGTTTACAGGGATGAAACTAGAGCCCGTTGAGAAACGGGCCGAATACCTCTGACATCCTCAGAAAAGGGGATTCTTGGACAGAGGTCTTCCCAGTCACCGAAGCCATTGTTAGCCCGGCTCTGGAGCTCTGGCAGCATCCAGCCTCCTGCCCTGCGCCTTCAGCCCAGGTGGCCCGCAAATATGCGGTTCCCATCGGCTCCCTTTCAGGGTTTGCACGGCACCCCTCGGCTGAGGGGGTGGTGACTGAGTCTGTGTTTCGGCGCTTGGCGAATTCAGGGGACATGGATAGACCCCCAGACAAAGAGTCCAAGAAATTGGGTCATTTGATCAGAAAAGTCTATGCTGTCTCTTCGCTTGGACTCCGTCAGGTGAGTTCGGCCGTAATCATGGCACACTTCTCTCATGCCCTCTTGCGCTCTCTAGACGAGGTGCTTCTTCATTTCCCTGCGGACCTTCAGACTACGGTCAAGCAGGTCCAAGACCAGGGTAAGGCTGTTGCCAGACAACAACCCCAAACGGCTCTGGATGTTAAGGATTCTTGTGCCCATTTGATGGTGGCTGCAATCGGCATGCGCTGCAGGGCCTGGCTGCGGGTCTCGACCTTTATGGCACACACCCAGCATAAGTTGGCAGAAATTCCCTTTCCTGAATACTGATTTGTTCGACCCAGGAGTCGGTGGTCACCTCGAGCATATTAAGAAGTCCAGTACCACCTTGGACTCTGTTACTTCTGCCCAGAAGGAATCCAAGGGTTCCAGGAAGCAATAGTAGTCCTTTCGGCCTTCTGCCCTTGTGGCCAAGCAGCCCCAGTACCAACCTGGGCAGCAGCAGCAGGCTCAGCCTTGGCGCACTCGGCCCAAGTCAAGGGCTCAGGCAGCCCGTTAACCTGGAGGGAGGGGTCCAGACGATCCCGCAACCAGATCCTCCTCCTCCTCCTCCTCCAAGCCTGCTCAGTGAAGGGATGGGGGCGTCCAGCCCCACACCTGTCATGACCACTCTGGGTCCTCCTGTGGGGGGGGGGGCTGGCTCCGCCACTTCCTTTACGCCTGGTTCACTGTTACAGTGGACAAGTTGGTGTTGAAGGTAGTTTGCCAGGGTCTGCCTCTGGAATTTGAGCAGTACCCATCAAGCCAAGCCCGCACCCCACGGGAAGGAAGGGTATCTGTGGACATTCAGTTGGCTCTTTGAGACGACCTAACCCTACTCCTCTGCAAGGAGGTAGTGGTCAAAGTCACGGACACCCCCCCGGTCAACCCAGGGTTAATTTTCAAGTACTTCCTGGTCCTGAGATTCTAGATCTGCATGACCTGAATCAGTTTCTCGGCTCTCGCACCTTCAGGATGGTAACTCTGTCCTAGATCATACCATCTCTCGAGCAGAACGTGGTTTTGCTCTCTGGATCTACAGGACGCGTTCTTCCACGTCCCAATCTGTTGGTCACACTGAAGTTTCCTCCACTTCTGAGCAGAGGAGGCCCTCTACGAGTTCCAAGCTATGCCATTCGGCCTGTCATCGGCCCCCAGGGTCTTCACCAAATGCATAGCAGTAGTGGCAGCCCACCATTGGCGTCGATGGGTCGGAGTCTACCTTATCTCGATTACTGGCTTATAGCGGGTCCCTCCAGAGAGGAGGTGGAGAGGTCCAGGGATCTGGCCCTCCAGACCTGCCTCAGCCTTAGCCTCTTGATCAACGAGGCCAAGTCAGAACCCATGCCTTTGCAGGTGATATGCTTCATCGGGGCAGAGCTTGACTCTTGCCGAACCAAACCAGGCTACCGGCGGACAAGGCGTAGGTTCTCTCCTCCTTTGCCCGATCATTTCTGGTTGGGCACTTGCTCCCTTCCCTGGACTTCCTGCGACTTCTGGGTTACATGGTGGCCTGGACCTCCGTGGTCTGATGGACCCTGTGGCATATGCGTCCCTTCAGTGGGAGCTGGTCAGCCAGGTGTCCCAGTGTCTAGGTCATTCTGACCAGCTAGTCACTGTAACCCAGAAGATGTGGGACGCCCTCCAGTGGTGGACTGTCCTGGAACATCTCCAGGGAGGGATCCCGTTTGTCTGCCCTGAGCTGACGGTTGTTCTCATGATCAACGCCTCTGTCACAGGCTGGGGAGCCCACATGTCACATCAGCCTGCTGGAGCTCCGAGCAGTCTGTCTGGTGCTGACGGCATTTGCTCCACTTCTTCAGCGTCAGGTGGTTTAGGTCCAGGTGGACAACACCACAACTATGTACTATCTCAACAAACAGGGCGGCACGCACTCCCGGCCTTTGTGCAGGGAAGCTTTCCGCATCTGGACCCTTGTGAGCTGACTGGAGACAGATGATGTAGCCATCCATGTGGCAGGAGCCTCCAGTCAGCTGGTGGATGCCCTCTGCCAGGTGGGCGAGGTGTCCCACGAGTGGTCTCTCTATCCAGAGGTAGTACACAATCTGTTCTCCCAGTGGGGCACGCCTCAGGTGGATCTGTTCACCTCCGGGGAGAACACCAAGCTGAGGCTGTTCCATGCCCGCCGCCCTCAGCAGGGCTTGCTGCAGGAGGATGCCTTCATGAGGCAGTGGACCCCAAGCTTCTTCAGTGCCTTCCTTCCACTTTCCTTGATCCACAAGGTGCTACTCAAGGTGAAGAGGGACAAGGCACAGGTGACCCTGGTCGCCCCAGACTGGCCATGCCAGTTCTGGTATCCAGATCTCCTCAGCCTCAGCAACAGGCTCCCGAGGCGTCTTCCAGATGCCCAGACCTGCTTTCCATTAGTCAGGGGAAGGAAGTCCTCCTGGACCTTCAATCCCTGCACCAGACAGCCTGCTTCCTGAGTGGCTAGAGTTCCAGACTTTGGGTCTCACCGACTATGTCCTCACTGTAGTTGAGGCATCTAGGAAGGAGTTGACCAGGAGGTGCTACACCTTCAAATGGAAAAGATTTACATTTGGTGTCAGGGCAAGGGCCTGGACCCTGCATCCTGTTCAGTGGCTAGAATCCTCTACTACTTTTGGTCCCTCTCCAAAGGAGGTCTTCAGTCTACGACCCTCAGGGTGCACCTGGCAGCCATCTTTGATTACTGGGCACGGGCCGGTCAGCAGATGGTGGCACAAGAGAAGGTGGTCTGGCATTTCTTTAAAGGCCTCAACCACATTTCCCCACTGGTTGCATGAACCACCACCACCGTGGGATCTACTGCTAGTAATGGGAAAGCTCATGGGTAAGCTGTTCGAACTGAGATGAGATGTCACACCTGTTGTGGAAGACTGCCTTCCTGGTGGCTGTCATGTCAGCCATAAGTATTGGGGAGCTTCAGGTGCTCTCTGTCGAGTCTCCCTACCTGGTCTTCCACAGGGACAGGGTTGTGCGTCCCAACCCGAAATTCCTTATGAAGGTTGTGTCGGAGTTTCACATTAATAAGGTGTTGACTCTGCTGGTGTACTACCCTAACTACACCTCGGAGGCCAAGTACAGGCTCCATACTTGGAACATACTCCATACTTTGGACCTGAGACGAGCTCTCTCTTATTATAAGGAGCGTATGGCAGAAGTTCGGAGTGAGGTTCGCCAGCTGTTTGTCACCTACGCTGAAGCCGCACCTGCAGCAAAGTGGATGATTGGCAGATAGATTACATCATGCATTGATCTCTGCTGTAGGTTGATGGGTAGGGAGCCTCCCGCATGGCTATGGGCTCATTCCACCTGCCATATCGCTGCGTCGGTGGCTGCTTCTAGGGACGTCCCTATCCTGTATATCTGCAGGGCTGCTACCTGGAAGTCAGCAAACACCTTCATTTTCCACTACCACATTGACCTTGAGTCACACCAGGATGCTGGTTTTGGGGCCTCAGTTCTCCAGTCTCTGCTCCCTGAGTAGGGGCTGTACACCTTGCCTCCCTCCTCCGGGAGAACTGCTAGGAGTCTGCCAGCTAGTGTGGATAGAGCAACATATCTACGATCCTGGAAAAATAGGTTACTCACCTGTAACAGTAGATCTTCCACGGAGTGGTCTCTTGCAGTAGATCATTACTTTTGGGAGTTTCCAGCAGAGGTCGCTGTGACACGGCAGCTCTTCTAGCAGTTTTGTACCAAGGACCGCTCCCACACATGACATCATCTTCCTGTTTCCTATATAAGTGTGGGCGGTCCCTGGTATTTTTAGTTCATTTTCCCGCCATCTTCAGATCACACAGCAGCTAGTTCAAGTTCTGTGAAGCAGTCATTGACGAGAATTTGGATTCCAAATGAATGTCTAAAGATTCTTCAAGCAAACAAGCTCTATTTCGTTCCTGCTGTTGCGGTAGGAAGATGTACCGCTTTGACAACCACACATCTTGTGTAAGGTGACTGGGACCTACACACACCAGTTCCTGTCAGGAATTTAATCAAGCAACCCGTCTGACGGTTGCTTGAAATCCAACGTCTTTTAATGGAGCAGAAAATGTGTCTGTTAGAGAACCAGGGGGCTCGTACCAAGAACTCCCCCAACTCTGGTTCTCATCCTCTGCAGAAAAAGGAGAAACCCTCCTCACACTTCCTGCTGCGTTGCCCGTTGACGGCCACCTTTCTGGTGTTCATCCGGCAACGGAGCATCATTCTGCAGCTTCTTTGTCGACGGGCACTGTGGTAGTGTGGGTTCCAATAACAGATCTTACAACCAGTTTAAGATGCATAAAAAACGCATACTTCTGCGTTTATCATTTTATTGCCTCAATAAATCAAAAAAAAAAAATAAATACTTGTATACAGAAAGGAAAATAAATGGTGTTAGTCCTTTACACCTTCAGAACACAGGATATTATTCTTCTTCCTTCAGAGAACATAAAATAATTCCTTCAGTCTCTCCTTTCCATGGAACAATGTGAAAATTGGCACACTCTCACTAGAACCTTCTCTCACTGTGATCAGCAAGCTACTGATCACCACACCTGTCTGAGCCCCCTAGAGGAGCACTTTTTAAGTCAATCGGGTGACCTCATAAGTCATGTGACACCCTTAAGGCAAAAAGATCTACTGGAGCTTTTGGATACACCATACATATGTTTTGCATCATCAAACAATGTGTTCAAGTCCTTATCATTTGAACATATGTTCATTTAATACAGCACACCAAGACAGAAGGGAGCTAAATGCTTAATTATAGGGCTAATGATGTCAGAGCATTAGCTTAGCACCTCCCCCTCATGACATCACTCTCTCATGGGTCTGTAAAACCTGTCAGTCTGTGGGCAGCCAGCCCCGTAGCAGCACTTGTCTCAGCTACTGAGGGCCTATCTCAGTAAACAGGGTAACTATACTTGATATTTCTATGGAATCATGTTACCTTTTATCTTTTTTCTTTTTTACTAGAAGAAAAGGGCATTTATCTTTGAAACCCAAACAGACAAGGGCGCGCTCCTCTATCTGTTTGTTTTTGCAAGGATATGACTTTCTATTCCAGAACCATTAAGAAGGCAGAATCAACATTTTCATTTGCAAAGGACTTGGGATACACATGGCAGCTTAACTAAACAAAAACCATGTCTCCTTTCTTCATTTGGAAACAGAAACCTAATGATAACTTTTTGAACAGTAGCCTTGTTACACAGATACCTTTGTTTTCTTAATTATGACTAAGGAACTTGTGTAATGGGGAACATGTTTTAAGGATGTCTTTAAGACAAAATTGGGGGGCGGGGTTCAGGCTGCATTTCAGACAAGGGATAGATAAGAATGAAGAGTATCGGGTTGGCCACCCTGATATGAATAAAAGGATAGTCAGAGAAAGGAAAGATAGGAGAGAGTGAAAAGGAAGTTGAAATTTTAAGCTATGCCTGATGTTTGTTTATTAACATCCTAGCACACTCCTCCCCACACAAGAAGGCAACCAACTAGTTGTTGCCTTAAGACCTCCTGCCATGTGAAGGGTTGGAACTTCCGCCCACCCACTCCAGAAGTTCCCCCCAGGGACCCTTAGGACAAACAGTATTCAACACATTACTATACCTATAATAATACTGTATTCATTCTTTTCCTGGGTTGTGCCTTCTTGGCACCATGCATTCCATTTTAATTCTATTTTTCATACCCGAATGGATGCACTACCTTGATCAGCACCAAAACGTGATAGAAAATCTGCATTCTGATGCTGAGAACCAGTTCTGTGTTTTACAACAAATTTATAAGGTTGTAATGACAGATACCACCGTAAAATACGTGCATTTTTATCTTTCATTAAGTTCAGCCAGCATAATGGGTTGTGGTCTGTTACTATTGTAAACTGATTTCCCCATAAATAATATTTAAGGGCCTCTACTGCCCATTTGATGGCTAAACATTCTTTTTCCACCGTGGAATATTTTCTCTCCCTTTCATGCAATTTTCTGCTGAGGAACAATATGGGGTGTTCCTCTCCCTGACTATGCTGGGTTAGTACTGCTCCTATACCCATGTCGGAGGCATCAGTTTGTATTACAAAGGGTTTAGAGAAATCTGGACTACTCAACACTGGAGCTGAACACAGAATTGCCTTGATCTTTTGGAATGCCTCTTCACAGGCTGGACTCCATTTTACTTTGTTTGGAAATTTGTTTTTAGTGAGGTCAGTAAGTGGTGTGGCAATTGTTGAGAAATCTGGGATGAACCGGCGGTAATAACTTGCCAGTCCAAGAAAAGATCTGACATGTCGCTTGGTGGTGGGTATGGGACTATTTGCTACCGCTTCAACTTTGTCCACTTTGGGTTTAACCACCCCATGTCCAATTATGAAGCCGAGATAGCAGTTTGGTTTCGCAATAGCACATTTAGATCGGGTTGATGGTAAGACCAGCGCCTTTGATGCTTTGTATGACAGCACTAAGGTGTATTAAGTGAGAGTCCCAGTCTGTACTGTAAATGACAACGTCATCCAAATAGGCTGCGCTGTAACATTTATGTGGTCTTAAAACATGATCCATGTACCTTTGAAAAGTAGCCAGGGCCCCATGAAGACCAAACGGCATAGTGGTAAAATTATATAAATCAAGTGGAGTACAAAAAGCAGTGAGTTCTTAAGCTTGGGGTGCTAAGGGTATCTGCCAGTACCCCTTAGTCAAATCAAGTGTGCTAATATACTTGGCAGAACCTATCTGGTCTAACAGATCATCAATGCGTGGCATTGATACCCATCAATTCTGAAACTTCATTAATATTCCGAAGTCTAGGCAAAGCCTGATTCCTCCTTTTCTTTGTACCACTACCAGTGGTGAAGACCAGGGCTACGGATGGAACAATAACTCTGCTTGCGCCCATTCTTTTAACTTCTGCAACTACATCTGGTCTAATCTTTCGGCAATCTATATGGTTTTGATGGATTGGTTTTGATTGTGTAACCCTTATCTCATGTACCACCCCTTTGCTTTCCTGGTTTTCTTGTGAATGTATCTGCAAAATACTCCAAGAGATGATCAGTCTTTCCCTTTGTACTGGTCAATTCTATATTAATCTGAATTTCAGTCTCATTCCCTGTTTTATCCAGCCTGTCATATGCCATGTCTAATTCTGTCCTCCCTTGTTCAGGATGTATGAATAACACCGGTTGATGGTTTTCTACCCACTTCCTTAAAGATTGGCATAGTAAATTCGTTTATGGCCTATGCCCTGGCATTTCAATGGCATAATTTATCAGGTGGTCTGATGTAATACCATATATGGCCCTTGCCAACGCATCAGCAATTTATTCTCAGTGGCAGGTAATAGCAATAATACTTTTTCTCCTGGTACAAATGTTTTGGTTTTTAGCCCCACATCATATAATTCTTTCTGTTTCATTTGCCGTTGGTCTACATTCTGGTGTGCTGTGGACACATATTACCAATCGTTTTCTTAAGGAGGTCATATATTCTAATATGTTCTTGCAGGCCACATTATCCTTTTGTTCCCAGTGCTCCTTAACAACATCCACTGGGCCCCTAGGGTTACGTCCATACAGCATTGTAAAAGGGGGGACAACCCAGTGGTGGCTTGGGGCACCTCCCTGTATGCAAACAGTAAGTAAGGTAAAAACTTATCCCAATCTCGACCTTCCTCCTGCACATATTTCTGCAACATACATTTCATGGTTTTGTTAAAACGCTCAACTAACCCATCAGTTTGGGGATGGTACGGTGATGTTCTTACAGCAGATACCCCTAATAAACTGTATAATTCCTGTAACATTATAGACGTGAAATTACTACCACGATCTGTTAAAATAACCTTAGGTATACCCATCCGGCTAAATACTTTAGTCAATTCCTCAGCGATACGAGGGGCAGTGACTGTTCTCATTGGTATCGCCTCAGGGTATCGAGTGGTGTAGTCACACATAACCAAAATGTATTGGTTCCCTTTTGAACTCTTTAATAAGGGACCTACCACATCCATTGCTACTCTATCAAATGGAGTAGTTACATAGGGAATGGGCTGTAAGGGTACTAAATCCTTCTTTCCCCCCTTTTGCTACTAACTGACATTGTGGGCATGACCGACAATAAGCAGCAACATCCTGATGTACCCCAGGCCAGCAAAACCGAGATAAGATCCGTTGCACTGTCCTATCTCTGCCCTCATGTCCAGCCATGGGGATGTCATGGGCCAGGTGCATTATCTGCTCCCTGTATTTACTAGGTACTACCAGTTGTTCAGTCTCTTCAGCTGTATCAGGATCTAGAACAACTCTATACAGTATCTCATGATTAAGTATAAAACAAGATTGTCCAGGATGTCCAGCCTTGTCTACTTGTGAAAATAAAGGTTGTAAAGTTTTATCACATTTTTGGTCCTGTACAATGTCTTGTACTGTAGTCCCTGGAATACAAAATTGACCTTCAGCGTGTTGCAGTTCCTTCCAGGCCCTTTTTTCTCTTCTCTTGGCCCTTCTAGATTTCTTGGTTGCACTAACAGTTTCAAAATAGTCCTCCTCAAAAGGAAAAACTTCCTGTAAGGGCTGTGTTTTGGCCTGGGATCTAATGACCACATTGACTGTTTCTGGAAAGGTTTTATGTTGTTGCATTAATAAATCAAAATGGGGGAAAGTCTTGTCCAACAATTATGGGTACGGGAAGGCGTGGAACAAGGCCTACCAACATGTCATGGCTTTCTTTGTTTACAGTTATGTTTAGACATGCTGTGGGGTATTTATGTATGTCTCCATGAACACAACGGACAATGGTAGCTGAGTCATTTTTAGGCATATCGTGAGCTAAATCGTCTCTAACCAAAGTTTGTATACTCCCCAGAGTCCAGCAGGCCCAAAGTCTGTTGTTCCCCAATACCCACTGAGGTCACATACCCAAAATTAGCTAGGCAAGATGTGCCAAATCAATTCTTTTATTGGAGCAGTTCCTCACAATATGTCCTTTTCAAGGCAACCATGGCATACAATCTCGGTGTAAGGAGTTCTCCCACTCTCTCTTCGATAAAATTGTCTTTGATTATGAAAAGTATAAAAGGTGGCCTTACCAGTGTGCTGATAGTCCTAGGTTGTTCTGGTTACCTCTAGCTCGAGTGCTTGTGGCTGCCAAGCAGTCCTCCCGCCAACTTTTTGGTGTTTTCAGCTGTCTCGGTTTATGCTCCTTCACCGCATTTGAACATCCCTGGTAGTATCTGGATGAACTGTTCTATTATTATCAGTTCCATTATTTCAGCCACGATTTTGGAGGTGGGCTGCAACCACTTACCACAGCAGTCCTTCAGACGAGCGTAAGTTTCCCTTGGGGTGTCCAGGTTGGCCATTTTCTGGGACCGAAACCGCTGTCTATACGTTTCTGTATTTATATTATATCTACGTAATATTTCTTCTTTGACTCTGTCATAGTTGGTACTGTCAGCTCCACTTAGCTGACTATAAACTATCTGTGCCCGTCCAGAGAGGTATGGGACCAAACGAATCACCCATTGATCTCTGGGCCAGTTGCAGGTTTGAGCCACCCTCTCAAAGGTTGTTAGGTAGGCCTCAATGTCATCAACCTCCGTTAATTTAGTTAATTTTACGGCTCTAGGGACAGTCCTCTCTGTCTGCCCCTGTGTCAAGTCTTGTATAGCTTTTAGAGTAGCTGTCCATTTTTCATCCTGTCTCTGTCTTTCTTCTGCCTGTATCCTCCGATCTTCATCCCTCTGTCTCTGGTCTTCTCTCTGGCGCTCCATCTCAATTTGGTGTAGACAAAGCCATTTCAATAATTCGCTCGGGTCCTCTGGTGCTGGGGTCATCTGGCTTTCTTCCCTTTTTGAAGTACCAGCTGCTGCCATGGCTCCTTCTTCCATCTTCTTTGGTCTGGAGGTAGGTTCAATCCCGGACAACAACTGTACTCCAGTCTTCAATCTGACCGACCTGGTCAAATGTACTGCATCCAGCTCCACTTGTTCTGGTTGTTGCATCTGCCAGGGTATTTACAGTGCAACACCCCCTCTGGAGTACCTTCTGATACCCCCGAGGTTGAAGTCCCACTGCTGACACCAGTTGTGGTAGTGTGGGTTCCAATAACAGATCTTACAACCAGTTTAAGATGCATATAAAACGCATACTTCTGCGTTTGTCATTTTATTGCCTCAATAAATAAAAAATAAATAAATACTTGTATACAGAAAGGAAAATAAATGGTGTTAGTCCTTCACACCTTCAGAACACAGGATATTATTCTTCTTCCTTCAGAGAACATAAAAGAATTCCTGCAGTCTCTCCTTTCCATGGAACAATGTGAAAACTGGCACACTCTCACTGGAACCTTCTCTCACTGTGATCAGCAAGCTACTGATCACCACACCTGTCTGAGCCCCTAGAGGAGCACTTTTTAAGTCAATCAGGGGTGACCTCATAAGTCATGTGACACCCTTATTAAGGCAAAAAGATCTACTGGAGCCTTTGGATACACCATACATATGTTTTACATCATCAAACAATGTGTTCAAGTCCTTATCATTTGAACATATGTTCATTTAATGCAGCACACCAAGACAGAAGGGAGCTAAATGCTTAATTATAGGGCTAATGATGTCAGAGTATTAGCATAGCTCCTCCCCCTCATGATATCACTCTCTCATGGGTCTATAAAACCTGTCAGTCTGTGGGCAGCCAGCCCTGTAGCAGCACCTGTCTCAGCTACTGAGGACCTATCTCAGTAAACAGGGTAACTATATTTGCTATTTCTATGGAATCATGTTACCTTTTATCTTTTTTCTTTTTTACTAGAAGAAAAGGGCATTTATCTTTGAAACCCAAACAGACAAGGGTGCGCTCCTCTATCTGTTTGTTTTTGCAAGGATATGACTTTCTATTCCAGAACCATTAAGAAGGCAGAATCAACATTTTCATTTGCAAAGGACTTGGGATACACATGGCAGCTTAACTAAACAAAAACCATGTCTCCTTTCTTCATTTGGAAACAGAAACCTAATGATAACTTTTTGAACAGTAGCCTTGGACTCTTAGTACACAGATACCTTTGTTTTCTTAATTATGACTAAGGAACTTGTGTAATGGGGAACATGTTTTAAGGATGTCTTTAAGACAAAATTGGGGGTTCAGGCTGCATTTCAGACAAGGGATAGATAAGAATGAAGAGTATCAGGTTGGCCACCCTGATATGAATAAAAGGATAGTCAGAAAAAGGAAAGAAGATAGGAGAGAGTGAAAAGGAAGTTGAAATTTTAAGTTATGCCTGATGTTTGTTTATTAACATCCTAGCACAGGCACTCATACTCTCTTCTCGACGGCGCTTTGAATGCAGTGCAGGTTATCCCTGCTCCATCAGTGGAGGCTTATACCCTGTCGTCGACAATGCTTTCCAGCGTCTTAAATGCAGCCAACTACATGGCAGCTCCGTCGACGGGAGCTTCTCTCTTGTCGACATCTGACAGTTTCAGTGAAAATAACTCGACGGACTCTCCTACAAGATCTCGCATTCCTCAAGGCAAACCCATGGCTTACACCTTACTCACTGCCCCTCCGCCCTCACAGGTGGTGTCATACAGGGGACAGGTGGACAGAGATTGGGATCCTGGTTCATACTACTCAGGTGCAAGACCTGCTCATACTGCACGTCCCATCCCCTCTATCACCCTAATTGTTTCTCACCTGCCCTCCTACTCGCCCCTTCCTCCTCTCAAGAACGGAACATCTCCAATGTAATAAAGCACGTCTTGCATGCCATGCAATACTCCCAGCCCTCCGACCCAGGGGAGCTGGGTGATCCTCTACTATCTCAGTCTTCTCCGCCTAAACGATTTCACAGTAATAGGGATATAATACCACCCTGGTCTCCTCTCCCTAATATGGAGGATTACTTGTCAGATGAACTTGAACTACTAGTTGATCTCCCTGGTGATATAGATGAAGAAGAGTTCCAAGATCTGGATTTCCCAAATCCAGAATCCCCTAGTCGGAAATCTCTTCTCTGGATGAGAACCTGCCTATACATTCTGCAGCACCCCCCACCCCCACCCCGCTGATCTGACCTTAAATGAGATGATAGTTCAAATACAAAAAGTCATGGGATTCTCTACTACAGAACATGACAAACAACGTAAAGATATGGCAGAATATCTTGACTTACAGAGGAGCCAGCCTTAATGATACCCCCACTAATTCCAGCTTACCCCAGTGCCATGCTAGCTGCCTGGCATCAACCTTCAGCTATTACAGCTGTTCCCCGTAAAGCTGACCACTTATATCAAGCTCCCCTGGATCGTCCTTTTCTGTCCACCATCCCAGAAGTGGATTCAGTGGTCATTACTGCCGCCCATGATCATACTAAAAGACCCAAACACATGAGTTCCTTACCACGTGATCAAGAATCCTGAAGAATTGACTACCTAGGGAAAAAGGTGTTTTCCTCCGGTTCCATGAAGATTCGAATCCTAAACTATATGGGGCGTCTGCCATCAAACTCGTCAGTAAACTCCCTTCTTCACTGGAAAGGAACAAGTTATTGGCAACAGTGTCAACTAGCAACTCTTATCTCCCGTCACCTATTCAGGTCGGGATTTGACGCCACAGATACCTCAGCCCGACTCTCAGCTACTTGCATTTCCTTGCGTCACCATGCTTGGCTTCACGTTTCAGGGTTTGCACTGGACTTACAACATAAAGTAGCTAACGCACCCTTTAATGGGTCCAAGCTGTTTGGGTCAGGTACTCAGTCGTTATTAGATGACCTACAGGCATTGGGCAGAACCCTACGTACGGTGCACGGCATGTTCCATACTTCACAGACTATCTATCATACTCCATATTTGTCTACTTCCAAAAGAGGTGGAAAATATAAAGCCACTAACAAAGATGGCTTTCGAGGTCATACCCAAGCCACAAGGGGCAACGCCTCCACCGCCAGAGGTTCCTGCGCCCGTCCTTCTGGAGGGGCTGGACAACCCAGCACCCAGTGACTCACTAGGGCTTTCCATCTGCCTACTTGCCCAGGTCTCGAAGGCTGTTGGGGGTCATTTTGCCCTCCATCTGGAGGCCTGGCGAATGATCACTTCAGACAAATGGGTACTTCAGATTATTCAGAAGGGACACACTCTGGAGTTCATCTCCCTCCTACCCCCTTCCCCTCCTCCTCTTCCTCGGAAGATTCAGTATCCTCTAGACCAAATGCCCATCCTTCAGGAGGAATCGGGGGGCCCTCTTGGCCAAACATCAAACGGGATTTTACTCCCACTTCTTTCTGGTACTCAAACGAACCGGAGCTCTCGGACCGATACAGGACCTGAGACAACTGAATCATTACATTCAGTTCAAATGTTTTCGCATGGCAACCCTAAACGCCATCATGCCTATCGTAAAACAGGGAGACTGGCTTTGTGCCCTGGATATGAAAGATGCCTAGTTACATATCCTCATTCATCCTGCCCATCACAGATTTTTGCGCTTCCACCTGCTGGGTCAAAACTATCAGTTTTGAGCACTCCCTTTCAGCCTCTCATTGGTTCCAAGAGTGTTCACCAAATGCCTAGCGGTGGTGGCAGCAGCCTTATGGAAAAAAGGCCACTTCGTCTTTCCATATCTAGATGATTGACTAATCAAAGCAGACTCCAGAGAAGCTCTGCTTGCCTCCCTAGATGCTACCTTGAACATGTTCAGAGCTCTAGGGATCACGGTCAGCTGGCCAAAGTCCAGTCCAAACCCGACACAGTCCCTCCAATAAACATCTGAGCTGTTCTAGATATAGTTACAGCCAGAGCTTACCTCCCACCTGCTCACCAGGACACTCTTATATCTCTGGCTTTGTGGATACAGACTCAGAAAATAGTCACAGTTAGACAAATGCTGAGCCTTCTGGGTCACATGTCCTCTGCCAGCTTGACGGTGGCATTCGCCCGTCTTCACATGAGACCTGTCCAGTGGACCCTTCAGAATCAATGATCTCAAAAAACAGGACAGTTTGAAGACAAAATCAGGGTCACTCCCTTCCTGAAGTCAAACCCTGACACGGTGGACAACCAGAACCAATTTGAGTCAAGGAATGCCTTTCCGGTCCCTCCCTCCCATGCATAGAAACATAGACTTTGACGGTAGATAAGGACTGCTTAGCCCACCTAGTCTGTCCATTTCCCTACCTACTGGATAAGCTGCAGATCCTAGTTAACCAACAGCCTATTTCTTCCTAACCCCCACAAGAATTGCCTTTTGTCTGTCCTATGCATTCTTGAATTCTCCCACAGTTTTAGACCCCACAATCTCTTCTGGAAGGCGGTTCCATGTGTCCACCACCCTCTCTGTGAAAAATATTTCCTCACATTGCACCTGAGCCGTCCTGCCCCCATTGTCAGATTGTGTCCCTTGTTCTTGCAGATCTTTTTCTGAAAGATGCTACCCTCTTGGACTTTGTTGATTCCACTGAGGTACTTAAAAGTTTCTGTCATGTTCTCCCTCTCCTTCCTTTCCTCAGGGGTATACATATTGAGCTCCTTTAGTCTCTCCTTATATGGCTTCCTTGCAGACCCTGCACCATTTTAGTTGCCCTCCTCTGGACTGTCTCCATTCTGTCTATGTCCTTACAGAGATGGGGTCTCCAGAACTGGACGCAGTACTCCAGATGGGGTCTTACCAACTATTTGTACAGAGGGATAACAACTTCTTGTTTTCTGCTGGTGATGCCTTTCCGTATACATCCCAGTATCCCACCAGCCCTCCCTACTGCCTTCTCACATTGCTTGCTGACTTTAAATAATCTGATATGATTATCCCCAGGTCCCTTTCCCTTTTTGTTGTTAATACTCCCCCCCCCATTGTGTACTCTTCCCCTGGATTTTTGTTTCCCGGGTGCTTTATTTTGCACTTCTTTGCTGTCTTCTTTGCTAAATCCAAAGTAGGTAGCTAGATATAAATGTCTGTGTTTATATGTGTATGTGTGTGTGTGTGTATATGTGTCTTTCGTACCTAATAAGATACTAGATAGAGCCAACAGAATATTAATATTGCTCAGCGACTATAAATGAATAGGTCTCATGCTCACAAACATATCATAATGCTGATGATGTAGTGTGGGGTAGTAGAGTTAGATATGTCAGCTACCGGGCTGTAAGTTGTTCCACACATCCAGCACAATATTTGCACATGGAAGACTTTATAAAGAGCAAAAGGAAAAAGAAAAACACTTCAGAAATAAAAAGTTACAACAAACTACTACTTAATTTGTATTATTTTCCTGTCTGCCTGGTTTGGCTCCACTAGCTAAGCTCTTTTACACTGGCTCAGAAAATTTGTGAAGGATTCTTAGGGAAATGTGGCTGAGTAGATGTTTGGAGAAAGCTCCACATGGATGAGAGAAAATACACTTACTTCTCTGTGCCATATAACACCTATGCCCAGATAGATCACTTTAATATTTCTTCAGAACACCATTCAGAGGTTGGGAGCTGAGAAATCCTCCCCGATTCTCTTATAATCATGCTCCAGTGATACTCTGGATAGACACCGTGGCAAGTAGCAGGTACACTGGGCAGCAAAGAGTTAAAGTGGCAGTGTCTGCATTTATGGTCTGTATTTGGTCCTGTGTGACCAGTTTGCCTGTAACATTATCTCTGACTAAGCTACACATTTCTGTGTCTGTGTGCCAAAATACAAATTTATCATTTAGCACTTTTTTTTACCTGCAGCCACAGTCCTGCTTCATATCCAGCCACCGCTCCTCCGTTCCACCGCCGACCCGGAAGCTTGCATGCCCAGCTGGCAGAAGCAACTACACCTGCGAAAGGGGCCGCCCCTGCGCCTGGTGAGGAACCATTACCAGCACATGCCTCCAGGCATTGTCCGCTGGTGAAACTGCGGCCATCAAGCTGCCGTGGACTTGTGCTGCCATTTTTCCCTACTTATCTCCCCGATGGAAGCACGGGCGTGCAAGGACGTCAGCGCACTGACGTGCAGACATGTGCTGTGCTCCCCCCCCCCACTAGGCACCCGCACCTCTGCAGTACCTCCAGGCGTCCCCAGGGACCAGCAGAGCACGGTGTGCATCCACCCCTTCTCCCCAGGGCTAGGAGAGCTGTCGTCGGACGTTCAATCCTAGTCCTCTCCTGATGACCCAGGCTCGTTCCCGAACCTGGGTCGCTTGCGAGGTGTGGTCGTCCAGCACCTCAACCCTCTGCGCCACCAAGCTGGCGATTTTCAGTATTTTTATCATTTGTTTGTTCGTATTTTAACACAAACGATACAAATAGAGGGAGTCCCAGACAGGATGGGGGGAAGAGGGGGTAGAAGGGGAGAAGAAAAAGGAGGATCAGGGGAACAGGGAGGAGGAGGAGGGTGATAGTATGGAACAGGGGAGCATGACGGGCAGAAAGGCACAGGACGTAAATGGGATGATAGCGAGCAGAAAGCCAAGTAGGCAAACGGGTAGGACAGATGGATTAGTAAGGAGTGGGGAAAGAGATACAGAGAGAGAGATACTCGGGTGGGGGTGATAAAGAAGGCCGGGACACAGGTAGAGGAGGTGACCAGAGACAGTAGTGAAAGGGCTACCTTCAACACCCAGATTGTGGGAGGTGTGAGCAGCCGGTTGATGGGAGAATCTGGACAAAGGGACGAGGAGGGGCATTGGAAGGAGGGGGAACCCAAGGGGTGAACAGGGAGGCAAGGGGGAGGTTAGAGTACTGCTATTGGGGGACTCCATGGTCAGAGGCATCCAGTGGGAGGGGCAGGAGGAGGGAAAAACCTGTCAGATCAGAACCAAATGCCACCCAGGCCTGACGGTGCACAAGGCCAAGCATGAGTTGTATTCACTGGCAAGGGAATGTGGGGGGACCCCAGACATTCTAGTGCAGTTGAGGACAAATGACATAAATGGAAATAGTGAACTAGAAAATCAGGCAAAGTTCCGGGAGTTGGCCAGAGTATGCCCTTCCATTGGCTGTAGGATCTCCTTTTTGGAAATCCTGCTGGTACCAAGGGCTAGTGGGGAGAACAAGAAGAAGATTAGGGAGATAAGTCAGTGGCTTGGGGAGTGGTGTGGGGAATTGGAGTATGGTCTGGTGGGGGACTGGGGGGAGACCTGGGAGGATAAGGGGCTGCACGCCAGGGACAGGCTCCACCTTAATTTGGAGGGGAAGGAAATTTTTAAGTTCAAACTAGCGCGTTCATCAGCAAAAGGTGGGGTTTAAACTCGTGAAGGGGGGTCACAAAAGGGGCAGTGCAAGCAGGTATGATAAATGAGGGACATGGTCTCCACTCCTCTAGGGGGCATGGGAGATATGGAAATGGGTCACCAGGTAATGTGCAGGAGCTGAGAAATGGGAGTTCAAGGGGGAGAGAGGAGGGAAAAGGGGTGGAGAGTGGTCCTGATAAATGCCAGGAGCTTAGGAAATAAAATGCCTGAGCTACAGGCGATGCTAGTTGAGAGGGAGGTAGATGTGGTGACAGTCACTGAGACCTGGGTCACTCAAGGGCATGAGTGGGACCTAAATCTGGAGGGCTACACTATGTTCAGGAAAGATGGGGGAGGGAATGATGTAGCACTGTTAGTCAGAAATGGCATGGGTATTGGAGGGGTAGTGGAGGCAGAGGGGAACGTGGAGGCTATTTGGGTCACCTTGCTGATGCAGGGGGGTAAGAGAGTAAAGGTCGGAGTGGTATACAGACCACCAGCACTGTCGGAGGTCCTGGAAGAAAGTTTGGTGGCAAATCTCGAGGGACACTGTAGACTGGGAAAGAGAAAGGTAGTGGTAATGGGGGACCTCAGCATGCCAGGAACAAACTGGGGGACTCTGACTTCACCAGTGGCCAGAGACTGCTGGATGTCTTCCAGGATGCATTTCTGACGCAACAGGTGGGTGAGCCAACTAGGGAGGCCCGGACATTGGACGTGGTCCTGGCGGGCAGTGATCAGATTAGGAGCCTAGAGGTGAGGGCTCGTTGGCTGGGAGTGATCACGCCACAGTCTGGTTCTTCCTGGACCGGGGGGGGGAGGAAATCCGAACAAGGATGGTAGTAACCAATTTTAGGGGTGCAGACTTCAGGGAGATGGGAAGGATCCTTAAAGATCATCTGGACAGGATAAGGCCAGATATGGATGATGACAGCAGGTGGGGAATCATTAGGAGGGGAATACGAGAGGTTACCAGATCCTGCGCAATGGAAAGGCGTAAGTTCGGTAAGGCTAGAAGACCCTGATGGTGGACCCGGGAGGTACAGGAGGTGGTGAGGGAAAAGAAGGCAGCCAGTAGGTGCTTCAAGTGCTCATGAAGTGAAAGAGATCAGGAGTAATATGAGCTGACAGCCAAGAGAGTCACCAGGGTGGTGAGAGCAGCTAAGGCAGAAAAGGAGCAGTCTATGGCCAGTGGGATCTGGAGGGGGGACAAGGGGTTCCTTAGATACATAGGGGGAAAAAAGGAAAGTACGGGGGCAGATCAGCAAGATAAGGAAAAGGGATGGTTGGGCACAGGAGGCAGGGGAACAGGCAGAAGCCCTAAATGAGTACTTTGCCTCACTGTTTACCAGGGGGTATGGAGAGGCTAGGTCTTGCGAGGGGAGCGGGGGCAAACTGGAGCAAGGGGTGGGACCGGTAGAGCTGAGGGTCCATGATGGGTCTGGGGAAATGAGTGGCCACCACAGATAGGTGGGGGCCCAGCAGTGCAGGGTGACAAGGGGGAGGACGTGGAGGCTGAAATCCCAGTAGAGAGAGTAAGGGAAGCCCTCGGGTCCCTTCGGATGGAGAAAGTTCCTGGGCCAGATGAGATACATCCCAAGGTGCTGAGGGAACTGTTGGATGTCCTGGCAATCCCTCTAGCGGAGCTTTTCAACATCTCTCTGAGGACTGGGTGGGTGCCCCAAGACTGGAGGGTGGCCCATGTCATGCCGATCCACAAGGGGGGATCAAGAGAGGAGGCAGGAAATTACAGGCCCGTTAGCCTGACGTCGGTGGTCGGCAAGGTGATGGAGGGTATTGTAAAGGAAAGGCTAGGGAAGGTTACTGGAGCAGACTGGGTACTTGGACGATAGGCAGCATGGCTTTGTCACAGGAAGATCGTGCCAGACAAATCTTGTTGAGTTCTATGACTGGGTGATGAGGGTCCTGGATCAGGGTAGGCCAGTGGACATCCTGTTTCTGGACTTTAGCAAAGCATTTGATTCAGTACCCCACAGTGGCCTGCTGGCTAAGCTGAAGGAAATGGGGGTAGGGAGATAGTTGTTAAGCTGGATAGGAAATTGACACTCTGAGCATACTCAGAAGGTGGTGGTTAGCCTCATTCCCAAGGTGGGTTACTAGTGAGGTTCCCAGGGGGTCAGTGCTGGGGCCACTCCTGTTCAACGCCTATACCTCAGACAACAGGAGGGGGATCAGGAGTGAGATGAGTCTCTTTGCAGATGACTCAAAACTGGGTGCAGTGGTGGATGAGAAGGAGGGGAGGGTGGCCTTGCAGGAGGACCTGTAGGCTCTGGAAAGGTGATTGGAAAATTGGAAACTAAAATTCAATGCGGGGAAGTGCAAGGTTCTGCACCGTCGAGTCAGAAATCCAGGCCAGGGGTATACCCTGGGAGGAGACATGATTCAAGTCACAGAGGGTGAGAGGGACCTGGGGGTAGTGGTAGATATCAAAATGAACAACTCCAAGACCTGTAGGAAGGCAATGGCAAGGGCAGATAGGATGCTGGGATGCATCGCCTGGGGGATTACCTCCAGAAAGCGGAAGTGATCTTTCTACTGTATAACTGTTTGGTTAGGCCACACCTCGAGTATTGTGTACAGTTTTGGAGACCACATTTAAAGAGGGACATAACACTCCTAGAGAAGGTCTAAAGGAGGGCAACCAAAATGATCTGGGGCCTGGGGGAGAGGACGTATGTGGAGAGGTTCAGGGAGCTTGACATGTACACCCTGGAGGAGAAGAGGGACAGGGGGGACATGATAGAGGTCTTTAAGTACATGAAAGGGATCAATAAATGAGGCCCAGTCAGGGTGCTCCAAAGGAAGAAGGTGGGGCAACAAGAGGTCACGGGTGTAAGCTGGAAGGGGGCAGGCTCAGAGGGGAGAGGAGGAGATGTTATTTCACTGAAAGAGTGGTGGAGCCATGGAATGCACTACCCAGGGAGCTGGTAGAGGTGGAGACTGTGGACGTGTTTAAGAGGGGATGGGACCGGTACAGGGAGAGGGTAAATCTGACCAGGCCCAATACAGGTGGAACGACGGGGGAGAGTATAACCCAAGGGGGGGACACAAAAATTGGCCCTCAGTGCGGGTGCTGAAAATCGAGCAGACTCGAGAGACCATTAGGCCTATTCTGTTGGCATTTTAGTATTTTAGTATATAAACGCATAGAGACGCAACATTTATGCCAATTATACACTGTTTGGAGGGTCCATGCCTTTGTCATAGTTAGATATTTTCATTAGATCAGTACTGTATCTGAGGAGTGCCCTTTACAAAGGAAGGGTAACCTCTCTTGTACAGTACTCTGTAACCTGCAGGACACCATAGACAGGAATCACTTCTCTGTTTCTTCTTGGGGTGAATAAATACGGGGCGCCATCCTGTACTTGGAGTGAACCCATATTGAAACTCTAGACAGTTTTATTTCTCCTCTAAGGTAAGTACCCTTGAATGTAAGGTTGTCTGTACCCAACAAATCCCAGTTGGACAGCCCGATTACCATATCTGCTTTGTATGACTAGTCATACTGGAATCCTCCCTTGCATAATGTCTGCCCACACAGGTTCTGGGAGCCAATCCAACACTTGTCCCCATAAGCTGTAAAAATGTATCCCCCATAGCTCTGTATGATAACACCAGCTTTTGAAGCGCCATATGATCCAATAGCAGTTTCACCCATTGCCCTCTATCAAGGTCCTCTAAACTGACCCACGTATTAGAATTGGCTGAAATATGTATTGTAACTCTGAACGAGCACATTACCTTGAGCTCGCCTGAACTTCCGTCACCAGCCCCCCCCTTCACAGTGTGAACACACTTCTGTTTTTCATACCGTCTCAATGTCTTGTAAACTCGTGCATGCACAAGTTTTGCATATATTGGGAAATAGTAAGTATGGGTATGGGCCAAAAGAAGGTGATGATGCTATTGCTTGTGACACCAGTGACCCAGATTCGGCAACGAGCCTGGATCGTCAGAAGGCTGGCTGCCAATGGAGGGGTGGGGAGTTGAGTATCTCAGAAGAATGCTCTCCAGCTTGAAGAGGAAGGGCTCTGGTCTCTGCCGCAGTACAGCCACCTGGGTGGCCACAGGTGGCAATGCGGGCAGGAGCTAAGGATCAGGGAGGGTGGATGCCGGCAAGCTACAAACGTGTGGCATGCACTAGCATGTGCTGAAGAGTGTTCCATGGGTGTCCCGGGGACTCGGAGAAGTAAAACCTGGAAGCACCACTGACTGAGCAAGTTGAGTCCTACAGGTCCTGCAACACTGACTGAGGTGCTGCCCCGACCGAGCTCTAACTCTGCTGGGGTTGAGTCCCCTCTCGGTTCCCTGCCCTTGGGGGTAAACCAGATAGGAACACTGGAGAGGTATGTCCCAGAGAAGGTGGGTGACGGAGCTGGGTGTGAGGTAGGACCAGTGCTGGGCAGGTCAGGATAGCAGGGAAAAAAGTACAGTTTAAAGAAAAAAAGGAGGTGAGGTACTGAGCATGATGGCCTCTTACCTGGTTTAAAATGAGCATTGTAAGTGTTTCATTTCCAGCTTTGAAAAATCTGACTGAGATCCTAAGCATGGTCATCTGCATCTGGTAGGCATGTGGTTACCAGATGTTGATGTGCATGCTTGGGGTCTCGGTTACAGAAGCACCTCATCTGTCAGATGTATCATACATTACAGCAGTTATAAAAGACAAACATACAGGATATCATCTTACCAGTCCCCTATGGTGACTTAACCAATGGCACTTGTGACTCCAGATGCATACTTTCTTGTCTGGAATGCATACTCTCCTAGCTGGAATGCAGCACAGGTTTGGTCGTCAGTCTCAGATGGCTCTCACAATTAGACCTGTCCTGTTTATCTCCTCTTACTTGACACAAGGTACTAAAAGCCCAATACCAGGGGACCTTTCTTTCTTCCCCATGGGTGAGATGATTACTGTCTGTTATTCCCTGACTCCTGCCCCATAGGAGACCTTGGTTGAGCCCAACTGAAGTGTCCTCCCAATAAGGGTGCCCCCCCCCCCTACACTGAGGGTTGAGCTTGCTCCTCTATCCAGTCAAAGAATGGGGTTGTATGGAGAAGATTGATTTTTGAAAGGTAGAGCCATTATTTACCATAACTGTAGATCTCAGAACTATCTTCTCCATAGAGTAGCACTCACCCACCCTCCCATCCTCCCTCTTTTTACTTTTTAATTACTCTGTCCCCCGAGCAGCAACCTACTACTCCTGTGTCTTGCTGTGTACTGTCAAGTTCATCCCTGTGAGCTGCTTCTCCCACTGTCTTAGCTGGTGGAGAGCCATATGGAGCAGGGCCCAGAGGTACTGATGATCATCAAAGACAGCTCAGTGCACGTTCCTTTTGTCCCAAATATCTCCTCAAAGTCCCGCCACTCCGTGGTGTGAGTACTACCTTTGTCAGCCTCTGACATTACAGTGTCCTTGCAGTGAGACACAAAGCTTCCTAGCCCAACTACAGGGGAGCAGTGTGGTGCCAGAACTTGCCACCAGCCTACCTTGACTGAAACGCACTGCTGGGCAGCAACTGCCCTCTGTTCAGCCTTGCCCTGACCCCTGCTGCAGCGACCAAAGTCCACTCCCGAACTTGGGTTACCCCACAGACCATTGGGGTGGCCCACATTTCCAGTGAGACAGGGTTATGGCTTCAGGGGTTCAACCCAAAGTGTTCAGTTACAGCAGCTATTCCCCCTTCCCTCTGTTCAGCAACTGCAGGATATCCCTGTCTTTTAGGACTCTGGGTTTAAAAATAAATGTGTGTGTGTGTGTGTGTGTGTGTGTGTATATATATATATATATATATATATATATATATATATATATATATTTTCATTGGAAAAAAGCTCCATTAATGCATCAGTTAGGGTGCACATTACAGTCACAAAAATATGGAAATGTGGCGTTAGGGTTCTCAACCCTAACACCCCATCCCAACCAACCCTTTCACCCCACCCCCACCCTCCACACACCAACAGGCGTCAGGGTGTGTCTTGGGGTCATCGACCCTAACACTCACCCCATTCCATTTGTAAGTGACCTGAGATGGTACAGCATAGGAGAATGGGGTGCACGTTAGGGTTGATGACCCCAAGACATACCCCGATGCCTATTGGTGTGTGGAGGATGAAGATAGTAGGGTTGGTTGGGGGGATGGTATGGGGTGTTAGGGTTGGGAATCCTAACACCACATTCTTATACTTCTGTCGCTGTAATATGAACCCGAATTGAAGCATTAACAGAGTTTTTTGCAGTGAATTTCCTTACATTTTGTGAAAGAATCACCATAGCCATAGTTGTTTATGGGAGGGCAGGACCCCCCATCTATCCGTAAGTGTAGAGACATTGTAATTACCTTCATCTCCCTTTTGAAAGGGCCCTGCACTCCCATGCTCCATGATTTTCCATATTTTGTAGGAGCACAGGGTTCTTCTGCGCATCCATCCCTCCGTAGATGCGTGAGCAAATTATCACCATAGCCATCTGATTACCCCAGGACGTGTTCCTGGTACAAAAACTTCTCGAATCACTGCCAAAACATAATTTTGTGCAACTGCAACGCCATTCCACGCCACTGGTACGAAAACCCATTTTGGCCAGGATTTGGAAAAGTACAGCTGTGACATACATGAGGTGGGGTAATAAAAAGGCTATGTTGAAAATCTGGGGTCAAAATGTTGAAAATTTCCGTAGTTACAAGCAGGCGTACATGTACTGAAATTGTAATGAATGGTCATAACTTTGTCATTTTTTCCATATTTTGACCCCAAATGTTTAACATAATCTTTTCACCCCACCTCATAAACGCAATAGGTGATGATTTTTAAATTTGTTGCAATATGCGTGGCACTGTCATTTTGTTACCCTGTTCCGAAAAGTGATTTCGCGCAGCGCCCGCAAAATCACCTTATGGGTCTGATTAACAAAACAATAGTGACAGTGTTCATGACGTGGGGTCCCAAAAAGCCCATGTTGAAAATTTGGTGCAAAAATACCAAAACATGGCCAAGATATCACCATAAGTTCAAAACGCTATTGACAGCCATTATATGGCACTTACCTTGATTCTTCGGTTCGCGGTTTGGCTTTAAGAATGCAGACGTGTTCTAGTCCATAGAAGATGTCAGCCGATGGTCTGCGATGGTAAATATAGGGCAAGGGATGGGGTGGGGTGGTTGGTGCACAGTGGGAGGGTTGGGATGGGGGACACGGGGATGATGAGGACCATTTCTTTTTCAGGTTTAAAAAGAGCGGTCTGATTTCTCTTTTTACAGTTTAAAGCGTTTAACATAAAGCAATACTTAGGGACACTGGGGATGGACTCCCCAGTGTCCAACAATAGTCGGAGGGTAGGACATAACTTGTGGGATGCTGTCTTGCTGACAGGGGGATTGGGCACCCCGCTGTCGGCCAGAGCATAAAAATAAAAGACATCGGGGACTTTTTTTTTTTTGTTACAGGTAAACATAAAGCAATACTTTGGGACACTGGGGGTGGGCTCCCCTGTGTCCAACAGTACTGGTGGGGATAGGATATAATTGGGGACACTGGGATTGGGCTCCTCAGTTGTCCCACAGTGGCGGGGGGGGGTGCTCTAGTGCCGACAGAGGGATTGGGCACCCCACTGTCAGCAGAGCATAAAAAAAAAAAGATGTTGAGGGACTTTTTTTTTTTTTTTAAATAGGTAAACATAAAGCAATACTTAGGGATACTGGTGGTGGGCTCCCCAGTATCCAGCAGTACTGGGGGGAGGACGTAACTGGGGACACTGGGAGTGGGTTCCACAGTGTTCGGCACTATGGGGGGTCTAAATGCCAACATGGGGATTGGGCACCCCGATGTCAGCAAAAGCATTTTCTTTATTTAAACGTGCCTCAGCCACCTTGGAGGCAGGAAAAGGATAAAAGATCCTTTTTTTAGGTAAACACCAACAGGTGCTTACTTAAAGTGGGGCCGAGGAATCTGAATCTGGCCTTATTTTTTTTTTTTAAATGCCCAGAACACTTTTGGGGATTTAGCAGGGGCCATTGTTATTATTTATTTTTTTTTTTATTGAAGTAGTGCCACAATTTGCGGCAGTTTTTGCGAAACTGCCATTAGTTGCATGAAAACTGAAACAATTTGCAGTAATTTCGCAAAAGTAGTGTTTCAAATTTGCGACACTCCCAACAGCCGAGTAAAAAAAAAAAACATATTTCCGGCCACTGTTTTCAAAAACTAAGGCCAGAATCGTGTTCCTTGGGCCTCGATGAGATAAACACAACTGTTGGTGTTTACCAAGGGAAAGTATTTTTTGAATTGCAGCATTTTTCCCCCGTTGCTAACTGAAAACAAGATGGCTGCAGCACACCACTGCTGATACCATTTAAGGCAGCAAAAAGTGGTTTCCCGGCAGCAAAACCTGCTTTCGCATGGAACATCTAATTTTCCCATAGGCTATAATAGGAATATTAAAACTTTAATAACTTTTGAACTGATTAATATTTTTTTCACCAGACCTTCAAAAGGCACATCTGTGACCCAGACCCCATATACCTTAACAATTTCATACCAGACCCCCAAGCCATTTCGGACATGCAGAATGTCAAAGGGGTTGCACCTAAATGGTAATTTTCACATTTTTTGACACTACGCATCTCCGCAACTGCACATCTGACCGAAATAAAACTTGCCACATCAAGAGATCTATGGTACCTGACGGCGCATGAAAAATTTTGCGTGCATCGGTTGTACGGTTGCAAAGTCATTAAAGTGCAAAATTATGGATTTAACATAGAAACGTCTGTTGAACCCCAACTATACTGACACTACTGAGCCAGTATAATTAATATATATATTACAGTATGTATATATGGGAATATGACATGGGTGGGAGTGAGATAGTGAAAATACTGTATCTTCATGAGCTATACTTGACTTTCTGACCTCATGAGTGGTAAAGCCACCAATGAAGGCAGCAGAGTTCACGTATAGCGAGTGAAGATATAGCTACTGTCTCACTCTCACCCATGTCATATTTGATTTGCAGAACAATCGTTTAGGTGGTTTTATGATAGAAATTATAGAAAGTTACAAGAGGAAAAAAGTATAAAATGTAAACTGTGCCCCTGTGATCAATGGCTCAGTATATGAGAAGCAAATCAGTTCATTGCAAATCAATGCTGTCAGTACAGTAAACAAGAAAACAATACAGTACAACTCAATACAGATGTGAACTGTCATCAACATTATTAAAGCAGCTCTTTGGTTCAGTATTCCATTGTGTAATACCCAGCTTTGCAAGATAGTAGTACTATCTTGGAACATGTGAGATAGCATATATATCCACCTCTATCTTGCATGTTGATCATAAGATGATAGTTTTTTCTTGACTAATCCACACTCATACCTGTTGTATGAATACAAATGTTGTATATTTTCCCTTACATAAAAATAACTTAAAAATAAACAAAAACAACTTGTTGGCTTTCACTTCCCCTGCCCAGGATACATTCCCTCCTTTTAGAAACATAAAACATTGATGATGGATAACAACCAAGCACTGAGCCAGTCTGTTGGTAAACAGTTTCCTGCTCCTCCCCAGACCTAATTTGCAGAAAATTTTTTGCCTTCATCCCTACCTCCCCAGCCGTGCTTGAACGCGTTTATAGATCCTGCTTCCACTACATCTGCCAGTTAACTGTTTCACGGCTACATCATCCTCTCGGTGAAGTAGAACTTCCTCATTTCTCTTCTGAGGTTTCCACTAACTACCCTCAATCTGAGTCCTCTCATGACTGCACTATTGTTTCTGCTGAACAGATCTTCACAGTTCACTCCATTAATTCCCCTCAGGAACTTGTATGACTCTGTATGTTGTCCCTCTCCCTTCTGTCCTCCAGCAAGCAGGTCCTCATTGGAGCTGCTCTGTTGGCCCTGGACCATCTCGGTGACCTTTTGCTGTACAAACTCTAGCTTGTCTCTGTCATGTCTCAGTTGTGAACTTCAGAACAGGTCACAGTAGTCTTGGTGAGGCCTTACCAGTGACCAAGGTCACTGCAGCATTGCAGAAAAGTTACCCAGAAATGCTGATAATTTTTGTTTTGCAAAAATTGCGAGGATGTTGTGGGGTTCACTATGCATCCCCAGTACTCTACAATAAATCTTTCATTGTTTTCTGTATGTATTGATCGGCATAATTTTTTGATAACTATATTGCTATTTGTACATGCTTTCACATGAAGAAAATGTTGTTTTCTTGAAATGAATAAATTCACCAGTATGTAGCATATCATTTAGAAACATCAACCTCATGTAGTGCTAACTGTTTTATTTAACACAGTTTTAAATAAGTTGCAAAATGTGATTAGCAGTTCTGCGCGTGAAAGTGCCAGTCAGCTGTGACAATGCATAGCGCTTGGCACAGAATGATAAGCAAAATTGTAAAAACGTGCGTCGTTTCATTAATGTTGTCTTCTGTGTCATGCACTAACTTAAAAAAAATGAATAGGGATTGGCCACTAGGAGCATTAAACAGGATAACAGCTTAGATCACAGCTCTACAACCCAGAGGGATATGTCCGTTTATAATCCTTTCTTTTCTGACCAAGTTCTACCTCTTCAAACTACAGAAGTTACGGGAGTACTGTACAGGGAATCTGAAAATCGCTTTATTATTGCAGAAAGCTTTAATTGTGGTGGGAAAAAAAATCTCTTCTAGTGGAGCGGCCTATCTTGAAGGGCAGGCCTACAGCATGGCTGAACTGCACATGTCACAATCCTGGGAACAGCCCTAGGTGGAAATGATGTTTGGCCAACTCATGGCACAGATGTTGCAGGTCACCTTGGTGACAAACCACAATACCCAGGTAGTCCAAAACCTGGAGGCTAGGATTCTACATACTGAGCAGAGGGTCTCAGCTACGGAAAGTCAGATACAAGACCTGTTGGCAACACTAAGGGAGCAACAGCACACTATACAAATGATGCGCAGCAAGATAGATGACCTCGAAAACCGAAGTTGGCACAATAACCTTAGATTCTTGGGATTCCTGGAGCTCGTGGAGGGGAAAGACACTGAAGGGTTTCTGCAGTTAGCAATATCAGAAATGTTGCAGCTAGATCCATTGAGACCCTTTCAGGTGGAACGCAGACACTGCACTCTGGCCCCCCGTGCCCAAGGCCCAGGGCAGGCCACGGCCTATTATCGCTAGATTTATAGATTACAGACAGAAAGAGAAGGTCCTGGCCGGAGCCCGGGAAAAGCAGCAGGTAACGTGGAGATCAAACAAAATCCTTATTTTTAAGGACTTTTCTAAAGAGCTGTCTGATAGACACAGAGCCTTCACCGAGGGAAGGCACACAATGCACATACTTGGGCTGCCCTTCTCCTTACGTTACCCTGCCACAATGTGGGTAGTCCACAATGGGGTTCCAGTTTTTTTTTTGAGACTCCTGACTCCCTCACAGAATTTCTGTGCCGCAATTGGCCGAGGGAATCCGAAGTAAATACCCCTAAGCCCCCACCAGCAAAAGTTAGCTCAGAAGGGCTGGACCGTTGCTGTCCTCCTCAGGTTAACTGGTCCGGATCTGGCAGGATATTGGGGACCAGGCTTGGGAGCCCCCCTCCCCCTCGAGGGCGAACCGAAAGAGGCACTCTTCTAAAAAGCATGGACACAGAGAACACCCCTTGGAGCGAGAGCAGCCAGACATATTTGGAGCCACACACATGGACACAACAAATCCTGACTCCCTGCAGGGTTTCTACACCGCCAACAGGTATGAATCACTGTGACCTGGATCTCCAGATCCACGGCCAGACACGGTCGACGCTCCTGGGGTTGGAAGGCCTTCTCCTCTGCTGAAATCAAGTCACCGGACCCGTTTAACTTCCCCTCACCAGTCGCAGGATGGAGCCACGACTAATGGAGCACAGCACCCACCAAAGGTCTCTGGGGAGGCCTCTCCCACTATCAGTGATCCAGCCTCCTTCATGGACTAACCGGAGCAGAATCAAACACCCAGACCGAAGAACGGTGAGACCTCAGCAGCGTGGTCAGATAAGTAGCGCTTTTGTTTAATTCTTGGTTCTTTTGTTAAATCTTGGGGAAAATCAGGTCTGGGGTAAGGCAGGGGTAGCTTTCTCGGTGACCGCAGAGAGAGACTTCAGCCGTTGTTCCTTTGCCATGGCCACATTGCTAGAGTTTGGTGACTGTCGGGACTCCCCCAGACCAGGCCTGGCCCTCGATCTGTGCTGCTACCTTACAGCTGAAATGCCGTGTTCCCATACTGGGAAGGATATGCAGGGGCCGACAAACATGCCGTGACTCGCGAGGGCTAGTAGGAAGTCCTCGTGTAACTTGATGGTACGGAGGAGTTTGTCGCTTCCACAAGCTCTGGTGGATATGCTGAACTGCTCAGTCCCTCCCACTGGTGGGGAGGGCTGAGGGAGGAGAGCATCCTGGTGTAGGGTTATCTCAAACTTACTGTTCCAGTTGGTGTTATTGTTTGGTCTGTTGGGTATTAGTGTTTAGGCCTAATAAGTTTACTGTTGGCCTGCTGTTTCTTTTTACATGGAAGGCTCAGGCCCCTCCAGGGTGGGCAGCTGGTTTCCCGACCCGTTTTTTGCTCTGGGGCTGGTCGAGCCATGACCTGTATTCCTGAATCAGGGCCGAAGTACCCGATCCCTGATGCAGAAGGCCCCCCCCAAGAGGGACCAGATCACATATGTTCCCCGGTATAATGGACTAACCCCCCCCCCCCACACACACACACCTTCCTCTTTTCATAATAGTCCCCTGTAATGAGAGCTTTGCTGGTCCCCCTCAGAGGCCATTTCACACCCAGTTTATACTAGAGGAGGCTGCTATCTCGACCCCTCTCCCCCCCATCCTTCCACTCCATCATCAGCGATGTATAGCCCTACCATTAGTACCCCAATACTCATGCAAAAATGATTGGTGCAGTGTCAACACCCCCTCTGCAGCTACAAGGAGCTCACTGGATTAATATTTATTTATTTATTTTAATTTATTGAATATAATCGGAATTACAATCCTTTGAGTCACAGACTCTTTTGCAAAGGCTCCACGTCAGTTACAGAGGGTGGAGGGTATACATTTACAGAAAATGAACATATACAAACAGTATTAGCTTAACAGTACTGGTAATGCAGTCCAGGCTTTATCTTAGTTAACCGGTGACAGTAGTTGGCAGCATTCGAGATGTCCCTTATCAGAGAGGTGCAGGATGCTGTTTCGTGGGATCTAGAGAGACCCTATGTCAGGTATTTGGTCAGTGGGGTGGATGTGAAAGCACAAGTGGAGGGCTATGTGTTAACCACAGTCACATATTGCCGACTCAAGGAGTTGTGCTTTGAGGCCTGTTTTAAATAGGGAGAGACTATGGGTCTGTGAGATAAGGGGGGGGTAGAGTATTGAGCCAAAGTGGGGCATGATAGCGGAAGGATCTTTGCCCAAGGGATGTTCTACAGTGGGGGACCAGGAATGAGGAGTTTGCTGCGAGTCTTGTATTACATCCGAGGGGGGCTGCACTGATAATTGAGAGAAGGCCGATGGGAGCTAGCTAGAGATGTATCTTCTTTGCAAGGACGCAGGAGTGGTACTTTTATGATCATGTTGATGATGGTACCCTGTTGGGGAGTCTTCCTCTCCCAAACTCCCCCAACACACACGGGGGTTCAACACCGCAGGATAGTGTCCTGGGAAAAGAGGCTAGCATACAGCAGGGCTCTGTGGCCGATGGGAAGCCTCTATTTCCCCAATACGTACGGAAGGTTGTGCACCCTGTATATAGTTGGTTTATATGTATATGTTACTGTTTGTTTTCATTGCAAGAGACACACAGGGTTACTGCTAGATGTTAGATTGAGGTCAGTTGCTACTGTCAGGGAATGCCTGGCTTATTCACTCTCTCCATACCTGGCGCTGAATTACAGGGACTTGTCTCTCCTGGGTGGACTGACCTTGCTCACAGTCTGCTGGTTTACTGTAATACATTTCCTGGAAAGATACTTGCTCCCTCTCACCAGTAGGTGATATAACATGTTTGACGTGGAACGTCAGGGGGCTTAATACTCCAAACAAAAGGAAACCGGTACCTTAAAAGGTTGGGAGTGATGGTCACGTTGCTGCAGGAGACCAAACTCACAGGAGGGGGCCATGATGGACTAAAACGGGATTGGGTGGGTCAAGTCATACATGCCTCGGCCCCTTCCAGAAAGAGAGGGGTAGCTATACTGCTTCACAGGCAGCTTCATTGGACACTGGTGCGTAAGGTGAGTGACCCTGGGGGCAGGCAGATGGATGGCTGTACTCATGGACACAGGGGAGGGATCTTTACTCCTGGGTAACATGTATGCCTCGAATGAAGACTCGCCCTCCTCCTTCCATGAACTGGCCCAAGCGCTGGGCTCCTTGGCCCCTGGTGATACCCCTATAATATTAGGCGGGGATTTTAATATCACACTAGACCCACTACTTGATAGATCCCCCTCTAACACAGAGCCCCTCTCCAGGGCGTCACTGGCATTGAGCCAGCTACAACAAGATATGGGGCTTACAGCTATCTGGAGGGTATTTCACCCCTCCCAGTGAGACTACACCTTCCATTCCCCAGTGCACAGTTCCCTTAGTCAGGTAGATCTCTGGCTCACCTCTCCAGCAGTCACCAGGAACACCATTGACACCTTTATTCATCCATTGGTCATCTCGGACCATGCCCCTGTGCGTTTCTTCTTCACCTGTGGCCCCCTCCTCCTACTTCTCCATCTTGGAGGCTGGATCCATTGCTGCTTCATGATCCAAACTTAACCCCCTGGCTTCAAAGGGAAGCCTCTGAATTTTTCCGGAATAACCACTTAACAGATATTTCAGCAGGCAGTACCTGGAAAACATTTAAAGTTACCCTGAGGGGGGCAATAATGGGATTTGCGAGCAGGCGCCGCAGGAGGAGGGAACAGCACCTTAAGGGGCTTGAAAAACAGCTCCAAGAAGCAGAAGCTACCTTTAAGGTCCTCCACATCCCTTCCCTCAGTTCAGAGGCAGGACACCGAGTGGCATCCCTGAAGATGCAAGTGAACAAACTTTTATGTAGGAAAGCAGAGATTTCTGTTATTAGGTTAAAGCACAAATATTGGGAAGGGGGAGAGAAGGGGGTAAGATCCTTGCCTACCACCTAAAAAAGCAGCAAGCTGAAAGGCACATCGCTGCCTTAGTGGATGCAGGGGGTAAGACCCACACCTCGACAGAAGGAATCACTAGCATAATGATGGACTTCTACACCACGCTAAATTAATCATCCAGAGTACCTGACCCCAAGGGTGTCCTCCCATTTCTAGAATCCTTACACCTTCCTAAAATCTCGGAGGATCAGGCCTTGGTCTTAGATGCCCCAATCTCACCTCAGGAGGTGGCAGAGACTATATTATCTCTTAAAGAGGGGACGGGTTCCCCATTGAAATATGGCAGCTTTTGCAGGCCACAATCTCCCAGGTATTACAAGTGTTCACTGAAGCGCTTCAAGAAGGTGCCCTCCCTCAGGGAGGCGACCATCACTATCCTGCCTAAGAAGGGTAAAGACCCTCTAAAAGCATCCAGCTACTGGCCCATATCCCTTTTGAATGCGGACAGTAAGGTGCTAGCCAAATTGTTAGCTAACAAACTAAATCCGCTCCTCCCCAGTTTGATCCACCCATCCCAGGTAGGCTTTGTAAAGGGACGATTTAATGCAGACCATATTAGCTCGCTCGTAAACTTAATCTATAAGGCTAAAACATTGCCATCCCCTTCTGCAGCAGTAGCAATAGATTTTGAAAAGGCCTTTGACTCCCTGGAGTGGGACTATGTCCAACAAGTGCTCGGCATCTTGGGGGGTGGACTTCCGGGCCTAGATAGGGGCTATATACTTATCTCCTGCAGCTAAGGTACTCACCAACTTGATGCTGTCTCTCCCCTTTATACTGGGTAGGGGCACATGTCAAGGATGCCCTCTCTCTCCTGTATTCTTTGTCCTGGCAGTGGAACCCCTGGCTGCGGCTATTAGACAGAATCCATTAATTTCCGGGATACGAGTGGGAGAAAGGGAATACCCTACTCTCATGTATGCTGATGACCTGTTGCTTCCTATAGCAGATATTGCCATCTCCCTCCCTTCATTATTGAGCACCCTGTCAGAATTTAATACATTATCAGGGCTCAAGATTAATCGACCAAGACGGAGGTCCTCCCTTTGAACTCTTAATTGTACCTCCCACATGGTTACCCAGCATAGTCTCTGTTGAGCTCTGGATGGACTCACGTACTTGGGCATCAATATCACTTCTATTTTGCATAAACTCTGGGAAATGAATATGAAGCCACTTTTGGCATCCATTCGTACAGAGCTGAATAGATGGAGGCCTCTCTGACTTACGCTCGTAGGTAAAATTTCGGCAATTAAAATGGTCACAGCACCTAAAATTATGTACCTCCTCTCTCACATTCCTTTGAAAATCCCTCAATACTGGTTTACTAAACTGGACTCCCTGCTGGGTTCCTTCATATGGGAGGGCAAGAAGCCTAAGTACAGCAGAAATAAGCTGAGAGCACATTGGACAGATGGAGGCTGGGGCCTTCCGTGGCTCGAGGGGTATAAATGGGCTTTTCCGACGGCTCAGATGCTAAAATGGTTCACATCCCCAGAGCAAAACTCCCTCAGTGGCTAGGTATGGAGAGAGAGAGAGGTCTGTGAGCGAGCGATTTATCTCTGTTGTTGTTTTAATCGCGCCCGAGAATTCACTTCTACCCTATGACAGGCCCTTTCAGGAGTACTCAATAAGGTGCATAAGAAGTTGGGTACCTCCCTTCTCCCCAAGACTCACTCCACTGTGAGGCAATAGTGAGATCACTATCAATAAGCAGTCAATTTTCTGGCCCTCATGGGAATTAGGTGGGCTCTTAAAGCTCCGGGATATGTATATCCCTGGCACAGATACCCTCAATTCATTGGAAGGTCTGAGGCGAACATATGGAATCCCGTCCAGAGATTTCTGGCGCTTTCTCCAAGTAAGGAGCGCGATCTCTGAATACACTCGCAAGCAACACCCCAGGCAGCGAGTCTCTCAGGCAGAATCTTGGCTGGCCCTAGAAAGAGGCCAGTCTAGCCGAATATACACTGCCCTTAGGGACACCATTCCGTCACTAGCAGAGGAGTCTAAGCATAAATGGGAGCAGGCACTGCAGACCCACATTACAGATCTGGACTGGAAGACATGTCTCAGGCTTGCACATGGGGCATACCCTGATACTAGAAGCCAGCTAATACAGAATGAGATTCTGCATTCATGGTATAGGACCCCTGCGGTACTTGCCAAGGCTAAACTGGTCCAATCTGACCTCTGCTGCTAATCTATGTATTATGGCACTGTAGGAGGATCCAGCCCTTATGGAAGGCAGCTGTTGAGATGGGGTCCAGTATTCTTCAGAAGCCCATTCCTATGTCCCCCCAACTGCTGATACTAGGAATCCAGTCCTCAGCCCCCCACCTAGGCCTCTCAGAGATAAAATTGCTCCTGATCCTAAGCATGTGGGTAAAAAGACTCCTCTTGCGGAAATGGCGGACACAGGTAATCCCATTGGTGGAGGAGGTACTTAGCTCTTTGGTTCAGGTGGCCAGTTGGTCCAGAATGTCACACACTGTAGCTGATATCCTCCCTAAACACATCAACATGTGGAAACCCTTTATAATGTACTTGAAACCTAGGGAGGGAATTGGCTGAAAAAGCTCCACTTCACTTTTATAAACCCTCCTCTCATGTTTGAGTCTGGAGCTGGGGTGGAAGAGACACTTTTTGTGGTTCCAGGGACCCCTGTGCTAATAGCAACTTGGAATATTATGAGTGATTGCTAGTTTATTCGCTGTCGATCTCTAGATAGGTTTGCTTTGTGTGTGTGTTCTTGTATTTTGTAGTTCCTGACTGGAGGGGAGTGGCCCTGGACCATCTTAGAACTTTGCGGTTGTGCCAGCAATGTAGGTATCATCGAGAATAGTCCAGGTATGCCAATTTATATGGTATTTAAAGGACATGAGCACCAGCGGGTATTACTCCCATAGGTTACTTACCAGCTGGACAGATGTTCATCCATCCAGGGAATAATACAGTTCTTTTGTTGTCCACTTATTTCGGCTGTGCTCCTCAAGCTATTGTAAGCCTGTCCCTCTAACTGTATTCATACAGATGTATGTAATAGGTCTGTAATATTATTATGTATCCGGCAGCATTATTCCATGTAATGCTTGTTAAAGTTAAATCAATAAAAAATGTATTAACTGTAAAAATAAATAAATAAATTAAAAAAAATGAGTAGTATTCTGCTGCTGTGCATTTGTGGAAATGATTAGCATTCACCCCTGTTTTGCTATGCTATACCAGCCATTTAATACAGTTTAGTAATTTTTTTTTAACCAACCAGGAGAGAGACACTAAGCTGAAGCTTGTTTACAGATGTGACCTGGGAGCACAAGGAAGTTAAGTAACTTGCTCAGGATCATACAGTATGCAAGTGGGAGCTGTGGGATTCAAACCCAGGTCTCCAGTTTTGCAGCTCAGAGCCTTAAACCACTATACTATACTGTCTTCTATAATTCACAGGCAGACAATACTAAATCCTGAAGCACCAGTCTCCCTTCCTCCAAAAGAGGTAGTTGTCTACTAATACTTTATAGATCCCATCTCATCCTGTCCCTGATTCCACGTGAAGCTGCACTTGGTACTGCCTGCAGGTTACTTCATGCATCCCACATATTAGGGCACAGCAGAAATGTCTATCTTGTCTGCATTTGCAGCTCACCAAAATGTGGTGTTATCTAGCTTATCTGATCTCCTCAACACCATCTACTCTTGATTGGTCAAAATGAGTTAGTTATCTTGGGTGACCTGAATCTTGACTGGCTAAGCCCCAACTTCAAACACTGCGAACTGCTTATCTGTAGGGCTAGTCTCACGCAGTTAATCTCCAGTCCCACCTGCCTTTCACACCATGGTACCTCCTCCTCTTTACAATATTGGATGTTTCCTGATAACATTAAATCCTGTGGACAAAGTAGCCCTCACTGGAGCAGTCTTCATTGATTTATCCAAGGCATTCTGTCTTGTTGATCATGCCCTATTATCCCCGAAAACTGACATTGGTGTCACCTTTCATGCCAATGCCTGGTTTACTAACTACTTGTTAGGCAACAGTTTGTCAAATTCCAATTTATATTACTCGTGGTGTCCCCCAGGGATCTATTCTAGGCCCACACCTTTTCTCTATTTTCATAAACAACCTCTCCTCAATCACTACCTCTTGTTCCATCATGTATGCTGATGATATTACCCTGTACTATAGCGCACAGAGTCCCTCCCTCATTAATACCCATATCACCATGGACTTCCATCTACATTCAGAACTGGCTTGTGACCAGCAACCTGGTTCTCAGTGTCTCCCAAAACATAGGCAGTGCTATTTGGTTCCAAAGCATGGAGGTCATCCTGCTCTCATACCTTAGACCCTATGCTGGATTTGCACTTGCACATCTCAGCCTTAAGCAACTACATAAATTCTGTAGCCTGTGTGGCCTACTGCCTCTGCCATTTTAATGTCCCAGTACTGACACTGTAATGCAGCATGAGAGGGGTGCTGCATTTCTGAGGTGCCGTCTTTCGGATGAGACGTTAAACCGAGGTCCCATCTGCCTGGTTTGGTGGTAGTTCAGGTGGATGTTAAAGATCCCATGGCACTTATCGAAAAGAGTAGGGGAATTTCCCTGGTGTCCTGGCCAAATTTCCCTCATTCACTAAAAATACCACCAACAGCTTAATCTGGTTCAAGATCAGTTGGCATTCATCTGTATCCCCTTCCCCCGGGTCGTGCCTGAAAATAGGCAGGATTTGTCTAGTGCACTTACCCGGTCAACAAAAGCTAAATAAATAAATAAAATAAAAATAAAAATTTTCTTACTCTGAAAGCACATTCAGCTAACTTCCAAGTCGTCCTGCTTCCCTGCCCACAGTATAGCTCACTCATCTTCACTAATGCCCCCCAAATCCTCGGTGCATAAATGGTATGTTACTTGCAACAACATCTGCCGATTCGCTAGGTTGTCCTCTTGACTCAGACGCCCAATCCTCCTTAGGGTGGCTGTCACCCTCTGCCTCCAGATCTTGTGCACTAAGATGTTCCCGCTACAAGCCAGTCCCTCCGATCTGACACCCCACTTTACTTATTACATGGTACTCGCCCTTCTTACACCCTCAGATACTAGCTCACTCACCCCAACATGTTCAACCAAAGTGGGTGACCAGGCTTTCTCCTTGTTTGCTGCCAGGTTATGGAACTCGCTTCCCACCAAGATCCACAGTTCTCCCATCCTGTCATCTTGCAAAATAGCCCTGAGGACTTTATCCATGGCCTTCAACTGTTTCTAGACTCCTATTTTTATAGAACCTTTCACTTAATTTATTGTGCCTTAAAATTGTCAGCCTTTCACAAAGAACCTGCTTGCCATAATTTTGTATCCTATACACTAATTCTCTTTTTTTTGTTTTGCAATACAACTTCCTTCACAAAAGTCTGAATTGTGGGCTTTCTGATTCTGTCTTTGTAATTGTTTTTCAGTATTTGCAATTTGTTCTTTTCCATTCTAGATTGTACCTGAAAATAGGCATTTAATGGTCCAGTGTACTTACTCTGTTACCAAAAACCAAATATATATAATAAATAAATACTTAGCAGCAGCCCTCAGGGATCATTGCTGGGGCCATGGCTGTCCAGTGATATTAAATCTGTGGTCTTCAGCAGGCTGCTTAAATTTGCTCAGGGTGGTGTACTCCCCTTGGGATGGGGCCAAACTTCAAGAGGACCTGAACAAGTAGGTTAACTGGTCGAACTCCCGGGAGTAAGTAAGTAAAAAGTAAGTAAAAATATTATTTTTATAAGGCGCCCTTCCCAAGCTCAGGGCACCTTTACAAAATTCCACATACAGCATTAAAACCACAGTAATAAATAACGTCTTATTCATAACAGAAATTACGTCTCTGAAAATGCTTGATTAAACAGGAAAGTCTTAAGAGCCGTTTAAACCCCTCCACAGTCAGGCTATTACGTAGTCTCAGATTCAGTGTAGCCAAATACCAAGTACTGCACGTGATAAAAACACAGACAAGAGGCAGGACCTTCACACTGTGGGGGGATCCTCATGTCGCAGTGAAGGAGAAAAAGGATTTGGGGTCAGAATAGACAAGGGGATAAAGCATGATAAGCTGTGTATGGCTGCGATCAGGAGGGCTGGATGAATACCGGGAGTGCATCCAGGGGGGGGTTGACAAGAGCAGGCAAAGTAATCCTGCCACTTTACAAGGCCCTGGTTAAGGAGTGACTCATGTCAGTTCATTTGATTACCTTGGAGAAAAAGAGCCATTGGTGGGGGACATTATCTCAGTCTTTAGCATGCTCAGTGATACTGACCAGATCAGATAGAGATGTTAGATTTTGTGTTCTCCGGTAGAGTGCAAGGACATGCCGTGAAGCTCAAAGGTGGCAAATTGAGAAGTTGTTTCTTTTTGCACCTTACCTTGTATGCCCAGACCTCCCACTTCTTCTTGCTGCTCATTGTCTCTCTGTTGGAGGGTCCCGCTTATCCCTGCCAGGGGCCCCCCCTTCCTGGGGAGATGAGGGGAGTAGCATTTCTAAGGGGGGGTCTTCTGTGGTATGGAGGGCAGGAGTGGTGCACTAAATTGACTGTGGCATAGGGAAGGGACTAGACAGCTGTTATCTGGCAGGCTGAGATGAGTGCAAGTTTCCATTTTCTGGGCACCTTTCTACTCCCCAACAACATGCACTGCACTGCAGTGAAGCACAGGAGGTGGCGCCAGCTGACATGGTCACCCATACCAGCAAGGCTCTGCGCACCACAAGGTGTCGCTGTCTGAGTTGTGCTCTGCAGCAGCCTCCCCCAGGAGGAGGGCATCCACACAGATGCTGTATCACCCTCCCTGCTGGCCTCTGCTCCTGACATCCAGTATTCAAGGCTTGAATCTGGGTTGTCTGTGTATCATGCAGGTGCCCCTCCTTTCGGTGACACGGAGCCACCCCTCAAAAGTAATGTTTAATGAGTGTACACAGCCACAGTGTGGAGTAATGCTTGTACAACTTGTTGGTAGTCGAAGGCTAGTTGTATGGTAAGATGTTGCTTGTCATTTGTAGTTACTGTGGCCATTCGCAATCTCTGTCTCCTGAGGGACTACCACCCTGTTGGGGTATCAGGTAGACAAAGGAATTCTCTTGAGGAGGGTTCCACCCCTAGAGATGCTGCGGGAACATGATTCCTTTGGCTAAAAGTACCTTAGGAAGGAACCCACGGAGAGAGGCATGCTGCTGGAGGAAGAAGGGTGTACGGTGGGAGCAAAAAAATGGAGCTTCAGAAAGAGGCTGGAGGAAGCTGTTTTTTATAGCCCTGGAGAGGGGTGTGGCTGATTGCTCCCATCTATCAAACGTCAGGCAGTCCTTTGAATTGAATGGGCATATGCAGCCACAATGTGGAGGAATGCTTGTGCAGCTTGTTGGTAGCCAAAGGCTAGTTGTATGGTAGGATGTTGACTATCATTTGTAGTTACTTTGGCCATTCTTACTCTTGGCCTTCTGAGGGACTACCACCCTGTAGAGGCACTTGGAAGGCAAAGGAACCCTCTTGAGGGTTCCATCCTTAGAGGAGCCGTGAGAATGAGATTCCTTTAGCTAAAGTCACCTTAGGAAGGAGCCTAAAAGAACTGCAAAGCAGGAGCTGCAAACACAGATGGGCAGTGTGATGACAGAGACTGCTCATGGCTGATGAGGAGTGATAGTAGACTGTGGTGTGGCTTCTAAAGGAGAAAGGGAATGGCAGGATTGTAGGAAAAGACAGGCATGCCTCTGATTCCAACTCACCGCAGAAATTCTAATCCTGGGTAAATGGTACTGAATAACTACTTCATGGCCTTTGTCACACAGGAGAGGAAAACAAACAGCGTAGGAAATCTCTGGGGATCCATGGTCTCGGCTGCCATCCCTCCTGGCATGGGCACGGTTATTATTCTCACTGTGCTGCTTTGAAATTCTAGTTCGGTGGAAGACCTTAGGAGGGTTAACTCTCTTCTCTCTCTCTACTCCCTAACAGGAAAATGTTGTGGAAGTGCCACAAGTGAACCTCTTAAGTCAAAGGAGGTACCTCAGAGGAGGAGGCCCACCACTAACTGTGGACTGAGGGGAGAGCAGCTGCTGAAAAGCTTGCAGGCTTACATCCAGCCTCAAGACTGTGAGGAGTCCAGACCATGACTGGAAACCAAAGGAGGGGAATACGGAACAGGACTAGATGGATCTTAGACACAGGGAGAAAAACGTTTGGAGATGTTACTAATGTGGTCTGCACGGCTAATGGAACTCAAATGGACTTAAGGCCCCACACTCCGGTAGCTAAAGTCTTAAATACTACACCGTGAGGTGCCACCAACCATGGGTCTGCATGGCTGAAACTGCCCCTTGAGCGTTGTACCTTCTCACCACCTGGTTGGACAGCTGGGAGGCACCGCAGGAGACAAGCAGCCTGAAAAGGACCTTCATCTAGCGAGGGACTCACCCTCCAGGTGTAGATTTCAAGGGGAATGAGTGAGTGAGCTGGGAAAGGGAATGTGATAATGGTCAGTGGGCATGAGTTTTTTTTTTTTTTTTGCAATTTCTGGGGGAGCTGGCAGGCGGCTACAGCTTGTCCCTCGGAGGAGCTCATCTCTCTCCGGCCTGGCATCACCACCAATCCCTCCCAGTTAATCCCCCACGGGTTGCGCCCAATGACAGGGCGGGTATGAGGAGCGTCGGCTTTCTCCTTCCCAGAAAGCCAGCATCCAGATTCTGAGGGTTGGTGTGGGCCTAGCCAGGTGATCACAGAGCCTGCCAGATCCATTTTTTCCAAGTGTGTGTTCCCGGAGCCCAAAAACCTACAATGGGCGAATGGTTGGGCTGTACCTCTGCAGAGGCAGCCTCATGCCCTGATTGTGGGTCCCACCCCCTTCTGGGCTGCTCAGCTGTGCCAACACCCAGCCACCGCTGGGTGTCAGTCAACAGCAAACAGCACTGTCCCCCCCCTCCCCGAGGAGGGAGAGCTGTCTTAAGGATGCTCGATCCTTCCTCACCCCTGCCGACTCCCGAGCAACTCGAGTCCGTTTCTGAACCCGGGTCACCGGTGTGGCACGAGGTGTGGTGTCCAGCACCTCAACCCTCAATGCCACCTGGCAGGCCTTGGAATACGTTTTTGAGGCCTGATGACACGAGGCAGAAATGGACTGACTTCAGAATGATGCAGAGGGAACGAAGAATAAAATGGGTTGGCCCGAATGAGGACTACTGAAGAACGACAGATGTGACAATAAATGAACTTAATGACAAGTTACTAAAAATAGGAATGCCTATCAAAAGGCCATTATCATAGTGAACACCAAGCCATAAGGAGGAGTTTCAGGAGCTGCAGTACAACCAGGACTGTAGTGAAAATATTAAAGCAGACCGAGTGATGGTTTAATGGTTGAGAAAGGATAGGCCCGGTGGCGCTGAGGGTTGAGGCGTTGGACGTTACACCTCATGCCACGGCAGTGACCCGAGTTTGGGAGCGGACTCTAGTTGCTCGGGGGTTGGCGGGGTGAGGAAGGATTGAACATCTGTAGACAGGTCTTCTTCCTCAGGGGAGAGGGGGAGCGCACGGTGCGCTGTAGAGTGACACCCAGCAGTGGCTAGGTGTCAGCACAGGTGTGCCGCCAAGAACAGGGAAGGCCCACATCCAGGGCGTTAGGCTGCCTCCGCAGAGGTGGAGCTAGCCGCTCTGCCCATTGCATGGTCATGGGCCCAGGGGCAAAGCCGCAAAATTGGCAGCCGGCAGGGTCTGTGAAAGCACCACTGCACACTGTATAGCGACCTAGGCTGGCTCTCCCCAGCTGCCTACTAACTATACTCCCTAGGGACCCTCATTGGCTCTGTAATCCGTAACCAAACCCCCTCCTCCCTTGCAGCTCTACTTGTACCACAGACGCCTGCCCACGGACTACGCTAGACAAACAAATTTCTACTTACCGTACCCAGGTGTCTTACTTCAGAAGGCTCTGGAGCATTTCACTGCACCGCCCCGGCCACCTGGAACTCCCTCGCTCCTGCCCTGAGGCAGGCTAACTCCCACCCAATCTTCAAAAAAGAACTATATCGCCACCTATCCCGGGACCCCTGCACATGCTTTGATCCCACTTAATGCTTCACAGCTAACCACCCTATTTTGCCCAAGACACTACTGCACTTCTAAACAAGCTTTGCTATAAAATGTCTGTATAGCTGCCACTTAGCCCAGTTTCAGTTGTTATTGCATGTACTTATGTCACTTTTGTCATCTCTGCATAGTTATATGTATTATCTCGAGTACTGTCTGACTTGATCTATATTCTAACTTACCTGTACTATATACTATGTATTGTATAATCTCATCTCATTTTATGTATGTATTTTCCTGAGTCGTGCCTGAAAATAGTCAACTTTGGCTAGCTCACCTAACCTGGTTAACAAAAACTAAATAAATAAATGATGACCCGACTATCGGGTCGGAGGGCAAGTCCCTTTGAGGGAGGGACCGGAGCTCCCAGTCGGCATCCACGCACACACAAAAAAAAAAGGATAGGCCGGGAAAAACAGTGTGAATTGGCTGGGTTAATTGGTTGCAGCTGCTTGCTGGAATGCAGTGAATGCAGAGGGACTGCACTGAAAAGGTTATTAGTTTTACTTAGGTAAAGCAGGCTGAGAAAACAAATGAAATACTTATAAGGGGTTATATACCCCTGTGTAGATAGCTGGTGAGACCCCACCTCGAGTACTGTGTTCAGTTCTGGAGTTCCCAACTCCAAAAGTATATAGGGTGGAGGCGATACAAAGGAGGGCAACCAAAATGGTGCAGGGCCTTCATCAGAAGCCCTACAAAAAAAGACTTAAGAATTTAAATATGTACTCCCTAGAAGACAGGAGGGAATGGGGGGATATGATAGAGACATTCAAATACTTCTCAGGAATAAACAAGATACAGGGAGGGAGCATTTTGCAAAGAAAAGATGTTCAAGGACCAAGGGGTCACAGTAAGAAGCTGGGGGGCTCAGAGAAACATGAAGTATTTCTTCACAGGAGAGGGTGGCGGACGCTTGGAACAGACACCCAGCAGAAGTGGTGGGGGCTAGAATGGTCACAGGATTTAAGAGTGCATGGGATAGACACAAGGAAATCTTAGAAGCAAAAGGGGGGGTGTAAGCTGTAGTCCAGGTAGGGTCTCCGGTGGCACAATAGGTAGGGAATTTAGGGCAGACTGGGTGGGCCAAGTGATCCTTATTTGCCGACGGCGTCTGTGTTTCTATGTTTCTACAGGCGCATGACAGAGGCAGGACATAGAACTGAGTCAGTACACTAAAAACACACTGCAGGTACGCACTGGAGTAAAATGAGATATGAAAGCAGGAGTGGCTGCCCTTGAGAAGGCAGGGAGCACAAGCCACAGCCAGAAAAGGCAAAACATACTAACCAGAGAGTTGCAGAATGCAGCACAAACAGAAGACAAAGGCAGAAACCAACCAGAAAGGCCCGACACAACTGAAAGCAGCAACCACAGGGGAAGGAGGGAAGCAAAGCCTCCTGACTGCAGCAAAGAAATAGAGCTTCTGAATCAGGCTGGAGGAATCTGATTTTCATAGCACAGGAAAGGGGTGTGGCTGTTTGATCCCGCCCATCAAACCTCAAGCAAGCCTTTTAATTTTTCTCCCAGAAGGTGGTGAACCTGTGAAACCACCTACTAGTAGAGACCAATAAGAAGACTGTCCTTCTCTATTCAGGTAGTCTGAGAGCCACAGCTGTGGTTCTCTGACAAACCCGACCTGCCAGACTGCCATCCGCAGTCCAGGTCGGAAGCCACCAGCCCCTCACAGAAGCTCAGCTATGGACTTGCCCTCAGGGACTGATAACCTCCAGGAGTGGAGCCCTAGCTGCCTGATTTTTTGCCCGCCCCAGCTTTCTAGCTCACTGCTACAGTCTACTGCTAGTCATGCCCACCCACCACATTCCCGACCTCTATTAAATCCCCAAGGGTACCGCCCAGTTTACTCTGCTCTTATTAGCTATCTGTAGACTTATCCCACCTCCTCTTAAAAAGCCCATACCTTCTGCCCCAGAGAACAATATTTCTGACCTCTCTCCACGCTTAACATATTAACATACTAAAAGGCAGCAGAATAGGCCAAATGGTCTGTCTTGTCTGCTTGAAAACCAGCAACCTGTTGGCTGCTCGCATCACCACCCCCCCAGCCCCCAAGAGGGTCTAATCTAGGTTCAGTTTCCCCTTGTACCTATCACACCCCTTCTTGAAGCCCTCCGCTGTGCCCTCCTCCAACCAGCCTCCCAGGCAGCGCATTCCACGGTTCCACCACCCTCTCAGTGAAAAAATGCCTCCTACGCTCCCCCCCCATAATTACCCCCCTCCAGCTTCCACTCATGGCCCCTTGTTTTTCTCCCCTTCTTTAGTCTAAACAGCTCCTTGGTTCCACTCCTGGTTATTCCTTTACATACTTGAAAACCTCTATCATGTCTCCCCATCCCTCCTCTCCCCCAGTGAGTAAAGTCCAAGCTCTTCCAGTCTCTCCTCATAAGGCCTCACCTCCATGCTCTGAATCATCCTGGTCACTGTCCTCTGAACCCTCTCCAGCAGCGCTATGTCCTTCTTCAGATGAGGTCTCCAGAACTGTACACAGTACTCGAGCTGCGGCCTGACCAAAGCATTATATAGAGGGAGGATCACCTCCCTCCTTCTGGATGTAATTCCCCTGGCTATGCAATCGAATATCCTGTTTGCTTTGGCTGCTCTTCTTCTATAATTTTCAGAGTTATTCATTTTGACGTCTACCACCACCCCTAAATCCCTTTCTCCCAGTGTGGCATGCATGTGGCAACCACCCCCACGGGTGTATACATGGCCCGGGTTATTGACCACCAAATGAAGTACCTTACATTTCCCGACATTAAATTTCAATCCCCACCTCTTTGACCACCCCTCCAGGGTATCCAGATCCCCCTGGACTGTCTCCCTTGATTCTTCACAGTCCACCAGTGCTCCCAGGTTTGAATCATCCGCAGAGAGACTCAACCTATTTCTAACCCCCCTCCCTATATCCGAGATGTAGGCATTATATAAGAGTGGCCCCAATACTGAACCTTGAGGAACCCGACTGATTACCTTCCTGTGGGAGGATAGTATCCCTCCCACCCACCATTACCCTCTGTAAATGCCCGGAAAGCCAACTATGGGAACCACTTTCCCACAAATGAGCCTGCTTATTATTCTCAATCTAATCATCTACTCTAGAAGGGCTGCTATACTGCGACGTCAAAATACCACCGACCTCTCCATTGAATTCCCATTATCTACCCCAAGGACAATCACTTACAAATACTCCCTTACTCTTGCCCAAAACACACCACCCAGACCGTTTCACCTATGGATGGCTCTCCCATCAAAAACACATGTTCCCATGCTCCTCAGCATCTCTCTCCTATTAATAGGTCTCTCTCACTCAAATCACTATCCCTTTAAAGAGTCTCCTAATACATTAACAGTACAGGGACAAAAGAAGTATATCAAAACTCTCTTAAAGTCCCTAATTCTGATGCTGATCCTCATCTCAGGTAATGTCCACCCAAACCCCGGCCCCCAACAGTCTAGCCCCTGTGGTGCTGACAAGTCTGGGGGGCTCCGCCTGGCTACCATCAATATCTGCAGCCTCTTCAAAAAGCTGGATCTTCTCACTGCCTGGGTCACACTCCACAACCCAGATATAATATCAGTAATTGAGACATGGCTATCACCTAAGACCCCCGACACTGCAATAACAATTCCGGGTTATGTCATTTTCAGGCAAGACAGATGCTCCAAGAAGGGTGGAGGCTGTGCCCTGTACGTATAGGACACTCTAATCGGGCACACCCTACCTATACCTCACCCTGCGAGCGACATCCAGGTTCTTGCCACAAAAATACATCTGGGGACCCACCATAAAACACTGACGGTGGCATCAGTCTACATACCCCCAAACTTACCAACCAAAGTTGAACTCCATTACTGAGCGTCATTCACTCCCTCGATCAGAAATCTGAAACTATCCTTCTCGGGGACTTTAATGTAAATTGGTCTTCCCCCAGTGCACATAAATATAAAGATGCCTTGACAGCTGCCAATTTCTCCCAAATGGTTAAAACACCCACCTGAGTAAACTACAGAACAGGTACCTCAACTCTTTTGGACTGGGTTCTTACAAACCACCCTGAACACATTACTAATACAGTAGTTCTCCCCGACTGTATAAGCGACCACTCACCAGTCCTAGTCTCATGGTCCAACAAATTCATTAAGACCCCCCTGAAATCATCAGCAGTAGAAAACTACTACCTGGCCACCTGTGGCCGCTAAAAACATGCCTGCGAGATCACAACTGGTCACCTATAGATGCAGCCCCAGACGTGGACACTGCACTTGACTACTTTATCCAAAGCTTCAACACAGCCTGTGATTCACATGCACCCTTCATGAAATGCAAGATTAAAGGTGTTAACAACCCTTGGATTAACCTTTGTCTCCTTATCAAATGAAGGCCTGGGATTACCTTTGGCAACATGGTAAGCTGACCAGAAACAGGGCAGACACTCGAGCCTTCAAAGCTGCAAGAATTGCCTGCTCACGCGCGATTTGAAATGAAAAGACCAACTACTACAAAAGAGTGCTAACAAACTCTTGGAAAGATGGAAATGAGTTTTGGGCCAACCTAACGGAACTAACTGGAAAAAAAAACAAAAGTCCCACCCGCTATGGTCCACCTAAATAGCCACATCATCACAGATCAAGTCACCATGGCAAATGCCTTTAATGCAGCATTTACAAACCGTAGCCATGTTTAACCGCCAACTTTCTTTGATCCCCTCAAGATCGCATCAACTCAGTCAAAGTCAGAAATTTGGAGGGAAATCTGCTGTTCTACTTCAAAGCCATCTCCAAGGACATCACAAAAAAGTACCTCCTTCGAGTACTTGGAAAGTCTAGATCAAGCAGCGTCTCCCTCGACCTGAAACTCCTCGCTCTTACCATCGATGAAGTCCTGACCCCCCTCAACAAAATCCTGAACAAATCTCTCATGCTCTCACAGTTCCCCCAAAAATGGAAATCCGTGATGGTGACACCTGTCCACAAAAGTGACGATAAATCTGTTACAAGCAACTATAGACCAATCTCCATTCCCCCCCCCCCCCAAAAGCGTAGAAGAATAGCTGCCGACCAACTGATAGAATACCTTACTACGTGTAACCTGCTATGTCAAGAACAACACGGATTTACAAAGAGCCACAGAATGACCACGGCACTCCTAGAGCTTACCTCCTACATCCACAATGCCCTGAACTAAGGGGGATCTCGCAAGTGATACCACCTTCATCGATCTAATTAAGACATTTGACACCGTCAACCATTCACTACTGCTTCAACAACTATCTCTAATAGGCCTATCTCCGGACACAACTGCTTGGTTTCAAAGCTACCTCAGTGACCAAACACAGCAGGTAAACATTGGCAAATCCCTGTCAACACCCCTCTTGGTCCGATCAGGAGCCTCACAAGGATCCATCCTGGGTCCTGTGGTTTTCAGCATTTTCCTAAACAGCCTCCCTTCATCTTGTTCAGAAAAAAATCCTGCTCTATGCTGACAATGCTGTCATCTTCACCTCCCACTCTGACCCCTCCTTTTTTCGGTTGCTACTACAAAAAAGCTTCAATGATGTAGAGTCTTGGTTTAAATCCCACAAGCTTATTCTTAACTACAGCAAAACCAAATCAGTGCTGTTCCATGGTACCCACAGCAAACATAAAAACAGAGACCTTTCTATCTCAAACAGTAGGGGGGCCACCCTTGAACAAGTACATATATTTAAATATCTCGGGGTGATTCTTGACCCAACACTTGGATACTCTGAACATATCAACTACGTAGCAAAAACTGTGAATACTCGCATAGGCTTGCTCTATAGACATAAGAACTGCCTCACGGATGAAGCCCTAAGCACTGCCATTCACAGTTCAGTAATCTCTATAATAGACTGTGGGCTTGTGATCTACGGGTCTGCCTCTGACACAGTTCTCTGCATCGCCACAGCACTAAACAAGGAATGTCGTCTCCAAACATCTGCAAACCGCCCTACACACACCTGCGAGGTCTACGAACATGCAAACTGGCTCCAACTATCTGGCAGAATTAAATATCAAACCTGCATCATAGCAAAAAAGCAGACATTGGACGTACTACCCCCTGGATCACAGGCACTGCTAAGACCATATAGTGGCCCACGACAAACCAGGAATTCAAACAACCGCTCCTTCACCGTTCCCCTTTGCAGGACTACCCAAGGCCAACAATCATTCTTTTTCAGTCTCCTCCTGGTTCAACGCCCTGCCAGCAGAAGTTACCAGCAAAGCAACCCTATGGGTGCCTTTAAGCTCAGCCTGCGTCAGTACCTCATCTCCTTTGCCTCCTGCTACTGCTACACCTAAATGGTTTATCCCCTTACACATCCACCCTTCCCTCCCTACTCCCTCCCTCCTCCTCTACTCCCTCCACACACCTCCTTGCTGCCCCTGCCCCACCCCCACTTCCTCTCTTTCTGCCTCTTTACACCAGCCTCTGGCCTCACCTCCCTCTGTCGGATGGCTACCTATACGAATCTATATTGTTTAATTTGTTATAGAAGTGATTTGCACATTTTGTGATGTTTTGATAATTGACAAAGCCCTCCGGCTGCTATGTTTATTTCACTTTTGCACAATACCACTGCCTGTCCTATTGTTTCAAGTAACCTAACGTGGAACCTTTGTAAAAGAGCCCCTGGCTCAAAGGTGTATCTGATTCCCTTAAATAAATAAATAGGCCTTCAAGGTAAACTTGGACAAATTTCTGCTTAATAAGGAAATTACATGTACCCTGGGTATAGCCTGTGTGGGAGTCCGTGCAAGTCAGTATATATTTGCACAGTGTACTTGATTATCCTTGCTTAAGAAGTTGGGTGGGAAGTGGCCTGACCTGAGCCCCTTTTGACCTTACTTTACTCTGGATATCTGAGGTGGTAAACCACAGCAGTCGTAGTCAGTTGGTTGTTAAAATAGGTATAGTAGGTTATGGGCTGTGTGCATATTTACAAGCTCGAGTGGGTTATTTATGTTCATGCCTCTTGACAGTGAGCCCAGTTGTCTGTACAGTACGCTTTGATGAGTGAGCCTGTTGCAACCAAGAAAAAGTCTACACAGGTCATTGAAGTTCCTTTTTCTTTTTTTTTTGGAAGAACTGTATGGTGTCCCATTCTGTCCAACTCGGTTTTGTATTCTACACCTGTTGTAAGTGTTTGCATGAGGAGTAGGTGCCTGGTTTGCTTATTAATACAGTTTGTTGTGATAGAGGAAAAACAGGTTACTCACCTGTAACAGTAGTTCTAGGAGTGGTACATAATGTTCATCCACTCTTCTCGCAGTTGCCTTCCCCTTTAAGACTTGCCGGAAACGTCTTCAAGCTGGCACCTCCCACTCAGCCGGGTGGTAACTCCCTCAGCTGCGCCCCATGACGCCCGGTCTTGCCTGCTAGAAGCAGTTGTGTACTTCAAAGCCGGGGGAGGTCGGGTGGGTCCGTGTGGGTGAACATCATATACCACTCCTAGAACTACTGTTACAGGTGAGTAACCTTTTTTTCTAGGGACGTGGATATGATGTTCTATCCACACTTTTGGCAGACTCCTAGCGGTTTTCCAGGAGGAGGGAGGGAGGGAGGCAAGGTGCACACCCCCTACTTAGGGAACAGAGATTAGAGAACTGAGGCCCCAAAACCAGTATCCCAGCATGAGTCAAGGTCAATGTGGTAATGGGAAATGAAGGTGTGTGTTGACCTCCAGGTAGCAGCCCTGTAGATTTCCTGGATAGGGAATTCCCTGGAAGCAGCAACCAGTGCAGCGATATGACAGATGGAATGAGCCCTTAGCCCTATGGGAAGCTCCCTACCCGCCAACCTATGGCAGAGATCAATGCAGGATACTATCCACCTGCCAGTCGTCTGCTTAGCTGCAGGTCTGCCAGGTGTGGCTTCAGCATAGGTGACAAACAGCTGGCGAGCCTCTCCCCGAACTACAGCCGTGGGCTCCTTACAATAGGCTAGCGCTTTCTGCAGGTCCAGAGTATGGAGCCTGTACTCTGCCACCGAGGTGTGGTTGGTAAAATACGCTGGAAGATTAATCACCTGGTTAAGGTGAAAATCTGACACAACCTTTCGGAAGAAGCTTAAGGTTGGGGCACAAGATGACCTTGTCGCTGTGGAAGACCAGGTAAGGAGACTCCACCAAAAGTGCCTAGAGCTCACTGATCCTTCTGGCTGACATGATAGCCACCAAGAAGGCAGTTTTCCACAACAGGTGAGATATTTCGCATCTGTGCACAGGTTCAGATGGCTTACCCATGAGCTTTGCCCAGGACCCAGGGGGGAGATGTGACCGGCATGCGGGAGGCACCCTTCATCCTGTCATTGGGCAGGCTTAGAGGAGGAGGAGGAGGAGGGTCCGGCTGAGGAGCCACCGGAGCCTCTCTTCCCCAGGCTTATGGACGACCAAGGCCACTGACTTCGGCCGAGGTTGCCAGACCTGGGCGTGCTGACCATCCTTGGGTTGGGCTGGTTTGGTGGCAGGAGTAGAGGTGGACCGAAAGGACTTCTTTTCTAGGAGCGTTTATATGTTGTTATAGCCACACTATCTAGCAGTGTCCTTTCCCTTTTAAGAGCTACCCGGAAAGTCTTCAAGCTGGCTTCTCCCACCCACCGAGGTGGTATATCCCTTGGCTCCACCCCATGATGCCAGATCTTCCTTTCTGCTGGAAGAAGCAGGTTCCCTCCTTACCGCTCCCACGTTGAGTAGGCCCTAGAGCTAAAGTCTTTGGATTTACTTCCAAAAACTTTAAACTCTCTCGAGTTTTATCTTCAGTTCGATCATCAATCGTGACCACTATGGACGATTTTGCCGCTGCCCATGCGGGCAAAAGATGTCATGTACTAACCCCCACGCTACGTGCGTCTACTGCCTGGGCCATGATCATGATACCCAGGCCTGCGACATTTGCCAGTCATTTCACACGACGGTCCTTGAGGACCGCCTCACCTGCCTGAAGTTGGGCCACCCAGAAAAACAACATCTGCTGGTCAAACCAAGTACGCCCATTGGGTGGCCTCCGTGGCTGCAGGGTCCGCCAAGCAATTGAAACAACTTACAGCCTTTGAGGAGGAGGAGGAGGAGGAGGCGGCTCGGGCAGCCACGCAGTCTTCCTCGGCTTCTGCCTTTGTTCCACTCAAATTGGGCTCCACTTGTTTGGGCTCCTTCAAGGAGCTGTGACAATCCCTCCCAACTGAAGAGTAGGGCCTTTCTGTGTCGCGCTGCTCCTGCTCCCGCAAGAAGGAGTCAAAGAAAGAAAAAGAGAAGACTGACCATCGGCGTTCCTGGGACCGGGAGCGTTCTCAGTCTCAGGACTCTCATGTTTTGACCTTGGTCGAAACTGCGGCCTTAGCTGCTGGCTTCACGGAAACCCCGTTGTGCTAGTTGGCTGAGACGCCTGCTGACAATGCTGCCGAGATTTTTCTTGACCTTGTCGACTGGTTGTCATCAGAAGAGGCCGACAACTCTCTGTTCAGGATTCTGGTCTTGCCGGTGCCCACTGAAGGGGCGGCTCAGCCCGCTGAGCCATACCCTCGACTAGGAGGGGCCGTGGCTCCCTCTGAGACCCCCCGCCGGCACACCTGGCGGTCGAGGTCTTCATCATCGAGTGGGTCAAGCAGATCCTGTCGTCATTGGCGATCCCACTCTCGACACCATGGGAGCTGGTGCCACCGTTATTGACCTTCGTCCTCCTCGAGTGAGGAGAGACCTCGGTGCAAATTGCGTCAATGGTACGAAGAACTCGTGGCAACAGTTGGTGTTGGCTGGTCTGAAGCCGACACCAGCTCCCACGCCGGCCATCACTTGGCTGTTGCCTGACATGATACCGTCACTCCCGATAGGGCTGGTTGAGGCCATTCCTCTCCCAGTGGAGCCAGTCCAGAATGTCTCGGTTTGGCTGAAGCTGGCCTCTCCACCGACCGTGGTGGAGCTGCTGCCCAAGCAGCTGCCGACTGGTGCTCTGACTAAGGAGTGAAGGCCGGCCAAGGGCCTTCGCCATTGGCTGTCAGTCACTCCCACACCTGACAGCTCCCAGCGGGTTGACAGTGACTCAGGCAGTCGGCCGCTTTCTGCGGACTCCTCAGAGGCCAGGCATTCCAAACTACACTCCCGTCCTCTTGACGTGGAGTCTGGGGGGGATTTCTCGATGGAGGAAGGGGACCACTTCCTTCATGGGCATCCTGTGCCTTATCTCAGAGTCCACGGGGATGAAACTGGAGCCCGTCTAGAAGCGGGCTCGCTATCCCCTCACAGAAATCCTGGACAGAGGGGACTCTCCGACGGAGGCTTTCCCAGTGGCTGAGGCCATAGTTGGCCCAACCTTGGAGCTTTGGTAGTGCCCCGCATCCTGCTGTGCGCCCTCAGCCAGGATGGCCCGCAGGTATGCGGTGCCCACCGGTACCCTCTCGGGGTTCACGGAGCACCCCTCGGTCGAGGGTTCGGTGGCCGACTCCATGTTTCGGCGCTCAGGCAGTACCAGGGATGTTGACAAGCCGCCGGACAAGGAATCCAAGAAATTGGACCATGCGGCTAAAAAGGTGTATGCTGCCTCTGAGCTCTGCCTCCATCAGGCAGTCTGGGCTGTCATGATGGCACACTTCTTCCATGCCCTTTTGGGCTCCTTGGATGAGGTGATTCCTCATTTCCCAGTGGACCTCCAGACCATGGTCAAGCAGGTCCAAGACCAGGGTCGGGCTGTGGCTAAGCAGCAACTTCAAACATCTCTGGTTATTGGGGATTCCTGTGCCAGCTTAGTGGTGGCTGCAGTTGCCATGCGCCGTAGGACTTGGCTGTGGATCTTGACCTTCACGGCAGACAGTCAGCACAAGCTGGTGGATGTTCCATTCTTAGGCACCGACCTGTTTTGGCCCGGTGTGGAGGGTCACCTCCAGCATATCGAGAAGTCCAATGCCACCTTAGACTTTGTTACATCCACTCAGAAGGATCCCAAGGGCATTTGTCTTATTAATACATTTATTTTTCTCTTCCAGGTTCAGTATTCAGCTTATGGATTCCTCTCGATATTCTTGCTTGTTACTGTACATAATCTGGAGCTTCATCTGTTGTTACCTCTTTAACAATAAAATGCAAATTCAATAAATATGTAGTTCTTGTCTGCCTTATTTTCTCATATTGTGTTGGTCCTGAATTCTGCCTTAGCTAAGTTATTAAAATTTAAGATGCAGAAACTGATGCTGGGATGCATCGCCAGGGGGATTACCTCCAGAAAAGTGGAAGTGATCCTTCTACTGTACAACTGCTTAGGCCACACCTTGAGTATTTTGTAGAGTTTTGGAGATCACATTTAAAGAGGGACATTACACTCCTAGAGAGGGTCCAAAAGAGGGCAACCAAAATGATCTGGGGCCTGGGGGAGAGGACCTATGAGATGAGGCTCAAGGAGCTCGACATGTGCACCCTGGAGGAGAGGAGGGACGGGGGGACATGATAGAGGTCTTTAAGTACATGAAAGGGATCAATAAATGAGTCCCAGTCAGGGTGCTCCAAAGGAAGGAGGGTGGGGCAACAAGAGGTCACGGGTGTAAGCTGGAAGGGGGCAGGCTCAGAGGGGAGAGGGGGAGATGTTATTTCACTGAAAGGGTGGTGGAGTCATGGAATGCACTGCCCAGGGAGCTGGTAGAGGCAGAGACTGTGGGCGGGTTTAGAGGGATGGGACCAGGTACAAGGGAGAGTAAATCTGACCAGGCCCAATAGAGGTGGAACATCTGGGACTGGGGACAGTATAACCAAGGGAGTGGGGGGACACACCAAGATTGGCCCTCAGTGCAGTGTGAAAATCGAGCAGATTCGAGAGACCGTTAGGCCTATTCTGCTGGCATTTTAGTATGTTAGAAACTCAATAAAAACATTAACAAACCCTTACCCCTTAACTGGGCAAGCCTGACACTGCGCATCCCAGAGTCCGTGTTTCCCCTTTTCACCTTGCTGTCAAATTGGACAGTACCAGAGGATAGATCAAGTTGTAACCTGTGAGTCTAGCCAGCCCTCTTAATTTCTACCTGACAGGGCTGTGGATTCCCCACCCTCTGTCTCCCTCTGAGGAGTTCACCCCATCCCAAAGGAGAAAGAAATCCAATCTTGCAGCAGTTGCTCCCTCTGTTTCTTCGATATGGTCAGAATATGGTAACCACCTAGCATTGTAGGTGTCTGTGGTCATCCTGAGACGAGCTGTCATAGCCTCCATGCTCTATATCTGATTTATATTGTTATACAAGTTGCACACCGATGGAATGTCTTGTCAGCCAGTGTTGTGTGAGTACTTTTAGTGCTGCCCCCACCAGGATTTAGAATAAGTATTTCTTAGATCTTGCTTTACTTCCTGGGGTGGGGACCTCAATACCATGTTCTCAAAGTCTTATTCCCTTTACATTATATGTTGTTATTTTTAAGTGTGCCATCTTTTTTGCCCTTGTGTGGCAAGGTTCTTTTTCTGTCTGAGGTTCCCCTGCCCCCTCTCCACCATTTGTGTGTTCTTATCTCCAAAAAATGTCTGTGGCTGCGCAGTGTCTTGATACATTCAGATCAACATCAGACTTGTAAAATTGTACAGTTGCAATAACTTTTAACCAAATTTGTGCTATGCAAAACATTTATGTGGTTTACAAACACTTCCTAGGTTATTTCCCTTGAAGGTACCTAGATAGGTTCTCCTCCAAAGGTTCACTTTAAGTGAACAGCGAGCTTTTAGTCTTACTTTGTTACCTGATCGAATAGGGAATACGGAGTCTTAAAATGTCCCCATGTGTCTTTCCGTCTTCAACAAGCCTGGCCCCTCACTCATCAACCCTCCGGACCCTTCTCTTTCTAAAGCTTCCCTTCCCTTAATGGTTATGGATTTTCCTCCCTCGCTCTCCGCTGAATTGAGTCCCCATGTATTAGTTACAGCGTTGCATTTTATGGCTCAGATTTTTCCTCCACGTTGTTCTTATCAGAGTTAGTGATTGAGGATAGCTTTCAAGGATTGCTTCCTTGCAGATCACCAAATACCTCTCCCCACTCCTCCTTCCTTTCCCCTCAGATAATCGCAACCATTTGCCCCATGGCCCTTTAGATTATCCCCCTCCCCACTTGCAAAGGGGCCAGGAAATTCGTCCCACAATTAGTTATATATCTTATATCTTTGCCCCCCCCCACCGTGTTGTACCCCTTCAATTAACTCTTCCCAAAGACCCTCCTCCTTTCTTTCTAAATATGTACAAGACCTTATGTCATCTCCTAGGTTTGTTACTTGCAGGTTTTCCCTGCCCATCATTATCCTCTCACATCAATCCCTAGTTTGTGTTGCTCATCATCCCCCCCCCACCCCATTAAGTGTCTAGATCTGCTATATAAACATTTTGAGACATGTATGCATGGTCCCCTTATTTTTTTATTAAATTTGGGTCATCTCATCAGCGCTTTGGAGATGTTGGGGATAAAAGTTCAGAGTCTCCTGTTTTTCTCTTCTCTGTTCTACGCACACCTTTCGTGATGTCTGCCACCAAAACTTTGGGTATTTCGCCTGGGAGGCTCTTCTTCTGATCTCTGGTTACCACATTCCATGCTTCAATTATCAGCTGCTGCTCCAGTTTGCTATTTCCATGTCCAGCAAGCTAATCCACCACTCTCGAAGTAATGGTGCTGCTTCCATGAGGTTATTAAATACCTGTGAGCCGGCCTGGTGGCGCTGAGGGTTGAGGCGCTGGACACCACACCTTGCGCCGTGCCGGCGACCAGGTCCGGGAATGGACTTGGGAAGCTGGGGGCTGGCAGGGGAAGGAGAGGATTGAACGTTCGTAGGGACTGCTCTCCTCTCCTGGGGCGGGTAGTGGGTTGGCGTCGCTTTGCAGCGGCCACTGGTGGAGACCAGGAGAACTGCAGAAGGTGACGCAAGGGGGAACAGCGTAGAAAAGCGGAAAATCTGCCTCACGACTGACCGGATGATGGCTACCAGTCCTCCATTACCGCCGATGCCCTGAAAGAGTTCCTCCATTTTAGCAGCACCCTGGGGCCAAGTGTGTGCTGGTTGCCCCCTGGTGCCTTCCCCATCGGAGGAGGGGGACTCTCACGGCGAAGGGTTTACGTCCGGGTTACCCCAGAGGCGGCTGCGATGTGAAGCTGGAGGGCTCAGGATGGGACAGGTGGAGCGGATGAAAGACATAGGCCGCCTGAAGGAGTGGGGAGTCGTGGGGCACAAGGGGTGAAAATAAATAACACACAAAAAAAAATACATTTGGGCCAGAGTCAAGATAAAGTTCAATTCTAGCTGGAAACAGTTGTGCCTTGATTCTCTTCTTTTCTCTAATTTCTTTGATCACCTCTCTGATTTTTTGGTGTTCACCTTGCAGTGCCGTAGAGAAATCTTGCTCGAAGAATATGAGGGTATTTTGATATTTTACATCTCTGTGTCGCCAGGCGTCCTTGAGAAGCCACTCCTTACTTTGAAAGAGCACCATTCTTATCACCCATGATCTTGGGTGAGTAGCTGGATTCGTAGGTCTAAGCACTAAAGATCTGTGTACCCTGTCCATTGTTATGTCTAGATCTGATGGGATTTCCAGAACAAAAGTGCTGGATGAAATCAATTGGAGTGGCATACCCTTCCTCCATCCCCTCCGGCACTCCATGTATCCTAAAGTTATTTCTTCGGGCTCTGTTTTCAGTGTCCTCTAGGCGGCCCTGCACTTCACGGTCCCTATTTAATAAATATCGTAGGACCTGATCTTCAGTTTCTTGGGACTCAGTGATTTCCGCCAGTTTCAGCGTGTTGCTAGAGACCTTATTGCCTAGGTTTCGGACATCCTGACAAAGATCAGCCAGCGAAGATTCTATTTTTTGTACCGATTTTAGAATCTTGTGGAGAGTTCTTTCGGCTTTTCTTGACATACCCAAGTCTTCCCCCTCCATTTCAACTGAGAGTTCGAAGGAAGCCGATCTAGCGCAGTGGGAGCAGGCCGCAGTGCTCACCACATCGTCATCCAGTGTGAGTTGCTTAAGTTTCGTCTGCGACGGTAGGGATCTTTGTCCTTTCGCTTTATTTGCTTTGGTTGCCATCATAGCTTATTGAAGGACCTGTTTTGTTAGAGATAGCTCTGTTTTATGGTGGGAGGTTTACAAAGATTCTGCGGGCAGGGTCCAGAGCTTCACTCTCATGCTTCCATTATGTTGGAGACCAGAACCGGAAGCCCCAGGTCCTCCTCTTCCAAGCCCGCTCAGTGACGGGATGGGGGGGTACCACCCTCATGCCCTTAATGCCTCCCTTGGGTCCTCCTGTGGGAGGGTCAGCTCCACCACGTTCTTTCTGCCTGGTCCACTGTCGCTGCGAACATGTGGGTTCTGTAAGTGGTTGGTCAGGGTCTGCCTCTGGAATTCGAGCAGTACCCTCCAAGCTGAGCCTGCGCCTCATATGAGGACTTGGTATCCACAGACACTCGGTCAGCTCTTCGAGACGACATAGCCCAGTTCCTTTGCAAGGAGGTCGTAGTCAGGGCAGCAGATTCTGCGGAATGTGCATTGTTTGTCTCCAGGGGGTTAGGTACGATTGCCCGACACTGAATTCCTGACAAAAAAATTGCCGATGCAGTTTAAACGGTGAATGTCAGAATACCGACATGTGCGGTGTCTGGCATTGATCTTTTATCCGTGGGTAGCAGAAACTGTCATAGAAATAATAAAATGAGGACAACTGTGGGAAAGGATCAGAGGCACAGACTTTTTTGCCCATGAAAATCCACCAGTCTGTGTACACTAGAAAAGAACCTTTGAACCAGAAAACCGCCCTCTGTTCTGAACAGTCTTTCAGACGGGACTAGAACTGAGAGCCACCTAGGGAAAATTCTGTAGTAATAATAAAATAACTACATCTCCAGCATGCCACGTTACTTGTTTGTGCTGAGTGCTGTGCCCTGACTTAAAAATTAAAACTTGTACTTACGTTACGGAAGCCTTCTTGATGTGGCATGCTGGAGACTATTGCTATCAGTCTGCAGTTTCAACTCAACAGTACCCACAGGTAAAAGCTGTGCAAGTAAACAAATTTTTTAGGAAGTCAGGGCACAGCATTCAGCACAAGCCGAAGTCGACAGGTAACTGGAGATGTAATTCTTTTTAATTTTATTATTATTCAACGCTACCCGCAGGTAAAAGCTAAAAGCCCGACACTGCCTTATTGATTGCCATGATTTTGTCAAGTCGGGCAAATAGTAGTTGGGAATTTAAATTTCAGTCTTTTTCAAGTCGGGATTGTAAACTACTCGGGGATTTCAGTATTGGGCAAATTCATGTCGGGCTTGTGACAGTCGCGATTTCGTATGGATCCCATCTCCAGATAATTCCTGGTGCCAAAGCAGATGGGGGGGCTGGCGCTCCATTCTAGATCTGCATGAACTGAACAAATTCCTCTGGTCTCGCACCTTCAGGATGGTAACCCTGTCCCAGATCATACCATCTCTTGAGCAAGACATGTGGTTTTGCTCTCTGGATCTCCAGGATGTGTTCTTTCTGTCCTGATCCGTCTGTCCCACCGAAGGTTCCTCCACTTCTGAGCTGAGGGAATCCTCTACGAGTTACGGGATATGCCATTCGCCTCTCCTTGGCCCCCAGGGTCTTCACCAAATGTATAGCAGTGGTGGCAGCTTGCCTGAAGTGTCAAAGGGTCCAGGTGTACCCCTACCTGGACGACTGGCTGATTGCAGGTCCCTCCAGGCAGGTGGTGGAGCGGTCCAGGGACCTGGCCCTCCAGATCTACGTCGAACTTGGCCTCCTGGTCAACGAGGCCAAGTCAGAACTCATGCCCTCGCAGGTGATGAGCTTCATTGGATCACAGCTTGAGATCTTGCCTAGCCAGAGCCCGGCTCCTGGCAGACAGGGCGGAGGTTCTCTCCTCCTTTGCCCACTCATTTCTGGTTGGGCACTTGCGCCCTACCTTAGAATTCCTGCACCTTCTCGGTTACATGGCAGCCTGCACCAGCGTGGTCTGATTGGCCCATTGACATATGCACTCTGTGCAGTGGTCTCCACGCAAAGGTCACTTTGAACAGCTGGTCACTGAGACCCAGAAGATGTGAGATCCCCTTCAGTGGTGGCTAGTCCTAGAGCATCTACAGGAAGGGATCCCGTTTGTCCACCCTGAGCCGACAGTCATCCTGACGACCGACGCCTCTCTCACGGGCTGTGGTGCCCATCTGGGGGAACACAGAGTCCACGGACTCTGGAGAAGTCCTGATGCCACATCACTCTGCTGGAGCTCCGAGCAGTTCAGCTGGCGCTGACTGCATTCGCTCCGTTTGTTCGGGGTCAGGTGGTCCAAGTCCAGACGGACAACACCACAACCATGTACTACCTCAACAAGCAAGGTAGGACGCACTCCCTGCCTTTATGCAAGGAAGCTGTCCATATATGGACCCTCGTGCACAGCTTGGAGGCGGATCTCCTAGCCATCCATGTGGCAGGAGCCTCCAATCAGCTGGCGATGCCCTCAGCTAGATAGGCGAGATGTCTTATGAGTGGTCTCTCTATCCAGAGGTGGTTCACAGTCTGTTCTTCCAGTGGGACATCCCTCAGGTGGAGCTATTCACCTCCAGGAAGAATGCAAAGCTGAGGCTGTTCTGTGCCTGCCCCCCTCAGCAGAGCTCGCTGCAGAGGAATGCCTTCTCGAGGCCTTGGACCCCAGGTTTCTTCTGTGCCTTCCCTCCACTTCCCTTGATTCACAAGGTGCTACTCAAAGTCAGGAGGGACAAGGTGCAAGTGATCATGGTGACTCCGGACTGGCCACTCCAGTTTTAGTACCCCGATCGCCTCAGCCTCAGCAACAGGCTTCCAAGGCATCTTCCAGTACGCCTGGACCTGCTCTCCATCAATCAGGGGAAGGTACTCCACTTGGATCTTTAATCCCTGCACCTGACAACCTGGTTCCTGAGCGGATAGAGTTCCAGGCTTTGGGTCTCTCCGAAGATGTTCTCACTGTCGAGGAGGCATCTAGAAAGGAATCAACCAGAAAATGCTGTGCCTTCAAATGGAAGATAGTCTACATTTGGTGTCAGGGCAAGGGGCTGGTCCCTTTTACCTATCCAGTGGTCAACATTTTGAGCTACCTGTGGTCCCTCTCCAAAGGGGGACTTCAGTCGATGACCCTTAAGGTGCATCTGGCAGCCATCTCTGCTAACCGGGCATGGGCTGGTCAGCAGTCGTTGGCACAAGAGAAGGTGATCTGGCCTTTTTCAAAGGCTTAAATCGCATTTCCCCTCCGGTGTGTGAACCACCACCACTGTGGGACTTGTTGCTGGTTTTGAAAGCTCATGGGCAAGCCATTCGCACCGTTGCACAGGTGTGACATGTCTCACCTGTCGTGGAAAACCGCCTTCTTGGTGGCTATCACATCAGCCAGAAGGATCAGTGAGCTCCAGGTGCTTTGGTGGAGTCTGCTTACCCGGTCTTCCATAGGGACAAGGTTGTCCTGCGCCCCAACCCGAACTTCCTCCCAAAGGTTGTGTCGAAGTTTCACCTGAATAAAGTGATGACTCCTCCGGTGTTCTTCCCGAATCACACCTCGGAGGCCGAACACAGGCTCCATACTCTGTACCTGAGGAGAGCGCTTGCTTACTACAAAGAGCGCACAGCTGGATTTCAGGGAGAGTTGCGCCAGCTGTTTGTCACCTACGCTGAAGCCGCACCTGACAGACCTGCAGCCAAGTGGACGATTGGCATGTGGATCACATCCTGCATTGATCTCTGCTATAGGTTGGCGGAGAGGGGGCCTCCTGGAGGGCTAAGGGCTATTCCACTCACCATACCGCTGCGTCAGTGGCTGCTTCTAGAAACGTCCCTATCCAGGAAATCTACAGGGCTGCTACCTGGAAGTCAGCACACACCTTCATTTCCCATTACCCCATTGTTTTTTGGTTTTTTTTTATACTTTATTTTTGTTTTACACCAATACAGTTTGTTCAGTGTTCAGTTACATTCACTTTCATGTTTACATTGATTGTATTTTTACAGCAGATTTTTTTCCATTTTCATTTCGGTTGTGTTGTTATTCCATTAATATTATTATTAAGTTTTAACATCATTTCCAGGTTGTTTATGGTGTTTTATTTAATTTAATATATATCTAAAAGTATTAACTTAATTCGTATTTACTATAACTTGAATACCTTTAACCTTAAAATTAAAAAAAAAAAAGGAAAGAAAATAAAAAACTTGCTGTCCACTGCTCTGCGTCAACCTTCCTATTTTATTTTTAGTTCCTCTCCTCCAACCTTCCAAGGCAGCTTCCATCCCCTCCACTTTTTGAACACCTAGTCGGGCCTGCAGTTGTTTACTAAAAACAGCAGCTTGCAGGGGAGGGTCTTTCACTAGACCCACTTCTATATTTTTCCAGTGGGATATGAATTTCGGGTGTTGCCACATTAACACTATTTTCATCTGCAAGGCAGTCCAGTACCAGAAGGTACGGAACCTCCAAGCCCCCTTTTTCCTTGGGTAGGTATAGAATTTTTTTTATAAATTCTCGACCCCCAGATAAAGGAAAGCAGTTGCTTCTGCCAAATTTCCAATGTTTGTTGGGGGATTTTACATGGTACTTCCTGAAATAAGTACAGGAAATGAGGGAGAATGTTTATTTTTGTGGCTTGCACTCGTGAGTGCAAAGACAAGGGTAAAAGTGCCCATTTCTTGTAATCTTGAGTTATATCACTTAACAATTTGGGATAATTGTCTTCAAATAGGCTTAGCGGGTTCAATCCTAAATAGATCCCTAGATATTTTAATTTATCCATTCCCTATCGCATTGGATGATACTTCCGAAATTCTGAGGGAACCTGAAAAGAGCATGCTAAGACTTCGGTCTTGTCCGTATTTAGGGTATAACCTGAAATTTCTGAATATTTTTGAATTTGACTAAATATTTTAGGGAGGGAAGTTTCTGATTTGCTCAAAAAGCAAAATATCATCTCAATATAACCCTAGTTTGTGTCTCTCTCCCGATTTCCATGCTAATTTTTGCATTCTGGCGGATCATCTGGACCAGCGGCTTCACAAAAATGGCAAATAGTAGGGGGGAGAGGGGGCACCCCTGTCTCGTTCCTCTCTCCAGGGGGAAAGCTTTCCCCAGATGCCTATTTACTCGCACATACACTCTAGGGGTAATGTAAGATTTGGCTATCAGTGTGGAGAAAGCCTCCAGGAAACCAAAGCCCACCAGGGACGCCTGTAAGAAAGGCCATAGCACCTTATCAAAAGCTTTTTCAGCGTCTAGGCTCATGACCAGGGTTGTTTGTTTTATTTTATTTACATGATCCAGGACATCCACGGCTCCTCGGACACCGTCCGGCGCCTGACGCCCCATTACAAAACTTGTCTGATCTATATGCACGATCTGCGGGATAATGCTTTCAAGACGTCTGGTCATGATACCCGCCATGATTTCATAGTCTGTGTTTAAAATTGATATCGGCCTATAAGAGGCACATAGTAGGGGGGTCCCTGGTGGGCTTGGGCAACACCGCAACCACTGCATATTTCCAAGTTTGGGGAATTTCGCCGTCTTTTGCCTTATAAAATGATATACCCTTCCCAGGAGTGGTATCAGCTGAGCCCTAAAGAGTTTATAAACTCCGCTGAATAACCGTCCATTCCTGGACACCTACCTGTCTTAAGCCTGGCTATTTCGGTCGCTATTTCACTATCTGATATAGGGGAGACCAATCTGCCTATTTCTCCTTCGCCAACCTTTGGTAGTCGCAAATTTTCGAAATATTTGGCTATCTGTTCCGCCCCGGTTGATTACCCATCTTATACAGTTCCTGATAAAAGTCAGCGAAGGTGTCTGCTACATCTGTTGTTGTTCGGTTTTACATTGGCCTGTAAATGGATGCTTGATTTTAGTGATAGTAGCTTTGGCTTTTTTTTTTTTCCTTAATCTACTAGCCAATAATCTGGTTGCCCGTGGCCCCCCCTCATAATATTTCTGTTTGAGGTATATCATATTTTGCTCTATTTTGTATTCTAGAATTGAATTAAGGGTTTTCTTGATTTCCTGTATCTCTTTATCTTTTTGGGGGTCAAATTTCCCTTTTAGAGAACTCTCCAGATCCCTTATTTGGGTTTGCAAAGCCACGCAGCGGGCTTCCCTCTCTCTCCTACACTGTGCTGCCTTAGACATAAGATGCCCCCTGAGGACCGCCTTATTGTATCCCATAAGGTGGAGGGTTTGACTTTGGGGGTGGCGTTGTGCAACAAGATGTCCTTGATCATTTCCCCTACTGATTCTTGCTCTTCTTTTTTTTTTTTTTGTATTAAGGCTAGGTTAAGTTGCCGTGTTGTCCTCTTCCTGCTTTGACCTAATTGTAGCTGCATTAGCAGGGGTGCATGGTCCGAGAGGTACATTTCCCCTATTTCAATTTTCTTTAACAAATCAATGTTTTCCTTCGGTATTAAGCAATAGTCTATCCTGGTATATGTTTTGTGTACAGCAGAGAAGAAGGTGTAGTCTCTACACTGACCATGCATGTCTCTCCATGAATCTAAATATTCCAACTCCAGCAGGAGCTTGCTAACCTTAGAGGCAACTCTCCTATCAGACCTAGGAACTCCAGAGGATGTGTCCAAGTATTCATTTAGTGCAAGATTCATATCTCCACCTATGATTACTGGACCCTCCGCCCACTCTATCAGTTTCATAAAGAGTCTTCTATAGAAATTATAGTCTGAACCGGGGGCATATATTGAGACTATCGTAATTATTTGGCCATTATAAGCCCCTTTCAGAGCTGCCATGCAGCCTTCGGTATCCCCCATCTGGCCCTTAATCTCGAAGGGTACCCCTTCCCTCATTAACACTACCGTTCCCCTGTGGCGAACCCCTGAAATGTGGAGGCCACTACCTGAGAGAATCCGAATTTGTGCAGTTTGTCATGTTTAAGTGAGGAGAGGTGTGTCTCCTGGAGCATACAGAATTGTGCTCTGGTTTTCTTTATATAGCCAATAATTTTACTTCGCTTGACTGGGTTTGTTAGCCCATTAACATTAAAGGAAAGAATGGTAGTGTTTGTCTTAGCCATTTATATTTGTATTGGGACTCCTACAGTATTTTTCCCCAAGGAAAGTGGAGAGAGACCTCTGAGGGGATGGAGGCAGAGCAGTGGTTCGGACAATGAATCTTGATCATTTTAACTTAGTGCTATATAAGACAGCAGTTACTATAACATTCTTAACAAAGCCGGTTGAAACTATCTTATACCGGCATGACATTTTAAAAACCAACAGTGAAACTTTTAGACGAGAATTAACAGTAACAGAGAACTTCCAAGGAAAAAGGCCTAGCAGTGCGAGGCCTCTTGGCCCTTCCCATTATTTGGGGAAGTGGCGGAAAGGGGGAACTGTTTCCCTATTGAAAGGGACCCCTTTCCTGAGTCCAACCTAAAATGGTAGGGCTCAAAAAATTAAGATATAGCAATGAATGCAGGACGTGCTAGTATACGCTGTAGGCAGTTTCTTTTGTCGTCCTCCAAACTGACCCACCCTTTTTTTAATATTTAAAACCCATTCTTTAGTCCCACAGAGAGCAGTGCACTCTATGAGATCTCCATATTTATCCCTCGAACCAACCTTTGGTATTGGTAGTACCCCTTCTCTAACTGTTTAGCTTAGCTGTATTCATCTATTACAAACAGCTCTCTGTCTAAATTGGATTACTTAATTTTAAACTATGCAGTATTTTTCCTAGGTCTTCCTTGAGTGCTGCACTTCTTTCTCTTTTCTCTTTCTGGTCCTCCCCCAAGGCCACGATGTTTTAGCCTCTGCATGCAGGTTTCTCATTCATTAAATAGTCACCATATAAAATAGAAAACAGTGTGTCCTTTAACATCTTTAAATATGTGCGATGAGAGAGGGGCAAAGCAGTAACCTCCGTCGATTCAGTGCAGGACCATGTTGCCTATATATGTCTGGTCTATTTAGACAGTAATGATTTTAAGTTATGTTTTTGAGCGAGAGTTTCTGTATTTCTTCCGTTCAGTCTACAGAGAAATCTCGCTGCCTCTTATGGCCTACTTGAGACAAGCTTACTGGAAGCACACCACAGACCTATCCTGTCAGCGATCATCTTCCTCGCCCTCTTTGCTGTTCATATTCCCTGGTAATTGTTTCATTAAGTCCAGCAGCAGTGCGCTAGCGTGTATGGCAAATTGACTAGGTACTTGTTTTCGCCTCCTCGATGAGGCTTTCTCCCAGAGCCCCTCTAGTTCTCTCCGTTTCAGCAATGGCGGTCTTAAAGGTGCAGGGGGGGGATCCAGACCATGTTTCGAAAGGGCTGCGCTTGCTTCTTGCACTGTGTCGTATATCTCAGGGCCTTCATTCCAATGGATTGTAAGGCGAGCCGGGTAGGTCGTTTTAAATTTTATTTGAGTTTCCCTCAGTGATTTCATTATTGGGCTGTATTCCAAGCATTGCTTTTGAATAATAGTGGGATAGTCCTGGTCAAAGAATTTATTTATTTATTTGCTTTTGTTAACCGGGTAAGCACACTAGACAGCCAAGTGCCTATTTTCAGGTGCGACCCAGGAGGGTTACAAGGTAGATACATGCAAGAACAGTAGGAAGAGTCAAACATACAGAAAATAACAGGTATTGATAGGTAGCTAACAGCATTAGAGACAATTTGGCACATGACGGAACATGTCTGGATAAATACAGAATGGTACATGTAGGATGAATTAGGTAGCGAACAGCATAATACATAACATGTTCGATCAGTGCAAACAGGACTAAAAAATAAGTGCCAGCAGGGGGAGGGTGCACTAGGCAGGTACTCAGGAGGAAGGAAAAAACAAGAGGTTAGAGACTAGAGGGCCAGGTGTTCTAATGGGGCAGGGAGTGGGCCCAGTGCAAGGTTGCCAAGTAATAGTTAACTCAACCAGTTACAGGAGTATAAGTGCTAATTAGCGCTGAAGCCCCTGCCATACTAGGCTGGGGGGAGAGAGTGGGGCTCCGCTTGTGTGCTACGAGGTGCAGGGACATGTGGAGGATAATTTCAGGAAGTTCCAAAGGGAAGCTTTAAAGCTGGGATGGGAGAAGGAGGACCGAGTTAGGGCAGGGAGCGAGTTCCACATTTTTGGAGCATTGGCGGTGAAGGCCCGCTCGCCCGCAAGAGTGCAGGTTTTAGGAACCAAGCGATCCAGCGTCGCCCTAGATCTTGGGTGGTAGGATGGGGTGCCGAGTTTGAGGGGAAGGGCGAGGGCAGAAGGGGTGGCCGATCTGATAATGTTGCCAGCGAAGTTTCCGAGTACGAAGGTGTGGTGCTTCTCTGGAGGGAGCCACTCCAGACGCGTGTAGAGATCACAGCAGTGCGTGAGAGGAGGGACGGAGAGCGCAAAGTGGCAGATATTATTGTAGGCCGTGTCCCATTTCGAGAGGCTGGATTTAGGTACCGGGGCAAAGGTTACAAGCCCATAGCAATAATATTGAATCCAGATGTTTCTTTCTTTTGCCAAGCACTCCGAAGTATATCTTCCTTTGTTCGAAAACTACTAAATTTGATTATGATTGATATGGGACATGCAGTGTTATCTTTCAGATTGGGCATTAGCGCTCTGTGAGCCCGTTCGATTCTTAGCTCATATGTAGCTGGTAGCTCCAGTACATTCTTCAGTAAGTCCGTGATAAACTCTGACATCAGACCTGTCTCCGCTCCTTCTTTCAAGCCATGTAGCCTCAAATTATCTCTCCGTGAATGGCTTTCCAAATCAGTACATTTTTTTTCCAAGTTCTATGACATCGTGGCATAAGTCGCGAACTGTTTGACCGATGTGAAGAACATTATCTTCGTTTTGGGATATGCGATCTTCCGTCTCTTGTACCCTGCGTTCCACCTGTTGCATATTTTGATTTAATTGGTGAAATTCTGTCTTTTTTTCTGCCCGCATCTCCTTGATCTCTTTGAGGAGGACATCGAATCTCTGCCTGGTGAGCCTGTCTGTCTCCTTGTCCGTATTGTAAGATACAGTTTGGTCCGCCATGTGGTTTGAGCTTGCCACACTTGTCGGAGCAGGATTTTGAACACCTGTCGCATCTTTACTCCCTTTTGCTTGTTGCGGACGAGATCTGACTCCTTTTTCTTTAGCAGTAGTTCCGCTTGTCATTTACTTGCTTTTTTAGGCACAAATTCGATTTTTTTATGTATTTTATCGAGGGATTTCTAGCAGGTCGGCTGTGGAGCTAGGTTCTCAGCTGCGTGCCTGATCTATGGTGGAACGGGAAGTCTCCCATTACCACATTAACCTCGATTCACACCAGGATGCTGGTTTTGGAGCCTCAGTTTTCCAATCTCTGTTTCCTAGGTGTGCACCTTGTCTCTCTCCTCCCAGAGAACTTCTAGGAGTCTGCCAAATAGTGTGGATAGAGCATCATACCCACGTCACTAGAAACACAGGTTACTCACCTGTAATAGTACTTCTAGGAGTGGTATATGTTGTTCATCCACACGGACCCACCCAACCTCCCCAGGCTCAGGTGCACAATCTCTGCTTCCAGCGGGCAAGATCTGGTATCATGGGGCAGAGTCGAGGGATATACCACCTGGGTGGGTGGGAGGAGCCAGCTTGAAGACTTTCCAGCAACTCTTAAAGGGGAAAGGACACTGCCAGATAGTGTAGATGAACAACATATACCACTCCTAGAACTACTGCTACGGGTGAGTAACCTGTGTTTTCTGCTGCTGCTTGGAGTCCTTTTGGGCTGATGTCACAGAATCCAAGGTGACGTTGGACTTCTCGATGCAGGTGAGGTTGCCCTCGACCCCGGGCCCGAAAAAGTCGGTGCCCAGGAAAGGAACATCTGCCAGCTTGTGCTGAGTGTCTGCTGTGAAGATCAAGATTCTCAGTCAAGCTCTGTGGTGCATGGCTACTGCGGCCGCCACGGAGCAGGCACAGGAGTCCCCAGTGTCCATGGCCATCTGGAGCTGTTGTTCTGCTACAGCCTGGACCTGTTTGACCCTGGTCTGGAGGTCTACCGGCAGATGAGGAAGCACCTCATCTAGGGTGTCCAGCAGGGCATGGGAGAAGTGGGCCATAAGGAGGGCCGAGCTCTCCTGGCGAAGACCAGGTGGGGAGGCAGCATAGATCTTCTTAGCCGTGTGGTCCAACTTTTTTGATGCCTAGTCAGGCGGCTTGTCGATGTTCCCAGTATTTCCCAAGCGCCTGAACACTGAATCGGCCACCAGTCCCTCGGCCGAAGGGTGTTAAGTGAATCGCAACAGGGAATAGTGGGTACCGTGTACTTGCGGGCCATCAGGTAAGAGGGTGCAGGACAGGAAGCCGAGCGCTGCCAGAGCTCCAGGGCAGGGTCAAGAATGGCCTCTGCCACTGGGAAGGCCTGTAGGAGAGTCCCACCCGATCGAGGATCTCGGTCAGCAGGTAACGGGCCCATTTCTGGGTGGGCTCCATTTTAAGACCTGTGGACTCAGAGATCAGCCGAAAAGACCCCATAAATGAAGTAGGACCTTCTTCTGTCGAGATATCCCTCCCTCACTCCTCGTTGACCGGACAAGAGTGTAAGGAGGAACCCTTGGACTCAGAAGAGTCATTGAAAAGTGATCGGCCACCGGGGTCCCCACTGACCCTCTGAGGACGGTCACGAGTGACGGCGATTAACAGCCAGTGGGGAAGCCCCTTAGCTGGCCGAGACTCTTTAGTCGGAGCGCTGGCTGTCGGCTGTTTATCCGGCGGCTCCATGGGAATTGGTGGAGATGCCAGGGTTGGCCAAGCTGGGACCGTCTTGGTCGGCTCCTTAGGCAGAGAAGGCGTCAGCCTATCAGGTGAAAGCCAAGTGATGGCCGGTGAAGAGACCGGGGCCTACTTCATTCTGGTGAACACCAACTGTTGCCACATTTGCGCTGAAGCCTCCCCTTAGCCGAGGAGGATGTGTACGAAGAGTAGCAGTGGCACTGCTTCCCATGGTGTTGAGAGCGGGAATGCTGACATTATCAGGAGCCACTCAATCCACGGAAATAGGACCTCTACCTTGACTGCCAGGGGGACTGGCTGCGGGTCTCGGAGGGAGTCGGCGAATGCAGAGGCTCCTCCTGGTCCTGGTTGGAGACCAGAGGTGGCCTGTCAGCGAACTGATCCATCCCTTCCTACGGTCTTGAGCCAGGCCTGGAGTCCTGGACAAAGAAGTGTCTGCCTTTTCAGTCAACAACTGGTCAGTTGGTTCGAGAAAAATCTCAGCAGGGACTTCAACCCACGTCTCAGTCAACTGGCTTGACGGGTTACCGAGGAGCCGGCCCGAGAAGCTGGCAGCCACGGCCGAGGATTTGACTGAAGTGTGATCCGGAGAAGGGTGGGAATCTGATGCTCTCGACTGAGAATGCTCCTGATCCCACGAACGACGGTGAATCCTTTCTTTCTCTTTTTTTAGACTCTTTCTTGGATTTAGATTTGTGCTCAGAGGTTCCCTGACTGAGGTTTGGCAGGAACTGACACAATTCCTTGAAGGACCCCATGAAAGTTGAGCCCAGCCGAAGTGGCAGGAAGGCAGAAATCGAAGAGGAGTGAGCTGCGGCCTGGGCCGCCGCCTCCTCAGATGCCTCAAGCAGTTCAGTGGACCCCGCAGCCATGGAGACCACCCAACTGGCATCCTTCGACTTGATTGGCGGGTTCCGTTGGCCTGGGGGCCATAACTTGAGTCTGGCGAGGCAGTCCTCAAGAACGGTCGGGTGAAACGAGCGACAGAAATCGTAGGCCTGGGGATCATGCTCGTGCCTCAGGCAGTAGACGCACGTGGAGTGCAGGTCCGTATGGGATATCTTCTGCCTGCAAGGGCACCGGCGGAACCCTGGAGCAGACTTGTCCATTGCGATCAAGGATTGAGTTGAAGACAAACTCTAAATTGAAATTTTGAAGTAAATCCACAGATTTTACAGCAAAGGGCCTACTCAGCGTGAGAGTGGTACAGAGGGAACCTGCTTCTTCCAGCAGAAAGGAAGATCTGGCATCATGGGGTGGAGTCGAGGGAGTTACCACCCGGGTGGGTGGGAGAAGCCAGCTTGAAGACATTTCCAGCAAGTCTTAAAGGAAAAGGCAACTGCCAGAAGTGTGGATAGAACATCATATCTACATCCCTAGAATCACAGTTTTTTGTTGGGAGCGCCTGACTGTTTTGGTGATACTGTCCGTGTAGGATAGCTGCTGGTAAAGGAAAAGCCAGTGCATTTTGAAGTGTACATTTTCAGTAGAGGATCCAGATAGAGTTGTGATTTGCCGAATATTGCATGGATGTGACTATAGGTAAAGCACATTGTTTAGGGTATGGACCTGCTGATTTATAGCACATTTATGATCATCATAAAAATGTATGACAAAGGAGGTGCAAGCTGAGAACACAGAAGAAACTGTTGACTTTCATAAAATTCAGTTTTTACACAGAAAGAATCTGTGGGTAGAATAAGGGCTGTTGGCCCATCACATCTTCCCATTCCTACCTAATGTTGAGTGAGAGCGCTCCAGAGACTCTTCACTCTTCCCTTCTCCATCCCTTTTTAGTGTGATCTTTACCAAGCCCTTGTATTTGTCCCACCCTCTTTTGAATCCCTTCACTGATTTTGCGCCATAGACCACTTCCTGAATCAGCCTTTTCCACCCTCCTTCACCCTTTCCATGAAAAAGTACTTCCTGGTATCAGTCCCCCACTAGCTTCATGGAGTTGCCGCGGTATTTGTGTTCCCACTCAGTCTGAACAATCTGCTGCTATAATTTAATTTGCACTGGGAAGGTATTTGTATGTTTGTCATGAATCCTCTCTCCCTTTTCTCCTTAGGTGCACACGTTCAGATCTGCCAACCTGTCCCTGTAAGTCCTCTGCTGTGTCCATTTTGGTTACCTTCTTCTGCACTGCCTCCACTCTCTCCTTCTTTAGATGCAGATTCCAAAATTGCATGTAGTACTCTTGACATTCTACAGACCCCTGTTCCATGCTTGCCTTCAGAGCCTACTTTTTTTTTTTTTCAGATTTCATCTCTCTTGTCACCTGTGCTGCCCTCTCTGCTTGGCTGTCTCCCAGCCTCATCTGTTCAGTTCTTTATTACTTACCCAACCTGCATGAGGTTTATAGGTAATTCTGCTCCCCATTGTGGATTGTGTTGGGGTGGAGGCACGTCCACAGCAGGCTCATGAAGAGTGGGAAGCTTGTGGGTGGTTGGGTGCGGCAGGCCCGTGTGTGCCAGGGTCATTGTGCTAAGCTCTGGGGTTTTCCATCTTGTGTTTCCACCAGCTCCCCCCTCCCCCAGACAAAGGTGATGAGAATTCCCAAACACATTTCCAGCTGCACGGCCACTTGTCCCCAGTAGCAGCGGAGAGTACTACCCTTCCTTTGGCTGACCACCAGCATCACAGGCTCATTTCTGAACCTGGGCCACTGATGTTGCCAGCAGTATGTGTACCTGACTGTACCGACAGGCCGGTTTCTACAGCCTATTTTTGAATATGTGAGGTATTTAAAGATTGGTGGTAACACAGTCATTTGGCTATACATGGCTTGTTCAGCCACAGACATCTAGACCTCGCACAGGAGGAATTGGATAAGAGCCCCGGTACTAGTCCCCTTAAGGGCCTGATAGCGGCCCTATCCTCTTTTCGGGTGCTCTCTGTTCATCTCATTCTGCCAGCACCGAGATATGTTCTGAGCCCTGTGGCCCTGTTTGCCAATCCCCTATGTCTTCAGGCTTGCCTTGCCTTCTTGCCAGCTTATCTCAGTAATTGGTGCCCTCACTTGTTCTCCATTTAAGCCCCTCTGCATGGTCATGGAGTTTTAAGTTAATGCCACGGGTTGCGTTTTTGGTGGCCAGGTATTTTACAGAGCCCTTCTCATTTTCCCAAGGTACAGCTTGGTATGTTTACCCTGTCAGGTAGTGTATTACTTTCTTGTCGGCCAGAATGTCCACCATCGCTGTGCCTGCACCTAGCCAATCCTGTTTGGCCCCATTTTTATTTATTTATTTAAGTCTAGGATTAGCACAATACCTTTGAGCCGAGGCTCTTTTACAACGGTTCCACGTCAGATGGTACAGTACACAATAAGCGACAGTAAATAATCATTTAACAATTGCCTAACGTGCAAATACAGTTGGGGTAAAGGATTTTGGAGAAAGAGGGAGCGAGGGAAGGTGTAGGGGTGAGGGGGAGGGCGATCAGAGAGTTTGAGATGAAGGGAAGGAGAACAGCAGGTAGGGGTAGTTGGGAGGGAGACAGGAGGAAAGGGGCGGGAGCCAGTGGGCCTTGTCAAGGACAGACAGATTAAAGTGCTAGGTTAGGGTGGCAGCATTTAGACCAAAGTGCTTGTTGTGGGGGCATAGGCAGGAGGGCGGTGGACTAATTGGGTGAGCAGTCACAGGAGCTGGAGGCAAGTAGCGAGAGTCGTAGTCTGGACTTAAAAACTCCAAGCGTCGGTGCTGGAGAGATGTCACTACTAAGGGAGTTAAGCCAGCTGGGTGCCCTGTAGGAAAATGATCTTTGACCTTGAGTAGTGTGGCACCTCGGGATTTGTAGGGAGTATTGCGTGGACCTCCTCGTATTGGAGTTGCTGGATCTGGGTATGAGGAGAGCACAGACACTGGCGGAGCAATACCCATCGTTATTTTCTTGGCCATAATACAGGTTTGGTATTTTATTCTGTGAAGTTGAAGCCAGTTGGTCTGGGAGTAGAGGTCACAAGTGTGAGTGAGACGGTACAGTCCAGTGATGAGCCGACAGGCTTTATTTAGGGAGATAGTTACACGTTTGAGGGAGGTGGCGGTGGCTGAGCCATAGAAGATAAGGCCGTAGTCGATAATACTAACGACTGAGCTTTGGACGGCAATAGACAGGGCATCAGAGGTTAGATGTTTCCTATGCCGGAACAGTAGGCCCAGTCGAGTATTAGCGGCCTTTGCCACATTGTTAATGTGGACAGCGTAGGTGAGATGGGAGTCAAGGGTGATGCCAAGGTACTTGAAGGATTGCGTTTGTTCCAGCGTGACTCCTTGTTTAGTTTTGATTGAGAGTTGGTAGTGCTTGTTTTTGTTGTGGTGGCTGCAAAACATCATGTATTTTGTCTTCTTCTGATTGAGGATCAGTTTATGAGAAGAGAACCAGGCCGTGACAGATGAGAAACCCTGTTGGAGTTTTTCTTGCAGAGGCTTTGGGTCATGGTGAGAGGCTAATAAACCGCGTCATCAACGTAGAGTAAGATTTGCTCGAGGCAGGACTCCGGTAGTGCATTTAGGAACAGGCTGAAGAGGAGGGGTCCCAGGATGGAACCCTGGGAGACCCCCGAGCGGGCAGGTCTTGAATCAGAGAGGGTATCAGCAATTCTTACTCTCTGGGTCCGATTGTCCAGGTAACTTTTGAACCAGCTGATAGTCAAGTGAGAGCCCAGCATTATGCAGCTGGACTAGCGGGAGGTGGTAGTTAACGGTGTCGAAAGCATTTTTTCAGATCGATAAAAATCGATCCAGTTAGTTGGCCTTTGTCCAGCGAGTTATGAATAGCACTGGTGACTTTAAGGAGAGCAGAGGAGGTGCTGTGCCCTTTCCTGAAACCATGTTGTTGCCTGCAGAGTACTTTGTGTTTATCCAAAAAGTCAGTAAGCTGGTCAGAGACAATATGTTCCAGCGCCTTGGAGAGGGGAGGAAGGATTGAAATGGGTCTGAAATTCTCAAGGGCAGTTTTGTTACCACCTTTGTGGACTGAGGTAACGGTGGCAGATTTCCACTTATCTGGGAATTGGTTTAGGATATTGGTCAGGGGCCCTAGCACCTCTTCTAGAGTGAGAGACAGGAGTTTGAGATCAAGGGTGTCATTGCTGAATCTTGATTTGCTAATAGCTTTGGTGACATACTTGCGAGCCTGATGGGTTTTGACCTCTTTAAAGTAGAAACGTGGCTTATTTGAGGTAGTGGTCGATTGGGACATAGGAACTTCCTCTCCAGTGAAGAAATCATTTTCATCCTGAGAAGTTTAGCAGGGCCAGTAAGGTTATCTTGACTAAACCATAGGAGTTGGTACCAGAGACTGGTTATTCGTCCTGTTGACTTCGGCACAGTTGGGGTCCTTGATTTCTTGACAGACGCTTATCACATGGTGATGGGATAACATCACTTTATTCCCTTCTTCACAGAGGAAGTAAACTAAAAGGTTTTTTTTGTAAATGGAATAACACACTCTAGAGTTAATGGATGAAACTATGCTAAATGCACCACCTGTGTGGTTGAAAGCTGTCTGTTGGTCCATGGGCCCAACCCTCCTGGGATGGCAGTGTTTAGTAATGGTTATACAATAGACTTCAGAATTCCCTGTATCAAAACACATCACATGACTGTTCATTTATTCCCAGTACATGCATGGTCTGTCACCAGCCTAACATATTCTACCAGGCAACAGCCTAACCACACAAAAATAAACCCTTTTGTCATTATTAAAAAAAAAAAAAAAAAAAATCTTCCATTTTACAAGCGCAGTAAGCCATTTCAGATGTGCACTTCTTAAGAAATAATTCACTTTCAGAATGCATTGAAAGGCACTGGACCAGGACTTCCGGTGATGTCACCAGCATCATGGCATCTTAGACGAACAACTCCCCCCCGCATCAACAATAAAAACGTTTCCACATAGTTCAGAGTAAACAACTGGGGGTAAAAATGCAAAACCTGCATAGTGGAAACTCAGCTGGAAAAAGATCCCGTTCAAAAAACCGGAAAACGAAGGCGGATCAAGGAGGATTGAGCTCAGCAAGTTCAGTGAATAGCAGGAGAGAGCCTCCATTGAGTATGGCGGGTGGAGACACGGAGAAAGAACTGGAAACTCTGTCCTGATCTAGATTTGAAACCCTTCTTTCCGAAATCAAGCAGTTCTGATCGGAAACAAAGCAAGAATTCGACAAGCTGCATTCTGATTTAAAGGGTTTGGAAACCAGAATGACCTCCGAGGAGGAACGCATATCGACCACTAAAGATGATTTAATCCAAATTTCACGCACAATGGAAGCTATAGTACACCAACAAGAGCTCACCACTGCCAAATGCATAGACCTAGAGGCTCGCTCCCGTAGAGACAATCTAAGAATATATGGTTTACCCGAAGCTATGGAGGTTGGGGAGATGACAGATTTTTTGGAGGACCTGCTAAACCATGTTTTGAATTTACCCCCAGCATTCCAATTCAGGATCGAAAGAGCACACAGAGCATTGGTGCCTAAACCGACTGCAGCGTCTACCAGGCCGCAGTCAATCATTGCGAAATTCTCGAGCTTCCGGGAGAAAGAGCAAATCCTACGGGCAGCCTGGAAACAAGGGCGAGTTGAATACAACGGGGCCTGCCTGTCGTTTGACCAAGATTACCCCCCCTGTAATCCAACAACAACGGATGGCATACACCCCGATACTTCGGAAATTGAAAGCCCTAAATATTAGATTCCAAACCCCTTATCCATCTCGCCTGCGAGTGTTCTGGGAGGCTGGTACAGAACTATACTATTCATGTGAAGAAGCACTTCGAGCAATGAGAGACAAAGGGCATGACATATCAGAGGCCCCCACTCGTAAGGATCCTCCGGCCGTTTTGCAGAATCCATGGTGTCAGGCTGGACTTCATCACCCCTCTTGACCAGGAAGGAAAGCAGCGGTTAACTCACTTCAAGACATCAGAAAGATGCTGCAGAGACTCACCCACCCTCAGGCCCCTGAGGAGACATCAACCGAAAAGGACGGAGGACACTTGAAGTTTGATCCTTTTGAAATTAACTGGTACCTGGGTTTGGGAGAGGCCTCTTACCGGTGTCTTAACTTCGTATGAGTGGAGTTGACCTCGCAGTCTATGCAAGAAGGATCTGTAGAAATTTACTTCGAGGCCTCCGTGCGAGGCCTAGTTGGTAACTGTTGTGCACCTTGAGGGGAAGGAGGGGGATATGGAGGGGTTGAGTCGCCTGTAAACTTTATTGTGTGATGGGGAACACGGAACAATTGGACATGATATTTGGCAGGCGGCGAGATCACCTCAGCAGAGCTCTACGTTAATGACCCCACAGATATCAAAGTGTTCACTCACTGGGAGAGGGGAAAATAGGGGTTGGGAAGCTGAAGCCTAGTAACGCTGTAAATCCCTATGTGGCTCTGAGAGGCCTAAGGGGGGGCTCCTTCTCGAGCAGACTGGCTTTATTGAGTCTCGCTAGCAGATCTTGTAGCTATTAAGTGTTTACCTTGGGAGAGACATGATTGATAAATGTAGAGTCTCGGCTGAAGGGCTGTGCTCGAGAGGGAGGCTGTAGAAGCTATGACATCATCATTATGTTTCTGCCCTCGGCAGGAACACGGATGAAGCGAATATAAACATTAGGAAGGTCTGAACCAGCCTAGCAAAATGCTGGAGCACATCTTGGAGGGGCATGCCTCGAGCAGCCATAGGTCGCTCAATTTAAGCGAAACTGAGTGGGGGGATGCAGACATTTGGGGTCCTTGGTGTCCTGTGAAGGAGGATACCGGGGACATCCCATGGATCCGGACTGGGTTTATGCACCCATTTTGTAAAGATGAGGAGGTTCACATTTATTAGACACCCCTCGGGCGGCAGACTGCTTCAGTCCAGGAAGTTAAAGGCAGAACGTTTGAAATACGCTTCCGGTTTTGTTTCAAGTATATGCTAAAGAAACAACTAATATTGTTTGTGATCTACAAATGAAGGGCTATTTCTCACTAGTAACGGTACATTAATGTTAAATCGGGCAACTCCTATAATTTCTTATTTATTTACACAGTGGGTGAGGGGATCATCGGGGCAAAATCAAAGGCAGAGGAAACATGGGATCGCTTTTTTACAGCCTCGACAAAGGAGGAGGGCTAAGGGGGGGAAGAGAGCTGAATACCCAGATTGATTATACTGGAAGGTCTACTGCCAGTATACCATAAGTTTCTTATGGGTACAATGTTGGGGATGATATGCCAAGACATCTGGCAAGGACCTGATAAGGTTAAGGTCCAGGAGGAGCGAGTCATTTTATTGGCTCCCTTTCCTCCTATTCGAGTCCTACAAGCGCGAACGATTAGAGAACGGTATTTACTGTTCTCCTACCTTGGGAGTAATCTTGTAAATAGTTTTTCCATATGGGGAGGGATCGCTCTGTTAGCGCCACCCCACAGGAGGTTTGAAATTTGTTGTTTTCTCTGTGTTACATGATGTTGAGAATCACAAAGTCAAAGGTAGACCTTCAATGGCATGTTATATCAGATCAATATATAAAAATGCAAAGATTGTTACATTTCTGGGGAGGAATTGGAGACAGGGGAGAGGGGAGCACCGACATACATTGTAGAGGGGACAGAAAGGGGGGGGCCCTATGCAGATGGGGCTATGGGTCTGGCCGGTAAATGGACGATAATACCAACATAAGAATTGTCTCTCACAACGTTAATGGGCTAAATAACCCGGTGAAAAGGCATAAAATCATGTCAGCTATAAAAAGACAGAAGCCCATGTTTGTTTTATTGCAAGAAACCCATTTAAATAAAATTGAACATCAGAAACTGGGGAAGTTTGGGTATGAACAAGTGATCGCTGCCTCATATGGGCAGGGAAAAAGAAGCGGCTCTGCAATTCTGATCTCCAAATGAACACAATTCCAGAGGCTGGCCAGTTATGCAGACCCTGAGGGCCGTTTGGCCATTGTATCAGGGAACCTTGAGGGCATCCCCATTACACTGGTCTCCCTGTATGCCCCCCCCTCCCCCGGGCTCTACTGCGGACGTCTTTCGGTCCTTACTTCATAAAATAATGGAGCAGCAGAGGGGATTACTAATAGTAGGGGGAGACCTAAACCAGGTGTGGGAGCAAATCGACACGTCCAAAACTAAGGCATTCCGACAAAATCCAGCTAGTAAACTCATTAAGAAACGGCTAAAGGGAGCTTTCTGGGTTGATGCCTGGAGAAGACATAACAAAAATAAGCGAGAGTACACACACTACTCATTCCCCCATGGCTCCTTTGCCAGAATTGACTATCTGTTGATTTCTGGAGAACACCAGGACCAAGTCGTGGATTGTAAACCTATCCCATCGGTTCTCTCTGATCACTCCCAGCTATTGCTGCGTTTGAATTGGAAAGTCCAAAGGGGTCAGTCTCTCTGGAAGTTTAACAGTTATTTTCTTAATGTAAAAGAGTTTACAGACATGGCCACTATGAGGCTGTCACAAATACAACAAGATAATAAGTACCCCAGGGTGCCGAGCACGGTACTCTGGGATACGGTGAAAGCAGTTTTCAGAGGTGACTTTATCAAGTTTGCTGCCCACTTTAGAAAGCAACAAAATCGGCGGATGGAAGAGCTTCAAAATCAATTATTGGTTCTACAGGGACGCCAGGCAGGGTGGGACAAAACAGTAGTATCAGACATACAAAACATTAAACAGCAGATCCAAAAACTAATTGATGTAATAACGGAGCAAGCACTGCAGTGTTTGCGGCAAAGATACCATGAAAGTGGCCCTAGAGCCTCCCGCGTCCTAGCCCACCGGCTGAGACAACATACTGCCAGGACTACAATTGCTCGGATTAGAGACCCCAAGACAGGTCAGATATTAAGTTCCCCGGAGAAAATTTAGAATAGTTTCTGAGACTTCTATTCAAGTCTATACACTTTGGAACAAATGTCGGATAGAGAGCAAATCAGGTCATACTTGGCGAATTTAAAATTACCAAGGCTGACGGAAGAGATTAAAGATTCTCTTGACTCCCCTATCTCCTCAACAGAATTGGTTTCAGTGATTAAAAGACTGAAATCAAAAAAATCCCTGGGTCCTGATGGATACACCCCCGAGTTCTTTAAGTTTTTTGTCAAAGAAATTAAAGGCCCCCTATTGGAGGCTTGCAAGGAAGCACAAACGGGGGAGGTGCTCCCTGACTCCTGGAATTATGCAGTTACAGTATATCAAGTGTCCCTAAGCCAGGTAAAGATACCACACAGTGTAATGCTTTTGGCCCTATATCTGTTTTAAATATTGATTATAAGTTATATGCATCTATTTTGGCGAGACGTCTGGAAGTGGTACTGCCTGATCTGGTCAATTATGACCAGACGGGCTTTATCCTTGGTAGACAGACCCAGGATAATATCAAAAGATCCCTGCAGGTCCTGCACCAGGTGGCCCGGTCGGGGGCTCCCTGCATGCTGCTAAGCTTGGACGCAGAGAAGGCCTTCGACCGGGTGGCATGGTGCTTCCTGAATTTAACTATGGGGGCATTCGGATTTTCCAAATCCTTCATTAAAATTATAAATAACATATACACTAGCCCCAAGGCATATATAAAGATTAATGGTAGAGTCCCCCCATTGCTCTCTATCAGGGCACTAGGCAGGGGTGCCCCCTTCCCCACTCCTCTTTGCTTTATATTTGGAGCCTCTGGCCCAAGCATTAAGACAGGATGAGTTAGTACAGGGCTGGGATATGGGTGGGGATACACATAAACTGGCGCTTTATGCAGATGACTTATTAATCTACCTCAGAAACCCAGAGCAATCACTGGAACCCTTGTGGGCTCGGCTGTCGGAATTTAGCCTCCTGGCGGGGTACAAAATAAATATGAACAAGACGGAAATCTTAAGAACATGTTATGAACCATCGGAACAAATTCAACAGAAATTCCCTTTTAAATGGAATGCATCCCAAATTAAATACCTTGGGGTACAATTGAGCTCTCAACCGGAACTGATGTTTTCCCTTAATTTTCTCCCAGTGTTGGAGAGAATTAAGGTGGAATTAGATCAGTGGGCCCCTATTCCTATACCATTGATTCAAAGAGTGGAAGCGATAAAAATGGTAATGCTTTCTAAGTTCTTATATTTGGTACAGACAATCCCTATTCAGATCCCAGACACATACTTTCAAACATTAAATAGGACAATCTCTCGTTTTATCTGGGGTTCACAAAAACCTTAGAATCCGCCTTTTGGCCCTCCAGATCCCGAAGGCAGAAGGGGGCTTGGCATTGCCAAACTTTAAATTATATCATTATGCAGCCCAGTTACGAACAGCCTTTTATTGGCTGGATCAGACATATATGACCAAGTGGAAATCTCTATAGTTAGGGGAAACTAAACCACGGAAAAACTTGAATGCTATGCTCCTTGGACAAAGAGGTAGGTTAAACACAGGACAGGTTGATAATCCCTACACAGCCTCCACTCTGACGGTGTGGTATGGAATTTTGGGAGACAAAAGTGTTAAGAGCTGGAGGAATTTGTTGACTTCCATTCCATATCTAGAGTCATTTACCCCCAGTAAGTGGGACGTAGGATTTAAGGGACGGGAAGAGAGGGGCCTACACCTGATTTGGCATCTCCTAAAGGATGGTGAGAGTCAGCCGTTTGAATCATTGGTTCACAGGTATGGAATTTCATGGAAAGATAGATTTAAATACTTCCAAATTAGAAATTATATTACTAATTTAGTGATGCAGCGCAAGATTGTGGGCTCATCTCCTCCAGAGATTGCATACACTCTCAGGAAAGCAATAGAGGGAGACCCGATCAGATCCTATATTATCTCTAAACTTTATCAGGTACTTCTGTCCTGGAAGGGAGATTCCTCCTCTTATATTAGGATAGCCTGGGAGCGGGACCTGGGAACCCGGATCCCTGAGGAACTATGGGCGTGGACACAAACGAGAATCCATTGGGGCATAGCGGCAGTTAGTTGGCAGGAGTTCTCATGGAAGATTTTTATTCGATATTTTCGAACCCCAGCGAGCCAAATGAAATACCGAGACTCCCTATCTCTGTACTGTTGGAGAAACTGTGGACATTCTCCCGCATCATTAGTCCACATAATGTGGGATTGTCCTGTTCTGACTCCCTTCATGCAAGATCTTCAGCAGGCCTTACAGATGATATTGGCGCCTAATTTGGAAATCTCCTCCCTCTGTTACTTCTTTTTGGATCTGCCCAAGGAATACCAGGATTCCCTAACAATCAGGTTCCTGAAAATCTAATTTTTAGCTGCTCAAAAAACAATCACTTGTAACTGGCACTCTTCCAAAGTCATCACCCTGAATATGTGGCAAGACCGCATGATAGACCTGTATAGAATGGAGGCTCTAACTGCCACTATTAATAAAAGGGTTCCCAGCTTTGAGATTTTGTGGAGGAGATGGGTTATATATATGGCAGGGGTGAGACCTGATTTCTTGCCCTGATAAGGCTTTGCTGGACTTGCTATGAGGGGGCCCAGTGGGCAGGACGCATTTTGTAACACATAGTCCTGTACCCCATGAATGGAGTCCCTGTGTTTCAATTGTGACTAAGGTAGGGCAGGGTGATTTGGCGGTTCCTTCTCTCCTCCTCTTCATTACATTTATAGGTCATTACATTTAAAGGTCTTTTCTTTTAAAGGTACTCCCTGGAAGTTGAATTAGGTGAATCTGTTAATCATTTTCCAGTAAGCTAGGAGGATGTCTTAGGCTACCTTTTGTTTAGATTCTTATTTGCATAAATATGTGGCTATTAGCCCTACTCTTGTAATATGATCGATGAAATTCCTGTGAAATTACAAAAGAAGAGGAAAGTAGTTAAGTTAAATGAAAGAAATGTCTGTTGTATGTATGTCCTGTATGTATGAGGAAATTTAAAAATAAAGAAAGTTTAAAAAAAAATGAAAGGCACTGGACCGTTGGCCTCATGCCTTCCAGTTTACCCAGAGGGTGAATGAATTCTCTAGAAACGCATGCCCTGTTGTGGGTTACTGCTTACATACATACATATGGGTGTGTTTATACTCCAGTATAGGCACACCTTGGGTGTGTTGCAAGGCACATGATGTTTACATCTAGTGCCTTTGAACAGCGTACAGGTGAATATATTGAAGTCTAACCTACCCTCTGGAGTGTGGTATACTGGTTTTAAAATGGGCAGATTTCTTAGGTTAGATTAAAAAAAAGTAATTTTTTTTTTCAACTAGTAACTAATAAAAACTTGTACAAAATTATAATAATCTTTGTGGCTATGCCTTGACAGTCCTCCCTTCTATTCTCTGCTATAATCCCCTCCTTTTCCCACTAGGGTGCCAGTGATGTTTCCTGTTATCCCCATATCCTTTCGTCCTTCAAAGCTGTAACAGTGGGGAACTTCGCTAATTTCTGGAACTGGAGACATATCCTAACTGCAGTGAAAATTGAGAGGTGAGTGGAACGCTCCCTAGTATGGAACCCGATATTCCCTTCTTTGCCACAAGTTGTTGCCTTGGTAGTAACAGCAGGCACACAAGGAAGTTGTTTTTACAGTTTGGCCTTACACTTAGGTGGTAAACAGGTTTTTTCATGTGTTTTATTTTTTGTCTAGTTTGCTAGTTTGGCCTTCAGTTTTAGGTTTTCTTAGTTAGCTTTTTTCTTTCATTAACAGGTGACGTCATGACAGTCAAACAGACCAGGCATCTGCATAGGGCCTCAATGGGACTCTCCGCCCTCCGCCAGGGATCTCTTCTACCTCCTAGCTGGACCTCACTAAATCCAGTTCCAGTCCACCCAACATATTTTTCCTTTCAAAATCCTGTGTGAACATGATTTGTTTTCCTTCCTTCAGTGCAGTGGCTGCTGCTACAGTCCTGTTCAGTTGACTCATGGTATCTGGATCTTATGGCGTCCAGTAAATGTTTTACTACATACTGACTGCAGTCCGAGGCACCCACACTTTTGGAATGGAAGAAAACTGTTCATGCTTTTTCGGAAGAAGGAGGAGGAGGAGGAGGAGATCACTGAGAAACTGCTGTGCACCTAACTATGGACAGTCATATTTTTCCGTGATTGTGGTATGTTAATTTTCTGGGGAAAGACTTCTGTGTTGGAATTTCTTTTTAGGTTGAGTCGGATATACAGGATATGATTTTTTTTGTCAAGCATGTAAAGTAGATTCTGTTCAACCTATTACTAAGTTGGACTCTGTTCATAAACCAAAACTCCGGGGGTGGGACCAAGTTGTCACTACCTGTATCTTGTGTAACTTGGCCAATTTTCTTTTTCTCTCTCGTAGTGCTGGTCGCAGGGCTGAGTACTTCTGGGATCTTCCCTCCCAGGCTTCCATAGAGGCAGGAAGTAGACTTGAAGCACAGGGACACAGGTTCCACCCCCAGTGGATTGTGCCAGTGGTCTTCCTGCCTTCATGAAAGCAGTCAGCTTAGAGCACAGGTCTGTCACTTTGTGACATTAATACAGGATTTCTTCATTTGGGTTATTGTTTTTTTCTGCAGTTGGTGTCTTAAGAGCACTACACCTTTTGTAGTGCTGGGGAGCTTTGCCTTATTAGGCCCTACCCTGCACTGGGACTGGATACATCTCTTTTCGGCCAGGGCCTAGCTGACACAACCCTGCAATGTTGCACCATTAAGTAAATATCAGCAGCTTCAGCAGAAGGTGATTTGCAGCCCGTCACCACAGAGTTCCAGCAGTTCTTAGCTCATCAAAGAACCTCCTGCCTGCAGCTGGCGCTGGGGCCACACAGGAAGAACACACAGCTTGCCACCTTGACCAACTGTGACCATAGGAGCCTTGTGGCTGCAGCCAACCACTCACCTTGTAGTTCCAGCATTTCTTTGTTCAGTGAGAAGTCATTCGTGACTTGCGTGTGGCCGACCCTGGGACCACACACGAAGAACACACAGCTTGCAAGTTTGACCAGCCTTGACCATTAAGAGTCTCACAGATGCAGCCAACACTGGGACCACCCACGAGGATCATGGGGCTTGCCTTAGTTTCGAGGGGAGATAGCACCTGGGAGCTGCACTGAGTGCACACTTCGGTGAATGGCACATCAGCAGCTTTTTCCTGCTTTTCCAGAGACGCAGTAAGTACTGGACTTTGGTGGGGTGGGCAGCCCTTGTTTGGGGGATCGCTGTTCTTCTGAGCCAAAAAGATGTTCCTGTCTTTCAAGGGGTGTGAATTTCCCACTGGATGGCCATTTTGTTGGTGTGCCAAAACCACTGACTACAGTCCACACCTGCATTTTTCTTAATGGTCAGCAGCTCCTTGTTATGCTGCACTGAACAGCGACTTACTGGGCTTCCAGAGGATCTATTCCTTTCCCACGTTGGACAAGCTCATTACTTCGCCACACTGTGAGGGGCTTTGCACTTAGCAGCAAGTTCACTCACTACTACTGAACTCTTCAGTTAGAGTCTGTCTCAATGGGACTCTGTTCCCTCAAACAACTGAACTCTACAGGCAGGGTCTGTTTTCAACATCCTTTTTGTTCTGCCCCATGGCTGCAGACTTCTGCCAGCTGCATAGTGAGTCTGCTCAGTTTTTCTTTTGGCCTGTGTAGACCACGTCCACTTGCAGCGTGATGCCTACGGACAAACCAGGGAACAAGTGCTCTGAGGTCAATTCTTCTAAGGGAAAAATGTTCAACATGTAAGTCCTCCTCCTAGCCACAGTTGCGGGATCCCTGTGCCTCTAGTGTTAGAGGACAGCAGAATCTCTTGTTCATTCACGGATGGGGATCCTGCCACAACGGTCACAGGCAGGATGCTGATGAGCAGCCACATCTTCAACTGACTCCAGACCTCATTGCCAAAGTAGGCAGGTCTTTTGCTTTGGACCCAGCATGCCTTGGTCTACAGCCTCACTGTTTCTTCTCTGAGCCCTGCACAGAAAAAAGCCTGCAGTAAGACAATTCCGTCTTCCTCTTAGGAAGAAGAGGACCACCAAGATCATCACCACGCTATAAAAAAGAAACACTCCAGATCTCCTCACTGTTCTGAAGGAGAAGATGAACTCCCCTATCATCACAGAAAGAAAAAGAAATGGGTGAAGTCCTCCTCATGTTCTGAGTCGTATTCCTCATCTGCAGAAGAAGATGCACTACACTGTGATTCCTCAGATGTCTACACTGAGCCGGACAGACCTTTTGATACAGATGATCTTGACTTTCATCAAGAAAAAAAAAAAAAATTATTCTAGATGACAAGGGTGCAAGCCTCTGATACGGTGAATTGTAAGGTTCACTCATCCTTGAGAAAGGCATTCCAGGCCTCTGTGGCATCCATGAAGGTGGAAGAGTCTGAGAAGAACAAAGATCTGCTTAATTAGTTACAGCTCATGGGTTTGGCTTGTACTTAGTCTGCAGATGCCTCAGAGGATGCTGCCTGATGCTCAGCCAGAACCATGCCAGTATACATCAGGAGGCACAATATATTCATTGTGCATTAATATCAATAACATACACTGAGGAGTTTTGAGTCTTCCTCATCCTAGCAACTGCCTGTATGTTGTGCGCTACAGGGAATGGACTCCGACTATCAATTTTTTACTGGCCAGTTCCTATAGGCTAGGTGAGCATCCTGGCCCCACCCCTCATTGAAAGTTCTATGGTCTACCAAACCTCAGCGAGATGGAACCTATGGTTAAGGGCCTGGCAGATGATTGCCTTTTCAGAAAATACATTTAGTTAATGTGCCATACAAAGGAGGTCTCCTCTTGGCATGGCACTTAAGGACACAGTGAGGAACTCAGGAGAAACAGCCAAAGGTTTCTTTCCACAGTCAATATCCTACTGTGTACCCCTTTCCCCTGTCCCCCAGGACACATCTGGAAACAAGCATGTCTGCTCAGTATGTCTTTCTTGGTGAAACTTAATAAATAAATATCCAGAGACTGGAATTTGTTTGGCTGTTCCCAAAAACCTTTCCATGGCCAATCCTCCCTCAACAGATCAAGCAACCAAAACTGGGGCTTAAACAACAAATATGAGTGGCTGCCATTATAAGTACCTCCCGAAACCAACACAGCAGTCGGGGCAGAGACAACAGCAACCGTGTCTCAAGCAGCTGTACCAAAAAACAAACAAAAAAGTTTGCAGTGACAGTCTGGACCCATCCCCAAAGGCAGACTTTCCAATTTCCTTGGGGAATGGGTCCATTCAATGACTGCCAGATGGGTTTTGGGCATTGTGAACAAGGGGAGTATCTCATTGACTGTTACTTGAAGCCCCCAGTTCTTCATGTCGTTTCCTTTGCTGCTATCTTTCGAACCTGTCAAATAACTTGTAATGCTTAAGCAGTAATAGACCCACTTCTGGAAAGTGCCAGAGAACCTGTTCCTCTTCTGGGATGCAACAGAGGGGTGTACTCCCTATTCTTCAGTGTTCCTAAATGCACAGGGGTTTTCAGGGCAGTGTTGGACTTACAGTTTGTTCACAGCAGGTCCTTCAAGATGACGACTGTCTTGTCCATTATCAGAAAAGTCCAACAGGGGACTTCCGGTGACATCGTGAAGGAGTAAGCAGCAGGCATATGGGAGCTCCCCCACCACAACAAACATTTTTGCCTCTAAATGCAATATTTTCAACAATTCTGGGGGTTCTGTCCTTCACATCGACATTTTAGAGGAAGTGCTACAGAATTGTGCAACATTTATCTGCGGATGGCCCGAAATACACGGAACCACTTCTCTTGCCTACAAGAGGGTGACGACCACGAGGATAGTGGCCTTTTGGACTCCTAACATTGCCCAGAAGAAACAACTATCTCCTGCACCGCACGAGGCAAAGAAATCAAAGGGCTTTAAATCCCAGCTCGGAAAAAACTCACCTCTAATGAAAACGGTGCTCGAGGCCATTAAAGAATTCCGTGAAGAAATGCAGGATGCCCTTAAAGACATACGGGCCAACCTGGGCACCCTTAAGGGTCGCATGGATGAAGCAGACTGGTGAATTACCAGTAATACAGAGCGCCTGGTAACATCGGTCACCACACTAACCTATGAACAGTTACAGATATCAATGCATCAGGAAGACACTGAGAACCGTGGTCGCCATAAGAATATATGGCTTACCGGGGGGCAGGGGGGCCTCAGACATTGCTGCTTTCATTGATCACTTGCTCCTTGTGAAACTGGATCTTGGCCCCGACTTCCCCCTCGACATAAGAGTGCATAGAGCGCTAGGCCCTAAGTCATTTCGGCCTGATGCACAGCCTCGCCCTGTGGTGATTGGCTTCTTGAGTTATGCCACAAAAGATCAGTTGCTTCAGAAGGCCTGGCAACAGCAAAAAAAACTATATACTCAACGCATCGCTTATTTTTTGATAAAGATTATGCTCCAGCAACTCCGCGTTTAAGGAGAGAGTACATCCCTGTTTTTCCACAGTTGAGAGCACATGGTCTGAGATTTCGTATGCCTTACCCTGCAAAATTGGTGATCAGTTCCCAGATGGCCCAGTCACTTATAAATAATGCTTCAGATGCCAAGGCGGACTTGAAAGCCAGAGGGATTTATACTGAATGAGGAGGAGGGGTGGCTAATAGAAATCAGGCAGTCAACAACCGTCGAAGCCAGGATTTACCTCTTCCACTAGCCGAGATTCTTCAAAGACTCCAGCAGTTCTGCAATCCTGCCCTGGGTCAGGACATGCAACCCGGTCCGAATCCCAGTGGGGAGAAGTCGCGTAGCGGGTAAGGGCATCCTTAAAGTACTCAAATTTTATTGGGGGTAAAATACGTGGGCGGAGTAGAAGTTGAGGCTTCGAGCTGGTATAAACACTTATAGGCTCCAAGGTAGTGGGGAGGGCTTCATTTTGGCGTGATACATCTGTCTGGTAATGGGACCTCCACATCTTGTAATATTGTAATGGCTGACCGTCTAGGCACAGTAAACTCCCCAGCAATATAAATTAAAACGTAATAACACTGGTTCTGAGCTTGGGGGGGGGCGGGGTGTAATATCAGACAGATGCAAAATGGGATGGGATATAAAGGAGTGATTTTCCCGTGATCTGGGCCAGAACAAAAGTGCACTGAGGGGGCCACTGGAGCCCTGGGATGTTTGGGGTGTTTATTCCGGGGGGAGGTCCTCGACGGTTGTTGGGGTTTGCCCTCTGAGATTGATAATGGTCACATTTGGGGACAGAGTGGACGCACGGGGTCTTTTAGTAATCCGGCCTGCGAATGATACCCCCTGTGCAGTGCTGGGTTGGATGTACTTCTAGGTCATATTTGAAACACCAGTGTTAACTTAAAGAAGGTGAATGGGGTATCTGAGGATGAATAAAGAGCTGTCGCTGCCTTATACTGATGACATTGTTGGTACAAACAGGAGTTGTTTTATGCGTGGGAGCTCTCTTGGGGATTACGTCACCATTTAAGGTGGAGTAGATGGGGGCGGTATTGTTAAGGCCCCACATAGATATATGATACTGTTGGGGTTGTGGCAACAAGGTAGGCTCCTCTGTGGAGGGTCAAATGTGCCTATTAGGGAGAACACCTATCGCTGCAACTGTGGGTCACTCGGGCACTAATAACTCCCCAGTAACGTAAGGCAAGGCATAGACTCGCAACAGGAAGTAAAATGGTAGCCCCCTTGGAGTAATAATAATTTCTTTTGATTAGAGATGGATCTCCACGTGTACTGAGGCCTGCATGGCCTTATGGTTTGCTCCAACCTCATCACGAGGAGTGAGAGGGTAATACATGCCACTGAGGCCCTGTGTCGATACATGCCTGCTCAGCGGGTATGACGGGCAGTCCACTTAGAGGGACAATGCTTTCCCTAGTTGGTTATAGCAATAAGCTATAGTAAGTTATAAGAAGCCTTGGTTCCTCTCTTACCCCTCTCACGTTAATGTTTGGCACTGAGATGGGATGAAGTGCGAGTGCCTATAAACAGCTGCAGCTGGGTCTCTCCTGCAGATTGAAGCTCCTAGATCAATGCATTTCTTTCTTTGCTATGGCTGTAAATACTACTGTGGTTTAAATAATTTTGACTGTAAAATTCAGATAAATGCTTATAGATATCTCAATCTGACATCAGATACCCTCTAGTGGGGAAATGGGGAATTTTAATTATGACATTATTCTCAAAAGAGCAGGTCATTGATTATAAATTCTTAATATGCTGACAGGTACTGTTGACATTCGGGGTCTCAGAGTAAAAATAGTGATTGGTTTGGTGGGGGAGAAGGGGTTGGAACTCGGAGAGCTACTGCAAATGTTGCAAAGTCCTATGGTGCTTTATATATCATGCATCCTGTCAGGAGTGGTGTTGGTGATAATGAGCCATGTCATCTGGCAAGGACCCATTAGTCTCAGGGTCCAGGAGGAACGAGCCTTCGCTATGGCTCCTTCTCCTCCCATTCGAGTATTGATTACTCGAACTTCCAGAGAACAGCATACTTTGTTCCCCTACCTTGGGAGTTACTTTGTAAATAATTTTTACTCTTGGGTAAGGGCTGCTCAGTTAGCAGCTGCTTATAGGATTCCTAAGTTTATATGTTATGTTTGTGTTGATGTTTGGTTACCTGATATAGTTATAAACAGCTTTATAGGCAAATTACATTTAAACATCAAGGGGGATGGCATGGTTTACTACAAATATTAGGGAGATCATGGAATAACACTGGAAAGTTGGGGAGGTGTATCGTCGAAAATTTCAGGAAAGTTGCTGGGGATTGGAGAGTCTGACCCCATGTATTTAAGGATTTATAGTTCTGTTTACACAAATGGGGGGTAATAATATTATTAAAATAATTTCCCATAATGTTAACGGATCAAATTATCCGGTAAAACAATACAAAGTTATGTCTACCATAAAAAGACAGAGCCCCTCATTTGTTTACTACAAGAAACTCACCTTAATAGATCTGAACACCAGAAGCTGAGGAAATTTGGTTATGATCAGGTGGTAGCAGCCTCTTTTGGGAAGGGAAAAAAGAAGGAGCTCTGCTATACTGGTCTCCAGAGGAACCCAATTTCAAAAGACGGCCAGTTACATGGATCCAGAGGGTCATTTGTCTGTACTTTCGGGTAATTTGGAAGGTGCTCCTATCACATTGGCCTCCTTGTATGCACCTCCAGGCTCTACGAAAGAGGTCATCTGTTCTTTACTTCACAAAATTACTGAACATCACAAGGGATTGTTATTGGTAGGTGGGGATTTAAATAAGATTTGGGATCAAAAAGATACATCCAAAATTAAGTCCTTCCGGCAGAAACCGGCTAGTAGGCTAATTAGGGGTCATTTAAAGGGGGCTTTCTGGGTAGACGCCTGGAGAAGGCAGAACAAAAATAAAAAAGAATATACACACTACTCATTCCCTCATGGCTCATATGCCAGGATTGACTAAATGTTGATCTCGGGAGAACACCAAGATCAGGTACTGGAATGTAGACATGTTACGTCTGTTCTTTCTGATCATGCTCAGTTGCTACTGAGATTGAATTGGAAGGTCAAAAAGGGTCAGTCCCTCTGGAAATTTAATAATTATTTTCTAAATTTAAAGGAATTTACGGACATGGCTACTGCTAGACTAGCTCAAATCCAACAGGACAATGAGTCCCCTGAGATATCTGACACTGTGTTATGGGACACAATCAAGACAATATTCAGGCGAGACTGTATCAGATTTGCTGTCCATTTTAAATGACAAAATTAACAACTGGAAGATCTCCAAAGGCAGTTGCATGTCTTACAGGACCAACATGCGAAGGGGATTAACTCGGTACAGGTGGATATTCAAAAAGTTAAACAACAGATCCAGAGATTAATTGATATAAAGACGGAGCAGGCATTACAGCGCTTGCGACAGAGGTACTATGAGTCCGGACCTCGGGCTTCTCGCCTCTTAGCCCATCGGCTCAGATGACAGACTGCAGGAACATGGTCACACAGATCAGAGACCCCAGAACGGGACATTTATTAAAATCCCCAGAAAAAATCCTGTTCGGTTTTAGGGAATTCTATACAAATTTATATAAGTCAGAACACTTACCAGATAGAGAACAAATAGAAACTTATTTAGCTAAGCTAAAGCTACCAAAATTGACTCAGGAAATTAGAGAATCCCTAGATACCCCTATAACCCCTATAGAATTGGCAGCCGCTGTTAAGAGATTGAAAACAAAAAATTCCCCCGGCCCGGATGGGTATACCCCAGAATTCTTTAAATTCTTTGTAAAGGAGATAAATAACCCTCTGCTGAGGGCCTGCAGGGTGGCACAACTAGGGGAAGCTTTTCCAGACACTTGGAATTATGCAGTTATTTCAAGTATCCCCAAACCAGGGAAAGATACTACACAATGTAGCTCCTACCGCCCTATATCCGTCCTGAACATTGACTATAAACTGTATGCCTCGATTTTGGCAAAACGTCTGGAGGTGGTTCTGCCTAGGCTAATTAACTATGATCAAACAGGCTTTATCTTGGGTAGGCAAACTCAAGGCAGTATTAAAAGATCTTTGCATGTGTTGTTCCATGCCGCTCGGTTGGGGGCGCCTTGCATGATTCTGAGCCTAGATGCTGAGAAGGCTTTCGACCGGGTGGCATGGAAATTCTTGGGCTTAGCCCTCAGTGGGTTTGGATTCTCAGATTTCTTCATTAAAATCATAAATAATATCTATAACAACCCGAGAGCCTATGTAAAGATTAACGGTAGATTTCTCTACAACGTGGCACCAGGCAGGGTTGCCCTCTCTCCCCCGCCTTCTTTTGGCCCTATACCTTGAACCATTAGCTCAGGCATTGAGACAAGATGAGGCGATACAGAGATGGGACTTGGGGGCGGAAGCACAAACTTGCCCTTTATGCGGACGACCTGTTAGTTTACCTTCAAAATCCAGAACAGTCATTAGAGTATTTGTGGGCATGCCTGACAGAATTTAGTCTCCTGGCTGGATATAAGGTGAACACGTCTAAGGCTGAGGTCTTAAAAGTACATTATGAGCCCTCGGAACAGATTCGACGGAGGTTTCCCTTTAGATGGGACCTAACCCATATTAAATATCTAGGAGTTCAACGGGTGTTTCAGGTAGACCATCTGTTTACTCTTAATTTTACTCCAATTCTAAAAAAACATCAAACTGGAATTAGAGCAGTGGGCACCTATCCCCATCCCCTTGGTAGGGGTACAGAGAGTGGAGGCGATAAAAATGGTAATCCTCCCTAAGTTTTTATACCTGGTCCAAACAATCCCCATTCGTGTCCCGGACTCCTACTTTAACTTGCTTAATAAGGTAGTTTCTCGCTTTTTATGGGGTTCACATAAACCTAGGGTCCGACTCTCGGTTCTCCAAATTCCGAAAAAAGAAGGAGGCCTGTCATTTCCTAACTTTAAACTATACTATCAGGCTGCACAGCTACGGACAATTATTTATTGGTTAGACCAAATCTATCTGTCCAAATGGAAAAACTTGGAACTAAGAGAAGGGGCCCTTTCAAATTTGAACAGTTCTCTTCTCAGGCAGAGGGAGAGATTAAATACAGGTCAAGAAGATAATCCATATACAGCTTTTACATTGAGCATATGGTTTGGAATTTTGAGAGACAGAAAGGCCATTGGTTGGAAGTGTCTCCTATTTTCTGTTCCATACCTGGACACCTTTTTTCTTGGCTTGTGGGATGTGGGGTTTAGGAGGTGGCAGGCGAGGGGTCTACACCTAATATGGCATTTTCTGGAGGAAGGGGAGATTGTTTCTTTTGAAACACTAGTCAACAGACATGGAATCCTTTGGCAAGACAGATTCAGATATTTTCAAATTAGAAATTGTATTAGAAGTATCATTGCAGGAGCGGGTATCGGGGTCTCAACACCTCCCCAGATTGCACTTATTCTTAAGAAAGCTATAGAGGGTGCACCTATCAGAGTGCACATTATCTCCAATCTGTATCAGGCTTTGCTGGCATGGAAAGGTGACACTACTACTACTACTACTATAAAAAGGTGTGAGAACTCGATATGGGGATTCAGATTCCAGAGGAAATTTGGGCTTGGACCCAAACAAAAATCCACTGGGGCCTATCAGCAACAAGCTAGCAAGAATTTTAATGGAAAATCTTTGTCAGGTACTTCCAGACCCCAGCAATTCAGGTGAAATATCAGGGCAATAACTTCTCAACCTGTTGGAGAAATTGTGGTCATTCCCCAGCAGCATATGTACATATGTTGTGGAGTTGCCCTGTACTATCCACCTTTTTTCAGGATTTACATCAGGCCCTAAAGGCAATAATAGACCCCAGTCTGGTTTAGACCCCCTCCTGTTATTTTTTTCTTGGAAGTTCCAAAGGAATTCAGAGACCCCCTTACAATTAAGCTTTTGAAAATATCATTCCTAGCAGCCCAGAAGGCCATAACTAAAAATTGACCAACTCGAAATCCTATCACATTAAATACGTGGCAGGAGCTCATGATCAGCATTTATAGAATGGGGAGGCATTGACAGCCTCCCTGAACAAAAGGATTCCTCAGTTTGAGATTCTGTGGAGGCGCTGGGTCCTATATATGGCGGAGACGAGACCTGATTTTATCCCATAATAAAGAGGGTCTTCAAGATACTAGGTTAAGACCTACACACAAGGCTTTAGAACATGTGAAGTATGGTAGACCCCAGTATAAAGGTATAATTTATTTCTGTTCTTGTCCCGGTTGGTTTTACAAATGGATAAAAAAAAAAAAAACTCTTTTCTCTTCTGTGTGCTACAAATTGTTAAATAAAGCAATTGGTCTAAGTTATGGAACTAAGTAGGATGGCAAGTGAAATCAACTAGATGTGCTGCCGGTTTCTCATTGCTATGATAGAAGGCAATGTGCCCTGGACATGTTATAAGTTTTTTGAAATGCTTATTCATATAATACTGTTACTAAACAACTCTCAGTAACATAACAAAAAAGTAAAGTAACTCAAATTCAATAGGACTATAGGTTTGATTGTTTTAACTTATCGAACATTATATATCGGACGTTTTGGTCAGGAAATGAGCTAATGGAATTGCCTATGAAAACATTGTAATGTATTTGTATTTGTTACCTGTTTGTATGTAAATTGTTTGTCTTGTTCTACGGAACTAAAACTACAAATAAAGAAAGTTTAAAAAAAAAAAAAAGGACATGCAACCCGGACCACAACGATGAAGGGAGTTACCAGCCTTGTTTAATCAAACTGCATCTGAGCAACTGATAGGTTGGTGGGCAGGGATTGGGACTGTTGTCTGGTAGGTTGGGGGGGAGGGGAGTGGCTGTTAGTTGCCCTGAAGGGATCGTCTAGGTCGGCCGCATTAAATACATATATTGAATTTTTCTTTCTATTCTATATGGCAACCTAATGGCGGGATGAAAATTCAGGCCTGTTGACCAAGGAGTAGATGTGTCAGCCTTGCGTCCTACTGGGTGTGGCCTGTCGTCTGTCCCTTCCCCGTGCCCTTTGGTGGATGTGGCACCTGGCCCTGTAGATCCAACTCTCTCTCTTATCTGAGAAGAGGAACTTGTATGTTTACCTCTGGAGGATCTGGTGGCAATCTGGATCTTTCATCGTTCCTATAATATTGACTGCTTCTGATCTTGAGAGCAGTGTCTGATTATAATTCCTTGATTTAACTTTCTGCTTAGGGATGCTATACAGCTAACCAGACAATGGAATGGCATTGGATGACTTTTATTTTTTCAGCTAACTATGGGCTATTGAGACCTGGAGAAATTCAGACTTAAACAAACTGTTTGAAGAGACATATTGAGGGCTTTAGTAATATTGTTCCCCTATTTTTGACTGGTTCTCCAGCCTCGGCTGTTATCATAATAGGGAAATACTGCTCCATGTTCCTGGCTATGTGTCAAAAATTTAGGGGCTTGGGGGAGGGGATGGTTGTCTTGGGGGGGGGTCACTGTGGGCTGTCATGGGGGAGTCATCTGGACCACTGGTATAGTAGGGATTAACACATTAAAATACTTGGGACATCTAAGGGTGGACACATCTTATTTCAGGTTGGTGGCCCAAGGCAGTGGCTAGTGGCCCTGACGTGACTCTGAGTGGGACCTTGGCGATTCCTGTTCCCTATCCATGTCTAGGCATTGCTCTGAATCCCCAGGGATCTCAGTCAACCCTGACAACCAGACTACACATTAGGTCGATCACTCAGATTTTTGGGTCGGGGATCTGCCTCCAGTGTTTAAAACAGGTATGGCGGAAAGACTTGTACTTCTCCTACTGTACAGTAATGGAAGGCAACTCATGGGTTCTGGATAAGGTCTGGATGATTTTTGGAGAGTTAACGGGGTGTTATCGGGGTTTTTGTTTTGACTTGGGGGAGGGGCGGAATATTTTTTATTGGAGTAAGTTTGCATACCGAATGTTTACCCCACTTTCAGAGGGCTAGACCTATGCCCATTTGGGTGACTGAGTAAAGGTATAATAACCTGGTTAGCCCCCCCCCCTTCCCCCCATTCTTTCTGGTGGCTGTATCTATGCTCCAGACAGGGCTTTAGTAAGTTTCTGTTCTGAAAGCCTCGGCCGGAGAGATCACATCTTAAACTTGGGGACTTCCTTCTATAGCAATTAATCAAAAGGGGGAGGGCGTTATTTTCTCCTTGACCTCACTCCCCCTTTACTGGACTCTCCGATGATAATGGGAAGATAACAGGAGGAGTATGGGGGAAATTGTACAGAGTGGTATAACAGTTCCTTGTTTATGGGACTTCTAGACGGTGAAGAAGTGCTTTGCATAATTTTGGAAACTGAGGGAGGGAACTCCATCTTTAATTTAAAGGTAGGGCGGTGACATACATAGATGGGGATGGAGGGCCTTGCGTCTATTAGTGAGCAACCAAGTTGCCACCACGGTGGGGTGATTGCTGCTTTATGGTGATGACCACACTTAAGGCTCTTACAACAGCCTGCCGAAGGTTGAAACAGCTTGCAGAGCGGGTGAGTATACCACTGCTCGGATGGGATCTCCAGTGGAGCTTCCCTTTCGGGACAGTTAAGGTGGATGTGTTTCCCCGCCTTTGTTTTGGAAGTCGCATTCTATGTAGTTATTGATTTAGGTGTGTTCCTAGTTATGGTCCCTCCAATATGTTTGGAGGGCAACGGGGTTGGGGTAAGGGCTAGTTTACTGTTCAAAGTTACAGACTTTTTAATTACTATTATGTTTACACAGATGGAAAAAAAAGAGATGCATGAAGCTGATAAAGGTCACATTGATAACTTTATTTACAACACCAAAAGCAGGAATAAGAATACAGCTGGTTGTGGATTCACGACACCTGCCTTTGGTTTCCTTGTTTACTGCTTTGGATCCTTCAGGATGGCAGGACGAGGGTGGATCTTCCTCGGGGTCTGCAGGTAGCAGATGGACTGGTAGGTTGTAGATTCGAAATATGGAGTGCTGACTGGAGTGGTCCTTTCCTTTGTTTATAATGTTGACATCAGAGGAACCTATAAAGATATTTTCACAAAATGTTAATGGACTTCATAGCCCAATCAAAAGGTCAAGGGACATGCAGTATCTAAAAAGACAATCAGCTGGTCTCTGTTTCATTCAAGAGATGCACCTCTCCGAATCCGAACATACGAAATTACATTGAGTACAGAGTGTGTGCCTCTTCCCATTCTAGTGGGTGTAGGACAGGTGCGTCACTCTTAGTCCCTCACACCACTAAACATTCACAAGAGCTATAGTGACCCTCGGGAAGGTATGTCATATTACAAGGGACATTATATTCTAAAGCAGTGACCTTGGTAAGTGTTTATCTACCACCCCAGTCCTCACTCTGGGTGGCCCGCCTCTTCCTAGGTAAGGTATTGGAGATGCTTGAGGGTGTGTTGATAATGGGTGGAGATTATAATACTACATGGTCACAGGAAATGGATATTAGTAATCCTGGCTCTCATAGATCTTCTAATATCCTCCGTTTTTTGAGAAGCTCCTTTGAGCAAATGGGCCTTATAGATGTTTGGAGGGCGATGTTTCCTTCCCAGTGTGGTTATCCGTATTTCTCACCTAGATTCCACAGCTATTCTAGACTGGATTATTTTTTCATAACATGTGAACATTATACCTCAGTTAGAGATATAACAATGGGGCCTCGTATTCTCTCAGACCATCACCTCTTGATCCTTATGTTGAACTTGAGTAAGAAACCAAAACAATCGCTATGGCATTTGAATCCCTTGCTTTTGAAAGACCAACAATTTGTAGACATGATACAACAACGTGTTCCCCAAATAGTGAGGGAGAACACAGGTATGGAGACATCGATAAGTACACTCTGGGATACTATTAAAGTAGTGCTACGAGGAGATATTATAGCCTGTGCGTCGAAAAAACACCCGACAGGCTGAACAGAAATATCAAGAATTAATGCACACACTTCAACAACACCAGTTGTTATACAGAGAGGGGGATAGGGAGCTGCAGCAAAAAATTAGAGACACACAAAGCACTCGCCAGAAACTGATGGACTGGAATGTCCAACAGATATTGCAATATTTAAATTTGACCAACTATGAAGGGGACACTCGGGGAATGCGTACGCTTGCACGTAAACTCCAGATGCAAAAAAAACTTCTACAGTTCTAAAAATAAAACAACATAATACCAACATCTTAACATACAGAGAAGGGGATATCCGAGATAACCTTCGCATCCCAATATCAAACCCTCTACAGGTCAGACCATGAGTCTTCCTCAGAGGCTAGGAAAGAGTTTCTGTCTGAATTAACTCTTCCACGGCTAAATGAAATTCAAAGGCAGGATTTGGAGAGGCCAGTAGGAGTGGATGAGATTCTTTCCCACATCCAGGCCACAAAGCTGCATAAGTGTCCTGGGCCTGACGGTTTGGGATCAGAGTGGTACAAAAAATTTCAAATTTATTATTACCCACAGTGCTGTCTGCTTTTAAGGGGGTTGTGGAGGGTGAGGATCCCCCGCCATCGTGGACATGTGCCATTATCGCCCTTGTCCAAAAACCGGATAATTTTTCAATTCTTAACACAGATTATAACATTTTTATGGCAATCTGGGTGACCAGATTGGAAAGAATAGTACAGTCCCTGATTCATCACAACCAGGCTGGCTTTATTAAATACCGGTATACCTCGGACAATATTCGAAGGGCACTGCTGTTGGTAGAATACGTTCAGACAAGACAGATACCAGTTGTCTTCCTTAGTTTGGATGCGGAGAAGGTGTTCGACAGGGTATCCTGTTAGTTTATGGGACACACTGTCGACCCTCCACTTTTCGGCACCATTTATAAAGTGGCTCCGGAACATCTGTTCTGACCCACAAGCTTACGTCAGAGTTAACAGAGCCATATCTCCACCAATATGTCTCCAGTAGGGGACCAAGCAAGGCTGCCCACTATCTCCCTTGCTGTTTGCTCTTTATATTGAGCCCTTGGCGGCAGTAATTCACAGGGAGTGGATGGTTGAGGGAATACCACTGGGTCAAATAGAATATAAACGGGGGTTATTCGCGGATGATGTTCTTCTTACAGTGAGTTCCCCCGAAGAGTCTTGTCATAGCTGCCTGGTCCATTCTTTTTTTTTTTTACCTATTTATTTTCTTTTCGGTCGTGGTCTGCGGAGCCTCTCTCAGGCATCCTGCCTGTTCTGTCCTGCCCTGCCTGCAGTTGAGCCTTCTCTCTCTCCTCCCTCTCAACCCACACAGCCGGCACCCCCAGCTTAACCCCTCCGGGCTGGGGTTGCCCCTCCACTTGGGCATTCTGTACAGGCAGTCTCCAGCTTGTGGGTGAGAGCCCAGGTGGAGGACACTGGAAAGCCAGGAAGGTTAGACCCGGCAGTGGGCATGGGGGCAGGTGCCGTCACATACCCCGCAGACCAGTGTTTTCCCTGTTCTGGTGTGCGCTCCCTCCTCCTATGTGTGGTACATGTCCCTGACGCTGCGGCGCATGGCAACCCTGCCAAGTGTCAGCCACGCTATGTATGTGCTGCCCTGTGTGCTGCAGCACCCCAGGTCTCCTCTGGGAGCTGCTGGCATGCAGAGTGATGTCCCATCCTCCCCGCCCGGGAGGAGAAATGCAGCGGTGCTCAATCCTCACCTAACCCCGCGCCCGAAAGCCTCGCTCCGAACTCTCAAGTCGCAGAGAGCGCAAGATGTGGTATCCAGCGCCTCAACCCTCAGTGCCACTGGGGCGGTCTTTGATCAATTTTTTGACGGTGGTGGGATTTAAATTAAACAAGATTAAAACAGAAATACTAACATATAACTTCTCCCCATCGTACATGTTGAAGAGGACTCTTCCACTACATTAACACAACTAATCTATTAAATACCTAGGTATATATATTCCCAAAGATTTAAAAACATTTAGAATTATTTAATTACGAAGCAATAACACAGGTAATACAATTGGAGTTAAAGAAATGGGGTAACTTGCGGCTTTCATTTTTTCAAAAAATATTAGAGATAATATGAATGAATATTCTCCCCTGTCTGCTTTATTTATTCCAGACCATCCCATACTTTCCAGCACAATTTTACTTTAAATCATGGAATACAGTGTTTTCTAACTTTGTATGGGTTGCCAATGACCAAGAATTTGTCTCTCCATTCTCCAGTTATCCCTGGCTCAGGGTGGGACGAACCTACAGAACTTGGAGTGGTACACTACAGTGGCCTTCCTCAAGAGTGCCTTTCAGTGGTTAACGGAACATTTCCGATCGCCCTGGAAGGATATTGAATTTTTCCTTAATGATTTATATGATGTATCCCGTGTGTTGTTTTCTTCGGAGGGGAACACTCCCCCACTCAGGGATTTTACTAATACAGCTTCTCAGATTTTAAGAGTATGGATTAAATTTCAAACGCATTCTAAATTTATAGACATTTTTTATTATATTTATTTATTTATATATTCGGAAAGACCTTTGAGCCAGAGGCTCTTTTACAGAGATTCTATGTTGGAGAAACAGTACAAATAACAAGCATCCAATCATAGAATTACCAACAAGTTCAGTAGTTAAAGAAATGCACATGGCGAATACAGAAACATTATGCATCAGGATCAAACATTGGTTACAAACATCAGAAATGTTCACAAATACTAGGCCTAATCGAGAGGAGAACATAGCAAGACTGAAATTTAAAGTTTTTTTTTTTTTTTTTTTAAGTGCTGAGAGGTTAAAGGAGTTCTTTAAACAAGTGCAAAGATGAAATACAAAGCTGGCTAAAACAGACAGGGAAGAAAGGGCTCAAGAGACACTAGGGTAGGGTTATGGGAGAGGGCCAGATTGAGCAGTGATAACCGAGGGTGGAGGAGCTGCGAGAGGGATGGGTGAACCCCTGAGGTGAGGGCAGAGGGGAATGAGGTGCTAAGGGTAGGGGAAAAAAAAAGCGTGATGGAGAGATGCAGGAAGGGGGAGCGGACATCGGGGTTTGGAGAGGTAAGGGCAGAGGGGAAATGAAAAGGGGGGGGCTGGGCAGTGGAAGAAAAACAAGAATGGAGAGATACAAGTTGGGGGGGGTGGACAGCGAGGTAGTAAAAGGCAGGGGATAGCATCAGAGGGAAAGAAGGTAGTGCTGATGAGTTTCTTACCAAACCAGTTAGATACTACATTTAAACAATGGCGCCGTATAGGGTTACATTTTATTTATCAGTTTATGAACAAGGAGGGGGTCGTTCCTTTCGAGGTGTTGCAGCGAACTCGTGGGCTGACCTTAAGAGACCACTACCGCTGTTTACAAATGAAAGGATATGTTCAACAACAACCGGAACGAAATACCAAACTACCAACCCGGAAACCCCCACGCCTTGAATTACTAACTCAGCATAGTGATGTGCACTTAGGAACGCACCTAATAGGACAGCTATACAACCTATTAAGGGATGCACTGGGGGATACCCCTTGCTCAATTTTAGATGGCTGGAATAGTGATATGGGTACTCAGATCTCTCCCGAAGTGTGGGCTGAATCGGCACTCTCAGCAGTAAAAATTACAATCCTAGTTCCATGGTGTGAATTTGCATGAAAGTAGATATTTTAAGGCCCCAGCGATTCTCACCAAATATTTACCAGCCCAATATGGTCAGTGCTGGAGGGGCTGTCTGTGTAGGCTAGCTGATTTGGCACATGTTTTCTGGTCATGCCCCCTGCTAACCCCATTGTGGTGCTCCATTCAGAGTGAAGTGAGTGATTGCTTGGGAGAAAATGTAGAACTCACTGATGAAATGGTACTATTAATGATTATGCCCCCGCACTCTCCCCATGGCATAAAACATTGCTGCCAGTTCTTTTATTGGCAGTAAAGAAAGCAGTGACAAAACGATGGATGAAGCAAGTGGTTCCCACTGTGACAGATTGAAGATCGATTGTACACTTTATTTATCAGAGAAGTTATCTGCAGGTTTATCTGACAGAATTCTGGCTGTTACAACTAGATGGTAGAAGTGGGTGTGGTACATGGCTCAAGTCGATAATACATTCGTACCATAGTATAACGGGATAGGCTATGGGAGGAGGGACCGCTCCGGTCATGATTGGGTTGGGGGGGGGTGATGATTGGTCTATGCATTTACTGGTTTAAGTTAATCCTTAATTCATGGAAATTGTGGAAATGTATTTTCTTAATATTCAAGAAACTGGCTCAAAGAATATCTTTAGATTATATGTAACCGAGGACTTCACAACTCCAACTGTCAAAATTGTAAATGTGACTTTTTAAAACAATGCTTGGATGTAAGTGTACTGTCTAGCAATAAAAATGAAATAAAAGAAAAAGTCCATCGGGAAGGCTACATGGCCTGTATAGACTTACAGGACACCTACCTGAACATTCAAATCCAGGAGCTGCACAGGCTGTATCTGAGGTTCAAAGTCCAGGACTGTCACTTCAGTTCAAAACCCTTCTATTTGGGCTTTCACCAGCCCCAGGAGTCTTTTCCAAAGTTCTATTGGCCACGCTGGCCTGTCAGTGCAACGATAGTGCTACCGCTCACAATGTTGGTGACCTGGGTTCGGGAACAAGCTGTGGCTGCCGGCATCTGGTGGGGGAGGGAGAGGATAGATGGTCCCAGGGGACACGCTCTGGGAGGGAGTGTCACTGTCCCTGTTGCAGTACTGCCACCTGGGTTACCACAGGTGGCAGTGCAGCTCAGAGGAGCCATGGGAGGGGAGGACATCGGCCAAGATCTGGAGCGGCAGCACGGCTTGCGTGCACACGCTCCTTGGACCTCCATGTGTGTCGACATCAGGGACGGGGAAAAAAGACCCTGCAGCTGGCCCATCTACAGCCTCTGGTACCACGACAAAGGACTGAAACTGGAAACCTATGGACACTGCCTGATGAAAGTTAATGCAAGTAGGGGGAGTGGAAAGGGGGTGCTCTGTTCTCCCCAGTCCGGGGGGGGGGCAATCCGAGGAGGCATGGAGGCAGACTACCAGGAGTTAATATGGTAGTACACCTAGCCACAGGTACCTTGGATGACCCTGATGGAGTGGCTCAACTGTGGTATAGAAGGAGGAGGCATAACAAAACAAAAAAGTCCTAGTGGCCATAATTGCGCACCTCTGAAGTCGAGGAGTTCAAGTGTTCGCTTCTTTGGATGACATCTTGATCTGAGCTCCACACTCCGAGACAGCTCAGCAGGCAGTTATCTCGGTCCTCCAATCCTGACACCCATCATTTTGTCATCAACCATCGTTTGCTTCATACCAGCATAAACACTAGTCCATCTGGGAGCAGAGTTCAGAAGTTGCCAGGCATGGTCATCCTAACTGCAGCAAAATGTATGGACTTAATGAGACTTCTTCACAGATTTCAGCATGCCAGACAACTACCTGCCCAGTTGTTCAAGTAGCTTATCAAGATCATAGTTTTGCTGGTGGACACGGTGACACAGGGCCATGATTCATGTGAGACAGACTCAAGCCACTCTCCACAGAAACACAGAAATTTAGAATGTGTCAGCAGAAAAAAAAACAGTAGGTCCATCTGGTGTGCCCTATTTTACATATATAACACAACACTTACTGGACAGGTGTCCCTCCCTCCTCCCTTGCCCCTATCTATTATACCCCTGTTGCTAGCCTGCACAGTTTTGATACTCCCCACTGTCTTCGCCCCACCACCTCTTCTGGCAGGTTATCCCAGGCATCTGCCACTGTTTCCGTGAAGAACTGTTTCCTCACATCTCTCTTAAACATCCCCCAAGCTTTGTAGCATGCCCCTTTGTTCTGGTGCTCTTTCTCATGTGAAAAAGACTACACTTCTGCACCTTTCTCACCCCAGTGAGGTATTTATAGGTCTCAATCACGTCCTTCCTTGCTCGCCTGTCCTTCAGGGAGTACATAAGTTCCTGAAACCTCTCCTTATACGATGTCTCTTTTTTTTTTTTTTATTATTTTTATTGAATTTTTAGTATAACAAATGACACACCGCACAATCATTCAGTGTGGAATGGTACTTTTTGTGTCCCATCTACTTGCAATTATCAGAATAGAGAAACTTCATTTTACATTTAATATCTGAGGTCAGTCTTTTCATAGAAAGGATACACTGAAAGTAGACATTTTCACTTTTCTTTCTCTTTTTCATAGGTCTCAAAGACCTGTTACTGTGTGGGCGGCGCCTCTCACTTCCAGCCAGCAGGGGGTCTATTATGGAATAAAGTCTGTGTCAATTTGTGCCATATACCATACCCATTTTTGCCATTTAAGGCCAAACTGGGTTGATTTATCATGTTAGGATGCTGTTAATTTCTCTAATTGATATATATTCGTTACTATAGATCTCCAGTCTTCCACTTTTGGGATTATCTTAGACATCCATTTTCTTCTTATTGCCTTTTTTTCTGCTAGTAAGTAAATGGGCAACAGGGTACGTTCCCTTCTCGACCTCCGTGTTGGCATCACTGACAGAAGAACCATTTCTGCAGATAGTTCTACATTTTCCCCTATGCATTCCTGTAACTCAACCTGCAAGGAGCACCAAAAGGGCATCAGGAGAGAGCAATTCCATAGTATATGTCCGAAGTCTGCTAATACACAATTACAGCCTCTCCAACAGCTTCCGTAACTCACTGGCAATTACTTAATCAGTACTACTGGTGAACAAAAGTATCTACTATGGCACTTCCGTGCAAATTCTTTCCAAGTCTGTGAGAAAGTAATTTTGACTGCTGGAAGAGCATTTTTTTTCCCCATTCTTCTACATTTATTTGTAACTCTAAATCTGAATTACATTTATTGAGAATTGAAGTTGTGTTATCTCCTAGTGTTTCTCTCAAGCTTTTGTATACCTGACCAATTATATGCAACACTTGGTTCCCCTGGAGACTTGCGTTCAGCAGATCCATCGGGTTGGTTGAAGAGTTTCATTCTATATAGAGTATGTCCCTGAACATATGTTCTTAACTGAAGATATCTAAAATGGCGCTGGTGTGGAAACCCATAGGCATCTCTTATTTCTTCAAAGAAAGCCACTCCCCCATTATTTAATGCTTGATAAATATAATGGATACCTGTCTGTCTCCACTTGATAAATGTGGGGTCAGAAGCCAGAGGTTTAAAATTCTCATCTCTGGAGATTAATCTCAGATAGTAGAATGTCTCTGAGAATTTTGAATTAGCCTTTATTGATGTCCAGATTTTAATAAGTTCTCTTGTATAACTGGTCAGGTGTCTCTGCAGAATGGAATATTTCTTAGTTTCTAGGGCTTTCATGCAAGTCATTGTTAGTTCAGTGTCTTTCCAAGGGGCCTGATATGTCGGGTTTGCCCATTGTACTAGTAATTTAAGAAATGCCGCCTTAGCGTACTATGCCAGGTTTGGTAGATTTGCTCCTCCCATTGCCAGAGGTAAATTTAGTATTGAAGTTTAGATTCTCGGGTGCTTCCTTACCCATATAAAGCTTGAAATAATTTTATTCCAGCTGTTAAAGTAACATCGGGGGAGGGGGCCAAATTGGAACATTCTGGAATAAGTATAGTAAACGGGACATTCATTCTTATAATTTCTATTCTCTGGAAAAAAGAAAAACGCATTCCACTCCAAACCTTTAAATCTTCCTGTATTTGCAGGGTAAGGGGCTCCTAGTTAACAAGATCAATATTGTTAAGATTTTGTGGGATTATTATTCCTAAATATTTTATCTTGGTTTTCCGCCAGTTCAGTGGGATTTTGGCTCTTAATATTGCAGAAGGCACAACGTTGTAAGAAAGTATTTCTGTTTTGGTCACATTAAGTTTGAATCCAGCCTTTTGCTGAAAAATATCAAGAATTTCCCATAGTTTAGGGATGGAAGTCTCAGATGTTGGGGTCAAAATTAGTACGTCATCAGCAAATAATGCCACTTTATGCTGCCTTTGTCCCAGTGGGATCCCCTCTATCTCCACCTCTCTGCTGATTGCTGTTGCTAGTGGCTCCATGTAAGGAGCAAAAAGCAAGGAGGACAAAGGGCATCCCTGCCTCGTACCTTGCTGCATGGTAATGGTGGAGGCGGGTTAGTGCACTGTTCACTCTGATACATGCTTTTGGTTCTGTATAGATAATTTTAAGCCATTTCTTAAGAGAGTCTGGAAAATCAAAAGCTGTTGAGGTTTCCATAGAAATTCCCAGGACACTCTGTCCAATGCCTTCTCTGCATCTAAATTTAAGAGTGCCACTGGGATGATCTCTCTTTTTTGTTTGTATTCTAGAAGTAGCATAGTTCGGCGTATATTATCTGTAGTATTTCTGGATTTTATGAAACTAGACTGGTCTGGGTGAATGATTTTCAGCATCACTTGTTCTAACCGATAGGCCCAAACTCCCATAAAGAGTTTATAGTCAGTATTTAATATTGATATTGGTCGAAAGGAGGCAGGGTTAGTTAAATCTTTACCCTGGTGTGGTATTGCTGCTAACGCATATGACCATGAGGGGGGTGGAGGCCCCCCTTCCACGACTTCCCCAAATACTTTTACCAGGGTAGGTAACAAAAGACTTGAAAATCTGCTGTACCATTTCGCCGTGAACCCATCCGGACCAGGGCACTTGTTAGGTTTAGCATTTTTAACTTGGAATAATATCTCTGGAATTGTTATTGGGGCCTCTAGAATCAATTTTTGATTCTCTGACAGTTTTGGAAGGTTTAGTTGATTTAGGAATTGTTGACATCTTCCTTCCTCTGTATCTGGTTCTTTTGTACATAGGGGCTGGTAATATTTTTCCAGAACTACCTGTAGACCTTTCTCTGTGTGTATCATTTTCTGCATTTTAGGGTCCCACAGTTTCAATATTGTGGCTGACCGTTTCCTTGCTCTCAATCTGCGTGCTAGAATGTGCATCTCACGAGAGCTCCCTTCATAATTATTTTGTTTAAGGTAAAGCAAAGTTTTTTGTACCCTATAATCCATGACTTTTTGGATTTCTTGTCTTGTTTCCCTAATTTTTTGCAGAAGTTCCCGGTTCCCCTCTCTGTATAACTGCTGGTATACTGGCAGGCTCTCCGTTAACTGATGATATCTAGTCTCATTCTGTCTACATTTTCTGGAGGCGTATACCAATATTTTGCCTCGCAGAACCACTTTTAGAGTATCCCAGATTATTGTTTTTGGCATTTCTGGGGCCTCATTTTCCCTTAGCAGCTGTGGGATTCTCATCTGTATTAACTTTATTAATTGAGGATCCCGCAGTAAGGATTCGTTTAGGTGCCACAAAGTCCGTTTTTTTCTGTTTTCCTAAATTTATTTTTAACATCATTGAGTGATGGTCAGAGAGTAATCTTGGGTCATATGACATATCTTGTACATACTGAAAGTCTTAACAAGATATAAGTAAATAACCTAGTCGTGCATAAGATTTAAAACAAGGGGAGTAATATGTATATGCGTTCTGCATTGGGTATAATTTTCTTCAGCCATCCACTAGACCTAACTGGTCGAATGAACCTCTGAGAAAGCGCAATGTATTGGTAGTTCTGTGTTAGCAGGGGTTAGTGGTATCCATTTGAACATTCCAGGTCATATTTAAGTCTCCCCCCTCCCCGAGTATGACCTGCTCTTTGAGCAATTCAAGTAATTTATTAATGAAGCCCCGAGCTACATTGACCGTGGACTGCGGTGGGAGGTAGACATTAACCAGGGTTATGTCCTTAGCATATAGTTTACCTTGAAGGATTACATATCGACCCTGAAGATCCATATACGTGGCCTTAATTTTTAGGGGTGTTTGCGGGATAAGTATTGCTGCACCTCTCCTTTTCCCAGAAGGATGGGATGAGGCATACACCATATATCTACCTCCCCATTTAAGTTTAGCATGCTCACTTTCCGATAAGTGAGTTTCTTTTATATAGTATATATCGGCAGGATTCTTCTGTAGGTATTGCATGGACCTCATTCCTTTTATTGGATTGTTCAAACCATTGATATTTTGTGAAAATATCTTTATAGGTACTGATGACATCACTTCCATCTAGAACAGAGGGTGCCGCCCACATCATCTAGATCTACGCCCACTGTCCGGACTCCACCCCAGACGTCCCTCAGGACCTGAAGCAGCAGACTCTGAGAAGAGTCCAGTTCAGCTGACCCAGAACAAAGCATTTGGCTGGAGAAGCAACCCTTTTTCTTTCCAACAATAAAGTCTTCTCTTTGTTCTTTTGTTTGTGTGCATGTCTTTTTCATTAACATAAACCCATAAACTGTGTCCTCCTTCAAACATTTCAAGGGGGGATAACTATATACAACAATATTAACCATAATATACTTTGACTCCCAATTCTGAGGTAAGAAACTCTCTTTACCTCGTTTCCCAGTGGGAAATAAATTTACCCCACCTGGGGGCATAGGGCCTGACCCACTTACTGAGAGGGTAAGACTCTGCGGGATTAATACATCCCAACTTAAAATAAGTAAACTAAAAATAACAGTTGGTAACTTAGAAGAGGCAAATTAGTGAGACCATGTTTCCCGAGCCCTGAAAGAAAGAACTCCCCTAGTGTATGGTTCTTTAATATCCTTTTCAAACATACCCCTTCTAGTTAGGTAAGGGTCTAATAGGTCTGTCAGACCTCTACTGTTCAGATAATAAGAATGTTAAACAGGGGACCCAAGCCATACTGATACAAGTTATGTTGGGTTTGCTTCTTAAAACTTGGTTAACCTTTGTTTACCCCTCTCCGGGATAAATGAACCCTTTTGTTTCTCCCGCCTCCAAATTTACACCTACTTAGTTAAGAGGGTGTCCCCCAATCTTATTTTTATCTTCCCTTTGGTAATTTAGCAAATCCCCTATCTCCTCCCTCATCCACCTTGCCTCAAATACTTTGTTTTATAGGAGGTCTCTTCTCTCATAACCCATCCAGGTTTTTTCATTCTTTACCCCTCCAGATCCCCCCAAAAATGTCAGTCAGGTTATATTCCAATAATTACGTGTTCTATTTTTTACCCTAAGGGGATCCAGGGCGGCAAATCTTAAGACCCCCCTCCCATAGTCCTTGTCAGATATCCCTTTCCACATCTTCTTTCCACCCTTAAATCCAATGCCGGGTGACAAAGCTGTGGAACTCAGCCCTCAAAACATCCCCAACCCCCACCCAACTCCAGTACCCAACATCAACAGCTTAACTTGTCCTTTGTGAGGTTACATATTGCTCTAGATGCCTAAAGTCCTCAAGGTGCAGGAAGATACGTGTGGAACTGCTGCAGTTGCTCGAGAATTTCCTGCAGAGATGCTTCTGGTGTAGTGTCTCTCTGCTTCTGTGACAAAGTACCTCTTCCACCCCTGGGAACATTATTTTCAGGTTCTTTCGTACTACGCAGACGGACCGAATATAAACCTCTTGCTTGCAGGTCTTTTGTAGCTGCTTCTGCAGTAGTTTAGGTCTTCTGGTCCTCTGAGAATTGTAGCACCACTTTTGCTAGGTACGGAGTTTTAAATTTCAGATTGTTAGATCTCAGGCAAGGGAATAAGGGGATATAGTCCCTTCTTTGCTTTTACGTCACACAGCATAGTCATTGTCCACAAATATTCTTTTCCCTTTATATGTTAGTGTTTTTTTAGCCCAAGCCTTCTGTAAAAGCTCATCTTTTGTTGCAAAATTTAGGAAGTGCGCTACTATAGAACGTGGGCGGAATCTGGAGATGTTTGCTTCGGGCCTAGCCCCCTATGTGCACATTCAGTATCCAAAGGAAATTCAGGGTCCAAATCCAGGAGAGAGCGCAGCCAGCCATTGAGAAAGGCCACCATATCCCATCCCTCTTCATTCTCAGGGACTCCGTAGAACCTTAAGTTTTCCCTCCTGCTTCTATTTTCAGCGTCCTCCTGACATATTAGAATTTTTAGTTGGGAGTTCACCAGTTCACCCATCGAGGTATGCAAAAATTCAATTTGTGCATTATTGGAAGTAATCTGGCGATCCGCTTCATCTACCCTATTCTAGAGGGCTTATAGAGCCCCTGGATCGAGTCCTGTATCTCGGCCCGGAAGTCAGCTATAGAATTGCCTCCATTTTATCTGGCTGTTGGCTGGTTTGCTGCTGTTCTTTTTGATTAGTTTTTTTTTGGTGAGCAGTCCGATTATGCCATGAATCTTCCGACTGCATTTCCTCGGGCTTCTTGTGCTGGATTTCTGCGTCGTTTTGCTCTGGGTCTGCGTCTTCAGCGAGAAGTAGGAACCTATTACTGAGTGTCAGTACCAGTGTTTTATTGCTGCTTGTAGCCTGCGGGGTCCTTGGAATATTTTCTTTCTGTGGTTACTTTTTGTTTTTCCTGGCTTCTGTCTGGTATTGCATAAGCTTTATATGAGGCGTTGTACTGATTTAAGTATGTTTATCTGGTTTTGAAGGAGAGAGCTCTTGCCCTGTGCTGCTCGCCAGATCATGGCACCACCAGAAGTCCTCCTTATATGACTTCTCGTGCAACCCCTGCACCATTTTAGTAGCCCACTTCTGGACCACTTCCACCCTGTCGATGTCCTCGCAGAGGTGCAGCCTCCAGAACTGGACACAGTACTCTAAGTGTCCTCACAAGTGAGTGATATTTAGGCAACACCACCTCCCTTCTCCTGCTAGAGATCCCCCTCCCTATGCACTCTAGCATCCTGCCCATCTTGCTATCTGTCTTGTTGCAGTGATCTGCCATCTTAAGATCATTGGATATGATCACCCCAAGGTCCCTCTTCTTTTTGGGTAACTGCATACCCCCAATCTTATACTCATCCCCTTGGTTTCTCCTCTTTAGGTGCATGTCTTTGCATTTTTTGGCATTAAAACCCAGCTGCCACTCCCTTGATCATTTCTCTAGTGTCTCCAGGTCCCTTTTCGACCCTCCCTGTTGCAGATTTTTGTGCCATCTGCAAAGATTCACACCTTCCCATTCAGCTATTCAACAGTATCACTTATAAAGACACTGAACAGAACAGGGCCCACTACGGATCCCTGTGGTACCCCACTGGTAACTCTCTGTTCCTCCGAGTGGCTGCCGTTTTCCACTACCCTCTTCCTTCCGTCTTTCAGTCAGTTTGCTGTCTAGCTCACACCCTCTGTCCCACCCGGAGGCTGCTAAGTTTCTTTATCAGCCTCATGTGTGGTACGGTGTCAGAGGACTTACTGAAATCCAGATAGGCCACATCCACTGCCCTCCCATAATCACCTCCTTAGTTACTCAAAGAAATCTCTGAGACTTGTTTTTCATGACTGTCCTTCTGTGAAGTCATGCTGCCAGTGGTGCTGCAGCCCATATGTCTCCAGGTACTCCTGTCAGTCTCTCCTTCTGCAGGGACTCCATTAACTTCCCCACCACTTATGTGAGACTGGCTGGTTTGTAATTGCTGACCCCCTCCCTGCTGCCACTCACGTGCAGAGGGACCACACCAGCCCTCCTCCAATCCTCTGGAACCAATCACGTCCCCAAAGAGGTGCTAAATAGTGTTGCCAGAGGGTGGCTAGCATTGTGCTAATTTCCTTAAGTACCATTAGGTGGATCCCGTCTGGCCCCATTGCCTTATTTTCTTTTAGGGCTTCCAACCCCCAATGGAGTCGCTCCTCCATAAATGGGCTTGTGTCCACTCCCCTCCTCCTCCTCCCCCCTTCCAGTGCCTGTTAATTCATGTTGCTCCATCCATCTCCCCCCCCCCCACACTGTGAGGACTGATCAGAAGTTCTATTACTTTAAAATTTTAGGGTTTTCACAGTCCTCCTCTGCAGATCCCCGTCTCCGAATTGTCAGTGTACCGCCCTTTGTCTTCCTCTTCTTTGCTCATGCGCCAGAAGAAAGTCTTGCTCCCCTTCTTGACCTCCTGAGTGGTCCTTTCCTCAGTTTGAGCCTTTGCTATCCTTACCCTTCTTCCTCCCTCCTTTTGTTTCTCTAGATATGTGTCCTTGTTTCTCTAGATATACCTTCCTGTCCACCTCTGCTTGGGTCTCCTTATACTTCCTGAAAGTAATTTTTTTCCTCCATTACCGTCGTGTCCACCTCTTTTGAGAACCACAGTGGCCTCTGACTCCTCTTCCCCTTGTTTATTACCTTTAAGCAGCTTGCTGTTACCTTAGTTATTACTCCTTTATTTAGTTCCCTCTTGTATTCTATTCCATTGTGCCTCTCCTGCAGCAGTGGCCATCTCACAGGGGACAACAGAAACCACATGGTAAAGATACTGCAGCGCATGAAGGACAGTCTCCTTTGGTTGACCATGCGGAAGAGCATTATGAAGAGCTGCTCCATGGGACATCCACAGCCAGCGAGGAGCACCACCAGTGCCAATCTCAGAGTATAGGGTGCTCACTTACATCATATCTTATCTCAAGGCAGGCGGTCATTGCTGGAGTCACGCTTCAGCATCAGTGTTCTGGAAATGAGAGATGTACACCTATCTCTCCAGCAGTTCAGGGACACCATTCTCCTTCAAGATGTCCTGATTTTCACAGTCAACAGAACCACAGTGGCATACATTGATCAGCAAGGGGGCAAAACCAGAAGCTGAGGCATGCTTCAAGAAACTCTACAGTTACTCCACTTGGCTGAGGAGCACTGCACCAGACTTGCTGCAGCTTACATCCTGGGACAGGACAACTCCACAGCATATTGACTGAGCCACAGAAGCATCCTGCCAGGAGAGGGAACTAAGTAGCGGCGTATATTGCCTCCTAATGTAACGTTGGGGAATCTTCTAAGTCGACATCTTTGCCTCTAGACAAAACTCCGAAGCTCAGCTCTTTTGCTCTTTCAGGTGGGATGATCAGGCTTTGGTAAGAGATTTCTCCTCTCTCCACTGGGGTCCATGGGAACTTCTTTACGCCTTTCTTCCCATTCTGTCCAGAGTGTTACACAAGGCAGCACAGAAGAAAGCAGAGCTTATCCTGGTCTGACCCTTCTAGGCCCGCCGTTCTTGGTTCCCACTTCTAAGACACGTCAGTGGACCCACCTCTTAAGCTCTCCAGTAAGCCAGGACCTACGTCATCAGGGTCCCATAACTCATTTAAATCTGCACAATCTGTCCCTCTCAACCTGGAGATTGAGCTGGAAACGTTGGAACACTTAGGTTTCTATCCAGAGGTAACTGAGATAGTGATGCATTGCAGGCACCAATCAACCTCAAAAGTGTACTACAAAATATGGAGGAAGTTCTTATTGTGGCTTCGATCCTGGAACACAGGCTACCAGACTGTTTCTGTCCCAATCCGCTCCTCCTTTAGTACCTCAAGGACCGTTTTGGTAAAGGGCTGTAACTGGCGACACTGAGAGTGCAAGTCTCTGTCTTGAGAGTATTGCTTCTGGTAGAATTGGGAAGTTGCTGGGATCCCACTGCCACGTTACACAATTTCTAAGAGCGCTGACCTTGAAATGTCTTCCAGTAGGCCAGCCCAGTGGCACTGAGGGTTGCACACCTCGCACCATGCCAGCCACCCAGGGTCTGGAGCGACCTCAGGTTGCCGGAGGTCGGCAAGGAAGGGAGAGTATTGAGCATCCGATGGACTGCTCTTCTGTCCCGGGAAGGGGAGGGTTGTCGACCCGCTCCTTGGCTACCCTGTAGTGGAGGCCGAAGGACAGCGTCAGAGGCTGGGAGATACAGAAACGCAGAGATGTGACGTGGGTGTGCCTCCATGCATGCATGTTCACGCTGGGAGGGGGTGTACGGGAAGAAAAACGGAAAAAATAATGGAAAAAGGCAATATGGAAAATGTCTTCCAGTAAAGTTCATTTTTCCTCACTGGCACTTCAGTCTAGTCCTTCAGGCTCTCTCAAAGTCCCCTTTTGAGCCCCTGAGGGATGCATCCTTCTCTATTTTGTGATGAAGGTTAACTTCCTCATTGTGTATTACCTCAGCTAGAAGAATCGGCAAGATTGGTGCATTCCCATCCAAAGACCCATACACTGTTTTTTATTAAGACTCTTGGGTTACTCGCATCAAAAGGACTATTTCACCAGGTGTATCCGGTCAGCCATCGTCCTGTCTTACAGACGGGCCAGAATTATGTTGTCTAGTCCAGTAGAAGCTTACTCAACTTGGGCTATGACCACTTTGTGGGCTGAACTCCGGGACTGCTCACTTGCTGACATTTGCAGGGCTGCCACCTGGACTACTCTACAGAAGTTTACAAAGTTCTGTAAGTTGGTTGTGGCAGCTTATTCATCCCTAGAGTCTTACAGGCCATCTTTGAGGTTTTAACATTTATTGCTCTCTTACACCCGCCCTGGGGTGTACTATATCCCAGCAGTTCAGAGTAAATTTTCTTTCTCTGACTGCTGGTCAGAGGGTTGTATCCCACTCTGGTGTTCTTCTTAAAAACACATATTTTTTCAGTGCCCCTTTCTAACTCCGGCATCCGACTCTGGGGATCCAAGGTGCTTACTTGGGTCCGTCCTGGTACTTTAGCTTGCTTCATCCCCTCCACGGAGCCATGGTTTACCTCCGAGTCTCACAGGTTCGGCACTCTAACCTCCTTCCCCTGGCCAGCCTCTTACAACTCAGGTTCACTTCCGAACGTGGCTCACCGGTGTCGCAAGCAGTAGCACTACTACGACGCCAACAAGCTGTCCAACCTGTGTTCTTATAGTTGTCACAGTTGGCTGTTGAGCCACCATGTTTTGGTGTTCTCTGTTTTACTTTCTAGTTATATTCATTGGTGGATTGTCTGATTTTGGTAATTAAACTGTTGTTTTCCTTGCTTTGGAACTGACTGGCACAATCCACTGGGGGTGGAGTCTGTCTCCTTGTGCTGCAAGTCTACTTCTTGCCTCTACGGAAGGCTGGGAGGGAAGATCCTAGTAGTTCTGAGCCCTGCGATCAGCAGTCGGAGAAAGAAAATGTACAGGTATTTAAATTAATATATTTTATTCTTGGCTTTTCTAGAACTGAAGGAAAATGTTATTAGCCATTTCGGTCACTCATGCAGAAAAAACAGGAATTTGGTTTTGGATTAGCTTTTCCCTTCCCAAAATAATTATATGATCTTATATAAATATCACAAGTTTACAAAATATGAATGACTGTTGTACTTTCAATTTTTCACCATCCCTACAGGCACTCCCACCATGCCGGACCGTGGCTAACCCCTACAGCAAAGGGTACAGCTTTAATGAAGGCAGGCTGGTCAAAGTCCAAGGTGCAAGGGCAGCCATGGTAGTAGAACTGTGTATGTCTGAACCACTCAATGTTTCTCCCTTTAGGCTTCTGATTGCCAGCATGTGCAGGGAGATCCTCCCTTTCTTCCTCTCTGGCATTGCTTGATCTCTGCATCCCTGGTGCTGGAGGTGGTGACACATGATATGGTGCAAACTTCCTGTCCTGCTGTAGTGGTTCCCAGTTAAGTGGGGAGAATGCTGTCCACACCCCCAGGAATAGTGTGTCTTCTCAGGCAGCACTGGGGCGCTGGTTGCCAGATCACTGGGACTTAAGTCAGAGGGATGAGAACTCTGGTCGCCTGCATGGTAGTGCAGTGTGCTACTGCTGAGCCATCTGGCAGCCCCTGTTAATTACCTTTTCATCAAACATCGATTTTTCTTCCTGTGTTATTGCATCTTTGTACGTCTGACTTTTTATTCCAACTTTGTTGCTTCTGTACACACTTATCACATAAATAATGATCCATGCAGTGAATTGTTTCTGAAATAGGCATTTAGGGACTAGAAACTGGTTAACATGCATTGTATAAGCGGGCAGTAAAGCATAACAGGATATGCAGTGACGCTGTTAAAACTGCATGCCCTAGATAAGATGTGTGCCTCTGGTCTTTAACCACCCTGGAAGCAGGATTGTCATCATAGCACAGCTGGAGTGTGTTACTGCAATTATTTCTAAACATTTAAAAAGTGGGCCGGCCTAGTGGCACTGGTGGCAGCTTCCATGCTAGAGAACCAGGTTTATGCCCCGAGCCTGGGAGCGTCATGGGGGTAGTGCACTTAGATTCCAGAGGGTAGCTTGGTGTCTGTGTGCTGCTTGAGCTCCTCCTCTGTTGGTCTGCCAGGACTTGCTTTGGAACTACCCCACCCTCCCCCGCATCATAATGCATAGGCACATAGAGAGTGGGGAGGCCTTCCTAAACATGGGAAAACATTTATTGACAACTGTTAATGTCACCCCAGGACACTTGCATGAGCACTTCCCAAGGATGGGAAGTGGTGGAGCCCTCCCTATCCAGTATAGGATATTGAGAGGAGTAGTCGTGGTCTGGATGGAGCCCTGGGTGGTGGCCTGTGGATGTGAAGGAGATAGATGGAAATACAGGGGCTGAAGGAAGGAGGTGGGAAGAAAGATGGACTAAAGGGGAAAAAAACAAAAGATGTTACTTGTTAGAAGTAGAGAACATAAGTGATTAAAAAACACATGGTGTGGGGCCGCTATGGAGCCCGAGCAGTATGGCAGCAGGAATTTGAAATTCCTCTGAACTTCTCGAACAAAGTTAATTTTTGGGAGCTGCAACGGAGAAAGGAGTTTTAAATGTTATAGAGTAGGGCATCGGAACCTCTCTAGAACTAGGATGGGGAATCGGAAAAAAGATAAAATGAGCGGAGAGAGCGCTAAAAGCAAAAGTTCCTCTGGCCCACCAGCAATGCGGTCGGTGCAAAGCCAACCTCCCCAGGAATTCAGCACTGTTGGCGAGGAAGTGACCCTGCAGATGCTAGGCTACAAAATTAACAAAATGCTTGCATCCATGGTTGTTCTTTCGGATCGCTTCGATGCCCTGACGAACAGAGTAACTTTTCTGGAAGCAGACTCTGGGACAATAAAGATTGAGGCGAGAGATGCCAAAAAAACAATCAGAGGTTGCAGTGGGCACTGCTACAAACCTGGTCAAAGAAATTACACATCTCCGGGCCCCACTAGATAATCAAGCCAGGGCATTTAATCTCAGGATAATCGGTATCCCAGAACGCACTGAAGGGGACCATCTCAACCTTTTTTTAAAGGACTGGCTGGAACAACAGTTTGGCCAGCCCCTGCTTGATCGGAACTGGTCTGTTCAGAAGTTCTATAGGGTTGCCTTTCGAGGTAGACCTAGCAGAACGGAGACACCGAGGGCAATTGTGGCGGTTCTGGACAGCATGGGGACTAGGGATCTAATTTTGTCACTAGCCAGGCAGAAATGTATCCTACTTCAAGATGGAGAGCAAGTATCCATATACCCTGATCTAAGCTTTGCAACACAGCAGAAAAAGAAACATTTTGATGTCATTCGGGTAACGCTTCATGAAGCAAACATTCCACACAACCTACTGTTCCCAGCGAGACTTAGACTGCTATATAATGGGAAGGTCTTTATTTTTTCTGATGCAGCGGATGCCTTAGCCTGGGCCCAGAAACATGCAAGGCTGATTAGAAGAAGACGGGAACCCTCCCAGTCCAGTTCAGAAGATGGGAATGAAACAGACCCCTAGATGGACATTGTTGTTCAGCTGATTCCAGGTTTTATAGCTAAAGTAGTCGACAAGGTGGTGATTGCTTCTCTCCTCAGCTGGACATTTTATTCATATTGGGATGTTTTTCACTTTCTGTTAACACAGTGGGGTTGGTAAGATGCAATATAAGCCCTTAGAATGGGATGGGGAAGGGGGGTGCCTTCTACCTTCCTTGATCTCAAAATCTATGCTCTTTCATAGCTATTGTTTTGCGGGGCTATAACGCTTAGAATTATACTGATTTTGAAAGCTACTGCCTTCGTTGAGGTTCTTTAAAGAGAGTTTCATATAATTCCTAATGTATGGTACCTTAGGGGTGCATTCACTATGTTTGAGCATGCAGTTTTACTACTTTCCTGTATAGGAAGTGAAACCATGGACCTAACTGATTCATTTGTTTAATTAAGCGTGCCGCTCATGGGCTCATATAACACAGCCTATATCATGTTTTTTCTTTTCCTAACTGTACGAACAATCTGTTTACTGAATTTCCCCCTATGCTGTATCTCACAGATGTATGACGATTTTATCTGCCTGTATTAAGAGGGGTGGCGCCCTCAAGTGGATGTTGTATGTATCCTCGTACTACATCAGGAACAGCTACTGTATGTTTACTAAGAACTCTAATAAACATAAAGTATAAAAAAAAAAAAAAACACATGGAGTGTATGTCTAAATAAAGTCAAGCAGTTCATTTACAATATTTGTGGAAATGTTACTTTATGGGTTGGCTCCTGTGGTTTAGAATGGATGGGCATGTCCCCCTTACAGCAGGTAGAGATAAAACAGTCAGTGGAGTATTTTGGGATGACCCCTTTCCATTATTTCTCAGTATTATTCTATTTCGACGTTATCCCGTGATTTGAGTGAGTGAAAACCGGCTAGCCCAAAAGCAGCAACGACTTTTGGGCGAAGTCAAGAATGGCGACAACCCCTCCCCGAGGTGCTATGACCTCGGGGTTGGTTAATTTAGTAAGGGGGGGTCCCTGTTGTTGCTGTATTTGTACTCGCCTAACAGCCGTTGCGGTTTTTAGGCTTGCTGTTTTTCACTCGCCCAAATCACTTGAACCTTTCCCGCAGCAGGGAGAACTCAACCTGCAGCTCTGTAGGAGGTTACATTTCTTCAGCTTTTATGCATGATTTTTTTTTTTTTTATTTTCATCTTTATCCCTCCTTACTGCCTCCGGTGCCCCCTCCTTCCGTCCGCTCATGTCCCCCCGGTACCTACCTTCAGGGATCTGCCCCTAGAGTGCCCAACCTCCTCTCCTCTGCACATCGGGGTCTGTCCTATCGGTGGTCCGGGCGGACAAGTGAGACTTCATCTAGAGGCTGCGGAGGGTATTCAGTTTCTCTCCTGGCGTCCCAGCTCCCCAGGGCGCCTTGCGCTAGGGCGCGTCCCAGTAGTGGCGTGCTTACGCGCGCAGACCCTCATCTTGCCGAGGCGTCCCCCTCCCGACTCCGACAAAGCGGGCCGCCTCCACCCCTTCCCTCTGCGGTGCTTCCACGGCTATGGAAGAGTGTAGGCGCGATGCGTCTTTTAGTAGCCCACCCTGAGGAGGAGAGCATCCGTTGGGGCGCTCAATCCTCCCTCCCCCGGCCGACCCCCGACGACCCGAGTCCGTTCCCGAACCCGGGTCGCCGGCGTGGTACGAGGTGTGGCGTCTAGCGCCTCAACCCTCAGCGCCTTTATGCATGATTTTGACAGATGCACAGACTTCTTACCTTTTAAACTTGAATGTATTACCTCCAGTCGAATGGCAGGGACCTGTTGCTGTTTAGGCATTCTGGGTGGTCCACTTGTTTCCTGCAGGCCTAATCATACTCTTGAAATGGTGGCCCATCATGGACAAAAATTGGTTGAAAAAAGGCCAGGCTCAGTGCCATCGTCTAGACTGCAGGAACCTGTTGCTGTACTCTTGCAGGTTGAGCCGTATGGTTCCATCCCACAGGCCCACAAGAAGTGGAGAAAATGGATGCTGGGTGAGACAGTGACCTGCAAGGCGGCAGACACATTGATGCACTTCCCATTCAGCATCCCTGACTCTCCTCTGGATCTTAGTCAGGTCCTGCTATTCCTTCACCTATAAAACAACCAAACTTCTGAGCTGTAGGCGCTGTTATTCATGCTTTTCATGCAGGCAGCTCCTGCCGAGGGTGTGCTGCTTGCCCAGACCTCGTACTGTGCCAACAACATGAGCACCTCCAGACCACTTTTTAAAGCGAGAGAGCGCAAAGTCATTTGGAACTTAAGGATTTTCTTTTAGCGTATGATGTGGGTCTTGGGTCCATAGGCTGTACAGGCATCTCTGAGTAGGCTCATATCCCTTGGTCTGTAGGCTTCTGTGATCTGGGAGTGCATGAGCATGTCCTTCCCTCAGCTGAGGGATCGGCTGAAGAGAAGAGCTTCTTGGGACTTCCCTTCCCATGCTGCTCAGTTCTCAGTCCATCTCTCTCTTGAACTGAGGAGAGACACACACTGCTCAGGCAAGTGCTCCATTTTCTATTTGCTGGATTTTGACAGGAGCAGTGCTCTAACTACCCCCAACCACTGAGGTGTGTATTTTGCTAAGGCTTTGGTATAACTGGTCTTTAGACCTGTGGATGAATGGTGCATGAATTCAGGTGGTATTGGGGGACTTGTTCAATAACACTGTGCTTCCACCCATGGGGGTCCTTGCAACAGCTGCTGCCAGGGTGCTTCTCCACAAGAAACAAATGACTAAGCCCATCTACAGTGGCAGCGCTAATGCCCACACCCCCCACTTACCACTTTAAGCATGCAAAGGATAGATAACAATAATGCAAAATTCAGTAATGGCAACAGAGACAGTATATATGTACAAACCAAATAAGGACTTTATTTGGGGGTTGGGAGCAAAATATAATGGTTAAATGTAACACTCAAATAATGGCTGTTCACCCGACAGGCTTTTAACCACCACCCTCCAGACAGGCATTTTTGTCTTTCAGTAGCCTCTCAAACAGTCTTTGTAAAGTTGTTTTCAGTTGGCCACACTGTTCGCTAGGCAGAGTTCTGTAGTTACAAAGGAATGTATAGGCACCTGTCTAACTATCCCTAAGTTTACAATGCACTGTTGTAGGACAGGGTATGGGTTTTTACTCACGACCTGGAGATACCGCACTAGCAACTTAAACTGCTTCTCCAGTTTCTCACAGCAGTGCTCCTTTCGCTCATTCCAAGTGGTACATAGCTGAGGCCACAACAAGGGAGATCCAGGGATCCATCAAAGAATACTCAGAACTAGAGATAGGAAGGATCACTGGATTCAATACTTCAGCATTTTGCTAAGAAGTGGGTCGAAACCACTTCGGACCAGTGTTTCTTTGACATTGTAGAATAAGAAGATGCCATCGATTTTTGATGAGTTCTCCATGATGGAGTTTTGTATTTCTTTGGGAATCGTGCAGTGTATTGTGGCTTTATGGAGAAGATCCCCTTGAAGAAAATAGATTCATTACTTACAGTAACAGTTGATCTTCATGAGGATCTCCTACATAGAGCCATCATTTTTCCCATCCTCTAGGACTTTTTTTTTTGGTAGCCCATTTGTCAGTCTGGGTGGTCTCTCTGCATCTCTTTCCCCACCTCTCCTGTTTGATTGGGAGGGGGTAGTTTCCTGGTTCCTGCCACCGTGTCTGGTTTGACTGCCTCTGATTGCGGCTGCAGCTGTTGCCTTCAGGGACCAACATCTTGGTCTGGATGGTACCACTTGGTTGTTCCATATTACACCTGATGGGATGTGCAGGTCTCCTTCACTGTCTAGTTGCATTCTGGTAAGTTTGACGTGTTGCAGCTAAATTATAATGAACTAAAGGTGGTGCGGGCCAGCCCACCTTATATAGCTGGCACCGGGGGTGGTGGGGTTGGGTGTCAGTCCAGGCAGCATAAATAAAGGTGGCGGTCCCAGCTATAGAAAAATTTCCCACAGAGCTCTAGTACCTGTTGTCTGTAGTCTAATGTATTATAGCTCTATGGAGGCGATCCTCTTTAAGATCTGTTGCTTGTTTATTTTAAAAGTTTCACCAGGAAAGACATACTGAGCTTTAACTGCTCATTTCCAGATGCGTTCTGGGGTGATGGAGGAAGTGGAGTATATAGTACATGATGTACAAGTGAAAATACACAGCTCAAAAAGCAGTAGTAATAAAAATAAATACAATAAAAATACATACAGTAAAATAAAGATAAATAACAGTGTGTAGTCACAGTTTACTGGCAGAGTATTCAGGGCTAGAAAAATAAAGTTGAAATGTGCTGCAAATTAAGGTACATGTGCTATACAGTACAGGGAGCAGTGCCATCTAGTGGCAAGATTAGCAACACCCAACCTGCTAAGGTGCAAGTTGACAAAGCCACTCCAGTAGGTAGGCAAAGTTCAGGAGCACAGTACTGCCAGATAGATTAACTAATTAAGGCCCTGTCCACACTACACCGCTCAGACCCCGTAACGGACAGAAACCGTTACAGCCGGGGAGTGGTATAGTGTGTCCACACTGCAGCAGTGACTGGTACGAGACCGGTACCGTCAGTCCACACCTCGGTAGCTGGCGACCGTTACCGGTAGCCCAATCCCACAATGCAGCTCGCTTTCACGGACCCTGCAGGGACTGTTACCGCCAAATCCACACTACGCGCCCGTTACGTTACCGGGACGGCACAGGTTTCATAACTGTTGTTGAAACCACCTCATATGTTGTTTCAACAATGGTTATGAAAACGCCTTCTGTAACGTTACAGGTGTAAATGCAAACCATTGCGGTAACGGTTTGGGCACTCTGTAACGTTACAGAGGCGTAGTGTGGACAATGCAGTTAGCCGGGGGGGATGTCAAAAACACGTGAGGAGGGAATACTAGGGAAAGAGATCAGGAACAGTTGCAAAGTCACGGAGAAGGGATTTGAGGGAAGCGAAGGACAAGGCTGGCAGATAGGTGGGGGAGGGAGGACCAGAGTTTAAGAAAACAATACATAGAAACATAGAATTTGACGGCAGATAAGGACCGCTTGGCCAGAAAGCAACTTGCCTATGGGAGTTTTTCTTTGAGGGGGAAGCAGTGTTCTGGAGGCAGTAGGAGGAAGTGACAAAAGAAAGGAGAGCAGAAAGGTAGGGGGTAGAGAGCCAGACCAGAACTTGAAGGTGAAGCTGGCACGGTGTGTCTGGCATTGAGGGAAGGGAGGGAGGGTAGAGAGAGCAGTGGTGTGTACTAGGGGGCTACTGCAAGTCTAAGTGGCAGAAAGTGCAGAAGAGGGGGTCCAGTCCATTTGATATAGTAGAGCTAGCCATGATGCAATGCAGTACCTTGCAGTAAATGATGTCACAGAATACTGCATGAAAAAAGAGCTTAATTGCCTCTGAATTACATGGTTTCCTGCAGTAAATTGCAGCATATTGTGATATAACGCAGCATTACTGTGTTGCATCCTGGCTGGCATTTCTGTAAGTAATATCTTTCTCCCTTGTGACTGGTTGAGAAAGCTCCTGTGACACGAAATAGTTTGGAGAAGTTTGTGATAAATGGGATTGTGGGATTGTCATGATTGCCCACTCTCATAAACCTCTGGCCAGTCTCTTTCTCTACCACAAATCCAACTATGCTTTGCGCTCTGCGGACCATATCCCTGTTCTCATTCCAAGATATCGTACTTTGAAAGGCAGTCATGCTTTCGCTTGTCATGCATCACTTTTCTGGAACACACTCCCTTTAACTCTACGTCAAAATGCATCCCACATCTCCTTTAAGAGAGAACTACGCCACTGTCTCTTCTCCTCATGTGCATTGTCCTGCTTCAGTCCGCCATAGCCCTACTCTCAAATCCCACCCCTATCTATGATTGTCCCCTGTGGTCTACTCCAACGAAGAGCATTTTTCTCAGTCTCATCTCCTTATTTCTTGTACCATTTTCATTTCCATTTCTGCTTTTCCGTTCTATCAGTATTTCTTTGTTTGTGCTTTCTCTAGTTAGCTGCACAGACCTCCTCTTCTTTCACCAACTAAATCAGTTCTGGATTACCTGCACTTACCTCACCATATCTATCCCCCCCCCCCCACCAACCTATTGCCTCCTCTTTCCACCTTTCTCTTTCTATCTCCCCTATCACCTTTCTGTGCTTGGCTACTACCCTTACCCCACCATACCATACCTATTCCTTTCAAACTATTGCCTCCTCCTCTCTCCACCTTTCTCTCTATCCCCCCTTTCACCTATCTCTGCCTGGCCACCACCTGCTTTCACAGCACTTTATTTCTCACTGTTGGCGTACTGCTCAGTTACATTCAAAAATGACCTGGTTGCTGTCTCTTACATGTAAACTTGAATGCTGTATTGTCTTTTTGTCATACTCTACCACTGTAAATGCTTCAAACATTTATATGTTACTTGTACTTGTGTTCAAATATGTATCTACTGAAAGTTTTGTCTCTGTACTCTTCCGGGTCGTGCCTGAAAATAGTCTTTTGACTAGTGAACCTTACCCGGTAAACAAAAACAAATACCCCCGCCCGGTGATCCAGATTAAAGAAATTCTGTATTCTAGTCTGTCCTTTACAGTACTCTGGTAGAACCTAGGAACTGTCCCGTCTGTTGGTCCGACCCAACCCCTTTTCCCATTACCCTGTACTTAACCAGTTATTCTGTCTTACCTTTGCACCTCCCATCTTCAGTTATTCTTCCTTTTTTTGTTAAAACAGATAAAAGGGGGGGGGCGCTGATGAGCACCTAACCGAATAGACGTGCCTTTACGCTGCTCTGTACCAACGGTCGGTAAAAAGCTAAAATCCGACAGAAAAAAACAACTCAAATAAGGAAAAGTTGTCATAATCTATGAGGGATAACACAATGGAGGAGTATCTGGTGCCTAATGTGGGGGAAAGTCAAAGAACAGCTGGCAAATCGAGAGGAAAAGAAAGTAGCAGCCCAGCGACCTGCCGGTGAAAGCGTGGGTATAGTGTTGCTCTCAGCAGCCGAAATTGGCACGTTAGGGCTGCGAAGAACGCCAGGGTGATTGCCGCGATCGAGCCCAGACTAGTGAAGCAGGAAGGTAAAACTGATCTCAGGCTGCAGGAGATTTTGGAACAATCTGCACATAACAACAGGATCACTGAGACCGAAGAGCGGATCTCACGTCTGGAAGACGATACGGTGGAAATACCAGGACGACTGGCAGGGTTACAGAAAGAGCTGGAGGACCTTAGAGATGCAATGGACTACTAAGAAAATTACTACAGGTGCTTAAATTTGTGTCTCAGGTGCCTCCCAGAAGGATCGGAGAAAGGAGACATAATGGGGTTCTATGCAAAGATCCTCCCGGAGCTGCTAGGGTTGCAACCGAAGAATGGGAGCTACAAGTTGGAGAGAGCTCACCGGGCGGTGATGCCTGGACCCTCTGGGGATCAACCTCCGCGACAAGTAATAATCCATTTCCATTCCTTTCAAGATCGGGAGGCGATTCTACGTGCTTACAGGGGAAAAGGAGCGTTGGAGTATGAGGGAGTGCGCCTATTTGTGTCGCAGGATTACTCCCTACGTCTTCTACAAAAAAGGAAGGTGTTTAGTACACTGATGGCCCAGCTGAGAAATTAAAAAATAGAGAATTTCATGGTATACCCTGCAGTACTGAAAATCCAACGTGAGGGGGCGACATACTCCTTCCGGGAGCTTGGTAAAGCTGAAAAATTCGTGGCTGAGCTGCAAAAGAAGATGAATAAGTGAGGAATGCTCAACCAATTCACAGTTTTAGCGTTGAAGAATCTGTTTGTTGTCTGAGACATTCAAGTTTTTTCCTGTGGTTCCCCCTGCGTTTTGGAATTTCCCAATTATGCTGAAGATGTCAACGAATTGGTTGTGGTTGGAGACTGAGCGATGGACTTGGACTCTGAGACTATGAAAGAAGAAGAAAGAGATAGTGTGGGCGATGCATGGACGAGAGAGGGAGAGAGAGAAATTTGATAAGATTTGACCCGCTACATTACATGCTCCCTGTGGAGGACTGTGAATGACATTTGAAAAAGAGAGAGACGTGCAAGAACAAGGGGACACAATTTAAAGATAGAGGGGGGGCGGTTCAGGGGCAATGTGAGGAAGTATTATTTCACAGAGAGGGTAGTGGATGCATGGAACAGCCTTCCTGAGGAGGTTGTGGGGTCTAAAACTGTGGGAGAATTCAGAATGAATGGGACAGACATAAGGCAATCTTGTGGGGGGTAGGAAGAAATAGGCTGTTGGTTAACTAGGATCTGCAGCCTATCCTGTAGGTAGAAATGGGCAGACTAGATGGGCCAGGGGTCCTTCTACTGGTCAAAGTCTATGTTTCCTGTCCCCATGAAATGAGGAAAGGTCTCCAGCTCCCACAGCTGCATGGGATTGTGAGAGAAGCAGGGTGAACTATGGGGGAGGCTAACTGCGTGATTATAAGGCGCGGCCTGCTCCCTCCTTGGCGCCACTCTACATGCTGCTCTCGAGAGAGTGGGAGGCTGGAACATTGTGAGACAGAAGGGTAGGAGAAGGGAAAGGCTAAGTACATCGGAATAGAAGGCTAAAGTCTCCACCACATAATCAGGAGGGTTGTGTTATAAGAAAGGGGAAGTGTTGCACGGGGGGGCTTTATTAGTAAATAGATGGGTTTGGTGAACATACTGGTGTTGTTATTGTTCGTTGAGGTTATTAAAATAAGGTAATACCGACCGTGAGTGGGGCATGTGTATTACTATAGGATTCTAGACACTCATGCCTGATTCGCAGTTAGTGTCAGTGGGGTGGGGGTGGGGGATAGTTAAAAGACAAATGGAAGAATGTTATGTTGTGGGACATTTACAAGGGGGGAGAGTATAAGAGAGTGGTCAGTTGGATATAGGGATGTTATTGAGCATTATACAATTTGGGGGGGTTTGCTTGTTCTATTACTGTTTAAATGTTTTTCCTGTCGTATGTCTGTTTCTGCATTTCATAATATACGAGGTGTGAGATTAAGACTGGAAGGGTATAATAAAGTTGTACATCTGGAGGCATGGGGATGGGAGTGCTCAGTGGCAGACTCTTATTCTTGGGGAACGGAGATGATCGAAAATGGTTAATGGGCAAGAATTGACAGTGACTTCTTGGAATGTGAAGGGAGTCACAAATCCTGTCAAGCGTACGATGCTCTTATCTGCGCTAAAAAAAAAAAGGGGACACAAGTGACATTATTGCAAGAGACTCACTTAACAGAGGCAGAGCATGCCAGACTTGCACGTGGAGGGGTGGGGAGATGCTTTGCGGCCTTCTACTCCTCCCGCAAGCGAGGGGTTCCTATCCTTCTTAGTAGGAGTCTGCCATTTGAGGTGAAAAGAATTGTTAAGGACCAACGGGAGGGGAGATATATTTTTCTGGTGGGGCAGCTTCATGGTGAGCCAATTACATTTGGGAACGTTTATGCACTGGCAACATATGAACCACAGTTCTTTCCGGGCTTATTGGATTTATTAACTAGGGAACAATTTCCTGGCCTGATTCTGGTCGGAGACTTGAACAGTACACTGGACCCCTTTTTGGACCACTCAGAAGGTAAGGGACGGGCACCAGAGGCAGTGAACCAGTGGCGGGTGGGTATGTCAGATGTGGACTTAGTAGATAGCTGGAGGATGTTGTATCCAGCGGCTGGGGAATATACATTTTTCTCGAACCCCCATAGAACATGGACAAGAATTGATTATATTTTGATACCAAGAGAATGGCATGATAGGGTAATTGATATTTCACATGGCCCTATTCATGTATCATGTCATGCTATGGTGATAGGAAGGTTCAGGATGCGAGTGGAGAGAGGCGTTTCCCGGCAGTGGAAATTTCCCTCATATATGCCCACTGGTAAGGAGTTCAGGGAGTATCTTGCAAATTAGTGGGAATTTTATAAAGAGTCTAATATAGGGTTGAAAGTGTCTAGGGCTACATACTGGGATGCTGGAAAAGCCTTCCTAAGAGGTTCTGTAATAGCGTATATGGCCAGGGTAAAGAAAGAGAAGCGGGAAAAGAAACAGGAGTTGGAAAAACAACTTAAAGAATTAGGGAGGCGAGTAGCCCAGGGGGAGGGGGGGCAGTAGAAAGGCTTCTGACGGTCACACGGGAGGCTTTAAATTCTTTGGTGCGAGGTCAGGCTAGAACTTCATGGTTCTGTTGTAAGCATCAAATGTTCGAGTCATCAAATAAACCGGGCCCGCTCTTGGTTAGACTTATGAAGGGGTGTAAATGCCCTACTAGGATAATAGGGATTAAGGATAAGGAGGGGAAACTACAAAGGGAGGAAAAAAAGATGAGGACGTGCTTTCAAGAATTTTATACCCGGTTATATAAGGCGGAGGGTACACGTGGGGCGCAAGGGGCACAGGCCTTCCTAGATAAAATAGATTTGCCCAACCTCACAGAGAATCAAAGGAATCGATTAAGTCAACCTATAACTAAGGCAGAGGTTCTAAAGGCTATTGGGAAATTACAAAAAGGAAAGGCAAGTGGCCCAGATGAATTGTCTATAGATTTTTATAAGGCTTTGGCAGAATAGATGGCTGAAACATTGAGTGAGGTGTTTCGGGAGGAGGAGGGGGCAGAGGGTCCACAGATCCCAGATACTGGCTTCGATACCACGATATGCTTAATTCCCAAATCGGGTTAAGGATATGTTGGAATGTACCTCGTACAGGCTGATCTCTTTATTGTATGGGGACCTTAAGATCCTTGCTAAAGTTTTAGCCACAAGACTGGAGGACTATATGCCTGAGTTGATTCACCCAGACCTGACCGGATTTATAAAGGGGAGGTTGCCCCATCATAATATGCGTAGGTTGCTTAATGTGGTTTGGAAAGCAGGGCAGGAAGCAGGGATAACTTATATCATCTCAATGGATGTGGAAAAGCATTTGATAGGGTGGAGTGGGAGTACCTCTTTGAGGTGTTGATCCGGTTTGGTCTGGGTGACTCATACGTTCGGTGGATTAGAGAGATGTATCGGGCCCCTAGAACTAGGATCCTGGTTAATGGTACCTATATGGAGCCCTTTATATTGGAAAGAGGTACCAGACAAGGGTGTCCGCTTTTGCCGCTGCTATTTGCATTGGCACTAGAACCCCTAGCTGCGGCAATAAGACAGTGCCGGGTGATACAGGGTATCAATGGGGAGAGGAACACTGAAAATAAAATTGCGCTGTACGGATGATATGTTAGTATTCATTACGGAACCTCAAAGGTCTATGCCGCCAATATTGGAACTAATAAGGAGATTTGCTATGTTCTCTGGTTATAAAATGAGTCTTAAGTAAGTCAGGGATGCTGGGTTTTCCCAAATTAGAGGGGGAGGATGTGCAATGGGGAATACAATGTCGGATGACAAGCATAACATATTTGGGTATCAAAGTGGGTAAGACAATTGGATCATTATATGGGTTAAATTACATACCGCTTATTAAAATAATAGAAACGGATCTGAGAAGATGGATGCAACTGCCGGTATCCTGGTTGGGGCGACTGTTTGTTGAAAATGAATGTTCTCCTAGGATCTTGTACCCTAGTGCAGATGATCCTGCTAGACAGAAAAAGGATGTTAATAGGTTAGAGAAGCTATTCACCCAGTTTATATGGAGGGGGCACAGGTCGAGAGTTGGACTTCAGAGACTAAAAGCTGAAACAGATAAAGGGGGTCTCAATTTCCCAGACCTATCAAATTATTATTTGGCTATACAACAACGCTATATAGTAGACTGGGTGTTCCGGCCAGAAGTGGCAGGCTGGGTTGCAGAGGAAAAGGGATGCATAGGACGACTCTCTGCATTTATATAGTAGAGGTTTACAAGCCTATACTGCACGGGGGAGGGGATGTAACCCGTTAATTAAAACAGTATTAGAAGCATGGGGCCTACTCCGGAAAACTAAGGGAATTAATAAAGGGGAAACGTACTTGATACCAGTGGTTTGGAACCCTTTTTTTCTTCTAGGATTGGAGGATGGGGTTTTTGGGGAATGGGAGAAGAGGGGGGTGAGATGTGTGGGTAATTTGATTGGTAATGGGATTTTAAATAGATTGAAAGATATTACTCAGAGGTTAGGTTTGCAAGGGCAACAACTGTTTTGATATCTCCAACTTTGGGCATTTATTTTAAAATTGGAAAGGGGAGGAGAGGATGCGCAAGGATGGGGGTCGATAGAGACAATGATTTTTGGAGCACAGAAAGATCCTAAGGGATTTATTGGGTAAGGCTGCAAAGGTGGGGAAACAAGGTCTACTGGACTACACGCAGAAAGTGAAACAACTGTGGGAGAGGGATCTGAAAAGGAGATCTCGGAGGATAACTGGCAACAGATATTGGTGGGACACAGGGGACTCTTAATATGTAATAAGTTTAAGGAGGCTTATTTCAAATTTTTACATAAACTGTATTATCCACCAGTGGCAGTACACAGGGCGCATCGATCTGTCTCTCCCGTGTGGGGGAGATATAAGAGAGAGGGGGACATATATGCATTGTTTTTGGGACTGCAGTGTTTTGGAGTCCTTCTGCCATAAAATATTTAAAGAAATAGGGCAGATGGCAGGCTACCCCATCCAAACAGACCCAGTTGTAGGGTTGTTTGGATTATACCCGGATGAGACAGAGGATTGGGACCCAATGCCACGTTGGATAAGAATTTTAATGATAATGGGCAGACATTGTATACAAAACACGTGGGTCAATAATGTGGTACCAACTGTCCAGCAGTAGTGCCAGCTAGTGATACAGAATTTGGCACTAGAAAGAGTATCCTTGGTAATTAAAAATAAGGTTGAGGCCTTTTACAGAGAATGGGCACCCTTCCTAAAATCGCTTAGCAGAGAGGAAATGGATATTGTATGTTATGGCCTCATGTGAGAGGGACTGTACTGAAATAGGGAATTCCCCCATGCCTCATGCCTAGACCCATGCTTAGGCGTGTCTACCCATGATGTATGTTTATATGTATCTGTGGTGTATGTATGTTCACATCCATGTCTTATATGATAGTACCTTATCATATCCACGTATTGTCAGGAAATCTGAGGAGTAACTGTGGGAGAACATAATAAGTGTATGTAATTTTAATCAACTATGAGATGCATTAGTCTGTATGTCTGTATGTGTATTGTCTTTGTTGCAGTGTTGTTGCAACCTGTAAAATCAATAAAAAGATTATACAAAAAAAAAAAAAAAAAAAGATAAAAGGGTCTGTAATCGCCCACTATTCAGAAGGGTAACACTTTACAATAAAAAAGAAGCACCCAAATAGAGGAGAGAAGAAAATGGCTTGCAAATATCTCATGATGAGGAGAAAGGATAATGGTGCTGTTGTCTCTCTGTTGCCTGATGGTTTAAAACGATTTACCAAGTTTTGATATATGACCGCATATACTGCAAGGTGACTGCATATAGAACTGATTCGCAATGTATTTTGATAGATGCACAGCCTATTTTAGCAAATTAAATCAGGTTTTCACCCTCACAAACCAGGAAGTGTCATTTTGTGTATTGGAGCCTGTATTTGGTGACCTTTGACACTCATTACCTTTGCAATGTCACCACAGGGAGATATGTGCTCTGCAATTAAAGTTAGTTCTTGGTCACAGCAATTCTGTCTTGATAACAGAGCTCTTGGTCGCAGCATGCAGCACGACAATAGCAATGTCAAACGGTTCATTTTCAGGGTCCGATGATGAAAGCATTATGTTGTCCTGCACTAACAGTGATCTTTCAGACACTGACATAGTGCCACAATTTGACAGCCACTGCATAGTAGATCCCCATAGGGATGACCCTATGACAGCAGCGAGAATGATGTGGACAGTAGCTTGGGCAGTCACACAGTAGTCCCGATCCATTCCAGTACAGCAGTGAGAGCAGACTTAGCAACACAGACTGTTAATATTATATTTTGCTACTTAGTGCTATGGTTTGGTTCCCGTCATTGCTGTCATTTTACTGTGCAAAATCGAGGTATGGTGTGTGTTCTGTTACTCCCAGCATCGATGTGCCCACACAAATGCTAGTGATAGTACCCGGGTTTTTTTTTTTTGTGTTTTTGGGGGCGGCTTTCCTATGCTAACGAGTTACTGGCCACTCCAGCTTGACACTGACAGCATGGCTCGATCTGGTGGCATTGCTTGAGCAGGATAAATGGCTCACAATTTGTCCAAATTCCTCACCTGGTACTAGTTAGTAGTGACCCACCAATTGATTTATCAGTCACTCACTCTGATGGAGCACAGGGTGGAAATTACAAGCAGGCACCTTGTACCCTGACCACTCCAAACCCCCCAGCTGCACACATACACTTAGAAAAATGCTGCAGCATAGAACTTTTATTATCTGTAAATAATTTATATTGTTTGGGTCTGTCTTTGCCCTAGTGCCAACTGGTCACGTATAGCTTTCTTCTGTGTATCTGTGTGTTTTGGGGGCCTGCTTGCAGCCTTTTCCCTTTAAAGGTATCAGTGATTGAGTAACGTGTTGAAGTCACCGTCCCCCTGTTTACGGCATGTTATAAATTTAAAACTACAGATTATTGCACCAGCTTTGTGTTACCTCTAAGCACTCAGGAACTATATAGACTGCAGCTGTCATTAGTGTCTGCATAAGCATCTGTAATACCATCCTGGCATTGGCTTATTGCCGCTGCATGTGTGCCTCCAGGTGCATTATGAATTGAGCAAAAAATACACAGTACAGTCGGTGATCGTCCCCCACCCCCAAGGTTAAAAATGACACTGCCAGTACCCTTCTCATGGAGAAAGAGACCGCATTTATGTTTAGATAGCCTAATTACCATTTGATTGGTCCACTGCCAAAAGGGACATATCCTTGCGGTAGGTACTCAAGTGTTAGACTGTATTTGAACCACCCTTCTTCACTTATGTCACCATACTTCATTACCACTTCGGTCTGTGTCAAGCCGTTTGTGTTTTTCCATTTTTTCCATTACAGTGGATCTCTGATGCACATGCGTAAAGTGTACAGCAAATACAACAGATGCTGCTCTATACTGTCTCCCATGCCTTACCGATGTCGTGGTGCATTGTGTAAACTCCCTGCATTCATTGCTGTGTAGCCCATATTTTGGTTCAGACATTATTCCCTAAGTATGCCGAATTGACTAGCACACTTTACAATATAACACCATAGAAACCGTACATTGGTACCACAGTGCCTGGAGAGGATGGCAACTGCAGTCTCTTCTTTTGCTGATGCTCCGGAGCACATACAATGATGCTATAATCCTAATTATAAATAAAGACTGCATGTTAAAATGTTAAAAAACTAAGTGTTTTTAATTTTGAGATGCACTGTAAACTATGTACAGTATAACTATGTACAGTATGTAACAGATTTTATTGCATTCATTTATAAACTTAGCGAGGAGCTGGTAAGCTGGAGAAACAATTCAGTGCACCATGTCCCTTTATTCATGCACATCTAAGCATACTTTGGTGATCAGTGTTGTGGTGCTTGCATGAGAACACCAAATGAGCCCAAGAAAACACAGGGAGCACAAGAAAAAATATAAACCGTCTATAATGATGGTGACAATCAGAAATACAATAGCAAAGGCAGTTTACTGAAGCAATCACACTGGAAGTGGCACTTGCCAAAAATACACAGTTTATTGCACTGTTCTCCTGGGATTGGACTGTGCAGCTCAGTGCTTATACTCTTGCTGCACATTACCAGTTCTGAACTGTTGAAAAAGTCATCCATTTAACACAGACCTCTATGTACCAATACTGAAAAGCTTACTTCAATTTATAGATCTGCCCAGTTCAAAAGTCATCCTTTTGTGTCCCAATATGCTACAGATTACAGCTCCACTCAGTTAAAAAAATGTATTTTTTTATACAGACTTGCTGTTATAATTATGTACTTGCAGCACTTATTAAAACTGTAACACTGTACTCAAGCAATGTAGATTGTGATGTTCCTAGAACCGATGGACCTAGGACACAGAGCTTAGTCAGATGAGTAAAATTGAAAATCAGGAGAAGTCACCACTTCTGCAGTCCCGAAAGCAAGTATAACAGCTGCCAAAAAAATACTGTTTCAGTCATCAGTGCTTTAATTTTTGCCAGTTCAGTTTTGGATCTGCATTCACTGAGGTTGGGTCCAGGAAAGATGAATGAACGAGCAGTGAGAAAAGTGCAATGGGATCACCTTCCCTGTGCTGATGTCACTCATGCATGTGGATGCACTGCTCATGTGCGAACTTCAAAGAAAAAAACATGCAGAGACAACTGTGGCACAAAAATGTTAAAAAAATAAGCATCTGAATATATTTAATACTTAACTTCAGAGCTGCTGAGCTTTGCATCACTCAATGAAGGGAAGGTGATCTGCAAACATAACATTGGGGGACGTTGGTAAATCACTTTAAGAGGTGGCCGGGGGTGGGGTTTATGAGTAAAAGAGCTGTGTCTTTAGATAAATAGCTCTTTTTGAAGAATTTATGGAGCATTTCCAAGGGTCAGAATGAGTATTGGTACTCATCAAAAATATTTTCAGAGTATTTCTTAAAAATTGGTGAGGAAAATGGGCCACCACTCACCTTATCTGGAGTACTGACTTGCAGTATTATTTTGTATGCTCTTCCCTGCCTGTTTTGCTAGTAGCAAGAGGGAGAGGATTGGGTCAGAAAAGGAAAGCTGTTCACCCTGTCCTGTGCTTTGCTGTGCTGTGAGGAGGCTAGCACCTATGGGTCGGTCAGTCTCACCTCAGTGGTGGGGTAATTAATGGAAACCCTGTTAAAGGAAAGGTTGGTAGAGTATCTTAAATCCAGTGGTCTGGAAGACCACATGCAGCATGGATTCATTTGGGGGTGGGTTTATGCCAGACGAATCTGATTTGGATTAGATGGATGTATTTGCTGGGTGGCCAGGGAAATGGATCAAGTGAGGGCAGTGTGGCCTGCTGGACTTTAGCATGACCTTCAACACTGTGCCGCACAGGAGGTGAATTGGGCTAGAAACTGGTTAATGGATAGGAGACAGAGGGTGGTAGTTAATGGCACTCACTCTGATGGTGGGAGAGTGACAAGCAGCCTCAGTACTGGGACTGGTCCTCTTCACTGTCTTCGTAAGCAACATTGCAGAAGAACTAGATGAGAAGGAATGCCTTTCTGCATATGACACCAAAGTCTGTAATAGAATGGACATTCAGAAGGGGGTGGAGAAAATGCATAGGGATCTTGGGGAAACTTGAGAAGCAGTTAGCATGGCAGCTGGGGTTGCCTGCCAAAAAGTGCAAAAGCTTGAATATAGGGTATAGGATGGGAGGAGGCACTGACAGTCACTGAGCAGGAAAGGGACCTTGGGGTTATCAGAATTGATTACCCAAAGTGGCAGGGCAGTGTGATAAGAGTCTTGGGTAGAGCCAGTGGGATATGGGGTACATAGGGAGAGCTGTCTCCAGCAGCAGGAGGAGGTAGGTGGTGATGCTATTATATCGCCTGCTGGTGAGACCCCACCTGGAGTAGTGCGTCAGTTCTGGAGGTCTTACCTAAGAAATGACATAGGGTGGAGGCAGTCCAGAGGAGGGCAGCTTAAATGGTCTAGGGCTTTCACCAGAAGCCCTCCAAGGAGAGACTGAGGGGGATCGCAGCAAAGACATCCTGGAAGAGAGGAGAGCAAGAGGGTGACAGGATATAGACCTGCAAGTACAAGGGGTAAACAGGGTGCCAGAGGGGAGTCTCCTTCAAATGAGAGAGTACCAGGACCAGAGAGCATGAGATGCAGCTGGGGGGAGGAAGTTTGAGGGATGTGAGGAAGTACTGCTTTACTGAAAGAGTTTTAGATGCCTGGAATAGACTGCCAGCGGACGTACTAGAGGCAAAAACAATAAGGGGCTTCAAGCATGCGTAGGATAGACATAGGGGAATATTAGTATATGGGCAGGGAGGAGGAAGGGTCGTTAGAGACCGGTTAGGGTCTGTAGAGACAGACTAGGCAGTGACCATCAGGGCAGCCTGGGAGGGCCAAATGATTCTTCTGACAGTTTCTGTGTGCTGCAGGCAGTGAGAAAGAAAGAGAGTGAAAACACTGAGCCATGTGCTGTGTAGTGCTCTGCTTGATTGTAGATGCTGTTTAGGGTGCATGCCAGCAAGAATGTCAGTGTCAGTGGCTCAGCAGGCAGCACACTCGCCTCTGAGGCCGGGAGGCCGGGAGATCAGAAGACTGTGGGTTCTATCCCCACACCAGGCACTTGGGTTAATATCCCAATGCCGTCCACTGTCAAATGCAACATAGAAGTAGCTGCACTCTGAGGTGCTGTCTTTCAGATGAGACGTTAAACTGAGGTCCCGTCTGCATGTTCTGGTGGTTGTTCAGGTGGATGTTAAAGATCCCATTGCACTTCTCGAAAAGAGTAGGGGAAATTTCCCCAGTGTCCTGGCCAAATTTCCTCCATTCACTAGAAATACAATCAACAGCTTAATCTGGTTCAGTTTCAGTTGGTTACCATCTGTATCCCCACCCCGGATCGCCCCTGAAAAAGGGACTTCTAGTCTCAATGGGCATACCCGGTCAACAAAATTCAATAAATAAGAATGCTTAGGCATGCTCTGAGGTTCAGATGGCTAGAGGTTGGAACTTGGGCGGCCTAGTGCTACCTCCCTGTGTTTCCAGACTGCTTTGCCATTATGTTAGTAGCTCTAAAGATACTTGAGTGTATTTGTGCTTGTGCCATACCTTTGAGGATAAAAGACGGCAAATATCAGTGATATTTTGCACCTGTGGGGACCTAGAGAGAGAATATTAGTGTTATTCTGACTTTAAGTAGGTCAGTTTATCCACACACTAGGTCCATAGTGGCAGTGGAAGTGCAGAGTACAATTAAGCATATTGAGCTTTGTTGTATTGCTTGCCTTCATGTGGTGAGGTTGTGCTGGGTTAACATCACTGTCAAAGGTGGCCACTGAGCAGACAGGATGCAGTATTTTTTCTTGCTGTTATATAATAAAAATCATGGCATAAATCAGTTATATGCCATGGCCCTAATGAAAACATCACTGATATTTCTCCTTGTGCAGTTGACATTTTGACATAAGGTAAAACTGCATTCCATGAAAATTTCAGTGGCATTTTCCATTAAGGCCATAGCATATCCCAAAGATCTGTACCTACACACACACACTCACGTGCGTGCATTCATAAAATAAATGTTGTGTAAGTGTGGTATACAAGGAGATTAACCCATCGAGTGTGCTAACCAGATCATAAAGCCATGCACGTGAAGGGCCACATCCCTCCCCAGGTGCCACACATGGCTGTAGACAGCTACTTACACCACAGCAATGGCACAACACAGTCTGCTGCTTACAAGGAAGCCAGTTCACTGGTGCACCAGGAGGGGCCCGTGCAGCACCTTCCCTCCCCAACTGGGATATGTTGCCAAGTGACAGTGCTCCTCAGCTTGACCACCCCGTTGCAGGGACTGTGACTTGCTGCTGAACTTAGGTCACCTGCAAGCCACAGTGAGGTTTGTGAGAGATTTCTTTTGCATGAGCGACCATCTGCAAAGCTTCCAAAGTCCAGTTTAAGTAAAATCTCACATCAAACCAGGCAGCGTCTGAATTGTTTACGTCAGGTTCTTTTGTACAATGTGAAGTTGGTTGGCCCCTTTTACATATGACTGTTTTTTAGCAGGTATAAGTGAAAGGGTCACTAAGGAAGTTCCCAAAACAAAGCCCACACTGCCGATTCCTCCACTTCATACTTTTTGAGATGTATACTAGAATCTAGCTGCCTCCTGTTGTTGCCTTCACGGACTGGAAGAATCTGTGTTGATTGCCCTTGGTGCTGTTTACTGCCTGTCCCGGGGGGAGTCTGCTGGCCTGCCCCTATTGCTGTGCTGACCTATCACAGGTTACGTTTCGATACCGTCGGCTTCTCTGCTGAGAACACTCCCTCTGTGCAAACCAGTGTTGTAAGCTGCCCTACCAAATGCTGGCACATCATGTTTTCAAACATCTGTATTTGTCAGGGTAGCCTAGGACATTGTGTTTGTGTACTACAGAGGGAGACCTCTCAGTAGAAGTGGAGGTGCTGTTGAAACATGGCCTGCTAGGACAGGCAGTGTCGGGACAAGATAGCAGTCGGAGGACATTGCAAAGCCCCACCACTTTGTGCAGGCAGCGGCATGGCACCAAAGAACCCATACCAATCGACAAGACCACCCACTGTCAGGGCAGGCAGCAACAGAGGGACAGGTGGATTTAGTAACTTGTCTATTTATATTTTTAAATTGTAATTTAAAAGTAAATAGCGAATCTAAGGACAGATTTTATAGGATTGTCTAACCTGTGCAGTGACAGTATAGGCAGAGGAAAAAATGGGCAAACTGGGTGAGCCAAGCGGTCCGTATCTGCTGTCATATTTTGTGTTCTGTGTTTCTGTGTCTTAACCTGCAGAGCACCAGAATAATGTGATCTGTCAAAATCACAGAGAAACCTGCAGCCCCTGGAATTGTAAGCCCTGTTCTGCTTCTTATGAAGTAATGTGTTGGATAAATGAAAGCTTACGGTTCTAGTACAGATTATATTTCAGTTTTTATTTCTTCTAAAGATTTAGTAAAACTCTGTTTTGCCTTATAGGACATATTCATTAGAGAAACATTAGGAACACATCTTTCTAATACGCCGTGATGCAAACTGCAAAAGAGAACAAGGTAAGACAACACACATATTTGCATTTTCTAAAATGTTGTTTGCTGTTACCAGTAGTTCTTAGATGTTTGAGTTTTGTAGTTTTCTTATACTTGTACAGTATGAGCTTCAGTTTCCGTTCATTCTTTGTTTTTTTCCCTTTTCTTACAGTTTTTGACTGACTAGATTATTTAACAGCCACGAAACCCCTGGTAAGAAACAGTTCGGCATACTGTTAATAATGTATAATGCTTTGACAAAACTAGGTTTAGTACATATCCATGACTGGGTGATACTTTAGTATGTAATGGTCACTCTAGTTTACATTCTGTGAAACTGGTACATTAACTGTTGTTGGAGTTATAGTTTGCTACATAATGTTCACTCTAGTTTACTTTCTGTTAGTTATTTCTTTCCTTTTTTTTTTTAAAATTACCATTTTTACTCCTGATCAACCAGTGTCAGTCAGCCTCACATCTATTAGAGGAAGTTAATGGAAACCCTAGTTAGGCAGGTATTGTAGAATATTTAGAGACAGACAATATCCAGGATAACAGACAACATGGTTTTGTGGCTGGCATGTCATGCCAGACAAACCTTATTATGTTTTTGGACTGGGTAACTAGGGAAGTGGACAAGGGGCATCCGGTGGACCTCCTCTACTTTGATTTCAGCAAGGCCTTCGATTCAGTACCGCATAAGTGCTTGTTAAAACAAGCATTTGTCAATGCCGAATGTTTGCTTGCTGGCATTGGTAGTGTAGGAGTTACAGAGCTGCATAATAGGAATGGCAGTGAAGTATTGAACTGAAGCCAACCCCACCACCCTGCAGATACTGACAGGCATTGGGGTGTGCCTTTGGGTCGTCAGGCATAACGGCCACGCCATTTCACCACACCCTACCTTGCAGACACCGACAAGTGTTACGTTGTGCCTTGGGGTCTTTGACCCTTATGTTCACCCCATTCCATCAGGAAATACGGTGAGATGGGTGCTGTATAGGAGAATAGGGTGAACTTCGGGGCTGAAGAGTCCAAGGCACACCTCGATGCCTCTCACTGGCTGCAGGGTGTGGGTGGGGGTGGAATGGTATCAGCATTACAGGTGACAATCCCAAGTCACACCACTGATGCCTGTCAGTCTCTACAGGGTGGGGCATTATGGTCGGAAACCCTAATGCCTCAGGCGTTCGTTGGTATTTTCACTCCAAATTTTCAACATGGTTTTTTTGTGACCCCCACCTCATGAACAGTGGCAATATCAGTTTGTTAGCAGAAAGGTGCTTTTGCACAGCGACTAGGCCATTTGGCTCCACAGGTGCGAAAACACATTTCGAACAGGATGTGAAAAATGACAGCTGTACTGTTCATGGGGAGGTATAAAAATTGGCAGTGCTGAAAATCTGCAGTTAAAATATTTAAAAAACTGGTCAAGTCACGAGCGTGCGTAGAAACTGTGCAACGCACACCCGTAATGTAATTAGTTTGGGGATTTTTTACAGCAGATTGTCAGCTCAGGCATTTTGGAACCTCCGCTCATGAACAGTTCAACTGTGATTTTCTTAATCTGTCCCGAACAGTGATTTCCCACAGTGACCACGCATTTCTGTGCTGAAAGTGTGAAAACACATTTCGGCCATGATGTGAAACATGACTGCTGTACTATTCATAAGGAAGTGTGGAAAAATGCCAGTGGTGAAAATCTGGACTGAAAATATTACAAATTCATGAACTTACGAGGGTGCATGGAAACTGCGCAATGCTTGCTCGTAATACAGTCATTTTATGGACTTTTGTCACCAGATTTTTAACATAGCCATTTTAAGACCTCTGCACATGAACAGTGTCACTGTGATTTTCTTAATCTGTTCCGAACATTGATTTCGCACACAGACTGCGCCATTGTGTGCTACATGCGCGGAAACACATTTTGGGCGAGATGTGAAAAATGACAGCTATACTGCTCGTGAGATGTGGTAAAATGGCAGTGTTGAAAATCTGGAGTGAAAATATTAAAAATTTGCGAACTTACGAGCGTGCGTAGGAACTGCATAGCACTGCGCTAAATAAATCAATAATTTTGAAATTTTCACCAATTTTCAACATAGGGTTTTGAGGGCCTACCTCATGAACTGTGACACTGTCGTTTCGTAAATCGGTCCCGAAAGATGGTACCGCGCAGTGACCGCGAAATCACCTTTCGGGGCCGTGTAACGCCATGACAGTGCCAGAATTCATGAGGAGGGGTCTCAAAAAACCCATGTTGAAAATTTGGTGCCAAAATTCCAAAACAATGCCTGAGATATGTATCAAAGTTGAAAAAAAATCTTATTTATTACATTATACAGCTTACCAGCATTTCTTCAGTTCGCGGTTGGCTTTGAAGAGTGCAGATGTGTTCCCAGTCCACCGAAGATTGTTGCACCGGCCTCCAGAGGTAAGTATGGGGTGAGGTGGGAGGTGGATAGTACAGAAGGTGGGGCGGGTTGGGGGGGCAAGACGATCAACGAGGGACCGTTTTTTTCTTTTCAGGTGTTTGTTTTCTTTTTAGGAAGATGACACGGGACTTGTGCCATGCTGGGGGTGGGCTCCCAGCGTGGCAACTGGAAGTTTGTTTCTTTTGGGGGGAGTTTAATTGAGCTGACTGGGTATTGGGCACCCCTGTTGCCATTCTCACTTATGCCACGCTGGGGTGGGCTCCCAGCGTGGCACCTAGAACGAGGGTGGGAGCGCGGAGCCGACGGGGGATTGGGCACCCCATCAGCCGTACTGTGTGCAGTGGGGAGCGCTATTCAGAGACACTCAGAGAGTTGGGGAATATTATTACAATACTGATCAGGTGTGCCAACAGACGAAAACTGCATCTACTTTTCAGTCTCTTTGGGGTTCTGTTTTCCTGCTTTTGTCAATGCCGCTCCTACCCTGAACTCTGACTCAACATTCCAAGGATGGCAATTAGATCTTTTTTTGGAAACATTCCAAGGATGTCATTTCAGTCATTTGCCTCCTCCTGGAAAGATAGTCCTAGGAAAAGTTCACTTAAAACTGAATTTATGTTCCAGGAAGAGAAAGCAGAGACGTATACAAGCAGGATTGCCGGCAATATGCTAATCAACACTGTCTTATCGCTGCTCACTGAAGCGGTCTCTCCTTTTCAGCTGTGTGCCACTGCATTTTCAGCTGCTGTCATACACAGCTGCAGCATTCATTGGTGAACTGTGGCCGCACCTGCAAACACACTGACTGAATTGGAAGACAGGGTGCCACACCTACAAAAACTCCGATGATGTCACTGTGTTTCTTGCACATGCGTGCAAGCAAACATAAAAACTAGAAGATCTAGGCATTACTGAAAACTTAGTAAAGTGAATGGGAAATTGACTTAAGGACAGAAGCCAGAGGGTAGTGGTCACCGGGGTTAATTCAAGCAAAGGTAGAGTCACAAGTGGAGAGCCCTAGGGGTCAGTCTTAGGCCCGGTGCTGTTTAATGTGTTTATCTGCAACATAGGTATAGACCTTCAACTCGTACTCTTTGCAGATGATACTAAACTGGGTGGTAGGGTTGATACTGCGGAGGCATTTGGGGAACTTCAGGAAGACCTACAGAGGCTTGAAAAATGGTCCAACATCTGGCAGCTGAAGTTCAACGCAAAAAAGTTCAAAGTGCTATGTCTGTGCAGGAGTAATCCCAGGACGGAATACTGGCTCAAGAGGTCAAAGTCAGCACCTCTCAAAAAGAAAGGGATCTAGGGGTCATCGTATGCGACACCCTTAAACGAGCCAATGTAACAAAGCTTGCGGCAAGGCAAACAAGATGCTGGTGTGCATCGGTGGGGAGTTGACAGCAGGAAAAGGGAGATAATCTCTCCCCGCTCTACAGGTCCCTGGTAAGACCTCACTTGTAGTACTGCATCCAGTTTTGGAATCCACACCTGAAAAAGGACAAGGATAGGCTGGAGACTGTGCAGAGAAGAGCAGCCAAGATGATACAGGGACTCCATGACCTCTCATACGAGGAGCGACTGAGAGGGTTTAAGTTGTTCTCACTGGAGACTAGGAGGGAGAGAGGGGATATGATCGAGATCTGCAAATTCTTGAGAGGCATTAACAAGGGGAAAAAGCAGTAGGAGGGCTAGATCCCGGTACCTACATCAGGTCTTGGGAAACCCTGGGCAGACTTGATGGACCTTTGGTCTTCTTCTGCTGTCACTTTTCTGTGTTTCTGTGTTAATACTGCCCCATCCAAACCCTGTCCATGAATAGCCTGCCCAGCCAATCCTGTTTCTGTTCCAACCCCCATGGCTTAACACCAGTGGGAGATGCTGTACCTGCACTGGTGTCAGAAAGTACCAGCTTAGAATTAATAAGGGAGAGGGGCCTAGACGAATTCTGAGTCCTGCATCCTGCAGAATTTTGGAAGCATTTTTCTTATCCATTTGTCCTTGTGGATGCCAGCATTAAGAACTCCAGTGCACATCATGGCACCCCGATGTGGAATTTAATCAGGCAACTCTCACCCATGACTGCAGGCTCTCAGTTGCACCACCAGTTATGATCATTCGTATGGCAGCAGTGCAGTGAGGCCAGTTATCCTCCCCCTAGAAGACTCTCGGTGCTCCTCCTCCATATGGCTCTTGGTTGCTCTGAGTTCAGGGTACAAACCCAGGTAGCCAGCATTAAGAATGTCAAAGCTGCTGCTACGCTGGCAGCCTGGCTGCTTAGTTCATTCTTTCTGTCCCATCAGTGCAATGGCAGTTACGATACTTGCAGTGCTGGTGACCAAGGCCTGGATCATTGGTGTGCTGGGGGGATCAAGCGTCCCCTCTTTGGGGAAGCTGGATGTTTTCATGCCACCATTTCAGTACACCTGGATAACTGCAGGTGACGATACAGGCTGAAGCAGCTTGGGAGTGAAGGAGTTCGGCTGGCCCCATGTGTGGGCGAGCAGTTGTTCATGCGCAGACACACAGGAGCATTTTCTGTAAACGTTCTGGGGAAGAGCAGAGAAAACAGGAGGAAAAAAATATGCTGGCTGATACACTGGGCAACGCACAGCCTCTTGTGCCCGTCCACTCAGCTGTGCTTGGGGGCTCCTCCCCATCTTTTTGGCACCACCACTGGTGGGAAGCTGGTGGTTTGAAAGAAGGGCTGCAGTTAGTAATTTTTGGTGTTCGTAAAAGACTCCATATTTGCAGTTCTGCAGATTGAAAAACTATTTTTATTCACGTGGTAAGTACAGCATTGGTGAGTGGAGGTTTCCCCACACTGCCCTGTCAGTGTGCCTCAATCCTGTCATGTAGGGACCTCCTTAGGTGGGTGAGAGGATAGGGGGGTTATGTGCCTGGGACAGAATCTTTCCTACTAGCTGATTTGAGACACTACACAGTCGGTGCCACCAGTTTGTTGTGAATTCACTATGCGTTTGTTACTTTCTCATCCCACTTTTGCACTAGCCCGCACTATACAAGGTACAGACATAGAAACAAACAATTTGTTGGCAGATAAGGACAGCATGGTCCACTGTCACCACAGACCCTACCTGATCTGTGGTTAATCCCCCCACACACACACACACTCTCTCCTACCAAGATTTCTTTGTGCCTGCCCCATGCATGTGTGAATCCCACCAGTGTTTTCACCCCCACTATCTCCACTGGAACACTTTTCCAGACATCCGCCACTCTTTCACTGTAGAAGTACTTACTTACTCACATCCCTGCTGAATTCCCCCTTTCCAGAGTCATTGCATGCCCCTTGTTCTCGTGCACCTCCTCTTTTAAAAATACTTCCCTCCTGTACCTCATCCCCCCCCCATGAGGCATTTATAGGTATCTTGTCATGTCCCCCGCGTCCCTCCTTTCTTCCAGGGTGTGCATACTGAGATTCCCCCAGTCTCTCCTCATAGGGCTTATGATGTAGCCCCCTACACCAATTTAGTTGCCTTCCTCTGGACAGCCTCTGCTGTGTCTGTTCTTCCTGAAATGTGGTCTCCAGAACTGGACACAGTACTCTAGGTGGGGTCTCACCACGATCGATGCAGTGGTAACACCACCTGTATCCTTCTGCTGGTAGTACACCTCTCTGTGCACCGCTGACCCTGCCTACTGCTTTGTCACACTGCTTCGCCATTGAGGTGATCAGATATGATTACTCCAAGGTTTCTTTCCTGTTTATTGACCGTTGATACCTATTCCCCCATTTTATACACTGCCTCTGGTTTTCTGTGCTCAAGGTGTGTAATTTTTTTCACTTTTTCACATTGAAACCCAGATGTCATACAGTTGATTAACCACGAGTTTTCTCATATCTCTACTTAAATCTCGCTACCCTGTCCGAAGCATCTACCTGATTGCATATTTTTCCTTCCAGCTCTTCTGCAGTGTCACTTAGAAAGACATTAAAGAGGACTGGTTCCAGCACTGAACTCTGTGGTACCCTGATGGGCACTCTTCCCTCACCTGAGTGAGTGCCGTTTACTATCACCCTCTGTGGCCTGTCCCATCAACTAGTTTTGTACCCAGTTTACCACCTTGGGTCGTACCCCCATACTGCTCAGTTTCCTTATAAGCCTCCTATGTGGTACAGTGTTGAAGCCCTTCCTGAAGTTTAGGTCACATCCACTGTCCCACCTTGATCTATCTCCCAGAGGGAACTAGTCGAAGAACTAGATCAGGTTCTTCTGACATGACACCCCACCCCACTCCCACTGGTGAATCCATGCTGCCTTAAGTCTTTTAACCAGCTGAATTCAAGATACTCTTTAATAACCTTTCTTTAAAAAGTGTCTCCATTAACTTCCCCACCACTGATGTCAGACTGACCGGCCTGTAGTTGCCAGCCATCTCCTTAATGGTGCTTTTAAGAAGCGGGACAACTGCTCTCCTCCATGCTTTGTAACCACTGTTGTTTCCAGTGACTTGTTGAATAGAGCTCACAGAGGTGCTACCAGAACCTCCGAGTTCCCTCAGCACTCTTGCGTGTACCTTGTCCGGCCCCATAGCCTTGATTTGCAAGTTCTCTCAGGACTTTTTCTTCTCTGGGCTTGTGTCTACCTCCCTTCCTCAGTGTTTTGCTGCTTTTATGTAGTCTGTGCACCTCTTCCTCCACTGTGAAGACTGAAGAGAAATATCTGTTCGGGATATCTGCTTTTTCCTGCTCCTCTGCAGTCTCTGCCTGCCGTTCTTAACCTCACAATCCCTCCCTTTGTCTTCCTGTTTTCATTTATATATCTAAAAAAGGTCTTGTCACTCTTAGTTACCCCTTTCATCAGTTTGCACCTTTGCACCCCTCGCCACCTTTCCTGCTTCCCTCTGCTTTTACAGGTACACCTCCCTAACCTCTTTCTGTAACGCTCCACATTGCCTGTGGGTATGCAGCAAACAAATGGGCAGTGAGCACCCCTGCTGGGGGAAATGGCACAGCCCAACATCTGCTAACAGTCTAGAATCTTGGGCACATGAACATTCCGGAAGCAGCAACTCTCCAGACTTTGCTGTGCCATTGAAGGGGAAGCAACAGAAATTTCTCTGAAGAAGAAACTTTTTCTTTCGTTGTTTACTCTGTGGGGCTGCAATTCTGCATAGCAGGTTGGGGCCACCTGGTGACAGGGGGCACCCCTAAATTTAAAATCGTGCCTATTAAGCTGCCACTTTCAGATTGACTAACCTGCATTTTTCCACCCATTTCCACCGCCTGGTTGTGCTTGGATTGGGGGCCACATCTGCCACTATTCTAAGGGTGTTTAATTTCTAGTAGGTCTCAATTTTTCCTCATGTCATGGTACCTCAGGTAAGTATTTGTTTTGGTCTTATTGTTAGGGTCTAACTTCAGGGCGTTCCTTGCATCTCCCTACTGTCTAGTTTGGCGTCACCCCTGCCTCTCCGGAACATAAGGCGACGATTCTCTGTGCTTATTTCTCTTATTTGAGAAGAGAGGGAACCATTGGAAAGTGCTCTCCGTTGGGGCATCTGTGTTTTCCTTCTCTCTGCCGAAGCTTGGTTTACTGTTTAAAAAAAAAAAAAAGAGAAGAGAGGGAAAGAAGAGTGGGAGCCAGAACCTTTTCAGGCAGTTTTTTTTGGGGGGGGTATCTTTTTCCACAGCCTTTGTGGTGATTCTTAATGACTCTCCTGAGTTGCGTAGCTTCCCACCATTTTTACGGAGCCCTGGCAATTGGGCTTGTGCTGTACTGTTTAGCCAGAGGCTTCTCAGTGCATCCTTTCATTCGTCTGTGCTTGGGCATGTTCTTTAACCCCACCCCCAGCGTGCTGATGTCACACGCAGCATCGTGATGTCACGTGCACGCCAGCATTTTGCTAAGTGCTAGATGTGGCCGCGTTGCTTCTCTGACTACTCAGTGCTATTGCTGAGCGCAGTCTTTCCTACTACAGCCTTTTGAGTTGGTAGGGATGTTTTCTGCTGGTGCTTTTAATCTCAGAGGGAGGCGGTGTCTGTGGCAACATTCTTTCTTTTCCGCGTGTAATTCAGGCAAGTGTCCTTAGTTTTATTCAGTGCTTTAAGCTTCTGTTGCACTAATGTTTTGGCACCATGGTTTATCAGAGACCTCTAGTGTTCAAATGATGTAAGACCTGCAAAAGGATAATGCGTCCCTCTCCGCTGGGTTCCTGTTGCCCCCATTGTGTTTCTCTAGCCAACATGTCCCTTACAGCCCCCGAGTTGAAATTTCGATTGGGGGGAGTGCACCTGGTTTACTCGCAGTGGCAAAGCAGAATTGCGTAAATCTTTATTCTAACCCCAGGAATCCACTAATATTATTACTCTTGCAGTGCTCCTTTAAATCAGCACTGCCCCAGAGAGAATAGAATGCTATGCTAATCATGGAATGTTTAGCTTGTGCGTCTATTTTCAAACTGCCCAGTGTCAACTGCCTACATTCTGCCTCAGATTTCTTCTCTCTGCTGCAAAGTTCAGACGCCCTGGAGATCTCTCTCAGTCAAGACAGAGTCCTGTGGTGCATAGAGCAAAAATACTTAAGTATTTTTGTTTTATTTTTCATTACTGCCTAGTGTCATTGTTCTTTAGTGTGTTGTACTTGGGTCTGTTCATGAAAAGGGGTTACCAAAGTGTGACATGAAAGTCAAATTTTCAAATTATTTCTAGATCGCATTTGTGATGCATTTCGAGATATTATGACCCAAGTATGAAAAAAGAAGCATATTAGGAGATAAAAGTATCTCAGGTGGCCGGCCCGGTGGCGCTGAGGGTTGAGGCGCTGAACGCCACACCGGCGACCGTGTTCGAGGAGCGGGCACGGGTTGCGGGGGTCAGCAGGGGCGGAGATGGATCGGCGTCCGGAGACTGCTCTCTATCTCGGGGTGGGGGATTTAGTCAGTCGGTGCTTGTCGGCCCTAAGCGGAGGCTGGGGATTAACAAGCGCGTAGCGTAGACAAGGAGGCGGGATGTGGCAGGCAGCGACTAGTGCGGCATGCGGGAGGCGTCGCGCAGCTCAATCGCTGGCATCATTGCACGCCATGGCCCCGTCGGGAGAAAACAAGGAAAATGGGTGTCCGGCTGCACTCGTCGTTCCTGGTGCCATTCCTGGAGGGCGCCTCCCTGGCATGGATCCGTTGTGGTGGGTCGAGTCGCTCCTCACCACCTTGCCGGAAGGGGTAAGTCGCGGGGTGCGAAGGAGGGGTCTCATGTCCGGGGATGGCGCACGAGAAAAAGTGGGGGTTGTAGCCGAGCTCGAGAGAAATAAACACCCAAAAAAAAAAAAAAGGTATCTCAGGTTCCTGAGATAAAAGAACTGTATTGTGGTGAGTGTAACGTGACACCACACACCGTGGTGAATGTAACACCTGACACAAGGCATTTGTTTTAGTACTAAAAACTTTAATAAACATGTGTAATGAGTTATGTTAAAACATGAGAAACAAATATTTATAAGACTCGCATTACATTAATTGCAAATTTGATGTTTTGCACCACATACCGTGGTGAATGTAACCAGTGACACCACACTTATGTTTCACTTACTAAAACTGTACTAAACGTGCCTAACAACTAACATACTACAGCTACTGACTGACATACTGCTATAAAACATTAAAAAAAATGACAATCACATTACTGGCAAGTGTGATGCTTAACACCACATAGCATGGTGAATGTAATTTATTTATTTGCTTTTGGTAACCGGGTGGGTGCACTAGACATAGAGATGCCTATTTTCAGGCATGACCCGGGAGTATACAAGTGAAAAATACATGAGCAGTACAGTGTGACTCAGCACAAGGGAAAGGTAGACAATAGGATAATCAGCGATACAAACAATATTAACAAGTAGATTGTTATACAGTGTTCAACAAATATAGCCAGTGCAGGTAGAAAAGTAAAACTAAACAAAACAAGTGTAACTAGGTCTGTGTTAGAGCTATCAGGAGGGTCCAGACCAACAGTAAGTGCCATCGTATGACACAATGTTATGAGAGAGGAAGGAGGGGTGGGTGAGAGGGAGAAGGCAAGTGCAGGAGAGAACAGGGTGGAAAGTGGAATGGAGTGTACTGGGCTATGGTGGATGGAAGCATATACAGGGGTTTGAAGCCATTAGATATTCACAGTGGAGTTTCTTGAAACTAGCATGGGTGGGAGCTAGGCGAATAGTTTGCGGGATAGCATTCCAGTACTTAGGTGCAGAGTAAGGGAAAGCATATGTACCCATGGTGGTTTTGCATCTGGGGATGAAAAGAGGGGCATAGTCATTTGATTGGAGAACATAGGTTGGGGTTTGGGAGTATAACAGTGAGGTGAGAGATCTGGGTAGACCTGAACTGGTTATACCGTGTAGTAGGGAGCTAGAGGCTAGTAGCCGGTGGGCAGAGGGTCTAGGCCATTTTAGGTCAGCGTAAAGCTAACAGTGATGTTTGAAACGTGGCGATCCAGAAGCATAGCGGCAGATGCTATTGTAGGTGGTGTCCCTTCTGAGGAGTGAGGTCTTAGAAACTCCTAGGTATGTGACTGAGCCATAGGCCAGAGCTGGAAGCAGAAAACATTGTGCCACAGCAAGGCTGGCGGATGGCGTGAGGGTATAGCTTGTACAGTAGGCTCCTCCAGCTTTTGCGTTGATCGATTTGCAGGTGGTGGTGATGTGGAGGTCAAAGTCCAGGGATTCATCAAGGAGGATGCCCAGGTATTTGAAAGAGCTGGTACTAACTACAGGGGAGCCATTTGCACACAAGATTTGAAGAGTTATGAGTTGATTTGACTCTGGCTGGAGAGCCGAAAAGCATGGAGTGTGTTTTACTTGCATTAAGAACAAGATAGTTTTCACTTAGGCAGGTTTGAATACTGTGGAAGCCTTCGGTTAGGGAGCGATTTATATCCATGACATTACTTCCACTACGGTAGATGACAAGATCATCCGCATGCAGCAAGGATGAGCAGTCAGGAGCAGCCGATGGGAGGTGATTTATAAAAATAGAGAAAAGTAGCGGGCCAACTATGGAGCCTTGGGGAACTCCCAACATTACGGGAGAAAGATTAGACAAGGCTGAGTTAAAAGCTACAGCCTGCATTCGGTTGGTTAGGTAGTTGTTGAACCAGGCAACTGTGTCGACAGTGAAACCAAGTGAGGAAAGTTTGGTAAGGAGAAGGGAGTGGTTGACCAGGTCAAACGCCTTTGTAAGGTCAATGAATATGGCCCCTGTCAAGTAAGCCAGACTCCATTGCGCCATAAATGTAATTTGTAAGTTTTAGGATGGCAGTGGTAGTGCTGTGGCCTTTATGGAAACCATGCTGGGAGCCTGAGAGGAGGTTATGCTTCTGTAGATATGCTGAAGTTTGGGTTGCCACTAGTTTTTTCAAGGATTTTGCCAAGGACAGAAAGAATGGCAATAGGTCGATAGTTTGTCATTTCTTTAGGATCACCTTTCTTAAGGATGGGAGTAATTCTGGCTATCTTCCAAATGTTGGGAACTGTGCCATGACATATCGATAAAGTAAAGATTTTTGTTATGGGGGAGGCGATGAGAGGGGCAGCAGTTTTCAGAAGCTTTGGTTCGTATCCATCAGGACCAAGGCTAGTGCTTTCAGAAATGGAGAGTAACTGCTTTAGAACTTCTTTTCTGGTGATGGTCCAAAACCGGAATGGTGGGTGAGAGAGTGCAGGTTGTGTGTCCATGGAGCTGGAGGTAGGGGGGACTGGGGGGAAGGAGGCTGAGTAGCTTGATAGATCGGCGAATAGCAGTTTAGTGCATTGGCTATGGACACAGGATTATTACAATGTATGTTATTTATCAGCATGTCATTTGTAGTAAATGTTTTTTTAGTACCAAGAAGGGTTTTTATAACGGACCAGAATTTCTTAGTGTCGCCAGCAGATTTCATTAGTAGGTCCTTACAGAAAGAGCTTTTCGCTAGTCGAATGTTTCTTTTGCAGGAGTTTCTCAGGATCCTGTAGTCATTAAAATCTGCTTGGAGCCCTGAGGCCTTGAAACGCCACCAGCTTTTATCCCTAGCCCTAAGTTGAGTGCGGAGATCTTTGGTGAGCCACTTAGTTTGTGTTTCCCGTAAGCGGTGAGTGACTCTGGGGGCATGGATGTCCTGTAGGCATCCAAACCTAGCCAGGAAGTAGTCAAGGGCTGAATGGGCATTAGGGGCCGTAAAGGTAGGAGACCAGTCTGTCATTGAGAGGTCAAGCAAAAAATTTGCCTGATTAAGATTAGCCAGATTATGGAAGGTAATGAGTTTCGGTGGAGGAGATGATGGTCTAGCAGAGCGCCAGATGCAGTATATTGGAGAGTGATCAGTTATTGCATCAAGCAGGGTACCAGCAGAGACTATGCTATCAGGATGGTTCGTAAGAGCGCAGTCAGAGTACTAGAATGGGGAAGGGCAAAACCCTTGTTACTTGGTCAGAGGGACAAAAGAAGGCTAAAAGCCCATAGACATTGTCCTCCACATATGTGGATCATTAATTAATAGTGGCCCCTATCTAGTTAACCATTTATCCAGTTTGAGTTTAAAATTAATAAAGGAAGGGGCATCAACAACATCCTGTGGAAGTGTATTCCAAAGTCTCGGGGTTCTTATTGAAAAAAAGTTCTGTCTTTTTTTGTTTTACATTTAGCTATATCTAACTGTTTATTGTTTAATCTTGGTCCAATTTTCCTAGTAGCAAAGGAAATACCACATTGCCTCATTAAAGTTGGATTTTGAATAATCTTAAAAAGTTGAAGTAAGTCCCCTCGCAGTCTTCTCAGTTTGAGAGAATGCAGCCCCGTTTTGTATAATCTGGTTTTATAGTCCAACTGCGACAGGTGGGGTATAGATTTGGTAACTCTTTTTTGTATCCTTTCTAACCTATCCACATCTCCACAAAGGTAGGGACTCCAGAATGGTGATCCATAATCAAGATATGGTCGGATGTGTGATCTATACAATGGTATAATGCATTGCTCGATTCTGGAGAGAAAAATACCATTGATTCTACGAAAAAGTGAATTTGTTAGATTTGCTATCTTATTGCAGTGCGAAACATATGTAAGTTGTTTGTTGATTAAAATCCCTAGGTCTTTTTCTAGGCATGAAGCCTTAATTGTGCTATTGTTCAGTGTATATGTTTGTTTAGGGTTATTTTTCCCAAAGTGCATAACGGCACATTTGGTTGTATTAAACTCCATTTTATTGATAAGGGCCCAATGCTTGATAGATATAAGATCATTAAGTAGGATTTGTTTGTTTTCAGCATTATTAACAGCACCACCCAGTTTGGTATCATCAGCGAATTTAATAAGTATGTTGGAAGAATGAATTTTCGTGTCACTAATGAAGATGTTAAACAAGGTGGGCCCCAGGACAGAGCCCTGGGGCACCCCACTTGTAACCCATCCCGTGTCTGATAACGTGCCGTTTACCCTAACCCTCTGTGATCTATTCGTTAACCAGCTTTTTATCCATAAAACTAGAATTTCAGAAAAACCTAAACAGGTAAGTTTAGAAATGAGGATGCTATGAGACACTTTGTCGAAGGCCTTACTGTAATCCAGTAAGATAACATCAGAGGGGATGTTTGAATCTAAATTAGAGCTAATAAGGTTATAAAAGGTCAATAAATTAGTGGTGCATGACAAACCCGATCTGAACCCATGTTGGGTAATATCTGTGAGATTTAGGGATAAAATCTTCTTGTCCAAGAGTGATTTGATAATTTTTTCAAGTAGTTTGCACGGATGATGTTAAACTAATGGGACGATAATTATTTTCTAGTGAGTGGGAGCCCTGCTTATGTATGGGGGTGATTATTGCAGCTTTCCAATCAGGAGGAACTACAGATTCATAAAGAGATTTGTTAAAAATCATTGTTAGTGGCAATATAATTATTTTTTTTTGTGCCCAGAAGAAATTTTGGGCATATACCATCCGGACCCGGGCTAGTAGTTTTCTTCAAAGCTGTGAGTAAATTGTAGACATTGTTTTGTTGAACTAGTTGTTTATTGGTAATTGTAGATGGTCTAACTGAAGTGGGTTGTGGGGAATCTTGAGTAAATACTGAAGTAAAGTAATTGTTTAATGTAGATGCTATAGCCAGATCAGAGTTTATTGTTTTATTATTGAGCATAAGGGGACCAATTATTTTATTGTTACCTTTTTACTGTTTAGAGTAGGCATATAAGGATTTATGTGAGTCTTTGTATGTGCTATATGAAACTCAAGATTTCTTTTGCTGTTAATATAGATTTTTAAATTTTACTGATTCTCTATACTGTATTAATAACTTGTTACTTGTCGAAGTATTGTTGCTATTCTTTTTTAAACGTGTAAATAATTTCTGTTTACGCTGTATTTGTTTTTTAATGGAAGCATTGAACCATGGGGGGATCTTACCGTTACAGTTATGAGTACGTTTATTTGGGACATATTTATGTTCAATTGAGGCTATTTGTGATTTTAAAAGGTCCCATGCCTCGATAGTATTTAGGGGAGTTAAGATGTAATCCCAATTGATTTTACCTAGGTGTTCATTTATTTTTTGAAAGTCTGCCCTCTCGTAGTGTTTAATTATTTTTTTGCTGGGGGCTGAACAGTGAGGTGAAATTATGGAAAAGAATATTGATTTGTGATCGCTATTACCAAGGGAATCAGTTATATGTAAATTATTTATGAGTACATCTTGGCTAGCTATAACGAGGTCAAGAATATTATTACCCCGAGTGGGTTCTTTGACTAGTTGGTATAAACCCAAGTCGATAATAGTTGTGAGGAAATTGTTTTCAATAATATTAGAGCCCATCAAAGTATCCCAGTTAATATTTGGGAGGTTGAAGTCTCCCAAAAGAAGAACTGGGCCCTTACTGGAGAACTGGGAAATATCCTCAAGTAATTTAAGATTTTGAGTACTATCTAGTGAAGGGGAACGATAGCAGGTACCTACCAAAGTTTGGGGGAGACCTTTAGGTTGGATATATACCCATACGCTCTCTGAGTTTTGTTCAATAGGAGATTGGTATGAGGGGATACTGTCCTTAACATAGAGACTGACTCCTCCCCCTGATTTTGTATCTGGCCTATTTTCAAAGAAATGTTTATAGCCTAGAATCTCCGATGACCAGTTCCTATAGGAGTTTCCCCAGGTTTCAGAGACAGCAATCAGTGACAGATCTAGAAGATGGGCTTTTAGTTCCAATTCAGCTTTTTTAGCAATATTCAATGATCGTGCATTAAGAGATAAAGTGTTTAGATGTGAGTTAACAAGTTCTGACCCCTTTTCAAGAGTTTTGGACGACCGTCCAGACTCCCCCTTATTGGTTAGTTTAAATGGGAGTTAATATGAGAAGCAATCTTTTTCCCCCAAGTATGACACTTCCTCTTCTGCTGAGGTGTAAGCCATCCCAACAGTAAAGGGACGGATTAAGATGAAAGTCCTCCCAGTGGGTTAGACAATGAATACCCTGTCTGAGGCACCATTTCCTCAACCATTCATTTATGATTTTAACTTTAGAGTTAATGGTGTCACTTGCTCTTGGGATAGGAAGTATTTCTGAAAGGCAGATGTCACAGCCCCTTTCGACCAATAGGTTACAAAGGGAGACAAAGTCCTGTTTTATCCCATGCAAGGGTTGCTTAGTAATATCGTTAATTCCCACGTGGACAACAACTAGTGGATTTTTCCCTGTGGACTTTAAAATGGGTTTAAGCATAGCTGTGATGTCAGAAATCCTAGCACCGCGATAGCTCAAACTAGAACGATGTTCTTTGTCCTGGTTACAAACAGTGCGGTCAATATATTTTGTTATGGAATCTCCAAGTATGTAGACTTCTTTGTGGTTAGTTAATGTGTCTAATACACAAGGGATTGTATGGGGGGGGCTCCGTTGGATAAATTATTAGATGATGTATGTTGCAGGGGACTATTCTCAGCAGTTTGACTAAGTTTGGGACTGGTTACTACAGATTCCTCAGTGAGGTTGGTTAAATGCTCAAATGAGTTATGGGTAGAAATTGCATAAGTGCCTGAGGTAGATAAATCAATAACCACTGACTTAGGCTTAGCTTTACGTGTTTTTGGTAACCAGAGATTTGCTTTGTCAGCTGTGGACCGTTGTTGAGTTGATGTGGAGGGAGTAGAGGTGGAGGTAGGTTGTTCAAACATTGAAGAGTGAATGACATTTAGTTGGGGCTGAGGGTTAGTTTCATTGCCTATTTTTGCTGAGATTGGAGTGTTGACCTCCGCCATGTTTGTTGTAATTGAAGTGTTGGCTTCCACTAATATTGACGTTTGGTCAAATATAATCCTCCAAAGCCTTAATTTCAGGATTAACAGACAATTTAGGTTGAAGTCTATAGACTTCGTTTTGTAACTCAGTAATTAGAATACACTTGTCACACTTAAAGTCAACGATATGTTTACCCACGGCATACATTTTACATGTGATGCAATATTTGTTTGCTTTCATCATAATGAAAATTGGAACTTACTCAGACAAACTCTGAGATCTTTGTGGTTGTTGGTATTTTATTAGTATTACCTTGTTGTCCCCTTAGTCCACAATGGACACGATAGACGCGCAAGACGCGCGTGTCTCTGCGCGCGTCTCCGCGCGCGGCCCCGCGCACGCTCGCCCCGCTCTCTAGAGCTGCTGTTTTTAAGGGCCGAAACCGGAAGTGTTATTGCGCTTTACTTCCGGTTTCGCGATGCTCCAATTTTGGTATCAAACTTCAGAAAAGACTTCAAAAAGGCTATCTTAGCTGCTGTGTGATGTTTTTTTGGACAAAAAGTCTCACTGGATTGCAAATAACGCTCTTATTAACTGATTTACTGGGAGGGAGGGGAGAAGGTGTAGCACAGTCCTCCAGCACCCCACAATCCCTTGCAACAGCCACTAACAAGCTGTCAGTGAAGGGGAAGGTACTCCAGCAAACAGACAGTCACAAAAGTGTATTTAACTGCTAAAAGTATTCAAAATAACATTCAAGTTCCATATAATGATTATAAACCTCTCTCCAGAGGCAGGCTGTGTGGTCACAAAGTGGGGTCAGTGATTAGCTGGTGGAGGTTATGGCCATGAACCATTGTGTGGTAGGACTGATTTGATTTGCTATTCCAATTGATATTTGTCACCCATAATAAGGACCTCGTTTCGACCAGTGACCGTGTCCACCTGTGATAACAGTTCCTTGAGCCCAGCGGTGCTACCCTTTGGGGGATTATAGGCACAAACTATATGCAGTTTCTTAGAGCCTAGTTGTAGGGTAGTATGAATAGCTTCACAATGTGAGAGGGTGAGAGAGACATTTAGATGTAGGGATAGGTGAGGTTTGAAAAGGAGTGCAACACCCCACCTCGTTTGGACGTGGACCTGTCCTGCCGGAGTATTTTATAGTTGGGTAACATGCACAGATTATCAGGGGTGGAGGGTGTTAGCCAGGTTTCAGAGAGACATAGAATATCAGGGTTATGTTGGGTAGCCCAGGCCTCTAGTTCGGTTAAGTTGTGGGTTAGACTCCTGATATTCAGGTGTATAATACGCAGCCCCTTTAGGTCCTTCCAGGCTGTAGCAAGGGGGCCTATGTTATCAGCAGGTCCTGGGTTTACTTCAACATCTCTTGCTATCATTAATGATAGGAGGAGCAGGTACCATAGTTTTCGATGAGGTAACCAGGTGGGCAGGGAGGTAATTGGAGAAAGGGGGTTCTGGAGCGTATAAGCAACATGGTAGGGGATTCTGTTGGAGACCAAGAGAGGAAAGGTCGCAATGGGCCATTTGGATAGAGTGAGCATATTGGAAGCAACAGTGGGGTGAGAAGAGATGCCCTCCCAAGAGAGTGGGTAGCTTAGCCTGTGCAACACTACGAGTAGTGAAATAATAGAGACTAATGGGGCAGTTACACAGGGATTTATGGCCCAGTTTTTATAAAAGGTGGATGCCATAGTAATGATGGAGAAACGTGACAGATAAAATAGCTATCAAAAGGGATAAAATCCACTGGTATCTGAGGAATCAGGGTAGAAACAACTAATTGCAAACCAGCTTTCAAACCAGGAGTAAGATGCAGGTATATTTAGCAAGTGTCTAAATTTCTAAGAGCCCTCTAGTGGCGAGGAAGTATAGGCTGCAAATGAGAAAGTGAGGAGATAGTTAAACTCCTCACGTACTGCCACAGTAGGCGGGACAGACGACCCCTATATAACAAATGCCAGACAAGGGTGGGTGTGGAGGAGGCGGGGGGAGGCAGCCGCGCAGCGGCTGCGGGACCGACGCTTAGCAGCAGGGAGTTTGAGCTTCGGGCCGAGAGATCGCAGTGCAATTGCCGTTTGGATCGGGCTGCCTGGGGACTCAGAGTGCCTGAGAAGCCCTACGGATCACTTTGCAGAGACAACGCTAGCTGTAAGTAGAATCTCAGTTCATCCACAATTGTACTGACTAGCGCCCCATTTCATTCATAGTGGCCGTGGAGACGAAAGTTTCAAAAGGTGCCAAGATTCAAATCGGGACAAAGGCAGATGGCTTTGGATGGCGTTTCTGTAAACTGAGCATGCAGCTGACGAAATTACCTCACTTTCTGCTCCAAGGACGGCACCGGCTTGCTCCAGGGCAGGGAACCCTCCAGTTAGGGCTAGGGAGAGAGAAGAGTGCACAGTTTAAATAGAGTTACAGACAATAGAAGGAAGGTAATAGGAGGAGGTGTGTATATATATATATATATATATATATATATATATATAGAGAGAGAGAGAGAGAGAGATATGGGTGGGGGAAGGAGGAGGAGTTTGGTGCAGGCAGCAAGAAAATCACAGTGAAGATTGGAGTCAGTATAGATGCTAAACTCATTCTACTAATAATATTATTTCAGCAGCACTTGTAGCAATCCCTCAGCAGTACAAAAGTAGAAGCAGATTACAATGCAGGTGGTGTTACAAGGTACAGATGCATTCAGGCCTTACAACGTCTAGGTTACAACTTGCACATCACTTCACAGATATTTAATTTATCTGTAAACATACAGTATTTCAATTAATTCATTGATTTTGGTCCACCGTGAGTGACACTACACATTTGTTTCAGTTTTACAAAGTTTAATGGACGTGCCTAATAGCTAACGTGCTACTAATAATTGACACAATGCTACAAAACCTGGAGAAATCTGACAATAATAACAGTACTGACAGGTGAGATTTTTGACACCACATAACGGAATGACTGTAACAAGTGACACTACACATTTGTTTCAGTAGAAAAAAGTTTTCTGAACATACCTAATGGGTTACATGCTACTACTAACAATTGACATAGTGCTACAAAACATGGAGAAATTTGACAAAATTCATGTTGCTGATGGGAGTGATATCTGGCTCCACATACTGTGGTGAATGTAATAAGTGACACCACACTTACGTTTCACTTACTAATACTGTACAAAACTTGCTTAACAACTAACATACTACTATTACTGACTGACATACAGCTATAAAACATGAACAAATTCAACAATTACATTACTGGCAAGTGTGATGCTTAATACCACATAACGTGGTGAATGTAACAAATGACACCACACATTTGTTTCAGTTTTAAAAAGTTTACTGAACATGCCAAATGGCTATCATGGTACTACTAATAACTGACATAGTGTTACAAAACCTGGAGGAATCTGCCAATAATAACAGTACTGGCAGGTATGATGGTTGACACTACATATCGTGGTGAATATAATGAGTGACACCACAAAGAAAATACATTTTAACCCTGTACCCCATATAACACAGTATAATCCCTATTACAGCTGATGACCAACACTTTTACCCTAGACATGCAGTTGTCACTGAAATATGCTCCCTGAAAATTGGCCCCAAAATCAGTGAATGATGGTAACCAAAGCCTACCTGTGGTGAATGCAACTGCAGCCCTTGTTGTTGCGTGCAGTGCTTATCTTCATGGAATGTAGCCCTACAAAATTGAGGAGCAACATTCAATCAGTGGGTTTTAGACTACAGCTCAGCTCCTGTCTCTGGTTGTTTTGCTTGGTTCTAATGGGCAGGTTATGACTTTGCAACTGTTACAGACTGACAGGTAAACATTGGGCCTGATGTGACTCCAAGTAGAGTGAGGGTCAAAGGTTGCTCTCCCTTCTGTGGAAAAGCTAGATCAAGCAGTAACAGTTATTACAAGGAGGCAAACAAGGAGAGAAGCCAGAAAATCTTTTAAAGTGCTAATGGCACAATTACAGATTTGGGGGCCATGTGGGTGAATGTAACATGCTGTGACACCAACTGTCACATTCATCACACTAAATACAAAGCTGCACAAATTAAAAATGGAGCATTACAATGGGCTAAAGAGTACAGATAATAAAAAACACAACTCCAGATTAGTAAGCAGACTTACTTTATTAAGGGAAAACAGTAAATAAACCTTGCAGAAATAATTAGTAAAACGTGTTTTTGTATGTCACACTTTTTCAGGTAAGAAAAGCAACAAAATAGATACCTCATCCAAAAAAAATATGGATACCCTAGAATTCTACAGTTATGTTATTTATCTGCACATATAGCCAGCATTCAGATTTAGTCAAAAACATATGCCTGACAGTTCTTGAATTTTAAAAATGTGGTGTGCACTGTATGGTGGGCATTGGTAACCTCTCTCCATGAACAGTTCCGCCTCATAATTTTTAAATTTAAACTTGTTTATCGGTTCCTCACAGTTCATTTGAACCGAGGGGCAGCCGACATTGAATCGGTTCCTTTTTTGAGGGTTCCGGTTACTTTATTCTTTAATTTTATTTAATTTTACCTGCTTTTGAACCGGGATTTATAGGTTTTTCTCTACGGTTTCTTGGTTCCGGATCCAATCTGAACTGATAGTCTTTTTCACTTTATTGGTTCCTGAACCGACCGTTTCTCTTTTGAAACCCACTGCAAATATTTAAATTTGGACTATTTTTTGGTCTGTAATGGCTCCTGTTTTCTATGATGTCAGACAAGCCTAAAAAGAAAACAGGACCCCTGGGTTCAAGAATTGCTTGAAGTGTGCAGAGGTGATTGGCAAGGCAGACGAGCATGATCTTTGCTTGATTTGCCTTGGACAACAGCACTTCAGTGAAGACTGTGATATTTGTCTTTCCCTGTTAAGACAGTAGAGAAATGCAGGGAGAGGCTTACATAGAAACATAGAATTTGACGGCAGATAAGGACTGCTTGGCCCACCCAGTCTGCCCATTTGCCTACCTAATGGATACACTGCAGAACCTAGTTAACCAACAGCCTACTTCTTCCTACCCCCACCCAGTAGAATTGCCTTATGACTGTCCCATGCATTCTTGAATTCCACTACTGTTTTTGACTCCATAACCACCTCCGGAAGGCCTTTCCATGCATCCACAACCCCCTCTGTGAAAAAAATACTTCCTTACATTACCCCTGAGCCATCCCCCCATCTTCAAATTGTGCCCCCTTGTTCTTCCACACCTCTTTTTCTGATAGATGTTACCCTCTTGGACTTTTTTGATTCCCTTGAGGTATTTGAAAGTTTCTGTCATGTCTCCCCTCTCCCTCTTTTCCTCGAGGCTATACATGTTAAGCTCCTTAAGTCTCTCTTCATACGTCTTCTGGTGCAGACCCTGCACCATTTCAGTTGCCCTCCTCTGGACTGCCTCCATCCTGTTTATGTCTTTGCGGAGATTTGGTCTTCAGAACTGCATGCAGTACTCCAGATGGGATCTCACCAGCTGTCTGTACAGAGGGATAACAACTTCCTGTTTTCTACTGGTGATGCCTCTCCCTATGCATCCCAGTATCCTCGCAGCCCTCCTTACTGCCCTCTCACAGTGCTTGCCCACCTTTAAGTCATCTGATATGACTACCCCCCAGGTCCCTTTCCATTTTTTGTTGTTGTCAGTATCTCATCCCCCATTGTGTACTCTTCCTCTGGGTTTTTGTTTCCCAGTTGCATTACCTTGCACTTCTTAGCACTGAATCTAAGCTGCCATACATTTAACCGTTCCTCCAACTTACCAAGTCCCTTCTCACCCTTACCACCCCACCTTGTCTATCAACTCTGTCGCAGATCTGTGTGTCATCTGCAAAGAGACATACTTAAAGAAAACTAGAGGAGGGGTCCATGGGCTCTAACCAGTCCACCCCTCTAAAACTGTGGCAGTTCCTTCCAGAGCCTCTAAATCCATCCCTGATACGGGTGAGGACACTGGAAAGAGAGGCAGTCAACTGGCTGACTCCCCCGGTGCCTGCCAAGAAATTAAAACCAAACACACTGACACCCCAGCTGAACGCCTCAAGGGGTCCCTCAGGTGCCTATCAATGCTCCTTCTCCTGCTGATTTGATACAGGCTTTAGCCTTACTCCAAGCTCTGCAGGGTTTACTACCCCCTCAGCAGCCTGTGATTACTACTGCTGAAAAAGTAACTGTTGCTGCCTCTCTCTTGCCTACTGCTACAGTGGCGTATGAGGAGGATGACCTGGAAAAAGAAGGAATTAAACCTGAGGTGTCACCAGAATAGGATTTTGGCTCCCCTCCCAGGTCCTCAGAGGATTTTTCTTCCAATTTTTCTTTTGTCAAAAAAATGGTAGAATCCCTGGATCTTCAGACAGCTGAAGAGATCCAGGATGCGGAGGAGGCACAATACATGGAGCTGATGGGGGCCTGGGACTGACACCCACAAAGAGGCTCCTTTTGCCTATATACAGATTCTTTAAGAAGGATGTTTTAGAAATCCTAAAGGCTCCCAGTACAGTCACACCCACTGACAAAAAGTGTGACAACGTATCAGAAAGATCTGGTGTTGATTTTCTTTCTGGTCACCCAGACCACCAGGGTATTGTACAGCAGGCTGCCTGTGAGAAAGCCAAAACTCCCTTATCCTCTCCCCCGAGAAGGATTCGAGAAAGGTGGACAGCATAGCAAAAAAGGGGTACCTTTCTGCATCCCTGGCAATTCTTCAAGCCAGCTACCAGGCCTATGCAGCCCTTTATCAAAAAGCTCACTGGCAGTCAGTAGTGGACAATGCTGAGGCTAACCCCTCTTTAACAGTGTCAGAGCTGCTATACATAGCAAAATTGGGCTTGGAGGCTTCCAAATACCAATTTCAGATGGCAGCTGACACCAATGATACAGCTGCAAGGTGGATGGCTGGTACCATTTCTCTAACAAGATTTGCCTGCCTAAGGACTACCAACCTCACCCAGGACACCCAAACTAAGGCAGTGGACTTTCCTGTCGAAGGCCACTGTCTTTTTGGTGTCCAGACTGAGGCATATATGAAAAAAGTAGATGAATATAAAACTACTTTTAGGAGCAACTCAACCAGAGACAAGCCCTCTACTTCAGCTTTGTCTTATTCTAGGGGAGGCAAGGGCATGTCCTCTTTTAGGAGACCTTTCTTTCAGGTACAGGCTGTTTCCCAGCAGCAGTACCAACCACAGCAGACTGGATTTTACAGAACTAGAGGTAGAAGGGGTTCTCGGAGAGGATCCCAATCTGCTCAGCCTCAGCAGCAAGCAAAACAGAACCCTTGACTTTTTCCTTCAGGCTGCCTCTCCACATCTTGTAGGGGGTAGACTCACCTACTATGTTTAGGAATGGTTAAAAATAACCACAGACAAGTAGGTACTGGAAATAGTGAGTCAGGGTCTCTCCCTTTGCTTCAGATCCCTTCCTCCTCCAAGGTTAGAACATTTTGCACCAGCTCCCTTCTCAGAAAGAAAACTACTGGAGCAGGAGGTATAGGCCTTACTGCTGACAAAAGCAGTGGAGCCTGTCCCCCACAACCAGAGAGGGCAAGGGTTCTATTCCAGATATTTCTTAACAATAAAAAAGAATGGAGAGTGGCGGCCTATACTAGACCTCAGACTGCTAAACAGGTACCTGGTAAAGCCCGGGTTCAAAATGGTCACAATGACCATGATTTTGCCACCTCTGCAAAAAGGGGACTGACTAGCTTCCTTGGATCTAAAGGACACACTTTTCCATATTCCCATAAGAGAGTCACACAGAAAGTATCTCAGATTCAGACTCCTCTCAGGCCACTACCAGTTCTCAGCACTTCCCTTCGGCCTTAGCTCTACACCAAGGGTCTTTTCCAAGTGCATAGCAGTAGTAGTGGCACACCTCAGAAGACTGGGTGTCACAATTTTTCCGTATCTGGATGATTGGCTAATCGTAGGGAAATCCTACCAACAGGTGTCAGACCACCTTCAGGTAACCCAGGATATGCTGCTCTCCCTGGGATTCTTCTCAATACCAAAAAGTCAGTCCTGACCCCTGTGCAGGTTCTGTAGTTCATAGGTACAGAACTGAATACAGTAGTGGGAAGAGCTTTTCTCCCTCAGGAGAGGGCAGAAAGTCTTCAGCTTCTGGCAGGCTCATTTGCCCTGGGCAGGCCAAGGCCAGCAAAACCGTTTCTTCGACTGTTAGGGCACATAGCTGCAGCAACAAGCACAGTCATAGGTGCCAGGTTTCAGATGAGAGATATTCAGTGCCACCTCAGAGCACACTGGTGCCAAAGGCGGGACCCCCTCTCAAAGCCAGTACCAGTCACACAAACAGTACTACATGCCCTCCAGTGGTGGGGGAACCGGAACATGTAAGGGAAGAGGTTCCATTTCTGCAGGAGCCTCCTCCCTGGTTGTCACAACTGATGCTTCCCTGCTTGGTTGGGGTGCTCTCTTGGGGTATCACACCATCCACAGTACCTGGGAGAGTGCAGACTCACTCCTGCACATAAACCTGCTGGAGTTAAGAGCTGTTTATGTGGCCCTTCAGGATTTCTCTCATCTCATACAGAGAAAGGTGGTACAAGTCAGAACAGACAATACCACAACTATGTATTACATCAACAAACAAGGAGGGACAAGGTCCACTCCTCTGCGTACAGAGGCAATGAAGATATGGAGCCTTGCTTACTCTCTAAATGCCTCTCTGCAGTCAATTCATCTGCCAGGCAAGGACAAGACCTTGGCAGATGCCTTGAGCAGGATAAACCAGGCCTATCATGAATGGGCATTGAACAAGAAAGTGGTGAATGCTGTATTCAAGGAGGTGGGGGACCCCAGAAATAGACCTTTTTGCTTCCCACCAGAATCACCACTTACCTCTCTATTGCTGCAGGGCCCCAGTGAAGGGGACAGTTGCAGTGGATGTCCTGATTCTGGATTGGACAGGCAGGTACCTCTATACCTTTCATCCTTTTTCTTTGATACTCAGGGTGCCCATCAAGCTCAGGTCACAACCAGGTTCAGTGATTCTGGTAGCCCCGGATTCGGCAAGACAGCCTTGGTACTCCCTGCTGCTCTCAATGTCTGTGAGTAAACCAAGTCACCTCCCTCAGAGGTACAGTCTACTGACTTCTTTTCAGGGGAGGGTAGTGTACCCCAATCTCAGGTCTCTCAAGTTGAAGGCCTGGTTCTTGAGGACTTAGAATATACAGATTGCCAGTTCTCTGAAGCAGTTTTAGAAGTTTTTAAGGGTTACAGGAAGTCTTCCACCAAGAAAACCTATGCCTCAAAATGGAAAAGATTTTCCATTTGGTGCAATGACAAGGGTATAGTCTCAGTCCAGACCGGGATCCCAACTCTTCTTGATTATTTGTCTCACCTACACTCCCTGGGGTTGCAGCACTCAACTCTGAAGGTGCACCTGGCTTCAGTTTCAGCATACCTTTCAGCTAGAAAGAATACCTCCCTGGCATCAAATCCTATATTCAAAAGATTCTTTAAAGGGCTCTGTCATTTGTTTCCCCCCTCAGAGGGAACCAGTGCCACCATGGGACCTTAATATTTGCATTGCCCAGCTTATGCGTCCACCCTTTGAGCCTATGGTATCTGCAGAGCTGAAATTTCTTACCTGGAAGGTAGTTTTTCTGGTAGCAATCACTTCTGCCAGAAGGATAAGCGAGCTACAGACCCTCTGTGTGGAAAAGGGCTATGTTTCTTTCCACAGGGACAAGGTAGTGTTGAGAATTTATAGGAAGTTCCTCCCCAAGGTGGTTTCTGACTTCCATTTGAACCAGTCTATAACATTGCCAGTTTTCTTTACAAAACACTCTCGCTCAGGTGAGCGTAGATTGCAAAGCTTGGTTGTAAAAAAAGCACTGACTTATTACACGACTCATGCCAAAATCATAGGCAGGACAGACAACAACTGTTCCTCACCTAAGAGGAAGTAGGTAAAGGTACTCCTGCTTTAAATAGGACGATCTTTTGATGGATAGTCCGGTGTATTCAGTTTTGCTACTCAACGGCAGGCAAGGTTCCTCTCTCTGGTCTTAGGGCCCACTCTACAAGAGGCACAGCTGCCCGAGATGTACCTCTAATGGAAATATGTAAAGCAGCTACCTGGAGGTCAGTCCACACCTTCACTAATCAATATAGCCTGGACGCCCAGTCCGGGAATGAAGCCATATTTGGTTGGCACAACAGTCTTGCGGAGTCTTTTTCCTAAGTAGATTCTGGCCCACCTCCTTGAGGTACTGCTGCGTAGTCTGTAAGAGTAGTAATAATATTAGTGGATTCCTGGGGTTCTGTAGTAATCTTGTTTCTTCCATAGGGATCCACTAATATTATTACTCTCTGCCCTTGCCTCCCGTATCAGAATCAGTAACAAGAAAAATCCTCTCCACAGCTGATAAGATGTGTAGTTGGAGTGGCATACCACCTGGTGGCACCTTCTAGTAATGTCTTCAGCTCAATCTTTGATCGTGACTGCGATGGAGAATAAATCCTCACCCAGATTTCGCCGGTGCCCATGCATGCAGAAGATGTCACGTACCGATTCTCATGCCACATGCGTATACTATCTAGGCCACAATCAGGATCCGCAGGCCTGTGAGCTTTTTCAGTCATTTCATCCGACGGTCCTGGAGGACCGTGCTGCCCACCTGAAGTTGGACTGTCCAGAGAAATGTCATCCACTTGTCAAATCAAAGGATGTCCGTTGAGTAGTGTCCGTCGCTGCGGGGTCCGCCGACCAGTTAGAGCAACTCAGGGCCTTCGAGAAAGAGGCGGCCCAGGCTGCTGCTCAATCCTGTTCTGCCTAGGTCTTCGTTCCACTCCAGTTGGGCTCCACTTATTCAGCCTCCTTCACGGAGCTGTGCCAGTCCTTCCCAACTTAAGGGCAGGGCCCTACCGAATCGGACAGTTTCTGCTCACGCAAAAAGGAGTCCAAGAAGGATAAAGAGAAGATTCAACATCATTGATCCTGGGATTGGGAGCGTTTCCGCTCTCAGGAATCTTCAGTTTTGACTTCGGTCGAAACCGCGGGTATGGCCGTTGGCTTCACAGAAATCCCGTTGAGCCAGCTAGCTGAAATGCTGGCCGACGATGCGGCAGAGATTGTTCTTGACCCTATCGACCGGTTATCATCCGAAGAGGCCAACAACTTTCTTTTCAGGACCCTGGTCCTGCCAGTGACCACTAAAGGGGTGGCCCAGCCTGTTGAGTCGGCCCCTCTGGTCACCAACCTAGACCAGGAACAGCCATGAATCTCCCCGGCTCCCTCTGAGGCCCCCTGTCGGCACCACTGATGGCTGAGGTCTCGGTCTCGGTCTTCTACCTCTTCTGGGTCAAGCAGGTCCCGCCAACGTCGGCGGTCTTGCTCATGGCACCATGGGAAGCGGCACCACCGCTATTCATCTCGTCCTCCTCAGTTGAGGAAAGGCTTCAGTGCAAGTTGCGTTGACGCTACAAAGAGCTTTTGTGGCAACAGTTAGTTCTGACCGGGCTGAAGCCAAAGCCGGCTACTACTCTGGCCATTACCTGGCTGTCTCTCGAGAGGCTGACACTCCCGCCAGAGCTGGTCGACACCATTCCTCCCCCAGCGGAGCTGGTCCAGACCATTTAGGCTTGGCGGAAGCTGGCTTCTCCAACGATCGTGGTGGAGCCACCACTCAAGCAGCCATCGACTGGGGCTCCATCCAAGGAGTCTCGGTCGGCTAAGGGGCTTCTCCATCGGCTGTCGGTCACTCTCACACCTGACTGTCCATGGTGGGTCGAGAGTGACTCGGGTGATCGCCCGCTTTACGTAGACTCCTCGGAGGCTGAGGATTCCTCTCTGCACTCCTGTTCTCTGGATATGGATTCGATGGGGGATCTGTCGACGGGTGACTGTCCCACTTCATTCTTGGGCATTCTCCGCCTCATCTCCAAGTCCATGGGGATGAAACTGGAGCTCATTCAGAAACAGGCTCGCTACCCCCTTACAAACATTCTGGATAAAGGGGACTCGCCGACATAGACTTTCCCAGTGGCCCTGGAACTCTGGCAGCACCCCAGTGTTTGCCCTGTGCCCTCGGCCCAGATGGTCCGCAAATATGCAGTGCCCACCAGTACCCTTTTGGGGGTTCACAGAGCATCCTTCGGCTGAGGGGTTGGTGGCTGGCTCCATGTTTAGGCAGTCAAGCAATACTGGGGATGTCGATAGACGGCTGGATAAAGACTCCCAAGAAATTGGACCACTCGGCTAAAAAGGTCTATGCTGCCTCCTTGCTCGACCTGCGCCAGGTAAGCTCAGCCGTCGTGATGGCAGACTTCTCCCATGTCCTTCTGGACTCTCTGGATAAGGTGATTCCTCATCTTCCTGCGAACTTCCACACTACGGTCAAGCAGGTCCGGGACCAGGGTCATGCTGTGGCCCAACAGCAGCTTCAGACGGCCCTGGACATTAGAGAACCCTGTGCCCACTCAGTGGCATCTGTGGTTGCCATGCACCATAGGGCTTGAGTGCGGATCTCAACCTTCACGGCAGACACTCAGTACTAGCTGGTGGATGTCCCATTCATAGACACTGACCTATTTGTGCCATTGGTGGAGGGTGACCTACAGCACATTGAAAAATCCAGTGCCACCCTGGACTCTGTGACATCCACCCAGAAGGACTCCAGGGGCTCTAAGCAGCAGAAGCACAAGCCCTTTCGGTCCTCTACTCTTGCAGCAAAACCAGCCCAGCATCAGTCTGGCCAGCAGGCTCAGTCCTGGTGATCTTGGGCCAAGTCTGTGGCCTAGATGGTCTGAAAGCCCGGTGGGAACGGACCCAGTGGCCCCTCAGCTGGATCTTCCTCCTCCAAGCCTGCTCAGTGACAGGATGGGGGTTGCTGCCCTCATGCCTGCCATGCCTCCCCTGGGTCCTCCTGTGGGAGACTGGCTCCACCACTTCCTTTCCACCTGGTCCGCCGTTACCATGGACAGGTGGGTTCTGGAAGTGGTTGGTCAGGGTCTGCCTCTGGAATTCGAGCAGTACCCTCCAAGCCGAGCCCGCACCCCATGGGAGGACTTGGTATCTGCAAACACTCGGTCGGTTCTTTGAGATGACATAGCCCAGCTCCTCTGCAAGGGGGTTGTGGTCAGAGTTGTGGACCCTCCCTAATACCCAGGGTTTGTGCTTCCTGGTACCAAAGCTGATGGGGGGCTGTGCCCCATTCTAGATCTGCACGACCTGAACAAATTCCCCAGGCCCTGCACCTTCAGGATGGTAACTCTGTCCCATATTATACCATCTCTGGAGCAAAACATGTGGTTTTTGCTCTCTGGATCTTCAGGGTGCGTTCTTTCACATCCATGTCCGAGCAGAGGGAACCCTTTACGAGTTCCAAGCCATGCCCTTTGGCCTCTCCTCAGTCCCCAGGGACTTCACCAGATGCAAAGCAGTGATGGTAGCTTACTTGAGGTGCCCAGGGGTCCGGGTGTACCCTTACCTGAACAACTGGCTGATAGCAGTTCCTCCAGGCAGGAGGTGGAGTGGTCCAGGGACCTGGTCCTCCAGACCTGCATCGACCTTGGCCTCCTAGTCAACAAGACCAAATCGGACCTCGTGCCCTCGTAAGTAAATCAGCTTCATCGAGGCAGAGCTCAACTCATGCCGAGCCAGAGCTCGGCTCCCGGTGGACAGGGCGGAGGTTCTCTCCTCCTTTGCCCAGTTATTTCTGGTTGGGCACTCACGCCCTGCCCAGGACTTCCTGCATCTTTTGGGCTACATGGTGGCCTGCACCAGCATGGTCCGATGGACCCGTTGGCATATGCGCTCCTTGCCATGGTAGCTGGCCAGCCAGTGGTCTTAGTGCAAAGGTCACTTCGACCAGCTGGTCACTGTGATCCAGAGGATGTGGGACATCCTCCAGTGGTGGCTTGTCCCAGAGCATCTGCAGGAAGGCATCCCATTTGTCCACCCCGAGCCGATAGTTATCCTGACGACCGACACCTCTCTCACGGGCTGTGGTGCCCATCTGGGGGAAGACAGAGTCCATGGGCTCTGGACCCCTGAGGAGTCCTGAAGCCACATCAACCTGCTGGAGCTCCGAGCAGTCCAGCTGGCGCTGACTGCCTTCACTCTGTTTGTTGGGGGTCAAGTGGTCCAAGTCCAGATGGACAACACCATGACCATGTACTGCCTCAACAAACAAGGTGGAACGTACTCCATGCCCCTGTGCAAGGAAGCCCTCCGTATTTGAACTCTTGTACGCAGCCTGGAGGTGACTCTCCTAGCCATCCATGTGGCAGGAGCCTCCAGTCAGCTGGCGGACACCCTCAGCCAGGTGGGCGAGGCGTCTCATGACTGGTCTGTCCATCAGGAGGTAGTTCACAGCTTGTTCTCCCAGTGGAGCATCCCTCAGGTGGACCTGTTCGCTTCCAGGGAGAACGCAAAGCTGAGGCTGTTCTATGCCTGCCCCCCTCAGCAGGGAATGCTGCAGGGGGATGCCTTCTCAAGGCCTTGGACCCCAGGCCTCTTCTGTGCCTTCTCTTGATCCACAAGGTGCTACCCAAGGTCAGGAGGGACAAGGCACAGGTGATGCTGGTGGCTCCGGACTGGCCATGCCAGTTTTGGTACCCCGATCTCCTCAGCCTTAGCAACAGGCTCCCAAAGCATCTTTCCATACGCCTCAACCTCTCTCTGTCAATCAGGGGAAGGTTCTCTACCCAGACCTTCAATTCCTGCATGTGACAGCCTGATCCATGAATGGCTAGAGTTCCAGGCTTTGAGTCTTTCCAAATGTGTCCTCACTGTTGTGGAGGCATCTAGAAAGGAATCGACCAGAAAATGCTATGCCTTCAAATGAGAGAGTCTCTATTTGGTGTCAGGGCGAGGGGTGGACCCTTTGATCTGTCCAGTGGTTATCATTTTGGATTAGCTGTGGTCTCTCTTCCAAGAGGGACTTCAGTCGATGACCCTTAAGGTGCATCTGGCAGCCATCTCTGCTTACCGGTCGCGGGCTGGTCAGCAGTTGGTAGCACAGGAGAAGGTGATCTGGCACTTTTTCAAAGGCCTTGACCACATTTCTCCTTTGGTGCGTGAACCACCACCACCGTTGGATTTGTTGCTGGTTTTGGCAAAGCTCATGGGCAAGCCATTTGAACCAGTGCACAGGTGTGAGATGTCTCACCTATCGTGGAAGACCGCCTTCCTGGCGCCTGTCATGTCAGCCCAAAGGATCAGTGAGCTCCAGGCGCTCTTGGTGGAGTCTCCTTACCTGGTCTTCCACAGGGACAAGGTTGTCCTACGCCTGACCCAAAGTTCCTCTTGAAGGTTGTGTCAGAGTTTCACCTGAATTAGGTGATGACTCTTCCGGTGTTCTTCCCGAATCACACCTCGGAGGCTGAACCCAGGCTCCATACTCTGGACCTGAGGCGAGCGCTCGCTTACTACAAAGAGCATACGGCTGGAGTTTGGGAAGAGGTTCGCCAGCTATTTGTCACCTACGCTGAAGCCGCACCTGGCAGACCTGCAGCCAAGTGAACGACTGGCATGTGGATCACATCTTTCATTGATCTCTGCTATAGCTTGTTGGGTAGAGAGCCTCCTGGAGGGCTAAGGGCTCATTCCAGCTGCCATACCACTGCGGCAGTGGCTGCTTCTAGGGATGTCCCTATCCAGGAAATCTGCAGGGTTGCTACCTGGAAGTCAGACACACTTTCATTTCCCTTTACCACATTGACTTAGAGTCACGCCGGGATACTGGTTTGGGGGCCTCAGTTCTCCAGTCTGTGTTCCCTAAGTAGGGCCCTCAAACGGACGTTGCAGTAACGGGCTAGAGGTCGCAAGTACTCAGCCTGTCTGGTCTGACTGTTGACTTTCGTGGATGTTGTGCGGATCATCAGGAGTTACAGCCAGCCTACTATAGTTTGGACCTGGGACCAACACGCCTCCTGTCGGGGTGTGTTGAAATCATCGGCCCAGCCCATACCAGTGTAGTCCATTGTTCTCTAACGACAAGGTCTTTCCAGAGGCCCTGAAGGAGGCAGTTGTTAAGCCATTCCTAAAAAAATCTTTGCTGGATTCGGACTGCCTGGCAAACTACAGGTCTGTCTCTAACCTGCCCTTTTTGGGCAAGGTTATCGAGAAGGTGGTGTCTGTGCAACTGAATGTTTTGTCACCTAGCAACTCATGACATTTATGACTCTCTCCAGTCTGGGTTCAAGAAGAGGCAGAGTACCAAGACGGTTCTTCTCCAAGTGCTGAATGATCTCCTAACCGCAAAGGATTGAGGAAGTCGTACCATTTTAGTTTTCCTCGATCTCTCAGTGGCATTTGACACTGTAGACCATGGGGTGTTGGTGGAGCGCCTGCAAGTATGCTGTGGACTGGCTGGTACAATCCTTGGCTGTTTTAAATCTTTTCTCATGGGAGGACGCAGAGGGTTGTGTAGGGAATTATCTCCTTGACTTCTCTGTCCCTGTCCTGTGGGATCCCCAGGGCTTGGTCTTATCCCCCATGTTGTTTGCAGTGTACATGCTGCCGTTGGGCGATATCATTAGGCGGTATGGGTTGAGTTTTCATTGCTATGCAGATGACACTCAGCTCTACATGTTCTTCACTCCTGGGCAGGAAGATACAGTCCCGTGCTTTAACAACTGCCTCTCGGAGATCCAACGCTGGATGAAGGCCAACTTGCTGAAGCTAAATCCAGACAAGACCGAAGTGTTGATGTTAGAACCTGGTCACCAGGATGTGAAGGTGCAAGCGGTCAGACCTCATGGCTTTTGCTCGGGGACTCACAGCTGCTTACCTCAGATCAGGTGAGAAATCTGGGCATTGTGCTTGACAGCGGCTTGACACTAAAATCACAGGTGTCAGCTGTCGTGAAAGCCTCATTTTACCATCTGAGAAACATCACCTGGACTAAACACTTGATCTCCCGTGGTGACATGCCAACATTGGTTCACATCTTTGTGATTTCTCGTCTGGATTAGTGGAATGCCCTATAAATAGGGCTACCGGGGGTAGATCTTCACCGACTGCAGCTAGTGCAGAGTGTGGTAGCCAGGTTGTTGACTGGCTTACCTAGGTCTTACCATGTCTCACCTGTGCTATGCTATATGCACTGGCTGCCGATAAATTGGTGGATCATCTTCATGGTCAGTTTGCTGACCTACAAAACCCTACACTGCCTGTGACCCAGCTACCTGCAAGACCTTCTTCGCCCCTACTGCCCCTACCGCCCTCTCCACTCCACTGATGAGGGATTGCTATAGATTCCCAGTATCAAACTAAAGACATCTGGGGCCCGTACATTTGCTTTTATAGCCCCGACCCTGTGGAATTCTCTGCCTCATCAGATTAGAAAGTGCCAGACCATTGACCATTTTAAAGTTGAATTAAAAACGTTTTTAATTAGCCAGGCCTTCTCTGATAGGACTTAATTTAAGGATCTTAACATTTCAGTTGTAATTAAAACGTGTTTTGTTAATAATTTAGTTTTTTTTTTTTTTTTTTGTTATCTGTTTTATCCCCTAACTCCTGCTCAGATTCCCGCCACTCCTTCAAGCTCTCTTAGGGTCCTTTCTGCTTTCTGCCATCCCCTCTCGAGTTCTGGCTCCCCTGCAGGTCCCACATAGCAATCCTTCCGCGGATTCCCGTTGTTTCCCTTTGCCGGGCGGGTCCCCCTCCTCCGAGGGGGAATGCACCAGTGGATGGGCAGTACTAGCACTTACTTCAGTCTAGGGCACGGGATGCTGCTGGGGCCTGCGAGGAAAGGCTCTCCTGGGGATGCAGAGGTTCAGAGGATCCAGAGGCCGTCATCTGGCGAGCACCCATTCATTTTTTCCCTTTTTCTGTTGTGGGCAATATAGTTACGTCATGGCATACGCTGACATCCGCTCCTCTCCCTGTTGCCACTCGGTCCATGTGTCCTGTGCTACTCCCAGCCTCCGCTAGGAGCCAGCAGGTGCCGGACCAGACCCCTGCCCTCCCCCTTGAGAAGGAGAGCCGTCCATGGGAAGCTCGATCCTTCTCCACCCGGCTGGCCCTCCAGCAGTCCTTGCTCATTTCCGAACCTGGGTCACCAGTGTCACAAGCGGACCAGCTATTTAAATAGATGTTAATGTTATTATGTAAAGCGCTTTGACTCCCTGAAATTTGCGCTGTATAAATAAAGCTTTGATTGACTGATTGACCAGGTGAGGAAAGGCACCTATGCAAGAAGCGCCGATATTACAAGGAATTCCTCTGGCAGCAGTGGTCCATTGCAGGGTAGGGTAGAGCTCTACCTCAAGTACCTCCGGTCCCCTGGCAGCCACCAGTGGTTATCCCCCTGGTCCACATTCTGTATGTGCTCCCCACACATGCTTCTCTGCCGATTTGGGGTGGAGCCACCCCTATGACGGTGGCCAGTCGGTGCTCTGACCAAGGAGGCCAGCTGTTCGGCCACCGGCTTCCCAGGCCAGTTGTCTGTTAGAATCACTTTGTGTGAGGTTTCCCAGGAGGTTTGTGGTGAACAGCAGCCGAAGGCTGTTTTCGAGGAATCATTGGATGACTCTGATCAAGAATCCATGGCCTCCTCTGGGATTTGGCTCTTGGCTATAACTCGGTTGAGGAGCCTTCAACTGAGCGTGGCCCAGTGTCCTTCAGTGGGCTGCTACAACTTACTTCAGAATCCACATCGATTTCGCTTGAGCCAGTCCTGAAGGAGGCTAAGTACTCTCTCACGGACATTTTGGACTGGGATTAATTCTGAGGATTGCCTTCCCTGTGGCTGAAGCCATTCTGGGACCATCGCTGGAGCCTTGGCAGCATCCCTTATCCTGGCTGGCACCCTCAGCCCATATAGTCTGCAAGTATGCATCCCGATGGGCTACCTTTCATGGTTTTTAGACCATCTTTCAGCAGAAATCCTGGTCACAGATTCAGTGTTCCGTAAATCCAGATACTAGTGGGACGTGGACAATCCTCCGGACAAGGAGTCCCATAAGATTGACCTCGCCACTAAAGAAGTATACTCTACAGTGTCTTTAGGTCTCTCCTAGGCTACCTATGCCATAATGATGGCTAATTGTGGTTACTCCCTGATGGGAGTCTTTGTTTCTGTCCTCTCCCACCTCAGTCCTGAGCATTGGATAGCAGTTGAGCTAATCAGAGACTAGGGTCAATCACTGGCTAAACACCAGCTTCAGATAGTCTTGGACATGGACGATTGTTGTGCCCATGTTATGGCAGCGGCTGTCTGTATGCGTCTCATGGCCTGACTGTTTGTCCACCTTCACAGTGGACACCCAGCTTAAGCTGGCCAGTGTCCCTTTGCTGGACAACGACCTCTAAAGTCTTGAGGTGGAAGGACATCTTGCCCAGATTTAGAAGTCCAGTGCGACCCTTGACTCTCTGACTTCTTCCCAGAAGGATGAGAAGAAAAAGCCTAAAAAGCAGGCTTTTCAGTTCTGGTCCTTTCAGTCACAGCCTCCCTGGCAGCAGCCTCTGCAGAGGCAGTTCCAGGCCTTGTTCCCCAAGCCAAAGTCAGAGGCTCAAGGTCTGAAAGGGGGGAGGCAGGGGGTAGTGGTGCCCCTCCATCAGCAGTCGCTGGTGCCCCTGCAAAAGCTGCCCAGTGACGGGTTGGGGGTGTCATCCCTCCACCTGTCCTGTCCCTGACTGCTCTTCTGATCAGAGGCCGACTACATCGCTTCTTGCCACGTTGGGCTGCTATCATAACGGACAAGTGGGTGTTGGACATAGTAGTCAAAGGGTTGTCTCTAGACTTCAGGGCTGTCCTATCCTGCCACCTTCACATGCCTTGAGAGTCCAGGGTGCATCAGGATACAATGTCCACCCTCAGAGAGGACATCGCTCAGCTTCTTGCAGAAGGAGCAATAGCCCATGTCCTGGATGCCCTGGCCAGTCAAGGTTACATGTCCAGGAACTTCCTGGTCTCAAAATGGACGGGGGTGGGGGGTGGGATGGAGCTGGTGTTCCATACAGGATCTGCATGATCCCAATCAGTTCATGTGGAAACGCAAATTTCGTTTGGTCATGTTGAACCAGATTATACCATCCCTGGAGCAGAACATGTGATTTTTGATCCCTGGACCTCCAAGATGTGTTCTTAAACATTCCTGTCCATTGGCCGCACCACCGGTACCTCTGTTTCCAAGTGGAAGAGGTCTGGTACCAGTTCCAGGTTGTACCATTCGGCTTCTCTTCTGCATATCGGGTTTTCACCAAATGCAGGGCAGTGGTGGCGGCCCACCAGCAGCGTACAGGGGTCAGAGTGTAGTCTTTCCTAGATGAGTGGCTGATAGCTGGTCCATTCAGAGAGAGATCCACAAATCTTCCTCTCCAGGCCTGCTGAGACGGGCCTGTTGATCAACCCCGACAAGTCCAAACTGGTAACCGAAGCAGGTGATCATGTTCATTGGGGCAGAACTCAACTCCTTTCAGGCCAAGGCCCGCCTCCTGGCAGACCAGGCCCAGGATCTTACCTTCTTTGCCCAATGATTTCAGGTTGGGCTATTGCGCCCTACCTGGGATCTCCTGCGGATGCTGGGGTGCATGGTGTCCTGCACCAATGTGGTCCGTTGAGCCCACTGGCAGATGTGCCACCTTCAGTGGGAGCTGGGGCATCAGTGGTCCCAGCGCCTAGGCCACTTGGGACAGCCAGTCACAGTAACCCAGCCAATGTGGGTGCATTTGTAGCTTTTCCCGGAATACCTGGAGGATGGATTCCCATTTGTCTGCCCAGAGCTGACTTTCATGCTGACGATAGACGTGTCCCTGGTAGGGTGGGGTGAGAAGCACACCTGGGAGACCACATGACCCATCGATTCTGGTCGCCCAGGGAGTCCTGTTGCCACATAAACCTGCTGGAGCTCTGTGCAGTACACTTGGCTCTAATGGAATTTGCTCCATTAGTAAGGGGTCAGGTTGTTCAGGTCTAGACGGACAATACCATGACCTTGTTCTACGTGTACAAGCAGGGCAGCACACACTTCCTTCCCATGTGTCAGGAGACATTCCACAGCTGGACCTCATGTGCAGTTTAGGCGCTGATCTCTTGATGATCCATTCACATGAGAGGACAATCAGCTAGCAGGTGCTCTCATCCGGGATGGACAAATGTCGCACAAGTGGTCTCTGAGTCAAGAGGTGGTGAACCACTTGTTCTCCCTGTGAGGCTCACCCTTGGTAGACCTGTTTGCCTCCTGGGAGAATGCCAAACTGAGGCGGTTTTGTGCCCCCCCCCCCCCAAAAAAAAAAACACACACACACACTTCGGGACACTGATGGTGGGATGCCTTCATGAGGCCCTGGACCCAAGGTCTCGTGTACGCTGTTCCATCCTTCCCCTGATCCACAAGGTGCTGGTCATGGTCAGAAAGAAAAAGGCACAGGTGATCCTGATAGCTCTAGACTGGCCTTGGCAGTTCTGATACTCAAAACTCCTCAGCCTCTCCACGGAGACTTGCTGACCAGACTTCAGGGGATGGTCCTACACCCAGACCTTCACACCCTGCACCTCAACAGCCTGGTTCCTGAGCGCCTATACTTCCAGGCCTTGGGGTCTCTCTGAGGTTGTTCTCCACATTGTGAAGGCCTCCAGGAAGGCGTCCGCTCACAGATGCTATGCCATTAAATAGCAGAGATTATCCATTTGGTGTCAAGGCAAGGGCCTGGATCCCCTTACTTGTCCAGTGGGTACCATCTTGGACTGTATCTGGTGCCTTTCCCAACTGGAACTGTGAGTGACGACCCTTAAGGTGCGCCTGACAGCCATCTTTGCTTACTCAGCGTGGGCTCGTAAGTTGACTGTGGACCAGGAGAAGGTGGACAGGCACTTTTTCAAGGGCCTGGACCACTTATCCCCTCCAGTGTGTGAACCACCTCCACCATGGGACTTAACTGCTGGTATTGGCTGTGCTCATGGGCGGCAAACCTTTTGAGCTGATGCACAAGTGGGTGCTGTCACGCCTGTTGAGGAAGATGGCCTTCTGGTGGCCATTACGTCAACCAGAAGTAGTGGGAAGCTGCTGGTGCTCTCCGTGGAGGCTCACTGTCTGGTCTACTACAGGGACAGAGTCATCCTTCACCCCAACCCGAAGTTCCTCCCAAAGGTGGTATCGGAGTTTCACCTTAACCAGGTGATTACCCTATTGATATATTTCACCAGCCCATCTTTGGAGGCTGACCATAGGTTCCATACCCTGGACCTGCGAAGGGCACGTTCCTGTTATGTGGAGTGCACGACTGGAATTCGAGGACAGTCTTGCTAGCCGATTGTCACATACATTGAAGCAGTTCCTGGCAAACTGGCAGCGACTTGTACGATTGCAAAGTGGTTTACATCTTACATCGATCTCTGCTGTCGGTTGGCTGGTCAGGAGCCTCCCATAGGGATTGGATTTCATTCCACCAGACCTAACTGCTGCTGTGATGACTGCTTCCAGTGATGTCCCCATACAGGAGATCTGTAGATGCGACCTGGAAGTCAGTACATACCTTGATTTCCCACTACTTCATCAACCTTGAGCCATGCCGAGATGCTGGTTTGGGGACCTCAGTTCTACAGTCTCTGTTTGTCAAGTAGGGGTGCGTGCCTTGCCCCTTCTCCCGGAGAACTGCTAGGAGTTTGCCAAAGTGTGGATAAGTGAACCACATCCACACCCCAAGAAGAACAGGATTCTCACCTGTAATCACAGTTCTAGGAGTTGTATATGGTTCACACCCCAAGAAGAACAGGATTCTCACCTGTAATCACAGTTCTAGGAGTTGTATATGGTTCACATCCACGCAACCCATCCAGCCTCCCTTGGGAAGTGGCTCTTGATCCTGCTTTCAGCATGCAAGATCTGACGTCACAGGTGGAGCCGGGGATATACCGCCCGGGTGGTGGGAAGAGTGTAGCTTAAAGACATTCCAGCCAATAACTTCATTCCATTGGAACTGCCAGAGGGTGGATTTGAACCATATGCCACTTGCAGAACTGTAGTTACAGGTAAGTAACCTGTTCTTTAGAAGTATAAGTGCTCTTCTGAATTCCATGTATGTTTGCTTTATATAGCAGCACTTGAGTGAGTGATTGTAGGGTAAGCAAGAAAAGGTTGAGGGGAGAAACCTGTTTTGGGGCCCTGATGCAGCAAAAAAGGTGAGGAGCATCGGATTGATCAGTGTGGAGGCAGTTGGATTGGTGTGTAACATTTACACCCAATTCTGGAAGATGGAGCAAAATCCGAAGGCTCTTAGGACTTGGTGTAGGCCCTCAATTCAAGTTCATGTTGATTTGCAGGAAAGCACCATTAAGCATGTTCATTTACAAGGAGGTCCTGGTGTGAAGCGAAATACAACAACATAAAGCAGTGTACAAATTACAATGAGTACAGTTAACAATGAAAAACACAAGTACAACATTATAAAATCATAACAACTAGTTAAGAGCAGGAAGCCTAAGTGCAGTTATTGGTGTAAGAACAATGGTGCTGGGGGTATAGCAACATCAGTGGGCAAGGGGGAGCATATAGAAGTCAATGTAATTACTTTGGCAAGTGAGCAAAGATAAAGGTGGGCAACAATAAGCAAGGATTCATGAAAATGAAGGCAAGATAGACAGTAACAGACTGCGGAGGGTCAGGGGTTTCAGAAAAACAGGCAATAGCAGATCAGGCTAAGAGCGGGGGAGGGCTGAGGGAACCGAGGAGGGGTACAATTGTTGGCTGAGGTTGGAGTGGGGGGCAGCGGAAGAAGTGCAGCAAGAATCAGGGTGTACAGCATGATGGGTAGACCTGCCCAACTAGGGTAGGCCTATCTGCTGTGGCATTGGCAGGTTTCACTGAAGACCTTCTTGAACAGAGATTTAAAGAAGTTGACAGAGACCGTCTCAGAGTTTGAGTGAGGTGTGTATTTTGTTCCAGTAAGCCGGTATGGTATAGCTAGCTGCAGCTCTGCCTTGGAGTGTACATGTTCTGGGTACGTCAATTGATGAATCCAAAAAAGATTCTTGGTGCAAAATCAGCGACTGATAATCTCCCCCAATTACTCTGAAAACTACCTTCTGTATTCCACAGAAATTGAAGGCGTGCATGTCACTGCCTCCTCCTGTTTCCAGAACATGGTTACACAAAGCATTATTTCAGTCCCCATTTCAAATCTTACTAAGATGTTACAGTTTGAAGGCCCTGTTGGTCTTCCCTACATAAAAGGACCCAAACTGGCAGCGAACTAGATAGGCCAGTCCTTAGCTGCTACAGTTAATGAAGGTGGTCACTGTAAAGAGTTTTTTAGCTTTAACTGTCATAATTCAAACAACATGAAGTCTTGCTGTATTCTGACTATATGCAGTTAGCCCCAGCACTTGAACTGCTCTGGAGAGGAAAGGGTTAACTCTATGCCAAGACCATATAACATTCAGCTTGAGCTTGGGTTTCAAACATCTGTCCCTGGTACTCCTCAGTGTAACCATCAGATTCTTTACTCTGCCTAATTGCGAAGTCACTCCAGAGATCTCCTTCACTTCGGTTCGGTTCAAGTAAAAATATGTCGGTTTTTCAACTGTTTTCTTATTTTTTCGGTATTCAGATCTCTGTCTGTGGTACAGTGAGTTTATTTAGTAGGTAGAGTTTTGTTGGTAGAAATTGTTTTTTGTTCGGTGTCTTCCCAATCGGTCTGGTTGGGAACCGAAACAAATTCTGTATTGGTTTTTCTTTGTGTTTTTTTTCTACCTTTTGTACTGTGGTTTCCGGTACCTATCAGATCCTAAGCAAACCGACATTTTCTTCTTTTTTTTTTAACCGACTCGTGACACGATTGGAACTGATAGGTTTGTAGTTGCCTGGCTTAACCGCTGGTAAGGGTAACTTATTATTTTATAGGCATGTCTGAGAAACCCAAAAAGAAAACCAGTCCCACTGGGTTTCAGCACTGCACTGAGTGCGGGGAGGCCTTTGCAAAGGCTGATCCTCACCTCGTCTGTATTTATTGTCTGGGGTTTGACCACCTCAAGGAAGACTGCCAGATTAGCAAAAACTTTCCCAAAGCCACTTTAGATAGACGTTTAAGTAGGCTGAAGGAAAGGGAGGCCGGGAAGTCCGCTGACCCGGATAGCCAGCCCGGTTCGCTTCCGACCGAGCCTGAGGGGGTGCCCACTGACCTGGGCGATACCTCCTCGGGCAAAAGGAGAGCCAATTCTGTGGAATCGGTTCCATCTAAGAAAAAGGGCAAGTCAGACAGTTTTGATCCCGGTCCTCATGTACCAACCACTGAAGAAATGGCTAAAGCAATTACTGTTGTACAGTTGCTTTGCCCGGTTCTGACCGAACCGACACCAACTGAAAGACGATTGGTGTGGTCAGAAGCTTCTGCTTCTGAATATGATCCTGAAGCATTTTATGAGGGTGATTCGGAAAGAGAAGAAGATTACGAAGGCCTAGATGAGCCAGTAGAGCCTGGCATCTCCCCAGACAGGCCTTCTAATGTGTCTCCTCCCAGACTTTCTGAGTCCCCCCTCCCATTTCTTGTTCTACAAGAAAGAGGCTGATACTCTTCAGCTTCCAGTGGAAGAGGCTGAACAGGATCAGGAGGAACCTGACTATGTTGAGATGATGGATGTCCCAGAGTCCAAAAGGGTGTCTGTCCATTGCAAAAATCCCTGGGGAAACGGAGACAAAAAATTTTTCAGTTTCCAACATCCATACCTTCTGTGGATAAAAAGATGGACAGGCGGTATACCTTGTCAGTTCCTGGGACGAAATTACTTACAAATCATTGCAGCCATGTGGGGTAGTGAAAGCTGCAGCCTATGTGGCAAAGAAACAGTACTTGGCATCCTCTTTGGGGCTCAGGCAAGCTACTTACATGGCATATGCAGCCAGATACCAGAAATCTATGTGGGATACGGTTCTGGAGCTGGCTAAGAATGCCCCTCTCAGCTGGCCAAGGAGCTGGAGCAGGTGGCTATGGATGGTATTGAGGCATCAAAGGTCTAGTTTCATGCTGCTGTCGACTCGAATGATGTACATTCCAGGGTTATGGCTACATCTGTCTCTCTGAGGAGTTCTGCTCGGCTCAGGTGTACCAGTCTATCACAGGATACCCAGATCAAGGCCATGGATTTTTCTGTAACGGGTAATTCTTTGTTCGGGGAGCAAACAGAGGCTTGCATGAAAAAGATGGACGAATTCAGGACCACCTACAGGAGTGCTGCAGCCAAGGAAAAGCAAGTCACTCCTCAGAAGCAGCAATTTAGAGCTGGCAGGGGCCGGCCTTTTTACCAATCCCAGGCCTCCTCTTCTTTCCGGCAGAGGGGGTTCTTTAGAGGAAGAGGCAGAAGGGGGATGACCAGGACTCCATCCTCCACTCAGTCTAAGCCCCCTGCCAGACAGACACCCTGAGGTGTCAGTCAGGATTGCCTCCTCAGTTCCAGTAGGGGGCATGCTGTCTCACTATTTCCAGGCGTGGAAGTTTATTACTTCAGACAAATGGGTCCTGGAAGTAGTGAGCCAGGGACTTGCTCTCAGTTTCAAAAGGTTCCCAAAAATGAGAGTAGTCTTTCAGTCCTCCATCTCCCTTGGAGGCAAAGGCCCGAGAGGCAGAAGTCTCCTCTCTACTACTTCTGCAAGCAGTAGGGAAGGTATCTCTTTGTCACAGGGGAAAAGGACTGTATTCCAGATACTTCCTCAACCCCAAAAAAGAGAGGGGAGTAGCGACCCATCCTAGATCTAAGATACCTGAACAAACATATACTAAAACCAAAGTTCAAAATGGTTACTCTGGGAATAATTCTTCTTCTCTGAGACCAGGAGACTGGCTAGCCTCCCTGGATCTCAAGGATGCCTATTTCCACATACCTATCAGACATTCCCACAGAAAGTACCTCAGGTTCGCGTTGCCCTCAGGTCACTACCAGTTCAGAGCAATGCCTTTCGGCCTAACATCTGCTCCAAGGGTGTTCACCAAGTATCTGGCAGTAGTGGTGGCCTCTCTCAGGAGACAAGGCATCTTACTGTTCCCTTACCTGGACGACTGTCTCATAGTGGGTCAGTCCTCAGACCAAGTCAGGTCAGCTCTAGAGGTCACTCAGAAGCTTCTGGGCTCCTTAGGATTCATCCTAAATCTAGACAAGTCTGTTCTGGAAGCTACCCAGCTTCTCACATTTATAGGGGTGGAACTGGACACTGTCCAGGTGAAGGCCTTTCTTCCTCTTTCAAGGGCACAGTCCCTCATCACTCTGGCTTCCTCTTTTCGTCCATTTGTGTCTCTACCAGCCTCGCACTTCTTACAGTAGCTAGGCCACATGGCAGCTTCCACTGCAGTAGTGCAAGGGGCAAGATTTCAAATGAGAGATATTCAGTTTCATCTAAAATCTTTTTGGTTTCAGAAAAAAGACTCTCTCTCCAAGTTAGTTTCAGTGCCTTAAAACTCTTGGTTCAGGTTCTCCAGTGGTGACTGGAGGAGGACAGTCTAAGGCAAGGTGTCCCTTTCCTCAGTCAGGTTCCTACAGTGATTCTCACCACGGATGCTTTCCTACTGGGATGGGGAGCCCATCTGGACCAGCTCACTGTTCAGGGAACATGGTCTCATCAGGAGTCTCTCCTGCACATACAGTCGTGGCCAAAAATATTGGTGCCCTTGCACTTTTTTCAAATAACTCACAATTTCCTCTAAACATAAGTTGAAATTAACAACAGTATTTGGTCTCCACAATTCTTTATTTCTCTGTTAATATTATAGAACCTTTGTTTTTGATTCAGAATTTAATATATCCTTTTAAATCAGAAAATGAAAAGAAATGGCATTGACAGAATTATTGACACCCTAGACTTAATATTTGGTAGCACAGCCTTTGGTCAAAATAACTGCAATCATCCGCTTCCTATAGCCATGGATGAGCTTCCTGCACCTCTCTACTGGCAGTTTGGCTCACTCTTCTTGTGCAAACTGCTCCAGTTCTCCCAGATTTGAAGGGTGCCTTCCCCTAACTGCTGTTTTCAGATCTCTCCACAGGTTTTCAATGGGATTTAGATCTGGACTCATTGCTGGCCACTTCAGAACAGTCCAGCGTCTTGTCTTGAACCATTCCTGGGTGCTTTTTGAAGTGTGTTTGGGGTCATTGTCCTGCTGGAAGACCCATGACCTTTGACAGAGACCCAGCTTTCTGACACTGGGTTCAACATTGCGTTCCAAAATGGCCTGGTAATCTCCAGATTTCATGATGCCATGCACACGTTCAAGGCACCCAGTGCCAGAGGCAGCACAGCAACCCCAAAACATCACTGAACCTCCTCCATGTTTGACTGTAGGGAAGGTGTTCTTTTCTTTGAAGGCTTCATTTTGTTTTCTGTAAACATAGAGATGATGTGCTTTACCAAAATGCTCTAACTTGGTCTCATCTGTCCACAGGACATTCTCCTAGAAGGACTTTGGCTTGTTCAGGTGTGTTTTGGCAAACTCCAGTCAGGCTTTCTTATGTCTCTCTCTCTCAGCAGTGGGGTCCTCCTGGGCCTCCTACCATATAACTCCCTTTCATTGAGTTGGCGACGGATGGTGCGAGTTGAAACTGTCGTACCTTGTGTCTGAAGGTCAGCTTGAATCTGTTTGGCAGTTGATCGAGGTGCTTTCTCCACCATTCGAACAATCCCGCGCTGCAATCTTTCGATCAAGTTTTCTCTTGCGGCCATGTCCAGGGAGGTTGGCTACAGTGCCATGCGACTTAAACTTCCTGATAACATTACGTACGGTGGAAACAGGAACATCAAGGTCTCTGGAGATTGATTTGTAGCCTTGAGATTGGCCATGCTTGGCTACAATCTTCCGTCTAACCTCCTCAGACAATTCTCTGGCTTTCTTTCTTTTCTTCATGCTCATTGCGGTACACACAGTGGCACAAAACAGGAGAATGAGTCCTTTTCTCTATTCAGACTGGTTGAATGAGTGATTTTTATATTGCAGGCACCTGCAACTCACCACAGGTGAGTTCAGTTCCAAAGTGAAAGAGAATCACCTGCTTGAAATCTAATTATTTCTAACTACTTCTAAAAGGTGCCAATAATTTTGTCCGGGCCATTTAAGGATTTCTGTGTGGAATAAGCTAAGACTTAGTAATTGTTTCTGCTTTTTGTGTTTTATTCCACTGCAGACCAAAGAAATACATATGTGGATACCAAAATATTTTTTAATTTCAACAATTTTCTGGAAGGAATGGTGCATTATTAAAAAAAACTGCAAGGGCGCCAGTATTTTTGGCCACGACTGTAAATCTTCTCGAACTCAGGGCTGTCTTTGTAGCACTTCAGACATTCTCGAAAACAATTCAGGGGAAAGTGGTGCAGATCAGGACAGACAGTACCACAACCATGTGGTACATTAGCAAGCAGGGGTGCACTCGGTCCCCGGCCTTGTGCACTGAATCCATGAAAATATGGTCACTAGCTTAGCCCCTTCAGGTTTCCCTGATTGCTGTGCATCTTCCAGGGAAGGACAATGTACTAGCAGATGCGCTCAGCAGGATTTCTCAAGGTCTCCACGAATGGGCCCTGAATCCCCTCATTCTTAAAGTCATTTTCAAGAGGTGGGTCACTTCAGAGATAGACCTCTTTGCAGCCCTGGACAATCACTAGCTCCTCTTTTCTGCTGCAGACCCCCCTCTTTTGGGGTCTTGTTTCCCCACGATGCTCTCCCATTGGATTGGTCAAGCAGGATTCTGTATGCTTTTCCTCCTTTTCCTCTGATATTCAAAGTTCTGGTCAAGATCAGATGTCAGCTTTGCGCAGTGATCCTAGTGGCTCCAGACTGGGCCAGGCAGCCATGGTACCCCCCACTATTGTCAGTGTCAGTGACAATTCCACTATGTCTTCCCAGACAGTACAATCTCCTCACCTTCTCGCAAGGGAGGATACTGTATCCCAGCCTTCAGACTCAAAGCTTGGCTCTTGAGGAGCTAGAATATGCAAGCTGCATCTTTCCCAATCAGTCTTGGACATTCTTAAGGTTAGTAGAAAACCTTCCAATAGAAAAACTTACAATTCCAAATAGAAGAGATTTGGTTTCTGGTGTTCTCAGAGGCATATTCAGCCAGATTCAGCTGACATTGCCACTGCTTTGGACTATTTAGTGCATCTTAACAGTTTATGCCTCAGGCCTACCACTCTCAAAGTACATTTGGCAGCCATCTCTGCCTTCCTTTCAGCTGGGAAGGGCTCTTCCTTAGCCTCCCATCCAGTTTTCAAGAAATGTTTCAAAGGTCTGGTTCGTATCAATCCTCTCTTTAGGTACCCTACTTCTGTTTGGGATCTGAATATGTGTATTGCACAGCTTATGCAGCCCCCCTTTGAACCATTATCTTCAGCTGAGCTAAAATTCTTGACTTGGAGAACTGGGTTCCTGGTAGCCATTACCTCTGCCAGGAGAATCCGTGACTTACAGGTTTTGTCAGTGGAACCCTGATTTCATTCATTTCACAGGGATAAGGTGGTCCTTCGAACGAACAGAAAGTTCCTCTCCAGGGTGGTATCATACTTTCATTTGAACCAGTCTGTGTTATTGCCTGTATTGTTCACTGACCATTCTTCCTCTGGGGAGAGAAGACTACACAGTCTTGATGTAAAGAGGGCCCTTAGTTATTATATAGAACACACTAAGGCCCATAGAAATGACTGTTTACAGCTGTTTCTCACTTACGGAGAAGTGGGAAAAGGTAAACATGCCACTAAGAGAACTGTTGCCTGGTGGATTGTCTCCTGTATCCAGTTCTGCTATTCAAAGTTGGGGAAAGAGCCACCTTTAGGCCTGAGGGCTCACTCCAGCAGAGGTACAGTTGCTTCGGTCGCAGCAGCTAGAGACATACCCATCCAGTCAAGAAGTGATGCAAGGTCTGGCACAGCAGTGCTGCAGATCCTGTTTCCAAATAGGTTCTGTATCTCCCTCCTCCAAGGGGGTACTGCTTGGTAGTCTGCATATAGTCAGAATACAACAAGACTTCATGTTGTTTGAAGAAAAAATTACCCACCATAGTAATGTTGTTTCTTCTAATGGAGTCTTGCTGTATTCTGACCTGCCTCCCCTCCTGGAACCTAGTTGTTTTGGGTGTGGGTTGGCAGGCACAGTGCTGCACCCCAGAGGTGTGCTTGGGTTACCTCTTCTTAGGATGAGGTTTTTGTTGTCATTACTTTAAATATATATTATTAAGTTTTACTACCTACTTGGATTCTTTTTGGGGTTCTTGACTTGAGTCTTTTGGACCTTAAAAATCTGTTTATTGCCTTTTGGCACACAATTTTAAAAACAATTTCTGTTTAGTAGTTAGTTAACATAGTGCTCATAAGAATCTGATGGTTACACTGAGGAGTACCAGGGACAGAGGTTTGAAAACCAAGCTCGAGCTCAGTGCTCTATGCCTTGGCATAGAGTTAACCCTTTCCTCTCCGGAGCAATTCAAGTGCTGGGGTTAACTGCATATAGTCAGAATACAGCAAGACTCCATTAGAAGAAACAACATTACTGTGGTGAGTAAATTTTTTCATACAAACATAGAAATTGCAGTGGAAACGGGCTGCGATGGGCTATCGAGTCTGCTTGAGTGTGCAGCTTGGTTCCATACCATGAAGCTGAAGCAAATGCGCTACATTTGCTTATTACCTACAAAACCTTTATTTTTCTATTATTTATTTTATACTCCTGGGAGCTTGGCAAGCGGCTCTGGTCCCTCCCTTGGAGGGACTCGGTCTCCAGCTCTCCATTCCCCACCCGACACTCCTACAGGCCCCGGCAATGAAGGGCTGAGGTAAGGGTGCCGCTTTCTCCCCACCCCTGGAGTGAAATCCAGATACTCAGGGAGCCAGGACAAGTGCTGGAGAGCCATCATGGAGCCTGTCAGCTCAATTTTCACCATTTTTCTTTGCCCCCCCCCAATCCTGCCGATGGCGTACGTTGGCAGCGTGCCTCCCAGTTCGCATCTCCTCCAACCACTGCCAGAGGGAGATTGATGAGCGGGACAGCAGTCCCTCCCTCCCTGAGAGAGGAGAGCAGTCCTCCAGATGCTCAATTCTCTCTCTCCCCTGCCGACCCAGGCTCATTCCCGAACCCGGGTCGTGGCATGGCACAAGGTGTGGCGTCCAGTGCCTCAACCTCCAGCACCACCGGGCCATGGATTACAGTACCTTACAAAACTTACTTAGGAATTTTCTCTGCGCCATAGGCGAACAGTACTTCATAGTTTTCTAAGCTTGGTTGTGGAATTCCTTGACTCCTTTCATGCTACTATGGATCGCCCGGTTTGGTGCCAGCAGAAAGTGTTCAGTCATGGATCCACATGACACATGTATGTACTACCTGGGTGGGCAACACGACATGTCTGGGTGCGGCCTTTGCCTCCCCTTGTCACCAGAATCTCTCGAGGAGAGGAAGCTGCAGCTCACTAAGGGCTTGCCTTCGGAACGGAATCTGAAGGACCTCTCAGAGGGCAGCTAAAAGGCCTCAGCAGCTGCAGGGTCTGCAGCACAGCTTGCTGCCATGGAAATGGAGGCACCTCATTGGCTGTGCTCCCGCCTGTGGCCAACATCGGAGGGGTCTTCACGGGTCAGTTCCGTGAATCATACCGGTCCCTCCAGTTCTTTGGGGAGAACCTTGTCATCCACGGCTCTGGGTCAAAGACCATGCCGAATTAAAAATCTTCGCACCGCCACCGCTGGTCATGGGATGGGGAGAGATCTCACTCCTCCCAGTCACTCGACTCGCCTTACTGCTTGGCTGAGGTCGCATGCCCCTCAGTCAAGGGGTAGGTCGGGCAGGTAGAGGTCCTCTGGTGTTGCCGATGAGCCAGTCGACTTCTACTCTGGTCGACCAGCCAGTCGAGATTTTTCTTGACCGGGTTGACCCATTGTCTGACGATGTTGAGGATTCAGTCTTGCAGACCTCGGTGCTCCCAATCTTGACTCGGTGTGTCCCAGCTCGACTATATGTTAACTGGAGCACCTTTGCTGCAGGCACATCCAAGAGCATAGTCATTCTTGATGCCCTACAGGGGGCATGCCTCAGACAGCTAGTACTGGAACCCACTCGGGAGGGAGCATTCTTAGACCTGGTACTCTCAAATGGGGATGGAGAAAGAATCTCAGATTTAGAAGTGGGTAGCCATCTGGGACCAAGCGACCACCAAACAGTGTGGTTCACAATAAACACAGCCATACAATCAAGCCATGCAAAAACAAGAGTATTGGACTTGAGAAGGGCTGACTTTGGGAAAATGAGAGAGTGCCTCAGAAAAGCACTAGCAAACAGGCAAGAAAGAGGGGCGGAGGAACAATGGGGAGTAATCAAAACTGCCATCACGGAGGCAACAAGCCTTTGTGTAAAGCAAATCAACAAAATACAACGAAGGAAAAAAACGTTATGGTTCTCAAAAGAGGTGGCAGGGAAGGTTAAGGAGAAAAGGATAGCATTCAGGAAATATAAGGAAACACAGAAGGAACAGGACAGAGAACTTTATCAGTTAAAGCAGAAAGAGGCTGGAAGGCAGTCAGAATAGCAAAGGCCCAAACTGAGGAAAGGATAGCCAACTCTGTTAAGAAGGGGATAAGACCTTTATAGGTACATTAGGGAGTGAAGAAAGACCAAAGGAGGGATACTGAGGCTTAATAAAGGGAAGGGAATGTGGGTAGAGGGTGACAGTGAAAAAGCAGGGATACTGAACGAATATTTCTGCTCAGTATTCACAAAGGAAGAGGAGAGGGAGGTACCTAAACCAAACAAGAGAAACACTCTGAAGACGGGGGTCTGTACTAGTCCATTTACAGAAGAAAGGGTTCTGAAAGAACTAATAAAATTGAAGGTGGACAAAGCAATGGGGCCTGATGAGATTCACCCAAGAATTCTAAAGGAACTAAGGGTAGAACTAGTGGCACCGCTGACTACTCTCTTTAATAAATCATGGGAAGCTGGGGTGGTACCCGAGGACTGGAGGAGGGCGGATGTGATTCCTCTCCACAAAAGTGGGAGCAGGACAAAGGCAGGAAACTACAGACCAGTTAGTTTGATCTCAGTGACAGGGAAGATGATGGAATCACCTCTGAAGGAAAGAATTGTTGAGAACCTAGAGGCCATTGGGGCACAGGACCCAAGGCAGCATGGATTCACGATGGGAAGGTCGTGTCAGATGAATCTAATAGATTTCTTTGACTGGGTGACCAAAGTAGTAGACCAGGGAGGGGCTGTGGACATGGCCTACCTAGATTTTAGCAAGGCATTTGATACAGTCCCACACAAAAGATTAATACACAAGTTAGCCAGCCTTGGAGTGGGTCCCAAGGTGGTAGCCTGGATAAAAAATTGGCTAGACAACAGGACGCAAAGGGTAGGAGGAGGGTTACTAGCGGGGTATCGCAGGGTTCAGTACTAGGACCGGTCCTTTTTAATGTCTTTATAAGTGACGTGGCAGAGGAACTGGAAGGAAAAGTATGCCTCTTTGCAGACGACGCAAAGATCTGCAACAGGGTTGATACACAAGATGGAGTGGAAAGGATGAGAAGGGACTTGGCAAGGCTGGAGGAATGGTCAGATGTATGGCAGCTCAGATTCAATGCAAAGAAGTGCAAAGTAATGCACCTGGGAAACAAAAACCCAGGGGAAGAGTACACAATGGGGGGTGAGATACTGACAACAGTAAAAATGGAAAGGGACCTGGGGGTAAGTATATCAGATGACCTAAAGGTGGCCAAGCAATGTGAAAAGGCAGTAAGGAAGGCTGGGGGATACTGGAATGCACAGGGAGAGGCATCAATAGTAGAAAACAGGAAGTTGTTATTCCTCTGTACAGAGTTGGTGAGACCCCATCTGGAGTACTGTGTGCAGTTCTGGAGACCCTATCTCCGCAAAGACATAGACAGAGTGGTGGCTGTCCAGAGGAGGGCAACCAAAATGGTGCAAGGTCTGCACCAGAAGACATACGAAGAAAGACTAAAGGAGTTTAATATGTATACCCTTGAGGAAAGAAGAGAGAGACGGGACATGATAGAAACTTTCAAGTACCTCAAGGGAATCAAGAAAGTCCAAGAGGGTAGCATCTTTCAGAAAAAGAGATGTGCAAGAACAAGGGGGCACAATTTGAAGATAGAGGAGGGACGGCTCAGAGGTAGTGTGAGGAAGTATTTTTTCACAGAGAGGGTTGTGGATGCATGGAACAGCCTCCCTGAGGAGGTCGTGGAGTCAAGAACAGTGGGGGAATTCAAGAATGCATGGGGCAGGCATAAGGCAGTCCTAGTGGGGGGGTAGGAGGAAGTAAGCTGTTGGTTAACTAGGATCTGCAGCTTATCTGTTAGGTAGGAAAATGGGCAAACTAGGTGGGCCAAGCGGTCCTTATCTGCTGTCACAGTCTATGTTTCTATGTTTATCTTTTTTTTACCTCATTTCTCCCCACTTTCTCCTCGGGGCTGCTGGAAGGCTTCCTGATGAGTTAGGTGTGCCGGAGACAGCAGCGATTGTGCGCTTTCGGCAATCTGTAAGCATTTTGCAGTTGCAGGTGCAGTGAGTGTAGCTGTGATCGGGTTCCGATTCTGCTTCGCTCACAACAGCGGGGGAGGGGAGCTCTGAACTCTTCTGGTACTCCCTGTTCAGGCTTCTCTCACTGGATGCCTGTACACTGTGAAAAGCTTTTATTTTTTCTGTACACTGTGTAAGCTTTTATATCTTGGGGTTTATTACATTAACCAATTTAGACTTGAGTTCTTCTGCTGTTGGTATTAGTAATTAGAACTGTGATTAGAACTGTCCATTAGCTGCCTAACCTGCCCCTTTCTTCACCTACCGCTGTTTTTCCTTCTCTACTGCTGTAACCTGCCTACCTTTCACTCCAACAAAACCTCCTCCCCTAACCACTGCTGTCTCCGTCCTTCTCTCTGGTTTCTGCTCCTGTTCTAATTACCTGTTACCTAATCCTGTTTCCCTCCCAAGGTACCTCCTACTCTCTAGATCTTCCTGGACTAAATCTCCATCACTTATTCACACTAGTGGGATAGCGCCGGAGGCGCTAGCACCAAGCGGGAGCCTAAAATTTTCTGAAGGGTCGGCGCTGAGACAGGACCATGCATGCGCGGCACCGTAAGACTAGCTTGCGCCTGTGTAGGCTATTTCGGCGTCCCTGTGGCACTGAGGGTTGAGGCACTGGACACCACACCTTAGGTTATGCCGGCGACCCGAGTTTGGGAATGGGCTCGGGCGCTGGTGGGTCGGCATGGGCGGGTTGGGGAAGGAATGCCCTTGTGGTGCTCTCCTCCTTGGGTGAACGGGTTGGGTTGGCTCGGTGTGCTGGCGACCCCCGGGGTTGTTGCAGCAAGCCAGGCAGCACAAAAATCAGCGTGGCTGACGCAGGTAGGGTTGCCGTGCGCCAGAGCATCGGGGCATGCCCACACAGGTGTGGGGAACTTGCGCAGAACAAGGAAAAAAACTGGTTTCGTGGGACAGATGACGGTACCAGTCCCCAATGCCCTCCGCCGGGTTCTCCTCAGCTGGCCTTCCAATTCACTCCATCTGGGCCCACCTGCAGTCAGAGTCCGACTTACAAGTGAACCCAAAGAGGCGTAGGCTACCTCCCTGGGCGTGGTGAAATTGGGTGCTGACGCGGGGGGGAGAGGAGGCACAGACTGAGGATCCACACGGGCAGGATAAGGACAGTATGCTCAAGAAACGTCCCATGAGCTGTGACTGGAGCGAAAAGAGTCGGGGAGAGATAGGAAAGTTACTTATCAGTACCTGTTGCTCTTCTTATCTCCATAGAGCCACACTCACTCCGCCCGCCATCCCCTGGTTTTACAAGTATGTCTGTCTGTTTTTTTTTTTTTTATCCATCTGGAGTTGTGAATTTAAATTGTTCCTACTATTTAGGATTTACTACGTATTGGGTGTGTGTGTGTTTGTATTGAATGGTATAGTTCCCCCTCCAGCAGGGGAGTTGGCTTAGGTAGAGTTCTTATTTTCATCCATCTTGCTAGCGCCTTTTTGATTTTATCTCATGCCGTTTTCATGTTTTTATCCTGACAAACACAGGAAGATGGTTACACAGAAGGAGTTTTATTAATTTAGAAACTTAGAAACAGAGAATCTGTCGGCAGATAAGGACCATACAGCCCACCTAGTCTGCCCATTTCACTACTCACTGATGCAGCCCCAGATCCTATTTGCTCTGCAGCTCTCCTGTGCTGCACATCTCCAGGGTACCCTTATGTCTATCCCATGCACTCCTGAACCCCCACGTTGTTTTCACCACCACCACTTCTGCTGGAAGGCTGTTCCACAGCTCCACCACCCTTTCAGTGAAAAAGTACTTCCTAACATTACCCCTGAGCCTTCCACCCTTCAGCATCATGTCATGCCCCCTTGTTCTTGTGCAGAATTTTCTCTGAAATGTGCTTTCCACCTGTACCCTGTTTATTCCGTAAGGTACTTGAAATTCTCTATCATATATCCCCTTCTCCTTTCTTTCCTCCAGTGAATAGATATTAAGGTCCTCAAGTCTTTCATCGTAGGGCTTCTGGTGCAGTCCATGTATCATCTTCATTGCCCTTCTCTGGACTGCCTCTATTTTGTTAATGTCCTCTTGGAGATGTGGTCTCCAGAACTGGACACAGTACTCCAGCTGAGGCCTCATCAGTGATCTGTACAGTGGCATCACCACCTCTTTCCTCCTGCTTGTTATGAACATACACAAACGCCAGCAGAAACAGGCCTCATGGCCTATCGAGTCTGCTCGATTGTGCAGCTAGCACCTCACTTTGCAGTGGCCTCACCCACCACTCCCCTTTTCATAATTACCCCCACCCTGTCCCATCCCTCTTAAAACCACCTCCGTGCTACAGGCTACCACATTCTCCAGCAGAGCATTCCACTTATCCACCACCCTCTCTGTGTAATAATATCTCCTGACTTCCCTCCTGAATCTTCTGCCCTCTAGTCTCAGCTGGTGCCCCCTCGTAACCCCTCCCCTTTCTAATCTGGAAAATCCCTTCTGTGTTGATCTTGTTTATCCCCTTTAAGTATTTAAAGGTTTCAGTCATGTCCCCTCATCCCTCCTATCCTCCAGGGAATACATGTTCAGCTCACACAGCCTCTCCTCATAGGAGTATCCCACCAATCCCTAGCTCATCCTTGTCACCCTCTGCAGTACATCCTCCAACAATCTGATGTCCTTCTTCAGGAATGGATGCCAGTACAGCACGCAGTATTCCAGGTGTGGCCTGACCAGCGACCTGTATAGCAGCAGGATCACCTGCCTATGTCTGGAGGAGATTCCCCTTGCTGCACACCCCAGCATCATGTTAGCTTTTGCTGCCACTTTCCTGCAATTATTCATACTCCCTGTTATTAGCAGCCCTAGATCCTTTTCCTCCTCGGGGCAATTCAGCCGCATTCCCCCCACACTGCTAGCTGAGAGCTCCTCCCTGATTATTAGCCCTGGAAGTGCAGTACCTGTACTTTTTGGCGGTAAACCCCAACCTCCATGCCTCCAACCACTCCTGTAGTTTAGTCAGGTCCTCCTGCAGCCCACTCCACCCCTCGATGTCCTCTACCACAGCTCCCATCTTTGTGTCATCTGCGAAGAGACTGATCTTACTCCGGACCCCGTGAGAGATGCCCGCTATGAATATCCCGAACAACACCAGTCCCAATATTGATCCCTGCGGCACCCCGCTTGTCACATCCCTTGCCGAAGAGAGTTCCCCACCACCACCACCCTTTGCTGCCTTCCCTTCAGCCAACTGGTGATCCACGTAACCATCTTTTTTCCTACCCCCATATAATCCAGTTTTCTCCCCAGTCTCCCATGCGGCACGAAATCAAAGGCCTTGTTAAAATCCAAATACAGGACATCCACTGCATGGCTTTTGTCCAGTTCCCTTGTCACCTAGTCGTAGTACCCAATCAGGTTTGTCTGGCAGGATCTTCCCGAGACAAACCTGTGCTGGCTGACCGTCCTGGAGACCATTGTTCTCCAAAAAGGTCACCAGCCTCTCTTTTAGGATCGTCTCCATGAGTTTTCTCACGATTGATGTGAGACTCACTGGTCTGTATTGCCTGGTTCATCCTTACGTCCACTTTTGTGAATGGGTACCACATGGGCCATCCTCAAATCCTGTGGAATGCATCCTGTGTCCAAGGAGGTATTGGAACAGGTCAGCCAGTGGTCCTGCCAAGATCTCCGCTAGTTCCTTGAGTACCCTAGGGTGAATACCGTCTGGACCCGGTGCCTTATCCCACCTCAGAACCCTTAATCCTTTCAGTACCCTATCCTCTGTAACCCCTATATCCATCACCCCCCCACTGCCTACTACTCCTCCTCTCCCAGGTGGTGTCGGCCCCCCACTCTCCTTCGTGAACACAGAGCAGAAGTAAACATTATGTGCATCTGCCTAGTCCTCCCCCTTCTCCACCCAGCCCCCATCTTTCCTAATCCTCATAATCTGATCCTTATTTTTCCATTTTTTAACGATGTATCTGAAGAAGTAATTTTCTCCGCTCTTAATGCCTGCGCCAGTCTCAGTTCCCTGGAAGCCTTGGCTGCTCTGACCAGCCTGGTAACTTCCCTGGACTGTTTCATATAAACCTCCCTACAGTCCCCCTCTCCTGATTTCTTGAGTCTCCGAAATGTCATTTTTTTGGACCTCGCCCCTTCCATGGCCTCTTGCGTCAACTAGCTGGGTTTTTTTGCTCTTCCCTTCTTACTTCTTGTTCTTGTACAGGTCCCAGTAGCCTCCACCAGCCCTTTCCTAATAATATCCCATTTTTGGCTGGCATCCTTGTGTGGTTGAATTCCCGTCAGATGCCTACCTCAAATTTCCCCCATCCTTTTAAAATCTGCCCCCTTAAAGTCAGTCACCCTGGTACCCATACATCCTGTTTCCTTGCCCATGTTGAGCGTGAACCAGACCGTGTAGTGGTCACTCCCAGCCAGGGAGTCCTCCACCTCCAGATCCCTTACAGCCTCCCCATTTGATAGAACCAGGTCTAGAGTCCTGTCCAATGTAGTTGGCTCATGGACAACTGCACCAGGAAGCTATCCTGAAATGCTTCGCTAATATGACCTGCTCCTTACCACTTGAAGTGGTTGGGGTGCTCCACTCCACCCCAGTAGGTTGAAGCCCCCCACCACCACCATGTTGCCTTTTCTACAGACCCTCTTGATTTGTTCCGCTAATTCCCTATCTGGGTCATCCCCTCGGGCAGGCAGCCTGTACACCACCCCCATCCTCACTGTCCTTCATCTCGAGTCCTGGAACAGCATCCATAGGTTCTCTGTTCTGCCCCCCCCTTCCTCCCTTATGCACCTTATACCCTCCTATTCATTTATTTTTTTGCTCCTCGGCTCCCCGGCTCGACTCCTTTGGGCCAGCCTAGGCCCCGTCGGAACCTCCTACACCCTGCCCTCTCCATCTCATATTGCAGCTGTCCGGGGGTAGTCTGGGCGTAACCCTGCACCAGATGGGTCCCACTCCTCTGAGGGGGAAGGCATCGGGTGGGGGGCAACCAGCACATTGAATTCAGCTCCCCCTGAGAGCTGCTAAGATGGGATCAAGGGCCAGGGTTCCTTGGCCACAACGGGAACTGGCAGCTGTCATCTAACTGGCCGGGGAGCCATTCTTTTTCTGGTTTCTTCCCTGGGGCGTGGCGCGCCACTGATGTCTAGGCGAGTGCTGACGTCCACCACACCCCCTTCAAGCTACCATGTCCTGCAATGCTGTGCTCCCAGCCTCTGCCAGGAGTCGGCACACAGCGAGATGCGGCACCCCCCCCCCAGGAGAAAGCGTGCAGTCGGTGGACGCTCAAGCCTTCTCCCCCTGGCCGTCCCTCCAGCGACCCGGGTTACTGGTGTCGCAGACGCAAATTCTACCACTGCACCGGTGGGCTGGCAGATACCCCCCTATTTTAGTTGTAACTCCAGTCAGTGAGTTTCCATTCGTGTTTGTTCCTGTATCTTTCATTTTATCACTCAGTAATTTTTCTTGTCTCGGCTTTGTTAAAAGAAGGTACCGTGGCGGTTGGCCTGTTGCCACTGTGTATAGTAGCAGTATGTGTGTGCACGTGTGTGTGTGTGTCTGTGTCTGTAAGAATCTTAACATCACCAGCCCCTTAAAGTTCTGGTTTTGACAGCGTCCTAGTACCTCTGGATTCAGACCAAAGAATACAGCTTTATTTAGAAGATACTCAAGAAAATCAAGCTACTTAAAGTAACTGTTCTGTTCTAATCCATTACATTTCATGACTGGTTATAATCTAGGTTATCCATTATATGATCCATGGTTTATTATAAAATAATGTGTATATGAAAAACTGCAATTCTATAGTAGATTTCAAAATGCAGTTAGAATGACAAAACATCCCTTATTTTGAGCATCGTATACCAGCATGTACTGTTATCAACTGGCTAACAATAAAATTACCACTTGGTGGCAGCATCTCCCTAATAAGAGGCCGAAGGTGATTTTTAGGTTTTGCAAGTGGAGTAAGCATTTTCTGTTTTCATGATTGTTCTGCCAGAGCAGAACAGTCTGTGTCAAGTAGTTCTGTTATTTATTTTCCAACATGTATTTAAATACCTTACTTTTGTTGTTTTACACTGCTATATTGTAGGTAGGTTTGAACAGATTTTACAGTTATGAAGTTTACTGCAATCTTTCCTGTTAATGAATTTTGTTTGCTATATGTTCTCTTTACCTTATTTTTTGTCTAGTGTGTTTATGTGTCTCTTCTGCTGTATATCACTCTTCCTGTCCATCTGGTTGTGTCCCATGTTTCTAATTGTTTCTCAGCTGCGCACCATAGGTTTGTACTCTGTTACTAAAGCTATCTGTATAATGCAGTACATTTTTATTTCTTATATTACCTAAGCAGTAAGTACATACACAGTGGTACATCCCTTTATTAGCAGACTAAGAACCAGTTGGGATAGTTTCAGTCGGGGCACAAACTCCCTACTAGTCCTTATTATGTTTGCTTGCACGCATGTGCAAGAAACATAGTGCCATCATACGAGTTTTCCAGAGATGTGTCAGCCTCTTCCAATTCAGTCAGTGTGTTTGCAGGTGCGGTCGCAGAGCGCCAATCACTGCTCCAGCTGTCTATGACAGCTAAAAATGCAGTGGCATACAGTTGAAAGGTAGAGCTCCGCTTGAGTGAGCAGAGCTCCCCACACACACACACACGCCGCACGCACGCACACCGCGTTCTGCGCTCCCTCCTCCACACTGTACGGCCGACAGGGGTGCCCAATCCCGTCGGCTCCACCCCAAAGCATCCAGGTGCCACGCTGGGAGCCCACCCCAGTGTGGCAAAATGTTTTAGCCGACAGGGTGCCCAATCCCCCATCTGCTGCACCCCCCAAAGCATCAGGTGCCACGCCTGGGAGCCCACCCCAGCGTGGCAACAGATGCCATGGCCGACGGGGTGCCTAACCGCCGCTCCATCGCCCCCAAGCCGCCCTTCTGCCATGCTGGGAGCCCACCCCAGCGTGGCAAACGCCCCTGCCTTTTACAAAAACAAAAAACCTGTAAAGAAAAAGGTCCCTCGCAGTCTTCCTGCCCCACAACCCGCACCCACCCACTGCGCACCCTGCCTCCCCACACCCACCCTCACCCCATACTTACCTCCAGAGTCCGGCGCGACGATCTTCGCTGGACCGGGAGCACGTCTGCACTCTTCAAAGCCGACCGCAAACTGAGGAAATGCCGTAAGCTGTATAATGGATAGATAGGGTTTTTCAACTTTGTTGCATATCTCAGGCATTTTTTGAATTTTGCAAATTTTCAACATAGGGTTTTGGGATCCCTCCTCATGAATTCTTGCACTGTCATGGCGTTACTGGGCCCAAGGGTGATTTCGCAGCTACCGCGCCAAATCACCTTTCCGGAACGACAATCAAACGACACTGCCAGTGTTCATAAGGTGGGCTCAAAAAGCCTTATTTTGAAAATTTGTGGAAAATTCCTTAAAAATGACTGTTTTTATTTACGGCGCTATGCAGTTCCACGCATCGTGAAGTTTAAATTTCAATATTTCACCAGATTTCAATATTGCCATTTTACCACACCTCCTTATGAGCAGTACAGCTGTCATTTTTCACATTTCACCCAAAACGTGTTTCCGCCTATGTAGTGCAGAATGGCGCAGTCGGTGTGTGAAATCAATGTACGGGACACATTAAGAAAATCACAGTGACACTGTTCATGAGCAGAGGTCTTAAAATGGCTAGTTTGAAAATTTGGTGAAAAAATTCTTAAAAATGACTGTTTTAGGAGCGCACGTTGCGCAGTTCTGAAGCACGCTGGCAAGTTTGCGAATTTGTAATATTTGCACAACAGATTTTCAACAGTGCCATTTTACCGCACTTCTTATGAGCATTGCAGCTACCATTTTTTACATCTCGCCCAAAATGTGTTTCCGCACATGTAGCGCACAATGGTACAGTCGGTGTGCGAAAACAATGTTTGGGACAGATTAAGAAAATCATAGTGACACTGGTCATGAGCAGAGGTCTTAAAATGGCTAGTGTTGAAAGTTTGTGACAAAACTCCATAAATGACTGTGCTACGAAGTGAGCATTGCGCAGTTTCCACGCACTGTGAGGTTCATGAATTTGTAATATTTCAGTCCAGATTTTCACCAGTGGCATTTTTCCACACCTCTTTATGAACAGTACAGCTGTCATTTTCACAACATGGCCGAAATGTGTTTTCACACTTTCAGTGCAGAGATGCGTGGTCGCTGTGGGAAATCATTGTTCGGGACAGATAAAGAAAATCACACTGACACTGTTCATGATTGGAGGTCCCAAAATGCCTGTGTTTAACAATCTGCTGTAAAAAAATATCCCAAAACTAGTTACATTATGGGTGTGCGTTGCACAGTTTCTACGCACGCTTGTGACTTCACCAGTTTTTTTAAGATTTTCACAGCAGATTTTCAGCATTGCCATTTTTTACACCTCCCCATGAACAGTACCACTGTCATTTTTCACATCCTGCTCAGAATGTGTTTTTGCACCTGTGGTGCCAAATGCCATAGTCGCTGTGCAAAAGCAGTTTTCGGCTAACAAACTGATATTTATTTATTTTATTTTATTTAGCTTTTGTTAACCGGGTAAGTGCACTAGCCATAAAATGACTATTTTCAGGCACGACCTGGGAGAGTACAGACATGCAGAAACTTAACAGGATAACAGATTATAAGTGCTTTACATACAATGAGTTAGAGAGGATACAATATATCTGAACATACACAGTAAAGCGCTTTACATACAGTGAGTTAAAGTGGATACAATATATCAGAGACATACAGAGTAGGCCATTCATAAGTTCATAGGTGCCTATCTATGCAATGAATAGAGAGGACCTTGGACAATAAATTTTCAGGTGGCACATCATATGAATAGAAACAAGGTACACAAAAACAGGTAATACAAAGGGAAGAAATAATCATTGAGAGCAGGGGGTGTCATTAAGGAAAAGGTCGAGGCTGAGGCAGCAAGAGGTTATATAGAGATGAGGAAATACTATTGTATGGCCAGAGACATCAGTCATTAGGTAGAGTGAAAGCAGGAACAGGTATCAGCAATCAGCAGATTCAAGCGCAGTTTTCTCTTAAAGCATGTGTGGGAGCTAGAAAGTCTAATGTCGAGGGGAAGGGAATTCCACAGCTGTGGAGCCGCATGTTCAAATGCAACAGTTCCTTTCCTCGTGTGGCACCTCGGCAAATTCAGAAAGGATTTGTCAGCTGATTGTAGACCATGGAGTGTGTCCTGAGGAACAAGCATAGCTGCAAGACACCTAGGGGTTTGATTTCGAATTATCGAATCAATAAGAGAGCCAAAGTAGTATTTCATACTAGCAAACGGAGACAGTCAACCAAGATCATTATAAAACTGACAGTGGTGTTTAAGCCGAGGAGCAGAAGAGGCATAGCGACATATGTTGTTATACGTAATATCCCATCTGAGTAGGTCAGTTTCATGAGCAGCCCCCAATCAGGAAGCCCTATAGGTTAGGGTGGGGAGCAGAATCCCCATCGCAATGGCCATTTTAGCCGATGACATGAGCATATAACTAGTCTTATATGCAACACCCAGTTTGGAATTGACAGCTCTGCAAATAGACTGTACATGAAGATTAAGATCAAGAGATTGATCTAGCAGGATGCCAGGTACTTGAAAGAGGTCACACATTCCAGTAATTGACCTTCTAAGTCCTGCACCGTCAGTGCTGTTGTGCAAGCCCGGAGCTTTGGGGCCGATCCAGGCAGCATGGCTTTAGTTTTGCTAGTGTTGACAGCCAATTTGTGGTCCTATAGCCAGTTTTGGATATTGTTAAAGTCAGAGGAAAGGGTTGTGTTGATAGTGTCTATATTAGTAGAACTTATATAGATGACAAGATCATCGGCATATAGAATAGCAGAGCAGGATTTTAGAGCAGCTCCAGTGTTATTTATATAAAGAGAGAATAGGAGGGGCCCTAGGATGGAGCCCTGAGGTACAGATATTGCCACTGTTCATGAGGTGGGGGTCACAAAAAAACCATGTTGAAAATTTGGAGTGAAATTACCAACGAATGCCTGAGGCGTTAGGGTTTCCGACCATAACGCCTCACCCTGTAGAGTATGACAGGCATCAGGGGTGTGACTTGGGATTCTTGCCTGTCATGCTCATACCATTCCACCCCCACCCACGCCCTGCAGCCAGTGAGAGGCATCAAGGTGTGCCTCGGACTCTTCTGGCCCAAACTTCACCCCATTCTCCTATACCGCACCCATCTCACTGTATTTTCTGATGGAATGGGGTGCGCATAAGGGCCAAAGACCCCAAGGCACACCGTGACACTTGTCAGTGTCTGCAGGATAGGGTGTGGTGAAATGGCGTGGTCGTTATGCCTGACGACCCAAAGGCACACCCCAATGCCTGCCACTCTTTGCAGGGTGGTGGTGGGGTTGGCTTCAGTTCAATACTTCGCTGCCATTCCTATTCTGCAGCTCTGTAACTTCTACACTACCAGTGCCAGTGCCAGCAAGCAAACATTCGGCATTGACAAATGCTTGTTCTAACAGTGAAGGGTCATTAATGATCAAGGGTCATTTAGGAGGTCCTTGTTGCTATTATAAACCTCCCTTCTGGGATGTTAAAAGTAATGCTAAAAAAAAGCATATTTCAAGAACTGTGTATGTGAAATGGCATCCACCATTTTGATAACGCTAGTATTCCATCACCTGTGTGATTAGGATGGCTAGAGATATAGTTAGAACGTGAAATTCGACACTCAGCTTTCAGTGTGGTTTATAATGTAACTCTTAAACTGTTTGCACTTTTGTGGTTGGGGAGCTTCATAATAAAACATTTGTATGTGTAAAGTGGCGAAAATCTACAGTAGTATCCTCAAAATTCGACTACGTTCTTAAAGGCAAAGTGCATTTTACTGTTATTGCATGCATGACAGTAGATAAACAGAAGTTTTTCTTTTATTTCATTTGGAGTGAAAATATGTAGGTTTTTGCCACATGGATGTTTATTTAAATTTTATGACCAGGAAAAGCACTCTAAACAGAACTACATGCATATTGGAGTACGGTACAAGAGGTAAATACAAAGATAAACAGCAGTTTTAGCAAAATATAATGCAAAATAAATGAGTAAAGACTTTATACACCATTATAAAGATGCAGTAAAACATGGTGCTTCTGTTCATAGCATCATGTAGAGTTTGTAATGGTATAAGTCTTACGTAATTCATGCGTGGAGTTTGCGAAATGCAACACAGCAAGTAGGTTGTTCCAGAAACTGGAATGTAGCAGATGATCACACATTTGAAACAAATAAGCATTGCTGTTTTTTATTCATAATTTGTATTTTAGTGTAGAGTTTGTCACACCAGGCTAGTCTCATTTAGATATATTTTTACAAGAGGGTCTGGGGAGAATTTTATTTATTTATTTATTTATCGTTATTCAATTATTTAACCAGGTGAGACACACTAAGCTGAAAGCTTGTTTACAGGTGCAACCTGGGAGCACAATGAAGTTAAGTGACTTGCTCAGGGTCACACAGTATGCAAGTGGGGGCTGTGGGATTCAAACCCAGGTCTCCAGATTTGCAGCTCAGAACCTTAAACCCCTGCACCATACTGCCTCCTTCCAGAATGCAAGACCAGTGTGCGGCTAAGACAGACTTAACCAAAACATAAAACAATGAAGCGGCACATAAGACACCCAAAAAGCTGCTGCTGTTTAACAAAAATTTATTGATACAGAAGAATTACAGAAAACATTTATAAAAATGGTTAAATATAACAAAACATATAAACAGCAGCAAGAAGGAGAGACCACGGGAACTGAGTAAAACCAACCTATAGGTAAGACCTGTCTTTAGTGTGCTTCTGACAAAATTGACCAACTTTTATATTAAATACAGTTTTTTTCTGGAACATTTGAAAAAAATAACACATGTTCTGATAGATGTATAGCTGCAGGACATGATTGTCTCAATTTTAGTTTAGACATCAACCATGGGACATCTGAAACAGACTGCACTGAATGAACTTGCAAAACAGAAAGGAGTGGGAGGCCCAAGCATTAGTTGTGCAAGCAGCTTGACTGGCAGTATAGCCTAGAGGTTAGAGTAATGAGTCCGTGAACGAGCTTGGTACATCCATCAGACTAGACCTGGGTTTGATTCTCACAACCTCCACTTGCATACTCTGTGACTCGGAGCAAGTCACTTAACCGCACAGCTCTCCTAGGTCATCCCTGAAAATAGGCACTTGTGCCTAGTGGGCCTTACCCGGTTACCAAAGACTAAAAAAAAAAAAAGGGCTCCAGTAGCGAATGGAGGTGAGCTAGCACTGCAGACAGTCCTAAATATGGTCCAGGCTTTGAACTTTACAGTCGTGACCCACTATAAGAAAGAGAATAATTGGCTGCCCCAATGACACAGCTGCTGTGCAGACAGACTGAGTTCAGGAGTAGACTCCATTCGCCACATTGGGGAAAAAGGTCAGGCTGCAGGTAGCTGCTGGAGGATGGCACACCTTGGCCGGGAAGGGCTGGTGTGAGGCTGTGTCATGCAGCAACCCCTGTGGGCGGGCCAGGGAGTTTGCTCCTTACTAAGGGATACAATGTCATGTCAACATTGATAGGCAAGGCCCACGCCAGGGGGAGGAGGAGACCACAGTGGGGTAAGTCGGGTAAGGGGGAATCCCCTGCTGTTTAAAAAGTTGATCTTTTTTTTTTTTTTTTTTTAATTTATTGTACTTTGTCCTCATTGGCCTAACACCTGCACCCATCCCTGTCGCCTGCCTTCCATGGAAGAGAGTAGGGGCTTTACCTTCACTACCTGGCCCTCCTGGCTTGCTCCCCAGGTAGGGTTTTGGTGGGGAGTACAGTACCCTCGACAAAAGTTAAAGCAGGGTTTTAAATAGCGTGTCGCGCATTTTCTTGATGCAAACCATTTCCATGTGATTTCGTTTCTTTTGGATCGCCAAAAAAGTCGATCCATTGACTGTAGACCCTCTAGCCGCCTGTATGGCTTCCTTAGCCACCCTTATATTAAAAGTCTTTACCGCCGTGGCCCAGGTGCCAGCAGTTGCTCCCAGTAGTGCTTTGCAGTATAAAAATGCAAAGCACTACTTGAGCGACTTGCCGCACCCAGGGCCGTGTGAGACTGTCAATATATTACGGGCGGCATGGCATTCGAGGGATTTAAACACCAGGTCCCCGGCTCTCCAGTGGTTCTTTATTTATTTATTTATTATTTATTTAGCTTTTGTTGACCGGTAAGTGCACTAGACAAATCCTGCCTATTTTCAGGCACCGACCGGGAGAGGGATACAGATGAATGCCAACTTACCTTGAACCAGATTAAGCTGTTGGTGGTATTTTTAGTGAATGAGGGAAATTTGGCCAGGACACCGGGGAAGTTCCCCTACTCTTTTCGATAAGTGCCATGGGATCTTTAACATCCACCTGAACTACCACCAATCCAGGCAGATGGGACCTCGGTTTAACGTCTCATCCGAAAGACGGCACCTCAGAAGTGCAGCACCCCTCTCATGCTGCACTACAGTGTCAGTACTGGGATATTAACCCAAGTGCCAGATGTGGGAACTGAACCCACAGCCCTCCGATCTCCTGGCCTCAGAGGCGAGTGTGCTACCTACTGAGCCACTGACACTGCCAGCACACTTGCCGAAACCCGGGATTGAACCAGGGACCTTTAGATCTTCAGTCTAAAGCTCTCCTAACTGAGCTATTGCGGCAACTTTCTTCTGCACAGACAGCGCACTCCCTGCCGCACTTCCTCTGTGTCTATCAATTCTGCATTTTGGCGCGAAGCTGCATGTTACTGCTCAGAGTCACACAGTATGCAGTGGAGGTTGTGGGACTCAAACCATTGTCTGCTGGAGTGGGGACTCTTTCTTTGGCAACCACCAGGTATGGCCCAATACAAGTGTCTGTTTTTAGGGGAAGCTTTGCTTAGAGTCACACAATATGCAGTGGAGGTTGTGGGAATCAGACCCAGGTAGGTCTGCTGGAGTGGGGAGTGTGGGGACTCTTTCTTTGGCAGCCAGGTATGGGCCAATACAAGTGCCTGTTTTTAGGGGAGGTTTTGCTCAGAGTTACACAGTATGCAGTGGAGGTTGTGGGAATCGAACTTAGGTCTGCTGGAGTGAGGACTCTTCCTTTGGCAGCCAGATATGGCCCAATACAAATGCCTGTTTTTAGGGGATGTTTTGCTCAGAGTCACAGAATACGCAGTGGAGGTTGTGGTAATCAAACCCAGGTCTGCTGGATGTTGTACCAAGCTCATTCACAGCTCATTACATTACTTTAACCTAGGCTATACTGCCAATTAGGCCTGTGTCTGTAGTATGTACTGAAACAGATCACTCAAAGACAGAGCTAATTTTAATGCAAATTTTTATTCAGAATACTTTTTTTTAACTGTATGTATATACAGTCATTTTTAGTATTTTTAGTTTTGCTAATCAAACTGAGGCAAGTGCTACGCATCTTCACAACTGATTATTACAAAGTGCTAATCAATTTTCACAGCTTATTTAAAACCCTGTAAAGCGCTGTTCTGTGGTGGGTGCTATGGATGATGGTGTGGGATCTGCAATGTGAGGTCAGTGTCATGCTGCTTTTGCCTGGTGGCATTTTCACATTTTATGTCCCAACCCCTTACTACACATCCTGGGCCCTTGCATACTCGCACACATATGCAGGTGGTTCTGGCGCATGCAGCCACAGCACTCTTGTGTCTTTCCTCTCGACATTTTGCAGCTCTGACTTGCACTGCCACCTGTGGTTACCCAGATGGCTGTAGCACAGTGGAGACTTGACAACCCTCCTCTTCCATGGAGGAGAGCGTCGCTTGGGATGCTTGATCCTTCTCACCAGGCAGGACTGAGTGGTGAGACTATTGGGGCACAGAGTGTAATGAATGTTGCATGAAGAGTTTTTTTGTGAAATGCTATCTAGCAGTTATTAAGGGTTTGGTATTTACGTAGGTCTCTTCCATTTTGGAATTAAAGTGACTTCCGATGTGTGGAGCCATGGTAATCGCCTCTTGGTGGGAGAAGAGAAGGGGTGTTACGCCAGTGTTCCCCTCATTAATTTAAGGAGCCTGTCGGCCTTAATGAATTGGTTCTGTAGTTCATGGCTGTGGTTTTCAAGGCGAAATGAATAAAATGCCTACGTGATTCTAGTGTTTATTTGTTGAGTTCTTAGACTGGTCATGCTCATTTGCAGCATATAAGAATTCATGCACATTTGTGACATTTTTGGCTTCCATGGACCTCATGCAAGCCACAAGAACTGTACTATTGTTGGTAAGTATTTTTTTTTTTGTAAAATATGGTCTTCAGGGGTATCTCAGTCATCAGGTCGCACGATAGGAACTTCACCGTTGGTGAAGCAGGATCCACGTGGAAGATTTTCCAGCAGTACCACTGGGGCAGCCCATGCTGATGTCACCAACCCTATAAGGCCATGAGCAGCCCTGCTCCCTCCTCAGTTCTTTCCCGCTGTCGAGACTGCTCGCATGGGTCTCCGTGGAAACTCCAGTGCAGTTCACACCATTTTTACCTACGATTTTTTCTTAGTTCCCTAGCATTCAGAATCTCTTTTTACAAGAAACTGCTTTACCTTGTTTATGTCGAGAGTTACTCCTTCCACTTCTCACGTCCATCACTGCAGAAAGAAGATTGCCTCTTCAGACAGCCACAGTCTCCTGTGTCTGCTGTCTTGGACCTTACCACTACACGTCTGACTGTGAACTCTGCCAGAAATTTAGCTAAACAACCCTTAGGTGACACAAAAAGGCTTTGAAGAAATTCCTCATGGAGCAGCAGGTAGCCAGTTCTGGGCAGGGGTCCTCTGGGGTCCCTCCTGCTCAGTCGCCAGTGGGGTTGTCGAGCTTCCAGGCCTCAAAGGCCCAAGACAAGTCCTTGGGGAAAAAGTCACCAAAAAGACTGCTAATGGAACCGCTCCCCGACGGCCTCTTATTCTTCCTCTGAAGGCACTCTGTGAGCTGCACCAATGTCCTTTGCTGTCCATGCCTCCGCTTCTTCCAGGCCCATACCGACAGTGCCTCCTCCTGCTTCTCAGGGAGGCCAGCCCTTGTCCGTCAACCCTCAGATCGTCGACGCCTGCCCCTCCGTTGTGACATGATGCTTCCCCAGGCCCTCAGATGTTGAGGCCCTCGGGCTCTCAAGTCCTGACAGACAGTTCATTGTGCCCTATGCCGATGACCCCTCCACCATCAATGCATCGTTCTCCTGCTGTCAGCCTCAACACAATTTTGACCCAGATCACTATGGCCCTATTGCACAAGTTGGGTTCATGACAGGGAATCCAGTCGGATTGACCTTTGGAGCAAGAGGGTTTATGCTCCTCCACCTTGGGACTTTGGATTGCTAACTGTCACATATCCAAGTACCAAAACACCATCTGGAAGCAGGGCAAGGCACGCTGCCCAAGCCCACTGAAGACTCGAGGCGCTAGGGGACTGCTGCCAAGAAGTTCTGTCACTTTCAGTATTTGGCTATTACTTTTGGAGCATGTAAGTAAAGTAACTGTATATTCATTTAGTGCCTCCGTTTTCTTTTTGTGTGTGCTTCACGTTCTTGCTGTGGGCTCATACAGGCCTGGGTCCCCAGTGCCGTTGACCGCCCCGTCGTCATCGATGCTTATTTGGCTTCCTCAATCTGCATTTTGTAGGATGCTGTTTGTACCTTGTTCGTCAGACCTCGAGTTAGAACAGGCCAGCATTGAAGAGGAGTACTATCCTGACTTCATCCTCCCTGAAGATGAGGGAGAGCATTAACTTCTTTCCTCAGCTAGGTCCAGTGCTTCTTCAGTGAGCGAGGACTCTGTTAAACATACTCCCATGTCTCCTCCTGAAGATACTACCTTTTTTAGTGTGATGAAACAACTGTCCTCAGCTGTGGGTTTCCACACTGAGGAGGAGGATGCCACCAGGAGAGACCTGGTGGACTTCTTGGAGATGCCAGAATCCCCCCCCCCCGGTCATTCCTCCTATTCATGCCACTACTACAGCTTGGCACCATCGAGACATGGTTTCTGCCATGCCCTGCAGGGCAGACAGACTCCATCATGCCCCTCAGGGCCTGCCTTATTATGCTGCCCAGCCGGAGACTGATTCTGTGCAGGTCCAAAGTGCCCAAGCACCTTAGCTCCCTCCCCCTAACCGGGAATCCAGTCGAATTGACCTTTGGGGCAGGAGGGTTTATGCAGGGGTCAACCTTAACTTTTTTTGCACTAGCTAGCCGGGCTAGTGAACCAGAGATTGTACTAGCCCGCAGAAGTTTGCAGTAGCCCGCAGTCAGTATGGTTAAGAGTGGTTTGTTAAACGAAAAGGCAGATAAAATCTCATTTGTCCTGCCAACAGTCTGGACACCTACCAGCTGATTTTGCACTGTGCCTTCGTCTGCAATCTGCACATACACTATCTCAGCTTCTGTGACTGAAGAGTCCGTGATTCTGTCACTGATGATTGCAATTAACTTAGTTCCCATCATTTTTTCTCGTTGCGCCATGTGTTCAACCTCGACTATATAGTGGATAAAGTTGCCGGCATAATTGTCATTCTGATATGCTGAACTGATATCTACCCCTTTCATATCATCAAGGCTACACATCCACACAGAGTCTGTGAAAGGACATAGTTTCTTAGCAATTGCATGGCATGTGCGAAACAGTTTATCCGGACGGTTAAGCGTTGCTTCATTCATGTTTTTCAGCATTACCTCTGCATTATTTGTCCCTGGAGTAGCAGTGCTGGCCCCCTCCTTTTCCTTTGCCTTAGCATGAGCTTCACTGATATTATGGAACAAAACGGAGTCAAGCCGGAAGTTATCTGTACTGAAATGAAAATTAATGTTATTGCTCACCTAACCCAACTGTATTTCATGTTTGATACACAAATGGCAGAACATCAGATCTTTTGTGCCATCATACCCCAACCAGTCATATTTTTCTAGCCAGCATTGCTGGAACCGACTGCTTCGCTTTGTCTTTTCGTACTCATGATCTTTTATTTGTTTGTCTTCATCAGCATGCTTTCTATTAATGTCAGCTGGGTTACTGACTAATTTAATGTATTTCCACATTTTCAGATTTGTAGTTAATAAAGTTGTGTCATGAAAAGTGTGTGTGTCTTTTTCTTCCCTTTTTCCCACCCTGGCCACAGATCCCAGAAATGCTTGATTGTCCCAGTTCTGTTAAAAAATGTTCACCAAAAAAAAAGGTAAGGATAAATTCAACAGCATCAACCCATACTGTTATTTATTTTTATTCTTTGGCAACCAGGTAACTTCCGTTGGGCACAAGACCCATTTACAGGGGTGGCCCAGGAACACAAGGAAGTTAAGTGAGTTGCGTAAGGTCACACAGTATGCAAGTGGAGGCTGTGGGAATTTAAACCCAGATCTGCTGGATGTACAAAGCCCATTCACAACCTGTTGCTCTGTCTGTTAAACACACTCCAGTTTTCCTTTCCATGACAGCCATGTATTCTGATATGCTTTGACCAGCTTTTTGATAATTGAACTATCAGTACTTGTGATATCCTCAATACTACATTGTGTTCCCTTTACCTCATCAGCTACAGCTGGTTCTTTTCAAATGTCTAAGACATCACATTCCACAATTTCAGACACACCATTCCATGCTAATTATTTTAATGGCCTGTAAAGGTGTAGCTAACTAATATCATGGAATGCACAGGTTGGCAGTATAAAAAATAAGAGCAACAGCTGCTGAGGACGTAGGAGAGAAATAATCACAGTGCTTCCAGATCTACAGGGATTCCTGTATTTTAAGGGATTTTTACTACAAAAACGGGATACAGGAAGGAAATTTTTAATTTTTAAAATATCAGGGGAATTGGACAAACACTACAGGAAAATGCCCTCTATGAATCTCATGGCTGCCAAGATCCAGACAGAGCACTCCAATTGGTGCTCAGTTTGCTAACTTTGCTACACTAAGCAGCCTGTGTTTCTCTGGGGTAGTAAGGTAATGTGTTGGCAGTGCATTTTTCTGAGGATGAATTCAGATCTTCTGAACAAGAACCAGTGAGCTGCTACATGGTCCAAACACCTGCCATGTGGCCCCACTCGAAACAGCAACACCATTGAGTCAGCCGAGCTGCATCTCAGATGCTACTGTTCTGGACTGGCAGAGAACCTAAGCCACTGAAGGTAAACTAGCCTTCTTGTGGGCAGCCTCAGGTTAATATTTTAAACTCATTTTAAGTGCAAAATGAGTCAAATAAAAGACTGACCACTTGATGATGATATGTTTTGGGGGAGGTGCAAGAAAGAGTGCTTCAAACAACATGAAGTCTTGCTATATTATGACTAATGCAGTTTGTCCCACCATTAGAACTGCTCCGGAGGTGAAAGAGTTAACTTCCATGCAGTGCATGGAACTTAGAGCGCGAGCTCGGTTAAGAAAGCTCTGTCAGGGTTATTTCAAACCGAAACCGTCAGATTCTTTACTCTGCCTCACTGAACAGTCGCTCCGGAGATTCCTCCTGCTGCTCGGTTCATTTTCTCGGTTTAAAGAGTTTTTTTCACGGTTAAATTTAACCGCGATTTTCATTATTTTAACCGCAAACCGATCGGTTCAAGCTCTGTCTATGGTATTGTAAGTAATAGATAGGTTTTCTGTGTGGAACTTGTAAATGTTTATCGGTTCGGTTTGAACCGATCAGATTGTATTTAAACTTCATTCTGAAGCGTTTTAAGGCTTGTTAGAGTGCGGTTCCCGGTTCTTATCGGTTCTAAAAAAAACGGATTTCATTATGTTTTTTTCCACGACCCGTGACACGGTTGGGAACCGATAAGGGTGTCTTGCCTGGCACTGCCAACAAAAGGGCAAGTTTTTGGTTAGGCTGGCATTACGTCCTGAGAAACCCAAAAGAAAACCGGGCCCACTGGTTTCAACACTGTAGTGTCTGTGGGAAGCCTTTGCCAAGGCTGACCCACACACCACATGTGTTTATTGTCTGGGGTTTGACCACCTCAATGCAGACTGCCAGATTTGCAAGAATTTCCTGCAGCTACCTAGATAAGAGAGTTGGTAGGCTCCGGGAGCGAGGCCAAAAGTCCGCTGACCGGATGGCCAGCCGGTTCGGTGCCAACCGAACGGAGAAATCCGCTGACCAGGGCCAGACTTCTCGGCAAGCGTAAAGCTGACTCTGAGGAGCCAGTTCCAGCAAAGAGAACTAGAAAGTCAGCAGGTGTGGAGTCAAAAATCCCTTCTCCAACTGCTGCAGAGATAGCCAGGGCAATACAGATTGTCCAGTCACTTTCCCCGTTCCTCAAACCGCCACTATCTGGTAAAAGGTCGGTTCGGTCGGTTCCACCGGTTCAAGAATATGATATAGAGGAGTTTTATGAACCAGAGGAGGGGGAGGATGATTATGATCAGTGTGAATGTGACTTTGAAAGTCTGGATGTGCCCATTGAACCGGACATCTCCCCAGACAGACCTTTAGGAGAATCTCCCCCTAGGCTTGCTGAGTCCCCTTCTCATTTTCTGTTTTATAAAAAAGTTGCTGAAACCCTCCAGCTTCCTTTAGAGGAGGCTTTGGATGAGCAAGAGGAGCCTGACTTTGTAGAGATGATGGATATCCCGGAGTCCAGGAGATTGTCTATTCCTTTACATAAATCTTTTAGGAAACAAACAATAAAAATTTTAAAAGCTCCGAATTCTGTACCTCCTGTGGATAAAAAGATGGACGGGAGGTACACTTTGTCAGGTCCTGATACAGAATTTCTTTCACAGCAGTGCAGTCATGTTGGGGTAGTTCAGGCTGCAGCCTGTGATAAAGCTAATATTCCCCTGGCTTCACATCCTCCTGACAAGGACTCCAGGAAGATTGATGCCATGGCCAAAAAACAATACATGGCAGCGTCTTTGGGACTCAGACAAGCAAACTATATGGCTTATGTTGCGAGATACTAAAAATCTAGATGGGATACTGTCATGGCCTTAGCCAAACAGGCCCTATGGCCAGCTTGCAAGGAGCTGGAGCAGGTGGCTGCTGATGGTATTGAGGCATCTAAGGTGCAGTTTCATGCTGCAGTGGATTCTAATGATGTATCCTCTAGAGTTATGGCTACATCTGTGGCTTTTAGTAGATTGGCTTGGCTCAGGTGTACTACTTTGTCACAGGATACCCAGTCTAAGGCTATGGATTTTCCTGTGGTGGGAAATTCTCTGTTTGGGGAGCAGACAGAGAATTATATGAAGAAATGGATGAATATAGAACCACTTATAGGAGTGCACAAGCCAAGGAGCGGCAAGCCACTCCTCAGAGGCAGCCCCAGGGGTAGGGGCAGGCCTTTTCACAGGCCTTTTACCAGACCCAGGCCTCCTCTTCAGCCTATGTTCAGAGGGGTTCTTCAGAGGAGAGGCAGGCCAGGGTACATGCAGGCCTGCTCCACCCCTCAGCCTAAAGCCCCTGCCAAACAGGCACCCTGATGGGATGCCCAGGCCCAGCTCTCCCATTACCTGTAGGGGCAGGCTGGCTTACTTAAATCAGGACTGGGGTCTTTAACATCAGACAAGTGGGTCCTGGAAGTAGTGAGCCAGGGTCTGGTTCTCAGCTTCAAAAAATTTCCAAAGATGAGAATCGGATCCTTTCCACCTGCAAACCCTTTAGAGACTCTTGCCTTGGAAACAGAAGTCTCAACCCTCCTGGCTCTCAGAGCTGTAGAAAGGGTTTCTCCCCTACACCAGGGCAAGGGTCTGTACTCCAGGTACTTCCTTACCCCAAAAAAGACAGGAGAGTGGCGGCCCATCCTGGACCTAAGATATCTGAACAAGCACCTTTTAAAACCAAAATTCAAAATGGTGACTCTGGGAATGATTTTACCCTCCCTAAGGCCAGGGGACTGGCTAGCTTCCCTGGACCTCAAGGATGCCTACTTCCATGTTCTTATCAAGCTCACGAAAGTACCTCAGATTGAACTACCCTCAGGCCATTATCAGTTCAGAGCAATGCCCTTGACCTTACCTCTGCCCCAAGGTATTCACAAAATGTCTGGCAGTAGCAGTTGCTCATTTAAGAAGGCAAAAGATTGCCATCTTTCCCTACCTGGACGACTGGCTCATTGTGGGTCAGTCTCCAGACCAGGTCAAATCACACCTGCAAGTTACCCAGCAGCTGCTTACCTCTCTGGGCTTTCTTCTCAATCTTCCAAAGTCAGTTCTGGAACCTGTCCAGGTACTCACCTTTATAGGTGCAGAACTGGACACAAAGCAGGCCAGAGCCTTCCTTCCCTAGAAAGGTAAGGACCCTGGTGGCCCTGGCCTGCGTCCTCCCGCTCTGCAGGTCTCTCGACCAGCAAGGCATTTCCTGCAGCTCCTAGGACACATGGCTGCTTCCACAGCTGTAGTGCAAGGAGCAAGATTTCAGATGAGGGACATTCAGTTCCATTTGAGAGCCTTCTGGTCTCAAAGAAGACATTCCCTATCCAAGTTAATCCCAGTGACTCGAACCCTGATCCAGGCCCTTCAGTGGTGGCAGGATCAGAGCAATCTGAGACAAGGGGTGCCCTTCATCCCTCTATCCCACTCCTTGACCCTTACTACAGATGTGTCCCTCTTGGGATGGGGAGCTCACATGGGCGACCTTTCCACCCAGGGGTTATGGTCCCCTCAGGAATCTCTGTTCCACTTCAGTCTGTTGGAACTCAGAGCTGTTTTTCTAGCACATCAGGTTTTTTCTGCATCTGTTCAGAACAAGGTGGTACAGGTCAGAACAGACAACACCACTACAATGTGGTACATCAACAAACAAGGGGGCACTCGGTCTTCGGCCTTGTGCACCGAGGCGATGAAGTTGTGGTCTCTGGCTTATTCCCTGAACACTTCCCTCATAGCAGTTCACCTCCCAGGCAAGGACAGTGTCCTGGCAGATGCTCTCAGCAGGATTTCCCAGGGCCATCACGAATGGTCACTGGATCCCCTAGTACTGGGGATAGTTTTTGCCAGATGGGGCACTCCTCAGATAGATCTTTTTGCAGCCCCAGACAGTCATCAACTTCCACTTTTTTGTTGCAGGCCCCCAGTGTTGGGCTCAGTCCCCCTGGATGCCTTTCTCCTCGATTGGGAAGGGAAGTTTCTCTATGCCCCCCTTCCCTCTCCTGTTCAAGGTGCTAGTCAAAATCAGGTCTCAGCCCTGCAAGATGATCCTGATTGCTCCAGACTGGGCCAGGCAGCCCTGGTACCCACTCCTTCTGTCCTTAGCAGTCCATCTTCCCCTGTGTCTCCCCAGGAACCACAGTCTGTTAACCTGTGCTCAGGGGAGAGTCTGGTATCCGAATCTCAAATCCCTCAACCTCAAGGCCTGGCTCTTGAGGAGTTAGAACCTTTGATCTACAACTTTCTCAGGGTGTTCTCGAAATCTTGAAAGCTTCTAGGAAGCCTTCCACCAGGGCTACCTATAACTCCAAGTGGAAAAGGTTTTCCATATGGTGTTCTGGGAAGCATATTTCCCCGGAATCTGCTGATTTACCCACTGTTTTGGACTATATGGTCCATCTTAATTCTTTGGGACTGAGACCAGCTGCCCTGAAAGTGCATTTGGCAGCTGTCTCTGCTTTCATTTCAGCAGGGAAGCCTTCTTCTCTTTCTGCTCACCCTGTATTTTCCAAGTTTTTTAAGGGATTGCTTCATACCAATCCTCCATTCAGGGACCCTGCCCCTGCCTGGGATCTTAATGTTTGCATTGCTCAGCTGATGCAACCTTTGAACCTCTGTCTTCGGCAGGCTTAAGTATTGACTTGGAAAACTGTATTTCTAGTAGCCATCACCTCTGCCAGGCGCATAAGTGATTTACAGGCTTTATCAGTGGAGACTGACTTTATTTCCTTTCACAGGGATAAGGTAGTCCTCAGGACTAACAGGAAGTTTTGCCTAAGGTGGTTTGGTTCCACCTAACCAATCTATTTCACTTCCAGTGTTCTTCACTGACCATTCCTCCTCTGGTGAGAGGAGGCTGCACAGCTAGATGTTAAGAGGGCCCTAAGTTACTACATAGAGCGTACCAAGGGTCACAGGTTTGACTCCCTCCAACTATTTCTCACTTATGGTGAGGTTGGGAAAGGGAGACCTGCCACTAAGAGATCCATTGCCAGGTGGATTGTCTCTTGTATCCAATTTTGCTATCAAAAACTGGGTAAGGTTCCCCCTTCAGGCCTGAGGGCTCACTCAACTAAAGGTACAGCTGCGTCTCTCTTAGAGATATGTCAAGCAGCTACTTGGAAAACAGTACACACTTTCACCAAGCATTACTCCCTGGATATCCAGGCCAGGAGGGATGCTCGGTTTGGCACAGCCGTGCTTCAGAGCCTATTCCCTAAGTAGGTTCTGTCCCTCTTCCTTGGAGGTACTGCTGTGTAGTCTGCATTAGTCATAGTATAGCAAGACTTCATGTTGTTTGAAGAAAAAATTACTCACCTTAGTAATGTTGTTTCTTCTAATGGAGTCTTGCTATATTATGACCTCCCCCACCCCAGCCTGCCCCTCTCAGAACTTCTGCTTTGGGTATGGGGTGGGCAGTCCACTGTTGGCACTTATTGATGCCCCTTTTATGTTTTCCGCCCCTTCTTGTTGGGGTGTTTGGGTGTTGTGTTTTATTTATTTTATTTTATTTTTTCTGGTCCCCTGACTTGAGTCTTGGTGTTGGGACCAGAAAAATGTGTGAATATTTTAGTAGCCAGTTGGCTAGTGTAAGTTACAGCTTCCACACAGAGCCTTAGTGAGTTTTGCTCGTAAAGATCTGATGGTTTCGGTTTGAAATAACCCTGACAGAGCTTTCTTTACCGAGCTCGCGCTCTAAGTTCCATGCACTGCATGGAAGTTAACTCTTTCACCTCCGGAGCAGTTCTAATGGTGGGACAAACTGCATTAGTCATAATATAGCAAGACTCCATTAGAAGAAACAACATTACTAAGGTGAGTAATTTTTTCTTAAGTGTTGCTTGAGGGAAGCAGCGCCCCAAACCACCAAGGCAAACAAACCTTCTGTTTTGCAAATTTGTCTATTTTAAACACATGAAGTGCAAAAAGCAAGTCAGACAAGAGACTCGATGATGGTGGGCTTTAAAGGGTGATATGGACACAAAGAGTGCTTAAGTGCTACTTGGCTTGTTTGATGCACAGAGCAGAGTTGTGTTTTTAAAAAGATCACTAAGGCAGCACTTCTTCTGACCAGCCTAGAGGTTGAGGTTATTTGAAAAAAAATTAGACAGTGTTTCTATTTAATTGTGAGCCTGGGAAAAGTATGGAGGTGTCTTCATTAAGATAAGCAGGAGTTATGAATTATATGTGTGAGATCAGAAGGGACCCATAGACCCTGGTCTGGCCTAAGGTTAGTAAAATAAATGAAAAAAAAAAAGGGAATATTTGTTTTTACCTCTGAGAGTTCAGTGCACCAAGCTGTGTGTGTGTGTGTGTGTGTGTGTGTGTGTGTGTGTGTGTGTGTGTGTGTGTAGGGGGGTGCTTAAACATGCCAATGAAAAACACAATACACTGAAACAATGTTTATTAATGGAGCACTACGGAAAACAGAGCTGTAGGCCCAATGCTCGATTGGTGTGCAGTGGCTATACACACTTATCTGGGGCAAGTAGCTACTCCACACCCCCTGTGCCCCCCGCATGGTATGCACAAAGGGGGCACATGCAGACCCACCGCACCCGATCCCCCATGTCTGCAGACAACTCCGCGATGGGGACGTTCCGGGGGTGTGCCAGCACTATGTGTATTCACTAACCTGTGCAGTGCTGGCCACATGGGTGCAGAGGGTGGTGCAGGGTACACCAGGGAGATCCTGCCATAACCCACAGCATGCCCCCATGAACACAGGTATTTGGTCACTGGGGGGGACCAGGACAGTGCACACTGTGCTGCTCCCAACTGCTGGGCAGTAGGAGGCAGCAGGGGCAGCTGGATGGGTGAGCACCCAGAAAGTTTATGTGAGGCAGCACTGGGACTGGAGGGTGCCGTGCTGGTCCGGGTGCATGCTATCGGCATGCACAGCCCCAGACCCATGCCATCCTATTTGTAAGATCCACTATGGGTCCCAGGGGGGCATCCCATTGGATGTCTGCCTGGGACAACTCCTTCCCCGGCCACCCTGCAGAGTCCTGTGCATTGGGAGAGGAGCCGTGGATAGGTGGTCGGCATTGGTGAATGCCAGTATGGGTGCACCTGTCTGCGGGGTGCAGGGGCAAGGGTGGGGTATGTGCATTTTGTGCATCCCTATGGCCCTTTCATGCATTGTGAGCAGAAAACAAAATGTATCAGTCTGTGATTAAGGGGTAAATTTGAAAGTTAAGGCATTTCATACTATAAATAGAATACTGTATAAGAGACTATATTATTACAAGGTTATAATACCTTCGGGAGGTTCTAGAGACATGTGAACCTTGAGAACTGAGCTTCATACGTTCCAACATGTCCCCAGAACCTCAAGATGGTATTATATTGTTACATATAAAGTTCTTACAGTTGTAGAGTTGTTATGTGATATGTTGTAGATGTTTTTTTTTTTATATTTAAAATAAATAAGAACACTTAAAACAGCCTGAACATTTGTCCTAGTGATTTTATTGACTGGCATAATGACACCAATTGCATACTTATATTGATTTGTGCATACAGGAAAATCTACAGGAATTTCATCCCATTTTACAGGGAAAATTAGGGTGCACTACAGGAAAATGCTTTGCCTGATCTGGGAGCACTGTAATCAACACAGTGACAAAACCAATAAAAATGTGAAAACTAAATTTGAAAAAGTGGGTCTGAAACATACGAGAATATAGGAAAAACAAAAAGGAACCCATTACAGCATAGAAAGGTGAAAAAAAATGTTTCCTACCATGGCAGTAAATGACTATACTTAAAGGGGCACTGTCAGCTTTGCTGTGCAGTTTTTTTATATAGGAATGCAGCGTGCCTCCTGGCACACACACACACACACATACACATAACTTATTGCCCCCAGTATTCCCTTATGAGCGTGAATCATAATAATTTTTTTTGCTTTTGCTTATTTTTGAATTAGAAGCTGGTCGCGCCAACCGACATATACTCACCTATGCACCGGAAGCATTATCTAAACGAGCCTGCGCAGCAGCTACAGGCGCGGTCTCGAAGTGTGATATTTGGAGATACAAAGTGGAAAACACAATTCGTCTAGTAGATCTGCCATTATTTAACTCTTGTTGCTGCATACCACCACAAAACGAGCATGGAGAAAGGAGTAAATTGCTTTTTAAAACCGTGACCAAAATCCCGTGCATGCGTGGCATGCGTAAAGATCCCGCGCATGCTGCTCTAGCGCATGTGTGGGATTTCGTTCACGGCTTTAAAAAGCAATTTACTCCTTTCTCCATGCTTGTTTTATGATGGTATGCAGCAGCAAGGGTTAAATAATGGCAGATCTACTAGACAAATTGTGTTTTCCACTCGTATCTCCAAATGTCACACTCCGGGACTGCGCTTGTAGCTGCCCATGCGGTCTCATTGAGATAATGTTTCCGGTGCACGAGTGAGTTTATGTTGGTCCGAGCGACCAGCTTTTAATTCAAAAATAGGCAAAAGTAAAGAAATTTATTATAATTCACACTCTTAAGAGCATACTGGGAGCAGTAAGTTGTATGTGTGTGCCAAGAGGCACACTGCATTCATACATAAAAAACTGCCCAGCAAAGCTGGCAGTGCCCCTTTAAAATTCAGAGTTGAAAAGATTAGGTTAATTTACTGCTAATGGTCTTAATGGTCATACTTTACACCTCCTAGACAGACTGGTTTTTACAAACAATGGCCCGTTACTGGTGTCATCAGAACTTTTTTTGTTACCTGGGCATGCATGCAACACTGAATGATTTGATACAATCAGTTTTAATACTATCTAAGCACTCAAAATGGCCCAGAACTGGACTACATTTAATCAAAATCGAATGACCAGATAAGGACCCTGAAAACTGGATTATCTGGTCTGCAGCTGAACAGGTGGCACCCCTAGAACTGTGCTGCTCCTGGACACAGTCACAAATCTGCCAGCCATGAGTGCTGAGCTAAACAAGGAAAGAAAAAGGAGAAAGGATCTTTACCAGCAAAACTAAAAGCAGTAGTTAGTATAAAATGAAAGTTTGTAAATGCACTACACACAGGCATCTATTGTTTTCATTTCACTAATGCTAAAGCAGCACATAGCTAAACCTCCATGAAAAGGACCTGGTTTTAAATTAAGTAACAGTTATATTTATGTATTTGTTTGTTTGTTTATTTGATGCCCAGGTTGAGAATGGAACTGCAGCTTTCCATAGGAGGAATTGCACTGTCCCGCTGATTTCTGCTCTAGTTCCCCAGCTAGTAAATGATTGTTAAGGTTGACTCCTGGTTTATGCCTCCTCCGCCTTGTGACTTCGAATTGCTAACTGTCGCATATGATCAAGTACCAAAACACCATCTGGAGGAAGGGCAAGGCAGCTGCCCAAGCCCTCCCAGAATGTTCCCGGAAACAGGAGATTCTTAAATCCTTGCAGGTTGCCGAGGATATTAGTAAGCATCTCCTCAGGGCCTAGTGTGACATTTCCAACACTGGTACCACGGCAGTGCCACAGGCACTTACCTTTGTAGGCACTCCTAGCTGAAAGTCTCAGGATTTGCAGCAGATGTCCAACAGAAGATGCTGAATGCTCCCCTCAGTTACTCTTAAATTATTTGGGCCAGATGTCCAGGACATCGATAATGCCTTACAGGCATTTGGTAGGGCTATCAAGTTTGTCCATTCACTTTACCATACGCGGCCTAGAAGCAGATAACGCCCACCCTTCTGCAAGATATCCCACAAGTTTGGAGCAGGCTCTCATCCCCTGGGCAAAAGAAAAACCTCATCTGCCTTGCCTACCCCCTCCTTCTCGGACCCTGCCACAAAGCGACCTGGGGGTAGTAGATCAGCCCCAGTGACCAGATCTGCCTTTGCCTGACTCCTTGCCAGACCCCCCCCCTTTTCTGGTCCCCAACCAAGAGGTGATGGTAAGAGGTCGGTTCTCCCTCCATCTCAGTCAATTGGGAACCGTCACTTCAGATGCCTGGATTCTTCAGATTATAGAGAGGGATCACACTCTGGAACTTGTAGAGCTACCCCCAGAGACTCCTCCAGTACCTTCCACCTATCCCCCAGCCCATCTAATGGTTCTCCAGGAGGAGGTATAGTCCCTTCTACGGAAAAAGACCATCAAGCCACTGCTCAGGCACCAGAAGAACAGAAGATTCTACTCCAGGTTCTTCCTGATCCCCAAAAGAACTGTAGATCTTAGGTCTATTCTAGATCTCTATGGACTTCAGTTTTTATATTCAGTACAGAAAAATCCCGCATGTGCTGGGCCTGCTGCACCTACTCAAGCAGGGTGATTGTGCTCCTTGGAAACGCTTACCTGCATGCAGTATCTTGGTGTGTCCTCTACACAGGTGATTTCACTGGTTTCTTTTTCAGGGCGAGCATTACCAATTCAGAGTATTGCCCTTTGGCTTATCTTCTGCACCACGGGTCTTCACAGAATCCTTAGTGGTAATAGCTGCTGCCCTTCTAAGAGAAGGCCTGTATGTTTTCCTGTACCTGGACGACTGGCTTCTCAAAGCTCCATCCAGAGATCGGCTTCTCCAGGCACTGGAGTGGACCCTCCAGCTGTTTCTCTCCCTGGGCATCACTGTCAGTCTGCCCAAGTCCATACTGATTCCTTCTCAGAGGTTGCAGTATACAGGGGTAGTCCTGGACTCGTCGCAGGGCAGGGCCTTTCTGCCCCAAAACAGGGCGGAGTGCCTCATTTCCCAGGTTCAGGAAGTCACACAGAGCCATTATGTTCCTGCACGGGTGTACTTGAGGCTATTAGGGCTCATGGCCATGGCTATTGCCATGGTCCCCTGGCCAGACTACACATGCGGGCACTCCAGTGGACTCTCTGAGTGCAGTGGGATCAATGCACAGATGATTTGGAGCAGCTAATGCTGGTCTCCTCCCCACTCCGCAAGATGCTCCAGAGGTGGATGGCCCTCTAGAACCTGTTGCAAGGGGTCCCAATTCCAGATCTTTCCCCAGCAGATCCTCACCACAGATGCCTCTGGTTTGGCCTGGGGTGTGCACATGGGTCCCTTTCAGACTTAGAGAACATGGTCCAAGATCAAGATGTCTCTGCATATCAACGTCCTAGAGATGCGGGCGGTTTTTTATGCCATGCAGGCCTTTCAAAACCATCTCTTCCCAGGTCATCTGTTGATACAGTTAGACAGTCTCACTGTTGTCTACTACATCAACAAGCAAGGGTGAACACATTCGTACCCCCTATGCAGGGAGGCCATGAGAGTCTGGTATTGGGCACTGGACCACAGTCTGGTTCTCTCGGCAGTCCACGTCCCAGGCATGCTGAACACCGTGGTGGACAGCCTTAGCCGGACCTAGTCCAGCATGCACGAACGGGAACATCTATCATCCGTCACAGAAGATCTGTTTGCCAGATGGGGTCGTCCAGAGTTGGACCTTTTGCATCCCCACTCAACGCAAAACTGCCCAGTTTCTGCTCACTAGATCCAGGGCCTGGAGTTTTCTGGTGAGATGCATTATCCCTCTCCTGGAACAGGAGGATCTTTCTTCGAGAGGGTTCCTTCAGTAGGTCATTACATATGGGACTGGCGCCACCTGGTGTCGGGCCGCATGGCAGACGTTTCTAGCAATCCCTGATGGGGGACTGCCCACTTGATGTCACGTGACCGACATCAGCGTGGCTGCGTATGATGGGCAGTCCCCACACCCGCCCTCCCAGTTCTTTCCCGCCGTTGCCTCGTGTCAGTCGCATTGCAGACTTCCATCAGCGATCATTGTGCTCTTGCTTCGGATTTTTTCCTTCACTAAATTTTTTCTCTACAAATTCTACATTTGCTTAATGTCTTCATCCAAGAAGAAGTGCTTGTCCTGTGGCATGCAGATTCTTCATAAGGACGGTCATCTGAAGTGCGTTATCTGTCTGGCCCCATACCATCCTGTCTCATCTTGCTTGGAGTGCCAAACATTTAATCAGGCCACCAAAAATCGGAGACAGCAGGCTTTGGAGGCCCACCTTCTAAAAGTCCGCCTAGCTTCGTTAGAGAAGCAAATGGACCGCATCAGAGAGTCCTCTTCCAAAAAATCTTCTCCTTCCAAGAAACACCACAAGGAGAATCTCGAGAGTGGGAGCACTCCACAGACCAACCTGAGGCCTTGTGGCCCTCGATGAGCAAGGCCGCCTCTCAGCTGCCGCCTAAGAAGACTTAGAACGGTAAGTCTGAAAAATCTTCAACGGGTCAGTTGACTGTCAGCCTCTCCAACAGCCGCACCGCTACAGCCGCTAAGTTGGCCCCCGGCTCCTCTGTGGATCACCCGGCCGCCAGTAAGATGGCTCCCCAGCCTTCAGGGACCCGCCCGGCACCAGCTGATAAGCTGGCCGGGGGCTCCTCCCCCGCCTGGCTCCATCTGGTTAAGATGTCCGTCTCTGGCGGCCGCTCAGGCATGGTTCTCCCATTCGGGCCTAACGGTGCCTCACCCGCTATCCGGCAGAACCAGGGGGAGAATGCTCCTCTTCCCTCGCCTATACCCTCCCCTTCTCAGGTGGGTACCTCAGGCAAAGACCGTGCAGAACCCCTCAGTGTCGTAGACCATTCCTCGGGGTCAGTCCCATGCTCCCGTGACGGGGTCACAGGGAAGGAAGCTCCTCCTCAGCCGTCTGGCCTTACAGTGGGGGCCCCTCCTCCTCCTCCTTCAGGTGGGATCCCCTCGGACCCGATGAATATCCCAGGACCGATCCCACTGTCGGATTCGGCGATTCCAGTTCCGACGGCGGAAACTCAGATGACTCTTCCCCAGCCAGGGCCCAGTGGTCTGCCCCAGCCTCTGGCTCTGGCGCCAGACCCGGTCCCGCTGTCAGGCCCCCTTCGTCCGACCCCGCACCAGCCCCTCCAATGCTGGATTCCTTTCCAGTGCCGGATCGGGCGGGCGGTCGACGTGGGTCCCCTGGACGTTGGCTATCCAGCCAGACCCCCACAAATTTACACTACTGCAGGTCCGGACGTGGGTCCCCTCCGTCAGACCTGACGATGGGGATTTATACTAGACCCCAGACTGTCCCTCATTACCCCTTTGGGTACCTTGGGGACCATTTCCCTGGCTGGTCCTCCTCCTGAGTGAAGTTCCTTCGGACAGTACTACCCTGGTTACAGTCCCTACCACCATTTTCAGGGTTACCAGAGGTACCATTACCCACCCCCACCGGTAATGCCTCCTCCTCCCCCTGAGTCGCAACCTCCTCCACCACCCCCTCCAGCTGTACCAGACTTCAAGACCTTAATCCAGTCTTGGTAGCAGGGGACACGCTCGGAGTTGGTGTCAGACCTGGAGACCAGACTCCCACTTCCACGCTCTCCAAGGTCTGCGTCCCAGAGGAGCTCTTCCCAGTCCACAGTACACATCTCGGGGACGGCACGTCAGGCCATTGCCCTTCTGGACATTCGTGATCTTCCTGAGGGGGGGGCCGACAATGGCGATGATGATGACGAGGATGCTGATGAGTCAGCGGAGGAGGCCTTGGAGGAACCCGAGGGTCTGAAAGGCAAGGTGTCCCCCTCAGAGGACCCTGCCTCTCGGATCTTCTGAGGTCCATGAAAGAGTTCTTCGACTGGGAGTCAGAGGATCAAGACCCCATTAGACAGAGACTAGCCGAACATCTGGACTTGGAATCTCTGTCTCCGGTCCCCATTCCTTCCTGGATTGGACCTCACCTCTACGGTCTGGCAGATACCTCATTCTCTCCCAGCTGTCCCCAAGAGGGCAGACAGGATATACCGGCCGCAGAAGGAAGCTCCTTTTCTTAAGGCGCATCCTAAGGCTCACTCTGTTGTCATTTCAGCTGCTCATGATCGCTCTGCTGCACATGAGCACCTCTCCTCCAGACAAAGAGTTGAGGCAGATGGACCAGTTCGGCAAAAAAGTTTATGCTTCGGCCACATGTATGCCCAGATTCCTCAACTATGTGGCCCACATGGTGTCACACCAAAAGTCTACCTTAGCCAGGTTAGAGGCCCGAATCCAGTTGATGGAACCCTCGAGCCTCAAGGAGGAGCTTGCCATGGATCGCCTCTCTCGCTTCTCCTGTAGGCATACTTTGTGAGCCACATACGACTCCGTCAATTCTGTAGCTCACGCCTCGGCAACTGCCGTTGCCTTAAGGCGGCATTCCTGGCCCGCATCTCTGGCCTCGCCAACGAGGTACAATCTACGATTCAGGACGCCTCCTTCCGGGGCTCGGAGCTTTTTGGTGGCGACACCAAAGACATTATTACCGATCTCCAGGACAGAGGTCTCTCCCTAAGATCAGTAATGCCCATGTACTGATCGGGCACTCAACAGCAGCAGCAACAGCCCTTTCAGAAAAGGACCTGGAGGCAGAAGAAGCAGGCCCTGGCTTGGCCAGGGCAAATGCAAGGCCACGGGTTCCATTCAGGAGGTCCTCCCCTGAACGTCCTCCCACTTCCTGACTCCCTGTCCCCACTAACTCCTCAGTCTCACGATCAGGAGCAGGTGGGGGGGGGGGTTCACCCACCATGCGCAGGAATGGAAGGCGATAACCTCCGACGCATGGGTCCTGCAGTTGGTGTCCGTCAGACACACTATAGAGTTTCTGGAAATTCCTCCAGAATTTCTGCCAAAAAGGTCTTCTCACTCCGGGGATCAGGCTCTTCTCGTTCGAGAAGAAATTCAAAGCCTCTTGCTCAAGGAAGCAATAGAGCGCGTTCCCTTCCGGCAAAGGGGCAGGGAGTTCTACTTCCATTTTTTCCTGGTTCCAGAAAAGACGGGAGACTTCAGACCCATTCTCAACTTGAGCAGCTTCAATCGCTTTGTCGAGTACAAAAAGTTTAGGATGCTGATGCTCCAGAGTCTTCTTCCACTCCTTCTGGAGAATCATTGGTTGTGCGCTGTGGACATGCAGGATGCTTACCTGCACATCCTGATCTTCCCCAGCCACTGCCGTTTCCTGCGGTTTCAATTCCAAGGGGAACACTTCCAGTTTCAGGCACTCCCTTTTGGTCTGTCCTCAGCACCTCGGGTGTTTAACAAGTGCCTAGCGGTGGTGGCGACCTTTTTACGCCGCCACGGTATTGTGGTTTTTCCTTACCTGGACGATTGGCTGATTTCAGCCCCGTCCAGGGACGCTTTACTGGAGGCTCTCTCCTTTACCCTGGACCTCTTTGGCAGACTGGGGATTACTGTCATTATTCCCAAATCATCCATGACACCGTCCCAGAGACTACAATTCATTGGGGTGGTTTTGGATATTGTCCAGTGCAGTGCCTTCCTTCCTCCCTCCAGACAGGGTGGAGACCCTGATCTGTCAGACTTCATGGGTGGCTTTGTCCACGACCATCGCAGCCCGGGAGATCCTCTGCCTTCTTGGCCTGATTGCAGCCTCCATCACTACTGTTCCCCTGGCGAGGCTGCACATGAGAGTTACTCAGTGGTCCTTGTGAGTGCACTGGGATCAGCTCCTGGATGACTTGGACCATCCGGTCCTGGTGTCGTCAGCAGTTCAGCAAGAATTGTTGTGGTGGAGGGACCACTGCAACCTTTCCGTGGGTCTTATTTTCAGGAGCCCATCTCCTTTGGCATCCCTAACTACAGATGCATCAAACATGGGATGGGGAGCACATCTAGGGGAGCACCAAGCTCAAGGACTATGGTCCAGCTTGGAGGCATCCTTACACATGAACGTTCTGGAGATGAGGGCCGTCTGGTATGCCTTACAGGCCTTCCAGACCTTCCAGACCCTCCTTCCCAAGGGATCACTGCTGGTCCAAATGGACAATATGTTGGTAGTTTGGTACCTCAACAAACAAGGAGGAACTCGCTCATACTCCCTGTGCAAGGAGGCGATGCGAGTGTGGAACTAGTCGGTCCAGCACAATCTGGCCCTAGTGGCCGTGCATGTTCCAGGCATTCAAAATGTCCTGGCGGACAGTCTCAGCAAGTCTCGGACCTTAACTCATGAGTGGGAATCAAATCAAGGAAGTGGAAGATTCTCTTCTCCTAAGTTGGGGGCGTCTGGAAATCGACCTTTTCGCCTCCCAATACAACACAAAACTTCCCAGTTTTTGCTCGCTCATTCCAGGGCATGGTGCTTTCTGGCACAATGTGTTGTATCTTTCCTGGACAGGGAAGTTTTTGTACACCTTCCCTCCTTTTCCCATTCTCCAGAGGGTCCTTCTCAAGCTTCAGGCAGAGAAGGCGAGGGTGATTCTCATTGCCCCTCTCTGGCTGAGACAAATTTTGGTTCCCTCTGCTACAACAGCTATCAAGGGAACCACCGGTTCCACTTCCAGTGACCCACGACCTCTTGACTCAGGAGCAAGGTCGCATTGTTCATTCGGGGCTCAGGACCCTGCATTTTCACGCGTGGCCCAGCAGACAAAGCGATTTCTCACTTCGGGGTCTCCTCGCGAGTAGCTCAGATTCTTTTAGAGGCTAGAAAACCCTCTACTTGTTCCACTTACTCATGAAGTGGAAACGTTTTTCCATCTGGGTGACCTCCAAGAAGTGGAACCCCTTTTCTTGTTCTGCCCCACAAGTCATGGAATACCTCCTTCATCTGTCAGACTCAGGTCTGTCATATTCTTACTTGAAGGTCCACCTTTCTGTAATTTCGGCTTACCACGAGCTGGTGGATGGTAAACCTGTGGCTCAGTTGGAGGTCTCAAAAACCTTTCTGAAAGGGATCCTGCATATGAAACCCCCCATCCGCAGCCCAACCCCACCTTGGGGTTTGAACTTTGTGTTGGAGAAGCTCACTTTTCCCCCGTTTGAACCGGCCATGACCTGTGACTTGCGCTTCCTTTCCTGGAAGACATTATTTTTAGTTGCCATTACATCAGCTCGAAGGATTTGAGAGCTTCATGCTCTGGTTTGTAAAGAGCCTTATCTTATTTTTCACAAGGACCGGGCGGTCCTCAGGACAGATCCTAAGTTTTTACCCAAGGTGGTATCAGAAGCCACACTGAACCAATCAGTAGAGCTTCCAGTTTACTTTACATCCCCTTCGAACAGAGGTGAGGCACTCCTGCACACCATGGACGTCCCATTGGATCCTTCTGTGCTACACACACCGAACCAAGGATTTCTGTAGCTGCGATCAGCGTTTTGTTTCTTTTGCCCCAGGTCAAAGGGCAAAGCAGTTTCGAAGCAGTGCGTTTCCTAATGGTTAGGCAACTGTATTCGGTATTGTTACCAAATGTACGAAAAACCTCTGCTGGGTCTCATCAGAGGTCATTCTACTAGGGGCATGGATGCTTCCGCTACTTTTTTGCAGAACGTCTCTGCGGCTGATATCTGCGCCACAGCTACTTGGAGTTCTGTCCACACATTTACTAAACACTACAGTCTGGACATTGCTTCTAGGCAGAGGGTTGGCTTCGGCCTAGCTGTCTTGCAGGGCCTTCTGTCCTAGGCTGGGTCCATTCTGGTTCCCGGTTTCCGTTGGAGTTATTTTCTCCTCCTCCCTTGTTTCTCTCGGTCTCTCTTTGGAGGGACTTCTTGAGAATCTGTCCTATATGTAATGACCTACTGAAGGAACCCTCTTGAAGTAAGACAGTACAGTTACGTAGGAACTTACTGTAACAGTAGATCTTTGAGAGAGGTTCCTTCAGTAGGTCATATTTTTCCCTCCCTCCTTCCCCTCATTTTTTTTTTTCTTACACAGGGACTCCAAATCCTGTTTTCTCCTGCTGTCAGGCCCCTTCCTGGCTCTGGCGGGAGAACTGGAGGGCGAACGTGGGATTGCTAGAAAAGTCTGCTGTGCGGCCCAATGCCAGGTAGCGCCAGTCCCATATGTAATAACCTACTGAAAGAACCTCTCTCGAAGATCTACTGTTACGGTAAGTTCCTACGTAACTGTACTTTCTTTTATGCCTTCCCTCCATTTCCTCTAATTCAGAGGGTGCTAAGCAAGCCACAGATAGAGGGGGCCAGCATGATCCTGATTGCATCCTTCTGGTCATGACGGATATGGTTTCCATTACTGCAGCAGTTAGCAGCGGAACCTCCAGTGCCTCTGCCCCTTTGCAGGGATCTAGTAACACAGGTTCAGGGGACCCTGATCCATCTGAACCTCAGGTTCCTTTGTCTGTATGCCTGGCTCCTGAGGACATAGCCGTTGCCTAGTTTGGAGTCTCAGAAGGTGGAGGGCATCCTTGTGGCAGCTCAGAAGCCCTCCACTAGAGCCACATATGCCATGAAGTGGAAGAGGTTTGTCATCTGGGCTGCCAGACACCATCTGGACCCTTTTACCTGTCCGGTGAGCCATATTCTGGACTGCCTGATCTCCCAGTCAGACTCAGGCCTCCAGTACTCCTCCCTCAGGGTGCATCTTTTGGCCATTTCTGCCTTTCACGAGCCCATGGGTTGTCATACCGTGGTTCAGTTAGGTACATAGATACATAGACAGTGTCGGCAGATAAGGGCCTATGGCCCACCCAGTCTGCCCATTTGAGCTTGTAAGTTCAGTTTATGTTTTCCTAGAAGTCTGTTGCCTCATACCCCTGACCTCCAGAATTCCTTTTTGTCTATCCCATGCATTCTTAAATCCTGTGATTGTTTCAGCCCCCACCACTTCCTCTGGCAGGGTGTTCCACTTGTCCACCACCTGTTCTGTGAAGAAATTCTTCCTCATGTTTCCTCTGAATCGTCCTCCTCCAACTTCATCCCATGCCCTCTAATCCTGGAACATCTTTTTCGCTTAAAATTAGTGTCTTCCTGCACCCTGTTCCTCCCTGTAAGATACTTGTATGTCTCTATCATATTCCCTCTCTCTCTCCTCTCCTCCATGGAGTACATGTTCAGTTCCTTCAGCCTGTCTTCATAGGACTTGTGATGCAATCCATGCACCATCTTTGTTGCCCTCCTCTGAACCTTCTCTACCCTGTCTGTGTCCTTATGCAGGTATGGTCTCCAGAACTGTACACTGTACTCAGGTGGGGCCTCACTAAGTGTCTTGTATAGCGGAATTATGACCTCCCTTTTCCTGCTGGTGATGCCCCTGCCTATACATCCCAGCATCCTATTTGCTTTACCTACTGCCTTGTCACACTGTTTCTACCTTGAGGTCATCAGAGATGATAACCCCAAGATCCCTTTCCTGCTTGGTGCATGCTATATCCTCACCCCCAACTGATATATTGTGCCAGGGTTTTTGTGCCCCATATGCATTATCTTGCACTTCCTTGCATTGAATTTCAACTGCCAAACCCCTTACCATTCTTCAAGTTTCTGCAGGTCCCTTCTCATTCTGTCTACACGCTCTGGTGTTTCTACTCTGTTACAGAGCTTTGTGTCATCAGTGAACAGTGAAATTCTGCCTTCTAGGTCCTGTGCAATGTCACTGATGAAGATGTTGAATAGGACCGGTCCCAGTACTGATCCCTGTGGTACCCCACTGGTCACTCTTCCCTCTGTGGAGTGACAGCCATTTACCACCACCCTCTGTGTTCTGCCACCCAGCCAGTTACCTACCCACCACACTACTGTCCTGCCCACACCCATATTCCCCAGTTTGTGTAATAGTCTTCTATGTGGCACAGTGTCAAAGGCCTTGCTGAAGTACAGATAGGCCATGTCCACTGCCCTCCCCTGATCCACCTCCCTAGTCACCCAGTCAAAAAATTCAACGAGGTTGGTCTGACTTGACCTCCCCCTGGTGAAACCATACTGCCTTGGGTCCTGTAGTCCATTGACAACCAGATGTTCCACCAATCTCTCCTTCAGTAGTGCTTCCATGATCTTCCCCACTACCGAGGTGAGGCTGACTGGTCTGTAGTTCCCCGCTTCCTCTTTGTTCCCACTTTTGTATAAGGAGACTACATCTGCTGTCCTCCAGTCTTTGGGTACCTCCCCTGTTTCCAGTGATTGGCTAAACAGGATAGGCAGATGTTCAGCCACCACCTCTCTTAGTTCTTTAAGGACCCTGGGGTGCACCCCATCTGGCCCTATTGCTTTATCAACTCTTATTACTTCCGGTTCCTTCAGGACCCTTTCTCATGTAAAGGGACTTGTGTCCATTTCTGCACCATTCTCACCCCTTGTACTCCCTTCAGACCCATTACCCCGTATGGTGTGTCCCGTTCCTTCATCCAGGGCATCCTGCACCTGAAACTTCCAATCTGTTCCCCTGTCCTGGCTTGGGATTTAAATTTTGTTTTGTAGAAATTGACCACGTCTCCGTTTGAGCCAGCCACGACTTGCAAGCTACACTTTCTTTCTTAGAAAGCATTATCTTTGGTTGCTGTTACTTCTGCTTGAAGGATTTTTGAGCTTCAGGCTCTCTGGTGTGTGGAGCCTTATTTGATTTTTCACAGAGATGGTGTTTTTGCACACAAATCTTAAGTTTCTCACTAAGGTTATGTCTGAGTTTACCCTGAACCAATCTAGCCACTTGCACATTTATTTCCCCAGAGTGTGCCAATCCAAGGGAAGCACTGCTCCATACTTGTATGTGTGTGCAGAATTCTGAAACATTATCTGCTGAGAACTAAGGATTGCAAGAAGTCAAAGCAGTTTTTTGTTTCTTTCACCCAAGGAAGAGAGGGCACCAAGGTTTCTAAACAATGCTTGTCATTTGCATTTTGTTTTGCTACAGTAAGCATGCATGGCAAGGAATTGCCAGGGGTGGTGAAAGCCCACTGCACAAGGGGCATGGCTGCCTCTGTGGCCTGTTTCAAGGGGGTCTCAGCCACTGGCATTTGCGCTGCTGCCACATGGAGTACTGTACATACTTTCACCAAGCACTACAGTCTGGACATTGCTTCTAGAGCCCAAGTAGGCTTCAGCTGGGCTTTTCTGCAGGGCTTCCTGTCCTAGGCCTTAGTTGGCCTTCCTCACAGACTGTTCTGCTGCACCTGTAACTGCTTGGGACTCGTTACTACATTGTGACCTGATGGCTGATTTACTCCCAAGGAAGATAGAAGAATTATGTACAACAGTAGATCTTTGAGGGGGTCTCAGCCATCGGGTCTGCCTTCTCTTCCCATCATCCCCCTTCTTGGGGTCTTGGCTACATGGTGTATCCAGCCTTTTGTTTCGGCCTGGGCACCTCTCTCCTCGGTCCCCATGGCATGGATTGTCTCCCTTAGTCTCCAGGGGAAAGAATTGAGGAGGGAGCGGGGCCGCTTACTTATTTATAGGGTTGGTGACGTTGGCAGGTGATGGCATGGGTGGCCCCAGGGGTACTTCTGGAAAATCTTCTGTGTGGATCATACTTCATCGACAGTGAAGTTCCTACGGTGTGACCCGATGACTGAGATTCCTTTGAAGATCTACTGTTATGGTAAGTTCTTATGTAACTGTTCTTTTATTGAAAAACTTCAAGTTCATACAAAAGATAAAAGTATACATTGTTCAACATCACAGATTTTGTTGTTTTAACAAACATTTCATTCATGGCATTGCTTTGTTTTAATTAATAGCATTAGTGTGAGTATAACATTTCTTTAAATAATGTTAGAGCCATGCGACCTGTTTAATAGTATTCTCAAGCTGCCTTCTAAGGGGATTGTACTAGGTATCTGGGTATGTTATAAGGTTTCTCAGAGTTACCCGTGGGGGGGGATTGAGGGGACACCCAGTTCGTGGTTGTCCACCCACTCCCCACTCAGATGCTGATTTAAGGCTGTAAGAGGGACAGAAACGAAACAGAAATTCAATCCGCGATCTATGTATGACCACCCCCCCCCGGATCATACCAGGTTATTGGTGAATGTTACATGGGAAAGCATCCTGTCTTGAAGGCAATCAGAATAGGGTTCCAGATGGATTCAGATATGTGTTCCTGGTTATTTACCCTGTACTGGGCCCTTATGATTCTGAGGCAGTCCAGCATATTGTAATGTGTCCCTAATGTAAATCACTAAACTGTATTGTTTTTATATGTAAATGGTCCTCTTGTGTATCCCTGTTGTATCTTATGTCTTGTACATTGTCTCACCTGTAATTGTGTATTGATTGCTCTGCTTAATGTAACTAACGCCAGGTCGCTTCTGAAAAAGGGACATCTGTCTCAGCGAGCCGTATTGTTTGACCATTGTGCAGTTTTAGGTGCCGCCTTCCCCTTCTAGTACTGGGCAATGTTTTTTTTTTTGTTTATTAGTGGCAGTTCCCACACCAGGTTTTCTTTAGAAAATTTAATTGAGGACTCTCCTCCCAGAAGTAGCTCCACTGCGTAGAAAGGCAGTTTCTTGCCCAGGGTTTACTCCATGATTCTGTGTAACTCCCACCAGAAGTTAAGTTAGAGTTAGGAGAATAAATGTGCCTTCTTCCACCTCACACTTAGGGCACATGGGATCAGACTCGAGCTTCATTTTGTGCAGTCTACTTTGGTATAAGAAGTTCTGTATGTAAAGTTGTACTGAATCGTTTCAGTTTGTTGCCTTTGGCCCATTGTGCATGCTAGATTGCTCTACCCCAGGTATCCTTACTAATGAGTGCCTAAAGTCTGTGTCCCATTTTTCTTTTATTCTTTTATATACTGCAGGGGGTCTGTTAGATCACCTTATAGTAGCCTATAGTGGGACGACAGTGGCCTACTTTTTGGCTGAGGTTTAAAGAGCTGCTTTTCCAGTGCTGCTCCCAAGAAACATAAATGATCCTTACCAGCCCCCAAATAAAATACCGCAACAGGGATCGCTGCGGCTTGGCTCCACGGAGCCAAAATACGATCCATTCCACTTCCTAAATAGGGGCGCTTTTAAGAAGAAATGTTTGCAGCATTTCATTTGGGAGCTGGTAAGGATCATTTGTGTTTATGGAGGGGAAGTTTGAAAAAGGGCGCAATAGTTGCTCTTTAAGAATCACATATTCTATGGGGGAACAGGATGGGTCCCCCACCTGGCTCCTGCATTTGTTTTTCAAGGAAGGCGCACACTCTCAAGTACATAGAAAAGCTACCCAGATCTAACTGATTTTCTCTTTTTATCTCCAAAAAGGACTTGATTGTGCCCCTTGTGTAAAGCATCCCCACCTGTGTCAGGCTCTTCTTCCCCCAGGCCAAAAGTCCCTGCTGAAGGAAGACGTTACAGCCTTGTGTTCCTTTAAAGGCTTGAGTAAGCCAGGCCTCCGGAGAGAAACCCTCTCCATAGCCCAGAATTTTATGGGCTGATAGCTGTGCTTGTACTGATGTCCAGGTAAATGGTTTCTTGAATTTCCCCAATACCATTCCCCAGAGCCTTGGGCATAGAGCACCCTTCACTAGTGGGCAGTCTGCTTCCCACTTTTCAGTCTGTCGCCAAGCTGGGGCGTTCTCTTCACCTCCTCCCTCCAAGAAAGCGAGCTTTGCTGGCAGGCAATAAGTGCTCATGCTGGGGAGTGCAAGCCTACCTTCTCTGCTGCTTCTCTGCAGCACAGTGGCTCGGACCTGGGGCTGGTTTATTATGCCAAACAGAGCTGTTAAGACAACTACAGTGCACTCCACTTATAACGGACACTGTTACAATGGACATTCGGTTACAGTGGACAGAAACTGATTTCCCAAACCAAATATATCAAATCCAATGCATTTTCCTCTGGTTATAATGGACACTTTAAAGCTTTTATAGGTATTTGTAGTGCATGGGGGTGGGGGTCGGTGAGGAAATTTGGCAAATGTGGAATTTAGATGGAGGAGCTACAGAGACTAAATTTCGTATAAAATAATTCTCCATAAGCTACGTAAACTTTTATTTGTTGATTACACTAAAATGGAAGTGACTTTATTTTTTAATAAAACCTTTGCAGTACAATTGCTTTTGTTCTTACTGTCCTAGAAACCAAACATTCAGCCACTAGAGTTACTATCTTCTTACCTTCTACAATAAACTTCATAAAAACTAATTTTCTCTGGCAGTTAAATAACTCTAAATAGATACACAAAGTACAGAAACATACATGCTAGGCAGAATTCTGAGTAATTTGTGAAGTTTTATAATAGTTTTTCATTCACTCTGAGCCCCTGCTCACACACATATAGACACACCTAACACATAGGCTTCACCGCCTCTGGATATAACAGACAAAAGTTGTGTGCACAGATGTGTCCGTTATAACAGGCTTGCACTGTATTCAATTGGGTAAAAAACCTGCCTGGCATTTTGATAGGCAAGGCCTGAAACAGGCATAGAAGCTTTGGGAGAATATACATTTTAATGGTGTTTATCCACCTCAGGGTAGAAAGGGATAGCGTGGTCCATCCCTCTAACTATTGTTTACTACTTTGTAGGAATGGATGATAGTTTCTGTCAAATAGATCTCATACTTTGAGATGTTGATCTCTCAATATTTTTGGTGCTGTTGGAGTTGAATGTGGGGATCCCCATCCCTTCCCTAAGAGTATCAACTCACTTTTCCCACAGTTTACTTTTGTGCCCCAGCAAATGTCCATACTGACTGAAGACTTCTGCCAACTTGGGTATCGTATGTTCAGGGTCTTCGATGTAGAGAAGGAGGTCATCTGCGAACAGGGCAACTATGATGTTGCTCGCCCAGCCTGAATTATTGGATGTCCTGTCTGGCTCTCAGTGCAGCGGCCAGGGGTTCCAGAATCAGGGCATATAGTGGGGGGGGGAGAGAGGACATCCCAGCCTTGTAGCCTGGGTGAGCTGAAAGGGTTTGGAAAAGTGGCTGTTGGTCATATCCTGGGCCACGGGTTTGTGGTACAGCAGTTGGACCCACTTCCTGAATCTAAGGCCCAGGCCCACCCTCTCCATGTGTGGTGCATGAACTCCCACTCCACACGATCAAATGCTTTTCAGCATCATGATGATGATCCCTGCCCCACCCCCCCCAACACTATCAACCCCACAGGGCTTTTTTTTTTTCGCCTCCCTAGCCATCTGGTCAACCACTCCTTCAGGCCGCCAGTGGCTCCCACTTCAGCCAGGCTCATCCCCCTGCCACTGCCAACCTGCTGCTCTCGATTCCTGTGCCCTCAGTTAGCCCGGACGTATCCCTTCGTCGGCGGGGGAGGGGGGACTTCCCCGGGAGAGACTTGGTATCCTAATCTGTTCCCAAGGCACAGGGGCTATGGGAGCAGCTCAAGAGGCAGCCTGCTAGGCACTCTGTGGTAGAGGAGGACCCGGCAACCATCATCTGGTTGGCTGAACGACTGTTTTTCTGCTTTCCTGGTCATGGGAACGTGATGTGTCACGCGACATCAAAGCCGACGTCTGTCACGCTTCCTCCCACAATGGTGCCCGACATATTGCTGTGTCTCCGGCCTCCACCAGCGGCCAGCAAATGCTGAGGCTCAGACCCCTCTCCCTCTCTGGAGAAGGCGAGCAGTTGTGGGACGCTCAAGCCTTCTCCTCCCGGCCGGCCTGCCGACTCCCAGGTCCATTCCTGAACCTGGGTCATCGGCGTCACAGGCGGAAATCCAACTGCTGCACCAGTGGGGGCCGGCTCCCACAGGACATTTGAAGTTCTTCTGATGTTGAGTTTACCCTGTCTGTCTTTGACAAATCCAGTTTGATCTGGGTATATCACTAAGGAAAGGGATGCTTCCAGCCTAGTTGCCATTAATTTTGCCATTATTTTATAGTCTACAGTAAACTGAGATATTGGACGGTAGGAGGGACAAAGGGTTGGGTTTTTAACCTGGCTTGGGCAGCACCATGATTGTGGCTGATCACATGGAGTGAGGCAACACCCCAGTTTTCTGTAGTTTCTGTGAGCATATCCCACAGTAGTTCTCGTGGTTAAGAAGGAAGACCTTGTAAAAGTCTGTGGGGAACCATCAGGCCCAGGTGCTTCCTCCCCATTGTAGACTGTACACCACTGCTTAAATTTCTTCTCATGCTAGGGGAGCATCAATGGAGTGCTTCATGTATTCTGGGATCTGTGGAAGTGGGCAGTGCGGCAAACTGGTCTAATTGGTGTCTGGTGGGGGTTACCTCAGAGGTGTAGAATGTTTGATAACGGTCTCAAAAGCAGTCCTCAATGACCCCTGGGTTAGAGGAATCTGGATGCTCCACGGTCTTTATGCTCTTTATCTGCCCGGCACCTGCTTTAACTCTCAGTTGCCATGCCAGTCACTTACTGGTATGGTCGTAATCTTGTAGCTGCCTTGTAATTGCAGCTTCAGTTAGTTCCTTTAAAAAGGCCTTTGTCTTTTGTGAGGTGGGCAGCCATTAGGTTGCTGGCTTTCGAGCAGAAAAGACAGACCATTTGGCCTATTCTGCTGGCTTTTTAGTGTATTATATTACTTACCCCGGTAAACAAAGTAAATAAATAAAGTTGTCATCATCAGAATACTGGCCCACCTTAGTCATGATGATTTGGCATTACAGCTGAAGAGTGGTGAGGGTATTAAGTTGGGCTTTTAGTCTTTGCAGGACTTGTTAAATATGTGGGGTGGGGTTAGCCATATGGGCCTGTTCATAAGCTTGCACTTTAATGGTTAGTACCTGCAGCTGTTCTTGTTTCTAGGCATGGCTGGTGAATGAAATGGTACACCCCCTGATATATGCCTTTAAGGCCTCCCATCTCATTGCGTGTGCGGTGTCCCCAGGTTGGCTGTGCTCTAAGAATGCTTTAATTTTGGTGCCCAGGTAATCCCTGTATTCCTTATTTTTCAACAATGTGGGATCCCACTTCCACACCTTAGATGGCTGGGTAGGAATATCACATCCCAGGTGTAGGACTACAAGGGAGTGGTCAGAGTGGATGATTGGTTTGTTTAGTATTTGCCTACACCCTACTAGCAGTTAGGTGCTTACCAGCAACATATTGAGCCTGGCATAGGAATGTGCATGTGAATAAAAGGTATGTTCACACTGTTCTGTTGCCTCCACGTGTCAACTAGGCCATAATCCTTGGCTAGTCCTTTGAGAGCTCAGGATCTCTTGTCATGCATGAAGAGGAGCTGGAGGGTCCATTCAGTACCCCATCTCAGACACAGTTCGTGCCACCACCACCACCACCACAATGCAAGACCATTCTCATCTTGCTGTTTGAGGTTTTTGAAAAAAGTCCTTTGAGTGAGTGTTTGGTGTGTACACCAACCCAGCCTACAACCCTGTCCCATTTTCCATTTGCACTAGTGTGTATCTCTCTCCAGGTTATTGGCTACATGTGAGGCTTTCCACGATGGTCCAGGTCTGATCCACACTGCTGTGCCTCAGACTTTTGAATTAAAAGTAGCTACATACACCTCCCTAGTTACGTTTCATGAGTTCCACTTCTCCCGAGGCCATACGGGTCTCCTGGAGTAGTGTATCAGCTTTCTGTTTTTTGATGCAGTCGAGCACTTTCCTCCTTTTATTGTGTGGATTTAACCTATTGACATTCCAAGATAGTAGCGTTATATTATCCCCCATCATCAGAAGCTGGTTGTTGGGTTTGCCAGATACATACGTGCACCTTTTGTTGCATGCCTACAGCTGCCTACTTTGCAGTAAAAAGAATCGGTTATCTTCTTTCGCCATGAGCTACCCCTCTGAAACATGCCTCTCCCTCCCCTTTATCCCCTTAGAAAACACGTTCCCTCTGCCTGCACGAAGGAAAGACATAATATCCACGTTGCCCTCCTACCCCACAGAACCTCACCAAACAAAGTCTGTGCATCTGCTGCAAACAAAGCTGTTGTACATTTGCCTGTGGACTGCAGCCACCATGCGGCTTTAGAACAGCATTAACATTAGGGTTGAGCTGTAACCCCTAGAGAGAAAACCATAAAGGAGGCATACAATGTGATGATCTTGCTAAAACACTATTATCTTGGTTTCTTTTCTTGCTCTTGGAGGAGCCCACCTGAGGTCTCGTGCAGGAGGAATGTGGCCCATGGGTCACTTAACTGCCCCTCCCAGCTCCCTCCCCCAGTTCTCTCCAGACTCCCCCCAATACCTCCATTGCCTCTGTAATGTCATACCAATATATAGGAGTGCAGTGCGAGGTAGCATATGTTGGCGACTCGGTAAATGCATTCCCCCTCTCGTCTTGCCCCATCAGTATAAGCTACCTGATGCCAGGCTTCCAGTATGCTGTCCGCTGGAATCCCTAGTCTAGGAGGGAACATGACTTGCCTTAGAAGGGAGGCATCCCATCTCACAGTCAACAGCATGAAAGCCTCCCCCTATGGTACCGTGTCCTCACACATCCAACCTCTAATATTTTGTAGCCACTTCTATCTTGAAATCCTTTGATATAATAGGGGGTTGTAAAATAAAGCATGAGTGAATCCTGTATTTTGTTTGTGGCTCCGTTTGAGTTTGTGCTGCACATATGGGCCACATTTCTTTGAACCACACTGCGAAGTAGCTGCACAGTCATCGTGCAGCAGTGATTCTCTCGAAGGTTGCTCCACGACTGTGTGGAGCAGGAAAACCTTAATGCAGCCACGTGGCAGAGGGTGCTGCTTGAATGTGTGACTTACATTCACTGCTGCACAGCTGAGATTCTGCTTCTCAAGTTTGTGAAGGGGGAGAGCCGCTACTAGGTTTTCCAGGGGTCCCATCCCAGCAGTATCCCCTTTATCGGACACTTGCCTTCCTTCCCCCCCCCTGTGTCCATGCCGGGACCCTGGTAATTGTACCTACCACCCTCCACCCAAACCCCACATAGCCAGCAGGCAGTACCACTAGCAGTACAGTGCATCCCAAGGCATTAAAAGTCATGTGGAAGGAAAAGGGATCAAAATCTGCATCTCTCTCATGGGCGGCCAAGAAACTGTCTTGAAGTCTAAGGATAATGGCAAGAAACAGTCATTGTCTTGAGCCTCCTTGTTATCCAGCCATAAGCACAAACACAGAGACTGGGACGAGTCTGCATCGTGGGCTAGGTTCCAGTCATCATTGAGAAAATGTATGTCATTGTCAACGCTTGGCATTTGCATGAGAAGGTATTCTTGGCTCACAGTTTCTGGCTTTGCCGCTGATGTGCAGCAGGTAGTTTTGAATGCTCCCTTTAAAGGAACACGTCCACGTAACAGTGAGCCCCACCTCAGTGTGAGGCAGGGCCCGATTAGGGTTTTCAGAAAAAATAGTATTTTTTTACCTGTGGTGCTTTAAAGTATTTATATTTTATCTGGTTGATCCTGCCTTTTAAAATCCAGTGGTGCAAGAGGCGTGCCCACAACCACCCACTGCTGCTTTTTTTTATTTATTGATTGAAAAGTTTCACCAGGAAAGGCACTCTGAGCAATAAATTGCTCCTCTCATGGTGCGTCGTGGGGGAGGGGGGAACAGGAAGTATAAAACAGTAGTGTAGAGCATACCAGGGTAATACACAGTTACATTATGAAATACAGCAATTTAGTGGATACAGGTAAAAACAGATACATTATTAAACAGCATTCAGATAACAGTGAACAGTCAGGTAAGGGTGAACAATATGTACAACAAACTATGTATTTTTGTATAAGTGCAGCCATAGATGAAGTGCTCATCAAACTTTTTATTAAACAATCGGGGAGAATAGGTTGTAGTATTAAAACAATCAGGAGGATAGGGAATATAGCAGTATAGTGGATGGAGTCCAGAAGACTAACATTAGTGGAACAAGAGTGGGTGGGTGGGTAGAACATGCTTTAGAAGCAGGAGCAGTTGGGAGAGAGGAAGTTGAGCAGGGATGAAGAGAGGAATTGAGGGGCGGAGGAGTGTATCATTTTTTTTTTAATATAATTTTTATTAAGATTTTAACAGTTAAAAAAGGGGGGTACAGGCATAAGGGTCACAATTCATTTTATATATAATCATGAAAGAAAGAAAAAGAAATACATGGAGCCATTAATATGAAATCATTATATGACAGCAGTCCATCTTGAGTATAACTTAAAAACTTTGACCAGTGGAAAGTAGAGCCACAAAGATTTTTCAAACAGTATTCTCTCGCTTCGAACCTACAGTAGACAGACACCTGAAAGATTAGGATTATTGAAACCTAATGTTCCTTTCTTGTCCACCCTTCGAACTCTTCCCACGCCAGTCTCTTTAATTTGTAGCCCCTACCCCACTGAAAGACAGGGCTGAATACCCGTAAAACCTTCAAGTTAGTAAACAGAATATTTATTCAAGGAACAAAGGACACATCCTTCAGGCCCATGTAGAAAATCCTTCTGGACCATTTCATAGTACATAGGTCTGATTTGTCATTCAAGTGGAATGATATTTTTTCTGACCTATACACATGGGTTACTGTTTCCCTCCACTCTCCTACCATGGGGATCTTGGGGGTCAACCAACCACGAGTTAGGGCCTTCTTGGCTGCCATCAGGGCAATTCCCAGCAGGTACCTCATGTGGGGATCTTTAAATCCAAGAGGGAAGTTATGTAATATAAACAGGTCTACAGTTAAAGTTATCGGTGTTAAATAGCTCCCTCATTTCAGTGTGTAGGGAGTCTTTAAAGAGTTGCAGTTTTGAGCACTGCCAAAATATGTGGGTGTGTTGGGCCTGGGGCTCCCCACATTGGTGCCAGCAAGCTCCTAGTCCTGTGGCAGTAAAGTGAGCTGTTATGGCAGGTGTTTTGAAAATATCTAATCAACACGTGCCAGGAAAACACTCTCCAACCATGGGAGAAGGTGAGCTTATATATTGATAAACAGCATTTGTCCCATTGTTGTGGGGAGATATTAAATCAAAACTCCTGAAACAACTTTGTATATACCTCTGCAGTGTCCAATCCTTGTGTATCCCGTAGAGCCTTATATATGACTGAAACACTATGAGGTGCCTTTCCCTCAGCGATACATCGCTGGAGGAAAGAGACTAAGGGGGGATTGTTTTCATTACAACGCATCTCTAGTGGGGTAGTGTAATAAAAATGTCTCGGTTGCAGGAACCTAAAAAAATCACATTGTCTCAACCCATGAAAGTGACAAATCTCCTGAAAGGATCTAAAGTCTCCAGCCGAGAGAAGATGTGAGATATTGAAAATCCCCAAATGCTCCCATGTGCTAAATGTATGGTCAAGTCTGGCTGGGAGGAAATTCTCAATGAGAGTTACAGGAGTAAGTAACCATAGGTATGGAGAAAGAGTGAAGTGCCTTCTAATCACCTTCCATAATTTCAGTTGGTAGGTAATCCATGGGTTATTAAATTCAGGCTCCGGCAGAAGAGGAGGGGAACAATACATAGTAGCCTCAATCAGGTTCGGAAAGGGCATCAGGCCCTCTTCTGTTACCTTCCAATGAGCAGAACAATCCCGCATCATCTGGGTCAGTATAAAAGATATATGTGATGCCCAGTAGTAGTGTTTGAGATTGGGTAGGGCCAGTCCCCCTGATTTCCTTGGGAGGGTCAAAATGGAAAATTTCTTCCTGGGACGTTTCCCCGCCCAGATAAATCTACTAATGGCTTTATTCCATATTCGAAATGTCTGAGCAGGGATATAAATGGGAATATTCTGGAATAAGTAGAGGACGCGGGGTAAGACTACCATCCTGATGACCTCAGCTCTCTGGAGGAGATTCAATGGTAGTACATTCCATCTCGCAAGGTCTGATTGAAGTTGAGTGTAGAAAGGAGTATAGTTATTCTTCTCTGCATCCCTTGCCCGGTGGGAAATAAAAACACCCAAATATTTCAATCTAGTTAAGTCCCAGCGGAAGGGATAAATCCGAGCCAGGGATGGAGGGGGAACAAAGTTAAAAGTTAGCACCTCGGTTTTATTAGTGTTCAGCTTATACCCTGAACAAACACCAAATCCCTCCAGTATATCAAAGACGGCTGGGATTGACTGAGCAGGATTGGACAAAAAAAGCAAGACATCATCTGCATATAAGGCTATGCGGTGTTCCATCCCCTCCATCTGAATCCCCTCAACTAGGGATGAGCTTCTAATGGCTTGCGCCAGTGACTCGATAAAGAGTGCGAATAGTCCTGGGGACATAGGGCATCCCTGCCTCGTCCCTCTGAACAGAGGTAAGTATGCAGAGTGGTGTCCCGAAACTTATACACACGCATTTGGGTCGGAGTACAATTTCCTAATCAGTGAGACAAAGGGCAGTGGGAACTGCATCTTTTTCATTGTGGCAAACAAAAAGGGCCAAGAGACCCTATCAGAAGCCTGAGAAGGACTGAAAGAGATATCTGAGATTGCATCTCATGTACCAGGTGCAATGCTCTTCTTATACTGTCTGTCGTGGATCTGGTGCTCACGAAACCGGTTTGGTCCAGGTTGATTATGGATGGTAAGGCTGTGTCCAATCATTTAGCCATAATGGACATAAAGAGTTTATAATCCATATTCAAAACTGAAATTGGACAATATAAAGTACAGTATTGAGGGTCTTTGTCTGGTTTAGGAATCAAGTACACCACCGCATATGACCAGCTGGGTGGTGGATCCCCTTGCCCTTGTAGAACTTCATTGTATACCCAAAGGAGGAGTGGAACAATCTTCTGGGTAACAATTTTGTAAAATCCGGCGCCGTATCCATCAGGACCAGGTGCCTTCATTGTTTTAGATCGGGATATTTATTTATTTATTGAATTTTGATGGCCAGGTAGGCCCACTGGGCCCTGGAGGTCCCTTTTTCAGGGGCGACCCGGAGTTACAGGACTAGTAGGATACACAGTTAGTACAGATGTAGCTTATAGCATGCGACATGTTAACATATATATTTATATATATGGAAATTGCTTGCCCACTGCTAGCCCAGTGAGCAAACAGATTACTTATGCCAAGTGCTCAGCCACTGCAGGCTCAGTGAGCAAGTACGTTACTAATACTAAGGGTCATACTAAGGAGGTGCCAGAGCAAGAAGCCATTAGCCCATTACCGTTAATAATATAATTCCCCCCCGATAGAATGAATTTGTCAAATTTATTTTTTTAATTCAGTTTTTGACTTACTAATGATAATATAAAGTGGCAAATAATTCCATGGGTTGGCTATTCTCTGGGTGAAAAAGGGTTTCCCTTTTAGAGTGCAGAATCTGTGACCAACAGTTTGAAGTGGGTGTCCTCTAGTGTCTTTGTTTGCTTGCTTGAAATCAATGCCAAGCTTGCACATCAAATACGGTTTATTCATGGTATTGTACGTTAACAAGAAATCGCCTTGCAGGTGACTTGTTTCAAGTGACATGAAATCAAGATTCAATAACATCTCAATATGACATTTTTTAGGACAATAATATGCTTTGTTATTCTGCGCTGAAGCTTTTCTAATTGGTTTATGTTGTTTTTCTTAAAAGGACACCACACTTGTGAGGCATAATCAACGTGGGGCCATACATAAGATCGGTACAACTGAGAGATAACAGAGAGATCTCTTAATCTAATGCATCTCTGGATGGCCCACATGGTTTTATTTGCTTTGGCATTAGAGTCTTGTGCCTGCTTAGTGCAGCACAGATCACTAGTTACAGTTATGCAGAGGTCCCTTTCAGCGGTTGTGGTCTCAAATATATTCCGATTCAAATAATATGTATGGACATTTGTTATTTTCACCTAGGTGCATAACTTTACATTTATCATGATTAAAGCTGATGTGCCACATATCTGCTCATTCAGATATATGGTCAAGTTCTTTTTGGAGACTTGAGTGTTTATTCTGCATTTTCACAGTGGTCCCTGATTTCAGAATCATCAGCATATTTGTTCCACCAAGAGCTCAGTGTATTAGTAAAGTTTGAAATAAAAATCTTAAAAAAAAACAGGGGCCCAAGCACTGACTACTGTAATACACTGCTAGTCACTTTTTCTGATACTAGAGCAATAGTAATTTAAAATCATCCTCTGAGATCCATCTTCCAGCTAATTTAAATATCCATTTATTATATTTAGGATTAATATTAATATTAATATTTTTGAGTTTAAATATGATAGCCAAATACAGGAGGAGGTCAAAGGCTTTTCAGAAATCTAAATAAATCATGCCACAGGGGATTTTCATATCAAGATGTTTGCTGACATTCTCATAAAAAAAAAAAAAAAAAAAAAAACACCTGGGGCCAGATATTCAAAGCTTAGCGCCTGGCACAAACCAATTGCGCCGTGATTGTGCCCAGTTTGTGCCGGGCTGCCATATTCAGAAGTCCAAATAGTGCCGGCACAACATATTAGCACATATTATTACAAATGTCATTGCCATGGTAGCTATAAGTTCAGTGTGCGATATTGGGGAAACCAATAATTCTTGTTGATCCTTAGATAACTGTGAGAGGCCTAAGGGGGTAAGAAACGCGGTGATATCATTGTGTTCTGAGGGATGGTCTGGGGAGTACAGGCTTTTATAATATTCACAGAAGGCCTGAGTGATATGACTGGTTCTAGTATATAAGGAACCTGTATTGGGGTCTCTAATTGTGGCTGTAGTTGAAAGACACTTCTGTTTACGTAGTCGGAAGGCCAACAGACGGGCGGCTCTGGGGCCAACTTCCCCGTATCTCTGCTGAAGAAAGGGTAGGGCAATCTCAGTATTTGGGAGCACCAGAGCGTCTAGCTCCTGCCTGATTTGTTTGAGCTGAGGTAAGACAGAGCTGTCCCCATGCTGGTGAGCCAATTGGAGAAAACTAAGAGTCTGCTCCAAGTGGGTTGTTTTTCGCTGCGTTTTTTCAGCATTGACATATATCCAATTAAATGGCCACGGAGTACCGCTTTCAGTGTGTCCCAAAGAATTGGGGAGGAAACTTCTGGGTCTGAATTGTCCTGTTGGATCTCCTGTATCTTCTCTAAAAAATCCTTAAAAAGGAGGTTTCTAAAGTAAATAGGATTGAACCTCCACATTGTATTCGGTTTTTCTAGACCTAGTTCCCACTTTGTAATTACCGGGGCAGATCTGAACCAACTATGTCCCCTATGGTTGCCTCTATCAGGATCCCCACAGTTTCCTTCTGCGTGTAACAATGGTCTAATCTAGAATAAGACCCATGTACAGCGGAGTAAAAGGAGTATCCCCTGTCTCTAGGATGAAGGGTTCCCCACACATCAACCCACCCCACCTCTTGCAGAAACTGGTTAAAAAATTTATGAGGGGCAGGTTGTTTGCCTCGGACCCCTGCTGTAGTATCCAGGTTAGGATTAGGGGTAATGTTAAAATTCCTAGCCAGTATTAGGGTACCCTGGTTAATTGAAGTATTTTATTTAAGAGAATTCTGATTGTTTGAATTGTTGATCCTGGTGGGAAATATGCATTGGCCAGGGTAATTTCCTTGTTCTGTAGACGGCCCTGTACAATTACCAGGCGTCCCTCTGGGTCAACCCACTCTTGGGTGGACTGGAATGGGGTGCAGGCTGATATCAATATGGCGACCCCCCTTTGTCTCCCATTTGCAAAAGCAGAAGAGAACACCTGGGTAAACCCCCCTCTGGCTAGCTTCCTGTGGTTGTTAGCATTCATGTGAGTCTCCTGCAGGCATACTGTTCCTGCCTGTGCTTTTTTAAACCTGGAAATCATTTTGGCTCTTTTAACAGGACTGCCTAAGCCGTTAACATTCAGAGAAAAAATCTGGAGAGGTATGCTAGCCATTGCACTTAATATTAACCTTTTAAAATAAATAGAGCAAACTGCTCCAGGTTTATTTCCGGATTACAACTGCATCTTCACTCCATCTCAGGTTGTGCGAAATGTGACTGCCTGTATGGGGAAAAGTGAGGAACAACTTCCTCAAACTGGGAACAGTAAAATTTGAACTTTAACCAAAAGAAAAACAAGCTGCACTCTGCCAACTGGGCAAGAGCCACTGAACTTCTATGGGCTACCATGAGACTGATGGTAAACACGCCGTCAGTCTTCAGGTATGCCAAGATTTGGCTGGGTCTGTCAACTTGATAGACTAGACGAAAGCATCTGTGTGGGGGTAGAGGAAGGTGGTCAGGTCTCTTATTCCACCCAGGCCGAGTGATGAAATATGTAGGCCTCTTCTTCAGCATCGTCCATACAAATTAGGAATAATGGTGGGAGGGAATCCAATTGTGGAAGGTGATTGCCAGTTTCCCTGTTGCATGGGGATTACCACTGGTGTCTCAATTTCCCCATAAGTCCCAGCTTTGCAGTAATAAGAAGTCTGCCCTTCCTCGGACCATCCCCCACCGGTACAGCTAGTGGCGGGGTAAGGCTGGTGGGGGCAAAACAGGGCCACAACAGCCCCTGAGGGAAACAAACCTACATCTAGCAGATTTGAGGTCCATCAAATCTAGAGGCACTGATGGTGTAAAAAAAAAGGGGTGGTGTCGCCCCTCATGACTTAGTATAAAGACATAGAAACTATGGATTCCAAGGGGACATCCCATGATTTGGCATTGTCCGTGACTCATGAAGGCCCTCTGGTAAGTTCATCCGTCTGCCCTCAAGCTTTGATAATCTGCCCGTGCTTCAGCCCTCAACCAAGCCCACCCCTCCGGCCAAGCGAGCCCCTGCTAATGAGCAATCTGCAAGGGTATCCAAAATGGCATGTAACGGATAGCATGTGCAGGTGGCATATAAGTTGTGGTAGGGCCCTAACCCGAGCAATGCGGCTGTTGGGGGAATGCCCCACCCTCCACTCGGGGACCCAGTAGGCCACCTCTGCTTCACGTGGGGCACCTATCGTCGGGGGAACAACAGGGAGGTCGAGCATCATGGCAGAATCAAGCCTACAGGGCCAGAGACAGGGAAACATACTACCCCAATGGCCAAAAGGGTTCAATTAGGGAGGAGGACCGCAGCAGCGAGAAAAGAGAAGCATGTCCACAAAGCACTTCAGTTCACATCCCGAACATCCGAGGAGGTCCCAGATTTAAATTTAGGCTGTTGTTTCATTCCTTCGATGATCTGTTGGATCGCTAGGGCTCCATCCCTGTGGCGTTGCTCCCTCTGCGGCATCCTATTCCATGCTCTCTAGGCCACTTCAGTCGCTAACGACATGCTTGGTTACTTTTGAGTAAGGCATACTTCAGTGCCATGTTTAGAAAGTTCCAGTGCTGCCGCCTCCACTGTTTCATACGTCTGAGGGCCCTCCTTTAACTGTACCACTAACTTTGCTGAGTAAGGAGTTCTGAACTTAATTTTTGCTTCCTTCAGCTTTTAACTATGGGTGCATATGCTCTGCGCCTCATGGCGATTGCCGTCGGGTTGTCGTTATCTACATAAATCCTATGGTCTAGATAGGTCAGGTCCCCCTGCTGCCATGATTTATGTAGCACTAATTCCTTTTCTTGATATCAAAGGAATCGGATTAAGATAGCACGTGGTCTGTTTTTTGTTTGCGGGCCCAACGTACGATGCACATGATCCATTTCAAGAGTACAGTTATCTGGCAAGTCTTATTTAGATCTAAAGAACTGCTGCATAAACTGAACTGGGTCTTTACCTTCAGAACCCTCTGGGAATCCATTGATTCTTAAGTTGTTTCGCCTGCTTCTTGCCTCCGCGTCCTCTGCCCGTTCCTGCAACTCTCGTAGGGTTTGATGCATCTGGACTATTGCTTGTTCTGCAGAGTCTATGCGAGAGTCGGTGATCGTGGCCTGTTCTTCCACGCCATCCAGCCGTTTCTCCATTTTTCCGAGGTCAGTACGCAGGGCTATGAACGTGGAGTGGGTTTCTTTCCTGAAATCTCTTAGTTCCTGAAGTACTATGTCCATTTGCCTGGTTGTATTAAGTGTTTTTGAACCACCTCCTCTCGGTCGCTCACTCTTTCCAGAGATTTGCGAGCTATCACTGTCCGAGTTGGCTCCGTTCATTTCGGCATCAGCTGCTGGTAATTTTTGTGCGTCGAGTCTTTTTTTGGGCATTCCCGAGGACCAGATCTAAATAAAATAAATTTGAGGTCAAAAAATAGTTTTTTTAAGCTTTAATGGCCTAGGTGGAAACGGAGCTGCAGAGCTAAGCTGCTTCCAAGAGCATGACGTCACTGGAAGTCAGGAGTGTCTAATTTGAGGGATCAGTTGGTTCCAGAGTTTTGGGAAACAATATGAGAATGCAGACTGGCCTGCTGAAGTAGATCGGTGAGGAATGACCAGGGTACGAGTATTGTGAGATCTGAGGGAGTGGGTGGGGAAGGGGGATGTTAATAGAGGAGGAGAGATAGAGTGGGAGAGAACTGAACCAAAATTTGGAAATACATTTGGTACTATAGGCGAGGAGATGCCAGTTGTCAAGTGAGGGAAAGGCAAGAGAGTGATATAGAGCACAGTGATGAGTGTTGGGGGGAGCGTCCAGAGCAAAGCGACAGAAGGAGTTGAAAAGAGTGTCCAGTCTAGTTATGGAGGTCTTGGGAGCAGCACTGTAGACTATATCACAGTAGTCAAAAATAGGAAAGATAATTTTCTGCACAAGTTCATGCCTTTACCAGTAGAGATAAACAACTACAATTCCTATACAGGGCACATAACTTGGGGCGCAGTTTTTTCAGAATGGCGTCCACGTGAACAGAAAAGTTTAGGTGTTGGTCAAGCAGACACCAGGGTATCTAAAAGAGGAGGTGTCCTCAAGTGTAGTCCCATCAAGGGTATGGAAGGAGGGCATGGAGGGGAGCCTAGAGAGTCTCTGCCTAGTGCCAGAGGTCATGGAGACAGTCTTCTTGGCATTCAGAAATAGTTGATGAGAGCTAAGCCAGTGTTGAACTTTATGAAAGTCAGCTTGGAGTCTGGTTGCCACAGCAGTGGGAGCTTGTCCAGAAGTAAACAGGACAGTGTCATCTGCATACATATGGATAGAGGATGAGGTGCAGGCTGCAGTAAGGTCATGTAGGAAGATAGAGAAAAAGTATGGGGCCTAGCATGGAACCCTGCGGCACACCAGTATTAATAGGGAGTTGGGGGGATATAGAGTCAGCAGTTTTAACTGATTGAGACCTACCAACAAGGTAAGCACTGAACCAGTTTACAGCAGAATCCGATAGGCCTGCTGAAGCCTACTTTTCCTCCACCTGCACATGTTAGCTATAGGCATAGGTACATGGCCTGCCCTACTCCTCCATGAGACTGCAGAGCGACATTGTTTGCTTGTTTGTTTTGTTTATTTGTTTTTATACCTACAGCACCTGGGTCACTACGATTAATTGCAACTGTATTTATTATACTGTTTGTATACTTTATATATCTATTTTTTGTAACTGTACATTTTATTGTATTATCACTTGCCCTGCACTGTTTGTCATATGCCTTGCACTATTGCCTGTTTTACCCTAATGTCTCTGCTAATACTCTGTAAGATTTTATATTCACTGTTTAAACTTGTTGTATTCTCCTCCTTCTATCTTCCAGTATGCATCTGGAATTGAGCAGTAGTCTGCTCAGCATGGCTTCCTAGTTAAACCTTTAAATAAAGTAAAGTAAAGTTGGTTAAAAGGAGGGAGTGGGAGACTGTGTCGAAAGCCTTTGCAAGGTCGACAAAGATGGCGGAAGTGATCTGGCCATTATCCATCCCTGAGAGGATGGAGTCGGTGAGCCTAATCAGGGAGGTAGTAGTGGAGTGATCCTCCTGGAATCCAGATTGGAAAGGTGTGAAGAAGGAAGATTCGGAGAGAAAGGCAGCGAGTTGGGAGAGGACCTTGTGCTCTTGTAGCTTGGCAAGGATAGGGAGGAGAGAAATGGGGCGGTAGTTGCCAGGTGTAGAGGGGTTGCCACCTTTGGGTAATGGAAGGACAATTGCATACTTCCAGGCATTTGGTACAGAAGCAAATGAGAAAGATAGATTTAGTAGATCTGCTAACGGGGAGGAGATTGCAGGAGCAGATAGGAATAACAGTTTGGGATCGAGTCCATCTGGTGAGCTGCCTTTAGTAGGGTTAATTGCTAGGAGGGCTGCTAAGGTTTCAGCAGGAGAGACATTTGAGAAGGAGAAAGAGTGCAGTTTAGAGTTGGTGTAAAAGGGTGGGGAGGAGGAGGAATCAATCAATCAAAATCTTTATTTATCCAGGCAAACATCATAGAGCAGAGCTCTTTTACAAGATGTACCTGGTTAGAACAGGGTCGAGTAACATCCTTCATAAAACATATAAATACATGTAAATAAGTATATAAACATAAACACAATACTGCAGTAATAGGGGAGTCAAATGATAAAAGGAAGACAAGGCAAGCCATAACAGAGGAGGATTCAAATACAAGGGGGCAGGTCCACCATTGAACCATGCAACTGTATATAAACCATGTTCTCTGTATAGAAATACCAGTTAGTTCATTTACCGGGGCAGTCACTAGTACTAGCCATGAAAATGGCTTGGAGAACCACCAATTAATGGCAGATGGGGTATGTAATATGTAAGCGAACGATAAACATTGTGAGAAGTGAAATCCCAAGGATAGGTCGGTAGAACTGATGCGGCGGTGGGGGCCTACGGGGAAGGGGAAAGGGGAGTTAGGACTTTTATATTATGATTGCGTGTAGATTGTGGATGAGTGCAGTACAGAGCTGTGAAAAGAAGGCTGGAGAAAGCGGGAAGATGGATCAGTATTAAAGGAAGGACAGATGCATCAAGGTGTTACATGAAAGCATGATGACAGATCAGGGCCAAGGAGGAGACAAGCACTGGAAGTAATTCGTTCATGGTTAAATGGTACAGATTAGCATGATGACAATGCATGGTCATGGGAAACGATTGCACTGATCATTTCTGAGATGTGAATATAAGAGCTTGAAAGATGAGAAGAGGAAGAGAAGATAAGAGGGCAGAAGCACAGGAAATGAAACAGGAGTTTAATTCTATAACTACTGAAGGGGGAGTAAGATATTAAGGAGCCATTTAATTTGAGGAGAGGCGTAGGAGGAGTTGAAGGAGGGGAGAACAGGGCATGGACTACTTTCCAGAATTTCAAGGGATTGTTTATGTTTGACTGGAAAGTGGTATGGAAATATTCTGCTTTAGCCAGCCTGATGGCTTTGGTACAGGAGTTGCGAAGCATCCAGTAAAGTTGGAGATCGCTTTGTAGTTGTGAAGCTTTGTGTGCCTTCCAAGCCTGATCATGAGATTGTTGCCAGGCCTGCAATTCTGGAGAGACCCAGGGAAGATGATTACCATGTACCCCGGTGCGCCTGATTGGGGCGTGATTGTTCCAGGTGTGAAGGAAGTTACTGCTGAAACATTCCAGGGCATCATCCACTGAGTTAGCTGAGGAGATGGGTGACCAATCAGCGTGGGTAAGGTCATGGAGGAGGGAAGTAAGGTCAAGGGATTTGTAGGATCTGGTTAGCAAGATTTTATGTGGGGCCTTGGGTCTATGGATTTTCCTGACCAGATAGATCATGTGATGGTCACTTAAGGAGTCTGGAGGAAGGCCAGATGGAATGACCCTATGAGAGTGGGAAGTGAGAGCCCAATCAGTAAGGGAGTGGTTTTGAGTTTTATAATTTAGCCGAGTCTGCTCCTGTATCAGTTGTGTTAGGTTCAGTGCCGATATGTCATTATGGGCTTTGCTAAGGGAGGAGGACAACCAGTTCTGATTGAAGTCACCTATGACATAGAGTTCCCCAGATGAGGTGAGTGAGACTATGGTTTTTAGGAGATCTATGGCCTTAGAAGTAGTAAGGCCAGGGCGCAGTAAGCTCCAGCCATGAAGATAGGGATAGAAAATGGGAGTGAGAGGCTGGTAATAAGCACCCCATAAGCTGATGGGAGTAATGTCGATAGGATGGTAGTATACTGGATTGAGGTTGAAATGTACATTGCCACTCCTCCCCCCCTACCAACATGGTCTTGTCGAGAGAGGGCAACACCAGAGATAGCTATAGATGAATCAGGTATTTTAATGTTGAGCCAAGACTCTGCAAGTATTAGCATGGCCAGGGCAAGAGATGCTGTGGGTGGTAGTAGCAGGTCAATTTTAGGAAGGAGGCTTCTAATATTCAGATGGCAGAGTTTAAGTCTGTGAGAGAGGGTGGAGGGGTTTGAAGGAGAAGGGCCAGCCAGGGTTGGGATTTATATTACTAGAGGCTATAAGTAGAAGTGTGATGATAAGGTAGTGAAACTTAGCACTCTTGTACCAGTGTTGAGCTGATAACGGGCGTGGTTTGGCGAGGTAGGAACGGGAGGTGGAAAAATGAATTTTCAGCAAGTGAAGTATTGCACTGGAACTGGGCACCAAGATGAGAGATGAACAGGGTAGGAACAACGAATGGGACCAGGATTGATGGTGGGGTTTGGAGGTTTCTGAATGCGTTAGTAAAGAAGCAGGTAGTGTACGAGCATAATGAGAGGGTAGCGAAGTGGATGTGTAACTGGAGGGGTAGATGGCAGGGGGAGTGTTGACAAACAGTAGGAATAAAAGGAGAATACAGGATAGAGTTAACATCATGATGAGATGGAGTGTTAAAATTAGTCAAGTTGGCAGAGAGAGAGAGAGAGAGATTGCTAAAGAAAGTAGGCAACGTGAGGCAGAGGAAGAAAGACTGCAGCAGGTGTAAAATAAACGTAAGTAATCAGACAGAAGGAGATTGGCAGGGGCAGTACTAACTGATCGGGTGGAACGCAAACACGCCATATCAGCGCCCCTAGTAAGTAAATAATATAAGGAGCAAATGGAAAACTCCACACTTAGCAAAACTGTGAATCAGAAGCCATAAACGCTAGCATGTGACAGTCATTTGCTGTAAAAGTAATTCCCCAGATTGGGGGGGGGGGGAGAGCCTGGGCATTTTCTGGTTGTGTGGGCGGGCTGTGGCAGCAGGAGACGCCGCAGTCAGGGAGGAGGAGAGCCTGCTCAGGGCAAGGATCTTGGAGGGGGGAGGAGGGCAGTTGGATTTAAACAGGTTTGGGACAATGGGAGGGATTTAGAGAGAGGGAGGAAGGGAGGGTGGAGAAGGGCATTCTACTGGAACAGCAATCTGATGCCGACTTGGGCTGCAGTTCGGGCAAGAAAGCCAAACTCTAACTGAGAGCCCAGTCGGAGTAAAGAGTCACAAGCTTTATCAGCTTTCCATGCCCTGGTTGAATCTGATGGCTGTACGATTGCCCAGTTAGAGGCGTCATGTACGTTTCTGAAAGGTATTCTTCATGTGAAACCTGTCTGTAATCCCGTCCTGCCTTGGGACCCGAGTTCCATTCTTGGAAAATTTACATTGGCTCCTTTTGTGCCTGCCGTGAGATGTGGCTTACGTTTTCTATCATGGAACATTTTTAGTTGCTATGACCTTTGATTTCTGAGCTTCAGACTCTGATGTGTGAGCCTCCTTCTTTGATTTTTCACAAAGAGAGAATATCTTTATGTATGAATCCTAAGTTTCTAATGAAGGTGATATCAGAATTTACACTGAACCAAATGATTCAGCTTCCTGTATATTATCTCTAGCATTTCAAGCAGGGTGAGGCACTGCTCCATACTTTAGAAGTACATAGAATACTGAGATACTGTATTGATCTCACCAAGGACTGCAGAACATCCTCTGTCTTTTGTTTCATTTTCCCCTGGAAAAGAGAGTACTCCTGTATCCAGATGGCTGGGACATAGTATTATGTTCTGTTAAAGGAAGTATGGTAGGGAACTTCATGGTATTGTTCATGGTTACTCCACTAGATAAACAAGCATTTGTCAATGCCGAATGTTTGCTTGCTGGCATTGGCATTGGTAGTGTAGGAGTTACAGAGCTGCATGATAGGAATGGCAGCGAAGTATTGAACTGAAGCCAACCCCACCAGCACCCTACAGAGACTGACAGGAATTGGGGTGTGCCTTTGGGTCGTCAGGCATAACGGCCATGCCATTTCTCCACACCCTACCCTGCAGACACCAAGTGTCACGGTGTGCCCTGGGGTCTTTGGCCCTTATGCGCACCCCATTCCATCAGGAAATACGGTGAGATGGGTGCGGTATAGGAGAATGGGGTGAACTTTGGGGCCGAAGAGTCCAAGGCACACCTCGATGCCTCTGCAGGGTGTGGGTGGGGGTGGAATGGTATGAGCATTGCAGGCGACAATGCCAAGTCACAGCCCTGATGCCTGTCATTCTCTACAGGGTGGGACGTTATGGTCGGAAACCCTAACACCTCAGGCATTCGTTGGTATTTTCACTCCAAATTTTCAACATGTTTTTTTTGTGACCCCCCACCTCATAAACAGTGACAGTATCAGTTTGTTAGCCGAAAGCTGCTTTTGCACAGCGACTACGGCATTTGTCACCACAGGTGCAAAAACACATTCCTAACAGGATGTAAAAAATGACAGCTGTACTGTTCATGGGGAGGTGTTAAAAATGGCAATGTTGAAAATCTGCAGTGAAAATATTAGAAAAAAAAAAAGGTGAAGTCACAAGCGTGCGTAGAAACTGTGCAACGCACACCCGTAATGTAATTGGTTGGGGATTTTTTACAGCAGATTGTCAACACAGGCATTTTGGAACCTCCGATCATGAACAGTGTCACTGTGATTTTCTTTATCTGTCCCGAACAATGACTTCCCACAGCGACCACGCATCTCTGCTGAAAGTGTGAAAACACATTTCGCCATGTTGTGAAAAATGACAGCTGTACTGTTCATAGAAGTGTGGAAAATGCCACTGGTGAAAATCTGACTGAAAATATTACAAATTCATGAACTTACAAGGGTGCATGGAAACTGCTCAATGCTCACTCGTAACACAGTCGTTTTATGGACTTTTGTCACCAAATTTTCAACATAGCCATTTTAAGACCTCTGCTCATGACTGGTGTCACTGTAATTTTCTTAATCTGACCCAAACATTGCTTTCGCACACCGACTGCACCATTGTGCTCTACATGTGCGGAAACACATTTTGGGTGAGATGTGAAAAATGGCAGCTATGTACTGCTCATAAGGAAGTGTGGTAAAATGGCAATGTTGAAAAACCTGGGCCAAATATTAAAAATGTCTGCAACTTGCGAGCCGCACGAGAACTGTCAGCGTGCACTCCTAAAACAGTCATTTTGGAATTTTTTCACCAAATTTTCAACATAGCCTTTTTAAGACCTCTGCTAATGAACAGTGTCACTGTGAGTTTCTTAATCTGTCCCAAACATTGATTGCGCACACCGACTGCGCCATTGTGCGCTACATGCGCGAAAACACATTTATGTCGAGATGTGAAAAATGACAGCTGTACTGCTCATAAGAAGGTGTGGTAAAATGGCAATGTTGAAAATCCGGAGTGCAAATATTAAAAATGTGCGAACTTACCAGCATGTGTAGGAACTGCGCAACGCACACTCGTGAATCAGTCATTTTTAGAAATTTTTTTCACCAATTTGCAACTTAGGCTTTTTGAGAGCCCACCTTATGAACACTGGCATCATCGTTTATTAATCGGTCCTGAAAGGTGATTTCGCAGTACTATAGAAATCACCGGGCCCCGATTATACGCCATGACAGTGACAGAATTCATGGAGGGGTCCCAAAACCCCATGTTGAAATTTGGTGCCAAGAATCAAAAAAAAACCTGAGATATACTAAGTTGAAAGAACCCTATTTATTACATTATACAGCTTACGGCATTTCTTCCAGTTACATGATCGGCTTTGAAGAGTGCAGACATGTTCGCAGTCCACAAAAGATCGTCACGCCGGACTGCGAAGAGGTGAGTATGGGTGAGGGTGTGGGGAGGTAGGGTGCGCATGATGGGTGGGGGGCAGGGAGACTACGAGGACCTTTTTTATTTATAGGGTTTTTTTTTACACTAAAAGGCAGCGGATGGCCACACTGGGATGGGCTCCCGCGTACCAACTGGAAAAACTGTTTGAGAATGGAGGCCAGAGGGTCACATCCTCATCAGCCACAACAGCTTGCCACGCTGGGTGGGCCCCAGCATGACCACTAAAGCTTTTTAGGAGGGGGCGGAGTTGGATGAGGACTCCCATCAGCCTATAACAATCTTTGCAGCTGAGATGGCTCCCAGCGTAACCTCACTTTTTATTTTAGAAGTGTAAGCAGCGAAGTTAGGCACCGTCAGCTACACGTGTGGCAGAGGCCGGGAGCCCTGGCCACATGCGATCGTGCGTGTTGGGAGGGCGCCTCACTGAGCGGTACTCTCTCACCAACCACGCAGGACTGGAGCACGGATTACCACACTGTTTGCACATAAATTAAACAAACATAAAAAAGGGATCATCATCACAGAGGAGGTTTGGAGCATAGGGACATTGATATATAGTTGCCTCTTTTATTATTTTCTAGTTTTAATACACCAACTATATTTTCTTGTTCACAATATTTGTCTAATTTCTTAAAACCTTCCATGAGTTACATGTGACAATTTCTTCATAGTAGGCTATTCAAACCGATATTACCCTTACACTAAAACCAATGTTTTCACTTTGTTTTAAACTGCTATCCTATTAGCTGCATAGTATGCGCCTGGTGCTATAGTGCTGCTCCTTAAGAGTTAGTCCAAATTTGGCCCCAAAAACTGGATCCCTTGTTGCCCTATAGACCAGGCACATGTCGCCTCTCAGTCTCCTATATTTCAGTGTATACATCTTTAGCTCATCCAATCTCTCTGTGTAGTTTTTATTTCTTACATCAAGAATTAATCTTGTTGCTCTCCTCTGAACCCCTTCCACTCTCCTGATATCAGTCTTATATCCAGGTGGCCAAAACTGGGCACAAAACTCCAGCCTCTGCCTCACCAATGAACTGTAAAGCGCCACTACCACCTCTCTCCTCCTACTTTTAATATGCCTACTTATACTATGTAATATGCCCCCTGCAACCATTATCATCTGACCACAATGCTGGTTAAACTTTAGGTCATTTGATACCCTGATTCCCAGATCCCTTTCATCAGTTACCTTCCTCGGCTGTATTCCATTTAACTCATATTCTGCCAGGATGTTATTCCTACCAAAGTGCATCACTGCACATTTGTCCATATTAAAGAAAAGCTTGGCATCCCTTGCCCATGTTTCCATTTTATTTAATGCTGTTTGTAGCTTTTGTATATCCCCAGTGTTATTAATGGTAAAGCCATTCCTGGTATCATCTGCAAATTTAGACTCCCATACTTCCCCTCCTCCTGTCAGTGAGCGTATATATATTGAACAAGCAGGGCCCCAAGACCAATCCCCGAGGGACCCCACACTCCACGCTTAACCACTCCGAAAACTCACCCGCTAAACAAACTCTCTGTTTCCTATCTCTCAGTCATGCATCTACCCATTTAGTAATATGCCCAGGGATATTATGGTCTATTAAGGCATCAATTAGTTCTCCATGAGGGACTTTGTCGAACGCTTTGGAGAAGTCTAAGAATATAACATCAGCTGCCCTACCCTCATCCAGTGCCTTAGTTATATGCTCATAAAATTCTAATAAGTTTGTTTGGCATGAGAAGCCCTTTTTGAAACCATGCTGTGCTTCATCCACATCTCCAGACATTTCCATGAACTCCCCAATATACTCCTTTATGATGGTCTCTAACATTTTCCCCAGGATGGTAGTCAGACTTACAGGTCTGTAATTTCCCGCCTCCTGTCTGGATCCCTTCTTATGTATAGGAATGACATTTGCCCTCCGCCATACCTCAACAGCCTCCCCTTCATCCAAAGAGGTTTGGAAGATTTCTTTTACAGGATCAGCCAGGACAAGTGCCAATTCCTTTAGGACTCTAGGGTGAATTTCATCAGGCCCTTGTGATTTACCGGGATCTAATTTTAATAATCACTCTTTAATATCCGTACTATTCAATTTAATTTTGTTGCCCTTATTTTCTAAATGAACCTCATTTCCTGTTTATTTGGTATTAAAGACTGATGAGAAGTAATTATTTAAATAACCTGCCATTTTTTTTATTATCATTTAATAGTTCCCCATCCTGATCCTTAATGGGTCCAACAATAGTTTTACCCCCTCTTTTATCATTTATGTAATTATGGAATGATTTATAATTATCCTTCACTTTGTTTACTAAAGTTATCTCATGTTTGTATAAAACATTTTTTAGATACATTAGTGAAAACAGGAAGTCCAAGGGAGGATAGTAAGACTGAAAGGGGGAGGGTTCTATAGAAGTTGCCAACCTTCTGCTCATCAGAGCAGTGGAGCCTGCCCCCCCTGTCCCAGAGGGGCAAAGGCTTCTATTCCAGATATTTCCTTACCCAAAAGAAAAATGGGGACTGGCGACCCATTCTGGACCTCAGACTCCCGAACAAGCATTTAGCAAAGTCAAAGTTCAGAATAGTCACTTTGGCTATGATAATTCCAACTCTCCAGCACGAGGACTAGTTGGCATCCTTGGATCTCAAGGACACTTATTTTCACATCCCAGTCCGGCACAGCCACAGAAAGTACCTAAGGTTCAGACTTCCATCAGGTCACTACCAGTTTGCAGCAATACCCTTTGGCCTAACCTCAGCCCCAATGGCATTCACCAAGTGCCTAGCTGTAGTGGTGGCTCACGTGAGGTGGCAAGGGGTCATTGTATTCCTTACCTGGATGACTGGCTAGTCATAGGGCAATCCCCCCAGCACACCAGAGACTCTTTACTCTCACTGGTGCACCTTGGAATCTCTGGGATTCCTGATAAACACCCAGAAGTCCCAAGTGGAGCCTGTGCAGGTTCTGGACTTCATAGGGGCAGAGCTGAACACCCTGCAAGGCAAAGCATTCCTGCCTCAGGACAGGGTAAACAGTATCTTGGAGCTGGCAGGCTCTTTCAAGCTATGCAGACCCAGGCCAGCAAGACTCATCCTACAGCTATTGGGCCACATGACAGTGGCCACAGCTGTGGTACCAGGATCAACGTTCCAAAAAAGAGACATACATAGTTCTACTTAAGAGCTCACTGGTCTCAAAGAAGGGATCCTTTGGCCAAACTGGTGCCTGTCACAAAAATCCTACTGCAGGCTCTGCAGTGGTGGTTGGACAGAGAGAACCTCAGGGAGGGAACTCCTTTTCAGAAGGAAATTCCATCGGTGGTGCTTACCACAGGTGCCTTTCTTTTAGATTAGGGGGCACACATGTACGACCTCATGGCCAGCGGTATATGGTTCCCCCCAGGAATCACTTCTGCATATCAGCCTATTAGAATGCAGGGCAGTTTACCTGGCTCTTCAGTCATTTTCACCTCAGCTCAAGGACAAGGTAGTGCAGGTCAGAACAGACAACACTACAACCATGTAGTACATCAACATGTAGGGAGGCACCAGCTCAGCCTTACTGTGCACAGAGGTCATGGAGATCTGGAACCTGGCCTACTCCCTTCAGGTGTCTCTGTCGGACATCCACCTACAAGGAAAGGACATCATTCTGGCACACTCCCTCAGCAGAATCAGCCAGAACCCCCACAAGTGGTCCTTGAACACACAGGTGTTGGCATCAGTATTCAGGAGGTGAGACACACCACAGAATGATCTGTTCACCTCCACAGGCAGCCGCCAGCTGCCACAGTTCTGCTGCAGACCTCCAACCTGGGGAACGGTGTCAGTGGATGCCCTAGCATTGGATTGGTCAGGCAGATTCCTTTGTGCCTTTCTTCCTTTCCACCTGTTACTCAAGAGTTCTGATGAAACTAAGGTCACAACCTGCAACAATGATCCTAATGGCACTTGATTGGGCAGCCGTGGTATTCCCTCCTGCTAGCCCTATCAGTGTCGCAGACAATTCACCTTCCTCAGAGGCACACTCTCCTGACATCCTTGCAAGGCAGGATTCTATATCCCAGTCTCAGGTCTCTCTGTCTGAAGGCCTGGCTCTTGAAGGCTTAGAATTTGCTAGTCCGCACTTCTCTGAAGAGGTCCTGAATGTCCTCAGGGTCTCCTGGAAACCCTCAACCAGGAATATGTATGCTTCCAAATGGAAGAGGTTTTCAGTCTGGTGTGGGCATAGAAGTGTTAATCCCTCTAGAGCAGATTTACCTTTCCTTCTGGACTACCTGACCCACTTGCATTCACTAGGCCTTAGGCCTTCTACCTTGAAGGTACACCTAGCTGCAATTTCAGCATATATTTCAGCTGGTAAGGACATGGCTGTCGTCAAGGCACAGGTCAGGACGCATAGGATGACCAGGAGCAGTTGTAAAATTTGCAATGAGTGTTTTATTATTATTAATAACAGCAAAATAAAAAATACAGATTTGTTCAGTGCAACTATTTACAAAAGCAGTTCAAACAGAGATAACAGAGTCCCTTCTTCTGACTGTTTCTTCTCAGTTTCAAATCTCGGTCTCTCTCTCTAGCAAAAACATTGCTGCTCTTTTTATAAGTTTTTGTCTGGAAACTCGTTATGAGAGCCTGCTTCTCACAGAATGTTCTTGTAAGTTTACAAAATGTTCTTGCCAGTTTCATTCCTTGCAGGTGCAGCAAAACAGTATATGGTGTCCCAGAACTGACCTCTTGTTGACAACTCTGCAAAGGGCTTAAAAACTCCATCTCAGGTTAACATCTTGAGTTCCAAATAGCTTTGCAGTCATTTCAACAGTATAACTGTATACAGTTTTAAACAAAGTAATCCCAGTATCGCATACCGTTGTACACAGAGATTCACATATATTTTTATACCCTCAGATATGCAAGGGGGAAGAAAAGACAGAAATAGCAAGGGAAGGCAGAGAGATAGCGAGAGGCAGAGAATTGTGAAACCATCAGAGTGGATCAGTTCCTAGATCTCACAAGAAAATTTGGTTGCGCAACCAGATAGAGAAGAGACAGAAAGGGAGAGGATAGAACAAATCCTTGCATTTTAACTCTTTTTGCATAACAAATGGAGCTGGGCCTTATTCAGCCCTGTCACAATGGCTATGGCATCTCACCCAGTCTTCAGGAAATTCTTTAAAGGACTCCTTCACCTCCACCCTCCCCTTAGGGAGCCAGCCCCATCTTGGGATCTGAACATTTCTATTGCCAGGCTAATGGAACCCCCATTTGAGCCTGTGGCAACTGCAGACCTAAAATATGTTATCTGGAAAGCTGTCTTCTTGGTAGCCATTACTTCTGCCAGGTGAGTGAGTGAGCTGCAAGTGAGCTGCAGGCCTTGTGCAAAGATGTGAATTATATCTCCTTTCACAGTAATAAGGTGGTGCTCAGGACTAATAGGAAATTACTTCCTAAGGTGGTTTCAGATTTTCATCTGAACAAGTCCATAACAGTACCAGTGTTTTTCACTGTCAGTTCCAGCTCAGGTGAGCATAAGGTGCATAGCCTGCATGTCAAAAGGGTACTCAGCCACTACCTAGACAGGACCAGAGCCTCCAGGCCAGAGCATACCCAGTTCCTCACCTATGGGGAAGTAAGTAAAGGTAAACCAGCTTCCAGAAAAACTGTTGCACGCTGGATAGTGGCCTACATTCAGTTCTGTTACAGTAAAGTCGATAAACAGCCTATCCCCCCAGGTCTTAGAGCACATTCTACCAGGGGTGCAGCTGCATCAGTAGCTGCAGCAAGGGACATCCCCTTACTGGAGATTTGCAAAGTGGTTAAATGGAAAACTGTTCACACTTTCACGTTGCCAGTGGTCTACAGGACCCAAGGCAACATGGTTTTACTGGGGGGAGGTTGTGCCAAACTAACCTCATTTAATTTTTTGACTGGGTGACAAGGGAGGTGGCTGGGGGGGACAGTGATGTGGCCTACCTGGTCTTCAGCAAGGCCTTTGACACTGTGCCATATAGAAGGCTGTTAAACAGACTGGAGAACATGGGAGTGGGTAGGACGGTGGTGTGGTGGGTGGGGAACTGGCTGGATTGCAGGTGGTGGTAAATGGCTGTCACTCAGCAGAGGGAAGGGTGACCAGTGGGGTGCCACAGGGATCAGTGCTGGGTCCAGTCCTCTTCCAACACCTTTATCAGTGACATTACAGAAGACCTAGAGGAGAGAATTTGCCTGTTTGCTGCTGGCACAAAGCCAGAGGGTGTGGATAGAATGAGCAGAGATCTGCACAAGCTTGAGGACTGGTCACGGGGGTGGCAGTTGAGATTTAACGCAAAGAAAAGCAAAATAATGCACATGGGGCACAAAAACCCAGGAACAATATATCAGCTGGGGGGGAGGGGGAGGATATAGCATGCTCCAAGCAAGAAAGGGACCTAAGGGTTATCATCTCTGATGACCTCAAGGTAGGGAGTCAATGTGACATGGTGGCTGGAAAAGCAAATAGGATGTTGGGTTGCTTAGGCAGGTGTATCACCAGCAGGAAAAGGGAGGTCATAATTCCACTATACAAGACGTTGGTGAGGCCACACCTCAGGTACAGTGTCCAGTTCTGGAGGTCTTACCCACGCAAGGACATAGACAAGGTGGAGGCAGTTCAGAGGAGGGCAACCAAGATGGTGCAAGGATTGTATCACAGAACCTGTGAGGACATGCTGAAAGACTTAAATATGTACTCCGAGAGATGATTGAGACATATACGCATTTCACAGGAGGAAGGAACAAGAAAAACGCAGTCTTTCATAGGAAAAGATGCTCCAGGACTAGGGGACATAGGATGAAACTGGAGGGAGGGAGGTCCAGAGGGACTGTGAGGAAGCACTTCTTCACAGAGAGGACGGTGGACAAATGAAATGCCCTGCCAGAGAAGGCGGTGGGGGCAGAACCGATTACAGGATTTAAGAATGCATGGGATAGGCATTAGGGGATCCTGGTAGTTTTTTGGGGGGGAGGGGACAACCTAGTTTTAGAGAAGCTTGAAGAAGCAAAGTTAAGGGCACAAATGGGCAGACTAGGTGAGCCGAAGGCCCTTATCTGCCATCAACATCTATGTATCTAGTCCAGAAGTGATGTCAAATTAGGCACTGCAGTCCTGCAGAACCTTTTTCCTAAATAGGTTCTGTACCCAACCTCCCAAAATACTGCTTGGTAGTCTGAATTTTTTCGGTAGTCTAGCTAGTTAGATAATTAGAGGGTCTTCACTCTGTTAGGCTGTGCAGTGAATCTGAGCGTTATCAGAACGCAGCATTTACTTTTTTTTTTTCTATCTGAGTTTGTAGGGTTTTTCTAATTTTTCTTCCCTTTCCCATCCCCTGTCGAAGGCCCAGATGCGCACGTGGGAGGTGTGCGCACAGCAGCACAGCTAGACACCCCCTCTTCGCCATCTCCTCCCACCTGTACAGTCGCCGGACTCCACCCGCGATGGTGGAATTACCGAGAGGCAACCACCTCCCCAGGAGAGGAGAGCTGCTGCTAGGCAGCTCAATCCTGCTCCCTCCATACCCCCCATGCCGGCTCCCTGACGGACCGAGGTTGTTCCCGAACCAGGGTCCCTGGTGTGGCGCGAGGTAAGGGGTCCAGCGTCTCAACCCTCAGCACCACCAGGCTGGCTGGAACGTAGCATTTACTAAGGGCAGCAGTTTGAAATTGGCACGAGCCAATGAGAGTTCCATTATTTACATACATTCCATTTTCTGCAGGGCAGTGCGACACAGGAGGCTGACTGCATTAGTTTAAGCATACTGAGGGATCCCCTGGAAGAAACAAGATTACTATGGTTAGTAATTTTTCTTACAAGACAAGGGCATAAAGGGTCGGGAGGTGGACACTGGCCCTTTCACAGTGGAAAGAGTCCTCAGGAAGCTGTCAAAGTTAAATGTAGACAGGGCAATGGGTCCAGATGTGGTGCACCCCAGGTTGCTGAAGGAGCTAATAGAGGAGCTGGCTGCACCTCTGACAACTCTGTTCAGCCAGTCACTAGAAACAGGGGAGGTACCGGCGGACTGGAAGAGGGCAGATGTAGTCCCACTCCACAAAAGTGGAACTAGGGAGGAGGCGGGAAGTTACAGGCCGATCAGCCAGACTTCGGTAGTGAGCAAAGTAATGGAATCACTACTGAAGGAAAGGATTGGAGAATACCTTGTTACCAGAGGTCTACAAGATCCGAGGCAACATGGATGGATTCACTGGAGGGGGGGGTCGGGGTCCTACCAGACAAACGTGGTTGAGTTCTTCGACTGGGTGACGAAGGAAGTGGACCAGGGAGGGACTGTTGACATGGCCTGTCTGGATTTCAGCAAGGCCTTTGATGCCGCTCTACATAGAAGGCTGGTAGACAAACTAAGTAGCCTAGGAGTAGGTCCTAAAATAGTAAAATGGGTGGAGAGTTGGCTTAGTGGTGGGAAATGGGGTACACTCTGGGGAGGGCAAGGTGACTAGTGGTGTGCTGCAGGGGTCAGTATTAGGCCCGGTCCTCTTCAGTGTCTTCATTAGAGACATTGCAGAAGGACTGGAGAGGAAGTTGTGCCTAGTTGCGGATGACACAAAAATTTGCAACAGAGTAGACACACCTGGGGGGGGGTGTTGAAAGAATGAGGGAGGATCTAAAGAAGTTGGAAGAATAGTCATGAGTTTGGCAGCTATGATTCAATGCAGAAAAGTGCAAAATCATGCACTTGAGGCACAAAACACAGGGGCAACAAAACAACTCGGGGGAGGGGTATTAGCAGTCACAAAACAGGAAAGAAACCTGGGAGTTACAATTTCTGATGACCTGAAGGTATCTAAACAGTGTGACAAGGAAGTGGGAAAGGCTAGTGGAATGCTCGGATGCATAGAAAGAGGGAGGTAATAATACCCCTGTATAGTTTACTGGTGAGACCCATCCTTGAGAACTGTGTACAGTTCTGGAGGCCCCATCTCTGAAAGGACATAGACAGGATGGAGACGGTACAAAGGAGGGCAACCAAAATGGTGCAGGGCCTGCATCAGAAGCCCTGCAAAGAAAAGCCTAAGGATTTATATATGTACTCCCTAGAAAATGGGAGGGAACGGTAGGCTATGATAGAGACATTCAGGTACCTCACAGGAATAAACAAGGTACAGGGAGGGAGCATTTTCCAAAGGAAAAGATGCTGAAAGACAAGGAGTCACTATATAAAAGGGGGCGCGCGCTAAGAGGAAGTACTTCTTCATGGAGAGGGTGGTAGATGCTTGGAACTGCCTCCCAGATGAAGTGGCGGGGCTGGAATGGCCACAGGATTTAAGAATGCATGGGATAGACACAAGGGAATCTTAGAAGCAAGGGGGGGTGGGTGTAAGCCAGAATCCAAGTAGTGTTTCTGGTAGTACTATAGATTGGGAATTTAGGACAGACTAGGTGGGCCAAGTGGTCTTTATCTGCCGGCAACAACAACTTCTAAGATGTATGGCCAATTCTGTTGCTTATTTCAAAAATGTCCCTGCTGCTGACATATGTGCTGCAGCCACATGGATCACTGCTCACTAAGCATTACAGTTCGGACGTCGTCTTTCGTAGATGCGCTGGTGTTGGTCTTGCTGGACTGCCAGGCCTCCTGTCCTAATTACATATCATCAAACTGTGCCTTCTTCCCTACTGCTTTTCACTTCTTGGGAGTTGTTCCAGAGAAGTAGCCTGATGGAGGAGATACCCTTGATGAAGACAGAAGTTACACAAGGACTTACCAGAACAGTAGATCTTCGGGTAGGTCTCCTCCGTTAGCCATGCTGTAACTTCCCTCTTTCCCCTGTTCTGTATGCTAAGGGTTATATCAGATACTGTGTCTAAAGCTTTACTGCATGCATCATATTTATTGCCAGTCCCATGCTTCTCCTTGTATGCCTGGTGCTGGTTTATTCACGGTTGGAGGCCTTCCAAGGGTTATTTTCGTTGGGGAAGTGAGGAGTGATAGGGCCACCCACATTTTATGTGTGTCGATACTGCACGTCATTGTGGGCGGCCCCTGGCTAGCAAAATGTTTCCGAGTGGTCCTGATGCTAACTACTTACAGCTCGAAAGGTGTGGCCTAATGAAGGAGAATAGATTCTCTCTCGATCTATTTTTATGTTTTTTGGTTTTTTTTTGGTATACATATTATATAAGTCCGTGCCAAATTTGGGTTAGTCATTTATTTTTCATGTGAATTGCTGAACTCCCTTTAGCCTTGCCACATTTTGTCTTAACAGAAATAATTGGTCTGGAGAGCCTTAAGAAAAACTTCAAAACAGTTTAGTAGAAGGAACACTTGAAGCTAGAAGTGTTGCAAAGTTTTACTTTCTGGGTGAATTGTTAGCAAATAACAGACTTCACACTTACCCTGCACTTCAACAATTCATAGTGTAAAGTAAATTTAAAAAGAAAAAAAAAGTTTAAAAAGTAAGTTCCCAGGGACTTCTGGTTCTGTCTTTTCCCTGTGAAGACATGAACTGCCGCTGCTGTTGCCCTCAGGGATCTAAATCCATTGTAATCTACCCTAAAGAGACGGTCTGTACAACACTGAAGTATCTGCATCAGCAATGGACAGCATGCCGGCCAAGATAAAACCAAAAGACTCACTTCTTGACTACTTGCAATGGCCAAAATCCACAGAGGTGCCAGACACCAGGGCCTGTAGCCGAAGCCACTCAACCTCCATAACATCTGAACAATACAGTGACCTGTAGTTAGGAGAATGAGGAAAACCGAGAACTAAACAAGTTTAGCTCCAAAATGGATTGCCTTGAAAAGGCTGTTGGCAAAAACACCGAAGTGCTAGCAGAAGTGGCCCAGTAGACCACACACCTCGAAGGGGTGCCTAAGAGAGGCCTCGGAGCAGTTTGGAACAATATGACCGTCTGTTACGCTGCTTGCACAGACGAGAACAGGGGCTCACAGATAAGATTGACCATCTGGAGCTCCGTTCTCATAGAGACAACCTCAGATTATATTAACTGCCAGAAGATACTGGAACAAGTAGCATGGAGGAATTCCTGGACTCATTCCTCAAAGAGCTGCTTAACTTACCTACACGATCTGGTCAAAATTGTCCAGGTTCACAGGGTGCTCTCAAAAAAAACACGTGGACCCTAAAGCCAAACAGAGGTCAATTGTTATGAAATGTATGTACTACAGAATGAAACCAGGATCCTCCAGGCAGTCTGGAACAAAAAGAACTGTTGTTCAGGGATCGGAGGCTCTACATGGATCAGGACACCTCTCTACATAAAAAGGCGAACCCTCTTAAGCATTAAAACAAATCCTGGCATCACAAAGCTTGAAAATGCACCTCTACGCTCCTGCTAAGTTCAAGATTTTCTTGCCTAAGGGTTCAACATTTTTCAAAACACTGGCTGAGGCTAAGCAACACTGAAATCACTTGGAGTACCTCTGGACCTCTACGCACACCCAGATCTGGTAGCGGAGATCATGGAAGACTCTGAGCTATAGAAGAAGGCCTCCTGATTGAAAAAGAACCACCACCCAGCCTCACAGTCCCCTGACCCCAAAGACTAGAGGAGAGGACCATTTGACTGCAGGACAGGTGGACCAAATGCAACATCAGATTCCCAGGAAATGACCTGAAGGGCTCTTGGCATGAGGGAGAAGCCAGGCTTTTGCGGTAATTTGTAGCGATCACCACATAACTGCAAGCCTTGCTTTGGCATGGTGCAGAACTGTTAAATTCCCTTTTTGGTTGATAAGACCAGCAGGCTGAGCGACATGCTTGGGGAGTGGAAGCCCCAAGCGAATGACTGATATTTATGTGCTTTTGGGGTACCTAATTATTAAATGATTGGGATGGGGAGGGATCTGTATCCAGGGGTTGGGGTTTCCTAGTGGTAATACACAGTAGGACAATTAAAGGTTGCAGTGCACCCCTCTGTAGTTCTTTGGTATGGCCCGTTTCCGACCTCTGGCCTTGGGTTGGACCGACCCCCATTGGTCACCTTGCCCCGGACCAGTTGGAGGGCAGTCAGTGGGAACAAATCAGATAGCAAACAAGGTTGGCTTGGCACTGATTCCCGATTTGGGACCATGGCAGATGCCTGGTCGTATCTGCTGTGGTAGGACTCCTTCAGAGCAGCTGAACTGGCAGAGCCCCCCCCCTTGAATTTGCCTCCCAACACAGACAGGTAAGCCAGGCCATGGCATGCACAACAGCGAGCCTGCAACGGAATAGAGCCATGAGTGTCACGCTGTTTTGGGGGGGGGGGGCAGCTAAAGGGCTATACAGAAAGCACAGTAGGGGAGTTGGGCACCCCTTCACAACCAAAACATGAGAACTTGCGGGTCAGAGGGGCCCCAGGGTGGGGGTGAGGGTTACCCGTGGCCCAGCTGGTGCCCAGAGTCACAGACTCTACTCCAAGGTGTTAGGCCCATCTTCCAAAACTACCCTAAAGTACGAAAGCATGTGAAGTGTGCTGGCCTCACCTCTCCTCACCATCAGAACCAAAGGATTTTAACAAAATGGCTGTGTCTTTTTTGCAGTGGGGGAAGGCAAAGCTGGACCAAACTAAAAGATTGCCTGATAAGCACTGAGGGAAGGAGCTGGGCTCCGTTCCTTAGCAGATAACAGAGGGATAAGAGTTGAGAGGGCCCCAAGATGAGGGTGGGGACACTCGCAGCCTAGCCGACGCCACTGCCATGGACCCCACTCAAAGATGGTATGCTTATTCCTTAGATATTCACTAAAAATACCACCAACAGCTTAATCTGGTTCAAGGTCAGTTGGCATTCACCTGTATCCCGGTCGTGCCTAAAAATAGGCAGGATTTGTCTAGTGCACTTACCCGGTCAACAAAAACTAAATAAATAAATATATCCAGATGCACAAGAGTTGGTCTTGCCCCTTACAAATAGTAGGAGAAGGTTTAAGGAAAGTGGCTATATCCCATTATGCATTCTGTGCCGGCGACGTGCATCAGCATAGGAGTTAAATGTGGGGGGTGGGGCTGAAGGATGGCTGGCCTGGGAGCAAGGGCCTTACCCGTGGTGGATCGGCACCTTATTGGGCTAAGGGGCCCAAAGGTCTCCAGTGTCATGCCACCACAGCAGGCTAGATTGTTCAGAATAATGCCAGGTAACCTAGTAGACATATGATAGGCAACTGGAGCCTGGGACATCAGAAATTACAAACATAAATACATAGTCACTGGCAGAAAAAAGCCCATAGGTCTATCAAGTCTGCCCAAGTGTGCACCTCACAGTTTAGTACTCCTGCAGCTGCCCCCCCCGACCCATTCCCTTCCTGTCATCCCTTCTCCCCTGTCTTTCCCTCATTTTGTTCTTGCCTGTACTTACCCTGCCTCTGACTATACAAGGGCAGGATACCCTCCTCTTTCCTGGAGGTGATACCCCTGGCAATGCACCCCAGCATCCAGTTGGTCCTTGCTGCCACCCTCCTGCACTGCACTGTGCTGATACCTTCACGTCCCCTGTGACTAGTACCCCAGGTCCTTCTCCTCCTCTGAAGTTGATATCTGCACTCCCCCCACCCAGTAGCTGGTCCTGGGGTTTCTGGCTCTGAGGTACCTACCTTACACTTCTTAGCGTTAAATCCCAACTTCCACACATCTGATCAGTGCTCTAGTGTAGCTATATCCTCCCTGAGAGCCTGCCTACCTTCCTCACTGTCCACTTTTGCACATATCTTTGCGAACAGGCTGATCTTACTCTTGGCCCCCTCTACAGTGTCCCCTATAAAGACATTAAATAAAATGGCCTAGCAGTGAGCCCTGTGGTACCCCATTAGTCACAGGTCTTGTCTTGGATGTCTCCTCCCTTACAATTACCCTCTGCTGTCTGCTCTGAAGCCAGCTCCTAACCCACCCCACTAGTTTCTCCCCTGCCCCCAGGTCCCTCAGCTTGCCCAATAACCTACCATGTGGCACTTAGTCGAAAGCTTTGCTTGAAGTCCAGATACAGGACATCCACAGCATGGCCCTCATCAGCCGCTCTTGTGATCCAGTCAGAGAAGTCGATTAGGTTAATCTGGCATGATCTTCCCGAGACAAACCCATGCTGTTGCTTGTCCTGGAGTCCATTACTGTCCAGAAAGGTTATCAGCCTCTCCTTCAAACTGGTCTCCATCAGCTTCCCCACTATCGAAGTCAGGCCTACTGGTCTGTAGTTGCCCGGTTCGTCCTTGGACCCACTCTTGTGGAGGGGCACCACGTGAGTCATCCTCCAGTCCCTGGGCATACTCCCTGTCTCCAAGGAGGTGTTAAACAGGTCTGCCAGAGGGCCTGCCAATACCTCTGCCAATTTCTTCAGGACTCTTGGATGTACACCGTCTGGTCCTGGTGTCTTGTCCACCTGCAAGGATTTAAGGCCTTTTAGAACCCTGTCCTCCTTGATGACCCCGTCTGTTACCTTTTCTCCCCACACCCCTTTCCCTTGTGCTATTGGGCCATCCTTTTCTTCCGTGAACACTGAGCAGAAGTACTCGTTGAGTGCCTCTGCCTGGTCCTCCCCTTTTTCTGCCCATCCCTCCTCCCTCCTGATTCTGACAATCTTGTCCCTACAATTCCTCTTCTCCCTAATGCACTTAAAGAACTCCTTATCCCCCTTTCTGATCCCCTGAGCCAATCCCTGCTCCCTTGCTGCCTTGGCTGCCCTACTCACTTCCCTAGATATCTTCGAGTACACCTCCTTGTCTACCTCTCGCCTAGATTTCTTGTACCCGTTGAAGGCTACCCTCTTTTCCCGCCACTTCCCTGCTGAGCCAGTTAGTTTTTTTTTTAACCTGGACTGCTTACTGTGAGACTTGGCACATGTGTTCATGGCCTCTGTCAGGCCCTTCTTTATGATAGACCAGTTCAGTTCAGCATCCATCCCTGGGCTAATTACAGCAAGATGCCCCCCTAGGATGCTGCCCATCCTGGCAAATCTGCTTTCCTGAAGTCTACCACTGTTGTCCTGGTCTTAGCCACTTCACTCCCTGTGTTGAGGAAGAACCACATTGTGCAGTGGTTGCTTCCTGGTAGTGGGTCCTGTACTACCACATCCTGGTCTTGGTCCCCATTTTCTAACACAGTATCTAGTATGTCCCCCTCCCTGGTGGGCTCTGACACTCCCTGCTCTAGGTAGCTGTCCTGGATAGCCTCAAGCAATACTTGTTCCTTGGTGTTTGTGGTAGTCATGGTCTGCCAGTCAGTCCCAGGTTGTAGTCACCCACTATGACCGTACTCCCAATTCTGGTTATCATTGTCACAGAAGGGAGACTTATAGCTGCAGCAGCAATATAATTAACCTTGGGGCTGGCCCTGTTATGTGGACCTCAGTAAACGATCGAGGGGTAGTAGCAATTTGAATACAGTGGTGGTTCGTGCCATGGGGGGAAATGGTGTACATTCAGAGTTGCCAGGAGGGAAGGGGTTAGTAGGGTGGCCCACAAAGCACATGATTCACACAGGGTCTCTCAACAGGGACCTCACTCTATCGGCCACACTACAACCTGCAGGTCGGCAGGGTGCTTCAGTAACCTATTAAAGGGTAATTTATAGTTGAAAATGTTTCATGTTTGTGATTATTAATTGTTGTGATGTTTATGACACTGTCAGGGAGGTAACAAGGTGCTTGCTACCTCAGAAAGGGAGTGGGAGGTGGGAAGTAACTTGTATTCCCAACCAGGTATTCTAGTCACCACGAACATTGAATCCTGGTGGAGGCGAGGAAGACAGTGAGTTACAATATCAGGGACGTAAATAGCTCTATTAAGTACACAAGAGTGTTAACTGAACTCAGAAAACCCAGAATGGAGGTTGCCTTTTTGTTATAGGAGACCCACCTGACTCAGAAGGGGCAGAGCTGGAGGGATCGTGGTTGGGGAAAGTTTTCTAAGCCACTTTCCAACAACAGCCCCATAGAAGGGTTGTGACGGTTCTGTTGCATATGGACTACCCTTTTGCAGTGCAGAACAGTTCCCTGGATCCAGAAGGAAGAGTCATTCTCCTCAAGGGCACATATAGGGCAACACCCTGTACCCTCTTAAACATATATGCCCCAGAAGATGACTGGGAGAATGCAGAATTCCTGAAGAGGGAATTCTAAAGTCCACTCCACCCCAGGAGAGCTCTTTATTGTGGAAGGGGACTTTTAACTCGGTTCTAGTTCTGGAGCAACGACTAGCCTAAGAGGGCTGGCCAAAGGACTGGGTTTAATGGAGGTGTTTGCCAAGCTCATTTACAAAGAGGTCCTAGGTAGGACAGCATACAATAAAAACTAGACGAATCAATATACAGTAGTAAGGAAGCTATGAACATAGCACAGGAAACAAGTTTAGAAGATGTACACTGCAGTACAGGTCAGTGAATAGAATGCAATGAAGAAGAATACATAATAATATATATCTTATACAAAATTATACAGTTTGAATATGGAGTACCAGTTGTATAGAAAGGGAGTCGCTGATTTATGTACCTGATATGCATATGTACATTTCAGGAGGAATATATATCTTGACTGAGTACCAAATAAATGCAGAATGCAGTGGCGGTCATACATTTAGGCTATTACAGGTTCATACCTCATTGCATACATTTTCTGTAAGTGATTTGAAAACACCAAGGCTAACTGTGCTAGTGTATTTAAGGGAATTTTTGCAGGTTATTCCAGATTGTAGGGATGACACTGCTGATTGCTGTTTTACCGTACTGGGTAGCATATCTCGGAATGTCTAAGAGAATATAATTACTTTTCCTTAATGAATACCTAGTGTGAGACCTGTGAACGAGATCTGAAATGTACTGTGGTAAATTTTTAGTTATTACTTTGTAAGCACATGTATAGATTTTTTAGCTTCCTTGTTGTTAGGGATGTCCACCCTACAGTAGCATATAATACACAGTGGTGTGTTCTAGGTGCTGAATTAGTAGTATATCCAAGGGCCCTATGGTAGAGCACATCTAATTTGTTTAGGTAAGTGGAAGACCTGGGACTGTAGATCAAGTTTGCATAGTCCAATAAAGGGTGGAAGGTGACTTGTACTAATCTCTTCCTGACATCTAGTAGATAGCAATTCTTATTTCTATGAAAGAAGCCTAATCTGCTTCTTAGTTTTTTTTTGCATAGGGTTTCTATATGTGTGTGGTGAAGGACGGGTGACTGTAATTGCATAACCCAAGATAGTTTAAGTTGTCCACTACTTAAAGTGTATCTCCTAGTAGTGTGGTTATGGTGGGAAAAGATAAATGGAGGATGCAGAGCTGGCCAACGAGAAAAAACATTACTTTTGTCTTTTTTGCATTAAACAGTAATTTGGATTGGAATAGGTGTAATTTCAGTTGATTAAACTCTGATTGGCGATCAGCGCATACATTGGTTAGGGTGGGTCTAAAGATATAAAGGACTGTGTCATTAGCGTAGAAATACATGTTAGCCATACTGATATTCCTATTGAGATCATTAATGTAAATCATGAATGGTAGGGGGCCCAGGACTGAACCTTGTGGAACTTCTCTAGGTAGCGTTGTGTAGGAGGAGAAAGAACCCTCTACTTTGATTTGTTGCTGTCTGCCAATTAGATAATTTGAGAACCAAGATACTGCGGTTGCATCCAGGCCTACATTTTTTAACTTGCGTAGTGGTATACTGTGGTCGACTGTATCAAAGACTTTGTTAAAATCAAGGAATACAGCTTCTGTAATATGCCTGCAATCAAGGGCTGGTAACCAATCATTAGTGACGTTCACAAGGGTAGATGTAGTGCTGTGTTTGGATCTGAATCCAGACTGCATAGGAGTGATAAGGTTTGAGTGCTCTAGATAATCCCTTGGCTGAGCGGTAACTAGTTTTTCAAGGTGCTTGACAAGGATGGGGAGAATAGATATAGGTCTATAAGTACATAGATTACACGCATTGCCTGATTTGAAGAATGGTATAATGTGTGCCATTTTTCAGATGTGGCACTACCTCCACCCAAAAGTGAGGAACTGCTGTTGCTGGTCAGCACCCCACTGGGCCTACTCGAAGCTGGACCTTTTTCTGCTGTTTGTCAAGTGACTACATGCAGTGGACTATTACATCATTAACCCCATAACTTTGTCAGACAGTGCAGCAGTGGTACTGGGACTTGCTCTATCAACAAAGGTCAGAAACTCCTCATGAAGACTTAATATCTTCCTCACAAATAATTCAGATTTCAAAGACATTGTGGAGCAATGCCTGACGGAGTACATCTCCACATACCCCCTAGTGACACACCAGCAGCAATGTGGTGGGATGGTTTCAAAGCCGTGGTCATGGAGAGAACCATCAGCCTGGCCTCACACCTAAAGAATGAAAGGTAGAGGGAACAGTTGGAGCTCAAGGGAGAATTGTTGGCCTCGAAGTAGAGTTCAAAATAATGCTAGATGAAGGGGTCAATAAAAGGCTGGAGGAGTGCAGAGCAAAGTTAAATAAAATAATAGGTGACAAAATTGAAGGGTCCCTTAGATATTCACGCCAGCAGTTCAACGAAGCAGGCTAGTAAAATACTAGTTCCAAAAAAGCAGCATGCCACAGAAACACAAACAGCCAATTTTATCAACTAATTGTCGATTTTATTTTCACCACGATGAAAGCCCCTAGCGCCTCAGCTACAAACCTACTAGCATGGCAGTTGTGCAAAGGGACCAGTGGCAGAATGGTCCTACAAATCTGGGCAAGGAATACCTCTCTCCAGTATGTGGTTGACCCACATAGATTTGCTCAGGAATTCACAGCCTTTTATTAAAATTATACCTACAGGAATCCGTGGTACGTTATCAGGAAAAGCTGAATGAATTTTGATGGGGTAAAAGTTAAAAAGCTACAGGAAGAAGGCAGAGAGGCCCTAGAAGCCCCTGTCAGAATAGAGAAACTGCAGGTCACCCTAGGTGGCCTTTAAGACAGGTAAGGCTCCAGGTCTGGACAGCCTAGCTCCTGAATTTTAAGGAGGAGCTCCACCTGCATTTATACAGGGTATTCAGGGCGGCACAGGAGGGTGGGGCCCCCCCAACCTGGCAGTATGCCAAGATTTCCATTATTCCTAAGGCGAGCAAGGACCCAGCACTTTGCAGCTCCTACCAGCCCGTCTCCCTCCTCTGTGTTGATCAAAAGATTTTTCACATTGATTTTGGCCATCAGACTGCAGGGCTGTGTGGGGACTGTAGTCCACCCGGATCAAACAGGGTTTATAAATGGGAGGTTGATTCACGAAAGTGCAATTACTCTGACCAGGTTATAAACCCAGCAACTTATCTGGAATGGATATCATTAACTGCAGGTACTGCGGAACACTTTTCAGAAGGGCACTTTTACAGGATTTAGGACACTGTCCTACATGCTGGGCCATTGGAGATCTTAGGGCTCAGCTCCAGGCAGCATGGACAGAGATTGCACACCTCAAATTTCATATTCAAGAGGAAATATACTATAAGAACCACCTGCCATTTCCCCAACATCCAACAGAAGCACCTCGACTGCAGAGGGTAATTGGTCCAGGAGGTTGGCAGGTGGTTAGAAGGGGCAAATCGGGTGCCCCATCACTTTGTGCTCTCCAACATATTACCTCCACAAACAGGTATCTGCCTCTATCCCCAAAATCAAACAAAGGGGCAGAGGACACTGCAGAGCAGGACACTGCAGCACAGGAGCTAGCACAACAAAACTCACCCAAAACAGGAACCAAAACAAAAAAAGCAAAAAGGAAATCTAAAAAACTTCTGATTATAGGAGACTCCATGATTCGGGGAGTTGATACATATCTCCAGCCAGGGGTAATGGTCAGATGTCTCCCATGTACATCAGCGTGGAGAGACACTGACCGCATTGCTAAAATTGTTTAGGAAGCAGGAGAAAACATTGACGTCCTGGTACACATAGGGACTAATGATCTCGCCAGCCTGTCAGTTGTGGAGACCAAGGAACACCTCACCAGGCTGGGTGATGGACTATCATCCATTTCATCCAGCATCTCCTTCTCTGAGATCCTGCCAGCCTTGGGGCAGATGGACGGAAGGTCAGAGAAGGGAAGATAGGGAGGCTAAACATGTGGCTCAAGGGCTGGTGCCAGGAAAAAGGACACAAATTTGTAGGGAACTGGCAACAGTTTTGGGAGCGAAAGTTCTTTAAATTTGATGGACTGCATCTGACTAAGGAGGGAGTCAGTGCATTGGGACAGAAGTTTACATCTTTGCAGAATATTTAAACTAGCAAATGGGGAGAGGGGTGCAGCACCCCATACGTTGAATGGGAAGAACACCCTCCCCTCTCAGCTAGTGGTCAGACAGGAGTTCAGCATGTTTGCAGTTCATTTGCATCACCAGGTAAGGAAAATGGTCCAGCTCCCCATATAACGTATAGGGGAAATGCCAGACCTCACCCAACTACTAACACACTGAAATCTGGCCAATGGAAAATCATGTACACAAATGCTCGCAGTCTGGGAAACAAGATCCCAGACCTGCAGCAATTGGCGAGACGTGGTTTACCAGTAACCACACTTGGGAGACTTCAGTACCTGGCTATGTACTGTTCAGAAGAGACTGAGGTGCAAAAAGGGAGGGTGGAGTGGCCCTGTATGTCAATGAAAATATCAAAGCAACAGATATTCAGAATACACGTAAGGAGCCAGAAGAACTGTGGGTCACCCTGGAAACAGGAAATGGGACAGCCATAAGAACTGGGGTTGTCTACAGGCCCCCAGACTAGGGGGAGGACATAGACACATTACTGTTAGAAGATATACAAAATATAACAGCTAAAGGGGAGGTTCTGATAATGGGAGACTTCAACATGCCAGATACAGATTGGTCAATACCAGCAGGAACATCTGCCAGAACTAGACACATGGTGGATTCCCTGCAAGGGGAAGGCCTCAAGCAACTGGTACAACAACCCACAAGAGACAGGGCTATCCTAAATCTAGTACTGATTAACAGGGAAAGGATCACAGATCTCCAGGTAGAAGGTCACCTGGGGGCCAGTGGCCATCACATGGTATGGTTCAATTTGGCCACTACAACTAAATCATCCCATTCCAAGGCAAAGATATGGGACTTCAGAGGAGCTGACTTTGATAAGATGGCCAACAGAGTTAAGCTAGCCCTGACAAAAGAAATACAGGTGAGGGGCACAGGCAAAGTGGGTGGGCATTAAGATGCAATACTTGAAGCAACATCCCATTGTGTTAGAGAGAAAAGGAAGTGCAAAGAAGAAAGAAACCACTTTGATTCTCAAAAACAGTAGCAGAAAAGGTCAGAGCCAAAAGGTTGGCCTTCAGGAAGTATAAGGGAACACAGCGGGAGGAAGATTGGGAGGCATACCAAACTTCCCTAAGGGGAGCAGGGAAGGCAGTAAGGCAGGCAAAGGCCCACACCGAGGAAACACTAGCACAGACAGTAAAAGAAGGTGACAAGACTTTCTATAAATACATTACTGAAAGGAGAAAGTCCAGAGGGGGTATTGCTAAGATCAGAGGAGATGAGGGGCATGTGAGGAGGAGGAGGACCATGTAAAAGCATCTATCCTAAATAGATACTTATGCTCAGTATTTACTGACGAGAAGGTAGGGCAGGGCCCACAGCTGAACACCAGGGACATGGGGGAGGGAGGTGAGCACTAGTCCCTTCACAAAAGAAAAGGTCCTACAAGAGCTCGATAAGCTCAGGGTGGACAAGGAAATGGGACCTGATGGCATACATCCCAGGGTATTAAAGAAGCTAAGGGTGGCACTAGCAGAGCCATTATCAGAACTGTTTAGTGAGTCTCTGAGCACAGGAGAGGTCCCAGAAGACTGAAGAAGGGCTCATGTGATTCCGCTCCACAAGAGTGGTAGCAGGGAGGAGGCAGGGAACTACAGACCAGTCATTCTTACCTCAGTAGTGAGCAAGATTATGGAGGCACTCCTTAAGGAAAGGATAGTGCAACACCTGGAATCCATAGGAGCACAGGATCCAAGACAGCGTGGGTTTACAAAAGGAAGGTCCTGTCAAACTAATCTCATAGATTTCTTTGACTGGGTAACCAGAGTGTCGGACCAAGGGGGAGCAGTTGATGTCACCTACCTTGACTTCAGCAAAGCTTTCGATACTGTTCCACATAGAAGATTGATTAATAAGCTAGGTAGGCTCGGGTGGGTGAGAAGTTGGTCAACTGGGTGGCAAACTGGTTGCTGGGCAGAAAACAGAGAGTGGTGGTAAACGGTATACAGTCAGAAGAGATGCAGGTCACAAGTGGAGTACCTCAGGGATCAGTCCTGGGGCCAGTCCTCTTCAATATCTTCATCAGTGACATTGCAGATGGACTGGAGGGTAAGGTTTGTCTGCTTGCAGATGACACCAAGATCTGCAACAGAGTAGATGATCCAGATGGGGTGGGCAGAATGAGAAGAGATCTGTATAAACTAGCAAAATGGTCCGAAGAGTGGCAACTGGGGTTTAATGCAAAGAAGTGCAAGATCATGCACATAGGCAAGAGAAACCCTGAAGCCACCTATAGGCTGGGAGGGGAGTTGCTGGCAGTCACAAGGGAAGAAAGAGACTTGGGCATCATCATTACCGATGACCTGAAATCATACAAGCAGACCACTAAAGCAGTAGGTAAGGCTAGGTGGATGTTAGGGTGTATTAGTAGGGGTATCACAAATCTGAAGAGGGAGGTAATAACCCCTCTTTACAAGGTACTGGTTAGGGCCCCATCTGGAGTACTACGTGCAGTACGGGAGGCCACACCTTCACAAAGACATTAACCAAATTGAGGCAGTCCAGAGAAGGGCAACCAAAATGGTGCAGGGACTGCATCAGAAAACATATGAGGACAGATTAACGGAGCTCAATATGTATACCCTAGAGCAAAGGAGGGAGAGAGGTGTTATGACTGAAACATTCAAACACCTTAAGGGCATTAACAAGGTGAAAGAGTCTAACATGTTTCAAAATAAGAAAAATAGCAGGACAAGAAGACACAGCATGAGATTAGGGGGAGGCCGATTAAGGGGTAATGTGAGGAAGTTCTTTTTTCACAGAAAGGGTGGTGGATGCATGGAATGGCCTACCTCAGGAAGTGGTGGATATGAATACAGTGCAGGGCTTCAAACAGGCATGGGATAGGCATAAGGGAGCAATACAGATGAGTATGAATAGATAGGTTATTGACAGAGCAAAGGCCGATGGCACATTTATAAGGTAGAAAAAGAAATGGGCAGACTTGATGGGCCTTGTGGTCCTTATCTGTTGTCAGCTTCTATGTTTCTGTGTAAGGCCCCTCCTCAACTTGCTCTCATGGCAGCATAGGTTCTCATGGCCAGCCCTAGTCATATTTATGGATGCTGAGAAGGCTTTTGATTTGGTGGACTGGAGGTTACTACAGGGAACATTAGAGGAGATGGGCCTGGGGCAGACATTTTGTGACAGAATAAGAACATTATTGGTGTCCCCACAGGCCACACTAAAAATTAATGGGGTGCTGGTGGAGAGGTTCCACCTGACAAGAGGCACAAGACAGGGTTGCCCCCTCTTGCAGCTGCTTTTTGCAATATGCATAGAGCCCTCAGCCAGAACAGTCCATTAGAACACATATATGAAAGGAATAAATGTGGGAAACAGGTGTCATAAATTATCACTCTATGCAGATGACTTCCTGTTCTTCATCACCTCCCCAGAACCATCAGTCCCAGCTCTGCTAAGCGAGTTACGACTATATGGAGAGGTTTCAGCGTATAAAATCAATTCAGATAAACCAGAAGCCATAAGAATGGGAATCCCTGCAAAACAGAATTTCTGGCCAATTTCCATTTCAAATGCATATCAAATAACACAGTTGAGATACTTAGAGGTAAGGATAACACCTATTCTATCTTCCTTATTTTGCCTTAACCACGAGGGGCTCCTGGGGAAATCAGAGCAGACATAACTGCCAAGTCAGTGTCAGTGGCTCAGCAGGTAGCACACTCGTCTCAGAGGCCGGGAGATCAGAAGGCTATGGGTTCTATCCCCACACCAGGCACTTGGGTTAAATCCCAGTACTGACACTGTAGTGCTGCTTGAGGGGGGTGCCACACTCCTGAGGTGCCGTCTTCCGGGTGAGACGTTAAACCGAAGTCCCATCTGCCTGTTCTTGTGGTAGTTCAGGTGGATGTTAAAGATGCCATGGCATTTCTCGAAAAGAGTAGGGGAATTTTTTATTAAAACTTAAAAACAAATATCAAACAATACAGTGTTACATCACTAAATTATAATGCTAGGAAAAAAAGTATACATAAGTAGGTATTGCATCGTACATTCGTACAATAACATATTGTGAGAACCCCAAAACATACTAAGAAAGACTAACCTAAAAAAAGTATTCCATCATACAGTAAAAATTAAAATAGCCAGTATAAACCCTGAAAATTAAACCATAAATTACTGAAAAACAAACCCTCTACCCTCTCCCCACAAGGAGTAGGGGAATTTTATTTTCCCCCCACAACTTCAAATAAATCACAACACATCACAGGTATAACTGAAATCAAAATATTAAAACAAATATGTATTAATGCATACTGCTCCTTCTAGAAAGATGAAATCATATTCTACTATAAATTAACAGAACACAGCATAACACAAAAACCCGCATACCAAAGAAAATACGTATTACTTCATACAACTCATATAACCCCTCTGCCCTTTAAGGGTAGGGGAATTTTGTATTTATATCTTCAAAATCAAATAGATACAAACAGTATTGAAATATTACAAAAACCACAGAAAGTAACCCTTTCTGGTAACTAAATATGGGAAGCATACATTCTCTTCTGAAACTAAAAGTCACAGTTCTAACTTAGAACCTATCAAAAAAAAAAAAAAAATACTAATCTAGCCAGTTCATGTGTTTCCATAATTTATGGTACTTGGCCTGGGGCAACCTTTATTCTTCTTTGTCTAATAGTCTGTATGGCTCCTTGTATTTTCTAAAAAAGTTGTTAAGGGGAAGTTGTTGTAGGGACCATATGCAGTGTGCCTGCCAGACATAATACTTGATACACCCTAGTATCACATGTATAGTTCCAACATCATATTTTGCCCAAGACCTGGGCATTGTTCCCTATACCAAAATATCTAGGGTAAGAAATTGCAGAGGGGCATGCTTCCAGTATGTGAGGGCAATAACCCAAAAGGCAGTTATATAAAGACATTCAACAAAAAAAAAATGGGTCGTAGTTTCTAGGGTAGGTTGACACACAGTTTGTCTTGGGCAAATTCTTTTTCTAAGGTCTTTGTGGTGCTTCAGGTTGCCTTTGACATTTAATTTCTTATGTGCACAAAGCCATATGGTGTCCCACATAACAGATGGCATTCTGGTATTAGAGAGAAGTTGCCCTGTCTGCTGGAGTTGGGTAGGGGTAGCAGAACGGAATCTGAGAGAGGCAACATATTTTTTTGACAAAATAGCTTTATAAAGATCTTTATGTGTTAGGGAAAATAACCATTGTTTCGGGATCTCCCAAACTTTGAGTTTCCCAAAAACTGAGAGCAGATATGTCGGTAAGCCCTGTAAGGATTTCTGCTTGGGAATAACACTGTTTAATTCCCAGTGCTGTGTTCGTGGGAGAACCACTTCCTGCACCCAGGGGTACCAAAGGATGTTTTTTCCATGGAGTATGAGGGTAAGATTCTTGTTAACAAATAAAGAAAATAGAAAACAATCGGGTTCACCATTCGGAGACCACAGTTTGGAAAATCCAAATAGAGCACTTCGTGCCTAACAGGATTTAAGCGGCTCCCCCAAATTGCTTGAAAAAACCCCCACTATAGATAGTGGCGTCCAGTTGCTTTGGGGGAGGAATTACACATAGATGTAAAAACATGCTTAACAAAAAGGTTTTAACCATATGCACTCTCTTTTTTTGTTGACCTTCTCCATCTGTTCCATATGGTAACTTTTTGTTGTGCTTGTTTTAATAATGCTTCCCAATTATAAAAGGCCATGTCATCAAGTCCAAAATAAATGCCCAGTGTTGTACATACCCATTACGTGACCGCTATTCCCATGATGTGTCTGTTTCAAAGACCCGATGCCCAGTAGCTGACAAAAGCTTTTGAAAAAATTAAATGGAGATCCTGAACCCATCGTGTACTCTTCTAAGATGGCTTCTGTAGCATTGCACGAGGGAAGATCAGCTAAAAAGAGACAGACATCATCTGCATAAGTAACTGATTTAATTTCTGTATCAGTACTAGTAAGAGAAAGTCCTCTGATTGAATCATGAGATTGCAGTCAAGATAAAAAAAGGTTCCTAAGTTATAATACTGTATATATAAGAGACGGCTGAGGGGACAGCCCTGTCTTACCCCTCTAGTGACAGGTAATTGCGTGTCCAGTCCACCCATTGACATAACGTGTCGCTGTAGTGAACGTGTAACATGCTTTGAGCCATAATATAAATGGAATAGGGAAACCCATATGTGACAGACATGCCCACATATAAGAATGAGATACCCGATCCAACACTTTGTTTTGATACAAACTAATGAGAAATCTAGTAAGCTGTCTTGAATGACATCTGTCCATGATTTCTTTAATAAGAATAAGACCATCCGTGATTGTTCTATCTGGCACTGAACAAAATTGGGTAGGATAGATAATATCTGGTAATACTGAAGAAAGCCTAAGGCTTAGAATTTTTGCAAGAAATTTATAATCGTAGTCAAGAAGCGTAATGGGTCTCCAATTTTGTAGGAGGGTTCTGTCCCCTTTTATACAATGATATAACAAAGCCAACGTATCAGGGCTGTTGTTGGAGACTATATGTAAATAAGTCTGCCAATTCCTTAGCTAGATGAGGAATCAGAAACCTATGAAGCTCATTAGGGAGGTCATCTTTACCAGGGGCCTTCCCTATGAGGGACTGTCGAATAACTAGGGTGATTTCTTTGTCTGAAATAGGTACCAAAAGGGATGGCAAAAAGTACTCTGGCACTCGTGACAGAGTGCTTTGTTGGAGCCAGGCAGCAATATGGTCTTCTGTGACTTGTGGGTCAGCCGAAAACTGAGACTAGAAATGGTCTTCTATTTTTGACAAAATATCTGATTTTGTATGTACTACCGTGTCATTAGGTGTGGTAATTGAATGTATTTCCTTATTTTTCCTCATTGTCATACTACAGTCAAATGGATTGGTGTGAGCCTGGGACCTTTGAGTACCAAACTTTTGTTCTTGTAATAAGGATGCCAGCCTATCATACTGTGCTGATACTAAGGCTGTCTTTGCAGTCTGAAAAGCATCCGAATCAATAGATTGCCCTCTGGATACATTTTCTTGAAATAGTAGTACCTGTTGTCTATATGCAAAATATTCCTGTTTCTTATGGTGGCCCAAAAGTTTACCTGCAGTTTGAAAATCATTTCTAAGTTCAGTTTCTGAATCTTCCCATCATTCTTGGATGGAATCATAAAGACAGTACACTGATTTACGGGCAGATATGGTGTGCAGGAAACCGTCTCTTGCCTCTGGAATATCCAGAAGTGAGAGATTCAACTTTCAATATCCTGGTCCTTCAGAAGTTTGTTCATAATTTGAAAAAACTACTTTTAAAAGCACATGATCAGACGTAGGAACCTATGTGTTTGTACAGTCCTGCAATGCAATTGTGGGGAACAAAACCAGTAGTCATTTCTAGAGGAGTGGGAATCCTGAAAAAAGTATGGGGGGCAGGGGAAGCATGTTCTACAAAGACATCTGTGAGACCAGTTTGGTCAAGTTACGGATTTAAAAAATTTGTATCACAATATAACTTGGGAGTTTTGGAACCTCTATCTGCATGTGTCCTTGTGGGTTTACCCATGCCACAGCGACAGTCGACGTGGAGACATCCCCGACAGTGACAGCTGCAGTGCCGACTGTCGGCATTGCCGTGTCGGGGATGCCTCCGTGCATCCATCAGGGCTGAGCCCCCCCGGTCTCTAGGATTCTAACTCTGAGTTGGACGGGTGGGGGTGGGGGGGTTGGGGCAAACACCCAGTGACAGGCAGATTTTGCCCGATTCCTGTTGCTGTGGTGGCCTTCGCGATCTGAGAGTCGCTGCGGCAACGGTATACCGTTCTTGTGGTATTAAAATCCCCTCTGAATAGCACATTCCTACTGGTAAGTAAATAAATAGGGTTGAATAGTTTTTAAAAAGGAAATTCAAGCTGTTTTATTTTGTGGGGCATAGATGCTGATTAAGCTGAAGTCTATATCTTGGAGTTGGACATCTAAAAGTAATGCCCTCCCTGGAAATATATCAACTATTCGGACTACCTCCACTGAGGGATCTGAAAAGCAAATCTCTATTCCTGAACAAAGGTATTCCCCACCTGACCAAAAGCTGGGCCCCATACCCATGCCTCAGAAGCTCTAGTAAAATCACATGTACTGTATAAATGAGTATCCTGAAAAAAAAACAAAAAAAAAAAATTTGTCAAGTGAAAGGCTCAGAAATAATATCAAAAGTGGCAAGTAATTTTCTTATGAAACGAATGCTATTTGTGTTAAGACTGGATATTTAAAGATCATAACCAGCTGTTACAAGGGCCAAAGTGGTTAAGTAGCAGATGAAGTTTTCCTAGAACTCTTCCGGAGGCCTACTCTCAGACCCATCCGACATGCTGTTTTCTTTGTTACCTTACTAATAGCAGGGACCACTGTGTCAGTTTCTGAAGTAAGGTCCATCAGGGATGAGGTTTGGGATGTAGCGTCTTTGTCCTGGTCCTTTTCCTCTCCCAACTCACCCTGTAGGATAGTGAACCTGTTTTCAGAGAGGGAAATAGGGCAAATCACCTCGGAAACAGGAGGTGCAACAGTACCTGAGTGTTTTTTTTATCACATCTTGAAAACCCTTTGCCATAGCTACCGGGAGTTGGACCGGGGGTGGTGGCATTGCCAGATCCTGCGAATGGTCAGTGGCGACCTGTACCTCTGGTGACTGTTGAGTCCCTGCAAATGTAGAGGGGTCTGGGTCTGTAGGAATCATCGTGTGGGTGGGAGAAGGTCGAGCTCTTGGAGGGGGAGCTGAGAAGTGTGGTGGACGCCCTGTCTCCGGCCTACATTGTGATTGAGGGCCTGGAGGAAAGGGGCTCCTGGAGGGATCTGAAGCCATTCTAGCAGCTGTCTGAATGTAGAAGTCTTGGATAGTAAAATCTGCTTCTTCGGTATTGTGTGCTGCCCATGGGCACTCTGTGAAGTTGTGTCCTCCCTCATCACAGAGGTTACATTTAGGGGAATTATCACACTCCCTTCCTGAATGTCCCAATTCCCCACACCGAGTACACTGTATGTCTTTACAAGCTGAACTAATGTGTCTGACGGACCCACAGATATCAGAGAGATAGTTGGTAGGAACAGAGCCCGCTCACCAAACAATATTCAAATATTTATTTTTTCAAAATATCTTTAGTTTGTTTTTTTCAGGGCATGTACAGTGTGTATATAAAACCACATGTTCCGGATAACAATATCCTTCATCAGTGAACATCACTGTATCTATATAAGAAATGTAAAAAATATACATGAGAACAAATTTCAGTAGTCTTATTCTCCATGAAATTGTTTTTTCTGAATTAGTTCATATTCAGCCCAATAAACATTGCTACGCTCCACTGAAACTCAGAAAATCCACATTGGAGTTAAGTGCCTGTAGTATTAATATGTGCCACTAGCCTATAAAATCAGAACAGCCCACAGTTATTCATATTCACTTCAGACAGTTCAAAAACTGTTATATAAGTTCATTCATATAACTAACCAGTATATTACACAGATTCTTTTAGTCAGTTCTCTACCCTATTTCAAAATGCTCAATCAAAATTCACTCTGACAGTAAATCTCAAATACCTTATCCAAGCATTAATGCTGGTATCTTTGTTTATATATTCTTTTTTCTTCAGAATTGCCCTGCTGTGTACAAACAGTACTGTTATCCGAAACGTATGGTTTTATATACACACTGTACGTGCTCTGAAAAAAACAAACTAAAGATATTTTGAAAAAAGAAAAAGAAAAAAAATATTTGAATATTGTTTGGTGAGTGGGCTTTGTTCCTACCAATTACCTTTCTGATTGTTCTTGAGCCTAAATTGGTGGAGAGCTACTCCTTTAATGAGTTTTTGTTTGTTTTAACTGACGTGGACTGAGCTGGACCTTGTTCTCTTTGAACCCACAGATATAACATCTCTGTGGCTGTCCAGGGTAAAAAATAAAACCTTTATCTCTACCCAGATAGAAACAGTTAGGCAGGTGTTGTAGCTCAGCATCTGTTTGAGATCATTTTATTTTACTCCCCATTTCAAAATCCTGCTGTGTCAAGTATAGGATCTGGGGTACCTAGAACTTTGCAGTGTTTCTCTAACCAGTACAGAATGTCAGAGATATTCACCCCTTCGTCTTGAAACAAAATGGTTATAACCCGAAAGGGCTGCTTAGTCAGTGGAATTACTTGAAACGGTGTCCAGAGGAGATTCGTCTCTACCACCATATGTTTGATCCAAAAACGTTCCAATATGTCAGGGGTCCGAAAACTAAAGTCAGAGGTGTGCTCACCTGAGGCATGAATCAGGGCATAAACTTCCGCAGGGGTAAAGCCCAGAGACTGCTTCAACAGTATGCGGCCCACATAATATCTGTCTGGGACTTGATCCATGCCTCCTAGATGCCTTAACCTAATAGCGTTGCGGTGTTTCACCAGTTCCACAAGCTTCCTAAAAAGGTCAGCATAAGATGGTTTTTGCTTTTGTGCTTGGGGACCCCTGGGGATATCAGGCCCCTTGCGTTGATCAGATGGTGACTGTGCGCCCAGTTCTCCCTGTGTAACATCAAAGAAAATATCGGGTAAAGAGTCTCTAGGAGAAGGGTACAGTACCTGGGATTGGAGTACCCCGTGCTCCGGCTGGCGTCTCTGGATTCCCCATGCATGCTGCTGATATTAATGAAGTGTCCTCCACTTCTTTTGCAGATGTGCAATGTGCACCAACAGCGGAGTCTGCCACAGAGGTATCCACTATCCAGTGCCTATCGGCTGCCTGAGTCCATCCAGCGTTGCAGAGCGCCCGCTCCGGGGACCAAGAATAACTTCCTGGTTCAAGGTCCGTTTCGGTCGCTGCCCGACCGTCAGTGTGGAAGTGCGGGTCACTCTGGGGAACCACAGTTGCGCCAGCAACAAATACTGGTGGCTGAAACTGTGGAGAAGAATCCGGACACCTTTTCCTCTTCTTTTCATCATCGAGTTGATACTGTGCAGTAAGGTATTCTTGGTTTAAAACCTCAAGCTGTGTTTATAAGTCCCGTCTTCTTTGTTCCACCTGGGTTTGGAGTTGTTGTTCCCAAGCTAAGCGCTCCATCAATTCCGGTTGTATGTTTTGCTGTGGTGATTGTGCTATCTCCAGTTCAGTGTCACCTGTACTATTGGAAGATACCTGGATACTCGGGATGTGTTGCTGGCCACCCAAAGGGTGCAATCCAGTCATTCCTATAAACACAGTTGCTAGTGGAGCAGTGCAAGGCAGCACACATCCACCCTTGTTGTCTGGCGATCCCACACTGGAAACCTCCATCCTTTGACACACAGAAGGATAGCGCCCTCTGTCTACAGAGTAGGGGAATTTCCCCGGTGCCCTGGCCAAATTTCCTCCAGTCACTAAAAATATCACCAACAGCTTAATCTGGTTCAAGGGCAGTTGGCATTTGTCTGTATCCCTTCCCCTGGGTTGTGCTTGAAAATAGGCAGAATTTGTCTAGTGCACTTACCTGGTCAACAAAAACGAAATAATAATAGTAACCCAGTGGTTGGTGCTGCCACTGTCCCAGGGTGGGGGGTAGGATCACCACAGTGAAAATGAAAATTTTACCCCAGTTATTATTTCTCTTCTGGCTCTGCCCATTGGCATATCTGAGTCTTGCTGTAATCAGGTGCAGAAGCTCCTGCTGTCTTTCATCTGGGCCAAGGGGATACACAGGGACGGGTAGGTAAGAGAATGCTGTCTCTCCCAAGGGAAAGAGGGGGTCTGGCAATGCCTGACCTAAAGTTATATTACACTGCTGCACAGCTGGCTCCCATCGTCACATGGATCAAGTAGAGGAATGATACTGGCCGGCAGGAAATAGAGGCGGGTGGAACTACGCTTCATCCCTCTGTTTGCCCTTCCCCATGCTAATCTCTCACCCTGGCTTTGGTCAGAAATTACTAGCCCCTGGACAGAACACCCAATATAAGTGTTCGCGAAGGCCAATACTATTACAAAAACTCCTAATGAAATTGGACCTGTCTTGATAATTATTGATGACCTGGATTTCACATCATCTCATTCTGACCCGGGCTTCACTGGATGGAACAGGCTGTCCCTAACGAGGTACCAAGCCCTCATTTTTTTTTTTCATTTTTATATATTTTATTTTTCACTTTCCCTGCCAGACCCTGTCAGGAGCGGATTCTTGGCGGATCTCTGCTGCCCACCTGAAGCCCCCGACTCTGGTGCTTACCCGGACCCTCCTCCAACCTCCCCCGGCCACTCAACCCCCCCCCGTCTCCGAGGCCCCCCATGGTGGGACCACCAACTCCTCTGGCGCTCTGTCTGCAATCTGATGGAGTGATTGGAGAGGCGGAGGGAGACCGGGAGCACCAGGATAGACGGCCAACATTGGACATGGGGCTCCGCCACTGATTCACGCCATCGCCTATCGGCACATTAAGGGTTTTTCCTTCATGTTTGTTTCTCCCCCAAGAGCGCAGATGTGGAATGACGTCAGCGCCGTAGACGTCTGCCGCACTCCTCCCCGTTAGCTGCTCCGTGCTAGCGGTACCACGATCTCCACCGGGGGGTCTCCACCGGGGGGTCTCCACTGCACTGGAGAGAACCCGGATCCCTCCCCAGGGAGAGGAGAGCAGAGCAGTCCATCGGACGCTCAAACCTCTCCCTCCCCTGCTGACTCTTGGAGCCTGAGCTCGTTCCCGAATTCTGGGCACCGGTGTGGCGTGAGGTGTGGGGTCCAGCGCCTCATCCCCCAGCGCCACCGGGCCAGTACCAAGCCGTCATTAGTAACAGAGATCTGAGGGAGAAATACTGCCTCCCGTAAAGTGAAGTATTTATCTATCTCCAGGTGAGGCACTACATACTCTCACAGAATGCTATACCTAAGATAGACAGGGACCTCATATCCCTAGAAAATGTTCTTTACTGTGCGGCAGTGCTGGTATGGAGAGGAGGAATGGTATCTAGAGCATACAGAATGCTGACTGAGGATTATTAGCCAGAATTTGTTAAGCTGAGATCACAGTGGGAGGCTGAGGCAGTCATTAATATCCCTGAGGAAGAGTGGAATAAGACATGGAAGAGGGGGTGGAAGGTGACAGTATCCCCAGTGTGGAGAGAATTCTGATGGAAATGTACAACACATTATTTCCACACTCCCCAAACAACAACACATTTTTTTCTTTTCGTTTTTTTGCGCCTTCCAAGTCCCCTGACTGGCCACTCCTTCAGGTCGTAAGTGGTAACTGTTGCCCACCAAGTCATACCCCATCACCATTGTTGCCGTCCCCTTTGTGTTGTGCCCTGGTCGACCCAAAATATCCCTTTGCTGACCCCCCAGGGCTCATGAGAGAGGAGATAGGGTCCAGTACCATACCGGGTGCACAACAGGGGGATCAGTCCTGAAGGCTGGTGCCAGGGCTGCGTGGTGTGAGGAGAACCAGGCGACCATCATCTGGTCAGCGGAGTGGTTAGTTTTCCATTTTTCTCCCTTCATCCCTCCCCCTTCCACGTTGTGGCCGCACGCATGCAGCGTCCTGGGAAGGACACACAGCGACGTGTGTTCACCCACGCCGCCAAGTGCTTCTCCACTGGGGACCACCAGGAACCACTCTAGGAGTGGTGCAGGCCCGCGCCCTCCCTCCCAGGGAGGAGAGCGAGTGGACGCTTCTAACCGTCTTAGCCAGTTTGCATTCCTGTTGTCCTGGGTGCAGGTACGAACCCGAGTCACCAGCGTGCCGAGTGATCCCCATCATTTGGTGCCACGATGCCGGGCTCAGTGTCACATTCTAAGCAGGAAACACCAACTTCTGCTGGAAGGTTCCAGCCAGGTGGAACCACATCATCTAATTTTCTGGGCCTGCCCAATGATTGCCTCATTCTTGTCAGAGATCCACTCTGTCCTGTGTGCAGTGTGGGAAACCACTATCCCTTTATACTTCAAAACAGTGATTTTGGGGGTGAGGGTGTCACAGGTTGGAGATCACAAAAAACAGTTTCTCCTGAGGTCGCTCTGTGCTGCAACCCAGAAGGAAATATTTGTGAATTGGCTCTAAGAGACAGCCCCATCTTTTAATACCTGGATCAAAAGAGTAGAAGACACAATTAGAATGAAGGAAATAACTGCAAGACTTAGGTTAACTTTAGACAAGCCCACTGAGCTGTGGGCCAGAAGGAACTCTAGGGTGTGCAGGGTTCAGCTGGAGGCAGTTGACACTGTTGACTTGGGTGGGGCTGGAGCCCTCTAATTCAGGGTTTTTTGCACAAGAGTTGGCTGTATTGGAGATTATTGATATTACTCCCTTAGCCCTTAAACCATAATGAAAGGCGGTTAGCGACTTTAGGACAATGTCAGTTTGAGTTTTTTGCCTCTGCTGGCACCGTTGTTTTTGTTTCCTTCCTGGTTAAATCACTGCCAAGTTGTGGAGGGAAGACGTCAAAGACAGAAGACACAACACCAAAGTCTATCTTACAAGTTTTGAACTCTGTATTGGATACAGTAGTAGCAAGGACAGTAACTCACAACTGGTTATAACAATAATGCATTGCCATTCATGTAATATCTGCTACATTACAATTGTTGCTTAACAGACTAGTGTCAGAACTTGTAATGACTCTTGTAGCACATATCCCCCACACACAGCGCCATCCAATATTATGATGACCCACTTTCCCTCAGCAACACCCATTTCTGCCTCCCTTCCAGCCCCAACAAAATAATCAGTGTAAAACATCCCTTACCCACACCTGCTCAGCAACACCAAATCCTGTCTTCCTAGCCAAAAAAGACAATGACCCCTTCCCCTCTCCAGTGCACCCCCATGCTACCCAACAAGAGGATACAAGAACTGTGGTAGAGAGAGGGACAGTGACTGGCATAAACCCACAAACACCACCCTGGCCAGCCACCCACTTGACATTGAAATCAACCCAGAATCACAAAGGCTGGGCAGTGGTGCCACAAGAAATTATGGCCAAATGCTGTCAAACAGAAATCAACGCATGCGAACTGCCGACTGAGATTTTTACTGGGTGGCATCCAAATCAGATAACATCAGTATGGTGAGATGCTTGACAGTAGGTGTCTAAGTAGATGTCTATTGGGCATGCAAGAAAAAAAAATACATGAAGAAGAAGGTGGTAGAGGGCAAAACCGGAGGGGGGAAAATCATTAGTAGAGGAGGCTGAATGACAGAAGGGCATGCCTCCTTCAAAAGAGTGGTCCTCACATTTTCCATGACTCGGTGCTCCTGCTCCAAATAAGTAAGCTGCTGGGCAGGGAGTTAAGAGTGAAGGAGGTACCGAAGATATTTGGAGGAAACTGTGGACAGGAGCTGTGGCATGACACCATCAGGAAATGAGCACTGTAGCCGGCCGAGTGGTGTGGTGAACTGAAGCAGGGGGCCTCACCGCCAGCCACACTGGTGACCTGGGTTCAGAAACAAACTGGTATTGCCGGAGAAGGAGGATTGAGCATTCCACTACAGCTCTTCTCCTCAGGGAGGGGAGATAGCTTGACTCCCTGCTTGATCACCACCTAGTGGAAGCTGTGTGATCTCACAGCAGTTGCCTCCTGGTTGGCCAGGTGCAGGTCGCTGAAGCGTGCTGTGTCTTCACACAGTATGCGCCATAGCACATATGCCAGCCCAGGGAGAAAAAACACTCACGTGCGTGAGACAACCAGAGCAAGCAGGATGATGGCATGCGCTCTGCAGGCTCCACACTACCTAGCTAGGCACCCACCCACCCATGGAGGTACAACAGGTGGAAGGTAAATCCTTGGGTGGGTGGATGACGAGGCTGAGGGCAAGACACTGGAAGTGCAGATCAGCTGTTCCCCAGTTCTGATGTTCCGTGTCTAAGTACAGGTCACACAAGTACCGATGTAAGTAATCCTTTGTATTTAGGGGCTCCGCCTCTCTGTTCCTTACCTTTGGTGTTAACGCAAAATCCAGGTCCTGCAGCAGCAGGCAAAGTAAACTAAGGAGGTGGCTGAATTAGGAGGCAGAGGTTGAAAAGAGGGCCCAAGAGCAGGTAATGTGGGGTTACTATATGTGGTGGTGCCAGTGTAGCTAGTGATGAAAAGAGAGAGGAGTGAGTCAACTTGTGTGGGTGGTGGACACGTTATAGGGCAGAGAGGAGGGACAAGGGAGCTGTCCAAAAAAAGTGGGCAGGGGAGTTTGTATCTGGAAGGAGCAGGGAAAAAAAGGGAGGGGCAGGGCATGTATGGGGTGGAGGGGATGGTAAGCTAAATGGTAAATTTGGGGGCAGAGGAGCTGGTACTGGGGAGGTGCAGATAATGGAGATGGGGAAGGGGATGTGTTATGGGCAGATGTTACAAGATATACAGGTGGGGACAGAGAGCTGGCAAAGGAAGGAGGGGGCCTGCTTAATGAATGGGTTTGTATTTATATCCCTTATCAAGTTAATGTATTAGCAGCGGTTTTGGCTCTGACCTTGTTAATGTTACATACAAACATATGATAGAGCCAGCAGAAAAAAGCCTTGTGTTCTGTCACATCTGCTCGAGTTTGCAGACCCCTTAGTATCTACTGAGGGATCTGCGCCCCCCCCCCCTATTATCCATTCCTGCCTTCCAGTTGATGTCCATACACACACACTCTCCCTCACGATGCAGTTTTCCCTTTTATTCTTTTCTAGCCTCTCTTAAAGCTGTCCATAGTCTTCAGGGAGACAATTTACTCTGGCAACTCGTTTCATTTCACCTCCACCCTCTCAGTGAAAAAGTGCCTCCTCATTTCCCTCTTGAATCTTCCCCCACCAGCTTGAGGCAGTGCCACCAGTGGCCCTGTTCCCACTCAGGTTGAAGAGACCCTCAGAGCTCATTTTGTTGAAACCTTTAAGGTATTTAAAGGTTTTGATCATGTTACCCCTCTCTCTTCTATCCTCCAGGGAGTACATGTTGAGATCTCTGTCTGTCCTCGTATTGTCAGCCTTGCTGTCCCTGGATCATCTTGGTTGCCCTTCTCTGGCCTGTTTCTAGCAGGTTGATGTCTTTCTTTAGGCAAGGGTACCAATACCGCACCGTGTACTTAAGATGTGGCCAAACCAGTGATCTGTACAGTGGCAGAATGACATCCACATTTCTGCTAGTTATACCCCGGGCTATATAGCCCAGCATCTGATTGGCTTTGGCTGCTACTCTGCTGCAGCATACTGAGTGTGTTAGGTCACTCGTAATAATCACACCCAAGTCCTTCTCCTCTTCTGACTTGTTAACTTGCACACCTCCCAGCCAGTATTTAGCCTCTAGGTTCTTCACCCCAAAGTGCATTACCTCACACTTTTTGGGGGTTGAATCCCAGTTGCCATATACCTGACCACTGCTCCAGTTTGGCCAGGTCTTCTCCAATGTCTTGACTTCTCCTTTCACGCCCACTCTCCTCCATAGTTTTATGTAATCTGCAAACAGCATACCTTACCATTTATTCTGTCTGCATTGCTGATAAAGATGTTAAATAACACTGGTTTGAGCACCAAGCCCTGTGAGACCCTGCTAGTGACTGGTCCAGCTTCTGAGAACCCCCACCAACCAACCACCACCCTCTGACTTCTGTCTTGCAGCCAGCTTCTAACCCACTTAGTCAGTTTTGCCCCTATCCCAGGTCCTCCAGCTTTCTAATTAATCTCCTATGGGGAACAGAGTCAAAGGCCTTATTAAAATCTAGATAAAGGTTGTCCATAGCTTGGCCCCTGTCCACTCTCCTGATTACCCAGTCAAATAAATCAATCAGGTTAGTCTTAGCAGGACCTCCCTAACACAAACTCATGCTGACTCTTGTCTTTGAGCCCATTTTCTTCCAGAAAGCTTGCCAATCTTTTCTTCAATATGGTTTCCATGAGTTTTCCCATTATTGAAGTCAGACTGACCAGCCGATAGTTACTAGAGTTGTCCCTTGGCCCACTGTTGTGTAGCAACATTACATGTGTTGTCATCCAGTCCAGGGGTACTTCCTGTGTCTCCAGAATGGTATGAAAGAGGTCCACAAGGGGACTCGCCAGCACATCCGCCAACTCCTTCAGCACCTTCGAATGTATGCTATCGGTCCTGGAAACTTATCTATCTTTAGAGCCTTTAAGCCTTTCCTTACCCTGTCAATTTCTGTTTCCCCATCTTTGAGCCCCTCCCATCCTATTTACTCCCCCTTCTTTCCCTGTGGTACTGTGCGATTCTTCTCCTTACTGAAGACTGAATTTAAGTACTTGTTAAGTACTTCTGCCATCTCCTTACTACCCTCCATCCCCCCAACCAAATTATTCCATCCTTGATATCCCATTTCTCCCTGATGTACTGGAAGAAGGCCTGTCCTTGTCTCTCGGGTCGCGTTCATAATTCCTGAAGGCTGTTTTTACTGTTTACTGCCCAGACTATCTCCCTGTCAAACCAACTGGGCTTCATGGCTTTAGATTATTTATTTATTTTTTTTATTTTTATTTTTTTACTTTTTATCCTCTCCCCCCAGCCCTTCAGCTCTTCTGCTTATCCTTCGGGGCTCCCCAGGCACCTCCCAATACCATCCTGCCTCCAGCCCTGGACACCCTCCTCCATGGAGTCTTGGCTTCTGCTCCCCAGGTGGGGGGAGATCCCCTGGCCATCGAGTTTTGTCAGGGGGTGCTTCAGTGCTGCATGAGGCAGGGGAAGCTGGATATACTACAGGCCATCATCATCGCGAAGGTGCTATGGGTCATAGTATTTTTCTCCCCTGTAGTACTTCCCCCAGGGACGTCATGTGCTATGATGTCAAGGCGCACGTCCGAATCCACACGCCAGTGTCCATGACGTCCATCCCTTACTGCCGCCTTCTCTGACTGCACTGCCACCTGTGATCTCCAGGTGGCAGCATCGCAGTGGAGCATGGAGCAGTCCTTCCCCGGAGGAGGAGAGTGTCCTTTGGGATGCTGAGTCCTCCTCGTTCCGGCTAGCCTCTGATGACCCAAGCTTATTCCTGAACTCAGGTTGCCGACAGAACCAGTGGTAGCGCTACCACGGTGCCAACAGACCAGCTGACTCTAGATATATTTGCTCTTTATTTCTGCACATTCATTAGTGGCTGCCAACAGCCCCTCCTTGGTAATGCCAATTTCAAACAACATGAAGTCTTGCTGTATTCTGACATTATGCAGTTAGCCCCTGCACTTGAACTGCTCCGGAAAGGAAAGAGTTAACTCTATGCCAAAGCATTGAACGTTGAGCTCAAGCTCGGTTCAGACCTCTGTCTGCTGCACTTTGAAGTGTAACCGTCAGATTCTTTACTCCGCCTAACTGAACAGTCGCTCCGGAGATCTCTCCTTCGCTATCGGTACAGTAAAAAAAGCATCAGTTTTAAACCGCTGTGTCTTTTATTTTGGTTCAGATCCCTGTCTGCGGTACAGTAGTACTTTAGGCAGTGGAATAGTGCTATTTCTGTGGAAATTGTAAAACCAATATTTCAGTCGGTTCGGCTGAGCCGATTGTATTTCTTCTTAGGTTTTTTGGTTTTCTAAATTTAGTGTGAGGTACCAGTCCTTATCGGTTCTAAAAAAAATATGTTTTTAACGTTTTTTTCAAATACCCGTGACACGGTTAGGAACCGATAAGGGGGTCTTGCCTGGCTTTTGGCCGAGTAAAGGGTAAGTTTTTAGGATGGCTTTGTCTGAGAAACCCAAAGGAAAAAACAGGCCCACTGGGTTTCAACACTGCAGTGAGTGTGGGGAGGCCTTTGCTAAGGCTGATCCCCACACCACCTGTGTTTACTGTCTGGCCTTGATTCAGACTGACATATATGTAAAAATTTACCTAGACCACCCTGCATAAAAGATTGGGTAGGCTTAGGGAAAAGGAGGCTGAGAAGTCCGCTGACCCGGATGGCCAGCTCGGTTCGCTTCCGACTGAACCTGAGGGAGTGCCCATTGACCTGGGCGAGACTCCCTCGGGCAGAAGGAGAGCTGATCCTGAGGGGTCGGTTCCGCCAAAAAGAAAAGAAAAATCGGCCGGTTCGGGTCCAGAACCGCATTGTCCAACCGCCGAGGAAATTGCCAGGGCGATTAGTATAGTTGAATCGCTCCATTCGGTTTTGTCTGATCAGACGTCTCCCGGTAGACGTTTGGTTCAGTCGGTTCCTCCAGTTCCACACTATTCCCCAGAAGACTATTATGAACCGGATCTGGAGGCGGATGAAGATTACGATGATGATGGTGGTGTAGAAGGTCTGGATGAGCCCATAGAACCGGACATCTCACCAGACAGACCTTCTGGTGTTTCCCTTCCTAGGCTTTTTGAGTCCCCTTCCCACTTTATGTTCTGCAGAAAAGTGGCAGAAACCCTCCAGCTCACACTAGATGAAACTATCAAGGAACAAGAGGAGCCTGACTTCGTGGAGATGATGGACATCTCTGAGTCCAGGAGATTGTCTATTCCCCTTCACAAATCTTTTGGGAAACAGAAACAAAAGATCTTACTTCGAGAGGGTTCCTGCAGTAGGTCTTCACATGTAGGACTGCGCCCCTTGGCGTGAGGTCCACACAGCAAACTTGTAGATAGCAATCACCAGCGGGGACCGCCCCCGACGTCAGGGCGTCGTGACGTCTGCCCGACTATAAAGGGGGTGGTCCCGTGCCCACTCTCCAGTTCTTTCCCGCCGTCACCTCAGTCACGTTCGGCTTGTGTCAGAACAGCAATCTAACGTCCGCGTTATATTTATCGAAGTGTTTCTTCGCCTCTTGTAAAATTCTCAAGATTTGTCTTCAGTTTGATGTCTTCTAGACAGAAGAAAAAGTGCTCAAAGTGTGGCGCTCAAAACCCGTACGGGGACGACCATTCCCGCTGCCTCTTCTGTCTCGGTTCGAAGCACGACATCCAGGAGTGTTCCATCTGCCAGGCCTTCAACCAAGTGACCAGAACCAGGTGCAAGAGGTCCCTTGAGGCCCATCTATTGACCCGATACTTGGCGTCTATGGAACGGGAGCTCCAAAAACTCAGGGAAAGGTCATCATCGCTGGCCCTGAAGAAAAAGAAAAGTGAGGAGAAGCATTGGGACAGGAGTCCATCGCCGTCTGAGAGGCCAGCAACCGTGAGTACTTTTTTGGGTGCCCCGTCCGCTTCTTTGGGCCAGGCCCCTTCTCCCCCTCCTGCCGAGGTGAGTGGGCAGCCGGGGGTTGCCTCTTTGGAGGTGGTAATTCTGTCGACTGATCCTGCTGGTAAGTCACCCCTCACCTCCGGCGAAGGGCACATGGCCTCTGCCGATCAGACTAGCGGCGGCCTTCCAGCCGTCTCTAGCCTGGCCAGATCTGTTCCTCAGACGCCGGCTTCTCCGACCCCCACATAGATCCGTCCACTCTCCCATCGGGCTCCAGTTTGGCCCCCGACATTGGACAGCGTGAGGGACTAGTTGACCCGTCGTATCCCAGGGTCCTCCACCCTAGAGACTCGCCACCCGGCCCTTTGCTGTTTGCTTTAGCAAAGTTGCGTTCAGACCTGCTGTCGAGGGCCCCTCGTGCCCCCCACCCCCCCGGCCAGGCCTTCCTCTGTTGCGGATTTCATTCGCTGCCGACAGAGGATCCAGAATATGGTTCCTCCACCTCCCCCGTACTTGGCGTGCTTCAGGCCCCGACGCCTCCTTCGGTGCCACGGCACCTCCCCGCTGGTCCTTTGTCTGGTTCATTGACCAGGAACCTTCTTCTTCTCTTTCATACCGTCAGTCGGTCACTCAGTATCCGACGCGGGCCAGGTGCCTCCGTCAACTGGGTTTCCGCCGGGCTTTCCGATGTCATCATTCCCGATGACGGGTTATCCTACTCCAGGACATCACACGCTGGGTTTCCCAGGGTACTCATATTACCCGTCCTGGCACTATCCTCAGTACCCGGGTTATGCGAGTTATCAGCCACCACCTCCTCCTCCTCCTCCTCCTCCCCTGGTGCCGGAACATGAGTCCGTCCCTTAGTGGTGGAAAGAGGCTAGAGTGCAACTTGTGTCGGAGTTAAGACAGCTGGTGAGGGAGACACTCTCCACCGCCTCCTGCTACCAGAGCCTCTACCTCTATTGCGGTAGGCATTACTGAACCAGACCCTTCCGTTCTTAGTGGCTTTGATTCCTCTGACACTAGTTCTGACTTGGACATGTCGGACCCCAGATCTCCAATGGAAGTTCCTCGGAAAGATTCCCCAAAGTCCCCTCCAGAGGATCCTTCTTTTGGAGACCTGTTACGTTCTATTCAGGTGGCTGATGGTTGGCCGTCCAAAGAGGTTGATCCCCAAAGAAGACATCTTGTGGAGCACCTGGATCTGGCCACCTCGGACTCTATTCCCATTCCACCGTGGATGGGACCTCTTGAGGACCTTGTTACCACGTATGGCAACAACCGTCCTCCATTCCCGCGGTCTCCTGCAAAGCTGACCGCACCTTTTATCCCCCAGAAGGGATTTTTCACCTGAACTCCCATCCTAAGACTGACTCTATGGTCATCACGGCAACTCATGACCGTTCAGCCCAGCCCAAACATCTGAGTTCTTCGCCTCCCGACAAGGACTCGCATCAACTCGACCAATTTGGGCGCAAAATTTATTCTTCTTCTACTTGTGCGATACATTCCCTTAATTACATATTGCACATGGTCGCCTTTCAGAAAGCTTCTCTTTTGGATTTAGAAAGGGACCTCCAGGATGTTCAAGATGAAACCCTGAGGAAGAAGCTTTTGGATAAAGTACGGATGGGGAAATCCTCATGTCACCACGCCCTTTGGGCTAATTACAACTTGGTGGATTCAGTGGCGAGAGCAGCTGCCACTGGGATCTGCATCCGACGCCTCTCCTTGCTCCGTATAGCGGGACTGGTGCAGGACGTGCAGTCCTCTCTGTTGGATGCCCCTTTCAGGGGTTCTGTCCTCTTTGGCGGCGATGCTAAGGACATCATTACTGGGCAGCAGGAGAGCGGACGCTCCTTGCAGGACGTCTGTTCCTTATACAAGATGGGACAGAAAAAGCAGCCCTTTCGCCGCCAAAGAAGGTGGAACAAATCCCAGACTAAGCGTCAGGCAAAGAAATGCGCACCTGGCTCGGGAGCTCAAACCCCAGAGACCAAATTTCAGAAACAGGCCTCTGGGGCAAAAGCTCCCCTCCCCTCGGCATCCTGACTCCTTTCCCCTCCTTCCGCTACCCCCGATACATCAGAAGGAACCGGTCGGAGGGAGGTTCGGCCTCCACCTGGCAGGCTGGAGGTCCATCAGCGCAGAAAATTGGGTGCTTCAGCTCACCCAGCGAGGTCACTCGACAGAATTCAGCGAAATCCCAGCCCCTCAACCACCAGGACAGTCCTTCTATCCCTGGGATCAGGTCCCCATAGTCTCTCAAGAGATTCAGGCACTTCTCCTAAAGAAGGCCATAGAGCCTGTCCCATTAAGCCAAATAGGAAGGGGATTCTACTCCCACTTCTTCCTGGTTCCAAATAAAACAGGCGACCTGAGACTGATCCTGGACCTCAGCACACTAAACATCTTCGTCGAGTACAAGAAGTTTTGTATGTTAACCCTTCAGGGGCTCCTTCCCCTGCCCCATCAAAATTCTTGGCTGTGCTCCCTGGACATGCAGGATGCTTACTTGCATATCCCTATCCTCCCGGACCACCGCCACTTTCTCCCCTTTGTTTTCCTGGAGAAGCAGTTCCAGTTCCGAGCACTCCCGTTTGTTCTTTCTTCAGCCCCCCTGAGTGTTCACCAGATGCCTAGCGGTGGTGGCGGCCTTTCTGCGTCACCAGGTCATTTATGTCTTCCCGTACCTGGACGACTGGCTCGTCTCAGCACCCTCTCCTACCAGCCTGAAAGAGTCTCCCTCTTTCACTTTGAGCTTGTTTGCTTTATGGGCATAACGGTCAATTTTCCCCAAGTCCCAGCTAGTGCCCTCACAGAGACTCCAGTTCATTGGAGCTGTACTAGACACAGTTCAGAGCAAGGCCTTCCTGCCATCGGATTGGGCCGAGACCCTTGCTTCTCAAGCCACACTGGTGGCACAGGCCCGATGGATGCCCGCACACTCGATGCTTCGTTTATTGGGTCTGATGGCAGCCGCCATTTTGACAGTCCCAATGGCCAGGCTTCACATGAGAGTCACTTAGTGGTCTCTTTGAGTCCAGTGGGACCAGAGGATGGACAACATGAAACAAAAAGTCATGATCTCCAACAGTCTCCATGCTGGTGGCAGGATCTCTCAAATTTGTCGAAGGAGGTCCCTTTCCTTCCGGCAGTTCCAACTCAAATTCTCACTACGGACACCTCAGATCTGGGGTCTCACAAGACACAGGGGTCTTGGTCCGACCAGGAGCTGATGCTCCACATCAGTATTCTGGAGATAGGGGAGTTCTTTACGCACTCCAGGCATTCCAGTCGCTGCTGGTTCCGGGATCTGTCTTGGTACAGATGGACAACGTGTGTACTGTGTGGCACATGAACAAACGGGGGGAACCGGATCATACCCTCTTTGCCGAGAAGTCATGAGGGTGTGGTACTGGGCGATTCAGCACAGCCTTTATCTGACAGCAGTTCACGTTTCGGGCGTCACCCATGTCCTGGCAGATAGTCTCAGTCGATCAGTGGCCAGGGCCCACGAGTGGGAACTAAAGTCAGAGGTAGTCGAAGATCTCTTTCTTCGATGGGGTCAGCCAGAGATGGATCTGTTCGCCTCCCCATACAACGCAAAACTACCCATCTTCTGCTCGCTCGTTCCCAGGCATGGTGCTTTTTGGTGAGACGCGCTGTCTCTTTCATGGACAGGGAGGTTTCTGTATGTTTTTCCTCCCTTTCCTCTCATTTAGATGGTCCTGGTGAAACTTCAGCAAGAGGGGGACCACGCAGTCCTGATTGCTCCTCTTTGGCCATGCCAAATTTGGTTCCCGCTTCTGCAACATTTGGCACCGGAACCTCCGGTCCCTCTGCCCATTTCCCACGACCATCTGACTCAGGAGCAGGACACCCTGGTGCATCCGGACCTTCAGTCCCTCCACCTTCATGCGTGGCACCTGTGGATGTAGCAATTTCTCGCTATGGGGTCTCTTCTCAGGTTGCGCACATTCTAGTGGAGGCCAGAAAACCCTCCACTAGATCCACATATGCTATGAAGTGGAAGAGGTTCACGATATGGGCCCAAGCAAGGAGCTGGGATCCATTTTCGTGCTCGGCATCCCAGGTTCTAGAGTACCTCGCACATCTGCCTGAGGTGGGCCTTAGCTATTCTTCCATTAAGGTTCACCTCTCTGCGGTATTGGCCTACCACCTCCCGGTGGAGGGCGAAACTTTGGCTCAACTGGAGGTTGCCAAAACCTTTTTGGAAGGCATCCTTCATTTGAAACCTCCGATCCAGAATCCTTGTCCTCCCTGGGACCTGAATTTCATGCTCGAGAAGCTGACCTTACTACCGTTTGAACCAGCTTCTTCTTGCAACTTACGCTTCCTTTCCTGGAAGACCTTTTTTTTTTTTTTTTTATAGTCGCTGTCACTTCGGCCAGAAGGGTTTCCAAATTACAGGGTTTCGTATGTAAAGAACCTTATTTGATTTTTCATAAGGACCAAGTAGTCCTTCGGACTAACCCTTCTTTTTTGCCCAAAGTTGTTTCAGAAACCGCTTTGAACCAGAGCGTGGTATTACCAGTATACTATCCACAGTATTCCAACAGGGGGAAACACCTGCTGCACACGCTTGATGTGCACTGGATCCTGAGTTACTACACGAACAGGACTAAAGAGGTTAGGAAATCTAACCAACTATTCGTAGCCTTTGCCCCTCAGTGCCAGGGCAAGGCTATTTCCAAGCAGACCATCTCCCAATGGCTCGCTAACTGCATCCATTTTTCGTACACGAAATATGGGAAGTCCCTTCCGGGGGCAGTCAAAGGCCACTCCACCCGTAGCGTGGCGACCATTACTGCCTTTTTTAGGAATGTGTCTACGGCAGAGATCTGTGCTGCAGCCACCTGGTCGTCTGTTCACACCTTCACTAAGCTTTACAGTCTGGACATTGCCTCTCGGCACAGAACTGGCTTTGGTCTTGCGGTCCTGCAAGGCCTTCTGTCTTGATTACTCTTGGTGACTTCTCCTCCTCCCAGATGCACCTATGCCTTATTTTTCTTTGGGACTGCTTGGTATTCAGTCCTGATAGGAAGACTTCTGCAGGAACCCTCTCGAAGTAAGATATAGCAGTTACGTAAGAACTTACCGTAACAGTAGATCTTCGAGAGAGGTTCCTGCAGTAGGTCTAGTTTCCCTCCCTCCTTCCCCCAGTTTTTGGATGCTTTACTTTCCATCCTATCTAGTCCGTCTGGACTAGAGTGAAAGCAGGGTCTTTGGCGTTCACTCGGGTTTTCTCCTTACCTATCTTTAGGTCTCCATTGGAAAAGAACTGGAGAGCGGGCGTGGGACTGCCCCTTTTATAGTCGGGCTGACATCACAACGCCCCGACGTCGGGTGATTGCTATCTACAAGTTTGCCGTGCGGACCTGACACCAGGGGGCGCAGTCCTATATGTGAAGACCTACTGCATTAACCTCTCTCGAAGATCTACTGTTATGGTAAGTTCTTACGTAACTGCTATTTACTTAAAACTCCAAATTCTTTAGCTCCTGTGGACAGACGAATGGACAAGAGGTATATTTTGTCAGGCCCCGGTACGGAGTACTTGTACCAGCAGTGCAGCCATGTTGGGGTCGTGTAGGCTGCAGCCTATGATAAGGCTAACATACCCTTGGCTTCACCCTCCCCCCCGATAAAGACTCCAGGAAGTTGGATGCCATGGCTAAAAAACAGTACATGGCATCTTCCTTGGGACTCAGGCAGGCTAACTATATGGCCTACACAGCCAGATACCAGAAGTCCAGATGGGATACTGTTCTGGAATTGTCATGCCGCTGTGGACTCCATTGATGTGTCATCACGAGTCATGGCTACATCTGTGGCTCTTCGTGGGACTGGCTTGGCTCAGATGTATTATCCTTTCACAGGACTCCCAGGCTAAGGCCATAGATTTCCTTGTCATGGAGAATTCTCTCTTTGGGGAGCAGACAGAGAATTATATGAAGAAAATGCGGTTAGCCTGGGTGCCCTACAGGGGGCATGCCTTAGACAACTAGTATTGGAGCCCACTCGAGAGGGAGCAATCTTAGACCTGGTTCTCTCAAACGGAGATGAAGAGAGGATCACAGATGTAGAAGTGGGTAGCCATCTGGGAACTAGCGACCATCGAACAGTATGGTTCACAATAAACACAGCAATAGAGTCAAGCCATACAAAGACAAAGGTACTGGATTTTAGGAGGGCTGACTTTGCCAAAATGGGTGAGTGCCTAAGGAATGCACTAGCAACTGGGCAGGAAGGAGGGGTGGAAGAACAATGGGGAATAATAAAAACTGCCATCACAGAGGTAACAAGCCTTTGTGTAAAGCAAATAAACAAAACGAAACGAGGTAAGAAACCACTATGGTTCTCAAAGGAAGTGGCAGTGAAGGTTCAAGAGAAAAGAAAGCATTCAGGAAGTACAAGGAATCACAGAAGGAACAGGACAGAGAACTGTATCAGTTAAAGCAAAAGGAAGCTGGAAAGGCAGTCAGAACAGCAAAGGCCCAAACCGAGGAAAAGATAGCCAACTCAGTTAAGAAGGGGATAAAACCTTTATAGGTACATCAGGGAGCAAAGGAAGACCAAGGGAGGATAGTGAGGCTTAATAAAGGGGAGGGAGGGTGGGCAGAGGGTGACTGTGAAAAGCAGAGATACTAAACAAATATTTTGCTCAGTATTTACAAAGGAAGAGGGAGGTACCTAAAACAAACAGTAGAAACACTCTGGATACAGAAGTTGATACCAGCCCATTTACAGAAGAAAGAGTTCTGAAAGAGCTCTTAAAACTGAAGGTGGACAAAGCAATGGGGCCTGATGGAATTCATCCCAGAATTTTAAAAGAACTAAGGATAGAACTAGTGACACCACTGACTACCCTCTTTAACAAATCAGGGGAGGATGGGGTGGTACCTGAGGACTGGAGGAGAGCAGATGTGATTCCCCTTCACAAAAGTGGGAGCAAGGCAGAAGCAGGAAACTACAGACCTGTTAGTTTAACCTCAGTGGTAGGGAAAATGATGGAATCACTTCTGAAGGAAAGAATTGTTGAGTATCTAGAGGCCAGAGGGGCACAGGACCCAAGGCAGCATGGATTCACAGCGGAAGGTCATGCCAGACAAATCTGATAGATTTCTGACTGGGTGACCAAAGTAGTAGATCAGGGAGGGCTGTGGACATGGCCTACCTAGACTTTAGCAAGGCATTTGACACAGTCCCACACAAAGATTAATATACAAGTTAGTCAGCCTGGGAGTGGGTCCCAAGATGACAGCCTGGGTAAGAATTGGCTGGAGAATAGGACACAGAGAGTAATAGTAAATGGAGTCCACTCTGAAAAAGGGGGTTAGCAGTGGGTACCACAGGGTTCAGTATTAGATCGTCCTCTTCAATGTCTTTATGTTTACATTGCAGAGGGACTGGAAGGAAAGTATGTCTCTTTGCAGATGACACAAAGATCTGCAACAGAGTTGATGCACAAAGTGGGGTGGAAAGGATGAGAAGGGACTTGGCAAGGTTAGAGGAATGGTCAAATGTATGGCAGCTTAGATTCAGTGCTAAGAAGTGCAAGGTAATGCACCTGGGAAACAAAAACCCAGGGGAAGAGTACACAATGGGGGTGAGATACTAACAACAACAAAAATGGAAAGGGACCTGGGGTAGTCATATCAGATGACCTAAAGGTGGGCAAGCAATTGAGAGGGCAGCAAGGAGGGTTGGGCATACTGGGATGCATAGGGAGAGGCATCACCAGCAGAAAACAAGAAGTTATTATCCCTCTGTACAGACAGCTGGTGAGACCACATCTGGAGTACTGCATGCAGTTCTGAGACCCAATCTCCAGAGACATAGACAGGATGGAAGCTGTCCAGAGGAGGGTAACTAAAATGGTGCAGGGTCTGCACTGGAAGACATATGAAGTGAGACTTAAGGAGCTTAATATGTATAGCCTCGAGGAAAGGAGCGAGAGGGGGGACATGATAGAAACTTTCAAGTACCTCAAGGGAATCAACAAAGTCCAAGAGGGTAGCATCTTTCAAAAAAAGAGGTGTGCAAGAACAAGAGGGCACAATTTGAAGATAGAAGGGGCGGCTCAGAGGTAATTTAAGGAAGTATTTTTTCAGAGAGGGTTGTGGATGCATGGAACAGCCTTCCAGAGGAGGTTGTGGAGTCAAAAACAGTGGTGGAATTCAAGCATGCATGGGACAGTCATAAGGCAATTCTAGGGGTTGGGGGTAGGAAGAAGTAGGCTACTGGTTAACTAGGATCTGCAGCTTATCCATCAGGTAGGGAAATGGGCAGACTGGGTGGGCCAAGCGGTCCTTATCTGCCGTCAAATTCTATGTTTCTATGAGTACAGGACCACTTCTAGGGACATGGATATGTTGTTCATCCACACTCATTGGCAGTATCCTTGCCGCTTTAAATCTTGCCGGAAGGTCTTCAAGCTTGCTCCTCCCACCCACCCGGGTGGTATAACTCTCGGCTCCGCCCCATGACGCCAGATCTTCCTTACCGCTTGGAAGCTCAGGTTCCCTCCTTAACGCTCTGCGTTTTCGACTGGTTCCTATTTCTCCGTTTGCGGATTTAAAATAATATTTTGCAAAAGACTTCAGTCTTGATCCCTCGAGCTCGATGGACCGTCGACTCGGTTTCGGAGATGCCCATGCGGGCAGAAGATGTCTCGGACGGATCCACACTCCACGTGTGTCTACTGCTTAGGCCTTGAGCACGACCCGCGGGCTTGCGACCTGTGCTCATCTTTCTCGACCTCGTCCTCGAAGACCGTGCTGCCCGATTGCAACTGGGCCGTCGAGAAGTTGCTTCTCGGTGAAGTCCAAGGAGGCCCGGGTCGGTGTTCAAGGGCGCGGGAGCCAAGGATCAGCTCGACAGGATGGTCGCCTCGAAGAGGAGGCGCGCCGGGCCGATCTTTCCTCGCCATGCATTTATCCCGCCTTCTGGGTTCTTCCTACACGGCTTCCTTTAAGGAGCTTTGTCTGTCCCTCTCCACTAAAGGAGAAGGGCTCGCGTCTGCTGGACCTTATTCTCGGTCCAAAAAGAGGACAAGGTAAGTCCTCGTCGGCGGCTCTTGGGGCGGAAGGTCCCTCTCCCGGACGTCGACCGTCGGCTTCGGTCGACCGCTCGGCTTCGGCCACTGGCCTCACGGTGTCCCCGTCAGGTCAGTTGACCGAGACTCCCACTGATGAAGTCGAGATTTTTCTCGACCCATTGGACGGGCTGTCGCCTTTAGCAGCCGAGATTCCCCTCTCCCCGGTTCCCCCGGGAGGAGTTGAGGATCCCGTGGGCTCGCCTGTGCCTCCGGTTCCGGAGCCCTCGGATGGACCTTCCGAGCCGAAGGGAGTGCGGTTCCGGCCGACACCTCCCCGCACCGACCCCGGAAATTCCGGGACTCTCGGTCTCGGTCTCGGACCTCTTCGCGGTCCAGCCGTTCCCACCGTCATAGGTGGTCTCGGTCTCGGCATATCGTAATGGCGTCGCCGTCATCTCGCCCTCCTCCTCGGATGAGGGAGGCTTCGCGTAATTACGCCGACGGCACGAGGACCTTATGTTGCAACAGCTCCTCCTGGCCGGAATAAGCCGACTCGGCGCCTTTCCCGCCATTAAGTGGCTGTCACCGAACGGCCGACACAACCCCTCGACTTGTCCGAGGAGCTATACCCAGGCCGGTTGTTCGCCAAACCAGCTGCTCCACCGATTCCGTGGAACCTCCGCCTCCACAGCCACCACTGGGGCTCCGACCAAGGATTCTCGGTCAGCTAAGGGTTTACCCCATCGGCTGTCAGTTACCCTCACTCCCGACCGACCTCGGCAGGTGAAGGGTGGCTCAGGCCAGAGGCAGCTCTTCGAGGACTCTTCCGAGTCCGAAGACGATTCCTCCTTCTTCTCCAAGTGACTGGACTTGGAGTCTTCAGGAGGTCAGTCAATGGACGATAGCCCGTCGTCCTTCCTAGGACTGCTTCGGCTCATCTCGGAGTCTACCGGGATGGAGCTCGAACCCGTTTCCAAACGGGCCAGGTATCCCCTCACGGAGATTCTGGACCGAGGGATCTCCGACGGAGGCCTTTCCGTGGCCGAGGCCATCAGTGGGTCCGGCACTGGAACTTTGGCAGCGCCTGCTTCCTGCCCTGCGCCGCCAGGATGGCCAGGAGATGCGGTCCCTACCGGTTCCTTGTCCGGTTTTTTGAACACCCTCTGCTGAGGGGTTGGTTACCGACAGCGTCATCGCGCACCGGCAACGCCAGGATGTGGACAAACCTCCTGACAAGGAGTCCAAGAAATTGACTATGTCGGGCGAAAAGTCTCACGCTGCGTCCTCTCTCGGTCTTTGCAGGCCAGTTCGGCCGCCCTCATGGCACATTTTCTCATGCCCTGTTGGGCTCCCTGGATGAGGTCATCCTCATCTTCCCGCCCGATCTGCAGACTATGGTTAAGCAGGTGCGGGACCAGGGCAGGGCAGTGGCCAAACAGCAGCTCCAGACTGCTTTGGATGTAGGGGACTCATGTGTTAGATCGGTGGCGGCCGCAGTGGCTATAAGCGTCGCGGGCTTGGCTGAGGATATCCACCTTTACCTCGGATACCCAGCACAAGTTGGCGGATGTTCCCTTTGGGACTGACCTCTTCGGCCCTGGGGTGGAAGGTCACCTGCAGAGGATCGAGAGTCCAATGCTACTTGACTCGGTCTCTTCCGCTCAGAAGGACAAAGGCCGCAAACCACAGCCTAAGCCCTTTAGGTCCTTCTGTGCCCCTGGCCTTGCCCAGCAACGTCAGGGCCAGCAGGCTCGGCCTTGGCATCCCAAACCCAAGCCGCCGCTTCCTCTAACAGGAGGCAGGGAGGAGAGGCCCAGGAGGTCCCTCGGCCGGTCCCTCCTCCAAGCCTGCCCAGTGACGGGCTGAGGGTGTCGCCCATCCCCGTCACCTTACCCTGGTCCCCGGGGACGGCTCCGCACTTCCGCTCCGCCTGGTCCGCTGTTACCACGGACAGGTGGGTCTTGGAGGTGGTGGAAGAGGCCTGCCTCTGGAATTCGAGCAGGCACCACCCTTCAGAGCCGTCGCCCCTCGGGGGGCTTCGGGATCCCCAGCTTCACTGGCGGCTCGTCGAGCCGACATCACTCTCCTCCTCCAGAAGGAGGTGGTAAGAGAGGTGGTGGACCCTCTTTCAGACCCAGGGTTTGTGTCCAGGTACTTCCTGGTTCAACGGACGGGGGGCTGGCGCCCCATTCTCGACCTCACACGACTCTAAACAAGTTCTAAGTGTCTCAACCTTCAGGATGGTCACTCTGGCTCAGATAATACCATCCTTGAACGCAGGGCGTGGTTCTGCTCTCTGGACTTGCAGGGCGCGCTTTTCACGTCCTATCCGTCTGTCTCACCAGAGATTCCTTCGCTCCGAGCAGAAGGATCTCTTCGAGTTCCAAGCCATGCCCTTCGGCTTGTCTCCAGCTCCCAGGGTCTTCACCAATGCATGGCAGTGGTGACAGCATTCTGCGGCGCCGAGGGGTCCGGGTATACCCTTACCTGGACGACTGGCTGATAGCAGCTCCCTCCAGGAAGGAGGCGGAGTGGTCCAGAGATCTGGCCCTCCAGGTCTGCTCTCAACTGGGCCTCCTTATCAACGAGGCCAAGTCGGAACTCGAGCCGAAGCAGGTGATTTTATTCATCGGGGCGCAGCTCGACTCTCTTCGAGCCAGAGCGCGGCTCCCGGCGGACAGGGCCGAGGTTCTTTCCTCCTTTGCCCGATCATTTCTGGTTGGGCAATTGCGCCCTGCCCGGGACTTCCTGCGCCTCCTGGGTCTCATGGCGGCCTGTACGAGCGTGGTCCGTTGGGCCCGCTGGAACATGCGTCCCCTTCAGTGGGGACTGGCCAGCCAGTGGTCACAACGCTGCGATCCCTTGGACCAGCTTGTGTCGGTGACACAGGGGATGTGGAATGCTCTCCAGTGGTGGACCGTTCCAGATCATTTGCAGGAGGGCATCCCGTTCGTCCGCCCCGAGCCGACGGTCTCTCTGTCGACCGATGCCTCTCTGATGGGTTGGGGTGCCCATCTGGGGGAACACCGGGCTCATGGCCTCTGGTCCCCGCGGGAGTCCCGATGCCACATCAACCTGCTGGAGCTCCGAGCGGTCCGCCTAGCTCTCACCGCCTTTGCTCCGTTCCTCCGGGGTCAAGTGGTCCGAGTCCAGACGGATAATACCACGACCATGTACTATCTAAACCGCCAGGTCGGGACGCGCTCCATGCTTCTATGCAAGGAAGCTCTCCGCATTTGGTCACTCGTGCGCAGCCTGGAGGCGGATCTCCTAGCCATTCACGTGGCAGGAGCCTCCAACACCCTGGCCGATGCCCTGAGCCGGATAGGGGCTGCATCCCACGAGTGGTCTCTCCTGCCGGAGGTAGTACAGCATCTGTTCTCCCTTTGGGGCACACCTCAGGTGGACCTGTTTGCCTCCATGGAGAACGCGGGTTGAGTCTGTTCCATGCCCGCCTCAGCAGGGCTCGCTGCAGGGGATGCTCTTCGAGGCAATGGACCCGGGCTCTTTTACGCCTTTCCCCATTTCCCTTGATCCACAAGGTGCTTCTCAAGGCGAGGAGGACAAGGCAGGTGATTCTGATAGCCCCAGACTGGCCTCGCCAGTTCTGGTACCCAGATCTCCTCAGTCTCAGCTCCAGGACTCGCGCTGTCAGCTCGCCGACCTGCTCTCAGTCAATCAGGGAAGGTGTTCCATCCGGACCTTCAATCCTGCACCTGACGGCCTGGTTCCTGAGCTGCCAGAGTTCCAGGCTTTGGGTCTTCCGACGAGGTCCTCAATGTAGTTGAGGCGCCCTGAGAGTCACAGAAAATGTTATGCCTTCAAATGGAAAAGGTTTTCCATTTGGTGTCAGGCAAGGGCTTGGACCCTTCCTCCTGTTCCTTGGCAAGCATCTTGGACTATTTATTGGTCCCTTTCTAGTCAAGGGCTTAGGTCGGCGACCCTAAGGGTGCACCTGGCAGCCATCTCTGCTTACGGGCGCGGGCGGGAAGCAGTCGAGGCGCAGGAGAAGGTGGTCTGGCGCTCAGGGCCTTGATCACATTTCCTCCAGTGCGGGAACCCCCACCGTGGGATCTACTGCTGGTACTGGCAAAGCTCATGGGCAAGCCATTCGAACCTATGCACAGGTGTGCTCTCTCTCACCTGTCGTGGAAGACCGCCTTCTTGGTGGCTATCACGTCAGCCAGAGGATGGGAGGCTCCAGGCGCTTTCCATCGAGTCTCCTACCTGGTCTTCCACAGGACAAGGTTGTCCTCGCCCCACCGAAATTCCTTCCGAAGGTGGTGTCGGAGTTTCACCTTAACCAGGTGTTGACTCTGCCGGTGTTCTACCCCAATCACACCTTGGAGGCGAATATGGCTCCATACTGTGGATCCTAGAAGGCGCTATTATAAGGAGCGCATCGGCTGAAATTGGGAGAGGTTCGCCAGCTGTTTGTCACCTACGCTGAAGTCAAATCTGGCAGACCTGCAGCCAAGCGGACGATAAGCAGGTGGGTAACCTCCTGCATAGATCTCTGCTATAAGTTAGCGGGCATGGAGCCTCCCAGAGGGATAAGAGCTCATTCTACCCGCCATACTGCTGCAACGGTGGCTGCTTCCAGGGACGCCCCTATCCAGGAAATCTGCAGGCTGCTACCTGGAAGTCAGCAAACACCTTCATTACCCACTACCATCGACCTTGAGTCACGCGGGATGCTGGTTTTGGGGCCTCTGTTCTCCAGTCTCTTCCCAAGTAAGATATGGGGGTGTGCGTCTTGCCTCCCTCCTCCGGAGAACTGCTAGAGTCTGCCAATGAGTGTGGATGAACAACATATCCATGTCCCTAGAAATACAGGTTACTCACCTGTAACAGGAGTTCTAGGAATGGTATGTATTGTTCATCCTCACGACCCACCGACCTCCTCCCGGCTTCGACGCACAACCTGAGCTTCCAGCGGGCCAGATCTGGCGTCATGGGGCGGAGCCGAGAGTTATACCACCCGGGTGGGTGGGAGGAGCAAGCTTGAAGACCTTCCGGCAAGATTTAAAGCGGCAAGGATACTGCCAATGAGTGTGGATGAACAACATATACCATTCCTAGAACTCCTGTTACAGGTGAGTAACCTGTATTTATAGGAGTGCACAGGCCAAGGAAACGCAGGCAACTCCTCAAAAGCAGCAGTCTAGGAGCAGGGGCAGGCCTTTTCACAGACCTTTCTACCAGGCACAGACCTCCTCTCCTTTTCCTCAGAGGGAGAGGCAGAAGGGGGATGAGCAGGGCTGCATCCTCCTTTCAGTCTAAGGCTCCTGCCAAGCAGACACCCTGATGTGTCAGCCCGGGTCGACTCCCCAATTCCTGTAGGAGGCAGGCTGGCTTGCTACTTCCCAGGCCTGAAAGTCTTTTACCTCAGACAAGTGGGTCCTGGAGGTTGTAATACAGGGACTGGCCCTCAACTTCAAAAAATGTCCAAAGCTGAGGGTCAGTTCTTTTCCACCTGCAAACATCTCCAAAACCATTGCTCTAGAGGCAGAGGTTTCATCTCTGCTGGCTCTCAGAGCCATAGAGAAAGTTCCTACATCTCACAGGGGCAAAGGTCCTACTCCAGATACTTCCTTACCCTGAAGAAGACAGGGGAGTGGCGGCCCATCCTAGATTTAAGATACTTAAACGAGCACCTAGTAAAGCCAAAATTAAAAATGGTGACCTTGGGAATAATTCTTCCTTGTCTAAGGCCAGGGGATTGGCCAGCCTCCCTGGACCTCAAGGATGCCTGTTTTCACATTCCCATTAGGTGCTCCCACAAAAAGTACTTCAGGTTCGAACTGCCTTCAGGCCATTATCAGTTCAGAGCAATGCCCTTCGGCCTAACATTAGCACCAAGGGTGTTCACAAAATGCCTAGCAGTAATCAATCAATCAAAGTCTTTATTTATTCAGGTGAACACCATTGAGCAAGCTCATTTACAAGATGGACCTGAGACATAGAGACAAGTAATAATACAGTCCAGACATTGTACAGTATTGGCAATACAGACAATACAAGGGATGAAAAGGTACAATACAAGGAATAGGTAAGGCCTTGGGGTGGACGAGTACAGACTGGGTTAATTAAGGGGCTATCAGAGTGCTGAGAGTAAGTGCCTATCCCTGACTCGGGGGGGGGAGAGACATGTACTGAGGTGTTTCGGGTAGGTTAGTCCTGCCTATTAGTTGGCATAGCGAGCCGGGGGTACAGGGGGTTATTTTAATTTATGGGCGGTGAAAGCAGTTACAGATTTCTTTAACTAGGTGGTCATATAAGGACTTGAATGAGGATATACTGATTAAGGAGCTAAGCTTCAGGGTTTTTTGTAGGGTATTCCGTAGGGAAGGTAGCACAAAGGACATAGGCATTCTTCCAAAGCGTGTTTTCAGCCTGGGTACCTTCAAGTAGATGAAAGAGCTTCTCAGGACATAGGCTCCGGGTTAGCAGAGTGGAGACAAGCGGAGATGTCTGGAGGAAGTTTCTTGGTGATAGCTTTGAATGTCCAGAGAAGAGCATTCCTGTTTCTCCTGAAGTGTAGGTGAGGCCACCCACAGCTGCATAGAGGCACAGTGATGGGTGGCAGGGTAGCCAATAATGAATTTTAATGCCTTGTGGTGTATCATATCTGTTTGGCCAGTTGCAGTGCAGGGCAGTGGCTATAGAGGAGATCTGCATAATCCACCAAGGAGAGAAATACGGTTTGAACCAGTCGTCGTTTGGCATTACTGGTGAGGTAGTTGTTTATCCTATAGAAGAGACCAAGTCTCTCTCTTAATTTCTTTAGGAGGTCTTCAGTGTGGTCAGTGAAGGAGAGTTTATGATCGAGCCATACCCCTAGGTACTTGAACTTGCTAACTATTTCTAGATTTTCACCCAGGATTGTGGTGATCTGAGGGACAGTGCCAGCAGCGGTAGGGTTTGCATCCAGTGGGTAGGGAGAGAACAGCATAGCCTTGGTTTTCTTAGCGTTTAGTAACAGTTTTTTCTTAAGGACTTGGTGCTGGAGAATGTTGAATTCCGATTGCGGTTCTTTCCAGGCAATTTCAGAAGAAGGATGACTAAGGTAGAGGACCGTGTCATCTGCAAAGAGATGGATATTGGCCTTGGTTATGTTGAGATCAATGTTGTTCACATAGATTGCAAACAGTAGTGGGCCCAGGATCGAGCCCTGTGGGACCCCTCTTTGCTAAGGTTTGAGGGGGGATAGTTCACCATCTGATTTTACTTGCAGCCATCGATCGGAGAGGTAATCTGCAAACCAGTAAAGGGACAGTGGATCCAGTCCTATGGCTTTAAGAGAGGAGAGGAGCGAGTCGTGGTCGACAGTGTCAAAGGCCTTGCTCAGGTCTAAGAACACGGCGCAGACAAACTTCTTATTTTCTAGGTCATGAAGCCAATCGTTGGTAACTTTAGCTAGGGCCATAATAGTGCTGTGCTGTGCCCTAAAGCCTGATTGCATCGGATTTAGGAGGTTCATGGATTCTATGTAGGTTTTTAGTTGCTTGTTCACAATTTTTTCCAGAAGTTTGGACAGTGTAGGAAGTAAAGAAATAGGTCTGTAATTGTTTAGGTCACAAGGGTCCCCAGATTTGAACAAGGGGATAACATGAGCTGTTTTCCATACAGTAGGAAGGGTACCCTAGGACAGAGAAAGATTAAAAAGATGAGTAATAGTAGAGAGTAGTAGTGGCCTTTCTAAGGAGACAAAACATCTCCATATTCCCATACCTGGATGACTGTCTCATTGTGGGTCAGTCTCCAGACCAAGTCAAGTCAAACCTGCAAGTTACCCAGCAAGTGCTCACTTCTCTAGGATTCTTCCTCAGTCTTCCAAAATCAGTTCTTGAACCAGTGCAACTCTTGACCTTCATAGTGGTAGAGTTGGATACTGTCAAAGCAAGAGCCTTTCTCCCTCTGGTAAGGTTAAAGGCTCTTATAGAGCTAGCTTCTTCTTTTCACCTTCTGGTGTCTCGACCAGCAAGGCATTTTCGTCAACTCCTGGGCCACATGGCAGCTTCCACTGTAGTGGTCCGAGGGGCCAGATTTCAGATGAGGGACATCCAGTTCCATTTAAGGGCTTTTTGGTCTCAGAAAAAAGATCCTCTAACCAAACTCCAGCTCTCCAGTGGTGGTTGGATCAGGACAACCTCAGGCAAGGGGTCCCATTTATCACTCAGTCTCATTCTGTGGTTCTAACCACAGATGCTTCTCTCCTGGGGTGGGGAGCTCACCTGGGAGTCCTCGCAGCTCAGGGAGTGTGGTCCCCTCAGGAGTCTCTTCTCCACATCAGTCTTCTAGAGCTCAGGGCAGTGTACCTAGCTCTACAAGCCTTCTCGGACTCGGTACAGAACAAGGTGGTTCAGGACAGACAACACCACCACCATGTGGTACATCAACAAGTAGGGAGGCACCCGGTCTACGGCCTTGTGCACGGAAGCCATGAAATGATAGTCACTGGCTTATTCTCTACAGATGTCTCTGGTAGCAGTCCGTCTTCCAGGGAAGGACAATGTGCTAGCAGATGCATTGAGCAGGATTTCACAGGGCCATCATGAATGGTCCCTGGATCCCCTAGTGTTAAAACTGATATTTTCAAGGTGGGGCACTCCAGAGATAGATCTCTTTGCAGCCCCAGACAATCACCAACTTCCTCTTTTTTGTTGCAGACCCCCAGTCTTGGGCTCAATCCCCCTGGATGCTCTATTTCTGGATTGGGAAGGGAAATTTCTGTATGCCATTCCTCTGTTATTCAAAGTTCTGGTCAAGATAAGGTCACAATCTTGCAAAGTGATCCTGATCACTCCAGACTGGGCCAGACAGCCTTGGTATCCCCTATTGCTGTCCTTAGCAGTCCCATCTTCCCCAGGAATCACAACCTGTTCACCTCCTCTCCGGAGGATCTGGTATCCCAGATCAGGTTGTCAGTGGCTCAGTAGGTAGCACACTCGCCTCTGAGGCCGGGAGATCAGAGGGCTGTGAGTTCAGTTCCCACATCTGGCACTTGGGTTAATATCCCAGTACTGACACTGTAGTGCAGCATGAGAGGGGTGCTGCACTTCTGAGGTGCCGTCTTTCAAATGAGACCTTAAACCGAGGTCCCATCTGCCTGGATTGGTGGTAGTTCAGGTGGATGTTAAAGATTCCATGGCACTTATCGAAAAGAGTAGGGGAATTTCCCCAGTGTCCTGGCCAAATTTCCCTCATTTCACTAAAAATACCACCAACAGCTTAATCTGGTTCAAGGTCAGTTGGCATTCATCTGTATCCCCCTCCCCCGGGTCGTGCCTGAAAATAGGCAGGATTTGTCTAGTGCACTTAGCTGGTCAACAAAAACTAAATAAATAAAAATAAAAATCCAAACCTTCGGTCTCTCAATCTCAAGGCATGGGTCTTGAAGAGCTAGAATATGCAAATGTGCATCTGTCTCAAAGGGTTCTGGACATTCTTAAAGCCTCTCGAAAACCTGCCACCAGAAAAACTTATAACTCCAGATGGAAAAGATTCTGCATTTGGTGTTCCAGTAAAGCGCATATCCCCAGATACTGCTGACTTGTCTACCATTCTGGATTACATGGTTCATCTTAATGGCTTAGGCCTCAGACCAGCTACGCTCAAAGTACACTTGTTAGCTGTTTCTGCATTTCTGTCAGTGGGAAAGCCCTCCTCACTGGCATCTCACCCTGTTTTCTGTAAGTTTTTCCAAGGATTGCTTCATTCTGATCCCACCTTTAGGGATCCTACTCCTGCTTGGGATCTTAATGTTTTCATTGCCCAGCTTATGCAACCCCCTTTTGAGCCTTTGGCCTCAGCAGAACTTAAGTACTTGACCTGGAAAACTGTGTTCCTGGTAGCTATTACCACTGCCAGGCGTATCAGTGAATTACAAGCTCTGTCAGTGGAGTCTGATTTTATCGCATTCCATAGGGATAAGATAGTCTTTAGAACCAACAGGAGGTTCTTGCCCAAAGTGGTTTCAGACTTTAATGTGAACCAATCCATGTCTCTTCCTGTGTTCTTCACTGATCATTCTTCTTCAGGAGAGAGTAGATTACACAGTTTGAATGTTAAAAGGGCTCTTAGCTACTACATTGAGCATACTAAGGCACTTAGGTTAGACTCTCTCCAGCTGTTCCTCACTTATGGTGAAGTGGGGAAGGGTAAACCTGCTACTAAGAGAAGAAACACAATAACTAAGGTGAGTAATTTTTTTCTTCTGGTCTACCCCCATTTCCTTACTGTTCCCTGCAAGGTGTCCTCTCAGGATCTTCCCCACCCTACTGTAGTCTGCCCTCCTGAAGTCCAGCACCTTTGTTTTTATCACAGTCTTCTCCCTGTCCACGTCCAGGTGAAACCAAACAGTGAGAAGGTCACTTCCCGCAAGCAGTGCTTCAATCTTTACCTCCTGAACATGCGCACCATTAGAATTCCCTGTCTAATTCATCATCGTGGTTTGGTGGTCTGTACACCACTCCTATCCTAAGCTTTTTACCTTCGTTGATTCTACCTGTACCCACAGCACTTCTGTCCTTCCATTCATCTCCTATTCCCTTATGCAGCGTATCCCTTCCCTCACGTACAGAACCATTCCTCCCCTTCTTCCCACCTCCTATACAGCTTGTACCCAGGGACTGAGAGGTCCCAGTCACGATTCGGCATTGTCCATATCTCCGTGGTGGCAGCCATATGCCCCTCTCCCTCTGCCATCAGTGAATGCAGCTCAGCCATTTTGTTCCCCAGGCTCCTTGCATTCAGAGACACAACCTTCCACGATGGCTAGGGTCCCCCTTCACTCCTGAATTGCCTGCCCCTCCCCCATCCCATCTGCCTGCCCTTATTATTCTGTCACTCGTCTGACCCTTCCTCCTTTTGACCTGATTGGGGAGCTGCCTCCTCCTCCTCCACCAAGTGAGTAAGGGTATTGTGACTCCTGCTGCCCCATCTGTTTAAAATTCAGATCCTTGCCTATGTACTTCACAGATCTGGCCTTCAGCACTCTTGAATCCTCCTTGCTAAGGTGTTGCCTTTCAGGTGCCTAAAGTTCTTTATTCTCTCACGTGCCACCCCCCAGGCTCCAGTTAGCCCGTATCCCTCTTCTTTGCACCACTCCCTGAGCCAGACATTACTCCTTAGTCCTTACCTTTTTTGCAGTGCTGGCCCTTGGTACCGGTAGCACCTCTGAGAAGGCTGCCGACTTCCCCACCTTACAGTAGAGCCACCCACTCCCCTGAACCTCTCTTGAACCACTCCTACCTCACTATCAGCAAAGTAGTTTGTACACTGGGTGAACGATAATATATGGCTGCCCCCTTTTCCTGTCTTCTCGGTTATCCATGCACCCACCCTCCCTGCACTGCACCTTTCTGTGGTTTACCTTAGTTCCCATGTCACCCTATCTCACTCCCCAAGAATTCCCCAAAATAACGACCCTCCCCTCCCGCCACCCGAGTCCTCTCACCCTTTCTTGTTTGTCCTTTTTTGACTGAACTCTTCCCCCTGCCTTCCCAATTGTTCTGGTTCCCCAACCCCTACTTTCCTCCTGTCTCTTCCCCGTCGACGCTGATGCGCATGTCCGTAGTCACAGCTCGACTTTTCAGAAGGCAGTTTCTTTTAGAAATACTGCTAGTTTCCCAGAAAAAAGGCATATTAGCAGGCACAGAGAAGACTGTGTAAGTCTATTTATTTATTTATTACACACAAGATCCTTTAGGCAGAGCCTATTTTCAAAGGGTCTAGGATCATATATAACGGCTTATCATAGGTACAACTTTACAAGTATATTACATATTTACAGTAGTGATTGACAGAGGTACAGTGTAAGCAATACAGAATAAAATAACACTGTTACATTAAGGGGAACTTCAAGCTAATTGTGGTTTTGCCAGTAAACTTCCAAGTGTTGTAAAAAAATGAAGTCATTCATTAAGGAGCATACTGACACTCTGACACCATGTGCACATGTGAACGTGTTGGATCCGCGGGCAGTGGGGATAATTGTCGGGACGATTGAAATTCGGTTTTATCGCAAAGCAGCTTTATTTCAAATTTTAGTGAATGGGGGAACCGAATACCTATGACAGCAGAGGAACCAAGAGGGAGCAGGATCCCAAAGTAAAAAAATAATGTTAAAAAAACTGACACTGTCCCATTAAGTTCTTGAGGTTAATTGCACAAGAGTTTTGCTGGAAAGAGCGAGTAGGACAGATGCTTAAAAAAAGCAGATCGCAGGCTCTGTTTTCTTATACTGCTTCGTTGAGCAGGTGTGAGCCAGGCAGACCTTGTGTACTATCACTGTACTGTCATCAGAACCCGTCTTGGAATATGGATGCCCAGTTTGGAATAGGGGATTAACTAAAAAAAGAAGTGGAGGATCTTGAAAGAATCCAGAAGAGAGCTGTTAGAACACTCTTAGGATGTGAGATTAGTTATGATGAGGCTTTAAAGAGATGTTATGCAGTCGTAGAGTGCTGAGAAGATGTAGTTTCAGGAAATCTGGATCCCAGTCATAAACTTTTTTCCTTCTTACTACCCAAAGAAAACATTGGGTATTGTCTGAGAAAGCAGGACAAGTGGCAAATTCCGAGAACCAGAGCTGAGACATGTAAGAAATCCTTCCTGATGAGGGATTTGAGCCAGTGCGGGTGTGTTTTTTGTATGTATACTCCTCTCCCCCACCTTATGCGCAAGTCCTTGGGTCACAGTATGAAACTATACATTCTGTGTATGCCCACCCAGATGTTGGGATACCTTATATACTTGGCTGATGACTGTATACAGCTATGGAAATGAGCTTTTGTCATATTTGGATAGGTAAAAGAAAAAGTAGTGCTTTTAAAAGTGCATTTCATATTGTGTGTGTGTTATACAGTATTTGTATTAGTGATGTGTGAAGTGTGTAAGGGCACTCTGGGGTTTTGTAATTGATAGTATGTCAGCCTTCCAAATAATTATGTATTAGATTAGATATACTGTAATGATCATTATTTTGTATTCTTTAGGTGTAGGCTGTCTGTCTAGATTGTAACGAACTTCAGTTGGTTTGTCACTAAACTGATTGCAGTTTTACAGTGCAGTAATATCAAAATCAAATAAAAAAGAGGCTCCGTGGCAAGGTTCCTTGTGGGAAAGGAAGTTGGAGTACAAATCAAGTGACATGCCTTGCCTGACATACACCCCCCCGACACACACTCACAGATGTATGCAGAGAGATGAGGAAAGATATTTTTGCCCCAAATCTTAGGGAACTTCTCCATCTTTTGGATTGTGACATTTACTCATCTCATATGTAACCCTAATCCCAACCTCTGCCAACTGTGTACTAGCATACTAAGTAAGATGCCACTAGAGTAGGCCTAAATGTCTATTGAGTCTGCTCGAAAATCAGTACCCGGTCCGGACACCGTTGCTGCCCTCCCCTCCTCCCCCGTAATTCCCCTCAGTCCCATCCCCCAGCAGAGTTATACCTCCAAATGTGGCATTTCTCTGCTTTACCTTCCCCTTATATCTGTCCCAGCCCCTCTTGAATCCCTCCACTGTACCCACAGCCACCAACTTCTGCAGGCAGTGTGTTCCGTGGGTTCAACACCCGCTTGGTAAACTAGCGTCTCCTAGTCTCCCCCTGAACCTCCCGCCAGCCAGCCTTATGGAATGCCCCCTGGTGGCCCCCTCCTCCCTCCCTTAGCTGGAACACCCTGTTTAGGCTGACCCTGTTCATTCCCTTTAAATATTTAAATATCTTGATCATATCATCTCTGTCCCTCCTCTCCTCCAGGGAGTACAAGTTTAGCTCCTCAAGTCTCTCCTCATAGAATCTCTGCCCCAGGCCCTGTATCATCCTGGTCGCTCTGCTCTGGACCCTCTCCAGAAGCACAGTGTCCCTTTTTAAGTAATGCTGCCAAAACTGCACGCAGTACTCAAGGTGCGGTCGAACCAGGCAGTTATACAGAGGAAGAAGCACCTCCCGTCTCCTTGAGGTTATCCCCCTGGCAGTGCATCCGAGCATTTTATTTGCTTAAGCCACAGCCCTCCTACACTGTTCAGAGTTGTTCCTTTTGGCATCCACGACCACCACAAGAACCCCTCCCGAGACCTGTAGTTTCTCCCCACCCAAAAGTGCTCATGAACCGGGTTGCTAAGCCCCAAGTGGAGAACCCTACATTTCTTGGCATTAAACCTCAATTTCCAAGTGTATGACCCCCTCTCCAGTCTCTAGGTCCCCCTGTAGGGCTCTTTCTACTCTCCTCCCCCAGGTTCGAGTCATCAGCGAAGAGGCTCGTCTCACTCCTGATACCGTTCCTGATGTCCGAGATGTAAGCATTAAACAGGAGTGGGCCCAACACCGACCCTTGCGGGACCCCACTAATGACCCTCCTTGGAGATGATACCTCCCCCCCCCAACCACCACCCTCTGAGACTGCCCAGTTAGCCAGTTCCCTATCCGCCTAACTATCCTTTCTCCTACCCCCATTCCCCCGAGCTTGTCCAGCAACCCTGGGTGTGTCACTGAGTCAAACGCCTTGCTGAAGTCTAGAAAGAGGCAGTCCACTGGCCTTCCCTGGTCCAGCGCTTTTGTCACCCAGTCGTAGAACTCCACAAGGTTAGTCTGACACGAACTGCCCTGAATGAAGTCATGTTGGTGATCATCCAGCTGGCCCCATGCCTCCAGGAACCCCTCCAGCCTCTCTTTCAAGATGGCCTCCATCGTCTTGCCCACCATCGATGGCAGACTAACAGGCCTGTAGTTGCCCGGCTCCTCCCATGAGCTGCTTTTGTGGATGGGCACAACATGAGCCATCCTCCAGTCCTGAGGCTCCCAACCAGTCTGTAGGGAGGAGTTAAATAGGTCCACCAGAGGTGCAGCAAGGACGTCCACCATCTCCTTCAACACCCTGGGATGAAGGCCGTCCGGACCCGGAGCCTTATCCATTCTCAGGGACTTAAGGGCCTCCCACACCCTGCCAACAGGAGTATCAACATCAGAGAGCTCCCCTTCTTCCTCAGTCCTAGCTCGCCTCTCCACGTCTGGCGTTGTCCCTCTATTGTCTCTTATGAAGACTGAGGCAAAGCATTCGTTAAGTACTTCCGCCTGCTCCCTGGCCTCCTCAGTCCACCCACTCCTGACCTCAGTTTGCTAATCTGCCCCTTCATTTTCCTCCTTTCTGTAATGTACCTAAAGAACCCTTTTTCCCCTTTCCTGATCCCCTGTGCTAGTCTCTGCTTCGTCCTTGCCTTGGCTGATCTCACCACCCTGGTTACTTTTTTGGTTACCCTATTGTACTCCATCTTGTCCACGTCCCCCTGTGAGCGCTTGTATCTTCTATAAGTAGCTGTTTTCTCCCTCACCAGCTCAGCTTACTGGTCTTCCCAAACTTGCGTCAGACCTTCATGCAGGCCTTGGTAGCTTCCAGGAGCCCTCTTTTAATAATTTCCCACCTGCTCCCTGTATCCATACCCAGTCTAATCCCCTCCAAATTCCCCTGAGAATCCCCTCCATACCCTTGAAGTCTGCTTCCCTAAAGTCAACCACCACCATTTTGGTGCGATTTTCCACTCCCCCAGATCCAGGGAAAACCAAACCGTGGCATGATCGCTCCCTGCCAGTGGGTCCCCTACAGCCAGACTTCTAACCAGATCGCAGTCCGACCGGACCATGCCCAGGATGCTACCATCCGTCGTCTGGTCAGTCACCAGTTGGGATAGGGATGCATCCTGAAAGACATCCGGCAAGCACTGCTCCCTAGCCAATGAAAATGCAATAGTGCCCCAGTCAACCCTCGGCATATTAACGTCCCCCAGCACCGCAGTTTTTCCCTCCCCCTGACCACAGTGATCCCATAGATTCACCACCAGGCCCTCCTCGAGTTCCTCTGCCTGTATGTGTGGCCTATAAACCAGCCCCTGGTTGACCCTCTTACCCCAGGTGCCTGCAAGGTAACCCATAACATCTCTACGTTTCCCTCTGCCCCCTCCACCCTGCGTATATTGATGCCGCTCCTAACAATGAGTTCCACCCCTCCTCCCCTGCCTAATACCCTGTCCTTCCTGAACACAGTGTACCCCTCCAGGGTTAGGTCTCAGTCGTGCTGAGTGGTGGCCCAAGTTTCAGTGACTGCCGCCACATCCACATCTCCCTTAAGTTAGCATCGCCCGAAGCTCGGGCATCTTATTACCCATGCTTCTAGCGTTAATCAGAACTGGCCTCCACCCTTGCCCCTTGCACATGCCCGTTCCCCCAACCCAAGAACCCCCCCATATACTGCAAGCCCCTTCTCCCTTGCGCACTGTTGGGTGCTCCTGTTAAGTACTCCTTTCCCCCTGCTGGGGGAGAAGGCTAAGTCCTGCCTTGATATGCCTGCCAGCAACAGCCTCAAGCCCCAGCCCTCCCCACTTCGTAAGTTTAAACCCCACCTAGGTTTGATGAACTCGGTCAGTTTTAGTTTCAAAACCTCCTCTCCCCCAAAATTTAAGTGGAGTCTGTCCTAGCATACAGCCCTTGTTCTCCCAACTTTCACCCCAGTCCTCCAACAACCCATACCTCCTAGCCACACACTATGCTTTGAGCCATTCATTATCCTCCCTGATTTTCTGCTTGTTTCCTACGCTAGCTCTGTGCACCGGGAGGACCTCCGAGAAAGAGACTGTACACCCCACGGCATGACGCACCCTGGCTAACTCACGAAACCATGCCTGTATCTCCTCCACACTATTTTCCTCCATGTCATTAGTGCCTAAGTGCACTAATATGTTAGGGGATCCCCCACAGTCCTTCACCAGAGCATAGACCAAGTGCTTGGCCTTGTGCACAGGCAAGCCAGATATACTCTTGACATTGACAGCACAGCCGTGCCCTTCACTCCCCCTTCCCACTTAATGCCCCTGATCATGGAGTCCCCAAACAGGAGCACTTTAACTTCTTCCTTCCCCTTGAGCCTAACTCTCTCCTCTCCCTTACCCCCCCTTTACTCCCCCTTTTCCTCTGTTATCACTGACCTCACCCTCAAGGTGACTGCCAATGGCTGTTCTTACCCCTCTCTTCCAGCTATTTCCCCATCCCACCATTTCTCTCCTAGCTCACCCTCATCTCGCCACTCTGGTCCGTCCAGGAGTACCCCCGTTAGCCTGTGGCCCCTCCTGACTTCCAGGGACTCTAGCCACAACCCCCCCCCCCCCATCGTTCTTTTTTCTGCTGTCCCCCACACTTATTCCTGCTGGTTCCTTTCCCCTGGGATCTGTGCCCCTCCTCCCTGTCCCCTTATCCTCCCTCTCTAGGCATTCCTGACCTCAGGCCCCCTTCCTGTGTTGTCACTTGAACCTCTTGTCTGGCCCGGTGCCCTTGTTCCCAACCCCCTTCACTTTCATCTTTCTTCTGTCCTCTGCTTACTGCGCCCCCCACCAACTTCATCTGAGGCCCCCTCCCGTCATGGTGTCTGCCAGTGGTGAGTACCTGTTTGAGACTGGGATCCTCCTCAGTAGGTTGCTTACCAGTGCTCCCCTCCTGTGAGGCAAGTTCTCTTGCCGTGGTCCTTGGAGACGCTTTTGCCCGTCTGCCAATGGCCCCCACCATGTGCCATCCTTTGCACTCCTCGCTGTCTGTTCTCTTCAAACCCTCCCCCCATTTCTGCTCCCTGGGCTGGCCAGACCTACCCTGATTTCTGGTGGCCCGCCATCCTCCTGCACCTGCATTTGGAGGCACCCCCAATTGTCTGTGTACGGTGTTCCCATCTCATGCACTCATGCCTTTCACCCACCTGTCCAGCTCATACCTGAGCCTGCTCAGCTTGGCCTCCAATCCCATCAACCTGGCACATATAGGACAGTGCCCTAGTCTCCACAGTGTACTCATGGCCATTGCAGCTCCACAGCCACTGAAACCCACTAGCCTGCTTCCACTCCATCCTGTAACCAAGGTCTCCTTCCCCTTCCATTAGTGGCCCCATACCCCCCAGCTGCCCCTGTCTGCCACTCCATGCTGCTCCTCCCCCACCCCATACCAGCTTCTTCTAACACGTCCCCAGCCTGTTGCAACCATGTGGCCCTGGTCTCCTCAAGGGTACCAACTGTTTAACCAGTGACTCCTCTGCAGCAGGACGTAGATCGAATCAAAGCAGTTTTAAATCAACCCAAAGCAATGCAATATTCGGCTAGCATCAAATGTGTCAGCTACCTATTCAGATCAAGTGGATTTAGCCTGTAAACAGTTTGGCCAGAAATTAGCCCAGATCCACTCCAAAAACAAAGAAGCTCAACCTTTCTTCAGGAAGAGCACTATAGATTCAGCCCAGCCAACACAGATTGCCCTTATTGAGCCTGGATTATCCCCCAACTCAATTCAGAGCAGCTCCCTTAATCAGACCAGGTTTGCCTCAAATGCCCGACCCTACCCAATGCAGTGCGAATCCTACCACGATCAGGCAAAATAGCATCACGTTAGACAGTAAGTCTGATGAAGGCAGCTTGTAGCAGCAAGACTGTTGAAGACAGCTTGTAACAGACAGCTTCAAGTTTAGTCAGAAAAAGTACACGGCAGTCTCCAGTGAGCTCTGTCTTGTCTGTTGAAGACAGCTTGTAGCAGGCAGCTTCAAATTTAGTCAGAAAAAGTACACAGCAATCTCTCCAGTGATCTCCAGCCTGATAAAAAGTTCCAAGTGAACAGCCCTATTGTGGAAAGTTCAGTCAGCCCTCCTGGCCATCCCAGAGTCTTCCTTGCTGCAGGCTCCTCCTCCTCCTCCACCTGCATTCCAATAGAAGTTGGGGATGGGGTGGGTGGGCGGAGGGAAAAATCCCTCTTCTCCTGCAGCTCTGAGAATTGCAGCCAGGCTACTTGGCTTTTAAAGCCTGGCCACAACTCAAAAACTAGCGCCTCCGGCCCTGATTAGCTGGGCCGTCCTCCACAGCCGCCAGTGTGGCCAGTCAGGATCCCCTCTGCTGCCGAAGTGGCTGTGTAGCATCCGTTGTCGGTCGCAGCCGAATGCAACTACCCGAATCTCCCTTGGCCGTCGATGCAGCCTCCAGATGCGGCTTCTTTCTGAAGATGCCGCCGATTGCAGCAAAAACCTCCCTCTTCTTCTCCTCCTGCAGCACTAAAGCAAGGACATTAGTGGTTTGCCAGTTGGATAGCAGTAGTCACTTAGGTTCTACCACCACTGGGATCACCCAGTTGCATAAATCCTCCAGACCCTAGGTAGACAACCTGTATGCCCCAGTAGGAATAGAGAGCCTTCCAGTGGAAGAGGGGGCACACTACTTCCTGACAAGGAGGAAGGCGATAACACCTGCAGGCAGATGTGTGAACAGCACACTCCGGAGTTGGAATGGAGATACTTTTAGAAATCGGTGGTCAAAACTTGGAGCCTGGCTTTTATGGATACAAAATCGTCCAGAACTAGTGCCTGAGTTAATAAGATTCCCAACAAATTGTGTAATCTTCTTTCTCAGTGGTAGCCAGTTTTGCAAGGCACCTCCTATTTTGCAGGCTGCATTCACCTAGATGGGCACCAGAGCTAGAGGCAGGATGGAAGTATGACTGCTTTTGGAGGCTTAACTATCCCTTACAGGAGGCCTCTTTCGTATGTATAAACTGGCCTTCTTGTCTTTTTGTAATATATAACAATTAAATAGTTGAATACCCTCCTGAGCAGAATACATATGTAACCATAGTGGAGATAAATGATTTGATATGATGAACCAGTGGAATGTTTGTACCCCAAAAATACTACATGGTATCCCTGTAACTACAGTAACCCACAGCCTCCCTGCTTCCACTGGGCCCCGAGTTTCAGTCCGCTCTTCCTGGGAGGTTTCCTGTCCCATAGAAACTTCCTGAAAAGTTGAACTACAGCTTGAAACCACTGAGAGGCATCCCAAATGGGAGATGGCTAAGACACTACATAAGTTTAGGCACTGTGACCGTAGGTAAGGCTTCAGACCTACCCACCAAGGAGAGATTGAGGAGTTTCCACTATTCCACATTGTTTGTGAATAGCTAACAATGGCATTAGGTTCAGGGGAAAAATGTTGGCAAGGATCTTTGTGATCTGTATCCCAAGGTATGTGATTCCTTGGGGGGGTCCATTTTAAACCTGCCTGATTAAAGGGCGCTGCCCGGCAAGCTTTGTTGTGTGGAAGCACTTCTATCTTGTCCCAATTGACTTTACAGCTGGAAAGTACAAATAATTATTTAAGCAGCTGTACGAGAGCTGGGACACCAGAGGTTAGGTTTGTTAGGGTTACTAACAAGGCATCAGCATAAAGCTTGGTTTTAAATTCCTGACAGTTCACCCGTCACTTCCGGATTGATGCATATGGCAGTGGCTCAGTGCACAGTGAAGACAATAGAGGGATAATGATCACCCCTGTCTTGTGCCTTTCTGGAGTGGGAAAGGTGCCGAGATAATACCGTTAGTAAATATCCTTGCTGTGGTAGAGTAGTATAGCACTGTCTGCCATGTGAGAAATTAGAGCCTATCCCCATTCTCGAGAGGGAGGCAAATAAGAACTCCTGTTCTAGGGAATTGATAGCTTTTCCGAAGTCAGTAGCACCCACTGATTCTTGGGTCCCCTGTGTTTTTTCCACCCAGATTATGTTAACCAGGGAGTGAATATGGTCTTAGCATGGGCTGCCTTTCACAAACCCCTCCTGAGAAACATGCACCGGCCCTGGGAGGTGACTCTCCAGCCTGGTTGTCAGGGCCTTAGCTAGCACCTTGCATTTCACGTTGATAAGGGATATAGGGCTGATCATCCATTTGATCTGTCTTTCCTGTTTGGCCCCAAACAACATTTTAATTTTTAATTTGTTATATGCAGGTTTTTATCCTTTGTGTGCATCTCAAGCTGCTCTTCAGACCTGTCCCTGCCTCCTCTGCCTGGCTACTGCTTCTCTGGTCCACCAAGCTCCATTCCCCCAACGGAATTCCCCCCCCCATGGTGGGGCCAGGAAGGGGAGGGCTGTCATCCCCCACCCGGAAATCCTGCACCCAGATTGGGGGATCAGCGATCCAGCGACAGTGTGGCGCGAGGGCAGGCAGACAGGGCTTCAAGTAGCCTGTGATTGCCATTTTCCTCTGCTTTTCTCCCCTTGCTGCAGCGGGCTGTATGTGCGTGCACGTGGAGGCACACACACACTACGTAACTGCGGCCCTACATCTGCGCTACTCGAGCTCTGGTGCTGCCACCTGGCCTTCACCAGATTGCAGCCAAGGAGCCAGACAGCGGTTCCCCCCACCCTGGAAGAGGAGAGTAGTCCATTGGACACTCAATCCTCTACCTCCCTGCCAACCCTCGGCAACCTGAGCTCGTTCCTGAACCCAGGTCATCAGTGTGGTGTGCCTCAGCCCTTTATGCCACTGGGCCAGTGCGCCAAACAAAAGTTTAATTTAAGGGGGTAATATTATCTGCCAGTCCTTGAACTGACACTGAAAACTGTAAAGAAACCACCAGTTTCATACCTGAAGAAAGTATAGCAAAAAGGTTTTAAAGAGCAACTCTTCCCTTTAGCATAAACTTTCATAAAGAATGTTTCATTTATTATAATTCGGTACAGAACACTTTTTTTTTTTTTCAGTTTTCTTTTCCAAGAATTATAACAAATCTTAGTATCATCTCTGAAAGTGTGTATAAAAAGCATATTTCACTGCCCCAAACTGAGCTGACTGTGCTCTTGTTTCTGACAGTATAGTGCTTACCATGAAAACAGTCTGTGATGTCATCAAACAGCAGTTGTGAGGCCATTTGGTGACGGCTATAATTTTTTTAAAGGTACAATGAAATAAATGCTGCACTGTCTAAAATGCTTTAGCTGACCAATAACAGAAACATAAACAAACGTAGAAAACACTGATGTGAAACATAATTGTTGTAAATATTGTTTTAATAATCATTTATTTTAGTAGACTTTCTAAGGGTGCCGGCAGCTGGGACCTGTATTATTGTATAAAGGAAAAAGAGAGATTTGTTGTAATAAGAGATCTAAAATCAAAAAGAGATTGCAGCCTCCAGTAGGTTCTGAGTGCTGAGGTTTATATCCATATATCCATCTGCTTTTGAGGCATACTTTGGGTTAACATACTGTAATTCAGACCTGATTTTCAAGGCGAATGTCCATGTTGGTTACTGAAAGCACTCTTGCCATTGGCTAAAACATTATGGGATCTAGTCCTACACTGTAACTTGGTCTCACTCTAAAATCCTTTTGGCTCATTTGTGGTGATGGTTCATGTGCAAGTGAAAGAGCATGTGGCACTATTTTATAAGAGTAGGAGATGACCCATGTGTCCTGGCTGAAACTCTTTTTTCAGGAAAACAGGCTTTGAGGTTGTCGTCTGCTGAGGAATGCCATTGGCCTATAATGACTGCCAGCTTTGCTGTATACAGGTATTGCTTGTCAGTACCTTACTCATAGCCTGTAAAGCACTCTGGGATACTTTGTCACGTACTCTGTAACTCCAAATTCTGTTTGCCATCTTTCTAGTCTACCATCCAAGATTCCTGATGGCCCTTGAGAAACTTAACCATATTAGTAATTCTATAAAATTGTGTGATCCCTTGTGACAAATCACCTTCAGTTTATCAGGGTAAAATACTACCAGTAGTAGACCAGGTGCTTACAGTCACTCTTACTCTGCTAAATCCAGACGCGTTTGATATACAGAGAAGATAAAATCTGAAGAACATCTGTATATGGTTGCGCAAAACTGAACGTACAAACTTCTTTTAGTCTGCTGTCTCTTGTGCTATATATATATACCCTTTAAGGTATGGGCTGGTTTGCTTGTAGCACTACATCTCCTGGGGGTGCCTAAAGGCAGCTTCAGCATTATACAACTGAGGGACCTCCTGTAGCCACTTTCTGAGGTATTCCACAGGACCAAACATTTCTATGCCCTCAGGCAGCTCCAGGATCCTGATGTTGTGTGCCTTTGTCTGGTTCTCCATGTTCCTGATTTTAAGATTGGTGCCGTTCTTTAAATGATTCTGTTATGGGTTATTAAGAGATGACTTAGTTCCATCTTTGTTTCCTCAGCAGAAGACCCAAGTTTCAAGATGATTAATTTTATTTGTGAGTGTATCCGCTTTTTAATTCTGTAGTTAAAATAGAATTATTATGTTTTATTTTGATGCTGCATTAATGGATATAGAATCTTTGATTTCAAAAGACTTCATCTGCCTGACACACTGTTTCTGTTTTGGCCACTGTATAGTGTGTATTATGTTTTTATAGTCCAACTGGAAACTTTAAAGGAAATTTCCGATTGGAGGGGGCTACTCACATATTGTGGTAGCTGCCCTCAGCAACAGTTATTGTAGCCAGATTTTAATTGATAATAGTACCTCATATATTTGCAGTACTGCTCGTAACTTTATCTGTAGCTGGGCTCTCTGAATATTTTCAAGAGTTGCAGTCCGCCACCACGACCCTGTGCTCAAGCACGTAATAACATGTGACCAGGGAAAGCGTGGGGGTGCAATGGGGCTTCTTTTTTCCTAACGTTTTATGCTTCAGGGTGGCCAGTTGGACAATAAAGGAGGACACTGCTTGACTAACAAGGTCCCTGGGAGAACAAGGGCTGTATGCTAGACACAAAACTATACTTAAATCTGGGGTGAAACTAAACTGACCAAGTTCATCAAAGCTAGGTGGGGTTTAAACTTGTGAAGGGGGAGGGCTGGAGCTTGAGGCAGTTGCTGGCAGGCACATAAAGGCAGGACTTAGCCTTCTCCCCAGCAGGGAAAGGGGTGCTTAACAAGGCACCCAACAGTGCGCAAGAGAGAGGGGCTTGCAGTATATTGGGGGTTGGGTTGGGGAACAGGCGCGTGCAACGGGCAGGGATGGAGGCCAGTTCTGATTAATGCCAGGAGCATGGGTAATAAGATGCCCGAGCTTCGGGCGATGCTAACTGAAGGGAGATGTGGATGTGGTGGCAGTCACTGAAACTTGGGCCACCACTCAGCACAACTGAGACCTAACCCTGGAGCGGTACACTGTGTTCAGGAAGGACAGGGCCGTGGGCAAGGGAGGAGGGGTGGCATTCATTGTTAGGAACGGCATCAATATATGCAGGGTGGAGGTGGCAGTCGGAAACATAGAGATGTTATGGGTTACCTTGCAGGCACCTGGGGGTAAGAGGGTCAACCACGGGGTGGTTTATAGGCCACCCATGCAGGCAGAGGAACTCGAGGAGGGCGTGGTGGTGAGTCTAAGAGATCACTGTGGTCGGGGGGGGGGCAAAACTGTAGTGCTGGGGGACGTTAATATGCCAAAAGTTGATTGGGGCACTGTAGCATCTTCATTGGCTAGGGAGCAGTGCTTGCTGGACGTCTTTCAGGATGCATTCCTATCCCAACTGGTGACTGACCGGACGACGGATGGTAGCATTCTGGATGTGGTTCTGTCAGTCTGCGACCTGGTTAGAAGTCTGGCTGTAGGGGATCCACTGGCGGGGAGCGATCATGCCACGGTTTGGTTTTCCCTGGATCTGGGGGGAGTGGAAAATCGCGTCAAAATGGTGGTGGTTGACTTTAGGGAAGCAGACTTAAAGGGTATGTAGGGGATCCTCAGGGGAATTTGGAGGGGATTAGACTGGGTATGGATACAGGGAGCAGGTGGGAAATTATTAAAAGAGGGCTCCTGGAAGCTGCCAAGGCCTGCATGAAGGTCTGACACAAGTTTGGGAAGACCAGTAAGCCGAGCTGGTGGACCAGGGAGGTCCAGGAGGAGGGTCCTTGTTAGTCAAGCAGTGTCCTCCTTTATTGTCCAACTGGCCACCCTGAAGCATAAAAACGTTAGGAAAAAGAAGCCCCATTTACTTCAATGGGATACTCCTCCGCGCTCTCCCTGGTCACACATCACTACGTGCTTGAGCGGGGGCGTGGCGGCGGGACTGCAGCTCTCGAAAATATTCAGAGAGCTGAGCTACAGACAAAATTATGAACAGTACTGCAAATATATGAGGAACTGTTATCAACTGAAACCTGGCTACAATAACTGTCCCTGAGGGCAGCTACCACAATATGTGAGTGGTGGCTGCTTTCAGCTAGATCGAAAAATCACTTTAAATAAATATGTGTAGTTAATATCTTTAAGGTTTTGACTTTCATTACTGCAGGTTAAACAGAGCTTAAGGTTGCAAATTGTTTGCATATTTTCCCCAAGATCGAAATGTACAGGTGCAGCAAATTCTTTAATGCTAATGCTTAGAGGAGAAAATACATTTAGGAGTAATCATAGCTGAGTCATTTAAAGATCATTAGCAACAAAAACTGTTTGTTTTTCATTTGGTCGATAATAACTATTCAGTTTTTGGTTTTTTTTTATAGGAAAGGAGGGCTAGTCAATATTGCCTATACCCAGCCTTGTGTTTTTTTTGGGGGGGAGGGGGTAACAGATGCAAACCAATTGAAATTAAAACAGATTCAGCTGTTGGTGGTATTTTTTTAGTAACTGGGGGGAAATTCCCCTACTTTTCTCAAGAAGTTCCATGGGATTTTTGTCTGTCTGAACAGACACCAGAAAAGGTAAATGGAATCTCTGTTTAATGTCTCATTTGAAGGCTGGCACACCCCAGCTGTGCCAGAATTAATGGTATGAGCCCAATCCCAGTGTGGGCTAGAACCCATGACCTTCCAGCCAGAGGCAGATGTGCTACAAATTGAGCTATGTTGACACCACTGTAATTACATTGTAATAAAATACAATTTTAATAAAAAAAAGTGTTGTTTACCACAGTGCTGTTGCCCCTTTTCTGACCCACAACACTGTTCTAATCATTTTAATCACCAGTATCAAATTCTTTCTACCAGTCCTTTATGAAAAGTACATTTTTAAGAAAATAAGATATAAACCTATACTGTGATTTATTCTGTGTATAGCGGGATTTAGTTAATCTTTTTTAATTAATAGAAGAAACATATATTGTGTCTTAAATTGCATCATTCTGCTTTTTTTCAGAATATTAATGGCTCTGGAATACTCAGGGTGGAGGCAGCAGTAACCTGGCATTAATTCTGTGGTAATTTCATCATTATATTTATTTACTAATGTAGTTTGGTTCATGCGGTATTGTACTTTAAAATAAAAATTAAGCAACATGAATTTCTGTTGCCATTGATCCTGAAGTTACACTGAGTGCAGTAGCTGTGTTAGAAATATAAATAAAACGTTCAGATGTGTCTAGTTCTCTTTCTCACTTTACACAATCAAGGCAAATCTTAGAAAAAATTCTATTTGTTAATCTGAACCACTTTGCCTAAAAAGGAGTTCTTGACAAAAGTGATACAGGGCCAGCAAGCATATCTGTATTTTCACTGGAGGAGGCTGTCAGTCTGATGTAAATGGATCTTAGGCTAGTTATATTAAACCTGAAATGTAGATACGTCTGTTCCATTTTATTGGCAACTAGAAACACAAACTCCTGTCAAAAAGAAAAAAGAAAAGCAGAACTTTAAATCTTCCCAACCTAGAACATTGTTCTTCATGCAGTAATCAGTGTATGTTAGCTATCTAAAAGGTTGCTCAGGTATTGATAGTAAGGGACTTTCTGACTGATGTTAACCCCTGAATTGGCAGTTCAGAATGGTAATACTAAGAAAGCAGTAGCACTCAACAAGGTATGCATGGAGCGAAATCAGCACATACCCCAGGTGCGGTGTGAGGTACAAGGATGCAGGTCAAGTTTCATCAACCACCTGGTAGGTGCATTGATTTAGCTACATGCACACTATGGAGTGTGTTATTGCACTTATAAAATGGGCTTCTTTATGTTACATGTAGTTAAAAATGTAAACAAAGTGGTTTACATGCAAAAGAAAGTCATAGTTCTGGTGCTGAGCCCCCTAGCAGGAGGGCAGAGATCCTGGTGCACTTCCCTTTAATAGCTCAGCATGCAAAGAAATTCACAACAAAGTGCGACAGCAGGCACAACAGAAACCAAAACAATCAAAAGTCACTTGTTGCCTACCTTGACTTCAAACTGGGCATATTTCATTTGCATCATTGTGTGCAGAGCTCTGAGGAAGGTTTTGTCTGAAACGTCAGCTGAGTGTACCTGTGATGCATGCGCCACTCCTTTGGTGTGTCGGGTGGTGGCTTTAACTTTGATTGCTTGTACCTGTGCTCTGAGTTTTGAAACACCTGAAACACTGCACACAATGATATTGTAGGATTTTTTATTTTTGATAAGGTTTATATATACTTAACATTTTCATTGAGTTTAACACATGTAAATACAAATAATCAAAAGATAGGCCGTCTCATTCACATCAGTACAGAATCTGCTGAGCAGTACATCGTTAGGTCTCCCAAATGAGGAATCAACTAGGCACCCTGCGGTCCAGCACAGGTGCCCAGAACTTAAAAAGAAAAGCATTAATGGAAGCTTGAGTATTTACGTTGACTGCCCATAATACTGCACGTACACAAGCTTACACTAAACAGAATTAATAACTCAATCTTAAGTGCAAGAATAGCACAATGAGCATAGGAATATTGTGAGTAGAAAATGCCACAAAATGGAGGTATAGAGTGTGTTGCTCCAACCAGAGCCCATCCAGAGCGGGAAAGGGACTCTGGTAAAAAGTGTGTGAAAGGGGCAGTTGTGTTAACAAATCACTTACAGGAAGATCCTGGAGGTCTAAACATCTCTGTGAGTAAACGAGAGATGCTCATGGGAGAGAGATACTTATGGGACAAAGTTGGAAGATACTGAAACACTGTGTATGACCCAGTGGGTCCATCTGAGTTTTAGGAATTTAAAAATAGAAATGATTGAGTAAATCATTGGTAGAATAGATCTTAATTAGAAGGTATGTCTTGCAGCAGGCCATAACCAGTAGAACTAAAGCCATCAGGAACCAGGACCACATGGAAACTTTTTTAGCTAGCAGTCTACCAGAGGGAGCCACCCACCTCCAACATCAGCGGCTGACATCAGCCTACCCTATATAAGGCAGGCAGCCCCCACATTTTCCAGTTGTTGCTCCGTCATCGACCAGTGCATGTCGGACCACTGCCACTACCGCAGCTACAGTTGACCGCCATTTTCCCACATTTACCATGCTTTATTATTTTCTTGTTTATAAGCATCAAGTTTTTCGGTGTTCCTTTCTCACATTTATCTCTTCTCAGCCATCTTTTTCTTTCGACCACTCCACAAAGTGTGCCTCCGGTAAACAGATCCCGGAAAAGGACGGCCACTCTGTTTGCTTCTTGTGCCTAGGCCCAGACCATGACGTGCAAGCCTGCGAGGTCTTTAACCAGGACACCAGGAGACACCGCCAGAAGACTCTGGAAAATCATCTCCTCCACCAGTCCTCGGGGTTTTTTTTTCATCTAAATCCAAGGACAACACTTTAAGGAAGCACAGGCATCGGGACAAGGACCAAGACTGACCCTGGTCTGCCTTCCATTCGCAGTCTCCACATAAGGCTTCACCAACCACGTCAGGATCTTCCTGTCTTGGGGGGGGCAGCCTCCTCAGCCCCACACGCTCTTACCCCTTCAGGGCTGTCAATGACCCCACCGCCTGCCCAGATCTCGGTTACGGGTGGCGGCTCCTCTGGGCAAGGTCTTCCATATCCTGCCCCCAAAGCCCCTGCTTTTTCAGCCCTTGTTTTCTGTAGGCTCCTCGGCAGGTGGCTGGGCCAGAGCACCTCTAGCCAGCACAGGTGCTGCTAGCACCAGTTCTGTATCTGCCGCCCTGTCACTTGCACACCGTATGCTGGTCTCAACCTCCGGGACCTCCATCAGTCCTGCCCTCTTTCGCAGGGGCAGATGCTGCAGGGCACTGGTGCCCCCCCAGAGCCTGGTCTCGCCTCAACCTTCACCAGTGGGGCTCTCCTCTCTGGTGCCAGCCTCTCCTGTACCAGCATCTGTGCCTCCCCCTCCACTGTTACCCAGACTGACGTCTGCAAGGCCTGCAGCTGTCCTCCTGCAGCCTGTGGGCTGTTCCCCAGCCCTGCCACCTCCAGCACCAGCAGGGCCTTCACTGGCCCTCCTGCTACCAACACCTGGGGCACCTGTACCAGTTCTCCCACTTTCAGGGAGCCCGGTGCCTGTGCCGCCTTCAGCTCCTGTGGGGCCACAGCCTAGGTATCTGGCTCCGACACCTGGGGGTCTGACACCTGGCCTACCCCTACCCAGTGCCTGGGGGACCGGCGCTGGCTTACCCATACCCTAACTACTCCATACCTTGGGAGGGGTGGGGGCCCCGGTGCCTGTGGATTACCATGGCTTGATTTCCATGCTGTGAGCCTTCATGCTGTTGCAGGTACTGTTTCCTGGCGGGTTGATCCAGACGCATCCCCAAGGGCCTCCTTGGAATGACTGGCCCTGGCCCACGATGGCCCGAGTGCTCTTCGTACTCCTAGGAGCCCTGTTGATGCCGGCACGCCTGGTTGAATGGCAGCCTGATGACAGTGGGGACGACGACTCTGCCACTGACGAGAGTGACAGTTCTGAATCTTCTTCCATTTTGGCAGACTCCTCAGGAGATGAAGGAGAGCCCAGTAATGTCCCCAAATCCCATCTTGATGACCCCACATTCATGGACATCATGAGGCATAACCAAGCCACTATGGGGTGGGAGACTGAGAAACAGGACCCAGAGCATCACCACCTCACAATCTACCTTTGTCATTATGACTCTTCCCCCTTGGTGGGCTTCCCTTCATCAAGTCTTATGAAGACGTTACTAAGGCTGCATGGCACCACCGCCACACAGTTCCAGTGGTGTCTAAAAAGGCTCACTGGCTTTACCATGTCCCAGGTGGCAAATCCTACTTTGATGAGCACCTGAAAGCAGATTCAGTCATCATTAACACCCACGACCGCACCAAAAGGCCGAAGCACCTCAGTGTCCTCACTCCAGACAGAGAATCTCAACGACTGGACCACATGGTAGGTGAGGCTTTACATCTGCCACCCTAGCCATCCAGACCCTTAACTATTTGGCCCATATGGTACAATACCAAAACCTCTTGTGGGACCAGGGTAGGGAGGCGGTCATGGCCATGAAAAAATGCCCCCCTCCCGAAGCTGCAAAACCTTCAGGCCCTTAAGACTGGCTCAGGCATCAGTACCCACATCCTCAGGGCAGCCTATGTTGCCATGGATGCCTCATGCCAGGCAGCTGCCATCGGCATTAGTATGAGGTGCCATGCTTGTCTCAGAGTCTCAGGCTTCGCTCCAGACATCCAGAGTAGCATTATGGATGCTCCCTTTCCGGGTTGCAAGCTGTTTGAGAGAGATGTTCAAGATAATATTTCTGAGCTCCAAATGTCCGGGGGGGCCTTGAAGTTGGTCCACTTCATATACCACACCCAGTCAGAGCTGGATCAGAGGACTCCCTTTCACTGCTCCTGTAGATAGGTCCAACCCCCGTCCCAAGGCAGAGGGCAAATGCAAGGCAGGTGCTGCCTTCCTGTTCCCACCCCAGCCCCTTCCAGGGCTGCTGGAGGAGTGACCATGGCCCAGCCAGTGGCTAGCCCCACCTCCTGACTCCTTGCCTGACCCCCGTAGGGCTTCAGGAGGTGGTCGGGGGTAATTTCTCCTTCAGACAACTGGGTGCTACAGCTCATTGAGCACAGCCACACTCTAGAGTTCCTGGAGTGGCCTCCAGAAAATCCTCCAGGTCCATCCACATATCCTCCAGGCCACGTTCCCCTCATACAGGCAGAGATTCGGGCATCACTTCAAAAGAAGTCTGTAGAGCCCGTTCCCCAGTCCCAACAGGGAAGGGGGTTCTACTCCCACTTCTTCTTGGTCCCCAGGTGGACAGGAGATTGTCAGCCTATCCTGGACTTGAGCAGCCTCAACCTGTACATAGAGCATAAATGATTCTGGATGGCCTCCCTTCAGGGATTGCTGCCCCCGTTTCACCCGAAGGACTGGCTTTGCTCTTTCGATATGCAGGGTGCTTACCTGCACATTAAGGTTTTTGCATCCCACCAACGCTTCTTATGCTTCCATTTCCAGGGAGAGCATTACCAGTTTCAAGCGCTGCCCTTTGGCCTGTCCTCAGCCCCCTTGGTTTTTACCAAGTGCCTGGCAGTGGTGACTGCTGCCTTGAGGCGGCAGGGTTGTTGCGTCTTTCCCTACCTTGAAGACTGGCTTTTGGCAGCCTCGTCCAGGGACCGGCTGCTACAAACTCTTGCGAGTACCTGCAGCCTGTTCCAGACTTTGGGCATTACCATCAGTCTGCCCAAATAATCCCTCACCCCCTGCCAGTTCCTTCTTTACAAAGGGGTAGTGCTGGACACGGCTCAGGGCAGGGTCTTTTTATCTTTTGACAGAGTGGAGTGCTTGATGGCTCAGGCCCACCTTCTTTACTCCAGCCATTATGTTCTGGTGAGGGAGTTTCTGAGGCTTTTGGGCCTCTTGACTACAGCCATTGCTACAGTTTCCTTGGCCAGGCTGCACATGAGAATCCATCAGTGGACATTGCAGGTCCAGTGGGACCAACGCATGGACACCTTGGCTCACCCATTGCTGGTGTCAGGTCCAGTCAAGAAGGTGCTGTTGTGGTGGCTGGAGCCTAGCAGCTTGTTTTGGGTAGTTCCCTTTTCTGTACCTCCCCCCCAGCAGATCCTTACTACAGATACCTTTGGCCTCGATTGATGAGCCCACATGGGAACCCACGAGATCGAGAGGGATCTCCACATCAGTGTCCTGGAGATGCGGACAGTCTTGTACGCCCTGCATGACTTCTAGACTCAGCTCTCCCTGGGTCCACTGTTGGTTCATATGGACAATGTGTGCGTAGTTAATTACGTAAACAAGCAGGGGGAACTCATTCATATTCCCTATGCAGAAAAGCAATGAGTATCTAGTATTGGGCCATCAAGCATGGCCTGGAACTCTCGGCTGTCCCTGTTCCCGGTGACCAAAACGTCCTGGCGTACAGCCTGAGTCGCTCGCAGTCAAGAGCTCACGAGTGGGAACTTCTGACTTCAGTAGTAGAAGACCTCTTCGACAGGTAGGGTTGGCCCAAGTCGGACCTTTTTGCATCCCCATTGAACGCAAAACTACCGCTTTTCTGCTCACTAGATCTAGGGCATAGAGTTTTCTGGAGAGACATATTGTCCCTCTCCTGGACAGGGAGGTTTCTGTATGCCTTCCTTCCCTTCCCGCTCCATAGATGAGTTCTGATCAAACTCTAGATGGAAGGAGCTAATATGATCCTCATCAGATCTGGTTCCCCTCACTACAGCAACTGGCAATGGAACCTCCATTGCCCCTGTGCACATGCTTGCTCTTCCAGGAACAGAGCACCGTGGTCCATCTGGACCTCGAGTCCCTCCATCTCCATGCATGCCTCCTGAGGACATAGCCATAACCAGATTGGGGTTCTCCCCCAGAGTAGCTGATGTTTTGGTGGTGGCCAGGAAGCCTTCCACCAGGGCCACTTACTCTGTGAAATGAAGCACTTCGCTCTTTGGGTTACTCTGCACCAGTTAGATCCCTTTACCTGTCCAGTGGATCGGGTTTTGGAGTACCTTCTGACCCTCTCAGATTCGTCTTTATGGTACTTCTCTATTAAGGTACATATTTCTGCCATCTCTGTGTAACCCCCCCTACAAATGGGGGTTCCCAAAAAGTCTTCCTTGAGCTTGCCTAAATGCTCACTGCCAGACTGGTGTCCTGCGTTTTAGCAGTTTAAATATGATTGCCAGAGAGTGCTTGTATAGCCTCTGTGTACTGTCTCTTTAAGAGCTGCCTGGATTGCAGTCATAAGTAATCTGAGAGAAGAGCTCTGTTGAAAAATGTAAGTGTTTGTTGAAAATCATTTAGAGTGATAATGATAATGTAGTTCGTCTAACCTGCCTTCTTTGTAGCAAGGACTGTTTTGTTTATCTCCACTATCTTGGTCCTGGACTGCGAATTGGACCACTCAGTAGTGGTGGGACCTAAAATGGAGCCGGACTACAGGAGCTGTCTGGAGTCAAAATCTGTAGGAATTGTAGTTTTGGGCTTTTTGCACCTGAAGGGGGAGCCTTTGTTGTGACTGACAGGAGGATCAGCCAACCGAACCTGTTGGATCTTGAGGAATTTCCCTGGCTGCTGTAGCTAGTTTCAGTTTTGAGCTGAGAAGTGAAAAAGTAGCAGCTCGAGAGATTTTCAGCAGCAGTTCTGTGTAGTTTTGCATGACAGAACTGTGAAAGGGCTGAGTTTTGGCCTGCCTGCTGTCCCTGAGAGGGAAAATGGAGTTTATTCGGACTGAATCCGAGTTGTGAGGACTATTTAAGCCACTGGACTGTGACCAGGCTTTAACTTGAAGAAGACCAAAGATTTGCTGAATGCAATCAGCCTGTCAGGATTTCCTGCTTCTTTTGAATCCCGTTTGTGCAGAGACTTTGCAATCGTGACCAGAGAGCGGTTTGCCTAGTGCAGTAGAATTTCCTTACATGTAAATGTGCTGTGTATTGAAAGTGGGTCGTGATTTAGTTCCCCACTGTGTAAACTGTGTTCTCCTTGCCAGAAGCTTTATCCAGCCTAATTGGACTGAATCCACGTTCATCTCCATTCAGCCTGGGCTATGCCACGCTGGCCCTGCCAGACTACCCCACTGCACAGAGAAAGCCACCGGTGATAGACATGCCCTGGGGATCAGCCCCTGTTTCACACTTGAACAGGAATGACGCCTCGGCGAATCGTGTGGGCACTGCTTCTCCTGGCACTCCAGATTAACCACTTGCTGTCTCGATTTTCATCCAGCCTGTGTCCAGTCTTGAGTATTGTGAGTAATCATCAGTGTAGCTCCCTGCAACAACAGCCTAATCTAAAAGTGTGTCATCTGATTGTCTTTGTTTTTTTCTTTTCATGAACTGAGCCCTCCGGCTCCGGATTACAAATAGTGTGTGTTGTGCATGTTGTTTTCTTCCATCACAAGGACCCAACCAGCTGCAACGTTCCTGGCTAGCCCACCATTCTCCATCTGGGTACCCAGAGTATGTGACTATTTATGGACCCTGAACTGCATGCATGACTGTTTGGTTGATAGAACCTTTAAGCAAATTAACCTGATTACGTCCCTCCCTTGTTCAAGCCCCTTAAATAAATCGGATCTAACTCTTTTTTGCATTTACCCTGACCATGGTTCCAGTTTGTGCAAGAGTACTGTACTGCTTTTATTTGCTGTGTATAACCTTGTTTTAAAGGGAGTCCCCAGGGCCATGCCAGAGGAAAGCCCTGGTGGTAAGTGCAAACAGTGTGGGTACTTGTGTGGTGTATCAGGGGTATTGTGCAAGTGATTATTGTGTATTGTTCCGGCCACTAGTAAGGAAAGAGGGGAGTTAGTGTCCCAAAAGGCTGTGCCCAGGTTAGCTTGACCACTACCAACCCTGACTTCCGGGTGGAGGCACCGTTTCAGAACTCGGGCCCCTTAACCTGCACTAGCCAAGCAGGCAGGGGTAGTAGTCCTTGGGATAGTGCCACCTAGTGGTTACATCTGCATATCATGTACCTGTGAATGGGCGCTCAGTGTCCAACTCGATGTGCCCCGTGCATTCTTGTGGGGTATTTTGCACTTGAAGCCCCCAATCAAGGACGCTGTCCCACCTTGGGACCTGATATGGAACCTTTGTAAAAAAAAGTGTATACTCAAAGGTTGCATCTGAATTACCAAATTAAAAATAAATAAATTCATTAATTTTTGTTGGAAAAGCTTATGCTGCCTCCCTTGGAACTGACTGCGTCTTGTGAGCTGTGCTTTCTGTCATGGAGAGTGTTTGTTTTTAATTGCCATTACCTCTGCTTGAAGGATTTCAGAGCTACAGGCCCTCATGTAAGGAGCCTTATTTAGTTTTTCACAAAGACTGGGTGTCTTTGCGTAAATATCCTAAGTTTCCTCCTAAGGTGGTGTCGGAGTTTACTTTGAACCAATCCATCCACCTGCCTGTTTATTTTCCGGAGCATTCCAATCAAGAGGAGGCATTGCTCCATACCTTGGATGTGCATAGAATCCTGAGGTACTATACACACTGGAATAAGGAAAGTCCAGTCAGTTGTTTGTTTCGTTCGCCCGTGGCAAAGAGGGCGCCTCAGTATCCAAACAGTGTTTTTCTAAGTGGTTAGCAAATTGCATTGTTTATTGTTACCAGAAGTATATCAAGGAACTGGTGCAGTTAAATGCTAGTCCATAAGAGGTATTGGTGGGCAGGTAGCCCAAGCAGCTCCAGAGGCCTGAACGGTGTTGTGTAACGCCAGATCCATCAAAAATAAGACTGCAGCTATTGTAGATCTTGTTGGGTCGGTGGATCTGGCTGTATGAGAATGCAGGCCCCAAATTAGAGGCCGCTATTCCGACAGCGTATTCAGTGTTACACTGCCCAAGGTTGGACCGCGGGGGGTTGCAGTCTGTTTTAAGATCGAGCTGGGCCTCACAAGTGTACCAGCTGAGGAGGCTGAGTCATTCAAGTGTACTGTAGTGGCAGGTGTGGGTTGTAGGATTGTCCTCATGTACTGTCCACCAGGTGATGAGAAGCATTTCCTGCAGGAAGTAGCAGAATTCGTGATCGACATGGCGTTCGAGTTGCCCAGGCTGATGGTCCTGGGTGACTTCAGTGCCTGGGTCGATGACAAACTCTGACAATTTGGACAGTACTTCTTCCATTTGATGACATCTTTGGGCCTTACACAAGTTGTTACTTCTGCCACTCAAAAAGGTGGTCACTCCCTTGGCTTAGTCTTTCTCCTGGGGATCGAAACCTTTGATTTGGAGGTGGAACCTGTTGGGTGGTCCAATCTGTACACCGTGGGGTTCAGTTTTTGCGCACCCCCCCGTAGGCCTACCCCTGTGGAGATGGTCAGGTACCGCCCTTTGCGAGATGTAAGCTCTAAGGGCCTGGCGGTGGTACTTGACCTATCTGAGCTTTCTGGAATGAGCAGTGACCCAGATGCCTTGGTCTTGGCCTATAATAAAGCTATCTCCTCTGCTCTGGATATTATTGCTCCTGTCCATGTTCATCCTCTCCCCCTTCGCCCTTGGTCCCCATGGTTTGATGGGACCTTGAGGGAGATGCATCAGCAAGGACGAAGATTAGAGCGTTGCTGGCGGAGATCTGCTCTTGATGACAACCATTTCAGATTGATGGAACATTATCAAGTCTATCATTCGGCAATCTCCCGTAAGATGGCAGAGTTCCTGTCCAGGGAGATTGCGGCTGCTCAGAACTGACCAGCTCAGCTCTTTCGAATTGTAGACAGACTGTGCAACCTAGCTTGCCTGCCGGTTTGAAGAGCCTTTTCACAAGTAGAGTGTGAAGAGCTTGCTCGCTTCTTTGTGCTAAGGTGGCTAATAAGGGGGCGGCACTCCATCCTGCACCATCTATGGGAGGAGCTATGGATCGGTGCCCGGTCACTGTCCCTAGGCCCTCCTGGAGTTCCTTTGACCGGTCAGAGTTCATTGATGTCATGTGGATTGTCTAGAGTGCCCTACATGCTGTAGTTTGGATCCGGGCCAACTTTTCTGATAAAGGGTGGTTGTGATACTATCGGCCCAGTCCTAGCACGGATAGTCTGGTGCTCCTTGGAGTCGGTTGAGTTTCCTAGCTCCCTGAAGGAGGTGGTGGTAACGTCCCTCCTGAAGAAAGCTTCTTTGGACCCAGACTGCCATGCCAACTACACATCAATCTCTAACCTTCCCTTTGTGGGGAAGGTGATTGAGAAAGTAGTGGTCATACAACTGGAGAACCATTTGACCATCCATGACATTTATGAACCACTCCGGTCTGGTTTTCGAAAGCAGCATAGTACTGAGTCTGCGCTGGTTCGGGTGCTTAATGATCTCTTGATGGCAAGAGATCGAAAGAGCCGTTCCATCTTGTTTCTTCTTGATCTCTCTTCAGCGTTTGACAGTGTGGACCATGGAGTACTTCTCGAATTCCTGAGGTTCATCTGCTACCTGTCTAGAACAGTCCTCGGGTGGGTGGGGGCTAGATCTTTCCTCACTGGCAGAACTCAGAGGGTGGTGTCAGGGATCAAATCCTTCGGCCCACTCTGTCTGCCATGTGGGGTTCCTAGTGCAGAATGCTTCGGCCCAATTATTGACGGGTACTGCTCGTACCTGTCATATTTCTCCGGTGCTGCGCAAACTGCCCTGGCGTCAAGTACAGTGGCAGATCACCTGTAAAGTCGGACTTCTGACTTATAAAGCCCTACACAAACTGGGCCCGGACTACTTGAAAGAGCTCCTGGTACCTTACCGCCCTAGGCGATCGCTCCGCTCGGCGGATGAGGAGTTGCTAGAGATTCCGAGGGTTTTTCTAAAATCTTCGCGGTCCCGTGCTTTTATGTATGTGACCCCAACCCTTTGGAATTCTCTACCCCGTCCGCTTCAGGAGTGCACGTCCGTGGAGGAATTTAAACAGGCCCTAAAGACCCATTTGTGGTATCAGGCATATTCTACTTGATGATATTTTATCGAATTTTATGAACTCAGTAATTACTGTATCTGTGTTTTATTCTGTTGTTTTTATGTCAAGTTTGCTGTTATGGCACCTTGGTTTTAGAAAGGCGCGGTAAAAATAAAGAATATTAATATTATCAGTGGCTTGCTACCATAATGTGTCAGCTGCTGACATCTGTGGTGCTGCCTCCTGGAGTACTGTCCACACCTTTACCAAGCATTACAGTCTGGACAGTGCCTCTAAGCATCGAGCCAACTTCAGTCTAGATGTCCTCCAAGGCCTCATCTCTTAGGATGCTGTTTTTTAGCCTGTTGCGTGGTCTGCCTGTCTGTAGTACCAGAACAGCTTGATTATGGCCTGCTACAGGAGATGCCCTTGAAGTAAGATAGTACAGTTACGTAAGAACTTACCATAACAGTAGGTCTTCAAGAGAATCTCTTGCAGCAGACCCTGCTTTCTCTCCCTCCTTACCCCTTTTTCCTGTGTCTCTTCCCCCTTCCATTGGGGCGAGCCTTCAGCTTTTTCTTTCCTTTGTTACAGGGTTACCTCAAAGTCCTCCTTGGTTCCTCCCTTCCGGTATCCTGCTATGTTCTCTGGTGGGAGAACTGACGAGGGTGTGGGGGCCGCCCAGCTTATCTAGGATAGGCTGAGGTTCTCTGGTAGACTGCTAGCTAGAAAGGTTTCTGTGTGGTCCTGCCGCCTGACAGCTTAGTCCCACCGGTTATGGCCTGCTGTAAGAGATCCTCTTGAAGATCTACTGTTACAGTAAGTTCTTCCGTAACTGTACGTTCTGCTGCAGCTGCTTGCTGGTTTTGTTGCTTGGTTTTGTAGTTTTTTACTGTCTGGAAGCGTGTAGCCTATATACAGTGTGGTTCCCTCAGTGTGTCACGTGATCAAGTAGTTTCACTGTTGTTTTTTTTTTTTGTTTGTTTGTTTTATTTTAAGTCCAGCTATTTATCAAGAGCGGGACCAATGTTTCTCTGCTTTTCCCTGCATGATCGTTCCACACTTAGAGCGGCATACTCAATTGATACCATTAGGACAAGGCAGAAAAGTTAGGTAGGGTGGGCAGAATGAAGGGGCCAAGAGCCTTTTTGTGCCATCAGTGTCCATGTATCTGTGTACCCATGCAAGGCACTAGCAGAAGACAGACGTTTGGTAAATAAATGAAAACATTTAGAGGGAAAGTAGGTCTAGCACCAAAAGTGAAAAAGTCAGGAATAGTGTGCAGCAAGTGAGTCAGGCAGTGAGAAATGTAGTGTAGGGTTACCACCTTTTAAAAAGCCCAAAGTGGGACATTTCTTACTGAAACATGATTTTTCTGAGGACAGTGTGTTACCTTGACCAATGCAACAGACTTGTTTTCTCTAAAGAATCAGAATTAAGACTCTTAAGTGTTTTAGTTTCTTAGTTGTTTCTAATGTTTGTTATCATTTTAAGGTATTTTAAATATTATATTACAGCTTTTTGCAACATTTAGAGGAAAGTCAGTAAATGTTTTTTTCCTACTATAATGTCAGGACTTGTTGTATTTTTTATGTTTTGCAGGACACAGCTGCCCAAATCAGGACTGTACTGTGAAAATTGGCACAGGTGGTAACCCTAATGTAGTGTGCAGTGAGGGAAATCTATGGCTGACAGCATTGCAAGTGCAGTTCAAGAATTTAAAGAGCTAGTGGATTGTATTGGATTGGAACGTTTTTCCTTTCTGTTTTTGTATATACCTGGTTGTGGGCAATAGACTTCATATATAAACGTGATTAAGCTAAAGGAGCATGGTAATTTTTTTATCTCACAGTTCTGAGAAGCTGTGGACCCTTGAGAGCTGTGCAGCGCCATTCATGAATTGCAGACCGGAAGTGACGCCGGGGGGGTGGTGAAGCTGTGTCCATAGGTAGGTGTAGTGGTCTGTCAGTTTCACTGCTAGGTATTGTCCTCTGTAGTTTTTTTTTTTTTTTTTTAAGAAGCAGTAAATCATATTCTGACATAAATAATGAAGGAATTCCATATCAATCAATCAGAATCTTTATCCAGGCGAACATCATTGAGCAGAGCTCTTTTACAAGATGGACCTGGTTAGAACAGGGTCGGGTAACATCCATCGTAAAAACATATAAATACATGTAAATAAGTATATAAACACAAACACAATGGTGCAGTAATAGGGGAGTCAAATGATAAAAGGAAGTCAAGGCAAGCCATAACAGAGGAGGATTCAATTACAAGGGGGCAGGTCCACCATTGAACCATGCAACTGTATATAAATCATGTTCTCTGTATAGAAATACCAGTTAGTTCATTTACCAGGGGCAGTCACTAGTACTAGCCATGACAATGGCTTGGAGAACCACCAACTAATGGCAGATGGGGTACCAGGAGGGGTATGTAATATGTGAGCGAAAGATAAACTTTGTGAGAAGTGAAGTCCGAAGGGTAGGTTGGTAGAATTGATGCGGCGGTGGGGGCCTACGGGGAGAGGGAGAGGGAAAGGGGAGCTAGGACTTTTATAGTATGATTGTGTGTAGATTGTGGATGAGTATGATTGCGTGTAGATTGTGGATGAGTGCAGTATAGAGTTGTGAAAAGAAGGCTGGAGAAAGTGGGAAGATAGACCAGTATCAAAGGGAGGACAGAGACTACAAGCTGTTACATGAAAGCACGATGACAGACCAGGGCCAAGGAGGAGACAAGCATTAGAAGTAATTAGTTCATGGTTAAATGGTACAGGTTAGCATGATGACAATTCATGGTCATGGGAAACGATTGCACCGATCATTTCTGAGATGTGAATATAAAAACTTGAAAGATGAGATGCCGATGGGTGACCTCAGTTTCAGTTTTTTTTTGCAATTTATTCCACAAGGAGGACAGTGTAAAGCTTATAGCAGCCCTGCCAAAGCGAGAGTTAACTTTGGGAACCATCAGTAGGAGACAACTTCTCAGGGCATAATTGCCTACTGGTTTTATAGGAAGACAGTCTGTAATGTATTGGGGCAGTTTTTTTGAGATGGCTCTCAGGGTCCATAAGGCTGCATTTTTATCACGCCTTAATTGAAGAGAACTCCACCCCACTGATGGATGTAGGGGGCAGTGGTGAGTGGAATAAGGCAGGCCTGTGATGAACCTCAAAGCTCTGTGATATAATGTGTCAAGTTTGGTGAGGTAGGAAATGGGACAGTGACTGTAGAGGATGTCAGCATAATCTATCAAGGATAGAAAGGTTGATTGTACCAGCTGTAGTTTGGCATCTCTAGTTAAGAAGCGGAATATCCTAAAGAACAGGCCAAGTCTCTGTCATAATTTTTGAGTAATTCTTCAACGTGCTTTGTAAAGGAGAGCCTATGGCCCAGCCATACTCCCAGATATTTGAATTTAGGGACAGATTCCAACTTCTCGCCAAGAATTGTAGTAATGTGCAGCACAGGATCTGATACGGCTGAATTTACCATTTGGGCAGAGGGAGAAAAGAGCATTGCTCTTGTTTTCTTGGCGTTAAGTAATAGTTTTTTGTTTAGGAGTTGGTGTTGCAGCAGGTTGAACTCAGATTGAAGGTCATTACATGCAGATTGTAATGACGGCGGCTTACGTAAATAACTGTGTCATCTGCAGACAGATGAATGTTGGCCTTAGTTATGCTTTCATCAGTACTGTTGATGTATTTTGCAAATAAGATCGGTCCTAAGATAGAACTGTAGGGAACACCTCTTAGGAGAGGTTTGAAAGTTGAGAGATCTCCTTCCGCTTTTACCTGCTGGAAACTATCAGGTATTTGTTGAACCACTGTAAAGATAATGGGTCAGCACATAGTGAGGTTAGGGAAGAGAGTAGCAGAGAATGGTTGAGAGTGTTGAAGGCCTTGCTCAGGTCCAAGAATACGGCGCAGGTGTAATTCCTGATCTTACTTCGAGAGGGCTCTTGCAGTAGGTAATTACATATAGGATTGAAGCCGACCAGCAGCAGCACCCCACGGAAAAATTTGTAGCTAGCAGTCCCTGACGAGGGACCGCCCCCACGTCAGGTGACCGGCGTCATGCGACGTCAGTATAAAGGGGCGGTCCCAGACGCCCACCTTCCAGTTCTTTCCCGCCGTTAGCTCGTGCAGCGCCTCGTGGTAAAGTTTGTGCTTAGTCAGCCCTGCTCTTTTGTCGGTTTTACCGAAAATTGTAAGTATTTTTCCTCCTATCGTCAGGTTATCGTCGGTGTATGTCGTTCCCTACACCCTCCGAGCATAAAAACAAGTGCGACTTGTGCGGCGCCCAACTGCCACACAAGGACGACCATTCCCTCTGCCTCTTCTGCCTAGGCCCCGACCACCCGTTCAACAAGTGCCCGCATTGCCTTCACTTCAGCGCGGCTACCCGCAGATGACGCCAACAGTCCCTGGAAGTCCATCTTCTAAAAAAAGAGATGTCTTCGATGGAGAAAGAATTGAAGAAGCTCAGGCAGGTGTCGACTTCTCCGGAAGGACATCTTAAAAAGCAGGACAAGGAGAGGCACCGGGAGAAGGCCTCCTCGCCCGCGACTCCGGTCGGAGTCGCGACCCAGGTAACCTCCCTTCCGGGGGAACGGTCCGGCAGCCTCCGTCTGGCTCGCTCTGGCCTTGCGGGCACCTCCAGGCAAAAGGAGGCCTCCGCTCCAAGTTCAGCCGCAGGCTTGCGGCCTACTGGTGTGGGCGACTCCCATAAGTCGGACGTCGGCTCATCCGACGTCTGCCGGGAGAAGGTCGATAAGACGCCCGACCCTTCGGGGCGGCGCACAACCTCGTCCCCCTCAGACCGGGCCACGGCTCCTCCAGCGCCCGCCAGGACCTAGCCCCTAAGTCGCATGTCGGCTCCCCCGACGTATGCCGGGTGACGGAACCTATGATGGACCCTCCAACTCCTGTCGTACCTGGTTCCCCGCAGCCTTCGCTGCCGTCCGGGGTGCCCGAGTCACCCCAGCCTGACCCGGGATTCCCCGTCCCCGGGCGTGGGGATTTTCCACCTTCACGACCCTCCTCCTAGGGAACTGGATCTGACGCCGGCCCCAACGCCAGTCCTGCCGACGCCGGCCCCACCGACGCTGGCGGGGGATTTTCCCCTTCCGTCGGGCTCTGCTTCACCTGGGCCTCTCAATGTTAACCCGCCCGTGAGGCCACTTTCCAGGCCGTCTGCTCCAGCAGCTCCTCCAGTGCCCGGGTACCCGCCGTCTTATCCGACGCTGTCATACCTGGGACCACAGTATCCAGCGCCGCAGTACCTGACGCTGGTCCCTCTGACGCTGCAGTACCCGACGCCTCAATACCCGGCACTGGTTTTCCCACAGCCGGGTTTCAGATACTCGCCTTACGGATACAACCCGTATTCTTTCCCTCCTCCTCCACCTCCACGCCCCTCGGCCGGGTGGATCTGCAGGAGACTCTGGCTTCCTGGTGGGCTGAGGCCAAGGCCCAGCTCACCATGAAGTAGAGAGCACTTACGGCGACGTGCCGCCCCGGCCCCGTCACGCCCGAGACAGCACACTCCTCACCGCCTCAGACTCCAGAGCCCTTCCTCTGGATCCCGAGAGGGGCAGGACACGCATCCAGGGATCCCCCCCAGGGAACCCGTTCCTCCCCCTAGCCGTGTTAGGGAGTCTTATTCTGCTTCTGATTCTTCTTCTTCCCTCTCGGATTCCTCTGATGGATGCTCCGAGAGAGACGACGAGCCTCGCTCTCTGTCCAAGCCCCAGCCGAGGACCCCTCCGAAGGACCCTTCCTTCACGGAGTTGCTCAGAAAAATCCAGGAAGTACATCAGTGGCGCTCTTTGAAACCAGATCCTCAGCAGGTCAAACTCGCCGAACATCTGGACCTGCCCTTGACAGCTCCTACTTTAGTGCCACTCTGCATCGAGCCTCACGCCCACCTTGTTTCCACCATTTGGAAACAAACGTCGGCTTTAGCCCCGCTTCCTAGGAAGTCTTAACAGGCTCCTGAGGGTGTAGATTTTTTGGACTCTCACCCTCGTGCAGATTCGGTTATGATTAGCGCCGCTCATGGCCGGTCAGCGCATCCCAAACATCTAAGCTCGTCTCCTCCGGATAAGGAATCTTGCCTTCTGGACCAGTATGGAAGAAAAATTTACGCCTCTTCCACACTGGGAATTCGGGCCCTGAATTATGTTGCTCATATGGGGGATTACCAGAAGGACATCCTTATCCAGGCGGAATCTAAGATTGACTCCTTACCTGTCTCTCAAGTCAAGCAGGAGTTAGCCGATTTAGTCCGTTCTGCTCATTTGGTCAGTCGTCACATTCTGCGGACGACATACGATGCAGTGGACACTGCCGGGCGGAGCTCCGCTTTCGCTGTGAGTCTTTGGCATCATGCCTGGCTCCGCGTGTCAGGTTTGGTTCCGGAGGTGCAGTCCGCGATCCAGGAAGCACCTTTCAGGGGTTCGGTGCTTTTCGGCGGTGATGTCAAGGACATCATCACCGACTTGCAGGAGAAGGGGACGGCTCTGAAATCCGTGGATTCCATGTACCGTCCCCATCACCCACAGCGCCGTTCTTTTCGCAGACGCACTCGGCCACAAGCGAAAGCCCAAGGAAGGTGGGCCACTAAACGTCAGGCACCCGCAGCTGCCACGCCCCCCGGCCCAAAAAAGCAGCGGGTGCCCCAGCTGTGGCGCTGCCCCACACCACCTGACTCCTCCCCTCTCCCACCGCCTCTGGACACACCGGAGGAACCGGTAGGAGGGAGATTCTCCCTCCACCTTCCGGGATGGGAGAGGATATCAACAGATTCATGGGTGCTTCAGATTATAGCGGAAGGGCACTCTATAGAGTTTCTACAGAAACCACCCCGCCACCCCCCTCTGAAGTCGTCCTGCGCAAGGGACCATCTTCCTTTGGTCCGGGAAGAAATCTCTGCCCTCCTCGCGAAGCAGACCATAGAATCCGTTCCCCCTCACCTTCAAGGGACGGGTTACTATTCTCATTTCTTCCTGGTCCCAAAGAAGACAGGAGATCTCAGACCCATTCTCGATCTCGGCTCTTTGAACCATTACGTGGAATACAAAAGGTTCATGATGCTCTCCCTACAGACCCTTCTGCCCCTCCTTCAGCCGGGTCAATGGCTTTGTGCGCTGGATATGCAGGATGCATATCTGCACATCCCCATTTGCCCTTCTCATCACAAGTACCTTCGGTTTGCTTTCCAGGGGGACCATTACCAGTTCCGGGCACTCCTGTTTGGTCTTTCCTCGGCACCCCGAGTCTTTACCAAATGCCTGGCTGTGGTAGCGGCCCATCTGCGTACGATGGGAGTTCAGGTGTTCTCTTACCTGGACGACTGGCTCCTGGCAGCCTCGTCCAGGGAGGAGCTCCTGCATTTTCTCTCCCTCACCCAGCAGGTTTTCACTTGCCTGGGTATTACCATCAACCATTCCAAGTCTCATCTGGATCCCTCCCATTGACTACAGTTTATCGGGGCTATCCTAGATACGACGGTGAGCAAGGCCTTCCTGCCTCCGGACAGGGTGTCCTCCCTTCAGTCACAGATTTCCCTGCTATCAGAACGCAGGAAGGTTCCGCCGAGGTCGGTTCTCCATCTCCTGGGGCTCATGGCGGCTGCCATCCCAACAGTTCCCCGGGCTCGGCTCCACATGAGGATCTCTCAGTGGACTCTTCGCTCCCAGTGGGATCAACTTGTAGACGACCTAGATCATCTAGTTCTGATGTCCTCGCCAGATGGCGAGACTTGCAGTGTGGATGGTTCGAGAGAACCTGTTCGAGGGTCCCTTTGTCATCTTCCCCTCCAGACTCTGACCACAGGCGCATCAAGGCGAGGTTGGGAGCCCATCTCGGTCCTCACGAACCTAGGGATTATGGTCTAGGTGGAACTAGCTCTCCACGTCAATGTGCTCGAGCTTCGAGCAGTATTATATGCTCTCCAAGCCCTTCACCAGTACATTCTTCCCGGTCACCTAGCCGTCCAGACGGACAACATGTGCGTGGTGTGGTACATCAACAAGCAGGAAGGGACTCGATCCTACCCTCTATGCAGGGAAGCAATGAGGGTTTGGGACTGGGCAACTCAACACAACCTTCACCTCACAGCGATTCATGTTCCAGGAGTCGACAATACCCTGGCAGACAAGCTAAGTCGCTCCTCTGCCCTGCCACACGAGTGGGAGTTGGACCTAAAGTTGCTAAACCACATCTTCCACCTTTGGGGGACTCCAGAGGTAGACCTGTTCGATTCTTCCCAAAATGCAAAACTTCCCAACTTTTGCTCACTCGTTCCAGAGCGAGGCGCTTTCTGGAACGACGCTCTGTCTCTAAGCTGGAAGGGCAGATTTGTTTATGCTTTTCCCCAATTCCTCTGGTCCCTCGTGTATTGCAGGAACTAACAACAGAAGGAGCGAGAATGATTCTGATTGCTCTTTTCTGGCCCAGGCAAATCTGGTTCTCTCTTCTACAACAATACTCAGAGGTTCCTCCTCTTCCTCTTCCTTTATCTTGAGGTTTGCTGACCCAGGATCAGGGGACCCTGGTTCATCCGGGACTCAAGTCCCTACAACTTCATGCATGGCTCCTGCAGACCTAGCTCAATCCTGCTTTGATGTCTCTCCAAAGGTGGTGAAGATTCTGGTGGAGGCTAGGAAACCCTCCACTAGGTCCACTTATGCAGTGAAATGGAAGAGATTTTCTATTTGGGCCGCCTCTAGGAATGTGGAGCCTTTCTCCTGTTCATTGGGCATTTTGCTGGAATATTTACGTCACCTCTTCGACCTGGGTCTCAGTCATTCCTCCTTGAAAGTGCACTTGGCCGCTATTTCAGCGTACCATGTTCCTTTCGCAGATAAAGCATTTGCCCAATTAGAGGTCTCGAAGACCTTTCTTAGAGGGGTCCTTCATCTGAGGCCCCCCGTCCGGACCCCTGCTCCCCCTTGGGACTTGAACTTTGTTCTCGAGAAACTTACCCTTCCTCCCTTCGAACCTGCAGTCTCTGCAGATCTGAAATTTCTTTCGTGGAAGACGCTCTTCTTGGTGGCCATTACTTCCGCTCGAAGAATTTCCGAGCTCCACCTGATTTTTCACAAAGAACGAGTGGCTCTTCGCACGAACCCCAAGTTTCTACCTAAAGTGGTAGCAGAGTCTACCTTAAATCAGTCTATTGCGTTACCTGCCTTTTTCACGCAGTACTCCAACCAAGGAGAATATTTACTCCATACCATGGATGTTCACCGGATTCTGAGATACTACACCAACAGAACGAAGGATCTCAGAAAGACTGATCAGTTGTTCGACTCTTTTGCTCACAAAAGGGAAGACAATGCTGTTTCCAAGCAATCCCTGTCCAAGTAGTTAGCTCATTGCATCACTTTCTGTTATGACAAGTACAACAAGACCCTCCCGGGTCAGGTCAGAGGTCACTCTACACGAGCCGTAGTGGCCTCTGCAGCTTGTTTCAAGAATGTGTCTGTGGCAGACATATGCACTGCCGCCACCTGGACCCGTCCATACCTTTATGAAACACTACAGTTTGGACATCTCCTCTCGCAGTAGAGCAGGCTTCGAGCTAGCTGTTTTGCAAGGCCTCCTGTCTTGAGGCTTGCAAGGCTACTATTACTTTCAGGAGTAGTTCTCTCCTTCCGGTGCCTTTTATTTGTTCCAGACTGCTTGGGATTCAGTCCTATATGTAATTACCTACTGCAAGAGCCCTCTCGAAGTAAGATAGTACAGTTACGTAAGAACTTATCGTAACAGTAGATCTTCGAGAGAGGCTCTTGCAGTAAATATCTCTTCCCTCCATCCCCCTAGGCTTTTTCAGCTCCTTTACCAGGAAGGGAAACATCTGCTTCTCTCGTCCGGGCCTTCCAGGCCTGTGGCGGGAAAAAGAACTGGAAGGCGGGCGTCTGAGACCACCCTTTATACCGGCCGTCGCATGGCGCCGGTCACTGATGTGGGGCGGTCCGCCAGGGACTGCTAGCTAGAATTTTTCTGTGTGGGGTCCTGCCGCTGGCCGGCGTCAGTTCTATATGTAATTACCTACTGCAAGAGCCTCTCTCGAAGATCTACTGTTACGGTAAGTTCTTACGTAACTGTACTTTGTCTAGCTGTCTTTGCCAGTCATTAGTCACTTTGGCAAGTGCTGTGGTGGTGCTATGTTTAGCTCTAAACCCTGATTGGGCTGGATTAAGCAGGTTATTAGCTTCTAGATACTGCCGCAGCTGGTTACTTACGACTTTTTCCAGTAATTTTGACAAGACCGGGAGAATCGAAATTGGTCTGTAATTGTTTAGATCACAGGGATTTCCGGACTTGAACAGTGGTATGATGTGCGCTGTTTTTCATATTGAAGGACTGGATCCTTGAGTTAATGATAGGTTAAATAAATGGGTTATGGGCACGGCTAACACGTGGATGGCCACCTTCAAAAAATATGGGTTGAGGGTGTCCGCACCAGCACTTTTTTTTACATCCTGTTTTAGCAATAGGTCTTCAACTTCTTTCAGAGTAGTAGGACGCAAGGAGAAGACTGAACCTGTGACGCTAGGATCTGCACCTTGATTATCCACCTGAGAGCGTATCAGATTCGCAGGGGAATTGTCAAAGGCTAAGCGTGCAGTCGCAAAGTGATTATTGAAGGCATCCAGAACTTCCTGTCTGTCACTAATGGTGTTACTGTTTAAGGAGATTTCATCAGGTAGTGAGCCACCTGACGTGTGACCAGACAAGTCCTTAACGGTTTTCCAAAATTTTGTAGGATTTTTGGAGGCAGAGAGAAATTCAGAATGATAGTATGTAGCTTTTATATCTCTAACCATTCTAGTACATGAGTTTCGTGCCCTTTTGGAACTTGCACCAGTCGGCAGCAGACTGGGTTTTGCGTCCTTTTTTTGATAGGTTATCTCTTTCAGTCAATGCAGATTTTAATAATGGTGTGAGCCATCTACATGCATTTTTTGCTGTTCACACCTTAACTATAGGGGCATATTTATTTAGGGTGTCTAGGATAATTTTGCTGAATATGTCGAATGCTGATTGTGTGTTTTTTGCCAAATAGAACTCTTGCCAATACAAGGAGTGTTTCAGTTCGTTTATGTAGGCAGTGAGATCAAAGTTCCGTCTAGATCTCTTGGCAGCAAACTTTGGCGAAGTAGTAGGTTTGTTGCTTGATCTTATGCAAGCAATACATGAGTGATCACTGATATCACTGAAGAAGGTGCCGGCAAAGGAGAAGAGATGTGGATTATTCACTAGGATAACATCTAGCAGGGAGCTGTTATCCACGTTCTTTTTATTTACTCATGTTGGTTCGACAGTGAGGTGCGATAATCCATGGGTGTCACAGAAAGCTACGAGAGGAGCAGCGGTTTTAGATAGCTAGTCTAAATTAAGATCCCCAAGAATAATTAATCTTACTTCGAGATACAGCTCTTGCAGCAGGTAACACCAGTAGGACTGTAGCCGGCAGGCGTCAGGACCCCACGGAAATCTTCTAGCTAGCAGTCTTCAGCGGGGACCGCCTCCAACGTCGATCCCGCCCCTGACGTCAGATGTAGTACATAAGGAGGCGGTCCCGCCAGATTCCCCAGTTCTAGGGACATGGATATGTTGTTCATCCACACTGTCTGGCAGGTATCCTTGCCGCTTTAAATCTTGCCGGAAGGTCTTCAAGCTGGCTCCTCCCACCCACCGGGTGGTAAAACTCTCAGCTCCGCCCCATGACGCCAGATCTTCCTTACCGCTTGGAAGCTCAGGTTCCCTCCTTAACGCTCTGTGTATAAGACTGGTTCCTAATTCTTCAGTTTTCCGATTTTAAAAGTTTTTTGCTTAATAGACTTCGGTCTTCTATCCCTCGCGGCTGCGATGGACAAATCGACTCCCGGTTTTCGGCGGTGCCCTTGCGGGCAGAAGATGTCTCGGACGGATCCGCACTCCACGTGTGTGTACTATTTAGGCCTTGAGCACGACCCGCAGGCTTGCGACCTGTGCTCTTCCTTCTCAGCCTACGTCCTCGAAGACCGTGCTGCCCGTTTACAACTGGGGCGCCCCGAGAAACGTTTTCCTCCGGTAAAGTCAAAAGAGGCCCGGTCGGCGGTTTCTGCGGCGGCGGGCTTGGCGGATCAGCTAGAGCAGATGATCGCCCTCGAAGAGGAGGCGGCGCGGGCCGCATCTTCCTCGACCGCGGCATTTATTCCGCTGTCCCTGGGTTCCTCTTACACAGCTTCCTTTAAGGAGCTTTGTCTGTCCCTCTCCACTAGGGGAGAGGGACCAACGTCTGCTGGACCTTCTTCTCAGTCCAAGAAGAAAGACAAGGGTAAGTCTCTTCGTCGACACTCTTGGGAGCGGGAAAGGTCCCTCTCCCCGAGTTGTCGGCCATCGACTTGATTGATCGTTGACCGGCCACTTGTCTCACGGTGTCCCGTCCAGGTCAGTTGGCGAGACTCCGTCGGCGCAGTCGAGGTCTTTCTCGACCCGTTGGGCGGGTTGTTGACGCGGCCGAAAATCCCCTCTCCCGGTTCCCGGTGGGGTTGAGGATCCGTGGCTTGCCAGTGCCTCCGGTTCGGAGCCCTTGAGTGTTCCTCCGAGCGGGGAGGAGCCGGTTCGCCTCCCCTCCCGCACCATCCTCGGAAAAGCCGAGGTTCGATCTGGTCTCCCGGACTTCTTCAGCGATCCCGATCCCGCCATCATAGGCGGTCTCGGTCTGACACCGCAGTAAGTGGCGCCACCGCTCGTCCTCTTCCTCCTCCTCCTCGGATGAGGGAGGCCTCACGCCAAGCGCCGACGATACGAGAACCCCAAGTGGCACAGCTCCTTCTGACCGGGAACAAGCCGACGCCTGGGCCGCCTTCCCCGCCATTAAGTGTCTGTCACGGAGCGCCGGAACAACCCCGCTTTACCCGAGGAGCCTGTTATCAGGCCAGTTGTTCGGCCAAAACCAGCTGCCCCACCGATTCCAGTGGAACCTCCGCCTCCACAGCCGCTGTTTGGGGCTCCAACCAAGAACTCTCAGTCGGCTCAGGGTCTGCCCCATAGGCTGTCGGTCACCCTCACTCCCGATCGCCCTCGGCAGGTGGAGGGTGGCTCAGGCCCGAGGCAGCTCTTTGCGGACTCTTCTGAGTCCGATGACGATTCCTCCCTTTTCTCCAAGCGAGTGGACTTGGAGTCCTCTGGAGGTCAGTCGCTGGACGACAGCCCTTCGTCCTTCCTGGGGTTGCTCAGACTCATCTCGGAATCCACCGGGATGCAGCTCGAGCCCGTATCTAAGCGGGCCAAGTATCCCCTCACGGAGATATTGGACCGAGGGGATTCCCTTACGGAGGCCTTCCCTGTGGCTGAGGCCATTGTGGGCCCGGCCTTGGAGCTCTGGCATGCTTCCTGCCCTGCGCCTTGACCAGGAAGTATCTGGTCCCTACGGTTCCTGTCCGGTTCTTGGAACATCCCTCGGCCGAGGATTAGTTACCGACAGCGTTTCAGCGTCGGAAACGCTAGGGACGCGGACAAACCTCCAGACAAGGAGTCCAAGAAATTGGACTATGCGGGTGAAAAGCTACGCTGCATCCTCCCTTGGCTCGTCAGGCCAGCTCGGCCATACTGATGGCACATTTTCTCACGCCCTGTTGGGCCTCCTGGACGAGGTGGTCCCTCATCTGCGGCTGACCTGCAGACCCGCGGTTGAAAAGGTGTGGGTCAGGAGCAGGGCAGTGGCCAAGCAGCAACTTCAGACTGCTTTGGACATCGGTGTTTCATGCTCCAGGTCAGTAGCGGCCGCAGTGGCTATGCGCCGGTCGGGCATGGCTGAGGATATCCACCTTCTGCGCGGATACCCAGCACAAATTGGTGGATGTCCCTTCCTGGGGACCGACCTCTTCGGCCCCTGGAGTGGAAGGCCACCTCCAGAGGATCGAAAGTCCATGCCACCTTGGACTCGGTCTCATCCGCTCAGAGGACAAGGGCCGCAGACCACAACCCAAGCCCTTTCGTCCGTCTGCGCCCCCGGCATGTCCGGCCCAGCAACACCAGGGCCAGCAGGCTCGCGCTTAGCGTCCCAAACCCAAGGCTGCGGCTTCCTCCTCCAGGAAGCAGGGAGGTAAAGGTCCAGGTGGTCCTTCGGCCGGTCCCTCCTCCAAGCCTGCACAGTGACGGGTTGAGGGGTGTTGCCCCAACCTCGTCACCTCACCCCAGGTTCCCCCCGTGGGGGGACGGCTCCGGTACTTCCTTTCCGCCTGGTCTGCTATTACCACAGATGGGTGGGTGTTGGAGGTGGTAGGAAAGGGCCTGCCTCTGGAGTTCGAGCAGGCCCCACCCTTCAGAAACACGTCCGCACCTCGGGGAGCCTCGAGAAAATCGGCCTCGCTGTCAGCTCGCCGTGCCGACATCGCTCTCCTCCTCGAGAAGGAGGTGATAAGAGAGGTGGGACCCTCCCTCAAACCGGGGTTTGTGTCCAGGTATTTCCTGGTTCCGAAACGGACGGGGGGCTGGCACCCCATTCTCGACCTACACGACCTAAACAAGTTCCTAAGGTCTCGAACCTTCAGGATGATCACTCTGGCTCAGATAATCCCATCCTTGGAACACGGCGTGGTTCTGCTCTCTGGACCTACAGGGCCAGCTTCTTTCATGTCCCTATCCGTCCGTCCCATCAAAGGTTCCTTCGCTTTGAGCGGAGGGTTCCCTTTCGAGTTCCAAGCCATGCCCTTGATCTCTCCAGCTCCAGGGTCTTCACCAAATGCATGGCAGTGGTGACAGCATTCCTCTTCGAGGTCAGGTTTACCCTTACCTGGACGATTGGCTGATAGCAGTCCCTCCAGACAGGAGGTGGAGCGGTCCAGAGAACTGGCCCTTCAGGTTTGCTCTCAAGTCGGCCTTCTCATCAATGAGGCCAAGTCGGAACTCGAGCCGAAGCAGGTGATTCTTTTCATTGGGGCAGAGCTCGACTCTCTTCGAGCCAGAGCACGGCTCCCGGCGGACAGGGCCGAGGTTCTTTCCTCCTTTGCCCAATCATTTTGGATTTGGGTAATTGTGTGCCTGCCCGGGACTTCCTGCGCCTCCTGGGTCTCATGGCGGCCTGTACCAGCGTGGTCCGTTGGGCCCGCTGAACATGTGCCCTCTTCAGTGGGGGCTGGCCAGCCAATGGTCCCAATGCTGCGATCCATTGGACCAGCTAGTGATGGTGACCCAGGGGATGTGGAACGCTCTCCAGTGGTGGACCGTTCCAGTTCATCTGCAGGAGGGCATCCCGTTCGTCCGCCCCGAGCCGATGGTCTCTCTATCGACCGATGCCTCTCTGATGGGCTGGGGTGCCCATCTGGGGCAACACCTAAGCGCCACGACCTCTGGTCCCCTGGAGTCGATGCCACATCAACCTGCTGGAGCTCGGCGGTCCGCCTTGCTCACCACCTTTGCTCCGTTTCTTGAGGTCAGTGGTCCGTGTCCAGGCGGACAATACCACAACCATGTACTATCTAAACCGCCAGGCGGGGCGTGCTCCATGCTTCTATGCAAAGGCTCTCCGCATCTGGTCACTCGTCTCGCGCAGCTGGGCGGATCTCCTAGCCATTCATGTGGCAGGAGCCTCCAACACCCTGGCCCGATGCCCTAAGCCGGATAGGGGCTGCGTCCGCAGTGGTCTCTCCTGCAGGAGGTAGTACAAGATCTATTCTCCCATTGGGGCACACCTCAGGTGGACCTGTTTGCCTCAGGAGAATGCGAGTTGAGGCTGTTCCATGCCGCCCCCCTCAGCAGGGCTTTCTGCAGGGGATGCCTTCTCGAGGCCCGTGGACCCCGGCCTCTTCTCGCCTTTCCCGTTCCCTTGATGCACAAGGTGCTGCTCAAAGCAAGGAGGGACAAGGCACAGGTGATTCTGATAGCCCCAGACTGGCCCGCCAATGCTGGTACCAGATCTCCTCAGCCTCAGCTCCAGGCTTCGAGGCAGCTTCCAGCTCGCCGGACCTGCTCTCAGTTAATCAGGGAAGGTATTCCATCCGGACCTTCAATCCCTGCACCCTGACGGCCTGGTTCCTGAGCAGCTAGAGTTCCAGGCCTTGGGTCTTTCCGACGAGGTCCTCAGCGTAGTTGAGGGCGTCCCGTAAGTCGACCAGAAAATGCTACGCCTTCAAATGGAAAGGTTTTCCATTTGGTGTCAGGGCAAGGGCCTGGACCCTTCCTCCTGTTCCTTGGCGAGCATATTGGACTACCTGTGGTCCCTTTCTCAGCAAGGGCTTAGGTCGACGACCCTTAAGGTGCACCTGGCAGCCATCTCTGCTTACTGGGCATGGGCTGGGAAGCAGTCGGTGGCGCAGGAGAAGGTGGTCTGGCCCTTTTTCAAAGGCCTTGATCACATTTCCCCTCCAGTGCGAGAACCTCCACCTCCGTGGGATCTACTGCTGGTACTGGCAAAGCTCATGGGCAAGCCATTCGAACTAATGCACAGGTGTGAACTCTCTCACCTGTCGTGGAAGACCTGCCTTGTTGGTGGCTATCACGTCAGCCAGAAGGATGGGAGAGCACCAGGCGCTCTGCATCGAGTCTCCTTACCTGGTCTTCCACAGGGACAAGGTTGTCCTCGCCCCATCCGAAATTCCTTCCGAAGGTGGTGTCAGTTTCACCTTAACCAGGTGTTGACTCTGCGGTGTTCTACCCCAATCTACCTCGGAGGCGAATATCGCTCCATACTTTGGACCCTAGAAGGCGCTCGCTTACTATAAGGGCTGCACGGCTGAGAATCGGGAGAGGATTCGCTAGCTGTTTGTCACCTACGCTGAAGCCGCACCTGGCAGACCTGCAGCCAAGCGGACGATAGGCAGGTGGGTCACCTCCTGCATAGATCTCTGCTATAAGTTGGCGGGCATGGAGCCTCCCAGAGGGATAAGAGCTCATTCTACCCGCCATACTGCTGCATCGGTGGCTGCTTCCAGGGACGTCCCTGTCCAGGAAATCTGCAGGGCTGCTACCTGGAAGTCAGCACACACCTTCATCACCCATTACCACATCGACCTTGAGTCACGCCGGGATGCTGGTTTTGAGGCCTCGGTTCTCCAGTCTCTCTCTTCCCAAGTAATATCGGGTGTCGCCTTGCCTCCCTCCTCCCGGAGAACTGCTGAGTCTGCCAGACAGTGTGGATTAACAACATATCCATGTCCTGAAATACAGGTTACTCACCTGTAACAGGAGTTCTAGGAATGGTATATGTTGTTCATCCACATGACCCACCCGACCTCCCGGCCTCGATGCAGCCTGAGCTTCCAGCGGGCGGATCTGGCGTCATGGGGCGGGCCGAGAGTTTTACCACCTGGGTGGGTGGGAGGAGCCAGCTTGAAGATCTTCCGGCAAGATTTAAAGCGGCAAGGATACCTGCCAGACAGTGTGGATGAACAACATATACCATTCCTAGAACTCTTGTTACAGGTGAGTAACCTGTATTTCTTTCCCGCCGTCGACTTGCATGTCTCGACCCTTCGGTTCGTTTCTAGCGCGTGACGCCTGGTTAAGTTCTTCCTTCGGGATAAAGTTCATTATTTCTGCTCAGCTTCTGTCTGATGTCCTCTCCAACTTCTGTTGAAGGCAATCCATTGAAGTGTGCCTGTGGGAAACAAATCCCATTCAAAGACCCGCATTCGGCCTACGTCCGGTGCCTAGGCCCAGACCACGACACCCAGGCCTGTCCTTCTGCCAGGGGTTCAACAGCCGGACCCGGATCCGTCGCCAGAAGGCCCTTCAGGCGTTCCTGCTCGAGGAAAAGATTAAAGCCATGGACGCAGCCTCCAAGGGGGAATCTTCCAACCAGGCCCGGAGACACCTCGAGAAGCATAGGGAGTGAGTGAGATCCAGGTCCCCGTCTAGGGCCTCTGACTCCCGTAGCTCCAGCTCCTGGTCCGACCGCTCCCCTTCCCGGGCCCGCTCTCAGCCTCCCCCTGCAGCGGTGAAGACTTCTTCGGGTTCCTCCTCAGGCCAAGACCTCCAGAACTTCGTCGTCGGTCACTAAGGCCCTGTCGAGGTCGGGGGACCGTCATCACTATCACAAGTCTGGTTCCCGCCATTTGGAACCCGACGCCAGGTCAGTTTCTTTGCCTCCTCCTCCTCCCCAGTGGAAGACCAAAGAACTGACTTCACTTAAGAGATCGTCGGACCCGATGCCGGCCAAACACCATCGGTCCCGAGAACCGACAACCGCCAGACGCCCGTGGCCGGTTAAGCCTTCGCTTCCACAGACGCTGGCCGGGGGACCGACGTCCGTACCTACTGAGAAGAGGACCCCTTCGCCTCCCACCGACGTCGGTCAAGAGGCGATCACGGAGGAGGAGCTGACCCAGCCCGAGGACCAGACGGGCGAACCCGGTCCTGTCGCACCCTCCGGGGAACCCTCGCTGGAACCTGAGACCCCTGGGGAGCTGACGCCGGAAACCGACGACCGGCCATCAGCGGGCCTCAGCATATCCGAGGTCAAGGAGCTGTTTACTTACTGGTGGGACACCATAAAGAAGGATGTGGTTCCCACACCTCCTCCACCTGCGACTCCACCGGCCACCGCGCCCCCTTCTTCACCCAGGGATGCGTGCTGAGTACCTCCCCCCAGGAGCCTACGGATCCTCCTGGGGTAGAACAGAAAAAAGGAGACCTCCGTCCAGATCTTCTTCAGGGTCACCAAGCCCCAAGAGACCCAGAAGACGCCGCCGTTCGCCTTCGACGGAGGACACGGGATCGGACTTCTCGGACGGATCCAGATCCCCTCTCCGATCAACGTCCTTCTCCGGACCACGTGAGCTTCCAAGATCTCCTCCGGATGACCCATCGTTCTCCGAGTTATGAGGCATATCCAGGAGAACATGGGCTGGGCATGCAGAAGAACTAAACCCGAGAGATTACGCCTTGCCAGAAATCTTGACAAAAGATCCTAAGCCTGTGGTGGTGCCACCCTTGGTGGACACATTCGTGGGCGTCACCAGAGGCGGCGTGGGAGCGATCCACACTCGCTTCGGCGATGCTGAAGAAAGCTGACCGCCTGTACAAGGCCCTAGGAGGACCAGTACTTGCATCACATCCTCTGGCAGATTCTCTGGTCATTACAGCCTCTCATGACCGGTCCCAGAGGCCGCAACATTTGAGCACCCTGCCACCGGACCCAGAGTCCAAACAGCTGGACGCTATGGGCAGGCGCACATATGCATCCGCTACCTGTGCCATCAGATCCCTCAACTACTTGACCCACATGGTACAGTTTCAAAACGCCTTGTGGGAGCAGGGACTGGATCTGGCGGAAAAGATGCCAGAAGGTGAGCAGAAGGAGGAGTTACTGCAACTCCTTCGTACGGGTTCGGACATGGGAACCCAGGTGCTGTGAGCCGCGTATGATTCCATGCACTCCTCGGCCAGAGCGGCAGCTTCAGGCGTGTGCCTCCAGAGACACTTATGGCTCCGTGTCTCCAGATTCACCCCGGACGTCTAGAAGAACATCCTGGACACCTCGTTTCATGGGGAAGTTCGTTTTGGTGAGTCCTCGGAGAAGGTCCTCACCAAACTCCAAGAGGCCAGGAAGGCGGTTCGGTCTGTCCAGGCCATGTACAGACCCAAGCTTAGTTCCTTTCTTAGGAACCAAAGCCGTTTTCGAGGCCAGATGCAGAGACAGCAGTCCTGCGCCAGTCCGCAACAGAGGGGCTCCTTCTCCCGCAGAGCCAAGGGGAAGTCGTCAGCGGGCGAAGTCAGCGACCAGCTGAGTCGGCCCAGCCACGCTGGACCCTCAGCCCGCCACAGCATGACTCCTTCCGGCCCCCCCTCAGGATCAGCGAGGACACCAAGGTCGGGGGCAGCATTGTGGACCACCTGCCAGGGTGCGGTCCACAACCACCGACAGGTGGGTCCTTCAGTTAGTCGAAGAGGCCACTTTATAGAATTAGTGGACAAGCCACCCACAAGGCCTCCTCTGCTCTCCGTTACTCGGGTCAGCACAGATCACTCATCAGGCAAAGAGGTACTCGCTCCTGCAAAGGGGCGGTGGAGTATGTCCCAGAGAGCAGATAGGATCCGGATACTATTCCCACTTCTTTCTGGTTCCGAAGAAAGCAGGGGACCCCGTCCAATCCTGGACCTCAGCGACCTCAACATGTCGGTCACTACAAGCGTTTCATGGTGACCCTCAGGGACTCATTCCATGCTGAAAAAGGGCGCCTTCTTAGCGTCCCTGGACATACAGGGGCCAGCCTACGTGCATCCCAGTAGCTCAAGCTGGGAGGTTCCTCGCTTGCAAGTTTCGACCACCACTTTCCAGTTCCGGGCCTCTTCCGTTCGGACTGTCTTGACCCCCGGGTTTTACCAATTGTATGGCGGTCGTGGCAGCGTCTCTGAGGAGACAGGGCCACTACGTGTTCCCGTACCTGGACGACTGGCTTCTCATGGCCACCTCCAAAGAGGTACTGTTGATGGCTATTCAGAGCACCCAGGACCTGTTCCAGTCTCTGGGCATTCTTATCAACTACGAGAAGTCTCTCCTAGTACCGTCCCAGAAGCTGCAGTTCATAGGCGCAATTCTGGACACCGTCCAAGGGAAAGCCTTTCTTCCCGACGAAAGAGTGGAACACATCAGATCCCTCATCAGGGATCTTTCGGCGAAAAAGGCCGTCCTCGCCAGGTTGGTCCTTCACTTGCTCGGACACATGGCTGCGGCCATTCCATCCGTCCCTTTGGCAAGGCTCCACATGCGGGTAACTCAGTGGATGCTCAAGGTGCAGTGGGACCAAAGGCAAGACCACATGGCATCCGGTCAGAATCACCGACTCGTGATTCAAGACTGGCAATGGTGGCTAGACCAGGGACACTTTTGCGGTGTCCCGTTTACGCACCGTCTGACAGTCCTCTCCACAGGCCTCCAGGAGGGCTGGGATGGGGAGGCGCACCTGGGCAGGGTGAGGTCCCAGGGACATGGACCCCTCCAGGAAGCTCACCTCCACATCAACGTGCTGGAGATGAGGGTGGCTTAGCCCTGCAGGCCTTTCAATCAGAAATACCGTCAGTACTCTTCTGCTTCAGACAGACAACACGCGTGATGATTACCTTAACAAACAGGGGCGCACTCTTATCCCTCTGCAGGAGGCTATGAGGTGTGGGATTGATCCGACACGGCGTGAGCTGATTGCAGTTCACGCTCCCGGAGGACAACATATGCTAGAAGGCCTGAGTGGTTCCCAGGCCAGAGTCCACAGTGGGAACTTCTTCAGGAGGTAGCAGAGGATCTGTTTCTTCGATGAGGCACTCCAGAGTTGGACTTATTCGCTTCCCCATCCAACAAAAACTGCCCAATTTTGCTTTGCTAGATCCAGGGCCTGGTGTTTTCTGGCGAGACGTTGTCCCTCTCCTGGGCGGACAGATTCTCTATCTTTCCCTCCTTCCGTTGATCAGAGTTCTTCTCAAACTGCGCATGGAGCGCTTCAATGATCCTGGTAGCGCCTTTCTGGCCCAGGCAGATCTGGTTCCCATGCTGACACAATTTTCCGGGAACCTCAGTTCCGTTGCCTTTCAGTTCCCACCCTATTGTCTCAGGAGGGTTCACTAGTCCACCGGGACTTCGCTCACTGAACCTGCATGCATGGCTCCTAGAGACATAGCCATTATCGATACGGGGTCATGCAAGGTTGCGGAAGTCCTTTTCCTGACCAGAAAGCCAGGCTGTCTGACGTACACCATGAAGTGGCGCCGTTTTGCTTATGACTCGCAGGCACGCTGGCCTTTCCTCTAGAATGCCCGTGAAAGGGGTGCTGGAATACCTTCTTTCCTATTCCATTCGGGTCTCGCTTACTCCTCCATTAAAAGTGCATCTCTGGCGATCTCTGCATACCACTTCCGTGGGACAGCGCGACAGTGGCACAGCTTACGCCTCTCGAGACTTCCTGAGGGGTGTTACACCTAGGCCACCCATCAAGGATCCCGGTCCTTGGGACCTACTTCTTTGTCCTGGAACAACTCACGCCCCCTTGAACCTGCCTCGGATTGCGAGCGTGTTTCTGTCGTGGAAAGCGTTATTTTTAGTTGCTGTCACGTCAGCAAGGAGAGTTTCGAGCTTCACGCTCTCATGTGCAAGGAGCCTTATTTAATTTTTCACCAGGACAGAGTGTCTCTGAGGCAGATCCTAAATTCCTGCCTAAGGTGGTCTCTGCCCTCACTCTCAGCCAGGACATCGATTTGCCTGTGCTTTTTCTAAGTGCTCTAATAGAAGAGGCGTTGCTTCACACCCTGGATGTTCATCATTAAGGTTCTACCTGAATAGAACTAAACAGCTTCATGAAGTCGGAGCAACTATTTGTTTCCTTGCTGAGAGGATGCTGGGCCAACCAGTCTCAAGCAGACCCTTTCTGGCTGGCTTGTCGGTGTATTTCATTGCTACAACAACGAAATAAGCCTCGGGTATTGATCCAGGGCCACTTTCGACAAGGGGTGGCTACCTCCCTTTGCAGCACTGCGCAACGTCTCCACTCCTCGGCCATTTGTGCTGCAGCTACTTGAGCTCAGTGCACACATTTATTAGGCACTATAGCCTGGATATTACATCACCGGGCGGAGAGCCGCTCGCCTAGCTGCTCTACAGGGTCTCCTGTGTCTAGAGTCAGGACTTGTTCAGATCTCCAATTTCCTCCTCCCAGAATGCTTTCAGGCAGCTATTGTGAGATCAGTCCTAATGGTGTTACCTGCAGGCTGTATCTCAGTAAGATAGTACAGTTACGTAAGAACACCGTAACAGTAGATCTTCGAGAACAGCTCTTGCAGCAGTACCTTCCTGCCCACCATTCCCCTTGAGGAGGTCGGCCTAACAGGCCTTGGCAGGAGCTTTAGCTCCTTTTCTTCTGATGGCGGATCCTTGGTCTCCCTTCTGATGTCATCCTGCGGCCAGGAGTCTCCGGCGGGAGAACTGGGGAATCTGGAGGGACCGCCTCCTTATGTACTACGTCTGACGTCGGGGGCGGGACCGACGTCGGCGGCGGTCCCCGCTGAAGACTGCTAGCTAGAAGATTTCCGTGGGGTCCTGACGCCTGCCTGCTTCAGTCCTAATGGTGTTACCTGCTGCAAGAGCTGTTCTCGAAGATCTACTGTTACGTTAAGTTCTTACGTAACTGTACTTTTCTGAGGATTGTTGTTCAATGATATTACTCAGATGAGGTAACAATTGGAGATCGGCAGAAGGAGGTCTCTAGCACCCTATGATACATAATGTTGAAGTGTGCGAGATGGTGACTTGAAGAGACAGACGTTCATAAGCATTTGCAACAGATAAAGCACTCAGACAGGATGCCGTATACCTATCCTTGACATAGATGGCAACCCCTCCACCCCTGGAGTGTCTGTCTGCTCTAGATAGTAAATAGTTAGGGATATTGACTTCCCTGTTGGAGGTGGCCGGTCTAAGCCAGGTTTCTGAAACCACTAGGATGTCTGGTCGAGTGTGGAGGACCCAGGCCTGGATCATGGAGAACATTTTTAACAGACTGCATACATTAATGTGGAGGAAACTCATGCCTTTCAGTGTGGCAGGGTCAGAGAGCGATGTGATTGCAGCTGGTGGCCCCAGATTGAGCTCCACATTTCCTGAGCACAGGAGAAGGAGTAAAAGTTTTCTTAGTGGCAGTAGTAAGCTTCGTACTGGTAACACCTTTACGTAGTTGTGGGCTATTGTCCTGGGGGGCGCCCCAACATTTTTTGCCCTTCCCATTAAGGATGGCAGAGACGAGTACTCTGACTGTTATCTGTAGAGGTGACGCCTCTATGATGTTGGTGGAAGTCATAAGCTGAGGTGGTAATTTATTTTGTGTGCCAGCATTAAAGGCAATATGAAAATAGTGTTAAAGAATTGGGGAGTTGAAAAGGCATATATCCACGTAGGGAGAGGAACTAGTTACAGAGCAGATCAGATTAGTATCCACAGTAATAAAGGCTTTAGGTGGCATGTATTGGACATGCAAAATGAGATAGAAGAAGGACCACAACATAGTGGAATAAGGATGGGAAGTGACGCTAGAGAGGAGTGAGCTGGAAAGCCGGGGCGGGGTTTATGAGTATTTAATCAGGACGAGGCTGATGCGGTACGAAACAATTTGCAGCTAGGGCTCCCTTCCTGGAGGTAATCCTCCCTGAGGGCAAGTCCATACTCATGCTTTCTGTGAGGGGCTGGTGGCTTCAGACCTGGACTGCGGGTGGCAGTCTAGCAGATCGGGTTCGTCAGAGAACCACGTCTGTGGCTCTCAGACTACCTGGAAGGAGAAGGCAGAGGAGAATTAAATAAGAAAGTCAGAGGGGGTGGGGCTGCTCGTGGAGCTAAAAAAAAATGCAGACTGGCTTAAACGGGAAGGGTGTTGCAGACCAAGATGTTAGGCAAGGTGCCCCCAAGTCTGAGTGAGCAATAACAGAGCTATTTAAAACACAATACTAGCGTAAAAAGGTGAAGGGGGTTCAGAGGCCTGAGCTGAGGTCGCTACTGGTCTTGTGAGGAACAAAATACAGACATTTACATTAAATCAGACAACTTCAGCTATAAAATACAAACAAGACAGTTTTAACAGAAAACATAATCTAGCACAATATAATCAAACATTAACAGTGCAGCGCTTATGGAGCCAATTGGAGTGCTCCTGGGGCTGACTGCAGCCAGTGGACTATAGCAGTAAGACTCTGGATTTAAACCCAGGGACAACTCTCCTCATGTAAATAAAGCAAAAACTAGCAGCTAGGGCTCCCTTCCTGGAGGTAATCAGTCCCTGAGGGCAAGTCTGTACCTGCATTTCTGTGAGGGGCTGGTGGCTTCAGACCTGGACTGCGCGTGGCAGTCTGGCAGGTCGGGTTTGTCAGAGAACCACGTCTGTGGCTCTCAGACTACCTGCAGTTCTGTGAGGGGCTGGTGGCTTCAGACCTGGACTGTGGGTGGCAGTCTGGCAGGTCGGGTTTGTCAGAGAACCACGGCTGTGGCTCTCAGACTACCTCACCTATGGCTGACAGCATTGCAAGTGCAGTTCAAGAATTTAAAGAGCTAGTGGATTGGATTGGATTGGAATGGTTTTCTTTTCTGTTTTTGTATATACCTGGTTGTGGGCAGTAGACTTCATATATAAACATGATTAAGCTAAAGGAGCATGGTAATTTTTTTTATCTCACAGTTCTGAGAAGCTGTGGACCCTTGAGAGCTGTGCAGCGCCATTCATGAATTGCAGACGGGAAGTGACGGGGGGGGGGTGAAGCTGTGTCCATAGGTAGGTGTAGTGGTCTGTCAGTATCACTGCTAGGTATGGTCATTGTCCTCTGTGGTTTTTTTTTTAAGAAGCAGTAAATCATATTCTGACATAATGAAGGAATTCCATACATAATGCTGTGTAGAATAGTGAGCGATAATGCTGATACCCTTGTCACTGCCCACCTGAGTCACTGCTATCTGCGTTGGTCCCGTTTTCCCTCCCAGCTTCTTTTAACACAGAAATAAGCTCACAGTACCTGTCACAGTCTCTCTCTCATTCTGTTCCATGCCAGCAATCCGACTCCAACTCCGGTATGCTATCCACTCATGTGCCCTACTGCCACGACACTGGAGCAGTGTTTTTTTCTTTAGCAGTTATTCATTTTTTTGAAGCGTGCACCCAAACTGCACCATCACATTCTTGCAGTCCCAATCTAGGTGGTCACAAGCTGCCCATCTCTGTTTCTCTTTCTCTCTCAATAGAGTCTTTTTTAATGTGAGCAATTTTTTTTTGTTTTCAAAGAAGCACTCCAGCAGGGTAATGCATGATAACAGCGAGGATAAAGGTGACTCAGAGGTAGGGGCGACTACATAGCAGCGATAACACGAATGGCAACACTGACGCATGCATCGTATTTACAGTGGCGTATATTGGTGAGTGCATCTCCTAAATAGGGTGGGTTCAAGGGCAGAGGCCCCTGCATTGCACAGTTGAAGTGATTTAGAGTTATAATATAGGTGTGCTGGTGGAGGGAGCCACTAGACACAGGTGAGCTACCACCGGAGGACAATGTCTCTCATCTGCATGGTATCCTGTGAGCCAGAAGAGGAAGCCGGAAATTCGCCCTTAAATGCAGTTGCTGCAGTTTCATGTCACCATTAGTGTAGGCACTGTTTTTGCTTCGCCGTAATTGATTTTGCCCTTATTCCATCACTGTTATCACATGGAGCCCTCCAGCAGTTACTGTCTTGCGGTCCCATTGATTCTGATCTCCATGTCTGCAAACAGTCTCTCCTTTACAAACAAGAAAAATGCAGATTTCAAGGGGAGAGTCAAGAAAGGACTGTTACAGGGAGGGAAAAAAGATTGTCCTTCAGGAGAGAGTGAGACCCACGATCAGCTGCTTCATATGCACAGCAGCAGCACTGGGTCAAAGTTCAGGAACCACAACTTGAGCGTCAGTATCCCCTCTCAGCCTGCAGGTTATGCTCCTTTGGGGTGACGATCAGGGAAAGCGACGGTAATCTAAACATGGCAACATTTTGGTCTTGAGCTGTTAAATGAATCCAACGAAAATGTAGAGGCCATGTTTAAATTACCAGCGCTTTCCCTGATCACCACTCCAAGGAGCATAACCTGCAGGCAGAGAGGGGAAATTGATGCTCAAGTTGTGATTCCTGAACCTTGATCCAGTGCTGCTGCTACTGTGCATGTGAAACATCTAATCGTGGGTCTCGCTCTCTCCTGAAAGACAAACTTTTTTTTTTAATTTTTTAAATTTCATTCTGTCATTGCCCCAGATGCAGTAGCCAGCAGCAAAGAGAAATTATGCTGTACAATGAAAATCATATTCTGAGTCAACTCAGTTCATTGCTGTAAACTGGCAGGGAAGTGGCCAGAATGAGTATGTAAAGATACTGACAGGAGAAAAAAACAAGAACTTATTACAGAGATGTGCAGGTTTGTTTTTTTTTTTGTCCCAAACACTGGCATATAATAGGATTAACGTTTGTGATTAAAAACAGCCGACACTGCTGAAGAGCCGCAAATCTGCTTCTCTTCCTTGTCAGACAAGACGCAAAAGAATGACTGCCTGTCTGTTAGATCAAAAGAGGAAAATACACACAGTGCATTAATTATTTGCCTATTTGACAGATAAGGTTAGTTTACACTGCCAGAGCACATGTTGTTTTCCACAGTGTCACCAGCCGAGGTTGGATCGTTAGGGTGGGGGTGTAGCCATCTTTTTATGTTGGCTTGCCGCAGGCTTGCCAACATATTGGGAGAGTGCAGATTTGGGGGCCCCGCCGCTGTTGGGCGAATGCAGGGCATGCATCAGTAGGTGCGTCCCTCATTCCCCAATCAGCCTGCATGCCGGTGCCACACCATGCATATATAATAGTGCGAGCACACTAAGCAAAGGTCCGCTGCAACCGAGCAAAGCTCCTGCCATCGCAGCGGACCTTTGCTTGCGCGTGTTCACTGCCATTATCAGCATGGTCGGGCGAGCTGCTTAACCCCCCGATGGGGAGCCCACCGCCAGCATACCACCCCAATCTGGAATGCCGGGGGGTGCCCAATCCTCGGCCGCGCCCATTGTGTTTTACACTCGACGGGGAGCCCACTCCCCATCGGCATCACCTTCCCCCAATTGTTGAATGCCGAGGGGTGCCCAATCCCTCGGCTCGCGCGCCCTCACTGCTGTCTTTGTTTGCTGACGGGTGCCCAATCCTCGCGGCATTATTCTCTCCCCGTAGTGAGCTGGACGAGGATGCCCAATCTGCTGGCTACTGACCTCCAAAAAAAAAAATAGGTGGTTGGCATGCTGGGAGCCCACCCCAGCGTACAAATGCCCTGCAACAGGAAAACTGTCCCGCAATGTTTGTTTTTTTTTCACCTGTAAAACTGAAAACCGTCCTCGAGTGTCGATGCCCCCTCCCACCCCATCGCACCCTGCCTCCCTCACCCCCATACTTACCTCTGAGTCCGGCGCGACGATCTTCAGTGGACCGGAACATGTCTGCACTCTTCAAAGCCGACCGCGAGCTGAGGAAATGCTGGTAAGCTGTATAATGGAGTGAATAGGGTTTTTTCAACTTTGCTGCTTATCTCAGGCATTTCTTGGAATTTTGGCACCAAATTTTCAACATGGGGTTTTTGTGGCCCCTCCTCATGAATTCTGTCACTGTCATGGCGTTAATCAGCCTTGAAAGGTGATTTTGCAGTCACTGCGCGAAATCACCTTCCGGGGCCCATTAACGAAATGACAGTGGCAGTGTTCATGAGGTGCCCTCTTAAAAAGCCCAAGTTCCAAATTTGGTGGAAAAAATCCAACAAATGCCTGTTTTACGAGCGTGTGTTGTGCAGTTGCTACGCAGGCTCGTAACTTCGCGCATTCACAATATTTTACTGCCGGATTTTCAGCATTGTCATTTTATACACCTCCTTGTGAACAGTACAGCTGTCATTTTCCACATCCTGCCCGAAATGTGTTTCCGCACTTCCAGCGCACAGTAGCGCAGTCGCTGTAGGAAATCAGTGTTTGGGCTAAATTATGAAAATGACAGTGACACAGTTCATGAGCAGAGGACCTAAAATGCCTATGTTGAAAAATTTGGTGATGATAGTCCATAAAATAACTGTGTTACGATGCGCATGCTGGCAGATTGCACGCACGCCGTACGTCGCCGCATTTGTGATATTTTCAGTCTGGATTTTCACCATTGCCATTTTTCCACACCTCTTGATGAACAGTACAGCCATCATTTCACATATCCTGCCCAAAATGTGTTTTCGCACTTCCGGCGCAGAATAGCGTGGTCGCTGTGCGAAATCACTTCTTGGGACACTTTGAGGAAATAACAGTGACACTGTACATCAGCAGAGGTGCTAAAATGCCTATGTTGAAAATTTGGTGCTGAACGCCCATAAAATGGCAGTGTTGCAAGCGTGTATTGCATATTTCCCACGCACCCTAGTAGCTTCGCAAATTTGGTATATTTACATGCCACATTTTCAACACTGGCATTTTTTTACACCTCCTTATGAACTGTACAGCTCTCATTTTTCACATCCTGCCCAACATGTTTTCCCACACTGCACTACACTACCAAACACCCAAAGGGACACCCTAATGCTTGTCACTCTCTGCAGGGTGGGGGTGGGTTGGCATCAGTTCAATACTTCACTGCCATTCCTATGATGCATCTGTCTAACTCCTGCACTACCAGTGCCAATGCCAGCAAGCCAACATTCGGCATTGACAAATGCTTGTTTAAGACCGAATTGGGCCTTGTGGATGTTTCAGTGGGGACCTCCAGATCCTTTGAGTGCGTCATGGGTGAGGGTGAGGGTGTAGGCTGTAGAATACTCCTCATTTACCATCCACCAGGTGATGGGGGTGTATTCCTGCAGGAGATTGCGGACTTTGTCATCGACGTGGTGTTGTAGTCTCCCAGATGGATAATTTTGGGGGACTTCAATGCCCAGGTCAATGACGAACTCTCGCATATTGGTCGAAATCTCCTCCTGCTAGTGACAGTGCTGGGCCTTACACAGGTAGTTACCTCCTCTACCCATATAGGAAGTCACTCATTGGATCTGCTGTTCTTCCTGGTGATGGAGATCACTGACTCTGGTGGAACCAGTCGGCTGGTCTGACCATCACACCATAGGGTTCAGTTTCAGGCCCCCCCCAAATGGACCTACCCCTTTGGAGATGGTCTGGTACCACCCTTTAAGGGGAGTTACACCAGATGGTCTTTCAGCGGTGCTGTACCTATCAGGATTGCTGGGTGAAAGCACAAGTTCAGGGACCTCATACTAGCCTACAGTAAGGCAGTGGGAGAGGCCTTGGACTTGATTGCTCCTGTTTGTGTTTGACCACTCACTCTTTGCCCATGGACACCGTGGTATGAAGAGTCCTTGAAGGAGTTGAGGTGTGGTGGTCGAAGGCTGGATGCTGACAGGCTTAGATTGATGGAACATTATAAAGGCTGGTAATGAGAAATCACCCGTAAGAAGGCAGAGTTCCTGTCTGGGGAGATTTCTGCTGCGCAGAACTGATCGGCTCAACTTTTTTCAAACTTTTGACAGATTGTGCAATCCAACCTGTCTCCAGTCCAGAAGAGTTTTTTCACAAATTGAGTGTGATGTGCTAGCTCAGTTTTTCGCAGTTAAGGTTGCCAGCATCAGGTCTGGAATTGGCCCGACTCTATCTATGAAGGGTTTCGGAGGTTGATGGGAGGTAGTGAGCACCCGGTCTGTCTGGATGGATTTCAGCTGACCGGAATTCATGGACATTGTGAAGATTGTCCAGATCCTGCGCCCAACCTGTTGTAGTTTGGATCCGGGCCCTACCCCCATTTTAGTGGGTTGTGTAGATATCATCTGCCCTGTCCTAGCTGAAAGTTTATGGAGATCCTTGGAGAGGGGAATCATTCGACCACTCCTTAAAAAAACCTTCTTGGATCCTGTCGATCCAGCTAACTACCGACCTGTCTCTAACCTTCCCTTTGTGGGGAAGGTTATTGAGAAGGTGGTTGCGCTGCAACTGTACGATCATTTGGTAACTCACAATGTCTATGAAGCTCTCCAGTCTGGCTTCAGGAAGAGGCATAGCACGGAGACTGCCCTTGTTCAGGTATTAAATGATCTCCTGATGGCCAGAGATCAAAAGTCTAGTGCCATCTTGATCTCAACAGCTTTCGACACTGTGAACCATGAGGTGCTTTTGGAAACCCTGCGGTTCCTTTGTGGCCTGTCGGGTACAGTCCTCGAATGGTTTTGATCTTTCCTTGTAGGCAAGTCTCAGAGCATGGTCACCGGAATTTATTCCTCTTGACTCCCTCACCCTGTCTTGCTGGGTGCCGCAGGGTTCCATATTGCCGCCCATGTTGTTCACAATGTATATGCTGCCATTGGGAGATATCATCAGGCGATATGGCTTGAGGTTTCACTGCTATATAGATGATACTCAGCAGTATATGTCCATTGTGCCCGGCCAGGTTGGTGTGGTCTCTATGCTAAATAGTTGCCTTTCCGTGATCAAAGACTGGATGAGCTCGAGTTGGTTGAGATTAAGCCCAGATAGGACTGAGGTGCTTGTTGTGGATCCGGGTTACCCAGGTGCGGGTTTTGGAGCTGGGCTCATGTCGGGCCTGTGTCTTGATGGTGTCCAGTTCTCTACCTCAGATTGGGTGCGTAACCTGGGTGTTATTTTTGATGATGGTCTGACCCTGAAGTCTCAGGTGTCAGCTCTGGTCAAATCCTCATTCTACCATCTGAGGAATATTGCTCAGGTGAAACACTTGATTCCTCCAGGCGACCTTCCAGCATTGGTCCATGCCTTCATTACCACCCGTCTTGACTACTGCAATGCCCTCTACCTAAGGCTGTCTGGGGTTGATATCTGTCACCTGCAGTTAGTGCAGAATGCTGCAGCTAGGCTGTTGACTGATACCTCTAGGACGAGTCATATTACGCCTCTGCTGCGCGAACTGCATTGGCTGCCATTTCAGTGTCCGATCACCTACACGGTAGGCTTGCTTACTTTTAAAGCCCTACATGAACAGGGACCCGACTACCTGAAAGAATACCTGACTCCCTACTCCCCCAATCGTCCTCTTTGCTCCGCCGATGAGGGATTGCTAGAGATTCCCAGGGTTCGTCTTAAAACATCTGGAGGTCGTGCTTTTTCATTTGCAGCACCAACCCTGTGGAATTCTCTACCTCGTCGGTTAAGAGAATGCCTGACCATCAGCAGTTTTAAATCTGTGCTGAAAACATATTTATTTTCTTTGACCTTCCTTAATTAGTTGACTGTTTTTAAATATTTTATTATGTCATTGACTTATATTGTATTTTATATTTTTATGTTCTGTACAGCACCTTGATTATGAAAGGCGCTATATAAATAGTTTGCTTGCTTGCTTGTCTGCTAGTACTGACTGTAAGAAGACATCCAGTCTACTTCCAGACCGCACTTCCCCCATAATGTCACTTCCTGTTTGTAGTGAAGCAGCCGTTTACTCCAACGCTGCTACGCTGAACACAGTCACACATTCGAGACTAGAGTAAATCAAGACGTGAAATAAAAGGTAGCTGCAAAAATAGCACTTTACCATTCTCAACATGATTAAATATATACCTATTCCCATTTACATTCAAATTAAAAGACAATCCAGTCCACTAGCCCTTTTAACTTACAATGCCATGAGAGACTGTCTAATAGAGTAATCTTTTTGAAAGGAAGTGCAGTTTGTTTGCAGTACGTGGGATTTATTGCAGTACAGGTTGATACTGGATTGGGGGAAATGGGACTTGGAACTGTTATTTTACCAAATTAATAGAAATGGCTGACAAGCTGTTGTTGAATGGTGCAAATTTCTGCAATCAGGCACAGTACCAGGATGAATATGAATTGGACTAAATCGGTGCACGGTCATGTGATGTGTCTGTCAGTCTACTTTTTCCTGCCCATCTTTATAAGACACGGTCTTCTGGGCTTGAGCTGTCTATTAAGACGCATTATTTTCATATCAGGTCTATAGAGTTGTTAAAAAAAAAACAAAGTTTGAGTCACTTAACGACCACAGTGATAGATGCTGCACTACATAGATTCCAAGGCCACTTATAGGTGCAAAAGTCCACCTTTATTGTTGTGCAAACCAGACTTCAAACAGTGCAAAACTAAATGTACAGAAGCACAGTTGCATTGAGAGTAGAAGCCCCACCCATGGCGGTGTGGACAGACAAGACCACTTGAGCCTAACACATTTTGCGTGACAAAAGCACACTTCGTCAGAGACCTCTAATTTAGTTACTTCTCAGAAGGCAACTCTGGCCCTGGTGCTACAGTTTGTTGTAGTTTTGACTGTGAATTTGTTACTTGAAATTAATATGACAGTGCTACTGAAGTTCAGTGATCATAAGCAGAACCTGTTTTTGTATAAGAGCTGCATTGAAGATGTCCTTTGGCCCCATATTAAAAGCACTCTTTTTATGCTATCCCACGCAAAGTACCTGTCGTGTGCGCATTATTGCAGTGCCTTAATACTGCTGTATTACTTACTTAGGGAAAGGGAACATTGTTTAACTAGGAGTAGCACACTAAGCAGAAGCTTGTTTCCAGATGTGACCTGGGAGCACAAGGAAGTTAAGTGGCTTGTTCAGGATCACCCAGGATCACTTAGGACTTATGGCGATTCTGGACGCCTTGGAAATGTTGGAAGCTTTCACTTGGGGTGTGGAGGCGGCAGTGGGGGCCCATTGAATTGTTGATTGTTTGGATTTGCAACCCCTAGCAGCGAGCTGCATGAGCAGTTGAGCGCAGGTATACACCGTCAGGGACCTATAATAAGGTTCTCACTGGAACCTTTGACCTGGTTGTGCCAGTTCATGTACATCCCTTGGAGATGCGCCCTGACTTGCTGTGGTTTGACGGTGAGTTGAAGGCATTGAAGGCCTGGGAATGGAGGTTAGAGCATTGTTGGAGGAGGTCCATGGCCCTGGAGGACAGACTAGTTCTGATGTCCCATTATAAGGAGTATCAGGAGGCAGTCACTCAAAAAAAAGGTAGAATTCCTGTCAGTAGATTGCTACTTGGAGGAACCGACCGGCTCAGCTGTTTCGGACTGTAGACAGGATTCTTCATGTGGTCTGTCTGGAGCTCGTGAGAGCTTTAACACCTGCGAAATGCAAGATGTTCACTCAGTTCTTCTCAGATAAGGTGTCCTCTTTTGGGACTGGAATCACTCCAGCTGGGCTGAGACAGCTCAGCAGTGGAGAGCCTCTTAGTCAGAGATGTAGTCAGTGGTCCTGGGAGGAGTTCCAACCAGTTACGATGGAAGAGATATCCGAGATGACCTCAGAGCTGCGACCAACATTTTCCAACCTGGACCCAGGTCCAACGTGATTTCTGGTTGGTTGTGTCAGATGTCTGGGTCTGGTGTTTGCCAAGGTTGTCTGGTACTCCTTATCAGAGGGGTGCTTTCTAGTGGCGCCTAAGTGTGCACTAGTGAAGCCTTTTCTGAAGAAACCAGCTCTGGACCTGGAGGTCTTGGCGAATTACCTTCCATTCTCTATCCTTCCCTTTTTGGGAAAGGTTATTGAGAAGGTTGTTGCACCGCAGCTTGAAGCACACCTCGCAGCCTTTTGACATCTTTGAACCTCTCCAGAAGTTCTTTTCCAGAAGGTTTTCCTCACACCTGGTGGCTCTGTCTTGTGGCATACCCCAGGGGCTCGGTCCTCTTGCTCATGTTGTTCACGGTCTATATGCTGCCCCTGGGTAAGGTTATTAGGCAATATGGAGTGGGTTTCATTGTTACACAGATGATACCCAGCTGTGTATGTCCTCGGGTGTGGTGGACATGTTTGATAGATGTGTAGCTGTGATCCAAAATTAGATGTCATCGAGCTGGCTGAGGTTTAACCCAGAGAAACTGACGATCTTACTTTGAGAGGGTTCCTGCAGTAGGTGATAACATGTAGGACTGTGCCCCCTGGTGGCAGGACCGCACGGCAAACTTTTGCTAGCAATGTCTGGTGGGGGATCGCCCAAACCGACGTCACATGATGGACGTCATCAGTACCCTATTTAGTGGGCGGTCACCGCGCCCGCCTTCCAGTTCTTTTCCACCATCGACATGCGCAAAGAACTTCACGGTAAACGTTGCTCAGTCGATCGCCATGTTCTACCTTATTTTCTGAGTTTTCAAGTCCGATTTTTAATTCTTTTATGTCTTCTTCACATCAGACTTCGAAGACCAAGAAGAAGTGCGAAAGGCACAGCACACAGATCCCTCACAAGGACAGCCATTGTCGCTGCCTCTTCAGCCTAAGCCTGAACCATGACACCGCGGCCTGCCCTGACTGCAAGCCCTTCAGTCAGGCCACATGCAAATGCATGCAGCAGGCTTTGGAGGCCCATTTACTGAAGTCCAGAATGGCCACTCTTGAAAAGGAGATGCAGAAATTGAGGGATACCGCTTCTTGCCCTTCCTCGGGAGTCTAAACAGAAGAAAAAGAAGGATAAAGAGAGATGCACAGGGAACGAGAATGTATGGAGGATCGGGACAAAGTTACCTCCAGCAAGCCTTCAACCAGCAAGGCTGTTCCCCCACCGCCTGCCCTCATGGTTGTCCAGGCCGGGTACATCTCCAGGTTCCTCTGCTTCTTTTTAACCTATCTCCACTGGTAAGTCGTCCACCAGCTCCTCTTGTGAATGCCCGGTTTCTACCGCTAAGTCGGACCCTGGCTCCTCTGGGGTCTGCCTGGTAGTCGATAAGCCAGATCCCAAAACAGGCAAGGATCCGCATGTCACAGACCAATAAGTCGGTCAAGGGTCTCCCCACAAATCCTCTATTGCCTGATAAGCCAGTTCTCAAGTTCCGACCACCGCCAGAACGTAGCTCACCTGTCGGGCTGATGCCACCTCACCTGACGCCTGGTCAAGCCGCTGACCTCCTTGGTTAACCCTCCTCCCAGGTCCTTCCAGAGTGGGGCCTTCTTCTCCACCTCCTCTGGTGGAACCTCCTACTCAGGCGTCACATCTGGGGTGGAGGAAGTGAGCCCCAGGATGGTCTTCTCCCACTCCAGCGGTGCGCCTCGAGGTCCCTCCTGTGGATAGCCCACCGGGGGTACCGACGTCAGACCTCATTCTCACAAGGGCTCCTGGCCTCATTCCCCGTCCATTGGACCTACCTACGACTCCGCCATTAGGGCCTCCCCCACTGGGTGCCCCATCTCTAATGCACTGGGCACCGCTGGACACTTTATACAACTTCCCTCCATCAGGGTCCTTACATTTGCCCCCGACTCAGGCTATTACTACACCAGGCCCGATGCCAGATCCCCGGATGTCGACTATCCCAACATCAGTACCTCTGACATTGGCCAACTTTTGACACAGGATCCTTTTTCAGGTCCTTCTAGACCCCCAACGGAACAAGGTCATCCGCCAGGGTATCATCCCTATTCAGCATTTCAGGCACCAGCTTATCCATCATCTGGTCAGACGATGGGTTCTTTTCCACAGACTTTTTACCCTGGGTATCAGACCCCTAGCTACCCCTTTTATCAGTGGTATCCTCCTCCTCAGTATTCGGGGTTGGGCATACCTTTTAACCACCCTCAGCCCACCCCTTCTCCTCCGCCTTCACCGCAACAGAATTTTCAAACCCTTATACAGTCCTGACGGAAGGACGCCAAATCCCAGCTGCTTTCTGACTTAGAACAATGACTGCCGGACCTCGTGGTCTCTTCCTCTCCGCATTCCATGTCACCTGTCAGCTCTGTCCACTCTGCCACGGTGCACATTTCGGGCGCACTTCCCCAGGAGATCACCCTGCCGGGGATCAGAATCCCTGAGGGATGAGATTCATCAAATTCTGAGAAGGATTCCTCAGAAGCCTCATCAGATGAGCAACCCTCTGTGGCAAGGGCAAAGAATCGCCCAATTCCCCTCTAGAGGATCCCTCTTTTACTGAGCTCCTCTGCATTATCCAACAAACCAACGGCTGGAATGCAGAATAGCAGGACCCAAAAAGGAAATGTCTAGTGGAGCACCTAGACTTGGTGACTGTTTCCCCCATCCCTGTCCCACCTTGGACAGCCCCCCACAAGGACCTCACCACTACTATTTGGCAGCTGCCACACTCTGTCCTGGCCATCCCAAAGAATGCAGACCGAATCTTCCATGCGCCTGAAGGTATTTCCTTTTTTGACTCATCTCAAGGTGGACTGTATAGTTATAGCAGCTGCTCATGATTGTTCGGCCACACCGAAACATATGAGCACCTCTCCTCCAGATAAAGAATCTCTGCGGCTTGACCAATTTGGAAAGAAAATCTACTCATCCTCTACATGCACCCTCCAGTCCCTTAACTACATGGCGCACATGGTTTCTTTTTGAAAAACAACTACGGCCAGGCTTGAGGCCTGTATCCAATCTGTGGAGGCCTCGGACCTTGAGGAACTGACCAGTGACTTGCGCGTGTCCAAAATCTCTTGCAGACATGCACTCAGTGCCACCTACAATTCAGTGGATGCAGTGGCTTGTTCCTCCGCCATAGCTGTCTCCTTCAGAAGACATGCTTGGCTACGCATTTCTGGTCTCACCGCAGATGTCCAGTCAGCTATCCAGGATGCTCTCTTCAGAGGTTCAGTCCTCTTTGGGGGAGACACCAAGGACCAAATTACGGGTCTCCAGGACAGCGATCAAGCCCCGAGATCTGTCAAGTCAGTGTACCGAACGGGCTTTCGGAGGAAACGGCCTTTTCAGTGCCAAAATAAGAGGCAGGCTAAACAGCCCTTTAACAGGCGCCAAAATAAAAGAAAAGCTACAGGATCCTCTTTCTCCTCTCCCCCTGCCTCAAAAACCCAGAGAGCGACCGGGAGGGGGGGGTGTTCCCCCTCGTCCCTCAGCTTCCTGACTTGTCCAGCCTTCCCCTTCCTGGCAGTGTAACCCCAGTTCCCTCCCTTCTCAACACAGTCTGTTGACGAGGATCAGGACAGACTAGTGCATCCGGGACTCAGGACCCTGCATCTTCATGCATGGCTCCTTCAGACATAATTGTGTCATGCTTTGGATTTTCCCAGAGGGTCGCTCAGGTCCTGGTGGAAACTAGGAAGCCCTCCACCATGTCCACGTACGTGATGAAATTGAAGTGTTTTTCCATCTGGTCTGCATCCAAGGGCTGGGACCCCTTCACTTGCTCAACTCCTCAGGTCATGGAGTACCTGTTGCACCTTTCCGACTCTGGTCTAAACTGTTCCTCCCTTAAGGTCCAGTTGTCGGCTGTTTCAGCCTATCACTCCTTTGTGGATGGGAAACCTATCACTCAGTTGGAGGTCTCAAAAACTTTTCTGAAAGGGATCCTCCATTTGAAACCCCCCATCCGTAACCCCACCTACACTTGGGATATAAATTTTATTTTAGAAAAGCTTATGCTCCCTCCTTTTGAACCAGCGGTAAGCTGTGATTTGCACTATGTGTCTTGGAAAGCGCTCTTTTTAGTTGCTATTACTTTGCTCAAAGAATTTCCGAGCTTCAGGCCCTGATGCATAAGGAGCCTTATTAGACTTTATTCACAAGGACCTGGCAGTCCTGCGTACAAACCCTAAGTTTCTTCCCAAGGTGGTTTCCGAGTTCACCTTGACTCAGGCAGTTGAACTCCCAGTATACTGTCCGGTTCATTGTAGCAGGAGTGAGACTCTACTTCACACATTGGATGTACATAGAATCTTGTGTTGTTACGTCCACAGGACCAAAGACACATACAAGTCAGATCAGCTTTTTGTTTCCTTAGCCCCCAAATCTTTGGGGTTGGCAGTTTCTAAGCAGTGTCTTTCCAAATGTCTGGCCAACTGCATCCGCTTCTGTTACTAGAAGTACAATAAACCTCTTCTGGGGAGGTCAGAGGTCACTGTACCAGAGGCATGGCTGCTTCGACAGCACTCCTTAGGAATGTTTCTGCAGCAGATATTTGTGCAGCAGCAACCTGGAGTTCGGTCCATATCTTAGTGGAGCATTATAGTCTGTACCTTGCCACTAGGCGTAGGGTCGGGTTTGGCCTTGCCATCCTGCAGGGCCTACTGTCTTAGGCCAGTCCTGATCTGTTTCCAGTTGTCCCTCCTCCCCTGATTCTCTCGGTCTCTCTGCTTAGGATTCAGTCCTTCATGTTATGACCTACTGCAGGAACCCTCTTGAAGTAAGATAGTAAAGTTACATAAGAACTTACTGTAACAGTAGATCTTCGAGAGAGGTTACTGCAGTAGGTCACACTTTCCCTCCCCCCTTCCCCCAGTTTCTTCGTTTCTTACAGATCATTCTGAACTGGGCTCCAGGATTTCATCTTTTTCTCCTGTCTCATCCTCCTTGGATCTCCAGTGGGAGAACTGGAAGGTGGGAGCAGGGACCGCCCACTATATAGGGTCACGCTGATGTCCGTCACGTGATGTCTGGTGGGCGGTCCCCTTCCAGACATTGCTAGCAAAAGTTTGCCGTACGGTCCTGATGCCTGGGGGCGCAGTCCTACATGTTATGACCTACTGCAGGAACCTCTCTTGAAGATCTACTGTCACGGTAAGTTCTTACATGACTGTATTTTCTAGTGGCTGAGCTGGGTCATTGGGGGGAGAGGGGGAGTGGCGGCTGCTGAGAGAGGGATACCGGACTTCAGCTTGGTCCCTCTGGGCTTGTAGCCGCCACCAAGGTGAAAAATCTGGGAGTCGCTCTGGATGAGGGGCTGACAGTGGAGACTCAAGTGTTGGCAGTAGTCCAGAAAATACAGGTTACTCACCTGTAACAGGAGTTCTAGGAATGGTATATGTTGTTCATCCACACTTATTGGCAGGTTCCTTGCCGCTTTAAATATTGCCGGAAGGTCTTCAAGCTGGCTCCTCCCACCCACCCGGGTGGTAAAACTCGGCCCGCCCCATGACGCCAGATCTGCCCGCTGGAAGCCTGTGGGTTGTGCGTCGCCGAGGTTTAGGAAGACAGATGAACAACATATACCATTCCGAACTCCTGTTACAGGTGAGTAACCTGTATTTCTAGGGACATGGATATGTTGTTCATCCACACTTATTGGCAGACTCCTAGCAGTTCTCGCGGAGGAGGGAGGCAAGCACACCCCTACTTAGGGAATAAAGACTGGAGAACCGAGGCCCCAAAACCAGCATCCCGGCGTGACTCAAGGTCGATGTGGTAATGGGTAATAAAGGTGTGCTGACTTCAAGTAGCAGCCCTGCAGATTTCCTGGATAGGGACGTCCCTGGAGGCAGCCACCGATGCAGCAGTATGACAGGTAGAATGAGCTCTTATCCTCTGGGAGGCTCCATACCCGCCAACTTATAGCAGCGATCTATGCAGGAGGTGACCCACCTGCCTATTGTCCGCTGCTGCAGGTCTGCCAGATGCGGCTTCAGGTAGGGTGACAAACAGCTGGCGAACCTCTCCCTAATTTCAGCCGCAGGCCCTTATAATAGAGTGAGCCCTTCTAGGGTCCAGAGTATGAGCCTATATTCGGCCTCCCGAGGTGTGATTGGGGTAGAACACCGCAGAGTCAGCACCTGGTTGAGGTGAAACTCGACACCACCTTCGGAAGGAATTTCGGTGGGGCGCAGGACAACCTTGTCCCTGTGGAAGACCAGGTAAGGAGACTCTGATGCAAAGCGCCTGGAGCTCTCCCATCCTTCTGGCTGACGTGACAGCCACCAAGAAGGCGGTTCTTCCACGACAGGTGAGAGAGATCACACCTGTGCATTGGTCTCGAATGGTTGCCCATGAGCTTTGCCAGTACCAGCAGTAAATCCCACGGAGGTGGAGGTTCTCGACCGGAGGGGATATGTGATCAAGGCCTTTGAAAAGCTACTGACCACCTTTCCTGCGCCATCACTGCTCCGGCCGCGCCTGCAAGCAGAGATGGCTGCCAGGTGCACCTTTAGGTCATCGACCTAAGCCCTTGACTAGAAAGGGACCATAAATAGTCCAAAATGCTTGCCACAGAACAGGAGGAACGGTCCAAGCCCTTGCCCTGACAACCAAATGGAGAATCTCTTCCATTGAAGGCGAGCATTTTCTGGTCGACTCACGGGACGCCTCAACAACATTGAGGACCTCGCCGAAAGACCCAAGGCCTGGAACTCTAGCACCAGGAACCAGGCCGTCAGGTGCAGGGATTGAAGGTCCGGATGGAACACCTTCCCTGATTGACTGAGAGCAGGTCCGGGCGAGCTGGAAGCTGCCTCGGGAGCCTGGAGCTGAGGCTGAGGAGATCTGGTACCAGAACTGGCGGGCCAGTCTGGGGCTATCAGGATCACCTGCGCCTTGTCCCTCCTTGCTTGAGAAGCACCTTGTGAATCAAGGAAATGGGGAAAGGCGAGAAGAGGCCCGGGTCCACAGCCTCGAAGGCATCCCCTGCAGCGAGCCCTGCTGAGGGGAAGGCATGAAACAGCCTCAGCTTGCTTTTCCCTGGAGGCAAACAGGTCCACCTGAGGTGTGCCCCAGTGGGAGAACAGATCTTGTACTACCTCCGGCAGGAGAGACCACTCAGCAGATGCAGCCCCTATCCGCCCAGGGCATCGGGCCAGGGTGTTGGAGGCTCCTGCCACATGAATGGCTAGGAGATCTGCCTCCAGGCTGCGCACAGTGACCAAATGCGGAGAGCTTCCCTTGCATAGAAGCATGGAGCTGGGTCCCGCCCTGGCTGTTCAGGTAGTACATGGTCATGGTATTGTCCGTCTGGACTCGGACCACTTGACCCTGAAGAAACGGAGCAAAGGTGGTGAGAGCTAGGCGGACCGCTCGGAGCTCCAGCAGGTTGATGTGGCATCAGGACTCCCACGGGGACCAGAGGCCGTGCACTCGGTGTTCCCCCAGATGGGCACCCCAACCCATCAGAGAGGCATCGGTCGATAGAGAGACCGCGGCTCGGGCAGACAAACGGGATGCCCTCCTGAGATGGAATGGAACGGTCCACCACTGGAGAGCTGCCCACATCTCCTGGTCACTATCACTAGCTGGTCCAAAGGATCGCAGCTGCCAGGACCACTGGCTGGCCAGTCCTCACTGAGGGGCGCGATGTGCCAGCCGGCCCAACGGACCACGCCAGTACATGCCGCCATGAGACCCAGAAGACGAGGAAGTCCCGGCAGATGCGATTGCCCAACCAGAAATGATTGGGCAAAGGAGGTAAGAACTCGGCCCTGTCCGCCGGAGTCGTGCCTGGCTCGAAGAGAGTCGAGCCAGCCCCGCTTGAACAGGATCACCTGCTTCGCTCGAGTTCTCTGGCCTCGCTTGATGAGAAGGCCAACTTGAGAGCAAACCTGAAGGCCAGATCTCTGGACCGCCCACCTCCCATCTGGAGGAGGCTGCTATCAGCCAATCGTCCAGGTAAGGGACACCCGACCCTCGGCCGCAGGAATGCTGTCACCACCGCCATGCATTTGGTGAAGACCCTGGGAGCTGGAGATAAGCCAAGCATGGCTCTGAATCAAGAGGATCCTCCGCCGAAGCGGAGGAATCTCCGATGACGGACGGATAGGGACGTGAAAGAACGTAGTCCTGTAGGTCCAGAGAGCAGAACCACACGCTGTGTTCCAGAGATGGTATTATCTGTGCCAGAGTGACCATCCTGAAGGTTCGAGACCTTAGGAACTTGTTCAGGTCGTGTAGGTTGAGAATGGGGCGCCAGCCCCCCGTCCGTTTCGGAACCAGGAAATACCTGGACACGAACCCCGGGTCTGAAGGGGGGTCCTCCACCTCCGTGATCACCTCCTTTTGGAGGAGGAGAGCGATGTCGGCTTGGCGAGCCGCCAGTGAGGCTGCGGACCCCAAGGTGCGACGGCTCTGAAGGGCGGGGCCTGCTGGAATTCCAGAGGTAGGCCTTTTCCCACCACCTCTAGTACCCACCTGTCCGTGGTAACAGCGAACCAGGCGGAAAGGAAGTGTCTGAGCCGTCCCCCCATGGGGGGAACCAGGGTGAGGTGACAGGGATGGGGGCGACACCCCTCAGCCCGTCACTGGGCAGGCTTGGAGGAGGGACCGCCGAGGGACCTCCTGGGCCTTTACCTCCTGCTTCCTGTTGGAGGAAGCCGACGGTTTGGGTTTGGGATACCAAGGTCGAGCCTCTAGGGTCTGGACGCTGTTAGCCGGGGATGGGCCATGGCTGAAGGACTTAAGGGCTTAGGCTGTGGCTTTGCCTTGTCCTTCTGAGCTGAAGAGACCGAGTCCAAAGTAGCATTGACTCTCGATCCTCTGCAGGTGATCTTCCACCCCAGGGCCGAACAGGTCAGTCCCCAAAAAGGGAACATCTGCCAACTTGTGCTGGGTATCCGAGGTAAAGGTGGATATCCTCAGCCAAGCCCGACGACGCATGGCCACTGCGGCCACCACAGACCTGGCACAAGAGTCCCCGATGTCTAACGCAGTCTGGAGCTGCTGTTTGGCCACTGCCCTGCCCTGGTCCCGCACCTGCCTGACCGTAGTCTGCAGATTTGCGGGAAGATGAGGGACAACTCATCCACGGAGCCCAACAGGGCGTGAGAAAATGTGCCATGAGGACGGCCGAACTGGCCTGACGAGTCCGAGAGGACGCAGCATAGACTTTTCACCGCATAATCCAATTTCTGGATTCCTTGTTGGAGGTTTGTTCACATCCCTCGTGCTCCCTGCACTGAAAACGCTGTCAGTAACCAACCCTCGGCCGAGGGTGTTCCAAAACCGGACAGGGAACCGGTAGGGACCGATACTTCCTGGCCGGGCGAGGGCAGGAAGCAGGACGCTGCAAAGTTCCAAGGCCGGACCCACTATGGCTTCAGCCACCGAAAGGCCTCCGTAGGAGAATCCCTCAGTCCAGAATCTCTGTGAGGGATACTCGTCCATAGAAATGGGTTCGAGCTCATCCCGTGGACTCCGAGATGAGTCAAGCAACCCTAAGAAGGACGGAAGGGCTATCGCCCATTGACTGCCCTCCTGAGGATTCCAAGTCCATGCGCTTGGAGAAGAGGGAGGAACCATCATCGGACTCAGAAGAGTCCTCAAAGAGCTGCCTCGGGCCTGAGCCACCCTCCACCTGCCGAGGTTTATCGGGAGTGAGGGTGACAGACAGCCTATGGGGCAAACCCAAAGCCGACCGAGAATTTTTGGTCGGAGCCCCAACTAATGGCTGTGGAGGCGGAGGTTTCACCAGAATCGGTGGGGCAGCTGGAATTGGCCGAACAACCGCCTGAGAACAGTCTCCTCGATCACAACGAGGGGTTGTTTCGCTGCCCGTGACAGCCACTTAATGGCCGGGAAGACCACTGTCGGCTTATTCCTCGGTCAAAAGGAGCTGTTGCCGCATAAAGTTCCCTCGCACTCCGACGCAACTCTGCGCCAAAGCCTCCCCTCGTCCGAGGAAGAGGAAGAGCGGCGGCGCCGCTTGCTGCGGTACCGAGACCACCTGTGGTGGCGGGATCGGTTGGACCGCGAGGATGACCGAGACCGAGAGTCTCGACTAGGCCGAGGAAGCAGGAGAAGTGTCGAAACGCACCCTCGGCTCGGACGATCCCAACAAGGCTCCAGAACCGAGGCACAGACGAGCCGACGGATCCTCAACTCCCCACCGGGGAACTGGGAGAGGGATTCTCAGCTTCTCCAGCCGACAACCCGTCTAACGGGTCGAGAAAAATCTCGACTGCGTCGACAGGAGTCTCGGTCAACTGGCCTGACGGGGACACCGTGAAGCCAGTGGCCGAAGCTGAGGGGTCAACCGAAGTCGACTGTCGACAAGGAGGGGATCTTTCCGCTCCCAAGAGCGCCGCCGACGGAGAGACTTACTTTGCTTTTTTTGACCTGGAAAAGGTCCTGAAGAGTTGGACCTCACCCTTGGTCGAGAGGGTCAGACAAAGCTCCTTAAAAGAAGCCAAGTACGAGGCACCGAGAGAGAGCGGGACAAATGCTGCAGCCGAGGTAGAAGCAGCCCGCGCCGCCTCCTCTTCGAGGGCGATCATCTGCTCTAGCTGATCCGCCGAGCCCGCCGTCGCGGACACCGCCAATCGGGCCTCTTTAGATTTCACCGGTGGAATTCTTTTCTCGGGGCGCCCCAGTTGTAATCGGGCAGCACGGTCTTCAAGGACGTAGGCCAAAAAGGAAGAGCACAAGTCGCAGGCCTGCGGGTCATGCTCAAGGCCCAGGCAGTAGACGCACGTGGAGTGCGGATCCGTCCTAGACATCTTCTGCCCGCAAGGGCACCTCCGAAAACCGGGAGTCGATTTGTCCATCGCAGCCGCGAGGAGAAGAAGACCGAAGTCTTTTTAGCAAAAACTTTTGATTTCGAACTTTCGAAGAATTAGGAACCAGTCTTAAACGCAGCGCGTTAAGGAGGGAACCTGAGCTTCCAAGCGGTAAGGAAGATCTGGCGTCATGGGGCGGAGCCGAGAGTTTTACCACCCGGGTGGGTGGGAGGAGCCAGCTTGAAGACCTTCCGGCAAGATTTAAAGTGGCAAGGAACCTGCCAATAAGTATGGATGAACAACATATCCATGTCCCTAGAAGGGTTTTTTCCACCTGCAGAATATCAGCCAGGTTAGGTCCCATATCCCACCTGGCCACTGGCCACATTGGTTCACATGTTTGTGACCTCATGACTCAACTATTGTAATGCTCTTTACCTTCATGTCAGTGCAGGTATGCTACGACGCCTGCAGCTGGTGCAGAATGCAGTCACCCAGTTATTAACAGGCTTTCCTTGATTGTAGCACACTTCACCAGAGCTGCTTGATCTGCATTGACTGCCGATCAAATGGTGTATCTCTTTTAAATTGGGTCCTCTGACCTATAAGGCTCTACATGGATTGGGCCCGGGCTACCTGGCTGAACTCCTGCATCTTTAGATGCTCTCTTGCCCGCTCTGCTCCACTAAGGAGAGCCTCCTGATAGTGCCAAGGTCGAGGTTGAAGACGTGAGGGGACTGGGCATTTGAAGAGGTGGGCCCGGTCCTTTGGAACTCCCTGCCTGGTGCTTTGAAGGAGGCCCCTCTCAGTGGAGGCCTTTAAAAGGGGCCTGAAAACCTATTTATTTCAGCAGGCATTTGGGGTGAATTTGTAACATCTGTAACCCCTTTTAGTCATTTATCAAATATCTAAGTTATTTACTTATATATTTATTTATTTTAAAGTATGACTGATTTGTGTATCTGATTATAGTTTTGGCCCTATTTTTGTAATGGCGTCCTGAGCCTCTGGGGAATTGCGCCACAAATAAATGAATACTATTACTGCTACTATATAATAACAGAAATTGTGCACATGTCAAGTGTGCAGTTGCTGTTCCAATGTATTAGTACATGGCACTAACAGGTGCTTATGCGCAAGACAGAAACTTCTGCTGGCCACAAAGTGGTAAGTGGCCAGCATTCTGAATATGGCTGTATAGAAGGAATAAAACATCCCGTACAGGATAGCGGCTGTGCCCCTTAGTTCTGTATACAAACAGCAGAATAACCCCACAGTGGATGCAGGTCACAAATGACACAGTTGCATCCTATTGTGGGGCCATTAACTAGGCTGCACCATACCTTTTTGTCATGAATAGTGCTGAGGCATAGTGCTGCCTAACCGACAGTCCTGCATCTACCTGACAAGTAAAGGACTGGCATCCTCACACCTGATCCCCATAGGCATAATGTCTGAAATTTCTGCCGTCTACGGTACCCTCCCCCCATCACCAGTTCAGTATAGATATACACCACTGTATATCGATGCAAGAGTTTTGTTCAGAAATAAAACTAAGTCCACATAGATCTGTAATGCTCTTGCCCGCAGGCTTAAGATTTTATTCCAAACAAATTTACTTTTAATGATAACTTGAACAGATTGAAAGCTTCTTATTTGGGTGACAGCTTTTGGACCACTCCCCCTCGCACATGAATTAACGGTGACTCGTAACTTCCACACAAAACTGGTATTTGGCACTTGCCCACTGAACACCCATTTTGGATGAGAGTTATGAGTCATCACTGATGTGGTCGTTATTGAGATGGTGGTATGCAGAAGCTGTTACACAAGTTTTGTGTAAGGCAAGGCAAAGTTTATTTCTAAGGTGCCCAATCCTGGAGGCTCTGGGCACCATACATAAAACAAACAATAAGCAGGGTATCAGATAAAATGTCATATATAAGATAATAAGACAGCAGCAGTATCAAAATATTAAAACAGTAGTATCATAAGCAGAAGGTTTTCTTTAGGATTTATGGGCACATCAGCTCTCAAACCCCGGGAAGACCAGGGGGAAAAAATGGGTTTTTAGGCCCCTCTTGAACCCCTTGACTGATGGGGCCTCCCTAATATCAGCTGGCAACAAGTTCCATAGGACCGGTCCAACGACACTGAAAGCCTGGTCGCCTGAAGTTCTTAACCTGGTCCTAGGATCTTCAGGGAGGCCCCTGGACAAGGAATGGGAGGAATAGACTGAGGTGGAGGGTGTTGGAAGATCAGCCAGGTAGTCAGGGTTGAGCCCGTGTAGGGCCTTATAGATGAGTAAGCTCACCTTGAAGATAGCCCTCCACCTGACCGGCAGCCAGTGCAGAGATCGCAGCACTGGGGTTACATGGCTAGACCTGGTAAGGCCAGTTAGCAACCTGGCAGATGCGTTCTGCACCAGCTGCAGCCGGCGACGGGTACCTCCGGAGACCTTGAAGTAGAGAGCATTACAGTAATCAAATCTGATATCACAAAGGCATGCCACCAATCGAGGCAGGTCCTTCACAGAACTAGGGTTTGATCCTGGCAATGTTCCTTGGGTGTATTTCTTGGATTTGGCTGAAATGACACCTGAGCATCAAGTGTCAGTCTGTCATCATGACCACACCAAGATCTTGCACCCTAGGTGAGGCCATCAACAGCATGGGTCCCAGGGATAACCCAGTAACCACGTTGGAGGCACTCCCATCACGCTCTCGTCCCGGCCCAATCACTTGTACTTCCGTCTTGTCCGGGTTAAGTCACAACCAGCTGGAGGACATCCAATCATTGATCTTGGCCAAGCAGATATTAAGCACTTCCACAGTGTCCGATGTTCCCGGTGCAAAGGACAAATACAGTTAGGTATCATCTGCATAACAGTGAAAACCCACACTGTGCTGCCTAATGAGCTCATCCAGGGGCAACATATACACTGCAAATAACATTGGTGACAAGATATACCCCTGAGGCACTCCAGATGGCAGCAGCTCCGGGGAGGATAAATTCCTCATCACCACCCATGGCATCCTGCCAGAGAGAAAGTATTCAAACCAGCTGATGACAGTGCCAGCGAGTCAACAGTACTCTTTGAGGCAGTCAAAAAGCACAATGTGATCTGCAGTGTCAAAGGCTGAGGATAGATCGAGGAGCACAAGAACTGACTTGTCTCCTCTATCTCTTGACCTGAGAAGGTCATTATGTACCCTAACTAAAGCCATTTCGGTGCTATGCCTAGCTCTGAAATCTGATTGGAGTGGCTCAAAGATGTCAAAGGACACGAGGTGCTCCTCGAGCTGCTGCGCCACGATTTTCTCAACAACCCTTACCCAAAAAGGGGAGGTTGGAGATAGGAAGGTAATTTGCCAGGATGTCGGGGTCGAGAGATGGCTTCTTCAGAAAGGGCCTCACCAGAGCTTCTTTCAAGGCTTCTTGAAAGACCCCCTTCGACAATGGAACCAACACATCTCATCAAGAAACGAGTTAGACCAGGTCCAGTTCACAGTACTTGTGCTTCAGTTTCGAGATGACCTCAATGACCTCTGCCACGTCCGTCAGTTTAAACTTCTCCCAGACAAGTGGAGGGCCCCTGTTCCCTCCAGAACGACCACTGCGAGTCACAATGTGGCTCGCTGTCAGGATCCCCTGTTGGATAGAGGACACTCTGTCCGAGAAGAACCAAGCAAACTCATCACATAAAGTGATTGAGAAGGCTTTTTTCGGCTGTAGACAGACCGGATGAAGAAGTCTGTCGATAGTCCTATAAAGCTGAGCAGGTCAGTTCTTCCCAGTAGCAGTCTCCCTGGACAGGAACTCTGCCCTCTTATGGTTGATTGCTCCCCTGGTAATCGGAATAAGGAGTATGCGGGGCCAGCTTGTCCACATCCAACCGAGTCCTCTGCCTACAATGCCTTAACTTCTGACCCTTGAGCTTCATCAGAAGCTTTCAGTTTGGCATACCACAAATAGTTTGGAATAAATGTAAGTGAGTATGTGGGGTAAAACTTGATGTAGGCTTAATTTTATTTCGGAGCACAACTCCATATAAAGCTGTGTATATTGATATAGGACTTGTGTGCAGCAGTCGGCAAAGAAGGTGAGCAGAGAGTAAGTGTTGGCAGCTGTCTGTGGGCCAGGGGTGGTAGGAAGCTACTGGGAGGGGGAGGGAATGATGGAAACTAGAAATTCTGTTATTATGCCAACAAAGATCAGTGAAGGTTTTTTTTGGGGGCTACTGAACCCAGAGAATACCATCATTATGCCAGTTAGGATCGGAGGGAGGGGTACTGCTGCTGGACACCAGGGAATTCTGTTAGTGTGCCAACTAGGATTGGGGACTGTGTCCATTGTGAAAAGCAGGTGGTTATGGAAATGGTAAATAATGTTGCACAAACTGCTTTTTAGTGCTTCTAAACTCTTAAGCAGTGCACCACTGTGCCCGCCCTCATTTGCATGGGTGCAGCAGTGTATTAGTAGTAACAGTAAAAGTTGTTTTACTATGCTCTCATTTGCATGGGTGCAGTAGTGTATTAGAGCGATCTTGCTAACCACTTAACGTCATGCTACGTCTCTATTTGAATAATAGTAGTGGCTAGGTTATATCCACCTATCACAGTGCTAATGCTGTTAGCACTACGCTAAGCATTTGCATATGGGGCTCCTTGTGCCTTAACAGTAACCACAATTCCACTCCCTTTGTAAGTTATAAAATTGGCTGACAAATCGCATGTGTCAGCCATACAGCAAATCTTGGTTTCAAAGAATGAATGCTACACTGAATTGAATTTTGCTGTCTAATTAATGATGGGCCGGTTTTAAAGCTGGCATTTAACATGCCAGAATTATTTTAAATATATATGCACACATTTTGAACACTACTTTACAATATTCAAGAATATAAAATTTATATAAAACATCCTTTTTTTTACTTTGCGGTTCATGTAAACTACATTATTTATGTATTCTAGTTAGCTGCATTTCCATAATCTATTAATGTGTGATTTTGTAATTATTGAAATTTATACTAAACGGATGTCTCTGCACCAGTAAATGAAAATCTAAAATTGAGCATGTAATAAGCAAAAACTTGTTAGCAGCTTTAATGAGTGTTGAATCACAGCTTGAGGAAACTGCTGGTTATTTGCAACTGTAAAAATGTATTCATTTATAAAGACAGTCATGTGACAAAGATGCATACTAATGCATTTCTTTTCAGCAAAAAAGAACATTTCCACTGGTTTCATAGTTTCTCTTATGTTAAAGTTCTTAATTTCTTTCTGAAGAAAGGGAGACTTATTGTTGCAAGTCATATTTTAGGAGTTTGCCTCAATTTGCAGGAATGACTACTATGCAATTATAACATGGTTGACTATCAGTAGGTGACTTTAGATAGGTTTATCTTCTTTCCTAATCTATTGAAGTACATGTTGCAAAGTCACCTCAGATAGGAAGTTACCAGCTGTAGCTTGATAAAGATCCTTAAATGAGTGTACATACAGTGCAAAAGAATATCTAGGTGCTTACTCCAGGCAATGACTAGACAGCATCAAGGGTTATCTTTTTTTTTATTATTATTTCCTAAGGACTTACTTATATAAAGCAATGAGGTATATGATTTAGAGTTTTACATGGCAGGTTAATCTGGTATTTGAAGTACTGAATGTTGTATTATTTAAACTAATTTTTAGTCCATGGATAAAACCAGGACATCATTTGTCAATACATCGCTTTGTTACTCTGGTTTGGTAAGCAGTGCATGGCAGTATGCTTTAGTGTAAAAGAAAAATGTGTATATGTGTGTGTATACAGTATATATGTGTGGGTGTGCGTGTGTATGTGTATATATATATATATATATAATTTCTCTGCAAAAAAACTTTGTTAAAGGATCATTAGGGTTCCAGCGTCAGAAGTAGAGGAACTACATCTTAGAGTTCCCAACCCAACACCCACCTTCTGTTTCCAACCCTAATACCCCCATTCCCACCCTGCATGCTGGAACAGGTGTGAGGGGTGTGCCTTGGGGTTGCAAACCCTAATGCTCAGCCCATTCCAATAGTAAGTAAGCTAAGACAGGTACAGAATAAGAGAATGGGGTGAGCATTAGGGTTTGCAACCCCAAGGCACACCCCTCACTCCTGTTCCTGCATGCAGGGTGGGGTTGGGGTGTAAGGGCTGAAAACCGAGGGTGGGGTAGGGTCTTGGGGTTCGGAACTCTTAAGATGTCATTTCCCTACTTTTGATGCTGGAACCCTGATGGTCCTTTAACAAAGCTTTTTACAGAGAACTTCCCTACTTTTTTGAGAAAGTGTATTCATAAGGAACCCTAATGGTACATTAACAAAGTTTTTTGCAGAGAATTTCCTTACTTTTTGAGAAAATGTAATCAATGGCTTATTTGCTTATAGGAGGGCCCTGTGCTACCAATACGCCATAATATTTTTAAGAGATTGTAATTGTATCCTTATTTCTCTGTGGGAGCGCAGGGCCCACCATCACTCCATATCCCTCTGCATATTTGTGTGCTGTTATCCATGCATCGGTCTCTAGTAGTATCTGTATTTCTGTTTGTGAGCTCTGTGCTGCCATCCATGGATTACTCCTTAATAGTATCCGTATTTGTGTGTGGGGCTTCCATCCATGCATCAGTCCTTAGTAGTATTCATGTAAGTCACAGACGTCTTTGTAACACTAACCTGAACAGCTATCTTGAACCCTAACTCTGGAACAAGTAATATTTAATGGGGGGCACACACAACTGAAAGTATACCTCAGTACCCTGAACAATATCAGATATACAGTATGCCCCCTGTTAACTCCAATAGACACACAACCTAACCCTAACCCAACTCCGGAACAAGTAATATTTAATGGGTAGCACACACGACAGAAGGTGTACCTCTGCACCCTGAACAATATCCGATATGTGTGCCCCCAAACTCCAACAGAGACATCACGTAACCTGAACCCTAACGCTAACTCTGGAACAAGTAATATTTAATGGAGAATATATATATATATATATATATATTCATTGCAAAAAAAACTCTGTTAATGCATCAGTAGGGGTGATTCCACACCAACAAAAGTCTGGAAATTTGATGTTAGGGTTACCAACCCTACCCCCCAACCCCACACACCCTCCACAGACCAACAGGTGCTAGGGGGTGCCTTGGTTCGTTGGCCCTAACTCTTACCCCATTCCACGTGTAAAGAAGCTGAGATGGTATAGTATAGGAGAATGGGGTGAGAGTTAGGCCAGACGACCCAAGGCACACTCCTGGCGCCTGTGGGTGTGGGGGTGGTATGGTTGTAACCTTAACATCAAATTTCCACACTTTCGTTATGTGGAATCAACCCTAACTGATGCACTAACAGAGTTTTTTGCAATTAATTTCCCTTTTTTTTGAGAAAGTAAAATGTTACTTATATGGTATCCATAGGTGAGAGCTCAGGCCCTGCACTGCCACCCACCCATAAGTGTAGAGGCATAGCGCAGGAGGACCCTGTGCTGCCAGTTTTGCATAATGGGATGCATATTCGGGAGTGCAGGCCCTCTGGGACCTGTGTTCCCTCCCACCCACCCATAAGTGTAGACACATAGCGCAGGAGAGTCCTGTGCTCCTAGTAGTGCAAGATGTTTCCATGGGTGGAGCGCAGGCCTTCTGGGCCGTGTGCTCCCACCTACCTATAAGTATAGAGACATAGCACAGGAAGGCCTTGTGCTTTAAGTTTTGCATAATCGTATCCATAAATAAGAGTGCAGGCCCTCTGGGCCCTGCGCTCCCACTCACCCATCAGTGTAGAGGCATAGCGAAGGAGAGCCAGTGCTTCCAGTTTAGTATAAATAGTATGCATAGGTGGGCCCACGCTCCCATATACCCAGAAGTACAGACACATGGCACAGGCCTAGAGGCATTCCAAGTAACCCTTGTAAAGCTTATTTGGCAATATCTCAGTAACCATAGCAACTGTGGAAAATAGTGTTTTGCAGTTGTATTCATGACCTGGCCACCTCCACGCATGCTTAGTACACCTAAAGGTGTTGCTAGCTGTGCTTAGCGAAAAATCCATATCTTGAACCATTTTTGAGATACAGTCGCCGAAAGGTGCTGTAGGCACCACAGTGTTATCCTATGGGAAAATTAGCAACTTTGGACTGTTGTAACTCTGGAACCAGTGTACATTTTTTCACCAAACCAACAAAATGCACATCTGTGGGGCAAGGATTTGCCACCCTGCAAATTTCAGCCCAAAAGTCCTAACCATTGTCTTGCTATGAAGTGGCAAAGAAACTGGTGTTTTGGGGCTGTTTACCTGCGGAATTATCGCGCAAGTTTTGCGCACTTTCGCGAAACAATCACACGCTTTCTGCAAGTACCATTGGTTTACAAGTGAAACTTTCGTGCAAGTTCCCACACTTGCAGGGATAGTCCCGCATGTAAACCAGTGGTACTTGCGCGATAGTGAAAAGTGCTTTCGAGGGGAACATGTATTTTTTTCTCATAGGCTATAATGGGAAGCTTTAAAATTTAATAACTTTTGAACGGATTAATATTTTTTTTACCAAACCTTCAAAAGACACTTCCCTGACCCAGTCCCCATATATCCTGAAATTTTCGGACCAGCCGGACAAACCGTTCGGGCTGTAGAGGCAAGCAAAGAATTTGCCAAAAATGGCCAAAAAAAGTGTTGTTTTGCACTTTTGTGGCACACTGCAGCTCCGCAACCGCACATCTGATTAGAACAAACCTTGCCAGATCCAGAGATCTGTGGTAGCAGACAGCGCATGCAAAATTTCAGGCACATTGGTTGAACAGTTGCAAAGTTATTAAAGTGCAAAGATTTGGGTTTAGCATAGAAGTGGCTACTCAACCCTGACTATACTGCCACTACCATGCCACTGTAATACATATACATATACATATATATATATAGATATATATATATATATATATATATATATATATATATCTCTATATATATATTTTTTTTTTACTTTATCCCCACTTATCACCAGCGCTACCCACCTCATTTGGGCTTCTCCAAGCCCTGTCCTTGCCTTCTCTTGTGGACCCCTTCACACCACAGGCTCCCTTCCCCCCAGTGGAATCCTCGACATGTCAGCTGAACATCTGTGGGGGCACTGGCCAGTCAGCTTAGCGAGTCCCAAGAACGTCATCATCCTGCTGCATCACCTTCAGGGTTGTCTATGCTTGTTTCACCCATTCCTTCGAGATGCTGGCAGTAGGAAGTGTCAGGTGTACACAGATGCATGCTTGCGCATGGCTCCAGCCAGCATCTCCCCTCCTCTTAGGCCCTGTACACGCTATGCTTTTTAAAACATTGTAAGTGGTTTAAAACGTTTTAAAAAGCTGAAACACGGTTTGGTCTTCATCTAACAGGGTATGAAACCATGTTTAAAAAAACGTGCTTAAACCCTGCGAGGGACCTAGTTGTAAAACCGGTTTCAAACTAAAAACGTTTTACCTTGTGGTGTGGATGGGTCAACACATGCAGCTAAGCGAAAACCATGTTACAGTGCAGCCACAGAACTGTTCTCAGAAACGTTACCGGACCTGACGTGGACGCATCTTCACCAGGTTACAACATGGTGACTGCCGGTGTGGACGGGCAACTGTAGTATTTAAAACTGCTTTTTAGAACAGTTTCAGAATCGTTACTGCAGTGTACACAGGTCCACAGAGGCTGAGGAACTCTCATGCCTCCAAAATTCAATGCCGATGTTAGAACTTTAAACTGTGCCACTGTCCTTAGTAGCTAGGAGTGCCTATAACACATTTTGTTGTGGCTTCTCATTGACAGCATTGCTGCCAACAAGAAAAGAAATTATGGTAAGTCTGATAGAATGTTTTACATAAATCCAGTTTTCTTTCCTTTGTGCATCTCCTTTTCCATTCTTTATTATACAGTGTATTTATTTAAACATGATTCTAGGGATATGGATATGTTGTTCTATCCACACTTACTTGCAGGTTCCTTGCCGCTTTAAATCTTGCCGGAAGGTCTTCAAGCTGGCTTCTCCCACCCACCCAGGTGTTAAAACTCTCGGCATCGCCCCATGACGTCAGATCTTCCTTACCGCTTGGAAGCTCAGGTTCCCTCCTTAGCGCTCTGCATTTTAGGCCTGGATCCTAACTCATCGGTTAAACCGAAACTCATACTTAAATTTTCTAGACTTGGGTCTTTTTCTTCCTTCGTGGCTGCGATGGACAAATCGACTCCAGATTTGAAGGTGCCCTGTGGGCAGCAGATGTCTAGGACCGATCTGTACTCCACGTGCGTTTACTGCCTTGGGCTCATTCACGATCCGCAAGCCTGCGAATTGTGCAAGTCCTTCTCGGTCAACGTTCTCGAAGACCGTGCTGCCAGACTTCAGCTTGGGCACCCAGAGAGACGTATTCCTCCAGTAAAGTCGAAGGAGGCCCGTTGGGTGGTGTCTGTGGCGGCGGGCTTGGCTGAGCAACTTGAGCAAATGGTCGCCCTTGAGGAAGAGGTGGCCCAGGCCGCATCTTCTTCTTCCTCGGTCGCGGCGTTTATCCCGCTCTCCTTGGGCTCCTCCTACTCGGCTTCATTTAAGGAGCTTTGTCAAGCCCTCTGTACTAAGGGAGAGGGGCCATCGGGACACTCCTGTCGGTCCAAGAAAAAGGACTCAAAGGGTAAGTCCCATCGTCGAAGTTCGTGGGAGCGGGAGAGGTCCCATTCCTCGGATAGTCGACACCCGACTTCGGTCGAAGTTGTGGCTAAGGCCGCTGGCTTCACGGTGTCCCCATCAGGTCAGCCGGCCGAGACACACGTCGATGCAGTTGAGATTTTTCTCGGCCCGTTGGATGGGCTGTCGACTGGAGAAGCCGACAACCCTTCACCGGTTCCCCCTGGTGAAACCGAGTTCTTGCCTGTGCCTCTTGTGCGGGTCCCGGTCAAAGGTTCCTGAGCTGGGGAGAAGGGTTTCCGCGCCCTCCCAGACCCACCCTCAGTCCAGCTGATCCCGCCAACATTGGTGGTCTCGGCCTTGGCACCGAGGGAAGCGGCGGCACCACTCATCCTCGTCATCATCCTCCTCGGAGGATAGGCTCTGGCGCAAGTTGCGTTGGCGCTACGAGGATCTGATGTGGCAGCAGCTCCTTTTGACCGGGAGCAAGCTGACTCCGTCGCCTTCCCAGGCCATTAAGTGGCTGTCACCTGAGCGGCCGAAACAACCCCTCATGGTCGTCAAGGAGCCGAAGCTGGCACCAGTTGTTTGGCCAAAGCCAGCTATACCACCCATTGTGGTGGAACCCCCGCCTCCACAACCAAAAACTGGGGCTCCGACCAAGGATTCTTTGTCGGGTCATGGGTTGCCCCATCGGTTGTCGGTCACCCTCACTCCGGATCGTCCTCGGCAGGTGGAGGGTGGCTCAGGCCCTCGGCAGCTGTTTGCAGACTCCTCAGAGTCAGACGATGACTCTTCCCTGTTCTCCAGACCTCTCGACCTGGAGTCCTCTGGGGGACAGTCGGTGGATGAGAGCCCATCCTCGTTCATGGGTTTGCTTCAGCTCATCTCAGAATCTACTGGGATGAAGCTCGAACCCGTGTCTAAGAGGGCCAAGTATCCCCTCACGGAGATACTGGACTGAGGGGATTCTCCTACAGAGGCCTTTCTTGTGGCCGAAACCATTGTTGGTCCGGCCCTGGAGCTACGGCAGCGGCCAGCTTCTTGTCTAGCTCCCTCGGCCAGGATGGCCAGGAAGTATGCCGTTCCCACCGGCTCACTCTGTGGATTGTCGGAGCACCCTCTGTGGAGGGTTTGGTGACCGACAATGTTTTCTGGCGCTCCGGAAATGCTTGGGACATGGAAAAGCCACCTGATAAAGAGTCCAAGAAACTGGACTACTTTGGGTGTAAAGTTTATGCTGCATCCTCCTTAGGCCTTCGTCAGGCCAGTTCGGCCGTACTGATGGCACACTTTTCCCATGCCCTTTTGGGCTCCCTGGATGAGGTGATTCCTCATCTCCCGGCTGACCTCCAGACTACGGGCAAGCAGGTGCGGGATCAGGGAAGGGCGGTGGCAAAGCAACAGCTCTAAACTGCTCTTGACATTGGAGACTCTTGTGTCCAGTCAGTAGCGGCCACAGTGGCCATGCACCACAGAGCTTGGCTGCAGATCTCCACCTTCACGGTGGATACCCAGCACAAGCTGGCAGACGTTCCCTTCCTGGGTACCGACTTGTTCAGTCCCGGGGTGGAGGGTCACTTGCAAAGGATCGAGAAGTCCAGTGCCACCTTGGTCTGGGTCACGTCTGCCCAGAAGGACAAAGGCTGCCAGCAGCAACCTAAGCCCTTTTGGCCTTCTACCCCTGCGGCACGTCCGGCCCAGCAACACCAGCATCGGGGCCAGCAGGCTCACACTTGACACCCCAAAACCAAGCCTGCAGCTTCCTCCAGCAGGAAGCCGGGAGGAAAAGGCCCAGGAGGTCCCTCGGCCAGTCCTTCCTCCAAGCCTGCCCAGTGACGGGTTGAGGGGTATCGCCCCCAGCCTCATCACTACCCCGGGTTCCCCCCATGAGGGTACGTCTCCGCCACTTCTTTTCCGCCTGGTCCACTATCACCATGAACCGCTGGGTGCTGGAAGTGGTAGGGAAAGATCTGCCTCTGGAATTCGAGCAGGCCCCACCCTATCGAGCCGTCGCCCCATGGGGGGGCTGCGGGGTCCGCAGTCTCTCTGTCGGCTCGTCGAGTCGACATTGCTCTGCTGCTCCAAAAGGAGGTGATCAGGGAGGTAGCGGATCCTCCACCACACCCAGGGTTTGTGTCCAGGTATTTCCTGGTCCCAAAACAGACGGGGGGCTGGCGCACCATTCTAGACCTACACGACCTGAACAAGTTCCTAAGGTCCCGAACCTTCAGGATGGTCACTCTGGCACAGATCATTTCATCCTTGAAACGAGGCGTGTGGTTCTGTTCTCTGGACCTCCAGGACGCGTTCTTTCACGTCCCAGTCCGTCCGTCCCATTAGTGATTCCTTCGCTTCAGAGCAGAGGGGTCCCTTTACGAGTTCTGGGCCATGCCCTTCGGCCTCTCTCTAGCTCCCAGGGTCTTCACCAAATGCATGGCAGTGGTGACAGCATTCCTGCGGCGCCGAAGCGTCCGGGTGTACCCTTACCTGGACAACTGGCTGATTGCAGCCCCCTCCAGGCTGGAGGTGGAGTGGTCAAGGGATCTGGCCTTCCAGGTCTGCTCTCAGATTGGCCGCCTCATCAGTGAGGCCAAATCAGAACTCGTGCCATCGCAGGTGATTCAATTCATTGGGGCAGAGCTTGACTCTCTTCGAGCCAGAGCACGGCTCCCGGCGGACAGGGCCGAGGTTCTTTCCTTCTTTGCCTAATAATTTCTGGTTGGGCAGTTGCACCCTGCCTGGGACTTCCTTGCGCCTCCTGAGCCTTATGGCGGGCTGCACCAGCATGGTCCGTTGGGCCCGCTGGCACATGCGTCCCCTTCAGTGGGGGCTGGCCCGCCAGTGGTCACAGCACTCCGTTCTTCTGGACCAGCCAGTCGCGGTGACCCAGGAGATGTGGAACGCTCTCCAGTGGTGGATCGTTTCAGCTCATCTGCAGGAGGGCATCGCGTTTGTCCGCCCCGAGCTGATGGTCATTCTAACGACCGATGCCTCTCTGATGGGTTGGGGTGCCCATCTGGGGGAGCACAGAGCGCAAGGCCTCTGGTCCCCTCAGGAGTCTCGATGCCACATCAACCTGCTGGAGCTTCGAGCAGTCTGACTAGCCCTCACCGCCTTCGCTCCGTTTGTACGGGGTCAAGTGGTCCAGGTCCAGACGGACAGTACCACGGCCATGTACTACCTAAACTGCCAGGGCGGGATGCACTCCTTGCCCCTGTGCAAGGAAGCTCTCCACACTTGGTCCCTCATGAGCAGACTGGAGGCGGATCTCCTAGCCATCCACGTGGCAGGAGACTCCAACACTCTGGCCAGTGCCCTAAGCCAGATAGGTGCTGCATCTCACGAGTGGTCTCTCCTGCTGGAGATAGTACACGATCTGTTCTCCCACTGGGGCACACCTCAGGTGGACCTGTTTGCCTCCAGGGAGAATGCGGTTGAGCTGTTTCATGCCCGCCCCTCAGCAGGGCTCGCTGCAGGGGATGCCTTCTCGAGGCCGTGGACCCTGGGCTCTTCTTGCTCCTTTCCCCATTTCCTTGATCCACAAAGTGCTTCTCAAGGCGGAGGAGGCGAGTGATTCTGGTAGCCCCAGACTGGCCCGCCAGTTCTGGTATCCAGATCTCCTCAGCTCAGCTCCAGGCTCCCGGAGGCGGCTTCCAGCCCGCCCGGACCTGATCTCAGTCAACCAGGGGAAGGTACTCCACCCGGACCTTCAATCCCTGCACCTGATGGCCTGGTTCCTGAGCGGCTAGAGTTGCAGGCCTTGGGTCTTTCCGACGAGGTCCTCAACGTTGTTCAGGCATCCCGTAAGGAGTCAACCAGAAAATGCTATGCCTTCAAATGGAAGAGATTCTCCATTTGGTGTCAGGATAAGGGGTTGGACCCTTCCTCCTGCTCCTTGGCCAGCATTCTGGACTGCCTATGGTCCCTTTCTCAGCAAGGGCTTTGGTCGACGACCCTTAAGGTGCACCTGGCAGCCATCTCTGCTTACTGGGGGCGGGCCGGGAAGCAGTCAGTGGCAAGGAGAAGGTGGTCGGGTGCTTTTTTAAAGGCCTTGATCACATATCCCCTCTGGTGCAAGAACCTCCACCTCCGTGGGATCTACTGCTGGTATTGGCTAAGCTTATGGGCAAGCCATTCGAACCGATGCACAGGTGCGTTATCTCCCACCTGTCATGGAAGACTGCCTTCTTGGTGGCTATCACGTCAGCCAGAAGGATGGGAGAGCTCCAGGCGCTTTCCATCGAGTCTCCTTATCTGGTCTTCCACAGGGACAAGGTTGTCTCTTCACCGAAATTCCTTCGAGGTGGTGTCAGAGTTTCACCTTAACCAGGTGTTGACTCTGCCGGTGTTCTACCCCAGTCACACCTGGAGGCCGAATATAGACTCCATACTTTGGACCCTAAAAGAGCGCTCTCTTATTGTAAGGAGCTGATGGCTGAAGTTTGGGGAGAGGTTCGCCAGCTGTTTGTCACCTACGCTGAAGCCGCACCTGGCAGACCTGCAGCCAAGCGGATGATAAGCAGGTGGGTCACCTCCTGCATAGATCTCCGCTATAGGTTGGCGGGCATGGAGCCTCCCAAAGGGATAAGAGCTCATTCTACCCGCCATACTGCTGCTTTGGTGGCTGCTTCCAGGGACGTCCCTATCCAGGAAATCTGCAGGGCTGCTACCTGGAAGTCGGCACACACCTTCATTACCCACTACCACATTCGACCTTCAGTCATGCCGGGATGCTGGTTTTGGGACCTCGGTTCTCCAGTCCTTATTTCCTAAGTAGGGGGTGTGCGCCTTGCCTCCTTCCTCCCGGAGAACTGCTAGGAGTCTGCCAGTAAGTGTGGATAGAACAACATATCCATGTCCCTAGAAATAACAGGTTACTCACCTGTAACAGGAGTTCTGGGAATGGTATATGTTGTTCATCCAAACAATCCACCCGACCTCCCCGGCTTCGATGCACAACCTGGCTTCCAGCGGGCTAGATCTGTCATCATGGGGCAGAGCCGAGAGTTTTACCACCTGGGTGGGTGGGAGGAGCCAGCTTGAAGACCTTCCGGCAAGATTTAAAGCGGCAAGGAACCTGCCAGTAAGTGTGGATGAACAACACATACCGTTCCTAGAACTCCTGTTACAGGTGAGTAACCTGTATTTTTTCTCCCCTCACAACTCACCAGCTCCCTCTGCTTGAGGAAAAGATTTATTTCTTAACTGAAATATTATTTCACTGGGTTGTTTGTTTTTGTAAATGTCTTCAATCTATTGTTTTTAAGATTCATTATTGACGGATTGTTTATATTGATTTGTTATTGTATTCATTTCTATGCTGTTCTAGAAGAAAAAGAGACTTTGCTGATAGAGAGCACTGAAAGCACCTAGCTTTACCTTAAAGGTATATTTATATGCATACAATGTATGTAGGGATTCCAGTACTTAAATGGATTATTTTCCCATGACTCTGACCCAGTTGAAGGATAAACAATGTTATTCACCCAATAGGTAAATAATGCTGTTTAATTTTCACTTGCCTACATCATAATTAACTTGATTGATAGCCCATTCTGCAAATCCCACAATGAATTTACCATTAATTATCACACACAAGTTCTAGAACACAGACACTGTATACACAGAACATACAATTCGTGAGATGGCGGGACTTTCATAACTCAGTCGTGGCTTTGCCACTTGTGAGTTATGGTCCCGACCCCTCACTCATGGAAGTAAATGGCATATTTGAACACAGGCCGTCGTATATCCTATATTTATTTATGTTCTCTTCATACTGAAGGAAGCAGGGTAAACGGGGAGAAAAAGAGATTTGTAGGCAATGTTGGGGAATTTAAGTTGTCTTTACAGATTTAACAGGTGGGAAGGGAGAAGCTAGCTCAGGAGATTAATCTTGGGCTGAGCAGATTGGAAGCCCTGTAAATCAGGTGTGTAATGGTGGGGTTGGGTGGATCTGATAGAGGTTTAGCGCCTCCTTACACAAGCACTTCCACACTGACATGTCCAGCACATTCATGTCCCAGCTAAGGAGTGTAACAGGTAATTGCCATTTTAGGCATCTGCGGGTGTCAGCAGGAGGAAGCAGGGGACTATGCCAGTCGACTGAGGTAAGGCACCTGTTCACTGCTGTGTAACAGTCACTGCTGAGAAGAGCCGAATGTAAAAGGTAGGCCAAAACTTGGAGCAACACCTGTCTAGGGTAGGAGTTTACAACAGTTTAAACAAGGCATGGGGGAACACAAGTAGAGACAAAAAAGGGAAAAACTAGAAACACCATATCAAGTGTAAGGGTATAAAAGTATTTCCAGGTAATAAGTTAAAAGTGCTGGGAGTGGTGCAGTGCAGTGCAGTGGCTGTGGGGCGGCAATTTTCAGAGAGACCTTCTGAAGACATTGATGCTGCCCCATCTGCACACACCTCTCTGGGTTGATGTAGGAGGCCACTAGACTCCAGTCCCAGTTGGCTAGGATTTGGGGAACCTCTTCCCCCGAGCCAGGGGTCACAACTACCACCATTACGTGAGAGGATGCCAGAGAGGAGGAATGGCAGGACTGGGGGGGGGGGCTCTGGAAAAGTGTGTGCGCGTGGGGAGGGGGACAGAGGCACATTTGTCAGCCAGTACCATTACTTAACTCCTACGCTGCTTTGGCAAGAGGAGGCACTTGCCATAGTGACCAGGGAGGATGTAGGGTCCCTCCATAGTGGAGACCCCAAGGAGAATGGTAGTGGGCCCCAGTGGAGGAAAAAACAACTTTTGATGGGGGACTGGATTGTGAGGGGTGTAGTTTTGAGACTAGGAAAGGAGGGACAGAGGCAAGTTAGATGCATATGTGGCGCCACGGCCTGGAAGGATGGGAAGCAGATCCTGAGGATTGCTAGGGCAGCAGGACAAGAGGGAGAGCGGGATGTAATTTTCCACCTGGGGACTAATGACCTGGCTAGGGATAGGGCTGGAATAGTGCAGGGGGAGTTTAGGGAGCTGGAGAGGGGTCTTAAACAGGTAACTTACTCAGTGGCTTTCACTGAGGTGCTGCCTATCTATGACAGGAGGGAGGAGAGGGATCTCCGTACCAGGAGTTTCAACTTGTGGCTGAAGGAATGGTGCAGAGAGGAGGGGTTCAGCTACATTGGGACTGGGGACCCACCTGGGAGGATAAGGGTCTATACAGGGGTGATAGCCTACATCCGTCTGGGAGGGGAACCACAGTCCTCAGTGGATGGTTTAAATGTTACTTGGATGGTTTAAATGTTACTTAGTGACACCACTGACTACCCTGTTTAACAAATCTTGGGAGGATGGGGTGGTACCTGAGGACTGGAGGAGGGCAGATGTGATTCCCCTTCACAAAAGTGGGAGCAAGTCAGAAGCAGGAAACAACAGACCTGTTAGTTTAACCTCAGTGGTAGGGAAAATGATGAAATCACTTCTGAAGGAAAGAATTGTCGAGTAGCTAGAGGCCAGAGGGGCACAGGACCCAAGGCAGCATGGATTCACAGCAGGAAGGTCATGCCAGACAAATCTGATAGATTTCTTTGACTGGGTGACCAAAGTAGTAGATCAGGGAGGGCTGTGGACATGGCCTACATAGACTTTAAAGGGCAAGACGGACACAATCCCACACAAAAGATTAATATACAAGTTAGCTAGCCTAGGAGTGGGTCCTAAGATGACAGCCTGGGTAAAAAAATTGGCTGGAGAATAGGACACAGAGTAATAGTAAATGGAGTCCACTCTGAAGAAAGGGGGTACTGGTGGGGTACTGCAGGGTTCAGATGAGATCCTGTCCTTCAATGTCTTTTATAAGTTTACATTGCAGAGGGACTGAAGGAAAGTATATCTCTTGCAGATGACACAAAGATCTGCAACAGAGTTGATGCACAAGGTGGGTGGAAAGGATGAAAGGGACTTGGCAAGGTTAGAGGAATGGTCAAATGTATGGCAGCTTAGATTCAGTGCTAAGCAGTGCAAGGTAATGCACCTGGGAAACAAAACCCAAGGAAGAGTACACAATGGGGGGTGAGATACTAACAACAAAATGGAAAGGACCTAGGGGTAGTCATATCAGATGACCTAAAGGTGGGCAAGCAATGTGAGAGGGCAGCAAGGAGGGCTGGGGGATACTGGGATGCATAGGGAGAGGCATCCCAGTAGAAAACAGAAGTTATTATCCTCTGTACAGACAGCTGGTCAGACCCTATCTGGAGTACTCGTGCAGTTCTGGAGACCCAGTCTTCAAAGACATAGACACGATGGAAGCTGTCCAGAGGAGGGCAACTAAAATAGTGCAGGGTCTGCACCAGAAGACATAGGAAGAGAGACTTAAGGAGCTTAATATGTATAGCCTCGAGGAAAGGAGGAGAGGGGGACATGATAGAAACGTCAAGCATCTCAAGGGAATCAACAAAGTCCAAGAGGGTAGCATCTTCAAAAAAAGAGGTGCAAGAACAAGGAAGCACAATTTGAAGATAGAGGGGGCGGCTCAGAGGTAATTTAAGAAGTATTTTTTCACATAGAAGGTTGTGGATGGCATGGAACTGCCTTCCTGAGGAGGTCGTGGGAGTCAAAAACAGTGGTGGAATTCAAGCATGCATGGGACAGTCATAAGGCAATTCTAGGGGGTGGGGGTAGGAAGAAGTAGGCTGCTGGTTAACTAGGATCTGCAGCTTATCCAGTAGGCAGGGAAATGGGCAGACTGGGTGGGCCAAGCTGTCCTTATCTGCCGTCAGATTCTACGTTTCTATGAACATTTAAACTAACTGAGTGAGGGTGGCGGAAGGAATTGGGGAGGCAGAAATTGATGCACACACACACACATACAGGATGAAGTAGAGAGCAAGGAGAACGTGAGGGGAGTGGAATCCCCTAGGGTGCAAATTAAGAAAGGAAGCAGTGTGGCAGAGACAAAGGGGGAAGGGAACAGGAGCATTAAAAAGAGAGGGGGAAGAAGGGAATGCAGAAAGGACAAAAGGGGGGGGCAAAAAGCTGAGTGGAAGCAAAATCTGGAAGGCCATGTGTGCGAATGCTAGAAGTCAAGGAAATAAGATTCTAGACTTAGAGTCCATCATGGCAGAGGCCAGCCTGAATATTGTGGCCATTATCGAGGCATAGTGCACTGAAAACCATGACTGGGACATGGCCATACCAGGCTATACTCTGTTCAGGATGAACTGAAGAAAGGAAAGGAGGGAGTATGGTGCTTTATGTGAGGGAAAGCATAAAAGTGACAGAGATGCAGGGAATACATGGGGAGGCAGATGTACTGTGGCTCACCCTAGAGTCGGGGAGTACAGCCACTGTTTGCACTGGAATGATCTACAGACCTCCAGCACAGGGAAGGTAATTAGATAAGATACTGGTGGAAGCTATTGGTAAGATGGCAGAAAAGAGGGAGGTGCTGCTGGTGAGGAACTTCAGCTTACCTGATGTCTATTGCAGCCTCCCCTCAGAGGCTTCAGCTAGAAGCAGGGACATCCTGGACTCTCTGCAGGGGTCGTTCTTCATGCAACTGGTCAGAGAACCCACTCATGAAGGGGTAGTACTGGACCTAGTACTCACTAACAGGGACAGTATTACAGAAATCAAGATGGGAGGTCACCTGGAGACCAGTGATCACTGTACGGTATGTTTCAGTATTAGGACAGCTGTTGGCGAGGGTCCTGGACTAGAGGAGGACAGATTTTATAGAGATGTGTGGATGCCTCAGGGATGACCTGGCACGGGGGATGGCTTGATTAGGGAGGAGGAGCAGTGGGTGAAGCTAAAAGGGAGCATAGTAAAGGCAACAAACCTCTGCATCGAACAAGTGAGCAAAAGCAAGAAGAAAAAGAGACTGCTATGGTTCTTGAAAGAGGTGGCTGGAAAGATAATGGCTAAAAGGGTAGGATTTAGAAAGCATAAGGAGACACAGAGGGAGGAGGATTGGATGGTATGTCAGAGGAAATGGAGGGAATCAGGGAAAGCAGTAAGGAGCGCAAAGGTGCAAACTGAAGCGAGAATAGCCCAGGAGGTAACGAAAGGGGACAGGACATTTTTTAAGGTATGTAAGGGAAAAGAGGAAGACCAGGGGTGGGATTGTAAGGTTAAAAGGAAAGGGAGGGGGGATGACTGTGTTGAGGGTGGACCAGGAAAAGGCAGACATCTTGATCAAATACTACTGTTCAGGTTTGACAGAGGAAGGACGAGGAGAGGGGCAACTAAAAGTAATCAAACACTGGAGGGAGGGAGGTGGACACCATTCCTTTTTTTGAGGAGATAGTCCTGAAGGGCCTTGCTAATCTAAAGGTGGACAAAGCAGTGCAGCCAGATGGGGTCACTTGGGATGCGCGTAGGAGTATTGAGGGAGATACTGGCTGCACCGCTGACAGTCCTGTTTAACAGCTCACTTGAAACAGGAGTGGTTCCAGAGGACTGGAGGAGGGCAGATGTAGTCCCACTTCACAAAAGTGGTATTACGGGGGAGGCTGGCTATTGCAGGCCAGTCAACCTGACATTGGTGGGGGGTAGTAATGGAATTACCACTGAAGGAAAGGATTGTGGAATATCTTGAATCCAGTAGGTAAAAAAGACCCAAGGCAGCATGGGTTCACGGGGGAGGTTGTGTCAAACAAATCTGATAGATTTGTTTGACTGGGTGACATAGGATTTAAATCAAACATGGAGGGGTGGACATAGTCTATCTGGATTTCAGTAAGGCTCTTGACACCGTTCCACAAAGGAGACTAGCAAGCAAGTTGGGTAGTTAGGAGTGGGTCCAAAGGTGGTAAACTGGATAAGAAATTTGTTAGGGGATTAGCAACAGAGGGTGGTGGTAAACAGAAACATAGAATTTGACGGCACACAAGGACCGCTTGGCCTACCTAGTCTGCCATTTCCTTACCTGATGAATAAGCTTCAGATTCTAGTTAATCAACAGCTTACTTCCTCCTACCCCCCACTAGAATTGCCTTATGCCTGCCCCATGCATTCTTGAATTCTCCCACTGTTCCTGACTCCGCAACCTCCTCAGGAAGGCTGTTCCATGCATCCACAACCCTCTCTGTGAAAAAATACTTTCTAACATTACCGTCCCTCCTCTATCTTCAAATTGTGCCCCTTGTTCTTGCACATCTCTTCTTCTGAAAGATGCTACTCTCTTGTATTTTGTTAATTCCCTTGAGATACTTGAACGTTTCTATCATGTCCCCCCTCTCCCTCTTTTCCTCAAGGGTATACATATTAAGCTGCTTTAGTCTCTCCTCGTATGTCTTCTGGTGCAGACCCTGCACCCTTTTGGTTACCCTCCTCTGAACAGCCTCCACTCTATGTATTTGCGGAGATGGGGTCTCCAGAATTGCACACAGCACTCCAGATGGGGTCTCACTAACTGTCTGTACAGAAGGATAACAACTTCCTGTTTTCTACTGTTGATGCCTCTCCCTGTGCATCCCAGTATCCCCCCAGCCCTCCTTATTGCCTGCCCACCTTTAGGTCACCTGATATAATTACTCCTAGGTCTCTTTCGATTTTTGTTGTTGTTATTAACTCACCCCTCATTGTGTACTCTTCCCCTGGGTTTTTGTTTCCCAGATGCATTACTTTGCACTTCTTTGCATTGAATCTGAGCAGCCATATATTTGACCATTCCTCCAACCTTGCCAAGTCCCTTTTCATCCTTTCCACTCCACCTTGTATATCAACCCTGTTGCAGATCTTTGTGTCATCTGTAAAGAGACATACCTTTCCTTCCAGGTGCCCTCCAGTGTCACTTATAAAGACATTAAAGAGGACCAGTCCCAGTACCGAACCCTGCGGTACCCCGCTAGTTAACCTCCTTTCTTCACTGTGGACTCCGTTTACTATTACTCTTTGCATCCTGTTGTCCAGCCAGTTTTTTATCCAGGCTACCACCATGGGACCCACTCTAAGGCTGGCTAACTTGTATATTAATCTTTTGTGTGAGACTGTGTCAGATGCCCTGCTAAAATCTAGGCAGGCCATATCCACAGCCCCTCCCTGGTCTACTACTTTAGTCACCCAGTCAAAGAAATCTGTTAGGTTCGTCTGACATGACCTTCCTGCTGTGAAGCCATGCTGCCTTGAGTCCTGTGCCTCACTGACCTCTAGGTACTCAGTAATCTTTTCTTCAGAAGTGATTCCATCATTTTCCCTACCACTGAAGTCAAACTAACTTGTCTGTAGTGTCCTGCCTCTGCCCTGCTCCCACTTTTGTGAAGTGGAATCACATTTGCCCTCCTCCAGTCCTCAGGTACCACCCCATCCTCCCATGATTTGTTAGAGTAGTCAGTGGTGTTACTAGTTCTACCCTTAGTTCCTTTAGAATTCTTGGGTGAATCCCATCAGGCCCCATTGCTTTGTCCACCCTCAGTTTCAAGAGTTCTTTCAAACCCCTTTTTTTTTTTGTGAATGGACTGGTAAAGACCCCCCTATTCAGAGTTTCTCTCTTGGTTCAGGTACCTCCCCCTCCTCTTCCGTTGTGAATACTGAGCAGAAATATTCGTTCAGTATCCCTGCTTTTTCACTGTCACCCTCTGCCCACGTTCCCTCCCCTTTATTAAGTCTCTGTATCCCTCCCTTGGTCTTTCTTCGCTCCCTAATGTACCTATAAAAGGTTTTATCCCCCCTTCTTAACAGAGATGGCTATCTTTTCCTCAGTTTGTGCCTTTGCTATTCTGATTGCCTTCCCTGCCTCCTTCTGCTTTAACTGATAAAGTTCTCTGTCCTGCTCCTTCTGTATTTCCTTGTATTTCCTGAATGCTATCCTTTTCTCCTTAACTGTCCCTGCCACCTCTTTTGAGAATCATAATGTTTTTTTCCTTTGTTTTGTTTTGTTGATTTGCTTCACACAAAGGCTTGTTGCCTCTGCGATGGCTGTTTTGATTATTCCTCTACCCCTCCTTCTTGCCTGTTTGTTAGTGCTTTTCTGAGGCACTCTCTCATTTCTCCAAAGTCAGCCTTCCTAAAGTCCAATACTCTTGTTTTTCTATGGCTTGACTCTATGGCTGTGTTTATTGTGAACCACACAGTTTAGTGGTCACTTGTTCCGAGATGGCTACCCACTTCTAAATCTGAGATCCTTTCTCCTTCCCCATTTGAGAGTACCAGGTCTAAGATTGCTCCCTCTCGAGTGGGTTCCAACACTAGCTGTCTGAGGCATGCCCCCTGTAGGGCATCAAGAATGACCTGGCTGTTGGATGTGCCTGCAGCAAAGGTACTCCAGTTAACATCTGGCATATTCAGGTCCCCCATCAACAATATATCCCCTTTTTCTGCCATTTTAAGGATGCCTTCTATCATTTCCTTGTCCATTTCCTCTCCCTGAGATAGGGGTCTGTACACAACACCCATGCGGATTGTGGTGCCATTTCCTGTCTCCAGGGTGACCCATAATGACTCATCTACCTCCTATTTACTGTTTAGTTCTGTTGCTTTAATCCCTTCCCTTATATAGAGAGCTACTCCTCCTCCTCCTCCTCCTCTTTTACCCACCTTGTCCCTCCTGTAGACTGTGTATCCTGGTATGTTGACATCCCAGTCATAGTTCTCTGTGTACCATGTTTCGGTGACTGCCACAATATCCAGGCATCCCTCTTCCATCAAGGCCACTAGTTCAGGGAGCTTGTTGCACAGAATATGGGCATTGGTACTCATCACCTTCCATCAGAATTCACTCCGAGGAATGGAGGATGATAAGCAGGGTGCCTCAGGGATCAGTGCTGGGACCATTCCTTTTTAATGGCTTTGTAAGTGATGTTGCAGAGGAGCTGGAAGGGAAGGTCTGCCTTTTAGCGGACGACACCAAAATCTTCAGTAGGGTGGATGAGCAGAGACCTGAGAAAACTGGTGGTGTGGTCATGTTTATAGTAGCTGGGTTTCAGTTGAAAAAGTGCAGAATAATGCACTTAAGGCACAGAAACCCAGGTGCGGAGTACAAAATGGTTGGTGTGGTATTGACTACTGAGCAGGAAAGAGACCTGGCGGTAATAATATTGGATGACCTAAAGGTGACCAGGCAATGTAACAAGGCAGCCGGGAGGGCTAGTGGGATGCTGGGGTGCATAAGGAGGGGTATCACCAACAGAAATAGAGATGGGTGTTGCTGCTGTATAGATAACTGGTAAGACCCTACTTAGAGTATTGTGTCCAGTTCTGGAGACCACATCTCTGGAAGAACATAGACACAGCAGAAGAGGTCAGCTCAGATGGTTCAGGGTCTGCATCAGAAGCCCTGTGAGGAGAGCCTAAAGGACTTCAGTATATACACTCTGGAAGGGGATGGTATGATAGAGATCTTTAAATACGTCACAGGGGTAAGTAAGGTACAGGAGAGAAGTATTTTCAGAAGAAATGGTGCTCAAGAATGAGGAGACATGCTATGAAGCAGGAGGGGTGGATTCAGGAGAGAGATAAGGAAGTATTTCTTCACAGTAAGAATGGTGGATTCCTGGAACAGCCTTCCAGCGGAGGTGGTAGGTGCGAAAACAGTGGTGGGGTTCAAGACTGCATGGGATAGGCACAAGGGAATCATAGTGGAAAGGAAGAGGGGAAGGAGAAAGAGCTGTGGATCACGTACAGTTTGCGCTAATAATGTAGGTAGAGGAAGATCGGCAGACTGGGTGGGGCAAGGGGTCTTTATCTGCTGTCAAATTCTATGTTTCTGTGATCTTCCTGGACTAAGTCTCCATCACTCATTCACACTAGTGGGAAAGCACCGGAGGCACTAGGACCAAGCGGGAGCCCAAAATTTTCTGAAGGGTCGGCACCGAGAGACTAGCTCGTGCCTATGTAGGCTATCTCGGTGTCGACCCTCCAACCGCCTCAGTTCCTTTTCTCCCGCCGTAGAGTGTGCTTGGATGTTGACGTCGCTCGTCTGCCGGAGTCCAGGTTTTCGCTTATACGACAGCAGCGTTTAACGTTTAATTTAATATTTTAAGTAGTAATTTCTTATTTTATGATCAAGAAGATTATGAAGAAGAAGAAAAAGAGATTCTTTCCTGTCATCAGCGGAGTCATCCTTAGACGGTGGTGGTGATGGTAGGAGGACTTCGTTTGAAACTTTTTATGGCAGAGGGGCTGTGTCCGGTCCACCGCCCTTAATTAACGGGGGGGGGGGGCAGACTACGGACAGTCCTGTGCTTGAGGGGAGGACAGTTCTCCGAAGCACAAATCTAGCGGTTCCAAGGATTCAGCTCCGCTTAACCTCGAGCTCCTCTTCCTCGTTAGGGGAAGAAGAATCGGTGCCATTCGAGGTTGCCCGTTAGTACGTCTGCACGAGGATTGTTCGTCGGAAGGGGCAATGGGCCTGAACTGACTTTGGTGGGTTCCTTTTGGCCCCACTCCTAACGGCTGCATTCTCTACTCCGAGTTCCATCTCTGTCCTCGGTGGAGCTCCAGTGGACAGTTTCACCTGTGGGCTGCTCCTGTGGAGCAGGGGGTTTGACTTTCCAGTTTTTCCTGACTCAGCTCCTGATTTTGGGATCTCTGGGCCTCAGAGCCATTGGACTGGAGCTGGGTCGATTGGATCACAAATGGTGGGGTGCCCTCTTGGTGCCTTTGCCATTGTGTTGACCCCTCGTGCCTACACCCCTCTCCCTTTTCCATGCAGGGGCTGGCACGGGCACCACCTTTTTCCTTCTCCCCTTCTCAGGATTTCCATTGGCATTTTCCTTCAGCGCCGTGGCTCGGTGCCTTGGTCGGCGCCGTGCCTTGGTGCTTTGGTTGGTGCCGTGGGTCAGCGCCATCGCTCTGTGCAGTGCCATGGGTGCTGTTGTTGCTGCCGTTGGTTGTCGGCACCATGGGTGGCACCAGGAGCACCTGTGGGTGCCACGGGTTGCGCCAGGAGCGCCTGCGGGTGCCACGGGTGGCACCATGGGCACCTATGGGTGCCACTGGTGTCCTCGGGTGCCATTCTTGCCATGGGTGCCATTGTACCATGGGTGTCAGGGGCGCCCCCGGGTGTCATTGCTACATGGGTGCCTGCGGGTACTGCTGCAGCTGCCCTCAGGTATCACCTAGGTTGGCATATGCACTACTTGGTGTCCTCCTGTGCGAGTGATCTTGGTGTCGCACGGGTGCTAGTGGGTGCTGTATAACAGAATTAGTGACACATTTTTCCTTTTCGGACTTCCTTTCCACATAACTTGTGGCGGGATGTTTATCGTAGAATGAACTCCTGTTCTTCGGATTATTTTTTTCCACATATCTTAGTGAGTGGCGGTCTGTGTGGGATCTTGTGTCATCCAGCAGTTTTCTGCTGATGGAACTCTGCTGTTCTGCTCTGCCAGCGGAATCTCATTCTGCTCAGCACTTTCTCGGCTCCCTATGTGGTACCAAGCTCCTTGACATCCTTCCTGATGGCGGAGTCTCTAGTGGCTCTGACCTAGACCTGTCTTTGAGGTTCTTCTAGGGTAGAAGTGCATCTAGATGGGTCTTTCTCTGTCCTTCTGGTCAGTAATACAGCGGACAACTCATTTTATATACTGAAGGGGACGTCCTCTCTATCATGAGAGCCCGTGATGGAAAATATTTTCAGTAGTTCCTCAGTAATTGGGTCCACTGTAGTATTTCACACTGCGTCTATGGACCATACACTTCTGCGTCGACTTTTTCAGTTGTCAAGACAGTTACACTCTGTGGAACATTCTAATTTAAGGGTCGGGAGCTGCTCTTGCTCTTCCACTCCTTTGATAGGGGTATATAGCCCCCTTGTGATGTTGCCCCTTCGGTGGATTCTTCGGCACAGGTGGGTAACATCTCTCCAGCTGTGATTATTAGTCCAGTCATGATTTCAGTATGGACGCTCAGACTCCTTCTGCATTCAGATGGAGAACATCTTCGTCATTTTGTATCAAGACAATCCTTGCGAAATAGCAGCCTGAAAGCCTTGTTAGGGCCTAGCCGAAATTACCCGATACCCCCCCTTTTTTGGATCTGGTCAGGTTCCGCCTCAGCCCCTGAGGCACTCGGCCTCCAGAGTACGTATAAAGAGTACCTGACTTTTCCCCTAGGAGTTCGATACAGGGCGGTATAGGTTATCTCTTAGAGATTTTCCTCATTCAGAGACATTTCAGACCTAGGTGACTGCCCAGTCTGTTAATTCCCTTTTCTTTTATCAGGCTTTCTTCTCTTGAGCAGAGCCTTGCAGCAGCAGAAGCGACTTCTCCACCGAGTTGGAACTCAGGTTCCTACTTCCTTACATAGATACATAGACAGTGTCGGCAGGTAAGGGCCTATGGCCCACCCAGTCTGCCCATTTAAGTTTCTAAGTTCAGTTTATGTTTTCCAAGAAGTCTGTTGCCCCTTACCCCTGACCTCCAGAATTCCTTTATGTCTATCCCATGCATTCTTAAATCCCGCGATTGTTTCAGCCCCCACCACTTCCTCTTCCTTGCTTGCTTAACTTAACAGGCGATTTTCTCCTTCTTAACGGAAGGTCAAGTAGGTCTTTTTTCTGAGGTAGCTTCTCAAATATTCACACCTTCGTTTCCTGCGCACTGGTCCATGCCAGTCGCTCATGAAGCTATCCTCTTCAAATGCGTGATGGAGTTATGTTGTTTGTTTTTCAGCAAACAAACTGGAATCTTTTCCTACTCCCTTCAGGGAGGCCAGAGTGGGTAGTTCCTCACCGCATTGAGTCACTGCCTCTTTCAGTCACTTCAACAAATGGGTTAGCCCTAACTTGATTCTGCTGTGTCCCTCCTTGACGCACATCTGCCTCTATTTGCCTTAGAAATACAGCTGTTTTTTTTTTTTCAGTCTGAATGTTTTTTCCGCAGTGGACATGTCCTCCTGTACACTTTTCCTTTCTTCCCTGAGTTCAGAGACTGCTACTGCAGTTGTACACTCAGGGGCAGGATGATTCCTTTGGAATATGCAGTGGGTAGGATCCGGTTCTACTAGACCACCACAAGAGGCTTCTAAGTCGTGTTTGGCCTTCCATCAGGAAGGTTCCTGTGACTAAGTGGAGACCATTCTCCTTGATGGGCTAACCCCACCGGGACCCCCTTGCTCACCAAGTAAGGGGTTCAAGTGCTTCTGCACCTGTTGTTTCAAACAACATGAAGTCTTGCTATATTATGACATATGCAGTATAACCCCAGGTTAGAACTGCTCCGGAGGTGAAAGAGTTAACTTTCCATGCAGGGCATGGAACCTTGAGCGCGAGCTCGGTTGAACATTCTGTCTGTTGTAGCTCAAACTTAAACTGTCAGATCTTTTACTCCGCTTCACTGAACAGTCGCCTGGAGATTTCTCCTGCTGCTCGGTTCGTTTGTCGGTTAAAAGTGTAATTCTCGGTTTATTTACCGAAATTAAACCGCAATCCGTCGGTTCAAGCTCTGTCTGTGGTATTGTAAGTAATAGATAGGCTTACGTTTATTTTCTTCTGTGTGGAACTTGTAAACGTCTTTTTCGGTTCGGTTTGAACCGATCAGATTGGTTTTAAATTAACTTTCTAGTCCTTTAGAGGACTGCCAGATTTGTAAGAATTTTCCTGCTGCCACCGTGGAAAAGAGAGTTGGTAGGCTCAGGGAAAGGGAGGCCAAAAAGTCCGCTGACCCGGATGGCCAGCCCGGTTCAGTTCCAACCGAACCTGAGGAAGTGCCCTCTGACCAGGGCGATACTTTCTCGGGCAAACGAAGAGCCAGCTCTGAGGAGCCGGTTCCAACTAAAAGGGCTAGAAAGTCAGCTAGTGTGGAGCCAAAAGTTCTTTCTCCAACTCTGGAGGAAATAGCTAAAGCTATTCAAATTGTCCAGTCTTTTCCTCGAATTCCATCCGAACCGACACCATTAGGGAAGCGCTGTCTGGACGGTTCCACCGTGTTCAAGATTATGATTTTGAGGATTTTATGAACCGGAGGAAGGGGAGGAGGGGTATAAGGAGAGTGAATGTGATTTTGAAAGTCTGGATGTGCCCATTGAACTGGACATCTCTCCAGACAGACCTTCAGGGGTGTCCCCCCCGGCTATCTGAGTCCCCTTCTCATTTTGTGTTCTATAAGAAAGTTGCTGAAACTCTCCAACTCCCTGTTGAGTAAGCTGTTGATGACCAAGAAGAGCCTGATTATGTAGAAATGATGGATATTCCAGAGTCTAGGAGACTGTCTATTCCCTTGCACAAATCCGTTAGGAAACGGACAGTAAAAATTCTAAAAACTCCTCACTCTATCCTTCCTGTTGATAAAAGGATGGACAAGAGGTATACATTATCAGGCTCTGATATGGAGTTCCTCTCCAGCAATGCAGCCATGTGGGGTAGTGCAGGCTACAGCCTGTGACAAGGCTAATATTCTCTAGCCTCTCACCCTCCTGAAAAGGATTCCAGGAGGATGGATGCCATGGCAAAGAAACAGTACATGGCAGCATCTTTAGGACTCAGACAGGCAAATATATTTATGCAGCTAGGTACCAGAAATCCAGATAGGATACTGTGCTGGCTCTAGGAAAACAGGCCCCTGACCAGCTTGTCAGGAGCTGGAGCAGGTGGTCATGATGGTATTGAGGCATCCAAGGTGCAATTTCATGCTGCAGTAGACTCTAATGATGTTTCATCAAGAGTCATGGCTACATCTGTGTCTCTTCGCAGAATGGCCTGGCTCAGATGTACTGCTCTGTCACAGGATACTCAATCTAAGGCTATGGATTTTCCTTGTTAGGGAATCTCTGTTTGGGGAGCAGACAGAGAATTATATGAAGAAAATGGATGAGTATAGGACCACCTATAGGAGTGCACAGGCCAAAGAAAGGCAAGCCACTCCTCAAAGGCAGCATGTCAGGGGCAGGGCAGGCCTTTCATAGGTTACTAAGCCCAGGCCTCCTCTTCTGCTTATGCCCAGAGGGGGTTCTTAGAGGAAGAGGCAGAAGGGGTTCTAGTAAGCCTGCTTCTACCCCTCAACCCCAAAGCCCCTGCAAAACAGGCTCCCTGATGGGGTGGCCAGGGCCATTCTCCACTACCGTGGCAGGCTGGCTTACTTTGTCCAGGACTGGAAGTCTTTAACATCAGACAAGTGGGTCCTGGAAGTAGTAAGCCAGGGACTGGTTCTCAGCTTCAAAAAATTTCCGAAGATGAGAGCCAGGTCCTTTCCACCTGCAAACCCATCAGAGGCACTTGCCCTGGAAGCAGAAGTTTCTTCCCTCCTGGCTCTCAGAGCTGTGGAAAGGGTTCCACCCCTACACCAGGGCAAAGGGTTGTACTCCAGGTACTTCCTTACCCCAAAAAAGACAGGAGAATGGCGGCCCATCCTGGATCTCAGGTATCTAAACAAGCACCTTTTAAAACCAAAGTTCAAAATGGTGACTCTGGGAATTATTTTACCCTCTCTAAGGCCAGGGGACTGGCTAGCCTCCCTGGACCTCAAGGATGCCTACTTCCATGTTCTCATCAGAAGCTCCCATCGAAAGTACCTCAGATTCGAACTGCCCTCAGGCCATTACCAGTTCAGAGCAATGCCCTTCGGCCTCACCTCGGCCCCGAGGGTGTTCACAAAATGCCTGGCAGTAGCAGTTGCTCACTTAAGAAGGCAAAAGATTGCCGTCTTTCCTTATCTGGACGACTGGCTCATTGTAGGCCAGTCTCCAGACCAGGTCAAACTACACCTACAAGTAACTCAGCAACTGCTTACATCTCTAGGTTTCCTTCTCAATCTTCCAAAGTCAGTCTGGAGCCTGTCCAGCTTCTCACCTTCATAGGCGCAGAACTGAACACAAAAGAAGCCAGAGCCTTCCTTCCTCTGGAAAGAGCAAGGACTTTGGTCTCTCTGGCCTCTTCTTTCACCCTGCAGGTCTCTCGACCAGCAAGGCATTTTCTACAGCTCCTGGGGCACATGGCAGCTTCTACAGCAGTAGTGCAGGAGCAAGATTTCAGATGAGGGACATCCAATTCCATTTGAGAGCCTTTTGGTCTCAAAGGACAGATCCTCTAACCAAATTGATCCAGTGACTGAACCCTGATCCAGGCCCTTCAGTGGTGGCAGGACAGAGCAATCTGAGACAGGGTTCCTTCACTCCCAGTCTCACTCCTTGACCCTTACTACAGATGCATCCCTCTTGGGGTGGGAGCTCACATGGGCTGCATCTACTACCCAGGGGTTGTGGTCCCCAGAATCTCTGCTCCACATCAATTTGTTGGAACTCAGAGCAGTTTTTCTAGCACTCCAGGTCTTTCCACATCTGTTCAGAACAAGGTTGTTCAGGTCAGAACAGACAATACCACTACAATGTGGTACATCAACAACAAGGGGCACTTGGTCTACGCCTTGTGCACGCAAGCAATGAAGTTGTGGTCTCTGGCTTATTCTCTGAAGCGCCTTCCTTACGGCAGTTCACCTCCCAGGCAAGGACAATGTCCTGGCGGATGCTCTCAGCAGGATTTCCCAGGGCCATCACGAATGGGCACTGGATCCCCTAGTACTGGAGGTAGTATTTGCCAGATGGGGCACCCCGCAGATAGATCTCTTTGCAGCCCCAGACAATCACCAACTTCCCCTTTTTTGCTGCAGGCCCCCAGTGTTGGGCTCAGTCCCTCTGGATGCCTTCCTACTCAGTTGGGAAGGGAAGTTTCTCTATGCTTTCCCACCTTCCCTCTTCTCTTCAAGGTGCTAGTCAAAATCAGATCTCAACCCTGCAAGATGATCCTGATTGCTCCAGATTGGTCCAGGCAGCCCTGGTACCCACTCCTCATGTCCTTAGCAGTCCACCTTCCCCTGTGTCTTCCCAGGAATCACAACCTGTTAACCTGTGCCCAGGGGAGAGTTTGGTATCCGAACCTCAAATCTCTCAATCTCAAGGCATGGCTCTTGAAGAGTTAGAGTTTGCTGACCTACACCTTTCCCAAGGTGTATTGGATATCTTGAAGGCCTCTAGGAAGCCTTCCACCAGGGCTACTTATAATTCAAAATGGAAAAGATTTTCCATATGGTGTGCTAGTAAGCATATTTCCCCAGAATCTGCTGGCGTGCCTTACCCGATCCTGGATTATTTAGTGCATTTGAATTCTTTGGGGCTGAGGACCAGCTACCCTAAAAGTGCATTTGGCAGCCGTGTCTGTCTTCTTATCAGCAGGTGCCTTCTTCTTTTCAGCTCACCCTGTGTTCTCCAAGTTTTTAAAGGTTTGCTTCACACCAACCCTCCATTCAGGGACCCTGCCCTGCTTGGGATCTTAATATTTGTATTGCCTCGGCTTATGCAACCCCTGCTTGGCCATTGTCTTCAGCAGAGCTTAAGTACTTGACTTGGAAAACTTGTGTTTGGTAGCCATCACCTCTGCCAGGCGTATAAGTGAGCTGCAAGCATTGTCAGTGGAGCCTGATTTTATCTCCTTTCACAGAGATAAGGTGGTCCTCAGGACTAACAGAAAGTTTTGCCTAAGGTGGTTTCAGACTTCCACCTTAATCAATCCATGTCTCTTCCTGTACTTCACTGACCATTCCTCCTCTGGTGAGAGGAGATTGCACAGTTTAGATGTCAAAAGAGCCCTTAGTTACTATAGAAGCATCAAGGGTCACAGGTTTGAATCCTCCAATTGTTCCTCACTTATGGTGAGGTTGAGAAAGGAAACCTGCCACTAAAAGATCCATTGCCAGGTGGATTGCCTCTTGCATCCAATTTTGCTATGAAAAACTGCGTAAGATTCCTCCCTCAGGCCTGAGGGCTCACTCTACCAGAGGTACAGCTGCGTCTCTGGCTGCTGCCAGGGACATCCCTATCCTAGAGATATGTCAAGCAGCTACCTGGAAAACAGTTCACACTTTTACTAAGCATTACTCCCTGGATATCCAGGCTAGGAGTGATGCTCGATTTGGCACAGCTGTGCTTCAGAGCCTATTTCCTAAGTAGGTTCTGTCCCTCCTCCATGGAGGTACTGCTGTGTAATCTGCATATGTCATAATATAGCAAGACTTCATGTTGTTTGAAGAAAAAATTACTCACCTTAGTAATGTTGTTTCTTCTAATGGAGTCTTGCTATATTATGACCTCCCCCCAGCCTGCCCCTTTCAGAACCTCTATTTTTGGGATGTGGGTGAGCAGTACAATGTTGGCACTTCATAGATGCCCACTTTATTTTCACCCCTTCTTAGGGTGCTTAGCTGTTATGCTTTATTTTTTCTTTCTTGAATCCCCTGACTTGAGTCTTTGTTTTGGTATCAGGAACAAAAATGTGTTTTTGTAGTTAGTAGCCAGTGGGCTAGTGTAGGTTTACGGCTTCCACACAGAACCTTAGTGAGTTTTTGCTCGTAAAGATCTGACAGTTTAAGTTTGAGCTACAACAGACGGAGTGTTCAACCGAGCTCGCGCTCAAGGTTCCATGCCCTGCATGGAAAGTTAACTCTTTCACCTCCGGAGCAGTTCTAACCTGGGGTTATACTGCATATGTCATAATATAGCAAGACTCCATTAGAAGAAACAACATTACTAAGGTGAGTAATTTTTTCTTACAGGTCAGCTATACTTGATAGTTGGGGTTTCCATCTGCACTTTCCGGTCTACCCTGAACCAGTAGACTTTACTTCCGACTCTTTCAGTACCGGATGTCCCTTTACGTTACATTAGTACATGTCTTTGATACTATTAATTTTGGTCATAGACCAAATTGTGAGGCCAGGTTCTTGCTGCTCTCCTAGAGTGGTTGCGGCTTCCTGGCAGACTTTCATTTTTGTGTCCATTGCAGTCGTCTGCAGAGTGATGAATTATAACTCGAGCGCTTATCTTGTAGGCACTATGTTCTAGTTGCTCTTTATAAGACAGCTCTTTTTTATTAGCAGGACAGTCCTTGGCTGTCCTTTCTGAGTGAACCCTGCCTCCTACCACCCTACTCAGGGTTGTTGGTTTTAGCTTGGTACTCTCCCACTAGTGTGAATGAATGATGGAGAATTAGTTCAGGAAGATATGGAAATTACATACTTACCGTAACTATTGATCTTCTTGGACAGTCTCCATCACTCATTCATACGCCCACCCACCATCCCCTGGGTTCACTCGTTTTCTTTCCTGGTCTTCATAGTCCTATGGTTCAGATTATGAGGACATTATTCTTTGACTTTTCTTGCAAAGGCCATCTGGGCCCTCTCAGGCCCAGAAACTCAGGATGAGTTATTCTCATTAGTTACGCTGCACCTCCTCAGTCGAAAAGGTACTGAGGCGGTTGGAGGGTTGATGCCGAGATAGTCTACATAGGTGCGAGCTAGTCTCGCGGCGCTGCGCATGCGTGGTCCTGTCTCTGCGCCGATCCTTCAGAAAATTTTAGGCTCTTTCTTGGTCCTAGCACCTCCGACGCTATCCCATTAGTGTGAATGAGTGATGGAGACTGTCCAAGAAGATCAATAAATACATTAAGTACGTAATTTCCATTTCTGTATTGTTATCTGTTTATTTGATGTATGACTCACGGCTCGATCCTGTAAAAGGTACTGTGGTACCAGTGGTCTTAACCTGTAAACAAAATAAAATGAAATGCAGTGAAATGACAGTCTTTTGTTTGTGACATAGTAGTTGTTTCCGTGACAACAGGATGTGACAAATAATGGGTTTATTATGCCTTTGCATGCTTCAGCAGTATTGGCAGGTAGTTTGTGTAGAAGAAAACATGACGTTACCTAGACCCATATTGCTAACTCATTTAAAGTAGGTGAGAAACCATGTTACCAACTCCGATTACATCACTGCAGTGGGTAACAGATGATTATTTCAATGAACACACCATTATTCGCTAAAGTGGTCACTTCATCGAATAATGGTATGTTAATTGACATGCCTGTCCTCTATCACCCACTGCAGTAATGTTAAAATACTGCTCCCGGCTTCCTAAGGCCCCCACTACCACTAGTTTCAGTCTTTCATTGTGTGCAAAACCATAGTAACGGGAACCTACCTACAGCGCAAAAGTAGCACTGGCCCCAGCACAATAAAATTCACATGAAACTAAAGCAAACACTCCTACAGCAAGAACCACAGCAGTGATGCATACTATACTGCCACTCGTCTGCAGAAACAAACTACGTAAGCTACAGACACCAAAGCAAATGTGCTACCCCCCCCAACACACACACTGCTGTCACAGTCTTTCACAGCCTGCAAAACCAAATTAGCAGAAACCTGCCTGCAACACAAAGTAACACTGCCCCCCAAATGTAACATTCACATAGAAACATAGAAGTTGATATCCAGAAAAGGCCTTGTGGTCCATCCAGTTTGCGCAGCCTTATCTGTGGTTGGATGTGATGGTCCTTTTGACCATTCAGTCCTCTTTTCCCCCTCCCCAGTTCCAAGTGTCTGTCACACCTGTGTTTTGAGTCCCTCCACTGATTTCACACGGGTGACTTTCCGTAATAGTGTGTTCCACCTATCTACTACTTTTTCTGTGAAGAAATATTTCTCGACTTCTTTCTTGAATCTCCCCCCACCCAGCAGCTTCATTGAGACACCCTGGTGCATCCATTTCCATTCAGTTAACTCCCTTCTGTCTACTTTCTTTATCCCAAGAAGTTATTTATATATCTCTGCCATATTCCCCCCCCCTCTTTTCTTTCCTCCATTGTATACCTGTAGGACTTCTTCTTGTCCCTGAATCTTTCTGGTTACTCTGTTCTGCACTGCCTTCACCCTGTCCCTTTCTCTTCTTAGTTGTGAGTTGTAGAACTGCACACAGCACTCCCAAGTTTGGGCGAACCAGGAATCTGTACAGAGGCAGGATCACCTCTCTCTCCTCTTGCAACTGATCTACCTTTCTTTGCATCCCATTCACCCTCTCCATTGCCCTAGTGTACTGCGCTAATATCTTTAAATTTTCTGTAAATATCACCCCTCGGTCCCTCTCCTCAGATGTACTTTATACTGCTACCCTTCGCCTCATCCTGTATTCTGGTTCTTGGCCCCTGTGTGCATTACCTTACACTTCTTTCCATCAATTTCATATGACTGTATAGCAAATAGCCTATTAAACAAGCCTATCAACTATGAGTTCCTGAAACATTGTCACAAGATCAGCTAGTCAACGGAAGCCATAACCCTTTAATTAAAATACACCTAATTTTAGCATGCAGCACCTTAAGTTGTTACTGTAAGAACACACACGCTGGCTGTATTCAAAGAAACAGCTACAGTGGAGCCAGACTCAATGCAATGCAGTAACTTGCAGTAAATGACATGTCACGAAATACTGCATGACAAAAAGGGCTTAATTGCCACCAAATTACACTGTTTCTTGCAGTATACTGCAGCATTTTATGATATACTTCAGCATTACTGCACTGCATCCTAGCAGATCATGCTGTATGTTTACTTAAGAAAGAGAACATTTACATGTTTCAGGAGTAGAGAAGAAATGCTTAAAGGCTACTCGACTTCAAGGTACCTGCTTATTTTGTTTAAATCTACTCCCTGTGGGCTTCCCTTTCACAGAAGGGTTTTGGGAATGGTGCATGCCTGAAAAAAGGCTGTTTGGGTAGCCTTTAAGATAACAGCTTACATTAGCAGGCAGTGTTCTCGTAACTGAACACAGTAAATCAATCAGTCAGACACGGCTGAGAAAGACCAGGGAAAACCGGGACCACCAGAGCTACTATCAGTAGAACAGGATAACACTTCTGTGCAACTCTGTGGATTTTTGGACAAAACTGCTTTAATATGCTTAACTGTTTAATAAACGCTATACCACTCAAAGGAGCTCCTTGACAACTGTCTGAAGGTACCAAGCAGTTGGGGATTTTTGCACAAAACTTACTAAATGCTGAGAAGGAACAAAGCGGGAGCCAGTGTAGAGGGTGCCCAACCAAAGGAATCAAAGCCAGACACTAGCAAAGATCCACAGGCTGGGGCAGGAGATACAGACCCGCTTTAGCCCTCAAATGCAGCATTGCTGAAAGTGATCAGGGACTAGGTCAGAAAATGGAGAACTTTTCCTTGCAGCAGAAGCTGATGGTTGCGAAGATGGGATTGCTAACTGAAGATACAAAGGGAGCAAACAAGACTGCTGACAATGTCCTTGCAGTGGCAGCTAGTCTTACTAGGGAAAATGGCCATCTAGGGAGATGATTAGAAACTCTTAAAAATACCTCCCGAGCTACTTATGTCCGCATGTTGGGATTGCCGGAGGGAGGCAAAAGGGGAGAATACCCTAACATCCCTACAGGACTGGCTAAAAGAACTATTAAAACCTAGAGGAGGACTTCGCCTTGTCAACAGTATATAGAATCTCATCACATGTCGGTACAGCTCCCACCGCTATGGGAGAATCCCCACCAAGAACTCTTGTGCTTCACCTCCATACCTCAGTGAAGAGAGAGATGTTGCTCCAGAGTGCTGAAAATCTGAGCCCTTTGCACTGGAACAACGCTAGAATTCACTTGTTCGCTGATTTGAGTTATCCTACATGGATGCGGAGAAAGATTTGATTGTGTCGGGGTTCGTCTCTGTTCTCTGGGGTGCATCACGTCCTCCTGATGCCTGCCAGTTTGAGGGTCATTCATGGAGGTAAGGCATTTTCAGTTTTCGGGAGCAGCGGAGGCCGCCAAGCTGTTGTCTAAAATTGAAACACAGTTTTCTGCAAGTGGTGAGGATTCCAGCTCAGACGGCATTGAGGAGGCCTAATTGACTTTACAGCGTTAATGTGAGAGATTGGGGTGGGATGGGAGTGGCTGAGAGGCAGTAGAACGCTGTGAACTTGGTTCTTCCATTCTTGAAAATGTAAGTTTTATGGTTTATTTTAAGTAACTGAATGTTTTTATTCTATTTTTGGACATTGTATGAAAACCTACAGATCTCGCTTCAAGGGGGAGCTCTTGCAGCAGGTTACACCTTACGGACTGAAGCCGGCAGGCACCAGGACACCACGGAAAACTTCTAGCTAGCAGTCTACAGCGGGGGACCACCCCCTGACATTGGCCCACCCCAGTGTCTGCTGATGGTATTAAAGGGACAGTCCCCCAGCCCCACCCCAGTTCTTTTCCCGCCGTTGACCCATGCACTTCAGCTCCCCAGATGCCTTCTCCTCTAGTCGACTGCCTTTCTCATGTGTTTACCAGCATTTTATTATTTTGCTATTTTTCCAAAATTAGCCTTTTTTCCTCTGTATGTCTTCTTCTCCATCTTCTTCCATTGAGCGGCACCAGTCCAGTATGCCCGCGGCAAGCAAATTCCATCTAAAGATGGCCATTCAGCCTGCCTCTTCTGTCTGGGCCTAGACCACAACACTGAGGCCTGCCAGCATTGCTTGAAGTTCAACAGCAGGACCAGGATTTGCCACCAGAAAGCCCTCAAATTTTCTTGCTAGAGAAACAACTAAATGCCGTGCAGAAGGAGATCTAGGGAAAAGTTCATCTTCCCCTGCTTCAGGGGCTTCGGCTTCTTCAGCTCACTATAAGGACAAGAAGTCATCGGGAAAGCACCACCATAAGGAGAAGCACAAGCACAAGTCCTCCTCGGACTCCTGTTCCCGGTCCCCGCACAAGTCGGGCACCAGTTCCGGGTCCTCCTCCCATGGGAGATCGGACTCAACTCCTTAGATAGCCCACACTTCTTCCGGGCTCCTGGAGGTTAGGCTTCCCGCCTTTGTCCTGATGTCGGGAGGAGGCTCTTCTGGATCCGGGGCATCGTCCTCAGCTCTTCAGCCTCTGAAGCTCAGGCCATCTTCCCAGGCTTTGGGTCCTCAGCCAGGTGGCTCGGCCGGTTCTTCCTCAGGCGGCAGGTCCCTAACCGTCATCTGACTGGCTACGGTGTCTGCCAAGTCAGCTTCTGTCTCCACAGCTGACTCCCTGGACCAAAGCCTGGGGCATGCTCTCACCTCCCTTGGGAGAATGACGCCTCTGCCCTCTTCAGGACTTAGCTCCCTTCGGCGGGCCTCTCCTAAGCCAACGCCAGCCACTACTCTGGACGGTGCCAGCACATGCTCGTCACTTTGACGCCAGCCTCCCTGGCGTCTGTCTCCAGCGACCTCCCAGTCATCGGGCCACTAGATCCTCGTGTTATCGACTGGCAAACGAGCATGTCTCCCTCAAGCTGATGCTTGTCGGAATTGTCACCCATCTCACCGACTTCGTACTGGACGACCGCATTCGAGGAGGTGACGCCGGCTAGCCCTACTTCGCAAGAGTTATCACCACCTCAGGGCTAGACACCCAGTCCGTCTGCCCCTCAGACGCCTTGTACTCCCACTGAGCCCAAGATCCCACTTTCAGACGTCAGAGAGCTTTTTTTGTCCTGGTGGAACACTATTAAGGGTGACTGTCTTCCACAGAAGCCTTCCCTACCCTCCACTGAGGAACCAACGGTCTCAGATGTTCCCCCAAAAGGCCTTCTCCTGAACCCAGGGAGCCTACTTCCCGGTCGAGGGAAACGACCCATGCAGATGCTGAGATAGCGGTTGCTCTGGCCGTAAGATAGAAGGGTTATTCCTCCTACAGATCTTCAGATAGGCACAGATGCAATTCTAGAGGACACCGGTCCTGGCATTCTTCCTCTAGGTATTCGTCTTTGGAGGATTCCAGCCACAGCTCTTCCTCCTCTTTTAGATCTTCCCATTTAGGGGGTGCTCCCAGGTCCCCAACGGATGATCCATCTGTCATGGACTTTATGCAGCATATCGAAACCAATATGGGATGGGACATGGAAGATCTGGATCCAGAGAGGTGTCGCCTAGTCAGATACCTCCGCCAGAAGGACCCTAAACCCATTGTGGTGCCACCTTTGGTTGACACTTTCCAGGATGTCACTGGGATTGCCTGGAAGCACCCCTCTACTTTCTCGGTAGTGCCCAAGAAATCCAGCCGTCTTTATAGGGCTCCCAGGAATGAGCCTTTTTTCAGGGGAACACCACCTGGCGGATTCTATGGTCATTACAGCTTCCCACAACAGGTCTGAGCATCCTAGGCACCTTAGCACTCAGCCGGACAGAGAGACAAAGCAAATGGACCAGTTTGGCAAAAAGGTGTATGCTTCGGCCACTTGCACTATTCGCTCTCTCAGTTTCTTAATGCATATGGTGTAATACCAGAAGGCCCTCTGGGAGCAGAGCATGGAACTGACTCAGGCCTTGCCTGATGTCCCACAAAAAGCAGAGTTGCATAACATAATAAAGTCTGGGTTGGATGTCGGCATCCACGTGCTGCACTCTTCTTATGACTCAGCCAACACTGCCGCTAGGGCTGTGGCTACGAGCATCTGCATAAGACGACATTCCTGGCTCCGGGTTTCGGGGTTCTCCCCGGATGTCCAGGCAGGCATTATGGATGCCCCCTTTAAAGGCTCGTTCCTTTTTGGCGACGAGTCTGAGAAACTCATCACTCGCCTTCAGGATTCAGGAAGGGCCATCTGTTCTGTGCACACCATGTACCGATCCAGCCAGAAACCATTCCATCATCGGTCCTTTCGCCATTCCTCTGGGCAACAAACCTGAGGACAGCAACGAGGCGCCTTTAAACAAAAGGCATCCTCTCAGACCCCTGGACTAGCAGCTCCTAGAGCTGCCAAGTCCTCCCAGGCTGCCCTGCCTACCCCAGGCGCCTCTGCCTGACTCCTTGCCTGACCCCCCTTCCCCAGCCGAATCCCTGGGGGAGGCGGTGGGGGATTGTTTCTCCATCTTTCTAGAGGGATGGAGCAGGATAACATCAGATTGTTGGGTCCTGCAGTTGATCAAGACGGGATATACTCTAGAATTCGTAGAGCTGCCACCGGACAACCCTCCCATCCCCTGCCCTTCCGCTATTCCCATCGCATGCCGTTCTCATCCAGGACGAAATACAGGTGCTTCTGCACAAACAGGCCATAGAACCTGTTTCAGTGGCCCAAAGAGGGAAGGTCCTCTGTTCCCCTTTGGTTCCCAAGAAAACGGGAATTCATGCCTCTATCCTGGATCTCAGCCACCTGAACAAATACGTGGAATACAGAAGATTCAGGATGGTTACCTTGCGAGGCCTGATCCCCTTTCTACATCAAGGGGATTGGCTCTGCTGTTTGGACATGCAGGACACATACCTTTACATCCTCATCGCCCAGCCCCACAGGTTTCTGTGGTTCTTTTTCCAGGGAAATCATTATCAGTTCCAAGCTCTGTCATTTGGCTTGTCCTCGGCACCTCGGGTCTTTACAAAGTTCCTCTCGGTGGTGGCACTGGCCTTACGGAGGAAAGGTCAGTATGTCTTCCCTTACCTGGACGATTGGCTTCTCACAGACCCTGTCACAGCATGTGGGAATAAACTTCAGACGAGGCAAATTTACAGGTTTAAAACACACCGTGGTGCGATATTTATTTTTCAAAAGTTGAAAAATAATAAATAAAAACAAGACAATTGCAAAGAAAATCACTACTTAACATCAATAGTTTCTCATATAATACAGTCCTAGATTTTAAAGCTCCTAAGACACTTCTCATCTGCATTCAACAGCTTGTCTGCCTCTCTCCTCCCTCTCAGGGCTGAACTGAAGTAAACTCTGTGCAAAGGTTATTGTATATTTTTGGTAGGGTCAGCTGACTGAGCCCTTACATGTCTGGGCATGTTTCAAAACCAAAGGGAGGGATTGTGTCGGGGGTTCCTAGTTCAGTTAAAGGTACAGTGTATATATCCACAGATATTGGCTTTCTATAGCTCTGATCCACAGTGACTAAGCTCTTTTATACATAGAACCTTATACAGTAACAGGTTTATAGTGTGAATGTGTGAAAATACCTTAAGGATTTCTTATAACTGTATTAATCTTGGAAAAATTATTGTTTTATATGGCTTCTGAGTCTTTTTCTTTAAAAAGGTTTTATTAATTGTATTCATTCCTGCTAGCTCAAATAGCCTTCATGCTTTTTTGTACACAAAATGCACATATGAACTTTACACAACACCTCTCTGGGTGTTTGGCATCATTCCAGGGACTGAATGGATGGAAAAGGAAAAAAGAATGAAAGGAGAGAACTGGTAGGATTTTAGTAGGGATTAACTGTTGCGCATAGACGTTTTGGTAGCTAGGAAATAAGGAGATAGAAAAGTGTTCGATCAATCACAGCCAAGGGTGTAACCTAACTCTGCCACAGACCCCATTAGAGAACAGCTGCTTAGCACCATGAAAGACACCTTTACTTTGTTCCCTGGGGATCACCCTGAACCTTCCGAAGTCCTCCCCTTGCGTGAGTCAGTGGCTCTAGTTTATCGGGGCAGACCTGGACACCGTCCAAGGAAAAGCCTTTCTGCCTCCAGACAAGGCAGAATGCCTCCAAGCTTATGTTCAGACGGTCTCCTTGTCTCGCCTGGTTCCAGCCAGAGTCGTCATCAGGCTTTTGGGGCACATGGCAGCAGCCATTGTGACCGTCCCGTTGGCATGGCTGCACGTGCAGATGACCCAGTGGACCCTGTGAGTCCAGTGGGATCAGCGCTCACAGACTCTCCAGTGGTGGCTACTTTCCCCAACCTTTCCGAGGGAATGCCTTTCTGAAGGACGCCTCCTCTCCAGTCTCTGACTACGAATGCTTTTGGTCAGGGCTGGGGAGCTCACTTTGCAGGCCACCGGACTCGGAACGTGGTCTGCTATGGAGAAAACCCTCCACATCAATGTGCTAGAGATGAGGGGCAATCCTCTATGCCTTACAGGCTTTTCAGTTGGATCTAGCCCTAGGCCAACTCCTCATTCAGATGGACAACATGTCGGTGGTCTTTTAAGTTAACAAAGAGGGGGGGACTCATTCATATCCCCTCTGCAGAGAAGCCATGAGGGGAGGGTATGGTACTGGGCCATCGAGTACCAGCTGGAACTCTCTGCCATGCATGTTCCAGGCATTCAAAACACCTTGGCCGACAGCCTAAGCTGGTCTCGGTCCAAGGCTCATGAGTGGGAGCTTCTGCAGTCAGTGGCAGAAGACTTGTTTGAGCAATGGGGTCGTCCCGAGTTGGACATGTTCGCATCTCCATTCACAGTAAAACTGCCCAGTTTTTGCTCGCTAGATCCAGGGCGTGATATTTTCTGGCAAGACCTGTTGTTCCTTTGCTGGATAGGGAGATTACTCAACGCGTTCCCTCCCTTTCCACTACTCCAGAGAGTTCTTCTCAAATTACATTCAGTGGGAGCGGACATGATCTTGATAGCTCCCTACTGGTCTTGGCAGATTTGGTTCCCTCTACTCCCAACAGCTAGCAGTGGAACCTCCACTTCCTCTGCCCTTGAGCTCGCACTTCACCCTCCCAGGAGAGGGGGACTCTAGTCCATCTGGACCTCAAGTCGCTGCACCTGCATGCATGGCTCCTGCAGACTTGGCCGTTACCCAGTTTGAGGTTTCCCCTAGAGTAGTGAATGTCCTAGTAGCCACCAGGAAGTCTTCTACTAGGGCCACCTATGCTATAAAGGGGAAGCGGTTTTGCATTTGGGCCTCCGCTCGCCACCTTGGTCCCTTTACCTGTCTGGTGAACTCTGTTCTTGAGTATCTCCTTTCTCTGTCAGACTCGGGACTGGGCTATTCTTCCATTAAGGTGCATCCGTCTGCTGTGTCTGCTTATCATGCAGCAATACAAGGCAAGGTTCTTGCCCAGCTGGATTTACCCCGCACCTTCTTACGAGGTATTCTACACATGAAACCTCCCGTTTGGGATCCTGTCCCTCCTTAGGACCTTTTGTTCATTTTGGAGAAACTTGCTTTGCCTCTTTTCAGACCAGCTGTGGACTGCGAGCTGCGCTTTCTGTAGTGGAAAGCGTTGTTTTTAGTTGCTGTTACTTCTGCTTGGAGGATTTCCAAGCTTTAGGCTCTGAGGTGCAAAGAGCCTTATTTAGTTTTCCACAAGGATAGAGTGTCCCTGCTGACCAGTCCTAAGTTTTTGCCAAAGGTTGTGTCCAAGTTTACCCTTAATCAGGACATCCACCTTCCAGTTTACTACCCAGAACATTCTAATCGAGGGGAGGCCCTACTTCACACTCTGGATGTTCACCACGTCCTTTGTTATTATTTGACTCGCACCCGGGATATCAGGAAATCTGATCAGTTGTTTGTTTCGTTCACCCAGAGGACTCTAGGGGCACCTGTCTCTTAGCAGTCTCTGTCTAAATGGTTGGTTCACTGCATTGTTTATTGCTATCGAAAGTATGACAAGCCTTACTGGGATCTGTTAAAGGCCGCTCTACCAGGGGAGTTGCTGCTACTTTTGCTTCCTTGTGCAATGTGTCAGCGGCAGATATCTCTGCAGCTGCCACTTAGAATTGGGTCCACACCTTCATTAAGCACTACAGTCTGGACATCGCTTCCCGGCACAGGACAGGCTTTGGCTTTGCTGTCCTCCAGGGCCCGCTCTTCAGAGCTTTCCAGGTTCCTGTTTCCTCCACTCGTATGTTAAGAGTTTGTCCTTGTATTGCTTGGGACTTGGTCCTTATGGTGTAACCTGCTGCATAGCTCCCCCTCGAAGTGTGGTAGTGCAGTTTTGTAAGAACTTACAGTAACAGTAGATCTTTGAGAGAAGCTCTTGCAGCAGGTGCTTCTTTCCCTCATACCTTCCCCCTGGTATCTGCTTCTTCATGTTCAGCTACCTTCTTTTCCTGTATTTGAGGAACCTCCTCGGTTCTTTGATTTTTTTTTTTTTTTTTTTTTTACTTGTGCCAGGGTCTCTGGCAGGAGAACTGAGGTGGGGCTGGTAGACAATGCCTTTAATAACATTGGCCGACATCAGGGGGTGGTCCCCCACTATAGACTGCTAGCTAGAAGTTTTCCTTGGGGTCCTGGCGCCTTCCGGCTTCAGTCCTTATGGTGTAACTTGCTGCAAGATCTACTCTCGAAGATCTACTGTTACGGTAAGTTCTTACATAACTGTACTTTTTCTGCAGTGGCATGGACTGATGAGGCTGCTATTGCCTCTCGCGGAGCTCATTTTCCCCCGACATGCTCTGCCTCGAACTCTTTACTTTGTGCCGAAATTCCCATCTTGTGGTATGGTGGACATTCACTTTGGGAGTTCAGCTATGGCTGGAGTCTTATGGACTGATTGGTTTATACACAAATTACCTGATTGTTTAGCCCTTTGTTGGTGTGGCTTTTTTCTTTTTCTTAAACAGGTGTCGGTGTATCAAGGGAGTTCACTTGCTGTGAATGATTTTGTATGGACTTTCCAGTTACAGTTGGAAAAAATGTTCTTAAGTTTAATACAATCTGCTGTTGTGTGGAAGAAGTACAGAATACCATATATTCTTTAACATTGGATATTAACCCTGTTTTTAGGGCGAACAGTGTTTATTAATTTTAGGTATCCCTGCTCATGGCTACAGTGGTCGTCTTTGCAGACAGTGTATTTAACTTATGTTTACTTAGTTGTAGTTTTAGGTGGTTATAATTGTTGGAAGTATCCAGTTCCCCCGAAGTGATGTGCCAAAATATAGGGGTGGTTTGACGTGATATCCACTATTGTTAAAAGGGTGTAACCAGTTTGTTTAAGCTATGGAATTCAGGATTGCCTGCCAGTAGGTGAACTCATGTAATGTGACTTTACAAAAATTCAATGAAATATAAGTTAAAAAACAAAACAGGATAACCTGAACTGGAGATACTATCAGTCAGAATAGAATTATGCTTTATGTAAAACCTGGACTGGATTCTTTTAAAAAGAAAACTTACTTTCTTCTGCACTCAGTATTGTAGGCATATTTTCTCCTGACCATGAAATGTAACTCATTATCCAATGGCAAGAATATACCCTGGAACCTGATTGGTTAGTTACGATCTTGATCCGTGATGTTATTCCAGCATAACATCACGGATCAAGTCTCAGCTCACACATGGACCCAAACATCTCCCAATTTCTCCCTTCCACTATGTAACTCACAATTCTAACCCTAGTTATACTCTGGTATTTATAACTTCCACAGTGTCCCTTTAAGACTGAACTGCCAGGAGAGAATTTGGAATCGTATGCAAATTATGCAGTCTTTGCCCATGCTATTTTCAAATGCTGCCTTAAACTAACTGCCTAGGTTCTAAACCCTCAGATTTCACTCTCTGCCTGTCAAGACCAGAAGCTCGGATATCCTCTCCTCATCTACCTGCCCTGACATGATAAAACTTATAAAAATACATAAGTATTTTTCTCCTTTTCATTTGCTGCCTTTTGCTAGTTGTTAATATTATCTAAACCGTTGTTTTTGTATTTAAATTAAATCTTTCTTGGTTTCTCCCGCTTCGGTATAACCGGTGGGGAACTGGGGTTTATTGTGTATTTATCGAAGTTCCCTGACGAAGGAACTCCATTAGTTTAACCTAAATTTGTTTTCAAATATTTATTTTGTGAACAGCTAATCTTGGTTTTTGAACTGCTATCTCCGGTTCATTTTTGGGTTCGATTCCCGGTTCTAGTCGGTTTCTCATTGGTTCAGGAACCGACCGCAAGCGCTAAATAAGTTTTAAAAATCTTTCTTATTTAGCGGTTCTTTATTTGGGGTATTTTTTACCCACAAAATGTCTGAAAAACCTAAAAGAAGAACCGGTTTCAAACCTTGTACTGATTGTGGTGAGAGTTTTGCCAAGGCAGACACACATAATTTATGTGTTGTCTGCCTGGGCTTTGAACATTTAAAAACAGATTGTGATATTTGCAAAACTTCTCCTGATAAAACTGTTGAAAAACACCTTGAAAGGGTCAAGAAAAAGCTGTCTGTTCCTAAGGGTTCCTCGAGCTCTGACCAGCTGACACCCTCTGTTTTTGTGGGTGAAACCACAATAATAACAGCTGTAACTGCCACCCCTGAGAAGGGTACACAAACAGTTCCAAAGAGGCTTGCTAAACCGGCTGACTGTCCGATTCTTTCTAAAGAAATATAAGAAAACAAAGCACTCAGAACCCCCAGCTAAGCAGCATTTGGGGACTTCTGTGCCTGCAATAAAAATGCCAGCTCCTGGTGAGATTGCACAGGCCTTTCGAGTTATCCAGACTTTACAGGGGCTGACTGCTTCTCTGCCTCAGACTCCTGCCAAACAGACTGGCTCTTTTTCTCAGTCTTCCCTCTTTGAACAAGAAGAGCATGTTGATATTGATATGGAGGATGGTGGAGACCCCATTGAACAGGAGGTTTCCCCTGAACAAGAATTTGGTTCTCCTCCTAGGGCATCAGAGGACTTTTCCTCATACTTTACTTTTGTAAGAAGGGTGGTGGATGCATTAGACATGCCCACAAATGAAGTGACTGAGGATGAAGAAGAAGCTGAATATATGGAAATGATGGGGCTGACTCCCCCTTAAAAGCTTCTCCTTCCTGTTAACAAGTCCTTTAAGAAGGATGCCTTAAAGATTTTGTAAACACCTAATACTGCTCCCCCTCTGGATAAGAGGTTGGATAAAAAGTATCATTTGGAAAGGCAGGGTGCTGAATTCTTGTTCTCTCACCCTGACCACCAAGGGGTGGTGCAAGTGGCAGTGTATGACAAGGCAAGGGTTCTACTAGCCTCCCACCCTCCATACAAAGACTCTAGGAGGATTGATAGCATGGCCAAGAAAGGTTACCTTTCGGCCTCCTTGGCTATCAGGCAGGTAAACTTCCAGGCGTGTGCTGCCCAATACCAAAAATCTCTTTGGCAGTCGGTCCTTGCTATGTCAGACAAGGCACAGTCTCCCCTTTCAGTTGACTTAGCTGAAACAGCCAGGTTTGGTTTGGAAGCAGCCAAATATCAATTTCAAATGGCTGCTGATTTGAATGACACAGCTTTCAGGTGGATGGTAAACACTGTGGCTCAGAGAAGGTTTATTTGGCTAAGATCCACAAATCTTACCCATGATACACAAACCAAGGCATTGGATTTCCCTTTGGAGGAAAACTCCCTCTTTGGGGAAAAGACAGAGCAGAGTCTTACATGAAAAAGGTGGATGAATACAAGGCCACCTACAGAAGCAATTCTGCAAAAGATCAAGTGTCCCCATCCACCAGACCCTGTGGAAAGGGAGGCAGGGGCAGATCCTTTCAAAGCAAGCCCTTTTTCCAGGCGGTGGCTACGCCTCAGTATCAGCAGTATCCACAGCAGGGATACTTCAGAGGCAGGGGTAGAAGGGGTTCCAGGCATGGTTCCCAGTCCCAAGCTCAGCCTCACGCAAAGCAGGCACCCTGATGTGTCTGTACAGGCCGCCTCCTTACTGCCTGTAGGAGGCAGACTGGCTCAATATTTTCATGCTTGGAAAAACATCACCACAAACAAGTGTGTCCTGGAAATAGTGAGCCAGGGATTGTCTCTAACCTTCAAATCCCTCCCACCTTTAAGAACCCGAGTTTTCAAACCATCTTCAAATGCAGAGAGAAAAACTCCTGGAAACAGAGGTTCAACAACTGCTTCTGTCACAAGCAGTGGAACCAGTACCAATCCACGTAAAGCGAAAGGGATTTTACTCAAGATACTTTCTTACCACAAAAAAAAATGGGGAGTGGCGGCCCATCTTATAAACAGATATCTAACAAAACCAAAGTTCAAAATGATAACACTGGCTCTGATTTTGCCAACCCTCCAAAAAGGAGACTGGTTGGCTTCATTGGACCCAAAATATGCCTATTTCCACATCCCCAGCAGGGAGTCTCACGGAAAATACCTCCAGTTCAGATTTCCTTCAGGTCATTATCAGTTCTCAACCCTGCCATTCGGTCTCACTTCGGTACCAAGGGTGTTCACAAAGTGTTTCGCAGCGGTAGCGGCACACCTCCGAAAGCATGGTGTCACAGTCTTCCCATACCTAGACGATTGGCTGGTGGTGGGAAAATCACCCCAGCACATCGGGGAGCAGCTGCAACTCACCCAAGAGCTCTTGGAGTCTCTAGGATTCCTGATAACCCTAAAAAAGTTAGTCCTTCATCCTGCTCGGGTATTGCAGTTCATAGGAGCCGAGTTAAATACCCTGCAGGGCAAGGTATATATGCCGCTGGTCAGGGTAAGGAGCATCCAACAGTTAGCAGGTTTATTCATCCTGAACAAACCAGAAACTGCAAGACAGTTTCTTCAGCTGCTGGGCCACATGGCAGCTGCCACAGTGCTGGGATCCAGATTCCAAATGAGGGACATACAGTTTTACCCCAGGGCTCACTGGTGCCAAAGAAGAGACTCTCTTTCAAAATTGATTCCAGTAATAGGAACTTTGGTACAGGCCCTCGAATGGTGGAAAGAGGAAACCAATCTGAGAGAAGGGGTTTCTTTTCAACAAGAGCCCCCCAACAGTACTTCTCACTACGAATGCATCACTATTGGGGTGGGGTGCCCAGCTAGGAGATCACACCACCCAAGGCACATGGTCAAGTGCAGAGTCACTCCTGCACATAAACCTGCTGGAGCTCAGAGCAGTATTGTTGGCATTAAAGGCCTTCACGACACTGCTACAGGGAAAGGTTGTACAGATCAGAACAGACAATACCCCCACTATGTACTACATAAACAGGCAGGGAGAGACAAAGACAAACCCTCTCTGCACAGAAACCATGAAAATATTGAGTCTGGCATACTCCTTGGGTGTTTCTCTACAAGCCATTCATCTGCCTGGCAAGGACAGTACCTTGGCAGACACCTTGAGTTGGATCAACCAGACCCATCACAAATGGACTCTGAACAGCCAAGTGGTGGAAGTGATTTTCAGGAGGTGCGGCTCTCCGGAGATAGACTAGTTCGCACCCCACCAGAACCACCACCTGCCAAATTACTGTTGCAGACCACTAGAGCGGGGAACAGTCCCCTTGGATGCTCTAATTCTGGATGGTCAGGGAAACATCTGTATGCGTTCCCTCCCTTCCCCTTGGGATACAGGGTTTTACTCAAGCTCAGGTCCCAGTCGGCATCCATGATCTTGATAGCTCCAGGCTGGTCCAGGCAGCCATGGTACTGTCTACTGCTCTCCATGTCTGTGGCCGAGCCGATAAACCTTCCCAGGAGGCACAACCTGTTAATCTCCAGTTAGGGGAGGCTCCTGTACCTGAACCTCAGATCCCTCAGGCTCAAGGCCTGGCTCTTGAGGACCTAGAATATGCAGGCCTAAACCTTTCTGAAGGTGTTCTGGACATTTTGAGGGGTTACAGGAAGTCCTCCACTAAGAAAACATAATGCTGCAAAATGTAAAAGGTTTTCTATTTGATGTTCTGTTGTGCCAGCACAGGCTGGGGTGCCAGCCATGCTGGATTATCTTACCTATTTGCATTCTTTGGGCCTGCAGCCCAGTACCCTGAAGGTACATTTGCCTGCAGCATCTGCTTACGTTTCAGCCAGGCAAAGGATTTCTCTTGCCTTAGACCCTATCTTTTAAGAAGTTCTTTAAGGGCCTTTCCCATTTGCACCCCCCTCACAGGGAGCCAGTGCCAGCATGGGACCTCAATGTATGTATTGCCAGACTAATGAGGCTCCTTTTGAGCCCATGTCTTCAGCTCGTCTAAAATATGTCGCATGGAAAACAGTTTTCCTAGTGGCAGTGACTTCTGCTAGAAGAATCAGTGAGCTCCAGGCTCTCTGCGTAGACCAAAACTATATTTCCTTCCACAAGGACAAAGTGGTCCTGAGAACAAACGGGAAATTTGTCCCTAAAGTGGTTTCTGATTTCCACTTGAACCAAACCATTACCCTACCTGTCTTTTTCACTGAGCACTCTACTTCTGGTAAAAGGAGGCTCCACAGTCTGGATGTTAAGAGAGCTCTTAGGTTGTTTTTTTTTTGTTTTTGTTTATTTTTTAGCCAGGAGTAGCACATTAAGCTGAAAGCTTTTTTACAGGAGTGACCTGGGAGCACAGGGAAGTTAAGTGACTTGCTCAGGGTCACGCAGTATGCAAGTGAAAGCTGTGGGATTCAAACCCAGGTCTGGTCTGCTGGATGTCACCAGATTGGCAGCTCAGAGCCTTAAACCACTGCGCTATACTGCCTCCTTACTAGTTACTAAATGACAGCCACTAAGGACCATAGGCAGGACAGAAAACAGCTGTTCCTGATTTATGGAGATGTGGGAAAGTGTAACAAAGCATCTAAAAGGTCAGTTTCTCGCTGGATAGTACAATGCATTCAGTTTTGTTATTCTAAGGTGGGAAGGGAACCCCTAACAATATTGAGGGTCCATTCCACAAGGGGCACAGCTGCTACCATAGCAGCTGCCAGGGATATCCCGTTAGTGGACATCTGTAAAGCAGCTGCCTGGAAAACAGTGCACACCTTTACAAAGCATTACAATTTGGACATCCTGTCCAGGAATGATGCCAGGTTTGGCACAGCAGTCCTGCAGAGTCTGTTTCCAAAGTAGGTTCTGTGCCCACCTCCAAAGGTACTGCTTCTTAGTCTGCAGACATTATGAATACCTGAGTATTACTGGAGTTGGAAGAAAAAATTACCTACCTTAGTAATCTTGTTTCTTCCCAGTGATATATTCAGAACTTTCCACCCTGCCTTCCCGTCAGGAACCAATAGCCTCTGCATTCCTGGGAATGTTTCTGTGACCCACTATATAGGTGCCACAATCAGGCACTATTGTTTGTGATTTTGGGTTCCTTTTGTTGTTTTTCCCCCTTCAGGTGATTTCTGACATTCAGGGATACTGTTACATTTTATGACCTCCAGTTTTGGGGGCTTCCCCCTCTTGGGGGGGCGTTAGGGTGTTATTCCATTATTATTATATTTCTAATTATTAAGGTTTTTATATATAGATGTTTAGTTTTCTGAGGCTTGTCTTTCCAAGCTCCAAGGAAATCTGTGGGTTTAGAACCTAGACAGTTAGTTTAAGGCAGCATTTGAAAATAGCACATGCAAAGATTTCATCATTTGCATACCATTCCAAATTCTCTCTGGGTAGTTCAGTCTTAAATGGACACTGCAGAAGTTCTGAATACCTGAGTATCACTGGGAAGAAACAATATAATGGTAAGTCATTTTTCTTTCCACCCCAAAAATCATTGTCTTAACTTTTCTTGTGCCCCAAGTTATAAAATAAAATTAAGCCGCCACTTTTATCGGCTTCACTGTCCTTGCTTGTCAGAAACTGTCATGCCACGTACCTACATATGGGTGAGATACCACACCCATCCTGAGATCGCAGTCTTCCTCCTATACAACTTCTATATAACTCACATTTATCATTAAATCTCTTTTCCCTAGCCACCTCTTCTTTTGATCGTGTTCATATAAAGAAATTTTTTAGCCCTTCTAGAATCACGGCAATTACTGGCAGCCTTGCTCTTTTCTGTGTGCTTTTCAAAGGACAGCAATCAGATGCTGCAACATGTCCATGCTAAAATCTGCAGCTAAAACCAAACGGCCACTTTTTTTTTTATTCAAGTTTATTGAACATACAGACATAACAACTCATTTCATCATCTGTTTTACAGGCAATGTCTATTACATTCAAGTGACAATCTTTTTGGACAGGTATAGTACATCAACAGTGCAGATATCCAATAATTGATTACAACATCTTTATCCTCTTGAAATTCCTACCCCTTCACCAAAATCAGGGGGTACACCCTGAGGTCATTGCCCATCTGGGGGTTAACTATCTGTTGGAGTTCCCAATTATGGGGTCCCCTCCCTTTGTCAGCTCCTACCGTCCGGCTGCCTACGGTGGGTTTTGTACCAACTGTTCTGGCTGTATTGGATCTCCCTTCCCCCCAAGCCACATGGTCCGTCTATTTATGTATACTGAGGGATTTAAGTTTATTTTGTATGTCAGATCCTCTATGTCCTAAGTCTCAGCAACCACCTCACACCAGTTGATGGGGGGCTGGAGCCATTTTCTGGTGATTGCTTTGTGGGCAGCAGCTACCAATCTGTTCCACAAATAAATGTGGTCTCTGCCTCTCGCCCCTCTGGGAATTAGGCCCAATACTAGGTGTTTAGAGGTTCTTCTAAAGTGAAAACATTGCCCATGGCCTCCTCCACTTCCCTCCAGAACTGGGCCAGCTCAGAGCAGAGTCCAAGGACATGGAGGTGCGTTGCCCGTTGTTCTCCACACCCCCTCCAGCATCCCCGACTGTGCCCCATGTTCTGTTTATTCCGCATTATTGGGGTGATAAAAAACCTGGCCCTTATCCTCTATTCAAAGTTTCTCCATCTTTGGGAATACGTGGTCCTGTGGGCCTGGGAGAAAACAAACTCCCAGTCCCCTTGCGTGAGCTGCTTCAGCTCCCACTTTTTTTTGAGGGGGACAGTGCTCCTTCCTCCTCTGTCCCTTAGTGCCTCGTATGTAGAAAAAATATGTCCCTTCTTTTTTTGGGAACTGAGAATCTCCCTGACTGCTTCCTGGATCTTGGAGTGTTCCACTCTCACTCCATATTTTTTTTTGAATTTTGTATATGATTTCTGAATTGTAGTTATCATTAGTGGTCAGAGTGCCTCAGTTTGAATTGCAGTTTCACATCAGCAATTCTCTGATTATGTTTTCATTTAGTAGTTGTCCGAGGGTGCTCAATCCCAACCTATCCCATCTCTGAAAGGTGAGGTCTTGCCTGGCCGGTTCAAACTCACCATCCCAGGCAAACCTTCTGTATGGCCAGAGTTCCCCCTGGTGTTTGTGTTTGACCCATAGTCTGTGGACTGCAGCTAATGTGTTCCTTACCGAGTAAAGCAGGGCATTCGTGTCACTAACCAGGTGTCTGGAAGTAAAAACTCTTACATCCAAGGGGGCACCCTCAGTATCGGCCCTTTCTGTGTCCTTCCAAAGGGCGTCATACCCTGTTGTCGACCAGAGGAGGGCATGTCTCAGATGGGAGGCTAAGTATAATCCTCCAGGTTGGGTGCAGCTCTGCCACCATGTGCCTTTTTTGGCTTGGAGGACTGAACTCTTTATCCTCGATTTCTTTGTGGCCCAGATGAATTTCATTATTGTTCTTTGCCAGATTTTAAATTGTTTTACTGATATCCTAACTGTTAGACACTGAAAGAGGTGTGGGTACCTTGGGAGGACATTCATGGTGATTGATTCTATGTGAGAGTATTGTGGTAAATTCAGTAGCTCCCACTTTCTAATGTCTTGAAGAATTTGTGTGTGTAAGGGAACAAAGTTGTGCACATATAGTTGGTTCAAGTTCTTAGTGTTATGGGCTCCCAAATATTTAATTTTGAGGGAGTTCCACTTCAGGGGGAGAAGTTCTTTGATTGGGTTGGTGGGGGTATAAAAGAATCTGAGAATTTCAGTCTTGTTTTTGTTTAGAGAATATCCGGATAGTCTGCCAAATCTATTTAGGAGGTCCCAGACTCTGGGCAGGGATTATTCTGGGTTTGTCATGTAGAGTAGGACGTCATCTGCATTTAATGAAATTTTGTGTTCCTTCTCACACGCGACAAAGCCTTTGATGGTAGGGTCCTCTCTATTTGCCTGTGCTAGTGGCTCGATGTAGATGGCGAAGAGCAGTGGGGACATGGGGCAGTCTTGTCTAGTACCCCTCCCCAGTGAGAACCTCTGGGAGACTCCTTCGTTGACCCTGACATAAGCCTGAGGTTTAGCATAGAGGGATCTAAGGGCTACTAGAAGGGTGTCTGGAAAGCCCAGCCTCTCCAGCACCTCGAAGAGAAATCTTCAGTCGACTTTGTCGAATGCCTTCTCTGCGTCTAATCTGAGAAGGCATGCAGGTGTTCGGTGCTTGCTTATTAAATCTATTATATTTATTGTCCGTATAACCCCCTCCTGAGCCTGTCTCCCTTCGACAAATCCTGTCTGGTCTGTTTTTATTATCGACGCCAAGAGGGGATTTATTCTAGATGCCAATATAGAAGTAAATATTTTATAGTCTACATTTAGGAGAGAGAGATGGGTCTATAGGAGCTACAGTTTTTAGGGTCTTTCCCCTCTTTTGGTAATACTGTTACAGTGGCATAGTTCCATGACAGTGGGACGGGGTCTCCCTTCAGCCAAATCAGGTTAAACACTCCTCTTAAGAGTGGTGTTATCTCTGGGGCAAAAGTTTTGTAGAACTCCCCACAAAACCCATCGGGGGTATGGACTTCAGAGGATGAATGAACAGGTCTGTCACATCAGGGTAGTTAGGCCCAGAAGACGCCCTGGGGCGAAATGGAGCCTGGAATGTGGTTTGCCATGTCTAGTTCCCATACCCAAGGGCACCACCTTTTTTGGTGGGCAAGTAGCCGGGGCGGCCCCGGAAAGCCCTCCAACTCAAGCGGTGCTATGCAATGCCAGATCTGTTAAGAATAAGACTGTAATTATTGCAGATCTTACTGGAACAAGTGATCTGGCTTGCATCACTGAGACCTGGCTGGATGAAAATGCTGGCCCCACGTTGGAGGCTGCAATTCCAGCTGGGTTTCGGTGATATACTGCCGAGATTGGACGGGGGTTGGTCTGTTTTAAGACTGAGTTGGGCTTCTCGGTGTACCAGCTGAGAAACCAAATCTTTTGAGTGTACTGTGGTAGCAGGTGTAAGTTGTAGGATAGCTGTCGTCTACCATCCACCCAGGGACGAGAGGTGATTCCTACAGGAAGTAGTGGACTTCACGGTCGACATGGCGTTTGAGTCGCCCAGACTGATGGTCTTGGGCGACTTTAATGCCTGGGTCGACAGCGAACTCTTACAATTTGGACAGCACTTCCTCCAGCTGATGACATCGCTGGGCTTTACACAGATTGTTACCTCTGCTACCTATAAACATGGTCACTCCCTCGATCTGGTTTTCCTCCTGGGGATTGAAGCCTCGGATTTGGGGGTGGAACCTGTCTGTTGGTCCGATCACTACACCATGAGGTTCAACTTTTGTGCCTCCCTACGTAGGCCTGCCCCTGTGGAGATGATGGTCAGTTACTGACCTTTATGGGATGTGAGCCCTGAAGGCCTAGTGGCGGTGATTGACCTCTCGGAGTTTCCTGTGGCCAGCTCGAGTCCAGAGGCTCTGGTCTTGGCCTACAATAAGGTCATCTCTACAGACCTGGACTCAATTGCTCCTATCCATGTTCTTCCTCTTCGCCTTTGGGCCCCTTGGTTTGATGGGTCCTCGAGGGAGCTGTGGCGACTGGGACGAAGGTTAGAGCGGCGCTGGCGGAAATCCGCCCTGGAGGATGACCACCTTAGATTGGTAGAGCATTATTGGACCTACCAATCAGCGATCTCCCTTAAGAAGGCAGAATTCCTGTCCTGGGAGATTGCTGCCGCTCAGAACCGACCAGCTCAGCTCTTCCAAACAGTGGACAAGCTGTGCAACCCAGCCTGTCTGCAGCTCCGAAGAGCTTTCTCACAAGTGTAGTGGGATGAGTTTGCTCGATTCTTTGTGAATAAGGTGGTGGACATGAGGTCGGAGATCCTCTTGACTCGTTCTGTGGGGGATGCTGTTGATCGGTGCTTGGTCACCTCACCTTGTGCTTCCCGGAGTACCTTTGACTTGCCAGAGTTCGCGGATGTCATGCGGAATGTCCAGAGTATGCACCCTACATGCTGTAGTTTGGATCCGGGTTCAACTTCCCTGATTATGGGTTGTTGTATTATTATGGGTCCAGTCCTGGTACAGACAGTCCAGTGCTCCCTTGATTCATGTGAGTTCCCTAGCTTCCTGAAGGAGGCGGTGGTAACACCCATCCTGAAGAAGGCTTCTTTGGACCCGGACTCTCTGGCCAACTATAGATGAATCTCAAACCTTCCCTTTATAGGGAAGGTTATTGAGAAAGTAGTGGCGATACACTTGGAGGACCACTTGACCATCTAGAACATCTACGAACCTCTCCAGTCCGGTTGTCAAAAGAGGCATAGTACCGAGGCTGCGCTGGTTCGGGTGCTCAATGATCTCCTGATGGCGAGAGATTGGAGAAGCTGTTCTATCTTGGTGCTCCTTGATCTCTCTTCAGCCTTGGACGCTGTGGACCGTGGGGTGCTGTTTGGGCGCTTGAGATCCATCTGTGGCCTGACGTGTATGGTCCTCAGGTGGTTTACATCTTTCCTGACTGGCAGAACTAAGAGAGTGGTGTCTGGGAATATTTTTACGGACCTACTCTCTCTCTCATGTGGGGTGCCTCAGTGCTGTCCGCCATGTTGTTTGCAGTGTATATGCTGCCTCTCGGAGACATTATAAGATGGTATGAGCTGAGGTTTTACTGCTATGCTGATGATACCCAGCTCTACCTGTCTTTTGCGCCTGACCAGGGTAGTGCTCTCTTAGTATTTAACAACTGCCTCGCTGAAATCCAGGGTTGGATGAATTTGAGCTGGCTAAAGTTGAACGCGGGAAAGACCGAGGTGCTGGTTGTGGACCCGGGTCGCCGGAGAGAGGGGATGAGGGCAGGTCAGCCCTCTGGACTTTATCTGGGGGAGCTCCCAGATCCTTTCCTCTGAATGGGTGCGAGACCTGGGGGTGGTGCTTGATGACGGACTGACTTTACTATCTCAAGTGTCGGCAGTCGTCAAGTCTTCCTTTTACCACCTTAGGAACATCGCCAGCATCAAGCACCTTGTTCCATCCTGGGATCTGCCTACATTGGTCCACTCCTTTGTGACCTCGCGCCTTGATTACTGCAACTCCCTGTACCTGGGGCCACCTGGGGTTGATATCCGCCGCCTGCTGCCAGTGCAGAACGCTGCAGCGCGTTTGTTGAGAGGGGCGTCTCCAATCCTCCTCTTATTATGCGCAACGCGAGCACTGCACTGGCTGCCGATTCGGTGGCGGATCACCTTTAAAGTTGGTTTACTGACTTACAAAGCCCTACATGGACTTGGCCCCGACTACTTGAAAGACCTTCTTGTACCCTACTGCCCTGAGCGACAACTCTGTTCAGCTGACATGGGGTTGCTGGAGATTCCGAGGGTGCCTTTAAAATCTTCCGGGGCCCGTGCATTTATGTACGCGGCCCCTTCCCTCTAGAATTCTCTACCCCGTCAGCTGCGGGAGTGTGCAACTGTGGGAGGTTTCAAACAGGCGTTGAAGACTTTTTTTGTGGCGCCAGGCCTTTTATGGTATTGAATAAAGGGACTTATCTGACTATATTTATTGTCTTATTACCACTTGCGTTGATTTTATTATTGCTGTCTAATTTTTTTGTAAAGCGCCTTGATACTCTGAAAGGTGCTTAAGTGAAATAAAGTTTTATTATTATTATTATTTCCCAGGCTTAATGTTTTTGATTGTGGCGAGAATCTCAGATGTTGCTATTGGGACCATTAGGGATCGTGCCTGGGCGTCCCCCAGTCTCGGAAGACCCAGGCCTCTCAAGAATTCTGTCGTGTCCGCAACAGGAGCGACCTGTTCTGCTTTGTACAGAGTTCTGTAATATGTTATAAAGGACTCTATTATCTGTTCCCATCTGTGCTTAAGTGTGCCTGAGACTGGGTCCTTTATACTTGTAATGGTTGCCCTGGCGCGGAATGCCAATTGTTGGCAGCCTGCCCCCCCTCCCCAAATAATATGATTGCGTCACATAGTGTAGTGCTTTTCTTTTTCCAAATGATTTAGTTTTTGGATTTTATTTTTAAGTGTCTTAATTTCGTTGCCCCTTTCTTTTTCCCCAGTGTTGTTTTTGTTGTGTTTCATGGGATCTAAGGTTAAGTATGAGGTTGTGCTTTTGTTTTTTGCTTTTCTTTTTTCCTGTAGCTGGCAACGGATTTTAATTTCCCCCTAACCGTGGTCTTAACAGTGTCCCAGATGATTTGAGCTGTGGTGCCTGGTCTATCATTTGTTTCAATAGTCTGCATTATTACCCTGTTGATTTCTTTTTTGATTTCTTCATCTTTTATTAGATTTCTGTTTAATCTGCAGTGTGTGGGTTTCCTAGGGAGCTGGAAGTCCAGGTCAAGGTAAACGAGCTGGTGATCTGACAGAGTGGCTGTTCCTACCCACATAGAGTGACAAAGGGATATGTCCTTGTTACTAACAAAAAACGTATCCAATCTGGAATATATTTTATGTCTGGGGGAGAAATAGGTACAGTCTCTCACCCTCGGGTACTTCTCTCTCCATATGTCTACCATCCCGCAGTCGAGTAGCAATCTGGGAAACTGGCTGGCCACACTGCGTTCCGAGGTGGGGATGCCGGTGGTTGAATCAAATTTATTTTTCAGGACCAAGTTCCAGTCACCTCCCGCTATCAGGATCCCCTAGCCTTGAGGACCACCAGCTGCAGTAGCGCTGAGTAGAAGGTAATCTGAGAATTAGGTGGAGCGTACATATTAACTAAGGTAATCCAGGTGTCCTGAACTCTTCCCCACCACAATCAGATATCAGGCGCCCTCATCCGTAATTACCTCTGTCTCTTCAAAGGGGATGTGTTCAGACAATACTGTATCGACCCCTCTTTTCTGGACTTTTTCTAGTGAGGCCTGGTAGAGGATAGGGAAGCCTTTGGTCCTGAGCTTAACTGCTTCTTTAGGAGAGAGATGAGTCTCCTGCAAGACGTTTATGTCACAGTTTTGTGTTCTGATGAATTTCTGGACCTGCTTCCTTTTAATGGGGTGGTTAAACCCCATTTATGTTATATGATAACATTTTGGTCCTGATTGTGGCCATTTTTGCAGCCCAAAAAAGTCTCCCTGTTCTCTGGGGGTCCCTCCTAACCCCAATTCTTTTACTAACTGCTTTCATCTCTTTTTCACTATACCTTTGTATTTCAATGTAGTCGATTATGATGGAATTGCCTATCTCTGCAGCACTAAAAACATTGCCTGTATTAAACATGAAAACCGTATGCCTTTTTTGCGCTTGTAACATCAGAGAACATGAGTGGCTAAAAACTCTATAAAGAATTAACCTGAAAGGGGCACTGTCAGCTTTTGCCCTCCATTTTTGTAACTTCCAAACATTGTGCCTTTTGGCACAGAGCTACATCAACTGCAGCGTACAATGCCCCCATCGGACTAAAAAGAAATGCGCAGATTTCTATATTTTAACTATTATAAGTTTACCTCGACCCACAGCATACGGAAGCAGGAAGCAGATCCCTGGTCAGAGCAGCGCAGCGAACGCGGCGTGGTCCCAAAGTGGCATTTTACAACATGCCTACTCTACAAAACTCTCCCTGTAACTCCTCACGATCGTAAACTGATCCTGGTATTGTAGAATGCAAAGCGGCACACATAAATGTTGTAATTTATTTTTCCTACCAGAGCCGAAATCCCACACATGCGCAATGGTGGCATGTTCTTGCGCATCTGCGGGATCTTGCCACACATTTCTTCCACGCATGCGCAGGATTTCGGTTTCAGTTGGGGAAAGTAAATTACAGCATTTGCGGTGCTCGTTAGAGTCTTCTGATACCGAGCTCGAGTTTCAACAGTGGGAGTTACAGGAGAGACATGTTTGTGAAATAGGCATGTTATAAATACCACTGGGACCGCGTTCATGCCTGCTACACGTTCTGGACCAGGATCTGCTTCCAGGTATACGTGACTTTACCTTAGGTCGGGGTAAATCCTAATAATAGTAAAATATACAAATCTGGTGCATTTCCTTCTTTTTAGTCCAATGTGGGTATTGTACACTGCTGTTGATGTAGGTGTGTGCCAAAAGGCACAATGTTTGGAAGTTACAAAAACGGAGGGCAAAAGCTGACAGTGTCCCTTTAAAATAACAAATGGTAACCAACTTTCCCCACTAGGTGGGAGTACAACCATAAACCATTTATATGACAAGATGAAAGCAGCCATTACCACTGCTGAAAGTATAAACCAACCATTTCCAGTTTATTTCACTGGTTAGGGACCACTGCTGCCCCCTCCCCGGGGGGGGGGGGTGCACTGAGTATCCCATCATAGCACTTTTCGGCTGTTTTTATTCCACTTTGAGGTGGTTTCCCACTTTTGGTGTTGTGTGGAGTTTGGTGGGAGTGTACCCCATCTATTAAATGGTGACTTCCATGGTCATCAGGGTAGATTAATTCCCTGGCGGGTGTAATCTCCTTGGAGACCCTTGGCCCTAAGTGTGGTGTAAGGCCCTGCCAGTTTACGGGGACTATCTTGGGCCAAAGCCCATCCCCTAGGAAAGTGGCCCACATTAGCGATAATAGCAAAATCCAACACATGGTTTGCTGGTCGGCTGTTCCCAGGCCCCGTGGTGCCTCATATAGAATTTTTCACAGTGAAGGGGAATCATAAAGTAAAGACGGGTGGCTTTTTTATTTTCGTTTCAGGACTCCTCTCCAGTACTGTGCATCCAAAGCCTGTAACCATTCTGCAAATACTAGGGGTTATTAAAACATCTGCATTTGATTATAAACATGGTCAATTTAACCCTCTAGCCTTCCCTCCCCAGCAGGTTTTGTATTGTGGTTTTGAAAAAAATTCTGTAAGCTTTCCCACTATTTTATCCTTCGCGCTGCACTCGCGTGTTGTAACAATAGTTGCCTCTTTAAGAGGCCTATGTAGGCCTGAAGACAGATCTCTGAATATAGAGATTTCCTTTGGTGTTTCAAACTTTCGCTGATGGTTTAACATTTTGAAAAGGTAACGGAACAGTCAGACAGAAGTTTGGAATCGACCCTTTGTTAGATCGAGGGGTTCGAGGAATGTGGGATCTCTCCATTTCCTAGAATCAATTAAGTCAGTTCAGCCTCCCCCTTTCCCCTTGTTACTCACCACCTCAAAGGTACTTCGCCCATTGTAGCACTGAACTGAGGGCCTGGTAAGTCCTGCATGCGGTGGGGGTGGGGGAAGCTTCGCCGGAGCTTTCGTCGTCTGGTGCTGTGTCTGCTTTAGGGCGCCGAGGCCAATGAGCTGGCTCTGACATCAATCAGACTGTGTGGAGTTACCCTCTTTTCCCTTGCCATGATCACGTCGATATGCACTGCTGAATTGTATTGTCTGAGAGTATTGCAGACGTCTGCTCGCAGGGTTGATGAAGTATTTTCAGTGTTGTGGTATGCTGATCTGGGTCCTTTTCTGGCCACCGCCCAGGCTGATCACATTAGCTTTTCAAACAACATGAAGTCTTGCTGTATTCTGACTATTGCAGTTAGGTCCTGCCTTTCAGCTGCCCCGGAGAACAAAGAGTTAACTTTCCACGGCCAGCGTGGAACGTTCAGCACGAACTCAGTTGAAGCCCCTGTCTGCTGCTGTTTAAACTCCAACCGTCAGATTCTTTACTGCGCCTCACTGAACAGTCGCTCCGGAGATTTCTCCTTTGCTCGGTTCGAAAAAGTCGGTTAAAGTGCCGTTTTTTTGCTCGATTTCTACCGAATTTCTGCTACCGAATCTGTCGGTTTAAGTCTCTGTCTGTCATACCGTGAGTACTAGATAGGTTTTACATTTGGTTTCTGTGTGGAACTTGTAAATTTGGGATCGGTTCGGTTTGAACCGATCAGATTGGTCTTAAAAAAGTTTTGAATTTATTAGAGTGTGGTAACCGGTCCGTATAGGTTCTAAAAAAGACGGGTTTAATTACGTTTTTTTCCAAGACCTATAACACGGTCAGGAACCGATAAGTGTCTTGCCTAGTGGACTGCCGAAAAAGGGTAAGTTTTGGATAGGATTGGCTATATCGAAAGCCAAAAAAACCGGGCCTACTGGGTTTCAACACTGCAGTGTGCGTGGGGAAGCCTTTGCTAAGAGCTGATCCCCACCACCCTATATTTATTGTCTGGGGTTTGGCACCTCGATTCACACTTCCAAATTTGTAAAGTTTTCCCAAAGCTACCCTGGATAAGAGTAGGTAGACTGAGGGAAAGGGAGGCTGAGAAGTCCGCTGACCCGGATGGCCAGCCGGTTCGGTTCCGACGAACCAGAAGGAGTGCTCTCTGACAGAAGTGAAAACTTCTTGAGCAAAGAGGCGATTCTGGTCAGGTTCGGTTAAAAAAGAGAAGAGAAAAATCGTCCGGTTTGGATCCACAAATTCTTTCTCCGACCACTGATGAAATAGCCAAAGCAATAAGGATAGTTCAATCGCTAACTACGGTTCTGGCCGAACCGGCACCATCTGGCAGGGGCTCAGTTCGGCCGGTTCCCCCGGTTCCAGATTATACTTTAGAAGAATTTTATGAACCGGAGGAGGAGGAGGAGGGAGAGTAGGAGGATGATGATGATGGTGATTATGAAAGTCTGGATGTGCCTCTTGACCCGGACAGACCTTCAGGTGTTTCTCCTCCTAGGCTTTCTGAGTCCCCTTCCCACTTTATGTTTTACAAGAAAGTGGCTGAAACCCTCCAGCTTCCAATGGAAGAAGCAGTGGAGGATCAGGAGGAGCCTGATTTTGTCGAAATGATGGACATCCCAGAGTCCAGGAGACTGTCTGTTCCCCTCCATAAATCTTTTGGGAAACAGACATTTAAAATTCTAAAGACTCCTAACTCCATACCTCCTGTGGACAGACGAATGGACAAGAGGTATACCCTTTCAGGCTCGGACACAGGGTTCCTTTCTCAGCAATGCAGCCATGTTGGGGTAGTGCAGGCTGCTGCCTGTGATAAGGCAAATATTCCCTTGGCATCACCCCATGATAAGGACTCCAGGAGGATTGATGCCATGGCAAAGAAACAGTACATGGCAGCATCTTTGGAACTCAGGCAGGCTAACTATATGGCCTACATAGCTAGATACCAGAAGTCCAGATGAGACACTGTGCTGGCTCTGGCTAAACAGGCCCCTAACCAGCTTGCCAAGGAGCTGGAGCAGGTGGCTGCGGATGAGATTGAGGCATCCAAGGTGCAATTTCATGCTGCTGTGGACTCCAATTGATGTTTCATCTAGAGTCATGGCTACATTTGTGGCCCTTCGGAGGATGGCTTGGCTCAGATGTACTAGCCTATAACAGGATACCCAGGCTAAGGCCATAGATTTCCCTGTCATTGGTAATTCTCTGTTTGGGGAACAGACAAAGAATTACATGAAAAAGATGGACGAGTACAGGACCACCTACAGGAGTGCTCAGGCCAAAGAAAGGCAAGCCACTCCTCAGAGACAGCACTCCAGAGGCAGGGGCAGGCCCTTTCAAAGGCCTTTTTACCAAACCCAGGCCTCCTCTTCTGCTTATGCTCAGAGGGGGTTCTTCAGAGGGAGAGGCAGACGGGGAATGAGCAGGCCTGCTTCCACCCCTCAGCCTAAAGCCCCTGCTAAGCAGACACCCTGATGGGTCTGCCCGGGCCGATTCTCCACTACCTGTAGGGGACAGGCTGGCTTACTTTGTCCAGGACTGGAAGTCTCTACATCAGACAAGTGGGTCCTGGAAGTAGTAAGCCAGGGACTGGTTCTCAGCTTCAAATAATTTCCCAAGATGAGAACCAGATCCTTTCCACCTGCAAATCCATCAGAGACCCTTGCTCTGGAGGCAGAGGTTTCTTCCCTCCTGGCTCTCAGAGCCATAGAAAGGGTTCCAACCCTACACAAGGGCAAAGGATTGTACTCCAGGTACTTCCTAACCCCCAAAAAACAGGAGAATGGCAGCCCATCCTGGATCTAAGATATCTGAACATGCATCTTTTAAAACCAAAGTTCAAAATGGTGACTCTGGGAATAATTCTGCCCTCTCTAAGGCCAGGGGACTGGCTAGCCTCCCTGGACCTCAAAGATGCCTATTTTCACATTCCCATCGGGTGCTCCCTCAGAAAGTACCTCAGGTTCGAGTTGCCCTCAGGCCACTATCAATTCAGAGCAATGCCCTTTGGCCTAACATCAGCCCCAAGGGTGTTCACAAAGTGCCTGGCAGTAGTGGTTGCTTTCCTAAGGAAAAAAAGATCTCCATTTTCCATACTTGGATGACTGGCTCATAGTGGGTCAGTCTCCAGATCAGAAGTCAAGTCACATCTGCAAATAACTCAGCAAGTGCTCACTTCCTTAGGATTCCTCCTCAACCTTCCAAAGTCAGTTCTCAAGCCAGTACAGCTCCTCACCTTCATAGGGGCAGAGCTGGATACAATAAGGGCAGAGCCTTCCTTCCCTGGACAGGGCAAGGACCCTTATGGAACTGGCCTCTTCATTCCTGTCGGGTGTCTCGACCCATAAGGCACTTCTGCAGCTCCTGGGCCACATGGCAGCCTCTACAGCAGTGGTCCAGGGCGCAAGATTTCAGATGAGGGACATTCAGTTCCACTTAAGAGCCTTCTGGTCCCAAAGAAAGGATTCCCTTACCAAACCAGTCCCAGTGACTTGAACCCAGATCCAGGCTTTGCAATGGTGGCAGGATCAGGACAATTTGAGACTAGGAGTTCCTTTTGTCACTCAGTCTCATTCAGTGATACTCACTACAGATGCCTCCCTGCTGGGCTGGGGAGCCCACCTGGGGGATCTTACCATCCAAGGGCTGTGGTCACCTCAAGAATCTCTGCTTCACATCAATCTCTTGGAACTCAGAGCAGTGTTTCTGGCATTGCAAGCCTTTTCCAAATCTGTACAGAACACGGTGGTCCAGATCAGAACAGACAGTACCACCACAATGTGGTACATCATCCAGCAAGGAGGCACTCGGTCTGCGGCCTTGTGCACAGAAGCAATGAAGTTGTGGTCCCTGGCCTATTCTCTGCAAACCTCTCTGATAGCAGTTCACCGCCCAGGGAAGGACAATGTCCTAGCAGATGCTCTCAGCAGGATATCCCAGGGCCATCACGAATGGACCTTAGATCCCCTAGTTTTGAAAGTGATTTTCTCAAGATGGGGCACTCCACAGATAGATCTTTTTGCAGCCCCAGACAATCACCAACTTCCTCTCTTTTGTTGCAGACCCCAGTCTTGGGCTCAGTCCCCCTGGATGCTCTGATTCTGAATTGGGAAGGGAGATTTCTGTATGCTTCCCCACCTTCCCTTTCCTGTTCAGAGTGTTAGTCAAGATCAGGTCTCAACCATGCAAAGTGATTTTGATTGCTCCAGACTGGGCCAGACAGCCCTGGTACCCACTGTTGCTGTCCTTAGCAGTCCACCTTCCCCTGTCTCTTCCCAGGAATTACAACCTGTTGACATCCTCTCGGGAGGATTTGGTATCCGAACCTCAAATCTCTCAATCTCAAGGCCTGGCTCTTGAAGAGTTAGAGTTTGCTGATCTGCACCTCTCTCAAGGGGTTCTGGATATCCTTAAGGCTTCTCAAAAGCCTTCCACCAGAAAGACTTACAACTCCAAATGGAAAAGGTTCACTATTTGGTGCTCTAATAAGCATATTTCTCCAGAATCTGCTGGGTTGCCTACAGTCATGGACTATGTGGTTCATTTTAATGGCTTAGGACTTAGGTCGGCTACACTTGAAGTGCGCCTGGCAGCTGTTTCTGCCTTATTGTCAGTAGGCAAGCCCTCTTCTCTGTCAGCCCATCCTGTGTTTTGTAAGTTCTTCAAGGGGTTGCTGCACACCAGTCCCCCCTTTAGGAACCCTGCTCCTGCTTGGGACCTTAATGTTTGCATTGCTCAGCTTATGCAACCACCCTTTGAGCCTTTGTCCTCTGCAGAGCTTAAGTACTTGACTTGGAAAACTGTGTTTGTGGTAGCCATTACCTTTGCCAGGTGTATCAGTGAATTGCAAGCCCTGTCAGTGGAGCCTGATTTCATCTCTTTCCATAGAGATAAAGTGGTCCTAAGAACTAACAGGAAGTTTTTGCCTAAGGTGGTTTCAGATTTCCACCTTAAACAATCTATGTCTCTCCCTGTTTTCTTCACTGACCATTCCTCCTCTGGAGAGGGGAGGTTGCACAGCTTGGATGTTAAGAGGGCCCTCAGCTACTACATAGAGCGCACCAAGGGTCACAGGTTTGAATCCCTCCAGTTCCTCACGTATGGAAAGGTCGGTAAGGGCAAACCTGCTACTAAGAGATCTATTGCCAGGTGGATTGTCTCTTGTATACAATTCTGCTGTGAAAAGCTGGGTAGAACCCCACCCTCAGGCCTGAGGGCTCACTCTACTAGAGGTACAGCTGCTGCCAGGGATATTCCTATCTTAGAAATTTGTCAAGCAGCCACCTGGAAAACAGTCCATACATTCACCAAGCATTACTCTCTAGATATCCAGGCTAGGAGTGGTGCTCGGTTTGGCACAGCAGTACTTCAGAGCCTGTTCCCAAAGTAGGTTCTGTCCCTCCTCCATGGAGGTACTGCTTGGTAGTCTGCAATAGTCAGAATACAGCAAGACTTCATGTTGTTTGAAGAAAAAACTACTCACCTTAGTAATGTTGTTTCTTCTAATGGAGTCTTGCTGTATTCTGACCTCCCTGCCTCCCCTCTCAGAACCTGGTTTTTGGGATGTGGGTGGGCAGGGGCAGTGTTGGCACCCTAGAGGTGCCCCTTTTTCACCCTCCTTTACTTTGGGTATGTGTTGTGTTTTGTTTTTTGGCTTTTCTGACTTGAGTCTTTGCTTTGAAACCAAAAAACCCTTTTTAATAAATTTAGTTGCCAGTTGGCTAGTGTGAGTTTTACGGTTTCCATACAAACTTCTAGTGAGTATTGCTCGTAAAGATCTGATGTTTGGAGTTTAAACAACAGCAGACAGGGCTTCAACCAAGCTCGCGGTGAACGTTCCATGCTGGCCATGGAAAGTTAACTCTTTGTTCTCCGGGGCAGTTGAAAGGCAGGACCTAACTGCAATAGTCAGAATACAGCAAGACTCCATTAGAAGAAACAACATTACTAAGGTGAGTAATTTTTTCTTTCTAGCTTTTCCTTAGACAGGTGTGGCACAGTGATCCCCATCCTTTCCAGACACTGAGGTGCAGCTGCTTGGTCTTCAAATACCATGGTACCTCCCTCTGTTTCCATTCTGATACTGGCTGGGTAGAGTATTTGAGCTTTCACATTTTTGGGCCAGAGTACTTTTCTGTTCTCCTGTACCAGGTTGGTATAGTCGTTATCTACTTGTAGGCGATGGCCCCGATAGGTGAGCGTGTTCTTTCTCCAAGCTCTCTTAAGAATTTCTTCTGTAGTGGCATATGATGTTAGTTTGGCCACGAAGGATGGGGGCCAGGCTCCAGGGTTTGTTGGCGGCCGAACCAACAAGCGGTGAGCTCTGTCCATGGAGAGCTCATAATCTGGGGGAGGTTTGAGTCCTCCCTGAGAACTTCCTGAAGAAAGGAGATTGAATGCTTGGCCCCCTCCTCAGAGCCCTCTGGCATGCCTTAAATGCGAATGTTCTGACGGCGACTGTGACCCTCTATATCGTCAATCTTGGCAATCATCTCCCTCTCTCTCACCAGCAGAGAGAGCAGCAGGCAGTCGGCATGTTCAGAGATATTCAAGAGGCCAATTTCTATTTGGTCCTCACAGTATTTTGTTTTATTTATGTTCTCTCGTAGTTCGTCGAGGGTGCCGTCGATTTTTTTAACTGTATGGGCTGTCTGCATTATCGAGGCTATGAGCTGAGAGCATTGTTGTGTCTCTGCACCCGTTATCTCCATCTCCGACTCATCAGCGTCACGCTCCATAGTTAACCCCTTTTTTTCGAGTTGCAGCATGGAGTGGAGCTTCTGCACAGGGGGTTGTGAATTCCTAGTAAGTAGCCCTCTTGAACATGTAGCCTTCGCAGGAGATTGCGTATTGTAGGCTGAGGATGCCGTTAGATTTGTTTCAGGGCAGTGTGGAGCTCAGGATGAAGCCACGATTCAGCCGCTGACATCACCGTAAGTCCAAATTGCCACTCTGTAATGAGATATAGTGGGAAAAGAGCAAAGGCTGGTGTTTTAATAAGTTTCATGGACTGGGGTGTGTGTGTGTGGGGGGGGGCTATGAAAAACGATAAAAATACAAGAAGCAGAGCTGTGGTGAGGAAGCAGGCAGTATGTAGCAACATCGCCACGTAGTGGACAAAATAACTGTGGACTTTTTTCCAATACATAATAATAGATTGTCTTTTGTTAAACTTTTCCCATTTTTGTTTGAGAAAAGAGGTATTGTATTATAGGAATGATCCACTCCAGGGTGTGTGATGTACTGGTATAATGTCACTTCTTGGCTGTTGAATTGACTCTGCTTGCGGCCTTGTGCCCAACCACCCAAGACGTGACGTTATGCCATCACGACACACACCCTGTCGGACATTATTCCTTTGTTATCCAATTGGGAGGAGATGTGGAGTGAAACTAAGGCAGAATAAAGTACTCTGCTCACGTTGTCACTTGATTAAATTACCACTTGGTTCTTTCCTCCCCTACCCCGTGTATAAGCCTCTATTTTACCTGTACAAATGTTTGATTAATAATATATGGAGTTTAGTTTATGTAGTGCCCCATTTAATGTAATCCCAGTTTAAAAGTCCCTCTTAAAAGCAGCAATGCAATGAAGGGGGCCTGTGGGAATTAATAGCAACATTTTTCAGATTTCACAGTGTCTGTTTAATGTGTTGAATTCAGATTAAAAAAAAAAAAAAAAAACTTTAAAGGGGGCATCCATCATGAAAAGCCCCACACCTCATTGTGGGGCTGCCCTGAGTAGCACTTACAGTGCAAAAGTAAAATTTTATACTTGTTTTGTTGCTGATTATTTTATATCTATTTGATTGTTCTTGACATCTTATGCCAGGCACCTCCAGGGGTGCATCCCAGAATCTCTCATGGTTGACGTCACAGACTGGGATCAGCCACAGGAGAGCTAACTAGAAATTGGAGTAATCAGAATTGCTTATCACTCTGTTTTGCTGGCTGGCAGTCAGGCTGCCTTACTGAGACTAAGTAGAGCTTGTGCAAGCTATACTTTGTTTTGGCAAAGCAGAGCGTTTAATAGCTCAGATTACTATAATTTTAGTTAGATCTCCCCTGGCTGTGACGTCAGCCACAGGATATTCTGGGATGCTCACCTGTTGGTGCTTGGCGTAAGATGTTGGGCAGGAGGAATGCCAAGATCAAATATAAAGTACTCGGCAACTGAAGAGAAAAATTTCACTTTTGCTTTAAACATGCTAATTGGACCAGTCCCACAATGCAGTGTAAAGCTTTACGTGATGGGCGTGCACCTTCAGAGATGGTGCTGACTTTGGACCTTGCAATATCTATCCGACCCTGTTGTGCATGCTCCTGATTGCTTTCAGTTATGAGCCTACATAATGATTCAAATAAAAAAACAAAAACTTTAATTTAGCAGGCATCAACAAAGGGACCAGATTTTAACAAGAACCAAGTCATTGCACTGCTGCTTTGAAAGCCTAAGTACACTGGAATTTGCAAGGGGCCCTATGTTTTAGGTTTCTCTTGTTATTCATATTTGTATGTTTTGAACATTTAATTATTTGAGCAGTGAAGCATCACAGGGAATGGGGGTAGTGCAGGTTAATCCCACCCCTTTACCTCTTGTGTACCAAAATGCATGATCTGCAACCCAGTGTAGTTTGCCCTGTGGGTGGGATTATCGATTGGTAACAATTTCCCTCCCCTGACCTGGAGTGTCTTACCATGATTATAAAATGTGGTAAGGAATGCTGGCCCATCAGCACAGTGTCTTGTGAGGCCGGTGACCTGGATTTGAGAACAAGTCGGAGTCGTGGGAGGACCTGCTGGAGGAGGAGGTTGAGCATCTCAGGGGACACTGGCCTCCTCAGGGGAGGGAGGGCTGCCTATCCCACTGCATGACCATCACCTGGCTGATACCAGGTGGAGGTGCAGGCACAGAAAGAGAGTTGGTGAGATGCCTTTCTGTTAGACAGAACGTTGCCACGCCTGGCATGCAGACACCGTCACTGAGTCTGAAGGGAAGGGAAGGGATGCTGGTACTCTTGGGCTCCGATACACTGTCTACCCACCTCCAGCTATAACAAGTTTATTTGCAGGGAGCCTGGTCACCTTTCCTAACCCCATCTTGGAAGGGAAAGTCAGAGGTGATGGAGGACTTGGGTTGGGCCGCCCAGTGGTGCTGAAGGTTGAGGCGCTGGACGCCACACCTCGTGCCACGCCAGTGATCCGGGTTCAGGAGCGGATTCGGGTCAGCAGGGGAAGGGAAGGATTGAGCATCCCAAGACAGCTCTCCTCTCTCTGGGGTGGGCAAGGAGCTCGCATCGCTCTGTAGCGGCGCCTGGCGGCTGTCGGGTCGGGTGCAGCACAGTTGTGGTGCACAGAAGAGGGTGGAATGTAGTGGATGTTGGCCTGTAGGGCGCAGAACGTCATTGCACTGCCGACTCCAGGGAGAAAACATGGCGGAAAATAGTGGGGCAGTCATGGTGGCTGATCGCCGTGTGCTGCGCCCCCAGACCTGCAAGAGGTACGCCCCCAGGTATTGGTTCCAGGTCCCCAAGGAGTCATGAATTGACATTACATTACAGTCATATTACAGTTATAACAACACAGGGCTAAACCCGAGTCAGTGAAATAGGTAGTGGCAGAGCTGTTTGGCAGGGATGTCTGCTTTAGTATACTGGCCATCCACTCTGAAGATCCAGGAACAGGGAAGGTAATGTGGGTCATACAGAGTTGGCTAGGAGACTGCCTGGCAATCATGTTTTAAAAAGAAAGGCCGTGTCAGGGTGGTGGAGGGGGATGGCTAACCATTTCATAGTCCGGGGGCAGGTGCGGAGAAGGACTTTAATCCTATACAGGGTGTTCAAGGAGAAGGTGGGAAGTACTAGCCTTGGGAAGAAGTAATGTCAATAGAGGGGAGTTTGCCCTTTCCCTAAGAGACTTCAATCAAGCAATCAATCGCTTTATTTAACCAGGCATAAACACCATTGAGCAAGCTCATTTTCAAGGTGGTCCTGGGCATTAATACAATACAGTACAGTTCATAAGATTACAATTACGGTGGACAATGGTGCAAAAAAAAAAAAAAAAAAAACATTATGACTTATCAACATACATTCAAATTTGAAGAGACAGGTGCCACATGCAAATTAAAGTATAGGAATTGTGTGATAGGCATCGAACTAGAAATGCAAATACAAGATTATTGCATTCTATTTTTCCAGTATTACTGCAGCATTACAATAAATATTATACAGCAAAGATTGTCCTTATTATATGCTAGACACTGAGGCTGAACAATACATGCTGATAAAAAGTGCTGGAATAAAATGGCAGTAACTGCAAAAATATATATACACAGAGACTACAGCAACCATACAGTCCATCACAAAATATGAATACAATAATATATATTTTGATTGAACCTTTAAAACTATATCACTTGTGACTGTAGTGCTAGAACCTCAGTGCACATACCTATCTGTGTGTGTGTGTGTATATATATATATATATATGTATAAGTAATAGATAAACCAGTTTGAGGTATGTGGTCGCGCTCTGATATATGTACACCTTGGTGTGCATTGTTACGGCCAAGTGCGTCAACCACCCAAGGCGTGAGTATATCAGAGTGCAACTGCACACCTCAGAGTGGTTTGTCTATCTTATAAAATGTCAAAATTGTTTTGGGGGGGTAAAAGTGCAGGTGTGCAGTTGCGCTCTGATATACGCACATGTGATGCTGTTCAGCTAATGATATTGCTGCAATTTCCCTATCCATTTTATAAATATATATGTATACACACACACTCACACATACCTTTTGCTTTCAAATTATATAACGGTGAATAGTTCTTATCTGATATCACTATTAGAGCAGCTTGTTTCCTTTGGCTAGGACCTCATTTTACATGTTCAGTTTCCAAAAATAAGAGCATATCATGATCCTTTTTGTTTTGTGCTTCCATTAGTGTGCATATCCAGCACATAGTCCTCATCACTGTTTAACACTGCCCTCTTGTGGTCACCAATTCTTAACACTACATAAGTTTGTCACAGTTTATAAATTCTTTAGTGCTGTGTGTTTTACATGTCATAGAGTTTATAATGGATTTGGTCTCTTTAACCACATTGCAGTACTTGCAGCTTCCACACGTTCTGCATCCTTTTGTGCTAGCATAGGTTGTATGCTTTGCATTAAAGGGACACTGTCAGCTCTGTCGTTCAATTTCTGGTCATCTCTGACTTGTTTGTCTCTAGACACAAACTTAGCAAACTAAATCTGTAGAATTCCCCAGTATATAAAAAAATGTAATCATTATTACCTTTTTAGCTACTTTTATTATCATTTTCAGACCCGAGTGGTCAGTGCTAATTCAGCGGCCGCCGGGAAGCATACCCCAACCAGTAACACGTGTCTGGCACAGAACTCATTCATGAAGCTTAATTTTTTTGTGTGTGTGTGTATTTAATGAAGCATATAATCCAATCCAGTATTTGCTGCTTAATCAGAATGTGCGCGTCTCTAACTATAACGAGCACTGGCAGTGCTGCTAAATAAGTTTGAAAAAATGGAGCTGTGCTAATGTGCATGCACAGGATCTCAGCTCTAGCTTTTAAACTTATTTAGCAGCACTATCAGTGCTCATTTTAGTTAGAGACACACTCTGATTAAGCAGCAGATACTGGACTGGATTATATGCTTCATGGACAAGTTCTGTGCCAGGTGCATTTTCGCAGTGGACGTATGCTTTCGGGCAGTGGCTGAATTAGCGCAGACTGCTCAGTCCGAAAATGATAACAAAGGTATCTAAAAGGAAATAATAATTTTTTTTATATATTGGAGCATTTTACAGACTTATTTTACAATGTCTGTGCCTAGAGGCAAACTGATAACAGTTAATGAGAAATTGAATAGCAACTCTGACAGTGTTCCTTTAAATAAGTGATAAGAACCCTTAGAATGTAGGGTGTTGGGGGATACCCACACTCCCAGGGCATAGTGCGTGGGGGAGGGCCTTGCAGATCCTTGAAAATACAATTATGTTAGAACTTACCATAACTGTAGCTCTTCGGGAGACTCTCTGCAGCAAACCACACCTTTGGCATTATAGCCGTCCGGCACTAGGACCACATGGGAACTTTTTAGCTAGCAATCGACTGGGGCTGCCTATGACAACGACGTTAGCCGACATTGCCACTCCAGTATGTATGTGGGTGGCCCCGCGCCCCCCTCCTCAGTTCCCCCCGCCGGAGACCAGACAAAAAGGATGTCCACTGAAGGAACTGAGGTAGGGCAGAGGTTCCTGCCACTGGAAAGTGAGAGACAGCAGGCAATGCACCCTGGCAAAGTGAGACAGACACAGAGGATCAAGGGGGATGGAGGGAGGGACAGCATGTCTTGCTGCAAGAGATTCTGTTGAAGATCTACTATTATGGTAGGTTCTTACTTAACTGTACTGTCTTCATTGAGGATATCTCTTGCTGCAAGCCACACCTTTGTAACGAGTCCCAAACAGTACTGACAGAGAGAGTCTGAGTGGCTGGAAACAAAACGCCTAAGAAAGGAGACCTTGTAGCACAGTTAGGCCAAAGCCTGCCCTTTTTCTGGAAACAGTGAACAGACTGTAGGGTCTATTGAAGGTGTGGATAGTACTGCAGGTAGCAGCTGCACAAATCTCAGCAGCTGAAACATTTCTGAAACATGCAGCGGAAGTGGCCATGCCTCCAGATGAGTGGCCATGCACAGGACTAGGAAGCTCCTTACCGTATTTCCTGTAGCAAAAGGTAATGTAGTTGGCCAACCATTTGGACAAACACTGCTTTGAAACTGGAATGCCCTCTTTCCCAGGGTGTAAGAAACAAACAGCTGCGAGGATTTCCTAACGTCCTTAGTACGGTGAGCATAATACCCGAGTGTTCTGTGTACATCTGAGGTACGGAGCAATGCTTCCCCTGGATTGGCATGCTCTGGAAAATACACTGGTAGGTGGATGGATTGGTTTAAAGTAAATTCAGACACAACCTTAGGCAGAAACTTAGGATTGGTATGCAAAGACACCCTGTTCTTGTGAAAATTCAAATAAGGAGGCTCATACATGAGAGCCTGACGCTTGGAAATCCTCTGAGTAGAAGTAATAGCAGCTAAAAAAAATAACGCTTTCTACGACAGAAAGCGTTGCTCGCAAGTCATGGCTGGCTCAAACGGAGCCAAAGAAAGCTTCTCTAACACAAAATTCAGATCCCTAGGAGGGGCTGCATTGCGGATGAGAGGCTTAAAATGTAGGATGCTTCTCGAGAATGAATGGGGCACATCCAGCTGAGTCACCATACAGCCATCAGCAGGCACGTGGAAGACCGGAATGGCCGACAGGCGACCCTTAATGGAAGAGTACTGCAGTCCAGCATGAAACGGGGAGCGCAAGTACTCCAGAATCTGATTCACTGGGCAGGTGGAGGAATCCATGTGATGGAAAGCAGCCCACAGAGCAAAACACTTCCACTTCATGGAGTAAGTGGCCCTGGTAGAGGGTTTTCTGGCAGCCACCAGGACATCAGCCACCTTCCAGGAAACTCCAGACCTAGCAATGGCTGTGTCTTCAGGAACCATGCATGGAGACGAAGAGATCTGAGGTCCGGATGGACTAAGGTGCCCTGCTTTTGTGATAGGAAGCCGGGGTACAGAGTCAGAGGTACAGGTACAGGGGGCTCCATTGCCAGCTACTGTAGTAAGGGAAACCAGATCTGGCGAGGCCAGAAGGGAGCCACTAGGATCAGAGTGGCCCCTTTCATCTGAAGCTGGATCAGGACCCTCTGAATTAGGGAGACGGGAGGGAAGGGGTAGAGGAATCTCCCATTCCAGGAGAGGGACAACTTTTCTCGCCAGAAGATTCCAGGTCCTGGAGCGAGCAAGCAGAAAAGGGGTAGTTTTACGTTAAGCGAGAACATGAAAAGGTCCAACTCTAGCTGACCCCACCTGTCAAACAGGTCTTCGACCACCGAGGTCAGCAGCTCCCACTTGTGCATTCTGGACTGCGACCTGCTTAGCCTGTCTGCCGGGACATTTTAGATGCCTGGAACGTGGACCGCTGGCAGTTCTAGAATCCAATACCAGACCCTCATCACTTCCCGACACAAAGAGTACGAGTCAGTCCCTTCTTGTTTGTTGATGTGTAGTGGACTACGCTGATGTCCTTCTGTACCAGCAGATGGCCCAGGGACAGAAGGGTCTGGAAGGCTTGTAGAGCATACAGAACAGCCCTCATTTCGAGGGTAGCCTCCAAGTGGAAACCATGTCCCTTGAGTCTGATGGGACCCCAGATGAGCCCCCAGCTCAACCCCAAGATCAAGAGGATCTGCTGAGAGGAAGGACAGAGGAAGGGAACCCCTTTTAATAGGTTGCAGGGTTCCATACACCATTGCAGCACTGTTTGACTGGGGAGGAGACTAGAACCAGCTGTTCTAGGTCTTCGGTGCATTGATCCCATTGGACCCTTATCCACTGGGGAATCCTCATCTGCAGCCTGGCTAGAGGCACTGTAACAACTGTAGCCATCAGACCCAGAAGCCTAAAAGGGGTTCTGGCCGTTACATACCGGTTGTTGTAGAGCAGTTGAGCCTGAGCCCTCAGGCATTCTGCCCTGTCCTGTGGTAGGAAGACAAAGCCCTGAGCCGTGTTCAGGACTGCCCCAATGTACTGAAGGCCTTGACCGGGGTCAGGACTAACTTGGGCTGATTGACCATGATGCCCAGCACCCGGAATAACTGAATGGTACGCTGTAAAGTCTGAAGTAACAGATCCCTGGACGGTGCTTTGAGCAACCAATCATCCAGGTAAGGGAAGACGTATAAGCCCTCCCTTCTGAGGGTGGCCACTAACACTGCCAGGCATTTGGTAAAGACCTGGGGTGCTGAGGACATGCCAAAGGGCAAGGCTCGAAACTGGTAATCCCGGAAGTTGCCCCTTATGGGTGACAGGGACTTACATACACGTGCTCCCAGGCTCTGGAACTCCTTCCCGAGCAGGTCCACTTTTCTCCTTCCCTAATGCCTTGGACCTCCCTGTGGGAGCACCTTAAGCTGACTTCACGCTGTGAATGCCTAAAGCCTCCCTAGCATGAAGCCCTGGGCACTGAAGACCCTGTGGCACTCTACTCCCGGAACTACAAGTAAACTAAATCAAATCGGTTGCTGATTCCCTGTCCAGCTCTCCTCCTGCACCTCTTTTTATTCCAGATAGTCATTGTTGTTCAATGCCAGCTCATAATGTATTCTATCATCACCTGTCCTACACTACTTGCACTGTATATTGCCTGCTGTTTTGTCGACTCAATGTACCTAACCACAAAATGTATATGTACTTGTTCACCTATTATGTTGTATTGATGTACCCTGTAATACCTGTTGTACTCTCCCGGGTCGTTCCTGAAAATAGGCATATAACTTGTCTAGTGTACCTACCCGGTTAACAAAAGCTAAATAAATAAAATAAATAAACTACTTACATGAGCATATGCGAGAGAAAGAGTAGCCTGTTTAGTCCTTGGAATCCTAAGTGAGAGTGGCAACAAGGAAATCAATCGTACCTACTTACACTTTTTTGTTTTTGTGGTGTGTTCACCTTTCCACTTGGGGCTGATAGACACTTCAGCTCATTTTACATCACTGAATAGCCACTTATCAACGTGAATCCGTTTCTGACTCGTGAATTGTAGGAGAAATGTGTCACAATCCGGTTTACGGAGTCATCCAACTGGATTTCCTTTAACTGTGTTTTTTCTTCACGCGTGTAATTAAATTCTGGATGAACTTTTGCTAAAGCAAGAATAACACTAGTTTACAGATTACTGTAAAATACCATCCGTCAGCTTAGTTTAAAGGGAGCTCTCAAAGCATCTAGGTTCTATTGGCTAGTTTTCCCATTTTCTGAAAGTGAAATTTTGTTTCTTTTTATCAGTTTCTCACCTAGTGCTGTGGGTTCCAGGAATCATCCAGAAAATTATTTGAGAATGCAGCTGAGATTAAAATCCAGGGTATGTTTAATTGGAAGTGAGAGCTTTTACGAGGGTACAACTCTTGGCCTTTGCAGTTAGGTTGGCTTTCTGCTAGAGAGTGAGAGATGGAGTGGGCTTATACACTTGCTTTCCAAGTGGAGTAAGCTCAGCTGCCTTAGCCCGGTGCCCAGTAGAAAGTAATTTATTTATTTATTAAGTCTAGGTTTACAAATACCTTTGAGCCAAGGCTCTTTTACAAAGGTTCCACGTCAAATACAGTACAACACAGAAAAAATATGGAATATAACATATTGCAACTAGGAGAAATACAATGCTGTGGTCAGGATAATTCACATCATAAAACCATAGAACTGAATTTAGAAACCAGTAAAGCCAGTAGCTTCTGTGGGACCTCAGACTTGGTACTATTTCTGCTAGAGAGCAAGCAGAATTCAGGATATGGACTGCACAGTTCAGCAAAAGTAGCACAGTAGCTGGATTCTTGCATCACTTCCTCACTAAGAAACACTTCTGATTGGATATTTTTTTGAGAGTTTCCAGTCGAAATAATGTGCGATGGAGTGGGCCCAGAATACAGTGCTCCTAGATTGATTTAACATTTTCCCTGTAACTCCAGGGCAATTTTTCTGTGTTTTCCTGTAGATTACATTATTTCTTATGGAAGTTGAATTGCTGTATTTTCTCTTATAACCAAGGCACGTCTATGGGACCAGTTTCCGTGTAGATGGTTCCATTTTCCTGTAAAATACAGGAATCCCCTTTAGATCTGGGAACCCTGAGAATACTATTGCTTTCTTACTTCATTTGGAAGGTATTGCTTTGTTACAGTGTTACTTGCCTTAACCACTGGTGCTTTGTTATGCTTCTCGTACAGTTATCCTTCCTGTCGTCCCAGTAAAATGGAGCCCACTGAGACCTCACTACTCTGAATGAACTCAGCAGAATCTTTGTCACTTGCCTTATCCTTAAGGGTTATCATCATGCTCAAAGACTTGCGCACTGAGGCAGTCGTTACCCCAAAGGGCATTGGCCGGGAAGCCAAGTTTCAGAGAAATACAAAATCACACATACTTCCATAATGCAAAGCATCATGGGCTGTATATGCAAATCACCACAGAATATTATGCTGGTTCAGCTTTAAGCAGAAATGCACGGTGCCGAAAGCCTTCTCACACAGTCTGCAAAGGGTGCCACTGCAATCACAATACAAGCCAGTGCTCAGCAGTCATTGTTGCAGTCTTGAAGAGTCAAGCCCCATGAAAGCAAGGGTCCTGGATTTCAGGAGGGCAGACTTTGTAACGTTGGGTGTGTGTCTCATGAAGGTCCTAGCGTGTGTGTGTGTGTGTGTGTGGGTGTGGGTGGGGGCTTGAGGAACAGTTGGCCCATCTGGAAAAAAAAAAAAAACATAGTGGAGGCAACAAATCTTTGTGTTAGGCAAATAAACAAAGGTAAGAGAAAAAGACCACTGTGGTTCTCAAAGGAAGTGGCCGTGAGGGTAAGAGTGAAAAAGATGGCTTTCAGGAAGAACAAGGAAACACAGATGGAGGAGGACAGGGTATTGTATCTGGATAAGCAGGGAGGGCAGGCAGGTGCGCAAAGGCACAAACGGAGGAGAAAAATAGCCCAGACAGTAAAGAAAGAGGACAAGACTTTTTATAGGTACATTAGTGAAAGGAAGAAGACAAGGGTTGGGATTGTAAGGCTTAAGTGAGAAGACAGGGAGTGTGCAGAAGGGGACTAGGAAAAAGCAACCATCCTAAACAAATATTTTTGTTCAGTATTTACAGAAGAGGGGGGAGGTGAGGGGCCACAATTAAGTGGTAGGAGGCAGAGCAATAAGGGAAGGGAGGTGGACACTAGTCCATTTACGGAGTAGAGAGTTCTAAAGGAGCTTGCAAAACTGAAAGTGGACAAGACAGTGGGACCAAACAGGATACATCTTAACATGAGTGTAGGCAGGCATACTCCAAGCTCTCCATGGTGTGCAATTTTATTTAAGGGGGGTAGCAAATATGCTCTGAACTGCTTCCTTTTTCCATGAAAACTAACAAAGAAAATGCTAAACCTTTCTGTAATTTTATTCATAGGAGTCGAAACTAGAAGGACTGGTCACTAATACTGTCTTTGCATCCCAAGGACAATACAACTTTGCAGGTTCTGGGCTGGTATGTGGGTGTCTTAGGGAGCAATGCATGGCATTTGTATTTCTCATGCATGGCAACAACCATTGTCATGAGATACAAAAGTTGTATGTATTGTGCCAAATGAGGCGACAAACATGGTCCTGGTGCACATTTTATATTGTCTGGCTACATCCTCGGGGGGTAGCTCACCCCTAACAAGGGAGGGGGTAGCAGTGAGTCCACTTGGTGTGCAGATCTGAAATCCCTGGCTACACCCCTGCGATCCTAAAATATTAAAGGCGTTTTCAGAGGTGCTGGCAGCCCTGTTCAATTATTTGCTGGAAACGGGAGTGGTTCCAGAGGACTGGAGGAGAGCAGATGTAGTCCCTGTACACAAAAGTGGGAGCAGGGAGGAGGCTGGAAACTATAGACCAGTCAGTCTGACCTCAGTGGTGAAAAAAATAAAGAAATCTCTGCTGAAGGAAAGGATTGTAAAACATCTTAAATACAGCAGAGCACAGTATCTGAGGCAGCATGGATTCACAGCGGGAAGGTCATGTCAAACAAATCTGATAGATTTCTTTAACGGGGTGACCAGGGAAGTGGTCCAGTGGGGAGCAGTGGATGTGGCCTACCTGGATTTCAGCAAGGCCTTTAACACCATTCCGCATAAGAGATTTGTAAACAAGCTAGGCAGCCTGGGAATGAGCCCCAAGGTGGTAAACTGGGTTAGAAATTGGTTGAGGGATAGAATACAGAGGGTGTTGGTAAATGGAACTCAATCCAAGGAAAGGAGGCTGACCATCGGGGTGCCACAGGGATCAGTTCTAGGGTCAGTCCTATTTAGTATCTACATAAGTGACATGGTGGAGGGGCTGGAAGAAAAGGTATACCTCTTTGCAGATGACACCGAGATCTGCAGCAGGGTAGACACTCCAGGAGGGGTGGAAAAAAATGAGGAGAGACCTAGGTAAACTACAGGAATGGTCAAGAGTGTGGCAGCTAAGATTCAGTGCAAAAAATGCAAAATCATTCATTTGGTGCACAGGAACCCCGGGAGTCTTACATGGTGGGGTGGGGGGATATGGCCACTAAACAAGAAAGGGATCTGGGGTAATCATATCAAATGACCTAAAGGTGGCCAAACAGTGTGTCAAGGCTGTGGGGAGAGCCAGTGGGGTACTGGGGTGCATAGGGAGAGGTATCACCAGCAGAAGAAAGGAGATGGTGATGCAGATGTACAAATCATTAGTGAGGCCTCAGCTGGAGTACTGTGTCCAGTTCTGGAGGCCGCATCTCTGTACGGACATAGACAGGGTAGAGACAGTTCAGAGAAGAGCAACAAAAATGGTGCAGGGCCTGCACCAAAAGACATATGAGAAGAGACTGGAGGACCTTAGTATGTATACCCTGGAGGAGAGGAGAGAGAGAGAGGAGGGGATATAATTGGGGACCTTCAGATATCTCAAGGGCATAAATAAGGTGCAGGAGGGTAGCATCTTTCAGAAAGACGGATGTTCTAGAACAAGGGGTCATGCTATGAGGCTAGAAGGAAGAGGAAGACTAAGGGGCAATGTGAGGAAGTATTTCTTCCCAGAAAGGGTGGTGGATGCATGGAACAGCCTCCAGCAGAGGTGGTGGGGGCAAATTCGGTAGGGGAATTCAAAAATGCTTGGAGTAGACATAGGGGGCCAAGGGTGCCGGAAGATGGTAAAAGCTGAGGGGACTGAGAATCAAAAGGGCACTTATGAGAGTACAAAGGGCACTTTTTCTATACTAGTTTTTGCCATAAAGAAATAAAAAGTTTAGTGGCTACCGCCCCTTCCTCCCCCTGGTTCCGGCACCTATGAGGGGGGGCCCTAGTGTTCAAAGGCTACGGTGCATAGAAACATAGAAATTGACAGCTGATGAGGATTTCTATGTTTCTATGCACCGTAGTCTTTCCACTTATTTCTCCTTGTCCTGGACAAAGTGCTTTCGATCAGCGGTATGTTGAGTGGTAAGTCTGACAGGGTTAAAGCAGCTGCACAACTTCCCCCACTTGTTCCCTCCCAAATGTTTTTTTTTTTTTTTTTTCTCCTTAGGCACTTGAATGGGGCTTTCCTGGGAACTGCCTACAATTGAAAAGGAAGCTGAGGTGTTTGGCCTGGTAGGGAGGTTGACTGCAGTTCCAAGCTGTGGTTTGAGAGTTCTGACACTGCAGTTTCTTCATGAGATTGCTTCTCCTGCGTCAGCAGTCACAATTAACTAAATGGACAAATTCTAAAAACAACTGCTGCTTCAGACAACAAACTTACTAATTGCATTAACAGCAGCAATGAAAATCTGCAAAAAAACAAAGCCCGATACCAGATTGATCCTCACTGCATAGGACACTCCTGGTGTGTCTGCTGTCTCCTCACAAAGGCAAAAACAACTGAAGACAATGGTGGGAACAGCAGGGCATAACCAAGAGAGTCCTCCCCACCTGTCAGTCAGTTAGGGTGTGCCTCAGTCTCCACGAATGTGTATGGCATAAATCCTGCTGTTATAGCTTCCTCGGATTGAAAGATAGTGGAAAGACAGGTAATAAATACATTTTTTTTTGGGGGGGGGGACAAATCCCCTCACAAGAAATGAGAAAGAACAAACACGGAGAAATGCAAGGAGGCAAATCAGACATAATGACTGCCTATGCTTGTTCATTTGAACGTTTCAGAATTTTTTGAATTTTTATTGGTTGTTGTGCCTCTTATAAGTGCCCCCACCCACACCCACACACACACACACACACACACAGTACAAGTAGACTTTGCTTGACTGGGTAAAGACATCTTGAAAAATAGAATAAAGCCCAGTGGCTGACATAGTATCCCTGTGTCTTCAGCAGTCATCTTCTGTCAACAAGATTTAATAAAAGGTCACGAATGTTGGTGTAAGGCTTGCCACACCAGTATGCTAGTGGTATAGAGCATCTCAGATTGACTCCTGATGCTGCTGTTTAGGTTAGCAGTAGAACTGGGCCATGGCAAAGGGGATGCCTCTTGTAGGCTGATTTTTCTCCTGGGACAAAGAAATATAGGTATGACAGTTTGGAATAATCTAGGTACTACTGAGCTGTGATAGCACTGCCTTTTTGGTTTCCTGGCCGGAATGTTTCTGCCATTTGTGGATGTCAGCAACATGTGGGTAGCACTGCCTGCTTGTAGTTTTAGTTTTTTCCTTCCCATGGAAACTGAGGAAAAACTTTAAATGTTCGCTTTAGAAAGTTTGCAGTTGACAAACCAGATTTATTGATGGCTGCTGAACTGCAAATGTGATTTTTTTTTTTTTACATGTAAAGAAGTCATACCATTCATGAAATCAAGATGTAGTCTGAATTTCTGTTGAACTTAGTTTTAGAGTCTCAGTTTAGACACATGTACAACAGAGTAAGTTTTGAAAGCATTCTCTACTTTTTTTTGTTTTGGACGTGTGATGTTAAATTGACTCAAGTAAGTGTATGAAACCCTATAGCAAGATTCCAAGGTTTCAAGACATTAATAACCCGTGCTTAAAATATAACCTTACTGTAGAGAATGCTTGCTACATGCATATTAAGAGCAAGATGTTAAGTAAATGTTCCTTCAGAATCATTATTCAAAACAAAGTGGGCAGCACAGATTTTGATGACTAGGAGGTTATTCTTCATCTGTATTATTGAATGACCCAGGAAACCTGCTTAGAGGAATTACAGAATAATTATGGTAATATGCAATTATCACCTCATTTTTTTCTGCAGTAACCTCAAGATGTAGTGTAGTATGGGTGTTATAGCAAGTGCTGATAGTTTGCAAAAATACTGACGTTTGAGATTTCATAGTCAATAAGAATAGCTAGAGGTACTTTAAGTGATGAGTTTTCATAATGATTGGAGTCTGACCTTTTTTCGCTGCTGCAGTATGACTACCAGTGTCTGTATTATTAGATCATTTACAAAATATTTCATTAATTTACATTTTTTTTTTTTTGGTTAAGAAGATGTGGTAGACAGTTATGTCATGATCTGTATTGACAGCGCAGACTTTTTGGGAGCCCTAAAAGAGAAAAATGTTTTTATTACTACACTGATTCAAAGTGGTCACACACTGTATGAATAGCAGGGCTACATGGAAAGCTTGTACTGATCCAGTAATTGTTCCAGATAAACAGATTAACAGCTGTTTTGTGCACACCTGTTTCTAAGAAATGCTACTTTGAAATGTTTTAATGAATACAGATACTTATCCTCGGGACAGCTGATTTGGCAGAACCTTTATGTCACAACATTGTTGGAATCTCAAGGGAAGCAACATTCTTTTGGGTCTGAAGTGCATTTACTTACCAAACGTATTTTACTCCCCTAATTTCAAAAACTGTTAGTAAAATACTGTTGTCTGCCAAAGCTTATTTGTTGAACTGAATAGTAATGCACTATATTTTAATTGACTTCAGCAGTGCTGGTTTGACTTGTATTTATCTGTTGTACTGAATGTGGATTTTGGAATGAATTCTTTGTTCTGAGAGATGATCAGTACTGAGAATTCTGATGAACAGTAAATGAAGGAGAATAGGACTTGAATATAGGAAGTCGGCGTGACATTCTAATTCAGTGGGATGTCTTAAAATGATTACCACCCCCATTTCTGGGCATTCCAGTCTTTATTACTATAAAAATGTTACATTTAAGCAGTCTCTTTGTCCATTTGACTTTATCTGTTCCTACTCTTTTTCTTGGCCTGAATTCATAATTCTTAGTTTGACATCAGAATAACACTGAATATGATGTTATAAGCAGCTGATTGACTTCACAACAGAAATAAATAATTTGAACAGATTGTCCCAAGAAAAAAGACCCTATTTATTTATTAATTTTTTACTTTTATCTATTCTTTTTCCTTTCAGCACTGTCTAACCCTTTTGGTCCTGCCAACCACTCAACTTCATAGCCCGCCAAACTGTGGCCCTCACCTTTAACCCCCCTCCCCGCCTTGCACCCCAAGGTAGAGGTGAAGGGGCAGGTACCTCCTCCTCTGGAGACCCATATTGACAGTGAAAGGTACAGTGTGCTGTGCTAAGTCCAAAGGTACCAGCCAGTGCATCATGCAGCAGCTGCATGGAATTTTTCTTGCATATGCAACCCCCCCAGCAAGATTACACACAAGAGCTGCACTGTGTGGGCATGCACACAATTGCATGGCATCTCTCAAAGCCAGTGGTCATCCCCTCCTGCTTTGCTTGCAGTACCCCTGAGGTCACCTATTCGTAGTGCGAAAGCTGAGTTAAGGCAGCCTTCTGCAGAGAAGAAGCGTGTCCGCTGAGATGCTTGATCCTTCTCTCCCCAGCTGACCCTCTGTTGTCCTGGCCTTATTCCTGAACCCAGAAGACCCTGTTTTAATGAAAATGTCTTTAATAAAAAATTGAAAGTCCGGAAGTTCAGAGTTTGGGGAAATTTGTGTAACCTAGCTGAGCTGATGCCAGCTGTCAATTTGTTTTCCCTGGAAACCGGATAATCTGTTTAAGGAAATATCTATATTTGTCTGTAAAATGTTTTGACTTTAGCATAGTATGTATTACAAGAAGAGATATACTCCCTATTTTGTTCTTCAGAAAAATAGATGTTTAATAATTTAGAATTGTGTGATGGGTGTGTAGTAGCTGCACTGTGTCATGTGTTTTCAGTATGTTGATTTGTGGAAGCTTTTCATAAAGTGGATTTGATAATGAGGGCTGTTATTTGAGAGCAGACATGATATTCTGATGGTTTGCCACCCTGCTGTTCAGGGGGTACCAGTGAAGTTAGCTTTAAATGGGAAGCGTCTGTTCTTTCTCCGAACCCCTAACACCAGAACAGATGGGTAGAACATGGAGCACGGAAGGTTTTACCTCTGAGGTGGTAACAGTGAAGCCACTCATTAACACTGAATTTACCACTTCGTTAGCAACGTTTCTTCCTGTTGAGAGAAGCTAGTATAGGATGTCAAATTGACTAGGCATACATTTGTCTAGCTGTATGAATATAACAAGCTTGGACACACAAACCTTTCAAATGAAAGACACAAAGAAAGAGGGCTTTAAATACCACTAATGTATGTTACTTCAGATGTAGTAAATTACATCTGGTGTCCCTCCGAATTATAGGCTATTAGGGAATTAAAGTTATAATTTTTCCATGGGTGTGCAATTTATGATGAAGTTGTAGGAAAAATAATGGTAGAGCATTACAGTACATTTTTCAAGCATGCTCTTCTGTACACTGTTATCTTCACTGGTGCTTCTTGGCACCTGTTTGTGCATGCCCATCTTTTGATGTTCCATGTTTGCAATGCAGATTCCTGCTGGGAGATGTGTTAGCACCATTTTAGAGTGATAACACTGAATATGATCTTATTAGAAGTGTATTTTTGTTCCCATGGAAATTGGTCAATTTTATCAACAGCTAAGAGTTTGAAGTGAGGGAATAATCATATTATAGAAATATACTGGCTTTTTTATTCTCTGATATACTTGGTATTTTAAACTAAGATCAACGGCAGTGTTTCTTCAGTTAGTGGTTAGCTATATTTGATATAGTGTTGCCTTCTATGTCTGAGAATTATGGAACTCTGGTGCATTCTTTTTTGTTATGCCACTGTTTGGAAGTTCTGAAGTGTGGTTAACAACTTTTAAATTCTAAACAATGCATAACAAAGCTGTGTGATTGCTGATTATGGTGGTTAATAGGCACTTACCATACATTATATAGGGATAATGTATGAATCCTCTATCGTTAACCGGTCGGTTAACAATGCGAGAGGTTGCCAGGAGTGACCATGTAAACCCTCGAGGCGAAGCTCGAGAGTTTACGCCGCCATGGCAACTCTCGAGACGGTTAAATTGACCGGTTGCCGATAGAGGGACTATACATTATTTTTATAGTGTATGGTCCCACTATCAAAAAAAAGGGCTTACGTTTTTAAAAGTCTGCTTGTGACCCTTCAGTCCTTCCCGTCGGTTTCCTTCAGTCGGTTTCCGTGTCGGCGGCGCGCCGCAGACGCTCGCTGTTAGTTAACCTATCGATGTGACGAGGATCGATAGGTTAACAACATATCTACGCTACATCGAGTTAACAACCTTAGGAAATGATGATTTCCTAAGGTTAACAGCGTTCTAACATACATTATAAATGAATAACATTGGGTACTGGGGGAGTCCCGTTATGGAAATTGTCACTCACTGTATGATAAGTGGCCACATTTATTATGTCACAGTATTATGGTGTCTGGGTTGGGTTATGTTGGAGAGAGCTTCAGTACCCCAAAGTTGGGAAGAGGCAGTGGACTGTAAACATTTTTTTCTTATAACTTATTGCTATATTTCATGAAAAACAGTTATTGCAATGTAGTAAAACTGATGCAGTATCAGTACTGAAGTTTAAAAAAAATATGGTAATTGCAAAAGATGGTTATTGTTATAGTTTTATGTGGCACTTCTTTTGGAGTTTGTGTTGTGCCCAATTTTTTATATATGTGTGTGCGTGTGTATATATATATTTATAAAATGGAGATGATGATATTCTCCGACTCAAGTGTTCTAATTGTCTAAAACACATCACATGACCATGCGTATATCAGAGCGCAACCACACACCTGCACTTTTACCCCAGTCCAAAACAATTTTGCCATTTTATAAGATAGATAACCCACTCTACAATGTGCGGTCGCACTCTGATATACGCACGCCTTGGGTGGTTGATGCAGTCAGCCTGCGGCCTTGTGCATAGAACGCACACTAAGGCATGTGTATATCAGAGCGCGACCACACACCTAATAGTGGGTTATCTATATATATATATATATATATATATATAGATAGAGAGAGAGGGAGGAAGGGAGCAATATTTATTATGTATTTATTCATTCCTTTAAAATATGGTAACTGGGAAAGGCACACAGAGCCAAAGCTTGTTTCCAGGTGCACCCTGGGGAAAGGGAACATCATGAGCAATATATCAGCAAACATTACATGAGGTGCAGTTGTGAATAATGAGACAATGTGTAGTATACAGGTACTCAATATGACAATGCAATTTTTTGCATGGTGAGCACACCTTCCATAGAACTCAGTGTGCTTCACAGAAAAAGTACAGCAAGAATGCCGGCCTGCCAGTACAGCAGTAGAGCTACCGCCCACGACACTGACAACCCATGTTCGGGAACGAGCCCAAGTTGTCAGAGAGCCAGCCGAGGGAGGTGAGCAGAGCATCCCAGAGGATGCTCTCCACCTCGAGGAGGGAGGGAGGATGATCAAATGTCCCCTGCACTGCCGTCACCTGGGTGACCATGGGTGGCACTGCACTCGGTGCCTTGGAATTGGGTGGAAGAACGTCAACCTGCTCTGACACATAGGCATGCACAGCATGCACCATAGCTCCGTGTCCTAGGAGGAGGGCACCAAAAAAAAAAAATCAGTAGAAAATCCCCGACTGCTGCAGGATGTCTGCTCCTCACCGCAGCCCCACGCCACCTACCATGGTTCTCGCTGTAGTTATACCGACCGAGTCACAGCTGAAGGGATACAGGATCTACAGGAAGATCTGGAAAAGCTGGGGAGGTGGTCCAGGATCTGGCAGGTTGGCTTCAATGCCAAGAAATGCAAAGTTATCCATATTGGAGCCAAGAATCTCAGGACAGAGTACTACCTCGGTGGAGTCCGAGTATCTGCATCACAGGAGGAGAAGGACCTGGGAGTGATGATCACTAGCGACCTGAAGCACTCCATGCAGTGCAAGAATGCAGCTGCAGAGGCAAACAAGATGCTGGTATGCATATCTAGGGGGATCAGTAGTAGGAAAGAGGAGGTTATACTGCCCTTATACAGGTCACTGGTAAGGCCGCATCTAGAGTATGGAGTTCAGTACTGGTGCCACATCTCAAAAAGGACATTAACCTTCTGGAGAAGATCCAGAGGAGGGCCACAGACATAATAGCGAGTCAGCAGGGTAAGGCATATGAGGAGAGGTTGGGGGCACTGAACATGTACTCCCTGGAAGACAGGAGAGAGAGAGAGAGAGAGAGAGAGACAGGGGACATGATTGGGACCTTCAAGTACTTGAAAGAGATAAATAAGGTTGATAAGAAGAGTCTCTTTAAGCTGAGTGGCAACCATAACACGAGGGGGCATAGTCTTAAGCTGGAGAGTGGGAGGTTTAGGAGGGAGGTCAGGAAGCACTTCTTCACAGAGAGGGTGGTGGGCACTTGGAATGCGCTGCCGGAAGAGGTCATCTTGTTGAAGGCAGTGGGCAGCTTTAAGAGAGGCTGGGATATGCATAGGGGGAAGGGTAAGAATCATGGATAGGGAGGATGGGAGGAGTGGGGAGGGCAGGGACATTAGCTGAAGCTGTAAACCCTGCAATATGAGCAGACTTGATAGACCAAATGGTCTTTTTTGCTGGCTTGGGCAAGCCAGGGTACAGCAGAGCTAAGGTGAGTCCCTGAGAAGATAGTTGATGGGGCTAGGTGAGAGGCCCATGACTGATGGGGGACAGCCTACTGTAGGGGCCAAAAAGCACAATAAATTAAAAAAAAGTACAGCAAGAATAATAAATATATACAGATGAGCTTAATAATAATAGTAACTTAACAAGGCATAACAAAAATAAACATCATACAAGTCAGAAACTTTTAAATTCCCAGCTAGAAGGAATCTCAGATTAATTCATCCCAAATGCTTGCAGAACTGCACAGTATTGAGACAGTAGAGATCTGCGAAAGAAGCTGATCACATAGGTACATTTATTTTTACAAAAACAGAATTTTAGAACTCAAGGGTGTTTAATGTGTCTAATTTATGAAGTTGTGTGCTTTTTTTATTGGATTAGAATAAATGTTTTCTTTAATTGAGTGATGGTCAGTATGGATGATGAGAATAAATGTTGGTTTATTTCATAGGGTGATCTTCAATATGGACGACTTGAAGACAGATGTTAACTTCCCTGGTGCTAAAGAAAAGCTGGAAAATAACATCAATGTTATCTCTAGTGAGGGAAATACAGAAACACTTAAGAAGTCACTTGAGAGTCAAACGTCATTTCAGAAAAACAACATGACTGTACCTGAAGAGCGATCAAGGGACAAATCTGCCAGAGCCTTAAGCGGAGCCCATGCAACTCTATATAAGCATTCTGGCGTTCCTACTGTTTCTAATGATGATCGTATCTCACCGAAAGGAAGTGCTGTTAATGGACCAGTTTCACACCACTCCTTAAATAAGACTCCGATTATGAGTAAAGGTAGTGTTTCATTAAGTGTTGCACAATCTGCAGGTCAGCCAACTACAGATTCTAAGATTCCCATGTCAAAACTAGCCCGTGATCTTCAGATACCAACAAAGGGCGTAGATAAGAAGTCAACACAACAGCAGGTTTTATATCTGGTACCTAACGTGCCTACCCAGAATCCAATTAATTGTACAAAAAAATTAACTACCTCTGTCCCAGTTACTGGCTGTGAAATGAGTAAATCTAAAAAAAGTAGTATAAAATCAGAATCATCTTTAACAAGACAAATGGAGAACTGTGAAGAAAATAGAAATCTAATGCAAGAAGAACATACCAAAACATCAGCAGAAACTTCATCAAGCATAGATGACTATAGATCAGAAACTATCAATGATTTAAACTGGGATCCAGAAAAGGAATTTATGCAGTTTCTTCTAACAAATGAAGAAGAAACTGATGAATCCCGTGTTCATTTTGGCTTGGGTTTTGAAAAAAAGAAAAAGCGAGTATTGGATGCTTCCAGTATATATGACTACTCTGATGAATTTTATTTTGATGCATCCGTTAGTCCTAAAAATTCAAAAATGTTTAATGCTAATGTATCAGAAAATATTGAAGAAAAATCATTAATGTTTTATCAAAAGTACTCGTTAAAAAAACACAGCAATGACTCTAAAGTTCTTGATTCAGCCGAAAACCTTGCAAAAGAAACTTTTGATGCAATCAAACAGTCAGGTCTTGCTTCACCAAATGGTAAAGGAGTTAAAGGGCTCTCACCTGCTCAGTCTAGTACTTTGCCATCTGCTACTTTAGCAACAAACAGACATGTACATAAAAAGTCATCTGCTGAACAGGAACCGTCATTTTTTCCTTGCACAAAGTGCAATGTGAATTTTAAGGAAAAGAAGCATCTGCATAGGCATATGATGTATCATTTAGATGGCAACAGTCATTTTCGTCATCTGAATGTGCCAAGGCCATATGCATGCAAAGAATGTGGGCGTACGTTTAGAGATCGTAACTCCCTACTTAAACATATGATTATTCATCAGGAAAGAAGACAGAAATTAATGGAAGAAATCCGAGAATTAAAAGAACTGCAGGATGAAGGTAGAAATGCAAGACTACAGTGCCCCCAATGTATATTTGGCACCAACTGTCCTAAAACATTTGTGCAGCATGCTAAAACACATGAAAAAGATAAAAGGTATTACTGCTGTGAGGAGTGTAACTTTATGGCAGTAACAGAAAATGAATTAGAGTGCCATCGAAGTATTGTTCATGGAACAGTTATGAAATCCTCTATGGGAGCCGATTCATCTTTGATCAAAACTGAGAAAAGGACTTACGTGAAAGATCATTTATTAGGACCTACCAAAAAACCAACTACTTACATGTGCAAGTTATGCCCTTTCACTACATATGCTAGAAGTATTTTAAAAAAGCATATGGTGTACTTGCATCAAATTACTTGCCATGAACAATTTCCAGGCCATCCTGTAGCAGAAAAAAAGAGTGAAATTAACAGAGATCATCTGAATTTAGACAGCAGAACTAAGCAGTTCTTTCAAACGCAACAATCACATACATTTCCAAAGAACTCCATGTTAAAGAAAGATATAAAAAGGTCATTTGGATCAGCTGGCCTGTCAAGTAGTTTTAAAGAGCTCTACAAGAAGAATCCAAAGATTCAAAAAGCAAGAAAAACTCTCCCCCAGTCATCTGCAGCTGTTAGCAGTCAAAGCAGTTCTTCAGCCAAGAGCATTCTATTAAAACGTGGTATTGATCCTAGACATGTTTTTTTTCAGCATGCTCAAAGAGAAAGGAGTGATATCAAAATTAATAGGACGTCTCTTTATAGGGTTAAATATGAAAATCGCAACAAAATTAAGTATTTGTCAAATAAGCTTTATCCACTGAATATTAAAAAAGAAGATACAAGCTATACTGGTTCAACATACATAACAAAACCGGAAGGTGCCTATAATAATTTTCGTCCTTTTGGCTCTCTCAGTGTCGGTGAAAAACTACTAAAAGAAAGTAGAGATGGTATCACCAAAACTGCAAAAGATTTTGTTCGAAAATTAAACTGTGATCGCCCAAATTCTGGTGAGAAGTTGGACCAGCATCCAGATGATGTACATAAAATGAAACGTGTAGTATTACAAAAAAATGATCTCTATGCAAAGAAGAAAATGTGGGATTCAAGAGCTCATGATAAGTATAATGAATACACTTCACAGGCTGTAGGCGATAATTTTAAGTGTAATGAAAAGAAACAAGAGGATGTGGACGTGTGCCAAGTAGGCTATAATGCATACAGTGACCATATAGATGGTGACAATGATAAAGAGAGTAGTCACCAGCGTCACAGTAAGTTCTACTTTGACTATTATGAAGATGCTGAGAATAACAAGCACCCACTAGATGCACATGATACTGACTACTTAGAAGGTTTAGAACTGAAGTTGCCATATGGCTCTGATTTCAATTGGGACGAGTTACCGTTGGAGAAAAAGACATGCCCATATTGTCCGGCTATATTTGAAACTGGTGTTGGATTATCCAATCATGTCCGTGGACATCTTCACAGAGCAGGGTTCACTTATGAAGCTCGTCATGTAGTGTCACCAGAGCAGATAGCATCTACTGACAAGGTACAGCATGTCAGAAGGGCTGGGACCCCTGTTAAGCGTGTTAGAAAAGGTAAGCACCTCTCTCTTTATTTTGGTGGTATGTGATGCCCAGGTTTCTTGCAGGTCATTTTATCTGTCACACCTGTCCTCAGCTGTGAGTGGTGGTCTCTGAGATCCCACCACATTCTACTCATAACTTGGGTGCAAGTGGTACTCATGGGCAACAAACTGCAGCCCTCTGTCCATTCAGAGTAAATGCATCACTTCTTTGATAATGTCTGTCCTCCACATCCCCGTGTGCAAGACACCCACAGTCACTTATAAATGCTGGTCTTACTGGGCGAGTCCAGTTTCTGCATTTTTTTTTTTTTATATACATTTTATGACTTTCCATCCTGCCCAGTAGTACAGGCTCTCCTTTAGCCTATCCACAAGTCTTTGATTTTGTACCTATTGGAGTCGTCACTGCTTGCATTCAAATAATAAGTGTCTGTCTCCTCATGTACTGTCCCCAGACGTATCCCTCTGGGTGGTGGGGCCATCCATCATAGAATAGTGCCAGCTAGAACTTTCCTGACCAGGAATGGACTCCGAGGTCTGGGCGTTGCCTCTAGGCAGGGGAGTATGGTGAAGTGTCATCGAGGCACAGGTCAGGAAGCATAGGAAGACCAGGAGCAGGTATAAAGCTCTCAAGTAGCATTTTATTTTTTGCCAATAACAGTAAAATAAAAAATAAAGTTGTTCAGTATAACTGTTTACAAAGGTAGTACAGACACAGAAAACAAAGTCTTTCATCTGAGGATATTTCTAATTCAAGTTTCAGTCTTGCTCTCTCACTAGCAGAAGTATTGCTGCTCTTTTTATAAGTCTTTGTCTGGGAACTTGTTAAGAAGACATCTGTTTTTCAGAAAATGTTCTTTTTCAGTTTCCTTCCATGCAGGTGCAGCAAAACCATACATGTTGTCCCAGAACTGAATGACCTGTTCATAGCTCTGCAGAGAGTTTGCAAACCAGCATCTCAGGTTAACCCACTGAGTTCCAAATAGCTTTTTGCAATAATTTCAACAATATAACTATGTACATTTTCAAACCAAGGGATCACAGTTTCACATTAAGATTCACACATATTTTATAATTTCAGATATGCAAGGGGGAAGAAAAGGTAGAAACAGCAGGTGAAGACCGATGGAATTGAAGGGTAGAGACCGTCAGAATGACCAGTTCCTAGATCTCACAGCAGAATTTGACTGTGCAGTCAGACAGACAAGAGACAGAACAGAAGAGGATAAAACAGATCCTTGCTTTTAACTTTTTTTTTTTCCTTTGTATTTTCTGTTTTTGCCACTTCTGGCCACCAGTCATCACCCCAGTTACAGACCCCCGTACTTCCACCTCCAATGTTGCCTGTACTCTCCCGGCACCCCTAGCTTACCCCCAGGGGGTAGGGTCACGGCACCAGGTCCTTTAGTGCCGTAATCCTGGTAACTGTCCAGGAAGAGCTGGCCTGGAGGCTAATTGAAACTGGGGGCAGGCTTCATAGAGGCAGCCAGCTGCGAATTTTCTCCCCTCTATGGGGACAGGAACATGCAGTGACGACCAGCGCCTGCCCCGCCCCTGACGTGCTGGCGTCAGTGCTGCGGTACACCCAGCCTCCGCCAAGTGTCCGTAGTGCACCGGACACACTACCCGCCCTCTCTCCTGGAGAAGGAGAGCAGTTGCAGGACGCATGATCCTTCACCCCCAGCCGGCCCTCCTGCAACCCAGGTCCGTTCACGAACCCAGGTCGACACTTTCAACTTTTTCTATGTAGCAAATGGAACAGGGTCTTATTCAACCCTGTCACACGAAGCCATGAGTGCTCTAATGCAACTGTTATTTTCCTCTGTATTTCTTCCTGCCTATATGGCCACGCATTGTGACATGGCTCAAGACAGGAGACTTTTCTTGCCAGTCATAAGTGGAATGACAGCAGTCCCCCCCCACCCCACACACACCTCTTGACTGACAGTGGCTTGCATAGGAATGGATGCATGATGCCAGTTCATCATGTGTCATTGTCTTGCATCACACCAGTATCAGGCTTTCACCCTCCTGTCTGAAGCTGCATATTCTTACCCACAGGACTCCGTCTCTTTTGGCCACTGGGGGCAGTCATGTAAAGGCAGGCACCATCAAATCTGAGGTAGACCGTATCTGAGACAGACGCCCAGTACAGCCTTTGCTACCTGGCATGTGGAACTCCAATCCCTGTTTAGGGAAAGACACACAGCATACCAGTTTGTTGCCTCATTTCTTGCTTTGAAAATTGGGAAACTGCTATACTGAAATGATAACAATATAATAAACAAGGCATGTCAAAATATATGAAATACAAGCCAGCCCAGTGGTGCTGAGGGTTGAGATGCTGGACATCACAACTTGCGCCACGCCGGTGACCCGGATTCGGGAGCGAGCCCGGGCCACCAGGGGTTGGCTGAAGGGGGAGGGCAAGGAGCCGGACGAGCAGCTGCAAGGTAGATCTTTCCAGTGAGGGGCGTGGGGGTTCCCCAGCTCTTGGCTGCCACCCGGTGGAGGCTGGGTGGCAGTCCCAAGCAAGGGGGGAACCTGGCATTAGGCCAGGAGGGACCATTACAGGAGCTGCGGAGCATATGCGTGACCGTGATCTGGGATCCCGGGTAACGAGGGAGAAAAACAGAAATACCATGGCTCCCCCCGTTGTCAAGTAAGGCGCAGAGGTAACGGGGGAGCAAAAAGCTTTCTGGAAAAAAAAACAAACATATCAAATACAGTTTAAAAGAATACTATTTTTGCTATATATGATATGAAAACAGACTAAAAGTAACTACATTACATCCACATTTTCCACCCCTTTCTTTCATGTTCTACATACTCTGGTCCCTGCAGCATCCTACCCCCCCCCCCATCACTGACCTTCTCACCGACTTTCTGGTTGACCACCACTTGCTCAAGACCATAGACCATAGAAGGTGGTGGGTGGCTTAACATGTCCTGCAGGGCGTGCAGGGTTGGGTCAGGGCATTTTCCTCCAGTGTCTATCCTCCACAGGGCATCAGGGTGCAGTGTTGTACATGCATGCAACCCTGCCTCTGCTGATGTTCTCACTCACGCTGCCCCCTGGCCTATACCAGGTGGCAGCCCTGTAGTGAGACACCAGATCCCCCCCCACCACCACCACCACCACCACCACCATGGGGGAGGAGAGCTGTTCCTGAGATGCTCGATCCTCCTTCCTAACCCAGGTCACCTGCGATGTGACAGACCATACTACCATACCCCCATTTTAAGGTTATGTATGAAAACTAGGCCATTGAGTTGTGACTCATAATTGTTTTTGATTGCTTTGTGTTGTAATGAATCTTTGTTATATATAATATGCAATATTTTTGGCTCCCTTGAACAACATAATGAATATTGTAATGGGGTTGGTGATATTGTGTCTCCATTTCCAGCAGAATAACAGCAAATATTTGAAATTATGGATTCATATGTTTATCTGCATATACTTATATGAAGCTGTATGGTACTTGTTCAGAATCTAAGATCTTACTTCGAGAGGGCTCTTGCAGTAGGTATTCACATATAGGACAAAGCCGCCAGGCGACAGGACCCCACAGAAAAATGTCTAGCTAACGTCTCTGGCGAGGACCCGCCCGTCAGGTGACCGGGGTCATGTAGCGTCGGTATAAAGGCGAGTCCACCACACACCTGTCCAGTTCTTTCCGGCCGTCAGCTTCTGAAAGTTCCTTGCAGTAGAACAGCGATCGTCAGTTCGTTCGTCGATCCTAAAGTTTTCAACTTTTTCGACCTTTTTTCTCGATTTATTTAATTTTCTTGCAATATCTGCTGTGTATGTCGTCTCTGACGCCCTCCGAATCGCATAAAAACAAGTGCGACTCATGTGGATGTGGTTCTCAGCTTCCACACAAGGACAGACACTCCTTGTGCCTTTTGTGTCTGGGCCTTGACCACCCCCTGGAGAAGTGCCAGCACTGCCAGAAGTTCAACTCTATTACCCACAAGAGAAGGCAGCAGTCCCTGAAAGCCCATCTCCTCAAGAAGAAAATAGCCTCCATGGAAAAAGAGTTAAAGAAGCTGAGGCAGGCGTCCACTTCCCCCGAAGGCCACAAAAAGAAGCGTGATAGGTAGAAGGAGTAGGAGTCGCCTTCCACAGCAGCTACGACTTCGGCTGGAGTCGCAGCCCTCAAGGTTACATCCCCTCCGGGGGATTGCTCCTCGACAGCCATCTTGGTGGCTACCAAGAAGGTGTCACTCCTTCCGTCGGGTTCACGCTTGGACCCTTCAGGAGCCTCTGCTCCTGTCAAGGCCGCTTCTCCTTTGCTTCCTTCCGGTTCGAGTGGGTCCAGTTAGTTGGACATCGGTCCTACCGACACCCATCCAGGCACGGCTGCTAAGCCGCTCACCTCTCCGGGTGATCGCCCAGCCCAGCCCCCTTCCGACAAGGCTGCCATTCCTTCACGGCCTTCCTTGGACAGGGAGTCCGATAAGTCGGGCGCTGGCTACTCCAGCGTCCGCCCGGACACTGCCGATAAGATGGCGGCCGGCTCCTACAACGACCGCCTGGTCAACCAGCCTGCACCCAGACCCTGTAGTCATGTCTGACGCCCCAGGCTCTCTGCAGTAGATAACCCCGTTGCCCACTGAGGTTCCCATGTCCCCTCGGTGTACACCCGGGGATTTCAACCCTCCTTCCCCAGTTGAGACTGCCCTTAGGACGCTGCCATCAGGGTTCCCCCCCTGCACCTGATCTCTGACGCTGGATCCTCAGACGCTGGTTCCAATGCCGGCTGACCCGATGCCACCTCCCGGCATCCCTTTGCCCGACAGAAGACCCGTTCCTCCATCAGGACAGTCATACCCGCTCAGCGGTGTACCTACGCAGACTGGCCGCGCCAGCGTGGCGGCGTTTCCTCCGTTGGGCCCACCAGCAGAGCCTTTGTCGGTCCCTAATGCTCCGTTAGAGCCCCTCTCACAGGGTACCCGACACTGCAATACCCCGCCCCTCAGTATCCGACGCTGCATTACCCGATGCCACAGTACCCGATGACTCAGTACCTGCCATCAGGCTACAGATACTCCTATTACGGGTACCCACACTACCCATATCCCCCACCTCCACCGACCACTCCACAGCCGCTGGCAGATCTGAAGGAGACCGTGGCCTCCTGGTGGGCTGAGGCCAGGGCTCAGATCACCAAGGAGGTCGAGAGTCATCTCCTGATATCGGTCCCTACACCGGACCCCCTACGTCGGAGACAGGAGACTGCCTCCCCTCTACCCGATGCCAGAGAACCTTCTGGCACCCGAGGTGGGGAAGACATGTGCCCACGGGAGCTCCCCAGAGGGGACGTTCCTTTCCCTCCTAGGGAGGAGTCTGCTTCTTCTTCTTCCTCAGAGTCATCTGACTCAGACTCCGAGTCCGACCACTCTGATCATGGAGACGAATCCCGTACTCCAGAACGTCCAAGGCCGAGGGATCCTCCAAAGTCCCTTCCAGAGGACCCTTCCTTTCTGGAGCTCTTAAGAAAGATCCAGGAAACACACCAGTGGGAATCAGTGGAGTCAGACCCACAGTGTAAGAAACTTGCTGCTCATTTGGATCTGCCCTAGACCACTCCCACACTGATTCCACCCTAGGTAGAGCCTCATGCCGATCTTGTTTCTATCATTTGGAAACAACCTTCCACGCTAGCCCCACCCCTTCCGAGGAAGGCGGATAGGCTGTACCAGGCTCCGGAGGCTATAGACTTTCTCAGTCTTCACCCCAAGGCGGATTCGGTTGTCATCAGCGCTGCCCATGGCCGCTCCACCAACCCTAAACATTTGAGCTTGTCCCCACCTGACAAGGAATCCTGGTTTCTGGATCAGTACGGGAAGAAGATCTATTCCTCTTCGACCCTAGCTATTAGGGCCCTCAATTACGTAGGCCATATGGGGGATTTCCAGAAGTCCATCTTTAGCGAGGTGGAATCCAAGTTGGACTCGCTACGTGATTTGCAAACTAAGCAGGAACTGGGAGACTAGTCCGTTCCTTTCGTTCGGCCTGTCGGCACGTGCTTCGTGCCACTTATGATGTGGGGGACACAGCTGGCAGGAGCTCAGCTTTCACCGCGGGCCTATGGCATCATGCCCGGCTCCATGTGTCGGGATTGGTCCCTGAAGTTCAGTCCGCTGTTCAGGATGCTCAGGGTTCGATGCTGTTCGGGGGTGATGTCAAGGACATCATTACCGAATTACAAGAGAAGGACACTGCACTAAAGTCTGTCCAGACTTTGTACAGACCCCCTCAAGGGCAGCGATGTCCTTTTCATTGCCAAACCCAACAAAAACAAAAGCCTCAAGGAAAGCGTGCCAACAAACATTGGGCCCCCCCAGCACAAAGTCCGTGGGAGCCTTGGCTGCTGTGCTGCCCCACACCTCCTGACTCCATTACAGAGAAACTGGTAGGGGGAGATTCCCCTCCCATCTGCCGGGTTGGGAGAGGATAACATCGAACGCTTGGGTGATCCAGCTTATATCTGCCAGATACTCAATAGAGTTTCTGTAGAAACCTCACCGAAAACCACCCCATCAGTCATCTTACTCCCTGCAACCTCTTCTTCTGGTTCCAGAGGAAATCATATCCCTTCTGTCGAAGGCGGCGACAGAGCCATTCCCCAATCACCTTTGGGGGATGTATTACTATTCCCATTTCTTTCTAGTTCCAAAGAAGACGGGAGACTTGAGGCCAGTTCTAGACCTCAGCTCCCTGAACATGTTCGTGGAGTACAAACGTTTCAGAATGCTCTCCTTGCAGAGCCTTCTACCTTTATTCCAGCCGGAAAGTGGCTGTGTGCCCTGGACATGCAGGGATGCAGCTACACTTCATATGCCTTCCATCACAAATACCTCCGTATTTGTTTTCAGGGGGACCACTACCAATTCAAGGCCCTCCCATTTGGTCTCTCCTTGGCTCCCCAAGTGTTTACCAATTGCCTGTCAGTGGTAGTGGCCCACCTGCATACCCAGGGTGTGCAGGTATTCCCATACCTGGACGATTGGCTCCTGGCGGCCCCGTCCTGGGAGGAACTACTGCACTCCCTTTCCCTTACCCTGCATGTTTTTACCAGCGTGTGTATCACCAGCAGCCAGGCCAAGTCCCACTTGGTCTCTTGTCAATACCTCCAATTTATAGGGGCGATACCAGACATGACCACAGGCAAAGGCTTTTTGCCTCTGGACAGGTCGAGACCCTTCAGAATCAGGCTCGTCCTCTGTCTGGTCGCAGGCAGGTCGGAGCCAGGTCAGTCCTCCACCTCCTCAGGCTAATGGCAGCTGCCATTCTGACAGTCCTGTTCGCTCGGCTCCATATGAGGATCTCTCAGTGGACGCTTCGGTTGCAGTGGGACCAGACCATGGACGATCTCGACCAAGAAGTGCTAGGGTCGGATCCCATGACCAGGACTTGCACTGGTAGATGGTTCAGGAGAACCTGTGTCTGGGAGTTCCTTTCTGCATCACTCCTCCTTCCCAGACGTTGACAACCGATGCATCATGGGAGGGCTGGGGTGCCCACCTGAGGTCTCACAGGACTCGGGGCAGCTGGTCCAGATTCGAGCAAAATCTGCACATAAATGTGCTCGAACTGAGGGCAGTCCTTTATGCCGCTACAGGCTCTTCTTCCCTTCATTCTTCCCGGTCTTCCTCTCGTCCATTCAGACAACATGTGCGTAGTCTGGCACCTCAACAAACCGGGAGGAACATACTCCTATCCCCTGTGCCGGGAAGTGATGAGAGTCTGCTATCGGGCAGCCCAGCACCAGCTTCACCTGACTGCAGTTCACATTCTGGGAGTGGAAAACACACTGGCAGATGAACTCAGCCGGTCCTCAGCCAGGTCTCATGAATGGGAGCTAGATCAGCAGGTCGTAAATGACATTTTTCGGCAGTGGGGGACATCTCAGTTAGACCTCTTCACCTCCCCCCAAAATTCAAAACTTTCTGCCTACTACTTGCTCTCTCCAGGGCGAGATGTTTTTTGGCGGGATGCTCTGTCTCTTTCTTGGAGGAACAGATTAGTTTATGCCTTCCCTCCAATTCCTTTGATTCTGAGGGTCCTGAACAAACTCAGATCAGAAGGGGTGCGAATGATTCTCATCGCCCCCTTCTGGCCCAGGCAATTTGGTTCTCTTTTCTGCAGCAGTTTTCAGAGGAACCTTTCTCTTCCTCTTCCTCTGTCGCAGCAATTGTTGACCCAGGATCAGGGGACCCTTCTTCACCCAGGCCTCAAATCCCTTCATCTCCATGCGTGGCTCCTGCAGTCGTAGCTAAAGCCCGCTTCTGAGTCTCTCCTTTAGTAGCGGACATTTTGGTAGCGTGAGGAGGCCTTCCACCAAGTCCATCTACGCCATGAAGTGAAAGCAATTTTCCATCTGGGCAGGCTGTAAAGACTTGGAGCCGTTCTCGTGCCCAGTCAACAAAGTCCTGGACTACATGCGTCACCTCTTCGACCTGGGTCTCAGCCATTCCTTGTTAAAGGTTCACTTGGCAGCTATTTCAGCCTACCATATTCCCTTTGGGGACAGGACTTTTGCGCAGTTGGAAGTCTCTGAGACTTTTCTTAGAGGGGTTCTCCACTTCAGACCCTCCATTCGCATTCCTCCCCCATGGGACTTGAATTTCATCCTGGAGAAGCTCACACTGCCTCCCTTCGAGCTTACAGCAGAAGCAGACTTAAAGTTCCTCTCTTGGAAGATGCTCTTCCTAGTGGCCAACACTTCTGCTCTGTGCATTTCCAAGCTCCAGGCCTTGATGTGTAAAATCCCGTATTTGATTTTCCACAAGGAACGTGTGGCTCTACACCAACCCTAAGTTTCTCCCTAAGGTGGTGGCTGAATCTATGCTGAATCAATCTTTTGAGCTACTCGCTTTCTTTACGCAACACTCCAGTCAAGGGGAGTACCTTTTATATACTTTGGATGTTCACAGAATCCTGAGATACCACACCAATCGGACTAAGGCTCTCAGGAAGACTGATCAGCTCGTTGTCTCTTTTGCTCACAAAAGAGAAGGCAGTGCTGTTTCTAAGCAGTGCCTCTCAAAATGGTTGGCGAATTGTATCACTTTCTGTTACGACAAGTACAACAAGACCTTTCCAGGTCAAGTCAGAGGTCGCTGTACCAGAGGAGTAGCTGTCTGTACTGCTTGTTTCAAGACTGTGTGAGCGGCAGACATCTGTGCAGCCACAACTTGGACTTCTGTCCATATCTTCACGAAACACTACAGTTTGGACATTGCCTCTTGTCGTAGAGCAGGCTTCGGGTTGGCTGTCCTACAAGGTTTCCTCTCATGAGACATGTTCAGCCCTGAGGTTTCATGTTATTAATGATAATCCTCCTCCTGAGTGTTTTTCATTGTTCCAGACTGCTTGGGACTCAGTCCTATATGTGAATACCTACTGCAAAAGCCCTGTCGAAGTAAGATAGTACAGTTACGTAAGAACTTACCGTAACAGTAGATCTTCAAGAGAGGCTCTTGCAGTAGGTATTCCCTTCTTGCCCTCCGTCCCCCTAAGTTTCTTTGCTTCATTTCCATTGGGGGAAATTATCCTCTTCGCTCTCGTCTTGCCTCTTTTGGCATTTGGCGGGGAAGAACTGGAAGGTGGACATGGGGGACAGCCCCTTTATACCGATGTTGCATGATGCCTGTCACCTTATGTGAGGGTGGTCCCCCACCAGAGACTGCTAGCTAGAAATTTTTCCGTGGGGTCCTGATGCCTGGCGGCTTAGTCCTATATGTGAATACCTACTGCAAGAGCCTCTCTCAAAGATCTACTGTTATGGTAAGTTCTTACGTAACTGTACTTTTTCTGATTTTGAGGATTAAATCAAAGTTACTGTTGAGATATAAAAACATTTCAATTTCTTAATTTCTTTAGCAATAGTGAAATCCGAAAACCCGTTTGAACATTCTTGCATTTTGTGTGGAGGGTGGTTTGATACCAAGATTGGATTGTCAAATCATGTTCGAGGACATCTAAAAAGACTTGGGAAAACAAAGTGGGATTCAAATAAGTCTCCAATCTGTGTTCTAGAAGAGATGTTACAAAATGAAGAAAAATTTGCAAAAATTTCAAAAGTTTTGAACAATAGGCGTATCATTCCGAGACCATTTGTATCTCCCAAATTTGCAAAAAGTGACAGCTTGTTCTTTTCATCAAGTGGCATTCCATTTGAAGTACACAACCGTGGCCTCGAGACTAAAGCATTGGCCATGCCTGTAGAGCAAGATGATCAGAATCAGCATGTAGAGACAAAGCCAGTATTGCAGGATGAGAAAAGTCTTCAGTCAAGTACACTGATTGAACTTCTTAAAAAAAAGAAATCGGAAGATGAAATTGATGATGGAACTCCCCTTCTTAAGAATACTGCACAAACTGCACGGAAGAGAGTCATTCAAAAATATGTTATTCCTTTAACAGAAGACAACACTGTATTACTGTATCAGCCACAAAAAGTAACAGACTCGTCTTTGCAAACAGGTATTTGAACGTTTATACAAAGTTTAATAATTTTGTCTCAACAAATAGTCCCACTTTGTGCAAATTATAGAATAAGTTACTGTTATGTAATGTTTGCTGTTATTGGGACAACCAGTGAATGCAGTGGTATCACCTGTGATGCATGCCAGCTGGGTTCAGGAGCAAGCCTGAATCTTCAGGGGCAGGCCTTGGTGAGGGGGCGCTGGTTGATGCCATGCATAGCCACATATTATGGTGCCGGCACTCTGTAGCCCCACCCCTCCTGACTGTCCACTGGTTTCCCCCTGCACATTAGACAGCCCCATGGAAAGTTGTACCTGTCAGTATTCCCAAGGAACCCACCATGGAGGAGATGCCCTCCATGCTGGCCCCTACCCTACCCCCGGTAGCAGGTACGTGACAGAGAAAGTTAGTGGATGGAGCTGGGAGGTAGACTGGCAAAGGTGTGAAATAATTGCTGTTATTATTTACGTAAGCAGTCAGACTCGACAGGGTGTGGGGTGTTGAGGGATACCTGCATGCATGCCCAGGGTGTAGTAAGGCCCGACACCCCAGTTGGATGGCTTTACAACAGCTTGAAGTGCAGGTTTCCTCCCACACCACACACCCTGAAGGGTCTTACTGCACTTAAAAAATGGGCTTTTGTCAGCCCAGTGGTGCTGAGGGCTGAGGCGCCTGCCTTACCTCATGCCAAGCCGGTGACCCAGGTTTGGGAGCAAGCTCAGATCTCCAGGGGTCAGCCGGGGGAGGAGAAGATTGAGTACCCAGAAGACTGCTCTCCTCTCCTGGGGAAGGGGGTTGTTAGACGGTGGATCCTCAATGTCTGGCAGCTCCCAGTGGTGACTGGGACAACTGCAGCTGGAGGACACTCTGGAAGAGGGGAGGTGACGGCGAACATCCTATGGGCGGGTGCGGGAGCGTGCCCGCCATGCGCTGGACATCATTGCATGTCTGTGTCTCTACGGAGGTCACAAACGAGGAAAAGCCCTGTCATCCAGGATGATGACGGGCCCTGCAGTTGGCCCTGAGGCCCGTCACCAAACCCTGCCCAGTCAGACCTCTACATTATCCTCCACCTCGCACCACCAGCTGTCTAGATTTCGTGGAGCACCAGGGTGAGATGGTGGCTCCACTTTGTGGGGTAGAAGCCGGGAGGTCGGCAGGTCAGGGTGTAGGTGGAGCTCCGGAGGGAAGCCTGATCTGGGAGGTTATCAGGCCAAGCGGGAAATTGACCAACTGACAAAGGGTCTCATCTGAGGGAGATCCTAAGGGGCCGGTGATCGGAGGAAAAAAGAAAGAAAATGGGCTTTTGTGGTAACAATTTTAAAAAAGTATTTTAAATCATATAAAGTTTTATATGTAAAATAGCCCTTATGCTTGAACAATGCCAGCTTCTTTTTTAGAGAGCTCTATTGGCAGACATTCTTGTGGCTTTGGAATGCTTGGCCAGTGACGTTTCAGGATTTTTCTAGAAGACCACCAAAAAAAGAGCACACAGCAGCTGCAGAGGTTACAACATTTTATTAAATACAGAAGTGCAGAGTGCCCCAAAGGAAGGAGATTTTTTATTTATCTATTTTAATACTATGAATGTGCACAGAGAGTTGGCATGTGCTTTTTTAGCAGGTATTGTGCCAATCAGTTCTGTTTTTATTGCACTCTATTGCACCAATCAATGCTTTTTTTTATTTTTTTATAATCTCTATTTAGCCTTCTACGTCCTGCGGATCCCACCCTTCGGGAGCGCCAAGGAGTCATCCCCCTGCCTCACTCGCCCTGCCCGATACTTACCACCTGGTCCCCAAGTAGCTGTGGCTTCCCTGCCAAGTGGGGCCGAGGTGGGGCAGGAGGCACCCCGATACTGTAAGTGGCATCGGATCGGAGGTAGTCAGGCAGATGAGGGCATATCGGGGGCACGCTGCAGGCGCTCCGTCTTCCCGGTGTTCGCAGGCATTTTCACGCTTTCCTAAGGAGGAGTGGCACATCCTTAAGCCAAGGCATTGCTGCTGGTGTCGCCACTCCCCATCCCCGATGTCAACTCTGTGCCTGCCGTGCCCCTGGTTTCCGCCAGGGGCCAGTCTTGCATTGAGTATGGCTCCCCCTCCAACCCAGGAGAGGAGAACTGTCCTCCGGGCACTCAGTCCTCTCCTTCCCCTGCGACCCCCAACTTCCCAGGTTCGTTCCCGAACCCGGGTCACCAGCGTGGCGCAAGGTGTGGCATCCAGCTCCTCAACCAGGGCTGACTTTGCCAAAATGGGTGATGCCTAAGGAATGCACTAGCAAATGGGCAGGAAGGAGGGGTGGAAGAACAATGGGGAATAATAAAAACTGCAATCACAGAGGTAACAGGCCTTTGTGTGAAGCAAATAAAACGAAACGATGTAAGAAACCACTATGGTTCTCAAAGGAAGTGGCAGTGAAGGTTCAAGAGAAAAAGAAAGCATTCAGGAAGTATAAGGAATCACAGAAGGAGCAGGACAGAGAACTGTATCAGTTAAAGCAAAAGGAAGCTGGGAAGGCAGTCAGAACAGCAAAGGCCCAAACCGAGGAAAAGATAGCCAACTCGGTTAAGAAGGGGGATAAAACCTTTTATAGGTACATCAGGGAGCAAAGGAAGACCAAGGGAGGGATAGTGAGGCTTAATAAAGGGGAGAGAGGTGGGCAGAGGGTGACTGTGAAAAGGCAGAGATACTAAACAAATATTTTTACTCAGTATTTACAAAGGAAGAGGGGGAGGTACCTAAAACAAACAGTAGAAACACTCTGGATACAGAAGTTGATACCAGCCCATTTACAGAAGAAAGGGTTCTGAAAGAACTCTTAAAACTGAAGGTGGACAAAGCAATGGGGCCTGATGGGATTCATCCCAGAATTCTAAAAGAACTAAGGGTAGAACTAGTGACACCACTGACTACCGTCTTTAACAAATCATGGGAGGATGGGGTGGTACCCGAGGACTGGAGGACGGCAGATGTGATTCCCCTTCACAAAAGTGGGAGCAAGGCAGAAGCAGGAAACTACAGACCTGTTAGTTTAACCTCAGTGGTAGGGACAATGATGGAATCACTTCTGAAGGAAAGAATTGTCGAGTATCTAGAGGCCAGAGGGGCACAGGACCCAAGGCAGCATGGATTCTCAGCGGGAAGGTCATGCCAGACGAATTTGATAGATTTCTTTGACTGGGTGACCAAAGTAGTAGATCAGGGAGGGGCTGTGGACATGGCCTACCTAGACTTAAGCAAGGCATTTGACACAGTCCCACACAAAAGATTAATATACAGGTTAGCCAGCCTGGGAGTGGGTCCCAAGATGACAGCCTGGGTAAAGAATTGGCTGGAGAATAGGACACAGAGAGTAATAGTAAATGGAGTCCACTCTGAAGAAGGGGGTTACTAGTGGGCACCGAGGGTTCAGTATTAGACCGGTCCTCTTCAATGTCTTCATAAGCGACATTGCAGAGGGACTGGAAGGAAAAGTATGTCTCTTTGCAGATGACACAAAGATCTGCAACAGAGTTGATGCACAAGGTGGGGTGGAAAGGATGAGAAGGGACTTGGCAAGGTTAGAGGAATGGTCAAATGTATGGCAGCTTAGATTCAATGCTAAGAAGTGCAAGGTAATGCACCTGGGAAACAAAAACCCAGGGGAAGAGTACACAATGGGGGGTGAGATACTAACAACAACAAAAATGGAAAGGGACCTGGGGTAGTCATATCAGATGACCTAAAGGTGGGCAAGCAATGTGAGAGGGCAGCAAGGAGGGCTGGGGGGATACTGGGATGCATAGGGTGAGGCATCACCAGTAGAAAACAGGAAGTTGTTATCCCTCTGTACAGACAACTGGTCAGACTCCATCTGGAGTACTGCGTGCAGTTCTGGAGACCCAGTCTCCGCAAAGACATAGACAGGATGGAAGCTGTCCAGAGGAGGGCAACTAAAATGGTGCAGGGTCTGCACCGGAAGACATATGAAGAGAGACTTAAGGAGCTTAATATGTATAGCCTTGAGGAAAGGAGGGAGAGGGGGGACATGATAGAAACTTTCAGGTACCTCAAGGGAATCAACAAAGTCCAAGAGGGTAGCATCTTTCAAAAAGAGGTGTGCAAGAACAAGGGGCACAATTTGAAGATGGGGGCAGCTCAGAGGTAATTTAAGAAGTATTTTTTCACAGAGAGGGTTGTGGATGCATGGAGCAGCCTTCCGGAGGAGGTTGTGGAGTCAAAACAGTGGAATTCAAGCATGCATGGGACAGTCATAAGGCAATTCTAGGGGGTGGGGGCAGGAAGAAGTAGGCTGCTGGTTAACTAGGATCTGCAGCTTATTCATTAGGTAGGGGAAATGGGCAGACTGGGTGGGCCAAGCGGTCCTTATCTGCCGTCAAATTCTATGTTTCTATGTAACCCTCAGCAGCCCGGGGCCGGCGATCAGTGCTGTTTTTGTTGCAGTCTGCACTTTTATGTTTGATAAAATATTGTACCTGTGCAGCTCCTCTGTGCATATTCTTTTTTGGCTATCTTGTATTTGGAGGTACTGTGACAGAAAATTAGCATTCCTTTTTCTGAATGGTTCCTGAGCTAGTGAAGCCAAAACAGACAGACAGGAAGATAATGCAAGATCTTACTTTGAGAGGGTTCCTGCAGTAGGTCTTCACATATAGGACTGCGCCCCCTGACGTCAGGTTCCAACAGCAAACTTGTAGCTAGCAATCATCAGCGGGGACCGCCCCAACGTCAGATGACGCGACGGCAGGCCGACTATAAAAGGGGACGGTCCCGCACCCACATTCCAGTTCTTTCCCACCATCACCTCAGTTAGTTCAGCTCTCATGTAAGAATGGCTATCAAACACCTGCATATCATTCAAAGTTTTTTCTACTTCTGGAATGTTTTTTGTCTCTGGCATCCGACCAGTTGTATGTCGGCTCACCCTAAAAAGAAGTGCTGTAGGTGCAGAGCTCAAATTCCGCACAGGGGCGACCATTCCTAATGCCTTCTGTGTCTAAAGCCCCAAGCACAACTCAGATGAGTGTGCCATTTGTCTGGCTTTTAATCAGGTCACCTGGACCAGACGCAAGTGGACCCTCGAGGCCCACCTTCTTACCCGACGTCTGGCGTCGATGGAAAAGGAGCTTCAGGAGTTGAGGGAAAGGTCGTCGTTGCCAGCCCCGAGAAAAGAGAACGATAAGGAGAAGCGCCGTGAGAGGAGTCCATCGCCACGTGGAAGTCCTGCTCCTAAAACTGTGAGTACTTCTTCAGGTTCCCCGTCCACTTCTTTGGGCTGGGCACCTTCTCCACCTCCTGCCGAGGTGAGTGGGCAGCCAGGGGTAGCCTCTCTAGAGGTGTCTGTTGTGTCTCCTCCTCCTCCTCCTCCTCCCAGCACTGCCAATAAGTCACCCCTTGACCCTGTCAATGGGTGTGTGGCTACGACCGTTAAGCCTAGCGACGGCCTCTCGGCTACTGCTCTTCTGGTCAGGTCAGCTAAGTCTGGCAGTGGATCTTATGTCATCCGCCCGGACCCTCAGTCTCACCCGTCGGGCTCCTGTGAGGACCCCGAAGCCGGCGTGAGCGTGCTGCCTGGAGACCCTTCATCCCTTCGGGTCCTTCATCCCAGGGATTCGCCACCCTATCCTGATTTGTCTCCTCCATCAGGATCATTTTTGGACGTTTTGCTGGGGTCTCTACTGAAGTTACCCCCATCGCCTGGTCTTTTGCCGCTTCCGGACAGGAGTGCGTCGCTGGCCCAGGATCCTGTTATGGAGCCTCTTCCCTCAGGACCTTCAGGGGCCCTTCCTGATCCCACGCCACCTTGTTGCCCTCAGGCACCCGCCCCCTCCCCGGTAGGTCCAGTAGAACCACCAGGTGGTTTTCCGGGGCCAGACCCCCACTTTTCACCGCCAGGCTGGTCTCCGTCGGCACCTCATTACCGGACGCCAGGACATGTGCTGCCAACGCCAGGATACCCAATGCCGAGATACCCTGGGTACCCTCCCTATGGCTACAACCTGGGATTGCCAGGATTCCAGTATCCTCCTTGGCAACTTCCGTGCTACCCAGGCTACCAGCCTTCTCCTCCACTGCCGATTGATCGGGATACAATTCCGGCTTGGTGGCAGGATGCCAGGACCCAGCTTCTCTCTGAGCTATGGCATCCAGTGGGTGATATTCCCCTGCCTAAGGCACATCCCCCAGTGATCCCCTCAGGACGAGCTTCGGGTTCCCTGCCAGTGGGTTCCTCTGGGGTGGACCCGTCCATCCCCAGCGGTTTAGAACCTTCTGACTCTGACATTGATTCCGATCCTTCGGACACTCGGTCTCCAGTTGAGGTCCCACCTATGGAATCTCCTAAATCCGCCCCAGAAGATCCCTCCTTTGGTGACCTTTCGAGGACTATTCAGGCAGCAGGAGGCTGGCTTTCTAAAGATGTGGACCCCCAGCGCAAGAGACTTGCTGAGCACTTGGATCTGGCCACTACAGATCCCCTATCCATCCCTCCCTGGATGGGTCCTCATGAGGATCTGGTCACCACCATCTGGCAACAGCCTTCCTCTATCTCTGCTGTATCCAGAAAGGTCGATCACACTTACTTTCCCCCGGAAGGGATTCAGCATCTAACGACTCATCCGAAGGCCGACTCGGTCATTACGGCTGCTCATGACCAGTCGGCACAACCTAAGCATGTGAGCTCCTCGCCTCCTGACAAGGACTCAAGGCAATTGGACCAGTTTGGCAGAAAGGTATATTCCTCTACTTCCTGTGCCATCCGGTCCCTTAACTATGTATCACATATGGTGGCCTTCCAGAAGGCTTTGTTACTGGACAAGGTCCATATAAGCAAGTCTTTGTGTCGTCATTCTCTTCGAGCAACATACGATTCGGTAGACTCAGTGGCTAATGTGGCAGCTATGGGAATCTGCAACTGACGTCTTTCATGGCTCAGGATTGCAGGTTTGGCACAGGATGTCCAGTCTTCCCTCCTGGACGCCCCTTTTAGGGGTTCTGTCCTTTTTTGGCAGCGACACCAAGGATATAATAACTGGGCTGCAGGAGAGCGGACACTCCTTGTGGGACGTACGCTCTGTGTATGGGACGGGGCAAAAGAAGCGGCCTTTTTGCTGTCAAAGACGATGGAATAAGACCCAGGGAAAGCGTCAGGCCAAACGACGAGCCCCTGGTTCTGGAGCCCAAACCCCCCCCCCCAGTGCCAAATTTCCCAAGCCGGCCTCTGGGGCTAAAGCTCCCCTCCTCTCGGTGTCCTGACTCCTTCCCCTTCCTCTCGCTATCTCCAGTCGCCATGGAGGAACCGGTAGGAGGGAGGATAGGCCTCTACCAGGTGGGGTGGAGGGCCATCACCGCAGATCTATGGGTTCTGCAACTCATCCAACGAAGTCACTCGATAGAGTTTACGGTTATCCTTGCCCCTCACCATCCGGGATGGTCTTTTTATCCAAGGGATCAGATCCCCATAGTCTTCCAGGAGATTCAGGCCCTCCTGCAAAAAGCGGCCATAGAACCCGTTCCTCAAGACCAAATAGGAAGGGGATTTTACTCCCACTTCTTCCTAGTACCATAGAAGACGGGAGACCTGAGGCCGATCCTGGATCTCAGCATGCTCAACCTCTTCATCGAGTACAAGAGGTTTTGCATGCTGACCCTTCAGAGTGTTCTTCCCCTGCTCCAACCAAAATCTTGGCTGTGCTCCCTGGATATGCAGGATGCCTACCTGCATATCCCCATCCTCCGCCCACCACCACTTCCTCCGTTTCTCCATCTAGAATCATTTTTCAATTCCGAGCACTACCATTTGACCTTTCCTCGCGCCCCACCCCGGGTGGTCACCAAGTGTTTAGCGGTGGTTGCGGCTTTTCTATGCCGCCAGGGCATTTACGTGTTCCCGTATCTGGATGACTGGCTCCTCTTGGCACCCTCCCCAGACAGCCTGAAAGAGTCTTTCTCTTTCACTCTGAACTTGTTTGTCCAACTGGGTATCACAGTCAGTCTGCCCAAGTCCTAGCTAGTACCTTCCCAGCACCTCCAATTTACTGGAGCAGTACTAGACACAGTTCAGAGCAAGGCTTTTCTGCTATTAGATCGAGTCGAGACTTTAGTTTCTCAAGCCACCCTCGTGGTCCAGGCTCGATGGATCCCAGCACACGCTGTGCTCTGTCTTCTGGGACTTATGGCAGTGGCCATTTCGACTGTTCCCCTGGCCAGATTACATATGAGGGTCACCCAGTGGTCTCTTCGAGTCCAGTGGGACCAGAGGACGGACGACATGAACCAACAAGTCATGATCTCCAACAGCCTCCCGAAAGATCTTTGCTGGTGGCAGGATCTTTCCAATGTACTGGGGGGAGCTCCCTTTCAATCCCCAAACCTCACCCAGATCCTCACCACGGACGCCTCTGACGTGAGCTGAGGATCCCATCTGGGGGACCACAAGACACAAGGGTCTTGGTCCAATCGGGAGCTTCTGCTCCACATCAGCATTCTGGAGACAAGAGCAGCCCTGTATGCTCTCCAGGCATTCCAGTCACTTCTTCTACCGGGATCACTTCTCATCCAGACGGACAACATGTCCACAGTCTGGTATATCAACAAACAGGGAGGAACTCACTCGTACCCTCTCTGCAGGGAAGCAGTGAGGGTTTGGTACTGGGCGATTCAGCACAACCTTTTCTTGACAGCAGTCCACGTTCCCGGCGTAAGCAACGTCCTGGCAGACAGTCTCAGTCGATCAGTGGCCCGGGCGCACGAGTGGGAGTTAAAGCAGGAGGTGGTCGAAGACCCCCTTCTTCGATGGGGTCGGCCGGATGTAGATCTATTCGCCTCCCCATTCAACACAGATCTACCCAGCTTTTGCTCGCTTGTTCCTGGGCATGGTGCTTTTTGGTGAGACGCACTGTCTCTCTCTTTGACAGGGAGGTTTCTTTACGCTTTTTCTCCCCTTTTTCTCTTGTTCTGGTGAAACTTCAGGAGGAAGGTGCACATTTGATTCTGATTGCCCCTCTGTGGCCCTGTCAGATTTGGTTTCCACTGTTGCAACAGCTGGTGCTAGAACCTCCAATTTTCCTGCCATTGTCCCACGACCTTCTGACACAGGAGCAAGACAGTCATTCACTTGCTATTCCTAAGTAGCAGTGATATCACAGTCAGTGAGGTCACAATCCTGATGATGATGTAGTTTGGGGCAGTAGACTAAAATTTTCTTCGGGGGCATCTTGGTCATCATGTAACACCATAGGAACCTTCGCCGTTGGTGAAGGGGAATCCACACAAAAGATTTTCAGCAGTACAACTAGGGCTGCCCACGCTGCCGATGTCCATCCATCGACGTCACCAACCTTATAAAGCTCCCTCCTCAGTTCTTTTCCCACCGTCTACTGACTCACACGGGTTCCTCGGAAACTCTGTCGCAGTAATTGCAGCTTTCTTTTGCCTGCAGCTTTTCGTTTTTTTTTTTTTACTTATCTCTTTATCCCTCCTATCTACTTCTGGTGCCCACTCCTTCCATCCACTCATGTCCTTCAATCCACCTTCTGTGGGATCTGCCCCTAGAGTGCCTCTTCCCCCTCTCGTTGCACAGTGGGGTCTGTCCCTCGGTGGTCTGGATGGAACCGGAGCGGCTTTCATCCAGGGCTGCCGAGAGGTGTTTTCCGTTTTTCTCCCCTAGATCCCCTACCCTCTGAGACATCGGCGCTTGGGACGTACGTCCGAGTGGTGTCGTGCTGATGCACCACCGAGCCTCTCATCGCTCGGCATCCCCCTCCCGGTTCCAGCGGGCGGAGCCCCTACATCCCTTCCTGTTGCGGTGTTTCCACTGGCTGTGGAAGGATGCAGCAAGCAGAGTGCGTTCTTGGTCTCCCACCCTGAGAGGAGGCATCCATTGGATGCTCAATCCTCTCCCTACGACCCCAGCCACCCGAGTCCGCTCTCGACCCGGGTCGCCGGGGCGTGAGCGCGCAGGGTGTGTGGCGGTCCAGCGCCTCAACCTCAGCGCCACCGGCCGGGCCGCCTACAGCTTTTCTAACTTTAAATTTTAGAATCTTTTTTTCCGAAGAGATTCCTTCAACCTGTTTATGTCGAGAGTTAATCCTTCATCTTCTCTCTCTCATTGCTGCCACTGCGGAAAGAAGGAAAGAAGATTGCCACCACAGACGAACACTCTGTCTGAGTCTGCTGTCTTGGGCCTGACCATGAAGTTTCTGACTGTGAGCTCTGCCAGAAGGTTAACCAAATAACACTTGGGCGACGCAGAAAGGCCCTCTAAATTTCCTGATGGATCAACAGGTAGCCAGTTCTGGGCAGGGTTCCTCCAGGGTCCCAGTCGCCAACCGGCTCTTCAAGCTCCCAGGCCTCCAAGGCCCGAGACAAGTCCTTGGGCTGGGGGTGGGTCACAGAAAAGACCAAGATCGTGATCACTTCCACGGACGTTGATCTCATTCCCCGTCGGCTTCTTCATCTCCTGAGCGGGTCTTCGTGTGTTGCTGCTGCACCAGCGAAGAAATCTGTCCTGGTCTCTGTCTTTACCAGACCCATAGCAGCAGCACCTCTGCCCAATTCTGAGAGGCAGCTGACCATCTGCCCCTCGTTCGTTGATGACGGTCTTGTCGACGACTCCAGTTGAGGCTTGCCCCTTCTCCTTCCAGGGCTGCAGGCTCCTTGGGTTCACAGGGCTTAACAAGTGGGTCATCAGCACAAGTGCTGTTGACGCCCCCGGTTAATGAACACCGTTGATTTGAATGAAATCCTAACAGAATTCACTTCAGTGATTGTCCCGGCACTTAGGCCCTCCTCGCCTACAACGTCAACAGCAGCTTCATTGTCTATGCCTTCTTGTCCCTAGGAAACTCCCTGTGGGCTGTTGGCACACTCGATGCCAGACCCAGATGTTAAAGAGGTCGATGTCAAGGAGGGGTACCGCCCAGACCTCATTCTTTCAGAAGAGGAGGAGGTACTGCTTTCTGACACACCTACAGCCTCTTCTGTCAGTACTCGGTGAAACATACCCCAAGGTCTCCTGAGGACCCCACATTTTTTAATGTGATGAAGCAGCTGTCTTCAGCCATGGGCTTCCATACTGAGAAAGAGGATGCCACCAGAAAAGAACTGGTGGACTTCCTGGAGATTCCAGAATCTCCCCCAAAGATCATTCCTCCAGTGCTGCCAGCCTTGAGGATTGCTCCCATGGCAGCCTGGCACAGACCAGAAATGGTGCCAGCTCTGCCCCACAGGGCAGACAAATGTTATCATGCTGCTCCCCAGACTCTGTGGTCATCAAGACAGCTCATGACAGATCTAAGGTGCCTAAGCACCTTAGTTCCCTTCCCCCAGTGAAGGAGTCTCGTAGAATTGACCTCTGGGGTGAGTTTACACCTGCTCTACTTCGGGTTTGAGGATTGCAAACTATCTGTCACACACAGTAAAATACCAGACTGCCGGTTGGAAGAAGGGCAAGGCTGCCGCCCAGGCCCTGCCAGAGGGCACTCAAAAGCAGGAACTACTTCAGTGCCTCCAAGCTGCTGAGGATGTTAGTAAACATCTCCTCAGAGCCCTGTACAACATGGCTGATATAGTTGCCAGGGCAGCTGCCATGGGCCTACGCCTACACAGACACTCCTGGCCCAGAGTTTCTGGGTTTGCAGCTGATGTGCAGCAAAAAGTGTTTAATTCTCTTCAAAGGCACCAAGCTGTTTGGCCCTGCTGTCCAGGACATCATTAATGATCTGCAAGCTTTGAGCAGTGCCCTGAAATCTGTCCATTCCCTCTACCACACCCAAACAAAGGGTAGAGAACAACCTCCTTTTCATAAAATGGACAGTAGGCCTGGGTCAGCTCCCCGTCCTCAAGGAAAGTGCAGAGCCCAGGCTCCCTTGCTCGCCTCCTCCGGTGCTGGAGCGGTGGCCAGGTGCCCTAGAAGTGAGGGACCAACCCCTGCGGCTGGCTCCACCTCTGTTTGACTCCTTGCTGAAGGTCCCCCCTCCCCCCAAGGTCCTGAACCAGGAGGAGGTGGTTGGAGGTTGGTTCTCTCTCCATCTGAATCAGTGGAGAACCATAACTTTGGATGAATGGATTCTGCAAATCATTGAAAAGGTTCACACCCTGAAGCTCATCAAGCAACCTCCAGAAACCCCACCTGCGCCCTCTTGTTATCCCCCAGCTCACCTGTCTGTTCTCCGGGAGGAAGTGCAGTCCCTTCTGCGCAAGCAGACCTTCGAGCCAGTGCCTAGGCACCAGAGAAACTAGGGGTTTTATTCCTGATTTTCCTGGTTCCCAAAAAGACTGGAGATCTGAGGCCTGTTCTGGATGTAAAGGACCTCAGTCTGTATGCCCAGTACAAAAAGTTCCGGATTGCAACTTTACCAGGCCTGATTCCCCTTCTTAAGACAGGGGACTGGCTCTGTTCACTGGACATACAGGATGCCTACCTACACTTCTCGGTCTTTCCTCCTCACAGGAAGTTTCTCCATTGCTTCTTTTAAGGCAAGCATTATTAGTTCAAAGTGCTGCCGTTTGGCTTATCCTTTGCACCATGGGTCTTTACCAAGTGCTTAGCAGCCATCGCAGCAGCTCTCAGAAGGGAGGGACTGTATGTCTTTCCCTATCCAGATGACTGGCTCCTGAAGACCGCCTCGTCCAAGGAACAGCTTTTGCTAACTCTGGAGCATACTTTCAAGCTTTTCCACTCCCTGGGCATCACTGTCTGTCTGCCCAAGTCGGTTCTGACACTGTCCCAAAGATTGCAGTATAAAGGGGTGGTTCTTGACTCTGCACAAGGGAAGACCTTCCTGCCAGAAAACAGGGCAGTTTGCCTCATAGCTCAAGCTCAGGGAGTCACCCAGAGTCAGTACATTCTGGCCAGAGTGTACCTCAGATTGCTGGGCCTAATGGCAGCTGCCATACCCACCGTTCCACTGGCCAGACTCCATATGCATATTCTCCAGTGGACCCTCCAGGTACAGTGGGACCAGCGCATGGACGAGTTAGACCAACCAGTCCTAGTCTTTCCCCAGTACCCAAGTTACTGCAGTGGTAGATAAAACCCTTGAATCTGCTTCAAGGCATTCCTTTGCAGATCTCCTTCCCACATCAGATCCTAACCACGGATGCCTCAGGTCTGAACAGAGGAGCACACCTGTGTCCCTTCCAAACCCAGGGCTTTCAGTCCCAGTTGGAAGCCTCCCTGCATATCAGTGTCCTGGAGATGAGAGCAGTGCTCTACGCCATGCAGGCCTTTCAGGAACACCTTGCCCTAGGCCAAGTGCTGGTGCAGTCAGACAATCTAAGATTAGTGTACTACATCCACAAGTGGGTGGGGGGACTCATTCATGCCCCCTTTGCAAGGGAGCCATGAGAGTGTGGTACTGGGCATTGGATCATGATCTGACAATCTCTGCAGTCCACGTGCCAGGCACGTTAAACACTCTGGCGGACAGTCTCAGCAGGACTCAGTCCAACATGCACGAATGGGAGCTTCTCTCATCTGTTGCAGAAGACTAGTTAGACGGATGGGGTCGTCCAGAGTTGGACCTTTTTGTGTCCCTGATCAGCGCAAAACTGCCCAATTTGTGTTCTCTAGATCCAGGGCCTGGAGTTTTCTGAAAAGATGCATTGTCCCATTCTTGGAGTGGGAGGTTTCTTTATGTATTACCTCCGTTTCCTCTGATTCAGAGAGTGCTAGTCAAGTTGTAGATGGAGGGGGGCCAGCATGATTCTGATAGCTCCATTCTGGCCTCACCAGATATGGTTCTCTGCTTCAGCAGATGGCAGAGGAACCTCCGGTCCCTCTTCCTCTTTGCAGGAATCTGCTGACCCAGGCTCAGGGGACCCTGGTTCATCCCAAACTCAGATCCCTCCATCTGCATGCCTGGCTCCTGAGGACATAGTCATTGCCAAGTACGGGGTCTCCAACAGGGTGGCGGATGTCCTAGTGGCTGCCCGAAAGCCTTCCACTCGAGCCACATATGCCATGAAGTGGAAGTGATTTGCCATCTGGGCTGCTAAACAAAGCTTAGACCCTTTCATCTACTGTGTGAGCCATATCCTGCACTACCTGATCTTACTCTCCAACTCGGGTCTCCAGTACTCTTCCCTAAAGGTCCACTTCTCGGCTATTTCTGCATTTCATGTGTCTGTGGGTGGCCGCACGATTGCTCAGCTCGATGTCTCCCGTACCTTTCTAAGGGGTATCCTGCATCTGAAACCTCCAATCCGTTCCCCTGTCCTGGCTTGGGACTTGAATTTTGTTTTGGAAAAATTCCTGTCTCTTTTTTTTTTTTTTTTTGAAATTTCTTTTTATCCCTTCCTGAAGCAGCCTTAGCGCTCCCTCCTTGGGGCTTGCTCAATGCCCACCAGTCCCCTATTAGGTCTGCCCTAGAGTGCATCTCAGGTGTCTCCTACCTGCCTCCTTACTCCCTCGGAGCACCTTGCACTCGGGGTCTGCCCATGTTTTTCGGACTGGGTGGCTGGAGGCGGCCGTCATCCGGGCGGCGAGGGTTGTTTTCAGGTTTCTGTCCTCCCCTCCACCCGCTGAGGGCCGCGGCTCGGGCAGGCGTGCTTACGCCGCCCAGTGCCAATATGGCGTCCTCCTCCCCGACTCCCAGCAAGGGCGCGCGTTGCCCAGTGCGATGCTTCCACTGGCTCTCCCGGGCGTCGGGTGTATTAAACACCCTGGTACCCCTCCCGAGAGGAGAGCATCCGTTGGGGCGCTCGATCCTCCTTCCCCCCTGCCCGACCCCGGCGACCCGAGTCCGTTCCCGAACCGAGAGTACGCCTGGCATGGCCCGCAGTGTGGCGTCCAGCCTCCAACCCTCAAGCGCCACCGGGCCGGTCCACCCTGTCTCTTTTTGAGCCCATCGTGATTTACGCTTTCTCTTTTGGAATGTATTGTTTTTAGTTGCAATTACTTCTGCTCGAAGAATTTCAGAGCTTCAAGCCTTCTGGTGCGAGGAGCCTTATTTGATTTTTCACAGAGACAGGGTGTCTTTGCTCACAAATCCTAAGTTACTCTCTAAAATGGTCTCCAAGTTTACACTCAACCAGTCTGTCTACCTTCCTGTTTAATTTTCTGAGTGTGCCAATACAGGGGAAGCTCTGCCCCAGATGTTAGATGTGCACAGAACTTTGAAGTATTACCTGCTTAGGACTAAGGAGTCCAGAAAGTCAGAGCAGTTGTTTGTTGCTTTTGCCCCGGCTAGAGAGGGCGTTTCAGTTTCTAAGCAGTGTTTATCCAAATGGCTAATTGCATTGTGTTCTGCTACAACAAGTACAGCAAAGAATTACCTGGTGCTGTCAAAGCTGATTCCACCAGTGGAATGGCTACCTTGGTGGCTTGTTTCCAAGGGGTCTTAGCCCCAGACTTTTGTGCAGCTGCCATCTGGAGTTGTACAATTCATACTTTTACCAAGCACTACAGTCTGGGCATTGCCTCTAGAGTCTGTGCAGGATTTGGCAGGGCTGCGTTACAGGGACTCTTGTCTTAAGTTTATGGAGATCCTGCCTCCCAGACTGTCTGTTATGCACTTATAACTGCTTAGGACTTGTTCCTGCAGTGTTAGCTAATGACTGAGATATCCCGAAAGAAGACAGAACAGTTACATAAGAACTTACCGTAATAGTAGATATTCACGGGGATTTCAGTCATATCAGGTATGCTTTCCCTCCCGCCATCCCCGTTCTTGGGGCTTCTGTCTAGAAACTGGCTGTCTGGTGAATCCAGCCTTTCATTTAGGTCTGGACACCTCTCCCCCGGTCCCACAAGGCAAGAACCTAGCTCCCTTGGTCTTGGGAAAAAGAACTGAGGAAGGAGCAGGGCCAGTCACGCCTTATAGGGGTGGTGACGTCGACGGCATGGTCGGCCCCAGTTGTACTGCTGAAAATCTTCCGTGTGGATTCCCCTTCACCGATGGCAAAGGTTCCTGCAGTGTTACCTGATGACTGATATCCCCTCAAAGATTTACTGTTACGGTAAGTTCTTACGTGACTGTTCTATAGGTCAACTGCCAGGCTAAGAGCTGTTCCACACATCACGACTACTAACATCAGGTAAACAATCTTCTAATTAAAAAAAGGGAAAAGAAAAAGTACCTCGGATATAAAAGGTAATGGTTAGCTGCTTTTAAAATCTAATGTTAGTTTTAGGCAGTACACTAGCTCTTCAACTCATATTCCTGTCTAGATGGGGAAGAAATTATTCTGGGGGCGTGGATATGGTTCACTTATCCACACTGTGGCAGTTCCACTGGAATGCTGTTATTGGCCGGGACGTCTTTAAGCTATGCTCCTTCCACCACCTGGTCGATATATCCCCTTGCTTCGCCCTGTGGCATCAGATTGTTTTTTTAACCACCAGAACAGGTCACCCCTTTCACACCCTGCTTAGGATTTTCCTGCTTCATAGGCGAACCTTTCCTTTTAAAGTTTTTTAAACTTATTTTGCTGTAGTTTTGTGGTTCTTTTAACTCCGGACCAACGATGGAACATAAGAAACTGAAATTTAGATTCTATGTTCATTGCCACCAGAAGATGTTGGTCACCAATCCACACGACACATACATGTACTGCCGGGGGGGGGGGCAAGTGCAGAGCTATGCTTGTTCATTCTCTCTGAATCCCTCGAGGACGGGGAGCTCCTGCTCTTGCTGGGTTGGCCATCGGAATGGGATCTAAAGGATCGCCCTAAGGGCCACAAAAAGGCCTCGGCTGCGACTAAGTTTGTTGCTCAGCTTGCGGCTCTTAAGGCAGAAGTGGAGGCCTCCACGGCAGGCAGCTCCTCAGTCTTGGCACTGTTTTCTCCTGGGGCCAGTGTCAGAGAATCTTTTATGGACCTGTTCCGTGACATGTGCTGATCCCGCCAGACCTTGATGGAGAGCCCTGCTGTCTGTGGCACTAAGTCTAAAACTAAATATAGGCACTGCTGGCACGGGTTGTTGGAAGGGGAGAGATCACAGTCCTCCCAGTCCCTAGACTCACCTGACCACTTGATGGCTATTGAGTGCCCCTTGGCCGAGGGGCAGGTTGGCAAGTCAAAGTCTGTTCGGCTCCACCATTGAGCAGGTTGACCTCGGTTCCTGTCAGCCAAACCATCGAGATTTTGTTTTGTCCAATAGACCAGTTTTCGGATGAGGCCGAGGAGTCAGCCTCACATATCTCTGTGCTCTCAGTCCTCACTCAGAATGTGGGCCTATCAGTGATCCTGGCTGATCCTTCCAGGAACCAGCCTCCACCCAGAGCTGGGTCTTCAGCACCCCTTGTTGCTGAATGTTGTTAGGCATGTAATCTATGGTCAATTGCAAGAAGACCCTCTCAACCATTGACCCGATGCACAGTCGATCCTGTCTGACTGGGAGGTGCCACCATTGATACTCCTGGTCCTCATCATCCTTGGGTGAGGAGAGGCACCAGTGGAAGTTGCGCTGGCGCTACGAGGAAGCAGTGGGCCATTGAGAAGCAGAGATCTACTCAGGCCCCTGGTGGCTGCCAGTGGTTGCCCAGCTGGTCCCAGTTCTGCAGGTGCTCCTCATAACTTCTTCTCTGCCAGTTAGCATGGAGCCGCCACCCTGACAACTGCCACTTGGCGCTTCTACCAAGGAGGCCCGGCCATTCAGGTACCAGCTTGCCAGGCCAGTTGTCGGTTCAGATTACTCAGAGTGAATGGTCCTGAGAGGTCTGTGGTGAACAGTGGCCAAGGGCCATCTTTTGAGGAGTCATCGGACGACTTGGATCAAGAGTCTCTGGCTTCCACTGTTATTCAGAGGGGTTGCCTTCCCAGTGACTGAGGCCATCTTGGGGCAAGCCCTGGAGCTTTGGCAGCATCCTGCCCGGAACCCTCGTTCCACATGGCCCACAAATGTGCAGTCTCTGCAGGCTCCCTTGTGAGTAAAGGGAAGCCAGTACTCCATGCATCAGTTTCAAAATTATTTTGCTGTGCAAAATTTTAATAGATTGCAGTAACAGTACCTCTTGTTCAAGATCCAACATTTAAATACAGGTTCCAAGCCACAAGCATACACCAGCCCAGTGCTTCGAGGTGCAAAACCTCTTTGTCGAGAATGGCTTGCAGCTTTACCCTTGTGCTTAAATATTGTGTGCTACAGGTGAATCACATATACACCCAAATAAGTAAACGATCATTTAGTATCACCATAATAATGTTACATCACAGAAACATCCCGTTTTATCCAGTGATCAGATAAGGTGTCATCACTGTTGACACTTTAAAAAATCCATTATGTCTCTTTAAACATTTTATTTTTTGGAATACTTCCATTGATTAAAAAGGGACCAGACTAGTAAGCAGTGGTGACAGCCAAAATCATATTTAATGCCCCTCACATGTATACCAATACATTTATTTAATTGTTCATTGTGTTTACTAATATTTTTATATATGTAATATCATGGAAGGGGGGTGAGAACACCAACAGGATGAAGGTTTCAAAGAGAAACACTAGTTTTATTATTGTGTTGTTAAAAAAACATTTTATCTTGATATCCAGTTACACATTCATTACTTAATTATCAGGACATTCTCCTAATATTACATTTCATGTTTTTCAGGGTTATTTGACTGGTTACTGAACTGTTACAATCATAATCCATACATTTATGGCTTAAGATTCAGGATACTGACAACAAGTTGTAATTATTAATTCTAGGGACATGGATATGTTGTTCATCCACACTCATTGGCAGGTATCCTTGCCGCTTTAAATCTTGCCGGAAGGTCTTCAAGCTTGCTCCTCCCACCCACCCGGGTGGTATAACTCTCGGCTCCGCCCCATGACGCCAGATCTTCCTTACCGCTTGGAAGCTCAGGTTCCCTCCTTAACGCTCTGCGTTTGAGACTGGTTCCTATTTCTCCGTTTGCGGATTTAAAAATAAATTTTGCAAAAGACTTCAGTCTTCTATCCCTGTGACTGCGATGGACAAATCGACTCGTTTGGAGATGCCCATGCGGGTCAGAAGATGTCTCGGGACGGATCCACACTCCACGTGTGTCTACTGCTAGGCCTTGACGCGACCCGCGGGCTTGCGACCTGTGCTCATCTTTCTCGGCCTCGTCCTCGAGACCGTGCTGCCCGATTACAACTGGGCCGTCCCGAGAAGCGTTTCCCTCCGGTGAAGTCCAAGGAGGCCCGGTTGGCGGTGTCCGCGCGGCGGGGTCGGCGGATCAGCTCGAGCGGATGGTCGCCCTCGAAGAGGAGGCGGCGCGGGCCGTATCTTCCTCGGCCGCGGCATTTATCCCGCTCTCTCTGGGCTCTTCTTACACGGCTTCTTTTAAGGAGCTTTGTCTGTCCCTCTCCACTAAAGGAGAAGGGCCTACGTTGGCGGGACCTTATTCTCGGTCCAAAGAGGGACAAGGGTAAGTCCCTCGTCGTGACGCTCTTGGGGCGGGAAGGTCCCTCTACCGGGCCGTGCAGACCGTCGGCCGATCGTGCCCGGCTTGACCACTGGCCTCACGGTGTCCCGTCAGGTCAGTTGACCGAGACTCCACCCGATGAAGTCGAGATTTTCTCGACCCATTGAATGAGCTGTAGCCTTTAGCAGCCGAGATTCCCTCTCCCGGTTCCCGGGAGGTTGAGGATCCCGTGGGCTCGCCTGTGCCTCGGTTCGGAGCCCTCGGATGCACCATCGAGCGAAGGAGTGCGGTTCGCCGACACCTCCCGCACCCGACCTCGGAAATTCGAGACTCTCGGTCTCGGTCTGGACTCTCTTCGCGGTCAGCCGATCCCACCGTCATAGGCGGTCTCGGTCTCGGCAGCGATGGCGGCGTAGCCGCTCGTCCTCGTCCTCCTCCTCGCCGGATGAGGGAAGCTGGCGTAAATCGTCGGCAGTGCGAGGACCTTATGTTTAACAACTCCTCCTGGCCGGAATAAGCCGACCCGTCGCTTCCAGCCATAAAATAACTGTCACGGAGCGGCCGACACAACCCCTCGACTTATCCGAGGCCTAATACCAGGCGGTTGTTCGGCCAAAACAAGCTTCTCCACCGATTCCGGTGGAACCTCCGCCTCCACAGCCACCAGTGGGGCTCCGACCAAGGATTCTCGGTCGGCTAAGGGTCTACCCATCGGCTGTCAGTTACCTCACTCCCGATCGACCTCGGCAGGTGAAGGTGGCTCAGGCCAGAGGCAGCTCTTCGAGGACTCTTCGAGTCCGAAGATGATTCCTCCTTTTCTCAAGTGACTGGACTTGGAGTCTTCAGGAGGTCAGTCAATGGGCGATAGCCGTCGTCCTTCCTAGGACTACTTGGCTCATCTGGAGTCCACGGGATGGAGCTCGAACCCGTTCCAAGCAGGCCAGGTATCCCCTCACGGAATTCTGGACCGGGGATTCTCCGACGGAGGCCTTTCCGGTGGCGAGGCCATAGTGGGTCGGCACTGGAGCTTTGGCAGCGCCCTGCTTCCTGCCCTCGCCTCGGCCAGGATGGCCAGGAAGTATCCCGGTCCCTACTGGTTCCTTGTCGGTTTTGGAACACCCCTCTGCTGAGGGTTGGTTACCGACAGCGTTTTCCGGCGCACCGGCAGCGCCAGGGATGTGGACAAACCTCCTGACAAGGAGTCCAAGGATTGGACTATGTCGGCGAAAAGTCTCGCTCGTCCTCTCTCCGGCCACGTCAGGCCAGTTGGCCGTCCTCATGGCTTATTTTCTCATGCGCCTGTTGGGCTCCTGGATGAGGTCATCCCTCATCTTCCCGCCGATCTGCAGACTACGGTTAAGCAGGTGCGGGACCAGGAGCAGAGCAGTGGCCAAACAGCAGCTCCGGACTGCTTTGGATATAGGGGACTCATGTGCCAGATCGGTGGCGGCGCGAGTGGCTATCGTCGGCGGGCTTGGCTGAGGATATCCACCTTTACTCGGATACCCAGCACAAGTTGGCGGATGTCCCCTTTTGGGGACTGACCTCTTGACCCTGGGGTGGAAGGTCACCTGCAGAGGATCGAGAAGTCCAATGCTACCTTGGACTCGGTCTCTTCCGCTCAGAAGGACAAAGGCCGCAAACCACAGCCCTAAGCCCTTCGTCCTTCTGTGCCCCGTACGCCCGGCCCAGCAACGTCAGGGCCAGCAGGCTGACGCCTTGGCATCCCAAACCCAAACCGCGGCTTCCTCTAACAGGAGGCAGGAGGAAAAGGCCCAGGAGGTCCCTCGGCGGTCCCTCCTCAAGCCTGCCCAGTGCGAGGGCTGGGGGTGTCGCCCCCATTCCCGTCCACCTTATCCCTGGGTCCCCATTGAGGCGGCTCCGCACTTCCCGTTCCGCCTGGTCCGCTGTTTCCACGGACAGGTGGGTCTTGGAGGTGGTGGGAAGAGGCCCCTCTGGATTCGAGCAGGCACCACCCTTCAGGCCGTCGCCCCTCGGAGACTTGGGATCCCCAGCCTCACTGGCGGCTCGTCGAGCCGGGCACGCTCTCCTCCTCCAGAAGGAGGTGATAAGAAGGTGGTGGACCCTCCTTCAGACCCAGGGTTTGTGTCCAGGTACTTCCTGGTTCCGAAGCGGACGGGGCTGGCGCCCCATTCTCGACCTACGACCTAAACAAGTTCCTAAGGTCTCGAACCTTCCAGGATGGTCACTCTGGCTCAGATAATACCATCCTTGGAGCAGCGGCGTGTGGTTCTGCTCTCTGGACTTGCAGGCCCGGCGTTTTCCGTCCCTATCCGTCCGTCTCTGGAGAATTCCTTGCTTCGGCGGAAGGATCCCTCTTGAGTTCAAGCCATGCCCTTGGCTTGTCTCCAGCTCCCAGGGTCTTCACCAAATGCATGGCAGTGGTGACAGCATTCCTCTTGGCGCCGAGGGTCGGGTGTACCTTACCTGGGCGACTGGCTGATAGCAGCTCCCTCCAGGAAGGAGGCAGAGTGGTCCAGAAATCTGGCCCTCAGGTCTGCTCTCAACTGGGCCTCCTTATCAGCGAGGCCAAGTCGAGAACTCGAGCGAAGCAGGTGATTCTATTCATCGGGCGCAGCTCGACTCTCTTGAGCCAGGCGCGGCTCCGGCGGACAGGGCCGAGGTTCTTTCCTCCTTTGCCCGATCATTTCTGGTTGGGCAATTCGCCCTGCCCGGGACTTCCTCGCCTCCTGGGTCTCATGGCGGCCTGCACCAGCGTGGTCCGTTGGGCCGCTGGAACATCGTCCCCTTCAGTGGGGACTGGCCAGCCAGTGGTCTGGCCTGCGATCCTTTGGACCAGCTTGTGTCGGTGACACAGGGGATGTGGAAGCGCTCTCAGTGGTGGACCGTTCCAGATCATTTGCAGGAGGGCATCCCGTTAAATCCGCCCCGAGCCGCCGGTCTCTCTTCGACGATGCCTCTCTGATGGGTTGGGGTGCCCATCTGGGGAACACCGGGCTCATGGCCTCTGGTCCCGCGGGAGTCCCGATGCCACATCAACCTGCTGGAGCTCCGAGCGGTCCGCCTAGCTCTGCCGCCTTTGCTCCGTTCCTCCGGGTCAAGTGGTCCGAGTCAGGCGGACAATACCACGACCATGTACTATCTAAACCGCGCCAGAAGCGGGGCCGCGCTCCATGCTTCTATGCAAGGAAGCTCTCCGCATTTGGTCACTCGGCGCAGCCTGAGGCGGATCTCCAGCCATTCACGTGGCAGGAGCCTCCAACACCCTGGCCCGATGCCCTGAGCCGGATAGGGGCTGCATCCCACAGTGGTCTCTCGCGGAGGTAGTACAGCATCTGTTCTCCCATTGGGGCACACCTCAGGTGGACCTGTTTGCCTCCAGGGAGAGCGAGCTGAGCCTGTTCCATGCCGCCCCCTCAGCAGGGCTCGCTGCAGGGGATGCCTTCTCGAGGCAGTGGACCCGGGCCTCTTTCAGCTTTCCCCATTTCCCTTGATCCACAAGGTGCTTCTCAAGGCGAGGAGGACAAGGCGCAGGTGATTCTGATAGCCCCAGACTGGCCTCGCCAGTTCTGGTACCCAGATCTCCTCAGTCTCAGCTCCAGGACTCCGGGCAGCTTCCAGCTCGCCCGGACCTGCTCTCAGTCAATCAGGGAAGGTGTTCCATCCGGACCTTCAATCCCTGCACCTGACGGCCTGGTTCCTGGCCCTAGAGTTCCAGGCCTTGGGTCTTTCCGGCGAGGTCCTCAATGTAGTTGAGGCGTCCGTGAGGAGTTGACCAGAAAATGCTATGCCTTCAAATGGAAAAGGTTTTCCATTTGGTGTCAGAGCAAGGGCTTGGACCCTTCCTCCTGTTCCTTGGCAAGCATCTTGGACTATTTATGGTCCCTTTCTAGTCAAGGGCTTAGGTCGGCGACCCTAAGGGTGCACCTGGCAGCCATCTCTGCTTACCGGGCGCGGGCCGGGAAGCAGTCGATGGCGCAGGAGAAGGTGGTCTGGCGCTTTTTCAAAGGCCTTGATCACATTTCCCCTCCAGTGCGGGAACCCCCACCTCCGTGGGATCTACTGCTGGTACTGGCAAAGCTCATGGGCAAGCCATTCGAACCTATGCACAGGTGTGCTCTCTCTCACCTGTCGTGGAAGACCGCCTTCTTGGTGGCTATCCGTCAGCCAGAAGGATGGGAGAGCTCCAGGCGCTTTCCATCGAGGTCTCCTTACCTGGTCTTCCACAGGGACAAGGTTGTCCTGCGCCCCCACCGAAATTCCTTCCGAAGGTGGTGCGGAGTTTCACCTTAACCAGGTGTTGACTCTGCGGTGTTCTACACCAGTCACACACCGGAGGCGAATATAGGCTCCATACTCTGGACCCTAGAAGGGCGCCTCGCTTATTATAAGGAGCCACGGCTGAAATTCGGGAGAGGTTCGCCAGCTGTTTGTCACCTACGCTGAAGCCGCATCTGGCAGACCTGCAGCAAGCGGGACGATAAGCAGGTGGGTAACCTCCTGCATAGATCTCTGCTATAAGTTGCGGGCATGGAGCCTCCCAGAGGATAAGAGCTCATTCTACCCGCATACTGCTGCAGCGGTGGCTGCTTCCAGGGACGTCCCTATCCAGGAAATCTGCAGGGCTGCTACCTGGAAGTCAGCAACACCTTATTACCCATTACCACATCGACCTTGAGTCACGCTGGGATGCTGGTTTTGGGGCCTCGGTTCTCCAGTCTCTCTTTCCCAAGTAAGTATTGGGGTGTGCGTCTTGCCTCCCTCCTCCCGGAGAACTGCTAGGAGTCTGCCAATGAGTGTGGATGACCAACATATCCATGTCCCTAGAAATACAGGTTACTCACCTGTAACAGGAGTTCTAGGAATGGTATATGTTGTTCATCCGCACGACCCACCCGACCTCCCCGGCTTCGACGCACAACCTGAGCTTCCAGCGGGCCAGATCTGGCGTCATGGGGCGGAGCCGAGAGTTATACCACCCGGGTGGGTGGGAGGAGCAAGCTTGAAGACCTTCCGGCAAGATTTAAAGCGGCAAGGATACCTGCCAATGAGTGTGGATGAACAACATATACCATTCCTAGAACTCCTGTTACAGGTGAGTAACCTGTATATATTTCATCATACTCATCTAAAAACTAATTTACAATAGAGGTTACCATTCCATGTTGTCATTAAATTCATTTGGTTTTAAGATTGAATATCCACATGGATTCCTCTTTGTCTAAAAGTAAACCTCTGTTGGGCCAGCTCAGTGGTGTGGAGGGCTGAGGCATCATGCCTTACCTCCTCCCACGCTGGCAACCCGTGTTTGTGGTCCGAGCAGGTCACCGGGGGTAGGCCAGGGAGGAGGAGGATTGAGCATCCGAAGGACAGCTCTCCTCTGGGGAGAGGGGGTCAGTGATTGGTGCTTGCCTGGCTCCCAACGGAGGCTGGGGAATGGCACACCGACACTCTACAAGGTGAGTAGAGGCAGGGCACTCGCCCGGTTTGCTGCGCATGGGAGCGTGCGCAACATCACCACTGGTGTCATTGAATGCTGTTCCTCTGAAAGAAGGATGGAAAAATGTCTCCAGCGGTTGGATGAAGAAGAGGCTCACAGGTCCCGCTCCCCAACCAGCCGAGTGCTGATCAGAACTGGATCCAGTCTTCGGTGGGGGCCTAGGGATCCCCGACCCCGCCTGTGGAGATGGTCGACCCTGACGGTGGACATCGGGGGACGGGACGGGACTGGGGCTCCCTCCTGAACGTGGGCAGCCTTAGATCGAGAAAAAAGAAATTCAAAAGTAAACCTCTGTTGCTACCTCGCTGTCTGAATGGGACATGGTCTATTTCCATGTACTGAATACTGTGTTCCCTTTGATTCGTTATCTCATTAAGATGTTTCCCCACAGGGTGTACTTTATCCAATTCCTTTATAGCCTTGAAATGCTCCTGAACTTGTTCTTTTAAAATTCTGGTGGTTTGTCCACTATAAATTCGGCCGCAAGAGCACCATAGGGTATAAATTACATATTTGGTGTTACACAATATAAAATGATTAATGTCGTACTGGGTCAGTATGCCATATACACTATGGCCCAGGTCAAAACCACGCAACACAGACAGTGTGGGCAGATATGGTGACAAGGTGCAAAACTGTGAAGTTGTGTCAGCACGGTTATGCACCCTATCGCTGTTCCCTGGAAAAGGATAAGACTTCTGCTGGGAGGAGGGTCCACTGAGCAGCTGCCGTGGCTCAATAGGATGAGCCGCAGGCAGCAGTGCGTCTGTGGACCGACTTTCGGATCCCGGTCCCAGATGCCTGGACATAAGAATTGCCACTGAGCAATATACCACACTCTACTGACTAACGAATCAAAAGGAACACAGTATTCAGTACATGGGAACAGACCATGTCCCATTCAGACAGTGAGGTAGCAACAAAGGTTTACTTTTGTATTTTTTTTTCCTCCCCCGTCTCCGGCGGCCCACGTTCAGGAGAGAGCCCCAGTTCTGTCCCCCCGGCATCCACCATCAGCGCTGACCATCTTTCCCTCAGGCCCCCCTCGGGTCGGTGGGGGAATCCTCAGGCTCCCACTGAAGACCGGATCCAGTTGTAGTCGGGGCGCGGGACCTGCAAGCCCCTCCTTCATCCAACCGTTGGAGACATTTTTCCTCTCTTTCTTTCAGAGGAAGGGCATTCAGTGACACCAGTGGCGGTGTCACGCACGCTCCTGTGCACAGCATGCCGGGCATCTGCCCCACCTCCACCCACCTTGTAGAGCGTCGGTGTGCCACCCCACAGCCGAGGAGAGCTGTCCTCTGGACACTTGATCCTCCTCCTCCCCGGCTGACCCCCGGCAACCTGCTCGCACCACGAACACAGGTCGCCAGCGTGGCAGGAGGTGTAAGGCATGATGCCTCATCCCTCCACGCCACCAGGCAAGCCCAGTAGAGGTTTTTTTTTGGACAAAAAGGAATCCATGTGGATATTCAGTCTTAACATTGAATGGATTGAATGACTACATGGAATGGCAACCTCTATTGTGAATCAGTTTTTAGATGACTGTAATGAAATGCTTGATAATTACAACGTGCCGTCAGTATCCTGAATCGTAAACCAAAAATGTATTGATTATGATTATAAAATTTCAGAAACCAGTTAAATAGCCCTGAGAAACATAAAATGTAATATTAGAATGTCAGAATAATTAAGTAATGAATGTATAACTGAATATCAAGATAAAATGTTTTTTTTAACAACACAATAATAAAACTAGTGTTTCTCTTTAAAACCTTCAATCCTGTTGGTGTTCTCACCCTCCTTCCATGATGTTATATATATAAAAACATTAGTAAACACAATGAACAATTAAATAAATGTATTGGTATACATGTGAGGGGGCATTAAGTATGACTTTGGCTGTCACCACTGCTTACTAGTCTGTTCCCTTTTTAATCAATGGAAGTATTCCAAAAAATAAAATGTTTAAAGAGACCTAATGGATTTTTTAAAGTGTTAGCAGTGATGACACCTTATTTGATCACTGGATAAAACGGGACATTTTTGTGATATAATATTATTATGGTGATAGTAAATGAATGTTTACTTATTTGGGTGTATATGTGATTCACCTGTAGCACACAATATTTAAGCACAAGGTTAAAGTTGTAAGCCACGCTCCGACAAAGAGGTACTGCACCTCGAAGTGCTGAGCTAGTGTATGTTTGTGGCTTGGAACCTGTATTTAATGTTGGATCTCAAACAAGAGGTACTGTTACTACAATCTATTTAAATTTTGCACAGTAAAATTATTTTAAAACTAATGCATGGAGTGCTGGTTCTTTTACTGACTATGGCTCCTTATTTGCTAGCACTCTGAAAACTGTGAGCGCTGCTTCTGTTTGGTGAACCTGCGGGCTCCCTTTCAGGGTTGTTGGACCACACTTCACCCGAAGGTCTGGTCATGGGTTCAGTGCTCTGTAAATACAGACTCCAGCGTGATGTGGACAAGCCCAGACTAGGAGTCCCACTCCCATAAGACTGACCATGCCAAACAAAGGGTACACTGTGGCTACCCTGGGTCTCCGTCAGGCTAACTGTGCTGTCATGATGGCTAATTATGGGCTTGCCCTGATGGGAATCTTAGATGTGGTCTTCCCCCACCTTCATCCAGAGGAGCAGGTGGTGGTGGAGTACATCAAAGACCACGGTCATTCACTGGCTAAACACCAGCTCCAAACAGCCTTGGACATGAGCAACTCTTGCACCCATGCGGCCGTAGCAGCTGTGTCCATGCGTCGCAGGGGTTGACTGCGCTTGTCCACCTTCACAGCAGACACTGAACAGAAATTGGCTGATGTCCCTTTCCTAGGCACTGACCTCTTTGACCCTGGGGTGGGATGGCATCTCACTCGGACTGAGAAGTCCAGTGCTACCCTCAGCTCTGTGACTTCTCCCCTGCAGGGCCAGGAGAAAAAGCCTAAGAAGCTGTCTTTTCAGTTATCGGTCCTTTCAGTCACAGCATCCTTGGCAGTAGCCCCAGCAGGGGCAGTTTCAGGCTTGGCACCCCAAGCAGAATTCCAAGGTCCAGGGAGTGGGGTACTGGTACCTCTCTGGCAGCAGCTACCAGTTTCCCTGCAAAAGCTGCCCAGTGATGGGTTGGGGGTGTCATCTGTCCACCTGTGCTGTCCCTGACTGCTCTCCCAGGCGGTGGCCAGCTACGTCACTTCTTTCCATGTTGGTCTGCTATCACGACAGACAAGTGGATGTTGGATGTAGTGGGCAGAGGACTATCTCTAGACTTCAAGGCTCTCCTGCCATACCACCTCAATGTGCCTTTGGGAGGCACTATAGTGCAGTAGTTTAAGGCTCTGCGCTGCAAATCTGGAGACCTGGGTTTGAATCCCACAGCCCCCACTTGAATTACTGTGTGACCCTGAGCAAGTCACTTAACTTCCCTGTGCTCCCAGGTTGCACCTGTAAAAAAGCTTTCAGCTTAGCATGTCTCACCTGTTAAAACAATTGAGAAAAAAAAAATGTGCCTTGAGAGTCTGGGGTATCTCAGGGCTCCTTGCAAAAGGGGCAGACGCCCGTCTCCTGGACACCCTGGCCAGTCAGGGTTACGGATCCAGGTATTTCATGGTCTTGAAATGGATAGGTGCCTGATGCCCCATACTGGATCTACACAGTCTCAACCAGTACATGCAGAAGCACAAGTTCTGGATGATCGCATTGAGCCAAATTATACCATCCCTGGAGCAGAACATGTGGTTTTGCTCCCTGAACCTCCAGGATACATTCTTCCACATTCCTGTGTGCAGGTCCCTCTGGCAGTACCTCCATTTTCGAGCGGGAGGGGTCCTGTACCAGTTCCCGGTCATGCCATTCCGCCTCTTCTCTGCACCAAGGGTCTTCGCCAAATGCATGTCAGTGGTGGCATCCCACCTGAGGCACCTAGGGGTCAGAGTGTACCCCAGCCTGAACGACTGTCTGGTAGCCAGTTCATCGAGAGAGGTCATGGAAATATTCACAGATCTGGCTGTTCAGACCTACCAAGACTTGGGCCCATTGGTCAATCCAGACAGATTCATAGTGGTACTGAAGCAGGTGATCAGGTTCATTGGGGCAGAACTAGACTCCCTGCAGGCCAAGGCCTGACCTCCCTCAGACTGGGCACAGGATCTTACTTCCTTTGTTTGAACATTTCATGTTGGGCTCTTGTGCCCTGCCTGGGATTTTCTACGGCTGCTGGGGTGCATGGCATCTTGCACCAGCACGGTCCATTGGGCCTGCCAGTGGATGCATCACCTTCAGTGAGAGCAGGACCGTCAGTGCTCCCAGTGCCTATGCCACTTGGACCAGCTGATCACAGTGACCCAGAAGGTGTGTGATGCTATCCAGTGGTGGCTGGTCCCAGAACATCTGGAGGAAGGAATCCCATTTGTCTGCCCAGAGCTGACCATCATGCTGATGAGGGATGCGTCTCTGGTAGGGTGGGGAGCACACTTGGGAAACCACATGGCCCATGGGTTCTGGTCGCCCAGAGTGTCCTGTCACCACATAAACTTCCTGGAGATCTATGCACTGCACTAGGCTCTGACAGAATTTGTTCCACTGGTCTGGGGTCAGGTCACTCAAACCCAGACAGACAACATCATGACTATGTTTTGCCTGAACAGACAGGGCAGCACACCCTCCCTTCCTTTGTGTCACGAGGCACTCTGCACCTGGATCCCTGTGCACAGCCTGTGTGCCAGTCTCCTGTTGATTCACTTCTCAGGGGAGAACAGCTGGCAGATGCTCTCAGCCTGGTAGGAGGGAAGTCACATGAGTTGCCTCTGAATCGGGAGGTGGTGAACCACCTGTCCTCCCTGTGGGGTTCACCCTCAGTGTACCTGTTCGCCTCTTGGAAGAATGCCAAACTGAGGCTGTTTTGTGCCCCCCCCCAACAGTCTGAGACACTGATGGGGGATGCCTTCATGAGGTCCTGGAGCCCAGGTCTCATGTATGCCTGTTTTCCCTTCCCCTTGATCCATAGTCAGGGTCAGGAGGGACAAGGCATGGATGATCTTGATAGCTCTGAACTGACCAAAGCTGTTCTGGTACCTGGATCAGTTCAATGTTGGCAACAGGACTCCGAAGCAACTGCCTCTCCACCCAGACCTGCTGATCAGACTTAAGGGGATGGTTCTGCTCCTGGATTTTCAGTCCCTGCACCTCACAGCCTGGTTCCTGAGCAGCTAGAGTTCCAGGCCTTGCGTCTTTCAGAGGATGTCCTCCACGTTGTAGAGGCCTCTAGGAAGGCGTTAACTCATAGGTGCTGTGCCTTTAAATGGAAGAGATTTTCCTTTTGGTGCCAGGACAGGGAGCTTGATCCCCTTGCTTGCCCTGTGGATAGCATCATGGAGTACTTGTGGATCTTACTTAGAGATACCGCTCTTGCAGCAGGTTACACCATTAGGACTGAAGCCGGCAGGCGTCAGGACGCCACGGAAATCTTCTAGCTAGCAGTCTTCAGCGGGGACCGCCTCCGACGTCTGTCCGCCCCGGCGTCAGGTGTAGTACATAGGGCGGTCCGCCTGAATCCTCAGTTCTTTCCCCGCCGCCGACTTGCATGTCTCGACCTTCTCGTCAGTACTCTAGTAGCCGTCAGAATCACGAGGCTGTGATTCGGACTGGCAATGGTGGCTAGACCCAGGGACACTCTCTGTGGGTGTTCCGTTTGGGCCGTCCCGGAGATAATCCTCTCCACAGGCGCCTCAGGGCTGGGGTGGGGAGCACACCTGAACGGGGTGAGGTCCCAGGGGACGTGGACCCCTCAGGAAGCTCACCTCCATATCAGCATTCTGGAGATGAGAGCGGTCCTTTATGCCCTGCAGGCCCTCCAGTTAGAAATCTCGCCGAGTACTCTTCTGCTTCAAACACAATCCGGCGGTGATGTATTACCCCAACAAACAAGGAGGCACACACTCTTACCCCCTTTGCAGGGAAGCTATGAGAGTGTGGGATTGAGTGATCGACATGGCACGAGCCTGATTGCAGTTCACGTTCCCGAGTGGACCACACATCCATGGCGGCCTGAGTCGATCCCAGGCCAGAGTCCACAGTGGGAACTTCTTCAGGAGGTAGCAGAGGATCTGTTTCTTCGATGGGGCACTCCAGAATTGGACTTGTTGCTTCCCCATCCAGCATAAAACTGCCCAATTTTTGCTCGCTAGATCCAGGGCCTGGTGTTTTTTGGCGAGACGCATTGTCCCTCTCCTGGGCGGACAGATTCCTCTACGCTTTCCCTCCCTTCCCGTTGATCCAGAGAGTCCTTCTCAAACTTCGCAGAGAGCATGCAACAATGATCCTGGTAGCGCCTTTCTGGCCCAGACAGATCTGGTTCCCCATACTGACCCAATTGTCCCGGGAACCTCCACTCCTGTTGCCCTTCAGCTCCCACCTGCTGTCTCAAGAGGGGGGTTCGTTAGTCCATCCGGACTTACACTCGCTGAACCTGCATGCTTGGCTCCTTGAGACATGACCATTATGCTACAGGGGTCTGCATGAAGTGTCGATCCTTTCTGCTGCCAGAAAGCGACAGCGCATGCGACGTACGCCATGAAATGGCGCCGGTTTTGCCTGTGGTCTCAGGCATGCGGCCTCTCCCCTTTAGATTGCCCAGAGAAATCAGTTCTGGAATACCTGCTTTCCCTCTTCCACTCAGGCTTTGCCTACTGCTCGATTAAAGTTCACCTCTGTGCAATTTCGGCCTACCACTACCCGATAGGTCAACGCACAGTGGCACAACTCGATGCCTCTCGTGATTTCATGAGGGGGGTGTTACACCTTAGGCCACCCATCAAGGATCCCGTCCTAATTGGGACCTACTCTTCGATCCTGGAGCAGCTCTGCCCCTTTTGAACCTGCCGCGGATTACAGGCTCGTTTTCTGTCAAATTGAAGCGTTATTTTGGTTGCTGTCACGTCAGCAAGGAGAATTTCTGAGCTACACGCTCTTATGTGTAAGGAACCTTATTTAATTTTCCACCAGGACTGAGTGTCTCTGAGGACGAATCCTAAATTCCTGCTTAAGGTGGTCTCTGCCCTTACCCTTAATCAGGACATCGATCTGCCGGTGTACTTCCCCAGGTACATCAATAGAGGAGAGGCATTGCTTCACACCCTAGATGTTCACCGCTCCTTAAGATACTACTTGACCAGGACCAAACAGCATCGCAACTCCGAGCAGCTGTTTATTTCCTTCGCTGAGAGGATGTTGGGCCAACCAGTCTCAAAACAGACCCTTTCCTGCTGGCTTGTCCAGTGCATTTCGTTGCTACAACAACGACAGAAGCCCCTTCGGGCACAGTCCGGAGCCACTTCAACTGGGGGTGGCTACTTCCTTCCGGCGCTCGCGGAGCGTCTCCACCTCGGCCATTTGTGCCGCGGCTACATGGAACTCAGTGCACACCTTCATCAGGCATTACAGCCTGGACATGCTCCCCAGCGGAGAGCAGGTTTTGGCCCTTCGTTCTACAGGGTCTCCCTGTCCTAGAGTCAGGATTTTAAGATCTCTCCGTTATGCCTCCTCCCACAGTGTCTAGAGGCGCTATTGCTTGGGATTCAGTCCTAATGGTGTAACCTGCTGCAAGAGCTGTATCTTGAAGTAAGATAGTACAGTTACGTAAGAACTTACCGTAACAGTAGATCTTCGAGAACAGCTCTTGTAGCAGGTACCTTCCTGCCCACCATTCCCCCTTGGAGGAGGTAAGGCCTAACCAGGCTTCGGCAGGAGCTTACTAGTCTTTCTTCTTCTGATGGCGGATCCTCGGTCTCCTCTTGTGATGTCATCCAGCAGCCGGGAGTCTCCGCGGGAGAACTGGGGATTCTGGCGGGACCGCCTCCTTATGTACTACGCCTGACGTCGGGGGCGGGACCGACGTCGGAGGCGGTCCCCACTGAAGACTGCTAGCTAGAAGATTTCCGTGGGGTACTGACGCCTGTTGTTTTCAGTCCTAATGGTGTAACCTGCTGCAAGAGCTGTTCTCGAAGATCTACTGTTACGGTAAGTTCTTATGTAACTGTACTTTCCTCTCCCAGCTGTGACTGCAAGTGGCGACCCTTAAGGTGCACCTGGCAGCCATCTCTGCCTACCGGGTGCAGGCCAGTATGCCAGCTGTGGCCCAGGAGAGGGTGATCAGGCACTTTTTCAAGGGCCTCGACCACTTGTCCCTTCCAGTGTGTGAACCACCTCCACTGCCGATACTTACTGCTAGTCCTGGCTGTGCTCATGGGCAACCCTTTTGGGCCGATGCACTGGTGTGAGTTGTTACACCTCTTGTAGAAGGCGGCCTTTCTGGTGACTATTAACGTCTGCCAGAAGGATCTGGAAGCTCTAGGTGCTGTCAGTGGAGTCTCCTTACCTTGTCTTCCACAGGAGCAAAGTCGTTCCAACCTGACGTTCCTCCCGAAGGTGGTATCAGAATTTTTCCTCAACCAGGACTTTACTAATCCATGTTTGGAGGCTGACTGCAGGCTCCATTCCCTAGACCTGCAGCACGTGCTCTCCTATTATGAGGAGTGTACGGCTGGAGTTCGGAGACAGACTTGTCAGCTATGTGTCACTCATGCTGAAGCAGCAATACCTGACAGTCAGCACACACCTTCATTTCCCTTTACTGCGTCATCCTCGAGTCATTCCTGGATGTATGTTTTGGGACCTTGGTTATCTAGTCTCTCTGCCAACTAGGGGGTGCGTGCTTTCTCCCCTTCTCCTAGAGAACTGCTAGGAGTCTGCCAGAATGTGGATAAGTGAACCATATCCACACACCTAGAAGAATAGGTTACTCACCTGTAACCCTAGTTCTTACTTCAAGGGCATCTCTTGCTGCAGGCCATCACCAGAAGGACTGAGCCATCAGGCGCTAGGATCACACGGAAACATTTCTAGCTAGCAGTGTACCAGATGGGGTTGCCCACTTCTGACTTCGGCGTCTGATGTCAGTCTATCCTATATGAGGCGGGCGGCCCCAAGCCCTCCTCAGTTCTTTTCCCGACGCCGACCAGCACACATTGAATCACAGACTCCACCATGGCTACAGTTGATCGCCAGTTTTCCTGCATTTTAAAACCATGCTTTCTTTTTTTTCCTTTAGTCCGGTAAACATCAAATTTTTGGGGTGTCTGCTCCTTCTTTTATGTCTTCTCAGCCTTTTTCAACTTCCAAACGCTCCACTGCGTGTGCCTGTGGCAAACAGATCCCAGATAAGGACAGCCATTCTGCTTGCTTCTTCTGTCTAGGCCCCCGCCCATGACGTTCAGGCCTGCGAAACCTGCCAGAAATTCAATCTGGCCACCAGAAAATGATGCCAGAGGACCCTTAAGAGCCACATCCTCAAGCAGAAGGTCACCCAGATGGAATGGGTGCTGCATGCCTGGAGCTCCTCCACTTCCCTGGCCCAGTCATCGTGCTCTTCCTCCTCCAAATCGAAAGAAAAATCATCAGGGAAGCACAAACACTGGGACCGTCCCCAGTCTTCCTATTGCTTACGGTTGCAGCAAAGGCTCCTCCGATCGACCGCTTCAGGGACTTCCTTCTCTCCGGGAGGGAGGTCAAGCCTCCATGGCCTCGCATGCCCTTTCTCCCTCAAGGCTTCCAGTGGCCCTGCTGCCTGCCTGGATCTCTGTGACCGGTGGTGGCTTCTCAGAGAAGGGTACGTCTTTTCCTGCCCCACAGCCCCTGCTTTTCCAGCCCATGTTTTCGATGGGCTGTTCAACAGGAGGCTTGGCTGGAGCTCCTCCAGCTGGTCCAGTGCTGCTGGTGTCAGTTCTCGCCCTGCCACCCAGTCACCTGCACCCTCAACGCCAGTTTTGGCCTCCGGAACCTCCGTGGGGCCTGTCTGTCAGTCACAGGGGCAGGTGTTACAGGGTACCGGCATCTCCATGATCCCAGTTCCCTCCAGTCAACACCGGTGGAGCCTTCTGCGGCACCGGTCTCGTCTCACCTGACGCCTGAGCATTCTGCCCTGGCGTCACCCAGGCCAGTGCCTACTGGGCCAGCTGCCACACCCACGCAACCCATTGGTCTGGCGCCAGCCCTGCTCCTGACACTGGCAGGGCCTTTGCCCACTTTCTCTCTGCCTACGCCCTGGGTACCCACGGCAGGCCTACTGCTACTGCAGTCTGGGGGACCGATGCCTGCACCACTACCTACCCCCGCTGAACTGCAGCCCTAGTATCCAACACAGATGCCCGTGGGCCCCGCACTGGCCTACCCTTATCCGGCTCCCAGAGGGCCAACACCGGCTACCAATATCCTGTGCCGGTCAAGCCACAGCCACTTTACAGCTACCCAGTGCCTGAGGGCCGGCTCTGGTGCCTGTGGATTACCACGGTCTGATATTGGCACTTTGGGTGTTCATGGATTCGCAGGCCCCTAATCAAGGTCTGCCCCAGCCATCCCATCCCCAAGGGGCCTCCTAGGGGCACTGCTTCTCCTGCCCCTGCTCGTCCAACAGCACCCAGCGCTCTTCCTACCCATACTGACTCTGGTACCCCCGTTCGTCCAGTTGATGCTCAACCTGTGACAGTGGGGCTGAGGACTCTGCCTCAGATGAAAATGATGCCAGTTTCAAGCCCTCTTCCCTGGAAGGGGTCTCCTTGGGGGATGAAGGTGAACCCAGTAATGTCCCAAAGTCTCCACCGGATGACCCCACCTTTATGGATATAATGAGACATATCCAGTCCATGATGGGGTGGGAGACTGAGTAGCAGGACCCGGAGCATCACCGCCTGGCAATTTACCTTCGCCAGTGTGACACTCCTCTTCTGGTGGTCCCCCCAATGGTTGAGTCGCGTGATGACGTTACCAGGGCCGCATTGCTTCACCCTCACATTATTCCTGTGGTCCTTAAAAAGGCACACAGACTGTATCCTCCAGCTGGTAAGTCCTTTTTCAGGGAGCACCCTAAAGCCGACTCAGTGGTTATTAATGCGGCACAGGACTGCACCAAGTGTCTGAAGCACCTCAGTGCCCTCCCTCCAGCCAGAAAATTGAGGCAGCTGGACCTGGTGGGCAAGCATAACTTTGCTTCGGCTGCACTTGCCAACAGGGCCCTTAACTACCTGGCTCACACGGTGCAATACCAAAAATATTTTTGTGGGACCAGGCTAGGGAGGCAGCAGCAGCAATGCCAGACGACCACTCCAAACTGCAGACTCTTCAGTCCCTGAAAACGGGGTCCGACATCCATACTCTTGTCCTTCAGGAGTCTTACAATGCAGTGGACACCTCTGGATGGGCGGGTGGTAGCTGGCATTCATCTGCGGCACCATGCCTGGCTTAGGATCTCATATTTCACCCCTGATGTTCAGTCCAGTATTCTGGACGCCCCCCTTTGGGGGGGGGGGCATGTCCAGGACGTTATCTCCTAGCTCCAAAACTCTGGAAGGGCCTTAAAATCAGTCCACTGCATGTACCACACCCAGCCAAAATTGGGTCATAGGGCTCCTTTTCGTCGCTCCTCCAAGAGACAGGAGCTCCTCCCAAGGCCCATTGCAAGCGTATGCCAGGTGCAGCCCTGTCTGTGCCCTCTCCTGCCTCTCCCTGGGCCACCAGAGGTGCTTCCACAGCCCAGTTAGGGGCTGCCCCCACCTCCTGACTCCTTGCCAGCCCCGCCCCTCCTCGCAGGGCTTCAGGAGTTGGAGTTAGGGGGTCGATTCTCCCTCCATCTGGACAGGCAGAGGTCCATCACTACAGACAACTGGGTGCTTCAGCTCATAGAGCACAGGCAGACTTTAGAGTTTCTGAAGTGGCCTCCCGCAAATCTACCAAGAACATCCGCATATCACCAGGCCATATTCCTTTCATATGGGTCGAAACTGAAGCTCTGCTGCAAAAGAAGGCCATAGAAACTGTGCCCCCCCCCCCCCCAATAAGGTCGGGGGTACTACTCCCATTTCCTCTTGGTACCCAAGAAAACAGGACTTTCATCCCATCCTGGACCCGAGCAATCTCAACTTGTACATAGAGTACCAAATAGTTCAGGATGGTCACCCTGCAGGATTTACTACCTCTGCTTCCCCAGGGGGACTGGCTATGTTCTTTGGATATGCAGGATGCTAATTAGCCCATCAAAGTTTCTGCGGCCCACAGACGTTTCTTCCATTTTCACATCATGGTGGAGCACTACCAGTTTCGGGCCCTGCCCTTTGGCCTTTCCTTGGCCCCAAGGGTGTTTACCAGGTGCCTGACGGTGGTGGCTGCAGCCTTGAGGAGGCAGGTTTTTTGCATTTTTCCCTTTCTGGACGACTAGCTCCTGGAGGCTGTGTCCAGGGACCATCTCTTGCAAACTCTGGTGGGTACTTGTAGACTGTTCCACTCCCTGAGCATTACCATCATTCTGCCCAAGTCCTTCCTTCCTTACCCCCTGCCAGTTCCTCCTTTATATAGCGGCTGTTCTGGATGTGGCTCAGGGCAAGGCCTTTTTGCTTCCGGACAGGGCAGAGCAACCCATGGTTCAGGCCTGCCTCCTGTTCTACAGCTGCCACGTTCAGGCGAGGGAATTCCTCAGGCTTCTAGGGCTTTTGACTGCAGCCATTGCGATGGTTCCAGTAGCCTGGCTACATATGAGGATCCCTCAGTGGACCCTTCGGGTACAACGGACTGGCATGTAGACTCCCTGGATCAGCTAGTGGTGGTGTCAGGCCCAGTGAAGAAAGTCCTTCCATGGTGGCTGGAGCCCAGCAACCTGTCTTGGGGAGTGTCCTTCACTGCCCCTCCCCCTCAGCAGATTCTCACAACCGACGCTTTGAGCCTCAGTTGGAGGTGCCCGTATAGGGTCTCACCAAGTCCAGGGGACTTGGTCAGAGATCGAGCAGGATCTCCACATCAGTATCCTGGAGATGCGGGCAGTCCTATATTCCCTTCAGGCATTCCAGACTCTGCTCTCCCTGTGTCCACTCTTGGTTCAAATGGACAACATGTGCATTGTTCATTATATAAACAAGTGGGGGGAGAGGCCCTCATTCCTACCCCCTATGCAGGGAAGCAGTGATGTTCTGGTATTGGACCATCGAGCACAGTCTACAGCTCTCAGCCATCCATGTTCCCGGCATCCAAAACATCCTGGCAGGCACTCTAAGCTGCTCACAGTCCAGGGCTCAAGAGTGGGAGCTTCTGACCTCAGTGGCAGAAGAATTCTTTGACAGATGGGGTCGGCTCAAGTGGGACCTTTTTGCATCCCCACTCAATGCAAAATTGACACATTTCTGCTCGATCGATCCAGGGCCAGGTGTTTTCTGGCAAGACACATCGTCCTTCTCCTGAACAGGGAAGTTTCTGTATGCTTTCTCTCCCTTCCTGCTCCTTCAACGGGTTCTAATGAAACTCCAGATGGAAGGGGCAACGATTCTCATCGTCCTCTTCTGGCTTCGCCAGCTCGGGTTCCCCCTGCTGCAGCAGCTGGCAGTGGAACCTGTGCTGCCCTGTGCCTGTGCACCAGCTTGTTCTCCCAGGACCAGGGCACCCTAGTCCAGCCAGACCTCAGGTCACTTCATCTCCATGCATAGTTCCTGAAAACATAGCCATAGCCAGATTTGTGGTTTCCCCCAGAGTGGCCGACATGTTGGTGGCAGCCAAGAAGCCCTCCACCCATGCCACCTAGTCCTTGAAATTTATTTATTTAGTTTTAGTTTATCGGGTATGTGCACTAGACAAAAACTTTGCCTGTTTTCAGGCACAACCCGAGAGTTACAGACAGAGGGAACAGCATTACAGGTGACAATACATTACAGCATTACATACAAAGATTAGCAAAACTTGAGTATTAATTACAGTTTTTACAGCAGTGCAAGACATTTAAACAGTAGTGAGCCTAAGCAGAGGATTAAACAGCAGTACAGTGGAAAGCAACTCCTGTGACATTCAGTCGATAAGTACTAAAAATGTATTTAGGACAGCCATGTTAAGAGGGTGTGATAAAGGTCAGTGCATGTGCATTTGTCGGAGTCCATGAGGAAGGAATGACGCTCCTTCTTAAAAGCCTGATATGACTAGGAGTGTCTTAAAAGAAATCCAGACTGGCTTAAACGGGGGGGTTGCAGACCAAAATGTTAGGCAAGGTGCCTAAAAGTCTGAGAAAGCAATAGCAGGGCTATTTATTTATTTGTTTTTTGTTTACCAGGTAAGTACACTAGACAAGACCCGGGAGAGTACAGGCAGGAGAGACCAGAGTCAACATTAAAAAGTATTTCATGACGCAAAACACAGTACTAGAGTAAAAAGATGAAAGGGAGGAGGGTGTTTCAAAGGCCTGAGCTGAGATCACTACTGGTCTTATGAGGAACACAATACATGCATTTACATTAAATCAGAAAACTTCAGCTATAAAATGCAAGTAAGACAGTTTTAACAGAAAACATAATCTAGTACAGTATAATCAAGCCTTAACAGTGCAGAGCGATATGGAGCCAGTCGGAGTGCTCCTGTGGCTCACTGCAGCCAGTGGGTCATAGCAGTAACAGACTCTGGATTTAAACCCAGAGACAACTGTTGTCATGTAAAAAAAGCAAAATCGCAGCTAGGGCTCCCTTCTTGGAGGTAATCAGTCCCTGAGGGCAAGACCGTACCTGCGCTTCTGTGAGGGGCTGGTGGCTTCACACCTGGACTGCGGGTGGCAGTCTGGCAGGTCGGGTTCGTCAGAGAACCACGGCTGTGGATCTCAGACTACCTGCACTTCTATGAGGGGCTGGTGGCTTCACACCTGGACTGCGGGTGGCAGTCTGGCAGGTCGGGTTTGTCAGAGAATCACAGCTGTGGCTCTCAGACTACCTTTAAAATGATTGCTCTGGGCATCACATGTCATGTAAATAGACCAAACGATATGACAAACCCATTTTAAAAATTTGTTTACAACTAACATAATGAACTACTGCTTTAAGTACCTAGCTTTAAAAAAACAACAGACTTGTGCCTTTTTCTGTTTGTATGGTATCAAGAGCAGGAAGATTTAATTTTTTTTTTTTTTTTTTACTTTCTATTTTTTCTCCCTCCCTTGCCTGCTGTGTTCCGCCTTGGCCTGGCCTCTGTCCCTGTTCCTTCCTGGAGCCCACGGTAGACCCCCCCATGTAGTCTTGGTTCCCCCCCAGACAGGGACAAGGTGGGGGTCTGTACACCCTGAGCACTTTTGCACCTTGTCAGGGCTACCGGTGGAACAGGCAGGGGACATCAGGGATCTGGGCTGGCGCTCCGTCTTCCTGGAGCACAGAGGGCCATTTTTCCAATTTCTCGAGTATGACGTGCGCCCCGAAGTCAAGGCGGGGCCCCACCGATGTCCAGCATGCCCCCCCCCCTTCCTGTGGCCAGGTGCTTGCACTTCAGGCCTCTGCCTGAGGGCAGTCAAGCACCGAGCCACATTCCCCGCTCCCTCCCTCCCTGGAGAAGGCGAGCAGTCCTTGGATGCTCGAGCCCCCCATGACCCTCCGACTCCCGGGGCTCGTTCCTGAACCCAGGTCACCAGCGTAGCACTACTGCTGCGCTGGTGGGCCGGCCAGGAAGCTTAATTTTTAGTCCAGCATTAGGGGAAATGACCATATTTGGGCTCCCCAGAGCCTTCCATATAGGATGACCCTGCCCCCACAATCAGACATTCTGTGACAACTCACAAAGGAGTGCGCTCCATAGGAGTAAATGGGGGGTTTTTCAGTTTCCTTTTTTATATTTTAGAGTCACTTTTGAACGTACATAAAAACATTGACCACCTAATTTGCCCATTTCCCTACCTGTTGGATAAGCTGCAGATCCTAGTTAACCAACAGCCTACCTCCTCCTACCCCACCTATAATTGCCTTATGTCTGTCCCATACATTCTTGAATTCCTCCACTGTTTTTGACCCCAGAACCTCCTCAGGAAGGCTGTTCCATGCATCCACCACTCTCTCCGTGAAAAAATACTTCCTCACACCATCCGCCTCTTATATTCAGATTGTGCCCCCTTGTTCTGGCAAATCTCTTTTTCTGAAAGATGCTACCCTCTTGGACTTTGTTGATTCCCTTGAGGTACTTGAAAGTTTCTATCATGGCCACCCTCTCCCTCCTTTCCTCAAAGCCATTACTCAGTTAACGAGGCACTTCTTAGTTGAGCTGTGGCTTTGATTTTTAACAAACAAGACAAAACTATTACAGTCTATTGAAAAACATTCCCATTTTTAGGGCTGTGGGCAGAGCCTACAGTCCTACTGCAATTGCTCAGTAGCTATAAAAACGGCCGATCGTGGAACCTTCCGTTGGACTTTTGGAAGTATCTTTTCGAAAGTCCAATGGAGCTTAAAACCCTCTGCCACGATCGGACACTACGGAATAACAGCTGCTGTATTTTGGCTATTACTTCCGTATTCCATGGCATGAACTATGCATGCACGACTCGTGCACAGTTCTGCTGACACTGCCATGTTGTGAATGGCACGCCATTCACCGCAACTGTGCATGCGCAGTTTTCTCACCAGCTCTGTGGCATTCTGTGGGCCCCCCCAACTCGTGGCACACTGGGAACCCACCCCAGTGTGCCCAAAGTTGCTCCTTTACCCGCCAACTTCGGGTGTTCCAGTCCCGATGTCGGCATTATGTAACCCCACCCACGCCATGCGGCACTGGGCCCACTCAGTGTGCAACAGTTTTCCTTCCCCGCCAATACATTAGGTGCCCAATCCCCGTGTCGGCATCATGTCAACCCTCCTGCCAGTCATGTGGCACACTGGGAGCCCCAATTTTTTTTTTTCCTATAAAAAAGAAAAGGGTGCCTTGTCATTGCTCCAGTCCCCCTCCTCATTCTCCCACTGAGCACCCACCACCCCATACCCCATACTTACCTCTGGAGGTCGGCACTGTCATCTTCTCTGGACCAGGACATGTCTGCACTCTTCAAAGCTGAACTGCGAACTGACGACTCAAAGGTAACCATGCTATAATGCCAGTCAGTGGGGTTTTCAACTTATGCTGATAAATCAGCCATTTTTATTTTTGCCCCAGATTTTCAGCATGGGGTTCTTGGGACCCCATCTCATGAAAACTGACAGTTATTTTGTTACTCGGTCCCAAAAGGTGATTTTGCGGTCGCTGTGCAGAATCACCTTTCTGAACCAATTCACGAAATGACAGTGCCACTATTCATGAGGTGGGGTCCCAAAAAGCCTATGTTGGAAATTTGGTGAAAATGTTCAAAACAATGACTACGTTACGAGCATGCATTGCACAGTTTCTATGCACACTCCCAACTTCACCAGTTTTTAATATTTGCACTCCATATCTTCAGTATTTCCATTTTTGCACACTTTCTTCAAAAAGATGACTGCGTTATGAGTGTGTGTTGCATAGTAACTTTGCCAATTTTTAATATTTTCACTCCACATTTTCAACATTGCCATTTTTGCACACCTCCTTCAAAACAGTACAGCTGTTTTCCACAACCTGTTCAAAATGTGTTTTCGCACCTGTGGCGCAGAATAACGCGTTTGCTCTGCAAAATCACTTTTCAGGACAAGTGAAAAAAATGACACTGGCACTCTTCATGAGGCGGGATCCCAAAAAGGCCATGTTGAAAATTTGGTGCGACACCTCCAAAAAATGGCCAAGTTACACACGGGCGTTGAATACTTCCTATGCACATGTGTGTAACTTTGGTCATTTGATAGCTCTTCACAGCTCTATTGGCTCTGGCTAGATTTTGTTTTCTAGGTAGCATGTTTCTGTGCTCTTCAGACAGACATAACAGAATGTGGGTGCGCAGTGGCATGGCTGCCTAATAGGGGAGTGGAAGGGATTGGTTTGCCAGCTCCCCCGAGTCCAAATATTATCCCTTTCCTTAGTGCCCTGCTCCTTGTGCCTTACAGGAAGGCAAGGCTGCTTTCCGTTTATTATGACTTTTTTTAATGATGGCCAGGATTGGTGCTCTTTGAAATGGACAAACTAGAAATGCATTTGTTAAGTAAGAAACTTTCATTGCAAGATTAAGATGAGAAAAAAAATGAATTGCATTCTGCCACTAAGTAGCAGTAAGAGGAAACTAGTATTGAAACATGTTTGTGCCAGTGGTATCTGCTATTACTCTGTTGTTCTTTTAAGACAGCATTAAAGCAAAAGGACTAAAAATCATTAACGTTCATTACTGACTGCACATCCAGAGTGATGGATAGAAATGCACCGAACAAAGTGTTTTACTTAACAGCTGTTCAGTAGTGTGTTTTACCACCTTTTCTCCCCAGCCTTCATCAGCTTAAGTAAAGAGTCTTTTGCAGTCTTGTAAGTAAATGCTTTAATTACCACTTTGTCAGTACAAGTTTTAGAATATGTTCATCGCTACAGCTTCAAAAGGCAAAGAATTTGTAATGGATGTCTAAAAAATATGTATTTTCCAAAATATTGGAGGCAAAATGAATGTACTGTACGTCGTTCTTATTGGGGCAATTTTTCTTGACTATTGTAGTCTGTCCTGTAGGACGTCTTTAACTGAGGGTTTAATAACAGAAATCTGGCCTTCACTAAAAACAATCATCTTGTACATCAGATAAGTATAATAAGCTTACATTAGTACAGCAAGTAAAGTTCATGTACACAACTTTCAGAAAATACTTCGATTCTCAGATTTCATTATTTTTGATTATGAATTATAGGTATGCCCGTGAAGCTCAGAAAATGTGCATATTGCAAAGCAACTTTTACAAGTGCAGTTAGCTTATCAAACCACCTCCGCTCCTATGACCGAAGAAAGCAGGCTGGACTCTTAACTGGAACAGGTAAAACCTTATTAGTACTTTGTTTTATTCTCTGCTCAGACTTGTCAGTAAAATTTATTTATTTAAAAACATAGGAATTACAACCCTTTGAGTCATAGATTCATTTCCAAAGGCTCCACGTCAAGTACAGAGTAAGAAACAAGAACAACAGATTATAACAAGATTGCAGTTGTAGCAGTGGATCACAAGAAGGTGTGAAGTCATGAATGCTCACAAGTCTTATTTACTAATGTAGCTTGAACTAGCTGTATTTGAACCTTATATATGGACATTAATATTAATTCTTTATTTTTTTTTCCAACTGTCTTTCTGTCTCAGGCTTCAGACAAGAATTTACCCTATTTCAGCTCCAGGACTGCCCACCCTGCATCCCCACAAGCAGCCCAGACTGTGAGGCCTGCAGCTTGCCCCCCTGTGGTGAGGCTCTCCAGAGGGAGAGACTGACATTTGCCTGAGACCCCAGCTGAGGCTTACATCTGTGGCGTCATTCGGGAACATGTGCAGGGAGCATCATCCTACTGCTGTCCCAGGGGTTTTCGGCTTGAATTTTTCCCTGGAGGTGTAGACATGCAGTGATGTCAGCGTGTGGATGTCCGCCGTTGCCTCCAGCCCTCTGTACATGGTTCTGGCTGGTGTACAGCCAATGTACACTGGGTGTGAGTTGTGCACCGGGAGCTCATGGCCTCTTACCCTGTAGGAGGAGGAGAGCTGTCCATTGAGACGTTCATCCTCCCCTGGCTGTCTGATGTGCCAAGCTCATTCACAAATCCGGGTTGCTAGTGATGCAGACAGTATGCACCGGCAGGCTGGCTTCTAACATTAATTCTTAGCAAACTATTTTAAAGACCTGTTAATAAATAATATATCTTATTACGACATTTAATGTGCACTCAGAAGTTACATAAATTATGACATTTCGAATATTTACAACTGGAGTAGTATCTGAGCTTCTATAACCAAATATATGCAGGGGTAGAATTTAAGGGAAAAAAGTGGTGTTATTGGCGGTCTACCAAAATCTTGATTTGGGTACTCTGCCAAGAAATCTGATATGCATGATTCTTGATCATTATGTGGACATTTTAGTATAACCCTAAATGCATTTTCCACGCATAGTTGTTTAATATGCAACTTAATTTTTTAATGTTTGGTATCCTCGTCTCCAAACACGGCAACATTTCCTCCCCTTCTGTGCCCTGCTCTGCTACCAAAAGAACACAAACGTTTCTTGCCCACAGCTTGTTCTCCATAGTTCCATATGGAACCAAAAGTTTGTATTTTGTTTTACTCTGTCAGCAGTCATGGCCATTTCTCTATCTGTGGGCATGTCCTTCTGTAGCTTTCACCACCTCCAGTGACTGTTTAAAACTGGCCAGTTTCTGATTAACCATGTCCACTTTATTATCTGTTTGCTGCACAGACATGCGTGGTATGTTGATTGAGGCTTGCACTGATTTTAAGTACCCTTTGGCTCTCTGCAGTGTTGATTCCGCATTTTTTCCTGCCTTGCCATTAGCTTGCTTTCCCTTTGGCTTAAAAAGTCATATTAAGCTGAAGTTGTTCTGAGCTTTCTGCTTTTCAGAAGAGGTAGTCATTCAGTTAAGAAATGGTAGTCAGTATTGCATGTGCTATCTGGATGACCTGGGTCGTACCTGAAACGATCCCTTGAATCAGTGTACCTACCCAGTTACCACATAAATACATTTATGTCAGTGTCCAGTTTGTAGGGTATAAAAGAGCAGTAAAAGATGATACTTTACCAAGTTTTGTTAAATACAGCCTGAACTCCACTAGAGCATGCCTGCCTTGCTGGGCTGCGGGCTTCGCCTCTGGCATCCATTTATAAGCACACACTCCTACTTTTTGCCAGTTATTTGCATAGCACTTTTCTCCACCATTGTACACACTTGTAGCACCATTGTTTTGGCTAAAATCCCCTTTGTACCACATTATCATTAAAAAAAAAAAAGCTCAGTGCCAGTTTTTTGGGGTTTGTTTTGTTCTGCAAAAAGGCCAGATTTCTTGGAACGTGCTGAGTCATTGGATTTCTTCAAGCTAAGCTTCTCCCACCACCTTGGTGTTGTATCCTCCAGCTCCACTTCGTGACTTCAGATCTTTCTTTCCACTGGAAGGGACAGGTCTCCTCCTTTGTAGCTCCGCAGCATTGAAGGATTTCCATTTGTTAAAGTGTGTTTTATGTCGGATCTTCAGCTTTTCAAGGCCATATTCCACTTTCGGTTGTTCCACTAGTCTTCTGACACTGTCAACAATGGAGAGCAAGAAAACGGGGTTTAAATTCTCCACCTGGTGCAGGCAAAAAATGACGGCCATGGATCTACACGACATGTGCTTGGGCGATCAGTATGATGTAGAAAAATGCAGTTTGTGTGAGGCCATGCTGGCAACATCCATCAAAGACAGGAAGGCTCAGTTGGAATGTGGTTAGCCAAAAGACCGCAAAAACGCTTTTTAGGCCGCCGATCTTGTTGTTTACCTTGCAGTCACGGAAGGAGAGGTAGCTGCAGTGAGTTACTTGTATGTCTTGGTACTGTTTCAGTTGGATACAGTGTAATAGGTTGTTCTCTAACAAGTTCAGGGATATGTGTCTGGCCTACCAGACCTTCAGGGAGAGCCCTTCTTGCTGCAGTGGAAAACACAAGAAATGCAGTTGTTGGTCATGGGATTGGGAAATATCATGCTCTTTCTGCTCCTTAGATGCTCCCAACCACTTGGCCTTGTTCGAGCTCCCTATGGTCAAGGGGACTGTCGAGAGCTCCACGGTACCCCCACCAGGCTTGTCAACTTTGACACCAGTCAAGGAGGCAGTCGAGATTTGTCTTAAGCCTCTTAACAGTCTGTCAGAGGAGATTGATGAAGAGTTGATCTCTCAGATCCTGATTCTCCATTCCTCACCCAGGAGGACAAGACCCTGTCTGTATCCCCAACTGCATTACCTCGGGAGCTGTCTCCCCCAGTGGTCATGCCTCTGAAGCGTCTAGTGCTTAATGTGCCATGGTAGGTGGTTTATACAAATCTCCCCACCCCACCCACCGAGGACACCCATTGACTTCACCCCTTGAATTGATGGTTGAGGTGCTGCTCGAGTTCTCAAATCCTGCTCGACTGGGAGGCATCCTTGTCAGGACTGCTTGACCTCTTCAGATGAGGAGATGCTTTGATGAAAAATGCGTCATCACTCTGAGGAGCTCCTCTGGCAACCGAGGATTAAGGCTGGGAGAGGGTGGGCTCTGCCCCCTGGGCCTTTGGTCCCCTGGCCTACGCCAGTCGTTCCCACTCTTCCACGCTTCTCAGCAGTCTCCCGTGTCCTGCTTCTCCACCTCTTTGGGTGGAGCAGCCTCCACTGCAGTACCTGTTCAGGGCCCCAACCAAGGTGTTTGCTCTGTGGCTAGCTTGCCAAGTCAGCTCTTTGTGAAAATCACCCAGGCAGAGGATACCAGAATGGTCCATGGTGGCAAATGGTCAAGGGTTGTTTTTAAGGCATCCTGCAATGACTCAGGTGAGTCGTGTGTGTCCTTGACCAGGACTCTTACATGGGACCGGGAATCGGTTGAGGAGTTGACCCCTGACCACGAACTGGTGTCTTTTGGGGCTTTAATCTGACTTACATTGGAGACCATGAATATGCCCTTGGAGTCGGTTCAGAAGTGGGTCAGATACCTGTTTACTGGCATACTGAACCAAGATGATTTGCTGGGGGTTGCCTTTCCTGTAGCAGAGACCATCTTGAGACCAGCCCTGGAGCTTTGGCAGCATAGTGCCCTGTACCCTCTGCTTGTGTGGTCCGCAGCAATGCGTTCCCAGTGGGCTCCCTGTCTGGGTTTTCCGACCATCCATCTACTGAGGGTTTGGTTTTGGACTCTGCGTTCTGTAAATTGGGGAGCCAAGGGGACATGAACAAGCCTTCATTCAGTGAGTCCAAGAAGGCTGACCACGCAGCTAAAAAAGTGTGTACCTGCTGTGTTGCTGGGTCTCCGCCAGGCCAGCTGTGCTGTCATGGCAAATGTTGGCCATTCCCTGCTGGGAGTGCTAGGGGAACTCCTCCCCATCTTCTTGCTGACAAATAGTTGCTGGTGAAGATAGTCAGAGACCAGGGGCAACAGTCATCATGTGTCATAGGGCTGGCTGAGACTTTTCACCTTTACAAAGGATACTCAGCATTGCTAGCCAATGTCCCCTTCATGAGCACCAACCTCTTTGGCCCTGTGGTGGAATGACATGTTATATGTATTAAGAAGTCCAGTACCACCCTGGATTCCGTGGCTTCATCCCAGATGGATCAGAAGACCTGTAAACCTTAAAAGGAGGCCATTCAGCCACAACAACCTCGAGCAGTTTCAACTCTGGCATCCAAAGCCCAAATTTGGCCAGGGGCAAAAAAAGGGGGGGGCATAGATGGTGGTGCCTCCATGGCCCCTGTGGTCGGAGCACCCTACTAGGTTGTGCAGTGATGGGTTGTGGGGTGTCATCGTCCTTCCCGTCCAGTCCCTGCCCCTGCTTCTGGTTGGGGGTCAGTTATGCCACATCTTGTCACAGTGGTCCACCATTATCTTGGACAGGTGGTTCCTAGAAGTGGGAAGAGGGTTTCCTCTGGATCTCGAGGCTGTACCACTGTACCATCTCCATGCTGCAGGGGAGTCCAAGGTGTCGAAGAACACATTGTCCGCTTTAAGAGCTGACGTCACCCAGCTCTTATAACATGGGGCAGTAGCCCAATTTCAGATTGGCCACTCAGGGATATGTGTCCAGATACCTCCTGGTTCCAAAACAAGTGGGGGTCTGATGCCCCATACTGAATCTGCATGATCTGAACCAATTCATGCAGATACGCAAGGTCTTGCTTCGAGTAAGAGCTCCTGCAGCTGGCTACACCATAAGGACTATGCCGCCAGGCACTAGGACTCCACGGAAAACTTCTAGATAGCAGTAACCATGAGGGGCCCGCCCCTTACGTCTGTCCACCCACCGACATCACCAGCTTTATAAAAGGGTCAGTCCCCAGCCCCACCTCAGTTCTTTTCCCGTCATCAACCCGTGTGCTTCGGCTCCATCGGAGGCCTCGTTGCAGCTGTCAACCGCCATTTTACTTCAGTGAAGAAGTCCCCATTTTTTCCTTCTATTTTCTAAGAGTAGTATTGAGTGAACGTTAGTTTATGTCATCTCCATCTTCCTCAACATCACAACGGAAATCTAAGTGTCCATGCGGGCTGCAGATTCCTGCCAAAGACAGTCATTCGCAGTGCCTCTTTTGTCTGGGGCCTACCCACGATGTCAAAGCCTGCCCGGACTGTGGCAGGTTCAACCAACGGACCCGGACCCTGCCGCCACAAGACTCTCCAGGCCTACATTATGGAGTAACAGCTTGCTGCTCTTCAATGCCCATCGAAAGCCAGCACCTCAGCCTCCAATCACCGACTTCCCAAAAGGAGAAACATTCAGGAGGGAAGCACCATCGGCGGGACAAGGAGCCTAAGTAGGTCGGAGTCCAGATCTAAATCTCCTTATAAGGAGAAGCTTTCCAGTTCGCGCTCTGGAGAGAGAGCAGACTCAGCCCCTCCATCAGGCCTAACGTTGATGAAGTCTCCTGCCCTTGCAGTTTCAACAGGCGGCAGCTCTTCGTGGCAAGGACCCTCGAGTCCATCCCTCAGCCTTAGGCCCTTTCACCAGTCCTCTGGGCCTAAGAGGGGAACTGCAACCGATAAAATTGCGGTGGCGGTGTCCTCATCCTCCAGCCAGTCGTCAGCATCAGATGACAGACACGGATGCCAGGAACATGCCCGCTCTAGGGAACACTCCCCAGGGACAAGTTGTCAGCAACTAAGGAAAAGACCCTGACACATGTCCTGGACAAACGGTCTTCTGACAAATGGAAGGACCAAAGGCAGACATCTCAAAGTAAGACGTCAGGCACCCAGACGTCCTCTATGACCACTAAGAGTTGGGCGCCTCTGGCACAGCCGCCTCAGAATCCGATGTCATCTGAGACCTTATGGCAGCCTGACGACGGGCAACCTGTCAATAAATCGCCAAATAAAACCCCCTTGGCACCCAACGACCTGACGTCAGGGGATCCGATGACAGGTGATCAGATGACAGACCGTGCTACTCCACCAAGTCCTCATGTACCCTATGAGGAGACTCCAGGGCCGAGCAATCCTATCATCACTTCCACGGAACCCAGAGACACGCCACCCCAGGTGCCGATGGTTTCCGTGGCAGACGTGGGACAACTCTTTACCTCCTGGTGGAACACGGTAATAGGAGATTTATTAAAGAAAGATGACCTCCCGCCTCCACAACCCCCTACACTGGTTCCGGATAAAGTACCAGTCCCAGGCTCCTGGTCACAGTCTACACACATGCCCAGTAATTTATTTATTTATTTTATTTATGACTTTGGTAACCGGGTAGGTGCGCTGATCCCGGGGACCGTTTTCAGGAACGACTCGTGCCATCATACAGTGACAGTACAAAGCAGTGATGCATAAATACAGTATACAGATTAACAACAAGATCAGTGTTACAATAAATATAGGTAGACATCACAAAATAATAGATAACAAAGGTACAACTAGAAATAAGTGTTGCATGAAGCAAAGTTAACACAGAGGTACACAAGCTATGTAGTACACAATCCTACTATGGCTGGAGCCTGAAATGCTAGGAGAGAGACACAGTGCACAGGCTTGCAAATACTATGTACATCAAGGAATTGACCACCCAGGGAAACAGTGACATCTGGATGTAGCTGCTAGCCAATCTTTAAGGCGAGATTTGAAATGGTCATGGGAGTCGGCAGAGCGGAGCTCGGCTGACAGTTGGTTCCAAAACATTGGGGCAGCTACTGACAGATCTATTTTGCCCATGTTAGTGGATACTCTGGGGAAATACGGGGGGGGGGGATGCTGTGTGAACGTAGGGGGCGATGGAACAGTATGGGCTGTGAGGGGAGACTCCTGGCCGGACCGGATGGTGGAGTCAATCATGCTACCAAAGGCGAGGTAGAAGCGGCCTAGTAGTGGTAACCAACCTAGCATATTGTAGAAGGCACAGTGGTGAGCTGAGAACGGTGCCAACAGGATGAATCGACATGCACAATAAGAACCCGACTCCAAAACAGTCAGACTCCAAACATACCAGTCGTAGGTGCAGACGTCACCACTTCTCCTCCGGGTTTTCCTCAGACAACAGGCACAGGAGTCGGCATGGGCGTGAGCGCTCATGGTCAGCGTCTTCCAACTCTTCCAGAAGCAGCCCTCACTCCTCAGGTTCCTCTTCCAGAGGTTATTCTTCCGAGCCAGAGGGCCCCCATAATTCACCCAGTTCCCCCCAGATGACCCAACGTTTATGGACGTGATACATCACATACAATTCCTAAATCAATGGGACACTCAGGAATTGGACCCAGAGAGAGAGAGGCTTCGTACCTTTTTGGGAATGAGTGACCTGAGACCTTTGGTCATCCCTCCGCTGGTCCCTCCTTTTCAGGACTTAACCAGATTGGCTTGGGACCACCCTTCCTCTTTTTCGGCTCTTCCTAACAAGGCAGATAGACTATATAAAGCTCCTAAAGCAGAGCTGTTCTTTGGAGAAAATCCAAGAGCAGACTCTATGGTCCTGACTGCAGCTCAGGGCAGGACAAAACAACCAAAACATTTGAGCTCTCAACCTCCTGACAAAGAGTCTAAGAAATTAGACCAGTTCAGTAAGAGGGTTTGTGTTTCTTCCACTTGCTCCATTCAGTTCCTAAATTTTTTGGCCCATATGGTGCAATATTAAAAGTCTCTATGAAAGAAAGCCATCGGGTTGGCCCAAAAGTGGCTTGATAATCCTGCACATACTGAACTTTTGGATGTACTCCAGTCTGGCCTGGACGTAGGAGAACACGTACTTAGGGCATCCTACAACTCTGCGGATACAGCAGCCAGAGCAGCGGCCAGTGGGGTGTGTCTCCGTCGCCACTCCTGGCTGAGAGTTTCTGGGTTTCGGCAAGATCTCCAGGATTCAGTCCTCAATGCCTCATTCCATGGATCTGTCCTTTTTGGACAGGAGGTACAAAAGATAATTTCAGAACTGCAAGACTCGGGCAAAGCAGTCCAATCAACTCACCATATGTACTGGGCAGACCCTCAGCAACCTAGGCGCACGCCATTTTGCCGCCAGGGTGCCAACCGGCAGAAAAACCAACAGCCCCGACCGAGGTCCTTTCAAACGTAAGGCATCCTGTCAACAAGCAGGGAATAGTGGACCCAGGAATACAGAATCTTCCCAATCTTCCCTGCCCACCCCAGACTCACATGCATGACTTCCTGCCAACACCCGCCCACCCCTTCCAGCGGAGTCGATGGGGGAAGCAGTAGGTTGTCAGTTTTCCCTCTACCTAGACGGGTGGACTAAAATAACAACAGATACATGGGGTGATGGACATAATCGAAAAGGGTTATACGCTGGAGTTTACAGAATTTCCTCCGGACAAACCTCCAAGACCCTCCCACCCACATATCCCTCATCAGACAAGAAATACAGACCTTGCTCTCAATAAGCGCAATAGAGTCTGTTCCACACTCCCAACGGAGGACCGGGTATTACTCCCATTTCTTCTTGGTTCCCAAGAAGACGGGGGACTTAAGACCCATTTTGGACCCGAGTTTCCTGAACCAGTACATCGAATACAGAAGGTTCAGAATGGTAACATTACCAGGGCTGATACCCATGCTGCGCTAAGGGGATTGGCTATGCTCTCTGGACATACAAGACACATACTTGCACATACCGGTGTTTCCAGCTCACAAGAGGTGTCTTCGGTTCACCTTTCAAGGGAACCATTACCAATTCCGGGCTTTAACTTTTGGTCTCTCCTCAGCCCTGAGGGTGTTCAAATGTTTAGCAGTAGTGGCAGGTGCGCTTCGCAGACAGGGTCGTTTTGTCTATCCTTACCTGGATGACTAGTTCCTAACTGCTCCCACCAGGTCGCAGTTAGTACACACCCTCTTGGACACTTTTCAGATGTTCCAAGAGCTGGGGATAACAATAAGTCTCCCAAAGTCCTGTCTCTGGCCCTGCCAGCGTCTGCAGTACATAAGGGCGATCCTGAAACCCAACAGGGAGGAGCCTTCCTCCCACTCGACTGAAAGACCAGGCCTGCAGAGTAGCTGCAGCCAATACAGTTGCAGCAAGAACCATGTTACAGCTCCTCGGACATATGGCGGTGGCCATACCCACGTTGCCATTAGCATGCTTACATATGAGAGTTCCTCAATGGAACTTAAGGGTACAATAGGACCAGACATCCGACAATCTCAAACACCAAGTAAGGGTATCAGGAGCTGTGCAACAAACTCTATCATGGTGGCTGACTTCACCCAAACTGGATTCAGGAGTTCCGTTCCAGACAGACTCACCGAGCCAGATCCTCACAATGGATGCATCGGGTCTAGGATGGGGAGCTCACTTTCAGAATCCCCATACTCGGGGCACGTGGTCAAACATGGAAGTGTCTCTGCACATCAACATCTTAGAGATGAAGGTGATTCTGTGTGCCAGTCAGGCCTTTGACTCATCTTTCCCAGGGTCCCCTGCCTGTCCAGACTGACAACATGTTGGTGGTCTTTTATATCAACAAGCAGGGAGAGACGCACTCCTACCCTCCGTGCAGAGAAGCCATGAGAGTGTGGTATTGGGCCCTAGAACACGGACTCACTCTAACAGTGGTTCATGTTCCAGGGGTCCAAAACGTCCTGGCAGACGAGCTCAGTCGCTCACAATCCAGAAACCACAAGTGGGAGTTACTTCAAGAAGTGGTGGACGACCTGTTCGAAAGATGGGGACGTTCAGAGCTGGACCTCTTTGCGTCCCCATGCAGTGCAGAACTGCCCAATTTCTGCTTGCTAGATCTAAGGCATGGTGTTTTCTGGTGAGACGCATTGTCCCTTTGCTGGACAGAGAAGTTCCTGTACGCCTTCCCTCCCTTTCCGCTTATACAGAGGGTGTTAAACTACAGACGGATCGTGCCACAACGATCCTGGTAGCAGCTCTCTGGCCATGTCAGATACGGTTCCCTCTTTTGCAACAGTTAGCAGTGGAACCTACTTTTCAGCTATCAATTTTACCCAGCTTGTTATCCCTAGACATGTGAACATTAGTACACCTGGACCTCCGGTCCTTACACCTCCATGCATGGCTCCTACAGACTTAGCCATTTTCAGGCATGGGTTGTCGCAAAGGGTGGCAGAAGTCCTAGTAGAAGCAAGAAAACCTTCTACAAGGGTAACATATGCCATGAAATGGAAATGTTTCTTTATATGGACAGCTGCACATTCCCTGGACCCACTGTCTTGCTCGGTGAAATCTTTTTTTTGAAAATATCATCTTTATTGAAATTTTTCACAGTCACAGTGTTAGATCTCAAAGGTTCATCAATCAAGTCAGTTTACATCTTGATAATAGTATGTAACGTACACTGGGCCTACTGCATAGAGCTGGTCTTTTTAGCTGAGTCTTGAAAAGATTCTTACATTCTCTCCATCAGCCGGGAAGACCCCGAGTCCTGCAGACCCCAAACCCTTATTTGCGGAGACTGGGATATTCCATGCCTTTATAACTAGGGTCCACTGATGTGCCTGCGGGGATATCCCAGAACCTCCCTACCTTAGGTAGGAGTTGTGGACAGGCCTAGATGTCTATGTGTCCACAACCAAAGTTTGTTGGTAAGTTAAGGGACGAAACTGGGGTCGTTATTCATGATATACATTATCCATCGTCTCCATCTATTGGTACAGAGGTCTGCCTTGTCATTTAAATTATGAGTGATTCTCTCTGCTTTGTATATATGGTTAACAATGTCTCGCCAATTACTCAGTGAGGGGATCTCCTCAGACAGCCATCTATGTGTAATAGCCTTTTTCACTGCCAGGAGACATATCCCAACTAAATAGCGGTTGTGGGGAACTCTGAGCTTCCTCGGGAGTACATGTAATATAAAGAATTCACCAGACAGATGTATGTCCAGCCTAAAAAGCTCCTCTAAATCACCTTGCAGATTCCGGAGAAACATTTGTAGTTTTGGGCAGGACCAAAATATATGGGTGTGGTGTGCTCTGGGTTCCCCACATTGGTACCAACATGCTGCTGATTTGGAGACAAGGTAGTGTGCCGTTACGACTGGTGTGCGGAAATATCGTAGGAGCAGTTGCCATGAGAATAGTCTCCATGTATGAGAATGGGTGATTCTCGATGTTGTTTGGCATATCATGCGCCACAGTTGGGAAGGAATTTGCACATTTAGCTCCTCTCTCCATCTCTTCCTCTTTGATTCTGAATCCCCGCCTACTGACCCTAACAAGGATTTATATAGGACAGAGATGGCGTGGGGCATTCCCCCCTCCACTAATGCCTGTCTAATTGCGTCAACTAACTGGGGATGTTCATCTGGATTCCTTACCGCACCGGGGAGAGTCTCATAATAGTGTCGTAACTGTAGATAACGGAAAAAGTCTGATTGTCGTAGATGGTATTCCTGCCGGATCTCCTCGAAAGACTTAAAATGGGGGCCCGCCAGAAGCTGAGTGAGCCTTGTTAGGTGTAAGTGCCTCCATTGGTGGAATGTATGATCATTCTGGGCTGGGGCGAAGTTCTTCAGTAGCTCCAGGGGGCATAGCAGAGCTAGGAAGGGGGTAAGCCCCAGTGCTCTGCGTAAACTCTGCCAGACCTGCATTTGGTGTATGATCCAAAGGTTCAAAGTGGGCCGTCTCTGCATGGGGGTACTAGAATGAAAAATAATCTTCTTCAGCTCTAATTGGGTAGCAAATCTTCCTCTGTTTCTCTCCCAACGGGTTGGGGAGGGCCCCCGGAGCCTTTGGAGTATAAAGGAAAGATGTGAGGCCCAATGATATAGACTGAGGTTGGGTAGAGCCAGACCTCCGCTTGACTTAGGCAGAAACAGTGCACTAAGCTTAATTCTAGATCTTTTTCCGGCCCAGATGAAATCCGATATGGCCTTATTCCACGTTTGGAATAAATTGTTCGGTATGTGGAGCAGTATGTTTTGAAACAGATGAAGCGCCCTGGGGAGAGATATCATCCTCGCCACTTCAGTTCTCTGGCATAGGTTCAGGGGGAGTATATTCCACCTTCCTAGATCCTGTTTCAACTGAATTAGGAATGGGGTATAGTTATTTTGCATGGCATCTTCTGCTTTATGCGACAGGAAGACGCCCAGATATTTTAATTTATCCAGTCCCCATCTGAATGGGTACTGCTTTTTCAGTGTCTCCGGCGGTCTAAAGTGGAAGGTTAAGGCTTCCGTTTTACCAGTATTAAGGCGATATCCTGAATGTTCCCCGTATTCCTCTAGGATGTGGAAGACGGATGGAACTGATTGTGTGGGATTAGTAAGGAATAGTAAGACATCGTCCGTGTAGAGAGCTATGCGGTGTTCAGTCTCACCCATTGCAACCCCTGAAACTCCGGGGGCTAGTCTAATTGCTTGTGCCAGAGGTTTGATGCAAAGGGCAAACAGGCTCGGGGAAAGGGGACAGCCCTGTCTCGTCCCTCTAGCTAGGGGAAAGTAGTCTGAGTGGTGTCCCGAGACTTTTACGCAGGCCTGGGGGGCTGTATATATTTTCTGGAGAATCCCTATAAAGGGGGCAGGGAAAACCCATGGTGGAGAACAGAAAGGGCCAGGACACACGGTCAAAGGCCTTCTCAGCATCTAGGCTGAGAAGGACAGAGGGGAACCCGCGTGTCTGCATTTCATGAACTAAATGTGAGGCCCTCCGTGTGTTGTCTGAAGTGGATCTGTAGCTAATAAAGCCCGTCTGATCCAGATTAATGAGTGAGGGCAAGACTGAGTCCAGTCTTCGGGCCAGGATGGACATAAGGTTATTTGTAGTCCGTATTAAGCACCGAGATCGGTCTATATGATCCACATTGCAGAGGATCCTTGCCAGGCTTTAGGATAAGTGAAATTGTTGTGTAGGTCCAACTAGGTGGGGGTGTCTCACCCTGCAGTACCTCGTTGAAGGTTTGAAGCAGTGATGTTGCAATTAATTGTGCCATGCCTTTGTAAAACTCTGCTTCATACCCATCAGGGCCAGGAGCTTTTTGCGTCTTAAATCTAGCAAAAGCATGCATCAGTTCTTCTGCGGTTATAGGAGAGAGAGTAACTTGTTTTGTTGGTCCAGCGTGAGGCTGGGGAGGTTTAAGTCTGCTAAGAATTTTTTGGTGGCCACAGGGTTAGCTGTGTTTTCCAGGGTATACAGTGCCTTGTAATACTGAAGGAAAACTTAAGTTATATGCTCTAATTTGGTATGTTGGATGCCTGTAATGGGATCCCGTATAACCATAATCGAGGAGGAATTACGCTGTTTGCGCAAGCGGAATGCCAATAGACGAGAGGCTCTAGGCTCGATCTCGCCATATCTTTGTTTGAGGTATGCTAATGCTATTTCGGTCTGTTGAAGACAAAGCGAGTCTAATTTTTGTTTGGTCTGCTTAATCTGATCTATCACCAACTGATATCCCTGTTGGTGTGCTGTCTGTAAAAACTGCAGGGTCTGCTCTAGTTGCTCCTGTTCTTCATTCCGTCTTTTAGATAAGGTGGTAGTATATTTTGTTAGCTGTCCTCTCAGGACTGCCTTCAGGGTGTCCCACCTGATAGTGGCAGGGATCTCAGGGCAGTGATTCTCCCGAATAATCTCCTCAATTTTCTCTTGGAGAATTCCCTGAACTGCTCTTGTTTCATATGTACTGGGTTAAATCGCCATCTGGTATTGCGTCTCACTGTGCCCAAATCCCATGTAGTAACTACCGGGGAATGGTCCGAGTGGGCTGTAGCCCCCATCGTAGCATTAGTTATGAGACCCACATTCTCTCTCTGGGTATAACAATGGTCTATGCGTGTGTATGTTCCATGAGCCACTGAGTAATATGAGTAGCCTCTGTCCCTTGGGTGTAAGAACCGCCAGACATCCACCCAGCCCACCTCCCTGATAAACCGTTTTAAGAATTTGTGTGTAGTAGCTGTCTTCCCCTTGGCGCTCTCGTTGTGTCCAGGGAAGGGTTCAGGGTCATGTTGAAGTCCCCTGCAAGTAATAGGGTGCCCCTTGTCAATTTCACTACTTTATTAAGCAGGTGTTGCACTGTTTGTGAGTTAGTAGCTGGTGGGAGGTATATGTTGGCTAACGCTACTTCCCTATCTAGTATAGATCCCTGCACTATGATCAGTCGGCCTTCAGGGTCTGCCCACTCCTTCTGTTTCCTAAAGGGAGTGTGGCCCGTAATGAGAATAGCCACCCCTCTTCTCCTACCCTCACTCATGGCTGAGGAAAAGACCTGTGTGTATCCCCTCCTCTTAAGCTTCAGGTGTTCGGCTGCTGTCAAATGCATCTCCTGCAGATAAACTATGTCTGCCCTAGATTTCTTCATTAAGGAGATAGTTCTGGACCTCTTTATCGGGCTCCCGAGACCATTAACATTCAAGGAATATATTTTCAGGTGTTTACTAGCCATTCCAACAACCTACAGATAGTGTTTCATTCTGTCTGTTTCGAGGCAGGCCGTACATAACCACTGACGTAATTCTTTTAACTATGCGACTGTATACTTTGATCCTAAAGTACAAGACTGGTGTACAAAAACTCACCAGGTAACAAAATAACTTAGGGCCCAGGGTTAATAACCATGGGCTGGGATAAACAACTTTACGAACTGCTTGTACAATAAACTCTAAACAAGCAACCATTCAACTACAAAAGGAAAAAACCTCTAACCGTAGGTGGCTCCAGGCCAGCCCTTGGGCCAACTGGGCTTCTGGGGCTCGCCTGGTCCAACACTCATCTGAATGTACTTCCATCAATTCGGTCATTGTACATGATCTGGGGAGGTTCTAAGCCTCCTTTATGTTTCCTGGAGGGAAACCGGGGATGCCCGTCCCCCCAGTGTTACTCGATGTAATATAGTGAGGAGTGTAGTAGAGCTCACAAAGTTGTAAGGACCCTCCGGACACCGAGGCGATCCCCAGGGGGATTACGAACGGTGGGGGTGGGCCTTAATCTGCCCCAGACCATCGGAGACTCCCAGCCCCGGACATCTCAATGTCAGGAGAGCCCCACCCCCCTCCACGGAGCAATATTTAAATTAGTTAGTAAGGTTAAAGTGTCCCAGTCAAAAGAGTTCGTATTAAGAGTCCCAGCTCTGGGTTGGAGCACCCTCCATTATTACACCATGGCTTAGGGGACGTAGAAAAAGATAGCTTTCCTGTCATAAGGGAAGCTTGCTATGAAGGGGAAGGTGGGGGGGAGCGTTAGTGAGGTGAGCGTTCTGGGAGAATTAAGTCCATCAGTTGGGGCACACCCAGAGCCTAGTCTGATACAGGTTAGATACAGTAGGAAGAAAAAGAAAATTATTAGTAAAGACTGGGACTTATCTGAGTGTGGTCCAGAGGTTCAATATCAGTACATCATTGCGGGTAAACTGCTGCAGAGCAATACTCCGGGGCTTATCCGGCTTCCCAGTCCTCATTCTTCATTTGCTGTCCGGATCAGGAAGAATTCAGTTAGTGAGGGAACACACAAGGTCCTCTAGTGAGGTCGACGCCTTCGTCCACTGTAGTCCTCAACGGGTTTTTTTTTTGGATCGGCTGCCCGCGGGGTGCATTTGCCAGCAGCATCCGATAGTTCTCCTCCACGCAAGGTGCTTGCTATTTGTAGAATGGCTGCCTGCCCTTGTCGTCTGCTCGCCTCCCATTGTCCCTTGTTCCACACTTGTTGGGCCAGTTTTGCTGAGATGGTGGCCTTCTTTGTGTTGAGTCCCTGGTTCACCTCTATCTTGCGTTTCTGCAGCTCCCGGGTTGCCTCCTCCACCAATTCGAAAGTCTGGGCTCCCTCCTTGAAGTGGACCATCAGCTTTGCGGGGTAGGGGGTTCTGAAGCGGAGGCTTTTTCAAGGTACAATCTGTTTGAGCCTAGCAACACAGTCTCTTGCTTCCATGCTGAGTGTAATATGGCTTCTTTCTCTTGAAATTTTAGAAATCGGATCAGGATTGTCCGGGGCGGGTCCCTTGAGGTACTTGGTCAACATGCGATGTGTGTCTTCTTGATGTCCATGGATGGGGGCTCTGGAAGCTGAATGTTTTCCAAAATGAGTTGCCTCACAAAGCTGATCATATCCGTGCCCTCGGCACCCCAGAAATATGTATGTTGTTGTTGCGCCTATTTCTGCTCTCGGCATCCTCTGTTCGCACCTGCAAGTGCTGAACATTTTGGTGGAGTTGTAATATGGCGCACTCCGCATCCTCCACTCGCCGATCCACCTCCGAGTTCTGCAGCTCTAGGTCTTCTTGCTGCTTCTCCAGTTTAGGGAGATCGGTGCGTAGTGCCATAACGGTGGACCGCATCTCTTTTCTAAAATCCCTTAGTTCAGTCAGTACCAGGGACATCTGCCATTGGATCGAACTCAAGTGGTTGTTTAACCCAAGACCTGCTGCTACTAGTGAGGAGGCCGAGGCCCTGGAGCCCTCGCTGCCCGAATCGCCCTCTGACAATCCGCCCGGGTCTCTGTCCTCGTCCAGGTTAACTCTGGACTGGTCGACCCTCCTCGACATTTCTGGTATCCTCCTCCGGTTGGATGACAAAATTTCACAATAAAATCAGAGTTATAGGAGGATTTGTTCGGATAAGTGGAGAGCCAATCGAACTATGCGGCCATTAAGGGTGTGACGTCACCGGAAGTGTCTTGCTCGGTGAAATCAATCCTGGAATATCTCCTGTCGCTTTCAGATGCAGGGCTGAGATACTCAGGTGCATCTCTGTGCCATTTCGGCTTATCAATCACCTGTGGAGGGTAAGAATATTGCCCAACTGGATCTTGCCCGTATATTCCTTAGGGGCATGCTTCATATGAAACCTCCCATTAGGGGTCCTGTTCATCCATGGGACTTACTTTTTGTGCTAGAGAAATTGACATTCTAGGGACATGGATATGTTGTTCATCCACACTGTCTGGCAGGTTCCTTGCCGCTTTAAATCTTGCCGGAAGGTCTTCAAGCTGGCTCCTCCCACCCACCCGGGTGGTAAAACTCTCGGCTCCGCCCCATGACGCCAGATCTTCCTTACCGCTTGGAAGCTCAGGTTCCCTCCTTAACGCTCTGCGTATAAGACTGGTTCCTAATTCTTTGAATTTTCGAAATTAAAAGTTTTTGCTAAAAGACTTTGGTCTTTTCTCCTCGCGGCTGCGATGGACAAATCGACTCGGTTCGGAGATGCCCTTTGGGCAGAAGATGTCTCGGATGGATCCGCACTCCCGTGCGTTTACTGCTTGGGCCTTGACTGCGACCGCGGGACTCGCGACCTGTGCTCCTTTTGAAGCCTACGTTCCTCGAAGACGTGCTGCCGTTTACAACTGGGGCGTCCGAGAAGATTCCTCCGGTTAAGTCAAAAGAGGCCCGGTCGGCGTGTCCGCTGGAGCGGCCTCGGTGATCAGCTCGAAAAATGATCGCCTCGAAGAGGAGGCGGCGAGGTCGCTTACCTCGGCGTGCATTTGTCCCGCTATCTCTCGGTGCCTCTTATTCGGCTTTTAAGGAGCTTTGTCTGACCTCTCGACAAAGGTGAGGGTCCACTCTCTTCTGGACCGCTTTCTGGTCCAAAAGAGAAACAAGAGTAGTCTCACCGTGCCGACTTCTTGGGAGTGGGAAGATCCTCTCCTCAGTTGTCGGCCGTCGACTTCGTCGACCCTCGCTTCGCCACTGGTTTCACGGTGTCCCCGCCAGCCAGTTGGACCGAGACTCCCGCCGACGCTGTTGAGATTTTCTTGACCCGCTGGACGGGTTGTCGGCTGGAGAAGCTGAGAATCCCTCTGCCCGTTCCCCGGTGGGAGTTGAGGAGGATCCTGGCTGCCTGCCTGTGCCTCCGGTTCCGGAGCTCTTCGTGGAACTCTGTCCAACCGAGGAGTGCCGATTCCCACGACACCTCCCCACACCGCCGGTCTCGACGCCTGTCCAGCCGATCCCGGGCCACAGGCGGGTTCGCTCCGGCATCAGCCGCCGCTTCCCTTCTTCCTCCTCCTCGACGAGGGAGGCTCGCCAAGTTGCGCCGGAGGTATGAGGAACCCATGGCAACAGCTTTCTCTGACCGAATAAGCCGACGCCGGCTGCCTTCCCGCCATTAAGTGGCTGTCACCGAGCGGTCGAAACAACTCCTCGCTTTAGCCGAGGAGCCTGTGCCCAGGCCTGTTGTTCAAGCACCCAGCTGCCCCACTGATTCCGTGTGGAACCTCCGCCTCCACAGCCGTTAGTTGGGGCTCCGCCCAAAATTCCTCGGTCGGCTCAGGGACTGCCCCATAGGCTGTCTGTCACCCTCACTCCCGATAGACCTCGGCAGGTGGAGGGTGGCTCAGGCCCAAGGCAGCTCTTTGAGGACTCTTCCGAGTCCGAGGATGATTCCTCCCTTTTCTCCAAGCGAATGGACTTGGAGTCCTCAGGAGGACAGTCGGTGGATGATAGCCCTTCATCCTTCCTAGGATTGCTTCGGCTCATCTCGGAGTCCACCGGGATGAAGCTCGAACCCATTTCTAAACGGGCCAGGTATCCCCTCACGGAGATTCTGGACCGAGGGGATTTCCTACGGAGGCCTTTCCGTGGCCGAGGCCATAGTGGGTCTGGCGCTGGAGCCTGGCAGCGCCTGCTTCCTGTCCTGCCCTTCGCCAGGATGGCCAGGGAAGTGGCGCGGTCCCTACCGTTCCCTGTCCGGTTTTTGAACACCCCTCGCTGAGGGTTGTTACATGACAGCTGCCCGCATGCCGGAACGCTTAGGGATGTGGACAAACCTCCCGACAAGGAGTCCAAGAAATTGACTATGCCGGGCGAAAGTCTATGCTGCCCTCTCTCGGCTCGCCAGGCCAGTTCGGCCGTCCTCATGGCACATTTTTCTCATGCCCTGTTGGGCCCTGGATGAGGTCGTCCTCATCTTCCCGCTGGATCTGCAGACTATGGTCAGGCAGGTGCGGGACCAGGGCAGGGCAGTGGCCAAACAGCAGCTCCAGACTGCTTTAGACATTGGGGACTCATGTGCCAGGTCTGTGGCGGCCAAGTGGTTACAAGGCCGGCGTGGCTTGGCTGAGGATATCCACCTTACTGGATACCCAGCACAAGTTGGCGGATGTTCCTTTTGGGACTGACCTTCGGCCCTGGGGTGGAAGGTCACCTGCAGAGGATCGAGAAGTCCAATGCTACCTTGACTAGCTCTCTTCCGCTCAGAAGGACAAAGGCCGTAAACCACAGCATAAGCTCTTTCGTCTTCTGCGCCCGGGCGCCTCGGCCCAGCAACGCTAGCCAGGCAGGCTCGGGCTTGGCATCCCAAAACCTAAGCCCGGAGCTTCCTCCAACAGGAAGCAGGGAGGTAAAGGCCCAGGAGGTCCCTCGGCCGGTCCCTCCTCCAGGCCTGCCCAGTGACGGGCTGAGGGGTGTCGGCCACAACCCCGTCACCTCACCCCAGGTTCCCCCCCCGTGGGGGGACGGCTCCGGCACTTCCTTTCCGCCTGGTCCGTTATTGCCATGGACAGATGGGTACTGGAGGTGGTGGGAAAAGGCCTGCCTCTAGAATTCGAGCAGGCTCCGCCCTTCAGAGCCGTCGCACCTCGGGGGGCCTTGGGGTCCGCAGCCTCACTGTCGGCTCGTCGGGCCGACATCGCTCTCCTCCTCTAAAAGGAGGTGATCAGGGAGGTGTGGATCCTCCCTCAGACCCGGGTTTGTGTCCAGGTACTTCCTGGTTCAACAGACGGGGTTGGCGCCCATTTCGGCCCACACGACTCGAACAAGTCTCAAGGTCTCAATCTTCAGGATGCTCACTCTGGCTCAGATAATACCATCCCTGGAACATGGCGTGTGGTTCTGCTCTCTGGACCTGCAAGACGCGTTCTTTCACGTCCCTATCCGTCCGTCACATCGGAGATTCCTTCGCTGAAGCGGAGGGATCCCTCTTCGAGTTCCGAGCCATGCCCTTCGGCTTGTCTCCAGCTCCAGGGTCTTCACCAAATGCATTGCAGTGGTGACAGCTTTCCCTCATGGCGCCGAGGTCGCGTGTCCCTTACCTGGACGATTGGCTGATAGCAGCCCCTCCAGACAGGAGGTGGAGCGTCCGAGATCTGGCCTCCAGGTTTGCTCTCAAGTCGGCCTTCTCATCAACGAGGCCAAGTCGAACTCGAGCCGAGCAGGTGATTCTGTTTATCGGGCAGAGCTCGACTCTCTTGAGCCAGAGCACAGCTCGGCGGACAGGGCCGAGGTTCTACCTCCTTTGCCCAATCATTTCTGGTTGGGCAATTGCGCCTGCCCGGACTTCCTGCGCCTCCTGGGTCTCATGGCGGCCTGTACCAGCATGGTCCGTTCAGCACGCTGGCACATGCGCCCTTCAGTGGGACTGGCCAGCCAGTGGTCACAACGCTGCATCCATTGGACCAGCTAGTGATGGTGACCCAGGAGATGTGGAACGCCCGGTGGTGGACTGCTCCATCTCATTTGCAGGAGGGCATCCCGCTTGTCCGCCCTGAGCCGACAGTCTCTATCAACCGATGCCTCTCTGATGGGTTGGGGTGCCCATCTGGGGAACACGAGCACGGCCTCTGGTCCCGCGAGTCCCGATGCCACATCAACCTGCTGGAGCTCCGAGCGGTCCACCTAGCTCTCACCGCCTTTGCTCCGTTTCTCCGGGGTCAAGTGGTCCGAGTCCAGACGGACAATACCACGACCATGTACTACCTAAACCGCCAGGGCGGGACACGCTCCATGCTTCTTTGCAAGGAAGCTCTCCTCATTTGGTCACTTGTGCGCAGCCTGGAGGCGGATCTCCTAGCCATTCATGTGGCAGGAGCCTCCAACACCCTGGCCGATGCCCTGAGCCGGATAGGGGCTGCATCTCACGAGTGGTCTCTCCTGCCGGAGGTAGTACAAGATCTGTTCTCCCACTGGGGCACACCTCAGGTGGACCTGTTTGCCTCCAGGGAGAACGCGAAGCTGAGGCTGTTTCATGCCCGCCCCCCTCAGCAGGGCTCGCTGCAGGGGGATGCCTTCTCGAGGCTGTGGACCCCGGGCCTCTTCTACGCCTTTCCCCCATTTCCCTTGATTCACAAGGTGCTTCTCAAAGCAAGGAGGGACAAGGCGCAGGTGATCCTGATAGCCCCAGACTGGCCCCGCCAGTTCTGGTACCCAGATCTCCTCAGCCTCAGCTCCAGGCTCCCAAGGCAGCTTCCAGCTCGCCCGGACCTGTTCTCAGTCAATCAGGGGAAGGTGTTCCATCCGGACCTTCAATCCCTGCACCTGATGGCCTGGTTCCTGAGCGGCTAGAGTTCCAGGCCTTGGGTCTTTCCCTACGAGGTCCTCAGTGTTGTTGAGGCATCCCGTAAGGAGTCGACCAGGAAATGCTATGCCTTCAAATGGAAGAGATTTTCCATTTGGTGTCAGGGCAAGGGCTTGGACCCTTCCTCTTGTCCTTTGGCAAGCATCTTGGACTATTTATGGTCCCTTTCTAGTCAAGGGCTTAGGTCAACGACCCTAAGGGTGCACCTGGCAGCCATCTCTGCTTACCGGGCGCGGGCCGGGGAGCAGTCGGTGGCAGGAGAAGGTGGTCTGACGCTAAAGGCCTTGATCACATTTCCTCCGGTGCAAGAACCTCCACCTCTGTGGGATTTACTGCTGGTACTGGCTAAGCTCATGGGCAAGCCATTCAACCAATGCACAGGTGTGAACTCTCTCTACCTGTCGTGGAAGACCGCCTTCTTGGGTGGCTATCACGTCAGCCAGAAGGATGGGAGAACCCAGGCGCCTGCATTGAGTCTCCTTACCTGGTCTTCCACAGGGACAAGGTTGTCCTGCGCCCCAACCCGAAATTCCTTCCGAAGGTGGTGTCGGAGTTTCACCTTAACCAGGTGTTGACTCTGCCGGTGTTCAACCCCAATCACACCTCGGAGGCTGAATACAGGCTCCATACTTTGGACCCTAGAAGGGCGCTCGCTTATTATAAGGAGCACACGGCTGAAATTCGGGGAGAGGTTCGCCAGCTGTTTGTCACCTATGCTGAAGCCGCACCTGGCAGACCTGCAGCCAAGTGGACGATAAGCAGGTGGGTCACCTCCTGCATAGATCTCTGCTACAAGTTAGCGGGCATGGAGCCTCCCAGAGGGATAAGAGCTCATTCTACCCGTCATACTGCTGCACTGGTGGCTGCTTCCAGGGACGTCCCTATCCAGGATATCTGCAGGGCTGCTACCTGGAAGTCAGCACACACCTTCATCACCCATTACCACATCGACCTTGAGTCACGCCGGGATGCTGGTTTTGGGGCCTCGGTTCTCCAGTCTCTATTCCCTAAGTAGGGGGTGTGCGCCTTGCCTCCTTCTCCCGGAGAACTGCTGGGAGTCTGCCAGACAGTGTGGATGAACAACATATCCGTCTCTAGAAATACAGGCTACTCACCTGTAACAGGAGTTCTAGGAATGGTATATGTTGTTCATCCACACGACCCACCCGACCTCCCGGCTTCGATGCACAACCTGAGCTTCCAGCGGGCTAGATCTGGCGTCATGGGGCGGTGCCGAGAGTTTTACCACCCGGTGGGGTGGGAGGAGCCAGCTTGAAGACCTTCCGGCAAGATTTAAAGCGGCAAGGAACCTGCCAGACAGTGTGGATGAACAATATATACCATTCCTAGAACTCCTGTTACAGGTGAGTAACCTGTATTTACCTCCCTTCGAGCCGGCTGCGGATTGCGACCTACGTTTTCTCTCTTGGAAAACATTATTTTTAGTTGCCTTCACTTCAGCTTGAAGGGCTTCTGAGCTGCAAGCCTTGATGTGTAAAGAACCTTATTTAATTTTTCACAGAGACAGGGTGTCTCTGCGCACTAATCCAAAGTTTCTTCCAAAGGTGGTGTCTGACTTAAACTTGAATCAAGACATCTCCCTTCCAGTTTACTATCCTGAGTATTTGAATAAAGGGGAGGCCCTTCTTCACACTCTAGATATACAGAGAATCCTTAGTTATTATTTGAGCCGTACAAAACTGACCCAGCAGTCGGATCAGTTGTTTGTGTCCTTTGTCCCCTGGGTTCTGGGGAAACCAGTTGCATGGCAAACCATGTCTAAATGGTTAATCAGTTGCATTACTTTCATTTACAAGTAGTACGAAAAACCCTTACCAGTTCCGGTTAAGGGACATTCCACAAGGGGGATGGCTGCATCCTTTGCGGCCATGAAAAATGTTTCTACAGCAGACATATGTGCTGCCGTAACATGGAATTCTGTGCATACTTTTGTTAAGCACTACACCCTGGATATTGCTTCCAGAGAAAGAGCAGAATTCAGCCTCGCTGTGCTTCAAGGCCTGATCTCATGAATAACAAAAATTAAATATTTCAGAGGTTTATTTCCCTGCCTTCCTTTTTCTTCCCTTTGGGGACACTGCTTGGGACTCAGTCCTTATGGTATAGCCTGCTGCAGGAGCTCTTACTCAAAGTAAGATAGTACAGTTATGTAAGAACTTACCGTAACAGTAGATCTTCGAGAAGAGTTCCTACAGCAGACGTTATTTTCCTTCCCTCCATCCCCCTATTATGTTTCTTCCTTTGAGATTTACTTTGGCACCTGCCTCAGAGCTCTCTTGCTAAGTAACCTTCGGGTCTCCGGCGGGTGAACTGAGTTGGGGCTGGGGTCCGCCCCCTTTATACAGCTGGTGACGTCAGTGGGCAGACCATCGTAAGGGGCGGGCCCCAGCTGGATACTGCTGGCTAGACGTTTTCCGTGGAGTCCTAGTGCCTGGCAGCATAGTCCTTATGATGTAGCCTGCTGCAGGAGCTCTTCTCAAAGATCTACTGATACAGTAAGTTCTTACATAAATGTGCTTTCCAGGTGGTCGTTCTGAATCAGATTTTTTTTTTTTTTTTAAACACTTCTTGGTCATGAAAGACACACTGAGTCGAGGCTTGTTTCCAGGTGCTTTGTTGGAGCACAGAGGGAAGTTAAGTGACTTGCTCATTGTCACACAGTATGCAAGTTTTGACTGCGGGATTCAAACTCAGTTATGCAGGTTTGCAGCTCAGTGCTCTTAGCCACTACACTGTACTACCTCCTTATTCTTTCTGTGGAGGAGGGCATGTCGTTCTGCTCCCTGGACCTCCAGGACACATTTTTCTACATCCCAGTTCGTCCGTTCCATTGCCAGTGCTTTTGGTTCTTTGCAGTGGGGATCCTGTATCAGTTCCAGGTCATGCCCTTTGTCCTCTCATCCACAACTAGGTTCTTCACCGAGTGCAAGGCAGTGGTGGCAGCCTTCCTGTGGCAGACACTGATGCACATGCCCATAGTCACAGCTTTACATTTCAAAAGGCAGTTTCCATATGAAATAATACTTGTTTTAACATAAGACATACTTTGCAGTGCTCAGGATGACACATACTTTCAAATCCTTAATGTAAATTATAAGGCTTACAGAATAATCAACTTTTTTTTGTTTTCCCAACTCTGTTTATGCTCCTTCGGGCTGAAGTATCTCTCGGAGTTGCCTTCTCTACTCAGGCCCCTGCTATTCCCCACAGAGATCCCTCCCAGTGGTCCCCCCCAAAGGGATTTCCCAGCCCCCCAGATCACCCCCCAGGGGAGGACCCGACACTCCTACCTTGGTGGCGTCTTTCTGTGATTAGAGGGTCTATCCCTGCAGGTGGCACCTGGGGACCACTGGAGCGGCAGTCCGGCATTGGGGATGTGTTGCCTGGTCCCTGAGGCCCTCATCTCCTCCTCAGTCCTCCGGGGATTTTTCCTTGTATTATTGCGCCCCTCGGAGCGTGGTCGTGCAGTGGCATCTGTGGCACTAATGCTGACGCTCCGCCCCCAGCATCCACTAGTGCACGCATGTTCCAGTGCTGCCCCCGGCTACCACCAGGGGCCGCAAGGGAGTGGCACCATCCCCAAATCCCTCCATGGGAAGGGAGAGCAGTCCTTCAGATGCTCAGTCCCTTCCTTCCCCCCTGCCAACCCAGATTCGTTTCCGAACCCGGGTCACTGGCTTGGCATGAGGTGTGGCATCCAGTGCCTCAGCGCCACCATGCCAGCTTCAGAATAATCAACTTGCTGATGAACAAGTTTACAGGACCGACGGGGCCATTTTTAGTCGAGGATGAGTAGGAGCAGCAGGCCTCAGGAGTAAAGTTGAGACTGATAGAATGCCTATTCAAATAATAAAAATTAAATTTCTGTCATCAGTTTGTAAATTGTGCATTAGACATGCCATCAGTGGTCATAGAGGCACCAGTTTGCAGCAGGTTTAACAAAACAAAAAGGGACAAACAAAAGCTGACAGTGTCCCTAGTTATAGCATTTGATTGAGTTAGAGTGATTAAGTCACCAACAACTAGTGGCAAAAGATTGTCTGTGACCTTGTATAAAAAACAGGCAGCTTACTAAAATGCTAACTCATAGACAAACTTGACCAAAGTTTAAAGTATCACAATGGTGAAATGTCCTTGGAAGCGGAGTTATAAAACTAAATACTGTATGTAACAAAATAGCCACTCTTTCTTACACTGTCTTAGAGGCAGCACTATAGCAACTAAATCTGTATTCCAAGATGGTCATTAAGAAGCTTTTGGCTAAGTGCCTTCTTCTTTCACTCAAGAGAGAGGCATTAACTCTATGCAGTAGCCCTAAGCAGTGATTCAAGGATTTAGTTAGATATCCCACATGACTGTATTAAGTTAATGAGTAGTCTAGCACTGTCCCAAAATAACTGAATTTATCAACCGTCTCAAGCTTGTTTCCATCAAAGGTCACAATTTCAAGTCCTCTTTCGGGGCCAAACACTCCTAAAAAATTATATACATTATATTTATTTTAATTTATAGTGAGACGATAATCTATTAACCAGTTTTGTAACAAAACTAGTTTGAAGATTTTGATTCAAAGGCTTTCGATTATTACTCTTGCAGTACCACATTGCATCATTTCCATACAGTATTAAACTAGCTGGAGCACAAACCGAAGATAAAGAATTCAGAAATAAACTACCGTATATACTCGTGTATAAGCCGAATTTTTTTGACCAATTCTGGAGTTCTAAATCATGGTTCTTGGCTTATACGTGGGTCACTAATTACACATCATTAATTCCATAGAGCTGCTTGCCCTTAGCTGTTCCGGATCCATGTTAAAATCGCAAATCAGCAATTACTTAATAGCAAGCACTAGTAACACGGCAAAACGTACGGTAATAGCGATGCACATATTAACGGCCCCCAAAACGATCTGCAGCTATTCAGCTAACAGATAAAGTTAAAGAACTGTCCAACAAATTAGGCAGGTGTGCTTACCAGGGCTGGGTGACTCCCTGTCCAGCAAGATATCGTAAGCGCTAGTCAAGTTGCCAGAGAGATGGAGGCGAGCATTAGTAACCCAACAGTGAGTGTTTCCTCCGTGATCTCATGTATGTGCAATGCCTTGCTTTGAAAATAAACAGTGTGCTTTGGGGCATTCCTCTATCTCTTGGTTTTCTTCTCATCCCGTTATTTTTGCCATGTTACAGGCTTGGGACTCTTGTACCATACATCCCATACTGCGATCCCTAAAACAGCTAGATGTCTGCCATGAGATCTTATCTACCACTGACACAACCCCCAGATTCTTTATGCAATAGCACCCATAGTTGACTCCTGCTGGCGTTGTCCTCACACTGATCATGATTTTAAAGAGTCGCGATTCTGTACATCCCTTTACTCGCTATTTATGCTGAAATGCTATTTATTTGTGATTAACCGAACGCAGGCGTTGAGGATGTGAATGAGGGAGCTTGCTGTGTATGTTGTGCTGAAATTTACCGGTACCACTGAAATCGATGTCAGCTTATACGTGGGTTAGTGGGTTTTATGCAGACCATGTAAGGCAGTTTGGGGGGGCGTCTTATACACGGGTCGGCTTATATGTGAGTATATACGGTAAATAAAAGTTGCCCCAGGATAGAACCCCTGAGGAACACTTTGTGCCCTGTAGACTGAAGTTGGTGATTTTGGGGTGGGAGATGATGTAACAAGGCGAGTAGACAACTGTTTCTTGAGAATAACCCAAATGGTGGTGCTAAATGAGACACTCTAAGATTAGGAGGGTGACCAGAAAGTTGCCTCATGGAGTCAGTCCTGGGCAGTGAGCTCTTCAATCTGTTTGTATGTGACACTGGAGAATGTATCCATAACAAAATGTGGACGACACTTAGAAATAGATATGTACGCATGAGGAAGGAGTTAGGAACATGAAAGAAGACCTAAAGAAATTGGAAGGGTGGACCAAGATCTGGCAACTTAAATTTATGACTCGTGCCGTGCTACCGACCCAGGTTCGGGAACAGACTCGGGTCGCTTGGAGGTTGGCAGGGGTAAGGAAAGATTGAGCATCCATAGACAGCTCTCCTTCCTCAGGGAGGGGGGACAGTATGATGCGCTGTTTGCCTGACACCCAGCGGTGGCTGGGTGTCAGCACATGCTCTCCATCAGAAGGGGAGGGCCTCACATACAGGGTGTATGGCTGCCTCCGCGGAGGTGGAGTCCAGCCATCTCTGCCCATGGCATGCATGGGGGCCCAGGGAGAAAAAGCGGTGGAAAAATACAGAGAATCGTCATTCTCCATGATGGCTGGATGCACTACCGCACCAGCGAGCCCCGATTCTGGATTGTTCTCCGGGGTGGGGAGTAAAGCCAGCACTCCTCTCCCTGGCCCCACTGTGGGGGTAATCTACAGGGAACTCCAGGGCATGGGTTATGAGGGGCAATCGGGGCTAGAGAATGAGTCCCTCTGAGGGAGTGCCGGAGCCGCCTGCCTAGTTCTGCGAAGGCAGAGAAAAAAGTAAATAAAAAAATAAAAAATTATGAATAAACATGCAAGGTCACCCACAAGAGGAAAAGGAACTTGAAAACACAGTTGTTGAACTGGGATACATGTTGGACCAGACCTCAGAGAAAAGAGGTCTTGGGGTTACCGTAAGTGACAGGCTCAAGAACCCTGCCCAATCCAATTCATTCATATTTTATTTAATATAGCACACTTTATTATTTGGACTCAAGGCGCTTTACACACAAAGAAGTTCTAAAAAACATTTAAAATACATGACATAATATAACTCTAAAATTATTTACTAATTAGGTCAGCTAAACTAGTTAGATGAAAAAGCTTGTGTAAGTAAAAATATTTTCCACTCATTTAAAGGCTTCCAACGTGGAAATCTCATATGACAAGGGAAGGAATTCCATAGAGTTGGTGCCATGAAAGAAAAGGCGTGGGCACCTGATGCTTTTAAGGCAAACTCTAGGAATTTCCAAAAAATCCCTCGTCTGCTGAGCAGAGGGGACAGGAAGAGCGGTAGGGTCGTAGGAGGTCTTTCAGGTAGTCAGGCCCCTGCCCGTGCAGGGCCTTATAGGTCAGCAAACCAACCTTAAGGTGATCCGCCACCTAACAGGCAGCCAGTGCAGAGAGTGCAGCACAGGTAAATTGTGACACGATCTCGAAAGACCGGTCAACATCCTGACCCAACTGCATTCTGCACCAGCTGTAGGCGGGGAAGATCAGCTCCCAGTAGCCCCAGGTAAAGGGCATTGCAGTAACCGAGTCATGAAGTCACAAAGGCATAGACCAGTGTTGGCAGATCACCCGGGGGTATCAAGTGTTTGATCCTGGTGATGTTTCTCAGATGGTAAAATGAGTTTTGGACCACAGCCAACACCTCTGACTTAAGTGTTAGGCCACAGTTCAGAACAGTACTGAGGTTCTTCACCCCAACAGAGGTGAGCAACTAGGAGTCTCTAAGCCACAGCCTGGAGACGCGACCAGATTGCACATCCACCCCCAGGCGACCAGATTCCACCACTAGTACTTCAGTCTTATCTGGATTCAACCTCTACCAATTAGCCCTCATCCAGTTCTAGAGCTCAGCAAAGCACTGATTAAACACTGAGACCGCCTCCTGCTGTTCAGGCTCAAAAGACAGGTATAGCTGACTTTCATCCACGTAGCAGTGACAACTCAGCCCATACCACCTTATAATGTCCCCTGGCTGCAGCATATAAACTGTGAACAACATGGGGGACAAAATGGAGCCCTGCAGAACCCCACATGTCAGGGGCAGAGGTGCTGAGGAAAAAATCTCAGACACCACCCGCTGCATCCTGCCAACGAGGAACGATTGAAACCAGTTGACTGTACCAGCCAATCTGAAATGAACTCGCAGGCGCTCCAACAGTACCCCATGGTCCACAGTGTCAAATGCCGCTGAGAGATCGAGGAGAATAAGGATGGGAACATCTTCCCCGATCCCTCGCCACCAAGAGATCATGTAGCACCTGAACAAGGGCAGTGTCAGTTCTGCACCCTTTCCTGAAACCGGACTGGAGAGGGTCATAGATGTTGTGAGTTGACAGATAGGTCTCCAGTTGAAGGGCCACCACCTTCACAATAACCTTACCCACAAAGGGAAGGTTAGAGACAGGTCTGAAGTTGGCCAGGCAGTCCTGGTCCAGTGAAGCTTTCTTCAGGTGAGGTTTTTCCACTGCCCCAAGGGTCCAGGAAAGACCCCTGTCACTAGGGAACACCGGATTATGCTGGTCAGGACTGGGCCAATGACATCGACACACTCCACTAAGAGGCGTTTTGGTCCTGGATCCAAACTACAGTAGGTCAGCCTTAACTCCTGGATAACCTTCACATTATCTACGACTGCCAACTGGTCGAAGTCGGATCAGACAGACTGAATACCTGTGACTTCCAGTCCATCACTACACACCCCATAAGAGGGCGCCAGCTGGATCTCCAATCTGATGGAAGCAATCTTATCAGCAAATAACAGAGCAAACTCATCACACCTCAATTATGAAACAGCTCCCCGGACTGAAGATAGGCAGGGTTACACAGCCTATCAACAGTGCTGAAGAGCTGAGCCGATCTCTTGGTTCCTGCAATAATCTCTTTAGACAGGGATTCTGCCTTCTTTCAGGAGATTGCTGATTGATAATCTCTATAATGAGACATCCAATCCAATAAGGCATATGGGAAAGCCAGCAGGATACTAGGGTGCATAAGCAGGACCTGTCCTTGCAGAAGGAAGGAAGTGATTACGTCCCTCTGTAGGTCCTTGGTGAGGCCTACCCAGAGTACTGTGCGCAATTCTGTAGCCCTCACCTTAAAAAAGGATAAGGACTGCTTAGAATCAGTCCATTCAATGGAGGAAGTATGGCGTAGTGGTTAAGAACACTGAGCTGCAGACCTGGAGAACTGGGTTTGAATCCCACAGCCACCACTTGCATACTGTGTGACCGTGAGCAAGTCAGTTAACTTCTCTGTGCACCCAGGACACATCTGGAAACAAGCCTCAGCTCAGCGTATCTTTTCTGGTCAAATATTGTAGAATAAAAAATAAAATGAAGTCCAGAGGGCAATCAGAATGACACACAGGCAGCAGGGGATGACCTATGAGGAAAGACTGGATGTCCTGAATATGTACTTTCTGGAGTCCAGAAGGAAATATGACTGAAACTTTCAGATACCTTAAGGGAATAAACAGGATGGACAGCAGGCAGATAGGTCTGCAACAAGAGGGCATAATTATAAACTGGTAGGAGGTGATCGAATTTAGGAGGAATGTGAGAAGATATTTCTTCACAGAGAGTGTGGCAGACAGGTGGAATTGACTGCCTGGGATGGTGGTTAACTTCATAACGATCAGAGGTTTCAAGAGAGGGTGGGATAGGCATATGGGTATGGTGGCTGCCCTCTCCCAGCACTCCAGTGCAGGGCCTGACAACCTTGAGCCCAGGCTTCTCAAGCTGGGAGCAGCTTACATTGCCCCTCTGATTGCCCGTATCTTTAACCTATCCCTTAGCTCGGGGATAATCCCTGACATCTGGAAGGAGGCAAGGATAGTCCCTGTTCTGAAGCAGGGAAATCCCAAACTCCCTGACAACTATCGCCCTATTGCTATTCTCCCATCCCTTGGTAAAATCCTGGAAAAGGTTGTGGCGGAGCAACTCTCGGAGTACGTGGATACCCAGGAGCTGCTTTCTGGGGCCCAACATGGTTTCTGGAAGGGTCATAGTACCACTACTGCCCTGATTACTGTAACCTCTAGTATTAGATCCTACATGGATCAGGGCAAACTGTCAGGTGCTATATTTATTGACTTGTCAAAAGCTTTTGACCTTGTCAACCATGACCTACTGGGGGAGCAGCTCAGGGCTCTCGGGTTCTCTCCGCATGCCATGACTTGGATGATGGGCTACCTAACGGGTAGAAAGCAGCGCACCTGCTTTAACAAGGTCCTCTCGGAGCCTAGGGCTGTCACCATGGGAATTCCCCAGGGATCGGTACTTGGACCTCTCCTATTCTCACTTTTTATTAATCAACTCCCACGGGTGACCTCTCATTGCCAAGTCACGCTTTATGCAGATGACCTTGTGCTAGTGGCCCATGCTCGTAATGCTGCTGACCTTAACCAGTGCCTATCTGAAGACTTCAGCAGAGTCTCTGCCTGGATTACCAACCACGGCCAAGTTAAAAGCCCCATCAGCTATGCTCAAAATAGCTTGTGATGGAGGCCCCTGTTGCCAACAGCGAGCTCAATTAAATATCTAGGGGTCACCCTTGACCCACAACTTGACATGGGAAGCCATATCCAAAACATCTGCAGAGCCACCAGGTGTAAGCTTGGCCTTGCCTACAGGGCCAAATACAACCTGACTCGGGAGCGAGGCTGGCACTTGCAAGGGGAGTGCTTTCCCTCCCTTAGTTATGGATACCACCTTTGCCAGGTCACCCCAAATCCATCTTAATCGGTGGAACACGGCATAGAATGATATCTGTCGGTTTGCACTTGCTGCTCCCAAACTCACCCACCGATGTGAGCTCTATGACAAACTCAACTGGCTCCCCCCTGCAGAATTCCTGATCCTTGGTGTAGGAAACTTCACCAGGAAAGTGCTTGCCACGGGCATCCCATCGACTGGCGCATCTCCTCCCAAACTGGGCGCCATCCCCTACCAGCTCAGGTCACAGACCGCAGTTGTTAAAGTTCCCCTACTCGGACCCTTATGGGGATCGTGACTTTGCCGCTTTTGTGCCTAGGCTCTGGAACTCCATTCCGGACTCTTGTTCGCTCTGCCCCTTCCCATGGGACCTTTCGCTCCTCCCTGTGGTCCCACCTAACACAAACGACAAGATGTGACTGCTCCTAGTCTCTGTAATGTAATATTCTGCAGTCCACTATTGTCCACTCTGAGTCCATGATGGTCTATGAAATATGTATTCAGTGATTCTAATGTCTATGTCCTGTAACAATTTGTACTATGTGTGGCAGTATCTCTGCCCTTATACAAGCGTTGTTATAGCTGTTTTTTACTGTATCATGCTGTTTCTCCAATGTTGCCATGTATGTATACTGTATGTTTTGTGCTGTCCCGGGTCGTTCCTGAAAATAGGCATACTACTTGTCTAGTGTACTTACCCGGTAAACAAAAGCTAAATAAATAAATAATGATAGGGAGGGTCAAGTTGGGGGCACTTGACTAACAAAGCGACACCACAGTTTGGAAGCACTGTGTTGGCCCTACAAGTGTTAGACTGGTGGGGACTAAGGTAAAGACTGGGCATACTTGATTGATCAAGGGTCTTTTTCTGCCTGTAAAATTCTGTGCTTTTATAACAGCTATGTGTTTTAGAAAGCTTCCCCCAATACAGTACATCGGGGCTCTTCCAAAAGAAGTTATATCTGCCACTGAATCGCAGCATGAACAGACGATCACAGCTGTAGCTGAACTTGCAAAACAACTTGAAGCTGTGACTTGACTCCATTGTCTAGCTGCTCTGGATTGGAACCATCTGAGGAGTTCCAGGTTCAGAAATGGAAAAAGTAATGTATCATAATTTTCTTCCTGACTCCAAAACTAGAGATTCTAGGGACATGGATATGTTGTTCATCCACACTTATTGGCAGGTCCCTTGCCGCTTTAAATCTTGCCGAAAGGTCTTCAAGCTGGCTCCTCCCACCCACCTGGGTGGTAAAACTCTCGGCTCCGCCCCATGACGCCAGATCTTCCTTACCGCTTGCAAGCTCAGGTTCCCTCCTTAGCGCTGTGCGTTTTTGACTGGTTCCTGAAAAGTTCGGTCTTCAAATTTATTGAAGTGTCCTTTGAATCTTCGATCTTTTCTTCTTCGCTACGGCGATGGCTTTTTCCGGCCCCGAGAGACGTACGGTTAGTTCCTCCAGGAGGGACTCGCACTCCACGTGCTCTTTTTGCCTGGACTTGGATCACGATCCTCAGGCTTGCAACTTTTGTTCTGCCCTTTCGGTCAGCTTCTGAGGACCGCGTGGCCCATTCGGGCTCGACATCCGTAGTTTTTTCCGCCCGAGATTCCATTGACCGGTGGGTGCTGCCCGACTGTTTCTCTGCAGTCTGATCCTGCCGGAAGGGACAGGTTTCCTCCCTCTCCTCAGTTGCGGAGCTTATTCCGCCTCCTTGGATTCTTTCATGCAGCTTCATCAGGAGCTTGCCATTTCCTCTCTCCAAGGAGAGGGAACCTGAGCCCTGTCGCCGCCTATGGCTGCGGGGCCGCGGGCGGGCTCTTCGCCGGGCGGAGCGGATTTCTCCTCCCTCATCGGCCGACGCCGACTTCGGTCGAGGATTCGCCGCCACTGGCCTCACGGTATCCCTGGCCAGGTCAGCCGCCAAATTCCCCATCGATGTTGTCGAGTCTCTCAACCCGCTTCGGGGGTCTGGGTGAGGCTATCTTCCCCGCCTGGTAGAAGCTGAGGTTTCTGTCCTCCCTTCGGTCGACAGCCTCGGTCCTTTCTTCCGAGCCGAGGGAGGAGCGGGTGCGCCCGGCTTCTTCCCAGGCCCGCCCTCGGTTCCCCCGAGGATTTGGGTCTTGGTCAACCTCTCGGTCTAGCCACTCATGCCGATCTCGGCGTTCTCTGTTGGGGCACCGGTTAAGTGGTTTTGCCGCTTTCCTCCCTCCTCGATGAGGTGAGCGGTTCTCGATGCCGCTTGGCGCAGGCACGAGGAACTTATGGTGGTTGTGCAGTTGTCTGGTTTCGCTTTCCTAATTCCCATTCATTCTCCGATAGCAAGCAGCCGACACTTGGTCGGCAGCCGCTCGAATCGGGTCGAGGCTTCTCCAGGGCCGGTTGCCTGCTCGACCTCGCTGCCCCTCCGCCTCGGGCGGAGTTCAGGCCGGACCGTGGGCTCGTCCTTCAGGTCACTCGGTCCCTCACTCCCGCCCGCCTCGGCGGACCAAGAGTGCTTCGACCTCAGTGCAGCTTTTGCAGACCCTTCGAGCCTGGAGCAGGCTCTGCCATGTTTCCTAACAAGGAGGACCCCGGGTCTTCCCAGGAACATCCAGTAGATGACAGCCCATCGCCTTTGAAGGTCTACTTCAGCTCATTTCAGAATTTACTGTAATGCAGCTCAAGCCCTGCCTCTCGATCGGGCACCTTACCCTTATGGAGATTCTGGATCGAGTGTTCTTCCACGGAGGCCTTCCCAGTGGCGGAGGCTATCGGGCCCAGCCTTGAGCTGTGGCGCGGCTCACTTTTTTGCCCCTGCGCTCGGCCAGGTGGCTCGAGGTATCCTATCCCTGTCGGTTCTCTGCCCGGGCTCGGAGCACCCTCGGGTGAAGGGTATCATCGACTCACGCTTTTCCAATGTCTTGGAAACGCTTGAGGATGTGGACAGACCCCCGACAAGGAGTCCAGAAGGATGGAATATGTCGGCGTGCAGGTTTACGCTCAAGGCCTCCCTAGGCCTCCCCGCCAGGCCAGCTCGGTTGCACTGATGGCATATTCTCCCACACCCTTTGGGCTCCTGGACGAGGTTCTCCCTAATCTCCCAGGTGACCTGCGGACCACGGTCGACAGGTGCGGACCAGGGTAGGCGGTGGCGAGCAGCAGCTCCAGACGGCTCTGGATCTAGGCGACTCCTGTGCTAGATCGGTGGCGGCCGAGTGGCCATGCGCCGCAGGGCGTGGCTGAGGTTACCTCCTCTTCGAAACCCAGCACGAGTTGGCGGACATCCCTCTTGGGACTGACCTTTTCGGCCCTGGAGTGGAGGGATACATCCATGGGCCCGAGAAGTCTCGATGCCACCCGACTCGGTCACTTCGCCTTGCTGGGTCAAGGGCAGCCAGCCTTGCAAGCCCCTTGTCTCTTGAGCCCTGGGGCCCCTGGCCCAGCATGAGGGCCAGCAGGCATGCGCTAGGCGCCTGTTGCCAGACCAGCATCTTCTCCAAAGGAAGCGGGAGGCAGGAAACCGAGGCCCTCGGCCCTTCCCCTCTAAGCCTGCTCAGTGATGGGCCATGGGGCATTGCCCCGGCCCCGTCGTCCCAGCCCGGGTTTCCCCATGGGGGAATGGCTCCACACCTCGTTCTGGAAGTATTTAGGGTGGATCCTGTCGCAAGTTGCGAGCGGTTCCCCTTTTGAGCCATTGCCCCAAGAGGATCTTGAGTTCACTGCCCCTGTGTCGGTCGTCCGACATGCCTGGCTCTCTAGTTAGAGATCAGAGATGATCAGGAAGGCTGTGGACCCCCAATTCAACCCTGGGTTCGCGTCCAGGTATTCCTGGTCTCATACGGACGGGCTTGCGCCTCATCTCTCCGGCATGCTTGGATGGTCTCTTCTGCAGACATCCCATCCTCAGAACGTGGGCGTAGCTGTTGTCCTGGTCTCCAGGATGTACCTACCTCGCTCTGGCCCATTTTTGGGAGGCTCCACCCCTTCTTGCGAGGGAGCCCTTACGAGTTCCTAGCACTTCCTTGCTCAGCAGTCTCCATGCATTGAAGGGTCTGGATGTCACCCCACCTGAAGGCAGACTGGTCTCCGCTTCGAGCCAAGTGAGAACTCCGTATCTTAGCAGTGAAGCTTCTCCCGGATTAAGCTCGACTTTGAGTCCGAGCTCAGCTCCGCCAACAGGGCCGAGGTTTCTTCCTCCTTTGCCGGTTGGGTTGGCTGAAATTCACGTCCTGCCAGGACCTCCTGGCCTCAGGGCGGCCTTCCCTCAGTGGGAGGGGCCAGCCAGAGGTCACAACGCCAATGCCCTTGGACCAGTTCGTGACTTACAGCCCAGGAGTTAGAGAACGCCCTTGGACCGTTTCTAACTTCGTCCAGGAGAACATCCTGCTTGTCTGGCCCTGAGTTGCCGGGTCTTCCCGACCGATGCTTCTCGGATGGGTGGGTGCCCATCTTGGGAATACAGAGCTTCGCCTCTGGTCCTCTTGCGAGTCCCGATGTCCTTCCTGCTCGCTGGAGACAGACGGTCCGCTTAGCCGGCACTGCTTGCTCCGCTTGTACGGGGTCTACTGGTCTAAGTCCAAGTAGGACTATTCCAAGACCATGTGCTACCTACTCCGCCAGGTTCGGTCTATCCCCTTGTCTCGGTGCAAGGAGGTTCTCCGCATTGGGCTGTTGAGCAGTCTAGGCTTCCCAGCCATTTGATGGCAGGAGCCCGATTCCCTGTCTACTGCCCTGAGCCGGGCATAGGCTGCGCCTCATGAGTGGTCTCCCCTGCCGGAGGTAGCACAGGATCTTTTCCCTCTTCCCTCTGGAGAGAATACCAGGCCGAGACTGTTTTTTGCCCGCCTCTCAGCAAGGCCTGCTGCAGGGGATGCCATCGGGGCCACGGACCCCGGGCCCCTCCGTGCCTCTCCCCCATTTCCCTTGACCTACGGGCAAGGCGAGGAGGGACTTGGTGCAGGCGATGCTGGTAGCCCCAGACTGGATTGCCAGTTCTGGTATCCAGCTCTCCTCAGTCTCAGCCCCAGGCTCCCGAGACGGCTTCTAGTCCGCCGGTCCTGTCTTTCCTTTTCAGGGGAAGGTTATCCATCTGGACCTTCAATCCCTGCACCTGTAGGTCGTCCCCTGTGCGTGCTAGGGGCCAGGCTCTAGGTCTTCGCAAGGTCCTCGACTCGAGGCGCCTCATAAGAAGTTGGCTAAGATGCTTGTCCTGGGAGAAGTTCTCCTTTTTCGGGATGATGGATAGGGCCGTGCCTCCCCGCCCCTGGCAAGCATTCCGGACCATTTGCGGTCCATCTTAGACCAGGGTTTCAGCCCACACCCCCCAGGTGCTTCTGCGGGTCACCACTGTCTTCGGGCGCGGGCGGGGGTAGCTGGTGGTAATGGAGAAGGTGGTCTGGCACTTCTAGGCTCCTCGATCACGCCTCCCTTTTGGGAGAGTATCCCCGCTTCTCATGGATCCTTGCTGGTATGGGCTTAGCTCATGAGCAAGCTATCCGAACCTTGCACAGGTGCGATTTCCCCAATCTGTTGTGGAAGAACACCTCTTGGGGCTACTTCGGCCATCCAGAAGGCAGGGAGAGTTCCAGGCGCCTTTAACCTCCCTATCCGTCTTCCATGGGACTAGGTTGTCCTGCGCCCCACCCAAGTCCCTCCGAGGCGGTCTTCCTCGGGGTATTGCCTCTGCCGGGTTTATCCCCATTCACACCTCGGAGGCCATATTCAGGTTCCGTGGGAACCGTTTAACGCTCACCTCTTGGGAGCGTAAAGCTAAAGTTCAGGAGAGGTTCGCCAGCTGTTCATCATTTTCGCTGAAGCCGCATCTGGCAGATTGCAGCCCAGTGAAAGACAAGCGGGCGGGTCACCCCTGCAAGGTCTCCACTTTAGGCGGGCGGGCATGGAGCCTCCCAGAGGGATAAGCATTCTTTTTAACCCGTCCTTCCGCTGCATCGGTGGCTGCTTCCAAGGACTTTCCGGTCCAGGATATCCGCAGGGCTTCTGCCCGAAGCAGGCTTTACTGCTCCTCCACATCGACTCCGGTCACGCCTGTGCTGGTCGGGGCCTCGTTCTCCAGTCTTTTACTCAAGTAGGTGTGCGCTTGCCCCTCCCTCCCGGGAACTGCTAGAGTCTGCCAATAAGTGTGGATGAACAACATATCCATGTCCCTAGAAATACAGGTTACTCACCTGTAACAGGAGTTCTAGGAATGGGATATGTTGTTCATCCACATGACCCACCTGGCCTTCCCAGCTTCGACGCACAACCTGGCTTCCAGCGGGCTAGCTCTGGCGTCATGGGGTGGAGCCGAGAGTTTTACCACCCGGGTGGGTGGGAGGAGCCAGCTTGAAGACCTTCCAGCAAGATTTAAAGCGGCAAGGGACCTGCCAATAAGTGTGGATGAACAACATATACCATTCCTAGAACTCCTGTTACAGGTGAGTAACCTGTATATTTCAACCATAGCTAGACCTGAAGCTTTTAAAGAATGTACCTGACAACAGAGATTCAGGATGGAGTCTCTGTACTCCATAATTATACAGCAACAGTCTCTGTTCAGTCCACTAGAAAGATGCATATTTGTACAGCCTGGTCTGGTGAAGAAGGTTCCATTACCTGTGATTCAGCATAGATCATCACCACAAGAATATGGCTTTCCTCTTCAGACCCTCACCCCAACTCTTCTCAGTGGTGTTTATTGTCTTAATAGCCTGGTTCAGAGAGGAGGGAATGTACATCCTCCCTTTCCTGGATGATCTCTTCATCAGAGCCCACATAAGTGAGGAGGCGACAGATACTGAAAAACGGTTTCAGTGCCATTGCAGTATCCTTGTTGATGAACTGGTATTGGAACTTAAACACAAGCTGAACCAGCAGAATAAGTTTGTCTGGATCATCAGTGAGTGGAGCTCTTTGAAATCCTTTGAAAGGATGATCCATCTTGGAGTGTCAACCCTGTTAATTCAGCATTGACCATGATAAAGAACCGTTATCCGAAGATACAGTGGCTACTTATGGAGTTCTGCACCCAGCCTGGAGTATCTGTAATGCAGTTCTGCACACATCCTCAAGTATCTGCTTAAGCCACAATGAAGCTCCTTTGGTTGATGTTCTGTTATATATAGAAGTGGTTTCCTGACCCGGAGCCCACCTTCTCCCTGCTATGGCTTTTCTGTTGTAGCACTGGAACCAGAGGCAAGTCGGTGTTAGGGTTGTGAACTACCTATTGGGAATCAGCAGTCACTTTGACAATGGTTCTTCCAAAATAACCTAATAGGAATGGCCCTAAAGTAATAATCTTTTAAGGTTTTTTTTACAGATACCATCCCTTTGTGCAAGGGAGCCAATCTCAGTGGCAAAACAATAGAGGTCTGTTGGTCCAGGTAGAAAGCGAGTCAACACATCAGTCTGCTGTAACTAAAGGCAGTTTTCTTAGCTCTTGCAGTTCGGCTCAAAACTTACCAACAAAAACATCCTGTTGGTCAGTGGACAGTTTTATTATGGTATACTTCAACAAACAGGGTGGAAAGAAAAGCAGAACTCTTCTACAGGAAATGATGAAACTTCTGAGGTGGGTGGAACATAACCCGTTTCAGTGGTATACCTACAAGGATTGCACAACACAAGATTGGACTGGCTCAATAGAAATCAGATCCTTCTGGGAGAAAGATCTCTCCACCTGGAAGTTGTTCACTGGATCACATCAATCTAGTAAATTTCTCAGAGGGATCAGTTTACCTCCAGCCAGAATTTCAAGGTAAAATGTACGTATTGTTCTAGATTATTAGTGTCAAGCCATCAAGACGAGATGCATTCAGTTTTCCTTGGCTGCATCCAGAAAGTTGTGCATGACACAGCACAAGGTCATTCTTATGGCTCCATACTGTTTCAGAAGTCCTTGGTTCATCACACTCATGAGGCTTACTGCCTGCCCCCCACTGGGGGGGGTCTTCCTCTGAGGGTGGATCTCCTTTCAGAAGGTTAGACTCATCATCCTAATCTCCACTACTTGAAATTGGTGACATGGACTTTGAGAAGAGAACTTCAGAACAATACAGATAGAGCACAGAGGTGATAGCCACGCTTCTAAAAGTCCATAAAACATTCTCCAACAGGGCACATCGGCACATTGTAAGATGTACTTTAAGTGGAAAGATTCCAAGGGACCTACCATGTCCTCCTCGCCTTTGTATAAAGGGGATTTGATGTGGGTCTTATTCTGGCCACGTGCTGTAGCTCTGGGGTTGCTGCTGTGGCTGTCAGAATCCTCTCCTCTCCTCTTAGAGCCCTTCCATACATATTCAGATTCACAGATACATAGATAGTGATGGCTAAAAAAGGCCCATAGGCCCATACAGTTTGCCCAGCGTACCTAACTAGTGTGCACTGGCCTTAGTGCCCCCCAATTTGTTTTTGCCACCCCTTTTCTAACTGATCCTATATGCCTGTCCCATCACTGTTCGAAGCTGCTAACTGATTTGGCCTCTACCATTTGATCCAGCATCTCGTCTGACTTGTTCACCACTCTTATCAGTGGAAAAAGTGCAATGAATGTCCCTTTAGAGTCTCCCCACTGCACATTTCAGTGAGTTCCCCCTTGTCCCTGTATTTGAGCTCAAGAAGAAAAGCACCTTGTCTTCCACTTTATTTATCCCATGCAGATACTGATATGTTTTGATCATGTCACTCCTTTCCTTTCTTTTTTCAAGAGTGTTCACGCTCAAGTCCTAAAAATTAATAAAACCTTTCCTTCCAACTCAGCTGCCTAACTGAGTTTCCTTTTGTAATTCAAACTTATTCTTCAGTGCTCTCACACAACATCTCTTTGAGCCACTCGTGTTGGCGTGTCTATGCTGTCTTTCTCAGTGTAGCCTGTCTGGTAACCATCACGTTGTGCAGAGCAGGTGAGCTGAGGATGTTCTGTATTCAGGAACTGCATCTGGTCAACCATAAGAATAAGATAGATTTTCCAAGAATCAGTCTTCTCCATGAAGTCCCACTTACGGATCAGAGCTGGAACTTTTGGGGTGGCAGCACAGGTGTTCCACATGCACGACTCCTGAGCATGCCCATTGGTATACAGTGGCACCTGCGACCCACTGCCTCAGTTTCATTTTTTTACACTGTTGAAGTGCAGCATTTTCATTGTTGGGGCCAGAATTTCCACAGTTTGTGTACAGATTGCATTCTTCTAGTTCGTCATGTTCGTTATAGTATTACTAGAGTTTTGTTCTTTTTATATCAGTCAGTTTAATTTAAAAAAAATAACATTTCCTGACAGTCTTACATTTTGACAGCGGTTGACAGCATGGCAGGTAGGGGTCTTAAACAGCCAAGTTGTTTCGGCAGCTAATATCACTTCCAACCACCATACCTCTCTAAGCAATTGTTCTTGCTCTGGGCAGTCTTGCACTTGGAAGGAAGGGCAGTCCTTCTGAGGTCGCAAAAAAGAAATGGTCCCGGCCCCCGTCATGCTTGGAGTCTGTTTTCAGGGACCGTTCAACCACAACCTCTTCTCATTTTAACTAAAAACCAAAAAGGCACCAGCTGAGGTCAAGCTCAGGCCACTCTGCACTAAGGCATTCGATGCCTGTTGACCCAGAATTTCCACAGCCACCCCAGTTGACGACACCAAACTATATGAGGTCTTTAGGCCTGGTGTTTCCAGCCATGAGTTTGGGTGAGCAGTTTGGACATTGAGGTGCTCTTCTAGAGCAGTAGTTTCAGCACATGCTAAGAGCACCTGCGCCGTTGTCAATGCCAGCTCTGGCCTCATTGGCTCCTCTTGCTGCTGGGGCCTATGCTGTTTCTTTTTTTTTTTTTTAATTCAGAAAATTTGTACAAAATTTTCACAATAACACTTGTTACAGTGTGACCAGAACATTGACACATATGTAGTCACTCAGCTCCCCCCTCCCTCCCATCCCCACCCTTCCACCCACTGTTGGAGCGATCCCTTAATTTCTAAAAACTAGACCCACTGTTCTAAATATATCCCATCAGAGACATAACCAGTAGATTAAACTGGAGAGCATGAGCCTTGGATGCCAACTAATGCAAATATAGCGCATATAGTTTACCCCACTTTTTGTCAAACCCCCCTGGATTATTGCGCAAACTCGCAATCATCTTCTCTGTCCTGAGACAAAAGGACATGTCATGTAACCACTCTGTGTATGAAATAGTTTTTTGATCCCACCAGTGCTTAAGAACTAATTTTTTGACCGTCATTGATATGAGGGTAATATGAAACTTCCTTTCCCTGACCATAACAGAGGAGAAATCTCCCAATATGCATATCTTTGGGGTAAAACATTGCCCTAATCCTAGCAAGGGATTCATTTGGGATGGAATTTTTGTCCATAATGATGCAACTTTCTCACATGTCCAGAAAACATGCAGAATTGTCCCTTCGCTTTGGCCACACCTAACACAAGTGGAGGATTGCCCTCGTCCCATTTTAGCTAACATGCATGGAGTAAATTACGTATTATTTAATACTTGAAATTGAGTAACCTTAAGCCTATCTTGTGTAACATACTTATGCAAATCCCTCCAAACCTCCAACCAGATAACTCCATGATTAGGGATAAGCAAATCCCAAACGGCAGATGCTGATAGCACATCCGGATGGAGCATATCTAGGAGGCAACTATATAACATTGAGATGCCATGCAGTCTGTTAGCCAGCACGACAATCTGCTCCATTAAATCAGTTAATCTAGTAGGGACACACGCCTCCCCAAATCTCTGTTGGAGTAGATGACGTAGTTGGAAAACTTTGAAATTACACTTAGCCTGAGCATGAAGCTTATCTATAATCGCCGTATGTGACAGTAGGCCACTGTCTTGATAAAAATCTGCTACTCGCAGGCCCTGCAGCTGGGACATCCAATTCTTCTTGATCATAGAGTCCCTGACCCTGAGGTTGGGATTATCTATAATTGCCTGTGCTACATCTTTGTTCGGGGAGATATTTAAGCAGGCACTAACCTGCGCGAAGATTTTAATGGATGCACCGATTGTTGACTGTTTAATCACATCTGGTAGTGCCTTATGAGGCACAAATAATGCAGCCAATGGGGATATCCTAGCACCAGCAAATATTTCCCTCTCAATTTGTATCCAGATAGGATTGTACATGTTTCCTATATTATTAGAAGTTGAGGACATCCATCTTCCTATTTTATATAGGTGGCTGGTCCAATAATAATATAGCAAATTAGGTAACTTAAGTCCCCCCCACCTCCTTAGGTAAAGTAAGCTTATTATATGCCCTTCTAGGACTCTTATTTAACCATAGGAACTCTGATATAATAGCAAGCACCTTTTGGAAAAAGGAGACAGGCAGCCAAATGTTACTCATATTTAACGGAAAGAATAACCTGGGAAGCACGTTCATTTTAATAATATTAATCTTCCCCCATAGAGAGATGGGCAAGGATTTCCACCTGAGAAAATCATGTTGAAGGTTCTCAATCAGATCCTCCATATTCAGCCTGTGGTAACGCATCGGATCTGGAGTCAGATGAATCCCCAGGTATTTCAGCGATATAGGAGACCATTTCATACCGAATTTATGGAACTCTTGCCGAAATGTATGGGAATTAAGAGGAAGAATTTCGGTTTTACTACAATTCAGACTATAATTAGAAAATTTACCAAACTCTTTTACAATTTCTAACACCGCCTCCAAGGAAACTACTGGGTTGGCCAAATGCAGGAGGATATCATCGGCATATACCGAGACTTTGAGATTATTTGTGCCCACATACACCCCTTGTACCTTGCTTGAGGCCTTAATTCTCCTTATCAGAGGCTCTAAATCCAAATTGAAAAGTAATGGGGAGAGGGGACAGCCCTGCCTAGTACCCGAGTACAGGGGGAAACCATTCGAGAATACTTTATTGCAAAAAACTTTTGCGGTGGGATTGGAATAAATCCTCTGAACCCATGTAATAAATTCTGCGGGAATATTCATATATTTCAGTGTTGACCACAAAAAGCACCAATCCACCCTGTCAAAAGCTTTTTCAGCATCTAAGGATATTAATGCAATGGGATTTAGGGTGGATTGAGCCACCTAAAATATATGATTTAATTTACGAAAGTGGTCAGATGCCGACCTTCCTGGAACAGACCCCACCTGTTCAGAACTAAGTAGAGAATACCACACTTTCTGTACCCAATTAGCCAGAATTTTAGTAAGAATTTTTAAGTCAGAATTCAGTAAGGAGATCGGCTGATAGCTAGAGGGACATTCTGGAGGTTTACCAGGTTTCAGCAGCAAAACAATCGTTGCTTCTAGAATAGATGGGTCCAGAACCTCGTTAGAGAGGATGTATTTATAAAACTCGAGTAAAAAAGGGGCTAACTCTTTCTCAAAGACTTTGAAAAAATTAGAAGGAAAGCCGTCCGGCCCAGGGTATTTGTCTGGAGTTAAAGCTCTGATGGCCTGCGTTATCTCTGCCAAGGTAATAGGGGTAATTAACACTTTCTGATCCCCCTCCTGCAACTGGGGAAGCCCGGATCCTGCCAGATATGCCTCTGTATCCTCTCTCGTTGGAGGATCAGACCGGCGACCGTATAAATTCGCATAAAAGCTTCCTGGAATTTTCTAATTGCTTTAGGCGCAATGCTAGAAGCTTTCCAGCTTTTTCTCCCTGATTAACATATGTCGCTTTCATTCTGAGAATAGCAAACTCAGCCTTCTCCCTGAGAAGATCTGAATATGCATTCCTCAAGGCCAGGAGGTCCACCATTACCCCATGCGGAGATGTGGAATCCAGATTCTGTTCCAGTACTCTAATCCGCTCTAACAGCTTCCTAGCTTGTTCCTCCCTGATCTTCTTCCTCTTTGTTGCCAACCGAATAAATTCGCCTCTTATGAAGCACTTCAGAGCACACCAGACCTGGTCCATCCTTGGGATGGACTCCACATTGGTTGCCCTGAATTGCTCGATCAGAGTGCGAATTTTATCAACAATAAATTTATCCTTCAGCAATTGTGTGTTTAATTTCCATCGAGAGTCCTTCTGCTGTTCTGTTCTAAGAGAGATATGCAACCATACCACCGCATGGTCAGATATTACGATCGGTTCAATCCCGGCCCCGGTAACTCCTGCCAGCAAACCAGATCTTATCAAAAAAAAGTCAAGTCTGGAAGTCGTTTGATGTACTTGTGAATGAAATGAGAAGGTCTTAACTGATGGGTTCAGGATCCTCCAAGGATCACACAGCCCCAGGAGGTCAGTTAGCTCGTTTAAAGCTTTCTGGGACGGAGTTGCCGCCCTAAGGGGAGAACTAGATTTGTCCAGCAAGTGGGATTGGACCAAGTTCCAGTCCCCTCCCAGAATAATAGGAATTGGGAGGAAAGAAGCAAGCTTGCCTGCCAGACCGATAAGGAAATCTGGGTCGCCCACCACGGTCCATAAATACTGCCCAGAATTAGTGGTTTCCTTGCAAGTAAACCACTGACAAAGATAAATTTACCATTTGGATCCTGTATGATATTCTCAGGTTGAAATGGAATAGATCTCATAATAAGTATCGCTACCCCTCCTCGGGAGGAGGAATCTCCAGCAGCAAAGACCTGCTGTGCACCCAGCCCTTTAAACTTGTTTACTTCATTAGCTAGAAGACGTGTCTCCTGCAAAAAAACAATATTAGCTTGTAATAGAGTTGTGTGTTTGAGTATAGCAACCCTCTTAGCATGCTCTCGTGCACCCCTCACATTCCACGATACTATCTTAAATAAGGCATCCGCCTCAAGTGAACAATCCAGCAGCCAATTATTCCCTTCTGTCCTGATCGCTCCAACCCCACCCCCGTCCCCTTTTTCCCCCAATATCTCCAACCACCCCTATACCCCCCCCCCAAATTATAGCCTACCCCCCTAACCCTGCTCAACACACAATATACAATAACGCTTCTCCCCAGCTGGAGAGTTACCACCCTCCAACCCTCTTTGGACAACAAAATTGTATCTGAAATCCAAATGTTAAACACCCTTTTACTAACAGCCCCATTAACTAATCGTTTCTTATTTGGCCTCAAAAAACCAAAGAGGTGGCCCTCCCTTATTTCCGGGTTGCGATCCAGCGCACTCCACAGCACCATGGTGCCATCCCCCTGCCCATTCTGAAATCGGACATTGAGCCCATAAAAAAATCAGAATCACTTATAGTTTCAATTATGTTAACCCAAAAGCTATCTCATTCACTCATAAACAAATCTGTGCTGAGTCATTAGCCCGAGTTCCTCCCCTAATGCATTTCCAAATATAGTCTCGAATTTCCTTATTATTTTGAAGGAGAGCCCATACGATTTAAACCAGGATGAGAAGTATACTGTCATGCGCTGGGGAACTTGTTTCCCGTGGGAAACTCTAACCGCACACTGTGCATCTTCCCTATGCACCCTGGGAACTTTTCCCTTTTGATTCATTCCTAGTCCGATCATGCATTCCCCCACGCAAATACGCAGCGGCCTGCAGGCCCAGGACATACAGGCCCCATGAATTCCCTCCTCCTCAATAGCCTAGAGCAGCTCCCCATCCAGCCTCGCCCCCCCCACCTGAACAAACATCCACTGCGAAGATACAAAAATCCAGGTCAGTGCAATCTCACATCTTAATTTCTCAAGTCTCTATGAATCTAATGATTAACAAAATAGTGTCCATAAAATTCCCCCTTATAAGTCCACCGAAGTTCCTGCTGCCTTAGCCCTTTTTAAATAGTTCAGGAAGCTTGTTAGCCTGATCCTCCAACGCACTCTTCGTATTCTCATAGGCAGCCCAATTGTCCTTTATTTTAATTAACAAGTGTGAGGGATACTGCATTTTGAAACGGATATCAGCAGCAATTAGCTTTTTTACAGTGGGATGATATGCGGCACGCTTTCGCCTTATCTCATATGGCAGATCCTGCGAGATTCGTATCTTCACACCCTCCCATAAGATCTCTTGAGCTTCTCTTGCTTTGTTTAAAACATGTTGCTTTTCCACAAAGCTAAGAAATCTTAGAATCAGAGGCCTGGGGGGCACCCTGCGGAGGTCGGGGCCGCAAGGCTCGATGCACTCTCTCTATTTGGTAGGAAGCCCCCATTGGAGAAGCGCCTGCAATCTTGTGGAGAAACTTCTGCATGAAGGCCTGAATATTTTGCCCTTCCTCTGCTTCTGGCAAGTCAGTTATCAAGATGTTATTCCTGCGGCTTCTTCCCTCTAGATCTTCCGTTTTTAACTGCAACTTCTGTATCTGTTGTTTCAAAGCCACCACTTCTGGGTCTAATTTCTCTCTCCACCTCTCTGTAGAGACTATCCGGGCCTCAGAATCAGCGACCCTCCGAGACAGATCCATCATATCCCCCCCTCAAAGATTTTAGTTCAGCAGTAATCTCGCTCAGCATCTCTTTGAAGGGTTGTAGTTCTTGAAGAAATCTATCTTCTGTTAGAGGGACTGGCGGAGTAGATTGAGTCGCCTTTTTATCCGAGGCACCACCAGTGGCCTTAAGCTTCTTAGGGTTCTTTTCTGGTGATGTGGGAGGAGTATGGCGAATCGCTGCAGATCGCATTTCTGATTCCATCCCGCCGTAACGATAGCGATCACCACTTAAATATCGCACACCGACACAACGATTGCTATCTGCTACAAGTTTAAAACGCAATGCGTACAAAAATCGCTGAAAATGGGCTTAAATTTGAAATAAGCATGGAGCTCAGCACCAACGCTGCCACTCAGAGCACTTGCATCACGTGACACCCCCGCTCGGCGATGCTGTTTCTGTCTTCAGTGCCCTTATTCTTGATGGTGTCAATTCCAGCTGTGGTGCAAGGCCTTCAGTGTCACCACTTGAGGTGTTGCTGATGGCTCAGACTCCATCTGAGCCAGCTTTGGTGCCATGTTCTGTGTTGCTGTCAGTACCACCTGTAGCTCTGGTGCACTGCATGATGCCACATATAGTGCTGAGGCCTGTGCTCCCTTGGTGCAGGCCCTGGCACCCATGTTGGTGCCTTTCCCTTTAGGTCTGTTGTTTGTACCTCTGTTCTCTGATACAGATCAGGACGAATATAATCCAGATCTTATTTTGGATGCCGACTCTGGTGATGAATATTCCCTACTGCCTGTGGTGCCCAAGTTGGCTGCAGTCAAGGCTGTTTCATTTCCAGCACTGTTCAGAAAATGAGCACAGTACCTTGTCATTTGAGATGGTAGATAATGGTCACGCTAGGCGACTACAATTGAAATTTTTGAATGTTCCTAATATTACAGTGTCCTCGGTTCTGCCAGTCCATCCTGCTCTGGGGACTTTCCTGGAGGCAGCCTGGAGCAGGCCAGGTTCTAGTCCAGCTTTTCCTAGACAACTGGCTAAGAAGTATTTTGCTCCTAGGATGAAACCAGTGTACTACATACCCTGCCTATAGCGGATGCTGTTGTGATTATGGCTAATAATGAGAGGGCTGTAGCCCAAAAGAGCGCACTGTGCAGACCAGTGACGAGGAGTCATGTAAAATTGATATTGTGGGGAAAAGGGAATTTGTTTCAGCTACTTCAGGCTTAAGAAAAGCAAGCTACCAAGCTCTCATTTCTGAGTATAAGTACCAGTTATGGACCAAGCTCAGATTCATTGAGGAGAGTCTGCCAGACTCTACCTCGAAACAGGAGCTTCTAATAACCATTACTCAACTTGTCGGGTCTGATAGTTACTATCTGAAAGCTTCCGTGGATTCATCTGGTGCAGCAGCTTATTGTGCAGCTGTAGGAATTTGCATTTGGAGATGCTGCTGGTTGCTTACTGCTGCTTTTGTCCCTGATAACCAAATGGCACTTACCTCTTTGTTTTGCTTTGGAGTTTTTAATTTTTTTATTTTTTATTTAAGTATTTATACTTCTCTTGGCTAAGGCAAACGGGGCTCCCTTCAGCCTTGTCCCTGCTGTCCCCAACTATCTGTGACTTTCCCAGGCTTACCTGCTCAGTCTGGGAAAACCACCATATATTCCCTCCTCTGTTGGGGTCAGGAGGGGGAAGAGTTGTCGTGCCCCCCCCCCCGGAGACAAATCCATCCAGCAGGGTTGTCGCAGTGGAGCAGGTGGGGGATCAATGCACAGGGCATCGTGCACACCTGCCACACCAACATTTTTCCTCTATTTTCTTCTCTCAGTGCTGGAGCACACACGTCAGTCGAGTGGAGTCACTCGCGTTGCAGAGTCCCGCAGCTCCCTCCCTTCTTTGCCGCTGTAGTTCTGCACTGTCACACATCCATCTGGTTGCATTTGGTGAAAATGGCAACCCTCCCTCCCTAGGAGAGGAGACCAATGCAGTCTGTTGAATGCTTAGTGGGCCCCCCCCCCCCCACCAAGCTGGCCACCACTAACCTGAGATTGCTCCAGATCCCAGGTCACCGGCGTGGACCAGCTTGATACTTATCTCTTTAGACAACACATGGAGCAGGCCCTTAAGGATTCAAGTGAATTGAAAATAATCCTTAAAGGCACCAGAGTGAATTGGTCCACCCTTCAAAGGAAGAAAGCCCATAACAAGCAGATCTTTCATGTTAAAGGCCGAGAAAGCTGCCAGCAACAGTAATACTAAGCTCAGCCTGCTCAGAAGCAAAAGAAGGAGCAGCAAAAGGCACAAGCGCCCAAGGTACTCAGTGTGACCCTCTGATGTGTTTCAGGCTGTGTGTCTACTTGAACTGCCCGAGGTGGATCACTTCTCTCCAGTGGGTGGATGCCTGACCCAGTTCGTTTGCCAGTGGGAATGCATCACGACAGACAAATGGGTCCCAAAGGTTATAAGAGAGGGATGCTCACTGGAATTGTTGAAGCGGTCTCCGGGTAACCCTCTGGAGAAACAATTTCCACCTTCAGCCCACATTTCAGAAGTGCTAATTCAGGAGATTGCAGGCCTCTTACTAAACAGGGCAGTGGAGGTGATGCTGAGGTCAGAGCGGAACAGCAGGTTTAGCATATTTTAACATTACGTTAATATATTAATACATTAAAACAACAAAGGCCTCACAAAATCACATATATACAACACATCACCCACAAAAAAACAGTAATTCCCCTTTTTACAGTATCAGTTCGTGAAGTATACAGTTTTACCCACTGAGATGTTTATTTTACTGGGGCAGAAGGGGAAATAATGGATTGCCTTCCCCCGACACCACCTCACGCTGTGGTAATCTGCTCCCCCCTCCAGGACTATTTAAATGTTAACAGAAAGGCTGGCCAGCCCGTGGGGAGAAAGAAGCAGTAGCAGAAAGGGAAGTAGATACAGACCCCAGTCCTCATTAGGTAAATGCAATATTGAAGAACAAACGGGCTGTTAGTAATTTATAATAGATCTGAGGGAAAAAAATGTCTTTGGGCCTTGACAGCATGGCAGCATCTGCCAAAGCAGAACAGTTGATTCCAGCTCAGCTACTGATATGCTGCAACCTCAGTGATTTTACATTTTCCCAATTAGCAGGACTTCCACACTATCAGGCAGTCTTCTCGAACCTTCTAGGAGAGCGCTTTATATTTTAACAAACAATACATAAGAGATAATCTTACTTCGAGAGGGTTCCTGTAGTAGATCATAACTTATAGGACTGTGCCCCATGGCGTCAGGATCACACGAAAAAGTCTTGCTAGTAATGTCTGGCGTGGGACCCACCCACCCAACGTCATGTGACAACATCAGCGTGAGCCTATATGGTGGGTGATCCCCATGTCTGCCCTCCAGTTCTTTCCCACCGTCGACCAATGCACATTGTACCTCTAGGTGAACCCTGGCTACTGTCGAATGCCGTTTCTTTATTTTTCTTTAATTTGGAAAGTTTGATTTTTTTAATGTCTTCTCAGACGTCTGCTCCACAGAAGAAGTGTAACTCCTGTGGCACGCAAATTCTGCACAAGGACAGTCATGCTCTTTGCCTGCTCTGCCTAGGCCCTGACCATTATACCGAGGGCTGTGTGGCCTGCAAGGATTTTAACCCGGCCACGCGGAAGTGACAGTAGCAAGCCCTGGATGCCCATCTGTTGAAGATCAAGATGGCAAACATGGAGAAAGAGTTGCAGAGGCTGCGGGATTCCTCTTCCTCCCCCACTGCAGAGCACAAAAAGAGAAAAGATAAGGAGAAGCAGTGGACCGGGATCGGTTCCCTTCCCACCCTCAGCCACCTTCAGGGACCGCAGACAACAAAGAGTCTTCCATTGGATCTGGAAGCACTCCTCCGGCCAGGCCTCCTCCCACTGCAGCGGATCAGGTATTGAGCCCCCCACCTGAACTGGTGACCGTTCTGGTGGTTCCCTCTGGCGTTGCCAGAGTGCTTGCAACCCTCAGGCCTCTTCAGACAGCAGGGTCTAAGCCGGGCAACAAGGTCGGTAAGTCGCTCCCCAGCTCTGCCGGCAAGTGCACAGCCCCAACCGGTAAGTTGGACTCCAGCCAAGTCTCCACCAGTAAGTCAGATGTCTGCTCTGCTTGCGCCCGCACGGCTACTGCCGATAAGTTGTATGTCGATCCTGTCGGCACCCGCACAGCTCTTGCTGGTAAATCGGATGCTGGTTCAACCAGCACCCGCCTGGCTGTGGACGAGGAGTCAGAAGTCTGTTCTACCGGCATCCGCACAGCTATTACAGGTAAGTTGAGACGTCGGTTTAACTGGTGCCCACCTGGTTCTGCCAGTAAGTCGGACATCGGTTCCATTGACACCCGCCTGGTTATCCGCTGATAAGTCAGACTCGGTCCTGATGACTCCTGCCCGGTTGCTGCCAGTAAATCAGGCAGCTATGCAAACGCCCGCCCAGTTACTACTGATAAGCCAAATGTCAGCTTCGCCGGCGTCTGCACGGCTACAGCCGCTAAGTTGGATATCAGCTTCTCTGGCATCTGCATGGATGGTGCTCTTTCTTTTGCTCTGGCTGGTAAGTCGCTCATCAGCTTGTCTGATGACTGCCTAGCCATGTTGCTCCCATCAGAGGTCAACGTAACTCCCGACGTCAAGAAGCGCCTGTTGCCACTTCTGCGGCAGCCATCCCTTGAGGGCTGTCCCTCTCCGGATGCTTCCTCCCCACCTCCTGAAGTGGTTTCCCCAAGTCCCCATGTGTCTCCGGGGCCAGCAGAGGAAACTGAGTCTCTGGACATGGGAGTTAATGTTCCCATGCCAGAGCCTGGTATGCCAAATCTGCCGACTGGGCTTTCGGAACCCCCTCGTGGGGGTCTTTCATCAGGGTTGCAGAATCCTCGGCATACCGCAGACGTTCGGGTTCCTCCGTCTGGATCTTTTAATTCCCAGACGTTTGCAGTCCCTCTGTCTGATCCGGCAGGTCTCCAGACATCCGCTAATCCCCCATCTGGTTCTCCTTTTCCCTATACCTGGTAGGTCCCACGTTAGGACATTTGGTCCCTCCCTCGGGACCTCCCCACTGGCCCCTTAGCCCCTCCATTGAGCCCACCTCCCGGCTATCCCTAAATGGGTTACCCAGCATGCCCAACACAGGGATGTTTGACGTCAGGGTGCCTGGCATTGTCTCACTTACCCAGCCACCTGACATCGGGGTATCTTTTCTCGGGTTACCCAGCTTCCAGGTATCCCCTCCTCTTCCAGGCGCCAGGATATCTGATGCATCATTGTCAGACACTTGGATTCCAGCCTTGTCAGCCCTCACCGCCTTCTCAGCCTTCATCTAACGTTCAGGCTGATTTACATGCGGTTTTCCAGTCCTGGTGGCAAGAGGCCAAGGCTCAACTGGCCTCTGATCTGGAACGTAGGCTGCAAGATGCAGCCTCAGCACTGCCTCTGTCTCGGCCATCTCATCGGCCCAGGTCACCTGTTGACTCCCACTCTTCCTTGGTGGATCAGTCTCAGTATTGTTCCACTGTCCACATCCATGTGAGGAATAATGTCTGGGACATTCTCCTGCCTAGGGCTCAGTCGCCGGGAAGAGCTGTTCCATCAGATACAGAGTCTGATTCTCCATCGTCTGCTAGCTCTGGTTCTCATACCCCCTAGGATGAGCCACAATGGACGGAGTTCCCTAGGTCTCCTCCTGAGGACCCCCTCCTTTTCGGAGTTCCTCAAAACAATCCAGGCGGCTCATGGGTGAGCCACTGAGGAAAAGGACCCTAAGAGAAAAAGGCTGGCAGAGCATCTAGGCATGGTGGAATCTTCATCTACACCTGTCCCGCCCTGGCCAGGTTCTCATGAGGACCTCTCGTTCTCCATTTGGAGACACCCTTTTTCTGTCCCCTCGGTCCCCAAAAAGGCCGATAAGGTGTACCGCTCCCCAGAAGGGGTCCCGTATTTGGTCTTCCATCCAGCAGCAGCAGATGTTTTCATCTTGGCGGAAAACCAGAACCGAGTGACGTATCTTGAAAGTCTGTCCTCGCCTTAGGATAAAGAATCTGGGCAGCTGGATCTCTTTGGGCACAAGATTTATTCTTCGTCCACTTGCGCCCTTAGATCCCTTAATAATGTGATGCATATAGTCTCCTTCCAGAACACCACTATGGGCCTATTGTAATCCAGGCATGCGGACATACAGGATTCCGGGCTTAAGTCTGAGATAGCTAAGGCTGTCAATTCTGTTCAGCTCTCCTGTCGTCGTGCCCTCCGGGCCACCTATGTCTCTATAGACTCGGTAGCTCGGTCTACAGCCACTGCCATTTGTCTTCACAGGCATTCGTTGCTCTGGACTTCTGGGTTGGCACAGAGCATCCAATCCGCCATACTGGATGCTCCTTTCAGGGGGTTGGTACTATTTGGTGGAGACGCCAGTGACATCCTTAGGGGGCTCCAGAACAAAGGCATGGCCTTGCACTCGGTCTGCCCCCAGTATCATGTGGGCTCTCACTTCAAGCAGCCTTTTAATGGTCAGCAGACCTATCAGACGATGCAGGCTTCCGCAAGACATCGGACCAAACGACGGACTCTGGCGTCAGAGGGCTGCAGTGTCCCAGTCGACTCTCATGGGCCTTCAGGGGAAGCAATGTCCTCCAGTGCTTCAGCCTCTTGACTAGTGAGGGACCCCCCTACCACTGCCTGATTCTCTGGTAGAGCCAGTGGGGGAAGGGGTTTGTGTCCTTCCTTCTTTTTGGGAGGGCAGAATTCACCACGGCCCATTGGTCCCCTCCACGGCTTGCAAGAGGCCATTACATGGTTTGAGTTTTCTGTTTTGATAGACCATTCAAATGCCGTTCTTTTCCTGAGCTTTTTGTTGGGGGGAGGTCTCTTCTGCTGCTTATTTCGGTTTCCAGCAGCATTTTGCCTTTTTTGTTTTTAGACCCTAGTGTAGGGCATGGCTGTGTCCGCATGGTTTTTGTCCACATGCTGAAGATCTGTGTCTGTGACGTTAACAGACACTCAGTCTGCTTTTTCTAGGGGAAGTTTAAGGAATTCCCATAGAGGGACAAGGGCTTCCCACTACTTTTACTATACGTACATGTTGTTGGGATTTTTGAGACAGCATGTACAGGTCTGTCTTTACTTCTCTGAGCCTTTTGGCCTAATCATTGCTTCTAGGCACAGGGATGGTCTTTGGTCTGGAGGTGATGCTGGGCCTCTATTTTTCTGTTCCTACTTATCTGTGGATCTTTTCCTGCCTCCCGGGTTTCAGTCCTTGACTGATTTCTAACTGCTTGGGACTCAGTCCTGTAAGTTATTACCTACTGCAGGAACCCTCTTGAAGTAAGATAGTACAGTTATGTAAGAACTTACCGTAACAGTAGATTTTTGAGAGGTTCCTGCAGTAGGTCACATTTTTTTCCCTTCCCAGCTTCTGCAACTATTTTTCTTGAGCCTTGCCTTTGGGGCTCCAGGAGCTAACTCCTTTTCTCCTGTCGTACCTGGCTCTGGGTCTCCAGCGGGAGAACTGGAGGGCAGGTGTGGGGACCATCCACTATATAGGCTTAAGCTGATGACATCACGTGATGTCGGGTGCACGGTCCCACACCAGACATTGCTAGCTAGAGCTTTCCGTGTGGTCTTGATGCCAGGGGGTGCAGTCCTATAAGTTATGACCTACAGCAGGAGTTCTTATGTAACTGTACTCTCCCAGTGTCTCTACCATTTACAGACGTATCCTGCATCTTCATGAATGCTTGTGCAGCTAATAGCTGTCTGCGAAACTGGAGCCCAGTGCTGCAGAATGGGCTCAGCAAATACACCAGTCTTCATATTTCTTTAACTGCGCAAAAAAAAAAAAAAAATCGCCACTACAGAAAATTCAGAATGCACCCTGTGAAAGAGGGAGAGTAAGGAAAAAAGAAAGAGATGGAGGGAGGGGGGCGCAAAGGGGCAGAAATAAGAAAACAGATACACTGAGGCATATACCAAGGCCTGGCACCATACTAGCAACGCATTGGAGGGGAGGGCTTATTGCACACTGAAGGGAGAGCTCTTTCTTGCTTCACTCCCTTTCACATGCCCACTCAGTAGTTCCTATTCCTAGAGCTGTCCTAGTACAGCTTGGGCCTAAACTTTTCTCACAGACAGCACAGCAAACAATATAGGTTAGGTGGCATGCTTTATCGTGGCTCTATCCTCAGTTCTGGCACATTCTGTGCAGTGCATGCTGGGCCTTATGGTATCCTCAGATTTCACTGTTCCTCTGGCAAGGCTGCACATGAGGAGAACTCCATGGAAGCTCAGCACCCAGTAGTTACAGGCATCACATGCTTGAAACTACTCCATACAGGTGACCAGACTGCTGGTGCAGTCCCTCTTGCGGTGGTCAGTGAAGGAGAATCTTCTCGAGAGCTTCCCCTTTCTCTGCTGAAACCAGAAGTGACACCCAGTACAGATGCCTCCTTGACAAGTTGGGTACTACACTGTCAACATGTAAGGACTCAAGGAGTCTGGAATGACTAAGAGATTCATCTCCACATCACTGTACTCATGATGCAAGCAGTCCTATACAGCCTACAGGCCTTGCGGACAAATTTGTCATGTTGTATGTCAACAAACATGGACGAGCCCACTCTTACCTTCTCTGCAGAGAGGCAGTGAGAGTGTAGGGATGGTGTCTGGAGCAGGAAACCTGCTCCAAGCAATCCATCTGCCACAAGTCCTGAACATTTTGGCAGATGTTGTCAGCTGAACAGTGGCAGACCTTCAGAAGTGGTCTGTAGTGGGCACTGTTGTGCAGTCCCTGTTGAAATGGGGATCCCAGATGTGGACCTTTTTTCATCCCCCCCAGTACATAACTGCCTCATTTCTGCTTTGGAAATCCAGAGTTTGGTGCTTTTTGTCAGTATGCATTCAGGCTGCAGTGGAAAAACCTATTTTTGTATACCTTCCATCTAGTTCCTCTCATTCAGAACGTGCCATTCAGACTAGAGGCACAAGAAGGCAGAATGATTCTGATAGCCCCCCGCCCCCTGCTGGCCAAGGCAGATGTTTTGTCCATTTCTGACTCGTTTTGCTCTCAGCAAACCGAAGACTCCACCAGCCAAGATGAATTGTTGACTCGGGCTCAAAGCTGTCTGGTCCATCCTCACCTGCATTCCTTCATCTCCAGACATGGACGAGAGGTGAACAAGTTCATCATCTCTCAGAGAGTCTCTGAGGTACTACTTGCAGCTCGTAAACATTTCACCAGCAAAACCTATGGGGCAAAATGGAAACATTTTTCTGTTCGGTGATCCAGAATCCCCATGGAGCCCTTTAAGGTCCACCTGAAAATGTTTTGGAATACATATTGGACCTCTCCGACTCAGGACTGCTGTACTCCCAGTCAGAGTCCACTTATGTGTTGTGTCTGCTTATCGTTAACCTGTGAGCACTCTGTTGCTAACAGTTACCACTGTTATAGAGAGTAACCTTGCTTAAGAGATCCCCTATACAGAAACCAGTTACTCCTTGCGGGAATGTTAGTCTTATGCCGGACATGCTCATTTGCAAGCTTTTTGACCCAGTTGCGATCTGTGATGTGAAATTCTTTTTTTTTTTTTTTTTTTTTTTTTTTTATCTCAAGTTTATTAACATCAATTGTACATACTGATGAAGTAGAGGCACAGGTGCAGACAATCATAGAAACATAGAATTTGATGGCCGATAAGGACCGCTTGGCCCACCTGATCTGCCCATTTCCTTACTTAATGGATAAGCTGCAGATCCTAGTTAACCAACAGCCTACTTCCTCCTATCCCCCACTAGAATTGCCGTATGTCTGTCCCATGCATTCTTGAATTCCCCCACTGTTTTTGACTCTACTACATCCTCAGGAAGGCTGTTCCATGTATCCACAACCCTCTCTGTGAAGAAATACTTCCTCACATTACCTCTGAGCCGTCTCCCCTCTATCTTCAAATTGTGCCTCCTTGTTTTTGCACATCTCTTTTTCTGAAAGCTGCTACCCTCTTGGACTTTGTTGATTCCCTTGAGGTATTTGAAAGTTTCTATCATGTCCCCCCTCTCCCTCCTTTCCTCGAGGCTATACATCTTTAGTTCCTTTAGTCTTTCTTCATATGTCTTCTGATGCAGACCCTGCATCATTTGTTACCCTCCTCTGGACAGCCTCCACCCTGTCTATGTCTTTGAGGATATGGGGTCTCCAGAACTGTACACAGTACTCCAGATGTGGTCTTACCAACTGTCTGTACAGAGGGCCAACAGCTTCCTGTTTTCTAGTGGTGATGCCTCTCCCTGTGCATCCCAGTATCCCCCCAGCCCTCCTTACTGCGTTCTCACATTGCTGGCCCACCTTTAGGTCATCTGATATGACTACCCCCAGTTCCATTTCCATTTTTTTTGTTGTCAGTATCTCACCCCCCCATTGTGTATTCTTCCCCTGGGTTTTTGTTTCCCAAGTGCATTACTTTGCACTTGTTTGCATTGAATCTAAGCTGCCATGCATTTGACCATTCCTCCAACCTTGAGAAGTCCCTTTTCATCCTTTCCACCCCACTTTGTGTATCAACCCTGCTGCAGATCTTTGTGTCATCTGCAAAGAGACATACTTTCCTTTCCAGTCCCTCTGCAATGTCACTTATAAAGACATTAAAAAAGACCGGCCCCAGTACTGAACCCTGCGGTACCCCACTAGTAACCCTCCTTTCTTCACTGTGGACTCCATTTACTATTGCCCGCTGTGTCTTGTTGTCCAACCAGTGTTTTACCCAGGCTACCACCCTGGGACCCACTCCCAGGCTGGCTAATTTGTTTATTAATCTTTTGTGCGGGACTGTGTCAAATGCCTTGCTATAGTCTAGGTAGGCCATGTCCACAGCCCCTCCCTGGTCTACTGCTTTGGTCACCCAGTCAAAGAAATCAATTAGATTTGTCTGACATGACCTTCCTGCTGTGAATCTATGCTGCCTTGTGTCCTGTGCCCCACTGGCCTCTAGGTACTCAACGATTATTTCCTTCAGTTTTCATAGTCTACTCATTTTATCAAAAAAGCAATTAATTTCAAATTCCATAGACCTCTTAAGTTTTCATAACAGCACCTATAAAAGTCCATTGTTCATTCGATTATTGTAGAACATCAAATATACGGAGCGCCAGTACTGGATTAACCAGCTCAGCACCCAGGCCATGGCCACCCCCGGGCATCAGTTAGAAAGGTTGGAAGTTTCTCTCTGATCAAGCACCTGAAGGTCCGAGTCCGGGTGTGCGTCCAGCCAAATCATCCATCCTGTCCACCTACGAGTGTAGATGTGCGTTTTTTGATTAATTTTAAAGGTTAACTTGAGCTCGAAGATTTCTTGAATCACCTGAGTCCAAGACTTGAAATCAGGTGAGTCAGGTTTCAGCCAGGAGCGGGTTATGGCCTTGTGTGCTGCAGTCAGCAAGATAGCCAAGAGATAAAGGGATTCTGCACCCCTCAGAGCAAGGGGGTCTGCCTAGAATGACATCTGGCCAATCCAGAAGTAATTCCAGAGAAAAAAGATCAGACATTATAGAGATCACCCTGTCCCAAAAAGACCTTATCCCAGGGCACTTCCAGAAGATATGGAGCTGATTTTCTGCCCCTTCCCCACATAACGTCCAGCACACAGGAGAACAAGTGGGATCCCTTTTATTAAGAATCGATGGAGTAAGAAAGAAACGCACTTTCACTCTCCACTCAAATTCCTGCCAGTGTGGAGATCTGGTGGTTTACGAGGTGATAGGGAAAACGTTGTTCCAGTCTACCTCCAGCGGTTCAGGCCTCACCTCTCCCTGCCATTTAGACTTACTTTTGTCCAGTGAGTCATTTTTTAGACCAGCTAGTGACTTATAGATTGCCAAAATAAGACCTCTGTAGATTCCCAGACAAAACTGCTTGTAAGCAGTCTAGGAAAGGAGTGGCCTGTGTGGGATCTTGATCTGACCCTTGGCATTTAAAAATATAAGCCCGGGCTTCCAAGAATCTGAAATTATCAGAATTCCGGAGGCCATATGTGTTTTTGAGGGTCTCAGAATCCATCACCGTAGTCCCATGAATGAACTACCTAAGGTGAGAAAGGCCCTGCCTATCCCAGGACTTAAAGGTGTGGTCTAGGCGAGTCGGAGCAAAACCAGGGGCCCACGCCAATCTATAAAAGGGCCAAAGAGAGTTCCTCAGCTTATGTTTCTGCCAAATTCTGTGGACTGCAGCCAAGGTATCTCTGACTGTAATGAGTGAGGGGGAAGGACTGTTGTGAGAATTGAAGGAGGACATGACTCTGGAGCCCAAGGGGGGACCCCAACCCTCCTCCTTGACCAGTTCCATTAATTTCCAGTTTGAGGAATAAGCTGGAATAGACCAGTATAAGGCCATTTTTAGCGGTGCCGCCAAATAATCTTCTAAGTCAGGTAGGGATCCCCCCCCCCCCTTGCTTCTGTGTGCCTGGAGGATACGAAGATTAATCCTAGGCCTTTTATTATTCCAAGCAAACTTCGAAATAAACTTGTGCCAGATCTGGAACTGAGATCTGTGTATGAAAAGGGGAAGGCACTGGAATATATACAAAAATCTAGGGAGAATATTAATGATAATTGACTGAATTCTAGAGTACATGGGGAGATTTATTAGGGACCACCTTTCAAAATCTTTCTTCATTTGGCTTACTAGGGGCTTAAATAGTTGAAAAGTGTGCTTGGTAATGTAAGTAACCAGGTTCTTCATCTTTTCAGCTGACCAATTAAGGGGAAGAATTTCCAGGATTGATTGAGAGGGTGTGTAATAAAAGCTAAGGACCTCCGTCTTAGATCTGTTAAGTGTATACCCCTCACGTTTCCCAGACTCCTCCAAGACAGACCACACCTGTGGGATGGACATCTCAGGGTGAGATAAACAAAGCAGAACATCATCTGCGTACAGTGAAATTTTCCGGTCAAGACTCCCACCTCAATTCCCCAGATTCTTTCTGATTGGTGAATGGCTTCCACCAGGGGTTCAATATAAAGGGTGAATAGGAAGGGGGGAAAGGCGACAGCCCTGACGGGTGCCTCTGCCCAGCCTGAACCTGTTAGAAAATCTTCCATTCACCCTGACATAAGCCTGTGGGCAGTAGACAATGCCTTTATACTGTCTATGAAAGCCTGTGGGAAGGCCATGGTCTCAGGGACCAAAAATAGGAAACTTCATGAGACCTTGTCAGAGGCCTTTTCTGCGAGCGGTGGATGGAGTCAATTGTGTTTAAAGTGGATCGGACCCTATCCTGGGAATGACGACCAGAGACAAAGCCTGTCTGATCCAAATTAATCAATTTCGGCAAGAAGGAGTTTAATCTGGATGCTATAATGGAGGTAAAGATTTTATAGTCCGAATTAAGGAGGGAAATAGGTCTATAGGATTCACATCGAGTAGGATCCTTTATTCTCTTTATGTAAGAGGGACATAGTGGCATATTGCCATGAGGGGGGCACAGGGTTTCCTTCTCTCCAAATGTCCGTGAAGACCTCTTACAAGGGAGGAACTGTCTCCTTCTGAAAGACCTTATAAAATTCAGCACTGAAGCCGTCAGGTCTGGGGCATTTACCTGTTTTTAAATTTTTAATCGTATTTAAAATTTCAAGTTGTGTAATTGGCTTGACTAAGGACTGTCTCCTTTTCAGAATGAGGGTGGGAAGGGAAAGAGAGTTAAGAAATGTTAGTTTCAAACAACATGAAGTCTTGCTATATTATGACATATGCAGTGAGTCCCAACCTTCGAACTGCTCTGGAGGTGAAAGAGTTAACTTTCCATGCCAGGCATGGAATGCTGAGCTCGAGCTCGGTTGAATACTCTGTCTGTCGTTCTTCAAACTCAAACCGTCAGATTCTTTACTCCGCCTCACTGAACAGTCGCTCCGGAGATTTCTCTTTCTGCTCGGTTCATTTTGTCGGTTAAAGTATTATTTTCTCGGTTTTTTGACCGAATTTAAACCACAACCGGTCGGTTCAAGCTCTGTCTGTGGTATTTGTGAGTACTAGATAGGTATACATTATTTCTTTTCTGTGTGGAACTTGTAAACTGTTTATCGGTTCGCTTTGAACCGATCAGGTTGTATGAAATATTTTATTCTATCATTTAGAGTGTGGTTACCGGTTCTTATCGGTTCAAAAAAAAACGGAATTTCTTACGTTTTTTTCCACGACCCGTGACACGGTTGGGAACCGATAAGAGGGTCTTGCCTGGCGGATTGCCATAAACAGGTAAGTTTGGTTAGGACTGCCACTATGTCTGAGAAACCCAAAAGAAAAACCGGGCCCATTGGGTTTCAACACTGCAGTGTGTGTGGGGAAGCCTTTGCCAAGGCTGACCCCCACACCACCTGTGTTTATTGTCTGTGGTTTGACCACCTCAATGCAGACTGCCAGATTTGTAAAAATTTCCCTGCAGCTACCCTGGAAAAGAGTCGGTAGGCTCAGGGATAGGGAGGCCAAGAAGTCCGCTGACCCGGATGTCCAGCCCGGTTCGGTGCTAACGAACTGGAGGGAATGCCCTCTGACCAGGCGGGGCTTCCTCGGGCAAAAGGAAACCTGAGGGTCGGTTCCAGCAAAAGGACTAGAAAAATCAACTGGTGTGGAGCCAAAACTTTCCTCTCCAACCGCTGAAGAGATAGCCAAAGCGATTCAGATTGTCCAGTCGCTTTCTTCAGTTCCGACCGAACCGGTGCCATCAGGTAAGCGCCCGGTTCGGCCGGTTCCACCGGTTCAAGACTATGATTTAGAGGAATTTTGTGAACCGGAGGAGGGGTAAGAGGAGTATGAGGAGAGTGAATGTGGATTTGAAAGTCTGGATGTGCCCATCGCCCCAGACATCTCCCCAGACAGACCTTCAGGAGTGTCCCCTCCTAGGCTTTCTGAGTCCCCTTCTCATTTTATTTTCTATAAAAAAGTGGCTGAAACCCTCCAGCTCCCTATGGAGGAAGCTGTGGATGATCAAGAGGAGCCTGACTATGTGGAAATGATGGATATCCCAGAGTCTAGGAGACTGTCTATTCCTTGCATAAATCTTTTGGGAAACAGACTTTTAAAATTCTAAAACTCCTCACACTATACCTCCTGTGGATAAGAGAATGGACAAGAGACACATTGTCAAGCTGTGATATGGAGTTCCTTACACAACAATACAGCCATGTTGGGGTAGTGCAGGCTGCAGCCTGTGACAAAACAAATATCCCTTGGCCTCCACCCCCCGGACAAGGACTCCAGGAAGATTGATGCCATGGCAAAGAAACAGTACATGGCAGCATCCTTGGGACTCAGACAGGCAAATTATATGGCTTATGTTGCTAGATATCAGAAATCCAGATGGGATACTGTTATGGCTCTAGCAAAACAGGTCCCTGGCCAGCTTGCCAAGGAGCTGGAGCAGGTGGCTGCTGATGGTACTGAGGCATCCAAGGTGCAGTTCCATGCTGCAGTGGACTCTAATGATGTGTCATCAAGAGTCATGGCTACATTGTGGCCACATGGGATGGCTGGCTCAGATGTACTAGCCTGTCACAGGATACCCAGACTAAGACCATGGATTTTCCTGTTGTGGGTAATTCTCTGTTTGGGGAGCAGACAGAGAATTACATGAAGAAAATGGATGAGTATAGGACCACCTATAGGAGTGCACAGGCCAAGGAAAGGCAGGCCACTCCTCAAAGGCGGCTTCCCAGGGGCAGGGGCAGGCCTTTTCATAGGCCTTTTTACCAAGCCCAAGCCTCCTCTTCTGCTTTTGCCCAGAGGGGGTTCTTTAGAGGGAGAGGCAGACGGGGTACAAGCAGGCCTGCTTTCACCCCTCAGCCCAAGCCCCTGCCAAGCAGGCACCCTGATGGGGTTGCCAGGGCCGATTCTTAACTACCTGTAGGGGCAGGCTGGTTTACTTTGTCCAGGACTGGGGTCTCTGACATCAGACAAGTGGGTCCTGGAAGTAGTAAGCCAGGGACTGGTTCTCAGCTTCAAAAGTTTCAAAGATGAGACCAGATCCTTTCACCTCAGAATCCTCCAGAGGCACTTGCCTTAGAGGCAGAGGTCTCTTCCTCCTGGCTCTCAGAGCTGTGGAAAGGGTTCCACCTACACCAGGACAAAGGGTTGTACTCCAGGTACTTCCTTACCCCAAAAAAGACAGGAGAATGACGGCCCATCCTGGATCTCAGATACTTAAACAAGCACCTTTTAAAACCAAAATTCAAAATGGTGACTCTTTAAGGCCAGGGGACTGGCTAGCGTCCCTGGACCTCAAGGATGCCTACTTCCATATTCTCATCAGAAGCTCCCATCGAAAGTACCTCAGGTTCGAGCTGCCCTCAGGCCATTACCAGTTCAGAGCAATGCCCTTTGGCCTCACCTCTGCTCTAAGGGTATTCACAAAATGCCTGGCAGTAGCAGTTGCTTCTCTAAGAAGGCAAAGAATTGCCATCTTCCCTTACCTGGACCACTGGCTCATAGTGGGCCAGTCCCCAGACCAAGTCAGGTTACACCTACAGATAACTCAGCAACTGCTCACCTCTCTAGGTTTCCTTCTGAATCTTTCAAAGTCAGTTCTAGAGCCTGTCCAGCTCCTCACCTTCATAGGCGCAGAACTGAACACAGAGAAAACCAGAGCCTTCCTCCCTTTGGACAGGGCAAGGACCCTGGTCTCTCTGGACTCCTCATTCACCCTGCAGATGTCTCGACCTGCAAGGCATTTTCTACAGCTCCTGGGGCACATGGCTGCTTCCACAGCAGTAGTGCAGGGAGCAAGATTTCAGATGAGGGACATTCAGTTCCATTTGAGAGCCTTTTGGTCTCAAAGGAAAGACCCTCTAACCAAATTTGATCCCAGTGACTCGAACCCTGATCCAAGCCCTACAGTGGTGGCAGGATCAGAGCAATCTGAGACAAGGGGTTCCCTTTGTCACTCAGTCTCACTCCTTAATCCTTACTACAGATGCATCCCTCTTGGGGTGGGGAGCTCACATGGGCGACCTCACTTCCCAGGGATTGTGGTCCCCTCAGGAATCTCTGCTCCACATCAATCTGTTGGAACTCAGAGCAGTTTTTCTAGCACTTCAAGCTTTTTCCAAATCTGTTCAGAACAAGGTTGTACAGGTCAGAACAGACAACACCACCACAATGTGGTACATCAACAAGCAAGGGGGCACTCGGTCTACGGCCTTGTGCACCGAAGCAATGAAGTTGTGGTCTCTGGCTTACTCCCTGAACACCTCCCTTACGGCAGTTCACCTCCCAGGCAAGGACAATGTCCTGGCAGATGCTCTCAGCAGGATTTCCCAGGGCCATCACGCATGGTCACTGGCCCCCTGGTCCTGGAGGTGGTATTTGCCAGATGGGGCACCCCACAGATAGATCTTTTTGCAGCCCCAGACAATCACCAACTTCCCCTTTTTTGCTGCAGGCCCCCAGTGTTGGGCTCAGTCCCTCTGGATGCCTTAGTCCTCAATTGGGAAGGGAAGTTTCTCTATGCTTTTCCCCCCTTCCCTCTGCTGTTCAAAGTGCTAGTCAAAATCAGATCTCAACCCTGCAAGATGATCCTGATTGCTCCAGATTGGCCCAGACAACCCTGGTATCCACTCCTGCTGTCCTTAGCAGCCCACCTTCCCCTCTGTCTTCCCAGGAATCACAACCTGTTAACCTGTGCTCAGGGGAGGGTTTGGTACCCGAACCTCAAATCTCTCAATCTCAAGGCCTGGCTCTTGAAGAGTTAGAGTTTGCTGATTTACACCTCTCCCAAGGTGTAATGGATATCCTGAAGGCTTCTAGAAAACCTTCTACCAGGGCTACTTATAATTCTAAATGAAGAGATTTTCCATATGGTGCTCTGGAAAGCATATTTCCCCAGAATTTGCTGATTTACCCACAGTCCTGGATTACATGGTCCATCTAAATACCTTGGGGCTGAGACCAGCTACCCTAAAAGTGCATCTGGCAGCTGTGTCTGCCTTTATTTCAGCAGGTAAGCCCTCTTCTCTTTCAGCTCACCCTGTATTCTCCAAGTTTTTCAAGGGATTGCTTCACACCAACCCTCCATTCAGGGACCCTGCCCCTGCCTGGTACCTTAATGTTTGCATTGCTCATCTTATGCAACCCCATTTTGAGCCTTTGTCTTCAGCAGAGCTTAAGTACTTGACTTGGAAAACTGTGTTTCTGGTAGCCATCACTTCTGCCAGATGCATAAGTGAATTACAAGCTTTGTCAGTGGAGCCTGATTGTATCTCCTTTCATAGAGATAGGGTGGTCCTCAGGACTAACAGGAAGTTCTTGCCTAAGGTGGTTTCAGATTTCCACCTTAATCAATCTATGTCTCTTCCTGTGTACTTCACTGACCATTCCTCCTCTGGTGAGAGGAGGCTGCACAGTTTAGATGTGGAAAGAGCCCTTAGCTACTACATAGAGCGTACCAAGGGTCACAGGTTTGACTCCCTCCAACTATTCCTCACTTATGGCGAGGTTGGTAAGGGGAAACCTGCCACTAAGAGATCCATTGTCAGGTGGATTGTCTCTTGTATCCAATTTTGTTATGAAAAACTGGGTAAGGTTCCTCCCTCAGGCCTGAGGGCTCACTCTGCCAGAGGTACAGCTGCTTCCCTGGCTGCTGCCAGGGACATCCCTATTCTAGAGATATGTCAAGCAGCTACCTGGAAAACAGTTCATACTTTTACCAAGCATTACTCCTGGATATCCAGGCTAGGAGTGATGCCGGTTTAACGGCTGTGCTTCAGAGCCTATTTCCCAAGTAGGTTCTGTCCCTCCTCCATGGAGGTACTGCTTTGTAGTCTGCATATGCCATAATATAGCAAGACTTCATGTTGTTTGAAGAAAAAATTACTCACCTTAGTAATGTTGTTTCTTCTATTGGAGTCTTGCTATATTATGACCTCCCCTGCCTGCCCCTCTCAGAACCTCTGTTTTTGGGATGTGGGTGGGCAGTGCAGTGTTGGCACTTAGTAGGTGCCCACCTTGTTGTTTTTCACCCCTCCCTTTTTGGGGTGACTTGGTGTTGTGTTTTTCATTTTTTGGGTCTCCTGACTTGAGTCTTTGTTTTGGGACCAAAAAATGTGTTATTATGTTAGTAGCCAGTTGGCTAGTGTAGGTTTACAGCTTCCACACAGGGCCTCAGTGAGTTTAACTCGTAAAGATCTGATGGTTTGAGTTTGAAGAACAACAGACAGAGTTTTCAACCGAGCTCGAGCTCAGCGTTCCATGCCTGGCATGGAAAGTTAACTCTTTCACCTCCAGAGCAGTTCGAAGGTTGGGACTCACTGCATATGTCATAATATAGCAAGACTCCAATAGAAGAAACAACATTACTAAGGTGAGTAATTTTTTCTTTTATTCCAGTGTTGTTTCTGTCTGGGGTTTATATAAATTGGAATAAAAGGAAACAAAAGCCCCTGAAATCTGATTTAATTTATTAACTGGGAGACCAGTGTTCGGGGAGGTTATTTTGGTGATGGTAGCCCTAGCTGCATACTGTCTTAAGCGGAATGCTAACATGCTGGGGCTTCCCTCATAATATTTTTGTTTTACATAAAAGAGGGCTTTCTCAATCTCTGCTTTTTGTAACTTCTTTAAGTCATTTCTGCACCCCTTAAGCTCTAAGTCTCTTAAGTCTCTCCCATTTAGTTTTCTAAGCAACCTCAAGGGCCTTGATCTGGGCAGTAAGATCCTGTTGTTTTTGCCTTACTAGTTTCTTTTTAGATGTGGCAGTAGGTATAAGTTTTCCCCTGACTGTGGCTTTAAGGGTATCCCAAAAAATCTGTGGGGACATCCCTTCTGTGGCATTCTCCTCTAGTGTTTTGTTAGTATATTGCATAAGTTCTTTAACCACAGCCTTGTCTCGGAGGAGAGAACAGTTAAGCCTCCAATGTGTGTTTCATCGAGGTAGGCTATGTTCAGTTTCTTAAAAAATAGGGTTGTGATCTGACAAGGAAGAGGTCTCCACCCACATAGAGGGGAAGCTAGAGAGATCTGTGAAAAAGGTGTCCAATCTGGAGAATATTTCAAATCTGGGAGAGTAATAAGTATAATCCCTAGCTCTGGGATATTTCTCCCTCCAGATGTCCATCAGTCGAACCTGTCCAAAGATCCTCTTAAGAGAGCGTGCCTTTTGAAAGTCAGGATTCGGAATTTGAGAGGTGGTATCCAAGTCTCTATTAAAAATTAGATTCCAGTCCCCTCCCATAATTAAAACACCTTTCATTTTCTCAGCTATCAGTTGGGCAAGGGAAGAGTAAAAGGAGAGGGGGGAGCCCAGGGGGACGTAGACGTTGTTCCAGGGTTATCTGGTTATCCTGGACCCTTTCCTATTGCCAAAATGTGCCTTGCACCTGGATCTTCCACCACCTCCTTCACCTCGAAGGGAAAGGAGGCTGCCAAAAGAATAGCAACTCCTCTCTTCCTGCCTGCTGGCAGTGAAGTATGAAATACTTGAGGGAAATTCCTTGACTTCAGTTTTAATTCCTCAGTGTGAGACAAATGTGTCTCCTGCAAGAAATTTACATCACTTTTCTGAGATGTCAGATATCTCAGAATCTGCTTTCTCTTGACAGGGTTGGTGCCCCCATTTATATTGTAGGAAAGAATCTTGGAATAATGGCTACTCATTGTTATAATATGCATGTAAAAACATTACCACTTGGTGCAGATGGCTATAGTTGTACAGTGACCTGGAAACTCTGCCCTTATCTCCAATATTGTATCCATATAAAGAACAAACTAATAACATTAACAAGAACAACAAAACTGGAAATGCCTCATATAAGGCATAAACATAGTGCTCTTCCCACTCTACGAGAGGGGTGCAAGCTTATAAGGCACAGGTGAACCGCAAGCGTAAAAGCTTAGGAACCGGACCAGCCCAACGAGGTGGACTCGACTTCCATGGATAAGCTGAGATATATCCAGCTTATGGGTCGTCGCATATGTGACGAGAGACGGAGCTCAAAAGAAGTATGAAACTACCCATTAACCCAAGGGATATTTCCCTGGAAGGGCCAAGCCCTTTGACGCCAGCAAACATTACGATGGAAAAACAACAGCTCTTATGCATAGGCCCCCCGAAGCGACACCATAGAATTATAACTTTGAAAACATTGTTTAACTTTTCAGAATTAAATGAACTGTTAAACAAAGCTTCCCAGAGTAAAAGAGAACTGTTTCCCATGCTTTCCAAGCCCCCGCCCCTAGGGGACCCGTTAGTTGGGAGAGTATTCCTCAAAGGGGTCATCTGTTCAACTCCCCCTAAGACCACATGTGATGTGAAATTCTTGACCTGAAGAGCAGTATTACTTGTAGCCATCATCTCTGCAATGCAGACTGCCTAAAATTCAGGCTGTAGTTATGGATCTCCTAATACAGTCTTTCATAAGGACAAAATGTGGTCCTGTGCACACACCCTAAGTTTTTACCAAAGGTGGTGTTGGAGTTCCATTTGAACAGTCCTTAATCCTGCCTACACACTTTCCAGCCCTGAGAACAAAGGGGAAAGGGTACTGCATTCCCTCGATGTCTGAAGAATCCTTAGGTTCTATCTTAAATGAACTAAAGACTGCAGACAGGAAGAGCAGCTGTTAGTCTCTTTTGACCCTAATCAAAAAGGTCTCCCTTTCACTATCCAGTGCCTGACCACATTGATTGTGAATCATCTCTGCCCCTGCTACACCACAGCAGGGATAAAGTTAGAGGGCTCTGTCCACGCACATTCCACGAGAGCAGTAGTCACTTCATTAGCAAAGGACCTTTCGGTGCCCATTGTGGAGATCTACATAACTGCCACAGGGAGTAGTATGCATACTTTAACCAAGCACTATTCTCTGGATGTCCAAACCAGGCAGCATGCCAGCTTTGGCTGTGCTATACTAAGTGGCTTGATTTCCCTTTTTTTTTAATGTTGGTGCACTTGCGCAGCCAACATCTTGCGGTAGTGCAGCTTTGGAGGCACGGTCACTGTTGGGCGAATGCAGGGCATGCACCAGTAGGTGCGTCCCTCATTCCCCAATCAGCCTGCATGCCGGCGCCACACCATGCATACATAATGTGGCAAGCACATCTAAGAAAAGGTCTGCTGCAATCCGAGCAAAAGATCGTCAGGCGCAGCGGACCATCCCTAGACGTCTTTCGCCGACATTATGAGCATGCCATGGAGACAATGTACATAGAACTGCAGACTTTAAAGTGCCAATCCCCTGTCAGTTTACTCCCATCTCTGTATGTGCCGATGGGGTAGCCCACTCCCGTCGACATAAAGCACCCATTTGTTAAATGCCGAGGGGGTGCCCATTCTCGGCTCTGCCCCGCTTTCTTTGTGTGCCGGCGGGGTTCTCAATCTCTGTCGGCCTAAATTCCTCCCCCTCCCTTGTGTTGTGTGGCCAAGGTGCCAGTCCCCGTCGGCTACAGACCCCCCAAAACAGATGGCACGCTGGGAGCCCACCCCAGCATGCCAAATCCCCTACAAAAAAAAAACTGTCCCGATGTTCTATTTATTTTTTACCTGCAAAGCGAAACAGTCCTCGTAGTCTTCCTGCGCCCCACCCACCCTTTGCACACCTGCCTCCCCACACCCCCACCCCATACTTACCTCCGAGTCTGGCGCGACGATCTTCAGTGGACCAGGAACACGTCTGCACTCTTCAAAGCCAACCGCGAACTGAGGAAATGCCGGTAAGCTGTACAATGGAATAAATAGGGTTTTTTCAACTTTGATGCGTATCTCAGGCATTTTTGGGAATTTTGGCCTCAAACTTTCAACATGGTGTTTTTGGGACCCCTCCTCATGAATTCTTGCACTGTCATGGCGTTATTCGGTCCCGAAAGGTGATTTCGCAGTCAATGCGCGGAATCACCTTTCGGGACAGAATAACGAAATGACAGTGCCACTGTTCATGAGGGGGGCTCTCAAAAAGCCTATGTTGCAAATTTGGTGGGAAAAATCCAAAAAAATGACTGTTTTACGAGCATGCATTGCGCAGTTGCTTCGCACTCTCGTAAGTTAGCGAATTCGCAATATTTTCACGCCAGATTCTCAGCATTGGCATTTTACCACACCTTGTGAACTGTACAGCTGTCATTTTTCACATCCTGGACGAAATGTGTTTTCGCACTTCTGGCATAGAATAGCACGGTCACTGTGGGAAATCAGTGTTCGGGACACATTACGAAAATGAAGTGACACTGTTCATGAGCAGAGGTCCTAAAATGCCTGTGTTGAAAATTTGGTGACAGTACTCCATAAAATGACTGTGTTACGAGCATGTGTTTTGCAGTTTGCACGCACGCTCATACGTTTGCAAAGTTATAATATTTTCACTCCACATTCTCAGCAGTGTCATTGTTCTGCACCTCCTAATGAACAGTACAGCTGTCATTTTTCACATCCTGACCAAAATCTGTTTTCGCAGTTCCAGTGCAGAATAGCGCAGTTGCTGTGGAAAGTCTGTGTTCGAGACACATTATGAAAATGACAGTGACACTGTTCATTAGCAGATGTCCTAAAATGCCTATGTTGAAAATTTGTGGACGAAAGTCAATAAAATGAGTGTTTTAGGTCGTTGCGGAGTTTGCACGCCGTTAGTGACTTTTTGAATTTGTAATAGTTTCACTCCAGCTGTTCATCATTGGCATTTTTCCATGCCTCCTTATGAACAGTACAGTTGGCTGAAATGTGTTTACGCACTTCCGGCGCAGAATTGCACAGTCGCTGTGCGAAATCAGTTTTCGGTAATGTTCGAGGAAATGACGGTGACACTGTTTATGAGCAGAGGTCCTAAAATGCCTATGTTGAAAATTTGGTGCCGAAAGTCCATAAAATGATAGTCTGCCCGGTGGCACTGAGGGTTGAGGCGCTGGGTGTCACACCTCACATCACGCTGGCGACCCGGGTTCGGGAATGAGCCTGGTCCGCCGGGTGCGGCAAGGGAGAGAGAGGATCGAGCGTCCAGAGGACTGCTCTCCTCTCTCGGGGAGGGATCCAGGGGTAGCCCGGTGCAGCAGCGGCCCCCGGTAGAGGCCAGAGGTACTGCAGCACACAAGGGCTCACAAATAGGGTAGACGCTGGGTGGCTGTCTTCCAGATGTGGGTGGGAGCACTCACGGCGCGGGCTGTACAGCATTGCACGTCCCATGTCTGGGGCGTAACTAAGGAAATAAAAACCCACCTCGTGGATAGGTGACGGCACCTCCACTCTCCCGACCGCACTCCACCGCCGGTTGCACTCCTCTCCTGGGCCGAGCCCAGCCCGGCCCGAATTCTATATAGAGCGCCCTGGGTGGATAGGGCGGCCCTCCCTCGGGGGGGCTCAGAGCCGGGTGGATACCTGGGCTGGTGCCAGGAATTAGGAGGCCTCTCAGGCACGGAGTTAAGGTTGGGGGCATTGGAGGATGCCTGACAGAGTTCCACGAGATGGAGGTAGAAACAGAGTTAAAAAAAAAAAACATAAAATGACTGTGTTGCAAGCGTGCATTGCGCAGTTTCCACACACCCTTTTAACTTCATAAATCTGCGATATTTTTATGCCACATTTTCACCAGCGGCATTTGTGCACACCTCCTTATCAACAGTCCAGCTGTCATTTTTCACAGCCCTCCGAAAATGCATTTCTGCAGCTGTGGCACACAATGACGTGCTTGCTGTGGAAAATCACCTTTTGGGACACATTAACAAAATCACAGCACTTTGCATCTCTAGCTCCACCGCTGCCACTGCCAGCGCGACAACATTCGGCATTGACAAATGCTTGTTTATAATCAGTGTTTATTAATTTTCATGTTTTCTATAATAAAGGTCACAACAACAGTACATTGTCAGCACGTCAGTCCAGTATAAAAACCAGCAAATCCCAGGCTGTTTTGACCCTAATCAAAAAGGTCTCCCTTTCACTATCTAGTGCCTGTCCATGTTGATTGTGAATCATCTCTGTCACTGTCACTGCTACACCACAGCAGGGATAAAGTTAGAGGGCTCTGTCCATGCACATTCCACAAGAGCAGTAGTCACTTCATTAGCAAAGGTCCTTTCAGTGCCCATTGCGGAGATCTACATTACTGCCACAGGGAGTAGTATGCATACTTTAACCAAGCGCTATTCTCTGGATGTCCAACCCAGGCTGCATGCCAGCTTTGGCTGTGCTATACTAAGTGGCTTGCTTTTCCTTTTTTTATAATCAATATTTATTAATTTTCTTGTTTTCTATAACAAAGGTCACAACAACAGTACATTGTCAGCGAGTCAGTCCAGTATAAAAACCAGCACATCCTAGGCTTAGTTATACAGAGGTTGAATTAACTAAAATTAAAAGTTAGGTATACCTGTCCATTCCAGCCCGTTGTGTACAGCATAGTAATAAGAACCCACCATTCCCTCTTCCACCCCAGAGTACTTCATTATTAAAGGACAAACAAAGGGTCTGTTGCCATCATATATGCCACCCATCTTTTTTTTTTTTTTTTGGTAGACTTTATTTACTGCGCCCTTACCTCATTGGACTCTCTCCAGCATGGTCTTACAGTCCCTGGCATATCCCGTCCTCCTGAAGTCCTCCACTACTCCTGAGCTGCGAGCCTCTCCCCCGTTTCATCACTCGAACCCCCACGATCTGAGTTCCCCAGGAGCAAGGACCGCCACTCTACTGGCGCACTATGTATAGTGTCTGATGGGGGATGGACGGGAGGAGAGCCAGGAGAGCTTCTGAACCCGGAATTGGACGTGGTGCCATAGGCCTAGATCCCGCCTTCCCTTACCAGTGGGAAGGGTTTTCCACTTATCTTCCCTCCCAATGGCCTGGGCGTGCAGTGCACTCCAGCATGCTGTGTGAGGCTTTCCCTCCGCCACAGGAGGCGCTGCTGCTGGTCATGCCCCCCACGGCTTCAGCCAGGACCACGACTGTTCACGAGACCCCCCAGCCCATTGCTGGGGTCACCCGACAGTGAGTTTCATCCCCCCTCCCTCTAGGAAAGGAGAGCTGTCCTCTGGACGCTCGATCCTTTCCTTCTCCTGCCAACCCCCGGCAACCCAAGTCCACTACCGAACCCGGGTCACCAGTATGGCGTCCAGCACCTCAACCTTCAGCACCACTGGGCCCGCTGTGCCACCCATCTTGAAAGTTAATAGTTCCGTATCATATATCCCCTTCACTACCTGATGCATTCTTCCAAAAGTGGGTGGTCCTGATTCAACCATTTTTTTCGTGTGGCAATTTTTTGGCGACCACCATTAATATTGCCAAGAGGTTTGGATCTTTTTCTTTGTGGGGGAGATAAGTAAACGGGAAAAGGCATTCAGTAAGTTGCAGTTTTGGAGAGCAAGCATCCTTCAAAGCCTTTTCAAGGTCTCGCTGGAAGGGTTGAAGTGCAGGACCTGCCCCCATTATGTGGTGATATACAGCTCTGGGTTCATTGTAGAAATGCCAGCATGCGGGTGTGGGTGCCATGTCCCGTTCCACCTGTTGTACTGAAGTGAGAAAGTACCAGATGAGACACTTCCAGCTGTACTCTCTCGGAATGGCTTACTTTCTTTAAGTCCTAGACTCTGACCTCCCAATTCTTGAGGATTAATTTCTGAAACTTGGTACGTTGAACCATAAGTGGGACTTTATGTAGAAGACTGACTTTTAAAAGATGGTGAAGTTACATAAGTAGACGGAAAACAATAGAGCCACTTAGCATTCTGTCCTGGATGAGACAATTTCCACACTATATATGAGAAACAACAAGGAGATAGCTCTTCTCCCTTAAAAAAATTAAAAGTTCTCATCTGGTTCTTACTCTGGGAGAGAATGTCACTGAAATATGTATACCAGTCTTTCAGTGGCTCAGCTATACTCTCCTTTACTGAAATACAAACTAAGCTTAATTTATGACATACAGACTTCTACTGATATCTACAAATAAGACACATTAACTCCCTACCCTTAGCAGCCCACAGCCCCACTAATTATTCTCATATTATCTCATATTTTATAACTTTCTTCCAGACAGGCGTACAACCCCACACGATCTTGCAAGTATGTCTGGTGTTACAGTCTGCACTTGGATTATCACCCAGTGATGTCACCCAGAAATGAGAGACTGAAATGGACTACCCTGTTGATGAGGAGACGTGGTTATGTGCTTGCTGCTTCTCCTCGAAAATAACAAGCTCGCACCAATGGAGAAAACAGACCTGGAAATAACTTAAAAGTATTTCCACACCCTGGTGATCATGGCTCATTACCTACCAACAGCAGACTCCTCCTACTGGAGTAACTCTGATGAGCAGCGGGCGACACACTGTCATATGAGAGAATGTCCAATAATCAAACCCTATCTTGACAACATCCAAACTGAACTGCAAGAGATCTTTGATCCTTCCTTCCAACTTACCCCACAACTATACATTTTATTACAATACCCCCAGGGTAGCAGAGACCCTCCCTCACAATACCTCCTCGGAATTCTTATTACACTTGCCCAAAAAAATAATTACAAAATTATGGTTGACTCCTGTCTGGCCTGATGTGACGATGTAGAGAACGTTGGTCTACCAAATTATCAAATGGAAAGACCTACCTCTTCCCTCAATGAACACACCAAAATTTGTATGAATCGATGGCAAAGGTGGCTGGTTCATGCCATGGCAGAGATCCCACTGTAGTTCCATAAGAACAGATAAATAATTTATGGGTAGTGGAGGCTCCATAAAGACATGGAAAGACACTAAGGCAGACATTAAATATTGGTTGCAGAAATATGGCTAAAAGAAAGAAAACAATACATTTGAAAAAAGATTCGTCCAGTACAGCCAAATTCCTTGAATAAAATGTATAAGGAAAGTGTTAGTAAACTTATCATGGGGAGGGACCACACAAATACCAGTATAGTAGCTGACGCTTAGTAACAAAAAACAATATACTGGATAATGGGGCCCACTCACCCTATAAAGAATGAATCTGAAAATTCAACGTTTTTTGTATCAAAAATTTAATCATGTGACTTCCAGTATTTACAAATCAACGTTTTGGGTAAACCCTTCTTCAGGAAACTGGTTTACTCTATAAAGTCAATCAAAAATAATTACATGAAAAAAGATTCATTCATTATTTAACTCATAATCTGATACTATAAAATAAATAATTAAATCTTTAAAAGGAAAGAAACGAACTGTCCTTACATTTTGTAATTAATTATCTTTTCTTACAATGACTGTTGTTTCAGGTTTGACTCCCGCTTACGGCCACTAATAACAAAAAAACAAAACAAATGAAAATTTGCTCTAATTACTGATCCATTCACACAGTAAAGTAATTGTAAATACTTTTATGTAGTTAAGTTTATATCCATTTTTCATATGGTAAACAATTTACTATGTTATAATCTAACACCCCTGCTACAAGATGAAACAGTGCTGCTTCAAACATTTACTACCTCCGTATGACTTCCTTCATTTTACTAAATTACACTGAACTGCTTTTCAGTCTCAGTACCTCCGTGTATCACTAATATTTCCAAGTAGTTATACATTCAGCACGCTCATCAAAATTAAATTGGCGTTTGCATTTAAATTGGTATATAGTAACATACAGAGTGTAAAAGAAGCCGTAAGGCTCAATATCTCAAGCATTTCACTGCGTTTCAAACGTACTTCACTAAAGGCAAAAGCAACAAGAAATCCCATCAGTTATCAAAGTTCTAACCTTTTAAACATTTTATCCTGCATCATCTACTTAAATTACTTTGTTTTGAACTTACAAAAGATGTGTCTCAGCATATTGTATATGGGGAGTAACACGCGAGGCCTGTAATACCTGCGTTTAAAAGGAAGGAGAACTCCACCCCCAAATCCAGCAACCAACGCTGAGCGTTTACACAAGCAACAAGTGCCTACCTGTGTGCTGGACCCGCCTCTGGTGGCACAGAGTACCTTAATTCTCAGTGTTAGAGGTCATAGATCAAACCAAATTACACCATATAACATTCTTTTTAATTTAAAAGAATACTTTTTTTCTGAACTGACCCGTCACTCTCAAGTATTCCAACTATTGCTCTATCACACTGTATCAAGACTGTATCAAGTACCTTAACTCTTGATATTGGAAGTGATAAGTTAGACCAAAATATTTTCTTCTCAATTTAATTATATACTTTTATACGACCTATTATCTGTCATTCTCGAGCAGTCAGGCTCTTAGACTATCAAACCCTCAGATCCTATTTCTCTGGACCATGATGACTCTCGTGTTATTAATTCGTTATGTTCTCAAAATGTAACATTATTATAATGTAGGCACAAAATTATTATCTACAGTTTCAAATGAAATATTGATGTAACCCGGTACCTAAAATCTAAGGTTACGAATATTATTATGGATCTCTCTTTATTGTCATAATCTCAGTCCAAGACTGAAATCGAATTGTCATAAGACCTATAATTCGTTCACAAGATCGGCTGCCATTCTGCCACTTCATTTAATCCAAACTTCGGGTTATTTGTTTGGAAATAATTAATAAATCTTGCCTCTCTTAGCAACAATTTATTATTGTAGTTTCCTCCTTTATTAACTTTATGTACCTTTTCAGTCCCAAAGAACCTTAAAGTGTCGATAGAATGCCCCCATCTAAAAAATTTCATGCTATTGGTGACGTCAAGTCATGATTTCTTATATAGCCCTTTTTGTTCACCCACTCGTTTTAAAGCTCTCTTAATTTTTCCTATATACATAAGATCACATGGACATGGTATGCCATAAATAACACCTTCTGTTTGGCAGTTAATAAATTATTTTATTTTAAAATCCTCTTCTCTGCTACTATTCCTAGTAGTTTTAATCCTATAGGTGTTATGGCAATGGACGCATCTGCCGCAACTATAATTCCCCCTTAATTCTTCCCTAGTGAAAAGCACATTTTTCTGTACTTCTGGTATTTTATGTTCTGTATGAACTAAATGGGAAGATATTGATTTAACTTTTTTAGCTACTACCTGCACACCCTTATGAAAAGCTTTCTCTCCCATTTGTGTAGATTCCAAAACTGGCCAATGTTTATTAACAGATTTTTTAATATCATAGAAAATGTCACTATACTTAAGAGAACAAATTTTTTTTTCTCTAATGTGTCCTCCCCTTTGTTTCTCTCTTTTTTCAGTAAATCTTTTCTGTCTTTTGATATAGTCTTATTACGTGCTTCCTGTAAAATTTCATTACTATAACCTCGTTCCTTAAATCTTATTGTCATTTTATTTGTATGAAATTCTGTATCTTCTGTTTCTGTACAATTCCATTTTACCCTTAAAAATTGATTATAAGGAATGGATTCTATCAGTTTTTTTGGGTGAAAGCTATCTGCTCGAAGTATAGTGTTCCTAGCAGTTAATTTTCTAAAAATCTTAGTATGTAATCTGTCATTTATTTTAAAGATTACTAAATCCAAAAATGATAATTCATTTAGACTGTAGTCTACTGTAAATTATAGATTATCTATTTGTTTATTTAGAAAAGAGTAAAATTCTAAAAGCTCTTTTTGTGATCCTTCCCATATAACAAATATGTCATCAATAAAATATTTCCATTTCAATATATTGTTAAAAAATGGATTATTTTCATAAATGTACTTTTTCTCAAACCAACTCATGAACAAATTAGCATAGGATGGGGCCATACTCGACCCCATCGCAGTTCCTTTCACTTGAACTTAATATGATTTTTCAAATCTAAAGACTGAGTTTAAAGACTGAGTTAAAACTGTATGTGCTAATTGTAATGAGTTCATTAGGTGGTTTTGTTTCCATCCTGAGATTTTCTAATATCTCTTTCAAAACCTCACAACCTAATGAATGTGGTATGGAGGTATAAAAGTCTTTGATGTCAAAACTGACAAGGAATAGAGATGTATCAGACATGTCATAACTATCATTAAATTCTTCTAACAGGTTAATCAAATGTGTAGAGTCTTTCAAGTATGACTGTGTCTGTTCCACAAATTCTTTGATATGAAAATCTACAAAAACTGACAAAGGCTCTAAAACTGAACAAATCCCTGACACTATTGGTCTTCCTGAAGGGTGGAGGGGGTCTTTATGTATTTTTGGGAGGGTATAGAAGATCGGAATTATAGGATATTCTTTTTTTTAAAGCCCTCTGTTCCCAATCACTAATCTAGCCATTTTCAAGTGCCCTTTTTAAAATTTCATCTATCAAGGACCCTATTGTTTGTATAGGATCTTCTGTCAATTTAAAATAATTTTCTTTCACATTTAGTAGTTGTAAACATTTTTCTTTATATGTTTCATAGTTTTCTATCACAATCCCTCCCCCCTTCAAACAACATGAAGTCTTGCTGTATTCTGACATATGCAGTTAGGTCCTGCCTTTCAACTGCCCCAGAGAACAGAGAGTTAAACTTTCCATGGCCAGCATGGAATGTTCACCATGAGCTCGGTTGAAGCCCCTGTCTGCTGCTGTTTAAACTGCAACCGTCATATTCTTTACTCCGCTTCACTGAACAGTCGCTCCAGAGATTTCTCCTTTGCTCGGTTCAAAAAAGTTGGTTGAAGTGGTGTTTTCTTCGGTCGGTTTCTACCGAATTGCTGTTACCGCTCAGTCGGTTCAAGTCTCTGTCTGTGGTACCGTGAGTACTAGATAGGTTTTCTGTTTAGTTTCTGTGTGGAACTTGTAAATTGTGGATCGGTTTGGCTGAACCAATCAGTTTGAGGTAAAAAAGTTTGTGATTCATTTAGAGTGTGGTAACCGGTCCGTATCGGTTCTAAAAAAAACGGATTTTATTACGTTTTTTTCCAAGACCCGTGACACGGTCAGGAACCGATAGGGAAGTCTTGCCTGGCGGATTGCCGAAAAAAGGGTGTGTTTTGGATAGGATTGGCCATGTCTAACAAATGCAAGAAAAAACCGGGCCCACTGGGTTTCAACACTGCAGTGTGTGTGGGGAAGTCTTTGCCAAGGCTGATCCCCACACCACCTGTGTTTATTCTCTAGGGTTTGTGCACCTCGATTCAGACTGCCAAATTTGTAAGAATTTTCCCAAATCTACCCTGGAAAAGAGATTAGGTAGACTGAGGGAAAGGGAGGCCGAGAAGTCCGCTGACCCGGATGGCCAGCCTGGTTCGGTTCCGACCAAACCAGGAGGAGTGCCCTCTGACCAGGGCGATACTTCTTCGGGCAAAAAGAGAGCTGATTCTGAGGCGTCTGTTCCGGTGAAAAGGAAAAAAAAAGATAAATTGTCCGATTCGGACCCAGAAATTCATACTTCGACCGCCGATGAGATAGCCAAGGCGTTAAGGATAGTGCAATCGCTTACTTTGGTTCCGACCAAACCGGCACCATCTGGCAGGGGTTCGATTTGGTCGGTTCCCACAGTTCCGGATTACACTTTGAAAGAATTTTATGAACCGGAGGAGGAGGAAGGAGAGTATGAGGATGATTATGATGATTATGAAAGTCTGGATGTGCCTGTTGACCCGGACATCTCCCCAGACAGACCTTCAGGTGTTTCTCCTCCTAGGCTTTCTGAGTCCCCTTCTCACTATATGTTTTACAAAAAGTGGCTGAGACCTCCAGCTTCCTGTGGAGGAAGCAGTAGAGGATCAGGAGGAGCCTGATTTTGTTGAGATGATGGACATCCCAGGATACAGGAGACTGTCTGTTCCCTCCACAAATCCTTTGGAAACAGACACATAAAATTCTTAAGTCTCCTAATTCTATACCTCCTGTGGACAGATGAATGGACAAGAGGTACACTCTCTCAGACTCAGACACGGAGTTCCTTTTGCAGCAATGCAGCCATGTTGGGGTAGTGCAGGCTGCTGCCTGTGATAAGGCAAATATCCCCTTGGCATCACACCCCCCAGACAAGGACTCCAGGAAGATTGATGCCATGGCAAAGAAACAATACATGGCAGCATCTTTGGGACTCAGGCAAGCTAACTATATGGCCTATACAGCTAGATACCAGAAGTCCAGGTGGGACACTGTGCTGGCTTTGGCTAAACAGGCCCCGACCAGCTTGCCAAGGAGCTGGAGCAGGTGGCTGCAGATGGGATTGAGGCATCTAAAGTACAATTTCATGCTGCTGTGGACTCCAATGATGTTTTATCAAGAGTCATGGCTACATCTGTGGCTCTTCGGAGGATGGCTTGGCTCAGATGTACTAGCCTCTCACAGGATACCCAGGCTAAGGCCATGGATTTTCCTGTAATTGGTAATTCTCTGTTTGTTACAGGACCACTTACAGGAGTGCCCAGGCCAAAGAAAGGCAAGCAACTCCTCCAAGGCAGCAGTCCAAGGGCAGGGGCAGGCCTTTCCAAAGGCCTTTTTACCAAGCTCAGGCCTCCTTTTCTTTCTCTCAGAGGGGGTTCTTTAGAGGAAGAGGCAGACAGGGGATGAGCAGGCCTGCATCCACCCCTCAGCCTAAGGCCCCTGTCAAGCAGACACCCTGATGGGTCTGCCCGGGCCGATTCTCCCATACCAGTAGGGGGTGGGCTGGCTTACTTTGTCCAGGACTGGAAGTCTCTAACATCAGACAAGTGGTCCTGGAAGTAGTAAGCCAGGGGCTGGTTTTCAGCTTGAAAAAATTTCCCAAGATGAGAACCAGATCCTTTCCACCTGCGAATCTCTCAGATACCCTTGCCCTAGAGGCAGAGGTTTCTTCTCACCTAGCTCTCAGAGCTATAGAGAGGGTTCCCACCCTACACAATGGCAAAGGATTGTACTCCAGGTACTTCCTAACCCCAAAAAAGACAGGAGAATGGCGGCCCATCCTGGACCTAAGATATCTGAACAAACATCTTTTAAAGCCAAAGTTCAGAATGGTGATTCTGGGAATTATCCTTCCCTCTCTAAGGCCAGGGGACTGGCTAGCCTCCCTGGACCTCAAAGATGTTTACTTTCACATTCCCATCAGGTGCTCCCACAGAAAGTACCTCTGGTTCGAGTTGCCCTCAGGCCACTGTCAATTCAGAGCAATGCCCTTTGGCCTAACATCAGCCCCAAAGGTTTTCACAAAGTGCCTGGCAGTAGTGGTTGCTTTCCTAAGGAGAAAAAAGATCTCCATCTTCCCATACTTGGACGACTGGCTCATAGTAGGTCAGTCTCCAGACCAAGTCAAGTCACATTTGCAAGTGGCCCAGCAAGTGCTCACTTCCTTAGGATTCCTTCTCAACCTTCCAGAGTCAGTTCTCGAACCAGTACAGCTCCTCACCTTCAGGTGCAGAACTGGATACAGTAAAGGCAAGAGTCTTCCTTCCCCTGAAAAGAGCAAGGACCCTCATGGAATTGGCCTCTTCATTCACCCTTCAGGTGTCTCGACCAGCAAGGCATTTCCTTCAGCTTCTGGGACACATGGCAGCTTCCACAGCAGTGGTCCAAGGAGCAAGATTCCAGATGAGGCACATTCAGTTCCACTTAAGAGCCTTCTGGTCCCAAAGAAAGGATTCCCTTACCAAACTAGTCCCAGTGACTCAAACCCTGATCCAGGCCTTGCAGTGGTGGCAGGATCAGGACAATTTGAGACAAGGGGTTCCTTTTGTCACTCAGTCTCATTCAGTGATACTCACCACAGATGCTTCCCTGCTGGGCTGGGGAGCCCATTTGGGGGATCTTACCACCCTAGGACTGTGGTCACCTCAGGAATCTCTGCTTCACATCAATCTCTTGGAACTCAGAGCAGTGTTTCTGGCACTGCAAGCTTTTTCCAAATCTGTACATAACAAGGTGGTCCAGGTCAGAACAGACACCACCACCACCATGTGGTACATCAACAAGCAGGGAGGCACTCAGTCTATGGCCTTGTGCACAGAAGCAATGAAGTTGTGGTCCCTGGCCTATTCCCTGCAAACCTCTCTGATAGCAGTTCACCTCCCAGGGAAGGACAGTGTCCTGGCAGATGCTCTAAGCAGACTATCCCAGGGCCATCACGAATGGACCCTAGATCCTCTAGCTTTGAAAGTGATTTTCTCGAGATGGGGCACTCCAGAGATAGATCTTTTTGCAACCCCAGACAATCACCAACTTCCTCTCTTTTGTTGCAGACCCCCAGGCGTCTTGGGCTCAGTCCCTCTGGATACTCTGATTCTGAACTGGGAAGGGAAATTTCTGTATGCTTTTCCCCCCCTTCCCTTTCCTGTTCAAAGTGTTAGTCAAGGTAAGGTCACAACCATTCAAGGTGATTCTGATTGCTCCAGACTGGGCCAGACAGCCCTGGTATCCCCTGTTGCTGTCCCTAGCAGTCCACCTTCTCCTGTCTCTTCCCAGGAATTACAAGCTGTTGACATCCTCTCGGGAGGATTTGGTACCCAAATATTTGGTCTCTCAATCTCAAGGCATGGCTCTTGAAGAGTTAGAGTGTGCAGATCTGCATCTTTCTCAAAGGGTTCTGGATATCCTTAAGGCTTCTCAAAAGCCTTCCACCAGAAAGACTTACAACTCCAAATGGAAAAGATTCAGCATTTGGTGTTCTAAGAAGAACATTTCTCCAGACTCTGCTGAGTTGCCTACGGTTCTGGACTATATGGTCCATCTTAATGGCCTAGGTCTCAGACCAGCTACCCTTAAAGTACACTTGGCAGCTGTTTCTGCTTTCTTGTCAGTAGGCAAGCCTTCCTTTCTATCATCCCATCCTGTGTTTTGTAAGTTTTTCAAGGGATTGCTTCACACCAATCCCCCCTTTAGGGATCCTGCTCCTGCTTGGGACCTTAATGTTTGCATTGCTCAGCTTATGCAACCCCTCTTTGAGCCTTTGTCCTCTGCAGAGCTTAAGTACTTGACTTGGAAAACTGTGTTTTTGGTAGCCATTACTTCTGCCAGGCGTATCAGTGAATTGCAAGCCCTGTCAGTGGAATCTGATTTCATCTCTTTCCATAGAGATAAAGTGGTCCTAAGAACTAACAGAAAGTTTTTACCTAAAGTGGTTTCAGAGTTCCACCTCAATCAGTCTGTATCTCTCCCTGTTTTCTTCCCTGACCATTCCTCTCCTGGAGAGAGGAGGCTACACAGCTTGGATGTTAAAAGAGCCCTTAGCTACTACATAGAGCGAACCAAGGGTCACAGGTTTGAATCCCTCCAGTTCCTCACGTATAGAGAAGTTGGTAAGGGCAAACCCGCCACTAAGAGATCTATTGCCAGGTGGATTGTTTCTTGTATACAATTCTGCTATGAAAAACTGGGTAAAACTCCACCCTCAGGCCTGAGGGCTCATTCCACTAGAGGTACAGCTGCTTCCCTGGCTGCTGCCAGGGATATTCCTCTCTTGGAAATTTGTCAAGCAGCCACCTGGAAAACAGTCCAAACTTTCACCAAGCATTACTCTCTGGATATCCAGGCTAGGAGTGATGCTCGATTTGGCACAGCAGTACTTCAGAACCTGTTTCCAAAGTAGGTTCTGTCCCTCCTCCATGGAGGTACTGCTTGGTAGTCTGCATATGTCATAATATAGCAAGACTTCATGTTGTTTGAAGGAAAAAATTACTCACCTTAGTAATGTTGTTTCTTCTAATGGAGTCTTGCTGTATTCTGACCCCCCCCCTCGCCTCCCCTCTCAGAACCTGGTTTTTGGGATGTGGGTGGGCAGGAGCAGTGTTGGCACCCTAGGGGTGTCCCCTTTTCACCCTCTTTTAGTTTGGGTGAGTGGTTGTATTTTGGATGTGTTTTGTTTTTGGGTTTCCTGACTTGAGTCTTCCTTTGAAACCAAAAACCCTTTTATATAGATATAGTTGCCAGTTGGCTAGTATGAGTTTTACAGTTTCCACACAGAACTTGTAGTGAGCATTGCTCGTAAAGATCTGGCGGTTGCAGTTTAAACAACGGCAGACAGGGGATTCAGCCGAGCTCATGGTGAACATTCCATGCTGGCCATGGAAAGTTTAACTCTTTGTTCTCCGGGGCAGTTGAAAGGCAGGACCTAACTGCATATGTCAGAATACAGCAAGACTCCATTAGAAGAAACATTACTAAGGTGAGTAATTTTTTCCTTATCTGCTTTCTTAATAATAATGTTTGGATCATTTTCAAAATGTCTTAATGCACCAAACTCTTTAGATGTTGGATTGTAACAAGTTCTCCTGTCCATATTTTTTCCTTTTTTGATCAGTCTCTCCACACCTTTGCTAACTAAGCAGATGTAGGTTTCAATAATATGTGGGACTGGTCCTGTGGGAAGGAACTGTGATTTCAACTGTAACTTGTGTCCTAAATCCATTTTCTTTTTTTGTTGATTCAAATCAATAGAGTCCATAGGATGATTATCAAAATAATATCTCAATCTCAATTTCCTAAAAAATCTATTCAGATCTAACTTTATTTCAAAATCACTCACCTTCTCGTGTGGACAAAATGTTAATCCTTTATTCAATACACTATATTCTTCAGATGTTAATATTCTATCTGATAAATTAAAAACAACTACTTCGGATTTTTTTGAAACATACATCTGCTTATTTAGCAAAGATGTGGAGAGATTGATCAAAAAAGAAAATATGGGCAGAAGAACTTGTTACAATCTAACATCTAAAGAGTTTGGTGCATTAAGACATCTTGAAAATGTTCCAAACATTATTATTAAGAAAGCAGATAAGAGGGGAGGGATTGTGATAGAAAACTATGAAACATATAAAGAAAAATGTTTACAACTACTAACTGTGAAAGAAAATTATCTTAAATTAACAGAAGATCCTACACAAAAAATAGGGTCATTGATAGATGAAATTTTAAGAAGAGCACTTGAAAATGGCTGGATTAGTGATTGGGAACAGAGGGCTTAAAAAAAATCCTATAATTCCGATCTTCTATACCCTCCCAAAAATACATAAAGACCCCCTCCACCCTCCAGGAAGACCAATAGTGTCAGGGATTTGTTCAGTTTTAGAACCTTTGTCAGTTTTTGTAGATTTTCATATCAAAGAATTTGTGGAACAGACACAGTCATATTTGAAAGACTCTACACATTTGATTAACCTATTAGAAGAATTTAATGACAGTTATGACATGTCTGATACATCTCTATTCCTTGTCAGTTTTGATATCAAAGACCTTTATACCTCCGTACCACATTCATTAGGTTGTGAGGTTTTGAAAGATACTAGAAAATTTCAGGACAGAAACAAAACCACCTAATGAACTCTTATTACAATTAGCACATATAGTTTTAACTCAGAATGATTTTAGATTTGAAAAATCATATTATGTTCAAGTGAAAGGAACTGCGATGGGGTTGAGTATGGCCCTATCCTATGCTAATTTGTTCATGAATTGGTTTGAGAAAAAGTGGTACATTTATGAAAATAATCAATTTTTTAACAATATATTGAAATGGAAACGTTTTATTGATGACATATTTGTTATATGGGAAGGATCAGAAAAAGCTTTTAGAATTTCATTATTTTCTAAATAAACAAACGGATTATCTACAATTTACAATAGACTGCAGTCTAAACGAATTATCATTTTTGGATTTAATAATCTTTAAAAGAAATGACAGATTACATACTAAGATTTTTAGAAAATTAACTGACAGGAACACTATACTTCGAGCAGATAGCTTTCACCCCAAAAAACTGATAGGATCCATTCCTTATAGTACATTTTTAAGGGTAAAACGGAATTGTACAGAAACAGAAGATACAGAATTTCATACAAATAAAATGACAGTAAGATTTAAGGAAAGGGGTTATAGTAATGAAATTGTATAGGAAGTACGTAATAAGACTATATCAAAAGACAGAAAAGATTTATTGAAAAAGAGAGAAACAGAAGAGGAGGACACATTAGAGAAAAAAATAATTTGTTCTCTTAAGTATAGTGACATTTTCTATGATATTAAAAATTCTGTTAATAAACATTGGAAAGTTTTGGAATCTACACAAATGGGAAAGAAAGCTTTTCATAAGGGTGTACAGGTAGTAGCTAAAAAAGTTAAATCAGTATCTTCCCATTTAGTTCATACAGAACATAAAATACCAGAAGTACAGAAAAATGTGATTTCACTAGGGAAGAATTAAGGGAGAATTATAGTTGCAGCAGATGCGTCCATTGCCATAACACCTATAGGATTAAAACTATTACGAATAGTAGCAGAGGAGAGGATTTTAAAATAAAAGAATTTATTAACTGCCAAACAGAAGGTATTATTTATGGCATAAAATGTCCATGTGATTTTACGTACATAGGAAAAACTAAGAGAGCTTTAAAACAACAAGTGGGTGAACATAAGGGATATATAAGAAATCATGACTTGACGTCACCAATAGCACGAAATGTTTTAGATAGGGGGCATTCTATCGCCACTTTAAGGTTCTTTGGGATTGAAAAGGTACATAAAGATAATAGAGGAGGAAACTGCAATAATAAATTGTTGCTAAGAGAGGCAAGATGTATTAATTTTTTCCAAACAACCCGAAGTTTGGATTAAATGAAGTGATAGAATGGCAGCCAATCTTGTGAACGAATTACAGGTCTTATGACAATTCAGTTTCAGTCTTGGATGGAGATTATGACAATAAAGAGAGATACATAGTAATATTCGTAACCTTAGATTTTAGGTACCGGTTACATCAATATTTCATTTGAAACTGTAGATAATTTTGTGCCTACATTATAATAACGTTAAATTTTGAGAACATAACGAATTAATAACACGAGAGTCAACATGGTGCAGAGAAATAGGATCTGAGGGTTTGATAGTCTAACAGCCCGATTGCTCATGATTGACAGATAATAGGTCATATAAAAGTATATAATTGAGAAGAATGTATTTTGGTCTGACTTATCACTTCTGATATTGAGAGTTAAGGTACTTGATACAGTCTGTGATAGAGCAATAGTTGGAATACTTGAGAGAGACAGGGGTCAGTTCAGAAAAAAGTATTCTTTTAAATTAAAAAGAATGTTATATGGTGTAATTTGGTTTGATCTATGACCCCTAACACTGAGAATTAAGGTACTCTGTGCCACCAGAGGCAGGTCCAGCACACAAATAGGCACTTGTTGCTTCGTAAACGCTCAGCGTTGGTTGCTGGATTTGGGGGTGGAGTTCTCCCTCCTTTTAAACGCAGGTATTACAGGCCTCGTGTGTTACTCCCACTATACAATACGCCAGACGCTGAGACACATCTTTTGTAAGTTCAAAACAAAGTAATTTAAGTAGAGGATGCAGGATAAATGTTTAAAAGGTTAGAACTTTGATAACTGATGGAATTTCTTGTTGCTTTTGCCTTTAGTGAAGTACACTGAAACGCAGTGAAATGCTTGAGATATTTGAAACAGGTTAGCGTCTTTACCCCTTGCGGCTTCTTTTACACTCTGTATGTTACTATATAACACTTTAAATGCAAACGCAAATTTAATTTTGATGAGCATGCTGAATGTATAACTACTTGGAAATATTAGTGATACACGGAGGTACTGAGAGTGAAAAGTAGTTCAGTGTAATTTAGTAAAATGAAGGAAGTCATACAGAGGTAGTAAATGTTTGAAGCAGCACTGTTTCATCTTGTAGCAGGGGTGCTAGATTATAACATAGTAAATTGTTTACCATATGAAAAGTGGATATAAACTTGTTAACTAGATAAAAGTATTTACAATTACTTTACTGTGTGAATGGATCAGTAATTAGAGCACATTTTCATTTGTTTTGGTTTTTTGTTATTAGTGGCCGTAAGCGGGAGTCAAACCTGAAACAAGTCATTATAAGAAAAGATAATTAATTATAAAATGTAAGGACAGTTCGTTTCTTTCCTTTTAAAGATTTAATTATTTATTTTATAGTACAGTATGCGCCACTTATATCGGCTCCGTTTGTACTGGACATCCGCTTCTAACGGACGTTTTACATTTGCCAAATGCCAGTCGCTATACTTTCAATGTTAAAAATAGCAGTTAAAGCGGACCTTCAATTCCGGCAGTAACGGCCGCCGGAGCTTTAAATCCAGTTTATGACAATACTGTACCTAATCTGCTGATGGCCAGTCAAACATTTCAGAAGCAATCTTTATCAGCTACTTCACTAAAAAGATCTTTAACAGGGCCAGTCCCGAGAGAATGGGTTCCCGTTTTTAGCTCCTCAATGGTTTAAATGTCAGGTCTGGATCCAGCCCCCAATTCAGGCAGCAGAGCACAACCAATTCCCCCAACCTACAGAATCTATCTGCAAAGCTACATGTCAGGAGAAAACTTACACGAATCGTAGCTTATGAGCTACGGTGATCACGCTCCTCAGCAGTGCAGGACTTGATGGCCGACATATCATTCCTGTGATTGACCACAAGCAGGAATTGTCTTTGAAAAGTTATTGGGCACCATCAATCTCTGAAAGAAGTCAGTGGAGCGGCATCCTTTCTGGAATGAAACAACCCGCCACACACAGACTCGAACTGCACTTCCTCTCGCTGAGGTCACAGCACCAGTGATTGGAATCCCTGTCATAAGTTCCCTATGCATGAGTAAATGCGTTGCTGAAATGATGCAGCAAAAGAGCTTTTCACAGGACTATAACTAGTAAATGAGTGGTGCTTTCTGGAAGTTGGGTGTTAGAAGAGTCTGAACGAGTACCGCCTGCAGTGATACCCTTTTTTTTTCCATATTGATGTACCGGATACCGCTTGTAATGGACAGATTGCTTATTGTCAAATCAGTCCGTTACAAGCGGAGCATACTGTATTAGATTATGAGTTAAATAATGAATGAATCTTTTTTCATGTAATTATTTTTGATTGACTTTATAAAGTAAACCAGTTTCCTGAAGAGGGGTTTACCCGAAACGTTGATTTGTGAATACTGGAAGTCACATGATTACATTTTTGATAGAAAAATGTAGAATTTTCAAATTCATTCTTTATAGGGTGAGTGGGCCCCGTTATCCAGTATAAAACAATACATTTCTAAAATATTTATGTCTTAGACAACAACTTCAAAATTTGGTTTCCTGGTCTAACACCACAAATTATGATTTTTCAGAACAGATTAAAATAGTAAAAGAGAATATGATCAAGTTTCAATATGACAGAGCCAGTACAAAGAAAGTAATGTTTCAGATGGGGATTCAGAAAACACCAATTGGTGACCCATTTGAGGCTTGTAAATCCATGAAAGAGACGACAGAAATGGAAAGTTTAATAGATAAGGAAGGAAATAATACTTGCTCTATTACAGGAATTCATAAAGTTATTAAACAATTTATTAAAGCCCATGACCTAAGGTACCTCCGAAAGTGCTATAACTACATATTTACAAACTTTAAATATTCCAAGGTTTCCGGAAGAAGCTGTCGGACTACAGGAACCCATACATACGGTTGAGATAGAATCTGCAATAAAGTCCTTAAAACCAGGGATATCTCCAGGGGTAGATGGGCTTCCCATTGAATTGTATAAAATATTTATACAAGAACTTTTGTTCTGTTTAGAAAAAGTATTCAAATATTTTTTTTCATCCAGTAACATGCATTCCTCATTTCTAGAAGGTTTACTCATTTTTTTGTCATGTGTCAGAACCCTGCTTCAAAATTGGAGGCCGATTACTATTTTAAATACAGATTACAAGATAACTGGCACATATCTTGAATAATAGACTAAAAAAAACTATGCAAGCCAGGTTATTTCTCTGAGACCGGGACATCAGAAGGCTGTGGGTTCAGTTCCCACATCTGGCACTTGAGTTAATACCCCAGTACTGACACTGTAGTTTAGCATGAGAGGGGTGCTGCACTTCTGAGGTGCCGTCTTTCGGATGAGACGTTAAACCGAGGTCCCATCTGCCTGGATTGGTTGTAGTCCAGGTGGATGTTAAAGATCCCATGGCACTTATCAAAAAGAGTAAGGGAATTTTTTATTGGATAAAGCTTCTTAAACAAAACAAGGGAAACTACAACAGAAAAACCGTAAAATACAGGAATCAATGTATAACATCAGAGTCCAGAAAACAAGAAACCATTAATACCCTTCAAAAGTCCGAAACACCAAAGACAACCCCAAAATTCCAAGAACAAAACCCACTCAGAAAAACCTATAATAACCAGAAGCAAAAAAAAACAGCTATCCCAACAGCCCTTCCCATCCCAGTATATAATGGAAAACAAAAATCAGTTCATAGAATTGCCCAGCGAGAATCCACTGGTCAATCAAAAACCCGTAAAAAGGGGAGAGAACCCCAACCTTTCCACCAGTCCTGCATAAGAGCGCTAGAAAAGACATGTCTTTCTTTTTAAATAACATTATGATTTCAGACTCAATTTTATTTTGTAAACCCAGCAAAGATAGCTGTTTTTGTTGCAACACAAATTGACATCTAGTTTGCTAAATTACCCATTTAATGAGAGCAAAAATTACTCGAGTTGTCCCTAAATGGAATCCACTCCAAAGAATGTTATCATACTGACCATACACCAAGGTAGTATAATTCATAGACCTTAGATGAGGGATATTCCATGAACAGGCCGACATAGTCCATAAACCAGAAATATATGGGCATTGTAAAAAAAAGATGTAACATTGTTTCAATCTCCAATCCACAACCTCCCTTAGACAAGATCTGTCCTGAATAGATTTGTGAAAATTATTTCCTCTGACATTTAGTCTAAAATGACAGCCAAGCCATACAGAATCCCACACTTTAGGAGGGAGTATGGTTTCTGTTACTTGGCGAAGGACATCAGCAAGGACTACAGTGTCCGGTAATACCAGACAAGGATCTTTAAAACCGATCTCCTGTAACAGCTTACGATACTCCAATTTTCTGGTAGTATGCAAAAGGTCAGAGGTCAAGGTATGCCAAAGTTTTAATTTCTTACAGATTTCCAAAAGATGGGGAGAAAAACCTTGTGGGATGTTCCAAAATACCCCCTATTGCTGGGTTTCCCACTTCTGCCAAAAATAGCAGGATCTATCTTTAAACAAGGGAACCCAAGGCAATTGACTAGACAATAAAACATGAACAAAATTTGCATAAAGAAAAATAGTAAAAAGAAAAATCACAGGATTGATCATGTTCAAACCACCATCACACAGGCCAATAGGTACTATTTCGCTTTATGGGATTAAGCTGACTGCCCCATAATAATTGAAAAGCCATGCTATACATCCTAACCTCTAATTTGACAGGCAAAGGATACAGATAACTAACATTCAGAAAAATAGGCAATAAAAAAGTTTTAAACATAAAGACCCTTTTCTTTTTCATCATAGGAAAATCTTTCCATCTTGCAACTTTCTCCCCTGCTTTGGCCAAGGCCGTTTCCCAGTTGTAACAGGCCGGGTCAGGAGCTCCAAACCAGCACCCCAGAATTTTAATCAGTAATGCAGATACCCCAACACCTCCTATAGCCTGCGGAGCTGCTTCTAAAGTACGAATCCCCACAGCCGTACTCTTCTGTCTGTTGATCCTTGAACCAGAAACAACAGAAAAAGAGTCTACAACCTCCATAGCCCACTCCCCAGATACTTGATCGGCCACTAGTAAAGTAGTGTTATCTGCATAAGCCAGGGCAGTCGGAAATGTACCATCCCCAAAACCCTGAAATGGTGCAATCCCTGTTGTCATATGTAACGTTCTTAATAAAGGATCTAAAGAAAAAAACATAAAGAAGCAGACTCAGAGGACAGCCTTGTCTGACTCCTCGCTGAATCAGCATAGATCTCCCTAGCCTGCCATTTACCAAAGGCTGAGATGAGGCATGTCTATAAATGATTTGAAACCATTCTATAAACTCAACTGGAATACCATGTTTTAAAACCTGAAACAGGTAGACATGGGGAACCTCATCAAAGGCCTTAGCTTGGTCAAGGGAGAGTAAATACCCAGAACCACTCGACCCATCAGAAGCATCTCTTAGTAATTTGGTAATGTCTCCCATACCCCGGCGGGGAATGGCACAAGTCTGACCGGGTGAAATCACTTCCTGAGCTACCCAGGACAAACGTTTGCACAAAACTTTACATAGAATTTTCCAGTCGACATTTAACAAACTAGTGGGCCTCCAATTCCTAAGATCCAATCTATCTCCCTTTTTGTAAAGAAAAATCAAAATACTGTCTGCCAAAGTTGCAGGAAAAGGAACTAAACCAGATAATATAGCATTATAAACTTTCACCAACTAGGGACTTAAGAGACTAACTGCTTTCTTATAGAGTTCCCCTGGTAAGCCATCTGGACCAGGAGAAGAACCAGATGGTAATCCAGCAATAACCTCCTCCACTTCTTTCTGGGAAATAGGAGAGGTCAATAGGGATTTATCTGATTCCAAAAGATCAGGTATCTGTAATGTACATAGAAACTCTTCCATCCCGACAGTAGGGGGAGAGTTGGTACAATAGGAAGCTTCCACAAACTGATGAACCACTTCCTCAATTTCAGCGCTAGAATTTACAGTCTGACCTGTATCAGACCTCAAGGCATCCATATATTTAGAGTCCACCCTTTGCGCACAACATTCATAAGGATTAACTCCTTGTGCTTTCCCCTGAGTGCCAAACTTCTGTTCTAAAAACAGAGAACAGGCCCTATCATACTGATACTTACACATCTCAGATTTAATCACAACAATGTCATCCGTGAGATCTTCTCCAGTCTCTACAGCTTGAGAAAGTAGCCTCTGGAGCCTATCCCTGAACTGGCAGTAGGTTAGATACTTAGAATTTGCTGCTCGTTTTGCCAAAGAGCTACATAAGGTTTTTAAATCTTGTTTCGAGTCTTGCCACCATAAAAGAGAATTAAAATATAAATCAAAAACAGAAAATCTGGCCTCCAACTCATTATGAATGAGAGCCCAGGTATCTGTATCTGATAAAAGAGCCGAATTCAACCTCCAGACCGGATTCGGGCCAGGTTTGTTTACAGGAGTTGCAGCAAAAACAGTAATCAGTCTGTGATCAGAAGTCTCAACTGGAGAAACTGAAAAAGAACGGACAGGGACCCAATGGGAGGCAAACCAGAAGTCAATTCTCGTAGACAAGTGACCCCTAGAGTAAGTATGCTCCGGTAAGCTAGAAAAACCAGCCACACAATCCCTGAGCTCGGCCTGTGTATACATTCTGTACAAAAAGTTGGAATCAGAATATAACTTTTGTGATCTACCTGTTTGTCAGAGAAAGACAATTTAAAATTGAAATCACCTCCTAAAAAAACAGATCATGTGGTATACAAAAAAGGTAGAACTTTCTGCAATAAAGTAACCCGTTAGAATTTCGTCTGGTAATTATAAATATTAATAATACGTAATTCATGTGCCCCCAGCCGGGCATCAAGAATATACGCACGGCCAGGAACCAGGTCAATCAGACAAGAAACATGGAGGTAAGGATTCAAGATTAAAAACCCCAGCCTTGAGCATGGTTCCTACCCGAATGACCAAAAAGAAGCACCCCATAACCAGTCAGTAGATGCCCGGTAGGTCTCTCTAGTAGTATGTAACCGGGTGTCTTGAACTAAACAAATATCAAGATGATGACCGGAAATTATAGAAAAAGTGGTGATTCTTTTTTTGTGGTTCTTTATACTATTGGCGTTTAAGGATCCCAAGGAAAGGTGCCACATCATGTTCAGGTGGTAGAGACATCCACCATAGTGGAAACCAGAGGTTTAACAGCTTTAGTCCCCAATCTTTTGGATTTCTTTTTCTTTTGCCCCCCCCCCGGGTATCTACGGAGGGAAATTCAGAATCCGTTACAAGTTCCAGCTGTGAGGAAATTAGTGAAGAGGAATCTGAATCATCATCCTCTGCATCCCACTGCTTCCTTTTAGCAAGTAGAAGGAACCTGTTGAACATAAGAAGACCAGCCCCACCTCCATCCATAGCATCTTTGCTCAGTTTTTGGATACACTGCGTGTCATCCGTCTATTTTTTTGAAATTCCCAATCCGTGGAGTGGGTAGGCAGCATAGCAGGGTCCTGCCCTGAAGGCCCTGGTAGTTCAACAGAGCAAGGGTGAGACTCCGTATTCTCAGAAGGAATGAGCAGTACCGGATCAGCAACCACCTCCGGGGCTGTGGTACCTGGGGAAGTTACCTGCTGCACTGGGAGCTTGACTGAAATAGAGGGGAGAGAGAGCACATGTTTAGAAGGGGAAGGATCAACAGCAGAAACGGTTACAGAGGGTGAGGAGGGCCAGGGAAGGGGCACTTCAATAGGGTAATCATCCCCTGGTTCCCCTGCCGTATTTTCAGTAGAGTCACCCCCTCCCAAATTATGTGAAGCCCAGGGACAATCCCTGAAAGTGTGTGTGGTGTCTTCACAAAGATTACAAATAACAGGAGTTTGGCAGGCAAATGTGACATGCCTGATCCCTCCACAAAGGGAACATTTCATTTTATCGCAGGCATTGCTCAGATGAGTATGAGTCCAACACCTGAAACATGAACGAGGTTGCCCAGCATAAAAGATAAAATCTCGGTCCCTCCCCAGGTAGAAGCAACTAGGTAGATGCTGAATAATACCTCGAACCTGAGGCAATTTGACCCGAATCCTCCATCCCACAGTCCAGATATCCTCAGTCAATAATAGGGTCTGGAAGACCTAAAACAGAACATTTAGCCCTTAACCAGAACAAAATATACGATATTGCCACCCCTTCATTCTCGAACAACACAGTCACTGTTCTGTAGGCAGGCTTAGTGAGAAGAATAGCAGCAAATACCTTCCAGTCAGGGTTGTTACGAACACCTTGCTAATGTTCCCAGAAAAGCTCCAAACTTTCAGCAGTTTCAAAGCGGATATTGAAATTTGGATCACCTGAGGTGTGAATTAAAGCAGAAAAACCCATGCTGTCCTTCAAAAGCATATGGCCCACATATATTCTGTCAGGATGCAACTCTAAGCCTCCTTTATATTTTAGCCTTACTGCGTTATGCTGTTTAGCAGGTTCAGGAGGAGCATGAATTAATCCAGCATATGTTCTGCGGGATGAGTTCAATCACGTTCAGTATCAGCTCCAGCAGTACTCGCAGAAGGACATTGGGGCAGGATGTTCCAGGCCAGGCCCAGGAACATCAGGTGCTGGTTTCAGGGCAATAGGGTCTTCAGGGTCATGATGCTGCCCAGAAATACTGGGCAAAGAAGAGGTTTCCATAGGGTTTTGCTGTTGAGGAAAAAGAACCGGGGGGGTCAGACAACTCTAAAGAAGAGGGAAGTTCCATAGGGTCAGCAAGAGCAGACCCCGGTCGTTAAGGCGACACCCAAGGCTGATTTAGCCCAGCTTTAACCCACCCAGCAGCCTGCAAGGCTTCAGCAACAGTATGTCCCGTAACCAACAAATTGTTATCAAAGTTAGAACTTTCCCCAGACAATTCAGTACTGCGAGAAAGCGTGGCGAGTAATGCAGCGCCAGTCACAGAATCTGACAGCTCCCGAGGAGCAACTGTTCTAGAAGCAGTGTCCACCCCCGAACCCTCTCCAGCCTGTAAATGTGGAATTAAGGCAGTGTCTGAAGAAACAACAGAAATCTTACTGGCAGGTTCCCGGGATGACATACGGGAACCGTTCTTGTCCATGGAGGTCTGTAACTCACTGTTTACCAGGTCTAGAGTTGCAGCTGACCCAGCACCAAACTTCGTCGTGCATACTCCGGGTGAACTGACAGCTGTTGTAGAAAGTGGAGGTCCAGTAAGCAATGCTCCTGTCTCGAGATGGAGGGATTGATTGTGACGCTCGCGGCTCTCTTCCGCAGCAAGAAGCGCTAGAAAATACTCTCAACAGGACCGAAACAAATGACAGCTCAGGAAGTTCGTCTGCAGTAGTGGGTCTGTGGAAAAAATAGGAACCTCAGAGGAAGCCACACAAGCAGGAGAGGTAAACAAACAATCCTCAGCAGGAGCAAGAACAGTAACAGTATCCAGACTAGGCAGTTCAGATGCAGGCAACTTAGGAGCAATATCCACATCCATCTTCTCAGAGATGGAAAAAGCCTCACACACAGGAGGAACTGAGGAGGAGGCCAACTCCTCAGCTCCAAGGACCATCTCACCTCCACCAGGATCCATGGGAGCCGTCATCTTGGTCCCACAGGAAAATGGGTCCCCCCTGCTCACAGGAAGCAGAGTAGGGGAATTTCCCCGGTGTGCTGGCCAAATTTCCCTCATTCACTAAAAATACCACAAACAGCTTAATCTGGTTCAAGGTCATTTGATATTCATCTGTATCCCCCTCCCCCGGGTCGTGCCTGAAAATAGGCAGGATTTGTCTAGTGCACTTTCCCGGTCAACAAAAACTAAATAAATAAATTTCACCCCAGCAATATTGCAAGCTCCCTTCCAGGAAAATACAGCATGCTTTTATGGTACTAAGCGATATGTTAGATCATCTATCTCTTTCTGGCACATTTGGAAGCATCATATCCGTCGACCAAGAAAAAGCATTTGATCGAGTCGATCACCCATTTCTATTTTCCACGTTAAAATTTTATGGGATACCCTTAAAAATGATTCAACATCTTCAATTACTCTGTACCTCAACAGTAGTATACTCTGTAATTAGAAGACAAATCACGTCAGGTTTCTAGACAAGGGTAGGAGTGAGGCAGGGATGCCCACTCAGCCCCCTCCTCTACGTGTTTTCCCTAGACCCCCTATTCAGGAAACTGTCAGACCACCCTAGATGGACAAGAATCACTGGAACAGGTATAAGGGAGAGTCTATAGCTACAGGCCTATGCAGACGATATTTGTCTCTTCTTTTTGGATCACACACAATTACCTTATTTTATACAGGAAATGACAGAATATTCTGTTCTTTCTAATTCCAAGATAAATGAAACAAAAAGTAAAGGACTATTTGTGGGATCAGGGTACCCTGAACCAACACAAATAGGAGGTATTACTATCTCATCAGAACTCCTTAAAATACTGGGTATCACTTTTAGCCCCCAGAATGACACCAAACTTAACTGGGAGATGTCATTAAAAAAGGTAGAAGTAAAAATAAATCGATGGAAACACTGGATGAAGTCAAAAACCTAAAGAATACAGGTTATAAAGCAATTTATAATACCTAGTTTGTTATATGTGGCCATGATTTACTCTTTACCAGTAGAGTTTGAAACTAAAATTTACCGCCTCTTTTTTTTAGATGTTATGGGGAAATAGGTTAAACCCTATAAAAAGGAGTTATACATGTTTACCAGTATCATTAGGAGGTCTTGGAAGGATGGATCCTGGCATCTTTTTCCACACTTTATTTATATCGCAGACAGTAAAATGCGGGTTAGGTACCTCTGACTCGCTTTATAAGAAATGGATATGTCTGAATTTGGCAAGATATTTCCAGGCTTGGAACATAGTCACTCCAAAAATAACTAAACACCTCTACATACCCAACTATTTCAAACCCACAGCGTTAAAAATAAACAAAAGGGGGATGACAAAGCAGCAAATCTTGTCTAGCACTGGGCAGCAACTATATGAGATTGTAATGTGAAAAGCCTCCTGAGGAACCAGTTTTAACACCCCTATTAAATGAAAATTTGTTCTTGCACAACTTACAACCAAAGAATTCCCCTCACATGTGGAAACACCTCTGGTTGTCTTCATATGGTAGGATCAATATAAGAGGAAATGCCAAACATAAAATAAGAGAGGAAAGGAATTGCCCCTACCCTGACTGCATAAACCAAGAAGAAACAATGGAATGTTATTTATTTTCATGCACACATGTAAAACCTTTATGGATCTTTTTAGCGAATAAATGGAACATGGTGTGGTTGAAACACTTAACATATGAAATCTTGATATTAGGATAGTACTCGCAGGCAGGGTTACAATATCACCACGATACATAAATGATTTTCTTATGTTGTATACATTTGTTTTTTTTTTTATGGCATGCAAGATGCCAGTGAGTTCTACATCAAAAGATAATGCCTTTTGAAACAATGAGTATTGTGGTTCAGCAAGCCTGTTTAAAGTCTATCTTAAGGATATTGATATTCACTCATCCCACAAGGTATTTAAATGGTGGACAGGGTTTTCTTTTTTTATAAAGTATAAATAAACAGGTAGCACATGACAAGAATTTACTTCCTACAAGGATAAAATTATAATTTAGTGATTTAAAATAGCAAGGATATTTGTACAAATGAGGAGTTATCATTTAGTGCATCCAACATTGCTGTCAATATTGTTTTATCTTTTGTGTTACAAAAAAATTATTAAATTACCCTACTAAATGATGTACACAGGGATGGGGGTGGGTAGAGCAAAAGGGGAGTACGTGAGACAGTACTATGGGTTATTGTATATGTATGTGTTTCTCTATTAAGGTGTTTAGGTACCTTCTTAGGTATAAATGTAAGTAAAGGAAGGACACTCTACAAGTTTTTGAATGATATACGCCTGTAATACTTTTTCGATTGGTTCTTTTTAGTTAATTGTGTGACTCAATACTGCCATATGATTTATTTTTGATGTTTTACTAATAAAAAAATTCCCTACTCTTTTCAAGAAGTGCCATGAGATCTTTAACATCCACCTGAACTACCACCAGAACAGGCAGATGGGACCGTGGTTTAACGTCTCATCCGAAAGCCTGCAACTCAGGAGTGCAGCATTCCCCTCGTGCTGCACTGCAGTGTCAGTATTGGGACATTAACCCAAGTGTCTGGTGTGGGGATAGAACTCACAGCCTTCTGCTCTCCCGGCCTCAGAGGCGAATGTGCTACCTGCTGAGCCACTGACACTGACAAATCTATTAGTTAATAGTTGTTTGAGTTGTTTTGTTTGTTTTCTTCTCAAGTTGGGTACTTTTTTTTGGATTTTAGTGTTTGGAATTAGTAGGCTAAAGAAGATGTCAAGTTGTGTTCCTGTGGTGGCTCCAGATGGGATGTCAGTCTTTCTACTTCTGCCTGTCTCCTGCAGAGGGTGGAACCACCTTCTCAAAAGGGATGACATATGCGCCACTTGGAGAAAAGGAGTTTACCCAAGGTGAAATTTGGTATGTGTGCGTATGTTATAGATGGTTCCACCATGCCACATTGACATGAAATTTGTGGATCAGCATTACAGCAGTGGCACAATGCCGACAGTCAGCATTGTGCCATCAGGATTAGAAGGTGTTTTTTGCGGGGAGTTTTGCCCCACATACCCCCCAGATTCTAGATTATCGACTCCGAATCAGAGTTGTTTTGGGGAAGGGGCGAAATCATGGCAGACAGCAGTGTCGGCAATACTGCGGACCGTTACAGCTAACTGCAGATTTTGTCGCTGTAATGATCTTCGAGGTAGTGCTTTCGCTGTGTGAATAGTATACCATACCATTCTAGATATGCTTTTACAAGGTTTAATAATGCAGCATTCAGGGTTTATTTGGGGGGGGGGGTTGTATTTCTTTCTCCTCCGTGGACCCGGCTGACACTCTCTCCTCTTCTACCATCCCTCCAGCGCCATCGCCCAAGCATTAGATCTCCTTCCCTCATGCCCCCATGACTTACCCTTCGTGGCAGGGTGGTGGGAAGCGACAACCCACCCGACCGGATCCAGCTCTGGGGAGGTGCCATCTCGAGGCGGTGCCTGTGAGGCACAGTTTCATGCCGCTCGGCCGGGACCTATTTTTCCCCTTTTCTTGTTGAGGGGGAGCGTGCAATGCCGACAGTGGCAGGTAGCATGCGCAGCCGCATGCTGCATGCCGGTCAGCTGCTCCTCCTCTGCACCCCAACATGCAGGACTTGGCATACCAACACCTAGCCTCTGCTAGGTGTCGGGCAGGTCCCGGTCCATGGTCTCCACCCTCCCCAGAGAGAGATCTGTCCCCTGGACGCTTGATCCTCTCCCTCCCCAGCTGATCCCCGGCCACCCTCTCGCACCGCAACCACGGTTCGTTGGCGTGGCAGGAGGTAAGGCATGATGCCTCAGCCCTCCACGCCATTGGGCCGGCACAGTTTGTTGTTTCTAATTCACAAATTCATTCAACTAGTACAAGTTGTTAGTGAAACGGCAGTCTGAAAACTGAAACAGCAAAAAAAAGTAGCCCTCTATTTTATAAATTACAGAAGCAGTTTTTTGCAATACTGATATAATACCAGTACATTTTACAATACTTAAAAATGTAGTTATATTTTGTATGAAGCCTGATTAAAAAAAGGCTAAATTTCTTAGTTAACATTCTTTTTTTTTTATTTTATTGGTTGTTTCTAATTCACAAATTCTTTCAACTAGTACAAGTTGTTAGTGAAACAGTAGTCTGAAAACTGAAATAGCAAAAAAGTGGCCCTCTATTTTGCAGTTTTGCAATACTGATATAATACCAGTACATTTTACAGTACTTCAAAATGCAGTTATATTTTGTGTGAAGCCTGATTAAAAAAGGCAAAATTTCTTAGATAGTTAACATTTTATATTTTTTTTTTATTCAGCTTCAGACTGTAAACAAGTGAAGCCCAGATCAAGGCCTGGTAGCAAGAAGAAAGTGTTACCATTACCTCACAGTGTTGAAGATGTTTACATACTTAAATGCAGGTATACATTTATTTCACATCTGTAAGTGTACTTGTGTTGGATGATAGCTAAAAGTAATGACTTCAGCTTGCCCTCTTGCTATGCTATGGTCTGTTTCATGTTTTGAGCCTGGAGATCCCAGTGGGTCAGCAGAGGCTTGGCATAGTCTTCAGTAGATATGCAAGGCCACTTAAAAGGATTCATAGCCGCCACAACTGTTTCACCTCCCACTGATGTTCCAGAGAAAGGGAGTCCATATAATATGATACCTACTTTCCCTCAGCCCCTTTTATCATTATAGGGTGGGTATTGTGGAGGCAGCCAACTGTTTCTCACTCAAGCCATGTAAATTTGCAGAATTGACAAGCTTCTCTGACTGGTCAGCTGGATCTGTTTTTGACAGCAGCCCCCAAAGTCAGGGTAAAAGCCTGCTGCAAACAACAGGTACTAGAGAGAAAAGAGAAGGAAGGAGCTGTGTGGTGACGAGTGAGGTTGGGAAAACAACAAGAAATACCATATGAAAAGTAATAGAACTAAAGCAGTAGATTTCATCTCATAGCTAAATAGTAAATATTAAAAGCTGTATTTTTTCATAAAATGTATTTGGTTTGTGCAGGTTTTGTGGCTTAGTTTTTCGAGGACCACTGTCTGTTCAGGAAGACTGGATAAAGCACCTGCAGCGTCATGTTGTTAATGCAGATCTTCCTAGGACAGGAGCTGGCATGGTGGAAGTTGAAGCCCTACCTACAAAATTAACTGAAACACCATTCCCTTTCTTGATGACAGAAGTGGCATCTCAAGACCATCAAAACTGTTGAGAGTGAACTAATTTCAGCCCCATGTAAATATGTAATTTCTATGTATCAATTTAATAATCAAAGAATTGTTAAATTGTTTACAAATCCTAAAGCAAGGAAAAACAGTGCAACATTAATATACAGCATTATAGACATTAACACCACACAAGATTTCCATTTCCCTACATTGTCTTTTTGCTTCAGAAGGTAGGGGAAAGACCATAATATATTGTTCTTCATTTTACTTTAAAAAATGACCTACTCAAGGGAAAACTTGTTTCTTTAAAAGAAATCAAGTCTGTGGGAAGTTTTTCCATCCAGCTAGAGGACAAAACCCAGTGATTTTCTGTTCATCTTCTAACATAAATCACAGTGGAGCACCATTTTGTCTTCCTTTTTATATGGTTCAAGGCTTTGTATTATAACTTGCTAAACAAGTTGGATTTCAGTTACTCTGAGAAACAATGTGCTAGAGACTTTAAGGATGTTTCACATTTGTTTTCATTAAAAAAACACTGTCAACTACTTATAAAAATGAATCAATTTATTTGGGGGCATTAAATATAATACTGTGTGCTTTTCAATTAAGACTGTTTCATAATGAAGTCCATTAGTACCATTTTAGCTGTGTTTTTTAAGATGTTAAAGGTGTCTTTTTGTAATAAAATTGCTAAATTGAAAACATTGCTATCTTTTTTTGTACATACATTGTGCTGGGGATAATGTGTGATTAAATAATAAAATATTGTCTTCTTTTAGTTTTGCTGAATGGTAATGAATTCCTGGTTGACACAGAATGCGTTAATGTTGTTGGTTTTTACATAGTAAATAAAGGGTGAAAATTATAATATTTATAAGCCAGATCTAATTTCACATTAGTGAACAAGGCTATATGTCTCATTAGCTTTCTTTATTTTTACTTGCTTTCATTTGCTTCCACATTTACAGTATCATATCAGCAAAGTGTCTCTCTTTAAAAATCTCTAAAGATATAAATTGTTCTCCCCTTAGCCTTTTTGGCTTATACCAACAAAATCAACATTTTGGGTAACACAACCTTGAAAACTACTTCTTGTGACTTCACAAACATCTGGTTTAACACAAGCTTTCTTTTTGAACTGCTGACATTATTTTCAAAAGTGTTTTCCGTGCTATCCCTACAAGTAAACTTTGAAACTTGGGCACTGTGCATTTTAACCTATTTTAACAACTTTTTAGCTATAGAAGAGGCTTTGGGAGACACTTTTATTACTTGCTGAGAACACTGTGTAATCACTTTCATAGACAGTTTGCCTTTCTTAACAGTTTTGGGAGCTTAGTAAAAATAACCCCAACAATATTGAAGAAGTAATAAAGGGCGCATTTACAGTTTGTTTTAGAACTTGTTTTGATGTGATTCTATGTAAGTTGTACAACACTATGTTTATTGCCACAAATTTTCCTTTAGATTTTCTTTTAAAAATTATGTGAAATTGAACTGTTACATTTTTTATTTATATTTTGTTTACTAAATAGTCTTGTTTTTCATTTAAACTTTACTTTAGAATACTGTAGTACTTTTGTATTTTCTTAATTTCATAAACTGTATCCTGTTACATCTTAGATGACTGTACATAATTAAAAGCATAAGTTAAAGGCTTATGTAAAACCACAGAAGTGAAATAGGCATACTGTATTAAGTTGGAATTAAAACAGTAGTTTACTGAAATAATTATCAAAGTACTTGTAGTAATTGGCCTCTATGCTTAAAATATTGAATTGAGTGCTAAAGGTGCAGCTCTCTGATAATGTGACTTGTGTCACTTATAGCACTCATTGGTGCTAAACGTTACTTCTCTTATTGAAAACATTTGATTTTTTTGTCTTTCTGTAAGTTATTTAAAATATATATATCAGGATTATGCTGTTCTACTCTGTATATAATGGTGGATGAGATAGCTGAATAAAGTGAAATAAAAATAACTTTGTAACAGACATGGGTCCTAACTATGCTGCAGTCAAACAAAACAAATATAAAAATGATTGTTTCAGGTGAAACTTGGAATCTTTAGATCTCTAAAAGCTATAAATTAAAATATTATGCCTTTGTACTGAAAACACTGGCACAGTGGTCTTTCTGTGGAAGTAGTGCATACATACATTTCCTGTACAAGTAGTACACTGTTTGTCTTCTTGTAGGAATGTAGTTGAAGTATTAATGTCTTTATAATGAAGTGTGTAAAGGGCTTTGTTTTCTTGTTCTGTTTTTTTACTGAGTTGGACAAACACAGCAAAGAAAGGTTTTTGTTTGTACTAATCAGACTATACATCTTGGTGTTTTTGAAGGTGAGTTAAATGGAGTGGAGCTACTGAGTTAGATGCATCTGAGTCTAAAGAGAAAGTAAATTACCACTGTAAAAACAGGAATGAGCATTTTGAAACAGCTACCTGATTAATCCCAGATTTTACTCATTTCATCTTTTTTAGTTGTCAAGAAATAACCAGAACGATAGGGAATTAATACATTTTTATAATTTCCCTTTTTTTAATAAAATAATTTGAGTTATTGATGGGCTGTGTGTATGAATATGTGCAAGAGAACGTGCAAATAGATGTAAAGGTAGATCTCACTTCAAGGGGGAGCTCTTGCAGCAGGTTACATCATAAGGACTGAAGCCAGCAGGTGCCAGGAACCCACGGAAAACTTATAGCTAGCAGTATACAGCGGGGGACTGCCCCTGATGTCAGCCCACCCCCAACATCGCGTACAGTACAAAAAGGGCAGTCCCCCAGCACCACCTCGGTTCTTTTCCTGCCATTGACCTCTGCACATTGACTCCATGGATGCCTTCTACTCTAGTTCGATCACCATTTTGATCACATTTTACCAACACTTTCTTATTTTATTTCTTTCAGTATTTAGCCTCTTTTGCTCTGCATGCCTACTTCCCCGTCACCTCCTATCGAGTGGCATGAGTCCAGATGTACCTGCAGCAAGCAAATTCCATCGAAAGATAGCTGTTTGGCCTACCTGCTCTGCCTGGGCCAGACCACAACACCGAGGCCTGCAAGCATTGCTTAAAATTCAACAGCAGGACCTGGATTCACCACCAGAAAGCCCTCAAATCCTTCTTGCTAGAAAAACAACTAGCTGCTCTGCAGATGGAGACCCAGAGAGAGAGTTCCTCATCTTCCCCTGTTTCAGGGTCTTCGGACGCTTCTGGCCTCCACAAGGACAAATCATCAGAGAAACATCGCCACAAGGACACGTCCTCCACGGACTCCCGGTCCCTGCACAGGTCGGGCACCGACCCCAGGCCCACTTCTAGTGGGTGCTCGGACTACAGTTCCAAGTCGGCTCTCTTTTCCTCTGGGCTAACTGTGGTGAAACCTCCCATCCTGGTACGGACATCAGGCGAAAGTTATTCAGGGGGCCCTTCAGCCTCTGAAGCTTTGGGCCCACAGCAGGTGGCTCATCCAGATCCTCCTTGGGTGGTGGGTCCCTGACTCTCTGGCTAAGACATTCTCCAGGTCAGCCACTACCTCCAGCGCTGACTCCCTGGACCAATGCCAGGGACAAGAGCTCATCTTCCTAAGGAGAGCAACTCCTCTGTCCCCCTTGGGACTTAGTTCCCCTCATCGGGCATCTCTGAAGCAGATGCTGGTTGCTACCTCGGACCGGTGTTGGTAGACACCTGTTTCTTCAGTGGTGGTGTCCCCAGTGTTTGTTTCAGTGACCTCTAACCCCGCATCACCAGACCCTCATACGTCACCGGCCGACGAACGACAAGATCCTACGCCAAAGCCAGCAACACTGTTGTCCGACCAACCGACAACATCGCACAACAGTACCTTTGTACCACCAATGCAGGCTGATTCCATCCCACAGGCACTGGCACCATGCCTGGGCTCTTGGTTCCCCCAACACCGGATGCTCCTCAGGAGCCTAAATTTCCACTGTCAGACGTAAAGGATCTCTTTTCATCCTGGTGGAACATGATCAAAGGTAACCTTATTTCAGCAAGACCTGCCTCTCCTTCTCTAGGGCCTACACCTACTAAAGGGCCCACACCTCAGCCCAAGGAGTCTGCCGCTCAGCTGAGGGAAGCCATCCCTCAACCGGCTACCCCACACAGGTCGCACTGGCCACAGAGGAAGGAAATGTCACTCCTCTTCCAGATCATTGGACAGGCACGAGTGTCGCTCCAGGGGACGTTACCACTGATGCTTCTATTCTAGATCTACATCCTTGGAGGACTCGAGCCATAGTGCTTCCTCCACTTCAAGGTCCTCCTCCTCAAGGGGCACTCCTTCCCTTCCAGAACCCAAGGACGCCCCAGATCTCCGCCTGACGATCCATCATTTATGGACATCATGTGCCATATTCAGGTCAACATGGGGTGGGATACAGAGGATTTGGACCTGGAGAGATGTCGTCTGGCCAAGTATCTCCACCAAAAGGACCGTAGACCTGTAGTGGTACCACCCCTGGTCAACACCTTCCAGGATGTCAGCAGGGTCGCCTGGAAGCATCCCTCTACTTCTTCAGCTATACCCATGAAGTTGGACCGCCTTCACAGGGCCCCCAGGGAAGAACCCTTTCTGGGCGAACACCCCCGGCAGACTCTGTGGCGATCACAGCTGTGTATGATAGGTCGAAACGACCCAGGCACCTGAGCACTCAGCTTCCGGATAAGGAGTCTAAACAAATGGACCCAACTTGGCAGGAAGGTGTATGCCTCTTCCACTTGTAGCATACGCTCCCTAAATTTCCTCATGCACATGGTCCAGTTTCAAAATGCCCTCGGGGAACAGGGCATGGAAATTGCCCAGGCCCTGCCTGACATATCCCAGAAGGCAGAATTACTTAATCTTCCGAAAACATGATCTGACGTTGGCACTCACATCCTGTGATCCTCTTATGATTCAGCAGACACTGCAGCATGAACGATGGCTACGGGGGTTTGCATCAGAAGGCACTCCTGGCTCCGAGTTTCGGGTTTCTCCCAGAATGTCCAAGCTGGTATTGTGGATGCCCCTTTCAAAGGCTCGGTCCATGTGGAGAGTCTGAGAAGATTATCACTCATCTTCAAGACTCTGGCAATGTTATCCGGTCCATACAGACTATGGTACAGTCCAATCAGAAGCCCTTTCGGTGTTCCACTAGCCAGCAGCAACAGCAAGGAGCTTTTAAGCATAAGGCCTGCTCTCAGAGTCCCAAAGATTCCACTCCCAGAGCCGCCAAGTCCTTCCAGGCCACTCTGCCCAGCTGAAGTCCTGGGAGAGGTGGTGGGGTCGCTTTTCCCCTCTACCTAGAGGTATGGAGCAGAATCACAACCAACCGATGGGTCCTGCAGCTGATAAAAACGGGGCACACAATAGAGTTTCTGGAGGTACCCTCTAACAGCCCCCTGCTACCCTCCCACTGTTCTCCATCTCATGTAGCCCTCATCCAAGAGGAGATCCAGGCCCTACTGGACAAATAGGCAGTAGAACCGGTGCCAGCCTCCCAGAGGGGAAAGGGTTATTATTCGCACTTTTTCCTGGTTCCCAAGAAAACCGAGGATCTACGTCCCATCTTGGACCTCAGCAACCTGAACAAATATGTAGAGTACAAACGGTTCAGGATGGTAACCCTTCCAGGCCTAATCCCTCTGTTGCACCAAGGGGACTGGCTTTCCTCACTGGATATGCAAGATGCATGCCTTCACATCCTGATCATCCAGCCCCACAGCAGATTCCTTCATTTCCTTTTTCAAGGGCACCACTTCCAGTTCTGAGCCCTACCATTTGGGCTGTCCTCAGCACTTCAAGTCTTTACAAAGTGCCTCGCGGTACTGGCAAGGGGTCACTACATCTTCCTGTTCCTGGACAGTTGGCTCCATACAGCCTCCTTCAGAGAAAGGTTGCTACAGGCCATGGAAGATACTTTTTCCCTATTCTGAGACTTGGGAATCACCTTGAACCTTCCAGAGTCCTCCCCCTGGCCCTGCCAGAAGCTTCAGTTTATAGGAGCCCATCTGGACACTGTCCAAGGTGAGGCTTTCCTCCCCGCGGGCAGAGCAGATCGTCTTCAGGCTCATGCACGAGAAATCTATCTTCTGCCAGTACAGTCCCAGCCAGAACAGTTCTCAGGCTCCTGGGACACATGGCAGCAGCCATCGCAACTGTGCCATTGGCACACCTTCACTTGCGAGTGGTCCAGTGGCACTTGCGAGTACAGTGGGATCAGCACACAGATGATTTAGATCAGATTGTCAAAGTCTCGGATCCAGTCCATCAGACTGTCCAATGGTGGCTAACCCCCTCCAGCCTCTCCAAAGGCGTGCCCTTCCGGAGGTTGCCCCCCCACTCAATCCCTGAACTTGGATGCCTCCAACATGGGCTGGGGAACTCACTTCACAGACCTGCAGACTCAAGAACCATGGTCCACACTGGAGAAATCTCTCCAAATCAGTGTGTTGGAAATGAGGTCGATCCTCTACGCCATGCAAGCTCTGTAGACGGACCTAGCGCCAGGCCACCTACTCATCCATTCAGACAAACATGTTTGTGGTATTTTATATCAACAAGCTGGGGGAACTCATTTGTACCCTCTCTGCAGGGAAGCCAGGAGGGTATGGTCCTGGGCCATCGAGCATCAGCTGGAACTCTCAGCTGTTCATGTTCCAGGTGTACTAAACACATTGGCTGATGACCTCGGTTGATCTCTGTCCAAAGCCCACAAGTGGGCGCTCCTGTAATCAGTCGCAGAAGACGTCTTCAAGAGATGGGGCTGTCCCAGCCTGGACCTCTTTGCATCCCCATTCAACGCAAAACTGCCCAGTTCTAGAAGCGTGGATATGTTGTTCTATCCACACTTTTTGGCAGGTATCTTGCCGCTTTAAGATGTGCCAGAAAGTCTTCAAGTGGTCCTCCCACCAACCCGGGTGGTATAACCCTTGGCTCTGCCCCATGACGCCAGATATTCCTTTCTGCTGGAAGGTTCAGGTTCCCTCCTTGGTGCTCCTGCGTGTAGTAGGTCCCGGCTGTAGAATCTCGGATTCACTTCTAAAATTTATTTTAAAACTCTCTCGAGTTTTGTCTTCGCGTTCTTCTCTCACTACCACGATGGAAGACAAATCAGTTCCTGGGTTTCACCGGTGCCCCTGCAGTCAGAAGATATCTCACACCAATCCACATGCCGTGTGCGTCTGCTGTCTGGGACACGACCATGATCCGTAGAGTTGCGATCTCTGTCAGTTCTTTTCACATTTGGTTCTGGAAGGCCGCGCTGCCCGACTTCAGCTAGGGCAACCAGAAAAGCATTACCCTCCAGTTAAATCCAAGGATGTCTGTTGGGTGGTCTCCGCAGCTGCAGGGTCCACCGAGCAGCTGGAACAGCTTAAGACCTTCGAGGAGGAGGTGGCTCAGGCTGCGTCGCGCTCCTCTTCGGCTTTGGCCTTCATTTCTCTACAACTGGAATCCTTCTATTCGGCTTCCTTCAAGGAGTTGTGCCAGTCTCTCTCTACCAAGGGAGAGGGCCCTTTGGGGTCGCATGTTTCACACTCTCGGAAGAAGGAGTTGAAAAAGGACAGGTCACAACATCGATGCTTTTGGGACCGGGAGCGGTCCTGCTCACAGGAAACCCATTTCAACTTCAGTCGAAGTCACAGCCAAGGCTGCTGGTTTCATGGTAACCCCGTCAGGCCAGTCAGCTGACACGGCCGAGATTTTTTTCAAGCTGATCAGCGGGTTATCGCCCGATCTGGCTGACACTCTTTATTTCGGACGCCGGTGCTTCTAGTGCCCTCTGATGGGTTGGCTCAGCCCGCTGGGCAGGACCTGTCCCCAAAGGAACTTGACCAGGAGGAACCACGTGTTTCCCCGACTCCTGAGGTCCCCTGTCTGCCATGCCGATGGTCTGAGTCTTATTCCTCAACTTTGACATCGGACAAGACTCTCCCTTATCGGCAGTCTCGCTCCTGACGCCATACTAAGTGGCGGCGCCGCTCCTCAGGTGAGGAGAGGCTCCAGCGCAAGTTGTGTCACCGCTACAAAGACCTAATGTGGTTGCAGTTGGTCCTGTCCGGGTTGAAACCAATTCAGGTTTCTACCCCGGCCATTAAGTGGCTTTTGCCTGAGCGACCAGTGTCAGCCACCATCACCGAGGTGCCAGTTAAGGCCCTGCTAGCTCAGGTGAAGCCGGCTACTCCACCGTTCTGGGTGGAACCACCGCCCGAGCAACCGAAGTCCGGGGCTCCGACCAAGGAATCTTGGTTGGCCCAAGGCCTTCCCCATCGGTTGGCGGTCACTCTTACTCCCAACTACCCAAGGCGGGTTGAGAGTGACACGGGTGGTCGCCCGCTTTACAAGGGCTTCTTGGAAGACCAAAGAGTCCTCCATGGTCTCGCGTCCTGTCTACGCCGAGTCTCTTGGGGGTCTCTCTGTTGACGAGGGTCCTACCTCACTGATGGGTATTTGTCGGCTCATTTCAGAGTCCATGGGAATGGAGTTCTAGTCTGTGCAGAAACGGGTCAAGTATCCCCTCGCAGAGATTCTGGACAAAGGGGATACTCCTATGGAGGCCTTTCTGGTGGCTGAGGCCATTGTGGGCCCAGCTTTGGAGCTGTGGCTGCATCTTACTCCGCACCTTCTGCCCACATGGCCCTTAAGTATGGGGTCTCTTTCGGGGTTTTCGGAGCACCCCCCTGCAGTGGGGTTGATGGCCGACTCCATCTTTCGGCATTCAGGCAACAAAGGGGATGTGGTCAGATCCCCGGACAAGGAATCCAAACAATTGGGCCATTCTGGGAAGAAGGTGTATGCAGCCTCCTTCCTTGGCCTTCGTCAGGCCAGTTCAGCTGTTATCATGGCACATTTCTCCCATGCCCTCTTGAGCTTCCTGGACAAGGTGATCCCTCTTCTCCTGGCAGATCTCCAGACCACGGTCAAGCAGATCCGGGACCAAGGTAGGGCTGTGGGAAAGCAACAACTCCAGATGGCTCTGGATATTAGTGACTCCTGTGCCTATTTGGTAGCGGCCACACTGCTGTGCATTTTGACCTTTACGGCTGATACACAACACAGGCTGGCAGATGTTCCCTTCTTGGGCACTGACCTGTTCGGGCCCAGCAAGAAGGGCCTCCTCCAATGTATAGAGAAGTCCAGTGCCACCTTGGACTCCACCACATCTGCCTAGAAGGACAAGGGTCCCAAGCATCAGAACCGCATGCCCTTTATTCGTCCACTACTGCAGCCAGACCGGCCCAGCAGCAGGGCCAGCAGGCTCAATCTTGGCGTCCTCGGGCCAAGTCCATGGCCTCCTTGTTCAGGAAGCCCGGGGGGAAGGTCCCAGCAGCTCCTCTGCCAGGCCCTCCTCCAAGCCTGTCCACTGATGGGTTGGGGAGTGCTTCACTCAATCCCGTCACACTTCCCCTGGGACCTCTCATAGGGGGCCAGCTTAGCCTCTTTCTTTCTGCCTGGTCTGCTATCACCACAGACCATGGGGTTCTGGAAGTGGTCGGTTGAGGCCTGCCTCTGGAATTCAAACAGGCCTCTCCATTTTGAGCCTGCGCCTCACGTGGGGGATCTGGTGTCCGCAGCCTCTCAGTCGGCTCTCCGAGATGACTTCTCTCAGCTTCTCCCCAAGGAGGTGGTGCGCAAAGTAGCAGACCGCCTTCAGACCCAGGGTTCGTTTTCAGGTACTTCTTGGTACTGAAGCAGACGGGGGGCTGGCTCCTCATTCTAGATCTGCACGACCTGAACAAGTTCCTCAGGTCCTGCACCTTCTGGATGGTAACTCTGGCTCAGACCATACCATCCCTGGAGCAAGGCATGTGGTTCTGCTCCCTAGATCTTTGGGACGCGTTCTTTCACATCCTGATCTGTCCGTCCCATCGGTTCTTACGCTTCCAAGCTGAGGGAACCCTTTACGAGTTCCAAGCCATGCCATTCAGTCTATCTTCAGCCCCCAGGGTCTTCACCAAATGCATGGCAGTGGTGGCAGCTTACCTGAGGCGCCGAGGGGTCCGGGTGTACCCTTACCTGGACCGACTAGCTGATAGCAGGTTCCTCCAGGTGAGAGGTGGAGTGGTCCAGGGATCTGGCCCTCCAGACTTGCCTCGACCTTGGCCTATTCGGGAACTCATGCCTTCGCAGGTGATTCCATTCATCAAGACAGAGCTCGACTCCTGCCGAGCCAAAGCTCAGCTCTCGGCTGACAGGGCGGAGGTTCTCTCCTCCTTTGCTCAATCATTTCTGGTTGGGCAATTGCGCCCTGCCTGGGACTTCCTGTGTCTTCTGGGCTACATGGCCTGCACCAGTATGGTCAGATGGGCCCACTGGCATATGCTTTCCCTCCAGTGGGAACTGGCCAGCCAGTGGTCTCAGCACTCAGGTTATCTCGACCAGCTAGTCTCTGACCCAGACAATGTGGGATGGTCTCCACTGGTGGCTTGTCCCATCCCACCTGCAGGAAGGGATCCCATTTGTCCGCCCCGAGCCAGTGGTCATCCTGACAACCAAAGCCTCTCTGTTGGGGTTGGGCTCCCATCTTGGGGAACACAGAGCCCACGGGCTCTGGTCCCCCCAGGAGTCCCGATACCACATCAACCTGCTGGAGCTTTGAGTGGTTCGGCTAGCCCTGACCACATTCACTGTTTGGGGTCAAGTCCAGGTCCAGACGGACAACATCACGACTATGTACTGTCCCAACAGGCAGGGCGGGATGTGCTTCTTGCCTGTCTGCAAGGAAGCTCTCCGCATTTGGTCCCTTGTGCTCGGCCTGGAGGCAGATCTCCTAGCCATTCACGTGGCAGGAGCCTCGAATCAGCTGGCTGATGCCCTCAGCTGGATGGGTGGGGCATCTCATGAGTGGTCTCTCACTAGGAGGTAGTACAAGATCTGTTCTTCTACTGGGGCACCCCTCAGGTGGACCTGCTGCGCCTCCAGGGAGAATGCGAGCTGAGGCTGTATCATACTCGCTCCCATCAGTAGGGTTCACTGCAGGGGTGCCTTCTCAAGGCCATGGACCCAAGGCCTCTTCACGCATTCCCTCCCCTTCCCTTGTTTCACAAAGTGCTCATCAAGGTCAGGAGAGACAGGGAGCAGGTGATCCTGGTAGCCCTAGACTGGCCATGCCAGTTCTGGTATCCAGATCTCCTCAGCCTTAGCTGCAGGCTCCCAAGGTGGCTTCCAGCATGCCCAGACCTGATCTCCATCAATCAGGGTAAGGTACTCCACCTGGACCTTCAAGCCCTGCACCTGACGGCCTGGTTCCTGAGCGACTGGAGTTCTAGGCCTTGTTTCTCTCCAATGAGGTCCTCAGCATTGTTGAGGCTTCCCGTAAGGAATCGACGAGAAAGTGCTGTGCATTTAAATGGAAGAGATTCTTCATATGGTATCAGGGCAAAGGGTTGGACCCATCGTTCTGTCCAGTGGCTAGTATTTTGGACTGTCTGTGGACCCTCTCACAGTAGGGACTTTGGTCGACGACCCTAAAGGTGGACCTGGAAGCCATCTCTGCTTACCGGGTGCAGGCCAGTCAGCAGTGGGAGGCGCAGGAGAAGGTGGTCTGGCGCTTCTTCAAAGGCCTAGATCACATATACCCTCTGGTGCGTGAACCTTCACCTCCGTGGGATCTACTGCTGGTTTTGGCACAGCTCATGGGCAAGCCATTCAAACCGATGCACAAATGTGACATCACATTTGTCATGGAAGACCACCTTCTTGGTGACTAGCACATCAGCCAGAAGGACTGGGGAGTTACAGGCACTCTCTATCGAGTGTCCTTACCTGGTCTTCCACAGGGATAAGGTTGTCCTGCGCCCCCACATGAAATTCCTTCCGAAGGTGGTGTCAGAGTTTCACCTTAACCAGGTGATTAATCTGCCGGTGTTCTACCCCAGTCACACCTCGGAGGCCGAGTACAGACTCCATAACTTGGACCCGAGACGAACGTTCGTCTACTACAAAGAGCAAACGGCGTAAGTTTGGGGAGAGGGTCACCAGCTGTTTGTCACCTATGCTGAAACCGCACCTGGCAGACCTGCAGCCAAGCGGACAATAGCGCGATGGATTACATCTTGCATTGACCTCTGGTATAGGTTGGTGGGTAGGGAGCCTCCTGTAGGGCTTAAGGTTCATTCCACCAGCCATACCGCTGCATCGGTGGCTGCTTCTAGGGGACATCCCTATCCAGGAAATGTGCAGGGCTGCTACCTGGAAATCCGCACACACCTTCATTTCCCATTACCGCATCAACCTTGAGTCACGCCAGGATGCAGGTTTTGGAGCCTCAGTTCTCCAGTCCCTCTTTCCTAAGTAGAAGGTGTGCATCTTGCCTCCCTCCCGGAGAACTGCTAGGAGTCTGCCAAATAATGTGGGTAGAACAACATATACATGATCCTAGAAAAACAGGTTACTCTCCTGTAACAGTAGTTCTAGGAGTGGTATATGTTGTTCATCCACACTGACCTCCCCGGCTTCGACGCACTCACCTGGCTTTCAATGGGCCATGATCTGGCATCATGGGGTGGAGCCGAGGGTTATACCACCTGGGTGGGAGGAGCCAGCTTGAAGACTTTCCGGCACATCTTAAAAATGGTGAGGTACCTGCCAGGAAGTATGGATGAACAACATATACCACTCCTAGAACTACTGTTACAGGTGAGTTTTCCTGCAATAAACTTGAACTTGAGTAACTTGTTTTTTCTGCTTACTAGATCCAGGGCCTGGTGTTTTCTGGCGAAATGCGTTGTCCCTTTGCTGGACAGGGAGATTCCTATACACTTTTCCTCACTTTCCACTGATCCAGAGGGTCCTTCTCAAGCTGCAGTCGGTGGGAGCGGACAAGATCCTGATTGCTCTCTACTGGCCTCAACAGATTTGGTTCCCCCTACTGCAACAGTTGGCAGTGGATCCCCCAATCCCTCTGTCTCTGAGGTCTTGCTCTCCCATGAGAGAGGAACACTAGTCTGCCCTGACCTGAAATCACTGCACCTGCGTGCATGGCTCCTACGGACTTAGCCATCACTCGTTTTGATGTCTCTGCAAGAGTGGCAGATGTCTTAGTTGCAGCATGGAAGCCGTCAACTAGAGCCACCTATGCGATGAAGTGGAAGCGATTTTACATCTGGTTCTCCACTCACCACCTTGACCCCTTCACCTGTCTGGTAAACTCGGTCCTCAAGTACCTTCTGTCCTTATCAGACTCTGGCCTTAGCTACTAGTCTATCAAGGTGCATCTTTCCGCTGTGTCCGCATACCATGCACCAGTACAGGGCAAGACCCTTGCCCAGCTCGATTTACCCTGCACCTTCTTGCGGGGTATCTTATATCTGAAGCCCCCTGTTAGGGACCATGTCCCTCCATGGTACTTTTGATTGTTTTGGAGAAACTTACTTTGCCTTCCATCGAACCAGACACAGATTGTGAGCTGTGCTTTCTGTCGTGGAAAGCATTGTTTTTAGTTGCAGTTATTTCTGCTCAGAGAATTTCTGAGTTTCTGGCTCTGATGTGCAAAGAGCCCTATCTATTTTTCCACAAGGGCCGGGTATCCTTGCTGACCAAGCCCAAGTTCCTGCCTGAGGTGGTGTCCAAAGTCACCCTTAACTAGGGCATTCATCTTCCTGTTTACTATCCATTGCTCTCTAATTGAGGGAGTCTCTCCTTCACACTCTGGATGTTCACTGGGTGCTCCGTTACTATCGGACTCATACCTGGGATTCCAGAAAGTCTGATCAGTTATTCGTTTCATTCACCCCAAGAACTTTAGGGGTGCCTGTTTGTAAGCAACCTTTATCTAAGTGGTTGGTTCACTATATTGTTTACTGTTACCAGAAATATGACAAGCCTTTACCGGGCTCTGTTAAAGGCCATTCCACCAGAGGAGTTGCTGCTTCCTTTGCGTCTCTGGGAAAAGTGTCAGCGGCAGATATCTGTGCATTTGCCACCTGGAATAAAGTCCACACCTTCATTAAACATAGTTTGGACATTGCTTCCAGGCGTAGGACAGGCTTTGGCCTTGCTGTCCCTTCAGGCCCTTCTGTCATGAGGAACCCAGCCTTCTGCCCTTTCATCAGGATTTGTCCTTGTACTGCTTGGGACTCAGTCCTTATGGTGTAACCTCCTGCAAGAGCTTCTCCTCCTCCTCCTCGAAGTGAGATAGTACAGTTACGTAAGAACTTACTGCAACAATAGATCTTCAAGAGGAGCTCTTGCAGTAGGTGCTGCTTTCCTGCCATCTTTCCCCTGGTCTCTTTTTCTGTATCATCAGCTGTTCCATCTTACCTCCTCGGCTTGAGGAGCCTCCTCGGTTCTTTGTTCTCTAACTGTGCTGGGGTCATTGGCGGGAGAACTGAGGTGGTGCTGGGGGACCACCCCTTTTGTACTGTACATGATGTCAGGAGCAGTCCCCCATTGTATACTGCTAGCTAGAAGTTTTCTGTGGGGTCCTGGCACCTGCCAGCATCAGTCCTTATGGTGTAACCTGCTGCACGAGCTCTTCTCTGTTATGGTAAGTTCTTGCGTAACTGTACTATCTTTTTCAAGGACATTCACCTTCCATTTAACAACACCTCTAGAAACATAAGTCATTGGCCTTAGGACAACTTGGAAACTTTTGCCAGCTGGGGATGCCAACGTTGACATATGTCAACATCTCCTATATGATGTGGGCTGCCTCATCCTTCCTCAGTTCTGTCTCCTGCCATCAACTGCTCTTTGATCACGAAAGAAAATGTGCCAAAACAGTCGCTTTTAGTTAGTGTTTTCATTTTTTTTTTTTATTTTTTGCATGTCCTCATCAAAGGAACCCCTATTCCGTATCTGTTACGGTAAAGTTACATTTGTAAGGACATTGCTGATGCACTATGTATGCTACCCAGGTCTATTGCATGATGTGAAAAACTGCGCCATTTGCCAAGGCTTTACCCAGGCTGTGAGGAGACGTCATCAGAAAGCCCTAGAAGCCTTCCTTCAAAGAATGGAAAAATTATTTTAAACCCCAGGAAATCTTACCGTATTCTGACAAAAGCAGTATGATCTCACCATTGGACTGCCCTGGAGCTGAAATGGTTAATAGAACCTATGCTAATGATGGAATGCTAGGCTCGAGCTTGGTTTTCAAACCACTGTACCTGGAATACATCTTGCAACCATCAGAAAGACATCTCCGGAGAGCTCTCCTTCACTTCAACTGAAGAAGTTATTTTCTCGGTTTAAATTGTCCGTTTTATTTTTCTTGATTTTTGAAGCACTGTCCTTGGTTCACAGGTAGAATTAGGTAGTGTTAATTTGGTAAGTTTTATCAGTTCCTGTCCAGTTCTCCCTAACTGGGAAGGAACCGATGCTTTGATTTGTACTTATTTAGTGTTATTTTTTTTAACGTCTGGTAAGGTGGTTTAGTTAATTTAAACTTATAGTAATTTTATTAGCTTTTTCCAGATCTACACTTACACACATATGACAAGTACAATACAATAACTTTAATAAATTAAAAAACTAGCATTACTGAAGAACATTAAAACAAAAGGCATAAAAAGAAAGGAGTCTCTCCACCCCCAAATTATAAAAACAGAAACTAACGGTCAAGGGGGAGTGAGAGGGGGACAGCAGAGAATTAAAACAAAACTAAATCCTGGACTGGAGTTAGAGCACCTAGGAGTGGAGTGGTTCAAAGTTGTATCCAATTTTATAACCCTACATAAAAGAATATAGTAATGAACACGAGGGGTCGCTAGTTCAGAGCTTCTATATACTAATAATGGGTTAATTTATTTAAAACAAACAAGGGGAGACAAAGCTTTATAACTGCCCTCGAAGACAGTTGAGGGCAAGTCCTAACGCTTGGGGGGATCCCCCCTCTAATAGCAAAGCTCTGTTGAAATTAGGAACGTTGAGCTAAAATCTTCAGCACAGTTTTATTTTCTTTCTCTGCTTGATAATAGAAAAAGGGTAACCATCTCCCTATGAATTTTTGATTTTGCAATCTCAAATGTGCAGTGTGTTTCTCCATTTCTTGTACCTGAATACAAGTAGAGTACCATATGTCAAGAGTTGGGGGAGCTTTAATTAACCATTTTTTGTGATAGCTTTCTGAGCCACTGCCAGAAGAATAAAGAATAAGTATATTTGTGCCTTGGTCGAGATTGGTGGGGGGAGGCCCAACAGCCAATACTGTGGCTCTTGTGGAATTTGCACTTGAAACATTTTCTCGATTTCCTGAACTATCTGTTGCCAGAACTCTTGTATTTTTGACAACCCCCAAAAATATGGGCATGCGTGCCCCTCTCACCACAGCCCCTCCAGCAGAGATCTGAAATGGTGGTACCATAGTGTTTAGTGATAACCGGAGTGCAGAAGAATCTCATATTTACTTTCCAGCTGGACTCCCACCATGAGGGTGAGGCTGAAGTTACATGTATCCCATCCCAGATTTGCTGCCATTCTTTCTCCCCTAAGGAGTAGTCCAACTCCTCAGACCACCTGGTCTCTAAACTCCCCATAAGAACAGGTTCCCTGTCTGAGAGGAAAGAAACCATTTTTGAAATAATTTTCCCCATATCCTCACCAGCTAGTAATGGGAAAAGGAAGCTCATTAAAGGGTTAAGGTCATTTAGTTCTGCAATAGTCAGATTTTTACCAAGTATAAAATGTAAGTTCCAAAAATCGAAAGTGGTCCCCGGGGATCTGAACTCCCTAGCTAGCTGTTGAAAATGTGAGATGTGAGTCATTTAGCTGTCCTTAACAGTGAAGGCCTGCCCATTCCTGTCTATAAAAGCCAGGGTCCAAGTGATTTGGGGGAAGTCCACACAAGCTCTGATAGGAGTCTGGGTGGATAACCTCAGTTGTAAACCCACATTTTTTGTAATCCAGGCCCACACCTGTTTTAATACCATCGACCAGTGGTTAGTCAACCAAAATTTCGACAAACCATCCTGGTCTACAAAAATAATATCTGCTAACTGAACCCTTGGTATGGCTGATTTCTCCAATGCTGTCCACATGGGCTGATCTTCACCAGGTCACTGCTGGCCTAAGACCTGGAGCTGAGCCGCCCAGTAGTATCTAATAAAGTGAGGGAGCCCCAGGCCCTCCCTCCCTTTAGCCCTCTGTAATGTCTGCCATTTAATCTTTGGTGGTTTATGGGTCCAAACGAATTTAGAAGTGACCGATTTCAGGCTCCTACAGTACGAAACCGGGGGTTTTAGTGATAGTACTGAAAAAAGGAACAGGAGGCGGGGCACTACATTAATTTGTACTGTATACATCCTGAAGGCGATAAAGGGAGCTCCTTCCATCTATTGTAATCCATTTAAATATTCTGGAGCAATTTAAGATAATTAGTGTTATATAATTTATCTGGTATCCAGACTCCCAGATAACAAAAGCCATCATTAGCCCATTTAAAGTGACCCACCCGAGGAAGTTCCCTATTCCCTTGCATTGAGACAGGGAGCACTTCAGTTTTATCTTCATTGATCTTAAACCCAGAGACAACGCCAAATTCTTGTATCGGGGCTAAGACACTGGGGATTGAATGTTCCGGATCCAAGTATAATAATGTGTCGTCTGCATACAGAGAGATCTGGACCTCTGTCCCTCCCACCCGAATCCCCCTATATTGTTCTGATTGCCTTATTTTGGCCGCAAAAGGCTCCATGCTCAAGGCAAATAGCAGAGGGGAGAGTGGACACCTCTGCCTAGTTCCTGGTGTTATTTCAAATCTTTCAGACAGTATTCCATCTACTCTAACCCTGGCCCCTGGGTTGCTGTACAAATTAGAGATCCAGTCCCAAAATTTGGTTCCAAACCCAAACTTAGCCAGAGTTTTGTTTAGAAATAGCCAGTCAAGGTGGTCAAATGCCTTTTTGGCATCTAGTGCAATTACCGCCCTAAGATTAAGGGAGGGTCCAGTCACCAGCACATTTAAAAATAACCGAATATTATCTTGTATGTGCCAGCCAGGGATGAACCCTGTCTGGTCTCCATGTACTAGATCTGGGATCAGCCCCTTTAATCTCTCTTCAGTCAGTTTTGCAAATATTTTTGCATCAACGTTTAATAAAGAGATTGGTCGATAACTGGCACAATCCATAGGGTCTTTCCCTGGTTTGGGCAAGACTGAGATGGTGGCTTCTTTCCAAGTATCTGGGATTATACCCTTTTCATGCACTTCATTACATACTTTCAACAGAGTCTGGATTAATTCCTTCTGAAACATCTTATAAAATTCCACAATGAACCAGTTGGGTCCGGGGGACTACCTGGAGCTTAACGACTTGATCACCAGATCTCATTCTTTTTCAGTAAATGGTTTTTCAAGGCTAATAGCTTGTGCCCTGGTCAGTGTGGGGAGTTGCACAGTGTTTAAGAATCTGTCTATGTCCTGTTCATGATCAGGTTATCTCTCTCGAGTGTACAGTTGAGAAAAAAAATCAACAAAAGCCCCTGCTATATCTGAGAGTGCGGACCAGAGTCTCCCCTGAGTTTCTTACAATAAACTTTTAATTTTTTGGATGAACCTATCCATTTCTTGTTTTTTTAAGGTGCATAACCAGTAGTTTTCCTGCGCTTTCCCCACCTTCATAATATTTTTGGTTGATAAATCTCAGGGAATTAAGGGTATTGTGCAACATTAATTTGTTATATTCTTCCTGGGCCTCTTGTAATTTTTGATAAGTGGAGGAGGCACGGGTGAGTTTATGGTCTGTCTCTAAAGAGGCAATAGCATTTAGGGCCTGTGCAATTTTTGTCTTATGCATCTTGTTCTTATATGCTGTGTGGCTAATAAATTTGCCCCTCAATACTGCCTTGAGACCATCCAAGATAAATTTCAGTTACGTGTCCGATTCCCCATTTTCCTCCAAATACCATTTAATCTCATCCTTAACTGTAGTAATCAAAGTTTTATCTGCTAACAACCCGACGTCTAATCGCCATGTCCCACTCGTGGCAGGCAGTTCCCATACCACCTTTGCCTGGACCTAATTTAAACTTTTTGATAATATTTACCAAGGTAATTCTTGGTTAACTTCGGTTCTAACCAACCGATAAATGTCACAGCCTAAGAAACTAACGGGCCCCACAGGTTTCCAACATTGTACAGAGTGTGGGGAACTGTTCGCTAAAGCAGATCCTCATTTGATTTGTGTTACTTGGGGTTTTATCACCTCAAGGAGGGCTGTGAAATTTTTAAAAAATGTCCCTCAGTTGACGCTTGATAGGCGTCAAACATCTACAGGAGTAAATGTCTGCGAAAACTGCTGAACCGGTAGCAGACACTCATAAGGGACCGGGGGACCAGCCCTCTGACAAGGGTGACTGCTCATCTATTAAAAGAAAACATTATAGTAATCTTGTTTCTTCTAAGGGAATCTTACTGTAGTCTGACAATTGTAGTATGGTCTCACCATAGGACTGCCCCAGAGCCGAAATGATTAATAAAACCTATGCTAATGATGGAATGTTAGGCTCAAGCTCAGTTTTCAAATTACTGTCCCTGGTTGCACTTCCTACAACTGTCAGATTCTTACGAAGCATGCAGAAGCTAAAAATACTAAGCTACTTAACTAATCCTAACTACCCTAACTAGGGTAGGAAAAACACCTTCAAATAACTAAGGACAATACTAAGACTCAAGTCAACAGATGCCCAATAAACTAATAGGTACCCACAGGTTTTCAACATCAATAACAGGCAGTTGGCAGTGGTCCTAGCAGGGGAGGAAGGGTGGGAGCTCAGAATATAGTAAGATTCCCTTAGAAGAAACAAGATTACTATGATAAGTAATGTTTTCTTCAAACCCCAGGAAATCTTACTGTAGTCTGACAAGTCTAGACTACCCAAGCATTGCCTTTGGAGGTGGGCAGAGAACCTATTTAGGAATCAGGCTCTGCAAAACTGCTGTGCCAAAGCTGGCATCACTCCTAGCCTGGTTATCCAAACAATAATGCTTAGTGAATGTGTGGCCTGTTTTCCAGGTAGCTGCTTTAAAGATTTCCAATAGAGGGATATCTCTTGAAGCTGCTATAGATGCATTGTAGAATGGGCCCTGAGCCCTCGAGGGGGCTGTTTGCCCATTTTGCCATAACAGAGCTGGATACATGCTATAATCCATCTTGTTATGTCTCTCTTAGTGGTAGGTTTACCTTTTCCCACTTCCCCCATAAGTCAAAAAGAGTTGGGTTTTATCCTCTCTATGACTCTCTGTATGTTCCAGATAGTAGTTGATAGCTCTTTTAACATCCAAGTTATGCAGTCTGCATTCACCTGAAGTAGAATGGTTAGTAAAGAAGACTGGAAGTGTGATGGACTGATTAACATGAACATCTGAAACCACCTTTGGAAGGAATTTATTATTTGTCCTAAGGACCACTTTGTCCCTATGGAATGCCACATAATCAGGCTCCATGGACAAGGCCTGGAGTTCACTGATCCTCCTGGCAGAGGTAATGGAAACCAGGAACACAGTCTTCCAAGTCACATACTTGAGATTAGCTGTTGCCATGGGTTTGAAGGGTGGTTGCATAAGCTGTGCTATGCAAATGTTCAGATCCCACACTGGAGTGGGAGTTCTATGAGGTGGGTGCAAATGCAGCAATCCCCTTAAGAACCTCCTAAACATAGGATTAGAGGCCAAGGATGATGTCTTACCTGCTCACAGGTAAGTGGAAACTGCAGCCAAGTGCACCTTCAATGTGGAAGCCATTAAACCTAGAGAATGCAGTTGGGTAAGGTAATCCAGAACTACAGGCAATCCTGCCTGATTATGGACCAGGTTTTTATTCCAACACCAGATAGAAAATCTTTTTCACGTGGAAGAATGCAATTTTTTGGCAGAGGGTTTTCTAGAAACCCTGAGGACCTCCATGATACTTTCTGAGAGATGCAGATTGGCATACTCTAGGTCCTCAAGTGCCAGGCCTTGAGCCTGAGGGACCGAAGGTTCAGATACAGGATCCTACCCTGGGATGAAGTCAGTAGGTTGTGCCTCCTGGGTAGGCTGACTGGCTTGGCTATTGATAGATTCAGTGCCATGGAGTACCAAGGTTGCCTGGCCCAATCTGGAGCAATTAGGATCATTGTGGTAGACTGGGATTTGAGCTTGATCAGAACCATTAGTAACAAGGGAAACGGAGGGAAGGCATACAGAAACTGCTCTGTCCAGTCCAGAACTAGTGCATCCAGTGGTACTGAACCTGCCACTGGTGGCCTGCAGCAATATCTTGGTAGCTGTTTGTTGTCTGTTGAGGCGAAAAGGTCTATCTCTGGAGTCCCCCACCTTTTGAATACCACTTGTAGTACTTGACTGTTCAGGGACTATTCGTGGTGGCTCTGATGTATTCTGCTCAGTGTATCTGCCAAGACATTGTCTTTGTCTGGCAGATGAACAGCTGACAACTGGATATTTAGTGAATAAGCTAGAGTCCATATCTTCATGGCCTCTGTACATGGTATACGGTCAAAATCTCGCAACTCTTATATAGCGAGTCAATATAACGCAGACTTAACAGCGTGGGTATTTAATAGCGCCTGTCATTCAAGAGAACGTCTAAAATAATGTGTCGATCGCTGCTACCTAGCAAAACATTGGTCCCACTACAGACTTAAGAGCACATTAATTTGCACTGGGTAATTTGTATGCCAAAGATATGGTTGTTTTGACACTATTTAACACATTAATAAATGATTACCTTGCATTCAAAATGGATTCCTTGCTTTTGTGGGTGTGGGTAGGTCCTGGGAACTAAACAGTAGTACTTGGATTCCTGAGGAAAAAATTAGTTATGGACAAAATGAGAACAACAGAGATGACAGTCCCCATCACCTTTCGGAGATATCATTCTGAGATAGCCAAACACAGGTAACAAAAGATGGCCTACTAGACAACAGTGAGTACAGATTTAAAAAACGGTATTGTGGATCACGCTGAATTAATGTTACGCTATTTAGGCAAGCACGAATGAGGTAGCACTGAATTGACTTGCGCTATTAGGGACGCGCTATATTGACACTATCCCTCTGTACATAGAGAAGTGGACCTTGTGCCTGTAGGAAGGGAACTTCCTGTTTGAGGTTCTCTTCTTCTCGCCACCACTGCAGAGCCTGCATGAAAGTTTGGGTTATTAGAACCAGCTTTGACAGAGAATCTTTCTTTTGGAGCCAGTATTGTCTTAGATGATATTGAATATCTCTCATCTGAAACCTTGTTCCTAGCACTGTAGTTGTTGATGCTGCCATGTGGCCCAACAACTGTAGGAAGTGCGTGGCAGGCCTGAGGCTGCCAGGTTTGAAAGAGCTTGCCAACTGTACCAATTTGCTTGCCCTATCCTGCGGGAGAAAAGCTTTTCTTTGCACTGAATCCAGTTGGGCCACTATAAATTCTAGGTGCTGCACTGGTTGCAGCACTGACTTTTTTTGATTTAGTAACAACACCAGGTACTGCAGGAGATCCAGTGTGAGCACCAGGGACTGCTTGACCTGTTGAGCATTTTGCCCTACAACTAACCAGTCATCTAGGTAGGGAAATACTGCCACTCCTTGTCTCCTTAGGTGTGCCACAACTACAGCCAGACATTTTGTGAACACCCTTGGAGCAGAAGTGATACCGAAAGGCATTGTTTTGAACTGGTAATGGCCTGAGGGCAGTTTGAACCTCAGCAATTTTCTGTGTGACTGCCTTACTGGGATGTGGAAGTATGCATCCTAGAGGTCTTGGGATGCAAACCAGTCCCCTTGCTTTAAAATTTGCAGAATTGTAGACAGAGTGACCATTTTGAATTTTGGAATCCGTAAATGCATGTTCAGATGTCTGAGATCCAATATGGGTCGCCACTCCCGTTTTCTTGATAGTGAGGAAGTACCTTGAATAGAGGCCTTTCCCCCTCTGCTGCAGGAGAACTGGCTGTATTGCCCCTAGGGATAGGAAGTTTTTATACTTTCTCTAGCAACACAGACTCTGCTGGGGATGAAGGCCGAAAAACTTTTGCCCTCAGCCTTGGTTTTAATTTGAAAGTGTCAGACCTTGGCCCACTACCTCCAGGACCCACTTGTCTGTAGTAATGAATTTCCATTCCTGAAGGTAATGGGTCAACCTGCCTTCTACTGGTACTGGGGAGGCAACCCGAGCAGACCCCTTAGGGTGTCTGCTTAGGTTGGGAAGCTGCCTTAGTGCTAGGGGCTATCCAGTTATCACCCCTTCTGACCCTGCCTCTAATGTAGCCCCTCTGCTGCTGGTATTGGGGGTAAGCTTGGGTCTGAAAGAATTGTCCATAAGACCTGCTTCTGGAACCCCTGGCTTGCTGCTTATGGAGTGTAGAGGACTTCTCTTTAGCAGTAGCACTTTGACAGGCTGTTTTGTACTCATCCATTTTCTTCATGTAAGCCTCTGTCTGCTCACCAAACAGAGACAGGCTGACAGGGAAAGTCCATTGCTTTGGACTGGGTGTCCTGAGTCAGGTTAGTTGTCTTGAGCCAGGCAAACCTTCTTAGAGATATAGAAGAGGCCATTTGTCTGGCAGCAGTATCATTACTGTCTACTGCCTTACGAAATTGCACTTTAGATGCCTCTATGCACCTTTTTGCAGCTTCTTCCTTGTCTGCTGCCATAGGGGCAGCCACTGACTTCCATCACAGTGTTCCACAGAATCCTCTGATACCCTGCAACATAGGCCATATAAGATGCCTGCCTTATGGACGTACTTGGAGGAGGGGGGAGAGGTCTCTTTGTACTACTCGATCTTGGTCGCTTCCTCTTCTGGGCTTGGGGAGGTGAGAGTCCCCAACCCCTGTGCTAGAAATTCCTTGAAGGTTTGGAAGGTTGCTTACCAAAAATTGGGGGAACAGAATTGCACTTCACCAGATACCACCCTGGGGATGTTGGTGAGAGGAAAACAGATTCCTTATATATCTAGACAACACCTCTATGCATGGTCTGGAGGGGGACTATTCAAAGCCCAGCAAGTGTTGCGGGGGGGGCGGGTCCTCCCTTTTCAGGAGTTATAGGAGACATATGGGCTATCCACCTCACACTATTTTACATATTTGAAATTGAAGACGATTGAGCGTCAATTGGTGGAGGGGAAGGGCCTAGCAGAGATGCATTATTCCCCTTTGGAGGAGATGTTTGGGAGGTTCTCCAGCCTGGAGTCATTTAGACCTTTGAGATCCTGTTACAGACTTCTTATGGGCTCCCTAGAGATCCTATTGGAGGCAATAAAACACCACTGAGACACAGATCTCTACTCAGATGGTGTGACGGGAAGAGACTGGACCCTTAAACAGAAAAATGTACTTTGTTGCTCTGTTAATAACAGACTGTAGACCCTCCAGTACAACATCATGATGAGGGCATACTTTACCCCAGAAAGAGCATATCAAATAAATCCTGAGTCCTCCCAGTTTTGTCCCCGATGTAATATTCATGTGGGCACTTTCTTCCACATAATATGGGAATGCCCTAAGATCCAACCCTTTTGGTTGGTAATAATGGCAATACTTGCCAAGACCCTTTCTGCATACATCAGATTGGACCACTCAGAGATCCTTTTGGGACTCCCAGGATTGGGAGGATGCCACCCCCTTGATGGGAATAAACTGAAAAGAATACGGGCGGTGGTAGGGATGAGAGAAGCGTCAATACACTGGAATCACCCAAAGCCACCCTCGATCATCGCATGGTTGGTGGAACCACTGTGTATAATGAAGCTCAAGCACAGTCAATATATGGTCTTGGGCCAAAGGCACAGATACGAAGAAGTATGGGCACCATTGAAGAGAGCCCTGGCGGCCAACTGGTTTCCAGTATTGTAAGGGTTGGCAAGAAAGGGAACGGATTAGAAACCCCATGGTGGGATAATTTTTTGGTGTATAAACCTGTGTGATGACTGACATTTCAGGAGCACAAGATTAAGATTCTTAGCTAATTAAAATAAAGATGCCAGGCTTAATATATGGAGTACTGTTACCTTCAATCTAAAGTGACCAAAAACCAATTTAATGTTTTTAGACATGATTGATGTAAGATAGAACATCTGTACTATTACAGGGACCTGTGTGTATCTGTGTGTCCTAGTTAACAAAGTTTACAAAAAAAAAAAAAAAGATGCCTGCCTTAGTGCAAGAGAAGACCCTAGATACTGTTTTTTGGCAATAGAATCTATCCTTCTGGAGTCTTTATCAGGAGGATGTGAAGCTAAAGGAATGCCATTCTTATCACAGGCTGCAGCCTGCACCACTCCTTCATGGCTAGGGTGTCCAAACAAGAATTCTACTCCACCCTTAGCCACCCACTACTTTTTATCTACCTTTCTTTCCGGGGTGGAATGGAAGTGGGGGTATGCAGTACTTTCAGTACCTGTTTCTTTAGGGATTTATGGATGGTTAACAAAACCCTTTTAGAGGTTGACACACCCATTATCTCTTTGTAATCTTGTTCTTCCTCCTCATCAGTGGATTCTTGAGTGGGAAGGTCCAAAGACAGATCCACCTGCCTAATGAACTGAAAATAAGATGTATAATCCTCAGTTCCCTTATCAGGGGAATCAGGTCTGTGAGGATCTGGGGAGATATCTGGTTCAATGGGCTCCACATAGTCCTCTTCTTCCCCATCGTCATCATCTTCATAATATTTCTCTGCACAAACCACAACTTCGGGTTCCCCTGAACCAAGAACCAAAGCAGAGCCTGTAGTAGCCAAATGGAGTCGTTTTTCAACCGAGACTGGTTTGGTCTGCAAGGACTGAATTATGTGAATCGCGTTCACTATCTCCTCAGTGGTTGGAACAGATGCCTTCAGTTGTGGTTCAACTGCCGTGTTTTTTTTTTCTTTTGCCTGAATCTGCCAGGTCAGCAGCTCGTCCGGCAGATCTCTTTTTAGTAGATGAGCAGTCACCCTTGTCAGAGGGCTGGTCTCCCGGTTCCTTATGCGTGTCTGCTACCGGTTCAGCGGTTTTCTCAGACATTTTCTCCTGCAGTTGTTTAAATCACCTATCAAGCATCTACTGAGGGAAAATTTTACAAATTTCACAGTCTTCCTTGAGGTGATCAAACCCCAAACACGTAACACAAATTAAATGAGGATCTGCTTTAGTGAACGGTTCCCCACACTCTGTACAATGTTGGAAACCTGTGGGGTCCATTTGTTTCTTAGGCTGTGACATTTATCGGTTGGTTAGAACCGAAGTGAACCTTAAAGAGAGGAGACTTAACTGAGAAGATGAAATCCCTCAAATAATATTATTAGATAAGAAGGAACAAACAAACATAAAGGGTAAATAAGTTGTGATTTATAAAAAGGAATTGGAGCTTTACCTTTCAGCTGGTCTCTGACCAAATAGTTGCATAATTTTTCGTAACAAACATTTAAACCTCAGGGTGAATTACATAAACTGTCACAAGCATAAAATGACTCAAGATGTGTGGCGATATAATTAAATGTTTGACATGTACTCTTGATATGTGTAACAAAAACCTTCTAATAAAAAAGACATTTCAAAAAAAAGAACTGAAGTGAACCAAGAATTACCTCAGGAAAATATCAAAAAGTTTAAATTAACTAAACCGCCTTACCAGACGGAAAAAAGTTAAACTAAATAAGTACAAACCAAATCAAAGCATCGGTTCCTTCCCAGTTAGAGAGAACCAGAGAGGAACCAATAAAACTTACCAAATTAACACTAACTAATTCTTCCTGTGAACCAAGGACAGTACTTCCAAAATCAAGGATTGATGAAGACTCCAGGAGGATAGATTCTATTGCCAAAAAACAGTATTTGGGGTCTTCCCTGGCAGTAAGGCAGGCATCTTACATATCCTATGTTGCAAGGTATCAGAGGACTCTGTGGAACACTGTGATGGAAATTACAAAGTCAGTGCCAGTACCTATGGCAGCAGATTTGGAATAAGCTGCAAAAAGTGGCATAGAGGCATCTAAAGTGCAATTTTGTATGACAATAGACAGTAATGATACCGCTGCCAGACAAATGGCCTCTTCTGTATCTCTAAGAAGGTTTGCCTGGCTCAGGACAACTAACCTGACTCAGGACACCCAGTCCAAAGCAATGGACTTTCCCTGTGAGCCTCTGTCTCTGTTTGGTGAGCAGACAGAGGATTACATGAAGAAAATGGATGAGTACAAAACAGCCTATCACAGTGCTACTGCTAAAGAGAAGTCCTCTATACCCCATAAACAGCAAGCCAGGGGTTCCAGAAGCAGGCCTTGTAGACCATTCTTTCAGCCCCAAGCTTACCCCAGTACTAGCAGCAGAGGGGCTACTTTAGAGTCAGGGGCAGAAGGGGTGGTAACCGGATAGCCCCTAGCAATCAGCCAGCTTCCCAACCTAAGCAGAAACCCCGAGGGGTCTGCTTGGGTCACATCCCCAGTACCAGTAGGAGACAGGTTGGCCCATTACCTCCAGGAATGGGAATCCATTACTACAGACAAGTGGGTCCTGGAGGTAGTGGGCCAAGGTCTGACCCTCACTTTCAAATTAAAACCAAGGCTGAGGGCAAAAGTTCTTCAGCCTTCTTTCCCAGTAGAGACTGTTGCTAGAGAATAAAGTATTAAACCCCCTATCCCTAGGGGCAATAGAGCCAGTTCCCCTACAGCAAAGGGGGAAAGACCTCTATTCATGGTACTTCCTCACTATCAGGAAAACAGGAGTGGTGACCCACATTGGATCTCAGACATCTGAACAAGCATTTACTAAAACCAAAATTCAAAATGGTCACTCTGTCTACAATTCTGCCTATTTTAAAGCAAGGGGATTCAGTTGCATCCCTAGACCTCAAGGATGCATACTTCCACATCCCAGTAAGGCAGTCACACAGAAAATTGCCGAGGTTCAAACTGCCTTCAGGCCATTACCGGTTCACGGCAATGCCTTTCAGTCTCACTTCTGCTCCAAGGGTGTTCACAAAATGTCTGGCTGTAGTTGTGGCACACCTAAGGAGGCAAGGAGTGGCAGTATTTCACTACCTAGATGACTGGTTAATTGTAGGGCAAAATCCTTAACAGGTCAAGCAGTCCCTGGTGCTCACACAGGATCTCCTGCAGTCCGTGGAGTTAATAAATCAAAAAAGTCAGTGCTGCAACCAGTGCAGCTCTTAGAATTTATAAGGGCCCAACTGGATTGAATGAAAGGAAAAGCTTTTCTCCTTCAGGAAAAGGTAAGTAACTTGGTACAGTTGGCATGCTCTTTCAGCCCTGGCAGCCTCAGGCCTGCCAGACACTTCCTACAGTTGTTGGGCCACATGGCAGCATCAACAACTACAGTGCTAGGAGCAAGATTTCAGATGAGAGATTTTCAATATCATCTAAGACAATACTGGCTCCAAAAGAAAGATTCTCTGTCAAAGCTGGTCCCAGTAACCCAAATTTTCAAGCAGGCTCTGCAGTGGTGGCTAGAAGAAATGAACCTCAGACAGGGAGTTCCCTGCCTACAGGCACAATGCTCCACGGTGCTTCCCACAGATGTATCCCTTCTAGGGTGGGAGTGCACCTAGAGGAGAATACTGCCTGTGGTTCGTGGTTCAACCAAGAGTCCCTGCTTCACATCAGTCTGCTGGAACTCAGGGCGGTCTTGTTAGCATTGCAGGCATTTGCCAGCATGCTTCAGTGGAATGTGGTACAGGCCAGAACAGACAACACAACCACAATGCACTATATCAACAAATAAGGAGGTACAAGGTCCACTTTATGTACAGAGGCCATGAAGATATGGACCCTAGCTTATTCACTAAATATCCAGTTGTCAGCTATTCATCTACCAGGCAAAGACAATGTCTTGGCGGATGCACTGAGCAGAATACATCAGAGCCACCACGAACAGTCAAGTACTACAAGTGGTATTCAAAAGGTGGGGGACTCCAGAGATAGACCTCTTCGCCTCACCAGACAACCACCAGCTACCAAGATGACACCAAGATGTGAAACAGAGTAGATGATCCAGATGAGGTGGGCAGAATGAGAAGAGATCTGGATAAACTAGCAAAATGATCGGAAGAGTGGCAACTGGGGTTTAATGCAAAGAAGTGCAAGATCATGCACGTAGGGAAGAGAAACCCTGAAGCCACCTATAGGCTGGGAGGGGAGTTGCTGGCAGTCACAAGGGAAGAAAGAGACTTGGGCATCATCATCACCGATGACCTGAAATCATCCAAGCAGACCACTAAAGCAGCAGGTAACACTAGGGAGATGTTAGGGTGTATTAGTAGGGGTATCACAGTCAGAAGAGGGAGGTAATAATCCCTCTTTACAAGACACTGGTTAGGCCCCATCTGGAGTACTGCATGCAGTACTGAAGGTCACACCTTCACAAGGACATTAACCAAATTGAGGCAGTCCAGAGAAGGGCAACCAAAATGGTGCAGGCACTGCATCAGAAAACATATGAGGACAGATTAACGGAACTCAGTATGTGTACCCTAGAGCAAAGGAGTGAAAGAGGTGATATGATCGAAACATTCAAACACCTTAAGGGCATTAAGGTGAAAGAGTCTAACATGTTTCAGTATAAGAAAAATAGGAGGACAAGAGGACACAGCATGAGATTTCAGGGAGGCTGATTAAGGGGTACTGTGAGGAAGTTCTTTTTCACAGAAAGGGTGGTGGATGCTGTGACTCGTGGACAGCCATTTCTGAGTACTCTATGGTTTTTAAAATATAAAAATGTGTTACTGATTGTGCTGAGAAATCTGGTGCTCTTGGAATGACCTCACTCACCCCCCCCCCCCAAGTCTCAACAAAAAGATGAAAGCCATGAGATAATTACAGGCTAGAAGATACCTAATCAATGATCTCCTATTTATCTAAGTTAATTACAGCTGTAGTTGCTAAGAGTGAAATCATAAAAGTTTATGAAGTTTAGAGGAGGAAACCAGGTAATGGCACACTGGTGCGAAATCATAAATGCTTTAATGTCTCTGTGAGAGAGGATACTGCTTATAGATGAAAGGAAATTTACACACTTGATTGGGGAAGTCACATGGGGAAAGGAGTTTCTGCTGATGTAACCTTAATTATCTTACCTTCTAATATGATAAAATATCCTGGGTATATGATTTTTCATAAACAGAGGAGGAGCCAGGTGACTTCACAGAAAGGGGTTGGCAAAGACAGTTTTTTAAACAGTATTCTGTTTTCCTTGACACACTCTTCTAACTACATTCTGACAAAAAAACATCTTTGAGCACTTTAAGCAAGTATACAGGTAGAGAGACACAAAATCTAAGTACTGTAGTAGGAATTGCACTGTTAAAACTTTGTTCTTTTAAAAGATTGTATGGTTCTTGTGATACATGGTTCTGTATTTTATGTTTTACATACTTTTATCTATTTTAGTAAAACTCTATTTTTAGAGCCTACTTAGTCTGTCTTTGAATTTCTTTTCTTTAACAAGTGAAGTATATATGGTTGAAGCAGACACTGTGCATAAGCTTGAATGGTGATACCAAACTGGAAAAAGGTAAGATTAATCTGAGTTCTTTTATTAGAGTTTTTAAGGGTTAATTTCTGTACACCTGGTTAGGTGCCCGTAGGCAAAGATATCTGGTCCCCCCGAAGACAGAATTATCTGAGCCTGTGCATTGGGTACACTAGCAAGAGGTTCACAGTTTGAATCCCTCCAAGACTTGAGACCAAAGGTTGATTCGAACCCACAAAACAGACAGGATGGTTACCCTGTTTCTGTTAACTGTTCACAAGATTGCGCTCGGAGGTTGGCACTTTGGGAGTAGAGGACTGACCTGCTGAGTGGGTTTGTGACAGATTGGTTGGCAGCGGTGCGATATTTTGGTATTACAAGCTTTTATTAAGTGTGTCAGCTTGAGACTGTCCACTCACATACAAAGAAAGAAAAAGGCAGTGATTTATTTTTAAAAAAGGAGACTGAACTATATCACTTGGCATACAGTCAAGTTCCTACCCATTTTATTTTTTTCTAAGGTGCAAGTCAGAGTAGCCATAGTTAGGGAAGAAGATGGCTTCCAACTATAGCAGGCACACTGTAGACTACTTAAAGCAGTGGTGCGGGGACAGAGGAGTCCCGTTCAAGGTGAAAACCAGCAAACAGAACCTTATAGATGCCCTGATGGTAGCAGATACCCAGAGCAGTGAGTCACAGACAGGGACTGAAAAGGACCAAACCTCAAGAGTGGCAGGGCTAGTGGCCAGTGCAGTGTCAAGAGCCGATGAGGAGGGCAACAGGGCCACTGTCAGTGAAGGGCCACAGCAGCAGGGGAAGGTCACCAGTATCCTGGATCCAGAAGTACTCGGGCTGCAAATTGAGTTGTGCAGGATGGAGCTGGAATTCCGGAGGGAGAGGGAATGAGAGAAGCAAGAGGCGGACTGTGAACAGTGAGAGGCGGACCATGAGGCAGAGCAAGAACGCCATGAGGCAGAGCGAGAACACTGAGAGGCAGAGTGAGAACAGAGAGATGCTGACCGTGAGGAGCAGGAGTGCCAGAGGCAACACAAACTGGAGAAGCTACGACTCCAACCAGCGACACCAGAGCAGGTAAGTGGCTCAGGTTTAAACTGGGACTACAGGACTGGGTTACAAATTGAATTCCAAATTGATAGCCAAATTTAAAGAGGGGGAGGACATGGATGCCTTTTTAAATTCTTTTGAAAAACTTTGTAGTCAGGCTAAAATTCCTAGGGAGTCCTGGAGCTTCCAGCTATCCCTGCTACTTACCGGGAAAGCTTGGGATGCATTGGATCAAATGGACAATGAGGACAGTGATGATTACAGCAAACTTAAAGCTGTACTGTTAAAGAAATTTGAATTAACTGCTGAATCATACAGAGCTAAATTCCGTAAGCTCAGGAGAAACCCTGACATGAGCAATGAGGAGCTAGCCTTGAAACGACGTCAGTTTTTAAAAATGTTGGTGGGAAGGAAGTGAGGCAAACTCTGTTGATAAAATTGAAAATGTGATTCTGTTAGAACAGTTTTTCTGGGCATGCCCCGCAGAGCTGAAAACCTGGCTGGAAGGCTGAGATCCGAAAACAGTGCAGGAGGCTGCTGAACTCTCAGACTGCTATCCCAAGGGCAGACCTGTTCTGAGAGTGAATAGGTTGGACGTGGCAGTGCAGAAAGGTAAAAGCGCGCCTTCAGGGCAGCTAAAACCTTCACTGCCGCCACTGAAACTAGTTAGCCCCAGGTTTCAGAGAAAAGATTTCTCTGAAAGAAGTGAATGTTGGTTATGTAAAGAAACTGGGCATATTGCCAGACAGTGTCCCGAAAGAATGAGCACTAATACACAGAATGGTACTAGAAAAGAAGTGGGTTGTTTATGTGTCCCTGGAAGCATGCCTGTGAACATGAGGGAACACATGCACCCAGTCATGGTGAATGGTGTACATACATAAGGTTATGGACACAGGGCATCCTGACATTGGCAAAGGGATCTAGTAGAGCCTAGTCAACTTATACCCAGTGGCCAGATATTCAAAGGGTTCGCGATGATTTCATTCACATATCAGAATGTGTGGTACAGTAGGAACTGCATGCCCATTGGCTCACACTGTGAACCATGGGCATGCAGCCCACCGAGGTGTCAGTCGGTGGGCAGCGGGCAGCAGGCGGGTGAGAGGCTGCCACCCACCGGCTGACCGGGGAGGGGGCGGTGCCCAGTGGGCAGGTGGGGGGGGACCACTAGATCACCAGGGATATTGGAATTGTTTTTGTTTTTACAAATGCCCACAATCGGGCACATAGCGGTCCACTGGACCACCAGGGATATTGGATGAATATGTCTATTTTTAGACAGATGCCCACAATCGAGCTGCGGGGCGTCGGTCCCTGATGGCTGCTGTCTGGCAGGGCGCCATGTGCAAGTCATCGGGGATTGGTGCACCTGCATAAAAATGGGGCCATAATGACATGCAAATGGCCTCATGTGTGCCTTGCATACATTATGGCCCCATTTGCATGTTCAGTTTTGAATATCACGGTTGCTGTGCATGGCGTAATGGTACTTGCGCTAACGCATCTCCATGCTTCACTTTGGCCACTTGCGCTGGTGCAGTGCCACTGTGCCATGTACACTGGGGGTGGCCAGGGTGTGATATTCAAAGCTGCTGAGCCATGGCGCAGCTCCTTTGAATATCGCTTAGTCCACACCCCCGCGCAGCCAAGTTGAGCTGTGCCCAAGCTTGCGCCACAGCCTGGCGCAGTTTGAATATCTGGGCCAATGAATACGTCACTGTACAGGATTTTACTGGTGAAGAGAAAACATTGCCACTGGCTAGTGTTCTCCTAGACTGGGGTAAAATGGGGAACTGTGCAACAGGTGGCTGTAGCCAAAACCTTAGCAGTGGATGTGATCCTGGGCAACAGTGTCAAACTGGGGATGGTATGTGCAGTTACCCGTAGCCAAGGGACAAAGGAAAATTGTAGTTCCCTGAACCCCACAGAAGCCATTATGGAAACCACTGAGAGGCTGGTTCCCCAGCCTGTGTCTCCTGATATGTAGACTAACGAAAAGGGGGTAGAAATATCCCCAGTAGCAAATAACCACACAGCTACAGAGGATTACTCTGAAGAGGGAGCAGTGACTGATTGTCAGAGGGTTGGGATTGACAGTGATCCTGAGTGCCCTGATGCCAGTGCTAGGAATCCTAGTTTAGCGACTGAAGGGGACCTGTCCCATTTCTTGGGAATGTGTGAGGGGTTTGCAGCTGTTCAGAGAAGTGACCCTAGTCTACAGAAGCCGAGGGCTTGGGCAGACTCCAACAGCGCATAGGGAGGTGATGGCAGACATAAGGTTTATTGGGAAAATGAACTTATGTATACTCAGGCAGTACAGACAGAGGGAGGGGTGCTAGGCAGGCAGCTTGTTGTTCCCCAGGGGTATCATGAGCAGTTGCTCAAGATTGCACATGATATTCTCTTGTCTGATCATCTGGGAATCGCACGCACGACACAGCAGTTGGCCCAGAATTTCTACTGGCCTAACTTCACCCAGCAGGTGAAGGAGTATTGCAGGTCTTGTCACCGTGCCAAAATAGGGAAGGCGGCAAGAAAACTGCCGCCTGATTCCATTGCCCATAGTGGAGAAGCCATTCCAGAGGGTGGCAATTGATATTGGGGCCTTAAATACCCCCAGCCCTCAGGGAAGAGATCATCCTGACTGTGGTGGATTATGCCACCCGGTACCCAGAGGCATTCACCCTATCCTCACTGAGGACAGACAAAGTAGCAGATGTCTTACTTGGGATTTTCTCCCATGTTGGGTTTCCATAGGAGGTTATCACCGATCAAGGGGGTTCCTTCATGTCGGACCTGATGAAATGTTTATGGGAGAAGTGTGGGGTGGTGCAGAGATGCATGACACTGTATCATCGACAAGCCAATGGCCTTGTGGAAAGATTCAATAGTACCCTACAGTCAATGCTCCAGGTGTTTGCTGAACAGCATGGGAGGGACTGGGAGAAATACTTTCCCCACCTGTTGTTTGCAGACAGGAAGGTGCCCCAAGAGTCGACAGGATTTTCCCCCTTCGAACTCTTATATGGACGCCGGGTTCTTGGGCCCCTAGACTTGATCCGGGAGGACTGGAAAGGCAAGCACGCCACCCAGGGAACTCCCATTGTGGATTTCGTCCTTAGGTTTAGAGAAAGGCTGAAGGAGCTTATGGGGACAGCCCAGAGCAACCTGGCAACTGCCCAACAGAAACAAAAAGTGTGGTATGACCGCAGAGCCAGAGCTCGCTCATACATGGTGGGTCAGGAAGTCATGGTCCTTATTTCGATCCAGAAAGACAAGCTGTAGGCTGAGTGGACAGGACCATACAAAGTGGTTAGGAAAGTAAATGACGTGAACTACGTTATATAGTTGCCTGACAGAAGACAAACAGAAAGGATGTATCATGTCAACATGATGAAGCCATATGCAAATAGGGCTGACATGGTGTTTGCAATGTGTAGTCATGGGAAGGGGACAGATGAAGGAGACCCCCTTCTGGACTTGCTGGAAGAACGTAAGTGGGAGTCCTCTGCAGAGGCAGTAAAACTGTCTCCCCAGCTGACCCCAGACAAGATCCAGGAAGTAAGGGAGGTTTTAGCAGACTTTGCCCTGTTGTTTAGCGCCAAGTCTGGACTAACCCCCTTAGCAACTCACGATGTGGAGACAGGGACACAGACGCTCATACAGCGGACAGCATATCGGGTGTCAGAGGCTGTCCAAAAGAACATTAGGAGGGAAGTGGAGGAGAGGCTGGATTTAGGGGTAATCCAGAGATCCCACAGCCCTTGGGCCTCACCCGTAGTCCTTGTGCCTAAGCCAGATGGGTGTACTCATTTCTGTGTGGACTATCATGGACTGAATGCAGTCATGAAGTGAGACACCCACCTGATGCCCCAGACGGACAAACTCCTGGACAAGTTGGGAGGGGCGACCTACCTTATGACGATTTACCTGACACAGGGGTATTGGAAGGTAGAGTTGACAGACAGAGCTAGGGAGAGGTCGGCCTTCATCACTCTGATAGGCTAATTTGAATTTAAAGTAATGCCTTTTGGAATGAAGAACGTCCTGGTCACTTTCCAAAGGTTGGTGAACCAGGTGTTAAATGGTGCTGAGGAGTATGCCGTGACGTACCTGGATGACATTGCCATCTTTAGTACCAGCTGGGAGGAACACCTATCCCACCTTAGGGAAGTGCTGGGCAGGATACAGAGGGCCCAGGCTCACTGTCAAAGCCGGGAAATGCCAGGTGGCCATGGGACAAGTGGCATACCTCAGGCATGTGGTAGGCCAGGGACAGCTCCATCCTAACCAAATAAAAATAGATGTAATCCAGGCATGGCGCAGACCAGAAACACAGAAGCAGGTCAGGAGTTTTCTAGGGTCAGCAGGGTACTACAGGAAATTTATGCTCAATTACAGTGCCCTGACTGCTCCCCATCTGGCCTGACAAAGAAAAGGATGCCAAAGAAAATTACCTGGGGCCCATCCTATGAGGAAGCCTTTTCCAATCAAAAGGAGGCACTGTGCATTGCTCCTGTTTTGACAAGTCCTGACTATAGCAAACCCTTTATAGTTCAGACTGATGCCTCAGACGTTGGTATTGGGGCAGTAATGAGTTAGACATCCAGCCAAGGGAGAAATCACCCAATAGCATACCTGAGTAAAAAGTTACTTCCCATGGAGCAAGCATACTCCACTGTGGAAAAAGAATGTCTTGCCATAGTGTGGGCCCTAAAGAAGTTGGAGCCATACTTATATGGGCAGCCTTTTGTGGTGCAGACTGACCACAACCCCCGGTTTGGCTGACGCAGATGGGAAAAAAACAGTAGTAGATTGCTAAGATGGAGTATTGCTTTGCAAGGGTATGATCTGACAATCGTACATAGAGCTGGAGCCAGAAACCAGACCTCAGATGATCTGTCTTGCGTGTATGAGGAGTGAACTGATTTGGGAAACTCATCCCATGCCGGGGATAGAGCCCTCAAATTCAGTCTAGGTGGGGAGGATTATGACACGTGGACAGCCATTTCTGAGTACACTATGATTTTTAAAATATAAAAATGTGTTATTGATTGTCTCTGCTGAGAAATCTGGTGCTCTTAGAATGACCTCACTCAGCCCCCCCCCCCCAGGTCTCAGCAAAAAGATGAAAGCCATGAGATAATTACAGGCTAGAAGATATCTAGTCAAGGATCTCCTATTTGTCTAAGTTAATTATAGCTGTAGTTGCTAAGAGGTAAATCATAAAATGTTATGACGTTTGGAGGAGGAAACCAAGTTATGGCACACTGGTGCGAAATCATAAATGCTTCGATGTCTGTGTGAGAGAGAGGATACTGCTTATAGATGAAAGGAAATTTACAGACTTGATTGGGGAAGTCACATGGGGAAAGAAGTTTCTGCTGATGTAACCTTAATTATCTTACCTTCTAATATGATAAAATATCCTGGGTGTATGATTTTTCATAAACAAAGGAGGAGCCAGGTGACCTCACGCAAAGGGGTTGGCAAAGACAGTTTTTTAAACAGTATTCTGTTTTCCTTGACACACACACACTTCTATCTACACTCTGACAAAGAAACATCTTTGAGCACTTTAAGCAACTACAGGTAGAGAGAGACAAAATCTAAGTACTGTAGTAGGAATTGCACTGTTAAAACCTTGTTCTTTTTAAAAGATTGTATGGTTCTTATGATACATGGTTCTGTATTTTATGTTTTACATACTTTTATCTATTTTAGTAAAACTCTATTTTTAGAGTCTACTTGGTCTGTCTTTGAATTTCTTTTCTGTAACAAGTGAAGTATATATGGTTAAAGCAGACACTGTGCATAAGCTTGAATGGTGATACCAAACTGGTAAAAGGTAAGAGTAATCTGAGTTCTTTTATTAGAGTTTTTAAGGGTTCATTTCTGTACACTTGGTTAGGTGCCTGTAGGCAAAGATATCTGGCCCCCCCAAGACAGAATTATCTGAGCCTGTGCATTGGCTACGCTAGCAAGAGGTTCACAGTTTGAATCCCTCCAAGACTTGAGACCAAAGGTTGGTTCAAACCCACAAAACAGACAGGAGGGTTACTCTATTTCTGTTAACTGTTCACAAGATTGCCCTCAGAGGTTGGCACTTTGGGAGTAGAGGACTGATCTGCTGAGTGGGTTTGTGACAGATGCATGGAACGGCCTACCTCAGGAAGTGGTGGATATGAATACAGTGCAGGGCTTCAAACAGGCAGGGGATAGGCATAAAGGAGCAATACAGATGAATATGAATAGATAGGCCATTGACAGAGCAAAGGCCAATGGCACATTTATAAGGTAGAAAAAGAAATGGGCAGACTGGATGGGCCTTGCGGTCCTTATCTGCCGTCAACTTCTATGTTTCTATATTGTTGCACGCCACCAGTGGCAGGTTCAGTGCCACTGGATGCACTAGCTCTGGACTGGACAGGGCAGTTTCTGTATGCATTCCCTCAGTTTCCTTTGTTATTAAGGGTTCTGATCAAGCTCAGATCCCAGTCTGCCACAATGATCCTAATTGCTCCAGATTGGGTCAGGCAACCTTGGTACTCCATGGCACTGGATCTGTCAATAGCCAAGCCGATCAGCCTTCCCAGGAGGCACAACCTACTGACTTCATTCCAGGACAGGATCCTGTATCCGAACCTTCGTTCCCTCAGGCTCAAGGCCCGGCTTTTGAGGACCTAGAATATGTCAATCTGCATCTCTAATAAAGTGTCATGGAGGTCCTAAAGGTTTCTAGAAAACTCTCTACCAGAAAGATTTATTCTTCCAAGTGGAAAAGATTTTCTATCTGGTGTCAGAATAAAAACCTGGACCATAATCGGGCAGGGTTGCCTGTGATTCTGGATTACCTTATCCATCTGCTTTCTCTAGGCTTAATGCCTTCCACATTGGAGGTGCATTTGGCTGCAGTTTCCGCTTACCTGTCAGCAGGTAAGACATCATCCTTGGCCTCTAATCCTATGTTTAGGAGGTTCTTTAAGGGATTGCTGCATTTTCACCCACCTCATGGAACTCCCACGCCAGTGTGGGATCTGAACATTTGCATAGTACAGCTTATGCAACCACCCTTCGAACCCATGGCAACAGCTGATCTCAAGTATGTGACTTGGAAGACTGTGTTCCTGGTTGCCATTACCTCTGCCAGGAGAATCAGTGACCTCCAAGCCTTGTCCATGGAGCCTGATTATGTGGCATTCCATAGGGACAAAGTGGTCCTTAGGGCAAATAAATTCCTCCCAAGTGTGGTTTCGGATTTTCACATTAATCAGTCCATTACACTTCCAGTCTTCTTAACTAACCATTCTACTTCAGGTGAACATAGACTGCATAGCTTGGATGTTAAAAGAGCTATCAGCTACTACCTGGAACATACAAAAGAGTCATAGAGGGGATAAAACCCAACTCTTTTTGACTTATGGGGAATTGGGGAAAAGGCAACCCTGCCACTAAGAGATCCATAGCAAGATGGATTATAGCATGTATCCAGTTCTGTTATGGCAAAATGGGCAAACAGCACCCTCAAGGGCTCAGGGCCCATTCTACAAGAGGGACAGCTGCGTCTATAGCAGCTTCAAGAGATATCCCTCTATTGCAACTCTGTAAAACAACTACCTGGAAAACAGTCCACACATTCACTAAACATTATTGTTTGGATACCCAGGCCAGGAGTGATGCCAGGTTTGGTACAGCTTTAGTTTCCTAAACAGGTCCTCTGCCCACCTCCAAAGGCACTGCTTGGGTAGTCTGCAATTGTCAGAATACAGTAAGATTTCCTGGGGTTTGAAGAAAACATTACTTACCATAGTATTTTGTTTCTTCTAAGGGAATCTTACTGTATTCTGAGCTCCCACCCTTCCTCCCCTGCTAGGACCTACAGTGCACTGCACACTGCCTGATCTTACTTCAAGAAACAGCTCTTGCAACAGGTTACACCATTAGGACTGAAGCCGGCAGGCACCAGGACCCCATGGAAAAAGGAGTATCCAGCAGGGGACTGTCCCCGACGTCAGCCCCTCCCCTGACATCAGGCATCACATAAAAGGGGCAGTCTCCCAGCATTCCCAGTTCTTTTTCTGCCATCGACTCCCCAGCATCAACCTCACGGATGCCTGTACAGATGAACGACGTGTGAAATCTTCAATCAAACATTTTCTTCATTTCTTCTAACTCCATGTCTACTTCTTCTACTCCTTCTATCAAAGGACACCCCTCCAAGTGCTCCTGCGGCAAGCAGATCCTGTTTGCTGACCACCAGTCTGCCTGCGTGAGGTGCCTGGCCCCAGAGCACGATACCCAGGCCTGTCCTGTTTGCCAGCAATTCAACAGTAGGACCAGGATCCATCACCAAAAGGCCCTTTGGGGGTTCCTTCTTGAGGAAAAACTCAAAAATATGGAGAAAGGACCTACCTCCAAGGGGCAATCCTCCTATAAGTCAGGGAAGCATCAAGACAAGCATCGGGACTTGGGCAGATCGAAATCCCCGAGGCCGGCCTCAGAGTCTAGGGCCAGCTCCAGCTCCAGCTCCATGTAGTCTGATCGAACACCCTCCCAGGCTCGCTCTCAGCCCCCCCCCATCAAGGTAAGATCTGCAGGAGACTCCTCAGCTTCACTGCACCCACTTAAGACTTCTCGGGCACCTGACTCTGCTGCCCAGCCTGGATCCTCAGACCGGCACAAAGCCAAGCCGTCCTCCAAATCCAGTGGGGCATCAGACCGACGCCAGGACACTGACCATCGGTCAGTCTCCCAACCTCCGTAAGCACCGGACAGGAAGACGACAGAGCTGACATCCCTTAAATGGACACCAGAGACAAAGAGGGCATCTGACCCGTCATCCGCCAAACGTGTTAGAGAACCAATGCCTGCACCACTGACGCTAGCTGACACCGGTCATCAGAGGTCTTCCGGAGAAGAGGTCACCATGCTGCCTGATGACCAGACAGGTGACACAGAGGATGCCGGCTTGCCCAGGGCACTGTCGCCAGATCCGGTGATTCCCCAGGACCTGACACCCGACCCCATTGACAGGCCTACACCGACGCCTGGTCCGTCATCAGGTATGAACTTGCAGGAGGTCAAAGACCTGTTTACTTTTTGGTGGGGTACCATTAAAAAGGATGTGGTGCCCACCAAGCCTCTTCCACCTCCACCACCACCTCCACCTCCTCCTCCTCCTCGAGGCACTGAGGGTGTAAGACCCTTGATCCCTAAGGAGCCAACTCCACCTCCCAGGGGTAGGTCCAGTGAGCGAAAGAGATGCCCATCATGGTTTTCCTCAAGGTCTCCTAGCCCTAAACAACTCAGAGGCAGACGACCCTCTCTGGGGGATGACTCCAGACCAGAAACGTCCAACACTTACAGGTCTCCATCCCCCTTTAGTCCCCCATCACCCGACCCACGAGACCTCCCCAGGTCACAACCGGATGATCCTTCATTCTCAGAAATCATGAGGCACATCCAAGAGAACATGGGGTGGGAGTCAGAGGACTTAGACCCCGAGAGACAAAGACTTGAACGTTATCTCTGGCAAAAGGATCCAAAGCCTGTGGTGGTCCCACCATTGGTGGGCACCTTTACGGACGTCACCAAGGCTGCTTGGAAGTGTCCACATCCGACTCCGGCAGTTCCGAAAAAGGCTGACCACCTCTATAGGGCTCCATTGGAGGACCCGTGTTTGGCGCAACAACCCCTGGCCGATTCTCTGGTCATAACAGTATCTCATGATCGGTCTCAGTGGCCTCAACACCTGAGTAACCCGCCTCCGGACCAGGAATCTAAGCAATTAAATTCCATGGGAAGATGCATGTATGTGGCTGCTACATGCTGTATAAGGTCTTTGAACTACCTGATGCACATGGTGCAGTTTCAGAATGCCCTTTGGGAACGGAGCCAAAACCTTATGAAGGATTTTCCAGATGGCGATAAGAAGGATGAATTGCTTAACCTCCTTCAGACTGGGTCAGACATGGGGACCCAAGACCTCTGAGCCACCTATGATTCAGCGGACTCGGTGGCCAGGGTAGCAGCCACAGGCATTTATCTCTGGAGACACTCTTGGCTAAGAGTCTCCGCCTTTACCCCGGACGTCCAAAAGAACATCTTGAACATCCCTGACAATGGAGCAGTCCTGTCCGGTGAGGAATCCGAAAGGGTGTTCAGCAGGCTACAGGATGCTGGAAAGGCAGTCAGGACTGTACAGGCCATGTACAGGCCCCAATCTGGTTCCTTTCATAGGAACCAGAACCGTTTTCATAGCTGGCAACAAAGGGAGCAGCCGTGTTCTGGCCAGCAACCCAGGGCAACTTCGGTCACAAAGGTCAAGCTAGGTTCCCTGCGGGCCAGGGCCAAAAACATCCTAAATCTGCCCAGTCCACAGGGACAAATACCACCACAGCATGACTCATTCCCGGACCCCACCCCTCCTCTGGATCTAAGGGAAGAGAAGGTCAGGGGTCACATCTCTCATCACCTTTTGGGATGGCAGAGGGTAACCTCTGACTGGTAGGTGTTGCAGCTGGTAAGTCAAGGGTACTTTGTCGAGTTCCTCGACCACCCACCATCAGGACCTCCCCTGCTCTCCCACTATTCGGGTCAGCATGCCCTGCTCATCCAGCAGAAGATCTCAGCACTCCTGGACAAGGAGGCCATAGAGTATGTTCCACGGAACCAAAGAGGAAAAGGATACTATTCTCACTTCTTCCTGGTCCCATAGGAGACAGGGGACTTGTGCCTGATTTTAGACCTCAGCAATCTCAACACTTTTGTGTTGTACAAGTGCTTCCACATGGTGACCCTCCCAGGCCTCATTTCCATGCTCAAAGAGGGTGCATGGCTTGCATTGCTGGACATGCAGGATGCTTACCTACATCTTCTGATCGCTCGAGCGCATCAAAAGTTTCTGTGCTCTGAGTTTCTGGGACACCACTACCAGTTCCAAGCTCTCCCCTTCAGACTGTCCTTGGCACCTCAGGTGTTTACGAAGTGTATGGCAGTCGTGGCAGCAGCTGTCAGGAGACATGGCCACTACATGTTTCTGTACCTAGATGACTGGCTCCTTATGGCACCCTCATGGGAATCCCTGATGTTCGTGATCCAGGATACCTGTTCCCTCTTCCAATCGCTGGGCATCACCATCAATCAGGAGAAGTCGTACCTTCTTCCGTCTCAGAAATTGCAGTTTATAGGAGCAATTCTAGACACCACTCAAGGGAGGGCATTCCTTCCTCAGGACAGGGCAGAACACATCAGATCCCTTGTAAGGGACATAATGGAAAAGAAAGCGGTACCAGCCAGGACCGTTTTTGCCTGCTTGGGCACATGGTGGCTGCCATTGCAATGGTTCCCCTAGCTCGACTCCATATGCAGGTCACCCAATGGATGTTGCGGGCCCAATGGGACCAAAAACAAGATCAACTGCAGCATCCAGTCTGGATCACGAATGTCACCATCCAAGACTGGCATTGGTGGCTCATCCCAGAGCATCTATCGATGGGAGTCCCCTTCATAGCACCACCTCCAACAGTGACTCTTTCCACGGATGCCTTGGGGTCCAGATGGGGAGCTCACTTCAACGGGGTCAGGACTCAAGGCTCCTGGTCAGCTCTGGAATCTCACCTTCATATAAACATTCTGGAGATGAGAGCTGTCCTGTACACCCTACAGGCCTTCCAGTTGGAGATTCCACCAGGTACCCTCCTGTTGCAAACAGACAATACTGCGGTGATGTATTATCTCAACAAACAAGGAGGCAGTCATTCCTGTCCCCTTTGCAGTGAGGTCAAGAGGGTATGGGATTGGGCACTACAACATGGCACAGAAATCATTGCAGTTCATGTTCCCAGAGTGGACAACATTATCGTGGGCAGTCTAAGCCGATCACAGGCCAGAATCCATGAATGGGAACTGCTTCATGAAGTCACAGAGGACCTGTTTCGCAGATGGGGGACACCAGAATTAGACCTCTTCGCGTCCCCATCCAATGCAAAACTACCCAATTTCTGCTCGCTAGATCCAGGGCCTGGTGTTTTCTGGTGAGACGCGCTGTCCCTCTCTTGGACGGGTAGGTTTCTCTACGCTTTCCCACCCTTCCCTTTGATCCAGAGGGTTCTATTGAAGCTCCAACAAAAGCGGGCATCTCTCATTATGATAGCACCCTTTTGGCCCAAACAAATTTGGTTCCCTCTATTGCACCAGTTGGTCCAGGAGCCTCCAGTGCCTCTGTCTCTCAGCTCTCACCCACTGTCTCAGGAGGCTGGCTCCTTGGTCCATCCAGATCTTCGGTCTCTGAACCTGCATGCCTAGTTCCTAAGGACATAGCAGTCATGAGATATGGGGTCTCTCAGGATGTTGCAGACGTTTTGGTGGTGGCCAGAAAGCCCTCCATTCTCGCCACCTATGCCATGAAGTGGTGTAGATTTTGTATTTAGGCTCAAGCTCTGGGATTGACCCCATTTGATTGCTCGGAGAGGTCAGTTTTAGATTACCTCCTATCCATCTGTGAGGCAGGGCTTGCCTACTCCTCCATCAAGGTACACCTCTGCGCCATTTTGGCGTACCATTCACCGGTAGGTCACAGGTCTCTAGCACAACTGGAGGCTTCCCATGCTTTCTTACGTGGCATCCTACATTTGAGACCTCCTATCAAAGACCCAATTCCACCGTGGGATCTCCCCTTTGTCCTAGAGCAGCTTACACCACTCCCTTTTGAACCATCCGTGGATTGCAAGCTGCATCTTCTCACCTGGAAGATACTATTTTTAGTTGCCGTTACTTCTGCCAGAAGAACTTCTGTGCTTCACGCACTAAGTGCAAAGATCCTTATTTGTTTTTTCACAAGGACAGGGTGACTTCAAGGACAAATCCGAAGTTTCTCCCAAAAGTGGTCTCAGCCATCACACTCAACTAGGACATTGAACTTCTGGTGTACTACCCCAGTCATTCTAACAGAGAAGAAGCCTTGTTACACACTCTGGACATTCATAGGAGCCTCAGATACTATCTGGCTAGAACCAGATCTCAACGCATGTCAGACCAGCTCTTTGTTTCTTTCGCACACTGGATGCAAGGCACACCTATGTCTAAATAGTCGCTCTCCAGATGGCTAGTGAAATGTATTTTGTTCTGTTACCAGAAGCGCAACAAACCTTTACCAGGGCCAGTAAAAGGTCACTCCACAAGGGGGGTGGCTACCTCCTTTGCGGTGCTCAAGAACGTCTCTACATCAGACATCTGGAGCACTGTACATACCTTCATCAGGAATTACAGTTTGGATATTGCCTCTAGACGCAGAGCAGGTTTTGGCTTGGCGGTCCTTCAGGGACTTTTGTCCTAAAATCTGATCAACATCTCTCCTATCCTTCTCCTCCTCCTCCCAAAAAGGAAATTGTTCCCTAACTGCTTGGGAATCAGTCCTAACGGTGTAACCTGCTGCAAGAGCTGTTTCTCAAAGTAAGATAGTACAGTTACGTAAGAACTTACCATAACAGTAAATCTTTGAGAACAGCTCTTGCAGCAGGTAGTTTCCCTTCCACCTTCCCCTCTGGAGGTCAAGTCTTCTGACCTAAGCTTCTAGGTTACAGCGTCTGTGACACCATCATATTACCAACCTTCCTATGGAAGCAGATCCTCGGTCTCCCCTTCAGATGTTACCTTTGGGCCAGGAGTCTCTGGCGGGAGAACTGGGGATGCTGGGGGACCGCCCCTTTTATGTGATGCCTGATGTCGGGGGAGGAGCCGACATCAGGGGCGGTTCCCCGCTGGATACTGCTAGCTAGAATTTTTCCATGGGGTCCTGGCACCTGCCGGCTTCATCCCTAATGGTGTAATCTGCTGCAAGAGCTGTTCTTGAAGATCAACTGTTATGGTAAGTTCTTACGCAACTGTACGTTATTGATGTTGGAAACCTGTGGGTACCTATTAGTTTATTGGGCATCTGTTGACTTGAGTCTTAGTATTGTCCTTTGTCATTTGAAAGTGTTTTTCCTACCCTAGTTAGGGTATTTAGGATTAGTTAAGTAGCTTAGTATTTTTTAGCTTCTGCATGCTTCATAAGAATCTGACAGTTGCAGGAAGTACAACCAGGGACAGTGATTTGAAAACCAAGCTCGGGCCTAACATTCCATCATTAGCATAGATTCTATTAACCATTTCAGCTCCGGGGCAGTCCTATGGTGAGACCATATTGCAATTGTCGGACTACAGTAAGATTCCCTTAGAAGAAACAAGATTACTATGGTAAGTAATGTTTTCTTTCCGCCCACTCAAGTATTCTATCCAAGTCCTTCTGTACTTTAGTTCTATCTGAGTCAGTGTTTACAACAACAGCAAGTTTAGTGTCATCAGCATATTTACTTATCCAGCAGTTACTGAACTTTCCATATTAGATATAAATATCTGGAGCAGTAGCTGTCCAAGGACCGATCCCTGCGGTAACCCACTCGACACAGACACTGGCCTACAGTAGTATCCATGGATGCCCACTCTCTGGCTTCTATTGTCCAGCCACACCTGCATCCACCTTACAGTTCTGTAGTCTACATTTATGTCTAATAGTTTCTGGATTATTGCTCTGTGTGTAACAGTGTCGAAAGCCTTTGCAAAATCCAAGTATATGCAGTCCACTGCTAATAGTAATAATAATCTTATTTATATGGCACCTTTCAATTATCAAGGTGCCATACATAAACAACAATTAAAACAGTTAAAAACCTTAAAATATTCAACAGAAACAAGACAATAAGCCAATCAATATTCTGAAAATGCATTTTCCCAAAAAAAGGTCTTCAAACCGTTCTTAAAACCCTCCACAGAAGAGCATTCCCGTAACCGACAGGGTAGGGAGTTCCAAAGGGTGGGAGCCACATACAAAAAAGCCAGAGCACCAGAACATTTCAGATTCACTCTTGGAACCTCTAGCAACCCCTCGTTGGCCAAGCGGAGCAATTGATTGGGGCGGTATGGAACCAGAACTTCTTTCAGACAGTCAGGGTCCAGATCGTGTAGGGCTTTAAAAGTCAGCAAGCTGACTTTAAAGGTGATCCACCACCGAATTGGCAGCCAGTGCACTGGCATAATATGACAGGATCTACCAGAACCCATTAAAAGCTGGGCTGCAGCGTTCTGCACTAGCTGCAGGTGACGGATTTCAACCCCTGAAAGCCCTAGATAGAGGGAGTTGCAGTAATCCAGGTGCAAAGACACAAAGGCGTGGACTAAAGTTGGAAGGTCAGCAGATGGAACAAGATGTCTAACCCTGGCGATGTTCCTAAGGTGATAAAAAGAAGTCTTGACAACAGCCAACAACTGTGAATGCAGTGTCAGCCTATCGTCAAGAACTACCCCCCCAGGTTCTGCACCCATTCGGAAGGTGCGAGAGACGCCTCCAAGAAAAATTCCGGAGGACACTACACTTCCCAACCTCCCTATCTGTTGATCAGGGTCCACAACCAGTACCTCAGTATTTTCCGAGTTCAACCTCAGCCAGCTAGAATTCTTTCACTCCTAGATTTCTCTTAGCTGTTAAAGACTGAGCAAGCTCCCTTCTGGTCGGGGGCAAAAGAAAGGTAGAGATGGGTATCATCTGCATAACAGTGAAACTTCAGCCCATACCTCCTTACAATGTCTCCAATGGGTAGCATATACACCACAAATAACATGGGTGACAACACAGAACCCTGAGGCACCCCACACAACAAAGCCGTTGAATCCGAGAAAAAAAACCCAGACACAAGTCTTTGTGGTCTCCCAGTGAGGAATGAGGTGAACCATCTTAAGACAGTTCCCGATATCCCACATAACAGCTTCAGGCATTCTATCAACACCATGTGATCTACAGTGTCGAACGCTGAAGAAAGGTCGAGGAGAACCAAGATGAAACGGCTCTTCCGATCTCTGGCCATCAATACAGTAATCCTCTGTGTAGAGCAGCAGATATTTTATCATAAAAGCATAATAAATTTGTTATGCATGATCTACCCTGGGTAAACCTATGCTGTTCAGTATCGCCAAGCTCATGTTTATTTTGGTGGTCATTGACCATATCTCTAATCAGTGATTCCAATATTTTACCAGGAACAGATGTGAGACTAATGGGCCTGTAATTGTTACAGTTTGCTTTATATCCTTTCTTATGTACTGGTATTACTGTGGCTATTAACCAATCCTGTGGCACCTCACTTCTTTCTAAGGCTATTAGAAATAGTTTTGTAGTGGTTTGGATATGTAAGGTGCTAACATTTTCAAAAGTCTAGGTGATATATTGACAGGTCCTGATGAGTTTGTGTTTTTTAGTCCTTTTATTTTGTTGGTTATGTCATTGACTAATATCCCTATTTCTGCTTGACTATTTGGCAGAATGGTGTCTGTATAAGGATCTTTTGGGGAAAATACTGATCCAAAGGAAGATTTAAAAATTTCAGCCATCCACTGTGGATCTTCAATAACCTCATTTTCAGACGATATCGAGCATAGTCTGCTGTTAGGTTTTGCAATGAGTTTATGTACCCATAAAACATAGTCATGTTATTTTTGTTAGCATTTTTCGCAATCTTCACTTTTTTTTGTTTATTTTAATTTAGTGTTTACATTTTTTAAGCCATTTTTACACTTGTTCCAGTTTACTTCTGATTTGTTTTTACAATATAAATCATATGAGTAACGTTTTCTCTTCAATAGTTTTTTCACAGTGTTAACCACTTGAGTCTCACTCCTCTGTTGTTGTATTTCCTCATCTTCTTTTATGTGTTTATTGCATATTTCAAATATAAGTTTTTTAATTGGTTCCCACATTTCGGTGGTGGATTTGTCTTTGAGCTGTAAATCCCAGTCTATTTGTGCTAATTTATCATGAATGGCTGGAATGTCTACAGATTCATAATGATAAATTTCTCTACATCCCTTATTTATTGATGTGCATACCCAAAAGTTGAAGGAAACACTGTTGTGATCACTATTGCCCAGTGGCACATTAACTTGAAGATCAGTGATATTTTATAACATTTGTGCTTATTATTACATCTAGTGTATTTTCTTCCCATTTTGGGGACCTTACATGTTGTATTAAGCCCAGATGTTCAGTGGTGCATAGAAATTCATTACTTTGGTGCTTTAAAGCTCTCAGCTTGTCCCAACAGATGTCATTGTAGTTCAAGTCCCTAGAAAGATTACCGACCTATTTTGCCTGCTTTTTCTAATTCTGACCTTATTAAGTCGGGTATCTCATTGTTTGTACTGGACAGTCTGTAACATAGTCCAGTCATGATTTAAATCTCCCTGATAGTAGAAATTTTGATCCACAGTGTCTCAGTTTTGCTCCCCTCAATTTTGATTTTGTCGGAGATGTTTGTGGAATGAAGTTGTTCAGATAAATATGATGCCACACCTCTCCCTCTCGCCCCTATTCTGTCTAGTCTATATAGTCTGTACCTAGGTATATCCTTCCCCTAAGTATCCTCTACCGCCCACCAAGTTGCAATGATATACATCATATCTGCTGTACCATTTGGTTTTAATAGACTCTCAAGTTCCTCTTTCTTATTATTCAATCTTCTGCCATTAGTTAAGTAGCAATGTATGGTGTCCAGTTTGTGCACCCTATTATTGCCTGTTTTAGGGGTAGGCACTTTACTGGTTTCTGTATCTACCCCTTCCCTCTCAGATGTTAGTTTAAAGGTTCAGGTGGCAATTCTTGATTTATTAATGTAGAAAGCATTTTGGTTCCTACTGCACTTAGGTGCATGAAGTAATGAATCTGATTCCCTCTGTAGTACACCTATTTTGTAGTCATATATTTGCTGAATAGTGTTACTTCTTCATTTGTGTCTTTCAGGGTCGGTAAGATAGCAGAGATCATAGCTTTGTATATAATGCCCTCCATGATGTCCTTTTCATGCTCATGTCCAACATTGTTTGTCCCGACATGAACCACCACAGTCTGTGTGTGCTTTTCCTGATCTATTACTTTTGGGAGAATTTCTCTAATGTCTTTTACCGTTGCTTCTGGCAGACAGTTTACTTCATACTTCATAATTTATTTTATCTTTCCCACATATTAGAAGACTTGGTTTGCTGGTCAAGGCACCTAGCTTCACCTGAGCTCTTTCCTTCTAAGACTGCTTGAAAGGCAGAGTAGAGAAACTTACCAGAGCAAGGGAAAAGGATTAAGACTTAGTTTGGCTAAGCAGATTTACTGTGTGGTGGTGTTTTATTTTTACTCACAGGATTGCTACTGTTTGTTGCTAACATTTCATTGCTTTATTTTTTCTCTGATTCAAATTGTTGTTGCTGGTATACCTTCTTCTGCATTATTACAAGGTGTGCCTACAGGTGTCTGCTAACAGATTACTCCTGTAATCTTCTGATTCAAATTGTCTTTTGCAAGGTATATCTTCTGTTACTGCTTTATTTTTCTCTGTAGCAAAGTGTTTCTTACAGCGTATATCTTCTCTGAAATTACTGTATTACAGGTGGAGCTTACATTTTTGTGACTTTTTTATCATTGGGCTAAGCAAAATTACTGTTTGACACTGTGTTTTATTTTATTCTTGTTTGTTGAAGAGGTTTGTTGTCTCAGAGGTGTTTCAGTCTCCTTCTCACATTGAAGGAGCTAATTGCTTTTCCTCCCAAAGCTCTTCCAAAGGATTAGGTGTGTATGTGGAGGGTGGAGCTGGCAAACTGTCAGTAATTTCCAACAGAAAGAAGGGTTAAAAAGTCAGGTTAGTTGATATTTTGGAGGTAGAAGACTTGGTTTGCTGGCCAAGGCACCTAGCTTCACCTGAGCTCTTTCCTTCTAAGACTGCTTGAAAGGCAGAGTAGAGAAACTTACCAGAGCAAGGGAAAAGGATTAAGACTTAGTTTGGCTAAGCAGATTTACTGTGTGGTGGTGTTTTATTTTTACTCACAGGGATTGCTACTGTTTGTTGCTAACATTTCATTGCTTTATTTTTTTCTGATTCAAATTGTTGTTGCTGGTATACCTTCTTCTGCATTACAAGGTGTGCCTACAGGTGTGTGCTAACAGATTACTGCTGTAATCTTCTGATTCAAATTGTCTTTTGCAAGGTATATCTTCTGTTACTGCTTTATTTTTCTCTGGAGCAAAGTGTTTCTTACAGCGTATATCTTCTCTGAAATTATTACAGGTGGTGCTTTACAGGTTTTACAGTTTTATCTAACATTAGGATAAGCTTTCAGGGTTACTGCATTTGTTGTTGACTGATTGTTTCTGCTCTTACCTCCTTGTTCTTTATCCGTGGTTCTTCTTTTAGGCAGGGAAAGGCCCAGCCACCCCACGCTACACTCCTTTTATAGGGTACCACAGTTGTGACATTTCCTGTGGCAGAGCAGGAAGGGGCGGATCAGTGGGGCCTCCACAAGGTGATTTAATTTAAAGGGGCACTAGTAATTTAACTTGTTATAACAAGTTAAACAAAGCACAATTAAACCATTACTTGCATTTTTTTTTTTTTTTCGTTTTTTTCTCCTTCTAATTACTCTGACTAGGTTACAAACCCAGCAACTTATTTGGAATGGATTTCATTAACTGCAGGTACTGTGGAACAATTTTCAGAAGGACAGTCTTACAGGATTTAGGACACTGTCCTACATGCTGGGCCTTGGAGATCTTAGGCTCAGCCGGCAGCATGGGCAGAGATTGCACGCCCAAATTTCATATTGAAGAGGAAATACATTATAAGAACCACCACCATTTCCCCAGCATCCAACAGAAAACCTCGACCGCAGAGGGTAGTTGGTCCAGGAGGTTGGCAGGTGGTTAGGAGGAGCAAATCAGGTGCCCCATCACTTCTGCTCTCCAACACATTACCTCCAAAACCATATAAACACTACAAACAGGTATCTGCCTCTATCTCTGAAATCAAATAAAGAGGCAGAAGACACTGCAGAGCAGGACACTCATGCACAGGAGCTAGCACAACAAACTCACCCAAATCAGAAACCAAAACAAACAAGCACAAAGGAAATCCAAAAACTTCTGATCATAGGAGACTCCATGATTCGGGAGTTGATACCCATCTCCAGCCAGGGGTGATGGTCAGATGTCTCCCAGGTACATCAGCATGGAGAGACACTGACCGCATTGCTAAATTGTTCACAAAGCAGGAGAAACATTGATGTCCTAGTACACATAGGGACTAATGATCTCGCCAGCCGGGTCAGTTGTGGAGACCAAGGAACACCTGACTAGGCTGGGTGACAAACTATCATCTATTTCGTCCAGCATCTCCTTCTCTGAGATCCTGCCAGTCTGGGAGAGGGGAGCAGATGGACGGAAGGTCAGAGAAGGGAGATAGGGAGCTAAACACGCGGTGAAAGGGCTGGTGCCAGGAAAAGGACACAGATTTGTAGGGAACTGGCAACAGTTCTGGGAGCCGAAAGTTCTTTAAATTTGATGGACTGCATCTGACTAAAGAGGAGTCAGTGCATTGGGGCAGAAGTTTGACGCTCTTTGCAGAATATTTAAACTAGCAAATGGGGAGAGGTGCAGCACCCCATACGTCGAATGGGAAGAACACCCTCCCCTCAGCTAGTGGTCAAACAGGAATTCAAGCATGTTTGCCTGCTCATTTGCATCACCAGGTAAGAAAAAGGTTTGTCTCCCATACGACACACACAGGAGTAATGCTAAACTTCACCCAACAACTAACACACCAAAATCTGGCCAATGGAAAATCATGTACACAAATGCTCACAGCCTGGGAAATAAGATCCCAGACCTGCAGACAATAATGTCAGAGGCTAAACTGGACATAGTAGCATTAGTGAGACGTGGTTTACCAGTAACCACACTTGGGAGACTTCAGTACCTGGCTATGTATTGTTCTAGAAGAGACCGAGGTGCAAAAGGGGGAGGAGGGCCCTGTATGTCAATGAAAATATCAAAGCTACAGAAATTCAGAATACACATAAGGAGCCAGAAGAACTGTGGGTCACCCTGGAAACAGGAGATGGGACAGCCATAAGAACTGGGGTTGTCTACAGGCCCCCAGACCAGGGGGAGGACATAGACACATTACTGTTAGAAGATATACAAAACATGACAGCTAAAGGGGAGGTTCTGATAATGGAGACTTCAACATGCCAGATACAGATTGGTCAATACCAGCAGGAACATCTGCCAGAACTAGACTCATAGTGGATTCCCTGCAGGGGGAGGGCCTCAAACAACTGGTACAGCAACCCACAAGAGACAGGGCTATCCTAGATCTAGTACTGACTAACAAAGAAGGGATCACAGATCTCCAGGTAGAAGGTCACCTGGGGGCCAGTGACCATCACATGGTACGGTTCAATTTGGCTACTACATCTAAATGGGACTTCAGAGGAGCTGACTTTGATAAGATGGCCAACAGAGTTAAGCTAGCCCTGGCAAAAAGAAACACAGGTGAGGGGGTACAGGCAAAGTGGGCAAGCATTAAGGATGCAATACTTGAAGCAACATCCCATTGTGTTAGACAGAAAAGGAAGTAAAAAAGAAGGAAACCACTTTGGTTCTCAAATACAGTAGCAGAAATGGTCAGAGCCAAAAGGCTGGCCTTCAGGAAATATAAGGGAACACAGCGGATGAAGATAGGGAGGCATACCAAACTGCCCTAAGGGAAGCAGGTAAGGCAGTAAGGCAGGCAAAGTCCCAAACTGAGGAAACACTAGCACGAACAGTAAAAGAAGGTGACAAGACTTTCTATAGATACATTAGTGAAAGGAGAAAGTCCAGAGGGGGTATTGCTAAGCTTAATGGAGAAAAGGGAGCATGTGAGGAGGAGGACCCTGTAAAGGCATCTATCCTAAATAGATACTTTTGCTCAGTATTTACTGAGGAGAAGGTAGGGCAGGGCCCACAGCTCAGCATCTTGGACACAGTGGGAGGAGGTGAGCACTACTCCCTTCACAAAAGAAAGGGTCCTACAAGAGCTTGCTAAGCTCAGGGTGGATAAGGCAATGGGACCTGATGGCATACATCCCAGGGTACTTAGGAGCTAAAGGAGGAACTAGCAGAGCCATTAGCAGAATTGTTTAGTGAGTCTCTGAGCACAGGAGAGGTCCCATAAGACTGGAGAAGGGTTTTATGTGATCCCGCCCACAAGAGTGGTAGCAGGGAGGAGGCGGGAACTACAGACCGTCAGTCTTACCTCAGTAGTGGGCAAGATTATGGAGGCACTCCTTAAGGAAAGGATAGTGCAACACCTGGAATCCATAGGGCACAGGATCCAAGACAGCATGGGTTTACAAAGGAAGGTCCTGTCAAACTAATCTCATAGATTTCTTTGACTGGGTAACCAGAGTGGTGGACCAAGGGGAGCAGTTGATGTCGCCTACCTTGACTTCAGCAAAGCTTTTGATACTGTTCCACATAGAAGATTGATAAATAAGCTGGGTAGGCTCGGGTGGGTCAGAAGTTGGTCAACTGGGTGGCAAACTGGTTGACGGGCAGAAAACAGAGAGTGGTGGTAAATGGTATACAGTCAGAAGAGATGCAAGTCACAAGTGGGTACTTCAGGATCAGTCCTGGGGCCAGTCCTATTCAACATCTTCATTAGTGACCTCGAGATGGACTAGAGGGTAAGGCTTGTCTGTTTGCAGATGACACCAAGATCTGCAAAGAGTAGATGATCCAGATGGGGTAGGCAGAATGAGAAGAGATCTGGATAAACTAGCAGAATGGTCAGAAGAGTGGCAACTGGGATTTAATGCAAAGAAGTGCAAAATCATGCACATAGGGAAGAGAAACCTGAAGCCACCTATAGGCTGGGAGGGGAGTTGCTAGCAGTCACAAAGGAAGAAAGAGACTTGGGCATCATCATCACTGATGACCTAAAATCATCCAAGCAGACCTCTAAAGCAGTAGGTAAGACTAGGGGGGTGTTAGGGTGTATTAGTAGGGGTATCACAAGTCGTAAGAGGGAGGTAATAATCCCTCTGTACAAGACACTGGTTAGGCCCCATCTGGAGTACTGCATGCAGTATTGGAGGCCACACCTTCACAAGGACATTAACCAAATTGAGGCAGTCCATAGAAGGGCAACCAAAATGGTGCAGGGACTGCATCAGAAGACATATGAGGACAGATTAACGGAGCTCAATATGTATACCCTTGAGCAAAGGAGGGAGAGAGGTGATATGATCGAGGCATTCAAACACCTTAAGGGCATAAACAAGGTGAAAGAGTCTAACATGTTTAAATATAAGAAAAATAGCAGGACAAGAGGACACAGCATGAGACTAGAGGGAGGCCGATTAAGGGGGAATGTGAGGAAATTATTTTTCACAGAAAGGGTGGTGGATGCATGGAATGGCTTACCACAAGAAGTGGTGGCTATGAATACAGTGCAGGGCTTCAAACAGGCATGGGATAGGCATAAGGGAGCAATACAAATGACTATGAATAGATAGGCCACTGACAGAGCAAAGGCCGATGGCACATTTATAAGGTAGAAAAAGAAATGGGCAGACTGGATGGGCCTTGCGGTCCTTATCTGCCGTCAACTTCTATGTTTCTATGTTTCTATTATACTACCTGTCCTGGGTAGTATTGAGTCCCCAATAACTAGTACTTTGTTGCAATTATCTTCCTCCGTCATGGTCTCTGTGGTACTTACATTTGTATATCTATTTTCCACAAGTATTTCATCTTTCCCTAGTGCTCTTCTCCCCTTATTTGGTTTTATGACATGGAGATTAGTAGATCTTCGAGGATACAGTATCTCTTCCATTAGGTCACACCTTTGGAATGATATTCGCGTCAGCACTAGGACCTCACGGAAAAGTTTGCTAGTTGCGGGCTGCCCACAACATGCATCAGCATCTATGTAAATGTGGGCAGTCCCTTCTCTCCTCAGTTCTTTTCCTGCTTTTGATCAGCTTTGTTGGACCTACTGAAGGAAACATTATCAACTAGCCATTGCTGTTCCATGATTTATTTTATACTTAAGTAAATGTTGTTTCTGCGTGCTGCCAAAAGGTTTATTTCAGTATTGTAAGTGCAGAGATAAAATCTACAAGGAAGACACTCACAAAGTATGTGTGTTGTTTGGGCTTGTCTCACAACATGGGGAGTTGTGAGATTTGCCAGAGGTTCAATCAGGCTACAAGGCGATGCCGCAAGAAAGTTCTAGAAAATGTCCTTCTCCTTAAAATATTAACTTCCTTGGAGAAGTATCAGGACCCAGCATCAGTGTCTTCCTCTACATTGGCTGAGTAATGGCTGCCAAAATCTAAGGACCAGGACAAAGAAAGATCGACATCCTGGCCACCCTCATTGTCAGGACACAAGCATAGGTATAAAGAGAAGTCTTCTTCGCTGGTGAGGTCTCGGACACCAGTACGACAAGGTAAATCAGTTGGGTCATCGCCAGTTCCAACAGTGCTGATGACAGTCCCCCTGACTCTAGATGAGACACCAAGGTTGGGGCTTGACTTAGGAGTTGCCGTACTTACTATGGATAGTAGGATGCCATTGTCTTCGGGCCAAGGCCAGTCATCGACACAAATAATAGCCCCTGTCCAGGGCATCATCGACTCAAAGGCTATTCTGGCGTTGTTTACAGACATGATACAATACGTACTGCCTGGATTACCTATACAGCTGTACCATTGATGGGGCTGTGGGCACTCAACCCCTGTCGATGCCAGCTACCAGCACATTGCAGATTCTGGCCTCTCAGCCTCCACCAGCATTGCCTCCATTCTGGGGCCCCTGTTGACAGAGACATCAATGACAAGATAGAATAAAAACCTGACCACATGGTTTTAGAGGAGGATTTGGAGGAGAATATGAGGGAGAACAATATGTGGTGCCCCATTCTAGTTCTACCCTCTCATCCTGCTGCGAGGACTCAGTGGTGCATATCCTGAGATCTCCTCCTAAGGATCCTGCTTTTCAAGACATGATGCAGCAAATGCTAGCTGCCATAGGATTTGCTGTGAAAGAAGAGGATTCCACAAAAAACCTGATGGAATACCTGGAGGTTCCAATCTCTCCCTCCCTATTCATTATACCTATATATCCTGCATTAGAGGATGCTACCTTTGCTGCATGACACACACCTAACTCACTGCCTAGAAAGACTGATATCCACGTGCTAAGCCTTATTATGCTACCCAGCCAGAAAATGACTCTGTAGTCATCATGGCTGCTAATGATAGATCTAAGGTACCTATACCCTATCTCCAGATAAAGAATCTGAGCAGCTGGATGTGATGGGCAAGCATACTTGTGCCTCTGTCTCACTGGGCCTTAGGACTGCAAATTATGAGGTCCTTATGATTAAATATCAGAACAGCATGTGGAAAGCTGCCAAAGCTGTAGTTCAGGCTTTGTCAGAAGGCTTGATCAAGAATTAGTTGATTAAAATTTTAACTTTGGGTGCTGAAGTTGGCAAAAATTTGCTTCACTCAACATTATGATGTCTGAGATGCCTCTGCCAGGGCTGCAGCTTCTATCATTTGTATGAGAAGGTATTCTTGGCTCAGAGTGGCAGGATTTGCAACAGATATACAGCAGGTCATTTTGAATGCCCCTTTTAGAGGGACAAAACATTTTGGATATGCTAATGAAGAAGCCCTTAGAGGTCTTCAAACATTCAAGATGACTTTGAGGTCGGTCAAATCCCTGTATTCCACTCCTGCATGGGAGTGGAGCCTTCATCAGCCTCCTGCCAAAGGTGGCTGTAGTTTCCACCCACAAGGCTGATATAAGGGAACTGGTCACCTGCTGGGTCCTCACCTTCCAAGTGCCCATACAAAAGCACCCAGAGCAGGTGCCAGTAGAAGTGCCCCCACCAGCTCTGCCTGATTCATACCTGGACCTACCCCACACTTCCATGATTGCCTCCAGGGGTGTTTGTGGTGGGAAGACTCTCCCTGCATCTGGAGCAGTGGAGGGGAGATTACAACACATGAGTGGGTCCTGAAGATAATTGCAAGGGGGCATGCTCTGGAGCTAACAGATACCCCTCCAGATCATCCTGTGCCTCCTTCCTGTTATCCTCTGGGACATCTGTCCCTTCTGAAGGATAAGTGCAGTCATTACTACAAAAACATGCTGTAGAACTAATTCTTCCATGGCAGAGGAACAAGGGGTTCTGGTTTAGATACTTCCCAGTCCCAAAGTGGACATGGGATCTGCTGGTTGTGCTAGATCTCAGGGACTTCAACTTCAATACAGAATGTAAGATTTTCGTTGAAGTTATCTCTTCCATTAGGCCACACCTTTGGAACCACTGCCACCTGGTAGTAGGACCACATGGAAACTTGTGCTAGCTGGGGTGCAGCACACGCATAAATGTCCTGCATCAGCGTACAGTAACATAAACATGGGCGATCCCATCACTCTTCAATTCTTTTCTCGCCGTCGATTATTGTCGTCAGACCTGCCGAGGGGAACATTGTCAACTACCAATTGCCGTTTCTTCTTTACCGTAACAAAGTGTTTCTTCATTGTCTCTGCATGGTGCCAAAATCAAAAGACATGTTATTTCGGTATTGTAGGTGCAGAGATAAAATTTATAAAGAAGACTCACACACAGTTTATGTGTGCTGTTTGGGCCTGTCTTACAGTGTTGAGGACTTTTGAGATTTGCCAGGGCCTCAACCAAACAACAAGGCAATGCCATAAGAAAGCACTAGAAAATTGTCCTTCTACAAAAAGCTCTATCAGCCATGGAGAAGGCACAAGGCCAAAATCACTGTCACCATTCACGTCAGCAGGGACACAGCTGCCCAAGTTGAAGGACTAGGACAGAAGCAGGTCATCATCATGGCCCTCCTCATCATCAGTCCATAAGTGTAAAGACAAAGAGAAGTTTACCTCCCCAATGAGATCTCAGTCACCGTTGAGACAGTGTAATCCTTCAGCATCATCACCTGCTCCAGCGGTGTTGATAACAGCGCTCCCGACCATCTAATACACCAAGGTCGGGGTCTGGCTTAGGCATTGCAGTACCTACTAAGGGCGGTACAACGCCATCATCATCAGACCAAGGATCATCCTCAATGCAAGTAGTCATAGCCTTGACCAAGACGTCGTCAACTCTCAGGCTGTGCTGGTGTCGTTTTCAGAGATGATCGACGCCTTCTGCCTGGTTTACCTGTGCAGGCAGTTATTCCATTGACAGGGCTAACAGACACTCAGCTTCCATCGATGATTACTTCAGCACACAGCAATTTCCTCCTTCTCAGCTGCTGCCATTATCTGCAGCGCCTTCAGCAGGTCCCGTCATCGACAGGTAGGTTGATGATGGTGTGGAATATAATCCTAACTTCATGGTGTTAGAGGAAGGATATGAGGGAGAACAGTATGTCGCACCTTTTTGTAGTTATACCCTCTCATCCTGCAGTGAGGACTCTAAACATCCTGAGAATCCTGCTTTTCAAGCCATGATGCTGCAAGTCCAAACTGCCATGGGCTTTGCAGTGGAAGATATCCTGCATTAGAGGATGCTACCTTTGCTGCATGGTACAGACCTAACTCATTACCTGCAGTTCCCAGGCTAATAAGCAGTATCCTGCTCCATCTGCTAAGCCTTATTATGCTGACCAGCCAGAAACATGGCTGCTCATGATAGGTCCAGTGCATGCTGGCCCATTAGTGCAGAGACAGGGCATCCATCTGCAATGCTGATGACCTGGGTTCGGAAACGGACTCGGGACGTTAGAGGGCCAGCCGGGTTGGGGGAGAAGGATTGAGCATCCTAGAGACTGCTTTCCTTTGGGGGGGGTAGAGTGTCTGGCACACCATGGACCTCTGGTGGAGGCTGGGGGGATCCACTGTGCTGGTACCAGCACCTGATGGGGCGGGGCAGACACGGGATGTCATTGCACGTCCCCGCCCCCAGGTACTGCTGCAAATTACAAAAAGTTTCTGGCCTCCAAGCATGATGCCCTGTTCTGCCGCTGTCCCTGCTGCCAGCAGTGTCTACCGGGAGGATGGGGGGGAATCCCACTCCCATGGCCCCACCCTGGGGAGTAAGCAAGTGTATGCTACGAAGGACTGTGTGGAGGGGGTGCCTGCCCAGTGGCTCCGCCCAGGGGGGTAAGCCTGGGCATGGGGGGCAGCACACAGGCATGCCTGAGCTTCCTTTGGTGAGGAGGGTCTGGACCCAAAAAAAAAAAATGATAGGTCCAGTGCACCTGAGCACTTGAGTACTTTGTCTCTTGACAAGGAATCTAAAAGGCTGGATATAATGGGGAAGTGTATGTATGCCTCTGCCTTACTGGGCCTTAGAACTGCTAATACTCAAGCCCATTTGATTAAATACCAGAGCAGCCTGTGGAAAGCTGCTAATGCTGCAGCCCAGGCTTTGCCTGAGGGCTCTGCCAAGAATGAGTCAATTAAAACTTGAACTTTCAGGGCCTGAGGTTGACAAACATTTGCTAAGGTCATTCTGTGATGTCTCTGATTCTTCTGCCAGAGCTGCTGCTTCAGGCAAATGTATGAAATGCTATTCTTGGCTTAGAGTTGCTGATTTTCCTAATGATATACAGCAAGCAATTTTAAATGCCCCTTTAGGGGGACAAAACTGCTTAGTTATGATGTTGAAGAGACATTCGGCTCTTCAGACATCCAAAATGACTCTCAAATCTGTTGAGTCCACTACTTTTCAGCATTTTCATCAGCACTGTCCCTGCAGCCTGCAACAACAACATGATCCTATACGTAGATGATGCCGTCCTCTTTTCCATTCATACTGACCCAGTCTTCCTATCCCTTGACCTACAGTCGAATTTTACCCTTGCAGAATCGTGGTTTGATAAACACAAATTGCTGATGAACTATAAAAAGAACAAATCAATGTTGTTCACAAATGCACACAGTAAACATAAACCTACAAGCTTAACTATCTTGAACAAACTACACCTCCCACTCAAACAAGTACCTGGATTCAAATACCTCGGGGTTACGCTCGACAGTCCACTCACCTACAGCATGCATGTTTGACTCATCACCAGAACCATTAATTCGAGGATAGATATGCTTTAACGTCATCGCCACTGCCTTAATAATGAGGCAGTGTCCGTATCCAGTTGAGTTCTCCCCATAATCAACTATGCACTAATTTTCTATGGGGTGGCCACTGGAACCACCCTAAAATGAATAAAAGTTGCACTTAGTAAGTGTTGCCATCTGGTGACAGGCGCCAAGAACAGAACGCACACCTGTCTGCTTTATAAACAATTAAACTGGCTCCATTTTCAAGGGAGAATAGTCTACCAAACCTGCCTCCTTGCCAAGAAAATTTGCCTCTGCCTTACCCCTCCTCCATTGCAAAACTTTATGTTACCCACTCCTTCACGTGGTGCACACGTAGTGCCAACAAATTGCCTTTCATGGTTCCTTTCTGCTGTACATCGCAAGCACAGCGTGTCTTCTATGCCAGGGCCCCAACCCTGGTGAATGGAGTACCTCCGGAGGTCACTGGTGAGACAAGGTTAGGCCTCTTTCAGACGCCAACCATGCCAACACCTCGCTAATCTCAGCAGCTGTGATTCTACCCTCTAGGATATCCCGGCTGTCCTAACCCTATTAAACCCCTTGTCCTCCTCTTTACTCACACCACCCCTTCCCCTACCACCTCTCACTCCTTCCTCTGATTATCCTCTTTCCCCATCCCCTGCTCACTTCCTCCATCCCACACACTGCTCCCTGCTGTTCATGCCCATTATCACCCACCCCACCCCTACCTGTCCTCCACCTTACCCACACTCCTAACCTCCTTCCGTTGCTCCTGGTTCCCACCATCACCTTCCCCACCCTATTCTTCCCTGCCTCTTCAGCCTCTCCACTCCACCCATCCTCCAACATTCTCCACTCCTAACCTTCCTTTCATGCTCCTGACCCCCACCACCACTTTCCCCATCCCATCTTCCTTGCCTCTCCTGCCACCCCACCCTTACCCCCCTTTCACCTTTCCTACACTCCTAACCTTCCTTCTCTTGCTTGTGACCCCCACCAACACTATCTTCCTTGCCACTCATGCCATCCTGCCCCCTGGCCCCTTCTTCACTTCCTCTACCGACACAGCACTTTATAACAAAGTCTCATTTAAGACCGCAACAGTCCTCGTCACCCTTCCCACACCATACCTGCCAATTTTTCTGCATGGTTTCCATACCCATCCCTTTTCTGTGTCAAACCCTCTTGTTATCCATATTGTTTGATACTGCCTAATTGTTGCTACTATGAATGACTCAATTTGCACTGATGATTGTTATTACCCACTGTTTGTTCTTGCTTAATACTGATGTGTTACACCTTTATCGTTATATGATGCGGAACCTTTGTAAATGAACCTCTGGTTCAAAGATATTTGTAATCTTAGTACTAAATAAATAAAAAAGTCTCTTTATCTCCGTCCTTCTAGGAGATGTGGGAGGGGATCCTTTCATCATCCTGTTACCGGAGGTGGTCGTGCCCACAGTCAACAAGGCAGAGGTAGGTGAGGTCATCCTTTGCCAGGACTCCTTCCCCCAGGTGCCTATTCAAAAACACCCAAACTGCTGGCCCGCTGGCACAGTGGCATGGCATCCGCTTGCAGCACCGACATCCTGGGTTCGGTGGCAGACTCAGGAGTCAAAGGGCCAGCTGGAGGGAGAAGGATTGAGCATCCTAGTGACTGCTGTCTTTCTCTGGGGGGAGGGGGAAGAATGTCCAGTCCTTTATGGGCCCCTAGCGAAGGCTGGGGGTACCGTTATGGCCGACGCCATTCTCTAGGGGGCAGGGTGGATGCTGGATGTCATTGATTGTCCCCACCCCCAGGAATCCAGCCTTTGGAAAAAATGCCAGCCCCTGGGCATGATGCCCTGCTCTGCCACTGTCTCCACTGCTTCTGACGTACGCTGGGGGTCCCACTCCCATGGCCCGTGGCTTGCCTACAGAGTCCTGGGGGTCCCACCCAGTGGCCCTGCCCAGCAGTCCCACCCAGGGCTGTAAGCCTGGACATTAGGGGACAGCAGGCACAGCAGCGTTGACCTCCAAATGGAGGATCAGGGGGCCAGGCACAAAAATACCAAAATAAAAAAAAACACCCAAACCAACTGTACCAGTGGATGTACCCCCACCAGTTCCACTTCTCTTCAGACTATAACCCTACCTCCATTATTACTTCCAGGGGTGGTTGTGGGGTGTATTCCAGGTGAAGGCCTGCACTGTCCAATGCAAGACAGGGTGAGACCAGGGGTGGCTAACCCAAAGTTCAAACAAAGAAAAAAACAGTTTGCTCTGCATTCCAACTGTCATGTAATCCATGTGAAATAAAGACAAAATACCAAAGTATGTTTTGAAACCAAAACTTGGTGATTTCTTCCACACTTCATTGTGAAACCAGCAAACAGATTCCAAACCACAGTTCAGGTGTCCCAGTACTTCACCAAGTAAGGCTTCATCAGAGGCGGGAACATGATGTCCAGAGAGTCTGTTATATCCTGGTGAAAATGATAACATCATAATGATGTTGAATGCAAACATTTTTAACAGCTGTGGTATCAGCATTGCTTTAAAGGCATATTAACCCTGGTAGTTGGACTCAGAAAAATAAACTAGAGTGCACAAATACATACATGTAATAAAAAATAATTGATGCATTCACTGAAAAGAAAAAGAAGATAACTAGCTGTGTATAGCCCCCCAAAAATATATATATGCAGTATAAAGTCCAAATGCATGTTGGTCTAAATGTAACCAGTGATTCTAGAAATCAAAACTGAATACATGACTGGCCAGTCAAAGGAAGGTATTAAATGGAGTCAGGAGCTAACCCCAGATTGGTTCTGTACTATCTACTGGGAAGTACAGTGGGAGATCCTGTTTTCTCCAAACCTCCATTAGTACCTGTAGAGAGAAAAGACTGAAAGTAGAAAGTGTTTTCTATGAAGTAATATACTAGCCCAAACAAATATTACAACCCCAAATCTTGTAAGTGAGCTTGTCTCAATGGTGTTCCACCTGGCAAAATAAAGATATTGACTGATTGAAATAAAATTTACATCATAGTTGTATTGTGCCCCAAACAGGAGGGGTGATTTTCATTGGAGAATACTTCTGAAAAACCTGATTGGGACTATTTGAAATTTCGAACAAATCATTGCAAAAATGGCTTCAAATCCCAACTAGCATTTAAACCAAACCCTGTGAAAAAGCTACAAATTTTCCAATTCATTTCTTGTAGTACTAGTTTTATTGTGTACGCTCTTTGGTGTAGCTGCCCTAAACAGTACATTACTGTTCGCCCCTCTAAACAAAGGATGCAAGAGCACATTAAGAGACAATGAAATATCCGATCTTGAAAGCCCAGTTGCCAAATATTTCTCTCTGCACCACAGTTGTACATTTTCAGACTTAAAATGTATGGGTCCGGAGCAAGTGAGGGTAGGAAGACTGGCAATGCCATTCTTACAATAATTTGTTTGAAATGTCAAATAGTCACAATCAGGTTTTTCAAAATCTTTTCTTTTCTCTCTACAGGTACTAATGGAAGTTTGGAGAGCTCTTGCCCTCCTGCCGTACTTCCCAGTGGATGGCACAGAATATATCTGAGGTCAGCTCCTGACCACTTAATGCATTCCTTTGACTGGCCAGTCATGCTTTCAGTTTGCTTCCTAGAATCACTGGTTACATTTAGCCCAACATGTATTTGGACCTTATATTGCAGATACATATATATATTTTTCTGGACTATACACAGCCAGTTGATCTTTTTCTTTTCAGTGAATGCATCAATTATTTCACATGTATTTATTTGTACATTCTGGTATATTTGTCTGAATCCGTTTACCAGGGTTGATATGCCTTAAAGGCAGTGCTGATTTTACAGCTGTTAAAAATGTTTGCTTTCAATGTCATTATGATGTCATCATTTTAACCAAGATATAAGGGACTCTTTCAGCATTAGGTTACCACCCCCTGATGAAGCCTTACGTGGCAAAGCACCGGGGCACCTGAACTGTGGTTTGGGATTTGCTTGTTGGTTTCACATTGTAGTGTGGAATAAATCACCAAGTTTTGGTTTCAAAATGTACTTCGGCATTTCATCTTTATTTTGTATAGATTTACATGACTGTTGGACTGCAGACCAAACTGGTTTTTTTTCTGTGGTTGTGGGTGGCAGGATCTCCTTGCACCTAAAACAGTGGTGGGAGATTTCAACTGATGAGTGGATACTGGAGATAATTGCAAAGGGGTATGCTGTGGAGCTGTTAGCAATTCCTGCAGATCATCTTCACCTCCTTCCAGTTATCTTCTGAGCCATTTGTCCCTTCTGAAGGAAGAACTGCAGTAATTATTCTAAAACCATGCTGTAAAACTGGTTCTTCCAAAGCAAAGAAACAAAGGGTCCTATTCCAGACATTTCCTGGTCCCAAAATGGACAGGAGGTCTGCATCATGTACTAGACCTCTGGGATCTCAGCTTCTACGTAGAATACAAGAAGTTTCGCTTAGTGTCCCTACAAGTTCTAATTCCCCTTCTGCAAAAAGGGGTCTGGTTATGCTCCCTAGACGTCAAGGATGCATACCTGCATATCAAGATCAGAAAACCCCACAGGCAGTATCTATGTTTCTTGCTGGAAGGGGAGCATTCTCAGTTCAACGTATTGTCCTTTGCTTTGTCTTCTGCACCACGGGTCTTTACCAAATGCTTGGCAATAGTGGCAGCAGCCCTTCACGGGTCAGGCTATATGTGTTTCCCTATCTGGATGATTGGCTTCTGAAGGCCAGTTCCAGGGAGGCTTTACTACGTATCTTGCTGTGGACGAGGTGGCAGTTAGACGACTTAGGGATCACAGTGAATGTGCCCAAGTCAGTCATGACTCCTTGCCAAAGACTGCAGGACATAGGAGCAGTGTTGGTTACAGAGAAGTGATGTGCTTTACTGCTGCAAGATGGGCAGAAAACCTGATTGCTGAAGCACAGCTGGGATGCAGTAGTCACTGTGTTCCTGCAAGGGTCATATTACGTCTTCTGGGCCTCATGGCTGTGGCCATTGTGACAGTGCCATTGGCACATTTACACATGAGGATACAACAGTGAGCACTCAGGGTCCAGGGAGATGAGCTGACAGATGCTGGACCAAAGGGTCCTTGTCACGTCCCCATTGCACAGAGCATTAGTATGGTGGAATAATTGCAACAACCTTTTGCAGGGTGTTCTCTTCCTTGTCCTAACTCTTGTACAGATCCTCACCATGAATGCCTCGGGTTCCAGATAGGGTGCGCATTGGGGTCTCTACCAGATACAGGGGTTATTGTCCGAGGTGGATGCCAAGGTACACATCAATGTCCTGGAAATGAGTGCTTTCCTATACAGCTCCCAGACATTTCAGAAGCATTTAACTCCGGGGCCTCTGTTAATCCAGATGGACAATGCTAGTGTGGTGCATTACATCAGCAAACAAGGGGGCACCCATTCCTATTCCCTATGAATGGAAGCAGTGAGAGTGTGGTACTGGTGTCTGTCCCATGTCCTGCAACTGTCAGTCATGTATCTTCTAGGTCTCCAAAACATTTTAACAGAGAGACTTAGCAGGTCACAGTCCAAGATGCACAAGCTGCTGCATTTCTGCTCACTCTAGGGCCTAGAGGTTTTTCTAGCAAGATGTGTTGGCCCTCTCTTGGGAAGGTAAGCTCCTGTACTCATTTCTTCTAATACAGAGAGTTCTCCTCAAACTGAGGATGAAAGGTGCTTTCCTTATCCTCATACCCCCATTATGGCCTTGCAAGATATAGTTTCCACTCCAGCAACCACTGGTGGTGGAGTCTACAGTACCTCTACCATTGTGTCAAAGTCTGTTGTCACAAGACAGGTCCCTGGTTCATCCAGACCTTAAGTCCCTTTATCTGCATGCATGGCTCTTGAAAACATAGCCTTGGCATGTTTTGGGTATCCCTTAAAGTAACTGATGTACTGGTTGCGGCTAGAAAACCTTCTACCAGACATTCCTTGAAGTGGAAGCAGTTTACTTTGTGGGCTGTTTCAAGAATTTGGATCCATTTACATGTCCTGTAAACATAGTACTGTAACATTTGCTTACTTGCTGTCCCTTTCAGACTCTGATCTACAGTATTCCTCACTTAAGGTGCATTTGGCCACTGTATCAGCTTTCCATGCCCTTGCTGATGGGTCTACAGTTGAACAACTGGAGGTGTCCCATACTTTTTTGAGAGATATTCTACATATGAAAACTCATATTTGTAAGCCAATCCCTTCCTGTGACTTGAATTTTGTACATGAGAAGCTGACGTTGGCTCTGTTTGAGCCGGTTGCGAGTTGTGGCTTACGTTTAAGGTTTTTGGAGCTGCAGGCTCTAATATATGAGCCTCCTTATTTGATTTTTCACAAAGATAGTTTCCAGCATAGAAATCCTAAGTTTCTACCAAAGGTGGTATCTGAATTTACACTGAATCAAACGACACACCTTCCTGTTTACTACCCTGAGCATGCCAATTAGGGTGACGCACTGCTCTATGCTTTAGATGTACATAGAATACTAAGCTACTAAATGAATCACATCAAGGGCTGCAAAAAGTCCTCTCAGCTTTTTGTTTTGTTTGCCACTGGGAAAGATGGTGCCCCATGTCTAAACAGTGCCTATCCAAATGGCAGACATATTGTATTATGTTCTGTTATAGGAAGTGTGGTAAAAAACTTCCTGGTGCAGTTCATGGTTGTTCTACAAGGTGTGTAACCACTTCTTACAAAGTACAATTACGCAGAGGGACACCAAATATATAGCAAATAAATAATCTTCACTTAATAAGGATCAATGTGAGACACCCTCTCATTAGGTACATCATGGGGGAAATACCATTATATAGTGTATGTTAGAACGTTGTATTCCGTGAAAATCTAGCTTTCTCTAGCCTTGTTGTACCATTGATTTGATGTCACGATGTTGTTGTACCATCGTGAGTATGTCTCAACGATGGTACAACAGCTCAGATTTCATTTGTGCATGCGCAAGTTGCAGTTCTTCGGCATTCGAAAAATGGCCACGGCAGTTCATCGAAGGCACAGGAGGACGTTATGATCTTTCAGTAGGTGCCGTCTTTTTAAATAGTGGCCAGCACACAGCAGGACAGCTGTATTTTTTTTAATTTATGAAGTGACAGTATCTTTGTGGACCGGGACTGAGTGGAGTGTTTTTAAGGACATGGGCGGGCCGGGGGGTCATCGACATCACGTTGCTACCATGGAGGCAGTCACAAGCTATTTCATTTTACTTTTGCCCATACACTATAAAAGACATTAGATGGGCAACACTAAACAACAACGCTGTTTCTCACTTCTCGAGGTTTCATGACAATCGAAAACCTCTCGAGCTTTGCTCTCGAGGTTTACTTGGTTGTCATGACAACCTCCCAAAGTGAACAACAGTGTTGTTGTTCACTGTTGCCCATCCACTATCCTCTATCCTCTATGTTATATATCAACTGGTAATCCTATCATTTACACCCCAGGAAGATCAAAGGGAAATCATGTATACAATATGTTTTAAGAATTACCTTTTACTAAAATGACATTAATGTCAAAAGATTCCCCAAGAAATATGAAAAAATAACTAAATATTCAAACAGTTCTCAAGCTCCCTATATGAGCCAGTCAATGATCATTATAAAATTAAACAATTCTAGCTTACAAATCACTAACAAAACATTACAGACCTAAAGACTAATAAAGAGAAGAAAGTCATTCCTCTGAAAGAACATAAAGTGTATAGTTATTAGTCAAGTAGCTGCAACATCATTTACTTGCAAAGAACAAGCTTCTAGCGAGAGTTAAAAGTCCTGGTGCTTCATCACATTAACAGAGAATCCCAAATTAAACTAAGTAAGCACCCCTTAAAAAAGCAAATCACTTTGAGCTGTTATGCTACTCATGTTACAGTTTGGTAGTTATTTCAGTTTCCCAAATAATAAAATTTAGCAGCAAGATGGCCATAAATAACAATAAAAATAAGTCAAGTCCCACAGACGCTGCCCTTCACTCCAATCAACACCAGAAATACTTGCATGACTTCCTCAGCCTTCATCTGATGAGTTTTCACCATCTTCTCCCTCAGCCCTCTCTTCCTCTATACGATGAACCAACTTGTTTGCCTCCTTGGCATCATTAAATAAATATTGATGCCTATTCCATACCAGATGGAGTTTTGCAGGAAGTAACAGCTATTGTTGTACTTTCAGTTGCCGCATGCAGCCCCGCGTTCCGTCAAATGCCCATCTCCATTGTTAAGTGCTAAAGGATAGATCAGGAAAACGCATCAGCTTTGCCTCTCCATATTTCAGGTTCCTGTGTCTCCTCGCCATTGTCAGGACTTGATCTCGATCCCCAATTCCGGTGAACACAATCAGGAAAGTTCAGGGAGTAGCAGAGTCCATAACTGCTCGCCGAGGAGTGATCCGGTAAGCTTTTTCCACAAATAATGGGGACCAGATTCAGTTAGTCCTATTATGATGGGCAAAAAGGTACAGGTAAACGCCAGACAATCCTCCCCCTCCTCTGGAAATCCTAGGACCCTGAGGTTCCACTCTCTGGCTTGGTTCTCTAATGTCTCAAGACGCTATCTGAATAAGGCATTCTCTTTTATTAAACTAGCTGCTGAGTCCACAGAGTGCTGGACTGTCTTTTCACACTGGTCCATTCGACTTTCCAGGGCAGTGACTCTCGGGGTAATTGTGTCGAACTTCTTATCTAATTCTTGCACCATTTTAATCAATTGGTGCAGAGTAGCACTAATAGAACTTAGAGTTGCTTCTTCCCTCTGCGAATTACCAGAGCCCGAGGCCCCACCTTCCTGTGCAGGCCACTCCTCTTGCTGCAGCTTCTTGGGCATAAAAAAGTCTGCTGAGGTCTTAGAGGCACCTCTAGATTTCCTAATTTTCAAGACTTCAGTTGACTGATCCCACAAGTAGAAGATCGTGTTGTTAGAAACGAAAAAAATACTTCTAATAGGTTTTAACAAGTTTCTTCCCAGGAGCTCGAGAAAAATGCTGCTTCCTCATTGGCTGCTCCACAGCACCCCCCCATTTCGGACATATTTATGCTGCTGTCATTTGTGCTGCAGCCACGTGGGGCACTGTCCACACCTTCATTAAACATTACAGTCTGGACATAGTCTCTCGTAGATGTGCTGGCTTTGAGCTTGCTGTACTGCAAGGCCTCCTGTCCTGAATGTATATATCAGATTGTTCCAACCTCCCAGTGCCTTTTGGGACTGCTTGGGACTCATTCTAAAGGGGTGGCCTAACGGAAGAGATATCCTCGAAAAAGATGAAACAGCTATGTACTTACCACAACAGTACCTATTTGACTCTCTTCCATTAGACCTTACCATCCTTTCCTCCAACCCTCTTCTGCTTCAGTAATGATAGCATCAGATATTGTGCCTGTTCCTAATGCATGGCTATATATCCAGCATCATGTATTGCCTTGTATGCTTGGTGCTGATCTGATCTCATTTCCCAGGGGTTGAGGTCCTCTAATTTCTGGCAGGGAACCGAGGAGTGATGAGGTCGCCATGTTTATGTAAATGATGACACATGATGTCTTCATGGGCGACCCCTGGCTTGCAAAAGTTTCTATGTGATCCTAGTGCCTGCCAGCTGTAGTTCCAAAGGTGTGGCCATTGGAAGAGATTCTCTAAGATCTACTGTTACGGTAAGTACGTAACTTCTTTTCTAATGGTATCCTTGAAAGCTCTCATTCCCCTTCTGCAGCAAGGGGACTGGCTTTGTTCTCTGGATATGAAGGATGCTTTCCTTCATATAAGGATCAGGAAAGCTCACAGGAAATACCTCCACTTTGTGCTGTAGGGGAACATTGTCAGTTCAGACTGTTGCCCTTTGGCTTATCCTCTGAGCCACAGGTCTTTACCAAATGCTTGGCGGTAGTGGTAGCAGTCCTTCACAGGAAAGGTCTGTATGTGTTCCCTTATCTGGATGACTGGTTGCTGAAAGCTCTAGGCAAGTCCTATGATATGCTGTATCTTATACATGTCAGTTGTTTGATGACTTGGGGATCACAGTGAATGTGCCAAATTCAGTGTTGAACCCTTGCCACAGACTGCAGTACATAGGAGCAGTCTTGAGCACAGAGAAGGGATGTGCTTTCCTGCCTCAGGACAGAGCAGAAAACCTGGTTGCTCAAGCACAGCTGATATATAGGAATCGTTATGTCTGCAAGAACAATGTTACGTCTCCTTGGGCTTATGGCTGTGCCTGTTGTGATGGTGCCACTGGCCCACTTACATATGAGAATTCCCCAGTGGACACTCAGGGTCCAGTGGAACCAGCTGACAGATGAGCTGGACCAAATGGTTCTCATCACATCCACACTTCGCAGAGTGCCGCCGTGGTGGATGTATTGCTAAAACCTGTTAAAGGACATTCCATTCCTTGTACCAGCTCTTATATAGATCCCTTACTGAGGATGCCTCAGGATTTGGCTAAGGAGCTCATCTTGGCCCTTACCAGATGCAGGGGATATGGACAAAGGTAGAGGCCAAGTTACAGATAAAATTACCTGAAGATAAGAGCTGTCTTATACAGCGTCCAGGCCTTTCAGGAGCATCTATGCTCTGGTCCTCTGTTAATACAGATGGACAATGCCAGTCCGTTGATGCATTACATCAGCAAACAAGTGGGAGTACATTCTTACCTCCTATGCAGGGAAGTGATGAGAGTATGGTGTTGGGCTCTGACTCATAGCTGTCAGCTGTGCATCTCCCAGAGCTCCAAAACATCTTGGCAGACAAGCTAAGCAGGACACAGTCTAAAATGCACAAGTGAGAACCACTGACCTTGGTGGTCAGTGAACCTCTTTGCAAGATGGGGTCATCCAGAGTGGGATCTTTTTGCATCCCCACACAATGCAAAACTGCCACGTTTTTGCTTGCTTAACCCAGGGCTCGGAGTTTTCTGGCGAGACTTGTTGTCCCTCTCTTGGAATGAGAAATTCCTATATGCATTTCCTCCAGTTCTGCTGATGCAGAGTGTGCTAATCAAACTGCAGATGGAGAGTGCCACTCTCATCCTCATTGCTCTGTTTTGGCCTCACCAGATATGGTTTCCACTTCTACAACAGATGACAGTAGAACCTCTGGTACCCTTATCTCTGTGTCGGGGTCTGTTGTCACGGGGCAAGTCCCTTCATCTGCACGCATGGCTCCTGAGAACATAGCCATAGCACGTTTTTGGGTATCCCATAAGGTTGCTGATTCTCTGGTTGCAGCTAGAAACCTACCAGGCATTCCTATTACTTGAAGTGGAAGCAGTTCACTTTGTGGGCTGCTTCCCAGAATTTAGACCCATTTACATGCCCTGTAAATACTATGCTGGAATACTTGCTGTCAATGGCAGACTCTGGTCTGTGGTATTTCTCACTTAATGTGCATTTGTCCGCTATATCAGCTTTCCATGCCCCTATTGATGGCTGTGCAGTTGCACAACTGGAGGTTTCCCATACTTCTTTGAGAGGTATTCTTCATATAAAACCTCCAATACACAATCCAGTCCCGCCTTGTGACTTGAATTATGTCCTTGTGAAACTGACATTGGCTCCCTTTGAGCCAGCTGCAAGTTGTGGTCAACGTTTCCTGTCTTGGAAAATGTTACTTCTAGTTGCAATCACTTCTGCTTGAAGGATTTCAGAGCAGCAGGCTCTAATATGTGAGCCTCCATACTTTATTTTTCACAAAGACAGAGTTTCTTTGTGTAGAAATTCTAGGTTTTTATTGAAGGTGGTATCTGAATTTACATTGAATCAAATGATACACCTCCTATTACCCTGAGCATGTGAGCCAAGATGAGGCATTGCTCCATACTTTGGATGCATATAGGATACTGAGATACTATGCAGATCATATTGAGGACTGCAGGAAGTTCTCTCAGCTGTTTGTTTCGTTTGCCCCTGGGAAAGAGTGCACACCTATGTTTAAACAGTGTCTGTCCAAATGGCTAACACATTGTATTATGTTCTGTTATAGGAAGTGTAGTAAGAAACTTCCTGGTGCAGTTTGTGATCACTCCACAAGGGGAATGGCCACTTTGGTTGCTTGTTTCAGAAATGTTTTGGCTGCTGACATTTCTGCTGCCTCCACATGAAGCACTGTCCACACCTTCACGAAACATCACAGTCTGGACATAGTCTCTCAGAGATGTGCTGGATTCAGGCTTGTTGTATTACAAGGCCTGCTACCTTGAATATACCAGACTATACCAGCCTCCCTCTACTGTTTTGGGACTGTTTGGGAATCGTTCCAAAGGTGTGGCCTAGTAGAAGTGATATTCTTGAAGATAGAACAATCATGTACTTACTGTAACAGTAGATCTTCAAGAGAATCTCTTCCATTAGGTCATGCCATCCCTCCTTCCTTCCTTCCCCCATGAGTCTATGAGGGTTACATCAGATATTGTTTTTAATCCTAATCCATGCATCATATATTCAGCCCTATACCTCCCCTTGTATGCCTGGGCTGGTCTTATCACCTGGTTTCCCATGGGTGTAGGTCCTCTGAGTCTAATCTCTGTCAGGGAACAGAGGAGAGATGAGGCTGCCTATATTTATATAGACACTGACTCATGACATTTTCTTGAGTGGCCGCCAGCTAGCAAAAGTTGCTGTGGAATCCTAGCACTGATGTGTGTATAGTTCCAAGGGTTCCAAGGGTGTGGACTAATGGAAGAGATTCTCTCAAAGATATGTTACGGTAAGTATGTAACTGTTCTTTACATGGGTGTGTATAGGTACCACTTGGACAAAGGTGACCGAGTGCTCTCGGAATTGTCATGTGCCCCAAGGTTGTATGCTGATTGACAGCTTTGGGCTGTGCCACTAGTACTACCCCAGTGGGGGGTGCTCATTACTCATAAGTATTAACTGTCTGTTAACAACACTGGCACTAACAGAAAAGGAAATTATGGTCAGTATCAAGGAATTTCTCCTATCCAGTCTACATGATTTAATATCACAACAGCCTGTGGAAATCCATCTGTTCTGTGGCTGACAAGCTGCCTGATGGACCCACCACAACTGATCTCCAGCTGAGGTCTGGTGGACTGTCACCCATGGCTTAGATACCGGGAAGAATCTTTTACCTTCAGCCTGTGATGTGTTTGAAGCTTCTGCTTGTGCTGCTGCCTCAGGAGTTTGCCTCAGGTGATACTTTTTGCTCAGAGTGGCTGGTTTAGCTACTGTTGTTCAGTAAACAGTGCTTAATGTCCCTTACTGTGGCCAGAAACTATCTGGCCATGACGTGGAGATGCATGAACCTGCAGTCTTCCAGTATGGCTGTCGTTCTCTTAAGGTTCTCACTCCCTCAGCTGCATAGTCTTGTTTCCTTTAATAGGCCTTTCTCATGCCCTGTCCATGGGTATTCCTCTGCCCTGGTGTGTGAATCTCAGCCTGCCCCTTCCCCTTGCCCCTGGTGGCCTTGCCAAGACCTTCAAGGATATGTGTATTGCTGATATCCTTGCCAGCCCCAGAGCCTTCTGACTTCCTTTTGCCTCCCCTTGTCCCTTTAAAAGACCCAGGAATGCTGGTGGGGGACAGGATCTCCTTAGTCTGCTAAAGTGAAAGGAGATCACTACGGACACTTGGGTCTTGGACTTCAGTCAGAGAGGACATACTTTGGAGATACTATTTACCCCACCTGGAAATCCTTCTCTTCCTTTTTGTTATCCTCCAGGTCACATGTCTGTCCTTTCAAAGGAAGTTTAGTCTTTGTTTGCACAAATGGGCAATAAACCCGATTTCTCGGGCAGAACTCAACCATTGTTATTGCTACTGGTATGTTCTACTTCCAAAATGGTCAGGAGACCAACATCCTGGCCTAGACATTGAGTTTGAACCTATATCTTAAATACAAAAAGTTTAGTATGTTATCTCTCCAGTCCCCCCTCCCTTCGCTCATGCAAGTGGATTGGATGTGCATGCCGGATATGAAGGATGCTTATCTGCATATCAAAGTGCTTCACTGTCATCATCATTACTGCCACTTTATGCTAGAGGGCTCTTGCCCTTTGGCTTGTCTTAGACACTGCATATATTCACCAAATGCTTTGCAGTAGTGATGGCGGCTCTCCGAAGGGGAAGGTCTGTATGCATGCCTGTACCTAGGTGACTGGCTCTCGAAGGCCCTGTCCCAGGCTCCAGCCCTTTATAATTTATTTAGTTCTCACCAGCTTTTTGGCCAGCTGGGCTTATTGGTAAATGAACCAAAGTCAGTTCTGACCCCTTCCCCCCCCACAATTAGGATCTTCAGTATATTGGTGCTGTTATAGATAAGATGTTGGTTCAGCCCTTCCAGCCCTTCTTTCTGGAGAACACTACCCTGATTGCCCAAGCAAGTCTGGTATCATATGGTGCCTTTGCCTGGAGAAGATGCCTTCTCTGACTTATTGGACTGAAGTCTGTGGCCATCATCACAGTCCCCCTGGCATGCCTACACATGAGGATTCCTCACTGGTTCCTCCATGTCCAGTGGACTCAGCATTACATCCCCTTTGTCATCCCCTTCATTTGTGGTTGGACTGCTCCAGCTTGAGCACAGGGGATCCTTTTCTATATCCCATGCCCCTGACTGTCTAGAGAATGGATTTATCCAACTCAGGGTAGGATGCCCAGCTAGGGTCTCTATAGATGTAAAGTATATGATCATATCTGTTGATCGCTCTCTCCACACACACAACATTCTGAAGGTGAGGGCTGTTCTACATAGTGTACAGGCCTTCACTGTCCATCTGCAGGGTGAACCACTGCTGATATGGAGAGACAGTGTGTCAGTGATGCATTACATGAATAAACGAGAAAGTGTCCACTCATATTCACTCTGCAGCGAGACAAAGGGTACTGGTATTGAGTGATGGAACACAATGTATAGCTCACAGTCATATTCCTGCCTGGCACCCTCAGCATCCTGGTGGACATCTCAGTTGGTCCTGGAATCTCCTACAAGGGACTTTGTTGTAGATGACCTCTTCGATAGATGAGGTCATCTGCAGGTAGATGTTTTTGTGTCCCCACAATACAAAACTGCAGCAAAGTTGCTTGCTCGCTCCCGGGCCTGGATTTTTCGGGTAAGACTAATTATCCCTCGCTTGGAAATGGAGGTTCCTTCCTCCATTCCCTGTGATCCAAAGAGTCCTGGTCAAACTGCAGTGGATCATGCCACTTCTGGCCCGGACCAGTTTGGTTCCCACTGCTTTAGCAGCTGGCAGTGGCTCCACCTGTCTTGCTTCTTCTGCAGACAAGACCCCTGTTGCAGGAGCAGAGCTGTCATAGAAACATAGAATATGATGGCAGTTAAGGACTGCCTGGCTGACCTAGTCTGCTCAATTTTCCCCTACCTGCAGTGTCACCGTAGACCTTACTTGCTCTCTGGCTCTCCCCCCTTCCTTTCAGCTGAGATTCTCTTATGCCTACCCCATGCTTTCTTGACCCCTACCACGTTTTGGCCCCCCCACCTCTGCTAGAAGACTGTTCCAAGCATCCACCACTCTTTCAGTGAAAAAGTACTTCTTCCCATCCCTCTTGACTCTGTCCCCTTCCAACTTCATTGCATGTCCCCTAGTTCTCATGAATCTTTCCCTCTGAAAAATATGTATCATATCCCGTCTCCCCCTCCTTTCTTCCACAGTGTACACACTGAGGTCCTTTAGTCTCTCCTTGTAGAGCTTTTAATGCAGACCCTACACCATTTTAGTTGCTCTCCTCTGGACAGCCTCCACTCTGTCTATATCCTTTCGGAGATGTGGTCTGCAGAACTGGACACAGTACTCTATGTGAGGTCTTACCAGCGATCTATACAGGGGCAACAACACCTACCTCTTTCTGCTGGTAATAACTCTCCTTATGCACCCCAGCATCCAACTAGCCTTCCCGACTGCCTTGTCACACTGCCTGGCCACCTTTAGGTCATTAGATATGATTACTCCCAGGTCTCTTTCCTGTTTGGTGGTAGTCACTACCTCTTTACCCATTTTGTACACGGCCCCTGGGTTTCTGTGCCCTAAATGCATAATTTTGCACTTTTTCACATTGAAATCTAGCTGCCATACCCCACACCACTACTTGAGTTTTCTCAGTCTCTGCTCATTCTTTCCACACACACACATACACACACACACACCCCAGATGGTCCACCCTTTTGCAGATTTTGGTGTCATCTGCAAAGAGACAGATCTTCCCTTCCAGTTTCTCTGCAATGACACTTACAAAGACATTAAAGAGGACCAGTTCCAGGACTGATCCCTGAGGCACCTCGCTGGCCACCCTCCGTTTTTCCAGAGTGAATGCCATTTACCACCACCCTCTGTCACCTGTTCCTTAATAACCAATATCTCACTCAGCTTACCACCTTTGGACTGACCCCTAAACTGCCCAGCTTCCATACAAATCTCCTGTATGAACAGTGTTGAAGGTCTTACTGAGAAGGGTGGTTAAGTGCTAAGCAAGACATCGACGGGTATGACTTGAGAGGAGTTACCGCACGGCCAGCGAGGAAGTCACGAGGCCACCAGGCCAAGTGATTTCAGCCACAGCCGTTCGGTAATATATGTTCAGCTCATACCCCGGAGGGTCTTATTGCACTTATAAAATGGAGAAATTTCAATATAAATGAAAAAAAGCGAGTAATTTCAGTTTTTCCATTAAAATATTGCTTTATTGGAACAGTGTCCATACGCAAGGGGAAATAGTCCCTATTAACTGACACTTTTTGAACAATTAATAAGGCAGTAAAATCTGCTGTAAAACCTTTACTTTTTAACCAATTAATCAGCCAGTAAAAATATCTGCTGTAAAACATTTACTTTTTTAATAATAAATCAGGCAGTAGCAATGAATTAAACTGACAGACAAGCTCAGACTGAACTGACAGAGGACACTTGAATTAATTCGGCATGTTAATGAAATTGAAAGTGCCACTGAAATGGACTGGAGCATTGAAATTTAAACCGGTACTAAGAAAGTTTATAGGGGGTTCGTTTGAATCTGTTGCCTGGAATGACTTGCAACCGCAACTAGCACACTTTATTGCTTCTTGCCACGGAGGAAATTAAGGATCTTGGTGAATTGCTGTCATGGTTGAGTAAGTAGCATTTCTTGGGCTGATGTTTCGTTTTTACCACAGAGCAGATTGAGGACCTGTTGCTGTCGGGGGAGAAGCAGTCCAGTGCTGATGTTTGCTTTTTGCCACGGAGCAGATTCAGGACGTGTTGCTGTCAGGGGGGAGTATGCAGTGTGCTTAGTGTGATAACAAGATGGCTAACTGAGCCTTTCTGAACATTCTATGTTTAGCATGTTCAGCACTGAACATTCTAATTCAGAGCACTGATTTCTATGACTGTCTTTTTTTTCTATGTGTAATACACATATTACACTGATTTTCTAGCCAATCAATGAGCTTATATTTTCATGCCCATTTTATAAACCTGCCTAATCTCCAGCATTATAGCCTAGCTGTCACAATGAGCATTGTCCTTTGCTGGCTAAACCCAGCCCATGAGGCACCATGGAAACAGATCGAGTGTACATTGAATGACTTACATAATGCGGGATGGATTGTTTTTGCTCCTTCAGCCTCACTCCCAAAGCTAGCTGATTTTCATCTGGGCGCAGCACATACTCTGCACTCCTAGTACAGAATGCATTCTCTCCCAGCCTTGGCCCCTATTTTTTATTACTTGCGGTTGTTAGTGGAGGAAACAGACTTTCTGCCGGTATGTATAGACCTTACTTTACAGAGATGGCACCATAGTGGCCTATCCTATATTTATGAGTTTCTTGACTCACGGGGCATTATCCTATTTGCTCAACTTCAAGTTGCACATCAGCTGACAAACAGAATAATTTAGGTATTTGCAAAGTCAAACCTTTCTTTTACATGTGGGCCCACAGAGAAACCATTTACCGGATCCCCTACCGGTACTACTAAATATTTATATATCCTCTTTAAAAGGTACACACTATCAACACTTAATAAGGCTACTGTATAGAGGCCTCAGGGAATACCTGGGAGACTCAACACAAGGGATCCTGGATGCATGAAACAGGGAACGTTCTACTTCTATCCCTTATGAAACCTGGGTCAAATATACACGTCCCTCTATTAAAGTTTCCTCAGCTCATACTGTCAGGAATTTTCATGGAAGTCCCGTAACTTGTACAAAAATACCCTCTCAAGGTTGGCAAAGTTTCTTCTGGCACATTTTGGGCACTGCTGGAAACACTGTGGCAAAAATCTGGCCTCCCATGTACATGTTTTCTGGACCTGTCCCGTACTGGTCCCCTTTTGGGAACAGAATATGGACTGTCTGTACACCTTTTTGGGGGCAGAGGCTGTGTTAACACCAGAACTAGTTCTCCTCACAATCTCTCCCAGGGAATCTTTACATCTCACGGAGTTCACTTCTATATGTATATATTCTTGCAGCCAAAAAGATGATCACACGTCTCTGGAGACAACCTAGGGTGATAACGCGTACTCAATGGTATCAGATTATAAATTATATGTATGCCCTGGAGTACCTCATAGTGAGGTGTTTCTGGTAGACTTTTACAGTTTGAAATAAGGTAAAGACCCTGGGTGTTCTACATTTCAGAGAAAGATGACACATTTGTCCCATGATCACAGTTAGGGGTCTGGGGTAGTGGGTGGAGCTTTTGGCCCCCCCTGGGGTTAAGGAGTACTGGGAATGGGATTTGGCATGCCTGGAGGAGCCTGGACATAACAACTTGGGACATAACTATCTGAGCCATTTTCCTTTCTCTGATATGTGCGGAGGACTGAAATATATGTTAGAAATTTGCCATAATGTTATTTCATGTTCCGATATCACAGTACAGTGGATCTACAATATCAATGCTCCTATCTGACACATAAGGTGGAATAACTATTGTGTGATTTTATATAAAAAAATAAAGTTAAAAAAAAGTAAGTCTTACTGACATCTAGGTAGGTGTCCACTGCTCCACCCCTAGTAATTCCCTGGTTGCCCAGTCAAAGAAATACAGTGTAACCCACTTAAATGCATACACCTCGGACAGACCAATTTTATGCAGTTAACCGGGCTATTCACTTAAACGAAATTCCGACTTGCAGCATTGGTTTTAGATTGAGAAATAACAGACAGTAGCCCAATGTAGCGGTAAGGTTTTTATAGATGTAAAGACACCAAATTATCGCTGTACAGTACATTCAAACATTTAATTTATGTGCAAAACATTGTTTAAAAACATTTACTGTAATAACATAATTACTGTACTGCAAAAAGTGGATGCTTATGCTGCTGGGTAATTTGCGGCTGTCATCTCTGTTATAGTGAGCTGTCTCCTTTTTAAGGTGCACAGCTTTGTACAGACATCTTCTAGCTCATAATAGGGCCTGAAATCCCCCTCTGCTGCTGCATTTACCTCGAGAAACTGCCGAAGCAGTCTTAGGCAGTTCTGTGCTTCTGCACTTGTGGGTGCATGTCCCCCACTCATCATCATCCTCTTCTTCATCTTTGGTTGTTTGGCGCTGAAAGAACTTGGGCTGCAATGTCATCCTCTGTCAATTCCCCATAGCATGGGGTGTTGTCATCTGCTGTAGCAAAATTATTGAATGTCTCTGGGTCCATATCAGGTGGATGGATGGCTGCCTCCATACCTTTGACAGCTTTGTCTGCTTCGAGTTCACCAGCACCCGGAACAACAAAATGGGCTTTTCTAAAGCAGTTTTGTGTAGACACTGCTTTGACATCACTCCAGGCTTGATGAAGTAAACGAATGGCATAGAGAACTGATAAGTGTCTTGCCACCTCTGTGGGGTTTTCTATGTCACTGGAATCATACCCAGTTGGGATTTTGTCCAGCAGTCTGCACCTGTACAGTGCCTTTAGGTTCTTTATGATCCCCTGGTCCATAGGTTGGATAAGTGATGTTGTGTTGGGGGGGGAGAAACACTATTTTTACATTTGCAAGGGTCAGAGTCGGGTGTGCACTGCAGTTATCGAGCAGGAGGCAAATTCGCTTATGTTTTCTTCTCATTGCTCTGTCTAGATCCTGATCCCCACTCGGAAAATAAGTAAGCAGTCATCCACACATTACAGTTAGCTCGACAGGTGACTGGGAGCCTGCTCACATTGACACCCTTGAAGCACCGGGAATTTTTACTTTTTCCGATGATTAACAGCTTCTGCTTATGTGAGCCACTTATGTTGGCACATGTTAACACTGTAAGTCGATCCTTTGCTTTTTTCCCACTGGCTATTGCATCTGCTTTAAAAGTAAGAGTGCCATCATGGGTAGCACTGTAAAAAATTCCAGTTTTGTCTGCATTATAGACAGTGTCAGGGTGTAATCAACAAGCAGATTTGGTAGGGCAGTTTGCACCAAGTCATCAGTGGACGGGGAGTCCACATCCTTCTTTTCCCTATGTGCGCGTTTAAAAACAATGTTGTGGCGAGTTTTAAATCTGGAAAACCACCCATTAGTCACCTCAAATTCAGGTTTTCTCAGGGCATCTGCAAGCTTTTTGGCCTTGTGCTGCAACAGGGGTCCCAAGATGGGGATGTCAGCAGCTCTGGCTTGCTCAAACCTTAGTAGAAGGGCTTCATCAACAGTGGAGTCTTTACCCTCCCTCTTTTTTTTGCAGTTGCGGTTGCAATTCCCTTCAAACTCGAGCAGGATTCGATCTTTGTTTCTCTGTAGATGACAAATCTAAGGTTGTGAGACACCCCAGCGCCGTGCCACCACTGCCTGTGTCATTCCAGGCTTGGACAGCATTTTCAGTGCCTCAACTTTTTGAATTAAGATGAGTTCTTTGTTTCTTTGTCGATGGTTGTCGGGCTCCACACTGCTCACCATTGTTTGCCAGAGGTGATTGTGATTTGACTTGTATGGGGGATTTAAAGTGTTGATGACGCTGTAACAGGCTCTAGAAGCACCATTAACACCTGGTGCAGGTAAGTCTAGTGGCCGTTAATGGGCTGTGGATTGTACCATTGTCAACAGAAGCAATTAGGCACTCAGAATAATGATTAAACTGGACTGACAGCTGAGAGAAGGCAGTACTCTAGTCAAATTTGTAATCCACTTAAGCAGGATTCTTAATACACTTAACAGGTTCTTTTAACAAGGACAGTATAGCAAAGAAAAACAGGACCGCATAATTATATTCGTTAAACCGAAATATACACTTTACCGATATTCACTTAAGTGGGTTCGACTGTATATCATATTTGTTTGACAAGAGCCCCCCCCCCATGAATCCATGCTGCTTTGGGTGTTGTAACCCATTGGATTCAAGATATTCCACAATCCTTTCCTACCACCAATGTCAGTCTGCCTGGCCTATAGTTGCCAGCCTCTTTCCTGCTACCATGTTTGTGTAGTGGAACTACATCTGCCCTCCTCCAGCCCTCTGGAACCACTCCTGTTTCCAGTTAATTAAACAGGACAGTCAGAGGTGCCACCAGTTCCTCCCTGAGCTCCCTCAGTACTCTTGGTTGCACCCCGTCTGGCCTCATAGCATTGTCCACTTTCAAATTTCTAAGTCCCTTCAGGACTCTTGCCTCTGAAAAAGTACTAATGTCCACCTCACTCCCTTCAAGGCTACTGTTATTTATTTGTGGCCCCTCCACTTCTATTTCCTCTGTGAACACTGAACAATAGTGTTTGTTCCGTATGTCTGCCTTTTCCTGGTCCCTCTCTATATACAGTCCCCCCTTCCCTTATTAACCTTACAATCCCTCCCCTGCTCCTCCTTTTTTAATTATATACCTTAAAAATCTCTTGTCCTCTTATTATTACCGCCTGGGCTATTCTCTTCTCAGTTTGTGCTCCTTACTGCTTTCCCTGCTTCCCTCTGATTCCCTTGATACACCTCCCTGTCCTCCTGCTTCAGCTTCTCATTACACCTTCTGAATGCTAGCTTTTTAGCCTTTACCTTTTCAGCCACTTTTTTCTAGAACCGAAGTGTTTTTTTTTTTTTGCTTTTGCTTTTAGTCACTTGCTTGACACAGAGGTTTTCATTTTTTTTAACTTTATGTTTTATTGTTTTCAATAATGCATACACATTAAAGTCTCATACAAAGCAGTAGAAATTTAAATGCAAGTAGCACATATCCGGAACAGTTGATATTCACAGTAAGTTACTTTGTAATCAGGTACAATAGGAAGTCGAGGTAGAGGAAAACTTGTTAGCAATTCAAACAGTACTAAGAGGTAATTCTAACCTCTTCAGTGGTTGTGGTATGAATAGAAGGTGGACTACATGGGTAGAGATAACTCAGTCAACCTGTGATTGTTATGAAACCTGAAATCCCAGGTAGATTTAAAAGGATGCATGGGTCTGCTAGCATTAGTCCCATCCCAACTCAACAGACCACATTAACATAGTAAACTTTTAAGTTTTAAACTGTGGCAGTAGATCCCACCCCCATTTTAAGGAACTAGTAAACTGTTTTTTCATTTAGCCCCAATGACTACCTGCTTATGTCTGTATACAGTCTTTTAGAGAGTTCCACCAAGCAACGGCAGTCCCACCAACATCCCTTACAGTATCGTAAACCCACCGACATCCCCAACACTAATGCATCCTTCACATCGGTAATCTCGCCATGCAGACACCAACTGCCACACTCGAGTGCATCCACATTCCCCCCTTCTTTAAATATCTAACTCCAAATCGCACAGACAGTGGAGTTAAATGTATGTCCCCCATCGATGATAAATCCTCGTCAACCTGAACCCCCTGTCAATGAACAGTCCATCTACGTTGGGGGGGGGTTGCTGTGGGGTATTCACTGTCGCTATGTCTTCATCGTAATGGTATATCCTTTTAGAGGCATGCGTCTTAAAATAGGAAAAACAACAGTTACTGCAAACTGCATAGTAAGCTGACCTTGTGGTCAGCACCATTACTACCCAACTGAGACACACAACTTCCCTCAAAACAGAGTACCGAAATTAACTGTGTGATAAACTATATATTGCAGTAGAGTTTAAGTCCAGTGTTAACTTTAAGAAATGAAAGTTTCCTAGTTGGAAGACCATAAACAACTAAATAGAGCCTTTTTTGTGGAAGTAGTAAGAAGAAAGCATGGTTCCAGACACAAGGATGAAAACATGGACATGTGGGGGAAAAGGGAGGGTTTCTTCCTTTCTTCCTAGGTCACAGTAATACTCTTGATGGGATATAATTTTTATGTATGGAATCTTGTGGTGGGAAGGGGAGGGTTAGGAAATAATCAGGGAAAGGGGGGAAGTTAATGAGGGAGGAAAATTTGGATGGGACAGTGTGATCTGGCATGTGAGTCAACAGAGGAACCTCGGGGGGAAGGGCCGATGGGGTGGGATTGAGTTGGGATTGGGATTCCACAGTGGGGGGTAGGTGAGTCGTTGCTGTCTTGAGCATTGATCGGGGGTTCATGGGCCCCGTGCAAACTTGTTGTGGGAGAAGGGGGGTCCTTGGGATGGCTGGATTCCACCATGGGGAGAGAGCGGAGTTGGCAAGCATTCTCTGCAGTAGCAATTGATGCTGCGAAATGGAGGGAGGGGTCTAGGACTGGGGCGTTGGGATGCAATTTGGGCATAAGGGGGATGTAAATGAGTAAGCTCCAGTGACCCATGGGGGGAGAAGGGTAAGCTAAAACTTAAATAAAAACATAAAGGATGATACACCTTATACAAAAGGATAGGAAAAACAAGGATAATATTAAAGATGGTTAAGAGGGGCTGCATAAGTAGGAAGGCGTAGGGTTGGGAATAGTTTGGTCGCAGTAAGATAAATAACAAATAATTACTATATCAGACTGTGTAAATGTTTTGAGCACACAGAGTGTGCAACAGCAAGGGAGGGATGTTGGGGAATGTATTTACAAAATTGTTCACTGTTTATTGTTATTTGGTTTATTGTTAGTTCAAAAATTCTCTTTTTTCTATTATCTAATGCTATGCCTTGCTAATAATGACAGACTATCAGGATCTAGTTGGACTATAGAACCTTGTAGATGGCAGAATGAGCTGCACATGGAGGGCTGGGAGGGGGGGACCATGGCTAGGCCTCAACCCAGTACTATAATATCTTTGAACATAAAGGGTTTTACGTCCCCAGCGAAGAGAACAAAGGTATTGTCAGCTTTAAAAAGAAGAGAGGCGAGTGTGGCAATGCTATAAGAGACGCATCTGACAAACAAGGAACATGGCAAACTGGTGGGGGTCTGGGTTGGGGCCTGCCATGCATCCTCCTGCAGTTCACATAAGAGAGGAGTGGCAATATTGCTCCATAAGAATTTTCCCTTTGTGTACAAGCGTACGGTGAGAGACCCAACTGAAAGCCGTTACATTTTTATGGTGGGAAAGATACAGGGGAGGGAGATAACACTAGGCAATATGTATGTCCTGTCTATAATGAACCCCACATTCTACCAGAAAATCGTGGACCTACTTATCAGAACAATTCCCGAACCTAATAATGGGAGGGGATTTTAACTGTGTAATAGAGCCCATAGTGGACTACTCTGGCATGCACCTTAGGGAAAACATGACAATAAGACAATGGCAGGTGGGTTTAACAGAATTGGACTTAGTGGATGCGTGAACTGCCAGTCCCGGGATCCGGGAGTACACCTTCCACTCTAACCCCCACGCCACATGGTCAAGATTAGACTACATATATTTACATAGAGATCGCTACCCTAAAGTGGCAAAGACCACTCATAGCCCTATACTCCTGTCTGATCATGCCATGATCCAACTTGACATATACCTGGAACAGAGGAGAGAAACTCTGGGGGGCTGGAAGTTCCCAGCATACCTATTAGTCAAACAGAAATTTAAAGATTTTCTTAAAGAGCAGTGGAAAGAGTATGAAAGAACAAACAAGGGCACAGCAGAAGCTGATGGCACATACTGGGAGGCAGTAAGGTATATATGAGATGTGTAATTATTGGATACACAGCTTGAATTAGAAAAAAAAAGAAAACAAAAACAAGAAGAATTAGAAGCCAAGATTAGAGAGTTAGAGGGGAAAGTATCCCAAACAAATGACACCAAACAGCTAAAAGAACTCCAAACAGCAAGGGAAGCTTTGGATATGTGTATAACAGAAGAAGCAAGAGGGAAACTAGGCAGCGCGCGTATGAATGGGGCAACAAACCAGGCCCCATACTGGTACATTTGATGAAGGGTGGAAAAACGACCAAAAGAGTAGTAGCTATAAGGGACAAAAGGGGGGATTTAATACAGGAGGAGAGTGGCATTAAAACACGTTTTAAAGAATTCTATGAAACTTTGTATGCAGTAGAGTGCAAGGAATGAAAGAATTGTTAAATAAGTTCCTACAAGGACTCCCAACACCTAAACTAACCGAGCAGCAGAGAACTCTCCTGGGGAGGAAAATCTCAGTCGAGAAAGTGTTTAAAGCCAAAGGCATCCTCAAGAGAGGCAAGGCAGTAGGCCTCAATGGATTTGGGGCTGAGTATTACAAAAACCTTAGACAAGCAGTAGCCACACCAATTAGAGACGTCCTAGAAGAGGCAAGGGGGAGAGGGGACTACCCAAAACCTGCCATGAGGCAAATATTTGTGTTATTCCAAAACTGAATAAAGATCACATGGACTGCTCCTCATATAGACCCATTTCACTACTAAATTATGATTGTAAAATCATGACAAAAGTGTTAGCATAGAGATTAGAAACCATCCTGCCAGTAATAGTGCATACTGATCAAACGGGGTTCGTTCAGGGGAGAATGTCATACCACAATGTAAGGAGACTACTAAACATTATTAATTGGGGATCAAAAGCACAGGAACAGACATGTATCCTGTCTGTGGATGGTGAAAAGGCATTTGATAGGATAGAATGTGGATACCTGATGACAATACTAGATAAATTTTAGGTTTGGGGGAAAAGTACATACAATTGGCAGGGTCCTTTTATAAGACACCAGCTGCTAGGGTACTATTAAATGGTCTCCCCTCAGAAGAATTTAGGCTGAGAAGGGGCACAAGGCAGGCATGTCCCCTCTCACCTCTTTTTTTTGAAATTGCTATAGAACCATTAGCTATTGAAATAAGACAAGATCCCACAATTCAGGGGGTTCTAGGCCAAGGCGAAGGGAGAAACACATAATCACCTTATATACAGATTTCCTCCTCCTCTGTCTCGCAAAACCAGAACAGTCAGTGCCCTCTCTGCTTGAGATAGTCAGTGCTTTTGCTAAATTCTCAGGGTATAAGTTGAACATAAATAAATCAGAGATTATTTACCTGAGGGAGACAAGGAAGGGGGAAAGAATGTCATGGGGCACAAGATAGTAAATGAGACATTTACATACCTGGGCATTAAAATAGGGAAAAACTTGAAACACCTATATCAGCTAAATTATATCCCCCTAATAGAAACAATTGTAAGAGACCTCCGACAATGGAGAGCCCTACCGGTATCATGGATTGGTTGGATTAATCTTCTAAAAATGAATGTACTCCCTAGAATTTTATACGTGACACAAATGATGCCGATGTGCCTCAGGAAAAAAGATATTAAGATCCCAGAGAGAGGCTTTACAGATTTTATTTGGCAAGGAAAGAAACGGAAAATTAGTCTTGCAAAGCTAAAAGCAAGCACGGCTAAAGGAGGGTTAAATTTCCCTGAAGTCAAGGGATACTACCTAGCTACTCAATACAGGTACATACACAGCTGGGTAAATGGGGGAAGCTGCAAATTGGCTGGACCTAGAAGAAAAGGGGTGTTCAGGCCGGTTCTCAGCATACCTAGGAGATAATGGCCTGAGGGCCTATAAAGGCCTCAAAAACCCTAACCCACTTGTGATAGCTAGCTTGGAAGCATGGAGGGATATTAAGAAGAGAAGAGGAGCTACCCAAATTAATACCCTCCTCATACCAGTAGTGGATAACCCAGACTTTCTACCTGGACTGGAAGATGAGGGGTTTAGAATATGGCAGGATAGGGGAGTCCAATGTGTAGGGGATCTGACAGCTGGAAGGGAAATAATTTCATTTGAAGAAATACAAATGGGACTGGGTATACCCCCATCACACCTCTTTCAAGTTTTCCAGATCAAAAATTACTGGAGAAAATTAGGTAGGACCAAGCTGGCAGACTGTGCACTAAAAGAGGCAGAGAATGGCATTCTGGGAGCTAAAGTGAGTGAAGGGGGGTTAATAGGGAGAGCAGCTGAACTGGATAGAAGATACTTCCGGGGGAAACAGCTCAAGTAAAACAGAGTTAGGAAAAGGACCTCAGCCTCAGCATCACTGAAGCTAACTGGGAGATGCTAATGAACACACACATGGGTCTACTATTATGTAACAAGTTCAAGGAAATACAGTATAAGTTTATTCATAGACTTTATTACCCACCCAGTGTAGTGAATCGATTCTGCCCAGAGGTCTCTCCCATGTGCGGGAAGTGTGGGGTGGCCAGGGGAACCCTGATCCACTACAACTGGGAGTGTCTGGAAGTCCCGAAATATTGGAGAGAAGTGGCTTCCGAAAATGAAAGGATTGAGGGAGGCCCATTGGAGTTTTCCCCACGCTCACTGTTATTTGGGGTTACAGATCAAGAGGATGGTGAATGGGAGCTTTATCCCAGATGGATCAGGGTTCTCCTGGTGGTTGCCAGACAGGGCATACAAAATGTTTAGAAACATAGAAACATAGACTTTGACGGCAGATAAGGACCGCTTGGCCCATCTAGTCTGCCCATTTCCCTACCTACAGGATAGGCCATAGATCCTAGTTAACCAACAGCCTATTTCTTCCTACCCCCCACAAGAATTGCCTTATGTCTGTCCCATGCATTCTTGAATTCTCCCACAGTTTTAGACCCCACAACCTCCTCAGGAAGGCTGTTCCATGCATCCACTACCCTCTCTGTGAAATAATACTTCCTCACATTGCCCCTGAACCACCCTCCTTCTATCTTTAAATTGTGTCCCCTTGTTCTTGCAAGTCTCTTTTTCTGAAAGATGCTACCCTCTTGGACTTTGTTGATTCCACTGAGGTACTTAAAAGTTTCTATCATGTCCCCCCTCTCCCTTCTTTCCTCAAGGGTATACATATTAAGCTCCTTTAGTCTCTCCTCATACGGTTTCTCTTGCAGACCCTGCACCATTTTAGTTGCCCTCCTCTGGACTACCTCTATCCTGTCTATGTCCTTGCGGAGATGGGGTCTCCAGAACTGGACACAGTACTCCAGATGGGGTCTCACCAACTGTCTGTACAGAGGGATAACAACTTCTGTTTTCTGCTGCTGATACCTCTCCCTATACATCCCAGTATACCCCCAGCCCTCCCTACTACCTTCTCACATTGCTTGCTAACCTTAAGGTCATCTGATATGATTACCCCCAGGTCCCTTTCCTTTTTTGTTGTTGTTACTACCACCCCACCCATTGTATATTCTTCCCTTGGGTTCTTGTTTCCCAGGTGCATTATTTTGCACTTCTTTGCATTGAATCCTAGCTGCCATACTTCTGACCATTCCTCCAACCTTGCCAAGTCCCTTTTCATCCTTTCCATGCCTCCTTGTGTATCAACCCTGTTGCAGATCTTTGTGTCATCTGCAAAAAGGCATACTTTTCCTTCCAGTCCCTCTGCAATGTCACTGATGAAGACATTAAAAAGGACTGGACCCAATACTGAACCCTCGTTGCACCCACTAGTAACTCTCTTTCTTCAGAGGACTCCATTTACAATTACCTTCTGTGTCCTGTTGTGCAGCCAATGTTTTACCCAGGCTACCACCCTGGGACCCACTCCCAGGCTGGTTAATTTGACTATTAATCTTTGTGTGGGACTGTGTCAAATGCCTTGCTAAAGTCTAGGTAGGCCATGTCCACAGCCCTCCCTGGTCTACTACTTTGGTCACTCAGTCAAAGAAATCTATTAGATCTGTCCTGACATGACCTTCCCTGTGAATCCATACTGCCTTGGGTCCTGTGCTCCACTGGCCTCTAGGTACTCAACTATTCTTTCCTTCAGAAGTGACTCCATCACTTTCCTACCACAGAGGTCAGACTGACAGGTCTGTAGTTTCCTGCCTCTGTCTTGGTCCCACTTTTGTGAAGGGGAATCACATCCACCTTCCTCTAGTCCTCGGTACACACCATCCTCCCATGATTTATTAAAAGAGTAGTCAGTGGTTTCACTAGTTCCTCCTTAATTCTTTAGAATTCTGGGTGAATTCCATCAGGACCCATTGCTTTGTCCACCTTCAGTTTTAGGAGTTCTTGCAGAACCCTTTCTTCTGTGAAAGGACTGGGATCCACCCCTATCAAGAGTGCTTCTGTTAATTGGATTAGGCACTTCCCTCCTATTTTGTGAATACTGAGCAGAAATATTCATTCAGTATCCCTGCTTTTTCACTGTCCCCCTGCCCACCCACCGTTCATTCTATTCAGCCTCACTATCCCTCCCTTTGTCTTTTCGCTCGCTGATGTACCTATAAAGGTTTTATCCCCTTCTTAACTGAGTAGCTATCTTTCCTCAGTTTGGACCTTTGCTATTCTGACTTCCTCCCTGCTTCCTTCTGCCTTAACTGGTACAGCTCTCTGTCCTGCTCCTTCTGTGTTTCCTTATACTTCCGGAATGCTATCTTTTTCTTCCTGACTTTCACAGTCACCTCTTTTGAGAACCATAGTGGCTTTTTCTTTCGTTTTAATTTATTTGCTTCACACAAAGGCTTGTTGCCTCTGTGATGGCAGTTTTGATGATTCCCCATTGTTGCTCCACACCTCCTTCTAGCCTGTTTGCTAGTGCTTTTCTGAGGCACTCTCCCATCTTGCCAAAGTCAGCTCTCCTAAAGTCCAGTACCCTCACTTTTGTATGGCTTGACTCTGCAGCTGAGTTTAACGTGAACCACACTGTTTGATGGTCACTTGTCCCCAGATGGCAACCAACTTCTAGATCTGAGATCCTCTCACTGCCCCCGTTTGAGAGTACGAGGTCTAAAATTGCTCCCTCACGAGTGGGTTCTGAAACTAGCTGTCTAATGCCTGCCACCTGTAGGGCATCAAGAATGGCCCTGCTCTTGGATGTGGCTGCAGCAAATGTGCTCCAGTTAACATCTGGCATATTCAGGTCTCCCATCAACAGTATCTCCCCTTTCTCTGCCATTCTAAGAATGCCTTCTATCATATCCTTGTCCATTCCCTCCCCCTGACATGGGGGTCTGTACACAACCCCGTGCGGATTGTGGTGCCCTTTCCAGTCTCCAAGGTGACCCACAGTGCCTCCTCTCCTCCCTGTTTACTCTTTTGTTCAGTTGCTTTTATCCCTTCCTTTACATAGAGAGCTACTCCTCCCCCTCTTCTCCCCTGCCTGTCTCTCCTGTAGGTTATGTACCCTGGTATGTTAACATCCCAGTCATGGTTCTCTGTGTACCATGTTTCTGTGACTGCTACGATATCCAGGCATCCCTCTTCCATCAAGGCCACCAGCTCAGGGAGCTTGTTGCCCAGACTACGGGCATTGGTACTCATTACCCTCCACTTCCTGATGGCCTTACTCCCTTTTGCCCCATCACTGTCCTTCTTGCCTTTGTCGCTTTCTCCATTTACCCCTGCCCTTCTCCCTATCGACACCTCTATGTTGGTGTTTGCCGCACTTACTACCGTGATTATTTGGGGGCTAGGATTTCCCTGCTCCTTTCCAGTGCTTCCCCCCTTGGCTAGTTTAAATGCTTGCCAATGAAGCATTTAAACCTATCACCTAGGATCCTGGTTCCCCTCCTGGACAGATGCAGCCCATCATGCCAGTATAGGCTTGCATCACTCCAGGTGGACCCCCAGTCCCCAATGAAGCCAAATCCCTGAGCTCCACACCAGTTTTTCAACCACTGATTGAATCCCATGGTGCGGAACACCCTAGCCTCTACTATACCATAGATAGGCAGCACCTCCGAGAAGGTTACCGTGCGTGCTACTTGACTAAGGCCCCTCCCCAATTCCACAAACTCTTCCTGCACTTCTCTAATCCCTTTCTTAGCCAGGTCATTTGTCCCTAGGTGGACAATGACATCCAGCTCCTCCCTGTGCAGCTGCTCCGGCAATCCTGAGGATTCGCCTCCTGTCCCTCCAAGCCATGGCGCCAGGCAGGCACCTTACCTCCCTCTCCCCTTCCTCCCCCAGTTCTACCTTCCTAACAATGGAGTCCCCCACCAGGAGTTGTTTCTTTCCCCTGCAGGGTCCCCTGCCACCCTCCTGTGGGTCTCCTTTGTGGAGGTTCCCAGCATCCTCCTTGGTCTCCACTGCGGGTGCCTCCACAGAGGAACCACACTTTGCCAGAATGGCATAGGAATTGTGGAGAGGTACAACTGGAGGGATGCGCCTCTGTTCCACCACCCTCACCCTCCCTGAGCCCACTGTGGTCCAACCGCTCCTATTTCTTGCCAACCTCTGAGGCAACGGCAGTGGCACTGGTGGTCCCTGGATGGAAGAGGAGGTCCCACAAATCCTGGTCAACTCAGCCTGGAGATGAGCAACCTCCTCCCTCAGCCCAGAGAGGTGTCTGCAGATGGGACAACACCGCATCCTCCAGAATGTCTCCCAGAAGACTGCTGCTCCACAGCCACTGCACTGCACCACTCCAATCATGTCTTATTTCTGGCCCTTAACTGTTTTCAATCCTTACTCTTTCCTCTGTCTTTTTTTCTCTCTCTCTCTCCTTACTTTCTGCCTGTGTGCCCTTTAAGCTCCTGATTGTCCTGTTCTGAGACAAGAATATCCTATATTTCTCAGTGGACCACTTACTTGCTCAGAGGCAGACCTCCAGCAGCTAGAGGGGGTGGATAACAAAACATGCCCCGACAGTGGAGCAGTGGAAAAATCTGACAATCAGAATACTGTCAGTGGACAGATTAATATACGCATTCAAGGGGAGGGAAGAGAGCTTCCTGAATGCTTGGGAGAAATACCTAGGGGCCCTGTCCCCAGTGGAAACAGCTATATTACGGGAGGGGAGTATGGTGTAAAATGGTAAAAATAAGGTGTGATTGAGACATAACATGGAAAATAATAAAAACTGAAAAGCTGAACAACTAGAGATACTGAGAAAGATATTGTAACAACTGAAAAGGCATAAGCATTTAGAGTTGAAATTCTTTTCTTTTTTCCACAGGAAGGGTCTAGCTTTTACCCTTTCCTTCTCTCTTCTTTGCCTTCTTTTTTCCTGACTTTTACTACTCTTCCTTTCCTCTGCTTTGCTATCCTCTGGTTACACTCTCGATTAATTCTATGACAGATAAGTTTTAGTTAAAGTTCAAATATTGAATGTATGTATCAAAGGAGACAGATGTACAATTTTTATATAATTACATAGATATAGATACATAGACAGTGTTGGCAGATAAGGGCCTGTGGCCCACCCAGTCTGCCCATTTGAGCTTGTAAGATTAGTTTATGTTTTCCTAGAAGTCTGTTGCCCCTTACCCCTGACCTCCAGAATTCCTTTATGTCTATCCCATGCATTCTTAAATCCCATAATTGTTTCAGCCCCCACCACTTCCTCTGGCAGGGTGTTCCACTTGTCCACCACCCATTCTGTGAAGAAATTCTTCCTCACATTTCCTCTGAATCGTCCTCCCTCCAACTTCATCCCATGCCCTCTAGTCCTGTAACATCTTTTTCGCTTAAAAATAGTGTATTCCTGCACCCTGTTCCTCCCTGTAAGATACTTGTATGTCTCTATCATATCCCCTCTCTCCCTCCTCTCCTCCAGGGAGTACCTATTCAGTTCCTTCAACCTATCCTTATAGGACTTGTGATGCAATCCATGTACCATCTTTGTTGCCTCCTCTGAACCTTCTCTACCCTGTCTATGTCCTTACGTACGTAAGGTCTCCAGAACTGTACACTGTACTCCAGGTGGGGCCTCACTAGTGTCTTGAGAAAAGGAAAGCTACAGAAATGCCTAAGAAGATGCTAAAAATGGAGAAGAGGGATGGATAATGAAAGGAGTATTTGTTGTACAGACTGTAAAAGAGCTGTAATGGAATTGGAATGTTTTATGACAAAAAGAAAACTTAAATAAAAATATTATGCAGAAAAAAAAAATGAAAGTTCCAAGCCGGCCCAGTGGTGTTAAGTGTTGAGGTGCTGGACACCGCATCTCGCGCCTCACTGGTGACCCGGGCTCAGGAACGGACCTGGGACGTTGGGGGTTGGCAGGAGGGAGAGAGAGAGAGAGAGAGAGAGAGAGAGAGAGACAGAACTGAGCATACGGAGGACTGCTGTGTTCTCCCTTCTCCCGGGGTGGGTTGTAGGGGGTTCCCAGTGCTGTAGCGGTCTCTGGTGGAGACCAGAGGCAGCACAAGTGCACGGGACGTAGAAGGGGGTGGGACGAGGGCAAGCTCCAGCGGCAAGAGGCATGGTGGGAAGCCATGCAGGAGTCATTGCACGCCACGTCCTGAGGGGGAAACACAACAAGGAAACTTCCTGGCAGACTAAGGGAGGTGACGGAGGTCCCAGGAGCCCAGGCCCACATCCCATCGCCAAACTTGCTGACCACCGGCTCTGAAAAGCCCCATGACCCGGATCCGGACCGTCCTAATTTTCAGATAGGAGGCCAGGTAGGTGATGTGGGCTGAATGGGACCATGAGTCCAGAGGTGGTGCTCAACACCATGTCTGCCGGTGGCACGGAGGTTTCAGGCTGGGAGTAGAGGTAGTGGCTGAGAGGACACTCCTGAGAGATGCCCTGGTCCCCAGAGTAGAAACAGAGTGTACAAAAAAAAAAGAAAAAGAAATGAAAGTTCCTCTTACAGCAGAGTCTTTAGGGGAATACAAATGTAATAACAAGGAATGTCCAGCCTGTCTTATCTGTATTCACTCATCCTCAGAGTCCTCTTTCTGCTGTTCTAACTGGGGGTCTGACTGCGTCAAGAACCCTTTTTCATACAGTTCAAGCCGCCGGCCGGTGTCTCAAGGATCAGTAAACTGCCATGATTTGCCACCATACACTATTTGCAGTTGAGCTGGGAGAAGGTGGAAGTGCACCACCCTGAAAGGCTCGGAGATGCTGCCTTACTGGGTCAAATTATTTTTCTCCCGGCCCTTGTTTGGAAGGAGAGATCAGGGTACATTTTGATATTGGCACCATCAACAGCTACTGGGTAGGCAGCATGAGCCATTGCTATGAGAGAGTCACAAATTTCTGCCCTGGCCATTTTCAGTAACACAGTTCTCAGGTGGTTTTGAGCCACCACTCATGGGTTAACTCAGTATGCTCGATGTAGTGAAGGCCATTCAAACTCCTCAGGTAAGTGAAGTGTCTCGCAGCCAACATTTCAGAAAAAACAGCAAATTGGGACACTCAATCCCCTCCAGCATATCCACTATTCGCACGTTGCCAGCTTGCATCTCATTTTCCAGGGCTTCTATGTGACCCTGTAGTTGATTGTTTTCTTGTGTTAGGGACACTACCATTGATAATGTGGAGGTGGAGTGGGTCTCAGAATCTGCTACTCTAGCAGACAAGTCTTTAAGTTCTGTATCATGGGTCTCCAGTCTGGTAAGGGTTTGTTCCATTTTGATATCCATTGCCCTCATTGAGAACAGGAGTGTCTGCCAAGGAGATTCCGTAGCCGAAGTCTGATTTTCAACTACCATAGGCCTGTCACTTGGAGGCCTTTCCTTGTTGTTGTGGGACAGATGTCACAGGCCCCCTGTTGATTTTTGGAATGCACCATCGTGAAGTTTGGTATTGCTGCGTTCTTTGAGCTCTGAGGACTCTAGATCTGATGATGTAGACTTGGTAGGTCAATAACAAAATATAGGTTTAGTTGTAATCTGTGATCCATAGATGTGGAACACATGCAGGAGACATCTGCCAGGAAGATGTCTCTCTAGCACCCTGCTTGACACAGAGGCTTGTTATCCTCTAGCTTCGCAGACTGTTCATCCACCCCCTCAGGTCATCCCCCCAGCAGGTCATCTCTGAGGCAGTCATCCATCTTTTAAAATCTGCCCTTCTAAAGTCCAGGACCCTTGCCCTTTTGTGATTAGATTCTGCAGCTGTTCTTATGCTGAACCACACTGTTCAGTGATCGTTGGTCCCCAGGCTACCTGCCACCTTGACTTCGGCAACACTGTCCCTGTTAGTAAGTATCAGGTGCAGTATTGCCTCATCACGAGTGGGCTACCCGACTAGTTCCCTGAGGAACACCCCCTGCAGGGAGTCCAGGATGTCACTGGGAGGTTCCAATCTACATCTGGCAGATTGAACCCCCCCCCTCCCCCAGCAACACCTTCCCCTTATCTGCCATCTTGCCAATGGCTTCCACCAGTACCTTACCTAAATCCTCCCCCTGTGCTGGAGGTGTGTAGATCATGCCAGTACAAATGGTGTCTCCAGGGTGACCCACAGTACCTCTGCCCCCCCATTCCCTGTCACTTTTATGCCTTACCTCACATAGAGCACCACATCACCTCCTTTTCTTCCCACTCTGTTCTTCCTGAATAGAGTACAGCTTGGTGTGGCCATGTCCTAGTCATGGTTTTCAGAGCACCAGGGCTTGGTAATGGCCACAATATCCAGGTCAATCTCTTCTATGATGGCCTGTAGGTCTGGAATTTGTTTCCTAGAGTTCTAGCATTTGCACACATGGCCTTCCAGATTTTTTTACCACTCTGCTTGCTAACCCCCTTTTTTTCCCCTCCCTCCTTTCCCTCTCTCATTTTAATGCTCTCATTCCCATCGCCCCTTATTTCTATCACCCTGCTTCTTTTATTCATTTTTACCCTGAGGGATTCATCTTCCCTTGGGTCCTCACTACCCGGGGGGGGGGGGCAGTTTGTGCCTCCCTAATTCCTTCCACTTCCCCCCAAGTAACATTTAAACTATAAACTGAGGACTGTGGTTCCCTTTCAGGATGGATGCAGACCATCACCTCTGTATAAGCCCTCATCCCTCCAGGTGGGTCCCCAGTCTCCAATGTATCTGACCCCCTCCTCTCTGTACCATTCCTTCAACCATAAGTTGAAGCTCTTGTCATGGAGAACCCCCCCCAGCATCATAAACAGGCAGCACTTCAGTGAAAGCCACCTGTCTAAGACATCCCCCCAGTTCACTAAATTCCCCTGTATGATCCCAGTCCCATCCCTAGCCAGGTCATTAGTCCACAGGTCACAATGGCATCCAGCTTTCCCTCCCACCCTGCCACCCTAGCAATCCTCAGGGGATCCACTTCCCATCCCTATGGACCATGGCACTGAGTAGGCACCTAAGCTCCCTCTCCCCTTCCCTTCCTGCTACCAAATATATTTCTATCACAATCGAGTTTCCCACCAGAAGTTGTTTCCTCCTCCTCCTCTGGGGTTCTCTACCACCCTCCTTGGGGTCTCCACTGTGGAAGAACCCCACATCCTCCCTGGTCACTATCACAGATGCCTCCCCCCAGCAGTCCCACCAGAGCAGCATAGGAATTACATTGTGGTACCAGCTGAGGAATGTGCCTCTGACCCACCTCCTCCCTGACATCCTCTGAGGTAACGTGGCAGACTTGGTGACTCTTAAGTGAGGCAAGAGGTCCCCTGAATCCTAACCAACCTGACCTGGGATCTAGCGACCTCCTTCCTCAACCAAGAGAGTTGCATAAAGATGGGCAGCACCATAGTCTCCAGAAGGTCTTTCTGAAAACAGCCACCCCACAACTACTGCACTACACCATTCCCAGTATTCCCAGTTCCTACTCTCCCTGAGTCCCCTGGAAATACATTTGTACCCTTATGCCTGATAAGGTGTTTCTAGTTTTCCCCTTTTTTTGCTTGCTTTGCTACTTTTACCTTTTACCCTAGTTAGAGTTATTCCATTCTACCCCTCTAAACAAGTAGTTCCCTCCTTTATGAAATGTTTTATTCCTTCCTTTACCCCCTTACCCTTTCTTCTTCCTACTGTGGTAGCAGCACTTTCATCATCCCTTAACCTTTTACCTGGCCCTAGATAGGTTGCTATGAGTGTTTACCCAATACCCTCTTTAACTCCCTTTAAATTTCTACCCTAGATAGGATGTTGCACCTATTCTCAGTGTTGACCTACCTTTGACTTTTCACCCTTCCCTGCAGTGAATATTACAACAGGAGTGAACAGGAACCCTACCTAAGTTGACCAGCAGAGTCCCCTACGGATGCCTGCAGACACCAGTCTTACACCTGTTCCACTCCTGTGCTGTTCCACTCACGTGCTGGGACACGAATGTGTGTGGGGACATGTTAGGTGGAGTGTAATTTATTATGGGACCAGCCACTCTCTGATTGGCTGTCGACTTCATGTCCCACCCTAAGATAGCTGCGCTTCACCTTCCTGTGGAAACAAACACCGGCTGGCCCCAAACGATTTAAATTGACCAATGCAGTTTAAAAAAACTCCTGGCGATTTTGCTGCTAAGCCCTGCTGCTTGCTGGCGCACTCCTGTCTGCCTCTGTACTCTGCATTTCACCTTTCCCACATTTTTATTATCATACCAGCCACTTTCTGATTTGCTGCTGATGCAAGACCTGTCCTACAATGGCTACACTTGCTGTGGAAACAAACACGGGTTATCCCCAAATGATTTAAAATGCCCAGTGCAGTTTTAAAAGCCCAGCGATTTTGCTGCTAAGCTCTCTTGCCTGTTGGTGCTCTCCTCACTGTCTCTGCATCTTGAATTTCATCTTTCCTACATTTTTATTAAGAGATCAGCAGTTATCTGATTTACTGCCGACTGCAAATCCTCCCCTAAGATGGTTGCATTTCCCCTTTGCTGTGGAAAAAAAACCAGAGGTTAGCCCCAATGATTTAAAATGCCCAATGAAGTTTAAAAAAAAACTAGTAATTTTCTGCTTAGCCCTCCTGCTTGCTGGTGCTCTCCTCCCTGCCTCTGCACTTTGCATTTCCCCTTCCCCACATTTTTATTATCAGAACAGCAATTTTCTAATTAGCTGCTCACTACAAATCCTGCTGTAAGATAGTTGCACTTCTCCTTGCTGTGGAAACAAACACAGGTTAGCCCAAAACAATTTAAAATGCCTAATGCAGTTTTAAAAACCTAGCAGTTTTGCTACTAAGCCCTCCTGCTTGCTGGTGTTCTCCTCACTTCCTCTCTGGTATACCTGGATCTCTGAACCCTGCACCTCCTTGCCCAGATCCTGAGGACATAGAACTCTCCGTCTTTGGGGTCTCCCCTGTGGTTGCAGATGTTCTACTGGCAACTCGTAAGCCATCCACTAGGCATGCCTTTTTCATAAATGGAACTATTTCACGATTTGGTGTGCCTCCTGTACCCTGGACCCTTTCACATGTCCAGTAGACATATACTGGATTACCTTTTATCCTTATCTGAATCAGGCCTCCAGTACTACTCTATGAAGATGCATTTGACTGCAATTTCAGCTTTTCTTACCCTCATGGATGGAAATACGGTGTCCCAACTCAGAGGTTTCTGCAGGTCCCCAAAAGGTATCCTGCATATTCTTCACCCGATCCATATACAGATTCCAATGTAGGGACTCAACATGGTTTTAAGGACCCTTACAGGGGCTCCTTTTAAACTGGCTGCTACATGTGACGTGCTTCCTATAGTGGAAGATGCTATTCTTGATAACCATTACTTTGACTCATAGTGTACAAATTGCAAGCTCTGGTTGTGGAGCCTCTTTATTTAATTCTTCACAAGTCTCCATTCTCTCTAAGGACCATTTCTCAATTTTTTTCCAGTCCACATTCTGTTCATTTTCTTTCTTCATCTGTTAAAGGGGAAATGTTAATCTTCTTTGAGGATATCTCTTTCATCAGTTCACACCTCTGTGACTGTAAGCTGTCAGGCACTAGGACCACATGGAAACTTTTGCAAGCAGTCCACCAGGGGCCACGCACGATGACATCAGATGTCCGCTGCTACATAAATGTGAGCGGTCCCTCCTCTCCTCTTTTCCTGCCATGGTTCACTCTCGTCAAACTGCTGATGGAAACGCCACTGCAATAGCTGTCATTTTATCTTTTTCTCTGTAGTAAAACAATCACTTTTACAAGTGATTTTTGATGACCTGCATGTTGTCAAAGGAACCATTGAAATTATTCTGGTACTGTGACTGCAGTGAGAAGATATACCACAGTGACTTCTACAATGTTTATGTCTCTTGCCTAGGCCTCGACCATGATGTGAAGCCTGCCCAATCTGCTGAGGTTTCAATTTTGCCACCTAGTGATGCCAAAAAGGGGCCCTAGGAAAAACATCTTCTGAAACAGAAGGTAGCCTACATGGAGAAGGAACTCCAGTAGAAGAGCACTGCTGCATTACTGACTCACTCTTCCAGGTCCAGGTCCTCAAAATCCCGGGACAAGTCATCAGGGAGGCAAAAATGTAAGCACCATGATAAAGAGAAGGAAAAACAGTCCCTGGTGTGTTCCAGGTCGTCCCTCTGCACAGCAGGTGCAACCTCCTCTGCAGTGTAGACTGCTGCAGCAGCAACACTGCTCACCCTCCCCCGACTGTTGACACAACTCCAAGATCAGGGCATGGTGCAGACACTAACAAGCCTAGTACAGCTGGTACATTGTCATCAACGTCAGGGACCCAGCCTCTGTCGTTGACCACTCCCGGTGACCAGGGCACTGATGTGTACGGATGAAACATCACTAGACATTATGCTGCGGACAAAATGGTGCAGACACAATGTTGCCTGGCCAAAATATCGCTGGACATAATGTCTCCAGTCACAATGTTGCCCGACAATTCTTGACTCGAGCCAGCAGTTCAACAACATGGAAAGTGTCCCAGAGTCGATCAGCATCCCTTTGGTCTCGGTATTCTATGTTCTATAGTGCAAATATTACTGTCAAGAGGGCATACAGATGCAATGTCGCTGGTGGTGCAGAATAGAAATAGCTGACAAAAAAACCCATCCCTCTGTGTGAAATGCAGTGAGAACAAGAATGGGGAGAAAGAAAACAAGTGGGCCACTGCCTATAGTGGGAATATTACTGAAACACCATTCATACCTTAATAAAGGCTCTCCTCTACAGCAAACAGTCAGACATGTTGGGGAGATCACAGAGCACTTTTTTATTAAACAACACACCAGATGGGGGACATAACCAACACCTTCATCCAGCTTGCAAAATCTGGTTCTCCTACAACGGGCCCCCATCTCACCAATACCAGCAACCCCAACTCCAATTAATGATTCTGTGGGCAGATGAACGGACTCAATATGCTCAATACCTAATTTAAAACAGCTTTTCATGGACCTTCAAACTATGATGAGTACAACTTATAAACGTTTCAGTCGTGGCATTTTGGTCACAAGATTTTCTCTGGCTACATTTTGACCCAACGACATTTTGGTCCCAATATTTACTCTGCAACGTTTTGTACAGCGACATTCCATCTGTATTTCGGGAGCTGATATTCAGGTGGTTCTGTCTTCATTTACAGATATGCTCAGATGCCTGCTACCTCTTACCCCTGTCCTGGGGGGGGGGTCTGTCCATGGGGACTTCTACCAATCCTCTGGCGATGACACAAAGTAGATCCTTGCCTCAGCTACCCCCCAAGGTGCTGCTGACATCACTGGCACCTCCTCTAGTGCCCATCGATGGCAATTTTGAATATAATCCTGATTTATAATGCAGGATGAGGAGAAAGAGCCTGAGGATAATGCTGAGAGCCACTATAAAAGGGGCACCAGCTCTACCAGTGTCCACCTGCAGTGAGGACTCAGTGGTCCGCACTCCAAGGTCCCCACCAGAGGACCTAACTTTCCTCATCATGATACAGCAATTACAGGCTGCCATGGGCTTTGCTCTAGAGGAACAGGACACCACCAAGAAAAAAGTAATAGACTTTCTGGAGTTGCTTGATTCTCCTCCTATTGTGGTACCATCTTTCCTCCCTGTGCTGGAGTATTCCAGCTTTGCTGTCTGGTATAGATACACCTTTGATGCCTGGCACAGTCATACTAAAGAAGACAGATAAAATGTACATGGCTCCTTCAGGGAAACCATTTTTACCACCCAGTCTGAGGCAGACTGTGTTTATTAATGCTTCTCATGATAGGTCAAGGGCACCTAAGCACCTGAACTCCATCCCTACTTATAAAAAGTCCAGGAGGCTGGATGTATTAGGCAGAAGGTTCTTTGCTTCCTCTTCATTGGGCCTTTGGATTGCTAACTATCAGGCCCATGTGATTAGGTACCAGAACACCCCCTGGAGAAAGGCCAAGGCAGCTGCACAAGCTTTGCCAGAGGGCACCTCCCAAACAAGAGCTCCTTAATATTCTTACTGCTGGGGCCAATGGGGGCAAGCATTTGCTTTGCATGGCCTATGATATTTCAGATGATTCTGCCAGGTCTGCTGCCTCAGGCATCTGTCTAAGGAGGTACTCATGACTCAGGGTGGCAGGGTTTGTGAATAACGTGCAACAGTCTATTCTCAGTGCCCCTTTTAGAGGACATAAGCTATTTGTTTCTGATGTCCAAGACATTCTTTGTAATCTTCAGGCCTTAGGCAAGACCCCAAAATCTGTTCACTCCCTCTATCATGACCCACAAAGGGGTAGGCACAGGGTACCTTTTTGCCCCACTGGTGAAAGGCATCATACAGCCATCAGGCAGCAAGGTGGGGCAAAGGAGTAGGAGTCTTGCCAACCCCAGGCACCACTGCAGGTGGACATTCAGAAATCCCTAGAGGTGATGCCACAGGAGGAGCTACCACAACAAGCTCTGCCTGACTCCTTGTACACCCAAACCACCATTACCTCCATGATTGGCTGTAGGGAGTCATCTGTCCCCCCACTTAACTCTGTGAAAGGAGGTGCCTGGATTCTAGAAATCATAGAACAAGGGCATGCTCTGGAATTTTTGGACACACCTCCAGATCATCCACCAGTGCCAACTCCTTATTCTTCAGAACACCTTGTTCTACTTCTGGAGGAAGTTCAGACTTCGCTTCAAAAGAAGGCCATAGAGCCTGTGCCCTTTGAACAAAGAAACATGGGGTTCTACTCTCGGTACTTCCTAGTCCTGAAGTGTGCAGGAGACCTGCAGCTTATTCTAGATCTCAGGGACCTGAACTTCTTCATAGAGTACAAAAAGTTCAGAATGGTCACCCTGCAAGGTCTGCTCACACTGCTGCAGGCAGGTGATTGGATCTATTCCCTCGACATGAAGGATGCCTACCTTAATATCAAAATTCACAAGCCTCGCAGAAAATACTTGAGGTTCCTGTTTCAGGGGAAACATTATGCATTCAGAATATTGTCCATTGGCTTGTCTGCTACACTATGGGTCTTTACCAAATGCTTGGCAGTGGTGGCAGCAGTCCTTCACAGGGAAGGTCTCTGTCTTTCTCTACCTGGACAACTGGCTATTGAAAGCCCACTCCAGGGATCAGCTCTTACACACATTAGCTCGAACCAGGCAGATGTTCAGTGCTCTGGAGGTTACTGTCAACATACCCAAATTGGTGTTGATGCCTTGTCAACTCCGGCAGTATATAGGAGCAGTCTTGGACACAGCTCAGGGACCAGTGCCTGATTGATCAGGCACAGATGGTACATGACAGCCAGTAGGTCTCAGCCAGGACATTCCTTTGGGTCCTGGGCCTTGTCACAGTACCATTGGCCAGACTGCACATGAGGATACCCCATTGGACCCTAAGAGTCCAATAGGATCAGCATGCTTAAGAGGTGGATGGAACCCAGCAAATCTGTTAAATGGCGTTCCCTTTCTGATCCCCTCCTCTTACCAGATTCTCACAACAGATGCCTCAGGGATGGGCTCGGGTGCACACTTGGGCTCCCAACAGACACAGGGTACATGGACCCCAGTAGAGAGCACCTTGCATGTGGATGTTCTAGAAATGTGAGCTGTTCTCTATGGGCTACAGGCCTTCCAGACTCATCTGTCTGTGGGTCCTCTGCTAGTACAGATGAACAATGTCAGTGTGATGTACTACATAAGCAGGCAAGGGGGGACTCATTCTTACCCCCCTATGCCAGGAAGCAATGAGAGTTTGGTATTGGGCTGTGGAACACGGTCTGCAACTGTCAGCAGTACATGTTCCAGGCGTCCAAAACATCTTGGCAGACAGGCTAAGCTGGTCATAGTCCAGGATGCATGAATAGGAACTGCTGACCTCAGTTGTCGAAGACCTATTCGACAGATGGGGCTATCTGGAGTTGGACCTTTTTGCTTCCCCACACAATGTAAAATTGTCACTTTTCTGCTTGCTCCAGGGTCTGGAGCTTTCTGGTGAGATGCACTGTCCCTCTCTTGAAAAGGAAGATTCCTGTATGCTTTTTCTCCTTTCCCTATAATTCGGAGAGTGCTATTCAACCTCCAGATGGAAGGGACAACTCTGATCCTCATTGCTCCCCTATGGCTTTGACCACCATATAAACATATAAGGAAGCCAGCAGAAGAAGGCTATTCAGTCTGTCTAGTCTGCTTCTATTGTAGGGCTCTCAGCCTATGCTACTGACTCTGCCCCCCTCCCCATCCTCCCCACCTCTCCGTCTGCCCCCCCAGACCCATGATTTCCCCTTGTGCATATCCCAGCCTCTGTTGAAGCTGCTCACTGACTTCAACGAGACCACTTCCTCTGGCACCGCATTCTAGCTGGCCACCACCATCTCCGTGAAGAAGTGCTTCCAGACCTCTCTCCTATATATGCCCCCCTCCAGCTTTAGACTATGTTCACTCGTAGTTCAACTGCTACTTAGCTTGAAGAGGCCCTCAATATTCACCCTATTTATCCCTTTCAAGTATTTGAAGCTCTGACTGCGGGGGTATCTCTTGCAGCAGGCCCCACCTATGGAACTATAGCCGCCAGACACTAGGACCACATAGAAACTTTTCTAGCTAGCTGTCTACCAAGGGGCCGCCCACTCTGACGTCATATGCCGAAGTCGACCTATTCTGTAAGAGTGGGCTGCCCCATGCCTTATTCAGCTATTTTCCCTGTTGGTTAACTAGGATCTGTGGCCTATCCTGTAGGTAGGGAAATGGGCAGACTAGATGGGCCAAGCGGTCATTATCTGCCGTCAAAGTCTGTGTTTCTATGTTTCTATCCCACCATCGACCATCGTACGTCAGACTTCACAGAGATATGCCAGCTTCAGCTGATTGCCATTTCACTGAATTTGTTTGTCAAATCTTTACTTGTTTTATTTTTTCTTTCCCTAGTGTGTATCACTTTATCAATAAAGAGATTTTCCCTTTCCGTTTATGCCAAAAAACACCTTTGGGAACTTCTTCGAAAAGTGTACATGCCGGCAGAAGATCCCTGAGAAGGACAACCACAAGGCCTGAGTCTGCTGCCTAGGCCCAGAACATGACACCCAGGCTTGCTTTTATTTATTTTTATTTATTTATTTATTTCAGGTTTCGGAAGCAAACCTTTGAGCAAAATGCTCTTTTCCAAAGGTTCCACGTCAAAGAAAAATACATGACCAGTACAATAGTAGAGTACAAAATTTTGTGAATGACAATTACAAAAGCACAAATAGGTACAAAGTATTGAACATTCCGGGATACAATAACAGGATAAAATATACTGCGACCAAGAATAAATTCTTGTACAGGAGACTAGGTACCAAATTAATATCAACAATGATCTTCTTTATTCCTGGGAACAACACTTAGTGAATGAACGATGAACAAAGACAGGGCAAGGAGAAACAGGAACATTTAGTGCAGCAGCCAGGTGGCAGACATTGTCTAATATGGGGGATAGGTTGGAGGGTATTGGGAAAGGAGGATGGGGGAACTCAGGAAGGGAATGAGGAGAAAATTGGGGGTGGGGAGAATCACTGAATACCTCATTCCACCCTGAGTTCCCCCATTCGTCTCCTTGCTTGATCTTCTGCAGCTTCAACCAGGCCACCAGGCAGTGCTGAGAGCAGACTCTTGAAATTCTTCTGTTGAAGCAGAAAGTCAACCAGATGGAGAAGGAGCTTCAGGCTCGAAGTTCCTCCACTTCCCCCTCAACGTCCACTGGCTCGCAGCCTTCCAAGGCCCAGGACAAATCTATGGGGAAGCACAAGCATTGAAATAAGGACTGCCCCAAGGATAGAACCTAGTCCCCTCGTCTCAATCCCGGTTGCCGCTTCATGTGCCAGCCATGACGGGGCCATCGTCAGGGGCGGCCCCCTCTGCCTCTCATGTCCTTTCCCCTGCAGGGTTATGGTTGGCAGCTCACCCCACCAATGTTTCAATGGTGAGGGTTGGTTCAATGGTTTGTAGTGCCCCACTGACTTCACAGCCCCTGCTGTTCAGGCCCTTATTTTCCATGGGCACTCAGTCAGGTGACTCTGCTGGCTCATCATCGGCAGGCTCAGCATCGGCAGTTGCTGGTTACAGCCAATCCCCCCGCTGCCGACCACGGCTGTTTCTCTGGTTGTCATCTTGGGCCCAGAGCTTCTACCTTCTCCGGAGTCACCCCTGCCCAAGCCTCAGTTGCCGTCACCCATTGACCCATGCCAAGGAGCTTCCCCACAAGCCCCAGCCTGTGTGGCCGCCCTCCCTGGTGCCAACTCTGGCGTTGACACCAGTGTTCCAGTGTTTTTTCAACTGACACCAATTGTTACATAGATACATAGACAGTGTTGGCAGATAAGGGCCTACAGCCCACCCAGTCTGCCCATTTGAGCTTGCAGGTTCACTTTATGTTTTCCTAGATGTCTGTTGCCCCTCACCCTGACCTCCAGAATTCCTTTATGTCTATCTCATGCATTCTTAAATCCCGTGATTGTTTCAGCCCCCACCACTTCCTCTGGCAGGGTGTTCCACTTGTCCACCACCCATTCTATGAAGAAATTATTCCTCAGGTTTCCTCTGAATCATCTTCCCTCCAACTTCTTCCCATGCCTTCTAGTCCTGGAACATATTTTTTTGCTTACAAATAGTGTATTTCTGCACCCTGTTCCTCCCTGTAAGATACTTGTATGTCTATCATATCCCCTCTCTCCCTCCTCTCCTCCAGGGAGTACATATTCAAGTCCTTCAACATGTCCCCATAGGACTTGTGATGCAATCCATGTGTAAGCTCCCCCACTCCTGCCTTTCTGCAAATAACAGGTGGTATGCTGTTTGAATCTGACAGCAGTACCAGGTGGGGACTGGGTTGATGGAGGAATAGGTTACTCAACACAAGGGCTAGATTTGGCTACTCTGCACAGGGGAACCCAAGTAATTCCGAACACAGGAAGCAATAACTGTAATGTCCCGTACCAGGAATGGGATTCTAAAGTGTGGCTTTATTCACATCCAAGCAGAACAAAGCATAGATGGACCCCCACAGGGCTACACTTCTGGTAATGCAGATTAAAAAGAATCAGGAACACTTCTTCAACATTTCAGCCCTCAGGCTCTGAACCCACCGGGCACACAGCTCGGACTTGCACGCTGCTTTGGGTACACAGCCCAAACTTGTACACTATTTGGGATTCCTAGGCTCGGCTCCCTTGCTGGCTACTCGGACACCTTCCATATGTCATGGAAACATTTTCTGGTGGCTCCCTAAACCACCTAAGAGCACCTCAGCTCTATCCGGGAAACTTCCTTTTAATCCCATGTCTGGGTACTTTCCTCAGGCACTGGCCAAGTACCTGAGAGAAAGTAAAGGTGCCACAGAGCAAATCTGTAGAGGTGAATTTGGTTACTACTGATGGGGGGGGGTGTCTCCCACCTCTCGCTTCAGCAATTCATACCCAGCCATTCCTCTGGACATTAAACATCTCTTTCTGTAAAGCTTGGCAATGTAGATTAAGGGTAAATGTATGTCACATTTCCTCTACTTGTCTTGCTTTCCCATTGTGCTGGCCTTGAACATACTTTTTCTTGGCTTAGCCCATTGCTCTAGGCCTCCCACTGATTTAGCAGTCCAATCCCCACTTTACTTTACTCTTTGTGCTGGACTTGAACATACTTTAATTAACCAGCAATGTCTATTACACTAGACCTCCTACAAATTAAGTAGTCCAATCCTCACGTTCCAACAGTTCAGGTGAAAACAAAGGCCCTATGTCGGAGCGAACTCACCCTTTGGTTGCAGGTGCCCCACAGGCGATTCCTCACAGGAATTTCTTTCCCACAGCTTCTGGTGCCACAGCACAACTTGAAATAAGGCAGCTTCTTCCTTAGCTGGAACCAGGAGGGTTGCCCCTACAGGCAAACCTTTCCACCCCATCCCTGAGGGGATGGGGCACATGGACCAGTAACAGCGGTCTCCACCACTGCACAAACAGCTCACTGTGTTCCTCTTTTGGTGGAAACACACACACCTCCCCTTACAGTAGCTCTATGACAGAGCTTAAGGCTCTGAGAGCCTGTCCACAGACTGCTGTGCTGCGCCTCTCTTCAAGACTACACACAGACTCTGTGTTCAAAAATCCCCAACACTCTATCCTAACTTCCAACTGCAGATTCCAGCATGGCTCATGCAGCTGCGAGAGTTCTATGGTGATGTCATCCCTTAGTCTCAGCTGAGACTGAGAACAGAGTGAGACAGTGTGAAATCCATTTAACTGGAGTTTCGCAAGCTGCCTTCACTGCCTCCCACTAGATCTTCCTGGGATTCTAGTTACCCCGGGTAACAGGGGGTTACACATGTACCATCTTTGTTGCCCTCCTCTGAACCTTCTCTACCCTGACTATGTCCTTACACAGCTAAGGTCTCCAGAACTGTACACTGTACTCCAGATGGGGCCTCACTAGTGTCTTGTATAGAGAAATTTTACGACCTCCCTTTTCCTGCTGGTGATGCCCCTGCCTATGCATCCCAGCATCCTATTTGCTTTTCCTGCTGCCTTGTCGCACTGTTTCCTTACCTTGAGGTCATCAGAGATGATAACCTCAAGATCCCTTTCCTGCTTAGTGCGTGATATATCCTTACCCCCCCCCCAACTGATATATTGTGCCAGGGTTTTTGAGCCCCATATGCATTATCTTGCACTTCTTTGCATTGAAATTCCTCCTGCCTTATCCCCCACCTTCTCACCTCTTCCCCTCTCCACTTCCCCCCTCCTTTGACTTACAATCCTCCTACACCACCTTTTCCCTTTACTCCTGTCCCACACCACCTCTAGCTACTTTGACAATGCCAATCTGGCTGCTTACCTTTTCCCCCATCATCCCTAAAGCTTAACACGGACCTATTATTGACATGTCTCACTATTCCCAGTGTATCCCTACCCTGCAACAACTTGATGTAATGTAATTTATTCTGTTTTTAAGATGTACCTGAAACTAGCAAGTCTTGTACCTCATGTGTCATTTTTAATGATGTTCATGATGCATACCATGTTTTTCTTTTTTCACTGTTATCTCAATTTGTACTTATTGTATTGTATTTGCATTGCTCTGTTTTGTCCCTGACTTGGAACCTTTGAAAATTAGTCTTTGACGCAAAGGTATTAATCCCAATTGAAATAAATAAGTATAAAAAAAAAATTACATTTCAACTGCCAAACCCCTGACCATTCTTCAAGTTTCTGCAGGTCCCTTCTCATTCTGTCTACACCCTCTGGTGTGTCCACTCTGTTACAGAGCTTTGTGTGATCAGCAAGCAGGGAAATTCTGCCTTCTAGGTCCTGCGCAATGTCACTGATGAAGACGTTGAATAGGACCGGTCCCAGCACTGATCCCTGTGGTACCCCTCTGGTCACTCTTCCCTCTGTGGAGTGACAGCCATTTACCACCACCCTCTGTGTTCTGCTGCCCAGCCAGTTACCTACCCACTGCACTACTGTTCTGCCCACACCCATATTCTCCAGTTTGTGTAATAGCCTTCTATGTAGCACAATGTCAAAGGCCTTGCTGAAGTACAGATAGGCCATGTCTACTGCCCTTCCCTGATCCACCCAGTCACCCAGTAGAAAAATTCAATGAGGTTGGTCTGACATGATCTCCTCCTGGTGAAACCATGCTGCCTTGGGTCCTGTAGTCTGTTAACAACCAGATGTTACACCAATCTCTCCTTCAGTAGTGCTTCCATGATCTTCCGCACTACCGAGGTGAGGCCGACTGATCTGTAGTTTCCCACTTCCTCTTTGTTCCCACATTTGTATAAGGGGACTACATCTGCTGTCCTCCAGTCTTTGGGTACCTCCCCTGTTTCCAGTGATCGGCTAAACAGGATTGCCAGAGGTTCAGCCGCCACCTCTCTTAGTTCTTTCAGGACCCTGGAGTGCACCCCATCTGGCCCCATTGCTTTATCAACTCTTATTCCTTCCAGTTCCTTCTGGACCCTTTCTCATATAAAGGGACTTGTGTCCATTTCTGCATTATTCCCTCCCTTTGTACTCCCTTCAGGCCCATTACCCTCCTCTTCCTCAGTAAAGACTGAGGAGAAATACCTGTTCAATATGTCAGCTTTACTGTTGTCATCCTCCATGCAGTCCCCATCCTCTCCCTTCAGTCTCACTATCCCTCCCTTTGCCTTTTGTTTTTTCACTTATGTACCTGTAAAAGGTTTTGTTCCCTCTACCCACTGATTTTGCAATGTGCTCGTCTGTCTGAGCTTTGGTTTCCCTTACTGACCTCCCTGCCTCCCTTTGCTTCTCCTGGTACATCTCCCTATCCCCATCTGCCTGTGTCTTTTTGTTTTGTCTGCATGCAATCTTTTTGGCTTTCACTTTCTCCGCTACCTCCTTGGAAAACCATAATGGCCTCCTCTTCCTTTTCCCCTTGCTAACCTGTTTAATGCATAATTCTGCTGCTCTTGCAATCCCCATTTTAAATACTGCCCATTGTTCCTTAAACCCTGATTCCTACCCCATTCCCCTTAATGTCTCTTTCAAGCATCTCCCCATTTTCCCAAAGTCTGCCCCCCTAAAATCCAGGATACATGTTTTTGTGTGGCTTGGTTTTGCTCCTTCCGTGATTTCAGTCCACAATGACTGGTGGTCACTGTTTCCCAGGTGCTCCCCCACTGTTACCCCCATCACTCTGTCCCTGTTTGTGAGCACGAGGTCCAGTATTGCCTTCTGCCGAGTTGGTTCCATGACCAGTTGCTTGAGGAAGGCACCTTGAAGGGAGTCCAGGATAAATCTACTCCTGGTCGATGCTGCTGCTGGGATGCTCTAGTCCACATCTGGAATATTGAAGTCACCAACCAGTACTACCTCACCCTTGTCTGCCATCCTTTGGATGGCTAGCATCAGCTCCTTATCTGTTTCTTCCTCCTGGGCTGGTGGTCTATAGACCACACCTGTGTGGATGGCTGGCCCCATTTTCCTTTCTAGCTTAATCCACAGTATATCTCCCCGATTTTGTTCCTCCTGGATCTCTGTAGCCTTTATGTCATCTTTCACTTAAAGTGCCACTCCTCCTCCCTTCCTACCTGCCCTGTCTCTTCTGAGTATGTTGTAGCCAGGTATAGCCATCTCCCAGTCATGGTTATCATTACACCAGGTTTCTGTGATGGCCACAATGTCCAGGTCTGACTGCACCATGACAGCCTCCAGATTCTCCATCTTGTTGCTAAGGCTCCTGGCATTGGCACACATGGCTTTCCATGATTTAAACTCCCTAGACTGTTTAGCTGTTCTACTCTAGCCCCTTCCCTGGTTGTCCTTTATCCCTGGTTCTCCCTGCTGTCTGCTCTTTGGTTGAATTTTGCCCCTTTTCTGCTTATCCACCTCTTGGACACTTAGGTTCGTAGGTTCACATGTGTAATATGAGTTCGAAGGACATGCCCATATAGAACTCGTTGCCCAGTGGCAATAATCAAATTTCTTGTGCCCTATATATTTATCCAATCTCTGTTTAAATTCCAACAAGCTTTTGCTTGTAACTACATCTGTTGGTAAAGCATTCCAAATAATAGTCACTCGCTGGGTAAAGTAATTATTTCTTTTGGATGATTTATTAACTGTGGTTTGTAACCTTAGACTATGTGCTCTGGTGTTCAATGCAACAATATTTTTTTCTAGGCAAATAGACTCGCACAGGGCTGGATCTTGAAATGTTCTGTATACCAAGCATTGGTCACCCCTCAATGATCTATATTCCAATGAAAACAGGCCCAGATTTTGTAATCTACAATTGTAGTCCATATTACCGAAGCCTCTAATCTTCTTTGTAAATCTTCTCTGCACCTTTTCTATAGAGGACTTACATCCAAAGGTAGTGGGGGTGCAAAATGCAGCACAACAGTCAATATGTGACCTAACCAGACTTGTATATAAGGGAATTAAAACTTCTGGTTCCTTGCTCTTAATATGCTTCATTATACATGAGAGTATGCCATGACATTTCTTAATTATGTTATTAGTGTGAGATATAAACTTTAGATAATTTGTAATAGTAATTCCCAAATCCTTTTCAGAAGTAACAGTTTGTAATATGTTACTACCTATTACGCAGGTTGCTAACCTATTATTTCTACCCAGGTGCATCACCTTACACTTAGCAGCGTTAAAGTTCATTTTATATCTTACTGACCATGCAGCTAGATCATCTAAATTAATTTGTAGGGAATTAACTGATGCAGAGTCATTAACGATGCAACCGAGTTTACAGTCATCAACGTATTTTTGTATACAAGCACCATTATTTACTTGCAAACTAGTAACTAGTATATTGAACAATAAAGAGCCCAGAACTGAGCCATGAGGAAGACCAGTAATTACTGCTCCCCAGTCAGACATATGTCCTTTAATGCTCACACTCTGCATCCTGTTACTCAGCCATGAGTCTATCCATTTAATAGTATTGGTATGGAAACCATACCCTTTTAATTCCTCTATTAGAATTCCATGAGAGACGGAATCAAAGGCTTTCTGAAAATCCAAGAAGGTAACGTCAACTGGTAATCCTTGGTCCAGTGCCATGCTCACTGGTTCAAAAAAATTTATTACATTTTGTTGACAAGATCTTCCCTTTACAAAGCCATGTTGTGAAATGTCGGTGATATTCATATTTTGAAGGTGAGCTACCATTTTATATTGTAGGATCCTTTCCATTAATTTGCCTAAACATGAAGTGAGGCTAATTGGTCTGTAATTATCTAAAGTATGTTTACTTCCTCCTTTATGAATTGGTACTACAGTAGCTAATCTCCACTCAGGTATTTCCTTCTTGTGGAGATACATTAAATAATAATAAAAGGATGTCTGGAAGTTCTGTTGTCAATTCTCTAATGAATTTGGCTGGGATACCATCTGGTCCAGCTGAGGAATTAATTTTAGTGGCCTGGATTGCCTGTTTGACTTCCTCTATTGTAATTCTTGAATATGGAAGTTCAGCTGGTACATTATCCAGACATGCATAATCCTTGGTTTTATATACACTCAAAAAATAGTCGTTAAATTCCTTAGCCATATCCAGTTCACTGTTCAGTGGCACATTATCTTTAAATAGTGGGCCAACAGATGGTTCTTTCCCTTTTAGTGATCCTATATAACTGTAAAATATTTTTTTATTATCCTTTGTTATAGTAGCAAGTTTTATTTCTTGATTCTTCTTTGCAGTTTTAATAGATTTTTTACACTGTTTAGCCCTTACTTTAAACTTGGACCATTTATCTATAGTTCTATCCTTTTTGTACTTGTTAAATGCTCTTTTTCCCCCTAATCAATCTCTTAATGTTACAATTCAACCAGGGAGGAACTCTTTTTTTATTATTATATTTTTTATTTTCAGGGACCCAAGTATTAATACAATAATCGATTTTAGTTTGTATAGCTGACCATATCTGTTCACTGTTTAGATTATTTAATTCTGCCTTCCAGTTCCATATAGTAATGTAATTTCTAATTGCTTCAAGATCTGTATTATGACATTTTTTTCCTTGTTACTCCATGATTTAATATACTATGTTTAATACTCCAGGAGACCATATCATGGTCACTGTCTGCAAGTGGTGCAGCAACTTTGGTTAGTTCCCCTATATCATTAATGTTTGTTAGAATAAGATCTAAAATGTTATCCTTTCTAGTCGGTTCTTTAACCAATTGTTCTTAATCATGCAATAATATAAATTCAATAAATCTTTTTTCTAAGTGGGTATTCCCTGTTAATGTTTGCCAACAAATAGATGGTAAATTAAAATACCCCATTAAAATTAAGTCTTCATAAGTTTCCAAATTGTCAAGAACTTGCATAAATGAATTATTGCCAATTGTATCTAAATTTGGAGAACGATAACACAGTCCTAATATTATATCACTGTCATTTTGTATTTTAGCAAATATAACTTCAGTATCAATTTCTATATTTGAGGTTTTAGGGATTTCAGTGCTGTTTAAATGTTTATTTATATATAAAGCAATCCCATATCCCTTAGCTTTTTGTCGATTCTTGATAATAACTGAATAACCAGGGATCTCTGTACCCCAACTAGTATCTGTAAACCATGTCTCAGTGACTCCACATATATCAATGTTATCATTATGTAAGATATGTTTTAATTTGTCTATTTTATTGTTTAAACTTCTAGCATTGATCAACAAGATATTCAATTCCCTACAATGCACACTAGATGTATTTATATTTACTGTATAAGAGGGGCTAGATTGTTGAACTCTAGGTTTATTAATCTCCACATCGGTGGAGGACTGTAAGTATATTGTCCCATCCCCCCTTTTTACTAGTTTAAACAGGTTAAGATGAAGTCATTTATTTGTTTTCCCAACAAGGTAGACCCATTTTTATTCAAATGTAGAACATCCCTGCAAATTAGTTTATTCTCATTAACAAATTCTTCCCAGTGCGTAATACACTGTGTGTTTTGCTTAAGATACCAGTTGAAGCCAATTGTTTAATGATTTTATCTTATCATTAATGTTCCAATTTACTCTAGGGATGGGAAGGATTTCAGAAAAGGCAATTTGACAGTCCTGTTTTGTCAATAAATTGTACATCCCCACAAACTCCTCCTTAATGCTTTGTGAATTTTGATTAAGAACATTATTTACCCCTGCATGAATCATTACAATTGGCTTTTTCCCACTGTTCTTAAGAATATTTCTAATCATTTTTGTTACATCCAATAATTTAGTTCCCTTGAAGCAAGACACTGTCCTATTGCTTTTATCCTGATCACATATTATTCTGTCCAAATTTTTTATAATTGGGTCCCCTAAGAGGTATATTTGTCTACACTCAGCCACATTGGTATCATTTGGGTCCATAAGATCATCAAAATTTGCCTGTGAGTTCAAATTTTCTTTTTGCCTGCTGTACATCCAGAGGGTGCCCCCAGCCCCATCCCCTGATGTCCACTATCTGGCACTGATCTGGCCCCAGGGATTACCCCCCTGGTGAGGCTGGTGGGGAGCCCCCAATCTCCACTGGAGACCGGATTCAAGGGGTCAGTTCCGTGGCTGACCAGGAGCGGAGCCTGTGAGGTGCCCTCCATTACTCTGCTGCAGCAAGTGGAGTTTCTGTTTTTTCCTTCCCTTAGGGGTAGTGGCGTGCAATGATGCCTGCGGAGTGGAGTGCACATGTGTCCACATGCACTCCCCTCCAAGCGTCTGCCCTGACTCCTCCCCTGTGTACAGCATGGTAGCCGTGACCCCCAGCTTCCACTAGGGGGCAGCCAGGCTCTGACCTTTGGGAACCCCCCTCCCCGGAGAAGAAGGGCAGTACATTGGATGCTCAATCCTTCCCCATCCCAGCTGATCCCCGGTGGTCCGTGCTCGTTCCCGACCATGGGTCGCCAGCATTGCTCAAGGTAAGGCGACCAGTGCCTCAGCCCTCAGCGCCACCGGGCTGGCTATTAATAACTTCTTGATCCATAAGATTATTACAATTATTTTGTAAATTTGTATGACTAACAAACTTATCTGAGATTATGTGCTCAGGCTCCCTTATCAGTTTTATAATAGGTGCATGACCTGAGTGTATTAAGTTGGCATCATTAGATAAATCAACTAGTGGATCAAAGCTGTTTTGGGTAACAATATTGAATTGGGCTGCTTTTCTTCCCTTTTTACTGACTTTCCTTTTCTGAACCAGATACCAAGGATTTTCATCTTCTGGCGGGTCTTCATCTACACTATCACGCTTCCTATTAGGGGTGTTACTAGCACTGCCATTATTGTTTGTAACAGTTTCTGGAATCATATTTTTGGATATATAAGAGAGACTTTTACATACTTTAGTAGTAGAGGCCACACTGCATGGATGCATGTTATTACAACGAGCAATGGTATCTGCATAGCTTTTTCCTAGGATAGGTAATCGGTTGTTAAATGTACTAATTTCTTGTACCATGTCTTCATTCTCTTTACATTTTAAACAGACAAACTGTATGTTTGTCAAATGACTAGTATCTGTACAGTACATCCTGCATATATTGCACATGAGTAGAACCCTGCCATCTCTAGTTATTAAGATGTCATTCATTTTATTTACTGTGCGGAAGTAGGCTAGCTAAACAAAGGGCTGGTAAACACTGTATTACCTGTATCAGGCTGGGCTTCCCATACATATTATACTTCCATTAATCTCCAAACCCTCCTAACATGCATAACACACTCAGACGTGCATGTCTTTGCACACTTCTTCGCGCATGCTGAGGTGCACTCACCCTACTGGAGCTTGCCCTGCTCACCCCAGGCCAAGCAAATAAAGGTAGGAGTGACCTGGAAGTGGTTTTCCTGGGTCACGGATCGATTGTGAATTAAATATTAACAACGAGTGCTAAAAAGCACAAAAATGTATCATACAACTGCAATTTTAGAGGAGAAGTGCTCAGGGAGGCAAATTCCCAAAACCCACAGCGGTAAGCTAACTCGTAGTTCCCACTAGACCGCAGGAACTACTCACTCCTCTTCATGCTTCCTGTATTACAAAGCAGGGCTCCAAAATGTACACACATGCAGTTCTAATATTTTAAAACAAGATTTATATAGCAACAGTATGTTTCATAAAAGTCTGCACAGCTTCTACTGCATTACAGAGCTCTTAAAGTTGTGCGGTCACCACAGGCTGAGCAAATAAAGGTAGAAGTGACCCAGAAGTGGTTTTCCTGGGTCACGAATCGATTGTGAATTAAATATAAAAACGAGTGCTAAAAAGCACTAAAATGTATTATAGAACTGTGATTTTAGGGGAGAAGTGCTCAGGGAGGCAAATTCCCAAAACCCATAGCAGTAAGCTAACTTGTAATTCCCACTAGACCACGGGAACTACTCGCTTATCTTCCTGCTTCCTGTATTATGAAGCAGGGCTCCAAAACGTACACACACAGTTCTAATATTTTAAAACAAGATTTACATAGCAACAGTATGTTTCATAAAAGTCTGCACAGCTTCTGCTGCATTACAGAGCACTTATCTCCATGTTTTGCACATTGCTTTGTAGTGATATCTACTCCTCCTGTTCACTGGTTCCACTACTAGCTGTAGTGGGTGGACAATGAGGTATCCTCCTTGCTGGCCTGCCACCCCCCTTGGCTAGTTTAAATGCTTGTCCATGTAGCATTTAAACTTATCATTGAGTGCTTGGATTCCCCTCCAGGATGGATGCAGGCCGTCAGGCTTGAACAAGCCTCCATCCCTCCAGGGGGGTCCCCAGTCACCAATGAATCCAAAACCTTCCTCACAGCACCAGTTCTTCAGCCATGAGTTAAAGTTCCTGTTGCATGCGCCCCTATGCTCTACCATGCCTCTCACAGGTAGTACTTCCAAGAAGGTGACAGAAGTAACTACTTTCTTGAGACCCTTCCCCAATTTCCTTAAGTCTTCCTGAACTTCCTTTGGCTCCCCATTTGCCAAGTCATTAGTACCTAGGTGGATAATGACATCCAGTTCACCCTCCTGTCTTGCCTTTCTGATGATCCCCAGGATCTTCCTCCCATCCCTCCATGCTGTGGCACCTGGTAGGCACCTCACCTCCCTGTCCTACCCCTCCTGTGTTCCTAGCTGGATCCCTCTTATGATGGAGTCCTTCACCAGGATTCACTTCCTCCTCCTTCTCCTCCTTCTCTGGGCTCCACTGCTCTCCCCACTGAGGTCACCTCCTTGGCTGACCTCCACATCCTTCCCTTCCACTTCTCTGGATACTTCTATATGGTTGTCCCCATTTGCCAGTGTGGCATATGAGTTCTGGAGTGGAATAGGGTCTGGGATGTGCCTCTGCCTGACCTCCCTGAGTGCACTGTCATTCAAGTGCTTCTCATTCTTGGCATCCTTTGAGGCAGCAGCATTGGACTGGGTGGTCTCTGGATAAGGGTGATGGTACTCCTGACCCAGTTTACTTCTGCTCTGAGTCTGACTACCTCATTCCGCAGTCCAGAGAGATACATGCAGATAGGGCAGCACCTCAGCATCCAGAAGCTCTGCCTGAATATGGCTGCCCCTCAGCCACTGCATTGCACCACTCCCCACATTATACTCAGGGCCCCTACTTTTCTGCGGCACAGTGGGACCAAGTTCTGCGGCAAGACTACCATTTGCCGCAGAACTTCTGCGGCGGTGGTTTGTAATTTCTGCGGAAGTTCTGCGGCACTAACAAACTACCACATCACAGTGTCAGCTTGTCATCCTGACTTCACTTTCATGGCAGTGGTTAAAGCAATCAGTATGGTGGAAAGCACAGTAACACTAGTTCAAAAAATAACAGACTTATAAAAATAATTTTATGCCTAAAAAAAGCAAAACAAATGTCTCTCCCTTAAGGTCCTAGCCTGTTGCATAAATGACATATGCAGAGGGGATCTTATGTGATAAATAAGGTATTTCTATGTGCATGTTATCTATCCCACTAATGAAGTTTCCACTGTCTATCACTTACATATTTGTATGTGCTTTCTACACCACTCATGAGGTTCCCACTGTGTATCATTTGTATATTTATATGCAATGTGTAACATACATGCACATATGCATATGTGTGTGTGTGTGTGGTGAGAGAGACAGATACTGTATGTGTGTGTGTGTGTGTGTGTGTGTGTATATCTATTTTTTTTTATTTCCATGAACTTGCATCCTCATTCATACAGGTCCCATTGGAAATGGAATAGAAGAGTTATTGCTAAAATCATTTTTCATGTCAACCTGCTTTCCCTGACACACTGCGTAACACCATCAGGCCATGACATGCATGTGAACCAATTGTGAGACACAGCTCTCTAGCCCATCACAATGTGTCCACCATGTGACAAAACACTGCACCATACCTTCCCAGGCTCAGAGCAGTGATGTGTTCCACCAATCCTTGTGCTGCCCAGCCAGCTCCCAGAGCTAATCTCTGAACCTGAGTTGCTGGCACGGAAACACAGCATGCTACCCTCTGGCCCAACAGCTGTCCCTGCAAGCAACATTTCTCAATAACTTTTAGTTGATTCTATCAACCAATGACAATATGTAATCAATAACCCTGGCAAAAATGTGTACAGGGCAATTATTTATTTAACAGGTCTATTCTTTCAACAGGTATACACATTATTATATTTCACTTTTCTGGGCATAATTACTTTATTTTTCTTAAAAATTATACAGTTAAATTCATTTTACCAGTTATTCATTTCAGATAGCGTCTCTATACCTTAAAGGCACCAATAGGTTTGTACAAAGTGAGGTATGGACTTAACAGGTCTGTGCTATTGACAAGGTTTTGTTTAAGTTGGCCATAGTGCAACAATGTAAGACTGAAAATTGTATTAGGCTGTAGTGCAGATTGAGCAAATATCACCATGCATGATGTGCTGTGCCACCATCTCTGGCAGTGGGAGCTGTGGTAGATAAGTGACTGTTCATTTCTGTTGGAGAATGCAGCTATTTCATTAGCTAATGTATGATGTTATAGCAATGATAACATCACATTCTGAACATATGGGGGGTTTGAATATAAAAAGAGGGGAAGGGAACCAGATTCTATGTATAAACAGAAATATTAATAAAAAATCACCAAGAAGAGTGAATTCTGCGGCACCGCAGAAGTTCTGAGGTAGATTGCAAGTTCTGCGCAAAATTCTGCGGCCACAGAATTCTAGGGGCCTTGATTATACTGCACTTATACTGCTATTCCAGTACTTGCCTGTTGCTGAAGCTCTCCTAGTTCCCTTTTTATTAACATACTGTCCTAAAAATCCTGCCACTGATCCTCAGATACTTTTCTTTAAAGAAGGAAAAAATAAATAAATAAAAAATGAGTCAAAACACTTGTGCCGAGGGTGGGCTTCTTCCCTCTTATGCCTCTTCTACTCCAGAACCCCTACTATTCCCTGCGCTTAGCTCCTGTCAATCAGATTTAACAGGGCATATAATTAAAAGTGGGGGGCAGGGGAGGGGAGGTGAAAATTTGCAGCAGTTAAAGACAACAAAGGAATACACCACTACTACAAGAACATCAAACTAGGTTTTAAATTTTCAACAGCCAAAAAACAATTCTAAGTAAAGACGGCAAAGAAATAACAGTGTTATCAAAGGCCCACAGTCTAAGTTTAAAACAAAAATAGCAGTGAGCAGCGTTGATGGACTTCCACACTATACTTACCACCTTATGGGATTTTATGCAGGCTCCAGAACCCTGGGCCCTTGCTCCTCCCTCAGGACTTGGGGGATGAGGGTGGCTGCCATCTGGACCTCATTCCTCCTGATGAGGGTGACAACAGTGATGACAGAAGAGCTACTCCCTACAACTCCTCCTCCATGATCTCATCCAACAGCGAGGAGACCCCAAGGTATATCCTGCATTCCCTGCTGGATGATCCCTCTTTTGTCTCATTTATGAGACAGGTACAATCAGCCATGGGCTTTGAAACCGAGGAGCAAGATCCCACTCGACATCGCCTGGCCACTTATTTTTAGGCTTCTGAATGCCCCTCCTCTGGTCATCCCACCCCACCCTTAATTGAGCACTTTTTGAAGATGCCACCATGGCTGCCTGGCATCGACCCAATTTGATACCTGCCATGACCAGAAGGTGGACAAATTATACCAGGCTCCAGCAGGATGGCCTTTCTTTGTCAGTCAGGCTCAAGAGGATTTGGTGATCATCAATGCTGCCCTCGACTGCACCAAGAGGCTAAAGCACCTCAGTTTCTTACCCCTGGGTAAAGAGTCACAGAGGTTGGATCACACAGGCAAGAGAACCTTTACCTCTGCCACACTGACCATCAGGGTGCTAAATTACATTACCCATATGATCCAGTACCAAAATCAGCTCTGGGACCAAGCCCTTGAATCTGCCAGTGCTCATTACTGCAGTCTTTGAAAGTCGGGTCTGATGTTGGCATTCACCTCCTTAGGGCATCCTGCGACACTGTAGACACCTCTGCAGGGGCTGTCGCCGTGGGCATTTGCCTTCGTTGACAGTCTTGATTGAAGGCATCGGGCTTTGCTCAGGATGTTCAATTGTCCATCCTGAATGCCTCTTTTAGAGGCTACAAGTTATTTGGTGCAGATGTGTAGGACATATTGTCTCAGCTACAAGCCTCGGGCCACACTCTACATTCAGTCCATGCCACATACCACACCAGCCAGCCAAAACGTGGCCAGTGGGTGCCCTTTCATTGGTCTGTTGATAGACCCAAGCCCTCTAGCAAACCTCAGGGCAAACGCTGGGTCACCCCCCACCATGCTCACCCCCTCCTCTAACACAGGAAAGAACCCCAGAGGAAGAGGAGGTGTGGCCCTGGCTTCTCCTGCCAGTTCAGCCTGTCTTTTCACTCTACCTCCACATCCCATAAGGCAGGAAGTGGTGGTAGGAGGTTTCTTCTCCCTCTTTTGGACAAGTGGAGGGAAATCACCAGAGGTGCCTGGGTACTGCAGATCACAGAAAGTGACCACACTCTGGAACTTCTGGAATGGCCTCCAGAAAAAAAAAAACAGTTCTGCCCTCTTACCCTCCAGACCACATTCCAATGCTCTGGGAGGAAATTTGCTCCTTGTTGCAAAAAAGGGCCATAGAACCCGTCCCAGAAACCCCACGGAGCAGAGGGTTTTATGCTCATTTCTTCCTGGTGCCCAAATGCACAGGAAGCCTCAAGTCCATTCTGGACCTCCGGGAGCTAAATCTGTTCATCCAGTACAAAATATTCTGGGTGGTGATGCTCCAGGGTCTGCTGCCCCTTCTGCACAAGGAAGACTGGATTTGCTGCTCCCCCGACATGAAGGATGCCTACCTGCACATCCAGATACATGCCTCCCACAGACAGTACCCAAGGTTTATTTTCCAGGGGGCACACTTCCAGTTCAGGGCCTTGCCTTTTGGCTTGTCTTTGGCCCCTTAGGTGTTTACCAAATGCCTGGCAGTGATGGCAGCTGCCCTCAGGCGGGAGGGACTTGTATGTCTTTCCCTGCCTGGATGACTGGCTTCTCAAAGTCCAGTCCAGGGAGCATCTATTACAGACTTTGGAACATACCTACCGCCTATTCCAGGATCTGGGCATTATGGTCAATCTGCCCATTTCTGACCACCTGTCAGCACCTTCAGTACATTGGGGCAGTCCTCTCAAGGCATGGTCTTACTGCCCCATGACCAGTCAGATTGCCTTATAGCTCAAGCCCACCTGTTCTACAACAGCCACTATGTCTCAGCCAGAACCTTCCTCCAGCTTTTGGGACTGATGACCATGGCCACAGTCACAGACACAGTGCCCATAGCCAAATTGCACATGAGGATTCCTCAGTGGACACAGAGGGTCCAGTGGGACCAGTCTACTGATGACCTGGAGTAGCCGGCCCTGGTGTCCTCTCCAGTAAAGAGAGTTCTACTTTGGTGGATGGAACCCAGCAACCTGTGAAGAGGGATTCCTTTCCTCTTTCCTTCCCCTCAGCAAATCCTCACAACTGATGCTTCTGGGTTGGGGTGGGGGGCACATCTAGGGCTCCACCAGACACAAGGGACCTTGTCCCATCTGGAATCCTCTCTCCACATCAGTGTCCTGGAGATGCAGGCTATTCTTTAGACCCTGCAGGCCTTTCAGACTCAGCTAGCCCTGGGTCTTCTGCTAGTGCAGATGGACAGCATCAGTGTAATCCACTACATCAATAAACAGGGGCCACTCACTCATACCTCCTCTGCCAGGAAGCAATGAGAATCTGGTACTGGGCTCTGGATCACAGTCTCCAACTGATGGCCATCCATGTTCCAGGTGTCCAAAACATCCTGGCGAACACCCTAAGTCAGTAGCAGTCAAAGGCGCATGAGTGGGAGCTGCTGACCTCAGTAGTAGAAGACCTGTTCAGCAGATGAGGTCATCCAGAGTTGGACCATTCTGCATCCCCACTCAGTGCAAAACTGCCACATTTTTGCTCCCTTGATCCAGGGCCTGGAGTTTTCTGGCGAGACACATTGTCCCTCTCATGGAAAGGAAGGTTTCTGTACTCATTTCTCCCCCTTCCCCTTCCTTCAGAGGGTTCTGATTAAGCTCCAGATGGAAGGCCCATAATGATCCTCCTAGCTCCCCTTCTGGACTCATCAGATCTGGTTCCCCTTACTGCAACAGCTGACAGTGGAACCTCCAGTATCTCTTCTTCTATGCACCGGCTTGCTCTCCCAGAACCGGGGCACCCTGGTCTATCTGGACCTCAAATCCCTGCATCTTCATGCCTGACTCCTGAGGACATAGCCATGGCTCGGTTCAGGGTGTCACCCAAGGTGTCTGATCTCCTAATGGCAGCTAGGATGCCTTCTACTAAGGCTTCTTATTCTAGGAAGTGAAAACACTTTGCGCCGTGGGCTGCTTCACGTCCGCTGGATCCCTTCACTTGTCCAGTGAATCAGATTTTGGAGTGCTTGCTGTCCCTTTCAGAGTCTAGTCTGAAGAACTTCTCTCTTAAGGTGCACATGTCTGCCATCTCTGCTTTCCATGTGCCTATTGATGGCCGTACGGTGATACAACTAGATATGTCCCATACATTTTTGAGAGGCATTCTTCACTTGAAGCCTCTTATCCACAATCCATTCCTGCCTTGGGACTTAGAATCATAGAATCATAGAAGATTGTTGGCAGAGAAGGACACTAATGTCCATCAAGTCTGCCCCAATATCCCCCCCCCCATCGAGATAAACCTCTCTCTACCCTACGGCCAATCCTTTATATCTTTCCCATGCCCTCTTGAATCCCTCTACAGTTTTCACTCCTACCACCTCCTCCAGTAGACTATTTCAGGGGTCCTCCACCCTTTCAGTGAAATAATGCACCTGTGTACTGCCCCTGAATCTTCCCCTTCCAACCTCAGACTGTGATGTCTAGTTCTATCACTTCTCTTCTTTGTGAATAGGCTCCCTTCTCCCACCTTATTTATCCCTTTCATGTACTTGAATGTTTCTATCACGCCCCCCAGTCTCCAGTGAGTACAAGTCCATCTCCTTTAGCCTCTCGTCATAGGGCATCCGATGCATGCCCTGTACCATTTTTGTTGCCCTTCTCTGGACCCTTTCCATCCCATCAATATCCTTCCTTAGGTGGGGCCTCCAGAACTGTACCCCATGCCGTAGGTGAGGCATTACCATGGACTTATAGAGGAGCATCAGTACCTCCTTCTTCCTGCTTGTTATACCCCTCCCAATGCATGCCAGCATTCCATTTGTCCTGCCAAATGCTTTGCTGCATTGATTCCCTATCTGGAGGTTATCTGAAATTAGAACCCCCAGATTCCTCTCCTGCCTGGTCGCCTTCATTTCCTCCTCTCCCAGAATGTAGCTGGCCTGTGGGTTATTGTGTCCCATGCGCATCACAGTGCACTTTTTCACACTGAACTTCAGCTGCCATGCTTCTGATCACCCCTCCAGCCTCTTTAGATCTCTCCTCATTGCCTCCACCCCGGCCTTGGTGTCCACCCTATTGCAGATCTTGGTATCATCTGCAAACAGGCACACCTTCTCCCTCCCCTATGTTGCTGATATATATATATATATATATATATATATATATTTTAAAAAGTATGGGCACTAGCGCTGACCCTTGGGGCACCCCGCTTATCACCCTTTCCCCCCTGAAATGCACACTATTCACCACCACCCTCTGGCTCCTGTCCCACAGCCAGTTTTCTACCCACTTTGTTATTTATGGTCCCACTTCCAAGCTTTACAACTTATAAACCAGCCTTCTGTGAGGGACGAAGTCAAATTCCTTCCTGAAGTCCAGGTGGGCCACGTCCACTGCCCCTCCTCCTGATCCACCACCCTTGTCACCCAATTGAAAAACTTGATGAGGTTCACCTGGCACGACCTCCCTGCTGTGAAGCCATGTTGCTTGTTGTCCTGCAATCCATTATCAGCAAGTTATCCGACTATCCTTTCCTTCAAGAGTGCTTTTATCACCTTACCCACCACCGAGGTGAGGCTGACCGGACAATAGTTTTCCACCTCCTCCCTACTGCCACTCTTGTGGAGTGGTACCACGTCTGCCCTCCTCCAGTCCCTTGGCACCTGTCCCGTGTCTAAGGATAAGTTAAACAGTCTTGCAAAGGGAGCTGCCAGCTCCTCCTTTAATTCCCGGAGTACCCTAGGATGCAGGGTGTCCGGACCCACTGCTTTATCCTCTCAGCCTACCTAGCTCCTCCCTTACCATGTCTTCAGTGAACAGGCTTTGATCTACCCCTGCACCTTCCCTTCCTCTTAACTCCAGTCCTGTCCCCTCCCCCTCTACTGTGAAGACCAAGCAGAAATACCTATTAAGCATGTCCGGCTTCTCAATGTCATTCTCCACCTGTACCCACCCCCCTTCAGCCTAACTATCCCCTGCTTTGCCTTCTTTCTCTCCCTAACATACCTAAAAAAAGTTTTGTCACCCCTTTTGGCCTGTCTGGCGATTCTCTCCTCTGTGTCCACTTTCGCCTTCCTAATCTTCTGCCCTGCCATCCCCAGTTTTTCCTTATAGATCTCCCTGTCTTCGTCCCTCTGGATCCTATTATATGTTTTGAATTGCCTTATTTTCTCCCCATTTGCTCCCCTCACCTCCCAGGTGAATAACAATAGCCTCCTCTGCCTTTTGCTTTTCTTAACCCTCCTGATACAGATGTCTGTGGCCTTCAGTAACCCCCCTAATTGCTTCCTATAACTCCTCCACATCCTCTATCTGCCCTTTCCTCTTTATTTTCTCCTCAAAAATCACCCTCATTCTGGCAAAATCTGCCTGCCTAAAATCCAGAACCTTAGTGACTGACTGGCCCGCTGCCTTCCCCATCCTTACCCTGAACCTCACCGTGTTGTGGTCACTTGCACCTAGGCTGTCCCCCACTACCAGCTCTTCCACACTTTCCCCATTAGTGAGAGCCACGTCCAATATGTGCCACCCCTGGTTGGCTCTCTTACCAGCTGTTGCAGGAATGCTCCTTAGAGGAACTCCAAGATCTTCTTCAGGGCTATCGCAGTCATCAGGTAACACCGTAGGAACTTAGCTATCTAAGACGGGGAATCCACACGGAAGAATTTTCAGCAGTACAACTGGGCCCGCCCACGCCACCAACGTTGGTCGACATCTCCAACTCTATATAGGTGCAGGTGGACCCAAGCCCTCCTCAGTTCTTTCCCACTGTAGACTTGCAAGCACAGCCTTCACAGAAGAAGCCATCACAGTGTTCACGCCATTTTGCAGCCTACGGCCTTTTTTTCTCCAACCCTCCAAAAATCTCTTTTAGGGTTTTCTAGGTTTTTTTTCCTTTTATGTCGAGAGTTAATCCATCTACCTCTCTTTTCCATTGTTGCCACTGTGGAAAGAAGATTGCCTCCAACAATGAGCACTCAGTCTGCGTTTGCTGTCTGGGCCTGACCATGATGCCTCTGATTGTGAGCTCTGCCAGCAGTTTAATCAGCCCACCCTCAGGTGTCGCAGAAAGGCTCTCCGCACCTTCATGGAACAGCAGGTAGCCAGCTCTGAGTTGGGGTCCTCCATGACTTCCACTACCAAATAGTCCTCTGGGTCCAAGGGCTCTAGGGACTCACAGTCCAAAGACAGATCCCCGAGGAAGAGTCACAGGAAAGACTGGGACCAGGACCGCTCACCCCAGTGGCTGGCCCATTCCCCATCAGCTTCTCCACCTTCGGAGGGCTCTTCATTGTTGGCTGCGGCTATGATGAAGAAACAGCCTGTCCAGATCCTGGTTCACACCAAACCTATACTGATAGCTCCATCGCCCAATTCTCAGGGTGACCAGCTGGCAGCCTCTGGATTGTCGGCTCCTCCTCCATCAACAATGGGCTTGTCATTGACGATGGCTCCTTCGGGATCTGACCTCTCTCAACCAAACAACCCGGGCACATCAGATGCACAGCCAGGCTCGCCGGGTTCAGTGCCATCAACGGTATCACGTCCAAATAGCGAGTCCATAATAGTGAATTTATTTGAGCGAATCAATTGAAGCGAGGCACAGTTTAGTGACAGGCAATAAATAGTGACTGGCACATAATAGTGAACATTGGCTGCATTGCCAGGGTGTTACATCCAGCCGACCATACCGATACCCCCACCATCAATGAGTGGCATGGTGTTGTAATCTAAAAGATAGGGGTGTGAACACCTGTCATTGTAAAATAAGGCTCCATTTTTTCTCCACTGTATTTTATCTTGTATTGTTATCACGGGTCGCCCCTGAAAAAAGGACCTTCAGGGCTCAGTGGGCCTACCCGGTCACCAAAATTTAATAAATAAATGTCAAAATAGTGAGTGTATAATAGCGAACGTCAAAATAGCGAAGACATAATGGCAAACACAATTTCAGCGACTGCCATCAATAGTGCAGCACACAACAGCTAACCCATTGCTTTTCAATCTCCTTATCCCATCTGAAGATATATCCTCCATATAGGGCAAGTGGCATTCCCTTCTGACTCCTGAGAAACATTACAGCCATCTCTCACCAAAACAAGTAAGCAGCAGGGCACCCACTTTTATTTTACAATGAGAGGTGTTCTACATTGTGACATAAGCGGGGGGCTGTGCTCCCCTACCCTCCTATCTTTTAGATTACAACACCACACTTATTGATGGTGGGGGTATCGGCATGGTTGGCTAGATGTAACACCCTGGCAATGCAGCCAATGTTCGCTGTTATGTGACAGTCGCTATTTACTGCCTGTTGCTAGACTGTGCCTTGCTATAATTGATTCACTCAAATGACTTCGCTATTATGGACTTACTATTTTGACATGATACCGTAAAATAAAAGTGGGCGCCCTGATGCTTACTTGTTCTGGTGAGAGATGGCTGTAGTGTTTCTCAGGAGTCAGAAGAGAATGCCACTTGCCCTATATGGAGGATATATCTTCAGACGGGATAAGCAGATTGGAGGGCAATGGGTTAGCTATTAATGGCAGTCACTGAAATTGTGTTTGCTATTATGTCTTTGCTATTTTGACGTTCGCTATTATACACTCGCTATTTTGACATGGAGCCCTGTCAACCACTCCATCAACGATCGACTTCAATGAGGTTCTTGTGCATTTCACCAATGTTATGATGCAGCAGTTTGCTGCTATCAATAGGCTGTCATCGCCCTCTCCTTCGTTGGCACTCTTGACGTCGACCCCCATCTGCCCTCCTAGGGAGTTCTCAGCAGGTTGGCTGTCGACAGTGCCGTCACCAGAACCAGAGGAGGTTGTTGACATTGAGGAGGAGTATCACCCTGACGTTATCCTTCCAGACAAGGAAGTGGGTGAAGGTGAGGAAGAGCAGTACTACACCTCTGATAGATTTACTACCTTCTCTGTCAGTGAGGAATCTGTTAAACATGCCCCTAGGGCTCCACCAGAGGATGCTTCCTTTTTCAACATTATGAAACAGCTGTCTGCTAACATGGTGTTCCAGACAGAGGAGGAGGATGCCACAAGAAAAGATTTGGCTGACTACCTGGAGATTCCGGAATCTTCCCCAAAGATTATTCCTCCAGTGCTTCCAGCTTTACGAAATGCTGCTATAGCAGCTTTGCATAGACCAGATGCAGTGCCAGCCATGCCTTGAAGAGCAGATGACCTCTACAATGCTCCTCAGGGTACTCCTTACTTGGTCACTTAGGCGGAAGCCGATTCTGTGGTCATTAAGGTGGTCCATGACAGGTTCAAGATGCCCAAGCACCTTAGTTCTTTATCCCCAGACAAGGAATCCTGGAGGATTGACTTGTGGGGCAAACGTGCTTATGCCTCCTTGACCCCAGGCCTGAGGATTTCTAACTACGTGTCTCATATGGTCAAGTTTCAAAACGCCAGTGCCAGAAAGGGTAAGGCAGACGCCCAGGCCCTTCCTGACAGTGCCCAAAAGCAGGAGCTTCTCCAGTGCTTCCAAACCTCAGAGGATGTGGGGAAGCATTTACTTCGAGACATTTATGACCTTTTGGATACTGTAGCCAGAGCTGCAGCCATCGGAATATGCCTTTGTAGGCATTCGTGGCTCAGAGTCTCAGGCTTTGCAGCACATATGCAAAACAAAGTGCTGCACTCCCCCTTCAATGGGGCCAAGCTCTTTGTTACTGATGTCCAAGACATCATTAATGATCTGCAGGCTTCTGGCATAGCTATTAAGTCAGTTCATTCCCTTCTATCACTCCCAACAGAGTGGTAGAGCGTGTCCTACTTTTCATAGGCAACCTAACAGACAAAGCCCAGGCTTTTGCCCCCAAGGCAAATGCCAAGCCCAGCAACCTTCACCTGCCTCCGCTTACCCAGGCTCAGCAGCCAAACATCCTAGAGCAGAGGGCCCAGCCTCCTCCGCTGGTCCCTCCTCAACATGACTCCTTGCTAGATCCCCCTCCTCAGTCCCTGATCCAGGAGGTGGAGGTCGGAGGTCAGTTCATCCTCCACTTGAATCAATGGAGAGCCATAACTTCAGATGCCTGGATCTTGCAGATCACCGAGTGCAGCCACACTCTGGAGTTCATCCAGCAGCCTCCAGATTGCCCACCGCCACATGTGAGTTACCCCTCAGACCACATTCCTGTTCTCAGGGAAGAAGTTCAGACTCTCCTGCAGAAACAGACAGTAGAAAGCATGCTTATCAGACAAAGAAATCAGGGGTTCTACTCCAGGTTCTTCCTGGTCCCCAAGAAGATGGGAGATTTGAGGTCAATCCTGGATCTAAAGGTCCTCAACCTCTATGTCCAGTACAAATAGTTCCAGATGGTAACTCTGCCAGGCCTCTCCTCTTTTCAAAGCAGGAGACTGGCTTTGCTCATTGGACATGCAGGATGCCTACCTGCACATACTATTTTTTCCTCCCCACAGGAGGTTCCTCCGCTTTGCATTCCAGGGGGACCACTACCAATTTAAGGTGTTACCCTTTGGTTTATCCTCTGCACTGCGAGTCTACCAAATGCTTAGCAGCAGTTGCAGCGGCCTTCAGGAGGGAAGGACTGTATGTCTTCCCCTACCTAGATGACTGACTACTCAAGGTCTTGTCCAGGGAACAGCTTCTGGTCACTCTGGAGCACACTCTCCACTTGTTCCAGCTTCTGGGCATTACTGTCAACCTGCCCAAGTCGGTTCTAATTCCATCCCAAAGGCTTCAGTACATTGGGACGGCCCTTGATTCAATGCAGGGCAAGGCTTTTCTTCCCCAAAAGAGGGCAAAGTGCCTTATATCTCAAGCTCAGGAAGTGGCCAAGAGGCATTACATCCCTGCCAGGCTGTACCCAAGGCTCCTGGGGCTTATGGCTGCAGCCATTCCGACCGTTCTGCTGGCCAAGCTCCACATGCATACAGGCTTTCCAAGACCACTTGGTCCCAGGCCAGTTGTTGGTGCAGTCAGACGGCCTGAGTGTTGTCTATTATGTCAACAAGCAGGGCAGCACTCACTCCTACCCCCTTTGCAGGGAAGCAAGGAGAGTGTGGTATTGGGCACTAGACCATGATCTGACACTCTTGGCAGTCCACATCCCAGGTGTCCTAAACATTTTGGTGGACAGTCTCAGGAGGACTCAGTCCAGCATGCACAATTGGGAACTTCTCTCATCCATCACAGAAGATCTGTTCAACAGATGGGGTTGTCCAGAGTTGGACCTTTTTGTGTCCCCACACAACACAAAACTGCCCAATTTCTGCTCGCTAGATCCAGGGCCTGGAGTTTTCTGGCAAGACACGTTGTCCCTCTCTTGGTACGGGAGATTCCTGTACGCATTTCCTCCTTTTCCTCTGATATAGAGGGTACTGGTCAAGCTTCAAATGGAAGGAGCCAGCATGATACTCATAGCCCTATTCTGGCTTCGCCAGATTTGGTTCCCTCTTCTTCAACAGCTGGCAGAGGAACCTCCCGTCCCGCTGCCCCTTTGCAGGAATCTTCTGACCCAGGATCAAGGTACTCTGGTCCATCCCAATCTCAGATCCCTCCATCTGTATGTGTGGCTCCTGAAAATGTAGTCATCACCAGATCTGGAGTCTTGGACAGGGTGGCAAACATTTTTGTTGCTGTTCGCAAGCTTCTACTTGTGCCACCTATGCCATGAAGTGGAAGCAGTTTGCCATTTGGGCCACTAAACGCTCCCTGGACCCTTTTACCTGCCCAGTAAGGCATATCCTGAACTACCTGATTTCTTTGTCTGACTCAGGCCTCCAATATTCTACCACTGAGGTCCACCTTGCAGCCATATCTGCATTCCATGAGCCTGTGAGTGACCATACTGTTGCTCAGTTGGATGTCTCCTGTACCTTCCTCTGGGGCATCCTTCATCTGAAATTGCCAATCCGTCCCTCCATCCCGGCTTGGGACTTATATTTTATTTTGGAAAAGTTGTCCCTGTCTCTTTTTGAACCTATCACGACTTGCGATTTGCGTTCTCTGTCTAGGAAAACACTCTTTTTTGTTGCAATTATTTCTGCTCGAAGAATTTCAGAGCTTCAGGCCCTCTGTTGTGAAGAGTTGTATTTGATTTTTCACAAAGACAGGGTGTCTTTGCACACAAACCACAAGTTTTTGCCTAAGGTGGTTTCTGAGTTTACACTTAATCAGTCTATACACCTTTCTGTCTATTTTAAAGAGCGTGCCAGTCCAGGGGAAGCACTGCTCAATACGCTAGATGTACGCAGATCTTTGACGTACTACATGCTTAGGACTAAGGAATCTAGAAAGTCCAAGCAGTTATTCATTTCTTTCACCCCAAGTAGAGAGGGCATTGCAGTTTCTGAGCAATATTTATCCAAATGGTTAGCAAACTGCATTGTGTTTTGCTATAGTAAGCATGGCAGTGTTGCCTGGTTCTGTCAAAGCTCATTCCAACAGAGGCATGGCTACTGCTGTGGCTTGTTCCAAAGGCATCTCAGCAGCTGACATCTGTGCTGCTGCCATCTGGAATACAGTCTACACTTTCACTAAGCATTACAGTCTGGATATTGCTTCTAGAGCCTGTGCAGGCTTCAACAGGGCTGTTCTGCAAGGACTCCTTTCTTACATTTATGGGATTCCTTGACAGATTCAGTTTTCAAGGCCTTCTGTCTTAAGTTTAAAGAGCAGCTGATGCCTTCAGGGCAACTTTAACAAAACATAATATTTAGACCCAGTTCAGCTGATATTGCACATTACATCTGTATTTCCCCTCACCATTACATATTACTGAGGTCATTTGAATGAAAACAGGACTTTTGCTTCTGAAGAGGCTCCCTACCTGAGGTCATAATGCACTGCTTGTGATATTACACTTACTCCCATGGCAACAGATTGTGATGTCACAACACAGCATTATGATTTCAAGTATGGAATAAGCAACAGAGGCAGATGAACTCTAAGGGATAAATATCATGCATTCATGCAAATTTACTCAGTAAGTAATAATAGGGAGGTAGCCTTCCTGGTGGTGCTGGAGGCTGAGGTGCTGGTCGCTACACCTCGTGCCACACCGGCGACCCAGGTTTGGGAATGAGCCCGAGGCCCCCAGGGGTCAGCGAGGGGGAGGGAGGATCAAGCATCCAGAGGTTTGCTCTCCTCTCTTGGGGAGAGGGAGACTTGCCGTCTCGCTCTTTGACTGCCCTCTGGCGGTGGCTGGAGAGCAGTACGGGGTGGGAGGCTCGATCCGACGTCCTCATGTTGGTTGGGATGGGGGGACATGGAAAAATGGAGGAAAATGAGCCTGGCAGGCTCAATGATGGCCCAACGCTGCTGAGGGCTGTCCTCGGATTCTGGATTGGGTCTCCGGGAGGGAGGAGAAGCAGGCAACCTCCTTCCTGGCCCTGTCGGAGGGGGCAATCCACGGGGGAACTCCCGGGGATTGGCAAGTGCAAGAGCAGCAGGACCAGAGAGAGAGGGAGAGTCCCTTCATCAGGAGGGCCGAAGCGGCCTGCCAGGGCTCTGGAGGATAGAAACCTCTATAAAAAAAAGAAATAATGGGGAGGAGAAATCTATAGAATGTATACTGAATGCAAGCTGAAGTCCACCTAAATATTATGTTTTTAAAAGTTTTCCTTGAGGCATCAGCAGCTCTTTAAGAAGGTCCTTTGACTGGGTAGGTTGGTTCAATCTCCTTTCTTAAGTTTATGGAGATCCAGCCACCCAGATTGTCTGTTGACACTTGTCACTGCTTGGGACTCATTCCTACAGTGTTACCTGATGACTGAGATACCCCCAAAGAAGATAGAACAGTTACGTAAGAACTTACCATAACAGTAGACCTTCTAGGGGATCTCAGTCATCAGGTCTATTCCCACCCACCATCCCCCTCTTTGGGATTACCAATCAGGACATAGCTGTCTGCTGTTTCCATCTTTCATCTAAGAGCTGGGTCCCTCGCTGTTCTCGGTTTTCAGGGCACTAGTCTTGTTCCCTTGGTCTCCGGGGGAAAGAATTGAGGAGGGCATGCCCCCGCCTGTGCCTATATAGGGTTGGTGATATCAATCAATGTTGGTGGCATGGGCAGGCTCAGTTGTACTGCTGAAAATTCTTCTGTGTGGATTCTCTGTCTTCGATGGCTAAGTTCCTACATTGTCACCTGATGACTGAGATCGCCTCGAAGATCTGCTGTTATGGTAAGTTCTTACATAACTGTTCTATCTCCCTACTTCTGGCTGACCTAGCCACCTGGATGTCCCAGTCAACATCGGGGAGGTTAAGGTCCCTCACCAGCAGAAGTTCCACTTTGAGTGCCATCCTCTGGATCGCCCACATCAGCTGCCTTGTCCACTTCCTCCCCCTGAATTTGGGGTCTGTAGATCACCACCAGTCTTAAAGCTGCTCCAGACCATTTTTCCAGCATGACCCACTGGACCTCTGCTGCATCCTGTTCCTCCTGCCCTTCCATCACCCCTAATATTTTCCTTGACATACAGTGCTCTCCCCCTTTGCTTCCAGGCCTATCTTTCCTAAAGAGTCTGTAACCCGGGATGCCCACCTCCCATGTATGGTGCTCTGACCACTAGGTCTCTGTTATGGCCATGATGTCTAGGCCCTCGACCATTATGGCCTTTAATTCCACCACCTTTTTCCCTAAACTCCTGGCATTCGTGTAGAAGCCTTTCCACCAGATACCGTCCTCCCCCCCCTTACTATTGCCCTCCACCCTCCCTGCCCCCTCCTGTGGAGGAGTGCTAGCTAGGCTAGCTCTTCCCCAAACCCTCTCCCTCTTCCTAGCCTTGTACTCCCCCACCAGTTTAAACCCCCTTGATACCCTATTTACGGTATGTAACTTTGTAGGTCTCCTCAGAACCCTAGCCCCCCCTCACTGAGGTGAATCCCCATTCTCCAGTACAGGTGAATTCTTCCTCCTGGCACCATTCTTTGAGCCAGGCATTGTATTCCTGATCTCTTGTTTCCTAACAGTGCTGGCACAGGGTGCTGGCAAGACCTTCGAGAATGCCAAGGATCTCGCTTCTGCCTTGCAGCCTTTTGCCAGTGTTCTAAACTGTCTCTGAACCTCCAACACCTCATTGCTGGCTAGATCATTTGTACCCAAATGAATGACCAGGTCTGGTTTACCCCTCTACCACCCTTGCCCACTCCCTGATTTTCTACATCGCCCTCCCCGCTTCCATCACTGGTTCGCAAAACACTGATCTCCCCTTATAGCTTACCCCCTTCCTAAGCCAATGTATCCCTTTGATAATCATAAAAATATGGAAACATAAAAGTTGACGGCAGATAAGGATCACAAGGCCCATCCAGTCTGCCCATTCTTTTTACCTTATGAATGTGCCATAGACCTTTACTCTGTCAATGGCCTATTTATTTATACTCATCTGTATTTCTCCCTTATGCCCATCCTATGCCTGTTTGAAGCCCTGCACTATATTCATATCCATCACTTCCTGAGGTAGGCCGTTCCATGCATCCACCACCCTTTCTGTGAAAAAGAGCTTCCTCACATTACCCCTTAATCAGCCTCTATCTAATCTCATGCTGTGTCGTCTTGTCCTGCTATTTTTCTTATATTGAAACATGTTAAGACTCTTTCACCTTGTTAATGCCCTTAAGATGTTTTAATGTTTTGATCACATCACCTCTCTCCCTCCTTTGCTCTAGGGTATACATATTGAGCTCCGTTAATCCTGTCCTCATATGTTTTCTGATGCAGTCCCTGCACCATTTTGGTTGCCCTTCTCTGGACTGCCTCCATTTTGTTAATGTCCTTGTGCAGGTGCGGCCTCCAGTACTGCACGCAGTACTCCAGATGGGGCTTAACCAGTGTCTTGTAAAGAGGGATTATTACCTCCCTCTTACAACTTGTGATACCTCTACTAATACACCCCAATACCCCTCTAGATTTACTTACTGCTTTAGTGGTCTGCTTGGATGATTTCAGGTCATCTGTGATGATGATGCCCAAGTCTCTTTCTTCTCTTGTGATTGCCAGTAACTCCCCTCCCCATCTATAGGTAGCTTCAGGGTTTCTGTTCCCTATGTGCATGATCTTGCACTTCTTTGCGTTAAACCCCAGTTGCCACTCTTCAGACCATTTTGCCAGTTTTTCCAGATCTCTTCTCATTCTGCCCGCCCCATCTGGATCATCTACTCTGTTGTAGATCTTGGTGTCATCTGCATACAGGCAAACCTTACCCTCCAGTCCATCTGTAATGTCACTGATGAAGATATTGAAGAGGACTGGCCCCAGGACTGATCCCTGAGATACCCCACTTGTGTCTTGCATCTCTTCTGACTGTATACCGTTTACCACCACTCTCTGTTTTCTGCCTGCCAACCTTCTCCTTTCACTAATGTATCTCTAGAAAGTCTTGTCACCTTATTTTACTGTTCATGCTAATGTTTCCTCAGTTTGGGCCTTTGCCTGCCTTACTGCCTTCCCTGCTTCCCTTAGGGAAGTTTGGTATGCCTCCCTATCTTCGTCCCGCTGCGTTCTCTTATATTTCCTGAAGGCCAACCTTTTGGCTCTGACCTTTTCTGCTACTGTTTTTGAGAACCAAAGTGGCCTCCCTCTTTTGCTTTTACTGTTCTTCCTAACACAATGGGATGTTGCTTCAAGTATTGCATCCTTAATGCTTGCCCACTTTACCTGTACTCCCTCACCTGTATTTCTTCTTGCAAGGGCTAGCTTAACTCTGTTGGCCATCTTATCAAAGTCAGCTCCTCTGAAGTTCTGTATTTTTGCCTTGGAATGGAATGATTTAGTTCTAGTGGCCAAACTGAACCATACCATGTGATGGTCACTGGCCCCCAGGTGACCTTCTACCTGGAGATCTGTGATCCTTTCCCCATTAGTCAGTACTAGATCCAGGATAGCCCTGTCTCTTGTGGGTTGTTGTACCAATTGTTTGAGGCCCTCCCTCTGCAGGGAATCCACTATGTGTCTAGTTCTGGTGGATGTTTCTGCTGGTATTGACCAATCTGTATCTAGCATGTTGAAGTCTTCCATTATCAGAACCTCCCCCTTTAGCTATCACGTTTTGTATATCTTCTAACAGTAATGTGTCTATGTCCTCACTGTGGTCTGGAATCCTGTAGACAACCCCAGTTCGTATGGCTGTCCCATTTCCTGTTTCCAGGGTGACCCCCAGTTCTTCTGGCTCCCTATGTGTATTCTGAATTTCTGTAGCTTTGATATTTTTATTGACATAAAGGGCCATTCACCCCCTTTTTGCACCTCGGGTCCTCGAAGACCATGACCTTCTCTACTTCTTCTGCCCTTGCCAGTGGAAATGATCCCCTGCCTGACAAATCCTTCCCTTTGTCTGCTGCTCCTTTGCTAGTGTCCCCCTTGCTTACCCTATCCACCAGCCCCCTCTGCTCGCCCACTGCAACCTCCTCTAATTCCTCATTCCCTGCTCCTTTACTTGTATTCCTCTGGCTTGCTGTGTTCTCATGCTCCCTCAGCTTCCCCATCTTCCTCCCCCAACTCTTCCCTCGCTGCTCCCTTACTTTTGTCTCCCTGGCTTGCTCCACCCTTGCCCCCTCTGCTCACCCCTGCTTCTTCCCCCAATTCCCCCTCTATTGCGGTTGCGGCAGAATCACTTTCAGACATTCCCTTATCTTCCCTCTCCATTCCTCCCCCCATCTTTCCTGGGTCCTGCCTACCCGCCTGCCCCATACTGCTTTCCTCTTTGCTGTTCCTTTTCATAATCTTCCACCCCTTCAGACCTGTGCTTGCCTGCTCTATGGCATTGCTCCCTTTCTGTTTGCCTTACCCTGCTCTGCACGTCACCCCCTACCTCAGCTCTCCTTTGCCCACCCCCACTGCTGTGCTCACCTCTCCTACTACCCTGCTCCCCTCCTGCATGTCATTCCCTATTCCCATCACCTCTTAGCTCAGTTCCTTTTCCCCATCCCACTTCCGTGTTCATCACTTCTACTACCCTGCTCCCCTCCAGTATGCTTTACCCTGCTCCCCATCCCCCCAGCTCAGTTCCCCATTTCCCACCCCCCATTCCTACTCATCACTTCCTCCTGCATCCTGTGTGCTTCCTGCCATGCCTGTCCCCTCCTAACCCTACCTCCCTCCCCCCCTGGTTCCCTTGTCCCTCATGGCTGCTAGTGGTGCAAACCTGTTGGACACTATAACCCCTCCTTCAGTGAACTCTCTTGTGCCCCTTTCTGCCCAGAAACCACCACCTCTCAGAGCTCTAGTTCCCTGACCCCCATTCCTCTTCCTCCTCGCCTCCTGCCATCCATTTTCTCACACAAATCCTGGCCTGTCCCCCATTGCTCCTCCCCCCTCCATTACCTTCCCATGCCTTTTCCCTGCCCACACTCCTCCAGTTCTCCTTGGAGTCAAATAAATTGTAATTGTAGCTGGTCATCCCCCCTACTTGCCTGCTGCATTCTCTCCACTTCCCTCCCCGGACTTATTATTTCAGATGCCAACTGCCCCAACCTTATGCATACCGGACATCCCCCATTCACCACAGCATCTCCATAAATACAGCTGCCCCACACCCATTACACCCCACTATTCTCTCCATCCCCCTTTGCTCCCCAAGAGTCACCATCTCCATCTTAATAGCCCCCAACCCCTGCCTTCTCCAGCCTCCTGTATGGTTCATAAGTCCAGCCCTCCCACCCCATCGTCCCTGCCCTCTGTAAGTGAAAACGCGACGTACGGATACAACCTCTCCTAATCTTCTGGCTACAACCAAGTGAAAATGCAATGTATGGATACAACCTCTCCTAATCTTCTGGCTACAATCAAGTGTAAACGCTACGTATGGATACAACCTCTCCTAATCTTCTGGCTACAACCAAGTGAAAATGCTACCTATGGATACAACGTCTCCTAATCTTCTGGCTACAACCAAGTGAAAATGCTACCTATGATACAATGTCTCCTGATCTTCTGGCTACAACCAAGTTAAGTCTAATTATTTCTTAAAGCAAAAAAAAATCTTAAAATAATCCTATCATAAAAGCTAAAATAAAACTAACAATGAAAGCTAAAGGCTAAAAGCCTTGAATTGTATTTTTTTCTTATTCCCTTTTTGCACCCTGACTGTGCGATAGTGCCACTGTTTCCTGACACAGCCGTTGTTTCCAGTCCCTTGAGGAAAATCAAAACAATCAATCTCCTTTAAACCCAGTGCGTGCCACTCTACCTTTGTTTCCAATTCCTTAAGGAAAATCAGAAAAGGGTCAACCAACTGTAAACAAACTCCAATTAAGGTAACCCCTATTGTTAGCACTACCATACAGATACAGATACTACTTTAGGAAAATCAGATACTGGAACTAATCTTTACTTCTGGTTAGGGACACAGTACTCCTGTAATTCAGTAAAGTTTTTCCCTGTCTTGGCACAATGCTCTACCTCCTTTCCTGAATTGCTCAATCACCAGTCCCTTAGGGCATTTAAAAAGCCATGGTGGTGGAGGTGGGAGGGCAGGCTTTTCCACTGCTCCAGTCTCCCCTCCTCTCCTGCCCGATCTTGCCTGATCTGTGCAGCAATTTGGAAAAAGGCCCCCCACCCTTTTTTTTCTTTCGAAGGCAATCTGTCTGGCAAGCTTAAAAAATACTGTCTTTTTCTTTTTTTTTTCTAATTAGTCCTGATCCCTATAGTGGGGGAAGAGCTAGGGAGATCAGTGCTCTCCTACCCCCGGATGCTCCTTCCTCTCCAATGGCTGACTCAGATACTGGCTCCTGCAGACAAAGAGAGCCTGCTTTAACTTTGCCAGCAATTTAAATCTGGAACCTTTTTCTCCATTCACAAGGCTTCCTCCGTTCTAGTCTTCACTCCTCTCCTGCCCGCTCCTGCCCGATCTGTGCAGCAACTCAGGAAAAAAAGCCCAGTTTTTTTCCTTTGAAGTCGATCTGTCCGGCAAGCTTAAAAAAGACTGTCTTTTTCTTTTTTAAAATTAGTCCCGTTCTCTGTAGACTTAAATTTGTAATTTTTTTTAATCATATCACTATTTAATGCCTGCAGTGGCATCTAATGGGTGGGGGCATCCAGCTGCCGGCCCTGCCCACCGGGAGAGCAGCAGGCTCAGTCGCAAGATGGGGGGTACCGGTATGGCCGTCACCAACCTAATGGAGGGCTCTCCTTACCCTACCACTTCAGGCTGGCCCCGGATCCCCCCAGCACGATTCCACGACAGTCCACCCAGCACCACAGGGTGCGGCCATCAAGCTGCTTGGTCATGCCCAGCCATTTTTTCTCCAGTTTTCTCCCCAGTGGAGCATGGACGTGCAATGACGTCCATGCACTTGCGTGCAGACATCTGCCATGCTCACCCTCCAGTAACACCGACGCATGCAGTGCCTCTGGGCATCCCCAGGGGCCACCACAGTGCAGTGTGGTGTCCCCAGCCCACCTCAGGACCAGGAGAGCTGTCTATGGATGCTTGATCCTAGTCCTCCCCTGCCAACTCCCAATGACCCAAGCTTGTTCCTGAACCTGGGTCACAGGTGTTGCGCTAGGTGTTGCATCCAGCTCCTCAACCCTTAGCACCACCAGGCTGGCTTGAATTTTGTGTTGGAAAAACTTACTTTGGCTTCTTTTGAGCCAGCTGCAACATGCAAGCTACGCTTTCTGTTGTGGAAAGCAATTTTTTTAGTTGCTATTACTTCTGCTTGAAGAATTTCAGAGCTACAGGCACTCACGTGCAAGCAACTTATTTGGTTTTACACAAAGACAGGGTGTCTTTGTGTACAAATCCTAAGTATTTTCCTAAGGTGGTATCTGAGTTTACTTTAAATCAATCCATCCACCCCCCTATGTATTACCCAGAGTATGCCAATCCAGGGAAAGCATTGCTCCACACTTTAGATGTGCACAGAATTCTACGTTACTACACACACCGTATGAAGGACTGTAGAAAGTCCTCTCGGTTATTTGTTTCTTTCGTCCCTGGGAAAGAGGGTGCCCCTGTTTCTAAACAGTGCTTTTCCAAATAGTTGGACAACTGTATCACTTATTGCTATAGGAAGTATGGCAATGATCTTCCTGGCATTGTTTGTGGCCATTCCACCAGAGGCATGGCCACTTCTGTTGCCTGGTTCGGGAATGTATCAACTGCAGATATCTTTGCTGCTGCTACTTGGAGTACTATCCACACCTTTACCAAGCACTACAGTCTGGACATTGATTCTAGGCATTGGGCCAGCTTTGGCCTAGCCATCCTCCAGGGCCTACTTTCTTAGGCTCCAGGTTTCCTCCACCCAGACTGTGCTGTCTACCGACCGAACTGCTTAGGCTCATTCCACAGGTGTGGTCTGATGCAAGAGATACCTTCAAAGTTAGATAGTACAGGTACGTAAGAACATACTGTAACAGTAGATCTGTGAGGGGATCTCTAGCAATGGACCATACTGTCCCTCACTCATTCCCCCTGGAACTAGGAGGTCTTCCTGTACCTGTACCTCTTTCTCCAGTATTTTCTTCTGGCGACAACTTTCGGTTCTTCCTCAGTTTCCTCTGCTGGGACTAGGTGGCTTATGGTCTCTGGTGGGAGAACTGAAGAGGGCACGGGGGGCTGCCCACTCTTATGGGATTGGCCATTGGCAAATGACATCAATGTGGGTAGTCTCCTGGTAGACTGCTAGCTAAAAGAGTTACTGTATGTTCCTAGTGCCTGGTGGCTGTAGTTCCATAGGTGTGGGCTGCTGCAAGAGATCGTCTTGCAGATCTACTGTTTGGGTAAGTTCTTACATAACTGTACTGTCTCTGTCATGTCTCCTATCTCCCTCATGTCCTCCAGGGAGTACATCCTCAGGGCCACCAACCTCTCTTCATATGTCTTACCCTGCTGACTCACAGTCGTCTTAGTTGCCTTGCTCTGGACCATCTCCAGCAGGTTGAAGTCTTAAGGTATGGACATCAGTATCTTACTCCATATTCCAGATGTAGTCTCACCAGTGACCTGTACAAGGGATGTATAACCTCCTTCTGCCTACTGCTGATTCCTCTAGCAATATACCTCAGCATCTTGTTTGCCTTTTCTGATGTTTTTTCCCACTGCGTGGAGTGCATCAGGTTGCTAGTCAGTACCACCCTCAGATCCTTGTCCTCCTCCATTGCTGCTCTCTGTAACCCCCCCTCAAGGTAGTACAATCCCTGGATTCCTGGCTCCTATGTTCATATCTTTGCATTTCTTGGCATTAAAGCTAAGCTGCTAGATGCCTGATCACCTTTCAAGTTTTCTCAGGTCTTCCTGCAGGTCTTGTATCCATTCCACTGTGTCCACTCTCACACAGAGCTTGGCATCATCTGCAGATAGGCACATTTTGCCCTTAATGCATCCCCAATGTCATTGGTGAAAACATTGAACAGCACCAGCCCCAGCACTGAGTCCTGCAGGACTCCACTGGTGATTTTCCTGGTTCTGGATAACTCTCCCCCATCACCACCCTCTGGGTCCTGTCCTTTAGCCAGTTTTCTACCCAACTGGTCATTTTTCCCCCATCTCCAAGATCTGCCAGCTTCCTGATCAACCTCTTGTGGGGTACAGAGTCAAAGGCCTTGCTGAAGTCCAGATAAAAGATGTTTACTGCCTGTCCCCTCTCCACTGCCCTAGTGACACAGTCAAAGGAGTCAATCAGATTTGTGTGGCAAAATCTCCCTTCCACAAACCCATGCTGCCTTTCATCCTTGAGACCATTCCCCCCTAGATACCTTACTAACCTTTCCATAAGTATGGTCTCCATGAGCATTCACACTGTTGAGGTCAGACTGACTTGTCTGTAATTCCCTGAGTCATCCTTGGGACTGCTCTTACGGAGGGGCACCACATGTGCCATTCTCCAATTCTGCAATACCATGCCTGACTCCAGAGAACTATTAAACAAGCTTGCCAGTGGCCCCACAAGCATCCCTGCCAACTCCCTCAGTACACTTAGGTGTATGCCATCTGGACCTGGTGATTTGTCCACTTTCCCTGCTAGCAACCCTTCCCTCACCCTATCCTCCCCATCACCACATTTGTGCTCCTTTCTTCCCCTCTAGGTACTGGCTTATCTTTTTCCCTGGTGAAGACGGAGAAGAAGTATTCGTTCAGCACCTCAGCCTTTCCTCTATTCTTCTCTACCCATACATGCCCTTTCCTAAGCCTAACAATCCCGTCCTTCTTGTCTCTTATTTCACTTATGTAACAAAAGAAGGCCTTCTCCCCCTTTTTGATTCCCTCAGCTATCTAGAGTTCTATTCATGCCTTAGCCTCTCGCACTAACTTGCTTGCCACCTTGGCCAACCTTAGGTAGTTTTCCTTATCCACCTCTCTCCCTCTCTCTCTCAGTCTTTCTGTACCTGTTGTAGGCTGACCTTTTGTCCCTCACTGCTTGGGCAACCTCAAGGCTGAACCAGCTTCGTGCTTTGGCCCTTGAGGTCTTGCACTTGAGCCTAACACACTCCATTGTGGCAGCCCGTATTCCTTCTCTGATGATGGATAATTTTTGGTCCACTCCCATATCAACTCTGAAGCTCACCAGGTACCCCTTTAGCACCTTACCCATCTTCCTGAAGTACACCCTCCTGAAACCCAGGATTTTGGGCTTAGTGGGGATACTCTTCCTGCCCATGTCCAATTTGAACCCCACCATGCGATGGTTTCTACCACCCAAGGGCCCCTTGGCTGCCATCTCTTGTACATGCTCTCCATTTGTAAGCACTAGATCAAGGATTGTCTCTTCCCTGGTGGGCTTCATGATGCCCTGAGTCAGGAATTCACTCTACTTTGCATCTAGGATCACTTGACTCCTGGCACAGGATGTGGATGGTATGCTCCAGTCCACCTTGAGCAGGTTAAAAGTCTACCATCACTACCACCTCTCCCTTCCGTGCAGCTTCCAGCAGTTGTGAACTCCGCTCCTTGTCCCTTTCTTCTTCCTGGTTGGGTGGTCTGTAGACCACCCCCAACCTTACCTTTCTCCTGCTATTGAACTGTAACTGAATCCACAGTATTTCCACACTCCCTTCCGTCTCTTCCCTCATGCATGTTATTCCTTCCTGATGTAAATCCACACCCCCCTTGCCTATTGCCCTGTCTCCTTATATATACTTATATCTTGGGATCAAGAGGTCCCAGTCATGGTGTGGTGGGCCCAGATCTCGGTTACTGCTGCTACGTCCACCTTCCCTCAGCTAATAGCACTGTAGGTCTTCCATCTTGTTACCAAGACTTCAAGCATTCAGCGACACTACCCTCTACCTTGACTCTGGGCCTCCTTCCCTTCCTCCTATTCTTTCCTTAACATCTCTCCCTCCTGTGCTGTCCCTTGCACCCTGTATTACTAATTGCTCCACTTCCTCTCCACATCCTCCCTCCCAACCCCCTCTACCAATGTGGGGGGTGTCTAAAGACCTTCTTCTCCTGGAGTCCTTGGGCCTCCTGGCCTGCCACCTCCCAGTAGTTTAAATTCAGCTTGTTGGCTATGTACTCCTCCAGTTTGTCCCTGAGTACTTTTTAGCCCTCTCTACTGCGGTGTAGCCTATCTGATTAATGGAGTGTTTTGTTGGACCAGGTTTCCCCCCAGTCCCCGATACATGTGAACTTTTCCTCCCTGCACCTGTTCCTCAGCCAGTCATTAAAGTCTTCAGTCCTTTTATTCCTGAATGTACTGGCTCTGGGGACTGGTAACACTGCTGAAAAAGCCAGTGAGCTTACTGCCTCCCTGCAGGTCCTTGCCAGCTCCGTGAACCTGCTTTGCACTACCTCCACCTCTTCCCCTGATATGTCATTGGTTCCCAGGTGGATGGCTAAGTTAACCTCCCTTACAACCTCCCTGATTTGTGATCCTGCCTTCTCCACTGTCATCCCTGGTAGACAAACCACCTTCCTTCTTGCTTTTGTGTCCCCTTTCCTTCCCCAGTGTATACCCTTGATGATGAAGTCCCCAATGATTACTACCCTTCTGTCTATTGCAACTGTGTTTTCCGTTCTCCCTTTCTCTCCTTGGATACCAACTGCTTCCCCTCTCAACTGCACCCCTCTGCCCTGGTTAACTTCCCACTGCCTCCACTACTGTTCCTCCCACCTGCTTCACCATGTCCCTCTGAACCCTTTCCTCCCTGGCTAGTCATGCCTGCTACCTCTTTTCCCACTACCTTACTTATCCTGATCCGTCTCTCCCCCATCATCTGCTCAATCTTGACTGCTTCTTCTTTCTTGCCTTCCCAGACTATCCCCTTCCCTCCACCTCTTATCTATAGCCTTGGACACTGGTTTGTCCCAACCTTCTTCCCCACCACCCGATTGCCTCTCCCCTATACCAGTCAGTGGTGCATACCTGTTCATTAAGGGCACCCCATCATCATCATCCCCATTCTTTCTCTTCTGGTTCCTCCCCTTCCTATGTCTGCTGTTACTCTTACCATCTTACCTCTTCCCCCAATGTCCTGCCATCCTCCACCATAGGGTCCCTGGATTTCTGAGGAAGAGATATCCCTGGACACTGTGTGATCCTCCCTGCTCCCTTTCCTTACATGCCATCCACTTTTTCCTGGGCACTCCCCACCTGCCTCTTCCTCCACTGCTCTGCTCCCCTATCTCCCCACCCATCCTGCCCAACTCCCATCTGAGCAGTCTTACCTCTGCCCTGAGCTGCTCCATGGTCCTGCACACTGGACAGCCCCCTGCTCTCCACACTTTACCCAGAAAGACTGTGGCCCCACAACCATTACAGTTTACCACTCTCCTTTTACTATCCTGACTCCTGTACAAGCTCAATGTCCCCAACTCCTTTCCTCCCAGCTATCCTGATTCCTGTATCAGCTTCTATTGCCCTACATTCTCTCCTCTCAGCCTGTGCAAGCACCCAGTTATGTATCTCAATATGTGACCTGGCTGGTGCTATCTACAGTCTTCCCTCATTTCCCTTCAATTAACGTACTAAAATGCCAGCAGAATAGGCCTAACGGTCTCTTGAGTCTGCTCGACTTTCAGCACTGGCACTGAGGGCCGATTTTGGTGTCCTCCCCCCCCCCCGGGTTATACTGTCCCCAGTCCCAGATGTTCCACCTGTATTGGGCCTGGTCAGATTTACCCTCACCCTGTACCTGTCCCATCCCCTCTTAAACCCATCCACAGTCTCCAACTCTACCAGCTCCATGGGCAGTGCATTCCATGGCTCCACCTCCCTTTCAGTGAAATAACATCTCCTCCTCTCCCCTCTGAGTCTGCCCCTTTCAGCTTACACCCATGACCTCTTGTTGCCCCACCCTCCTTCCTTTGGAGCACCCTGACTGGGCCTCCTTTATTGATCCCTTTCGTGTGCTTAAAGACCTCTATCATGTACCCCCTTTCCCTCCTCTCTTCTAGGGTGTACATGTCGAGCTCCTTGAGCATCTCCTCATAGGTCCTCTCCCCCAGGCCCCAGATCACTTTGGTTCCCCTCCTTTGGACCCTCTGTAGGAGTGTAATGTCCCTCTTTAAATGTGGTCTCCAAAACTGTACACAATACCGGAGGTGTGGCCTAACCAAGCAGTTGTACAGCGGAAGGATCACTTCTGCCTTTCTGGAGGTAATCCCCCTGGCGATGCAGCCCAGCATCCTATTTGCCTTTGCTGCTGCCCTCCTACAGGTCTCTGAGTTGTTCATTTTGACATCTACCACTACCCCAGGTCCCTCTCACCCTCCGTGACTTGAATCATGTATCCTCCCAGGGTATACCCCTGGCCTGGATTTCTGACTCCCAGGTGCAGAACTTTGCACTTCCCTGCACTGAATTTTAGTTTCAATTTTCCCGACCACTTTTCCAGAGCCTCCAGGTCCTCCTGCAAGGCCACTCTTTCCTCCTCCCCATCCACCACTGCACCCAGCTTTGAGTCATCTGCAAAGAAACTTATCTCACTATTGGTCCCCCTCCTGATGACTGAGATATAGGCGTTGAACAGGAGTGGCCACAGCACTGATCCCTGGGGAACTCCACTAGTAACTCACCTTGGGATGAGGCTAAACCTCCAACCACCACATTCTGAGTATGCTCAGAGAGCCAATTTCCTATCCATCTTAACAACTGTCTCCCTAGCCCCATTTCCTTCAGCTTAGCCAGCAGGCCACTGTGGGGTACCGAATGAAATGCCTTGCTAAAGTCCAATAAGAGTATGTCCACTGGCCTATCCTGGTCCAGGGCCCTCGTCACCCAGTCATAGAACTCAACAAGATTTGTCTGGCATGATCTACCCATGACAAAGCCATGCTGCCTATCATCCAAGTACCCAGTTTCCTCCAGCAACCCCCCTAGCCTTTCCTTGACAATACCCTCTATAACTTTGCCGACCACCATTGTCAGGCTAACGGGCCTGTAATTTCCCACCTCCTCTCTTGATCCCCCCCTTGTGGATCGGCATGACATGGGCCACCCTCCAGTCTTGGGGCACCAACCCAGTCCTCAGAGAGATGTTGAAAAGCTCCGCTAGAGGGACTGCGAGGTCATCCGCCAGTTCCCTCAGCACCCTGGGGTGTATCTCATCTGGCCCAGGTGCTTTCTTCGTCTGAAAGGACCTGAGGGCTTCCCTTATTCTCTCTACTGGGATTTCAGCCTTCACATCCTCCCCCTTTTCACCCTGCACTGCTGGGCCACCACCTGTCTGTGGTGGCCACTCCCTTTCCCCAGACCCATCTGGGCCCCTGGTCTCTACTGGTCCCACCTCTTGCTCCAGTTTGCCCCCGCTCCCCTCCCAAGACATAGCCCCTCCATCTCCCCGGTAAAAACTGAGGCAAAGTACTCATTTAGGACTTCTTCCTGTTCCCCCGCCTCCTGTGCCCAACCATCCTCTATCCTTATCTTGCTGATATGCCCCCTTACTTTCCTTTTTTTCCCTTATGTATCTAAAGAACCCCTTGTCCCCCCCCCCGGATCCCACTGGCCAAGGACTGCTCCTTTTTTGCCTTAGCTGCTCTCACTACCCTGGTGACTGTCTTGGCTGTCTGTTCATATTCCTCCTGATCCCATTCACTCCTGGAGCACTTGAAGTGCCCATAGGTTGCCTTCTTTTCCCTCACCACGTTCTGTACCTCCCGGGTCCACCAGCAGGGTTTTCTGGCCTTACCGAACTTACGCCTTTCCCTTGCACAGGATCTGGTAACCTCCAGTATTCCCCTCCTAATGCTTCTCTTAACCCTTCCTACCACCTTGTTCCTTTAGTGAAATGTAGACTGACCTGAGATGGGAATCAGCTTCAGTCCCCTTTCACACCTTATGTTGTACTTCCAAACCCCCTTCCCTGTTGCCCTGTTCAAAAGTAGACTGACCCTAGATAGGGATCAGCTGCAGCCCCCAATCTTCAGCAGTGTATTTTCTACCAACTTTGCCCCCTTAACTCAACTACTGTGCCAGCATGGCCTGTAACCTGCCGTCCTCCCTGCAGACACTCTGCTGATGCCGCTAGATAGCACTAGGTCAGACACCACACTCCTGCTTTGTGGCACTCATGCTTTGGGGTCACTCATGTGAGGGGTCACTTGGACCTCTGGGTGATATATAGGGACTACGGTGACCTTATTGGCTGGTTGTAGTCACAAGGTCCACGGACCCTACAATGATGCTGGGTATCAGCCACTGATCTCCCATCCTTAGCCCAACCTCTGGTGCTTCCCACCGCCTCCCAGATCATCTCCATCCCCCCTCCTGCTCTTTTAGTCCTTCAGCATAGTAATCCACATAGTTTGATGGTGTTTAACTAAAGCTATTATTACTATAATTATTAACAATACAGGACTCAGCCCCCCCAAACAACAAACAAACAGGCACTTAACTCAGAATTCAGTCTCTGCTCCTTCATGCCCAATGGCATCCCTCCGTCTGCTGGAGGATTTCAAGTGGCACACCCTTTCTCTCCTGCTAGACTACAGCTGCCCTATTGAAGGTTGTAAAGTTGCCCCGCTGGAAGTGGCCCATACATTCTTCAGAGGCATTCTGTATCTGAAGCCTCCTATCCATAATCCAGTCTGGGCCTGGGACCTACATTTTGTTTTGGGAAAGCTTCCTTTGGCTACTTTTGAGCCAGCTATAACTTGAAAGTCTTGGTTGTAGTTGCAATCACTTCTGTTCGAAGGATTTCAGCTCAATGGGCTCTAATGTGAGAGCCTTCTTATTTGATTTTTCACAAAAAGAGGGTGTCTTTGCATACTAATCCTAAGTTTCCTAAATTTCTACCAAAGGTGGTATCTGAGTTTACTTCAAATCAAACCTTCCACCTGCCAGTTTATTTTCTTGAGTATGCTAATCCAGGGGAAGCATTGCTCCATACTCTAGATGTACTTAGAATACTCAGGTACTACATACATCGGACCAAGGACTGCAGGACGTCTTTGCAGCTTTTTCTTTCATTTGCCCTTGGGAAACAGGGTGCTCCAGTTTATAAACAGTGATTGTCCAAATGGCTAGCAAACTGTAAAACTTTCTGTTACAGGAAGTCTGGTAAATAATTCCCTGGGGTGGTTTGTGGTCATTTTACAAGAGGTATGGCCACCTCTGTTGCTTGTTTCAAAACTATGTTTGCTGCAGACATCTGTGCAGCTGCCACTTGGAGTACTGTCCACACTTTCACTAAACACTACAGTCTGGACAATGTCTCTCAAAAAAGGGTCTGGCTTTGGCCTAGCTGTGCTTAGGGTTGCCACTTATCCAGTTTTAGACCAGATAATGCATTTTTCAGGGTCCTTATCTGGTCAGCCAGTTTTGATTAAAGTAGTTTGGTTTTGGGGCCATTTTGAGTGCGCATATACTCTTAAAACTGATGTAGCAAATCATCCAGTGTTTTGGCTGCATTGCATGTCCAGGTTACAGTGAAGTTCTGATGTCATTCAGACCTGCCTTTGTTTGTAGAACCAGTCTGTCTGGGAGGTGTAAAGTATAGCCAGTAGCAGTAAATTAACCTAATCTTTTCCACTCTGAATTGTGAGTATGTTCTTTTACTGCTATGACAGGAAACAGCTTAAACTCCTTTATATACTGTCATGTGTTTCTTTTGTTTGTTCTGTATTCTGGTATGTTTAGACCTATTTTTATTCAGTTATTGCCTTTATCAGTACATTGAATACTTCTCTCCTGAGTCCTCAACAGGTAGCTACTGCTCTCATTTTGTACTACCAGAACATTCCATGATATTAGCTATACTTTTACAGGTCATTCAGATAAATAGCATGGGAAGGTGTGTCTGAAATTGTGGAATGTCTTAGAAATATGAAAAGACACAGTAGTAGCTGCAGAGGTAAAGGGAACACAATGCAGTATTGAGGGTACTACAAGCATCAATAATTAAGTTATCAAAAATTGATCAAAGCATATCAGAATACATGACTGACATGGAAAGGAAAATGGGAGAGTGTTTAACAGAGGTCTGAGCAATCAGCTGTGAATGAGCTTTGCACATTCAGCAAACCTGAGTTTGATTCCCACAGCCTCCACTTGCATGCTGTGTGAGCCTGAGCAAGTCACTTAACCTTCCTGTGCTCATGGGTTACTCCTGTAAAATGGGCCATGTGGCCCATGGGAGTTAACCTGGTTGCTAAAGAATGAAAATAAATAAATAACAGTATAACAATGATTTATTATCACTATTAATGTTTATTGTGACATTGAAAATGGCTTTGGAGAAGGAGCGATATACTTGTCAGTCATAAAAAAGGGGTGGGACCAGAGGCGGAGTTTGGGGTGGGGTTTAGCATCAGGTTTTTACCTCATCCAAAGGTGATGACCCTAGCTGTGCTCTAGCCACCCTGTTTATAGTCAGTACTACATGGTACTTGTTACATAGGTGTGACCTGATGAAAGAGACATCCTTGAAGAAGACAGAACAGTTATGTACTTACTATAACAGTAGATCTTCGAGAGCATCTATTTCATCAGGCCATAGCATCCCACCCTCCTTCTCCCTAAAGGTGCTGAGACTCTAATTAGTGCTGTTTCCTTCTTCATGATAGTCTACTTATAGCTCTCTGCCTTACCTGGTTTGTAGAGCCCTAGGATCTCTTCTGGTTCCCTACAGCGAGGTCCTCCAAGCATGATCTCCAGGGGGCGGGAACTGACAAGAGAAAGGGCCACCCACATTTATGTAGCAGCTGACATCTGACGTCATCGTGGGTGGCCTATTGTCGGTTGCTTGCAAACGTTTCTGTGTGGTCCTAGTGCTTGGTGTCTTATAGTTCGATAGGTGTGGACTAATGAAAGAGATTCTCTTGAAGATCTACTGTTATGGTAAGTATGCAACTGTTCTTTACATAAACTAAATGTCTGTAGAGCCTTGCATTTCTACTTGGACTGTACCCAAACACTTGAGCGAGTGGGCAGATGGAAGGACCGGATCTGGTCGATTGAGGAGGTACTGCACAGCTGCACACTATTCTGTTGTGGAGGAAAAGAAGGAGCAAGGACGCTGACACTCTAGCCTTTTTTTTAGTTATTTGCTTTTGGTTACCAGGTAAGCACACTAGACAACCAAGTGCCTATTTTTCAGGTGCGACCTGGGAGATTACAGGGGTACATTCAAACACATCAGGCAGAGACAGGTACAAGGTATAGTCAAGAGCAACAACAAAGCAGGGTAATACACGAGCATCAAGGGATTTACATTACAAATGGGAGGGCAATAAATAGCATGGTAGAGGCAGTAACCAACATATCAGGGCAACAACACCCCTAAAGACAGAGCAGTAGATAGAACAATAACATATACATGATTATTGCACAGTAGGGCCAAGGTGGACCCAACACAATCAAGCAAGTAGCAGCATGTGTTACTAGTGTATAAGGTGCAGGGACCTGCCACCTTAAGCAAAGGAGTTCAGTAACGACTCAGCCAGTTACCGTGGAGTGGTCGAGGGGGTTTGATTAAGTGCACTGGCAGGAAGAGACCAATTTGAGGAAGCCCAAGAGGGAGGCTTTAAAGCAGAGATGGGAAGAGGAGGAGTGAATGCTACCTGGAAGGGAGTTCCATAGTCTGGGTGCATGCGCAGCGAAGACCCGTTCCCCCATTTGGGTGCGGGTTTTTGAGACTAGGAGGACATGAGAGTCACTGGATCCTATATGGTAGGAGGGGGCAGCAGCTGCGAGGGATGCAGCGAAGACAGAAGTGGTGGCAGTTCTGACCACATTGTTGATGAAGAAGCCTAAGACAAAGGTGCAGTGCTTTTCCGGTGGGAGCCACTCAAGCCGGGAGTAGAGCGCACAGTGGTGGGTAAGGCGGGGAGCTGAGAGTGCAAAGCAACATACACTGTTGTACACCTTGTCCCATTTTGAGAGACTGGTTTTGGTGATGTGGGCAAAGGTGACAAGCCCATAGCAGAGTGTGGGTAGGAGGATGCCCCTGGCTATGGCGAGACAGGCAGCCGGGATGAGACAGCTGTTTGCTCTGTACGCAAGGCCCAACTTACAGTTTGAGGCCTTGCATGCATTGCAAATGTGCAGAGAGAGAGAGCCAGTTGAGGATCAAGAGTCACCTCCAGGTACTTGATAGTAACTGCAACTTGTAGGAGGGACCCATCAGCACATGAGATCTTCAGAGGGGCAGGGGCAGCTTTTGTCTTGGTTGTAGAGCCAAAGAGCATGGTCTGAGTCTTCTGCAGGCTGATAGTGAGCTTGTGGTCCTTTAGCCAGGTTTGAATTAGGTCGAAGTCATAGTTTAGCTTGGCATTGATGACAGAGATGTCCTGGGAGCTGGTCAGGATGACTAGGTCATCTGTGTACAAGGTAGAACTCCCATGAGCTGTGGCTGAGGGCAGCTCATTTATGAATAAGGAAAACAGGAGAGGCCCAAGGACAGAGCCCTGGGGGACTCCACAGTTTACCATAGCAGGGTCAGATAGGGCCTTGTTGAAATTGGTGTACTGTTGCCTACCCGTGAGGTAGTTATTGAACCAGGCAAGGGCAGGGGAGGAGAAGCCAAGGGTCAAGAGGGAAGAGCACAGGAGTGAGTGGTCATTCACTAAAAATACCAACAGCTTAATCTGGTTCAAGGTCAGTTGGCATTCACCTGTATTCCCCTCCCCCAGGTCGTGCCTGAAAATAGGCAGGATTTGTCTAGTGCACTTACCCGGTCAACAAAAACTAAAATAAAATAAAAAATTAAAAAAAAACAGTTGAAAGCTTTCAAGAGATCCATGAAGATGGCTCTAGTCATTTTGCCTAGGTCTGCAGCAGACCTGATCTCAGAGGTGACAATGGCTAGGGCGGTGGAGGTACTGTGCCCTTTTCTGAAGCCATGCAGTGCAGGGGAGACTAGATCGTGGACCTGCAGGTAGTGGGTGACCAGTGTGCCAACCACCCTTTCAAGAAGCTTGCTGATCACAGATAGGATCGCTATGGAGTGGTAGTTCTTGAGTTCTTTAGGATCGCCTTGTTTGTGAACAGGGACGACCTTTGCCACTTTCCAGATGTCTGGGATGGTACCCATCATTAGCTATTTGTTAAATATGTGGGTGATTGGTCGGGCTAGGATGGAAGCCCCTAGACTGAGTAGTTTAGGCTCAAGGCAGTCGTGCCTGGCCCCAATGTGAAGGAAAAGACCAGCAAGGAGCTTCTGGGTCTCCAAGACAGAGACAACCCTGAGGTAGAAGGGAGGTCTGGAGATTGCCCCATTGGGGGGGGAACCCTGGTCCTTGGGGTCATGGGGCTGGCAGGGGACAGTTGGCAGGTCAGTAAACAGGGAGTTAAAGGCATTGGCAATTGTGAGGGGATTATTGCAGTTTACCCCACCAATGTGCATGTCAGTGACCTGAGCTCTGGCAGACCCTCCAACCATGTTTTTGATGTTCTGCCAAAATCTCCTTGAGTTTCTGGCAGAAGAGAGTAGGGCAGATTGATATAATTCACTCTTGGCAGAGTGGATGGCTCTTTTGCAGGAGTTCCTCAGCTATCTGTACTCAAGGAGGTCTGTGACGGAGAGGGAGGCCTTGTATCTTGCCCAGCACTTGTCTCTTTGTTTCATGAGGCAGAGAAGGCCGCTGTGAAGCCACTTTGTGATGGTGCCCCTCACCCTCCTTTTAGTGAGGGGAGCATGCTTGTTTTGCAGTGGCATAAAGACAGTGAGAAAGCTGTCAATGGCCCCAGAGGGGTCATTTACAGCAGTGACCTGGGACCAGTCAGATTGTCATAGGTCAGACAGGTAGTCTCCAACGCTTTAGTTTGGAGTAGTCCCTCATCTGGATAGCTTTGCAGGGAATTTTGGGAGGGGAGATGCCCCATATGCAGTAGGTGGGAGAGTGATCCGAGATAACATCTGGGAGAATCCCACAGGAGACTGTTCTGTCCGGTCAGTTGCTCAGCACCCAGTCAATGAGTGAGCCCTTGTCTCCATGTGAGGAGGGTCTTGTGGGTTCAGTAATGAGTTGACTGAGGGCAAGACTGGCCAGTAGGGGCTCATAAAGCTGGACATTGCAGCCCACCCAGTTAAGGTTGAAATCCCCTTGCACTAATAGCTCATTGAAGCCGGAGGGCATGCAAGAATTCACAGGCATGGGATGGGTGAGGGGTGTGTTTAATGACAGATATGTTTAAGTGTATCTTACAGTGTAGGAACACCCCACCCCCTCTCTTGCTCCCTTCTCTGTCTTGTCTAACAAAGTTGTAGCCCGGGAGGGCACATGCAGAGTCAGGGATGTGGGGCTTCAGCCAGGTCTCTGAGACTCCCAAGATATCAGGGTTATAATGTGGCACCCAGGCTGTTAGCTCTGCTAGGTTAGGTAGCAAGCTACGAATGTTCAGATGTGCCAATTTCATGCCTTTGGCAGATAGCCAGGCAGGAGGGGACTTCAGAGAGGGCCTGGCACCCTGTGGTCCGGGGTTTAGGGCCGAGGCCCCAACCAGACCATGAGGCCCAGAGTAGCTGGTCAGAGGAGGCATCCTGTGTGGCCACGGGGGGGGGGCTACGAGAGTGGATTTGTTCTGTGGCAGTACCCTAGCAGTAGGCATAGGGTGATGAGGTAATACATCCTAGCTCTGTCTTCCCAGGACTACAATACAGGGCCAGGAGGCTCAGAGAGGTGATTAGAGGATATCAGGTAATGTCTCTCTGGTTCTGGAAGCTCTAGTAGATAACCTAGCATTAATTTAAATGGACTGTAGGTTGCAGCTTCAGGCTCCAGAGTTACAACACATGCTCAGGTAAATTAACTAGTCCTAAGTTTTTAAAAGGAGGATGCTGTACCTGTCTTCAGAAATTGCAAACATATATACAGACAGTAATTAGTTAATGTGAGCTCAAGTAAATTCAGGGTGAAGCTACACTTGCACAGTTAATAGGGTACATTCAGTGTGCCAGTTATGCCTGGCACTGAACCAACAAAGGAGGAGACTGCAATAGGCTCCCCCAACCTAGTGGGAGGGACTCGAGAGCATTTAAGGGCAGGAGGGAACGGGGTGGGTGGGTGGAACGAAAATTAGCTCACCTCAACAGCCGCAGAACAGCAACAACACAAGGCAGTACAGGTTGAGATTATTAGTTCCAAAAAGTCCACAAATTACTTTCTTTTCCTCTGTTTCCAATGTCTGCCAGGGGAGGTCCGCCCGACTGCTGCAAAACCAGCCGGCGTCTTAGACCCCGGGTCGCGACGAGAACAGGCAGGCAGTCCAGATAGGAGGAGGGGGGACCCACTGCAGAAGGGTCTCCCTCACCTCTTTTGTACCCTCGCAGCAGCAGGAATGAGCCACGGACTCAGGACTCAGTTTTAAAGCACAGCTGGGCAAAAATGATATGGCAGGTTGAGGAGTCAATCAGGTATGCCACCGTTGCCTGTGTGGTTGGAGAAAGTTTTTCCTTTAGCTAAACAATTGAAAGCAAAAGAGGGTCTGCTGTGGAAGGACCTGAAAGTCAGCACCCTTTTCAGTCTGTCTTGTGCTGATGAAAGAGCAGCTATTTTTCTTCTGGTTCTGTGCTTCAGTTTTGGGTGCTAGAGTCTGGGCGGTGGAGGAGCCCACTCCCAAGGTTGAACGTGCAGGGTGGCCCTGCGAAGGGTCAGTCACCTAAAGGAACTGACTGCATATTGGTAAATGCAACCCTAATGTTGGTTGTAGAGTTTAAAAAAAAACACCCTCAAATCAAACTTTTTTCCTTCGCAGGAGCAGGTTCTGGATTTTGTTATCAATGTTATGGAAAACTTTTAAGCAGGAGAAAACTATTTAGTATTGCCTATGAGATGGAGGTGTAGCCATGGGACAGGAGACACTGTCCTGAAAGATACCATTTTGTGTGCACTGTGAATAATTGTGATGAGCTGCTTGCTGCCAGATGGTTGTTCCTGCATTTTAGTCAGAAAGCAGGAAACAGGAATGGGAGGCAATTTGTGGTTTGTGGGTTAGTGCCCGAGAACTACAAGCGATGAGCAGCAATCTCATTTTTAAGATTTAGGGCAAGAAAGCCTTTTCTAGGTACAGACTCCACATAGGGGTTTTTGCCACTGTTTGAAACAATTTTAAAGTGTTTTTTTGCACAGTTCTGGAACTCTGTGACCCTGGGAGGACTTCCGGGTCTCGTTACCCCATATAAACTCACCCCTCAGCAAGTGGGTTGAGCTCGAGTGGGATGCTCATCGCCGCATGCGGATACGCGTGCCAAGACGCACGCATTTGCGTGTGTCATGAGTGTCTGGCGGGGACGGAGGTAAGGAGGCCGGTTGCTACAGTAGGTGAGTGGTCTTAAAACCTCGTTTTAACTAAACAGTGAGAAAAAGGTGTGTAGTTTCAATTTTCTAGAATAAAAGGGACACAATCAGATCAGTTTTAAAACAGATGTGTCAGGACGGCTCACTTATGCAGTGTAGCAAATGTGGGATGTATGCCAAAAAATCGGCTTCAGTGTGGGGATTACTTGAATGCAACAGATGTTTACAATATGAAACTAATGAATACAAACTAAATAATGCAATAAATGACCTTAAAAACCTTCGTGAGGTACTAAATATAGATCAAGCATGCACACCCCAGGTAGCAGTACAAGTTAGTCAGAACATGGTGACATCATATGCAGGTAAAAAAAGGACAAGAGACATAAGTCCTCAAGAAGATGAATCACAAAGAGATTATACAAACAGCTCGAAAAAGCGTAGAGAAACCACAAGTGCAGATGAGGATTGGAGCACAGTAAAACAGCCTAGGAAATAGAAAAGGTAAGAGAGCAATATCAAATTCAGACATTCAACTACAAAACAAATATAGAGCCCTGATAGATATGAACACAGAAGATGTAGAAAATTGTCATTCAACCAAAGAACAAAGGGAGATGATTATCTTGGGGGATTCTATAATAAGAAAGTGTGATGCTATTATTTGTAATGCTGATAAACACAACAGAATGCTGTCATGCTTTCCAGGTGCAAAAGTGGCAGATATTCATAAAGTGGTACCTAACATCATGAAAAATGCTGGCCCTAATCCTGTCTCATTTATGCAGCACATATATCTTGTAGCTAAATCCACAAACGCTAAATTAGGCTTGCTATACAGGAACAAACAGTGTCTAATGAATGAGGCACTAAAACTACAGTAGCTGTGAATAGCTTGGTGCTGTCAGTAATTGACTATGGCCTAGTGGTCTACAGTGTTGTAACTGACATAGCCCTCAAGTGGATAAAAACACCCCTCAAAAAGGCCAGCAGGCTGGTTTTGGGAGAGCACTGTCTTACACTTGTGAGTTTTATGCACAATCTGGTTGGTTAAGTCTGCACTCTCGAATACAGTACCATGTATGCCTACTCACAAAGAAATCCACCCTAAGCTTAACATCCCCAGGTGTGCAGATTTTCCTCAGCATGTCCAACAAAACCAGGTGTACCAGGGCTACAAACAGCCAGCCCCTAAATGTCCCTTTCCATTGGACCACTCAAGGCCAACAGTCCTATGGGTACCGATCACCCTACTGGCTAAACACACTCAGTGATGACATACTGTCGGATACAAAACTAGGCCCATTTAAATCAAATCTTCATGCTCATCTAGTATCACACAGTACCTGTGACTGTAGTGTCAAATTAAACCTACCTGTCTTTGAAATCCCTGCTCTACCATTGGCACTTAATAATTCACCCAATCACCTACCCTCTCCTCCCTACTACCTGGTAATTCCCTTCCTTCACCCCACCTTCTTTGGACCCCATAGCACAAGGTCCCTACTCAACCATTTAACTCCATACCTAAGCCTATTCGTGGCTGCAAACCTCCGCTCTTCTTCATCCTTACAGATATTCTCTGCCCAATCTCTGTGATCCTATTTGGTCTCTACTGGTCACACATACTTACTTCCCTCCCTTAATCTGTAAGTGTTCCTTCTCTTCAGGACTTTGACATAATTACAACTGAAGCACATGGCATGCACTTATAGACAAAAACTGTTTATGTTTGTTTAATTTCTTTTTAACAATGTCCTTAATTTTTGTAAAAGTTTAACTGTAGTTTAGTATATTGTTTAATCTGTTACGTCTAACTGATGTGGAACCTCTGTAAACGAGCGTCTAGCTAAAAGGTATTGTAATCCAAGATCCAATAAATAAATACAAAAAAAAGTTACCATCCATGCAGGGATAAATGTTATTGGCTATAACCATGAAAAAGATATTTGTTCTGAGTTAAACAACATGGCAATTGATCTGAAACAAAGACTCAATCATAGAATCATAGAATCGTAGAAGCTTGATGGCAGAAAAGAATCATACTGGCCCATCCAGTCTGCCCTTTTTTTTTTTCCCTCTACACCTCCCCTCCTGCTAGCTCCCCGCCTCCCCAATACTCAGCCCCATATGCTTATCCCATGCTGTCTTGAATTCTTCCACTGATTTAGCCCCCACCACTCTGTCTGGTAGTCTGTTCCAGGGCACCACCACCCTCTCCGTGAAGAAACACTCTCTCACATTGCCCCTGTATCTTTTTCCTTGCAGTCTGAGACTGTGCCCTCTAGTTTTGATCCCCTCCTTCCTCTTAAGTAAACCGTCTTCTCCCACTTTATTGAGCCCCTTTACATACTTGAAAGTATCAATCATGTTTCCCCTTTCCCTCCTTGTCTCCAGCACATACAGATCCAGCTCCTTACACCTCTGCTCATATGACTTTCCCTGCATACCCTGTACCATCTTGGTTGCCCTTCTCTGAACCCTCTCCAATGCATCTATATCCTTGTGGAGATGTGGCCTCCAGAACTGAACCCCATACTCCAGGTGCAGCCTCACTATGGCTTTGTAAACGGGCATTATCACCTCCCTCCTTCTGCTAGTAATGCCCCTGCCTATGCATGCCAACATTACATTGGCCTTTCTTGTCACCCTGCTACATTGGATTCCTAACTTAAGATCTGAGGAGACTGTGATCCCCAGATCCCGCTCCTGTTCTGTTACTTTAATTTCCTCCCCACCTAGGGTGTACCCTGCTCTTCTGTTCCTACTCCCCAAGTGCATCACAGTGCACTTCTTGGTATTAAATTTCAGCTGCCATGTTCCAAAGAGGAGCAGAAGTATTTGTATCCGGTCTTTTACCAGCCCCAAAAGCAAACCAAGAGAAAAATAATACTATTCGTAGAATAAATGCTATATTACAAAATAATTGCACAAAGGAAGGACTTCAATGGCTCTTGGCACTTTTTTAATAACAAAAATCACTTATACAGTAAAGACAGTGTCCATTTAAATAACAAAAGGGCTCATGTGCTGGGTAGCTTAATGAAATCACATATGGAAAATTTTCATTTAAACTCGTAAAGAAAGGAGTACATGGCAAAGTGAATAATACTACCAGCAAAAATCGACCTACAAAGAACAAAGAATGCAACATCCAACATAATAATCGTAAATTAAAGGTATTATTATTAAATGCCAGAAGTCTTAAAATCAAAATGGATGAACTTAAATATAACCTAATTACAGAACAAATAGATATATGTTGAATAACTGAAACCTGGTTGAAAAAAGGGGAATGGAATGAGGAAATACCGGGATACAATTTATTCCATAAAGAAAGATCTGATAAAAGAGATGGTGGCGTTGCCCTCTACATAGCAATGGCCCTAAGAGCACAGGAAATTGACCTGGCTGACCCGAGGGCAGTTGAAATGGAACAGGTTTCGGTCAAACTACACACAAAAATAAAAAAAAATAGCAATGGGACTATGCTATCGGGCTCCTAACCTAAACAATTATGATAATACCTGCTTCCTTGATATCATAGAAAATGTAGATATTGAAGGGAACTGTATTGTAATGGGTGATTTAAATCTCCCAAAAATAAACTGGAAGGACTACACTGGTACTAATCCAACAAAAAATAGAATGATAGATATAGTATTAAGTAAAAACTTAGAAAAACTGGTAACAAAAGGTACTAGAAAAGACAGTGTTCTGGACCTCATTTTTAGCAACCTAGATGATAATATAAGTGATATAAATGTCATTCACCCAATAGCTGATAGTGATCATAATATGATTACATTTACAATAAATGATACCTGGAAAGCAATGAAAGGTAGTACCACAACCAGAAACTACTAAAAAGCAGATTATAACAAAATAAAAACAGCATTAAAGGAATGGAACTGGAAGGAAGAATTGATGCATCTGACACTGACTAAATCTTGGGAACTATTAAAGATTAAACTCATCGGATCTATGTCATAACGGCGACCGCCGAAAGGCTATCACTGTTAGGGCAACTGTACATCACCGAAAATAAATTTTGGCAATTCAGTGCACAGCAAAAGGACTCTGGGGACTCACAATTTACTGTTTTATATGGGGGGGCAGGACCCCAACCCCCCACTAAAGGATTCTCAACTCCAGGGGGGTGCAAAACCAAAACAAAATAAAATTCAGGCCTGGCACAACAAAACATACCTGCACCCGGACCCAAACCCAGCACTCGTAGAACCCCAGCCCTGAACCCACTCACCATGCCATGGGGCCAGCTCAGCAGCTCACCATGGTGCCACCCCTCACAATCCCTACTTCCTTCCCCTCCTGCCCTTCACTGAGTGTGCTCGCTCCCCCCAGTGCATATCCACATAGTGATAGCCTGTCGCTATATGTGTGAACCCCCCCCATCCAGTCGCCCTCCCTGGTGGGTAGCCCTAATGACATGTGCTGTGATTGGGTCACCATTTTTGTAGGCACCCAATCATGGTAACCCATGTCACAGGATACCAAACTCATCAAATATATTGAACAATATGTACCTCAAACTATTAAATACAGTCAGCCCGGTGGCACTGAGGGTTGAGGCACTGGACGCCACACCTCGCACCACACCGGCGACCCGGGTTTGGGAACGAGCATGGGTCACCAGGGTGGAGAAGGATAGAGCACCCGATGGCAGCTCTCCTTCTCTGGGGGGGGTGAATGTAGGCTCCTGCTACAATGCTACCACCTAGGGGAGCCTGGGTGGATAGCGCGGTCAGTGGAGCAGCAACAAGGGGATTGGGTGATTGTCGGCTGAGGGGCAGAGCAGGAGGTACGTCTCAGCATGCCTCTCAGCTCACAGCCCCTCACTGCACGCTGACGTCAGGGGGAAGAAACTGGAAAAACCCCTCATCCCTTCTAGGTGACGACACCTCCCTAGGACTTCTCTGACCACTCGTCAAGGCAGACTCTGCTGTGTCAGATCCACACGCACACACATAGAGTGCTGGTTTAGAGAGGTAAGCACAGGGCATCCCCTCTCCACCCCTACCCGGGAGGGTATACCGGGGGTCTTCAAGGGAGTGTGTGTGGGATCGAGGCACTCTAGGAGCAGACCATGGTGAGGGTTGGGGGTCCACTGAGGATGTCTGAATGAGTGGAGAGAAGAGGCAGGTTAGACAGATAAATACAAAGGTTAAAAAAAATGTTTTTAAATACAATAGAAAAGGCCAAATCCCAAATTAGTTTAATAACAAAATAAGAAAAATTATAAAAAAAAAAAGAGCGTATAGAAAATACAGTTTGAATAAGACATTTAAAAAAAGAGAATCCTACCAGAGGGAGACAAACAATGCAAACAATATATAAATAAAGCTAAAGCAGAATCTGAACTGAAACTAGCCAGACTAACCAAAGATAACAAATTTTACAATTGTGTGGGCAGCTATAAGAGCAGCCAAAAACAGGTCCACTATTTGAAGGTAATAATATCATAGATGATGAAACACAAATGGCAAACAAGTTTAATAAATATTTCACAGGTATCTATCTAGATAAAGATAGGCAAAATGATTGTACTGAACAAGATCATAGTGTAGTAAATATTAACAATATAGTACCAATAACTGAAAGTGAGGTACTAACCAAATAAAAAAAAAAATTAGATATAAATAAATCAGGTGGACCAGATAATTATCATCCTAAATTTCTATATGAAATTGCAGAGGAACTGGCAGGCCCACTTAATGTAGTGTGTAATTTATCCCTTAGACAAGGTAAGGTTTGATCAGAATGGAAACGAGCACATGTCACACCAATACTTAAAAAGGGTAATAGGAGAGATGTGGTAAACTATTGCCCAATAAGCATAACATCGGTCCTGGGTAAAATTATGGAGGGGTTCATAAAAGAAGAGATTGAAACACATATAATACGACTAGGCTTAAAGGGTATCACACTGCACACTTTTGTACCATCTAGATCCTGTGTTACCAACTTGTTGGATTTTTTGAGCCTGTTAGTCAAGCTTTAGATCAAAGTTTGCCGGTGGATGTTCTATATTTGAATTATGCAAAGACGTTTGATTCAGGATCACACACAATACTTCCGAGAACACGTGAATATATAGAGTTAGAATCAAGCCTTACTCTATGGGTTCAATCATGGCTAAATAAAAGACAACAAAGAGTTTGTATAAGGGGCTACTTGTCCAATTGGGGAAATGTGACCAGTGGTGTCCCCAAGGGGGTCAATTTTAGGACCTACTTTATTTACCATCTTTGTGTCCAGCAAGATAACATCTAAAAACACATGGTTCTGCAAATATGCTAATGACAGTAAAGTGGGAGCAATAATTAATAACATCGAGGCAGCACAGCAGTTTCAATCACAAATTACCGGGCAGGAAAACTGGGCAAAACAACATAAACTAAACTTCAATGAATCTAAAGGCAAAGTTATGCACTTAGGATACAATAATATAAAAGCTGAATATAAAATTAACAACAAGATTATTGCTACCACAGAAAATGAAAGGGACCTAGGGGTAATAATTACCAATACCTTAAAATTCAAAAATCAAGCAAAGGAAGTAGTTAAGAGAGGAAATAAGATATTGGGAAATATACTTTAAAATATAAAAAGTAGAAAAAGTTGAAAATCAGTCATACTGCTCATGGGTTCTTTAATAACAGCAACATATTTTCTTTGAGGTTGGACTCAGTTATTTAGAATACCCCCCATGTGATATCACAATATCCTAGATGCACCTATACTTAGATTAAGGAGAGAGGTTTCTCTCCAAAGATTGTATAATATACATTGTATAATAAGACTGTTGTGGTCTGTCTTGGATATGGTTACAGTATTGTAATAATAACTGTAAATCAATAAAAATAAAGTAAAAAAAATGAAAAAGAAAAGTAATTATCCCATTATAATAACTGGGGGTTAAGCTTTTTCCCATAGGGAAACCGTGGCATAATTTGCCGTTATAAAGGAGCGTTTATAACGGCAAACATGCACACAGTTTCCCTCGCTATGTGCATGCCCAACCTACAGCTCTTCTGGGTTTTCATCGCTCACCACCAGATTTCTTCGTCGGTTGAAACCGCCCCGCCGCCACTATCTCTAGATGGTAAGTAACTAAAAAAAAAAACAACTTCCTAACAAAAATCACACCGTAAAGGGGACAACAAAACAAGAAAAAGTAAACTGCTGCTAAGCGACCGAGGACTCGGCTATAGTATTCAGCATCCAGTATTCTGTGCACATTGTGCTAGAGTAGTAAAAAAGTGTAGAAAGTCAGCAAACTTTTGTATTGATTGTGTTATAGCACCATATAATTTTCCCCTTATGATTTCTCAAGTTAATGTCTATGTGAATTAAATGTTATGCACATTTTGCTAGCAGTTTCCCCAAACTGTATTTATGTCTGCCTAATATCCTTTCAATGCATAATTTTGGGTTACCAGATATTGTGAAGACAGTGTATGTTATAGTATTGTTATAATAGTACTGTGTTATTGTAGATGTTAAAGGTTAGGAGTAGCTGTTTTTCTAGCACTTAACACTTTTCAGTGAGCAGCCATAATTATTCCAAATTATTCTAAACCAAAGCTTTGAATTCTCAGTAACTTGGGCTACATGCTATATGGTATACAGTACACATCACACGTCACCAGCCCAAGAGAATTCACCAATCTGAATTGGTCTACTCATTTAAAAGGCTGGCCACTCCCTTCAAAGTGCACTTGCGTGGCATCTCTCAGCAGATCCACCATTTCAGCTGAGAGCAACTGCATGAAAAGCTGCAAGCTGTTTTTTCCTTGCCTTAAAATTGGGGCTTGCAAAAACATTTAAAAAGCAGCAAAAAAGCAGCACTGAGGAACCTTAACTCTCCCGAGACTCCCCAAGCAGAAGCAGGCTCTGCATAGGGTCCTGAACTTTTGAGCTTCTGAGCTTTTGAACTTGTGTGCTAGCAGTTACTCAGAAAGAAAAGTGAATAAACTCATTTAAACTTTCCTCGTATTCTATATTTATCAAGGCTAGCAGAAACATAGGTTCATGGGGAGTCAAAGAAGTTTTAGTTGACCTTTTTGATTAATCTACTAAATATAAAATCTCTGGGATTTTTTTTTGAGAAACAGTAAAAAGTCAATTGCTGTATGTTTAGCTGCATGCATACTGGTTTCATATGGTCACCTTACATATATAAGTCCCTGCCACTTGGTCCTGTCTCTTTAAACCTCTTACAGTGATTCCTCTGGACCAACTGAATTATCTGAACCATTTGATTATTTGAATTTTCCCCTTATCGCACAAAGCGTTCCTGGTGGATCAGGCCCCTCAGGAAGAAGTCACATTATCAATACGGACCAGGAATAGGAACAGGTGGCGTCATAGCTAGGTGCAGTCATTTAGACATCGAGGGCTGGATATTCAAAAGGGTTGCGCCATGCTCAATAGGGTTGCACTTGCGCAAGTCCAAAAACGCGCCATTCTGCCATATTCAGCGGGAAGCAGTTGCGCTACCGAACACATGCTGAGCAACAGTGCAATGCAAATGAAGGCATGCGCAACCGAAGGGGTGGATCCATGCATAAAGAGCGCAATGCGATATTGAAAGGCTTGCGTAATGCACAACAGCTGATCAGCCGGAAGGTGCGCCATGGCGGAAATTAGCCAAAATAAAAAGGCTCAAGGAAGAGGCGCAAGAACGCTACAGGGAAGCCACATGAGGCAGGGAGACAGACAAGGTGACAGTGGCAAACAGTGCAGGCCAGGGAGTGCACAGGAGAGAAGAGGGACAAAGGAGGGTGTGTGGGGCCACAGACTGCAGAGGCCAGCAGGTGTACCCGGTGCAGTGGAGGTAGCAGTCAGGACAGTGGGGGTAACAGAGCAACAACAGCCAGGGGGGAACCACAAGCCAGGGAAATGGACAGTGCCAGCTTCCTCATGGAAGCTGTAATGAGGGGGGTGAGAAGGCATGCTGCAGGGGGACGTGGCCATGGAAGGGCCCGTCGGCGGTACACCCCCAACAGGCAGTACCGTGCCCGCGTCAGCTTTGAGCTGTACATGGATGTAGAGCTTGTGGGCCAGTACCACCTGAACAGGGCAATACTGAGGCGGCTCTGTGAGCTGTGCAGTGATGTGATGCAGGCACCCTCACGACGGAGTCACGTTCTGTCAGTGGAGACAAAGGTAACAGCCTGCATGTGCCTGCTCACCACGGGTACCTTCCAGAGGCCGACAGGGGACACCACAGGCATAACACAGTCGGCCACGTCACGCATCCTCACCCAATTCCTCAGTGCACTGCTGCCACATGCTGCGGAGTACATCCATTTCCCCAGCACCGCGGCAGAGCGTACAGCAAACATGCAGGAGTTCCACAGGGTAGCACGTATGCCTGGCATGCTAGGGTGATAGACTGCACCCATGTGGCTATTCACATGCCACCTGGCCCCGATGGGGCAGCATACCGAACCGAAGGGTTTCTCGAGTGTCAACTGCCAGGTGGTGTTGATGCCAGTGGGCGATCATCAATGTCTGTGCCACACCCTGGTGGAGCACATGATGCCTCATATGGTACCAATCTGCACTGTGCCATCGATTCGAGAGTGGGGACATCCCCACAGGACATCTAGTGGGTGAGTATGCATGTAGGAATTGCAAGGTTGGGGCAAGGGTGGGAAAGCCACAGGTGCCATGGTAGTGGCACACAGGGATATGGGCAATATGGACCTGTACATGATACTAATCTCCACCATCTCCACACAGGTGACAGTGGATACCCACTCCGTCCCTGGCTGCTCACACCCTACTGGCACCCCATGACCCCATCGCAGCAACGCTATAATGAGGCACATGCCGCCACATGCAACATCATCGAGCGGGTGTTTGGGATGCTTAAGGCACACTTCCGATGCCTAGACACCTTGGCGGTGCCCCACAGTACAGCCCCTCAAAGGCCTGTGGGATATTCCTGGCCTGTTGTATCCTGCACAACATGGCCAAAGACTGTGTGATAGCCATACAGGTCGAGGAAGGGGACAGTGATGGGGCCGCTGCACCCGGTGATGATGGGGATGAGCAGCCCCCCCTTGGACAGCGGGACCCCCGACTGATCCGGCAGGCCCAGCTGCACCGGGACACCATCATGGAGGAGCATTTTGCATGACACAGGTAAGTCAAGGGGCCATGTGCAACCAACACTGTCTAGGCGCAACCCACAGGCACACAGGGTAACACAGCAGGGGTGCATGACGACAAGGGGAGTGTTAGGGTCCAGGCGCACAAACACACCATCAGGGAGGGGTGAATAGTCATATGGACATACACACACACACACACACACACACACACACACACACACACCAGGCACAAAGCGTACATGGGCAGGTGCACAGCAGAGCAGGAACAGACATGGCAAACACACGGATCAACGGACCACCCCCACCACCTGTACTGTCAAAGTACTGTACATGTGTCAGATGCTGGGCACCCTTGCACCTTGGTGTACAGTACAATGCAGGCATCATCATGCACACGCACCTGTGGACAGCAGTTGGGTGGGTGTGCAGGTGGTCCGTGTGTCGGCGTGTTGGGCAGGGCACCCACCAGTGCACTGCCCACCATGACACACATTGCACACAGGGCAGCATCAGACAGGGCCTGCACTGGGAGACAGGTCACTCAGGTGGCACTGTGCCACTGCCACCTCAGATGTGTGGGCGGCCCCGCCATGTCCCAGCAGCACTGGCAGGCTGATCATGGGCCACATGAGGTGTCACCGATGGACCACCAGGGGTCGCACTGCGCGATCGCGACCTTGTCCGCACAGGGGTGTGCAGCATGCTGAACATACCTGCACCAGGTGTGCTTGGGATGCCCACAGCAGAACCCGGCATCGACAGTCTGGGTGTCGCACGATGCCGGGAATGGGGAGTGGAGAGCGTACTGTGTGGGGTGTGCGGTACAGGGGCACCTGACTGTGTGCCCAATGCAGCCACGACAGAGACCACTGCCTGGGTCAGCCTGTCAATGGCGGCAGTCACATACGTCCGCAGTCTGACCATCTCTGCAAGGATCAATGCATTGTCCCTGCTGTTCCACTCCACAGCCACGCACAGTGCCTCTCCGACGACGTTGTAACCCACATCTGCTGCTCTACTGATGCCCGCAGCAGGCGGTGTGCTCGTCCAATGGGTCCTGTGCCACATCAGCATTCTGTCCTCAGGGTATGGAAGGGCCTGATGCTCAACACCCTTGAGGGTGGGGCACTGTTCACCAGGATCAGGTGTGGGCAAGTCAACAGGCGGTGTGCATGTGCCACCGCTGGACCCTGTACCCCCAGATCTGGTGGGTGACTGCTGCTGCTGCCCCTCCAACTGCTGTGCCCCAGGGACCACTTGTTCCACTGCTGTGGCCGCAACAGTGCCAGAGACCTGCACAGCCACCGGTGCTGCCCCACCGGTGCTGACAGGCACAGCCTGGGACTGTGCTGACGTGCTGGCACACACATTGGAATCAGCTAGGTCCAAGGGCACGTGCTGGCCTGCTGTGTGTCTGTTATGAGACACACACATGTCACTGACCATTGCAGTCCTTGCATCATCAATGGTGCAGGTTCGTGCAACAGCCACAGTCACAGCGTGCTGGCATGCTTGCATGCCAGACTGCTGAGACACAGGCTGTGCACCCCCCAGACCTGACTCACTGACAACAGAGGTGGCAGCCAGGTGTGCATGCTGGTGCAGTGCATGCCGGCTGGCAGCAGAGGTGGATGGACCCTCCACCAACACTGGCAGGTCTTCCACACTGCATGGTCCCACCACCACCATCCCCTGCAGACGAACAGGATCTGTAACAGAAAGTGAGAACATGTTAGTGCATGTGATCAACCTCCCCCCCCCCCAACACCACCACCATGTCATACCGTGCAGTGATGGGCTTCCACCGGTCTGGAATCCACCTCCTGGTACGCCCTCTATAGCACTACGCTGCATTGATGCAGCCAGATGGTCCTGATGCAGCCAGATGGTCCTCTGCCGGGGTCAGCTCTGCCACCTCTGGCTGGCCACTGCCTGTGGCAGCGCGTGCCACCCTGAGGGCTGCCACCTTCTCTTTGACCCATCTCCGGTCTGTCCCCATCTTTTTCTTGCATTCCTGCATGGAGCGCTGGTGGCTTCCATTCAGGTTTACTGCACGGGCTACCCCATCCCATGCAGCAGCACGGGCCTGAGGGGTGCCCCGCCGCCGTCCACTCAGTAGTGGCTCCTCTTCCAGGTAGGCCTGGAAGAGTGCCTCTGTCTCTGACTTGGTGAAGTTGGGCCTCCTCTTTCACCCACCATCTTCATCCTCACCTGGTCTTTGCTCGGTCATGTCGGTCTGTATGGGTGGAAGTGGACACCTGTCACTGTGCAGTCTACAGTGTTATCCCATGACCATTGCCCAGAACATCACACAGCTTGCAACTCACCTCTCACTTGCAGTACCCGAATCTGGCCAGCGCAGTCCACTGTCGCATATTTATAGCGCAATGCATGCAAATTAGGAGTGGAGCAACTGTAATGAGATGCAAATTGCGCCACTGCACCTTTGAATGGCTGATCAGATGATTTACATGTGTCGGCTGAATATCGCGCTGTTGCGATTTGCGCAATACGGTTGAGCCGGCTGAGCCAATGGTGCTTTTCTGTGACTGCGTAGTACACCGCATTGCACATGCCCAGGTAGCTTACGCAGGCGCCCTCCAGGAAGGAGGGGGGTTGGGTGGAAGCAGGGTATGATAAGGCGGAAGCACTAAATGAGTACTTCTGCTCAGTATTTACTAAAGAGAAGAGGGGGGTGACACCCAAGATGGGTGAAATGGCAGACGCAGGGGGGGAAGTGGTGACAGATGGGGAAATCATGGAGGACAGAGTTCGAGAGGGTTTGAAGGCACTGAGGGTGGACAAGGCACCAGGCCCAGATGGCATCCACCCCAGGGTACTGAAGGAGCTGGCAGAGGTCCTTGCAGGACCTTTGGCAGACCTATTTAATGCCTCACTACATTCGGGGTGTGTACCTCAGGACTGGAGGATGGCTCATGGTGCCCCTCCACAAGAGTGGCCCCAAGGATGAACCGGAAACTACAGACCAGTGAGCCTCACATCCATCGTGGGTAAGCTAATGGAGACTATCCTGAAGGAGAGGCTGGTGGCCCTCTTAGAGGCCAAAGGACTACAGGACAGCAGACAGCATGGCTTCACACGTGGCCGATCCTGCCAAACCAACCTGGTCGGGTTCTATGACTGGGTAACTAGGCAACTGGACGGGGACATGCAGTGGATGTCCTGTATCTGGACTTCAGTAAGGCATTCGACTCAGTGCCACATGGAAGGCTGGGAGGAAGTTAGTAGGCACAGGGCAGGTGCAATGCTGGTGAGATGGGTAGGAAACTGGCTGCAGGAAGGCAACAGAGGGTGGTGGTGGGTGGGGAGCTCTCACACCCAAGGGCAGTGACGAGTGGTGTCCCACAGGCTCGGTGTTGGGACCAGTGTTGTTTGGGATATTCATTGCAGACATATCATGGGACATCAAGAGCAAGATCAGTCTGTTTGCTGATGATACCAAGGTTGGCGTGTGGTGGATGACCTAGGGGATGGCAGGGGTTGCAGGATGATCTGGCAAAGCTTGAAACCTGGTCAGACACCTGGCAACTGGGCTTTAATGCCAAAAGTGCAAGGTGATGCATTTTGGGATGAAGAACCCAAGGAGGACTTACCAGCTAGGGGGGTGCAGCTAGCCCAGACAGAGGAGGAGAAGGATCTGGGTGTGCTCATCACAGGGTCAATGAACAACTCGGCACAGTGTAGGAAGGCAGCTGCAAAGGCCAACAAAATGCTGGGTTGTATTGCAAGGGTATATCCTCAAGGAGGAGGAGGTGATTCTGCCACTGTATAGGTCATTAGTTAGACCACACCTGGAGTACTCAGTGCAGTTCTGGCGTCCGTGATCTGAAAGGGACATTGTTACTGAGGGGAGTGCATGAGGCGCACAAAGATGATCAAGGGTCTGGGGACTTATCATATGAGAGGAGGTTGAAGGAGTTGAACATGTACTCACTGGAGGAGAGGAGAGACAGGGGGACATGATTGAAACCTTTAAATACATGAAAGGAATAAACAAGACAGGTACAGAGGGCTGTTCAAAGTAAGGAGGGAGGGCACCAGGGGCCATGATATGAGACTGGAGCGAGGGAAGGTTCAGGAGGGAGATGAGGAGACACTTTTTACAGAGAGGGTGGTGGCTGGGTGGAATGCGTTACCTGCAGAAGTGGTATGCAGTAGAACAGTGGACTGCTTCAAGCGAGGATGGGACAGGACAAGGGGAGGGTTAATGAAGGGAAGGGTGGAAGGGAGGGCAGCTGCAGAATAAGGGTGCTAGCTGCACATTCGAGCAGACTTGATAGACCTCTAGGCCTTTATCTGCTGGCAAATTTCGTATGTTCGTATGTTCGTATGCTGATGACGTGCTGTGCGCGATCGGCAATTCCGGACACGGCCACCATTGTGCCAGTGACGCTACAGCGCTGGTCACCAAATGGCGCTGTGGCACAACTGCGTAATAGTCCACTGTGGCACTGGCACGCAGGTGACTGATCGCGCAGGATGTGTAGACATCCGATGGCGCTGTGTGTGGCCTTGCGCCACTGACCCATGATCTTGTGCCCGACCTTTGCCCCCTTGCGCTGTACGTCTGGCATGTGTACGGCTCTATCGCGCTGTTCGGTGACAGCACGATGTGGACCGACGGCGCTGTACGAACAGTGCGATAGGGACTCGTGGAGTTGTATTGCACAACATTTCCACATGGGGTTGCAGTGCTGCGGAGCACCATATTGCCACTGTATAACTCTGGAATGGCAAGCAGGAGAGCTCGACAGTGGGGGGCCTTGGAGCTGGCAAACCTGGTGGCTGTGGTGGAGCCACACCATGAGACACTGTTTGGGGGAGTGCCCCTGCAGATGGCATGCACCCATGTGTGGCAGCAGGTGGCAACTGTCCTAGAGCAGGCCACTGGGCGGAGGAGGACTCCTGAGCAGTGCAGGCACCGCTATAGTGACCTGCAAAGGAGGGAGCGTGCTCTGCTGGAGCGCCTCAGGTCTCATGCCAGGAGGGGCATTGTGCCTAGGCCAGATGGGTGTGCTGTGTATGCACCGGTATTGTCCGCATGGGTGACACTGTGTAATGTGAACTGCGCATGGGGGTTGGTTGGGCTATGGTTTGCTGTGAAGGTGTTTGCAGGTGTGTGCTGTTTGGGTCTGGTTGTGTGGGCAGGCACACTCAATGGGGCAAGGGGCTGTCTGCTTTGGGATCTCATTGATGTGTTTCTCTTCATTTGTCTCCCACAGGCATGGAGGAGCGGAGGCGGGCCCAGGCTGAGGCATGGGATGGCGGTGCCGGGGTGGCTGGCAGAGGTGGTGTGCCACAGCCACAGCAGCAGCAGCCACAGCCACAGCAGCAGCAGCCGCAGCCGTAGCAGCACCAGCAGCAGCAGCTTGATGAGGGTGAGTGTTATTACATCATGGATGCTATTGCATGCTGGGGGGGGCACAGCCACCGTCCATGGACTACACTACCATGCATGCAACATGTGACAGTCATCACTGTCCAGTGGCACTGCATGTGTGTGTGTGTGTGCGTGTCACTGGTGGTCCATGCATGCACTGAGCACATGGCTGTGGCACTAGCATCCCACCACGTAGCCACGTCACTGGGCAGCCTTGATTGTGCTGTGATGGACATGGGCAGTGTGTGAGTGCAGTGGTACACATGGCTGTTGCTGCCTGGTTGGGCATGTCTTGTGCACGGTCACTGTGGGTGGGTGCAGTCCATCACAGGAGCGGGCACTTGGCTGTATGCCATGCATGATGGGTGGGATTCAGGGATGTGGACAGTCACAGTCATTTACTCTGATCCCTTGTCCTAGGTATCCAGATCCTGCGTCACATCGAGCGAGCACTGCGGAGGCTCACACAGGTGGCCATGGATTCTCATGCCATCCTTCTGGACATGCAGTGGCATGGGATACGGCGCCGGAGGAGGCCCCGGGCACAGCACCAGGTGGAAGGAGGGCAGGCTGCGGCGGTAGCTGCCATCACCACACCACCTTCCCTCTCCCGGTCGCTTCACCCTGCCCCTTACCCACTCTACCTTATACCCATACCCCCACCCTGCTTTGTATATATGTACATAGTTGCTTTGTTGTTCTTGTTATTCTTATTCATTACATTTATATTTTGATATGAATACTGTGGTGGTCTCTGATTTGCAGCTGGCTATAGGTGCTCAGTTGCAGTGGTGTGCATGGCATCTGGGGTGGTATGGTCATGGGTATGTGTGTGCGTGTGTGTGGGGTGGTGTCTCTGGTGTGGGTGTGGCTTCCACTCAGTATTGCCGTGTGCTGCCACCCACTGCTGGGTGCTCATGGTGGGTTTGGCTTGTACAGTTCTGTGGTTCACGAGGTTGCAGTGTGCTGGAGGGGGCCTGGGGATTCCTGCAGTGCTGGTCACTGCACATGGGTGGTGTCTTGGGGTCACAGTGCTGGGTGTGCTGTGCACACGGGGAGCTGCTGGACACTGGGGTGGTCTGCCTCCTTTGTGTGGCACTCTCAGCTTGCCAGTGGGTGTGCTGCAGTAACACGGCCGGGATGTGCTTTCTTTGCTTGTCCCCATGGCCCGGTGGCTGTTCCATCCTTCCCCCAGTTATGCTGTGCTTGGGGTGTGGGGGTACATTGTTGGTTCTGCAGTGTGTCCCTGTGCCCATCTGTGGCATGGGTGGTGGGCCCCTGCCTACCTCCCTGGTTGTGCAGTTCCATTGCTCTGCTGCTGGGGGTCTCTTTGCTTGCGCTATGGTGCCTCTGGACTACTCAGCTGGGCTGCCTTTGTTGCGCTATGGTGCATCATCTCTGCTCAGCTTCCCCTTCCTGGTTGCGCTATGGCGCAGGTTGTGCAATATTCAGACGTTGGCTGGTTGCGCAATTTGTCTTGCTCCATGTTTGAATATCACGTGTATTGCGCTTATGTGCAATTGAGTTGTGCTTGCTCCTGCTGTTGCGCACTTTTTGGGCGCAGTTTGAATATCCGGCCCCCAAGGTTTATCTTGAAGTTGTACCATATTGAAGGGGTTTATCTTGGGACATTAAATTCTTCTGCTGCCCATAAATATCAGCAGACTGTAGCTGGATTATGGGCATAAAACAACAAGTGATAACTTCAGAATTACCAGAGATCTGATCGGTAACTGTTTGAGGAATTTGAATATTACTGAAACAGTTGGAAACTCATGAATGAACTATAAATAATTATATCTTATTAAGTTTTTAAGACATAGTGCTTGTGTCAGGTGTTCTAGGCTTATTTTATTGCAAACCCTTTTTTCAGTTGTCTAAAAAGTCCAAACACACGAATCTTGATTTTGAATTTATTAGCCTTGGTGCCATTGGCACTTTAAATAGCAAGAATAATTACTGAATTTTGCAGAATTTTTGTATTTATTGGAATCTATCTGATTGGCTTTCTAACATTGATAGGAAGATATTTGATTTTATTTGATACTGATTGATATTATTGCACAAAACTTGGTTGGAATTGGTTAGTACTAATTGAACTAACTTACCACTTGCCAAATTGATTGAATTTTTATCACCATCGTACTTTTTGCACTATTATTGTACTATTATTATTATTATACTATTATATTGTTACACCAAATTGGAATCATGTTAATCAGGCTATCAAATAATTTTCACACATAAATTAATTCCCAATCTGCCGGCCCAGTGGCACAGAGGGTTGAGGTGCTGGATACCATACCTCATGCTGTGCCAAAGACCCAAATTCAGGAGTGAGCTTAGGCTGCCAGGGGTCAGCGGGGGAGGGCAGGATTGAGCATCCAGAGGACAGTTCTGCTGTTCTGGGAGGGAGGGTGGAACAGACCCCAAGCTATGGTGGCTCCTGGTGGTGATGGGGGGCTCAGCAACTTATGGGTCTCACAGCCAGGGGATTGGCTGTAGTGGTGATCCTGTGGGCATGCTTGGGAGTGATCATGCCCATGCTGGATGCATTGCACATCTGAGCCATTGGGGGGACAAAAAGAACAAGGGAAAAGCCCTGGGGCCTTGGTAGGTGAAAGTGGGTTGAGTGACAAATGCTGGGTCCTCCAGCCTGCCTCCAGATGCTCCCTGCACAGATCCTTGCCACCCACTAGATTTCAGAAAGGTTGCCAGGAGGAGTTGGCAGTCCCACCCGGGGGACTTAGATCCAGGGGGTCGGTGGACTGGGGTGAGCACAGTACTCTCCCCATCTAGTAGGTAAGGCTGGGGATCTCAGGTGGGTGTAATCAGATTGGTTGGGTGTCCCACTGGAGAGAGTCTGAGTCTCCAGTGAAAAGGAGCATAAAGAGAGTCCCCCAAAAAATAAATTCCCAATTCTTGATTTAGATTAAGGATTGGGGGATTGGTGAGATATCTTATTAAAATCACTATTTAATTATTATTGTGGAGGAGCATTGCAAAGCACTTCTTCCACTCCTTCATAGATAATTTAGCTGAACATTTTATATTTAATATCATTATTTCCAACTGTTTTAATTGGCTGTATTAATAGTAATTGGGTCACTAATATAACAATTGCCTGCCAATTACCAAAATGGTGGCTACAAGAAGTGGAAGAAATGCCTCAATTGAGGAAAAGAATGGGAAAAAAGAACGTGTTTGTTTAAAGGATACAACTAGCAAAGAGGAAAACATAAAATAAAAACAGTAAAAAAGGAACAGAAGGTGAAATTAAACTACTAAACATAACAGAGTTGTGGAAGGAACAAAGTAGCATCCCAGTTTTCCTATCTACCCCACTCCAAATAAATAAAAAGAAGACAGGGGAAACTACAAATAATGATTGAGGATTAGATTCCTCTCTTTTGGTGAGAAAATATTAACTTCTCCAATAGAAAATACAGAAGGTATTTCCTTGGTTACCTATGATTGGGATTCTACAGAGCCCAATTTAAAAGATTTAGATGAGTCAAATGAAACAGCAGAGTCTACTTTTAGTGATTCATCAGCTGTCTTTTCATCATATACTCCATCAAACCTAGAAAAAAGCCTCAAACTCTTTTTTCCCCAGTCTAATATAACACGCATCCTACTAGACATATTCAAGGAGGAGAAGCAGAGTAATCAAGAAATAGTGGGCAAACATAAACTGGCTTCTATAATTCAGGAACTTAGCATTACTATTGAAGGGTTAAAGAAATTAGGTCCTTTATAGGAGGAGGAGATAGGAAGGAAACTGGGAGTAAATGGGCCCAATATAGAACCCACCCCAGCAAGTCTAACATAAGATCTACAATTATTTTGAGTAATAAACCTTTAATTGTTTATGATAAAGATTATTTTACAGACAAAGGGGATTTCGCCTCCTGTTCAACTATTTCCAAACAAATGCTGGAAATAAAAAATCCGTATTATACAAATATTGTCATTCTAGAGAACTTAGTTGCTCTCAAGGAAGAAATATCAAACTTGAGACTGGATGATTTCTATAATAAAATACAATTAGGTAAACTGAATGAAAATAATGTAAATACAAACTACTCTTCTATAACACAACATGAGACTATCCATGTAACAGCTCAATCAAAGGAAAACAAATCAATTCAAACAAACTTACCAACTCATTTTGATAAAGAAAAAAATTGTGATTATGTTAAATTAACTCCAAAGGAAAAAAGACCAAACAAATTTCAAAAATGCAGTCAGAACAAATTGACAAAACCAGTGTTTAGCCTAAGAAGGAATGAAAAAGATGTACAGGTCAAAGAGATATGGTAAAGCAGAAAAGAGCAGAATTAGAGGGGAAAAAAGGAGACGGGAACTGTCCTGGGGAGAGGGAACCATTTGGTCAAACTCAAGAACTGATGGTTGACTTTTCCCATAACAATGATTTGGTGGAGGAATTAGGTACTCTTTTTGGGGAGAGGGAGAGGGAGACTGAGACCACCAGTCATCACCTAGAAATCTTGTGGGTACAAAATAAGGAACAGAAGGAAACAGAGAATATAAGGAGTGAGCAAAAGATGTTACTTACCTCACTTGGAAAGTATAGTACCCAAAAACAAAATCAAAGGGAGACAGAATACTTATTAGAGATTTATGGAGTGCCAAGATTGGAAAATGAGACAGCAGCCTCTTTAACTCAATGGATGATATACCACCTCCATCTATCAGAGGTTACAAAATAAATTTTCATAATGAGACCACCAAACCCAGCAATCCAAGATTGTGTGTTTCTTTACTGTCAGTCAGAAATAGTTGCAGATACTATATGGAGTTTAGAACCAATATTAAAATTAAATGGAATAATGCTTTTACCTCCACAGAAAATACCTGTTATTAAGCATTAAAGATAACGTAAAAACAACTCCCAAAGAGATGAATGAGGAAGAGCTAAAATTAAAAAAGAAAGAGAAGGAGAAAATAGCAGAAATAATTACAACAATTTCTGATTGTCTGGCCCGGTGGTGCTGAGGGTTGAGGCACTGGATGCCACACCTCACACCATGCTGGTGACCCAGGTTCAGGAACGGACATGGGGCACCGGGGGTTGGCAGGGAAAGGAGAGGATTGAGTGTCCAGAGGACTGCTCTCCTCTCCTGGGGTAGGTTGGGGAGCTTGTCTTGCTCTGTTGTGGCCCCTGGTGTAGACTGGGAGCACTACAGAGTGGAGCTACAATTGGGCCAAGAAAAGAGAGGAAAATGGCATCTCAAGTGACTGGATGATGGCTGTGCAGACCCTCACCACCACAGAGCCACCAGACAGTCAGGACCAACCTTAGCAGCACCCAGGGACAAGAAGGTAAGCTGTAAGGCACTTTCTCTCTGGAAAGAGAGAACCCATATGATGAAGGGATACGTCGGATTACCCTGGGACTGGCTGTGATATGAGGTGGGAGTTGGTGATGGGGGTTCCCGGGGAGGTGGGTTCAGTCCTTGGTGGCTTGAAGGCGAGGCTGCTTGAGACGCAGTGGGGGAGTAAACAGATAATGCAAAAAAAAAAAAAACAATTTCTGATTATGAGAAGAAGCAACAAGAACAATGGGAGTGCAAGACTGTATCTATCTTTGGATTTGAAGCATCCAGGAATGATAGTGAGATTTTGTCCTTTTTCCCATGATTTCTGCATATGAATATCACTAGAAATTCCATAGACTCAATTAAGATTTACAAACAATACATTGATTCTTCACAAATTGACATTACATTTAAGAATGCACAAATAGCTAAAAATGTACTGAATGCATCTCCCAAAGTAGATAACTTAAGGACTTTTATAGTATCTCCTCAAGAATTAGATCCCCAGTATAGGAAAAAAGAATGTCAAGAAGGAGAAAAACCTCTACTTCATAAAGAATGAAAAGTTCTAATTCAAACATGGACTAAGAAGTCATTCTAAAAAGAGACAGCTTCTTATTACTTAGGCATCCTGAAAATAAATGACAAATAATAATACATATTCCAAAAGATAACCATGAGGATTTCATAGTCAGAATGGGCAAAATTGTATATTGGAACGTAGAGGGATTACATATAAAACTAGCTGACTTAGATGTGAGGGAATTCTTAATGACTCATGACATAAACTGCTTACAGGAAACATGGTGTACCAACCATACATTACCATTACTTTCAGGTTACTCCAACTATTTGATACAAGCTACCAAAGAACAGAAACTTGGCTGCCATAAAGAAGGGCTATTAATATATGTAAAGACATCCTTGGATCATGGCATTCACACATTAAATTTAATATCAGATAACATTATAGCACTTTGGATGGAAAACAGACAGTCGAATTTTAATTGTAATTGTGTACTTCCCTCCTGGGAAGGAAAGAAAAGAGATTATATTAAACCAATTAAGGCAGTTATTAGAATATGTAGTTGAAACAAAGAGAAATACAGCCACTTTCATATTGGGCGATTTTAATGTGAGGTTACCTACTAAACAAAATATTGGAATAAACACAGATGAATATACCCAGTTCTTGTCACTAACTAACCCTGAGATAAAATGTAATAGAAAGTCACGTAATGTGAAAAGTAATGCAAGGGGAAAAGAAATTGATAAATTAATGACAGAATATAATTATAGTGTAATGAATGGGTGACTACCAGGTGATGCTGAAGGTAACGTCACCTATATGGGCTCACAGGGATCCTCTGTTTATAGATCTAGTTTGGACTAATTTGGAGGCCACAAAACTGATTTGTAATTTAAAAATAATAGAACGCTCAGAATCAGCACGTTTTCCTTTAGGAATTACATTTAAAATAGAACAAATAGAGAGCGCAACTACTATAAATTATATGAACAAAGGGACTGGAATTCTTAAATCAAAAGAGAATTAAGTGGCAAAGCAAAACTTTAGAGCAATTTAATGAACTCTTTGATGCAGATTTGTTATATGGTTTAAGAACAAAAATAATTGAAGGAATTAAATACAAAGACACAATAAATCTTTGGCAGGAAATAAATACTTTAATAAAGCCTTTATATATAACACATTCATTGAAACACAGAAATATAGAATCATAGAATTTGATGGCAGATAAGGACCGCTTGACCCGCCTAGTCTGCCCATTTTCCTACCTAACAGATAAGCTGCAGATTCTAGTTAACCAACAGCTTACTTCCTCCTACCCCACCACTAGGACTGCCTTATGCCTGTCCCATGCATTCTTGAATTCCCCCACTGTTCTTGACTCCACTACCTCCTCAGGAGGTTGTTCCATGCATCCACAACCTCTCCGTGAAAAAATACTTTCTCACATTACCTCTGAGCCATACCCCCTCTATCTTCAAATTGTGGCCCCTTGTTCTTACACATCTCTTTTTCTGAAAGATGCTGCCCTCTTGGACTTTGTTGGTTCCCTTGAGGTACTTGAAAGTTTCTATCATGTTCCCTCTCTCCCTTCTTTCCTCAAGGGTATACATATTAAGCGCCTTAAATTTTTCTTCGTATGTCTTCTGGTGCAGACTCTGCACCATTTTGGTTACCCTCCTCTGGACAGCCTCCACTCTGTCTATGTCTTTGCGGAGATGGGGTCTCCAGAACTGTGTACAATACTCCAGATGGGGTCTCACCAACTGTCTGTACAGAGGGATAACAACTTCCTGTTTTCTACTATTGATGCCTCTCCCTATGCATCCCAGTATCCCCCCAGCCTTGCTTACTGCCTTCTCACATTGCTTGCCCACCTTTAGGTCATCTGATATAATTACCCCCAGGTCCCTTTCCATTTTTACTGTTGTCAGTATCTCACCCCCATTGTGTACTCTTCCCTTGGTTTTTGTTTCCCAGATGCATTACCTTGCACTTTACATTGAATCTGAGCTGCCATACATTTGACCATTCCGCCAACCTTGCCAAGTCCCTTCTCATCCTTTCCACTCCATCTTGTGTATCAACCCAGTTGCAGATCTTTGTGTCATCTGCAAAGAGACATACTTTTCCTTCCAGTTCCTCTGCAATGTCACTTATAAAGACATTAAAAAGGACCGGTCCCAGTACTGAACCCTGTGGTACCCCGCTAGTAACCCTCCTTTCTTCACTGTGGACTCCGTTTACTACTACCCTTTGTGTCCTGTTGTCTATCCAATTTTTTATCCAGACTACCACCTTGGGACCCACTCCAAGGCTGGCTAATTTGTTTATTAATCTTTTGTGCGGGACTGTGTCAAATGCCTTGCTAAAATCTAGGTAGGCCATGTCCACAGCCCCTCCCTGGTCTACTGCTTTGGTTACCCAGTCAAAGAAATCAATTAGATTTGTCTGACACGGCCTTTCCATTGTGAATCCATGCTGCCTTGGGTCCTGTGCCCCACTGGCCTCTAGATACTCAACAGTTCTTTCCTTCAGAAGTGATTCCATCATTTTCCCTACTACTGAGGTCAAACTAACTGGTCTGTGGTTTCCTACCTCTGTCCTGCTCACACTTTTGTGAAGAGGAATCACATTCGCCCTCCTCCAGTCCTCAGGTACCACCCCATCCTTCCATGATTTGTTAAAGAGAGTAGTCAGCGGTGTCACTAGTTCTACCCTTAGTTCTTTTAGAATTCTTGGGTGAATCCCATCAGGCCCCATTGCTTTGTCCACCTTCAATTTTATTAGTTCTTTCAGAATCCTTTCTTCTATAAATAGATTGGTATCGACTCCCGTCTTCAGAGTGTTTCTCTTGTTTGGTTTAGGTATCTCCCACTCCTCTTCCTTTGTGAATACTGAGCAGAAATATTCATTCAGTATCCCTGCTTTTTCACTGTCACCCTCTGCCCACATTCCCTCCTCTTTATTAAGCCTCAGTAGCCCTCCTTTGGTCTTTCTTCACTCCCTAATGTACCTATAAAAGGTCTTATCCCCTCTTTTTAACAAAGTTGGCTATCCTTTCCTTGGTTTGGGCCTTTGCTATTCTGACTGCCTTCCCTGCCTCTTTCTGCTTTAACTGATAAAGTTCTCTGTCCTGCTCCTTCTGTGTTTCCTTATGTTTCCTGAATGTTATCCTTTTCTCCTTAACCTTCCCTGCCACCTCTTTTGAGAACCATAGCATTTTTTTTCTTCATTGTGTTTTGTTGATTTGCTTTACACAAAGGCTTATTGCCTCTGTGATGGTTGTTTTCATTACTCCCCATTGTTCCTCCATCCCTCCTTCTTGCCTGTTTGCTAGTACTTTTCTGAGGCACTCTCTCATTTTCCCAAAGTCAGCACTCCTAAAGTCCAATACTCTTGCTTTTGTATGGATTGATTGTGTGGCCGTGTTTATCATGAAACACACTGTTTGGTGGTCACTTGTTCCCAGATGGCTACCCACTTCTAAATCTGAGATCCTTTTTCCATCCCTATTTGAGAGTACCAGGTCTAAGATTGCTCCCTCCCGAGTGGGCTCCAATACTAGCTGTCTGAGGCATGCCCCTTGTAGAGCATCAAGAATTACCCTGCTCTTGGATGTGCCTGTAGCAAAGGTTATCCAGTTAGCATTTGGCATATTCAGGTCCCCCATCAACACTTTCTCCCCTTTTTCTGCCATTCTAAGGATGCCTTCTATCATTTCCTTGTCCATTCCCTCCCTCTGAGATGGGGGTCTGTATACAACCCCCATGCGGATTGTGGTGCCATTTCCTGTCTCCAGGGTGACCCATAGTGCCTCATCTGCTCCCTGTTTACTCTTTAGTTCTGTTGCTTTGATCCCTTCCTTTACATAGAGAGCTACTCCTCCTCCTCTTTTACCCTCCCTGTCCCCTCCTTAGATTGTGTATCCTGGTATGTTGACATCCCAGTCATGGTTCTCTGTGTACTATGTTTCTGTGACTGCCACAATATCCAGGCAACCCTCTTCCATCAAGGCCACTAGTTCAGGGAGCTTGTTACACAGACTATGGGCATTGGTACTCATCACCCTCCAGTTTTTGATGGCCTTACCCCTTTTAGCCCCAAGCCGGTCCTTACTGCCTTTGCCTTTTTTTACATTTACCTCTGCCCTGCTCCCTAATGACTTCTCTACCTTGGTATTTACCTCATTAATTACCGTGTTTTGTGGTGGGAAGCTGGGATTTCCCTGCTCCTTTTCAGTGCCTCCCCGCTTTGCTAGTTTAAATGCTTGCCAATGAAGCATTTAAACCTCTCTCCTAGGATCCTGGTTCCCCACTGGACAGATGCAGACTATCACACCAGTATAGATCTTCATCCCTCCAGGTGGCTCCCCAGTCCCCAATGAAGCCAAAACCCTGAGCTCCACACCAGTTTTTCAACCATTCATTGAATTCCCTGGTGAGGAGTACCTAGAATCACCCTGCCATAGACAGGCAGCACCTCCGAGAAGGTTACCGTGATGCGCTTCTTGTCTAAGGGCCCTCCCCAACTCTACAAACTCCTCTTGCACTGCTCTGATCCCATTCCTAGCCAGGTCATTTGTCCCTAGGTGGACAATGACATCCAGCTCTCTCCCTCATGCAGCTGCTCCCACGATCCTGAGGATTCACTTCCTGTCCCTCCAAGCCGTGGTGCCAGGCAGGTACCTTACCTCTCTCTCCCCTTCCTCTCCCATTTCTACCCCCAAATGATTGAGTCCCCCACCAGGAGTTGTTTCCTTCCCCTGTGGGGTCCCATGCCACCCTCCTGTGGGTCTCCTTTGTGAAGGTTCCCAGCATTGTCCTTGGTTTCCACTACAGGTGCCTCCACAGAGGAACCACTATCCACCAGAAGAGTATATGAATTATGGAGAAGTACAGCTGGAGGGATGCAACTCTGTTCCACCACCCTCTCTCTCCCTGAGCCCACCCTGGTCCAGCCTCTCATTTTTCTTGGCAATCTGTGAGGTAGTGGCATTGGCCCTGGTGGTCCCTGGGTGGGGGAGGAGGTTTCACGAATCCTAGCCAGGTCAGCCTGGACACGGGCAACCTCCTCCCTCAGACCAGAGAGGTGCCTGCAAATAAGGCAGCATCACAGCCTCCAGAATGTCTCCTGTAACACTACCGCCCCACAGCCATTGCACTGCACCACTCCTATCATGTCTTATTTTGTGTCCCCTCTCCTGTTTCTCTGTATGCTTACTCTCTCCTCTCCTTACAACTCTCACCCTTCCTGTTCTGGGACAACAACTTCCTATATTCTTCAGTAGCCTCCTTCTTCCTTGCTCAGCGTCAGACCACCACCAGCAGCTGGGGGGGGGAGAGCGAGCTACTTTTTTCCTTTAAGGTTGATAGCAATCAAATAAAACTAATAAATCATGGTTTAATCAAACATGTCATAAGACAAAACATAACTAACAAAATCTTCAGACAAAGAAAACAAATTAACCTAAATAATAAGAATTCCAATAAAATTATAAATCAAGCAAGGAAAGAATACAAAAAAAATTCTTGAGTTGAAAGACATAAACACAGCCTCAACCTTTGGGAAACACTGAGGAAGGCAGTCCTAAGCAGAGATAACAAACTGTTCTGGAAACTGATAAGTCAAGGATATAACAAATACTCCAATAATCTTGAAGCTTATATCCATCCCAATGTATGGGTGGAATATTTTTTGGCATTATATTTTTCCAAAGAGGAAGATCTTAGAGCTGCTCAACTCACAACTAACAAGGAGCTTAGGATTTTTCCACTTCCAATATGTATTCAGGAAGAGGAAATATACTGCACTTCAAACCCCAGGAAATCTTAACTGTATTCTGACAAAATGCAGTATGGTCTCACCATGGGTCTGCCCCAGAACCAAAATGGTTAATAGAACCTATGCAAATAGTGGAATGCTAGGCTTGAGCTTGGTTTTCAAACCACTGTCCCTGGTTGTACTTCCTGCAGTCCTCAGAATCTTTACTCTGCTTGCCTCAGTAACACGTCTCCAGAGAACTCTCCTTTACTTTCTAGAAGAATATTTGTTTTTATCGGTTTTCAAAGTACCGTTTATTTCTTTCATTTTTTGAAGCACTGTCCTCGGTTTACAGGTTCAGAATGTTTTTCAAAGGGCTGTTGCATTTGCATCCCCCACATAGGGAGCCAACTCCAGTTTGGGACCTCAAGATATGCATTGCACAGCTTATGCAACCACCTTTTGAGCCCATGTCTTCAGCAGATCTCAAGTATGTGACTTGGAAAATAGTGTTCCTGGTAGCAGTCATCTCAGCCAGGAGGATAAATGAGCTCCAGGCCCTGTCCGCAGAGCCCAACTACATTGCTCTCCATAGGGACAAGGTAGTTCTCAGGACCAATAGTTAGTTTCTTCCCATCTGACTTCCATCTTAACCAGCCCATTACACTGTCTGTCTTTTTCACTGACCATTCCACTTCGGTTGAGTGTAGACTGCATAGCCTGGGTGTTAAGAGGGGTATCAGCTACTATCTGGACCACACAAAGGACCATAGGCATGGCAATACCCAGCTCTTCCTGACCTATGGAGAAGAGGGAAAAGGAAAACCAGCCACTAAGAGGTGCATTGCATGCTGGATTGTGGCTTGTATTCAGTTTTGCTATGGCAAGGTGGGTAAGGGGCCCCTTGTGGGTCTCAGGGCACACTCTACCAGAGGAACAGCTGCTTCCTTGGCAGCTGCCAGGGATATCCCCCTGTTGGAAATCTGCAAAGCAGCTACTTGGAAGACTGTCCACACATTTACCAAACATTATTGCTTGGACATCCAGGCCAGAAGTGACGCCAAGTTTGGCACAGCAGTACTGCAAAGCCTGTTTCCCAAATAGGTTCTGTGCCCACCTCTAAAGATACTGCTTGGATAGTCTGCATTTTGACAGACTACAGTAAGATTTCCTGGGGTTTGAAGAAAAAAATTACTTACCATAGTAATCTTGTTTCTTCCAAGGGAATCTTACTGTATTCTGAACTCCTACCCTACCTCCCCTACTGGAACCTAATGGGCACTGCAATCCAGCTGTCCACACCCCATGTTAAACCTGTTGTTGTTATGGTTTCTTTTCTTGGGCATCTGTGACTTGAGTCTTGAAGACGCCTACACTGTTTGAAAAGAAGGGGTTGATTATTGGGGAAGGGAATTAGCTACTTATTAGGATAGTTTAGTTAGATTAGTTATACATGCTTCATAAGAATCCAACGGCTGCAGGAGGTACAATCATGGACAGTGGTTTGAAACGCAAACTTGAGCCTAGCATTCCACTATTTCCATAGGTTCTAGTAACCATTTCAGCTCCAGGGAAGACATATGGTGAAACTATACTGCATTTTGTCAGAATACAGTAAGATTCCCTTGGAAGAAACAAGATTACTATGGTAAGTAATTTTTTCTTTACACTGGCTTCTAATAAAGCACCAATAATAGGAGATATATATAAATAATTTATTGATTGGTGGCTACCCATCTTCAAAAAACTGTTTAACATATTTGCTCAAGGGCATGTCTTCCCAATAAGTTGGGGTGGCAGTGTAATATTCCCCTTATTCAAAAAAAGGGATCCTATGGAACCTAAGATGTATAGGCCAATCAGTTTAATAGATGTGTCACAGAAAATGTTTTCCAGGGTTATTCTAAATAGACTGTTAGAATGGTTAAATGATAGCTCTATAATTAGTGAACTGCAGAATGGTTTTAGGCATGGTAGATCTACAATTCAGCACTGTTATGTGCTTAACCACATAATATGGAAATAGGTCACGATTAAAGGTAGTAAACTATATTGCTGCTTTATGGACTTCTTATCCACTTTTGACAGTATAAGTCAAAGTTTACTATGGGAAAAGTTACAGAATTATGGAATAGAACCAACATTGTTAAATATCATTATTAGACTGCACGAAAACACATTGGTCTAAAGTACAATATAATCAATATGGTCATACTTCCGAAATCTTTAAGATGAATCTTGGCGTACATCAGGGATACATTTTGGTACCAACTCTGTTTAAATTATACATAAATAATATTCTAGAGAATCTTTATGATCCAAATTTTCATTCGCCAAAAGTAATTGATAGGAGCGTTCCATGCCTGGCATACACTGATGACCTGGTCTTACTTTCAACATCCGCTCTTGGTCTACAAAGAAAGCTGAATCACTTTTCAGACTTGTGTAAAACCCATGGACTAAAAATTAATATGGAGAAAAGTAAAGTTATAATATTTGGTAATAGGAGCACCCCCCTCCCCCCAAGATATGGATAAATAAAGAGAAAATAGAAATAGTAAAATATTACTATTATCTCGATGTTCATATAATAACTTACGGAAAGAGCATCTACAATATATAAAAGCTAATTTACATACAGCTTCAAATGCTTTTAAAATATTCAATGCTACATTAGGGAAAAGCACAATCATTGGCGTATTAAAAGTATTAAATGCTAAAGTAAGTACAAGTGCCCTTTATGCCTCAGAGATATGGGGTACAACCAATTTAAATGAGTTGGAAATTCTTCTTAATAAACTATACAGGTACATACTTATGGTCCCTTAATCAGTACCGTCAGTAGTTTTAAGAATGGAATTGGGCCAATATGCCATTTCCACTCTTGTCTTAGATGGATATTGTTTACATTAAAACTCTTTTTAATGCCTGAGAACTGATTACCACGCTGGTGTTTGGAGGAGGAAATTAAATACTCAACACAAGGTTTCAATTCAACCAATGTACAATTAATTAAAAATGCAATATTCTCAAGTGGTATTGGTTCCCTGTTATGAGAAATACATTTAAAACCATGCGAGGAAATAACAATTGTGGTTAAATCTAGACTCAGAGACATAGATATTGCAAATAACAATGCCTGTCTCTCTGAATAAAAACGTTTTTGCTGGTATAAACAAATGAAAGCTATTCATAGATTAGAACCATATTTAATTAATTTAACTTATCCAAAATCACAAAGATTAACAACTAGATTCGACTGGAAATGTATGTAGCTCAGTATACCCAATTTAAACAAAAAAGGCCAGGAATAGCCTCACCTTTTTGTAGATGTGAAAGTAAAGTGGAGGATGATTTAAAACATGTCCTGCTAATGTGCCCTTTATATAATAAAACAAGGACACGTTGGCTGGGGGATGTTCTGGGTGGTCTAGGTCTCTCTTCTGAAAATAAGGGGACTTACTTATTCAGTACAAATAATGTGGGTAGTCTACATAAACTGACTGGATTTCTGCGTACTATACAATTGTAAATGTATTAACTTATGGGAAATGTAAATTGTAAATACATGTACTGTATGGTTTTATATAAATTTCATGTTCACAGCAGTTTTATATATATTATATAAGGATGTAAAAGTATTGGATTTTTATTGTAGACCTTTATTGCACATAGTTTTTACATGTTTGAGATGTATCGTATCGATTGTAATGGCATTTTGCTGAACAATAAACTTGAAACTTGGAAACTTGGTACCAAAGATTGTCAGAAATTATCCCAACTCTTTGTATCTTTCACTACCAGGATAGTGGTCTCCCCTGTTTCTAAGCAATGCCATATCACGTGGTTGGCATCTTGTATTATTCCCCTTTCAGAAGCACAATAAGGAGCTTCCCAGTCCTTTCCATGGCCATTTCGCCTGTGGTATGGCTACTTTTGTGACTTCTTTTTATGTGTTGGCTGCTGACATTTGCTCTGCTGCCACTTGGAGTACCACAAAGTCACGTAAAGATGATGGTCTGGACATAATTTCTTGTAGATGAGCCAGCTTTGGTCTTGCTGTTTTGCAAGGCCTCCTGTGTTCAGGTCAGATAGATCTTTCGTGCCTGCCTCTGTATTGCCTGGAAATTGTTCCACAGGTAAGGGTCAGTGGAGGAAGATGTCCACAAAGAAGATAGTTCAGTTACTTACCATAACTGTAGATCAAGGATATCTCCTCCATTTGAGCCACAACTCACCCTTCCACCTTGCCCCTTCACTACTTTAGGTAGTGTCTGCTAGAAGGCTTGCCTGGTCTTGAACATTCTGTACTCTCCCCCTGCCCCTCTGCCCTGTAAGGGCTACATTATCTGGTACTATCCCATCTCCCATTTGTCTGGTTTTGGTACCACTTTGTCCCTGCCAGTATGATACATCTTCTAATCTTGTCTCTGGCAGGGAACTGAGAAATGATGGGGCCGTTCACATTATATAGGTATTGTCGACATACATCAACATGGGTGGCCCCAGCTGGCAAAGGTTTTTGAGTGGTCCTGACACCGACAGCTTACAGTTCCATAAGTTTGGCTCAAGAAAGGAGATTCTCTTGAAGATCTGAAGTTCTGGTAAATAACTGAACTTTCTGAGCTGGAGACAGTTAGTTAGGCTCCAAGTACTGCTGGTCAGTTTGAAACCATTACTTACTCCATGGTTTTATTTTATGAGCAGTTCCTTCCATAAGACTGCAGAGTGCCAAGAGCAATCTTTGTTGAGCTGGTGCACACAACTGGAGCCATGACTGACCTTGACAGGACTGTTAAGAAACTTGCAGTGGTATCCCAACCTTACCACCATTTTTATGACATGTAGTTGTAGAAGAAACCTTTCTTTCCATAAAAGGATTAGCTTGGCTTCTAACACATTGGTCACTTCAACCATCACTGTGCTAGTGTGACCTCTTCACATAAATCAAACATACTAAATTTATTTAAAATCTGTGGTTTTTACAACTTATCAATCCTGCCATGAACCTCAGTTTCTGTCTTGTGCACTGCTGCCTCCTTACTTAATGTCTGCAGAGAGACTCAAGTACATCATATAGTGCTGGACAGATATGATAGTTTATAAAATAGGGTTGTGATCAGCCTAGTAGTGTCAATAGTAGTAGCATGTTGGACACAGGTTCACACTCAAACCCAGCAAGAAACTCTGGACCAGTGGAGTATTGCAGCATATTCAGACTCCAGGGGAGGGGAGGGGAGGGGAGTGGGGACACAACTGCAGTAGCACCTCTTACAACAGATGGAGGCATGACATAAACAGCATAGGTGACTACAAGTTGTCATTTTGTGCCAGCCCGTGGCACTGAGGGTTGAGGCGCTGGACACCACACTTCACACCACGCTGGTGACCTGAGTTTGGGAACATGCTTGGGTGTCGGGGGTCAGCAGGGGAGGGAGAGTATCAAGCATCGGATGGACTGCTCTCCTCTCCCTGGAAAGGGATCCTGGGTGTCTCTGGCATAGTAGAGACCCCTGGTGGACACCAGAGGTGCTACTAGCACAGAGCAGCTAAGAGGGAGGAGCGTGGCAGATGTCTATGGGCAGCTGTGTTGACGTCATTGCTCAGCTGCGCTCCTGGGGAAAACAACCAGAGAAAATCCCTTGCCGTGCTGGTAGGAGACAGTGCGGTTCAGTGGTGGGGCTCCATGCCCAGTGTCAGGCCATCTGTGGTGCTCCTGGTCTCCTTCCTCCTCTCTGGTCACTCCATTAGATTGTAGATAGAGTGCCAGAGAGGTTGGCGGTCCCACCCCGGGGGCTCAGAGCTGGGAGATCAAGTGGCCAGATGAGGTAGGAGGAGCGTCAGTGGATTGGTGAGTGCCAGAGTTGGGGGTTTCAGGCGGGCAGCAGAGCCATCACCGAGTAACCACTCCCGAGAGAGTCCAACAGGGTGAGTACATAAATAAAGTCTACAAAAAAAAAGTTGTCAGTTTGCCCCACCTAGAGGAGTGGTGCTGAAGGCATCTCTATATCACATGGCGCTAGGGGACAGAACAAGAAAATGTGCTGGCCTAGTGGCTCAGGTGATACCCCCCTCCAATCATAGGGCCTCTGACAGCCCTTGACCATGCCACCATCATACTAAATAGACTGCTTCCTCCTTTCGAAGTAGGAGTCCCCATAAATCAGAGACTTCGAACTGCAAAGGCACTGGGTGAAACAGAATGAGGATTCATTGGCCTGGCTTATGGATATTTGGCAGTCAGAAGGTATGAGATACTGAGACCATGCTGGGGCAAAAATAAAATGGGATCTTGCAAACTCTGCTTCTTAAGTGGTCAAAACCTGGTCACATGATGAGAAAAGGGGTCAAAAAGTCATTCCCCCTCCTCCAAACAGCTCAGAAAGGACCTAAAACAATTGATTCTAAACCAAAAGAAGGTTAATAACTTTTGAAAAGAGATGGGTCACTTTCTGGCCAGAGCACAGAGCAGCACTGAGGGGCTAGAAAACTAGACTTTAATATGCCAAGGAAGAGCTGGAATCCAAGATGGCAGCAGGAGCAGAAGACAATGTCAAAGCCTTCTTCCAGTCTATAAATAAAAGGAAGAAGTTGCAGGAGAGGATTGAGCTATTGAAAATGGAGAGGAAGGAGTCTGCAATGGAGCCAGCGAACATAGAAACATGAAAGCTGTTGTCAGATAAGGACCTTTTGGACCACCTAATCTGCCCAGTTTTCCCCTGCCTACTGTGCCACCGCAGACCCTACTTGATATACAGTTGTTTCCTCCCCTTGCCTTACTACTAAGGTCCCCTTGTATCTTTCCCATGCATGTTTGAATCCTGTCACCATTTTGGCACCACCTCTACTGGAAGGCTGCTTCAGGCATCCACCACCCTCTCTGTGAAGAAGTAGTTCATCACATTTCCTCTGAGCCTTCCCCCCCCTCCAACTTCATAGTGTGACCTCTTGTCCTCGAGCTTCTTTTTCTATGGAAAATGCTACCTTCCTGTTCATTATTAATACCTGTTAGGTATTTGAATGTTTCTATTATATCACCCCTTTCCCTCCTGTCCTCCAGAGAGTACATATTAAGTTTCTTGAGTCTCTTTTCATAGGGCTTTTGATGCAGGTCCTGTACCATTTTGGTAGCCCTCCACCTTATCAATGTCCTTCCAGAGGTGGGGCCTCAGAACTGGACACAGTCCTCAAGGTGGGGTCTTACCATTGATCTGCACTGGGGTAATATTACCTCCTTCTTCCTACTGGTGATACCCCTCCTGATGCACTCGAGTGTCTTGCTAGCCTTCCCCACTGCCTTATCACACTACTTGGCTACCTTCAGGCCATCAGAAATTATTACCCCCAGGTCTCTGTCCTGTTTGGTGGTTGCCAGTACTTCCCTTCCCAACTGGTATGTAGCCCCTGGGTTTCTGCCCCCCAGGGATCAGTGCCAGGCCCTCTTCTTTTCTTGCTTTTTATCAATCAACTGCCACTGGTGACCTCTCATTGCCAAGCCACTCTATATGCAGATGATCTGGTGCTAGTGGCCCATTCCCCCAATGTTGCAGCACTAAACCAGAGCCTGACTGATGATTTCAGCAGAGTCCTGGCCTGGGTTACTCACCATAGGCTGGTGTTGAACCCTAATAAAACACAGGCCATGCTTTTTGGCTCCACGGCCAAGATAAAAGCCTCATCATCCTTGCTAAACATAACCTGTGATGGTGGACCTGCTACAATGGTGAACTCAATCAAATATCTTGGGGTTACTTCTTGACCCTCAACTTGACATGGGGAGTCATATCCTCAACATCTGTAGAAGCACACATTGTAAGCTTCATTTGGCCTATAGGGCCAAATACAACCTGACCCTGGGCTAGACTTGCACTTGCAAGAGGAGTGCTTTTTCCTCCTCAGCTATGGATCCCACCTGTTGCCCGTCCCCCAAATTCACCTTGCCCGTGGAACACGGCATATAACAATATTTGTTGGTTTACACTTGCTGTCCCTAAACTCACCCATCGCTGTGATCTCTATGATAAACTCTGCTGGTTGCCTCCAGCTGAATACCTGGTTGATTGTTGGAAGCTTCTCCAAGAAGGTGCTTGCTTCTGGCTCCCTCAGGGACTGGTGAATCTCCTCCCAAAATGGACACCATGCCCTCACAAGCTTAGGTCCCAGTCTGCTGGACTGCTCAAAGTCCCTTCCACCGGACTCTTATGGGGACCGAGACTTTGCTGTTTACGTCCAGACTCTGGAACTCTCTTCCTGATCATGTCCGCATGGCCCCTCCCATGGGATCTTTCGCCTCCCCTGTGGTTGCACTTAAAATTATCATCGTGTGTGACTGCTTAAGCCTCGTAGTGAAATGTTTTCTGACCTAATCCTGCTGTCACTAATGTCAATCTATGTAATCCTGTTATGGGGTGTAATTGCTGCTTGTGCATTTGTTTTTCTACAATTGTTAGTACCTCCTGTAATAAGTTGTTCCTTCTAAGTTGCCTTGTATGTATCTTGTATGTTTTGTACTCTCCCTGGTCGTTCCTGAAAATAGGCATATTACTTGTCTAGTGTACCTACCCGGTAAACAAAAGCTAAATAAACAAAAGCTAAATAAATAAATAATGTGTATTCCTTGAAAGACAGAAGGGACGTCGGGATATGATTGAGACCTTTAAATACCTGAAGGGCATAAATAGGGTTAGCACTGGGAGTATGTTTCAATCGAAGGGAGAGGGGATAACTAGGGCACACAGTATGAAGCTGGAGGGTGGAAGATTCCAGAGGGAAGTGAGAAGGTACTACTTTATGGAAAGAGTGGTAGCAGCAAGGAACATACTCCCAGAGCATCTGGTCTCACAGACATCGATGGAGTGCTTTAAAAGGGGATGGGATAGAGTAAAGGGCAGAATAAGCATTGGAGCTGACCTGACCTAACGGTTGAGCTCTGTAAAGGAGAAGAAAGGTGACAGTGGTGATTGGGGAGGGGAGGTGGCAGCACTGGTGTAAACCATGAACTGCAAATCAAGCAGAAGAGATAGACCTTTTTGGCCCTTATCTGCTGGCTTTTTTTGTATGTTCATAAATATATACCCCCTTCCAACTTCATTGCATGTCCCCTTTTTCTTGTGCATCTTTTCCTCTGAAAAATACTCCCCTCTTGTACCTTATTTATTCCTGTGAGGTATTTATAGATCCTCATCAAGGATACTGCCTCCATTTGGCCACACCTTTGGAACTGTAAGCCATTGGCATAAGGACCTTCTGAAAACTTTGGTGATTGCGCTAGATAAAGACTACTACTCCTCATGTCCATCCTCACATCTGAGGCCTCTTCCTCCCTGACTAATGAACCCTCTGGTACCTCTACTACTTCCTGTCTCCCACCCAAACTCACTCCCCCCCCTTTTTTCCTGTCCCCTCTCACTTACTCTCCCGCTCACCACCTTTCCCTCCTCTCTAGCCTCCTTTTGGCGCCTAATGGTCACCCTCTCCCTGGAAGTTTCCTTAACCTTGAAATTGTCTACTAGCTTGAACCTGTTATAGCTTGTTTTTCTATGAAACTTAAAAACGTTGTGCCTTAAACTGTTAATAGCAAATTTATGATGTAACTTTCCTGTCTGGTTTTACCTGTAATGTGTATCATGCTTTGTTAAATGTTCTTTGTGACGTGGAACCTTTGTAAAAGAGCCCTGGCTCAAAGGTATTAATTCCTAGACTAATAAACTAAACTAAACTAAACTTTGCCTAGCTGTGGGCTGCCCATGATAATGTGCAACATTGGTGCATATAAAACATGGTGGCCCCCTCACTCCTCAGTTCTTTCTTTTGCTGTCAACACGCTCATCGGACCTGGAGAGAAAAAACCTCCATAACTTTGTTACATTGCTGTTTGTTTTGTTTCCAACTTTAATTAAATTTTATTTCTATCGATGTTGTCCCTGTATGCCATCATCAAAAGAACCTTTGTTTAGGTTTTGTACCTCCAGTTACAATACTTACAAGGATGATATCACACCTTGTGTGTTTGTTGCTTGAGCCTGTCCCACAATGTGAGGGCCTGCAAGATCTGCCAGGGATTTAACCAGGCCACAAGGAGATGACGGAGGAAGGCCTTGGAGACTTTCACTGCCCTAAAAGCAATAGAGGTTCAGGTGAAAGCTGCGGGATCCAAGCTGGCTTCTCCCTCTCAACTACTCACCCTGGGAAAAGAAGCACCCTGGCAAGTCGTCAACTGCATCGCCATCATTGAAACCCTCCTCTATTACCTCCTAGTCTTTTGGTGGCCAAAAAGTCTATTACTCGTAGATAGATGACCAGCACAATTCCAACAGTATCAGAATGGAGACCTATCATGTCCAAATTGTATGCTATAGAAAACCTTAATGCTAAAATTCAGGGTAATTCAGTCCATTCACAGAAGAAAGAGTCCTGAAAGAACTCCTAAAACTCAAGGTGGACAAAGCAATGGGGCCTGACAGGATTCACCCCAGAATCCTAAAAGAACTAAGGGAGGACCTAGTGACACCACTGACCACGCTTTTTAACAAATCATGGCAGGATGGGGTGGTACCTGAGGACTGGAGGAGGGCAGATGTGATTCACCTTCACGAAAGTGGGAGTAAGGCAGAAGCAGGAAACTACAGACCTATAAGTTTGACCTAAGTGGTAGGAAAAATGATGGAATCACTTCTGAAAAAAAGAATTGCTGAGTACCTAGAGGCCAGCAGGGCACAGGACCCAAAGCAGCATGGATTTACAGCAGGAAGGTCATGTCAGATGAATCTAATTGATTTCTTTGACTGGGTGACCAAAGTAATAGACCAGGGAGGGGCTGTGGATATGGCCTACCTAGACTTTAGCAAGGCATTTCACACAGTCCCGCACAAAAGATTAATAATCAAGTTAGCCAGCCTGGGAGTGGGTCCCAGGGTGGTAGCCTGGGTAGCAAACTGGCTGCACAACAGGACACAGAAGGTAATAGTGAATGGAACACATTCTGAAGAAAGGGGTTACTAGTGGAGTACCTCAGGGCTCAGTACTGGGTCCAGTCCTCTTTAACATCTTTATAGGTGACATTGCAGAGGGTCTGGAGGAAAGGTATGCCTCTTTGCAGATGACACAAAGATCTGTAACAGAGTTGATACACAAGAGGGTAGAAAAGATGAGAAGGACTTGGCAAGGTTGGAGGAATGGTCAGACATATGGCAACTTAAATTCAATGCAAAGAAGTGTAAAGTAATGCACCTGGGAAACAAAAACCCAGGTGAAGAGTACACAATAGCAGGGAAGGTACTAACAACAACAAAAATGGAAAGGGAGCTGGGGGTAGTCATATCAGATGACCTAAAGGTGGGTAAGCAATGTGAAAAGTCGGTAAGGAGAGCCAGGGGGATACTGGGATGCATAGGAAGGGGCATCACAAGTAGAAAAAGAGAAGTGGTTATCCCACTATACAGACAGTTGGTGAGACCCCATCTGGAGTACTGTGTGCAGTTTTGGAGCCTCATCTACGCAAGGACATAGACAGGATGGAAGCAGTCCAGAGGAGGGCAACTAAAATGGTGCAGGGTCTGCAGCAGAAACCATATGAAGAGAGACTGAGAGAGCTTAATATGTATACTCTTGATGAAAGGAGGGACAGGGGGGACACGATAGAAACTTTCAAGTACCTCAAGGGAATCAACAAAGTCCAGGAGGGTAGCATCTTTCAGAAAAAGAGATGTGGAAGAACAAGGGGGCACAATTTAAAGATAGAGGGGGGATGGCTCAGGGGTAATGTGAGGAAATTTTTTTCACAGAGAGAGTGGTGGATACATGGAACCACCTACCTGCGGAGGTCGTTGGATCTAAAACAGTGGGGGAATTCAAACATGCATGGGACAGACATAAGGCAATTATAGTGGGGGGTTGCAGGAAGTAGGCTGTTGGTTAACTAGAATCTTCAGCTTATCCAGTAGGTAGGAAAATGGGCAGACTGGGTGGGCCAAGTGGTCCTTATCTGCCGTCAAAGTCTATGTTTCTATGTTTCTAACATACATGATGAAATGGCAGAAATGGGTTTTCTACCAGGCTGTGGTGGATCCACACTTCTGTCCCTAGTTTTGGTAGAGTTGTTAAGGGAGGTACCGGGGGGAGGATCAAACAATTTTAGAAGAGCTGAGGGAAACGAGAATTTAATTAAAGAGGGAGGGCCTAACTGAGAAAGAGGAAATCCCTCAACCAGTTATATTAGATAAGAAGGAACAAACAAAACGTAAGGGGCAAATAAGGTATGATGCATATAAAAAGGAGTTGGAGCTTTGCCTTTCGAATGGTCTCTGACCAAAAAGTTGCATAATTTTCATATCAAACATTTAAGCCTCAGGGTGAATTACATAAACTGTTAATAGCATAAAATGACTCAAGATATGTGGCAATATGATGAAATGTCTGAAATGTACTCTTGACACAAGTGTAACAAAAACCTTTTAATAAAAGAGAAATAAAAAAAAAAAAAAGACATTAAAGAGGACTGTTCTCAGTACTGAGTCCTGAGGCACCCTGCTGGTCACCATCCTTCCCTGAAGTCAACTCTGTTTACCGCCACCCTCTGTTGCCTATCCTTGAACCAGTTTCTCAACCAGTTTACCACCTTAGGACTTACCCCTAAGTTGCCCAGTTTCTTTATGAGTCTCCCATGTGGAACTGTGTCTTACTGAAATCTAAGTAGGTCACGTCCATCGCCCCATCCTGATCTGCTTCCTTGGTCACCCAGTCAATGAAATGTATCCGAGTTGTCTGACTTGCCCCCATCCCCCAAAATGAATCTGTGCTGCCTGGCATCTTATGACCCAGTGGATTCAAGATACTTCACAGTCCTTTCCTTTAGCAGGGACTCCATTAATTTCCTCACCACCAATGTCAGTCTGAAGGGCCTATAGTTGCCAGCCTCCTCCCTACTACCGCTTTTATGAAGTGGGACTACATTTGCCCTCCTTCGGTCCTCCGGAACCACTCCTGCTTTCAGTGTGTTGATGAGTAGGGCTGTCAGAGGTGCAGTCAGTATCTCCCTGAGATCCCTTAATTCCCTCAGTGTACCCTGTCTGGCCCCATAGCTTTGTCCATCTTCAGATTTGCAAGTCCCTTCAGAACCCTCTCTGTAAAAGGACTTGGGTCTACCTCCCTCCCTCCCTACCCCCCAGTGCACCTGCTACTTTTATGTGGTCCATCCCCTTTCCCTTTGTCTGTGAGGGCTGAGCAAAGGTATTTGTTCAGGATATCTGCATTTTCCAGCTTCTCTTCTCCACAGTCCCCCCTGCCCTTTTTTAACCTCACTATCCCTCCTCTAGTGTTCTTCTTTTCATGTATGTACCTAAAAAATGTCTTGTACGATGACAACACGGGTTCGGGAACAAGCCAGAGCCATTGGAGGGCCAGCTGGGGAGAGGAGGATCTCCCTCTGGATGCTCTTCTCCTCTGAGGGGGAGGGTTCACTGCTCCGCTGTGCTACTGCCACCTGGGTGATCATGGTGGTGGTTTGGGGGGAGAGTGTGACACAGGGGAACTTGAAGCAAGCATCAGTCTGTTGGCTGCATTGGTTTGCCAACCACCAATGCCGCAACACACTCCTGGGGGAAGGGCGGGTCTAAACATAGGAAAATTGGGACTGGAAGGCCAGATGAAACCCCTGCCTGCCACCCACCATGTTCACAACTGGACTCAAACCACCCTGGCCGGAGGTCCTCCAGGTCTTCACCTCTGCTGTGGGTGACCAGATGGACAGCAGGGAAAGTAGCTGAAGTGGCAGAAAGTGACCCTGGCCCGGGGGGGCCAGGGGACAGCACAGCAGTGCATCATGGGTGGGCCATGAGGCTTGACCAGGTGAGTGGTTGGGTTTCAGTGAACGGGAACCGGGATTGGCAAAGGGTGGAAGGAGGACCCAACTAGTGCTCTGGGAGGTGAAACAAAGTTGAAAAAAGTGTATTTTTCCTTCAGTTACCCCTTGGGCTATTTTATCCTTAGCCTGTACCTTTTGGGCTCCTCACTGCTTTCCCTGCTTCCCTCTGCTTCTCCTGATATATCTCCCTGTCCTCATCTCTTTGCATGTCTTCATACCTTCTGAATGCTGGCCTTTTTTTTTTTCTGTAGACTCTTTTCCCCTCCTTAACTGGCTCTAAGGCATCTCTCCAGAGGACCCATGGGGACTCATGCCTCCACCGCCCGCTTGAACCCTTGCCCGACTGGGAAATCGGGTATGATGGGTCCCCCCCTCCCCCAGGTCCATTGAGAGAGGCAGGGACCACGGAGAGCCCTATTGAGTTTGGGCCAGCATTGGGCAAGTGGGCATGGCCACAGGGCTCCTTCTTCACCTCCTCATCACCAGAGATTTTCCTTTGTTCGCTCCCTCCCCCAACGCAGGATGTGCAATACCGTCCAGCATGAGACATGGACGATCCCACCCATGCCACAGGAAGGCCACCTGACGTCGCCCTTAGATATGTGGTCCCCAGCTGCTGTGCCCCCAGTATCCACTGGGAGCCACTAGCGCTGTGGGACATAAACTCCCCCCTCCAGGAGAGGAGAGCAGTCGGATGCTCAATCCTTCTCCTCCCCAACCGACCCCCAGCACCTGGGTCACCAGCGTGGCACGAGGTGTGGTGTCCAGCGCCTCAACCCTCAGCACCACCGGACCTTTTAACCTTCAGCTTTTCTGCCACTTCCTTTGAGAACCATAGCGGTCTCTTTTTTTCCCCCTTGTTTTTGCTCACTTCCTTTGCACAGAGGTTTGTTACCTTCACTATGCCTTCCCTTAATTCTGCCCACTGTTCCTCCACTCCACTCAGGTCATCCCCCCCCCCCCCACCTAGGTCATCTCTGAGGCATTCACCCATTTTTTCTATAGACTGCCCTCCTGAAGTCCAGGACCCTAGTCTTTATGTGGTTTGCTTTCATCACCGTCCTTATGTTGAAACACACTGTACAGTGATCACTGGTTCCCAGGTGGCCTTCCACATTGATGTCTGTGTAACCCCCCCTTGGGGGCTTACCTCATTTGCTCCCGGTTTGCCCCCATAATGGCGGGAGTTCCATTGGCCCCCTTTGTCCTCCATCACAACCCAGGTTTTTGTTGTCTCTTGGTACCTTCTGACCCCCCGGAGCAGCTTTGCAATTGGGTTTGGCCTGGCTGCGCTTGGAATGTTGGTCACAATTCGCTGCCACTCTGTGCTCCTTCACCGAGCAGGCAGGCAACCTCGCATGTGCTTAAAAGCACTTTAAAGTTTCTGACCGCTGTTTGCGGTCAAAAATAGGGGGTGTTTCTTGGTCCCGATTCCCCTGTTTAGTTATTGGGGACTGGAGACCACAGCCAGGCCATTGAGAGGCCATTATTTGGGGAAAAAATGTTTAAGTTAAACTAGGACACATAGTGAGGGCTCATGAATGATTCATGAGCCTTCATGCATATTAATGAGGAGCTGTTTGCCGCTTTGTGGGTCAGTGTTTTCGACAGCAGCGACAGCCTGAGTATTTGATACAAACATTCATGAGTGGTATTGTATGAAAGGGCACTGTTGGGCTACCAGACAGTGGGGGCACCATAAATAAAGGACATTTTCCATGGCTGCAGCAGGGCTCTGAATGTAGAACTGCATGGAACTGCTACTGGACTGAATGAGGGCTGACATTTTGTTGATACTTTAACCTCATCCAGCAGCCAGTCCCCTTTCTAGTTGCCCAAAATGGTGCCAAAGGACCTCTAGGAAGGGGAGTTTCCTAAATTCAGGTGCCTAGATCATGCTCCAATGGACAATTAGGAGGTGTTGATCACTATGGTTATTGATGATTAGTTGGCTTGAACAGTCAATCAAGAGGCTGCATTCCCGAGAGAAAAGCTGAAGACTTTTGGGTTCGAGTCAGTCTGTTCCCTGGCTCTTCTTGAGCTAGGAGGATTCTGTGTGAGAGGAACTGGACTGTCAGAGGCCTTGCTCAGGTCTCAGTGTTGTATTTGGAGGCTGAAAATAAGTACCTTAAACACATCAGGGTCTTGGTAGGAAAAAAAAAAAACATGCACCACAGAAATTTAGGCCTTCTCTGTTTACTTCCATTCAGCACAGACAAAAAGGGGAACACTTACCTCAACACACACAGGAAGAGTTACAGGAAATACATTTCTTAAAGCTGTACTGTCTAACAGTTCTTAAAGCTGTACTGCATATAACAATCCCTTCTGTCTTAGCTATAAAGTATGTAAGTCAATAATTCAGAAGTAATATGAAACTATTAAAGTTATTACTGCAATGTCCCTTTTAGTCAGTCTATGTGATTAGACTATATCTCTACAAGTCCATTCTCTTTGGTGGACGTCTTACACATCCTGACTGACGTAGTAGGACTTGAGGCTGTTGCACTGGAATATGATTAGCATCAGCCACATCTTGTTTCAATTGCTGTGGTTCCACTATCTCTTCCTGTTCTTGTTCTGGAAGAAATAATGCTGGATAACTACCCTGACTTTGGGTATCCCTTTTTTGTTCTGTCTCAATTCTAGTACGTAATTGGTACACATGTTTTTTCACTCTTCTCTGGTTAGTCAGTTGAACAGTATAGACAACATTTCCGAACTTTTTTTCTACCATGCCTTCTATCCATCTCTTCAGGCCTGCATACATCCTGACCCACACAAGAGCATTGGGTTTGAAGGATCTGGTCTTATGAAACATTTCAGTTACTAACTTATAGCCTAGAGGGTGAAGAAGGTCCAACTGAGTTTGAATCTGACGGCCAAACAACAGTTCTGCAGGGGATATTCCCGTGACACAATGTGGTGTTGTTCGATACATCGCAAGAAAGTCCAAAAGGGCTGTTTGTATTGCCGTCGGTGTAGTAGGATTAGTTTTGTCCATACTCTTTTTAAAAGCCTGAATCAGGTGTTCCGCTTCGCCATTTGAACATGGATGGTAGGGAGGTGAGAAAATATGGCAGATACCATGTTGCTGGCAAAATGCTTGGAATTCAACAGACATGAACTGTGGTCCATTATCTGAGACAATCACTTGCAGAAATCCATGGGCAGCAAAGATAGATTTCAAAACTTTAATGGTACTCTCAGTAGTTGTCGAAGACATTGGATGAATTTCTGCCCATTTACTATAAGCATCAGTTAAGAGTAACCACTTGGAATTTAAATAAGGTCCTGCGAAATCAATATGCAACCTTTGCCAGGGTTTTTCAGGTCATTCCCAATGGTGAACTGGAGCTCTTGCCAGATTTCACATTGATACAGCAAAACCTTTGCATCTTTGCACAACCTGGTATATGTCTCTGTCAATGGAAGGCCACCATATGTGAAGTCTGGCTAGGGATTTCATTTTAACAATGCCTGAATGGCCCACATGCAAGAGAGTCACCACATTTGAGTGATAACACTGGGGTACTATGACACACAATCTCCATACAAGACACCCCTCAGCAATGGACAACTGCTGTCTCTTTGTATAGTAGGGTTGTAGTTCAGCTGAACAAGTAGTGCCTTGCAGCCAACCCTCAAGAGTATACTGATGCACTTGTTTTAAAATTGCATCTTGACCAGTCACTTTTGCAATGTCCTTGGCTAGTACTGGAAGCTGATCTAACTGTTGTAACTCCATTGCACACAGAACAGTAGAGTCCTCCATATCTTTGAATTGCATTGGAAAACTATCTGGCCCCATCTGGCATACTAATGGTTCCTCTTTAAGTTTCACATCGAACTCCATTTCTCTGGATATGTGTAACCTTGACAAGGCACCCACATTTCCATGCTGGTTTGTTGGTTGATATGTAACCTTGAAATTATAGGCAGACAAAATGAATGCCCATCACTGAAGTCGGCTAGCAGCTGTCTCTGGAATTCCTTTTTCTGGACTGAAAATTGTCACTAGTGGCTTGTGATCCATGTTCAGGTGAAATTTGTGACCTAGCAAGCATTGGCGGAATTTCTGGACTCAAAACACAATTGCTAATGCCTCTCTGAATCTGGGCATAATTCCTTTCAGCTGCAGTGAGTTTGCATGGGCTATTGGCTTCTCCACTCCTTCTGGATCTGTATGGAAAAGGACAGCTCCAATATCCCGCAGGACACAGGCCAATGTGATAGGTAAGTTAGGGTCATAATGAATTAAATTACTCACATCGGTTAGAGAGAGCTTGATGACTTGAACTCCTTGCTGTGGCCCTTGGTCCACTTCCACGGAGTACCTTTATGTAACAGTTCATTTACGATAGCACATTTAGTGGCTAAGCCAGGTATGAAACGGTCATAGTAGTGCACCATACCCAAGAATGAGCGCAACTCTGAAACATTCTATGGTTCAGGCATGTGCACAATGGCTTCCACCTTTTCATCATTTGGATGAATTCCGTTTTTGTCAATAATGTGACCTAAGTATGTGACACTTGGTTGGCAAAATTGGCATTTTTCTCTCCCGAGTCTGAATCCACTCTGTTGCAGTCTCTCTAAAGTCTTTTGTAAATTAAGTAAATGTTCAGCTTCTGTCTTGCCTGTGACAATGATGTAATTCAAATAACAAGCAACACCTGGTATATCACCCACTGTTTGCTCAATCACTTTTTGAAAAATAGCAGGTGCAGAACTAAAGCCAAAACATAACCGTTTGTACTTGTACAGTCCTTGGTGTGTATTAATCATGACCAATTTCTGAGAGTCTGTATCCAGCTCCACTTGAAGGTATGCATCAGCGAGGTCCAGTTTAGAGAACCCCACACCACCATTTAGTCTATGAAAACGTTTCTCAGGTAAGGGTAAAGGAAATACATCTGTGCTAAGTACTGGATTAAGTGTCGCCTTAAAATCTCCTCATATTCGAACCTTACCACCTGGTTTAGATACCACCACAACTGCAGTAGCCCAATCTGAACTTGAAACCTTTTCCAGCACACCTGCTTTTTCCAGTCTGTCCAATTCTGCCCCAACCACCGGTTTTAAGGCAAAAGGAAGTTTCCATGGTTTACAAAACTTAGGGACTGCATTAGGCTTTGTAACTAGCTTGGCTTTAGCTGTTGTGCAACCTCCTAGGCCTTTCCACAACTCTGGATACATGTCTAGAATCTCCCCAAGGTTGGGCGGGTTATTGCTTTGTGGTACCTGGACAGCAGCAAGTAGGCCAAAACCTGCTGGATCAATATGAATGTTTAGAAGAAACTGAGTGTCTCTGCCCAAAATGTTGACACTCTTTTTTGAAACCAGAAAAGTTAAAGGTGTATTAGGAGAATCAGTCCTGCGTACTAAAGTAGTAAACAAGCCCAGTGGCTGATTTGGTTGCCCTTCAAATGCACGCAGCAACTTATTACAAGGAGACAATGGTGACTTATCCAGATCAGACCATGTTTGATGGTTAATAAAAGTAACTGGGGAAGCAGAGTCTACCATTAAATGCAGCTGACACCTCAGTTGTGAAAATCGAAGTAACACATACAAAGGAGGAACATCGTTAGTCTGCATTTGTGATGCAATAGGAACTGTCTGTGCTCTCTGAACTGATCACTGCAGTTCTCCTGCTTCTTTTTTTTTTTCTTGACTCTTTTTCCCTCCAGTCATGGATTGGGGGAACTCTCTCAGGCATCCCAGCCTTTATGCCTGCCCGCCTGAAATCCGCTACGGTCTGTTGCTCTCGCATCCCCAACCCCGCTGCCAGCACCCCCGGTTTAACCCGCCCAGGGAGGGTAGCCCGACTCCAACTTGGGCTCCTTAGAAGGCAGGCTCTGGCAGCGGGTAGGGCCAGAGGAGGAGGTATGAGGCCCCAGCTGAGTCAGATCCTGCGCTGGGCGTTGAGGATAGGTGCCTTCGCCTATCCCTCCGATCTGGGTTTTACCATTTTCTTGGCTAATGTACATTCCCCAATGTGGGACATGCAATGCGGCTCAGCCAACCAGCTGTCCCAATGTCAACCCCACTGCTTGCTAGCTTGGTGCGTAGCAGTGCCACCGGTCTCCACTGGGGACCACTGCTGCACCGGGCCATCCCTGGATCCCTCCCCGAGAGAGGAGAGAAGTTCCTCGGATGCTCAATCTTCTCTCTCCCCTGCCAACCCCCCGCAGTCCAGGCTCGTTCCCGAACCTGGGTCGCCGGTGTGATGTGAGGTGTGGCGTCCAGCGCCTCAACCCTCAGCGTCACTGGGCCAGCTGTTCTCCTGCTTCTTTAAACTTTAGCCATATGCCCCTAACGTTTACATGCATGACACTGAACTTCTCTGAATTTGCACTGGTCCCTGCTATGCTGAGAAGACCCACATGATGCACATTTGTACTGGCCATGCAGCTTGGGTGGCGTGGTTGAATTTTTCTTTGAAAAACAGTGGTTTAGCTGTTTGAATTTGGGGTTTACTGCAGTTACTTGTACCTCATTTTTAGTGTTCATCTTAGCATGCACTTCTTCTTCTGCAGCCTCATACATTTGTGCCAACTATAAAAGTTCATCAGCAGACTTCTTGACATGTACGGAAAGTAACTGCTGAATACAATGTTCATTATTCAACCCCATAACAAACTTATCAACTAAATTAGATTCAAGATGCTCCCTGCTCCACTCACATGTGAGAGCTAAGTGTTTGATCTCAGCCAAATAAGATTGTAATGACTGACCTGGTTTCTGCTGATAAATGTAGAATTTATAATGTTCAGCCCTTGGAAAGGCTGTTAAAATGTACTGTGCATTCAATTTAGCCTTTAGCTCTTGATATGATAAATCCTCTGGTCAGTCCGGTGCACACAGACTGCATAAAAGTTTGAAGGTTTCATTCCCCAAGAAAGTACAAAAAGCAGCTCGAATAAGCTTATCCTGTAGCTCAACATTTGCAGATTGCATGGCAGGATTAAGTAATAACCACTGATCAAACTGTCTGGACCATGTATCCCAGTCTGTTCCTGTAAAAATATCAAAGCTGGCTGAACTTGCCATATAAATGTATAATTCCAGATTGCTTACTTGCCTCCAATATAGAAAGTCACAAAATGGTGTAATTCAGAAAGTTGGAGCTATGAAAATTGTCACCATCCTTGTAGCCAGTTTGTTGTATTTGGTGGCCAAAAATAAGTACCTTAAACACATCAGGGTCTTGGTAGAAAGAAAAAACATGCACCACGGAAATTTAGGCCTTCTCTGTTTACTTCCATTCAGCATAGTCAAAAAGGGGAACACTTATCTCAACACACACAGGAAGAGTTACAGGAAATGCAATTCTTAAAGCTGTACTGTCTAACAGTTCTTAAAGCTGTATTACATATAACACTCAGCTGTGGCTTGTGCTGCTGAAAGTGAGCTAAGGAGAAAAGAAAGGAGAGCTTGAATTGATTTTGAAATTCTCCAGATACTGTGAATTGTGCTGTTTTGATCGGGAAAAGTAGCTGCTGCAGAGATCCTGCACTAGTAACCCGAACTGTGCTGCTAGAACTGAGTTGACTCATTGTGGAATCTAGACGTTGCTGCAATGGACTCACTTACAGTCTGAGACTCTGAAAATAATTCTGAAGAGGCAAAGCATCTCTGGTACAGTATGCTAGCCAGGTTTGGTGGATTTGCTTTGTGGATTGACCAAAGTGACTGAGAGCTGTGTCCTAGCTGAAGCTGAGAGGAATCTTTTGTGGACAGATTAGAGCTGCAGACACTGAAGGGAACAGGGTTTGGGCTAGTCTTGGACCTCCCCTGCAGAGTTTTATCATCTGAGTGAAAATCGGAGGGCTAGCACCCATGGAAAAGTGGAACTGCTCCTTATTTTGGACAGCTGCCTGTGTTTTTTGGGACTTTTGAACTCAGTTCAGGGACTGCAGAGGACTCCCACTGCTGGGGAGTTCTCACCCAGAGCCAGAGATGGAACTCATTAACACCTTTCAAGTGGCACCCACTGTCTCAGGAGGTCACTGGCGTATGCTGGGGTGCTAGGGCATCTGTGATCCATGTGGGGAGCCAGGCTGTGGAGCCACTCCTGGGTCTGGGCCTTATGGGGCTGGTGTGGACCTGCCACTGAGCTCTGCAATGGGCAAGAAGCAGCTGAAGATGACAAGCGGCCAGACCATCAATCAAGTGGACAAGCTGCAAGACCTTCAAGCAAGACCCAACCTGTCAGGGGAACGGAGACCATCCTCCCTTCTACTTATTGCTGCATGAATTGAACAGAGCTCCACTCTCTGGGACAGCTGGAAATTGTTACGTTAACCGTTGTTGAGGTCTTCAAACAGTGAATACCCAGGATCTGGTTCCTGGATTCTGAAACAAGAGTTTATGATTCTAAATTTAAACATTCTCTCAATCTTCCAGGGCCCCAACAGCTGGCTAGTCCATGGCAGTGTCCAGAGCTGCACCACGTGGGTACCTCAGGGACTTCTTAGGGTAAACACTGGTATCAGTGGAGGTGGAATGGCCTGCAGCCCTCTATGGTTAATATTTTACTATTTGCCGCTTACTTTTCTTTTATTTCCACAGCCATTCCTCATCCAGGTATCCCTCACCTAGCCCTTACCCCCAATAAAGCTGTGAGTTTGATTGTAGAAGCTGTTGTGTCAAGAGATGTTCTTTGCATTTTACTTTCTAACTAATTTATGATATTTAGTGGGATCTTGTGTGCAGGGTGGCTGGTTGAGGAGGAAGGTAGGTGCAGTATCACAGGGGGCTGTACCATTCAGTCACGTGACCCACTTACAACTTACTCTGGGTGGAGGCACCGTGCTGTTATTCATAACTTTAGGAAAGAACCCCCAACTGTCACAGTGGCAGGACCCAAGCCCCTTAATTTGTACCACAGTCAACAGGCGGGGTAGTAACCTACTGACACACGGTGCCTGGGCTACATCTGCAATACTGTCCCTGTTAGTGAGCACCAGGTGCAGTACTGCCCCATCACAAGTGGGCTCCCTGACTAGCTGTCTGAGAAATGTCCCCTGCAGGGATTCCAGGATGTTCCTGCTTCTAGCTACATCTGGGAGGCTCCAATCTGCATCCAGCAGATAGAAGTCCTGCACCAGCAGCATATCCCCTTTTTCTGCCATTGTGCTAATAGCTTCCACCAGTGCCTTATCTAGATTCTTCCCCTGTGTTGGAGGTCTGTAGATCATTCCAGTGCAAATAGTGACTCCAATTCCTGTATTCAGGGTGACCCACAGTACCTCCAACCCCTCCATTTCCCACCTGGATTCTCTGTGTCTCTATAGTTCTTATACCCTTGCTTACATACAGCACTACCCCTCCTTCCTTCTTTCTCACCCTCTTTCCTGAACTGAGTATAACCTGGTATTGCCATGTCCCAGTCATGGTTTCCTGTGCACCACGACTCAGTAATGGCCAAAATATCCAGATCTGCCTCTGCCATGCTGGCCTATATGTCAGAATTTTATTTCCTAGACTTCTTGCATCTGCACACATGACCTTCTACACTTTTTCATTTCACCTGCTACCCTCCCCCCTTTTTCCTTGCCTCCTTTTCCCTTCTCTGTTTATAACTCATGTTCCCATCTCATTTGTCTTCTATCACACTACTTTTTTCTTTATTTTGCATCCTGTGAGATTTACTTCCCCTTGATTCCTTCTTTCTCTCTGCTTCAGTCTGTTGGTGGGGAGCAGTTTATGCCTCCCTGATTCCTTCTGCCACCCCTCTCAGCTAGTTTAAATGTTTATCAAAGTAACATTTAAACCATCCACTGAGGACTGCAGTTCCCTTCCCAGATGAATGCAGGCCATCACCCCTGTATAGGCTCTTATCCCTCCAGGTTGGTCCCCGGTCCCCAATGTTGCTGAACCCCTCCTCTCTACACCATTCTTTCAACCACAAGTTGAACTTCCTGTTGTGGAGAACCCTATCCTCCTACCAGTCATAGGCAGGTAGCACCTTAGTGAATGCCACTGAGCACACTACCTGCCTATGATTCCTCCCAAACTCCCTAAAACTTCCCTGCATAATTCCAGCCCCATCCCTAGTCAGGTCATTTTTCCTCAGGTGCACAATAACATCCAGCTCCCCCTTCTGCCCTGCTGCCCTAGTGATCCTTAGGATCTGCTTTCCATCCCTCCAAGCCAAGGCACCAGGTAGGCACCTCAAGTCCCTCTTTCCCTTCCTTCCTCCTCCCAAATCTACCCTCTTAATGATTAAGTCCCCTGCCAGAAGTTGCTTCCTCCTCTGCTGGGGTCCTTTACCTCTCACCTTCGGGCCTTCCCTACAGAGGACCCGCCACATCCTCTCTGGCCACTACCATGGGTGCCTCCTTCTGGCAGTCCTGTCCTGCCACAGCGGCGAATGAGTTTTGTAGTGGCACAGGCTGAGGAATGTGCCCCCAATCCACCGCCACCACCCTCCCGGAGTCCACTACAGTCCAGCCAGCCCTCCTCCTAGTAGTAGCAGTAGTAGTAATCTTCATTTTTAATTAGTACTTTTCTCTCCTTCCTCCTCATGGCAGCCTCCATCTGATCACCCCTCAGCCCCGTCACCCGGCTCCTCCAGGAGTCTTAACTTAAGCCGTCCCTGGCTTTGGGATCAGCTGCCCAGCCACCAGTGCGGAGCCTGTAGGGTGTTGATCTTCATCCTGCCACCGCAAGGTGTTTTCCATTTTCTCCCAAGACTCCCATTGCTGGGACATGACACGTCAGCACATGTACGTGGAGGCATATGCATGCTGCGGAGTCCTGCAGCACCCACCTTTCTGTTGGCACCCCTGACTGTCCTACCCTCCGGCCTCCACCTGTGGGCAGTCCTGCAGTGGGGCAGCCAAGTTCTCTCCCCAGGAGAGGAGAGCTGTCCTCCGGATACTCAATCCTCTCCCTCCCTGGCCAACCTCTGGCAACCCACTCGGACCACGAACATGGGTCGCCGGTGTGGCAGGAGGTGAGGCATGGATGCCTCAGCCCTCCAAACTGCTGGGCTGGCCAATAATCTTTATTTATATGTATATGATTATTCTTACTGCTCTGATGTTCTGCCTTCCCACCCAAACATTGCTACAGCTCCTAATTCCCGATGGTGGCTGCTGTTCAAAGAAATAACTTGCAGATTAGTTCAAATAACACAAAGAACTTGTTTAAATCCCCTCTGTTGGTGCCTGCTGTTCCAGTAAGTGAATGTGCCATGGAAGTTCACTCTGATTCAGTTTATTTCTCCCTTGAACTTCCTGCTTTCCCCTGCTTTCACTCTGATTGGTCCTGCCTCTCTGTTATCCCACCTTCCCACCCGAACTTTGTTCCAGCTCCCAATTCTCAATGGTGCCTGCTGTTTAAAAAAAAGAATTTGCAGGTTAGTTTAAACAATGCAACTTGTTTATATCCCCCCTGTTGGCGCTTGCTGTACCAGTAAGTGAATGTGTCAGGAAAATTTTCCCCAATTCAGTTTATTTCTCCCTGGGGCTTCCTGCTTCCCCAGTTGGTCCTGCCACTCTGTGATATCCTGCCTTCCCACCTAAACTTTGCTGTAGCTTTCGATTCCCATTTGTGGCTGCCGTTTAAATAAAGGACTTGCAGGTAAGTTCACACAACACAAATATCTTGTTTAAATGCCCTCTGTTGGTGCTTGCTGTACCAGTAAGTGAATGCACAATGAAAGTCCTCCTTGTTTCATTTTTGTTTTCTCCTCTGGGCTTCCTGCTTTCCCTGATTGGTCCTGCCACTCTGATGCCCACCATCCTGCCCAAACTTTGCTCTGGCTTCCAATTCCCATTTGTGCCTGCTGTTTAAAAAAAGAACTTACAGGTCAGTTCAAACAATTCAAAGAACCTGTTTAAATCCCATTTATTGGTGCTTGCTGTACCAGTAAGTGAATGCACCTACATTTTCTCCCAGTATAATATATTGGTGTCCTCAGCAGAGAGACTCATACATGGCACATTTGTTCAGTAGCCATCTTTATTCAAACTCAGAGATAGTGGTCTCACACCACTGGACACAGACAAAGAAAAGTCCACTGGGCATGACAGGAACTTATACATTAGATAGGACTACAAATATCCATATGCATAAACTATAGCCGTGACTTTCTACCATATAAATCCATGCATATACTACACTCCTCCCACTTAGACAGAAACTGGTCTAAAATACTTCAGTAACATTTCCTAACTTCCAGGCTGAAGTAGACTTTTTGGTGCCCAGAAACAAGTTCAGAGGATTATTCTGCCCCTTGGGTAGAACTTGTCACTAACTAAATAACAGTACAAGTAAGAGTCCAGATGCACAAAGGTATAGGTTTAGTACATGACTTAAAGGTCAAGTCTTTGTGGTAGTCCTCGCTGCCTCTTGGGATAACTGTGGGCTGGAACAACTGCTGCTGGTGAAACAGGTGTTTTGTTATTATTTGGCACTGCCCTCTGTGGAACATTTATGGGCAGGAGCAAAGTTCTCTGTGTCACTATCCTCATCTGGAGTGACGTCTTCTGACACATTTGCTGGAACCTCAGAATGCAGCAGGTGATCCACATGTACGTGAACAAGTTGATGTTCCACGCAAACTGCATAGGTCAAAGGCCCATGTGTTTCAATCACCACCCCAGGAATCCAAGAAACCTTTGGATGTCTGCAGTCATGAACCATCACTCTCTCCCCAGGATGGAAAATTCATACTAGTTCTGTGGACAACTAGTCCTTCTTGTCTAAGAAAGGTCAGAGAGTCAGGTCTCTTGTGAAGTTGGGCCAGCCATTTAGGGTTAAATCTAGGATTTTAGAGAGGACAGGATCTCATCGTGTCTCTGCTGTGACATCCTGTGAAGCAATAGGTAATTCCTCGAGATGTGAAAGATGGAATACCACCATCTTCCTTCTCTATAGCATTTTTGCACGGCAGTCTCGATAATGCATCTACATTTGTGTGATCCTGAGAACGTCTGTATTCGATGTCATAGTTGTAAACCAACAAAATCAGGGCCCATCACTGCATCCTGAGTGCTGCAAGAGTTGGTATTGTGGCCTTTGTCCCCATAATTGCCAGTAGAGGCTTGTGATCTGCTAGCAGAGTGAATTTTCATCCATACAAGTACTTTTGGAACTTCTTGACACCAAAATTATGCTGAAGGCTTCTTTCTAGATCTGAGCATAGTTTCTTTTGCTTGGAGACAAGGTCCTGGAAGCAGAAGTGATCGGATGTTCCTCTCCAGAAGGTAACACATGAGAGATGATGGCAGCCCACTCCATATGGTGACGCATCGCATGCCAGCCTCAGAGGTTTGGCTAGATCATAGTCCGCTAACCATTTGCTATTTAGAAGGTGTTGCTTGCAAGCCTGGAATGCTTCCACACACTGTGGTGACCAATTCCATTGAGCTTCTTTCTGTAGCAAGTCATGGAGTGGTTGCAACAATGTGGACAAATGGGTTAGGAACCGTCCATAGTAGTTCAAGAGTCCTAAGAATGATCTTAACTCTGTCACATTTGTTGGTGTAGGTGCCTTGACTAGAGCATCCACCTTGTTCTCTGTTGGGTGTAGACCTTGGGCATTGATCTGGTAGTCTAGGTACTCAACAGAATCTTGCAGAAATTGGCATTTGTCTAGCTTCACTCTCAGTCCATACTCTGGTCAGAACTTGGTCCAGGATTGTCAGATGCTCTTTTACTCTGGATGCAGTTACCAAGACGTCATCCATAAAGCATACTACACACTCCAGTCCATGCAGTATCTGGCTCATTGTGTTCTGGAAAATGGTTGGTGCTGTGGAAACTCCATAGGCCAAGCAATGACAGCGGTAAAGTCACTTGTGGGTGTTGATGGTTAGATATGGTTTTGATTCTGGTTCCAACTCTAACTGCTGGTATGCAAAGGATAAGTCCAACTTGCTGAGGAACTTGCCCCCTGTGAGTGTGGTAAACAAGTCCTCTGCATAGGGTAATGGGTATGGGATCTGGCTCTATATAATGGTTTACTGTAACCTTGTAGTCACTACACAGCCTCACTGCTTTGTCTCACTTCAGTACCACAGCAATAGTGGCAGCCCAGTCGCTACTCTCTACTCGTAAGATGATACTATGGCTTTCGAGATAATCCAATTCCTTCTGTACCACATCCCTTAAAGTGTAAGGTACTGGTCGAGGCTTTTGGAAAATTGGAGCAGCTCCCAGTTGCACTCTGACTTTCACCTTGAAATCCTGGATTGTGCCATAGCCATTCTGGAAAATAGGACCATGTTTTTCCAAGACTTTCTTTAGTGTATCTTGTGGTGCTTTGGTCGCAGTATTTAAGCTGAAGATCTTTCCCCAGTTCAACTTGATCTGCCTGAGCCAGTTTCTTCCTAGCGATGCAGGTCTTTCTCCTTGCACTACCACCCGAGGCAAGGTCCACATTCCTCCCTCATAGGTGACTGGTACATGAATCTCCCCTAGCACAGGGATTGGGTCTCCAGAGTAAGATGAGAGCTCAATATAGGATGGCTGCAATGGGCACTGCTGAGGTTTCTCTCTATAGAGTGCTCTGGCACAAGAGATACTGATGCTCTGGTGTCAAGCTGCATGCTAACTGGGTTTCCTGCTAGCTCAATTTGGAGGTAAATTTCCTCTGCATTGGCCCGTGTTGCATAAACCATGAACAGGCACAGTGCCTCATCTTCTGTTTCAGTGATTCGGGTGCAATCTTTATGACATACTGTGCACTAGCAGTTGTGATGTACTTTTGCACACTTTCAGTATGTGACCCACTTTTCCATAGCTGTGGCATTTCTCATGCTGAAATTGGCATGTATTTTGAGGGTGATTACCTACACAACTGTAACATGGTTTTGACTTTGCAGAAGTGCCCTGTGGTGCTGGCTTCTGAAATGTTTGGTTTTGCTGATAAACAGGTGGTGGATCACTCTCTGGTGTGGAATGTCCCTTGGGTTCTGGAGTATGGGTGACCATGAGAACTCCATTTCTTTGGGGTTCAGAATGCCCTGCTAACTCCCTGGTATCCTTCCAAGTGAGCTCCAAAGCGAGGGCAGTCTCACAGGCTTTTTTGAAGGTTAAGTCCTTTTCTGACAACAGACATTTTTGATAGGTTTCTCCTTTCAGACTGCAGACAAAGTGGTCCCGGAAGGCATCTTTCAGAAACTGGCCAGAGTTAAAGGTGCTTGCCAGATGCTTCAAAGCAATGATGTAGTCGACAAGAGCTTCCCTCTCCTCTTGGTTCTGTTGATGAAATCTGAAGTGTTCTGCAATGAGAATTGACTTGGGCTTGAAATACAGTGAAAGTGTCCCTGTGACTTGGGCATTTTCCACCACTTTGAAAGGGGCAGTTAAATTCTTGAAGAGTTGGGACACTGTAGGTCCCAAAACTGCCAGGAAGACCTTTGCCTATTTGGCATCAGGAACTTAATTTGCCTGCAACCAGTGTTCAAAGTGTTCCAAGTAGGAATCAAAGTCCTCTTTTGATTCATCAAATTTTGGTACTCTGCCAGTTGCTGTCATGGTCCTGGCTGATTGGTCTGCAGTTGCAGAGTCCATAAAAAAAACCTCTTTGTTTAATTCAAAGGCTTTTTAGTATGTGCTGCAGTTTCTCTGTTATGTCAGAAGAGGCTGCTGCTGAGCTGCCTTTGCTGCTGTGGTCAGCCTTGCTATTTTCACCACTCAAGAAAAAGTTGGAGGCTGGTGACAGATTTATGTCTTGCTTGGGTTTCACATACCATGAATTCCTCTGTCTTCCTGCTTGGAGCACTGCTGGAATAGCTGGTTTCTTTTTTAAACCCAGCAAGTTAAACAGACAGTTCACACTGGTAGAGTTTTGTTTTTATTCTTGCTATATATCTATAGCTTAAGCAAGAAATTGCAGTTGACAGATTTTTAGTGTTTGCAGTAGCCTGTCTGGTAGGGAAAAATAAGCAAGTCCAACAAACCAAATCGAGTTAGCAGGTGGGGATTTCTTATGCCTTAAAAAAATTTGCATTCGCTCACGTAACATTTTCTTGCACTCATGGAAGTTATTTTGCCTTGATCCTTGTTGCCAGTATAATATATTGGTGCCTTCAGCAGAAAGACTCTTGCACGGCACATCTTTTCAGTAACCATCTTTATTTCAACTCAGAAACTGCGATCACATACCACTGGACATAGACAAAGAAAAGCTCACTGTGCATGACAGGAACTTACACATTAGATAGGACTACAAATATCCATAGCATAAGCTGCAGCCCTATTGGTGTTCCTTATACTTCCTACCATATGTATCCATGTATATACTACACCAAGAGGGCTACAAATTTATGGTACAGCGTACCAGCGGAGACCATGGACATAAAGAATGTGGAGGCCTGTAAGTTACAGTGTCGCTCACCAAAATGGAGCCCTCTGATAAAGATACCAATTTCCTGCCTGACAAATCAGAGTATATTATGGTCCTGCAGAATCCTGCAGAATTTCACTGTCTGAAACTGTGATAAGGGCACTTCATCTTGATGGTTGTCACTGTAAACCTGGAGATATTTCTGCTTACCAAAGAAAGCACCTTTTACCTTGGGTAGTAGAGTGGGTAGGGAATCCCCATTAATTGGTATTTGTTTTCACAGCATGCTTCTTTCATCCCTGCTTATGAAGTGGGGGGGGGGGGATGTGATGGACATAGAGTCTCTTCTGGCCTTGAAATGCTATGTTACTGAAGTGTTTTATTCCTTTAGTCATAGAGAATGCAAACTGTGAAGTCTATTTTATATTCATTAAAATGAAAACAATTTTATAAGTAGAATAACACACCTCAGCATTTGTGAATTAGTCTACCTTAACTCTTCTCACACACACACACTGGGTGGTTTCAAGCCTTGATTTTGCCTAGGCTCAACCCATCATGGTAGGGGGTGGGGGTGTTAATCTAGCTTCTAAAATAGGCCATGAAACTTTTGTAACCTCACGAGTCGAAACATGTCATGACCATTGATTATTTTCTGACAACTGCACACCTCACTTGAACTACATATTTTTTTAACAAATAAAAGCCCATTTTATAAGTGGGATACACACTCCAGGGTGTGTGGTCATAAGGCAATAATGCACTTCTTGGGTTATCGTAGCACTCGGCTATGCCTCATACCTATCAAACATCTGACACATGCATTATTCCCTTATAATGCATACCCTGTTATGTGTTATTCTACAGTATTTGCACTTTACTACCTAGAGCGTTTTTTGAAGTCCAAGCTTTCCATTGCTTAACCTTGATACAAAATGGCCACCAAGGCAAAACTGAGTTAACCCATAGCCTGCTGTCTGCTATTCCTAATGCATTAAGGCAGGCAAACAGGAAAGGAGCATACAGTCTGAAGGACTCCCCATGAAGGGAAACTGAGCAGAAAAGGGACTCTAGATTCATCATTAATTCTTCACTTAAGCTCTCTGAACAGTGCTTATGGTGGTTAGGATTGCAAATAAAACATTGGGATGTTTCAGAAATGGGATCATGCCAGCCCTGTGGGGAGTGCAATCCCTGAAATCTCATAAGGGCTGGCTGGGTGCCAGGCATATTACAAAAGTCTGGTGCTCCCTCAGCTCCTGGGGAAGAAGAGTGTGGCCTGCCTAGTGTTCCCTGTCTAACCAACTGGCATAACTGACATTGGCTGTGAAGGCAGCTGCTGACCTGCTCTCCAGTTGGAGGAAGAGTGCATCCCTGGCAGCCTCAATTCTCAGAGTAGGGAATGGGAAATGATGTATTAAAAAAAAAAATCAGCATCATGGGAAATGGGGTGATACTGTCACTTTATACGATACTGGTCAGAGAACATCTGAGGTCTGATGTTAAAAAATGGGCAAAGTGGAGCATAAAGGTTTGTGATGTGCTTCCCCATTGCCCACGACCCTGAGGATGCTACATTCAGTTGGATGGCACACCGGTGCTATCTGACTGAATATAGGGGCATGGCAGCACAGCGCTAAATCAAGTAGTACTGTCTTGACATGGATCCTGACAGTGGAGAGAACAGCGCCCCCAGACCCAATTGCACTGGGAGCCCCTGGCATGATTTTCATCTGGCACCATACGAATGAGCCCACATTCATGCCCATATGCATGGGAAGTGGCGGCAGGTTTGCGCCCCTCCTGTGGCTGGCCCTATCAATTCTAATTCCCATCCATGTTAAAATAGATACTTCCCTGCTGCCTAGTGGTCCCCCCCCTCCGCTTCGATCCCTGTCTCTGGTAGTATAACAAATTTCCCTGGTGCATAGTGGTCCCTCCACCCCTCACTCCCTAGCCCCTGAGAGTTAAAATAATTCCCTGGCATCAATGGTTCTCCCCACCCTCAATGCACAGCCCTATGAGAATAAAATAATTCCCTGATCTCAGTGGTTCCCCCCCAATCCCCAGCCCCATGAGAATAAAACAATTCCCTGCTGCCCAGTGGTCCTGTGCGCTTCCTTTACAGTACAGAGGACATGTGCTGTCAGTCTATATGGTGGCTGGCCGAAGTGGTGAGAGGAGGGTTGTGCCAGTCACCAAAATGGATCTGTAGCACCAGTGAAACTGGTAAGGGGAGGTGGCAGGGTGGATTGGTTGGTGCTTGTGGTGCGGGGGGACACTAGACACCAGGGAAAGCTTACGCTGGTATAGGGATGGGGCTTAGTGGGTGGGGGTACCACTAGACACCAGGGAATATGTGATATAATACAGGGCTGGCAATTGGAGGGTGTGGGGAACACTGGACATCAGGAAATGGTTAATTATTACCAGGGCCAGGGATCAGAGGTTGGGGGGGCCACTGGACACCAGGGAATTATTTTATTGTCATGGGGCTGGGGATCGGAGGGCAGAGTGGAACACTGGATGCCAGGGAATTATTTTATTCTAACAGGGCTGGGGATCAGAGGGTGGAGGGACCACTGGACAGCAGGGAATGGTTAAGTATTACCTGGGCCAGGGACTGGAGGGTGGGGGACCATTGGACACCAGGGAATTATTTTATTCTCATGAGGCCGGGGATCAGGGGTGGAGGACCACTGGACAACAGGGAATTATTTTATTCTCACAGGGCCTGGGACCAGAGGGCAGGGGAGACCACTGAACACCAGGGAATTGTTTTATTCTAATGGGGCAGGGGATTGAAAGGGGGGGGACCACTGGATGCCAGGGAAATATGTTATTCTACTGGGGCTGGGGATCGGAGGATAGGGGCCCACTAGGTTGAAGGAAGCAGGTGTGCTCCCCCAACTGTCAACACGGTTGTTGGCTGCTGGGGTTGCCCGGAGTAAGTCGGACTTCTTCTCGGTGGCAGTTGCACAGCCCAAGATGGCCTGCGCTATTCCCCTTGTGCAGTGCTACCATTCTGAATATTACATTATAAAAGGATTCATGTCCCAGCCCCTCCCTGTGCCCACCACATACGTTATTTTTTTTGCTTGAATGCTAACTCTTTTAGTGGGTGCCACAGCCCCCTTTGTATATTGCACTAGGGCACAAACCCTGGGTAAATAGGGTGTAGTCACTTTGCCCACCAGGCAAAGTTTTGAATATCTGGCTTCCAGAGCATTGCATACAGTTTTGGGCACTGGACTACAGAAAGTATTCACACTTACCTAAAGCTTTCTCAGGATCAGAGGTGCTCTCGATAAAGCTACATTATCAGATACACAAAAAAATTGGGCACTCACCGCCTAGATGAATAACGCCACTCCAATATAGATTTAAAGTGCAAATTGTATTGTAGTGCCATGGACAGACCCACACCAGGACCTAATGCATTTCAGATCTACAACAATCCTTTATGAAAGGTATGCAAACTTATACACAACCTGTTTAGATAGTGGACTGCTGTTATGATGTCATCACACATCGCCCATGACGTCTTATGTTCTGGCTGCAGAAACAATTAAAAAAACACATACTACATTCAGTTATAAATAGTGAAATGTGCAAGGTGCCAACCATTTCCTAAATACAGACATACAGTACATACAAAGTGACATAATAATTGAAAGCTAAAAAGAAGGATGTTTATGCTTTCCTACTTATTTAAGATTAAGCTTGTCAACTGCCATTTGGCAACTGTGCACACTAGCCTAATTCAAATAGCACTATGCCAACTGCAGAATATCAGGTTAATGTTTATTGTGCATTGTAAGTTCAAGTAAAAAGAAGCTGCTTAAAGAAAACTATAACACTCCAAAATCAGGAGAGAAATTAAAGCTACAATGTCAGGTTTAATACTACAAATTGTGGTTTAAAAATCTTGTAACTGTAACACAGGCAGACATAAGGATATTATGTACTAGCACCAAATGTTTATAATTTAATGCCAAACTGATCTGTATAACAAATAGAATTAAAGTACACATTACAGGTGCTGAAAATCTCTGGTACAGCTACTTGGAATCTGTAGAGTGAACCACTTTCTGAGGAGGGGGAATCTTAGCTGCTGTACGAATACTCTGCAATGCTGAATTCTGAAGACAGAAGAGAATAGATTGTTAGAACCTTGTGAATTATTACAATTTTTCACACATTGAGCATTTGAGGAACCGTACTAAATCAAAAGCTCCATTAAGCCCTGGAAATCTAGTCACCCCAAAGCTGTAGATCCAGAAAAGCTCTCTTTTTAAAATTTAATTGTTAAAATCCCCCCCCCAGTGGTGTGGGCAAACTCATTGTTCTGAATTTAAACTGATGTCTTGCTGGGTCTCCTGTTTCTATCACATGTTGTGCAGTTGTATATGTAGCATTTTTACCCTCTATTGCCCTGCAGTGCTTGCCCATCCAGGTCTTGAAGCTCCTAAAGGTCTTTCCAATGTAAAAAGCATTACAGCTACATTGGGCAATGTAAATCTCACCTATGGCTTTGCAAGTCATAAATTACCTAATTTTATACTCCCTTCCCGAATGTGGGTCATTAAAGGAGCTACCAGGCAACCAGTACTTACATGGAAAGCATCCCTTTACTCCTTTATGCAACCATGTGACTGGTTAATATTGTGATGGCAGCTATGAAACAGGGTGCCTTTCGATGTGGTAGCCCTCCTGTATGACATTCTTGGGGGCTATAAATTTGCCTAGTCCGGCATTCCTTCAAATACATGCCAATACTCTTGTAAAAATGTTCAACTTTTTATTTATTAAAATATTTTTGTTATAAAACATAGAGCAGTCAACAACACCAGCTGCTGGAATAAAAGAATAAATAATTAGTACTGTGCCTTTCTATGGTGCAACAGTGCCTGTACAGCAGATATTTGTTTAAAGAAATTGTGGGCCACGTGCATTCCACTGAACAAAACAACAAACGAAGAACAGATTTAGGTGAGCTCAGTCATCAAATGTCTCACAGTACTGACAAGCTGTAGGGAAGGGTAAAAAGACAGTGGCTAGACTCCTTGGGTATGCACAAAAGCTTATTATGGGATGAAATCTGTTCAAGAGGTCATGATGTAGAGGACCCAACATCTCCATGAGATTTCAAATTTATTTTGGATATGATTAAGATGTGCCACAATTTTCTCCAGTCTGTATATATTAATAATTAAGTCTTACCACAGCTGTATGGTAGGCAGGGTTGTGCTAAGCCAGTTTTTAGTGATAGCTTATTTCGCCGTAAACAGGCAAATATTCTACAGTTTGCGAATTTGCGAATGGGGCCCCTGAGTGAACAGGGTACATGGGAAAGAAGGAACATATTGGCAGTTACTGTGGTTTGCTGGCCAAAGGGCTTAGACAATGCCAGTGCATAAAGTGTACAGGAGAAAACTTCCAGGTCTCTAACAGTTGTAATTATAAAAAGCAACATGGACTTGTACCATGGAAGCCCTTTTTTCCTTCATAGTGTGGAATTTGCCTTTTCATTACTATCAAGTTTTTCAATAATAACTCAAAATGCAGGCACAAAACATGAAGATACTGTAGGAAATTGAGGGTCAAAGGAACTAAGGGTCATACTGCCCTCTTGATCTCATGGTAAGAAGAAACAAACATGGAGTATGACCATGTTTGAGACCCTGTGACCCCAGCAATCCCTCAACATTTTTTCCCAGGTCAGAGACACACGCCCATGAGACTCTGCCCCTTTAAGCCCTGAACAATGTGGCATTCAGCCATAAAGAAAGGTTGTAATACCAGGCATCCCCAGAACACATGGCCATGTGTTGCAGGGGAATTTCTACAATTCCTCCAGCAGGTGGCACTCTGTGTTGAATATTTTCATTGAAGTGCTGGTGTACGAAAGTACTTGATAAAGACCTTCCATGAAAACTCCTTCCAAATATGAGAGGATGTGATAGAGTGAATCGATGTTAGGTGCCTTTCTCAGTCCTGATGTAATTGGGAAATCATATATAGGAAAGAGAGACTGTCCCCTCCAGTGTAGATTGTAAGAAACCAACAAGTTCTGGGGCTGTGTCTGACTCAGGTCCAGGAGTTATCAGAGATTTTATATAGTCTACTACTTGTAAATATCTAAAGTGATCTTGTGGTCTGCGTGCATACACTGTCTGCAATTCCACAAAGGAATGACGTTTGCCATCTGTTAGGCAGTAGCTAATAAGATATATTCCCATCCTTTCCTGTCATCTGTACATATGGTCCAGTGATGCTGGAGGGAAAGTGGATGGATAGGGTAAAAAGTATAATAAATACCTTGACCTGCTCAACCTGGAATTGCCAAGAACTGATCTTCATACCCTGAACATGTTACTCGTATATGGGTTTGAAGTAAGGGTATTGAGAGGTGGGCGAGGGTAGGTTAATAATGTTTTATTAAGGTTCTGTATATCTTCCTCATATTATTCTATGGTTTTCCAATGTGCTAAATACTCAGGGGAAAGCCAGTATGAAACAATGTGCAATTGTGCTGCAGTGTGGTACTGGGCTAGATGAGGGAGGACAAGCTCACTCAACCATTTTGGGGTTGGAGAATCATGAGTCTAATTCATGGCTTTTTACCATCCCAAAAATAGTGATAAATCAGCTTATTTATTTCTTGAAAATAAATGGGGGGGGGGCACTGGGAGAGTCTGTGCATAATAAAGTATGCTTGAAAGACTCTTCATAGATACTCTTTCTGTATGTTACAGCAATGACAAAGGTAAGTTTTTTTTCCTAGCTGTCACATCGGAAGTGATCTGCTTAATGAGGGGAATATAATTAAGTGGAACCAGAAGCGTGGTCCACTGCAAGCTGAACACCCAAGTATTTCAGCGACTAATTCTCAGCAAAGGCAAATCTGGCTTTAGTATTAGGCGACAGGGAGTAATTCAAGTGCAGCGCCTCCATTTTAATGGTATTTAATTTGTAACCTGCTAATTGTACAAACTCAGTCAGAGTCTCCTATAGGTAGAGTAATGAAACTTCCAGGCTGATCACATATATAGCAGGTTATTGACGTATAAGGCATGGATATGGTTCACTAACCACATTCTAGCAGTTCCACTGGAACAGTCAGATTGGCTGGATGTCTTAAACCTAAGTTCCTTCCACTACCTGGGTAGTATATCCCCTGACTTCACCCCATGACATCAGAGCTTTCTTTTTGCTGAAAGAACAGATCACCTCCTTCACAGCTTCTGCTTAGGATTTAGTGCACCATAGGCAATCCTTGTCTTCGAGCTTTCTAAATTTCTTGAAGTTATTTCCTCGATTCCTTTGACTTCCCTCATTGATCTTCGATGGAGCAATGGAATCTGGTGTTCAAGTTTTGCATTTGGTGCTGGCAGAAGATATTGGTCACCAACATCCACAACACGTATGTGTACTGCCAGGGTGGGCAACAGGATGTGGCTGGGTGTGGCCTTTGTCTCAGTATGCTTCCTGAGTCCTTTGAGGACAGGACTGTCTGCTTCTTGCTGGGTCAGCCTTCAGAATGAGATGTGAAGGACTGCCCTCAGGGCCGCAAGAAGGCCTCAGCTGTAGCCAGGTCTGCCCAGAAGCTTGCGGCCCTTGAGGCAGAAGCAGTGGCTGCTTCTGCAGGCACCTCATAGGTCTTAGTGCTGCTCTTGCTTGGGGCCAGTGTTAGAGGATCATTCACAGGAGGCTTCTGGGACATGTGTTTGGCCCTCCAGAACCTGGGATACAGCCAGGCCCACTGTGGTGCTCAGCACAAGTGCTACTGGTGCTGGTCATAGGAACAGGAGAGATTGCAGTCCTCCCAGTCTCTCGGCTTACCAGGCAGGTCAAAGGCTCTTCAGTTCCCTTGTCGAGTTGCCTTTAACTCCAGTCGAGCAGGCCACAGAAATTTTCCTCGATCTGGATGATCAGTTGTCAGACAAGGCCAAGGATTCGATCTTGCAGACCCTTGTGCTTCTGGTCCTCACTCAAGAGGACATGGTCCAGTTGGTATCCCCATCTGGTCCTTAGGGGAAGTTGCCTCAACTGATGGTCAAGCATTCCACACCCATACTGCTTGATGTGGGCAGGCATGTGGTATATCACAATCAGCTGCAAGTTTCCCCTCACAGTTGATCACCTGGTCGATGGTTGAGTTCATGGCTGAGATCTCGGTTGAGGCATTCCCACTCTCGGTCATGCAAAAACTGCGAGATGTCACCATTGATGCTTCTCGACCTCCTTGTCCTTCGGTGAGGAGAAGCACCATCGCAACTGTGCCAGTGCTATGAGGAGCTCCTCTGGCAACAGTGGGCCATCATGGAGCAGGGTAGGGCTCTACTTCTGGACCTTCAGCCCCCTGGCAGCCACCAGTGGTGTCCACGCTGGTCCATGCTATATAGGTGCTTCCACAACTGCTTCTCCTTCTCCTCTTTGGGTGGAGCCACCAGCACTGCAGCCAAAGGTGGATGCTCCAACCAAGGATGCCCGTTCAGTCACCAGCTTGCTGGGCCAGTTGTCAGCGCAGATCACCCCTGGGGAAGATACCCAGATGGTCCGTGTTGCACAATGGTTGAGGGCCATTTTCGAGGAGTCCTCAGATGACTCAGACCATGAGTCCATGGCATCCTTTGGGACTCCACTCCTTGACTGGGGTCCAGTCAAAGAGCTGTCCACCGAGCATGGCCCGGTGTCCTTCGAAGTGCTTCTCTGCCTAATCTTGGAATCCATGTTGGTCTCACTAGAGCCAGTCCTAAAAAGGGCTAAGTACCCCTTTATAGACATTTTGGACCAGGACACTTCCCCAAGGGTTGCCTTTCCCGTGGCTGAAGCCATCTTGGGACCCGCCTTGAATCTTTGGCATCATCCAGCATCCTGCCTGGCACCCTCTGCCCATATGGTCTGCAAGTATGCAGTCTTTACTGGTTCCCTTTCTGGTTCTTGGACCTCGGTGGAGGGGCTGGTCATGGATTCAGTGTTCTGCAAGTCCAGACACCAGAGGGATATGGATGAGCCTCCAGACAAGGAGTCCTTTAAGATCGACCATGCTGCTAAAAAGGTGTACGCTGTGGCATCCTTGGGTCTCCATCAGGCTAGTTATGCCATGATGTTGGCCAGTTTCAGTCACTCCCTGATGGGAGCCTTCAATATAATCCTAACTCACCTCCCTTCTGATCAGCAATTGGCAGTGATTGTCATCCAAGAACAGGGTCAGTTGCTGGCTAAACACCAGCTCCAGATGGCCTTGGACATGGTTGACTCATGTACCTGTGCCATGACTTTGGCTGTCTCCATGCATTGCAGGGCCTGGCAGTATCTGTCTACTTTCATGGCAAACACCCAGCACAAGATGACCGATGTCCCATTCTTGGGCACTGACCTATTTGACTCTGGGATGGAAGGACATCCCACTTGAACTGGGAAGTCCAGTGCCACCCTGGATTCTGTGGTGTCATCCCAGAAGGACCCAAAAAAGAAATCTAAGAAACAGACATTCCAGTACTGGTCCTTTCATCCATAGCCTCCTTGGCAGCAGCCCTAGAAGGGGCAGTACCAGATCTGTCTGGGGACCAGGGTCCAAGAAATGGGGGCAGGGGTAGTGGTGCCCTTCCGGCCACAGCTGCCCATGCTCCCGCAAAAGCTGGCCACTGATGGGTTGGGGGGTGTCATCTCATCCTGACCCTGTCTGGACTCCATGTCAGAGGTCTGCTATGTCACATCTTGCTGCGTTGGTCCGCTATCACAATGTGCAAGTGGGCATTGGACATGGTAGGCAGAGGGTTGCCTCTGGACTCTGAGGTTCTCTGACCTTACTGCCTCCACATGTCTCAGGAGTCAAGGAGGAAGAGGAATGCCTGGATATTGTGGCAGTCACTGAAACATGGTACACAGAGAACCATGAGTGGGAAGTCAACATACCAGGATACACAGTCTACAGGAGGGACAGGGTGGGTAAAAGAGGAGGAGGAGTAGCTCTCTACATAAGGGAAGGGATTAAAGCAACAGAACTAAAGAGTAAACAGGACATTGATGAGTCACTATGGGTCACTCTGGAGACAGGAAATGGCACCACAATCCGCATGGGGGTTGTGTACAGACCCCCATCTCAGGGGGAGGAAATGGACAAGAAAATGATAGAAGGCATCCTTAAAATGGCAGAAAAAGGAGAGATATTGTTGATGGGGGACCTGAATATGCCAGATGTTAAATGGAGCACCTTTGCTGCAGCCACATCCAAGACCAGGGCCATTCTCGATGCCCTACAGGGGGCATGCCTCAGACAGTTAGTGTTGGAACCCACTCAGGAGGGAGCAATCTTAGACCTGGTACTCTCAAATGGGGAAGGAGAAAGGATCTCAGATTTAGAAGTGGGTAGCCATCTGGGAACAAGTGACCACCAAACAGTGTGTTTCACGATAAACACAACCATATAATCAATACATACAAAAACAAGAGTATTGGACTTTAGGAAGGCTGACTTTGGGAAAATGAGAGATTGCCTTAGAAAAGCACTAGCAAATGGGCAAGAAGGAGGGGTGGAGGAACAATGGGGAATAATCAAAACAGCCATCACAGAGGCAACAAGCCTTTGTGTGAAGCAAATCAATAAAACAAAATGAAGGAAAAAAACACTATGGTTCTCAAAAGAGGTGGCAGGGACGGTTAAGGGGAAAAGGATAGTATTCAGGAAATATAAGAAAACACAGAAGGAGCAGGACAGAGAACTTTATCAGTTAAAGCAGAAGGAGGCAGGGAAGGCAGTCAGAATAGCAAAGGCACAAACTGAGGAAAAGATAGCCAACTCTGTTAAGAAGGGGGATAAAACCTTTTATAGGTACATTAGGGAGTGAAGAAAGACCAAGGGAGGGATACAGAGACTTAATAAAGGGGAGGGAATGTCGGCAGAGGGTGACAGTGAAAAAGCAGGGATACTGAATGAATATTTCTGCTCAGTATTCGCAACAGATGAGGAGGGGAAAGTGCCTAAACCAAACAAGGGAGAAACTCTGAATAGGGGGGTCGATACCAGTCCATTCACAGAAGAAAGGGTTTTGAAAGAACTCTTGAAACTGAGGGTGGACAAAGCAATGGGGCCTGATGGGATTCACCCAAGAATACTAAAAGAACTAAGGGTAGAACTAGTAACACCACTGACTACTGTCTTTAACAAATCATGGGAGGATGGAGTGGTACCTGAGGACTGGAGGAGGGCAAATGTGATTCCACTTCACAAAAGTGGAAACAGGACAGAGGCAGGAAACTACAGACCAGTTAGTATGACTTCAGTGGTAGGGAAAATGATGGAATCACTTCTGAAGGAAAGAATTGTTGAGTACCTAGAGGCCAGTGGGGCACAGGACCCAAGGCAGCATGGTTTCACAGCAGGGAGGTAATGTCAGATGAACCTAATGGATTTCTTTGACTGGGTGACCAAAGCAGTAGACCAGGGAGGGGCTGTGGATATGGCCTACCTAGATTTTAGCAAGGCATTTGACACAGTCTCACGCAAAAGGTTAATATACAAGTTAGCCAGCCTTGGAGGCAGCCTGGATAAAAAACTGGCTGGACAACAGGATGCAAAAGGTAATAGTAAACGGAGTCCACAGTGAAGAAAGGAGGGTAACTAGCGGGGTACCGCAGGGTTCGGTACTGGGACTGGTCCTCTTTAATATCTTTATAAGTGACATTGGAGAGCACCTAGAAGGAAAGGTATGCCTCTTTGCAGATGACACAAAGATCTGCAACAGGGTTGATACACAAGGTGGGATGGAAAGAATGAAAAGGGACTTGGCAAGGTTGGAGGAATGGTCCAATACGTGGCAGCTCAGATTCAATGCAAAGAAGTGCAAGGTAATGCATCTGGGAAACAAAAACCCAGGGGAAGAGTACACAATGGGGGGTGAGTTAATAACAACAACAAAAATCGAAAGAGACCTAGGAGTAATTATATCAGATGACCTAAAGGTGGGCAAGCAATGTGAGAAGGCAGTAAGGAGGGCTGGGGGGATACTGGAATGCATAGGGAGAGGCATCAACAGTAGAAAACAGGAAGTTGTTATCCCTCTCTACAGACAGTTAGTGAGACCCCATCTGGAGTACTGTGTGCAATTCTGAAGACCCATCTCCGCAAAGACATGGACAGAGTGGAGGCTGTTCAGAGGAGGGCAACCAAAATGGTGCAAGGTCTGCACCAGAAGACATACGAGGAGAGACTAAAGCAGCTTAATATGTATACCCTTGAGGAAAGGAGGGAGAAAGGGGACATGATATAAACTTTCAAGTATCTCAAGGGAATTAACAAGGTACAAGAGTGTAGTATCTTTCAGAAGAAAAGATGTGCAAGAACAAGGGGACACAGTTTGAAGATAGAGGGGGGATGGCTCAGAGGTAATGTTAGAAAGTATTTTTTCATAGAGAGAGTTGTGGATGCATGGAACAGCCTTCCTGAGGAGGTTGTGGAGTCAGAAACAGTGGGAGAATTCAAACATGCATGGGACAGGCATAAGGCAATGCTAGTGGTGGGCAGGAGGAAGTAAGCTGTTGATTAACTAGAATCTGCAGCTTATCCATCAAGTAGGGAAATGGGCAGAGTGGGTGGGCCAAGTGGTACTTATCTGCCATCAAATTCTATGTTTCTATGAGTCCAGTGTGCCACAGGATGTGCTGTTTTTCCTTTGGTAGGACATTGCTCAGCTCCTTGCAAAAGGGGAAATAGTCTGTGTCCCAGATGCCCTGGCCAGTGAGGGTTATGTGTCCAGGTACTTCCTGGTCCCCAAACAGATGGGAGCTGGTGCCCCATTCTGGATTTGCACATGAAAACACAAGTTCTGGATGTTCACTCTCAATCAGATCATTCTGTCATTGGAGCAGAACTTGTGGTTCTGCTCCTTAGACCTCCAGGATGGGGTTCATCATCTCCCAGTCCATCAAATCCACTGCTGGTACCTCTGTTTCCAAAGGGAAGGGGTCCTGTACTATTTCCAGGTCATACCCTTTGGCCTTTCCTCAACACCCAGTGTCTTCACCAAGTTCATGGCAGTGATGGCAGCATACCGTGTCACCTAGGCAACAGGGTGTACCCCTACCTGGATAACTGACTGTTAGCCGGTCCATCCAGAAAGGCTGTGAAAGGGTCCAGAGATTTGGTTCTCCAGACTTACTGAGACTTGGGCCTGTTGGTCAACCTGGACAAGTCCAGACTGGTACCTAAGTGAGTAATCAAGTTCATCAGAGCAGAACTGGACTCTCTGTGGGCCAAGGTTCAGCTACCTATGGACCAGGCACTGGATCTTACCACCTTTGTCTGATCATTTCAGGTTGGTCTCTCGTGCCCTGACTGGAATTTCCTGCAGCTGCTGGGGTACATGTTATTTTGCACCAGCGTGGTCCATTGGACCCGCTGGTGGATGCGCCACCTGCAGTGAGAGTTGGGCTGTCAGTATTCCCAGCACCTAGGCCACTTGGACCAGCTGGTCACTGTGACCCAGCCAATGTGGGATGCCATCCATTGGTGGCTGATCCCAGAACACCTGGAGAAAGGAATCCCATTTGTCCACCCAAAACTGACCATCATGCTCATGACAGATGCTTCTCTGATGGGGTGGGGGCACACCTGGGAGACACAGAGCCCATGGGTTCTGGTCACCCTGGGAGTCCCATCACCACATAAACCTGCTGGTGTTCCATGCAGTGCATTTGGCGCTGATAGAATTTGCTCCTCTAATAACCTTGGAGATTGAAATATGAAGTTTGTAATGATATGATTTTAAGATATGTAACATGAACCTTGAATAAAATTTTTACAAAGTTCAAAAAAAAAAAAGAATTTGCTCCTCTAGTCAGGGGTCAGATCATGCAGGTCCAGACAGACAACACCATGACCATACTCTACCTGAACATGCAGGGCAGAATTCACTCCCTTCCATTGTGTCGGGAGGCCCTCTGCAACTGGATCCTTGTGCACAGCCTGAGTACTGATCTCCTGGCAATCCATGTTGCAGGAGAGAACAGTCAACCGGCAGATGCTGTCAGCCATCTAAGGGAGAAGTTGCATGAGTGGTTCCTGAATCAGGAGGTGATGAACCACCTGTTCTCCAAGTGGGGCACTCCTCAGGTGGACCTGTTTGCCTCCTGGGAGAATGCAGAACAGGCTGCTTTTTGCCCGTCCCCTCCACAGTCTGGGACACTGTTGGGGGATGCCTTTGTGAGGCCCTGGACCCCAGGCCTCCTGTATGACTTCCCTTCCTTCCCCTTGATTCACAAGGTAGTGGTCAAGGCCCAGAAGGACAAGGCACAGATGATCCTAATAGCACCAGACTGGCCAAGGGAGTTCTGGTACCCAGATCTCCTCATTCTCAGCAGCAGACCTCTGAGGCAACTGCCTCTTGCATGGATCTGCTGATCAGACTTCAGGGAATGGTCCCGCAACTGGGCCTGCAGTTCTTGCACCTCATGGCTCGGTTCTTGAGCAGCTAGAGTTCCAGACCTTGGGTCTTTCAGATGATGTTCTCTGTGTTGTGGAGGCCTCCCAACAGAAGTAAACTTGCAGATGCTATGCCTTTAAATGGAAGTGGTTTTCCATCTGGTGTTGAGGCATGGAGCTTGATCCCTTTGCCTTCCTATTAATTAGCTTCTTGGATTACCGCTCTTCCCTCTCTCCGCTGGGACTGCAGATGATGACCCTTAAGTTGCACCTGGCAGCCATCTCTACTTACTGGATGCATTCTGATAAGCCAACTGTAGCCCAGGAGAAGGTGGTCAGGTACTTTTTCAAGGGCCTGGACCATCTGTCCCCTCTGGTGCATATACTACCTCCACCGTAGGACTTATTGCTGGTGTTGGCTATACTCATGGGTAAGCCTTTCAAGCTTATGCACAAGTGTGAGATGTCATATCTGTCATGTAAGACATCCTTGCTGGTGGCCATCATGTCAGCCAGAAGGATTAGTGAGCTCCAGCTGCTTTCGATGGAGTCTTCTTACTTGGTCTTCCACAGGGATAAAGTCATCCTTTGCCCCAACCTGAAGTTCCTCCTGAAGTTTATATCAGAGATTCACCTTAACCAGATGATTAACTTACCAGAATGCTTTACTAACCCATCTTCGGAGGCCGACCGCAGACTCCATACCCTGGTTCTGCAGAGGTAGCTCTTTTATTATGTGGCGCACAAGGCTGGAATTCAGAGAGAGGCTCGACAGCTCTTTGTCATGCTGAAGCTGCACCTGCCAGACTGGCAGAAAAGCGGATGATTGGCAGGTGGATCACATCCTGCATTGACCTTTGTTATAGATTGTGTGGTAGGGAGCCCCTCCTGTGGGATTTAGAGCTCATTTCAACAGACATACTGCTCCCTCTGTGGCTGCTTCCAGGGATGTCCCTATCCAGAAGATCTGCAGGTCTGCTACCTTGCTACCTGGAAATGAGCACACGCCTTCATTTCCCACTACCGCATTATCCTTGAGTCATGCCAGGATGCTGGTGTTGGGACCTTGGGTCTCCAGTCTCTGTTTGCCAAGTAGAGGTGCGCACCTTGCCACCTCCTCCCAGAGAACTGCTAGCAGTCTGCTATGCTAGAGTGTGGATGGTGAATCATATCTACACCCCTAGAAAAACAGGTTACTCACAATGTTCCCTCTAATTTTTTGACTCAGTGGGTGGAAATCTCACGTGTGCGTGCAGCACTGGGCACCAAGAAAGAGATTTACGTGTGCAAAGCAAATTGAGTCTATAATAGGGATACTGTTTATTGCCATTAAAAAGTGTAGGTTAAATTTTTCACTATAACAGGTACTGCTAATTTAAAGAGCTGCTGACGCCTCAAATAAATCTTTAAAAACATAATAATTAGGTACAATTTGGCCTGCATTACATTTACATTTTGTATATTTCTTTAGGAAATTTGCATGAATAAATTATCTTTATCCCTCAGAGTTCATTTAGAGTCCATCTGCCTCTATAGCTTACTCCCTGCTTCAAGTCAGAATCCTCTGCTGTGACATCACAAGCTGTTGCTATGGGAGTAACTGTGATACCACAATGAGTGCACTATGATTTCAGGTAGGGAGAAAGCAGCAGGAATAGATAAACTCTTCAGGAGCAAAGATCCTGTTTTCATTCACGTGACATCAGTAATAAATAATGGGGAGGAGGAATACAGCACTAATGGGAAATACAAGCTGGACTGTGTCTAAATATTAGGTTTTGCTGAAGTTCTCCTGAATATGACACCAGCTCTTTAAGTACTTTTAAAAGTTCTACACTCGAGCTTATTTGTAGTCCATTTCCATTCTGCTCAATTATTTGACTTAGGCCTTAAATTGTCAGACATTCAGACAATTTCCTAGCTTTTAAAACCATGCTCAGAAATGCAGTGAAATGCACTGTTAGTTAACCATTTAAAACCTGGCACAATTAAACACAAATAATTTTATAGGCCTTTAAAATCTCACAGACACACAGGTCTCTTAACCAGACTAAAAAATCTACTATACTAAAAAATACTACAATTACCATCAATGAGAATCTATTTGTTGTAGTAAGGGCAGATGAAATTACAGAAGCTAGCCCAGAACTGTGATCCACTAAAGTCATGTCATGTACTCTGCTACAATACAGATATTTCCAGTGACTGCAAATCCACAGTAATCATGAATCTGATAGCCTTTGGAATAATTTTTTGGCTGTAGCATTTCCCCAGTCTCAGTTGTTCAAGTGCCTTTCCCATCATTTTCGTCCAGCCATTTCCTTGGCCCCCGCCATTGGCGAAGAAATCACTGGCTCCTGGCCGCCCTCCTGGTCCCGCTCCTCGGACTCCTCAGTAAGGTACAGCTGCTGTGTTTCTTGTGAGTCGGTCCACTTGTTGCGCATTCTGATTGGAGCACCTTTTTTGCTACGAACTCAGGATTGGCCAAGCGGGTACTGCAAGGCTCCTGATTGGTGCGCCTGTTAGCCAGCTCTCTGAACTGCCTTTCCCTGCTGTAAAATTTATATTTTTGCCAGGCTCCTGGACATTTGAACTTGTTTTTCCCACCCCACCCCGCCCAGGTCTCCTATTAAATATTCTATCAGTCCCCGCCTTCCACGGCTTATTCAAACTCTACTTGCTCACACAGACCTTTCTCCCTTCCCTACCACCACATGGATACTGTTGATCCACTTGAAGCTGCACTGCTCTGCTTTTGAATACCACTCCTTATCTGGCCTACTCCTCTAATTTCTAGTGTAACCCAGGAACTAACTAGCAATATCTCTCTCCCTGTTCTCTCCCTAACCTCAGCCCACCTCTGTCTTTATTAATCTGAGCCTCCAGTCCACTGCCTTTTGAAATTAGTTGTTTTATACTGCTACCCTTGTCGGCTGCTAGTTAATCCCACTTTGCTGGCTAACCCACCTAATCTGCATGCCTGGTCTATCTTTTCTTTTAGGTTTGCCCTGAATTTTTCTCCTCCACCCCCTTCAGACACCTAACTCCTTCATACTTTAATTTCCCCTTGGTAAACAGACCAGTTGCAGCACCTCTCCCCCCCTCATTTTTTTGCTAAATCCCTTTTAGCCCCTTCTCCACTAAACCTCTAACATCTGGGCTGGAAAATGAATAAACAGGCGCTGCTATTGCTACTCATATCCACTCCACCCTTGTTACACCTATTTATTCTTGTGGTCCCCTATGTTGAAACCGCTCTCCCACACTATCAACTCCATGATTTCACATTTTCAAATCTACTTGTAGGACCTGCAATACACTGTGATCCCACCCCATTACTCCTAAACAAGGTCTGGATCCATCTGGGTGCCTATGCCCACAATTGCAGGTCCTTGCAAACCCGTACCCTTTCACCCTTTCTGCATCGTAAGCTTTGGTACCTCCTCTTACTGGCCATTCTGCTCTCGGGGGATATACAGCCAAACCCAGGACCCCAAACTTCGTCAGCTGCTCCTATTTCAAGTGCCAAAGGCCTACTTATAACTCACCATAATATTAGAAGCCTTGAGTGGAATTTCGTGGAATTTGAATCTGGGACCGCACTTTATAAACCAGATATACTGTGCCTTACTGAAACATGGCTGAAGCTGTCCACCCCTACTCACGGTGCTCTCTACCATCCTATAATCTTCCGAGGAATGATAGACCAACTCCTGAAAGGGGGGGGAGGTACCGCCATCTATTGCAAATCATACCTCCTGCTCTCTGTAATCAGCTCATCCCCCATTAACCACTGTGAGTCACTTCATGTCTTCCTCACCCTTGGCACAAAGAAGTTGCATATTGTCTGTGCTTACAATCCCCCTACCCATGGCCTAAAAGGACTGGATGTGCTACGTGACCAAACTGCTATTCATTCAGGAAATAATGAAGTTCTTATATTAGGTGACATTAATATTAACTGGTTGAGAAATATACACATGACAGCTCTGACTAGACTACAGAGTTTTAACCTGCATCAGCTTATATCTCTATCCACTAGAACTGCTTCTCATTCTAATACCAGCACCTTGCTGGACTGGATCATGACAAACCACCCAGAGAACATTGTTGATGTAGGAGTTCTACCTGATGCCATCACAGACCACTGCCCCACTTTCTGTATCTGGGGTAAAGGTAGGCCTGAACCCATGAAGCCCCGCTTCATCACTTTACTCAATTATGAGAACTTTGACCCACAGGCCTTCCTGTTTGATGTAGCTTGCACTGACTGGTCCTCTCTTTATAGCTCATCTGATGTTCAGACTGCCCTAGATATCTTCTTGACTAAATTCCAAGAACTACAAGAAAACCACTGTCAACTTGCTATCAAACGGGTTAGAAATAGGCAGACCCGCTGGCTAAAATCTGACCTACTATCTAAATTATGATAGAGAGACAAAATCTGGCTTCATTATAAGAAATCTGGTTTTCCTGCAGACCTAAATACCTACAGAGCTTTAAGAAATGCTTGCAAGAAAGAAATCAAACAAGCGAAAAGCACATACGGCAATGACCTTCTAACAGACTCCAGTGGGACCCTAAAAAATTGTTGGTCCCATATTAAGTTCTTCCTAGGATCAAACCAGTCCTCCACTCCAAATGACATGTCTCTAAATGGTATCCATTGTAACAATCCCCTCACTATTGCTAACTTCTTTAACAAGCAATTTGCTGACCTTACTCAATACACCTCCTCTTTCCCTACTCCATCAAACCCCGTCTCACCTGCTAACTCCCCTGGGCCCTCTTTCTATTTCAAGTCCATCCTAAATAGTGAGGTTCTCAGATTTCTGAGAAACATCTCAGAGCATGCAGCTGCTGGGTCTGATAACCTGGAACCCAAGCTCCTAAAATTAGCTGCCCGCCACATAGCTGCTCCCCTAGCTAAAATCTTTACCATCTCTGTGTGTCAAAGCACTGTCCCGGATATTTGGAAGACAGCCAGAATTACCCCTGTACTTAAAAAAGGAGACTGACTTGACCCATTAAATTACCAACCCATTGCCATCCTATCTGTTCTCAGTAAAATTCTTGAGAAAATTGTTGCCACTCAAACCACCGACTTTCTTCTGAAACACAACCTCTTAACTGATGCCCAACATGGCTTCCGCAAGGGTCATAGTACCACTACTGCCCTACTCAAACTCACGTCTGACACCCTAGTGGCTATTGACTCTGGTATGCTCACGGGGGCCATTTTTATTGATATGATCAAGGCGTTTGATCTTGTTGACCACTCCATCCTCGGATGCTACCCTAAACTCTCTAGGCTTCTCACCTAATGTTGTGAACTGATTTGATAGCTATCTGACAGATAGATCACAATACATGAAATTTAACTCCACCTTCTCTGACAAGGTTTCCATCAACATTGGTGTACCCCAAGGGTCTATCTTGGGTCCTCTGCTTTTCTCTATTTTCATTAATAGTATTACCACAAATCTCCTTAGTACATCCTTACTACTATATGTGGATGACATTGTACTGTATAGCAGTTCAAATAACACTGAGGACATTAACACAAGACTCTCTTGTGATTATCAACTTATCCAACAGTGGCTTGTAAATCACAAACTTGTCCTGAATAAATCAAAGACCCAAGCTATGCTATTTGGCTCCAGTCTCAAACTCAAACACTCCCAAACTTACTTTAATGTCTCCTCCCTAGATGGCACATCTGTTGGGTGGTAAACTCATTCAAATATCTGGGGGTCACTCTTGACCCATCTCTGAGTTTTGACCTCCACATTCAATCTACCTGTAAGCAGGTAAACTCTAAACTTGGGATCACCTACTGGACAAGTTATGCACTCACTCTTCAGCCCGACTTGCTATTGCCCGTGGTATGTTACTTCCCTCTCTTACTTATGGGGTTGCTACATATGTTTCCGCCTGCAACTCGAGTCTTTGTAAGTGGTATGTTACCTACAATAACATCTGTTGCTTTGCATCCTGCTCCCCCTGGCTGAAACATCACTGCCTTCTCTACAGAGATCCAGGATGGCTGCCACCACAAGAACTAAGGTCTTACGTGCTTGGGTCCATTACTGATAACATTATCAGATCCCATATTCCTAAACCACTGGCCTGTCTCCTTCCTTACCAGGGAACCAACTATGCATTACACTCTGTGGATAATGTCCCTGTCCTTATCCCGAGACATAGTACTAATAAAGGTGGTCATGCCTTTGCCTGTCATGTGCACTATTACTGGAACTCACTCCCTCTAACCTTATGCTAATCTGCATCCCACATCACCTTTAAGAAAGAACTTTGACACTATTTCTTCTCCTCCTACATATGCTCCTGCTTCAAACCACCCTAGTCCTTACACTCTAACTCCACCTTCCTCTCAGTCATCACCTGGGAGCCAGGGGTCCACTCCAACATGGAACACTTCCTCTCAATTTCACTTCCTTATTTCTTACATTTCATCTGCCATTTCCTTTTCTCCCTTCCGGGTTATCCTATCTGCTTTCTCCACCCTCTCCCTAGCTCCTCCCTTCATATATCTCTGCTTGGCAGCTATCGCTCTCACAGCACTTTACCCCTTATTTGTTTGCACAGTGCCTGGTCACTTTAATTTGACCTGATTGTATTGTCTTATGTAAATTTTAATGCTGTATTTGGTCTTACTACCTCTTAACTTGACCTGATTGTATTATCTTATGTAAACTTATGTGCTTAATTTGGTCTTACTACCTCAATTCTGTGTCACATTGCTGCTGTTATGTTCAAACATCTACGTGTAACTTGTACTATGTATCATGATGTTTCTTTGAAGTTTGTCTCTGTGCTCTCCCGGGTCATGCCTGAAAATAGTCTTTCTGGCTAGTGCACCTACCTGTTAAACAAAAACTAAATAAATAAAAAAGATGACCCCTCATCCCCCCCACCCACATCTGCACACAAATCTGCTTTCCTTTTTTTATTTATTTTTTAGTCAAAGACGAGGTGGTTCTTTTTTAAACTACACTGCTTCTATTTTTTTTATGTTTAACCATCAGAACCTTATCCTCAGTTTTTCTTTTTACTCTGTGTGCATCCTTAATTTTATTACATATTGACCTACACTTACAATATATATTTCTCCCACTCTTTAACCTGATTGAAGTCAATGAACACCAGCAGAAAAATGTTACCCCATCAAACTCAGAAAACAATAGCAGATAAAGGACCCCCTCTAAATAAGAACCTTATTAATTGAATTGAAATGGCTCTGCATTTTTATGTTATCTTGCACATGCGCAAGCAACATTTTGCGGCAGTAGGAGATGGTAGTAGGAGAAATGCAGAGGTGTGTCAGTTTTGTAGAATGCAGGGCATGCTTTAGAAGGTGTGTCCCTCATTCCCCAACTAGCGAGCATGCTAGTAATGACACAAGTTTTATGCAATGCCACCAACTTGAAACTAACTTGCTGCGGCAATCAGAGACAAGCTTGTCATGCAGTGGCACAGATGACATGCCTCCCCATTTGCCTTGTCTGTTGAAACATTTCAATAAACATGGCGCTGGCTCAGGCACACTGGGAGCCCACCCCAGTGTGCCTCCATGGTGTTCGGAAGCTGACCTTGTCGGCATGTTCCTGCCCCCAACCCCACCCCCATTGTGTGCCACAGTGGGAGCCCACCCCAGTGTGGCCAACATCACCCTCCTCAATGTCATAGGGCACACTGGACATTTGTTTTCTTACACCTGTAAAGAAAGAAAACCATTCAGAGTGTTCCTTTTTTTCTTGAAGTACCTGAAACAAAGAAAACGGTCCCTCGCTGTCAGTGGCATCCCTTCCCCCAACCCACACCCACCCTCTGTGCACCCCACCTGTGGCAAGGGAAAATTGTAGTTCCCTGGACCCCATAGGAGCCACTGTAGAAACCACTGGGAGGCTGGTTCCCCAGCCTGTGTCTCCTGATATGGAGACTAATGAAGGGGGGGGTAGAAATGTCCCCAGTAGCAGTTAACCAAACAGCTATGGAGGGTTATTCCAAAGAAGGAGGGGTGACCCTTTGTCAGAGGGTTAGGGATGACAGTGATCCTGAGTGCCCTGATGCTAGAGATAGGGACCCTAGTTTAGATACTGAAGGGGCCCTGTCCCATGCCTTGGGAATGTGTAAGGAGTTTGCAGCTGCTCAGAAAAGTGACCCATGTCTAGAGAAGCTGAGGGTTTGGGCAGACTCTGATGGAGCACAGGGAGGTGATGGAAAACATAAAGTTTATTGGGAAAATGGACTGATGTATACTCAGGATGCTAAGACAGAGGGAGGGGTGATAGGCAGGCAGCTTGTCATTCCCCAGGTGTACCATGAGCAGTTGCTCAAGATTGCAGACGATATTCCCTTGTCTGGTCATCTGGGAATCACGCTCACTATGCAGTGGTTGGTCCAGAATTTCTATTGGCCCAACTTCATTCAGCAGGTGAAGGAGTATTGCAGGTCTTGTCACCGGTGCCAAGAAATAGGGAAGGCAGGTAAGAAAACCGAGGCCACCCTAATTCCATTGCCCATAGTGGAGGAGCCATTCCAGAGGGTGGGAATGGATATTGTGGGGCCTTTAACTACCCCTAGCTCCTCTGGGAAGAGGTTCATCCTGACTGTGGTGGATTATGCCACCCGTTATCCAGAGGCAGTTGCCCTATCCTCACTGAGGACAGACAAAGTGTCAGATGCCTTACTTGGGATTTTCTCCAGTGTTGGGTTTCTGCAGGAGGTTATCACCGATCGAGAGGGTTCCTTTATGTCAGACCTGATGAAATGTTTGTGGGAGAAGTGTGGGGTGGTGCAGAGGTGCACGACACCTCACCACCCACAAGTCAATGGGCTTGTAGAATGATTCAACGGTACCCTGAACTCAATGCTCCAAGCATTTGCTGAACAGCATGGGATTGACTGGGAGAAATACCTTCTCCACCTGTTGTTTGCATACAGGGAGGTGCCCCAAGAGTCGACAGGATTTTCTCCCTTCGAGCCCTTATATGGATGCCGGGCATGTGGGCCCCTAGTCTTGATCTGGGAGGACTGGGAAGGCAAGCATGCCACCCAGTGAACTCCCATAGTGGATTATGTCCTTAGGTTTAGGGAAAGGCTGAAGGAGCTTATGGAGACAGCTCAGAGCAACCTGGCAGATTCCCAACAGAATCAAAAAGTTTGGTACAATCGCAGAGCCAGAGCTTGCTCATACACAGTGGGTCAGAATGTCATGGTCCTTATCCCAGTCCGGAAAGACAAGATGCAGACTGAATGGGCAGGACCATATAAAGTAGTTAGAAAAGTAAATGACTTGAACTATATCATAGTTACCTGACAGAAGACATACAGAAAGAATGTACCATGTCAACATGATAAAGCCATATGCTAATAGGGCTGACATGGTGTTTGCAGTATGTAGTCCTGGGGAGGGGACAGATGAAGGAGACCCCCTTCTGGACTTGCTGGAAGAAAGCAAATGGGAATCCTCTGTGGAGGCAGTTAAATTGTCACCCCAGCTGGCCCCGGACAAGATCCAGGAAGTAAGGGAGGTTTTAGCAGACTTTGCCCCACTGTTTAGTACCAAGCCTGGACTAGCCCCCTTAGCGACGCATGATGTAGAGACAGGGACACAGACACCCTTATGGCGATAGCATATCAGGTGTCAGAGGCTGTCCAAAAGGACATTAGGAGGAGGGAGGTGGAGGAAATGCTGGATTTAGGGGTATTTCAGAGATCCCACAGCCCCGGGCCTCATCCATAGTCCTTGTGCCCAAGCCAGATGGCTCTACTCATTTCTTTGTGGACTATCATGGACTGAATGCAGTCACAAAGTCAGATGCCCACCTCATGCCCCAGACGGATGAAGTTCTGGACAAGTTGGGAGGGGTGACATACCTTACAACTATTGACCTGATAAAGGGGTATTGGCAGGTAGAGTTAACTGACAGAGCTAGGTATATGTCAGCCTTCATCACTCCGATAGGCTTATTTGAATTTAAAGTAATGCCTTTTGGAATGAAGAACGCCCCGGCCACTTTCCAAAGGTTGGTGAACCAGGTGCTAAATGGTGCTGTGGTGTACGCCGTGGCATACCTGGATGACATTGCCATCTTTAGTACCAGCTGGGAGGAACACCTGTCCCACCTTAGGGAAGTGCTGGGCAGGATACAGAGGGTCGGGCTCACTGTCAAAGCTGAGAAGTGCCAGGTGGCCATGGCTGAAGTGGCATACCTCGGGCATGTTGTAGGCCGGGGACAGCTCCTTCCTAACCAAGTAAAAATAGAGGTGATCAAGGCATGGCCCAGACCAGAAATGCAGAGCAGGTCAGGAATTTTCTAGGGACAGCAGGGTACTATAGGAAATTTGTACCCAATTACAGTGCCCTGGCTGCTACCCTATTTGACCTGGTAAAGAAAAAGATGCCTAAGAAAATTACCTGGGAACCAGCCAGTGAAAAAGCCTTTACCAGACTGAAAGAGGCACTGTGCAGTGCTCCTGTATTGACAAATCCTGACTATAGCAGACCCTTTATAGTCCAGACTGATGCCTCAGATGTGGGTATTGGGGCAGTACTGAGTCAGACATCCAACCAAGGGAAAGATCACCTCATAGTGTACCTGAGTAAAAAGTTACTTCCCAGGGAGCAGGCTTACTCCACTGTGGAAAAAGAGTGTCCTGCCATAGTGTGGGCCCTAAAGAAGTTAGAGCCGTACTTATATGGGCAATATTTTGATGTACAGACTGACTGCAACCCCCTGGTTTGGCTGACACAAATGGGAAAAACTAATGGTAGACTATTAAGATGGAGTCTTACCTTGCAAGAGTATGACACGACGATCTTACATAGGGATGGAGTGACCAGTCAGAACGCAGATGGCTTGTCGCGTCTATATGAGGAGTGAACTGACTTAGGGAGCTCATCCTATGCAGGGGATAGAGCCCAAAATTCAGTCTAGATGGGGAGGATTGTGACACTTGACCTGCTGGTTATGATTATTGTATGATATTGGTAGTATAAATAAATGGCCAGTGTATGAAATGTCAGTCTGTGAGATTTGGCCCTTTTAAATTACAAGGTGTCAGCAGCTGAAATCACAGGATGTATTACACTGACCAGGAGATCTCTGTAATGTAATTAACTTCCTTGAGAAATTGCATTTTATGGCCTTTTTATGACCTCATGCTTTTGAAGTTGGAAACTAACTATACATTTTTTTATTACATCAGGACAGGACATCATTTAGCTGATTCCTGTTGTCTATCTCACACCTGGGTGATTTACTGCAGGGTTGTAAACCTCAAAGAAACTGGTTGATCAAAGACTCATAATTTGGGAAATGGGTTTTTGCTGATGTCACATTATTTAATATACCTCCTGATAGGAATTCATGTTTGTATTTTTTTTATTCTAAAAGGAAGAGCTAGATGACTCACAGAAGAGGTGTGGAGACACAGGGTCTGATTCTCAAAGGGTGCTGCATTCAGCGCAAGCTGTGGCAAACTGCAGCTTGCGCCAAAGCCCCCTGTGCCAGGAACCCTGCACCCAGTTCAGGTATGGGATGCATGTCAGAGCCTAAGTCCCCTTACACATGGCAGCACCCCCCATGCATCTAACACATGGCACATGGACGGGGTGTGCCACAAGCCCCTTGCGGCAATGCCCAGCTGGTACCCCTATCCCTGATGACCCCAACGCAGACCAATGACCCTTCTGGTGGGGGTACAGCCCCCCACCCAAACAGATAGTGCCCACCCCATCCTCAGATAGAGCAGGGGACCAGCATAGCCCTCCACACACCTCTGCAGAGGTCCCCGACTGACCGGAATGTGCAGCAGACTGTACAGTGTGCACGCTAATATTAGCGTGTACACTGTACAGTCCACTGCACATTCCACCATGTGGTTGGTACTAGCAGTAACTGTACTGGGACAGCACCACAGTTCAGGGTTGGGAGGGGGCAGTACTACGTACCATGGGCTGCATAGGGGATGGGGGGTGTTCATTACCATGGGCATGACATGGGCCCTGGCACCACTGGAGGACTGTAGCATAGTGCCACATACAGGGGTTGCGCCCAGCAGAGCATTTGCTAAGTCCTCTTAGACCAGCCCTGCCCAGTCTAAGGGTACTTAGAATTTTTCTCAGGGTGCAGTTTGTGAATCCCAGTGCTGGCTGTGGCAGCTTGTGTTTGCCGCAGTGCCTCTTGCACCTTGTTGCAGCCCATCTCTGGGTGCAGGGACAGCGCAAGCCCCATTTGTGAATTGTGTGGAAGCAGCCCTGGATGCAAGGTGCACCTTGCACCATATCTGTTCTGTACAAGCACCTTGCGTCAGATGCAGGGCTTTGAGAATCAGGCCCACAGAGTTTAAACTGATACTTGTGTCTGAAATAAATGTCATATCATCTTGGGACTCTAGAGAGACACAGCTCTCTGATCTAACTTTAAAACGCACTTCCAGAGATAATACCTTAGATAGCAAAGATCTAAATGTATTGTGGTAGGAGTTTTGCTTTGTAATTTTCCCTTGTTCTTTTATGTGATTATTAGCTTTGTGATGGATTGTTCTGTGTTTACATTTTCCATATTTTTATCATCTTTTAGTAAAGTACCTTGTCTTTGAAAGACTGCCTGGGTGTCTGCCAGTTCTTTTCGTATGTGACGTATAGGGGGTTAAGTCTGACAAAACTGTTCGACAGCTTGATGGTGTTACTAAGCTTGGAAAAAGGTAAGAATATATCTAAGGTCTCTTATAGAGTTAAAAGGGTTCATTTTGGATACCTGGTTAGGTGCCCTTAGGAAATAGATATATTGCATCCCTCCGAAGAAAATATTATCAGAGCCTGTACATTTGGGTACGCTAGCATAAGGTTCACAGTTTAAATCCCCCCAGAACTTGAGACTAAAGGAGATTTGGACCCAAAAGCAGACAGGAGGATTACCCTGTCTGTTACCTGTTCATACTATTGTGCTCCGAGGTTGGCACGGTGGGAGCAGAGGGCCTGACCTGCTGAGTGCGTTTGTGACAGATATCGCAACCATTTTTTTTACTTTTGGCTCCAAATTTTCGACATGGGGTTCTTGGGACCCCACCTCATGAAATCAGTCACTGTGATGTCATTATTCGGTCCCAAAAGGTGATTTTGTGGTCACTGCACAGAATCACCTTTCAGGACTGATTAATGAAACAATAGTGCAACTGTTCATGAGGTGGCTCCCAAAAAGCCTATGTTGCAAATTTGGTGAAACAATTCCAAAAAATGACTCTAAGAGTGTGCATTGTGCAGTTTCCATGCACGCTCATAACTTCGAGAATTTTTAATATTTTCAGACCAGATTTTCAACATTGCCATTTTTTAACACCTCCTTATGAACAGTACAGTTGTTGTTTTTCACATCCTGCCTGAAATGTGTTTTCGCACAGCTGGCGCACAATGGCACAGTCACTGTGGGAAATCAATGTCTGGGACAGATTAAGAAAATCACAGTGACACTGTTCATGAGTAGAGGTCCCAAAATGCCTATGTTGAAAATTTGGTATAAATATTCCTAAAAATGACTGCGTTATGAGCGTGCATTCCGTAGTTTCCATGCACACTCGTAACTTCGAGCATTTTTAATATTTTCACTCCAGATTTTCAACATTGCCATTTCTTCACACCTCCTTTTGAATGGTACAGTTGTCATTTTTCACATCCTACCCAAAATGTGTTTTCGCACCTGTGGAGTCAAATGGCGCAGTCGCTGTGCAAAATCACCTTTTGGCTAAAAAACTGATAGTGCCGCTGTTCATGAGGTGGTGTCACAAAAAGCATATGCTGAAAATTGTGAGTGAAAATACCAACAAACGCCTGGGGCATTAGGATTTTCAACTATAACATCCCACCCTGTAGAGACTGACAGGCGTCAGGGATGTGACTTGGGATTGTTGGCTGTAATACTCACACCATTCCAGCCCCACCCCCAGCCTGCAGCCACTGACAACCATCGAGATGTGCCTTGGACTCTTCAGCCCCAAAACACACCCCATTCTCCTATACTGCACCCATCTCAGCATATTTCCTTATGGAATGGGGTGAGCATAAGGCCCAAAGACCCCAAGGGACACCACGACACTTGTCAGTGTCTGCAGGGTAGTGTGAGGTGAAATGGCATGAGCGTTATTGCCGACGACCCAAAGGCACACCCCAATGCCTGTCAGTCTCTGCAGGGTGGAGGTGGGGTTGGCGTTAGTTCAATACTTCACTGCCATTCCTATTATGCATCTCTCTAATTTCTGCACTACCAATACCAATGCCAGCAAGACAACATTCGGCACTGACAACTGCTTGTTATTACTTGTTTCCCTGCACCAGATGCATTACACCCTCTCTTTCACCCCTCCAAAGTCAAAGAACACCATCAGAAAAAGGACCTTCTAAAATCAATAAGAACCTTGCAATTTTAATATTAATTTACTGAAATCCTCCTAACACCAACACACTGCTTTAGTGTATAGTAGAGCATTGTTCTATATAGAAAGCCATCATTTTCAAAATGCTGTTGTACAACAGTTCAAAGGTCATGGAATGTGACAATACTCTTTTGTGGTAGAACAGCATTCAGGAACCTCTAGAGACTGCACAAGATCATTTCATTGTGAAAGAGGGAAAAACACAGTGCACACATTTCACATAATACTATATGCTATAAAAAATATAGGATGAGCAGCAACTTTATGCACAACTAGTGTGTTCTGCCTTCTCGGGGTTCTGATTTCTATGGACCTCTTGAGCATTGCTCTCGTGACCAGTGGGAATCAGAATATCTCTGTGGCAGAGCACACTGGTTGTTCATAGTTGCCCATCCAATATTCTGTACCTGGCTACCCGGGACATAACACATAACTGTATAGTTTACAGCAGTGTACTTTAAATTATTTGTTCTTAGTACCTTGGATCCTCTTAAAGAGTGTTCAGATCTCTGCAGACCAAGTAGTCTGATGTGGTCTTGCTTTGTAATATTCAAAACAAAGGTTTGTTACAATCTTATAAGCAACACTTCATTTATGCATTTGTTCATACATCCAAGAAGCAAGCAAAACCTCAGACCATGCACTGAAACATGATCTCACCCATCCCTTATCTAACAAATTCTGGTCAGATCCACCACGGCTGCATAACGAATTTAGTGAAGTTGTGTGGAATTGTTAAGGAGGTATGGAGAAACAACACAATGATTTGTAAGTAGTAAGATTTATTTTAGTTTCTGTTCTAAGGAAGGCATACACATTATTAGGAAAATATATGGAGGTGCACATTTTAATGGAAGGAATAGGAAGCAATATAGGTTTACAGAAGAACCCCAGAGCAAATGCCACTGATTTATGTGTTATCCCGGATGATATTGGCTGGACAGCCAAATTTTAAAGAAAACACAATTGCACATACCCCAATAATGCAAAGCATCATGGGAAACATATACAAATCCCCATGATGGTACAGAAGGTGGCAGTACATGAAAAAGTAATGGCTGGCATATGTTCAGCCTTGGGATTATTTACACAGTTTTTTTTTTTAGAGAAACTGGGTTTTTGTCCATGAGGTGATGTAAGTTATATTTGAGCAATGTGTTGATGTCAGGAAGTCAGGTGTAATGATGGACTGTTAGCAGAGAAAATGTGATAGTAACTTTCAGAGGGGTCACTTTGATAAAGGTAAGGTAGTTATGCTTGTGATAATGGGAATATTAGGAAAATATGAGGTCTATGCAGAAGTGGAGTACAAATATGCACTGTTTCATAAGTATGTGCTCACAGTGCAGGCAAATATGATATGCAGGTTTGTTTTAGAAATAGGTAAAAATAGCAATATGTGCAACTGATAGAAAGATAGATAATTACATAGACATAGATAGAGAGAGAGACACACACACAGACAGACAGGCAGAATAGGAATGGCAGTGAAGTACTGAAGTGACACCAATCCCAACCCCCACCCCCACCCATAGACATGGACAGGCATTAGGGTGTGCCTTTGGGTCATTGCCCATAATGTTGATGCCATTTCACCTCACCCTACCATGCAGACAGACAAGTGTCGAGGTGTGCCTTGGGGTGTTCAGACTTTACACTCACTCCATTCCATAAGGAAATATGCTGAAATGGGTACAGTATAAGAGAATGGAGTGAACTTTGGGGCTAAAGAGTCAAAGACATACCTCGACACCTGTCACTGGCTGCAGGGTGGAGATGGGGGTGGAATGGCTTGAGCATTACTGCTGACAATCCCAAGTCAAACCCCTGATGCCTGTCAGTCCCTACAGGGCAGGGTGTCATGGTCAGAAACCCTAATGCCCTGGGCGTTTCCTGATATTTTCACTCCAGGTTTTCAGCATAGGCTTTTTGTGACCCCACCGCATGAACAGTGGCATTATCAGTTCATTAGCTGAAAGGTGATTTTGCACAGTGACTGTGCCACTTGGCACCACAGGTGCAAAAACACATTTTGAACAGGATGTAAAAAATGACAGCTGTACTGTTTATGAGGAGGTGTAAAAAAATGGTAATGTTGAAAATCTAGAGTGAAACTATAAAAAATTGGTGAAGTCATGACACTGCTCCTGCTAATGTATACTTTTTTCAAATTCCTATGCATCCTATTGTTTTCATCTCTATTGCTGTTATGTGACTTCTTAACCTAGCAACAGCATTTAATGCATTACATTATAAGAACAAGTAAATGTTTTAATACATTTACAGTTACATAAACTTAATTTCCTTCATAGAATAATTTAAATTTAGTAACAGTGGTAGTACAAAGCAATTACTCAGACAACTTGAAAACTATAACTGCTTTATATTGTACATTTACACCCCATAAGGACCTCCTTGAATTTGAGATGCAACTGTCACACATTTATCATGAATATTTTACTATCCTAAATACATTTCTTGCTTCAGTAACTGCTCAGCACATCTGTTGCATGACCTACTTATTGACATTTTACAACAGCTATGCAATATATTGCTGCTTACTACACCAACATCATGAACTATAACATATGACTGCCATAACTAGGGAGGCAGTATAGCACAGTGGTTTAAGGTTCTGAACTGCAAATCTGGAGATCTGGGTTTGAATCCCACAGCCCCCACTTGCATACTGGGTGACCCTGAGCAAGTCACTTAACTTTCATGTGCTCCCAGGTTGCCCCTGTAAACAAGCTTTCAGCTTAGTGTGCCACTCCTGGTTAAACAATTGAAAAAAAAAACCACAATATATTATTTTTCTTGCTTTATTTTGCTACTACAAGCTTTGACTAATACATCCATCCTGAAATGTACTTTTTATAGTGTATGTGTCTGTGACCTAGGCAGAACTACACTTAAAATCTCACACATAAATAAATAAATCATCAGAATAACATTTATTTCAGTAGTATCTCCTTCCTTTTCAGGTGCCCATGACTCTATGTATATATATTTATATCTTTGAACTTCAAAACACTAAACCTATTCAAATGCACAAAACACAAGACTTTATTCTCTTCACACATTACTGTTAAACTTCAGATCCCAGAATGGCCAAGAAACAATTTAGACTTTACTCTTGCATGCCACTGCCACGCCCACTTCTCATGCAAACAACAATCAATTACAGAAACCCTTTCGTTTCTGTGCTATGCACTCTTACATCAGAGAGACATAAATCTTACAGAACTGCTAAAAAACAAATTTATCAAGACTGGATTTCTGAATTAAAACCCGTCATTTACAGTACCTACATAAATAATAGTTTACTGGCTACAAATGATGCTACAGACATGACATTAACAACATTTCTGTTTTACATGGAAAACATCCATATAATGAACTTGTCATACAGGATTTGTGACCTTCTGACTGCATGTATCTGACAAAGGAAAAGGCACCTGCTTGATCCTTTTTTTAATTTTATTTTTATGCCCAACTTGCTCATACTGTTAGAGCCAAATATTGACATGCTTAGAGTTAAAAAAAAAATCATGATGTCTATATGTGTGTGTGTGTGGGGGGGGTATGCCTAGATGCTGTTTCAGGCACTCCTTAATTACTTCCCCAGGTAGTTCTGATAGATCCACCTCATGCCCCTCCCACGTGAACCACAAAAAAGGTGGGGGTGGATCTTTAGAAGCTTCTCGGGTAGATGTGGGGGTGGATCTTACTCCCCCACAAAAAACTAATGCTGCCTCCCACTACTCAGGTTCCAGTTCTTGTACCTCCCATTTAGGAAAAGAAATAGTGCCCTGCAACCATTGACTAACATGAAAGCATATTAATTTGAGGGCAGAAAACATTTCCTGGAGAAGGGTAAGGCGCAGGAGACTATCTACACCTTCAATCAGTTCCACGGACAGAAAACATGACATCACTCCTTTTGTACATGCAAAATGTTTTGCAGGCTCCGCCCACTGCAGCCATAAAAAATGTTGTCCATCCCTTATCTCACAGACTACCATAGAAACTGGGAGCTTCCCTTCCATTACCCTAATTTATGACTCACAGTACCTTACCAACACTCACTATGCAATGCGTATGTGTGTGTGTGTGTGTGTGTGTGTGTGTGTGTGTGTGTGTGTGTGAAATTTACAGCCAGGGTCAGAGACAACATAGTAGCCACTGAGTGAAAGGAATTCTGGACTGATATGTCAGTCCACAGCAAAGCAAGAGCTAAGCACAGAGGGGTGGGGAGAAAAGTCTAGTCTGAAAGAAGTGAAGATGATTTACTGTAGTTTTATCAGCACATCATCTGCATGCCAGTGCTTCTGTACTGGGCATGTCTTTCTTTTATCCTGAGTGGCCGCACAAGTGCACATCTTAGGGGGAACACAGCTCACCTGTAACCATAGTTCTAGGAATGGTATATGGTTCACATCCACAGAACCCTCCTGGCCTTCCCTGGCAAGTGGCACACAGATCCCTGGTTCCAGCATTCAAGAGCTGATGTCACAGGGTTGAGCAGAGGGATATACCACCTGGATGGTGGGAAGAGCTTAACTGAAAGATATCCGGCCAATTGAACTGCTCCAATGGAACTGCCAGAGTGTGGATGTGAATCACATACCTCTCCTAGAACTACGGTTAAAGGTGAGTGACCTATTCTTTTAGTGCCTCCCCCCCAAGGATTATCCCTTGCATCAAATCATTTTGCCTGAGAGCTTGTACAAGTGGATTCAAGTCAATTGCAAATAAGAGGTGTGAAAGGGGAAACCCCTGTCTTGTACCTCTAAACAACAAAAAAAGGGGAGGAGATACATCTGTTGACCTTTATGTAAGCTTTGGGTCTGTCATAAATAACTGTCCTAAATTGTTTTGGAAACCCCATTTTTCCCAGGGTGGCACTTAGAAAGAACCATGTCACCTAGCCAAAAGCCATCTCAGCGTCCGGACTAAGTAGAAGTAATGGGAAGTTTGACCGGATGGCATGGTGTAGGACATGTACAGTTCTTTTGATATTGTCCTGTGTTGCCTTGATGACACATATCCTGTCTGCTCCCTACCTATTAAGTGTGGTAAAATTTTATCTAAACGCTTTGCCTGGACAGCTGTAAACAATTTATGATCAATGTTCAAAACAGAGATCAGTCAGTATGAAGCAAAACGATTTTCATCTTTGCCCAGTTTAGGTGTAACAGAGATAGTGGCTAAATTCCTTGTAGGTGGGATACATCTACTGTTCATTGTCTGTCTACAAGTATAGAGAAGGGTGGGGACACCAGGTTCCAGAAGGCCTTAAAGAATTCCATGGTGTACCCATATGGCCCTGGGCTCTTGACATTTTTAAGATGTTTGAGAGCTGCTTCTAATTCTTTCAATGGGACTGGAGTCATCAAGAGGTCTGAATGTTGAGGGGATAGCTGGGGTATCCTCAAAGGGGCCAGGTAGGATTTCATTGTGTGGACCATGGGTCAGACTTTTGCTGTATATAGCTGTTCATAATATGCCCTAAAGACTGACAAAATTTGCTTTGGGTCAGTTAGAAGCTTCCCTGTTATGAGATATTTATTTATTTATTTATTATTTAAAATTTAGGTAACCGGGAAAAGCACACTGAGTTGAGGCTCGTTTCCAGGTGTGACCCAGGGAGTGGAGGAACAGAACACAACAATAGGTAAATACAAAGCATTATAAAACATCAGGGTATCAACAAAATACAAATTAAACAGTACAGCATCACCAAAAATATAGGGTCTTCAATACAGCTGTGCAGTAAAATATATCATTAAACAGTACAGTGGTACAAAAATACAGGGCAACAATACAACTGTGCAGTAAAAAAAACAATATGGCTAAGCTGTTATGCTAGCTGGTAGGGGGAAAGAGAGTTAAGGCAGGCAGGCAAAAATGAGAGGGGAGATAAATGGATTAGGTCAGTAGGAGATGGGGGGGAAGAGGAAAAGATACAGCGGAGGATGATTCTATGCATTTCACCAGCATGATTGTTTTCTGGCCCACCCTCTGATGAATTCGGTATGCCAGTGTACAGGTAGCACGGGAACCTCCTTCATAAAATCTCTGCCTAAGGCATCACAAGGCCAAATTAATTTTAATGTGAAGAATCTCTTGGATCCGGTGCCTGGTAGCTTTCAGTAAGAGGGCTACCGCTGAGTCACCCTGCACAAGTTGTACCTGCAGATCCTGCAATTGTTTATGGAGGAAGTCAAGTAAGGCTGACTGTGTTTTTTTGTGGTGGGATGCAAATTTTATAATGTCTCCCCAAGCATGGTTTTGACTGTGTCCCACAAAATAGCCTCCATCACCCCTTCCTGGCAGTTTTCTGCAATAATTTGAGGGATACAGACTTTTATAGTTTCCTGGAATGCAGGGGGGTTCAGCAAGGAGTTGTTAAGGTGCCATAATTAGGTGCTGCTGTACCTACATGGGCCCAGGCCTGTCGACACAGGTAGTCCTGACCCTTTTTCAGTGTGCTGCTGACTCCCAGGTTGTGCTGGCATTGTTCTCTGAAATGATTTCATGCATTTTGCCAGGGTTGCCATTGCAGGCAGTTATTCAGTTGTAGGAGCCTTCTGGTTCTAAGCCCATGTTGACAGATTCCATGAGAACACCACAGCTTCCTGCCTCTCAGCCACCACTGGCATCACTGGTCCCTTCTGCAGCTCCCATCGTAGCTTGTAATAATGATAGCAAAATGGAATGTAATCTTGACCTCATGGACTTAGAGATGGATTTAGAGGAGGAATATTTATTTATTTATTTATTGAAAAGTTTCACCAGGTGAGGCACACTGAACAACAAGTTGCTCATCTCCCAGTGTGACCTGGGGGAGAGGGGAAATGGAGTTACATAGTAAAATATTATAAAACAATGCACATACAGCAGTAGAGTAACAGAATGAATACATAGTGGACAGTTTCAACTTTTGCTGCAAACACCTCATTAACATAAAGCGTACAGAGTTTCAAGTACCATTTATTGCATAGAGGGAGATATGTTCCAAAAAGCGGGCAGTAGCGGCAGGTGCAACAACAAGAGTGGGGCTTTATGGAGTACAAACAACAGGTAGGAATCACAGCAAGTTTGCATAAAGTGTAAGATAGCAGTGACCATGAGAAAAGCGATCTCTGTGTCCATATGGTACAATGACTACCAAATGGCAAATACATAAGGAGATTTCATTGCTAAAAACATGCAGGTTGATTGCAGTATAACAGAATTAGTTAGTAGGAGCTCCCAGAAGGAGCACAAACATTCCACTAGTTACAGATGCATCAACAATAAAGCAGAGAACAACTTTAAGTGCATAGTTATAATAAGGGCTTGCATGTAGGTAATGCCTAGTCTAATGGCAGCAGGAAAGTATAAGGCCAGATGGGGGGAAGGAGTTAGGTGTAGGCACAATTAACAGTAAGGAAGTTGTGGAGTGCCATAGTTAGTGAGCCAGTCGAGGAAGAAAAATGGATTTGAGATGGAAGCGAGTTTCACAGTTTTGGGAGATAGTAGGAGAAAGCAGACTTGCCCATAGAGATGGACCTCTGGGGTACTGCCAGGGTTCTGTGGTCATGGGATCTGAGAAGGTGGGAGGGGGGGTGGAGGGGAAAGGGAGGAGGTAAGATAGGGAGGGAGTGTGCTCAGCCAGTAGGTGGAGACAAATTTTGCACTGAGTATGAAAGTGAATAACAGTTTGTGGAGGATCACCATCCCTCTAGCTCTACCCTCTCATCCTGTAATGAGGATTCAATGGTTTATACCCAGACATCTCCTCCTGAGAACCCATCTTTTCAAGCCATGATGCAGCAAAATGCTGTGTGCCATGGGCTTTGATGTGGAATAGGAAGATTCCACTTAGAGGAATCTCATGGAGTTTTTGGAGTTGCCCTGTACCTCATCCATTATTATTCCACCTATATATCCCCCACCTTAGAGGATGCTAAGTTTACTGCATGGCATAGACTAAATTCATTGCTTGCAGTCTCTAGAAAGGCTGGTCAGCAGTATCCTGTACCATCTGCTAAGCCTTATTATGCTAATCAGTCTCAAACTGCCTCAGTAGTCATGGTTGCTCGTGACAGGTCTAGGACGGCTAGACATATGAGTAGTTTGCCTACTGATAAGGAATTTAGGAGACTAGATGTAATGGGCAATTGTACTTATGCCTCTGCATCCCTAGGCCTTAGGATTGCAAACAACCAGGTCCATATGATCAAATACCAGAACAGCCTGTGGAAAGCTACATGGACTACTGTGCAGGCCTTGTCTGATGACTCTGCCAAGGCTAAGTTACTTAAAACATTGTCTGCTGGTGCTGAGTTGGCAAGCATTTGCTGCACTAAGTGTACAGTGTCTCTGATGCTTCTGCCAGAGCTACAGCATCTGGCATTTGTATGAGACAGTATTCTTGTTTCAGAGTTGCTAGCTGTGCCACTGATGTGCAACAGGCAGTTTTGAATGCTCCCTTTAAATGGTCCAATCTGTTTGGCTATAATGTCAAGGAAGCCCTACATGGCCTTCAGACTTCTAAAATGACTCTGAGGTCTGTGCAGTCCCTGCATCCTACTTCCACTAGAGGTTGTGGTAGGGGTTCTTTTTGTTGGCCTACTGCTCCAAGTAATCAAGCCTACCATCCTCAAGGTCATAGTAGAGGTTTTGGTCCTCTCCAGATCCTCTTCCCCAGGTGTCCATGCAAAAGCACCCAAAGGGATTGGTTCCAGTGGCACTGCTGCACCCATTCCACCTCACTCTCTTCTGTCTCTCCCCACTCCTCAGCTATTGCCTCCATCCAGGGGTGAATGTGGTGGGGGCAGGATATCCCCACACCTGAAACAGTGATGGGAGATCACTATGGATGAGTGGGTTCTGGAGATAATTGCTAGGGGACATGCTCTGGATCTGCTACAAATCCCTCCAGATCATCTGACACCTCCTTTTTATCCTCTGGGCCATTTGTCCCTTCTAAAGGAACAGGTTCAGATTTTGTTTCAAAAACATGCCATAGAACCAGTTCCTCTTCCAGACTGAAGAAAAAGGGTTCCATTCCAGATACTTCCTAGTTCCAAAATGGACCGGGGATCTGCATCCTGTGACACATCTCAGGGATTTCAGTCTATACATCAAACACAAAAAGTTTCAGATGATATCATGGCAGGCTCTGATTCCCCTGTTGCAAACAGGGGACTGGAACTGTTCTTTGGACATGAAGGATGCATACTTTCATGTAAAAAATCAGGAAATCCCACAGGTAATATCTCAGCTTTATGTTGGAGGGCAGGCACTATCAGTTCAAGGTATTGCCCCTTGGCTTGTGTGCCACGCCACAGGTCTGTACAAAATGCTTGGCAGTAGTTGCAACAGCACTTTGCAGGGAAGATCTATATGTTTTTCCCTATCTGGACAATTGGCTCCTGAAGTCCATCATCAGAAAGGCTGTGCTTCACATACTATCTCAGAAACATCAGTTGTTCGGTGATTTGGGGATCATAGTAAATGCGCCAAAATCTGTGTTGACTCCATGCCAGAGACTGCAGTACATAGGGGTGGTCCTGGAGACAGAGAAGGGATGTTCTTTCCTGCCTCATAGGACAGGGCAGACACTCTGATTGCTCAGGCACACTTGGAACACAGGAGCCACTACGTTTCTGCATGAACAATGTTGTGTTTCCTGGGCCTCATGGCTGCAGCCATAGTGACTGTACCATTGACACATCTTCATATGAGGGTACCTCAGTGGATGCTTAGGGTCCAGTGGGATCAGTTGATGGACAACCTGGAGCAAATGGTTCCGATCACGTCTCCTCTTTGCAGAGCACTGTTACAGTGGATGGATTGTGACTACCTACTGAAGGTTGTTCCATTCCTTGTACCAGCTTCTGTACACATCCTCACCACGGATGCCTCGGACTCTGGCTGAGTGCTCACTTTGGTCTGTAACAGACACAGGGGTCATGGATCAAGATGGAGGCTGAGCTGCATATAAATGTTTTAGAAATGTGGGCATCCCTGTACGGCCTTTCATAATCATCTCTGCCCTGGTCCTCTGCTAATCCAGATGAACAACATCAGTGTGATGCCTTACATCATCAAACAAGGGGACACAAGTAAAGGCAAGAGGAGGTGGAGCACTGGGAGGGGGTGCTGCTCAGCTTGCAGCAAAACAAGGGGACACTCACTACTATCCCCTATGCAGAGAATCAATCACAGTATGGTATTGGGCTGGCTCTGTCTCACCACCTTCAGCTGTTGGCCGTGTTTCTCCCAGGTCTGCAAAATGTCTTGGCAGATAGGTTAAACAGGTCCCAGTCAATGGTTCATGAATGGGAACTGCTGGCCGCCATGGTAAATGACCTATTTGCAAAAGGGTCCATCCAGAGCTGGACCTTTTTGAGTTTCTATGCAAGGCAAAACTGCCACATTTTTGCTCGCTCACTCTAGGGCCTGGAGTTTTTTGGTGAGACACATTGTCCCCCCATTCCTCTAATACTGAGAGTTCTCCTCAAGCTACACATGGAGAGTGCCATTCTCATCCTCACTGCTCCATTCTGGCCTCACCAGATATGGTTTCCACTCCTTCAAAATCTGACAGTGGAGCATCCTATCACTCTTCCCCTGTGTTGGGGTCTGCTGTCACATGGCAAGGGGTCCCTGGTCTGTGCAGACCTGATGTCCCTGCACCTGCATGCATGACTTCTTAAAGCATAGCCATTGCACATTTTGGGATATCCCCTAAGGTTGTTGATGTTCTGTTTGCAGCTAGAAAGCCTTCTACCAGACATACTTATTCACTGAAATGGAAGCATTTCACTTTGGGGTCTGCTTCCCGATATGTGGACCCTTTACATGTCCTGTGAAGTATGTGCTTGAATACTTGCTGTCCCTCTCTGACTCTGACCTATAGTATTCATCTATTAAGGTGTATTTGGCTGCTGTAGCAGCCTTCCATACCCCATTGATGGTCATACGGTTGCCCAATTAGAGGTGTCTCATACGTTTCATATGAAACCTCCTATCCATGATCCAGTCCTGCCTTGAGACTTGAATTTCATTCTGAGAAATTAATGTTGGCTCCTTCTGAGCCTGTCATGAATTGCGGCTTATGTTTTCTGCCATGAAAAACATTATTTGTAGTTGCTATGACCTCTGCTTGGAGGATTTCCGAGCTTCTGGCTCTGATGTGTGGGCCTCCTTATTTGATTTTTCACAGAGATAGGCTCTCTTTGCATACAAATCTTAAGTTTTTACCAAAGGTGATATCGGAATTTACACTGAGCCAAATGATACACCTTCTTGCTTATTATCCTGAGCATGCTAACCAAGGTGAGGCGCTGCTCCCTACTTTAGATGTACATAGAACACTGAGATACTATATTGATCACACCAGGGACTGCAGAAAGTCCTCTCAGCCTTTTGTTTCTTTCACCACTGGGAAAGAAGGTCCTCCTGTGTATAAACAATGCCTGTCCACATGATTGTCACATTGTATTACGTTCTGTTATGGGAAGTACAGTGAGGAATTTCTTAGTGCTGTTCATGGTCATTCCACAAGGGTATGGCCAATTTTGTTGCTTATTTCAAAAATGTCCCTGCTGCTGATATATATGCTGCAGGCACATGGAGTACTGTTCTCATGTTCACTAAACATTACAGTCTGGACATCATCTCTCTTACATGTGCTGGTTTTCATCTTGCTACTGCAAGGCTTTCCATCCTGAATACATGTCAGGCTGTGCCATCCTCCCTGCTGTTTTCTACTGCTGGGGAGTCTTTCCAAAGATGTGGCCTAATGGAGAAGATAACCTCGATGATGATAGAAAAGTTATGTTTGAACTTACTGTAATGGAAGATATTCGAAAGAATCTCCTCCATTAGGTCATGCATTATCCTCCCTCCTTGCCCTGTTCTGTATCCTGAGGGTTATAGTAGATGCTATGTCTAAAGCTTTACTCCATGTATCATATTTTCTCCAGTTCCCATGCCTCGTCTCCTTGTATGCCTAGTACTGGTTTAATCTCCTGGTACCTCATGGTTGGAAGCCCTCTGAGGTAAATCTCCATTGGGGAACTGAGGGGTGATGGGGCCGTCCATGTTATATATACACATCGATACTGCACGTCATTGTGGGTGGCCCCCAGCTAACAAAAAGTTTCTGAGAAGTTCTGACACTGATGACTTTCAGTTCCAAAGGTGTGTCCTAATGTAGGACAGTCTCTTAAAGATTGACTGTTACAGTAAGTTCTTATGTAACTGTTCTTTCTCCAGGCATGAGTGGCCTTCATGGTTCTGACACTTTTCCCAGAGTTCAGCATTTTAATCAAGAAGAAACTTGATTGCGGTGTGGAGCTACAGTATGCCATCTTCCACATGGCTGATCCTGTCTGCCGCCTCCCCCGTTCTTTGCTCCACAGAGATCAATTTAGCATTACGTCTTTTAAATTCTTGTTGGTTTTGAAGCTTTTTATTTCTGCTTGCAGCATTTCAAAGTGCACCCGAGTGAGTCATTTGATCTCAGCATCTGTATTTGCGTCTGGACCTAGTGTGCTGCTTGGAGAAGGGCAACTGCTGTGAGTGTTGCCATCTGGGCTGGATCCTGTACCATTGGACTTGGTGAGTAGTTGTTGTGCCTTGGAGCAGACTCATCTATCTCCTCATTTATGCCCTACAACCATTTGGGGCTGTTTTAATTACAATTAATCTCTTATTTGAGTTGTTTTTCTCACCTGTGCATTAGAGCTCAGAGACTAGTGGCATGTCTGGCTGATGTCATCACCAGAAGTCCATTCATGTAAACATTTTTTCCAAGTAGCCTGCATGCATTGAATAGGTTGTGACAAAGTTAAGCCTATTTCCCTCCCTCTCCCATCTGTTGTTGCCAAATAACAGTTATTGCTGGTCCTGTGTTTTCGTAAACTCCCCTGCTTTAACCACTGTTTTATGGTAGTTGCTCCTCTTGATCAATCTTACTACAAAAAGTATATAGAAGCAGGTACAGTGTAGGGTAACACTGTTGATCTGAAGACTAGAGAATTTAACCTATGAAGAGCAATGAGAAGAGTTGAGATTGTCTGTCTGTCCGCCCCTCATACCTCCAGCTCCTATTTTGTATGAAAAAGTGCCATAGTCCCATCTGGTGGTAGATCCTACACTGATAGGACTTGAACTTTTGCCGCTGCTGTAGATGAATTGTCCTGTTGCACCACATTTTTTCTCCATAAAACATTAGTTTTTGTCAATTTCTTTTTTATTGTTAATCAGTAAAGACAATAAAGAAATAACACAACATGCCACATGCATACAATAACAGTTGCAGTAGAAAAACATGTAATACATCAATGTGAGCTTACATGGATAGATCCTACCATTACAATTACTCATATATTAAGTACATACCCCAAATTTCATGAGACAAAAAGTGGATTCTTTATTGATATTTGTATCATCCATCTGTGCCACCTCAGTTCAAAACTAGTTACACATTGTTGAGCTGTACACTAAGTTTCTCCATGTGATATATTTGTGCCATTTCTTTCCCTCCAAGAAACTAGGGTAGGGACAACTGGAGTTAGCCATAATTTAGTAATAACCTTCTTAGCCATGATCATAGAGATATTAAAAATTTTTGAAGGTCCAAAATCTGATACCCTTCAGGAGCATCCATTGGCAACACCAAATGACAGTGAGCTGCAAATTCCCTCCCTAAAACTCCCTCAGTTCTTATTGTAAAGTTAAATAAAATGGCCTAAGAATTGAGCAAAAGCATAGGATATGCTTGTGAGTAGATTTTATTTCACCACCCCCCCACCAACAATGTGCACCCTGGGTGTTCTGGATCTTAACCTGTCTGGCAGGTGTCATAAAATAGCGAATAGCTATTTTCCAAGAATACTCCCTCCATATGTATGAGGAAGTAACCTTATGTATATTGTTAAAGGAAAACTAAAATCAAAATTTACAAAAAAAAATGTTGTGCAGAATGTTTTGATTTGTAGGTGTACTCCTAGTACTGAGTACACCTACAAATCAATACACTCTGTACACACTATTTTTTTTGTAAATTTTAACTTTCATTCCCTTTAAGGCAGTTCTCCCATTGTTGGTTTGTGATAGGTATTTGTAGATCTCTCTCTCATGCCTGCCTGACATGCTGCATGGCATAGTTTTGCTGCAATACAGGACCTGATAAATATGAGAAATATAATGGTGAGTTGTATCTTAGAAACAGAAACATAGACTTTGATGGCAGATAAGGACCGCTTGGCCCACCCAGTATGCTTATTTCCATACCTATCGGATAAGCTGCAGATCGTAGTTTTATAGCCTACTTCCTCCTACCTCCCACTAAAATTGCCTTATGTCTGTCCCATTCTTAAATTTCCCTACCGTTTTTAACCCCACAGCCTCCTCAGACAGGCTGTCCCAAGTGTCCATGACCCTCTCTGTGAAAAAATACTTCCTTACATTGTCCCTGAGTCATCCCCCTCTATCTTCAAATTATGCCCCCTTGTTCTTGCACATCTCTTTTTCTGAAAGATGCTACCCTCTTGGACTTTGTTGATTCCATTGAGGTACTTGCAAGTTTCCGTCATGTCCCCCTCTCCTCCTTTCCTCGAGGGTATAGATATTAAGCTCTTTTAGTCTCTCTTTGTATGGCTTCTGGTGCAGACCCTGCACCATTTTAGTTGCCCTCCTCTTGGCCTCTAATAGCTGAGATGACTAATTGGATTAGTGGGTGAATGCCCCCCTCTGGGATCCCAGTTCTGATTAAAGATTGAATAAAGTCTCGGGCCTGCAAGTAACAGAAAAATTGGGATCTCAAAAGATCAAAAGCAGTTCTACGCTCCTCAAAGACTCTAACCTCATGCCCCTGAATGAATTGAAAAATATAATGTAGTCATAATCAGGACCATATCTGGAATCTAGAGCCTAAGGCAGCCACAGGGAAACTAGTCATATCGGTGAGGGAGCAAAGGAGAGATCTACTTGGAACTAAATTTTTATGACTAAGTGCCTGGCGCCACTGAGAAAGTGTAGATTTAGTGTAGGGATCTTCCACCTGTTTGTGTAGAGTGTTGAGTGTAGGTGATGATAAAACCTTAGAGGTATTAATCATATCCCCCCATAAGTTCTATCAACTTCCAGTGTGCTTGACAGGTAGGGAGCAACCAGTAAAATACAATCCCAAGTTGTGCTGCTACACAGTAAAGGGTCAGATTGGGGATCGATAATCCCCCTTGTTTCTTAGGAAGATAAAGTACAATTGTTCAAATTCTAGAATGTCTGCTTTGCCTTAAATATCTGAGAATTTGCTTATGCCATTTCCAGAAATACTAGGATGGTGGTGTGACAGGGAGCATTTGTGCCGCATATAAGATTCCAGGCAATAGATTCATTCTGATACTATCCACGCTCTCTGGATAAGCGGGAGGGGCAAATGTGTCTAAACTTCAACATCTTTACTAAGGGCCTGTGAAATCTGATCGTAATTAAGTTTCAAGACCACCTCATAATCTTTAGCTATATAGACACCTAAGTACTTAAAAGTGGGAAGATTCCATTTGAACTGAAACTGCTCCCTGATAGCTTTGGAAGGAACATAATTTATATGGAGGACCTCCCATACAGCTTTTTATCTTATGATGCTGGCGATCCCTGTCCTCGAGTTGGACTTGGGTGACTGCCCAGCCCTAAGTGCCACCCCAGCAGGGTCAGCATGGCATAGGCACAAAGTGATGGCAATCTAGATAGTAACATAGCATTGCCCTGTATGACCTTTGACCCTTCAAAGCATGGCATGATAAACCCATAGGCAATCTTGCGAGCACACAGTGTGCTCTGGATGAAGCAGCAAGCTCCCTGGTCTATCATCAAAGGCCGTGGTAACTGTGGAACACAATGGCTAGCCCATCCAGCTTCCAGACTGCTAGCTTCCCAGGTCTGCTTCCACAAATAGGTCTCCAACATGGCAACAAATTAGGCGTCTCTAGCAAGTGACTTGAGTGTGCTGGCTTTGTACTAGCAAGACCTGTTCTCAGCCACTCCCAAGTCATTTGTTTCAACTTGCATCTTGTGCCAAACCTGTTCTAAGCTGTGACTAGTCAACCAACTCTCCACTCCATACTCACCACTGCTCCCTCTACTCCACGCTTTCAATTCTCCCTCTACCTTCATAATGTCAGTCCATTCTTCCTTCCTCATTACAAAATACTGGTTTGGGTCCCTTTTCTCCTACCTTTCCTCACTCCTCTCCCCTGTCTTCTCTTCTTACTTACTGCACTCCAGGGATTCCTGTGCCTTCTCTATTCTCCACCCTCACTCCAGTGCTGGGCAAGCAGCCTTCTCCTACCATCTACCTTCCCTTTGGAACCTACTGCCCTCCTCCCTCTGACTCTCCCCCTCACTCCCTGCCTTCAGACATCTGCAGAGACTTATTCCTGCCCCCTCGCACCTGTCACTCTGTATGCAAAAGCACTGTTGACTCAACCCATCACTTGTAGCATTCTTGCACATTTTGTACAAAATGCAATTGTGAATTTTATTAACTCATTACACCTTGTTGCCTGGGTATTGATTTGTTTGTGTACTTTGTATTTTCGGTTGGATGGTACTTTTTCTCTCCTGTATCTACTACATTTTCCCTTCCCCTAGGTCGCACCTGGAAATGAGCTTCAGCTCAGTGTGCCTTTCCCAGTTCCCAGTTTAAAATAATATGCAATCAATCAATCAGTAATTAAATAAACAAACAGACTAGTCGAAGGCATTGACAATTTCTAATGATTTATACCAGAAAAGTATTTTAGGCCACAGAAAGTTCAGTAAATTGCGATGAATCTGATGTCTGATAATGCTGCATACAAAGTTATCCCTGAGCTGTTCATTCAGGCCAGTTCCCAAGTTACAGGTCTTTAAATATACAATATATTGTGCAGTTTTGTTCAATTGTTACTTGTGGTTGCAAAACTTAAACCTCTCAATAATCACAGTCTGTGATAACTGCTAGTCTCAGGGTTGGAAGTAGCTCGGAAAAATAGCTTTTCGGAAAAATAACTTTTCCTGGCTTTCTTTAGAGATAAAATATCTTTAAGCTGGGCAAATGTTTTTTCTCCAGCTGATGGCTTTTTTATGTTCATTCCCAATCTGGTGTGCTTCCAAATATTGCTGTCGTCTTTATGATTTGAAAAACCAACTTTAACAAAGCCCAAGTTTGCCAGAACTTGACATTTTTCTTCTCTCGATTCTGTCTCATACTGTTGCCCAATGTTATGTCTATTCGAGCTACTTGAGCAGACATTTCTCCAACCCTTGCTGAGAGTGACACCTAAACCCCCCCCCAAAAAAACCCAAAGGCAGCACATCTTACCGTTTAGCTAAAGGAAAATTGCCCCTAGCTGGGAGATTTTAGAATTCATTTGACTTTCATAATTGGCATATTCCATAGACCCCCACTAGAGGTTTCCATTTGTGGGTACAATTATTCAGAACTGCTGTTGACTCTTATTAACAGTGTTCACAACTAGATGGCATTGCTTTTCTCTGACTGCTTTTTCTCTTATATAACTGTTCATTCCAGAGAAGAGAAGACATAAGGATTATTTAACTGAGGTTAATCTTCTTCGAGAACATCTCCTTCCATTGAGCGCCATCGAGAAGCTGTAAGCTGTTGGCCTCGGGACCATCTGGAAAATCTTGCTGGCTGGTGCCATCCGCATTGATGTGACTCAGCCTTCTCAGTCTTAGGCTGCAAACCTGACTCCTGGTGTCCATGCCAGACTCACAAAAGATCAATGTATCAGTGGCACCCCCAGCACTTTTTGACTGTTTTCCTCTTTCTCCAGCCTCATTGCATTAAGAAGTTCATGTGGGAGGCCACATCTCCCTCTTCTTACCAAAGTGTAGGGAGATCACAACGGATGCTTAGGTCCTGAAAGTAGTTCAGCTAAGACATGCCCTAGAGCTCTGTTCTGTTCCACATCCCGAACAAAACCTGGGCCATTATTCTCAGTACTTTCTGGTACCAGAATGGACTGGGGAATTCTGTGATGCTCCACATTGTCAATGGGTAATCTTTAGACGTGGGCATATATGCACCCCAACTAGTAGTTCACTGGTACAGCTGTAGCTTTAAGAAGCTGTGCCTAGCAGTTTGGACTGTCAGTGTCCTCAGTGTTCTGAGTCTCCATTTTCTTCAGCCTTTCTGGGTTGCAGCTTGAGAGTAAGCTCTCAACAATCTTCATCACTTTTCTTGTTTTATAGGTCTCCCAAATAACTCCAGCAGGCAGAGGCAACTTGGGATCCAGGTAGCTCCTTCAAATTTAAACTGCACCTGCTTTTTTTTTTTTTTTAATCCCGAGGACACCTCCACTCCTATTCGGGCCCTGCAGCTTCTACCCCCGTGGCTTGCCTCTCATGGCAGGGTGGTGGAAAGCCCCCCCCATGCCCTCCACCTAAACAGGATCCAGTATGTGCTGCATACCCTCAGAGCCAGGTGCCCCCTCATGCCACCACAACCAGTGCCTTTTCCCTGTTCTAGTTCCCCTTGAAGTGTGTGGCGTGCAATGATGCCAAGGGACAGGTGCGCACATGCTACCGCATACACTCCTTCCCAGCGTCTGCCCCAGCACGTCCTCTCAGACTGCTAGTGCCACTGAATCACCCCCAGCCAATGCTAGAGGCCACCAGTGCACTGAAGGCAGCACACCCTCCTCCCCAGAGAAGGAGAGCAGTCTAACGGATGCTCAATCCTTTTCCTCCCCTGCCAACCCCCGACGACCTGGGCTTGTTCCTGAACCTGGGTCGCCTGCATGGCACGAGGGGTGGGTGTCCAGCACCTCAATCCTCAGTGCCACCAGGCCGGCAATTACACCTGTTTTCAACAAAGATGGAAACTCTCTGATTGGCAAGCCTTCATTTTTTCTCCATTGCAGCTCCAGCCCTGGAGGTCTGAATGGGACTTTGCCACTAAAATATATAAATTGTAAGAGGGTTGTGTTATTTTTTTGTCCTATTTTAGTCTTTCTCATTTTCTTTCAGCTAGTCTGATGTCTCAGGTAAATACTATCCAGTATGTCTGGTGCCCCCCCCAGTCAAAAGAGGGCTTGAGTCTTTGCTTGGTGTTCTCCCTTAGGAAACTAGTTGTTGTTTGGCAAAGTGCTTGCCAGTTTCTTAAGTCATTTCCTGATTGCAATGGCACCTAGTTTGATTATTTCCACTACTTTCATGGTGTCAGTTGTTCCCTGTGACTTGTTCTAGCTCTAGGATTTTTTTTTTTTCTCTGTTCAAGCCCCCTTCTTTTTTTTCTATATAAATTTTTCTCCCCATCCGGCGGGGCTGGCAGGCAGCTTTGGCCACTCCCTTGGAAGGGCTCCTTCTCCAGTCCCCTGACTCTCCCATGCCCGACCCTCCCAGTAGGTCACCCATGAGTTGCCCCCTTTGGCAGGGCTGAGGTGAAGGGTGTCAACTTTCCTTCCCCCCCGGAGACCAACATCTAGAATCTTGGGGGCCAGCACGGGCACTGCGGGGGCCATCATGGAGTCTGCCAGCTCCAGTTTTCACTTTTTCTCCCTTCCCCCTTACCACAGCTTCTCAGGCGTGTGTGGAGGTATGTGCATGGAGAGATCTGTGGCATCTTCCTGACTCTTGCTGCTGCCGTCTGCACCACCCACTCTCAGCACCATCAGGCCGGCTTTTAAGCCCCCTTCTACGCTGAAGTCAGACATATTGTTCAGGATCCTACAAGTGCCATGGCTAAGCCTAGTTCTAGCCCACTACAGGTGTCCTGCCTTCCTGCTGCCTTGGATTCAATCCCCCCCCGGATGGAGAAGTGGGGACATCTCCCTCTCCTACCTGTACATTTCTTCATGAGGCTGGCTCCTGAGGGTCCTGGTTTTGGGCTTCCTTTGGTTTACCGGAGACTGTTGTTGGGCTGGCTGGTAGGTCCTTTTTCCATTTCCTCCCCTTTCTAAGGACGCAGGCACTCACAGAGATCCAAGGGGCACATGCATGCCTATGCGTGTTGCTGCTCTGGATCTTGGCCTGCGTTCTCCCCTTCCACAACACCCCTGAATGCACTGTCACCTGTGGTCACCCAGATGGCAGTACAGTAGTGGGGGCACTGACCATCCCTCCCCAGAAGAGGAGGACAGTGCCCCCCCTGCTGGCCCCCAATGACCCATGTTCATTCCTGAACTTGGGTCACTGATGTCCGATGGGCTGGCTCTGAGAATTATTTTACTCATGGTAAGCCATTGCAGGTCACTTATTCGGTGTCTGGGATCCTTAGGAAATCTCAGATCTAAATGATACCTAGTTTATTCAGTCTCCCTCCCTTAAGGTGTTTGTGGCCTTTCTAAATATGAGACTCATTATGTAATGGGAGCTCGTGCAGCCTTTTTTAGTTTTTTGAAGTAAGCTCGCTTTATTCCAAACCAGCCACAGCTTAATAATGTTTGGGCATGATAGGATATTTTGTTAGCTGTGTGATGGCAGTTTCAGACCTCCTAAGCATGCTACAGGGGCATATGACTATGAGACTGAACATTCTTATACCCCTGGGAAGTGCATTGAAACCTTTCAAACCACTGCTGTTGAGGTCAACGCAGCAGTTGGGTTACTGCTTGCAGTGCTGGTGACCCAAGTTTAGGAATCACTGGGGGCCAACCAGGGTAGTAAAGGAGTGAGTGCTCCAGAGGATGCTGTACACCCAGGTGGATTGCAGTCTGATCTCCACTGCTTGAGCACCACCTGGGGTGCCCATGTAGCACAAGCTCAGCAGGGATGGCAGTGGGAGGGGGGAGACACAGGGAGGCCTTGTGGTGCACATGCCTGCTGCATGCCTAGCTGTGTGTTCATGGCTCAAATCTCAGAGAGGAAGAACACTAGGGAGAAAAGCCCTCTCTGTATGGCAGGATGAGGCCAGCACATTTGGGCCCTGCACCACCTGCCTGCCTGCCCAGCATGATAGAGCCTCCACTTCCACCAGATTCTAATCCAAGCAGTGGGCTTCCCATCCCCCCTGCTGGCTCTACTGCGGGAGGGTTACCCCACGGGGCAGGTAAGAGGGTCTCTAGGGTCTTGGAAGGTGTTAGGGCTGGATGGTGGCCAGGCTGAGGGATAGCCAAGCTGAGGGATGAATATGAACTAATTAAAAAAAACACAGCCTAGAGTGGCTATCTGCTTATAAAATTACCTGTATAATTTGAATAGGCGATTACATTTAAAAATAGGCAAATCCAGTTGTCTGAGTGCAACAGAACAGTGAACATATGTCCATAGTGTTAGAGGTGCTTAAATAGTCTCTTTTATTACAAGTGTGACGTACTCTGTTGTAGGTGGTGCTGCCAGTTACTCAGCTACAACCCAGGTGTGTAAGGCCCAGTTCTTTACAAAGGGATTCAACTAAGGGAGAGAGAAAGGGGTTGTGTGGTCTCTGGCTGGGGTGCTGATTAGACAGTTACAACTCAGCTGTGTGTAAACTGCAGCTCTGTGCAAAGGATTTCAGTCAAAGTAGAGAGGGAGAGAAAGGGGAAGCTCCAGCTGTTGATAAGAAGGTATTTGAACTTGGAAATTTTATTTATATTTTCACAGAATACAGTACTAGATGAAGCCTGTTTTAAGGACTGTCTTGTATACAAACAACTCATATTACAATAAAATGGGACTAACACATGGTGCAGAACAATAAAATGACAAAAAAATAAACTACAAGCCACAGTTTAAATACAGTCGCATACAAACACAAATGCTTCAGATGAACTAATCTGTAAGTAGGTTGCAAATACCAGAATTTATTATTTATTTATTTAGTTTTTGTTTACCGGGTGGGTGCCATAGCCACAGAAGTGACTATTTTCAGACACGACCCAGGAGGTTACAAACAAATTAGGCAGTTAAACAAATACACATGAGGTATACAAAGAGTAACTGTACAGAAAAAGCAAGCAACAAACACAATAAAACAGTAATAAGTGCATTTCACATACAAGGTATGTTCTGTGAGATCTGCAGATTGAACTTAGAAAGGAGATCTGACATCTGATTATATGTCAATAGTGTTTAAACCATAGTCAAATGGAGAAGTCACTTGATGCCACCCTGCTAAGAGGATGCACTCGTCTTGAGCACCACAGTGAATGCTGTTAAATCTGCTTATTAAGAAATTATAACTTAACATTTTTACAACTAGAAGCTGTGTAACTTCTTCCTATCATTTTGGATTACTTGTAACCTGCTTTGCATCCACCTACAAGCTGCAACATTGACAATATGACAAGCGGCCTTCCCAACTTGAACAGCATGGCCACACTGCTGCCTCTGCTGGGGCACTCCCAGGTGTCTAAATGCCACAAACTGGATGATTCACCAATCTGCCTGCTGACTCAAGGTATGAAAGGGGACCCACTCAATTGATTCTTTAGAGAGCTTGGATTGATCAAAGAAGCAATTTTGGACCTCTCAGGGTTTTTATATCCTTCAAACCAGCTCTGGAGGATCTGCCAAGGTGGATCGGGGACACTGATACCCCCATTAGCTGCTTGGAAGATGGGAGGGCAAGGGACAAGTCGGAGCTGATTGCTCTGCACTGCAAAGTCACTAAACTGGAGGCCCACATAGAGGAACAATAAGGGTGCAGCAGGCAAAATTATCTTGTAGTGGTGGTGGCACCAGAGACAACTAAAGGACAGGACATGTTGAAGTTTATTCAGCAACTTTGCGTGGATGTTATTGGACCCTCCACATAGGGCCAAAGCTATATAATCGAAAGGGCACATCGACCCCTACTACCCATGCCCGAACCAACTGAACACCCCTCCCTGATTATCCTCTGCTTACTGCACTTTTTTGATGAAATCCAAATCCAGCAAAAGGCTAGGGAAAGCGGCACAATTCAACTGGGTGAAAAGAGCATTTTCATTTTCAGTGGCCTTAACCCTGAGACCTAGGCTTTACAGAATGAACACCATGATTAGTTGGGTTTTGTTCGCATTATCTTAGTTTTACCTGAGACTTAATTATTTTTTTTTTCATAAAGCATTTTTCCCCTCCAGTTGGCTCGGGCAGGCTTGCCAGTCCTATCATTGCCCCCTCCACCTGGTGTTCTACCTCAACTGCGACTGGAACCCCGAGGCCCCCACAGATTGTCCCTTGTGATGGAGAGGGCTGTCCATAGACACACATCCAGTACTGCGTCCCAGTCAAGTGGCAGTATGGGGCAGAGAGCTGATGGGCAGGACGTCATGGAGCCGAGCCGAGCCGACCAATTTTCCTCTTTCTTCCCTGAGTTCCCCTAGCTACGGTGGCTTGAGTAACAAATGCCTGTGGAGATGCACATGTATTCTAGAACCACGACTCACCCTCCCCGACTTCCATCTGTCACTCATGTGTCAGCACTAGCACCAGGCCTCCACCTGGTGGCAGCCTAGAGCCAAGTCGACCCACTACCCTGATCAGGGAGAGGAGAGCTGCCAGGTGGTGACCGCTCGAGCCACTCCCACTCTCCCTTCCACTGATCCCCGGTGATCTGAGCTCATTCCTGAACTTGGGTCGCTGGCATGGTGTGAGGTAAGGTATTTGGTGCCTCAGCCCTCTGCACCATTGGGACAGCAGACTTAATTTTTTTAGCTATCCTACTAGTTTCCCTTGTTCTTATTAGGTATGCTTGCCTGCCCTGATCTTTTTGCCTTTCTTTGTATCTCTTGAATGCCTTCCTTTTTATCTTTCACCACTTCTCCCACTGCTTTCATGAACCACACTGGCCTTTTTGCTTTTCTGCTCTTACTTACCTCCCTGACATAAAGTTCCATAGCTTTTGCTACTCTCTCTTTAAAAGCTTCTTCCAATGTGCTGTTCACTCCCTCTATTTCTACAATTTTCTTCAGACTACTTCTCAGTATCTCCTGTATTCTTTTAGAGTCCGCCATCCTGAAGTCCCAAGCTTTTGCCTGGCTATGTGTCACGCCATTCTTCAGTTGGATCTGCATTCACACTGTCCCATGATCCCTTGTTCCAAGCAGGTCCTGGACTGTTACATTCTGGACTCTACCTCCTTTGGTGAAAAACAGGTCCAGTGTGGCGCCCTCTCTTTTAGAAGTCTGTCTTATTTGTATTAGGAATGCTGGCAGTATAGCCTAGAGGTTAGAGTAACGAGCTGTGAATGAGCTTGGTACATCCAGCAGACCAAACTTGGGTTTGATTCTCAGAACCTCCACTTGCATACTGTGTGACTCTAAGCAAGTCACTTAACTGCCCAGTGCTCCCGGGTTGCCCCTGAAAACAGGCACTTGTGCCTAGTGGGCCTTACCTGGTTACCAAAGACTAAAGGAAGCCACCAGGAGCTGATTCCTTGCACTTGCTGCTACTTGGACTTGCTACTACTCCAGATCCAGCATATTAAAGTCTTCCAATATCAGCACCTCCCTGAGTTTTGTTGCATTCATAATGATCACCCCCATCATCCCATCTACATCCTGGCATTGTGGTGGTGGTCTGTATACCACTTCAGTCTTAATCTTCCTTCCATTACCCCTGATGTTCACCTGCACCCACAGAATTTCCAACCCGTTAGTCCCTCCAGTGTTGTTCATCTCTGTTATCTTTATTCCTTCTTTAATATATATTATGGAATAGGTTTAAAAGATGCTGGATCCTGATTAGTCCAGTGCTACTTTCAGCTGAGCTGTTATCCCAGCACAAGGGTCAGCTGAAACTAGCCCCTGGCAGTCATGACTCAGAACAAAAGAAATACCCCTCTGCTCCTTTCCAAAAATGAGAATTCCCACGAAATACATGACTGCTCATCTCCACACAACACATTCAACATACCTTATCTTTCTCAAAACAATGACCCAGCTCCTGCCAGCCCGGTGGCACTGAGGGTTGAGGTGCTGGACGCCACACCAGTGAGCCGGGTTTGGGAACGAGCCTGGGCCACTGGGGGTTGGCTGGGGAGGAAGAGGTTGAGCATCTGCAGGACTGCTCTCTCTTCCCGGGGAGGGTTAGGGAGAAGCGCTCGCTCCTGGAACGGCCTCTGGTGGTGAGCCAGGGGTGCTCAGTGTGGTGATGCAGCGGATGCACTAGGGGCGGAGTTTGCGGCTCTACGTTGCGTTGCTTGCCGCACTCCGATGGGACAAGCTAGAAAATGCCAGAAAAAGCCTCACAGCCTTCGGTGAGATGACGGTGGCCCCAGGGACTCTGCCCACATCCCAAGCGCCGGCCCAACACACACAGGATCGTCCTCCACCCCCCTGACCCAACGACCAATCAGGTAGGCACTTCACACTTAAGGAGTTTAATGCCGAGGAGGGCAGAATCAGCCCCGGAGATGGTACCGGGGGTTGAGCCTGCCTGGGGGTCATTCAGGGAAGGGGATCATGGAAGAAGCGAGGGTTCAGGCTGGGAGTAGGGCAGATGTCGAGTGGGTGCTCCTGAAGGATGACCGAAGAGTGAGGAAAAAATAAAGTTAAAAAAAAAAAATTACCCAGCTCCTGACTCCTCAGTCTTGCACATCCTGTTGCTGCAACTCGCTAAACAGCTTTCCTTTTTTTATTTTAAATTTTGATTTTCATTAAGCACTGCAGCTATATAACTCCATCTTGATCAGCTATGTCTTTGACTCATGCATGCTGCATAAAAAGGACAGCTGAGTACCATTTTAATTTTTTTTACACAACAAATAGGCTACCTCTCAAACTAGCAACTGCTGCCTCCTAAAACAGTAACAGGAGGCAAACTGGACATGCTTTGTCTCAACTCTGGACATCAGTGAGTGCCCCGATTTGTGGGACAGTGCCAGGGAAAGCAAGCTTATCTGCCAGGGCACGCTAGTGGCTCAAGCCACTGCCTGCCCTCCCTTTGACTTAGTACAGGTTAATTATATGCAGCATTGGGGCCACCTGCTGGCAATGAGAAAAAATGCAATGTTGAAATTGGGCTATTTTTTGCTTGTAAATGTTTATTTTACAATTTTTTAATATTTTCCTAAATGTAAAATTTCAAAAATAATCTTAAAATACTGTATACAGCTTAGTAATAGGGACCCATTTCTTAATTGCAATAAGGCACTCCAGGGGGTGCATTATGGTGGAATAACGGCCCTTCTTGGGTGGTGGAAGCACTCGACTTCACCTCCTGCTTCATCACACCTGAGATGGGCCGTTATCTACCATAACACATCCCCTGTCATGCTTTATTGCTCAAAAGGCACACCTCTCTCCTTTCCTTCTTTCTGCCCTTTCTGAATATCACATAAATTGGTATAGTTATGTCCCAGTCATAGTCCAGTGTTTCCCCCATTTCTGTGACAGCTCTTGTATCCAGCTGCGCTTCAACTACCATGTATAAAAATCTGAGAATGCGTGCCCCAGACATCTGGTGTTCACACACATTGCCCCCACAGTACCACTTGCTCCTCATTTTTTGTGCATGTTTTGCCCATTAAACATATTAGTTCCTGCCTTTACTGGGGAAGCCAGTTAGGGCCCCCATTTATTGTGATTATGTGCCTGACTCCAACTAAGCTGCCACCCTTTTCCCAGTGTATAGCTTCATGGATGTGCTATGCAACTCTCCTCTTCATATAGGCTATCCTTCTTAAGTAGGCTTCATCCCTTTCAAGTTGGGCCCTAGTCCATGAAGAACCAAAATCCCACCTCTGAATGGATACAGATGTAGTTGCTACAATGAAGCAGCCCCCCCACCGCTGCACCAACAGACTCCCATGGTGCACTGCTCACAAGTAGAATAAATGAACAAAATAAAGCAGGCAGTCATGAGCTGCAGTGAAATATTTTATTAACAGAAAATAAACTGGTGCGGGCAAAGACCTTGGATAAAAATGAAAATCCTAATGTTTCTGAAATAGGCTGGCAGACTCACCTTACCAGACCTTAGGCTCTATTATTCAGCTGCCCAGCTCTGCTTTAAGCTATTCGTACATCTGGGCACATCTCCAAATGCCTGGATAGAGTTAGCGATGGAATTCCTCTTGAAATCTGACTATATTTGTATCATGTATCACTTCACTGTTGCTACTGGGATAAGTCAAGGATGCAATCCCTGGCTCACCCACCAGCATATCTGATTCAATCAGAAAGTCCCTACATCCAATCCCCTTCCTAATACTGCTTTGCCCAGTACCATTGTTGGAGAATTTCACCCCAACTCTGTTGGACCCTGGATATCATAACTGGCTTTAAGAAATGGGCATCAAAACATAAGCAATCTGATTAGCCACTGACCATGCACTAAAGTGTCTAATGCACAGGGAAAAGGTCCGGCAATGCCCAGTAGGCAATGATATGGGTGATGCTGCCCACTAATAAGCTTAAGAAAATAAATAGCAGCCATCTTGTTTCTAAAACAGTGGTACCAGCCTAACTGTCAAAGAAATTAATTACTCATCACTGGGCAACATGACCTCTGACCCCCCCATCTCAACCAGTCAGATCCAGCAAACAACACAAAACTCAATTTTTTTCTGTTTGTTTTTTAAACACTTTCGTACAGACAAACTGCTCAGCCCCAGCTCAGCTGTTCACTGTCCCTCTCCGCCAAGACCCATCTTCCTCTCACTCCTCCTCAGTGAGACATTAAACATCCTGTACGTGTCTTCATTTTTTTCTATTTACCATCAGCCATCACAAGCTTTTTCAGTCCTTGCTGCAATGCTGCACTCCGGCCCCCTCCTTCACCATACTGTGCATGCCCGATAACTCGCTGGCTACTAGCTTCTCAACGGAGATTAGAGAGCAAATGTAAAAATAAGTTCAAAAAATGAAATAATGTGCACACATCTGCTCTGTCTGTCCAAATAAGGATGTGTGTTTCTTTGTACACAAATGTAAATGCTGTGGGGGGGGGGGACTTTTTCACCACAGCAACCATCTCCATGTACAATAGCCACACTGGGACAAAAGTCCCAAGTGCAAAAAAAAAAAAAGTATAACAGGCAGAGGAACTATTTTACATTAAAACACAGTAAACAGTTTAATTTTTTTCTATTTAAACATGAAAATTATGCTCACTACATTGATGTACCATAGAAAGGGCAATTTCATAAGCGCAATAAGACACTTGAAGGTGTGTGTTAGACAGTTCTAACACACAGCTAGGAAGCTGGATGTACTCAGCCTGTGGTCTCATGCCTCACTATGCTCCCTAGCTGTGTGTTAGAACTGTCTAATGCACACCCCATTGTGTCTTATTGCTTACAAGATACACCCTACAGTATATCTCCCAGCTGATCCTAGACACAGGGATCATCTCTTCCACAGAGCTACAGGTAAAGCTTGGCCTGCACAGAAGAGAATTCTTAAGGTACCGCCAAATTAGACATTATAGTCATCCCCTGCCCCCTAGTAGCTGAGAACACTAACCATAACCAAACAGAGAGTGGTATTCTAGCCTCCAGGTCAGTCTAAGCATGCAATAATACCCAACAGAGTGGGCAGTATTGGGCAATACTGGACCACCCAGGGGCGTAATGAAGCCCAACGCTGCAGGCAGAGGGCCTTATAGCCCCTGGAAGGTCCGGTATAGCCCAAACCGCCCACCCTGGAGGGTATTATTGCGCTTAGAAAATGGGCCACTGAATTATATATGTTTGGTGAAAAAATACATTTTATGACTACATGCTAAAACTCTTACCTGTTTGATTTATTTTCTAATCAAATAGTTCCTCTGCCTGCATTAAAATACTGTGTTTTTTAAGCCTAGGGACTTCTGTCCTAATGCAGCCTCTGTAGTTCCTATGTTGGAGTTGGTTGTCATGGTTACCCCCTCCCAACACCCCCCCACACACATACACACACACAGGGTTTAAGTTAAAGTGATTTTCTTGTACTTGCTTTTTTTTATTCATTCATTCAGTTTTAATCATTCATTTTTTCAATATTTTCTTTCACTATTGTAACTTACCCATCCCAATCGCATGTTGATTGTGAATCCGCCACTCCCGCCAAGCACGCTTGCAGGTATTCCGTGTTGCTGTTGGGTTCTGTTTCAGGAAATGTCTTCTTTTGAAGGGCTTTCAGATGGTGAGATGAGGTGAATTGAAGTGGGGATCAGACATCATGTAGCTCTTGATGGGATCGGGCATGACGACCAGAAGACGAGAATGCTCTGGTACTAACAAAGCCATAGGATGCGGTAAGGAGGTACTTCTGAGTGTGATCAGCAGTTGTAGACAGGGTGGCTGGTTTTGCAGTACACATAGGTTATTTATAATTTACAACATGTGGCTGTTAAAATACTAAAACAACTTTTACTATGGGGGTATGGTGCAGTTGAAAAGGACTGTCCTTGGGAGCTGTCATGCTTCACGCTCGGTCTGTAAGTGAACGGAAGGAACAAATATATAAATAAAAAACAGTTGTTTTTATTTGTTTTATATGTACAGTGCTGTCATTTATTTTTTAGAAATTTCTAGGTGGTATCGCATTGAGTGTGTGTATGTGGGGGGAGGACTCTCAGTCGATCTCTGTTTTGCTAAGTGAGTAAAATAAAATGGCAGTTTGAAACTGTGTGCCCACTGCTTCAGTCAATGATGAAGCAGGCACAAGGATATCTGGCTGGGCATCAGGCAGGTTTGGCTGGAACTTTTTATTTGGTGGGTATCTGTTGAAAGTTAATGTACCCCTGTGGAATGGGTACCAGCCGATCAGATACCTCCAGATAAAAAGCCCATTTTTTAAATAAAATGATTCCACTCACAGGGATACTCGCTGAATCTATGCCATAGAGTGGGATAACTCATCCCTGCTATGCACTGGGTTATGGATGAGCTCTACTCCATACTGACTAATATATTCGACCTATTGTATAACCACAATGCAATATCATTATAAGTACTGCTTTTCAACTTCTGTCATACCATTAAAAAAGTTTAACAAACATTAAATTTACAAAAAGAAAATAAAATGCATAGTGCAAATGTGAGACAATCCCGGGCTATGGACGCAAATCACCCCAATTGCATTCGGAACCATGTGCTCCTTCCTCAGACAACAAATGCAGTTGTTTCCTCTCATTCGGGTATGACCAAAGTAGAAATCTCCCAAAAGGTTACCGCCAAGGCTCTGATTTTTCTGTGGCACTTTGGGACCAAATTCTGTGGCAGCGTTACCAGGTGTTGCAGAACTGTTATGGCAGTGGTTTGTAATTTCTTTTTTTTTTTATTTCTTTATTAAGTCACATCCATTACAGCATAATTGCACAATGTACATACAATAGGTATCGTGTCATTCTGTTTTATCCTGGTACATTATTAAGCCTTACTATCTCCTGTTCATAGGAGTGTGTTAACTTTATCATTTAAGACCTTATTGTGACTTTATTACCAAATTCCTCATCTTCTTTAAAAACTTAACAAAATAACATCTTTACCCAAATAATATATCTTTTAACTTTCACAGGGTGAAAAATAACATTCTTTTTTTTTTACTTCAAGTTTATTGTGTATTAGATAATGTTAACATCAGTTCAAAGTATTAAAAGTACAACCTTTTTATCTAATTAGTCAACATGACTAAGTCTTAAAAAATAATACTGTAATTCAAAATATAGCAGCTGCGGTTTCAGACTTCTAGAAATATAATTTTTCTGCTGTTACCTAATCACTGTTCCAACAGCTTAATTGCTAGTAGAATAACAAACATGAATAACATTGGTAACAAGTGTGTCTGACTTCAACTAAATAAAATAAAATAAAATAAACACAGGCATTGCAGAAAAACTTAACTACTACTATTGATTCCTGTACCTTGGTTTAATACTTTTAGGTTTCTTTAAGGGGTGCCCATTTCCCATTGGAAGTACTGGTGCCAAGGTGACCAGGTGGTGATAAAAATTCTCATTCTGTATCCTCAAGGTGTGGGTGATTTGCTCCATAGATTCTAATTGAGTCATTCTGGACCTCCATTCCTCTATTGTAGGGAGGAGTATGGATAACCACTTCGCTGTGATACACTTCAGTGCCACCACCCTCATCATGTGTGCCAATTTAGTGGACTGTCTGGATCCGGAAAGCAAGGTCGGAAGGCCCAAGATCAATTCTGATCCTGTGAACGGGATTTGTAGACCAGTTATATTTTGTATATGTGTATGAACTTCTGTCCAGAATGGGAGTAAGACTGGACACTACCAAAATATATGTGTCTGAGACCCTTTGGTTTGACAGCCCCTCCAACACTGATCTGACTGATGGGGATCAAAATGCTTCACTGTAGTAGGAGTAAGGAAGTATCTTAGAAGTAGCTTTCAGTTGAATTCTTGCCAGATTGGGGAACTGGATACCTGCCAACCTCTACTCAATCTTTTTTCCCGTAGAAAGGGAGGCATTGAAATAGACAATTCTTCCTCCCATCTTTGTTGGACTTGATCCAAACCTGTTTTGTTAGTGTTAACCAATATTTCGTAAAGTCGAGAGAGAGGGCAGAGACCATCCTTGATCGTGGTGAAAAATTAAAAATACTCTTCTAGTTGTGTTTTGTTTCTACTTATCATTTGCAGTCTGTTAGCAGAAAGAATGTAGTGATGAATTTGAAGATATCTAAAATGGTCCTCCCAGCGGAGCTGGAATTTGTCTTTCAGCTGTGTGAATGATAAGCACTTACTATTGCTTATACATTGTGCAAATGTTGCGAGGCGTTGTATAGCCCGACAACGGTATCCCGAATCTGACCTTGGTGGGATAAAAGATGGCTTGAATCTAATCAAAGATAAGGGACCAGGGCACTCCGAAGTGTGCGTGAGCTTTCTAAGCTTTTTGAGAACCAACAAGGAGTGACTTGACCCAAGGGTTCATTATCGATTTCGATATGGCTACTGATAAGTTATTGGTGGGTAAGGACCAAAGTGCCCAATCCCTAAGAGAGGCCTCTTTCAGAAGGTACCAACCTGAATCTTCCCTGCATTTGGCCCATGTGCACATTTGTGCCCCATGGGCTGCCATGAAACAAAAATAAAAATGTGGAAGGGCTATACGGCCCTTGTCCTGAGGTGCTTGGAGGATATTTCTGGCTAATCTGGGATGCTTATTATTCCAAAGGAATCTTTGGGTCACCCTCTGCAGGATCATCCAAAAATCCCTGGGAGGTTGCATGGGGAGGGTCTGAAAAAGAAAAAGAAGCCTTGGTAGAGCGTCCATTTTGAGCACTTGTGATCTTCCATATAGTGTTAGGGGGAGTAGTTGCCATCTGGCCATGTCTGCCTGGAGGTTTTAAAATAGTTTTAGATAGTTATTTTTGTAAAGGTGGGACAGGTCTATAGAAATATTGATGCCAAGATATCTGGTCGTATTTTTCTTGGCCCATGCAAAAGGAAAGGTCCTTTTATATGTACTGGAGGGACACCCACTCAAGACAAGGGTTTCTGATTTGGTAGGGTTAATTATATAGCCTGCAAGAGCACCATATTTCTCCAGAGTCTTAAGAAGCTCCAGGACAGATGTTTCAGGTTGAGAGATAAAAAAAAGGGAATTGTCTGCATATAAGACAATTATTTGGATATGCCTCTCCACTTCCACTCCCTGGATTTGAGGGTTTGATCTGACATCTATTGCAAGTGGTTCAAGGGATAAAGCAAAAAGGAGGGGAGAAAGGTGACAACCCTGCCTTGTTCCCTGCATAAGGGAAATCCTCTGCGAGAGATATCCATTAACCTTTATTCTGGCTTCTGGGGTATTATATAGAACTCTATTGACAATTAGGAATGTATCCCCTAGTTCAAATATTTTCAAGGTCTCCCCCAAAAACACCCAATCGACCCCATCAAAGGCCTTCTTGGCGTCCATACTTATAGCGAGTTGTAAGTTTTTATTATTCTTTTGAGCTGAGATTACATTCAACAGGCGCCTAATGCTATCCTGTAAGTAGCGGCCTGAAATGAAACCCGTTTGGTCTTTATGGTCCAGGGATCAAATTACCAACTGTAGCCGGTCAGCCACAATCCCTGTAAAGATTTTTGAGTCTACTGGGAGCAAGGAGATGGGCCGGTAGGACCTACAGTCTTCCGGGTCTTTACCGGGTTTAAGAATAACAGAGATTTGGGCTTGATTCCAAGACCTAGGGACAGCTCCTTCCCCTCCCAGTGCTCCATTGTAGGTATATGAGAGTACCTGCAAAAGGGGACCCTGAAACTCTTTGTAAAATTCTGCCACGTATCCATCCAGTCCTGGGGCTTTACCATTCTTTAACTGTTTAATTTTTTGCTTTATTTCGTTGAGAGAAATATGCACCTCTAGTCCCTTTTTCTGCTCTTCTGTTAGTGTAGGAAGCTGAAGATTATCTAAGTAAGCGGTAATTTTTTCCCCATGTCTCAGCTCCCTCTCTGCCTGATACAGAGAGGTATAGTATTTTTGAAATTGGGCAGTGATGAGAGAAGGGGACAAACGTGTTGGGCCATCTCCCACAGTTCGAAGCTTGGGTACCACCCTGGAGGCTCTCTCCTTGTGAAGCTGCCAGGCTAGTAGTTTCCCAGCTCTATTGCCCTGTTCATAATATTTCTGTTTCGCTTACCGGAGTTGGCCTTCGACCTGCGAGTCCAGAATTTTATTTAGTTTGGCTTTAGTCCTGTCTAACTCTGTTTTAGTATGTTGGTTCAAGGACCTCTTGTGGGAAGCCTCTAGTTGGGTGATCTTCCTTTCTAGGTTGAGACGTTCTTTAATTCTTGCCTTCTTATGTCTGGATGCGTATTGAATTATAATTCCCCTTAAGTAACATTTGAGGGCATCCCATCGGACCCCTGCCTCCGTGTCCCCCTGCTAGGTTAAATTCTAGGAATTGTTGAATAGAATCATTTACTAATTGTTTAAACTCTTTATGATTCAGCAGACTAACATTAAGATGCCAAACAGACTCCGGAGATTTAGGAGCCAATATTATCTCTAAGGACATGGATGCATGGTCCGATAGGGATATGTTACTGATATTCGCACCTGTAAGATAATGTAGGGTGTTGGATGATATCAAAAAATAATCTATTCTGGAATACATCTTATATTTAGGGGAATTAAATGTGCAATCTCTCTCTTTAGGGCAGATACATTTTCAGACGTCCACTAATGATAATTCTGTATATAATCTGGAGAGCTCTCTGCTGGTCTTGGCTGGGCCTGTGGATTTACAGCCCATCCTATCTTGGCCCAGATCTAGTACCGAATTGAAATCCCCCCCATGAAAATCAGACTGTTGGGATCTAGGATGGAATCCATAAGTACTTTAGTTAAAAAAGGTATCCTTTCTTGTTCCTCATTTGGAGCATAAAGGTTCAAAAAAACACATTTCTGGCCTCTATATTCTCCCATTAATCTCACATATCTACCCTCCAGATCTAGGTCTGTTTGCGAGATCTTGAGGGGGACATCTCTTCTGACCAAGATAGCAGTTCCCCTATGATTGGTCTGCTGTGGGTATTCAGCAGCATATACCTCCCCCACCCATCCCCTACGCAGCTTTTTGTGCTCCATCACACTCAAATGGGTCTCTTGCAAAAATGCTATGGTGGCATGTTGCCGCTGTAATTCTTGGATAGTTCTTGCCCTCTTAATAGGACTATTTATACCCCTGACATTCCATGAAACTATTTTTAAATCAGCCATAGTATCCTATTACGTCCAAACCAAATCTTCTTAACATCTCTGCATGCCTGTGAGATTAACCCCAGTAGTCAGACAAATACTTCACACATTATAAACTGAACAAAACTATATACAAACTGCCACTTAAGTAGCAGGAAAAGCATTTGTGTAACTTCAAGGTGTATTTATACCCTAGTCTGCACCTCTGGAAACTTCTACATGGTGCGGTAGGAGACTAAGTATCTAGTCCCCCTGCCAGGTTGATCCACAGTTAAAATTGTGATATTTCCCGGCTGGGCTGAGTCTGATTGCCTCAGAGACTATTGGTCAGTTCTCCGCATAGGTCCGACTTGATGATTTAGTTAAGACACAAAATATTGTTTTGGTGATATATGGGAATCAGGATCCTTAGCGGCCCCCCCCCCACGAGGACAGAGCCCTCCAGCGGGGCCAGGCGGCCCCAGGCAACCAAAGTACTTTCCCAAGCATTCTCTTAAAAGGTGAATAGAAATCTGTTGTCAGACCAAGTGAGTACCTATCTCCCTCAGCAGGGGCGGCCCACCGCCGTTCACTCAAGAGAAGGCCTATAAACCCCCCACCATGCCCCCAGCCATCCCCTCCAAGAACACACCTTGTTTCTGACTTTAACCCAGTCCAGACTTCCTGACCAGAAGGTGGCCGACTACCCGGGGGGGACCACCCTCTTGCTCTCTCAGGCTTTGTCTATTTTTAGTAGAAGTGGCCAAGGGATGTCTTGGGGCGCCCTACAGCACACCTTCAGCAATCCCTCCTGACACAAAGTTATGTGCCAAACATATGAGCCTGACATAAATAGTCAGCCCCTGAAACCTTGCAGATTTTATCTCAGGTGACAGCTGTGCTCTCCTGGGATCACCCCATCCTTCCGTCAGATCTTTATATATGTGTCCACCAGAGAGGACCCATAAGGGACCGCAGGAGTAGGGCAGGCCTCAATACCCTCGAACCTGACAGTGTTACCACTAGGATGGGTTACCCAGTCTTAATTAGTGCCTCATCACCACCCCCGGAACTCCCTCCCCCGAGGATTGAGGTGAGCTCTACCACCTGACCCCCCTCACCTTTTAAACAACCCATCAGAACCCATTCTGTAAAGCAGACATTGGTTTTTAGAGTTAATTCCTTCCCCTTCTTTCTCCCGCTTGTATCTGTCTTTGTACTCCCCATAATGAACAAAAAAGGAATAGGGAAGTCTGCACTCGACTGATACGCCCCACTCCTTGTGAGCCAATGATAGAGGTAGACAGTTATGGAGATCTCAGTCTCGAAATTATACATTGTCTGTAGCAATGTCTGGTATACTCAAGGAAACAGCCAACATGCTTGTAAATAGTAAAATATGCTCTGAGAGGAGCTTGGCTTGAGCTTCTTCTCCCCTCCCCCCAGAGACCGGACCCACGAGGGACATTTAAAACCTGGCCCGTTTTCCCTTCTCGTGGTGTGCTGCTCTATCACGGGGTGGTGAGGAAAGAAAACAGCATAAAAACCAAATTTTGCCTCTCGGTGTACTCAACCATTCGAAGATGTTGCTTCTTCAGAAGTCAGATCTGGATGCAGAGCTGCATACGGATTGATGTCCTGGGGGTCTGATCTTTTGTGCACATTGTCCCACACTGATTTGGACTCCCCTGCTCTCGAGGTCTTCACATTTTTGGTTCCTTGCACTTGCCAAGACTTCTTCAAATAGGTTCTGTGTGGAATTTCAGTGCCCTCTTCAGGAACTGCTGTTCCTAGCACTTTAGCCCAACTGATTGCTTGAGGTAGCACTTGAAATTTTTGCCAGCTGTCTGGTGTGTTAACTTTTATTCTTGCTTGGTATTTGAGATGAGCAGTATACCCAGCCTGTCTGATGATTTTGACTATGTTGTATGATTTTTGTCTGCGAGCCTGAGTTTGAGGGGCATAGTCTTGATCAAAAAATAGGTGGACATTGCCAAAGAGAACCTGCTTTTTTGACCAGGCAGATCTAAGAACCTCTTCTTTGACCCTATAATCGACGAATGCCATGATTATGGATCTGGGTCGGGCTTTAGGATCCTTTGGTTTGGCCACCAAAGATCTGTGGGCACAAATAATACCAAGGTCTCGACTCCCATTCAAGTTTAAGATCTCCTTTAAGAAGCCCTCCATGTATTGCGTCATGGGGCCTGATTCAGTATCTTTAGGAAGTCCATGTAATCGTAGGTTATTTTGCCAGTTGCGGTTTTCCAGATCCTCTAGTTGTTATTGGAGTGCGATTTCTCTGTGGTGGAGATCTTTTAAGGCAGTGTTATGGATATCAGAGACGTTGGTGTACTCCGTCATGATCTCCTCAAGGTGATCTGTGCGTGCGGTTAGGTCCGTAATACATTTTCTGTCTTCCCTGGCTCTTTGTTCTAACCTGGTAAGTATTTCACTTATTTGCTGCAAAGTACTGCACAGGGTTTTTGAAGTGATAGTGAACTTGTCTTCTGTGCTATGAGATGCTGCGGGAGTCTGGTTAATCAGGTCTGTTATCCCGGCCCGTAATGCGGCCTGTTGAGGCGAACCTTGAGGAGGAAATTTCAGCTTTGGGTGCAAATTATTTGCTCTATCTCTATGCTTAAGTTTCGGAGGCATGTTGAATTAGTTGGTTTGTCAATTTCACAGTGGGGTGCCGGCGATTGTGGGCTGGATTCCGATGGATTGTTGCAGATTTTGTCAGGAGCTCTCGGCTTAGGCTTCCATCTCCTAGTCAACCGGAACTGGAAGTCATCGAAAAATAACATTCTGATCTTTTTTCTATTAAAATATTAACAATTCTTAACTATAACCATGAACTATTTGAAATTAAAATAAGCAAAAGGGGATGGGGGTGGGGGTGGGACCAAACTAAAAACTTATATGTGACTCTTGTATAACATTAATATCCATATTTTAACATCCTTACATCTCGTGAGTGTTCAATGTTTAGCACCAACTGATGTTTTTTCTAACAGTTAGTGGATCTAACCCTGGGTGGCTATTCCCTTCAACTGTTTTATTAATATCTATGGGCTTGTTGCAAGAGTATTGAAATGCCCTCAGTTTCTTCTATATATTTCATGAATGGAAGTCAAACTCCTTTGAATTTTGGTTTGTAATTTCTATGGCAGTTTTGTGGCACCAATGAACTGCCATGTCATACTGTCAGCTCCTTGTCTGGACACCACGTCCATGGCAATGGCTACTGCGACCAGAATAGAACACACAAAACCACTAGTTCAGAAAAACTAAACCCACAAACTTTTGTAAATAATATTTTTTATAAAGATAAAAAAATTAAATAGTCTGTCACACAAGGTCCTATCCTACTGCATAAATGAAATAAACAGAGGGGACATTGTGTGATAAATGGTTTAGCTATACTTATGCTGCTTACACCACTCATAAGGTTACACAAGGTCAAACAGCACTTCTATAGATTAACAATTTATCACACAGGTCCCCCCTGCATACATATATATATATATATATATATATATATATATATATATGTGTATATATACATATAGAGGTTAGAGTAAAAATTATTTAATGCATTGTTGGTTTGAATTACGAAGCGTGAGGGGAAATTCGCTGTTAGGTTGAAACCCCTGAACCTCCTCACTCAATCTTCATCGAAGAGCAGGGTGTGACAGACTGCCAGCCCCAACTTTCACCCCAAGACATGTGTAAAGCAGCAGAAGTATAGGAGAATGGGTGAGAGTTAGGCCCTCGATCCCAATGCGCACCCCAATGCCAGTTGGGGGGGTCCAAGGGGGGTCCAAGGGGGGTCCAAGGGGGGGTTTCAACCCTAACAGCGAATTTCCTCACTTTTGTCGCTGTGGAACAACCTTAACTAATGCATTAAACGGAGTTTTTTGCCTCTAATTTCCCTTCTTTTTGAGAATGATAATGAGAAATAGTGAATGTAATGCAGCGGCAGGAGCGCGGGGCCTGCTGCATAATGAGTTGGCGCTCCCGCCACATGATGTGTTGTGGCATACTAACAGGGACAGCAACACAAACAGAAATGCTAACAGTGGTGCACATGGTAACACAAGCATGAATGAGAACAGAAAGGGTAACGCACATGGTGGCGTAGACGGGAATGGTCTGCCACGTGATGTGTTGTCACATAGTAACATGGTGCCTGCAAACAGAAATGTCAATGGGCATGGTGATGTAAAGTGAAACAGTAAGATAAACAGTACTGTAGACAGAAATGGCAAAAAATAACAGAACCGCAAGCGCAAATGAAAGCGAAGGATAACGCACATGGTGGCGCGAGCGTCAATGGTGAAGTGAAATGGAGTGCGGATCCATGGCGGAAAGGGCAACAGTAACAGTAATGTAAGCGCACAGGCTGGTTTTCCCCAAAACCTGCATTGAGAAAGACAGTGAGTACAAATAATGTATGCAAAATAATGAGTATCGGCGCTTGGAATACTAAATACATTATATCTCAGGAACCGTACGATGTAGAAAAAAAATTTAAAAGTCATATTATTTACAACTGTCCTGGCTAATTTGAATTGGGGCTAAGAAATTTCCTGACGAAAAGTCCGTATCTCGCACCGTTTCCGAGATACGGGCCCTGAAAGGCGCGGCGAACGCCGTAATGTTATCCTATGGGAAAAAAAGAAAAGTTCAGAGCGCCATAACTTTGCCTCCCTGAAATATTTTTTCACCAAACTACTGAAAGGCACATCTGTGGGCTGTTGGCTGTCTTCCCTCCAAATTTCAGGAAAAAAGACCAAACCGTTATTTTGCAGCAGGGCTCCAAATGATTTCTGTTAAGTGTTGGGCGCCGTAATGTTATCCTATGGGAAAAACGTCAATTTTGGAGTGCCGTAACTTTGCCGCCATGTGACATTTTTTCACCAAACTACTGAAAGGCACATCTGTGTACTGTTGGCTGTCTTCCTTCCAAATTTCAGGAAAAAAGACCAAACCGTTATTTTGCAGCAGGGTGCCAAAGGATTCCTGTAATGCTTGAGCGCGTAATGTTATCCTATGGGAAAACTGTCAACTTTGAGTGCCATAACTTTGCCGCGTGTAATATTTTTTAAATACAACACTGAAAGGCACATCTGTGAGATGTCGGCTGCGTTCCCTCCAAATTTCAGCCCAAAACTCCCAACGGTTATTTTGCAGTGCAGTGCCAAAGAATTGCTGTCATTTTCCCACAGACTAGAAAAATTACTTGTCGCATTCTATGGAAAGCTTTATAATATACACTTCTCGTGAGACACGAAAGTAATTTGTGAAAATACTTTTTCCAGAAATTTGAAAAACATATTTCTGGGGTGTTTTACCACAAAATAAAGACATGGCAAGCATCCTCAGGGCCCGACTAGGTGAATACAAAAAATTAGGTTGCTAGAGGGTCCCAAATTTAAATGCCAACCATTTTTCTGATCACCAACTGAAAACAAAATGGCTGATTTGCGAAAGTAACAGGCCCATTTGCGAAAGTAAAAATGCATTTGTGAAAGTGTTGAACTTTTTAACTTTTCCCATTGACTTATAATGGGAAACTGTTTTTTGAATAACTTTTGAACTGTTTAATATTTTTTCATGAAATCTTTGAAAGGCACATCGGGGACCCTGGCTGCATGTTCCCTGAAGATTTCAGGCCGGTCACACAAATCGTACGACCTGTAGGCGCGACCACAGAATTCCAGAAAAGCGTAAACGTGCGCACAGATCACACTTAATAACTCCACAGCCATATATCCAACCAGTATGAAACTTGGTAGATCCCAAGGCCTATGGTTCTTGATCATAAATTCCAAATTTCAGGCAAATCCATCAAACGGTTGCAAAGTTATTAAGGTGCAAAGTTTTGGGGTTTAACATAGAAATGGCTCCTCAACCCTAACTATGGTAGCACTACCGTGCTACCATAATATATATACACACACATACATACACACACACATATATGTATAAATATATATATATATATTTTTTTACAGGAGCATAGTAGCACCCCTATAGTGTTGAATAGGCTGTTTCATGTTAAACCCCAGTCTTTGCACCTTAATAACTTTGGCGGTGTTCAATAAAATAGCCCAAAGTTCGACATATGTGGACAGACTGGCAGAGTCACAAGTCATGAAAAGTTTCATGATGGCACCTTGTTTGGTTCTCGAGATACAGGACACTAAAAAATACAAAAATGGTGTTTGGTTTTCTGATACTTTACACAGGCTTTTTTTGCTCTCATGCACAGCCCAGATGATGCAGAATTTTTTTATGAAACTTTCAGGGCAGAACTGGCTTGTCCAGAGGTAGCACTTTTGAAGGTTTCATGAAAAATATCATACAGTTCCAGGATTATAAGGATGTTTTTGGTAACCATCAAGCTCGAACAGTAAAAAAAACAGATTGTGAGTGCTTATTTTCATGATTTACTTGTTTTGAAAAAAAAAAAAAGATCATAGCAGCTGCCATCTTGTTTTTTTTTAACTCAAGAACATTAAATATACATAGATATGATGTATTTTCAAAAAACAAACACCTGAATCTAGGCAAACAGAACCCATTTAGCTAGATTCTGGTGTTTATTTTTTTGAAAATTGCCCTGGAAATAAACATTTCTGGGCACCCAAAAATCCTGGGCTCAGCGTAGCGAGAGGAATCATTCACCTGCTTTCTCAGTATGAGAACAGTAGAACTCTATTGAAATGTGAAGCCACAGCTGGAGCTGTGCTGCCATCTTCAGTTACAGCAGTGAGCTGGTGATCCCCGTCTCTCTCTCTCTCTCTCTCTCTCTGTCTCTTCTTAATATCTATCTATCTATCTATGAATTAAAATAAGTAGCAGACTGGGCTGTCCACCCCCAATGATGCTTCTTTCTAACCCTCCCTTCCAGGTCACCAGCCCTCTTTCCCATTATATAAATGGTAGCACGGGGTGCCCACCACCAGTGCTGCCAATCAGTAGCCCAACATTGGGATGCCCAATTCCCAGTGTTGGAAAGTCTTCTGAAATATAGAAAACAGTACCTCACTGATTATTTTCTTAAATCTGCAAAACAGAAAATGGTCCCTCAATGATCTGACCCCCCTACACACGCACACACACACACAACCCTGACCTCCCACTCACATCCACCACCCCACAGCCTCCAATACACCCTCATTCAGCTGAACATGTCATGGATCTTGCGCTTGAGTGGCGCATTGGATGCAAGGCGGCCAGCAACAGCCATTCCTATGGCCGCTGCCCGATCCCATTTCAGCAGCCCTTGCCAGATTAAGGGCCTCGGGACACAGATCGCTCAACAGGTACTTCTGCTAAGCTTTTTCTGGGAGCCAGTACGCTAGGGCAATCACGATTGGTGCACCGCTGACTCAGGGGGACAGTGATTGGTTCACCCGCTCACCATCTTCGTTCTGATTGGTGTGCCCTTCCCCATTACAGCATTCCCTGCACTGACTCTGTGCTGCTAAGTTCTGAACTGAAATTTTCTCCCACCCCCACCACCCCCTCCCAGGCCTCCTTTAAATACAGTTGTGCTCCGCCTTCCCTAGCTGTTTTGTCGCACCATTGGTTTGCTCTTGTATGCTGCCAGTCAGACATTGGTAGCTGAGTGGAGCCAGTAAGCCTGATCCTTGTGGAAGCACCATCACAGCTTCTAGCCACCAATCTGATTTAGTTTTTTTCCTTTCTCCCCTTCTGATCGCAATTCTATTTTGGGCTTAGAGAGTGTCTGTAGATGGGTCTGTTTCACACACAGAAAAAGCATCAGACCATTACTAACCTACAGACCTCACTCCTTGACATCATGGCTTGCCTCACTGCTATACTATTGTTCTTAGTATACAGTGTGCCCTACGATACAGTACACCATGAAGTGTCACAATATAATCCAGCCCTGGAATGCACTGTCTCAACATCCAATGTTGCTATGGCCCACTGTACCTCCCTTATTTTCTCAACCCCCCCCTTTCTGGCCTATACCCCTCGTTATGCCCCCTTCCCCTTACTACTACCTTCACCTATGACTACACGAGCACTCACAATGATTACTTTAAACTATCACTTTAGCAGTACTCTCTCCTGCATCACGCATCATGGGCAGTCCCACAGGAAAAAAGCCGTCTCCATCCTTAAAAGCTCCTTAAAGAAAATGCTGTTATTGCTCCTTCTCTGCTCAGGTAATGTGGTGCTAAACCCTGGCCCCTCTCTGCAATTCACCCCTCCTTCAGATTTTGCAGAGGCCCCAGGACTTAAGATGATGTTGGTCAATATTCTAAGCCTGACCAGAAAATGTGTCCAATTACAAGCATGGGCTGCGCATACCAACCCCGACCTTATCATCAGGGATCAACAAATTTTAAAATCTCATGCTAGTCCAGGACAAGTGGCCTTGACAAAAATGGTAGCCCTCGAGTTCAGAGTGGTAGTCCAGTACATTTCAATTGAAATATTTAACCAACTTAACAGAAATAAGTTAAATGGTGTGGTTGTGTGGCAGGGCTTATATATTGTACTATTATTTCATAGGATGGATGGAGAGATGTAGAAGAACTTCATAAATCAGGAAAAACAATATTTTCATATATTTTTTTGTTAATACAGGCCAGGGTAGTAGTACAGGCTGGACACTAAGGCACCTGACCCCAGGCAGAAGTCTGTATTAGAAGAGATTGGAGAAATGTTACAGAATTAGTTAAGGACAAGCCAAAACCAGCTAGGCCGTTGGTTGAGAAGAACATACAATGGTGATTAAGGGCTAGGCCAGGAAGAAGATGATGGGGCACTGGGAGCAGGAGTACTAGAATCAAGAAGATCATCAGCAGCAGAAGCAGCTGAACCAGAAGATAATGTATCAGCAGCAACAGCATGCCCACGAACATGTCGAGTGCCTGGACCAGAGAGCAGCCAGTGGTTAATTGCTGGATCCGGATCAAAGTCATGCAGTTCAGGACCTTCTACTGCTGTCTGCAGGAGAGACTGTAGTGAATCATCAGCCAGCCTTGTCCTGATTTTTGTTTTGATTAGGTTCTGAACAGAAAAAACTCTCACATTTTGCAGTCGATACACTCATTGCCATGAGTATTTCAACTAGGTCAAGAATGTGTATAATCTGGGGTGGTTTTTCTTTTAGTAATCTGGTATATACCTGCAAATAGGGTTTTTCAGTGGCAGATTTCAATATTGTTTTAAATGCAGCATACTCTGACTTTATATGTTCCTGCTGCTCCTCTTTGAAAAAGTGAAAATATTCTGCCAGGTTTGCAAGTTCAGAGGTCCCAAACACCGCTAGTTGGTCTCTTGGCAGATCAAACTGCTTAAAATCTAAGCAGTTGAACCATTTGAGAGGCACCTCTGAGAAATTTTTAAATCTGTTGTCAATATACATTATTGCTGCATCTATTAAAGTCTGCAGTTATCCACCTGTCACAAAATTGATTTCTGGGCAGTTGCCTCTGAATGGAAATGAACAGTCTTCTCCTCCCTCCCTCTTTGTCACAACATATTCCATACATTTCTGTTCTGGTTTGTAATGGCTGAGGAAAGCTGCCATGTATTGCCCTGGCATGGTTTTCAGTTCCATAAGCTGGAGTAGGCAGGTCTCAACAAGCTGTGGAACTTCCAGTATTACTATGTCATCTCGTTGAAACTGCAGTGACAGGTTTTTAGTATTGGCAGGAACTCTTGCAGTATATGGATGGCTTTTACAAACTGCACACTCTGTGTTTCTTTAAGAGGCCTTTGTTTTGAACTTTCATCACCACCAACAGTCAAAGATGCATGGTGTTGTACAACAGTGAGGTAGGTTAACCTGAACTGCATGTACAGAACGTGACCTACTGGCAATCCATCTCACTTGTTTAATTGCAGTAAAGTGCGCCAGATCAGTATCCATCACATTAGCAATTTCTTGGAGCTCTCATTTTTTGGGACTATAGTGATAAAATTTAAATATTCCTTGAGAGTACTTTCCAGCTTTGATACAAATGGATTTTTTTAACACATCGAACTGCCAGCTCTAGCTTATGGGCAACGCAGTGCATAGCAATTATTTCAGGACGGCAGTGTTCCCGCAACTTTGCTATGGTTTCTCCTCTTTCGCCCATCATGACACTGGCCCCATCAAAATTTGCTGTAATAAGAAGCGGTCCTGGATTGTTAACATTTTGTAGATTACTGAGAGGAAGATTTACTGACTCCAATGCAGTTGATGTTGCATGGAATACACCTTCTGCATGTGCATGTTCCAATGGCACAGCTTGGATAAGCAATGTATGCACCTGTTTTGAATTTGGTTCAACAAACCTTAAGAAAACATTTTCCCACTCAGTTATACTGTAATCAGTACTGCCGTCAGCAAGAACTATCACATACTTAACATTAGCAAGAGTCTGCATCTGGGTTCTGGATATAACTGCTGAAATAGCACTGCAAAAGTCCCTGGCTCGCTTATCGTTAGTATAATTAGAACCTAGCTAATGCCATTTTTTCCTGTAATTCACAGAGCCACCCATGTCTGAGAAAGGGCGAAGATTTTTGGCTATGGAATACGCTGTGTTAAACAGGCGTCTCATCTTTGCTTTTGTGGCCTCTTCCAACTGTACAAAGGCTTGGTAAAGTGGTGACTCACTAATCTCACAACATACTGCTCATTGGCCACTTTCCAGAATATGTTGGTTCTGGCATAGCACATGTGGATTGGATTTTTCATGTGCACGTAGTGACTCAATGCTAAAGTTGTTAGAGCCTGTGGCAAAGACATTTGTTTTTTTTGAAAATGCTGGAGTTGCAATAGTGGGATACTTTTCACATAGTGTGCAGTACATAAGCCCCTTTTTATCATCGTATCTCAACCATTTATAAGTGGACAACCAATGACACTGAAATAGTCTGGCCCTTTTTTCTTGGTCATATGTCTTGTCTTTACTACTCCCAACTGCCACCTCATTATCAAGCAATAAACTACGTTTCTTAGCAAGTGACACAGGGGCTTTTTGAGATAAGGCTACTACGGCTTCTCTGTTTACATCAAGTACCTGGTCAGCAGCTATATCCAGAACCACAGATGCAGATTCAGTTTCATGACTTTTATCTGTGGAAGTAGTACCAGACTGTGTTTGTCTCATAAAAGATGGTGCTGCTCTGACCAGAGAGACAAGAGACTTTGTTGTTTGGCTTTGTTCTCTGCATATAGTCCATATAAATTTGGTGGTCACTTTTTTTTTAAAGACTAATGGAACCAATAATAATAAACTTATTTTAAACACTGGTGTCTGTGTGTCCTTTTTTCACTGGTGGTTAGTGTGGGCTCATGGGCTGGGTCACCAGGGGACAGATATATGCTTTTTTTCTATACACTGCAAGTTGTCTTGTCCTGTAACAAGTCAGGCAGCTGGCTGCAGAACACTCTCCACAGTCCACACAGTCACTCACTCTCCTCTCTCCCAGCACAGCCCAAGCCCACCCCCACCCCCCACAGTTAAACTGAGGCTCCCTTATTTTATTTTACTGTTACTTACACTTGTCTTATATATATTTTTTTACTATATTTCTCTTTTTGTTTCTTGGGTATTTCAAGCCAAAAGCCAACCAACCGGCTGCAGGACACTGGGTCCTTCCTTCACTCATTTTCACAAAATCTCTCCCAACACCAACAGCCCAACCAAGCCAGTTTGAGTTATAGGCTTATTTCTTCTAAGTTCTTATCTTTTTTTTTCCTTTTTTTACTAACTTTCTCAAGTCAGTCCTTTCCTTCGCCCCGCCTCTCTCCAAGCTCCTCCTTCACTCCTTTACACACTATATCTGCGCTCTCCTCTCCCAACAGCCCACCAGCCTCTTCTCTTATTTCTTTTTTTTTTAGCTTTCTTTTATTATTTTATTTTTTCTTTGTTTATGCAGCTAAACTGCTGTTTTTACTGGTGGGCAACACAAAGCTCCCCGCCCACAGTAGTAGTCCCCTGCCCTTGCCCTTGCTTTCTTCCTTTTTATTTTCTGTAGTCAGTGACACTTTACGCTGCTGCTAGTTCTCAGTTGTCAGGGGACCAGGGTTCCCAACTTCCTTCCCTTCTTCCACCCTGCTACACAGACAGCAGACAGTACCAGACTGTCCCCCCCTCCCAAGTTTCGTTTCCTTTTCTCCTTGTTTCAATTATTTTTTTTTTTATTTAGTTGTTTAACCAGGTATAGTACACTAAGCTGAAAGCTTTTTTACAGGAGTGACCTGGGAGCACAAGGAGGTTAAGTGACTTGCTCAGGCAGTATGCAAGTGGAAGCTGTGGGATTCAAACCCAGGTCTGGTCTGCTGGATGTCACCAGATTTGCAGCTCAGAGCCTTAGACCACTGCACTATACTGCCTACTTGAGTTATTTTCTATGCTCCTAGTCCTTAGTTTGCTTTCACCCTGTTATGCCCAGTTCTGTGACAAGCCCAACCTAACCCTTCTCAATATTTGATTTACCCTGCTTGCACACACTCCTTATTTACTCAGATTACTCTCTTCTTCATCAATTTTGCACTTTTGGCAAAACTGGCACGGCACACAGCAGGTAAATTTGCTTGTCTGGTGCACTAATGCACTTGTGTGCAGTTATCAGTGCTCAGCCACGTTGCCCCCGCTCCTTAGTCCTCCTAGCTCCTGCCTTCCTCCTCCCCGCTCTTCACTCTCACCAACCCTCCCTCCTTAATTCAGTTTAAAATAATATTTGTTTTCCTCAGTAGTCCACTCCACTCACACAAAGTAAGGCAGCACTGGTCGCACTCGCAGTCCCCACTCCCCCGATATCCACAACAATGGACTGTGTAATTTGTGTATCCTCTAGTCTCCACCAACAGACAGTGAATGAGGGGCTGTAACGCAATGCACGTCTTTACTCTCGTCTCCACTACGTGCCAAATCACCACTGCAGCCAATGGGCATTCTTTGTATCACTTACAGTTTAAGATTGTCTTCCTCATTTGGCCCCATGCCTTCTAGTCTGACAGCTTGCTCCTCCTCCATTTTCCTCCGATGAGACGCTGCTCACGCTCGCTCCTGATGCCAGTTCTGTATGCTTCCATAGGCTGAGGCAAGCTCACACACTCACCGCTCGTTCCCGACCAGTAGGTGCACTGCTCGGTAGGTCAGATGACCACCGTGACAGCCGAAGCAGTGAGCACCCTACTGGTGGAAGGTAGAACTGCAGCAGCAAAGATTTAAATCAGTGCTAGCCCATGGACAGGTGGCACAACAGAAAGTGCTTGTCCCTGCACTGTAACTGATAGCCTGGGACGTCAGGCAATAGGATTTGTCGAACCCTGCTTATCACTATTATGGAGTCTTGGCTAAAAAAGGCTAATACCGACCAACAAATCTCCCTCCAGGGATACAAACAATTTAAGGCAGACAGGGCTTCTAGAGGTGGGGGTGTGGTCGTCTAGGCCAAAACCAAGTACTCAGTCACTAATATCAACTGTAAATCTTCACCCAAGGAATTCGAGATTGTTTCAAAGAAGCTTCATCTTCCTTCTTCAGAATGCATCACCATTATAGGTGGCTATAGGCCTCTGTCTGGAGGCGATGAAGTCCTTAATATACTGAAATCCCTATTCTCGGATGCAAAAACAGAAACAATATTCCTAGGGGATCTCAATATAGATTGGCTAACCCCTAAATCTCACTGCCTTAAATCCCTCTGTGACGAGCTCATCCTAGTGCAATTAGTCAACGTACCTACAAGGAACAATGTCCTAAACACTGCCAATAGCTCCATTCTAGATGTGATATTAACCACTCACCCACATAAAATTTCACATTCAGCTGTGTTCCATAATGATATGAGCGATCACGGGATTGTTGTTTGCATAAGATCTCATATTAAGGTCTGAACACTGCCTATGTTTATAACAAAATGGTCCTTTCACAAGTTCGTTGCAGCAAACTTCCTTTCTGACCTCGACAGGGTCAGATGGCAAAATCTTTACCTAGCCAAAGATGTCAACGAGGCAGTCTCCGTCCTTAATGTCAACCTTACTAGTCTGGTAAATAAGCATGTCCCCCTCATCAAAGTTAGGGTATGAAACAACTCTCACCCCTGGTTCACCCAGATCTTAAGGCAGCTCTTACAACCCGGGATAAGCTCTGGGCAAAAGCAAGACATACCAAGAAACCGTCAGATTGGCAGGCTTTCAGAACAGCTAGGAATACCTGTGTGAAAAGCATTCATTCTGCCAAAGCTAACTTCTACATCTCTACCCTTGAACAAGCACAAGGGAACCCACACAAAATATGGAGGACACTTAAATCTATAGAAGGGCGGCCTACTGCCCCCTCCATTCCAACTAAGATAGTCTCAAACGGCAGTGTGGTGGAAAATAAGTCCTTAATCCTCGAAGAACTTAACTCCCACTTTGTCACAGCTGGACTAGCTTTTGACTCCTCACCTTATGCTAGCATTGCGATGAGCCAACCAAGTCCTTCCCCAATATCTAGCACCGCATCTTGCCCATTTCAACTGTGTGAGCTAAACTATAAAGAAGTAGAAGAGTCTCTACTTAACTTGGATTTCAAAAAAAGTGCGGGGGACGATGGCCTAGAGCCCTTCTTCCTAAGATTAGGATATGCCCATCTCTCTGCCCCCATTCTTCATATCTTCCATCTCACCATTACATCTGCTACTGTGCTGTCCTGTTGGAAATCTGCACATATCCTCCCCCTGTTTAAATCTGGTGACCCTTGCGATGTGAATAATTACAGGCCTATCTCCATCTTGCCTATCCTGTCTAATGTTTTTGAAAAACTGATCCATAATCAACTAAAAACTCACTTGGAAACTTTTTCTCTCCTTAACCCAGCTCAATCTGGTTTCCGGGCAAATCACAGCACAATCTCTGCTTTAACAAAAGTAACCAATGACTGCGTCTCTGCTATAGATGCTAAGAAGATAACTGGAGCAGTCTTCCTGGATCTCAGTAAAGCTTTTGATACTGTTGACCACAACCTGCTAGTCAATTGCCTCACTAGTTTGGTTGCCACGTCCTCCACTACCCAGTGGTTCTCCAGTTACCTAACAGGGAGATCCCAGAAAGTAAAAGCTGATGGCTTTTTCTCTGCCTCTTTGCCAGTTGTCAGAGGAGTCCCCCAAGGCTCCATTCTAGGCCCTATCTTGTTTTCATTGTACATTAATTACCTTGATTCCAACATATCTACGTCCAATCTGCATTTCTTTGTGGATGACACTGTGCTGTGTACCTCTGGCTCAACGTTATCCGAAGTTAAGGGGGTGCTTCAAGCAGACTTTTCCCAACTTGAACTTAATCTAATAAAGGCAAAGCTTCTGCTTAATGCAAAGAAAACCAAAGCTATGATATTCTCTCATAGTACCTCCGCAGGCACCTCCCATACCCTGCCTAAAGACTTTATTGTTACCACCTTAAGTGAACCTTTGGAAGTCGTTTCCAAATTTAAATATCTGGGTATCTAGATTGATAACAAGCTCTCTTTTAATGACCGTATCGAGGACTTATCCAGGAGGCTCAAAGCCAGACTAGGTTTCTTCTTTAGAAATAGGCCACTCTTCTCCCTCAAGACTCGAAATAGGCTCGTTCAGGCTACTTTTCTTCCCCTTCTTGACCATAGCGATGTAATTTACTCTTCCACTACTCTCACAAACCTAAGCAAACTGGACATCCTCTACCACCGTGCGTTATGGTTTATTACCAACTCCCATTACCGCTCGCACCACTGTGACCTGTACGCAGCTGTTGGTTGGACTTCTCTCACCACTAGACGCTTGCTCTATGCTGGTCTCTGGACCCTTAAGTTGCTCCTGCACAAACTACCGAATTACCTATAATCTCTCATCTGTATTTCTCACAGTGCATACTCTCTCAGGAAATCTGACTTCATTCTGTTGGACATACCTAGGACATGGACCTCCTTTGGTAAACGCGCTATTACGCATGCTCTTCACTCTATTTGGAACCAACTCCAAACCATGCTGAAACTAACTAGCATAGTTTCAATTAACTTCTACAACGTGCTAGGTGCAGCTAAGATAAACGATATCTGCAACTGTTATTAAGCCCCTTCTCATCCCTATGTGAGCCTTATACATTTATGTGTAAGACCTTCACTGCCGTTATGCATGCTACTTACTTATTGTTCACACTATCATTTAACCAAGACACAACTACATTCTCTTAGCTTCTGACTTCCAAGCTGTTTCCACTACTGCAAGCATCCCACACCTGCTCCCCTTCCCCGTCCTATTCCTGGCTCTCTCTACGTATATATTACTTCTCTCACTCTTCCAAGCCTTGATTACTTTGTTTATCCTTTATTCCCTGTCACTGCTCAATAACTAAAATTATTTACTGCAAACACCAGTTACCCTGCCTTGTTCTGCTGGCATGCTACCCTGAACTGTTTCACACTATGTACCATATGTCTTCTCACTTATCTATTGCCATCCAATGTTGTATCCTTTTATGTAATATCCTGCTTGTTCTAAGTGTACACATGATTACATGTTATACTATTGTTCTATCAAGTATTTTTATTTTATGTAATGTTCTTTCTTCAGTGTACATGTCTCAGGACCTCCTTGTGAATGAGCTTGCTCAATGGAGTTTTTCTACAATAAACTTGAACTTGAACTTGAATAAGGGAAGTCATAAAACAACTATCTTGAAAATTTGGGGGTCAAAATTAAAAATATATAATTATTAAGAAACTATGTGTGTAGTCCCAGCCTGAATCCCACCAAGCAGTGCTTTGTGATCCGGTGCCAGTTAGCTGAGTTCAGGGGCGAGCTCAATGACCCAGCAGGATGGGCTGAGGGTGGGGAGATGGTGATGTTAATGCAACCCACCCAGCCAGGGAATGAAAGGTGCAGGGTTGCCCGCATAGGCTCATGTACAATATAGTGAAGACAGCTCTTACCTTGGCATAGGGCCCTACACCTCTGTACCTGTGGTTGGCAGGGGGTCCCTATGCATTGGCTGACAGACTGACTCTTTGCCCTGTGCATCTATATCTGTGGCCACATGGCAGTGCAGAGCCCTCCACAGCCCACTAGACAGCCCCATGAATTTTTGACATTTGTCGCTGCATGGAATTGCAGGGCCTGCAAGGGCCCTGCACTTCCATAGGCAGATGGAGTCTTCCCTTGGCATAGGGCCTTGAGGGCCTTGCACATCTGTATGTGTTTACGCAAGTCCCAGATGGACCTGTGTGAATAAAGATACAATTCCACTATCTCAAAAAAGAAGGAAATTATTTGAAAAAAAACTGTGTTAATGCACCAGTTAGGGCTCAAGTTAATGCCACAAAACAGGGAAATCTGGTGTTAGGGTTTCCAACCTTAACTCACCACCTCTACCCCTAAGTAGCAAAAGACAAAAAAGCAGCAGGGTTTTGGGTCTCCAGCGTCTTAAAGTTACAACAGATTGTGTTGGCAACATGTGATGAGACACACTTCTCAGTCTTTGAAGAGTGCATCACTATGAGGCACTAGCTTGGAGATGTACCTTGTGCTTTGAACAGGAGGCTACTGGCTGAGGTGAAGGGGTGAGCATTAGGTTGACAACCCCAAGGAAGACCCCACCACTGATTCACCAAGACTCTGGAAACCCCAAACTCTAATGTTTTTTTTCCTTTTACTGCTTGGGGAAGGGGGGAGGGTTAGAGTTGGAAACCCTAATGCCACATTTCCTTATTTGTGTGGCATTAACTTGGACCCTAACTGGTGATGCAATGCAGTTTTTTTGCAAAGTGTGTATATATATATATATATATATATATATACACACATACATTAAATAATCTACTACAGGGTGTGTGGTCATGCTCTGATAGACATGCAAGGCTGCAGCTCAAGTGTGTTCAACCACCCAAGATGTGCATATATCAGAGCATGACTGCACACCCTGTAGTGGATTATCTGTGTTATAAAATGGCCAGAAATGTTAGGGGGGCACACAGCAGTCCTCTGTGGCACAAATTAAAGTTTCATTTAGGTGATTTGGTTGACCCTGACATGATTTTGATAGGTTTAACTTGATAAAAAACAGTTATCTGGTTGATCCTGTTATTTTAACACTGTCTCCAGTCTTATCACTTTCACTTTCATGTGGCAGTGTAGCATGACTGAACAACGGTCATTGAGGTAAAAAAAAATGCTGGTAGAACTTTAAAATCAGCAAGCTTTTTGCATGAAAAGATGTAATCCGTCCAGTTAACTTAATTTATTTTATTTTCTCTAAAAAAAGCTGCCAACAGTACAGTACGGAGAGCAAGCCAGTCAGCAGCTTCTCAAGTGTAGACGCAAGCATGACTGAGAGTTCTTACAGTAACATTCACTCACGCCTATGTCTTTATTTGTAAAGCTGCTGACTATCTCGATCTCCTCACTGTATAGTCGGTAGCTTTTTTTAGAGAAAACAAACTAAGCTGAGTTTGAAACCAGATTACATCTTCAAGCTTGCTGATTATATACCTCTGCCAGCATTTTCTTACCTTAAGGAACATTGCTCGGTCATGCTACATTGCGTCTCGAAAGTGAAAGTGATTAGACAGGAGACAGTGTTAGTATGGCAGGATTGACCAGATGAGTCTATGTGCAGAATCGTGGCAGGATCAACCAGGTAACTGTTTTGTTTAGTGAACTACATGAGGTGTGCGAGTCAGCTACATACATTTACTGGCTTATGGTTGTTAATGTTATTCTATGTGTGGTAGTCTGTGTGTGCCCGGTGTGGAGTGATCTCCTTGCCTAGGCTGCTAGTTAGAAGGTTCTGAGAGATGGAAAGAAGTGCAGGTGTGTGGTTGTTGTGGAAGGTGTGCAGTTATTGTGGCACAATGCAGTCATTTGGTGAGTTTTATTCAATCAGGGACCTCAGTTTTCAATGATTTGTCATACCCATTTTATAAATATATATATGTGTGTGTGTGTAACAGATAATCCATTATGGGGTGTATGGTTGTGCTCTGATATACACATGCCTTGGTGCATGTTGTGATTCATGAGGCTGCAGATAAAGTGTGTTCAACCACCCAAGGAGTGCAAATATCAGAGCATGACTGCACATCTTTAGTGGATTATCTGTTTTATAAAATGGCCAAAATTGTATTTTTTGGGGTGGGTGGGGGGAAAAATTGAAAGAAGTGTAGCTGTGCAGTTGTTGTGGATAATGTGCGATCATGTAATGTGTTTCATCCAATCATGAGACAACATTTTCACTGATTTTTCTCTCCCATTTTATAAATATTTAAATAAATATTTTATAGGGGCACAGTACTGCCCCTATAATTAGGGCTGAGTAGGGTGTTTAATGTTAAACCCTTGCTTTGCACCTTAATAGCTTCACTCCCAGTCAACAGAATTACATGAAAGTTTGAATGCGTGGTCTGAGGGGGCAATGTCTCTTGATCTGGCAAGTTTCATGATGGTCAGATGTCTGGATTGTGAGATCTGGGTAGTGCAAAAAGTGGAAAAATCAGGGTTTTTTGCAATTTTTTTGCTCTCACCTAAAGCCTAGACAGTTTGGAATCTTGTTCTGAAATTTTCAATATAGAAGGGGCTTGCCATAGAAAGGTGCTGTTTTTGGTTTGGTGAAAACATATTAACCCATTTCTGAGTTATAAGGATTTGAAACTTTGGTTCGGAGCATGCTCAGTAGGGTGTTTCATTTATACAGTATGTTTGATATGAAAGAAGAATTCCTAACTCATGAAAGAAGATTCTCCTTTTGTGAGAAAAAAAAATTGCATATGGCAGCCATCTTGTTTTTTATTAAACAAAATTGAAAACCCATAACCATTATGCTGTGGATAAAAACAAGTACATGAATCTAGCTAAATAGGACACATTTTATCTAGATTATTGTGTTTGGTTTTGGAAAAAATACCCCAAAATATAGTTTTGGGACACCCCTAAAATCCTAGCTGGAAGGCTTAGTGAGGGGTCTGGATTCTTCTTTCGTGAGCCAAATTTCATCTTTCGTGAGTCTCATGAAAGTAGAATCTCCACCAATGAAAGAAGTTGGTGTAACTTAGTTTTGTTTTCATAGTTCTTTCATGAGCTGACCTTCTTCTTTTGTGGGTCATGAAAGAAAGCATTTTTTCCACTAAATATTGGTTTAGATTGCCCTTCTTATATCTTAAAACTTACATAATTGGGTCATCCTATATAGCAACATTCAATGAGACAACAATTTTATAACATAGGATAAACTCCACTCATACAAAGTATTCTTAATTAGCTTAAAAGCAGCTCTTCTTTATTTTTCAAAATTCACACCAAAAATTCTGGGCAACAGTTTCGTAGCAAAACGCCACTTCTTCAGACCCTCATATACAGTGTTGTTTTTCTGATTCCCCTGTTTATTTACTTGCTGTTTCAATACAATACTCCATATGAATCCATTTAAATGCAGATCTTCATATAATATATATTAGTTTCACCACAGGAAGATCTTTATCCTCCACTAGCACTGTGTGCTTCACATTTCATTGTGTTCTTCTTGCTACTCTTCTTCCTTTGGAAAATAGAATGGCATAAGTCAAGGACTAAGGAGTAGCAAGAAATACACAATGAGATGTGAAGCATGAGGTGTGAATTTTGAAAATAAAGAAGAGCTGCTTTTAAGCTAAATAAGAATACTTTGTATGAGTGGAGTTTATTCTATGTTATAAAATTGTTGAGTCATGAAAGAACTCACTAAAGAAGAAGGTCGGTTCATGAAAGAAGAGGGTGGGGCTTTGTTTTTTTCCTACAGTTCTTTTGTGAGGTCATATGAAAGAACCATTGTTCTTTTGTGAGCTCTCACAAAAGAACTGTCTGTGACCAGAACTTTCTTGAACTGTGAAGCTGCAACTGGAGTCATGCTGCTGGCTTCAATTAGAGCAGTGAGCCACTGGTGCCCTACTGTCTCTCACTCTATCTGTCTGTCTGCTTATAGCTATCATCTATCTCTCTATCTATCTATCTGTCTGTCTGTCTGTCTGTCTATGTATCTATCTATCTAGCTATTTAGCTATCTATCTATGTTGTTTATTTCTCTTAACCAGTCCAGGGCATCTACCCCTGGTACTGCTTCTGTCTCCCCTCTCCCCTCCAGGTCACCTGCCCCCTTCCTAATGTTTTTTTTATCATATCTTATTGTATCCTCCCTGCAGCCACAGCCCCTGCTTACCTCCAGCCACTGCTCCTCCTTCACCTCTGACCCTGAAGTTGGAGGTGCCCAGCTGGCATATGCAGCTATACCATTGAAAGGGACTCCCCCTATGTCCCTGTGCCCAGCAAGGAACCAATACTGACACATACCTCCAGTTCAGGCATTCGTTGACTGGTGAAGCTGCAGCTATCATGCTGCTGTGGACCCTGTGCAGACATTTTCCTACTAGATTTTCTGTTCCCCTCAGAGTGCGAGCATGCAGTGACGTCAAACACAGTGCTGACATCTACCGCACTCTGCCCCTCATGTTTTAACCCTGCTCCAGTAGTGCCCCCCAGTCATCACCGGGGCTGCTACATAGTGATGGTTCTCTGCTCCCTCCCCAGGGATGGGAGAGCAGTCCTTGGACACTCGATCTCATCCCTGCCCTGCCAACCCCTGGCACCCTGGGCTTGTGTCTAAACCTGGGTCACCAGCGTGGTGTGAGGTGTGGCATCCAGCGCCTCAACGCTCAGTGCCACCGGGCTGCCAATGTGTTTTTTTAAGTAGTAAGTGAACATGGGTGCCCACACCTGGTACCACTTCTCTTGCCCCATCCCCTCCAGGTCATTCACCCCCTTCTTTTAATATACGTAGTGACACTGGGTGCCTAGCCCTTGGTGCCACCGGAGATCATCCTGACACTGTGATGCCCAATCCCTAGTGTTGCTTGTGTTCCCCTACAATAAAGAAAACTGGCCCTAGTATTTTTTTTCTAAGCTGAAAATAGAAAATGGGTCTATCGGCAACCCCCACACCAGCACTCACCCCACCCCGAGCCCTCCACACAGCACCCACCACGCCACACCCCCTCCACACCCCCTCCACACACCCTTACTCACCTGAACATGCCCCATGATGTAGATTCACTGTCTGCTCAAAGACATGTCTTGCTGCTGGAACTGGCAACTGTGATATGAGAAAATAAGGTAAGTGCAGTTTAATGTAGTTCAATGGGGTTTGAACTTTTATTCATAACTTTGTCATTTTTAAACATTTTTACACCAAAATTTCAACATGGCCATTTTGGGACACCACCTCATGAACAAGGGAAGTGGAATTATTCAAATATGTCCCAAAAGGTGATTTTGCTGTCACACACTAAATTGCCTTTCAGGCAGGATTTAAAAATGTTATCCACCCTTGTTCATGAGGTGGGGTTCATAAGAATGCTATGTTGAAAATCTGGGGTAAAAGTATTAAAAAACAACAAAGTTGTAAGTGTACATTAAAATATTTCAATACACACTCATACTTTTGGTACTTTTCAATATTTTGACACCAAATTTTCAACATAGCCATTTTTTCACACCACCTCATAAACATGACAGCTGTCATTTTTCAAATCGTGGTTAAAATGTGTTTTCACACTTTGGTGAAAACATATTAACCCGTTCCTGAGTTATAAGGATTTTAAACTTTATTTCTGAGCATGCTCAATAGGGTGTTTCATTTATATGTTTGATATGAAAGAAGAATTCCTAGCTCATGAAAGAAAATTCTTCTTTTGTGAGAAAAAAAACCCAACAAAGTTATGAGCATATGTTGAAAGTTTTCAATGCTTGCTCATAAATGTGTTAATTTTCAAAATATTGACCCCAAATTTTCAATATAGCCATTTTTTCACATCACCTCTTGAACGAGACTGTTGTCATTTTTCAAATCCTGGCCAAAATGTATTATCACTTCTGTGGCATTAAATGATGTTTCAGTGGGGATTTGAATGTTTTCACCACTGAGTTCATGAGGTGGGATCATAAGAAGGCTATGTTGAAAATCTGGTGTAAAAATATGGTAAACTGACCATATTATAAGTGAATGCTGAAATATTTTTTGCACTCCCATAGCCTGATGGATTCCACATTTGGAGCAGGACCCAAAGGGCCCTGCACATCCTCATCTGTAGTCACACAGAAGTGCAGGGTCCCTTATACAGCCAGTTGGACTCATCACTTGGTGCAAGGCCCAAATGGACCTGTGTATCTGCATCTGAAGCCACATGGAAGTGCAGGACCCAGCGTTTCTATAGCTAGATGGACACCTCACTTTGCATGGTGGGCCCTGCACTTTCATGTCCAGACAGGCTCCTCACTTGGTGCAGGGTCCAGAGGGCTCTGCACATCTACATCTGTAGCCACACGGAAGAGCAGGGCCCAGAGGGTCTTGTACTTCGGCAGCCTGATGGACTCCACATTTGGTGCAGGACCCTATGCATCTGCATCTGTAGCCACACAGAAGTGCAGGGCCCCACAGCTGGATCTGTTCACACAGGTCCCAAAGGGACCTGCATGAAATAAGGATATGATTCCACTGTCTCAAAAAGAGAGGAAACTCATGGCAAAAATGGCATTAATGTACTAGTTAGGGTTCAGCTTAAAGCAACAAGAGTAGGGAAATGTGGCATTAAGATTTCCAACCCTAACTCCCATTCCCCCAGCAGCAGAAGTACAAGTCCACACAAGCAACAACACACAGCCATCATCAGGTAAGACAAACAACATACAACTGTTTCCAAATGATACAAATGTAGTAGCACTGATGTGCTACCTTTGTGGATTTTTATCTGTGGCTGCATAAGCACAGGCCCCACAGGAGCCTGTGCTTATGCAACTACACCTGTGTGTGTTATGTTGTACTGCGTATTCTGTAGACAGAAGGCTCCATGGGGCCTGTGCCTCCACACAGAGGTACTCATGCATGCTGTGTGAGGTACCTCATTAGATAACATGATCTGCTACTGCATGATTTTTCCAGATGCAGCTGGGTAACTGAAACCCTGTTACCCCCCTTGAACAATTTCTAGATCCACTGCTCAAAACCATGATACCCACATTACAACAGTACTTCTGTCTGTATAATGGCAGGCCACATAGGGGCCTCCATTTCTGGAGCCAGAAATCAGTGTGTATGTCTTACACCTGTGGGTGAAGAGGTGAAGGCCCCACAGGGGCTTACACTTCTGCAGACAGAAGTACTGTCGTAATTTTGGTATCATGAATTTTGTGGCTCCCACACTTCAGCAGCCAGTGGATGGTGTGTATGTCTTATACCTGCAGCTGCAGAAATGCAGGCCCATCAAGTATGCACAGGTCTTACATGGTGCATGAGTACCTGAGGCTACAGAAGTACTGGCCTGTTATGGGTCTGCACTTCTGCAGACAAAAGAGCTCTTGTAATGTGGGTATCATGGATTTATATCTGTGGCCGCAGAGGCCTGTGCTTCTGCACACAGAAGTAGTGTTGTGAATTGAGTATCCTGGATTTCTATCTGCAGTGACAAGTGAGTGTGTATGTCTTGCAGTGTGCATGCTGCAGATTCAAATCCACAAAAGTAGCACATCAGTGTTACTGCAACTATGTCATATGGAAACAGTTCTATGTTGTTTGTCTTACCTGATAATGGTTGTCTGTAGTTGCTTGTGTGGGCTTGTCCATTTTCTGTTTAGGAGGGTGGGGAGTTAGTGTTGGAAACCCTTACATCACATCTACCTACTGTTGTTGCTTTAAGTTGAACCCTGGTGCATTAACACAGTTTTTTGCAATGAATATTATATATATATATATATATATATATATAGATATACACATAAATATACACACTAAGGTTCATACTAAGGTTGTTTGAGGAGCATGGGGACTCCTATACAATCGTAAATTATAATAGGAGAGATTATACCCTGAAGAAATCAGAATGTCAGGACGATGTTTAAATACACTTTTGGATTCGCTGATGACCACTTCAATGGGTAGTTTAGTCCATTGATTAATAGCCCTTAAAGTGAAAAATAATTTTCTAATTAGATGGTTGAACGGTTTGCCAGCCAATTGTAATGGATGATCTCTGGTATTGTGAGTGTTATTTTTGAATTTGAGACTGAGTTCTGACAGTAGATAGGAGTCTTGAATTATGTCAAAGAGAAATAGTAAGTCCCCTCTTAGGCATTGGGTTGACAGGGACATGAGGTTGAGGAACTGAAGTCTAGTTTCAAATGTTTCATTTTTTAACCCCTGTATGTGTTTAGTAAACTTCCTTTGCACTCCCTCCAGTTGGTCACATTCAGTTTTTTGAAAGGACACCAGAGCTGGGATACAAATTTTAAGTGAGGCCTTGCAGAGGCTCTGAATAGAGGCATCATAACTTTCGAATGTCTAGAATTGATATTTCTCTTAATAGACCATATGATCTGGTTAGTTTTGTTTATGGAATCATGTATATGTTTTGAATTGGAAAATCATGGGAAACAGTGATACCAAGGTCCTTCTCCTCAGTTGTGGTATTTAATAATTCACCACCCAGTGTATAGGAATGGTTAGGGATTTGGGGTCCAAGGTGCATAACTTTACATTTAGAATTGTTAAGTTTTAGCCTCCATAAGTTTACCCAATTTGTGATTTTGTCTAGGTCCTGTTGCATAAATGAGGCTTAATAAGAGTTAGTGCAAGGGCCTCCAATTTTAATCTCATCTGCATATTTGATAGAGGGGGTGAGACAATGTGATGTCATGTTCGAGATGATTAGCTGAAACAAACAGGGGCCCAAAACAGAACTTTGTGTAACACCACTGGTGACATGTCCCAGGTCAGACAGAGTGCCATTTATTAATACCTTTTGTGATCTATTTTGAAGCCAGTTTCAAATCCAATCAATCAGTTTTATATCAATTTGAACCCTATGTCATTTTGTCATAAGTGCCCAATGTGGTAAAGCATCAAACGCTTTGCTGAAATCAATAAATACGACATCACATGCTGTCTGGCTATCAAGATGGAAACTAATATGTTCATAAAAACACATTAAATTAGTGAGACAGCTTCTTCTTTTTTGAACCTGTGTTGTTCTGGATCTTGATTTTCTAAAGTGGTGGTGATAATATCTTTAATGAGACTTTAGAGAATCTTGCACATGGATGATGTAAGACTAATTGGCCTATAGTTTTTCCAGATGTTTTGGGGCCCTTTCTTGTGTATGGGAATGACTTTTGCTTTTTTTCAATCACTAGGCACAAAGTTGCTTAAGATACACCCATCAAAGAGCAGTCTAAGGAGGCAACTGGGTTATCAGACAGAAGGTAAAGTAGATAACCAACAATATTGTCTACCCTGGGCTATATTTGCCTTTTTGTAAGCATAATTTATTGATAATTTGATCTTCTGTGAATCTAATATCGGGTTCATTATTACCAATGGAGGTATCGCTAGGCAAGTTAGCGGTGTTACGTTGCACTGAATTAAAAATGTTGTAAAATTTCTGGTTAAATAAGTCAGCCATGCTTTTAGGATCATGAATAAGTTGGTCATTAACTAATAGGAGACTGACTTGAGAAACTGGTTTCTTTAAAGAATTGATGTAAGAGAAAAAATGTTTACTATTGGTTTTGTTAGCTGAGTTAGCCAGATTTGTTTCCAATTTTTGTTTTGACCTTCTAATTTTTTGTTTGCACTTTTTTTTGAATAGTGAGATAGGACTCCCAGTTAGTTTTGGATTTAGATTAGAGATATATGTTACATTTTTATTCTTTTGTTTTATTAGTCTTTTTATTGGGTTATTCAACCATTTTGGGGCACATTTGCAGTTTTTTTTTTGTTTTGATGGTATGAACTTGTCTCTTAAAGTAATGATGGTATTTTTTAGAAGATCCCAGTTATCTTGAATTAGTTTGTAGTTAAATATTGAACTCCAGTTTGTAACTTTAATGGTGTTTTTTTTATAGCATTTAAATTTGCCTTTTCATAGCAATAAGTTGTAGTTAAGGTGGGATTTAAGGTGTCATATTTTTGTAATGAGAACTGGATGGAATTGTGATCACTGTTTGTCATTACATAGTACAAGATCAAGTAATTGGTCACCTCTGGTCGGTGAGGTAATGCACTGCTTCAAGTGAAGCTGAGAACAGAGGAAAGTAGTTTTTTGCCCTTGCTAGATGGTGCAGAGTGATTGTTCCAGCAGGTTTTTCCTAGACTGAAGTGGCCCATAACTATGAGATCTCCTAGTTCGCTGGCTTGTTCTATTTCAGACGGTATGGCTTCAAAAATCTTCACAGTGGAGTTAGGGGGAAGGCAACAGGAACCAAGAATTAAGAAGTCGGATTCAGTCAGAAATAGTTTAACCCAAATGGTTTCAGTAACTAAGCTATGATTTTTTATTTTATCTAAAATGTCAATAGACTTGATGTTGCTCTTGATTAGTAAAGTGTCACCTCCGCCCTTTTTGAGTTCCTGGTTTAATTTATGAATATTATAACCTGGCATAATGAGATCCTAAGAGGTTTTATTGTCTCCCCAGGTTTCAGAGACTGAGATTATATCTAAATTAGCTTGGTGAGCCCTTGTCTTCAGTTCATCTAATTTTTTTATTAAGGCATCTAGCATTGAAAGTAAAAAATTTTAGATGATTGCTGGTGTAAAGATGGTTGTTGCCTTGGGAGACCTTAAGAGAGGAAGGCAAGTCCCTCCTCTCCCCATGAGTTGTCAGTTTATATGATGTTCAATGGTTGGCAATAAGTGTTTTCCAAGTAAAGAATTTCCTCATCTGCTCAGGTGCAGACCATCTTTACAATACAATTCATATCTCTCAGTGAATTCTTCCCAATGGGTGATGCAGGTCTGGTCTTCTGTCAAACACCACTTGTGTAACCATTCATTAATTACTTTAATTTTCTGATTGAGATATGATGAAAATTTAGGGATGGGGAGAATCTCTGAGAAACAGATGTTGCACCCTAGGTTCACTAGTTTGTTAGACAGGGCAACTAGGTCCTTTTTAATTATGTGGATAGGATCATGTTTAATGTTGTTTGCGCCAACATGTTGAATCACTATAGGATTTTCCCCACAGTTCATAATATTGCCAATCATATGAGTGATGTCAGATATTTTGGTACCACTAAAGCTGGAGCAAGTCCTGTTGACTTTGTTAGGGTCACATATGGCCCTGTCTAAATACTTAATCATTGAGTCCCCTAATACCACCACTTGTTTACTTGGGTAATCAGAGGGGGGTGCAGGGGTGATAGAAGTAGGGTGTGAGTCCATAGTAGTATCTGCGTTAGTTAAAGAAAAGTGGGTGGAGGAGTAGCTGCCTAAAACAGGATTATTGAGTGAACTATGGGTTTGATGCCCAAATGAAGTAGTGGAGGCTGAGGCAAGGGTGGATAAATCCTGAGTAGATGTGCTAGAAATGACATTGGTAGAGCTGCAGTCAGGCTCTTCACAAGAAAGTGACACTAGGGGGTCAGAACTGTTATATAATGGCACGCTAAAGTGCTCAGCTTTGCTGCCTTTTTTGGCAACTCTTGCTCTGGATAGTATACCGAGTTTCATCAGCACTGTCCTCATCTAGCGTGTCGTCCTCCCTGCCATGTTTTTGTTGACACAGTCTAGGACTAGAGGAAGCAAAATTTTGTTTGAAGTGACAGACATGGGTACAGTGGAATTTTGTCTAGAGGTTACCACACGTGGTCCAGTAAAGGGACATAGAAACCCATTTTGACCCTGAGGTTGTGGCAAAGGAGACCAAGAGACCACTGAGGAAGTGTCCCTACTGTGAATCTAGAGGCCATGTCTAGTTGGCTTTTTCCTAAGGCATCTAATCTAGTATTAAACAGTGAAATCTCTTGATGCATATCCGCATTCTGGAAGCACTTCGTGCATCGAAATGCCTGATTAGGCATATCTCCTGATGTAATTATTGTACATATTGCATCCAGCACATTTCAAACCTACATCACCTGCTAGGGTAATGATGGTATTATTTAGAGTAGAGGCCATTTTTTAAACTATCAACCACACAACAGGAGAGGATACAATGGCTATAAGAGAACAGAAACCTCTAACAGACTTTATGGTGGTTAAAGGTAGGGAGGGGAAAATACATTTACAGTTTTAATTCAGCAGTAATGAGGACAGCAATATGATACAGTAGCTGTGATTTAAAAACACACCTCACGGTTGATATGGTGGGGGGAGAAGGAGACAATTAGTTTCAGTATTATTTGGTTGGCTGGCCTACCTTAAAAGAAGTGGGTGACACAGAATTAGTGTTTCTGTTCACTTCTTCATGCCTGACATGCCAGACATGCGCTACGATGAGCGTGTCTTTGTGCACATCTTCGCATGCGACACCACGCACTCGCCCAGCTTGCTCACCCTGCTTACAGCAGGGCTATGCTAAATAGTAGTCCATGACGTGGAAGTATTGATAGTACCAATTGAGATTACTGGACTACTATGCGCAGTAAAACTTAGCCCATTTGGATGTTTTTCAGGTGAGAGCCTCTCATGCGAGGTCCTGGCACACCAAAACACTGGCAATGGTGCCAAAATACAATATTAACATCCCCCTCCTGAGTTGTAGTTCTAGGGCGGTGCTCGAGAACTAATCCTCACTCTTCCTGCTTCCTGTGGCTGGAAGCAGGGCTCCAAACACACTCTTGAGAGTGTCAGCAAGAGTAAAAGTTTAAAAAACACACACAGAAGCCTAATCGGAATGGCAGGGAGACTGCCTGTGCTCATAGACACCTGAGCACTACTTTAACTGTATATATATATATATATATATATATATATATATATATATATATTTATATATATGTGTGCATGTGTGTGTGTATATGTATGTATGTATGTAACCTGCTACTAGCCAAGCAGGCAGGGGTAGTAGCCCTTGGGATAGTGCCACCTAGGGGTTACTTGACTATAACCCAAAGTGACAACACAAAAACTGAGTCACTTTGGGTCACTCTAGAGGCTGGAAATTGAGCAATAACTCAGGTAGGAGTATATTACCGACCACTGACAACAGGGTTGAAGGGGGACAAAGAAATATTAAAAACCATTCAAAACATGAGTGATAAAGGGGAAGTAATAGTGCTGGGGGACTTCAATCAATCAATCAATCAATCAAACTTTATTTAACCAGGCAGTTGCATCATTGAGTGAGCTCATTTGCAAGATGGTCCTGGGCAAACAGAATGATTTCCATTTACAGTTTACAACATGTCAAAGACATATCATACAGGAAAACAGTATAATCATAAATAACATTACAGGATAATATGATACTGGGAATAAGTCTTGGTAGCAAAGGCTGAATATATACACAGATACTTCATCATAGAACAGTGAAAGAGCGAGGCATGAGAGTATGGCAGCGGCACATAGGATACAGTGGGAAGGGGGCTAGAAACACATAAGGGGAAGGAGGGGTAACCCTGCTATGTTAGAGTCCCACGGGGGGTTGCCACAGGGAGGGAAGAGGGGAGGGAGCTGGGGCAGGGTTAGTTGCCATAAGGGGCTTCAATTTACCCGATGTAAATTGAGGTACTCATACAGCAAGTTCAACCAGAAGCAAAGAATTTCTGGAGGCTCTGTGCTTATTGGGCCTGAAACAACTTGTAAAGGACCCAACAAGGGGGGATGCTGTCCTTGACCTGCTACTAACAAACGGGGACTATATATATATTTTTTTTTTAACCAGGTATAGCACTCTAAGCTGAAAGCTTTTTTTACAGGAGCGACCTGGGAGCACAAGGAGGTTAAGTGACTTGCTTAGGGTCACACAGTATGCAAGTGGAAGCTGTGGGATTCAAACCCAGGTCTGGTCTGCTGGATGTCACCAGATTTGCAGTGCAGAGCCTTAGACCACTGCGCTATACTGCCTCCTTATATTGCGGAGGTAGAGGTGGGAAGCCACTTAGAGTCCAGCGATCACTGCATGATGCAGTTTCACATCAGGACAAAAACAGAAAGCAAGCACTCTAAAACTAAAGTCATGGACTTTAGACGAGCAGATTTTGTGGCAATGAAAGGTGGTCTTAAAAGGAGACTTGCAAATATAGTTTGGGGGAGGGATGTTGAAGAGCACTGGGCACATCTCAAGGCAGCTATATTACAGACTGCAAAGCATTGCATAAAGAGGTTAAGCAAAGCAAAAAAGAAAATAAATTCACTGTGGTTTTCTAAGGAAGTAGCCACCAAGGGTTATGGAGAAAAGGGCTGCTTTCAGGAAATACAAAAAAAACAGGTTCCGAAAAAGACCAGGAAGACTATAAAGAAAAACAAAGGGTAGCAAGCAAGGAAATCAGAACAGCAAAGGCAACAACAGAGGAGAAGCTAGCCAGAGAAGTCAAAAAGGGAGACAAAACCTATAGATATATTAGTGAAAAAAGAAAGACAACAGGGGATATTGTCAGATGGAGATGGAGAGGCCACTGAGGATGACAAGGACAAAGTAGAAATCCTAAACAGATATTTTGGCTCTGTATTCACCAAAGCAGGATGGCTGTGGACCCACCATTACAGGAGGCAATAAAGGCGGCAACAAAGTATACTCAGAACCCTTTACAAAGGAAGCAGTCCTAAAGGAACTGGAGAAACTCAATACAAACAAGCCATGGAACCAGACGAAATGCACCCTAGACTACTGAGAAAACTAAGAGAAGAACTGGTAGCTCCACTGGCTGATCTTTTTAACTTATCATTTGAACTAGGTGAGGTCCCACAAGACTGGAAAATGGCCAGTTATTCCTCTACACAAAAGCAGGAGCAGAGTGAATGCAGGCAACTATAGACTGGTAAGCCTCACATCAATTGTAGGTAAAACAATGGAAACCCTTCTTAAGGAGAAGATTATATCCTTTCTCAAGGACAACAACAAATTAGACACTAAGCAGCATGGCTTTACCACAGGGAAGTCATGTCAAACCAATTTACTTGATTTCTTTAACTGGATAATGAAAATAGCCCAGGGAGGTGTAGTAGGTGTAGTAGATGTAGTATACCTGGATTTCAGCAAAGCCTTCGACTCAGTCCCACATAGAAGGCTGCTAAACAAATTAGACAGCATGGAAGTAGGACATCAGGTAGTAAACTTGGTAAGGAGTTGGCTTACTGGAAGGATCCAGAGGGTATTAGTGAACAGAGGAAAGAGACGTAACAAGTGGAGTACCACAAGGTTCAGTGCTTGGACCAATCTTATTCAATATCTTCATTAGTGACATTTCTGATGGACTGGAGGGCAAGGTGAGTTTGTTTGCAGATGACACAAAGATAGGCAATTGGGAGGACACCCTAGGAGGAGTGGAAAAGATGAAGGCTGACCTAGAGTCTCTAGAAAAATGGTCAAGAATGTGGCAACTAAACTTCAATACTAAAAAATGTAAAATCATGCACCTTGGAAGGATTAACCCAGGAGTGGATTACTACCTGGGGGAGAAAAACTTGAAGCCTCTAAACAGGAAAGAGATCTGATAATAATTATAACAGATGACCTAAAAATGTCCAAGCAATGCGAGAAAGCAGCACTGCGAGAAAATGGTATGCTGGGATGCATAAGCAGGGGGGTTACCAGCAGAAAAAAGGAAGTCATCCTGCCACACTATAGATCGCTGGTGAGGCCACACCTGGAGTACAGTGTGCAATCTGGAGACCACACCTTAAAAAGGATATTACCAGACTGGAAACAGCGCAGAGGAGAGCTACTAAAATGCTTCATGGACTGCACAACAAATCTTATAAGGAGTGGCTGTGTGAATTAAACATGTAAATGTGGAACAGCGGAGGGAGAAGGAACACATGATCGAGACTTTCAGATTCCTAAAAGGAATAAACAAGGTGCAGGTCCAGGACCTGTTCCATATCAAAAATCACTCAAGAACCAGAGGGCTCAACATGAAGCTAGAAGGGGGCAGATTTCAGAAGCAACACACGTAAGTTTTTCTTTACTGAGAGAGTGGTTGATCCATGGAACTGCCTTCCACAGGAGGCAGTAGAGGCAAAAATGGTGGGGACTTTCAAGAAAGCATGGAATACATACAAGGGCATCATAACACTGAAAAGCAGTTAAGGGAAGGGGTAGGCTTATGGGTAGACTAGATGGGCCGCATGGCCCTCTTCTTCTGTCACTTTCTTTGTTTCTCTGTTTCTAAGAGGATCTCATAAACTACATGGATAGCAATTTACTCCAGGAGAGTAAACAGCATGGGTTTGAGGCAAGAAAGTCTTGGGTCTTGTCAAACCAACCTGATAGTATTCTTTGACTGGGTAATGAGGGCAGTGGATGAGGGCCATGCTATGGATTTACTCTGCTTCAATTTTAGTAAGGCTCTTAACCCAGTGCCTCTGTAAAGGTTGCTGAAGAAGCTAGAGGATCTGGGTGTGCAAAGGACCCAGTTAGATGGGTGAGAACCTGGTTGGAAGGGAAACAGCAGAAGGCTGTGGTTAATGGAGTAAAATCATGAGAAAGGGAGGTCACCAGTGGTGTGCTACAAAGATCGGCCCTTGGTCCAGCCCTTTTCTATATGTTCATCAGCTACATGGGAGAAGGAATCCAGGGCAAGATTTATCTCTTTGCAGATGACACTAAGTTCTGTGGAAGGGTAGCCAGTGAGGAAGGAATTAGGGAGATGCAGGCAGAGATACTTGCAAAAGCTAGAGAGGTGGCCAAAGGTCTGGCAGTTGCAATTCAATGCCAAAAAGTGCAAGGTGATGCACATAGAGAGCAAGAACCCGAGGACAGAGTATTGGAAGGGGAAGGGGTGGAAGATAGAGCTGGGCATGACCTCTGAGGAAAGAGACCCAAGGGTCATCATCAGTGACTCACTAAAACAAACAAAGCAGTGCAACAAGGCCTATAGTAAGGCAAACAGGATGGTGGGTGTATAGGATGGGGTACTGACAGCAGAAGGAAGGAGGTATTACTACCTCTCTATAGATCACTACCGAGGCCCCACCTGGAGTACTGTGTCCAGTTCTGGAGTCCTCATCTAAGGAAAGATAAGGACTGGCTAGAGACAGTGCAACATTAGGTGACCAAAATGATTCAGGACCAGCATGGCAGCTCTTACAAGGATCAGTGCAAGGAACTGGTCATGTACTTGTCAGAGGCCAGACAAGAGAGGGGAGGTATGATACAGACCTTTGAGTTCCTGAAAGGAATGAACATGAGTTATAGAAACATAGACTTTGATGGCAGATAAGGACCACTTGGCCCATCTGGTCTGCCCATTGAACCCATTATGATAGAGACCTTCAAGTTCCTGAAAGGAATGAACACGGTAAACTGTGAGGAACTATCTAGCATAAGTACTGGATCAAGAATACTGGGGCATGAGTAGAAAGTAATGCGGGGTAAGGTTCAAGATGGAAGTGAGAAAGTTTTGTTTTCCTGAAATGGATGTGGAGCCATGGAACAATCTGCCAGCTGATGTGGTTGGTGCCAAAACTATTAATGGTTTCAAACATGGTTTGAACAGAGTGATGGGCTTAGTGATTGCTCAGGGTGATAGCACTATGATTGGAGCATGAGGGTAGACAGTGTTAGAACCCTGTATGGCCAATAGGTTTCAGGTTTGTTAGGGTTTATGGGCAGACTAGATGGACCAATGGTCTTTTTCTGCCATCATTGTCCACGTTTCTATATTTTCTAAATACACTCCCAAAGCTTGGTCTGACTCCTCCACCATCAGTCAGAACTGCTGCTGTTCGGGCCTGTGGGGTAACAAACAACATGAGAGAGGTGTTGGCTGGTGATGTTGGGCTTAGCAAGGGGGCAATCAACAGCAAGGTGGGTCCAACGCTCACTCTGCCTGTAATGGTACTGCCTGATGCTATTGATATTGCTACTGCAAGCTACTTTTTGCTTCCTGTGAGAGGAGGACAAAGTGCATGGCTGCTGCAGGGTATTGTTGGCAGTGGGGATGGTGGGAATGAGGGGTCAGGCCAACTGCAGCTGGGAGCAGAGTCCTTCAGTGTTATTGCCTTGGGACCAAGGTACCATATCTTCATTCAGGCCTTATTCTTATACAGGGAAAAGGATGTGTTCTATCTAATAGAAAGCCTATTACTTTTCACCTAGTGTTATACTTTTTTCCTAAGTCCCTACACCACTTATTATAAAAAATAAAACATAGTTGACTGTGCGTTTATAAAGTTTTTTTTTACAGTGGCACTGTGTGTGATGACCACATAAACCTCTCCAGCTTCACTCTCAAAGTTTATGGTTCATCACACACCTCGAATATGTAAAACAACTCATAAAACATAGTCACCTATGCATTATTTTCTATATCTTGGCAGACAAAAGTAGTAACAGCAAGATATAAAAAACAATGTTAATATTACTGTTGTCACAGTTGATATATCTGAAGGTTTATTTTATCACAATGGAATTCTGAAACAATCAGAAAGAAGTTTTAATAGTGCTGATGACATCAAAATTGCCTATTGCTCTACTGAAGCCAGCAGTTGAAATAAAAAAGAAATAGAAAAATCTTCAATCAGCAGATATGAAAGTTAAACTATTGAACTGATGCTGTGTAACATGACTATACAATGGTCTAACTCAAAAGATGTAGTTTATCATAACTTGAGAATGGTAGGACTTACATAACTCACTAGTGGATATGCTATGCCACTGGTAAGTTTTGGACCTGCCCACACACTTGAAGATCCATTGCATATTTTGAGTCAAGCCATTGGATATCCCCTATATATGAACATTGAGCCTTTTTGACCACTGATAATTCATTGAAGTCACATGGTCACAGAACCATGACCAGGGTGTAATGTTGTTTCAGCTATTGTATCTACAGGAATGTGTGGACAAATTCATTGAAGTTTCTTTAAAACATCCCATGTCAAATAATTTCTATGACATATTGTGTATTGTACTGTTTACTACGAATTTAATGTGTGAATGTTTGATGGCTGTAATCTACCTTGACCCCTAAAATAAACAGGAGATCTGTCTCAATGTAGCTATCAACTGCCCATCAAGCTGGTGGTCCCCTCAGGTGTCCTGCAGCAGGTATGTAGCTCTTCACAGAGCAGCCTCTGGAGCGCTGTTGTCCTGCTGCCACTTGTGCGGTGGCTGCCCCGCCCACCCCTCACCCTCCCATCTTTCGTTGTTTTGCAACTTGTAGATGCAGATCATGTGACCTGGTCACATATTTCAACTGTTTCAAACACCCCTTTTTCCCATAAGCATCCTATCACCTCTCACCACTAGTGGCCACTGCACCTCTCTCCCCCTGGCTCTTTCTACCCTCTTGGCTCTCTCATGGTGATTGTCTCCCTCTCTGCCTCGTCCTTTTTGTTACTCCTCTCCTACGTTGGACCCTGCTGTTCATCATGTTCCCTTCACTGCCCTTCCCTCTCTACCAGGTATAATTTCTGCTTTTCTACTTACTTTGCTCACACTCTGCTCACCTTTCTCATCATTCATCAGTCCCTTTCCCTTCTCACCTCACAATGTCAACCCACACCTCGGACATCCACTCCCACTTTTCTGCCATTTATTCTGAGCTCTCTAACATCCAGGAAGTTAAACTTTGAAGCTGTCACCCAACAACTATCCCTCTTCTCACCCCCCACCACCACCATCGTAGGATCTCATAGATGCAACAAATCTGCAAAGACTCAGCTTATTCTCCTCCTTTTACTGCAGTCAGGACATGTGGAACCCAATCACGGCCCCCTGTGACATTGCCTTCTCCTTCCAACACAAAAAGCTTACAGATTTTCCATAACAACATTAGAAGCCTTGTCCCCAAGCTTGATGCCCTTAGAGTCTGGATCCTTCAACACTCCCCTGACTTACTTTGTATCTCAGAGACATGGCTATTCACCAGATTCCCTGATTCCACACTGACCATTCCAAATTACTCCCTGCTGAGGCAGGATTGGGGTAAATATGTTGGTGGAGTGGCCATCTACTATTGCAGCCCTTTAAACTACACTGCCTCTCACTCCGAAACTTACACTGCCTTTCACAAGCTCTTGATCACTTGCCTCTCAATGACCCCCTCCCTGCCCATCTTTATTGGCATCCTCTATGCTCCCCCCATCCCAGCAGCTAGATCCCTGGTAACGTGCCTCACCTCCATTTCTTCTGTCTCCTCCTCTAGTGAGCTCATCCTGTTGGGTGACTTCAACAAAGACCAACTCTCCCCCACTAACAAAGCCCTACTTGTTCAAGTTGAAACTCTTCAACTCTCCCAACTACTACATGAACCCTCTAGACACAACCCCAACTCCATGAAACACTCACTCCTTAACTGAATTTTATCATCTCACCCTCACAGAATCTCTGACTCAGGAGTCCTTTCAAATGCCCTAAGCAATCACTGCACAACTTTCTGTGTCAGAAGGGTCCACTTTCTGCTGACCAGTACAAAATACCTCCATTATCACCCTCTGAAGTATCTAAATCTTGCTGCCCTCCTACTAGATTTTGAGGTTGCTGATTGGTCCCCTGTTCTTACAGAAACAAATGCTGACTCTGCACTTGAACATTTCTTTAATATTTTTAACACCATCTTGAACTTCCATGCCCCTTTAAAAACAAGGAGAGTTAGGTGTTGACACCTTCACTGGAGGACCTCTGACCTTTTACAACTCTGCAAGGCATGAGACCATGCCTGGTAACATTTTAAGACTACACTCGCTACTGCTGACCACCAGCATTTCAAGGCTGTCAGAAATGCCTACACTAGAGTGCTTAGGCTAGCTAAGTTACACGATTTTCAGGCAAAAACTACAAAATGGTCATGTATCCCCAACCTGTTTAAAGTCACCCATCCCCCCCAGCTACCCCTATCCTAAGGTCGAAGGGTCCCTCATCTCTGACACCCCACAGGTATGTGAAATCCTAAACAAATTCTTCCCTTTTAGTGCTCTTTAGTCATCTGCAACCATCCACAGTGCCACCTTAAACCCTTCTTCCAAACCACTAAATTTTGTTTTTCCCACTATTACTCAAGAAGTCCTCTCTCTCCTAAACTTACTTAATCCTGATAAACTCAGCCCTGATGGGCTTCACCCCATCTACTCCTTTTTGCAGCTCCTACCATAGTCCCCCCCACCTTCTAGATCTATCCTTCTAGTCTGGTACTATCCCCCGAGCTTGGAAAATTGCCCATGTAATCCCTCTTCACAAGAGTGGTAGCCCTCTCGAGCCTGGTTACTACCGTCCAATCTCCTTACTACCCTCGTTGGCAAAGCTACAGGAATCTCTCACTCTCAAAAGGCTCCAGCATTTCCTTGATTCCTCAAAGGCACTGACCTCATATCAATCTGGATTTCAAAAACATCACTCGACAGTCTCCACCTTGTTTAGAGTAACTAATTCAGTTCATGTATCTATGGATCACAGCCCCATCACATGTAATTTTTATTGATTTAACCAAGGCTTTTGACTCTGTGTCCCATCACCTTCTACTTCAAAAGCTCAGTGCCCTGGGTCTAGCAAATTTTACTCTTGCATGGTTTCAGTCATATCTTCTAACCAGAACACAAAGCGTTTGCATTGGAAATTCCTCCTCACCTCTCCTTCCCATCTTGTCTGATGTGCCTCAGGGTTCAGTTCTGGGACACCTATTATTCTCCATCTTTGTTAACAAACTCCCGTCAGTCTGCATTTCTTCTGATATTCATCTCTATGCTGATGATGCTATTCTGTTTGCATCTGGCACCTCTCTCACTGCTGTTCAAAGGGTAAACATCAAAAAGACAGCCTCAATGACTTTTGGGACTCCCCAAAAATTTGCCTCCATCCATACTCCTCTTGTCTTTCATACACTTGACAGGACCCCCCCTGGAGTCATTTACCACTTTTAAATACTTAGGGGTTTGGCTAAACCAGCATCTATCCCTTTCCTCCCACACTGACTCCCTTTGTGCTAAACAGCACCCTAAATTAGGTTTCCTATACAGGCAAAAGGACTCCCTCTCCATCCCTGTGCACAAGCAATTACTATTTAAACTCATCATGCCCCTGTTTGATTATGCTGACATTGTTTCAGTGCAGACTGATGAGAGTTTGTTAATAAAGATGGAGAATAATAGGTGTACCAGACTAACTAAAGGTCTAATGGGTAGGGTGTGTCTCTTTACGGATGCCATGAAGATCTGTCATGGGGTGGAAAACCAGGAGGGGAGAGAGAATATGCACAGGGACCTAGGATTATTGGAGGCTTGGTCCAAAAGATGGAAATTGGCCTTTAACATAAAAAAGCGCAAAATCATGCACTTAGGGAGGAGAAACCAAAATGAGACTGACTACCTGGGGGGTCTGGCACTGGAAGAGACTGAGGAGGAGAGGGACCTGGGAATTATTGTTTCCAGGGACCTAAGGGCAGCTAAGCAACATGAGCAGGTGTTAGCCAAGGTTAGCAGGATGTTGGGCTGCATCAGGAGGGGATTCACTAGCAGGAAGAGAGAGGTTATTATCACCTTATATCAACAGTTGGTCAGACCACATTTGGAATATGGGGTGCAATTCTGGAGACCATTCCTGAAAAGAGATGGGGAAAGGCTGGAGAAGGTACAGAGAACAGTGACTAAGATGGTAGCTGGGCTTAGTCACCTGACATACGAAGATAGATTGAGTGAACTGGGAATGTACTCCCTGGAGCACAGAAGGGATAGGGGGGATATGATTGAGACCTTTAAATACATTAAGGGGACAAGCAAATAACCAGAAGAGGGGCTTTTTAAACTAAAGGGGCACAAGAGGACCAGGGGCATATGCTACAGATAGAGGGTGGCAGCTTTAGGGGAAACATCAGAAAGAGCTTTTTCACTGAAAGGGTAGTGGAAAATGGAATGAGCTCCTGGAGGCAGTGATAGGGGAGGTCACCGTAAGGGGCTTTAAGAATGCATGGGACGGCCACATGGGTCTGGTATTGGGAGCAGAAGGGGAAGGGGAAGAGGATGCCACAGGGAGAAGTAGGTTGTTGGAGGAAGTCCTAGCCCTCTGCTAGATGCCTTGGGCAGACTTGGTGGGCCAGGTGGTCCTTTTCTGCCATCATGTTTCCATGTTTCTACTGTCTTTAGTGCTGCTCCAGCAACTGCCTTCTCTAGGTTGGACATTGTCTACAACTCATTCTGCCATTTTGCCTCAAACTCTCCCCTTCCTACCCACCTCTGCTCTCTTTACTGTTCTCTATCTCTCACTTCCCTTACTTACAGGTGAAACTTACACTCTCTCTCACTTTACTAGCCAAATATTGGTTAGGTACACTCCCAACATGCATCAATGACATCCTCTCCCCTGTTTCTCCCTCCCCATACAGCTTAAGGTCCAGAGACCTGCACACCTTCAAACTGCCCCAAACTCGCTTAGCTGTGGGCTCCCTATCTTTTTCCTTCCGTCTCCCTAACCTATGGAACCAGCAGTCGGCCTCCCTACCAAACTCCTCTTCCCTAAAAGTTTTCAAGCAACAGCTCTTGCCCAATCCGCCCGCAGGCAACTATGCCTGACCACCTGCCCTGTCAGCTTAGCAATCTGTTCCCATTAACTTTTATTTTGATCTGTAGCACTGCCCTCTATTATGTTTTATTCATTATTTATTATGTTTGATCACACTGTAGACTGCTTTATCTTTGATCATTTTGTATAAAACATTTCCGCTATGTTGTTTATTGCAATTGTAAAAACGCCTTCTCTTCCCTTTCCCCCAGGTCGCACCTGGAAACGAACTCGGCTCAGTGTGCCTTTCCCGGTTATCAAATTTTAAATAAATAAAATATAAATAAATAAATATACCGGCTCTTAGTTTTTGTTTTACCTATGTAAAGGCGATTTTTATGAGACGATACTGCTTTCTTTGGGCTTCAGAAAACTCTTGGTGGCTTTCTTGTCTGATGCTAGTTGTATGTATTAAATCCTGTAGTCCTCTCCACAGAGACTGGTAATACTATGGCCTGATAGCATCACGAGGGGGTAAATAAATAATAGAAACTTATAATGTGATTTAAATAGCGTGACGGAGTTATGTTCGGTAACAGCCTGGTCACAGGAGTGGAGTAAGGAAATGCCATGTAAACAGACTTCCTTCTATTAAGAGAGCTCCTGCACCAGCCATCTGGCGTAAGATCTAGCATTTATAAACCACTGCTGGCAGTGAGTCCACTAAATAATGACACAGACCCTTGGGACAGGCTCGCCCATTACTGTATAGAAGTATTGTGTACAACATTTTAAAGGGGCTTACACGTGGACATTTTAAGGGATTTTAGATCACCTCCAGTTTAACTCTCAACTTGCTACATTATAAATCACGGACAATGCTTAAAGAAATCAGGGGCAAATTACCAAAATCAGAGACCTGTCTTAAAAATTGGCGGTATCCACTCAGAAAGCTGGTAGAATATGGAGCTAAATATATTTACAGAAAAATAAGCAGCCTATAACTGTAATGTGTCACATGATTTTGTGCTTACGGTCCCTACTGTTTAACCATGGAAACATAAATGTTAAGAGGGACAGATGTAAATTCTGAAGCAAAATCAGGGACGTCCCTAAAAATCAGGGACAGTTGAGAGGTACTGTGTGTGTGTGTGTGTGTGTGTGTGTGTGTGCTTGCGCACGCGGACGGAGGGGGCAACCTTCTGAAAAGCCTGTAATTTTAATTACTGACTAAACAAAATATGGTTTGGGCTACACATATATGCATACATTCTGAAAGCATGAGGAGTTTAAGTATGTGGCCATCCTCCATGGCTAATATTATGCTACGAAATTAGGATGCTATTTATGCATTTGATTAATACACGTCTAGATGACAAAATCATAACACTATAATGCAAAACGAAGTTAATATCCCCGCAAATTATTTACATATCTTATATTACTGGAATATTACATTGATTAAACAGCCATAAACTTTAAGTTGCTATTGTGTGGCCAGCTACTGTAGCAGATGAAAACCAGCTACTGTAGCGGATAAAAAAACACCATTTGCTACACGGTCATATTTAAACCTCTAGTCTAAATTATGCTTGAATTGTGATTTTTTATATGATGGTTCACTGTCGTCAGCATTACAGAAAGCTCGGTTAAACTTAATCTGTGTTATTTGAGCCTACAACAATTGATGACACTGCGTTGGTCTGTAGGTTTCGAGCTGTTGAGCCCTGAAAATCGATAGGTTTCCATTATCAGGTCCGGCTGGGTCACTGGTCTGTCAATGAGCTGTTACAGTTGCTGTACAAGGGTGAGCCTGGCCAGTCAATCGGTGCTGACAAGAGGAAAACATGCTGACAGCCACCAGGAACAAGTCAGAACATAGATTTGCACTTCAGCTTGCTGTCCAAAGAGACTCTGAGCAAGGCCAATGACAAGGGATGGAGCATGCTCAGTGGGCCAGCAGCACCGACTGCTTGTGTAGCAAATATGTGTCTGCTCCTGTAGCACTGCACTGCACAGAACTCTTAGTCGGAGATGTATTAATTATTTGTGGTTGTACACACAAAAATCAAACACACAGGGATCACAAGAGCTTCATTACTGATGCAACCAGTTTAAATATACTGCATCAACAACTCCTTTTCTGGTAAATGTGAGGCACAGAAACAAAAGCTATTGGAAGTCAAACAACTGAACATATACATTTTTGCTACCAACTTCATGTTTACTATGTTTTGCAGAGTTCCTTTTTTTTGTGGAAACAGGCTACTTCATATGATATGCTTTAAAGCTGAGATCTGTATTCATTTGCTATGACTTCTTAGTGTTCATATACATTTACTGGTAGTTCTTATCTAAGTAAATTACGAAATTAAACAGGATAATACCCGGATTATCATTTGCGTTTGCTGCTTGAATTAAATATGCAACTTCATTTTAAATCATAATTCCATATGCGTATATACTGAATGTGCAGTATTTATCATAATCCCATTTATTAATGTTTCAATCTTTTATTTCTATCAACCAAGTTTTTCTGAGACACCTTTGGAGATTTAAAAAGAGAATATTTTAGAAGATCCCTTTATGAAACGTACAAAAAGGCACACTTCACCAAAGGAAACGAACAAGTAGTGTTTCTAGGGAGAGACAAGAGCACTTTTTAATTGCCTGCAATGATTAGACTTACTAACCTTGTGACTTCGAGCTTAAGGCAATTTAAACCTATTATATCATTAATTAAAGACATTTTCTTTCTAAATAAAAATGCACACTGCTTTGTAGCTCTTTTTTTTTGCTTTACCAAATGTGATCATAGTGGCTGAAGGGAATTCAGGTTAATATGTTGACACACTTAACAATGCCGGGTCATGTTGCACCACACGCTTCACTGGTTTGGTTCAGTACAAGCCCATGACAGGTCCTAATCATCTAGTGCCCTCAAGGCAAAGGGGAAGATAGGATTTTAATTACTGCAGTATAGACAAGTTTGCCAGTACTAAATTGAGACATAATTAGGCCTCAGAATTTTAATAATTGTCTTAGCTAATTGGGCAGACAAGTATGTTATACAGCGTGTCGCGATTAGATAATTAGTATTTCAAAATGACAAAATTGTGCTCTTGATTACAAATTACACAGGAGGGGCAGGGCAGAAAACCCCCATCTCTACAAGTCCATTCCAGAAAGCTCGTCTTATGCAATTTAGATTCCATTACCAAGCTGAAATTAGACTTTACATTTTTAAATATCGATTCTGAACGCTACTGGGGTCGCAAAAGTACACTCTTACGTGGCAAAATGCACCATCCTTCAAAAAGACTGTCCAAAGACCATAGTGTAAACATATGTAAATGAAATGATGGAGGCGTTAGCAGTGGTTGTGAAAAATGTTGTCAGTTTCCTATAGTTTGAGTTTGCACGAAAAGCGCGGGACTTTTCAGTATTTTATATTAATCATTAGGAGGTATTTGTGTTCAAATATATCACAATTTTACTTCTTTGCAAGCCAATAATGAACTGGAATAGCGGCATGAGCTAAACTAGAAAAATATGCTCAACAGTATATTTCCCTGAATTCATATTTGTATCATACCGATCTTCAAACTATTCCAACATTAGGAAAACAAAGGTTAAAAGTAAACATCATTTTCTCTTTTTTCCAAACTGAATTAATCAAAAGAAAAAGCTGTGTCTTTTTCAGCATCCCTCCCTTTTATCAAACACGCTTCTTTGTTACTATGAATTATCCAGCAACTCCACCGGATGACATCCCATGCAGTACATGTTTATACACCTTATGTCTTCTTTCCTGTGTAGTGCCAACAAACTGTCTTCTTGGTTTTCATCTGGAACTGCATATTCGATGTCATATCTATACAAGTTTCTCGCTGAAGTGCTATTCAAAATACTGCTACTATACTAATGAAAATAGCAATAAGAATAATTATGTGAAAAGTCCTGGTAAGACTGTGATAGGCTCTAGACCAGTGTGGCACCTCTGGCTATGCCATTATTTCCTAATAATTACTCGCTAAAGAATGCCTTTAGAAAAAAGCTAGGTGTGACACACAGTTGGTCAGTAAACAGCTGCCCCTCATCCCCTAAGGCACAAACTGACCTCCTTTCTTTACTTCAGTAAATTGGAGTGCGGTCAAGGAACTGAACGAAATTGTGATTTTGAAAGAACGAGAAAGGCAGTAAACGTGACTTCAGTGTTTCAGTACTGCAAATCAGAATTAATTATTGCAACTAGGAAATCGTACAACTAAATAAAAAGACAAACCAGAACACTAATTCTTGTTAAAATTTGTACTTACAGTGATTGTTTCCCCATATACATTTCATAATTTTCTACTATAATTCATGCTAAATTTAAAGATGCCTATATCGTATGAGAAGGTATCTGCCAGGCAAATAAGAAAACCAATAGAAAACAGAAAGCACTAAAGATTATAGAGGCTTCTGTTTATAATTTTCGTTATGCTGTTCATACTGTATGTAAAGTCAGATTTGTCCACTTTGGTGCTCTAGCAATTTTTGCATATACTGTAAGTACCCCTACGAAATCAACATTTCTTTTCTATAAATATTTAAACATTGTCCCAAACTGTATTTTGAAGGACTGCAAATCGTATGTTACAAAAATTGATCATTTACTGTGGCACCTCAGAAGGGTAAATTGCTAGTAGAACTAAGGTTATTGCTCAAAAAATGTGTTTGTTTACTATTCTGTCATAATCGGTTTGTAAATGTGAGATAAAATGTGCTTTCCTCTTCGGAAATCACGTTTACGCTGGATCACTCATCGCCTTCATGTCGGATGATTGCTGAGAATACACCCTATAAATGTATGATAACTATCCTGTAATAAATGGTGTGACAATTTACTTCACAGCACGTTTCTGGGGTGTTAATTGATCGTTTCAGTCCAAGGACAATTTGGAATAAATTATACTCATCAAAAGGACATCACAACTGGTTTTGGTATGGTATGTTGTATGTCGCTTCTTGTTTGTCATGTGTCTTAAATTAATAGAACGCAGCACTCTTTCATTTTTGTGCTATCAAGTCACCATAGCGCAATCCTGGCACTGAACACCAGGGGCCACCCTATTTGCATACTTGTAAGTAAAGGCACTGTAACTAAAGTACCAGTTTTGAAAGGGGTTACAGTTTTAATTAAAACACTGCAGTTAACTTGATTTGAATTCCATCCAAAAGGCCAATTGCGACAAAACAGAGTCAATATATGAATTATACATATTATAGTTCCAGTTTAGTGGATCTTATTTCATTTGGAGTTGATGCACTCTTGTGTTTCTGTATTTTGACACCTTTGTGGAACACGTTCTGTTTTGGAGGAACTTACAGTACTGATCTTTTTTTGTCACAAATAGTTTAGTACAACCACAACTGCAGTACAAAGATCACAAAATCTTGGAGTTTTTTATGAAATTCTTGCTTTCACATTACATCACAAGTTTATACAATCCTACATATTTATACAGCATAAATGATGCTACAAAGATTTGGTTGCGGCGCGCGCACACACGCACACGCGCAAGCATAAAGATAATTTTCAGTTGCATATTAATTCACTGAAATATTTCATTTACTGACAAGTTATGAATTACACTGGTGAACGAATTTCTCACAGTCTTGTATTTCCGTGTAATTAAAGCGTTCTTGTGTCAGGCACGTCATACAATGACATGTTTCAATTGCCTTAATTTAAAAACATATAATTTGGTGGGCCCTTTGTAAACCAACATTTTCAACCTTATCGTTTCATGTGCCGTAAAATAACGTCAACTGAGGATGACAAACTGAAGCGCACACAATGAATTCCTATATGTTTCATATTATAAAACAGTCAGTCGATGTTTACTCGAGATCACTGGAGAATAATGAAGTAAAACAGTAAAACAATACAGTAGAGTCGAGGGCCCTGTGCATTCAGCAGTTACATAGGGATGGACCCATCTCAACTTCCAAGACCAGTAAAGGCTTAAAAAAAACGTGGACTGATTCTCAATAAACGTGACTGAAAGAAATGACTGAAAAAGTAATTTTTTTTTTCCTGCAAATATATGCAGAAACAAACAACAATACAGTTTTGTGGACTGATTTCCAGAAACATAACATGCTATACAGGCACGCACACTATATTTGGGTTACTATGTTGCATCCTGTCTTGAAAACAAGGTGCTTAAACAGAAAACAAGTAAGACTGGTGTTTCGGATCTCACAGAATAAGCCCTTTGGGTGACAGTAATTGGAGTCGAGGGGTGCCCGTCAGACAGCTATGGCACTCTGTAGTTTACCTGCTGTTTTTTTTAAGAGCACAGTATTTTGACAACGTCCTAGGTAGTTCATTACAATTTATTTGTTTGTTAACCGGTGGGTAAGCTGATCCCAGGGGGCCGTTTTCAGGCACGATCCGGGCCATCAAGATGCACACATCAATTAGATTACAAATGAAACATAACACATATATTTTTTTTAAAGTTCAATATGTAATCGTTCTGCCAAGCAGAACATGTACAAAGAGACAGTATGGATCCTTGCCATGTAATTCCTCGAAAGGAAGAGTAACTGGCCATGACCTGCAGAATTGTGGAACAGGGCAATTCTAGTGAAAGGAAATACTATATGCTTCCATGTGTAACTGTGCCCTTGAGTACCAAACACGCTTGAACCTCAGAACTGAACCATAGAAGTTCCCTCTCCTGCAATGCTGTTGCCGCACAGTTCGGCGCGCGCCTCTTGTCCTCTCCTGTTCGCGAGCGGCCGTGCTCGCTCCCGCTGCCAACGTCTGTGCCCGCCACTCGCTCCCGTGCTCCTCGTGCCCGTGCCCTACTGTATTGGTAGCGGCGGAGAGGCCAGAGCTGCAGAGTCTGTGGAACTGAGATGTATGGCAGAAGATCTCTGTGCTTAATCATGTAATCGCAGTTAGCTTACTGCTTCAAAAACCCGAAAGACGCTTGTAAAACAGGTTTAATTTATTGTTTGCCTTGAAATTTAGGGTCTCTTTATGTTTCCTTGTCTAAGACTGTCTTGATTTTGCAGTACATGTAGATATTCTCCAAGCAGTCAGACTGCTTAGAGGACGGACGTTTAATATGTTTTATTTGTATTTTGTCACGGCTTATCAAACATTTGATTAGTATTTATTGTTTACTTAATATTTTATGTTTTGCATTTTCCAAAATATGTTTCTCTTATAATTGTGTTTTTTCTTTTTGCAATGAATCAATTCTCTTTTATTATTCCTGGGAGGCCCAGTCAAAACCTTGCGACTCAGTGTGACTTCAAGTGTCAGCAACCGGGCCTCTTGGTATATAGAAGGCTGTTTTCCTTGTCCAGTGGGAACTGATGCTATTAATTAAGTTGCTTTTTTTTCATTTGATTCATGGTGCCAGTAAGCCTTTTCTGAACAACAGTAGAATAGCTGCGGTGGTGGGGCAATACCCTAATTATTGTATCAAGATGGAATTACTTCTAATTATGCATCTTACACTTTAGTAAGGGCGTCAAGCTATGGGGATACAATTTATAAAAAAAACTAGCCACATGCATTCATATAAATTTGCAAATGCAACTGAATTACAACGATCACTTTATATAGGAATTGAACGTCTGACTATATGTTTTTGCTTTACTAAAACTGTAATTTGTTGCTCAGTTTGACTTTTGTTACAGCATGTTGCCAGGTGATGTTATGCTACAGTCAACACATTCCTCTGTACACAAAAGAGCCGCGATTTTAGAATTATTTACATTACTAATTCTGTGTCATATAAATGCATTCTTCTGCCTTTTGTTTAGTTGCTAATGCCAAAGACCCATAGTTCTGAAAGTAAATGTAACAAAAAACTGTGTGTATATATAAGTAACTAAAGTTACCTATAAACAAGTTAATATATAAACAGACAAAAAAGGGAAAACGTAAATGAACATTAATAAACTGTCAGCAGAGCCAAAGGGCAAAGGGATCAGCAGAAGGTCTTCTGTATCTTTATAGGAAGCACTTTGTTGCATTCTTTAGGTCTAGAGGTGTTTTTTGACTGTCGATTTGATGCAAAAATGAAGACGCTAATGTGCCCAGTTTAACATACACACATGCAGATGAGATCTGATTTCTGACAGCAGATGTCACGCTGAATACAACACTAGTTTCCGTCGGATGTAAACACTGGTAGAGGCACATCTTCCCGAAGTAACTGCTAAAACTGTCTCTACTTACCTTGCATGTGTACAATAATGTATGAGATGAAACAATCGAATATTTCACTTCGCCCTTTGTTGCAAGTATCAATGTTTTCAAAATCAGTAAAGTGATTTGAAAACTAACAAAAATGAGTTAAGTGAGATTTTTAGTAATTTAACATTTTATGACCCCTTAACTGGGGTCATTTATATATTGCAAAAGTTGCTTCAGTTAAGTTCATTGTAATTTTGTTTTTTGTCAGATTCTGTTGTTAGGAGCGTTAACTTACAGCGCCCTTTGCAAGAGAAGTGAAACATTGCAATAAATATATGCCTTTTCAATGTGTACCTTTTATGACAGTTATACTAAAACCTGTTAAACCATATTGTTTTACAGTTCTGAAACTCTATTAATTTTGCGTGTAAAGAAGCTTTCCTTAACCCAAGCCTTGCATATCATCGTTAATGCTGACTATCAATATAGTTGTATAACCTTTCAGCCCTTCCATCACCACGAAAATAAACACTATACTAAATGACTTAAATAATGATAGTTCGTATGTAAATATTGCATAATTTCAATTAAAGGGAAAACAGGCTGCTTTTAGGTTCTCTTGAGCAGATGTCACTAATGCAAACATTTCCATTCAATAAAAATAATCTGCACGGCTCTTACTCTGCTGACTGTCCGGCTCTTTCTTTATCTAATGCTGGATCTGCCAGGAAACAACCTTCTCCAGTCCCTTGCATGCAATACCCCTGTTGGATGGGATGTAATTATATACTTGCACAAAAAAGCCAGTACGAAAGTGAAACAAATTGCTGTGTGCTTCTGAAACGGCTGTGGTTTTTGAATTTAATGATTTTCTCTGGCTTTCCTGAGGCTCCTGTCGCCCATTGGAAAGCACTGAGCTGACAAGGCGTGTAAAATTTCCTTATCGTCCTGGGACTTGTCACCTGTTAGATAAACTACTTACTACTTGTCACCAGAGGCTTACAGTTTCTCTTCACGCATTCAACATCTTCCAGAGTCCTAATGATCACTTGCGATCCTCACTTTTTATCAGCTAAAACTTTGGAGGGAGTTTAGTACATGGGGGTTGCTTTCAGCTCTACAGTGTGATTGTAATATACTGGCATTTTTATTGCTGCTTTGCAGTTTCAGACTCTGAGCAGTAGTCTCCCGAACTGGCATCATACTTCCCACAACTGAAGTTTTTATTATTGTCATACACTGTGCCAACGTGATAATCTATACTAAAAGCAATCTCTCAGTTTAGTTTAGCTAATTCTTTATTTTGATCTAGTACTGGGAGTTTCTGATACATCCACCATAATCTTTATAGATAAACAAGCTAAAGAAAAACACAATTCCCTGAGCCTGAGGAAAGAACAACTGCACTATTGTTAGAGCAGCTTTAAGGTCTGTTTGAATAACACATTTCAAAGACTTATTCATAGCTGTGGTAAGTTATCTGGTATTAGCTTTGTGATTTAAACTTTATTACCCTTCACACAATATAAACTAATTTGTTTTCCTTTGTCTGTTGCCAACTTGCCTGCCAGATTCTGCAAATTACTACCTGTAAAGGCAGAGATCACACTTTACATGATGTATTGTGCCTCCTGGTGAGCGTTTCATTTGTTACATCGGAACTTATTAAGGCATGTTCACAAAGGGCAACTCACACAGACTGTGGTTTGGACAAAGTAAAAATTATCTGATTTGGGTGATCTCGTTTTCAAAGAGGGTGCTTTAAATGTTATTGCCCGCTAAAACAAATTAAATTATTGGCTTTATTAGAAATGGTGGTCAAGGCCTGAGTGACTACTAGGTTTATGGCAGGCAACATAAAGAAGTTGATGACCTACCCCTGCAGGACAATATTGGGAGACTGTCCACTCTTGGGCCTGGACAGAGGGTGGTTAATTGCCATGCCTTGTCTTTTGAGTGAGGGCTGTATTGAGGTCTTTTTCATATTCAGGACTGGTTCCTTGCAGCCATCCACAGAGCAGTTTGATATAATCACCATGACAACTGAAATCTATGAGAGTACAAATAATGGAGATGAAATAGACAAAAGATTAGCATGCCATGAAAAGTACAATAAGTTTCTTATTTAGCATTTAGATAACTATCTTTCCTTAGGAGCAGGCTTCAAAGTTGAACCCAGTTTAGACCAAGAGGATTAATTCTTTCTCTAGCATGCTTCATTGAATCTCTCATTACCAAACTTTGTCTGTATTGATGTAAGATTTGATTGAAGATTAGAGCATTTAGCAAATCTTGCTTTTCTGCATGTATCAGGCCTTTTCAAGCACAGAGCACAGTGCCCAGTGGTCAATACCCTTACTTTTATCCAGTGTCTGCTTCATTTAAACTTAATCAACACCATCAATGAACTGGAACAGGGAAACGTCCCTGTGGTAGAATGTTATTCTTTTGTTAGATAATTCTTTGCTCTCTTTCCCAATCCGGTGGTATTAAACCTAGAATTACACTATGATGAACTATTTCAATCAATATGATAATGAAAATTGGTTTTGGATGTCTTGGCAGGGCTTAAGGAAATGGGAAGGTATAGCTATCATTACTAAAACAACGTATCTCTAGTGTCTTGCTAGTCATCCCCTTCTTTCCTGTAATCATACCTTTTCACTGACACTGAATATTGCTCATATTGGAAAGTGATGCATCTTTGCAGAGAAGGCTCATATGTCATATCTAGAAAGTGAAGCAGACTGAGTGGCTGTAAGAATTATCTGGCTTGTTGCAATGAATTATTTGCACTATTTCCCTACTAGTCAACAAGTTTCTAAGGTACGGTACAAATCAATCAAAAAAGACAGGGTGCATGTGAAGCTTTTACTGTGCAAATCTGGACCTCTTGTCCTTGCCTTGTTGTCTCTGGCATCTGTACATCATTTTTATACTGCTACCAATAGAGCAATTTAAGAAGTATTTGCAAGGAAAATGTATGTCCCCATCTGTTTTTAGTGTCATAAATGTGCCATCTTTGGAGGCTTTCCATTGGTAATCATATCTTTAATGATCAGCAAACTTGTGATTTATAACTGTCCATAAAAAGGATTTCTTTATTTTATTGGAATTGGGTTTGGGTGTAAAGCTTTTCCATATGCTGTAGAAATAAAACCTGTTATGATAGTGCTAATTTGTTTGGTAGTAAAAAGGGAACAAAACAATGCATTAAAAGCAAATTCAAACAGACAGAATTTAAAATTAGCTGCTTTCATGTTTAATCATTTTTATGTCCTTATAAAGTTACATGATAGTAACTAGAAAACCACAAAAATAATAGGAAGATAGAATTTATTATGTGTTGAAGTTAAACATGATACTAGCATTGTATTTATTGAAGAAGAATCTTACTTTGGTTCAAATTAAGCATTATCATAAATAACAAAAGCATATTCTGCATTTTCCAGTGTTATAGTCAATGAATGATTTCAGTGGGATGAATTTAAGATATGTGAATCCTTGTTAGAGTTTTTCAAATGGTTTTAATTTTATGAAATTCATTCCAGGAAAAATAAGTTTTCAGATTTATTACATATTTTATTCTGTGATATTGCTTTAGACTGTTATTACTTTGAGACCACTGGGTATCAAATTACCATATTTCTTATTTCAATTTTTCATTTTTATGAAATGTTATTAAGTCAGTCTGAAACATAAATCAGCATACTTAGATGCACTTCATAAACAAGCTGAGCAAATGTAATATTGTATAAGCTATGGAATAAGACAGTCAGGATGCTAAGAAATATAATTGCAAAATAAGAGGCAAAAACAACACCAATGATAAAATATATTAATAAGCAGCTACTGTTTTACATTTAAAGTAGGAGTATTGATCAGTGGTATGGTTTGACATTAATATATTTAGGCAGAGGTGAGAAAACTTTGAGATGTTAAGTGCTTAATTTGTTACCTTTATAGTAAAAACAATACAAAGCATTTTTCTGCAGATAAAAATTGTAAGCTTCCAGTTCAACTTGAAAACAGTTAGCAAAGTGATTATGAAACTAATAAATTTTAAAGTTGCAACTTCGTTACTTAGTCATCAAGAAGATTGTGGTACACAGTATGGACTTCTTTTTTATGGTGGTATTGAAGCAAGGTTGATTAAAATCATGTAAAGGGAACTCTTGCAAATTCAATCTATCATTAGGTTTCATTATTGGATTTACATTTCAGTTTCCCTTACACTATTTGCACATTTTCCTTTATAGATGTTTTCTGCAGAAAACACAGCATTAAATTACTTCAACGTCAATGACATACCAGCATCTATATACAACTTTTATACTAAAGGGGATAGTGTGTATAGTAGCCTTTAAAATCTAAGGATGGGGGGTCCTTGACATGTTTTGTCACTTCAACTCACTATATCAGAGTTTTACTTACAGATACTATAACTTAATAAATCAGTACACTACTCAGTTTCATTTTCAAAACAAGTGGGTAAGCTATTGACTTTTCAGTACATGTTAAAGCAATAAAGATACATTATACGTCATGCTGTTTGTAATATTTAATGTTTTTCCACACATTGTGTGCCCCTTGAGATTGTCATACTGAAACACAGACCCAGTTTATAATTCTGTTTTCTTTTTATTTTATTGGTCTGTCTGCTGATCCTCAGCCTTATCTTCTGCACTAAAATTGAAGCCACAGATCTCATTGTCCTGTTGGTAATGTACACTAGCATCCTCGTAGTCACCCCTTACAGCAAGGTCTCTCCTCCTTCACCAATATCCGACAATCAGACAGTTACTTTTGAGTATGGGCAACAGGTCTTTGGAACATGAGACAGTGTCTAGGTATCAACTGGCATTATTGGCATTCTTTTTTTCCCCCTATAGCCCCTTCCATCTTATTTAAGCATGGATTACCCACGCAATATCTACCCTATGCCAGTGCTAGATCAGATGTCATGTGGTTCCTGCATGATGTCAATCTACTTTTAGGGTTAGCTGTAAGACACTTTCAAATGGTAGGGTGGTAGGTGCCCTTTCCCCTGAAGCATCAGTGTGTTGCATCTGCAGGATGACTCAAATGCTCTAGGGAAAGCAGTTGGGCTCAAGGCACAAACATTGTTTTTTCCCATGGTACTGCAAAGTATGTCCTTCAGGACCATTGGGCTGGGCACAAACCTATTTTTTTTTGATTATTCTTCTGGCTCCTTAACTAGAAATGTGAGATTCTCCTTTAGTGAATTCAAGAAATTCAAGAATTCAGGAATTCAAGTACAAGAAAACAGGGAGAGGGGAGGACAGGGAGGAGTACTTGATGGAATCAAAGGAGGTGACAAGGTATAGTAAGGGGAGCCAAGGCATCTACGGAACTCAGGCTGGCACAAGTCATTAAGAAGGCGGAGAAATACTTCTTTAGGTACATCAGGGAGAAAAGGAGCTGTAAGGACCACATAGTAAGGATTAGGAAGGAGGGGGGTTGGGTGGAAGCAGGGTGCGATAAGGTAGAAGCACTAAATGAGTACTTCTGCTCAGTATTTACTAAAGAGAAGAGGGGTGTGACACCCAAAGGGGGAGAAATGGCAGAAACAGGGGGGAGGGGGTGATAGATGGGGAAATCATGGAGGGCAGAGTTCGGGAGGGTTTGAAGGCACTGAGGGTGGATAAGGCACCAGGCCCAGATGGCATCCACCCCAGGATACTGAAGGAGCTGGCAGAGGTCCTTGCAGGACCTTTGGCAGACCTATTTAATGCCTCACTACATTCGGGGTGTGTACCTCAGGACTGGGGGATGGCTCATGTGGTGCCCCTCCACAAGAGTGGCCCCAAGGATGAACCAGGAAACTACAGACCAGTGAGCCTCATATCCATCGTGGGTAAGCTAATGGAGACTATCCTGAAGGAGAGGCTGGTGGCCCTCTTAGAGGCCAAAGGACTACAGAACAGCAGACAGCATGGATTCATATGGGGCAGATCCTGCCAAACCAACCTGGTGGAGTTCTGTGACTGAGTAACTAGGCAACTGGACAGGGGCCATGCAGTGGATGTCCTGTATCTGGACTTCAGTAAGGCATTCGACTCATTCCCACATGGAAGGCTGGGAAGTAAGTTAGTAGGCACTGGGGCAGGTGCAAAGCTGGTGAGATGGGTAGGGAACTGGCTTCAGGGAAGGCAACAGAGGGTGGTGGTGGGCAGGGAGCTCTCACACCCAAGGGTATCGATGAGCGGTGTTCCACAGGGCTCGGTGTTGGGGCCAGTGTTGTTTGGGATATTCATTGCAGACATGTTATTGGACATCAAGAGCTAGATCAATCTGTTTGCTGTTGATACCAAGGTAGGAGCAGTGGTGGATGACCTAGGGGGATGGCAGGGGTTGCAGGATATCTGGCAAAGCTTGAAACCTGGTCAGACACCTGGCAACTGGGGTTTAATACCAAAAAGTGCAAGGTGCTGCATTTTGGGATGAAGAATCCAAGGTGGAGTTAACAGCTGGGGGGAGTGCAGCTAGCCCAGACAGAGGAGGAGAAGGATCTGGGGGTGCTCATTACAGGGTCAATGAACAACTAGGCATAATGTAGGAAAGTAGCTGCAAAGGCCAACAAAATGCTGGGTTGTATTGCAAGGGGTATATCCTCGAGGAGGGAGGAGGTGATTCTGCCACTGTACAGGTCATTAGTTAGACCGCACCTAGAATACTGCATGCAGTACTGGTGCCTGTATCTGAAGAGGGACATTAAGTTACTGGAGGGGGTGCAGCGAAGGGTGACAAAGATGATCAAGGGGCTGGGGGACTTATCATATGAGAGGAGACTGAGGGAGTTGAACATGTACTCACTGGAGGAGAGGAGGGATGGGGGACATGATTGAAACCTTTAAGTACATGAAAGGAATAAACAAGACAGGTACAGAGGGGCTGTTCAAAGTGAGGGAGGGGAGGGACACCAGGGGCCATGATATGAGACTGGAGGGAGGAAGGTTCAGGAGGGAGATGAGGAGACACTTTTTTACAGAGAGGGTGGTGGCTAGGTGGAATGCATTACCTGCAGAAGTGGTATCCAATAGAACAGTGGACTGCTTCAAAAGGGGATGGGACAGGACAAGGGGAAGGGTCAAGGAAGGGGAAGGGTGGAAGGAAGGGGCAGCTGCAGAATAAGGGGTGCTAGCTGAACATTTGAGCAGACTTGATAGACCTCTAGGCTTTTATCTGCTGGCAAATTTTGTATGTTCGTATTCCTAAGCCTTACTCTTTACCACTGGAGGGAGTGCTACTGGCCACTTATGCAAGCCTTGCCTGCCACAAAGACTGTGTCTGCCCTGACATAACATGCATTCTAAGGGATTTGGAGGATCTGTCCTATGGGCTAAAGACCAGGGTTCAAGATGGTAAAAGTTATTGGTTCAGTTGGCACATGGTATCTCCTCTTGAGGTGGTTGCTTTCTATGGGTAGATCTAGGGGTGTTTCCCCTTGAGAAAATATTCTGTAGGTAGAGTTGTACTTGGCATTAGCTGTCCCTAAGGCAGCTTGGGTCTTTGGTATAAACTCAACAGTGATAATACTGTATATGGCTCAGCACTCATGAAGCTACATAGTGACTAGCTTAGCATTCCTTTAAACAGCTGTTTCCAAGTTTACCTTTATTCTGTAGTACATTCCTCAGCATTATCAAATCTCTGCTGATCAGAATTAGGCTAAGAAAAACAGGGCATTCAGATTCCCAGTTGCAATGAAACAAGAACAAGTTTAGTTACAATTTATGGACACAGGCCTTTATATCTGACCCCTTGCCAAATGGAAATATATAGTCAACACAGTTCACATTTTGGTGTACCCTCTCTTCCTCAAAAGTTTGCTGTCTTATAACAATATATCCCAGTATCATATATAGGCGAGGAATCATCACTTCCATTGGTGACTATGACTTGCAGGTACTGTGGTGCAGTCAGAAGGCTTTTGTAGGCTTCAAACATGAAACACTCTGGTGATACCTTCACTCTCTATTAATTGCAGGTACATTCCATTACTATTTCAACATTCAGCTACCCACTACTACTTGGGAGCCAATAGTACACCCCTTCACATTTTCTTTATCAATGCATAGGTAAGCATTTGAGTGCATTCTCTTTTCCTTAAGTTCAGAGGACATTTGCATGGTACCAGTGGCACCTGGCCTGTCTATACCTTCCATCCAGGTCTCTTACTCACTCATCCCTTAGGTGGGTCCCTGGTGGTTCCCTCCTGATCTTGGTCTTTATCCAAACAGCTTACCAGAAAAGCAAACCTGTAGGCCAGGCTTCGCTCACTCCCCAGCTCCCTGCTTCAAACTCACCTGGTTCATTTGTATCTGAAATCCACACTCATGTGCTAAGGGAGAGCACTTATGCCTTAATCTCCACCTAATAACCTCTAGTCACTGAGCTTCTGGTGTGTCTAAAGTCAGGAGTGGGACATATGGTGGAGACCACCTGAATGAATTCTTTGAGGGGTAACCTCCCACAGGCCTCTCACTAACGCTCTGGTTTTATCTCCTTTGTCTGCATAATGCAGAATGATTGCCTGGGACTGGAACCAATGAGAGACTTGTGCCACATCCATGACTCAAAACTTATTGCCACCCGCTGATCCTGGCAAGTCCACACATCCAGCTACAACCAGAGCCATGGGCAGAGTGAACCCCAAAGAGCTCCATGAGCACATATCTTTGCTGGAACTCAGACCAAAACTGGAATAACATGTCCTATTTTCAAGGGCTTTTTAATTTATATCCCCACTGGTCACAGCGACCCTGGCTGAGGCTTGGTAATCCACATCCTGAGAGAGATCCTGTTTACTTGTTTTTGAAAAAGCATATAACACCCTGCAATTAACACTCTGCACTGAGAGGAAATTTGTTTGTGGAGAATTATTCAACCACTGATGAGTGTTACACTTAGCACTGCTGACTTCCCATACACTCCTGGAGATGACCAGCTTCTCAATGATAGCTGCCTGAACAAATTAATTGATGGAAGAATGGGAGATCCTTTTGGGGTCAAAGTGTCCCAATTTAGTGGGAGTAGTAAGGTGATGTCATCTGTCTAAACCACATCTCCATTCTCTCTTTCTCCCTTATCCAGCATAACACTTCCCTCCCAAAAGTAGCCAAAAACTGTCCCTCCCCAGTGATCTTCTACACTGCCACTCTACCAGCACTAGTGCTAAGTGCCAGGGACCAGTACTCCAGCAGATGACTGCACCCACTGTAAGGAAGAGGACAGCCTGTAGTATGCATTATTCTCCTTCTCTTGGCTTGTAATGACATTCCATGCTCAGGTAGTCATCATGAATCACTGGCATGAGAGCCACTACCTAACCTAGTGTTTGATAAAACTGTGGTTTTGATAATTAACCAATCATGTTTATACAATGTAGTTGTTCCACAGGATAGGGGGATACATGTATTTTCTGTGTTATTGTCAACTCTGACTTTACTGCTAGTATGGATGTTGCACAACATTTGTTTTGTTGCTTTTATACTGAGTTTTACTTATTCAACTTAAAACACATTGGACTGGATTTTCAAAGGGCCCTTAGCTCCACGCAAGCTGCGTCAAACAACCAGCTTGAGTCAGATCTAGGTGCACCAAATTCTGTGTGCCATATTTTACAAGAAAAGCATTCTTTGTGACAAAGTCCCCCAGACTGACACAAGAGGTTCACTGCATCAACAAAATGGTGTAAGGGATGAGAATGACGCAAGCCACACCAAAATAAATGGTGAAAGTTGAGTCATAAAAATGACTCAGGGAATGAAAATGACACACTCTTGAGTACAAAAATGGTGTAAACTGAGTAAAAAATGACACAAAGGATGAGATTGATGCAAGCTAAGTATTGTAAAATAAAACAGCAAATGAAATGGCTAAAACTAAACCCCAACAAGTTCTAAACAAGTCCTGCAGGAGAATACTGGCCCTTAATGGTAGCATAGTCAGGTCTGACCACCTGCTTTGGGTCTCTTTATATGCTATAGTGTTCCTTAGACCAGCTGTGGCAGGTCTAACAGTGACAGGCATCTTAGGCACAAGGACATGACTTGCATTCTTTGAAAATCCCAAATAAGGGGATAGTGCATCATTTCAGTGATGCAGGCATCCCTTCTGATATGGCGCAGGCATATTTTTGGTGCAAGCATGGGGCAAGCCACTCTGGCACATGCAGACCTGTTTTTTATGCAAGCACCATTTGGAAATCAGAACTGGTGCAAGGTTTGACGCATCCTGCACCTTGTGTTAGTTGTTTTTGATGCAAGCACCATGTGTCATTCTCTGGCCTTTGAAAATCTGGCCCCTCTAGTTTTGGCCAAATCTGAAGGATTAAGGGTTATAGACAAGAAAAATATAGATGTTTGTAATATTTTCTATCTACTGACATGATAACCTACACTCCTTTGAGTGCACTGTTTATTTTTGAGAATAAGCCTCATATGAATTGCCTAAAAATTGCATGGAAAATATTTGAAGAGGGAAAAAAAGCTTATATCCTCATTATACAGCAGTAAGTAAGTAAGTGACTAAGTAGAAGTCTGTTTATAACAGTGCCCTTCCCCATAGGTACAAGATGCCTTACAATAAAAGCAGTGGTAGGCAATTGTTATAATAAATACATAAATAAATACTGTACATAAACATAAATTCTGAATAATAAATACGTAAAACACAGCAGGGATGGTAACCAATAATGGGATTCAGTCCCCAACTTGTAGAACTTACTATGTAATGGACCAGCATAGGCATGCCTCCTCCCATGCTCATTCTCCCTGCAACAGCAAGGACTCCTGGAGATTTCTGAGGGCCCCCAGATTCTGGAACCTTTTCTTGAACCTATGGGCTGTCACGTGGGCTAAGTGACAAACACAGACAACAATGGTTGTGGCCCCATGAACTGTGGCCATGCTGAAGTTTTATGGCTGCACTAATGGGTTTCTTTCCAGGAGCATCCCTCTTACTAAACCTGTGTTATTCTGTTGAACTTTGGCTGGTTATTGACTGTCAAGTATGGTGAAGTAAATAGTGGTTTTCTTACTGAGCCCACTAAGAGCAAATGTCCCTGTGGCTCCATTAACTGGAGTGCCCTACTGCCTTGGTTTACCAAGGGTGGTGGCAGTGCCAGGTGCACAACCTGGGCACGCTTTACCAGTACAGTGCAGACTAATAGCAATGGTGGGACTCCCATATAAGCAGACTTGTTGAGACCTGGGTTTGAATCCCACAGCCCCCACTTGCATACTGTGTGACCCTAAGCAAGTCACTTAACTTTCCAGTGCTTCCAGGTTGCACCTGTAAACAAGCTTTCAGCTTAGTGTGCCACTCCTGGTTAAACAATTGGAGGCAGGTGTGAGATGGCCTGCCTTCATGCCTGATTCCTTTAACATGTCTCACCTGGTTAAATAACTAAATAAAAAAAAAACATAGATAAACTTGAGTGGACAGACTGGTTAGAGAAGTTTGTGCCTGCAGCTGAGCTAAGTGGCTGGGATCGAGTTGCTAAACATGAATTTATGGAACTCTTATTGTGGGGTAAAGCCCTTGAAGTGTACTGGGGTCTGGAGTCCATTGTCAAAAAACACTACACTCCTCTTCTGGAGGTGATGAATCAGACATTTGAGTCTGTTGAATATGTCAATCACAAAATAACTTTTCTTCAACTGAAAGAAGGAAATGATGGAATCTGTATGAAATTTTGAGAGAATGTGGTGTTGTCTAGTAGTCAAGACCTTCCCGGATGCTGACTTGGCCACCCAATACCTGCTGGCTTGAAATCTCTTCATTGCTTATGTGGAGAGTGGGGAGCTCCATTTTCAACTATGCTTACTGAAATCCTAAGGGCTAGAACTGATGATCCAATACACCACCAAGCTGGAGGTTGTGCTGAACTGAGAGTTTTCTGAGACCCAGAATTCTCAGGTCTGGACCCATGCTGTGGCCCTAGAGGCAGTAATTCTCAAGGAACTGATTGGGGCTGTCACTGAGGTGTGGACAGAAATGGCAGGGCCTATCATGGATCTGCACAATGAAGTAGTGAAACTGAAAGTGAAGCTCGAGTCCCCCAGGGCTCCACAGCCAGACATATTGACTGGGCAGAAGAAATGGGAGAAGACAGGGAGGTCTGACTGACTGGCTGACTGGGTTGGTCCATTCTGGAGGGAGGCAGAGTCCCTTTTAAGGCAGCCCAGAGCCCTGTGTCACCACTGGACAGTAGCAGTGCTAGGCCATATAGAGTGCACAGGGCTCCCAGTTGGCAGAAGGACTCTACTTCATGGACACCGACTCAGACTCAAAGTCATGCCAGCTGGATGCAGGGATACTTCCTCATATGGGGGCAGTATAATGGACACACATGGGCATGCCTACTCCCACTCTCATTCCCCCCTGTTATGACAAGGATGCCTGAAGGTTTCTGAGGAGAGGAGGGGCCCCGGATTGTGGCACCTTTTTTGGGACTTGTGGGCTCTTGTGTGTACTGAGTGACAGCTCCAAGCACCAATGGAAGTAGTCCCCTAACTAAGCCTATAAAGAGGGAACTGTGCTGGAGGCAGGTAGATCTGAGGGAGAGCTCATAGTGTTAAGACCTGCTGTCATGTGAGTGATGCAGGCTGCACCAGCCCAGGCATACAGGGTAGAAGACAAACTTGTCAGACATTTGCACAGTCTGGTGAGGATAGTGGTAGCCACATGTTAGCCTGAATGAGAGACAATACTTGGGGGGGGGGGGCAGTTCAGAGTGGTGATGTTTAGTCCAGAACTGCTGATCTGGGACTAGAGTCTAGAAGTGTAGAGAGAGGAACTGAAGAGGGAGCCCTGTGGCATCAGGTACAGTCTGTGAGACTGGAGTGCCCTGTGCTAGGAGGTGCCATCCATGTCTGGGAACATGAGTATGCCTCAGGTGGCCCTGCTTTTGGGGACTATTCTTCTGTGTTCATCCTGTCTGAAAGTTGGCCATTGGGGAGGATTAAAAATATCCCAGTTTATGAGATCTGTTTACCGTTTAAGCAATTTGATAGCCTTTGTGGGATTGTTACTTTGAGCCTGTTACTTCTTGTCTAGTGCACCAACATTAGCCAACCCATGGAAACTACAGTATGCCTATAATGGTTCAACACCTGCAGTACCCAGGGCCTGTGTTTAAGGGAGCTCACTGGGGAGAATAAAGTATATCCTGGTATCGTGCGGGAGAGGGTAGAACTGGCCCACCTGGATGGGTGCCTAATAAGGGCCAAACCAAAATTTCATGGTTACACTAACCACTTTTTTTCCAGGTGCACTGCTGTTAATCAGTCTGTGTTGTTCTGTTAAACCTTGGTTGGTTACTGTCTCCCAAGCGTGGTGAAGTAGGTAGTGATTTCTTTACTGATTCCACCAAGAGCTGAGGCCTCTGTGGCTCAATTAATTGGAGTGCTCCAAACACTTTCCCCCAACCCCATTTATACTGGACTGCCATGATTTACCAAAAGTGGTGACAGTGACACTTGCATGGTCTGGGCATTCCTTGTTGTTGGGTCTGTCACAGTTATACTAGTTTCAAAGTTATAGCAGAGATAAACAAAAATTCATTCTTAACACTGCAATCCTCTGCGATGTTTAATATACATTATAGTACCTAACTTTTTTTAGTCATAAAGTATTGGCATTTGTTCTCAAGGAAACAGTATACCATGCTGCTTCATTAAATAAGCCCACAAAATGAAGGGCTATACAGTGGAACCCATGTATAAGAACATCAGATATATGAACATCCATTTATAAGAAAATTTTTTGGATGTCCCGAGTTTTGCCCATAATTTTCTGTGGTGGTAAAGCCCATTTATAGGGACAGTCAGTCCATTTATAAGGACAGTATTTTGTCCAGAGGTAGTGGTAAATGGTCATTATCACCTCTGAGTGTGCTGTTCCTGGACTAAATCGGGTTCTAGTTTCATCATTAACAGTCGCTGATGTAATGAATGGATGTGTGAAAGATGCCCTATGCAGTGCACATTTCTTCATGGTTAGCTGTGACACTGAATGAACTTTACAACAATAATATAATTATCTGGGCAAAAGCTATTTAAAAAAGCTCTTTTATGCAGTTCTTAATAATAGATTCTCTGAAAATTAGTTTAAGCCCAGTTTCATTATGTTAACCAGATATTTTGCATGGATTTTCACTGTATTCATTGAAACCCTCTTACAAGAACATCCTGGTTATAAGAACATTTTTGCTTTACATTTAAGGTGTGCTTATAACAGGGTTACACTGTATAACAGTACCAGCTAGAGAAAATGATAGAGTAAACCCAAAGGAAGTCACACCTCCTTTGTAAAGTATGAAATCCCTTGGGAGTTTTGCCACTATTGCCTCTAACACACATTTTACAACATAATGCATTTGTAGCACAGTGACTATCTCCCTCTGTACATCCAGTGGTCATGAACTGCATTAGTAGCAATACTGGGCAGGTCAGAACTTGAATTTACAGTATGCAACAGTGAAGCCAGTCTTCATATCTTGGTCACAGTGAAAGATGTAAAGTTGGGCACTCACCACCTCAGTAGAAAGCTGGACATCAATAAAGAAGATAAAACATCTCTGTTGTCTTATTTTATTTAAAAGACAATCATAACATAAAACAAGCACCCATTTGAAGTGCCCACCAAATGGGTGCTTGTTTTATGTTATGATTGTCTTTTGAATAAAATAAGGCAATGGAGATGTTTTATCTTTTTTAATGATGTCAAGATTTCTGTTGAGGTGGTGAGTGCCCAACTTTTCATGTCTCACAGTTTGCTTCTTGTTATGAGTACCACCAACCCAGTGTTCACTTTTTCTCATGGTTTATATCTTGGTCACACTACATGGGGATGAGGCACTAGAGTATGATGGAAGTAAAACAAAATTTGGTTGGCTCTGCACATTTTTGGGTTGGTTGCTCATTGTGGATCCAGGAGCAGCTGCCCCAAACGTACAGATTATAAGGGTAATGAACACCAACACCAATATCAGCTTCTCAAGTGACTATTATTGTAAGCAATTGCACTGGTACCCTCACTAAAGGGATTCTGGGAATATGCAAACTATGAAGAATAAAACTGAAGGGGTAGGCAACCACATTACCATGTTAGTGTTTCCAGATCCCCTGTTAAGCATTCAAGGGTCTTAACTAGTTCAGACCACTGTGTTTTAGGCCAGGACAAAATTATTACCTCACAACACAATTGACAAGGGTTTTTCCCCCAATGGTGGTTGGGATGTGACACTATGTGCCATTTCCAAGCCAATATGTTTACTGTCACTCAAAAGGCATGTACTTGCACAACAGGGTAGAGAAGCAACTTCCTCCAATCAGATTCCTGTCTCTTCACACTTTGATAGTAGTCACTGTGTTGGGTGGCCTCTTAGTAGCCAAAACAATAAGACACAGGAAAGAAAATTAATATACCACAGCTGTAGTGAATCTTCTCTGTGATTCCAAAGTTTTTTTCTTCAATAAGTTAAGATCATTAGAGCTGCAAACTAAAAGCAGAATTCTAGCAATAGGTTAGATATAGTCTTCCTGGAGGACACATGAGGTTCAGTATGCTTTCCTGACAATACAAACAGTGTCTATCATGAACCTACTCCTGAGGGTCAGAGCCACTGAGCTCACAGTGCCCACCCCTAAGTGCAATCTGTGACAGGAAGGGGGAAACAGGTGATACCCATTTCGAGTCCCTCTATAGTGCTCACTGGTTTCACAACTGAACACTCGCCACAAAGTTCTAGGGTCCCCTCTTTACTCTGGATCAGGGTACAATACCAGTCTCAAGTCTTGTAGTCAGATGAGAACCCTTTCTTGGTTGTTACACAAAGGGGGAAGATCAAGGCATTACAACCTCTTTGGGGTAGCATTGTAATCTTGATTCTGCCTTCTCCCATGGGCGCACAATAACCTGGTTCAAATCCCCATAGATCCTTCTTTGAGACTTTCGTATTCTCCCTATCTTATTCAGACTTTCCCTTTTCAGATCCTTTGTTCAATTTGGTAGTTTATGATGGCACCCCGTAGCAATAACAGTTTAGTTACAGATTAATACTGTACCTCTCACAATCGCACACCCAATATAAGAAAATCTCACTTAGGCCAATTTTCTTAAAAACAAAATGCTTTTACGAAATAGTTACTAATCATACAGTTACAACTAAAAAGGTTTAAATAATATTTTTGGTCACAACATAAAAAAAAGTGTAATTGTACAAAAAAGTACTATGACAGTTATTTAAAGTTCTACCTTAGTTTGTAGTGAATTGAAGTCCATAAAGAGTAAGTGCAGTCTCTAGTTCTTAGTCTCTGTGCTGTGACAGTTTTGATTCTGTGTGTGTTCAGGACAGAGTCCAGATGAAAAGCGTGCCACATGCCCTGAGCTGAGGGCTTTTAAATACCTTCTGTAACTTGCAGTGTCATCAATTATCCCAAAACTGGTCTATTTACCTATCTGGTGAGTCAGAGCAACTACTCTGTTTGGCCAGGAAATGTCACTGTTCTGCTGTTTCCAAAATTCCAAGAATAACAAAAATCAAATCCAGACACATATAATTAACAAGGATATGACGTTCATGTTTAAGCCTTTTGAAGTCCCCTGTAGACAATTTGCACCCATAAACAAAATTCACATTAGCCTGTTAGAATGGTCATTTGCTGTTCAAATCCTGGCTAAACATCTTGGGCTTTGAACTGGCTTCCTTCAATTCAGTTACAAGGAAGATCCTATAAAGTTTGTGACTATACAAGCTGATTTTACTACTTCTGGGTCAGCTAGTCAGGAAGGATATACTATGATATCCATAAACTCGGTATGCTGACACTCAGCATACCAAGTAATATTGCCCAAAATCTACAGCCCTGAATGAACCCTATGCCTGACAGACAAATTTTGGGCATTACGCATAAATAAAGTGTACAATTCTGGGAGGCTTTGCCCCCTGCACCCTCCATAGCTAAAATATCTAACTGTGAGGGGCAGCGAACCCCAGAGTAAAATGTTAAGTTGTTACGGGGGGTGCAGTGTGTAAAATGACATGACCCGGACCAGAACCCAGGTCACACACAGCATGATGGTCGACCTATCAGTGGTATTCCTGTCCACACCACCTGGGCTATTCGTTCAGCAACCCCATCCAGCTGTCCTTTCCTGTACATCAGAATGGGTAAGGTTGCATTCCATCACATCTACTACCTTACCCCGTCAGGAGGAATATTGTCGGGTATAGTAGCGTTGGGTTATCCTGTCTATTGGGCAATGCTGACCGGGGGGTACTGCTTGTTTTTATAGTCAGCTTCCGGATAACGTAAGTATACCATCAGGAAATACAATTAGCTTATTGCCAAACAAGCTGTTTTGCAGGTTACAGGACTATCAGCCATTAAGAAAAACATTCCATTCTCTTCACATTGGCATTTACCATGTGGCATTTTAAACAAGTACAAGAATATAACAGAACATAACACTACACATCTGCCCATATGACTGGCAGGGGCATAGCTTGCAACATCCCTCCTTCCTAGACTGAATTTGTGGGAATACAAACATGCAAACATACGAATGTACCAGCAGAAACAGACCATCTGGTCTATCTAAGTCTGCTCGAGTGTGCAGCTAGCATCCCTAGTTTGCAGCTTCCCCACCCCTTCCCCTTTGTCATCCCCACTGCCACCCCCACCTTCCCCACCCTCACTCTCCCCTATTCCCTGTCCCATCCCCTTTAGAAGTTGTTCACAGATTTACATGATACCACCCATTCTGGTAGTGTGTTCGATTTTGCTACCACCTCTCTGTGAATAATGTCTCTTCATTTCCTCCTAAATCTTCCCCTGCATTAGCCCTTGTACCCTGGGTGTCCTCCTCCTTGGCTTAAGACCCCTGTCTGCCTCATCCTTATTGATTCCCTCAGATACTTGAATGTCTCTAGCATGTCCCCTGTCCCTTCTATCCTCCAGAGTGTACATATTCATGTCTCCCAGTCTGCTCTCATAGTGTCTCCCCTCCATTCCACATATCATCTTTGTTGCCCTCCTCTGCATCCCCTCCAGTAGCCTGATGTCATGCTTTATGGCCTCCAAAACTGCACATGATACTCTAAGTCTGGCCTTATCAGCGACCTGAAGAGGGGCAAGATCACCTCTCTTTGCCTGGATGAAAACCTCCTTGCTATGCACCCCAGCATTTTGTTCACTATCACAGCCACGCTTCTGCACTGGGCAGTGTTGTTCATGGTCCCTGTTATCATTACCCCAAGGTCCTTCTCCTCCTCAGTGATCCCCAGCTTAACCCCCCCAGCCAGTATTCTCTCCTTGGGTTCTTCACCCCAAAGTGCATAACCTTACACTTCTTTGCATTGAACTCCCTGCAGCTGCTTCCATCCCTGCCCTCAATTTATCACTGCTCCGATTTTGGTGTCATCAGTGGACAGACTTACCTTGCTCACCACCCTGTGTGCAATGTCTGATATGAACAGCCCAAATAATACTGGCCCAGCACAGAGTCCTATGGTACACCACTCATCACTGGCCTTGGAGTTGAGAGCTCCCCTCTCACCATCACCCATTGCAGCCTCCCACTCAGCCAGCTTGTAATCTAGTTCATCATTTTTGCCCCTACCCCTGCACCAGTTAGCTTCCTCCCAAGCCGCCCATGAGGCACTGAATCGAAGGCATTGCTGAAGTCCATGTAAAGAAATTTGACCGCATGATCCTTATCCAGCTCACCTGTCACCCAGTCATAATATTGTATCAAGTTGGTTTGACAAGACTTCCCTGAAATGAACCCATGTTGCCTCATATCCTGGAGGCTATTGTATTCCAGGTATGACAACAATCTTTCCTTTAGTATCATTTCCATGAGTTTGCACACTATGGAGGTAAGACTTACCAGATGATAATTACCTGGTTCATCCCTTGGCCCACTTTTGTGTAATAGTACTACATGTGCCATCCTCCAGTCCAGTGGCACACATCCCGACTCCAGTGAGGTGCTGTACAGATCTGCCAGTGGCTCCGCCAACATTTCTGTCATCTCCCTCAGTGCCCTGGGGTGGATACCATCTGGCCCTGGTGCCTTGTCTACCTTCAGTGCCCTCAGTCCCTCTAGGGCTCTACTTGCCTCAGTTCTTCCATCTGTCACCTCCTCTCCCCCTGTCCCCACCCTCCCAGCCCATGGTGGTAGCGGTCCCCCCCCCTTTTCTTCTGTGAACACTGAGCAAAAGTATTCTTTCAGTGCTTCTGCCTGCTCCTCCCCATTTTCCGTCCACTGTCCTCCGCTTTTTATCCTCACTATTGTCTCCTTGCACTTCCTTTTCTCCCTGATGTATCTGAAAAAGTCTTTCTCCCACTTGTTAATTCCCTGTGCTAATCTCAGCTCCCATTGGGCCTTGGCTTCTCTCACTTTTCTGGTCACCTCCCTGGACCGTCTTGCATATTCCTCCCTGTCCACTTCCTTCCCCATCCTCCTATACCTCGGGTGCTCCACTCGTTTTGCCCTCACCATCTCCACAACCACGCTGTTCAACCAGCATGGTTTTCCTGCTCTGCTCCTCTGTCTTGGTGCAGGCTTCTGTTGCCTCTCTATTGCAAGAATCCCCCATTTAATAATATCCCATTTCTGCTCCATGACCATCTCCTGCCTTATGCCCTCCAGTTTCCCTTTCAGTACTTCCTGCATCCTCCCAAAGTCCACCCCCCCGAAGTTTACCACCCGAGTAACTGATATCTCTGGCTTCCCGCACATCGTGATATTAAACCACACCGTTTGTTGATCACTGTCAGTTAGTGGGTCCTCCACCTTTATTTTCCTTACTGCCTCCCCATTTGACAATGCCAGATCTAAAGTGTTCTTTAGCCTAGTAGGTACACTAACCAACTGTGTCAGGAGACCCTCCTGGATCGCGTCCAGGAGCACTTGCTCCCTAGCACTGGTGGTGACCGGAATGTTCCAGTCAACCCACGGCAAGTTGAAATCCTTCATGGTGACTACCTTCCCTTTTCTACATACCTTTCTGATTTGTCCCACTAATTCCCTGTCAAGCTCCTCAGACTGGGACGGTGGCTTGTATATCACCCCAAACCTCAGTTTCCTACCCCTTGAGTCTAGGAACTGCAGCCAGATTGCCTCTGTTCTCCTTTCTTCCCCCTAGTTCCTTGTACATTTGATCCCATCCCTCACATAGACTGCTACCCCACCACCTTCCCCTCTTTATGGTCCTTCCTGTATAATTTGTATCCTGGGATTGCCAGATCCCAATCCCAGTGCTCAGTTGCACATGTTTCTGTGACAGCTGCAATATCCACCATCCACACTGCTAAGAGTGTTTGTAGCTCAGCTGATTTGTTTCCTAAGCTTCTTGCATTCAATGAGACCACCCTCCATCCTGCCCCTTCCCTTCACAGGCCTCCATCTCCTCCCTTCTACTACTACTATGCATGATATGATTTTCACAAATTCTGTTCAGTGCTTTAACTGGTGAGATTGGCCATCTGCGTTTGCATTAGCTGACCCTGCTCTGTGCATAATGGTCATACTGTAGACCTGTAGGGCAATACTCCATCTTAAGAGATGACCATTTGTCTTACCCATCCGATTTCAACCACACCAGGGGGTTGTGATCGGTCTGTACCTCGAAGCATCTCCCATAAAGGTATGGCTCTAATTTCTTCAGGGCCCATACCAGCACAAGGCTTTCCTGTTCAACTGTGGAATAGGCAAACTTCTTACTGAGGTACACCATTGGGTGATCCTTTCCCTGATTAGCTATCTGGCTGAGGACTGCTCCAATCCCCACATCTGAGGCATCTGTCTGGACTACAAATTGCTCAGTGTAATCTGGACTAGCCTACACAGTGCCTCCTTTACCCATGTGAAGGCTCGTTCACAGACTGTCTCCCAGTCTACACTTTTGGGCTTTCTTTTCTTTAGCAGGCCAGCTAGAAGAAGAAGAAGAATCAGCATTTATATAGCACTTTTCATACACAGTATCCCAAAGCGCTTTACAAGCAATGCTAGACTGGTAGTGAAGTGACTGAATGTGTGGTGGCGGCCATATTGCACATCATCACCCACACACAGCCTGGATAATTGCATGAAGCGGTTTATGGGAAGGGGAATGTTGGCCAGGACACCGGGAATGTTTCCTGCTCTTTGCGAAGAGTGCCCTAGGTTCTTTTACTTCTGCCTGGACACCCACCAGGATAACACCAAGATGGGCAGAAGGGATCTTGGTTTAACATCTCATCCAAAAGGACAGCACACCCCAGCAGTACAGCACCCCCCAATACTGCACTCAGATGGCAGCGATTTTTAGGTGCAAGTCCAATCCCAGTGTGGGATAAGAACCCATGACCTTCTGGTCCAGAGGCGGATGTGCTACCAACTGAGCCACGCTGACACCTTACAGTACCCTGGCAGATAGGGGATCTGCCAGGGTACTCTAACTTGGTACAAACTTTTGATAGTACCCTGCGGGTACCCCAAGAAGCTCCTAACCTGCTTCTGGGTTTCAGGCATAGGTCATGCCTCTATTGCCTCAATCTTTGCTTTATTAGGGCAAGGCTGCCCTCATCCCACTACATGGCCTAAGTATGCCACCTCTGCCATATCCACCTGGCACTTTTCAGCCTTGACAGTGAGCCCTGCCCTCTGTATCCTGCCCAACACTTCCTTCAGGTGGGATAGGTGTTCTGTCCAGCTGGTACTGAAGATGGCAATATCATCCAGATAAGCCACTGCGTACTCTTCAGTACCATATAACACCTGGTTGACCAACCTTTGGAAGGTGGCAGGGGCATTCTTCATTCCAAAAGGCATTACCCAGAACTTGAATGATCCTATTGGAGTGAAGAAGGCTAATGGCTCCCTAGCTCTGGCAGTTAACTCCACCTGCCAATATCCTTTTGTCTAGTCAGTGGTGGTAAGGTATATCGCCCCTCTCAACTTTTCCAGTAGTTCATCCTTTCATGGCATTGGTTGGGCGTCAGACTTTGTGACTGCTTTGAGTCTAAGATAGTCCACACAGAAGTGAGTAGAGCCATCTGGCTTGGGAAAAAGGACTATGGGTGAGGCCCAGGGACTGTGGGATTTCTGGATGTCCTCTAAATCCAGCATTTCATCCACCTCCCTCCCAATGTCCTTTAAGATAGCCTCAGACACCTGGTAGGCTGTCCATTGGATGGGTATTTGTGTCCCTGTATCTACACTGTGTGTCACTAAGGGGGTACATCCCAGATTGGCTGTAAACAAAGGGGCAAAGTCTTTAAAAACCCTTCTCACTTCCTGGGTCTGTTCTGGGGTCAACTGGGGTGACAGTTTGATTGCCTCCACAGATAACTCCTGCTTGCTTTCCTTCAGCAAGTCCAGTAGGGGCCTTCTTTGGCCATCCCCTCCCCAGGACAACACACTGCAAATATCATGTCAACCCTATTTGCTTATGGCTTCATCATGTTGACATGGTACATCCTGTGGCTTTGTCTCCTGTCAGGCAGTTCCATGATATAATTTATGTCATTTACCTGTCAGACTACCTTGTATCATCCCACTCACTCAGCCTGCAGCTTGTCCTTCAGGACTGGGGTTAGGACCATAACTTCCTGACCTGCGCTGTATGTATGAGCTCTGGCTCCATGATTGTACCAGACTTTTTGTTTCTGCTGGGCAGCTGACAGGTTGCTTTGGGCCACCCCCATGAGCTCCTTCAGCTTTTCCCTAAACTTAAGGACGTACTCCACAATGGGAGTCCCCTGGATGGCGTGCTTGCCATCCCAGTCTTCCTGGATCAGGTCTAGGGTCCCATGCTCCCTATATCCATATAAGAGTTCGAAGGAGGAGAACCCTGTTGACTCTTGGGGCACCTCCCTGTATGTGAACAATAGGTGGGGGAGGTATTTCTCTCAGTCCCTCCCATGCTGTTCAGCAAACACTTGGAGCATCGATTTGAGGGTGCCATTAAACCTTTCCACAGGCCCATCGGCTTGCAGGTGATAAGGTGTTGTACGTCGCTGCACCACCCCACACTTCTCCCACAAACACTTAATCAAGTCCGACATGAAGGTACCCCCTTGATCAGTGATAACCTCCTGCAGAAACCCAACACAGGAAAAAATCCCTCGCAAGGCGTTTGCCACTTTGTCTGTCCTCAGTGAGGAGAGGGCAACCACCTCTGGGTATTGGGAGGTGTAATCAACCAACGTCAGAATAAACTTCTTCCTGGAGGAGCTTGGGGTACTCAAAGCTCCCACAATATCCATTCCTACTCTCTGGAATGGCTCCTCTACAATGTGCAAGGGAATTAGGGCAGCTTTGGTTTTACTGCCTGCTTTCCCTATTTGTTGCCACTGGTGACAAGACCTGCAGTGTTCCTTCGCCTGCTGGGTGAAGTTGGGCCAACAGAAATTCTGGGCCAATTGCTGCATGGTGCATGCAATTCCCAGATGTCTGGACATGGAGATATCATGAACAATCTTTAGCAAGTGCTCACAGTACCCCTGGGGAATGACAAGCTGCCTGCCCATCACCCCTCCCTCTGTCCTCACGTCCTGGATATACAACAGTCCTTGATCCCAAAATACCTTATGTCTCATGTCACCTCCCTGTGTCCTGTCAGATTCTGCACAAGCCCTCACCCTCTCCAAACTAGGGTCAATTACAAAATAAGGGCTGCTAGCTGCACAACAGAGCAGACTTGGGTAGACCGTAAGGCCTTTTTCTGCTGGCAATTTTTGTAGTTTTCTGAGCAGCTGCAAAATCTTCACATTTTTCCAAGGCATGGGACATGTCCCCTTCAGTTCTTAAACTGGGGTCCATAGCTATTGCATCAGGGCATTCAGGGACACTGCCATCCCTAACCTTCTGACCATTTGTTACCCCTCCCTCCACAGAGTAACCTTCTGTAGCTGTCTTGTGAATGGCTACCTGGGGAAGTCCTACCTCCGTTTCGCTAACCTCCATTTCGGGAGACACATGCTGGGGAACCAGCCTCCCAGTTTCTTTCACAGAGGCTTCTGTGGGGTTCAGGGAACTACAATCGGCTTTTGCCATCTGACTGCGGGTAACTACACACACAACCCCTTCTGGAGATTTGTTCCCTATTATTACATCCAGGGTGAGATTGTCTGCCACTGCCACTTTTTGTACCGTCTCTCCTGTCTCACCCCAGTCCAAGAGAATGCTAGCAAGTGGCACAGTTTTTTCCTCCCCAGTGAATCCCTTCACCGTTACAAACTGATTAGGTATAAGCTGTTCAGGCCTAACCAAATCCCCCTTTTACTAAGGTAAGAGACAGCCCCATGTCCCTTAACCCATGGGTCTGCACCCCATGTACAGTATCCAGGTGCATGTGCTCCCTCATGTTTACAGGCATGCTGCTCAGGGATACACAAACAACCCAACTTGGTCTGAGCACCACTTTGTCCACTCTGTGTCTTTTTAGGACATTGCCTAGCAAGACACTCTGGCTGTTTACAAAACCAACAGTCATCATTTCTTTTATCTGAGAAATCCCTTTTTTGTAGCTTGAAGCTTCCCCCATCCTGTGGAGGAAATGAGGGCTTTAGCTGCCCTGAAGGTGTGCTTTTCCCTCTCTGCACTGCCACACCCACCCCACTCCCTTTTAGAGCAGGCCTGCTCCTGGCATAGTGATCTGACAGCTCAGCAGCTTGCTGTGCTGTTTTTGGATCTCAGTCCTCTAGCCTGGTTTGCTCTGCTGGGATATACATATTCAGGTCTCCCAGTCTGCTCTCATAGTCTGTCCCCTCCATTCCACATATCAGCTTTGTTGCCCTCCTCTGCACCTCCTCCAGTAGCCTCTTATCACACTTTAGGTATGGCCTCCAAAACTGCACACGATACTCTAAGTGTGGCCTTAGCAACAACCTGAAGAGGAGCAAGATCACCTCTCTTCGCCTGGACGAAAACCCCCTTGCTATGCACCCCAGCATTTTGTTCACTTTTGCAGCTGCTCTTCTGCACTGGGCAGTGTTGTTCATTGTCCCTGTTATCATTACCCCTAGGTCCTTCTCCTCCTCTGTGATCCCCAGGGTTAACCCCCCCCAGCCAGTATTCTCTCCTTGGGTTCTTCACCCCAAAGTGCATAACCTTACACTTCTTTGCATTAAACCCCAGCTGCCACCTCTCTGACCACTCCTCTAGCTTACTTAGGTCCCCCTGCAGCTGCTTCCATCCCTTCCCTCCATCCACCACTGCTCCGATTTTTGTGTCATCAGCAAACAGACTTACCTTGCTCACCACCCTGTGTGCAATGTCTCATATGAAGGGCCCAAATAATACTGGCCCCAGCACAGAGCCCTGTGGTACCACACTCATCACCGGCCTTGGAGTTGAGAGCTCCCCTCTCACCACCACTCATTGCAGCCTCCCACTCAGCCAGCTTGTAATCCAGTTCATCATTTCTGCCCCTACCCCTACACCAGTTAGCTTCCCCCCAAGCTGCCCATGAGGCACTGAATCGAAGGCCTTGCTGAAGTCCAGGTAAAGAACATCCACCACATGACCCTTATCTAGCTCACCTGTCACCCAGTCATAATATTGTATCAAGTTGGTTTGACAAGACTTCCCTGAAACAAATCCATGCTGCCTCACATCCTGGAAGCCATTGTCTTCCAGGTACGACACCAGTAGTTCCTTTAGTATAATTTCCATGCGTTTGCACACTATGGAGGTGAGAGTTACTGGATGATGATTACCCAGTTGATCCCTTGACCCACTATTGTGTAATGGTACTACATGTGCCATCCTTCAGTCCAGTGGCACACATCCCGACTCCAGTGAGGTGCTGCACAGATCTGCCAGTGGCTCTTCCAATACCTCAGCCATCTCCCTCAGCACCCTGGGGTGGATGCCATCTAGCCCTGGTGCCTTGTCTACCTTCAGTGCCCTCAGTCCCTCTAGGACTCTACTTGCCCCAGTTCTTCCATATGTCACCTCCTCTCCCCCTGTCCCCACCCTCCCAGCCCATGGTGGTAGCGGTCCCCCCTTTTCTTCTGTGAACACTGAGCAAAAGTATTCATTCAGTGCTTCTGCCTGCTCCTCTGCCTTTTCCGTCCACTCTCCTCCCATTTTTATCCTCACTATTGTCTCCTTGAATTTCCTTTTCTCCCTGATGTATCTGAAAAAGTCTTTCTCCCCCTCTGTTAATTCGCAGTGATAATCTCAGCTCCCTCTGGGCCTTGGCTTCTCTCACTTTTCTGGTCACCTCCCTGGACCATCTTGCATATTCCTCCCTGTCCAATTCCTTCCCCATCCTCCTATACCTCTGGTGCACCACCATTTTGCCCTCACCACCTTCACAACCTCACTGTTCAACCAGCATGGTTTTCTTGCTCTGCTTCTCTTACTCTGTGTCTTGGTGCAGGCTTCTGTTGCCTCTGTAATCCCCCATTTAATAATATCCCATTTCTGCTCTGTGTCCATCTCCTGCCTTATGCCCTCCAGTTTCCCTTTCAGTACTTCCTGCATCCTCCCAAAGTCTGCCCCCTGAAGTTTACCACCTGGGTAACTGATTTCTCTGGCTCCATGCACATCATGATATTAAACTACACCATTTGGTGATCGCTGTTGGTTAGTGGGTCCTCCACCTTTATTTCCCTTACTGCCTCCCCATTTGACAATACCAGATCTAAAGTGTTCTTTAGCCTAGTAGGTACACTAACCAACTGTGTCAGGAGATGCTCCTGGATCTCATCCAGGAATACTTGCTTCCTATCACTGGAGGTGACCGGAATGCTCCAGTCAACCCCTGCCAAGTTGAAATCCCCCACGATGACCAGCTTCCCTTTTCTACATACCTTTCTGATTTGTCCCACTAATTCCCCGTCAAGCTCCTCAGACTGGGATGGTGGCCTGTATACCACCCCAAACCTCAGTTTCCTATAGTATCCCTTGAGTCTAGGAACTGTAGCCAGATTGCCTCTGTTCTCCTTTCTTCCCCCTTGTCCCTTTTACATTTGATCACATCCCTCACATAGACTGTCACCCCACCCTCCCTCCCTCCTTACAATCCTTCCTGTATAATTTGTATCCTGGGATTGCCAGATCCCAGTCTTGGTGCTCAGTTGCCCATGTTTCTGTGACAGCTGCAATACCCACCATCCACAGTGCTAAGAGTGCCTGTAGCTCAGCTGATTTGTTTCCTAAGCTTCTTGCATTCAATGAGACCACCCTCCATCCTGCCCCCTTCCCTTCACAGGCCTCCATATCCTCCCTTCTGCTCCCTCCTATGCATGGTATGATTTTCACAAATTCTGTTCAGTGCTCTAACTGGTGAGATAGGCCAGCTGTATTTGCATTAGCTGACCCTGCTCTGTGCATAATGGTCATATTGTAGGCCTGGAGGGCAATACTCCATCTTAAGAGATGACCATTTGTCATACCCATCTGATTTCAGCCATATCAGAAGGCTGTGATTGGTGTTGTACCTTGAAGCATCTCCCATAAAGGTACAGCTGTAATTTCTTCAGGACCCATACCAGCGCAAGGCTTTCCTTTTCAACTGTGGAATAGGCCTGCTCTTGTGGAAGTAACTTCTTACTCAGGTACACTATTGGGTGATCCTTTCCCTGATTAGATGTCTGGCTGAGGACTGCTTCAATCCCCACTTCTGAAGCATCTGTCTGGACTACAAATTTCTTAGAGTAATTTGGACTAGCCAACACAGGAGCACTGCACAGTGCCTCCTTTAACCATGTGAAGGCTTGTTCACTGGCTGGCTCCCAGTCTACCCTTTTGGGCTTTCTTTTCTTTAGCAGGCCAGATAGGGGAGTTGCCAAGGTACTGTAACTTGGTACAAACTTTTGATAGTACCCTGCGGTACCCCAAGAAGCTCCTAACCTGCTTCTGGGTTTCAGGCATAGGTCATGCCTCTATTGCCTCAATCTTTGCTTTATTAGGCAAAGTTGCCCTGCCCCACTACATGGCCTAAGTATTCCACCTCCGCCATAGCCACCTGGCACATTTCAGCCTTGACAGTGAGCCCTGCCCTCTGTATCCTGCCCAACACTTCCTTCAGGTGGGATAGGTGTTCCATCCAGCTGGTACTGAAGATGGCAGTATCATCCAGATAAGCCACTGCATACTTTTCAGTACCATGTAACACCTGGTTGACCAACCTTTGGAAGGTGGCAGGGGCATTCTTCATTCCAAAAGACATTACCCAGAACTTGAATAATCCTATTGGAGTGATGAAGGCTGATGGCTCCCTAGCTCTGGCAGTTAACTCCACCTGCCAATACCCTTTCATTAAGTCAGTGGTGGTAAGGTGTGTCACCCCTCTCAACTTGTCCAATAGTTCATCCTTCCATGGCATTGGGTGGGTGTCAGACTTTGTGACTGCATCGAGTCCACAATTGTCCACACAGAAGCAAGTAGAGCCATCTGGCTTGGGAACTAGGACTACGGGTGAGGCTCAGGGACTGTGGGATTTCTGGATTACCTCTAAATCCAGAAATTCTTCCACCTCCCTCCCTCCTAATGTCCTTTCAGACAGCCTCAGACACCTGGTAGGCTGTCCATTGTAGGAGCATTAAGTCCTGCAGCCATGGCTCCTGGGTAGAGGGGTGAATGTTGTTCTTGGCGTCTTTAGCATCATCAGTGTGGCAATTCCAAATTTATTGGCAGGTACTGACATGGCAGCCATGCTGGGCTGTGCATGATCCACCAGCATACAATTGTGAGCAATATTGCTTTAGATTTGTTTTTTTTTGAGCATTTTATCTGTAGAGTATGTGAGCGCTCTATTTGTAGAGCGTTGCTTCTAAAATCTTTTTTTTCTCTCTTGGATTTATTTGTGAATTGTGTTAAAGTGTCACCAGACTTTTTCAGGACAAAACAGGAACAATAACTGAATTTACCTTTGCGAGAGGCATTCTGTATGCTTTACCCACTGGAGAGTGCTGGTTGCTGTTTTCTCTGCATTTGGAGCCAGAATAGGAGTCGCTGGGTTAGGCTGAACTGTTATCGGGCCATGGTTATGGTGGACTGTGGCTATCCCAGTGAAGAGGACTGAAATAGCCAGTATCAATCTGAGGAGGAACACCTTTGGACCAGGACAAGGAGGAAGGAAGGAGGTGGGACAGTCTGTGCTGCCGGGGCTCCTGGACGAATGAGGGACTGTGTAGTTTATGCAGTGGAAGGAGACTGCAGAATTAAAGTTGTGGAGAGTTTTGGTGAGTATAGACCTGTGGCTGAACTATCGGGGTGTCTGAAGGGGGTATCTGGTGGGTCGGACATTGGAGAATGTTTGACCAGAAACAGTGAGAACCAGTGGGGCAGCCACTGAAGGGTGACTGCTGCTGAAGGGGAGTCCCTGAAGCACCCTGAGGTTTTAATTGGGTCGGGAAGATCTGGAAAAACTATGGCTGCAGTATATGGGTAAAGAAGACTGTCCGAACTTGGTGTTTCTTCCTGCTTCCCTGATATGCAGAGAACTCAGTGAGTAGGGCTACAACTTTATGAAGTTCTGGAACTGTTTCTTTAATAGACTGAATATTGGACAATTAAAAAGTTTAGTGAGAGCTAAGAGGGTGAGAGCCTCTTGGCTTGTTAAATTGCTTGGACTGTGGAGGTGAGAGCTCCCCAGTATATAGTGTGAAATTCTGAACATTTTTTCTTTTGGACATGAAAAAAAAAAAAAAACCTTCTGGGACTCAAATTTAATAATTCTTGCTTTTTGTCTGTGAAATCCCTGAAGACACTGACATTATTAAATATTTAATTGTGTGATGTGTGAAAGTAGTTTCAGTGAAAGGTATATGAAAGAAGTGTGGTTGAGTAATATAGAAGGGGTATTGGTGTGAATGAAAGGGTGTGGTATTTGAGGAGTTTGAATTATTGAGTGTATTTGGTTTTTTTGTATAAGAAGTGTGGTTGTGTAATATAGAGGGTGTATTGCTGTGGGTGGTGAAAGTGTGGTATTTGAGAAGTTTTGAATTATTGAGTGGGTTGTTTTTGTTTTCATAAATGTGTTGGAGTTTGGGGCCTGTTAGACACAGCCACTCAGGTGATGACCTCTGGGGCCTTCGTCCCTTCGAGCTTCCAGTATTATTGTGGGAATCCTACTCGAGATGTAGGGCTTTAGGGATAGCCCGGGGGGGTCCCCAGCGGGATGTCTCCTGAGTGGCTGTCAGGGTGTCCAGGATTCAGGTGGTGAAGTCAAGGAGATGCCCTGGGGTGAAATGAGGGCTTGAACAGGGTTCATCTTGTCTAGTCCCCATACCCAAGGGCTCCACCTTAGATTGTGGGCATATGACTGGTTCAGCTGCTTCACCTCATCCTACTCGGGTTGTGATGTGCAATCCAGATCGATAAGGAACAAGATAGCTATAATGGCGGACTTGATATCCTCTGTTGATCTGACTTGCATCATGGAGATCTGGCTGGATGAAAATGCTGCCCCAATTTTAGAAGCGGCAGTGCCAGCCGGATACTCCGTGATACACAGCCCAAGGAACGATCGTAGGGGTGGGGGGGTGGCCATTTGTTTTAAATCTGGCCTGAACCTCACGGTGCTGCCTTTGGGCCCTATAAGGTCCTTTGAATGTGTGGCTGCCTGAGGGTGTGTGGGTGCGGGCTTTAGTGTCCTCTTGCTCTATCACCCCCCCAGGTAGCGATGGGGATTTTTTGCGAGAGGTCGAGGAGCTCGTCGCAGGCCTGGTATTGGAGTCCCCCAGGTGGTTGGTCATGGGGGATTTCAATGCCTGGGTTGACGGGGGGGGTTCAAGATTTGAGATAGACCTTCTCGGGAGCATGGGGGCACTAGGCCTGACACAAAAGGTAATGACAGTGATGCATTCGGGTGGCCACACACTGGATCTGTTTCTTCTTCTGAGTTAGATATTATGGACCTTAGTGTAGTTCTGGTGGTTTGGTCAGAGCAATAACACCGTGGGGTTCATGTTTAGGGCCCCCCCAGATGGTCCTGTCCCTATGGAGATGGCTCAGTACCGGTCGTTAAGGGGAGTATCCCCAGAGGACCTTTTGGTGGTGCTGGATCTATCGGGTGTTGGGGCAGCTTGTGCGATTGGGTCAGAGGAGGCAGTAGTGGCCTATAATGGGGCGGTTGGTGCAGCCTTTGACTCAATCACACCCTTGCGTGTCTGACCCCTGTCTACTCATCGGAGATCTCCCTGGTATGATGAGAATCTCTGAGGTTTAAAGACATGGGGCTGGAGGTTAGAATGGCATTGGAGGAAATCTGGCCTGGTGGCAGACAAAAAGGCTCTAATGTCACATTATGTGGACTATCAGGGGACAATCTCCCGTGAAAAGAGGCAGAGTTTCTGTCTAGGGAGATTGCTACAGTGAGAAACAGACCAGCTCAGCTCTTCCGCACAATGGACAGGCTTTTTAAACCTGCCTGTCTGGGTGTTGGAGGGGTAGGTTCGAGCACAAGGTGCGAAGAGCTGGTTCTGTTTGTCGCTGACAAGGTGTCCACCATCAGGATTGAAGTCTCGTCGAACATCTCTCAAAAGGGCTGCAGGGTCCAGCCTGAGTTGAGTTGGAGCACTCTTCCTGTGTGGGATGAGTTTGAGCTGATTGGGATTGGGGAGGTGGTAGAGATAATCTCTAAGCTGCGGCCGACCCATTGTGATTTAGATCCAGGCCCAACTTGCCTTTTGGCAGAATGTTTGGACCTGATTGGTCCTGTGATTGCTGGGGTAGTCTGGAGTTCATTAAAGAGTGGGATCTTTCCTTTAGCCTTGAAAGAAGCTCTGGTCAGACCTCTTTGGAAAAAAACATCTTTGGACCCGGACTACCTCAGCAACTACAGGCCTGTTTCGAACCTCCCATTTTTAGGGAAGGTTGTAGAAAAAATGGTGGCCATTCAGCTGGAGAGACATCTTGCTGCTTCCTCCACCTATGAGCCTTTCCAGTCTGGGTTCCAAGCGGGGCATAGTACAGAGAGACTGCCCTGGTGAGGGTTCTTAATGACCTCCTGATGGTGAGGGATAGAAGGGATCGTACCATCTTGGTCCTTCTAGACCTTTCTGCGGTGTTTGACACAATGGACTATGACGTGATACTTGACTGACTGCAGTTTTGGTGTGGCCTGTCCAGAAATGTCATCAACTGTTTCAGGTCATACCTGGCAGACAGAGTGCAGAGGGTGACAATGGGAATTTTCTCACCAAATCTGAAGCCTCTGTGCTGTGGTGTTCCGTAGGGGTCGGTCTTGTCGCCTCTGCTGTTCACGGTGTATATGCTGCCACTGGGGGGACATTATCAGATGGTACGGTCTGGGTTTTCTCTGCTATGTGGATGATACCCAGCTGTACCTGTCTTGTGCTCCCAATAGCCAGGTGTCAGACTCTGTATTTAACAACTGCCTTGAGAAAATCCAGATATGGATGACTCACAATTAGCTGAAGCTTAACCCAGGCAAGACTGAAGTACTGGTGGTGGAGCCGGGTCGTCATGGCGGAGGGGGGTATCATTACCCCCTGACCTTGTGCTGGGGGTGTGTGCCATTAGCCCCCTCTAGGCAGGTGAACAATTTGCGAGTAATCCTGGATGTCGGTCTGACATTGGATGCACAGGTGTCAGCCGTGGTGAGAAGTGGATTTTATCATCTCAGGAATATTGCCCTATTTCGAGCCCTGATCCCGCCTGATGACCTGCCCACACTGGTACATGCTTTTGTCACTTCCAGGTTGGACAACTGCAATGCCCTGTACCTAGGGATATCTGGAGGCAACTTCCGTAGACTGCAGCTGGTGCAGAATGTGGCAGCGAGATTATTGATGGGGGTGAAAAGATGTGAAAATATAATCCCGGCACTCAGCGAACTGCACTGGCTGCCAGTCTGGTGGAGGGTTGTCTTCAAGCTTGATCTATAAGACCCTGCATGAGAGGGGCCCAGTCTTTTTGCAAGAGCTCCTTATGCCGTACTGCCCAACCCAGGCTCTCCGTTCTGCTAGGGGTGGCCTCCTTGGAGTTCCCAGGGTTAGGCTGTGGCATTCGGGGGATAGAGCATTTTTGGCAGCTGCGCCTACCCTGTGGAACTTCTTGCCTGGTTATCTTAGGGAGGCCCCCTCGGTGGAAGCCTTTAGGAAGAGCCTCAAGACATATTTATTCAGGCAAGCCTTCAACTAAGGGTGTTTAAAAATAGCAGTATTTGCTTGATTGTTAGATAAGCTGTTGCTCCCAGTTGTATTTTATGCTGTTGTTGTTTTAAATTTGTTCTATCCTATTTTTAAAGATGTTTTGTATGTTATGTGTGTTATATTGTGCATCACCCAGAGTCTCTGGAGATGGGTGCTATATAAATAAAATATCTGTCTGTCTATCTATCTGTCTGTCTGTCTGTCTGTCTGTCTGTCTGTCTATCTATCTATCTATCTATCTATCTATCTATCTATCTATCTATCTATCTGTGTCCCTGTATCTACATTGTGTGTCACTAAGGGGGTACATCCCAGCTTGGCCGTAAACAAAGGGGCAAAGTCCTCTAAAACCCTTCCCACTTCCTGGTTCTGTTCTGGGGTCAACTGAGGTGACAGTCTGATTGCCTCCACAGATAACTCCTGCTTGCTTTCCTCCAGCAAGTCCAGTAGGGGCCTTCTTCGGCCATCCCCCCCCCCAGGACTACACACTACAAATACCATGTCAACCCTATTTGCACATGGCTTCATCATGTTGACATGGTACATCCTGTGGCTTTGTCTCCTGTCAGACAGTTCCACTATATAATTTATGTCATTTACCTGTCAGACTACCTTGTATCATCCCACTCACTTGGCCTGCAGCTTGTCCTTCAGGACTGGGATTAGGACCATAACTTCCTGACCTGCGCTGTACGTACGAGCTCTGGCTCCATGATTGTACCAGAGTTTTTGCTTCTGCTGGGCAGCTGATAGGTTGCTTTGGGCCACCCCCATAAGCTCCTTCAGCTTTTCCCTAAACTTAAGGATGTACTCCACTATGGGAGTCCCCTGGGTGGTGTGCTTGCCTTCCCAGTCTTCCTGGATCAAGTCTAGGGGCCCACGCTCCCAATGTCCATATAAGAGTTCAAAGGAGGAGAACCTTGTCAACTCTTGGGGCACCTCCCTGTATGCGAACAACAGATGGGAGAGGTATTTCTCCCAGTCCCTCCCATGCTGTTCAGCAAACACTTGGAGCATCGATTTGAGGGTGCCATTAAACCTTTCCACAGGCCCATTGGCTTGCAGGTGATAAGGTGTTGTACGTCTCTATACCACCCCACACTTCTCCCACAAACACTTAATCAAGTCTGACATGAAGGTACCCCCTTGATCAGTGATAACCTCCTGCAGAAACCCAACACAGGAGAAAATCCCTTGCAAGGCGTCTGCCACTTTGTCTGTCCTAAGTGAGGAGAGTGTGACAATCTTTGGGTATTGGGTGGCATAATCAACCACCGTCAGAATAAACTTCTTCCTGGAGGAGCTTGGGATACTCAAAGCTCCCACAATATCCATTTCTACTCTCTGGAATGGCTCCTCCATAATGGGCAAGGGAATTAGGGCAGCTTTGGTTTTACTGCCTGCCTTCCCTATTTGTTGCCACTGGTGACAAGACCTGCAATGTTCCTTCACCTGCTGGGTGAAGTTGGGTCAACAGAAATTCTGGGCCAATTGCTGCATGGTGCATGCAATTCCCAGATGTCTGGACATGGGGATATCATGAGCAATCTTGAGCAACTGCTCATAGTACCACTGGGGAACAACAAGCTGCCTGCCCATCACCCCTCCCTCCCTCCCTATGTCCTCACATCCTGGGTATGCAACAGTCCATGATCCCAAAATACCCTATGTCTCATGTCACCTCCCTGTGTCCCATCAGATTAGCACAAGCCCTCACCCTCTCCAAACTAGGGTCAGTTGCAAAATAAGGGCTGCTAGCTGCACAACCAAGCAGACTTGGTAGACCGTAAGACCTTTTTCTGCTGGCAATTTTTGTAGTTTTCTGAGCAGCTGCAAAACCTTCACATTTTTCCAAGGTATGGGACATGTCTCCTTCAGTTCCTAAACTGAGATCCATAGCTCTAGTGTCAGGGCATTCAGGGTCACTGCCATCCCTAACCTTCTGACCATTTGTTACCCCTCCCTCCGTAGAGTAACCTTCTGTAGCTGTCTTGTGAATGGTTACCTGGGGAAGTCCTACTTCCAATTTGCTACCCTCCATTTCAGGAGACACAGGCTGGGGAACCAGCCTCCCATTTTCTTTCACAGGAGCTTCTATGGGTTCAGGAAACTACAGTCGACCTTTGCCATCTGACTGCGGGTAACCACACACACAACCCCTTCTGAAGATTGTTCCCTATTATTACATCCAGGGCGAGATTGTCTGGCACTGCCACTTTTGGCACCGTCTCTCCTGTCTCACCCCATTCCAAGGGAATGCTAGCAAGTGGCAGAGTTTTTCTTCCCCAGTGAATCCCTTTACCATTACTGACTGATTAGGTATAAGCTGTTCAGGCCCACCCAAATCCCTCTTTTACTAAGGTAAGAGACACCCCCGTGTCCCTTAACCCATGGGTCTGCATCCCATGTACAGTAACCAGGTGCATGTGCTCCCTCATGTTTGCAGGCATGCTCACAGGGATACACAAACAACCCAACTTGGTCTGAGCACCACTTTGTCCACTCTGTGTCTTTTTAGGACATTGTCTAGCAAGACACCCTGGCTGTTTACAAAACCAACAGTCATCATTTCTTTTATCTGAGAAATCCCTTTTTCATAGCTTGGAGCTTCCCCCTTCCTGTGGAGGAAGTGAGGGCTTTAGCTGCCCTGAAGGTGCGCTTTTCCCTTTCTGCACTGCCACACCCACCCCACTCTCTTTCAGAGCAGACCTGCTCCTGGCATAGCGATCTGAGAGCTCAGTAGCTTGCTGTGCTGTTTTTGGATCTCAGTCCTCTAGCCAGGTTTTCAACTCTGCTGGGAAAGCCCAAAAGAACTGCTCTAGCAACATAATCTGCTCAATTTTTTCCCACAGAATTTGTTTCTACTCCCTCCCACCGTTTAAAAAATTGACACTGCTTTGTGGCGAGTTCCTCATACCTCATGTCAGGGCTTCTTCAAAGCTTACAGAACTTAAGCTTGTATGCTTCAGGAGGTAATGCATACTTTTTAAGCAAAGCAGTTTTAAGTTTCTCATAATTGCTACTGTCCTGATTGTCTACTTGGTCTAGCGCTTCACTCCCTGTACCAGTAAGTATGGGGGATAGCTGAAAGCTCTAGGACTCCCTGTGTATTTTGGCCTGGATACAGGCCTTTTCAAATGAATTCAAAAATGCATCCATATCCTCCCCCTCTTTAAACTCAGCTATTAATTTTGAATTTAACTTATACCTCAGCCCTGGAGTTTCAGGTTCACCCCTGCCACTTACCTCCCCTGGCGCTGGTCGTTGGAGTCTTAGTTTCTCCAGTTCAAACTCCCACTGTCACTGTTTTTCTTTTTCCTGCATCTCCAGTTCAAACTTCTTCTGCTCAAACTCCTATTGCTGCTGGGCTTCAAACATTTTCTTCTCGAATGCCAGCTCCAATTCCATTCCTTGCTACTTTTCTGCAAGCTCCAGTTTCCTCAGCTCCAGCTGCAGCCTGATGCCTTCTAGACCCAGCTCTGTGGTGACCTTCCCCTGTGGCTCTTGCTCTGGGTTCCTTCTGGTCTTGCTGTCCTCCTCCCTGGGACTAGACTCTGTGATGGATCCTGGCACCCCACACCCATGCTCTGGTCCTTTTCAGTCACTGACCATAATTTGAGGTTCTGGGTACCCGCTAGTTCATTGGCTGCCATGAGAGCCTCCATGAGGTGCTTTTTGGTTCATCCCTTGTACTGGACCAGTCTTTCCTGACACAACTGCCTTAGGTGGTCCACAGTGCATTTGTAATAGTTGGAAGCCATTTTCTTCCCTAACTATTACTACACTAGCTTACATCAAAAAAAAAAGCAAACAGGTAGGGAACTTTATACTGTAACCAAATTATTTTTTTTTCCAGATCTCTGCCTTGATTGTGTGTGGACTGCTTTCAGTTTATAAATCTGATACACTGGCCTCAAATTCAATTGTTATGCCTATGCCACCAATATCTCTTGAATCTCACTGCTACCAGATATCTCAGATCCCACCTCTGTGTACCAGATCTGTCACAAACCCACTCCTGAATGTCAGGACCACTGAGCTCACAGTGCCCACCCCTAAGTGTAATCCATGACAGGGAGGGGGAAACATGGCATACCCACTTTGAGCCCCTCTATAATGCTTGCTGACTTCACAACTGAACACTCACCATGAAGTCCTAGGGTCCCTTCTTTACTCTGGATCAGGGTACAATACCAGTCTCAACTCTTGTAGTCAAATGAGAACCCTTTCTTGGTTGTTACACAATGGGGGTAGATTCAGGCATTGCAACCTCTTTGGGATAATGTTATAGCCCTGATTCTGCCTTCTCCCATGGGCAGGCAATAACCTGGTTCAAATCCCCACAGACCCTTCTTTGAGATTTTTGTATTCCCCATATCTTATTCAGACTTTCCCATTTCAGACCCTTTGTTCAATTTGGTAGCTTGTGATGACACCCCATAATAATAACAGTTTAGTCACAGATTAATACAGAACCTCTCACAATCACACACCCAATATAAGAAAATCTCACTTAGGCCAGTTTTCTTAAAAACTAAATGTTTTTACTAAATAGTTACTAATCATACAGTTACAACTAAAAGGTTTAAATAATCTTTTTGGTCACAGCATAACAGTAAAAAAGTGGAATTGTAAAAAAAATGGACTATGACAGTTATCTAAAGTTCTACCCTAGTTTGTAGTGAACTGAAGTCTGTAAAGAGTTAGTATAGTCTTTAGTTCTTAGTCTCTGTGCTGTGGCAGTTTTGCTTCTCTGTGTGTTTAGGAGAGAGTCCAGATGAAAAGTGTGCCACATGCCCTGAGCTGAGGGTTTTTAAATACCTTCTGTAACTTGCAGTGTCATCAGTTATCCCAGTTCTAAAGAAACTGGTCTATTTGCCTATCAGGTGAGTCAGAGCAACTACTCTGTTTGGCCTGGAGATGTCACTGTTCTGCTATTTCCAAAATTCCAAGAATATCAAAAATCAAATCCAGACACATGTAATTAACATGGATATGACATTCAGAGTTCAAGCCTTTTGAAGTCCCCTGTAGACAATTCGCACCCATGAGACAAAATTCATATTAGCCTGTCAGAATGGTCTTTTGCTGCTCAAATCCTGGCTAAAACATCCTGGGCTTTGAACTGGCTTCCTTCAATTGAGTTACAAGGAAGATCCTATAAGGTTTATGACTATACAAGCTGAATTTATTACCTCTGAGTCAGCTAGTCAGGAAATACAATTAGCTTCTTGCCAAGCAAGCTCTTTTGCAGGGTGGCCCCCTGTTGCCCAACACCCCAATGGAAAAACATGGAAAAAGACCACCACAGTGACAGTCACTGTAATGGTCCATTTGTGTGGCTCACTTTCCTTCAGTGTTCTGCCCCTGCCCAGACCAACTCTGACCTGGAGTTGAGAATCCTAAAGTCCAGGGAGTGTGGGGAGCAGAGCCCCCCCACAGAAAATGCTGGGGGATTGGGTGGCACAATACCTGCATCGGTATTGTGCCATCGCTGTGTGGGAGGTCAGCAGTTTTACTGTCAACCTAACTTGGTGCTTCCGTTTTGCAGGTTACCGGACTATCAGCCATCAAAAAAATAAAAACATTCCATTCTCTTTACATTGGCATTTACCAGGTGGCATTCTTAAACATGTACAAGAATATAACAGAACATAACACCACACCACACCACACATCTGTCCATCTGACTGGCAGGGGCATTGCTTGCCACAGTGTCCACCTTGTAATTTGGTACTGTGTGTGTGTATGTGTGTGTGTGTGCGCACAGTGACCATGTTTGGATGTCATATTCAATCTGTGTTTCTGATCAAGCCCCATTTCTAGCCTTTCTGTGATATCCTGGATAACCTACACTTCCATGGAAGCAGCGAGGGATCTAAATTATTTGCCAGCATGTATTGCTCAGGACGCTCCATCTGCTAAGAAAATGACAAATTATTAAAGGAAGCTGGTGCTGAGGGCCAACCATCTTGTTAATTACTGCATTAAGAATCAGATTATTTTAAAGCTGGTTCATAATTTAGTATCAATCTTATCTCTGAATATTATTTTGTAACAGTAGTAAATGCAGTAGCAGAAAAATGCCAACTCTGAGAATGTGCACAAATACAAGAACTTGTAGTTTCTCGCTTTGCCAGTGGACTTAACAATTATGTCTGTTTAGGAACCTAATGGATAAGATGATTTGTAGTTAGAAGAAAAGAACACAGTAGTACAAATGAAGAATAGCAACTTTCTAACCAAATTTGACATTGGGAAAAACAAAAAAAATGTGTACCATATAGAAGTTATGCCATGTCATAAATGGCTGTCTTTTTAATGTTGCATCCACCCCCATGCTCACTCTAAACCATGAATTCCTACTCTGTGGCTTCTCTTCCAGTGACTGCATTGATTTCTCCTTTACAGTTCCCAGAATGGCATTCTTCATTTCTCTTTTAAACTTTGTATGTCCTCGTTCCAAGTGGTATTCTGTTCTTTACTGCATTATATTGACAGTTTTCTGCTCAATCATCCTCTGCACATGCTCTACTCATCTCAAAATTTCCTCCTTGACAATTCCATTTAAATTGTTTTTCTGTTCTTGCCTCTGCTTTCTCACTTGCCATTCTCTAATGCCATCACATACCAAATGCCATATTAAGGTACCTACTAACAAAGCCAACCTTCCTTCTAATCAGTCTTGATCAAAGTCCAACTTTCCAATCCATACAGTGTGACTGCTATCGCCATTACATTGCACACTGTATTTTTTTCTTGATGCTCACATCCCTTCTTGCCACAAAACTCTGTCAATGATGTGAAAACCAACTTTGTAAAAGGGTTTCCAGGTTTTTAAATCCTTTTTGCTACATCCTTTCTGCAGTTCATCACTGCTCATTAATGCAAAACTCTCAGATCTTTAAATGTTTTCTCCACTGAGCTACAGTCTTGCTCTTGTATCTTACTCATGTGACTATTGCTCTTTTATTTTTTCAAAAAATAGTTCTAGCCGGTCTGGTGGTGCTGAGGGTTGAGGCACTGGACACCACACCTTGTGCTACACCAGTGACCCAGGTTCAGGAACAAGCCCGGGCCATCAGGGGTCGACAGGGGAGGAGAGGATTGAGTGTCTGGAGGATGGATCTCCTCTCCCCTCCCAGGAGGGGGGGCACCAGCTTGGTGCTTGACTGGCCTCTGGCAGAAGCTGGAGGCACAACAAGTGCAGAGCATGCAAAGAGAGGGTTAGGGAGTGGTGGATGTCTGTGGAAACGCCTTGACGTCGGGTGCATGCCACACCCTTAGAACAGGAGAAAAACAATGCTGGAGCATTGAGGGGAAGGAACACCAGTATAGACCCTAATTGCTCCTTCCTGCCTGCCTGACCACTGGAGGGGACCTGACAAAATAAGAATTGTCTCAGTGTGTATGGGCTCCACATTGTATCTGCCTGGGAGGCATAGTCATAGCTCCATGGTGGTCCACCAGGGAATCAGGTAAGGCAGTGAAGTGGGGCTGTTTCTTAGGTGTCTCCCAACAGAGCAGGGCTGTGGCATGTAGGGAGAATAAAAAGAGATTAAAAAAAAAAGTTCTGTTTCTGACTCCCATGGGCTCTATGACTGGGCCCTCCTTTGGCTACTACAAAAGGCCTCCTACCTGTCTGCAGAGCTCCACTGATCCAACACTTCCAGGGCCCCAAGAATTCAGCCTTCTACCATAGGAAGTGTATTGCCCTGGGTAACCCCACAAGGTGGGGTTCCTCAACTGACAGCCATAGAAACAGTTGCCCTATAGTGGCTATGCAGAGGAAGATCCTCAAAGCTGGAGGGTGGGAGCCTGCTATGGATCTGCAGGGCATAGAAATACATCATCTGCCCAATAATGGCCATTTATTTTCCTGTGTTTTGCTCCCTTTCCCCCAGGAGAGTGACATTATTGTGTCTAGATGAGCTTCGCCAATATTTGCCGTTTCCCAGCTGAATTTGTATGAGCTCCCAGCTGCCTTCCACCTGTGTAAATCAGTGAGACACATGATCCAACACCACCAAAGTGACTTGGAGCAGGGGTAACCCCTCCCGTTGATCTGTGTACCCACCTGTGGGTGAATTTGCAGTTCTGCTTTGTGAGACTTTGCAAGAAGCATGAACCATCCTTCCTGGAGAAGGACAGTGTCCACTAGGATCCTCCTCTCCTGCTGTTCTTCTGATGCCCTGAACTCATTCCTAAACCTGAGTCACTGGCACCATGGTTGGCAATGCAGCTGCTGTGCAGATGTGTGGGTTATGTGACTCTGGTTATAGTGTCACTGACCAATTATACAAAAATGATGCCTTACTCCACAAATCATTGAAGAAAAGTGACTAGCATGTTAATTGACACGTCGATTAAGGTTGCATCATAAACATTCTCCAAATCTCATATCACTATACCTACTTCTTGAAGACCTTTCTCTTGTTCAGATGATTTTTACAATACAAATGTATCCTTTTGAAAATAAACAGAGTTATGATGCAGCCTTGCCTTACACTTCTTTTCACCTCAAACCATGAAGATGTCTTAGCTCGAGTTTGGATATACTGAACGTACCTAAAATGGTCATAAAGGAGTTCAGATCTATCAGTTGCAGTCACAAGGGTAGCTCACCTTCATGCAGGAAGACTAGATCATGCTTTCCACTATTTATACAACAGACAGTTACATTTTAGTTTACCTCATGCCATTCAACGGAGGACTGCTTTAACCAGTGACTGAAAAATGTCTTGATATTGGTCTAAACAAAAACTGCTGAAGTCTGTTACATTTCAAAACAAGATTTCTAAGAATTATAACAAAATGAGAAACTTGGAAAATAAATTATATAAATGGTACTAGGAAGAAAGCTAAATATAATTTAGAAGCAAAACCTGCTAAGATTCATATTATACGAATAATTTTACAGACAGAAACCTCAGCAGAGGGTCTGAAATTGGGTGCCATGAACACAGGATGGAAGAGTGAGATCACCATGCATGCAACTTCCCAGCTAGTGAAGGACAATCAGCATTTGTGTTCTTATCTGGAAGACTTGAAGAACCAGGTGAGAAGTGCTAATGTGCAGATACTTTTTGGTCAAGAAGTTATGGAGGGAGATAATCCAGTAATGCTTTTAAGGTAATGACTGGGGGACACTTTGCATCTCAGAGAGTCAGATGAATCCATGGTGCTGCAGAAGGCCTACCATGAAGTGAAGTATGTAGACAAAGGAGAGATGGCAGTCCAGTTGATGACCTTAAGGCTTCACCAACAGGAAGCCAAGTGGGTAGTGAAATGATTAAGGAAAGACAGGGAGCAGACACTAAGGACTACACCTATAGCGGATATATTTAGAGATTACTACCAACAGTTTTACATGCATGAGCTAGGGGTGAGAGGGTTGAGGTGGCCTAGACTATTTCCTGTAGGATGTACCACTCCCCCCAACACAGCCCCAGCAGGCAGCCCTAGAGGGGGCAATTCAAAAGGGGGAGATGTCAAAGGCTGTAAAAGAAATGGGTGTCAATAAAGCCCTGTGGTTGGATGGCTTCTAATCCAATTTTTATAAAAAGGTTAAAGCTGCACTAACCCCACACTTGACCTCGGTCTTTAACAAACTGTACATGGATGGAATCTCAGATCTCACACTGATGGAAGCAAGAATAACACTTATTTATAAATAGGGTAAGGATGAGACTCTAGCAGGGAGTTACAGACTAATATTTCTGATTAAAGTTGATATGACATTATTGGCCAAACTTCTGAACAATGGGTTGGGTCTGGTGTGACACACTCTCATTGGGCCAGAGCAGGTGGGATTTGTCTTTGGGAGAGTGTTCAGTGATCAGCTGTAGAAATTGCTACACTTGGTTTCTGCATCTGGTAAGACTGGTCCTCCTGTGGCTTTGGTCTCCCTGGATGCAGAAAAGGCCTTTGACAGAGTGGCGTGGGAATAAAATACTGAAAAGACATAATATTCCAGACTTGTTCATTAATTAGGTCAAAGTATTGTACCAGTCCCCATCAGCAAGAGTTCACTGCAATGGGGTACTGTTAGGGCCTATACAATCGCACAGGGGCATGTGGCAGGGGTGCCCTTTGTCACCCCTGCTATTTGATTTGCATTTGGAACCTCTCACCCTAAAGATTAAAAGTGCTGATACTGTGAAAGGGATCTAGATAGGAAAACATGATTGTAAACTGTTCACATATGCAGACTACAGCCTCCTTCACATCTCAAGCCCACAGGTTTCCATTCCAGCAGCTCTCATTATTGCAGAAGACTTCAGTACATTTTCCTCCTTTAAACTTAATGTAGTCAAAACTAGTGCTTTACCTCTAAACAACAAGGTGTCCAAACAGGACATTCAGTCTATGGACATCCAATGAGAACCTAAACATTTAACATACTTAGATATCAGGGTGTCTTGATGCAGATCTGAACTTAAGAGGTTGAACTTGGATCCCCTAGTATGCCAAATCAAGCAGGATCTGGCAAAGTGGGCATCACTACTCTTATCTCTCAGAGGCCATATTCATGTAATTAAAATGAATATTCTGCCAAGGATTCTTTATCCATTAGGTATGTTGAATCTTGTGCTTCCTATGTGCTGGTTCCATTCCCTACATTCCCAGTTTAATGAATTCCTCTGGCAGGGTAAAGGTGCCAGGAGGAGCTACCAAAAATTATCTAGTCCTAAGGAGGTGGGGGGACTACGGTTGCCCAATTTCATGATTTATTATCTAGCTTTACAAAGTAGCAAATACTTGAAATGGAGTGACCCCACTGAGCAGCCTACTGCAGTGGACTATAAGCCACAGTAGCTGGTAATCAAGGAGGAATTATGCAAGGAGAGTGGAATTCATCTTAAATCCCTGTTATTCACCACCCCCAACAAAAATACCAAGGCAACTTAGAACTACCCTGTAATGTGGTCTGTGAGAGCACAGAGACAGATGTGTAGACTAATGTCCATATACCTAGGTTGTGATACCCCTCAACCTTTATTTCTGAATCCCAATTTCCAAACTAGGGGCAAACCTTTAGACCCTAGGCAAATAAATTACATTTATAGTCCCACAGTAGGCCACCTACTTGTAGGAGAGTCAATCATTCCCTTCTGCACCTTTCAGGCCCAGATTCAGGCTTCCATTAGTTTTTCTCTTAAGTTCGTGCAGCTCCAGCACTGTGTGACTCAATTTTTAGGCCCTTTTCATGGACAAAAATTGGTGGAATACAGATAGATAAGCTTATTGCAGCTGCATGGTTACCACACGCCATTCCCCTCTTATATGCAACATATCAGGATATAGATCCCCAGAAACTAAGTGGTACATGTCAGTATTGGGCTAATGAGCTAAACCCTAACCTTAGTGATGAGTGGTGGTGGAGAATATGGTTAGATATGTATGAGTACATTAAGCAGGACAGATTGTGATGCTAACAATATAAGATTCTATGTAATCCATATTGTACACTGAGAAAAATATGTAAGATGGGTAAGCATGCAACAGAACTTTGCACCAGATAACATAAGGAGACAGGCATGTTGTATCATGTCCTGTGGGCCTGTGATAAGGTACAGCCCTTATGGACAGTGATTAGGAAGGGGTTGGATCCCTTAATGGGACTGCAAGATACCTTTACCCCAGAAATTTGTTTACTGGGGCTATCTGATGGGGAAGTCTTTGGCCCTAGAAAAGGACACATTGCCCCTATAGCAGCAGTTGTTAAGCTTATTATACTGCAACACTGTTTGGATGAGGACATACCAATGTACATGGAGTGGCATAAAGAGATTTTGTTCACCCTCAATGTAGAGAAAACCACAGTAAATTTAAATTGTAGACCCCACACTTTTAGATTTAGATGGGAATCTCTACACACTGTATTACTAATTAGACTCTATGATGCAGCGTGTCTTGCAGAGGGGCGAACACCCCTTCTGTAGTAGGAAACAATACATTATTTTATGGTACTGTAAGACTGGTGCACTTGTTTGCTTCATCTTATGCTATTAAAGGGGCTACCATGGAAATTGTATCTGAGTTACCCAATGGATATGCCAAGTGTAATATATTGGTCATCTCTGGGGAAGGGGGGATTCATGAGGTGTTTGTTGTAATGTTACATCCTGTTTGTAATGTGGTTCACTGTTGTCTGTTGTGGTAGTGTTTGTTGTTGAAAACTTCAATAAAGTACACTAAATAAAAAAAAAGATGTCCTACTGTGTGGTCCTGAGGTTGTGGCCTTGGATAGAGGACTTACCACAAACAATGCTACTCATTCTTCTTTTTATTTTGTATTTTATTTATTAAACTCTCGGATTACAATTACCTTTGATCAAGAGCAGCTCATTTACAAAGGTTCCACGTCAAAATGGAGGGTAAACATATGAACAAAGGTTGACATTGTTACACAGTAGTAAACAAAAAACAACTGTTACACAGTATTAAGAAACACAGTGAAGACACTGGTTTAAGTATTACAGTATTTCATGGGGAGGGACTACATAGCATAGACTAGGAACATAGCAGATTACCAAGGTCAAACTTGTATGAAGTACACAGACAGTACAAGAACAGTTAGGAGAGACCCAGGAAGGGTTTTCAGGCTGGAGAGCCATTGTCAATGGGGGAGAAGTGCAAGGTTGAAAGGGGCAGAGAAGACTGGGGTAAGTGAAGCACAGGAATAAAGGGTAATGGCATGTGGTAAGAGGGCAAGGGGGAGGGTTGCAGAAGGGGGAAGGGGAGGAGAAAGGGCATACAGGAGGGTCTGCAGGAGCCACATGATTAGAATATGGAGGATCAAAGTTGTGAGCTAACATCAAAGGTGTGCAGGGGAGATGCTCCCCTTAGGAGAAGCAATAACAGTGACTGGTAGAGATGAGGTGCTGCCAGAGCAGTCTTTTAAAGGGGCCAAGTTTGGAGGTCGAAGGGATATCTCTATCGAGTGCATTGTAACACTGAGGTGCCCTGTAGGCAAACGACCTCTGACCCATGGTGGTCCAACATCTGGGGACCTTGAATGTTTGATAGGTAGAACTGCAGGTTATCTGGGAGCAGCTGTGGGCATTTAGGAGCTTTCTAACACCTGGCGGCATGAGCCCAAGGAGCACCTTTTTGGTTAACAGGCATGTCTGGTATTGGATCCTGCTGAGGAGTGGAAGCCACCCACCCTGGGAATACAGGGCACAGGTGTGCATTAGATGGGCAGCACCCATAAGACATCTACAGGCTTTGTTGAGCACCATAGTTATCCTACAGAGAGCAGTAGGGGAAGCAGAGCTGTAGATGGCCAGACCATAGTTGATGAAGGAGGTGACAGAGCTATAAATTACCAGCCTGGGGGCATCAGTAGTCATGCAATGCTTGTGTCTGTGGAGCAGGCCAATCCAAATATTAGCAGCCTTAGTGACATTATCAATGTGTAGTGAGTAGGGGAGGGAGCTGTCCAACGTGATCCCAAGATGTTTAAACTGCGTGACCTGTTCAAGCAAAACACCATAGCAGTTTCTGATGGTGTTGGACTGAGATTTATGCTTACTATGTGCACTGCAGAATTACATAACCTTTGTTTTGCTGTAAATTAAGTCCAGTTTATGAGAGCGGAACCATTCTTTGACACTCTCAGAGTCACGTTGTAGCTGATGCTCCAGGAGCTTGGGTCATGATGACTGGTGTATAAAACAACATCATCTACGTAGAGTAGTATATTCTGGTGGCAGGCACTAGGAAGGTTGTTCAAGAAAAGGCTAAAGAGTAGGGGTCCCAAGATGAAGCCCTGAGGTACTCCAGAGAGGACAGGCTTACATTCCGAGGTTACCCTGACAATCCTTACTTGTTGGGTCCATCCCTCTAGATAACTTGCAAACCAAGGTAGTGCATCATTGGAGAGCCCAATAGAGGACAGTTGCCTGAGAAGGAGCTGATGGTTAACGGTGTCGAAGGCTTTTTTTAGGTCGATGAACACTGCACCCACGCAGATTCCCTGATTGAGAACGTCATGAATGTAGCTCGTAAATTCCACGAGGGCAGTGGTGGTGCTGTGCCCTTTTCTAAATCCATGCTGTTGTTGGCATTGGATTTCATGTTTTTCCAAGAATTCAACTAACTGGTCTGATACAATACATTCCAAGACCTTTGATAAGGGAGGGAGGATGGAAATAGGCCTGTAGTTGGTGTGCAGTGTCCTATCTCTGCTTTTGTGGACAGGTGTTATAATTGCCTGTTTCCAGAGTAGGGGAACTTGAGCCAATCTTAAAGAGATGTTAAAGATCTTTGTAATGGGTTCAAGGATTTCCTGTAGGACTAGCACAGCCAGTTTTAGGTCAAGGGAATCACTGCTATGGCCTGCTTTGCTGCTGGCCTTGTGAATGTATGTTCTGGCTAGGCGCATAGGAACCTCTTTAAAGTAGAACTGCAGGACTGTGCAGCCAAAGGATGCAGTGTCCTGGGAGGTACAGGTGGAGGGAGTGTTGAAGAAGTTTGGTGGAAGGACATTGCTCAGATCAGAAAATGGGTTGTTGAAGGTATTGGTAATAGTACCATGGTCTAGGGTAGGAGCTCCATTAATGTTGAGCATAGTGAGTGGCAGCTTGGGATCTTTCCCAGTGAGGTCTATCATTACTGATAGACTCATCACAAGGGATAGGTTTCTGGCATTGGTGCAGTGACATAAATTAATTTTGCTAGAGATGAAGGCAATTTTTTCCCCCTGATGTCTCATATGCTACAAGACAGAGGAGGACACACTTCAATGTAGTCTGAGAAGTTGAGGGAAGCAGGCATTTTCCACATGATAGTGCTACTGGTGAGAACGAAGCTAGTTATTGACAACAAAATACTTTTGTTTAATGATCCCACCAACACTGGATAATGGACTGTACAGAATTTGGAGTCCAGGCACCAAGATGGAGAGAATCCAGACTCAGAACATGAGGATGCCATTAGTGAGCAGACATAAATGGGCACTTTGGGGCTTTCATTCTTGTATCTTGGGGACTCTGTTTTAGAGTATGATTGCTGCCTCTCTGGGCTTCTGTTAAGCTTACCAGTTAACTGCAAGTAAATTTGATTTCTTTATATACCGGGGACACCAGTTTATAAGCATTTTTGAGGGGTAGGAATGAGCTGGTTGGGACAGCTCATGCACTTATTACAAAATTACAGTTTAAAAGACAACTAAACAATCTTTTTACACTCTTTTTTAAATGACTCCATAGGCTTATAAAGGAGAGGCTGTTTACCTTTATACTAAAACTGCATTAATTAAAGAAGGATAAATGCAGTTTCATAGCAGTTAAAATTTTTAAACACAGCCTCTCCTGAGTCAAAAATTCTGCTCTGAGAATCTTAAAATGGCTGCCTTGATTATATCAATGAATTGAGAGATGCCAGCTGTGCAGATGTATTCAAGCTCCACTAATCGTATGCAAATGTGAGTAAGTTTAAAATAAATGATAGCATAGTATTTGGGGCACGAAAGTTGTTCAGCACAAAAATGTCTACAAAATTAGTGGTGTTTCAGTTATAGATACCTTTTAGTTTTTCTTAAATGAACAAAAAAACAGCAGAGCATTCAATTTCTTTGTCACTTTTTCAACAAACAAATGCAAATAACTTTAAAACAAAAAATGATAGCATGGTACTGTAAGCACGACATTGTTTAGCACAAACATATCTGCAAAATGAGTGGTGTTTCTTTTATATATACCTTTTTTTATAATTAGCAAAAACCAGCAGAAAATTCTATTTTATTTTTTATGTTTTCAACAAACAAATACCTTTTACCTTTTTTGTCACTTTTTTCAACAAACAAATGCAAAAAACATTAAAAAATTATAGCAGGGTACTGTGAGCACAAAGTTTGTCCAGCACAAAAATATCTACAAAATGAGTTGTGTTACATTTATAGATATCTTTTAGTTTTTTTTAATTAGCAAGAAAAGCAGCAGAACATTCAATTTTGTGTCACTTTTTCAACAAACAAATGCAAATAACGTAAACAAAAAATGATAGCATGGTACTGTGATCACAGCATTTATTCAGCACAAAAATATCTACACAATGAGTGGTGTTTCAATTATTTATACCTTTTAGTTTTTTATAATTAGCAAAAGCAGCAGAAAATTAAATTTCTTTTTCACCTTTTCAACAAACAAATGCAAATAACTTTAAAACAAAAAAGATAGCATGGTACTGTGAGCACAACATTTGTTCAGCACACAAATATCTAAAAAATGAACAGTGTTTAATTTATATATACCTTTTAGTTTTTTTAAAATTAGCAGAACATTTAAATTGTTGTCACTTTTTCAACAAACAAATGCAAATAACTTAAAAAATGATAGCATGGTACTGTGAGCATGAAGGTTATTCAGCACAAAAATATCTACAAAATGAGTTGTGTTTCATTTATAGATATTTCTTAATTTTTTTCTAAATTAGCAAAAAAGGCAAAACATTCTATTTTTTTCACTCTTTCAACAATCAAATGCAGATAACTTTAAAACAAAAAAGTAATAGCATGGTACTGTGAGCATGACATTTGTTTAGCACAAAAATATCTACAAAATGAATGGCGTTTCATTTATATATACCTTTTTTTTATAATTAGCAAAAAACAGCAGAAATTCAATTTTATTTTTCACATTTTCAACAAACAAATGCAAATAACTGCTGGTTTTTGCAAATCAATTTGTCAATAATGTGTATAGTAAGATGCAAAGAAGGTATTACCTCCCAAAAATATGGCATGAATTAAACCCAGAGATTAGAAATGCAAGAAATCTAGGTGAGTTTAGAAAAGGTATAGACACGATGTGAAAAGTTACTTGTTACTGTCTAAGATAGTAAAGGGCCTTAGGATATTGGTAAGAAATGGGTGGGTTATAATATAGGATTGCCTGTTGCATATTATGTAAACAAGTCTATGACCAATGGACCTTGTGTGATGTCTTGTCTCAAACCTGTGGACACTTTGTTTAACTTTATATCTTGTGGTTGCCTAGTGGGGAAACATTGTTGCATAGTGCAGTATAAATATTCCTGTTTTTGTACACAATACTAAATTAAGATCCCCTGTCTTTGTACTGTTTAAAACTATTTTGTAAGTTTGTAGTTTAATGTGTTTTAAAAGTGTTTTTATGGATACCGATTGTAAGTCTTTGGTCCTCTTTGAAACAATTAAGTTTTGCACTTTTCCACCTTATGTAATCATCTGCTTATACAGGACAGCTTTGTAAAACAGGGCCTTACAGTCCTAAAAGTTTATCTCCTGCTAAATAATAAACATTTTTATCTATCTATCTATCTATCTATCTATCTATCTATCTATCTATCTCTCTATCTATCGATCTATCTACAAAAAATGATAGCATGTGATAGCATGTGTGTACAGTGAGTATGGCATTTGTTCAGCACAAAAATATCTAAAAAGTGAGTGGTGTTTCATTTATTGTATATATACCTCTTAGTTTTTTTAAATTAGCAACACAACTTCATTTTTTTGTCACTTTTTCAACAAACAAATACAAAAAAACTTAAAAAAATTATAACATGGTACTGTGAGCATGAAGGTTGTTCAGCACAAAAATATCTACAAAATTATTTGTGTTTCATTTTAGATACCTTTTAGTTTTTTTAATTAGCAAAAAAAGCAGCAGAACATTTAATTTATTGTCACTTTTTCAACAAACAAATGTAAATAACTAAAACAAAAAATGATAGCATGGGACTGTGAGCTCAGCATTTGTTCAGCATAAAAATATTTACAAAATGAGTGGTGTTTCATTTATATATACCTTTTAGTTTTTTATAATTAGCAAAAACAAAAAAAAACAGAAAATTCCATTTTCTTTATCACTTTTTGCAATAAACAAATGCAAAGAGCTTTAAAACAAAATGTGATACCATGGTACTTTGAGCACAAAAATATTTGCCACATGAGTGGTGTTTCATTTATAGATACCTTTTAGATTTTTTATAATCAGCAGAAAATGGCAGGAAATTCAATTGTTTTCACTTTTTTTGAGGTATGGTATAAATGGAATATGCTACCTCCTTACTGGAAATATTGTTGATATATTTTTGTTCTAGTGCTGACTGACCTGATGATATCAGTTGTGGCTTCACCACTCATGGTATCATTGGGTCAACTGGCACTCGAACAAAGAATATCAACAATATTTCCAGTAAGGGGTAGCATATCCCTTATACAGGATATTCTTTGCAAAACACTCCATTAATACATCAGTTTGTGTTGCTATTAAAGTGGCAAAAGTTTGGAAATGTGTTGTTAGGGTTTTCAATACTAACTCCACATTCCCCACCAAGCCAAAGGGGGCAAGGCAACACAAGCAACCACAGACATCCATCATCAGGTCAGACAAACAATATACAACTCTTCCCACATGACACAAGAGACATCCATCATCATGGTCCAGTGCTTCTGTACCCACTGAACACTTGCACACCACCTGGGAAGTGCAGTATATAATTCGAATAAGATTATATTATGAATTTTAAGTGATTAATACCACACAGCAGGGTGTGCACAAGGCTAAATTGCTGCATGCCCCAGGTGGGTTGGGATGCATGGGGTGCAGCCGAGTGCCTTCAACCACCTGGGAAGTGTGATATAAAATTCCCATATGATCACATTATAAATTGTAAGTAAGCAATAAAACATAACAAGGTATGCAGCAATGCTAAATTACAGCATGCTCCAGGTGGGTTGTGAGGTATGAGGTGCAGCTGAGTGCCATCAACCACCTGGGAAGTGCTGATTTTTTCACTCAGGTGCCAAAGGCATGCTAAGGACATGGGAGAGTCAGAAGGTGGCTGCTCTGATGAGCACCAGGCCCCTGACTTCTTTGCAGACATCATGGGAGTTGCCCTCAGCCCTTGCTGTGAAAGTTTTGTGCCAGCCGTTTTTCCTCATGGCTAGTTGTTTTTATAGATTATTTATTGGACTATTAATACATGGACTTTGGACTCTGAACACTGGAATACAATTGCTGTATTTGTCCAAATTGTATCAACCGTGAGTTTTGTTGTATGTTTTGCACAAGAAATAAAGCTTTTTTTTCACTTTAAAAAGCTTTTGGCTGGATGGCTTTGAAATTCTGGTGAAGCTAACACATTGCGTTTCTTTTTGAGCAGGTGCAGGTTTTATTTGCTTTTGCCTTGACTTCTTTGCCTGGAAATAGAGGTAACATTCCAACTTAAATGGCACACAGCTGAATGACACAAAATGAAATAAAAAAAAGGGAACAGCAGAAGGGCAAGATGTAGCTCTGGGTAGTATGGTGAAGGCAGTTTTCATGTGAACTGACTAAATCCACAAGCTGGCAAATCCGGGGGTGGGGACAGAGGTGGTCACATGGGTTAGAAACTGATTGAGTAACAGAACACAAAGAGTAGTAGTAAATGGGGTTAGTTCACAGGAGTGATGGGTAACAAGTGGCATACAACAGGGATCAGTGCTGGGACCAGAGCTCTTCAATGTCTTCATAAGCGATATTGCAGATGGTCTAGAAGGGAGGGTTAGCCTTTTCGCAGATGATACAAAGCTATGTAACAGGGTAGATACACAGGAAGGTATAGAAAAAATTAGGAGGGATCTGAAGAGGCTAGAAAACTGGTCCAATGAATAGCAGTTGGGTTTCAATACAAAAAAGTGCAAGATTATGCACCTAGGGAGAGGGAATCCTAGGGCTGAGTATGAACTAGATGAGGTAACACTGGAGGCCACCAGAGGAAAGGGATCTAGGGATAGTCATAGAAGACAACCTCAAAGTGGCTAAACAGTGAGACAAAGCAGTTGGAAAGGCTAGCAGAATGCTAGGGTGCATAGGGAGAGGTATAACAAGTAGAAGGAGGGAAGTGGTGGTGCCATTGCACAACTCCCTAGTAAGACCTCCTCTGGAGTACTATGTTCAATTCTGGAGGCCACCTCTCCAAAAAGACATAGACAGGATGGAGACAGTACAGAGGAGGGTGACAAAAATGGTGTCAGGGATGCAGCATAAGTCATATGAGGAGAAACTCAAAGCTCTAAAAATGTACTCCTTTGAGGAAAGGAGAGATGGGGGACATGATAGAGACCTTCAACTATCTAAAGGGGATCAACAGGGTACCAGAGGGAAGCATCTTTCACATGAAGGGAAATAGCAGAAAAAGGGGGCACGGCATGAGAATAAAAGGTGGAAAACTTAAAGGGAACCTGAGGAAATTCTACTTCACTGAAAGGGTGGTGGAGAGATGGAACAGTTTCCCCCAGGAAGTGGTGGGGGTGGCCATGGTTCAGGGATTCAAGAATGTGTGGGATAGGCACATGGGAATTATCAAGCTAGGGGTGGGGGGGCTTGTAGCATCTACGGTACCTTAAGCATTAGAAAGAGGGACAGAGCAGACTGGATTGGCCACAAGGCCCTTATCTACCAACAACATATATGTGTCTATGTATCTATGTAAATGCAAGGAAGAAAAGGAAGTGTTGGAGGGTGGCAGTGTGAGAAATGCAGCGCACCCTAGATCACTTTGCCTGATAATGTAAAGTTGGAATATGAGAATCTGTGGCTCACACTGTCATGGCAAGGCAGCACTGACAGAGCAGGAGAAAACAGAAATGGAAACATTAAGCATACAACAGTTTTTCACCCCTCCCCCTGTTCAGAAGGCAGGAGGTGGGACCTATTTGAAAAACAAATTGCAGTTTGGTTAATTGAGAAGGGCATGAGAACAAAAAATATCAACAATATAACAATATTTCCAGTAGGGAGGTAGCATATACTATTTATGCCATACCTCCAAAAACATGAAAAAATTTGAATTTCCTGCCATTTTTTGCTGATTATAAAAAATTTAAAATGTATCTATAAATGAAACATCACTCATTTGGCAGATATTTTTGTGCTGAACAAATGTCATGCTCACAGTTCCATGCTATCATTTTTTGTTTTAAAGTTATTTGCATTTGTTTGTTGAAAAAGTGAAAAAAAAAATGAAATATTCTACTGGGTTTTGCTAATTACAAAAAACTAAAAGGTATTCTGTAAATGAAATACCACTCATTTTGTAGATATTTATGTGCTGAACAAATGTGCTCACAGTATCAGGTTATCATTTTTTGTTTTAAAGTTATTTGCACTTGTTTGTTGAAAAGTGAAAAAAAATTGAATTTTCTGCTGCCTTTTTGCTAATTTAAAAAAATTACTAAACGGTATCTATAAATGAAACAACACTCATTTTATAGCTATTTTTATGCTGAACAACTTTCCTGCTCACAGTACCATGCTTTCATTTTTCATTTTAAAGATATTTGCATTTGAATATGGTTAGTGGAGCTAGAATACATCTGCACAGCTGGCATCTCTCACTTCATTGACATCATCAAGGCAGCCATTTTAAGATTCTCAGAGCAGGATTTTTGACTCAGGAGAGGCTGTGTTTAAAATTTTCAAATGCTATGAAACTGTATTTATACTACTTTAATGAATGCAGTTTTAGTATAAAGGTAAAGAACAACCTCTCCTTTATAAGCCTATAGAGTATTTAAAAAACAGAAATGTGTAAAAAGATTGTTTAGTTGTCCTTTAAATGTAAACCATAGTCTACACTGTTTCTTCACATTACTGGGGGATGTAGGTGTTTTCAATAGGTATGGCATTGTTCTCTCACAAGTTACCTAAGGGAGTTTGCAGCCTTTGCTGGATCCTTTAATTTTTTATGACTAAGGATAACATTACTTTTTGCTAATTGTTCGAGCTGTATGGAATTGCTCAGATGTGTTGTTACTGATAAATATCAAAACTCATTCTTGGAGTAATGTATGCATTTGCTGGCTCCCCTTTTTAGGGGTAAGCACAATGGAACATTTCATAACAGGTCTATGGGCTATATCAAGCAGCTCTTGTGCTAAGTTCCAGGCAAACTCTTGGACATTTATTGCATATAGTGAATATAGTGAACTGTTGAAGTATTTACCCTCTCTGTGGTGGTACTGTATCACATATTTGAGAGAAATTCACATTTCCTAGTTCTGCCATAACCAATGGGTTGCAATTGTTGTATAATTCTTTTAGGTTTCTTCAAAGGAAATGCATTGTTTTTGTACACTGAAAAACACAATAAATAAAATGTTTAAAACTTGTCTGGCTCTTATACAGTACCTTAATTTCAATCTGAAATGTTCACTGTCAGCTCTCCCAAAATGTGTGTCCCTGTCCTTCCCAAAATCTGCATTCATTACCTCTTGTGAAAATGTTTTCCCTCCCCCTCCTGAAGTGTGTGCTTCTTAGCTCTTCTTGAAATTTATGCACATTACCTTGCTCTTAAACTTTCCGTCAATCCTCTTGAAATGTAGTCCCTCACCCATTCAGAAATTTGTTTCATTCACTTTTCCTGAAATTTTTATTCATCAGCTCTCCTAAAACTCACATCCATCAACTCAAAATTGTGTCTATCGCTGCAATAAAAATCTCTACTCCTTTCATCTTACAGAATGCAATCTTTGTTGTATTTGTATTCATATAATTAATTTAAATAGGACAGACTCAATGAGAAGCAGCCTCTTGTTTTCATTGGGGCCCTGCTTCAATCCGACATTACAGCTGGGAGTATTGAAGGGTAGGGAGCTTTGTGTTTTTCAACCCTAATAGATTCGTTATCATAGTTTGTTTGCAGTTACTTTTTGAGACAGTAAGTCCTAACTTGCTTTGTTCAGGGCCCTTCAGGAATTGATGAAACTATCCTAATTTGCTTAGTACAGGGTTCCATTGGGTCCTGCATGAAGAAGGATTCACATGGTCATTAGCGCTCTGTGCAAAGCAAGACGAGCAAGCCAGAAGCTAAGGCTTAACTTGCTTCACATAGGCCCCTTTGGGCCCTGCATAAAGCAGAATGTAAAGGGCTATTCAGATTTAAGTCCTAACTTGCTTCATGTAGGGTCTTTTGGGCCCTGTGTGAAGCAGGATGCACAGGGCCCTTTGAGCCCTGCATGACTGGAGCTGAGTCTCAGTTGGACACACAGGGAGTTGCGTGCCCTGCGCTAAACATGGCATACGTTCTAACTTGCTTTGTGCCAAGTCTTTCAGGCTCAACATGAAGTATGCATGAGTTCTAACTTGCACTATGACTTAGTGCAGTTTTCTGCACCATTTTGCTGCTTTAAAACATTTTCTTAGTGTTGTACTTAGAACATTTTTCTCAAGCAATTTGTTTTGGCTGTAACAAACAAAGTCCAGAGATGCGCTTAATCCACATGCACATAGGCTTAGTTATTTTTTCAAATGTGTTCCATTTTAATTCATAATTCAGCAATTGACATTTTGATCCTGCATTTTCAGGGTGGCTAACTCATGAACATATAAGTGTCACCTAGTTAATGTGTCCAGAAATATATTTTTGTGGTTCACCCCAACAATGGATTTGGGGTTGTATTTACTAAACGAAGCTTCCGTGTTTGAGAGGTGAGGTGGTGATGTGGCCACCCTGAAAATTTGGGGTGAAACTGACCAAAAATAACCACATTAGCAAAAAGAGCAAATCAGAGCAAAAAAAACAAAACTGGAAAAACCCTATGTCCATGCACTTATGGATTAGGTGCATTTTTATGTTGTCTTGCACGTGCGCAAGCAACATCATGCAGTAGTAGCACAGTGAGAGGTGTGTCAGTGTTGGTGAATGCAGGGCACACTTTAGTAGGTGCGTCCCTCATTCCCCAATTAGCTATCATGCTAGTGCTGACGCAAAAATTATGTAAAGTGCCACCAACCTGAAAGAAATGTGCTGCTGCAATCAGAGACAAGCACGTTATGGAGTGGCACAGATGACATGCCTCTGGTATGTGCCTTTCCTGGTGAAACATTTCAATAAACATGGCAGTGACTCCTACCACCACCACACAATCCCCAAACAAAGCTGACATCGGGTGTGCAATTCCCATGTCTGCATGTTCCCCACCCATCCACATTGTGTGGTACACTGGGAGCCCACCCCAGTGTGCTGCCACTCACACAGGGCCAACTGTGTCAACATGTTCCTCCCCCCACCCCCACTGTGTGGCACCACTGGGAACCCACCCCAGTGTACCCAACAAACCATCTCACGATGTCAGTTCTATTTTTTTACCTGAAAAAATAAAGCAGGTCCCTTGTTGTCCACTGGCACCCCATCCCCAATCTGCACCCCCATGCATCCCACTTCCCCACACTCCCCTCACCCCATACTTACCTCCGGAGGTCCAGCGCTGCGATCTTCGGTGGAGCGGGAATACGTCTGGACTCTTAAAAGCCAAACTGCAAAATGAAGAAATGCCAGTAAGCTTTATAATGGCATCAATGGGGGGGTTTCAACTTAGGTGGATATCTCAGCCATTTTTTTAAACTTTGGCTCCAAATTTTCAACATGGGGTCCTTGGTACCCCACCTCATGAACATATGCACTGTCATCTTGTTATTCGGTCCCGAAAGGTGGTTTCTCAGTCACTGTGTGGAATCACTTTTTGGGACTGATTAAAAAAACAACAGTACCACTGTTCATGAGGCAGGATCCCAAAAAGCCTATGCTGCAAATTTGGTGAAAAAATTCCAAAAAATTACTGTGTTACGAGCGTGCATTGAGCAGTTTCCATGCACACTCGTAACTTTAACAATTTTTAGTATTTTCACTCCAGATTTTAAACATTGCCATTTTTTCACACGTCCTTATGAACAGTACAGCTGTCATGTTTCACATTCTGCCCAAAATGTGTTTTCACACATCTGATGCACAATGGCGCAGTTGCTGTGGGAAATCAACTTTCTGGACAGATTAACAAAATCACAGTGCCACTGTTCATGAGCAGAGGTCCCAAAATGCCTATGTTGAAAATTTGGTTAAAAAATATCCCCAAAATAATTGCATTATGGGCATGCGTTGTGCAGTTTCTATGCATGCTCGTGACTTCACCAATTTTTCATATTTTCACTCCAGATTTTCAACATTGCCATTTTTACACCTCCTCATGAACAGTACAGCTGTCATTTTCACATCATGCCTGAAATGTGTTTTCACACCTGTGGCACCAAATGGCGCAGTCACTGTGCAAAATCACCTTTTGGCTAACAAACTGATAGTATCACTGTTCATGAGGTAGGGTCACAGAAAGCCCATGTTGAAAATTTGGAGTGAAAATACCAACAAACACCTAGGGCATTAGGGTTTCCAGCCCTAACGCCCCACCCTGTAGAGACTGACAGGTGTCAGGGGTGTGACTTGGGATTGTCGGCTGTAATGCTCACGCCATTCCACCCCACCCCCACCCTGCAGAGTCAGTGACAGGCATCGAGGTGTGCCTTGGACTCTTCAGCCCCAAAGTTCACCCCATTCTCCAATACTGCACCCATCTCAGCATATTTCCTTATGGAATGGGGTGAGCATAAGGCCCAAGGACCCCAAGGCATACCGCGACACTTGGTGTCTGCAGGGTAGGGTGAGGTGAATTGGCAAGAGCGTTATGGCTGACAACCCAAAGGCACACCCCAATGCCTGTCAGTCTTTGCAGGGTGGGGGAGGAGTTGGTATCAGTTCAATACTTCACTGCCATTCCTATTATACATCTTTCTGACTCCGGCACTACCAATGCCAATGCCAACAAGACAACATTCAGCATTGACAAATGCTTGCTGACTTAGGTTTTTCACAAATGTTCCTTTCTTTGTAGGTAGAGGAGCATGCTGGGGGACACTGAGGCATCACTCCAGGGGACCTTGAGGATTCTCAACAAGAGATCAAAACATGGATGCTGGTGAGGGGATAAAGGTAGTGTGGATGCTAGAGGGTGGGTGAGGGTGGGGACTTTATTTTCAAAGAGTTGAGTAGGAGGAGATTCTGGCAGTGGATTGGGCACCTGCTGCCAATAATGTCTTTCAACAGCTGACTCAGGGGGGAGAGATGCTGCTGGTGGGGAGGAGGGTGGCATGGGTGCAAAATGTGGGTGAGTGTGGGGGATTTCTTTTCAACAAGTCAGGTGGGGGGGTACCAGCAGTGGCATTGGACACCCACTGCCAATAAATAAACAGTTGATTTAGGGGGATACTGGTGGTAGTGGTAGTGTGGTTGCTAGAAAGTATTTCAGGCAGGGGTTTTCTTTACAATGTGTTGGGCTGGAGGGGGATACTAATCACTGGCCTGATCTAATATGTGCATTACTGAAAGCGAGTGATGAAACCACAAACAGGTTTTGGCACTTGCTAGGTCAAAAACAAAAAAATACTTCACAATTTTTATAAAACATAAAAGCTGCAAAAGAATCATTCTGGCACTTTACACTGTCCACCGCATAGGTTTCAACCACATCTCCTCACCCTTGTGTTGGATTATCATGGAAACGTTTTTTTTTAATATTTACTGATTATGTGACCACTAATAGTTGTGTTACTAGTAAAATTAACAACATAAGTTTAAAATAAAACTGCTCGATGCCAGCTCTGTAAATTCCCTGACATCATCCTGCTCTCACTCTACTGAAGAGGCCACACTTGCTAAGCAGATCTGTCATGTTTCTTTAATATTTTTTAAAACTCACTCACTCCACCAAGTAGCAGGGGTGCCATGATGTTAACACAGTGTCCAAACACTTTGTCCTTAACAATGGCCATAGCAACCAGGCCGAGGAAAAAGGCATAAAGGAACAGTTTTACTAAAAAAAAAACTAAGCTTTGCAAGAATAAAAAGAAAACTACAAACACTAATGTCACAAAAGGTCCTCTCCTGTTGCGTAAGTGAAATATGTAGGGAGGGCCTTGTGTGATACATGATCAATGTACACTTGTGTTGTTTGCCCTTGGACACCTCATTCATGACTTATGCCATTCATGCGGTTACCAATGGTCAAACAGCACTTATGTACATAAGTCATGTATGACACACTGTCACGTCCCCATGCATATCCTCTCTCTTATATATATATATATATATATATATATATATATACATTCATTGCAAAAAACTCTGTTAATGCATCAGTTAGGGTTGATAGTACAGTGACAAAAGTTTGGAAATTCAATGTTAGGATTCCCACACAAACCACCCCCTACAATCCACCCACCAACAGGCGTTGGGGTGTGCCATGGGGTCATAAGGCCCAACTCTCACCCCATTCTATGTGTAAACAAACTGACATGGTACAGTATAGGAGAATGGGGTGAGAGTTAGGCCTAACAAATCCATGGCACATCCTGACGCCTGTTGGTGTGTGGAGGGTGGGGTGGTAGGGGTGGGAACCCTAACATCGAATTTCCAAAGTTTTGTCACTGTACTATCAATCCTAACTGATGCATTAATGGAGTTTTTTTGTGCAATTAATTTCCCTTCTTTTTAAGAAAGTGTAATATAACTGGTATGTGGTTGTGGGAGCGCAAGGCTTCCCTTCACGCTGCCCATTTTTGCATAATGGTATGCATATGTGGGAGTGCAAGCTCTCTGGGCCCTGCGCTCCCACTTACACATAAGTATGGAGACATACCACAGCCCAAGAGTCATGAAAAGGACCACTTGTAACACTAATTTGACAATATCTCAGTAACCATAACAACTATGAAACAAATTCCACTGCAGTTGTAATCATTGACAGGGAAACCTCCACGCATGCTTAGTTCACCTACATGTGGACTTAGCTGCCCAGAGCGAAAAATCCATATCTCAAATCATTTTCGAGATACGGGCACTGCAGTGCTATCCTAAGGGAAATTTCTCAACTTCAGAACACTGTAACTATGGAGCCGGTGTACATTTTTTCACCAAACCAGCAAAAGGCACATCTGTGGGGCAAGGGCTTCCCACCCTGCATGTTTCAGCCCAAAAGCCCTAATTGTTTAGTTGCAGTGAAGTGACAAAGAAATGATGTTTTTTGGTGCAGTAGTGTTGCAAATTGTGACACTTTCACAAAATTTGCGAAAGAACAGGTGCGAAAGTGCCGCATCTGTTCTTTTGCAATCTGCGACAGTACCAAGGGTCCGATGCTGGAAAACATATTTCCAAGGGGAATTTTAAAATTCTGATGTCAGCATTGTGTTTCCCAGGCCTGATTAGGTAAACACAACTGTCAGTGTTCATCTAGGGGCAGTCAAATTTGAACTACAGCCATTTTTCTCTGCCACTAACTCAAAACAAGATGGCAGCAGCACAACACTACTGAGGGCATTTGCAACAGTAAAATGTACTACCAGCAGCTTTCGATAGGCACATATATTTTTTTCCCATTGACTATAATGGGAAAAAGTTAAAATTGAATAACATTTGAATGTATTAATATTGTTTCACCAAATCTTCAAAAGGCAAATCAGTGATCCAGACTACATATTCCCTGAGAATTTCAGACCAGATGGACAAACCATTTGGGCTGTATCCCTGAGCAAAGAAATAGCCCAAAAAGTGGGGTTTTACACATTTTCATGTGCTCTGCAGTTCCAAAACCACACACTCAATCAGAACAAAACTTGCCAGATCCAGAAATCTATGGTACCTGACCGTGCATGCAAAATATCAGGCAAATCCATCATACAGTTGCAAAGTTATTAAAGTGCAAAAGTTTGGGTTTAACATAGAAGTGGCTGGGCAACCCTAACTATGATGCCACTGTTGTGGCACTGTAATATATTATATATATGTAACTCCTAGGTGGAACTATCCCAAGGGCTACTACCCCTGCCTGCTTGGCTAGTAGCAGGTTAAGGGGCCTGGGTACTGAAACGGGTGTCTCCACCCAGAGGTCAGGGTTGTTAGTGGTCAATCTAACCTGGGCACAGCCCTCTTGGACACTGTAACCCCCCTCTTTCCCTTCTAGTGGCCTGAACAATATACACTAATCACTTTCACAATGATCCTTATTCACCAATTACCCACACTGTTTGCACTTACCCCCAGGGCAGGTTCCTCTAGTTCAACCCTGGGGACCCCCTGTAAAACAAGGTTATGCACAGCAAATAGCAGCAGTACAGTTCTCTTGGCACAAACTGGAACCACAGTCAGGTTAAATGTAAAAAAAGTTATATCTGATTTATTCAGGAGACTTGAACAAGGGAGGGGTGTAATCAGGTTGATTGGCTTAAAGGCTAACTCAATCAGACAGTTATGCATGCACTTCAGAGTCCCTACACAGTCACACACTCTGGGTACCCAGGTAGAAAAAAGATGGGCTAGCCAGGACTGTTGCCCGGGGTTGGCCGGCATCACGGCTGGTTGGGGTTCTGTGATGGAAGAAAGCAACATGCATAACACACACTATTTGTAATCCAGAGCCAGAGGGCTCCATTCATGAAGGAAAAGACAAAGCAATCAGATGACAACACTTTAGATTTAGCTGTTGTTGCAGGGAGCTACCCTGATGTTTACTCACGATACCCAATACAGGACACAGGCAGGACAAAATCGAGACTGCAGGAGAAGCAGGGCCCACATGAGTCACCGAGGCATCATTCCTGTTCAAGGCAATGAGCAGGAGGCTGATCCCCAGGCAGGTGTCTCATCGATGGCTTTCTCTGTGTAGTGGGCAGTCTGGCTGGGCCAGTGTGGCAAGGCCCAGGCCAAATGGAGATGCAAACGGATTTAGTCCGTTGGAGTTGGATACAGCCTCCAGCAAGCAGAACATAGTTCAGCACACAGTGGGGAACCAAATCACGACCCACTAACAGCACACAGCACATTTACAAGTAAGAAATTCTACTGTACCAGGCAGATTGCTATCTGGTCACAATTACAGAGTCTCTGCACAAACCGAGAGTTCAAAGGTGGCTGGAAATCCTGACAGGCTGATCGCATTCAGCAACTCTTTGGTCTTCTTCAGGTTAAAGCCTGGTAACAGTTCTGTAGCTTAAATCGTCCTCACAATTTGGATTCAGTCCAAATAAACTTCAATTTCCCTCTCAGAGACAGCAGGCAGACAGGCAGGCCAAAACTCAGACTTTTCACAGTTCTCCCGCGTGAATCTATGCAGGATTACTGCTTGACTATCTCGAGCTGTTACTTCTTTCACTCCCCAACTCAAACTGTAAGTTACTGCAAACAGCCTGGGACTTTCTCCTGGATCCAAAAGGTTTGGTTGGCTGATTCATCTGTCAGTCACAACAAGGGCTCCCCCTCCAGGTTCATTTAGGCGCAGAAAACCCAAAACTACAATTCCTACAGAATTTTGCTCCCACAAGACCCCTGGGGACAGGCTCCATTTTAAAGTCCCCAAAGGTACTAATTGTCCCATTTCGGCAGTCCAGGACCAAGATGGTGGAAATAAACAGAACCGTCCATGCTGCAAAGAAGGCAGGTTAGACAAATTACAATATCTTTACCATCCTAATAGATAACCAGCAAACAAGCACATCTTCTGACAGAGCTCCCTCTGCGCTAATAGCAATGGCAGAAATGGAGCGATTGTCTGGCAGCCCGAGTGGAACTTGAGCATGGAAACACTCAGCCCTCTCCCAGATTAATTATAACTGCAATCTAGGCAGCTCTTAAAAAGACAGTACACAGAGGCTATACAAGCACTCTCTGGCAATAACATTTAAACTGCTAAAATGCAGGACACCAGCTTGGCAATGAGCATTTAGGCAAGCTCAAGGAATACTTTTCGAGAACCCCCATTTGTAGGTGAATATATATATATATATATATATATATATATACTACACACATATATATTTATATGTATACATGTAACCCCTAGATGGCGCTATCCCAGGGGCTACTACCCCTGCCTGATTTGCCACTAACAGGTTGAGGGCCTGGATCCAATGGCGGGTGCCTCCACCCAGAGGTCAAGGTTTGCAATAGTTAAACTACTTAGTCTACAGCCCTCTGGGACACTGCAATTCCCTAACTTCCCACTAGTGGCCCACACAATATATCAGAATTACCTTCACAGTATACACTTACCCCAGGACTAGTTCCGGCACTGGGACCTCCTGTGAAATAAGATACAGTGCAACAATCACAGTACAGTACTTTAACATAGACAAATACCTCAGGAAGTATAACTTTGCTGAAACAAGCAGCTCTGATTTATTTAGGGGGATATAACAAGGACAGGGGGAAATCAGGTTAATTAGCTTATCACTTTACTATCTACCTATGGCTCTGTGCACAGGCCTATCCCTACCAGTTACTGTCCCTGGGTACCCAAGCCCTAGTGGCTAGTCCAAACCGTGGCAGCTGGTAGGGGCCCTTTCACACAGTGAAAAGAAAATTAGTTTAAACAGTCAGCAGTACAGTGATTCCATTTGGATTTAATGTGGCAATTCAACAGGGAGCGACCCTGAATTAGTACTCACGACCTCCAAACAAGATAGGGTCCTTCAACGTCAGCAGGGCTACTCTTGAGCTCCACGAGACTCTTCACACATTTATATGGTAAAAAGAAAGTACTGTACCAGGCAGGCTGCTTCTCTATCGATCGCAATTACTGCACAATACCGGAGAACACACAGCAGATTCAGTTCCTGATAGACCGAGTGCAATTCAACAATTTCTCCAGTCTTCTACAGGGTGAGCCTGGTTTCTACTCTTCAGAGATCCTTTGATTCTCTTCACAGGATGGATTCAGTCCTAACAAGCAGTTACACAAGCTGCAGACCGGAACTCTGGGCCTTACACACGTTTTTTGACTGAAACTGTGCACTGAAGGAGCACAGGGTTTCTTTCCCCTTCACTGCCAGATCTAAACTGAAACTCCAACAGACAAAACCGGGCACTTCCTTTGAGTTCCTCCCAGTTCTTGACTGGATTGGCTGTCACTCACAATAGACTGCTGCTGTTGGTCCAAAAAGGCGCCGAAGTCTAAACTACATCTCCCAGAGTCACTGCCCATACCATCCTCTTGTGGCTGGCTCAGATTATGAGTCCAAGTTCTGATCTGTCCAAGGCACCATTTAGAGCTAGCTTACCCCACACTGATTGGTCCAGTTCAGCAGTTCAAAACCAGAATGGGGAACTAGGCAGACACAGTTCTGACTGCAAAGAAAGCAGGTTAGACAAACTGTAATTTCATTATTACTGTAATTGATTTCTGGCAAACAGTTAAATCTTTCAGATAGGTTCCTTGCACTCCTAGTGACTGCAAAATGGAGTGAATGGGCAGCAGCTCGAGTGGTACTCAAACAGAGAAGCACACAGTCCCCCCATACAAACTAATTATGTCTGCAAGCAGACAGCTCTTAAAGAGACAGTACCAGAGGCTCTAAAAACACTCACTGATAAATGGCTTAAACGCCAAACACCATTCAGGCTTGGAGCATTCAAGCAAGCTCCTGGAAGTCTTTTGGGAACCCCCATTTGCAGGGGGGTTACATACACACACACACACATCTATCTATCTATCTATATCAGGGATATGCCATGGTCCTACTGAGAATATCAGTGATATTCTCCCTGAGTGCAGTTTGACCTTATGACAGCATGAGTGGCGGAACCATGAGTCATGTCAAAGGTCAAGGGACACAAGGGGAGAATATCACTAATATTCTCAGTCAGGCCCATGGCATATCTTATTGATGCAAGGCCGTTTCTTATTCTGTTTTTGTTCTTTTTCTTTTTATTTGTTGCAATTATTTATGTTTTTTATATTTTTTTGGGGGGGCTGAGTGATTGGGATCACTGAAAGTGTCTGGTTGCTTTCATTTTCTGACACTGATGTTGATGCTTTGCATGAGCACATCAGGGCGTCAATGTGAGTTTCAGTTGTGGGAGCAAGCAGTAAGTGTATATGGCAGTGGGGGACAGTGGAGCCTTGCCATGGGTTCCGCTGGTTAGGAGAGCATTTGTGCAGCCAGGATAAGAGGCATAGCTTGTTAGAAGTAAGGCAGTTGGCAGTCAGGGCTGGGGGAGGGAGAGAGCTATTGGACTGCACTGCTCTACCTTCCAGAAGTGTGTGAGGGTATTTAACATTAAAGAGTGTGTTAGAATTGCTTTGGAATACAGTTTGCTAACAAAAAAAATGTGAACCTTACCGTGTGAATGTTGGTTTCATTTTGAGAGGTTCAGAGTTGGAGCCGGTGTGTGAGTCTGCTTGAAGCAGTGAAAGTGAGCAGTATACCTTTAATACGGTATATACATTCTCATACACATACACATATCTGCAATGCCAGTAAGGATTGAGCGACTTAAATATGAGTGACTCAATCTCAACACCTGGAATGTGAGCTACCCTGAAAAGGTAGCTATAGGTAAAGAGGGAGGCGACCGGAACCACAGGACAGGAACGGAAGTGGAGGGAAGGTAGGTGGCAGGTCGTGCAGTGAGAGGCTGCTGAGCTGGCTGTGTGGCATGGTGGTAAGGGTGACTGACTACAGTGGGGAGAGTGCAGGGTTCGGGGCTGCTGAGGAGCACAATATTTTGTGCTTTTGTGCAAGCGGGAGTAATCTTTTTTTGTAGTAAGTTCTCCCCTTCCCTGACATGCACCCCCCCGGAGTTGGTTATTTTCTTAAGAGGGGTATGGGGGTAAAGCCCCCTGAGAGGAGGGTTGGAGGGCACAGCACCCTGCATAAACAGTGTAAGGCAGTGTTGCCCTGCTTGTCTTGCTAGCAGTGTACATCACCATTTTGGTTTTTCGGTGATGTACACTCGCCCTAACGGTGATTGCAGTTTTGTGATCACCATTATTACATGAAACCAAAGTGAGCTGCTCATGCTGCTGGCTCCAACCAAACCTTACCTACAGTGTGGATGAATTCTGGTATGGGGGACCTAGAGTGAAGATAAACATGATATCCTCACTCTGGGTCTGCCACCCTGTAGATATTAAAAATATTTGCCAGCATTTATCCTTACTGGCATTGCAGATATGTGTATGTGTATGAGAATGTATATGTGTCTATGTGTATGTGTGTGTGTGTATGTACACACACACATATATATGTGTGTGTATATATATATATATATATATATATATATATATATATACATTAAATAAAACTTTTCCTTTTAATGCATCAGTTAGGGGTTGTTCCCACAGCAAAAAAGCTAGGAAATTCGGGGTTAGGGTTGAAAGCCCCCCCTTGGCCCCCCCCACCCCCCAACTGGCACTGGGATGTGCGTTGGGGTCATCAGCCCTGCTACCCCCATCCTGACAGCCAGCTGGCAACCAGAACAGCCCTCCTCTCATCACAATGGCTGGCTGCCAACTGAGCTGTGAGTGAACATATACTGTACAGTGCACGCTCATTCACAGCTCAGTCAGTGGCCAGCTGTGGTGGAGAGAAGAGGGCTGTGCTGGTCACTGGCTGGGAGTCAGGATGGGGGGAGCAGCGAGGTGGATGACTACCTCAGAAGGTGGGGGGGTCCACTAGACCACCAAGGAAATTAAAAAATTATTCATGAGACAGGGATCAGTGATCGGGGAAGGAGCCACTAGACGACCAGTGATTTCAGTATTTTAACTGGGGATGGTGATTATACAATGGGGAAGGGGGAGAAACCAGTAGATTACCAGGAAAAAATATATTTTTATATGGGGACGATAATCAGACATTGGGGAAGGGGTGAAGAACCACTAGACTACCATGAAAATAGATATTTTTGAATTCATGGACAGTGATCACATATCGGGGGAGCGACCACTAGATTACCAGGGAAAGATTTTTTTTTTTTATACAGGGATGGTGATGGGTGAACAGGGGAGTGGAGGGAAGGGGAGAGACCACTGGACTACCAGGGAAATATATATTTTTATATGGAGCCAGTGATCGGACATCAGGGAGGGGGAGGGACCACCTGGGCAGTCATTTTTTTTGAAAATTACAGATAAGAATCCTTTTCCACAGTTACTTTTTTCGCAATTTGTGGTAAAAGAAAAATCTTTTTTCCAAATTGTGACAGTATCCTTTTTCATGATTTCTTTTTTCACAGTTTGTGAAAAAGGATTTTAGCATGTTAAAACAAAACACATTTATAGGTGATTTATAAAAAAACTAATAGCAGAAGCTGATAGAATGGGTCCCGAACAGCAGAACACATAGGTTGGTTACTACAGAAAACATAACTGTTTTCTAACTTTGTTTCCATTGCTAAGAAACAACATGATGGCAGCAGCATGAAAAAAGATTCCCCATTTGCGACACAGAATCCTGTTTTGAGACTCACATCTAACTTTTCCCATTGGAAATAATGATAAATTTAGCCAGCCTGGTGGTGCTGAGGGTTGAGGTGCTGGACGCCACACCTCGTGCCACACTAGCGACCTGAGTTTGGGAACAGGCACGGGCCGCTGGGGGTTGGCAGGGGAGGCAAAGGATTGAGCATCTGGAGGACTAACCTCCTTTTCCTGGGGTGGGATTTGGGCTCCCATCACTCTGGCAGCCCCTGATGGAATTGGGACACTGCACAAAGGTAATTTTTGCACGGGAGCAAGTCGGCAGATGTTGACACGTTGTGCCTTGGACATCATTGCATGCCCGTGTTTCATAGGGGTACAAAATAGGAGGAGAAAAAGGCAGCAATTGACCGAGCAGTTTGATGGCCACAACTTCCTCACTGGTGGGGCCTGTCGTGCGAGATTGCGCTATGGTAATGGTTCCCGGCCTGGCTCAGGGGAATAGAGGGGTCCCCTTCGCGGGTACGACAGCAATGCCAACTGGTATGTGTGGATGAGCCTGCGGGCTGTTCTGGGAAGAAAGCGGTGGCTGGATGATTGCAGGTCAGGCTGCAGGAGGAGAAAAGAAAAAGTACGATAAAAAAGAAAATAATGGGAAATTTACAACTGTAATAACTTTTGAATTGGTTAATATATTTTAACTAAATCTTCAAAAGGTACATTTGTATCCCAAAACCTTTCTACCCTGAAAATTTCAGACCAAAATCCCAAGCCATTTTTGTGCAGTGATGTGACAAAGAATTTTACAAAAAAACTGTAATTTTCACATTTTGTGACACTTTGTATATCCATATCCACAAATCCGACCAGAATAAAACTTGGTACATCAAGAGATCTTTGGTCCCCAAATGGGCATGCAAAATTTTATGTATATTGGTTGAAAGGTTACAAAGTTATTAAAGTGCAAATGTTTGAGTTTTAACATAGAAGGTTTAACCCTAACTATAGGGGTGTGACCGCGCCCCCTATAATATATTCTTTGCAAAAATTTAATTAATGCACTAGTTAGAGTTGAAGCAACAAAAGCTGGGAAATATGGCTTTAGGGTTTCCAACCCTAACACCCCACCCTCACCCACCAGACAGCAACAGGAAAAATCATTACTGTTTCACCTCTCCTGCATCTTCCCTAATTAGGCATAGTGTGCCTTAGGGTCTTCAGCCTTAATGTTCACCCCATTCAGCCATGAAAGAAGCTGAGATGTGTAGAGTATATGAGAATGGGGTGAGCGTTAAGTCTGACAACCCCAAGGCACACCCCATGCCTGATTAGTGAAGACACAGGAGAGGTAAAACTATAATGTTTTTTCCTGTTGCTGTCTGGTGGGTGGGGGTGGGGTGTTGGTGTTGGAAACCCCGATGCCACATTTGCCTACTTTTTTTGCTTCAACCCTAACTAGTGCATTAACGAAGTATTTACAAAGAATTTCCTTACTTTTTGAGATAGTATAATTGTATCCTCATTTGTCTGTGGGAATGCAGGACCCTCTGGGCCCTGCGCTCCCATCCTTCCTTAGATGTGTACATATATGTTGCTGTGAAAGCGCAGGGCCTAGTGAGCCCTGTACTTGAATTTGGCAACAAGATGGCAGCAAATAAAACAATCATTTTCCTTCGTGTAACAAGATAATGTCAACACAAAACAAGAATTATTTTTTTCATTTCATACAGTTATTTTAAGTCTTTACTTAGCATGCTCAGAACCCATTTTTAAAAATTTCAAAATTAAATAACTTTGAAATGGATTAATATTTTTTCACCAAACAAGCAAAAGGCACATCTGTAGCCCATCCCCATTCCATCCTGAAAAATTAAGACCAACATTCCAAAAGTCTGGGTGGTAGGCAAATTCAAAGAAATCCCATTCAAACCAATGGGAAAAAACTACAAAAAAAATCACTTTTTATTACTATTCAGATCTCAGAAATCGCACATCTGACCGGAACAAAATTTGGCACATCGAGAGATCTACCACACGAGACTGTGCATGCAAAATTTGATGCAAGTCTGTTCAACAGTTGCAAAGATATTAAAGTGCAACATTTTGTGTTTAACATAGGAACCCCAGTTCAACTCTAGCTACAGTGGTGCTACCATGCCACTGTAATTATGTACATGTATATGTGTGTATATATATATATATATATATATATATATATTGATGTGTATAGTCATTGCAAAAAACGTTGTTAATACATCAGTTAGGGTTGTTACTAAAGTGACAAAAGCAGGGAAATGGGATGTTAGGGTTTCCAACCCTAACACCTCACCCCCAGTCTGCAGACACTGACAGGTGTCAGGGGTGTGCCTTGGGGTCATCAGCCCTAATGCTCACCCCATTCTACCCCCACTTGTACCCTGCAGACACTGGCAGGCATCGGAGGTGTGCCATGGGGTCGGCAGCCCTAACAGTCACCCCATTTCATAAGTAAGTAACCTGAGATGGATACATTATAGGAGAATGGGGCGAGCATTAGGGCTAACAGCCACAAGGCACCCCGACCCTGTCAAAGTCTGAAGGGTGGGGGTGGGGTGGAATGGGGTGAGCGTTAAGGCCAAAACCCCAGCACCCCTCAATGCCTATCAGTGTCTGTAGGGTGGATGTTAGGTTGAAACCCACATCCCATTTCCTGCTTTCTTTTCACTTTAGTAACAACCTAGCTGATGCATTAACGAAGTTTTTTTGCAATGAATATATATATATATATATATATATATATATATATATATAGAGAGAGAGAGAGAGATAGAGAGAGAGTGTTGCTAACACAAGTTATAATTGATGGTAAAGCATTAAAAGCTACAGGCAAAGTATGTAACAATGATCTCTGACCAGTAGAAGTTTTCATCATAGGAACAGTAAACCAATTACTTTGGGAAGATCTGCTTTGAGCAGTAGTAACATGTTTTTTTAAAATTACATGAAAAGAGCCTGGAACCATATCCAGGATTACTTTCCTAGCTATTGTGCCAAGTTGGAACTGGTACCGCTGATCAAGATGCAGCCAGCTCAGTTGCTCATACAAATTACAATGGTAAGCAGTGTATGGTAGTTGAGAAGCGAATCTGGCAATCTGATTCAATAGGGTCTTAACCTTATTTAGTAACCCTGTGCCTGCTGAATGATAGAACAACAATCCATAGCTATCAGGTGCAGAAGGAAGCTCTGAGACAGCAGTAACCTAGTGGAAAGGACAAGTAATGAATTAAGTCTATACAGAGAACCTAGTCTTTGATGTATTAGTTTAATCATGGTATTATTGTACTGTTCATAAGTTAAAGATTCATCCAATAGAAGTCCTAAATATCTGAACGTCCTGACTTGTTTAATGTCATCACCCCTTAGAGTGTGCAATGAAAGATCAGGTCATCGACCAACTTTTTTCTTTGGTTAAAAAAAAGTGTGGATCATTTTTCATTTAATACCAATTTATTAAAGCAGAACCATTTTTGAATTGCAACAAAATCACAGGCCAAGGCATTTCGTACATCCAAAAGATTGGGCCACTTGTGAGGATCACTGCAGCATCAGCATAAAGACAAATTTGTGTATTACAACAAACAGAAGGTAGTATATTCAGAAATAAACTAAATAAAAGAGGACCCAAAATTGAACCCTGAGGAACACCCAGTGGGACTACAGATAGGGGTGAAATGCATCCCTTAATTTTTGTCGACTGAGAAGGACCAAAAAGGTAGCTCTCAAACCAACCAACAACCTCAGAAGACAAACCCAATTTAAGAAGGGCAGACAAATGCAGGTTATGGTTCACCAAGTCAAAGGCCTTGGTCAGGTCCACAAAGGCAGCCTCAATAACAAAGCCCCTATCTAGGACCTGGTGAACTGCCTGTATAAACCCAATCAAGGCTGTGGATGTGCTGTGACCTGGGCGGAATCCATATTGGGTGGGAGTCAAAATGTCATACAGTACTTAAGTAAATAATCAATCATCTGATTGAAGACTATCTGCTCAAGAACTTTAGATATGGGAGCCAACAAAGAAACTGAATGATAGTTTTGTACATTAGCCATGTCCCCAGCCTTATATATAGAAACAACTGTTGCCTTTTTCCAAATGTCTGGAAACTGGCCAAGGCAAAGTGACACAGCAAATATTTTAGTGAGTGGAAAATAAATAATATCAGTGGTGGTCCTCATGAGCCTGAAGTCCCCCCCATCCTTACCAGGTGAGGAGTAATGTTAGAAAGATAAGTAAGGACCTCACTGGGGTAAGAACCCTAAAGTAAAAATTTGGTTGAGCAAGGCCCAGCATAAGATCACTAGTACGATGACTATCGGGCAACTTATCAGAGTCAACACATGGAACATAGGCTGAAAGATCTGTAAAATATTTACTAAATTCTGAAGCAATAGTTAATGGCTCATTTATTACTCCAGATGTCATTTTTAAAGTCTGAGGTGAGCTACTGGATTTTCTTTCAAGTAAAGCATTTATTAAATTCCATGTATCCAAAACAGTCTTCCCTTTAAACTGCTTCTGTTTAAAAAAAAAATAAAGAAAACTGTCATTTTAAGCTTCTAATCAAAGATTTACATTTATTTTGGGCTTCCTTATAGTCCAAAAGGGTGTTTATGTCCCTGGGCTTTCTATAATTTTTCCACTTTTATCCCTAACTCTCAGTTGTTCAAGTAATTCTGGTGTGACCCACTCCTGTTTATTGCCCCGATTCTTAACCTTCTCAAAGGGACAAAAGAATTGCAGATAGTATTAAATTGGTTACTGGAAGCTTGCAGTGCATCATCAGTAGTCAAAAGATTGTCCAAGAAGGACCAGTCAAGTAAAGACAAAGCCTCCCTAAATTTAGCCAAATCCAATTTTTTTTATAAATTGCATATGTATATATTCTTTGCAAAAAACTGCATTAATGCAACAGTTAGGATTCAGATTAAACTGACAAAAGTAGGGAAATCTGACATTAGGGTTTCAAACCCTAACACCCTTGTCCCACCCCTGAAGCAAATGAGGGATGGAGTCTTTCTTGGGGTTGTCAACCCTAACACTCACCCCATTGCAGTAACAAAAAAGTTAAGATGTAATGGAGGCAGGTCTGTATGTTTCATGAGTGTATAGAATGGGGTGAGCATTAGGGTTGACAACCCCAAGGAAGACTCCACCCTTCATTTACTTCGAGGTGGGGCAGAGGTGCTAGGGTTTGAAACCCTAACATCAGATTTCCCTACTGTTGTCAGTTTAATCTGAACCCTAACTGTTGCATTAATGCAGTTTTTTGCAAATAATTTCCTTACTTTTTGAGATAGTATAATTTTATCCTCATTTGCTTGTGGGAGTGCAAGGCCCTCTAGGCCCAGTGGTCCCATCCCTCCATAAATGTGTACATATATGTTGCTGTGAAAGCGCAGGGTCCAGTGGGCCCTGTGCTTGTATTTGTACCAAAACAGCAACCAAACTGTCAGCATACCCTTCTTATTACCTCACCTCATGAACTCAGTAGGAAAATGTTCAAATCCCCACCAAACATCATTCCTCATCATCGAAATGTCATTGTGTGCCACAGGTTCAAAAACATATTTTGGCCAGGATTTGAAAATCGACAGTTGTCACATTATATTAATGAGGTCATGTAAAAAATGGCTACGTTGAAAATTTGGGGTCAAAATATTTAAACTTACCAAAGTTATGAGCATGTGTAGTGAAATTTCAACATAGGCATGTAACTTTGCCATTTTTGCATATTGTGATCCCAAATTTCCAACTTAGCCTTCTTATGACCCCACCTCATGAAACAATGGCAGTGAAACTTTTCATATCCTGCCTGAAAGGTGATTTCACCAAGTGACCATGACATTGCCTTTTGGACTTGATTTGCAAAATTCCACTACCAATGGTCATGAGGTGGGGTCCCAGAAAAGCCATGTTGAAAATATGGGTCAAAATATGCAAAAATGACAAAGTTATACGTCAAAGTTCAAAACCTCATTGAAATACATTGAACTGCACTTACCTTAGTGTCTCATTTTGCAGTCAATGGTTCTAGCAGCAAGACGTGTCTTCAGTTGGAAAGTGGATCTTCACCCTGTAACCTGTTCAGGTGAGTGAGGCTGTATGAGAGTGTACTGGGGGTGTGGGATGGTGGATTCAGAGTGGGAGGTGGGAGGGTCAGATTGACGGGGACCATTTTCTTTTTGCAGGTTTAAAACAAATCAAAAAATACCACATAGAGGGATGGTTTTCTTTATTGCAAACTGATTGAAGGCTGGGGGGTGCCACTAGACACTAGGGATATACAATGACAATATGGGGACAGTGATTGGAGGGTGGGGGTGCCACTAGACAACAGGGAAAGACAAAAGAAAATGCAGGGATGGTGATTGGAGGGTGGGGGTGCCACTAGACACCAAGGAAAGACAATAACAATACAGGAACAGTGATCAGAGGGTGGGGGTGCCACTAGACACCATAGAAAAACAAAGAAAATACGGGGATGGCAATCAGAGGGTGAGGGTACCACTAGACACCAAGGAAAGACAACAACAATATGGGGATGATGATCGGAGGGTGGTGGGTGCCGCTAGACACCAGGAAAAGACACAAATATTATGGGGACTGCACTTAGAGTGTGGGGGTGCCACTAGATGGTAACATGTAAGTGCAGCGACTGAATTTTGGCACCACAATTAGGGTGCCACAACAAGGGAAAAAGTGACAGGGGCAAGCTTGATTTTTGATTGCCCTGAACTCAGTTCGTCTTTTGCGCCCTACGAATTTTCCCTCTTTTTTGGGGCATTCCTGCCCTGGAGTTTGTAATATTAAATTGGGAGGGGTGTATGAGGGGTAAAGCCCCCACACAAAACAGGAATCTCTCCTGTATGGTGCTTTGGCGCTGTGCCTCCAGGGAGCCACAATGCCTGGTGCTGCGGAGCCAGGCAGTGTATTGCCTGCACCCATATCGATGTTGACAAAATGATTGTTGCACCGATAGGGGTGAACCCCACTAGACAATAGGAAAAGACAGAAAATATGGGACAGTGATCCGGAGGGTAGGGTGGCAGCCACTAGACACCAGGAAAAGACAAAGAAAACATGGTGATGGAGATCGGAGGGTGGGGGGTGGCACTAGACACCAGGGAAAGACAAAGAAATACTGGGGCAGTGATTGGAGGGTGGGAGGTTCCACTAGACCCCTTCCGGCCATTAGAACTCCAGCATTTGTGTGCCAGCACATCAGGCGCCGATTTCAGGATTCGCACCCGTTCCCCTCAGTCCGCCCCCCTTGGAGTTAGACTCCTAAGAAATGGGGGATGTGGGGGCACAGCTCCCCACATTGGGTGATTGGGGGACATAGCCCCCTGCAAAAGCAGGGGTCGGCGAAATCCTGACTTGGCACCCTGATGACTGGGTGCACTAAGGCTGGCAGTCTCAATGGGTGGAACCCCACTAGACAGCAGGGAAAGACAATGACAATACGGGGACAGCGATCAGAGGGTGGGGGTTCCACTAGACACCAGGGAAATGGCAGTTCATTGCTGTCACTGCAGTCCACAGCATGAGTTCCAGCTGTGGCTGCAGAAGTCAAGAAAGTCCCACTCTTCTCATACAGAGAATGCAGGTGAACGACTCCTCTCATTGACTGGGCACCCCGGGATTTTGGGGTGCCCAGAAAAGGTATTTCTGGCAACTTTAAAAAAAAACAGCCAACCAAACAAACAAATGCCAGAATCTAGATAAACGGGTCCAGTTTAGCTACTTTCAGGTGTTTGTTTCTTTAAAAATACATAATTGGTATGTTTGTAAGTTAGAACCACTTTTTCTGGGTCACGAACTAGAATTAGTAGTAGTTCTAAGTACTTTTTCTGGTTCACGAACCAGAACATTTTTAGTTCGAACCAAACAAAGTGGTTCAAACCAATAATTGCTCGGGAGAGATCGTGAATGAGTGAAATATAAAATTTGGCAAATTTCCCCATAAACAGACTATACAGTCTTGCTTAGGGAAAACATTGCACATCAGAGATGTTTTAGTTTTGCTTAAACTATCCCTTTACAAGTGTTTTCCAACTTCAGTAGTAACAGAAATAAAGAAACAAGATGGCGCCCATTGTGAACCCTCCCAAAAAAGTGGTTAATGAGACCCATTTTTGGTTCATGAGACATCAAGTTTGAGAACCAAGAAACAATCTTGCAAACCTGAAATTTCTGGTTTGTACGAGGCATTAATTTTTTAAATCCTTGTAACTCAGGAACCATTTAATATTTTTTCACCAAACCTTCAAAAGGCACTACCTTAGCAGAGACCACATGTACTTTGAAAGTTTTGCACAGAAATTCAGCACTATGTTGCCTATACATGAGAGCCAACCCCCCCAGCCCGCAAAAAAATCAATGTTAAGTATAGGGAAAAATATGACCCTTTTATAAATTAAGGAGTATCCAGATCTCAGAAGCCTCACAAAGTGCCGTCATGAAACTCTTCACATTTTTACAACATGGCATGTCAATGGACAATGCAGATGTGTGGGGGTATTCCAGCAAACCCAGTTAAAGTTATTAAACTGCAAAGTTAGGGGTTTAACATTGAGCACCCTTCTCAACCCTAACTTTATAGGCACTACCGTGCCCCTATAAATATTCACTTTCTCACACAAAACACATAACAGAAAAAGTGAAACATAGAAGACCTTGCATCACTCCAGCGCCATGCATAACTGTTTCTAAAACAACTAGGTGCACTCAACTAACACACCACACCACACCTTATACAATTAAACAGAAATCCAAATCCATAGCAAAACATGTTAACAATCAGTCCCAAAGGAATCCAAATCTATAGCAAACTAGCTTTCCCAGCTAATTCAGTCAGTCCAAGAACTCCTCTCATTTAACAGCAGCTGAAACACATCAACACTGATCAAAGAGGTAATAGGCATTTTCCCTAACCTTTCTAACAAGCATTTAAAGTCACACATAAAAAGTGAAGCAGAAATGTTTTTTATTTTACAACAAAACTCTGAAGTTGGTCAGGCCTGTCAATGCAGCGGTAGTGCTACCACTTGCGACACCAGTGACCTGAGTTCAGGAGTGAGCTCGGGAGCTGGAGGGCCAGTCCAGGGAGGAGGATCGAGTGTCCAAGGGACTGCTATCCTCCTCGGGGGTGGGGAAATGGATTCCGGCACTTGCCTGATACCTGGTAGAAATCAGGGGTTGGTCACACTGAGCTGTCGAGACATATGAGAGGTACAGCAGCCATCAATGCATGTCATGTGGGAGCGTACATCATGTGTTATGATGGCACTGCACAGCAGCACCTCCCAAGGGGCAAAGAAAATGGGAAAATGGTGCTGATTGGTAGGATAACACCAGTCTCCTGCAGGCCCTGTACTAGGCTATCCAGGTGAGAGTCCATGCGAACTGGATCCTGTCTCCGGTGGGGTTTGGGGAAACCTGCTGACACTGCTGGGGAGAGTTAGTCTTGGGTGAACAGCCGTATTAGGCAAGTCTTGGAGGATACCATGGTGAAAGGGTTGAGGAGACTGGAGGTCGGGGCCGGTATGTACAGGGTGGATAAACAAACATAAAATAAAAAAAACTCTGAAGCATAATTCTTTCAAAGTGGAATGAGATACTCTGGAATTTGTATATTATATAAGCTATAACATTGCAGGGTGTGTGTATTGTCCCGTGATCACATGCCTTGGGTTTTGGTAGACATGAGGTATAGTTGAGTACTTTTAAATGCCCAGGAAGTGTGATTATGGACTATAAACACACATCCTAAAGTGTGTTATTGTGCTAATAAAATGGCTTCAGAAATTAAGGCGAGGAGGGGGGTGGAGCTAGCAGCCGATTGGAGCAGACACTCTTTGTACAGCTCCACTTCATCTACAAGACTAAGTTGAAATTTATGCATCTCACCTCTTCAGCAATGATATTATTGAGTTTATTTAAAAGCCCTTTGTCGGTTCAAAGTCTACTAAGCAGCAGGCCAGAGCGCAGAAAGGGGGAGTTGCACTTCTTCCCAATGGCGCCGAACCTACCAATGTGGCCTTACTTCTGGCTATTCAGGATCTGAAAACAGAATTTAAGCAAGCAAATTGTGACATTAACAGAAAACTGGATACCTTTAACCAACGAGTTTTAACCATCGAGACTAGACTTGATACCTTGCAGTCTGACGTAACAACGTCTAAGGCTGTGGTGGAAATGTCTTGTGTAGTGTCTTCTGGATTAGTGAAAGAAAACAAAGTCTTCTGACTCTGTCTTGAGCACCTTGAGAATGGTGCGAGATTGAGGAATTTATGGTTATTAGGGGTGTTGGAAGGACTGGAGGCCTCGGCCCTATTTCAATATGTGGTAGATTTATTACAATGTTCCTTAGCCCTGGACCTTTCCACCTGAATTATTAAAACGTACCGTATTACTAAACAATGATGCCCCACTAACCTGGACTTGCCATTGACCATCCTGATTGTTGCCGCGGGAGAACATGTACGCGACAAGGTGTTGAGCATGGTGAAAAGGAAGGGGATCCTCCTGCTGCCTGATGGGACTGCATTCTTCCTCTTCCCTTAGCTTAGTTTTGCCACACGGCAACGCTGTAAGACATTTTATTTTGTCTGAATGGGTCTCTGGGTACTGGGAATGATGCACTCTCTGCAGCTCCCTGCCAGACTTAAAATAATGTATTCTGGCAAGACATATCTTTTTAAAGACCCAGCAGAGACTCAAAAATGTTTAGACAAAATTAGGGGGGAATTTTGCTACTAGGGAGGGTTCCATACAGTCTGATCATGTGGAGGAAGGCTGATGCCTTTCTTTGCAAGTATTTGTAATGTTTCTACTCCTTTAATCTTCTACCAGCTGTACCTGTTCTGTACCTCCTAACTGTACGTAGCAGTGTTTAATGCTGCAAGGCTTAACTTTCCCTTGTTTGTGTATTGGGGTATTATTATACTATTACTGTAGAATTTCTGTTTTTTCTTCTTATTCGGTGGGATGTGGATGGTGAGGAACAAATACAGTTTCACTATTTGTTTATTATCGTCTTTGACATGGCACACAACGGGTCACTTTGTGTAACCTATTTGAGTATTTCACTCTGGTTTACCGTCTCTCTGGACAGTTAGGAGTTTTCCATGGTCTTGCTGCATTAGCTATTCTGTTAGGATTTTTGGTCTTTTAGACCCGTCTTATTTTTTGCAATTCTCTCCCTATGCAGTATCGCTAGATGAGAAGTGTAGCAACACTAATTATTGTATTGCTTTTTTGCTTATTGTCTGTACCTTCAAGCATGGAATATTTCAATGTATTTGAATATATTAAAAATGCTATAAATAAAAAGTAAAAAAAAAAGAAATTAGGGAAAAAAAACAGCTTTTTTCTTTTAAATAAGTATAGCAACTGCTGTTGCCTGGTTCTGCTCTTACCTCACGGGCCGTCAGCAGTTGGTACAAGTGGGAGGTGCCCTGTTCCTCCCCTCATCCTATCAGGTGTCCCTCTGGGCTACATCCTGGGCCCCGTTCTATTCTCCATTTTGCAAAATGACCTCCCCTTCTGCCTGTGTCTCATCTCAGATCTACATGTACACAGATGACACAGTAATTTACACCTCTGGCCCTTCAGCTTCAGCTGTGATAGGTCCGCTCCAGTAGGACTTCCACAACATGCTGTGTTGGTTCCATGCCAACCAGCTCAGGGTAAATGCAAAGAAGACTGTATCTGTGGCCTTTGGTAGCAGTCAGAAACTGGCTAGGCTCTCACCTTCCCCTGCTTTACCACACCCACACTAGATGGCACCCCTCTGGAGGTTGTCCTCACCTTCAAGTACCTTGGCATGTGGGTAGACTCTAAGCTTGACTTCTCTGCCCAGATTGATGCCATTCATGCTAAATACTGCCCAAAACTCAGTGCCTTGTACCACAGTAAGGAATGCCTCTCTCTCCAGGTCCACCAGGAGCTGGTAACCAAAATTATTCTTCTGGTCTTTGACTATGCTGGTGTGGGCTATGGCACTGACCCTTCCTTCTCTCTTACCATACTGGATACCCTCTGCAATGCTTTCTGCTGTTTCAACACCAGCTCTCCCCCCTGCACTTATCACTGCTTCCTCTATTCCTCTCTCTGTATCCTCCCCCTCCTGTCACTTTGTCAGTCCCACTGTGCATCATCACAAAACATTGGTCTGGGTCCCTTACCCCTAACTTATCCTCTCCCATCTCCCCACTCTCCACTCTTCCTACACTCTCTGCTCCAGAGATTCCCACACCTTCTCCATTCTCCACCCTAATTCCTCTGCTGGTCAAGCTTACTTTCTCCAACCACCTCCCATCCCTCTGGAATGTACTCCCCTCTCCTTGCCTCTCCCCTTCCCTTGTTGCCTTTAGATATCATCTAAGGCAACTTTCTACATCCTCCTGTTCCTATCTATCCACTTCCTAATCCCTTATCTATCCCTCGACCCTCACCTGCTCTTCCCCCCCTTCTTTTGAGGCATCTTTCCCAGCCCTGTGCCCTAACATGCACTATGGACTTTCCCTTCTCTTCATGATTGTACACATCCACTGATGCATTTTTCCTGTTACATTTGCCTGCTTTATTTTACACTTTGCCATTCCATGACTACTATGCTGTTTTGCCTGTATCCATACCTTGTTATGTAAGACTGTAACCTGTGTTCCTCCTGTGCTCCCTTCCACCGTGTTGCACCTGGAAACAAGCCTTGGCTCAGTGTGTCATTCCTGGTTACCAACTTTTAAATAAATAAATCAATAACTTCATACATACATACATAACTAAAATTTGTGAAATACTTCACAGCGAAAATAATATATGCAACCCCCCCTACAAATGGGGGGTCCCTAAAAGTCTTCCTTCAGCTTGCCTAAATGCTCGCTGCCAGGCTGGTGTCCTACATTTTAGCAGTTTAAATATATTGCCAGAGAGTGCCTGTATAGCCTCTGTGTACTGTCTCTTTAAGAGCTGCCTGGATTGCAGTCATAATTAATCTGAGAGGGAGCTCTGTTAGAAGATGTACTTGTTTGCTGATCATTTATTAGAATGGTAATAATATTGCAGTTTGTCTAACCTGCCTTCTTTGCAGCATGGACATTTCTGTTTATCTCCACCATCTTGGTCCTGGACTGCTGAAATGGGCCAATCGGTACCTTTGGGGACTCTAAAATGGAGCCTGTCCCTAGGGGCTTTGTGGGAGCAAAATTCTGTAGGAATTGTAGTTTTGGGCTTTTGGCACCTAAATGAACCTGGAGGGAGAGCCCTTGTTGTGACTGACAGAGGAATCAGCCAACCAAACCTTTTGGATCCTGGGAAAGTCCCAGACTGCTTGCAGTTTCAGTTCAGATCTGAGTTGGGAAGTGAAGGAGTAACAGCTCGAGATAGTCGAGCAGTAATCCTGCATAGATTTGCGCGGAAGAACTGTGAAAGGGCTGAGTTTTGGCCTGCCTGTCTGTCTGCTGTCCCTGAGAGGGAAATAGAAGTTTATTCGGACTGAATCTGAATTGTGAGGACAATTTAAGCCACAGAACTGTGACCAGGCTTTAACCTGAAGAAGACCAAAGAATTGCTGAATGCAATTGGCCTGTCAGGATTTCCAGCCACCTTTGAACTCCCAGTTTGTGCAGAGACTCTGTAATTGTGACTGGATAGCAATCTACCGCTTACAGTAGAATTTCTTACATGTAAATGTGCTGTGTGATGTTAGTGGGTCGTGATTTGTTTCCCCACTGTGTGCTGAACTGTGTTCTGCTTGCTAGAGGCTGCATCCAGCTGCCACAGACTGAACCCGTATTCATCTCCATTAGGCCTGGGCCTTGCCACACTGGCCCAGCCAGACTGCCCCCTGCACAGAGAAAGCCATCAATGAGAGACCTGCCTGGGGATCAGCCCCCTGCTCACGGTTTGAACAGGAACGACTCCTCTGTGATTTGTGTGGGCCCTGCTTCTCTTGGCACTCCAGTTCAACAACCTGCTGTCTTGATTTTGTTTTGCCTGTGTCCTGAATTGGGTACTGAGAGTAAACATCAGGGTAGCTCCCTGCAACAACAGCTAAATCTAAAGTGCTGTCATCTGATTGCTTAGTTGTCTTTTCTTTCATGAACCGAGCCCTCCGGCTCTGGACTACAAATAGTGTGTGTTGTGCATGTTGCTTTCTTCCATCACAGGGCCCCAAACAGCTGTGATGCAGGCCCACACCGAGCAATGGTCCTGGCTAGCTCACCTCTTTCCTACCTGGGTACCCAGAATGTGTGACTGTGTGTGGACTCTGAAGTGCATGCATAACTGTTTGATTGATTTAGCCTTTAAGCCAATCAACCTGATTACACCTCTCCCTTGTTCAATGCCCCTGAATAAATCAGATCTAACTCTTTTTGCCTTTAACTTGACTGTGATTCCAGTTTGTGCCAGGAGTTCTGTACTGTTGCTATTTGCTGTGCGTAACCTTGATTTGCAGGGGGGCCCCAGGGTCAAGCTAGAGGAATCAGCCCTCGTGGTAAGTGCAAACAGTATGGGCAATTGCATGGTGAATAAGGATCATTGTGAAAGTGATTATTGTATATTGTTCAGGCCACTAGAAGGGAAGGGGGGGTTACAGTGTCCAGGAGGGCTGTGCCCAGGTTAGCTTGACCACTAACAACCCTGACTTCCAGGTGGAGGCACCTGTTTCAGTACCCAGGCCCCTTAACCTCCTACTAGCCAAGCAGGCAGGGGTAGTAGCCATTGGGATAGCACCACCTAGGGGTTACATCTTGGAGGCTCACCACTGGGATTTTGTGTCTTCTAGTGGCCGAAATTACAAATTATTGTCAAACATAAATGGCTACCCCAACAGAAGTGGCTGTGTACCAGTTGGTGGGGTGGTGTACGGGGCAAGAGATTGACCCCCATAATGCTTTGCTAATACTGGATATACCTATGGACATTAGTAAGGACACTGTTGAAGGGGGACTTTCTAAAGCTAAATGTTTGAAAAAAGCTGTTGTGGTGGGTCAACAGGCTGATTTAACTGCCCAAACTCTCATGGCCTTGGTGGAGTGTAGCGACCCCCTGGACAGTTCAAAGGTGCCCCTGACTATCACTCCAGAATTGTTCCCAGCCGCCTGGAGGATGATAACTAAAGATAGCAAGGATCCCTTAGAGGATGAGCTCCCATTGTTATCTGGGTCTTTTGAGGAGAAGTTTGCCAAGTTGTTACTGGAGGAGTTAAAAAAATTATTCCTGCCACCTGGGAGTGTCACCTTTCCACTGTCCACACCCGCCGCAACACCTGTTCTTTCATCAACTTCTGTACCTGCCTCTCAGCCAGCAAGTAGTCATGGCCCTTACCGCAAGCTCAAGGTATTCTCTGGCATCTGCCCTACTCGTAATGGGAAAGTCAACCTGGATAGACTCTGCTACTCCTGTGGTACAAGACTGGCAATGCTCAGAGGCCGAGAAAAGGGCCCATTGGGGGCAAGCCTCCAGGGACCTGCCCCACATACTTTTCTCTCCCTGAGGTCCTCTGACCCTGACGCCAAAGCCCAAAAGTACATAGTCACCCTTGAAAATGTGTTTGGGGGCACCACTAGTGTTGAGGCCTTGAAATGGAAACTTAAAGATGTTAGACAACAGCCGGGGGAATTGTTACCTGCCTACATGGATCGATTAGATGGAATCCTACAAACCATTTTTTGGATAGTAGGTTGGGCCTTTAGTGAAGTGGACCAGGTAAGACTGGATCATATACTCTGCTCTGCCCGGCACTCCAACTGGGTGTTGCTCAAATTGCAACTGCATCAAAGGAAATCTGGTCCCTTGCCCTTCCATGTGTTGATGAAGGAGGTACGGGAAGTTGAAGAGGAGGAAGGCTTTTCGGAGCCCTGCACAGTCATAGCTGCTGCAACCCCTGCTCCAGGCATGGGATTGGTCGCTGATGGCCTGGAATCACCGCAATCACATGACAGAATCTGAGAACTAAATGTCAGCCACGGGGGGCCCAGCCAGAGAGGGACTGCTATGGATGCTTTGCCATGGGATGAACTGCTCAGGGAGTTCAGAGAAACAAAAAACAGTCTCTTTATGAAGGCTGCTCCTGAGAGTACAGGCCCTGATCCTTATCCGACTGCATCTGCTATGGGGGTGAGGGTGCACACCCAGGCATCTCCTGCTGGCAGCAGCTCAAAAATTGATGTCTTGACTATGGAAGTGGGAGAAATGATGAGGTGTCTCCAAATGCTCGCCACACCGCAGACAGAGGTGAAACCAAGGTTTTCTGTTGGTAGTACCCCCGCCTCAGCTCCCAATGTGATGCCTCAGCCACACCAGACCCCCAGAAAGCATATTTTGCCATAATTGTGGGAAGGATGGGCACATGAAGAAAGAATGCCAGTTCCCAAAAGACCTAGATAAAGTTGTATACTGACTTCAAGGGGAACTTCGGAAAGTGAGACCATGGCCACGGAGCACCGGAAATGACCACAGTGCAGGACTGAAAAATCCTAACTCAAATTCCTTTGTGGCTAAATCATCTGTCCAGGCCTCTGCTACTGCCTCTTCAGACTGGTCCAGAATAGTAGGCCCTTCGAAAGAGACTTCTGTGACTGTCAATGGTATCCATGCTCGGGCTGTGCTTGATAGCGGGTCGCAAGTGACCATTGTATTCCAGGACTGGCATGATAAACACTTATCTGACATGCCATTACAATCTTTGGAAGGTTTGCATGTGTGGGGCCTGAGTGACAAGTCTTATCCCTACCTAGGATATGTTCGGCTCTGGTTGTCTTTCCCTGCAACTGTAACTGGTGTAGATGAACAAGTAGAGACCCTAGCCCTGGTGTGCCCTCCTATGGGATTGCATGATGGTATTCCCTTGCTCATTGGAACCAGCACCCATATGTTTGGAAGACTAGCGCAGTTGTGTCAAGAGAAACAAGGGAAACAGACTGGGCGGGCACTGAGAATCCCAGCCCTGATAAAGAGAGCCTACGATCTGAAAAAACGGACTACCAAAGTAGATGGAGATTAGCTGGTGGGGATGGTGTGGAAGAAAGATCCTGATTCTCTGGTACTACCTCCCAGTGCTCAGTACACCATTCATGGAGAGGTTCGCATTAGAAAAGATGTAAAGAACAAAACATTAATATTGGATGCACCAGGCGATGGAAAGTTGCCAGAAGGATTATTGGTTAAACCCAGCATTTTGCCTGCCCGTGCACACGCCTATGCACGATGAGTGATGGTCTAGATTCAGAATGTGTCAGATCAGAGATGCGGGTGAACAGAGGGTGCATCCTAGCTACAGTACATTGTGCAGACACTGCAGTATTACCCAGTAACAAATGCTCCAGTGAAAAAGAGAGAGTGAGCCCGGACTTATTTGACTTTGGTGATTCCTTGCTGCCAGCTGACTGGAAGGCTAGAATTAGCAAGAAACTTGCCCAGAGAGACCAAGTGTTTTCGTTAAAAGGATGGGACGTGGCATGTGTCCAGGGTGCAGAGCATTAAATACGCCTGCATGATGACCGAGAGTGATCCGGACGCCTTACCCCAGTGGACATAGATGATGTTAGGAGACTCCTGCCAGAAATGCTTGCTGCTGGCATGGTACAAGAATCAAGGAGCCCATATGCCTCTCCCATTGTGGTTGTGCATAAGAAGAATGGGTCCATGATGATGTGTGTTGATTATTGAACCCTGAACTGGTGGACCATCTCAGATCAGTACACCATGCCCCGTATACAAGATGCCCTAGATTGCTTGAATGGGAGCAAATGGTTTTTGGTATTGGATCTTTGCAGCGGATACTATCAAATTCCGATGGCCCCAGAGGACTGTGAGAAAACAGCCTTCATCTGTCCTTTGGGGTTCTACAAATTCTAGAGAATGTCACAGGGGATTTCGGGTGCTCTGGCCACCTTTCAGCGACTGATGGGATGTGCGGTGGGAGATATGAACTTGCTGGAATGTCTAGTGTACCTAGACGACATCATTGTGTTCGGACGCAAATTAGAGGAGCATGAGACCCGACTGTTTAAAGTGCTAGACCGATCGGAAGACTTAGACCTCAAGCTGTCCATCGACAAGTGCCAGTTTTTTCAAACCTCATTGAAGTATGTGGGGCACATAGTATCTGCAAAAGGGATCGAGACCAATCCCAGTAAGGCTGAGTCACTGACTACTTGGCCCCAGCCCCATAACTTGAATGAACTACAATGTTTTCTGGGGTTCCATGGCTACTACTGCAGGTTCATAAAAGACTATTCAAAGGTGATTCGCCTGCTCCTGAATCTTAACCAGGGATACCCCGCTACCAACTGTAAATACAAGAAAGGGGCTGCTAAAGAACCAGAGAAAGTGTACTTATGCACAGGTGAACCTTTTGGGCCCCGCTGGACACCAGAATGTGAAGCAGCCTTCCACAAAGTCATATACCAGCTCACCCATGCCCCCATCCTCGCCTATGCTGACCCTACCAAATCCTATGTACTGCATATGGATGCTAGTCTTCAGGGCCTAGGAGCTGTGCTGTATCAAGATCATGAGGATGGTTTGAGACCGGTAGCTTTCACCAGCAGGAGTTTGATCCCATCAAAGCGAAACTATCCTGTGCACAAGCTGGAGTTCCTTGCCCTAAAATGGGCCATCATTGATCAGTTTCATGAGTACCTGTATGGGGCAAAGATATCGGTGAAGACTGACAATAACCCGTTGACCTATGTACAGACTTCAGCTAAGTTAGATGCCACTGGGCACTGGTGGCTCTCTGCCTTATCAACCTATAATTATGCTGTCAAATACAGACTGGGACTGAACCATATTGATGCTGATGCTCGGTCACGAAGGCCCACTTCCAAGAGTCATTGGGTCAGGTTGTCTGAACCTGACATCTGAGCATTGTGCCAAAAGTTTGACAGAGATGTACAGATGTCTGCGGACACAGTGGACTGTCTAGTAGATTGCTTGGGTCCTCCTGATACCTGCATATCAGCTGCCTATTGCCATTTCTCTGCTCTAGATATTAGTGCACTACCTCAACTTGACAATGACAGTATTCAGTGGACTCAATCCCAAGATCCTATGATTCAACCCTCACTTGATGCCCTGCATGTGGGGAAAGATGTGTCTAAGTTACGTTCCCCTGACTTGTGAACTGCCCTATTGTTTAAAGAAGGCCCCAGGTTGAAGTTACTCAATCAGTTGTTATACAGAGAGACAGTGGATCATAGTGGTCAAGTAGACAAGCAACAACTGGTCCTGCCCACGGAATTTAAACACTTGGTACTGAGGTCCTTCTACAATCACATGGGGCACCTCGGTATTTACAGGACTCTCGACATGGTATGATGTCGATTCTACTGGCCCAAGATGGGGGCCGATGTTGAGCACCATGTAAAGACCTGTAGTCATTGCCTCCAAAGAAAAGCCCTGCCTCAGAGGGCTGCCCCCTTTGTCAATATCACTACCAGCGCCCCCATGGAACTGGTCTGCGTAGATTTTTTTGTGTTTAGAACCTGATCAACAGAATATTGGCAATGTGTTAGTGGTTATGGATCATTTCACATGGTATGCACAAGCTTTTCCAACTAAAGATCAAAAAGCCTCTACCGTGGCCAAGGTGCTAGTGGAAAAATTATTTGTCAGCTATGGTGCCCCCCAGCGGATCCACTCTGACCAAGGCAGACACTTTGAAAGTAGGCTAATCAAAGAAATGCTCTCTCTGTGGGGGGGGGTGCAGAAGTCAAGAACCACTCCTTATCACCTGCAGGGGGCTCCTCAACCAGAACATTTTAACTATGCCCTTCTAGACATGCTGGGCACCCTCCATCCAAAAGACAAGCATAAGTGGAGCCAACAGATCAGCACCTTGGTACATGTATACAATTGCACCAAAAATGATGCTACTGGGCTCTCCCCCTACCGCCTCATGTTCAGGAGGGAGGCCCGACTGCCAGTTGATATCTGCTTTGGGGTCACTCCAGATGGGGTCTGAGCCAAAAACTACCTGCAGTATGTACAGAAACTGAAAGCTCAATTGAACCATGCATATCAACTGGCCCAGACAATGGCCACCAAAAGAAATCTCACCAACAAAGGGAAGCACGATAAGAAAGTAATGGCTCAAGAGCTACGGCCCGGAGACCGTGTGCTGTTAAACAATTTGAGACTACATGGCAAGCACAAAATTGCTGATAGATGGCACCATCATCCTTATGTAGTAGTTGGAAAGTTGGATGATCTACCAGTGTACAAGGTACACCCAGAGGATAACTCCAAAGCAGTCAAGACCATGCAACGTAACTACTTGCTGCCTATTAGTCAAGTTATTATTGAAGCTGAGCCAACAGACATTGCCTCCCCTGGGCCAGTGACTCATGCTGCTGCAAAAAAGAGACAGAGTCAACCTACCCCAGTAGTTACAGATTTAAGGTTTCCCCCGCAGCAGGCCCAGAATGATAGTGACTATCAGTCCACCTCTGATGGAAGTGACTATGGTAATGCCTATTATCCCTCCTATGAACTGAGTCAGTTGTTTCATGGAAATCCTTTGCAGAATCATGGGGATGAAGCTGGGCTTTCTGGACTGCCTAACCCCCCAGCTTCATGCTTGGAGCCAATGCTCCATGAAAGTGAAGTGCAAAGCATCACATCTGAGGTTGCAGACTCTCTATGTTTTGTGGAACTGTGTGAATTGTCTGAAGAAGGGTCTGATGGTCTGAGTCTCTCGGGTGACACACCAGAACTTCAGCAACAATATGAGAGTGCTGACAGCTCCCCTTCAGTGCCACAAAGCCTAATTGTGCCAGGACCTTCTCTAAATGAGCCAAGTGTTGTGGAAACAGAGCCCACACAGCAAGGAGCTGACAGTGCTCCCAGTTTGGACATTACCATCCATGCAGAGGCACCCCTCACAACTGATGAAAGCTCCAAAGTTAGTGCTGAAAGTACAGAGACTGTGGCTGTTCCCTCCAGAAAGACTGGCTGAGCTGCCAAGCCAATATTGGGCTTCAGTTATGATTCTCCCAGGAAACCAATAGATTTGCCTCTCAATGTGGTTCACAAAGGTGTTTATACTTCTCAGAGCTCACTACCCAAACTGAGCTTAATGGCCAGTTCCAGGTTAGTTGTTCTTCCTGCTCACCATGGTGCCCCTGCCCCATCCAGCCCCAAGTTAGCTGATAGGGAAGGGCCCCCCTCCTACATTGTTTAATGTGCAAGAAATTATAACATGAATCAGTATTGTGATGTTACAAGTATGTTAATCATAGTGGAATCAGTATCACCTGTATGAAACATGCATAAGTATTGTCAGTATAGATATAGTATTGTGAAGTATGTTGAATTGTATAGTAATGTGACAAGTTTATGTTAACTAATGTATCAGATAGTATTTGCATAGCATGCTAATGTCATATATGCCTCGTTTATATTGCATTTTCAATAGTGTGATGGTACAGATTTGACGCGGATGCCAAGTTTTCTCCAGGCAGGGAAGAGTGTAACCCCCCTACAAATGGGGGTTCCCGAAAAGTCTTCCTTGAGCTTGCCTAAATGCTCACTACCAGGCTGGTGTCCTGCGTTTTAGCAGTTTAAATGTATTGACAGAGAGTGCCTGTATAGCTTCTGTGTACTGTCTCTTTAAGAGCTGCCTGGATTGCAGTCATAATTAATCTGGAAGGGAGCTCTGTTAGAAGATGTACTTGTTTGCTGATCATTTATTAGAATAGTAATAATATTGCAATTTGTCTAACCTGCCTTCTTTGCAACATGGACATTTCTGTTTATCTCCACCATCTTGGTCCTGGACTGCTGAAATGGGCCAATCAGTACCTTTTGGGACTCTAAAATGGAGCCTGTCTCCAGGGGCTTTGTGGGAGCAAAATTCTGTAGGATTTGTAGTTTTGGAATTTTGGCACCTAAATTAACCTGGAGGGGGAACCCTTGTTGTGACTGACAGAGGAATCAGCCAACATAACCTTTTGGATCCTGGGGAAAGTCCCAGACTACTTGCAGTTTCAGTTCAGATCTGAGTTGGGAAGTGAAGGAGTAACAGCTCGAGATAGTCGAGCAGTAATCCTGCATAGATTCACACGGGAGAACTGTGAAAGGGCTAAATTTTGGCCTGCTTGTCTGCCTGCTGTCCCGAGAGGGAAATTGAAGTTTATTTGGACTGAATCTGAACTGTGAGGATGATTGAAGCCACTGACCACCTGCTGTGAGACACTTCAGTGTGAGACAGACCTGGCAGAGATTTACTTGCACTATATACTAAGGAAGCTACACTATTTTTAATACACATAGTTGGGTCTAGAGTGTTCTTATAAACTGTGTTTGTCTCTCCATATATTGGCTTTGCAGCTTTTAGCTGTGTTGCATTTACTCGCTGATTATTAGGAGACGCAGGATTGTTAAAACAGCTGATTTTACTCAGCAAGACACTGTTCTGCTGCTAAACATAATTTTTTAATTCAGTTAGATTTGTTGGGGTGAGGTAGCAGTACTTTAGTGGGTCTTGTGACCTGCCTGATACTTCCAGGTACCTAGGAATTTAAAGTGTGCTCCGTGTGAGCAGAGCGAGTATGGTGCAGGTGAGCACACATCTGCCACACGCAAAGACGTGCACAAACACACGCACATCCTTGTGCATGTTATGCATGTTAAGCAGTGTTAGCAGGGCGAATATCATCAGCAATTCCTTTCCTAAGGTACTGTGTACTTTAATACGCCTATTTGCATTTGCATTTAGGGTACATAGAGGGGTTTCTACATTGTTGTGTGTGCTTTGTTATATTTTATAGTTTAAAATGGCAGACATTATTACTACTGTGGAGGGTGATATAGGGCTTAAATGCTCAAGCTGTCAAATGTACAGCTTAATATCTGTGCCTTTACCTCAGATGCCCTATAAATATGCAAAATGCACTGAACATGAGATTACACTGAATGAACTTGCAAGTTTTCATAACAGACTTGAGTGCCTTGAACTCAAACAGCAGACTATGGCCTTTAAACTAGCAAACAAATGTACATTCACGATTAAAAGGCATACCAATAAAATCATCGACTCAAATGTTTCATTTCCTGATCAAACTTGTACCCTTCCCCCTTATTATCTTGTCAAACCACAGATAGTACACTTGAAGCATGTAACACCAGCAACCCTAGTAACGCTGATCCCTCCAAATCCTGTCAGTTTTCTACCCAAGCAGGAGAATGTAGCAAGAGAAAGAGAGATTGTGAAGATGACCCTTGTCACACTAGTGACGAGGAGTGGTATGATATTCAGAGTAAGAGAGTGACAAAGAAAGGACGTAAAGCGGAACCTTTTGTTTCACCACTCTTGAATAGTTTTGACCCACTTAGTTTACAGGACCCAGTTATGGAGATTAACAGTGTTGCTGTAGACCAGTCTAACTCGAGTAATGACCCCCACTTGGGCTTTATGGATCCTCCTGATGGAAATTGTAACTTAATTAGTAACTTAGCTGAAGTTACATCTTGTTCTCTTGTTATAAATAACTCAAGTAATGACCAATTAATCAATGTAGTCAGATCTACCATCGAACAACAAACTCCTAAAAGCCTAGAATGCCTAAACTTAATAGAACCTCAAATCAGCATTGTAAAGGATATTATTCCCTATAGGGAGATTGGGATCTTAAATAACTCTGAGAATGTCATAAATACACAATATTATATCTTGGGGGATTCAGTTATGTGGTATACAGATCATTTTTCTATTGGGGTAACAAATTGAATGTGACCAGTTGTAGCTATAGGGGTACTACAATCAAAGATATATCCGATATGCTGCCAGCTATATTGAGTAAAGCTGAAGAACAAAATATTGTGATCTTACATGCTGGCACAAACAATATAAATAAATCCAAAATAGAGGACATTATTAATGAGATGATTGAAGCTGTGGATGTCCTAAAGAGATTAGATGCAAATCTTATTATTTCTGAGATTCTACCAATACCCAGAGCATCAAACACTAAAATGCAAAAAATCAAAGTCTTTAACAACTGGCTCCATAGGTGGTGTCTGGAGAATAATATAAAATGTCTAAGGACTTGGGAAATCTTTTATTCAAATGATTGCTTGTTTTGTCCAGATGGTCTTCATCTAAACATGTACGGTGCTAAACTATTGGGTAACATTTTCCATCAGGCAATTAACAGCCCAAATGAAATATCAAAAAACTAGTAAATAAAGGGCAAAAAGGGGTAGGTGTTAATCCAGCAATGAAAACTGCTTCTTCTGATAAACATGTTACTATGGCTACTAAATCATCTAAATCTAACCTAAATATGTTACTTACCAATGCAAGAAGTCTCCACTATATAAAAAAAGATGAACTTGAGCTACTGTTATTAAAAAAACAATACTGACATTGCAGCTATTTCAGAAACCTGGTGGGATGAGATTTCTACTTGGAATAAATCTATCCCTGGCTACAATCTTGTTCACAAAGACAGGGTAAACAGAAGGGGTGGGGGTAGTGCTCTATTTAAATAAAAACATAACTTTTAGACAAATGACTGACACCTTAAATGAGTCCAGTGAAACTCTATGGGTTGAAATAGAGATAAAAAACAATAAAAACTTATTGGTGGGTATGTGCTATAGGCCTCCTGATACTACCCAGTCTGATCAATCTTTCCTACTAAACGAGATTTTAAACAAATTAAATCACAAGGATATTTTGTTACTTGGTGATTTCAATTCTCCAGGGATAAGTTGGAATGACTATTCTGCCTCCACCACTCAGGAAAAAGCATTGCTGGATCTTTGTATTACCAATGGGCTACAACAACTAGTTGATAAACTGACAAGGGGCATTAATATATTGGATCTTGTCATTACTAATACCCCTGAAAAAATCATAGATCTCAAAGTCTTCGATCCACTGTTTAATAGTGACCATAACATCATTACTTTTTCTATTAACAATGAATATATTAAACAAGTTGGCATTACCATAGTTAAGGATTTCAGAAAAGCCGATTTTGAAGCTATTAATAAAGAATTAAATGATTGGATTTGGAGGGATGAATGTGCATCCATGAATAGTTTATGGAACATCATAAAGAGTAAGATTCATGAGCTGAGTGATAAATACATTCCAAATTGTACATTGTATAATAAGAAAGGGAAACTACCCATGTGGTACACAAATAAAATTCGTAAATACATATTAGCAAAAAAAAGAGCTTATAGGGCTGTAAAAAGGGACAACAATGATTATAATAAATACAAATATAAGGAGGCTTTACGAGTTTGCAAAACTAACATTAATAATGAAAAATGTAAGATTGACTTTAGATTGGCACACATGAAAGATGGAGGGAAATCTTTCTATTCCTATTTAAACAATAAAAATCTTGCTTCTAATATAATTGGTCCAATTAAAGTTTCTAATACTCTTATAAATGAACCAACCAACATGGTCAATGAATTTAATCATTATTTTTGTTCAGTCTTTGCACAAAAAGACAATAATTGTACAGTAAACCTTGGAAATATTTTCACTGAGGAACTAAATATATCTAGGGAAGAAATACTCTCTTAATTAAATCACATTAAAACTAATACCTCCCCTGGTCCAGATTCACTCCATCCACGGGATTGAGAGCTATCAGTTTGTGGCTGGTTGAGCCGTTATACATCTTATATAATAAATCTTTGATAACTGGTGAAGTGCCAGACGATTGGAGACAAGCATTAATGGTTCCTATTTATAAAAAAGGGGATCATAGCAGTACGGCAAATTATAGACCGATTAGCCTAACTTGCATTTTGGGTAAAAGTGATGGAGTCCATTATTAAAGACAAGCTCACTTCTTTCTGATCTTGAATCGAGAAGCCTTATCGATAACACCCAATATGGCTTTAAGGCTCAACGATCATGTTTAACTGCAAATCTCTGTTTCTATGAAACAGCAAACTATTAGAGGATAAAAAGTCAGTTGACATTGTATTTCTCGACCCTTATAAAGCCTTTGATAAGGTTCCCCATGTAACCCTTGTAGAGAAAATGTCAAAACTTGAGATAAACAGCTTCATTATCAGATGGGTAAATGAATGGTTGAGGGATAGAGAGCAAGTTGTAAAAATCAGAGGTTTCACCTCTAATAAGGGGAGGGTGACTAGCGGGGTACCCCAGGGGTCTGTGCTGGGCCCTTCATTGTTCTCTATTTTTGTCTCTGATTTAGACAGGGATATAAATGGATATACAGTTAAATTTGCCGATGATACTAAAATTGCTATATATGTAAGTGATCTCTTGTCAGTAAAGTTTTGGGCAGACAGAAATGGTATGAAGTATAATTTAGACAAAAGTGTAGTTATACACTTGAGTAATAATAATCCATGTTACAATTATACTCTAGCAGGAAAATTGCTACAGTCTGTGGAAAATGAGAAGGATCTGGGTGTACTTGTTTCAAGTGATCTTAAATTCAGTAATCAGTGTACAGAATTAGCTAAGAAGGCTAATAGACTTATTGGTTGTATTAGACACTCTGTCACATCTAGAAATAGGGCTTGCCTGATTCCCTTATATAAGGCCTACGTACAGCCTATTTTTGGCTATTGTTCACCTTTGTGGAGCCCTTTTTTACGTAAGGATGTTAAGAAAATTGAAGGGGTCCAGAGAAGAATTACGAAAATGAGACATGGGCTCCATAGGGTTGATTATGGCTCTAGGTTACGTTCTTTAAATCTTTATCCTCTGGAAGTGAGGAGACAAAGAGGTGACCTTTTATTAATGTTCAAAATCATAAGGGACCCTTTATTATTAATAGAACTAGGTTTCATTCGAATCCAAAGGGAATTCTTATTAAGAAGTCACAGCTATCAACTAAGACTTACTAACACCAAAAGTCAGTTAAGAAGACATTTCTTTACTCAACTTATTATTCCTAGGTGGAATACCCTCCCAAGGGATATTGTAGAAGTTAATTCTTTTAATTACTTCAAGACCAAACTTGATAGCTTTCTATTGAACTTGGGTGAAGGGGACTAACACCTGCTTTGACAGCAGATGTATATAAATGGGCTACTCAGCCTTCTGTACATCTATTCTATCCTAATATGACATCCTAGTATGACAGAACTCTGACTAGGCTTTAACCTGAAGAAGACCGAAGATTTGCTGAATGCGGTCGGCCTGTCAGGACTTCCAGCCACCTTTGAACTCCTGGTTTGTGCAGAGACTCTGTAATTGTGACCAGATAGCAATCTGCCTGGAACAGTAGAATTTCTTACATGTAAATGTGCTGTGCTGTTAGTGGGTCATGATTTGGTTCCCCGCTGTGAGCTGAACTGTGTTCTGCTTATTAGAGGCTGCATCCAGCTCCCACAGATTGAACCCGTATGCATCTCCATTAGGCCCGGGCCTTGCCACACTGGCCCAGCCAGACTACCCGCTACACAGAAAAAAAACATCGACGAGAGACCTGCCTGGGGATCATCCCCCTGCTCATGCTTTGAACAGGACCAACACCGTGATGATTCGTGTGGGCCCTGCTACTCCTGGCACTCCAATTCAACAACCTGCTGTCTCAATTTCATCCTGCCTGTGTCCTGTATTGGGTATTGTGAGTAAACATCAGGATAGCTCCTTGCAACAATAGCTAAATCTAAAGTGATGTCATCTGATTGCTTTGTTGTCTTTTCTTTCATGAACTGAGCCCTCCAGCTCCAGATTACAAATAGTGTGTGCTGTGCATGTTGCTTTCTTTCATCACAGGGCCCCAACCAGCTGCGACGCAGGCCTACCTCAGGCAACGGTCCTGGCTAGCCCACCTTTTTCCTACCTGGGTACCCAGAGTGTGCGACTGTGTGGGGACTCTGAAGTGCATGCATAACTGTCTGACTGATTTAGCCTTTAGGCCAATCAACCTGATTACGCCCCTCCCTTGTTCCTCTGAATAAATCAGATCTAACTCTTTTTGCATTTAACTTGACTGTGGTTCCAGTTTGTGTCAAGAGTACTGTACTGTCGCTATTTGCTGTGCATAACCTTGTTTTACAGGGGGTCCCCAGGGTCGAGTTAAAGGAACCAGCCCTGGTGGTAAGTGCAAACAGTGTGGGTAATTGCATGGCGAAGAAGGGTCATTGTGAAGGTGATTATTGTATATTGTTCAGGCCACTAGAAGGGAAAGGGGGGGTTACAGTGTCCTGGAAGGCTGTGCCCAGGTTAGCTTGGCCATTAACAACCCTGACCTCCTGGTGGAGGCACCCGTTTCAGTACTCAGGCCCCTTAACCTGCTACTAGCCAAGCAGGCAGGGATAGTAGCCCTTGGGATAGTGCCACTTAGGGGTTACATTAGCATGTTTTTGGTATCCTATAAAAAATAAATATCAAACTACTGATTTTTTTCTGTCAGCCTTCATGTTTCCCAAGTTACTGAAGTTCCTCCTGTAGCAGTCTATGTGTTGTGGTTTTACATTGTGATCTGGGCAGTGGGCAGAAAGTGTGTACAAGCTGTTAGCCTTCCAGTGCCCAGTCACTGCTAGTTGGCACCTCTGTGGCATCCTATTAAAAAAATGTAAAATAAAAAAATAACATTTTCTTCTTCTGCCAGTCTTCATGTTCCTCAGTCTTGTAGAAGTTATTCCTGAAACAGTCTGTCTGTGTGTTGTCCTGAACTGTGCTTGTGCAGGGTGATCTTGGCAGTGGACAGCAAGTGTGTGCAAGCTGGCAGTTAGCCATTGCATGGCTGATGCTAGTTGGCACCTTTGTGGCATCGTATAAGAAATGAAAAAATACAAGCAACTTTTCTTCTTCCAGTCTTCACATTCCTAAGTTGTTAAATTAAAACCAATAAGAAAACACAATTAACAACAACAAAAAGCAGTTTCCTGTATAAAGTTTTAGGAAAGAAAACAGCAGAGAGGGTAACGAGACGATGACATGGTGGGATCATCTAGTCACATCAAACATAAACCAAAGGAGAGCAGAGTGGGTTTGGTCAGAGACACTCCCTCAAGTGTGGAAGAAAGTAATTAAACATAGGAAACACACTGGAAGTGTTGTAACCTGAACAATCATTGTAGAGAAAAGGAAACAGAAAGGGGTGTGGCAGATAGAATGCAGGCACTGGAGGAGGAGGAGGTGCAAAGTGATTTGAACCAGACTGCAGACAGAGAAGGGCCAGATTTACATTGTCATGGGCCCCATGCACAACTGTAGCTAGCAATCCCCTCTTGTGTCACCCCACCCTTAAAGGTGATGCGGTGGTGCCCCCCCAATCATGTCTTGCAAACATTCAATACTTAAATCAGAGTAACCCATTTTATTTTGTGCCTTATTACAGTTGCTCCTAGTTTCAATTTATTATATACAGCACGATTGTATTAATCAAGGAACTTAGGCCTACATATTTAGATGAGATGTGCGGCGCATCCCTGGATGCACCGCGCATCTCTGGACTTGCATGGGCTGTTGGGAGTGTAGCCGTATTTTATTTATTTATTTATTTATTTCAGTTTAGGATTTAATACCTTTGAGCCAAGGGCTCATTTTACAAAGGTTCCAAGTCAGTCAATACAATAGAAGACATAGCGTAACATAAGATAACATGACATCGCTTTACAAGGGTTACACAGTAATATAGGTAATGTTGAAATAAAAAACAGGGAAAATATTTACAGCATGGAAGCGCTAACAGTGACATCACTCCTTGAGTATGGTACAGCACTTTGAGAAGTGTAGAGTGCTATGCAGGTTCACTACTGAGGGGTAGTAAGATAAGCAGCCAGAGTGGGCTTTGCCAGGGGTGAGGTAGCAGAGAGGAGGGGAGGCAAGCAGGGGGAAGAGCGTAAAGACAGGGAAGGGTGAGGGGACTTAGACTACTGAGAAGTGGCGTGGGAGCTGCCAGGGTTTGTTAGGAGTGTCAGGGAGCAGTGGTGAGAGGAGTAGGGACTGGGGGGGAGGAGTACGAGGGGGTACGGGTGGGGGGGCTGGCAATAGTGGTAGGAGAGAGAGAGGGGCAAGGTAGAGGCATGTGGGTCAGCATTAGATAAAGCAGACACAGACATTTTCGTGGTCCAGGTGAGAGTGAAGCCCAGCTTTGAACTGGTGGAGCTTGTTGCACTCAATTAGGGCAGTAGGTAAGTTCATTGATCCATTTGGGTCCCCGAAAGGAAAGGGATCTCTAAGCTAGCACTGTGTGCTTGAAAGACACCTGCAGACACCCCTTAGTTGCACTTCTTGTGTTGATGGCAGGTTGTGCATTTTTAAAGAGCCTAGAGGTTGAGTTTGGCATGAGACCTAGCACTGATTTTTTTCCCAGCAGGCAAGTCTGGTATTGTGTCCTGAGGTGTAGAGGGAGCCATCCGGTCCCATTGTAGAGGGTGCATGTATGGGTCAGATGGTTTGCCCCAGGATCAAATGGCAGGCCTAGTTGAGGAATGTTTTCACCATTTTTAGGGCGGTATCGGAGCCAGACCCATAGATCACTAGGCCGTAATCGATGGTCGACAGGACCGAACAGTGTGTAATGAGTTTTAAGGCATCCAGAGTCATGGAGTGCCTGTGTTGGTATAGAACACCCAGTTTTGTGTTTGCCGATTTGATGACTTGGTCGATGTGTGAAGAAAATGTGAGGGTGTTGTTCAGGTGTACACAAAGACATTTAAAAGTGCTGACTTGCTCCATGATATCTCCTTAGTGGCTCTTTATCAGCAGCGGACCAAATTTCTTCTTGTTCTGTGGAACTGAGAAGAGCGTGCTTTTCATCTTCTTGTAAATGAGCATTAGTTTAGGCAGGCAAGGCAAGGCAAGGCAATTTTATTTGTAGGGCGCCCAATCCCAGAGGCTCTGGGCACCTAACAATAGTTAAAACAAGACATGATAAAAACAGCATGAATAAATAATACAATAGTAATGCTAAATATAAATATGGCAATTTACAATAGATTAAAAAGGGTGTCAGAATCACACAGCAGGGACAAGCACAGAATGTGCTCGAACAGCTGAAAAAGCCAGGGCAAAGAGGTGGGCCTTTAGCCTCCACTTGAACACCTCTACTGAGGGAGCCTCCTGGACAGAAGGTGGTAGCGAGTTCCACAGGGTCAGCCCAGAAACACTAAATGCCTGATCTCCTGAGGTCTTATGCAGAATCCTGGGAATGTTCAGGAGGCCCCTCGAAGTGGAGCGCAGGGAGCGAGTGGAGGTCACCAGTGTCAGAAGTTCTGACAGGTAACCAGAACTCAGTCAATATAGGGCCTTGAAGGTGCGAAGACCCATCTTGAAAAGGACCCTCCACCTGACCGGCAGCCAGTGCAGAGCCTGCAGGACTGGAGTCACGTGACTGGACCTTGAAAGACCCTTCAGCAACCGGCCGCTGCGTTCTGCACTAGCTGAAGTCTGCAGAGGGTCCCTCCCATGACCCTGAAGTATAGAGAGTTGCAGTAGTCCAGTCTGGAGGTCATGAAAGCATGCAGTAGCATCGGCAGGTCCTCGGACGGAATGAGAAGCTTAATCTGGACAATGTTCTGTAGATGATAGAAACCACTACTGACAACAGATGACACCTGGTCTTCAAAAGTCAATCTGTTAACAAGGATCACGTCCAGATTTTGCACCCTCGGGGCAGCCACCAATGGAGCAGAACCCAGGAAAAGCCCTGAGGCAGCCCCAGGTGGCGGCCCATCATGTCCGTGACCAGGCTTGATCACCAGTACCTCCGTCTTAGACGGGTTAAGTCTCAGCCAGCTGGAAGCCATCCAGTCATTGATTTTAGCCAGACAGTTGTTAAGCACATCAACCGCTCCTAATGTTCCGGGGGCAAAAGACAAGTACAGCTGGGTATCATCTGCATAACAGTGAAACTGCACACTGTACTTTTGAATGATCTCACCTGGGGCAGCATGTATACTGCGAACAACATCGGTGATAAGATCAAGTCCTGTGGCACTCCACAAGACAGGGGCATTGGGGAGGAGGAGAAATTCCCCATCACTACCCGCTGCACCCTGTTTGAGAGATAGGACTCAAGCCACCTGATGACAGTATTGGTGAGTCCACAAAACTCACAGAGACGATCAAGAAGCACAGTGTGGTCCACAGTGTCAAATGCTGTGGAGAGATCAAGGAAAACAAGAACTGACTTGTCTCCTCTATCTCTAGTCCTGAGCAGGTCATTATGCACCCTCACTAGAGCTGTTTCTGTGCTGTGTCTAGCCCAAAAACCTGACTGAAATGGCTCATTGATGTCCGAGGACACCAGGCGATCCTCGAGCTGATGGGCCACTAACTTCTCAACAACCTTGCCCAGATAGAGCAGGTTGGTGATAGGATGGTAATTCTCCAGGATGTCAGGGTCAAGGGAATATTTCTTAAGGAGGGGCCTCACCAGTGCTTCTTTCAAAGCTGCAGGGAGGACCCCCTCCACAGTATAGCACCTGGCAATCCTGGTGAACACCGGGCCAACAGGCTCGACACATCCCATTAAGAAATGCTTCGGGGATGGGTCCAGTACACAAGAAGTGTGCTTCAGCTCTATGATCACCCTAGTCACTTCAGACACCTCCACTAGCCTAAACTTTCCCCAGATAGGTGGAGTGCCTTCTGAGACCTCCAGCTCAACCACTGCGAGGCAAATGCCTCCCTGGCGGGATCCCCAACCAGATGGCTGACACTCTGTTGGAGAAAAACACAGCAAACTCCTCACAAAAGGTGGATGACAATGCTTTTTTCGGCTGCAGACAGGCAGGATGCAAAAGCCTGTCTACAGTCCGAAATAGCTGAGATGGTCTGTTTTTCCCCACGGCAATTTCCCCGGACAGGAATTCTGCCTTCTTATGGGAAATTGCCCCCTGGTACTCCACCTAGTGGGCACGTAGGGCCAGCCTATTGGCCTCCAGCTGGGTCTTCCACCAGCAATGCTCCAACCTCTGACCCTTGATGTTCATCACCTTGAGGTCTCCATCAAACCAGGGGGACCTGAAATGAGAAGATCTGGGGGTTGTATATGAACTGGTGCGAGAGCATCCAGAGCTTTGGAGATCACCCAGTTATAAATGGCCACCGCTTCTCTGGAACCCATCACACATGCCGCATCAACCCAAGATAGGTCATCTAATGCCAACAATCCCTCAGGATGCACACCCTTTAAAGGGCGAAAGCTGACCATCTCTACGGGGGGGGGGGACTACTGGGAGGGGCCCCAAACATGAACTCCACGGTACAGTGGTCAGACCAAGTGACCTGATCAATCTTGAGGTTATCAACCTCAAGACCCAGCTGGAACACCAGATCAAGCATGTGGCCATGCTGCTGGGTCACAGAAGCAACCACTTGTGCCAGGCCCAGTGACTGCATCAACTGGAGGAGGTCATAACCGAAACACGAGGATTCATCATTGATCCAGGCATTGAAGTCCCCCAGGGTTAAACACCTGGGGAACTCCAACACCTGGTCAACAATGAAGTCTGCCATCTTCTGCAGGATATCTCCCCTGCCCCAGGAGGGTGATAAATGAGGAGAATCCTGCAACCTGCACCCGTGTCCCCACGCACAGCAACGCACTAAAAGGATCAGGTGTCGCCAACCAGGTGCACTGTTTATTATGTGTGAACCATGAGTCAAGCTGAGAGAAGGCCACTGATGTGCAGCGCACCCTGACTGCACTGCTGTGCACAATATTGTGATGTGCCTATGCAAATGAGAGGTCCCTCATGCATATTCCGCACATAACAATATCGAGGCCCCCCAAGTGTAAAAATGGCTGGCTGTGCCGGTGCATAGTTATGCTTTTGAAATCCTACTTTAACTCTGTGCAGGGTAAGTTGGTGTCCTATACATAGTCTAGGGCCAGGTACACAGTCCCCATCCTCAGCCCTGACCACCCGTAGAAATATAAATACACCCAATCCCCATTTTCCATAGTGTAGCAGCCCCTTCCCCAGCCCAGATCACTATGAAAATAAAACTAAACCCCCACTCCCCCTTTTCCACAGTGTAGTTGCCCCCCTCCTGAGCCCCAGTCACAGTAATCAGTAGAAATGTCAGAGATCCCCTTTCCCTGGTAGTCTAATGTCTCCCCCTTCCCAAGCCCCGATCCCAGTAATCAGTAAAATTGTTGGCAATCCTCTTTCCTTGGTAGACTAGTGGCTTCCCCTCACCCCATTAACTAGTGACCCACCACCCCACTCCTGACTGGAGCCAGCGACTGGCACTGCCCACCTCACACCACACCAGCCAGCTACTGACTGAACTATACAGGAGTGCTGTACAGCATATAGTACATGTCCATTGGTTGACCGGTCAACCAATGGGAATGTACTATATGCTGTATGGCGCTCCTGTACAATTCAGTTGGCAGCAACCCGGTGTGGTGGGGCTAAACTGTGCCAGTCGCCAAACTCTGGTGGACCAGGAGTGAGGTGGTGGATCACTGGCTAATGGGTGGGGAGACACAGACTACCAGGGAAAGGGATCACTGACAATTTTACTGATTACTGAGATCAGGGTTGGGAAGGGAACACTACATTGTGGAAAAGGGGGATTAGGGATTTTGTTTTATTTTCATAGTGTTCAGGGTTGGGGAAGGGGGGGACACGAGACTACCAGGGGGATCGGGGAGGATCCTTTATTTTTATGATGTTTGGGGCTGGGGGGGGCTGGCCTGGCACATTCTGCCAGGTGCTGCCATGCAAATGAGCCCATAATGGGCATGCAAATGATCCCTTTGTGCCATGGATGCCCAATGGGCTCATTTGCATGTTTGGGCTGAATATCGCCCATAGGGCTGTGGTGGATGCAGGTATGTGCCACACATTCCCCTATGGGTGGTCCCTAGCCCTGCACCATGGATGTGCTGCATGGCACTTGGTGACCCCCTGTTGTGCTCTGTGCATCCAGGGTCCGATATTCTAACAGGTTGCGTGATCTGTTTGGATTGTGCCATCTGTTTGAATATGGCGCCAGAGCTTGCTGGCCCATTTTGTCTGTGCGGTGCATCATTTTGTGCGCACATCTGGCTGGCTCTGAATAAGTGCCCACAAAGTCTAAGACTTGGTGAAAAGGTCCATGCATCAGCTCTTTAAAGGAAATTGTTGGGGTTCTGTTAAAAAATGTAGTATGTGGCCTCCTGATTTAATAGTTCTTCCTAAGGGGTGTCTGATGTCACCATTGTTGTGCTAAATTTTAATATAATGCCCGGCAACGTATTCATGTTTGTGCAGTGCTAGAGTATTTCTTCATGGAGGAGCATTCTGTGATGTCAACACCTCATCAGTGTTCTTACAAGTGAATGGGCACCTGTAAGACCCTGACATCAGTGAGAGTTCCCTGACAATAAGAAGTGTTGCTGTCTAGCTGGATGTTACTGCTGTGCTTTATATAAAAAGTAAGCACAAAAACATAGACTCCACATGGCCCTATAAGAATTGCTAAATCAGGAGTGGGGTTGGTGTGGAATCTACTAAATCTTTAATCTTTAACTCAAAAATTACATTTATGCCTTTCACATCAAATGCCAACTGGATAAGAAAAGGAATTTGGTTTTGTTTTTTGCTTTTAAAACACACTGCTGTATCCCAAAACGCTTTATAATCCACTAACAGGTGGCACTGCGGCAGCACCCACAAGGCATGCAGTTTGAGGTCAGGTAATTGCATTGTGGTTAAAGGATCGCTCTCGGGGGCTAAGTACAGAGAAAGAGTGTATGAGAGAGAGAGAGAGAGAGGAAGTTAAAGCACAGGGAAGTTAAGTGGCTTGCACAAGGTCTCAGAGTAAGTGGCACTGGTGGGATGCAAACCTATGTCTCCAGATTCACAGCATAACATTGTATCCTACCTTATCTAACAAAAAGAACAAGCATTTGTTAATGCCGAATGTTGTCTTGCATTGGTAGTGCAAGAGTTAGACGCATAATAGGAATGGCAGTGAAGTATAGAACCGACGTGAACCCCAGCCCACCCTGCAGAAAGTGACATGCATTGGGGTGTGCCTTTGGGTCATTGGCCATAACGCTAATGCCATTTCACTTCACCCTACTCTGCAGACTCTGACAAGTGTCACATTGTGCCTTGGGGTCATCAGGCCTTATGCTCACTCCATTTAAAAAGGAAGTATCTTGAGATGGGTGCAGCATAGGAGAATGGGGTGAACTTTGGAGCCGAAGAGTCCAAGGCACACCTGGATGCCTGTCCATGGCTGCAGGGTGGGGGTGCAATGGCGTGAGCATTACAGCTGACAATCCAAAGGCACTCCCTGATGCCTATTAGTCTGCACAGGGTGGGATGTTATGGTTAGAAACCCTAACACCCTGGGCCTTTGTTGGTATTCGCACTCCAAATTTTCAGCATAGCCTTTTTGTGACCCCACCTCATGAAAGCATGTGGGACCTCAGCTTATGAACAGTGTCCCTGTGATTTTGATAATGTGTCCCGAACTTTGATTTCCCACAGTGACAACACCATTCTGCACCACATAAAAATGTCAGCTGCACCATTCATAAGGAGGTGTGAAGAGATGGCAATGTTGACAATGTGGAGTGAAAATATTAAAAATGCTTGATTTTTTTTTTTTGTCAACTCTTTTTCCCTCCGGTCACGGATCGGGGGAACTCACTCAGGCATCCAATCCCTTATGCCTGCCCACCTGAAATCCGCTGCAGTCTGTTGCACTTGCTTCTCCCCCCCGCTGCCAGCACCCTCGGTTTAACCCACCTGGGGATGGTAGCACGACTCCAACTTGGGCTCCTTAGAAGGCAGACTCTGGCAGCGGGTAGGGTCGGAGCTGGAGGAGCTATAAGGCCCCAGCTGAGTCGGATCTGGCGCTGGGCGTGGAGGATAGGTGCCGTCGCCTATCCCTCCGATCTGGGTATTTCCATTTTTCTTGGCTAATGTACATTCCCCAATGTGGGACATGCAGTGCCGCTCAGCCCGTGATGAGGGTGCTCCCACCCTCCTTCCAGAAAGCAGCTGCCCCAATGTCAACCCCACTGCTTACTAGTTCAGTGTGTAGCAGTGCTGCCAGTCTCCACCGGGGGCCACTGCTGCACCAGGCTACCCATGGATCCCTCCCCGAGAGAGGAGAGCAGTCCATCGGATGCTTGATCCTCTCTCTCCCCAGCCGACCCCTGGCAGTCCGGACTCATTCCCGAACCCAGGTCGCTGGTGTGAAGTGAGGTGTGGCGTTCAGTGCCTCAAGCCTCAGCGCCACCGGGCCAGACTAAAAATGCGTGATGTTACGAGCGTGCATGAAAACTAGGCAACACATGCTCGTAACAGTCTTTTTTTGAATTCTTTCACCAGATTATTAACATAGGCATTTTGGGATCTTTGCTCATGAACAGTGGCAGTATGATTTTCTTAATTTGTCCTGAACGTTATTTTCCCACAGCGACCGTGCCATTGTGCGCCAGATGTGCAAAACCACATTTCGGGCAGGATGTGAAAAATGACAGCTGTACTGTTCATAAGAAGGTGTGCAAAAATGGCAATGTTGAACATCTGGAGTGAAAATATTAAACATTTTTGACCTTATGACAGTGCGTGAACACTGCGCAACGCACACTTGTAACATAGTCATTTTGTGGAATTTTTTGACCAGCTGTTTAACATAGGCATTTTGGGACCTCTGCTCATGATCAGTGTTACTGTGATTTTCTTACTGTGTCCCGAACATTGTTTTCCTATAGCGACTGCATCACTGTGCGCCGGATGTGCTAAAACACATTTCGGGCAGGATGTGGAAAATGAAGCTGTACTGTTCATAAGGAGGTATGAAATTGGCAATGTTGAAAATCTGGAGTAAAAATATTACAAATTGTCGAAGTTACATGCATGCATGGAAACTGTGCAACGCACACTTGTAACATAGTCATTTTGTGGAATTTTTTCACCAAATTTTCAACATGGGCATTTTGGGACCTCTGCTCATGAACCGTGTCACTGTGATTTTCTTACTGTGTCCCAAACATTGTTTTCCTACAGAGACTGTGCCGCTGTGCACCGGATGTGCAAAAACACATTTTGGGCAGGATGCAGGATGTGAAAAATGAAGCTGTACTCTTCATAAGGAGGTGTGAAAAAATGGCAATGTTGAAAATCTGGAGAAAAAATATTTAAAAATCTCGAAGTTAAAAGTGTGCATGGAAACTGTGCAACACACGCTCGTAACAGTCATTTTATGGAATTTCGTCACTAAATTTTCAACATAGGCATTTTGGGACCTCTGCTTATGAACAGTGTTACTGTGGTTTTCTAACTCTGTCCCAAACAGTGTTTTCCTACAGCAACTGCGCCACTGTGCACTGGATGTGCGAAAACACATTTTGGGCATGATGTGGGAAATGACAGCTGCACTGTTCATAAGGAGGTGTGAAAAAATGGCAATGTTGATAATCTGGAGAAAAAATATAAAAAATTCTCGATGTTACAAGCATGCATGAGAACTGTGCAACGCACGCTCATAACACAGTCATTTTTTGGAATGTTTTCACCAAATTTGCAACACAGGCTTTTTGGGAGCCCTCCTCATGAACAGTGGCACTATTGTTTTGTTAATCGGTCCTGAAAGGTGATTTTGCGCAGTGACCATGAAGTCACCTTTCAGGACTGAATAATGCTATGACAGTGCCTGAATTCATGAGGAGGGGTCCCAATAACTCCATGTTGAAAATTTGGTGCCAAAATTCCCAATTATGCCCAAGATATGCACCAAAGTTGAAAAAATCCCTATTTATGCCATTAAACAGCTTACCGGCATTTCTTCAGTTCGCAGTCAGCTTTGAAGAGTTCAGACATGTTTTCGGTCCACCGAAGATTGTCGCGCCGGGCTCCGGAGGTAAGTATAGGGTGAGGGGGGATGTGGGGAGGTGAGGTGCACAGAGGGTGGTTGCAAATTGGGGGTGGGGGCTGCCAGCAGCCAGTGAGGGACTGTTTCCTTTGTTTCAGGTAAAAAAAAAATCACCACGGACCATTTTATGTTTTTTATTTACTGGTTGTGGCCACACTGGTGTGGGCTCCCACTGTGGCACATTGGTTGGGGGGGTCATGTCACCCACACTGGGGTGGGCTCCCAGTGTGGGCATGGCACACAATTGGGGGCAACACCAGAAAAATGGCATGTGGGTTAACATGCCCCGTCAGCAAGGATGTCTGCATTTGGAGGCATGATGCCGAGAGGATTGGGCACCCCCTTGGCACACCACAGCAGGAAAGGGGCACATATGCTGATAGGGGGTTGGGCACCCCTGAAGTTGGCTACATAGGGACTGTGAGGGCGGGCGGTGAGCCGCCACCCACCACGTTTATTGAAATGTTACACTGCACAAGGCATGCCCTGCAATGAGGTGGAGCTCCCTCATTGCAGCGGCTAAAACGTTTGAAGGTGGTGGCATGCTTTTGCACTGCTGTCATAGATACCATACAATCTAATTTGTGCCATGGAGCCCAGCCTGAAAAAGCAGTGGTGCCACTGGCCACAGCATGACCGCTCCTCCAAAACCTGCTATTCCAAAGTTACGGCAACATGTTTCTTGCACAGTCGCAAGACAAGATAAAAATGACATCTAGCTGATGGAGGGCTCTGATCTGTAAATGTCACAAATCACAAATGGGCAGACAGACACATTAACACTGCTGATAATAACAGAAATTACAGGAATCAGGAAAATTCTATACCTTTTGCTGCTGCCCGCTGCTGTGTGACTCCCTCACCCATCCTCATTCTCTGATCTCCTCTGCTCCTAGCAGTCTGCTGTGCAGACCTGAGTCAGCACTGACTCTTGTGTCTCACCCAGCTGCCCTTCAAGGCCCTCTGCAGACCACACAAGCCCGCCGATCCTTGACCTATGACCAGGACCCATGCTACTGCTGTCAATGAATGTCCCCCATGCTCACTCACTTGCCCTCTCTCCCTCCCTCTCTCTGTCTCCCCACCAGCATGCCACTACTAGTATTTACACACATTGCATCTATAACATTTGTAAAAGCCATTAGCTCTAGTAGGTAACCATGTATGACAAACATTTTTATCCTTTTTCATACAACTATGTACAAGTTGTTCTTTCAAGCTAATAGCTTTTGAAAATGTTACCCTTGGTTTCATACCTACTGCATCACTAACCTGGCTATCACTTAACAAAATAGGCCAATTCTAATAGATAATATTACCAACACATCCAGCTAAATGGTTATATTGGGTAATAAAGGTGCAAGGTTGGTGTTCTGAATTAATTTCTCCATTTTTTTCTTTCAAAAGACTATCTCACGAAATTCTACTCACTTTATCCTTTGTTTGTTCTAATAGATGTAAATCATAACCCCTTTCTAAAAATCTTTCGATCAAATCATTTGCTTGTTCAGCAAATATAGAATCTGAACTACAGTTTCTCCTTAAACGTAAAAATTGGCCATAAGGGATAGAATTCTTTAGGCCAGGGGGATGGGCACTACTAGCTAATAAAAGAGAATTAGTGGCAGTTGTTTTACGAAAACAGCATGTTTCTATTATACCAAGTTCCTTACAGTTATAGTGGTAGGTAAAATTTATAACATAGAATTTATTTGAAGAGGGCTCAGCAATATTAACAATTTTGAATGTCCTTTTATACACTTTTTAGGTGTTATTATTATTAATGGGTATATGGTTCTTTAAGAAATGCTTGTCTCCATGTGCTGTAAGTTTTAATTGATATGATTGTTAATGAGCGACACTATTGAAATGTTGTCTTTCCATGCTAGCACCACCCCCTGATGAAGACTTGTTAAGAGTCGAAGCGCTGGGCGTCTAGTTGCTGTTTGTATTTCTGCTGTGTGTTTACTTTTGCTTGTACTTTTATATTTCATCAGTAAAAAGAAAATATTTTGCAGAAACACACTTGGTGCTGCTTCGTTTTTGTGCCTTAAGGAGGGAACAAGACTGACAACATCTGGAAGAAGAATAAGAACAAGATGAATAGGGGACTCTGAGAGGCTTCTGGGGAAAGGAGAGGCCCCAGGCTCTCACGCGCTTTCTCTGTTCTGTGGGCTGTTGAGTTCCTTAAGTGTCAGCACAGACACAAATTGAGACAGACTGTGAGCAGGGCATCTAAAGGCAGGCCCATGCTGGAGGTGGATAGAGCTGGTGGACATCTCATGGTGGAAAGGTCTGTTATGCCAGAAGTAGGTGTCAGCTGTGGCTTCCCAGGTCTGAAAAGTGTGAGCAAACTTTGAACAGGACTGTTGATCCAGGTCCAGTAGTAGGTACTACAGCATGGTGCCAGGTTGCCTTTGATCTAGAGGTTTGGAAGCCAGGATGTGTGAGTCGGATTGTGACCACTACAGTCTGGAACAAGTGGAAGGAGGTCAGAATAGCATGCAGCTACTATGCCGGTTCAGCATGGAGCAGATAGAGGAAGCTTGCCAACATTGTAGACACTTTGTGGGAGCTGAGATCCAGCAGCCTGCTACATTAGGAGGAGCCATCTGGCCCAGGAACCATGAGTACGCCACAGTGTGGCATTGTTTCAAGGGATAGCACCTGTTGTTTCACTGTATTTCTGAATTTGGATTACAAATACCTCATTCTGAGTGTTTTTCTGCCATTTAAGAAACTGCATGGCCTGTGGGGTTTGGGGGATTGAGCATGTTGCTCTGTTTAAATTGCAGCAATGCTGGCAAAAATGCAGCAACATCTATGGGCCTGCAGCGATTCTACACCTGTGGTTCCCACGGGCTTAGTTAAGGGAGTTCCCATTTGGGTCTATTTAAAACCTGGTAACAGGTGGGAAGGAGTAGATCTGGCCCAGCTAGGAGGGCACCTAAGAGGGCCGTGTTTATCTGCACTGACCCTCTTTCTTGCAGGTGGTCTGCTGTTAACAAAGCTGTGTTATTCCATTAAACTTGGGTTGATTATTGACTTCCTCTTTGGAAGAGAAATTAGTGATTTCCTTACTGAGCCCACCAAGAACCAAAGCCCTTGTGGCTTGGTCAATTAAAGTGTCTCCAGCATTTGCCCCTGAACCACAATTTAGCAGACTGCACTGGTTTAGCCATGTGCACAGCCCTGGCATACTTTGTTGCAGGGTCTGCCACAGACTGGAGGCAGAGGTGTGATTCACTGCAAACAAGTTTGCTGAGTAAAAGAGAAACTGTTATTGTGTGAAATTTTGCTGTTGTGTACTGCAACTGGCGTTAGACATGTCCCAACCAGGGGTAGCAGCTACCTCACAGTTACCTCGGATGGGGGGAGGTGTGAGATGACCTGTCTTCAGGAACGATTCCTTTGATGGAGAGAATCGAGAGTAGACTGATTGACTGGAGAAATTTGAGATCGCAGCCAAGTTGAACAAATGGGATGCAGTAGTTAAACAGAAATTTATGGGACTTTTATTTCAGGGACAAGCCTGTGAAGTGTATCGGGGACTGGAGTCTGACATTAATAAAATTATACTGTTCTGACCATGGCCATGAAACAGTCCCTTGAACCTACTGAATGTGCTGATCAAGAAAGAACTGCCTTTTTCAATGGGAGGGAAAAGGGGGGAATCTGCTTGAGACGTTGGAGAAACCCTGCAGCACCTGGTAGTCAAGCCTTTCCAGACACTGGCTCAGCCATCCAAGACCTGCTGGCCTGAGACCATTTCTCACACGGAAAGTGGGGAGCTCTGTTTCCAGTTATACCTACAGAAATCCTCGGGGCAAGAACAAGCAATCCTGTATGCTACCGAATTGGAGGTTGTGCAAAATGTAGATTTTTCTGAGACTCAGAGTTCCCAGCTTCGGACCTATGAAGTGCCACCAGAGACTGTAATTCTTTTTTTTTTGCTGTATTTCTTCATGCTCCCCCATTCCCTCACCCTGCCACTCCTTTGGGCTGCCTAGGACTTCCCCAACCAGCCAATCGCCACTGTCACCATTCTCGACATCCCCATGCTGTGGCCCCAGCTGACCTGATGTATCCCTTCACAGGGGGCTCCCCATGGAGAGGGTGCTGGAAGGGGAGATTTTGCCCAGTGTCATTCCTTTGACACCAGGTGTGCACACACTGAGGGATCATCTTGGACACTTCTGGGCTGTTTGACAAGAAGGGGCAATGGCCGCTGTCATCCAGTCAGCTGAGTGGGCATTTTTCATTTCTTCCCCAATCCACCCACCTCCCATGTATTGGTCTGGTCGTGGCAGCATCCTGGGGGTGGGGGAATTCAGTGGCATGTCAAGGTCGCACACCGCCAAGAATGCCAACTGCAAACCACCACCAGGAGCCACCTAACAATGACTCTTGACCATCTTAACCCCCCCGGGAGGGAAGCATCCATAGGATGCTCTAAACTCCCTGTCTGCAGGTCTCTGCTCCTGATGACTGGGCTCAGGGCATGAACCTGGGTAGCCAGTGTGTCGAGTGGACACCCATCACTCGGCGCCACAGAGCTGGTAGAGACTGTAATTCTTAAAGAACTGACTGAAGCCATCATTGAGGTATGAGAAGAAACTGCAGTAGCTCACATTGCTCTGCACACTGAAGTAAAAAAATTGAAAGGGAAGCTAGAGACCACTGGGAATCCACAATCAGTGATACCGGCTGAGCAAAAGAGACCTTGGGGAAACCCACATCCTAAGTTGGATGGTTTACAAAATAGAAGGCAGGATGATCGGGTATGTCGGAGGTGTGGAAACCTGGGCCACTATGAAAAACAGTGTCCCCACTGGAGAGGATCTTTGGGACCTGGAGCTGCATGGGCTTCAACTGAGGACCAGATGTTGGACAATGGACAAAGAGATGCCCCTCAGCAAATTGTGATCCATACTACACTGGGACTTGACTACTATCTTCTTGGGGAAATAGAAGGTGTCTCTTACAAGTTTTTGGTGGATTCTGGTGCACAGGTATCCATGGCTTATGGCCAATCCAAAGTTTACAGCCATATGAAGGAACAGCCTGCACAGTGAATGGAACTGTCCGCAAAGTGTTGGGAGTGTGTCAAACAGTGATTGACCTAAAGGAGCTGAGATTAGTCTGTGAATTCTTAGTAGCTGAAGACAAGACCTAAACTGCACTACTTGGGACTGACTGGTTGTGGCAGTGCATAGCAACAATGAAACTTTGTTGAAGGTGCCTGTACTATATTGAGGAGGAAGTTTCCCCTGATGTCTGACAGTGAAGGGATGGAAGTCTGCGAGATTGTGGCCAGTAACTATGTGACTCTTCCACCAAGAAATGATGTGATCATCCCTAGCCAGGTTGGAGGAGGTGAGGCTGAAGATCAAGAAGGGCTTGTGGAGCCTCAGCAAAAAGAAAATCACAACTTCCTTGTAGCTTGGTCAATGAGTAGAGTAAAACTGGGACAAGAGCCAGTACGGGTTGCCAATGCGACAATGGAACTGCAGACCATCTATCAAGGGATGGTGATTGGCACCTTCCACTGGGAGTTGATAACATTGCCTAAAGAGTCAACCACAGTTTAAGGCTTACAGACCAAACCTCCAAGAAGTCCAAAAGCAAAACAAGTGCTGGGTTGGACAAAACAGACTTTATTTCAGAAACTCCAACTTGAGGAATGAGAACTGATGCCAGTGCAGGTGTGAGCAGCCTAAGCTGTGATGATATGGGAGTGCGCTGATGTATTCAGTAAATAGGATCATGGCCTGGGATGTACTGGGCTAACCAAGCATTGGATTGACACTGGAGACACCAGTCTGGTCAAGCAAGGACCTCAGAGGATCCTGCTTCATTATCAGGGAGAGTTTGAAAAAACTACTGCAACAGATGAGTGAGCAGGAAGTTACTCAGCCCTCCACAAACCTGTGGGCCACCTCAGTAGTCCTGGTATGGAAGATAGATGGGGGTGTATGAATGTGTGTGGACTATCAGTGCCTGAATGAGGTTACCACGAAGGATGCATACCCACAACCTCATATTGATGATACCCTTGATCTGTTGCCAAAGGCTCACTGGTTTTCCACCCTGGACTTGGCTAATGGGTACTGGAAAGTAGAGGTGCTCTGAGGACTGGCCAAAGATGGCATTCACAACCAAATAAGGGCAGTTTTACTTTAACATCATGTCATTTGGATTCTGTAATTCTTCTGGGATGTTTCAATGCCTGATGGATGTTGTGCTGGTAGATTTACAAGGGACATCATGCCTAGTATACTTCAATGACGTAATAGTCATTGGCAGGACTTTTCAAGAGCATCTTCACAAGACAAAGGCAGTTCAGAGGAAGCTAGAGGCTGTGAACCTGAAAGGGAAACCATCTAATTGTAACCTCTTCTGCAGCAAAGTGAAGTATTTTGGACACCTAATCTCAACAGATGGAGCAGGAACCAACCCAGACAAAATGGAGGCTGTGTGGTTCTGGCCAGAACCTCATTTGGTGATGGAGGGGAGGAGCTTTTTGGGACTAGCTTCATAATACAGAAGGTTCATTGGAGAGTTCACCACCACTGACCAGCTATTGTACAAACTCAGAGAAGGGGGCGCAATTCACCTGGTTAAACTTCTGCTATGAGGCCTTTGTGGAACTGAAATGATGACTGATTTCTGCACCAAGCCTAGCAGATCCCGAACTGCAGCTGCTGTTTATCCCCAACATTGATGTCAGTAAGGTGGTCATTGGAGCAGTGTTGGTGCAGGTAGTAGGTGGCAAGGAGAGAGTGGTCGCCTATGCAAGTCAAGTTCTAACCAAGTTGGAGTGCAAGTCTGCTGCAACAAGAAAATAGCTGTCACCTGTTATAACCTTTAGTCACCATTTCTGCCACTTCTTGATTGGAAAGATGTTCACGCTAAGGATGGACCATGGCTCGCTCCGCTAGCTACACAACTTCCACAAGCCTGAAGGACAGCTTGCTCATTGGTTGGAACAGTTGGCACAGTTTATTAAATCATACATCCCCTGAGAAAACAGCATAATAATTCAGATGCTGTATCCAGGAGGCCGACATTGAGTGCAACAACACCAGGAGAGGTCCTGGCCCTGGGTTGTGCTGAGCCCCTGACCCCTGCCAGTACAGAAGAGAATGCAGAATGGCCAAGTTTTTTTTTGTCAATTCTATTTATGCTCCGGTGGGACCAGGGAATCTCTCCGGAGCACCCACGTGACCTTCTGCCTCTACTCCCAGCCTGAAACCACCCTTCCACCGGTCTCCTTCCCTGGTCTCATGGACTCATCTAGCCCCCTGGATCACCCCCCCAGGGGAGGGCCTGCCTCACCTAACTGGCAGGCTTTCTGGGATTAGAGGGACAGTTCTGGGCCAGGTGGGGGAGCCGGGAGATCTGGTGAAGGGTTGGTCTGGCAGCAGGATGTGGACATTGGTCCCCAGGGTCTCCTTTACCTCTTCTGGTCTGCCAGGGTTTTTCCTTGGTGCTCCTCACTTGGAGCACAGATATGCAATGACGTCTGAGTACCTACGTGCTGATGTCCACCACCGCTCTGTCCCCCTAATATTGGCAACGCATCATACAGGGTTCCCGATCTCCACTGGGTGCCGCTGGTGAGCGGCGCGAGCCCCAGTACCCACCCCTGGGGAGGAGAGCAGTCCTTCAGACACTCAATCCACTCCCTCCCCTACTGACCCTCTATGACCTGAATCTGTTCCCAAACTCGGGTTGCCGGTGTGGCACAAGGTGTGGCATCCAGCGCCTCAACCCTCAATGCCACCGGGCCGGCTAAGAATGGTCAAGTTTGCTGGACCACTACAGAAAGTTAGAGTGGTTACTAGATTGATGTTCTTGTTGTAGAAAGGACTTACAGCATTCCCTGAAGGAGCCCAACATAATCCCAAACTTCGCAAGTACCAGGTGATGTGGCCTTATATCCAGATTCAACAAGGACTTTTGGTGCTAAAGGCTGAAGATAAGTGGAGGAGGCCTGATCACAAATACATAGTAGTCCTCAAGGTGGTGATTTTGGAGATCCTTCAAGCATTACATGACACTGCCACAGGGGGACTCTTGGGGGTAGAGAAGCTCATACAGAAAGTGCAAGTCAGGTAGTACTGGCCAAGGTAGAGGAAGACCATTAAGGAGTGGAATAAAGCCTGCCTGATTTTTAGGTCCCAGAAAGCTGTAGTTGTTGCCTCTAGAGCTGCCATGGTTTTGTCCCAAACTAGTCAGCCCTTACAGGCCCTTACAGAGGGTAGGCATGGATACCCTGGGCTCCTTGCCACTGACCACTAGGAAAGACAGGTACTGTATATCTTAGTAATGGTGGACTATGTCACCAAATGAGCTGAAGCCTACCAGACTGCCTGATCAGGAGGCACAAATAGTTGCTAAGGTTTTTGTGGAACAGTTCTTTTGCAAATATGGGCCCCCCAGATCCATCCATATGGATCATGGGTGGAACCGTGAGTTCAGGTTGTTCCAAAAGGTGTGCTAACTCCTAGAAGTGCACAAAACAAGGACCACCCTGTACACCCTGAGTCAGATTGACTGGTTAAGTGATTGAACCACACGCTCTGAGCCATGCCATCCTCTTTTATGTAGGATAATCAGCTTGAATGGGAGAGTCTGCTGCTGTACATCACTGGGGGGTTGCTCAGCATGGTGCTTGAGATATAGTGTAGTGTCACAGGAGTGAGGGGATCCAGCACTCTGTCCAACAGATGATGTAGTCAAGATGTAATGCTTCAGTTTCATCTGTTGGACAGAGTGCTGGATCCCCTCCCTCCTGCCCTATGTCATGCTGGCTTACAGAAGTGTACAGTCTAGAATGGGATACGCCCATTTATGGTGATGCTCCTCCTGAAATCACATTCCTGGTGGAGCTGCTCAATAGGGCAGATGTCATGGAGAAGTACCCTGATCCCAATGATTGTGTGACTAAAGTGGCAGGGTACCTCAGTATGGAGGCTGCAATGCTGCAGCTGTAGAGGCACCAAGAGAAGGCCACAAGTAAGCAGAGAGAGCAGTATGATCTTAAGGTAACTAACCAAGTATATGCAGATGGGGACTGGTTGTGGGTTAAGAATCAGAGTGATACAAAGGGTGTTTGCTCTAAGTTGCAGCCATGGTCCACGGGCCCATATCAAGTGATTAAGAAGTTCTCTGATGTGTCGTATGAACTGTTATCTGTAAATGGCAGACATACTGTAAACATGAATTATAAAAGACTGAAACCTTATCATGGGGCCAGACCCACTGAGGGGACAACTGTGTACTGAATGACATCTCCCACCCGAAATGCCACTTAAAGTGGCCAGGTGGCCACCAAAAACAAGGAGGCCACAACAGCACTGCCAACAGAGACGGGAACCATTACAGAAACCATGGCCTCCCCATTTTCTGCACAGTGAAGACTCTGAAGCTGAGGACAAAGAAACTGGTCAACCCGGAAAGATGACTTCCCTAGTAGTCCTGGTGCAGTGATTGGGCCCCCAGTACCTGAACAGGAAAAGACACTCCCCATTACTGAGAAAGAAGCTGACCCTGCTGATCCTGGTGAAGGTCCCAGTGGGGGAATGGTGACAGATAACCCTGTGCTAACAGTGGACAGAAGTGTTGCCAGACCACAGAGAGTGCATGGGGTTCCTTGTTGGCACAAAGACTATGTTATGGACAGTGACTCAGACACCGAGTTGTGTCATCTGGATGCAGGGATGCATCCTCATATGGGAGAGGGTAGTGTAATGGACCAGCTTGGGTGGGCTCACTGCACACCTGGAAATCTTGCAAGGTAGGGGACTCTGAGAGGATTCTTGGGAAAGGAGGGGCCTCCGATTCTGTTACCTTTTCTCTGTCCTGAGGGCTGTTGAGCCCCTGGAATGACACTCCAGACACGAATTGAGATAGACTATGAGCAGGGCATCTAAAGGCAGAGCTGTGGAGATCTTATGGTGGAAAGGTCAGCTGTGCTTGAAGTGGGTGTCAGCTCTGCCTTCCCAAGCCTGGAACGCAGTGAAGAAAGTATGAACAGGGCTGCTGATACAGGTCCCATAGCAGGCACTACAGCATGGTGCTGGGCTTCCTCCGGCCTAGGAATTCGGAAGTCAGGATGTGTGCAGGTCAGATCATGGCCCCAGCAGTCTAGAATGGGTGGAAGTAGGTCAGAAGAGCCTGCAGCCAGTACCCAAGGTAGCCAGTTCAGCATGGAGTAGAGAGAGGAAGCCTGCCTGCATTGTAGACACCCTGGGGAAGCAGAGATCCAGCGGTTTGGTGCATTAGTAGAAGCCATCCAGGTCTGGTAACCATGAATATGCCACTGTGCAGCATTGTTTCAAGGAACAGCACCTGTTGTTTCACGTTGATCAGAATTTGGATTGCAAATACCCCATTTTGAGGAGTTTTCTACTATGCAACTGAGCATGTTACTCTGTCTAAAGTGCACCGGTGCTAGCTAATGTGCAGCAACATCTATGGGCCTGCACTGATTCTACACCTGTGGTACCCAGGGACTGAGTTAAGGGAGCTCCTATTTGGGTCTTTTTTTAAACCTGGGACCAGGTGGGAAGGGGTAGATCTGGCACACCTAGGAAGGCAGTAATGATGACTGTTTAAAGTTTATCTTTGCACTAACTCTCTTTCTTGCAGGTGACCTGTTGTTAATAAAGATGTGTTATTCTGTTAAACATGGGCAAGTTATTGACTCCCCCTGTAGTAAAAAAAAATTAGTGATTTCCTTACTGAGCCCACCAAGAGCCAAAGCTTTTGTGGCTGTCAATTGGGGTATCTCCAAAACATGTCCCTGGACTCCAATTTACAGGACTGCACCGGTTTGCTAAAGGTGGTGGCAGTGCCATGTGCATGGTCTAGGCACAACTTGCTGTGGGGTACATCACAAAAAAGTGCTTTTCATATACACTGTACCCCCAAATTCTTTACCAGCAATGAGAGACTGGTAGTGGAGTGTCTGTAAATGTGTAGTGGCAGAACTTTTTACATATCAACTCTCTCACACAGACAGTTGTACGAACCAGTGTTTTGGGAAGAAGAATGCTTGCCAGCACACCGTAGAAAATCCCCTACTCTTGCAAAACATGCCTTGGATACTTTTACTTCCACCTGGACTGCATCAGAGATGAGCAGAAGGGACTTTAGTTTACTGTCTCATCAGAAGTATGGCATTCTACAACAGTACAGCATCCCTCTGATACTGCACTGGGTTGTCAGTGTTGATGGCATGTGTCCAGTCCCGGTGTGGGACTAGAACACATGACCTACTGGCACAGAGGTGGATGTGCTACCAAATGATCCATACTTACATCTACCATGAAAAGGCATTTGCTGAAGTCCCTCAGATCTCAGTATGTGAAGACATGGCATCATCACAAACAGCAAGGGGAGGAGAATGTTACAGGACTGGGAAGAGAGGAAGAGGAAGAAAGTCCTTCAAGTGGTAGCCGAAGCACAACTCAAACATCTTCCGTTCATCAGTTCTTTAGCCCAGTGACTCCCACATCTCCGAGGGGCTACAAATCCCCAGCACTTCAACCTCTAGGGTTGACAAAAGTAGGAGCCAACCATCAGTTTTAGGACACTGGTCGAGACCTTGGAAATGGGCCAGAAATGCAAAGCCAATAGACCTGAGGTGAAAAAGTTAACAACAGGTTTTTTGGAAATGCTATCCCCTGATTTGTTGCCATTCTTCTTTGTGAGCAATGCAGGTTTTTTATCACTAATGCAAGTTGCAGTGTCATGGTATCAGGTGTCCAACCGTACCTATTTTTTTGCATATCGGGTCTTCCAGATTTGTATCAGAGTGTCTGCAAGACTGTCTCATGCTCTAAAAACATAATTTGTTCCAACAGTCCACATCACCACTGACATGTAGACCACTGGTCAGACTACTCAGGGCTAGAAATAATGGGCTTGAGGGTACATTTCCTTCAGAAATGCATGTGGTACAGATTACATTTCTGGGGCACAATGATACATTTCCACATAGAAAATAATATTGTTTTAGAAAACACAGCAAAGCACAAAAACATATATATATATATATATCTCTCTAATGGGGCCAAACTTCCTGTCTAAACAACACAACCTGTCATGCGGTTACTGGGGAGTGAAGGGAGGCTTAACTTGTGTTCATGCACCGCTCAACTGGGTTTTCTAAAGCAATATTATTTTCTATGTGGAAAAGAATCATTGTGCCCTGGATGTTCAGGCAGTACCTTTACCCTGCTTTGTTTACTGCAAGGCCTTTGTTCGGTTTTCCTCCCAACAAAGCCACAGGACTTTTGCCCCTCACACTCTGCCAACAACTTTGTTCTTAAGCCTTCAGGCAGGACGTTTTGCCTTTTTTTTTTGTGTGTGCGTGTGTGTGTTCAGGCAGGACTTTTTACCCTGCTTTATTTTGTGCACAGCTGTTGTTTTTCCTCCCAACTTATTGTGCCACAGTTTTAAGGACTTCTCCCTCACACAATGCCAACTAGTAAGCCTTGAGGCAGGACGTTTTGGCCCCCTAATTGTTTTTTTTTGTACAGGTAGGAGAGGTTTCCTCTTCCCTTTTTCTACAGAGCTTTTTTTTTTAAGGTTTTTTTTTTTCAGTATCAAGACATGCCACAGACAGAATTTGTTCCCCGAGGCTCAGTCTCTTCCACACGTATGCTGAGATTGCACGTTTTTTCCCTGATCTCATTCCCTATCTCTGTCCAGTTGTTTTTTCCCCTCGGATTACTATGTGTTTCCCCCCCAAAGGAAAAAAAAAATACCCCCCAGTGCCTGAGTTTTTTCCCTACAAGATCCACAAATTTAGTGGAACATAATGAAATCAATTAATTTTATAAAGCTTTTTACCATAAGTTTGCAGAACGTGCTATAGAGATCCTTCTTTTCGCTGTCTGCCAACTGAGTACTTCCTTACCCCTCGGTCAGCACAGCAAGGAAGGATCACAATTAGCCAATCGGGAGGCATGGTGCAGTTACATGCTTCACTTCTGTATGTGAAGGACCCCATAGCTGTCCGTGGTGCCCAATTCCAACCTGCCTTGCAATACTACTTGAGGACCATCACCCGAAGCTAAGGCCGCAGCAAAGAAGACACTCCGGCCCCAGCCCAGAATGGAGAAGGTAAGAGCCGCGCTGCTCCCTCTTGTGAGTGTGCAATGGGATGCTCCACTCTCACTACTTTTCTGGGGACTCCGTGACCATGCAGTCAGCTTGCTGCTCTATACTGCCACTATGACCGCGCAGTCAAAGGAATTATTGTTAACCACTGCTTGGTTTTCCATTTCCAGATGAAATGCAGAAAGGCAAGCTACATTCTCAGTACCCTTTCTGCATTTCCACGGAAATACGGAAAGCCTATATTTCGAGCCCTGCTGCTAATTACATGGCAGTGACTTCCCATTAGGTCAGTTCCCCTTTATCATCTCGTTCACCTCCTCCTGTGGGTTAAATGCCAGTGGCAGTGGTAACAGTAGCTGCAAGCCACTGGGGCTCTCCAATCTTCATAAACAGGCAGGTTTATGTATTGGTGGCTTTGACAATGACCATTGTGTGGAAACAAATTTGTTGAATGGCTGACACCACACTCATTAAAACCAAGTTTTTTTTTTTAAATCTCTGTTTATTCCACTGTACCAGCCTGCCATCTCCGACCCATTGGGAGCCCCTAGGCAGACATCCCTCTGCCATCCACCCTACCCGAACGACCCCTAGAACCTCATGGAGCTACAGCTTACCCCTTGAGCGGGGATGGGGCAGAGCCCCTTTTACCCCATACCTTATGTTTCCTCAGTCCAGGGCTGTCAAGCGGGTGAAGGCACAGTGAGGGCATGTCTCTGGAGCTCCGTCTTCCCAGTGATGGCAGGCTATTTTTCCTCTTTCTCCCTCCCCTACAGCACAAGACCCCTGACGTCAGGGTGCAAGGTGCCGATGTCACGCTGTATAGCGGCCGCCCATCCCCTACCATTAGGGGGCTTGCAGTATTCCGAGCCTCCGCTCAGAGTCAGACAAGTGTGCAGGCTATGGCCTCAACCCTCCCTGGAGTAGGTGAGCTGTCATGGGACGCTCCAGCCTATCTCCCCATGGCCGACCCACCAGCAACCCAAGTCCACTCCTGAACCCGGGTTGCCGGCGTGGAGTGAGGTGTGGCATCCAGTGCCTTAACCCTCAGTGCCACCGGGCTGGCAAAACCAAGTTTTATAGCATCAGGGCCTCCTTGTGGTTTATACTGACTTCTTTACTTTTGCGTATTTTGCACTCTTGGTGTTTGAATAAATAATTTGTGCAGCAGCTTTTGTTCTGTGTGAGTGTGGTTCTTCAAAGAAGATTGATTGACTCAGCCAGGGCTGGCTGCCCCATGATCCAACATCCCCTGATCTGCTAATGCATCAACAACTTTCTAGGGTGAGTACCTTATAGCATCAGATATGCAGAGAACATTTTAAAGGCTGTTAAAGATGGGGATGATCAACATGTTCCATGTTTATGAAGAAGCCAGAAGGGGAAGGAAACTTATTCATATCAGTGCTTTACAGTAACTGGTAATTGCTATTTTTGTTATTAAACTTAGATTGTGGGCTTTTAATGACACTGTAATTTCTTTGCTGTCTTTACTTAGAATTGTTTTGGGCTGTTGAAAATTTAAAACATAGTGTTGGTGTATTTCTTTGCTGTCTTTAATTGCTTCAAATTTTTGCTCCCCCCCTTCCCCCAACTCTTAATTATATGCCCTGTTGAATCTGATTGACAGGAGCTAAACACAGGGGATAGTAGGGGATGTGGAGTAGGAGGGGCATAAGGGGAAGAAGCCCACCCTCAGCACGACAAGTGTTTTGACTTATTTATTTATTTTCTTTTTTAAAAGAAAAGTATCTGAGGATCAGTGGCAGGATTTTTAGGACAGTAAATTAATAAAAAGGGAACTAGGAGAGCTTCAGTAACAGACAAGTAGTGGAATAGCAGTACAATTGCAGTATAATGTGGGGAGTGGTGCAATGCAGTAGCTGTGGGGCAGCCATATTCAGGCAGACCTCTGGACACTGAGTGCTGCCCTATCTGCATGCATCTCTCTGGACTGCGGGATGAGGTAGCCAGACTCAGAGCGGAAGTAAACTGGGTCAGGAGTACCATCACCCCTATCCAGAGACCACCCAGTCCAATGCCGCTGCCTCAAAGGATGCCGAGAACGAGGAGCACTTGGATGACAGTGGGCTCAGGGCAGGTTGAGACAGTCAGGCAGAGGCACATCCCAGATCCTATTCCACTTAAGAACTCATATACCACACTGGCAAATGGGGGCAACCAAGCAGAGGTACCTAGAGAAGTGGAAGGAAAGGATGTGGAGGTTAGCCAAGGAGGTGAGCTCAGCGGGGAGAGCAGTGGACCCCAGAGGAGGAAGCGAATCCTGGTGGGGGACTCCATCATAAGACGGATCCAGCTAGGAACACAGGAGGGGGAGGGGGAGGACCAGGAGGTGAGGTGCCTACCAGGTGTCACGGCACGGAGGGATGGAAGGAAGATCCTGGGGATCACTGGGAAGGCAAGACAGGAGGGTGAGCTGGATGTCATTATCCACCTAGGTACTAATGATCTGGCAAATGGGGAGCCAAAGGAAGTTTAGGAAGAGTTTAGGAAATTGGGGAAGGGTCTCAAGCAAGTAGCTACTTCTGTCACCCTCTCAGAAGTACTACCTGCGAGAGGCATGGGAGAGCATAGGGGTGCATGCACCAGGAACTTTAACTTATGGTTGAAGAACTGGTGCTGTGAGGAAGGGTTTGGATTCATTAGTGACTGGGGATCCCCTTGGAGGGATGGAGGTTTGTTCAAGCGTGACGGCCTGCATCCATCCTGGAGGAGAATCCAAGCACTCAATGATAAGTTTAAATGCTACATTGACAAGCATTTAAACTAGCCAAGGGGAGTGGCAGGCCAGCAAGGAGGTTACCTACTTGCTCACCCCCTCACAGCTAGCAGTAGAGCTAGTGAACCGGAGGAGTGGATATCTCAACAAAGCAGTGTGCAAAAGATGGAGATTAGCGCCCAAGAGGTGGATAGGAAGAAAAGGGGCAAAAATCAGCAGAAGGGCAGACAGCAAGGAGAACCAGGGATAAAGGACAACCAGGGAAGGGGCTGGAGTAGAACAGCTAAACAGTCTAGGGAGGTCAAATCATGGAAAGCCATGTGTGCCAATGCCAGGAGCCTTAGCAACAAGATGGAAGATCTGGAGGCTGTCATGGTACAGTCAGACCTGGACATTGTGGCCATCACAGAAACCTGGTGTAATGATAACCATGACTGGGAGATGGCCATTCTTGGCTACAACATATTTAGAAGAGACCGGGCAGGTAGGAAGGGAGGAGGAGTGGCACTCTGTGAAAAATGACATAAGGGCCACAGAGATCCAGGAGGAACAAAATGGGGGAGAGATACTGTGGGTTAGGCTGGAAAGGAAAATGGGGCCAGCCATCTGCACAGGTGTGGTCTATAGACCACCAGCATAGGAGGAAGAAACAGATAGGGAGCTGATGCTAGCCATCCAAAGGATGGCAGACAAGGGTGAGGTAGTACTGGTTGGAGACTTCAGTATTCCAGACGTGGACTGGAGCATCCCAGCAGCAGCATCAACTAGGAGCAGATTTATCCTGGACTCCCTTCAGGGTGCCTTCCTCAAGCAACTGGTCATGTAACCAACTCGGCAGAAGGCAATACTGGACCTTGTGCTCACAAAAAGGGACAGTGTGATGGGGGTAACAGTGGGGGAGCACCTAGGGAACAATGACCACCAGTCATTGTGGTTTGAAATTACAGAAGGAGCAGAACCAAACCACACAAAAATACGTATCCTGGATTTTAGGGTGGTAGACTTTGGGAAAATGGGGAGATACTTGAAAGAGGCATTAAGGGGAATGGGGCAGGAATCGGGTTGAGGAACAGTGGGCAGTATTTTAAATGGGGATTACAAGAGCAACAGAATTATGCTTTAAGCAGGTTAACAAGAGGAAAAGGAAGAGGAGGCCATTATGGTTTTCCAAAGAGGAAGCAAAGAAAGTGAAAGCCAAAAAGATTCCATTCAGGCAATACAAAAAGACACAGGCAGAAGGGGATAGGGAGAAGTACCAGGAGAAGCAGAGGGAGGCAGGGAGGTCAGTAAGGGAAGCCAAAGCTCAGACAGAAGAGCACATTGCAAAATCAGTGGGTAGACGGGACAAAACCTTTTACATGTACATAAGAGAAAAAAGAAAGTCAAAAGGAGGGATAGTGAGACTGAACAGGGAGGATGGGGGCTGCGTGGAGGATGACAACAGTAAAGCTGGCATACTGAACAGGTATTTCTACTCAGTCTTTACTGAGGAAGAGGAGGGTAATGGGTCTGAAGGGAGTACAAGAGGTGAGAATGGTGCAGAAATGGACACAAGTCCCTTTACACGAGAAAGGGTCCTGAAGGAACTGGAAGTGATAACAGTTGATAAAGCAATGGGGCCAGATGGGGTGCACCCCAGGGTCCTTAAAGAACTCAGAGAGGTGGTGGCTGAACCTCTGGCTATCCTGTTTAGCCGATCACTGGAAACAGGGGAGGTACCCAAAGACTGGAGGACAGCAGATGTAGTCCTCTTATACAAAAGTGGGAACAAAGAGGAAGTGGGGAACTACAGACCAGTCAGCCTCACCTCGGTAGTGGGGAAGATCATGGAAGCACTACTGAAGGAGAGATTGGTGGAACATCTGGTTGTCAACGGACTGCAGGATCCAAGGCAGCATGGTTTCACCAGGGGGAGGTCATGTCAGACCTCCTCATTGAATTTTTTGACTGGGTGACTAGGGAGGTGGATCAGGGAAGGGCAGTGGACATGGCCGATCTGGACTTCAGCAAGGCCTTTGACACTGTGCCACATAGAAGGCTATTACACAAACTAGGGAATATGGGTGTGGTCAGGACAGTAGTGTGGTGAGTAGGTAACTGGCTGGGTGGCAGGACACAGAGGGTGGTGGAAATGGCTGTCACTCCACAGAGGGAAGAGTGACCAGTGGGCACCACAGGATCAGTGCTGGGACCGGTCCTATTCAACATCTTCATCAGTGACATTGCGCAGGACCTAGAAGGCAGAATTTCACTGTTCGCTGATGACACAAAGCTCTGTAACAGAGTAGACACACCAGAGTGTGTAGACAAAATGAGAAGGGACCTGCAGAAACTTGAAGAATGGTCAGGGGTTTGGCAGTTGAAATTCAATGCAAAGAAGTGCAAGATAATGCATATGGGGCACAAAAACCCTGGCACAATATATCAGTTGGGGGGTGAGGATATAGCATGCACCAAGCAGGAAAGGGATCTTGGGGTTATCATCTCTGATGACCTCAAGGTAGGGAAACAGTGCGACAAGGCAGCAGGTAAAGCAAATAGGATGCTGGGATGCATAGGCAGGGGCATCACCATCAGGAAAAGGGAGGTAATGATTCCACTATACAAGACACTAGTGAGGCCCCACCTGGAGTACAGTGTACAGTTCTGGAGATCTTACCTATGTAAGGACATAGACAGGGTAGAGAAGGTTCAGAGGAGGGCAACAAAGATGGTGCATGGATTGCATCACAAGTCCTATGAGGACAGGTTGAAGGAATTGAATATGTACTCCCTGGAGGAGAAGAGGGTGAGAGGGGACATGATAGAGACATAGAAGTATCTTACAGGGAGGAACAGGGTGCAAGAATACACTATTTTTAAGTGAAAAAGATGTTCCAGGACTAGAGGGCATGGGATGAAATTGGAGGGAGGACTATTCGGAGGAAATGTGAGGAAGAATTTCTTCACAGAATGGGTGCTGGACAAGTGGAACACCCTGCCTGAGGAAGTGGTGGGGGCTGAAACAATCACGGGATTTAAGAATGCATGGGATAGACATAAAGGAATTCTGGAGGTCAGGGGTAAGGGGCAACAGAGTACTAGGAAAACATAAACTGAAGTTACAAACTCAAATGGGCAGACTAGGTGGGCCATAGGCCCTTATCTGCCGAAACTGTCTATGTATCTATGTATCTATGTTTAGGTAAGTAAGTAAGAAAGTAAGTAAGTAAAATGTTATTTTTATGGCACCAAATCCCGGGGGCTCTGGGCGCTTGACAGGAGGTGTAAGTCATGGCAGGATTGTACAAAACAATACATACAGGGTCATCAAACAAGCATAAAATTTAAAATCCATAATAAATAAATAACAGCAAATAACACTAAAATCAGCTGCAATTAATCCAGAACAACTTCTTTAAAAAGATGAGCTTTCAGATCCCTCTTAAAAGCCTCCACTGATGGGGCCTCCCTCTGGCGTCTGGGGAGTGAGTTCCAGAGGACTGGGCCAGCCACCTCAAATGCACGGTCCCCTGAGATTTTCAGCCTGGCCCTCAGAACTGCTAGGAGGCCCTTGATGGAGAAGCGAAGGGAGCGCACCGGAAGGGCAGGGGTCAGGAGGTCATCAGGTAGCCAAAGCCCAAGCCGTATAGGGCCCTATAGGTGAGCAAGCCCATCTTGAAAATGATCCTCCATCTGACAAGCAGCCAGTGCAGATCCTGCAGGACCAGGGTCACATGCCAAGACCTGGGCAGGCCCCTCAGCAACTTGGTCTCTTGTGTTCTGCACGAGCTACAATTGGTGGAGATTCCCTCCACTGACCCGAAGTATAGAGTACTGTAGTAGTCCAGTCTTGATGTGACAAACGCATGTACCAGTGCAGGCAGGCCATCAGGCAGAATAAGGGTTTAATCCGGGCGACATTCTTTAAGTGGTAAAAAACACTTTGGATGACAGATGACACCTGAGCATCAAGCATCAGGCTGTCAACAAGGATGACGCCCATATTTCTCACCCTAGTAGATGCCATCAATGGAGTAGGCCCAAGGAAAAACCCTGTTACTACCCTGGTGGCTTCCACATCACGCCTGTGACCAGGCTCAATCACCAGTACCTCTGTCTTGCCAGGGTTCAGTCAGCCAGTTAGAGGACATCCAGTCTTGAATCTCAGACAGACAGTTGTTTAGCACTTGCATGGTGTTTTTTGACATATACAGCTGGGTAGCATCTGCATAACAATGAAAACCCAGACTGTAATGTCTAATGAGCTCACCCAGGGGCAGCATGTACACCACGAACAACATCGGCAACAAGATCGAACATTAAGGAACTCCACATGGCAAGAGCTTCAGACAGGAGAAGAAATTTGCCATCACTACCCGTTGCATACTGCCCAAGAGATAGGACTCAAACCAGTTGATGATAGTACCGGCAAGTTTACATTACCCTCTAAGGCAATCCAGAAGCACAATGTGGTCCACGGTGTCAAATGATGAGGAGAGAGCCAAGAGAATGAGAATTGATTGGTCTCTTCTATCCCACATCCTGAGGAGGTAATTTCACACCCTGACCAACACTATCTCGGTGCTGTGCCTAGCCCTAAATCCATACTGGAATAGCTCATAGATGTCAAAGGCGATGAGGTGTGTCTCGAGCTTCAGAGCCACCACTTTCTCAACAACCTTCCCCAAAAATGGGAGGTTGGAGATAGATCGATATTTCGCTAAGACGTCAGGGTCGAGTGATGGTTTCTTCAGAAGGGGCTTCACCAGACCCTCCTTCAAGGCATCAGGAAAGAATCCCTCTGATAGTGAACACTGGACTATCTTGGCGAATACTGAACCGATGGACTCGGTGCATCCCACTAGGAGATGAGTCGGGCCTGGGTCCAGTTCACAAAAGTGGGCCACAGCTCCGAGATTACCTCATCGACCTCAGTCACCCCCACTGGCCGAAACTCCCTCCAGACAATAGGAGTGCCTCTGTTTACACAAGGCCTACCACTGCGGGACTGATCTTGTTCCACTGGAGAGATCCCGGACCGAATAGAGGACACCCTGTCAGAGAATAACTGAGCAAACTCTTCACACAGATTGACTGGAAATGCTTTTTAAGCTGTAGACAGGCAGGGTGAAGCAGCCTGTCCACACTCGGAAAGAGCTGAACTGGACTGTTCTTTCCTGCATCAATCTCTCTTATTTATTTATTTATTTAGTTATTCGGAAAAAAACCTTTGAGCACAAGCTGTTTTACAAAGGTTCCACATCATAGATTGCAAAACAAAGTACAGTAGGAGAAAGCAAGGGTGCATTACAATACACACTACAGCTTGGATTCAGAACTAACAGAATAACTCAAAAAACATAGGTACAAGTTAAATAACAAGAAAAAACACTTTACGAGAGTGGGGAAGGGGATAAGCAGCCACAAAGTGCCTTGTCAGTAGTTCAGAGGGACAGGGATAGCTGGCAGAGGGGTGAAGAAGGGAGGTATGAGAGAGAGAGAGAGAGAGAGAGAGGTAATGGCAGTGGAGGTGAGAGGGAGGGGGAAGAGGGATGATAAAGTATAGGGAGAAATGGTGGGTTGAGGGGAGGCTGAGCGGAGATGACATGCTAGAGTAAAATGGTAGGGTGTGAAGGGGCATGGTCAGGCAGCCAGCATTAGTAGTGACTGTTTGGGAAACTCATGGGACTGTGAATTGGGGAAGGGGGAGGGGGTTGCAGGTGCTGAAGGAGCATGATGCAAACTGATTGCTGGGGCAAGTCATGAGATGGGACAGAGGGAGGGGGTACCTGAGGCCTGCCTAGTGCTTGCTGGGGGGCAGAGAGAGCAGGTTGGCTGGACTCAGGGGCAAGTGCACTTAGAGAGTGTTATTAGGTGCTCTTTGAGGTCAGTTTTGAATTGTGCCAGACAATTGTTGGCCAAGAAGTTCCCAGGAAGTTCATTCATCCATAGGGGGGCCCGGTAGGCAAATGCACATTGCCCAAGTGAGGTGCGACGGAAGGGGATCACCAAGGCCCCTCTAGTCCTCCCTCTGGTGACCTGTAATGAGTTGGCTGCCTTGATCAAATTGCCTGCACAAGGTGGTGTTTTACCCAATACAGTCTTCTTCCCTAGGATGCAAGTCTGGAATTTGACCCTGTTTCTTAATGACAGCAAGTTTGCATGTTCATACAGAGTACAGGTGTGAGTGCCATGCTCAGCATCCAGGGTGAGCCTGCAGGCTTTGCTGAGTACAGTCTGAACCCTCTTGAGCACTGTATCTGTTGCTGCCCCGTAGACCACTTGTCCATAGTCAATAGTAGAGATAATTGAGCTGTGGGCTGAGAGGTGGAGGGTCCCCAGAGAGAGAGGTATTGGCTGTGCCTGTACAGGACACCAATCTTGGTATTGACTGTCTTGACCAGAGAGTCAATATGGTGTGCAAACGTGAGGGTATCATCTATTATGACCCCCAGATACTTGAGCAAGTGAACTTGTTCCAGTGGCTCATTGCATGAGTTGGAGATGATGAGGGGGTGGTGCTTATTTTTGTTGTGCAGGCTGAACATAAGCAAGTCCTTGGTCTTCTTGTAGTTTAGAAGCAACTTATGACTACTGAACCAGTCCTCGAGTTTGGAGAAGGAGTCCTGTTGCTCAGATTGTAGGGCAATCTGAGACACGCTGCTGCTCAGGAGCACAGCATCATCTGCATACAGTACGAGTTTGGTGTCGCAGGCTGTGGGAAGGTCATTTAAGAAGAGGCTGAAGAGTAGGGACCCCAGTATTGATCCCTGGGGTACCCCTAATGATATCTCTCTTGCACTGGATACTGTTTGCCCAATTTTGACACACTGATTTCTCCGTATCAGGTAGTCTTGGAACCAGCAAAGGGCATTGGGCGCCACACCCATGTTTCACAGCTGGGTCAGCAACAGGGGTGGTTGACTGTATTGAAGGCTTTGGTGAGGTCAATAAAGACAGACCCCACCAGTTTACCTTCATCCAGGGCCTTATGTGAATAGTTTGTGTAGTCCAGCAGGGCAGTGGTGGTACTGTGATTTTGTCTGAAGCCATGCTGGTTGGGGCATAGCAGATTATACTTATTGAGGTAATCGATGAGTTGACTAGCCACAATCTTTTCCAGTGCCTAGGACAGGGGGGAGAGGCCCGAGATGGGTCTGTAGTTGGCTACCAGAGACTTGTCACCGACTTTATGCACTGGCGTAACTAGGGCCTGCTTCCAAACCGCCGGGGTCTGGACAGGTGCCTTCTTATGTTTGATTACCCTTTGATAGTCACTGTAGTGAGCCTTCAAAGCCAGTTTATCCTCCTCCTCAGACAGGGTCCTCTGCTAGCAACACTCTGACTTCCGATCCTTCGTCTTCATCACCTTGAGAGCCCAATCAAACCACGGAGGTCTTAAATGAGAAGACCTGGGTCATATACAGACTGGTGCAATGACATTGAGCGCATTAGACACAGCCCTATTATAGGCTGTCATCATCTCACCCATGCCAACAGGCACATGCAGCACTCACACTAGAAAAGTCTACCACTGACAGAAGTCCCTTTGGGGACAATCCCGTCAATGGACGATGGCGGACCATCTCAATAGGGGAGAGATTATCTTGGGGGGGGGCCCAGATGAAAACTCCACCATGCAATGTTCGGACCGAACGACCCTGTCAATCCAGAGATTGGTAATCTCAAGCCCCAATTAGAATATCAAGTCCAAGGAATGGCCCTGGTGGTGAGCCATAGAAGCAACTGCTTGTGCTAGGCCCAGTGATGTCATTACCTGGAGGAAGTCATGTCCAACATGTGAGGATTCGTTGTTGACCCAGGTGTTGAAGTCATCCAGAATCAATCATCTGGGTGACTCCAACACCCTGTCAGCAATAAAGTCCATGACCTCCTGCAGGAAATCTCCCCCACTCCCAGGAGGACGGTAAACAAGGAGAATCCTACAACCTGAACCTGGACCCCCACGCACAGCTGCACATTCAAATAATGAGGTAGAACCCTCTGGGTGCATGGAGGATTTTAAGCTGGATCTAAAACAGATGGCCACACCCTCGCCCCTGTGTTCCCTCCTCAGGCAGTGCGCTACAGAGTACCCATTCATGACTGATGCCTCCAGAATTGGACCAGCGTCATCCCCCAGCCAAGTCTCCATAATGCAAGCCAGACTGACTGAGGAAATCAAGTCCACCATAATTACGGTCTCATTCATCATCAGTTTAGCATTGCATAGCACTGTCTGAAAAGGACTGGTGGAGACTTCAGGCCCACTGGCTACCTGCCCAATTGGCCTGATGATAACCATGAGGATGGGCACTAAAAACGTCTGACATCTCTCCTGGCCCCATTTTATCCCAGGGCGCCTCCTGCTCCTGACCACCCTAATACTGCTCACCTCCGCTATACCCACAGCACTCCTCCACCAGTCCACTCACCCTCTACCAAAACCCACCTCCTGATAGCATCTTACCACTGTAGCTGGAAGAGAGGGGTTGGTAAAGGGGTGAAGATCACGCAGCAGAGATGCCATGTAGGTGACGCGAAGGGGTCTGGAGCCCAAACACATCCTGCAACTATTTCTCACTAATTAAAAATACCCTGCTAGAAACCTCACTAGAAATCACCTTTAAAACCAGTCAATCAATACTCAGGTCTACAATCCTCACATAGCCTAAGTATAACTTACATCCCTATGCATGCATTAATCATCCATACACTATAATATAAAATCACCACTCTGACAACATTCATACCAGCACTCAGACACAATCTACAATCCCTCACACAACCCCCAAACAATAACCCTCACCATCCCAAATAAAATTTAATTTATAACTTAAAACCTAAAAAGGAGAATCCTAGATTTTAGATTTCAGAGGACAAGTCCAAAGCAGTCACTAATAAAGATGCTTAATTTTAACCAATGCTCAAAGTTTTCTGAGACTGCAGATCACAGCAATGCTCTCACCACTGCTCAAAGTGGGACTAAAACCAGATGCTGAATGGGCCTGGTAGAAAGAAAGCACTCTCACCACTTTCCTCTGGCAGTCTTGTAAATTAAGGCAGCTATACTGGCAGTATAGCCTAGAGGTTAGAATAACGAGCTGTGAATGATCTTGGTTCATCCAGCAAACCTGGGTTTGATTCCCACAGCCTCCACTTGCATACTGTGTGACTCTGAGCAGGTCACTTAACCTCCCCAGTGCTCCCAGGTTGCCCCTGAAAACAGGCAGTTGTGCCTAATGGGCCTTACCTGGTTCCCAAAAGACCTAAGGCAGCCAACTGTAGTACTACAATGCCAGTTTCTTCCAAAGAGTGGAGCTTCCATAACCAATGAATGGGAAAGATGGAAAGGCAAAAAGAGTACTTACAAGGAACATGATTTTCAAGAGAGTGGTCCACAACAGGTACACGGCCGCAGTTACAGAAGCCACCAATGCTTGACTGGCTCCAATCCTTTCAAGGGCTTTGCACCAACCACACAGCAAGCCTATCAGGAAAGCAGTTTGTCTGTCACAAATGTCAGATGATGGAAATTCAGGCAAACTGCCCCAATGTTCCATTCCCCAGGGCCTGCTGCAAGCAAACAGCAAACAGACGGAACTCAAAACTTCTCTGGCTGAACAAGATCTTCACAGGGCCAGCTCAGACAACAGTCCAATCCAGAGCTCAACCTGTTTCCACAGTGGTCACTACTGAAGTTCCACTGCTCCGCGACTCTAACGCTCCACGAAACACAGCTCAGCTCACAGGGATGCTGAGGCTTGCTCTTCTGACCCGATTGCCTTCCTCCAGCAACCACTCCCATTCAGTTGGTTCCCAGCCAGCAAATCCTACATGCCAAACTCAGTTGCGGTTTCCAAGCCGAAGTCTCCAACTATTTGCACTACTAGAGTGGTGCAGTGTTTGAATAATAAAAGTCCTCTGAAAATGAAAGCAAAGGGATTCTGAAAATAATAAAACTGGCTCCTAATCTAACTCACTAAAAAGCCCTGCCTTGCTCTTATGCCCTACATCTCAATGCTAATGCTAAAATACTTACTGACTACTAGTTTAAAAATAAATAAAAACAGCACTCGCAGGACTGTAAAGACATCCAGAGAGGCAGTCAACTAAACTATGTAGGATTCTCTTAAATAATGCAAAATTATGATGAATAGAGGCAAAGGGGAAGTATTTTTCCTGTGCTAGCTAGAGCACAGCTAGACAGATGTCAGCCTGGCGGTCATATGACACTATCAATCACTCCATTCTCCTCAAGCAATTATCCCTCCTTGGTCTTTCAAGTGAAACTACCCTCTGGTTTCAAAGCTACCTCAGTAACCGGACCCAACAGGTCAGGATTGGTGAATTCCTCTCATCATCCCTACCAATCCACTCTGGAGTACCCCAAGGTTCTATCCTGGGTCCCTTGTTATTCAGCATATTCCTGAACAATCTCCCTACCTCCTGCCATGACAGAATGTTACTGTATGCAGATGATGCAGTAATCTTCACTTGCCACACTGACCCCACCTCCCTTCAGTCTCAACTACAGAAAAGTTTCACAGAAGTGGAAGACTGTTTTTTCTCACATAAACTCATCCTTAACCACAAAAAAAAAAATAAAACAATGTTGTTCCATGGAACCCACAAGTACAAGTACCATGAGCTCATAATTAACAACCACAAAGGCATCACTCTTGAGCAGGTGGATATGTTTAAATATCTGGGCCTGACCCTTGACTGCTCCCTCTCATATACCAAACACATTGACAATATTGCTAAAACTGTGAACTCCCGTATAGGGCTACTATACAAGCATAAACTTTGCCTAACGGCTGAAGCTTTGACCCTTGCTATCCAGAGCTCTGTTATCTCAAGTATTGACTACTGGCTTGTTATCTATGGATCCACTACTAACACTTCATAGCTGTAGCCCTTAATAAGGCATGTAGACTCCTTATTTCAGCTGCCCGCCTTTCTCACACGTATGACATTTACAAGCAGGCTAACTGGCTCCAGCTATCCGGCAGGGTAAAGTACCAGACCTGCATCCTAGCTAAGAAGACATTACTGGGCCTTATGCCCCCTGGAGTCCAATCAATATTGACCCCGCAGTGTGTCCGCCGCCTAAGTAGAAGATCAGACAGTCTAACCTTTACAATACCTCGCTGTCGGACCTCTCAAGCTCAGAGTTCTTACCTTGTCAGAGCCTTCACCTGGTTCAACTTGCTACCTACAGAAATCTCCAACATTGCCACGATTGGTACTTTTAAGTGCAAACTGCGTCAACACCTCGTGGCTAGTGCCTTCTGTGATTGCTTCTTATAATCCCCTACAGACATACTACCCTCAAGCATCCCTCCTCACTGCCTCAGCTCCTCCTCCTCTCCTACCACCCATTACTGGGTATAGGATGAATCTGTCTCCTTTCCTTTTTCATCCCCCCCTTTCCTCCTCCCTTGCTGTTTCCTATCTACCACATACCCAACGCAATGCCCTCCCCATTTCTCCCCTCCTCCCTCTCTCTGTCTCCCATACCACTCCTCACTACCACTCTTCTTTCTCTTTTACCACTAACCCACTCCTAACAAAGCTTCACTGAGCCGCCTATGACTTGTACTGTATAATTAACTCGCAACACAATTCCTTGACAATGCCTTTGGCTGCTATTATTGTAACCTTATTTGTCTTTTTTTTTGTAAGTTCCATTGTAATGATCATGTTATGTTTTGTACCTATTGCCTTGACATGGAACCTTTGTAAAAGAGCCCTCGGCTCAAAGGTGTCATCCAAAATACAAATAAATAAATAAAAAAATAAATATAAATCTGATAGTTCAAGGGATTCCGAGGTGAGTAAGACATCAGTGTGCAGACCTGTGTAGATCTAGTCAAACAAAAAGTCTGTGGTCTGTGGTAATTTTAGCCATTCTGAGAGAGCACAGAAGCAGATACAAAACATTTAGCAGTGGAACCACCTCCCTCTCCACCACCTGAAACAAGATGTGGCAACAAGGTGGAATTTCAATTGTTACACGATGCAATGGCTGCTAGGAAAAACAAAAGGTCATCCACCAGTATGCAGTTCAGGATGGTACTGGTAGGGGAGAGGTAAATATTAGCCCAAATCAGCAGCGCCTAATGGAGACCCTCTGTACTTAGCTGAAGCCCTTTGAGGAGATCGAACAGGTGGTAAGTGCTGATGCAGCTAGTCTATGCCTTGTATTTTCCCTCATTGCCCTGATTAACCGGTGACTTGTTAGCATGAAAGCTCAGTATGTGGACAAGGAGGATCCCACTGCTGTCAATCTAGTAGAAAGAACAATAACCCATTTCTGGAATGACACAAGCCTTTCAGAGGTGAATAGAGCTGACTACTACATCCTGGTCACTCTCTTGGACCCTCTTTTCATTGATACATTTGAGACACTCTTTGATGCACAAGAATATGATGAGGATCAGCAGTCCTACAAAGTCTGGCTTATCCATCTGTTCTCTGTACATATGGCACAAGACAAGGCCAGGAGCATAAGTACAACACAAGAAGAACACTCATTATCCATTGGAATCCTACTGACAGGCCAGGTGGAGGAAAGGGATGAATGAGGATTTCAAGGTGTTGCCACTGCTACTGCTGAAGGACACAGGAGTCACTCATTCTTGCTTGCAAGTCAGCTGAGATCTCATGATGTTGTTGCTGCTGCACCCCCCAGAAGACATTTGTTGGTGACAAACCACTCTGGGAACAACTGGCTCACTATGGCTTGATGAAAAAACATGGCAAGTCACAATCTGACCTAGTGGTATCTGAGATGTCAGCAAACAAAATGGTAGAGGATTTTCTGGATCAGAATGTGACAGTATCAGAAGGTGAGACTTTATTGTACTGGAACCCAAAAAGACCATTTGGTCCTTGTTAACACAGGTAGCTGTTGAGCACCTCAGTTGCCCATGTGCAAGTACTCAGAGAGAATTTTCAGTGCTGCAGGCAATACCATCACAGACAGGAGAATGTGCCATTCGACCCAAAATGTAGTGATGCTCACTTTAAAAAAAAAAATTTTTACCTACCTCTTTTTTTCCCCCCCAAGTCCTTTTTGCCATAGTTTATGTACTGCATGATGACTCTCCTACACCTCCAGCTGGGCTAAAGACAGATGAGGATGAGGTGGATGAAAGGACTTCTGTGTTTGTGATTCTTTTTTTGGAACCAGTGATGCTGTGCTGTGTTCACTCAGTCTTCTTTTGATTACAATGTTTTTGTGGATTTGTGGGCCTCCATAGGGCAAATAAGTTTTTTGGCAATGCTGGTCTATATAACCAGAGTGCACAACACTTATCCATGGAGTAACAGGGAGCCCTGTCCATGTGTGGACTGTCTGATGGACACATTTTTTGGAACCAGTAGCCAATATTGTGGGATGCTCCACTACAATCTTCAGTCTTCTTCATTTTACAGTGTTTTACAAATTTGAGGGTCTGCATAGCCTGAATAAATAGCTTTTTGGACAACATGGATCATGTGACTAGTGTGTACAATACTTATCCCTGTGTGTAATGGGAAGTCTTGTCCAAATATGACACTGTTCTAAAGGACACACATTTTGGAACTAGTAGCCTATACTGTGGAATGCTGCACTGGTATTTTGTTGGTCTATATAGACATGACAGAAACCATTTTATCTGGAGCATTATTGGCCATATACTCTGTGCACAGACTTGTCCATCTTTGGCACCGATTGAACAGACATACATTTTAGAACCAGTAGCCTTTAATGTGGGCCACAGCATTATCCTGCTGTTTTGGGTGCGCCATCAGCCCAGTACATTATGTTTTTTTATTTTACCCCCTCTTACCCTATGGGTTTTAATGGTCAAGCCAGTGTGATTTAGTTTGCCAGTGAGAACTTTGGTGAACTTCATGTGGTTTGACATTTAAAGTTTGCATGGTCAAACTTTGAGAGAGTCACACAGCCCTACTTCAGGAAATTAATTTTTGCTCCTTTGACTCACCCTCTGTCTGGGAGCATGATATCATAGATAAACAAATCTCCAGTTCCCCACCCTGCCATGGGATCTCCCCAGCCCCTCCCAGTCTACAGGCAGACGCCTACCTCCCCCAATGATCATACTCAAGACCCCTCTCTTCCAATGACACTCATCCTGTACCATTAATCACATACCTGTACCTCATCCCACCCTTTTTCTGACACCCACCCTGCCCCTAAAATCACACCCCTGATCACTACTCATCTGCTAACACCCACTCTGTCCCAATAATCACATCTTGGACTCCCACCCATCTGCTGACTCTCACCTTCTCCCAAGAATCACATCCCTCCCTCACCCCCACCAATCTGCTGACATCCACCTTGTCCCAATTGTCATATACCTGACCCCGTACCCATCTGCTGATAGCCCCTGTCCAAATGATCCCATCTCTCCATCACCCCCACCCATTTGGTAGCACACACCCTGTCCAAATAATCACATCTTTTACACCATCCATTTGCTGACAATGACCAGCCCCGATAATTCCTTACCCCCTCCCATCTGCTGCCACTGTCTAACTGCATTGCTGCCAAGTGTCAGCCTTAAAATTAAAAAATAACAATGCACTGCAATGGGTGTCACATTTTTTACTTTTTTAATCTCACTCCCCAAAGCTAGAAAGTTATAATGCATTTCCGTGAGCTTCTTTCCCTATACCCCCTGCACTGTGCCTTACCTTGTACTTGAAATGTTGTTATTCCTAAGTAAACATACAATACCTTGTAAACTGTACACTGTGTCTAGTACTGTTTATATCTGTAACATGTTTGCTAATCATTTGAAGCTCTGCCTTAACAGGACACCATTGTAAATGAGCTCTGCTCAATGGTTTTTATCCTGAATATAACTGAATTGAATTTCAGTTAGTTAAAAATTAGTTAAAATCTCACTTTTACTGTTCTCTTAATCTCACTCTTTTTGATATTCTTATATTGAAAGCAATGCGACTCTAGGTTCTCTCACCACAAATGACACACTCGATGTATCCTGCATTGCTGGTTCTGTTGTAGCACACACCCGACGATTGTTGCCACCACTGATGCAGTTTACACTTAACACCACTGCCAGTCAAGTTAATAAAAATAATGCTTATGCACACCATTTTTCAGGCCTTTTCCTGGCCTTTTTATAATGATACTGTCACTGAGTCTCTGCCCACTCACCAGGCTGATCCGGCTCTTTACAGCAATAATTCAAGCAGGTACACATAAATGGGAGCACCAATGGAGGACAATGTGCATGCATTGTGTGGTCTAGGAAAATAAAACAGTATTTTATTAAGTGTGCTATTGTTACTCACGTGGGACTGGCTCTGGGAGATGGGAGGAGGATGTTGGGTGGTTTTGTTTCAGTAGTTTTTCAGCCATTAGCAATAGTTGGAGAAAAGTTAGATCTGGTACACCAGCTGCAGATTATGGATCTACTCAGGTCCGTCAGATGTTATGGGATTGGGGGGACCTGATTTTGTTGCAGGCAAGTCCATTCATCCTTAATTTATGGTCACATAACTGCACACCTTGAACATACTTTGCACTGGTGTTTAGCCAGCCAGAATGCAGGGATATTCAGTGATTTCCCCAGCCATTGTGTAGTCTATGTTTACACAACCAATGGTGGTTGAGCAACCCTCCAGGGGGTATGTTAGGTAAGTGATAACACAAAATGGTGTGCATTAAGTAAGCAATAACACACAACAAGGTATGCTTTAATGGTCCCATAGTTGCACACCTCGGATGTTGTGAAGCGTACGGTGCAGCTGAGTACATATGAACATCCATGAGGTGTGATAATTGGATAGTAAACATATAGCTACCCACACCTGCAAGGTACATGACTAGCTGGTGCATTGCTATCAAATGGCACAGACTTTAGTCCTTTCAATGAGTGGCACCTGAGTTTGGATGGTATTTGGACGTTTAGGGAGCCAGTGCCTCCACCTATAAGGATCCTTCTGACAGAGGCTGCAATGGTGCTTCCCCACAGAAAATGAATGATCTTGCCCACAGTGACACGGAATCTAAATAATATGCTCACTACTACCTTAACCAAAATTGGCTAGGGACTGCCCATTGCATGCTGCTCTCTCTGGTACAAAATTATAACCTCCACCAGCTGTTAATGGAGAATACCAGAGTTACTCCTTCACTAAAATCCTCTTCCCTTATTGACTGTGTACTTGTAAACCATCTGGATCATGTACACCAAGCAGGCATCATGGCAGATTCACTTACTGATCATTCCCCTGTCTTTTGCATTTGGAGTACTGAGGCTGCTCCATCCCCTCCACTGCACTATATCACCTTCACAAACTTCTCCAACCTGGATATTGAGGCTTTTTGTCATGATGTCTCGAGGATAAACTGGTCTGGTACTTAACTGTCCCATAATGTTGAGTCTGCACTAAGTATATTCCTTAATGAATTCCTGGCCCTCCAGAATAAGCATGCCCCCAAGGTGACAGAGAGGGTGAGGGCTAAACAAACAAGATGGCTTCACAAAGACTTGCTGAAAAACCTACACTCTAGGGACAAATGGCGGAAAAAGTACAAAGCCTCGTGGCTACAATCTGACTATGCTACCTACAGAATCCTACGTAACTTCTGTAAAAAACAGGTCGGAACAGCTAAGAGTGCCTATTGTAAAGAATTGCGGCTAAGCTCTGCTGGGGACCCTAGGAAATTCTGGGCCAATGTCCAGACCTTTCTCGGTGTGTCCCAGTCAACTAGCACCAGTGACATGGTATTAAATGGAGTACATTGCGATGACTCCAACATCATTGCTAATTTCTTCAATCAAATGTTCTTGGACCTGTCTCAGTATACCTCTACCTTCCCATCTCCCCAGGCAGCCTCTCTGCTTGCAACATCAGCACAGTCCACTACCCCCAACTATCCTTCCCAACAAATGTCTGAAAATCCTCCATTTTACTTCAAGACAATCTCAAGGACTGAGGTCTTAAAACTATTATGGACTGTCTCTGACAACACTAGCTCTGGATCAGACACACTTGAGCCTCAGCTCCTGAAACTAGCAGCACCATATATAGCCTACCCTTTGGCTAGAATTTTCACCTTGTCTCTTTCTAATAGCCAAGTTCCTGACCTTTGGAAGATTGCTCGTGTAATGCCGGTCCTTAAAAAAAGTGAAACCAAGGAGATCACTAACTACAGGCATATAACCATCCTATCTGTCCTAAGTAAAATTCTGGAAAAACTTGTTGCAAATCAAACTGTTGACTACCTCACAAAGTACAGCCTTCTCTCTGACACACAACCTGGCTTCCGTAAAGGTCACAGTACCTCTACAGCACTTCTTAAATTCACTACCGATGTGCTTACCAGTATGGACGCTGGCCAGCTGACAGGGGCAGTTTTTATAGACCTTACAAAGGCCTTTGATCTTGTCGATCACCCTCTGCTCCTCTCCACTCTTTGCAGTCTGAGCTTTTCACCACCAGTTTTTGCCTGGTACGGAAGCTAGTTATCAAATAGAACTCAAATTGTGAAATTCAACTCCTCTTTATCTGATGGTGCTACCATCAATATTGGGGTTCCCCAGGGCTCTATTCTGAGGCCTCTTCTTTCTCACTTTTTATCAATAAGATAAATGAGGTTTTCTTTCATGCTCATCTATTCTCTATGCAGATGATTTTATACTCTATTCAAGCTCTGATAAGGTCACCAGCATAAATGCATCCCTTTCTTCAGATTTCACAAATGTCCAAAATTGGCTTTCTGCACATACGCTTTTACTTAATGCTAAGAAAACCCAAGCAGTGTTACTTGGATCTGCCCCTAAACTTAGGACATTTCAAACTCCCCTACTAGTGAAAGATCACAGTGGCTCACAAATAGAATGCGTTACATCTTTTAAGTATCTTGGAATTCTTCTAGACCAATCCCTGGACTTCAGCCTGCATATACAATCTGCCTGCAAGGCAGTGAATGCTAAATTGGGGGTTGCTTACAAGTCCAGTTTCATGTCGACTCCCTCTGCTAAACTTGCTATTGCGAGAGGCATATTACTCCCTGCCCTCACCTATGGCATGCCGACCTTTGCTGCCACACACAAAACCATCCTTCATAAGTGGGATGCCACTTATAGTAATATCTCTCGATACGCCTCCTCATCACCACGGCTTAAGCACCACTGCCAACTGTACAGTGACCTGGGCTGGCTATCCCCCTCAGCTTGCCGTCAATACTCTCTGGGCTCCCTGATTGACTCTATACTCAGAAACCAGACCCCTTCAGCGCTTGCAACATTGCTGGTACCTCAAATGTCCTCCTATACACTGCGATTGGTAGATAAATCCCTGCTGAATGTACCTAGATGTAAATCATCAAAAGGCTCTGTTTCCTTCAATCACTCTGCTCCTAAGCTTTGGAACTCTCTCCCCCAAGCACTTCGAATATCTGGATCCCATGACAGCTTCATAAAGGAGCTGCACTTCCATCTATCCCTTGCTGATCTCTGCACTTGTTTTAATCCCCCCCCAATCCAATCACCCGTCAGATGCTGCCTGGCCTAACTTTAACCTTCCTACCTCATAGCACTTCTTACCCGTACTATCTCCTTGACAGCTAATCTACCCCAACTCCTTCCCCCCACACATACACATCTGAGCCTTGTTTCAGAGGTTGTGATACTGTATCCTGCCCAGTCAGGAATTTGCCCTTGCCTTGTTTCCTTGCCTATTTGAATCTTCACTGTTGTGACTAACAATATTTATTGCTGCTATGTTGCTGTATCTCTTCCTAGACTGTGTAGTTTTTCTCTGCCTAAAATGCTATGTGAATTGTATTGATTGTTATTGTTCTGGCTGCATGTTTGCATTACTACTAACTGTTTTGACCTATGCTATTGTAATTTCATTGTACTCATGCTATGTACCTGTCTTTGATTGCTGTACTCTCCCTGGTAGTGCCTGAAAATAGTCATTTCATGGCTAATGCACCTATCCGGTTAACAAAAACTAAATAAAACTAAATAAATAATATCACTCTAAGTATGCAATGCATTATATGCAGTAATATACAACATAATAATATCAAGGGAGACATAAATTATGTACAAACAAATAACTGGACTTTATCTGGGACAGGAACAAGATAATTGGGCAAGTATAGGCAAGAGTTACTGCAGTAACAATAGACCATAATAGTCAAAAATCACCCCAGACAGGTAAACTCGCCTCCCTCCAGTCAGGTAGTATTTGTCCATAGCCCCTCCCTACTGGTGCATCAGTAGTCCTAAAGTCCTTCTTGGAAGCTCCAACATTCATTACAGTGTGCATACCAGAGGCTGAGGAGGGAGCATGACTGCTGATGAAATGGTGCATCCACATATCTCTCTGTCTATCTGTCTGTCTGTCTGTCTATCTATCTGTCTATCTATCTATCTATCTATCTATCTATCTATCTATCACTATTTTAACTAGGAAACAGTTACAGGGCAGGTCCCTGATTAGGTACTCACAATCTGGATTTATAAGCCGCTGAAGCAGTCACTCTGGAGGGTTCTCCTCAGTGAATGAAGTGGCTGATGCTGCTGAACACTGGACTGGCAGAATAACTGTATCTCTAATATTACAGCAGTGTAAGCCAGGCCAAACTCCCTCTTGAAGGCAAACACCCTCAATGCTCCTCTTCACCCCATGGGGTGAAGGGGTGGGTTGGAAGCTGTGCTCCACTTACTCAGAAAGCAGGCAGTCACAAAAGGTTGAGAAACACACAAGGCGGGGCATGCTGGATAGTAAAGGCAAAACTGGAGCAAAGGCCAGGAAAGATGGAATATACTCCCAGACAAAGTGAAATACTGGAAAGTGCCAAAACTTTTATTAAAGCCAGACAAACAATATTTATTTAGTTTTTGTTAACTGGCTAGGTGCACTAGCCATAAAATGACTATTCTCAGGCACAACCTGGGAGAATACATTACAGAAAGCATACAACATTCCAGAGTACATAAAGGTACATAAATTACAGAAAGCAAAGCAACATTCCAAAGTACATCACATAACATATCAGATATAGTCAATGGAAGGCAAATACAGCTGGTAGAATAGGGACATTCGGATTAATAACAGTGGAACCCATCACATGGAAAGCATGAGAAAGACTGCCTGACATTTCTAGTTATGAGTACTTTGGCTTTGACTAGGGGCAGTGTCCTGCAGTTCTACCATCTTTTAAATGCAATGCACATAAAGATATGCTATGTAAATTCTTACAGTGACAAAAGAAACAAGTGAAAATTATTGTCCAAACAACAGACACATTAAAACTGAAAGAGATGGCAAGTATGTTCAAACATTCAAAACAAAAGTACAACTAGAAACGGAATGGAAATGGATCATGAGAAATTGTAACATACTTAAGAACTTGATTTGGTTCCAAAGGAGGAGGGGAGGTTAAGTGGTGGTTTGAACTCAGATAGAACAGTTGGTGGCTGGTTGGTTTGTGTCAACTGTATGGTAGACGATATGGTTAGAGAATCTGAAAGGAGAGGTGGGAGCATATTCAGGGATCAAGAAGAATGTTTTATTACAGGAGAAGGTAAACAAAAGCAGGTGGGCAAAGTACGGATAAAAAAACTTAATTCTACAGCAGCACTTGACAATACTTTGAAATGAATGATTCTTAAACTCTATCTTACGACTCTAGATACTAGACAAAGAACAAGTGCAACTGGCATTAAATTCTCAAGAATGTCTAAGCAGCTATTAATGCCTGATGTCTCTGCGTGCATTCTGAGTTGGCATCAGCTCAGTTATGGTATAGACAAGAAGACGGACCAAGAAAGGTAACAAGATACAACTTGAAATTTAGCAATTTGTAATCCACAAGGACTGCTGAACAAGGGAGGAATTTGTTTACCACAAGGAGAACTGCACAAATAAGGAAAGTGTAATCTACAAGGAGACCTGCATAAGATGCTGCTGTGGGGCTAATGAAGAAACCTGCGGCCAGATATTCAAAGCTTTGCACCTGGCACAAATCTGTTGCACTGGAATAGTGCCATATTTGCACCAGGCTGCAATATTCAAAAGCCCTTTAGCGCCGGCGCTGTGTGATAGCGCCATCACTAAAAGTTAATGTATACAGCCGGACCGGTGGTGCTGAGGGTTGAGGCACTGGATGCCACACCGTGCGCCATGCTGGCAACCCGGGTTCAGGAATGAGCCCGGGCCATTGGGGGTCAGCAGGAAGGGAAAGGATCGAGTGTCCGGAGGACAGCTCTCCTGTTCCGGGAAGAGGGGTTCCCGACTCAGCACTTGACTGGCCTCTGGTGGAAGCTGAGGCACAGGAAGAGTACAAGCACACAGAGGGGGTTGGGAGTGAGGATGCCGTCGGAGACACCTTGCTGTTGGGGCATAGCCATTCCCTAAGAACAGGGAAAAAGACACTGGAGCACCGAGTATGGACCCTAATGACTGCTGCCTGCCTGATCACCGGAGTAGACCCAACGAAATATGAATACTCAGGGTGTATGAGCCTCACCTTGTACCCACCTGGGGGGGTACAGCCATGGCTCCATGGGGGTCTACCATGGATCCAGGTAAGGCAGCAGTGGGGTAATACTCATGGCGTCTCTTGACTGAGCGGGGCTCCACTGTAGGGGGGAGAGAAAAACAACAATTTAAAAAAAAAAGTTAATGTATGCAGGGGAGGGAGGGACGTAGGGGAGTGGCCATGAATGCTGGTACACTGGCATATTCAAAAGAGTAGTGCCGCACTACAGGTTTGTGCACCACCTGTAGCACGGCACTAAATACCGCCTGCAAAAAGCATGCGGTAATGCGGCAGTGTTACTTGGAGTAATTTGAAGTGTAACTGTGATACACTCCAAATTACTTTTAGGTTAACCCTGGTAGTCTAGTGGTCCCCCACCCCCATCATGATCCCCAACCCCGTAGCTTTGTAACATAATTAATTTCCTTGGTAGTCTAGTGGCCCACCCACCCCCATCACGATCTCTGACCCTGTATGTATTAAATACAACCCTTCCCTGGTAGTCCAATGGCTCTCCCACCCCCGCATCCGCCCAACTATCCTTGAATGGAGCCGGTGACTGGCTCAACCCAGTGCTCACCTCCGTGGCCAACTGCTGACTGAATGTTCAATGAGTGCACAGCGTAGTGAGTGATGAATGAGCACATGTATGCTTCTGGATTATTAGCATGAAAGCAAACCAGTTTTGTGGTTTTAACACTGGTTTTGACCTGAACTCCTTTCTCAGGTAGAGAAAGAAATAGTGTTCTTTGTATTTCTATGTAAATAGGTCTTTTTACAATCATGCAGACATTATGTATTTAACAATTTAAAAGTTTATCATTATAGGGAATCTGTGTATGTATATGTATGTATATATATGTATATATATATATATAAAATATGTGTGTTCTTTCACCCAGCTTTTTTAGCTTTTTTGTTTTATTTTTCCTCTCCCCCTCCCTTTCCTATCAGCTTTGTCTTCCCCCTTTCCTTTCCTCCCTTTGCCCTTCCCCCTTCCTTTGTTATATGTAATTTTTCCCATTAAGGACCCCATTATTCTCACTGCATAATTTAGCTTTTGGCACCATGTGGTGTCTTTTAACCTATCCTTTTACCAGTTCAATTATGATGTCATTATGACACTACATCCTTTGACTATTTAAAATTTATCTTGTTTGTAATGCACTAGCTTTTGATAAAGGTCTAACGTCCGAAACACGTCAAGCATGCACCTGAAGTGTATTTTTGGAATAACATTTTTGCCTTGGGATCTTGGAGTCTGTGTGTTATCCCTGTAGTTGGTGAGTGCCCTTCTGTTTCTGAGTGATATTGCCTTGATCAGAGCACCACCCTTCCTTGTGCAGCCATATTGTGATTTTAAAAGTATCTGGAATACTGTGCCTCTTCTGGAATGAAAATCTGTGGAAGTAAAATTCCTAATTGATTGAGTTCTAGAAGAATGATTGATATTTTATGGACTCACAGATAATAACAAGAACAGTGTTTCAGTTGATCATCCAGTCCTTCTTCAGAAGCTCAACTGAACTCTGAAGAAGGACTGGTTGGTCCGAAAGCTAGAGCACTTTGTTCTTGTTGTTACATCTATGTTGGTCCATTAAAAGGTATCAAATCATTTGCTTCTGGATCTATTCTTGCAAGGACCAATACGGCAACTACTAAATCTAGATTTCTAACCCACTGGGCATCAGCGATCCTAACGTTTCGAACCATGGTAGCTCCTACACTGACTCATACTTGCAGGCTGTTAGTTTTGTTTTAGATTGGCTTGGTTTAGACTTATGGACATGGCATGGATTAGTTGCAGCCTGCTGGACCTAACTGTTGGCTATGGTAGCTGGAATGGAATGACTGGCTCCAAGGGACTGTAGAAAGAGGAAATGGGTGAAGAACATAGACAGTGGATCTTGGGATGCTGTTCAAGAGCATGGAAAGCTATGGAGCAGTTCTAAATGCTGGTAAAGAACTTGGAGCACTGGCAAGCAGTCTGAGAATGCTGATTAAGAACTTGGGATGCTGGTGTCCCCATGAGTATTTCTTCAAAAGAGTGCAGCATCCCACCCATCTCTGCTGCTTGGGCAGGTGTCAGCTGCTCCCCATATGGAAAAAAAATCTGTATTTTTTTTAATATCTGAATTATATCCTTGTATCTTCAAATATGTTTCAAACATATGTCAGATACAGTCACACTTTTCCAACATATTTTGAGGTATATTCTAGATCTTCACATAATAATCCAAGGTGTATCATATTTGGGAAATATCTTTGATATACATGGTTGAAATATATTTTTAGCTATACTATGTCAAAATTATAGTTGTTGTTCTTTGAATGTTATGTCCTTGCATAAAATCAAAACTACTTATTTGTGCATGAGGTGTCAGTGTGGCTCAGTTGGTAGCACATCTGCCTCTGGACCAGAAGGTTGTGGGTTCTCGTCCCACATCGGGATTGGACTTGCATCTAAAAATCGCTGGCATCCGAGTGCAGTATTGGGGCGTGCTGTCCTTCGGATGAGACATTAAATCGAGGTCCCTTCTGCCCATCCTGGTGGGTGTCCAGGTGGAAGTAGAAGAACCCAGGGCACTCTTCGCAAAGAGCAGGGAGCATTCCCGTGTCCTGGCCAACATTCCCCTTCCCATAAACTGGTTCATGCAATTATTCAGGCTGTGTGTGGGTGATGATGTGCAATATGGCCGCCGCCACCACACATTCAGTCACTTCGCTACCAGGCTAGCATTGCTTGTAAAGTGCTTTGGGATACTGTGTATGAAAAGCGCTACATAAATGCTGATTCTTCTTCTGCATACACATTATTGAAGTTTCTGCATATTTAGCATTTTAGGCAAGTATTTATTTTGAATCCATCCAACATATATATGCAACCCATGCCTCGGCAAAGAGCAGTGTCTGGAAACCGAGACCCCCCTAACTTGTACATAGACAAGGCAACAGGCCACAAGTTGACAAAAACAATAGATAGCACCACTAGCTCTGGGGTGAATACCTGGTGTGGCAGTCTAAAGGAGTTGGGGTTTAGGGTACAAAATAAAATTTATATTTACTTCACATTTTGGGAGAGAGGTGCCAGGGCTATGCTAGGTCTAACTTCTGTGCAGGCCCCATAACAATTCACACTCAGGAAGCAAAGATGTAATGTCCACTACTTAAAATGGGATTGTACAGTATGGCTTTATTCACACAAGTTGGTAACGAATGCAGAACAGGGTGGTCACACAGGCTTGGTATTGTCTACACAGGAACAAGGCTTTTCTTTCCAGAACAACAACTGTCTGGGCACTTTAGAACAAACTTTTCCTCACATGCATTTCAAATTGTCCATCCCTCTGTACTAGGGATCTCTGGACTTTACCTTTCCCAAAAAGTGTATACTGTGGTTGTTGCCACATATTTTAAAAAAATTTCAAAAAATCTTCTGGTGTGATGACATCCGTTAACATGCCCAGTTTAACCTGGTCCCCATATGTGAACCAGTTAGCCCTGACTGAAGAATCAAACTGGAGTTATGCCCAGTCCTACCCCGTGCCTAGTCTCTGACATTCCTTCTGGGTTACACCAACATGGATCCTCCAATTCACATGGACTGCAATGGAATCACAAACTTTAACTTGAAACATTCAGCACATGCTTGTGGTGAAACAAGGGCCCTAACAGGTGCACTCTAGCCTTATCTCTGGGCACATACACCTCAGATCAACCCCTAAGAACAGTCCCATGAATCTGTACTCATGGCTTTGTTTGTCCCTTTAATACAGACATGGAAACATGAAGGAAAACATCCTCTTCCCTTCACAAATAGCTTGTCACAGCTTCAACTGCACACACTTCCTCTCTGGGCAGCTGACACTCTTCAGGATCTTCAGGGGATTTCCCCTTGGACCCACAGAAAACACAGTCCAAACCACACTGTTCTGTGGAAAATGACCCACTGGGGTCCTGCAGATGAATAGTCTCCATCACTTCTTCTGGTACTGCTGGGTCTCACACATTAGGGTGAGAAACTGCCGGGGTCTTTCACCTAATCTCCCAAGAGACTGGCAGGCATCCCTACACTCTGAGCACTGCTGCTCCTCAGAGCTCCACTTCACACTACTGCTGACAACACACACTGACTGACTCCTGTCTAACCATTCTAAACCTCCCCCAGAGCAACTGATTCCAATGTGGCTTATGCTGCTGTGAGAATTCTAAATGACATAATCCATTCTCTGCTCAGCCTAGCTGAATAAACAAGCATTTGTCAATGCTGAATGTTGTCTTGCTGGTGTTGGCATTGGTAGTGCAAGAGTTAGAGAGAGATGCATAATAGGAATGGCAGTGAAGTATAGAACTGACGTGAACCCCAGCCCACCATGCAGACAGTGACATGCATTGGGGTGTGCCTTTGGGTCATTGGCCATAACGCTAATGCCATTTCACTTCACCCTACCCTGCAGACTCTGACAGGTGTTGTATTGTGCCTTGGGGTCATCAGACCTTACGCTCACCCCATTTCATAAGGAAGTATGTTGAGATGGGTGCAGCACAGAAAAATGGGGTGAACGTTGGAGCTGAAGAGTCCAAGGCACACCTGGATGACTGTCAGTGGCTGCAGGGTGGGGGTGCAATGGTGTGAGCATTACAGCTGACAGTCCAAAGGCACACCCTGATGCTTGTTAGTCTGTACAGGGTGGAATGTTATGGTTAGAAACCCTAATGTCCTGGGCATTTATTGGTATTCGCTCTCCAAATTTTCAACATGGCCTTTTTGTGATCCCACCTCATGAAAGCATGTGGGAGCTCTGCTTATGAACAGTGTCCCTGTGATTTTGTTAATGTGTCCTGAACGTTGATTTCCCACAGTGACCGCACCGTTCTGCACCACATAAAAATGTTAGCTGCACCATTGATAAGGAGGTGTGATGAGATGGTAATGTTGACAATCTGGAGTGAAGATATTAGAAATGCTTGACGTTAGAAGCGTGTATGAAAACTAGGCAACACACGCTCATAACAGTCTGTTTTTTTGAATTCTTTCACCAAATTTTTAACATAGGCATTTTGGGATCTCTGCTCATGAACAGTGGCAGTATGATTTTCTTAATTTGTCCCAAATGTTGTTTTCCCACAGTGACCATGCCATTGTGCGCCAGATGTGCAAAACCATGTTTTGGGCAGGATGTGAAAAATGACAGCTGTACTGTTCATAAGAAGGTGCGCAAAAATGACAATGTTGAACATCTGGAGTGAAAATATAAAACATTTTCGAACTTACAACTGTGCATGTACACTGGGCAACACACGCTTGTAACATAGTCATTTTGTGGAATTTTTTGACCAGCTGTTTAACATAGGCATTTTGGGACCTCTGCTCATGAGCAGTGTACTGTGATTTTCTTACTGTGTCCTGAAGATTGTTTTCCTACAGCAAATGTGTCACTGTGTGCCAGATGTGCTAAAACACATTTCGGGCAGGGTGTGGAAAATGAAGCTGTACTGTTCATAAGGAGGTGTGTAATTGGCAATGTTGAAAATCTGGAGTGAAAATATTAAAAATTCTTGAAGTTACAAGCATGTGTGGAAACTGCGCATTGCACATTTGTAACATGGTCATTTTGTGGAATTTTTTCCCCAAATTTGCAGCATAGGCTTTTTGAGAGCTCACCTCATGAACAGTGATACTGTCATTTTGTTAATCAGTCCTGAAAGGTGATTTCGCGCAGTGACCATGAAATCATCTTTTGGGACCGAATAACACCATGACAGTGCCTGAGTTCATAAGGAGGGGTCCCAATAACCCCATGTTGATAATTTAGTGCCAAAATTCTGGAAAATGCCAGAGATATGCACCAAAGTTGAAAAAAAACCTCTTTATGCCATTATACAGATTATCAGCATTTCTTCAGTTTGTGGTCAGCTTTGAAGAGTGCAGACGTGTTCCCAGTCCACCGAAGATAGTCACGCTGGGCTCCGGAGGTAAGTATGAGGCAAGATGGGTGTGGGGAGGTGGGGTACACAGGCCGCCAACAGCCAGTGAGGGACCATTTCCTTTGTTTCAGGTAAAAAAAAAAGAATAAATCACCGTGGACCATTTTCTGTTTTTTTTACAGGTTGTGGCCACACTGGGGTGGGCTCCCAGTGTGGCTCATTGGTTGGGGGGGTCATGTCACCCACACTGGGGTGGACTCCCAGTGTGGGCATGGCACACAGTCAGGAGCAGTGCCAGGAAAATGGTGGGGGTGTTAACATGCCGACAGGGGGATTGGGCACCCCCATTGGCAAGGATGTCTGCATTTGGAGGCATGATGCCGAGGGGGATTGGGCACCCCCTTAGCACACCACAGCAGGAAAGGGGGCACATATGCTGACAGGGGGATTGGGCACCCCTGAAGCTGGCTACATAGGGACTGTGAGGGCGGGCGGCGAACCACCACCGCCCATGTTTATTGAAATGTTACACTGCACAAGGAGCTACCTCATTGCAGCAGCTAAAACATTTGAAGGTGGTGGCACGCCTTTGCACTGCTATCATAGACAGTGTGCAATCTAATTTGTGCCATGGAGCCCAGACTGAAAAAGCAGTGGCACCACTGGCCACAGCATGACCGCACCTCCAAAACCTGCTATTCCAAAGTTACGGCAACATGTTTCTTGCGCAGATGCAAGACAACATAACAATGATGTCATCTGTAAAGGGCTCCTAATAAGCACCTTTACCAGCTGCCCAGTACCTTCCTATGGCTAAACTGATGGGATTCAATAACCCCTGTGGACTTGGTGGTTACACTCACCACCAACATCCACAGCAAGTGCTATGGTCTGCAACATGGGTGATCCAACCCTCTGGGTGCCCTACAGTGTGAGGTGGCCAGGCTTACCCCTAACTAGGCCGAAACCTAGGAAGGTTGCATCAGAGAACAGCGGCCCACTGAAGCATCTCAGCTTCACCTATCATCTACCTTGGGGCTTCCAGTGGCTCCAAGAGACTGCCTGAAGCATACCCTGACAGAAGGCCCATACTTGAGTTAAGACTTCCAGTCTGTCTATCCCCCTAGCTCTCTGGGGAAAAGTTATCTGACCTATGCTTTCTACCATGAAACCTATCCCCTTACACTTTTCACAATTCTAAACTGTAGACTGCTTTAGAAGCATACATATGACATTGCTATGCATTTCCCAAACCCCAGAACTACATACTCTAAACCTGAAAAGCAGAAAAATGGTTAGCATGTCCTAGTTAAACATTCCCAATGCCCCAAATTACACTAAAAGAGGACTCCAATGAGCGCTAAACATCCTCTTTTTGTCTTCTTTTCTTCTTTCAGGAACATCTGCAAATGAAAACATTCCAAAACACATCCTGCAAGAAAAACACAGCAACCAAAACCTCCCACCAGCAGATACTATCCAATCCCAAAAAGATTTTAAAGGGTTTTCTAGAAAAGGCCATATAAAAATTATAAAATAAACACATTTACAGTATAATTTGGGGGGAAGGGGTCCCTACAAAGTCTTCACTCTAAAGGAAAGCCTGTCCTGAGTGCACAAGGCACTTCATGCAAGAAGAGTCTCTATAGGCCGAAGCCTGTGAAAACTGTTCTTGGACAGGCTTGAGACCTGCTGACACTGCAGTCTAGATACCAATAGTGTCTCTTTTGAACCAACAGTTCCATGGACATCTTCTCTTGGATTGCACATTTAATAAACTGAAAAAGTCAAAGAGGAAAGTTTACAGATTAGCTCTTCCACACCACCTGCTGGACCTGTTAGCCACTGGACATGACCTGGATCTTCCAATAAAGCTACTCCCTTGTAGATCTCCACCGCTTTGGATGGGCTGGAGACATGCATCATTAAAGTTGCACCCTTGATAGTTTCTGCCACTTCAGATGGGCAGGAACATGCACCTTCCACTGCTTCCACATTGCTGTAGCTATCTTGGTACTCATTGCTGGCATAGTGGCACTCAGGGACAGTACCATTCAGGATGGGGGGCATAGACAGTAGTCCCATTTGGATGAGTCATTCACATGCTGTGAACTCTCTCTCTTGACCAGTCTTGTCTAGTACTCTGACAGGACTAATGTAGAGGGTTCTGTCAAGCTTCCAGAACTGCAACCTTTCATGACACAATTTGATTTTTACAAACTTGTTCACTCGGGGTTGACATTAACACTTTCTTCTTCCCATAGCCATGTAGCTCGGTTTTCTGCAATTGCCTCCCATATTCACCCAGAAAAAAATGGATAGGTCTTTCCATACTCAGCCTCAGCCCTGTGTCTAGCTAGACATTCACTTTTGCTGCTTTTGGGCAGACTTAAACCCATGGTCCGACTTGGGGGTGGCCAGACCTAGTCAAGCCAGCTATGAATGTTCTGAACAGGGAAAAAGCAGTCCATCCCTGTAATTTCTACAACTTCAGAGCCCCAAACAGTCTCTTGTGGCTCACTTGCAAGTGGGGCCACTGACAGATCAGTCTCACTGCCAGTTGCCTTACCAACTTGCTCCAGTTCTGCTTGTTCTACAGTTTCTGCCCATAAACTGATAGCTGGTTCAGTCCCAGACACAGTCCATTGCTCACTGCTTTCTGAGGTGGTTGTCTCCCATTGCAGTACATCTTCCAACTAGTCCTATCCAGTGAGGCTTGAACTTGAGCCTGCTGCCCATGAATTGACAGACTCAGCCTCTGAAGTGTCTCTTTTCACCTTTTCTGCTGTGGAAAAGACCACTTCTTCCTGCCCTTGCAAGTTACTCTGAGCCACACCCTTGAAAAACTCTTTAACTAGCTCTTCAGGTTCCAGTTTACTATCAGCCTTTTGCTGCACTGTACAGTTTGGGCCCTCTACCAGTGTCTATGTAGGGACTAAACAAATTGCCTTTGCTTTTGCTTTTGCTTGCACAACACCACCTTCCATGCACAATCCATACTGCCTACTGCAGTCTTTGCAGTGTGGTACCATTTGGACATCCCTTCCTGGCCTCAGGCAAACCACACAGACATTCACTGGGAAGTTTGGGAAAGCTACATTGGGTGGGGCTCCTTCACAATTATACATCTGTTCATATTCAGCAAGTTCCCTTTCTCATTGATTGACCCACACTCTAGATGGAGGGGGTAACCCTTTTTGTGACCTGCCATTTTCTGCAAAAACAAACACAAAAGTCCCAATTACTGTTCTGTGCTTTGCATCTAGTACTGGTTCGATGTGCTTATGCAACTTAGTATGATATATGCTTGTGCGACTTAGATACATTGTGGCTGTTTGCCTCTCTATCCATGGGATATACCACCCTGTAAGGGTACGATGGTGAGGAACCCTAGAGGAGGGTTCCACCCCTATAGGTGCTGCTGGAATGATTCCCTTGGCTAAAGGTAGCTTAGGAAGAAGCCTACAGGAAAAAGAGACATGCCACTTGAGGAAGAGGAGGGGAGGATGTTGGAGCAATGAAAGAAATGATCCTGGACTAGCCAGGAGGAGCGGCCTTTAAAGGCCTGATGGGGGGAGTGATTTGTTGCTCCACCCATCAAACTACAGGTGTAGCCTTGCAATTCGATATGCTTATGCAGCTTGGTATGATATATGCTTGAGTGACTTAGATATATTGTGGCTGTTCACCTCTCTATACATGGGATATACCACCCTGTAGGGGTATGACGGTGAGGAACCATAGAGGAGGGTTCCACCCCTATAGGTGCCATGGAAATGATTCCCCTGGCTAAAGGTGGCTTAGGAAGAAGCCCAAAAAATGCCCAAAAGGGTGTTGAGCAGCGAAGGAGGCGAGAAGTCAGAAAATATCGAGGATGGGAATGGAGGTTGATAAATGTAGATGGGAAGAACAGGAGAGGAATGGGAGATGATGAGGACGATGAGAGAAATGAAAGCTGACATGATGCAGAAGGGTGGGATTTCCTAAGGAGAGATGAAACAGTTGGGGCCACCATCTGACTCCATCCAACAGTGTAACCTAATTATGGAACCTATGAAAGCACTAACCCTATCAAAATATTATGACCATTGGCATGGAGGAGAGGAAAAACCACCTTTGAGGAGGAAACCTCTGTGGATCCAAGGCCTAGGTCTTTTTCCCTCCAGGCTGAAGGATGTTTTGGTTAGTGATGGCTCAGCTACTGTGATTTAGTGTTGAGATCAAGGGAAGAGGAAAAAAATTCCAATTTAGAGCAAGCTCATGCTCTGTCCTTCTAGCAGAAATGCTGTTGAGGGTTGTGAGTGGCATCTCTGCAACTAGGCACCCAAAAGCAAAAGAGGATCGCTGAGGCACTCAGCCGGCCTACACAAGCCTACAAAACTGACCAGGTGAACCAGAGGTGGTCAGATGGAGGATAGCGTAAAGAGTGCCCCCAAACCCACTCGGGCAGCCAAAAGGGCCCTGGTGACAAGAGCCCCACCCCTCGCAGCTTGAAGTCATAAATTCTACATCCAGAGGTGTTGCTGAAATGAGGGACGACTGAAGGTCCACCTGGAGTGAAGACATTCTCACTATGGGCCAGGGAGAAGGACCCTGCTCTGAGCTTCCCATGCTCTGGATATGGACTTCAGGGGTGCAGAGCGAGACTGTCAGCTACAGGCTAGCTCTGAACCAAGGAACAATGGACATGGGAGGCATGTCTCCGGGTGGAGAACAGATGTAGCATAGGACCCATATGAGGGGTATGCTCAGACAGGCGATGTGAATGAATAGACCCACCCGAGGTCTGATGAAGCGAAGTAGATCCTGATCAGGTCCGGAGGAGGAGGAGGAGGAGATTGCAAGGAGCAACCACAGGAGTGCATGTCAATTGGGTCCATTGAGGAAGCCAAATTAGGAGTGGATTGATTGCATGAGAGTGAGAGATGAGAACAGCTGGATGCAGCCTGCAGCCGACGGTGAAGGTATGAAGTACCAGGAGTAAACACTAGGTATTATGACAGGTAGGGTATAGGAGGGATGAGGTTTGAGAATGCATGGAGGTTGACTCGGAGTAGAGGAAGGTACAAATCGAGTGGTCTGAAATGTAGGACTAGGGTAAGAGAAAGAGATGAAAGGTATGGTGATGGCAGGATAGAGAAACACCCCCAAAAGAAAGCATGAGATGAGGAAGGAGAAGAGGTGAGGGTTGAGGGAATGGAGTAAGGTGGGAGTGAGATAGCCAGGAAGGCTGGTATGTGCACGGTGAACTGGAAGCACTGCAGGCTGCAATGAATGGAGGGAGGAATCGTGTTGAGCCAGAGATCAGTAACATAAGGGTAGAGAAGACAGGGATATCGGTATGAGTGGGAGATGGTAGAAAGCTGGCTGCCCAGAGCCATGGTGCCAGCCATGAAGCAGCAGTCCCCCACCTTGTGTAAAACAGAGAGCCATGAACTAGGCACTGGGACACCAAGAAGCGAAATAAAATTGCAGGAGAAAGGAAATTGAGTCAATGTAGGCAGCAGATCGACTAAGGAGGAGGCTGTCGTGAAAGGGAGAGATGAGGATGGCCGGGTGAAGTCTGCAGCCGATGGGCGAGGAACGAAGGAGGAGGAGTAAGGGTACTATCAGTAGCAGCAGGTTGAGGAGGAGTGAAATGACTCCACGCTGAGAGTTCTGGAATGAAGATATGAGATGTCAAAAGTACTACTATAACCAGTGCCTAGGAGTTCCAGACAGGACCATCATGAAAGGATGAATGGAATAGTGACAGATGGCTGAAAGGGCAGGAAACCCCAAAAGAAATAGAGAGCCGAAGAGCAGAGGTGATCCCAAGGCTGGGTGGGCAGAATGTTTCTTATTGTTTGATATTTAATTGGTACAGCAGGTGCTCAGAAGCCCACAGAGGAAAACAGGGCATCTGATTGAAAGAACATGGTAGCTGAGAGTCATAGGTAGAGAAAATAAGTCATGTACATTGGTCAGGGTTACATACTGCCCTGGGAGAAAACAAGTTGGAGTATAAAATGACTCAGGTCCAGCTGCAGAAAAGGGGGGGGGCACCCTGGCGAGACTAAAAACAGCCCTGAGGAGGAAGAACAAGAGGAGGTCAGATTAGCCATGCAGGACAGAAGCAACGGCGAGTGGACCATGGATGGGAAACAGAGGCACCGTGCGGTCAGAGCTCGGTGTTCGGCTAGGTTGTAAGAACTCCCAGCGGAAAGAAATTGCCGAAGGCAGGAGAAGGGCTGGCAAGGCTGCAGAGCACAAGATGCCAAGATGAGACAACCACGAGGACTGCAAGACAAGGAATGCGAGGTGAGGTGAAAGGTACAAGCAGCACTAGGGGAGCAGCAGGTAGGGCACGGTGGGTGGCAACATACCTCAGAAGTGCCAGAACAGCAATGGGAGCCTGGGGAGGGCAGGAAGGGGAGCGAGAGCACCAACATGGAGGGAAGAATGAAGAAGGAAAACAACGTCGGGCCATAAGGAAGGACTGGCAAAAGAACAAGGTATGGGGGGGTGTGAGGACCACAGCCGAACCCAGGTAAGGAGCACAAAATCCTGAGCCACTCAGCAGGAAGGGGGTGGCAAAGGAGATGGAGAGGGAAGAAGAGTGAGAAGGGGAGATAGCAGTGAGCCAGCAGCAAGAGATGCTGCAAAACGTAGCAAGCTGAGAGGAGGAAGGTCTGGGAGAGGAGCAAGGAAGGGCAGCGCCTCCAGCAGCAATGATAGACACGATCCTGGACTAGCCAGGAGGAGTGGCCTTTAAAGGCCTGATGGGGGAGTGGTTTATTGCTCCGCCCATTGAACTACAGGCGTAGCCTTGCAATTCTGACTTGGTACACTTGCACAATTTGATTTGCTTCCCTGCTACTGCTGAAACATACTACCTGACTTTGCACTCTGTTTCAAACACACACTGTTCTTTTCTTTGCATCTTTACTGAAACTGTGTCCTGAATTGTGTTTGGTTTCACACATTTGCACTCATTTTCTGAAACTGTTGCCTGACTTGCATTCAGTTTCATACATTTTTCACACATTTTCTCTGGTGTTTTCTGCTACTACACTCTCTGCCCAACCTGGCACCTGGTGGTCAGTTTACTTTCTTGCAGACTACGCCCCAACATGGCCACCAAAAGCTTTTCTGCGTCACACACACATTGCTTTAACTTGCAGTTGATCTCTGACTTGTATCTATGCACAACCTTGCAATTTTCACTTCTGTTAAAAATCAGCACAGTCTTTAAATCTCTGGCACACTTTCTGAGACCTTGTTTAGCACTGCCCGTGGTTAGACTATACACTTGTTTGCTTGCTACCGGCTACAGCTACTACAACTCAGTCCATCAGCTCCCAACATTTTGCTTTGCTCTGTCCTTGCTGACTTCTAGCATTAGATTTATTGCTTTGCACGCAGTTCATTTGTTCACAGGCATTTACTTACTGCAGAAAGTAGCTGGTTCCCATCAAGAATGGTTGATGGCCTGCTGCTGAATTTGAGGGATTTTCGGGTAGGCCGGGCTGTTGAGCCCTCGGCTCAGTACTACATGCACTGCGATCGCTGCCTTAGCAGTCAGAAATTGGGAGAAGACCGAATTTGCTTTCAAAGTCCAAAAGTCTTTTTCTCTTTTCCAATGATTCTCTGCTGCTGTTCACTGCTCGCACGCTCCATGCTGTCCTCCTCCGGCTTAATGACTGATCTGCAGTGTGGAATGCCCAGGACTCCTCCACTGCAGCCAGTCATTTTCTCAACACCTTCAGGGCACTCCAGTATAAATATGCCCCTCTCATTAGATGGAGGGTTAGGGGATCTGCCACCAAGTGGTTACATGGGAGTCTTGTCGCCCTTGTGAGGACTAGGGACAAGTACTGGGCCAAATTCAAGGTCACAGTGGACCAGGCCAAATTTCAGCAATATAGGTGGCTCAGAAATGAGTGTAAAAAAGCAATCAGAGCTACCAAAAGTGATTTCTGCAAAGCTGCATTGCTGAATTCAGCTAAGGATCCCAGGAGTTTCTGGAGGAATATTAAAAATATACTAAGTGGTTCCTCCAGTTGTGAGGCCACTGACATGTTCATCGATGGTTCTAGTTTCAACAATCCTCTAACCATCACCAATGCATTTAACTTGCATTTCTCAGACCTGTCCGCCTTCACCTCCCTATTTTCTGCTAATGGATGTGATAATTATGGCCAGGTCCCTGCTCCACAGCTGCCCCCTATCTCCCGCCTGTCATTCTGCTTCAAGACTGTGATGGCACATGAGATGCAGAGATTGCTCTCTGGTCTCTCCCCCTTTTCCAGTGCTGGCCATGATGGTATGGAACCTAAGCTTCTCCAGCTTGGTGCCTCTTATATTGCCTCCCCGGTTGCCTGCATTTTCAATTTGTCCCTAGCTTCTGGGATTATCCCTGATATATGGAAGGTAGCTAGGGTTGTCCCGGTTCTCAAACAGGGCAACCCTAAGATTCTTGGCAATTCTTGTCAGTAAACTTCTCGAGAAAGTTGTGGCTGGACAACTCTCGGAGTATATTCAGTCTCATGAGCTGCTGTCTCCCACGCAGCATGGCTTTTGGAAAGGGCACAGTACGTCCTCAGTCCTTCTCACTGTCTCCTCTGGGATGAGAGCAGCTATGGACCGGGGTAAGCACTCAAGTGCCATCTTCATTGACCTAACCAAGGCCTTTGACCTAGTCGACCATGTCCTACTCTGCTGTCAGCTCAGGTCCTTTGGCCTGTCCCCTCCTGTGCCCAATTGGTCGTCCAATTACCTACAGGGCAGACAGCAGCTTGTCAAATACAGTAAGATGCTCTTGGACACCACTACTTTGTCCTCAGGAGTCCTCCAGAGTTCAGTCCCGGGTCCCCTGCTCTTCCCCATTTTTGTCAACAATTTACCATCCCGTATGCTGATGATCTGGTCATCCTCACTCATTCCAGGAACATTGGGGTAATTAACCACCAACTGAGTGAGGATTTTAGGAGTATCCAATCCTGGATTATGTCCCACAAGCTGGTCCTGAACCTAAAAAACCTCAGGCCATGCTTTTTGGGTCCCTGGCCAAGATTAAGGCCTCCCCTGCCCCTTTGTGTATCACTGGACTTGATGTAAAAAAGAAAAACAAGGCGCTGCGTCAGCATGTGGTTTAAAAGCAAAACAAAATGGTTATATTAAATGCACGTTGAAAATAGAAAATAGAGTTAAAAATCTACGTTTCAACGTTAGGTCTTCTTTAGGAAATATCTAAAAGAGAAAAGACAAAGTTAGTGACTTGATGGTGGACTTGATGGTGCTACTGTCCTCATCATCGACTCCATCAAATACCTTGGGGTGATGCTTGACCCTCAGCTTGACCTTGGACTCCATATCCAGCATGTATGCAAACTGTTAACTGCAAACTGGGTCTGGCTTATAGAGCAAAGAGCAACCTCTCACTTCTGTTGCTCACCTTGCACTGGTTAGAGGTGTGTTTCTCTCCTCTCTCAGCTACAGGTTCTTTCGTACCTCCGAAGTCCACCTTTCTAGGTGGACTATAGCCTATAACAACATCTGTCATTTTGCTCTTGCTGCCCCTCGTCTCACCCACCACTGTGACCTGTATAGCAAGCTTAACTGGCTCTCCCCACCCAACTACTTAAATTTTGTCCTGGTGTGTTTCACGGGCAAGGTCCTTGGCACTGGCACCCCCTTGGACTGGCGGAGCTCCTTGTACCAGCTGTCTCCTCTTCTTACTCCATTAGGTCTCTGGGCTCAGCTGTTCTTAAGATTCATGCCACTCACACTCAAATGGGGACAGAGATTTTTGCCTCGTATGCCCCTAGATTATGGAACTCCCTTCCTGTCCATGTCCGCTCCTCCCCCTCCCATGCATCCCTCCAAATCTCGTTTTGGAATCACCTGAAGCTCTCCTCAGCGTGTGGTTGTCTCAATCCTCCATAAATCTCACCTGGCCCCCTGCACTGTACCCCACTTTTCTTAAGGCATAGTCGGCCTACTTGGGTTAGGCCCGGCATATAATGTTTCCACCCTATATATCAGGCGTGGCTCTGACAGTGGGTCCACTCTTGGGGTCCTAAACTGTATATAATTGTATATAAAGCAACGCTCACAGCCTTGGTGATTCTATGCATATGTCTTGTCCATCTTTAACCGTATGTACCTACTGAATATATCTGCTTTCCCTGACTCTGTGAAACTGCTTGTACTTGTATCATGTTGACCTCTGTATTTGAATGTACATTTCCTGTACCCTCCCGGGTCGTGCCTGAAAATAGGCAAATGTCTTATCTAGTGTACTTACCTGGTTAACAAAAGCTAAATAAATAAATAAACAAACATGCCTCTGGCTCTGAGACTCAGGCAATGGGCTGGACTTGGTTGTGTTTGATCAATCACACAGCGCCGTGCAAATGAGCTCTTTCTCTCTCTTGCTCACTGTCCTTCATAACAATCATCGAGCAGGCAAAATTTAAACAGCAAACTGACACTTTTTTCCTCAGCTTGAAATTTCAACAGCAAGAGCGCTTTTTAGGCAATTCAGCACACTGTTTTGTACATTTCCTCTAACAACTCCCCCATTTTACATCACAAACACTTGAAATGTTCTGGAGACTTGGGCACAAATGTTCTCTTTGTCCACAACAACTTTTAACTATAAAATCTTTATTTTTTAACAGTTTTAAGCAATTTGTATGGCGGGGCACATATTGCTCAGTTTAACAGTCCTTGAGCACTTTGCATGGCAGCTTTTCTAGCACACATTCAGCACATTTTTCCACAGAAAATACAGGCAGAAAACTTCCTCTCAGATGGCACTTAATTGGGCACAAACCTACTTGTCCTTGGCAATGATTCCTGTCATTTGGCACTGCCAATAGACAGAAATAACCCAGACATACCCTTAACATTATCCTCTTCCCCCAAGATCTTTGGACGAGCCCCCAATTTTGCAATCCATACTTCAGCCAAGAGCAGCATCTGGAAACTGGGACCCCCTTACTTGTCCACAGACAAGGCAAAAGGCAACAAGTTGACAAAAACAATAGGCATCACCCCTAGCTCTGGGGTGAATACCTGGCACGGCAGTCTAAAGGAGTCGGGTGTTAGGGTACAAAATAACATTTATATTAGTCCAGGTTCTGAGAGAGAGAGAGTTGCCAGGGCTGTGCTAGGTCTAACTTCTGTGTGGGCCCCATAATGATTCACACTTAGGAAGCACAGATGTAATGTCCACTACTGAAAATGGGATTGTACAGAATGGCTTTATTCACACAAGTTGGTAACGAATACAGAACATATATCGATATCTATATCTATATCTATATCTATATCTATATATATATATATATATATATATACATATTATATATACGGATACATTTTAAATATACGTTTTATATAGCAAATAAATATGTTTTATAGTTTATAAATGTGACTGGAAAATATATTACATACACCTTTATAATACATATAGACTACATTCTGTAAATATATATTGAATGCACTATTTCTACATATCTTCTTACAGTAAAATATGTATGCAAGCAAAGAAGGAAGCTCCAAAATGTAGTGGTGCTCACAACGTAAATGTACACAGCATTCACAGGAAAAGTTAGAGAGACACACACAAACACACGCACACACACACACACACACGCGCACACACACACACTGGATCAGGAAGTCCAGAAGTCAATTCTTAGATTTTCCACCACTGAGTTTATTTGTGCAAAAAAAAAATGTTGTAAAACCAAAGCCAAAAGTAGCAATAGCAAAAAACAGACCTCCCCACAGGACTGTATTTCATGCAATTCTCATACTTTTTAAATAACAGTGCAAAATTCCAGTCCTGTGGAGAGGTCTGTTTTTTTACTATTGCTACTTTTGGCTTTAGTTTTACAATGTTTTCTTTACTGTACAAATACACTTTGTGATGGAAAATCCAAGAAGTGCCTTCTGAAGTGCCTGGTCTGTCATGTGTGTTTGCCTAACTTCCGCGATCAGTAAAATATGTATCTTGTTTGCTTGTAAGATATAGTATGTGTAGAATATATTTAGAATATATATTTTTATATATGTCAAATACATTTTTATAAATGCCTGCTTTGGTGCTGTGTATGTTTGAATTTAATAAGGCTTTAGGCCTTTCAAATGGGGTAGTCTTAAGGGCATCTGCATATCATAGAATCATAGGTGATTTACGAATTTGGTAGGCAGAGATTGCCTTTTATGAACTCGCCACCATATTTACTGGTGGAAATCATATTTTGTGTTACCCCTATGTGTATCCAGTCTGGTTTTAAATATGTTTAATGTACTGTTTTCGATTACATTTTTTGGTAGGGTGTTCCAGGTAGAGATAACTCTTTGAGTGCACCAATGGTTCCTCTTGTTTGTTTTATTTTGTCTGCCTTTAAGTTTCTTATTGTGCAACCTAGCATTTGTGCTAGTGATGTTATTGTTTAATCCAATGGTCTCAAATGTTGACTCTTCTTTTATTGCTTTGTATGTTAAGCACAGGTCTCCCATCATTCTCTTGTATTGTATTGAGTACAGGCCTACATTTTTAAGTCTAGTGCTGTTTATAGACTTGATTTTTTTGGTTGCTTTGCACTGGACTTTTTCTATTAATTTGTTGCCTGTAACCAGTTAAAGAGCACATTCGGAAGAACAGTATTCCAGATGGGGGTCTAACAAGGCTGGACTAGAGAGGGATCAAGAACTTTTCATTTCTACTTTTGATGTTTTTCAAAATGCAGCCCAGATTTTGATTACTTTTTTAAACAATATTTGTTGTGTGCATGACAAAGGAAACATTTTTTGAGATGGTGACTCTAAAATCTTTTTATTATCAGTTGTTTGTAATATTGTGTTGTTTAATTTATAGCTATAGCAAGGATTGTTTTTTCCTAGGTGCATTACCTTACATTTGAGCTCGTTAAATAAAAGTTTTTTATCAGTAGACCATTTCACAAGGTGTGCCAGATTTTTTTGAAATTCTGATGCTGAGGCAGAGTCTGTTATAATGCTTCCAAATTTACAGTCATCTGCATACTTCCCCATCCAGCAGTGTTTATTAACCCTTTGAGAACTGAATATGTGTGGATGTATATGGATTCTGGACTTATATATACATCCACAGTCTTCTAAGGGTTAAGGGGTAAAGAACAAGGCACACAAAGAAAAGCACACTTTTGCCAGAAATCACACACACTACAAAGTATACGTTTGGGAGTGAGAGTCTGCAGTATGCTGCGGACTCTCGCTCCCGAACATATACTTTGTAGTGTGTGATTTCTGGCAAAAGTGTGCTTTTCTTTGTGTGCCTTGTTCTCGAAGTTTCCTAAACTAGTACCCATTCACTCCATGGTGTGCAAGGGCACTTGTATATTTTGTTTTATTAAGGGGTAGCATTGAAGAATTTATATATATATATATATATATATATATATATATATGTGTATATATATATATATATATATGATATGTAAAGACCTTTTTGCTTTCTATAGGAGTCAACGTAGTTAAAACTAAATTCTCCAAAAAAACACAGCCATTTTTCCTGGCCCCCTTTTTAGTCACCACCTTCCCGCTTCTAGTGAACATATTTGCTTTTTAACTTATTGACACAACTGTTTAAAAAAAACAACTAAAAGCTTATTAATACAACACCTAAGGTACAAACTAATTAGAATTTGCAAAGTTCAGTCAGTAAAAATGTTATCTAGAATTTAACAACCAGTAAATGATATGCAAAAAAAGTTCATCATAAAGTCACTTCAATGGCCTACACAGCCAGTATGATGTTATGCTTGTGCAGCTGTGTTACTTGGTTTTGGCCATTCACGCTCTCTATTCCAGAGTAATTACTATCCTGTAGGGGTATCAAAGGCAAGGAACCCTTGAATAGAGTTCCACCCCAGAGGTGCCATAGGATGATTCCCTTGGCTAATGGTATCTTAGGAAGCATCCCAAGGAGAGAGGTGATGCTGCTGGAGGAGGAGGGGAGGATGGTGGGGCAAATAAAAAGTGCTTGAGAGAGAGGCTCAGAGGAACTGCTTATTTAGCACAGGAAGGGGGAGTGGCTGGCTGCTTGCCCATTGAACCATAGGCATAGCCTTCTAATTCAATGACCTACGCAGCCAGTATGATATTATGCTTCTGCAACTGTGTTACTTGGTTTTGGCCATTTGCACTCTCTATTCTGGAGGAATTTCCACCCTTTAGGGGTACCAAAGGCAAGGAACCCTCAAAGAGGGCTCCATCCCTAGAGGTGCCGTGGGATGATTCCCTTGGCTAAAGATATCTTAGGAAGCATCCCCAAACAGAAAAGGATGGTGGGGCAAATAAGAAGTGCTTGAGAGAGAGGCTCATCTGGACTTCAGCAAGGCCTTTGGCACTGTACCACATAGAAGACTATTACACAAACTGGGGAATATGGGTGTGGGCAGGACAGTAGTGTGGTGGGTAGGTAACTGGCTGGGTGGCAGGACACAGAGGGTGGTGGTAAATGGCTATCACTCCACAGAGGGAAGAGTGACCAGTGGGGTACCACAGGGATCAGTGCTGGGACGGTTCTATTTAACATCATCATCAGTGACATTCATGGGACCTAGAAGGCAGAATTTCACTGTTCACTGATGACACAAAGCTCTGTAACAGAGTAGACACACCAGAGGTGTAGACAGAATGAGAAGGGACCTGCAGAAACTTGAAGAATGGTCAGGGGTTTGGCAGTTGAAATTCAATGCAAAGAAGTGCAAGATAATGCATATGGGGCACAAAACCCTGGCACAATATATCAGTTGGGGTGAGGATATAGCATGCACCAAGCAGGAAAGGGATCTTGGGGTTATCATCTCTGATGACCTCAAGGTAGGGGAACAGTGTGACAAAGCAGCAGGTAAAGCAGATAGGATGCTGGGATGCATAGGCAGGGGCATCACCATCAGGAAAAGGGAGGTCATAATTCCATCATACAAGACACTAGTGAGGCCCCACCTGGAGTACAGTGTACAGTTCTGGAGACCTTACTTATGTAAGGACATAGACAGGGTAGAGAAGGTTCAGAGGAGGGCAACAAAGATGGTGCATGGATTGCATCACAAGTCCTATGAAGACAGGTTGAAGGAACTGAACATGTACTCCCTGGAGGAGAGGAGGGAGAGAGGGGATATGATAGAGACATACAAGTATCTTACAGGGAGGAAAAGGGTGCAGGAATACACTATTTTTAAGTGAAAAAGATGTTCCAGGACTAGAGGACATGGGATGAAGTTGGAGGGAGGACGATTCAGAGGAAACGTGAGGAAAAATTTCTTCACAGAATGGGTGGTGGACAAGTGGAACACCCTGCCAGAGGAAGTGGTGGGGGCTGAAACAATCACGGGATTTAAGAATGCTTGGGATAGACATAAAGGAATTCTGGAGGTCAGGGGTAAGGGGCAACAGACTTCTCGGAAAACATAAACTGAACTTACAAGCTCAAATGGGCAGACTGGGTGGGCCATAGGCCCTTATCTGCCAACACTGTCTATGTATCTATGTATCTATGTCTATGTATCTATGTAAAAGTAGTAGTACAAAAGCATGTTAGCAATCAGTGGCTGTGAGGCATAATAGTAGATTATGCACCAGGCAACTTGATAACATAATGAGATGCACAGGTTAGCAATGGCATGAGTATGATGGGTTGCACTGGAGCTTGAGGGGGCCTCCTAAAGGGAGAGAGAGAGAATGGCAAGTAGGGACACCATCCAGCTCCATCCAACAGCAGAGCCAGCCTAAAGGAACTAGGGAACACTAACTACAGCTAACTAACATTTATGACCTGAGGCATGGAGAGAATAAAAAACCTTTGAGGAGGAAATCTCTGGGGATCCAAGGCCTAGGTTGCCTTCCTTCCAGGCTTGGGATGTTTTGTTTAGTGATGGCTCTGCTGCTGCAATTTAGAAACCCAATTAAAGGGGGGATGGAAAATATTCTATTTTGGAGGAAAGCTCTCACTTGATCCCTCTAACGGAAATGCCGTGAAAGGTTGCAAGAGTGCTCTGCAACATTTGGGGCAACCAAGGTGAGAGGAGGAGAGCAATGACAGCTGAAGCACTCACAAACCAGGTGAACCAGAGGCAGTCATATGGAGAATGCAGTGAAGGTGTCTTGCTAGTATAATACTAGAGCCAAAGGAGATTGCTGTAACCAGCTGAGGCACTCACCTGGCCTACCTGTCCAAAAAACAAACCAGGTGAACCAGAGGCAGTCATATGGAGAATGCAGTGAAGGTGCCTTGCTAGTAGAATACTAGAGCCAAAGGAGATTGCTGTAACCACTATTCTTAAATTCTACACCAGGAGCTGCCATCGAGTCTCAAACAGCTAAAGCCAGGTCCAGAGCAAGGACATTCCCAGCTATGGGCCAGGTGAGAAGGACCCCACTCCAAGTCAGGCACGCTCAAGATGTGGACTTCATAGGTACAGAGTGAGACTGTTGGCTGCAGGGAGGCCCTGTGCCATGGAATGGTTCTGGCTGACATGCCCCAGAAAACAATTGAGGAGGAGCTGAATGAAGTGTTGAGTGCTGGGATCCTCACATAGGTCAGACATGGTAGTAGTGATCATTGAGCAAATGAATTGTGTAAGCAATGAGTGGACCTGCACATAGGTCAGTAAGCAGAGTAAGCAAATGGTCAGACCTGCACAGAAGTTGAAGGAGCAGCAAATATGAATAGCAGGGCAAGACAGCCAAGCCATCAAGGAAGCCAATGAAAGGTGACAAAATACTCAGAGAATTTTAGTAGCACAAGCAGGATTCAAACATGAGTTAGTATGCCACATGGGGCCATGGTTCCTCAACAACACCTCCAGTCCTCCATCATAGGAAAAACAAGAAAGCAATAGGAAGGTGCCATGACCCAGATGCAGATGTTAAAACTAGTTTGCAGCATCAACAGTAGCTTAGCTGACCTCCAGAGTATAATAGCAGTGTGCAAACATAATAGAGCAGCATCAGTATTGAGTAATTATGAGTTATAGGGGTAGCAATTCAAATGAACATGGACTGTAGGGAGGCAACACTTTGAAAACAGCAAATTGGCTAGGCAGTGCAATGAAAACAGCAGCAATGAGGTATGTGGCATAAGTTCAGGAAGCAGAATTGAGCTACATGGGCTAGGGTTCAGAGTGAGCCTGAACCAGGTGAAAATAATTAAGGTGCATAGCATGGAGAGCAGCAGCAGGGAAGCAGCTTGAGCTGAAACACACAGATAACAATTGCAGTTGCATTGTGAGTAAATGGCAGCAAGTAGCATGAGCTCTGGATTAGCAAAAATACAAGGAGTTTAGAAACAGAAGCCCTTAAAAAGAATGCAAAACAAAAGACACAAAAAACACAGAAGAACAGGGAACAAGCAACACAAAGAAGCACACAGCCTGAGGCAGGCAATACAAACCAAATGCAGGAGAACAGAAAACAGAAGTCCAGCAAAAACAAGCAGAGGCCAAAGCACAGCAAGGCAGGGGGCAAGCCCCAGCAGCTGCAAAGAACAGACCGACAGAGCCTCCAGCTGCAAATAAAAATTGCTTGAGAGAGAGAGAGGCTCAGAGGAACTGCTTATGTAGCACAGGAAGGGAAAGTGGCAGGCTGCTTGTCTATTGATCCACAGGCATAGCCTTCCAATTGATATTAGCCTGGCTACTTGAGATAAACGCTTCTCTCACTTGAATCAATCTTATGTTGATCTTGAGGCCCGGAGAAGATATATATTGCTTGATGGTAAAAAAAGGTCTTAAAAAGTCTAGGTGCTACAAAGTTCTGGAAAGTTTTTTAAGGTTCACAATATTTAGATCCCAATTAATTCTCAGCAAGTCTCTACAATAAACCTTGAGTTCTGTTGGATGTTGAATCAAGTTTTGCCAGCAGTCCCATGGGTCTAAATCAGGCAAGTTCCATGGTTGGTAGGAATGAGGGTGTCTAGAAGATGCCATCTTCGGATATGCCAAGTATACCGAGTTACTCGGGTTTACAGCAAATTCATATCCTTTAAATTCACTGCTTTCTGTAAGTTTTAATGGCAGTAAACTCTGGTGCAGAAAACAAAAAGCAGCTTCAACTTGCTTTTGACTATTTCTTATGGCTAGAGTATCAAAAATCTGCCAAAGAGAGTAGAAGCAGATACTCCACCAAGGGAGAAATTATACAAGGTAAAAGTACAAAAAGCAACTAGATAATATCAGAATGATGCTGCATCCTCCAGTTGAGGGTCTATACTCCCTCGCTGCTACAGGAATCTGGTTTATGTACCAAACTCATGTTAATTTCTAGTTTTAAAATAGTTTTGAATTGACAGCATTTGCTTACAGATCAGAGGGAAAGGTGAAGAGTAAAAAACAAGTTCATGTAGGAACTCACACTGACATAAAAGGGAACCAAACAGGGGTGGTATAAATACCAGTTTGAGCCTTTATGGATTGTGAGGTCAAGAGGTAAATCTTATGTGTAATTATAAATGTATAATCTGTAAGTCTGTGTTAAAAGTGCATAATTAAATGGTAATTATACTGTAGATATCTAAATTGTTATTAATAAGAAGAATTCCAAATGTACAGCTAAAGACATGTTACATCAACATAAATCTGTTGCCTTTTTGTCTGGGTATTTTAAGGCAGCAGTAATGGATAATCAGGAAGTAATTATCAAAATTCTGCTTTTTGGCCAGAAGCATGCAGTCATAGTTCCAGTTTTCATAGCTGTAAATAATTTTTCTAGCAATCTATAGTGTATTAGATGTTTAACATTTGTTTCCATTGTTGTGGATCCACAATAAATATGGCTGGTGCCTAATTTGCAGCCAAGCTCCACCCCTCACATTGCGTCATTTCTTTTGTTTACTTTCGTGGGACCCTGTGCTGCACATTCCCACTGTCCTTGTGTAGTAATGTGAGTCATGTGCATGTGTGGTTGGCAGCAGAGGGTTCCAGTTCGACATAGTGGGTGGGAGAAATGTAAACAAAAACAAAGAAAAGCAGAGCAAATTACAGGGTGATAGTACAGTGAAAACAAGAAACATTACCAGGTAAGTGGTCAACAGTGTACAGGGAACAAACTGTTGCAAAAGATTCAATTTGTTTAATATCTAGTACTGCTGCTTTAAAAAGTATTTTAGATATATGTCAATTACATAAAAAAGTATATCTATTATATGTTCAAGCTATATAAGCAGATATATAAATATATGTCATGCATCTATAATAAATATATCATGGAAATATATTTATGATACATATGAAATATATTTGTCACATATATTCTGCAAATAAATCAGATATGTAAAATTGGCCAGTTTGAGATATTTTGCATATACTTCAGACATATGATGAAAATATATTTCCAAATGTAACCAAATATGTATTTGAAATATACTTGTGTAAATATATCTAAAATATATTTCTTTTAACATGGTGATGACATCCACAGAGGATTCTCTCTGAACCTCATTAAAGAGATTCACTAATGGATCTGCTTCATTCTACTTCTCCATTGGGTAGCTGCACAGTACTAGGACCATATCTTTTCTTTTCTGATAGGGTTTCATCGTGTTTACATGGTATGCCCTCTGTTTGCATTTCCTGTTGGGCAGCTGCACCATGTAATTCACATAAGTTAATTTCCTGTTCATGGAGGCTGGACCTTCCCAGGCTTCCTGTAATTTATTTTGTCAGATCAGGATAAGCACCACCATGCATTGTTTAGTCTTGTACCGCCAGGCTCTGGCCCCATGGTCATAGCATGTTTTCTGTCTCTGCTGTGCAGTGCCGAGGTGCTCCTGGGCCAGCCTCATCAGCTTCTTGAGTGATGACCTGAAATTCAAGACATACTCCATGGCAAATTCCCCTTGTGAAGCAAGTTCACTATCCCATACATCCCTTACCAGATCTAGGGGCCCCTTGTCCTGTGTCTAAACAGGAGCTCAAAGTGTGAAAACCCTGTGGACGCCAGTGGGACTTTCCTATTAGTAAACAAAAGTTGGGGTAAATACTTTTCCCACTCTTTTCACGTTGGTCAATGAATGCCGTTACATGAATTTAAAGCATGTGACCAAGCCATTGTTCACAGGGTGGTATAGAGAAGCTTCACTCCACTCTTCTCCCCCAGGCTAATCATAAGGGCAGTGGTGCTGTAGTCTGACAGAATCTCTTGGGAAAAATCCCACTTAGCCGACTATCCCCAGAAGTTCATCAGCTACCTTCACTGCCTCTCTGGAGGACGTGGCTACAGTCTCTGGATACCTGGTTGTGCAGTCTGTGACTACCAGTATGCACCATTTACTTGTGCAACCTGGGTGCTTACTGGCCCCACAATGTCCACAGCTACCTGCTAAATAGGTTACTCAATTATAGGCAGGGGAATTAAACCCACGTTTGCCTTGTCTCTGACCTTTCCCACCCTCTGGCACTGCTGACAAGTCTGACAGTAATTGGCCACATTTTTACTTTGAAAATATTGGGCCAATAAAAATTGTTTGCAAGCTGCCTTTTTGTGTGGCTAACTCCCAGGTGTCTTAAGAAAGGAATGTCATAGGTTAGGGACAGAAGTGGCTTCCTGTATTCCCAAGTGACTACTGCCTGTCAGAGAACCCCTTCTTTTGGTCCTTCTTTAAGCACCCACTCTCTGTAAAGTAGCCAATTCTCCCAGTATATTTCCTTTTTATTTTCTACCTGAGATACAGTAGTTGATGTTTACAAATATGCATGGATGCAACAGGCACTGCTCCCTGACATTATGGGACAATAAGTGCTTAAAACCAGCTCAGAATAATGATCAGAACTGGAAGATAGTCATATTAAGAGGGCACTCTTTTTATTGCACATTTAAATAAAAATGAATAAAGCTGACTCAAAATAGGGAAAACAATAGCACCATTTTTTATCACTGGCTGCCAGTTTTCTCCATTCCTGAAAGGTTGGATCAGCCTGTTGAGCACTGCACAGCTCCTTATGCTGAACTTTCCTAAGTTACACCCTCCTTATGCTTAACCTTCCCTTCGGTACACCCTCCTTTAGTAGGAGACATGCTCACATCTGCAGTAGGGTCTACACAGTCTGTGGCTGTGGCTTGGAACTGATGCTGCCACCTAGTCCCTCAGACACTCTGGCTACTTTCCCTGCTACTGATGTAAACATAGAAACATAGAAATTGATGGCAGATAAGGGACGCTTGGCCCACATAGTCTGCCCATTTCCCTACCTAATGTATAAGCTGCAGATCCTAGTTAACCAACAGCCTACTTCCTCCTACCCCCCACTAAAATTTCCTTATGTCTGTCCCATGTATTCTTGAATTCCCCCACTGGTTTTGACTCCACGACCTCCTCAGAAGGCTGTTCCATGCATCCATAATTCTCTCTAAAAAAATACTTCCTCACATTACCTCTGAGCTGTCCCCCCTCTATCTTCAAATTGTGCCCCCTTGTTCTTGCACATCTCTTTTTCTGAAAGATGCTACCTTCTTGGACTTTGTTGATTCCCTTGAGGTACTTGAAAGTTTCTATCATGTCCCCTCTCTCCCTCCTTTCCTTGAGGGTATACATATTAAGCTCCTTTAGTCTCTCTTCATATGTCTTCTGGTGCAGACCCTGCACCATTTTGGCTGCCCTCCTCTGGACAGCCTCCACTCTGTCTATGTCTTTGCAGAGATGTGGTCTCGAGAACTGCACGCAGTACTCCAGATGGGGTCTCACAAACTGTCTGTACAGAGGGATAATAACTTCCTGTTTTCTACTGGTGAGGCCTCTCCCTATGCATCCCAGTATCCCCCTAGCCCTCTTTACTGCCTTCTCACATTGCTTACCCACCTTTAGGTCATCTGATATAACTACCCCCAGGTCCCTTTCCATTTTTGTTGTTGTCAGCATCTCACCCCCCATTGTGTACTCTTCCCCTGGGTTTTTGTTTCCCAGGTGCATTACTTTGCTCTTCTTTGCATTGAATCTAAACTGCCATACATTCGACCATTCCTCCAACCTTGCCAAGTCCCTTCTCATCCTTTCTACCCCACCTTGTGTATCAACCATGTTGCAGATCTTTGTGTCATCTGCAAACAGACATACTTTTCCTTCCAGTCCCTCTGCAATGTCACTTATAAAGACATTAAAAAGGACCAGACTCAGTACCGAACCCTGAGGTACCCCACTAATAACCCCCCTTTCTTCACTGTGGTCTCTGTTTACTATTACAAAATATACACGTTGCCTAAGGTTCACAAGAACCAGACCAACCCCCCAGACAGACCAATAATTTTTGGCACAGGATCATTAACTGAAAAATGTCCATATTTGTGGACTACATTTTGAAGCAATTAGTATAAAGGGAAAGGGAACATTGTTTAACCAGGAGTAGAACACTAAGCGGGAGCTTGTTTCCAGATGTTACCTGGGAGCACAAGGAAGTTAAGTGACTTACTCAAGATCACACAGTATGCACCTGGGCGGCTGTGGGATTCAAACCCAGGTCTCCAGATCTGCAGCTTAGCGCCTTAACCCACTGCACTATACTGCCTCCTAAGGTAGGGGTTGCCTCTGGCTGCACTGCCCCTCTCTTCCCTCAGTAACCTGCCCTCTTCCCTCAGTAACCTGCCTCTTTGCTTGACTCCTTGTACTCATACAGACAATATTTGCTCTTCTATAAAAATCATTGCCCATAATTACATCCACAGGGAAGTCAGGTACTACTGTACTCCCACTTCCTGTATCCCTTGCCCACCTTCCCAGCTTAGGAAGACTCTTGTGATTGGCACTGAAATCACAGGGTTGGTCTCTCTCCAAATTCTGGAGAACTGATGTGGCAGAATCTAACCCTCATCGACTAAATTCTGCTTTACCATAGGAAACACCTGTGTCTCTTAGTCACTGTGTTATTTTACCATTTATAAAGACAGGGTGCATACAGTGAAGCCCACCAGGATGAAGCCCATAAGGTTCCATGTGATAACGGTGATCGTGGAAAAACAATCACTGTTAGGGCGAGTGTACATTGCCGAAAATCTATTTCAGTGATGTACACTCCCAGTGCACAGCAAAAGGGTGCTAAGGACTTTTTTTTTTATGCGGGGCTTTGCCCGCCATCTCACCCACAGAACTGCGCTTCACACACACCTCTACTAAAGGATTCTCAACTCTGGGGGTGTCGGGGAAGGGAGCAAAGTGGGAAAAAAAAAAATTAAGCCGGGCACAACAAAACAAATGCGTGGCTGGAACCGAACCCGGCACCCTTGCAACCCTAGCCTGCCACCCAACCACCATGCTACAGGGCCAGCTCGGCAGCCCACTGCCGCACTACACCTCACAAACCCTCCCTCCCCTTCCGCCTGTCGCATGGAGTGCTCACTCCCCCCCACCATGCATGTGTACATATAGTGACATCCTGTCGCTATATTTGATGGACCCCCAATCCGGTCACCCTCCCCACCCGGTAGCCCTGTGGACAGGTGCCGTGATTGAGTCACCCTTTTTGATAGTGCTCAATCAAGTTCACCATTGTCACAGGCTACTGCCTAACTCTGCAGAATTGTGCAGTAGCATTACTGCAGCAAACAATGTAATTTCAGTGGGAGTTAGTCTCTTTTGTCATGCAGGAAACTGCGACACTGCGCTTCATCCTGGCAGGCTTCACTATATGTGTGGTACAATTAGTAGGGACTATAGTCTCAGCACAGGCCACAAACTGCTCACCCCAGGGTATTCCCTCTCTGCCCCTTACTCATATTCTTCGGGCAATCATATGATAAAAGCCCAGTTTCTGACATATGTAACATATCAGTTTCCCTAGCAACTTAGGTTTGGAAGCATTATTTTGAACTTTGGGTTCAGGCTAAAGTTGGTTTACTTTGATTGCTCCCCCAGAGTTCCCAAAAAGCCACCTGATGCCATCCCCCATTGTTTCTGCTGGACATATGGCCTACTGGACACAAACTGATCAACTTTTTCAGTTGCTTCTTTACTGTACTGGAGGCTTTGTTCAGCAGACATCTCTTCCACCACTGTTGGGTGAAACTGCTCCATTAGAAACACATCTGTTTTCTGCTCTACAGAAACTGCATTTACCCCCTCCAACCACCTTTCTAGCATACTGTATAGTTGCACATACATTTCTGAGGGTGTGGTATGACTGCCCATCTTTCTACCTGCCGATATTTAACCACCCGTCTTCAAGTTCCCGTATTTCAACTTATCGTTCGGTTCTGTTTGCTGACTGCATTTTTCCCGACTTTTCACATTCCACACTGAGTACTGAGAGCACGCATCAATTATCTCTGTTTTTGTATACTAGTTAACCTTGACTGGAAAAAGTATTGTAAATGCCTGCAAGATTGAGTTTAAAGGTGCAGCTCTAATTTAAACTAATTGATTGATTGAGCACTGACCTTTTCACTGACTTGTTCGGTACAGTGATTGGAAACCATTTATGTGCCCTTGCTGAGTCACACACGCATTTGCTTTCCTCACACAGTGGATGATTTGCTTGGAGTGTAATGGCAGAGGTAGTGATTTGCGAGTTGGTTCCATCGCAGCGCGGACATGAAAAAATAGCAACTAGTGGCATTTTAAACCCTTTTTCAAATAAAGAAACATTACTTTCATGTTCACTGCCCCTGAAGTCATGTTGCACTATCCACGCTCAGTTCAAAATGTTTAATAAACTTGCTTTCATGTTCACTGCCCCTGAAGTCATGTTGCACTATCCACGCAAAATGTTTAATAAACAAATACATGTGCGCTGCTCTATGGGTGAGGGTGGGAGAAATAGTATAGAAAAGTAATGCAAACGTCATACATACAAGAAAATGTCGAGAAATAAATACAAGAAACTGCCCCTGAAGTCATTTTGCACTATCCACGCAAAATGTTTAATAAACAAATACATGAGGGAAAATAAATACATACAAGAAAATGCTGAGAGCGCAAGTGACCCTGAAGTTAGTCGGGCAGTAACTGTTACGGGAAATAATTTGTCAGTAATGAAACCTAGTCAGGATCTCGGTGATGGGAAGTTGTTAGTCGGTAAGCGTCATGTCGGGCAGTAGTACAGATCCCCATTTCTGAGTAACTATCCCATGGTGCTTTCTTAAGCCCTCAGAAGTATTTTCCATAGAGCTGTTTCTCTGCCCCAGTTATGCTCACGGCAATCCCCAACCTCATCACTTGACCTTCTCATGGACTTACAGGTTATCCATTACAGACCCCTTATTGGTGGATCGCCAGCCATGAAAGCCACGCAGAAGTCTGTGGGGGTGCCAGCATGGAGCAGGCTTGTTTCACCTTCCTCCTGTTTTTCTTCCCGAGGGTGCTGGCATGCAGTGATATGTGCACACATGCATGAATTACCATGCATGTATGCTGAGTGTCTGACAGCTGCCCGTCTCACTTCTGGTGCCCCCAGCTGTGCTCACATCTGATCTTCGCGAGGTGGCAGTCACGTAGTGGGAGCAGCATCCTCCCCCCTCCCCTGGAAGGGGGAAAATGCATTCCCACTGTATGACTGCCATCAGGTGGCAGTCATACAGCAGAAGCAGCATCCCACCTCCAAGGGGAAAAAGGGCAATCCTTGGGACACTCAGTCCTTACTCCCTTGACTGGCCCTCGATGGCCTATGCTCATTCCTGAATGTGGATTACTGACGTCACAGTAGTTTAGCATTACCACAGCAGTGACAGGCCAGCAAAGCCCTCTAAATGTGATCCTATGCATCACAGTAGTTAATTCCAAATGTTTTAACAAATATTTTCACTTTGCTACAGTCCACTAAATCTGCATAGTCCATCCTGGTGAAGGGTTCTAATTCCTTGCTTGTGAGTAGTGATGTCAGATGCATCACTTAGTGAAACTGTATCCAATGTAAACTGCCCACACAATCTTTCAAAAGACTCTAGGAAAATATCAAAATCATACCCCTCCTAATTTTGTGGTAACACTCTAAAAATATTTTGGCTTCTTGGGTGCCCCCCACCAGTGCTCATGTTTTGTGCTAGTGGTACTTTCTGTGGTGGCATTCAATCAGTATCTGACCTCTCAAAATAGATCTAAGAACTATAACAAAACTCCTTGTGATATACCTTGCAGGTCAGCCACCCTTGCCACATCACTTGGAAGGTTTTCCATCTTCTTTTGGAAGGTTCCGAATTATATAGTCTAAGAACCAGTTCAGATCAGATTAACTTGTACCAGGGGCCATGCTAGTTAAGGACTCACTCTGGACAAGGAAGTCAGTTACTTTAACTACCAACCACTGGGAGACTGGGAGAAAACACAATGGGGGTCTCTATTGTGGGCCGGCTCGGAGAAGACTCTAGGCATTTGGGTTTTGCGAATGATAAATCCCTACCTTCAGGCTTACTGTCAGGCATCTTAAGCTGAGTTAAGTACTTAATTATACTTGAACAATGTCTGCCTGCACCCAGGGTGACCTTCAAATGAGGCTTACATTTGTTGTCACAGACACACAAAAAAAATACAGAAAAATCCCACAGCCAGTTTTATTACATCAGTTACAATGACATGATGCAGGTTCAAATGAGGGATGAGCCTCCTAATGTGTTACAGTTGAGAGGTGTGCACACGCAGAGGGCTTGCACGTAATCAAAACAATTTTTTGCATGTGATGTAACCTTCTATCAAATGCCTTGTCAATTCACTCTTGATTCTTTGGAACTGATGTTAACCAGAATTATTTTGTTTTAAACCGATTTTTTTTATCTCCCAGCATGTGGGACAGCATGGAAACTACATTTAATCTATTGTATGTCAATCAGTCAATTCAAATTGTTTTGTTTGACTTTTCAGTCATTACAAAATCTATCTTATGTCACTTTTCATTGGCCCCAACCCTTACACCCTAACTAAACTTTGGCCCTGACACCCTAGAACCCCCGATGCCCCCACACACATTGCAGGGCACACATCAGCCAGAGCTCCACATGCTGAGGCACGTTGTAGTGCAGCTCCCCTAGGGACAGCCTGACGTACTAGATATAAGTGCCCAGCTTACCTTTTTGGGACCTTCCCCACCTTGTTAAGAGACACTCTTCTTTCACCAGCTTTCACCATTACTAGCAACACCTCCACCCTCTACCACAGAGTGTGTCTGTTTTTGGTCACATACAGAACTTGAAAGGGCTTTTTTTAGACAACATATGTGGGTCATGTTGTGGTGAAAGTTATTTGAATTGGTGTCTTTCATTATTGTCTGTAGGGTATATGTGAGACTAGCCACAGTAGCCCACATTTAAGGCCTATGCTAAAGAACTGTGTCTTTCCTGGTAGTTTGGGTGTGGAGTGTTAATTATCTGGCCTGGGGCCTCAGCTATTTGATAATTAGAGGAGGGGCAGCAGCAAGCAAGGGTTTAAGCCTTATAATTGAACCTACCCAAGCGTCCCATCACGTCTGACTCCCATCATGTGAGTGGTACATCATAGGAGTGGGATGTCTGACCTAGAAGCATTTGTAGGGCATCCATAAGAAGACTGCAGGACTTCAGGGGACTCTGCCACTGAAGGTTTAAGGTAGGCCTCAGGTGTCAAAACTAGCAGGCCTGCAATAATACATGACTCCAGCAACTCCCTATTTAGGGTATGCCAGCTTAACTACTGTGTGGGTTACCTCACATAAGAGGTATTGTTCTGAATGCTTGTAAGCTTGTGATGTTTCAGTTGCTGAATAAATTAGCATCCTTACTTACTACCTATCTAGGGTGGGGTACAAGGTACTACACAAGTGGTATTGTATTAAATGCTTATAAGCTTGTGGTGTTTTAACTACTGTCTTAATTAGCATGTTTACCAAAATATTTATCTAGGGTAGGGGTACAAGGTAACAGTTGAGGAGGGACAGAAGGGTAACCAAGTTAGACAGGACCTTTAACAGAACTCCATATATAGGGTAGGCCAATTTTGTTCTATTGTAAGGGCACAAGGCAAACAGATGAAAGCAGATTATTATCAGTGGTCCAGGGGTTATCATAGATCAGTATGGAGCTGAGGTGCAGTGGGGAGGTACTCAGTTATGGGGACAGTGGGATGCTCTTCTCCAGGGCTACACTCGAGAGGAGGTGGCACTGCCCCATGTGTAGAACCTTTCAGGAGCTCCATGCTCAACTGGTAGCAGGAAGAGACATGATATCTCAGCTGTAGCACCAGCTGCTGGGGCCCACCCCCTACACTCCCACTCCCCCAGAAGCCCATTGACCCAGGGAATACAGAGTGGTGTGGAAGGAGAGGGGGAAGGGTGGTAGGGGTAGCCACAAGTGGGTAAAGTAATCTGATAGCACCCTGACAACAAATTGTTTTGCATCACTGGTGGAGGAACAGGTACCTGACTCTGTCGGGGGGAGGTCTCTGAGTCAGTTGGGGAAGTGGGCAGGATGATTTGGTGATATGGAGGGGGCGAGTGGGAAGAAGTCAGCAAGGAGAACGTTTGTCATTGGGGACTCAGTAATTAGTGGGGTAGAGAGGGTGGTTGGTGGTGAGGGAGAAATGGGGGGATGGTCAGGTGCCTTCCTGGTGCATCAGTCATTCAGGATATAGATAGGATAGAAAAGATGGTGGAGAAGCTGGAGGGGAGCAGGGGGTGCTGGTACACTTGTGTAATAACGATCTGGTAAACCAGCCTATGGAGACAGTGAAGAGGAATTTTCAGAGACTGGGTTACAGATTAAAGGCAACTCAGTTTCCCTAGCCTTTTCAGAGGTCATTCCTGGGTGGGTGGGGGAATGAGAGCAGTATAGTAAGGAAGGCAGAGATTCAGGAGTTTAATAGATGATTGAAGGTATGGTGTCAAGAGGAGGGGTACCACTTTGTGGGGGATGGGGGGCTTATGGGATCGGAGTCTCTTCAAGGGTGATGGCCTTTACCTAACAAGAGAGAGGGCCAGTGCACTGAGGCAGAAATGTGATGTTTGTATTTGACAGTTAAACTGGCTGTGGGGGAGACTGAGGCTAAGGGAACCACTGAGAAGAGAGACAGGTTGAGGAACCTAGCTCATGCTCCCCTTTAACTGGGGACTAGTAGCAGTGAGGTGGGTAACAGTAGGCTTAAGTGTGAATTAGGGGAAGAGGCCATGAAAGGAGGGCTCAGAAATCCTACAATCAACAAGAAAAATAAATAAAAGGCTCTAGGGAAAAATAAGGGAGAAGGATCAGAAAAAAACAAGAGGGGATCATGAGCAAACCACCAGAACAGGGGAAAGATAGAGATAGGGAGCTCAGGGCAGAAAAAAAAAGGGGATGGCAAAGAGGCAGGTGGTGAAAAATGTAAACCTGTCAGATACTGATTGGGACTTTCCAGCAGCTAGGAGCACACGAAGTCAGGCCCTGCTGGATACATTGTAGGACTGCCTGCAGGGGCAGTTGTTTAAGGAACCCACTAGGAAGGCTGCCATGCTCGATGTGGTGCTCACCAACACGGAAGTGGTAGGAGGAGTGTAAGTAGGGGAGCCACTAGTGTCCAGTGATCATAACTTCATATGGTTCAAGCTGGGCCTTGGAACCAGTAAGCTCTATTCAAAGGCTGAAGTCCTAGATTTCAGAAGAGCAGACTTCAATTGGATGAGGGAGTTGCTCCAGGACAAGTTAGTCAGAGTATACAGCATCAGGGGTGTGGAGAAAAGATGGGGGGCATTTAAGGGGGGGCCATTCTTGAGGCAACAAAGTAATTAATGAGAATGGCAACCAAAAGAAATGGGCACAAGAGACCGATATTATTATCTGAAAAGGACAGGGAAGCAGTGAGAGACAAAAAAACAAAACATTCACCAGGTACAAGAAAAGCAGGGGGAGGAAGACTAGGGCAAGTAACAAATGAGAACAAGGGAAACCAATAATATGGTCAGGGAAGCAAAAGCAGACACAGAGATGCATATTGCTGTGGGGGTTGAGGATAGGGAAAAAGAGTTCTTCGGATATATTGGGGGAAAAAACAGGAGGGGGAATTGTTAGGCTGTTGGAGAGAGGTAGGGTAATAGAAGAGGATGAGCACAAAGTAGCCACCTTTCATGATTATGTCTGCTCTAACTTCACAAGAGAAGGCAGTGGGCCTCTGCCAGAAAGTGGCATTAAGGCAGCTGTAAGGAGGATCTTGGAGATGAAGCAGCAAGTATTTATCAGTTAAAAAGTCCAGAAAGACTAGCACCCTTAATATAGACGAGGCCCTGGGACCAGATGGGATGCATCCAAAGGTGCTCAAGTAATTTACATTTTAACTAGCTGAACTCCTGGTAAGGCTGTTCAGTAGTTCAATTCAGACAGGGTTAGTTCCAAAAGACTGGAGGGTACAGACGCAGTCCCGCTCCGTAAGGTGGTGGGATAAGGAGCAACTGGGTAACTGCACACCTGTCAGTCTTACAGTCTTACCTCTATTGTGGGTAAACTGATGGAAACATTACTTAAAGAGGACCTTGTGGACTACCTGGAGAACATCGGACTCCAGGATAGTAAACAGCATGGGTTCATGGGAGGGAGATCTTGTCAGATCAACCTGATAGTATTCTTTGACTGAGTAATGAGGGTAGTGGATAAGGGCCATGCTGTGGATTTACTCTTTTTTGATTTCAGCAAGGCTTTCGGCTTGGTGCCTCGTAGAAGGCTGCTGAAGAAGTTGAGGTTCTGGGTGCAGTAAATGACACAGATGGGTAATAACTGGGTGGAAGGGAGACAGCAGAAGGCTGTGGTTAATGGAGTCAAGTCAGAAGAGGGGGTGGTCACCAGTGGGGTGCCACAGGGATCAGTTCTGGGTCCTGTTCTTTTTAATATGCTCATCAGCGACATACAAGAAGGAATCCAGGGCAAGATGTGTTCTTCACTGATGATACTAAGCTCTGTGGTAGGGTGGACAGCCAGGAGGGAATTCGGGAGATGCATAGGGACCTACAATGGAAAGAGAGGTGGCCCAATGTTTGGCAGTTGCAATTCAATGCCAGAATGTGCAAGGTGATACACACAGGGAACAAGAACCCCAGGACAGAGTACTAGATGGGAGGAGTAAAGTTGGGCACTACCTCTGAGAAAAGAGGCTGAAGTCCAGACGAGAGAGGGGTCATATCACTCCTCTCTCATCTGACCTTCAGCAAGTGCATGTTCAGTACTTTGAGCTGATACTCAAAGGATCTGCCCTGCTGGCTCTGAATCATTTTGGTCACCCTACATGGCAATGTCTCCAGCCTGTCCTTATCCTTCCTCAGGTGAGGAATCCAGAACTGGACACAGTACTCCAGGTGTAGTCTCACCAGTGATCTACAGAGATGTTGTAATACCTCTTTTCTTCTGCTGTCAGTACCCCAACCTATACACTCCAGCATCCTATTTGTCTTACTGTAGGCCTCGTTATACTGGCTTGATTGTTTTAGAGAGTCACTAATAATGACTCTCAGGTTTCTTTTCTCAGAGGTAGTGCCCAGATTCACTCCTCCCATCCAGTACTCTGTCCTGGGGTCTTGTTCCCTATGTGTATCACATTGCGCGTTTTGGCATTGAATTACAACTGGCAAACATTGGGCCACCTCTATAGCCATTGTAGATCCTTTTGCATCTCCCTAATCCCCTTCAAGTGGTCCTGTGTATTCCCCTCCCTCACATCACCAACCAGAGCCATCCCTGGGCAGTCGTAACTGTGCCAGGCATCTGCAAGTACTGTGGCTCCCTACAGGTGGTATACGAGTAGGCCAGTGTTACCACTGCCAAGGTGTGACAACATCTACCATCAAACCCCTTCTGTGTGCCATTTGTTTGGTGCACGGGAGAGGTTGCAAAAATCTGTGGGACTTCAGTGCCAGGACTCCACCTCTACTGAAATCAGGTACAGGGTCCCTGGTGCACTGGACTCTGACACAAGCTTCTGTTTGCTGCAGCTTGCATTGATCTAGGGGCTTGTTCAAAAATCAAGCTCAGTATCTCCAGTCGGACTTAACCCTGCCCATCAGACTGAATCCTCTTTCTACCACTACAGTCTGTGTGGGAGTCAAGTGACCAATAGTGACAAACACCAAAAGATCTGAGAAACACTGCTCATAGGAATAATTTTGGAGAATAGTTTTTGTCAGAAATCCAGAAAGTGAAATTTTTAAAACTCAGAAAGTGGCTTCTTCATATGAAGCTTACGCTCCAACCAGTGAGCTTCAATACAGGCTGTGTTCTGGTTGTGTTTCTGCAGTATATATCACTGTAGTGATCAGTGAGGGTACGGATCTTCTCAATATCAGATGACCTAAAGGGTGCTAGGCAGTGTGACAAGGCAGTCGGAAGGGCTAGTGGGGTTCTGGCATGCACAGGATGGGGAATTATCAGCAGGAAGAGGGAGGTGGTGCGGCCCCTTTATAGATCACTGGTAAGATCCCACCTTGAATACTGTGTCCAGTTCTGGAGACCACTTTTCAGGAAGTACATACAGTAGAGGGTTCCAGAGGAGGGCTACCAAAATGGTGCAGGGTCTGTATCAAAAACCCTATGAGGAAAGGCTAAAGGAGCTAAATATGTATACCTGGAGCAGAGGAGGGAGAGGGAGAACATGATAGAAACCTTTGAATACCTCACAGGGGTTAATAAGGTACAAGAGGGGGGTATTTTTCAGAGAAAAAGGTGCTCTAGGACAAAGGGGCATGCTATGAAGCTGGAGGGGGGGTAAATTCAGGAGGGATGTGAGGAAGTACTTCTTCACAGAAATAGTGGTGGACACCTGGAATAGTCTTCCAGCACATGTAGTGGGGGAGAAAGCAGTGGTGTGGTTCAAAAATGCCTGGGACAGCCACAAAGGAATCACAGTGTTAAGGAAGGGGTGAAAAACGTTTCTCTGAGATCAACTAGGGTCTGTAGCAAAAAATGAAGGTAATGGGCAGACTCGATGGGCCAAGCAGCCCTTATCTGCCATGACATTCTATGTTTCTATGTTACAAGTTGTAATAGGGAGAAAAGGAGATGTAAGGACCAAATAGTAAGGATTAAGAGGGATGGGGTGAGTGGAAACAAGCGGAACAGGCAGAAGCATTAAACAAATACTTCTTCTCGGTATTTACTAAAGAGAAGGGGGAGCTGTACCCAAGGGGGTGGAATGGTAGGCATGGGGGAGGTAACAGATGGGGAAATCCCAGTGGGCAGAGTTCTGGAGGGCTTGAGGGCACCAAGGGTGGACAAGGTGCCTGGGCCAGATGGCATACACTCCAGGGTGCTAAAGGAGCTTGCAGAACCCTTGGCAGACCTGTTCAATGCCTCCCTGCGCTCTGGTAGTGTACCCCAGGACTGGATGATTGTGCACGTGTTACCCCTCCACAAGAGCAGCCCCAAGGATAAGCCAGGGAACTACAGACCAGTAAGCCTCACATCCATCATAGGAAAGCTGATGGAGACAATCCTGTAGGAGAGGTTGGTTTCTTTCCCTCCTAGAGGCTAATGGGCTGCAGGATGGTAGACAGCATGGGTTTGTCTCAGGCAGATCCTGTCAGACCAGCCTGGTGGAGTACTATGACTGGGTAAACAGGCAATTAGAAAGGGGCCACGCAGTGGAGGTCTAGTACCTAGACTTCAGTAAGGCATTTGATTTGGTGCCGCATGGGAGGCTAAGAAGTAAGCTGGAAAGCACAGGGGTGGGAGCGAAGATGGAGGGATGGGTAGTGAACTGGCTGAAGGGGAGACAGCAGAGGGGGTGGTGGTGGGAGGGGAGCTCTCATCTCCCAGGGTGGTGACAAGCGGGGTGCCACAGGGTTCTGTACTGGGGCTGGTGTTTTTGGGATCTTCATAGCTGACATCTCAATAGGCATCAAGAATAAGATCTGTCTCTCTGTAGATGACACCAAGATGGGAGCAGTAATGGATGACTTAGGGGGTGGCAGGGGTTGCAATAGGATCTAGCAAAATTGGAGGCCGGTTGGACACTTGGCAGCTGGGGTTCAATGCCAAAAAATGCAAGGTGCTATATTTCGGTGTAAAAAACCCAAGAAGGAGCTACCAGCTAGGGGTATTCTACTAGCCAAGGTGGAGGAGGAGAAGGATCTAGGGTTGATCATAACGGGCACAATGAACAACTCAGCACAGTGTAGAAAGGCAGCTGCAAAGGCCAACAGGATGCTGGATTGCATTGCTAGGGGCATATCCTCCAGGAGGCGGTAGGTGATCCCACCACTGTATAGATCAGACCACACCTGGAGTACTGCATGCAGTACTAGCAACTGTACCTGATGAAGGACATTAGGTTACTGGAGGGGGTGCAATGCAGGGCAACAAAGATGATCCAGGGGCAAGGGGACTTACCCTATGAGAGCAGGCTGAGGGAGCTGAACATGTACTCCCTGGAGAGGAGGGATGGGGGACATGATTGAAACCTTCAAGTAGATGAAAGGAATAAATAAGACAGGCATGGAGGGGCTTTTCAAATTAAGGGGTGGGGAGGGACACTCAAGGGCATGATCTGAGACAGGAGGGGGAAAGGTTCAGGAGGGAAATGAGGAGACACTTTTTTATGGAGAGGGTGGTGTCTGGGTGGAACGCATTGCCAGGGGAAGTGGTGTCCTGTAGAACAGTGGGATGCTTCAAAAGAGGATGGGACAGGGCAAGAGGGAGGGTCATGGGAGTGGAGGGAGGGGCAGCTGTAGTATAAGGGCTGCTGACTGCACAATAGAGCAGACTTGATAGACCATAAGGCCTTTATGTGCTGGCAATTTCATATGTTCGTATGTTTGTACGTTAAATATTCTGAAGGACCTGAGGACTTTGTTTTAAAACTGGAAAATCTTGTATTAATATTTTGAGCTGTTGCAGTGAGGAGGGCCTTCACATTCTTCAGTAATGCCTGTTAGGTTCTAGCCAGAGAATATCCTCTCTCAATATTAAGCAAAATGTAATGGAATCCATGATATTAAATCTGTGTTGTTCCAGTAGCAGAAGTGCTAGTGTCACAGTCAAGGGACAACAGCAGTTCAATACAAAATTTGTCTAGTTTATCCTCAACAGGATAACTTTCTAGCCAGAGAGCTGTATTTTCAACCGTGCTGATTATTGTTACCATTACCGAGTTACCCCTCTGTAAAACCAGACTAAAGACCATCGTCACAGAAAGGGATTCAGCAAGAAACATTGTAAAAGAACAATTCTCATAGGGCACATTGTTTTAAATAGCCCACTGGCCTGATCTTTAGTTTGACCTTTTGTGGAAAATGTGACTGGAGAGAATAAAGGACAGTGCTCTCTCTTTCTGTCTGTGTGCTACCCATTGGGTTCCTGATGCATTAACTGGTTTGTAAATGGGGCGGTTCAGAGTTTTGTCAAGTCAAATCAATTTTATTTATATGGTGCTCAGTCCAGATGGCTCAGAGTGCCTTACAATCAACAGATGAAACAACTGAAACAAGATAAAATTAGCATAAAAGAGTTAAGAGACAGCCGTCCCGGTGGTACTGATGGTTGAGGCGCTGGATGCCACACCTGGTGCCACCCCGATGATCCGAGTTTGGGAGTGAGCTCAGGTTGCTGTGGGTTGGCTGGGGGGGGGAGGGCGAGGAGTTGGGTTGAGTTGCCGACAGGCAGCTCTCCTCTCCCGGGGAGGGATCCGGAGTCTCCTGGGCTCTTGGTTGACACAGAGTGGAGGCTTGGTGGTAGAGCCATTGGCGTCCATTGCTGGAGACCTTTCTGGAGGCTGCCAGGGTTGTGAGGACAGGACCAGGAGATGTGGAGGGCAGGGTGGGTTTGGATGAGTGGAGGGTGGTGGTAACAGTCCCCTGATGGGGACATGGCATGGCCACTGTGCCTGTGCTGTCTGTGTGTCGAGGTGGCAGTGGCACACATGGCATCATGGGGGACCCTGTGGGCATGTACCAACCACTGCGGCTCTGCATGTGTCTGGGTCCTATGTGGTCCTCCAACTGACACAGGCTGCGTTGCTGAATTGGGAATGATTCGAAGTGCGGCACAGGGGGCCCTTTGTGTCATATTTCTTTGATGCAAGCACCTTGCATTATTTCTAGTACTTTGTGAATCGGGCCCAATATTTTTTTCTGTGGAGAATTTATGAGGCTTTGAGAGTTCAGGCTCTCTCACATTTTCTAGCAGCATGCTCTTACACCCATTCAAATTGTTTGTTACGGTTTTAATTTTTTTGCAATGTGAACAAGTTATGCCCAGGTCAGGATCATAGTCCAGGCACTCTCTGTTTATCTTCCAGTTGTCATCGAAATCCCTTTTTCTTTAGTTACACTGCTACCAGGAGTAGCAGCAGTACTGCCACCTGGGACAGCTGCAGGAGCAGCAATTTGAACAGTGGGGTTACGTTCTACTTATGATGGAGTAGAGGAAGCTGGACTTTCCCCTCCTCCAACTCCTACACTGGGAGATTTTTCAAGAATGTTTTTAAATTCAAATGGTAACAAGGTTGCTTTTTTTGCTTAACGGATTTGTATTTGTTGTACACTTGGTTGTTGATGTTTGTGTCACTTACTGTAGAAAAAGACGGTTCCCTCTTCCACTAAAACAGGGCAGGTTTAATGAACTGATACAAAGATTTCCTGCTTAATACAGAAGTGTCCCCCTCCTTTTCATACTAAGGTAGGTAGGAGCTTAGAAAGCTAAAGCCCAGTGCTATTATGGCAGACTCCTCAATAGTTTTCTTATTGGAAAACTATAGAATTGGAGATGTTTTAAGACCCTCCTTTGCAGGCATTACCTTTTCAGCTTAGTCTGGCAACCAGGGTGGATTGGACCAACTTACTGGGATGGCTACTGCGTTGGAGGTTTGGAGGCGGGGTATCAGTAAGGGTCGTACCTTACGCTCACCATGGTGATATAAATGGTGGGCTTGGGATGACCAGTTCCCGCCTGCCAGGCTGGATCCCTGTTTCAAGAGACAAGCACATATGGGCTTCCGTTCACCTTGGCAGCTTTTGCAGGACAACTCTCTTTTGTCCTTCGAATTTGTGGCCTGTAAGTATAATCTCACCCCTGCAGATAGATTCTGTTACTACCAGTTAAGAAATTATTTTAATTCTCTGCTTCATAATCCAATAACCATAAGGGATCTAGATGCTGCGCCGCTGCCCTTTGAGGTTATTTGGGTGACTCCCACAGGCAAGGGTGCCATTACGTTATTAATACGCTAATCATATTAATGATCAAGGAGTCACTACAGCACATATTAAGACAAAATGGTAGGAGGAACTGGGGATACAATTAGCACAACAGGATTGGGAAAAGGTGGAGTTCAGTATAGCAGACTTCTTCATCACCCAACTGGTGAGAATTTGCTTGCAGGGTGCAGATTAGGTATTTCCTTGTGCCAAGGGTGATATCCAAATGGGACCCCACAGACTTTGTTGGCGTCAGTGTGGGGAAGTTGATGCTGCTCATGCACATATTTTTTGGCTTTGTCCATCGCTTGGCACCTATTGGACGACAGCGGTGGAACATCTGAAAGGCCTTTTTGCCATACTAGAGACCTTGGGTCCAGAAATATAATACTGGGAATCACTCCAGTCATGCTGAGGGGGAAGGATGCTAAATAGCTATGGAATATCTTAATAACTGCCACCTTGAAGGCTATAACCAGGTGCTGGTTGCAGTCTTATCCACTGGAAGAGACAGATTGGTTACACATAGTGACACAGATACAGAACATGGAACGTATTACCTATTCCTTGCAATGCAGGAAGGGGGCTTATACTAACAGGTGGACAAGATGGGAATTATATATAGCGGATAAGTAGTCTTGATTATTTTTAACATGACCTTAGTAGGTGAGACCTCATTTTATATAAAGGAGTGGTCAGAAATTAGGCTACTCATAACGTTTATTTGTTGCTCTGCCTCAGACCATGAACTTGGATCATGGTAAACTAAATCTTTAGTTGATTATTTTTTTGCTAGGCTGCATGGGTGACTAATGCTGGATTACAGTAGTTTGAGATAAATGACAGCTATGGCTGGGTTGTGAGGGGGACAACGGCTTTCTACTGTCTGTTTCTTTTTGTCAGGTCTAGTTGAAATTTGTTTCCTATTTATAAAATTTCAATTACAAACCCAGAGTACCAGTTATATTTTACTAAGGGTTTTCTGTCCATTTAATTGTGACATAATTGTATTAAAACGATCGCACTATGAAGTAATTGTTTGAATATACTCTGGGCTTATTTAACCTTGGCCTTTTTCAATAAATAAAGTATTAAAAAAAAGGCTGAAGCCCATTAGCTCCATTATCCAAGTAGTACTTCATGTCTACGTTAGTTAGATGTTTATCCAAATTTTTAAACTCATTTGCAGTTTTACTGATTATAATTTTCAGTGGAAGTGAATTCCAAATATTTACTTTTCTGTTAGTAAAGAAATGTTTTATTTTATTAGTATTAAAATGCTTCCATAAGACTTGGAGTGGGTGGCCTCTTGTCTCGGCTATATCAGATTTAAACTAGGTCAGGGTAGACTAGGGCATACTGCTGAGATTACTGACCTTGAAATGTTTTTTCCTGCTTAATACAGAAGAGTCCCATTTCTTTTAAATTGAGGCAGGGAAGACTAGAACATACTGTCATGATTCTGGACCATGAAATATGTTTTCGTGCTTAATACAGAATAATCCTCCCTCTTTTAAACTAGGGGAGGGACAGGGTAGGCTAGGTCGTACTTTCTGCTCTGACTTGTGAATCATGACCGTGAACATTTTTTTCCTGCTTAATACAGAAAACTCCCCCTCAGGGCAACCGCAGGGTAGGGCATACTGCTGTGAAATATTTTTTTTATTATTATTCCTGTTTATTCCCCAAGTGTCCCTGGTCCCAGCAGCATCTCCCTAGTCCCATCATTGACCCATCTTGTGGATTTACAGGTTAACCACCACTTACACAGAGCCATGCTTGGTGGTGGCCTGTCACATAGGGTTGTGTGGGCCCTATGGGGGACACAGAGAAAGCTGAAGTGGTTTCCACCATTTTCTGCCAACCAGGAACTGCATATGATGCAGTCGCACATGCAAATCCCGACACACATGCATGCTGCATCATCCCGCCTCCCACCCACATCTTACTGTCCTGCTGTGCTGCTACCCAGCATCTGCTGGGTTCCATGTAAGCAATGGAACTCAGTGTTCCCCATCCCTAAGGAATGAGAGCTGTCCTTGGGATGCTCAGTCCTCCCTCCCTCCCTCCCTGCCCAGCTCCCGAGTGACCCTGGTCCGTTCCTGAACCTGGGTCACTGGCGTTGGTGGAGGTAAGGCATCCAGCGCCTCAGCCCTCCACCCCACTGGGCAAAATTGCTGCAAAATATTTTGTCATGCTTAATCCAGAGTCCCCCCTCATTCTAAACTAGGGCAAGGTTGGATGTATTGCTGTGAAATACTTTTTCCTACTTAATCCAGGGCAGGGTAGGCCTGACACTGTGTTAACTATTTTTTCCTGCTTAATCTGGAGTTCCATTCCTCTTAACCACAATAGGGTAGTGCATGCTGCTGTGAAATCTTTTTTCCTGCTTTATCCAGAGTACCCCCTCCTTTAAACTAGGTGGCTTAGGGTGTGCTGCTGTGAAATATATTTTTCTGCTTAACCCAGAGTCTCCCCTCTTGTTAAACTAGAGTAGGGTACAGTGTACTGCTGTGAAAAACTTTTTCCTGCTTAATCCAGAGTCCTCTCTCCTCTAAACCAGGGCAGGGTAGGCATTACACTGTGAAAATTAATTTTTCCTGCTTAATCTATAGTCCCCTGTCTCTGAACTTGTGCAGGTCAGGGCATACTGCTGTGAAATATTTTTTCTTGCTTAACAGAGTTCCCCCCCTCCTTTTAAAGTAGGAAAGGTAGGGCGTACTGCTGTGAAATATTTTTGTCCTTCCAAATACAGAGCCCTCATCCTTTTAAACTAGGGCAGGACAGAGTTTACTGATGTGAAATACTTTTTTCCTGCTTAATCTAAAGTCCCCCTTTCTAAAACAAAGCAGGGTATGTGTGACACTGTGAAAACTATCTTTTCCTGCTTAATCTGGTGTACCCCTTCCTCTAAACTAGGGCAGGGTAGGGTGTACTGCTGTGAAATATTGTTTACTGCTCAATCCAGAGCACCCTGTCCTTTAAACTAGGTTGTTTAGAGTGTAGAGGTAGCCCAGTTGAAAAAGTCCTCCTACTAATGCTTGCTGTCAAAGTCCTGAATTTCACCTATAGTTTAACTAGAAGTGGACTAACTATTGATTTTTTTCTAGGGGCCTTCAAGCACTTAAATATGCTTATGTACTGGGGCAGGCAGAGCAATAAAACAAGCATTTGTAAATGCTGAAAATGTGCTTTCTTGTATTTGCTGTGTAGGTGTTTGGCATTGGTAGTACAGAGGCAATAATTAACAAATTAATAAAACGAGTTATAACAGTGAAGTTGTCATGATTGGGATATACAGAGGTTCACACATAATGAAGTCATTTTCTTAAGATTGTAACCTTGAATTTTGAAAATACTATTTTCCTTTTTGCCCCAGCATATGAAGATAACAGGTATCATTTATTAACTGTGATCCAAAACATTCTTTTGTGAAACAATCATGAAAACAGGTTTTGGAGGGGATTTGATATTCATTTGATAGGGGTATAAAACATGATTATGTTGAAAATGTGGGATAAAAAGTAAAAATATTGCAAAGTAATGAGTAAACTTTGCAAAATATCAACCTTATGCACATTGGAGTCAAGAATCCAAGGACTGATTACTACCTGGGGGGAGGGCCTGGGTATCAACAAACGAAGGAGGAGAAGGATCTGGGAGTGATGATCACTAGCGACCTGAAGCACTCCACACAGTACAAAAAAGCAGCAGCAAAGGCAATCAAGACGATGGGTTTTACAGCTAAAGGAATCAACAGTAGGTGAAAGGAGGGAAAGACATATGAAGAGAGGTTGGGGGCCCTAAGGTTGTACTTCCTGGAGGAGAGGAGGGAGAACGGGGACATGATAGAGACCTACAAGTACTGAAAAGGGATAAATAGAGTGGATAGTAAGGGTCTCTTCAAGCTAAGTGGCAGCCAAACCATGAGGGGACACAATCTAAAGCTGGAAGGGGGGGGTTAGGAGGGAGTTTAGGAAACACTTCTTCATGGATATGGTGGTGGCCAGTTGGAATGCACTGTTGGAGGAAGTGGTTTCAGTGAAGTCAGTAAGCAGCTTTAAGATAGGCTGGGATAGGCATTAAGGGAAATCATGGGGCTTTGTGGGGCCAGATGGGGAAATAGGGATGACTGGGGTGGACAGGATCAGTAGCACAAGCAGAGGATATTACAATGTGAGCAGACTGGATAGACCGAATGGCCTTCTTCTGCTGGCTTCTTTGTATGTTTGTTCATAATTTTGTTTTGTTTTTTTCAGTTTTGACCTCAAATGTTCAACATTGTTTTTTTATTACACCACCTTATGATCACGACAGGTCTAATTTATGAAATCCTGTCCAAAATGTCATTTTGAGGCAGAAGTGTGAAAAAACATTTTGGGCAGGATTTGACAATGATGCGTGTCATGTTCATGATATGGAGTACAAAAATGGCCAAGCTGAAAATGTGGGGTCATAATTTGGTAAGACAGCAAAGGTAGGAGTAAAACACTGAAGAACTTCAATGCTTCTTCACTTTGTCATTTTTTGAGATTTTGACCCCAAATTTTCTACATAGTCTTTTTATTACTCCACCTTATGATCAAGGGAAGGCAAAATTGTTTAACCAGTAAAGGCACATTAAGCCAAAGCTTGTTTAAAGGTGCAACCTGGGAGCACAAGGAAGTTAAGTAACTTGCTCAGGGTCACACAGTTTAGAAGTGGGGGCTGATGAGATTCAAACCCAGGTCTTCAGGTTTGCAGCTTAGTACCCTTAACACCAACTTTTCCCAGCTTAGAAGGGACAATTCTCTTCACCCAGAACAGATTCTTTGAGCTCTCCATTCAAGTACACTAAGATGGTGGCCATATTGGGCATACCAGTAATACTGTGCAAGTGCACTAACTAGCCTGAGGGCCATCTTGGGCATGTCAGGACCTATGCACACGAGCAGTCTGGGTCAATGGCCATCGTGGGCACAACAAACAACACACCAGAACGAAAAGGATTTTTCTTCATCTGCTGCAGTAGGGGGAGCACTTTGTTTTTTCCTTAGAAGCATTCCTGTGGTCAAGTTATGAATTTATTCTCACTGGATCAAGTGCACATTTTAAAAGTCTATATTAGAGCCCAATTATCCTGTGATAGTGCCCTTAACAGTGTCATGCATATTGTGCATGCACCTGCGACATGCCATCTTGTCCCCCTGCTCTCCGGACAAAGAAGCCTCATTCTAAATGCACGCTGCAATTGCCATCTCTTGCACCATAGGATCGCTACTCATACATGAACAAAATCACTCAGATGGCCATTTTAGAAGGGGCATTTCCCTTCACCCAGAACAGATTCATAGAGCTCTCTGTGCAGGTGCACTAACATGGTGGCCATATTGGGCATGTCAGCAATACTATGCATGTACACTATTTACTGCGAGGGCCATCTTAAACATTTCAGGACCTGTGCACGTGAATGATTGGGTCATAGCCATCTTGAGCATGACAAGCCAGCAACAATGGCAAACATCTTAGGAGGCCTAATGAGCACACAGAAGCCATTTTGGGGCATAACACAATGCAGGATCCCACTGTGTTCTCTGGATGTTGTTTCAACCATCTTGTGCCTATAACAAAAAAAATGTAAGAACTGCCCACACTCCTAGTTCTAATCAAACTGGATAGCTTTGCACCGTATGCACCGCTGAGAAATGGTATTTGTAGCCAAATACAGAAATTTTTAGCAAAACACTATCTGGCTAGTGACAGCTGAAACATGGCCTCTGCTGAGAAGTAATTTGATATCAAAACAATTTGGTGCAATTGATGAAATCAGATCTGATATGAGATGACAACTATATGTGGGTAGTGTTCGATGTTACATCACTGTACACATGCATAGACCATCATCAGTGTCTTGAGGCAGTGGCTAAATACCTGAATGAAGCAGAGAATCCAGAAATAATGCCTAAAAGATTCTTAACTGGGTACTAGAATTTGTCTTGTTTCTAAATTTCTTTGGAGTTGATGGTACTTCATCTGTAGTGTGGGGGAACAGCCCTGGACCTGACCTATGCTAATTTATTTATAGGAAAGTGGGCAGAAGATGCAGTTTTAGGTCAGGAAAATAACATATACCTGGACCACATTACCAAGTGGTACAAGTATATAGATGACATTGTGTGCATCTGGAAGGAGTATGTACAAGAACTGTAACATTTAATTGCATGGTTGAATGAAAATGATACAGATCTGCATTTTACATTTATTTATGACAGATGCAAAATACTGTTTCTTGACCTTAAATTGTGTGGTAATCCAGGAGATAGTGTCACCTTCAAAGGACACAGGAAAGAGACAGACACCAACAATATTTTAAGAACAGAAAGTGCTCATCCAGTAGCTTTACTAAAATTGATCCCTTATGGATAGTTGCTTCAAATTAAATGCAACTATCCATGCAGTATTGGAAAAACAGCAGGGAAAACTGCTGGACAGATTGAAATGGAGAGGTTATTAAGAGCAAATATTAAAAGAAGCACAAGACAGAGTAGCAGCAATAGACAAACACTCTTTCCTTGAAACAAAAATAAAATCTAATTTAGATAAGGGAATTATTACATTCATCATAAAATGTAATTACATAATGGGAACAATTGGAAATAAACATACCAGCTGGAATATAGAAACAGGAAACATAGCATTTATTTACAGAAAAGAACTGCTTGGCTCATTTAGTTTGCCCATATTGTTCCTGCCTAGTCTGACTCCACAGACCCTAACTGGTCTCTGGTAACCCTCCTTCCTACCCGCCTACAGTATTTACCAATATTCCCATATGCCTATCCCACACATGCTTGAAGCCCCCCCCCCCATGTTTTACCTCCACCACTTCTGTTGGTAGTCTGTTTCAGGCATCTACCACCCTTTAAGGGAAATATTACTTCCTCACAGCCCACTTAAAGGGAATCAATACATTTCCTTATGAAATTATTGTGAAGGTTACTATGAGGATCCAGTATGTAATTTGCTAGGTTATATTTAAAAATGTTTTCAGTAAGACAGAAAATTACATTTAAAATTGTGATGTGGAGGCATCCATTTTGTGGGCAGGAAGGGTGATGTGATTATGTCACTACCTCACCAGCTCTAACAGTATTCAGTTAAGCAGGTTAAAACAAACTGCTCCTACAGACAGGGATCTTGAGGAGAAGCACTGGATTCTTTTCTTGCACTCTGCCAAACATAAACCCCTGGGTGTTCCTCAGAATATAATATAATCCCTGACAGTACAGTCAAACTACTCTTATCTGCTGCACTGCACACTGTTAACACTGGTGAGGCAGTGGCATCATCACAACACCCTTCCTGCCCACAAAATGGATGCCTCCACATCCCTATTTAAAAAGCATTTTTCTGTCTTACTGAAAACATTTTCTAAACATAACCCAGCAATTTACGAACTGGATCCTCATAGTAACCTTTACAATAATTTCATAAGGAAACATACAGATTCCCTTTAAACTCCCCAACCCCTTCAGCTTCATTGCATGCCCCCTGGTCCTTGTGCTCTTTCTCATTTAAAACATATTCTGCTCCTGCATACTGTTCACCCCTGTGAGGTACTTGTAAGTCTCAGTTATGCCCTATTGAAAGACCATGTGTTTGATAAAATATTAGGACCAGCACCAAAAGTCTTCTTCTCTAAAGCTCCATCACTGAGTTGTTACCTTGAACACAGTCATTTTACATCTGAATTGAATCCCACTAGTAACTGCTCATCCTCTAAAACAAACACATGTTTTTTAATGTGGGTCTTGTAATATTTGCAAGCATGGAGTAAAAACATGAGCATTTGTACACCCAGTTACTCAACCAAAGGGTTTTGTTACATGCGTTAGTACATTCATTGTGTATGTGGATCAGTTCCTTTTGTGCTTTCCTATATGTAGGCCATAGTATTTGAAAACTGAAGAGATGAATACAAGAGGATATGAGGGTGATTGTGAACAAATGAATGCCAAATGCATTGGCAGCACACTACAAAGAGAAGCATTCATTTCACCAAAATAGTTTGAGATTTATGGGAATTGTTAAACTACCATCACAACAGAAGGGTTGTTATAGGGTAAAGACACTGTCGCAAAGTGAAAAAAGGTGGATAGAAGTTTTAAACACTGTGATACTGAATGATTTAAGTGACATTGTTGATTTTATGCCATTTCTGTAACCAAAATATTGTGAATTTTTTTGTAATATAGACAGCCCTGGAGATGATTTTGATGAGTTATGTACCACGCTATAGGATGTTAAGAAGAAACAGTACGATACAGGGATACATTTCCCCTTTTTTTGTCTATATCAATTGTAGATATTAAGCAAAGTAATTTCATAAGTTATTTATTTTCTGTACTGTAAAAATAATAATCATGTTTCGTTTTAAGCTGCAAATTGAGTTTGTTTTGACTAGCAGACAAATTAGACAAGCAAGGATGAATATATCATTATTTTAGTTCACTAAGAACTTTGGGGCCTGTGCATCAAAATTAAGGCAGCAAAATATAATAATAGAATCTAGGGAAGCCTGCTGTTCACAGAATTTATTATTTATTTGATTATTAATGTGGTCATTTTGGTTTATTTTTCAAAGAATACATCTTCTAAATGAGCTGTCATACTCATCAAGCAAATGGAAGATACAGAAGCTATACAAAACTTCAAATTAATGGAAGATGAGCTGCCATGACTACCATAATGAAGCAGACTTGAATACTAATCCAATCAATGGCCTAGTCTTCTTACCTTGCATGGACTTTTTTATATTATTTTTGTTGTTCTCATCCTTTCTATTTTGGTTAAGTTTTATTAAATGTACTATACCTTAAAGTCTCTGTTATGAGGAAAAGTCACTATTATGTGAGATAGTACCAATTAACTGAATAAACTATTTCTTGAATAATGATTAATTAGAGAAAACCCTGCTAATTATAGGGCTTTAATTTAAAACCTTTTCTACAAGCTTTAATCTCTTCCTGCTTTGTGCAAATTTGTGCTTGTAATGAGTTTTTTTCTAACTGATAGTTTTCCACTAAGGGTGTACACCTATTTGTGTCTTTGTATGGAAGTGGCAACCTGACAGCACAACATTGCCCCGTGATGAAGACCTGTATAGCGGTTCAAGCGCTGGGGTGTTGGTCCATTTTGTCCCTGTTGCTTTACTGTGATGGTTACTGCAATGAATTAATAAAATCTGGTAAGAATAAAAAAACAAGATTTTGTTTGAGTTATTTATTCTTGAGGCCAGAAGTTCCCTGTAAATGCACTGAACTGTATTGATTTGGTTCCTCAAAGGATGTCAGTGAGGATTGGCAACCCTTGAAGTGCACTGGACTGGAGGTGAGCGTGATTTCTCTATGCTTAGAGTAATTTGATATTCCTTCCTAGACCCCCATACTTATACTTTATGAGGGTTTCTGGTTTGTGTTTCTAGTTCACCTAAATAGGAGAATGTTAGTTAACTCACATGGTAAAGGTGATTATCCAAACACCCTTTATAGTATCCCAGAAGCCCTCACCATTGGGATATTTCATCCACCTGGTAGACTGGATGCACATTCCAGTCAAATTCAAACTTGGATGAGGCTACTTACCTGCCTGCAGTCCAGCTTCTCCAGTGAGATTCTTCCAAAGCTGCTTCTGTAAATGAGAATGTTAACATTCTTCTCTAAACAGCACATTAGAGACCAAGCATAGGCTTGCAACAGTTAAATGAGTTACCAGTGTACTATTTCTTAACTACAATGTCTGTGCGCAAATGAAGTCTAAGCTGAGAAAGAAAAATTCAAAGTATCAGGCTGGCCCAGTGGTGTCAAGGTAGAGATACAGCCTACCATGCCAGTGACCCAAGTTCGGAAGCAGACTTGAGTTAATGGGGGTCAGATGGTGGGGAGATGCTCTACTGTCCAATGGACTGGTCTCTTCTCCTGTGAGGGGGAGGCTTGTCACCCCTACTGTGGACTGCCACAAGGTGGAGGCCTGGTGGTAGTGCTGGTTTAAGTAGAATATAAGGGACTGGTTGTCTGTTTGGTGTGGTGCGTGTTTATGCCCACTCAGCATGCACCACAGCCTGTCCACAGCAGGGACGTGCAGGGCCACAGAAAACAGAAAAGGGGACCGTGCAAGCTTACTGAAGCCCTACTCGCCTTCCTTCAGCCCATGTCATGGCCTTGCCACTGCAGGATCTGGATTTATGCACAGAGAGGAGGATGGCCATCTCCTTCGGGGTCCACCATGGGGAGCAGTCCTTGGGGGACTACATCTGGTTGTCTGGTACAGGTGAGCACCAGTCGGGGGAGGTGGGGACAGGGCTGATAGCCTGGCCACATGGACTCCGTGTGAGAAAAAGCTGCTTGAAAAACTCAAAGTATCAACTTATAGCAAGATATACTATCAAGGAGGTTCCTTGAAACAAAGTCTTTCTTAAGAGTAGCTGCCTCATATGGATCTCATTGGTAGGCTCAAGGAATATGGCAAAGAGTGTTTGGATAATCAATTTTACCAGGTGAGTAAACTACCATTATACCTCACACCCTGTACAGTACTCAAGAAATCCTCACAATTGGGATCTTTGTAGCAATACTTTAGAGGACTTTGGGGTGGGAGTGCAATAGACATTTCTTGCTGCCTGCAATACTTTGTGTCCAAAGCTGCTTGGGCTGCCTCCAACAGGTCCAGTTTATTGCGTCTTGTAACAGTGTGGACTGATGTAAACGTGGCTGTGGCACAGATCTCCGACATTGAGGCTTATCCCCTCTCTACCCATAATGTAGCTATTGCCCTTGTAGAGTGAACCTTCATGTGTTCTGGTGGGTGCTGTCTAGATGCCACATATGCCTAACTGATGGCTATCTTCAGCCACTTGGATATTGAGTCCTTGGAGGTTGCTTGGGCTACTGTATGACCCCTTACTAAGAAGAAAAGTCTGTTGGAGAGTCTGATGGATGGAGTCTTTTGTAGGTATAACCTAAACTGTCTCCCCAAGTCAAGTGTGAGTATAGAGGAGTCATCAGCTGAGGTGCATTTCAGTAGCTTGATCTCCTACACCCGATGGAATGGGGATGCCACTTTTAGAGTGAAGGAGACAATTGTCCTCAGAGTTACCCAGTCATTGTGGAATATTGTGCATGCTTCTCTGCAGGATAGAGCTTGTGACTTTGATATTCATCTGGCTGGGCAGATAGCCTCCAGGAATACTGTTTTGATGGTCAGGTATAGTAAGGAGACTGATTTCACCTGCTCAAATGGGTGTGAGATAATTGAATCAAGTACCAGCTTCAGTTTCTACAGTGTTAGAGGGGACTTAGTCCTGGGTTTTGATATCTGCAGAGCCTTGAGAAGTCACGTCATGTCCTAGTGTGCTCCCACTGAAATATCATCTTGGAGAGGACCAGCAATTGCCATAATGGCTGCTGCCTGGGCTCAGTATAGAACATGCCAGGCCCTTTTCTGTCTGTTGGAGTAGGAAGCTGAATACTGTTTGGACTGATATTCAGTGGTGTTTTGTGCAGTGCACCATGATTTGAATCTCTGCAAGTGTCTGTTGTACACATTGCTCATTAAATGTCTGTGGGATGGAAGCATAGTGTTCACCACATCCAATGTATAACCTTTTGTTATCAGTCTGTCCCTTTCAACAGCTATGTTGTTAGCTTCAGAACTGCTGGGCTGGTGTGATTTATGGGGCCCTGGCTGAGGAGGTCTTGTGATGCTTGGAGAGGCATAGGGGTGCTACTAGTATTGTAGATCGGGTCCTGACAAGCCCATGGGATGTTAGACACTCTCTCCTGTGACAGAAAGACTTTTGCTAGTTTTGAGTCCAGTGTTACCCCCTGTGATCTATCATCTGTAATGGAGTTATCTGGCTTCTTTTGGTGTTTATGATTCAACTGTGCCTCATTAGGCATGCTAGTGCTTTTACCATTGCCTCCTATGCTGCCTGGTATGACCTTGCCCTGTGGGCCAGTTGTCCAGGTAGGGTATTGCATGTACTCTTTGGTTCCTTAATTTCACTGCCAGAACTACTAGAATCTTTGTAAACAACCATGGTGTGGTGGCTAAGCCGAATGGAAGGGACGTGCAGTATATAGATTGTGTTGGTCTCTGATTTGGAATCAGAAATGCCTCTGGTGTTGTGGCCTGACTGGTGTATGGAAGTAAGCATCCTTCAGGTCTATAGGTGTTATGAAGTCTCCCAGTTGGATGGCTAGCACTACTGAGCAGTGTTTCCATTTTGAATTTGAATGTGTAGACAAACTGGTTCAGGAACGTGAGATCTAAGACAGGCCACCGACTACCCGAAATTTTGGCATGACAGAAAATATGGTGCATACTACTGAATCTTGCTGATCTTGAAAGACTGGTGATATGGCATTGTTTTCAAGGAGACTGCAAATTGTGGTCAGGATCTCTGCTGACTTGATCGGGTATTTTGGGAATGGAGACACCGCTTTCCTAATTGGTGGGTGTGGGGTTGCAAACTGTATAGCGTAATCTTTGTTTATTATTTTGAGAATATGTCATTAATTGATTTGGCCCACTTTGTGCCAATGAATGACAGACTTCCTCCTACTGGCGATTGGTTTGAGTGGGCCTGCTGAACCTCATGCCCTAATTGAAAGACGCATGCCTGTGGTTATATGGGGGAAGAGTTCCTCCCCCAAACCTTACATAAATCAACAGGCAAACCACAGCTTGACTTAGAGCGAGTCGCACTCGCTAGTGGTGCAGCCGGTGCTTGACTGCTCCTTCCTCCCTTGTGTTCTCCCCCCCTTCGTTGTTCCTTGTTCCATTTGTTTGCTAGTTTTCTCCCCTCCTCCCATGCTCCTCCCTTGCTGTTTGCTTCTTCCTTTTTTGGGGGGAGCTCCTTCCTCACTGCCTACCTCTCTTTTACCTGTACCTGACTGCCTCACTGTCTTCTGCGTTCCCCTTTCACCCCTGCTCTAGAGCAGCCGTTGCCCATGCTGCCATCATTTCCACATCTTCTTTCTGAACACCTACCTCGGAGCTCAGGCCTCCGTTTTCTCACTGCTCTGCTTCCCCTATGATGTGGCTGGCCCCGCTTCTCCAGGATTCTCAACTGTTGGACATCCACACTTCTGCTGTGGAACTCGTACTTCATAGGCCGACATCTGTTAGACATGCATAGCAACTTCTATAAGGGTAAGATGACTTTATTCGAACACATTTACTTCAGTGGGGATTACCGGGTTTCGTCTCCATGCAGACACTAGGGGCCGCTATCGTCATGGAGATGGCAGACAACTGCTAGGCTAGCAACAAGTGACTACACATGGTTCTGCAGAGTTCTGCAAGGAATGCACAACACTTCTATGAGAACTCTGATTTTACTACTGGTAGTGTTCACTACCTGACTATGCATGGTGACTTGCATGTTACTGCCCCTGTATTGCAACGGTTGGGTGTATAGCTGTCGGCTTGCAATTTCCCACTACATTAACTGACACGTGGTACACCTTTATCCCATTTAACCTTCTACCTAACACCAACGTTACAATGCTAAGACAGTCCCTATCTCATGCACCTGCCCTCTGCACTTCCTAGTCCTATGGTAACCACGTAAATGACCTGAGACAGGTCCTATTGTTCCGTCTGCTGCATGCTGCTAGCTAATCCAGGATATGAACAACATTGTATATTTGGGTACTAGGCTTATTTTATTGCCTAGCTTGCAATCAACATCTGAAATTATACCCTGTTCTTTCCCTTCTGAAATAACATGGGAGAGCATGAAGGCTCCACCTCCCTTCTCTGTCTCCCAACTTATGTCTGCTGATCTCATGTAGGAAAGGCAGCAAGATCAGGTTCTTTTATTGCGCCTGGCATATTCCTTGGATTTCAGTTCTCAGGAGCAACTTACTTGAGTCATTGACTCGATGCTGTTCTTCTTTGCCCCTCCATACTGGGCACTCATATTGCTCTTCCTAAAAGCTACCCTATGTGCGGGTTTGCAGTCATACTAGCCTATGTGGGGCCTAGATACCGCTCTCCACTCCTTCTTTCAGCCCACCTTCATGTGGTCTGGCCACTCATCCTACCCCATGTACGGGCCTACCTAATTCATTGCCTTCAGCCTCAGGATTTCTTGTTATACACCCAGCCATGCGCTATATTAATCCATTCACTTCCTTTTCCGGATTCTTCCTATTGACCATTGCCTTCCTTATACTCCCGATCTCAAAATATCAGCTGTATGCTGCATCCTGGATTGCCTTCGGTGGATTTTGTTCAGTCATGTCTTCTGCTGTTCATCAGTGGAATCTACCCGTTCCTAGACATTCCTCATCTGCCTGCGGATGCTTTGCCAGTGATGTCTCGCCGTCAGTCACACCACTGTAGTTCTGGATACTGCAGCCTTCACCTTGCTTGCTCACACCTACTTCCACTTGTCAAGGATAAGCTTCTTCCTTCCCCTGGATTTACTTCTGGATTACATCTCAGGATATTTGCCTCAATTTCTTTGGATGCTTTTGCTATGGAAACATAGAAACATAGAAGTTGATGGCAGATAAGGGCTGCAAGGCCCATCCAGTCTGCCCATTTCTTTTTCTGCCTTATGAATGTGCCATTGGCTTTTGCTCTGTCAATGGCCTATTTATTCATACTCATCTGTATTGCTCCCTTATGCCTATCCCATGCCTGTTTGAAACCCTGCACTCTATTCATATTCACCACTTCCTGAGGTAGGCCGTTCCATGCATCCACCACCCTTTCTGTGAAAAAGAACTTCCTCACATTACTTCTTAATTAGCCTCCCTCTACTCTCATGCTGTGTCCTCTTGTCCTGCTATTTTTCTTATATTGAAACATGTTAGATTCTTTCACCTTGTTAATGCCCTTAAGGTGCTTGAATGTTTAAATCATATCACCTCTCTCCCTCCTTTGCTCTAGGGTATACATATTGAGCTCAGTTAATCTGTCCTCATATGTTTTCTGATACAGTCCCTGCACCATTTTGGTTGCCCTGCTCTGGACTGCCTCAATTTGGTTAATGTCCTTGTGAAGGTGTGGCCTCCAGTACTGCATGCAATGCTCCAGATGGGACCGAATCAGTATCTTGTAAAGAGGGATTATTACCTCCCTCTTCTGACTTGTTATACCCCCACTAATACACCCCAACATCCCTCTAGCCTTACCTACTGCTGTAGTGGTCTGCTTGGATGATTTCAGGTCATCGGTGATGATGACACCCCAGTCTCTTTCTTCCCTTGTGACTGCCAGCAACTCCCCTCCCAGCCTATAGGTGACTTCAGGGTTTCTCTTCCCTATGTGCATGATCTTGCACTTCTTTGCATTAAACCCCAGTTGCTACTCTTCTGACCATTTTGCTAGTTTATCCAGATCTCTTCTCATTCTACCCACCCCATCTAGATCATCTACTCTGTTGCAGATCTTGGTGTCATCTGCAAACAGACAAACCTTACCCTCCAGTCCATCTGTAATGTCTCTGGTGAAGATATTGAAGAGGACTGGCCCCAGGACTGATCCCTGAGGTACACCACTTGTGACTTGCATCTCTTCTGACTGTATATCATTTACCACCACTCTCTGTTTTCTGCCCATCAACCAGTTTGGCACCCAGTTGACCAACATCTGACCCACCCCGAGCCTACCCAGCTTATTAATCAATTTTCTATGTGGAACAGTATCGAAAGCTTTGCTGAAGTCAAGGTAGGTGACATCAACTGCTCCCCCTTGGTCCACCACTCTGATTACCCAGTCAAAGAAATCTTTGAGATTAGTTTGACAGGACCTTCCTTTTGTATACCCATGCTGTCTTGGATCCTGTGCTCCTATGGATTCCAGGTATTGCACTATCCTTTCCTTAAGGACTGCCTCCATAATCTTGCCCACTACTGAGGTAAAACTGACTGGTCTGTAGTTCCCTGCCTCCTCCCTGCTACCACTCTTGTGGAGTGGGATCACATGAGCCCTTCTCCAGTCTTCTGGGACTTCTCCTGTGCTCAGAGACTCACTAAACAGTTCTGATAATGGCTCTGCTAGTTCCACCCTTAGCTCCTTTAGTACCCTGGGATGTATGCCATCAGGTCCCATTGCCTTGTCCATCCTGAGCTTATCGAGCTCTTGTAGAACCCTTTCTTTTGTGAAGGGACTAGTGCACACCTCCCTCCCTCCCTCCGTGTCCATGGTGCTGAGCTGTGGGCCCTGCCCTACCTTCTTTTCAGTAAATACTGAACAGAAGTATCTATTTAGGATAGATGCTTTTACATGGTCCTTTTTATCCGCTTTGATCTTAGGAATACCCCCTCTGGACTTTCTCCTTTCACTAATGTATCTATAGAAAGTCTTGTCACCTTCTTTTACTGTTCATGCTAGTATTTCCTCGGTTTGGGCCTTTGTCTGCCTTACTGCCTTCCCTGCTTCCCTTAGGGAAGTTTGGTATGCCTCCCTATCTTCATCCTGCTGCGTTCCCTTATATTTCCTAAAGGCCAGCCTTTGGCTCTGACCTTTCTGCTACTGTGTTTGAGAACCAAAGTGGTTTCCTTCTTCTTTTGCACTTCCTTTCTCTCTAACACAATGGGATGTTGCTTCAAGTATTGCATCTTTAATGCTTACCCACTTTGCCTGTACCCCCTCACCAGTATTTCTTTTTGCCAGGGCTAGCTTAACTCTGTTGGCCATCTCATCAAAGTCAGCTCCTCTGAAGTCCCATATTTTTGCCTTGGAATGGGATGATTTTATTCTAGTGGCCAAATTGAACCATACCATGGGATGGTCACTGGCACCCAGGTGACCTTCTACCGGGAGATCTGTGATCCTTTCCCTGTTAGTCAGTACTAGATCAAGGATAGCCCTGTCTCTTGTGGGTTGTTGTACCAGTTGTTTGAGACCCTCCACCTGCAGGGAATCCACCATGTATCTAGTTCTGGCAGATGTTCCTGCTGGTATTGACCAATCTGTATCTGGCATGTTGAAGTCTCCTATTATCAGAACCTCCCCTTTAGCTGTCATGTTTTGTATATCTTCTAACAGTAATGTGTCTATGTCCTCCCCCTGGTCTGGAGGCCTGTACACAATCCCTGCTCATATGGCTGTCCCATTTCCTGTTTCCAGGGTGACTCACAGTTCTTCTGGCTCCTTATGTGTATTCTGAATATCTGTAGCTTTGATATTTCCATTGACATAAAGGGCCACTCCACCACCTCCTTTTTGCACCTCGGTCTCTTCTGAACAGTACATAGCCAGGTACTGAAGTCTCCCAAGTGTGGTTACTGGTAAACCATGTCTCGCTAATGGCTACTCTGTCCAGTTTAGCCTATGTCATTATTGCCTGCAGATCTGAGATCTTGTTTGCCAGACTGCGAGCATTTGTGTACATGATTTTCCATTGGCCAGATTTCGGTGTGTTAGTTGTTGGGTGAGGTCCGGCATTTCCCCTGTGTGTCACGTGGGAAGCCGGACCTTTTTCTTTACCTGGTGATGCAAATGAACTACAAACATGCTGAACTCCTGTTTGACCACTAGCTGAGGGGAAGGGGTGTTCTTCCCATTCGACGTATGGGTTGCTGCACCCCTCTCCCCATTTGCTAGTTTAAATATTCTGCAAAGATGTCAAACTTCTGCCCCAATGCACTGACTCCCTCCTTAGTCAGACGCAGTCCATCAAATTTAAAGAACTTTTGCTCCTAAAACTGTTGCCAGTTCCTTGCAAATTTGTGTCCTTTTTCCTGGCACCAGCCCTTGAGCCACATGTTTAGCTCCCCTATCTCCCCTTCTCTGACCTTCCGTCCATCTTTCCCCCTCTCCCAGACTGGCAGGATCTCAGAGAAGGATATGCCAGATGAAATGGATAATAGTTTGTCACCCAACCTGGTCAGGTGTTCCTTGGTCTCCACAACTGACCGGCTGGTGAGATCGTTAGTCCCTATGTGTACTAGCACGTCAATGTTTTCTCCTGTTTCCTGAACAATTTTAGCAATGCGGTCAAATCTCTCCACGCTGATGTTCCTGGGAGGCATCTGACCATTACCCCTGGCTGGAGATACGTATCAACTCCCCGAATCATGGAGTCTCCTATGATCAGAGGTTTTTTGGATTTCCTTTTTGCTTTTTTTGGTTTGGTTCTTGCTTTGGGTGAGTTTTGTTGTGCTAGCTTCTGTGCTGCAGTCTCCTACTCTGTTCCTTTGTTTGATTTCGGAGATAGAGGCAGATACCTGTTTGTAGTTTTTATATGGTTTGTGGAGGTGATATATTTGAGAGTATCGTGTGATGGGGCACCCAATTTGCCCCTCCTAACCACCTGCCAACCTCCTGGACCAACTACCCTCTGCAGTGGTGCTTCTGTTGGATGTTGGGGAAATGGCGGGTGGTTCTTATGAAATATTTCCTCTTGAATATGCAATTTGAGGCACGCAATCTCTGCCCATGCTGCCTGGAACTGAGCCCTTAGCTCTCCAATGGTCCAGCATGTAGGACAGTGTCCTAAATCCTGTAAAACTACCCTTCTGAAAAGTGTTCCGCAGTACCTGCAGTTAATGATATCCATTCCAGATAAGTTGCTGGGTTTATAACCTGGTCAGATTAATTAGAAGGAAGAAAATGAAATTGAAAGTTTAATTTTGTGCTTTGTTTGTTTTTGTATAACTTGTTATAACAAGTTAAATTACTAGTGCCCCTGTAAATGAGGTCACTGTGTGGATATCCCTCTGATCCGCCCCTTCCTGCTTTGCTACAGGAAATGTCACGACTGTGCTACCCTATAAAAGGAGTGTAGTGTGGGGTGGTTGTAGATGGGGGTGGGTGGCTGGACCCATCCCCTACCAAAAAAGAAGAACCACGGATGAAAGAAACAAGGAGGTAAGAGCAGAAACAATCAGCCAGCAACAAATGCAGTAGCCCTGAAAGCTTATCCTAATGATAGATAAAATTGTAAAACCTGTAAAGCACCACCTGTAATAATTTCACAGAAGATATACCCTGTAAGAAACACCTTGCTACAGAGAAAAATAAAGCAGTAACATAAGATTTACCTAGCAAAAGACAATTTGAATCAGAAGATTACAGCAGCAATCTGTAAGCACACACCTGTAGGCACACCCTGTAATAATGCAGCTGTAGGTATACCAAGCAACAACAATTTGAATCAGAGAAAAATAAGGCAACACAATGTTAGCAACAAACAGCAACAATCCATGTGAGTACAAAATAAAAATAACAACACACTGTAAATCTGCTTAGCCAAGAGAAGCCTTAATCCTTATTCTTGCTCTGATAAGATTCTTTGTGCTGTCCTTTCAAGCAACCTAGAAGAAAAGAGCTCAGGTGAAGCTAGGTGCCTTGGCCAGCAAATCTAGTCTTCCACCTCCAAGATATCAACTACCTGACCTTTCAACCCTTCCCTCTGTTGGAAGTTACTGACAGTTTGTCAGCTCCGCCCCAAGATACACACCTAATCCCCCGGAAAAGCTGTGGGAGGAAAGCAATTAGCTCCTTCAATGTGAGAAGGAGACTGCAACACCTGGAGACAAATAAAAAAACTTTTAGCAAAAAGAAAATAAAACAAAATAGTGGCAAACAGTAATTTTGCTTAGCCTAATGATAAAAAGTCACAAAAATGTAAGCACCACCTGTAATAAGTTCACAGAAGATATATCCTGTAAGAAATACTTTGCTACAGAGATAAAAAAAAGCAGTAACAGAAGATATACCTTGCAAAAGACAATTTGAATCAGAAGATTACAGTAGTAATCTGTAAGCACACACCTGTAGGCACACCCTGTAATAATGCAGCAGAAGGTATACCCGGCAACAACAATTTGAATCAGAGAAAAATAAAGCAATAAAATGTTAGCAACAAACAGTAACAATCCTTGTGAGTACAAAATAAAAATAACAACACACAGTAAATCTGCCTAGCCAAAAGAAGCCTTAATCCTTATCCTTGCTCTGGTAAGGTTCTTTACTCTGTTTTTTCAAGCAACCTAGAAGAAAAGAGCTCAGGTGACGCTAGGTGCCTTGGCCAGCAAACCTAGTCTATGCTACTTCAACTCATCAGAATCGCTACTATTGTCTCCGTCAGAACTCCCAGCTGAGCTCTATTCCATACTGCCTTCCTTATCTTAACTTAAACCTAAGACATAGATCTACTACAGTTTCCGGATGCTTATTACCTCTAGCTGAGTTGCCAACTCACCTGCTCAGGTCTCTTCACTGCATTCTTTACCATCCTCTATCATTAGGATACGACAGTCTACAGCGCCTTCTACTGCTCACATAAATCTGCCTTATATGTATTACTTCTCCATAGGGAATTGACGTTGGATATCTACAATTGCAGTGCCATACAATCTATTCTTATTCCTTCACTACTACTTCTGCATTGCATGCAGATTCAACAATTACTATTACTCTCTACCACTGCTCTACAACCTGCCCTGCCTCATAAGGCCGGAGGTGTCACCACAATGCACTTTGAATGACCTGCACCCCTACGGGCCCAGAGGTCCTTGACTTTATATTACTAACTCATTCTCTCACTGCTTACATGACCTGCTTCACCCATCCGGGTCTGGGGGTTTCGATTACTTATATTCCATACCTGCCTCACCCGGCATCAGGGCCTGGGGGTTCACATATTCTATTCTACCCCTGCTTGCCCACTGTGTCTGCCAGCCTTAGGAGCTCCTTTCCACTATGGACTCACATCTGGATTTGTTTCGTCATTCGTCATTTATTCCTTTGGATGCTTCTGCCTTGCCCCTTTAGTTCAAACGGATTTTACTACTACTATACTCCAAACAGGACACTTAGTTGAACCTATTTGGAAGACTTTCACTTTCATGATTTTCACCTTGCCATTACTGTATTTTAATGTTTTAAAGCTTATTGGATCCTGCTATGACGATACTTCATCAGACTTGGCGTTCTCCATCATTTATCGTCATTTATGACTACTAAGCACATCAATGCAGGACTTGTCATCACTCTACGAGTCTACTCCCAGCTCATGTACCATTCTGGACTCCTGAATGTGCATGTATACATCACTCAGTAGAACCATATTGCTCACCAGATGAAAGCTCTCCGATTTATATGCTTATGTATATTCCTTCAATACTCTCCGCTGTATACCATTTACTCTATTTAATCCTACTTTTCTACTACTTCTGCATCATGCAGGTTCAACTTTCTTACAACTACTGCTGACCTATGTACAAATCCACACATTCTCATTATATGCTTATACTTACCTGCTTCGCCCCTACAGGGCCTAGAGGTTCATCAAAGACTGTCTCGCCAATTCTCGACTTGCTTCGCCCCTAGGGGCCTGGAAGTCCATCTAACTTATGTCTACCTAGTCACATTCAGTTCTAGTGCCAACTTACTTTATCTGCCAACCAGTCTGACTGAAAGCTCCTACTGTTCGGCCCTCTCTAAACTGCGCAGCCTGCGCTTAGCTCCGTGCTTCATTGCTAAGGCCTTTGTAAGCTTGCCAAGTGGAACAAACTTATTCCTCTTATACTAGACTTGGAGCATTAGTCATTTGTTTCCTAGTTCCTCATAGAAGACTTCCTCACCTTTGGAGCACTTCACCAATGCAACTTTTGACGCTTCAAATTATTTGCTAGATCATGGATTCAATCTACTATCAGATCCTGCCCCAGACATTGATTTCTTGGACTAGGAGTTCACCAAGGATGTGCAGCCATCTTCACTTGATATTCAATATCAGTACTGTCATTTAGCTCCTTGCTTCACCAGATCTGGATCTACAACATTGGGTTTTCAGATTAGCTAATAATTTTAAATTGTCACTTTAGGATTATTCTCCTTTAGTATGCCCAGAAGGATGGGCAGGTCAGTAGTCATGGGTCCTCAGAGGTTTCCACCCAAGGGAGTTTTTTCCTCTCCTGTGTGCTGCTGGTCATACTCTCCGGAGTTGGAGGAGTTAGTCATTCAATAATCATTTGATACTAATTATTTTTTGGGGGTCTCATACTACAGGACTAAGCATCCTTCTTGCAGTGGGATACAGAGACAAGCCAAAATATCAAATCATAACAAGTTACTCATCAGTTCAAGCATCTAAGCACCTTGTATAGACTATCCAGTCCACATGTACTATAATCATTGACTTGCTCATGACCATGTCAAAGTACCTAAGCACTGATCAATTCAAACTACTAATACCTTGTGAACATTGTCGTACTTACTGGTCTGGCCTCTGTATCCAAGCATAACTACATCTTCAGCTACAGTATGTAACATAAGCACTGAGCTCTGAACCACATATAAATACTGTTGTGGTTGTTTTTCCACTAGGGGCATCATTTTCCCCTGTGATCCTTTGATCTGTTAGGCAAACCTCTCCCCAAAATTGCTTGGCGTGAACTGAAATTGTCTGAGGTTGGAGTTGCTTGAGTTTTTTTGTGAGTGTTGGAAATCTTGGGATTTTCCTCAAAAGGATGAGAGTGTAGGCAGCCTTATGTCTCTGCCCTCATGGTCAGTGCTCCAGATAATGTTGGCATTCAAGAGTAATGTACCCACATTTTTTGACATTAGGTGAGTAAAATATAATTTTGATGAGTAAAAGTGTTTTAAACTTGGAAAAAACAGCATATTTTGAAGTGTCTATGGAGCATTTCCAATGGTTGAGATAAGTTTCAGTACTCATGAAATACAATTTCAGAATTTTTTAAAATTTGGTGAGTAAAATAGGCGTGTACTTGCCTTACTTGGAGCACTGCTCATGGGTGTCTCGAGTCTCCTTTTGGCTTAAGATAGGGCATTAGGGTGTCTCTGAAGAGCTGACAGGCTTTGAACGGAAGTCACATTAGCATAGACTTGGACTCTGTATTAGCCTACCATAGCTTTATCCAGAAGGCTGTATGGGCCCTGTTGGTTACTGCTGCTGAATGGGCCCATCTATAAATTGGTGAATGGATATGTTTGCCAAGTACCTCATGGACTGAATGGCATAGACTGTTGCATTGTCTACTCTTTTGAGTCCTTCACAAGGGTGTCCTGTATCCTCTTCAGCCATCACAGGATCAACCTGATGGTGCACATGGCTGCTATATTTGCTCTGAAGGATGTACCAACTAGTTCATGTACAGTGGAACCAGATTCAAATACAGTATCTTATGACGCTGCTTGACAAAAGGAATTAGCTGCTGTTGAAACTGCCATTTTTTCTGCAGTAACTACTGCATTGTACTGCAGTTTTGCATTGCATTCTAGCTGGCACCACTGTAGCTTCTTGAGGTGCTCAATTTTTTTGTCCATGCTCTCCTTCAGTGAGAAAGAGCTCTCAATCAGGATGGCTGTCTTCTGTGCCACGGCCAATACTGGTGGGTTACTTTTGGGAGGATTTGACCTGCTTTCTTCTTGTCTTTTGGGAGTTTGTAGGCTTTCTTGAAGGCCTTCTTTTGCAGGATCCTTGCAGGGGGTCCAGGGCTTCCCATTCTTTCCTTAGTACATCTTCCATAGTGGAGTAGACCAGGAAAAATTACTCATATGGAGCTTTCTGATAAATGATGGGGTCCAAGCTTGGATTCTTCTCCTGTTTTTTGCAGTTCAAGGCCCAAGGTGTCCCTGACCATTTTAATAATCTCTGATATGTAATCGAATGGGCACAGGTGTGCTGCGAGTTTCTGGGGAGCCTCATTGCCCTTATCCTTGTTCAATTTATCAACTCATTGTCTGATTCATTGTCAGTCTTATCTGGGACATTTTGATGGAGGGGGTGCGTGCTGTGGTGAGCAAGGATTTGTTCTGGATTAGACCTTTGATCTGGGGTTCTTGGGTTGTTATCTGGAATTGGCCTTCTGTCCAGAGAGTGAGTGTTTTTCTCTGGTGGAGGCCTATGTTCTAGAGATTTTGATGGAGGGTTAATAGGGATGACCAGTTTGGGGATGGAGTGGAATCCCTTGAGTTTCTCTCACATTTTATTGACTGATAGGTCCAGCATGATAGTGCCCTTTTTTGGAGGCATAGTATCTTCCTGAACAATTTCCACCTGGTCTTCGTGTCCTAACCCGATACCATTATGTCCAGGTTGGTTGTCCTCTCATCCACTGTGCACACTGTGCACTTGTGCCCCACACAAGTGGGGACCAGTGCAAGGCTGCGCTTAGAACATTTGCATGTTTTGGCCATCGTGTTGTTGGGTCATCTGTGGAGACAGACGTGGGGGCAGAGGGTGGTTGTCAGTTAGTGTGGCTGTGTTATCCTGAGAAGGGGATGAAATTTATCAAATATGTAACCAGCCAGTAAAGTGGTAATTTCCCTTTAAGACTTTTTTTTTTTTTATTTTAGTCTTTGGTAACCAGGTAAAACCCACTAGGCATAAGTGCCTGTTTTTCAGGGGCGACCTGGGAGCACTGAGGAGGTTAAGTGACTTGCTCAGAGTCACACAGTATGCAAGTGGAGGTTATGGGAATCAAACGCAGGTGTGCTGGATATACCAAGCTCATTCACAGTTCATTACTCTAACCTCTAGGCTATACTGCCAACCCTTGAATTCTATCTTTGGCACACCACCCAACACTGTGGGAGACGGCGAGGTGCACTGCACAATTCATGATTTCAGACTCGAGAATTAAAAGGGCAGTGTCCCAAAGACAGAATTCAATGAATGGTGCACCCCTACTGAGCAAGGGTGTTTATACCCACAGGGGTTACAAGTTCTATATAAAAATCAGACAACACATCTGCTACAGGAAAACGAATATAAAAGGTAACACAGCTTGGAAACGGGTCTGATGAAGTAGCATGGGCTACTTAACGTCACCCAGATATCCTATGTGTTCAGTGAAGAATTAATACATTCAGAAAATGTTATATGGAATGGAGTTCTTCCAGTCATTTTTGGTTCATGCTTGATATGTCATGTGGATGACCCAAGACCAAGACTGCATTGGTTTGTGAGATGGACATAGGCAGCCTGGACACTCTACCATTGATATCCAAAATGGTTACCATCATATTATAGGCACAAAATGATGGCCTTTATAATATACTCAAAAATGGTGCCTGAGGTACTTGTTTGAGTTCTGGGGAGCACAAGATAGTGGTCACAATTTGACCGTAGTCCCCACAATGACTGACAAAATTTTATAGCCACTGAGAGCTCGACAATACAGCCAAGATGATGCCTGAGATTTTGCCAGCACTAAGAGGAAGGGAGAGCTGGGGAGAAATCCAAAGCAAAGATGGCGTACATAATCTCACTAGGCTCGATTTTCAAAGGTTAATGCAGGGCTTCTGTGAAGCCCTGCATTAACCCTTTTCTTTAGCACAGCTGCACCAAACTCTTTTGACACAACTGCAATCTAGTTTAGTACACTGGGTGAGTTGCAATACTTTCCGTGATTTATGGCAGCTTGCACCAAATATTTGGTGCAAGCCCCGTAAAATGGTTCTCCCAAATAGCTCAAGTTAGACTAGGGGAAAACCTGGTCTAACTTGTGGCATTTGGTGCTTAGGACTGAAAATCCCAGCCTGCCGGGTGAATGCTGCAAGCCCCATGTGCCAAATGATCAGTGCACCGGGGGTAGCAGCATTCACAGGGCTTTGATAATCGAGCCCACTATTTCTAATAGCTAGCATTTGTGTTGGTGCTGGGGGTGGATTTGCAGTCTAGTAAACACCACAAATCAGAAGTTGTGGTGGCATGTATCTGCTTGGGTGGTGGCCGTCTGCCATGAGACCTGTGTCACCACTCCCCTTATTCCTCGAGAATTGGGATATACCACTACATGCATACCAGTGCAGTGAGACTGGGCCGGGGCTGCGTGGAGCAGTAAAGAAATGAAGGTGAGACCAATGTTAGAACAGCAAGTATCATCTCTTAATAGCATTTAGATAAAGTAATTAATTCATCTTCCCTGAGCTGTTCCAGCCCGCTCTGAGAGTGGGCCAAAGCAGCTCAGGTTCAGGGAAAGTGGGAAATGGCTGCTTCAGGAGGGGTCAGCACACTGGATTGTTTTGATTGTGGACTCAAATGCTTTAAAACTGCTCTCTTGAAGTCTCTTCTTTTCTCCATTCTAGTGCATAATCATAGGAAAAGGCTTAGGGGTAGATGACCCAGCCTGTTTCAGTGCATTAGCAGCTAGGAAGGCAGAAGCATGCAACATGGGAGAAAGTCCTAAACAGTAAAAGGATAACACGCACTTTTCACAATCGACAGAGCTAGTACTAGGAAGGTGTTAGGCAGAGTGCTAAAATACAGTTGAACAATCATTGAAATGATAGAAAGCTAAACTTCCCTTAGGTCTTGAGTAGGGAGAAACCTTTTGAGATATCAGACTGTCCAGATGCATGAAAAGAACTGGAGAAGCTGGGCTACAGGCAGGGGAGGAGCCTCATCCAAGTTTGAATTTGATTTGATTGGAGCATGCATCTAGCCTATCAGGTGGAAAGACTATGCCAATGGTAAGAACTTCTAGAGTAGTGTAAAAGGTGTGAGGTATAATTAAATCTCACAGTACTGTTAACCCTCTGATGATAGCCAGCTTGATATACCTACTGACTAAAGTTATGCAGTCATTTAGTTTCAAAGAGAAGTTCTGCTTCGGCAGTTTTAACTTTCTCTAAATGAGGGTTAGTTATAGGGGGCCACATTTAGAGGAATACTTCCTCATTTTACCTCACACAATCCTTCAGGTCTAAACTGAAAGAGTACTGCCCCACATTGTTTGCTAAGAAGGTATCCGGTGATTTGGCGAAGCAAACTGATGGCTCAATTTGCATGCCCGGAGAAACAGCGACCATGGAACAATAGTGAGGGGGAATGGATTGCGATTGTGGAGGGACAATATAGTGAACGGTAATACATACCCAGTCTAAAGTCAGTGACTAGGTAAGGTAAGTGGATGAACTGAACGAGGCACTACCGAGCTGGCCACCTGGCGTGGTGGTTACGGCCGTCGCCTAGGAAGTGAAAGAACCCAGGTTCGGGACTGCATCTAGGGTATGTGAATTGTTTTACTGTGGTGGCGTTTGCACTTTGATATATATATTTTTTTATCTCTTGTTCCCTTGAAGTCCCCCCCCACTCACGGGTTGTCCCTCCCGCACTGGTTGCCCCCTCCCGTGTTTTCCTCCCTCCCCGTGTCCGCCCCCCTGGAGTTGATTATATTTAATTGGAGGGTGTGGGGGTGTAGCCCCCCACATAAAAAGCAAATGTATATGACCCCCCATATAGGTGGTATGGCTTTGTATTGTTGCTCATGTTGTGTTCAGTGTAGTTCTGATCGCCGATTTTGTTTTCGGCGATTAGCACTCACTGTTATGCGAGTCGAGATTTAATTCACGCATATCACATGGAACCGCTAAGAGTTTAGTGCCACAAAATTCTAGCAATGAATTTAAAAAAATGCACTACTGAATGAACAGCAAATGGTATAAAGATGAAAGCACACATTTCCATGGTGTTCCATCATTAAAGATTTGACGAGATGTCTCATATTTTGCCTTGTTGTCCCACACTCTGAGAGACAACATTCCATGTTTGGGGAATCCAGATTGAAGGATATATGGGGGGGGGGGGAATAACAAGTCATCTGTTTTTTAGTTTCTCATTTGTGAATGTGATTGCATGGGATATATAGTTCTAAGCGGGGGATTACTGTCATCTAAAAAGGAGGGTTCCTAGTCTTTTCAGCAATTTGCATGCCCGGAGAAACAGCGACCATGGAACAATAGCGAGGGGGAATGAATTGCGATTGTGGAGGGACAATATAGTGAACGGTAATACATACCCAGTGTAAAGTCAGTGACTAGGTAGGATAAGTGGATGAACTGAACGAGGCTCTAATTTACTGCACATCTAGCAGCCTCAAGCATCCTTCAGTGTTATTACAAGAAAATAATACATCCATGTTCAAAGAAATTTCTGGCCAGCTAGAGATGCCCCACTTATTTTGTGGGACAGTTGTTTAGCTGCATATGCCTACTTCAGCCACATTCAGTATGCATGACACTCACGCATGATGCAACAGAGAGAAAGAAACAATTTGTCAGTAACTGGAGCTCCCCACACCATGCCTCATGCAGCCATGGCCTGGAGGAAGCACAAACCAAGTTGAATACCCCTAAAGATGGCAATTCTCTAGCCACCTTTAGTGGATGAAAAGCATGGAGGATGCTATATTACTAATGCTTCAGGGGAGTAAGATTTATAAGCCCTGTGTTACCCTGCACCCTGATTGAACAGGTGCAAAGGTAGGTGCTTAGGGTTAGATAGAAAATAGTATGGTGCCTCCACCCAGATAAAAGTTAAAGTGGACCTGGTGTAAGTATGGTACTACCCCTGAAATGCAGTACCTCCCCACCTCTCCATTAGATTACCTTGTGAACCAACACACTGCAGTGACAGTTCCCAGAAAGCATGCACTTACACTTAAAACAAATAATACTCTGACAAATGATTCAAATGAAAAAAACAGGGCCCCATATTCAGAGTCGGCCATGTGGGCCACGCAGACAGTAGCATTGTGCAACAAATAGTGCATGGCCGGTTCAGTGCAATATCTGGTTAGCATGCTCTGACTGGAGTATGCTAACTGTCTGAATATGGGGTTTGGGGTCTATGCACTTTGTGGACACAGCCCATGGCTGAATATGGCGAACAAGGGAGCCCACTGGAGATAGTGCTTCCCAAATGGAATGGCTCCAGGGCTGCTGTGGGCCATATTCAGTGCTAGCATGTTAATGAGCCCATTGGACATGCAATTAGCAAGGGTTCCCACACCCCTCAATCGCCCATGCTATTGCTTACATATGTATACCCTGGTGTCTAGTGAATCCCCAACCCCCAAATGGTTGCCAAACCCACCCCTTCTGAGCCACCCATTCTGGACCCACTGCCTCACACTCCCGTTCTGGACACCAGTCCTTTCTCACGACATTGACGGTGACAAGCATAGCCATCTACTCACCTCCTCAGTTGGACATCATCTGACTGTGAGTAAGTGATCATGGGTAGAGTCTTGGAGTCACTCACTGGCAGTGAGACAGCAGCAGGCCAAGGAGGTGAATGGAGGGCTGTGCTGGTTGTTGTTGTCTTAAGTATGGATCAGTGTCTGGGGTGAGGGGTGTGCGCAGGGCAGTGGGTTGGGAGCAGGTGGGTTGGGAGGGAGGTTCAACTACTGTTCAAGGGGTCCACTAGACACCAAGGTATACATATATAAGCAATGGCTTGGGTGGTTGGGGGGTGGGAAATCACTAAATGCCAGAGTATACAATAAAAGTAATAGATTATATATATATAAATATATAATCTAGTGCAGTGCTACTGGTGTCTGTTGTTGGAGCCAGTTAGGCTCCTGTGGATTTTAACTTTGGACTGTCAGCTGGTATCTGGACTTTATCTCCTGAACTGTTGCCTGGTGTCACTTGGGAGCCCCATACTCCAATCGGGTAGCTACTGTGTTGTATTGGGGGTGAAGGTGAAGCAGCTGTTCTGGATGGCTTTTGAATTTGCTGCAAGTTCTGTGTTTCATAGCAGCAGTTCAGAGGGCTGTCACTAGTGCAGTGCTACCTGTGTCTGCTGTTGGAGCCAGTCGGGCTCCTGTGGAATTTAACTTTGAATTGTCAGCTGGTATCTGGACTGTTACTCCTGAACTGTTGCCTGGTGTCACTGGGAAGCCTCATCCTCCAATTGGGAGGCTACTGTGTTGTATAGGGGGCTGAGCTGAATCAACTTAACGCTTGTCTCTAGAAGTCCTCTGCTGCAGTCCAGAGCCTAAGAGCTAGAGCACAAGGACATCACACTGTGGGTGTCAGTGTGCAGCAGCGGTCAGCAGGAGGCTGTGCACCCACAGTGTGACACTCTTACCTACAGCATCATATTGCAGCACTATTGTGTCACTACTGTAAGTACATATTATCGTTCCTGCATTTTGTTGTTTGTGTTCTGCCACTATCTAGGCCCACTGTGTTTGTAATATTAACTATTTTAGCTAAGTCTATGCTGTAACTTGCAGTCTATTGTGAATATTTTTACACAAACTGCTTAGCTATTTGTGCGTTTCTGTTTTACAATTACCTAATTTATTTTCTACTGTTTAATCACTGTTGTTTGTTAACATTCTATTCTTTGGTGAGAGGATGCTTACTTTTTAATTGTCTGATCATGTGCTTGTAATATGGAAGTGTGCAAATAATGAATACATCAGCCATCTATTTGTTTTAGCTTTTCCCATTTTATCTAGTTATTATTTATTTATTTTTTGTTGATTTTGTCTCATGCCTGGTTAGTCCGTTCCCTCTTAATCTTTTTACTTATTTGATTTTTGATTTGAGTGCCTCCCTTTTGGGCCAGGCCATGATTCCCTTTTCAATCTTCAATCTTCAATATTGTCTGTCTAGACTGGTTCCCTGCTGCCTCCCTATCTGGGTCTAGTTAACATTACCCATACCTCCCTATCCTGATGCAGGCCTACTTTTCACTAGAATTTTCTGTTTATGCCATCATCCCTGTTATCTCTCTATCTGGGTCAGGCCTACTCCCCTGTAATTCACTATTTTATTTTGACCTTTCCTTTTAATTCACTGTCTGATAAGGCCCAATTAATGTCCTCTTCCTGTCTGTTTAGCTTCCTCCTTTTACCTTATCCATCTCCCTCCTTTTACTTATTACCTAGCTTATTTCAGTTTATTTGCACTTTTTCTCCACTATGCTGTTAACTTCTATTTTTTCTCACCCTCTTTTTTCCTTTCTTCTCTATTTCACAATCTACTGTTTTCCCCATCTCCCTCTATTAACCTTTCCTCCTCTTCATTCTTTATTTTCCCCCCTTCCTTTCTCTCTTCCCTCCTCTATTCCCCCTGGCATCCTAGGTGTCAAATTCTTCCTGTTCCTTAGCCTCACCTTGAAGCTCTCTGGTGTTTTCTGTCTCTGCAGTATACTGGTTCTTTAAAGCTCCTTGTCACCTTGCTACTTTTGGTAGCAGGTGACATTCAACTTAAGCCTGGCCCCATCATAACTTCACACTTACATCTTCCCAAAAGGACTGAGGATTGCCCATTTAAACATCTGAAGCCTCCTCCCAAAAACTGACCAACTACAGCCTATCATGCTTACCCTATGGCCAGATGTACTAGTTATTTCTGAATCCTGTCTCTACTCTAAGGTCCAGGACTCTGCTGTGACTATCCCTGGCTACACTTCAGCCAGGCAGGATTACACAAAATTGGCGGTGGTGTTGCAATGTACATATCCACTAGGAACCAGTTTGTTACTGCTCATGCAGTCTCTTCTCCATCTTCCTGTGAGCTGCTGCTCCTTAAAGAGCTGCTGACACCTCAAAGAAAACTTTAAAAAACATAATATTTAGGCACAGTGCAGCTTATATTTCATATATAATTTATAGATTTCTCCTCTGCGTTATTTATTACTAAGGAAATTTGCTTGAACATATGATCTTTATCCCTTAGAGTTAATATGCCTCAATAGCTTACTCCCTTCTTCAAATAATAACCTTCTGTTTTAACACCACAATCTGTTGCCATTGGAGTAACTGTGATTTCACAAGCAGTGCATTACGACCACAGATAGGGAGAAAACAACAAGACTAGATAGTCTTCAGGAGCAAAGATCCTGTTTTCATGCAAAAGAGCTTGTAATAATAGGAAGAAGTAGACAACTAATGTGAAATACAAGCTGAACTATGTCTAAATATTATGTTATGTTAAAGTTCTCCTGAAGGTGTTGGCTGCTCTTTCCCTTCCCTTCTCTGTTCCCATCTCCATTGCTGGTGTTTACTGTTTCCCTGGTATTTCCCCTGCTTTAGTTACTGAGCTCATTTCCTCTATCTGTTGTAATTCTTTTAGAGATGAGCTACTATCCTTGGTGACTTTAATACAAATTGGCTTGCCCCAATACAAATAATTTTTTTTCAAAATGTAAAGTCACTAGAATTGACTCAATTGAGTTTTGAACCTACTCATCTAAATTTGAAATCTTTAAATAGCTCTCTGTTAAACTGGATCTTATCATCTCATCCCCACCATATTTTGGATGCAGGAATGCTCCTTGACACCCATCATGTGGTTTACCGTTCAGTTCAAAAGTTTATTTATTCATTTATATTTTTTGTACACTTTATTTATTACCCCAACACCTGAACTCTCTCAGGCTGACCCAACTCACTAGTTTGCTTTACCGTTCACTGTGGTCCTGCTCCTCAAAAGTATGCTGTCCACCACCGATCATTGTCCAGCTTTATCCCCCCAGCTCTGAGCCCTCTGGGGCAGGGTCACCTTCCACACTTGGTGCCCTATCTAGAATCCAGATTGCTGGATGGGATGATGGAGAGGCAGAGGGGGCAGAGACAGTGGCCGGGTATTGGACGTGTGGTGTCAGGCACTGTGGGGAGCCATCGCCTATCAGGCATGGAGGGTTTTTCCTTGTTGTTCTCCCCTCTACTGGCCTGGCAGTACAATGCACTCCAGTGCAGTGTGTGCACGCTCCCATGCATGCCCGCAGGAGAGCCGCCACAGCCAAACCGCCATTACCTGGCTCTCAACTGCTGCTGAACCTCTAGTCTCCACTGGGGGTTGACAGATGGCAGGATTGTGCCCCCCTCTCAGGAAGGGAGAGCAGTCCTCCAGATGCTCAATCTTTTCTTCTCCTGCCAACCCCCAGTGGCCTGAGTCTGTCCCTTAACCTGGGTCACCGGCATGGAGCGAGGTGTGGCGTCCAGCGCCTTAACCCTCAGCGCCACTGGGCCGGCTAGTTCAAAAGTTTATTGATCAACAAATTATTGTCATTACAACATTAAAACAATTTACATTACAGAGAAATTGTTAAAAAGGCATAAATGACAGTTATAGCACAACTATCAAACTAATGGGGTGACAGCAGGAAATTCTGGGCAAACAAAAGATACCACAGGCAAAGAACAGAAGGTCTCTCTGACTATGTTAAACCTAGATGGCAATCCCATTACTGACCCTCTCACAATTGCAAATACTTTTAATACTGCCTTCATGAATTTATCAGATGTCCTCCCAAAAAACTTCTTTGAAGAGGCTCCCCCATTGGCTGCTTTGTGCTCAGTTGTACAGAAGCCTGATCACCCTCCATTCTACTTCAAACAGGTCTCTGCCACCCAGGTCAGGAAATTACTATCTAAAGTGCTGGGAAAAAACAGATGTAGTGGGGACTCACTGGACCTCAGACTTATCGCACTTACCTTAGAAGAAGTTCTCCTGCCTATAACCAAAATACTCAACCTATCTCTCACTCTATCCCAGTTTCCCGAAGTCTGGAAAACCGCACTAGTCATGCCAGTGCACAAATTGGGTGGTCGCACACAACATAGCAACTACAGGTCAATATCCATCCTCCCTCCACTGTCAAAGGTTTTGGAATGCATAGTTACCAACCAGCTTGTGAACTATCTTGATAAGTACTCCCTGCAATGCCCACAGCAGCACGGCTTTAGGAAAAAGCATAGCACAACTACAGCCTTGGTCGAATTCAGTTCCTTCATCCAACAGTCCGTCAACAAAAGCAGCCTAGTAGGAGTGGTGTCCATAGACCTTACTAAGGCCTTTGACTTTCAATCTTCAATCTTCAATCTTGTCTGTCTAAATGCCTCCTTGACCAACTCACAACTATTAGTCTCTCACCTAATGCACTAAAATTGTTTGGAAGCTACCTTGCTGACAGGTCACAAAGGGTGAAGATTTCAAATACTATCTCAGAACAATGCTCTGTCAGATCAGGTGTACCCCAAGGGTCCATCCTGGGACCCCTTCTATTTAATATCTTCCTAAACAATTTACCAAATACCTGTCAACTAAGGACCCTCCTATACGCAGATGATGCTGTCATTTTTGCAAGTCACTCGGATCTCACCATGCTTGAAGACAACCTACAGCATGGATTCCTTGAAGTTGAAAAATGGCTCTAATCTCACAAGCTAGTCCTAAACTACAAAAAAAAAAAAAAACTTATGCTGTTTTCATCATCTCATCATAAACACAGGTTACACACCCTGGCAGTTAAAAATAACCTAGGGGCCCCCTTGAACAAATCAAGCATTTCAAATACCTTGGTGTTACTCTGGACTGCCACCTTACCTACGTGCTACACATTAATAATGTGGCTAAGAATGTTAATGCTAAACTAGGCCTGCTCTACAGACACAAGAGTCTGACCACAGAAACTCTTAAACTTGCTATCCACTGCTCGGTACTATTCGTTATTGACTACTGCTTGGTTGTATATGGAGCTGCCCCAGCCACATCTCTCAAAAGACTAAATACTGCACTAAACAAAGCTGGTAGACTTATCACTGGTGCTGGCTACCTCACCCACACTTGCAATCTATTCACCCAAACCGGATGGCTCAAACTACAAGACCAGATCAAGTACCACTTATGCATACTTGCCAAGCAAGTGCTGCTTGGTGCCCTGCCGACTTGCGTCGCCAGTCTTCTATCGAAATCTCACAAATCATGCCACACTGGACCTCTGACTCTGAACTTTTTCACGTTCCTAGGGTTCGGACCACCCAATGCCAGTGATCCTTCCATTACAGAACTCCTAACTGGATGAATGGCCTGAGCTTGAACTGACTAGCATACCTCATCTTTCCCAGTACAAGCATCTCCTGCATCAACTCATCTCGAAGGAAAGCGAGTGTACCTGCTTTAATTAATTGAGCTACCTGCACCTCATCTGCCTCCCAGCATACTCCAGCCTTTATGTCAAGGCCCCTGGCTGCTTCCATCCTCCCATTTTTCATACACCTCTCCCTCCCTCTCCCCCTTCCCTTTCTCACCCAGACCCTTCCTCTCTGTCCTACAAACTCGCCTACTATGCCTCTTACTGACTCTTCTCCACACCTTTCTTCCTCCCCACCCATCCTCCCTCCTCTCACCACCCACCCACAATTTCCCCTTCCTCCTGTCACCCTCTCCCCTTATACCTTCCCCCTAACCCGTCTGTCCTTTCCTGACCCTCTCTTTATGCTTGACAATGCCACCCGGCTGCATCCCCCCCCATTCCCTGACCTGCTCCACTCTCCATCACCTTTTTCCTCCTTCCTTTGCTATTCCCAAGCTGGATAAACCTCCTATGTTCACCTATATTGTCTTCCAAATGCCAACTATGTAATTAATTGCAGCAACTATATTATTATGTATTATGCTGCTTATTGCTGTTCACTGTATTTGATATTGTTTCTGTACATGATATTGTTCTCTATCCTTTGTCTGTCTTGTAACCCCCTCTCATTTACGATATGGAACCTTTGTAAATGAGCTGCTCTGCGCTCAAAGGTATTTCTAATCCTAGATTGAAATAAATAAATAAATAATAAAGCACACTTTTTATAATAATTATGCAGCGGTCAAGAGATTCGGACTTAGTATATGCCCATTTTAACTGTTTATGTTAGCTATATCTTATGAGAATGAGGAACTTTAGGAACTTCTAAATCCATGTGTAAGATATTATTAGGGAACTAAAGAAAGTATTCTCTTTAAAAAATTTTGCTAAAATTACCAGAATGTAAGCAGGCCACCTTTGGGTTTGGGTTTATTTACCTACACCCCCATCTAGTGTATTGTCACCTATATTTCCCTTTCAAAATTTGGATTGAAGACCCGTAGAGGTCGTAAAAGGAGATTTTATGTCTTAGATTTCCTGTACAAGTTTATTTTTATAAATTGAGAAACAAAAGTAACACTGTATATATATATATATATATATATATGTTACAACAGGTTACAATGCATTTACACATTCACCAATACTATCACTGCATGCAAATATTTCAGGCAGAATCTGATCAGAATATGTTAGATTTGTTTTTTCACCAGTCCTTGAGAAAATTATTTATTTATTAAATTCACCCAAGGACTAGGACAAAATGTAAATTCTTCACTTATATAATTTTGTTAACCTCCGGTCATCAAAAAAAAAGTTCAATTTCATTACAGATTTAATGCATATAGATAATCTGCTAACAAATTTAATTTGTTCATTTCACTTATTGAAAACAGTGTGACTATAACTTCCTGAGGGGTGACGTGAAGTGTATTATCCATTATTTGTTCTAACCATTCCTTTTGCTGCTTCAGATACCTTGGACAATATAATATAACATGTTAAATCATCCACATCTCCTAATCTGCTTTCACAAAAAGGAACCTGTTATTCAAAAGTTGGTGCAGGTGCTACCCGGTGTTTAGCCTTGCAAACCAGATTTTACACTGGAGCCCAATATTCAAAAGGGTCAGTTACACCGGCAAACAGGTTATTGCCCACACAAACCACAGTGTGTGGGAGTATGCAAATGTAAGGGCGGGGACAGGCATATCAGCACAAGCCAATATTCACCAGATTTACACCATGCAAAAGGATTTAGTGTGGTCCTTTTGTGCCACCCAAATACTGCCGAACAAAACCCCCTCTTACTCTGTGCAACCCTAGTGACTGCCAGAGTTACTGCAACCAACTAGCCAGTGGCCGCTGGGGAAGCACACCTACTGCAGTAGTCCATAGCCCCACCTTCAATCTACCCTCCCTGGTAATACTGGCCCCCCTCCATCCAATTGCCAGCCCATAGTTAAAAATAAACCCTCCCTGGTGCTAGTGGTCCCCCCCTCTGATTGCTAGCCCATAGTAAAAAAAAAATACTCTGTGGTGCTAGTGGTCCTCTCTCCCTCTGATCACCAGCTCATGTTAAAAACAAACCCTTCCTGATGTTAGTGGTCCCCTCTCCCTCTAATTCCCAGCCCGTAATAAAACTTACAATGCTCCCTGGTGCTAGTGGTGCCCCCTGTGGGCACCAATCCATGGTACCACTGGTTTCAATTCCCTAATCCCTGGCATCTAGCAGCCCCCACAATATGTCACCAAACACCAACCCCCATCACCTCACCAGTATCTTTGGTGCCATGGATGTGCATATGGTGACCGGCGCAGCCCTCCTCACATCTTTCTGGTAGGCCACAGTATGTCCAGGCAGGGAGCTTGCATCTTTTTTATAGTACAGGGTGACATGCCCTCTCCTATAAATAAGATGCATGGCTGAGGAGGTGTGAGGAGGGCTGCGCTGGTCACCATATGTGCACCCACGGCATCGAGGATACTGGTAAGGTGACTGGGGTGGGTGTTTTGTGGCATGGTGGGAGGCTGCTAGACACCAGGGATTAGGCTATTGTGACCAGCGGTGCCATGGATTGGTGCCGGGGGGGGGCACTAGCACCAGGGAGGGTTGCAGGTTTTACTGTGGGCTGGAAATTGGAAGGAGGGGGGAACAGCTAGTGCTAGGGAGGATTTATTTTTAATACAGGCTGGTGATTGGAGGGAGAAGAGTCTCACTAGCACCAGGGAGGGTTTATTTTTAATATAGGCTGGTGACAAGAGGGAGGGGGGACCACTAGCACCAGGAAAAGTTTATTTTTAATAAGGGCTGGCGATCAAAGGAGGGGGACCCACTAGGCACCAGGGATATGTACAAATGTCTTAGACTGGAGAAAGGGTGGGCAGTGCTGTGCTAATCTGCCTCTGCTACACATGCAAATGGGCCCATAATGGGCACGCACCTGGCCCCTCAGTGCCTTGCATGCTTAATGAACTCATTTGCATGGGTCCCTTTGAAAATCGCAGATAGCGCTCCAGCACTATCCACTCTTGAGGTCCACTTCAGGAGCCATGTCTTGGCAGCACTACTTAACTTAGCGCTGCACCTACATGGCCCTATATTCAGTCAGATAGTGCCAGTGTGCTATTTGACTGCATATAGCATCCTCATACCCCTCGGTAATTACAAAACAGAGCGCAAACCTTTGTCCTCCACTTTGCACTTTTCTGAATATTGGGCCCATGATGTTCTCTCTGGACTGTTTATATAATAATAGATTAGACCTGAAACTGTCCAGTCTAAATCTAGTAATCAAAGTCCTTTTCTTATTATCTATAAGTACTGTTAGGTATTTTTCCGGTCTACCATCTGTTTTCAATACTTTAGATGTGATATGAATTTTTGAAGAATTAACTTTGGTCATCTCACTCTGTATTGCTTGATACCTGTATCTCCTCTTTATGGAACTATATATAATTTTTTTGGTGAATTATAAATGTCCGTAAAAAATGAACAGAATCCTGCTGGATAAATGACTGTTTTAATAATTGAAAAATAAGGAAATGCAAATCCTCTGGTTGAATAGTCAATTACTTCTTCCATGCATATTCTTTGCAATCTGCTTTTGTTCATTATTTGTAGCTCTAATATAAATGTTTTTATTCTCTCTTTTACGAGAGTATCCAAAGGCAATTGCCCTAGCTCCAACCTTAGTATGTAATCTGGTACAAAGCTAAAGTTCCAACAAGTATCTATAAAGTTTATTCATGACACTTTTTAACTGGGCCACTGAGATATAAATTATTGCTGCTTTTATCTTAACATTGATGATCAGAAAGTTACCATCCAGCAGCTGCCCTCTATACATATGCATAACCCTTCTAACTCCATTAATTGTTTTCTGTAATTTGTATTTGATACTATAAATATGTAAGTCCCATTTTAAGTTTTTACTATACAAGAGATCTGGGTTACACTTTATTTTATGTGTCAGTTAACTACACTGTAGTTACAGCATAACTACATTTAATTGCATTGTAACTGCAATGTAGTTGCATGCAACAAACATGTAACTACAGGGTCATTACTCTGTTGTAAGTGTCAGTTAACTAATGTATTCCTAGGATTTTACAGATTCCAGCTTTCCCCTCATTATATAGTGTATATTTGGTTTTATTTGTTGTACCAAAAACTAGTAACTGCATTTTAGTCCGGTTTACATGAAGAAATTTAGCCTTAGATGGGGTGTGAATTTATTCATTTTCCTTTGTAGACCTATTAATGATGTAGAGATTAAGACAATATAATCTGTGTATGATAACCACGGCATTTGTTTGATTAAATACTTTTGGGGAGTAGAAGTCATCCTTGTACAGTAGTTTTATGGCTTCATTTATATAAAAACTGAGAAGCAATGGGAAAATGATACAACCCTGACTAACAAACTCCCATTCAAATTATATTGAACCTTAGACCATGTTGCTTCATGCAATTTAATGATAACATCTAATAAAAATCAGTCTATACCTAAATTATACAGTGTTAACCAAATGTCTTTTGACTTATTCTATCAAATGCCATATGTAACTCAATGAAACAACAAAATAACATTTCCTTTTTAATTTTTACATACTTTTTAATCAAGTAAGGTAATACCATACAATTTTGTATTGTTGAACAACTTTTTTCTAAATCCATTTTAGATTTCATCTAATAAATTATTTTCAACCCAAGTTTCTAGTTTTTTCAAAATAATACATGCAACTTTTTTTTGTGAAGTGCCAGTAAAGCTAATGGTCCTACACATAAAGGGGTCAGTTTAAGGTCTTTTTTTGTGGATGGGAAAATAATTTTCCTTGTCCTTGATGGAGGTTATTTTTGAAACTGGATCATATAATTATAGAGAAAGAAAAGTAATGGGACCCACCAACCCATGGAATACTTATAGATATCCCCAACTACCTTATCAGGTCCAGGAGCTTTATTTAATTTTAATTGTAAATTTGCTTCTTCTTTTTTACTAATATACTTTGGATTTGGTTTATATATTATGAGTAATTCTTGTCTCAGTTTTGTTGTAATAGCCTGTATTAGCTCCTCTTCTGGATCATAATGGAATTTTGTAAAGTGTACATTCCATATAGTGAATATATATTCACTAAAAATACCACAAACAGCTTAATCTGGTTCAATGTCAGTTGGCATCAATCTGTATCCCTCTCCCCCAGGATCAGGCTGAAAATAGGCGGAATTGTCTAGCTCTCATCTCCCGGTCAACAAAAACTAAAATAAATATTTCTGGTTGTATAAACACATCAAGAGAAGCAGAATAATAACTGGAGCCATTGGCTACCATTGGTTACCCAGAATTCCTTGTTTTTTTTTCCTCTATCACTGTCATACGCAATTTTGACCACAATATATTTTGGAACTTTATTCTTTCTACCTTTAGTATATTGTTAAGAGTTTCCTTTCTGTATTTAGTAATCCAAGATTTGCACATGTCTTGTGAAGTTTGGCTTGTATTAGCAATTTATTTCAATTCTTTTTTGCTGTTTTGAATTTCAAATTAAACCAAGTACCTATTTTTTCGTATGTTAGCTGTATTATAATGATACAGTAAGGGTGCTATAAACTGGGTTAAATCTTTTCAGAATCTAATTTGATCAATATTAGAAGCTTCCTGCTCTAATGTTTGTATTTTAATGTAATTGGGAATTGAATATTGTATTTGTCCTACTTTATCTATATTTTCAGTTGACCATTTTATCCCTTTTGCATTGATTATTTCATAGGATTCTGTACCATTAATTTTGCCTGTCCCTAATTTTGTATAATTTAGGTGTATGTCTAATGGAAAGTGAAGTGATTCTGTATACTGGTCTATCCTTAAATTTGCCATGTTTTCTACTGCATTCATATTAGCCAGACACAAGTCTGTTAAGGATGAACCATTATGTGTACTAAATGTACATGACCCTTCTTTATCACCTTTAGTTTTTCCATTAATTAGTATTAGATCTAATTCCAAGGCTAGATTATTTAAGAGTAGTCCAGGCTTATTATGTTTTTTTTATCTTGTGTATGACCTACATTTGAAAGATCACTGTTTAAGATATTAATTCTATGTTCACCATATATATCCATAAATGTAGTATATATGATTGATTACTTGGCAATCTTGTATTAAAGTCTCCTACAGTAGGGTAAATATATCATAATATAAATATCCCTCGTCTATTGATTGGAAAATTCCCCTTACATTGGTCCAAATATCGCTATGATTTATTTGTGAATTTTGAGGTTGAATACTGTATTTAGTTTTCCTTAATGGTTCCCTTGGTTATGAATAAGGTCATGGCTTTTAAATTTAAATTTTTTTGAATCACTTCTAAATCTTGTCTCCAACTGAGTAATCATTCTATCTATTTTATCCATTACTGATTTATTGTTAGGATTAATTGGTACACCCACTTCATTATTACTTTACAGTAGGTCTGTTTTTTTCAAGTTGAAAACCTAATTGACTTAGATAGGCTCTATTTTCCCCATGTAAAGGCAGAGGCACTGGTTCCCTATTTTGAAAGTGGATCAAAGCAGTCTCTCTATTGCCATCCCCTTTGACATCCTCTCTTTGAACCATAATATAGTAGTGGTGATTCTGTGATTTTTAACAGGTACCTTACTTTTTCTTTTAATGAGTCTTTGGTTTAATTTGTTTTCAATTCCATTAACTCTTACCTCACTTTTAAATACCTGAATGCCAATATGCTGAGTGCTTTATTTATTTGTGTCCAGTAGTAAAGTATCAATGAGGGATTGATGGGTCCATATTTATAGCTAATTCTCTCAGAATGTTATTTCTTTTCCATATAACCTGCGCCATTTCAGGAGTTTTAATGTATAATAGTATCTGATCTGGGTCCTCCTAAGAGCAAACCACAAGTAGAATACAATTTGCCTTTTTTTCCAAATACAATAAATATATTATTTTGGAGAGCAGACCTTCACTTGTTTCATCTTGATCTCTAAATATACCATTCATTATTAGCTAAGGTTGTATTATCAAGTTTAGCTACAACCTGCTCCCCTGTCCTTGCGGAGCTTACCTTATATTTAGCGTTTTCTTTTGTTTGAGGTATAGACTCTACATTTTCCACTATTAAGTTGAATTCTGTTGGTATTATTAATTCTTTAAAAAGGTCCTACCTATCTTGGGTATTAACTCTTGTTTTGATTTTGTGCTTTGCATCCCTTTTCCCTACTTTGTTTGAACCTTTGATTTTTTTTTCTTATTTTTGATTTTCTGCATGTTTGTTTCCCCTTCCATTTCATCTTTTTCTTTCTTCTTATAATACTTTTTATTTGGTGTCTCCAATATATTAATTATTATATTCTTACCAAGTGGTGGAGGAAGATTGATTTGAGTACATTTATTTACTGTTTGTATTTGCCTTTCATCATTTTTCTTGTCATTGTTTGGCTTCTTACTGATAAAAGAACCATTTTCATCAAATTGAATAATTCTTTGGTAAGTATTCTTCAGGCAGTCTTTTAATCATATTTTGATTCTTCATTAAATTTGCTCTTATGCCTAGGATTTCTTCCTTAAGTATCCAAAATGATCCCAGAATCACCCAATTTGCATTATATGGATTAGTTATATAGTCTACAATTCTTTTGAAAGGGGAATCATGGCAATACTGTGCAGTAAATACAGCGTGAGCAATTGAGCGCAGCATTTACAGTGTCTAGCAATTACCACTAAGCATCCATTTCAGCTAAACACCATAACGCTGCATAGCATTCAGTACCACTATGGCATGTAGCATCTCAAAACAGCAAGAGGATGCTATGTGGCCTTATAACAACCAGTCACTTGGGTTAGCTGCAGGCTAACAAAACAGCACAAAGACAGAACCTACTTATTTGTAGGCAATCCTAGACAATGTTCCATCTCTTTACCACAAATAGCAATGTGCCATCTCTTTACCAGCAAAAAAAAAAAGTTAAACAGAAACAAATAAAGCAATTACAGATTAAAAACTACATTCAGCTTCTAATGTCTCCCTTTCTGAGAGGCTGTAAAAAAATGTTCTATTTTGGTTGAAAGGAAAGAGGGATCAGGGAGAATGAGTATAGACAAGCACACCCCCCCATGCAGTAACAGCATGAGGGAGGAGACACTCAACTATTCCAGGGCATAGGGAGTTGCATAAACCAGTCCAGAGCAATTGGCAGGTGGGGGGCTGCCACTAAACACCATGAATAGACATGGGAGGGTGGAGAGGTACTATCTCAGTTCAGTAGGCTGTGGACCCCACCTTTCTCAGGGGAGGTAGGAGCTCAGCTGGGAGTTTGATCCCTCGTGTCCCAAATGAACTCCACTCAGGTATTTCACACATGCATTCCCTGATGTGAAAGTTAGGTTCCTTTCTGCAAATAAAATCATTATACACCGGCGGGGGTACACTGAAGCTAGTAACGTTTCTTCACCCTTGCTTTGCTCAGAAGGTTTCAGGTTGCACCAGCAAATCACTTCTCAATTAATCCCAGACTCTTGAACTGATTGCTCCTCTCCTGCAGCCACCAGAGGGTACCACTAACACCAATGGGAACATTGTGTGCAGGTTGTACACTGAACTGTCAGTTATGCTGCCTTTGCTAAACATGGTTTTGACTTGCGGCTAATTGCCTGCATTGTACCTGACCACGCTGTTATCTCATGCACGGAATTGACATAGAACCTTTGATAGGACAGTAGCAACTGGATTAGTTCTTGACATCTAGGGTTAAATTAGTTTGATTACTTAATGATTCTCTTATTATCCTTCTTTCTCATGTCTTTATCATGGAAAGGTTCAAAGTTGAATCTGGGAGAGGAGAGTGCTCTCTTTTCTGGAGTTGCCAATAAACAATCATCAATTTTATTACCAATTTTTTGTTGGTTTGACTATTTGGTAGTCCTACCCTGCTCTTCTGTCCTTATTACATTTTTAGACCATTAATTGTCGTGCTCAGTTCAGTCATAACTTCAGCTAAATTTAGTGAATTTATTATTGATGTATTAGGTTGTTGTTTTCCCCAGGAATTATTAGCTCTGTGAAGGTTGGTGGATTAATTATTTTATCAGTGATTGACCCAGATGCAGAATATGAATTGTTAGTTATCATCCTCCTATTTTGAACCGGATGCACATGTGGGATTAAGTTCCTTCCTTATTTAGACAATCTGATTTGTTAGCAATTCCTGTTTCCTTAATCAGAACTGATAATTCCACACTTACTACTAACTGTCAGTCTCCCCTTATTAATACTGGGGTTGAAGTTGTCTTCCCCATAAAGTTTTCAATTTTTAATTGGGCTAAATTATCCTTAAAGAACTAGTGTACTGCCTAAAACTAATATTAGTTTTAAAAAGCAGTCAACCATTACTTTTTGTTTCCCCTTTGGTTACTTAGAAGATTGTTTGCCTAATGTTAGTAAGTGTGATGTGTGGGACAGCACTCTGCCAGGCAACTGACATATCTATCTCTATCACCCCCACTACATCATCACCATTGTGACCTCACTGACTGTGACGCCTCTGCTGCAAAGGAACAGCCACTCAGTGGCTGCCAGGTCAGTCATCTGTGATGTCACTGTGAGTGAGATCACAGTGCTGATGATGTAGTAGGGCGATAGAGATAGATACATCAGCAGCCAGGCTAAGAGCTGTTCCACACATTCAGCACAATATTATCACATAGAAGATTTTCTAATGAGCAAAAGGAAAAGAAAAAATACTTCAGGAATACAAAGTTACAACTTACCACTTCTTAAAATTTGTATCATTGGGTCCCCCTGACTCCCAGCCATTCTCCTCTGGAGGAGGGGTTGTGGGGTGGGAGAGAGAACCCTAGACTAAAACCAGTGACCAAGATTTATAGAACACTCCTGGGATCATTACTAGAGCCAATGAAGGGGCTCTAAGAGAGATGGGAAAAAGACTTGTCCCGGGGGGGTTGATGGAGGGGGACTGGGTTACCATCTTTAAAAAAGGGTTGGACTGCTCAAATAGCAACAGATTATGAGCAATACACTATAATGTCCTTCACAGAACTTATTTCACACCAGCACTTGCCAATAAAATCAATTTGGCTAGTACAGACCAATGCCCTAAATGTAACTTTCTATTGTATGATATGGGACTGCCTAAGGGTGAACACATTTTGGCAGGAGGTCACCTCCCTGTTGCTGAAGACTCTTCATAGCAATCAGATGGTTGACCCAGCCAATATATGTAACCCCCTTGTCACCTGGGGTTACTAGAATCCCAGTAAGATCTAGTGGTAGGCAGGGAAGACAACTTGTGAAACTCCAGTTAAATGGGTTTCACGCTGTCTCACTCTGTTTTCAGTCTCAGCTGAGACTGAGGGATGACATCACCATAGAACTGTTGCAGCTGCATGAGCCACAATGTAATCTGCAGCAGGGAGTTGGAGTAGACTGTTGGGAGGTTTGAACAGTAGTCTGTGGTCAGTTGGTGTTTGGAGCTTGCTGAGAGAGCAGCACAGTAGCTCTGTGTAGGCTCGTGGAGCCTCAGCCCTGATATAGGGCTACATTCTGGGAAAAAGGTGTGTGTTTCCACCAAAAGAGAGACACAGAAGCAGTTAAGTGGTGGAGACCGCTGAATCGGGTCTCAGTGCCCCATCCCTCAGGGGATGGGGCAAAAAAGGCTTCCTGCATATTCAAGGGGCAACCCCCTGGCTACTGCTAGTGAAGAAGCTGCCTTATTTTGTCCAAGAGTCTGGGAAACAAGAAGATTTCGTGATTCGCCTGTGGGGCACCTGCAACCGGAGGGTGAGTTCTGCTCTTTCTAAAGGGCCCATTTTCACCCTGGACTTGTGTTAAAGTGGGAATTGGACTACTGAAGTAGTGGGAGGCCTAGAGTAATAGGCTTAGCCAAAAGTAAAAGTATGTTCAAGTCCAGCACATAATAATAATAATAATAATAAATTTTATTTCTAAAGCGCCTTTCAAGTTTCAAGGCGCTGTACAAACATTATGAAACACAAATAAAACACAGATAAAAACTTTAATCTCAGAGTAAAACATCACTATCAATGATCTAAAGAGGCAGACTGATACAGATAAGTTTTTAAATCCCTCTTAAACTCCTCCATGGAGGTGCACAGCTGCAACCGACGGGGTAGAGAATTCCAAAGAGTGGGAGCAGCATAAGAGAAAGCTCTGCAACCAGATGAATTTAGGCTCACTCTTGGAATCTCTAGCAACCCCTCGTCAGCCAAGCGGAGTACTCGGCCAGGGCAATATATAGGGGAAGTCAAGACATGTAGAGGAGATGTGACATACATCTACCCAGTAATCTACATTGTCAAGCTTTCAGAAAAGAGTTGTTTAGTTTCCAGAGAAATGGCTGGGTAAGGATTGTGGGAGCTGGAGGTGGGAGACCCCTCATCTTTAGTAACCAGGTCCACCTCTACGGATTTGCTCTGTGGATTTCTACTTTGCCTCATGCACTTGGCCAGTGATGAGGGAAGTACCCAGACATGGGATTGGAAGGAAAATTCCCTTTAGGAGTCAGAGGCTGTAAGGTGGTTTTGGGAGCCACCAGTTGGAAAACTGATTCATTCCCATAATGGACTTCGGATCAAGTGGCTGGCAGGGGAGCCGGGCCAGTGGGGAAAACCCAAGTAGTGTACAAGTCGGGCTGTGTACCCAAAGCTGCGTGCAAGTCCGGGCTGTGTGCTTGGTGGGTTTAGAGCCTGAGGGCTGGAAATGTGAAGAAGTGTTCTGTTATCTCTAATCTGCATTGCCAGGAATGTAACCCTGTGGGGGTCTGTCTATGCTTTGTTTGTTCAGTTTGGATGTGAATAAAAGCCACACTGTAGAATCCCATTCCTGGTTTTGGACATTACAGTTATTGCTTCCTGTGTTTGGATGTACTTGGGCGCCCCTGTGCAGAGTAGCCAAACCTAGGCCCCCTGTGCTGAATAACCTAGTACTCCCCGAATCCAGTCCCCACCAGGTACTGCTGTCAGCTTCAACAGCATGCCACCTGTCATTTGCAAAAAGGCAGGGGTGAGGGGTTACATATACTTTTGGGGCTCTAGGGGGGACCTGGGGGAGAGAGAAAGTGGGACACCCGCTCTGGTAGCTGGGAAAAGTAGTAGCAAAACAGGCTTTAGTCCAGCACTGGTGGTCAGACTCAGTACCTACAATAGCACATTGGTTGAAGTTTCTTTTGCAATGTATGAAGTTGGAACACTCGCAATATATGGTTAATAACCAAGAAAATAGATATCAACAAATCTGGTGCCCCTTGGAGTTGGATTTATATGCAGTCTGGTTCCCTACTTTTTGATACTTCCTTAGTTTTTTTTCTTTTTGATGCTGCCACTTTGGGGGGCACCACTGGCATTCCATAGGGAGTTTGTAGAACAGTGAATACAAGAATAGCCTGCAATTATTCTAACATATGTACAGACTAAGAATTCTTGAGAGCATGCTACCCCTACAATAATCCTTCCAGCGGTTCATATAAAATATAGAGCACTGGGGATTGTATTAAAGAAATACAGCTGTAAGGGTATAAGCAGGGCCCCTACTTTCCTACGGCACAGTGGGACCAAGTTCTGCGGCAAGACTACCATTTGCCACAGAACTTCTGTGGCGGTGGCTTGTAATTTCTGCGGAAGTTCTGCGGCACTAACAAACTACCACATCACAGTGACAGCTTGTCATCCTGACTTCACTTTCATGGCAGTGGTTATAGCAATCAGGATGATGGAAAGCACAGTAACACTAGTTCAGAAAATAACAGAATTATACAAATGTTATTCCTAAAAAGTCAAAACAAATGCCTCTCTCTTAAGGTCCTAGCCTGTTAAATAAATGACATATGCAGAGGGGATCTTATGTGATAAATAAGGTATTTCTATATGCATGCTATCTATCCCACTAATGAGGTTTCCACTGTCTATCACTTATATATTTGTATGTGCTTTCTACACCACTCATGAGGTTCCCATTGTGTATCACTTATATATTTATATGCAATCTGTAACATACATACAAATGTGTGTCTGTGTGGTGAGAGAGACAGATATACTGTGTGTGTGTGTGTGTGTGTGTGTGTGTGTGTGTATATATGTATATGTATATATATATATATATTTTTTAATTTCCATGAACTTGCATCCTCATTCATACAGGTCCCATTAGAAATGAAACAGAGGAGTTATTGCAAAACTCATTTTTGATGTCAACCTGCTTTTCCTGACACACTGCGTAACACCATTAGGCCATGACATGCATGTGAACCGATTGTGAGATAGAGTTCTCCAGACCAGCACAATGTGTCCACCATGTGACAGAACACTGCACTATACCTTCCCAGGCTCCAAGCAATGATGTGTTCCACCAATCCTTGTGCTGCCCAGCCAGCTCCAAGAGCTAATCTCCGAACCTGAGTTGCCGGCACAGCAACACAGCATGCTACCCTCTGGCCCAACAGCTGTCCCTGCACACAACATTTCTCCATAACTTTTAGGTGATTCTATCAACCAATGACAATATGTAATCAATAACCCTGGCAAAAATGCATACAGTGCAATTATTTAACAGGTCTATTCTTTCAACAGGTCTACACATTATTATATTCCACTTTTCTGAGCATAATTACTTTATTTTTCTTAAAAATGACAGTTAAATTAATTTTACCAGTTATTCATTTCAGATGGCATCTCTATACCTTAAAATCACAAATAGGTTTATACAAAGTGGGGTATGGACTTAACAGGTCTGTCCTATTGACAAGGTTTTGTTTAAGTTGGCCCTAGTGCAATAATGTAAGACTGAACATTGTATCAGGCTGTAGTGCAGGTTGAGCAAATATCACCACGCCTGATGTGCTGTGCCACTGTCTCTGGCAGTGGGAGCTGTAGTAGATAAGTGACTGTTCACTTCTGTTGCAGAACGCAGCCATTTCATTAGCTGATGTATGATGTTATAGCAATGATAGCATCACATTCTGAGCATATGGGGGGTTTAGGATATAAAAAGAGGGGAAGGGAACCAGATTCTATGGAAAAATAGAAATATTAATAAAAAATCAACAAGAAGAGTGAATTCTGCGGCACCGCAGAAGTTCTGCTGTAGATTGCAAGTTCTGCACAAAATTCTGTGGCCGCAGAATTCTAGGGGCCTTGGGTATAAGGTCTCTTCTATGAACAAGATAATCTAATGCGACTCTGACTTTATACCCTGAGTTAAGCGCTAGCTTCTTTCAAATGAGATCCTACTCAAAAGGGGTCTGTTCACAGCAACTTTGAGCAACTGACACTGTGTTTGTAAATCTTTATCACAATGTGTACTCTCTGTAATATACTGATGTATAGGATATGTATTTGTAACCCCCCTGCGAATGGGGGTTCCCAAAAGTCTTCCAGGAGCTTGCTTGAATGCTCCAAGCCTGAATGGTGTTTGTCATTTAAGCCATTTATCTGTGAGTGCTTTTAGAGCTTCTGGTACTGTCTCTTTAAGAGCTGTCTGCTTGCAGACATAATTAGTTTGTATGGGGGGACTGTGTGTTTTCCTGCTTGAGTCCCACTCGAGCTGCTGCCAATTCACTCCGTTTTTGCAGTCGCTAAAAGTGCAAAGGGAGCCTATCTGATAGATGTAACTGTTTGCAAGAAATCATTTAGAGTAATAATGAAAATACAGTTTGTCTAACTTGCTTTCCTTTGTAGTCTGAATTGTTTTGCCTAGCCCTCCATTCTAGTTTTGAACTGCTGAACTGGACCAATCAGCGTGGGGGACCTTTTGAAGTGGAGCCTGCTGCTGGCAAATCAGAACTTGGACTCTTAAGTTGAGTCAGCCACAATGGGACTGTCTTTTTAAGTGAAAAAGATGTTCCAGGACTAGAGGGCATGGGATGAAGTTGGAGGGAGGACGATTCAGAGGAAACATGAGAAAGAATTTCTTCACAGAACGGGTGGTGGACAAGTGGAACACTCTGCCAGAGGAAGTGGTGGGGGCTGAAACAATCACGGGATTTAAGAATGCATGGGATAGACATAAAGGAATTCTGGAGGTCAGGGGTAAGGGGCAACAGACTTCTAGGAAAACAAACTGAACTTAAAAGCTCAAATGGGCAGACTGGGTGGGCCATAGGCCCTTATCTGCCGACACTGTCTATGTATCTATGTATCTATGTATCTATGGCAGATGCTTCTGGGAATTGTAGTTTGGACTTCGGCACCTTTTTGCACCAACAGGAGGAGTTTATTGTGAGTGACAGCCAAACCAGCCAACTGAACTGGGAGGGACTCAAAGGAAATGCCCGGTTTTGTCTACTGGAGAGTCAGTTCAGTTTTAGCAGTGAAGAGACAAGGAGCCCAGTGCTTCTTCAGTGTGTAGTTCTAGCGCGGGAAAACGCGTGTAAGGCCCTAAATTTCGGTCTGCAGCTTGTGCAAGTGCTTGTTCGGACTGAATCCGACCTGTGAAGAGAATCAAGGAGATCTGAAGAGTAGAAACCAGGCTTACCCTGTAGAAGACTGGAGAAATTGCTGAATCCACTTGGTCTGTCAGGAACTGAATCTGCTGTGTGTTCTCCCAGGTATTGTGCAGTAATTGTGATCTGGATCGAAAAGTAGCCTGCCTGGTATAGTACTTTCCTTTTACATATAAATGTGTGTGGTGCTTGTGGGGAATCACGTTTCAAATCCCCTGTACAGTGAATTGAGTGCATGAAGCTGGAAGTAAACCCCAGCTTAAAGCGGGCTACATACATTTGCTCCAAACTGTAGTGTGGTCCAGTCATAAGGACCTTAGCCAAGTGGTCTGCTCCTCCTGGCAATCCAGGACAATCTGCCTTCCATCCAGTTCCCAGCCTTGAGTTTGTGAATACAAAGCAGGGTAACTCCCTGCCATCTGTTTATCGCATTGCAAGTGTGTTACCTAATTGGTGTTGTTTTATGTCTTCTCGAACTGAGCCACCTGGCTCCGGATTACAGTTGGGTATTGTGCATGCATTTTCCATCCTCAGGGCCCCAGCCAGCTGCATCAAATAGGCTAGCCTCTTATTGCCTGGGTACCCAGTAAGAGTGACATTTGGGACTCTGAAATATGTGCACAGTACTGTGATTTTTAATGTGGCTAAACTAATTAACCTGATTTTTCCCTGTCCTTGTTATATCCCCCTAAATAAATCAGATCTGTTTGTTTCAGCAAAGTTACACTGCCTGAGGTATTCGTATATGTTAAAGTATTGTACTGTGGTTTTTGCACTGTATCATCTTGTTTTACAGGGGTCCCCAGAGTCCAGCTGACCGAACCAGTCCTGGGGGTAAGTGTATACTGTGAAGGTAATTCTGATATATTGTGTGGGCCACTAGTGGGAAGAAAGGGGTGTCACTGTGTTCCAGGGAGCTGTGACCAAGTTAGTTTAACTATTGCAAACCCTGACCTCTGGGTGGAGGCACTCGTCATTAGACCTAGGCCACTCAACCTGTTAGTAGTTAAGCAGGCAGGAGTAGTAGCCCTTGGGGTAGCGCCGCCTAGGAGTTACATATTTATTGGATGTACTGCTGATTTTCTTTCAATAAATAAAGTTTACAAAAAAAAATTTGTATCATTTTACTGTCTGCCTTTTTTGGCTCTACTAGCTCTTTAACCCTTTTCAATTTTTCACCCTTAGGGCCAGATATTCAAAACTTTGCTCCGGGGCTAAATTAGCACTGCCTGATAGGCAAAATTAGCCTGGTGCACAAAGCAAGCTATATTTAAAAGGAATAGCCCAGGGCAAACAGCCTCTGAATATAGCATGAGAATGAGGCTGGGCAAACTGGGCTGGGAATGCAGGGCAAACGTAGCCCTGTAATATGACAGCTCTGAATATAGCAACCAGGAAATGCAGACCACAACAGCAACACAGTGCACAGCGATGTGAAGGTAGGTAGAGGCGACCTATGTGGCCAATGTGTGTTCCAGCAAATGCGTGGACCCAGTACAGCTGCAGGGAGCAGCCTATGGGACAGTACAGTGTGCAAAACAGTACAATATTCCCCAAACCGTTTGCATGGAGCTAATGTGTTTGCATGGGATTAGCGCAGAGCTAAGCTGTTTGCCCGGTGCTAAACTTTGCCATATTCTAAAGTGACATGCAAATGAGCCTACTTAGGTAGTCCCTGGGTAAACAGCCACATTAGCATCTCATTATGCCCTGATTTGCATGCAGTTTGTCCAACGTTACTGCAGGGTCCCACAGCTTCATCTGTAGGTCAGTCTGGAAGTATAGGGGCTGGCCAGGTCCGACCACAGCACCACCTGTAGGTCAGTCAGGCAGTGCATGATGATAGCTGCAGGCTACATGTAAACAGCACAGCATAGCATAGCATATCATATCCCAGGTGACAATACAGCATAGGCACAGGTGATGATGGTGTCACATGCAACCATCACACTGTAGATCATGCTACAGTGCACAGCAGACACTACAGTAGCAAGGGGGCCGGTAGTGTGAGGGACACGGCAATGTCTATGGTATGTAGGCCAGCGATGACCACTACACTGTACACAGTGACAGGCCCAGCTTGCAGGTGATTACTGACAGTGGACAGCATTGTTACGCTGTTGTGTAATCCACAGATGCTGCACCTGTGGCATGGAATGCTCACAGTGACATATACATGGCTGGCTGTGTGTGCTGTGGCATCTGTACAGTTGTGAGGTATGCGGCTTGGGGGGCATGTAAGATTCGACATGCACACAGGTGAGTGAGGTTATTCCACTACTGGCCATGTGCACTGCATGATGTGTCCCAGCCTTATGGCCACAACTGGGCTATGGTGAGGTCTGGCCACCCGTACGACCTCCCCTTAATGGCCACCATGCCCACAGTGCAACATGTGTGTGCTGGCATCCGTTGGTCACCACAGACATATGGTCTGCAGGTGTGTGCTGTATGGCCACACTACCATGATGTCCCCTGTGGGCTAGATCACCCCTTACTGCCTGGCATGGCTGGGATTGGTGGTAGCTGTTGGCATCATGGTGGAGCCATCTGTGAGCAACATGTGTCCTCCATGTCTGGCATTTTCTAAGTGTCATACTCATGTGTTAGGGTCGTGCAAGCTGAGCAAATCTCATGCAAACACTGCAAAAAGCACCAATGTCATGCAAAGCTGTTTGCCCAGGGTTAAGACCAGCTTTTCCTGGGCGGTAATTTGTAACATGCTAAGTCAAGGCTCTAGACGATGAATATCCCATAGCGCCTGTTTTCATGTTCAGTGTGCCCCTTGCATATAATTATGGTTTGCCCAGTGCTAATGTGATTTGTACATGCTATTTGGCCTTTTGAATATAGCAGACCTGCACTAATCCCGCGCTAAACCCGTGCAAACGGTTTGCGCACTGCGCAAAGCTTTGAATATCTGGGCCTTAGTTTTCAATTTATCAGATTTCCCTGATGTAATTTTGTCTCCCCTTCCTGTTTCTGACTTTAATCTTCTTCTATAACTTATATCAAATCTTTCCAACATTGACAATGTTAATAATATTTCTAGGAATTTAGTGTGCCTGGTCCTCACATTCCAAGTACTGAGAACAACGTGCAATATAAATTAAATATAAAATCTCTATAAATTAAACTATCTTTTTTTAAAAACAGTAATATGTGTTCAAATAGATTTGTATATCAGATTTGGAAAAACAGTGCCATAGACAATACATATAAAATGTGCCACAATATTAAAGGAGAAGACTCCTGTATATGTATGATTTGGATATAGCTGATGTATTTATTATACATTACATTAAGTACTGTACATATGTCAATAAGAGATGAGCCATTTCTTCTATTGCAACACATATCTAGAGTTTGAGGCTCTGACACAAGGTAGTAAAATGTCAAGCAAGCCTCCATTTACATGCAAATGAGTCACTTGTAATACAGCCCCTCCCATTCCTTGATGTCACTGCAGCAACAGTGCAGAACAAAACATAAGGGTATCAATGCTGTCTTGCCTGATTTTAGTTTAAGTTTGCAATGGCTTAAGGCAGTTCTGTCATGCAACTCACACAGGGAGTGGTACTTGTAGCCTTAATACTGCATATGTAGAGCAAATAATACATCTAATAGTATTTCATTCACAGGAAACAAAAGATGTTCCTGTGTACTGCTCATTTCTCTCTGTGAGACAGTTGTAACATGTTGTGGAAAGCAATAGACTGAATCAGTCAATCAACCAACTAATCAATCAATCAATCGAGTAGTCAGTCAGTCACTCTGTATTGAACCAGCTGAACACCCTTGAGAAGATTCGTTACAAGATGAGCCTGGGCAGTTTACCAAAGGATCACACAAGACTGACTTATACACATCCCCTTTCAGCAGCCTGAAAGTGGAGAGCTACTGTAGATCATTTACTTTATAAAGTTTATTGTTTTTTTACATTTCAAATGCTCCTTAAATCTGAGTTTCTGACTGGAAATACCAAGACACAGAATGCATATGGCATGGGAGGAGTGAGCTAAGCAAATACAGAGCACTACAAACAGAGACTGATTAGTTTCTTTACCTACAACAGCTGAGGTATAGCATCTGATTTGTGAGGGACATCCTACTTCAAATGCTGTCATTACAAAGGGGGCTGCCACAGCTTTAGTACCTTGAAAGTGAAGTGTTGTAGCTCTCACATTACTGCTAGTGATTTATAATGGGAATTGGGGCACTTTTAAAGTCATGGACCTGAGGGGCCATCACAGTTTCTCAGGAGGTTAGGGGAACTTCTTAAGGGCTAGAGAGTAAGGAACTCTAGTAGGATTTGAACCAGAGTCCCCCAGTACTTGTGCCTGTGCTTTCCTGGTAACCTATTCCTTGTCATAGCTGAATTCTTTATTGCCTTACTGCAGCCATCCAATCACTGACTGCCTAGTTACAAAGGGAAAGGGGCCTATTTGCAAGATTGTTTCTCACTGCTGGTGTCAATCAAAACAGAGAATGTTAACATACACACCATAATACAACAGCTGCATAATACCACTTAAAACTCTTGTTGTACCCAGAGTCATTTATTGGGTAAACTGTTTTTGCTAACAGAAACAGTAACACAACACATACAGGCACTTCCTTATATGAATACTGTATATACCTCAAATCAGTGCTGCATCACACTCACATGGTCCTAGTCCCTATTAGACCTGCACTTCAGGATGTGCACAACACTTAAAGGGTTCCTCTATTACTCAAGTGGGGAACCAAATTGTGGGTTTGGTCTACTGGTGGAACTGTATTTAGTGCAGCACCATTATCTGGTGCTCTGATGACATCATCCTCCAGCAACATTGATGGTAAAATGGAGGACAAACACACTGATAACTTTTGAGGGCTGTATATTTTTATTTATAATCTAGATCTGAACAGCAATAGGACTGCTGGCAACTGGAGGAGGCACACAACAGTTACACATAAGGAGTTGGGAAAATATTAGTGTGGAACTATGGGAGACTTCCCCATTAATTCTATCTGTTTATATTTCTTCTCACTCTTTGGTTTTTAAAATGAATTATCATACTTTTCCACTTTCTCTTAGTGTCTTTTGTACTCCATCTTCTGTCCTCTTATGATCTCCATTTAGCTTGTTCTGTTCATCTTTTTGCCTTTTCCTTTAATTATTAGGCTGGTTGTGCTGTTTTCAAATACCATTCCCAGGTGTACAATCAGTTCTGAGCTTCTACCTTCAAGCGGCTTTGCCAATAATGCCACAGTTTAAAAACACAAACATTTTTTAACTTTAAGAATTTCAGAACTTTTTTGTTGTATAATAATTTTTATTGAGATAGTTCATAGCTGACATCACATTACAGTATTAAGTACATCATGATTCATGTGTAAGAAATTCTGTTGCAAGCTTATAACATGACATGAGAACTTGGTTACATCAGTCAAGTCATATTTAAGACATGTTCTTCCATTTCTATGTATCTATCTCTGAATATAGGTAGTGAGGCTTTATCATCACTCTATACAAGGCATTTTAACTTAGTGCAAAAGTTTTACATATGTTCCTCAATAGACTTAATGTGAAGCCTCCTACTTAAAAGAAGAAAGTTTAAAGTGGGAAATATCCCATTACAATCATATAGATCTAGAAAGAAGTAAACTGTAGTAAATATAGAAATAGCACAAAGAATAATGGCTGTGTACTGTGTTTAAAACCATCTTATGGAATAAGCTTATATTCCTGAGCTGAATCAGGTTAATAAAATCGTGAGAGATGGCCAAGTGTTGTCTTCCTTCTAAACAGTGACTCCTGTGTGGTTATTTCTGTCAAATTGTACTGCCTTCCTGTAGAACAGAGATTTCCCCAGGTGATAGCGTAGGTAGAAAACCTCCCCATGTATTTAGAAAGGCTTCTTCCCTTCCACGGAGTGCATATGTCAGCCTATCAGTTGAAAGGGTCTTAATAGCCAAGGTTTTCCAGTGACTCATTGTTGGGGTCTGGCTTGTAATCCAAAAATTCTGTATGCTTTGTCGGGCTAAAACTAATATAATTCTAATCCATCTGTGGAGTAATTCCAGTTCTTCTTCCTCCACATCCACTATATCCAGTAGGAGAGAGCAGGGATTTAATCCATTCTCTCCCCAGCCACCCTCATTTTAATTAGTTCCCCCCATACCTCTCTCCAGTATCTTTGAATCCCTGGGCATTCCCAGTAGTAGTGAATGAGTGTACCCCTAGCAACTCCACATTTCCCACATGTAGGGGGCACTCCAGGGCAAAATTTATGTATCATGCTTGGAGGACAGTAAAGTCTGCGCAGGAATTTATATTGCAGCTCCTTAAATTTATTGCATAACAATAGCCCAGTATGAGTATCCAGGAGCATCTCCCAATTTGTCATCAAGATTCTAATACCCAGGTCCCGTTCCAATTTTTGTTTGACTTTTGATGTTTCTCCCTGAAATTGCATTCTGTCAGACTTTGCTGCCCTTCCAATGGGTCCTTCCCCCCCTTGCTCCTAAAATTAATCTTTATATCCCTTTCATGTTCGAGTCTTGCTCTGCTGTTCTGTTTAATCTCTTTAAATAATTCCTTATCTGAAAATATCTAAACAGATGGGACACTGGTATATTTAAAGCATTCTGTATAGCTTGGAAGGTGTGTAATTCTCCTTTCTCTGTCACATTTCCCAAACATCGAATCCCCTTTCGTTGTCAGTCCCTAAATCCCTCATCTTCCAATCCAGGCAGAAAGTCCGGGTTGTTGGCCACAGGTACCAGGAGAGTGTTAATTTAAGTTATGTTTTGTCCCTTTCTTATCTCTCTCCATGCTTCCAAACTGGTCAAGACTAATGGATTGGGATTTTCTATGGCTCTGTAGGCTCTTAGTCCATTTTCTCCCAGATATGCTGACAGTCTCCCTGGGCTAGCCCTCTCCTCCAGGTCAAGCCAGTTTGCTGCCTCCCCCCTGTTAACCCAGTTATGTAAATAATGAAATTGTGTGGCCAAGTAGTATCCCTTAATATCTAGGAAGTTCAGTCCTCCTTTTAAGCTGTCAGCTTTCAGCTGAGCTTAGCTGATACATGGTATTTTCCCCTGCCATATGAAATCTGTGAAGCCGCTTTCTAATTGTTTTATATCCTTTTTAGTAAGTCCCCAGGGCAACATTTACATGATGTACAAAATCCTTGGCAACACATTAATTTTTAATAGGTTGATCCTACCCATCCACGAGATGGGCAGGGCTCTCCATCTATTTAAGTCTTTCCATATGATGTCTGTTATTGGTAGGTAATTTAATTTATAAAGGTCCCTCAGGTTTCTCCCCACCCTTATTCCTAAGTAAATAAAGGCTTCTTTTACTAATTTTAGTCCCCATGAGCTTTCCCCCTCTCCCCTGCCACCTCCTAAATACATTAATTCTGATTTATTAATATTAAGCTTGTATCCAGAGAATGCAGCAAAGGTCTCTATGGTTTCTAAAATAGCAGGGATCGACTGTTCAGGCTGTGTTACTGAAAGGAGGATGTCATCAGCGTACAACATAATGGTATGCCATTTGCCTGATTTTCCAGGAATGGCAACAGTATCAGGATGTTCCCTTATCTTGATAGCCAGGGGTACTATGGCCACCGCAAAAAACGGTGGGGGGGGGAGAGAGGGCAACCCTGCCTTGTGCCTTGTTCCAGAATGAATTCTTCAGACACCGATCCATTAATAATAACTCCAGAAGTTGGTGTTTTACAAAATGCTCCACCAGTTGCATAAATTGTTCCTCCAACTCCAAATTTAGTTAGTGTGTACATCAGATAATCCCATTCAATTCTGTCAAAGGCCTTTTCAGCATCCATTGACATGACACATGTTTGATTTTTGCATTTAGCTCTCCCATGGACAATATTCAACAAATGCCTAATGTTACGATAAGACATTCTGCCTTGTATAAGTCCTGTCTGATCTGTGTGTATAATAAAGGGTAACATTTTTTCTAGTCTAAACGCCAATACTTTTGTCATAATTTTACAATCATAATTCAATAAAGAGATGGGTCGGTATGAGGCGCACTCTGTGGCATCCTTATTTGGTTTTGGGATGATGCAAATATTAGCTTCACATCAGGTTCCAGGGAGCCCTCTCTCCCCCTTGTCTCCTCCAGAACATCCCTCAGAGGTGCTGCTACCTATTTTCAGAGCTCCTTATAGTATTCACTACCAAAGCTGTCCATCCCCGCTGCTTTGCCATTTTTGAGTGTCCCTATTGACTTTGTACTTCTTCTGTCGTGATTTTACTCCCTAACTTCTCCCTTTGTTGTTCATTAAGTTGTGGTACTGGGAGGTTCTCCAAGAATCTGTCCATGACATCCTTTGTACCCTGGCATTCAGTTTTATACTGTGCTTCATAGAATTGTCTGAAACATGCCTTTATACTTTCCTCCTTATGTATTAGAGTTCCTGTGTTATCCCTTATGGTTATTATTCATTTGGGGGTCTTACCTCCCTTCATTAATCTTACTAATAGCAGTCCAGGATGGTGCCCCCATTTGTAGATCCTCTGTTGTTCAAAAAACAGTCTCCCTCTAGCTTCCTCAGTCACATTCAAATTTAGGGCCTCTCATACTTTATCTAATTCCCTCCTATGAATAGGATCCCCCATCTGGACCACTAACATCTCCAGCGCCTTAACCCTTTCTTCTAGCTCATGTTGTTTCTTTTTCTGGTCTTGTTTAGATTTGGCTACATATCCTATTATAACTCCCCTCATGAATGCTTTACTAGCTTCCCAGTAAATGCCCATGGAATCCATGAATCTCTGATTTGTAGTCACAAATTCAGCCCATTTAGCTTTGAGGAATTTTCTAAATTCTGTTTTAGCTAGGAGATATACAGGGAAGCACCATGATCCTCCCCCTTTCCATGTCTGTAATACCTCTATATCTAACTGGACCATTGCATGGTCCCACAAGAAGATGGGACCATGACATACCTTTTTAACCTTAGGGTATAAGTCACTGGAAACAAACATATAGTCCAGTCTGGACCAAGTACCATGGGAATTCGATAGGAAAGTATACTCTTGAGTCTTTGGGTTTGCTGTCCTCCATGCGTCTAATAGTTCAAGATCAGCCAGGCCTCGTTGCCACTGTTTTACACCCTTCGACTCTCTGAGCCTCATACCTGAGTAGTCCAGTTTAGGATCAATGATGCAGTTAAAGGCCCCTGCTAAAATCAAATCGTGGAATTGCTCTCTGAAGAGCAAGTCTTGCATATTTTGGTAAAATTCGGGGTCCATCACTGCTGGTGCATATATATTTACCAGCGTGATCTCTTTCCCTCCAATGCTATCCACCACAAAAACATAGCATCCCTCCCGGGGGTCCCTTACCGTACGGATGTGCTCAAAAGGCAAATGTAGGAGGATGGCAACTCCTATTTTATGAGAGCTACAGGAGGATGCATGGCAGGCCCCAACCCATCCCCCCACAAGTGTGTCATGCTCTTTGTGTGTCAAATGCGTCTCTTGCAGCATGCAAATCATTGCATTCTTCCTTTTAAGTCCCACTAAAATTTTAGCTCTTTTAGCGGGCGAAGTGAAGCCCCTGACATTCCATGAAATAACATTACAGTGTTGTGGTCTAACCATGATCCTCCCACACACTTCCATTATATTGCCATCTAAGCTCAAAGGAATACACCTTTAGACTCCTTTCACCCCCCCCAAAAGCATAATGTCCACAGTACAGCACAAACAGTAGAAAAATATATAGGAATGAATATAACAAGCTCAAACAGTAACTAATCTGGGCAAACCTCAAGCCCAGCTTCAACAAATTGAGCTCTAACAGTATAATTACATTCATTTGAATAAGTCAATTTTAAGATATATGTGTTGTATTTATGTTTTGTGTGACAGAAATCCCAAACGCCCCCTCCCTCTGCACCCTCTTTATCAGTCTTCCCTTAATTATTTATATATTCTAACTCCCCCCCCCGTATGCCCCTCTGTCTCCTCTTTCTCCTTCAGCAATCAAGTCATAGTAGGGAGATTGGTGGTCTGTGTCGCATCCCCTACAGGATGTCAGAACAGCTCTCTGTATCCTTCCCTACATGCCGGAGGCAACATGACTGCTGATTGCCGATGTAAAGACATCAATTCCCACCCCTCCCCCTTCTGGTATAGTTACACTGCTTATACGGCAAGGAAATAGAGTCTTAGCACAGAGAGAGTCATATGAGTTGCAATCCAAGCTGTCCTCAGTATTCAGTGTAAAAAGAGAAACCAGCAGTGCTTAGTCCCTCTTGTTGATACTCAACGAGTTTTGAATGAGAACAGTCATGGCACGTTGTGGCTCCCTGCTGTGACCACGGGGCTTTCAGAGCCAAGATATATTTTGGGCTCACATTTCTCTTCCCTGTGCCTTCAGCTTCCCTAAGTTCCCTCAAGTTCAGTTTGGGAGAGGGGAGAATTTAGTCCCATGTGTCCTCTTTTCATGTCTGTACTCATGGGGGAAGATTCCCCCTCAGCTGCATGCCAGGCCGTCCCCTCCACAAAAGCGGCAGATTCGGGAAACAAACAGACCCCCCCAGTATCAGCAGAAGTAAATACAAATCTTACTGTTATTTCTGCCTTTTCCATTACTTTTGTCCCACTCTTCTATGTAGTTGTGCAACTTCTCTGGCTCCCAGAAAGTGAAGGTAGCTCGTTCCTATTTGACTTTAACAATTGCCGGATAAGTCAAGAGAAAAACTCAATCTCTCTTTCCCTAAGGTGATCCTTATGCTTGTTAAACTGTTGTCTTTTCTTCTGGACTCGCATGGATATATCTTGGTGTATGGTGAGCTGATGTCCCTTATGCCTCAACTCTTTCAGGTTTCTATAAGCCGCTAGGATTGCCTGGTGGTCTGGGTAATGATGCAGCCTGAAGATGACTTGTCTCGGCAGCTGGTCCCTGGTGTCTCGGGCCAGTGCTCTGTGAGGCATGCTCCACTTTGAGGCCTTTCAACTTGAGAGGCATTTTGAGTAGTTGGGAAGGTGATGGTGCAGAAATTCATTAAGTCCCCTTTCTCTGCTCCCTCCGGTAAACCCTGAATCCTAAGATTATTCCTGCAGCTGTAATTTTCTTGGTAGTCTAATGCTTTGCAGAGCTCTTCCAGCTCCCGCTCCATTTTAACTATTTGGTCCGGCACCAATCGGGAGGCATCCTCTAATTCAGAGATCCATTGCTCAGCTTCGGAAAGTCTGCCCGAATATTGCTTAAGTTCCGATGTAAGCCCCTCTATTGCTCTGTTGGTCTTGTCCCATCTTGGTTGCAGATCCATCACCACTTGATCCAATATGGCCTTATTAATTACTGCCGGCTCGGCCATGGAGAAGGAGATTGGGCCCGGTCCGGGTGCTGGATTCTCTGCTGGGTTCTTCCTCTGATTTTTGACCCTATGCCTCGATGCTTTCCCTGACACCTGGTACTCATCCATATTAGCAATAGCTTAAAGGCTATTTTGAGGATTTTTAGGGGTTTTCAAACGTGAAAATAATATTTTAAAATACGTTGGAGTGCAGAGCTCTGTAGGTTTGCTTCCTATCTTGTTAGCTGCTCATTAGTACCCACCAGAATTTCAGAATTTTAATCAATTTTAATCTTTACTTCTGTCCACTTTAATGTATTTATAACTCTAAAATTTCCAACTTATTATACTTCATAAGTTGAGTATTGCAAGTAAAACACCTGAGAAAGAAAATTAAGGGCAGAGTTACTAGGAGACAGAGATTACAAAAGTAACTTCATTCACTTTGCCAATAAATATCAAAGTTCAAATCATATTCCAGATAGTATGAATTTTTACTTACTGATGCCACTGAATTAAAATATTTTTTCAATATGTATTTTCAGGCTCTTTGTAAGATTTGCTATACCTAGAACAGGTTGATTTGGTCAGCATTCAATATACAGCCATCCTTGTGTCAGGACAATTTCTGCCTTTCACCATGCTTTCAGTATCAGTCAGTTACATCCATTTGCTTACAGGTCTTTTATTTAAGAAATCAAAGTGCTATTAATAATCAAAGAGCCTGATATCTAGGCAATGGCTTTGCCTTGTGCAAACTCCCCTTCTGACCAAAGGTGCTCCAAATGCCAAGGTTCTCTCCTCCACTGTGTTGGTCAAATGACTGCTATTGCTGAGGATATGCCCTGGATGCCTATTTAAACAGCTGCTCATAGCCAATGTCAGCAATTACTATAGTAACCTGTATCCTTGTCTAAAGACTTCTAAAGAATATGGAAGACTCAGGTTACTGGATAGCATGTAGAAATCTTCCTAAGTGAATTTTCCCAGTTTATAATCTTTTCAAATAAATAATCTAAGTTTATACATGTATCTTTTTTTATACATCAGGTTTCTGTAGTTCTTTGAAACTATCCCAACTCAAATCCTGATATTTTAGGTGGTTTGATTACCCCTTTGTACTAAACCACACTTAGATTCAAATTCAGCCCAATGAGTCTAATTTAGAAGTAGAAAAAGCTATCAGCTTTGTTTTGTAATTACAATTTTTATTAAGAAGTAGCCTTTTTCAATACAAGAGATATACTTGTACAGTAGAATAGGACAATTAATACAACAAAGGTATAACTAGACAAATAGGTACAGTTGCAGGCAGTTCTTGACAATGGGCTAGATTCACAAAGAAAGCCAAAAACTGTGCATGTACGAAAAAAGGCTTGCAAGACTGCAGAAATGCAAGTGTGGCATATTCACAGTCAAAATTTCTGCAAATGCAGAAAATCGCAAAACAGCCGAGTAACAAAATTCTGCAAGTGCAGAAAATGCGCAACATTTTTTCCACAGCTGCAGAAATAATATAAAAGGCCCAGCAGACAGAACAATAGCGAGTGATCAATATTAAGTGGAGCAGGAGACTTTGCAAATGTTGCAGCAGAATCAGCACTCCCAGTGAGGCAAGCTGCCAGTCCCACAACTGGGACCACAGTAGCACCACCTGTACCAGCAGGACCGTGCACCCAGTGGCACTATGTATCTGTTGGTTGTGTCTCTATCTGGGGTGTTTCTTTCTCCTGTGTCTGTAACACACACTTCTGGCTGTTACCACCTCTGCCTCTACTGCCTGTGGGGCTCCTTTATGGACTGCACTGGGTCATGCGATTGTGGTTTGTTGCCTTTCAATGGAAATGTGGGCTTTTTTGTTGTAACAACTGTTACTACAATACAGCCCACAGGTTTGCTGTTGCTTGGGGCATGAACCCCCACTATGATTGTTTCCCAATTGTTAATACACTGCCTTTCGCTCAGGGTGAGTTACTCCTCACTCTCCTTGGTGCAGCATGTGCACAAAATTTTTTCTGCAACTACAGGAAAACAGTGGCTGAGGATAGCCTTTAAGGGGGATATGTCATACTTTTCAATGGCATTTTTTTGCACAGAAATTTCCACAGCTGCATTTTTTTCTGCAGTCTACAGTGAATGTTTCCCACTGCTGCAGACCTTTTGTATATTTGATGCAGTGTAATTACCCCTTTTTTCCACAACTGCACACATTTCGGGGACTTGAAATGATTGCAAAATGTTATTTGGAATTTAGCTCCTCTCTGGCTTCTTTGCAAACTCTTTTGCAGAGCTGCCATCAGGAGTCCAGCTTGGGACTCTGTTCTGTTTGAAAGTCTGCTCTGCACCGAAACTGACAAGAACATTTTCTGAGAAACAGGATGTTCTCTTAAGGAGTTCCCAGGCAAAGACTTATAAAAAGAGCAGCAATGCTTTTGCTATAGAGAGAGAGAGAGAGAGAGAGAGAGAGTGACTGAGACTAAAACTTGGAATTAGACATACCCTCAGATGATGGACTTTGTTTTCTCTGTTTCTACTGCCTTTTATAAATAGTTATACTCAACAATTTTTTTTTTATTTACTGTTATTGATAATAATAAAATGCTACTTGTGAATTTTATAACTGCTCCTGGTTTTCCTGTTCTTCCTGACCTGTGCCTCAATGACAAATGGTGTCAGACTAAGTGGGATTTATGTTGTGCATGCTGTAAGCCAGGAGTTTTGTGCGTGGATACTAGACCTGTACCAGGGAAGCATAGAAGAAAGCTATGAGTTCTGCAGCAGGAAGTCCAGGAGTGATTACCAGAAGAAAGGCAGCCAAACTAAAAGCAGAAACAAAAGTCCAACCTGAGACTGTACAGCCAGCACAAGTGATGGAAGAAAAAGAACAGGCAGTGACAGAACCTGAAAGCCTGACTGCCTTTTTCAAATGGTCGGCTATACAACAAAAAGAGATGGAGAAACAGAGAAAAGAGGAAATGCAGCAGACAGAAAAAGAGATTCAACATTTAGAGGCACAGAGAAAAGAAGAAATGTAGCGACTCGAGAAGCAGAGAATAGAGATACAGGTATGACATTTCAAGAGAGACCTACAGGCGAAGATTTTGGTCTCTGAAGTACAACTCAGTTGACAATCCTTGAGTAGCCTTCACCCGACTCAGAGAACTCCTTATTAAATGACTCCAACTAGAGGGCAAAATAGTCCCATAGATCATAGACACACTTGCAATGGAGCAGTTCATCAACATCCTGACTGCAGACGTGCAGCTCTGGGTAAAAGAACATCAACCAGAAAGTGGGGAAAAGGCCGTTTCCTTGGCTGAAGACTATCAGATGGCAACACGGATGCTACAGTAGTGAGGTAACAGCTAAGCACTGGTAGGATCCTCTTTTTTCTGATTTAACTCCATGTCTGATAAAAACTCTGGTGGGGGTAACAGATCTGTGCCCTAAGACTTTATTTGCTGTTACTGTAATAAGTCAGGTCATATTGCAAGAAACTGCCATAGTAAGAAGAGTGACACTGAAGCAGATTTGTCCTTAGCAAATTGGGGCAAGTATTTAACAGATGTCAAGGTGGGAGAAAAGACTGTGAAGTGACTTATTGATTTGGGAAGCAGACAGGCCCTAGTGCATGTTGATGTGCTGGGAAAACACTGTGCAAAAGGACCAGGTACCGGTGTCATCTGCATCCATGGGGACACTCAATACTATCCCACCACCCAAGTGACTCTAAATATTAATGGGGTGTCACACCAAATACAAGTGGGGGTAGTACCTAAGTTACCTGTACCTGTGATTATTGAAAATGACTTTCCAGGACTTACTGAGTTAATCACAGAGGGAGTAAATCCTGATGTTTCAGCAACTGTGATGACAGCAGCTCAGGCAAAGAAAATCTCAGATGGTGTGGACTCTTTTCCTTTCAATGATTTTGATTAAGACTTGTTTGAGCATAACTCCAAGATCCGGAAGTCCAGGAAAGAAAGATGATGCCTGAAGAAACTGTGGCAATAAAAGACTGATGGACATAAGGGGTTAATATATGAAAATGATGAAACTAAACTGATAACTGATTGTGATTTTGTTTCAGAGCAAACTAGCAATGCTTCTCTCCAAGGTTATTTTAAGCAGCTTGGGGTGAAAACAAAACAGGGTGAACCAATGTTTAAAAAAGGTAATGAGTTACTGTACAGAGTTTGGGTTAAACCTCAGACACAGGAACAGACAGAACAACTGGTTATACCAGAAAAGTATAGACCCAAGTTGTTACAGATAGCACATGATAGTCCTATGGCTGGCCACTCAGGGAGGGATCACACCCTTGCCAGAATGTTGTACAGATTTTACTGGCCTGGAATTCATGAAGATGTTGCTACCTATTACAGTTCTTGTGCTGAATGTCAGAAAGTAGCCCCAGTGACTAAACAATTTTGGTCAGAGCCAACACAGCTGCTGTACACTAACATGAAACAAAGTTTTAGGTTTTTTCTTTTGTTACTGAAGTCCTTCAAGAAATGTAATGCTTTAACTGATATAGTCTACTTTGGCTGGTTTTGTTGTTGAAGTGTGATATGTTACATTTTAGGGGTGCAACTGCAGAGCTATTTTGCTTAGTATGCATAGGTTTAGGTACAACACCACCTGGTTTTTGATGTTTTACAGGGCTTTACCTCCAACGGCAAATCGTGCATACATCAATATGCGACTACTGTTATATTGTATATGGTGATATTCACAGCTTTACAGCAGCAGCGACATAAACCTACTCTCTCAGACACATTTGCAAATCTGCCTCCTTCAATTCCCCATATACAATATTACAATAGTCAGACATTGATGTATGCACAATTTACTGTCAGAGGTCAAGCCCTGCAAAACATTGATAACCAGGTGGTGTTGCACCTAAATCTATACATACTGGAGCAATAGCTTTGGGTTTGGACCCCTAAAATGTATCACATCACACTGTCCAGAGATAGTCCTGATACTCCTACCAGCTCCTCTGTTCTCAGTCACTGCTTCTAAGACACCCCTGTTGCCTGCCTGTAACAGTTCTATAAGCAGGGGTGTCACAAATGTCTTTGCCCAGGTTCCCAAGGGTTACCCTGCTTTGTGCATGCATTGGCAATTTGGTCTCCTTGCTCTTCCCCACATGGTCCTTATAGTAATAATCCTAGGGGCTGTGGCTCTTTTAAATTTATTTATTCATCATTTTGGAGTTACACCTTTGAGCTAAAAGCTCTTTTTACAAAGGTTCCACGTCAGGTAAGGTTCAAACAATTGGTACATACAGAATAAAAAACATAAGGTATAGATGTAGTCAAGTACAACATGTAATTTACAATCATGGGTGAAATCCTAGGGTTACAAAGAGGAAAAAGCAATACAAAAGGAAACTGTACTATATACAAGAAGCAAGTGCATTAGCTCATACGATGAAGTACAGACAGTATTTATGACAGTTTTAATAAGCTACGAGCACAGGGGTCGCAGGACTAGTGCAGTGAGGAGAGGTGGAGAGGGTAGATAGTGGAGCAGTCAAGGCTGACTAGGACAAGGGGAAAATGGGGAGAGGGCTGAGGGTAGGGGTAGAAAAAACATGGCACAGACAGAGGTGTCCTTGTCAGTGATTATTGGGGCGGGTGAGCAAGGGGTGTTGGAAGGGGATAGTGAGAGAGGAGACAATTATGGGTGTGCTTGGAATGAGTAGTGACAGACGAGGTGAGGGTTGGGATGAGAGGGAAACATGAGTGGGTAAGAGGATATGGGAAAATGACCAAAGAAAAAGAGGAAAGATGAATAGAGGGGCAGGGTGGTCAGGGAGTGGAGAGATGGGGGGGTGGCAGTGGGAGGTTAGAACTTGCAGTCGCAGGAACTGAGTACTGTCAGGTGTTTGAGTAGGGATTTCTTGAAAGTTCCGAGCTTAGGCACATTTATTACTTTTGGGGGTAGTTCGTTGAGCCATATGGGTGCCTTGTAAGTGTAGGATCTCTGTGCAAGTGCCATGCGATAGAAAGGGATATGTAGAGCATTTTGTGTGTTTTCTCTGGTCTTGCATGAGTTAGACACAGGTTTAAGGAGGTCTGCAATGGGTTAAGGAGTTAGACCGAGAAGAGTTTTTTTTTCCCTAGCAGGCAGGTCTGGTATTTAATCCTCCCCTGAAGATTAAGCCACTTAGACTTGGAGTAAAGTTCGCAGTTATGAGTGAACCTGTGTGCCTCCAGGATGAGCCTACAAGACTTGCGGAGGGCGGTTCTGACCCTTTTTAGGGCTGTAACTGTTGCTGCACTGTACACAATTAGCCAATAGTCTATGATAGAGATTATAGAGCTATTGACACCCAGAGACAAGGCTGCAGGGATCATATTGTGTCTGGGTCTGTAGAGGAGACCAGTTCTGGTGTTGGCTGTCTTTACAACATTGTCTATTTGGGGGGTAAAGGAGAGGGAACTATCCAGTGTGATGCTGAAATATTTAAAGGTATTAACCTAATTGAGTGGCTCCTGCTTGTTGTTCAGGATGGTCAGCTGACATAGAAACATAAATTGTTGGCAGATAAGGACTGCTAGGCCCATCTAGTCTGCCCGCAGGCCCTATACATTGTATGTGGCCACTGACCCTATGTGATCAATGGCTTGTCATCACTCCCTCCCCTCTCAGGCTTCCCTTGTGCCTGTCCCAAGCATGCTTAAACCCCTCCACTGTGCTTGCCCCCACTACCTCCTGTGGCTGACTATTCCATGTGTCGACTACCCTTTCTGGGTAGAAAAACTTCCTCACATTACCTCTTAATCTACCCTCCAATTTCATATTGTACCCCCTTGTTCTAGTACTTTTTATGCCCTTAAGGTACTTGAAAGTTTCAATCATGTTCCCTCACTGTCTCCTCTCCTCTCCTCTCCTCTCCTCTCCTCTCCTCTCTCTCCTCTCCTCTCCTCTCCTCCTCTCCTCTCCTCTCCTCACTCTCCTCTCTCTCCTCTCCTCCAGTGAGTACATATTGAGGTCCCTTAGTCTCTCCTCATATGTTTTGTGGTGTAAGCCCTGCACCATCTTTGTTGCCCTTCTCTGGATAGTCTCCACCTTATCTATGTCCTTGCACAGGTGTGGTCTCCAGAACTGCACACAGTACTCCAGGAGGCCTTACCAATGTTTTATACAATGGCATCACCACCTCCTGCCTCCTGCTAGTGATACCTCTGCCTATGCATACCAGCATACCCACTGGCCTTCCCTGCTGCCTTTGTACACTGCTTTGATACCTTAAGGTCATCAGAAATGATAACCCCTAGGTCCCTTTCCTCCTTGGTGACAGTCAGCTCCTCTCCCCCCAACCTGTACCTCTCCCCAGGGTTCCCTCTATCCAGGTGCATTATTTTGCACTTCTTTACAACAAACCTCAGTTGTCACATCTCTGACCATCTTTCAAGCTTCTCCAGGTCCCTCTTCATTTTCTGTACCACTTCTGGAGTATCCACCCTGTTGCAGATCTTGGTGTCATCTGCAGACAGGCATACCTTTCCTTCCAGCCCCTCTGCAATGTCACTAATGAAGACATTGAACAGGACTGGTCCTAGTACTGATCCCTGAGGTATCCCACTGGTCACCCCCCTCTCCCCAGATTGTACCCCATTTACCACCACCCTGTGTCTCCTGTCTGTTAATCAGTTCCTAACCCAGTTCATCACCTTGTCTCCCATGTCCAGACTACTCATCTTGTTAATCAGCCTTCTATGTGGGACAGTGTCGAAGGCTTTGCTGAAATCCAGGTAGGTGACATCTACTGCCCTTCCCTGATTAAGTTCCCTTGTCACCCAATCAAAAAAAAACTATTATATTTGTTTGACATGACCTTCCTGCTGTGAATCCGTGTTGCCTCAGATCCTTCGCACCACTGGATTCCAAATGTGTCACTGACCAGCTCTGTATTTGCTTTGGTTGTCAGCAAACAACATAACCTTAGCTTTTTGTAGTTCAGGAGAAGCTTGTGTTGAGTAAACCAGTCCTCTAATACTGCAAAGCTATTTTGGAGTTTGGGTTCTGTTAGGTGCCAGTGTGGGCTATTGGAGAAGATAGTCACACCATCTGAATATAGCAGGATGTTATCAGGACAGTCTTGGGTGAGTGAATTAAGGAATAGGCTGAATAGGAGTGGGCCCAGGATAGAACCTTGTGGGACATCGGTAGTCACCTGCCTACTATCTGAGAGGGTCCCATTGATTTTCACTTGTTGGGATCTGTTACCAAGATAACTTTTAAACTACCCAACTGTGTTGGGACATAACCTGGAAGCATGGAGTTTGTTGATTAGTTGTAAGTATTCTGGCTACAGTTGATAAACCAAACACAACACTCCAGTGTTTATCCAATGTTTTAGGCATGAAGCAATTTGTACATTAAGGTTCTAGATTGGCTGTTTCCTTGTGACCTCCCTTGTGCGATGTCATTGATGGGAGGTCAACTGGATCAGATCACCCACCTAAATTGTAGTGAGCTGTCAATGGGGGACCCCACGAGCATCAAGAAGGATGAGCTCTGAGTTGGGGTCACCTATTTCTTCTCAGAGGAGGAGATGATCAATGATAGAGTGACAACCCAGCCGAGTGTGAAATTTGACCAGAAGGCAAATTCATGGAAAAAATACACAAATGCATCACCAACACAGGCTACTAGAATACCTCAAAAACAGCAAAAGATAAACTTTATAGAGACTTCCAGTTCTCTAATGGCATGCTAGCACACACCACGTGCACACATGATCAAAAATGTCCTAAGTTTTTATATCTTGCATTTTCCCCATGCTTTTGTAAATACCCTATTGAAGTGGTCTCTGTTCAAAACTACCGGGGGAAGCAAGGAACTGCCCCAAGGAATCTGTCGAGCCCATTGAGCAGACAGGTCAGTGGAATGTGGACCGCTGATAAAATGACTCCAGGAAAGGATAAGCGTGGTGCCCTGCAGATGATAACTGTGAGGGTTGATCAGGGCTGAGCTTAGACACGTACACCTCTCCTGATGTCAGTTCTCCTACCTGTTAAAAAGTCCAGTCCCAGTTCTAGACTTGTGTGCAGCTATGGGTCTTAGACATCTGTGCTTCTATGTAGGGGCTAATGTGTAGCCAAACACAGAAGTAATTGAGACTAGAATGGGAATTTCTTCTGTTTGTCTGCACATAAGCACGAGAAAAAGTAATCAGCTGTTCTGCATAGGTGGAACTCTCACTGGAGCAGAAAAAAGTGTTTTCTCTGTAGGACAGCTGCATCACTCATAATAGGCTGAATGATAACAACTGCAGTTTTTTTTAAATAAAAAAATGACACATTGATTCATGGTTTCACTGCCTAACAAAAAGAAGCATCTGCATGTTAGATTTTTCAGCACGGTTGTGCATATCACTGTCTGGTAAACACGAGTCAAATCAGCCAAAAAAATTAGTTGAGATTTCCAGGAGATGAATCTCCCCTTCTCCTTGTATAGCCATGTGGACTGTAAATATAAAAGTACTGTGTTTCACGAACACAAACATATACAATAAAAAAATAAAATGGTGACTTTCATTTTTATTTTTTATACTTGATAACTTAACATAGAAACGTAGAATTTGACGGCAGATAAGGACCGCTTGGCCCACCCAGTCTGCCCATTTCACTACCTAATGGATAAGCTGCAGATCCTAGTTAACCAGCAGCCTACTTCTTTCTACCCCAACCCCCTAGAATTGCCTTATGACTGTCCCATGCTTGAATTCAACCACTGTATTTGACTCACAACCTCCTCCAGAAGGCCGTTCCATGCACCCACAACCTCTCTGTGAAAAATACTTCCTTACATTACCTCTGATCTGCCCCCATCTTCAAGTGTGCCCTTGTTCTTGCACACCCTTTTTGAAAGATGCTACCCTCTTGGACTTTGTTGATTCCCTTGAGGTACTTGAAAGTTTCTATCATGTCCCCCCTCTCCCTCCTTTCCTCAAGGCTATGCATATTAAGCTCCTTTAGTCTCTCTCGTCATATGTCTTCCAGTGCAGACCCTGCACCATTTTAGTTGCCCTCCTCTGGACAGCTTCCATTGTGTCTATGTCCTTGCGGAGATTGGGTCTCCAGAACTGCACACAGTACTCTAGATTGGGTCTCACCAGCTGTCTGTACAGAGGGATAACAACTTCCTGTTTTCTACTGGTGATGCCTCTCCCTATGCATCCCAGTATCCCCCCAGCCCTCCTTACTGCCCTCTCACATTGCTTGCTCACCTTTAAGTCATCTGATATGACTACCCCCAGGTCCCTTTCCATTTTTGTTGTTGTTAGTATCTCACCCCCCGTTGTGTACTCTTCCCCTGGGTTTTTGTTTCCCAGGTGCATTACCTTGCACTTCTTAGCATTGAATCTAAGCTGCCATACATTTGGCCATTCCTCTAACCTTGCCAAGTCCCTTCTCATCCTTTCCACCCCACCTTGTGCATCAACTCTGTTGCAGATCTTTGTGTCATCTGCAAAGAGTCATACTTTTCCTTCCAGTCCCTCTGCAATGTCACTTATAAAGACATTGAAGAGGACCGGTCCTAATACTGAACCCTGCAGTACCCCACTAGTAACCCCCCTTTCTTCAGAGTGGACTCCATTTACTATTACCTCTGTGTCCTATTCTCCAGCCAATTCTTTACCCAGGCTATCATCTTGGGACCCACCCCCAGGCTGGCTAACTTGTATATTAATCTTTTGTGTGGGACTGAGTCAAATGCCTTGCTAAAGTCTAGGTAGGCCATGTCCACAGCCCCTCCCTGATCTACTATTTTGGTCACCCAGTCAAATAAATCTATTATATTCATCTGGCATGACCTTCCCACTGTGAATCCATGCTGCCTTGGGTCCTATGCCCCTCTGGCCTCTAGGTACTCGACAATTCTTTCCTTCAGAAGTGATTCCATCATTTTCCCTGTCATTGAGGTTAAACTAACGGGTCTGTAGTTTCCTGCTTCTGCCCTGTTCCCACTTTTGTGAAGGGGAATCACATCTGCCCTCCTCCAGTCCTCAGGTACCACCCCATCCTCCCATGATTTGTTAAAGAGGGTAGTCAATGGTGTCATTAGTTCTACCCCTAGTTCTTTTAGAATTCTGTGATGAATCCCATCAGGCCCCATTGTTTTGTCCACCTTCAGTTTTAAGAGTTCTTTCAGAACCCTTTCTTCTGTAAATGGGCTGGTATCAACTTCTGTATCCAGAGTGTTTCTATTGTTTGTTTTAGGTATCTCCCCCTCTTCATTTGTAAATACTGAGCAAAAATATTTGTTTAGTATCTCTGCCTCTTCACAGTCATCCTCTGCCCACCCCTCCTCCCCTTTATTAAGCCTCACTATCCCTCCCTTGGTCTTCCTTCACTCCCTGATGTACCTAAAAAAGGTTTTATCCTCCTTCTTAACTGAGTTGGCTATCTTTTCCTCGGTTCGGGCCTTTGCTGTTCTGACTACCTTCCCAGCTTCCTTTTGCTTAACTGATATAATTCTCTGTCCTGCTCCTTCTGTGATTCCTTGTACTCTCTGAATGCTTTCTTTTTCTCTTGAACCTTCACTGCCACCTCCTTTGAGAACCATAGTGGTTTCTTACATTGTTTTGTTTTGTTTATTTGCTTCACACAAAGGCTTGTTACCTCTGTGATGGCAGTTTTTATTACACGCCTGACCAGTTGCTCGGACTTCGCCCAAATGACTGGCTTATACTAAACTTGATGAGCATCATTGCCCGTTTTCACAAGTGGCAAGTAATACATTTAAACATAATCACACAATACAAAACTATTAATACAACAAATAACATGGTACACAATGTATTTATTTATTTATTGAAAATCTTTCACCAGGAGAGGCACACTGACCAAAAGGATGCTACCAATCTCACAGTCTTTGGCCTGAAATTTACAAGGGTAAACATACAACAATCAATAGGTAGAACTTGAATCGAAAGTAATACAAACAATTGTTACATAGTTAAGTGTGGTTAATTACAAACTTGTTACATGAGGAGACAGTACATACATGTGCCAAAAGGAGGGCAGCATAGCATTTTTGAATACACATCTAGAACTATACATGATTACAAAAGTGCCTATATCAGAGATTGAATTGAAGTATGAGGGACCAAGTTGGCTGAGAGAAATGGAAGTCTGAGCTTGGGACCAGGGAGAGGTGACAGGACTGGGTAGTAAACACAGAGAAAGATGAGGGGGTTGACTTAGGGAAGAAATTGGTGGGAATAAGAAGGGAGATGGCAGAAGTGTCATAAGAGGGGAAGTGCATGGGTTGTTGGGGCAATGTATAAGCCAGTCATTTGGGCGAAGGCCGAGCCGCTGTTCAGGCATGTAAGGAGGAGGGGGTTGGGGGGGAGGTCGGTCAGGGGCAGGTACAATTGGGTGGAAGGAAGTTAGTGAAGGCAGAGGATAGTGAGTGTTTGGAGGAAGAATGGTGGATTTGGGCCGGCAGGCCATTCCGGAGTTTAGGGAGGAGATAGGAGAAGGCCGATTGACCTGTGGAGGTCCTGCGGTGAGGGATTACTAATAGTCAGGAGTCAGTAGACCTGAGGGCGTGAACAGGAAAAGGTGGGGAAGATAGGGAGGAGACAAGGTAGTGAGGAAGGGAACCGAGCCAGAAGTTAGAAACAAATTTGGCACTGTGAAGTAGGCGCCGGTTGTTCAGGGATGGAAGGGGCAGTGAATGGAAGAGCTCGCAGTGATGGGTGCGGGGGGGCATCAAGGGCGAAGCGGTAGAAAGCATTGAAGAGGCAGTCCAGTCTGGCTAAGGTGGACTTTGGGGCAGAGCTGTAGACCACATCGCAGTAGTCAAAGGAGGGTAGAATCATTTTTTGGATTATTTCTTGTCTCACAGGAAGCGGGAGACTAGTGCGGTTTCTATAGAGGGCGCCTAGCTTAGGGCGCAGTTTTGATAGGATGGTGTCCATGTGTGTGGAAAAAGAGAGGTGGCGATCAAGCCAAACCCCCAGGTACCTAAAGAAGGGCACGTCTTCAAGTATGGTGTTATTTAGGGTGTGGAAGATCGGGGGTATGTAAGTCTGGATAGTCTCTGTCTAGTGCCAAAAGACATAGAGACTGTTTTTTTGATGTTTAGGGAGAGTTGGTTGGAGTTGAATCAGTGTTGTACTTTATTGAAGTCGGTCTGAAGATTTGAGGTGACTTCTTCATAGGTAGGGCCGGAAGTAAAGAGGACCATGTCATCAGCGTACCTGTGTATAGAGGTAGTGGAGCAAGCCTTTGGCAGATCATTTAGTAGGATGGAGAAGAGAATGGGGCCAAGGACTGAGCCCTGGGGGACGCCGGTGGTAATAGGGAGTGGGGGGGGAGGTGCAGTCAGCTATTTTTGTAGATTGGGTTCTATTTTGTAGGTAGGCACTGAACCAGTTTGTGGCAGACGCCGATAGCCCAGCCCCTGATAAGCAGGATAGTAGGAGGGAGTGGGATACCGTATCTAATGCTTTGGCTAGGTCGATGAAAATAGCAGCAGTAATTTGTCCTTTGTTCATCCCACAGAGAATGGAGTCCATGAGTCTTAGTAGGGAGGTGGTGGTACAGTGTTTTTTTCTAAAACCGGACTGGAATGGAGTGAGGAAGTTAGTTTAAGAGAGAAAGTGGGAGAGTTGAGATAGTACGAGGTGTTCCTGGAGTTTGGTGAGAGTGGGGAGGAGGGAGATGGCACGGTAGTTAGCAGTGGAGGTAGGGTCACCACCTTTTGGTAGAGATAGGATGGTGGCATGCTTCCACTCTGTGGGGAGTGACTCAGTGGAGAAAGAAAGATTTAGCAGGGCAGCGAGGGGAGTAGTGATGGCAGGGGCGGATAGGAAGAGGAGTTTGTTGTCGAGACCATCGGGAGATTTACCTTTGGAGGGATTCAGGGAGTGAAGGGCATCTAAGGTTTCGATGGGGGAGATGTGTCTGAAGGAGAAAGGGTTCTGGCCAGGCAGTAGGGGGGTAGCTGTTGCAGGAGTGGGTGGGGTTACAGGAGGAAGGGTGGCCAGGAGGGTCGAGCACAAGTAGTGAAATAGAAATTGAACTCGGAGGCTACCATCAGGGGTCGAGAGTAGAGTCCCTTGGGCATGGAGGAGAGGGGATTTGTTATTGGGGAGAATAGGAGTTAATGACTTTCCAGAATTTAGAAGGCTTCCCTAGATTTGTGTTTAGAGTGTTGTTAAAATATTCAGCCTTAGCTAAGCGGATGGCCTTTGTGCACTTGTTCTGGAGCATGCGGTAGGTGATATTGTCACCTGGGAGGAGCGTGGATTTGTAAATACACCACGCCCTGTCATGGGCTTGTTGGCAGGCTATCAGCTCGGGTGATATACAGGAAAGGTGAGACCCTCGGACCCTAGCATGATGCAGGGGGTCATGTTTGTCCCAGGCGGTAAGGAAGGTATTCCAGAAGTGGGTAAGAGCAGCATCCATGTTAGAGCATCTTAGGGTTGGGTCCCAGTTAGAGTGAGCTAGCTCTTCCAGGAGAGGGGAGAGGTTTAGGGATTTATATGACCGTTGGAATATAAATTTGGGAGGGGATTTAGCTCGATGGATTTTTTCGGACCAAGTAGGTTAGGTAGTGGTCGCTAATGGAGTCAGGAAGGAGGCCAGAGCTGACGACGCGGTATGGGTGTGAGGTAAGTGCCCAGTCAAGAAGGGAGTGGTTTCCGGTCTTGTGGTTTGACCGTGTAGGTTCCATAATGGTTTGGGTAAGGTTGAGAACAGATATCTCAGTTCGGGTTTTGTTAAAAGCAGGGGCTGGCCAGTTGTGGTTAAAGTCACCCATGACATATAGTTCGCCTGACTGTGCAAAAGACGTCAGTTGGCTCAGAAGGTCGGTGACTGTTGAGGCTGGAGTGCCAGGGCAGCAATAAATACCAGCTACAAAAATGGGTAGTGAGGAAGGAGGGGACAACTTCAGCATAAGCAGCTCGTAGGCTTTGGGTTCAGCTTTTGCAAGAGTGACAGAGAAATGTAGGGCTGCACTGGTGTAGATAGCTACCCCTCCACCTCTGGTGGGTTGGTCTTGCCGAGTGAGGGTGAACCCTGGAATAGCGATGGTTGGGTCTGGGAGGTTAGAGTTTAGCCAGGTCTCGGATAGGATGATTATGTCAGGGGCATGGTGGGCGGCTAGAACCTGGAGCTGATCGAGCTTGGGAGCTAGGCTATGAATGTTTAAATGGAGTATGCATAGTCCTCGGGGAAGGGAGCCAGAGTGAGTATTGGTGGTGGCCTTGGCTGAGGGGTTAGGCATGGGGAAGCTGTGACTAGGGGTTGGTGAGGGGCCGGGATTAGGGTGTATATCCCCTGCAGCCAGCAGCAGTAGTAGGGCAAGGGTTAGGTGGTGGCGAAGCATGTAGAGGCGCCATGATTTGGGCAAGCGCCGCTTAGAGGAGGCAGTAGGGGAGGCGGTGTGGAGAAAGTGGGCTCTGCTTTGGTAGAGGGAGACCAGGAGGCAGCCAAAGGAATAGAGTGAGGTGGTGGGGCTCATAGTGAAGCAGGCCCAGAAGGTAGCTGGGAGAGAAGCAGTGGACTTTTGGGGGACATTTGTAGGATGAGTCAGGTCAGTGGAGGGGGGAGGGGATGCAGGGTAGCAACTTAGAGGGGGTGTTAGGAGGGGTAGGAAAAATAGGATGGAGAAGATCAAAAATAAGTATGTTGTTGTTTGTGCCATTATGGCTAAGAGAACAGGGGGCACAGATAGGGAGAGGAGAGAGGGACACGCTACAGTGAGGTAGTATAGAGAGAGAGAGAGGGAGAAGAGGAGCAGTCGCGAGAACCATTAGGTAGATAGTTAGGGGAGAGAAGAGGGGGGTAGTACTTGAAGGAGAGGGATTGAAGCAGGTAGAAAGGGGCGGGGCAAGTAGTGTATTTAATAGGTGGAGTGGGAGTGGGTGGTGGGGGAGGGACAAAGTAGCTCAGAAGAGAGGAAAGAAATAGACCCAGGCTAGCGGCCACTCCGGCAATCCGGCTGGAGGGCTCCACGGGTCGGGTAGCAGCTTGGCTGGCTTCAGCAGGAAAAGCACTCCAATCAGAGGGAGTGGGCTGATCGCCGTTCCAATCAGGGTCTGCCAAAGTGGTAGGCACACCAATCGGAGGAGGCGCAGGGAGCTGGGTGGCTGCGGGAGTTTTAGCAGTGGTTACCTGAGCTGGGGCCCGAGAGGCAGGACCAGAAGGGTGGGAGGAGAGCATCTCTGTGAGTCAGCGGCAGCGGTGCTGATGCTGCTAGGCTCTGTGGGTGCCACTTGGGTTGAGAGACCTGGGAGGGAAACAAGGAAACAGTCCCGATTAAGTAGTTGGGGAAACAATGGAAGGCAGTAGACAGGCTGGGAATTAAAGAGGGGTGGGGGTGAACTTAGGACAAAGGACATGACTTAGCGAGTCAAGAGGTAGAGATTTAGGGAGGCAGAAGTTTAGATGGGGGGGCAGGTTACAAAGATAGAGCTTAGTGCAGGAGTTGAGGGAGGGAAAAAAAGCAGTGAATATGTGGTGCCAGGGAGCGTGAAAGCAGGGATTTGGAGAATTAGGTAGAAGGCAAATGGCAGGCTTGCTTGGAAGATAGAAGAGAGTCAATAGCAGGAAGGAAGCAACACGGGGCAAGGCAGGAGTAGATTAAATTAGCTAGCTAACTAGGTTTGCAGTAGCGAGGGATGCAACTGACTATAATAACTACACAAAAATGCTGTATCACTTCACTTAAGCTGTACTGTAGCAGAGATAATAATTACATTTAAGACAAGCATGGTTTACATTACAGCACTTTTAGGCTATGTAGTATGCCAGCAACATTAGTTAATTACACAGTCCAAAATAGCTCAGAAGAGAGGAAAGAAATAGACCAAGGCTAGCGGCCACTCCGGCAATTCGGCTGGAGGGCTCCACGGGTTGGGTAGGAGCTTGACTGGCTTTGGCAGGAAAGGCGCTCCAATCAGAGGGAGTGGGCTGATCGCCATTCCAATCAGGGGCCGCCAAAGCAGTATGTGCACCAGTCAGAGGAGGCACAGGGAGCTGGGCGGCTGTGGGAATTTTAGCAGTGGTTACCTGAGCTGGGGTCCGAGAGGCAGGACCAGGAGGGCAGGAGGGAAGCATCTGTGTGAGTCGATGACAGTGGCACTGGTGCCGCTAGGCTCCGTGGGTGCTGCTTGGGGCACGGGCAGAACCTGAGCTGGGATCCAAGAGGCAGGACCAGGAGGGTGGGAGGGAAGCATCTGTGCGAGTCGGCGATGGTGGCGCTGGTGCCACTAGGCTCCATGGGTGCCGCTCGGGGCATGGGCTGAACCTGAGCTGGGATCTGTGAGGCAGGACCAGGAGGGCGGAAGGGAAGCGTCTGTGCAAGTTGGCAATGGCGGCACTGGTGCCGCTAGGCTGCGTGGGCGCCTCTCGGGGCATGGGCAGAACAATAAGACAATGCTGGCCGAAAGCTAGTTCTTGGAAGAACTAGTGGTACAAGAATATGTAGTAAAACTTTCCAGCCAAACCCTAAGTTTAGATTTAAAAGTGGTCAGTGTTAGACAATTACTGATTGCTGTTGGAATAGAGTTGAAGAGTACAGTAGCACTGAATGAGAATGATTTCTGACCAAATGTTTTTTCACTTTAGGAATCATAAACTGAGTCTTGCATTGGGACCTTGTCCCAAAGGGGTTAGAGACTTTGGGGAATAGGGACAGAATTGTAGCAGGAACTTACCCCTAGAAACCTTAAATAACAGAGTACCGAGTTTTATCTTAATTCTGTTTTCCAATGAAGGAAGATTGGCATTTCTCAATAGGTCACAACCATGTGTCCTATGAGGAAGGCCTGATACAAATCTTAATGTACCATTATACGTGACTTTGAGTTTAGAGGAATTTTTCATTAGAAGATGAATAAATAAGAATACCATAATCAAGTACCCCCTAATAAGAAACCATGGGTAAGTTGTGCCCTAGATTGTGGGGTAAAAAACTACTTAATTCTGTATAGTCCCCCTAGCCTCTGATGAATAGTTTTTATTAATGTTAAAATATGGGTTTTCAAATGTTAATCTAGAGTCCAAAATAACCCCAAGGTATCTAAAACGGTCAGCTTTCTTTACCATATCCCCATTGAGATCTACAATTGAAGGAAAGGCCCTGTCATGTTTCCTAGAGCTGGAAAATACCATATACTTTGTTTTTTTAACATTCAATATCATTTGTGTGAAAACTAACCAGTTATGAAAAAGTAAATCACTTTGGACAACATCAACAGCAACTACTGGATCACTATTATTGTAATAAATGACAGCATCATCAGCAAATAAAATCATTTGAGACTTAAGGCAGGTTTGGTGGGCAAAATTCATATAAAGTGAAAAAAGAAGGGGACCAAGGATGGAGTCCTCTGGGACTCCACACTTGGTTTTTCTGGGTTGTGATAATAATCAATGGCAGTTTTGTGAGCTCTTTCAGTAAGACAGTTAAACCAATCAGTAACCTCATTAGAAAAGTTAACCTCAGAGAGTGAAGAACAAACCAAACTGTAATTAACGAGGTCGAAGGCCTTGGTGAGGTCCACAAAAATAGCTGCAACAGAGTCCTCTTTATCAAGAGAACTCTCTATGCAGCCAGTGAACCCAACCAATGCTGTCTCAGTACTGTGCTTGAGCTTAAAACCATGTTGAAATTTAAACAGTAAATCATATTTAATCAGGAAATCCATTGATTGATCGAGAACTATTCTCTCAAGTAGTTTTGACAATGGTGGGAGGAGGGAAATTGGCCTATAATTAAACTGATTATCCCTCCCACCACTCTTATAAATGGGTTTTATAATGGCCATCTTCCATACCCTAGGAAATTCACCTGAGCAAAGTGATAGGTTAAATAAATCAGCTATTATGTATACAAGAACATCAATACTATATTTGAGGAACCTAAACTCTAAGTCATCATAACCAATTTTTGGTTTGGGATTATTCTGAAGCACATAGTCCCTAACAATGACAGGGGTAAGTGCTTTAAAGTAAAATTTTGGCTCTGAACTAAGTTCATGGATATCAGGGTGGGATATATTTGAATTAATTTTACCTAGGTATTGTTCTAAATCACCAAAGAAATTATTAAATAATTCTGCTAGTTTTGGGGGTTCTCTTATTAAATTATCACCATCCTTGATAACAAATTCTGTTTCTTTATATCCCTTTCCCATTAAATCATTCAGAAGTTGCCAGGTCATTTGGGGTTACTGGAATATGTAACCTGTTCAGAGAGGAAATAATTTCTTTTAGATTTATGAACCTCCGTTTTACATTTATTTCCTGTTTGTAAATTATTAGATTGGAAGAATCCTGATTTTTTTGAGTACTCTTTCCAGGCTTTATCTCATGATCTCATCAATTTAAGAAGCTCATCATTTACCCATTTGTTCTTACTAGCCCTAATATGCATTCATTTTCTTGGTGCAATTTTATCCATAATAGTGTTAACTAAAAAAGAAAATGAATGTATTCGACTGCTGCTTTTTTTTACAAAACTTGCTCACCCTGGCATGCCTCTGAAAGAGTCAATTGTCACTGTGGAGATTTTTTTTTAACAATCACCATGTCAGACGCTAATTCTACTGATGTTTTTGATTTTGTCAGTGTGTGTGTTGTAAAACATAGAACTTTTACATAAATAGTGTCGTGTCCCACCAAAAAAGCAAAGAAGGCTTTTGCACTGTGATGCAGGGGCAGTACCCTTTGGAGGCTGGCTAAAACTCAAAATAGTCACAAAAATCCAAGTGTGGAGAACATTCAGGGTAGACTGTGATCATACAGTTCAACTGGGGTAATGTAATGTACAAATGCAAGTCCACAACCAAGGCTGTATTAAAAAAAAAGTCCTGTGTGTGAGACTTTGACACATGATTACTGTGAGACTGACTCCTAGGCGAGATTGCCAGCAACTGGACTTCACTGACATGCAATAGTTAATAATAATGAGTAGATACTTAAAATACAAAACACTTTAAGGTAGTTTAATCTTTGATTAGTTTGCATACTCATTAATAAGACCATCCCTGTGCAGAGTCCTACATGTCTGTAGAACTCAGTGGTATCTGAAAGGTTCACACATAAACTGTCAGGTGTGTTAGCGTAATACAAGAAACTAACTATACAGCCAAATCAAAACAGCCCTTGCACAGATCTTTGGGGGGGGGGGATCCTACTTATACAGCCAGATGAAAACAACCCTAGCACAGAATGGGGCGGGGGCTGAAGAACCTACCTATACAGCCAGATCAAAACAGCCCCAGTACAGAACATGGGGGGGACCTACCTATACAGCCACATCAAAACAGCCCCAGCACAGAACATGGGGGGGACCTACCTATACAGCCAGATCAAAACAGCCCCAGCACAGAACATGGGGTGGGGGGAGGAGAACCTACTATACAGCCAGATCAAAACAGCCCTAGCCAGAGAATATGGGGAGGGGGGAAGCTTCCATGACAACACTCAGTTACTCAGTATCCACTAACTGTAAAACAAAACATAAACATTCCTTTATAAGCACTCAAAAGCTGTGGATTCAGTTTCAGATCTTTTTTTCCCATTATTTTTTCTGCTGTTATGTGATGTAAGTGGTTCATATAAAAAGAGTGTGGTACTGCATTCACTCACTCCCGACACAATACTTTGCTGCTGCCCCTGAGGTCCTAGGTTTAGCAGCACTGCAGAATTCGTTCATACCTATCAAATTACTTTCAAGCTGCTCTGTGCGTAGTCAAAAAAAAAAATGTTTTGGAGGGGGTTTGAAGAATTGCACCTGCCTTGTTCATGATGTGGGTTTAAAAAGGCTGTGTTGAAAAGATGGGGTCTGAATCTGGAAAAATATCGGTAGTAAATTTATAAGAAAACATTGAAGGATTTAAACATTGCTTCATAACTTTGTTTTTTGAGATTTTAACCCCAAAGTTTCTACATAGTCTTCTTATTGCCACACCTCATGAACCTCGTAGGGGAAAATGTTTAAATATCAGCTGAAGCATCATTTATCACCACAAGTGTGAAAATACATTTTGCCCAGGACTTGAGAAGTTTCACAGGCATCAAAGGATGTCAAGGGTCAGGATGTCTGAATTATTAGAACTTCTTGTGAAGTTGCTCTAACAAGTCAGCTGCTCCTTTGCAAAGGAAGAGGTGTCACTGGTGAGTGACAGAGCTGGTAGCAGAACTGCAAGGAGTTAACTTGTAGACAGTCAGCTAACTTCAGTGGAACAGGCTGAGTAGGGCAGCTTGGGTGGGCTGTCAAAGGAGTCTTGTGTTTTTTTTTTGTAGCATAGCTGGGACCAGGACTTCAAGGGGTTAACTTGCAGACAGTCGGCTAACTCCAGTTGGCATTGATGCTGATACCCCCCCTTCTTTCTCCAGGTACCTACAGTAAACATACAAATTGAGGCTTGTTCCATACCTCCCACATCTGAGCTTGTAGCTCCATTTCATCATGTGTCCCATGTGTGTTAAGGGACAGCGTCTCACATTTTCTCACATTTTGGATATCCAATGTGCCCCACATTTCAGTGAGTGACAGAACATTGTGAGGCATAGCTTGTCATGAAGCTAAGTTCTCAAAATCCACAGGAAGCATTGGGAGGTCCACTGCTTTGCTGAATGTTGCACAGTTAACCAGGGGTAGTGGTGGGATTCGAACCTGAAACCTCCACAGTCATTGACTCCAGGTTCACTGTTTTTGCACTAGAAATTGTATGGTGTCCCAGCACCACCAGTGACTCTCTTTCAGTTAAATGCATAGGACTTATTTTTAGATGTTGTGGGGGGGGGGGGTTACCCTGACTAGCCCAGTTCAGCATACCACTCAACTGTCACACATTATGAGGTATGTCACTCATTTTACCTCTCAGAAACCCTCTGACTCACATGGGGAAGGCAATATTCCACATTGCTCAATGAGATTTTAAAGCAAAAATTCATAATAATCTATAATGCGCTGTAATTGGTGCCAGGCCCAGATGGCATCCACCCCAGGGTACTGAAGGAGCTGGCAGAGGTCCTTGCAGGACCTTTGGCAGACCTATTTAATGCCTCACTACATTGTGTACCTCAGGACTGGAGGATGGCTCATGTGGTGCCCCTCCACAAGAGTGGCCCCAAGGATGAACCGGGAAACTACAGACCAGTGAGCCTCACATCCATCTTGGGTAAGCTAATGGAGACTATCCTGAAGGAGAGGCTGGTGGCCCTCCTAGATGCCAAAGGACTACAGGACAGCAGACAGCATGGCTTCATACGTGGCAGATCCTGCCAAACCAACCTGGTTGAGTTCTATGACTGGGTAACTAGGCAACTGGACAGGGGCCATGCAGTGGATGTCCCGTATCTGGACTTCAGTAAGGCATTTGACTCAGTGCCACATGGAAGGCTGGGAAGGAAGTTAGTAGGCACAGGGACAGGTGCAAAGCTGGTGAGATGGGTAGGAAACTGGCTGCAGGGAAGGCAACAGAGGGTGGTGGTGGTGGTGGGTGGGGAGCTCTCACACCCAAGGGCAGTGATGAGCGGTGTTCCACAGGGCTTGGTGTTGGGACCAGTGTTATTTGGGATATTCATTGCAGACATATCATGGGACATCAAGAGCAAGATCAGTCTGTTTGCTGATGATACCAAGGTAGGCGCGGTGGTGGATGACCTAGGGGGATGGCAGGGGTTGCAGGATGATCTGACAAAGCTTGAAACCTGGTCAGACACCTGGCAACTGGGCTTTGATGCCAAAAAGTGCAAGGTGCTGCATTTTGGGATGAAGAACCCAAGGAGGAGTTACCAGCTAGGGGGAGTGCAGCTAGCCCAGACAGAGGAGGAGAAGGATCTGGGTGTGCTCATTACAGGTCAATGAACAACTAGGCACAATGTAGGAAGGCAGCTGCAAAGGCCAACAAAATGCTGGGTTGTATTGCAAGGTATATCCTCGAGGAGGGAGGAGGTGATTCTGCCACTGTATAGGTCATTAGACCACACCTGGAGTATTGCGTGCAGTACTGGCATCCGTATCTGAAGAGGGACATTAAGTTACTGGAGGGGGTGCAGTGCAGAGTGATAAAGATGATCAAGGGGCTGGGGGACTTATCATACGAGAGGAGATTGAAGGAGTTGAACATGTACTCACTGGAGGAGAGGAGAGGAGAGACAGGGGTGACATGATTGAAACCTTTAAATACATGAAAGGAATAAACAAGACAGGTACAGAGGGGCTGTTCAAAGTAAGGGAGGGGAGGGACACCAGGGGCCATGATATGAGACTGGAGTGAGGAAGGTTCAGGAGGGAGATGAGGAGACACTTTTTTACAGAGAGGCTGGTGGCTGGGTGGAATGCGTTACCTGATGAAGTGGTATGCAGTAGAACAGTGGACTGCTTCAAACAAGGATGGGACAGGACAAGGGGGAGGGTTAATGAAGGGGAAGGGTGGAAGGAAGGGGCAGCTGCAGAATAAGGGGTGCTAGCTGCACATTCGAGCAGACTTAATAGACCTCTAGGCCTTTATCTGCTGGAAAATTTCGTATGTTCGTATGTTCATATTAGTGCACTTGTTTCCATTGGGTTTTGAGCTTACAGTCTCATGTTTGATCATATGTCACTGAGAGGTATGCAGCTTAGATGTATTATCTCCCTTTCAGTGGGTTCCTGCTTTTGCCTGAATAAAAGAAGAAGAAACCCAGTTCATAAGATGCAGAATAAGTTGGAGGGGGCAGATAAGAAATCTCACTTTTAAGAAGTCAGGCAACACTTTCTCTGGCTATTGCTCTAGTATCTGTTTTTTTTTTTTTTCCAAAGATCACTCAGTGTGCATTAGAAAGAGTTTTACAAAAGCAGCAGCAGCTGACAAAGGACTTCGTATAGTTTCCATTTCTAAGATGCTCTGACAAGCCAGTAGCAGAGCTGGCACCACCAATGACCCTCTTTTAATTACATGCATAGGACTTATTTTTGGATTTTTTTGGGGGGGGATTATTTACCCCGAATTGCCCAGCTCCGCATACCTCTCAACTGTCACACATTATTAAAGTTTCCATTTCTAAGATGTTCTGACAAGCCATTAGCAGAACTGAGACCAGAACTGCAAAAGATTAACTGCAGACAAGGCTAATCAAGAGACAGCTCAAGTTAGAGCTGCCAGAAATGCAATCAACTCTGTAGTGGGTGTCATGAACCCACTCCTGAGGGTCAGGTCCACTGAGCTCACAGTGCCCACCCCTAAGTGCAATCCATGACAGGGAGGGGGAAAACAGGGATACCCTCCCTGTGTCCTTCTAGAATGCTCACCGAGGTCACAACTGAACACCCACCATGAGGCCCCAGGGCTCCCTCTTTACTCTGGATAAGGGTACAATACCAGTCTCAGGTCTTGTAGCCAAATGAGAACCCTTTTCTTGGTTATTACACAAAGGGGGAAAATCCAGGTGTTACAATTTCTTTGTGGTAGCCTTGTAACCCTGATTTTGTCTTCTCCCATGGGCATGCAATAACCTGGTTCAGATCCCTACAGACTCTTCTTTGAGACTTTCATATTCTCTCTATCTTTACCCAGATTTCCCTGTACAGCCCCTTGTTCAATTGGTAGCTTATAGTGACACCCCTTAGCAATAACAGTTTAGTCACAGATTATTATTAAATGTCCCACAACCACACACAACATGACAAATCTTGCTCAGGCAGGTTTCTTTAAAATGAATGTTACTAAAATACTTAATTAATAATCATACAGTTACAACTAAAAGTTTTAGAAAATTTGTTCACAGAATAACACAAATAAAAGTGGAAAATATACATAAAACAAACGCACTGCAAACTTGTATCTAATTTCTACCTTAAGTTCGTAGTGAATTGAAATCCAGAAGAATAAGTGCAGTCTCTGGTTCTTAGTCTGTCTCTGTTTTGTGACAGTCTTGCTTCTTGTGTGTCAGAAGAGTGTCCTTTGAATAGTGAGCCGACCAATACTCTGTGGAGGGTCTTAAATAGGGATGGCTGTCCCTGTCTGTGGATAGCTAGTGGCATTATTTTTGTTAGGCCAGTTGATGTCACTCTTGCTTTTTCCAGATTCTAAGGAATTATTATTTATTTCCTTATTTGGGTTCTCATATCACTACTTCCTTGCACATTATTAACATTTTCAGAATTAGTGCCTTTGAAGTCCCACTGCCCTACAATATAACACTTGTAAGACAATTCAAACCAGCCTGTTAGGAAGGGCTATTTACTAGACCCTGTTTCCCACGCATCCTGCCTTTGACGTGGAAGAGTTTTATGATCCTAGGGGATGTTTTCTATCTCCTGACAATTTTATGACCCTCTCCCTTTTACTAGCTGACTAGGGAAATCCCCTTTGAAAATGTAATTTTCAGCTTCCTGGCTAGTAGCTGTTTTCCTGGGTCACATATGAATGTCACATATTTTGCAAGACCATTTTCACTCTTTCTGTGACCTTTCAGTAACACTGGACATTTTCTTGTGGCATTTAACATACACAAAATCACATCAAAAAGAATATACAGAAATAGATCTGCAAATAATGACAGTTGGCTAGCTTGCCACAGTGGGCACATTCTGTTTCATGCTACACTTTTTTCAAGAGTAGATTTCTCTATAAAACAGCCCTCATTTTTAGAAAACACTTACATTGTGAAAATCAGTGGAGTTAGCATATGCATAAAGCAATTTACCCTATATGCCCCCAAAATGACTCAGAACAATTACTGCTTAAGCTGTGTTTCAATAGGAGCCAAAGCAATTACTTCCTGAAGCTCTCTGTTAAAAGGGTTCTGTAGTGCAGACAGGTTGACAGGAAATGAAGGAGAAGGCAGACAGAAACAGACCACAGCTTTAAATGAGATAACCTTGACCAGAGCACTGATGTATGTCCACTTCAAAGTATTCAGGGGAAGAACACAGTCATCGTATCCTGTCAGTCCCCTCTCTCTCTCTCTCTCTGTCACTCTCCTAGTGATCCCAAAACATCTGCAGGGCTCCACCCATACAGCCATAAAAAGGCAAGGTACTCCTGGTGCCCCTACCCTTGATACATGTGCCTTTTGAGAGAATTGCAATGGATGTGGTTGGCCCCTTAGACAAAAGTAAAAAGGGTAATTGATTCATTTTGGTAGTATGTGACTATGCTACTCGATACCCAGAGGCAGTTCCTATGTGTACTGTCACAGCCCCAAAAGTGGCAGCAGCTCTTGCTAAAAATTTCAGCAGGGTGGGCATACCAAAAGAGATTATTACTGATCAGGGTAATAATTTTGGTGTTGCATTGCTGAAGGAGTTGTACCAATTACTAAGTATCATTGCCATAAGAACCTCCCCTTATCACCCTCAGACAGATGGTCTTGTTGATCATTAATCAAACCCTAAAATGTATGTGTAAAAGGTTTGTAAAATGGGAAGAGAAAGACTGGGATCAATACTTACCTTACCTTGTTTTTGCTTGCAGAAAAGGGCCACAGGAATCAATAGGTTTTTCACCATTTGAAATGTTGTATGGTAGACAATCTAGAGTGCCACTAAATGTAATAAAAGAAACATGGGAAGATAATCCTGGTCAGAAAAAATCCATTTATATGTATCCTGAGAAAGAAGCTAGCAAAATATGTTGAAATTGCCCATAGTAATCAGGAAGCAGCTCAAAACCAGCAGAAGGTGTATTACGACCATGGGATAAAAGAAAAAGTCTTTGAGCCAGGTGAAAAGGTCTTGCTACTGTTACCCACTACAAAGAATCAACTGTTAATGAAGTGGCAAGACCTTATAAGGTGTTTAGATGTAAAGGCACAGTTAACTATGAGATTGAGACCCCTGGTAGGAAACATCCTACTAAAATACACCACGTTAACCTCCTGAAAAAATGGGTTGAAAAAGCACCACATGCTACTTTGCTTGTTTTATCAGAGACTGATAAAGAAGATTGAGTACCTAGAGGCCAGAGGGGCACAGGACCCAAGGCAGCATGGATTCACAGCGGGAAGGTCATGCCAGATGAATCTAATAGACTTCTTTGACTGGGTGACCAAAGTAGTAGATCAGGGAGGGGCTGTGGACATGGCCTACTTAGACTTTAGCAAGGCATTTGACTCAGTCCCACACAAAAGATTAATATACAAGTTAGCCAGCCTGGGAGTGGGTCCCAAGATGATAGCCTGGGTAAAGAATTGGCTGGAGAATAGGACACAGAGAGTAATAGCAAATGGAGTCCACTCTGAAGAAAGGGGGTTACTAGTGGGTACTGCAGGGTTCAGTATTAGGACTGGTCCTCTTCAATGTCTTTATAAGTGACATTGCAGAGGGACTGGAAGGAAAGTATGACTTTGCAGATGACACAAAGATCTGCAACAGAGTTGATGCACAAGGTAGGGTGGAAAGGATGAGAAGGGACTTGGCAAGGTTAGAGGAATGGTCAAATGTATGGCAGCTTAGATTCAATGCTAAGAAGTGTAGGGTAATGCACCTGGGAAACAAAACCCAGGGAAGAGTACACAGTGGGGTGAGATACTAACAACAACAAAAATGGAAAGGACCTGGGGGTAGTCATATCAGATGACTTAAAGGTGGGCAAGCAATGTGAGAGGGCAGTAAGGAGGGCTGGGGGGATACTGGGATGCATAGGGAGAGGAATCACCAGTAGAAAACAGAAAGTTGTTATCCCTCTGCACAGACAGCTGGTGAGACCCCATCTGGAGTACTGTGTGCAGTTCTGGAGACCCAATCTCCGCAAGGACATAGACAAGATGGAAGCTGTCCAGAGGAGGGCAACTAAAATGGAGCAGGGTCTGCACAAGAAGACATATATGAAGAGAGACTAAAGGAGCTTAATATGTATAGCCTCGAGGAAAGGAGGGAGAGGGGGGACATGATAGAAACTTTCAAGTACCTTAAGGAATCAACAAAGTCCAAATGGTAGCATATTTCAAAAAGAGGTGTGCAAGAACAAGGGCACAATTTGAAGATGGGGGTGGCTCAGAGGTAATGTAAGAGTATTTTTTTCACAGAGGGTTGTGGATGCATGGAACGGCCTTCCGGAGGAGGTTAGGAGTCAAAAACAGTGGTTGAATTCAAGCATGCATGGGACAGTCATAAGGCAATTCTAGGGGGTGGGGGTAGAAAGAAGTAGGCTGCTGGTTAACTAGGATCTGCAGCTTATCCATTAGGTAGGGAAATGGGCAGACTGGGTGGGCCAAGCAGTCCTTATCTGCCATCAAATTCTATGTTTCTATGTTTCTACAGTATGTTATGACAGACTGGAACAAACTGTAACTGCTGATGCTGTAAAGGTGGATGTTTCCTTAACCTCTGAACAAACCACAGAAATTCATAACTTACTAAAGACATTTAACAGTAGATTTACCACAGTGCCAGGCCAAGCAAAAGGGTCCGAGCATGTACTAATGACAGGGAATGCACACCCTATCATACAAAAGACATACAGATTACCAGAGTGGTTAAGAGCAGACGTGGTTAAGGTAATATAAAAAATGAAATAATTGGGTATCATAGAGGAGTCAAGAAGTGCTTGGTCATCACCAGTGGTGACTGTAAATGAAGAAGGGGTATAAGAATCTGCCTTGATTTTAGGAAACTTAATCAAGGGTCAGAATTTGACAGTTATCCTATGCCCAGAATAGATGATTTGGTGGACAGATTGGGGAATGCCAAGTACATCAGTACCCTCGATCTCACCAAGGGTTACTGGCAAATTCCCCTAGCTAAAAATTCAGGGACAAAACTGCATTTGCCACTCCACTATTGGATTCTATCAGTTCACCATCATGCCATTTGGTTTACATGGTACACCTACTACATTCCAGTGGTCCATGGATGTAATTTTATCCATTCACACTGGTTATTGTGCTGCGTACCTGGATGATGTTGTGGTGTACAGTCCAGACTGGAAAAGCCACCTGGAACAGTTATGAGCAGTAATCCAATCTATCAAAAAGGCAGGTATGACAATTCCTACCAAATATGCATTGGGCATGCAGGAAACCAGATATTTGGGCTATGGCTTGGGAAATGAAGAAATAAAACCAGAGATTTCTAAGATAGAAGCGATAGCTAGCAGTCCTATCCCTAAAACAAAGAAACATGTCAGGTCACTTTTAGGGCTGGCAGGTTATTATCAGAGATTTGTTCCCAACTTTGCCTAGTTAGCTACTCCCCTCACTGAACTCATGAAGAAACAGTTCCCAAATAATGTGAAATGGACTCCAGAGTGGGATGAGGCTTTTTGAGCCATTAAGGCTGCATCATGTTCAGCCCCTGTTTTACAAAGCCCAGACTTTGAGAAACAATTTTTGTTACAGCAGATGCATCAGAGGTACAGTAGGTGCATTCCTGAGTCAACTAAACATAGGAAGGAACATTCCATTCTATATATCAGTAGGAAGTTGCATGACAGAGAGAAAAGGTACTCCACCATTGAAAAGGAATACCTTGGGGCAAAGTAGGTCATGGAGTCCCTTAAGTTTAATTTTCTAGGAGCTGACTTTGTACTTATAACAGATTATAACCCTCTCTGTTGGCTTAACCAAATGAAGGATAAAAATTCCTGAATCACACAGTGATATCTGGTACTACAGCCATTTACAAATCTGGGAAAGAGAGTCAATTCTAATTTTATGTCAAGATATGGATCAGGAATTGAGAATTCCAAAGATTGAAAAAACAAGATGTGTGAGTTTAAACTTTTATAGTTGCTATACTGCATATGCACCAAACTGTAAAGGTTATAAGCTAATGTTAGAAGAGAATTAATAGAAAGTTTTGGAAACCTGTTTTTTAAAACAGGTTCCCTCTTAAAGAGGGGGATATATAACAATTTTGAATAAAGCCCTGTCCCATTTGTTATGCAGAAAGAGTTAAATGCAAGGATCTGTTCTATCCTCTTCTTTTCTGTCTCTTGCCTGTCTGGTTGTGCAACCGAATGTTCTCATGAGACCTAGGAACTGATCACTCTGACGGTTTCGTGATTCTCCACCTCTTGCTGTATGTCTGCCTTTACTTGATGTTTCTGTCTTTTCTTCCCCCTTGCATATCTGTGGTTATAAAATATATGTGAATTTTTGTGTGAAACTGTAAATGAAACTGGGATCCCTTGGTTTGAAACTGTATATAGTTATAATGTTGAAATGATTGCAAAAAGTTATTTGGAATTTAGGGGGTTAACTTGAGATGCAGTCTGAGCTCCTCTCAGGCTTGTTTGCTGACTGTTTTGCAGAGCTGTCAGCAGGAGGCCAGCTTGGGACTCTGTTCTGTTTGAAAGCCTGCTCTGCACCGAAACTGACAAGAACATTTTCTGAGAAACAGGATGTTCTCCTAAGGAATTACCAGGTAAAGACTTATAAAAAGAATAGCAATGCTTTTGGTAGAGAGAGAGCGAGAGAGTGAGAGACTAAGACTGAAACTTGGAAATAGAGATACCCTCAGATGAAGGACTTTGTTTTCTCTGTTTGTACTACCTTTTGTAAATAGCTATACTCAACAATTTTTATTTTTTTATTTTACTGTTAATAATAAAATGCTACTTGTGAATGTTATTACTGCTCCTGGTTTTTCTATGCTTCCTGACCTGTGCCTCAATGACACTCTTGAGCTACACTCTTGGGGTTTATGGATTATCACACATCTTTGGTGTATGAAAAATCCTCATAATTTTAGCTGCTGTCCTCTGATATGTACCTGAAGTGAAATAACAGACATTTAGAGCAACAGGGACGAAAGCAGCCCCAGACAAGTAAACATTCCCTTCAGTATTTGGGCAAGAGCTCCCCAAAAATGTGCCAAAACTGGGCAACCCCAAAGATGCATACCTTAGCCACACTGGGCTCTCCGCATGTTCACTAGCACCTGATGGCCTGCTTTCCTATGTAATGCATCTGGATTGTGGGGGTTCTAAAAAAGCGAGTCCCACATTTCCAGGTGCACTTTTTAAGGAAACGTACCATGGATAACTTGTAGGATGGTAACATACATTTAAGTCATTGTTTCTCCTCAAAGATCACTTATAAGTTCTCAGTCCATTTGTGTAGGATTGTGGTTGAGGAGTCCTTCAACTGATCCCTCAGGATGGCATAGAGCTAGCCTACTAAATGTGTTCTCATTCCCCCTTGCTGGTAAACTTGGAGCTGTGCAGTGAGCTCATGTGGTGGGTCAGGTAGCTGTTTGCACTTTGGGCAGTGGGTTGCAATTGTAGACCATATTTGCAAGTAGTGAAAGTGATCTATGGGTGGGAGAGAATATTTATTTCACAGCTCCTGGAATGAAAGTATCCCTCTAGTATCCAAAGGTTGATGTAGATAGATAAGCCCCGGTTCTAGTCCTGTGTCATAGGAATGGGTCAATTCTAGTAAGGGGATTAGTATGGTCATACGTTAAATCATACAGAAGAGGGGCAGAATGACATAGAAACATAGACTTTGATGGCAGATATGGACTGCTTGGCCCACCTAGTCTGCCCATTTCCCTACCTACAGGATAAGCTGCAGATCCTAGTTAACGAACAGCCTATTTCTTCCTACCCCCCACAAGAATTGACTTATGTCTGTCCCATGCATTCTTGAATTCTCCCAGTTTTAGACTCCACAACCTCTTCAGGAAGGCTGTTCCATGCATCCACTACCCTCTCTGTGAAAAAATACTTCCTCACATTGCCCCTGAGCCGTCCCCCCTCTATCTTAAAATTGTGTCCCCTTGTTCTTGCACCTCTCTTTTTCTGAAAGATGCTACCCTCTTGGACTTTGCTGATTCCACTGAGGTACTTAAAAGTTTCTATCATGTCCCCCCTCTCCCTCCTTTAGTCTCTCCTCATATGGCTTCTCTTGCAGACCATGTGCCATTTTAGTTGCCCTCCTCCAGACTGCCTTCATCCTGTCTATGTCCTTGCGGAGATGGGGTCTCCAGAACTGGACGCAGTACTCCAGATGGGGTCTCACCAACTGTCTGTACAGAGGATAACAACTTCCTGTTTTCTGCTGGTGATGCCTCTCCTATACATCCCAGTATTCCCCAGCCCTCCCTACTGCCTTTCTCACATTGCTTGCTAACCTTAAGGTCATCTGATATGGTTACCCCAGGTCCCTTTCCATTTTTGTTGTTGTTACTACCTCCCCCTCCATTGTGTAATCTTCCCCTGGGTATTTGTTTCCCAGGTACATTATTTTGCACTTCTTTGCATTGAATCCAAGCTGCCATACTTCTGACCATTCCTCCAACCTTGCCAAGTTCCTTCTCATCCTTTCCATGCCTCCTTGTGTATCAACCCTGTTGCAGATCTTTGTGTCATCTGCAAAGAGGCATATTTTTCCTTCCAGTCCCTCTGCAATGTCACTTATAAAGACATTAAAAAGGACTGGACTGAGTACTGAACTCCACTAGTAACCCCTCTTTCTTCAGAGTGAACTCCATTTACAATTACCTTCTGTGTCCTGTTGTCCAGCCAATGTTTTACCCAGGCTACCACCCTGGGATCCACTCCCAGGCTGGTTAATTTGATTATTAATCTTTTGTGTGGGACTGTGTCAAATGCCTTGCTAAAGTCTAGGTAGACCATGTCCACAGTCCCTCCCTGGTCTACTGCTTTGGTCACCCAGTCAAAAAAATCAATTAGATTTGTCTGACATGACCTTCCCGCTGTGAACCCATGCTGCCTTGGGTCCTGTGCTCCACTTTCCTCTAGGTACTCAACAATTCTTATCTTCAGAAGTGATTCCATCATTTTCCCTACCACAGAGGTCAAACTGACAGTTCTGTAGTTTCCTGCCTCTGTCTTGCTCCCACTTTTGTGAAGGGGAATTACATCCACCTTCCTCCAGTCCTCAGGTACCACACCATCCTCCCATGATTTGCTAAAAAGAGTAGTCAGTGGTGTCACTAGTTCTCCCCCTTAATTCTTTAGAATTCTGGGGTGAATTCCATCAGGCCTCATTGCTTTGTCCACCTTCAGTTTTAGGTGTTCTTTTATAACCCTTTTGTTCTGTGAAAGGACTGGGATCACCCCCCCTATCGAGAGTGCTTTTGTTGATTGGATTAGGCACCTCCCCCTCCTCCTCTTTTGTGAATACTGAGCAGAAGTATTCATTTAGTATCCCTGCTTTTTCACTGTCCCCCTCTGCCCACCCACCGTCCTTTCTATTAAGCCTCACTATTCCTCCCTTTGTTTTTCTACGCTCCCTAATGTACCTATAAAAGATTTTATCCCCCTTCTTAACCGAGTTGGCTATCTTTTCCTCAGTTTGGGCCTTTGCTTTTCTGACTTCCCTGCCTGCTTCATTCTGCCTTAACTGGTACAGCTCTCTGTCCTGCTCCTTCTGTGTTTCCTTATACTTTCTAAATGCTATCTTTTTCTCCCTAACCTCCCCCGCCACCTCTTTTGAGAACCATAGTGGCTTTTTCTATCATTTTGATTTTTTTGTTTGCTTCACCCAAAGGCTTCTTGCCTCTGTGATGGCAGTTTTGATGTTTCCCCATTGTTGCTCCACCCCTCCTTCTAGCCTGTTTGCTAATGCTTTTCTAATGCAGTCTCCCATCTTGCCAAAGTCAGCCCTCCTGAAGTCCAGTGCCCTCACTTTTGTATGGCTTGACTCTGTAGCTGAGTTTATCATGAACCACACTGTTTGGTGGTCACTTGTTCCCAGATGGCTACCCACTTCTAGAATCTGAGATCCTCTCACTTTCCCCATTTGAGAGTACGAGGTCTAAGATTGCTCCCTCATGAGTGGGTTCCAAAACTAGCTGTCTGAGGCATGTCACCTGTAGGGCATTGAGAATGGCCCTGCTTTTGGATGTGGCTGCAGCAAAGGTGCTCCAGTTAACATCTGGCATATTCAGGCCCCCATCAACAGTATCTCCCCTTCCCCTGCCATTCTAAGTATGCCTTCTATCATATCCTTGCCCATTCCCTCTCCCTGACATGGGTGTCTGTATACAACCCCTGTGCAGATTGTGGTGCCATTTCCAGTCTCTAAGGTGACCCACAGTGCCTTCTCTCCTTCCTGTTTACTTTTTTGTTCCATTGCTTTTATCCCTTCCCTTATATAGAGAGCTACTCCTCCCCCCTTCTGCCCTCCCTGTCTCTCCTGTAGATTGTGTACCCTGGTATGTTAACATCCCAGTCATGGTTCTCTGCATACCATGTTTCTGTGACTGCTACAATATCCAGGCATCCCTCTTCCATCAAGGCCACAAGTTCAGGGAGCTTGTTGCTCAGACTACGGGTACTGGTATTCATTACCCCTTCATTTCTTGGAGGAGGAGACCAACATGTGTCTGTCTGTCTGTCTGTCTGTGTTTGTCTCTGTCAAGGTTCAAGGTTCAAGGTTCAAGGTTCAATGTTTATTGTTCAGCAATCAAGCCTTTACAACATGCTAAAAACATAAAATTATATACAAAAAAAGAAAATATTAAAATCTAATACTGCATTTAAGCTTTTGACACTTAAAGATCCATCAACAAGTTAATTATCATAGGCAGAGAGACGTTTTTCTTTATATTTCATCACCTGATAGAGAGAAAACTTGAAACCATCTTAGCCTCCTCCACTGTCTGAGGATGTAGAAGTATAACTAGAATATCATATTTTGCATTCACATATTTGATAAGAAAATCATTTAGCAAGTTAAACCGTGGAGTTTTATATAAAGGGCATTGTACCGTAATATGATATAGATCTTCTTGAAAACCCTTATTACATCTACATAGCTCCAAGCCTGAGCTGGGAGGAGTTATCTTATTAAAGAAAACATGTTTAGAACAAATGATTCCCAGTCTTGCCCAAGTAATGATTTTTCTTTCTAACGGGGTCAACCCAAGGGTTTTAAAATACTTCTCCATAAATACATCGATCTTATTTTGAGCAAACCAACTGGCCTGTCGTTGAGCTCTAAGAAGATCCATTTGCTTTTTGTAGGCAAGCCTAAATATTTTCTTTTTAACATACTCCTTAAATACATGAGATATTGATATTGATTTCTCCCAATCTGTCCAAAGATGAATCATATTAACACTGCCCAAAATGCGTTGGATATTTTTAACCCAGGGAGACCTAAAGTTTTGTTTATGCCAAGAGAGTTTTTCTCTTAGACATAATAAAGGCATAAGACTGGTCTGTTGATTAATAGTTTTTAACCAATAACTCATAAGACGTATATCGATTATTGTAGCAATAGGCACTCTACCTAATTCTGCCCTTGCTATAACATTAGAAGTAGCAAGTGGAACCTGCAATAGAGATTTGTAATAGAGAGACAGTGGGGTCTCCAGCCATAAAGGGACGTTATTGTTCCAGACCTCCGCATCGTATATAAGATTAGGATTGATTTTGGCCTCTCCAGCAGTCAATGCTGGGGAGACCAAATATCCTGCATATTTCCTACCAAAACATAAGAGGGCCTTAACAATCAGTTTTGCCCTTATCACTTGTCCCCTCCAATGCTCTGTCCAATTTCCATTCAAAACAAACTTCACCCCAAAATATGTATAAGAGGATACCACCTCTATAAGTTCGTTATCTAAATAAATCCTTGGTTTAATTTGGTATCCCTGTGAAGGTGCAAAGGTCAACAGCTTAGTTTTTTTCATATTTATTATTAAATCCAAATGTTTACATTTAGAGCAAAATTGATTTATTTTATTTTGTAAACCTTGAACAGATAAGGCAAAAATAATCAAGTCGTCTGCATAAGCCAGACAATGTACTGGAATATTCTTAATTCTGGGGGAATCAAGAGTGTCTATATCTTTCTAAGTCAAAAGAGAATCAATATACAGATTGAAAAGAAGGGGAGCCAAAAGGCATCCCTGTTTAACTCCTGAGGTTGTACTGAAATAATCAGAGATATTGCCCTTATTATCATATCTGATAGCCGATTTTGTATATGAATATAACCTAATAATAGGGGATAATAAATTTAAGGGTACATGCCTGTTTAGTAATATCTCCCATAACTTAGCTCTATTAACCAAGTCAAATGCTGCAGAAAAGTCTACAAACACAGCATACAACTTCATTTTACGGAATGATCTATATTTTTCTATCAAATGGGCTAAGATGTAGATATTATCTATCATAGAAAAATCCTATGAAAGCCTGCTTGAAACATCGATAAAGGGGAATTTACAGTTACCCAATCCTGTAATTTATGCAATATAATTTTAGCAAAGATTTTTCCACTGATGTCAATAAGACTGATTGGGCGATAATTAGATGGCAAGTGGAGCTGACCCTTTTTATGGATTGGAACTATTATATTTCTTGTCCAAGAAAATGGAATAAATCTCTCTTTTAGACAGATATTAAAAAAAATTGTGAAAAAAAAACTACCCAATAATTTAAATGCCCCTTATAAACTTCTCCCGGTATCAAGTCAGGTCCAGGTGCTTTATTATTTGATAAATTCACAATGGCTTCTTCCACCTCTCCAAATGAAAACACTAACGATGTGTATTCCCCCTCAATATTAAAATTATCTGTCACATCATCACCATTGGTAAGATGTCTATTAAATAATAAATTATAATAAGATATCCAAGTTTCCTTGGAGATATATATGGGAGGTCTAGAATTCTGATCAACTAAAGCCCAAAATAGCCTAGTATCGCCCTCCTTAATAACTCAGTACATTACTCCCCATTGTTTTTCAATAAATTCTCTTTTTTTCTGGAGGAGAAATTCTTTATACTCCCTTTGCATTTTATTTAGATTTAAAATTGCCATTTTACTTGGATTTTTTTTAGTCTGCCTAATGGCCCTCATCAAATTTCTTTTCTCTCTCCTACAATGCTCATCAAACCAGGATACTAACTGAGGCTTAACACTATTAGCTGAATAAATCAGTGTCTTAATTTGTTGATACCCTAAGTTTAATAACTCACTAATCCTTTCACCTTTGGAACCAGTATGTACCTGCTGAAATAAATCAACAAAAATAGAAGAGTATAAGAGGTTCCAAACTCCTTGCATTGACTCATTATTCAATCTTAACCTCTTTTTCCCACTAATCTCAATATCTGCCAAACGGTTATTTAAGGGGGGAATATTACTATCAGAGATCCTAAAGTCCAACAAAATTGCTGCATGATCACTTTCTGTTCTCATAGCCACATGTAGTCTCCTGCAAAGATGATAACTAAGGGGAGAGCATAATATAAAATCAATTACACTCTTACCAGCTGGGGAAAAAATAGTACTTTCTCCCCGTCGGTCCCCTTCTAATCTCCCATTAAGAATCAGGAGATTATTATCTGTAATAAAAGTTTGAAAACGTCTCCCTGCCTCATTAACAGTCATATCAGTTGTATTTCTTTTTTCCAAATCTGCCATATATAATAGTTCTTGTAACAGTGATAAATTATCAAACTCTGCAATCCTAGCATTAAAATCCCCTGCTAAAAGGACAGTATCTATCCAATTTGACTGTATCATTAAATCTATTTCCATCAATAATTTGGACCAGAAATCATATGTTGAATAGGTGTGAAAACCTGGTGGAATATAAATGTTTACAATCAGGACTATACAAAGATCCCAGGTAACCACTACCATAAGAATCTCGGGAGTGGGGGAATAGCTTTTAATTACCCTTAATCCCTCCCTAATTTTAATCATAGTAACCAAACCTCCTTTATTTCTCCCATGCTTTTTTCCTTTAGTTGCTGGAACAAAACTAGTTTCATATCCATTCAAATAAGGAAATGTTAAGACCCATGTCTCCTGGAAAATAATCACTTCATGTCATAGAAACATAGAAACATAGAATTTGATGGCAGATAAGGACCGCTTGGCCCACCCAGTCTGCCCATTTCCCTACCTACTGGATAAGCTGCAGATCCTAATTAACCAGCAGCCTACTTCTTCCTACCCCCACCCCCCAGAATTGCCTTATGACTATCCCATGCATGCTTGAATTCCACCACTGATTTTGACTCCACAACCTTTCCTCCGAAGGCCATTCCATGCATCCACAACCTCTCTGTGAAAAATACTTTAAATTACCTCGGAGCCGCCCCTCTATCTTCAAATTGTGCCCTCTTGTTCTTGCACACCTCTTTTTTGAAAGATGCTACCCTCTTGGACTTTGTTGATTCCCTTGAGGTACTTGAAAGTTTCTATCATGTCCCCTCTCTCCTTTCCTCGAGGCTATACATATTAAGCTCCTTAAGTCTCTTCATATGTCCTCCAGTGCAGACCCTGCACCATTTTAGTTGCCTCCTGACAGCAGCTTCCATCCTGTCTATGTCTTTGTGGAGACTGGGTCTCCAGAACTGCACACAGTACTCAGATGGGGTCTCACCAGCTGTCTGTGCAGAGGATAATAGCTTCCTGTTTTCTACTGGTGATGCCCTCCCTATGCATCCCAGTATCCCCCAGCCCTCCTGCTGCCTTCTCACATTGCTTGCCCACCTTTAGGTCATCTGATATGACTACCCCAGGTCTCTTTCCATTTTTGTTGTTGTTAGTATCTCACCCCCATTGTGTACTCTTCCCTGGTTTTTGTTTTCAGGTGCATTACCTTGCACTTCTTAGCATTGAATCTAAGCTGCCATACATTTGACCATTCCTCTAACCTTGCCAAGTCCCTTCTCATCCTTTCCACCCCACCCTGTGAATCAACTCTGTTGCAGATCTTAGTGTCATCTGCAAAGAGACATACTTTTCCTTCCAGTCATTCTGCAATGTCGCTTATAAAAACATTGAAGAGGACTGGTCCTAATACTGAACCCTGCGGTACCCCGCTAGTAACCCTCCTTTCTTCTGAGTGGACTCCATTTACTATTACTCTCTGTGTCCTATTCTCCAGCCAATTTTTACCCAGGCTGTCATCTTGGGACCCACCCCAGGCTGGCTAACTTGTATACTAATCTTTTGTGTGGGACTGAGTCAAATGCCTTGCTAAAGTCTAGGTAGGCCATGTCCACAGCCCCTCCCTGATCTACTACTTGGTCACCCAGTCAAAGAAATCTATCAGATTCGTCTGGCATGACCTTCCCACTGTGAATCCATGCTGCCTAGGGTCCTGTGCCCTCTGGCCTCTAGATACTCGACAATTCTTTCCTTTAGAAGTGATTCCATCATTTTCCTATCACTGAGGTTAAACTAACAGGTCTATAGTTTCCTGCTTCTGCCTTGCTCCCTACTTTGTGAAGGGGAATCACATCTGCCCTCCTCCAGTCCTCGGGTACCACCCCATCCTCCCATGATTTGTTAAAGAGGGTAGTCAGTGGTGTCACTAGTTCTACCCTTAGTTCTTTTAGAATTCTGGGATGAATCCCATCAGGCCCCATTGCTTTGTCCACTTCAGTTTCAAGAGTTCTTCAGAACCCTTTCTGCTGTTAATGGGCTGGTATCAACTTCTGTATCCAGAGTGTTACTACTGTTTGTTTTGTACCTCCCCTCTTCCCTTGTAAATACTGAGCAAAAATATTTGTTTAGTATCTCTGCCTTTTCACAGTCTCCCCTGCCCACCCTCCCTCCCCTTTATTAAGCCTCACTATCCCTCCCTTGGTCTTCTCTTGCTCCTGATGTACCTATAAAAGGTTTTATCCTTCTTAACTGAGTTGGCTATCTTTCCTTGGTTTGGGCCTTTGCTGTTCTGACTGCCTTCCCAGCCTCCTTTGCTTTAACTGATACAGTCTCTGTCCTGCTCCTGCTGCGATTCCTTGTACTTCCTGAATGCTTTCTTTTCTCTTGAACCTTCACTGCCACTTCCTTTGAGAACCATAGTGGTTTCTTACATCATCTTGTTTTGTTTATTTGCTTCACACAAGGCTCGTTACCTCTGTGATGGCAGTTTTTATTATTCCCATTGTTCTTCACCTCCTTCCCGCCCATTTGCTAATGCATTCCTTAGGCACTCACCCATTTTGGCAAAGTCAGCCTCCTAATGTCCAGTACTTTTGTCTTTGTATGGCTTGACTCTATTGCTGTGTTTATTGTGAACCATACTGTTCGATGGTCGCTAGTTCCCAGATGGCTACCCACTTCTACATCTGTGATCCTCTCTCCATCTCCATTTGAGAGTATCAAGTCTAATATTGCTCCTCTCGAGTGGGCTCCAGTACTAGTTGTCTCAAGGCATGCCCCTGTAGGGCATCTAGAATAACTGCACTCTTAGTGGCTGCTGCAACTGCACTCAGTTAACATCTGGCATATTCAGATCACCCATCAGCAGTATCTCCCCTTTTTCTGCCATTCTAAGTATACTTTCTATCATTTCCTTGTCCATTTCTCCCTGAGAAGGAGGTCAGTATGCAACCCTGTGCGGATTGTGGTGCCATTGCCTGTCTCCAAATTTACCCACAGTGCTTCTTCTCCTCCTGTTTACCCTTTTGTTCTGTTGCTTTTATTCCTTCCCTATGTAAAGAACTACTCCTCCTCCTCTTTTACCCTCCCTGTCCCTCCTGTAGATAGTGTATCCTGGTATGTTTACGTCCCAGTCATGGTTTTTGTGTACCATGTTTCTGTGACTGCCACGATATCCAGATGTTCCTCCTCCATCAAGGCTACTAATTCAGGAAGCTTGTTACCTAGACTATGGGCATTGGTACTCATTGCTCTCCATTTTTTGATGGCCTTACCTTCTGTTGCAGCATCCCCCACTGACCGTTCTACCTTGGTCTTTTTCTCATTTAGTACCCTGTTTTGTAGGGAGAGGCTGGGATTTTTATGCTGCTTGTCAGTGCCTCCCCCATTGACTAGTTTAAAAGCTTGCCAATGAAGCATTTAAACTGATTGCTCAAAAGACTTGTTCCCTTCCTGGACAGATGCAGACCATCCTGCCAGTATAGGCTGGTGTCCCTCCAGGTGGAACCCCAGTCCCCAATGAAGCCAAACCCCTGTGCTCGCACCATTTTTTCAACCATTCATTAAACTGTATGGTGCCAATTACCCTCACCTCCCCCATGCCTTTGACAGGCAGCACCTCTGAGAATGATACTGTGTGTGCTACTTGTCTTAGGCCCCTCACCAACTCTGCAATGTCCTCCTGCACTGCTCTAACCTCATGATGAGCCAAGTCATTTGTTCCTAGGTGGACAATTACGTCCAGCTCAGAATCCCTTGCAGCTGTTGTCGTGATCCTGAGGATGCGCTTCCTGTCCCTCCAAGCCATGGCACCAGGCAGGCAGGCACCTTACTTCATATTTCCCAGCTCCTCCCAGTTCTATCCCCTAATATTGGAGTCCCCACCAGGAGCTGCTTCCTTTCCTTGTGGTGTCCTCTGCCTCCTTCCTGTGGGCCTCCCTTGTGACAGCTGTCCTCAGCCTCCTTAGTCTCTCTGGGGTGTATCCATAGGGGAGCTATGCTCCCAGAATGGTGTATGGATTGTGGTGTGTAACATCTGACTGGGTGTGCCTCTGTTCCACCATCTTCATCCTCCCTGAGCCCACTGTGGTCCAACTGCTGTGCTTTGCAACCTCTGAGGTAGTGGTGGTGGTTCTGGTGCTCCCTGGATGGGGAGGTTCCCTTCCTACTGTCCATTGGGCCTGGAGGAAGGTCCCGCACTACTGTCCAGTGTGGCCTGAAGACGGGCAACTCTCCTCAGGGCAGACAGTTGTTCTGCAAATAGGCAGCATCTCAGCCTCAGAAAGACTCCTGAAGACTGCTGCCCCACAGCCATTACATTGCACTACTCCCCACATTTTTTTTTTTACTTTTTTTTGCATGTGATTGGTATGTAATGTAGAAATATATATTTATATTATACAATGTTTATGCTTATATTGTCAGTGCAGTGTGCTAGAGGAGGATATGACAGTGACATGCACCTTGTACTTTGAGGAAATGATGTCAGAACCCCAGGTATAAAGGAACTATTTCCAGGGGTGGGTGGGGAGGGTGGGAAGGGGTTGGGCCAAACTGTGCCCCTCACAAACAATCAGCTAGAAGTTTTACCCACTGCTGCAATGAGTGCCTTCCTGTCAGCAAGATGCCCTACACAACAATTTGATAGAGAAACACCCTGCTAATCAATCAGAGAAAAATCCACACATCCAAGTCAGACACAAGTAAACCTTCCCAGCCCCAAAACAGGCCTGGTGGTTTGTGCTCTGAGAGCTGTCCGCCCCAAAATAAGTCATCTGTGCTTTAAACTCTTCCTGCACTGAAAATCTTAAGAATTGTAACAAACAAACGTAAACCTTAATCCACCACCCTCTTTTGCTTGAAAGACTGTCTTTTCCTGTTTCACACTGCAGGTTTTTCTGTGACCACTCCTTAACCCCAGTAACTCTGTTTAAAAAGAGTTTAACTATCACAAACTCCTATGCACTAGTAAATTATTTAAAAATAGTTTCAGTCCCAAAAGCCTAGTAGTCAATCCAGCTACCCCCAAGGGACAACCAGAATGCAGTATTCAAACACTTATGAGGTTACTTCCAAGATAAGCAGAGTTTGCAAGTTTCTTTTTCAACTCCTCAGCCACCTGAAATTTAAAAATAGTTTAACTGTCAGCAAATCCTAGTAGACAATCTAGCTACCTCCAAGGACCTACCCAAATGCAGTATTTAAATCCTTCTGAAGTTACTAACAAGATAAACAGAGTTTACAAGCCCCTTCTTGGTTAAACACTAAATAAATATGTGAATAAAAGCAATTACCAAGGGTAGTTAGTTTCACCTCCCACAGAATTAAGCAAAAGTGCACATTTGTTGCAGATATCAAGTGCAATACAAAATTTCTCACACAGCTCGCAGTTGAAGAAAGCAGTATCCTTCCAGCTCCAGCAAATGTGCTTTGTGTCTTTGAAAATTACAGCCTCTAGTGACTTATAGTAATCTGATCTAGTCTGGATATCTCCACACAGGGCAATTTGTTGCCAATGGTTATATGTAGCCCTTCCTGTTCCAATACAACCTGTTTGGTCTGAAAACAATGTCCTGCCCCCTAAGGCTGTCGAGAAATAAAAGTAACCCACTGCGGGTCCACAAACTTATTATGGAGTCCTGCTATATTCCAATTAAGGACATTATAACCAGGGTTACTTACTGAACCCCATTCCTGCTCTAATGTGGTGTCATTACTTTGTATTTCTGGGAGACTTAGTCAAGGTTGCATAGTTCTAGATTGAACTGATGTCTCCCACTCATTCAATTCCACCATGTAAATGCCCACCTCATCCAGCACATGTCTATTTTCAAAAAGTAATGCTAACAATTGTACAGAACCAATAGTACAGTTAATCTGAGTACCCTCTTTATCATTCCAAACTCTATTCACCTCCACAAATTCTTCGGGAAGTATATGAGTTTTAATGATGGTTGATAGAATCATCCGCAAAAATGTAGGCAGATTAGCAGCACTTTCTCCCTCCAATATATCCAGCCCAAAAATAGAAATCATTGAGGTTTTGAGGGAAATTCCAAACTCCCAATTCAGTGTTACAAGAGTAGTTTTAAATGTATCATGTTAACATTTTCCCTATTTTTGCCCTGTTGTAAACATTTTTCCAAATTGTTGACCAGGTCACTGGAGTTGATAACAGTAGTCCCAGATAGTTTGCCAGGCCTTGCTTAGCCCAGACTAATTTTGCCATATCCATATTGGGGAGCATAAAATAAACTGAATTAAAGAGCTTGGAAGTATCCCTAGTCACCATAATAAGGGCATCTGCAACAGTTGGTAACCCTAATTCTGCTCTCAGCATATGGGCTATCATGTTGGTTAATGTTACTGTAGTTTCATAATGTTTAAAGTACATCTTATCTAATTTAAAAACTGCTTCCTTCCTTGTACATATTAAATTATATGCTTACAAATCATACCCCTTGGGGTTACTGTCCTCCTTGGCCAACAAAAAATTTGAGCAAAAATCTTTATTAAACTGATCTACATTAGTTGAATTCTCCTTAGAATTTGTTTTTTGTTTCACAATGGAATCACCCTCCGCTTTTCCTTGATTTTTTATAGATATCCCATCCACAGGTATAGATTAATTTTTTTATCAGAATTCTTTCTTATATCTCTCTGTATCTCTCCTATCATAATAGTACCTGTAACCCCAGCTTTATTAATCTTTTCATCCTTAGTATTTATTTCATCTTTCTGTTTTCCTGATTTATGAATCTGAGTAGGTCCATCAGGCCTGTTCTTTTTGTTCCCCCCTTTTTTCCTACTTACTCCACCCCTCTTTTTACCCTTTTTGCCTTTAGGGGGCTCATGAACATTTAGGGGAGAAAATGATAAATTATGCCCAGATCTGTGAACTTCCTTTTCCCCGAATAGTTGTAAGATTTGTTGTTCTAGTGCAGCAAACTTCGTAGCACAAAAACAAGAAAGATTTTCCAGGGCTGTCTTAATACCATTATATGCCTCTAATAAGACAACGTTAGACATTACTGGGTGGGCAAGTGCCTTAATAGTATATTTCAATATAGTATCCAGACATTGAGCCAAAAAATCTTTATCTAAATGGATATCCTGAACCTCTTTATCCATTTTTTGAAATAACTCCTCAGGAGCATCATTAAGGGATGAATACAACATTTCTTTAGAGTCGATACTACAGCTCCCTACCTCACTTAAAATCTCTAATGGGCTAAACAGCTTTATTCCAGAGGGAAGATATGAAATACCATCATCCTTATCTATATAATCCCCTTGCCCTGACATACATTGCTGACTAGATTCTGCCTCCCCCATCCACTCATCTTGTCTAGAAACCATGGAATAATCCACTGTATTTGTTTTTTCCCCAAAAATGATCCAGTCATAACCACCTGTATTAGCAACAGTGTGTGGACTGTTCATTTTTAGCGCATCCTGGAAGATATTATTAGGAACTTTGGTAAAGGTTTTTTTTTTTTTTAAGTCTGTAATTTTCCCTTGGGACGCAGCTTTAACACCCATCTCTAAATTGCTAATTACTTCCAAATCCGGAATTATAATCTTATTATCAAAAGAAGACAATTCCTCAAGTTCCCCATTATTCCCTTCACTACCACTAAATTGGTTCTCCAGTAAATTGGTCAAAATATCTTGATTTGTATTATTCAAACTGTTCTTATCCCAGCTCTTAGCCATCAAAATTTGATTTCTTCTGTTAGGTTCTGAATTATCTCCACCTAATCTGATCTATACTCCTCAGTCATAAGCTCCCTAAAGAGATGAGGTGGATAAGATAATGAGGGACTTTCTACTAATTCCTTAGGGGTCGAGGCTGTGATAACCAGTTCCTGCGTAAATACACAACAATTATCTTTTTTATTCTTTTTAGGATTTATCCTTTGTTTCCCTTTATTTGCCCCTTTAGCAGTTTTATTTACCATCTTACCGCTTTGAGTATGCATAAAAGAAAAAAGATTTCTTAAAAATCAAATCCTAAAAATAAATGTGAATTTAAAAGTGGGACTGAAAACAGAGTCAGGTGAAAGCTTATCTGGATAGCTGAATCTTCCACAGGAATCACTACTTAAATTTATAAAAAGCCCACCCACCCAAAAACAACCAGTCCCACCACCTAAAACCAAAAAATACCAAACCGAGAAAACCTATTTAAAGTAAAATCCCTATCTTTTGCAGGAGCAAATTCCTATACAAAATCAACTCCGAGTGGCGCTTGTGCCACTCATGCTCACGCTATGCGTGAGCACGATGTTTAAATGCAGCAGCAAACCCTCCCACAGAGGCAAACCTGCTCAATTATTGGCTCACCCCTGAGCTCCGAAATTACGTGCAGTTAAATGGCCTCTTGCACACACCTGGGTAATTCCCCTCAATTCAGCAGAGCAGCAAGATGAAAAATCAGAACAATTTCAGTTACAAAGTCACACATATGCTGCACTCACAGTCATTTGCTGAAACAACAAACAGGCTGCCCAACTGTTCCGATGACACAGATCTCTTGAATAGCAGCTACTCGGGGATATATTGCACAAGTGTCCCCGTAGAAATAGAAGGCTGGTGATCTTGCAGGGAAGGTAGTTTCCTGTCTCTGTCAGTAGTTTAGTTTTTGTGGATTTTCATGTGTTTCTGTTTGGAAGAACTGGACCATTCTTGGATATGACATCTATGAACATTTCCTGGACTAAGAAACTGTAAAACATCACCACCAGATATTAGCATTCTCATCATAAATCAACTTTTTTGGAAGCCATCAAAAGCAAAAGTAAGGTCAGTAAATCTGTTATACAAGCTCCAAATTGTGAAGTGATGCATTGAATCCACATTTCTGTCTGACTTGTTTTTATTTATTAATTGCAATGTTTCACCAGGAGGGCACACTGAACAACAAGTTGCTCGGCTCATGGTGTGACCTGGGGGGAGGGGTTACATAGGGTTGTGAAGGATGATCAGTTACAATATTATGTGGGTAGTACAAACAATACAACATTGTAAGATTGTGCAACAGTTGGAACACAAGGTATTATACAATAAACAGTAGAGGAACATTGGGTAAATTACAATACATGTCCAAAATCATACAAAAGAACATATGAACGTACAAAACCTATAGAACCATTTATAGTGCATGAGTGTACCAGGAGCAGGCTCAAGGTTCCTTAAAGGATCTGTGATTATCTTTGATGTCTATTCACAACCATTTTGGAGAACAAAGGGAAGACACTAACAAAGGATTTTTACATCCAGCATATGTCCCAGGCCAGTGTTCATCACCTTCAGGAATTTAACACATTCTGGGTCTTTGATCTACAGTAACAACAGTTTGCTGATCCCTAGTAGTTCACCATTTCCTGTGGATTTGATTATTTTTCATCATTTGACTCCTGGTACCTTGGACAAGATTACTATATTACATATCCCTGAACATAACTATCTGCATGGTTTAATATTACTACATCAAGAATGCAACCTAACCCCGTGAGTGAGCCTGAGTATACCGGACTGAAGGGAAATGGCTTGAAACTTGCTACGATGAATATCTATAGCCTAATTCCAAAGATGCCCCAACTGCAGGTGTGGGCTGCCCTACATAAACCTGATATACGCTGCCTGACTGAGACCTGGCTATCCACCCAGGCCAGGGATAATGAGATAGTGCTCCCAGGTTACAATACCTTTAGATGTGATAGGAATGGGAAAAGGGGTGGCGGCTATCTCATTTATTTATGGATTGCCCCACAAGGTGTTGTGCTCCCCATCACAACCCGCAGTGTTGACCATGAGCTCCTTGCAGTTAGAATCATTTTTGGTGAACATAAAAAATCTCTGGTTATTGCATGCATCTACCTCCCACTGAAAATGGCCAAAGACGGTCTAATTAAACTACTAGGGTCCTTGGCTGGTGTTAACAACAACTGTGAGCTCATCGTGACTGGGGACTTCAACATCAATTGGCTTAGTAATGAATCGACCAACCAGAAGGATACCATAGCCAGTTCCCTCCTCACGCAATTAATCACGGAGCCTACTAGAATGAACCATAAGACTGGTAAGCACATGCTCCTGGACTGGATCCTTGCAAGCTCACCTGACAGGATTACAGATGTCTTGGTACTACCAGATTTGCTAACCGATCATTCCCCTATCACCTGCCTGTGGTCCAATAAATTCAAAAAAGCACCATGTGTCTTTGTGAACAGCAGTATTCTCAGGAAAGGGCAGCTCTCAGCTTTCAAGGATGCACTTTCTTAGATTGATTGGTCTCCCCTTAAGGTACTGCATGACCTTGACATAACACTCCAGTACTTTACTGATAACTTTAATAGCGTTTGTGACAGATTTGCTCTGTTCAAAAAAAGAAAAACATGTGGCCATAACAATGGGTGGATTACTAGTGACCTTCTAGACCACTTGAGGGCAAGGGACAACCTTTGGTATCAAGTCAGGGCCTCTGGTAAGCCCAGTGACCTTCAAAGATACAGGGTAACCAGAAACAAATGCACACATCTCATCAGGAATGCTAAGGCTAATTTCTACAAGGATCAATTGGGAAGAACCTGGGGTGATGGGAGGCGGTTTTGGGACAATATAAATGCACTCACAGGGAAGGACGACAAAAACACAGCCATCACTTCTAAACATTAATGGCACAAATACCATGTGCCCCCTCACTATTGCCCAAGAGTTCAATTCCACCTTCACGGGTCTTAGCTCTGCTCTACCAGCTGAATAGCCTATCAAAGTTGATAATAGGCACCCACCGGACATCAACTCACACCCTCAGTTTTACTTCAAGAGAGTCACTGTCAAAGAAGCACTGGGTTATGTTAAAAAGGTCTTGGGAAAAACCAGAAAGGAGTCTGACAACATTGACATGAAACTGCTGGCACTGGCAATCAACAAAGTCATCGCTCCCATCCCTACGATTTTCAATAAATCCCTCCAGCTCACCAAATTCATTTCTCCTTGGAAACAAGTGCTGGTGACCCTGGTGAATAAGGGAGGCGATAGGTCATTGACCACAAACTACAGGCCCATCTCTATCCTCTCCCCCCTCTCTAAAGCACTGGAAAGGATTGTGGCAGACCAGTTTACTGACTATGTTCACAAATGCCAGTTGCAATGTCCAAAGCAGCATGGCTTTAGGAAACTTCACAGCACGGACACTGCACTGGTGGATTTCACTGAGTATGTCCATAAGGCATTGGATGAGGGAAAACTGGTTGGGTCCATCTTCATTGATCTAACAAAGGCATTCAACACAGTCTGCCCCCCACTCCTCTTGTCTCAACTGCATGCCCTTGGTGCTTCCCCAAATGCCACTGTATGGTTCCAGGACTACCTAACCTCCCAGTCTCAAAGGGTTAAGATAGGTCACTCCATATCTGCATCCAAGGAAGTCTCACTAGGGGTGCTTCAAGGGTTCATTCTGGGCCCACTGCTCTTAAGCATGTTCCTGAATGGCCTACCCGATGCCTGCACTAGCAAAGTCATTCTATACGGCAATGATGCTGTCCTACTTAGTTGTCACTCTTGCATAGAGCACCTACAGGCTGAGCTACAATCATCCTTCCAGCAACTGGAGACCTGGTTCTACTCCCAAAGGTTGCTACTAAACTACAAAAAAACCAAGATGATGCTCCTCTCTAGCCCCCAACTAAAAAGGAGATGCCCAGAACTAACAATCACAAATCACCTGACTGCCCCACTGGAACAGGTTCACTCCTTCAAGTACCTGGGTGTCGTTGTGGATGATACCCTCTCATATGTTCAGCACATTGACATGGTGGTGAAAGCTGTGAACACTAAATTAGGGATCCTGTTTAGGCACAAGAAAAGCCTAACTGCTGAAGCCCTCCAGCTCTCAGTCTCCAGCTCTGTCCTCTCCCTGGTCGACTACGGGCTGGTGGTTTATGGTGCTGCCACTGATACGGCCCTCAAAAGGATTGCCACTGCCCTTAACAAGGCTTGCAGATTATTGCTAAATGCTGACCGCTTCACACACACTTGTACCCTGTATGGTCTGGCCCACACATACTACCACTTCAATCCAGAATCAGATACCAAACTTGCCTGCTAGAGAGAAAGACCATGCTCTCCCTAACCCCTACCTGCATTGCAGACCTGGTAAAGGAAGCAAGCTCCAAATACAACACACGAAGAACAGTGACAACACAGCTTGATGTCCCATTTCGTAGAACTTCCCTAGAACAAAGATCCTTCATTTACCGAGCTCCACTATGGTTAAATTAGATCCCTGCTGCAGCTCTCAATACAACAAATGTTCAGTCTTTTAAAAACAGAACTGAAGCAATACCTGCTGAACTCAAATGCCTGTGACTGCCTTACCTGAATCCATATCTTAAACCTGGATATCTGCTCTTAAACACCTCTGACTCCCTTACCTGAGTCCATATCCTCAACCCGGATACCCCCCCTCATCTGTCTGATCTTCTCTACAGTTTTACCTACAATGGACCCCCACCTGCCATCCCTTGCCACCCCCCTCAAGCTTCCTCCAACTCCCTGCCCTTCGTACCCCCAACACTTCCCATTTCTACCCACTCACCCCCTAAATATTCTCCTTCTCCTAGTCCCTTTCTCTCTCTCTCTCTAATCTGCCCCTCATTTGCACTCTCCCCCCTTTCTTTCTTCTACCCTTTCCAATACTCTACCTGACAGGCCTCCCTGGGGCAGCTATGCTGCATGTTGCTAATTGGGAAACCTTGTTTGCATTTTCCCCCTTTCTTTCTCCTACCCTTTCCAATACTCTACCTTGACAGGCCCCCCTGGTGCAGCTATGCCATACATTGCTAATTGAGAATCTCTTCCCGCTGTTTAATTTCCATTGTCTAGGTTACTCAAATGTATTATTTATCTATATTCTGTATTACATAGCAATCTTATGTTTTGTGTTAACTGTCAAGTTTTTGTTATGTCTCTGCTGTTTTACATCCTTGATGTGAAACCTTTGTAAAAGAGTGTATACTCAATGGTTGTATCCGAATTACCAAATAAATAAATAAAAAATAAAATTTCTTGATGGCCTTACCCCTTTTTGCCCCATCCCTGTCCTTATTTTCTCTGTTTACCCCTGCCCTTCTCCCTGTGGACATCTCTATATTGGTGTTTACCTCACTTACTACCCTGATTTTTTTTGGGGGGACTAGGATTTCCCTGCTCCTTTCCAGTGCCTCCCCCCTTGGCTATTTTAAATTCTTGCCAATGGAGCATTTAAACCTATCACCTAGGATCCTGGTTCCCCTCCTAGACAGATGCAGACCATTACATCAGTATAGGCTTGCATCACTCCATGTGGACCCCCAATCCCCAATGAAGCCAAATCCCTGAGCTCTGCACCAGTTTTTCAACCACAGATTGAATCCCATGGTGTGGAGCACCCTAGCCTCATCCATGCCATAGACAGGCAGCACCTTTGAGAAGGTTACAGTGCGTGCTACTTGTCTGAGGCCCTTCCCCAACTCCACAAACTCTTCCTGCACTGCTTTGATCCCTTTCTCAGCCAGGTCAGTTGTCCCTAGGTGGACAATGACATCCAGTTCCCTCCCCTATGCAGCTGCTCCAGTAATCCTGAGGATTCGCTCCCTGTCCCTCCAAGCCATGGCGCCAGGCAGACACCTTACCTCCCTCTCCCCTTCCTCCCCTAGTTCCACCCTCCTAACAATGGAGTCCCCCACCAGGAGTTGTTTACTTCCCCTGTGGGGTCCCATGCCACCCTCCTGTGGGTCTTCTTTGGAGGTTCCCAGCATACTCCTTGGTCTCCACTGTGGGTGCCCCATAGAGGAACCACACTTTGCCAGAATGACATATGAATTGTGGAGAGGTACAACTGAGGGATATGCCTCTGTTCCACCACCTCACCCTCCCTGAGCCCACTGTGGTTCAACCACTCCTCTTTCTTGGCAACCTCTGAGGCAATGGCAGTGGCCCAGGTGGTCCCTGGGTGGAAGAGGAGGTCCCATAAATCCTGGCCAACTCAGCCTGGAGATGAGAAACCTCCTCCCCCAGCCCAGAGAGGTGCCTGCAGATGGGACAACACTGCATTCCCAGAACATCTCCCAGAAGACTGCTGCTCCACAGCCACTGCACTGCACCACTCCCATCATGTCTTATTTCTGGCCCTTAACTGTTGTTTGGAATATTTACTCTTTCCTCTGTTTTTTCCCCCTACTTACTTACTGCCTCTGTGCCCTTTAAGCTCCTGATCTTCCTGTTCTGAGACAAGAAGTTCCTATATTTTTCAGTAGTCTCCTTACCTGCTCAGAGTCAGACCTCCTGCAGCTAGGGGGACAGAGAGCTACTCTTTTCCTTCTAGGATGGTGAGTCTTTTGTGGCTCTGTGATCACTCACTTCCTGCTCCCAAACAGGAAGTTCCTGTTGTCAGTCAAATCCTGTGCCTATAAAAGTAGAACTGGCTGGGGGGGTGGAGAGGAGGGAAGGAGGGCAATATAGTCCCAGTAGAGAAGTATAGTTATAACAACAGCCAGCAGCTCCTTCTTCTTGGTGTTCTCTGCCTGTTCTCTGGCAGAAGCTATCTAGGGCAGTGTTTAAACCTGGCTTTAACCTGCCTTCCTTCTAGCTAAGCCACTCTCCCTACTTCACAATTCTTATACACTTAGTAATTGCACAGATAACAATTCCCTTCAGCCACCTGAGACAAACACCTAGATAACTGCACAGATAACAATTCACTTCAGCCAACTCAGACAAACACACTTTTTTTTTTTACCCTAAATTGAAGGTCCCAGTCATAGAGTTCTAGTTCTAGTTCTTTAGTCCCAGTAGAGCAGTACAGTTATAACAGCAGCTCCTTCTTCTTGGTGTTCTCTGCCTGCCTGTGACCCAGAGTAATGTTCTACCATATCTGGTGCCAAGCACTAAGTGTTCTGGCAGAATGGTGGAAGAATCTGGAGAGAGAGAGGTAGCCTGGGGGTGAGGCCCACAGAATTGCCCATATTTTGTGAAGGTCAATGAGGACAAATTTAATGTTTTTCCAGTGAGCCTGGTAGGTATCAGACATGCAGAGACAGGTTAATCTCAGTTGGCAAGCTAGAGCATAGAGCTATAACTTGGGGAAATTCACCCCCCCCATTTGTAATTGATAGGTGCAAGAGCGAGAGCCAAGTTCTTGGGTGCCCTTTCCCCCACAGAAAACATGTGAGAAGCTTGTTCCAAAGTTGAAAGTAGCTCCATGCAGGCATCAGTGGAAGTGTTTATAAATAATACAGTATCCTCGCAAAATGTTTTGTCGTATAGCTTCTACTTTGTTCAAAAAGGATAAATGAAGAGTGAACCATCAGTCCAAATCTTTCGTTATGCATCTATAAAGTATTCATAGTTAAGGATATGAAGGTGACTAGGGGTATTAAGTAAGATGAAACCCAAATATTTAAAAGGTTTTATTTAGAGTCAGCTTCATGCTCCAAATAGGAGAAAATGGGGTTAGCAGCAATCACAGGAAATTATCCTTTGGCTGGTCTTAGTGTCCTGGGCTCTCCTAAGTTTAGCCAGAGCAACATTTCTCCAGGCTGTCCTTCAGTGCCTTTAAGGGCTTAGCCCACAAACCATGCCCATCCCCCACACAACAATCCTCAGTTAAGTAGTTGTGCCTCAGGTCTGTTGTACAGGTGGTACTACTCTCTCCTCACTGGTACCAGTGTTGTACCCCTAGTTCTAACTGGGGATATCCTAGTGCTTTACAGGATACAGAGCCGTAGAAGTAGTGTAGGCACGATGACATTGCATGTGGTTGCCAGATGGTAGTGCACATGCATAAAAGTTAGCACTACTGTGTGAAATCAAAACCCAAAACCCAAATGCTTTTATTTTTAATTCCAGGCCACATGGTCAAGTCCAGTAAATGCTTCCCAGCTATTTTACAGATGTCGTGGCAGAGGCAAGCCTTACATTTACTCATGGTTCCTTAACTAAAAGATCTTTCTTGCTAGCAGGGGTGTGATGGTGCATTTCACATTGAATCCCTCTCTGGCTGGGGTCCCACTGCTCTTGGTCTCTCTTGCTTCTGCCTGTTATTGAAGCTGGTGTCACAGGGCTTTGGCTGTCCATCTAATGCATGTCAAGCCTCTCCTGGTCCCAGGAATTGGTGATTCATAGGGCAGCTTCTCTTGAGGAAATCGCATAGTAAGAGTAACATATTAAATTATACAGGCAAAAGTAGACCAAGGCCCATATTAATTGCCTTCCTGTTCTCACTAGGTGGGTTGCTGGAATATCTCTGCATCCACATATTTATCTAAATAGGCCTTGAAGCTGAATAATGTGTTTGATTCTATTACTGTAACTGGTAACTTGTTTCCGTTTTTAATAATCCTCTGTGTGTACCAGTATTTTCTGTGATCAGAGTTTGTATTTGTTTGCTCTGATACCTGATGAGTTAATTGTCAATTTAAGTGTGAGTATATTTTTCAGTCCTGTATCCCTACTAGCTTTGTAGGCCAAAATCATGTCACCCCTATGTCTCCTCCTTTTAAATGTGTAGATGTTTACACTTCTCATTCTTTCTTCATAATTTTTACCTTCCATCCCTCTTATCTTTTTTTGCATACTTTCTTTGTATTTGGTCAATTTTTCCTATTTTTTTTGGTATAGGGATTCCAAACTTGGGCGGCATACTTAAGGTGCGGTCTAACAAGTGATCTGTACTAGGGCAAAAAAAATCCTTGTCCCAGCTAACTATATTATACTCTATGCATCCAGAGACTTCATTTGCTTTTTTAACAATAGTCAATGGGCTGGATTTTCAAAGCCCCGAGAATGCTGCAAGCCCTTGGTGTGGTGATCATTTCGCACTCGGGGTTTATGGCATTTTTCCGTCCAGAGATCAGGATTTTCGATCCCATGTGCTGATTGCCACAAGTTAGAACAGCTTTTTGCTGGTCTAGCTTGTATCAATACCAGGTACCCTTTTCACATGGCTTTCCCCAAATATTTGGCGCTAGCTGCTGTAAGGTGACAGAATAAGGCCAAGAATGTGCAGCTAACAATCCTCTCCCACTCTCTCCTTCCTCTAGAACAGGTCCATACATATAAATACCTGGGCCTTACATTTGATTCCAGCCTCTCCTTCCATTCACACATTAACACTCTATCATCAGACATAAATATTCATATAGGCCTATTGTATTGGCACAAGGATTGCCTGCCTCCGGAAGCCCTTAATCTGGCTGTCATCTCCTCAGAGTCCTCTCCCTAGTCAATTATGGGCTCACTATCTACTCGGCCACTGACCGCACAGCGCTTAACAAAATCCACCTGGCTATAAACAAAGTATGCAGACTCCTCTCTGGGGCAGACAAATGTACCCATACTTGTACCCTATATGCCCTGACAAAATCTCCTCACCCTGGATGAAAGGCTATTTTATCAAACATGTCTCCTCACAAAAAAAATACACCTGGGTCTTACCCCCTTAAGGGTTTCTGCCTCTCTCCTATCCTCCCACACCTCGGTGAACACCCACACTGCCAACTGACAGGTGTGGTCCATCCCGAGGGTTAGAACCTCCTTAGCCCAAAGGTCATTCCCACACAGGGCCCCAGTGTGGTAAAATGAATTCCCCTCCGATGCCTCCTCCATCTCCAAATTAGGTCCTTTCAAGTCAACCCTTAAAGAGCACATTCTCGCTTCACGGTGCTGCCAATATACCAGCTAGTGCTGGGTCATCTATCTATCATCTTACAGGACCACCCCACCACTGAGCTTCTACAGATAGGGCTACCAAACATTACCTATTAACAATGCCTCCTTTGGCTGCAGTGTGCACTCACAGAAATCTGTCTAATTCTCTACTCTGTAAATATCAAACCTGTTACTCCCTCCCTCTATCAGTAAACTTATTTTTCTCTTGAAAACTGTAAAATACAGCTCTTGGTAACACAACAATGCAATGTATAGCTGATCTTGATTCTGCAGTACTGTATAACTAAAAAAACTGTAACCTTTAGCTGTCATTCTGTGTCTATATGTATTAAGTGTTTGTATTTGTTTTTTCTGACGTGGAGCCTTTGTAAATGAGTCCCTGACTCAAAGATTGTAATCCTAAAGTCTGTTAAATAAATTAAACAAATTAAGCGGGAAAACTGTCATAACTGAGTCTGATGTACTAAAATTGGGTGCAGTTATGGCGAAGGTGTTTTGTGCAGCTGTGCCAAAACAAGGGTTTGATACAGGGCTCTACTCAAGCCCTGCGTCACCCTCTGAAAATACGGCCCAGTGTGTTTGTCCCATTTTAGGTCATTGCTAACATTCACACCCGGGCCTTTTTTCATTAGCGCTAGCCCTTAAGTCTACTCCTTGAAAGTTATACCTAAAAAGAGGGTTCTTTTTCCCCAAAGTGCATTACTGTACATTTTTGTGGTTTGAATGTCATGCCTGACTTTGTTAATCATTTACTTAATTGATATGGGTTTCTTGCATTAATTTGCAGTCACATGGGTGTCAGCGGGCATACTCAGTGTACTTTGCTGAGTACAGTAAAATCTGGGAAATCCAGGGGCAACATAACCATCAGGCTAGGGCAACAAAAACAAACCGAGCCTGATGTACCTGAATAACTGTTTTCCTCCTTCTTGGATGCATTAGTGAGAGTTTGTGAATGATCTTTGGAAGTGTGTCGGTGCTAAACTTAGAGGCCATGACTGTATGAGTGACCAGATCAAGTATGTATGCATGAGTGCTGGTGTGAATGGACTTCTGTACGGCTGGCTCCCTTGATGTGGTACAGAGGCTTATCACAATGTATCCTAAACACTGTAACTAAAAGTCAACCAAGTTTTGTCTGCTAAGCAGTGTGTATGTTAGTTAAAATAAAATGCTGTGAACCTATTAGATCTCAGGCTTATTACATATTGTTGACTGAAGTGGGGATGGGGCAATGTTTGTGTGGCAGGGCAGCGCATCTTTCATTTTTTGTTTACATCTGTTTCGCATGTGTGTATGTTCATGCTGAGAGATTAGTTTCTGTTTTTTGCAATTTTGCACATGTATGTTTGACGTATGTTGAAACTTTTGTGGCAATCTGGATGGCATTGTAAACAGGCTTGCCTAATGTCTTATCCTGATGAAATATACACATAAAAATGAATGAAAAATGAAAAGGTGGGGCAACAGTTCTGTCATCTCTCAAATACAAGTTTAAAATTTCTTGCTACACCCCTGTGCTGTCATCTTTTGTTTTAATCATTAATCCTATTTTTATATCATCTGGGAAGTTTTCTGCCCAGCCTAATAGATTTTTGTTCACATCTCTTATATATAAATTAAAGAGATTATTTATTTATTTTATTTAGCTTTTGTTAACCGGGTAAGTGCACTAGCCATAAAATGACTATTTTCAGGCACGACCCGGGAGAGTACAGACATGCAGAAACTTAACAGGATAACAAATTATATGTGCTTTACATACAATGAGTTAAAGAGGATACAATATATCAGAACAAACAAAGTAAGGCACTTTACATGCAATGAGTTAAAGTGGATACAATATATCAGAGACATACAGAGTAGACCATTCATAAGTTCATAGGTGCCTACCTATGCAATGAATAGAGAGGACCTTGGACAATAAATTATCAGGTGACATATCATATGAACAGAACAAGGTACACAAAAACAAAAACAGGTAATACAAAACGAAGAAATAACCATTGAGAGCAGGGGGTGTCATTAAGGAAAAGGTCGGTAAATGAGGAAGAGGGGAGCAAGCCATGAAATTAGATTATATGACAGTATGTAAGTGTAAGGAAGATGCCTGCAGTGCAAGATTGTATATGGGCAGGGAAAGGGGGCCGGGACAGGCTGAGTCAGTAAGAGGGTTATATAGAGGTGAGGAAGTACTATTGTATGGCCAGAGACATCAGTCATTAGGTAGGGTGAAAGCAGGAACAGGTATCAGCAATCAGCAGATTCGAGCGCAGTTTTCTTTTAAAGCATGTGTGGGAGCAAAAAAAGTCTAATGTTGAGGGGAAGGGAATTCCACAACTGTGGAGCCGCATGCTCTAATGCAACAGTTCCTTTCCTAGTGCGGCACCTTGGCAAATTCAGAAAGGATTTATCAGCTGATCGTAGACCATGGAGTGTGTCCTGAGCAACAAGCATAGCTGCAAGACACCTAGGGGTTTGATTTTGAATTCTCGAATCATAAAGAGAGCCAAGGTAGTATTTCCTACTAGCTAACGGAGAGAGCCAACCAAGATCATTATAAAGTTGACAGTGGTGTTAAAGCCGAGGAACAGAAGAGGTATAGCGACATATGTTGTTATACGTAATATCCCATCTGAGTAGGTCAGTTTTATGAGCAGCCCCAAATAAGGGAGCCCCATAGGTTAGGGTGGGGAGCAGAATTCCCCTCGCAATGGCCATTTTAGCTGATGGCATGAGCATATAACTAGTCTTATATGTAACACCCAGTTTGGAGTTGACAGCTCTGCAAACAGACTGTACATGAAGATTAAGATCAAGAGATTGATCTAGCAGGATGCCCAGGTACTTGAAAGAGGTCACACGTTCCAGTAACTGACCTTCTAAGTCCTGCACTGTCAGTGCTGTTGTGCAAGCCCGGAGCTTTGGGGCCGATCCAAGCAGCATGGCTTTAGTTTTGCTAGTGTTGACAGCCAGTCTGTGGTCGTATAGCCAGTTTTGGATATTGTTAAAGTCAGAGGAAAGGGTTGTGTTGATAGTGTCTATGTTAGTAGAACTTGTATAGATGACAAGATCAGCAGCATATAGAATAGCAGAGCAGGATTTTAGAGCAGCTCCAATGTTATTTATATATAGAGAGACTGGGAGGGGCCCTAGGATGGAGCCCTGAGGTACACCAATGTTAATGGTGGTACTGTTCGATAGAGAGGAATTAATTTTCACCACTTGAGTTCTATTTGTCAGGTAGCTTTCATACCAGTCAACAACAGAGGAGAAGAAATGCAGGTGTCGAAGCGAGGAGAGAAGCAAAGTGTGATCAACAAGTTCAAAAGCCTTTGTGAGGTCAATAAAGACAGCCCCAGTCAGATTGCCAGTATCCATTTTTGAAAAAATGTCTGTGGTGAATTTAAGGAGTGCAGTCATTGTGCTATGTCCTTTCCTGAAGCCATGTTGAGTATCCGAGAGTAGGCTGTGCTTAAGTAGATAGTCAGTTGTCTGAATTGCGACAATTTTCTCCAGGATTTTGCTCAGTACCGAGAGTATGGCAATTGGTCTGTAGTTCATGACAACCTTAGGATCTCCTTTTTTAAGTACAGGCATGATCCAAGCAGCTTTCCAGAGGTCAGGGACCACTCCACCTGAAAGTGATAACATATAAATTTTGGCCAGTGGTAATGCTATAAGGGGAGCTGCAGGTTTCAAGAGGCAGGGTTCCAGGGAATCTGAGCCAGAGCTGGTATGATCAGAGATGGACCTCAGAAGCTTCAGGACTTTCTTTCTAGACACAGCCTTAAAATAGAATGGAGGAGTATAAGGAGGCACAGGGGACAACACTTCCAGCTTATCCAGACAGGTACCTGATGAGGAGTAGGAGGACACTGCAGTGGGATCGAAGAAAGAGGTATATTGGAGAGATCAGAGAAATGCAGGTAGAAAGAATTAGCTATGGTTTGTGAGTCATTGCAATGCACATCATTTATCAGCATATCACCAGGAGTAGTTGACTGGGAGGATCCTAGGAAGGATTTGATATGTGACCAGAATTTCCTGGAATCATTGGCCGAGTTAATCAATAGGTCTTTATAGTACTTGCTCTTAGTACAGTAGCTCTGACTTGTCTTTTACAAGAATTCCGTAGCGTACGGTAAGCGTTTAAATCTGTTTGCTGGCCTGATGTTTTGTAGCGCTTCCAGAGTTTATCTCTATGGTGCAAACTTTTGAGCAAGTCTTTGTTTAGCCATCTTGTTTGTTTACCCCTCACTCTCCTGGTGATCTTTGGAGCATGTTTACATTGAACCATAAGGAATTTAGTGATGAAGAGGTTAAGAGCGTCCTGAGAACAGTGTGATAGATAGATCTCCGACCAATCAATTAGATTAGGTGCCAGCACAGATCCCTGTGGCACTCCACTGGTCACATGTACCCATGTGGAAAAGGCCCATCTTGTTTTGACTCTCTGTTTCATATTGGAAAGCCAGCTGTCTACCAAGTTTATGAATATATGTGGAATCTTACGATTTATCATATTTTGCTAATGAGTATGTTGTGTGGCACAGTATCAAATGCTTTGCTTATATCCAGGTAAACTACATCAGCAGATTTACTTATGTCTATATCATTACTAATGGATTTAAAAATGTTTATTAAGTTAGTTTGACACAATTTTTTTCTTGTGAAGCCACGATAGCTGTTGTCATCCCCAGATTGTTTGTTACCCATTTCTCAAGTTTTTTTTTATTATTGCTTCAACCATTCTACTCACTATAATACTTGTTGAGCTTATTTGCCTGTAGTTTACCACTTGTGATTTTGGCCCTTTTTTGTGTATGGGAATAACATCATTACCTGACAGAGCTCCTGCATCCTATTCAGTCCTTGCGCCCCCTTCGCTCCTCCTCCAAGGATCTCCTTTTGGTCCTGAGGGCTCGAGTTAAATTGTCTGGTGACCGTACATTTGAAGTGGCCAGACCTCTTTTATGGAATGCCTTGCCTAGGGGACTGAGGGAGGCCCCCCTCGGCAGATGCATTTAAAAGGGGGGTTAAAATCCTGTTTTGCCAGGCGTTTAGGGATTAGAGTGACTTTTTGTTTTCCTGTGATTCAGTTACTGCTGTATTTTTAATAGACATAGGATATGCTATTTCACTTATTTTAAATTGCTTATTTATTTTATTCATTCATTAGTCATTAATTCTTTGTATTATTTTAATTTCTTGTCATTTCTGTGTGGCACCCTGAGACTTCGGGGGGCTATATGATGATATCCAGAAATGCAGAAGCCAAGTGTCAGGAACCTGAAACCGTTTGGCCGACACTCTGTATCCCGACACTCAGGACTTGCCCAAGGCAGATTTCTTTATGTTTCATACTGGCCCTGCACTCCTGAATGGGGCTCTCATACCCCCTATTAATGATTACAACCTGCTGTGGGTAAATCCTAAGTGTTAGGATACCGAGTGTCGGGCAAATGGTTTCGAGCTCCCGACATTTGGGCTTCTGCATTTCTGGATATTGTAATACTCCACTTGGGGAAGGGCACCTTATAAATAAAGTTACTAATACTACTACAACATCTGTGTGTCTCCAGTCGATGGGTACGTCACCTGTATTTAATGATTTATTTATTAATAATGATAATGGTCCTGTTATTTGCACTGCTGTTTCTTTAAGGATTCTTGGGATAATGCCATCTGGTCCCTGGGAATATAATGAGACCCATTAATTTTTTATACAAATCATCCTTTGTTATTGATATTTCTAGTGCCTCACTACCTATGCTTTCTGAAGTTTTCTGTTGGCTTTTTTTGTTAAAAGACAACTAAACAGCAGTTTTTTGAGGGTTGCTTGCTGTAAAACCTAGAATTGTGGTGTGCTAGAGCAAAGGGTGCCATTTCAAAATATAGTTCCCCTTACCTTTGTGGTATCCATTTAACCCATTTTAGGCATTTTTTTTTACTTACTATGCTTTACACCGGCGGCCATCCCCACTCAGCACCCGACCTCCGCAGACAGACCTAGGACCACCCTGCTAAAGTGCCCCCTGGATTACCCCCAGGGTGAAGCCACTGGAGCCAATCCCTGCTAACTTTGGCAGATCTGTGTATGGGTTGTGATGGGTATCCCAAGTCGTGGGTCCGGAAGCATCATTGGGCTCACTGGGGAGAATTTTTCTGAAGTTATTTATGGGGATGTGTCAATTGGATGCTGTGGCAACCTCACCATGCATCCAACGCACCATCCCTGGTACAAGCTAGGGCTCTGGCATCAGACATCCCATGGTCACCTGGGAGCCCTGGGGCCAGAGACACTCTACCCCCTCCCCCTTGGAAGCGGTGAGCGTGCGACTGCTGCTTAATCCACCTCTGCCCCAGCCGGCCCTTGAGCAACCTGAGTCCATTCTTGAACCCGGGTCACCTGTGTTGCAGCAGTAAATCTTCCCACTCTGCTGGTGGGCTGGCTTTTTGGCATGTTTTAAATTTGTAAGCAAAGATCCCCGGAGTTTGAAAGTTGGCACCGTGGTTTAGCCATAAGATGGTGCTGACATGAGAAATGATTATGTCTTTGGAGTGAGATGGCTAAGAAAGACTAATAGAAGCCCTTTGTAGTGGCCCCTTTCAGCTTATACTGTAAAACTTCAAAAGCCCACCAATATGCCAGTTGGCACCTTACACATGTGTCAGACTCTGACGCATGTGTTAGGTGCCAATTGGCATGTTGGTGGGCTTTTGATGTTTTACAGTACAAGCTGAAATGGGCCACTACACAGGGCTTCTATTAGTCTTTCTGAGCTGTCTTGCTCCAATGATGTAATCACGTCTCATGTCGGCGCCATCTTAGGGCTAGATCACGGTGCTGACTTTCAAACTCTGGGGATCTTTGTTTACAAACTTAAAACATGCCAAAGATAGGTTAAATGGATATTACAAAGCTGAGGGCAACTATATATTAAAATGGCACCCCTGGTTCTAGCACACCACGATTTCAGATTTTTCAGTAAGAAACCCCCCCAAAATTGCTGTTTAGTTGTCCTTTAAACACAGAACAGACGAAATTGTTAAAAGCCGTTGCCATTTCATGGTCACTTTCTATTGGTTCCACGTCATGGTGGTGATCGCAAAACAGTGATCACTATCACAGCAAGTGTACATCGCCGAAAAGCAAAATGGCGATGTACACTTATCGGCAACACCACAGCCAACAACCAAAAAGAACAGTTATGTGGGGAGCTGCACCACCCACCCTCCCACGGGCAGCTTTGCCCCCTGTACCCTCCTGATTATAGATTACCAACTCCAGGAAGGTACATGTTGAGGAGGGGGAGGCAGTCCAAATAAAAGAAATCCTGGCAAAAGCATAAAACGCTACTCCTCCCTAGCCCTAAACCCTGTACCTGCTGTGCCATAGCTAGCCACTGTCACCACCACACCACATGGCTAGCTCAGCAGCAACAGCATGCCACACTGCACCATACAAACCCTCTACCCTATCTCTCCCCTTCTGGTCACTGTTCTGCAGTACCACAACCCTCCTTCACTCATCCCTACCCTCGCTGTATCTGTCCATCGCTACCCTTACAGGGTAGCTCATATGTCAGGCGCTGCAAATGAGTTGCTCATAACAGAGTCATTCATTTGCAGTTGCCATCATCACTGGATACTCTTTCTATTCCTATATTATTAATTTCCAGTGGTCCTAATGTATTTTCAGTCTGTTTTTATGTTTGCTGTATGCGCATGTCCATTTTGATTGGAGAGTGGCTTTTGAGGGGTGTGACACTGTCAGCTCAATGCAAAGTGGTCTGCAAGGGGCTTGTCAGTGCCTGGCTTGCTAGGCAGAAACTTCATGTATTTCAAAGGAAAGAACTGACCCAATCATAGGTTGGCTTTTTCCTTTGATCTATGCTGCCCAGCAAGCACAGCTGATCTGTCATGATCAGCCTGCTGAGGAATTACACCCTGTAACAAAGAAAACTGTCCATTGATGTCTGTTGCTGGTGCCACCATAACTGTCCCCCCCACCTGACCCTCTCTCTCAGCACCCACCCACCCCACCCACAAACATAACACCAACACTGTGGGTGCCCGGTCCCCTAGTGTCACCATCTGAAATAAAGAAAATAATCCCTCATCATTTTATTTAACCTTTGTAAGAAAGAAAAACTTTCATTGATGTCTGTTGCTGCTGTTACTGTACCCCAACCTGACATTCCCACAAGGCTCTCACCACCTAACACCCCCTAAGCCCTTACTTACTCACCAGGAGTCCAACACCGTAATCCTCCCCGGACCACAGACACATTTTCATTCTTCAGAGCCAGACTGCTAACTGGGGAAATCACGTATGCGGTCCAATGTACTTCTTTTTTTTTTTATTATTTATACTCCTCTGCTCTCCTGGCCAGCACCTCCTTCGGGCCCCCAAGATCCCTGTCTCATCTGTCCGCTGTCCCCATGACCTACCCTTACCTCAGATCGCAACTCCCTGGAGGTAGCCCGGCATAACCCTTCGCTGGGTGGGTCCCCCTCCTCTGAGAGGGAAGGCACCGTTGGGGGTTGTCCATCGCACTGTGGCATCGGCTCCAGGTGTTGCTGAGGTGGGAGATTGTGGGGCCATGACGACAGCGAGGAGACTGGAGAGCCATCATCTGGCTAGCCAGGGAGCCATTTTTTCCTGGTTTTCTCCCCTGGACAGTGACGTACCTGATGTCAATGTGAATGCCGACGTCCATCATTCCCCCAGAAATTTGAGCCCTGACACCCTGCCATGCTCCCGGCCTCTGCCAGGGGCCAGCAGGTGTCCGGCTCACATCCCCACCCTCCCCCCGGAGAAGGCGAGCTGTCTACAGATGCTCCAACCTTCTCCCCAGCCGGCTCTCCGATGACCCGAGTCCGCCTCGAACCTGGGTCGCCAAGGTCGCAAGTGGAAATCCAGCCGCCGTTTGGCGAGCTCAAGGGCCCAATGTATTTCAAATGGGGTTTCGAATCTAATGGCATAACTTGGCCATTTTTTTATATTTTTGCCCCAGATTTTCAACATGCCTTTTTTGGGATCCCACCTCATGAACAATGGCAGTGAAATTAGGCAAATCTGTCCCAAAAGGTGGTTTTGCAGTCACTGTGCAAAATCACCTTTCTGATAGGAGTTGAACATTTGCTCCACCCTTGTTCACAAGGTGGTATCATAAGAAGGCTATGTTGAAAATTTGGTGTAAAAATATAAACAAAAGAACCCCAAAACAACAAAGTTATGAGCTTATGGTGAAATTTGCAAATGCAGGCTTGTAACTTTGGTAATTTTCAATATTTTGACCCCAGATTTTCACAACATAGCCATTTCTTCACAGCACCTCATGAATGTGACAGCTGCCATTTTTCAAATCCTGGCCAAAATGTGTTTTCACACTTGTGGTGCAAAATTACCTTTTGGGCAGGATTTGAAAATGTTCTCTGCCCTTATTCATGATGTGGGCTCATATGAAAGCTATGTGGGGTCATAAGAAGGTTATGTTGAAAATTTGGGGTAAAAATATGAGAAAACAAAGTTATGAGTCTACATTGCAATTTTTCAATGCACGCTTGTAACTGTGGTAGTTTTCAATATTTTAACCCAGTTTTTCAACATAGCCATTTTTTTCACACCATCTCATGAATGTGACAGCTGTCATTTCTCAAACCCTACCCAAAATGTGTTTTAACACTTGTTGCACAAAATGACTTTTTAACCATTGTTTTATAAATGACACCTGCCATGCTCAGAAGGAGTGGTCATGAAAAGATTATGTTGAAAACTTGGGGTAAAAATGTGAAAAAAACAATTAAGTTATGAGGAAACAAATTGTTTCAACATTTACTCATAGCTTTATTTTTTGCAGATTTTGACCCTTAATGTTCAACATATCCCTTGGGTCCAATTCTCAAAGCTTGACGCTGGACTTGCACAAGCCCTTTGTCAAACTCTGCACTGTGCTGGACACATTAGTGCACCATATGCCTGATTCTAAAAGGTTGTGTGCATTTGTGACAATTTATCATTTTTACAGTGGCTTGTACCAAATATTTGGCACAGACCCTGTAAAACAGTAGGCAAAGTTAGACCAGCAAAAGCTGGTCTAACTTGGGGCAGGTGGTGCACGGGATTGAGAATCCTGATTGCAGACCAGGGAATGCTGCAATCCCCATGCCGCCTGTGTTCAGCACACCCGGGGCTTCTGGCATTCTAAAACCGTTGAGAATCGAGCCCCTTGTGTTACACCACCTCCTGAACATGGCAGGTGTCATTTTTCAAATCCCCTCCAAAGCTTGTTTCCACAGTCACACAGTGAAATCACCTTTTGGATGGGATTTTAAAAATTCCACCTGTCTTGATCATAACGTCAGGTCATAAAAAGACTGTTGGACATTTGGGGTCAAAATGTGGGAGCCCACTTACAAGTAAATATTGCCTCTCATCTGCCCTTTCCTGGGTGATTACAGTCTAGCAATGTGTCAAAGCAGGACACCACTGAAAATGAGATATTGCATCTGATCTGCTCTATACTGGGTAAATATATAGTAAAAATGTGTACAAGCAAGACCCAGTACAACAGCAATGTCAGCTGCGAACATTCGGCATTGATGCGTGCTTGTTTGCCATTAATATAGGCATAGAACTGTTTGAAATTTATCCCTTACATTTACAGCCAAGTTTCTTTCCATATTACTTTTTTTGTTATCTAATTTTAGATCTACACTCTCTATGTAGCTGCATATACTCAATTACTGTACTACTGTACTATCAGTACTTTCAGTTTCCAGTTGCGTAATTCCCAGAGGACCTGGGTGCAAGGCGATGTTACAGGGCCCTTCCCCAGTTTTAAATAAACATAAAAATCATGATTTGGACCCCTCAAACCTCATGGGCCTGGGTGCCACTGCAACCCCTGTACCCTTGTAGCTACGCCCCTGTCAGTTTCCAATATAACCTTTTCTATCAGTACTTTCTTTCTCTTTATTAATTTCCTAATTTTGTGTGTCATCCATCTTGGTGCTTTTCCTTTATTGCTATATTTTTGTTTGCATGCACTATGTTCAGCAGATAATGAGTTGATTTTATTATTATACTTCTACTCTTTTATCTTTTAAATCCTGCTACCCTTTCCATGGCTTTGAAGCTGGCACAATGGAAATCCAGGATGGTTGACCTGCCTTTTTCCTTTATAAATTTCCTATTAATTTTAAATCCTACCATACAGTGATCACTGTTACCCAGTGCTTGTCTAGGTTTACACTTTGGGATTAATTTGCATGAAGTTGAGATAATAACATCCAATACAGCCTCACCCCTAGTTGCTGTATGAGGCTGTACTGTATCCCTTAATTACTTCAATAAGCTCCTTTTCAGTTGTGGTTATGCCTGTACCCTGTTCCCAGTTAATGCCCAGCAAGTTTAGATCCCTTATTAAAATGTTTTCTTTATATTCCTGCATATTGTTAATCATGTTACGTGTCTGTGTATTGTTTTCAATATTGGTGGCTGGTGGTGTATACAGTACACCGCGAGCAATTGATGTGGTTCCCTGATTTTTTATTTCAACTAATAGAAATTCCAGTTCCTCAGTGTCTGTTGCAATTTGTCTGCTGACAATGTCAGATTTAACCAGCAATGCAATGCAATGCACCACCCCTTTTGTGCAGTCTGTCTTTTCTATAGCTGCTATACCATTCTATACCTTTGCACCAGTTGTCACTGGGGTTCCACCATGTTTCCATTATTGCTATCCATTCTACCCAGCACGTCCTGGCATCCAGTCCCACTGAGGTATCTATAACCAGCACATGGCATAGTGCTGATCAGGTGGTTTCAGCCGCAGTCTCAGCCTTCAGCTGCACCACGAGCACATTTTTATTTGCAAGCTGCAGCTTCAGATTGATGCAGCATTCAGCATGCAATTACCTCTTTCTGTATGCAGGAACTCACTCCTTATTTCTCATTTAAGAAAGACACACAGTCTGTCTCTGCAGCACAAGTTGTATCTGTTAGCAGCACTGAGCTTCCATTCTGTCCAGCAGACAAACACAGATTGAACTGGATTCAGAACAGCCCCTGCTGTTCACTGGGGAATCAGGCTCTGAGTGGTTTATTGAACTTTCAGCCACTTTAGGTAATCCTGGAGGTCTGTCACTTGATAGCTGATTGGCAGCTGCAAAAGCACCTGCATTTATTAGGTCCACACAAGTCCAGGAGCTCCTATGACTTTTTCCTCAGGCAGCATCACCTGATTTGTTGGTCGGTCACCCTCTGACCCTTTCTCCATGCCGGAGCAGGTCAGAGGTGACAAAATGACTACTATTTTGTAGTGCAAAGGCAGTTTTCCACAAAAGTACTTATTTATAAAACCTCAGCTGTTTGCACAAGACACCACATGCTGACCAGTCCTGCACAAGCACAATCTGGTATCCAGTTCAGTTGGTATACTGACCGGGCAATTCTCGGTTTAATCAATAGCACTGCTGTTTTTCTCTGTCAGTGGTGCCAGATGCTTTTGATGTGCGAGTGCAAAGGGAGTCTAAAGATATAGTAGTCCCATGGAGGTTCCATGTACAGAACATATGAGATATACTTGATAATTAAAACTTGTGTGTAAATGATAATTGATAACCTCATATTTTTACCGGTCTTTGGTAGATATCTTAATTATGGCACTGTCATTTTGTATGGGATATCTGGGCCATTAGCAAGCTGGGGACAGTCTTTCATTTAGCTCCAGAGCTAGTGGTAGCATGTTCGGTGCTCTGAGACTCAGTAGCATGATAGTACACAGCTGTTTCACAGATGTAACACTCTGCATGTCCATCAGTAGGATCAGACTCATACATTTTCACAGTGCACTGAGGTGCCCTTCACTGATTATGTTGTATGAAGATATTACAGCCATTAATTGCAGGAAGGAAAGAACTATTTATATGGGCAGAATGTAACAATGCCTTGATGACATACATTTGTGCCGCAGCTACTTGGGCATTGGTACACACAGTTGTGAGACACTATCAGCTAAATGTCCTTGATTCAGTCAGGTCATCTTTTGACAGAAAGGTACCTCAGGCAGTAATAAGTTCATAATCTGTCCCCTACCTGAAGGATCAAGGCACTGCTTTTTAGAACTCTATTGTGAGGAACTGAGAAAACTATAAAGGGTGTGATATTTAATGTCCAGGCTACAAAAGCAGCACCACATTCAACTCAAAAGTAACAAACTTTAATGAATGAAGTTCATAATATTACATACACTAGGCAGACAACAGGGAAGAGTGAATCCTGACCAGTTTTGCTATCACAGCGTCATCAGGGAAGGCTCGGAAAGGGATCCTTTTAAGGATAGCACTTAAAGCTGTATACCTGAAAGTGCTTACGCTGTGCACTATAAATATAACAGCCAACATTATAGTGCAAACTATGTGTTAATAGTAATATTAAAAGGATCTAAATGTTGAAAACATCAACGCAGGGAAGAGTCATAGGATTCACAGGAGACATTCAAGTCAGGAAGGCAATTTGCCTATAATAGCTTGCAATTTTCAACGGTTATAGCTTATTATATGTCTTCATTTACAGTATATATCCAGTATATTTTTAAACTCTTTCATGTCTTTACTCTGTACCATCTCAACTGGCAGCTCATTCCAGAGTGTCATCCCCCTCTCTGTTACCCATTACCCCTTTTGTTGTTCTGTAAATTTCTCCCTTTAACTGTAGATTATGAATTCTGATATCATCTTATATTGTCTTCTGTTGTGACCCCAAACAACCCCACATATCCACATCCTGAAATTATATATATTAATACATCCCCTGGAGCCACTCGTTGTGGGATAAGAGTGGTTTCATGCGCATTCTGCTTGAGTGAGAACAGCGAAGTGAAGCTGAGCTGTTCTGGCTTGAACAGAAGGCAAGTGAAACCACACTTACCCACAACAAGTGGTGATGGGGACATATTAAAATATTATAGAACGAGGGCACTCAATGCCATTTAAAAGAAAAAGAACTGTCCTGGAATGTGCCCATTTTCAGGGCATCTGTGCATGAGGCACGCTTCACAGAATAACAGTGTCTTACTTGCAGGAGAAAGGAGAACTCCAATTGGTTGGGAGCACTCCATCACTCTATAATGGATGTTAATATGTCCCCTGGAGCCACTCTTTGCTGAATCAGAGTGGTTTCACGCACATTTGGCTTGAGCAAGAACAGTGAAGTGAAGCTGAGCTGTTCTGACTCAAGCCGAAGGCAAGTGAAACCACTCTGATACAGCGAAGAGTGGCAATGGGTGACATAATAGTATATTATACAAAGGGCAGGATATTCAGAAGGGTTGTGCCATGCACAACCCACTGATGTGCCCTGGTGCGATATTCAAAGGGGGATTGAGCCTGGCGCAAATCCTGATGCGCCAGAGCACATCGGTAATGTATGCGCGCGATAGGGGCGGCTTATGCATACTCTACACATCCCGATATTCAACCTGGATGTGCTGAGCCCATGCATGCACAACCCCTACCTGCACTGCACACAGGTGAGTCAAAAAAAAAAAGGAGCAACAGCTGGCCACCCACAGGTGAGCTGCCATATTGCAGGGTGCAACACAACAGCTGCCACCTGTGGGTGGCCACCCGAGCTCTGCCTGTACCTTCGTAGTGGCTGGCACCCCCCCATGCCTGATCACGGGCATACATAGACAAATAATAGTCCCATATCCTTGGTGGTCCAGTGGACTGCTTGCAGCCCAATCGCGGGCATGTGTATATTTAAAACAGTCAGCTCACTCCCTGGTGGTCCAGTGGACCGCTTGCAGCCTGATCACAGGCGTCAGTAATATCCCATGCATACCAATTCAACCCTGGTGGTCCACAAGTACCCCCTTCCCCACTCGCCCACTGAGCCCCACCACGCTCCCCGGTCCGCGGGAAGCGGTAGCTTCTCATCCACTTGCCACCTCACGCCCGCCGACTGACCAGATGGTAGGGTTGTACACCCATTGGTCCACAGCGTGAATACCGGCATGCAGCCCGTATCGTATGCACAGTCCAGATATGTGAATGGATCCATTCATATATCTGGACTGTGTAGTACAGTACGGGCTGGATGCCCATTGGCTGATGCTGTGGACCAATGGGCATACAGTCCTACCATACAGAGTCAGTCGGCGGGCGGTGGGGCGGCAAGTGGATGGGGAGCTGCCGCCCGCCGCTGACCAGAGGGAGCGGGGTGGTGGGGCTCAGTGGGCGAGTGGGAAGGGGGGTACCGCTGGACCACCAGAGTTGGATTGGTATGCATGGAATAGTACTGATGCCCACGATCGGGCTGCAAGCGGTCCACTGGACCACCAGGGATGTAGGATTATTATATTATTCTACATATGCCCGCGATAGGGCTGCAAGCGGTCCACTGGACCACCAGGGAGAGAGTTAACCGTTTTGAATATACACAAGCCCACGATCGGGCTGCAAGCAGTCCACTGGACCACCAGGGAGAGAGTTAACTGTTTTGAATATGCCCGTTATTGGGTATGAGGGCACTTTGCCGTGATGTGCAGGGGGCGTCGGTCCCTGACGGCTGCAGCCTGGTAGGACGCCAGGTGCAAGTCACCAGTGATTGGTGCACCTGCATGTAAATGGGGCCATAATGACATGCAAATGGCCCCATTTGTGCCTTGCATACATTATGGACCCATTTGCATGTGCACTTTTAAATATCGCGGTTATTGTGCCTAGTGCAATGGAACTTGCACTGGCGAATCCCCCTGCTCCACTCTGGCCACTTGTGCTGGTGCAGTACCACTGCACCATGCGTACTGCGGGTGGCCAAGGAGCTATATTCAACGATGCTGTGCCATGGCACAGCTCCGTTGAATATCACCCTGTCAACACCCCTGCACAGCCAAGTTGTGCTGTGCCCAGGCTTGTGCCACAGCCTGGCGCAGTCTGAATATCCCACCCAAAGACTTAAAAAATGCAGCAATCTGATTGGATGACTGGCACCTTTTGCCCATTGTAAATCCTAGCATCACTCAACAGGAAAAGGTGCCAGTCAGCCTCATCTGGTGCCCCCCTAAAGTATACCCCTCAACCCCCTCACATAGAAACATAGACTTTGGTGGCAGATAAGGACCACTTGGCCCACCTAGTCTGTCCATTTCCCTACCTACAGGATAAGCTGCAGATCCTAGTTAATCAACAGCCTATTTCTTCTTACCCCCAACAAGACTTGTCTTATGTCTGTCCCATGTATTCTTGAATTCTCCCACAGTTTTAGACCCCATGACCTTCTCAGGAAGGCTGTTCCATGCATCCACCACCCTCTCTGTGAAAAATTACTTCCTCACATTGCCCCAGAACCACCCCATCTTTAAATTGTGTCCCCTTGTTCTTGCACATCAAACTATTAGCTGCCATCTGCATCCCTCTTACCACAAACCATGAAACCGCAAGGGTGCAACTCTCACAAATAAAGAACCTCAGGCAATATGCACAAAATGGAAATTGGTAGCAAAGCAGCATATTTCATTTCCTTCTCTCTCTCGTCCCCCCGTAATCACTTTAAAAATGTTTCTAGTAACTGCTTTCGCACAGCTGTACACAGTTGAAGTTTGAAGATGTGGTGAGGTTCTGGAAAGCTAACTTTGTCATAAGTTTCTGTAAGTTGTTATTGTTTGTAAGTTATGTTTTAAAATTGGTCTAACTCCTTAAGAACTTTCTGAAATAGAGGGACACAAATCCTTAAATCTTTCTGTGCTTGCTGAAGACTGTTCTTGTGGGGAGGGTTCTTTGACTAGTAACACAGCCAGCCAATCAAGGTTGTTTGCATTTCAGTTAATCTCTGTTTAAAATCCTCACTGAAGAATTTTAAGTCTTCTTGCTGTGGGCAGAGATAGCAGTTAAAGTTTGAAGATGTGGTGAGGTTCTGGAAAGCTAACTTTGTCATAAGTTTCTGTAAGTTGTTATTGTTTGTAAGTTGTGTTTTAAAATTGACCTAACTCCTTAAGAACTTCTGGAAAGTCCTCCCTCCCCTTGCATTAGCCTTTCTTAAATATGGAAGAGCCACGGGGGTTGAGCTTAAAGGCTGAGAGGGAGGAGTTTAGGGAGTTGCAAACTTCCCCAGTGAGCAAACTCTTAAGGCAAATAGTCAGGTGGGGAAATGTTCAGCCACTCAGGTGTTGCAAGTTTAAAAGTCTGTATGCTGTATTGGGGGATCACCTTGGTATAGGTTCTGGTAGCTCAAGAAACTGCAGAGCCACTGAGTTGGTAATTTGGCCTAGAAAAGATTACTGTGATGATGGTGAAGGGACCATGGGCTTGGAAGTTTGGGGGGTGCCCACTGTGCTACCAGCTGGCAAAGCTTAAGGGGGAGGTAGAGGGGATCCAAAGGCAGCTGGGGATGCTGGGGGGGGATTGGAGAGGTAGGAGGCACGTGGTCACCTACATGGAAGCAGTAGGTGCTGGGGCCTCCCAAGCTGGGGGAGGAGTGAAAAGAGATGCTCACACTAGGGGAGGAGGGAAGGGGGTACACAGGGGGCTTTAGGGGACCCTGGCAGGTGGGGCCCAAAAGGCAGAAATTTCCAGAACAGTAGGCAAGAGACTGTGGTCGTCCAAAGGAAACTGAGAGGAGTGGTAGGGTCAGGGGGGGCACTGGGGGATGGGCTAAGGCTCAAAAATCATTTTAACCCTCTAAGCCCATTGGTAGAAGAGGGGAGTGTGGGGGAGGAGGAGGAGGAGGATGCTGGTGAAGCTGGTGCAGGGACAGATAGAAAGGGGGAAGGGGACAAGAGGCAAATGCGCAATAGAGGGGGTCCCAGACAGGATGGGGGAAGAAGGGTAGGGGAGGAGAAGAAAAAGGAGGATCAGGGGAACAAGGAGGAGGCTGATGGTATGGAACAGGGGAGCACGACAGGCAGGAAGGTGCAGGACGTAAATGGGATGATAGCGAACAGAAAGTCAAGTAGGGGAATGGATAGGACGGATGGATTAGTAAGGAGTGGTGAAAGAGATACAGAGAAAGATACTTGGGTGGGGGGGATAAAGAAGGCCAGGACACGGGTAGAGGAGGTGACCAGGGAAAATAGTGAAGGGGCTACCTCTGACACCCAGATTGTGGGAGGTGAGAGGAGCCAGCTGGGGGGAGAACCTGGACAAAGGGATGAGGAGGGGCATGGAAAGAGGGAAAACCTGAGGGGTGAACAGGGAGGCAAGAGGGAGGTTAGAGTACTGCTATTGGGGGACTCCATGATCAGAGGCATCCAGTGGGAGGGGCAGGGGGACGTTAAAACCTGTCTGATCAGAACCAAATGCCACCCAGGCCTGACGGTGCACAAGGCCAAGCATGAGTTGTATTCACCGGCAAGGGAATGCATGGGGACCCTGGACATTCTAGTACACTTGGGGACAAACGACATAAATGGGAATAGTGAGCTAGAAATTCAGGCAAGGTTCCTGGAGTTGGCCAGGGTATGTCTTTCCATAGGCTGTAAGATCTCCTTTTCGGAAATTCTGCTGGTGCCAAGGGCTAGTGGGGAAAACAAGATGAAGATTAGGGAGATAAATCAGTGGCTTAGAGAGTGGTGTGGAGAATTGGAGTATGGCCTGGTGGGGAACTGGGGGAGACCTAGGAGGATAAGGGGCTGTACGCTAGGGACAGGCTCCACCTTAATTTGGAGGGGAAAGAAATCCTTAAGCTCAAACTAGCTGGGTTAATCAACAAAAGGTGGGGTTTAAACTTGTGAAGAGGGAGGGACCAAAAAGTGGCAGTGCCAGCAGGTACGATAAATGAGGGACATGGTCTCCACTCCTCTAGGGGGCTAGGGAGATGTGGAAATGGGTCACCAGTTAGGGTGCAGGAGCTGAGAAATGGGAGCACAAGGAAGGAAAAGGGGTGGAGAGTGGTCCTGATAAATACCAGGAGCTTAGGAAATAAAATGCCTGGGCCCCAGGTGATGCTAGTTGAGGGGGCAGTAGATGTGGCAGCAGTCACTGAGACCTGGGCCACTCAAGGGCACGAGTGGGACCTAAATCTGGAGGGCTATACTATGTTTAGAAAAGATAGGAGGGAGGGAAGGGGGGGTGTAGCACTGTTAGTCAGAAATGGCATGGGTATTGGAGGGGTAGAGGAGGCAGAGGGGAAAGTGGAGGCTATTTGGGTCACCTTGCTGATGAAGGGTGGGTAAAAGAGTAAAGGTACGGAGTGGTGTACAGACCACCATCACTGGCAGAGGTCCTGGAAGAAAGTTTGGTGGCAAATCCCGAGGGACACTGTAGATTGGGAAAGGGAAGGGTAGTGATAATGAGGGACCTCAACATGCCAGGAACAGACTATGACATCACCAGTGGCCAAAGAGCAGATGCTGCTGGGTGTCTTCCAGGATGCGTTTCTGACACAACAGGTGGGTGAGTCAACTAGGGAGGCCCGGACACTGGATGTGGTCCTGGCGGACAGTGATCAGATTAGGGGCCTAGAGGTGAGGGACCCTTTGGCGGGGAGTGATCATGCCACAGTTTGGTTCTTCCTGGACTAAGGGTGCAGGAAAGTCAAACAAGGATGGTAGTAACCAACTTTAGGGGTGCAGACTTAAGGGAGTTGGGAAGGATCCTTAAAGAACGTCTGGACAGGATAAGGCCAGATATGGATGCTGACAACAGGTGGGAGATCATTAGAAGGGGAATACAGGAGGTTACCAGATCATGCACAAGGGAAAGGTGTAAGTTCGGTAAGGCCAGAAAACCCTGCTGGTGGACCTGGGAGGTACAGGAGGTTGTGATGGAAAAGAAAGTGGCCTATGGGTGCTTCAAGTGCTCAAGGAGTGAAAGGGATCAGGAGGAATATGAGCTGACAGCCAAGAGAGTGACCAGGGTGGTGAGAGCAGCTAAGGCAAAAAAAAAGCAGTCCTTGGCCAATGGGATCTGAAGGGGGGACAAGGAGTTCTTTAGATACACAGGGGAAAAAAGGAAAGTAAGGTGGAAGATCAGCAAGATAAGGGTAGGGGATGGTTGGGCACAGGAGGCGGGGGAACAGGCAGAAGTCCTAAATGAGTACTTTGTCTCAGTGTTTACCAGGGGGATGGAGGAGCTAAGTCTTGTGAGGGGAGTGGGGGCAAACTGGAGGAAGGGGTGGGACTGGTAGAGACCAGGGGCCCTGACGGGTCTGGGGAAAAGGAGTGGCCACCACAAACAGGTGGGGGGCCAGCAGTGCAGGGTAAAAAGTGGGAAGACGTGGAGGCTGAAATCCTGGTAAAGACAGTAAAGGAATCCCTCAGGTCCCTTCAGACGGAGAAAGCACCTGGGTCAGAAAAGATACATCCCAGGGTGCTGAGGGAACTGGCGGATGTCCTGGCAGTCCCTCTAGTGGAGCTTTTCAACATCTCTCTGAGGACTGGGTGGGTGCCCCTAGACAGGAGGGTGGCCCATGTTGTGCCAATCCACAAGGGGGGATCAAGAGAGGAGGCAGGAAATTACAGGCCCGTTAGCCTGACATCAGTGGTCGGCAAGGAGATGGAGGGTATTGTCAAGGAAAGGCTAGGGGGGTTACTGGAGCAAACTGGGTACTTGGACGATAGGCAGCATGGCTTTCTCATGAGAAGATCCTGCCAGACAAACCTTGTTGAGTTCTATGACTGGGTAACGAGGGCCCTGGACCAGGGTAGGCCAGTGGACGTCCTCTTTCTGGATTTTAGCAAGGCATTTGATTCAGTACCCCACAGTGGCCTGCTGGCTAAGCTGAAGGAACTGGGGGTAGGGAGACAGTTGTTAAGATGGATAGGAAATTGGCTCTCTGAGCATTCTCAGAAGGTGGTGGTTGGAGGGTTAGCCTCATCCCCAACGTGGGTTACTAGTGAGGTTCCCAAGGGGTCAGTGCTGGGGCCACTCCTGATCAATGTCTATGTCTCGGACATCAGGATGGGGATCAGGAGTGAGATGAGTCTTTTTGCAGATGACTCAAAGCTGGGTGCAGTGGTAGATGAGGAGGAGGGCAGGGTGGTCTTGCAGGAGGACCTGAAGGCTCTGGAAAGGTGGTCGGGAAAATGGAAACTAAAATTCAATGTGGGGAAGTGCAAGGTTCTGCAGCTGGGAGTCAGAAATCCAGGCCAGGGGTATACCCTGGGAGGAGACATGAGTCAAGTCACGGAGGGTGAGAGGGACCTGGGAGTAGTGGTAGATGTCAAAATGAACAACTCAGAGACCTGTAGGAGGGCAGTAGCAAGGGTAAATAGGATGCTGGGCTGCATCGCCAGGGGGATTACCTACAGAAAGGTGGAAGTGATCCTTCCATTGTACAACTGTTTGGTTAGGACACACCTCGAGTATTGTGTGCAGTTTTGGAGACCACATTTAAAAAGGGACATTACACTCCTAGATAGGGTCCAAAGGAGGGCAACCAAAATGATCTGGGGCCTGGGGGAGAGGACCTATGAGGAGAGGCTCAGGGAGCTCGACTTGTACACCCTGGAGGAGAGGAGGGACATGGTAGACATGATAGAGGTCTTTAGGTACATGAACGGGGTCAACAAAGGAGACCCAGTCAGGGTGCTCCAAAGGAAGGAGGGTGGGGCAACGAGAGGTCATGGGTGTAAGCTGGAAGGGGGCAGGCTCAGAGGGGAGAGGAGGAGATGTTATTTCACTGAAAGGGTGGTGGAGCTATGGAATGCACTGTCCAGGGAGCTGGTAGAGGTGGAGACTGTGGACGGGTTTAAATGGTGATGGGACAGGTACAGGGGGAGAGTAGATCTGACCAGGCCCAGTACAGGTGGAACATCTGGGACTGGGGACAGTATAACCCAAGGGGGGGAGACACCAAAATTGACCCTCAGTGCAGGTGCTGAAAATCGAGCAGACTCGAGAGACCATTAGGCCTATTCTGCTGGCATTTTAGTATGTTAGTATGTTAGCTTGCGAGTTCCCTCGAAAGTCCCTGAGAAAAATGAATCTGTCACTTCAGTATCAATAAAAAAGAGCGAACCTCTATCTCTTGCTCCCCTACATGACAAGGTCTTTTTCTTCACCCTTTGATGTTCACGGTAAAAAATAAATGCTCCTTACTCAGTGAAAAGCATCAAAAGTAATGTTGTACTTTTACAGACAAACTTCTAATGGACCACAAAAGCCACATTAAACCCATAGCCACTAAAGCTACCGGAAGCACATAAGCAACTTGAGCAGTCGGACGGCGGTCTACTATATAGTTAAAAAAACTCACACGCTAAATGTTAAGTAATGCCTTATTCATCTGCCTTTTCAACTTTAAAAACAGATATCCATTTTATCTAGCTTGTTATTTTACTTCTGTTTCAGCAACTATCGAGATATGAACTACTTCCTCTTTTGCTCTCCACTCAGAAACAAAACAATGAGGAACCATTCAAACCAGAGGAGCTCTTCACAATTTATGCTGTTAATCTCCTCCCGTAGCTTGTGCATTTTCTAAATATCAAACATAACCCTTGTTCTATTATAAAGACAGACAGGCCTATACAAATGAGAAAACTCTGAAGGGTCGCCCTACCAGCAAAGAAATATTTTGTCTGGCAGAGCAATATAATTAATAAAAATAATGTAACCCCCCCAAAAAAAATATTTTTCTTCTCAGCAAAAACTGAGGGACATTGTATAATCGCAATATGCCACTCCAGGGTGTGAGTGATGCCAGGATTTACCCATGCCTGGTGTGTTTTTCTCACTCAGCCTGTGGCCTCATGACCAAACAACACACCAGGTGTGGGTAAATCTTGGCATCACCCACACCCTGTCATGGTATATTGCTTAATTATTGATTAAGCGTGATCGATAATTATATTTTGTTTTTAAAACGTTCCTCGAACATGCCTGTTTCTAGGGCATCTGCACGTGAGATGCTCTTCACAGAATAAGAGTGTCTCATGCGCGGAGGAGAGGAGCACTCCAATTGGTTGGAAGTGCTCCCTCAATCTATAATATCAGATACAGATCATCTCTCAATCTTCTGTACTCCAAGGTAAACATGTCCAGCTTTGCCAACCACTGCTTGTATGATGACTCCCTTGCACCTGTTACCATCTTTGTCAAACCCTCTCCACCTGTTTTATCTCTCTGTTAGATTGCAGTGACCAGAACTGGCAACTCCAGATGAGACCTTACAAGTGCACAGTAAAGATACATTAAAACCCGTCTATCTCTGCTGGTTAAATGTTTGCCTGTATAGCCCAGTATCCTGTTACATTTTTGTGTGTATGTTTATTAAACTTAAGATCTTTATTCATCACTATTCCTAAATCCCTTAAGTTCTTACTTTCCCTAATTTCCTTCCCAAATATTAAATACTTTGTATTTGTGTTTCTACTACACATGAGCATCACAGTACATTTATCAACATTAAATTCTAATTTATAAGAATTTGCCCACTTTTCAAGATTTCTTAGTACATATTTCAAATGACTTATTGCCTCTTCCAAATCCAGCATTGACCCTAAAATAGTGTCATCAGTGAACTTTGCTAACCACATACCACCGTTACACTGCATTGATGCTATGTAAATGTTAAATAATGTGAAGCCCAGTACAGAACCCCATGGAACCCTACTCATCACTCTAGCACACTTTGATGTACTACTTCTTATGACTACTCGTCTCCTATCATGAAGCCATGACCTTATCCAACTCACCAGCCTTTGACTTAAGCCTATCTTTTTCAATTTAGATATCAAGTCTAAATGTGGCACTTTATCAAAAGCCTTTCTGTAGTCCAGGAAAATAACATCCCAGGTAGTCCTTTAGATTTTATAATCTATGGAATGCTGGATCCTGGTAGCACAGGACAATCTAGATACACAAAGCACAAACCTTCAGGTGCTGGAGATGGCTCAAATTCTCATCTCTTCTGCATTCTGAAACAGAGAGAAGAAAACATATTATCAACAGTTTAAAGACAGCATATTCATTAATTACCTCAAAAAGAGGGCAACTCAATTCTATCATTAAGACCCTCCCTGTGGTCCCAAAACCAAAGCAGATTTGGGGCAGAAAATCCTAAAATGGGAATCATTCTGGATTTTTACTTTGGGGGCCTTTGTCCAGACCTGGGCTTAATGATAGAACTGAGGGTTAGCTGCAGTAATTCTGGTCAATTTGCACTGTGCCATGGAGAAGTAAAACAACATTAAAATTGACCGATGAATACAGGCATTTATCTTATTCTCACATACAATTTCCAAGAGTCTTCTTCTATTTTCAACAGCTATGCACTGATGCCATATATGGCAAGTGACCAGTATCTCTCAAAGGCTCAATCAGGATTGGGAAGATTCAGACTTAGGAACCTGCAGAAGCTGAGGTAGGAGATGCATGACAAGTTTCAAAGAACTTTGATGAACATGTGCATCATCCTATGAGGAGACACAGAGACCCCCATTTCTTTTTTTTTTTATATTCAAGTTTATTGCATATTTGGCACATATAAACAATCATCACAGTTCATTTTCCATCATATGCACATTATAAAAGTGATACAAGTTTGCACAGACTTATTTTCCCCAAGTTCAGTTTGTCTACTATAATTTAATCCCTAATGTTGTATTTCATTTTACTTATTCTCTTGTGAGTCATCAAGTAAGTCTTTATGTGGGGGACCTGGAAGATCTGTATTCCATTTGTTTATTTAATTCTCAAATTTTGCTCCCCATCTCTCCTTTCCTCCTCTCTATTCCTCCTCCCCAGTATCTGTTAACATCAGCCAAGGGTCCATCTCTCCACCCATGTCTGTATTCTCAGTTTATTCTATGTAACTTCCTCCATGTCCTTGATTTCATTTACTATTGTCTCCCAATCTCTAATTGTCGGTAGATTTGGGGTGAACCAATTCCTGGTCAAAGCCTTGTGGGCGGCCACCAGCAGTATGTTCCATAAATATGCTTTATTTGCTCCCCTGATCTCTTTCGGTGTCAGCCCCAGAACCAGATTCCCCGGACTTAAGTTAGATTGAATGGAGAATATCCTATTTATTTTATGTCATATGTCCGCCCAATAATGTGTGAGGGCCTGGCAAGTAGTTTGCTTTATTTGCTCCGCACTTCTGCCAGCATGCCCCAGAGCATTTCTTGTCCCATTTACTCAGAGATCCCGGGGTATAGAAGAACCTCACCCGTACTTTCCATTTGTACTCCCTCCAGTATGGAGAGGACGTGGTTCGGAGGGCCGTGGCTAGCGTAGAGGTCCAGGCTTCCTCCTCCAGATATTCCCCCATTTCCTTTTCCCAGCTGCTCTTAATGTGAGCAGTTTGGTTTCCTCTTCTATCTCTCAGGGCTCCATATAGAGCCGAGATTAGGCCTTTAATCTTTGTTGAGTTTATTATATCAACTATGGTGTCTTTAAGCGTTGTTGGTGAGGTTGGGCATTTATAAGTATTCTGTAAAGTGTGTATATAGGATCTTACTTGAAGGTACCTAAAATGGTCTGCCTGTCTTAACGAGTACTCCTCTCTCATCCGGGCGAATTCTAGAACAACATTTCCTTGGAGGAACTGATTTATAGAATACAACCCCAATCTACCCCATTTTTTAAAAGTAAGATCTTGCCTAGATGGGGGAAAGTCTGGGTCCCAGGCAAACCATCTCAGCACCCAAGTCTCTCCCTTTACCTTATGTTTGTTCCATAATCTTTTTAGGGAGCCCAGTGTGTTTCTAACTGCCAATAAGGCGATGTCCTGATCTCTGTTTTGGATCCCTGATCTCATGACTCTGGCTTCTAGTGGCGTTCCATCCATTAAGACTGTCTCAATTGTTTTCCATCTCACCCTACATGATCCCGCCGACCATTGCAAGGCCCATTTTTGCTGAGAGGCCAAAAAGTAATCCTCCAAATTAGGAACACTTTCACCTCCAAGCCTTTTACCAGCCTGCATGGCCAAGATTTTAAGTCTTGGTCTTCTATTGTTCCAAATATATCTTGTGAGCATCCTCTGCCATATCCGAAACTGTTTTTTATGTATTTTTATAGGAAGACATTGAAACATGTAAAGATATTTGGGGAGTATGTTCATAGAAACTGACTGTATCTTTGAGTACAGGGGCAAGTTAAGGGCCTCCCACCTTTTAATATCCTGTTTAATCTGATTTGTTATGGGTTCAAGATTGCTCGTATATAACATCATTAAATTTTTAGGAATTTGAATACCCAAATATTTGATTTTCCCCCTATTCCAATGTGTATCGAGGGACTGGAGAACCTCATCCGAGGAACAGCAGTGAAATTTTAGAACTTCTGTTTTATTTTTATTGAGTGTGTATCCAGAGTATTGACTGAATTTATCAATGAGTTCCCAAATCTTTGGGATGGATCTGTCCGGATTGGTTAAATAAAGAAGGACGTCATCTACGTAAAGGGATATTTTATGTTCCTCCCCCCATCTCCACCCCCTTGATCTCTGTCGATTCCCTTATTGCTTGGGTGAGAGGCTCTATGTATAAGTCAAATAAGAGAGGAGACAGAGGACAACCCTGCCTCGTGCCCCGTCCCAAAGTGAATCTCTGTGAGATGCCCCCGTTAACCTTCACGTAGGCCTGCGGGAAGGCGTACAGGGCTTTAATCGCCTCTAGGAATGTTGAAGGAAATCCCATTCTCTTAAGAACTAGAAAAAGGAAGTTCCAATCAACTTTATCAAACACGTTTTCTGCGTCCAGGCTCATAAGGCATGCTGAAATGTTTCTTTTATTAATTATATCAATAATGTTAATGGTTCTTCTCACCCCCTCTGGGGCCAGTCTACCTTCCATGAATCTCATTTGTTCTGGGTGTATAAAGTCCTTTAAAAAAGTTTGTAGGCGCCTAGCTATAATTGCAGTAAAAATTTTATAATCTACGTTAAGTAGGGAGATCGGTCTATATGACCCACACTCCCTCGGGTCCTTGCCCTCCCTCGGGATCACCGTGATGGAGGTATAATTCCATGATGGCGGGACTACAGCTCCCTCCAGCCACACCTGATTATAAACTATGTTCAGGATGGGGTTCAAATCCACCTGGAATGTTTTATAGAATTCCCCCCCAAATCCATCACGGCCCGGGCATTTGCCCCTTTTAGTCTCCCTATCATGTCTGAGATTTCCCTTTGTGTGACAGGAAGTTCCAGGGTCTGTCTATGGGCCTCAGTAAGTTTGGGTAGTTTTAGGGCCTCTAGAAAATGCGATGCCTCCTCAGACCTTGTATGCTGCTGTGCATGGTATAGGGTTTTTATAATATGTGACAAACCTTTCAGCTATTTGTTCCCACCTATGGAGGACGGTACCCGTGGCCGGGTGTCTGATTCCTGTCACAGTTGCCCTGGCCGGCTGCTGCTTAAGTCGGTATGCCAATAGGCATGTGGCTCTTGGGCCCCCCCTCATAATAGGTCTGTTTTGTACGTAGTAACGCCTTTTCGGTTTCTAAGAGCTGCAATCTTTGAAGTCTTTGTGTAAGTTCTTGTGTCTTCCCCCTTCTTTCTCCATTGAACTTTGTTTTCTGTTGTCTTTCTAAATCTTGCAATTCCTGTTTAATTTGCTCTCTTTGTTTTTCCCTCTCCCTTTTTTTATAGGTGGCTATAGAGATCAGTCTCCCCCTAATCAGGGTCTTGACCGTATCCCAAAGAATTTGGGTGTAACCTCTGAGGCCTCTTGTGTCTGTATAGTGTTTTTTATTATTCCTCTTAATTCCTCCCTGATCTTCTCATCTCTGAGTAGGCTTATATTAAGCCTCCAATGTGTGGGCTTTTTTGGGAGTTGGAGGTCTAGCCTGGCATATAATGGTTTATGGTCCGATATGGTTTCAGTACCTACCCAGACTGAATCAAAGGTTGACATATCTCTGTCATATGTGAAAAACATATCTAGTCTCGAGAAAATGTTGTACCTAGAGGAGTAATATGTATAATCTCTTGCCCTAGGGTACTTTTCCCTCCAAACATCCGTTATACCCGTGTCTTTCATGAGTCTCTTCAAAAGTCCAGAGACTTTCTGGTTCGGGGCTGGGATGCTGGAGGTAGTATCCAGGGCTCTATCTAATACTACATTCCAATCCCCCCCGTGCAATCAGCGTCCCTTTTGCCTTTTCAGTCACTGATTTGAATAGGTCTGCAAAAAAAGTTATATGTGTCCCCGGAGGGGCGTATACATTTAACAAGGATACCTGGAGGTCCTGGACCCGACCTACCACCAACACGTATCTGGCCCCCTCATCCCTTATTATCTCTTCCTCCTCAAATGGAAGTGCGTCCGAAAGCATAATGGCCACACCTCTCTTCCTCCTTGTAGGCAGAGATGCATGATATATAGTCAGGAAGTCTCGACTTTTAAGTTTGAGGATTTCTTTTGGGGATAGATGTGTCTCCTGTAAGAATTGTATTTCACATGCCTGTCTCTTTAAGAATTTCTGGAGACATTTTCTCTTTATAGGGTTCTTTATCCTGTTTATATTCAGTGAGACTATTTTGGTCTTTATCCTATCCATGGTCATAGTCTCTGGTCTGTTCTAGTGATCTGCATTCTTGATTATTCTCAGGGAGTGCCTTCTGTGTTTCTACCTCTCCCTTCCCCCCTCTGACTCCCAGGTCACCCTCCCACTTCAATTTTTTCCCTTCACTTAAAATGTGCCTTGGATTATTATGAACTTTGTGCCTTTCATTTTGTCTGCATAGTAATAATAACAGAAAATAGCTGGCCCAAAACCACCGGCCATCCTGTTTATCTTTAACATCTCTAGAATCAGTTGCCCCTTTAAATGGAGCTTCAAACATTCTAATAACATAAACCCCTACAATATCTGGGTACCAAACTAGTAATCTACTAATTCTAAAAATTAACGTCATCCATTGCATGTGCAACTCCCCCTCTGCACCTCCATATTCAGTGATTTCTCTATTCTGAAATGCAGAGCTTTCTGGGGGTTCTGAAACTATACTTTGAGAAACCCAACTTCCTAGGTCAGTCCACCTATAGGTGGACTGGATCATGCCTCCCTTTTGGCACTACACCTTGTATGATGTTCTGGGCTAAACCCTTCCAGGGCTTTGTTTTGGGGTCTTGGCCCCTTGCCCTGTGGTAAAATCAGCGTCAGCAGAACCAAATGACAGGTAACAATTCCTTTCCGGTCCATATTCCCCTTATAGTCCTTCCAGCCCCTTTTAATGTCAGGGAGGGGAGGTTATTTTTCCCCCCACCTCTCATCCTCCCATTAATGGGCTTTTCCCTATTACTTTGTTTCAGCTAAGGCCTCGGGAGACATCTCACCGAGAAAAAGCGCAATTTCGCCGGTCTGTCTCGGATCCCACAGGCCGAATGAGGCCAAGGACTCCACCGTGCCGACCGTGAGCCTCCTCCCCCCGCTCCAGCACCCCCAGCCCTCAAGGCCGTGAATTACTTTTCCCTTTCTCCCCGTCACCGTAATGCAAAACAGATCCTCACTTGTCTCTTCCCAGCCATTGTTAAGCATTCATATGTGAGAGAGGAGGAAGGCCACAACCCCAGACTCCAGTCTCCTCAAACCTTAAGCTTATAGCCCAGAGGACTGATATGGGACAGGATGTGCCCCCCGACTCCATAAATCCACCTCATTCACTCCGGGTCCCCTTGTAGTCATGTTTGGACCACAGATCGAACAATTGGACATATATATATATATATTTTAACATTTTGATTCTATTTCTACCCCTCTCCTTTATAACAGCATGCTTACTTCCTTTCCGATACTTTATGTCCATGAAATATCTCTATTACATTTCCCCCCAAGGTCTCGCTTTACCGCTTAGGATTTTATCGAGCTTTGTATGGTGTCAGTCAGCTTGCTATGGTTTCATCCATTTAGGTGGTCAGTGATCATGTCTGCACATCTTCTGCATCTTCTTCGTCTGTAGTGAGTCCGGTCAGCTGTATTCTGGAAGCATACGGTCTGAGGAGTGCTGCGACGTCCGATCTAAGACTGGTGGAATGTGGTCGTGACTGACTGGTTAACCCTCTGCGCACCACTGACCAGGCCGATCTCCTTAACTCTTTCTCCAGTCGCTCCTTTTCTAACCCCGGAACTGGTATTCCATTCTCCTCGAGGAAGGATTTAGCTGCAAGTAAGTCTTCGAAGGTTTTTATTCCTTGTCTCATCTCCACTCTCAATCTAGCCAGAAACAACATTTGCACCTTCAGGTTTTGTGCTCTGAGTTGTTTCACAATGGGCCACATGTTCCGCCTCGCCTCCTGTACCCCCCGTAGTATAATCATTATCGATTACTATTCTGTGTGCCCCTAACATTAATTTCTTTGACTTCCACGCTCTCTTGAGAATCTCTTCCTTAGAGATGTATTTAGACATCCGCACTACAAATGAATGAGGTCTCGAATTCGGGCTGGGTGGTCTCGGGACGAGAGAATGGTGGGCCCTATCCATTGAGACATCTAGCTCCGGGGCCAGTTTCAGCAAGTCAATTAACAGTTTTTGCATGAAGGAAATCAAGTCCGAAGTTCCCTCTTCTGTACCTTCGGGGATGCCATAAATTCTCAAATTCTGTCGCCTGCTTTGTCCCTCGATATCCTCCAGTTTGGCTTGTAACTCCCTTTCCCGGGCCATCAGGTAAAGCAGCAGGTGATCATGGCGGTCCGTTTGTTCCATTGTTGAAGTGAGCCCTAGCTCTAGTTTATCTGTTCTGTGTTCAATTTTTTGGATATCAGATTTTAGTTCAGATAATGTGTGGTCTATCTTTTGAACCATTTTCGCTGTTTGGAGGATTGAGGCTATTAGCTGAGGATAATCTTCCTCGGGGGCCGTTTCCATTGTGGTAGCGCTGTCATCTTCAGTAGGCCCCGACGTTCTCAGGGTTTGTTCTCCCTGTAGTAGCATTTGCAATTTCTGTGCCAGTGTTTGATTTATCCTGGTAGTCCCCGCTTTTGATCTAGTGCTTTTGGCTGGCGATTGCATGTTTGTTAGCAGGGGATGCCAATTGATTTATTTTCAGGCTGGTGGACTCCACGAATTATGCTGCCATCTAGCCCTCTGACGTCACCGGAAGTCGACACCCTCATTTCTGAGGAACCTGGAGTGCTGTAAAGGGTGCTCATGCAATCACCTTTGTCAGGTGAGTAAACTGGTATATTCAGGACCCATGGACAAAAACAAACTCTTGAGGACAGATAGCTACCACATAAGACTGCTAGTGGGGGGTATCCCGATTGTACAATTATTAAGGATCAAGTTTAATTCTTCCACTGAAGTGGAGTTTGAGAAATAATAAATGGAAATGTAGAAAAGAAAGAAACTACCTTGTGTAGGTTTTCGCAAGGGCCTGCAACTGAGCCAAAGAAGCCCTGAGGGTCAATACCTCAATAAAAAGAATAGGGATACTCCAAACACTTGAACAATTCAAATTCTGTTTATACCCCCTTCATCTCTGGCATCAACCCCCTCCTTACCATTTACCTGCAGATGCCTCTGGCCACCACAAAGCCATGGTCACTCCCAGGTGAGGTTGGAGGGTTGCAAGGACCCCTCCAACAAGATATGCATTTTTGTAGACCCTGTGGGATGTCCTAGTTGAGGTTAGCAGCCAGTGTACCAAGCTGCTAGCCAAGATATCTAGGGCCCTGCTTTTCTGTTTTCCACTCTCCTGCAATACTGCTGTCTGGGACTACAATGTGCACAAGTGCATGGTCATGTGTGACCACACATGGGAGCCAAGTAGTGTCCACCTACCTATGTTACCTGCCCACTGTACTTCAAGCTGTGGTCATGGAGGTGGCAGTGTAATAGCAAGGAGTACAATCCTCTCTTCCCAGAGGAGGAGAATGCCAAAAAAGTGTAATATAAAAGGAGTAACAGCTGTTTTTAATAACTGACATTATCTGTACAATTAATCATAGCATGTACATTTTGAGGTGGAATTTATGTAGTCTTTCTTTTTTTATTTAACTTGTTATTTTTGCTTGTTTACATCATAGAAACCTGTACTGATAAACAGAGAAAAAAGGAAATACTTGTGTATATTAATTGCAAGCAAAGATAAATGTATGAAGATTCATCAAACATTCAGTCTAAATAATTATTTCATATCAGTTAAAATTAATAAAAATAAAATACTACGGACTGTATTTAAGGTTAAAGTCCTAAAGTATGGAAACAGAATATGTGCTACGTAAAGCTTCCAACAGCTAATTTAATGTCTATTGAATAGTAAGATTTGTAGGAGTCAGGGGCAAGCAGTAACCAGTATTATAATGCTTTAAAAATCAAATAAAGGCTCCACAATAGGGTAATAGCCCCCCAAAAGAAATAAAATAAGTATCAAGAAACAAAACTAGAGAAGTATCTTAGAAGTAAAGGAGTTAAATATTCTTTATAACTCCAGATAACTCCAGTGGTGATGAAAAACTGTCAGAATATTCTTGTAGTTGTGACTGCGATTAGGTCAGCTCTTTTTTTGGCTTGTTATTCTTTATTCTGTTTCTCCACTGTACAGTATCCAGCACGGGGGGTGGGGGTTGGATAAGGTTCTGGGGGAAGTCATCCAAAAGATGGCAAATGAGGGGGAGGTGCTACTGGTGGGGGACTTCATTCTGCTAGATGTAGATGGAGCATCCCAGTGGCAGCTTCAGCTAGGAAAAGAGACATCCTGGACTCTCTGCAGGGGGCATTCCTCAGGCAACTAGTTAGGGAGCCCACTCATGAGAGGGCAATACTGGGCCTTGTACTAACTAACGAGGGCAGTATTGTGGATATCATGGTGGGTGGCAACCTGGGGACTAGTGACCACCATACTGTGTGGTTCAGTATAAGTATGGAGGCAGAATCAAACTGCACAGGGATGAGAGTCTTGGATTTCAGGAGGCTGATTTTAAAAAGATGGGAGAATGCCTCTGGGATGCCCTGGTGAGGGTGGAGGGCTTGGGGGGAGTGGAAAAACTTTGGATAAAACTAAAAGGGGCCATAGAGAAGGCAACAAACCTCTGTGTCAGGCTAACAAGCAAAGGAAAGAGGAAAAATAGACTGCTATGGTTCTCTAAGGAGGTGGCTGGGAAGGTAAGGCCAAAAAGGTTAGCATTCAGGAGGTATAAGAAGACACAGAAAGAGGAGGATAGGAAGCTGTATCTGGAAAAACAGAGGGAGGCAGAGAAATCAGTCAGGAGTGCAAAGGTGCAGACAGAAGAAACATTAGCCCAAGAAGTAAAGAAAGGAGACAAGAAATGTTTTAGGTATGTAAGCAAAAAGACCAGGGGAGGGACAGTAAGACTAAGAAGGGAAGGGAAGAGGGGGGGATTGTGTGAAGGGGGAACCAAGAAAAAGCAGCCATCCTGAAGAAATACTTTTGTTCAAAGTTCACAATAGAAGGGGAAGGAGAGGGGCCACTGAAAGGGGGTCAGGAACATCGAAGGGACGGAGGTGGACAGTAGTTCATTTACAGAGGAAAGAGTCCTGAAGGAACTCTCAAGTCTGAAAGTGGACAAGGCAATGGGGCCAGATGGGGTCCATCCAAGGATACTGAGGAAACTCAAAGAGGTGCTGGCTGCACCTCTGACAGTCCTGTTCAACCTCTCACTGGAGATGGGAGTGGTTACGGTGGACTGGAGGAGGGCAGATGTAGTCCCACTTCACAAAAGTGGTAGTAGAGAGGAGGCTGGCAACTACAGGCCAATCAGCCTGACTTCAGTGGTAGGGAAATTATTAGAATCACTACTGAAGGTAAGGATAGTGGAATACCTTGAATCCAGTGGTTTACAGGACTCAAGACAGCATGAACTCACAGGTGGAAAGTTTTGTTAAATGAATCTAATAGCTTTCTTTGACTGGATGTCCTGGTAATTGGATCATGGAATAGTGGTAGATGTGGCCTACCTGGATTTCAGCAAGACCTTTGACACCATTCCACATAGGAGATTAGGAAGCAAGCTGGGTAGCCTAGGAGTGGGACCAAATGTGGTAAATTAGGTAAGACATTGGCTGAGGGATAGGAGACATAGGGTGGTGGTAAATGGAGTTTGCTTCAAGGAAGGTAGAGTGACCAGTGGCGTGCCACAGAGATCTGTACTGGGACTGGTCCTCTTTGTCTTTATTAGTGACATCGCAGTGGGGCTAGATGGAAAGGTCTGCCTGTTTGCAGATAAAACTAAAATCTGCAACAGGGTAGACACTCCAGTGGGGTGGAAAAATTGAGAGAGGATCTGAAAAAGTTAGAGGAGTGGTCAAGGTTATAGCAATTGGACTTCAGTGCAAAAAAGTGCAAAATCATACACTTGGGCCACAGAAACCCAGGACTGGAGTACAAATAGGGAGAGAGGTATTGATGACCACCAAACAGGAAAAAGATCTGGGGGTTATTATATCTGATGACCTAAAGGTGGCTAAGCAGTGTGACAAGGCAGTTGGGAGAGCTAGCGGGATGCTAGGGTGCATAGGGAGGGGGATCACTTGCAGAAAGAGGGAAGCAGTGTTACCTCTGTATAGATCACTGGTGAGACCTCACCTGGAGTACTGTGTCCAGTTCTGGAGATCTCATCTTTGGAAGGACATAAAAAGACTGGAGATGGTCCAGAGGAGGGCAACCAAAATGATACAGGGTTTGCATCGGAATCCCTATGAGGAAAGGCTAAAGGACCTTAATACGTATATCCTGGAGGAATGGAGGGAGAGGGGGAATATGTAGAAAATTTCAAATACCTCACAGGTATAAATAAGGTTCCAGAAGGAAGCATTTTTCAGAAAAAAAGATGCTCAAAGACAAGGGGTTATGCTATGAAGTTGGAGGGGGTTGACTCCGGGGAGAGATGAGGAAGAACTTCTTCACAAAGAGGGTGGTGGATGTCTGGAACAGGGTTCAAGAAAGCATGGGATAGGCATAAGAGAACCTTAGTGGTAGGACAAGGGGGGATGCACCAGAGATCAAGTAGGGTCTGCGGTGATACAGTAGGTAGGGAACAATTGCAAAGTAGGTGTGCCAAGCGGTCCTTATCTGCTGTCAGATTCTATGTTTCTATGTTTCTAAATTCTCTCAGGTGGTTGGGGTAAAAAAAGCTGTTTCTTTCCTTTGAAATTAAATAAACACATTGAATGGAATGAAAATTGTGGAGAAATATATATTTAATCTTGCAAATCCTCAATAAATGCAAAAAAGCACCTTCTTTGGTCACACTTTATTTTAAACATCAGTTTCAATGTAACTGTGGGGTTGGTAATCATTACTTACATGCAACAGGGGTAATTACACTGCAGTTACATGTTTGCTGCACGTAACTACATTAGAATTGTAATGCAGTTACAGTGTAGTTACACTGTAACTACAGTGTAGTTAAGGGAATATAAAGTGTTACCCTTTCTTCTTTCCTGAGTGATTGCTGTAATGTCCAGATAAAGTCTGAGTTTGTAGTACTCAAACTCCAGTATTCCTTTTTTCTGTGCTACCTGTATTATCAAATTGTGATCCATGTCAAAAGCAGGGAATGAGAATTGTTGAATATGGGACAGTTACATTTGTAACAGATACAGTGTTATTTGTATCAGAATGTGATAGAGAGATGTTCTTTTTCAATGGAAGCTGAAAAGACTTGTTATGAATGGCATGCTTTCTTCTAATAGGTTATAGGACTTCTTGAACATCTCCTGCAACATTACCCACAGAGAATCAAATTTATGATCATGGAATTTGGAAGCCTTACTAGATACAATTTTTTTACATTTCAAGATGTTCTCTAAGTTTTCTGTCTTCCTTTGCATGAAAATAGCTGTACTCATATTAACAGTAGTTGACACCTCCATTGAGCTCAGTTTGTCTTCCTGCACCTTATTTTTATTTATTTATTTATTTATTTATTAACATCTCAGACTGATACCTTTGAGCTAAAAGCTTGTTTACAGAGTCTCTGCATCATTAGAGTACAATATACAAACAATGTAGAGTTAAGCAACATTACAAAAATTGCAACACAGTTGGATACAAATTCAAAATCATAGAGTTTATAGATAAGGTAAAACTAAGTTAAACTGCAAGTGTGGACAAGGGAAGAGGGAGGTTGAGAGGTGAGGGGTATAAGGTAAGATGTATGAAGGGGTAGGATAGGCAGGTATAGGATAGTAACATAGCTGAAGTAAAAAAACAGAACTGAATAAGGCAGAAAAGGAGGGATGGGGGGAGCAGCCCATGGGGGCCTTGTTAGTGTATAGGAGAGGATTGAGGAGTAGCCTAAGAGGTAGGCAGGAGAGGGTAGGTGGGGGTGAGCATAAAGAGTTTGGCCATGAGGGGAGGTAGTAAGGGAGAACCAGAGTGAAGTAGGGAGGGTAAGGAGGGGGGATGGTGGGAGAAGGTAGGGAGATAGGGAGGGGAGGCCTGTGACTATGTATTCCTGTTGGTTTGTAGCCTCAAGAAGGAAGTATGGGCTCTAGGTGTAACAGTTGCACATACTTGTAGAGGCAAGATGAGCCCATAGTTGAGATTTGAAAGGGCCAAGTTTTGGTACAGATTGCAGGTCAGCTTTAAGAAAGTTAAGCCATTTAGGGGTTCTGAAGGCAAATGACTGTTGTCCTTGTAATATTCAGTGGAAGGGGACTAGAAGCATGTTATCACTGACTCCCCTAGTATGCCTGTGGTGAGAGGATAAGCAAAGGAAGTTCTGTATCCCTGGTGGTGCACGGCCAAGGGTGGTCTTCTTTCCAAGTAGGCATGACCTGGTATTGGATCCTGTTTTGCAGATTAAGTCATTCTGAATGGGTGTAGAGCTCGCAGGTGTGGGTTAACCGATGTGTACCTAGTACAAGCCTACAAGCCTTGTTTAATATGGATTTGATCCTCTTCAGGGCCGAGTTCATACCTGCCCCATAGACTACTAGCCCATAGTCAATAACTGACTGGACAGAGCTAGTGACAGTGAGCTTCAGGGCTTCATCATTAAGGCAGTGTCTGTGCCTGTATAGTTGGCCAATACGTGAGTTAGCAGGCTTGGCTACCTGGTCAATATGCTGAGTAAATTAAAGGGAACTGTCAAGAGTAACATCAAGATATTTAAACACTGTTGACCTTCTCAAATGCTTTGTTCCAGTTGTTATGAATTTTAAGACAGTAAGACCCATGCCTGTTCTTCTAGAGGCAAAAAGCATTGTCTTAGTCTTTTTGTAATTTAGAAGGAGCTTGGAGTTGATGAACCAGGCTTCAGTTTGAGAGAATTTGTCTTGCATTTGTTTTTCTAGAGCTTCAGAGTTAGAGTCCCTAGAAAAGAGCACAGTGTTGTCTGCGTACAATAGGACATTGCTGCGACAGGCCTTAGGAAGGTTGTTTAGAAATAGGCTAAACAGTAGGGGGACCCTGGCAGTAATACTACGATGTTCATAGAGGACATCAAGTATCTTTACTTGTTGTACTCGATCAGACAGGTAGCTTTGGAACCAATTCATAGATTCTGAAGAAAGGGCAGTATTCACCAGTTGATTTAGCAGTAGCTCGTGGTTGACCTTGTAAAAGGCCTTGGTGAGGTCAATGTAGGTAGCCCCCACCAAGAGCCCCCAGTCAAGAGCCTTGTGGATATAGCCAGTGAATTTCACAAGTGCTGTAATTGTACTGTGCTGCTTCCTGAAGCCATGTTGTTGCTGGCATTGAAGCTTATACTTGTCTAGATAGTCTACAAGCTGGTCATAGTCAATCCTCTCGAGTGCTTTCGAGAGCGGGGGGAGAATAGAGATAGGCTGGTAATTGGAATGACAAGATCTATACCCATTTTTGAAAACCAGAGTGACCACTGCCATTTTCCAGGACTGAGGAAATGTTCCTGTTATGAGGGATAGGTTTAGAATCCTAGTTAGCGGGAAGAAAACCACATCTAGGGTGCTCACAAGTAGCTTGAGGTCAAGTGTTCCATCATTAGTTTTTGACTTCCCAAGTACTTGTTTAAGATATTTCCTGGCCTCAGTTTTAGACAGTCTTGAGGTAGAAGGGGGGAACTAGACTATCAGGCTGACTAGTAATGCAACGAAGGATAGAACTGCTTTGTGGGGCCAGAAAGTCAGGGGGGAGCACTCCGCTTAGGTCTGTAAAGGACTTGTTAAAGTGGTTTGCAATTTCTTTAGGATCTTGAGTAATAATTCCATTGATACTGAGCATAGTGGGTGGTGTTTTGCTGGTTTTACCAGTTAGAGACTTCATGTTTTCCGAAAAGTTACAGCTGTCTCCCCAGGGGTTGCCAAGCTCAGTTTTGAAGTAGAGGGTTTTTGCTTTTCGGATGGCCCAGGTGCATTTATTATGGGCAGTTTTATAATTCTGTAGGGGACCCAGAACTTTTGGCCTTGTACCATAAGTTGTCCCTTTCATTCATTAGATCAAGAAGCATTGGGGAGATCCATGATTTGCTAATCCCTTTTAATCTCCTTTTCTTGTATGGGGTGAATATATTACAGGATAAGTTGAATTTGTTGACAAAGTCACTAAGTGCTGTGTCAACATCTTCGGCAGTGTAGATAGCTGACCAGTCCAGTTGCTTGAGGTGTGCTTTAAATGAGTCAAGTTGTTCTTTCTCTTGGTACACGGGTGGCAACCATTTTAAGAAGAATGCTAGGAGATTTATTTGTCCAGGTGCAGAGGATGAACAAAATTATATTGGGACTATTATATAGGCCTCTCTCTATATCACATGAAGATGATATGGCTATATTACAAGTCATTAGTGATCTCAATCCAACAGATAGAATTTTATTAACAGGGGATTTTAACTTACCAAATACAGACTGGGGAAATGGTAAAGGTACGTGTCCCCTTGAGAGACAGCATATAGATTTATTTATTTTATTTTATTTAGTTTTTGTTGACCGGGTAAGTGCACTAGACAAATCCTGCCTATTTTCAGGCACGACCCGGGGGAGGGGATACAGATGAATGCCAACTGACCTTGAACCAGATTAAGCTGTTGGTGGTATTTTTCGTGAATGGAGGAATTTAGCCATTGCACCGGGGAAATTCCCCTGCTCTGTTTCTTGAAAGCAGAGGGGTCCCATTTTCATGTGGGACCAAGATGGCTGCCGCTGTCTTTGCGATAGAGGAGGAAGGAGGTCTGGTTGGGGCTGAGGTAGCCCAGAGTATGTCAATAGTTACTGTACCTGCTTTTGAAGAACCAGTGGTGTTGGTGGCTGGGGTGCACCCGCGGGGTGGCCAGCAAAACGCCGATTCAAGTGGGCCTTTGAATTTTTCAGAAACGTCTTGTTTGAGTCTTGTGGAGAAACAATGTTGCCTCAAGGAGGAACTTTTTCGCGTTAGTGACTTGTTGCAGAGGGAACGCCGAACTGCGATTTCATAGGAGGACCAGAAACGGAAACGATCGGCTACTTCACCGAGTGCTGCTGAGTCTGAGGGGCCAAGCAAGCTTCTTCCACCGGTGGAGAGACCTAGGGAACTGGACAAGCCTTCCAGGGATTGGGGAACTTTGGTGGAGGAGTCCTGGTCACCGGAGCGAGCGTTGCGAGGGGCTGGATGGATTCCAATTTCTGGAGGCACATGGAGACCGGAGCAAGCTGTTCCTGCTCATGCAGTGGATGAACAGATAAGTCCTTGTGATATATCTGACTCTATAGGGGCTGTCTTGAGTACTGAGACTATTGTTTCCCCTACCCCCCTGTCTACAGATATTGCTGCTGATTTAACTATGGGATCTCGGGGAGAGGGAAGGGGGCTGGAGATGTGAATGCTTCCCCTAGCCTTCCTGAGTCAGTTGTTCATCCTATCTCTAAACCTTCTTATGCTAACCATTTCAGATAGCCACTGGAATTGTCAAAGCGACGTAATGCTGTTAGATTACGTTATGTGGGTCCTAGGGATACTCCCCCAGATAGGTTTTTTGTTGGGAAGACATTATTGAAATGCAGCATGGGTTTTTTTCCCTCAGAGGTATATGCATTAATACATGTTCCGGGGGAAATCACCTTTGACATCAGCTTTCGCACTCCTGCCTTGATGGAGTTGTTTTGGAGTCGATATCTGAATTTGAAGACTAACCCACTATGGTCTGACTTTATTGTATAACCTTTGTCTCAGCAGGCCTATAGGATCATCACTATCATGTTTCGGAATGAAGGGGTGAATTTCGTTGATATTGTTAAATGGCTGTCTAAATCTTGTGATATTCAAGGGAATCCAGTCCCTATTCTGGATGAAGACGGGTTTTGGAATGGGGGTTGGAAATTTAGGGTAAAACTTCATTCCACGGATTCTGGCTTAATTCATCTGCCTAATTGCTTCTTTCTGGGGAGAGATAAGTGGTTTCTTTTTTATCCTGGGCAGCCTAGGGTTTGCTTTAAGTGTGGGTCTCGGACCCACATTAGTACCTCCTGCACCGTCCTTAAATGTTCTTACTGTGGGGAGATGGGTCATCCAAGTGCCCATTGTTTTCAAACCTCAAAATGCAATCTTTGCGATGAGGTGGGTCACACATTTGAAACCTGTCCCTTAGCAGCCAAAAATACTGCTGATGCTGATTATGGGGTACAGGATCATTACATCCGGGAGGCAGTTAGACCCGGTATTCCTACTAAGGGAGGGAGGGGCCCTGATATTGATGGGGTTGTTCCCCCCTTGGCTGACTCTGGTTTGTTAGAATCAGCTGATTCCCAGTTGACTACCATGGTTCTGCCTGATGTGGGAGCTGTAGTGGGCCTAGGGTGGATCAGGGGGAAGGTGGGAGCATCGTCCCTGTGTTGCCAGATTTAGAGACTCCGGATGCTGGGTTTGTGGTGGTTAGTGAGAAAAAGGGGAAATCTGCCAAAGGAAGGGGGAAACTAGGGAAGAAACTAGCTGCACCTGCTCCTGTTGTTTCTATGGCTGACCGAATATGTTTTCTGTTTTGGAAGAGTGTCCAGTGGATGATCCTAGCGGGTCTGGGCCTCCTCTCTACCTTTACCTGGGTTAGAATCTACTGAACCTGTGGTTGACCAGGTGGGCCCTAGACCACCTGACAGTAAGATGGTAGGATCACAAGGGCATCTAGTAAGGTGAAGTGAATGTTCCCTTGCTGGGCTCCTTGTTCCCTTCACCAGGTGGCATCCTTAAATGTGAACAGTATTAAGACTCCAGAAAAACGACGCAGAACTTATTCACATTTTCTGTCTGAAAATCTAGATTATGCTTTTAATGCAGGATGTTCGCTTGCATTCCCTTGAAGAGGTGGAGGTTGCCTCTGCAGGTTGGATTTTGGGGGACTGTTTTTGGTCTTTGGGTGCTGACTTGTGTAGTGGGGTTGGAATATGTTTTTTTCAATATCATGTCACTGTGCTACATCAGATAGAAGTTCTGGCTGGCAGGGCCTTGGTTCTCGATGTTAAATGGGGTTCCTTATACTTGAGGTTAATTTCTGTGTATGCTCCACAATCTAAGTTTGACCGGGTGGCTTTGTTTAATTCACTTTATCCCTTTTTATGTTCTCCTTATTACATTATTTTGGGGGTTTTAACTGTTCCTTGCCTTTAAAAGTGGCTTCAGGGACAATGAAAAAGGTGTATTGTGATGAGACTAGTTTGTTGAAACTCATCTCAGACGCTGGTTTGGTAGATGCTTTTAGACCCTCTACTGGAGGGTCTGGGGACACTGATTTCTGTGGACCAAGGGCTTCCAGGATTGATTTCTTTTTTCTCACTTCTGTGGTTACTGTTCAATCTAGATCTTTGCAGGATGTTGCTTCCTCTGATCACAGATTACTGAGACTGACTTTGGCTGATGTTCCTGCAGCTCGGAGAGGGCCGGGTATCTGGAAATTGAATTCTGAATTGTTGCATATCCCTTGTGTAATGGGTGGGTTAAGCTCTCTTTTGCTGGCCAGGAAGTCGGTTTCCTTTTTGTATGATGATTTAAATGTTTGGTGGGAGGACACTAAATGGGAAGTTCGGATTTATTTTAAGGCTGTGGGTCATTTAAATGGACAATTATCACATACTGAGTTACGGTATCTTAGGGAACGGCTTCATTTTTTTATCCACTAATAGACAGATTCTTGGCCTCAACTGTCAGCAACAGATTGCAAGTTTGAAAATGGAATTGTCTAAGGCTCAGTCTCAGGTTTTACGTGATATGGAAATGAAACACAAATTTAGACTTTGTGGCAGGAAAAAAGATACTTTGCCTTTTGAGTACTTGACATCACTCAGACATTTAAGAAGTATAGCGTATATGAACACCCCAGGGGGTGGGCGAGTTTCTACCAATGATGATATTTTGGAGGAAATTCATGCCTATGTTTCTACATCATTTCAGAGCAGGATGCTTTCCAAAGCTGCTATCTGTGATTGGTTCGCTGGTAGATCGGTTCCCGGCCTTGTCCTTAGCTGACCGGCTTGAATTGGTGCGACCTATCACAGTGGAGGAACTGAGATCAGCAATTTGGTTTTTACGATTGGGAGTTACACCTGGGTATGATGGGTTGCCTCATGAGGTTTATAAACTCTTATGGGAGGTTTTGGGAGTTGGTTTCTGTTCGGTCCTGAATACTGGGCTGCAGTCTGGGGTACTCCCTCATAGCATGATGCAAGGTGTGCTACTCCTTCTGTATAAAGAAAAGGGTGATCGTGGGGATTTGGGTAATTGGAGACCTTTGTCATTATTGAACTCAGATTATAAGATTCTGATGAAGATTTTATGTCTGAGGTTAAGGAAGGTTATGGGTACCCTTTTGCATCCGACGCAGTTTAGTGGGGCTCCTCTCAGAAGGGTTCAGGATGCACTGATCTTACTTAGAGAATTGGTCTCTAAAGGTAAGGATGGAGAATTATTTGGACATTTGGTTTGCCTGGATCAGTCCAAAGCCTTTGATCAGGTAGAATATATCTATCTCTGGGAGTGTCTGTCAAGATACGGATTTCCTACCCAATTCATAGGATGGCTACAAACATGCTATAGGGGCATTACTTTGATTCCCTGTGTGAATGGCTGGGTGGGTAGGAAAGTTGAGGTCCATAGGGGGGTTTGGCAGGGGTGTCCATTGAGTCTCTTGCTTTATGTGCTTTCTTTAGATCCCCTCTTACATGCCTTACACAGTACTGATGACATTGTTGGATTATCGATTGGCTGTAGTGATCCTCAGATAGTTACTTTAGCGTATGCTGATGATCTGATTTTAGTTTTAGCAGATAAGGCTTCTGCTATGGCGGCAAGGGAGTTGTTGAGTGTTTTTTCTGATTTGACTGGGTCCTCAATTAATTGGCTCAAAAGTGGGATTCTGCCCTTGGGGTATGATGCGGCTGATGTGTCCTTGGTTTGGGGTTTGCCTATTGTATCTGACTATAGGAAAATTCTGGGTATTTACTTTGGAGGTCTAGATGACCACAGGTATAATTGGGATCAACAATTGTTAGCAGCTCGTAGTAGGGTTCAGCTATGGAATAAGGGCTATATGTCCAAAGCTAAGCGTATTTATTTGATTAAGTCTTTTTTGTTGCCATACTTTTTATTTATTGCCACGGTTTTTCTCCCTCCCATCTCTATGGAGGCTTCTCTTTATGGAGGTTTTTTTTCTGTGTTTATGGGGTAGTAGGCTAAATCCTCTAAAAAGGGATATTATGTATTTACCTCTTAGTGAAGGAGGGTTAGGGATGGATAATCCCGTAGTGTTTTTTCGGAGTATTTTCCTTTTTTACAACTTAGTGCCCTTACTTAAAGGGCAGACTATGATTTGGTCTCCATGGGTGGCAGATGGTGTTGACTTTATCTTGTCACAGTGGGGAATGGACTCCTTTCTTGCTCGTCAGGTTAGGATGGGTGCCTTGTCAAGTCATTTTTGCGTGATGTTTCAGAAATTGAAGATGTGGCGTGTTGTTTGCTGCTTGCTTCTTTCTCAGACACGTCAACAATTTTATTTTTCCGTATTACATGATTTCTTTTTCTCTGACCCCTGGTTTCATGTTAGGCCTCCTGCTGAACAACGTGCTAAATTACAGTTCTTAGTGAGTAAGAGGGTGCCTAGCAATATGTGGGATTTTTTATGGCTCTGTTTACATAGGAAATTAGGAGTGAAAGGAAATAGGAAACATAAAGAATTGACTGAACGATATTGCCCTAGGGAGGAGACCTGTTTGGGAGTTGTTGAAACGATGGAGCATTTTTTTGTAGAGTGTCCTTTTACTGTTTCATTTTGGTCTTATTTTCACGATACAAGGCCTTTGAATCCCTTTCGGTTTCTCTCACCTGGCGTGTGGGTGGACGGGGTTCTACCAAGCTCCTGGATTGTGTATGATGCAATTATATTGCGTCTTGTGATGGACCGTATCAGTTTTCAGTTATGGCAAGCTAGATGCTCTCTTACTCTTCGACAGAAGTTACTTTCTGAATCTCAGATAGTTCACAACATACGCACAGCTGTGTTTACTTGGAGAGGGCAGGAGCAGGGAAAGGTGCATCCTGAATTGTTCAAATTATGGTGGAGGAAGATGACCTGGTTAGATACAGGGTGAGGACCTTGTGTCTGCCCAAGCCCTGTATTGGGTTATGATGGTTTCCCTTGTGCTGTGAGGAAACCCTTCTCTGCAGATCCTGGTATGCCTTCACTGTTTTTCTGTATAAATCTATGTCCTATGATATCTCTACATAGACAGTCTTGGATTTTTTATTTTTGCTTCTGTATATCTTGATTACTTCTTTGCCTTTTATTATGATTTGTACTTTGCTTTTCCGTGTGGTAATGCCATTTTTCTTGTTAAAATGTGGTGTTGTGAATGAAAAATTCCCCAACTCTTTTAGTGGGGGTATGTTTATTCCTGTTTCTTTTCCCATTTCTAGGATGATGTATGATTGTTATACTTCTTTGAGTTTGTTTCCTATATGATTTGTTTATTATTTTGTGTGACTTATCACTGTTTGTATTCCTTTTTGTTTTGTTGTTGTGAAAATAAAAAATTCCCCTACTCTTTTAGTTGGGGGGTCGGTGATGTTTGAGGTGATTGTAATGATGTAATACTTTCTTTTGATTTTTTTGTTGATTCTTTTCTTTTGTGTTTTGTGATGTATGCTGTAATACCTTTTTGTTTTATTTGTATCAATAAAAATTTCCCCTGCTCTTTTCAAGAAGTGCCATAGAATCTTTAACATCCACCTGAACTACCACCAGAACAGGCAGATGGGACCTTGGTTTAACGCCTCATCTGAAAGACGGCAGCTCAGGAGTGCAGCACTCCCCTCATGCTGCACTACAGTGTCAGTATTGGGATATTAACCCAAGTGCCTGGTGTGGGGATAGAACCCACAGCCTACTGATCTCCCGGCCTCAGAGGCAAGTGTGCTACCTGCTGAGCCACTTACACTGCTATTAGATGCTATTGACCAGGGGGGATTAGAACAATTGGTACTAGATAATACTAGGGGAGGCAATATCCTGGATTTAATATTTACCAATATGGGAACAACAGTTAATTCAGTTGAGATTAATACTCCTTTGGGGAGCAGCGATCATAGTTCAGTTCTACTCAAAGTAAGTGAAATAAGATCCCTCAAACCTACTGGAACCACTACTAAATTGAAATTTCGAAAAGTTGAATTCCATAAAATGAAAAAGAATCTCTTTTGCTGGGACTGGAGATTAGATTTTATAAATAAGACAGCACAAACTATGTGGGACTCTTTGAAAACTAAGACTAAGACACTTACCTCTAAATTCATTCTCGTCACCCCTAAGTACAATATCAACAAAACAAAAATACCTGTCTGGCTCACTGCCACTATCAAAAAATTAATCAATAAAAAAAATCGGTTATATAAGAAAGTAAAACTATCTAAATCAGTAAAGATATATACTAAATAAAAAGACTGGCCTCAGGAGAGTTAAAATCAATATCAGGAAAGCAAAAGCACAATGTGAGGTGGATCTTGCTGAAAGGGTGCATGATAACAAAAAAGTGTTTTTTTCTTATGTTTGTAATATACAGATGGTCCAAAGTAACATTGGGTCATTTTCTACTTAGTCAGGACTAACCACAACACATAAACAAATGGCTGACATCCAAAATAAGTACTTTTGCTTGGTATATAATAGAAAGGACATTGACCCATATAGATGCTGTAGACCTCCCATACCTGGTAACATTTTTATAAACCCTGATAGTGCCCATAAATAACTGGTTGAGCTGAATGTTAATAAATCCCCTGGACCGGATGGTATGCACCCTAGGGTTCTGAAAGAATTGGCAGATGAGCTGGTTCAGCCAATAACTTGCATTTTCCAGACCTCTATTGATTCTGGGATGGTCCCCAATGACTGGAAAAAAGCTAATATTTTCCCCATATTAAAAAAGGGCCTAGAACTTTACCAGACAACTTTAGACCCATTAGTTTGACCTTGTCATTGGGTAAGATTATTGAAAGCCTAATTAAAGATTTACTATTAGAACATCTTGGTAACAATGATATGTTAGATCCCTTACAACATGGGTTCACAAAGGCTAGATCATGCCAGACCAACTTATTGGCATTTTACGAAAATGTGAATAGGGAACTGGATGTGGGTAACTCTGTGGACGTGGTCTTTCTAGATTTTACAAAGGCCTTTGACAAATAGCCCCTCGAGCATTTATTATCTGTACTAGAGGGCATTAATCTCAACAGTAATATTTGTAATTGGGTTCTGAATTGGCTCCAGGATAGACGGCAGAGAGTGGTTATCAATGGGGAATTTTTCGACTGGGCTCCCATTATCAGTGGAGTCCCCCAGGGTTCAGTATTGTGGCCTAGTCTTTTTAATATATATATTACTTCATTAAAACTTAATAACCAAAATATCTGGATGTATAAGTTTGCAGATGATTGTAGATTGGGATCAGTGGTAAATGATGCAGAACATAAGGCTACCTTACAAAACCCCTTGGACTTAATTCTTGAATGGACAAACCTAAATAAATTAGTATCAAATACTACCAAGTGTAAGGTTATGCACCTTGGTAAAAAAAATAATGAAGAGCCATATCTACTGGATAATACTCCTTTGGGGGATGTGAAAGAAGAAAGAGATCTGGGGATTATGGTTACACATGATTTTAAGTTCAGAACTCATTGCAGGATACAACTTAGAAAAACAACACAAAACATAAATTGTATACTTAAACACATAGCCAGTAGAGAGGTCATGGTGCTTATTCCACTTTTCAATGCTCTGGTTAGACCACATTTGGAGTACTGCGTTCAGGTTTGGTCACCACAAAATAGGGAAGACATTAACTCCTTAGAGGGGGTGCAAAGAAAATTAACAAAACTAATCAAGGGATTACATAACAAAGGCTATTATGAGAGATTGGTCAGCCTAAATCTTTTCTCCCTATACTATCGAACATTAAGGGGAGATTTGTGTTCACTCTACAGACTTATGAAGGATGATGTTCTCCTAGGTGAATTAGGCTTTAGGCACAATCTTGGTAGGACTAGTACCAGAAAGCATAAAAAATAGCTTTATCAGCAGACCTGGAATCATAATTTACGTAAATATTGGTATAGTTGTAGGGTAGTTGGAGTTTGGAATAATCTTCCATCAGACATTGTGAATAGTTCTACCATGAACGAATTCAAGATTGGGTTGGATCACCACTTTGGTAATAAGAAATTTCAATTTTGAATTATAGACAGGCAAACCTTATAGGGTATCTATCTTCAGGCTTGATCATACCTATGAAACCTATGAAACACGTTTGGTTTTGTGTGGCCCAATTCAAAATTTCATTTAAGTATCTTGTAAGTTTATCCCAGTTTTCTTGAGTGTCTACTTTCCCTTTCAGTTTAGTGCCATCAGCAAATGTGTTAATCTAGCCACTGATCTGATGCTGCATATCTCTGAAATAATAAGAACATAAGGAAGGTTCTAATGATGAGTCCTTAGGGACACTGCTGGTTACCTGTCCTGTATTTGATAGGCTTCCATTTATCCTGACATGCTATTTCCTGCCCATTAATCAGGAGAATAATATTTTATGTTCTAGGCTGCAGCATGTAGAAATTCTGCTTTGAGTATGAAACATTCAAATCAACAGCTTACCCAGAGGGCTTTGAGTGGGCTCAGATGGAGGCAATGATTTTGGCATGGATGGAGGATGCTTTGAGACTAAACCTGCAGCAAAAGGGCAATAGCATTGAAAAATTATATAGGATCGCTCCCAAGAAGATATGAGACACAGCCCCATGCACATCATTAATGCAGCTAAGTGCAATAAAACGCAGAGATGAAATGTTATGTGACCCACATGACTAAAGATATCAAAATGGGTGGAAATGCTGTGTAGTTTGTTCTCGATCTCAATTATGCAACTCAGCAGCAGCAGCAGCACAGTTTTGATGGGGTGAAGAAGAGATTAAGAGCACTGCATATTCCTTTCAGTACCATTTTCTCTGCTCATCTGAGGATAGACAATCAGACCTTTATTTTTAATGATCCCTAGGATCTCGATAAGTTCCTTTTGAAACATGAATCACAATAGCCTCTCACAATGGCATAGGAGGTGGAGTCAGAGAAGGATTCAATTACCTAGACTTGGAAAACGGACACTGTATGGACTCTCAAATTGGGGTTAGAAGTCGCATTGAGTATTAAGCTTGGTAATCAGACTAAAATCGAAATCCAGCCCTTGAACTATGGTTGTAAAGACTGTCCTGGTCAGGAGTGAGAAGGCTCACAAGAAGACTGAAGCTCTATTTCCTAATGGATTGCAACTTATTGCTCAATGCTATGGTTCCTACTTTAGTATGCTTAGCTTGGACTAATTAGCCTGTTCAAAGGATCTTCCTGGACTTGCCATTCTTTGGGGTCTGTAGTATTGTTATAAAATGTTTATGAATTATGTTGCATGTTTTTATATTTCAGTACAGTTTTACAGACTTAGAGATGCATAAGGGTTCAAAATTAAAACTGCATAATTCCTATTTCTAAAATGGCCACAATGGGCTGGGTACCAAAAAGGTCTGAAATTGTTCACCACTGGTTAGTGTACTATGCATTCTGGGGTACCGTATAGTGTATTATCATGATGATCAAAGTCTAACATTTAAAAATATTATGGCTTAGGGACCCCAAAAACATATATTTAACTACATGGTTCAATAATACCACCATTAGATGGATGGGCCCCCCTCCCAAGTCTATAAGTCTTACTTTTCATAAAGCACTTGTTTGCAGCTAATAATAAAAATATTGTTGGCTCCACCAGTGGGGTACCACAGGGTTCAGTGCTGGGGCCAGTCCTCTTTAATGTCTTTATAAGTGATATTGCAGAGGGACTTGAAGGAAAAGTATGCCTCTTTTCAGATGACACCAAGATCTGCAATAGGGTTGACACTCCAGGGGTGGAGCAAATGAAGAGATACTTAAGCAAGTTGGAGGAATAGTCAGGAGTGTGACAGCTCAGATTCAATGCCAAGAAGTGCAAAATCATGCACTTGGGGAGCAAAAACCCTGGGGAGCAACACACAGTGGGGAAGGGTGGTACTAACAACAACTAAGATGGAAAGGGACCTGGGGTAGTCATAACAGATGATCTGAATGTAGTCAAACAATGTGAGAAGGCAGTGAGGAAAGCCAGTGAGAGGCTGGGGTGCATAGGGATAGGTATCACCAGTAGAAAACAGGAGGTGGTGATGCCGCTGTACAGACAGTTGGTGAGGCCTCATCTACAGTACTGCATGTCGTTCTGGAGACCTCATCTCTGAAAGGACATTGCCAGGGTGGAGGCAGTCCAGAGAAGGGCAGCAAAAATGATGCAGTGGCTACACCAGAAACCATATGAAGAGAGATTGAGAGAACTCAATATGTAAACTCTAGAGGACAGGAGGGAGGGGGGATATGACAGAGACATTTAAATAGCTCAATGGGATCACCAGAGTTCAAGAGGGCAGTATTTTTCAGAAAAAGAGGTGGGCAAGAACAAGACCCACAATATGAGGCTGGAGGGGGGAAGACTCAGAGGCAATGTAAGGAAATATTTTTTCACAGGAAAGGGTGGTGGATGTATGGAACAGCCTTCTGGAACAGGTTGTAGGGGCAAAAAAGTTTGGCTAATTCAAGAATGCCTGGGACAGGCAGAAGGCAACACTAGAGATAGGAAGGAGGAGATAGGCTGCAGATCAATAGAATCTGGAGTTTATACAGTAGGTAGGGAACTGGGCAGACTAGGTGGGCCTGGCAGTCATTATCTGCCGACAAACTCTATGTTACTGTGATGTAGATCTCTATTTCTTTTGGGCTCTGGACAAGAACTGGGGGTAATAGAGGTCACTCAGTAAATTACCTGGTGATGCATAGTATGTTAATAAGCCATTACCCTGTACTACGGGAAAAGTTAAAGAGAATGTACTTGTGGTTTTGGGGAAAGGACTAGGTTAAGGCATTACCATGGTGCAATTATTTATGCTTATTTTTATAGGTTTTAGTTTTTTATGCAAAGTAAGACTTACAGGCTTGTGTGTGTGTGTGTGTGGGGGGCATCCAACCATCTAATGGTGGTATCATTGAACCATGTAGTTAAATATGTGTTTTTTGGGTCCCTAAACCATTGGCAACATTTGGCATATTAAAAAAGTAGTATGTGTACTAAGAAGACCCCTTTTAAGGGGTACTGCATAAGAACCTCCATTGAGTAACAACTGAAAGTGAAACAACTGAACATATTTAGGTTTGTAAACCTGCAATGTATTGCTTTCACATCATGATACTATTTGTGGTAAGGAAAATGAATACAAATATATTAAAACAAAACAGAAAATCCTGGCCATAGTGTTTAACAAGTTCTTCAGCCTGGATGGGTTACTGATCCAATTCTGTAAATCGTACATAAAGACTTCTGATTCCCCATCTTAGGGTGATGTATGAAGAGGCTAGAGAGGTAGGTATACTCCCAGAAACTATAAGACCAGCATTTATTAATGCAATCCCCATGCCTGAATGATCTCCAAACAGATGTGGAAATTACAGACCAGTAGTCTTAATAAATATGGGTAATACAATTACAGTGAATGCATTGTCAAAAAGACTAGCTCAAGTAATTCACAAGTTAATTCAAGAAGGCTAAGTTGTCTTTGTAAGGCTCAACAGTCAGCAGTCAACCTCCACATACTGATTCTTCTTATGTAGGCCATATGGGGCTTGATTTTCAATCTGCCCTTAGGGCAACACAATTTGTGTCTATCTTCAGCTGCTGGAAACTCTGGGTGCATCAGGGACCCTGCACCCTATTTTATAAGACTGGGGGTCCCTGTGCAAAAGTCCCAAGAGTTACCACAGCTGCAGGGTTGCACTAAACAAGTGGCAGAACAGAGTGGTTTGACAAAGGGTCCCATCAAGCCACCCCTCCACCTGGTGCAAGCCTAGACAACCTGTGAAGGTGGTGGTGGGGAGGGTTCATATGCCTGGGAGATGGGGACTGGGGGCCAATGGAGCAGTGGTGGTGCCAGGAGTGGCAATGGGGCATGGTGGCAGTGAGAGGGATCTGTGGAGGCACCCAGAAGAGGTGCCATGCACAATGGCACAGAGCCAACTGGCCGGGGTAGGGGATTGACATGGCTGGAGCATCAGGACCCAGACCCCAGGTGGCAACAGCTCTGGCACCTGCCCTATGGGATCCACAATCCCCGGCAGTGCAGTTGGGCATCCACCGGCTGCCTCATGGGGGGCTGTGTAAAGGGGGAATGTTGCAGTGCCCAGAGAATATACCTGTCCACTAACTGCACCCCATAACCTGCACCCACTGCCACCTACTACATGTAGGGAACTGTGGGTCCTGTGGGGGGTAGGTGCCATGGCTGTTGCCACCTGGGGTCTGGGTCATGATGCTCCAGGCATACTGCCCCCTACCCAGGCTGATCGGCTCTGTGCCACTGTGCATGGCACCTCTGCCAGGTGCCTCCACAGATCCTTCTCACTGCCGCTGTGCCCCTGGCACCCCCCCATGGCACCCCCACTGCTCCATCCCCCCCCCAATCAGCACTTTCCATGCCCCTCCCCACTCATCGCCCTGCCAGGCAGAGATGCACAGCCCTTAGACCAGCTCCTGGCTGGTTTAACCTGAGCCCCCTTTTGTGACATGGCAGGGCTTCTGGAATGCCAAATTTATTTTATTAATTTTTTTATTTAAAATGTTGTTAACCAGGTAAACAGCACTGGACCACATGGCCCTTTTACAGGCTCGATCTGGATTACTAAAAACACACAAGGCATGCATCTACAAAACAGGAATAAATCAACAAGGAGCATACAATTATTAAGACATACAATCCACATATTATGTGATCCAGAAACAAATGGTATGATACCCTTTTACTGGACCAACATAGATGTAACAAAGGAAGACACTGTTTTGTTGTGTTAAGCACCATTTTCCTTTGTTACATCTATGTTGGTCCAATAAAAGGTATGAAGCATTTTGTTTCTGGATCTGTTCTTACAAGGACCAATACAGAAACTAACATATGTTCAAATTGTTAGAATATACATAAGTTACAAAACAATACTCTAAGAAATTACAAATACACTAACTACAACTTAAGACAAAACAGACACAATGAACTGAACTAGGTAAGTAAGAACCGTATGTCCAATTGCTCAGATCTAATCAACTGCATTTACGTTGTGCATCTTTTTTAAGTAGTTATTTTAATGGTATCTTAAAATTATGAAAAATTTTCAGGTTGCGTAAGTTAACTGGCAAACTATTCCACATTCTGATTTCAGTTTGCTTGAAAGTTTTTAGTTTTTTTACTGATTTACAAGGTAGAATGGTTGGTGTAATTGTGTCTTGTGATCTTAAAGCTCTATTGCTTAATTTTTGCTCAGAAAAATTTTACATAGGACTATCTGTTGCACAATGTAATGAATTAAATACAAAGCACGATATTTGAAGTTTATCTCTCTGCTCCACTGATAATCAATCCAAATTACTGTACATATTACAGTGGTGTTCCCTGTGTTTTGCCCTTGAAGCAAATCTACCATTGTCCTGCACTTAAATTTCCCTGTGGCCTCTTGATTCCTCCCATCCCCACTCTTCCTCAGCTGCAGCTACACACTTTGTTCCCTGTCTCTGCTTGGGAATTGTCTCCTTGCTGACTTACCAACAGCACTGTCATGTTTTGTACATTATTAGCCATAAACTGTGCCTTTTTGTCTGTTTTGTTCTAATTATACTGTGTGATATGTATCTCCTCTATGTACTATGTAACTTGCACCTCTGTATAGCTGTTTGGAATCTCCTATTGTACAACACTATATATGTATTTGTTTTTACCTGTTCCTTTATTTGTACTGTCCCGGGTCGTGCCTGAAAATAGTCAGTTCTGTCTAGTGCACTTACCTGGTTACCAAAAGCAAATAAATAAATATGGTGTTGTTCAAACAAATCTTTGGCTGCTTGATTTTTTCAGACCCCCCCCCCCACTAAGTTTCCATATTCAAGTATGGAGATAAGACAAGTTTGTGCTGTTGTACATCTTGTTTCATTTGTCAGGAAATCTCTAACTGAATACAATGCGCCCATCTTTTGATGTACTAATTGTTTAGTTACATTAGCAATATGTAATTTAAAATTCAGTTCACTGTCTAGGGTTACTCCCAATTATTTAAATTTTGTTACTGTGTCCAATTTAGTTCCATCTGCAATAGAAATTCCGAATGGTTCTGTCACTGTTTTTAATTTGTGACTTGAACAAAATGTCATCTCTTTGGTTTTTTTTATTCAGAACAAGCCTATTCATGAGTAGCCATTTTGTCATTTTGTTGAATTTCCATTCTAGATTTTGTTTTAAGATCTTTAAGTTTTTATCTGCAGTATATATTACAGCATAATCTGCATACAACACCATATGTGATTTTGTGAACCTGACCAAGGCTGTCACTGTGCCACACCCCCTCCAGAAGCCATGCTGTGCAGTTGTAAGTGTATTATACTTTGCCAAATAATCCATGATTTGCAAATGCAACAACCTTTCTTGGATCTTCCCAATGATAACAGTGAAATGGACCTATAATTACTTGAATCATTTGTTTGACCTCCCTAAAAGATTGGTCATACATATGCTTTTCTCAAAATATCAGGCACAATTTGTGTAGTTAAGGATTTGTTGTATATTATTTGCAGAGGGTCAGTAAGTTCCTCAGCTGCATATCTTAATATTTTGGCCTCAACCAAATTAGGACCTGGTCCTTTGGATTCATCTAATCTCTATAAATATTTGTAAACCTCCTGCTTTGTTATTTATTTAAAATAAAACATTGGGGTAGTTCCATTTGTTTTAGTGCTAGGTTGCTGTTGTGTTTCTTCTTGAAAATTAATTAGTTATTTAAACAGATCCATAAAGTTTTCATTTAAATAATTAGCTATTTCCTTGCTTTTAGTTACTTCATCATCTCCCTTTAGTAAACTGGAAATGCTTTCTTTCTCTTTAGGAGCTAGTAAGTTGTTTACACTTTCCCAGAATTTATTTTTATCATGAAGCTTGTCTTTTGTTCGTTATTATAAACTTCTATTTTTGTCTTTTTTATTTCCTTTCTACATTTATTTCTTAGTTGCCTGAATAAATTCCAATCCCTTTCAAGCTTATAATTTATACAGAGTGCCCAGGCAGTATCTCTTACTTTAATAAGTTTGAGTAATATACTGTTTATCCATTTATTATTTGCACCTCTTAATCTTTTCTTTTTCAGTAGGACTCTGTGATTATTACATTTAGATTTTTTAAAAACAGTTTTACTGCAATATTTACATCATTTGTATCTTTCAGCATAGTCCAATTAATTTCAATTAAGTCCCTTTTTATATTGGAAAGTTTTTCTTCATTTAATGCCCTATTTTTCCACTGTTTTGCTCTTTTCTTTTGGTCTTTTATGACTCCAGATATAGATTATGGGTAGGTGATCACTTATTGCATCGTATAATACTCCCACAGCTCTATTATTTCTTACATTGCTTACCAAAAGCCAATTCAGTAGTGTGATATCCTTTGTTTTATTAGTTGGTCTTGTCCCTTTATTTATTAATTGAGTTAAATTAACTTTTTGTAGGAATTTCTTGTATTTGTTAACTTCATTTCCCAACCAATTAAGGTTAAGATCACCCATCAATATTAATTTCTTATTCTTAAAATTATCTAATAAGTCTATTAATTCCTCTAAACCTTGAATGTTTGACTTTGGCAGATTGTAAATACAACCTACTAATAGCTTTTTTGTATTTCCAAGTACCTGTTCAAAAAAGAGATTCTTACATCCTGAACTTAAATCCTCTGTTGTTACTTCTCTTAACTATTTATAATTCCTTAAAATAGATTATTATTGCACTCCTTTTTTCTTTATTATATCTTTTCTAATAGTATTATATCTTTTTGTCTGTAATAAGTTATTATTAATTTTTGGTTTCAACCCGGATTCGGTGATCATCATAATATTGGGATCATATAAGGAGATCCAGGCTTCTAGGTCATGTCTTTTTTTGGAGTAAACTACATATTTTTAAATGTGCTATTTTTAACCCCTGAGTATTATACCAATTTGTTGTTTCTAAGTATTCTTCTGGGCCTGGATTCTCCTCAATGTCCCCTGACAATAGTAATTGCTGTAATCCCTGGTTGAATAAACAATAGTCTGTCTCCCTAGTCTCTATGTACTCTCCCAGTCTCCTTGATTCCCAGTTTTTAATATCCCTATACTTAATAAACCTATGTTTTGTGCATTTATTTCCAAAACTGAATATGTATTTAATTTGTCATCATATGTTCCATTTCCCTCTACCCATATAATCTTGTGGATTAAAATTTCAAGTGAGCAGAACAAAAAGATATACAGTAGAGCTGCAAAAATCCCTTACTAAAAATTTTCCTAAATGGTATTCACATAGAGTTATTCAATGAAATTATATGTAATCAACCATAATTCAAACAATTTATATTTACAGAGTCCCAGTTTTTGATGGTAGATAGCAGTAGGAACTATGAATGAACAAGTTGGTATCACTGCCTATCTACTCATACAGCATTAACCAACTTGTAATTTTGAATTATGGTGCATCACAACTATTTTAATTCCACTCCATTTTAAACTGTGTATAATTTTTAGTATATTTCAGAACTGTCAAACAAAATTATTCACTAAGGCCTTATTAAATAAAGCAGAACCCTCCCAGAGTCCACTATACTGAATTTCAATAATTAATGTCAGTTACTATTTTCTTCATGAAAAAAAAAACACAAAAAAAACAGATTCTAATTCTTATCCAGGATACACCAAAATTTAGTTCCTTTCAAAAATCAAAGTTTTCTCCCAATCCCCGTGCTTCAAGCACAATCTTATTTAATTATAGAGAGTATCAGCCAGTACATCACTAAGGCTATTTAGGTCCAAAGTTTTGTTTGTGTTAATTTGATCCTATGTTACACTATTAAATATGCCTCCCATTTGAAAAATTAGTGTAATATATTAACACCAATTACTATAAAAATGTAGTGTAAAACACCATGAATTCTAAATAAAAGACCTGTGTGTAAGAATCAAATTTAAATATCAAGTTTTAAGCAGGCTTCCTTTATCAAAAAGCATTTATGCAGAGTCTACACTACTCACTGAATATATTAAGTCCAAATAAGATGATGGTGTAGCCCTGCCATGGTGCCCAGCCCCCTTGTAACCTGGCACAGGGATGCTTCTGTTGCAAGGGTGGTGCAGGGTGGCTTTGGTGCACGGCATCCTGATTTTGATCAGCCTGCATTCAAAAATTAGGATTGCCACAAACTTTGATGCAAGGTGCCACTTGTGCACAGCCGTTTGGTGCAAGCACCTTGCATCAAAGTTTTTCTTTTGAAAATCAAGACCATGACCTCCATTCTGTCCAAGTGCTATGCCAGATGCAGCGAAGCCCTCAACATGGTGGAATGGAAGTATTTCCACTGTGTTCTAGACCAATATAATTTTGCAAACAAAACAAAAAGGCAATATGAAATGCATATTGAAAAATAGAAAATAGAGTTATATTTGGCCCACAGTTTTATGGGATGGTTGAAACTTCTATACAAAGAACTTAGGGTAGCAGTTCAAAGAAATAGCCTAATGTCACTGATGTAAAGAGAAACAAAGCAGGGTTGTTTCATCTCACCACTATTGCTTATATTTTCTCTAGAGCCTCTGGTGGCCAAACTCTGTGACTCAGAAGAGGTTAAGGGTTTAAAGGCTGGAGGTTGGGCACATAAGGTATTCCTGTATGTCAATGATGTACTCTTGATCATAGCAGATGCTGACAACTCTGTTCTGTCTGTGATGCATACTATATCTATGTTTGCAGAACTGTTAAGAAATGAGCCCTTCTTGGGCTTTGTTTGCTCACATGTTTATGTTTCAAATACAATACAAAATCATTTGTACAAAATCAGATGTACTGCATGCTAACCCATAGGTACGTTAACCAAATGGTGCTTTACATGGTGACTTGAGGATCTGAATATGAAGGTATATGGGTTAAGAAATCATCTGTTGCAATAATTTAACAAATATTTACACCCCTTTTCCATACAGTATAGACCAATGTTGATAAATGGCAATTATGAAACTTATCCTTCTGGGGCAGGATGAATTTTGTGTCCATGAATATTATATTCAGGGTACTTAGTCTCCTAGTCATGATCCCGTACTCAGTTGAGAACAGGATCTTTACCTGATCTTCACCTGATGGGACAGACTAGTAAGATATATGTTTTGCATTGAGGGGGTGTCCTTAGTTTGTTGAATATCAGATGGTTATTTGACCTTGCCCTGGAGTCAGGACAGGGCTGGTTGTTAAATTTAAAACTCTAAGTCGAAGCCTCATTGTGGTACAAGACACATCTTGATGGGTAAAAGCCTGATGTCCTGGAAGGAATAGAATGAAAAGGGAAGCTCCCATATAGAAGGTCTGGACCAGCAACCCTTCTCCCAAATTAAGAATTTCACTTTTGTGGTATATACAAATGAAAAGCACCATAAGACTGCACTATCTAAAGAAAAGGGAACATCAGCTGCTATTTCAGACTGGGATGAGCTTCACACCCTTTACTCACAACCCCATCTGGTATCCCACCTTTATAAATACCTCTGAGAAAACCATATTATTTCCACCAATTCCAAGTTGCCCTGGGAGAAATATTTGGGGTCCCACCTTGTTAATAAATAACGAGACAAAGTACTAGTATTCATTAAGGAATCTTCCATAGAGGTTAAATCCAGATTAACACCATTTAAAATCATTCACAGACTTTACTGGGCACCTATCAAAATGGTAAGGGTGGGAATTAGAGTGGACTCCATTTGCTGGAGGTGTATGAAGAAGAGAAACAATCTTTACATGCTGTGGGAGTGTGAAACAACCCCTGCACACTAGACTCCTGTTGGGGAAAGACTACTTATCTTGAATAGAGAAAATCCTCTTTGTCTAATTGTGTCTGGCCTGGGTCTGATTGAGGAGGACTTAGATCTGGATGAACATAAATCTTCATATACATGTTTTTTATGTGCACTCTTGGTTAAAAAGCTACTGCTCTTGAAGTGGAAAATAAAGAACATATACACTGAAACACACCTACTGGAAATTTCACAAAATATGATGATATTTAAAGACTCAAAATATTGGCCTATGAGACAGATAATATAACTCATACAGAAATATTGCAATGTGAAATCTTGGCCTTTGCAATAAATTAACATAGAAAACCTCTATAGAAGATATGTTGACTTGAATACCACACACCAAAAATATAAGCATTGCCCTTATTTAGTTAACATGTACACTGAACTCTCTATGTAGGTACTAGCTCTTAAAACCAAAAGTGCGTCACCTGCCCTCTTTCACATGATGCATGAAATCCTGTACTTCTTCATTGAAATGCTGTGCTTCAGGACGTCATTCATTTCTAAAACAGAAAAGGAAAAAAATAGTAAATATTGACAACAAAGGAAAGTGTATCAAAGTTTTGCTACCTTCCCAAAAATGAAATTTAACCTCTTTATGGAGGTGACAAGGAAATCTCCAGGCATTTAAAATACAAGTCTCTTAACATGCTAACTAATTAGCCAATGTGTAAGACAATGTGAAGTTAATGACCATAGTGTGGAACAATGTGGATCACCCATTTCTGAAGGTACAGCATCACTAGCTTGATTTTCTCCCTTTCAACTCAGAGTGTTTTACATGAATTATTTATGCAATGGTTAATATATTTTATATAGGGTTACAAACTGTCAGATGCATGTTACACAAGATAATCAACTTGGTCACTCGTTATGAGACAAGCAGCAAATGCTGTCATGAGGAACAATGCTGAACAACCTAATTTATTTTTTAATCAAGGTGTTTATTTTTATTTATTTAGTTTTTATTTACCGTGTAGGTGCACTAGACAAAACATTTGCTTATTTTCAGGCATGACCTGAGAGAATCCCAACACACAGGGTTATGAGAAACAACATACAAGATGACATATACAATTGCACAGTAGTAAGCATAACAATAACCAAAGGAACAAGAATATGAAATACAAAAACTGAGATACATAATGCAAGGTTCAAGGCAGTGTACATCAGTACTACACAACAACAAACTAGAAAAAAGAGATTACATACATTTTACGTACATTAGGGTATATAAACAGCAATACAATCAAGTTTCTCTCCTTGATGCTTAGCTCCCAACAGCCCCAGCCCACTCTTGGCCAGCACCAACATCACCCAGGACTTACTGGCCAGAAGTACTCCCATGGACTACCCCCCATGGTGAGGACAGGAGGGGGGGCCATTCTCTTCTCCCCTTGTGTCCTCATTGAGAAGGTGGCCATGCCTGGGCAGCAGTGTGGGTCTGGAGTGGGCCAGGCGCCATCCTGCCGGTATCCTGTTTTCTTCCTCCAATTTCTCCCCTGCATTTGGCATTGAGCAAGGATGTCAATGCACCTGCATGAAAAGGCGTGCAAGTGCCACATGTCACCCACTCCCTATCCAGTTGCAACTGCTGTCCCACCACAATGCCTCCATGTGATGGCAGTATAGGAGTGGTGTGGCTTAGCGCTCCCCCTGGAGAGAAGAGCAGTCAGTGGATGCTCAGTCCTCTCCCTCTATGCTGAACCCCAGTGGCCTGAGTCTGCTACCAAACCTGGGTCACTGGCTTTATAGGAGGTGTGATGTTCAGTGCCTCAACCTTCTGTGTCACTGGGTTGGCCTTATTTTTGGAGTGGAAATCTGGCACCTCTGTAGCTTTTCCTCACTGGTCAGGGTAGTTGATAAACAGGTATACCCAGTGGACACTGGATCAAGGAAGGCACTCCATCATCACTGAATGACCAGAATCATCTACCTCCTACTGTTGCTCGCTGGTGACATCAAAAGTCACCATGACTCCACTGTACTTGATCACTATCCTATTTCCCACACTGATATAACAGCAATGGTCTACACATCATGGCAGTCAATATGAGAAGCCTGTTGCCTAAAACTAATCTTCTCAGAACTTTGGCAGCACTACACAGCTGAAAATCCTTTGCATCATGAAACAAGACTCCAGCCAAAAGTACTGGATAATGACTTCATCCTTCATCGTTATTCATTAGCTAGTTAGGTCAGTTACTCCAGAAAAGGTGGCAGAATAGCCTTCTATATCAAGAAATAACTTAAAATATCTCATCAGAATCTCCGCTCACCATCCTCCAGCTAACACAGTTCCAGAATGTGGTATGGCCGGCCACCAGACTCTAGTCTCTGTATCAGTCTGCCCACCCTGGCTCTGGCTGACAGAGGTACCTGATTTCAGAAGTCCTCCTCTCCTCCCAGGCCTACGTGATGTTGTTCCCACCTCTGTCCCTCTCCTGCCCAGGACTCACATGCTGGCTCCGGTTCACCTCTCTGCTAGTGCTGTTGCTGGCTGCCAGCTGCCGGCGCCTCACTGCTCACAGGCCTCCCTTCCTGCTGCTGGCTCCTAGGAGTCCTTGGTCACTCCAGGCCTGGCCAGCAGTCCACACACCAATGACAAACTTCACAGTCTGACTCCACACCCAAGGCAAAACTTGTCTCCTCTACCATGCTCCAAGTCTGCACTCAGCCCTATGCCCTCGCGCATCTCTAAACATGCTTCTGTTTTTCTTTCCCCCAGACCATGTCTCTACTCCCTTCTGAGTCCTGGCTAAAGTGCTCCACAGTGCAATGAAGCTCAGTCACCCTCCCTCATTGTGCTTGCTCACTCCTCCTCAGTGGCTCAGCTTGCCTTGAGTCTCCACACATGTGGGTAGTGGGTGGGACAGGGAAGGGTGGAGCAGACAGTGACTACTAGTTGGATGGCAAAATCACATGAGTAGAAAAAAGGCACAATAAAACTTAAATGGAAACAGGAAAATAAAAAAAGGTTATTTTTATATTTGTACTTTGTGTATGAATATTGGGGGTCCTGTGCGCCCCCTTCCCTATGGCCATTATGCCACTGCTGGTGATAATATTTCCCTTGGAAAATAAAACAGTTACATTTCGGAACATATTCTGATAGCTTTACCAACAACTCTTTAAGTTCCTCCCTCTGGGCTTGTACCCTGGTCCAACCAAGTGCGAAGTGCCTCAAGTCTGCCAGCATGTGGTATGTTCATACAAAGGGATTCTATATCCATAGAAACCAAAAGCCACTGTTGTTCAAGCTGGACATCCTCCAGAACTCTTAGTCCATCCATTGTACCTCTTACATAGGATGGCAATGTTTTTACTATATCCTTGATGTAAAAGTCAACGTACTGTGACGCTGGCTCTGCTAAGGAGCCAATACTGGCTATAATAGGACTTCCTGGGAGATTGTCCATTCTTTTGTGGATCTTGGGCAGGACATAAATGGTGGACCATATAAGGTGGGAGACTGTCAAGAATTCATAAGTATGATGTGAGATAGTACTGTTACTGAAAGCTTGACTTAAGAATTGATCTAGTTCTCTCTTAAATCCAGGGATTGGAGTCACATGAAGTCTGATGTAGAAATCCCAATTCTCCAGCTGTCTCATAACCTCCGTAACATAATCCTTTGAGTCCAGAACCACCACACACCCTCCTTTATCCATCGGCTTTATGGTGATAGATGGATTGTTCTTCAGCTTTTTCAGGGCGTTAGCTTCTGCTGCTGTTTCCCTCCAACATTTTTTTTGAAGTCCAGCATGCATACCTTCTTCAAAACAGTTATTGCTGGTGTACTCAGGGGAGTTGAATGTGGAAGATGCTCTAAATTTGATGACAGCACCATAATCTTGCTGTGCTGACCGCTATGCATCATGCACTTAGTCCTGTGTGGATGTCTGCGGTGATGCTGTACCTCTGCACATTTTTTGTTTACTGAAGTGTGCCCTATTACTCAATTTTCTTAAAACATTTTTGAGATCTAGGTGTACAAAGTGGGTGATTCAATACCTTTTATTGGATCAACAAGAGATTTACAGAATTAAGTTTTCAAACTACACAGAGCTTTTCATCAGAATATGACAGAATATACAAAGAACCCACTTTAAGGACATAGGGTAGAATTGGAAAAAAAAAACCTTTATGCACAAATTTGAGTTCTGTTGCTACAGAAGAAAGATAACTGGATATTATTTAAAGACAAAAAAAACAGTCTTTAAAATCCTAGTTGGGTGTAAATCACATCCTCCCTACAGGATGGAATGTGACAACAAAAGACCTATACACTGTCAATTGCTTAATTTTCTTCTTGAATTACTTCTCTGAAAATGAAGGGAGATGTGCATGTGTGTGTGTGTGTGTGTGTGTGTGTGTGTGTGTGAGTGCAGAAGCTTTTAAGTGTGCATAAAACAAAAAGTATGTAACCTGCAGACACAACATATGATCAAACATAATTTATTTTTTTAAACTTTTAATTTTTATTCAGTTTTTCAGTGGTACAGCAACACTGCACATCTGTCACTCAATGTATAGGTACATTCAGAAAATAGTGGTACAGTATACATACGTTCTAGCTGAATAGCTCTGTATGAAAAAGGGATATTGGGGGGGAGAACAGGAGCACGCATAGTCCCAGAGTTGCTATATCAGGGACAGCATAAAATTAGAGGAAGGAGATATATTGTAGGACTATCTAGAACAAAAGAGACCTGTGGTGGAGTTTGTTATAGACAAAGCATAGTTATGGCCTTCTTAGCTGCAACCAAGAGTATTCCAGATAAATAAAGGAGACGTTTATGCTTAAGCTGCGGAGGCAGTGTAATAGGAATGCTTTTTTGGGAGTCAAAGGGCCCAGTGCAGGTATCAGTTCCTGTAGAACTCTAGCCACATCATTCCAAAATAGAATGAAGGCTGGGCAGGACCAAAAAATATGAGTATGCATGGTCACTTCACACCTGCACTATTGGCATCAGATGGAATCCTGAGAGGGATGGAACTTAGTAGTTATTTTAGGAGTCCGAAAATATCGGCTAATAACCTTCCAGCCAAATTCCCGCCAAACATTCGAGCAAGTGACCGTATGTTGTCAAATTCAGATTTTTGTCCACTGGTTGTGGGTTAGTGAGATTATTAATTCAGCCTCCCAAGTAGATTGTAAAATATCCATAGTAGTTGTGGAAGCATTTATAAGCGTCTGGTAACACCGAGAGACAAAATGATCTTGTATTGTTTCACTTTGAGCATTTAATAAGAATAGGAATGTAGGGGCTATTGATTATAAATCTGTGTGTAGCCCTATGGACTGGTCTAAGTAATGTCTAATTTGTAGGAATCTATAAAAATTCTGCTTAGTTAGATGAAGTTCAGATTGAAGTTGCTCATAAGATTTAAAATTCCCGTCTGAATAAAGCTGGTAAGCCTGAATTAATCCCAAGCGTATCCAAGAGTGGAATTTATGATCCCACCAAGCTGCAATAAATTGTGTGTTTAGTACAGGTATACTGATCCACTAAGCCCCCTGTACATTCTCAGGATGTGCTAGAAAGGATTTCCAGTTTTGGAAAATATTTCCCATAAAGATCAAAGGTTCTGGGCATGATTTAATTTGGGTGGGTTGAAAGACTGTAGTTCTATTTAGAGGCATAGTGGCTAAGTCTTTTGAACTGTACCCACTGTGGGGTATCCGAGGGAGATCTCAGCCATTGCAGTATATATTGATTTAATGTTGCAGTGGCATAGTAAGTTAAATTTGGTAGGGTCAAGCCACCTTTAGGTTTAGGTAATTGTCAGTTTTTTACATGCCACTTGAGGGCATTCCTCATGCCATAAAAAACACAATATTTTTATCCCATTTTTGAAAATCCTTTTTCGTAGGTAAGATAGAAATATTTAGGAAAGGACAGAAAAATTGGGGTAAAATATTCATTTGTATTGCTTGGACTCTACTAATGAGAAACGGGGTAAATGGCACCATGTGGTAGTATCATTATTAACCTGTTCTACCAATGGGTACATGTTCTGTGCATGTGTTTTTGCGGGTTCCATCAAATAGAATTCAAACTTTTTTGAATTGTTTGTAGGTGTAAAACTTAAACCTTTACTCAAAACTGACACCCGTTTTTCTAAGGCTATTAAAACTTTTAGAAAAAAATTTGAGAGAGACATTGAAAAACCACATTAAGATGCCTTATCCTGTGTCCTTCTGTAATATTTCTAACAAAGAAATACAAGCACTGTACGATTTAAAGAACAACCCTGCTGACACTATAAATCTAGCTGATAAAGGTGGCAATGTGGTTGTTCTCAATGCGAGTGACTATGAAAATGAAGTCCTCAGGCAATTAAATGATAAAAAGCTTTATGCTAAGCTAGACCATGATCCCATAACCAGATTTAAAGGTGAAATTGTTGAAACTGTGAATATGGCTTTCAAGGCTGTCAGAGCAGTAGGCAGCAGTGGGAAATTCTATAGCTGTCAATGCATGCTAGAGCTTGTATAATCCTTGATCAACCAGCTCTGTGGCACTGAGTGGTGAAGCACCCACTCGGCATGCTGATGACCTGGCTTTGCATCCTGTGCCCAAGGCGACAGGAGTGGAGACCGATGGGGAGGGTTATGAGCATCTGTGTGGATGCTCTCCTCCTTGGGAAGGAGGGTTATGCATGCACTGCTCTTTGAACAGCTCCTGGTGATTGGCTGGTGGAGGTACACTTGGCAGCATGGGTGACCACATGCCACTGTGCATCCTTTCCAGGATGTCACAGCATACAGTCATCATGTGGGAGGGGGAGAGATGGAGGGAGAAAATGGGAAAATGGCCCATCCTGGGGCACTGGATGATGGCCTCTCGTGGAGTCCCCTACACTGCCATCCACTCAGTGGGCAGTCCTTGGCCCCCCAGACCATCACCCTCGATGACAAAGGTGCTTCTCCCCTGGTAGCAGTAGTGGAGGCCCCCCAGCAGGGATAAGCCAGAACATTGGGGGGTGTCAGTGAAGCTTGGGGTGTCTTGAAGCAAGAGACAGCAGCAGGGTAGAAGATGGACGGTTGGAGGGGCTGAAGCTTAGGAAGCTTGAAGGAGTGGGACTCCAGTGGGCAGGGTGGAGTAAAAAAAAAAAATTTTGATAAGATGTTTTCTGGTTCTGCTTTTCTCCAGAGGCTAAGTACAGTCCTCTGTGACTGTACGTAGCCCAGGGAGGACAGCAGGACCAGCAAACAAAAGATCAGAGCTTAGTTAAACTCTTAACATGCATTGCAAGTTATTGAATCTTTCACTGTTGCCTACTGCTCTGATGTCAGCTGCAGAGGATTCTGGGATTTATAGTAACAGAAGATGTCAGCCTAAAAGTAAACAAAATTAGTCTAATACAATCTACTATACCAGTAACTAGTAAGTAAACCAAAATGTTTTTGCACACAAAGTGCACTTTGGGACCAGCCACATACTTGAGCGTGGGGTCTTTGGTGCTGAATGTTCCCCGTTAACTGAAAGAGCTCTTGATGGGCTTTAAAACTACGAGTGACCCTGTGTGTCTATATTCTTCTTAAAAGAAAAAATACACAAAATAAAGCCTTATCCCCAGCCTTTAAGTATCATTCAACTAGGGTTTTCGGACATATGTAGATTTTTTTTTAACCTGCAAATATACTTTCATGCCACTGCTGGAGAGTTCTCAGAGCTTCCAAAGCTAAGCTTCCAGCCACCTCCTCAGTCTCCAGCACTCCACCAATCAGTGCCTTCCTGTGCTCAAGCTGCATCCCTCCTCTTCTGGTAGAGACAATCAGTGGCTGCCCTCAGCATCCACTGGGTGGGGAACTGTGCGGAGTGGGTTTAAATCCCCACCACCCTTGCCTGCTGACACTGTCCCTATTCTTCCATGCTGCTGTTGCTTCAGGGTTGTGAGGTCCAGATGACACTGAGGATCACCCTCCCCCCATATCACGCCACTTCAAGCCAATGCTGGAGGGTTCTCAGAGCTTATACAGATGACCTTCCAGCCACTTCACCGGTCTCCTGCACGCCACCAATCAGCAATCTCCTGTTCTCAAGCTGCACCCCTGCCCTACTGGGAGATTCAATCAGCTGCTGCAATCAGCATCCACCAGGTGGAGAGCTGTCGGGAGTGGGTTTAAATACCTGCCACCCTTGCCTGCTGATGCTGTCCCTATCCTGCCATGCTGCTGCTGCTTCAGGGTTATAAGGACCAGAAGACACTGAGATTGCCCTCCCCCCACACTATGATGCCTCAAGCCACTGGATGGTTCTCAGAGTTTATACAGCCGAGCTTCCAGCCACTTCCTTGGCCTCCTGCACTCCATCAGTCAGTGCCCTCCTTTGCTAAAGCTGCACCCCTACCCTACTGAGAGACCCAATCAGCTGATGTGCTCAGCATCTACCAGGTGGAGAATTGCCTTGAGCATGTTTAAATCCCCACCACCCTTGCCTCCTGATGCTGTCCCTATCCTTCCACACCACTGCTACTTTGGGGTTGTGTGGGCCAGAAGACACTGAGGATTGTCTTTCCCCCACACTGCGCCATCTCAAGTTGCCATCTGAGAGTTCTTAGAGCTTCCACATCTAAGCTTCCAAGCACTTCCTCAGTGTCCTGCACTCCACCAGTCAGTGCCCTTCCTGTGCTCAGGCTGTACCCCTGCCCTACTGGGACAGCCAATCAGCTACTGCCATCAGCATCCACCAGCCTGAGAACTGTGCGGAGCAGGTTTAAATCCCTGCAACTCTTGCCTACTGACACTGTCCCTATTCTGCAGTGCTGCTACTGCTTCAGGATTGTGAGGGCCAGAAGACACTGAAGATCACTCTCCCTCCACACCGCACCACCTCAAGCTGCTGCCAGAGAGTTCCCAGAGCTTCCACAGCCGAGCTTCCCACTTCATCACTCTCCTGCACTCCTCCAGTCAGCACCCTCCTGTGGTCAAGCCATGACCCTGCCCTACTGGGACAACCAATCAGCTGACACCTTCAACATGCACCAGGCGGAGAACAGACCTTGAAGTATACAGTCCCTGAAGTGGTCTGGAGTGCTGCGGTCCACAGCGCTAAGGACCGTAGCACAAAAGATGGCATGAGAGTCTGCCCCGGAGCCAGACTCAAAGGCAGCTCATAGTCAGCCACTCTGCTCAGTTGTGAACAAACTTGCTGCATCTGTTCTTCCTCCATGTGATTCCCTTGGACAGCAGGCACACTAATCTCTTGTGTCACTGAATAATTAGAGACATTATAAAGACACTAAGGTTTCCTACATAGCCTAAACATTGACATACTGTTGTTTTACTCAAACATTGTACTAATGTGTTTGAATGTGCCTCACCTGTATCACCTGATGCAAGTACCTTACCTACTATCCTTGAAACTGATGTTGCTAGGATGTTTTCTTATCTGCTTTGGGTTCCTAGAACAGTTACCTTAGCATAGGTTCATGCACTGTAAGTTAAGTTGCTTCTGGGTAATCTGCCATATTTATAGGGGTGCTGTTACTCCCTATGTTGTCCACATTATTCTCTCTGCTGGCCCAATAATCTTTGTGTTAATATCTTCTGGCCTAGATTAACCCTATCTGGGTGGCCTGCATACCACTGTCCTGGCACTGATCTAACCTGGGTGTTTCCCACTCCTATTGTTCCTGTAATTGGCCCTGAAATGCAGGCTCCTGCTCCTTGAAGTACACATTACTATTACTGCTTGTAATATTCCTCACCCCAGCTAACCTTACACCTGAAAACTGCAGTTACTGACTGGATGGGCCTAAGGGTCCTTTTCTGCTAACAAAATTAATGTTTTCATGTTACTATGGCATGCACAGGCAAAATCCTTGCCTAGCTCTGCCTGAGTTTCACAATGTTAACAGACAAGCTGGTGGCTGAATTCTCTGCTCCCAATCTGAGGCAGCAGCTCAGTGACCATATACTTGCACCTCACACTGAGACCCAAGTAGCTTTCTCCCCCATTGCAATGAATCTGTCCAGTGGGAAATAGAAGAGTGTTAGCTACTTGGTGTCCAGGCATTTGGTGCTGTAATTTTAACTGAATACTGCACCAGTCCTTAGGCTGCTAACGAGATTAACCTTGTTAATTATGTTATTATCTGCTGGGGACAATGAGACAAACCCTGGCCCTTGTCTCACCCACTCTTGAATCACATCCCCCTCTGACCCAGTCTAGTCAAACTGTAAGGGTCTTAAGGTAGCTCATATGACTATTAGCAGCTTAAGGTCTAAAATCCCTGACCTTAAGGTCTGGGTAAATTCATACTCCCCTGATATCCTAGCTGTCTCCAAAATCTGGTTGAAACCCCATGTACTGATGAAGGAAGCTGAAATATCTGGCTGTAACATCTTTATGAATGACTGGACTGGGAAAAAAAGGAGGGGGAGTTATCCTTTATGTCAAGAATACTCTGTGCTACTGAATTCCCCTTACTCTTCATAGTCCTTACATACTAATGAGTCCTTGTTAAAGTACTCCTAGGCAACACCAAACCCTTATACTTAGGTTGCAACTACAGCCCTCCCACAGTAGCCAAGCTGTCACTAGATGAACTCCTGGGTTGCTTAGGGGAGCTTACCCTTAGTGAGCTTATTCTGCTGGGAGGCTTTAATCTTAAATGAGTAGATAAAGCCCTTGTACCTTTTAAAATGTATGCAGGGATTCTAACCTGCACCAAGTCATTGGGGAACAAACTCGGGTAAACACCAAATCTGGAAATTGCTCCTTAATTGACTGGGTCCTGGTTAGCAGAACTGATCATGTACATGTAGCAGGTACCTTCTCCGACTCACTGAGCAACCACGCCTCAGTATACTGCACCAGGAACAACATTTTCCCTAAGATCCCTCCTTGAACCATAAGCAGTAGAGGTTACTGTCATCGAGGCAGGAAGCATAGAGAAAACCCAGGAGCAGTTGTAAAATTCCACAAAACTGTTTATTTGTAGTTGCAGTAACATAAAATAAAATAAACCTGTTCAGAATAACTATATACAGAAGCAAAATAAAATCTATTTTAAAAAATCTCTCTTGCAGCTCCGCTTAGCTGTTTTTATAACCCTTTTAACCCCCATCCTTTGCAAGCATCCTGTCCTTTGTAAATTTCAGGAGCTGCTAGAGCATCGAGGACTTCCTGAGGTCCCCACAGCAACTGCAAAAGGCTCAAGCATTTGCACCCAAGTAACCTCTAGCTTTTTACAGTTTTCTAAAATTATAAATATATACATTTCAACAGTAACACAATTTTCCAAACAAAAGTGATCCCAATATCAGCTACATTTCCATACATTGATTCTCATATATTTTATATTAGCAGATATAGATATGCAAGGAAGAAAGACAGCAAGAAAAAACTGAGAGACAGTGAGAGGCAAAGGATTGTGAGACTGGTCGGGTTGATCAAGTCTGATGTCTCACAGGAAAATTTGGTCACGCAACCAGACAGAAGAGACAGAAAAGGAAAGAATACAGATCCTTGCATTTAAACACTTTCTCCAAAACAAATGGGACAGGGTCCTATTCTGCCCTGTCACAGTTACTCTAAAATGGACAACAATGACATGCTTGAAGACCTTGCTTGAGTAAATTGGGTGGATATTGAGCCATTTGTGGATGTTAACTTTGCTTTTGACTTTGTGATCAATAGCATCACCAATATGATGAATAAGCATGCCCCCCTGGCATAAAGACGGGTTAAAGGCACTTGTTCCAAATCGTTAACCCCAGCACTATGCAATTTAATGAAACTGAGAGATTGTGCTTGTGGTGTATACAAGTCCTCAGTCTGTCAGCAAGATTTGCTTGCTTATAGGTAGCTCTGCAGGCCACGACATACTCAAACCAAGGCTATTAAAAACTGCTGCCCCTGTGCTGGCACATCTCTTGACAAAGCTATACAACTGTCCTTTCTCCGAGGTGTGGTGCCCTAAATGTGTAAGGTAGCACATGTGATGCCAGTCCATAAAGCAAGGACCAGGGAGCCTATAAAGAATTACTGCACTATTTCCATACTCAGCACCCTGGCAAAAGTTCAAAAAAAACTAGTATATAATCAACTCTGAGCTGACATTGATTTAAACTCACTTCTCACAGATGTCCAGCATGGTTTCTGTAAACACCACAGCACTGATACATCTTAGTACAGATGTCCTTCGGGCCACAGATGACAACAAACCTGTAAGAGCAGTATTCGTTGATCTAAGCAAGGCCTTTGACCTGGTGAATCACAGACATCAGAGGGTCAGGAAAGCACTAATCTGAGGGTGGACAAAGCCATGGGTCTAGATGGGATGCATCCAAGAGTGCTGAAGGAACTTAAGGAGGTGCTGGCTGCACCTTTGACAGACTTGTTTAACAATTCACTGGAGACTGGTGTGGTCCCGGAGGACTGGAGAAGAGTGGGCATAGTCCCACTTCACAAAAGTGGAAACACTATCAAAGGGAAGGATTGTGGAATACCTGGAATCCAATGGACTGAAGGACCTGAGGCAGCATGGTTTCACAGAGGGAAAGTCATGCAAAACCAATCTATTCATTTTTTAGCTGGGTAACCAAAGTGTTGGATCAGGAGGGGCTGTGGATGTGGCCTACCTAGACTTCAGCAAGGCCTTTGACACCGTTCCACAAAAGAGACTGGTAAACAAGCTGGGTAGCATAGGGCAGGCAATGAGGTGGCAACCTAGGTAAGAAACTGGTTAGGGGATAGGAGGCAGAAGGTGGTGGTAAATGGAGCTCACTCCGAGGAGGGGAGAGTGACCAGCAGGTACCTCAAGCGTCAGTACTGGGGCTGGTCCTCTTTAATGTCTTCATTAGTGGTATAGTGGAGGAACTAGAATGGAAGGTCTGCCTCTTTGTGGATGACACCAAGATCTGCAACAGAGTTGATACTTCAGGGGTGTGGGTGCAAAGGATGGTAAGAAATTAAAAATGGCTGGAGGGGTGGTCAGGAGTTTGGCAGCTAAGATTTAACGCAAGAAAGTGTAAAATAATGCACTTGAGTCATGGAAACCTGGGGGTGGAGTACAGAATGGGGGAGAGATACTGGTAATGGCCAAGCAGGAAAGGGACCTGGGGGTAATCGTATCGGATTGCTTGAAGGTGGCTAGATAATGTAACAAAGCAATTAGGAGAGCTAGTGGGATTCTGGGGTGTACAGGTAGGGGTATCACCAGGAGGAAGGGGGAAGTGGTGTTGCCCCTATATAGGTCATTGGTAAGATCCCACTTGGAGTACTGTGTCCAGTTTTGGAGACCACATCTCAGGAAAGACATAGACAGTGTAGAGGCAGTCCAGGGGAGGGCTGCCAAGATGATTCAGGGTCTGCATCAAAAGCTCTACGAGGGAGGCTAAAGGAGCTCAATATGTACACCCTGGAAGAGAGGAGGGAGAGGAAGAATATGATTGAGACTTTTAAATACTTCACGGGGTGAATAAGGTACAGATTGGAGGTATTTTTTGGAGAAAAGGGTGCTCTGGAATAAGGGATCATGATATGAAGCTGCGGGAGTAGGTTCTTGAGAGATGTAAGGAAATACTTCTTCACAGAAAGGGTGGTGGATGCCTGGATCAGTCTTCCATAGTACGTAGTGGGGACAAAATTAGTGGTGGGTTTCAAAAAAACCTGGAACAAGCACAAGAGAATTATAAGGGAAAGGAAGGGGTGGAAGTGCCATAGACCAAGAAGAGTCTGCTGCGAAAGCAATCACAATTAAAATGAGCAAACTGGATGGGCCAAGTGGCCCTTATCAGCCATTAGTTTCTATGTTTCTATGATCAAACTAATAAACCTGGGCCTTGACCTCCTATCATGCCATTGGTTCAAAAGCTGTCGCATGGGCCGTAATCAGTCAGTCAAGTGGGGAGCCTGTTTCTCCTCCTTATGTGAGATCTCTGCAGGATACCACATGGCTCAATCCTGGGACCCATTCTTCTTTTATTATTCATCAATGAGCTCCCCTCCAACTGTGGTGGAGCCAAAGTGCTCCTTTATGAAGATAATGCAGTGCTTTATAGAATGGGCCCAGCTCCTAATGCCATCAACTCTGGACTTAACAAGGACTTCGGGGAACTTGAAACATGGTTCACCTCTAATCGTCTTGTCCTTCATATGACAAAAAAACAAAGGCCATGCTATTTGGGTCTAGGAAATTTGGTCCTGGCTGAAGTGAGCTCCTGAAAATCTCTACCTCTAAGGGTACTCAGTTAGAAGTCATGAATGCTATTAAGTACCTTATTTGGCATGACTATGAACTTTCCTTCAAACCATACACTGAATGAGTAACTAAGCTCCTCACACAAAAGTTGGGTTTATTTTACAGGTTTAGGGCCTATCTTGCTACCGAAGCCCAACTGTCCATAGCTGGCAGTGTCCTGATCCCTACATTCCTGTATGGGGCCCGCTCTCTCTCTCTCTCTCTCTCTCCCTTCTGAAGGGTACTGGATTCAGTCAGCTTAAGTTACTGTACCACAGCATTGGCAGGTTTGCACTGGGTGCGGGCAACAGAGAACATCACTGTAATGTCCTTGCTTCCCTCAACTGGCCACCCCAGAAAAGAAACTCAACTACCCCACCCTTTGCCTACAAAATGCTGAAGAGCTACTTCCCTACTATCAGAGATGTCCTGGTTCATAAGCCCTAGAGGAGGCACCTCTGCATCTCCTGTTTTCCTCTACTGGAAGTCCCTAGGGTCCTGACTACCACAAGCCAATGCTCCTTCTCACATGGAGCCTTCCCAGCTCAGGAATGAGCTCCCTCTCCCCATCCAGGAAAGCACGTCACTTTTCTCCTTCAAATGACAGCTCAAAGGGTATCCCCTCCTAAAAATAGTTGTACCTGCTTCCACTGACAACTGTTAAAGTCTATGTAATTTTTATGCTGCTCTAAGCCACCATATGCTGTCTGTGATCTCTTGTCTCATCCTGTCCACTGAGTTGTACTGTGCAAAAAGAACCTGCACATTGTACTTTGTCTTCCTGATCTGAAAGTATGAATCTGTTGCTACCATTGTTGCTATTGTTATTGTTCTATGCTATGTTCTATACTTGGTTGTTTAAGACAGACAGAAGGATGTTGCTCATTTTGTCTGTCTCCCACGTCTAGCAGACACAACTGAGACCATCACTTGATAATAGATGTTTATCCAACCTATGTTTTTGGTGTGTTGTCTCTGATTCTAAGGGCTACAAGAGGAGAGAGCGCTGCCTAGTCAGTTACTAAAAATTTTTTGAGCTCTGGCGTAACTCGAGAAACTGACCTGTGCAAACTAGCATACTTGTGGAAACTGAATCGTGAAAGAACTGTTCCATAATTTCACCACTAGTCTGACTTTGTTGTTATATTTATATATATTTATTTTATTTTAAAGAAGTCTAGGTAAGGGGGTGTTTTTTGAGTTTATTGTATGATTGGGGTTAAGGGGTATTGTTTTGATTGAGTGTGTGTGAGAGTGTGTGTGTGTGTGTGTGTGTGTGTGTGTAGTTTGTATTTATTCTGTATCAGCTTGCTGATGGTTAGCTCTTAGGTATGCGTTAGCAGAGGTTACAGGCAGTAAGGTGCTACTATCCCTCCTCATAAACCTCTGTCCTTTTAGCTGCCCCCTTTGCCTGCTGAGGTGTATGAGTGCTGCCTTGCACTGGGGATAGGTAGGAGGAGGAAGTGGGAGGGAACTGGGTCGGGGGGGAGATTGTGGAGCAGGGTGGGTGGATTGAGGTGGTGGGAACTAGAATTTGCTCTGGGGCAAAATGCGTCCAGGAAAGGGGTCCTCCCTACCTGGTTCCCGTATCCAAGGGCTCCACTTTTAGTGGGCAAGTCGCTCGGTCTACCTTGGCTATCTATCCTACTTGGGCGGTGTTATGCAATGCCAGGTCAATAAAAAAACAAGACAGCTATTATTGCTGATCTTGTTGGTGCATCTGACCTGGCTTGCATCACTGAGACCTGGCTGGATGAGAATGCTGACCCAGTATAGGAATCAGCATTTCTGGCTGGGTACTCGCTGATACACTGCCTGAGGGAGGATCGTAGAGGTGAGGGTGTGGCCATTTGTTTTAAATCGGAACTGGGACTTGTAGACACCCCAGTGGGAGGGATGAGATCCTTTGAGTGTAACATGGGAGCAGGTGTAGGTTGCAGGATTCTTCTCATCTACCGTCCACCCGGGGGTGAGAAAGAATTCCTGCAGGAAGTAGTGGACTTCATTGTCAATATGGTGTTGGAATCCCCCAGATGGATAATTCTTGGAGACTTCAATGCCTGGGTCGATGATGAACTCTTGCAGTTTAGTAAGGATGTCCTCTAACCTATGAACTCATTGGGCCTTACACAGGTAATTACCTCTGCTACCCATGGATGCAGTTACTCATTAGACCAGGTCTTCCTACTGGGGATGGCGATATCTGATCTGGTGGTGGAACTGGTCAGATGTTCAGATCATCATACTATAAGGTTCAGTTTCGAGGCTCCCCCTTATAGACCTGTCCCTATGGAGATGGTCTGGTACCGTCCTTTAAGGAGTTTAACCCCAGATGGTCTTATGGTTGTGCTGGAGCTATCAGGTGTGTTGAGTGTATGCAGGAAGCCAGGGGATCTGGTACTAGCCTATAATAAGGCAGTGACAGTGGCCCTGGACTCCCTAGCTCTTGTCTATGTTCGCCCCCTCACTCTTCGCCCCAAGTCTCCTTGGTTCGATGGGACTTTGAAGGAGTTGAGGCAAGGGGGTAGAAGGCTGGCGTGGTGCTGGTGGAAATCGGGCCTGGTAGATGACAAACTTAGATTGATGGCCCATCATAAATACTATCAATCAACTGTCTCCTGTAAGAAGGCACAGTTCCTGTCCAGGGAGATTGCCGCAGCGCAGAATCAATTGGCTCAGCTCTTCTGGACTGTCAACAGATTGTGCAATCCAATCTGCCTTCAGCCTCAGGGGAGCATATTCACAGATTAAATGTGATGAGTTTGCTCAGTTCTTCACCAATAAGGTTGCCACCATCAGGTCACAGATTCATTCAGTGCCCTCAAATGGGTATGGCAGAGGTTGGCAAGAGACTGCAAGCATCCAGCCGGTCTGGTCCGATGTCAGTCGGCTGGCGATCGTAGACATTATGCGGATCATCCAGGGTATGCGCACAACCCATTGTAGTTTGGACCCAGGCCCTACATGCCTCCTAGTGGGGTGTGTTGAAGTCATCAGCCCAGTCCTTACTGAGATATTTCATTGCTTGTTGGAGACAGAGGTGTTTCCTGATCCCCTGAAGGAGGAGGTAGTGGTACCTCTCCTAAAAAAATCCTCCCTCAACCCTGACTGCTTAGCAAACTACAGACCTGTCTCTAACCTGCCCTTTGTGGGCAAGGTTATTGAGAAGATGGCTGTGGTGCAGTTGGATAAACATTTAATCACCCATGATGTATATGATCCTCTCCAGTCAGGATTTAGGAAGAGGCATAGTACCGGGACTGCACTTGTCCGGGTACTTAATGATCTCCTAATAGTGAGGGATCGAGGGAGCCGTTCCATCTTGGTTCTTCTTGATCTCTCTATGGCATTTGACACTGTGGACCATGGTGTGCTGTTGGAGCACCTGCGGATACTCTGTGGATTGTCTGGTATGGTCCTCAGATGGTTTCAATCTTTCCTTATGGGCAGGACCCAGAGAGTGGTGTCAGGGATTTATTCCTCGGACTCACTCCCCCTGTCATGTGGGGTTCAACAGGACTCCATACTGTCACCCATGCTGTTTAGAGTGCATATGCTGCTGTTAGGAGAAATTATAGGGCAGTATGGGCTCAGTTTTCATTGCTATGTAGATATCACTCAGCTCTACATGTCCTTTGTGCCCGAGCAGGGTGGAGTGGTCTCAGTTTTTAATATCTGCCTCTCTGAGATCAAGGGTTGGATCAGTGCCAGCTGGCTGAGGTTGAACTTGGACAAGACTGAGGTGTTGGTGGTGGACCCAGGTCACCAGGGTATGGGGTTGTCGGCTGGTCAACCATCTAGGCTTTGGCTTGGGGGGACCTGCTGCTTACCTCTGACCAGGCGCAAAATCTGGGCATTGTGTTCGACAGCAGCCTGACACTAAAATCTCAGGTGTCAGCAGTCGTAAAGACTTCTTTTTACCATCTGAGGAACATCACTTGGATCAAGCACCTGGTCCCACCAGGCGACCTTCCAACTTTGGTCCATGCCTTTGTGGCCTCCCGCCTTGACTACTGCAATGCCCTTTACCTAAGGTTACCGGGGGTTGATATCTGCCAATTTCAGCTGGTGCAGAATGTGGTGGCCAGGCTGTTGACTGGCTTACCAAGATCTTGCCATGTCATACCTGTGCTCCGTGGCCTGCACTGGCTGTCTGTTTATTGGCAGATCACCTTCAAGGTTGGATTACTGACCTATATTACCCTACATGGACCGCATAACTTGCAAGATCTTCTGTGCCCCTACTGCCCCCTCCACCCACTTCGTTCCTCTGATGGGGGATTGCTAGAGGTTCCCAGGGTTTGATTTAAGACTTCTGTGGATCTTGCACTGTGGCCCGCTCTTTTGTGTTTATGGCTCCCATCCTGTGGAATTCTCTACCTCATCAGCTTAGAGAGCGTCTGATCATCGAGAGCTTTAAATCTGCTCTCAAAATGTATCTCTTTGGCATGGCATTCCCAGATTTTGATGCATGGTAATACCCTGTTTTAATTTCAAGAGGATTAAGTTTCACCTGCTGTTTTATTCCTATTTTTATTTATATCTTTTTATGGTTTTATCATGAACAGTGCTATGATATTTAATGGAATTGTGCTTTATAAATAAAGGATCATTGATTGATTGATGTTTAAAGATGTTTAAAGGTGAGAAATGAATCAGCGGTCATTATCTTCCCAGGCAACCCATTCCATATTGGTATGAACCTCTGTGTGTAGAAGTACATTCTAGCATTCCTCCTCGGGAATGTTAATTTGATTTGTTGTGCATGACTTCTCAGATAAACATTTCTATTGCTAAACTGCAGACTCAGGCTACCCATCAGCTGTCTATCTCCTGTAATTTTGTACAATTCCAATAAGTCTCCTCTTGTGCATCTTAACTCTAATGGATACAAGTCCAGTTAGTGCATTTTAGACTTGTAGGGCTCTTCTTCCAGCCCATGAATAATCTTTGTAATTCTTTGCTGCACCCTCTTCAGGTTGTCTTTGTCCCATCTCAAGTAAGGGCTTCACAATGGAGTACAGCAGTCCAGGTGGGGTCTAATGAAGGCTCTGTAGAGGGGAACTATGCATAATCTGTTTCTTGTTATAAATGCCTTCTTGATACATCCTATGATTTTATTGAATTTCTTAATTACCTCATTGCAATGTGGACTGAAGCTCAGGTGATTTTTAATCAAAATTCCCAGGACCCTTTTGTTCTCTACTGTCCTCAGCTGTACTCCTCCAAATTTATAAGTAATTTGGTTGTTTTTAGCCCCAAGTTGCATCACCACACACTTCTCTGTGTTGAAAGTCATGCCATTCATGGATGTCCAATTCTGCAATAATTTCAGATCTTGTCTTAATGTGTCCACCTGCTTGTTGTTCCCCACCTCTGCCCCTATTTTTGAATCATTGACAAATTTAGTAATCCAGTTCTTTATCCCTGCATTCATATCTGTGATGAATAGTGAAAACAATACCAGCCCTAGTACCGGACACTGCGGCACTGCACTAGTCACTGGTCCACTATCTGATAAATGGCCTCTAATCCTAACCCTTCATGTTCTTCCTGTCAACCACATACTGACCCATCTAAGCACTTTGGTATTAATATCAAGATTTGTTAATTTGAGTATTAGTGTAGTATGTGGGACCTTGTCAAAAACCTTTTTTGAAGTCTAAATACACTACATTCACTGGTTGGATGTTGTCTAGTGAGTTACTAACTCTTTCATAGAACACTAAGGTATTTGTTAAGTGGGATCTGTGTTTCTTAAATCCATCTTGTGTTTCATCATTCAGTTTTTTTTCTATTAATTTTGTCTTCTAACGTATCCTTTATGAGAAATTCCAACAATTTTCCCAACACAGATATCAAGCTGATGGGCCTATAATTCCCCACATCTCCTCTATCTCTCTTCTTAAATATGGGGACCATCATCGCAATCCTCCAATCTTCAGGAACCTTCCCTGTCTTAATAGACATACTGTAAAGCTTTAGCAGTGGAGCGACCAACCACAAACTTATTTCCTTTATCATCCTAGGGTGTAAATTGTCTGGTGCAGCTGACTTAGTTGGATCAATACTATTTAGTTTGTTGGTTATTTCAGATCTAGAGATCTTTACAGATGCTTGGTTGCTGCTTACTGATGTCATATTTCTACTATGCCCACTGTTGTTCCCCTTATCCTGTTCTTGCTCGTAAACTGAGCAAAAATATTAACTAAATATTTTGGCCAGGCTGGCAGGTTCTGTACTTTCTGTAGTATCTACCCTAATAGGTCCCACTGTCCTGTCCACCGACTTATTATTTATATAGGTGAAAAAAGACTTGCCATTATCTTTTGAGTGGGCCAGCCTTAATTCCAATTGACTTTTTTCTGATTTTATAATGTTTACTTTTCTTTATTGTTTCATAAAAAATCACTGTAATGCTCTGCACCTTGCAATGATGTCTATTTTCTGTACTGTATGTAATTAAATTGGGTCATGCCTGAAAAAGGGATACAAGTCTCAGTGAGTCTACTCAGTTAAAATAATCCAATAAATAAATAAAGAGTTTGTTATAGTGCACTGTACATTCAGACTGAAGGACATGCCTGTGGTCATCTCACATGCACTGACTGTTTCCTGTGCCCTTGTTATGCTAAGGAGTGCTGCTGACCTCTGCAATTGGCCAGCAGTGCTTATTAGCATAATACAAGCACAGGAAGCAGGCACCAGTGAGATGGCTGTGGGCATGACTCTCAATCAGACATTAGGACAGAATACTTACAAGCTCTAAAAGCATTTCTGCAGGTAATAAAAAAAAATACTTATACCTGAATACCCTAGTCAGGCTATAACACTTAATGACTGGGGAAGGGGCTTCATTTTGTGCATGTTTACTTTTAACAATGTCTGCCCTACATTCCAACTAGCAGAACCTCTGTCCCCATTTTTGTCAAGCAAGTTAAAATATCCCCAAATTACTGCCAGACCCTTACAAGCCGCCATTCTGATTCCATACCATAATTCATAATCAATGCCCCTTGCCAAGTCAGAGGTCTACAGCTTATTCCCAGCAATGTATTACTTTTATTCCCTTCAGGTATTGTAACACTGCTCATAAGGATTCAGTTTCCCCTTCCATCCTCTTCATATAGACAAAAACAAAAACAAAACAAGAAAAAAATAAAGCAGGGTGCACACCATTCAAAGTTCAAACTTCTAATACTTTTCCATAAAGTGCCTGAGGGTAGACGCCGTGCAAAAAGGAACCCCTGCGTACCACCCTGCTAATGGGGCTTCACCAGGGGACCAGTTTAATCAACCTGCCCCTTTTATTTGTTTGCATTTGCCATCCTGCACTATAACATTTATGAACTGCATTTTCTTGTTTTTTCCCATTATTTATATATAGAATGACGTATAGTGAGCTGTATATAATTATTATTTCACACACTGAAGAGCATGATGCCCTCATAAGCCATGAGAATAAAGCTTGAGTGGTTTATCAAGGCATCACACACTGACAGTGTGTAAAAATAAGTTACCAAGGTTTCCCATAATTTGTTTTTATAATTACTGGTTTGTATAATAGTTGTTTTTTCAACACAATTTTATTAAATGTCAAAAAATACAACAGTGTAGTAATACAAGCAATACATATGACATTCCACTGTGCACATTTTTTGTCTCATTAATAATACAGGTGTTCTGATTTCTTCAAGCATGAGTGACTTCCCACGTATGAATATATTAACTTTGAGTCAGCATAAGGGAACATTGGCAAGATTTAGTTACAATGTGAAACAGAACACAGAAAACATAATTAATATAACCAGGAATTAACATGGGGATTAACTACCCAAACCAAATAAGGTGTTCCTGTTTGGGGGTTTAAAGTTCATTTATGTTAAACTGTAATTTCTGTAGTAGAACTGGAAGCAGGCAATGGCTGCCTTCCTCCCAGCTGGTTGTTGTATACCCCTCCCTACAGCTGCACCCCACTTTCAATGGTTATCTGCTTCGCCAAACAGGAGTGCCACCATTGCCAGAGGTCTTCATGTTTTTCCAAAGTAGGCAAGGCAACGCAAGGCAATTTTTTTTCTAGAGCACCGTTTCCTGAAGGCTCAGGGGACTATTCATTCACAAAAAATCAAATTCTGGCAGCTTAAATAAACAACTATAAGAGTACAATATGCATTCATAATTATCTAAAACTGAATTAAAAATAGTCTGGGAATACTTCCTGAAATAAATATGTTTTATTTATGTAAGGCAAAATATGACTGTTATATGTTTCATTTGGCATAGATCACCAGCTCGTCCCTCCCACTCAATAAGGATTAGTGGATCTGTTTGTGGTCACTTAGTCATGATTTCTTTGGAACTGGTACCCCCAGAACTAAGTGGTTGACAGAAAAAGGGATCGGGTCCCCCTAGTTCTGGAAAAGTGGCTGATACGTCTGAACCTAGAAAGTGTGGATAACTGGGTGGTCCCAGAAAATATGAAAGTGTGTCCATACCTGACCACAGTTCCTCCAACACAGGTTTGAGGATCCTGCCCCAAACTGTTGCAATATTGTTGGGACATGGAAAAACAAACTAAACATTTCCATGTGAATTCACACAATCCAGGGGATGCTGTGATTTTCCATCCCAGATGTAGGATTTTATACCACTCCTCATACATTACAGAGGGCTGTGACTCTGCATCTGATTGGGCCTGAGCCCTTGATAACTCTGGGGTGTCCCTTTCTTGCAGGATCTTATAGGTCCTTGAAATGGTTCCTCCCTGTCTCTCCAGCATATGTGCTCAATATAAAAAGTCATCCAGCAGAGTAAGGTCTCTATTTACCTTCTGTACCAAGCCTTTGGAGGTAAGGTAGTGTCTAATTTGCAGGTACCTAAAAAAGTCTTGTTGAGGGAGCCTATACATAGAAACATAGAAGTTGAGAGCAGATAAGGACCACAGGGTCCATCCAGTCTGCCCATTTTTTCTACCTTATGAATGCGCCATAGGCCTGCAATCTGTCAATGGCCTATCTCTTCATACTCATCTGTATTGCTCCCTTATGCCTATCCCATGCCTGTTTGAAGCCCTGCACTGTATTCATATCCACCACTTCCTGAGGTAGGCCATTCCATACATACACCACCCTTTCTGTTAAAGAGAACTTCCTCACATTACCCCTTAATCAGCCTCTCTCTCTAATCTCACTCTGTGTCCTCTTGTCCTGCTATTTTTCTTATACTGAAACATGTTAGACTCTTTCACCTTGTTAATGCCCTTAAGATGTTTGAATGTTTCAATCATATCACTGCTCTCCCTCCTTTGATCTATGGTATACATATTGAGCTCCATTAATCTGTCCTCATATGTTTTCTGATGCAGTCCCTGCACCACTTTGGTAGCCCTTCTCTGGACTGCCTCCATTTTGTTAATGTCCTTGTGCAGGTGCAGCCTCCAGTACTGCACGCAGTACTCCAGATGGGGCCTAACCAGTTTTGACTTGCGATACCCCTTCTAATACACCCCAACATCCCTCTAGCTTTACCTACTGCTTTAGTGGTCTGCTTGGATGATTTCAGGTCATCTGTGAGGATGATGCCCAAGTCTGTTTCTTCCTTTTTGATTGCCAGCAACTCCCCTCCCAACCTATAGGTGGCTTCGGGGTTTCTCTTCCCTATGTGCATGATCTTGCACTTCTTTGCGTTAAACCCCAGTTGCCAGTCTTCCGACCATTTTGCCAGTTTATTCAGCTCTCTTCTCATTCTGCCCACCCCAACTGGATCATCTACTCTGTTGCAGATCTTGGTGTCATCTGCTAACAGACAACTTTACCCTTCAGTCCATCTGCAATGTCACTGATGACGATATTGAAGAGAACTGGCCCCAGGACTGATCCCTGAGGTACCCCACTTGTGACTTACATCTTTTCTGACTGTATACCGTTTACCACTACTCTCTGTTTTCTGCCCACCAACCAGTTTGCTGCCCAGTTGACCAACTTCTGACCCACCCAAGCCTGCCCAGCTTATTAATCAATCTTCTATGTGGAACAGTATTGAAAGCTTTGCTGAAGTCAAGGTAGGCAACATCGACTGCGCCCCCTTGATCCACCACTCTGGTTACCCAGTCAAAGAAATCTATGAGATTAGTTTGATAGGACCTTCCTGTTGTAAACCCATGCTGTCTTGGATCCTGTGCTCCTATGTATTCCAGGTATTGTACTTTCCTTTCCTTAAGGAGTGCCTCCATAATCTTGCCCACTACTGAGGTAAGACTGATTGGTCTATAGTTCCCTGCCTCCTCCCTGCTACCACTATTGTGGAGCGGGATCACATGAGCCCTTCTCCAGTCTTCTGGGACCTCTCCTGTTCTCAGAGACTCACTAAACAGTTCTGATAATGGCTGTACTAGTTCAGCCCTTAGCTCCTTTAGTACCCTGGGATGTATGCCATCAGGTCCCATTGTCTTGTCCACCCTGAGCTAGGGCGAGCTCTTGTAGGACCCTTTCTTTTGTGAAGGGACTTGTGCATATACCATTGTTGAAGTTCGGGAATGAGACACAAGTACCTCTCTGAACAATATATTTTTATCTTGTAAAAGACAGTCTATTCCATCTTCTAAAGGTTGGATCCAGCCTAGGAGGGGGAAACTCTGGGTCCCCTATTGTCACTGTTAGAGTGCCAATGTGATGTTGGTTGAACCAGTCAGCCATTTAATCTTCAGGAGCATGTGAGCAGTCTGTCTAATCCATGTGTTAGTAATTCTAGAACAGAGACTGGGTGTCAAGGGAATGAGTGGGAAGGCAAACAAAGGGGCTGGAAGGTGTTGCGCTACCTCAGTCTCCAGAGAACCAGTGACCCCACATGGTTTTATCCACATTACCACTAAGGCTATCTGAGCAGCCAAATTGTGCAATATCAAGTCTGGCACTGACAGCCCCCCCCACCCATGGATGAGTGAGGAGCTAGTGGCTCATTTGGTGGTGACCTGAAGACCAAATGAACAACAGCAGTAATTTTTGCAAGCAGTGCCAGAAGTCCTCTGGAATTTGAATCAGCTGTACTTGGAAAAGAAGTCTATCTATCTATATATAAAAATTGGTAGGACATTCATCTTTAATGTGGCTATACATCTCCCCAGGCTCAGAGAGAGGAGGTTCCACTTGGCGATATCAGCCCAGACATCCTGTAACAGTTTCTCATAATTAAGGGTGAACAGTGAGGCAAGGTTCAGGGGGACACACACACCTAGGTATCGAACCACATTATTTGTGGCCCATTTAAAGAGGTATGAAGTCTTGTACACTGTGGGACATATCCCTCTTAGGCATATTCCTTCAGATTTCTCAGAATTAAATTTATGGCCTGTGGCCACTCCATACTCTCCAAGCTCTGCTGATATTTTCTGGAAGGATATTAACCCTTAGGCTGCTGACTGAATTAGAATGTATATGAATTTTGGACTGATATATCAGTCCACAGCACAGCAAGGGTTAAGAAAAGGGAATCATCTTCATATAAAGAGAGCTTATGCTTCTTTCCCCCATATGAATTCTGCTAATGTTCAGGTTGCTACACACTGCCACTGTCAGTGGCTCTATGCTAAGCACAAATAAGAGGGGGGAAGGGGGCAACCCTACTTCATCCCCTGGTAAGGAAGAAACTGTCTGGTTGTAAGCCATTAACCTTCACCGTGTTCTGTGGTGCAGCATACAGGGCCTGTATACTAGTTTGTAATTTAGGACGTATCCCTATCCATTTCAGAGTTCAGTGGATGAATCCCCAGTTTATCCTGTCAAATGCCTTCTTTGCATCCATAAATACTGCCATAGTGAACTCCAGGGCATGGCATGGTCCTGAGAGGATATCAAACAGTCTCCTAATGTTGTCGTAGCGCAGACACCTGTTAAAAAAGCCAGTTTGATCAGGGTGAAGTAGGGATCAAACCAACTTTTCCAACCCCCTGCAAGGGCCAAAGTAAATGTTGTGAGGTCCATATTTAGGAGAGAGACATGACAGTATGAGCCACAGATTGTAGTGCCCTTTCTTGTCTTAGGAAGGACTGACTGCTACACATATTGCCATGGAGTGGGGCCCTCTCATCCCACAAAACTGCTTGGCAAATGTCTAGGAGCAGGGGCAGCAGCAGATCAGAAAAGGTCTTGTAGAACTCCACTGCTATGCCATCAGGACCCAGTGACTTGCCTGACTTCAAATTCTGCATTGCCTCTTGAATCTCCTCCTGTGCCAATGGGGCGTCAAGAGCATCTGTACCTGTTCTGTGAATTTTCTAACTATAACTCTGTGGAAGAAGGTGTCTAGGCACTGTCCATGATTGACAATTTACTCTTGTGAGTATAGAGCTGTATAAAACTTGCCAAATTGGCCAACTATTTTACCTGGGTCTGACTCAAAGTGCTGTGGGGCCCTCGGTCTGTGTACGCTGAGTACCGCTCTACTGGCCGCCTCCCTCCACAGCTGCCATGTCAGTAGCCTCCCTGCCCTACTTCCAGTTTCATAGAAGTGCTGTTGCAAGTAGCGCAGCACTCCCTCCACCTTGGTCTCTAACAGCTAGGTAAGTGCAACCCTGCAGCAGTCCAGTTAATGTTTAACCTCAGCATCGAGCACAGTCTTGTTCTCTGCCTCCAAATCATACAGCTGGGATTCCAAATTCTCTTGTTTCCTTATTTTCAGTTTTTTAAGCCTGGAGGCAAAACCTATCATGTGATCAGTTAATATTGCCTTAAGGCCATCCCACCAAGCTACTGTAGAAGTGTTCCCTTTTGGGCTCAAAGCTTGGTATTCCTCTATACAAGTTTCCACCAAGGCCTTGTATTCCTGATTTGTTAATAAGGAAATACTGAGCCTCCAGCTTGGTGATCTAATACAACTGGTGGGTGGTCTGATAGCATCATTGTTTTTATGATACAATTTTCTGCTACATGGATCCATGCAGAGGACAGTAAGAAAAAAATCAGGTGGGAATACACCTGCTGTGTGTTTGGGGAGGACAACATGTAAACAATAATACCCAATGGGGTGGGTGGTATTTGGCAATACTGGACCGCCCAGGGGTGTAATGAGGCCCGATGCCGCAGGCGGAGGGACTTATAGCCCCTGGAAGGTCCAGTATTGCCCAATACCACCCACCCTGGAGGGTATTATTGTGCTTAGAAAATGGGCCACTGTGTTACATGTGTGGTTTGAAAAAAAAAATGTTGCTGTTTAAATTTTAAAACTCTTATTTTGTAATAAAATAATTCCTCCGCCTGCATTAAAATGTTGTTACTCCCCACCCCATACACATTTAATTAATGACTTGTCTTTTGTAGTATCTCTGTTGTTTGCCAACCCCCCCCCCCAAATCACACACACGTAAGCAGCACTTTTGTTTTTAAATGTGATAAAGACATAACCTACTGTCAGTATTTACATAGCAGTCAGGATTGTTGTTTGCTGTCACCCTCCCCCAAACCCACGTAGCAGACAACACCCCCCCACCAACTCCCACAAGTAGTACCTTCATTGTGGGCATGCATAGAATGTATTTCTTGTTTTATTTAATAAAGGGATGGATAAACGCAGCTGCAAGACAGTCCTGACAGGATGACAGCTATAGCACAAGCGCGACTGCAAATCAGAGTACTTTTGTTCTTTTTAAATAGCAGTCAGAAGTGCAAGGGGGGAGGTTGACTCATGGTAATGAACTATGAATTCTCCTCTCATGGCAACCAAGGACTACAGATCCTCTCTCTGCATCTCACCCACCTGCATGCCGAGAAAAGACTGAAGGATGCCTCTCTAAAGTGACTGAAAAAAAGAAACGAACAAAAAAAATAGTTGCTTCAGTTTGGATCGAGCGGGCAGGGTGGAAATGGTGTGTGTGTGTGTGCACGCACACGCACGCAAGACGCAGCTCATAAGGTGACTTTTTTTTAAATAAAAGGACCTTACTAGTGCCTGTACTTAAGCAAGGAGGCGATTGTCTGAAAAATCCCAAACTGAGTTTATAAATATAATGGTCTATTGACAGTAGCTCATTTGCCAGTTCTAAAAGTGGATCAGTATCAAGACATGTGTGATAAAAATGCAGTTGCGTTGCGGTGTCAGAAAGATGAAAAAAAAAAACGTAAGTTATCAGGCAGTGGTTTTGTGTGTTTTATTTATTTGAACAAAATGGAAAAGGACTGATGTGGGGGGATGGCCAGCCGAGAATTCTCACAGTAAGCGCCAAGAGAAAAATGGAGGCATTTTAAATCTGAAAATTTGATTAGCACTGTGACATTGGTAATCAGGTTGGCTGAGACTGGCACTTTTAATACCCAGGCTCTGTTGTCTGATAGACGCCCACCTTGCCAGGGCTATCAGTCAATCAGAGCCTGGGAATTTCTTAGACCATTTTCTAAGTATAATCACAAACTGAGGGAGTTAGGGAATGATACATTTCAGTGAGTCTTAACTCCTGACAGTCACCCTTAGGCAGCTTCCCACCCGAGAACTAGTGTATCCCCCAGAGCCTAACTTATCCGTAGCTGGTTTCACTACACCATTGAAATCATTTCCCACTAAGCACAGGTCTGATGGAGGTGGGGCATAGAACAAGAGTTGTTTTCTAAAAAAAGGCCACATTATCCCCTTCTGAATTAGGTGCAGAGATGTTAAGTACTGTACATGGTACAGACCTCCAGAGTCCCCGAATACTAACACATCTGCCATCCGAATCCCAGATTACCTCAGTTACCTCCAAAGGACATGATCTGCGGACTAAGATAGCCACACCATGGTGATGTGGCTGTACCTCAAAAGTGAAGGAACACTCTGTGCCTACTCAGGATCACTTCAGTTTGTCATGCTCCATTGCAGTGAGGTAGGTCTCCTAAAAGAAGGTTAGCATGGTTTTGTGTTGCTCCAGTTCTTGGAGAACCCTGCTGTGTTTAACAAGACTATTGAGACCCCTGACATTGTGTGCAATAACTCTCCCATCAGCCATGATTATTTAGACTCCAGAAAATCCTTTTTGATAAATGACCCTCCTTTCCTCTCTGACCCCTTCATGGAACATCTTCCAAGTGTAACCTAGAAACAGAAAAAAGTGCAGACTTAGGAAATTATATTGAAATACCCCCAAACAAAAGTGATACATGAACCTCAAGGGGTCACTTAACCACCAGACAAATCAAAGTGATGGCAAGTTGTTTGCTGGGAGGTGCCAGTTCTAGGCCGACAGTGCATACAGTAGACACATAAGAGCTACCTCCTCAATAGCATCTCCTGGTGGCTCATTGAGGGAACCCCCATTCCTATGAAATCAGTTGAATTCCATATTTTGGTCAGACAATCCATCCCACTGGAAGACCTGCCAGGCAGTGGGCTAGGGGCCATGAAAACAGGTGGGTAGCAAGGACCTCATTAAACACCTTCCCCCCAGAGCTGCACATCATCTCCCCAGTCTTTGAGCCCCAACTCCCCCTCTCCCTCCCTCCACTGTCTCATGTCTATTTGTGATAGACAGCCACTCTTTATATAGAGAATACCAGGGGGGCATAGTGTGCACACAGCTCACCACATCATCATCTGTCATTCGCCCAGAGGGGCCAGATATTTCAAAGTCCCATCAGTCTGGAAAAAGGAGCTGGCCCAGGCCTCATGGTTAAATAGGAATTGATTTGCAGATCATCCTGACAGGCAACCTAATGCTTGCCTGATTGCCTCACGAGGCATTCAGCAATACACCTTGTCACAGGGGAGGCTCCCCACCACAGTTTTCAGCTCGTTAGTGCAGGCTGCAAGCCCCTTTTCACCACTGCTCTATCTCTTTGTCACATACTGGGTACACCACATTAAACTATAGGAATCCCATGTATGAGTGCCCTGATAGAGACCCTCATCAGTAACTGCAGCTTCCCACCCCACTTCCACTGCCACTGGAAGCTGGTCCTAAATATTTTGCCATGCAACATATCAGCTCATCTGTGACCCTGGGTATCAGTTTCAAACTGACATGCCTTAGTGGCAGTATAGCACAGTGGGTTAAGGCTCTGAACTGCAGATCTAGAGACTTGGGTTTGAATCCCACAGTTGCCTAGGTGCATACTGTGTGATCCTGAGCAAGTCACTTAACTTCCTTGTGCTCCCAGGTCACATCTGGAAACAAGCTTCAACTTAGTGTGCTACTCCTGATTAGAGGCTAGGGTGCTCCACACCATGGGATTCAATCAGTGGTTGAAAAACTGGTGGAGAGCTCAGGGATTTGGCTTCATTGGGGACTGGGGGTCCACCTGGATGGATGCAGGACTATACTGGTGTGAGGGGAACCAGGGTCCTAGGTGATAGGTTTAAATACTTCATTGGCAAGCATTTAAATTTGCCAAGCAGGGAGGCACTGGAAAGGAGCAAGGAAATCCTAGCCCCCCAAAAAATCAGGATACTAAGTGAGGTAGACACCAACACAGAGATGTCAATAGGGAGAAGTGCTGGGGTAAATGGAGAAAGTGACAAACACAATAAGGACAGGGATGGGGCAAAAAGGGGTAAAGCTATCAAGAAATGGAGGGTAATGAGTACCAATGCCCATAGTCTGGGCAACAAGCTCCCTGGACTGGTGGCCTTGATGGAAGACGGATGCCTGGATATCGTAGCAGTCACAGAAACATGGTACACAGAGAACCATGACTGGGATGTTAACATACCAGGGTACACAACCTACAGGAGAGACAGGGAGGGCAGAAGAGGGGGGGAACAGCTCTCTATGTAAGGGAAGGGATAAAAGCAACTGAACAAAAGAGTAACCAGGGAGGAGAGGAGGCACTGTGGGTCATCTTAGAGATTGGAAACGGCACCACAATCTGCACAGGGGTTGTATACAGACCCCCATGTCAGGGGGATGGAATGGACAGGGATAAGATAGAAGGCATACTTACGATGGCAGAGAAAGGGGATATACTGTTGATGGGGGACCCTAATATGCCAGATGTTAACTGGAGCACCTTTGCTGCAGCCACATCCAAAAGCAGGACCATTCTTGATGCCCTTCAGGTGGCATGCCTCAGACAGCTAGTTTTGGAAACTACTCATGAGGGAGCAATCTTAGACCTTGTACTCTCAAATGGGGACAGTGAGAGGATCTCAGATCTAGAAGTAGGTAGCCATTTGGGAACAAGAGACCACCAAACAGTGTGGTTCATGATAAACTCAGCTACAGAGTCAAGCCATACAAAAGTGAGGGTACTGGACTTCAGGAGGGCTGACTTTGGCAAGATAGGAGAGCACCTTAGAAAAGCACTAATAAACAGGCTAGAAGGAGGGGTGGAGCAACAATGGAGAAATATCAAAACTGCCATCACAGAGGCAACAAGCCTTTGTGTGAAGCAAATAAACAAATCAAAATGAAAGAAAAAGCCACTATGGTTCTCAAAAGAAGTGGCAGTGAAGGTTAGGGAGAAAAGATAGCATTTAGGAAGTTTAAGGAAACACAGAAGGAGCAGGACAGAGAGCTGTACCAGTTAAGGCAGAAGGAAACAGGGAGGGTAGTCAGAATAGCAAAGGCACAAACTGAGGAAAAGAAATCCAACTCGGTTAAGAAGGGGGATAAAACCTTTTATAGGTATATCAGGGAGCGTAGAAAGACAAAGGGAGGGATAGTGAGGCTGAATAGAATGGATGGTGGGTGGGCAGAGAGTGACAGTGAAAAAGCAGGGATACTGAATGAATACTTCTGTTCAGTCTTCACAAAATAAGAAGTGGGGGAGGTGCCTAATCCAATTAACAGAAGCACTCTGAAGAGGGGGTCGATCCCAGTCCTTTCACAGAAGAAAGGGTTCTGAAAGAACTCCTAAAACTGAAGGTGGACAAAGCAATGGGGCCAGATGGAATTCATCCCAGAATTCTAAAAGAATTAAGCAGAGAACTAGTGACACCACTGACTACCCTTTATAACAAATCATGGGAGGATGGTGTGGTTCCTAAGGACTGGAAGAAGGCTGATGTGATTCCCCTTCACAAAAGTGGGAGCAAGACAGAGGCAGGAAACTACAGACCTGTCACTTTGACCTCTGTGGTAGGGAAAGTGATGGAATCACTTCTGAAGGAAAGAATTGTTGAGTACCTAGAGGCCAGTGGGGCACAGGACCCAAGGCAGCATGAGTTCACAGCGGAAAGGTCATGTCAGATGAATCTAATTGATTTCTTTGACTGGGTGATCAAAGTAGTAGACCAGGGAGGGGCTGTGGACATGGTCTACCTAGACTTTAGCAAGGCATTTGACACAGTCCCACACAAAAGATTAGCAGTCAAATTAACCAGCCTTGGAGTGGGTCCCAGGGTGGTAGCCTGGGTAAAAAAATGGCTAAACGACAGGACACAGAAGGTAATTGTAAATGGAGTCCACTCTGAAGAAAGAGGGGTTACTAGTGGGGTATGGTAGGGTTCAGTACTGGGTCCAGTCCTTTTTTAATATTTTTATAAGTGACATTGCAGAGGAACTGGAAGGAAAAGTATGCCTCTTTGCAGATGACACAAAGATCTGCAAATAGGTTGATACACAAGGAGGCATGGAAAGGATGAGAAGGACTTGGCAAGGTTGGAGGAATGGTCAAGTATGGCAGCTTGGATTCAATGCAAAGAAGTGCAAGTAATGCACCTGGGAAACAAAACCCAGGAAGATTACACAATGGGGGTAGTAACAACAGCAAAATGGAAAGGGACCTGGAGGTAATCATATCGGATGACCTTAAGGTTGGCAAGCAATGTGAGAAGGCAGTAGGGAGGCTGGGGGATACTGGGATGTATAGGAGAGGCATCACCAGCAGAAAACAGGAAGTTGTTATCCCCCTGTGCAGACAGTTGGTGAGACCCCATCTAGAGTACTGCATCCAGTTCTGGAGATCCCATCTCTGCAAGGACATAGACAGGATGGAGGCAGTTCAGAGGAGGGCAACTAAAATGGTGCAGGGTCTGTAAGAGAAGCCATGTGAGGAGAGGCTAAAGCAGCTTAATATGTATACCCTTGAGGAAAGGAGGGGGGGAACATGATAGAAATGTTTAAGTACCTCAGTGGAATTAACAAAGTCCAAGAGGGTAGCATCTTTCAGAAAAAGAGATGTGCAAGAACAAGGGGACACAATTTGAAGATAGAGGGGGGAGATGTCTCAGGGGCAATGTGAGGAGGTATTTTTTCACAGAGAGGGTGGTGGACACATGGAACAGTCTTCCTGAGGAGGTTGTGGGGTCTAAAACCGTGGGAGAATTCAAGAATGCATAGGACAGACATAAGGCAATTTTTGTGGGGGGTTGGAAGAAATAGGCTGTTGGTTAAATAGGATCTGCAGCTCATCCTCTAGGTAGGGAAATGGGCAGACTAGTTGGGCCAAGCAGTCCTTATCTGCCATCAAAGTCTATGTTTCTATGTTTATGTGTTAAACAATGTTCCCTTTCCCTTTCTTTTCCCTAGTGCATTGTGTAGGGACCCTAGCATCAATCAATCAGCCTGACCCCAAATGTCTCATGTGAGTTGAATGTGTGAGGTTGTGGAAGTGCACCACATAATATATACATATCTACAGCTGGGGACCAAGGCAGGATCATACTCCTCTTCCCTTGGATCAGGGCACCACTTGCTGTGCACACCCCAGACAGGCCCAGTACAGATGCCACCCATCCACTTCTGGATCCATTACCTTTTACCCAGGGTTCCACAGTGCCATATGGCCTAGTCTTAAAGGAGGGCATAACTAATGGAGCGTGTGGTTAAGGGACAGGTGGAGCAAGTCTCCCTCCTAACCATAAGATACTGAGTGAGGAAATACCAAGAAACAAATCCCTGTCCTAGCAACATAAATGCCTGCACCAGTGTGGGCTCAGCTGAGAGAGGGGCAGAGTGTGTGTATCAGGACTCTATATTCTGCTGAAGTCTGACTGTATAGCTAAAACTCCACGGGCAAGGTACGGACAGCAGGGCCCCATCCTGTCTGTACTAGTGTGTGTACTAACTCTCTCTTGACCTACCTATTCTAATAGAAAATACAAAAAGGAAAAAACAATCTCCCCTCAGGTATAGCTGTGGCTGGCACCTGTGAACGGCACTTACTTTCTCAGATAGCCCTTCTAAGGGCTGCTATAGCTAAACCCAGTGCAGGGTATTTTATTAGTGCCTAGAAGGCACAGTAGGCATTTTGTAGCCTTTTAAACTTCTGTAAAAATAACTTTTGTGGGTCTCCCAAACTGGCAGTGTATGTGACATCACTTCCAGTCCTAGCAACATAAACACACATAAATATCAGTGTGGGCTCAGCTGATAAAGGGGCTGCGTGTGTGCATCAGGAATGTCTATCCTGCAGCAGTTTGATTGTGTATCTAAAAAATCTAGGGACAGAGCTTAGGCAACAGGACTCTATCCTATCTGTACTAGTGTGTGTGTGTGTGTGTGTGTGTGTGTGTGTGTGCTAACTCTGTCTTTCTATCTACCTATTAGAACAATAGGCTGGAATATCAATTACTTATTATGGGCATTCAGCTAAGCCTTCAGCCATGTGTCATAAAATATGCATAAAACCATATAAACAATGTAAAACTGGCTAAAACCTTACTTTACAGCCTACTGTATAGAAGTTCTAGATAAATGCAAATGACTGTTCTGCCACACCCTTTTGAAGTATTTAAAAATAGATTTTATTTATCCCTGTACAATATAACTGATTACTAATAACTTGCATAGATATAAAACATTGTAAACATAGTAAAAGCAGCATAAATATAAAATAACAAAGGCTTCAGAAAATAAACAAGAAGAAACAAAACAAAAATTGCACAGCTTGCTATTTTGGCAACTTTTGCAAACAGTAAAATTGTTCTTGCATACTTCATAAACAACTTTTTCTTATTAGCATTTCAAAACTTTTCTTGTTAACTTATTCAAATACTTCCTCTTTGGTAAAAATGTTTACATCATTATTTAGATTAAAGCTTTCCTACATACCCACATTAGTATTTTAAAGAAAATCCCCTCTAGGTAACCAACACCTTTTTTAAGTTACACTAAAAATAAATATATTCAAAGTGATACTCAGAGTATTAGTTGTTGTAGAATGTGGGATTTCTTTAGGATGAAGGTGAGAGTCCTCCTTTACATCTGCTGAGAAAAGTCATTTTTCTTTATGGCTGGCTCTGCTGCAGTTCCAGTTGCTTTCCACGCTTGAACCTCAGGCTGTTCACCTCAGCACCTCTGGTATAAACACAGCAATGAAGGCTTGGTCCCTTGCTGGTCCAGGCATCACCAGGCAGACTTGGCTCTTGGCTTAGGCTTTGTCAGGAATTTCAAAACAGTAAGAAAAACAACAAAATAGTCAGTCCCACAGGCACAGGTCCTTCTAGCATGCTGTTCAGGGAAGAACTGGGTGTTTCTCCCAGTGGTTGGCTTGGATCACCTCTGGCCAGAGCATTGTCCTGACATTGTGTCTTGCAAATTTTACCAACTTTGATAGGATCATGCAAATGATGTAGGGGTGGCTAGTTCCTAATCTTTAGGACAGTCCCTCTTTGCAGGAGTCCAGTTTTTAAGTGTAACATTAATTGTCCTTATAACTTTTGAATGCAACAAGATGCAGTCTTTATACAAGCATTTCTGGATGAAGCTCATTAAAAGCAGTGTTTTGTGGTATCCCCCATGTCTGTGAGATGAATATTTCTGAGATAAGTTAATAATGAGTATAACTTCAGTTCACAGCAAAGTCTTTTGAAAACAAAAAAAACAAGCATGGTATGCTTACTATAAATATTATTGTCCCAGGATAATATTTTGGATAACGCTGGTTCCCTATCAGCTGCATTCACACAATTTGGCCAGTTGAGAGGTCAAGGTGTACTTTATTGACTATGTACATTTCATGCCAGCAGCATGTTGCATTTTCTGGTAACATACAAGTCTCTCTTCATATTGAAACATATGAGACTAAGTCAGGTTTTTTTTATTTCCTTGAAGACAACTTCCCGGTGTAAGGCAGTTAAGACGTAAAATGTTATGTCATTGAAGCATGTGGTTACTATGGCCACAATTAGATTGTGTCCTGCTCTTCCAAGAGACTCCATAGTACAGGTAATATCACACTCTAAAGAGGCCACAGGTGGGGTGGGGAATTATGATCATCTGATTTTAAAAGTCACTGAAGAAGAAGTTTTTTTTTCTTGAGGAAATCCATGCTGGCAGTTTGTAGCCAGTTTGAAACCTCTTTTCCATTCATGGAGTCAAAACCTTTTAGAGTCTTTGAACTAGTTGTCTAGTATTACACCACAATTACCTTAAGTTCAAATAATATAATTAAATATTAATGATTATATATAGAATAATGTATGGAGTGGAGTGCATAATGAGAATTTAATGACCACCCAAGAAGTGGGATGCTACATAAACCCCCGAGAGCGAAGCCTGAGGGACTTATAAAAGCATCCCACACTGAGGGTGGTCATTAAATTCTCATTTCTGCACTCCACCCCATATATTGTTATATGTAATGCTAGCTTACATGTTTTTCAGTAGTTAGAAAAAAGATTATGTGCAGATGCTAGATTGGACAACATTTATTTAAATTGAGCCATCTTTCACTTTTATGAAGTGAAGAAACAGTAACATTAAGACAAGATAGAGCATAACATCTTTCTATGTTTTTTATAACTTTTCTGTAACTGATTTTGTGAAACCAGCTTCTAGTACGAACAAGGAAGCAAATTTATGCAGTGTTAGTATGTGTATGTTTTGAGGCTGACATGTTATAAAGTGGCAATCTTTGAAAGAAAATTTGACTTTTTTACTTATTGAAGGAAAGTTTTGGTGGTTTTCTTCATTGTTGAAGCTGTCTTGTAGTTTCCAAATTGTCGTTGCCTCAGCGATACGTAAATTAGTCATCCGTTTTCTCAGAGTATACAAATGAGGGTCGTGACCTCTCAGGGACATGTCATTTGTATGGGAATGATAGAAAAAAAGTGAGTGTGCTAGGGTCATGTTGACGATTGTGGAAACAGAGAAGACTTCACAAGTAATTGCTTATTTTGCCGACAAATGTTTTTTATGTTTTTTTATGTTGTGGCGAGTTGCTAGTTTCACTGTTCACAAAGTTGCCAGTGAGCCTGCTTTTGGTGGTACTGTTAGTGGAGCACTGAGGTGCAGCACTAGCTATGGGAAGGAGCAGGTGGCGTGTGCATGTCATTATAACTCATGGCTTATAATGGCAAATTATGACCTGCTCAGTCCCATAGAAAAAAACATAAGCCAGTTATTACAAAATAATAATAATAAAATTATAAAATACTTTTAAAATGTAGAACTTGTTCCCACATACCAATCCTAACAGAAAATACAAAAAGGGAAGAAATCTGCCCCCAGGTATAGCTGTGGCAGGTGTCTGATAGTAGGAGGCACTCATTTTGTTAGATACCCTTCTAAGGGCTACTATAGTTAAACCCAGTGCAGTGTATTTTATTGGTGCCTAGAAGGCACAGTAGGCATTTTTTAAGACTTTTAAACTTCTGTAAAAACAACTTTGGTGGGTCTCCCAAATGGGAAGTGTACATGATGTCACTTTTGGTCCTAGCAACATAAACACCAGTATGAGCATCAGGGAGCACGTAGCAGAGGTGACATGGGCAGAGGTGCATGTCTGCCCATGTCAGCCCATGGAGGCCAAAAGGCCAACTTACTCTGCCCCCTTCAGACAAACTGCACAGTAAATTACTGTGCTATAGTCTATAGGAAATTAAAGAGGGTGATTTTAAAACAGCTGTTGTGGACTTTAACAAGATTACTTGTACAGATGGGTAGGAAGGAATACAATGCTTAACTTGTAATCTAATTATGAAAAAAAGGCTCTGTACAGTGGAAGCCACATACATTGCCTGCTATTTCCAGATATTTCGTGAAATTTCTGAAGAGTTTCTCTCTGCTGCCCCTACTGTTTAAATGCAAAAAGCATCAGATATTTCTGGAAATATCACAGAAATTTCGGGAAATAGCTGGCAGTGTCTGTGGCTACTACTGTAGTAGGCAACAGCATAACTGAGTTTACTTGTCAGCATTGTATCAGTATATAGAAACTAGTTGAGGAAATTAACACATTAAGAACAGAATTGAAAAATTTACAGGATATTTATAATTTAGAAAATTCCATCAACAATATGCTGAGAGAAATGCCACCAAGTGTAATTAGTACTAGTATGCACACAAACACTAATGACATACAGTCCAATGGAAAGAAAAGAACAAGGGGTGAAGGGATTGACTTAGATGATGGGGATTGAACCATGGTACAGTCCTAGGAAAGGGGTTAAATGTGGGAGAAGGGTGGGAACCTTTGACAAACTAATTTTTAATGAATTCCCATGTCATATTAGCTTTGCACCCCTTGCAGATTCAAATAACATGCACAATAATCAACACAATGGATCACATGATAAAGAATGATAATGATAGTAATATATATATATATATATATATATATATATATATATATATATATATATATATAAAATGATAGAGAACGTGATGGCCAGGTTGCTGACTGGAGCTTCTAGGTTTAGTCATATTACACCTGTGCTGCATGATTTGCACTGGTTGCCAATACAGTGGCGGATTACCTTCAAGGTCACTTTGCTGATCTATAAGGCCCTATATGAGCAGGGTCCCTACTACCTGAAAGAGCTCCTGCACCCTTACTTTCCCTCCTGCTCGCTCTGCTCCTCTGGTGAGGGATTGCTAGAGATTCCCAGGGTATCCCTTAAAACATTGGGAGGAAGATCTTTTTCCTTTGTGGCTCCTACCCTGTGGAATTCTCTACCTCACCAGATATGAGATAGCCAGACTGTAGATGGTTTTAAAAATTGTCTGAAGTCATACTTGTTTAACCATGCCTTTTCAGGGATATTTTGAGTTCAAACTGATATGGTTGTTTTAATATGCTTTATGATGTATGGTGATTTTAACGTTATAAGTGTAAAGACACCCTGAGCTTTGGAAGGGCGCCTTATATAAATAAAAACTTGCTTGCTTGCTTATTAATTGGGAACTCAACTGTTTGTTATATGGACAGAATAGTCTGCAGAAAAAATAAATTCAACAGAATAGTCATCTGTCTCCATGGTGCACAGATCAAAGATATAAATGAAAGAATAGAGCATATTATTAAAGTCTCAAGGGAGAAACTGAAAATTGTAATTCATTTAGGAACCTGATGTAGTAATCAAAAATGAGCATGAAATTAAAAAAGATTAGATGACCTCTGGGGAAAACTAGAAACAGTGGGACATTTACCAAGATTTTCAGAGATTCTGCCAGTCCCAAAAGCACCCAAGAGAAGGCACAATAAAATTGGGAAAATTAACCAATGGTTGGATGAATGGACAAGCAATTAAAACATTAATTACATTAAATATTGGGACCTATTTTTAGATAATCTGTGATATTACACTATGGACAAATTATACCTGAATAGTAAAAGCATGGACATATTGGGGAAAAGATCTAACAGAGCACTTGAAAAACATCATTTAAACAATTAAATGGGAGTGAAGGGACCAACTTAATAACTTGATAAACACAGCTTCAAAGGAGCTATATAAACAAAATGAACTGAAGATTCTTTCACTTAATGCAAGGAGTCTGGTCAATAAATTTGACAGCTTTAAAATCCTAATTAACACAAAAAAACTTGACATTGTCATGGTTACAGAGACGTGGTGGAACCTGGAAGATGTATGGGACAAACATATATACAATTATCACCTTGTTAACAAAGACAGATTGGGTAGAAAAAGAGGAGGGGTTGCCATGTACATTCATGAAAATCTAAAGTTTGAAAATATTGACTGGAATGTTGAAGTAGTGAACATGAAAGCTCTGTGGGTAAAAATAACCAATGTCAAACCACATAACATTACTATAGGAAATGTTTACATTCAACCTGCCTGCTCAATGAAAAATGTTTATGAATTACATAAAAGAAATCACACAAAAGGCATACAAAGGTGAAATCCTGTTATTTGGCAACTTTAATTTACCTATACTAGACTGGGAAAATTTTGAAGCTGATGGCGTAGAGGGAAATCTATTACTTGATACCATGAGAGAATCAAGTCTTAAATTATTAAAATACCTAAAAGAGGACTGAATACACTAGAGCTGGTTATTACTAACTTTAATGTGGTCATGAGATATGATATCCTAGGACCCTTGTGTACAAGCAATCACAAAGTTATTTACCTAATATTAGGGCATAAAATAATACCAAATAAGGGTAAATTGAATTTCTGTAATACTGGAAACTATGATTTGATGAAGGAAAATATAAAAAATTGGAACTGGGAGGCAGATATGGATGGCAAACGCAAAGGGGATTGTTGGAAAATATTTAAGGACAACATTCTGAACTTAAAGAGACATGCATGTACAGTGTATAAACAACTGTAACAGAAATGGAAAAATCCCACCCTGGTTCACAAAGAAAATATCAAATATAATCAGAAAGAAAAACAGAGCTTACAAACTAGCATGAAATGATGCATGACCAGGAAACAAGGGAGATCTCAAAATAACAAAAATCTTGAAATATGAGATCAGGAAGGTTAAAAAGAATTATTCCTGCCGGCTCCCCGAGGGTCTTGAGGGCCAGAGAATGAAGTCCTCCCCCACAACAGCTCACAGACCTTCCCGTTGGCTCCCCGAGGGTCGTGAGGGCCAGAGAACAAAGCCCACCCCCACAACAGCTCACAGACCTTCCCATCGGCTCCCTGAGGGTCACGAGGGCCAGAGAATGAAGCCTTCCCCCACAACAGCTCACAGCTATGACCCCAATGGCTCTCCATACTCCGTGAGGACTCTTGGTGCCTTTTTCATTTAAAAGACAGAAGGGAGACCGAGCGCCTTTAATTTAGACAGCAGCCCTTTCCAGTCAACACACAAGTGAAGATAGAATTTCTACTTGTTTAATTTTCTACTTGCTGAAACCAACCTGCAGTCAGCGTTTTTTTCCCCCAATTTAATTTATTTTACTTACCAAGATTGTTTAAAGGCAACAATTTGTAGTGCTGTCTAGTAGCTCACAAATTAACCTGCATTCAGCATTTTGCACAGAGACTTTAAAGCTTGTATTTATTTCTATATTTTGCACTGAGTCTGTAAAGGATATATGTGAAGGGAATTTTCTGCATTTAGCAAGCCTGCTAGCTAGCTATTTTTGCTGTATAGTGCAGTTAACCTTAGATCCCAGTCCTTTCGTGCCCCTCTCTGATGCTCATGGCTAGTGCCCCCCCATTTTGTTAGCCCCTCCTAAGCCTACCTGCATTTAAACTTGCTCCTCTGTCTTCTTCCACAGACCTTCTCGTCAGCTCCCTGGGGTCTCGAGGGCCAGAGAATGAAGCCCTCCCCCACAACAGCTCACAAGTATGACCTCAATGGCTCTCCATGCTCCGTGAGGACTCTTGATGCCTTTTTCATTTAAAAGACAGAAGGGCTGCCCCACTGATGCTCTGCATTGGCTCCCCGCCACCCCCACCACCACCCTTGGTCAACCCTAGAATATTTAGTGCAGGGCTGTGCAGTCAGGTGGCAGCCAGAACCGATCAGCCAGCTTTCTCATTAGCACGTTATCTCATCCTGCCATTAGAGGCAGATACTGCTACCTACTCTGCTTGACTAAGCCACAGTACTAAAAGCTTTTATTTTTCCACTTTACCTACCTCCCTAAGTCATTATTTTCAGTGTTTTACTCCCTGCACACCATGCTCCCCCTCCTCTCTACTACCACCTTCCTCCTATCCCTCCTCCTGCTCCTCTGCCCTCCCAGTACCTGTTTCCCCTCCACCCCCAAACCTTCCAACTGAGCTCTGATTATCTCTACCTTGGCACCTCTACATGGATCCCCAGACTGATCCACAGGCGGCAGCCACCTACAATTATACTGCCGCTTACAGGCTGGTTGCCGACACTCGCTTACCCTGGTACCCACATGTTGAACTACAGATTCCACACCATGGCATGCCCTAGTCACAGAAAAAAGCATAAACTCTCACTGAGAGAACTACGTCTCTGCTCCCTGAAGCTTCTGCTGCTGATCCTACTGATATTGGGAAATGTCCACCCAAACCCTGGCCCATTCACTAGTAAGGTCTCACCCAAAAACAGCTAGTCCGGCTCTCTTTCCATCATCTGCCTAAATATCTGCAGCCTAAAGCACAAGATTGACTCCCTGCAAGCCTTTGCCAGCCAACATAACCCGGACATACTGGCAGTTGTTGAAACCTGGCTCCCCACCCTGGTTCCCGACCAGGTAATTGCTATCTCAGGATACAATGTCTTTAGGCTCGACCGCAAGTCTAAAAGAGGAGGAGGTTGTGCCATGTACTTGAAAGACATGTTTCTGGGCCACCGACCTGAAACAGCCACTGAGACCTGCCGTGCTCAGATTCTCCCTGTCAGGATCCTACTAGGGGCCCATAACAAGGCACTCACAGGCATTACAGTTTATATTCCTCCAAAGGAGCAGGTCTCAGGCTTAAACCATCCTGGACCTTGTCAGACAACAACCCCCTGACTCTGAAACCATTCTGCTGGGTGACTTCAACATCAACTGGCTCTTGGCTGAGGCAGATACTTTCAAAGACTCTGTTCTATTGGCCAACCTAACGCAGATGCTAGACTTCCCAACCAGAATGAACTATAAAACAGGGTCCAGCACCCTGCTCGATTGGATTCTAACCAGCCACCCCTCAAGGATCTCTAACTCTGCCGTCCTCCCTGATTCACTCAGTGATCACTCTTCTATCAGCTGTACCTGGTCAAACAAATTCCACAACCCCCCCTGGAATCACCTACATCAGAGTCCTCCCCCATGGCCAATTAACCCACCTCAAAGCCCACCTCCTCCAACAAGACTGGACTCCTATCTTCCAGGTATCAAATACAAACCTGGCCCTAGACTACTTCAACCTCATCTTCAATAAAGCCTATAACCTATTTGCACCATGAAGAAGCACAACATTAAAAACCTCTGCAATCCATGGATAACCGGAGACCTTCTAAAAAAGTTAAAGTCCAGGGACTGCCTCTGGGAACTGGCAAGGTCCACCGGGAAACAAAGAGACATCAACAAATATAAACAAGCATGCAACTACTGTATGAAAACCATGAGGTCCCAGAAGTCCGACTACTACAAGAGAGTGCTCACTGACTCCAGGAGTAACGGGAGAGTCTTTTGGAACAACCTAAATGAAATCTCAGGAAAGGAACTGAAATCTGCGCCAGCCATGCTAAAGGTAAATGGGAATACCACTCTCGACCCCAAAACCATCGCTGACAGTTTCAATACCACCTTCACTGATCTTAGTAGTGTCCTTCTCCCAAATTTCTTTAATGATGACGACCCTTCCAAAACCCCCAACACCTTAAATCTCGCCAATCACCCTCCCTTTTACTTTAAAGCAGTCCATAAGAATGATATTCGTAAGTACATCACCAAAGCCATTGGCAATTCCAGAGCCAGCAAAGACACACTTGACCTCAAGCTTCTGGCCCTCACCCTTGATGAGGTGCTGGGGCCCCTTACCAAAATTTTCAACCTCTCCCTCTCACTCAACCAATTCCCAGAAATTTGGAAGTCAGCTACTGTCACCCCAATCCACAAAAGTGGTGACAAGACTGACCATGGGAACTACTGTCCGATCTCTATCCTCCCCTGCTCTCAAAGGCCCTGTAGCGCATTGTATCAGACCAGCTTACTGAATATCTGGACAAGCATGACATCCTCTGTAGGCAGCAACATGGTTTACAGAAAGGCCATAGCAAAGCCTCCACATTATTTGAAGTCACTGGGGCCATCCACAGCTCTCTGGACAAAGGTCATCTCACTGGCACAATTTTAATTGACTTCACCAAGGCTTTCGATGCTGTCCATCACTACTTTCTTCTTGCCCAGCTTCAAAAAGCCAGGATCTCCCCCATTTCTATCCCTTGGCTCAAAACCTACCTTGCTGATAGGACTCAGTGTGTAAAAATTGTGAATGTGCTCTCTGATGCCAAACCTGTCTGCTCTGGTGTCCCTCAGGGATCCATATGGGACCACTCTCTTCAGTCTGTTCCTAAATACACTGCCTCCCTCCTGCTCTCAACAGTTTGTACTTTACGCCGATGATGCGGTATTACTAGCCTCACACCAGGGCCAAAATCACCTGCAAAGCAACCTCCAACGTTGCTTCAACACTATTGAGAATTGGTTCACTACACACAAACTGATCCTCAACCAGAAAAAAACTAAGACCATGATCTTCAGCAGCGCCCATAACAAACATAAACTACACCACCTCTCCATATCGACCAGCCAAGGCAACCTGCTAGAACAAGTCCAAGCTTTTCAATATCTTGGGCTCACCCTTGACCCACACCTCTCCTACACTGACCACATCAGCAATGTTGCCAGAGCTGCAAACTCCAGATTAGGCCTGCTGGTCCTCCTCAGGAGGCACCTTTCCACTGCAGCCCTTGTTGCTGCCATCCAGAGCACCATCGTTGCCACCACTGACTATGGCTTCATCACCTATGGCTCAGCTATGGTTACTGCACTCAAACGGGTAACAATCTCCCTCAGCAAGGCCTGTCAGCTAATCATCGGCGCTCAACTTTATACTCACACCTGCGACCTCTACTCCCAAACCAACTGGCTTCAACTTGACAAATGTATTAAATATCAAACCTGCATCATGGCGATGAAATCACAGATGGGCCGCATCTCACCTGGTGTTGCCTCCTCCTACATCCGAAGAAAAGCTGCCGGAGCACCCGAGGAACCAAACCGCAGCAGTTCCAAATACCCTACTGTCGCACAACCCAAGGCCAAAGAGCCTTTGCCTACTGGGCTGCCTATTGGCTTAATGGACTCTCTAGTGACATCACTGCTGCCCCTCTCACTTGGGGCCTTCAAAAACAGGCCCTGCCACTCTCTAATTGCTGCCAGCACCTGTGACTGTAATTTCTAGCCTCGAATGTATCACTGGGTAGCCTCACTGGACCCGTGAATCAGTCCACCACATCGTGGCTCCGCTGCTCTGCATACAACCTCTAAAGTCTCAGCCTCATAGCACTTTGTTGACCCCAACATGCCCAATATCTGCACTCTACTTTGTCTTCTCTGACAAAGCCCGCTGGGCTGCCTTCCCCCCCCACCCCTTGTCCTCCTTGCTGCCTCTCCTATCTCACCCGCTTCCCACTTCTCCCCCCCACCTTTTTTCTCTGTCTACCCAGCTTTCTTTTCTTTTTAACCTCACTTCTCCTCCCATCCGTGAATATTTACCTCAATATATGTCCCTCATATTTAATATATGTTTGTTACTACATCTAATTGTACTGCCAATAATGTTTTGTCTACTTTGTACATTTTAAAGCGGAACCCAATAAATAAATGAAAAAAAAAATAAAACAAATAAAATTAGCGACAAACTGCAAACATGTTAACACTTTCTATAATTATATTAACAATAAAAAAGGATAATACAACTTTAGGACCTCTTAAAAATAAGGATAAACTAATCACGTATGAAAGTCAAATGGCTTTTTTGTTAAATAGCTAAATAGTTCAGTTTTCTAGAACAAGGGTAGTGACTCACCAAAATGTAACCTGACTGATCACATAAATACAACACAAAATGAGGAAGTACAAAAACCTCTTATGTTCCATCAGGAAGACAAATCAGCAAAATATTAAAAGAACTCTCTGCAATATAGCCCCCATTCTGACTTACATAACTTATCATTAGACTATTGTGAAATTCCAAATGACTGGAGACAAGCAGAAATGATGCCCATTTTTTAAAAAGGAGACAAAAAAAAAACAGGCACAAAACTATTGTCTGATAAGAATCACATCAGCAGTATGTAAAACCATGGGAAATGTATTAAGGAGAGGCTTGAACAAGACTGTAACACTAAAAACATAAACGATAATTTACAACATGGTTTTAAGGCTGGGTGATCATGTGTAACAAACCTACTGACCTTCTACAAATATGTTAGTAAGGAACTGGATAAAGGTAATGCTGAGGAGTTTGTATCTTTAAACTGCAGCAAGGCTTTCAATGTCGTGTCTCAACAAGTTACAGTACTTGAAAAAATGTACAAACTAGGGATAAACAATAGAATAATTAGCTGGATATCAAATTGGCTGGATACTCGTACACAAAGAGTAAAGATTAAGGGTTATATGTCCTCAGAGAGCAAGGTCATGAATGGAGTGCTGCAGGGGTCTGTACTGGGACCAGTACGGTTTGATATTTTCATAAGTGGTCTTGGCACTGATCTGTCCAGTATCTGAAACATGTTCACTGACGACACCAAAAAAGGTATAAGGGCCAACACAGTTTCTGAGATTAACACAATACAAAGTGATTTAGATAATTTAGTGGACTGGAAAATGCTAACCAAGTAGAAAAAGCTACTGAAGTGTATCGACACTTTAGTGGCTTTTTCTACTTGGTTGACATTTTTGCTAACAAACAGCATAGCCCTTGCATTAGGCAGTGGTGCAGGTCTCTGCTCCATTTTTTTGACCTAAGCACGGCCGCTCCTTGGTGCAGTCACACCAGACTTAACAGTTCAGTACTTGGCTGGACTAGGCAGTGGGAAATGAAGTTCAACGGTACCAAGTGTACAGTGATGCACTTTGGCAGAAATAACGTAGATAATCAATATTATATCAAAAGCACAATTCTTAAAACATCAACCTGTGAAAAAGACATTAGTTTGTTCATAAATAATGATCCAAGCAGCAAAAACAAAAAAACAAAACAAAAACAAATTAACACTGTAGTTCATAATGCAAATAACTTACGCAACATTATCAAAAGGCATTTCACCCATAGATCTGAAAATATAATTTTGTCACTATATTGTCAAGTCAAGCCAAAGTTTATTTTCAGGAAAGAAACTCCATTGAGCAAGCTCATTTATAAGGAAGTCCTGAGAGACAAGTTATATGCAATGCATGTACAATAAGCCAAGGCCAAACATATAACAGGAATACACAGGGCAATATACATTAACATACAGTTTTCTAAGGGACATATATACATGGAGTAGGATAATTTACATGGTTAAGACATTGTGGAGCAACAGTCAGGCATACAGCTTCACAAGGGAAAATATATACATGGAGCAGGATAATTTACAAGGTTAAGACATTGTGGTACACAGTCAGGCATAAACAGTCAGGTAGATGGCATGGTTTGCAGTAGGCAATAATTAAAACTTCCAATGATAAAAGTAGCAATGAGAAAACCTGGTAATGAGGGTATGGGATTATAGGAGAGAAGAGAAGGAGGAGTCAGCTGTGAGTACCGGGGAGGAGGAGGAGGAGAGGAAGGTAGGCCAGGTAGGGATAATAGTGGAGAGAGGGGGAGCCTGTTTTTGTCAAGAAGATTGGGGGGGGGGTGGCCCTGAATGGTGGAGAGGAGGTGGAGTGGGTAGGTAGGCTAGGTAGGGTAGTTGTAGTAAGGGTGGATAGGGAAGAATAGTTTTGAAGACAAGTAGAGTAGTGGTCAGGTAAGTAGAGATCGAGGTGTGGGGATGTAGTTCTGGTAAGATGGGGGATGGGGAGAGGGGGAAGGTAGGTGAGTCAAGGTAAGTATATGGGGAGGGGACCTTAAGTGAGGTAACCCATAATAATGATGAGAGAGGGTGATGGCAAAATGACAGTGTAGAGCATAACGGTCATATCGATCATACGTCTGGCCTGTTACTGATTATGGATCATAAGTATGCAAAGGATTTGGTATAGTGGACACTATTAAAGTTCAGAGAATACAGGACAGGACTAAAACAATGGTAAAGGGTACAGAGTGATTCACTTATGAAAATAGGCTGAAACAGCTGGGATTGCACAATCTGGAAAGAAGATGATTCAGGGGTGATTTACTGTTATTTTTTAATATAGACTAGGATGAGGATTTATTTAGCAGTTTGAATTTCAGATGGGACAGAATCAACACTTACTACAAAGATATAATAAACAAAACAAACCTCTATATTTTAGAACAAACAATAGAAAATTGTTTTACTCACAAGGAATAGTAAATTTATGGAATATGCTACCTGCTGAAATTGTTAGCAGTAATACCATAGAAACCTTTAAGAAAAAAAACGATATATGGATGAACAACAAAAACAATAGTGGATTTTTACATTAATTGTGGGCAGGCAAGTATGGACAAAACTGTCAAGTCTTGCCATTGACACCATAGTATTAACCATGGTATTAAATAAGCAGCTCTGGGGTCAGAGGCCACCCTACTGCCCACCACCCCATAGCACCTAGATCCCCCTCCTGCCAAAGAACCAGAACAGTGATTTCACAGCAGTTTAAGAGCTTCCCCCTCCCCTACAGTACTTAATATCCAGAACAAAAAGCCAGGCATAAGTCATATAATAAAACAGGTAACATGTCTAACTATAAAGAAAAAAAATAAACAGAGGTATTTTAGTTCAACAAATCCTACCCACCCCAGTTTGGGTAAATTGTAGTTCGGTGCCACTGCCCTAGAAATCTGGAACCACTTATGGATCCCAACTGTTTAGCTGCTGTTGGCACATGAGTCCTCCACTGTCGGGTGTGGGGAAGTAGGTGTTTGGCTCGAAGTGGAGGGCTCTGAGGTGGAGAGCTATGAGGTGGAGCACTGCTGTCTGCCTCTCTTCCTGGCTTTCATGACTTTTGTCCTTGACATGGTGTCTGATATCATCTTGAGAGCTGGATCCAGAGCAGGAAAAAGTTCCATTGGGATGCCAAGTTTCTTTAGCAGTGATCTGGCTGTGGTTAAAGTGCAGAAGAAGACAGGACCCCTCTTTTGTGTGAAGTTGAAATTGTGCCAGGGCAAAGATTTACATCCTAATGTCCTTGGCAGCCAAGTCCTTACAAATAGCTAACAGGGTGTGGCGCTTGAGGAGCGTGAGGGGTTGTAAAATCATAGTAAAAAAAAAAATCTGTCCACAAACACCGCCTCCTTTTTAGCCCAGGTCATTTGCAGTACTTTAGATTTTATTTTTCTGTAATTACGATTTCTATTAAGATTTTTTCTCTTTTGTTTCAGAGACAAACAAGACAACGAGAGGATATCATCAGCAGTTACATTGCCATTGAAGTATTACTAATAACATTCTGAGTTCTTGCTACATTTAGACGTTGTGTGTTCACACTCAGGTCCCAGTTTCTAGATTCAGTCTCTCCCAGATATGTATTCAATGGTCTTCTAATAGGCTGGGAGCATCCATTAGTCCAATATTGAGTATAACTGTACATCTGTTGAGGCTGGTGCCACCATTTCCCACTGTTTTGGAAGCCCTCCTGGGAGCCCAACCTAGTAGTTCACAGCTATCTGATTCAGAAATAATGGGGGGCAGGAGGTGGGCTATCTGATTCACGAATAGGGGGATGCGGGGTTGGGCAGAGGGAGTAACACTCAGGCCCAGTGCCTCCCAACGGGACCTTCAGAGCTCCTGGTCTCAAGGCCTCTGTCTTTTATTTTTATGGAATGAACTGTGGGTCTTTCGTTATTATGTAATGAATGTAGGATACCCACCTGGAATGGAGCTGTTCCCTTCAATCATTTAGTGAGAAGGGGACATGTTCCATATTATAAAATTTACTCTTACTATTATTCTCCAATCTTCTATGGAAGGTTTGTCAAGCATCAACCATTTTTTTGGTTATGGTCTTTTTATTGGCCATCACATAAATTCCCAGGCTACATTGGGAATATTTCTCCCTACAGCCCTCTGTGTACTGCACTAAGAGATATAGAGCACAGGAAAGGATTAGACCCAACCCATTGCTTCTCTAATTTTGGCCTCTAATACCAGAAGGAAGAGTTGTAGCTCAGCACATTCCCATATGATTTGGGTATGCATGGTTAATTTTTTTTAGCAACTAGAGTCACAGGTGGTCAGGTTGTGTACTGTAATAACTGGCATTTGGAAATATTGCAGAAGATGTTTCCAAGAATACTCTCACCAGATGAGTGAAGATGTGACCTTAGCCATATAGCCACACACCTCAAACCGTGTTCTGTTGTTGATTTCCAGCCCTGGTTCTGCTGCCCTTTGTGCTATCTGTAATGTGTTCTCTGGTTTTGTGAGTTGTAGGGAGCCATTTATAAAAGATATTAAATGTGCAGGCCCTTCTCCCTTGAGAAATTGGGCAAAGGTCTGAATAATGATTGGTCATTGCATGGTGTCCATGATTTCTGGGGGTTTGGCCATAAGAAAGCTATGGATTTGTAAATAATAGTAAAAATCCAGTTGCAGCACTCCATATTTTTGGTGGACAGAGGTGACTAGGGGGAAGGTTTCTTCCTGCAGGAGCTGAAACATGTAAATGAGGCCTGCTTTCGCCAAGTTCTGAATCTTTGGTCAAGTCTGACCAGGAGAAAGTGTTGCAGCTCAGAAATAGGACAGAGGAGTATTAACCATTTCCTGAGTGGTATGGAGTGTTGGAGCTTGTCCCAAGTACACACTGTCTGGGTCACTCAGGGATTCTGATGTGGCCAGGTTCCTGGTTCGTGTTGTATATACTATGAAATTCATGTTCTGAATGGCCAGGTAGGATGGATTGTTCCATTTCCAAGCATTGTGTTTTTGGATGAGGAAGGCACCATAAAAAAAAAAAAAAAAGGCCTTTACCTGTGTGGCTGCATTATATAGTTGGAGGTCTGGTGGTAATAGACCTCCTCTGGATTTCAGGAGAGTCAGGGTTTTTTATCTTACATGTGGTTTTTTACATCCCCAGATGTATCTTAATATTAATTGATGCCGTTTTTCCAGTCCGTATGACGTATTAGGTGAGGGAGATTCTGGAAAAGATATAGTGTCTGTAGAAGGGTAACCATATGCACTGAGTCCACTTGGCACATCAAGTTTAGCAGGAGGGTGCCCCAGATGCAAAATACTCCTCCATCTGTCTTGTGCGTGGGCGGTAGTTAGTATAATATTATCAGAGCCCCTAGTGCTCTGTGGCACTTCGTCCTAATTTCTGTGGTAGAGCTTCTAGACTTTGCAGCAGCATTTTCTGATTTCTGCAGCATGATTTATTCAGTTCTGTGGCAGAATACAATCCTGCCATTGACTAAAGTATGATATGATGTCATTGATGACATCACATGCTGAGCACAGAGGAGTGGCTTCGGAATAAACGAGATGGGAAAGGGAGCTGGGTACTATGGAAAAAGCATATATTTGAATGAAAATTCACCAAGAACAATGAATTCTGTGGCACTATGTTCTGCAGCATGATGAACATTGTACAGAAAATTCTGCTACTGCAGGATCACAGAATTCAAGGGGCCTTGAATATAATTCTGACAACTGTTGTGTCAGATGGATTCCCAGGAATTTCATTGAACTTCATGTCCAATGAAAGGGAAACCACCGAGTCAGTGTTGCAGAGATCTGGTAATTAAATGTCAACACCTGTCTTTTCCATGTTTTTTTTTGTACCCAGAGAGTGTACCGTAGTGGGTCAGTAAATACCAGTAGAGAGTTTTTAGGGTCACTGAGATAAAGTATTATGTCATTTGCATATAATGCTAGCTGAAAGTCGCATCCCTCCACCTCCACCCCTGTATCATTTGGTAGCATCTGATTGCTTAGCCAGCAGCTCTAGGTAGAGGGCAAAGAGGAGAGGGGACATAGGTACCCCTGCTCAGGTGGAAGTAATGGTATGGATGGCTGTTTGCTTTGACTGCTGCCAGGGAGGTTGAGTATAGTCAATTTAGTAGTTGCCTGAATTAGAGGGGGAAGCTGAATTTCTGTAGGATCTGAAACAGAATGGGGCAGAGAATGAAGTCTCTTTGTTCATCCGAGAGCTTGGGGAGGTTCAGGTCCTGAAGGAATGCCACAACTGTGTCAAAGTCTGCCTCTTGTTGTGGCATACATCGGACCTCATAAAAGTCCCAAAGTACAGCAGAGATCTCAGCAGCCTTTTAGTGTACCATGCCTCATGCTGGGTGTTTTAACTCTGGTGTCATGGTATTGGCTCTTCGATAGCGGAGTTGAGAGGTCAGAAGTCTGGTGGCGCATGGCCCCAGTTCATAATGCTTCCAGCTGGGGTACGTAAGCCCTACTTCTGTCTGCCTCAGACATAGGTCATCAACCTCTTTTCAGAGTAATTTTCAATTGAGGAAGCACCAAGGTGTCCCCCTGTTTATGTGCTGTCTGCAAGAAATGGACAGTGTCTTTCAAGAGTTGGTTGTGTGCCTTCCTCTCCTTCTCACATGTTGTATATGCTACAGTGTGGCCTCTCAGGACAGTCTTCACCTTATCCCACATTACACTCTCAGAAACCTGTCTATCTCTGTGATCTGAAAGGATCTCCTCTAATCTCTTCGTGACTAATTTCTAAAAATCTGTGGACTTCTGGTGTAGACCTGAGCCTCCTCTGGGTGAAGGAACTCTCCGCTTCCAAATTCTAGTTTAATTGTCACTGGGGCATGATTGGAATAAGTAATATCTCTGATTTGGCACTCCCTCACACAATGTAGCTCCTCCTGTGACAGTAGTCCAGGTTGGAATATATATGGTGGGTCACTGAGTAAGGGGGTATAATCCCTAATGTCTCTGTGGAGTTTTTTCCTGATATTTACTCAGCCAAGGAGTGCCAAGTGTCAGATGAACAATTTCTGTCCGGGGGATCAGACAGTGAAGACGTATCTCAGAAGTGCCATGGTTTGGGGATAGGAGCAGATTAAGGTTCCACTGATACCACTAGGACACATGCACCACATTGGGAACTAAGAGACCTAGGATTCTTTGAATATGTTGGGTGTCCACACCAGATGGTGTATATATAGTTACATATTGTGACAGGTACATCACTGAAGCGACCATGTACAATGACAAGGCAGCCATCCTTATCTGTTATTACCTTGGATTCCACATAGTTCGTGGATCTTGGGATCAAAATGGCTACCTCTTTCCCACACCTCCCAGGCATAGATGAGGACCATATTTGTGGACAGGCAAACTTCTTTAATTTTGAGTGCTCAACTGAGGTCAAGTGTGTCTCTTGGAGGCAGATCACCCATGCTTTAGATTGCTTAATTTGAAATATGGTCCAGGAGCATTTCACAGATTGTTAAGTCTGTTTACAATAACAAAATAAATAATGCATAGTTTGCTCACCATGGCAGCATGTGAAATTGCAGCTATCAGGGCCCTCCACAGTGATCCTTTCATCTGCATCCTTGCCCATCATCCATGCAACCAGCATCACCCTTACCATATTGTTTGCTAACAATAAACATAGGGAAAATAAGAAACAGTGGGGCTAAATGAAGCAACAGGGGCCCAAGAAACATCTATATACAGACATAATCATATATTCAAACAACTATTTACAAACAGAACCAGGCTCCAATAGGGAGAAGACCATAACTAGTATGACTTTCAGGGAGGGGTCGACGAGTCGTCTCCTAAGTAGGTGAGTTCATCTACTATGGACAAGTGACATCTATTGAGAGAGGGATGTTCACTAGACAGTGTTATCTAAGGTTTAGTTCAGGAGTATGATGTCAGCTTCCTTTGTCAACCTACAGTACTCATAATTAAAGTGTAGGCTACATATAGAGGGGGATGTCACTGTCCACAGCTACCCATGGTGCAGCGTGTCGTTTCGATACCTTTGAGTATAAGCTGGTAAGGGGGTAGTTTTATATCTTGAGTGGGGATGGCCTGTGTTGGGGCTTAATATTTGACCTTTCCTATAACTCTGGGTTACTACTCAGTTTCAGTGCTCATCGCCTTGGACAGTTGCTGATACTTGGGAACATAGCTCTTTTGATCAAAGTACTCTTAGTGGAGTGGTGTTAGTGAGTGATTACATGCCTCATGGGGGTACAGTGGAGGTCCCAAGGACAAGCCATCTCTAGGTGCCCACCTTCTACTGCAGTGTTTCATATTATGAGTTATATGGAGCTCCATCAAGATGCTGAACTTGTATGGTGAGCCCCCGTCCCCAACAATCCGTGCTTTCAGGAATAGTGCAGCTCAAACAAGATGGAAAGAATATAAAGAAAAGGGCTGTAGTTTCCCCCCCTGCCTTTGGTAATTGTCTGTTTCTCAAGTGAAGGATACTTTTCCCAGTGGTGAGTTTCTTAGTTCCCCTTCCCCTGGCACTGGCCACTCTCTTACCCATCCCCCCAAGAATGGTCAGTCCTGGTGGTGTACCTGTATGTTAGCTGCTGCTGCATTCAGGCCTCTGACAGAGATTAATAGGGTGCGCTTGGGTTTCAGCACCTCACCCCACTCAGTTGCCCTCAATATCTCTTTGTGAGCAAGCTCTGTAATCTGGTGCCACATAGCATTGCCTAGGCTGTGGCTGCAAGAATAGCTCCCACCTGAGGCCCCCATGGTGTCCTGTACTCTGCTCTTTTCTCAGCCAGACTGTGTATTGCTTCAGGCGTATGGGGAGTGAGGTGGGGCCTCCCACCACTGGAGGCCCCACACTCCTGGCCACATGCATTCAATTAAGGTCTATGGAAAATCAGTGCTGGCAATGGATATACTGTATCTTGTGCATAGAACTGAAGTGCAGCAGGCATGTATTTTCTGCATCAGTGAATGGCACTGGTAGCTAATGACTATTTTATAGCAGGCTAAGATCAGTGGCCTATTTTATACTGAGGATACCAGCTTTGGGGGTGTGTGAAAACATTAAACCTGGGAGAACTTAAAGAAGCTCACCTGGGTCCAAGACTCCAAGGACGCCATCCACTGAGGTCAAGGTAAGGAAGTCCGTGATAAACTGCTCTTGAATCATGTAGCACTTTCTGTGTTTGAGGAGGCAGGTTTGGTGTTAACAGTTTGGGAGGCATGTAGGTAGGCCACGATCTGCTTGAAGGTCTTGCTGGCATATTGCTATCTGCTGTCCTTCTGGTGCTATGTCCGCCAGGTCCTCTGGGTCAACTTATCAGCAAGGGTCACTGAAGACAGTTGGGTAGAAAGTGTCAGTGTAACGATGCCTCTGGACTGCAGCTCGGTTTTCTCTTCATTGGCTGTACTGAAGGATCATCTTCAAAGATATCTCCCTCCATTGAGCCACATCATGGAATTGTAAGCTGTCACCATCAGGACCACCACCTACGCTGATGTGCCTCATTTTCACCTACATAATGTGGGCATCCCAAGCATGCCTCAGTTCTTTCTCCTGCCATCAGCTGCTCGTTGGTCTACTGCTGCTGAAGAATGCCATCGAGCTCTATAAGTATCGCTAATGCTACTACTTCTTGGTTTGTTATTTAAAAACTTTTATGCCACCACCAAATGAAAAGGAGCCGTTGTTCCAGTATTGTCATTCTGGTGATGTGAAAATCTACAAAGACTACAACCACTCAGTTTGTACTCACCGCTTAGGCCTTACAAGGTTAAGGCCTGCAGCATTTACCAAGGCTTTAACCAGGACAACAGGAAACATTGCAAGAAAGCATTAGAATTATTTGAAAGTAAAGATTATGGAGGAGAAACAAGGTACCGTCATCAACTGCTCCCTCTCTTCCAGGTTCACAGTTGATCTGCATTTCTCCACAGATGGTGGCATTCATTTCCAATTTAACTAAAAAGTATGTCAAGTCTGCAACATTGGCTGGCAAACAGTGCCAGAGAGACAAAAAGCACAAAGAAAAGACTGCCTTTGTAGACAGATCCAGCTCTCCTCTTTGAAGAGGTAAATCACTTGACAAAGACTGGACCCAGGCAAAGCCTCCAGTTCTGCTGCCCCCCTGACTGTCTCTGTCAGACACCAAGGTCGGGGTCTGGCATAGGCTCTAGCCTCCACCGAGGGACTCACAGCCGATACTGCCTTCGGGCACTGTCCCTTTGATGGTTCCGCTATTGTCAACACCATCGGCGCCCGGTGACACTCAGCTCCTCTACCAGACAATGCTGGAGCTATTTCAAATGCTTATGTTATTGCCTCCATAGTTGATGCCATCTCCTTAGATGCCCTTGGAGCAGCTGGCAGCAACCTTGTCATCAACACAGGAGTTCCCTATGTCCACTGTAATCCTGGGCAAGGATCATCATGCATTGAAAGTGACCCCATTGACAGTCCCTCTGTCTATTTATCTTCAGCCCTTCCACCAGTTACCGATGTCCAACGGCATCAAAGAAGAGCTGGAGTATAATCCAGAATATATAGAAGAGGAGGAAGAAGACATGGCGGAATGTCTGGATCCCCTAACTATAATGGGTTCAGCTCTGCTTTGTCTTCCTGTAGTAAGGAGAGTGCAAAGAACACTCCCAGATCACCTACTGAGGATGCCTCCTTTCAGACTATCCTCAGGTAGGTCAGGTCAAACTGGGGTTTGATGCTGAGGAGAAAGATTCCTCTAAAATGGATTTGAATGCATTCCTAGAGGTGCCTGCCTCCCCTACTGTCTTAATCCCTCCAGTCCATTAGGCTCTGGAGGATGCCACTCTTGCTGCCTGTGCATGGCACAAACTCATGCCCTGCTTACAGTTCCAAGGAAGGCAGATAAGCAATATCTGGCACTTTCTAGCCAGCCATATTATTCCTCACAACCAGAAACTGGCTCTGTAGTAATTATGCCTGCTCACAAGATGTCAAAAGCTGAAAAACACATGACCTCTCTTGCTTTTGATAAGGAGTCAAGAAAATTGGATGTCATGGAAAAAGAACATTTGCTTTGACATCCCTTGGACTTAAACTTGCCAGTTACCAGGTGTATATGATTAATTATAAGAATTGCCTGTGTACATCTATGACCACCATAGCTGAGAAGCTACCTGAAGGTCCTGATAAAATAATAGCTGAACAAATGGTTGCTAATGGTTTGAAAGCCAACAAGCACCTGTTATGATCTGCCTATGATGCCTGAGATGTGGCTACCAGGGCAGCTGCTTCCAGCATTTGTCTGTGCCACCACTCCTGGTTGCATGTCGCTGACTTTGCCTCTGACGTTCAACAGTCAGTCCTAAATGTCCCCTTCAGAGGAAAACAACTGTTCAGCACCAATGTGGACTCAGCTCTACGGGATTTACAGATATCAAAAATGATCCTAAGGCCTCTGCATATTTTGGACAGTAATCCCCAGGGTAGGGGCAGGGGGCTCTTTTCACATGCCCTATGCCTGTCCAGGCAGGAGTTACTCGAGGGATCCTGGCAGTGGCTCCCAGTGATGCCAGGCCTCTCTGACGCAAGCCAATCTGCCTCCCAGTGCCCATGCCAGGCTCACCAAAGGAACAGGTATCAGTGGCACCCACTGCTCCCAGTGCTTTTGAATATCCTCCTCCTTTTTCAGCTTCACTGCCTCAGGGAGTACTGGTAGGAGACTGAATCTCCCTCTTTCTACCTAAGGGGGGGGGAAATCCCTACCAATGCTTGTGTCCTGGAGATAGTTCAGCAAGGACGTGCCCTAGAGCTTCTCTCTGTCCCCTCCGGTGCACCCTTCTTTACTTAATCTTACTTAAATGGATGTAACATCCAGGACATGTTGCCCTCCTACTAGAGGAGGTTCAAATCTTCCTCAACAAGAGGGCCCTAGAGCCCCTCTTGGTCACTGAAAGGAACCTGAGCTTTTATTCTCAGTACTTCCTGGTACCAAAATGGACCAGGGATTTAAGGCCCATCTTAGACCTTCGAGGCCTTAGTCTGTTTATAGAATACAAGTGGTTTTGAATGGTCTCTGTAGTCCCGCCTCCCCCTGCTACAGAAAGAGGATGGTATGGCTGCTCTGGATATGAATGATGCATACCTCCATATCAAGATTTGCAAGTCTCACAGAAAGTATCTTTGATTCATGCTCCGGGGCTTGAACTATTAATTTTGTGTCTTGTCCTTTGGCATGTCATCTGCACCGCATGTCTTTACCAAATGCTTTGCAGTGGATGCAGCCACTCTCCATTGAGAGGGCCTGTATTCCTTCCTGTATCTCAACAACTGGCTTCTGAAGGCCCCGTTGAGGGATGTCATAGTCTACACACCTTTCTGAACTTGACAACCATTTGACCAGTTAAGTATTTCAGTCAGCGAGTTGAAGTCAGTTCTCACTCCATGCCATTGCCTCAAATATATAGAGGCTGTTCTGGACACAGGTCTGGGTCAAGCTTTCCTGCACTCGGACTGGGCTATGGTGCTGGTTGCTCAGGCTCAGCTGCTCTCTTCCAGTGACTATGTCTCAGCCAGATGCCTCTTATGGTTCATAGACCATATGGTTGCTGCCTTTCTGACTGTTCCACTGACGCATCTACACACCAGGATTCCACAGTGCTTCCTCCATGCCCAGGGGACTCAGCATTCCAAAGAGTTGGAGTATCTTATAGCAGTGACCCCTCCACTACATCGGTCCCTGTGCTGGTGGCTGGATCACTCCAGCCTTGAAACAGGAGTCCTCTTTCTCCATCCATCCCCTCTCCTGGTGATGATGACAGATGCCTCAGGTCCAGGTTGGGGTGCCCATCTGGGCCCCTTCTGGATGGAGGGCCAATGGTCCCTCTTGGATATGGTTCTTCACAGCAACACTCTGGAGATGAGGACTGCACTGCTTGGCCTACAGGCCTTCACCACCCTCCTTCAGGGGAGTCAGCTGTTGATCCATACATACATTTTGGTGATGTACTACATCAACTATCAGGGCTGAGTCCACTCATATCCTCTCTGCAGAGAGGCATTGAGAGTCTGGAACTGCTGTGGAACACAACATGTTTCTCTCACCCATCTTTCTGCCTGGAACCCTCAATGCCCTTGTGGATCTGCTAAGTTGGTCCTGGGTGTTCTACTATGAATGGGAGCTCTTGGACTCCATCATGGATGACCTCTTGAAAAAGTGGGGTTGCCCGAACATAGAACTTTTTGCATCTCCATACAATGCAACACTGCCTCATTTCTGCTCACTCCGGGGCCTGGAGATTTTTGGTGAGGTGCATTATCTCTCTTTTGAAAAAAAGGGAGGTTCAAATACACCTTTCCCCCATTGCCTTTCATACAGAGGGTTCTAGTCAAGCTGAAGGACAAGGCGGCACCCTAACTCTGGTGGCTCCATTCTGGCACAGACAAATTTGGTTCCCTCTGCTACAGCAATTGACATCGAAATCACCTGTCCCATTCCCTTTACAAGCAGGATTTATTTCATAGGAGCAGGGTGCCTTGGTGCAACTCCATCCGGATCTTTGATCCATGCATCTCCATACCTGGTTCCTGAGGACATAGAGCTCTCCTGCTTTGGGGTTTCTCCGGCAGTTGCTGCTGTTCTACTAGCAGCATTACACCTACTCACAAAAATGGAAGCATTTTATGGCCTAGTGAACTGCCCGTCTGTTAGATCCCGTTACTTGCCTGGTCAGCCTAGTAGCTGGACTACCTCTTGTTCCTTATGGACTTGGACCTAGGGTACTCCTCTATTAAGGTCCCTTGGCCATGGTATTGGCTTTTCATGCTCTTACTGCCTGCAAGACAGTGGCCTAGCTTGAGGGTTCCTGCATGTTCCTCAGAGATGTTCTACTTCTGCACCCTCTGGTCTGTGATCTGGTTCCGGTGTGGGACTTTTTTTTTTTCTACTTATTCTTTATCCACTCCTCCTGTCCCTTCCAACCACCACTCCTTCCGTCCTACAAGGAATGATGACCTCCCAACCTCTACCTACCAGCTTGGTCTGCCCCTAGAGTGCCATACTGCCACTGGGGCCCTTGATGGCCCAGATTACCCCCCCAGGTGGGGCGAGGAGAGAACCCACCTTAACCCCCCTTTCCCCTGCGTCGAGCTGCACATTGGGGTTTGCCCCGGTCGGTGGGTGGTGAGACCGGCTCCGGAGGACTTCATCTAGGCGACTGGATGGCATTTTCCTCCAAGTAGTTTCCCCTCCTTAACCCCGCCCCCTGAGATGCCGGTGCAGAGAGCCTGCATGCTGACGCACGCTCCTCTCAAACGCCTAACAATGTCCCCACTCCCTGGCTCCGGTAGACAAAGCTGCCGAACCCCTCGAGAGCTGGTGCATCCACTGACCCTCTCAGGACGTCAGGTGCTCCAAAGCGCCCCTGGCATCCCACCCCGAGGGAGGAGAGCATCCGTTGGGACGCTCCATCCTCCCTCCCCCAGCCGACCCCCGCCGACCCGGGTCCATTCCCGAACCCGGGTCGCCAGCGTAGCGCGAGGTGTGGCATCCAGTGCCTCAACCCTCAGCGCCACCAGGCCAGCTCGGTGTGGGACTTTAATTTTGTCCTAGAGATCCTTACTGTGCCTCCCTTCAAGCCTGTGGTAACTTGTGAGCTGTGCTTCTTCTCTTGGAAGACACTGTTCTTAGTGGCTATGATGTCTGTTGGATGCATATCTGAATTACAGGCTCTGGTCGCAGATCCTCCATTTCTTATTTTTCCCAGTTATAGGGTTTCAGTAAGTACCAGTCCTCATTTTCTACCAAAGGTCATGTCTGAGAGAACACTAAATCAGACCATTGACCTTCCTGTTTATTTCTTGATTACTATGGATATTAGGGGAACATTGTTTACATACGCTAGACGTCTGTTGGACGCTGTGTTGGTACCTGGGTTGTTCTAAGGATTGTAGAAAATCCTCTCAGCTGTTTGTGGCCAGGATGGTGAGCTCCCCCATTTCAAAAAAGGACCTTTTCAAATGGTTGACATGTTGTACTTCATTCTATTTCTTTCTGTTACCAGAAGTGCGGTAAGCAGCTTCCTGGTCCTGTCAGTGCTCACCCCACCCTTGGTGTGGCTACTTTAATGGCTTGTTTTCACAGTGTGTCTGCTGTTGACATATGTGCTGCTGCTACTTGGAGTACTGCTCACACACATGTAACACTACAGTCTGGACATCGTCTCTTGTAGACATGTCAGCTTTGGTCTTACTGTCCTGCAAGGCCTCCTTACTCAGGGTCCTTAGATCCTGCCTTCCTTCCTCAGTGCTTTGGTACTGCTTGGGAATCATTTCATGGTGTGGCTCAATGGAGAGAGATAGCTGCAAAGAAGATAGAATAGTTACTTATTGTAACAGTAGATGTTTGAGAGAATCTTCTCCATTGAACCACAGCTCTCCCTCCCGCCTTCCCTCCTTGTCAGGTGAAGTGTGATTAACCTGCCTGCTCTGCATGCTGGTTATCCTCTTATGTATAATTTGGCATGTATACTCAGGTTTCCATACCCTCTCCTGTGTGCCTGATTTGGTCCTGGTTGCTTCGGTCCCTGCCGGTCAGATGATCCTCTGAGCTTGTCTCTGGTGGGGAACTGAGGCATACTGGGTACACCCATGTTATGTAGGTGATGATGAGGCATGTTGACATGGGCAGCACCACTCAGCAAAAAATGTCTGGGTGCTTTTGACGCTGATGGCTTATAGTTCCATGATGGGGCTCAATGGAGGAGATTCTCTTGAAAATCTATTGTTACGGTAAGTAACTGTTCTTTTTTGCACATCAGGAAAGAAGACTGTTGGATGAGCTGGGTAGGTTTTTTTTTAAAGTGGATTAGTTTTTCCCTTAGGCTTTTCATTAGGGGGATGAATTCTCATTGTTGGGCCATGAGGGAGGGTGGGTAGTCATTATCGAGGAAGACCCTTGTGGAGCCCAGCAGTACCTCCTTTTTTTCATCACACTTTGTGGAGCAGTTCTTGTTGATCTGGGTATCACAAAAACTTTATTATTACAGAGCAAGTGTGGGTGCCTTTAGCTGTTGGTTTGGTCCTTAAAGCTTGGTTGGCCTGTTCAATTTCTAGGAGCTTTTTGGCTGGGATTTCAATAGACTGGTGGAGAAGGTCCTGTAGAAATTTATTAAGGCCATGCCCATTGCTGTCATCAAGAATATTATAAAGACAAAGGTTGTTTCTCTTGTTGCCACATTTAGCATCTTTAAGTTTAGAGTGGATATTTTGCACTGCGACATACAGTTGAACTATGACTCGCTCTGTAACATCAACTCTACAGTCTGTGGCTGAAACTTACTCCTTTGTATTTTGCTGCGTTTTCTCTAGTTTTGCAATATCTGTTTTTATGGCTTTTGTAGTGAGTCTATGCTCTTTTCTAAAGTCATTCAACTCATGCAGTGCTGCATCCAACCGGCACTCTGTGTTTCTCTGCATTCTTGTGTGATTCTAGCATCAGTGAAGCTGTGTGGTGGAGGAAGCCTAAGAATGCCCCCTGTCATAGCCTCCCTCCTTGAATCTGTCTTCGTCTATCTGCTCAGAGGGAGAGCTTTCACAGTTTGACCTCTCCGTCATTAAGTAGCACCTCTCAATGATTGTTTAGGCCATTTTTCTTCTGGAAATGGAATATTGTAAGAGATTTTGTTATAGGTTGAAGCGGAGCTCCAGAGTTAGGCTGCTTGCCTGTTCATAACGTTACCGAAAGTCTAGATTTTGTTCTGTGGTTGAGGAATGTTAAGACAATAGAATGTTAACGGCAGTTAGGACCAGTAGGCTTAGGGACCAGGGCTCTATTGGCCCACACAATGTTCAGTGGGTCCTCTGCCAGCCATGATAGAAACTCCATGATGAGTGATTCCATAAACAGATCCATGGCTCCCTCTTCCGTGCCCTTGGGGAGACCATGGATGTGGAGGTTGTCCCTTTGAGAGTGGAGCTCTAGACCATCAATCTTCCCAATTAGCTATTGCTCCTGGCAGCAAAGGCATCATAAGGCAGTTCCCTGCTGGTTGAACACTGAGGAGGCCTCTGTCAGGCTGTCCTCAAGGTGGGTGTATGCTTGGTTACCACTTGGAGTTCTTCTTTCATTTCCCACATCACCTTCTCCAAGTGCTCCATTGTACTGCCAAGTTTTTGGAGCTGACAGAACAGCCTCTCAGAGATGATGGTGAACTGTTCATCGCCATCCTTGTAACTGATGTGCCTAGTTACCTCAGACGTAACAGAGGCTGAGAGGCTCCGATTTTGGGCCTGTGTATCGGGGCAATCTGGCTTGTTTTTTGGCTTGTCTGCACTTACCAATGTTTCTTTAATCTGCGGTTTGTTCAGCATAATTTTGTCTCTTTCTGGCTGCAGTACTCATTTACTTTTGGAACTGCAGGTATGAGGATTAAAGTGGATAGATTCTTTCAGGGGGTAGGAGCCAGTGCAACTTACTTCTGCATGGAGTGGAGGTGGAACTGGAAGTTAGGTTTTATCCTTTTAATGTAAGATTCACTACTTTATTTGTAGGTTGTTTTTTTGTGCATTATGGCTCTGAAACTGTTGCATGACTTCAGTCTGAGGTATGGAAGGGCTGATCATGATCTAAAAACATCATTATACTACATGCAAACCCTCTCCTTCTCTTCCAATCAGATTGCAGAGCTACAAACAGTTTATCCTACAGCAAATTCATAACTGTCATTTTATTGTCAATAAAATGATAGTAGTGACTTCAAATGATTACATCATATATTGCATTCTGAATGGTCTGCATTCACTGTAGCAACTGCAAACAAGACAGAAGATACAATCTCTCAATTTCTTGCCGTCAATTTCTCTTCTCCGTGATTTGGGGGGGGGGGGTGTCTCTTCACTTGAAGTATAATAGTAATAATGTGCCATCACCATCTTCAGCAATATAGTGGCTGGGCCACCATGCACAACAAGCCTATGTTGCCACAGAGGGGTTCAGTTTGCATCACTGACCTTGAGAGCAAAGCTCGAGAGGTCTAATGTAATCAGAACCCTTAGGTGGCAACACAGGCATGTTGTGCCAGTGGTTGTCCATTTATTATTCTATATAGGGTACAGTGCTCATTTTTTATTAAAACAGAGGGATATGTGAGGTTAATGTGGTAAATAGAGAATGATGGATAGGCAAGTGTGTGTTACGGATTTTTTTCACATCCGAGGTTTATGAGGTCATCACACACTGAGGGTGAGAAAAACAAAATCCATAACACACACTTGCCTATCTATTATTTCTTATAAATACTGGTGCATGAAGTCTCAGTAGTGTTTTAAGGAAGACAGAACAAAAAAGAAAATAGCTTTGTGTTCTTGGTATACTGCTTTATTTTTGAAACATTTTAATTTAGAAATAGCAAACATTCAAGCGCATGGAAAATCAATGTTTGAATAGCAAAGATGAAATAAGAACATTTTAAACTGAACTTTTTTATGAGATGTTTAAGAGAAAAAATACACTTTTTTATTCGACTAGCAATATGGTTTGTCATCGTTTTGATATTCTGCTTTGAAAAGAAATCAGTTCAAATAAAGGATTCTGCAGAAACTATGTAAAGTTATCTTTTTAAATGAGAGTTTCAGTCCTAGAAGTTGGTTAGTGAGTTGCGACCTAGGTAGTGCTGCCAGGATAATGGAGGTTGTTGGTTTCCGTAAAGAGCTGTGGGGAAAAAAAAGGTTAGGGAGTGTGTAGAAATTTCAGTTCTTGCAGCAGTTTCATGTATGTTTGTACTGTTAACTTGTGTAATAGATATATTTTGAGGTTTAAGTGGTAGAGAGTGACAGACAGAGGAACTGTCTGCGGCTGACAGAGTTGTAGAGCAGAGATGAGGCTGCAGACAGTGAGTATGCCTCGAGCTGTCCCAAGGAGAGCTTACTGCTTGAGGAGACTGTCAGTGAGCAGAACTTTTCAAAACGCTATAATAACCAGTTTTCGGGTTGTTATGTCATTTTGCAGATACCTGAAAACCGTTTGAAGAAGGGGGTACCAGTAATTATATGTATTTAACACACAAGCACTGAAATTAAACTTGGTAACACTAAAGTGCTAATTAATCTTGGTAACACCAATGTGGCAAGCAGTCTTAGTTCAACAAGACTTGACTTATTGTAACTTGTTATATTTTCATGGAGGTCTTCTGTGGCACAGATTGTATGTTGGTGATCAAGTGATCATGTTGGTGTAAGTAAAAATGATATTATACAATGGCAAGAAATAATCCTGGCTCCTGATTGGTCAGTTGGCCATCACAGCAGGGATGTTATCCTGGCATAACATCCCTGCTGATGATATGCTTGACCAGCAGCACCACATTGCTTGCATCTTTTCTTAAAATAAATATTTTTAAACACAAAATAAAATTCTTTAAAATTATTTTTTTCTGTATAAAACAATGAGCCATTGTATAATAGGAATAATGCCCTCCAGGGTGGGTGTTATGCTGGGATAACATCCCTTCTCGGATGTTGGACGCCCTCGGCCGGTGGCCTCGGGCCCAACCACTCAAGGTGGGATATTATCCCAGCATAACACCCACCCTGTCAGGCATTATTCCTTTATTACCTCATTCTGAGACAGAAGAAGACTCAATGATTTGGATTATTTGTTTTTTTTCGGAGCATCTGTGTAAGTCATTATTTTTAATATTCACAGACTGCTGGAAGAGACAAACTTCATTAAACAGTGTTAAACTTATTTCTTAAATTGCTTTGCAGGTTTCCTTGGGTGGTTGGTTGTGATGTAGGTAGTCCTGAGTAGGTGGATGTTTCAGATAAGGTTGATGGGTGTGCTGTTTCAGGGGAGTACAGTAGGAGGCAATGGCTGAGTTGGCAATAAATATTAAGGAATTTCTTTGTTGTTGTTCTTCAGATATAACAGAATAATTGTTGACGGACTGAAGGTTAAAGTGTCTGGAGATCTGAGTGACTTCAGTAGGAGGTGCATTATCATCACTAAGTCTCTGGATGGTAAGTTTTCTGGTCAAATGTTTTTTTTTACTAGTAGTTTGGCTGAGATGTTCATTTCTATCATCAATGACATGTTTTTTTTTCTTTCAAAAGATCTTGTCTTTGTACCTAGAGATTCTGATTTCCCAGGAATTTAGTTTATGTTTGGTGCTTCAGGTGTTGCTATTTTTTGTGGCTTTTGAGTTGAATATTAAGTTGCTGTGGGGTCTCTTAGAGGATTCATTTCATTTTTGTACATTCTTGGCAGCATGGGCCTCACGTGACAGGTAGGGTTTCATCTGTCTGTGTTCTAATTTTGCTGCTCACTATATTGAAGGTAGCAGTTTTAATCGGAGTAACCTTTTAGGTTGTAATGCTTACTGGTTCACAAAGCAAAATAAAGGGCAATGTTAACAAATAAAATGTTGAGCAGTGATGTAGGATTTTTTGAGTCCCAATGTTCCCATACTGTATAGCAGCTCTAGATCTTTGTCACCGAGAGGTTCTACTTAGTTTGGTGTATTTCCCTTGCCTATGTGTTCAAGTATTTATGTCTGGCTGCCATGGTTATTATGCTGTCCTTGAAGTCAATGATATTTTCTTGATAAATGTAGTGGTTGTAGTAATGCATAATTAGATGTCTGTCTACACTTCTGAGAAATATTCTTAGGGTAGTAAACTCACATTCATAGCTGTCTATTCTTTTTATTTTATAGATAAAATGTGCAAACTGGATGTGGGCTGTGGTATATGGGATGGCATTTGTCAACATGATGTAACTATGAAGTAACAATTTTAAATTGTTTACCTTTTTTTGTGTGTTATTTTATTTTTGTGTTCTTCAATTCATTTTTGACACTCATCGATTGACGTAGAAAAAATTGCTGCTTCCGTGTTTGAAGTTCAGTCAGAGTAAGTGATTGTGTCCTCCAGAATAAAGTTGAGGACAACAGGATGCACAGAGGTGGTAATCAGTTGGAAAGGTATTGTACCACAGAAGGGCACAATCATCTTCTATAACCTTTGAACTGTGGTACAACAACTTTTCAGCAGAGATGGATTTCCATGCAGAACAATACTCACTATACACCATTATCTGATTGCCTCATGGGTATAAAATACTCAGCCTTGGTCTCTTACTTTATCCACTCAACAGATTATCGCCTTATATAGTAATGACACTATCATACTATCATTAAAGTACAATGACCCTATGCAGAGCTGAGTTCAAAGCAGAATAGTTGAATGAAAAACTGATTTTTTGAATGCTTGTAACAACTTATCGCTACTGTGTGTGCTCTTCAATATATAAGTGAGTGACATCACATCCATGTATCATGGAGAATTCAGGATCCTGATTTAAAGTTAGAATCAGGGCTAACTATATTTGCTATCTGATCCGAAGGGCATGGGTACATTTCCTCCTCTGTCCCAACCACTCCCTTTCCTAATTCAGCTACTCCCTCATCATTCTGTTTATCCTATTCATCAGGATATTCACCTCATTTTGGTTAGGTGGAACCCTTGCCTCTTGTATAGGATTTCCCAAGCAGAAAATGGCTCTCTAGTGGCTTAGAATCTATAATTTGACTTCTTACATCATACCCGTTGCCACATATTAGTCTGACCAATTACTTTCTGCCTATCCTGGCTTGTATGGGGCATTAGTAATACTCTGAGAATACTATGAGGCCCTGCTTCCAATCCTTCTTCCCATCTTCCTAAATTTGGATCGGCTACACTGTCCTATGTTTGTGCAAGCATGGACAAAAATCACTACATCTTGCCCTGCCACCTCTAACATTCTATCCCTCTGAGGCATGAAATTATTGACCATTGTATCTGGGAGACAACCTAGCATCTGGTTCTCATGGTCCTAGCTGTATATAACCCTCTCTTTGAATCTAATATTAGAATCCCTATCACCACAGTTCACTTATTACCCTCTTCATTACTGTCTGTTCTTCTGAATTCCCCCCAACCTCTATTGCTTGTATCTACCTATTATAATTAATTGACAGCCACCCTTCTTCTGTCTACATTCAGTTACACTCTTATTACAGTTATGCTTGTAAAATGTTCCTAACTGTATGATACTCAGGTACTCATTGTATATACTGTAAATAATAACCATTAGAATCTGATATCTTTTTTGCTGTGTTTGCACTATGTATTTCTTATCCTTTATCATGTATTGTACTTAATGTATGTTTGTCTCAAGGGACTTCCTTGCAAATAAGCTTGCTCAATGGATATATCCCATCACAATAAACCTGAACTTCACTTTATATGCTCATATTTTCTCCTCCCTCCCTGGCAGGCCACATATCTTGCCCAGTTCCTGACCTGTCCTTGTTTGTCTACCCCAGGTGCCTCTTGTACCTCTATGACACCAAGCTCGAGTTAACAGCATCAATTTTGTAGGACCAGGAATGGCTGATCCAGTCCCTCTACCAGACAGCATGGGGTCATTATGTCATGGCCGAAACTGCACAAAACAACAATGCCGCATGCAAAATGGCATGCGGCAATACAAAGTCAGAAGAAAACACTGACAAGAACACTGCAGTGCACACCATTGGCAACAATGCCAAAATCTATGTTTATGCGGGGGACTCCGTCCCACCCTCCAACTAAAGTAACAACTTATGAGGGGTGTGTGGATCGTGAGGAATAAGGAACAATCAGGAGCGGGGAACTTAGTTTAAAAAATAAAAATAAAATCTCAGGAAACGGGGAATGAAACCCCGATTACCCAGGTCTCCACTGCGACAGGTGCTTATGCCTTAGCCACTCGACCACTGGAGCATCTAGATCAGGCACAGCACTTCTGGTGTCTTCACTCCTTCCTCCAGTTCCTAATGTGTGACAGGGATAGTGGTAGTTTCCTACCACTATTATACCCCTGTCGCTGTACTTCATTCCGTGCTTCAGACAGCATGGTTATTCATGCGCTGTTTCAGCAGTGCTGTATTGACCTGGTACCCTACAAGACCATGATGATGTCTAACTCCTATCTGACACAGACTCTTCCACGCTTAAACTGACAAATCTTCAAAATATTGCTTCTTCCTCCTCTTTAGTTCCTCTAGTCTCACCATGAATAGTCCATAATAGCATGATGTCAGTAAAGCTCTCCCAAACCCTAATACCTCTTTATTTTTTTTATTTATTTATTGAAATATTCAGAAAGACCTTCGAGTCAAAGACTCATTTACAAAGGTTCCACATCATACATAGAAGAGAACAGGGGCAATATTTTTACAGGTTGCTGTACATTACATTATTTGTGTGTGATTACCTACCCCATAAAACAGCACTATTTGTTAGTTGGCTAGGAATTTCATCATAGAGTGTTTTTTTATCAGTAATGTTTTACTGATCCTGAGATTAATCATCAGAGGATATTTAATTGCTTTAGACATTTATAAAACTGTTTTTATTACTTGTCTTGTTTATAAATAATTCAAGTTAAGAACAATGGTTGCCCCAGCAGTTTTCAAAAATCTCTTGCCCCAAGATTACTCTTCAGCTGTGCACACTAGCATGATACTACAGGTGTGTCAGTGCAGTGCTAACTTACATATCTGATGGTAATTAGCAGAGCAGTACAATTGCTTAGTTTTATCTAGGTGGGAGAGCAAGGGAGTAGAAGCTTTAAAAACATTAAAACCTGTGACAACTTTCTACTCTGCTGTCACTAGTTTGTCACAAACCTCACACACAAAAGCACCCAGATGACTTCCTGCTGTTCAATGCTGCCACCACTTGGGAGACAATTGGGGTATCTCAACATGGTTGTTTTCCCACTGCCACTGTTCACCCAGCGCAAGGCCTTACTCTTGGGCAACAAAATCACCCCTTTAACCACACCAGGAACCTCTCACCTACCCTGTATCAGACACCAGTTACTTTTTCACTTGGTAGTCATGCTCTTCAGTAGTGGGCAACAGAAAGCTCAACAGAAATGGATATTACCTTACCATAAAACACAATGTAGTCACAGAGAATATTAAATTTAGAAATATTTACTATATATATTACTAAATTACAGAACATACAGTTAAATACAAAAGGCATACAACACACTAGGGTATGCAAACTCAAAAACAGTTAAACAGTTTACAGAAAGAAAAACCTATGTAGTCTCTAGACAAAAATCTAACGGATCCTACCTCTAACTTTTGTTCCCCCCCCCCCACAGGAACCAAGTTGCCACTAAGGTCTGAAATTGAGCAGACACCTTTTCTTCCAATGACCATCTGATATGTTTTGCTCCTCAACTGAATCTGAAGGGTCTAAGAAAAATTCCCAGGTTAACCCTCTCATGGGGTCCACTCACCTATTGCATTATCAGCCATCCCCGTCACTCACCAAGCTGACCCACTCTTAACTAGCTTCCATACAGGCAGATGTGAATTTTATATTACCCACACAAAACCATCTGCCACTGTACTCAGGACAAGGCATCAACTCTGCAGGAATGCACACCTCAGAAGCCTAGGTTTCTTTAGACATTACATTCACATGATAAGGCAGAATGATCACCTGTCAGCAAGTAATCCCAGAACAACACAAAATGCAGTGCTACACACTTGGCTCAAAATAAATCTGGTTCATTGAAGCTTCCACATAAGAATGATTCATTGGTGCTTTGGGGGGGCAATCCCTCTTCCTCAGGGGGAGGGGTACCCCCCTGAGGAAGAGGGATTGCCCCCTCAAAGTGCCTGGGAATTGTCCATATGTGGAAGCTTCAATAAACCAGCTTTATTTTGAGCCAGGTGTGTAGTGCTGCATTTTGTGTTGTTCTGGTCATCTTTGCTACTTTGCAGGGGCTCCTCATTTTGTCAGCAGTGCTCCAGTCAGTGGTTTTTTTTTGAGCTAGTAATCCCAGCCCTGTTCTCCCTATTCAAATGCTGAGAGTACTCAGAGCTTGTCACTGTCCCTGCTTCTAGACTGAAATCTGCTTACCACGTTGTCTTTTTGTGGTTCCACCAAGCCACTTCAACAGAAATTCTGTCAAAAGCCTTTACAGCGATGGCATTATATCAACCATGATCGCAAAAAAATGTTTGTTTTGGCTCTGCACCCCACACCCCCACAGAATTAAATATAATCAACTCGGGGTTAGAATTTTTTTGGGGAGTGAGCAGAAGACCTAAAGAGACCATGCTGGGGTCCTGCTTGTCCATTACAGCAGACTGTCGAATTTGTCACTGTAATGGTCTTCGCGATAAATAATTTGCTGTCCTAATGGTATACCGTCTTTTGTAGTAGCCCCGAATGGAATACAGCCCCTTAAAACAATACCCAATGTAACCTAGCTCTGTTTCTGTGGCATTTCTTTCAATCAGTTTTTGTGACTATTTAACCTTTCTGACCACTAGAGGGGACTGTGTCAGAAATATTCCCCATTTATATATTTATGTATGTACTCTGGACCCTGGGCCTACCTTGCTGCCGACTGGCTATCAGAATTTTTGAGGCCCATTTTCACCAAGATTGTCAGGTCAGATGGAAGGAGTTTTCCCTGCAGAACTTAAAAGGGCTGTGGTGAGACCCCATCTGAAGAAACAATTCTGGACCCTGACTTTATTGTGAATTACAGACTGTTTTGAACCTCTCCTTTTAAGGGAAGGTGATCAAAAAGGTGGTGGGGGTGCAGCTTAAGGCTCATCTGATACAACATGACATCCACAAGCCTCTCCAGTCAGGCTTCAGGCCCTGTCACAGCACCAAAACTGCTCTTGTCAAGGGGATTCAAGATCTCCTCACTTCAAGAGAGATAGAGGGTGCTGGTGCATCTTGGTCCTTCTAGATCTCTCATTGGCTGTTGACACTGCCCAGAAAGTACAACAAAAAACAAATACAATCTGGGAGTGAGTACGAGATGCAGTGGAAGAATAAGGAAATCTACTTAAACTCATCCCATGGATCCCCCACACATCTAAAAAATTGCTTCCTTGAATGTCAACAATTTAAAAAATTCAAGAAGAAGACTTGTGACTTTTTCCACACTAAAGGACTTGGGCCTGGACATATGTTTTTTACAAGATACCGGACTTAATACAACCTCTGATATCTTATCTGCACAAAGATTGTGGTGTTGGATGCATTCGTTTTTTTCTTACGGCACTGATAGATGTGATGGGGTGGGAGTTTTATGTACAGGATATGATTTTACTGTTCCTAAAATAGCAGATATTGTACCAGGTCATGCAATATTGATTGATTTCAACCATAAAAACACAGTTTAGAGAGTGATAAACATCTATGCACCACAAACAAAGAAGGAAGAGTAGACATATTCCACCAGGTTAAACCTTATCTGTTCACCACTAGGAATCCCCTGTGGGCAGGAGACTTTAACTGTGTTTTACAGATAACAGATAGGGGAGCAAAAACAACTAAACAATATTGTGACAGTAATGCTTTAAACAAAATTATATCAAACTTAGAATTGAAGGATGCTTATAGAAGTATCCATCTCTGTGGGAGAAATACTTTTTATAAAAGTACTTTGGCAACGAGAATAGAATTTGTATTCTCCTCTAAACATCTAAAAGTGCACAAAGCAAGTGTGATCCCAGTTGAAAATTCAGATCACCTACTACTTGCCACCTACATAAGCCTCCCGGGGGCCCAGCCAGTAGGGAAGGTATATTGGAAATTGAATTCCACCCTACTGGAGAACCCAGAAATCCTTCAACAATTGAGGGATTTACTGAATGCTAGAAAATTGGTGGCTTGCCTTGACGATGATTTAAACAGATGATGGGTAACTACAAAACAAGATATCAAAAAATTGTTACAGCAACAGGCGAGCCATATCAGTAATGAACAATACAAGAGATATTTGACGTTAAGATCCCAACTGTTCAAGGTAATGTCCCTAGTTAATGAAGGTTTGGGAACATACACAGACCAAATACACACTTTAAAGATTGAAATGGAGAAACTACAGTACTCCAGAGCAACTTCTTTGTTGCATGAGCATAGAATCTGTACCCCAGGGAAAAGCGCAGCAGGGGATACATTTGAAAGCTGTAAAAAGAGGATCCAGCATAGGGTGATAGATAGGTTATATAACCCTTCTGGTCAGGTGGTTCGTACTAAAGAAGACATTCTTAATACTGTGTCACAACACATGAATAACCTCTACTTAGCACCTGTCAGTCCTGACGAGCAATTAGAAATTTTTTTAGAATCAATAAATGCCCTTCCTCTCCCAAAAGAAATTCTACATAATTTAATTACCTCAATTTCTGGGTTAGAAGTTGTAATAGCTATAAAGAGTCTAGAAAGTAATACATCTCCAGGGCCTGATGGCTTAACTACAGAATTCTATAAAAATCTGAGTACAGAACTTTCAGAGATATTGGCAGTGATATTTAATTGCATGCTAGAAGAGAGTATTGCAACACATCTAGGTACATCCTTACATATTTTTATATACAAGAAAAATGACCGATGCGATCTGAAGAATTTGAGGCCTTTAAGCCTCATTGACACAGATCTTAGAATTCTCATGAAAATTTTAGCAGCTAGACTAGCTAAGGCAGCCCCTTATCTAATAGTGGAAGGACAAACATGTTTGGTGGTGGGGAAAAACATCCAGGACAACTTAATATTAATAAGAGAAGTGGTGGAAATGGGGGCACAAAATAACTCGAAAGGCTATTTGTTGTTATTGGACCAGGAACAGGCCTTTGACAAAGTGTCTCATGAGTATGTGGGAGAAGTTTTAAAGACATATGGAATTCCTGACAAATTATGTGATTGGATTATGAAAATACAAGGCACTGCTGCAGCAGTGCCCCTGGTTAATGGTTTCCAAGGAACTGTACCCAGTATTGAAAGAGGAATACATCAGGGCTGTCCCACGAGCCCCTTATTGTATGTCAATTGTATAGACCCCTTATTAAAATCCATACAGCAGGACTCCTGAATTCTGGGGATTCAGTTACCAAATACTGAAAGGACTCCTGCAATCACGGCATATGAAGATGATATTTGCTTAATGGTAGCTGATACTAAAATAGCAACAATTACTTTGGCTAAAGTGAACAGTTTCTCTTAGGAGTCAGGGGCTAAAATTAACCATACAAAATGTATTGGTTATAAACTGAGTGAGCAAATGGAAAAAGTGAATGTCATCCAGAATATTAATATTTCAGACTCTTCCATCAAAATATTGAGGGTCAGGTTCGGTAAGGGAGGCATGGCCAAAGAAAACTGAAAAGAGAAAATAAATGTTTGTACAGAAAAAGTCAAAATAAGGAAATTGTGGCAGCAAACTAAGAAAAAAGGTGGTCTGGTTAAAACTTTCCTGTTATCTATTTTTACGTACCTAAGTGTGGTTCCCTCTCCCCAGTTGTTTTGAAACAACACTGTTAAGTTCAGTTTTTCAAGTCCTATGGGGAAGTCGGTTAAACCCTATTAAAAGGGACATTTTGTATCGTTCATATAGATATGGAGGGCTGTGTTTAATTAATACTATTCATTTTTTTACAGCATTTTTTATTAATGCTAACATCCTGAAGTTTACTTCTCCAAGTACAAACGAATGGAAAAAGGTTAAAGGTTTTGGCTATCCCCATTTCTGCAAACATGGAACCAATCCTTGTCTGGGTTTAGAAAGAATAAACAGGTCACATTATATGCTCTGCCAATGATGAAAAAAATACAAAAATGGCGCTTAACAGTGACACAAGCCACTGTCCCAAACAGGCTAATGTTATGCAGTACTATGCAGGAACAGGGATATACCTCAGTTTCTGAGTATAAGGGAGTAACCTGTGTGAACTACTGCAGAATTGCATCTTATTTGCTGGATAAAAGAACACCACCACGGATGTGGGATGTAGTCTGGTTTTGCTGCCATGGGAGGCTGGGGAAGGAAATGCGAAACATAAAAGTATTGCTGAACGAATGTGCCCTAGGCCTCAATGTACACAGCAGGAGGAAACACTAGAGCATTTTTTTCACAGATTGTTTATTTGTCAAATCAGTGTGGGCTTTAACGAGTACAAGATGGAAAAATGCAAATTGGGGGCTGCTTACTTATGAAAATATTGTGACAAGCTATTCAAGAGCATTTCAAACTTTGGAATAAGGGACTTTAAAACTTCTTTTTACCTGTATACAATTTATACTGTGGCAGTTAATATGTAAATATGTGCTTCAATAGGTGGACATAACCCCTTTGGCTGTTGTTTTGCAAATAGAGAAGGCAGTTCCTACACAATACCAATATGACCTGGCAAGAGTATCTAGTGTACAATGTCAGAAACAAAGAGAAGGAGTTCCAATGGTAATCTTGAAGTAAGTTTAACAGAATTATTTTCCTGTTGACTGTTTCATAATTTATTGTTTCATTCATGTTGCACTATGCTACCACTTGAGGAATGATAATCCTTGTTTAATTTAGGTCTGAAGGCTTGTATTTTATTTTAGATCAGTTTTGAACTAATTTGATAGATTTTTTTATATCTGGTTTTGTGTTGTTATTTTTTTCTCAATAAAAATTCCCCTACTCTTCATTGATAAATGTCATAGGATCTTTTACTTCCACATGAACAGTGACCAGAGATGAATAGAAGAGACCTCGGTTTAATGTCTCTTCTGAATAAAAGGCACCTCAATTGTGCAGCATCCCCTTAGTACTGCACTACAGTGTCAGTTATAGGTATTACGTCAGGTACCTCGTGTGGGGTTAGAACCCACAACATCTGATTTTCTGGCCCCAGAGGTGAGCGTGCTACCTTCTGAGCCACTGACACTGATATATGAGATAGAACCTTTGGGGTAGCCGCACTGGTTCTATGGACCTCTTTTCCACCTGCTATCTACTCAGCTCACTTAGTGGATGCCTTTAAGGGTGCTTTAAATACTTATTTTTTCAAACTGGCCTGCTGCTCTTAAATGTGTCTATTTCATTAGTTATTACATTTCATTATTCTGTTTCTTCCTGTAAGGCACCCTGAGTCATTTGGAAAGAGTGCCGAAGAAATAAAAGCTGCCTTGCCTATGTTACATACCTACGTCTATGTTACAAAACAGCATAGCCCATTTCAGAAATCAGTTAAAATTCATGCTAAATAACTGTGTTGATGTTTTAGTTTGTGCTAACTGCTAGCAGCATTATTTAGAAAACGTTTTTTGCCATAGTGCTGCTTAAAAGTTCAACATTGCAACACATTTAGGGGCATTCAGGCAGTTGAGAGGGTACAGTGCAGGGTCACAAAGTGATCAGGAGTATGAGGGCAATAGCTATGAAGAAAAGACTGCAGTCCTCATAACATGTTCACCTTGGAAAAAAGGAGGCTGAAGGAGTCAGTACCTTAGTCTTTAGCATTATTCAAGAGGTCAAACATTGGCGATGCTTGATTGGGTGTGCTCCAGCAGGATCTGGGGACTTGCCCTGAAGCTCTGATATGGTACAGTGTGACCCCTTTATAGCAGACTAGTTCGTGTAAGTATTTTATTCCTCCACTATATTGGGTGTTGGCTATTAACCTGATAACACAGAATGCTAATTGTGCAGGTGGTACAATACAATGGTAAATGTTACTGATATGCTGACAGTGTTGTTATGCAGCTTTTAGGGCTGAGAGTGCTGTGATAATGCAATAGATAGCTTTAGTGCTGGGATGGATTTCTGTGTCTGTTAAAAACAATCATTTTACTATATTTATTTATTTATATTTTTCCATGTTCACGCTCCCTTCATCTCCGCAGCTCACCATTGGGGACATGGCGAGGGGGCATGAATCCTGGTTGCGGTCCTTGGCCCTCCTCCTGCCTCAGTTTAACCCCCCAGGTGGGGAAGCAGGAAGGGGGGACTTCCCTCCACGTGCCACTTGTCAGACCTCCAACCGACCCGGGTCCACACTTCCCCCCCCACCAGCCCTGTAGCCAGGTGAGCCACGGGGCCATTTTCCTTTTTTTCTCCCAATACCCCTGAGGATGTAGGCAGTCAAGGGGGTTCATAGAGAAGGTGCACACTGAGACATGATGCTTCCCTGAACCCCAGCCAATATTCTCCCCTCCCACGTGGTGCCTCACAACTCCACCAGTGTGCACCCAGGTGGTGGCAATGCAGTGGGCATGGCATCCTTCCCTCCCCAGAGGAGTAGAGCACCCCTAGGGTGCTCAATCCTCCTCCCCCTGGCTGGCCCTCCAGCTCTCTGGGCTCATTCCCAAAGCCGGGTCACCGGCATTGCAAGCGGTAGCGCTACCACTGTGCCGACGGGCCAGCTTACTATATTTATTTTTTATTCCAGGCTTATATAGTACTTGTGATCAGCAGTGACCAGTGATGAATGAAATGGCATACTGTAGTGCTTTCAGTGTGACTGTGGTTGTGCATTCTAGGAATGATAAGAATGGGACAGTGCTTGTGTGTGACTGTTAAAAACTGTTTTTCTTTATTGTTTTCTGCCAGGGTGCTAGCATTAGGGCCACAATCACACTGAGCTGTAATAAAATCTGTTTCTGCACTAACCTGCTACTTTTTGTTTTATTCCCAGCTCAGGACACAGGTCTGGGGTAATAGGGGAACCAGACAGCCTGCTAGAGGTCACACGATCATACAGACCTATCAGGGGAAAGCAGGAAAATGGCAGGGGATTTAAAAAGCAACCACTCCAGCGTGTCCCATCACACTCATGTCCCAAGGCAAGAGTAGCACAGAGCAGGAGTGGAACAGGTAGTTACTGGCATCTTAGGTGTTGACAGACATCCAGAGGTGACAGCAGGCATGCAAGGGGCTCTGCTGGTCTGGTAAGTAAGTTACAGTACCTGTTAACTTCCTGTTGCCTGTGTAGGAAGTTACTACAGGAGGGATAAGTAGTATCTGCTAAGAGGTTAACAGTCATTGCAGGCAGTTAGCACCTGTTGTTGGGAATAGGGGAAACACCCTATATTGGGTAGGGATGGGAACTGTTAAAGAAGTACAGTAAGGGAAAGGTAAGTAATAAGCAAGCAGAGGAGACAAGGGGTGATATACAAAAGCAAATAAGGACTAAATCAAGGAAAAAGAGAAAAGCAAGAAACACCCTATCTAGGGTAGGGTGACAAGTTGTATACCAATAGATGGTGTAGGTGGAAAGGGACCAAAACAACAGGAAAGTGGGAAATATGGAAAAGGCACAGTTGGCAGTAGTAGGTAACAAACACAAAGGTAATTATGTGATCAGTGCAGCATAATGGAAGCGGAGTTGCTGTTTTCTGGGAGACTTTCTGGGAGACTGAGGTGCTGCTCCATTTGCACACACCGATCTGGGTTGAAGAAGGAGGTCGCTGGTCTCTAGGCCAAGCTGGCTGGATCCAGAGGGCCTCTTCCCTCACCCAGGGGCCACTAAGTCTACCATCATTTCCCCAGTGGTTGCCTAGGAGAAGGAGAGCTGGATGGACTGTGGTGGGCTCCAGGAGGGTGAGGGTAGCAGGTTAGGAGCATGTTCCTCTGCCTGTGCCACAGCAAAATTCTTTTGCCATTGTGGCAGGATGAGAATGCCAGGATGAGGCACCCATAGTAGTGGCAATGGAGGATGTGGGGGCCTCCAGAGGAGAGGCCCCAAGGTAGGAAGCAGAAGAATCCTGCAGAGGAGGAAGCAGTTTCTGGTGGGAGACATGAGTGTTAGGGGGTAGATTTGGAAACAGGAAGAGTGGGAGAAAGGGAAGTAAGGTGTCCACCTGGCACCACAGCTTGGAAAGATGGGCAGTGGATCCTAAGGATCGTTAAGGCAGCAGGGCAGGTGGGGAGCTAGATGTCACTGCTCATCTGAACACTAATGGCCTAGCAAGGGATGGGGCTGGGATTGTGTAGGGTGAGTTCAGGGAACTGGGGAAGGGTCTTAGCAAGTAGCACACATGGTTGGTTCTGCTTAGGTGCTGCCTCTCTACAACTGGGGGACGATATGTTCTGCACACCAGGTGCTTCAACTCATGGTTGAAGGAATGGTGCAGAGAAGAGGGGTTCTGCTACATTAGGGAGTGGGGACCAACCTGGAGGGACATGGGCCTATACAGAGGTGATGGTCTGCATTCATCTGGGAGGGGAATTGCAGTCTTCAGTGGATGTTTTAAATGTTACTTTGATAAATATTTAAACTAGCTGAGGGGGGTGGCAGAAGGAAAAAGGGAGGCATAAAATGCCTCACCCACAGACTAAAGCTGCAGGAAGGGAGGACTCAGGAGAGGAGTATCCCACAGAGAGCAGGATAAAGGGAACAGCAGTGAAGTAGAGGGCAAGGGGGATGGGAACAAAAGTTGTAAAAGGAGAAGGAAAAGGAGGTGGGGCACAAGGAAAGGAAGTGGGGTTATAGGCATAGTGGGAACAAGGCCTAGAGGGATATGTGTGCAAATGCAAGAAGTCCTGGAAATAAAATTCCTGACCTAGAGGTCATCATGGCAGAGGCAAACCTGGATGTTGTGGTCATTATGAATTTGTGACTGGGTGGCCAGGGAAATAGATTAGAGTAGTGCGATGGCTGTGGCCTAGTTAGACTTCAGCAAGGCTATGAGGTGGTCAACATGGGGAGCAAAAGATAAGGTATCGTCCAGGATCACCATGAGGTGTTTAAAAGTTTCCACCCGTTCAAGCATATGTCCCAGGTCACTGCTGATGATAAGAGGGGGTGCCTTTTTCTTCATCTGTGGGCTTGTGAAGAGCACTGTTTTAGTTTTTTTGTAATTTAGAACCAATTTGTGTTGGGAGCACCATTTTTCAAGGGCCTCAAAATTACCCTGGAGAACAGAGCTAAGGCTGCCAAGGTTAGGCTTCTTTGAATAGATGTCAGCATCATCTGCACAGAGAAGTACATTTGCAGACTGACAGACATCAGGCATTTGGTTTATGAATAAGCCAAATAGTAGGGGGCCCAGAATGGAGCCCTGAGGAACACCAATGAATACATTCCTAATGTCCGACAAGGAGCCGTCTATCTTAATGCATTGTGTGCAATTAGTGAGATAACTCTGGAACGAGGGGACTGTGTCCTATATCAGGCCTAGGTCATGGAGTTTGTAGAGAAGGAGCTTATGACTGACCAAGTCAAAGGCTTTTGTCAAGTCGATATAGATGGCGCCAGCCTTGTCTACATTCTCAAGGGGTTCAAGGATGAAACTGGAATACTCAATTAGTGCTGTATTGGTGATATGTTTTTTTCCAAAATCCATGCTGTTGGGGACACTATTTCATATTGTTCAAAATATGAAACAAGTTGATTGGACACTATTCTCTCAAGGACTTTGGATTGGGGGTGTGTGTGTTGAAACTGGCCTGTAACTGGATAGGTTAGAACAGTTGCAGCTGTTAAAAACTGGTGTAACCAGCACAGATTTCCACTTTTCAGGGAACTGGGAGTAGCGCAGAGAGAAGCTGAAAATTCTGGAAATGGGGTAGGGAAGTTACACAACTACTAGAGTGAATAGCCTCATATCATTTGAATCATCCCCAATTCGGGTTTTACCAAGTACCTTTCCATACCTCTGAACTGTCCCGGATTTTCCAGGACTTCTCAGATTGAGACTCCATGTCCCAAAGTCCCAACTTAATTGCTTCTATTATGGATTTTTAGAATGCTAGTATAAGTTAGCAGATCTGTTTAACCCTTAAGCTACCAACAGAATTAGCAAGTATAGGAATTCTGGACTGATATATCAGTCAACAACACAGCAAGGGTTAAACTGGCCAAAGCAGACTAAAGCAATCTGTAGGAGACAGCCCTCTCCTGGTATTCCACAGGCTTAACTGTTTCTCTAATGAGCCTGAGAGAGAGAGAGAGAAAGAGACACACACACACACACACAAACACACACACACACTCACTGTCTCTCTCTCTCTCTCTCTGAGACTGAGAGAGAGACAGAGAGAGAGAGAGAGAGAGAGAGAGAGACACACACACACACTGCATTCCAATACAGTATATTTCTGTTCAGATAAGTCTGGAAATTAATAACACTAGATCCTTAAAAGCCTTGAAATTAACTTATCACTGGATCATAAATAAAATGATTTCTCTAGCAGTGCCCATGTTACACTTTAGTTTCAAGTAGGTAAATGAACAGAAAGGACAACAGAAAGAAGATGCAAAACATTTGCCTATGTTTTTTTATTGTGCCATTTGGTAGTATGCAACTGAATTTAACATTTTAAAAAGCATAAACTAAAGGCACTTTACATATGTTGTAGTGTACTACATCATGTGATGTACATGTCATGCGATGGCATGGCACCAGCCTGAATAAAATATGGTGTCCCTGATTTTGATAATTTGCCCCTGATTTTTGAGGGAAGTGTCCCTGATTTTAGTTCTAGCAGGTTGAGAAGTATACACCTTTATTATAAAATTAGAGGTGTCCCTTACTGAGATAGGTATGGAATTTAGGATAACCTGGCTCCAGGTCCAGTGGCTGTGTGTCACCAGGACCAGGACCTCTGCTGAAGGACAGGATTGGCTCAGAGGGGATGACAGAGCTAAGGTCAACAAATGCAACATTGAATTTGTTGGCAATTTCAGTCGGATCAAGTACCTCATGTCCATCAACCATAAACACTTTTGGTGAAGTTTTGTCACCCTTACCAAGAAGTTCTGAGACATTCTGCTAGAATCTTTTGCCACTGCCCGAATTCTGTGTTTGCTGGGCCTTGCTATTGCTGGAATTGGCCAATCAGATCCTAGCAGTGCATTTATTCATGGTTTCTTTGTATTTTTGCAGATGGACTGGGGAGCCTGCCTCCTTGGCCAGCACCCACAGATTATCCTTCTTTCTTATGAGGGCAAGGAATTGTGGGGTGACCCAATCAGTGGGTGTACCTCTTACTTTACGCTTTCTTGAAGGGTGCAAATTTATTGCAGGTTGTTGTGAATTCTGTGACCAAGAATTCTAGGGCTGAATCAATATCAGGGATGGCATCAAGGAAGCTCCAGTCTAGTTGGGCTGCACAGGATTAGAATTTTGGCACTTTCATTTTGCTTATGACCTGGCTGTTTATCAACCAGGAGGGGGGCCTGGGATGTTTTACTTCCCACAAGAATTATACTGTAGAGTGGTCACTGCAGGTATCAGGCAGAACTTTGACCTTTTTGTGATCCTGTCTGGGTGAGTTACAAGTACCCTATTGAGTAGCGTCGTAGTGCCCAATGTATAATTAGTTCTGATGTGCTCAGTGACCATTTGTGTTAGAAACAGACTGGCGTGGGCCAGTCCAATGGTGTGGAGTGCTGAGGCATCTGTGCCTTACCTCCTGCCATGCTGGCGACCCATGTTTGTGGTGCAAGCAGGCCACCAGGGGTTGGCTGGGAAGGGAGAGGATTGAGCATCCAGAGGACTTCTCTCCTCTCCTGGGGAGGGAGGGGTGGCACTCCTGCCGAATGACTGCCTCCAGGTGGAGGCCCAAGGGTAGTGCAGATCTGCAGGGCACCACAGAAGGGAGGGTGCTGCGGGTCTTCCGTGGACGTGCGCATGCCTCCAGGCACACATGTCTGGCACATGCACCCCAGCAACGGGGTCGGGGAGAACATGGAGGAAAAATACCCTGGCTGCAGATGACAATTGACCCTCTGCAGGCTCTGCACCCAGCAACCTTGCAGCAAAAAACACTGTACAAGTAAGTCCTGGTGATCCCCCCACCAGACCACGGTCAAGGACCTAGTTGCTCACCGGAAAGTAGGACCGGCGCTGGAGCTCTTGGACAGGTTCCATTTGCTATGGAGGCACTCCTTCTTTAGTTATCAGCTCAGGCAAATGTTAATTAAGTGGTTTGAGCCTGGTCAGTGGGATATTGATCAAGGGGCAATTCTGCAAGAACTCCAAGATTTGGCTTGGCAGCCGCATGCCATATCACGGCTGGTTACCACCCTATATGCCTCTCTAAATCCCACTGAGAGAGGTTGCTCCCTATGTTGGTCAAGTGCCCTCCCCCTCTATTCCAATCAATTAGGACAAAGTCTGGTGGGCCGTTAGCCTTTACACTGCAAATGACAGGCTAAGGCTGACACAATTCTATATTTTACATAATATTTATCTTACACCTGTCAAAATGTATGGCATGGGTAAACTGCTAGCTCAGACATGTTTTTGATGTCAACAAGCTCAGGGAACAATGTTGCATATTTTCTGGGACTGCCCTAAGGTTACCCCCTTGTGGCTTGCTATACAAGCCAAGGCGGAGCCTCTCCTGGGCTTACATAATCTGTTTACACCCCAAATCTGTGTATTGGGTGACTTTTCTACAGTCGAGGTAAAGGAAAGGTGGTATTATATCAATCTCATTTCCCTTTCTGTCAAAAAGGTAGTTTTGCGGCACTGGAGGGATCAGATTACTCTTTCATATCATGAGTGGGCCTCAGAGTTCTTCTATAACTTTAAAATAGAGAAATCCATAGCTAGCATAGGGAGCAAGATGTATCTATACAAATCAAGGTGGGAGAAACTTCACACATTATAATCTATGATCCCTGCCCCTTCAGGGGATGATGTGCCCTTGGGTTAGAGTGACATGACCTATCACTACGGGTGAGATCCTGTGTACTGCTTTCCCTCTTTGGTTGCTTATTATTTCACTCTCAGCCCTTATGATGGACAGGGGCTATAGCTCCAGAGAATGCACAATTAACTTTTTGTTGGGTTATTTTTACTTTTACACACAGAGAGTCACAGAATGTTCCTTATATTTGGATGGCTTTTCCACATTAGCTCTCAATGGGAGGGATGGAGGGGAATGGTTTGTAGTTGGGTTGTGGGAGGTGGGGTATGAAGTGAGGACTTGGTTGGTTCTTGGGGGGGGTTGGGGAGTTTTTTTTTTTTCCTGAAAAGATTAATACTTGTTTCTTGTCCTGTTTTGACAGTATGTGGTCTACTGCTTCATATGTTGTGTATGGTACCAATGGAAGAAAACTGAAATAAAGTATATTAAATTTCCTGGTGATATCGGGGTGATGGGGCTGGAGGGTCAGTTAGCGGGGGGCAGCCAGGGGGTTGAAGGTGATAAACACAATATAAAAAAAAAAGAGAAATAGACTGGCGATCCAGTCTGTGTGCCTGGTACTGCAGTCCAGTTAATATTAAAGTCACCAGTTACTATGAATTTACAATTCTGTTAAATTGTTTAAAATAGTTAGAGAGAGAGAGACTCCATTCCTGCTTGTTGATTACCAGGTGGGATACAGGCCTTCAGGTGGACAAGAGATTTTTGACATCGCCCCAGCAGCAGTTTAGTGGCCAGGCATTCACAGTCCATAGACAGGTCTTTAATTTCCATTTTGAGGCTTGCAGGATGGATCTGAGATATAGATCATTCAGTCCCCACCCTGCTTGCCTAGTCTGTCCTCTCTGAAGATATTGAAACCTGGTAGTGAGATGGTGGAGTCAGATATTTTGGGGTTAAGGTGGTCTCAGTAAGGGAAATAACATCTGACTGCACTAATGGCACCCAGGCTTCGAGCTGAGCAAGTTTAGGTAGGAGACTACCAATGTTCAGGGAGATTATGTTTAGTTTCCCTTGCCTCCCCGAGCCATACCCAGGGCAGACTTGGTGGACCAGGCAGTCTTTTCTGCCGTCATGTGTCTATGTTTCTATGTTTCTATCTGCAGGGCCTGGGTTGGGGTGGACACTGCCAGACAGCAGGAGAAGCAGTAAAGTTAGGCTGGAAGGAAGTGTTTCAGTCTCCAAGTTTTCTCTTAAAAAGAAAGGACTTACTGGAGTTCCCAGAGATGTAGCCATAGTATATTATCCAAAAACAGCCCTCTAACACCACTTGAGATAGGTCAGTTTTATAGTGGGCATAGGGCTGTGGGACTTTGGAACTGAAGGGCAGTTCAGAAGGATCATGTGGCCATGGTTTCAGCATGAAGTCCTTTAGGAAGACTATTTAGCCACTGAGTGCCCAGAAGGTTCTTAGAACAATACAACAGGTAGGTGGGTCAGCATTAGTAGCATTGCAATAACATGTTAACAGTAGAAACCAGGTCCCAGCAATTAACTATATTAGATCCACCTAAATAGTGGAAGGGAGACAGGACCTCAGAATTGACAGAGTAAAGGCAATAGGACACTCAGTCCACCCAGATAGCGTGTTGGCAAAACCTCAGAAGAAGCAGTGTATCAGTGCAGGCAGGATATAGTTGATTAGCCAAGCAACAAAATTCAGTCCACCCAAAATAGTCTAATGCCTAACCCAAAACAGTTAGGCATGAGGCCCATGGTCTTGTGATAAAACAATGCAGTTTCACAGTGAAACCAAACAAGTGCAGTATCTTGGGAAGCCCTGAAGGTTAGGCTGGTAGGAGGATGTTAAACAAACAAGATCCCCTACAATGATTGCAGGGAACACAGTATGACAATTATTCTTACATAATACAGGTACTGGTACAATATACAATACTAAGGACACTACTCACAGTCGTTCAGTGGAGACTTATGTCTGGGTAGGGAGGAGGCAGCCCACTGGAGCAGCATGACAGGCCAATGACTCCAGGCAGACTCCTTCCCTGGCCTTTGTGTCACATTCCTTAGTGCAGAGGGCCACAACACAGAAGGCTGTTAGCAGTAGTCAGCTGAAGATGGGAAGTGTAGCTCTGCACATGAACCTCCCGATTGAAGGAAGATCTACAATACCAGTGCGACAAAAATTTTGTTGACCGACGTTACAGTGACACATTTATGTCAACCGCATTTGCGGTCGGCATAAGGATAGTCACTGCCTCCCATGTTTTCTTTGGGGCATCCTCGAACCCCTAAGCAGGGGCTTGTGCCCCCACACTCCCAATTAAATTAATCCACCTGAGTTGGAGCTGATTGGGGGTGGGTGCAAGATCCCCAGAAACCAGTGCCGGGATCCAGCGCTGACACTACAGCGACCTGGCGATTTTGTCACTGTAGTGTCAGTCGCTGTCAGCTTGTCACTGTGGGGGGGTGTATACCACTGAAGGAGATACACAGCAGTGGCCTAGCAGCAGTCCAAGGTCCGAATTTCAGGCAGAAGTCTAGATGTCAGGTAGTGGAGCCCCGCCCACAAGCCTCCCGATTGCAGAAGATTTGCCGCAGTGGTCCAGCAGCAGCCCACAGTCCAAATTACAGGCAGGAGTCCAGATTCAGGGGGAAGAGAGAGCCAGTTCATACCCAAGAAGAAAAAGAAATATAAATAGCATAATTATTATACTTCACTATGCGGACAGCTTTTGGCAGTGGTGTTCTGTCCATACAAAGCAGGAGTCCACTATAATGGTGTCCACTATAAGTGGGTCACACTGTAAATTTAAAGATAAAGTTAGCAGGTACTTCTCCCAGAAGGTGGGTAACTAATGCAATGGCTTACCAGCAGAAACTGGACATGAAGACAATGCAGCTTTTAAGGTACTGTAAGCCTGGGCAAATGTCTTCTTACCAAGGGTGTCAGAGGGTACCCTGGGTAGTAGAGTTGATACAGAATTAAGCAATAAGGCATGACAGGGTATGCAATATTGTAGGATAATGAGAAGTCCCTTTATCCCTCAATTGCACACACCCTAGAATGCCTTATTGCGATTATAAAATGGCTTCCTTGATTTTTTTTATTTTAGGACCAAGGAATGAGGCTCAGAAAGTTAAGCAATTTTGACCTGTGCTATTGTGCTGTAATAACAGCACGGTCATGTGACTGGATTCCACCAATCACAGTACAGTATTTCTCTTACCCATTTTATAATTAAGCAAAAATGCACAACAGGGTACGTGTCCTGCTGGGATAATGTCATGCCTCTGGTGGTTGGGCACGAGGCTGCAATCTGAGTGTGTCTAACACCCAGTAAGTTACATTATCTCCATGACACAAGCCCAGGAGTTCATTATTACAATAATAAAGTGGCTTGTTTGTAAAAAAAAAAAAAGAAAAGAAAAAAAGTGACAAAAATTCATTTTTAGCTGTTTTATGGGTTTTCCTGTGATAACATCCTGCTGAAAGTTAGCACTGACCAATCAGAGCCCAGAAATTTTTCTTGCCATTTTTATAATCATTATTAATTAGTGCATGTTTGTGCAACATACGGTACTTGTTAATAGTTGCCTATGAGACAGAGAGGAGGGGAACCTGATTGACCTAGAAACATAGAAATTAAAGGCAGATAAGGACCGCTAGGCCCATCCAGTCTGTCCATTTTCCCTGCCTACTGTAAAAGCCTCAGACCCTACTTATCATAGAATCATAGAAGCTTGACGGCAGAAAAGGACCATACCGGCCCATCTAGCCTGCCCTTTCCTCCCCCCCACACCTCCCCCTCCCTGCCAGCCCCGTCCTCCCCCTGATACTTAGCCCCATATGCTTGGCCCATGCCCTCTTGAATTCTTCCACCGATTTAGCCCCCACCACTCCATCTGGTAGCCTGTTCCAGAGCTCCACCACTCTCTCTGTGAAGAAACGACCTCTCACATTGCCCCTGTATCTCTTTCCTTGCAGTCTGAGGCTATGCCCTCTAGTTTGAGCCCCTCCTTCCTCTTAAGTAAACCCTCTTCTCCCACTTTATTGAGCCCCTTTACATATTTAAAAGTTTCAATCATGTCTCCCCTTGCCTTCCTTGTCTCCAGCATGTGCAGATCCAGCTCCTTGCACCTCTGCTTGTATGACTTTCCCTGCATACCCTGCACCATCTTGGTTGCCCTTCTCTGAACCCTTTCCAATGCGTCTATATCCTTGCAGCGATGTGGCCTCCAGAACTGTACCCCATACTCCAGGTGCGGCCTCACCATGGCTTTGTAAAGGGCCATTATTATCTCCCTCTTTCTGCTAGTAATGTGCCTCTGCCTATGCATGCCAACATTCCATTGGCCTTTCCCACTGCCCTGCTACATTAGATTCCTACCTTAAGGTTCGAGGAGATTATGATTCTCAGAGCCCTCTCCTGTTCTGTTACTTTAATTTCCTTCCTACCTAGGGTGTACCCTGCTCTTCTGTTCCTGCTTCCCAAGTGCATCACAGCACACTTCTTGGCATTAAATTTCAGCTGCACGTCCCAGATCATTTTTCAAGTGTCTTTAAGTCCATCCTCATGTCCTCCACCCCACGGGGTGTCCACCCTATTGCATATTTTCATAGCATTAACAAATAGGCACACCGTCCCCCTCAATCCCTCAGCAATATCACTGATGTAGATGTTGAAGAGAAGTGGACCCAAAACTAACCTCTGTGGCACTCCACTCTTCACCCTCGCTGTCCTGGAGTGCACCCCATTTAGCACCACCCTCTGAGTTCTTCCTGACAGCCAGGCCTCTACCCAGCTTCTTATTTTCCCACCCAACCCCAGGCTTTCCATCTTGCTCACCAGCCTCTTATGGGGGACAGTGTCAAAGGCCTTACTGAAGCCCAGATAGGTCATGTCCACCACCTCCCCAGTCAATCACCTGAGTCACCCAATCAAAGAACTGAATTAGATTTGTCTGGCAAGACTTCCTCTTCGTGAAGCCATGCTGTCTGCTGTCCTGCAAGCCACTCTTCTTCAGGTAATCCACCACCCTCTCCTTGATTAATGCCTCCTTTACCTTCCCCACCACTGACGTGAGGCTGACAGGTCAGTATTTCCCCTTCACCTCCATACTACCTCCCTCGTATAAAGGCACTACGTCTGCCCACTTCCAGTCTTCTGGCACTCTCCCCTTATCCAAGAACAAGTTGAAGAGCCTTGTCAAGGGTGCGGCCAACTCCCCCTTCAATTCCCTGATCACCCTGGGGCGTAACCCGTCAGGCCCCATTGCCTTGTCCACCCTCAAGCTATCTAGCTCTGTCCTAACCCTATACACATTGAATGGGCTCAGATCCACCCATTTGCCCTCCTTCCCATTCAACATTCACTCAGATCTCCTACCATCCTCCTCCTCCGTAAATACTGAGCTAAAGTACTTATTTAATAACTCTGCTTTTTCACAGTCCCTTTCCAATTTTATTTCTCCCTCCCCCTCAACCTAGTAATTCCCTGCCTTGCCCTTCTCTTCTCCCTCAAATATCTGAAAAAGGTTTTATCCCCACTTTTGGCCTTTTTTGCTATTATCTCCTCAGCATCTGCTTTTGCCCTTCTTTTCCCTATAGTCTTACTTATCTTCCTCGCTGAGTGTCCTCTTAAATTTTCTGAAAGCCCTCCTCCTTTCCCTGACTGCCCCGCAACCTTCTTTGTAAACCAAAGCTGTCTCCTCCCCCTTTTGCTCTTCCTAACCTTTTTTATGCACGTTTCCACAGCATTCGTTACCCCTCCCTTGATAGCTTGCCATAACTCCTCCACTGCCCCTATATTCTCTGCACCCTCCATTGTCTCCCTTACTATCCTTCTCATCTTGTCAAAGTCTGTGTGTCTGAAGTCCATGCCTGTAGACTGGTTTTACTTGTCTCCCTCCCAGCCCTGACCCTGAACATTACCGTGCTGTGGTCACTGTTGCCCAAGGCTTCTCCCACCTGCACCTCCTCCACACTCTCCCCATTTGTCAGGACCACATCCAGCAGGTTGTTGCCCCTTGTTGACTCCCTGACTAGCTGTTGAAGGAACCCCCTGAAGTCCAGCTAGTATCTCCCTGCTCCTTGACGATGTTGCATCCTGGATTTCCCAGTCTACATCTGGGAGGTTTAGGTCTCCTACCAGCAGTAGCTCGCCTTTTAGGGCCAGCCTTGTGACTGCCTGAATTAACTGTTGCTCACCCTTCTCCCCTTGTGTAGGTGGCCTGTATACCACCCCCAGTCACAAGGATTCTCCCTTCCTCCTGCCTAGCGTTACCCACAGTAGCTTAGTCTCCCCATCTTCCTCTTGTCCTTCAGTTATGCTTATGCCTTCCCCGATGTATAAAACAACTCCTCGCCCTTCTTACCCTCCCTATCCCTTCTGAACTGTCTGTAACCTGGGATAGTCATTTCCCAGGTGTGCAGCTCTGTCTGCCAGGTCTCGCTTATAGCTACTATATCTAGTCCTTTGTCCCCCATGATGGTCTCCAAGTCCACCATCTTATTTTATAAGCTCCTGGCGTTGGCTACTAAGCCCTTCCACCAGGTTCACTCTCCATCCCTCGTCTCTATTCTCCCTCATGCTCAGTATTTTAGCACCATCCTGGGGGGGAGGCTGGCAGTCCCCATTTCTCCTGCCTTGTGGTGTGGATCCCCCCCAATCTAGTTTAAATTGTAGTTTCTCTGTGATTTATACTCTAAGGTAACACATTTTGTCCCATGGACCGATGCCTAACATGACTTAGTAATTTAAGGTTTGAAGGTACACTAGCTGCAACATGTCCACTCCCCCCTTGATTTATAATCAAGTATGAAACAATAACATTATAGGTTCATAGGTTCATAGGTTTATTCAAGCCGAGAATAGAAATCTATCCTATAAGGCTCGCCTTCCACATGTTATTGACATACGAATTTATTTTTTCCGAAAAATAGATCCATCCCTTTTTTGAAACTGTTCATTGTTGTACTATTTACAATTTCCTTTGGTAGTTTATTCCAAGTTCCCACTACTCTTAAACTGTACCAATGCTTTCTAAAATTATGTCTCCAATTTTGTTGGTACAACTGTTTGTTGTGATTTCTTGAACTAGTTCTCCCGGGTTTATAAATGACCCCCAATTCATTCATTAATTTTTCATCCTGCATACTATTGTATAGGAAGCATATATCTCCTCTTATTCTTCTATATTGTAGAGAATAAAGATTTAGGCTGACCAGTCTGTTATAATATGTTTTGTGTTCTAGACCTTTAATTTTTTGTAAATCTTCTCTGGACTCCTCTATATTTAATATATCTTCCTTATTATATGGTGACCAAACCCTTAGCAATACTCCAAATGAGGCCTAACCAATGCAGCGTACAGGGGATCAACACATTCTATCTCTACTCGCTATGTGCTTAAATATACAATTTAAAATCTGATTTGCCTTCCTAAGTTGGTTTCTACATTGGACTCTGAAACTCATATCTTTGGTGACTACAATACCCAGATCTTTTTCTTCACATACTACCGTAAGTGTAGTATTATCTATTTGATAATTTGCCTCTATGTTATTTTTACCAAAATGCATGACTTTACATTTAGCTTTATTTAATCCTAACTTATTGCTAATTGTCCAATCATATATTAAATCCAGGGTATGTTGCATCGCTTTTATATGTTCATCATTGTTTGTAACCACTCCCAATCTACAATCATCGGCAAACTTTTGCATCCATATATTATTATTGCCAATATTTAGAGATGAAATATATACATTAAACAAGATGGGACCCAGAACCGATCCCTGAGGCACACCGCTGGTCACCAACACCCAGTCAGAAAATTCCTCGTTAATAACTACCCTCTGCTTTCTAGCGTGCAGCCATTCAGAGATCCATATGCATATGTTATTGGGTATTTTTTTGTCTTCCAACACTATCAGCAATTCCTTATGTGGCACTTTATCAAAGGCCTTTGCAAAATCGAGAAACACCACATCCACAGGGTTCCCACTGTCCAATTCTTTATTGACTCTTTCATAGAAGGATAGTAAATTTGTCTCACATGATCTGTTCTTTACAAACCCGTGCTGTATAGGATCCCTCATGTCTTGTATCTCAATATGTTCAATAAGTATATCTTTAATTATACTCTCCATGAGTTTTCCCATAATTGATGTCAGACTTATGGGCCGAAAGTTTTCTGGATGTGTACTAGGTCCCTTTTTTTTAATGGGTACAGTATTTGCCAATTTCCAGTCGTGGGGGACAGATCCAGTATTAATGGAAGTTTGAAATATATGTGTCAAAGGATATGTTAATTCACTTGCCAATTCCCTCAGAACTCTAGGATGCAAACCATCAGGACCGGAGATTTATTTGGGTTAAGTCCAACTAATTTTTGAATATGTTTTCTGGGTTTATATTTCTAAATTCTTGATCTAATAGATGTTTTGTGCTATATGTATCTTTGTCCTTTGGATTAAAAACTGAACAGAAGTATTTATTTTGTATATTTGCCATTTGTAGGTTAGAAGCTGAATATCCATCCCCTATAGTAAATGGTCCTATATTGTTAGATGTCTTTTTCCTATTCTGTGCAAACATTTACTAATTCATAGGGATTCCCTACTCACTCTACTATGCAGGGTACCAGTTGGTTTCCTTGGTAATTAGAAATCTGTCCAGGCTTACCCTGTAGGCCTGTACTGTCTTCATATCCACTATCTCTGCTGGTAGACTGCCACACAGGTTCATCATCCTTTAGGGGAAAAATTGCTTCATAACATTACCACTGAATTACCATTGAACTTCAGATTGTGTCCAATTACCATGCTGGAGGGCACCAAATCAAATACCTCTGTATGTTCAATCTTACCAATACATTTCAGTCAATGGAAGACTGAGATTATGTTCCTTCTGAGCTTTCTTTTCTCTAAATTGAACAAGTTAAAGGCCTCTAGCTTTTCCTCATAACTTTTGTCCCCTACATCACTGATCATTTTGGTGGCCCTGCATTGCATCCTCTTGACTGCTTCTCTGTCCTTTTTGTATTGAGGTTCCCGGCACTACATGCAGTGCTCCAGGTGGGGCCTGTGCAGGACCTCGTAAGGTGTAAGGATTACTTCTGTTATTCTGCTGGTCACCTCCCTTTTGATTGACCCCAGCATTCTGCTGTCCCTCTTGTCATCAGCTGCACCATGCCAGTCCTGCTTCAGACCTTTGCCTATTATGACCCCCAGTTTCTTTCCCTCCTCCATTGTAGCAAGAGCAGCCCCTCATAGTGTGTACTGTAGGTCCTACACCTAGTTCTCCTCCCTAAGTGTAACAATCTTCATCTGGCTGCATTGATTCGGATCTCAGCAGCCTCGACAGACTACAGGTCTACTCTTGTCTTAAAAACCTTAGAGCTCCAGGAGCCACAGGGCGCCCAAGGTGTGGTGCTATCCCATGATAGCACACACCTTATTGTGTATCATTACTTGATTGCCAAAGCATGTCTTGAAGCTGAGTTGTACTTTCTCCACTAAGTACTCTTCTCCTCTGGAACCTTGCCATCTTAAAGGTGTCCACACTGATGTTAGCTCAGTATAAAGGCCCAAGCATTGCTACCAGATTAGCTCAAATAGTTTAATAGACTTGGTACCCGAAAAGTCCTTATTCAGAACCAGTGCTTCTGAACCCAGAACACAGTAATAAATTCTATGACGTATGGTTTTAATTCCCATCACTGTTATGTATATTCAAACTGATGGAAGGTAGGAATCCCTTAAGCATAAATATGGGGGAGGGAGGGTTATTTTTTACTAGTCTGGTAGCAATATTTGGGCCTTTATACAGGGCCAACATACGTGTGGGCACCTTTGGAATAATGGATCCACTGATAAAGGTCAATCAGAAGAGAAAATGACATAATCAAACAGTATTTCTTTATCGAGTGGGTAGAGGATAGGTGAAATAGTCTACCCTGTAATGTGATCAATGCTGGGACTATATTCAGGTTCAAGACATGAAAAGGCATCTTCAGTGGGGCTATGAGGAACAAGAGGGATGCAGGGGCAGGGAGAGCTCTGAAAGGACATTGTAATTCAGCACAGGACATCAGGGCAGACTCAGAGTCTTTTCCATCCTTAGCCACGTATGAAAGGAAAAACCAGTATAATGTCTATGTTAAAGATACACAGATTCATAATTCAATCCCATGCTATCACCCATATATAGAAACATAGAAGTTGTCAGCAGAGAAGCACCTCTTGGCCCACCTAGTTTGCCCTGTTTTCATTACCTACTGTGCCACCGGCCCACAGCAGGCCTTACTCACTCTCTAGTCTTTCCCCCCTTGCCTTACTTCTATGGTCCCCTTGTGTCTATCCCAAGCATGCTTGAATCCTGTTACCATTTTAGCACCCACAACCTCCGCTGGGAGGCTGTTCCAGGCGTCCACCACCTTTTCCGTGAAAAAGTATTTCCTCACATCTCTTCTAGGTCTCCCCCCCAACTTCATAGTGTGACTCCTTGTCCTCGAGCATCTTTTTCTGTGTAAAATGCTACCTTCATGTACCTTATTAAAGGAGAAGTACTGATGAAGTTAATGCAGCTATATCTGCAAAGTTTGGGGTGTCAGTACCCTAATGCCCCCTGGATTCACACTGTAAAGAGCAGGCACACACATGATATTTAGCCAAATTGTGTAACAAAACAATGGGCATGGGAAACAGGAAGCTTATTAAGTCTCCGTACATAAGGGCATAATACAGGAAGGGGCAGTGGAGCATCAGCATATCTTGTTGTTTGCAGCGCGATCTCAGATGCTCCATGATCACCTGTTTGAAAATGCTGGCTGCACTCCTGCCAGGCAGAAAATTTATGAGTGTTAAGGTACAAAATTGCTGCTCTTTATAGTGTGATTCCAGGGCCATCAGGGTACTGACGCCCTAAACTTTGCAGCAATCGCTGCATTAATTTTGACAGTACTCCTCCTTTAATACCTGTGAGGTATTTGAATGTTTCTATTATGTTCCCCCTTATCCGCCTTTCCTCAAGAGTACATATGTAATTCCTTGAGTCTTTCCTCATAGGACTTTTGATGCAGACCCTGCACCATTTTGGTTGCTCTCTTCTGTACCGCCTCCACCCTATGTCCTTCCGGAGATGGGGCCTCAAGAACTGGACACAGAACTCAAGTTGGATCCTCACCATCGATCTATACAAGGGTAACACTACCTCCCTCTTTCTGCTGGTGATGCCCCTCACTTTGCAAACAAGCATCCTACTAGCTTTCCCCACTGCCTTATCACACTGCTTTGCAACATTTAGGTAATCAGAAATGATTACCAAAGGTCTCTTTCCTGTTTTTGTGGCTGCCAATACCCCCTTGCCCAATTGGTGTGTTGCCCCTGGGCTTCTGTGCCCCAAGTGCATGATTTTGTACTTTTTTGCATTGAAACCCAGTTGCCAAATCTTTGACCAGTCTTCCAGCTTTTTCAGATCATCCCTTATTTTTTCTCCCACCAACTGTGGTGCATCCACTCTGTTGCAGATTTTTTGTGTCATCCACAAACAGGCATACTTTCTTTTCCAGTCCTTCTGCAATGTCGCTAATAAAGATATTGAAGAGGAACAGGTTTAGTACTGACCCCTGCGGCACCCCACTGGTCATCTTGCCTTTTTCAGAGTGAACATCATTTACCACCACCCTCTGACTCCTGTTGCTTAGCCAACTTCTTACTCATTTTACTACTTTTGGACCTACTCCTAGGCTGCCCAGCTTGCTCACCAGTCTTCTGTGTGGAACGATGTCAAAAGCCTTACTGAAATCCATGTAGGCCACATCCACTGCTCCACCCTGATCCACTTCCATGGTCACCCAGTCAAAAAACTCGATCAGGTTTTTCTGGCAAGTTCTCCCCTCTGTGAAACCATGCTGCCACAAATCCTGTAATCCACTGGTCACAAGGTATTTCTCAATCCTTTCCTTTAGTAGTGATTCCATTACTTTACCCACCACCGAAGTCAGCCTGACAGGTCTGTAATTTCCTGCCACCTCCCTATTTCCTCATTTGTAGGAGGTGTAAGCCAGCAAATGGCACATACCTGCATTACTTCTGGAGCTGCTCAATGCTCCAGCCCTTTTGGACTGCAGTAGCCCAAGAGGTAACCAGCACTCTGGGATGACTGATACCATACACCCCCGTGTCCCTGCTTTTTGGTATGAAGGCTATGGGGGCAGAGGGATGGGAACCTCATCTCAGATGGGTTAGGATACTTCTAGCCCTCACCAGACTATGTGTGAAAAATACATGGGCCCATTGTGTAGTGCCCACAATCACCCAGTGGAAGACCTTGACACTACAAGCTCTCCCTATCTGGAAAGGCTCACGTTTGTGCTAAAGGGAAGAGAAGAACTGTTTCTGAGGAGTTGTGATAAATTTATACGCTCTGTACCCACTGCAGAAGCACTTATACTGCAAGAAGGCATGATTTAAGGTCTCTCACAAAGTGTAGCACAGGAGACATAAAACAGAAGACACCAGAGTATGTTCAAGATGTGCTCAAGCAGCACAGTGAACTCAAATACAAGCTCTATAACACATATATTTGTATTTCTATATTTTTCATTTGGTATAATTCACTGACTTTTGTATGCCATTGTGTATTTATTTTGAGTCATGCCATCATTATAAAATCCAAGTTCACTTCATCTTTTGTCTTGTGTCAACACTATATCTGTTGTGAAATCAATAAAAAAATAAAATAAATAAAAGATGCACATTCGGACTCAAGACAGTTTCAAAGGTGTGGCCAAGGGAGGGTGTGGGGTTCTAGGTGCCCAGAACCCTCCTCCCATATATACTGGGATTAAATAATGGTATTTCCTTGGTGGACCCCCACCCATTCCCAGATCCTACTAACTCCCGTTGGTTTGGTAATAAAGAAATAAATAACAGGGTGTATGCTATCATGGGATAATGCCACACCTTGGGAGCATTGCGAGGCATGAGACATAGCTAAGTGCCATCCACCACCCAAGAAGTGAGTTATCCCAAATGATAACACACATTTTGGAGTGTATTATTTGTATTTTTAAATGGATTACAGAAATGTAAAGAACATGGAGCAGGTACATTTTCCAGGCTGTAGTACTGTCATAAGATACTGCCACAATTTGGAATGGTTCTTGGCCAATCAGATTGCAGGAATTCTCCTATCTGTCTGATAATGAAGGAATAATACACCACAAGGTGTGGTGTATCATGAGATATTGCCATGCCGTGGGTGCATTGTGAGCTATGAGGCTACAGGCTAAGTGACTTATGCAACTGCCACATGACAATATCCCATGATATGCCACACTCTGGAGTGTATTCTTACTATTTCCCGAGGGTGTTTTGTGTGCATAAAAAAAATTAAAACATTTTTTATATAATTTCTTGCAGTACAGGAGTACATTTAGAAAATAGTTACTTTACTTTGTTATATTGACAATATGTGGTACGGTTGTAGTATGTTCCACAAGGAAAGAGGATCAGTAAGCAGCATGGTAGTGGTAGGAAGAGGGACAACTCTGTGTTTGGATGTTAATTGGCCAACCCGTTCTTTTTGTGTAGCATGGCCCAAAGTCTAAGAGTGCAGCAGCAGGTAATGTGTGATGGAAACCTGGGATTGGGAGAAGTGTGCAGAAGTTGTTTGATTGTCCGGATCAGGGCATTTTTAAAACACTGTGGTGATGAATAAATACCAGGGCAGCTATATCATGTGTGGGCAAAGGAGGGTGGAGTACTAGGAAGGCAAGCAAAAAAGCTGTTGGGTGGCACTTTTTTCCCCTCTGTGTATGCTGAGATATCGCCACTGCTGCTAGAAATATAGGAAAATAAACACAGAATTTGTCTATAGAAAAGAAATGCTTGGTCCACCCAGTCTGCCCAGATGGTCCCTTCATAGTCCATCTCTGCAGACTCAAACTAGTCTCCGGTGACCCTCCTTTCTTCCTGCCTATTTACTAATATTCCCCTATGTCTATCCCATGCATACTTGATGCCCCCTACAGTTTTTGCCTCCACCACTTCACCTGGCAGTCTGTTCCAGGTGTCCACCACTTTTTCAGTGAAGCAGTACTTCCTCACATCCCTCTTAAACTTCCCCCCTCCAGCTTCATTGCATGCTCTCTGGTCCTGGTGCTCTTTCTCATCTGAAAGAGACTCCTGTCCTGCACCCTGTTCACCCCTGTGAGGTACCTGTAGGTCTCTATCATGTCCCATCTCACTCTTTTGTCTTCGAGGGTGTACATGTTGAGATCCCTCAGTCACTTTTCACAGGGCTTTTGATGCAATCCCTGCACCATTTTCATTGCCTCCTCTGGGCTGCCTCCACCATGTCTATGTCCTTTCTGAGGTGCGGCCTTCAAAACTGGACACAATACTCCAGGTGTGGTCTCACCAGCAAGCGATACAATGGCAGCACCACCTTTCTTCTCCTGTTGAAGATATACTGTACACTAACATACTAAGAAGCCAGCATATTAGGCCCTATGGTCTATCAAGTCTGCTCAATAATCAGTGCCCTCTCAGGACACCGTTGTTTGCCCCTCCCTCCTTACAAGGTTCCCCCCCACCCCCCAGTGGGGTTCTGGGATGCACCCTCCCCCTATACCTATCCCAGCCATTCTTGAACCCCTCCACAGTTGCAGCGGCCACCAAGTCCACAGCAAGCACATTCCAGGGCTCCACCACCCTCTCAGTGAAGTACCGTCTCCTTGTTTCCCTCCTCAGCCTCCCCCTTCCATCTTCATTGAGTGATCCTTGGTGGCTCCCACCTCCCTCAGCTGCAGCACCCCCTCAAGGCTTACCCTGTTTATTCCTTTGAGATATTTGAAGACCTCTATCATATCCCCCATTCCTTCTCTCCTCCAGAGAGTACTGGTTGAGCTCCTCCAGCCTCTCCTCATAGGTTCTCCCCCCAGTATCATCCTGGTCACCCTCCTCTGGACCCTCTCCAGAAAAGCAATGTCCCTCTTTAAGTAGGGATGCCAAAACTGCATGCAGTATTCCTATGCAGTATATTTACAGTATACCTCTCCCTATGCATCCCAGCATCTCACTGGCACTACCCACTGCTTTGTCACACTGCTCTGCCATTTTGCAGTCATCAAATATGATAATCATTAGGTCCCTTTCCTGGTTATTGACTGTCAATACCCCAACCCCCAATTCTGTACTCAGCTCCTGGGTTCCTGTGCCCTAGGTACATGATTTTGCACTTTTTGGCATTGAACCCCAACAGCCATGCTCTTGACCTCTCCTTGAGTTTCCCAAGGTCCCTATGCATTCTCTACACCCCCTTCTGAGTGTCCACCCTATTTCAGATTTTGGTGTCATCTGCAAAAATGCATACCTTCCCTTTCAGTTCTTCTGCAATGTCAATTATAATGACATTAAAGAGGATTGGGCTCAGTACTGAGCCCAGCAGTACTCCACTGGTCACTCTTCCCTCATTATAAGGAGTGCCATGAATCACCACCCTTTGTTTTCTATCCATTAACCAGATTCTTACACAGTTCACCACTTTGGATCCAACCCCTAGGCTGCTCGATTTCTGTATCAGTCTGGTGCGTGGCACAGTATTGAAAGCCTTGTTAAAGTCCAGATAGGTCACACCCACTGCCCTCCCCTGATCTATTTCCCTGGTCACTCAGTTGAAGAAATCAATCAGAGTCATCTGGCATGAAATTCCCCCTTCCCCAAGGAATCTATGCTGCCTTTGGTCTTGTAGCTCACTGGATTCAAGATACTGTACCAGTCTTTACAATAAGAGTGTTTCCAATTTCCCCACCACTGATATGAAATTGAATGGCCTACAGTATAGTTGTTAGCCTCCTCCCTGCTGCTGTTCTTGTGGAGAGGGACCATGACATCTGCTGTCCTCCAGTCCTCCAGAACCACATCTGTTTCTAGTGAGCTGTTGAATAAGCCCATCAGTGGGTGAGCCAGCACTTCCCTCAGTTCCTTTAGTACCCTTGGATGTATCCCAGCCAATCAAGTTTGAGTATTTGTTCTAGCCATTGGAAAATGAAGGTTATCCTCCTTTACAATGTGATATTGACAGAAATGCATGGCTACTATTTTGCCACTACACGAACTGAAGCTTGACTGTGTTATATATATTTTTTAAGAATACCAAATAGAATGTTTATTTAAAAGTACATGCTCAATTATGCAATGAACAATGGTACATTTGTTGCAGATATTAGTATTGGTCCATGTAGCACAGCCTTAACTGGGAAATGTTTTCTGAAAACTGTCTGTCTCTGCCCTTCATAATCTGCTGAAGCAGAAAGATTTTTATGAACTCAAAGCAGTTAATGAAGTTCTCAGTGAAGCTCAGAGAGATCATCAATAATGTTTAATTATTGCCATCAGTGTCAGTCTGTTGTTGGGTCAGTTGGGAGTGCCCAGTGTAAAGCAGTTACCCAGATCAGAGCTACTGTAAATATACATACATATAAAATAAATGATAGGTAAGTGGTGTGGTATACAAGGTGGGTTTATGATCTGGTTAGCCCCCTTAATGGGTATATTTCTGAGTATAGCGGACTTACTCATCTTTTATTTACTATAATACATTTGAATGGTTACTGTAAGTACTGCTGACAATTCCATACTCAGGGAAATAACTGCTAACCATTTCTATGGGGAAAAGTCCCATTCATGTATTATATATAAGACAGCAGATGTCATGGTCCCTCTCCATAAGAACAGTAGCAGGGAGGAGGCTAATAACTATACTGTAGGCCAGTCAATTTCATATCAGCCTTATGGACCCTGAGAGTCATCTCCAAAAAATTGCCCCAATACATTACAGACTGTCTTCCTATAAAACCAATAGGCAATTACGCCCTGAGAAGTTGCAAATCTCTCCTACTGATGGTTCCCAAAGTTAATTCTTGCTTTGGTAGGGCTGCTGTAAGCTTTACACTGTCCTCCTTGTGGAATAAATTGCAAAAAAAACTGAAACTGAGGTCACCCATCGGCATCTCATCTTTCACACTCTTATATTCATGTCTCAGAAATGATCAGTGCAATTGTTTCTCATGACCATGAATTGTCATCATGCTAACCTGTACCATTTAACCATGAACAAATTACTTTTAGTGCTTGTCTCCTCCTTGGCCCTGGTCTGTCATCA